>JARZZO010000016.1:23797500-28797500 GCA_030544215.1 Zantedeschia hybrid cultivar | reverse complement strand
TTTCCGGATGAGGAACTGATGTCCATAGACAGAATCAAAGATGATGTGTGGACTCTGCATTTTGACGGAGTTCTGAACTCTTATGGTAAAGGTATCGGTATTGTTCTGTTGTCACCTGAAAGTGTCACCATTCCACAAGCCTTTCAGGTTGACTTTTCAGTCACTAACAACATAGCTGAATACGAGGCACTCCTTGCTGGCCTCGAGGCTGCTCATCTCCATAGTGCCACAAAACTCAGAATTGTGGGTGATAGCCAACTAATCCTTCATCAAATGCTCACTAAATGTCGAAATCTTGATCCTAAACTCAAGCCTTATTAAGAACTTACTTCTGTCTAGGCCAAACCTTTTTACTAAATTGATCTTCATCCATGTTCCTGGAAATTAGAACATCTTAGCTGACGCTCTACCTTCTCTCGCATCATCTCTCGATTTTTCAATCAGTAGACAATCTGAATCGATCATTGTTCATAGGCGTCTTTTACCCGCCGTGAAAGACCCTTCTTTCATTAGGACTAAGGAGAAGTTGTTGAAGAAGGTCAGAGATGGAGATATTGTGGAGAAACGAGAGATAATGTTATTGTAATTACAGAAAGAGATGGATGATGAACAGAAACCATTGTACTATGAAATTTCCAGATACTGTGAAGATCAATCGTATCATGAAGAAGCCACAAGTGAGGAAAAAATGGTTGTCAGGAGAGTTGATCGGAAGTACACTCTAGTTGGAGGAGCACTTTATAAAAGAGGTTTTGATGGAGTTCTCTTGAGATGCTTAGACGAGGATGAGCTTTAGAAGATCATGGAAGGAACTCATGCTGGAGTTTGTGGTGGCCATGTTAAGGGATAAATGCTATCAAAGAAGATCTTTAGATAAGGATTCTATTGGCCAACCATGGAAGAAGATTATGTAGGGTATGTTCGTAGGTGTGCCATGTGTCAACTTCACGCCGACAAGATCCACTCCCCTACATCTTCACTCCATCCTGTTTCCTCCCTATGGCCTTTCGCTATGTGGGCTTTCGACGTCATTGGACACCTTGGTAATCCTGACTTTAGTATTAAGTAGAAATCCTTCATTCTCACGGCAACGGAATACTTCACCAAGTGGGCAGAAGTCGAAGCTTACACGGAAGTCAAAGCGTCAACCGTCTGCAAATTCATTATGAAGAACATCATCACAAGATTCGGAATTCCAAGCACCATCGTCACCAATAATGGACCGTAGTTCGTATCACAGGAACTGAAGGACGTCCGCAACAGGTATAAAATTGCATTACATCATTCGTCTGCTTATTATCCGCAAGGCAATGGCCAAGCATAGGCAACTAACATGACTTTGATAAAAATTATCAAGAAGATATGCAAATCTAATAAATTCACAGATTGGCCAGAGAAACTATTTGAGGCTCTATGGGCATACCGAACTTCAATCCGTACGCCCACTGGGCAGACTCCGTATTCTTTAACATTTGGAATGGAGGCGGTAGATCCATACGAAATCCTCATACCATCATTAAGAATACAATTGAACAAGGAATTCTCTATTGATGAGCATCGCTCAGCACTCTTCGCTCAATTGGAATTCTTAAACGAGAGAAGATGGTCAACTGCTAATCATGCACGAGTGTATCAAAATAGATTAGTACGTTTTTATCAAAAGAAAGTCATTGAATGAAAGTTTAAAGTTGGTGAAATGGTCGTTAAAAGAATCTTTGTAAAACCTCGTGTCCGCATTCTAAGCTCCAACCCAATTGGGAAGGACCATATATTATCTCGCATGCTTTTCTTAGGAAAGCATATCGCTTAGTTAATGCAGAAGGGCAAGAGTTAACTCACCTCTGTAATGGTCTATATCTTAAGAAGTACTACCCTTAGGTTAGAGAGTCGACCATTATGGTGCAAGGACCAGTGGAATCAGAAAATTTTGAAATTCAAATTTCCTTATAAGTCTAGATAATTTAATTCAAATGCATTACTACACATACTGACATGTTTGGTTCGTGAGTAACAAGAGATGTAAAGTCCGAAGGAATACCGAAAGCTTGACTAAGAGTATAAAGTGCAAATCATTCTTTTTAAACAAAATTCTATTTTTACACTCGACCCACGATATCGGAACGAGGCTTAGAATAGACTACCAAAAATACTCGCCATCTTAGTAGGAGGCCGTCATAAAAAAAGGAGGGAGATCCGTTCCACAAAAGCAAAAACAAAAGGTAAAAAGCCAAACATCAAATCAAAAGGCCATTTTATTACAAACGTTACACCAAGGCCATGAAATCAAATAAAAAGGGAGCGCAAGGTCGTTAAATACCCTGTAAAGGAATGACCGAACCCCAACGGATATTAGGGTAAAAAAGGGACACCTTTCTGGATCTCCGGAACCCTCTCGTGGGCTTTCTAAATAAATTTTTCCTTTCTTTCTAAAGAGGCGTACTCCAAGTTTGAAGAACGGCCTAGATTGACTAAGGGTCAAACCATCGATTAGGATCACGAATGAAAACACAAGTTCAAGCACGATGAGTTTAAGTTAAATTATTGAAGAATAATTTGATAATTAAGTTAATAAATGAATATGTTCTTTTGATCTAAGTACCATGCTAGTCTTTTAGTTTGCACATTATATCAAAAAAAAAAAAAAAGATATATACACTTTTAAAAAAAAAAGATATTTAAAATAAAAAATAGATATTTCAAATAAAAAAATAGATATTTCAAAATCCAAAAAATAGATATTTCAAAATCCAAAAATATATATATATTTCAAAATCCAAAAAAAAATAGACATTCAAAATAAGATATTACAAATATTTTTGAAAAGTCGAAAAAAAAGATTTCAATTAGCATCTACTTGTCGCATTTGGTATGTTTCATTCTTTTTTAGTAAGTATCTGTCTGCATGTATGTTGCATTTTACTTTGTTATTTCCTTCAATTATTTCTTTGACCTTCATTAATAAAGGCTTCGCCCTTTGACCCTTCTATCAAGATAGAATTAAGTGGTTGGTTATTTAACCGGGCAAGGTGCTAAGCAAGAACGGACATTTAACTTGTTTGTTCAAGTCATCTACAGGGCATAGGTATGTAAGTCAAAGTCAAAGTCAGAAGAAGTGAGAAAAAAGTTTCATCTATATCTCAAAAGTTTCATATACATGTGTGAAAAGATGAAGAGTCCATCGACATCAGGACTCACAAAAGAAAGGAAAGTACATGATAACAGCCATCAAGGCTAACTCTCCCCGGCGCCCTCATACTGGCTCGTCGCCTCATCAGGTCTTTCTGGTGCTCGGCTAGGTGGAGGTGGCGGACCCATAGTGCTCTCACCAGCCTGGCCAGAAGATACGACAGCACTGGCAGTGAAAGCACTCCCGTGCCCCCGCTCCTAAGCTCGCTGACGTGCTCGCCAGTACCGTTCCTCCACACTACGGAGATCGTGCTCGGCGATGCCTAACTGGACCTGGAGAGCAGACATCTCCGCGTCCATTCGATGCCTCTCCTGCCGCTCACGTTCCCTCTCCTCAGTAATAAACTCCAGACGTGACTGGAGTCGTGAAAGCTCCTGAGGGAGGTCGCCAGTGGAGAGTCTCGCCAGTTCATCCTCCAACTCGGTGATACGGGCTGCTGAACCCTGAGCTCGCTCCAAATTAGCCTCCCTCTTCTGGAGGGCTTCATGAATCTCAGCAACCTGCAACAGAAAATATTATTAGTTGAGTAAGCAAAGAATTTCATGCAGAAATGAAGGAGGTAAGTTAAGGACTTACCCGGGCAGCAGCATCCTCTTCGGCCTGAGTTGCCCGTCATATGGCCTGACCCAGCTGACCCCGAAGATCGGTCACCAGCACCTCGTGAGCAGCACTAGAAGAAGAAGCCCCGGTGAAGGAAGGAGGAGGAGCCGCCTACATATACACGGCTCGCTGCGCCAAAAGAACGACTGTTAGCGGCTAAACGTCAAAATGAATTAACTAATCAAAATATTCATACATAGCATTCATACATACCAGGTCGAATAACTCCTTCTAGACTTGTTCAAGCTGGGCCTCCGCATCTTGTAGGTGGGAACGGAGGCCGATGATAATCGCTTCACGCGCATCCTACATAACATACATGCATACATTCATTCACAAATTGGAATAAAAATAATAATTAAAATGAAAGACGCATAAGTGCATACTTATATCGAGTGGACGAAGGAGTCGCAGTTGATCGGCATAGTGAGTCTGATACTGTTGGAGGTAGGCAATGCTGTCCTCCGCATGGGACGCCACTCGCACACCTCGTCGATGCTGGTCCTCGTATTGCTCGGAGAACTTCGCTCACCAGTCAGTAAGGACCTACTTCCCCCTCATAGATCGTCCGATTCCCTCCGGGACCGCCTCTTCCACCCACTCTTGGTGGAGGCCCAGGGTCCTCATCACAAGTCGGAGGCGGAGGGCTCGATTTCATTGAGGTAGTGGATCCATATCTGCCGCCTGAACTTCCTCCGACCAGCTGTCACCTACGGCTGGTCTGCCTCGTCCATGCCCATATATGGGCGCCAAATTACCTACATACAGGTCAGATGTATTCATAATAAATCAATTGCGCTAAACAAATTAAAGATTTCATTGAATGAATAATTAAGAAAAACTCACTAGAAGCTCAGGGTAATCAAGGAATTGACGGTGGAGGGCCGTCAACTGTTGGTACTGGGGAGCCGTGTCCACGATTGGCTGCCATCAGTGGGCCAACAGGACGGCATTCGGTCTCACAATCCGCGCTCGGCTGAGCGGGAAGTAATGGTAAGTCCACACCTGCATACATGAACATATAAGTTAGAAATCATCTTATCATTTCAAATTGCATAAACAAATAATTGAAATATATTATACCTAGAGAAATGGCGAGAAGCCATTGATAGTCGTCTCGCGGTCCGGCATGACCGCAGAAAGATCGGCAAATAGGTGGGCCAAGAGGGCCGCACCCCAAGCATACTCATGTAGATGATCTAGATCATCTAGCAGACTCAGGAATCTACAATGGATATGGTCAGCCTTCGTACCTAAGAGCAACTGACCAAAGAAAAAGACTAGAAAAACCCTAAGCTGCCTATCTACCTCCTCCTCCTGACTAGGGTCTCTACAGTAAACAACAGAGGAAGACCTAGCTAATCTATCCCTAAAGCCCTCGCAGGTCTCGTCAGATTGCCGCCTAGGCTCCACTAACCCTAGGGCTACCTCTACTTCTACCCTAGGTACGGTCCTAGACTCTCTACCCAGCCCACCAGAAACCTCTATACCTAGGAGGCTCTCTGCTAATCTTAGGTAGGCAGGGTAGGTGACTCCACTTACTGTACGGCCTTCCACGCGGAGGCCGGTGATCCTAACTACATACTCTAGACTTGGGACTATGGGGCCCCAGGGCATCAGGAATGCCCGACTCTCTGCATCCCACCTCTCCCGCAAGGCCTGCAAAAGCACTAGATTGAGCCAGAAGGGCTCGATATCTAAGATCTCGCCAAACCCCATCCGGTGCAGTCGCGTCTTCTGGAAGTCAGGCAGGCTACGGTAAGCACCGATGACCAGATCTCATGATATCCTGGCCCTCATCGTCCCTTGTAAATAATTTAAGAAATTTTCATCAGTCAATGGGCATTAAAAATTAATTTTCAAAAATAAAAATATACTATCTAAATGGCGTCGAACGTGTTGGACGCCCATTGAAAGGCGTCCACATGTCTTGACGTCATTTATTCCGACTTTCCTTATTCATTAAAAAGGAATCACTTTCTTGAATGGCATCGGGACAAGTCGACGCCCTTTGAAAGGCGTCACCTGGTTACGACGCCATTCAACTAACAGGTTCCGGACCTTTTCAAGGTCCCTTCCTTTGCTCGTTCCCCATACAACACATCCATAGAAAACTTACCAAGTGGGAGCCGCCTTCCGCGTCTTCTTCTTCACCCACCGCCGCGGGTGGAGCCTCTCCCTCTTCCAAAAACACCGTCACCGCCACAAGGTTGGCCGGCGCCGCTTCGGGAACCTCCTTCGCTACCATGATCGAGGTCCGTCATCGTTTCACGACGACCTTGCTCGATTGCCCTCTTTTCATAGCTTGGGTTGAGTAAGAGAGAGAGAGGAAGCTCGAGTGGAGAGAGAAGCTCGGGTTGAGTGAGAGAGAGCTTGAAGGAAAGGTTGAGAGAGAATGGGTGAAAGAGGGAGATGGCCGGAGATGATCACCGGAGCAGAGGATGGCCGGGGACGGAGAGGGAGATCGCCGGAGGTCGTCAAGTCGCCGGAGAGGAAGAGGAGAACGAGGAGAGAGAGAGTTTTGAGAGAATAAGGAAGAAAGGGCTTGGGTTCGCGCAACTTCTGTTTGGGAAGTTTAAAACGTGTTGAGGGACAGCGATGCCTTTCATTGCACATAAACTGAGACGGCAAAGAAAATTTTGAAATTGTGTGAACCGCGTCGTCATGTCACGACATGTTTCAGACTAAACTGCCAATTCTGGTTAGAGCCGTACCAGGCAAAATGATTAACCGCGTCTTTACAGTACGACGCGTTTCAGTGGATTAATTACCGAATTAATGGCAGAATTCTGTGAAAAGTAGGAGAGAGAATTTAAAGGCGTCTTTTGGTGTGGACGCGTTTTAGTCATAATATAGGATTTTAAAGAATTCATCTTTGAATTTTGGAAATTTTAATTATAATTGAATGGCGTCTTCATCAGACTACACTATTTACACCCAGAAAGCATATTTTAAGGAAAAATCATGGTTTATTTTGAGGAAAAATTATGAATAAATCATAAAACATTGGGGATTGATTCTTTAATGAAAATAAATTCTTTATTACATCAAATGGAAGATAAAGAAAGCTTTCAAGGAAGAATTTTCTGAAGTCTCATTACATATGGATATGCTAATCTTCTGTGAGCTTCATGTGAAGATTTTACACGATGAATGAAGCTGATGTTCCACAATATAACTATAAGCTCGGTTGCTTCAAAGTCTTCGTTAGATTCCAGTACACGCTTCTTGATTGGAGAGATGTGGGAAAACTCTGGGAAATTATGGCGAGGCTGTAGACATGCTAATTTTGACATCATTTTGAGTAAATTTCCTGTCATATAATAATGCCTCAAAACGGTCTGATATTTAATCATTTGTTAATTTTTATTATTTTTCTAGAATAATTATCTAAATGACATCGGGTTAGACAGACATAATTTAAGTTTATTAATGAAATTGATTTTAAATCACATTTTTAATAAAAAATGAAGGATTCTAAAAGACGTCGACCTGTGAAGACGTCATTTAGGATTTATTCTTATTTCATTTTTAATCTGATTTTTAATTAATTTATTAATAAACTAAAAGACGTATGCCTTGCACGACGCCATTTAGGTTTCCTAAACTGATTCTGTTTTTTCTTCCCGATGTTTATCCTTATCTTAATTAAGTTAAAAAATATCTCCCATGAGCGACGCATTTTAGATAATTAGATATAATGATGAATTAAGCTATTTTTATCTATTTTTTGGTTGGATTGGCTTCAAACTCTTTTATGTTAATCTGTAAGTAACTGCGGATGCACAAACTTAAGTCTATAAATACCCAAGCCCTTGGTCATTAAAAGGTTAGTGATAATTTTTGAATGGTTAGTGATAATTTCAGTGCAGAAGTGAAGATTTTAAGTGATAATCTTTGAAGAGAGTTAGTGAAGAATCTGAGAAGAAGACGACGTCCAAACGCTGAAGAAGGATCGATGAACTGTTACTACTTCCAAGAGTTTTGAAGCAAGCTTCATCCTCTCTTCATCCATTCAAGAACCAAGGCTTTCCAGGGGCCATCCAACTTAGTTTCTTTCTAACCAATTTCTGCATCTTTTTCATATTTTCATCATATTAGTTCACCGTTCTATTCATCACATCACTTCATGCCAGACACACAACACTAGCATTATTTCTCAAACCCACATGTTAAGGGGTTTCAAAGACCATAAAACAAGTGAGTTTATTTGTTTAACTTGCATGATTAGAATTATCACTGGAATAGATACTACCATTATTTGAGTTCTTATTGTTCTTTTCCTTTCTCTTTTCTTTTATTCTATTTTTGTAAGGTACAAAGAAGATCGAAAAGAAGGAATCAACAAGGAAATCTGGACGATCCTCAAAGCCCAATCAACATTCAAAGGAAGAACAAAGTTAGAAGGGATCTTTTTCTTCAGCCGATTGAAGGAGAAGAATCAAGAACTTCAACATCTCCCACGTCTGAAATAGGTAAGCGATCAATCTTTGTCTTTTGAAACTTTTTAGTCAAAAGTTTCTGGCGATCACATAGTTTTTTTTTTAATAGGTTTATTTGTCACATAATCAACAAAATTTTCATGATAATCACACATCACTATTTGAGCACTCACAGCTTTTTGCCGATTACGGTGGGACTTGGTCTCACTATCTTTTAAATCTTTGTTCTTGCTTTTATCAATCGGGCACCCACGGTGCATCACCTGTATCCCTCGGACATGCCCTCACCGATCGGTGAGTTTTTAGTTTAATTATTATTCCCATGTGCACCACGTGCACATCCTTGCGGCAAGATCTTGCCCTCCCCGTTTGATTGATTGAAGAGTTGTGATTGTGATAAGAAGAATGTGTGGTTGATTAAATGTTTTAGTTGTTTATATGATAAATCATCCTGTTAAAAATTAAAATAAAAAAGATTCACATGAGCCGATTATTTACTGCATTATCCTATTAGTTTGAGGGAAAATTGACCCAGAAATTCTCTCTTAATTGTTGATTTTGCGACATGAAAAGCGTCTAGGAACAACGACGCGTTTCATACCGCGTCGCCCTACCCCGACGCCTTTCGAGCAAAGTTTCTCTGATGTCTGTTGCCTGAGGTTCTGCGACAGAATAAGATTCTGGTTTGAATAGCGTCGAGGAACAGCGACGTGATTCAGACAGTTTCTTGTTTTGTTCTTTAGTCCTCAGATTTCTGATTTGATTGCTATTACCCATTACATATTAAGCATTAGAGGCCATCCCAGCCACAGGTCATATGCACTGGGGCTAACACCCCCCTTTTCTCATAGGAACACCTTTCTTGACATCTTCACCTCTCTTTGATTGGGTCGGTCCCTCGATTAGACTAGAGTGGTTGACGTTAAAGACCTCCGTAAGTCCCCAAAATCAAGGTATTCCTCCTTATTCATCGGGCTGGTTGTACTAATTGAAGTCCTAGTTAGATTTTCATATCGTTGTGAGAAAGATCCTTAGAATATAACGATGGAAACTGAACTGAAACTAGGATCCTACCCGTTGAGTGAATTTGTGATTAACTGAATCCAAATAATCCAACAAGGAATCTCAAAACAACGTTAAGCATCCACTTGTTTGTCTAATCTCTGCACAACTTGTCTGCAAATCTTTGTTAAAAAAAAAAAAAAATCTAATACCATGTTGCTTCGATCAGGTAGGGATTTGAGCATGGCTTCAGATGCTCTAGTCAACTAAGAGGGAGACGCTAATGCCCCTCTTGAATCCGATTATCACTATAAGAACGGGGGAGATGCTAATGCCCCCCGTGATCCCCATTCTTATTCATTTCAACATGAGGGAAATCCTCAAATCCCTCCTCCTTTTGCTCATAATCAACAAAATTCTGGCGTTGATCTTCCTCCGCATGTGCATGCGGTCTCTAATCCTATATTTGAGGGAGCCATGAACCCGAATGAGCCCTCATCTTCCAATCCCTCCAATCTAGTCAATGCTCTGGGAGTTCTGGCCTCCCACTTGGATCCTCAACAGCTCGAGGCAATCCAATCCATCTTAAAAGGGAAGTCGCTCGTGTAGTCTACTTAACCGAACCCTGTGGTTCCCCCTGCCGTTCCTCAACCTCCTCCCCACCATACTTCTTTCATTCATTAGGCCATGGAAGGCCTTCAAATTTCAACTTCTGGGCCAGCTGGGCCACAACTGTCCTCCTAAAGGCAACTGGTTAGACCGCCTATGCCAACTTATCAAAATATCCTCGGGCATGGAGGAAGCGCTGCCGGACCTCAACCCTATTGTCCCCCTTGCCCCATATACTCTAGGCAGTAGGCCTATCATGTACCACCACCACCTCCTCCCCAGGCTGATCCAACAACTCAAGCTTTGCTCGCAAAGATGGAGCGTATGGATGAACAGTTTAACAATTTTCAGAAGATGATGGGAGTTAAGGCCGCACCTGAGATCAGTCTTCCTAGTCTGCCTGTGTTCCATTTGCCACCCTCGAAAATGCCAGTGTACATAAAATACAACGGTACTAGTAACCCCTTCACCCACCTAAAGGTGTTCATGTACGAATCCTCCTTCTGGCAGAACGACAAGAGGTCGTTAGCATTCCTGTTCAGGAAGTCGTTATAGAGACCAACCCTTGAATGGTTCTTGTCATTGGAACTGCCTGAGGTGGAAGATTATGGTATCGTATCTTGAAAATTTATTCAACGATACCAGGACAGAGTCGCACCGTTGCTGTCCATCATTGATCTAGTTGCTGAGAAAATGAAGCTCGATGAGGACTTCATTACATTTGCTGATAGATGGAGGAGCATGGTGAAGAAGATTAAGGATTATATGTCAGAATCTGAACAAGTCAAGATGCTGATTTCCAATGCCACTCCTCAATACAAGATGGTCCTAGCTTTGAACAACCTGACTAGCATGACAGAACTTTACGAGAGGGCGCGTTACTGTCAGAACGCCTTCAATGATGCCACTTTTTCCAATGTATTTGATCCTTACCGACCCAACAGACCTCCACCTCGGAAGCATGCCGTGCCAAATCCTCCTAGCACGGGTCCGACAACTGAAGGCACGCTCTCTCACGAGCAAATCAGCACCGTGAACAACAATCAGCTCCAGTTCACCAGAAACCAGCAACCACCAAACCAGCAAGGTTACAGACCTTCAAACCAGCAAGGTTATAGACCTTCGAACCAATAGGTTACAGACCTCAGCAGCAATAGTATCAGCAGCCACCGTGCTAGCCACAGTAGCAGCCCCCGAACCAGCAGCAGTATCAGCAGCCCCAGTACCAGCAGCAGTACCAGCCGCGCACACCGCCGACATACCATAATGTACCTCCCCCAAATGATTACAACCAACAGAGGAAGCCTCCAGGCCCTAAAAGGGCAACATATCCAGCACTCCCAGAATCTTTACTGGACATTTTCAATGCCCTGATGGCGGCTAATGCCTTGGTCTTGCCCAGGGAAAAGACAGTCTGGCCCCAGAATGCTGACGCTTCCAGGTATTGTGCTTTTCACAGGCAACCTGGACATACAATAGATACCTTCTCCCAATTCCGAGATTACATCCATAATCTTAACGATAAAGGAGGCATTGACTGGGAGGAGATGAGGTGTTAGTCTTAGGTGGCCTACAAGCTAATCTGATTATGTAAATCTCGTTCATTTATTAATATAATGACATAATATTCATTGTGTGTAAATCGTATTAATTATCGTCTTATAATGAAGTCCGTGAATATGTGCGATAGTGATCAGATTATGATGAGATTATACTAATGAGACTGATCACTTAAACACACATATTCTTAATCGTTCCTAGTCGGAGGATATCCGAGAAGGACATCGGATATCCGGTTAGACTAGGACAGATTACTCCTACTCATATGATGAGGGTGACTGATCTCATAAGTCACTTGTGTGGAGACACTAAGGCGAATATGTAGGTGCTCATTGGAGAATGAATTCACTGAACTGATCTAACTGAATCGCTGGATGGTATTGTACCTCACTGTCAACCAGCTTGATTCTATTGTCACAATTGCGTGGATGGTCCTCGGACCTGAGACACCAAGGACACCTTGTCGGTGGACTTCTGTGCTTTGACCTTAGTTTATGAATCTTTAACCACGGGATTCTAAATAGCCAAGGATCAGGTACAACGGAATACCATCGAAGGGAATTGTATGTTAATAAGGAATCATTCGCTCTCGGTACTTAGAGAGAGAATGTTCTAAGAAGGATACGCGGAAGTCCCTAGCCAGGGTGGACGATAATATTGGGAAAGGAGTTTTCCAATATTCATCAGTGGCATCCAATCAAAGTGAGTCGACCGGTTAGGTTTAACAGTACGCCATACCATGAGTTGACTCGAGAGCATTGTACGAATGAAGGATTATATCCACGCGGTAACTGTTGGCGGAAAGGTTCCAAGAGTGGGTTACTTAACCCCGATACCTTCCAGGTTCACGTGGTGTTACTTGGCACCCAACTTGATAGGAGGCCCAGTCGAATTCGATGTGCGACATCAATTCAATTGATTATTAATTAATAAAGAGTTATTAATTGATTAATAAAGCCAGTAAGGAGTCACTAGGCTTATTGGGCTATTAACCGGACTGGTAGTTGGGCCTAGAGGGTAACACGCAAATGATTATCAAGGCGATGGATAAATAAGTGGGTTTTATATAAACCGGGAGTTTTTATGAAAAATCGCGTGGTTAGTATAAAATGTAGCAAACGGGATGAGCAGGCCATGCTGCTGCGAACCCTAGCTGCCCCCTCCTCTGTTTCTCTCTCTCTCTGGCACCACAGGCCAGATCCAGATCCCCGAATTTGCTCCGCCGCTTCTCCGAGTCCTGTTCGACGGGAAATTGTCCGCGCGTTGCGGCGATCGTTACTACGACCGACGGAGGTTTTGTGGCTGTGAAGAATGAGGAACGTGAGGATATCCATCGCGAGGAGGATCGCGTGGACTCGGCTAGAGGCTGGGCACTTGCGCGGCTTGCGGTGTCACACCAACGGAACTGAACGGTTGCGGATTCGAATCCGCACACTGTAAGACTTCGATAATATGATTATCGTAATTTTAGTTTTTTAAAACGGGAAAAGATCTTCGTTTTTATTTTATTTCCTCTACACGGGAGATCCGGAGAAACCCGAGAACCCTACAGTGGTATCAGAGCCAGGTTCCACTGTTTCTCGTCCCGTTTCGGTCTTTGATTTAATATTTTCGTGTATTTTTTCATGCGGAAGTTCGATCTCTTTGCAGGATCCGTGTTCATGCTATGAACACAAATCATAAGAATAATTTTGATTATTTTTATTCTGCAATAATTTGAAATTTATTTTGGAATTTTCGTGTTCTTCGTGAGACGAAGAACGACGGGGTTTTGGCGGCTTCAATCCAGCGTCCCCTTGCAATGGGAAGGTTGCCAGAGGTCTGGGTATGAACTGTGACCATACCGGTCATCACTAGAATTCCTTGGCGACGCCGAAGTGAGCATCCCAACGATGTATGGCCTGCTTCTTCATCTTCCATCTCCATGGGTTTAGGAAAACCAGAAATACAAAAAACATTGATGAGAGAGAGATGGAGCCCACTGGCGGGCATGCCGGTGCCGGGGAGCCCACCGGCGCCGGGGACGTCGCCGTCCGGTGCCGAGCGACACCGGGCACCTACCACCGCCGGCACTGCTACACCTCCGCCGCCCACTTTCAATAGAAACTAGGGTTTCTGGTTTTAGGAGGGGACGTCGGTTTAGGGGCGGGTGGTTCAGGGGGGCGGGCTGGCTGGACGGGTCCATGCTTGGCCGGGCTAGTCGCAGGGGCGAACTGAGTAGACCCTGGCTCGGACTAGGGCGCCTCGGGTCCGAGCCCCTGGCCGAGCTAGAGGCTCGAGCTAGGTGCCCTTATGGGGTTAGCCCATTTGGAATTCCCTGTTAAACTCCAACCTCAATTTTTTTTTTAAATCCCTGCCCATATAAAAAAAAAAAGATAAAATTGAATTTTAAGTTTAAAAAATTCAAAAAATGTTTTGAAATTTAAATTTATTATTCAACTTTATTTATATGGGCTTTAATGATTATGGAATCATTTTATTAGCAAATGTTGTTAATAATTAAAGTTAGTTATAGTTTAAATGTTAAATTAATAATTAATTTTAAATGATTAATTTAAGAGTTAAATTAATATTTATTAGTTAACTAGAATTGATTGTTAATTTAAATGTTAAATTGACAATTAATTTTAACTAACTTATCGAATGGTTTAATTAGAAGTCAGTTATTAATTTACATTGATGTTAATTGATAATTTAAGAGTTAAATTAATGATTAACATTAATAAACTAATCTAAAAGTTAGATTAGTTGTAAATAATTGATTTGTGTTAATTATTAGTTTAAGAGTTAAATTAGTCATTAACATTCATTAATTAATTAGTCTAAGAGTTAGATTAATAGCTAATAACAACTTAAAGTTGATTATTAATTTAAGTGTTAAATTAATGATTAATTTTATTTACTGATCTAAGAGTTAGATTAGTAATTAATTTTAATATTATAATTGTTAGATTATTAATTTGATTCAATCTAAGTGTTAGATTGTTTAATTATTAGAAGTGTTCTAATTTGCATAGAATAATATGGAATTATTAATTTGGAGTGTGTGCACATGTGATGTGTGTTTTATTACCTTTAAATTATGATTTAATTGCATGTTAAGTTAATGAAATGAGTTTTCGAAATTCAAAAGCCAATTTTGATTGAATCCTAGTCTTTTGAAAGTCAAAATTATATATTTTTAAAAATATTTTTATTTTAACCATGTGATGCGTTGAATCATGTGTGGAATGTTTAAAACACACCATGGTCATGGATATGTACTTATTTAATTATTCATGTGATGAATGGATTGTGTGGATCATGGATGTATGGTTATTTATTAATTGTTAATAAATAGAGATTTGCGTACCTCTCCCTCTTCCGAACTCCGATGTACTTCTACCTCCCTCTCTCTTGTACTCGCCATAAGGCCTTCTTTTATTTTACATGTAATTCTACAATTAATGTAATATGATCGAGGCAATCGAAGAAGGAGCGAGGACGATCCACATATGCAATCAGGAAGGTGATATGATGGAGATCTCTTGCCTATGAGTTTGCAGGTTTATCTAATGTAAATGTTATATTAGATTGTGTGTGCGTTTGACTGTTGGCTCCAGTCAAATCCATTGAGCTATCCATGACCACACTAGAAATGTATGTAATGCATTGTTTTTAATGTTTGATTATGAATCAAAGCAGGTATAGTATTTAGGAAATATATACGATATATTTATATACTATCACCTAGGAGAGACTAAAATAAAAGTTATTTAAATACCCTCATCTAAACTTTAAGCCGTAACGCGAGTAGTTAAGAACTTACTGCATGATCCACCATCGTTATAGTCATAGGATTCGAATCACTTTAGGCAGGTTTGTTGTGCGATCCACAAGGCTTGTTTAATTGGGAGGAGAAGCTGTGGCTATGGCATTAGATGCCTACATGATCGGGGTAGAGGAACCATGTAACTTTGTTGTGCTATCCACAAGGGCTGCATGCAAATCGTTGCTCGTCACGTAACGATGGTTAGCTTAGACCAGAATTAGTAGTTTGTTGTGCTATCCACAAGGCCATTAAATCTTGGGGACCGAAACTATGATCAGATATTGCAAGGAGTTGCAAGTCCCATGAGATGGGTGCTCTTTGATTGTATTACAGTTTGTTGTGCTATCTACAAGGCTGTACTGCAAGTCATTGAGATTCTAATCCCCACTAGGAGATTGTCGGCGTCTCCCGTTCTGTATAACTTAGGGTTATACAGTCTATCGAAAATTAGTGGGAGTTAAAACTTGAACAAAAGACCATGTCTTGTTTTATATTTAATAATTGAACATCTGCTAAAATAGAACTGATCTCCTATAGGGAATTATGTCGTCAAATAACCCACTCCGTGGCATACTTGATGCCCTTTTGACTTACCTGATCTACTTGGATTGGCTTAGACATTTGAAGAATGTCTTCAGATCTGAGCAGATTGCCTTCGCCCTTGATGCTGATCCTCCTGTTGAATCGGCATTAGATGCCTCTGAAGCAGAGATGATAGCTAAAAGATCGAAGGACAAAGGCAAAAGAGTAGTAAAGGGTGACTGCTTCTACTGTAAGCAGAATGGTCACTGGAAGAGGAACTGCAATGAGTTCCTCAACGATAAAGATCGTGGAAAGGTGAAACTGTCTGAAGCTTCAGATATCTATATGATAGATATCAACTTGTCAGTAAGAGATTCCACATCTTAGGTATTAGATACCAGATGTGCTTCTCATATTTGCCATGATGTGCAGATGCTGACAAGTAAGTGCAAGTAGAGACAAGGTGAGGTGGAATTGAGGCTAGGAAAGGGCGCAAAAGTTGCGGCGATTGCTGTTGGGACAGCAAACCTCAGGCTTCCATCAGGAGACGCGTTACTATTAAAAGATTGTTATTATGTTCATAGCATAATAAATAACATCATATCAGTATCTTGTTTGGACAAGATAGGATATAGGTTGACTATTGATAATAGAAGTTGTTCGTGATGGATATAGGTGTCCTCTAAGCTAATCATAAAGCACCTATTTCAATCTGGTTCACTAATAAATGGCATTAAATTCATTATGTAGATTGGCATATTTATAATTGCACATAATGAAGTCCATGAATATGTGCAATAGTCATCAGATTATGATGAGATCATAATAATGAGACTGATGACTTATAAACACATATTCTCAATTGTTCCTAGTCGTAGGATGTTTGAGAAGGACATCAAACATCCAGTTAGACTAGTACAGGTTATTCTAGCTCATATGATGAGGGTAACTGATCTCGTTAGTGACTAGTGTGGAGACACAATGGTAAACCTGTAGGTGCTCATTGGAGAATGAGTTCACTGAACTGATCCGACATGAATCGCCGAATGGTAATTTACCTGACTGTCAATCGGCTTGATTCATCGTCACAGTAGCGTGGTTGATCCTTGGACTTGAGACACCAAAGACACCTTGTCGGTGGACTTCTGGACTTTGACCTTGACCTACGAATCCCTATCCACGGGATCTTAAATAGTCAAGGATCGGGTCCAGCGGAAGACCTTCGAAGGTGATTGTGTGTTCAATAAAGGATCGTTCGCTCTCAGATAACTAGAGAGAGAATGCTCTAGAGTAGATCCGCAGGAGTCTCTGGCCAGAGCAGAAACAATATCAGAAAAGTGGTTTTCGGATATTGTAAAGCGGAATCTGATTCAAGTGAGTTGACACTCTAGGATTTGACAGTTGACCATACCCTAGGTTAACTCGAGAGCATTGTGCGAACGAAGGATTATAGCCACGTGGTAACTGTGGATGGACAGGTTCCATGAGTGGGTTGCTGAACCCCATTACCTTCCGAGATCATGCGGTGTTGCTTGGCACCCAACTTGATCAGAAGTCCGACCGAATTCACATGCGATGTCAATTCGGTTAAGTAATTAGTTAATATATAGATATTAATTAATTACAATAAGTCAATAACTAGTTATTGGACTTAACGGGCTGAAAATCGGACTGGTAAATGGGCCTAAAGGGTCACACGCAATAAGATTCTCAGTCGGTGGTACATAAATGGGATTTATATTAACTCGGGGACTTTTGTGAAAAGTCGCGCCGACTTAATATATATATATACGCTGTTGAGAAACCCTAGGCCAAGCTCCAGGATTTTCCTTGCTGGCCGTCATCCCCCCTTTCTCTCTCCTCCTCTGGGCGTCCCGTTCGGCGCGCCAGAACGGGTTCTGTGTCCGCCGCATGTGATTCCCGAAAGTCGGGAATTCCCGTCGGTGGGATTTCCGCAATCGTTGCGGCGACGGATCTTCAGCGAGCGAGCTGAAACGGACGAGGGATCGAGGACGAACCACCACGGAGGATTGCGTAGATACCGCTGGAGGCCGGACGCTTGTGCGGCTTGCGGCATCGCCTCGACGGAACCGAAACGGAAGCGGATTCGAATCCGCGCACGGTAATCAGATTCCAACCCGGTTTTTCGGTTTGCGTTTTTCGTTCCGAATCGGATCAGCGGGCATCGGGCGGGATAAATTTTTGTTCTTCGTTTCCGCTGCGTTCTTCGCGTCCCGCCCGGATCCCAAAAGTGGTATCAGAGCCAGGTTCCACTCTGATCCGCTCCGGAACGATAAAATTATTATTCTAAATTATTTCATGTATAAATTCGTTTTTCCTCATAGATATTGTTCATGGGATGAACTTAGAATTTCGAATTTAATTTTTCTGTGCGAAAGACGAATTTTTTTTTGGGTTTCATCGCGTTCTTCATGGTGATGAAGAACCGGATTTGTGGGCTTCAAAAGGGGATTAATGATGGTTGGAACATCTCCGTGCGTTTGCTGGTATGACCAGCTACCCCTCGCCATCCCCGGAAAATTTCCATGGCGGCCGGTGGAGCTTTTCTTCCCATAATTTTCAAGAGTTGAAAAGGATTGTCGAAAAAGCTGAAATCTGTGAAACTGCACAAATCTCCAACTTTGGAGGTTCACCGGCAGCGAAGGAGTCGCCGGCCGGCCACCACCGGTGGGGGAAATGGAAGTGGTGACATCCCTCTGCAATTTCCGGCCACCCTCGCGGCCGGCGGCGGCGCCCAAAACTGGCTTCAAACAGGGCCAAAAACCCTAAAAAACAGCTTGGTCGAACTGCTGCAGGTGGGCTGGACCGGCCGGCCCCGAGCCGGTTCGGTCGGGCAGCCTGGGCCTGGCCCGGGTGCGCCAGGCGCCGGACCTGGCTCGGCCAGGTCGCCCGAGCCAAGGCCCCAGCCTGGCTCAAGCCAGGTCGGACCAGGGGCCAGCCCTGGCTATCCAGCCCGAGCCCTGGGCTCGAGCCAGTGGCCAGGCTGGCTCGAGCCAGGGTCCTGGGTCCTGGCTGAGCCCAGGGCCATCTTGACCGAGCCAATTGGCCCATTAAGCCCCCCCCCCCCCCCCCCCCCCATGGGCCCATTAAGCCTATTTGAGTCCTATTTAACCCAAAAACCCTTTATTTAAATATAAACCCTGCCCAAATTAACTGAAAATTTATATTAAATGGTTTAAAACTTATTTTAAATAGTTTAAAATTTGTTTTTAAACCTTAAGCTATAATTTTTCAGTTAATTAAGGTTACTTATTTTAAGATGTGATCTTATTGTGGGGTTTAATTAAGATGTGATCTTAATAGTTAATTGTTTTTAACTAAATAAGATAGGATCTTATTATTATTTGATTTTAATTAATTAATTAAATGAGTTATAATGAAGATATGATCTTAATTATAAATAACTTTTAATTAGTTAATTAAAGGGGTTTATATTTAAGATATGATCTTAAATATATATAAAACAAATGTTGTTATTTATTTAAAATGGAATCTTAATTATTAATTGACAATTGTTGTCATTAATAATTAAGATAATGTTTTTAATCTTAATTAACAATTGTTGTTAATTTATGTTTAAGATTTGATCTTAAAATTGTATCAACAAGAGTTGTTGTTTAATTATTAAGTAGTAACTTAAATTTTAATTATCAAATGTTGTTAATTAATTTTAGTCAATTGATTAGATTATTTTAATTTCTTAGCAATTGTTGTTATGAAATTAAGTATTTGATTAAGGGACACTTAATAAAAGTTATTAAGTGTTTTATTAACTTTTAATAATAGTTATTAAATAGTTAATTGTTTCTTGAGAATTAACCTTAATAAAAGTTATTGAGGATTAATCATTGCTTACTAATAGTTATTAAGCTAATTAATATTCTCAAGGGTCCCTTAATTAGATTTTGAAGATCTAATCTACTTAATAGTTAATCTTTTAATAAAAGTTATTGAAAGGATTAAATTAAGTCTAATTGTTAGACTATTTTAATTAGAATTGTTCTAATTATTATTTCTTAATAATTGTTATTGAGAAATATTTTTTAATTAAGGAGTTTTAACAAGGAGTTGTTAAGGGGTTAATAATATGAATGGGAAATTCTTTTATAAATGTTATTTAGGAATTTCTAATTCTTTCTAAATGTTAGATTATTTCACATTAATAATTGTTATTAATGTAAATTAAAATTAATCTAAGTGTTAGATTAATTAATTTAGAAATGTTCTAAATTATGCATGGAATATTTTAGAATTTTAATTTTAGCTTTGTGTGCACATGTTGATGTATTTAATGCTTTAAATTAGATTTATTGCATGTTAGAAAATAAGATTTTCGAAAATTCAAATTATCCAATTTTGATTGGTACTCAGGTTTTAAGAAAGCCAAAATTATTATATTTTCAAAATTTTATCCTTCATGTGATGTGCTTTTTCATGTGTGGATGGTTAAAATTTGTGGTGGTCATGGACAAGCACTTAGTTAAATTTCATATCATGTGATGGTGTGTGATTTTGTGGATTGTTGTGGAATGTGAATGTTCATTAATTAAGTGTTAATTAATGAGGCTTGTGTGCCTCCCTCTCTCCATTCCATTGTAATTCTATCTCCCTCTGTTATTGTACTCGGCCATAAGGCTTTCTCTTACAATTTATTTGTATTTGAAATTGTTTCAAAATTAATAATATTTGTAATTGATCGCGCCGACCGAGGAGAGGCGAGGATGATCCACAAATGCAACCAGGAAGGCGACAGGAGATGAGATCACCAGTAGCTATGTGTTTGCATGTTTAAATTATATAATTGTTATATAGTTTTTGTGATTAATTGTTTGGCTCCAGTTAATCACCGTGCTGTCCATGACCACATAATGAACATGTATGGATGATGCATGCTTTTAGTTATTGATTATGAATCGATTGCTAATATCTAGGTATAGTTAAATATATTCGATATATTTATAAACTATCACCTAGGATGAGACCAACTTAATATAAACAAAACCTTCAACATAAAGTTTAAGCTGGAGTGCGAGTCATTGAGAATGTACCGCGTGGCTCTCCATCAATATAGTTCTTAGAACTTGATTCAGTGATGACAATTTCTACGTGTTTACCCGAGATCTGCCACCATCTGATGAAAGGACTATTAACTATGGCATTATGATGCCTTGAGATTGGAATAGAGGAATGGTGTATCTATCCTCGCGTTTACTCGGGAGCTGCATTCTTACTCTACTCTGTCGCGTATTGATGGTAAAGCTTAGACCAGGTATAATGGTCTATTGTGTTTACCCGGGACCATTAAAGACCTGGGAGCCGAAATAAGATCGGATATTGCAAGGAGTTGCAATTATCATGAGATGATTGCTCTAAGATAATAGTATAATACTATGTGTTTACCCAAGGTCATACTGTGATTCTTAGAGATTCTGATCCTCACTAGAAGACCGTCGGAGTCTTCCGTTCTGTATACCTGAAGGTTATACAGTCCGTCGAAAAATAGTGGGAAATAATTCAAGATAAAAGATCATAATTGAATTATCATAACTATCTGCTTAAATCACGTTGTTTCCTTCGATCACTAAAATGTCGTCTATTCAAAATTTTGGCATATTGGATGTCAATACTTCTCATACTCAGATTGACTAGAAAACTCTGAAGAATGTCTTCAGGGCCAAGTGAAAGTCACTATCCTAATCAGATATCATAAATCCTCTTACTTGGATAGACCAAGGTGAAGAGGTACTCATGGTATGCCATATTAAAAGGCAATGATTATCATGAAATCTCTTAGTTGGATAGACCAAGATGAAGGGATATTTATGATGTGTCTTTGAGAAAGGCAAGTGGTAAGATTTTAAACGATCGAATCCACACCCGAAAAAGGATAAAGAAAAGTCAGGTGAGATAGAGAAGTAGCAGTTCTCCCATTGCAACCAATATAAGGATATTGGTAAAGGCAAAAAGAATATGAAACTTGAAAGAAGTTTCATATATTCTTATTATCGTCTTTTGCATGTCTATTAGAGAATTAGCGTTTCTAACATGAGATATTGGAAATGATTCTCAGAGCTGCGATAGTGTGCAGACATAGACAAGTAAAAGGAAATCGAGAAAATGTAAGTGTTGAGTTAGACTCAACTATTGTTCATGATATTCATAGATCACTGTTAGACAGTAAATCTTTGTATATCTATAAGAGTCAAATATGAAACTGAATAACTGTTATTTAGTTGCATATCAAGAATAACATTGATTGAGAAAGAATAATAGTTGTTTGAATCAGTCAATGTACTACAAATTCTTGAAGTGACATTTCATGTGATGAATGTTCACAAGTCTCCTATAGAAATGAACTGTGTGAATCCTGATTATCTATGGTATTGTACATAGGGTTGTACAACAAGAAATTATTGATGCTGATACATATTGATGTAAACAGCTCAAAGGCCAAAAGATAATCACTACTGTTGACTTACCTTATAGTTTAGTCTTGGAATGATTCGACTGCATGTACTTACTGAAGTACAAGACAAATATATCTGAGAGATTAAAGTATAAGATCAATATGAAGTATTATAATTTTTGATTTGATCAAAGAAACTAATACTTAGGTATATGATTCACACAAATCATTAAGAGGATGATTATATCCTCGCTCGATTGATCCTCATTGTGCATCATAGCAATATGATAGAATGAGGAATTGCACCTTATTAAGATATGGTGCAATATATAATAAGATTTGCCTGATTCTTGTCTTTTTGAACATAAGTATGAATATTAGATGTTCATACTTTAAAGATGGTTCCAAATAAGTCAGTGTGTGTCCATATAAGATATGGAAACCAAATAATTCATATGAGATGTAAATTATGAACAAACCTGATTTAAAAGTCAGGTATTACTGTAGAGTGAATTTGTGAATGTCCAAAGAGTTTGGACATTACAATTATTGGCCAGGCGACAATGAAATAATTGTCTTCCTGAAAACTGTCTTCTGTGAAGAGGAATATGTCCTCAAAGAAGACAGTGGGAGCTGATAAAACTAGAAGATGTTCTAAATTCACAAGTTAACATAAGATTATTAGATAATCTTTAGTTGTCGGGAACCGATCATAATACATCAGAGAGCTTCATAGATTTTTGAGATTATCTCAGTGACTAAAAGGATATGTTTGACATATCTGATTTAGCAAGATGAGAGGAGCTCAAAATAGATTATGATCTAAAATCTATGATAGTGATGCTCTCTGTCATTACAACTTTGGGATTGATAAGTTTATTAGAATTCTACTTGTCAGTACTGCCTATCATGAGATGATGACAGATGGATACTAAAAGCGTCCACTCAATGTGATTGAGGTAAAGATGTATATGATACACCTTTAAAGCTTTTAGAATGTCCAGGAAGCGAGTTATGATTTCAAAATTATTTTGAATCAAGCTGAAGCTTCCTAAGTTGTAATAAAAGTTTTGACTTAATGGTCAAATATTATGTGATCGTTCAGAATGATCACGGATTGTGTGTGTTCAGAAAGGACAGTGGGAGCACGGTCGCTTTAGTAATGCTTTATGATAATAACATCAAAGTCATTGAGAATGACTTCAGGATGTTACCATTAGTGAAAGCATTGTTAACCATGTTTTCCTCCATAATGAATTTAGTTATAATATCTTATGTATTGGAAATACGAATCTATTAAGATAGATTGATGGGGATATTATATTGACCTGTATGTCAAAATATTTGGCATCAATTTCATAACAAATCTCAATTGTTGAGATATGAAATTTATTCCTTTAAAAAAAGGGTTCCTTAAAGGATGCAGGAGTGAAATGCATCATTAAACACTTGAGAAGTGCTAAGGATGCATTCACGTATATGGAGAGAATGATTTGAAACTATGAGGTCACACTGACTCAAATTTCAAGTCAAATAATGGATTCAACCTTCTAGTAGAAAGGAATGGATTGGAATAGTTCCAATCCAGACTTCGATATTAAGGTGACGACATAGACAAGTGATACTATTATTGGAACAGTACGGATGAAAAGGTTCATCCCTGAACTAGATGTAGTTCTAAAAGGTCTTTGATACCATCCTATCGTTGTAGGACAACAGTGGGAGCAATAAATTGTGTGATCGAGCCATGGTCTCTTCAGAAGTTATAGAACATTCTGAGGCTCTTTCACAGGTTCAGAGACAAAGGATTAAGAGGAAATAACATAATGGAAATATTCCATCTGTAGATAATTTAGCAGATCCCTGACCAAGTCTTAGTCACAGACTTTATGTGAGCATCACCTAGATTAGATGGAGATCAAATGCGAAAGTGATTGGCTTGAGTCCAAGTGGGAGATTGATGGATATAGGTGTCCTCTAAGCAAATCATAAGGCACCTATTTCAATCTGGTTCACTAATAAATGGCATTAAATTCATTATGTAGATTGGCATATTTATAATTGCGCATAATGAAGTCTATGAATATGTGCAATAGTCATCAGATTATGATGAGATCATAATAATGAGACTGATGACTTATAAACACATATTCTCAATTGTTCCTAGTCGTAGGATGTTTGAGAAGGACATCAAACATCCGGTTAGACTAGTACAGGTTATTCCAGCTCATATGATGAGGGTAACTGATCTCGTTAGTTACTAGTGTAGAGACACAATGGTAAACCTGTAGGTGCTCATTGGAGAATGAGTTCACTGAACTGATCCGACATGAATCGCCGAATGGTAATTTACCTGACTGTCAATCGGCTTGATTCATCGTCACAGTAGCGTGGTTGATCCTTGGACTTGAGACACCAAAGACACCTTGTCGGTGGACTTCTGGACTTTGACCTTGACCTACGAATCCCTATCCACGGGATCTTAAATAGTCAAGGATCGGGTCCAGCGGAAGACCTTCGAAGGTGATTGTGTGTTCAATAAAGGATCGTTCGCTCTCAGGTAACTAGAGAGAGAATGTTCTAGAGTAGATCCGCAGGAGTCTCTGGCCAGAGCAGAAACAATATCAGAAAAGTGGTTTTCGGATATTGTAAAGCGGAGTCTGATTCAAGTGAGTTGACACTCTAGGGTTTGACAGTTGACCATACCCTAGGTTAACTCGAGAGCATTGTGCGAACGAAGGATTATAGCCACGTGGTAACTGTGGACGGACAGGTTCCATGAGTGGGTTGCTGAACCCCATTACCTTCCGGGATCATGCGGTGTTGCTTGGCACCCAACTTGATCAGAAGTCCGACCGAATTCACATGCGATGTCAATTCGGTTAAGTAATTAGTTAATATATAGATATTAATTAATTACAATAAGTCAATAACTAGTTATTGGACTTAACGGGCTGAAAATCGGACTGGTAAATGGGCCTAGAGGGTCACACGCAATAAGATTCTCAATCGGTGGTACATAAGTAGGATTTATATTAACTCGGGGACTTTTGTGAAAAGTCGCGCCGACTTAATATATATATACGCTGTTGAGAAACCTTGGGCCAAGCTCCAGGATTTCCCTTGCTGGCCGTCATCCCCCCTTTCTCTCTCCTCCTCTGGGCGTCCCGTTCGGCGCACCAGAACGGGTTCCGTCTCCGCCACGTATGATTCCCGAAAGTCGGGAATTCCCGTCGGCGGTATTTCTGCAATCGTTGCGGCGACGGATCTTCAGCGAGCGAGCTGAAACGGACGAGGGATCGAGGACGAACCACCGCAGAGGATTGCGTAGATACCGCTGGAGGCCGGACGCTTGTGCGGCTTGCGGCATCGCCTCGACGGAACCGAAACGGAAGCGGATTCGAATCCACGCACGGTAATCAGATTCCAACCTGATTTTTTGATTTGCATTGTTCGTTCCGAATCGGATCAGCGGGCATCAGGCGGGATAAATTTTTGTTCTTCGTTTCCGATGCGTTCTTCGCGTCCCGCCCAAATCCCAACAGTTCGATTTATTATAGTAATAAATCAATAGTTTCGGCATCTTTAGTGAACGGTTTATATCTCTTATATGTTTCTTTTTACAATCTTCAAATTGATAATGCTCTTAAAAAGAGCAAGAATTGTGTGAACCAAGCCTACATATGGCATTGTAGACTTGGGCATATTGGTGAAAGCAGGTTGCAAAGGTTGCACAAGCATGGTTATTTAAATGCATTCGATTATGAATCATTTGCAACATGTGAATCCGGCCTTATGGGAAAGATGACAAAATCTCCATTTATTGGACATGGAGAATGTGACAAGGACATTCTGGAACTAATACATTCAGATGTATGTGGTCCAATGTCCACCCAAGCCAAAAGTGGCTTTTCATACTTCATCATGTTTACCGATGACTTCTCAAGATTCGGCTATGTGTACTTAATAAAGTACAAGTCCGAAGCATTTGAGAAGTTCAAGGAGTTCAAGAATGAGGTAGAGAAGCAGTTAGGAAAGAGTATTAAAGCCCTTCGATCAGATCGAGGAGGAGAATACTTGAGTACTAATTTCACACAATTCTTAAAAGGATAATGGTATCCTTTCTCAGCTGACCCCACCATATACACCACAGATGAATGGTGTATCAGAAAGGAGGAATCGCACCTTGTTGGACATGGTGCAATCCATGATGAACTTTTAAGGATTACCAGTGTCCCTCTAGGGGTATGCTCTATAGTCAACAGTATACTTACTGAACAGAGTACCCAGCAAGTCTGTGGCCTCTACTCCATATGAGATATGGAAAGGTAGGAAACCAGAATTTAAACATGTTAAAGTTTGGGGTTGTCCTGCTCATGTAAAGAGGCATGATCCAAACAAACTGGAATCACGCACTAATAAATGCAGGTTTGTGGGATATCCAAAGAAAACCTTAGGATACTATTTTTTACCATCCTGGTGAACTAAAAGTGTCTGTCGCCAGGAAAGTTGTCTTCCTAGAAAATGAATACCTTCTCCAGGAGAACAGTGGGAGTAAAATAGTACTAGAAGAGGTTCCAGATCCCCAAACAGCTGCATTATCATCAGATGAGATATCAGTTCCTGAATTTGTTCAGGTACACACACATGAGCCTCGTAGATCTGGTAGATTACCTAGACTACATGAACCCCACTGTCAACCAGCTTGATTCTATTGTCGCAGTTGCGAGGATGGTCCTCGGACCTGAGACACCAAGGACACCTTGTCGGTGGACTTTTGTGCTTTGACCTTGGTTTATGAATCTCTAACCACGGGATTCTAAACAGCCAAAGATCGGGTACAGCGGAATACCGTCGAAGGGAATTGTGTGTCAATAAGGAATCATTCGCTCTCGGTACTTAGAGAGAGAATGCTTTAAGAAGGATGCGCGGAAGTCCCTGACTAGGGCGGACGATAGTATCGGGAAAGGAGTTTTTCGATATTCATCAACGGCATCCAATCCAAGTGAGTCGACCGGTTAGGGTTTGGCAACACGCCATACCCTGAGTTGACTTGAGAGCATTGTACGAATGAAGGATTATATCCACGCGGTAACTGTTGGCAGAAAGGTTCCAAGAGTGGGTTACTTAACCCCGATACCTTCCGGGTTCACGTGGTGTTGCTTGGCACCCAACGTTATCGGAGGCCCGGTCGAATTCCATATGCGACATCAATTCGATTGATTAATTAATAAATAAAGAGTTATTAATGGATTAATAAAGCCAGTAAGGAGTCACTGGGCTTATTAGGCTATTAACCGGACTGGTAATTGGGCCTAGAGGGTCACACGCAAATGATTCTCAAGGTGATGGATAAATAAGTAGGTTTTATATAAACTGGGGGTTTTTATGAAAAATCGCACGGTTCGTATAAAATGTAGCGAACGGGATGAGCAGGCCAAGCTGCTGCTAACCCTAGTCGTCCCCTCCTCTGTTTTTCTCTTTCTCTGGCACCACAGGCCAAATCCGGATCCTCGGATCTGCTCCGCCGCTTCTCCGACTCCCATTCGACAGGAAATCGTCCGCGCATTGCGGCGACCGGCGGAGGTTTCGTAGCTGCGAAGAACGAGGAACGTGAGGATATCCATCGTGATGAGGATCACGTGTACTCGGCTAGAGGCCGGGCGCTTGCGTGGCTAGCGGCGTCGCACCGACGGAACCGAACGGTTGCAGATTCGAATCCGCATACGGTAAGATTTCGATAATCCAATTATCGTAATTTTAGTTTTTCTAAACGGGAACATGTGAGTGCTCAAATTAGGGGTGTGATTATCATGAAAATTATGTTGTTTATATGACAAATAAACCTATTAAAAGAAACTAAGTGAATGTGATCGCCAGAAACTTTTAACTAAAAAGTTCCAAAAGAAAATATTGATCGCCTACCTATTTTGGAATTGGGAGATGTTGAAGTCTTTGATTCCCCTCCTTCAGCCGGCCGAAGAAAGAGACCCTTTTTGACTTTGTTCTTGCATTGAATGCTTATCGGACTTTGAGGATCATCTAGATTTTCTTTGTTGTTGATGATTCTTTCCTCTTGATCTCCTTTGAACCTTGCAAAAAAGTGGAAAGAAAGAGAGAGGTAAGAATAATAAGAACTCAAATAGGTATAGTATCTATTCTAGTAGAAATTTTAATCATGCAATTTGAACAAAGAACTCATTTGTTTGTTGGTCTTTTAAACCCCTTAAACAAATAGGTTTGAAATTATGCTAGTGAGTGTGTGTTGCATGGAGTGATATGATGAAAATATGATGCTAATATGATGAAACAATCAGAGATTAATGAAAAGAACTAAATTGGATGGCCCCTGGAAAGCTTTGGTCTTGAATGGATCTTGAATGGACGAAGAATGGATGAAGAAAGGATGCAGCTTCCGGGAAGTAGCAGTAGCTCGATTCTTCAGCGTCTGGACGACGTCGCCAAGATTCTTTGCTCAAATTTCACTCAATTATCGCTATCATCACTTACTTTTTAATGACCCAGGGGTTATGTATTTATAGGCTTTACATCCGCGGTTATGATCAGATTAACATTAAGGATTTTGAAGTTTATCCAACTAACAAATAGATAAACACAGATTAATTCATCATTATCTGTAATTATCTAAAACGCGTCGCCCATGGGAGACGTCTTTTAGCTTAATTAAGATAAGGATAAACATCCAGAAAAAGAGATATAATCAGCTTAGGAAACCTAAGTGGCGTCGTGCCTGCTAGACGTCTTTTATCTAATTAATCAATTAATTAAAATTCAAATTTAAATATCAAAATGGGAATAAACTCTAAATGGCGTCTACACATGTCGACGTCTTTTAGACTTTTTCATATTTGATTAAAATTTGAGTTAAAATCAATTTAATTAATTAACTTAAATTATGTCTGTCTGACCCGATACTATTTAGATAATTAATCCAAAAAAGATTAATAAAAATTAACTAATGATTAAATATCATACCATTCTGAGGCATTATTATATGATATGAAATTTACTCAAAATGATGTCAAAATTAGTATGTCTACAGTTGCCTCACCTTGGCATCGTCTTTGCAAGGGAGTGAAATGAAATGGAATGTACTAAAAAGGTGATGCCAAGGTGTGATGAGACACGCTCTTAACATCACATGATTGGAATTTTTCTCAAAATCATCAATGAAGATAACTCAATAATATCGATGGAATCAATCCTGTCTGGATGAGGTAGACAAAGAAATAAGGTCGATCAACCTCCACGGATTGGGAAGTACCCTAGGTTATAGACACTGCAGGTTTCATCATAGGGAGCGATTGTCAGAGAATGTGGACGTGCTGCAGCCATGATAGATCTTAAAAGAAGACAAGAAATATTTGAGATAAAGAGTCCAAGAAAATATAGAATTCCAAGGATATCTTTAAGCGAACCTCAAAGATAATCAAGATACTTGATTCAGAATGAAATATTTCATATCATATTGGAATTATTTGATCAATGGTCTGAAACTTAATCAATAATTAATTCTTATCACAATTATATCAAAGTCCTATATGATGCATGTTTGTCTAAAAGAAAAATATAAAATTAAATGAAATATAAATTAATCAAGGATAATATTGTTAAATTGTCATTAATGAGTCAAGATACCAATTCTTGCAATTCAGTACTAAGCCGAAGCTTGTTTATCCACGCACCGTTTCACAAAAGTGGAACTATCGTTCTCACTAATTAACAATCTAACGGCCTATCCGTGCGATTAAGAATTCTCTGGAATTATCACTGTTTTTGTTGAAGGGGAACTCAAATTCCAATTTCATCAAAATCACAAGATCCTTGATATAGTCTAATAAATATTTAACATATAGTAATGCTAATTATGTAAATTAATTACATGAAAGAATACAAGGGATAGATATAACCGTCTTTTTAGCCACGGTCGGGACTCATAAGCTCCTACAGTGGGATCTTCTTGAGATTCAGCTTCATTTGGATTTTCCTGAATTTCCGGCACTAAAAAATTCATCAGTAGCTTCAATCAAGTGTTTAATTAAGCATCAAAATATGGATAAACATTGAATTTCGGGTAAATAACAGAAAACCCTGAAACGCGTCATGTCGAGCCGACGCCATTAAGTTAAAACACGTCCTTGTTCAACGAGGCCTTTTCACTCACAGAAACAGGTTCTGGCTAACTTCTATCGGGATTCCAACTCTTCCCATGCTTATCCCTTCTCCAATCCGGAAAAGCTTTCCTAGAATCGCAATCCTCTTTGTATAAACTTCATAAACTTGTATCAAGGCAATTCTAACACAATTTAGATATCAAAGTTAGAGATTTTCTTCAAAGTTCAAGAATTTTCAAGGTTTTCAAGGCTTCAAGAAGAAAAAGCTTCAAGAACAAGATAGATTCTTCAAGCAAGCGGGTGAAGAAGACGCTAGAGAGGCTCTTCGACGTGGAAAATCATTTAAGTGGAAGAGATCCTAACCTCAAAGTAAGTTAAATCCTCTTTTCCTTCAATCCTTTTTCTTCAATTTCCCTTTTTTTCTCTATGTTCTTCATGTTCCTCAAGTAATTTTCCTTTATATTTCCTAGGCATATCCTTTGTTTTCCGGCCTTAGGAAATTTACATATCTCCCTTAGATTCGAAAGCTTGCTAAAAGTACTACTATTTCCATGCAATCTTTTGTTTCCAAGTGGAACATCCAAGGTCTAGTAGTTCATGCAAAGCATTACAAGAGTCCAAACGTGGACTGGACGACTATGGGTGCTTTGATTGAATTATGGCATCCTCAAACCCATACCTTCCTTTTTCCTAAATTTGAATGCACTATTCTTCTAGAGGAGGTTGAACTTCTATTGGGCCTTCCCAAAATCAAGTTGTATGGTGACAATGAAGTGATCCAGAATAAGATGGCTTTGATGAGAGAAAAGATCACCGGTCAACAATTGTTGATGAAGATCATGAAGGACCCAAACGAAGTTAAAGGATGCCTCACAAAGAAATGGATCAATCTTGCAAAGCTAGCAGAGTGGACTTTGTACGAGATTGAAGATCTTAGAGAGGATGACACTGAGAACGTGATGAAAGCATTCACCATGTGCCTAGCCGGAGCTTTGTTCTTTCCTGCTCAAGACAATATACTAGAAGATGATCAAGTTAGTGCAATCTGCGAGATCTTTGAGGGAAGACAAATAGGCATAGCGATTCTAGCCTATCTCTACAGTGGGCTCTCTGCAGCGTCTACAGGTCAGCCTCCCTATGGTTGCATGCTACTCTTCGCTCTATGGGTCGAGTTACACTTTAAGTTTGAATATCACACTAGAAATTCTGCAAGACCGTCTCAAATCTATCAGAATAGCCCGATCTTTCACATCTCCAACATTGTGAAATTCAATGAGAAGATGATCAATCGAATACCAAAACTCAAGACTCGAGCTGACTGGAGAGATTATCTGAGAACAATGTCAGCAAATGGGTTCGACTCTTCACCTCTTGCTCTGGTAGGAAAGTCCATTCGAGTGCGTCGTGCAGCGGGTGCAGAGCTTAAACTGATCGGGACTACTGAGTTCGTGCTGTACAATCCTCATCGCTGCTATACTCAACTCAGCTTGCCTCGTTACGAATTCCCTGAATTTTCCTATACATCTCCCAACAAGAAGTGTGCCTTGGAATCCGATGAAGACTATGAAGCTACTGAACTTATAGTCACACTGTGGAATATTAGCTTCAATCATCGTGTAAAATCCTCTCAAGAAACAGATAGAGGATTATATGTTCCATATATACTGGGACTTCAGGAATTTCTTCCTTGAATGTTTTTTCTTTTTTTTCTTTTTATGATGTAATAAAGAATTTATTTCAATAAAGGATTGTTCCTTTATGTTTTGAAATCCATCCTCAATCTTCTGTGACTTGTCCAAGATTTTTTCTTGAATAAAAACCTGATTTATCCTTAAAATATGACAATTCGGGTATACTTTAATGCAAAACGCGTCCACTCAGACAGTCGCCTTTCAACCATAATTCATTTTCCAAAAATCATATATTAATCCTTAAAAATCTCAAATTATCCTTGAAACGTGTCCATATGTATAGACGTCTTTAGACCAAAAATCTTTTTCCAAAAATCAAAGATTAATCCTTAAAATCCCGAATTAACCTTAAAACGCGTCTGCATGTGTAGACGCCTTTTGATTCTCTCTCTTACTTTTCTCCAGAATTCAGCCATTAATTCCACGATTAATCCACTAAAACGCATCGTGAGATGTGGACACGTTTAATCATCATGCCTTGTACTGTTCTGACCAGAATGGACAGTTTAAACTAAAACGTGTCGGTCTGTGTAGACACCTTTTTCTCAATTTCAAACCTGTCCTTGCCGCCTCAGTTTATGCGCCTTGAATGGCATTGCTGTATCCCAACGTGTTTCAACCTTCTCTAACAGAATCCGTGAAGGACCCCCTTTCTTCCTCATTCTCCCAAAACTCTTCTCTTTCTTTCAACTCTCCGGTGATCTCCGGCCATTTTCTTCCTCCACTCCGGTGGTCAACCTCCACTCCATCACCAGCCTTTGTCTCCGACGAGCCTCTCCATCTCTTTCTTTCTTCTTTAAGCTCTTTTCTCTCAATCAACCTGAGTTCCATTCTCCCCAAACTCTCTTCCAAAATCAACGGAGCCCGACGAAGGATCGCGCAAGGCTAAGGCCATAGCAAAGAGACGACGGACGGCCTCCCTTGCAGTGGTCCCAACAGCGGAGGAGGTTCCCAAAGAAGCGTCGGCCGATCTCGCGGCGGTTGCGGCATTCCTAGAAGAGGAGGAAGCCCCTCCAGTGGTCGTGGGTAGAGAAGAAGGAGAAGAAGAGGCCCTCCATCTGGTAAGTTCTCTATGTGATTGAATGGGATGAGAAAAGAGGGAAGGAAAGGGGCCTTTTAGAAAGGTCCGATTTTGGTCTCGAATGGCGTCCAGACCAAGTGACGCCTTTCAAAGGGCGTCGCCATGGTTCGAGGCCATTCAGGCAGAAATTCAATTTTTAAATAGGACAGAAAATGGGTTCAAAAGGTGTCAGGGGTGGTGGACACCTTTTAATGGGCGTCCACATAGCTCGACGCCTTTTAAACAGAATATTTCATTAACTTATTAAGCCCATTAACTGATGAAGTCTTCTTGTTTTCATTTACAGGGGACGATGAGGGCTCGTATCTCATGGGATCTAGTAGTACGAGCATACCGGGGACTCCCGGACTTCCAGAAGGCACGCCTGCGCCAGATGGGGTTCGGCGAGATTTTAGACATCGAGTCCTTCTGGCTCGACTTAGTTCTTCTTCAGGCGCTCAGGGAGCGCTGGCATGCGGAAAGCAGGGCTTTCCTAATGCCCTGGGGACATATGGTCCCCAGTTTAGAGGATGTGGCCAGGATCACTGGCCTTAGGATAGAGGGTCGGACAGTGAGTGGAGTGACCTACCCAGACTACTTAGGATTAGTAGAGAGTCTCCTAGGGATAGAGGTTTTTGGCAGGCTGGGTAGAGAGTCTAGGACCGTACCTAGAGTAGAGGTAGAGGCAGCCCTGGGATTAGTTGAGCCCCGGCGTCGATCAGACGAGACCCGAGAGTAGTTCAGGGATAGGTTAGAAGAGTCTTCCTCCACTGTCTATTGTAGTGATCCGAGTCAGGAGGAGGAGGTAGATAGGCAGTTGAGAGTTTTTCTAGTTTTCTTTTTTGGTCGGTTGCTCTTTCGTACGAAGGGTGACCATATCCATTGTAGATTTCTTTCTTTGTTAGATGACTTAGGCAGCCTCCATGAGTATGCTTGGGGTGCGGCCCTCCTGTCCCACCTCTTTGTAGATCTCTCTGCGGTCACGCCGGACTGCGAGACCACCGTCAGTGGCTTCTCGCCGTTTCTCTAGGTAAATTTCATTTTATTATTTGTTCATGCAATGTAATGATATGATGCTTACTAACTTATATGTTTATGTGTGCAAGTGTGGAGCTATCTTTACTTCCTGCTTGGCCGAGCGAGGATTGTTCGACCAGATGTTGTCCCGTTGGCTGGCTGTTGGTAGTCAATAGTGGACACGGCCCCGCAGCACCATCAATGGACGGCCCTCCATCGTCAATTCCTTGACTATTCAGAGCTTCTGGTAAGTCTTTAATTTATTTGATTTCATTTATTAAATGCAATTTTATTCAGATGAATGCATCTAACTTATATGCAGGTGATCTGGCGCCCATATATGGGCATGGGCGAGGAGGGCCAGCCATGGGTGATGGCTGGCCGAAGACAGTTCGGGAGGCAGATGTGGCTCCACTGCCTCAACGAGATCGAGCCGCTCCGTCTCCGCCTAGTCATGAGGACGTTGGGCCTCCACCAGGAGTGGATCGACGAGGAGGTCCCAGAGGGAGTAGGGAGGAGCATGAGGGGGAAACAAGCCCTTACGGACTGGCGTGCCAAGTTCCCCGAGCAGTACGAGGACTGGCACCGCCGCAGCGTCCGAGTGGAGTCCCATGCGGAGAGCAGCAAGGCTTATCTCCAGCAATACCGGGCCCACTACGCTGATCAACTACGGCTCCTCCGACCACTCGATGTAAGTATGATTTATGCCTCTTTTATTTTATTATTATCTTAATTTATATCTGTGAATGAATGTGTGTATGTGTGGTATGCAGGATGTGCGAGACGTGGTCATCGTCAACCTTCGGACCCGCCTACATGATGCGGAGGCCTAGCTGGAGCAGGTCCAGAAGAAGCTCTTTGACTTGGTATGTATGCATGCTTATGAGTGTTTTAATTAATTAATTTGTTTTGACAATTAGCCATTGACGGTTGTCTTTTGGTGCAGCGAGCCGTCTATACCCAGGCAGCTCCCCCTACACATGGAGCCTCATCCTCTGCTCTGCCTACTGCCTATGAGGCTGCCTTGGCTGACCTCCAGGGTCAGCTTGCTTTTACCATCCACCGAGCCTCTCTCGCGGAGGAGGATCGGGCTGCTCGAGTAAGTTCTAATCTTTGACTTTCTTTCCTAAATTTGATTTCAATTGCCCAATTGCATTGGACTGATGATGTCTTCTCTTGTAGGTCACTGAGCTTCAGGAAGCCCTTCGGAGGGCTAAGACAGACGCAGCTCGTGTCCGGGATCTTGAGGAGCAGGTGGCTCGACTTTCCACCGGCGATCTTCCTCGGGAGCTCTTACGCCTCCAGTCCCGACTAGAGTTCCTTACTGAGGAGCGAGAGCGGGAGAGGCAGGAGCGGCAGAGGATGGATGCGGAGATGTCCTCCCTTCGAGTCTAGCTGGGCATCGCCGAGCACGAGCGCAGGAGTATTAAGGAGCGTTATAGGCGTGCTCGGCAGCGTGCTCAGGAGCGCGGACAAGCGAGTGCCTTCACAGCCAGCATGGCCATCTCTTCTGGTCAAGCTGGTCCGAGCGCCATGGGTCCACCGCCGCTGGCATCCAGCTGTAGGCGCCCGTAACGTCCCCCGCCGCTGCCGCTGGCTTCGGATCGAGGGTTCCTCCATTCGTCTTAGCACTATGGCGATTTAAGGGGAGTTAGAAATAAAGGTGTGATCGTCAGGAGCATTACCTTTTGGTCCCTGTGCTCCGCAGGAGTGTAAGAGGTGATCGCGTTCTGGGGGAGTAGGAAATGTTGGTTTCTCCTTCTCTTCCTCCGGCCGGCCAGAGGAGGAGAGCCCGGCAGTCTGCACGTAGAAATGTGGTAAGGATCCCTGAAAAGAAAAGACAAGACAGAAGACGACCCGATTAGAACTATAATATGCAGAATCTATCCATGAAGATACAAAACTAGTTAAAATCGGAGGGAGACGCACCGGATGAGTGGTGGGGAGGGAAGGTGACCATATGTTATGGCCACCCACCTCCCGTTTTTTGTTAGAAACCTCTGGGGGGTAAGGATTACTAGGTCATCTTAACATGCATGCATGCAAATGAAGGTGCTCGTATGTGGAAAGTGAAGTAATATGTCAAAGGTGAAAAAGAAGAGTGGGAGAGAAAGAATGCTACGGCATGGATGGAGATGAGGATGCAATGAAATGAACAGGAAAAAGTAAAAAAGGGGTTAAGAAGACAAGCCCATTTCGGAGTGCGAAGGGTTCCTCTTGAAGCTAACTCCTTGTCTGCTTGACTCCTCAAAGCAGACTCACTTGCCAGCCTTGTCTGAGCCTTCCTCTTTCTAGCCTTCCCTCCAAAATCAACTCCTTAACCCCCTTGCTCGAGAGGATATGGGGGGTTTAAATAGATGAAGGGAAAATAGAAGAAAATAGGGGTCTAAATTCCCGTAAATTAACCTACAGCCAATAGGAAGTGGTCAAGGGTCGGAAGTGGTGTGCGCAGCAGTCGTCGGAGTGGGGAGTGATCGGAGTAGTGGAGGTGAGGGCGGCGAGTAGAGGAGATCGTGGGGAAGACAAGGTCAAGATGGTGGTTAGGGGAATGGACGGCCAGCCAATATGCCTTCCAATCCCGTAGAAGGCCAGGTAGCTGGCCTTCCACGAAGTGGTGGAAGGCGGCCTGGTTAGCCTTTGAAGGGGGTGGAAGGCAAGGGGTGGCCTTCGAAGGGTAGTGGAAGGCAAGGGGTGGCCTTCGAAGGGTGGTGGAAGGCGGACCGGCTGGCCTTCGAAGGGTGGTGGAAGGCGGACTGGCTGGCCTTCGAAGGGTGGTGGATGGCGGACCGACTAGCCTTCGAAGGATGGTGGAAGGCGGGCTGGCTGGCCTTCGAAGGGTGGTGGAAGGCGGGCTGGCTGGCCTTCGAAGGGTGGTGGAAGGCGGACCGGCTGGCCTTCCACAAAAAGGTGACTAGAATCAGGATTTGGTTAATGGGCCTAGTTATTAGTGGGCTGAGATGGCTAAGATGAGGGGGTTTGGTGATGATGGGCTAATGATGGATGGGGTTTATGACCAAAAGGGTGGTCCAAAATCGGTGTCTACACCAGCATTCCAGCGCCGGATGCCCAAGATGAAGCGCAGAGTCAATTGGATGAAGGGGCAGGAGAGAGTCAGCCTTAAGGGCTGCATCATGTATTTTTCCCTTTTTGTGAGTCCTGTACAAAAACAGATTTTGATATATATATATATATATATGAAATTTTTACCTTCAACCTTGTGCCTTGACTTTCATGTCTATGTCCTGTACATGATTTAGCAAACAGGTTAAGTATCTATTTAGGCTTAGCCCCTTGCTCAATTAAGTAACTGATTAATCAATCATTTTCTTGATAGAAGGGTCAAGGGGCATAGCCTTTATTAACAAAGGTAACATGAATAATCAAACTGTAAGGAAAAATGCAACATGCAAGCAGGCAGATGCTCACTGAAAGTAAAAGGAATGAAACATACCAGATGTGATAAGCAGATGCTAATTGAAATATTTTTGTTGTTTTGAAATATTCATTTTTGTTTGGGTTTTGAAACATATATATATTTTTTGGAATATATGCATAAAGTTATGGTCAACGAAGAGGTGCCGGTGGAAAAGATCACCACACTGTTAGTTCCTCAGGGGGATCATCCCTCTATTTCATTTCATGCTTCGGAACTAGCACCACCAGCAGCCAGAAGCATGGTTTTGAGTATTACGGTCAACATTTGCAAGAAGGCCATAGACACATGCCTGGTTGACACAGGGGCCTCAATTAATGTTTTATCACCAAAGACCCTTGAACTATATGGTATACCCAAAGAGAAGTGGCTACCTTCCCCTATTTCTGTTACAGCTTATGATAATTCTACCCGTTCCCCTCTGGGAATGACTTATTTGAAGGTAGAATTAGGCCCTGTTTGTAATAACGAGGTCGAGTTCCACATCTTGAAAATTGATCCATCTTTAAAGGGCATTCTTGGCCGCCCTTACATTAAGTCCCTTGAGGCAATTCCTTCTACAAATCATCAGTGCCTCAAGTTTCCATACAAGGGACACATCATTAAAGTTACCAGTATGTCGATTCTTGCTACCACTCATTCCTTGAATATCATGCCGACTTCGTTACCTAGCCAACAACCTCTGTTGTCGGTATTACAGGTTTACCGTCCTGTGGCTGATCCCTTGAAAGCTGCCACACTTAGTCCTTATCCAATTGATGCCATGAAGCGGGGAATGTGCATGAATACCCCTGGTTGGAAAATTATGATGAAAGGTGGCTATCAGCCTGGAAAGGGCCTGGGTACGCAATTACAGGGTAGGACTACGCCCATTAAAGACAGCCGAAGGACAACCGGTAATGGCCTGGGCTATAGGCCAAGAAGAGTCAGGCATGACATCGTGCAACAGCAAAAAGATGAAGACAGCCAGAAGGTCTGGGAAACAATGACCACGCCATGTAAAGAAGGTCGGGATCCCTTGACATGGACCCTACATACACATTTTGTCAAGGGACCCGTAATCAATCATGATAATGATAACACGGTGCTAATTACTTCCCAATTCGACCTGCATGATATCTATGGAAGGGACCTGGCCAGGCATTGCTCAGAAGTGCTGACGTACCAGTCCTTAGAGGCTCTACGACCGATGAAAAGAAGGAAATTCCAAGATCCATAATGTGAATGGTACCGGTGGTTTGACCTGAGGGATCTATACATTGCATTAAACAGATTATTTATTGATCCCTCAGAGCCGAAGTGGCCACCGTTCATAGACGAGCTGATTGAAGGGCTTGGCGCCATTTTTGACAAGAGAATTATGCTGTCTAAGGAAACAGATGAGGGGGAGCCAGATGACCCCTATGAAGCTGGTTACACTACTGACTTTCTTTGGAGAGAAACCTATCCCTCTCGCATTTTTACCTTTCATACTCTATTCCGTACTCTGCTTCTGACCCCGACTTGATCGCGGGTCATCACTGAAGATATTCCACGGGCTCTGCCCATCATGATCACTCTGTCCTCACAGGACTTTCTCCCTCAACCTCATCTCGATCTGGAGAGGATTTATGATTTAATCTGGATCATACTATTGTATGATCCCAATCCTTTGGCCTTGGTGCCGCTTCCTCCATCCCATTCCCCTCCTATACATATCCATTCTTGTTTCATGATTAATTCATCTTTTCTCCAAAAAAGAAACGCAATTCGGCAACTTCCTTCTCCCAAATCATCATTGAGGAAACTTCTTACTTGTCCGACTGTACCCCATCGTGTGGGTCATTCGGGCAAGATTCTCTTCTAGACTTGCTTTGTCCCTCCCCTCGGGAGGATTCTCCTGTATTCTCTCATGTACTCTATAATTTTTATCCTTCTTCGTCCTCATTAGGTCAGAATAGGGAGTCTAGCGAAGTTAGGGAGTCTAGTTCTAGGCAAGTTAATCAAGTTAGGAAGTCTAGGAAATCTAAGGATAAACTAATTCCAAAAAGAAACCTCCAGGATCTAGCATTTAAATGCCTTTCTTGCTCTATGATCCATCAGCTGTTAGAAAATTCTATTCAGATGCTAAAAGATTGTGTAGATGATGAGTCAATTAATGATGGATATTGGGTGTATGAATTGATACACGAGAAAGACCCCATTATTGAAAATGAGGAAGATGACGAGGACGCAGCTAAGGCATATACCAGTGGGGTAAAAAGATTTGATGAACTCTCAGTTGCCGTAGAAGAGCCTACTAAAGAGATTAATCTAGGGACTGAAGATGAACCTAAGGTTGTCCTCGTCAGCAAAAATCTTTTTGAAATGGATGAGAAGGCAGTGGTCCAAGTTCTCAAGGATTATAAGGACACTTTCGCCTGGAGTTATGAGGATATACAAGAGTTAGACTCATCACTAGTGGAACAACGATTGACATTAAAAGATGGAGCTAGTCCGGTTAAACAGAAGTTACGGCGATTCCACCCACAAATGGCTTTGAAGATGAAGGAAGAGGTCGGTAAGCTACATAAAGCCAAGTTTATTAGAGTTGTCCTCTATCCGCAATAGGTGGCCAACATAGTCCCGATTATGAAAAAGGATGGGAAGGTCAGAATCTGTATTGACTTCCGAGATTTGAACCGGACATGTCCTAAAGATGACTTTCCACGGCCTCATATTGATGTACTCATTGACAACACAGCTGGCTATGAAACTCTATTATTTATGGATGGATTCTCAGGATATAATTAAATCAAATTGGCAAAAGAAGATCAGAAGAAGACATCATTCACTTCACCTTGGGGAACATATTGCTATGTCGTGATGCCTTTTGGATTAAAGAATGCTGGAGCCACTTATCAAAGGGCTATGGTGGCAATATTTTATGATATGATGCACATCGATCTAGAAGTGTATGTGGATGACTTGTTAGTGAAATCTAAGACTAAGGCTGAGCATGTTAAAGTTTTGGCAAGAGTGTTAGAAAGATCAAGAGATTATCAGTTGAAGATGAACCCCAAGAAATGTGTATTCGGGATATCCTCAGGGAAATTACTTGGATTCATTATCAGTAAACGGGGAATTGAGATCAATCCTAACAAGGCAAAAGCTATTAGAAAAATGCCACCTCCCAAGAACTTGAAAGAGTTTAAGAGGATTGATCGGAAGGTTGCAGTTTATTCGCCGATTTGTCTCCCGACACTCACAAAGGTGTAACAAGCTGGGAGTCAAATTCGATTGGGACGATAAGTGTCAGAAGGCATTTGATGGATTGAAAAATTATCTAGCAAGTCCTCCTGTTTTGAGACCACCATCTCCAGACAAACCTTTGATTCTATACATTTCTATCTTAGATGATGCGGTGGGTGCTGTCCTAACACAAGAAGATGAAGAAGGAAAGGAGAGGGCAGCCTACTATCTCTCTAAACTTCTCAACTCCGCTGAACAAAGATACACAACGATGGAGAAAACAAGTGCAACACTTATATGGGTGGTTCGGAAATTGAAGCATTACTTTCTAGCCCATGAAGTTCATCTCATCGCAAGGATGAATATGACCAAGTTCCTTCTTGAGAAATCTGTCCTCACTGATAGGTTAGCATGATGGTAGAGCTTTCTATCTCAATTCGATATCACTTATATTCAGTAGAAAGTAATCAAAGGCTATGACATTGCAGAACATCTTGCTCATCATCTCCTTCCTCGTTTTAATCCACGATTGGAGTTTCCGAATGAGGAATTGATGTCCATAGATAGAATCAAGGATGACATGTGGACTCTACATTTTGACAGAGCTCTGAATTCCTATGGTAAGGGTATCGGCATTGTTCTGTTGTCACCTGAAGGTGTCACCATTCCACAAGCCTTTTAGCTTGACTTTCCAGCCACTAACAATATAGCTGAATACGAGGCACTCCTTGCTAGTCTCGAGGCTGCTCATGTCTATGGTGCCACCAAACTCAGAATTGTGGGTGATAGCCAATTGATTCTTCGCCAAGTACTAACCAAATATCGGACTCTTGATCCAAAGCTCAAGCCATATCAAGTACTCACATATGCTTATGCTAAACTTTTCGCTAAATTGATCGTCATCCATGTTCCTCGAAATCAGACCATCTTAGCTGACGCATTAGCTTCCCTTGCATCATCCCTCAATTTTTCAATCAGTAGACAATCCGAATCAATCATTATTCATAAGCGTCTTTCACCTGCCGTGAAAGACCCTTCATTCCTTAGGACTAAGGAGAAGTTGCTGAAGAAAGTCAGAGATGGAGATATTGTGGAAAGGCGAGAGATAATGCTATTGGAATTACAAGAAGAGATGAATGATGAAGAGAAGCCATGGTATTATAAATTTGCAAGATATTGTGAAGATCAATCATATCATGAAGAAGCCACAGCTGAGGAGAAAAGGGTTATCAGGAGAGTTGTTCAGAGGTACACCCTGGTTGGGGGAGTACTTTATAAAAGAGGTTTTGATGGAGTTCTCTTGAGATGCTTAGACGAAGATGAGCTTTGAAAGATCATGGAAGGAGCTCATGCTGGAGTTTGTGGTGGTTATGTTAATGGACAAATGCTAGCAAAATAGATCCTTAGACAAGGATTCTATTGGTCAATCATGGAAGAAGATTGTGTAGGATATGTCCGTAGGTGTGCCAAGTGTCAACTTCATGCCGACAAGATCCATTCTCCTGCATCTTCACTCCATCATGTTTCCTCCCTATGGCCTTTCTCCATGTAGGCTTTCGACGTCATTAGACCCCTTGGCAATCCTGATTCCGGCATTAAGTAGAAATCCTTTATTCTTACGGCAACGGAATACTTTACCAAGTGGGTGGAAGCCAAAGCATACACAAAAGTCAAAGCATCATGAAAAACATCATCACAAGATTCGGAATTCCAAGCACCATCGTCACCGACAATGGACTGCAGTTCGTGTCACAAGAGCTGAAGGACCTCTGCAACATGTATAAAATTGCATTGCATCATTCATTCCTATATTATCCGCAAGGCAATGGCCCAGCAGAGGCAAGTAACAAGACTTTGATAAAAATCATCAAAAAGACATGCAAGTCTAATAAATTTACAGATTGGCTAGAGAAACTAATTGAGGCTCTATGGGCATACCGAACTTCAATCCGCACGCCCACTGGGCAGACCCCTTATTCCGTAACATTTGGAATAGAGGCGGTAGTTCCATATGAAATCCTCATACCGTCATTAAGAGTACAATTGAATAAGGGATTCTCTATTAATGAGCATCACTCGGCACTCTTTGCTCAATTGGAACTCTTAGACGAGAAAAGATGGTCAGCTGCTAATCATGCAAGAGTATATCAAAATATATTAGCACATTTTTATCAAAAGAAAGTCATCAAACGTAAGTTCAAAGTTGGTAAAATGGTCGTTAAAAGAATCTTTGTAAAATCTGGTGGTCCGCATCCTAAGCTCCTACCCAATTGGGAGGGACTATATGTCATATCGCATGTTTTTCCTGGTAATGCTTACCGTTTAGTTAATGCAGAAGGGTAAGAGTTAACTCATCCCTGGAATGGTCTGTATCTTAAGAAATACTATTCTTAGGTTAAAGAGTCGATCAATATGGTGCAAAGACCAGTGGAATCAAAAAATTTGGAAACTCAAATTTCCTTATCAGTTTGGATAATTTAATTCAAACATATTACTATACATACTGACACGTTTGATTCGTGAATAACAAGAGATGAGAAGTCCGAAGGAATATCGAAAACTTGACTATGGGAGTAAAGTGCAAATCATTCTTTTTTAAACAAAAATTCTATTTTTACATTCGGCTCACAATGTCGGAACATGGCTTAGAATAGACTACTAAGAATATCCGCTATCTTAGTAGGAGGCCGTCATAAAAAAAAGGGGGGAGATCCGTCCCATGAAAAGAAAAAGAAAAAGCAAAAGGGAAAAGCCAAATATTGAATCAAAAGGCCATTACATTACAAACAAGGCCATGAAATAAATGAAATGAAAAGAGAGGGCAAGGTTGATAAATACCCCGGAAAGAAAATGATCGAACCCCAACATATATTAGGGTAAGAAAGAGATATTTTTTGGGTCTCCGGAACCTTCTCATGGGCTTTCTAAGAAAATTTTTCATTTCTTTCTGAAGAGGCATGCTCCAAGCTTAAAGAACGGCCTAAATTGACTAAGGGTCAGACCATCGAATGGGATCACGAATGAAAACACAAGCTCAAGCACGATGAGTCTAAGTTAGATTATTAAAGAACAATTTGGGAATTAAGTTAATAAATGAATATATTCTTTTGATTTGAGTACCATGCTAGTCTTTTAGTTTGCACATAATCTCAATTTTTTTTTAAAAAGGTATATATTTCAAAATCCAAAAAAAGTACATATCTCCAAATCAAAAAAACTATCTATTTCAAAATTCAAAAAAGTACATATCTCAAAATAAAAAAAGTATATATTTCGAAATCCAAAAAAAGTATATATCTCAAAATTAAAAAAAAGTATATATTTCAAAATCAAAAAATGTTTTGTACAGGATTCACACAAGAAAAGGAAAAGTACATAAACAGCCGTCAAGGCTGACTCTCTCCAGCCCCCTCATACTGGCTCTGCGCCTCTTCAGGTCCTTCCGGCCCATGAGTCGGAGGTGGAGGTGGTCTCATCGCACTAGGCCTTACCTGGCCAGACGATATGGCGATGCTGGCCGTGAAAGCGCTCGCCTAACCACGATCAATAGCCTGCTGGAGAGCTCGCTGATATCGCTCCTCCACCATCCGGCACTCGTGCTCTGCAATGGAGAGGCGACCTTGAAGACTCTCCAGTCGAAGGCGGTCGTGATCTCTCTCCTCAGTCAAGATCTCTAGGCGAACCTGGAGTCGTGCGACGTCACCAGTAGAGAGGCACGCCACCTGAGCCTCCAACTCAGTGATATGAGCAGCTGAACTCCGAGCTTGTGCTAGCTCAGCATCGCTCTGCTCAAGAGCCTCTTGAAGCTCAGCAACCTGCAAAGGAAGATATTGTCAGTCCAAGATTATGAAGGAATTAAAATCAAATTCAATAATGGAAGAAAAAGGTTAGAACTTACCCGAGTGGCCCGATCCTCTTTCGCGAGAGAGGCTCAGTGGATGGCAGAAGCCAACTGACACCGATTTTGGACCCCTCTTGGTCATGAACCCCATCCACCATTAGCCCATCACCACCAAACCCACCACCTTAGCCATCTCATCTTCCCAGCCCACTAAATAATCAGGCCCATTAACCAATCTCGACTTTAGCTACCTTTTCGTGGAAGGCCAACCAGCCCGCCTTCCACCATCCTTGGAAGGCCACCCCTCGCCTTCTACCACCCTTTGAAGGCCACCCCTTGCCTTCCACCACCCTTGGAAGGCCAACTGGGCCGCCTTCCACCTTTTCACGGAAGGCCAACCATCTGGCCTTCCACGGAAGTAGGAGGCAAGATAGTTGGCCGTCCACTCCCCTAACTTCCATTTTGACCTCGTCTTCCTACGATCTCCTCCACTCGCCACTCTCATCCCCACTACTCTGATCACTCCCCGCTTGGGCGACTGCCACGGCCACGACCTCCGATGATTGACTATTTCCTATTGGTTCTAAGGATTTTACGGGGATTTAGATCTCTATTTTCTTCCCATCTTTCCTTCACCAATTTAAACCCCCCCATGTCCCCTCGAGAGAGGAGGTTGGTCAGGGTTGGCAAGGTTTGGTTGGCAGGAGTTGGAAGGCTTCAGTTTGCGAGATAAGAGATTGAAGCACTTCAAGCAGGAGAAGGCCTTAGCAGTCCACAAGTCAGAGGAAGCAGAGGAATCCTCCGCATTCCAAATGGGTCTGTTTTCTTAACTCTCTCCTTACTTTTCTCCCTTCATTTTTCATTGCATTCCCACCATTCATCCACTCCGTAGCATCATCCTCTCCTCCAGCTCTTTTCCTTTTATCACATTACTTTTACTTTTCACCATTACCACACACGAGCATTCCAGCTGCATGCATGCATCTTAGGACGACTTAGTACCCTTTACCGTCAGAGGTTTCAAACAAAAAAAAACGGGAGGTGGGTGGCCATAACATATGGTCACCTTCCCTCCCCAAACACCCATCCGGTGCATCCCCTTTCAATTCTAGCATTGTTTACATATTTGCACGAATCGATCCTACATGTTGCACTTCTAATCGGGTTATCTTCTTCTTCTGCTTCGTCTTTTCTTTTCAGGGACCCTTACCGCATTTTGCGTGTAGACTGTCGAGCTCTCCTCCTCTGGCCGGCCGAAGGAAGAGAAGAGGAATCCCTCGTCTCCCGCTCCATTAGAACGCGATCATTCTCACCATCCTGTGGAGCACAGGGACCGTAAGGTAATGCTCCTGGCGATCACACACTTCAATTCCTAACCCTTCCAAATCGCCGCAGTGCTAAGACGAACAGAGGAGCCCTCGCCTGAAAGCCCCAACAGCGGCGGGGACGTTCCGGGCGCCTACAATGAGCAGATGAGGCGTAGGAGAATGAAGCACCGAAGGAAGGAGGAGCCACCTGGGTGTAGACGGCTCGCTGCACCAAAAGAATGACCGTCAGTGGCTAATCGTCAAAACAAATTAACTAATCAAAATATTCATACATAACATGCATATATACAAAGTCGAAAAATTCCTTTTGGACCTGTTCCAGCTGGGCCTCCGCGTCTTGTAGGCGGGCCCGGAGGTCGATGATCACTGCATCGCGCGCATCCTGCACATCATACATACATACATTCATTCACAAACATAAATGAAGATAATAATAACATGAAAGACGCATGAATCATACTTACATCGAGAGGACAAAAGAGTCACAGCTGATCGGCATAGTGGGCCCGGTACTGTTGGTGGTCGACCTCGCTACTCTCCGCTTGGGACTTCACTCGCACCCCCCGGCGGTGCCAATCTTCATACTGCTCGGGGAATTTTGCTCCCCAATCAATGAGGGCCTACTTGCCCCTCATGCTTCGTCCGACTCCCTTCGGGACCTCCTCGTCCACCCATTTTTGGTGGAGGCCTAGCGTCCTCATCACGAGCTGGAGATGGAGGGGCTCGATCTCATTGAGGCAGTGCAGCCACATCTGCCTCTCGAACCTCCTCTGGCCAGCCGTCGCCCACGGCTGGCCCTCCTTGCCCATGCCCATATTTGGGCGCCAGATCACCTGCATATAGGTTAGATGCATTCATATAAATCAATTGCATTTAATCAATAAAACATTGCATTCGATAAAAATAAACAATTACATAACTCACTAAGAACTCTAGGTAATCTAGGAAGTGACGGTGGAGGGCCATCAGCTGATGGTGCTGTGGGGCGGTGTCCACAATTGGCTGCCATCTGCAGGCCAACGGGACAGCGCCCAGTCTCACTATCCGCGCTCGGCCGAGCGGGAAGTAGTGATTGCTCCAAACCTGCATACATGAACATATAAGTTAGAAAAGCATCATATCATTGCATTTCATTGTGAAAAGGTAGGCCAGGAGGGCCGCACCCCAAGCATACTAGTGGAGGCTATCTAAATCATCTAAAAGAAAAAGAAACCTACAATGGATATGGTCGCCCTTCGTACTGAAGAGCAACCCACCGAAAAAGAAAACTAGGAAGACTCTAAGTTGCCTATCTACTTCATCCTCTTGGCTAGGGTCACTACAGTAGACAGAAGAGGAGGACTCAGCTAGCCAATCTCTAAACTCCTCCCCGGTCTCGTCAGACCGACGCCAGGGCTCAACTAATCCTAAGGCTGCCTTCACCTCTACCCTGGGGACAGTCCTAGACTCCTTATCTAGGTTAGACACTTCTACCCCTAGCAGGGCCTCACCAAACCCTCGGTAGTCGGGGTAAGTCACCCCACTCACCGTCCTACCCTCTACCCTCAGGCCAATGATCCTGGCCACATCCTCTAAGCTGGGGACCATATGTCTCCAGGGCATTAGGAAAGCTCTACTTTCCGCATGCCAACGCTCCCTGAGCGCCTGAAGGACTACTAAATCGAGCCAGAAGGGCTCGATCTCCAGAATCTCGCAGAATCCCATCCGGCGTAGGCGCGCTTTTTGGAAATCCGGGAGTCCTCGGTAGGCCCCTACAACTAGATCCCATGAGATGCGATCCCTTATCATCCCCTGCAAATAATTCAAGTAAATTTCATCAGTCAGTGGACATAAAAAAAAAAAAAAATCAATAAAATATTCAAACTGAATGGCGTCGCCCGTAGTGGACGCCCATTGAAAGGCATCCACATGTCTTGACGCCATTTAGTCTAATTTTTCCCTATTAAAAAAATTGTTCTTTTCTGTTTGAATGGCGTCGGACCATGGCGACGCCCTTTGCAAGGCGTCACCTAGTTTGGACGCCATTCAAACCCAATTTCGGGCTTCTTCCGAAGAGCCCCTTTCTTCCCCTTTCCCTCATCCCATGCATTCCATAAAGAGCTTACCAGATGTAGAGCCTCTTCTTTTTCTTCTCCTCCTTCGATTGCCTCCGGTGGGGGAACTTCTTCACCAAGGAAGGCCGCCGCCGCCTCGAGTATCCTCGCCTCCTCAGGGGGAACCGCTCCAAAGTCCTCCCTCCTCACTACACATGCGACGTGGCGGCGTTTGCCGCTTCCCCGGGATCCTTCGCCTTGCTCCATTACGTGGAAGGGAGTTTGAGAGAGAGGAGATGAAGTTCGAGTGAGAGAAGAGTTTGAGAGAGCTTAAGAGAGAAAGAGCTTGGGAGAGGAAGAGAGAGCTTGAGAGGGAAATCGCCGGAAAGAGTGGCCGGTGGTAAAGGCCGGTCGCCGGAGAGGATGAAAAAAGTTGCCGGAGAATGAAGGAGTCGCCGGAGATGGTGAAGAGAGAAGAGAGCTTGAGAGAATGAGGAAGAAAGGTGGCTTTTGCGGCTTATGTTTGGAAAGTCTAAAATGCGTCGAGGGACAGCGACGTCATTCAGCATACATAAACTGAGGCTGCAAGGCAGAAGATTTGAAATTCTTAAAAGGCGTCCACAAGGGCAGACGTGTTTCAAGTTAAACCGTCAATTCTGGTCAGAACCATATAAGGCATGATGATTAACTGCGTCCAGGTCACACAACGCGTTTTAGTGGATTAATCACAGGATTAATGGCAGAACTCTGTGGAGAAATAAGAGAGAGAATTGAAAGGCGTCTACATGTGGGGACGCGTTTTAGGCATAATCTGAGTTTTTAAGGAATTGATCTTCGAATTTTGGAAATTAATTATAACTGAAAGGCGTCTTGATTGGACGACGCTATTTGCACAGAAATCATATTTTAAGGAAAAATCATGGATAAGTCACAAAATATTAAGGATGAATTTCGTGACATAAAAAGAATGATTCTTTATTGAAAATAAATTCCATGATTACATCAAAAGGGAAAATAAAAAGGAAGCTTTCAAGGACGAATTTCTCGAAGTCCCATTACATATGGATATGCTAATCCTCTATCTGTTTCCTGAGAGGATTTTATACGATGATTGGAGCTAATATTCTACAGTGTAACTATAAGCTCAGTTGCTTCAAAGTTTTCATCGGATTCCAAGGTTTGCTTCTTGATTGGAGAAATATGGGAAAACTCAGGAAAGTCATGGCGAGGCAGGCTGAGTTGAGTATTGCATCGATGAGGATTGTATAGAACGAACTTAATTTCCCCAACCAGTTTAAGTTCTGCACCAGCTGCACGACGTACTCGAATTGATTTTCCTACAAGAGCAAGTGGAGAAGCATCAAACCCATACGATGGCATTGTCTTCAAATAAGCTCGCCAACCAGCTCGAGTCTGAAGTTTGGGCACTCAATTGATCATCCTCTCATTGAACTTCATAGTATTAGAAATATGGAAGATTGGGCTATTATAATATATCTGAGATGGTCTTACAGAATTTCTAGTGTGATATTCAAACTTGAAGTGCAACTCAACCCACAGAGCAAAGAGAAACATGCAACCATAAGGAGGTTGACCTATAGATGCTGCAGAAAGCCCACTGTAGAGATAGGTTAGGATTGATGTGCCGATTTGTCTTCCCTCAAAGATCTCGCAAATTGGACTAACTTGATCATCCTCCAGAATGTTGTCTTGAGCAGGAAAGAATAGAGCTCCAGCTAGGCACATGGTGAATGCCTTCATCACGTTCTCAGTATCATCCTCTCTGAGTTCTTCACTCTCGTACAAAGTCCACTCTGCTAGCTTTGCGAGGTTAATCCCTTTCTTAGTGAGGCATCCTTGAACTTCTTTTAGATCCTTCATGATCTTCATCAACAATTGTCGACTTGTGATCTTTTCCCTCATAAGAGCCATCTTATTCAGGATCATTTCATCACTGTTCAACTTGATCTTATGAAGGCCCAATAAGAATTCGGCCTCTTCAAGGAGTATACTGGATTCGAAATCAGGAAAGAGGAAAGTATGAGTTTGAGGATGCCACAACTCAATCAGAGCACCCATAGCCTCCCAATCCATGTTTGGACTTTTGTAGTGCTTTGCATGGACAACTAAACCTTAGATATTCCACTTGAAAACAAAAGATTGTATAGAAATAGTTATACTTTTTGCAAGCTTACGAATCCAAGGAAGGGAAGTGAATTTTCTTGGGTTAGGAAAAGAGGGTATGCCTAGATAAAAAAGAAGATTGCTATAATTCCATGAAGAACTTGAAAAACATGAAGAAAAAGAGAATTAAAGAAGAAGAATTGAAGAAAGAGAGGATTTAACTTACTTAAAAGTTAGGATCTCTTTTACTAAGATGATCTTTCACGTCAGAAAGCTTCTCTAGCGTCTTCTTCATCCTTTTGCTTGAATAATCCATCTTGTTCTTGAGTTTTTCCCCTTGAAACTTTGAAAACCTTGATTGTTCTTGAACTTTAGAGAGAATTCCTTACTTTGATCTCTAGATTAGGGTTGGATTTTCCTTAATACAAGTTAAGGAACCTTATATAAAGAGATTTGCGAAGTTGAAGAGACTTTTCCGTATTGGAGAAGGGATGTGCATGAAGAGAGTTGGAATCCGGATTGAAGACAGCAAGAACCTATTTCTGTGACTTAATTGGAGTCGTTGAACAGTGACGTGTTTTGAAGCATCTTAATGGTGTCGGCGCGATATGACGCGTTTCAGGAAATTCAAAGAAATGACTATAAAGTTGAAAATTTCAAGAAGGTCCCACTGTGGGAGTTTATGAGTCTCGACCGTGGCTAAAAAGACGGTTATACCTATCCCTGTACTCTTTCATATAATTGATTTGCATCATAATCATTACTATATGTTAAATATTTATTAGATATATCAAGGACCTTGTAGTTTTGATGAAACTGGAATTTAAGTTCCCCTTCAACAAAAACGGTGATAATTCTAGAGAATTCTTAATCACACGGATAGGCCGTTTGATTGTTAATTAGTGAGGACGATGGTTCTACTTTTGTGAAACGGTGCGTGGATAAACGAGCTTCGGCTTAGCATTGAATTACAAGAATTGGTATCTTGACTCATTAATGACAGTTTGACAATATTATCCTTGATTAATTTATATTTTATTTGACTTCATATTTTTCTTTTAGCCCAGCATGTATCATGTAGGACTTTGATATAATTGTGATAAGAATTAATTATTGATTAAGTTTCAGACCATTGATCAAATAATTCTAACATGATATGAAATATTCCATTCTGAATTGAGTATTTTGATTATCTTTGAGGTTCGCTTAAAGATATCCTTGGGATTCTATACTTTCTTGGATTCTTTATCTCAACATTTCTTGTTTCTTTTAAGATCTATCATAGTTGTAGCACGTCCACATTGCCTGGCAATCGCTTCCGATGATGAAACCTGCAGGGTTTGTAACCTATGGTACTTCCTAATCCGTGGAGGTTGGTCGACCTTATTTTATTTCCTTATCTATCTCATCCAGACAGGATTAATTCCATCCATATCTTTGAGTTATCTTTATTAATGATTTTGAGAAAAATTCTAATCATGTGATGTTGAGAGTATGTCTCATCACACCTTAGCATTACCTTTTCAGTACATTCCATTTTACTTCACTCATTTGTAAAGATGATGCCAAAGTGAGGCAGCTGTAGACACGCTAATTTTGACATCATTTTGAGTAAATTTCATGTCATATAATAATGCCTCAAAATGATCTGATATTTAATCATTAGTTAATTTTTATTATTTTTCTAAAATAATTATCTAAATGACATCGGGTTAGACAGACATAATTTAAGTTTATTAATAAAATTGATTTTAACTCAGATTTTTAATCAAATATGAAGGATTCTAAAAGACGTCGACCTATGAAGACGCCATTTAAGATTTATTCTTATTTCGATTTTTAATTAATTTATTAATAAACTAAAAGACGTCTGCCTTACACGATGCCATTTAAGTTTCTTAAACTGATTCTGTTTCTTCTTCCTGATATTTATCCTTATCTTAATTAACCTAAAAGACGTCCCCCATGGGCGACGCGTTTTAGGTAGTTATAGATAATGATGAATTAAGCTGTGTTTATCTGTTTCTTAGTTGGATTGGCTTTAAACTCTTTTATGTTAATCTGTAAGTAACTGCGGATGAACAAACTTAAGTCTAGAAATACCCAAGCCCTTGGTCATTAAAAAGTTAGTGATAACTTTTGAAAGGTTAGTGATAATTTTAGTGCGGAAGTGAAGATTTTAAGTGATAATCTTTGAAGAGAATTAATGAAGAATCTGAGAAGAAGAAGACGTTCAAACGGTAAAGAAGGATCGAGGCGCTATTATTACTTCCAGGAGTTTTGAAGCAAGCTTCATCCTCTCTTCGTCCATTCAAGAACCAAGACTTTCCAAAGGCCATCCAACTTAGTTTCTTCCTAATCAATTTCTGCATCTTTTTCATATTTTCATCATATTAGTTCACAGTTCTATTCATCACATCACTTCATGCCACACACACAATACTAGTATTATTTCTCAAACCCACATGTTAAGGGGTTTCAAAGACCATAAAACAAGTATGTTTAAGTTGCATGATTAGAATTATCACTCGAATAGATAGTACCACTATTTGAGTTCTTATTGTTCTTTCCCTTTCTCTTTTCTTTTATTCTATTTTTGCAAGGTACAAAGAAGATCGAAAGGAAAGAATCAACAAGGAAATATGGACGATCCTCAAAGCCCAATCAACATTCAAAGTAAGAACAAAGTTAGAAGGGCTCTTTTTCTTCAGCCGGCTGAAGGAGAAGAATCAAGAACTTCAACATCTCCCATATCTGAAATAGGTAAGCAATCAATCTTTGTCTTTTGAAACTTTTTAGTTAAAAGTTTTTGACGATCACATAGTTTTTTTTTAATAGGGTTATTTGTCAGATAATCAACAAAATTTTCATGATAATCACACACTACTATTTAAGCACTCACAGAGAGATGCTGCGTTGAGTATACTAACGATGAGGATTATACAGCATGAACTCAGCTACACCAATCAGTCGAAGCTCTGCACCAGCTGCACGGCGTACTGGGATCGTCTTCCCTACAAGAGCAAGTGGAGAGGAATCGAATCTGTGTGATGGCATGGTATTCAAATATGCTCGCCAATCAGCTTGATCTTGAGTTTGGGCACTTGGTTGATCATCATTTCATTGAACTTCACGATATTGGAAATATGGAAGATCGGACTGTTTTGATATATCTGAGATGGTCTTGTAGAATTTCTACTATGGTATTCAAACTTGAGATGTAACTCTACCCACAGAGCAAAGAGAAGCATGCAACCATAAGGAGGCTGACCTACAGATGCTGCAGAAAGCCCACTGTAGAGATAGGCTAGGATCGTCGTGCCAATCTGTTTTCCTTCAAAGATCCCACAAATTGCACTTACTTGATCATCCTCTAGAATATTGTCCTGGACAGGAAATAATAAGGCTCTGGTCAGGCATGTAGTGAACGCCTTCATCACGTTCTCAGTGTCATCTTCTTTAAGTTCCTCAATCTCATACAAGGTCCACTCTGCTAACTTTGCGAGGTTAATCCCTTTCTTCGTAAGGCATCCTTGAACTTCCTTTGGATCCTTCATAATCTTCATCAATAATTGTTGACCTGTGATCTTTTCCCTCATAAGAGCCATCTTGTTTAAGATCATTTCATCATTGTTCAACTTGATCTTAGGAAGGCCCAATAAGAGTTCGGCCTCTTCAAGGAGTGTGGTAGATTCGAACTCAGCGAAGAAAAAAGTGTGGGTTTGTGGATGCCACAATTCTATTAGAGCTCCCATCGTTACCCAATCTACGTTCGAACTTTTGTAGTGTTTTGCATGGACAACTAAGCCTTGGATATTACATTTAAAAACATAAGATTGCATGGAGATAATGATATTTTTTGCAAGCTTCCGAATCCAAGGAAGGGAAGAGAATCTTCTTGGACGGGGGAAGAAAGGATATTCCTAAAAGAAGAAAGTTTTGAAAATTTTTTATTGAAAAACATGAAGAACAATGGTGAACATGAAGAACATGGAAATAGAATTGAATAGAAGAGAGATTAACTTACTTGTAGGTTAGGATCTCTCCCGCTAAGATGATATTTAACCTCAGAAATCTTCTCAAGCGTCTTCTTCATCCTCTTGTTTTAAGAATCCATCTTGTTCTTCGGTTTTCCCCTTGAAACCTTGAACTTTGGAGAGAATCCCTTACTTTGATCTCTAGATTGTGTATAGATACAAGTTAAAGAAGCTTATCTATAGTAATTTGCGATTCTGATGAGCCTTTTCCGAATTGGAGAAGGGATATGTATGGGGAGAGTTGGAGTTCGGATGGAACACAGTAAAAATATGTTTCTGCGACTTAAAAGATGTCTTTGGACAGCGACGTCATTCAAATGACGTTGACTCGACAAAATATGTTTCAAAGTTTTCCTGTTATTTTTCTGAAATTCCATGTTTATCTATGTGTGATATAATTGAATATTTGATTCAAATGACGTCGTCTCGACCCGACGCTATTCAGGCTCTATCTATTATTTACCCAAAATTCCATGTTTATCCATGTTTGATGTTTGATTAAATATTTGCTTGAAATTACTAATGATTTTTTAGTACAGAAAATTCAAAGAAATGACAATAAAGTTGAAAATCTCAAGAAGGTCCCACTGTGGGAGTTTATGAGTCCCAACCGTGGCTAAAAAGATGGTTATCTTTATCTCTATCCTTGTATCATTCCATGTAATTGATTTGCATAATCATCATTACTATATATTAAATATTTATTAGAGTATATCAAGGACCTTGAGGTTCTGATGAAATTGGAATTTGAGTTCCCCTTCAACAAAAACAGTGCTAATTCCAGATAATTCTTAATCACACGGATAGGCCATTTGATTGTTAATTGATGAGGACGATGGTTCCGCTTTTGTGAAACAATGTATTAATGACAATTTAACGATATTCTCCTTGATTAATTTATATTTATTTGATTTTATATTTTCCTTTTAGCCCAGCATGCATCATGTAGGACTTTGATATAATTATGATAAGAATTAATTCTTGATTAAACTTCAGACCATTAATCAAATAAATCTCAATGTGATATGAAATATTCCATTCTAAATTGAGTATCTTGATTATCTTTGAGGATCGCTTGAAGATATCCTTATAATTATATCATTTCTTGGATTCTTTATCCCAAATATTTCTTATTTCCTTTTTAGATCCATCATGGTTGCAGCACTTCCTCATTGGCTGGTAACCGCTCCCCATAATGAAATATGTAAGGTTTGTGACCTAAGCTACTTCCAATCGTGGAGGTTGATCGACTTTATTTTACTTTCTTGTCTACCTCATCCAGACATGATTGATTCCACTGATCTCTTTGAGTTATCTTCATTGATTATTTTAAGAAAAAAATTCATCATGTGATGTTGAGAGCATGTCTCATCACACCTTGGCATCACCTTTTCAGTACATTCTATTTCATTTAACTCTCTTGCAAAGTCAATGTCAAGGTGGGGCAGTTGTAGACACGCTAATTTTGACATCATTTTGAGTAAATTTCATATCATATAATAATGCCCTAAAATGGTCTGATATTTAATCATTGGTTAATTTTTATTATTTTATTAGATTAATTGTCTAAATCATCTGATATTTAATTCAAATTTTTAATCGAATATGAAAATTATACTAAAAGACATCGGCCTATGAAGACGCCATTAAGGTTTTTATTCCTATTTCGATTTTTAATTTGATATTTAATTAATTAAATAAATAACTAAAAGACGTCTGCACTACACGACGCTATTTAGGTTTCCTAAGTATTTCTGTTTCTTCTTCTCGAGTTTATCTTTATCTTAATTAAGCTAAAAGACGTCTCCCATGGGCGACACGTTTTAGTTAATTATAGATAATGATAAATTAGCCTGTGTTTATCTGTTTCTTGGTTGGATTGACTCCAAATTCTTTCATGTTGATCCATAAGTGGTCGTAGATGCGCGTGAGAGCCTTAAATTCAAGTCTATAAATACCCAAGCCCTTGGTCATTAAAAGGTTAGTGAAAAAAGGTTAGAATAATCGAAGAGTTCAAACGCTGAAGGAATCAAAGAAGGATTGAAGCGTTGCGTGAAGAATTCCAGGAGCATTTAAAGGAGAGCAAGCTTCATCATTTCTTCATTTCCTTAGTCCATTGAAAACCAAGGCTTCCAGGGGCCACCCAACCTTATTCTTTCTTCCTATTGTCTTCATCATTAGTATTATAAATTCATTTCATAATCATCACTTCATGCTATTCACACACTCACAACATGCATATTTTTTTCAACCCACATGTTAAAGGGATTTTAAAAGACTACAAAACAAGTGAGTGATTTTGTTTAGTTGCATGATTAAAATTCTGATTAGAATAGATTCTACACTCCATTAGTTCTTATTAGTTTTCTTTATTTTTTTGCAAGGTATAATCATCAAGATCAAGAAGATCAAGTAGAGATTATCATTCAAAGAAGAATTGGAGCAGAAAGGAAGATCTCCAAATTCATCAAATCAAAGCAAGAACAGAAGCATTAGAAGGGCTCTTTTTCTTTAGCCGACTAAAGAGAAGGAATCAAGAATGCAACAATCTCCCAATTTTAAAACAGGTAAGCGATCATCTTTTTATCTTTTTATGTTTTTTAGTCAAAAGTTTTATGGTGATCACACTTAGTTTTTAATAGGTTTTATTGTCATATAATCAGCACAAAATTCATGATTTCACACATCATAATTTGAGCACTCATAGAAATCTTATCCATCATTGCCCTCTCCTCAGAACTCTTGGGAGACTAACCTTTAGAGAGATAAATTCCATGTCTCATCGGTATGAGACCTCTTTTGGAATTTTCTATGCCAAACCTTTTGACAATGGTTTCTATGTACATAGATTGAATTAAGGCTAGCATCTTCTTTAATCTATCTCTATAGATCCGTATTCTCAATACGTAAGATGCTTCTCCCAAATCCTTAATGGAGAAGTTTTTGGATAGCCAAATCTTTACCGATGACATCATTCCTACATCATTCCCAATGAGTAGGATGTCGTCAACGTAAAGAATTAGGAATGTGATTGTGCTCCCACTATTTTTCTTGTATACATAAAGCTTATCTTCATTCTTAATTAAGCCATAAGATCTGATTGCCTCATCAAACCTTATGTTCCAGCTCCAGGAAGCTTGCTTCAGTCCATAAATAGACCTTTGCAACTTGCATACCATATCTGGAGATTCCTTTGATGTGAAGCCCTCTAGTTGTATCATATACACCTCTTCCTCAAGATTTTCATTGACGAAGGTTGTCTTCACATTCATCTGCCATATTTCGTAATCATGGTATGCAGCAACGGCGAGAAAAATTCTGATAGACTTAATCATGGCAACGGGTGAGAAGGTCTCGTCATAGTCAATTCTTTGTCTTTGACAATACCCTTTCGCCACTAGCCTTGCCTTATAAGTCTCTATTCGTCTATCTGCATTGATCTTTCTTTTAAAGATCCACTTGTAGCTGATAGGTACTATACCCTCGGGTAAGCCAACCAAGTTCCAAACTTGGTTGATGTACATAGACTGAACTTCAGAATTCATGGCTTCTCGCCATTTCCCGGCCTCAAGATTTTCAATGGCTTCCGGGTAAGTCTTAGGATCATCATCTTCATTATAGAGTATCCTAGAACTATCCAAATTAATATGTCCCACATATCTTTCTAGCGGTTTAGGTACTCTTTCTGACCTATGAGGTCCTTGTGTATTTATTTGAACTGGTTCTGAAACTGACAGTTCATCAGATGAACCATTACCAATTTGTGGGTTTGGAATTTCTTCTAAAGTTACTTTACTCCCACTGTCCTTCTGGAAAATATAATCTTTTGTAGAAAGACAGCTTTCATAGCTACAAGCACCTTTTGTTTGCCAGGATGATAAAAGTAATATCCATAAGTTTTTTTGAATATCCCACAAATCTGCATTTGTCAGTTCTGGATTCCAACTTATCTGTATCATATCTTTTAACATGAATAGGACATCCCCAAACTTTAACATGTTTAAGGTCTGGTTTCCTTCCATTCCATATCTCATATGGAGTGGTTGTAATAGATTTGTTGGGTACCTTGTTCAGGATATACATAGCCGAACTAAATGCATATACCCATAAGGACACTGGTAATTTAGACATGCTCTGTTAGGAATCGCCTAGAACGCAGCGGAAAATAAAATCGATCCCTATGTATCAGTTGCGGGGATCGTAAAACGGACAATAAAATAAACTCGGGAAGAACGGTTCTTCACCTTTGCGGGGTTTCGAATCTCCCGTGGATGATTCCGACTCGGCAATCGCGCACGCGCACGATATCTAGAGGTATCCACACGAGTTCCCGCTGCAAACGTGATTTCCTCCTTGACGTGAGTGCTCCGACCAGATCTCAAATCCACCATGCGCAGAGAGAGACAGATCTACTCCAAGAGAGAGAGAAGGAGAGAGAGAGAGGAGATAGAGAATCTGGGGTGAGTGATTCGTCCAACCAACTTTTTACCCCTCCCCCTTGGCCTCCTTATATAGAAATAAGGATAAGCATAAGGATTAATCCTCATGATTATCCAAGAGTTTGGCCTTGGATAAATCTCCATTAAATCTTCATGTTTATCCTGCGGCTTTTCATAAAAACCCAGATAAGTATGAAATTTAACGTCTCTCACCGTCTGACGAGAGCTCTTATGTGTATGACCCTCTAGGCCCATATATCAGTCCGATTTCAGGCCCATTAAACTTAGAACTAATTCTAGAGTTTAATATTTATTAATTAACATTTAAACATCATATGTTAAATGATTAATTTAATAAACAAGTAGATTATCATCTGATGATTAATTCACTTGGCCTTCTGATCATGAACAGCACCAAACACTACCTCATGATCCCAGAAGATATAAGGGATACTGTTCCCTTTAATTGAACCTTTCCATCTGCAGATACCGCACAGATAAAATACTTCACTCATGCAATGTCCCGATAACACAAGGGTATGGTATTATAGTCAAACTCTCTATCGCATTATTTAGATGGATTCCAGTACTCAGTTAATTTCTAGAAAGACATCTCTTTCATTTGACCCTAGCCAGGGATTTCTGTGTACACATCCATAGGACATTCTCTCTCCAGTCTTATACCAAGAGTGAGTGATCCCTTGTTGTTCACTCAATTACATTCGCAAGCTTTCCACTGTATCTGAAAGACCGACTATCATAGACTTAATGGTTAAAGTCCACAAGTCAGAGAATCAAGATACAATGGTCCACAAACAAGGTATCATTGGTGACTCAGGTCAAAGGACCAACTGTGCTACTGCAACGATTGAATTCCCTGGTTGACTAATAGGTATAATTACCATCCAGGAATTCTTATTTGGGTCTGTTCAGTGAACTCATTCTCTAATGAGCACCCACAAGTTTGTCTTAGTGTCACTACACGAGTGAATGTGAGATCATTCACCCTCATCATATGAGCAGACATAACTTGTGTCGATCTTATCGGATATTTAATGTCCATCTTAAATATCCTATGATCGAGAACTGTTTAAGACAAGTGACTGAGGATATTGATCTCACTATCATGATCTCATCATGATTCAATATCCCATACATTTGTCTACGGACCTTCATTACGATAGTTAATTTCCAAGAACTATAAATGAAGAAATGATTGCCTTTATTAATAATCTGAACTAGAATGTACAATGATTGGCTTTGAGGCCACCCAATTCTATCATTCTCCCACTTGGACTATAGCCAATCACCCATGTGTCTAAGTCCCATAGACTTAAAGTGACGTTCTAAATTGTTTTGAGACAATGGCTCAGTCAAGGGATCTGCTACATTATCTTTAGATGAGACTTTCTTAACTACTATATCTCCTCGGGTGATAATCTCACGAATCAGATGAAATCGTCTCAGAATGTGCTTTGACTTCTGATGTGATCTTGGCTCCTTCGCTTGAGCTATTGCCCCATTGTTGTCACACAATAATGGAACAGGATCTGAAACGCTTGGAACTACTTCAAGTGCTGAGATGAATTTCTTCATCCAAACCGCCTCCTTGGCCGCTTCAGCTGCAGCAATGTATTCTGCTTCGGTCGTCGAATCTGCAGTTGTTTCTTATTTGGAACTTTTCCAACTTACTGCACCTCCATTTAACATGAACACAAATCCAGACATGGATTTGCTATCATCCATATCCGACTAGAAACTCGAGTCAGTAAACCCTCGAAGTTTCAAGTCGTTTCCTCTATAAACGAGAAATAGATCCTTAGTCCTTCTCAAGTATCTAAGGATACATTTCACCGCCTTCCAGTGTTCCTCACCTGGATCAGCCTGATATCTACTAGTGACACTTAGTGGGTGTGCCACATCAAGCCTAGTACATAGCATTGCATACATGATAGATCCTATTGCCGAGGCATAAGGAACTCTATCCATGTACGCTCTCTCTTCAGGTGTCTTGGGAGACATTCCTTTAGAGAGATAAATTTCATGCCTCATTGGAACGAGGCCTCTTTTGGAATTTTCCATGCCAAACCTTTTGACTATGGTATCTATGTACATAGATTGGGATAAGACAAACATCCTTTTGGACCTATCTCGATAGATCTTTATTCCCAGAATATAGGATACTTCTCCCAAATCTTTCATGGAGAAGTTTTTGGATAACCAAGTCTTTACTGATGACAACATTCCTACATCATTCCCAATGAGTAGAATGTCATCAACGTAAAGTACCAAAAAGGTAACTGCGCTCCCACTAGCCTTTTTGTATACACAAGGTTCATCTTCATTCTTAATGAAGTCATAAGATTTGATTGCTTCATCAAATCTTAAGTTCCAAGTTCGGGATGCATGTTTTAATCCATAGATGGATCTTTGCAGCTTGCATACCTTGCTTGAATGCTCTTTGGAAGTGAATCATTCAGGTTGTATCATATACACCTCTTCTTGAAGGTTCCCGTTAAGGAATGTTGTTTTCACATCCATTTGCCATATTTCATAATCATAGAATGCGGCGATAGCAAGAAGTATTCTGATTAACTTAATCATGGCAACTGGAGAAAAGGTTTCGTCATAGTCAATGCCTTGCCTTTGACGATATCCTATTGCTACCAGCCTTGCCTTGTATTGTCAATCTGTCCATCTGCCCCGATCTTTTTTTTAAAGATCCATTTACTGCCAATAGATACTATACCTTCTGACAGATCAACCAAGTTCCAAACTTGGTTGGCATACATGGACTGAATTTCAGAATTCATTGCCTCTTGCCATTTTTTTAATTCTTAACTATTTATGGCTTCTTGGTAGGTTTGAGGATCATCATCCTCATTTAAATGCACTTTTAGCTTGCCATCATCGATATGTCCAACATATCTTTCAGGCTGCTTAGGCACTCTACCTGATCTGCGAACCTTTTGTGTATCATCTTGAACAAGTTCTTGAGTCAATGGTTCAATAGATGAAGTAGTATTGATTTGTGAGTCTAGAATTTCTTCCAGTTCTATCTTGCTCCAACTGTCTTCTTTTGAAAGATATTCTTTCCCTAAGAAGACAACTCTTTTTGCGACAAACACCTTTTGATCGCTGGGCTGATAGAAATAATATCAAAAAGTCTCTTTTGAATATCCCATAAATCTACATTTCTCTGTCCTGGAATCCAGTTTGTCTGGATCATGTCTTTTGACATGTGCAGGACAACCCCAGACTCTAACATGCTTAAAGTCTGGTTTCTTTCCTTTCCATATCTCATATGGAGTGGAAGATACTGACTTACTCGGAACTTTGTTCAACAGATATGCAGCAGTCAACAGTGCATATCCCCATAAAGAGATTGGAAGTTTGGTATAACTCATCATTGATCGTACCATATCTAATAGAGTACGATTTCTCCTTTCCGATACACCATTTAATTGAGGTGTATAGGGGAGAGTCTACTGAGACAAAATACCATTATTTTTAAGATATTGTGTGCATTCTGTACTTAAGTATTCACCCCCTCGATCTGATCGAAGAGTTTTGATACTCTTTCCAGTCTGGTTCTCAACTTCATTTTTAAACTCTTTAAATTTCTCAAAGACTTCTGACTTATATTTCATTAAATATATGTAGCCATATCTTGAGAAATCATCTGTAAATGAAACAAAATATGAGTAACCACCCATAGCATGAGTGAACATTGGACCACATACATCACTATGTATTAGTTCCAATAAGTTCTTAGCTCTGTCTCCATGTCCTGAAAACGGAGCTTTGGTCATCTTTCCCATGTGACAAGCTTCACAGGTTGCAAATGATTCATAATCAAATGGATCAATATATCCATTCTTTTGCAACCTGATGATCCTGTTCTCATTTATATGACCTAGTCTACAATGCCATAGGTACGATTTATTCACATCCTTATCTATTCGTTCAAGAGATTTATTTACTAGACAAACATCATATGAAATATCAAGTAAATATAATCCATTCAATAAATATCCGGAAGCAAACAATTTGTCTCCTTAATAAATAGAACAACCTTTATTCTCTAGTTTCATAGAATATCCTTGTTTATCTAAACATGAAATAGATACGATATTCTTAATAATGGTCGGAACGTAATAACAATCTATTAGTTCCAATGAGTCTCTTGACGGCATCTGAAGTCTTGTTGTTCCCACAGCTAACGCAGCAACTTTTGCTCCATTCCCAAGCCTCAGGTCCACGTCTCCGCGGTTCAATCTTCTTTTACTTGTTAACACCTGCAAGTTATTGCAGATATGAGAAACACATCCAGTATCTAATACCCAAGATGTTGATTCTCTATAAGACAAGTTAAGATCGATCATGAGTATACCTGAAGCTTCACCAAGCTTCTTCTTTACTTTTTCTGCTAGATAGATCTTGCAGTTTCTCTTCCAGTGACCTTCTTTATGGCAGTGGAAACACTGACCTTTATCATTGACTTTAGCTTTGTCCTTTTGAACCGCCGGTTTGCTTTTCACTAGCTTCTTAGGCTTACCTTTCTTAAAGGTCTGTCCAGCTTTTCTTTTCTTGTTGGTCTTACCAACAAGCATTACATGTGGCTTGTCTTTCTGGATAGTGCCTTCTGCTGTCTTCAACATGTTGAGCAGCTCAGCCAGTGTAACTTCAATTTTGTTCATATTGAAGTTGATAATGAATTGTGAAAATGAATCTGGAAGGGACTGTAGGATTAAGTCGATGCTTAGGTCATTGTTCATAACAAAGCCAAGCACTGCAAGCCTCTCAATCCATTCTATCATCTTGAGCACATGAGTTTGCACAGATGTGCCCTCGCTCATTCTGGTCCTGAACAATTTCTTAGATATCTCATATCTTTCTGTTCTGGATTGTTCACCAAACAACTCTTGTAGGTGATTCAGAATGGTCTTAGGTTCCATGTTATCATGCTGTCGTTGCAGTTCATTGTTCATTGAACTAAGTATATAACACTGGACTTTGACAGAGTCCTCTTTCCAGTTTTCAAACATCATTAATTCATCTTCGTTAGCATTATCACCAGGTTGTACTGGATCTGGTTGATCCAGGACATAGGCTAGCTTTTCACACGTGAGGACAATCTTCAGGTTGCGTAACCAGTCAATATAATTAGGTCCCGTGAGTTTGTTTGCATCAAGTATGCAACGAAGGGGGTTAGGTGACGATATAGCGACCTACAAGGAAATATATATAAAAATAAGCAGATAGTTCTTAAAATCTGATTTAGGACTTTTAATCTAGATTTAGGCTCCCACTATTTTTCAGCGATCTGTATGACCCTCTAATATACAAAACGGGAGATTCTGGTGATCTCCTAGTGGGGATCAGAATCCTTCGGGCAACATGCATGTGACCTTGTGGTAGCCCAACAAATCACATCAAGTCCCTTAGGCAGTCAACTCTTGATAATTGCAACATTTGCAATATCCGATCAATTTAACCCCTGAATCAGAATGACCTTATGGTAGCACAACAAATCAAATGATTCAGTTAAGTTTATCCATCATTACTTAGATAACATGAATTCATAGTGCAATCCTTGTGGTAGCAGAACAAAACTACACTATTTGTCCATTTATCTTAATGACATCACATGTCGTAGACCTAGGTTAATTTCTAAATCAAATAGACCTTGTGGTAGCACAACAAATCCATTTGAGATAAGAATTATCCTAAGATCTATAATGATGGTGGGTTACGTGGATTATTCTGAATATCTCACGTTTACAACTTAAATTTTAAAGGAGGGTTTTTGAGTTGATTTATAAAAATCGTGCTATCAATAGTATTTCGATTTGAAGTATCATAATACTAAATAGAAATATATATATGATAGCATAGTCCACAAATATCACATATATGCAGAATAATTAAATAGGGATGATCATAGACTGCTTAAAGCTACTATGGAATCATCGGAGCCAAACGATGATCCATAATAGGATCCTAATGTGAAAATAGCAACACTGGTTCCATTTGATGCGAGTCCTTCCTCCAGAGGTGTCTTCAGAAGATCACGTCCTCTAAACTTAATCCATAATATTTAAATATGAAATTCAGGACTCGCAGGTCTATAAATGTACATTTAAAACAATAAGAAACCTTGATCTTATCAAGGGGAGTACAATCTTATAAGAAGGTAGAGAGTACGTTTGGATTAAGAGAGAGGAGGACACGCAGGTCCTATTTAAAATACCAAATGAAATATGCATCGCATTCATTCACATCAATCATCACATGATAATACTAAGTCCATGATCATCCCACCATAAAACACATCACATGCATCACAATCATCACATAATTGCAGTCTGGTATTAAATTTTTATAAATATAAAATTATAATACCAATTAGTTTTCGAAATAACATTTATTTCATCATTATCAATAATATTCAAAACATTATTGACTAATTAAATAACTAAACCATTCAGTTGATCTAAATCTTAATTCAAACAATTTAAACAGAAAAATATAATCAAGTTATACATAAAATCAGTTTAAAACATTTTAAACTAATTGATTTAATAGGGAAATTAATTATCTAAAACAATTTTAAATAATTAACCAATACCCTATTAACAATAAAGCCCTTTAATTGAATTAACAGTTATTAAACAGTTTAATAATCTGTTAATAATAATAAGAATAATTAATAACAATTATTAATTATCCCATAAAATTTCTATTTTAAAACAGTTTTAAAATGGGCCTTAAAAAAGGGTTTAAATGGGCTAAAATAGGGGTTATAGGGGGTTTTAAAATTGGGTAAATTAAAAAAAAAGGGAAATGGGCCCAGCCCATTAGGGCCAAATGGCCCGGGCCCGGGCCCTGGCTTGGCCAGGGGCTCCGGCCCGGCCAGACTCGAGCCCTGGCTCAGCCAGGGGCTCGGGCCCGGCCCCCGCCCGGTCCGACCGGGTCGGGACCGGCGGCCCGCCCGTTTCTTCCCAGCAGACCGACCCCTTCCCCCAAAACCTGCTAACCCTAAAGCTCTAGCAGGCCGGCGGTGGTGGAGTTGCAGGCGGCACCGGCGGCCGCCCCCCGGCGGCACAGGCCCTGGCTGGCGGTGCCCCCGGCGCCGGCGACATGCCCGGCGCCGGCACGGCCGCTGGCGGTGGCCAAAACTACATCCGGCCGAGCCCCAAAAATCCCAAAAAATCTGATTTTTGCAGGGTTTTAAATCAATTTGGGGCTCCATTTTGTAGCTCTTCAAGGCCACCATGGCGCCGGCTATCATGCCCGGTGTGTTGTGGTGACTATCACCAAGAGATCCGGACATCCGGGCCGCCATCCCAACGCTTGGGAATCGCGTACGAAGCCGCCAAAAACACCCCGTTCATTGTCCCACGAAGAACTCCGAAAATCCCAAATAAAATATGAAAAATCACAGAAAAATAATCAAATTATTTGTGTTCATCTTATGAACACTATTCCGTCATTTTAGTTAGATTAGACGCATGTTCATCCAACATCACGAACGAAATACCCCTTTTTAAATCCGGGATCAATTCCCAATAAGTTTTAGACATTCTAAGAACGTGGGAACGATTCCCAGATTATTAAAATAATTTTTAGCCCAAGAACACGTACAGTACGGATTCTTCACGCATAACGAGAAAAATCACACAAAACGATGCCGTTTTACGATCGAACTAGCAACCTGGCTCTGATACCACTGTTAAGAATCGCCTAGAACGCAGCGGAAAATAAAATCGATTCCTATGTATCAGTTGTTGGGATCGTAAAACGGACAATAAAATAAACGCGGGAAGAACGGTTCTTCACCTTTGCGGGGTTTCGAATCTCCCGTAGATGATTTCGCTGCAGACGTGATTTCCTCCTCGACTTGAGTGCTCTGACCAGATCTCAAATCCACCATGCGCGGAGAGAGACAGATCTACTCCAAGAGAGAGAGAAGGAGAGAGAGAGAGGAGATAGAGAATCTGGGGTGAGTAATTCGTCCAACCAACTTTTTACCCCTCCCCCTTGGCCTCCTTATATAGAAATAAGGATAAGCACAAGGATTAATCCTCATGATTATCCAAGAGTTTGGCCTTGGATAAATCTCCATTAAATCTTCATGTTTATCCTGCGGCTTTTCATAAAAACCGAGATAAGCATGAAATTTAACGTCTCTCACCGTCTGACGAGAACTCTTATGTGTGTGACCCTCTAGGCCCATATATCAGTCCGGTTTCAAGCCCATTAAACTTAGAACTAATTCTAGAGTTTAATATTTATTAATTAACCTTTAAACATCATATGTTAAATGATTAATTTAATAAACAAGTGGATTATCATCTGATGATTAATTCACTTGGCCTTCTGATCATGAACAGCACCAAACACTACCTCATGATCCCAGAAGATATAAGGGATACTGTTCCCTTTAATTGAACCTTTCCGTCTGCAGATACCGCACAGATAAAATCCTTCACTCATGCAATGTCCCGATAACACAAGGGTATGGTATTATAGTCAAACCCTCTATCGCATTATTTAGATAGATTCCAGTACTCAGTTAATTTCTAGAAAGACATCTCTTTCATTTGACCATGGCCAGGGATTTATGTGTACACATCCATAGGACATTCTCTCTCCAGTCTTATACCAAGAGTGAGTGATCCCTTGTTGTTCACTCAATTACCTTCGCAAGCTTTCCACTGTATCTGAAAGACCGACTATCGTGGACTTAATGGTTAAAGTCCACAAGTCAGAGAATCAAGATACAATGGTCCACAAACAAGGTATCATTGATGACTCAGGTCAAAGGACCAACTGTGCTACTGCAACGATTGAATTCCCTGGTTGACTAATAGGTATAATTACCATCCGGGAATTCTTATTTGGGTCTGTTCAGTGAACTCATTCTCTAATGAGCACCCACAAGTTTGTCTTAGTGTCACCACACGGGTGAATGTGAGATCATTCACCCTCATCATATGAGCAGACATAACTTGTGTCGATCTTATCGGATATTTAATGTCCATCTTAAATATCCTATGATCGAGAACTGTTTAAGACAAGTGACTGAGGATATTGATCTCACTATCATGATCTCATCATGATTCAATATCCCATATATTTGTCTACGGACCTTCATTACGATAGTTAATTTCCAAGAACTATAAATGAAGAAATGATTGCCTTTATTAATAATATGAACTAGAATGTACAATGATTGGCTTTGAGGCCACCCAATTCTATCATGCTCATCATGGATCGCACCATTTACATTAATGTGTGATTCCTCCTTTTTGATACACCATTCATCTGAGGTGTATAGGGAGGTGTAAGCTAAGATAGGATACCATTATCCTTTAAGTATTTAATGAACTATGTACTCAAGTATTCACCACCACGATCAGATCGGATGACTTTTATGTTTTTTCCAATTTGTTTTTCTACTTCATTCCTAAATTCTCTAAATTTCTTAAAGGCTTCATATTTATACTTCAGTAAGTATGTGAATCTGAATCTTGAGTAATCATCAGTGAATGTGATGAAGTACGAGAAACCACCAATGACTTGGGTAGACATAGGATCACATACATTAGAATGTATTAGTTATAGTAAGTCTTTGGCTCGTTCTCTAGTTACAGTCAATGGAGATTTAGTCATTTTATATATCAAACATGACTCACAAGTCGCATATGATTCATAATCAAATGGATCTAAGCATCCATCTTTATGCAACCGTTGGAGTCGATTTTCTCCAACGTAACCAAGCCTACAATGCCATAAATCGGCTTTGTTCATTTCATACTTATTTCTTTTAGTTAAGGAACCGATATTTAAATTATCATGAGACACATTCAACAAAGACAATCCATTAGATAATAAACTAGAAGCTATTAATTTATTTCTGAAATAAATTGAACAACAATTATTCCCAATAGATAAAGTGTACCATATTCTATCTAAACATGAAATAGAAATAATATTTCTTATTATGCTAGGTACATAATAACATTCATCTAATGAAAATGTGTCTCCTGATGGTAACTTGAGCTTCACTGTCCCTACAGCGATCGCCGCAACTCTTGCGCCGTTATCTAGCCTCAGCTCCACCACGCCAGTCCTCAGCTTACGCCTTCTTGTCAGTGCCTGCACATAATTGCAGACATGAGAAAACATCCAGTATCTAATACCTATAATGTATAATCTCTAATTGACAAGTTTACACCTATCATATAGATACCTGAAGCGTCCTGCTGCTTCACAGTTCCTTGAACCTTGTCCTTGAGGTATTCTTTACAATTTCTCTTCCAGTGCCCCTTCTGATGATAGTAGAAGCATTCACCCTTCTCAACACTCTCGCCCTTGTCCTTCTTGACAACTTTCAACTTCTTCTGATTCTTGCCTTTACCTTTCCTAAAGGCTTGGACTGCTAGTCTTTTCCCGCCGGTCTTACCAACCATAAGGACTTAGGGTTTCTCCTTCATAAGGTTCCCCTCCGCAGTTTTCAGTATGTTCAATAGTTCAGCCAAGGTGGTCTGGATCTTATTCATGTTAAAGTTCACAATGAAGTGAGTATATGATTGTAGAAGTGAGGACAACACAAGGTCAGTATGCATCTCCTTGGGGAGTGGAACCCCAAGAGCATCCAGCCTCTCCACCCATTCTATCATCTTCAGCACATGAGTTTGTACTTAAGATCCCTCTAACATTTGAGCTTTGAACAAATTCTTAGATATCTCATATCTTTCAATTCTACTCTACTCACCGAATAGCTCCTTCAAATGGAACTTGATGGATCTAACATTCATCTCCTCATGTTGCCTCTGCAACTCATTACTCATAAAGGCTAACATGTAGCATTGGGCCATGGTGGAATCTTCTTACCATTTCTCATATGTCAACATGTCCTCCTCTGGTGCATCTAATGCTGGTTTAATAGGAGAATCCTCATCTAGGACATATGCAATTTGCTCAGACCTGAGGACAATCTTCACATTCCTAAGCCAGTCTGAGTAGTTTGGGCCTATCAAACAATTGGCATCAAATATGCCACACAACGGATTATGGTGCGACATTTTAGCCTACAGGAAATAATCAAATTACAATTAGTTGGCATTCAGTTATTAATAAAAACAAGATATGGTCTTTGCTTATCTAGTTTTACCCCCACTAATTTTCGTCGAACTGTATAACCTTCAGATATACAGAACGGGAGACGCCGACAATCTCCTAGCATGGATCAGAATATCTAAAAATCACAGTATAACCTCGAGTAAACACATAGTATTATATTACTATCCTAGAGCAACCATCTCATAGTAATTGCAACTCCTTGCATTATCCGATCTTATTTCGGCTCCCAGGTCATTAATGGTCTCAGGTAAACACAGTAGACCATTTTATCCGGTCTAAGCTTTACCATCAATACGTGATAGAGTAGAGTAGGAATATAGCTCCCGGATAAACACGTGGATAGCTATATCGTTCCTCCATTCTAATGTCAAGACAACTAATGTCATAGTTAATAGTCTTCTCAATAGATGGTGACACATCTCGGGTAAACACGTAGTATATGCCACCACTGAATTAAATACTATTAGCCACGTGGTGCATTCTCAATGACTCGTGCTACAGCTTAGATTTTTGTAACGAAGGTTTTACTTATTTACTTTGGTCTCATCCTAAGTGATAGTATTAAATATATCGAATATATTACATATATTAATAACCTAGGTAATTTGATGCATAATCAAAATAAAACACACGCATCACATACATGTCATTAGTGTGGTCATAGACGGCACTGCGGTTTGACTTGAGCAAGACAGTCAAACACACGCACACAATATAACAGTTTATATTATGAGTCTGCAAACTCTTAGATTTAATGAACTCCTTCATATCTATCTGGTTGCAGTTGTGGATCATCCTCGCTCCATGTTCAGCCACCTCGATCAAATTACATCATAAAATTCTCAATTACATGATAATTTAAAAGATGAAGCCTTATAGCGAGTACATCAGGGAGGGAGGTAGAGACACAATAGAATATGAGAGAGGGAGAGATTCGTAGACCTCTATTTATTAACAGATAATAAACCACACAATCACATATTATTGATCCACATCCATAAGCTAAATTTTTAAGTGCTCATCCATGACCACCAAGTAATTTTAATTAAACAAACCACTCATTCATTGCACATCACATGGCTAAAAAAAAAGGTTTTTTGAAAATATTTAATTTTGGTTTCATAAACTAGGGATCAAACGAAAATTGGATTTGAATTTTTGAAAATATAATATATTCATGCAGATTTAAATCAAAAATTTAAACAAGCAATCAATGTACATTACATTAAATGTTCATAAACTCCAAATTGACAAATTTATATTATTCCATGTAAGTTATATTTTTTTATTTTTTTTACAGACATTAAAAATAAATTTAATAATTAAATTAACTCCCTTTTAATGCCCTTTATTACAACAATTAGATTAAATAAGTAGTTAACAACAATTGTTAAAATAACCCCACAATCTATTTATAGGCCATTAACAATTAAAAACAGAATATAATTAAATTATAAAATCTCATTTTAAATTTAAATTAAACTTTGTAATTAAAAATGGCATTAAATAGACTAATATGGGCTTAAAGAGCCAAAAAGAAAAAAAAATGGATAGGGCTAAAGGGGCCTGGCGAACTGGGCCTGGTCCAGTCACTAGACCAAGCCCAGCCGATACCCAGACTGGGCCCAAACCCGCCCCAAAGGGCGGGCCTGGCCCGGGTCGGGCACCGGGCTGGCTCGGGCCTAGGGGCTAGCCCGACTTAGCCGCCCCCCTTCCCTGCCCGACACAGCTAGGGTTTCCCCTATCTATGTTGTAGGCCGGGAAGGGGCCAGCCCCAGCCGCCGCCGGCCTGCCCCGCAAGTGGGATGACCCCCCCCGGCGGCCAGGGGTCCCGGCGACGGTGCCGGTGGCCCTGGCTGCCAGCGGTCACCCAAAATCCCCCCCCCCCCCCCCTCACCCCACCGAAGGTGCCAATCCATGGTCGTTCTTCATCGGACGAAGAACACGAAACGAGTACAGAAAAAATCTGATTTTAATGCAATAATTAACTATTAATTCATTGTGCTCATCTCATGAACACATCACAGACAATTAAAATCTAAACTAGGCATGTAATTAATTATAAAAATATCAATATGGAAATCGAAACGACGAAAACACTGTGGAACCTGGCTTTGATACCAGTGTTGGGTTCACTGTATCGAGATCCGACCGAAAACGCAGCGGAAATAAATAATTATGGATCGGATCTATCCCGTTTCGATCAACAAAAATAAACCGGCAATTCTTATTTACCTTGCGCGGATTCGAAGCCGTGTTTGTTCTCCGGTTCCATCGGAGCGATGCCGCAAGCCGCGCAGGTGCTCGGCCTCTAGCGGTATCCACGTGGTTCTCCTCGCGATGGATCATCCTCGCCTCTTCGCTCGATGCGGCGTTCGTGGATCCCATCTGGCTACGCGTAATCCGCTGCGACATGGATTCGAAAACTTTGTCGGACGGAAGGCAGAGCTGTCGGGAGCCGGATCAGAGCCTCCAGAGGGCCGGCCTCGAGACGTGCACCCAGGAGAGAGGAGAGAGAGTGGGTGCCGGCTAGGTCAGGGTTGCTAGCCACCAACCTAGCGGTCGTTATTTTATAATAAGTGGTTTTGCGGTTTTTCATAAAAGCCCACACTTATCCGAAATCCTGTCAGATTTGTCAGTTTTAGGTGGCCTACAAGCCAATCTGACTATGTAAATCTCGTTCATTTATTAATATAATGGCATAATATTCATTATGTGCAAATCGCATTAATTATCGTTTCATAATGAAGTCCGTGAATAAGTGCTATAGTGATCAGATTATGATGAGATCATACTAATGAGACTGATCACTTAAACACATATATTCTTAATCGTTCATAGTCGGAGGATATCCGAGAAGGACATCAGATATCCGGTTAGACTAGTACAGATTACTCCTACTCATATGATGAGGGTGACTGATCTCATAAGTCACTTGTGTGGAGACACTAAGGTGAATCTGTAGGTGCTGATTGGAGAATGAGTTCACTGAACTGATCCGACTGAATCGCTGGATGGTATTGTACCTCACTGTCAACCAGCTTGATTCTATTGTCGCAGTTGCCTGGATGGTCCTCAGACCTGAGACACCAAGGACACCTTGTCGATGGACTTCTGTGCTTTGACCTTGGTTTACGAATCTCTATTCTAATACGCCAAGGATTGGATACAGCAGAATACCGTCGAAGGGAATCGTGTGTCAATAAGGAATCATTCGCTCTCGGTACTTAGAGAGAGAATGCTCTAGGAAGGATGCGCGGAAGTCGCTGGCCAGGGCGGACGATAATATCGAGAAAAGAGTTTTTCGATATTTATCAGTGGCATCCAATCCAAGTGAGTCGACCGGTTAGGGTTTGACAGCTCGCCATACCCTGAGTTGACTCGAGAGCATTATACGAATGAAGGATTATACCCACGCGGCAACTGTCGGCAGAAAGGTTCCAAGAGTGGGTTACTTAACCCCAATATCTTCCGGGTTCACGCGGTGTTGCTTGGCACCCAACGTGATCGGAGGCCCGGTCGAATTCGATGTGCGACATCAATTCGATTGATTCATTAATTAATAAAGGGTTATTAATTGATTAATAAAGCCAGTGAGGAGTCACTGGGCTTGTTGGGCCATTAACTGGACTGGTACTTGGGCCTAGAGGGTCACACGCAAATGATTCTCAAGGCGATGGATAAATAAGTGGGTTTTATACAAACCGGGGGTTTTTATGAAAAACCGTGCGGTTAGTATAAAACATAGTGAACGGGCTGAGTAGGCCAAGCTGCTGCTAACCCTAGCCTCCCCTCCTCTGTTTCTCTCTCTCTCTGGCGTCCAGACAAATCCAGATCTGCTCCGCCGCTTCTTCGAATCCCGTTTGACGGGAAATCGTCCGCGCGTTGCGGCGACCGGCGGAGGTTTCGTGGGCTGCGAAGAACGAGGAACGTGAGGATATCTGTTGCGAGGAGGATCGCGTGGACTTCTCTAGAGGCCGGGCACTTGCGCGGCTTGTGGTGTCGTACCGATGGAACCGAACGGTTGCGGATTCGAATCCGCACATGGGGAGAACTTCAATTATCTGATAATTGTAATTTTAGTTTTTCGAAACAGGAACGGATCTCTGTTTTTATTTTATTTTCCGCTGCGCGTAAGATCCGGAGGAACCAAGAAAACCCAACAGTGGTTTTAGAGCCAGGTTCCACTGTTTCTCGTCCCGTTTCGATCTCCAAATTAATTTTTTCATGAGTTATTCCATGCGTTTAATCCGATTACAATGACAGAATAGTATTCATAAGATGAACACAAATAATTAGATTATTTTTCTGTGATTTTTCGGATTTTATTTGGGGGTTTTATGTTCTTCGTGGGACGATGAACGGGGTGTTTTCTACGGCTTCGTAAGCGATTCCCAAGCGTTGGGATGGCGGCCCGGATGCCCGGATCTCTAGGTGATAGTCACCACAGCACATCCGGTATTTTTGCCGGCGCCGAAGTGCCCTTGGAGGGCTGCTAAATCAAGCCCCAAAATTCGGTTTTGGAACCATTAAAACCAGAAAAACCAGGTTCTGAATAGGGGCTCGGGCAACATGTTTTGGCACCGCTGGAGGGCCAGCCGGCGCCGGCGACGTCGCCGGTGCCGGGGGCAACGCCGGCGGGACCGGCGGGGCCCGGCGCCAGCCGCCGAGCGGCCCTGCACCTCCTTCCCACCGCCGGCCTGCAACCCCATTGAGAATTAGGGTTTCTGTGCCTGGGAGAAAGATTGCAGTGGACCGGCCGGTCCCGAGCCGGTCTGACCGGCTGGGCCAGGCCGGGCTGCTGGCCTGGCCGGGCTAGGCCAAATTGGGCCTAGCCACGAACCAAGGTGCGACCCTGGTTCGGACCAGCCCGAGCCAGTGGCTCAAGCTACTTGAGCCTTTTTTAATTCCTCCCTATTATCCAAAATAAATCCCTATAAGCCCATTTAAATTACAAATAAAATTTGAATAAAATTTTAAAATTCAAAATAGTTTTGAAATTTAATTTGTTTATTCAATTTTATTTAATTGGGTTATTAAATGTTTTTTTTGGATCAATTTTGATTAACATTTAGTTGTTAATTAATTAATGTTAATTGTTAATTTAATAGTTAAACTACTTATTAATCTTAATAATACTGATTTAATGGTTAAATTAGTAATTAATAATTATTAATATAATAGTTAGATTATTAATTATTATTTCAACTAATTGTTAATTAATATTTAAGTTAGTTATTAATTTAAATGTTAAATTAATAATTAACTTAGATGACTAATTTAAGTGTTAAATTAGTAGTCTTTAATGATTAATTTTTAGTTATTAATTTAAGGGTTAAATTAATAATTAACATTAATTAACTAATCTAATTGTTAGATTAATAATTATTAATTAATTTAAAATTAACTAATCTAAGAGTTAGATTAGTAATAAATTAATAATTAGAGTTAATTATTAATTTAAGTGTTAAATTATTAATTAACTTTGATGGATTAATCTAAGAGTTAGATTAGTCTTTAATAGTCTAATTGTTAGATTATTAATAGGGTTTAATCTAAGTGTTAGATTATTAGAATTGTTCTAATTTGTATGGAATAATCTGGAATTATTAATTTGGAGTGTGTACGCATGTGATGTTTGTTTAATGCTTTTAAATTTTGATTTAATTACATGTTAAGTTAATAAAATGACTTTTCGAAATTCAAATACTAATTTTGATTGGATCCCAGCTTTTTGAAAGCCAAAGTTATCTATTTTTGAAAACTCTTTTATTTTAGCCATGTGATGCGCTGAATCATGTGTGGGATGTTTAAAACACACCGTGGTCATGGATATGCACTTATTTAATTGTTCATGTGATGAATGATGTGTTTGTGTGGATCGTGGATGAATGATGGATGTTTATTAATTGTTAATAAATAGATATCTGCGTATCTCTCCCTCTCTCATTCTCTGATGTATTTCTACCTCCCTCACTCTTGTACTCGCCATAAGGCCTTCTTCAATTTACCTGTAAATTCTAGAATTTATTGTAATATGATCGAGGCAACCGAGGAAGGAGCGAGGACGATCCACAGCTGCAACCAGGAAGGCGAAAAGATGAAGATCCTTTGCCTATGTGTTTGCAGGTTTATCTAATGTAAATGTTATGTTAGATTGTATGTACGTTTGACTGTTGGCTCCAGTCAAACCCATGTGCTATCAATGACCACACTAGACATGTATGTGATGCATTGTTTTTCTTTTAATTATGAATCGAAGCATATAACGACCCGCCACCCTATAATCGGGGATCCGATTACTAAATGGGTACCGAATCATTAATTTGGAACAAAACCAGGATCTAAGTAAGTCTGGGAAATAAATAATAAACGAAGCTAAACATTCACATCGCATTGAATTGAAAGAAAAGTGCAGAAATTTAAAAGTTATTACAATGCGACTCGATACAGCAAATAATTACATACTCCAACAGAAAAGAAATGATTATACATACAGGCCAGGAATAAAATAACAACTACATCGGGGCATAACCCGGAACAACAGCCGTCGGTGCTCAACACACAGCCGCACACTCCTCGCTAAGTCTGTCGGGAGTCCTCACCTGAAAACCGCAGGGGTGAGTCTCAACGAAAAGACTCAGTAGGGATCCTTCGATCCCCACTGCCCACACACACACCCACAAGTGCAAAGTACAGCGGAGATATAGTAACCAAGTAGAGCAGTAATTACTACACCTAAATTTCTATGTGAATCACATGCATTCGAAGTATAATTATCATGCATAATTCCAAGTTATCAGGGAACCCGTAATCAGCGTATCCTCAAAGCACGTCAACCACACAACGAAAGTGGAAAACACCGACCCGCTGAGACCAAACAGTAACCCCTCGGATAGCACGCTGGTTACCTCGGCGGTTACTCCTTCCCCCAGCAAATACCGACCCGCTGAGACCAAACAGTAACCCCTCGGATAGCGCGCTGGCTACTCCGGCCCAACTGGCTCAGGTGGTTACTCCTTCCCCCAGCACGAGTGACACTCCAAAAGGTACCACTCCGACACCGGTACAAGCTAGCTAACCCCGGGGTTCACCAGGTGACCCTCTCCACTAGGCGTCACCCCGCCACTGCTCCCGTCAGCGCTGTGTCCCTCCGCACCGACACAGGGTGTAGAACGCTACAACTGTCACTCTAGGTCCACCGAAACATAAAACACGGCACGGTGCGATCCGGTCACGGAAGAAGTCCACGGTCGCACGACATACAACGCAGTGCCATCCGATCACGAAGAGTTCATCATTATCGAGTCTACTAAAGCATGCATATAACCAACTATCTAGCAGTGTAAACACATTTTACTGGCATGGATTAGTGTGGTTCTTGTTAGAATTGGGTGGCCTTATAGCCAAACATTGTACATTCTAGTTCAGATTATTAATAAAGGCAATTATTTCTTCATTTAATAGTTCTCGCAAACGACTATCGTAATGAAGGTCCATAGACAAATGTATGGGATATTGAATCATGATGAGATCGTGATAGTGAGATCAATATCCTAAGGCAATTGTCTTAAATAGTTCTCGATCGTAGGATATTTGAGATGGACATTAAATATCCGATAAAATCGACACAAGTTATGTCTGCTCATATGATGAGGGTGAACGATCTCACATTCACTCGTGTGGTGACACTAAGACAAATAAGTGGGTGCTCATTAGAGAATGAGTTCACTGAACAGACCCAAATAAGAATTCCTGGATGGTAATTATACCTATTAGTCAACTTGGGAATTCAATCGTTGCAGTAGCACAATTGGTCCTTTGACCTGAGTCACCAATGATACCTTGTTTGTGGACCATTGTATCTTGATTCTCTGACTCGTGGACTTTAACCATTAAGTCCATCATAATCGGTCTTTCAGATACAGTGGAAAGCTTGCGAAGGTAATTGAGTGAACAACAAGGGATCACTCACTCTTGGTATAAGACTGGAGAGAGAATGTCCCATGGATGTGTACACAGAAATCCCTGGCCATGGTCAAATGAAAGAGATGTCTTTCTAGATATTAACTGTGTACTAGAATCCATCTGGATAATGCGATAGAGGGTTTGACTATAAAACCATACCCTTGCGTTATCGGGACATTGCATGAGTGAAGGATTATATCTGTGCGGTATCGGCAGACGGAAAGGTTCAATTGAAGGGAACAGTATCCCTTATATCTTCTGGGATCATGAGGTAGTGTTTGGTGCTCTTCATGATCAGAAGGCCAAGTGATTTGATCATCAGATGATAATTCACTTGTTTATTAAATTAATCATTTAACATATGATGTTTAAATGTTAATTAATAAATATTAAACTCAAGAAACTGTTCTAAGTTTAATGGGCCTGCAACCGGACTGGTATATGGGCCTAGAGGGTCACACACATAAGAGTTCTCGTCAGACGGTGAGAGACGTTAAATTTCATGCTTATCTGGGTTTTTTTGTGAAAAGCTGCAGGATAAACATAAAGATTTAATGGAGCATTATCCAAGGCCAAACTCTTGGATAATCATGAGGATTAACTGTTGTGCTTATCCTTATTTCTATATAAGGAGGGCCAAGGGGGAGCGGTAAAAAGTTAGTTGGACGAATTTTACTCCCCAGATTCTCTTTCTCCTCTCTCTCTCTCCTTCTCTCTCTCTTGGAGTGGATCTGTCTCTCTCCGCGCATGGTGGATTTGAGATCTGGTTGGAGCACTCAAGTCGAGGAGGAAATCGCGTCTGCTGCGGGAACTCGTGTGGATGCCTTTAGAGATCGTGCGCGTGCGCGATTACCGAGTCGGCATCATCCACGGGAGATTCGAAACCCCGCAAAGGTGAAGAACTGTTCTTCCCGCTTAGATTTTAATGTCCGTTTTACAACCCCAGCAACCGATACAATGGAATCATTTTTATTTCCGCTGCGTTCTTGGCGATTCCTTACAGTAGTATCAGAGCCAGGTTCGCTGGTTCGGTTGTAAAACGGCACCGTTATGCGTGTTTTTTCTCGTTATCCGTGAAGAACCCGTATTGTACGTGTTCTTGTGTTTAATCCGATTAAAAATGACAGATTAGTGTTCATATGATGATCACGATTAATTTGATTATTTTTCTGTATTTTTCGGATTTTTATTTGGGTTTTTCGGAGTTCTTCATGTGATGATGAACCGAGTACTTTGGCGGCTTCGTACGTGCATCCCAAGCGTTGGGATGGCCAGCCGAATCTCTAGATCTCTTGGTGATAGTCACCACTTCACATTAGGCATGAAGATCGAGCCCAAACTCAGGTTTTTAAACCTGTAAAATCAGATTTTTTGGGGTTATTCGGGCTTGGTTTCCTCCCCTACGCCGGTCACCGGCGGCCCCGCCGGCGCCGGGGCAACGCCGGCTGGGGCCGGCGGCGCTGCCTTCCCCTTCTTCCCGCCGGATTAGGGTTGCAGGTTTAGAAGATGAAGAAGGCCGGTCGAACAGGTTAAGAACGGGCCGAACCGCCCGGTCCCGACCCGGTCGGACCGGGCGGGGCCGGGCGGCGCCCTGGCCGAGCCAGGGTGCGGCCCCGGCCGAGCCAGGGCTCGACCCTGGCCGACCCAGGGCTCGACCCTGGCCGAGCCAGGGTCCTGGGCCCGGACCGCTTGGGCCCTAATGGGCTGGGCCCATTTTTGGTTAATTAAAAATTAATTTTTTAATGTCTGTTTAACCCCATTAAACCCAATTTTAGCCCATTTAAGCCAGTTTTAAAATTGTTTTAAAACAGAAAATTTATAGAAATAATTAATAATTGTTATTAATTATTTTTATGATTATTAACAGGTTATTAAAGTGTTTAATAACTGTTAGTCTATTAAAGGGCTTTATAATTAATGGGTGTTAGTTAATTATTTAAAATTATTTTAGATAATTAATTCCCTGTTAATTTAATTAGTTTAAAATTGTTTTAAACTAAATTCATGCATAACTTGATTACACTATTATTGTTCAAATTGTTTGAATCATTATTTAGATTAACTGAATAGTTTAATTAGTTTATTTGTCAATAATGTTTTGAATATTATTGATTATGCTGAAATAAATGTTATTTCGAAAACTAATTGGTATTATAATTTTAAATTTATAAAATTTAATACCAAACTGCAATTATGTGATGATTGTGATGCATGTGATGTGTTTTATGGTGGGATGATCATGGACTTAGTATTTTCATGTGATGAATGATGTGAATGGATGCGATGCTTATTTCATTTGGTATTTTAAAATAGGACGTGCGTGTCCTCCTCTCTCTTAATCCAAGTGTACTTTCTACCTTCCTATAAGATTGTACTCCCCTTGATAAGATCAAAGTTTCTAATTGTTTAAACGTACATTTGTGGACCTGCGAGTCCTGAATTTTGTATTTAAATGTATCGGATTAAGTTTAGAGGACGGGATCTTCTGAAGACACCTCTGGAGGGAGGACTCGCATCAAATGGAACCAGTGTTGCTGTTTTCACATTAGAATCCTATTATGGATCATCGTTTGGCTCCGATGAATCCATAGTAGCTTTAGCAGTCCATAATCATCCCCATTTAATTTTTCTGCACATATGTGATATTTGTGGACTATGCTATCATATATATATTTCTATTAAGTATATTGATACTTCAAATCGAAATACTATTGATAGCACGATTTTTACAAATCAAATAAAAACCCTCTTTTAAAACTTAAGTTGTAAACGTGAGATATTCAGAATAATCCACGTAACCCACCATCATTATAGATTTAAGGATGATTCCTATCTCAAACGGATTTGTTGTGCTACCACAAGGTCTGTTTGATTTAGAAATTAAACTAGGTCTACGACATGTGATGTCATTAAGATGAATGGACAAATAGTGTAGTTTTGTTGTGCTACCACAAGGATTGCACTATGAATTCATGTCATCTAAGTAATGATGGATAAACTTAACTGAATCAAATTGATTTGTTGTGCTACCACAAGGTCATTCTGATTCAGGGGTTAAATCGATCGGATATTGCAAAACGTTGCAACTGTCAAGAGTTGACTGCCTAAGGGACTTGATGTGATTTGTTGTGCTACCACAAGGTCACATGCATATTGCCCGAAAGATTCTGATCCCCACTAGGAGATCACCGGAATCTCCCGTTCTATATCTTAGAGGGTCATACAGATCGCCGAAAAATAGTGGGAGCATAAATCTAGATTAAAAGTCCTAAATCTGATTTTAAGAACTATCTGCTCATTTTATATATTTCCATGTAGGTCGCTATGTCGTCACCTAACCCCCTCCGTTGCATACTTGATGCAAACAAACTCACGGGACCAAATTACATTGACTGGTTACGTAACCTGAAGATTGTCCTCAGGTGTGAAAAGCTAGCCTATGTCCTGGATCAACCAGATCCAGTGCAACCCGGTGATAATGCTAACGAAGATGAATTATTGATGTATGAAAATTGGAAGGAGGACACTGTCAAGGTCCAGTGTTATATGCTCGGTTCAATGAACTGCAGCGACAGCATGATAACATGGAACCTAAGACCATTCTGAATCACCTACAAGAGTTGTTTGGTGAACAATCCAGAACAGAAAGATATGAGATATCTAAGAAATTGTTCAGGACCAGAATGAGCGAGGGCACATCTGTGCAAACTCATGTGCTCAAGATGATAGAGTGGATTGAGAGGCTTGTTGTGCTTGGCTTTGTTATGAACAATGACCTAAGCATCGACTTAATCCTACAGTCCCTTCCAGATTCATTTTCACAATTCATTATCAACTTCAATATGAACAAAATTGAAGTTTCACTAGCTGAGCTGCTCAACATGTTGAAGACAGCAGAAAGCACTATCCAGAAAGATAAGCCAAATGTAATGCTTGTTGGTAAGACCAACAAGAAAAGAAAAGCTGGACAGAACTTTAAGAAAGGTAAGCCTAAGAAGCAAGTGAAAAGCAAACCGGCGGCACAAAAGGACAAAGCTAAAGTCAATGATAAAGGTCAGTGCTTCCACTGCCATAAAGAAGGTCATTGGAAGAGAAACTGCAAGATTTATCTTGCAGAAAAAGCAAAGGAGAAGCTTGGTGAAGCTTCAGGTATTCTCATGATCGATCTTAACTTGTCTTATAGAGAATCAACATCCTGGGTATTAGATACTGGATGTGTTTCTCATATCTGCAATAACTTGCAGGTGTTAACAAGTAAGAGAAGATTGAACTGCGGAGACGTAGATCTGAGGCTCGGGAATGGAGCAAAAGTTGCTGCGTTAGCTGTGGGGACAGCAAGACTTCAGATGCCGTCAGGAGACTCCTTGGAACTGATAGATTGTTATTATGTTCTAACCATTATTAGGAATATCATATCTATTTCATGTTTAGATAGACAAGGATATTCTATGAAGTTAGAGAATAAAGGTTGTTCAATTTATCAAGGAGACAAATTGTTTGCTTCCAGGTATTTATTGAATGGATTATATTTACTTGATATTTCATATGATGTTTGTCTGGTAAATAATTCTCTTGTACGCTTAGATAAGGATGTGAATAAATCGTACCTATGGCATTGTAGGCTAGGTCATATAAATAAGAACATGATCATAAGGTTGCAAAAGAATGGATATCTTGATCCATTTGATTATGAATCATTTGCAACCTGTGAAGCTTGTCTCATGGGAAAGATGACCAAAGCTCCATTCTCAGGACATGGAGAAAGAGCTAAGGACTTATTGGAACTAATACATAGTGATGTATGTGGTCCAATGTCCACTCATGCTATGGGTGGTTACTCATACTTTGTTTCATTTACAGATGATTTCTCAAGATATGGCTACATATATTTGATGAAATATAAGTCAGAAGTCTTTGAGAAATTTAAAGAGTTTAAAAACGAAGTTGAGAACCAGATTGGAAAGAGTATTAAAACTCTTCGATCAGATCGAGGGAGTGAATACTTAAGTACAGAATTCACAAAATATCTTAAGGATAATGGTATTTTGTCTCAGTGGACTCCTCCCTATACACCTCAGTTAAATGGTGTATCGGAAAGGAGAAATCGTACTCTATTAGATATGGTACGATCAATGATGAGTAATGCTAACCTTCCAACCTCTTTATGGGGATATGCACTATTGACTGCTGCATATCTGTTGAACAAAGTTCCGAGTAAGTCAGTACCTTCCACTCCATATGAGATATGGAAAGGAAAGAAACCAGACTTTAAGCATGTTAGAGTCTGGGGTTGTCCTGCACATGTCAAAAGACATGATCCAGACAAACTGGATTCCAAGACAGAGAAATGTAGATTTGTGGGATATCCAAAAGAGAGTTTTGGATATTACTTCTATCAGCCTAGCGATCAAAGGGTGTTTGTCGCAAAAAGAACTGTCTTCTTAGAGAAAGAATATCTTTCAAAAGAAGACAGTGGGAGCAAGATAGAACTAGAAGAAATTCTAGACTCACAAATCAACACTAGTTCATCTACTGAACCATTGACTCAAGAACTTGTTCAAGATGATACACAAAAGGTTCGCAGATCAGGTAGAGTGCCTAAGCAGCCTGAAAGATATGTTGGACATATCGATGATGGCAAGCCAAAAGTGCACTTAAATGAGGATGATGATCATCAAACCTACCTAGAAGCCATAAATAGTCATGAATCAGAAAAATGGCAAGAGGCAATGGATTCTGAAATTCAGTCCATGTATGCCAACCAAGTTTGGAACTTGGTTGATCTGCCAGAAGGTATGGTACCTATTGGCAGTAAATGGATCTTTAAAAGAAAGATCGGGGCAGATGGACGGATTGACACATACAAGGCAAGGCTGGTAGCAAAAGGATATCGTCAAAGGCAAGGCATTGACTATGACGAAACCTTTTCTCCAGTTGCCATGATTAAGTCAATCAGAATACTTCTTGCTATCGCTGCATTCTATGATTATGAAATATGGCAAATGGATGTGAAAACAGCATTCCTTAACGGGAACCTTCAAGAAGAGGTGTATATGATACAACCTGAAGGATTCACTTCCAAAGAACATTCAAGTAAGGTATGCAAGCTGCAAAGATCCATCTATGGATTAAAGCAGGCATCCCGAACTTGGAACTTAAGATTTGATGAAGCAATCAAATCTTATGACTTCATTAAGAATGAAGATGAACCTTGTTTATACAAAAAGGCTAGTGGGAGCGCAGTTACCTTTTTGGTACTTTACGTTGATGACATTCTACTCATTGGGAATGATGTAAGAATGCTGTCATCAGTAAAGGCCTGGTTATCCAAAAACTTCTCCATGAAAGATTTGGGAGAAGCATCCTATATTCTGGGAATAAGGATCTATAAAGATAGGTCCAAAAGGATGCTTGGCTTGTCCCAATCTATGTACATAGATACCATAGTCAAAAGGTTTGGCATGGAAAATTCCAAGAGAGGCCTCGTTCCTATGAGGCATGGAATTTATCTCTCTAAAGAAATGTCTCCCAAGACACCTAAAGAGAGAGCATACATGGATAGAGTTCCTTATGCCTCGGCAATAGGATCTATCATGTATGCAATGCTATGTACTAGGCTTGATGTGGCACACCCACTAAGTGTCACCAGTAGATATCAGGCTGATCTAGGTGAGGAACACCGGAAGGCGGTGAAATGTATCCTTAGATACTTGAGAAGGACTAAGGATCTATTTCTCGTAAATGGAGGAAACGACTTGGAACTTCAAGGATTTACTGACTCGAGTTTCCAGTCGGATATGGATGACAGCAAATCCATGTCTGGATTTGTGTTCATGTTAAATGGAGGTGCAGTAAGTTGGAAGAGTTCCAGACAGGAAACAACTGCAGATTCGACGACCGAAGCAGAATACATTGCTGCAGCTGAAGCGGCCAAGGAGGCGGTTTGGATGAAGAAGTTCATCTCGGCGCTTGGAGTAGTTCCAAGCATTTCAGATCCTGTTCCATTATTATGTGACAACAATGGGGCAATAGCTCAAGCGAAGGAGCCAAGATCACATCAGAAGTCAAAGCACATTCTGAGACGATTTCATCTGATTCGTTAGATCATCGCCCGAGGAGATATAGTAGTTGAGAAAGTCTCATCTGAAGATAATGTAGCAGATCCCTTGACTAAGCCATTGTCTCAAAACAATTTAGAATGTCACCTTAAGTCTATGGGACTTAGACACATGGGTGATTGGCTATAGTCCAAGTGGGAGAATGTTAGAATTGGGTGGCCTTATAGCCAAACATTGTACATTCTAGTTCAGATTATTAATAAAGGCAATTATTTCTTCATTTAATAGTTCTCGCAAACCACTATCGTAATGAAGGTCCATAGACAAATGTATGGGATATTGAATCATGATGAGATCGTGATAGTGAGATCAATATCCTAAGGCAATTGTCTTAAATAGTTCTCGATCGTAGGATATTTGAGATGGACATTAAATATCCGATAAGATCGACACAAGTTATGTCTGCTCATATGATGAGGGTGAACGATCTCACATTCACTCGTGTGGTGACACTAAGACAAACAAGTGGGTGCTCATTAGAGAATGAGTTCACTGAACAGACCCAAATAAGAATTCCTGGATGGTAATTATACCTATTAGTCAACCAGGGAATTCAATCGTTGCAGTAGCACAGTTGGTCCTTTGACCTGAGTCACCAATGATACCTTGCTTGTGGACCATTGTATCTTGATTCTCTGACTTGTGGACTTTAACCATTAAGTCCATCATAATCGGTCTTTCAGATACAGTGGAAAGCTTACGAAGGTAATTGAGTGAACAACAAGGGATCACTCACTCTTGGTATAAGACTGGAGAGAGAATGTCCCATGGATGTGTACACAGAAATCCCTGGCCAGGGTCAAATGAAAGAGATGTCTTTCTAGATATTAACTGTGTACAAGAATCCATCTGGATAATGCGATAGAGGGTTTGATTATAAAACCATACCCTTGCGTTATCGAGACATTGCATGAGTGAAGGATTATATCTGTGCGGTATCGGCAGACGGAAAGGTTCAATTGAAGGGAACAGTATCCCTTATATCTTCTGCGATCATGAGGTAGTGTTTGGTGCTGTTCATGATCAGAAGGCCAAGTGATTTGATCATCAGATGATAATTCACTTGTTTATTAAATTAATCATTTAACATATGATGTTTAACTGTTAATTAATAAATATTAAACTCAAGAAACTGTTCTAAGTTTAATGGGCCTGCAACCGGACTGATATATGGGCCTAGAGGGTCACACACATAAGAGTTCTCGTCAGACGGTGAGAGACGTTAAATTTCATGCTTATCTGGGTTTTTTTGTGAAAAGCTGCAGGATAAACATGAAGATTTAATAGAGAATTATCCAAGGCCAAACTCTTGGATAATCATGAGGATTAACTGTTGTGCTTATCCTTATTTCTATATAAGGAGGGCCAAGGGGGAGCGGTAAAAAGTTAGTTGGACGAATTTTACTCCCCAGATTCTCTTTCTCCTCTATCTCTCTCCTTCTCTCTCTCTTGGAGTGGATCTGTCTCTCTCCGCGCATGGTGGATTTGAGATCTGGTCGGAGCACTCAAGTCGAGGAGGAAATCGCGTCTGCTGCGGGAACTCGTGTGGATACCTCTAGAGATCGTGCGCGTGCGCGATTACCGAGTCGGCATCATCCACGGGAGATTCGAAACCCCGCAAAGGTGAAGAACTGTTCTTCCCGCTTAGATTTTAATGTCCGTTTTACAACCCCAGGAACCGATACAATGGAATCATTTTTATTTCCACTGCGTTCTTGGCGATTCCTTACAGTTCTGTCTTGAATCGCGTCGCCCATGGCCGACGCCATTCAAGCACCCTAAACTGGTTCATGAAATACTGTCCTCAGAATCTGGCCTAAAAGGCGTCGCTACAGGTAGCCGCCTTTTAAAAGGCGTCGACATCCTCAGACGCCGATTAACAGGAAGATCCGGAATTAACAAAAAACCTTAATCGGGAGATTTCTGCCTTAAAAGGTGTCATGGTGTCCCGACGCTACTCCAAATAGCGTCGTACAGGCATGACGTCTTTCAGCGCCAGAATCTCCGAACTGACAGGGCCTTAGTGGAACGATTTTTTTCTAAAAGGCGTCGTGATGTCCCGACGCCCTTCTAAAAGGCGTCGTCCATGCACGACGTGTTTTAGTGCCAGAAATCAGGTTCTGCCTCGAGCCCGAGGGCTCCCTTTTCACCCCCAAAAACCCCAAAAACAGAGGAGAAAGAGGGCAAACCAAGCCATCATGAATCCACATCCATAGAAACTCCCATTCCCATCAAAGAAAAGCCCCTAACATGCTCATTCTACCCCAAAACCAAAGATCCATAACATGCTTTAAACGGGGGAAACATGGTTTAAAACACAACACTATGGGAACCGTCACCCTACCGGTTACTCGAACTCCTCCAAGCTCCAAGCCGTCCGCTCGTCTCGCCCCACGCCGCCGCCGGTACCGCCGAGGTCGTCCTTATTCCACCGGGACGTCGGCCACCGTCCGGAGAGTAAACGCCGCGGAGGAAGTGGTGGTGGTAGTGGCGAGAGCTAAGTGGTTGATGGAGTTGGAGGGAAAGACGAAGTGGTGGAAGGAAAGAAAGAGGGGAAAGGGGCGTCGCCGGAGTCGCCGGAGGTAGGGTGGAGAGAAAGAGAGAAGGAAGAAAATGAGGAAAAGGGGGAAGGCTCGCGGGGTTAACCAGAGACCGGCTAAAACGCGTCGACATGTATAGACGCCGATCAGTTGACATGACGGCCGCTCTGACAGGACTCTGAAACGCTCTGACAGCAGTCTGAAATGCGTCGTCCATCCAAGACGCCGTTCAGACGACAAGACTGGCGTCGTACACTGACAACCCAGGGTCGCAGTCTGAAAGGCATCGTCCCTCGCGGACGCCGTTCAGACGACATGTCAGGGCCGTACTCTCGCGGCCCAAAGCCAGTCCACGTGGCACCCACGTGGCACAAGCTAAAACGCGTCTGCCTCGCTGGACGCCGTTTAAACCGCGTCGAGCGGGCTCGACGCGAAACATCACAGAGTCTGAACTACAGGGTCCGACCCCGAAAATCAGATCCGAAAGCCTCAGTCCTCCCCCCTTAAAAGAATTTCGCCCCCGAAATTGCCTGCTAGAATTAACCGGGTCAAAACATAGAGATACAAGCTCACAAGATAACTTACGAGAAAAGGTTAGGAAACTGCTCCCGTATCTCGTCCTCACGCTCCCAGGTTGCCTCGCCCTCGGAGCGGTACTGCCAAATTACCTTAACCAAAGGCACAACCTTGTTCCGAAGGACCTGTTCTCTGCGATCCTCAATACGAACTGGAAACTCTGGGAGGGACAGGTCCTCAGCGATCTCCAACTCCGAAAAATCCAAGACATGGGATGGATCCTGAACATATTTTCTCAGCAAAGAAACATGGAACACATCATGCACTCCTGCAAGATTAGGTGGCAAGGCCAACTGATACGCGGTTTCCCCAATTCGAGCAAGAATGGGAAAGGGCCCGATATATCGCGGGCTCAATTTGCCTCGCTTCCCGAATCTCATCACACCCTTGGAGGGTGAGACTTGGAGAAACACGTGGTCCCCAACCTCAAACTCAAGCGGTCTCCTCCGGATATCAGCGTAACTTTTCTGCCTGCTCTGGGCTGTGGTCAGTCTCTGCCGTACCATCCTAGTAACCTCTGCACACTGCTGAACTAACTCTGGCCCTGCAACCTGCCTCTCACCAATCTCGGACCAACATAGAGGAGATCGACATGGTCGCCCGTACAAAGCCTCGTAAGGCGCCATGCCGATGCTAGAATGATAACTGTTGTTGTAGGCAAACTCCACAGTAGGCAAATGTTGTTCCCAAGAACCTCCCCAGTCTAAGCAACATGCCCTAAGCATATCTTCCAGTGTCTGAATGGTCCTCTCCGGCTGCCCATCAGTCTCGGGGTGATAGGCCGAACTGAAGGCCAACTGCGTGCCCAAGGCCTTCTGAAAACTCTATCAGAACCTGGAAGTAAACCTCGGATCCCGATCTGATACGATGGACAAGGGTACTTCGTGCAGGGAGATGATCCGGTCTACGAACAACTTAGCCAGCTTACCGACTGACCAGTCCTTCCTAATAGCCAGGAAGTGTGCCGACTTGGTCAGCCGATCAACAATAACCCAGATAGCGTCTCTCCTGCCAGGGGATGCAGGTAATCCTATCACAAAGTCCATAGTCACGTGCTCCCATTTCCACTCCGGAATCGGCAAGGGCTGCAACAACCCTCCTGGTCTCTGATGTTCTGCCTTAACCTGTTGACACGTCATGTACCTAGCCACATACTCAGCCACATCTTTCTTCATATCAGGCCACCAAAAGTGCCTCCTCAAACAATGATACATCTTGGTTGTCCCGGGATGCACTACATACCTAGAACGGTGCGCCTCATCAAGGACACTCTTATGTATGTCCTCTTCGGCCGGAACATAAAGTCTACCTCTGAACTTGACCGTGTCGTGATCCCATAATTCCACCTCTGGTCTTTGGAGAATCTGCGGTAATTCTACATCTGCCCTCTGAGCCTTAATCACAGCATGGTACACTGCTGGTCTCACAGTCAAGCTGGCCAACACGGGTCTATCATCCTCACGTGGAACCCGAAAGGAAGATTCCACAACCTGCTCAAATAATTTCCATTCTCGAATCATAAGGTATGACATGACCGTCTTCCGACTCAAGGCGTCTGCCACTACATTCGCCTTGCCCGGATGGTAAGAAAGGTCAAGGTCATAATCCTTGATGAACTCCATCCACCTACGCTGCCTCAAATTCAGGTCCCTCTGTGTGAACACATACTTCAGGCTCTTGTGATCAGTGAAAACCTGAAATTTCTCACCATACAAGTAATGTCTCCAGATCTTGAGTGCAAAAACCACAGCTGCCAATTCCAAATCATGGGTGGGATAGTTCTCCTCATGCTTCTTCAGCTGTCTAGAAGCATAAGCCACAACCCTGCCATGCTGCATTAGAACTGCGTCCAAACCTCGACGGGATGCATCTGAGTAAACCACAAACCCACCTGAACCAGATGGAAGCACTAACACTGGGGCCGAAGTGAGGCGAGTCTTTGACTCAGTGAAACTCCGCTCACACTCCTCGGTCCACATAAAACGAACTCCCTTTCGAGTCAACCTCGACAAGGGGGCTGCTATCGAAGAAAACCCCTGAACAAACCGCCTGTAATAACTTGCAAGTCCCAAGAAGCTCCTGATCTCAGTCACTGAAGTTGGCCTGCTCCAATTCATTACTGCCTCGATCTTTGCTGGATCCACTGCGATGCCCTCGTCAAAAATGACATGCCCAAGGAAGTGTACCTTGTCTAGCCAGAATTCACACTTGCTAAACTTGGCATAGAGTTGGTGCTCCCTCAGGACCTGCAACACCACCCGAAGATGAGTGGCGTGCTCTTCCTCAGAAGAAGAATATATCAAAATATCATCGACGAATACCACCACAAACTGATCCAGATAGGCCCTAAAGACTCGGTTCATCATATCCATAAAGGCTGCCAGAGCATTGGTCAAACCGAAATGCATAACCAAAAACTCATAATGTCCATACCGAGTCCTAAAAGCCGTCTTACTGACATCGACATCACGGTTCCTCATCTGATAATATCCAGATCTCAGGTCAATCTTAGAAAACACCTTCGCAGACTGCAGCTGATCCATCAAATCATCGATCCTTGGAAGTGGGTACTTGTTCTTTATCGTCACTTGGTTCAGCTGTCTATAATCAATGCACAACCTCAAGGAACCGTCCTTCTTCCTGACAAATAGAACTGGAGCACCCCACGGAGAAGTGCTGGGACGAATGAAACCCTTATCCAGCAACTCCTGCAACTGCGCCTTCAACTCAGCGAGTTCGGCTGGTGCCATCCGATATGGGGCCTTAGACAAGGGTACCGTACCTGGTGCCAGCTCAATGGTAAACTCAACCTCTCGCTGAGGAAGAAGGCCAGGCAACTCCTCAGGAAACACATCTACAAAGTCACACACTACAGGCTCCTCCCAAGGATTGGGACTATCACGGACATCGGAAACAACAACAGAGGCAAGGAAGGCCTCACAACCACCAGCAAGCAACCTCTGAGCCTTAAAGGCAGAAATAAGAATACCTCGAGAAGAGAGACTAATACCTTAGAAGTAGAAGGTCGGGATGTCCGGAATAGAGAAACGCACCCTCTTCCTGTGGAAGTCCACCTCAGCATAATGAGCTTCCAACCAATCCATGCCCAGGATGATATCAAAGTTACGAATGGCAAGCACGACCAACTGGGCAGGTAACTCATAGCCCTCAATGGTCAAGGGAACATCCCTCAAACAATTATAAGATAACATGAAATCCCCAGAAGGAACCTCTACCATCAATCCATCAGATAGCTCATCAACGGGTGCAGAAAGAACATCTATAAACTGTTCAGAAATGAAAGAATGCGAAGCACCTGAATCAATCAGCACATGTGCAGAGTTCCCAAGGACAGAAAGTGTACCTTCCACCAAGTTGGATGCACGAGCCTCCTTCCTGGTGATAGCCAGCACTCTCCCTTGGGTCCTCGGCTTCTTCTGATCAGCTGGCCCTTGCCTCTGGCCACGCCCCTGCGAGCAAAACCTTGCTACGTGGCCCTGCTGGCCACAAGTATAGCATCTCCCAGAGAAAGCAGGACACTGAGTCCCACCATGAGTACCACCACAATGCTGACAAACTGCTGGAAGCCTCTGAGCTAGCTCCTGCTGGGCGCTGGACACCGACTGGCTCTGCTGATCCTGCCTGGGTCTGCTACTACCGCTACTGCCACTACTACTGCCACCGCCTCGGAAGAATCTCCTAAATCTGGAGCCGAGTGACGACGATCCTGATCCGGACGAAGGGGCTGCTGCCGCTGCCTTACCCCTACCACGAGCTGGTCCCTGAGCAGTCAGTCCTCTCTCCCGGGCTGACTGATTCTGCTGTGCCTCCACTGCTGCTGCACACCTAACTGCTGATGCCAAGTCTGTACAACAGTGAGATGCCACAAAGTTCCTCAGACTGAGCCTCAGCCCATCCACAAACCTCTCAGTACGTCGCTCCTCGTCCCCTAAGATGAAGGGCACAAACCTCCCAAGCGAAACAAACTTCGCCTGGTACTCGAGTACTGTCATACTCCTCTGAGTCAGCTCCATAAATTCCCTCTCCTTGGCCCTCTGGACATGCCTAGGAAAATACTGCGCATTGAATTCCTTCACAAAAGTCTCCCAAGAAATCTCCCTGAGACTCCTATCCTCATAAGACAAACTCTTCAAGGTGGTCCACCAATCATAGACGCTATCCTTCAACATGAAGGTAGCTAACGGAGTCTTCTCAACCGCTGCACAATCCATAGTATCGAAAGTCTTCTCCATCTCCCTAAGCCAGTGAACAGCCTCATCGACGTCGGGACGACCGGTGAAGTGAGGTGGCCACAGCTTCAGAAATCTCTCTAGTGTAGCTGTAGACCCTCCCCGAGCGCTGGAACTCTCACTAGGGTCTTGGGTCTGATATCGAGCCATAGTGTCCATCATAGCCTCCATGAACTGTTCTACACTCAGCCTACAGGCCTCAGAACCACTAGGGACATCTCCCCGCTCTCGAATAACCGGCACCCTCTTCCTAGGAGCCATCTAATCGCCTGCAGACACAAAATCGAAAAGTTCTAGTTAGAATCCTAAAACCTATACTACCGTCGTGCCTGTATGGGATAATGTAATTATTTGCCGGGCTCATGACATTTAACCTAGTTATTCATTTATTTGCCAGACCGAATGCTCTGATACCAACTGTAACGACCCGCCACCCTATAATCGGGGATCCGATTACTAAATGGGTACCGAATCATTAATTTGGAACCAAACCAGGATCTAAGTAAGTCTGGGAAATAAATAATAAACTAAGCTAAACATTCACATCGCATTGAATTGAAAGGAAAGTGCAGAAATTTAAAAGTTATTACAATGCGACTCGATACAGCAAATAATTACATACTCCAACAGAAAAGAAATGATTATACATACAGGCCAGGAATAAAATAACAACTACATCGGGGCATACCCCGGAACAACAGCCGTCAGTGCTCAACACACAGCCGCACACTCCTCGCTAAGTCTGTCGGGAGTCCTCACCTGAAAACCGCAGGGGTGAGTCTCAACGAAAAGACTCAGTAGCGATCCTTCGATCCCCACTGCCCACACACACACCCACAAGTGCAAAGTACAACGGAGATATAGTAACCAAGTAGAGCAGTAATTACTACACCTAAATTTCTATGTGAATCACATGCATTCGAAGTATAATTATCATGCATAATTCCAAGTTATCAAGGAACCCGTAATCAGCGTATCCTCAAAACACGTCAACCACACAACGAAAGTGGAAAACACCGACCTGCTGAGACCAAACAGTAACCCCTCGGATAGCACGCTGGCTACCTCGGCGGTTACTCCTTCCCCCAGCAAACACCGACCCGCTGAGACCAAACAGTAACCCCTCGGATAGCACGCTGGCTACTCCGGCCCAACTGGCTCAGGTGGTTACTCCTTCCCCCAGCACGAGTGAGACTCCAAAAGGTACCACTTCGACACCGGTACAAGCTAGCTAACCCCGGGGTTCACCAGGTGACCCTCTCCACTAGGCGTCACCCCGCCACTGCTCCCGTCAGCGCTGTGTCCCTCCGCACCGACACAGGGTGTAGAACGCTACAATTGTCACCCTAGGTCCACCGAAACATAAAACACGGCACGGTGCGATCCGGTCACGGAAGAAGTCCACGGTCGCACGACATACAACGCAGTGCCATCCGGTCACGAAGAGTTCATCATTATCGAGTCTACTAAAGCATGCATATAACCAACTATCTAGCAGTGTAAACACATTTTACTGGCATGGATTAGTGTGGTTCTGTCTTGAATCGCGTCCCCAAGGCCGACGCCATTCAAGCACCCTAAACTGGTTCATGAAATACTGTCCTCAGAATCTGGCCTAAAAGGCGTCGCTACAGGTAGCCGCCTTTTAAAAGGCGTCGACATCCTCAGACGCTGATTAACAAGAAGATCCGGAATTAACAGAAAACCTTAATCGGGAGATTTCTGCCTTAAAAGGCGTCATGGTGTCCCGACGCTACTCCAAATAGCGTCGTACAGGCATGACGTCTTTCAGCGCCAGAATCTCCGAACTGACAGGGACTTAGTGGAACGATTTCTGTCTAAAAGGCGTCATGATGTCCCGACGCCCTTCTAAAAGGCGTCGTCCATGCACGACGTGTTTTAGTGCCAGAAATCAGGTTCTGCCTCGAGCCCGAGGGCTCCCTTTCCACCCCCAAAAACCCCAAAAATAGAGGAGAAAGAGGGCAAACCAAGCCATCATGAATCCACATCCATAGAAACTCCCATTCCCATCAAAGAAAAGCCCCTAACATGCTCATTCTACCCCAAAACCAAAGATCCATAACATGCTTTAAACGGGGGAAACATGGTTTAAAACAGAACACTATGGGAACCATCACCCTACCGGTTACTTGAACTCCTCCAAGCTCCAAGCCGTCCGCCCGTCTCGCCCCACACCGCTGCCGGTACCGCCGAGGTTGTCCTTACTCCACCGGGACGTCGGCCGCCGTCCGGAGAGTAAACGCCGCGGAGGAAGTGGTGGTGGTAGTGGCGAGAGCTAAGTGGTTGATGGAGTTGGAGGGAAAGACGAAGTGGTGGAAGGAAAGAAAGAGGGGAAAGGGGTGTCGCCGGAGTCGCCGGAGGTAGGGTGGAGAGAAAGAGAGAAGGAAGAAAATGAGGAAAAGGGGGAAGGCTCGCGGGGTTAACCAAAGACCGGCTAAAACGCGTCGACATGTACGGACGCCTATCAGTTGACATGACGGCCGCTCTGACAGGACTCTGAAACGCTCTGACAGCAGTCTGAAATGTGTCGTCCATCCAAGACGCCGTTCAGACGACAAGACTGGCGCCGTACACTGACAACCCAGGGTCGCAGTCTGAAAGGCGTCGTCCCTCGCGGACGCCGTTCAGACGACATGTCAGGGCCGTACTCTCGCGGCCCAAAGCTAGTCCACGTGGCACCCACGTGGCACAAGCTAAAACGCGTCTGCCTCGCTGGACGCCGTTTAAACCGCGTCGAGCGGGCTCGACGCGAAACATCACAGAGTCTGAACTACAGGGTCCGACCCCGAAAACCGGATCCGAAAGCCTCAGTCCTTACAAAGCAGGTATAGTATTTAGTAAATATATACGATATATTTATATACTATCACCTAGGAGTGACCAAGATAAAAGTTATCTAAATACTCTCAGATAAACTCTAAGCCGTAACGCGAGTAGTTAAGAACTTACCGCGTGGTCCACCATCGTTATAGTCATAGGATTCGAATCACTTTAGGCAGGTTTGTTGTGCTATCCACAAGGCCTGCTTAATTGGAGGAAAAACTGTGGCTATGGCATTAGATGTCTATATGATCGGGGTAGAAGAACCATGTAGCTTTGTTGTGCTATCCACAAGGGGTACATGCAAATCTATGCTCGTCGCGTAACGATAGTTAGCTTAGACCAGAATTAGTGGTTTGTTGTGCTATCCAGAAGGCCATTAAATCTCTGGGGACCGAAGCTATGATCAGATATTGCAAGAAGTTGAGTTGGGTGCTCTTTGATTGTATTATAGTTTGTTCTGCTATCAACAAGGCTGTAGTGCAAGTCATTGAGATTCTGATCCCCACTAGGAGACTGTCGGCGTCTCCCATTCTGTATAACTGAGGGTTACACAGTCCGTCGAAATTAGTGGGAGTTAAACTTGAACAAAAGACCATGTCTTGTTTTAAATTTTAATAATTGAACATCTGGTAAATATATTTTACTTATCTCCTGTAGGGAATTATGTCGTCGAATAACCCACTCCGTGGCATACTTGATGCCCTTTTGACTTACCTGATCTACTCGGATTAGTTCAGAAACCTAAAGAATGTCTTTAGATCTGAGCACAATAACTTTGTCCCTGGAGCTGATCCTCCTGCTAAATCGGCATTGGATGCCCCTGAAGCAGAGATGATAGCTAACGATAAAGGATCGAAGGACAAAGCCAAAAGAGTAGTGAAGGGTGATTGCTTCTATTATAAGTAGTATGGTCACTGGAAGAAGAACTGCAAGGAGTTCCTTAACGATAAAGCTCATGGAAGAGTGAAGCTGTCTGAAGCTTTAGATATCTATATGATAGATATCAACTTGTCAGTTAGAGATTCCATGTCTTGGGTATTGGATACCGGATGTGCTTCTCATATCTGTCATGATGTGCAGATGCTGACAAATAAGCACAAGTTGAGACAAGGCGAGGTAGAATTGAGGATAGGAAATGGCGTAAAAGTTGCAACGATTGCTGTTGGGACAGCAAACCTCAGGCTTCCATCGGGAGACGCCTTACTATAAGAAGATTGTTATTGTGTTCCTAGCATAATAAAGAACATCATATCAATATCTTGTTTGGACAAGATAGGATATAGGTTGACTATTGAAAATAGAAGTTGTTCGATTTATTATGGTAATAAATCAATAGCTTCAGCATCTTTAGTCAACGGTCTATATCTATTAGATGTTTCTTATTACAATCATCAAATTGATAATGCTCTTAAGAAGAGCAAGAATTGTGTGAACCAGGCCTACATGTGGCATTGTAAACTTGTGCACATTAGCGAAAGCAGGTTGCAAAAGTTGCACAAGCATGGTTACTTAACTGCATTCGATTACGAATCGTTTGCAACATGTGAATCCTGCCTTATGGGAAAGATGGCAAAATCCCCATTTACTGGACATAGAGAACGTGCCAAGGATATTTTGGAACTAATACATTCAGATGTATGTGGTCCAATGTCCACCCAAGCCAAAGGTGGCTTTTCTTACTTCATCACGTTCACCGATGACTTCTCAAGATTCGGCTATGTGTACTTAATGAAGTACAAATCCGAAGCATTTGAGAAGTTCAAGGAGTTCAAGAATGAGGTAGAGAAGCAGTTAGGAAAGAGTATTAAAACTCTTCGATCAGATCGAGGAGGAGAATACTTGAGTACTAATTTCACACAATTCTTAAAAAGATAATGGTATCCTTCTCAGCTGACCCCTCCATCTACACCACAGATGAATGGTGTATCAGAAAGGAGGAATATCACCTTGTTGGTCATGGTGCGATCCATGATGAGCTTTTCAGGATTACCAGTGTCCCTCTAGGGGTATGCTCTAGAGTCAGCAGCATATCTACTGAACAAACTACCCAGCAAGTCTGTGGCCTCTACTCTATATGAGATATGGAAAGGTAGGAAACCAGAATTTAAACATGTTAAAATTTGGGGTTGTCCTGCTCATGTAAAGAGGCATGATCCAAACAAACTGGAATCACGAACTAATAAATGCAGGTTTGTGGGATATCCAAAGGAAACCTTTGGATACTATTTTTTACCATCCTGGTGAACTAAAAGTGTATGTCACCAGGGAAGTTGTCTTCCTGGAAAAGGAATACCTTTTCCAGGAGAACAGTGGGAGTAAAATAGTACTAGAAGAGGTTCCAAATCTCCAAACAGTTGCATTATCATCAGATGAGATATCAGTTCCTGAATTTGTTCATATACACACACATGAGCCTCGTAGATCTGGTAGATTACCTAGACTACATGAACGATATGTGGGACATATCGCTGAAGGTGAGTCTAAAGTTGAATATAATGAAGATGATGATCTTAAAACTTACCAGGAGGCTATAGAAGGCCCAGAAGTCAGGAAATGGCGAGAAGCCATGAACTCAGAATTCTAGTCCATGTACATCAACCAAGTTTGGAACTTGGAGGACTTGCCCGAGGGTATTGTTTCCATCGGATGCAAGTGGATCTTTAAGAGAAAGATCGGTGTTGATAGACGAATCGACACTTATAAGGCAAGGTTGGTGGCAAAGGGATATCGTCAAAGGCAAGGAATTGACTATGACGAGACTTTCTCACCAGTTGCCATGATAAAGTCGATCAGAGTTCTACTCGCCATTGCTGCACATTTTGCTTATGAAATCTGGCAGATGGATGTGAAGACTGCCTTCCTCAATGGTAAGCTTGAGGAAGAGGTGTATATGATACAACCAGAAGGTTTCACATCCAAAGAATCTCCAGATAAAGTGTGCAAGCTTCAGAGGTCCATTTATGGACTGAAGCAGGCCTCCCGGAGCTGGAACATAAGATTTGACGAGGCTGTTAAGTCTTATGACTTCAGTAAGAATGAAGATAAGCCTTGTGTTTACAAGAAGACCAGTGGGAGTGCAGTCACTTTTCTAATTCTTTACGTAGATGACATACTACTCATTGGGAATGATGTAGCTATGATGTCATCAGTAAAGATCTGATTGTCAAAAAACTTTTCCATGAAAGATTTGGGAGAAGCATCCTACGTATTGGGAATACGGATCTATAGAGATAGATCAAAGAGGATGCTTGGAATGACCCAATCCTTGTACATAGATACCATAGTCAAAAGGTTTGGCATGGAAAATTCCAAGAGAGGTCTCATACCGATGAGACATAGAATTAGTTTCTCAAAGGAGCAGTCTCCTAAGACTCCTGATAAGAGGGCATTCATGGATAGAATACCCTATGCCTCTGCCATTGGATCTATCATGTATGCCATGCTATGTACACGGCCTGATGTTGCATTTGCTTTAAGTGTTACGAGCAGATTTCAGGCTGATCCAGACAAAGAGCACTGGAAGGCAGTGAAATGTATCCTTAAGTACTTGAGAAGAACTAAGGATATGTTTCTTGTCTATGGAGCAGGTGACTTGAAACTATGAGGCTTTACTGACTCGAGTTTCCAGTCAGATCCAGATGATAGCAAGTCTACATCTGGATTCGTGTTTACGTTGAACGGAGGCGCAGTGTGCTGGAAGAGTTCCAAACAAGTAACCACTGGTGATTCGACGACTGAAGCTGAGTACATCGCTGCAGCTGAAGCCGCCAAGGAAGCAGTGTGGTTGAAGAAATTCATCACCGACCTCGGCGTAGTTCCCAGCATCTTTGAGCATGTTCCACTGTTGTGCGACAACAATGGAGCAATTGCACAAGCGAAAGAGCCGCGGTCTCATCAGAAATCGAAGCATATTCTGAGGTGCTTTCACCTTATCAAAGAGATCATATCCAGAGGAGATGTAGTAGTGGAAAGAGTTCCATCCGTCGACAATGTAGCAGATCCACTGACAAAGTTGTTGGCTCAAATTGTGTTTAAGCGTCACCTAGAGTCTATAGGCTTATTGTATAAAGGTGATTGGCTTTAGTCCAAGTTGGAGATTGTTAGTTTTAGGTGGCCTACAAGCCAATCTGACTATGTAAATCTCGTTCATTTATTAATATAATGGCATAATATTCATTATGTGCAAATCGCATTAATTATCGTTTCATAATGAAGTCCGTGAATATGTGCTATAATGATCATATTATAATGAGATCATACTAATGAGATTGATCACTTAAACACACATATTCTTAATCGTTCCTAGTCGGAGGATATCCGAGAAGGACATCGGATATCCGGTTAGACTAGTACAGATTACTCCTGCTCATATGATGAGGGTGACTGATCTCATAAGTCACTTGTGTGGAGACACTAAGGCGAATCTGTAGGTGCTCATTGGTGAATGAGTTTACTGAACTGATCCGACTGAATCGCTGGATGGTATTGTACCTCACTGTCAACCAGCTTGATTCTATTGTCGCAGTTGCGTGGATGGTCCTCGGACCTGAGACACCAAGGACACCTTGTCGGTGGACTTCTGTGCTTTGACCTTGGTTTACGAAACTCTAGCCACGAGATTCTAATACGCCAAGGATTGGGTACAGCGGAATACCGTCGAAGGGAATTGTGTGTCAATAAGGAATCATTCGCTCTCGGTACTTAGAGAGAGAATGCTCTAGGAAGGATGCGCGGAAGTCCCTGGCTAGGGCGGACGATAATATCGGGAAAGGAGTTTTCCGATATTCATCAGCGGCATCTAATCCAAGTGAGTCGACCGGTTAGGGTTTGACAGCTCGTCATACCCTGAGTTGACTCGAGAGCATTATACGAATGAAGGATTATATCCACGCGGTAACTATCGGCGGAAAGGTTCCAAGAGTGGGTTACTTAACCCCAATACCTTCCGGGTTCACGCGGTGTTGCTTGGCACCCAACGTGATCGGAGGCCCGGTCGAATTCGATGTGCGACATCAATTCAATTGATTAATTAATTAATAAAGGGTTATTAATTGATTAATAAAGCCAGTAAGGAGTCACTGGGTTTGTTGGGCCATTAACTGGACTGGTACTTGGGCCTAGAGGGTCACACGCAAATGATTCTCAAGGCGATGGATAAATAAGTGGGTTTTATACAAACCGGGGGTTTTTATGAAAAATCGCACGGTTAGTATAAAACATAGAGAACGGGCTGAGTAGGCCAAGCTGCTGCTAAACCTAGCCTCCCCTCCTGTATTTCTCTCTCTCTCTGGCGTCCAGATAGATCCAGATCTGCTCCGCCGCTTCTCCGAATCCCGTTCGACGGGAAATCGTCCGCGTGTTGCGGCGATCGTTGCAGCGACCGGTAGAGGTTTCGTGGGCTGCGAAGAACGAGGAACGTGAGGATATCCGTCGCGAGGAGGATCGCGTGGACTTCTCTAGAGGCCGGGCACTTGCGCGGCTTGCGGTGTCGTACCGAACGGTTGTGGATTCGAATCCGCACATGGGGAGAACTTCGATTATCTGATAATCGTAATTTTAGTTTTTCGAAACAGGAATGGATCTCCGTTTTTATTTTATTTTCCGCTGTGCGTGAGATCCAGAGGAACCGAGAAAACCCAACAAAATTATCCATCGACTTGAAAACCTTTTGTGTGTGACCCACTAGGCCCAAATATCAATCCAGTCAATGGCCCATTAAGCCCAATAACTCTTTACGGACCTACTGAATTAATTAATATCTCTATATTAATTAATCAGCCGAATTTAATGTCCCACAATAAATTCGGACGAGCTTCCGATCATGTTGGATGCCAAGCAACATCGCGTGATCCCGGATGGCATTGGGGTTATCGCAACCCTTTATGGGAGCCTTTCCGTCAATGATTACCGCGCGGATATAATCCCTCATCTATGTAATGTTCCCGAATCGACCTAGGGCATGGTTTACTGTCAAACCCTAGCCGGTCAATTTACTTGAATCAAATGCCGCTAAACTATATCAGATAACCGTTTATCTGATACGGTGTCTGCCCTGGCCAGGGACTTAAGCGCATCATTTCTGGAACATTCTCTCTCATATTACCGAGACCGGATGATCCCGTATTGAACACACAATTACCTTTGAGGGCATCTCCCTGAACCTGATCACTTGACTTATCGATAACCCATAGTTAGGGTTTAATTAGTCAAGGTCAAAGTTCAGAGACGTACCAACAAGATATCTTTGGTGTCTCAGATCCAAGGATCATCTACGCAACCGTGACAAAATAATCGAGCTGGTTAATAGTTAGGTATATACCATCCAGCGATTCAAGGTCGGATCTGTTCAGTGAACTCATTCACTAATGAGCACCTACAGGTCCAACATAGTGTCTCCACACAAGTGACTTATAGAATCAGTCATCCTCATCATATGAGCTGAAGAAATCCGTACTAGTCTATCCGGATGTTTGATGTCCTTCTCAAACATCCTCCGACTAGGAACGATTAAGAACATGAGTTTATAAGTCTTCGGTCCTGTAATTATGATCTCATCATAATCCGAAGGTTGTAGCCTACGTCCATGGACTTCATCGTGATACGATAGACATAGATCGAATTAATTACACACAATGAAACATTACCATTATATTAATAAACTGAATAATTTACAGTATCGGTTTGGCTTTCAGGCCACCTAATACTAACAAATGGTGCAATGGATGCATGGTGGCAAGCATAACGAATATATGATATCATTTACATTTGAGATTCATATTTTTAGACACATGTCATATGTAACTTTGTGTTTATGTAATCTATTTCATTTTCTTGTAATTGAATAATTTGATTATATTGAAAACTGACTTATTGGGACTGTGTATGAATGATCTAGTTATTTCTCATTGATATTCTACTTTATTTATGAGATATCCTTGATTTGCATTAATTACCCCGAGATACTTGTCTTTAAATTTGAATGTAAACTAATAGCGGTCAAAGATATAGGCATTAAATCGGATTCCATCCTGCCCTTGATCTCAGGATGTCACACTTGTCAATTTGAATTTTATTTGAAAGAATTGGTTCTGAAACTGACACCCTTGATTTTTTTGCGAAGTGTCGAGCTGAAAGAAGTCATTTGAGAAGAGAGGCAAAGCTCACACTACCACCGCCAAAGTGTGGGCCAAAGCTGCAGACGCGAGGTTCCAAGCTTAGGAGGAGGTGCTAGGGTGGATTTGATTCCAGCCTTTCCCTAGAGTCGACGTAGCAGGACTTAGGCACGAGTGGAGAGCTTGGTGGACTAGGCAATGACATGGCACATGCGAGCTAAGATGTAGAAGCAATTATACAAGGAGTGCCACAACAGCCACCTGTCCACCAGTATAGAGTCGGTGGACTCTCTCCTTATGGCCTCTTCCGACAATGCCCGTAATGGGGAGGCCGAGAGGAGGCTTTGTGGAGGAGAGGATCTACATCACCACTACCACCTGAAGGAGGAGAAAGGGGAGGAGCAAAGGGCATTGGCGAAACCCAACTATGATGATGTATGGATCAGGATATGATCCTGATGTATTGATCTTGATGTATGGATCAACATCTCTTATGGATCCTGAGTGAGCTAGCCAGATTCTATAGATCTAGGCCGATTGGTTGACGAATTTGAGAATTGGTCAACGAATTCTGGTCTTCTCCAAATTTAAGAACTTTTGCAACTTGGTCCTTCAGGTCTTTGATAATGTAATTGTCTCCAAATTGTATTACATTATTCGTCAGAAAATTGATTGACCAATTTACCAAATTGGTCTACTAGTTTCACAATAACTGATTTTCTCAATCTATTCAAAATGATTTTCCTTTGTACACTTCTAAGGGTTATTACCACCAAAAATAATATCCTTTGATTAACTGTAATGCCTCACAAACATAGGTTAGGCATCCTAACATGTGATTTTTTTAGCATCAAAATTGCTTTTATATGGGAGCCCAAAATTTGTATATCACACCATGGCAAACATTCTTAATTTGGATCATTAGACCATCAAGATTGAAATTAACATACTTGTTCACACTTTCAAAACTAGATATGCATCCAAACCATGACATAAGGGGTCACAGAAACATAAGATATACCCATGTAGCCTAGGCAATGACGCAATGGGTCTCAACTACTGCATAGTTACTCAGGATCCTGGTCCCATCTTACACTCGGATTTGTTTGGTTCTATATAAAATGCAATCAAAAGGAAAAATAATTTCAGGAATAGGTTTTATTGAAAAATTATATTTCTTGAAAAATGTTTTCACTTGTTTGTTTGTATGTAAAATATATTCAGATGAAAAGGATTTTCTAAATAAACACATTTACAAGGAAAATGAAAAAAAAAATCATCCTTTGGTACTCATGAAAATATTTTCAGGTCCTTTGAAAAGGGGATTTGGTCTTTATCACATGGGTGCCAAAATTAGGAAAAGGGAAAGTCAATGAACTAGGCTTTCCAGTGACAAGAGTTTTATAGGTTACCAAACAAGTGTTGGTGGTATACTTTCCGGGAAAAGCTTTTCATGTGACTTATATGACATGAAAACAAATGCACCCATTTAATGCGATACATATATAGCCTAGTCATTTTTCATTTAATGCAAAGTCCATTGAGCATTAACGCAATAAGATCGATAACCATAGTCGATTTTCATTTCAAAAAAATATGTACAAGAAAAGGAGAACAGAAGAAAGAAAAAGAAGAAGGAAAGAAAACATAAGAGTTCAAGGGTACTCACAAGGAGTCTTCGGTCTTCTCAACCGGCTCCCTAGTGATCTCTCATATGAGGGCCTACATCAGAGCACTGAACTTCCCATCCAGCCTAATTTGACAAGTCCATTTTATGTGATGCATTAGGTAGGCGCTTAAGGACAACTTGATGAACTCATGGAGCATCGTGTAGATATGCTATTTTTGACATCATATTGAGTACATCTCTTATCAAGCCATAATTCCCCAAAGTGGTCTTTCAAAATGAGTATGTTCGCCGATTTACCTTTATTTTTCTTGAAATTTAGATGATACGCGTTCACCATGGTTGACGCATTTCACATTCTTGGTTTTAATCGATTACCCTTCAATAATCTACCCATCTTAATCGATCAATCTTGAATTCTACTAAATTCGATAAGGTGTGTCACGCGTGGTGGACATCTTTCAGCTTTTCATTTTAATTATTTCCTTTTATTCTCTTTCTTAATTGGTTCTTATGATACATGTCTTGGCATCTGGATGCCTTTCAACTCTATAAGTTAGCAAGGATTTCTCTATCTTGTTTGATAGGCGCCGGATTGAGGTGATGCGTGAATGAGAGAGAGGGAGCAAGAGTAGATGCAGAAATAAAGAGAGAGGGAGAGAGTTAATGAAAAATAAATAAATACAGAGGGAGAGAGTTTGCAGCCAAGGAAAAGAGAGAGGGCATGGGGGGGAATGAGAGGGAGAGAAAAATTAATAAGGGAGAGGGAGAGAATAAATGTGAGAGAGGGGAGTAATGAGGGTGGTGTGCATGTGAATGTAAGAGGGAGAGATGGAGTGCATGGGGTGACTATTCCCTTGGGGGTTATAAATGGTGGGTTTAGGATTTGCTTGGATGAAGGTGTAAGGATCCGGGCTGGACGACGAAAAACACAGCGAAAATGGAAATAAAAATCGATCCTTGCCTGTTCCCGATCCATTTTGAACAATAAAATGAAAAATAAGGTGACCGAGCACCGTCGTGCGTGGAATCAAATTTGCGATAGAACGGTTCCGTCGAAGCGATGCTGCTAGCCGTAAAAGCGTCCGACCTCCAACGCTATCCACGCGATCCTCATCCTCGTCTCTTCTCATCAAATGTGGAGTGATTGCCACAACTACCTCTCCATGGCGGTGCCCGCGATGGCCAGCATAAGTCCTGAAAGTCGGGAAGCAAAATCAATGGAGTAGAGCAGCAAGGGGCACCCCTTGGGGGGCCGTACAGTAGAGAGAAAAGAGAGAGGGGGGGAGGCCAGACTAAGGGGAACCCCTAGATCTTGGCCCAAGGTTCCCTCATGGTGATTATTTATATTAAATGTAGTCAACTTTTCATAAAAGTCCCTAGTTTAGTATAAAACCCACTTACTGACTCTGAACTGAGAATTTTTGTACGTGTGACCCTCTAGGCCCAAGTACCAATCTAGTTAATAGCCTATTAAGTCCAGCAACAATTTGTTGACTTAATTAATTAACTTAATATCTCATATTAACTAATTAATCAGCTGAATTCACACACACTAAGAGGCCGGGCCTCCGATCATGCTCCGATCATGTTGGGTGCCAAGTAACACCACATGATCTAGAAGGTAATGGGGGGTCCGCAAGTTGCTCATGGAACCTTTCTATCGACAGTTATCATGTGGATTTAATCCTTCATCCGAACAATGCCCCGAGTTAGCCGAGGGCATAGTTAACTGTTAAACCCTATTCGGCCAACGCACTTAGATTAGATGCCCTTGTGTTATATCATAATACTCTCTTTTCTGATATAGTGTTTGCTTTGGCTAGAGACTACCGTGCATCATTCATAGAACATTCTCTTTCTAATTATCGAGAGTGAATTATCTCGTATTGAACACTAAATCACGTTCGAAAGCATTCTCTTAAACCCGATCACTTGACTAGTTAAGACCACATAGTTAGAGATCCGTGAGGTAAGGTCAAAGTCCAGAAGTCTACTGAGAAGGTGTCTTTGGTGTCTCAGGTCCAAGGACCAACCACACAATTGTGTCATTGGATCAGGTTGGCTGACAGTTAGGTAAATTGCCCTCCAGCGATTCAAGTTGGATCAATTCAGTGAACTCATTCTCCAATGAGCACCTGTGTACTTGCCCTAGTGTCCCCACGCATATGACTATGAGACCGGTCACCCTCATCAATGAGTAGGCACAACACACATCAATCTATCTAGATATAAGATGTCCTATCTCTAATATTCTTTGACTGGAAACAATTTAAAAATTATGGTCATAAGTATTGGTCTTATTATAAGGATTGAAGTTTTGGATTCAGTTATCGGGTCAGTTTCGGTGTCGGGGCCCCTAGTCTGGATCCTCGTAAGCTTGGAGCATGAGCTTTTGAGAGGCGTCAGACGTGGGTGACGCGATTTACGAGCCATGCAGGGGTGCCACGTCAGCATGCATTGGGGTGCGAGTGTACGGCCCCAGTCTTGTCGTCTGAGTGGCGTCTTGCATGGTCGACGCGATTTAGACATCTGTCAGTATACGACCTCTATCTCGTCGTCTAAACCGCATCGTCCCAATTCAATTCGGTCGCAGTTGACGCCTCAAGCCATCCCTCTTTTCTCTCATTCTCTCCTTTCCTCTCTCTCTTCTTCCTCTCAGCCTCTCCGTCGCCTTCTCTTCCTCTTCCTCTTCCTCCACTCTGACTCTCCTCTACCACCTCTCACCACTTCCACCACCATCTCCATCGCGGCTTCTTCACTCTCTGGACGGCGGCCAACGTCCCGGTGGGGTGACGGTGTCCATGGTGGTACCGGCGGTGACTTGCGGTGTGGCAGTTCGGAAACGAGGAGTTAGGAGTTCAAGTAACTGGTAGAGTGGCGATCCTCACATGTGTTTTGAATGTTTTAATCATGATTTCTTGCTTTAGATCATACTATGGATTTAAGGGGGATTTTGAGTAGAATTGAGCATGTTCTAGGGGGTTTTTGATTGAAATGGGTGTTTTTGAAAATAGGAGTAGCATGTTATTATGTTCATGGATTTTCCCCCTATCTCTATTTTGTGTTTTCATGCATTTTGGGGGGAGAGGGACCCCATGTTGTGGCTCGGTGGAGACTGGAGGGGAGCTCGATTTCAGGCGTGAAATGCGTCTACTTAGTGGGACGCGATTTGAGAAAGGCATCAACCTAAGTAGACGCGAATTACGGCCCATGCCCTAGGTCCTGAGGCCAGAGAGTGGGATAGGGCGTTGAATGACGTCAGCTATGGGCGACGTGATTCAGGCCAGTATCCCTAGGTCCTGAGGCTTGAGAGTGAGGAAAGCTAGTTTTAAGGCCGTTGAAAGCCGTCGACCTGAGTCGATGTGATTCACGACAGAGCCCCATATTTCCTGCATTTAACATAGGTAATTACTATGCATTATGTCTGTAACGACCCGCCATCCTATGACCAGAGACCCGGTCACTAAATGGATGTCGGCCCATTAACTGCGGGTTCACACCCGGATCTCATACAACACGTCTGGAGGAGTAAGTGCTAAACATGGCTAAATATAACAATCACACGGACTACAAAGGTAAACGAGTGTGCAGAAAGGGAAATAACAATGTCCGTATACAGTCCAACAATAATTACATGGTCCAACAAATTAAATAAGTTCAGGCAGAAGGAAAGTACAACAACATCGGGGCATACCCCAGAACTGAGACAGCTGCTGGTCCGCACACCAAGAAGGCACCACACGCCACCACACGCCGCGAGGTCCACACCTGAAACCGCAGGGAGTGAGCCACACCAGAATTGGGCTCAGTAGGGATCATCCGATCCCCTGCCTCCCACTTACACACCCACAAGTGCAACAACATGGATATATGGCAATTAAATAAAGCAGTAAACATAGCACCCAAACCTGATATGAAACGCACGACAAGCAGTGTAGCAAGAACAATTCTAAGCAACCCGAAGAACCCAACACAGAGTCACGTCTCACGGCCAAAGTCCACGAAGTGACTGAACCACACTGTCGACTGAAGTCAAACGTCGCCTCCCAACACTACCACCACTGCTCACGCCTGTCCACCCCTACAGTGTTCCGGGGCACTGTAGGGTGAGGCAGTGAGCCAAACTAGGACTAGCTGGGACCAGTGTACCGCCATTACCCAGCTACGTGTGCACACAAGCAATCTCGACTACTGTCCTACTGACCGGATTGCCTCCACGCTAGGCCTCAGCGCTTCAGGAGGGCCCTGGGGACCGGCGAACCCCCGTCAAGCCGAAGCTACAGGAACTACCCACAACCCTAATCTCCCGGGCTGCGTCAGGCCAAAGGGCTAAGGGTACCACTCGTAACCTTGATCAAAGGTCACATCAGGCCCAGTGGCTACAGGGGTAAAACAACTCCAACAGCACCACGACCAGCTCCACAGCAAGAAACACGCCGGAAGCTACCACGACAAACAAGGAAACACGACCCGCTGAGGCCAAGCAGCAACCCCTTGGATAGCGCACCAGCTACTCCGGCCCGACGGGCTCAAGGTGGTTCTGCTTCCCTCAGCCAAAGGTAAACCACAACATGTACCCCTTCTCCCACCGGTACGGCACAATGCCTCACAGACACCATGACCCTGTCCCCATCGGTCCGTGGTGACAAACGTAAACCACAGTCATTCCGATCCACAGTTGTATAAGCACATACACACATATAACATGATGTAATTCCACTCACGCAGAAGTCCTCAGTCTCAGTGTACAACGTAAAACATGTATTTGAACCGCCCAACAGTGAAACACATGTTAAAACCAGCACTTAGACAGTTCTTGTTGGATTTTCTCGGTTTCTCCGGATCGCTCACGCAGCGGAAAAAAAAAATTATTTACAGCGATCCGTTCCCGTTTCGAAGACTAAAATTCGATAATCGGATTATCGAAGTTCTCACCGTGTGCGGATTCGAATCCGCAGCCGTTCGGTTCCGTCGGTGCGACACCGCAAGCCGCGCAAGCGCCCGGCCTCTAGCGAAGTCCACGCGATCCTCCCCGCGACGGATATCCTCGAGTTCATCGTTCTTCGCAGCCCGCGAAGCCTCCGCTGGTCGCCGCAATGATCGCCGCAGTGCGCGGACGATTTCCCGTCGAACGAGATTCAGAGAAGCGGGGGAGCAGATCTGGATCTGCCTGGACTCCAGAGGAAGACAGAAACTGAGGAGGGGCGGCTAGGGGTAGCAGCAGCTTGGCCTGTTCAGCCCGTTCGCTATGTTTTATACTAACCGTGCGGTTTTTCACAAAAACCCCCGGTTTATATAAAACCTACTTATTTATCCATCGCCTTGAGAATCATGTGCGTGTGACCCTCTAGGCCCAAGTACCAGTCCAGTTAATGGCCCAACAAGCCCAGTGACTCATCACTGGCTTTATTAATTAATTAATAACCTTTTATTAATCAATTAATCAATCGAATTGATGTCGCACATCGAATTCGACCAGGCCTCCGATCACGTTGGGTGCCAAGCAACACCGCGTGAACCCGGAAGGTATTTGGGGTTAAGTAACCCACTCTTGGAACCTTTCCGCCGACAATTACCGCGTTGATATAATCCTTCATTCGTACAATGCTCTCGAGTCAACTCAGGGTATGGCGAGCTGTCAAACCCTAACCGGTCGACTCACTTGGATTGGATGCCGTTGATGAATATCGGAAAACTCCTTTCCCGATATTATCGTCCGCCCTGGCCAGGGACTTTCGCGCATCCTTCCTAGAGCATTCTCTCTCTAAGTACCGAAAGCGAATGATTCCTTATTGACACACAATTCCCTTCGACGGTATTCCGCTGTACCCAATCCTTGGCGTATTAGAATCCCATGGCTAGAGATTCGTAGACCAAGGTCAAAGTACAGAAGTACACCGCCAAGGTGTCCTTGGTGTCTCAGGTCCGAGGACCATCCACGCAACTGCGAAAATAGAATCAAGCTGGTTGACAGTGAGGTACAATACCATCCAGCGATTCAGTCGGATCAGTTCAGTGAACTCATTCTCCAATGAGCACCTACAGATTCGCCTTAGTGTCTCCACACAAGTGACTTATGAGACCAGTCACCCTCATCAAATGAGCAGGAGTAATCTGTACTAGTCTAACCGGATATCCGATGTCCTTCTCGGATATCCTCCGACTAGGAACGATTAAGAATATGTGTGTTTAAGTGATCAGTCTCATTAGTATGATCTCATCATAATCTGATCACCATAGCACATATTCACGGACTTCATTATGAAACGATAATTAACGCGATTTACACATAATGAATATTATGCAATTTTATTAATAATGAACAAGATTTACATTGTTAGATTGGCTTGTAGGCCACCTAAACTAACAATCTCCCACTTGGACTAAAGCCAATCACCTTTATACAATAAGCCCATAGACTCTAGGTGACGCTCAAACACAATTTGAGCCAACGGCTTTGTCAGTGGATCTGCTACATTGTCGACGGATGGAACTCTTTCCACTACTACATCTCCTCTGGATATGATCTCTCTGATAAGGTGAAAGCACCTCAGAATATGCTTCGATTTCTGATGAGACCGTGGCTCTTTCGCTTGCGCAATGGCTCCATTGTTGTCGCACAACAGTGGAACAGGCTCAGAGATGCTGGGAACAACGCCGAGGTCGGTGATGAATTTCTTCAACCACACTGCTTCCTTGGCGGCTTCAGCTGCAGCGATATACTCAGCTTCAGTCGTCGAATCTGCAGTGGTTACCTGCTTGGAACTCTTCCAGCACACTGCACCTCCGTTCAAAGTAAACACGAATCCAGATGTTGACTTGCTATCATCTGGATCTGACTGGAAACTCGAGTCAGTAAAGCCTCGCAGTTTCAAGTCACCTCCTCCATAGACAAGAAACATATCCTTAGTTCTTCTCAAGTACTTAATGATGCATTTCACTGCCTTCCAGTGCTCTTCGCCTGGATCAGCCTGAAATCTGCTCGTAACACTTAGAGCAAATGCAACATCAGGCCGTGTACATAGCATGGCATACATGATAGATCCTATGACAGAGGCATAGGGTATTCTATCCATGAATGCCCTCTTATTAGGAGTCTTAGGAGACTGCTCCTTTGAGAGACTAATTCCATGTCTCATCGGTATGAGACCTCTCTTGGAATTTTCCATGCCAAACCTTTTGACTATGGTATCTATGTACAAGGATTGGGCATTCCAAGCATCCTCTTTGATCTATCTCTATAGATCCGTATTCCCAATACGTAGGATGCTTCTCCCAAATCCTTCATGGAGAAGTTTTTCGACAGCCAGATCTTTACTGATGACATCATAGCTACATTATTCCCAATGAGTAGTATGTCATCCACGTAAAGAACTAGAAAAGTGACTGCACTCCCACTGGCCTTCTTGTACACACAAGGCTCATCTTCATTCTTAATGAAGTCATAAGACTTGACAACCTCGTCAAATCTTATGTTCCAATTCCGGGAAGCCTGCTTCAGTCCATAAATGGACCTCTGAAACTTGCACACTTTATCTGGAGATTCTTTGGATGTGAAACCTTCTGGTTGTATCATATACACCTCTTCCTCAAGATTACCATTGAGGAAGGCAGTCTTCACATCCATCTGCCAGATTTCATAATCAAAATGTGCAGCAATGGCGAGCAGAACTCTGATCGACTTTATCATAGCAACTGGTGAGAAAGTCTCGTCATAGTCAATTCCTTGCCTTTGACGATATCCCTTTGCCAACAACCTTGCCTTATAAGTGTCGATCCGTCCATCAGCACCGATCTTTCTTTTAAAGATCCACTTGCAACCGATGGGTACAATACCCTCGGGCAAGTCTTCCAAGTTCCAAACTTGGTTGGTGTACATGGACTGGATTTCTGAGTTCATGGCTTCTCGCCATTTCCTGGCTTCTGGGCCTTCTATAGCCTCCTGGTAGGTTTTAGGATCATCATCCTCATTATATTGTACCTTAGACTCACCTTCAGCGATATGTCTCACATATCGTTCGGGTAGTCTAGGTACTCTACCAGATCTACGAGGCTCATCTGTGTGTACCTGAACAAATTCAGGAACTGATATCTCATCTGATGATAATGCAGCTGTTTGGGGATCTGGAACCTCTTCCAGTACTATTTTACTCCCACTGTCCTCCTGGAGAAGGTATTCCTCTTCCAGGAAGACAGCTTTCCTGGCGACAAACACCTTTTGTTCACCAGGATGGTAAAAATAGTATCCAAAGGTTTCCTTTGGATATCCCACAAACCTACATTTATCAGTTCGTGATTCCAGCTTGTCTGGATCATGCCTCTTTACATGAGCAAGACAACCCCAGACTTTAACATGTTTAAATTCTGGTTTCCTGCCTTTCCATATCTCATATGGAGTAGAGGCCACAGACTTGCTGGGTACTCTGTTCAGTAGGTATGCTGCTGACTCTAGAGCATACCCCCAGAGGGACACTGGTAATCTCGAAAAGCTCATCATGGATCGCACCATGTCCAACAAGGTGCGATTCCTCCTTTCTGATACACCATTCATCTGTGGTGTATATGGAGGGGTCAGCTGAGAAAGGATACCATTATCCTTTAAGAATTGTGTGAAATTAGTACTCAAGTATTCTCCTCCTCGATCTGATCGAAGAGCTTTAATACTCTTTCCTAACTGCTTATCCACGTCATTCTTGAACTCCTTGAACTTCTCAAATGCTTCGACTTGTACTTCATTAAGTACACATAGCCGAATCTTGAGAAGTCATCGGTGAACGTGATGAAGTAAGAAAAGCCACCTTTGGCTTGAGCGGACATTGGACCACATACATCCGAATGTATTAGTTCCAGAATGTCCTTGGCACGTTCTCCATGTCCACTAAATAGAGATTTTGCCATCTTTCCCATAAGGCAGGATTCACATGTTTCAAACGATTCATAATCGAATGCTGTTAAATAACCATGCTTGTGCAACTTTTGCAACCTGCTTTCGCCAATGTGCCCAAGTCTACAATGCCACATGTAGGTCTGGTTCACACAATTCTTGCTCTTCTTAAAAGCATTATCAATTTGAAGATTGTAATAAGAAACATCTAATAGATATAGACCGTTGACTAAAGATGCTGAAGCTATTGATTTATTACCATAATAAATCGAACAACTTCTATTCTCAATAGTCAATCTATATCCTATCTTGTCCAAACAAGATATTGATATGATGTTCTTTATTATGCTAGGAACATAATAACAATCTTCTAATAATAAGGTGTCTCCCGATGGAAGCCTGAGGTTTGCTGTCCCAACAGCAATCGCCGCAACTTTTGCGCTGTTTCCTAGCCTCAATTCCACCTCACCTTGTCTCAGCTTGCGCTTACTTGTCAGCATCTGCACATCATGGCAGATATGAGAAGCACATCCGGTATCTAATATCCAAGATGTGGAATCTCTAACTGACAAGTTGATATCTATCATATAGATATCTGAAGCTTCAGACAGCTTCACTCTTCCATGAGCTTTATCATTAAGGAACTCCTTGCAGTTCCTCTTCCAGTGACCATACTGCTTATAGTAAAAGCAGTCACCCTTCACTACTCTTTTATCTTTGTCCTTCGATCCTTTATCGTTAGCTGTCATCTCTGCTTTAGGGGCATCTAATGCCGATTCAGCAGGAGGATCAGCTCCAGGGACAAAGTTATTGCGCTCAGATCTGAAGACATTCTTCAATCTGAACCAATCCGAGTAGATCAAGTAAGTCAAAATGGCATCAAGTATGCCACGGAGTGGGTTATTCGACGACATAGTTCCTACAGGAGATAAGTAAAATCTATTTAGCAGATGTTCAATTATTAAATTTTAAAACAAGACATGGTCTTTTGTTCAAGTTTAACTCCCACTAATTTTCGACGGACTGTATAACCCTCAGTTATACAGAACGGGAGACGCCGACAGTCTCCTAGTGGGGACCAGAATCTCAATGACTTGCACTACAGCCTTGTGGATAGCACAACAAACTGTAATACAATCAAAGAGCACCCAACTCATGGGACTTGCAACTCCGTGCAATATCTGATCATGGCTTCGGCCCCCAGAGATTTAATGGCCTTGTGGATAGCACAACAAACCACTAATTCTGGTCTAAGCAAACCATCATTACGCGACGAGCATAGATTTGCATGCAGCCCTTGTGGATAGCACAACAAAGCTGCATGGTTCCTCTACCCCGATCTATAGGCATCTAATGCCATAGCCACAGTTTCTCCTCCCAATTAAGCAGGCCTTGTGGATAGCACAACAAACATGCCTAAAGTGATACGAATCCTATGACTATAATGATGGTGGACCACGCGGTAAGTTCTCAACTACACGCGTTACGGCTTAGAGTTTATCTGAGGGTATTTAGATAACTTTTATCTTGGTCTCTCCTAGGTGATAGTATATAAATATATCGTATATATTTACTAAATACTATAACCTGCTTTGATTCATAATCAAACGAAAAACAATGCATCACATACATGTCTTTAGTGTGGTCATGGATAGCACAGTGGGTTTGACTGGAGCTAACAGTCAAACGCACACACAATCTAATTATAACAATTACATTAGATACCCTGCAATCACATAGGCAAGAGATCTCCATCTGTACGCCTTCTTGGTTGCAGTAGTGGATCGTCCTCGCTCCTTCCTCGGTTGCCTCGATCATATTACATTAATTCTAGAATTAACAAGTAAATTGAAGAAGGCCTTATGGCGAGTACAAGAGAGAGAGGGAGGTAGAAATACATCGGAGTATGAGAGAGAGAGAGGTGCGCAGACCTCTATTTATTAACAATTAATAAACATTCATACATCCACTATCCACACAATCCATTCATCACATGAATAAAAATTAAGTGCATATCCATGACCACGGTGTGTTTTAAACATTCCACACATGATTCAGCGCATCACATGGCTAAAACAAATGAGTTTTCAAAATAAATAAGTTTTGGCTTTCAAAAACTGGGATCCAATCAAAAATTGGCATTTGATTTTCGAAAACTCATTTTATTAAGTTAACATGCAATTAAATCTAAATTTAAAAGCATTAAACACATATCACATGCGCACAGACTCCGAATTAATAATTCCAGATTATTCCATGCAAATTAGAACAATTCTAATAATCTAACACTTAGATAAAACCCCATTAATAATCTAACAATTAGACTATTTTAAAGACCAATCTAACCCTTAGATTAATCCAACCAAGTTAATTAATAATTTAACACTTAAATTAATAATCAACCAAATTAATTATTAACTACTAATCTAACACTTAGATTAGTCAATCAATGTTAATTATTAATTTAACATTTAAACCAATGATTAACACCAATTAGTTAAAAAATTAATAATTCTAACTCTTAGAATAGTTAATTAAGATTAATTATTAATTTAACACTTAAATTAACAATTAAATCTAATTAACTGATAACTACTAATTTAACAATTAAATTAGTCAATTAAAATTATTTATTAATTTAACATTTAAATTAATAAGTAACTCTAATTATTAATTAACAATTAGATGCATTAATAACTAATAATCTAACATTTAGATTAATAATTATTAACTACTAATTTTAACTCTTAAAATTAGACAACTTAAGTTAATTATTAAATTAACACTTAAGTTAATAATTAACCCTAATCTTAAGAACTAATTGTTAATTAATTAATGATTCAATAATGATGCAAGATCATAAATAAGCCCAAATTAAATATCAAAACACTTTCGAAACCTTTTAAAATCAAAATCAAATTTTAATTTAATTTTAAATGGGCAATAGGGGAATTAAACAAGAATAAAGGGGTGGAGTTGGCTCAGCCGAAAGGGCTGAGCCCAGGGCTCGGACCAGGGGCGCCAGGCCCTGGCCTGGCTCGTGGCCTGGCTCGGCCAGGTCCGTCCAAGCCCTGGACCCGGCCCGGCCGGTTCGACCGGCTCGGGACCGGGTCCAGTGGAGCAGTTCGGCCGCCCCCTCCTTCCCAGAAACCCTAAACTGCAGGTGGAAGGGGGGGGATCCGGCACCGCCGCCGGCTGGCCTCCGGCGTCGCCCAGCCCCGGCCGGCGATGCCCCCGGCGCCGGCGACGTGCCCGGCGCCGGCAGGGCCGCCGGTGACCCCCCAGTTGGGGTGCAATCCAAGCCCAAAAACCCCAAAAAATCTGGTTTTACAGCGTAAATTCCGAATTAGGGCTTCGTATTTGCAGCTCTCCAAGGCCACTCCGGTGCCGAAAAATATGTCGGATCTATAGTGGTGACTATCACCTAGAGATCCGTGCATCCGGGCCGCCATCCCAACACTTGGGAAGCACGTACGAAGCCGCCGAAGTACTCCGGTTCATCATCTCATGAAGAACTCCGAAAACCCCCAAATAAAATCCGAAAAATCACAGAAAAATAATCAAATTATTTGTGTTCATCTTATGAACACGATTCCGTCATTTTAATCGGATTAAACGCATGGAATAACATAAGAAAAATTAATTTCGGAAACCGAAACGGGACGAGAAACAGTGGAACCTGGCTCTGATACCACTGTTGGATTTTCTCGGTTTCTCCGGATTGCTCACGCAGCGGAAAAGCAAAATTATTTACAGCGATCCGTTCCCGTTTCGAAGACTAAAATACGATAATCGGATTATCGAAGTTCTCACCGTGTGCGGATTCGAATCCGCAGCCGTTCGGTTCCGTCTGTGCGACACCACAAGCCGCGCAAGCGCCCGGCCTCTAGCGAAGTCCACGCGATCCTCCTCGCGACGGATATCCTCGAGTTCGTCATTCTTCGCAGCCCGCGAAGCCTCCGCTGGTCGCCGCAAGTGCGCGGACGATTTCCCGTCGAACGGGATTCGGAGAAGCGGCGGAGCAGATCTGGATCTGCCTGGACTCCAGAGGAAGACAGAAACTGAGGAGGGGCGGCTAGGGTTAGCAGCAGCTTGGCCTGTTCAGCCCGTTCGCTATGTTTTATACTAACCGCGCGGTTTTTCACAAAAACCCCCGGTTTATATAAAACCCACTTATTTATCCATCGCCTTGAGAATCATGTGCGTGTGACCCTCTAGGCCCAAGTACCAGTCCAGTTAATGGCCCAACAAGCCCAGTGACTCCTCACTGGCTTTATTAATTAATTAATAACCTTTTATTAATCAATTAATCAATCGAATTGATGTCGCACATCGAATTCGACCGGGCCTCCGATGACGTTGGGTGTCAAGCAACACCGCGTAAACCCGGAAGGTATTTGGGGTTAAGTAACCCACTCTTGGAACCTTTCCGCCGACAGTTACCGCGTGGATATAATCCTTCATTCGTACAATGCTCTCGAGTCAACTCAGGGTATGGCGAGCTGTCAAACCCTAACCGGTCAACTCACTTGGATTGGATGCCGCTGATGAATATCGGAAAACTCCTTTCCCGATATTATCGTCCGCCCTGGCCAGGGACTTTCGCGCATCCTTCCTAGAGCATTCTCTCTCTAAGTACCGAGAGCGAATGATTCCTTATTGACACACAATTCCCTTCGACGGTATTCCGCTGTACCCAATCCTTGGCGTATTAGAATCCCATGGCTAGAGATTCGTAGGCCAAGGTCAAAGTACAGAAGTCCACTGCCAAGGTGTCCTTGGTGTCTCAGGTCCGAGGACCATCCACGCAACTGCGAAAATAGAATCAAGCTGGTTGACAGTGAGGTACAATACCATCCAGCGATTCAGTCGGATCAGTTCAGTGAACTCATTCTCCAATGAGCACCTACAGATTCGCCTTAGTGTCTCCACACAAGTGACTTATGAGACCAGTCACCCTCATCAAATGAGCAGGAGTAATCTGTACTAGTCTAACCGGATATCCGATGTCCTTCTCGGATATCCTCCGACTAGGAACGATTAAGAATATGTGTGTTTAAGTGATCAGTCTCATTAGTATGATCTCATCATAATCTGATCACCATAGCATATATTCACGGACTTCATTATGAAACGATAATTAACGCGATTTACACATAATGAATATTATGCAATTTTATTAATAATGAACAAGATTTACATTGTTAGATTGGCTTGTAGGCCACCTAAACTAACAGTTCTGTCTTGAATCGCGTCGACCGAGGTCGACGCCATTCAAGCCCCTCAGACAGGTTCATTTAATAGCCAGATTATTCCTTGAAACGCGTCGTCATAGGGAGTCGCCCTTTAAAACGCGTCCACGGCCACAGACGCCATTCACATCGAAATCCCTGATTGACATACCCTCACTCGGGGTGATTTCCTGCCTAAATGGCGTCATGATGGCCCGACGTCCTTTCGAAAAGGCGTCGTTCATCCATGACGTCATTTAGCGCTTGAACCCCTATTTCGTGAAACCTCGAACAGGGAGGTTTCTGCCCTAAAAGGCATCGTACTGCCCTAACGTCCTTCTAAAAGGCGTCGACCAGGCACGACGCCGTTTAGCGCCAGAAACCTGGTTCCCTGGTTCGAACCGAGGGTCTCTCCCTTAACCCCAAACACCCCGAAAAAGCCCCAAAACAAGAAGGGGAGGAAGAGGAATTCAACCACCACAAGCATGCTACGAATTCACGATCACAAGCACAACCATTCCCACAAGGAAACCCCCCTAAACATGCTCAATCTAGCCCAAACACGTTATGTCACGCCAAGGAAACACGAGCAACGCATGCAAGGTTCGTCCCCCTACCGGTTCTTGAACTCCTCCAAGCTCCTCGCCGCCGACCCGCCGCACTGCAGACCGCCGCCGGTACCCTCGAGGACGCCGCCACTCCGCCGGGACGTCGACCGCCGTCCGAAGAATGGAACGCCGCGAAGGAGGTGGTGGAGGTAGAGGTGAGAGGTAAGGAGGCTATGGAGTGATGGAAGAGGAAGAAGAGGAAGGGAAGGGAGGAAGGAGGGCGGAGAGAGAGGAGAGGGGCGAAGAGAGAGAGAGTGAAGACGAAAGTGAGGGAAAGAAGGGGAGGCTCGCGGGGTCAATCTGAATCTAGCTAAAACGTGTCGATCGAGGCAGACGCCAATCAGTCTGACAGGACGGCCGTACTGACAGCGCTCTGAAACGCGTCGCTCACCGCGGACGCCGTTCAGACGACAGGACAGGCCGTACTGACAATGCTCTGGCGCCGCACACTGACACCGCAAGGTCGCAGTTTGAATCGCGTCGTCCATAGTGGACGCCATTCAGACGATGTGACAGGGGCCGTACTCTCGCGGCCCGAAACCCGCCCACGTGGCGCCCACGTGGCACAACAGCAAGCAGACTTAAATGGCGTCCACACAACCTGACGCCTTTTGAAAGGCATCAAGCAGTGCAGACGTCATTCAGCCTGAACTCTCAACACCCCCCTCAGGGTCCAAACTAGGGGGTCCGGCCCGAACCCGACCCGAATACAGAACCCGAAACCTCAGTCCTTACATTCTCCCCCCCTTAAAAGAATTTCGTCCTCGAAATTTGCAACCGCTCAACGCTCAACTCAGCTAACCATCACATGCCGACATACACCGATTACCACAATCATTCTCACCAATCACACACACAGGGCTCCACAGAAATGGCCAAACAAATTCACGCCAAGCTAACGAAGATTCTCAATTTTAACAAAAAGCTGAAAGATCATAATAACCGCACGCTGGCAAGGCGCATATTACAAAACTGATTCTCCACCAAACCCAAGTACTTACAAGAGCCACAAGAGTTCACAACCACCTCTGAACAAGACAAGATAAAAGTGCTTTTCTAGCACAACCTCTCGAACCACCACAAAGAGACGCAACTCCACTCACGCCTCGAACACCTACTATCCGCTCGGCTCCTGACCTGCCTTATTCTTCTGGGGACAGTTCCTTGCGAGATGTCCCTTCCTACCACAGGCGAAACAGCTACCAGTGATCAAGGGACATATCCTGTCGCCATGAAACCTGCTACAACGGGGACAACGATCTGCAGCGTCCCGCCTCGCCTCCTGCTGCCAGCTGACCTCTGTCTGCATCTGCTGAACCGAACCATCCTCATCCTCGTCACAAGGCACCTCCTGGAACTCGACCTCGAAGGAACTCGAACCACCTGACGAAAAGACCGTTGGTCTATCCCTGCTATGTTGCTTCCCCTGTGCTGAATGCTCCGATTCCTTTGCCGTGTGTTGAAACTGCATCTCCACCGCTGCCGCGCACCAAACTGCTGACGTCAGATCCTTACAACAATGGGCTGCCACAAACTCCCTCAAATCATGCCGAAGCCCATCCACGAATTTCTCCGTCCTAAGATCCTCACGCTCAGATATGTGTGGAGCAAATCTTCCCAGAGCTACAAATTTCATCTGATACTCTAGAACTGACATACCATCCTGTACCAATTCCATAAACTCCATTTCCTTGGCCCTACGAACATGCCTCGGAAAGTACTGTCCACTAAACTCTCTCACAAAGCCTTCCCAAGGAATCTCTCTCAAAGACCTATCTGGAAACATCAACCCCTTGATGGTAACCCACCAATCATAAGCATCGCCCTTCAGCAAGTAGGTTGCCAACAAGGTCTTGTCACTCTCAGCACATTCTAGAACATCAAACGTCTTCTCCACTTCCTTAATCCACTGAGCTGCCGCATCTGGAACAGGTTGACCCCTGAAAGAAGGGGGCTTCAACATCAAGAACCGCTCCATCACCATGGATTGGCCACCTCGGGAATTGGACCCCTCACTTCCATCTCCCTGCTGGTATCTAGACATAACCCCAATCATAGCTTCCATGAAACGATCCACATTATGTCCTTCTGTTCTCGTACCACCACCATTTGCTCCCGAACCACGAGCCAACGGAACTCTCCTCTTCGGTGCCATCACTAACCCACAACACGCAAATCGAACCAAAACACATTAAAACATACCAATCTACACCAGCAACCATCGCCTGTACAGACTCGTACTTATTGTTGGACAATAATATCTAACCTAGTTTACCACATACTCGACCAGACTGAGCTCTGATACCAACTGTAACGACCCGCCATCCTATGACCGGAGACCCGGTCACTAAATGGATGTCGGCCCATTAACTGCGGGTTCACACCCGGATCTCATACAACACGTCTGGAGGAGTAAGTGCTAAACATGGCTAAATATAACAATCACACGGACTACAAAGGTAAACGAGTGCGCATAAAGGGAAATAACAATGTCCATATACAGTCCAACAATAATTACATGGTCCAACAAATTAAATAAGTTCAGGCAGAAGGAAAGTACAACAACATCGGGGCATACCCCGAAACTGAGACAGCTGCTGGTCCGCACACCAAGAAGGCACCACACGCCACCACACGCCGCGAGGTCCACACCAGAAACCGCAGGGAGTGAGCCACACCAGAATTGGGCTCAGTAGGGATCATCCCACTCACACACCCACAAGTGCAACAACACGGATATATGGCAATTAAATAAAGCAGTAAACATAGCACCCAAACATGATATGAAACGCACGACAAGCAGTGTAGCAAGAACAATTCTAAGCAACCCGAAGAACCCAACACAGAGTCACGTCTCACGGCCAAAGTCCACGAAGCGACTGAACCACACTGTCGACCGAAGTCAAACGTCGCCTCCCAACACTACCACCACTGCTCACGCCTGTCCACCCCTACAGTGTTCCGGGGCACTGTAGGGTGAGGCAGTGAGCCAAACTAGGACTAGCTGGGACCAGTGTACCGCCACTGCCCAGCTACGTGTGCACACAAGCAGTCTCGACTACTGTCCTACCGATCGAATTGCCTCCACGCTAGGCTTCAGCACTTCAGGAGGGCCCTGGGGACCGGCGAACCCCCGTCAAGCCGAAGATACAGGAACTACCCACAACCCTAATCTCCCGGGCTGCGTCAGGCCAAAGGGCTAAGGGTACCACTCGTAACCTTGATCAAAGGTCACATCAGGCCCAGTGGCTACAGGGGTAAAACAACTCCAACAGCACCACGACCAGCTCCACAGCAAGAAACACGCCGGAAGGTGCCACGACAAACAGGGAAACCCGACCCGCTGAGGCCAAGCAGCAACCCCTCGGATAGCGCACCAGCTACTCCGGCCCGACGGGCTCAAGGTGGTTCTGCTTCCCTCAGCCAAAGGTAAACCACAACATGTACCCCTTCTCCCACCGGTACGGCACAATGCCTCACAGACACCATGACCCTGTCCCCATCGGTCCATGGTGACAAACGTAAACCACAGTCATTCCGATCCACAGTTGTATAAGCACATACACACATATAACATGATGTAATTCCACTCACGCAGAAGTCCTCAGTCTCAGTGTACAACGTAAAACATGTATTTGAACCGCCCAACAGTGAAACACATGTTAAAACCAGCACTTAGACAGTTCTGTCTTGAATCGCGTCGACCGAGGTCGACGCCATTCAAGCCCCTCAGACAGGTTCATTTAATAGCCAGATTATTCCTTGAAACGCGTCGTCAAAGGGAGTCGCCCTTTGAAACGCGTCCACGGCCACAGACGCCATTCACATCGAAATCCCAGATTGACATACCCTCACTCGAGGTGATTTCCTGCCTAAATGGCGTCATGATGGCCCGACGTCCTTTCGAAAAGGCGTCGTCCATCCATAACGTCATTTAGCGCCAGAACCCCTATTTCGTGAAACCTCGAACAGGGAGGTTTCTGCCCTAAAAGGCGTCGTACTGCCCTGACGTCCTTCTAAAAAGCGTCGACCAGGCACGACGCCGTTTAGCGCCAGAAACCTGGTTCCCTGGTTCGAACTGAGAGTCTCTCCCTTAACCCCAAACACCCCGAAAAAGCCCCAAAACAAGAAGGGGAGGAAGAGGAATTCAACCACCACAAGCATGCTACGAATTCACGATCACAAGCACAACCATTCCCACAAGGAAACCCCCCTAAACATGTTCAATCTAGCCCAAACACGTTATGTCACGCCAAGGAAACACGAGCAACACATGCAAGGTTCATCCCCCTATCGGTTCTTGAACTCCTCCAAGCTACTCGCCGCCGACCCGCCGCACCGTAGACCGCCGCCGATACCCTCGAGGACGCCGCCACTCCGCCGGGACGTCGGCCGTCGTCCGGAGAATGGAACGCCGCGAAGGAGGTGGTGGAGGTAGAGGTGAGAGGTAAGGAGGCTATGGAGTGATGGAAGAGGAAGAAGAGGAAGGGAAGGGAGGAAGGAGGGCGGAGAGAGCGGAGAGGGGCGAAGAGAGAGAGAGTGAAGACGAAAGTGAGGGAAAGAAGGGGAGGCTCGCGGGGTCAATCTGAATCTAGCTAAAACGTGTCGATCGAGGCAGACGCCAATCAGTCTGACAGGACGGCCGTACTGACAGCGCTCTGAAACGCGTCGCTCACCTCAGGCGCCGTTCAAACGACAGGACAGGCCGTACTGACAACGCTCTGGCGCCGCACTGACACCGCAGGGTCGCAGTTTGAATCGCGTCGTCCATAGTGGACGCCGTTCAAACGATGTGACAGGGGCCGTACTCTCGCGGCCCGAAACCCGCCCACGTGGCCCCCACGTGGCACAACAGCAAGCAGACTTAAATGGCGTCCACACAACCTGACGCCTTTTGAAAGGCGTCGAGCAGTGCAGACGTCATTCAGCCTGAACTCTCAACACCCCCCTCAGGGTCCAAACTAGGGGGTCCGGCCCGAACCCGACCCGAATACAGAACCCGAAACCTCAGTCCTTACAATGTCAATCAAATTTTTATATATTGTTAGAAGATCCTATTAAATGCATGCTTGAAATCATACATTAGGGGCGGGGTTTTCCATGTGATCAGAATTGCATTGTGTTGTGTTTATGTGATAGTGGACCTAAAGTGACAATTGTTAGCTCTTTACACCATATGTTGGTGTAGGAGTGACGCAGTGTCGGTGTGGAAGTGACAAGGTGGCGCCTAGGAGGAAAGGGTCACCTGGTGTACCCTGGGGTAATAGTTAATATCGGTGTGGGAGTGGTACACTTCGGAGTGTCACTCATGGCTAGGAGGAGGCAGAACCACGTAGAGCTGGACAGACCGGAGTAACCAGCGTACTATCCGAGGGGTTGCTGTTCCGTCCTAGCATGTCGGTGTTTTCCTGGTTGGCTTAGCAGTTTCTTGTGTATTTCTTTTCAGTGGACGTGATTTATTTACTGCTTTACTTGTGCTTATCTTGCCTATATCCTTGTTGTGTTGCGATTGCAGGTGCGTGTATGGGAGGTGGGGATCGAGGGATCCCTACTGAGTCCATTATGGTGTGACTCACTCCCTATGGTTTCAGGTGAGGGTTCTCGGTAGGCATAGTGGTTAAGGGGTTTTATCTCGGGTTACGCACTAGCAGCTACTGTTCCGGGGTATACGTAGTTGTACTTTCATTTTTAGGCTTGTACGTATAATTATTTCATTTCGATTGTAGACTATGTAATTATTTACTAGGTCGAGTCAGACTGTAATAATATTTAATTCCTGTACTTTCTTTACAGTTCGATACTGTGCGGAATGTTTAGCTTAATTTATCATTTATTTTCCACACTTATTTGAGATCCTGGTTTGGCTCCTCATTTTAATAATTCGGTACCCATTTAGTAATCAGTTCCCCAATTATAAGGTGGTGAGCCGTTACACTTATTATCATAATTTCATTGTGATCCAATATTCCTACATAATTCCTCGGACTTCATTATGTGCAATTAGTTAAATGCCAATCTTCATAATGGATTAATTACCATTTATTAGTGAACCAGAATGTACATAGGTGCTTGATGATTGGCTTTGAAGATACCTATTTTCAACGTTCTCCCACTTGGACTAAAGTCAATCACCTATACAGTTGATCCATATCAAAACTAGGTGACGTTCATACGCAGCCTGAGTCCAAGGCTTAGTCAATAGATCTGCTATATCATGTACAAAATGAAACCCTTTCCATTAATATATGTCCTCTATAAATAACATTTCTGATGAGGTAATAATGTCTTAGAATGTTCTCTAACTTCTAAAGAGACCATGACTCTTTTACTTAATCAGTTGCTCCCACTATTGTCATACAACAACAGAGCGAGATCAGAGGTGTTCAGAACTACTTATAGTTCAGGGGTGAACTTCTTTACCCACACCGTTCTAATAATAGTGAACTTTTATTTATGTCATCAAACTTGTAGTTTTCTGCTTGTAACTCTTCCAGCCCACTACAACTTCATATAAAGTCAAGATGAATCCTGACACAGATTCACCTTCATCCAAGTAAGATTTGAAACTTGAGTCAGTGGATCCTCTAAGATTCAAATCATATTTCTCTATCTATTAGGAACACACTATTTTGTTGATTTACCTAATACTTTATCAAGTCTTAAATTAGTTTTTATCAATCATCCTCTTTAGACCTATCATCATAGATCCGTATTCTAAATACGTAAGATGTTTTATCTAAATCCCTTATGGAAAATTTTTAGATGATTATGCTTTATGGATGGCAACATCCTAGTCATTACGTCATTCCCAATGACTAGGATGTTATCAACATAAAGCATTATTAGATTCGCACTACCACTATCCTCCTTGTTCACATACATTTCTTGTTCATTTTTAATGAACTCATAAGATTTGATCACTAGGTTAAATCTATAATTCTAACTTTGGGAAACTTACTTTAATAGCTAATCCTTTTTTATTTAGATGTAAAACTTTAAGGTTGTATTATATATACCTCTTCCTCAATCACATTACGAAGGGTTATTTTAACATTCATCTGCTTTTTGACAATTGTCATGATAGGCAGCAATGGCAAAAAGAATTCTTATTTACTTAATTATGGCAACTACCAAGAAGGTTTCGTCATACTCAACACATTGACTTTGATGATAGCTCTTGGCTGTTAACTTTGTCACAAAAGTAGCAAACAGTCTATCAGCACTGATCTTTCATTTGAAGATTTACTTGCAACCAACGAGTACTATACCCTCAGGCAAGTCCACCAAGTTTCAAACTTACTTGGTATGCATGGATAGTTGTCAGAATTTTTGGCCTCTTGCCATTCCGAAAGTTAGGGTTACTAAGAACCTTCCTATAAATCTTTGGATTAGCATCGACTTCTTAGAGTTCTTCCCTTTTTGCCATCTTTGACATGTCAAACATATGTGCCTGGCTATCTAGAGAACTTCTAAAAGATCTAGGTTGCTCTTTAGTGTGTATAATGATAGGTTCCACAGGAAAGAGATCATTCAGCATTAACTTGTGTATGTGGAACATCTTCTAGTTCTATCTAGCTCCTACTGTCTTCTCTAAGGATAAATTTCTCTTCATAGAAGACACCTCTCTCCGCCAAAAAATACGCTTTTACTGCTAAATTGATAGAAATAATATCCAAAAATTTTGTTTGGATATTACACAAACCACACTTTTATGTCCTTGATGCCAACTTTTTTGGATCATACCTCTTTACATGGGCTGGACATTGCCTGACCTTAACACATTTAAAGTTTGGCTTCTTTCCTCTCCATACCCCATATAGAGTAATACGCACTGGACTGTTTCATAACCTAATCTAAAATATAGGCATCTAATGCATGTACTTAAGCCCACAAGAAAACAGAAAATTTAGGCAAACTTATCATAAATCGACTATATCAAATAAAGTGTGATTCCTCTTTTAAATATACCATATAGTTGTGGTATGTAAGGAGATGTTAATTGAGAGAGGGGATAGTTTTATCCTTAAGGAATTGTGTGAGTATTATATTCAAGTACTTATCTTCTCGATCAAATCGAAGAGTTTTAATACACTTTCTAGTATGTCACTCCACTCTATTGATAAAAACCCTTAATCTTCTCAAATGCTTTTGACTTGTACACAGCAAGTACACAGCCGAATCTCTAGAGATGTCATCGTCAGGAAGAAAAAGTAAGAGTAACTATCTATAGCCTAAGAGGATATTAGACTACATACATCAGCATGTATAAATTCCAATAAGTCCTGGGGTTTATGATCTACCCACAATGCCATAGATAATATGGATTCACACTTTACTTTTTACTTCAGGAGACTTATGATCATTCAGCACATGACATATCACATCAAGGATCTATGAACCATTGATTGATTTTACAAGATTAAACATTTTATTTCTTAAATGAATGGAACAACACTTATTTCTTCTCATTTAATAGATAAATATCTCTATCCCAGTAGATTTCTGAGATTGAGATGCTAATGAAATATGAAACAAAATAATAATTATTTAGTTCCATGAAATCTTTTAAGGGCATTTTGAGGTTTGCTATCCTACAACAACAGATGCAACTTTTGAACAGGTCAACCTCTTAAACTCACAATTTTCTTTTACTTGTCTAAATCTGCATCTCTTTGCAAATATGAAGAGCACATCTAGTATCTCATACCGAAGATGTTCTCTAATGTACAAGCAAAAGTTAAGAGAATATGCGAAACTTCTACAAGTTTCATATTCTTATCGTCTGCCTTTCTTTGCAAGGTAAGACTTACAATTCCTCTTCCAACGTCCTTGCTAGTGGTAGTGGAAGCACTCCTCTATTTCAATTGGACAGCTTTTATCCTTCTTAACAACAGTTTTAGTTATTTAAGGCTTCTTCCCTTTGCCTTTCTCAAAGACATATCTTGAGTATCTCTTCATCTTAGTGTCACTAATCAAGAGGTCACAAGATTTATCTTTACTGACACGGCAAGCTCATGAGGTGATTGTTTATGAAGGACATAGACAATTGCCTGGATCTGAAGACATTCTTCAGATTCCTATAGCCAGTTTGAATATGAAGAATGTGTCAATATCATGGCATCAAGTGTGCCACATATCAATTTATTTGGTGACATAAATTACTTGCAGAGGATTCTAAAGAAATTAAGCATATAGTTCAATTAGTTCAGAGGAATGTGTCAATATCAAGGCATCACATATCGGTTTATTTGATGACATAATTTACTTCCAGAGGATTCTAAAGAAATTAAGTAGATAGTTCAATTAATTTAGACATGGTATTTTATCTTGAATTAGCTCCCACTATTTATTGTTGGACTAAATAACCATCAGATATATAGAATTGGAGATATCGATGGTCTCCTAGAGGGGATCCAAATCTCACTGACTTATGATGTGATTTTGTGGATAGCACGACAAACTACACTATGATCAGAGAACAACCAACTCTTGGGTCTTGCAATCACTTATAATATCTGATCATATTTTGGCCCCCAGAACAATAATGGCCTTGTGGATAGCACAACAAGCCATTAAGTTTGATTTAAGTGGTACCATCATTACGAAAGAAGCATAGATTAGGATGTAACCTTTGTGGATAACACAAGGCTAGATCGTGACTCTACCCTGTTTAAGGCATCATCATGCCATAGTTCTACTCTTTTCATCAGAATTTGACAGGTTTTGACAGGTTTTGGTCTCATCTTAGGTGATAGTAAATAAATATATCGCACATATTTGGATATTTACTATGCCTAGATAGTAATTTGATTCATAATCAAATAGACAAATACATGCATCAACCATACATGTCAATTATGTGGTCATAGATACCACGACGATTAACTAGAGCTAAACAATTAATCACCACAACAAATACAACGATTATATTATCCATATACAAACATAGGCTGTGGTGATCTCATCTCCTGACCCCTTTCTAGTTGCACTTGTAGATTATCCTCGCTCTTCCTCGGCCATCGCGATCAATTACATTTAATAGACTTGATATGAATTATCAAATTTACATATTTGTAAAAGAAGGCCTTATGGCGGAATACAATAATAGAGGTTAGTAGAAATACATTCGAATGACAGAGAGGGAGACATATAGGCCCCAATAATTAACAATTAACTAATCTCAAATCATTCCATAAAATAATCCACAATTACATTATATCATCACATGATATAATAAACTAAGTGCATGCTCATGACCACCACAAATTTTAACTATCCATACATAATTGAGCACATCACATGAAGGCTAATTTTTTTTTAAATAAATACTTTGACTTTCTCAAAATCTGGGTTCCAATTAAAATTAAGAATATGAATTTTTCAAAACTTATCTTTTCTAAGCATACTTTTAAATCTAAGTTTCAAAGCAATTAACACATCAACATGTGCAGATAAATATGAAAAATATTCTTGATTTCTACGCAATTAGGAACAATTCCATATAACCTAACAATTAGATCAATCGTGTGTGATAATAGGCGAGATACTAAACTTTAAATATGGACAACTCATATTAATCATATCATGATTATTATTCAAAGTTTAATATCATATTTCACAAACATAAATATAATCAAACAATTAGATTAATTATGTTTGAACAAAATATTAAACTTTAAATGTGAACATTTCACATTAACCATCTCATGAATAATGTTTAGAGTTTAATATCACACATCCCAAAATTAAAATTGCCCATTAGAAATAAAAATAAAAACTTTAAACGGGCCAAAGGATTTTAAACACCTTTCAATGGTATGGGACCAAAGTATTTTAAACATTTTAAAAGACTTTAAATGGCCCCATTTAAAACAAAAACTATTCTTTTTTTAATTAATGGGCCAAGAGCATGGGCTATTGGACAGGCCAGCTAGCCCCAGCTCAACCTCGACCCAGGTAGGCCGACCTCTAGGGTCAGGCCTGTTGGGCCCCAGCTACACCGGCCTGGCCGGCCTAGCTGGCCCAGGGTCGGCTTGGCTAGGGCTCCCCGTTAGGGAAGCCCTAGTAGGGGCCCACCCCTTGCATAGGGAGGGGAGGGGGCCGGCGGCTGGCGCTCCCGGTGCTGTCGAATGACGTCGCCCTTACTGTGGCCAATACGGCTGACGACGCCAAAGTGCCCAGTGGCTCTTGCCGCCCTCCCTATCGGGTAGGGTGGCTACAACTAGGCCGACACCCCCCCCCCCCCCATAGGGTTTGCTGGCCGATAACCTGCTTGAATGGCGTCACCTAGTCGCGATGCTATTCAAGACAAAAAACCCACTGTCTGCAGTATCTCAGGCAGCAAGGCAAACAGAGCCAGCAACCTAAAAGGCATCGGGACTGGGCGATGCCGTTTAAATGGCGTCGTCTGGTCTCGACACAATTTAAGCCCCGTAAACAGTAAACAGAAGAGATAAGCAGGGACACTCTGCTCTCAATCAAACAAGGTGAAATAAGGATCAATTAGTCATGAAAAACTCAGTTTAAACAATCCTAACATCTTCCCACTTGATACGTCCATCATCGTTCATTTCATAAACCTAATATCTAAATGCAAAATGGTTGTGAATGACATGTCCCGGACTCTATAAGAAGGACAGTATTTGGAGGTATCATGTTATGTCCCCGAAATCCAGTTCAGTATACCAACTCACTTTAGACTTCAAGTACGTAACATCAACTTAAACAAACGGATATGAGAGATAAATATACTACATGACAATTTAAATAAATGTCATTACCATCACATAGTCTAAATAAATAACCAAATACTAAAGTCCACAAATTATAATATCCATCAAATAATATCTCAACTCTCAATCTCACCAAATAAAGAAAATTAAATTAAGTTTCTCATAACTAATCCTACTACATTAAACTACTAAATTGGAAAAAACAGTTCTAAAAACTCTTCCAAAGGTCCAACATGTTTGACTTCCCATCTAGTCAAATCCTGAATCGATTCTTTCTGAAAAACATTTAGTCACATTTTTTAATCTACTACTCAGTAGGCTTCAAACCATCCACATGACTTAACATATAGTGACTTTACAAATCACATTATAAAATTATATTAAGCATGATGATCAGATCAAATTCTACATATAGTACAATAAGGAAACGATACGAAGCATGTCACGTTCGTTAAATATCATCATACGCATATTTTTTAATATAAATGTTCATATCTGAAATAAGATCATCATATGGTCAAATCAGGATATTCAAATAATAAATTTTATGTTTCATATCATAATTCTCTAGTCAGTACACTTATCGAAAAAATAACTTCTAATCTATAAGAGGTTCATAGCACATATCAAATTCGTACATGGCTAGCAACATGTTTACCTAATTATATTTTCATGATTCAAAGTTCACATGTCATGAATTATAGCAAAGTCATAAGATCATGAATGAAAGGCTAATCAAAATGGAGTATGATTGTTGAATTTAAAGGGACAAAAGGCTAATGAAGAGACTAATCAAAAGATGATATAGATTGCTAATCAAGTATGAACATGACTGACCAAATAAGTGATTTAGATAGCATATGAGCATGGAGGACCATGTCAAATTTCATAGCATAAGTCAAATAAGATGATCATATCAGAGGACATTAATTATCTTGTTTTCACTTAAACATATTGGACATGCATCCAACCATAACATAAGGAACAACCTACACAAATACCAATGCCCAAAGCAAGTAACACAAAGGTCTTGGCTATTGTGCAGAACCGCAGATATCCGATCCATATACCCATTGCCCGTAGGTTCTGACCTATCCTGTGAATGCTTACAGGGATTGCCCAAAACTCTCCTGTTGTAGCACTATTCATGCATATATATTTTATATACTTTAGATCACACATATCTTAAACAGAATTTAATAGTATTCTTTAAATTAGATGAGAACATTCCCATTGGAAAGCTAGCTCAAATTTCTATAACTTTTATGAAGGTCATATTTCCAAAATATATCGTTTACTAAAGTTTGAATTTAAAGGTCTTTAAACGGGAACCGAATCCACCAAAAATCTAGATGAATTCTATTTCGAGTTGGAAGCTTATCTATGAACGGAAGATCTATCTTAAGGCAACTTAGACCTAGAAAGGATAAAAGGAGTTTGAGAAGGATTGAGAGAGAGCGAAACACCATTTATAATCACCCAAATTCGTGCGCATCATACTTTAACCACAACTTTGCTTAAAGAGGCTAGTTTTTATATTGTTCTTAAAAGAAAAAGAGAGGAAAGGCCACTAGGCTGCAAGGGGGTGATTCTTCAACGTGGGAAGGCTCTTTCGGGGCTTTAGAAGGTGTAGAGAAAAGCTTGGAAGAGGTGGAGGTCATAGAACTTACTTAGAGGAACTCTAGGATCTACTAAGAACCGATCTTTCTCAAGAGATAAGTGGATAACTCTAAGCATGATCTACTTTGTATTAAAAACTATATTATTTTTAAAAGTTTTCAAAATCTAATCAAGTGATAATAAGTTTGATCTATATGTCTACTTATTAATCATCAAGTAACATATCTTTATGATTTTATTTATTATTTATTCCATGATTATTATCTTAGCATATGTAATATGTCCATTCAATCTGTTTTGTTTCCCACTATGTTCACCTAAGTTATAGATTTTTGTTCTCCTTGGTCTAATTTTAAATTGAGATGAAATTTTGATAAAAGAGTATTTTGGATGTTATATTTATGTACAATAAATTTTAAAAGTTTCTTAACTTATTCGATATTTATGCCATAATATCCTTGTCAAACTGTGCAATCTGTGTGGACAATTTTAAAATCCCAATTTGTAGATTTTATAGTTCACTTTATTCACGTCTAAATCATGCAGAATTTTGTAGAGATCTTTATTATAATATTTTAGATATCTCTGTAAAATTTAAGAATTTTATGATTCTTTTTAATATTTATTTTGCTCTTTATTTTAATTTGCTGAAATTCTATTAAAGTTGACTTTTCAAAATCAATGTGCAGATTCAAAACCATATCAAATCAACCCAAAAAATCATGAAACTTTACTAAAACTTTTAGTGTGATGTTATTAGTATATTCACCAGATTATATTATTTTATGAACCTATTTGATATTTATCTTGATTATTCTTGCTATTCAATATCCTAAAATTTGATATCTATGCTAAAATATTATGAGATTAATTATGAAAATTTTCAAAAAAAAATTACTCATATCTTGAGAAATATATTTTGACCATGTTTAATCAAATCTACTTGATTTCTACTTCTGGATCATAATACACTGCATACTAATACACACATATTCTTTTTTCATAGTCGGGCAATGTCTAAGAAGGACATTAGACGTCCGGTTAGACTAGTACAGATTACCCCTGCTCATATGATCAGGATGACTGATCTCACAATCACTTATGTGGAGACACTAAGGTGAATCTGTAGGTGCTCATTAGAGAATGAGTTCACTGAATTGATTCGACTGAATCACTAGATGGTAATGTACTTAACTACCAACTAGCTTGATTCAATTGTCACAGTTGCGTAGATCGTCCTCGGACTTGAGACACCAAGGACTCTTTGTCGGTAGACTTCTGTACTTCAACCTAGGTTTAAGGATCTCTAAGCATAGGATTCCAAACATCTAAGGATCGGGTATAGCGGAATACCGTCGAAGGGAATTGAGTGTTCAACATGGGATCATTCACTCTCAGTATTCAGAGAGATAATACTTTAGGAAGAATACGCTTGAGTCCCTAGTCAGGGCAAACAATAATATCAGGAAATGAATTTTTGATATTATACGGCAGCATCTAATCTAAGTGAGTCTATCGATTAGGGTTTGACAGTATACCAGATGTAGGTGCTCAAATATAGTGTGTGATTATCATGAATATCATGTGTTCATATGAATGATAAAACAAACTAGATTAAAGATCGTGATCGCCAGAAACCAAAGGTTTTAAAAGAAAAAGTTGATCGCTTACCTTGTGAAATCGGGAGATTATGTTCTTTGTTTCTCTCTTTCGGCCGGCCAAAGAACAAGAGTCCTTCTTTTTTATTTACTCTTGTTTTTGTGGTCTTGTTTTCTCCTTTTCCTTTCTCCAAGCTTTTCCTCTTCTCTTTGAACCTTGCAAAAGAGACAAACCAAACAAAGAAAAATAAAATTTATGTAAGAACTAAAGTAGTGTAGTATTTATTCTAACTAATAATTCTAACATGCAACTAAACAAGAAAGGCTCACTTGTTTTGTTGTTCTTTAAACTCCTATTCTATGCATTGGTTTGGGGAAAGATGATGTGAGTGTGTGGATATGATGTAGTGTGATGCAAACTATATGAAAAATAAACTAACACTATAGAAATCAATAAAATTGATGAAGAAATTAAAGGGAAGGATAGTTGGTTGGCTCCTCCATAGCCTTAGTTTTCAAAAGCTTCAGAAGATGAAGAGGATGAAGCTTCTTTTGATGTCCACGTTCTCCTCCCTTAAAGCCTTCAAACACGTTGTCTTGAGCTTCAAATTCTCCAATTGCTAACATTTTTCAAAGGCCAATAAAGTAGGTATATATAATATTAGGTTTTGGGAGTGGTTTAAGGCTATCAAAGGGTTCTCCCATGCTCCCACAACCTTCATCGGATAAACATGAAGGCTTTGAGTCCTTCCCAACCTTGGAAACTAGAGAGACGTCTTTTAGCCAATTAAGCATTAAAAACATAAACAAAATATGGAAAGGAAACTGAAAAATATTAGGAAACCTAAATCGTGTCTCCCATAAGCAACTCCTTTCAGTTAATTAAGAAATTAACTAAAATCAACTTGGAAATCGAAACGGACTAAGAAACCTAGATAGCGTCCCCCTATAGCGACGTCATTTAGTTAATTCTATTCCAATTAGAAAATTTGATTTCGAATTAATTTCTGCTAAAAAACTAAATGGCGTCATCCTTAGGTGACGTCATTCAACCAATTTTTTGAGAAAATCAATAAAAATTAATTAATGATTAAAGGTCAGACCATTTTGGGGCATTATTATTATAACATGAAATTTACTCGATATGATATCAAAATTACCGTGTCTATAGCTGCCCCACCTTGGCGTTGACTTTGCAAGGGAGTGAAATAAAATGGAATGAACTGAAAAGGTGATGCCAAGGTGTGATTAGACACGCTCTCAACATCACATGGTGGGAATTTTTCTCAAAATGATCAATGAAAAGACTCGAAGAGATCAATAGAATCAATACTGTCTGGATGAAAGAGACAAAGGAAAACAAATAAAGTCGATCAACCTTCACGAAGGGAAGTATCCTAGGTCACGAACCTTGCAGGTTTCATCATGGAAAGATTATTAGCCAATGTAGATGTGCTACAACTATGATGGATCTCAAAGGAAAGCAAGAAATATAGGATAAAGAATCCAAACAATGATAGAATTCCAAAGATATATTCAACAAACCTTAAAGATAATTGAGAAATCGATTCGGAATGAAATATTTCATATCACGTTTGGATTTATTTTGAACAATAGTTAGAAATTTAATCAATAACTAATTTTTATCACAATTGTTTCAAAGTCCTACATGATGCATGTTGGGCTAAAAGTGAAAATTAAAATAAAGTAAAATATAAATTAATTAAGGATAATATTATTAAACTGTCATTGATGAGTCAAGACACCAGTCCTGCAATTCAGTGCTAAACTAAAGCTCATTTTTTCACGCACTATCTCACAAAAGTGGAACCATCGTCCCCATTAATTGACAATCTAACGGCCTATCCGTGCGATTAAGAATTTCCTGGAATTATCACTGTTTTTGTTAAAGGAGAACTTAAATTCCAATTTCATCGAAATCACAAAGTTATTGATATAATCTAATAAATATTTATCATATAGTAATGATAATGCAAATCAATTATATAAAGGAATACAGGGATAGAGATAACTGTCTTTTTAGTTACGGTTGGGACTCAGTGAAACTCCCATAGTAAGACCTTTATTGAAATTCATGTGCCCTATAAACAACTTGAACAAACAAATTAGTATGTCTGATCTGGCTTAGCCCTTTACCCAATTAACTAGATATTTTGATCCTATCCTTGGTAGAAGGGTCAAGGGGAAAAGCCTTTATTCAACGAAGGCAAATAAAAAGTAAATGATTAATAACAACAATTAATAATGCAACATACAAGCATATAGATGCTAACTGGAAGTAAAAATGCAACATACATAATGCGACAAGCGGATGCTAATTGAAATTCTAACATATTCAAATATTCATATTTTTTTGTGGTTTTAAACTATCCATTTATTATTTTTTGTGGTTTTGCAATATTCAGTTTTTTTTTTTGCTTTTGAAATATTCAATTTTTTTTTGTGGTTTTGAAATTTTCAATTTTTTTTGCTTTTGAAATATTCAATTTTTTTTTTTTTTTTTTGCTTTTGAAATATTCTTTTTTTCTGTTATTTTGAAATATCTATTTTTTTTTGTTGGTATTTTGAAATATCCTTTTTTTTTGTAAGTATTTTAAAACATCCAACTATTCTTAAAGACTAACATGGTACATGGACCAAAAGAACTTGCTTATTCGTTATCTTAATTCTCTAATTATTCTTTAATAACCTAATCCAAGTTCATTGTGCTTTTATTGTGCTTATATCCCCGATCTCATTTGATGATCTGACCCTCAGTCTACTTAGGCCATTCCTTAAGCTTGGAGTACGTCCCTTAGGGAGAAAGGAAGAAATGATCTAGAAAGCTCTCGAGAGGGTTCCGGAGAGGTTCGGTCATTTTCACTTTGTGGGGTATTTTTGACCTTGTGCTCCCTTTTATTTGAATATTTGGCCTTTTTATTTGACATTTGTGGCCTTATGTATTTAGTTTGGCTTTTGCCTTTTTGACTGATTTTTCTTTCTCTTAGGGTGGATGTTTTATTTTCCCCTCTTTTTTTATGTCGGCCTCCTACTAAGACGGCAGATATTTTCAATAGTCTATCTTGAGCCTCATTCCAACATCGCGAGCTGAGAATAAAAGGGAATAACAAAGCAAGAATGGGTTGTACTTTACACTCTTGCTGTCAGTTTTCCTTAGACTTCACATCTCTTGTTACTCAAGGACAAAGCGTGTTTTGTGTGTATAACGCTCATGAATTAGACTATCAAAGACTAACAAAGGAATTTAGGATTTCAAATTGTCTAACTCCACTGGTCTTTGCAACATGCTAATCGACATAACTTAAAATCTAAGGATAGTATTTCTTTTAAGTATAAACCATTCCAGGGATGAGTTAACTCTTGGCCTTCTGCATTAACCAATTTGTAGGCATTACCAGGAAAAGCATCTTTTACAACATAAGGTCCTTCCCAATTGGGTTGGAGTTTATAACATGGACCACCAAGTTTTACAAAAATTCTTTTGACTACCATTTCACCGACTTTGAATTTATGTTCAATGACTTTCTTTTGATAAAAACGTACTAACCTATTTTGATAAACTCTTGAGTGATTAGCCGCTTGTAGGTGCTTAGAATGACCGTGTGATTAACATGAAATATCTATGTTGTTTAGGTGTAAACTAACCTATTAAAAACAGCAACTAAAGTGCAGTGATCGCCAGAAACTTTTAACTTAAAAAGTTTCAAAAGAGAATATGATCGCCTACCTTTCAAACGCGGAAAGATTGAGTCCTTGGTTCCCCTTCCTCAGCCGGCTGAAGAAAGAGAGCCCTTTCTTTGTTCTTTTGTTCTTGCTGTTGAGTTTGAGGTTGAGGATCGTCCAGAAGTTGTGCTTGATTTCCCCTTTTTGATCTCTTGTTGTTGTTGTTGAGTGTAGCAGAGACAAAAAACAGAATGAAGAAACAATGATGAGAATCTAAGTAGAAGTAGTATCTGAACTAATCATGGTTTTAAGCATATTTAAAACAGCAAACTCACTTTTTTAATGGCTTTGAAACCCCTTAGATCAAGTAGGTTTTTGAAAGATTATGCTGTGGTGTGTGTTTGCATGAAGTGAATATGAAAAAAATAAAACTAATGAAATGAATGCAGTAATGAAAAACTTATGCCCAATCGGTTGAAGCCTTGAAAGGATGAAGATCTTGAAAGGAACGCCGACTTCTGGAAATGGCAGCGCTCCGGCGTTACGACGTTGTTGCTTCGATCTTCAAATCGCTATAACGCTATGGCTCAACTCAACTTAATTCTCTTCTTTTTTTTTTCTCTTCAACATGCAGGGTATTTATAGGCATTTCTTGCGTTCGCGATTAACATAGCAAAATTCCGAATTTATCCATCTTAACCGACAGATAATTACTGATTAATTCATCTTTATCTGTAATTATCTAAAACGCGTCCACCTTGGCTGACGCCTTTCAGATTAATTAAGATAAGGATAAACATCCGGGAAAACTTATCTTTATCTTTATTAGGTAAAAAGCGTCTACATGTGTAGACGTCTTTTAGACTAATTAAGATAAGGATAAATATCCGGGAAAACTTATCTTTATCTTTATTAGGTAAAAAGCGTCCACCTGTGTAGACGTCTTTTAGACTAATTAAGATAAGGATAAACATCCGGAGGAGAAGTTAAAATCACTTAGGAAACCTAAAACGCGTCGACATTCCCAGACGCCTTTTAGTTAATAAATTAATTAATTAAAATTCAAATTTAATCGCTAAAATAAGAATAAACTCTAAATGGCGTCTACGTGGGTAGACGTCTTTTAGAATTCTTCATATTTTAACTCAAATTTGAGCTAAAATCAATTCAATTGATTAACTTAAACACATCTGTTAAATCCGACACTCAAAAAGATTAATAAAAATTAATTAATGATTAATTATCAGACCATTCTGAGGCATTACTATATGATATAAAATTTACTCGAAATGACGTCAAAATTAGCGTGTCTACAGCTGCCTCACCTTGGCATCGTCTTTGCAAGGGAGTGAAATGGAATGGAATGTACTGAAAAGGTGATGCCAAGGTGTGATGAGACACGCTCTTAACATCACATGATTGGAATTTTTCTCAAAATTATCAATGAAGATAGCTCAAGGAAATCAATGGAATTAATCCTGTCTGGATGAAGTAGACAAGGAAATAAAATAAAGTCGATCAACCTCCTCGGAGTGGGAAGTACCCCAGGTCGTAGACACTGCGGGTTTCATCATGGGGAGCGTTTTCCAGCCAATGTGGACGTGCTGCAGCCATGATGGATCTTAAAAGAAAACAAGAATATTGGATAAAGAATCCAATCAAGGATAGAATTCCAAGGATATCTTCAAGCGAACCTTAAAGATAATAAAGATACTCAATTCGGAATGGAATATTTCATATCATGTTTGAGATTATTTAATTAATGGTCTGAAACTTAATCAATAATTAATTCTTATTACGATGATTTCAAAGTCCTACATGATGCATGCTGGGCTAAAAGAAAAATATAAAGTCAAATAAAATATAAATTAATCAAGGATAATATTGTTAAATTGTCATTAATGAGTCAAGATACCAATTCTTGTAATCCAGTGCTAAGCCGAAGCTCGTTTATCCACGCACCGTTTTACAAAAGTGGAACCATCGTCCTCACTAATTAACAATCCAACGGCCTATCCGTGCGATTAAGAATCCTCTGGAATTGTCACTGTTTTTGTTGTAGGGGAATTCAAATTCCAGTTTCATCAAAACCACAAGGTCCTTGATATAGTCTAATAAATATTTAACATATAGTAATGCGAATGATTTACATAGAAGAGTACAAGGGTAGAAATAACCGTCTTTTTAGCCACGGTCGGGACTTGAATTCCACAATGGGATTTTCTTGACATTTCCAGCTTTACTCAGAATTTCCTTGAATCTCAGAAACAGGTTTCTTCTCTACTCAGATTCCAACTCTCTTCATGCCTTGTGTCCTGTATATGACTTGAACAAACATGTTAAGTATCTATTTAGGCTTAGCCCCTTGCCTGACCAAACAAATGGTCAATCAATCTTTTCCTTGAATAAATAGTCAAGGGGCATAGCCTTTATTAACAAAGGTAATAAGGATAATCAGACTTAAGCAAAATGCAACATGCAAGCAAACATATGCTCACTGAAAAATAAAAGAAGTGAAACACATTAAATGCAACAAGCAAATGCTAATTGAAATATTTTTGTGGTTTTGAAATATTCATTTTTTGTTTGGGATTTTGAAATATGTATTTTTTTGGATTTTGACAAATGTACATTTTTTTGAATTTTTGAAATATGTACTTTTTTTGAATTTTTGACTATGCAATTTCTTTTGAATTTTGACTATACATTTTTTTTAAAATTTTGACATATGCATTTTTTTTTTGAATTTTGACATATACATTTTTTTTTGAATTTTGACTAAAAGACCAGTATGGTACTTAGATCAAAAGATCATATTCATTTATTAACTTAATTTCCAAATTGTTCTTTAACAACTTAACTTAAAACCCATCGTGTTTGAACTTGTGTTTCCATTCGTGATCCCATTTGATGATTTGACCCTTAGTCAATCTAAGCCATTCTTTAAGCTTGAAGTACACCTCTTTAGAAAGAAAAGAAGAATAGATTTAGAAAGCCCATGAGAAGGTTCCGGAGACCTAAAAAGATGTTCCTTTCCAACCCTAATATCTGTTGGGGTTCGGTCATTTTCTTTCCGGGGTATTTATCGAGCTTGCGTTCCCTTTTGTTTCATTTCATGGCCTTGATGTAACGTTTGTAGTGTAATGGCCTTTTGATTTTGAATTTGGCTTTTTGCCTTGCTTTTTTATTCTTTTCTTTTTTTGCTTTGCTTTGGAACGGATCTCCCCCATTTTTTTTTATGACGGCCTCCTACTAAGATGGCGGGTATTCTTGGTAGTCTATTTTAAGCCTCGTTCCGACATCATGGGCCGAGTGTAAAACAGAATTTTATTTAAAAGGAATGATTTGTACTTTATACTCTTAGTCAAGCTTTTGATATTCTTAAGGACTTGGCATCTCTTGTTACTCACGAATCAAACGTGTCAGTGTGTGCAGTAATGGGTTTGAAGTTAAATTATTAAGACTAACAAAGAAATTTGAGTTTATAAATTTTCTGATTCCACTGGTCTTTGTACCATACTGATCGACTCTTTATCCTAAGGGTAGTATTTCTTAAGGTGTAAACCATTCCAGGGATGATTTAGCTCTTCTCCTTCTGCATTAACAAGACGATAAGCATTACCAGGATAAGCGTGCGATACAACATAAGGTCCTTCCCAGTTGGGTTGGAGCTTAGAACGCGGACCACCAGGTTTTACAAAAATTCTTTTAACGACCATTTCACCGACTTTGAACTTTCGTTCAATGACTTTCTTTTGATAAAAACGTGCCAATCTGTTTTGATAAACTTTGGCATGATTAGCAGCTGACCATCTTTTCTCGTCTAAAAGTTCCAATTGAGTAAGGAGTGTTGAACGATGCTCATCAATGGAAAATTCCTTGTTCAATTGTACTCTTAATGACGGTATAAGGATCTCATATGGAACTACCGCCTCCATTCCAAATGTTAAGGAATAAGGAGTTTGCCCAGTAGGCGTGCGGATTGAAGTTCGGTAGGCCCATAGAGCCTCAACCAATTTTTCTGGCCAATCTGCGAATTTGTTAGATTTACACGTCTTTTTGATGATTTTTATCAAAGTCTTATTAGTTGCCTCTGCTTGGCCATTGCCTTGCGGGTAATAAGGAGATGAATGATGCAATGCAATTTTATACCTGTTGCAGAGGTCCTTCAATTCCTGTGACACGAACTGCGGTCCGTTGTCGGTGACGATGGTACTTGGAATTCCGAATCTTGTGATGATGTTCTTCATGATGAATTTGCAGACGGTTGATGCTTTGATCTCCACGTACGCTTCAGCTTCTGCCCACTTGGTGAAGTATTCCGTTGCCGTGAGAATGAAAGATTTTTGCTTGACGCCGGAATCTGGGTTACCAAGAGGTCCAATAATGTCGAAAGCCCACATGGAGAAAGGCCATGGGGAAGAAACAGGATGGAGTGAAGATGCAGGAGAATGAATTTTGTCGGCGTGAAGTTGACACTTGGCACACCTACGGACATATCCTACGCAATCTTCTTCCATGGTTGGCCAATAAAATCCTTGTCTAAGGATCTTCTTTGCTAGCATCTGTCCATTAACATGGCCACCACAAACTCCACTATGAGCTCCTTCCATAACCTTCCAAAGCTCATCTTCGTCTAGACATCTTAGAAGAACTCCATCAAAACCTCTCTTATATAATGCTCCCCCAACTAGGGTGTATCGTTGAGCAACTCTCCTGATAGCTCTTTTTTCCTCAGTTGTAGCTTCTTCAGGATATGATTGATCTTCACAATATTTTGCAATTTCATGATACCATGGCTTCTGTTCATCATCCACCTCTTCTAACAGCTCCATCAACATGATTTCTCTTTTCTCCACAATACTTCCATCTTTGAATTTCTTCAGCAACTTCTCCTTAGTTCTAAGAAATGAAGGATCTTTCACGGCGGGTGAAAGACGCCTATGAACTATGATTGATTCAAATTGCTTGCTGATAGGAAAATCAAGGGAAGATGCAAGTGAAGCTAGAGCGTCAGCTAAGATGTTTTGGTTTCTAGGGACATGGACAAAGATCAATTTTGTGAAAAGCTTTGAGTAAGCAGAAGTAAGTTCTTGATATGGCTTGAGCTTGGGATCAAGAGTTCGATACTTGGTCAGCACTTGGCGAAGAATTAATTGGCTATCACCCACAATCCTGAGTTTGGTGGCACCATGAAAATGAGCAGCCTCGAGACCAGCAAGAAGTGCCTCGTATTCAGCTATGTTGTTGGTGACTGGAAAATCAAGCTGAAAGGCTTGTGGAATGGTGACACCTTCAGGTGATAACAGAACGATTCCGATCCCCTTTCCATGAGAATTCAGAGCTCCGTCAAAATGCAGAGTCCACATATCATCTCTGATTTGATTTACGGACATCAGTTCCTCATCCGGAAACTCTGATCGCACTGGATCAAATCGAGGAAGGGGATGATGAGCGAGATGTTCTGCTATGGCATAGCCCTTGATCGCTTTCTGTTGAATGTAAATGATATCGAATTGGGATAGAAAGCTTTGCCATCGCGCTAACCTATCAGTAAGAACAGATTTCTCCAGAAGGAATTTGATCGGATTCATCCTAGCGATGAGATGGACTTCATGGGCCAGAAAATAATGCTTTAATTTTTGAACAACCCAAACCAATGCTGCACATGTTTTCTCCATCGCCGTATATCTCTGTTCAGCGGGGTTGAGAAGTTTAGAGAGATAGTAGGCTGCCCTCTCTTTTCCTTCTTCATCCTCTTGTGCTAGGACAGCCCCCACTGCATTATCCAGGACAGAAATATAAAGTATCAATGGTCTGCCTGGAGATGGTGGTCTCAAAACAGGAGGACTTGCCAAATAGTCCTTTAATCCATCAAATGCCTCCTGACACTTATCGTCCCAATTGAATTTGACTCCTGGCTTAGTAAGCTCATAGAACGGCTTACACCTTTGTGAGTGCTGGGAGACAAAGCGGCGAATAAATTGTAACCTCCCGATTAATCCTCTTAACTCTTTCAAGTTTTTGGGAGGTGGCATTTCTCTGATAGCCTTCGCCTTATTGGGATCGATCTCAATTCCCCGTTTGCTGACAATGAATCCAAGCAATTTCCCTGAAGATACCCCGAATACACATTTCTTGGGGTTCATCTTCAACTGATATTCTCTTGATCTCTCTAATACCCTTGCCAAAACTTTGGCATGCTCAGCCTTCGTTTTAGACTTAACCAATAAATCATCCACATACACTTCCAAATCTATATGCATCATGTCATGAAATATTGCCATCATGGCCCTTTGATAAGTGGCTCCAGCGTTCTTCAATCCAAATGGCATGACGACATAACAATATGTTCCCCAAGGTGTAGTGAATGAAGTCTTCTCTTGATCCTCTTCTGCCAGCTTAATCTGGTTGTATCCTGAAAATCCATCCATAAACGATAACGTCTCATAGCCAGCAGTGTTATCGATGAGTACATCAATATGAGGCAATGGAAAATCGTCTTTAGGACACGCCCGGTTTAGGTCGCGGAAGTCAATGCAAATTCTGACCTTCCCGTCCTTTTTCATAACCGGGACTATATTGGCCACCCATTGTGGATAAAGGACAACTCTAATGAATTTGGCTTTGTGTAATTTGTCGACCTCTTCCTTCATCTTTAAAGCCATTTGTGGGTGGAATCGCCTTAATTTCTGCTTGACCGGATTAGCTCCATCCTTTAATGTTAACCTGTGTTCAACTAAAGATGAGTCTAACCCCGGCATATCCTCATAACTCCAGGCGAAAGTGTCCTTATAATCCTTAAGCACTTGTACCATTGCCTTCTCATCCTCTGCAGAAAGATTTTTACTGACGAGGACAACCTTAGGTTCGTCTTCAGTCCCTAAGTTTATTTCTTTGGTGGGCTCTTCTACGGCAGCTGAAGGTTCATCAAATCTCTTCACTCCACTGGCATATGCCTCCGCTGCGTCCTCATCATCTTCCTCATCTTCAACAATGGGGTCCTTTTCATGTACTAACTCATATACCCCGTACCCATCATTGACTGACTCATCATCTGTACAATCTTCTGGCATCTGAATTGGATCTTCTAAAAGCTGAGGGATTAAAGAGCAAAAGGAATATTTATCAGCCAAATCCTGGAGGTATCTTTCTGGAATTTGCCTACCCTTAGGCTTCCTAGACTTCCTAACCTGACTAACCTGCCTAAAACTAGACTTACTAACTTCACTAAACTGTTTATCATAACCTAAGGAAGATGAAACAGGATGAAAATCCTGGGATACAGGTAGAAATACAGGGGAATCCTCCCGTGGGGAGGGACAGAGTAGATCTAGGAGAGAATCTTGACCGACGGACCCGCGCGATGGGGTGTAATCGGACAAGTAAGATGTTTCCTCGATAATGATTTGGGAAGAATTTGTTGTAAAATTGGCGTTTTTTTTGGACAATGAAAAAATTAAACATAAAGCAAGAATGAATACAAATGGGAGGAGAATCGGACGGGGGAAGCGGCACCAAGGCCAGAGGATTAGGGGGATCATATAGCAATATGTCCCAGATTAGATCATACATCCTCTCTAGGTCGAGAGGAGGTTGTGGAATAAAGTCCCGAGGGGACATAGTTATCATAAGGGGCGGAGCCCGTGGAATATCTTCAATTATGACCCGCGACCAAGTCGGGGTCAAGAGTAGTGTACGAAAAAGAGTATGGAGCATTAGGACATGTGAAGGATATGTCCCCCTACATAGCAGATCTGTTGTGTAACCAGCTTCATAGGGGTCATCTGGCTCCCCTTCATCAGTTTGTTCGGACAGCAGTATCCGCTTGTCAAAGATTGTGCCAGGGCTCTCAATTAGCTCGTCAATCTGCGGTGGCCACTTGGGTTCTGCAGGATCCAGGAATAGTCTGTTCAATGCTATGTATAGGTCCCTCAGGTCGAACCATCTGTACCATTCGCATTCGGGATCATGAAATTTTCTCCTTTTCATAGGCCGCAAAGCCTCCAAGGATTGGTACGTAAGTAGTTCGGAGTAATGTCTTGCCAAGTCCCTCCCATATATGTCATGGAAGTCAAAACAGGAAGTAATGACCACCATGTCGTCGTGACTAAGTATGGGCCCTTTCACAAAGTGAGTATATAGAGTCCATGTTAAGGGATCTCGGCCTTCTTTCAGTGGTGTAGACATTGTTTCCAAGATTTCTTGACCATCTTCTTGTTGAACCCTGTCTTGCTTCAGTTTCCTCGGCCTATAGCCCAGACCGCTTCCAGGTACTGCCCGATGATTTTTAACAGGAGTGGTCCTGCCTTGCAACTGTGTGCCCAGACCTTTCCCAGGCTTGTAGCCGTTCTTCATCATAATCCTCCATCCCGGGGTACTCATGCACTTCCCCCTTTTGATAGCATTTAATGGATATGGAGAAATGGTAGCGGCTTTCAAAGGATCAGCCACTGGACGGTAGACCTGTAATACCGACAGAAAAGGTTGTCGGCCAGGTAAAACAGCAGATTTAATATTCAATGTATGAGCAGCAGCAAGGATCGGCATGCTCGTCACTTTAATAATTCGTCCTTTGTAAGGGAATTTGAGGCATTGGTGATTCGTAGAAGGAATCGCCTCAAGAGTTTTGATATAAGGACGTCCCAGAATGGCATTTATGGAAGGGTCGATTTCTAGAATATGAAATTCAACCTCTGCATGACTTACTGGACCTAACTCTACCTTTAAATAAACCATTCCCAGAGGGGAACGGGTAGAATTGTCATATGCCGTAACTGAGATGGGGCTTGGCAGCCATTTCTCCTTGGGCACACCGCATAGCTCCAGGGTCTTCGGAGGTAAAACATTAATTGAAGCCCCTGTATCAACTAGGCATGCATCCACGGCCTTCTTGCAGATATTGACCGTGATGCTCAGAGCCATGCTTCTGGCGGCTGGCGGTGCTAGTTCCGATGTGTGGAATGTAATTGAGGGCTGATCCCCCTGAGGAACTAGTAGTGCTGTAATTTTCTCTACCGGCACGTCTTCGTTGACCATCACCTTCTGTAGGTATTCCATTAAGGCTTCTTGGTGAATCTTGGACCTTTTAATCAATTCCAGTACAGTGATCCGTGCCGGTGTTTTGTCCAGATGTTTCAACAAGTCGTATTGAGTGCCTGGTGCACTCTCTTCATTATGGGCTTCCTCAGTCGGCTGTGATGGGCCGTCTCTGACTGTGGACTGAGGAAAGACCTTGTTGAAAATCCTCCCACTCCGGAGCGCGTGTTCCTCGACCGTGGAGGATCCGGGTGACAACTTGAGTACCGCAGAGTTGGGTGGCGTAAGCGGTGCGGAGGGTTGATGCGTAGGTGGTGGCGTTGGGTTAGGTGGTGATAGCGTAGGGTTAAGTGGTGATGGCGCGGTGCGGATTAAAGGTCTAGATGGTTGGATGGTAGACGGGTAAGTGGTTGGCGAAGTGGGGAATGGTACGCGTAGTAACGGTTTGGATGGTTGGGGCATATCTGGGTAGGTGGTAGTGGTAGCGGGTGAAGTAGGAAATGGTATGCGTAGTAATGGCCTAGATGGTAAAAGGGGCGCGTTATTGGTTTGCGGTGGGGTATATGATGGAGGCGTAGGAGTGCGGGGCGCAATGGGTCTAAGGAAGGTGGGTAGTGGTAGTGGGTTATTGGATGAGGGCGAGTGATATGTGGGTGTGGGTAGAGGGGTGATGGTGACGGGTTGTGGTCTGGGTATGTGGATGGTGCGGCGTGGTAGTCGCTCTGCGGTACTTTGAACGTGACCCGTTGAGTAGAGAGAGGAAGAGTCCTCTATCCTCCATTGTTGCCCATGACCAGCCTCAGACTGGCTGTTCGTTAGAATGGGAGCAACCTGGTTCTGATTCTGGTGCTCCGGGAGCGGATTCTGCACTATGCCCATGTTGGGTGGTGCTGCTGCTTGTGCTGGTGGTCTTGCTTGCTGCTGTTGTTGCTGCTGCGGTCTTCTCGCCTTCAGGGCTGTTATGTATTTCTTCATTTCCTCCCAGTCTATGCCGCCCTGCTCGTTGAGATCATGAATATAATCTCTGAATTGGAAGCAGGTGTCAATGGTATGCCCAGGTTGCCTATGGAAGTAGCAATATCTGGACGTATCGGCATTTTGAGGCCAGACGGCCTTTTCCCTTGGCAAAGCTAAGGCATTGGCTGCCATTAAAGCACTGAAAATATCGGCCAAGGATTCTGGGAGTGCCGGGTATTCTGCCCTCTTCGGGCCTGGAGGTCTCCTCTGCTGGTTGTAGTCACCAGGAGGAGGGACATTGTGGTACGCTGGCGGTGCGCGCGGCTGGTACTGTGGCTGTTGTTGTTGCTGATACTGCTGCTGCTGGGGTTGCTGGTACTGCTGTTGCCGTTGCGGCTGTTGCTGTAGCTGTTGCTGGTTTTGATTCTGATTCGGCTGCTGGGGCCGCTGATACTGCTGTTGGTACTGGGGGTTCTGCTGCTGTCTGTACCCTTGTTGCTGTGGCCTCTGGTACTGCTGCTGACTCCTCACGAACTGGGGCGAGTTATTGTTCATGGTGCTCACTTGCTCATGAGAGAGCGTGCCCTCGGTAGTCGGACCTGTGCTGGAAGAGTTCGGCACTGCAGGCTTCCGAGGCGGAGGCCTGCTAGGTCTATGAGGATCAAAGACGCTAGAGAATGTAGCATCCTTGAAGGCATTCTGGCAGTACCGTGCTCTTTCATAGAGCTCTGCCATGTTAGTCAAATTGTTCAAGGAGAGGACGAGCTTGAACTGGGGGGTGGCATTGGAAATTAACATTTTCACTTGTTCGGACTCGGACAAGTGATCCTTCACCTTTTCAGCCAGACCCCGCCACCTGTCAGCAAAACCGACAAACTCCTCATCAGGTTTCATCTTTTCTGCAATGAGGTCCGTGATAGACAAGGAGGGTGCAACTCTGTCCTGGTATCGTTGAATGAATTTGCGTGAAACGATACCGTAATCTTCTACTTCTGAGGGTTCCAGGGAAAAGAACCACTCGAGGGCTGGTCCCTCTAGAGATCTCCTGAACAAGAAGGCCAACGACCTCTTGTCGTTCTGCCAGAAAGAGGATTCATACATGAACTCCTTCAGGTGTGTGAAGGGGTTACCAGTACCGTTGTACTTTCGGTACACTGGCATCTCAGAGGGTGGCAGATGGAATACTGGCAGACTCGGTAGACTGATTTCTGGCACAGCTTTGACCCCCATCATTTTCTGGAGGTTATTAAATTGCTCATCCATACGCTCCATTTTGGCCAGCAGCGTTTGTGTGGTCAGATCTGCTTGAGGAGGAGGAGGAGGAGGAGGTACTTGGTAGGCCTGCTGCCTAGAGTACGTTGGACAGGGTGGACAATAGAGGGGAGGTCCGGCAGCGCTTCCGCCATGCCCGAGGGCATTTTGATAAGTAGGCGTTTGCGGTCTAGCCGGTCGCCTAGATGATGAAAGCTGCGGCCCAGCTGGCCGAGAAGTAATATGAAGGCCCTCAACGGCCTGATGGATATAAGGAGGAGGAAAAGAAGGTTGCTGAGGAACAGCAGGGGGAGCCACAGGGTTCGGCTCGGCAGGCTGCATAGGTGCCTTCCCCTTCAAAATAGATTGGATCGCCTCGAACTGCTGAGGGTCCAGTCGGGAGGCAAGAACTCCCAGAGCATTGATGAGATCCGTAGGATCAGAGGATGAGGGATCATTCTGATTCATGTCCCCCTCGAGATCAGGATTAGGGATCGCATATTCATGCGGAAGAGGATCAGGATATTGATCACGTGGACGCAAAAGAGGTGTCCGAACATTCCCATCTAGACGATACGGAATGGGGATAGAACTACGGGAGGCATCGGCATCTCTCCCACTCTCATAATTGTACTCAGAATTCCGAGGGGCATTAGCATCTCCCTCGTAATTAACCATGGCGTCTGGAGCCACACTCAAGTCCCTACCTGATCGTAGCAACATGATGTTAGATTCCCTTTTCAAAGATTTAATCAAACAAGTTGTACAGAGATTAATCAAACAAGTGGATGCTTAACGTGATTTTAGGATTCCTTGTTGAGTTATTTGAATTGGAGTAAACCACAATTTCGCTCAGGGAAAGGATCCTAGTTTCAGTTCGATTTCCACCGTTATTCTCTAGGGCTTTCTCTCACAACGCTTTCAGAATCTAACCAGGACTTCAATTGGTACAACCAGCCCGATGATCAAGGAGGAGTACCTTGATTTTGGGGACTTATGGAGGTCTCAACGTCAACTTCTCTAGTCTGATCAAGGGACCAACCCAATCAGAGAGAGTTGCTGACGTCGAGTAATGTGTTCCTAAGAAGAGGAGGGTATTAGCCTCAATGCGTATGTCCTGTGGCCTGGACGGCCTCTAATGCTTAGTAAGTCATGGGTAGCTAGCACTCAAAACACAGAAATCTGGAAACTGAAAAAAAATTAAGAAACTGTCTGAATCGCGTCGATGGTAGTCGACGCTATTCAAAACAGAACTTAATTTTTCGCAGAAGCAGATGCAGAGAGCAGAGAAGCTGTGAAGCCTGAAAAGCGTCTAGGTAGGTTGACGCGGTTTTGAAACGCGTCAGCTATCCTGGACGCTTTTCAGTTCGCAGAAACAGTTTTCCAGGAGGATTTTCTGGGTTGAATCCTCCTCAAACAAGGTAAAAAGCAGTAAACAATCGACTCATGCAAATTTTTTTAGTTCCAGATTTTAAACAGGATGGTTTACTAACTAAACAACTAGAAAAACAATCAATCACACATCATTTTTATCACAAAAACAGCTTTTTGAGTTAATCAAGGGGGGGGGCAAGATCTTGCCACTGGGGTGTGCACGTGATGCACGAGGGAAATCAATTAAACTAAACACTCACCAATTGGTGAGGACGTGTCCAGAGACACAAATGGTGCACCGTGGGTGCCCGATATGATGATAGCAAGAACAAAAGGAAACTAAAAGATGGCGAGACCAAGTCCCATCGTGATCGCCAAAAAAGCTGTAGGTGCTTAGAATGACCGTGTGATTAACATGAAATATCTATGTTGTTTAGGTGTAAACTAACCTATTAAAAACAGCAACTAAAGTGCAGTGATCGCCAGAAACTTTTAACTTAAAAAGTTTCAAAAGAGAATATGATCGCCTACCTTTCAAACGCGGAAAGATTGAGTCCTTGGTTCCCCTTCCTCAGCCGGCTGAAGAAAGAGAGCCCTTTCTTTGTTCTTTTGTTCTTGCTGTTGAGTTTGAGGTTGAGGATCGTCCAGAAGTTGTGCTTGATTTCCCCTTTTTGATCTCTTGTTGTTGTTGTTGAGTGTAGCAGAGACAAAAAACAGAATGAAGAAACAATGATGAGAATCTAAGTAGAAGTAGTATCTGAACTAATCATGGTTTTAAGCATATTTAAAACAGCAAACTCACTTTTTTAATGGCTTTGAAACCCCTTAGATCAAGTAGGTTTTTGAAAGATTATGCTGTGGTGTGTGTTTGCATGAAGTGAATATGAAAAAAATAAAACTAATGAAATGAATGCAGTAATGAAAAACTTATGCCCAATCGGTTGAAGCCTTGAAAGGATGAAGATCTTGAAAGGAACGCCGACTTCTGGAAATGGCAGCGCTCCGGCGTTACGACGTTGTTGCTTCGATCTTCAAATCGCTATAACGCTATGGCTCAACTCAACTTAATTCTCTTCTTTTTTTTTTCTCTTCAACATGCAGGGTATTTATAGGCATTTCTTGCGTTCGCGATTAACATAGCAAAATTCCGAATTTATCCATCTTAACCGACAGATAATTACTGATTAATTCATCTTTATCTGTAATTATCTAAAACGCGTCCACCTTGGCTGACGCCTTTCAGATTAATTAAGATAAGGATAAACATCCGGGAAAACTTATCTTTATCTTTATTAGGTAAAAAGCGTCTACATGTGTAGACGTCTTTTAGACTAATTAAGATAAGGATAAATATCCGGGAAAACTTATCTTTATCTTTATTAGGTAAAAAGCGTCCACCTGTGTAGACGTCTTTTAGACTAATTAAGATAAGGATAAACATCCGGAGGAGAAGTTAAAATCACTTAGGAAACCTAAAACGCGTCGACATTCCCAGACGCCTTTTAGTTAATAAATTAATTAATTAAAATTCAAATTTAATCGCTAAAATAAGAATAAACTCTAAATGGCGTCTACGTGGGTAGACGTCTTTTAGAATTCTTCATATTTTAACTCAAATTTGAGCTAAAATCAATTCAATTGATTAACTTAAACACATCTGTTAAATCCGACACTCAAAAAGATTAATAAAAATTAATTAATGATTAATTATCAGACCATTCTGAGGCATTACTATATGATATAAAATTTACTCGAAATGACGTCAAAATTAGCGTGTCTACACCGCTTACCATCTTCTCTTGTCTAAAAGTTTCAACTGAGCGAGGAGTACAGAGCGATGCTCATCAATGGAAAACTTCTTATTCAATTGTACTCTTAATGACGGGATGAGGACTTCATATGGAACTACGGCCTCCATTCCGAATATCAAGGAATATGGGGTTTGCCCAGTGGGGGGGCGGATTGAAGTTCAGTAAGCCCATAGAGCCTCAACCAGCTTTTCTGGCCAGTCTGTGTATCAGTTAGATTCACACATTTTCTTGATGATTTTTATCAAAGTCTTGTTAGTTGCCTCTGCTTGGCTATTGCCTTGCGGATAATAAGGAGATGAATGATGCAATGCAATTTTATACCTGTTGCAGAGGTCCTTCAACTCTTGTGTTATGAACTGTGGTCCATTGTCAGTGACGATAGTGTTTGGAATCCCGAACCTCGTGATGATATTTTTCAAGATGAACTTACAGACTATTGATACTTTGACTTCCGCGTAAGCTTCGGCTTCTGCCCACTTTGTGAAGTACTCCATCGCGGTAAGGATGAAAGATTTTTGCTTGATTGAGGAGTTGGGATCACCAAGAGGTCTAATGATGTCGAATGCCCACATGGAGAAAGGCCATGGAGAGGAAATAAGATGGAGTGAAGATGCGGGGGAGTGGATCTTGTCGGCATGAAGTTAACTCTTAACACACCTACGGACAAATCCTACACAATCTTCTTCCATAGTTGGCTAGTAATATCCTTGTCTAAGGATTTTCTTTGATAGCATTTGTCCATTAACGTAGCCACTACAAACTCCAACATGAGCTCCTTCCATGATCTTCCAAAGCTCATCTTCATCTAAGCATGGTAGAAGAACACCATCAAATCCACGTCTATATAACTCTCCTCCAATTAGGGTGTATCTTTGAGCAATTCTCCTGATAGCCCTTTTCTCCTCAGCAGTAGCTTTTTTAGGGTATGACTGATCTTCATAAAATTTAATAATTTCATATAACCATGGTTTCTCTTTATCTTCCATCTCTTCTTGCAGTTCCAATAGCATAATTTCTCTTCTCTCTACAATATCTCCGTCTCTAACCTTCTTCAGCAACTTCTCTTTAATCCTAAGAAAGGGAGGGTCCTTTACAATAGGAGAGAGACGCCTATAGATGATGATTTATTCGGAGTGTTTACTGATTGGGAAATTCAGACATGATGCAAGAGAAACTAGATCGTCAACTAAGATGTTCTGATTCCGAGGAATATGGACAAAGATCAGCTTGGTGAAGAGCTTGGCATAAGCTAAGGTGTGTTCCTTATAAGGCTTGAGTTTGGGATCAAGGGTGTGATACTTGGTGAGCATTTGGCAAAGGATAAATTGACTATCACCTACAATCCGTAGTTTGCTGGCACCATGGAAATGAGCAGCCTCGAGGCCGGCAAGAAGAGCTTCATATTCAGCTATATTATTTGGAACATGAAAAGTAAGCTGAAAAGCTTGGGGAATGGTGACACTTTCAGGTGATAGGAGAACGATGCCTATACCCTTACCATGAGAATTCAAAGCTCCGTCAAAATGCAAAGTCCACAAATCATCTTTGATTCTGTTGATAGACATCAGTTCCTCATCCGGAAACGTTGATCGGACTGGATCAAGCATGGGAAGGGGGTGATGAGCAAAGTGTTCTACTATGGCATAACCTTTGATCGCTTTTTGCTGAATATAGATGATGTCGAATTGGGATAAAAAGCTCTGCCAACGTGCTAATCGATCTGTAAGGACAGATTTCTCAAGGAAGAATTTGATTGGATTCATCCTAGCGATGAGATGGATTTCATGGGATAGAAAATAATGCTTCAGTTTCTAAACTACCCATACAAGTGTTGTACATGTTTTCTCCATCGCTGTATATCTCTGTTCAGTGGGGTTGAGAAGTTTAGAGAGATAATAGGTTGCCTTCTCCTTTCCTTCTTCATCCTCTTGTGCTAGGACAACCCCCACTGAATCATCTAGGACAGAAATATATAGAATTAAATGTTTGCCTGAAGATGGTGGTCTCAAGACAAGAGGACTTGCAAGATACTTCTTCAATCCATCGAATGCCTCCTGACCATTATCGTCCCAATCGAATTTGACTCCCGACTTAGTAAGCTCATAGAATGGCTTACACCTTTGTAAGTGCTGGAAGACAAAGCGGCGAATAAACTGCAACCTCCCGATTAATCCTCTTAGTTCCTTCATGTTCTTGGGAGATGACATTTTAATGATAGCTTTAGCCTTGTTGGGATCGATCTCAATGCCTCATTTACTGACGATAAATCCTAACAACTTCCCTGATGAGACACCAAATACGTATTTCTTTGGATTCATCTTTATTTGGTACTCCCTTGATCTCTCCAAAACCTTTCCCATAACTTTAGCATGCTCGACTTTGGTTTTAGACTTAACCAGAAGATCATCCACATATACTTCCAAATCTATATGCACCATGTCGTAGAATATAGCCATCATTGCCCTTTGGTAAGTGGCTCCAGCATTCTTCAATCCAAATGGCATAACAACATAACAGTATGTGTCCTATGGTGTAGTAAATGATGTTTTCTCCTAATCATCTTCTGCCAATTTAATTTGATTATATCCTGAGAAGCCATCCATGAATGATAGAGTCTCGAATCCAGCCGTGTTATCAATCAACACATTATGTGAGGCAGTGGAAAATCATCTTTAGGACATACCCGGTTCAGATCTCGGAAGTCAATACAAATCCTGACTTTTCCATCCTTCTTCATAACCAGGACTATGTTAGCCACCCATTGCGGATAGATGACAACTCTAATAAATTTGACTTTATGCAGCTTATCAACCTCTTCCTTCATCTTTAAAGCCATTTGTGGATGGAATCACCTTAACTTTTGTTTAACCTAGCTAGCTCTAGGTTTTAAGTTGAGTCAGTGTTCCACCAGAGAAGAATCTAACCCCGGCATGTCTTTATAGCTCAAGGCGAAAGTGTCCTTGTATTTTCTGAGGACTCGAACCAAAGCCTCTTCGTCTAATTTTGAGAGATTTTGACTAATGAGGACTACCTTAGGCTCTTCCTCAGTTCCTACGTTGATCTCCTTGGTTGGTTCTTCTACTACAACTGAGGGTTCATCAAATCTCTTCACCCCACTGGCATATGCCTCAACTGCGTCCTCATCTCCTTCTTCTTCAATGACGGGATCTTTCTCATGCACCAATTCATACACTCCATACCCATCATCAACCAACTCGTCTGTCTCACAAACTTCTGACAACTTGATTGGATCCTCTAACAGCTGAGGGATTTGATAGAACAAAAAGCACTTAGAAACTAACTTCTAGAGGTATCTATTTGGAATTTGCCTACCCTTAGGCTTCCTAGACTTCTTAATGACTAACTTCATTAGACTCTCTACAATTAAACTCCCTATCCTGACCTAAAGAGGACGAAGAAGGATAAAAATCAGAGGATACATGAGAAAATACAGGGGAATCCTTCTGAGAGGAGGGGCATGGTATATCTAGGAGGGAAACTTGCCTGGATGACCCACGCAATGGGATACATTCGGACAGATAGTAGGATGTTTCCTCAACGAGGATTTGGGAGGAAGAAGTTGCCAAATTGGCGTTTTTTTTTTTTTTAGGAATTTTTAGTATTTATCATGAAACATGAATGAATTTGGAAGGAGGGATGATCATGAGGCGGAGAAAATGGCACCATGGCCAGAGGATTAGGGGGATCATAAAGTACTAGGTCCCAAATCAAATCATGGACCCTCTCGAGGTTGAGGGGAATCCGAGGAAGAATCTTCTGAGGGGACAGAGTAATGATAATGGGCGGTGCCTGGGGTATATCTTCAGTAATGACCCATGACCAAGGCAAGGTCAGAAGCAGAGTGCGGAATAGGGTATGGAGGGTGAAAATAAGTGAGAGGTAAGTAGCCCTCCAGAGGTGATCAATTGTCAAACCAGCTTCATAGGAGTCAACTGGCTCCCCTTCATCAATCTCCTCACTCAGCAAAATCCTTTTATCGAAAATGGATCCAAGCCCTTCTATCAGCTCATCTATCAGTGGCGGCCATTGTAGTTCAGCAGGATGTAGGAATAATCTGTTCAATGCAATGTACAGGTCTTAGGTACCAAACCATCTATACCACTCACACTCCAGATCTTGAATCTTTCTTCTTTTCATTGGCTGTAGAGCTTCTAAGGATTTGTATGTCAACAGTGGTGTGCATTGCCTAGCCAATTCTCTCCCATAGATGTCATGCAAGTCGAAGTGAGATGTTCTCACCACTATATTATCATGGTCATGTCAGATCACGCACCCTTTGATGAAATGTGTAGATAAGGTCCAGGTCAAGGGGTCTCAATTTTCTTTGCAGGGTGTTACCATAGTTTTTCATACTTTATGACCATCTTCTTCTTGCTGCTGGATTATAGTGTGTCTCACCTTCTCTGGCCTACAGCCCAGACCGTTTCCAGGTATCTTCTTGCCATCTTTCACTGGCTTAATTATGCCCTGTAACTGTGTACCCAAGCCTTTACCAGGTTGATACTTGATCTTCATCATAATATTCCAACCCGGGGTACTCATGAACTTCCCCCTTTTTACGGCATCAATTGGATAGAGTGAAGGACTGGAGTGTTTCAGTGGATCAGCCGTTGGAATATAAGTTTACAACATGGACAGGATGGGTTGACGAATAGACGGAGAGACTGGAGTTGAACTTGTATTTAAAGAGTGAGCAGCAACAAGAATAGGCATGCTCGTGACCTTAATGACTCGTCTTTTGTGGGTAAACTTGAGGCATTGATGATTTGTAGATGGGATAGCCTCAAGTAGTTTGATGTAAGGACGGCCGAGTATTCCTTTCAATGAGGGGTCAATCTCGAGAATGTGAAATTCAACCTTTGCCTAACAGACCAGTCCCAATTCAACTTTCAAATACACCATTCCCAGAGGGGAACGGGTGGAGTTGTCATAAGCAGTGACAGAGATAGGGGAAGGCAACCAATTTTCTTTAGGAATTCTACACAGCTCCAGTGTTTTCGGAGGTAAGACATTAATGGATGCCCCAGTGTCCCCCAGACTAGCATCTACAGCTTTCTTGCAAATGTTGACCGTAATGCTCAAAGCCATGCCTCTTGCTGCCAGTGATGCTAACTCAGAGGAGTGGAACGAGATAGAGGGCTAATCCCCCTAAGGAACCAACAAAGCAGTGATCCTCTCTACCGGCACGTCTTTATTGACCATGACTTTCTGTAAATACACCGTCAGAGCTTCTTGATGGGTCTTAGATCTTTTGATCAATTCTAGTATAGAAATGCGTGTTGGTATCTTGTCAAGATGCTTCAGCAAATCATATTGAGTGCCTGGTGCACTTTCTTCGTTCTATACTTCATCCACTACTTGTGACGGTCCTTTCTGGACATCAAATTGTGGGAATACTTTGCTAAAGATGCGGCCGCTCCGGAGCTCAACAATGGATGATGCAGGCGATGCCTTAACTACTGTCGGGTTTATGAGAGGTTTTGAAGGCATTAGGGGTTGGGGTTGGTGGGTAGGTGATAATGATGTGGAGAGTGGGGTGCGCAATAATGACTTGGATGGCATAAGGGGTTCATAAGTAGATGGTGGAGGGTTGTTTGGTGTTGGAGTAATGGGTGCTTGGGTAATGCGGATGAGGGGTTTGGTAGATTGGGTAGGGCTTTGGTGGGTAGGTGATGGCGTAGGGAACAGTATGCGTAGTAGCAGTTTGGATGGGAGTATGGATTCGTAGACGAGTGGCGGGTTATTTGTTGGTGGTGTAGTGGTCATGGGTTTGAGGAAGGCGAGCGGGGGTTTTAAACGCAGTCCTAAGGATGGGGGTAGGTTGTGATGGGGTTGGTGAAGGTTTGGAGATGGTGATGGTTGTTCGGTAGTATTTCAGCTGTGGCCTGTTAAGTAGATAGAAGAGGCCTCTTCGACCTTCCATTGTTTCCCCCTATTAGCCTTAGATTGGTTGTTCGTGAGGATTGGGGCGATTTGATTTTGATGCTCCGGCAACGAGTTCTGTACAATTCCCATATTTTGTGGGGGTGCCGCTTGCTGGACTAGTGCTCTTTGTTGTTGTTGTGGTTGTTGTTGCTGTTGCTGTTGTGGTCTCCTAGCCTTCAAGGCAGTAATGAACTTCCTCATTTCTTCCCAGTCTATACCTCATTGGTCATTTAAGTCGTGGATGTAATCCCTAAATTGGAAACAGGCATCCATAATGTGCCCAGGTTGTCGGTGATACACGCAGTATCGAGAGGCATATGCATTCGGTGGCCAGATAGTCTTTTCCTTAGGCAATACCAAAGCATTGGCTGCCATGAGAGCATTAAAGACATCAAAGAGAGTCTCTAGTAATTGAGGATATGCCGCTCTCTTGGGACCAGGAGGCTTCCTCTACTGGGAATAATCATTTGGAGGAGGAACTTGATTATAGTTTGGTTGCTGCCTAGGTTGATTATATGCCTGTTGTTGGGTTTGTTGGGGTAACTGGAGGTGTTGAGGTTGGTTGTATACTTGCTGAGGAGATTGTTGTTGGAACTGCTGAGGAGGTTGCCTATAACCCTGCTGATTTGGCTGTCTTGGTGCATTGTACTGTGGTGGCTGACTTCTGACTAATTGAGCATGGTTATTGTTCATGATGTTGACCTGTTCATGGGATAGAGTTCCTTCAGTGATCAGACCAGTTGTAGTAACATTCGGAACATTAGGCTTCCTGGGTGGTGGCCTATAGGTCCAATGAGGATCAAATACACTGGAGAATGTAAGTATCTTTAAAGGCATTCTGGGCATAGCGCGCCCTCTCATATAAGTCTGCCATGGTAGTCAGGTTGTTCAATGTTAGGACTAACTTGTACTACAGTGTAGCATTAGCAATCATCATCTTCACTTGCTTCGGCTCAGACAAGTGGTCTCTTATTTTCTCAGCCATTGATTGCTATCTATCGGCGAACACCACAAAGTCCTCGTCTGGCTTCTTTTTCTCATTAACCAGATCTGTGATAGATAGGGTAGGTGCCACCCGATCCTTGTACCTTTGTAGGAATTTTTTGGATACTACATCAAATTTTTAACTTCACTCGAATCCAGGGAAAAGAACCACTCTAAGGCTGGACCTTCTAGTGACCTTCTAAATAGGAAAGCCAACGCTCTCTTGTCGTTCTACCAAAGGAGGATTCGCACAAGAATTCTTTGAGGTGGATGAAAGGATTGCCCGTACCCTTATACTTCCGGTACACTAGCATTTCAGAAGGCAATAAATGGAAGACTAGCAAATCAGAAACAACCATTTTAAGGACAACTTGTGCACCCATGGTCCTTTGGAAAGTATTGAATTGCTCATCAATCTGAGCGATCTTGTTGAGCAGAATTTGAGTGGTTGGATATACTGGTGGAGGAGGTGATTGCTAAAAAGCCTGGCCCCTAGAGTAAGTGGGAACAGGAGGACAATAAGGTCGTGAACTGGCAGCATTCCCGCCATGCCCGAAGGCATTTTGGTAAACTGGAGTATGTGGCCTGACAGGTGTCGTGAACTAAATTGTTGGTGGCCCATGGGCCGAGGAGTAGAAATACGGAGGCCTTCCATGGCCTGGACAGGGACTTGAGGAATAGTATGATGAACCGGAGGATTTTGTTCAGAAGAACCAAAGGGAGTCTTTCCCTTCAAAATAGATTGGATTGCCTCTAGCTGACGAGGATCCACATGCGTAGCCAAAGCTCCCATGAGGGTAGCAAGATCAGAGGGATGAGAAGAAGGCCCAACTTGGTCTTGGGCTTCTTCAAAAGTGGGGTTAGAGATTACATGAACGTGGGGGTGATTGCCCATATCCGGATTGTATTGATCATAAAGGGAATGAGCCTGAAACTGAGGGGCATAAGCATCTCCCTCATGCATGGTTTGGAACTGATTAGGATTATGAGAGGCATAAGCAGCTCTCTCATCTTCAGAGAAGGACGGATCATAAACCTGAAGGGCATGAGCATCTCCCTCGTATGTAACCAGATCTTCTTGTTCGAGGGCAACCATGCCGACGGTTCTACCTGAGCGTAACATCATTGTTTGATTGTCAAGAATTCAGACAAGTTATGCAGATTAACAAACAAGTTGATGATTACGTCGTCTTAGGATTCCTTGTAGAGTTAAAATAGATTTTCTTAAAGTTGGATTCACTCAAGGAAGGATCCTAGTTTCAGTTCAATTTTTCACTGTTATATGCTATGGCTTTCACTCACAACGGTATGAAGATCTATCCGATACTTCAAAGGTACAATCAGCCCGATGAACAGAGAGGAATTCTCTGCTTTTGAAGACTTATGGACGTCTTAACACTAACCACCCTAGTCTGACCGAGAGATCGACCCAGTCAGAGACAGGTGAGAGTACTAAGAAGGGTGTTCCTATAAAAGGGGGAGAAGCCCCAATGCAAATGACATGTGGCCTGGATGGCCTCTAATGTAGTATAATAGATAAATATAAGTAACAAGGAGATCAAAGATCCGAGGACTAGTGAGCAATAGGGAAAACTGCTTGAATCGCGTCGTTGTTCACATACGTTATTAAAGACAGAAAACTGCAATAAGAGGCTAAATTGCGTCTGGACGGGGTTCTAAGGTTTTCTCGGTTTCTCCGGATCGCTCACGCAGCGGAAAAACAAAAATATTTACAACGATCCGTTCCCGTTTCGAAATCTAAAATACGAGATAATCGGATCATCTTTTCTCACCGTGTGCGGATTCGAATCCGCAGCCGTTTGGTTCCGTCGGTGTGACACCGCAAGCCGCGCAAGCGCCCGGCCTCTAGCGAAGTCCACGCCATCCTCCCCGCGACGGATATCCTCGAGTTCGTCGTTCTTCGCAGCCCACGAAGCCTCCGCCGGTCGCCGCAATGATCGCCGCAGCTCGCAGACGATTTCCCGTCGAACGGGATTCGGAGAAGTGGCGGAGCAGATCTGGATCTGCTTGGGCGTCAGAGAAAGACAGAAAATGAGGAGGGGCGGCTAGGGTTAGCAGCAGCTTGGCCTGCTCAGCCCGTTCGCAATGTTTTATACTAATCGCGCGGTTTTTCACAAAAACCCCCGGTTTGTATAAAACCCACTTATTTATCCATCGCCTTGAGAATCATTTGCGTGTGACCCTCTAGGCCCAAGTACCAGTCCAATTAATGGCCCAACAAGCCCAGTGACTCCTCACTAGCTTTATTAATTAATTAATAACCCTTTGTTAATGAATTAATCAATCGAATTGATGTCGCACATCGAATTCGACCGGGCCTCCGATCACGTTGGGTGCCAAGCAACACCGCGTGAACCCGGAAGGTATTTAGGGTTAAGTAACCCACTCTTGGAACCTTTCCGTCGACAGTTACCGCGTGGATATAATCCTTCATTCGTACAATGCTCTCGAGTCAACTCAGGGTATGGCGAGCTGTCAAACCCTAACCGGTCGACTCACTTGGATTGGATGCCGCTGATGAATATCGGAAAACTCCTTTCCCGATATTATCGTCCGCCCTGGCCAGGGACTTTCGCGCATCCTTCCTAGAGCATTCTCTCTCTAAGTACCGAGAGCGAATGATTCCTTATTGACACACAATTGCCTTCAACGGTATTCTGCTGCACCCAATCCTTGGCGTATTAGAATCCGGTGTCTAGAGATTCGTAGACCAAGGTCAAAGTACAGAAGTCAACCGCCAAGGTGTCCTTGGTGTCTCAGGTCCGAGGACCATCCACGCAACTGCGACAATAGAATCAAGCTGGTTGACAGTGAGGTACGATACCATCCAGCGATTCAGTCGGATTAGTTCAGTAAACTTATTCTCCAATGAGCACCTACAGATTCGTCTTAGTGTCTCCACACAAGTGACTTATGAGACCAGTCACCCTCATCATACGAGCAGGAGTAATCTGTACTAGTCTAACCGGATATCCGATGTCCTTCTCGGATATCCTCCGACTATGAACGATTAAGAATATGTGTGTTTAAGTGATCAGTCTCATTAGTATGATCTCATTATAATCTGATCACCATAGCATATATTCACGGACTTCATTATGAAACGATAATTAACGCGTTTTACACATAATGAATATTATGCCATTTTATTAATAATGAACGAGATTTACATTGTTAGATTGGCTTGTAGGCCACCTAAACTAACAATCTCCCACTTGGACTAAAGCCAATCACCTTTATACAATAAGCCCATAGACTCTAGGTGACGCTCAAACACAATTTGAGCCAACGGCTTTGTCAGTGGATCTGCTACATTGTCGACGGATGGAACTCTTTCCACCACTACATCTCCTCTGGATATGATCTCTCTGATAAGGTGAAAGCGCCTCAGAATATGCTTCGATTTCTGATGAGACAGTGGCTCTTTCGCTTGCGCAATCGCTCCATTGTTGTCACACAATAGTGGAACAGGCTCAGAGATGCTGGGAACTACGCCGAGGTCGGTGATGAATTTCTTCAACCACACTGCTTCCTTGGCGGCTTCAGCTGCAGCGATGTACTCAGCTTCAGTCGTCGAATCTGCAGTGGTTACTTGCTTGGAACTCTTCCAGCACACTACACCTCCGTTCAAAGTAAACACGAATCCAGATGTAGACTTGCTATCATCTGGATCTGACTGGAAACTCGAGTCAGTAAAGCCTCGCAGTTTCAAGTCACCTCCTCCATAGACAAGAAACATATCCTTAGTTCTTCTCAAGTACTTGAGGATGCATTTCACTGCCTTCTAGTGCTCTTCGCTTGGATCAGCTTGAAATCTGCTCGTAACACTTAGAGCAAATGCAACATCAGGCCGTGTACATAGCATGGCATACATGATAGATCCTATGGCAGAGGCATAGGGTATTCTATCCATGAATGCCCTCTCATCAGGAGTCTTAGGAGACTGCTCCTTTGAGAGATTAATTCCATGTCTCATCGGTATGAAACCTCTCTTGGAATTTTTCATGCCAAACCTTTTGACTATGGTATCTATGTACAAGGATTGGGTCATTCCAAGCATCCTCTTTGATCTATCTCTATAGATCCGTATTCCTAATACGTAGGATGCTTCTCCCAAATCCTTCATGGAGAAGTTCTTCGACAGCTAGATCTTTACTGATGACATCATAGCTACATCATTCCCAATGAGTAGTATGTCATCTACGTAAAGAACTAGAAAAGTGACTGCACTCCCACTGGTCTTCTTGTACACACAAGGCTCATCTTCATTCTTAATGAAGTCATAAGACTTGAGAGCCTCGTCAAATCTTATGTTCCAGCACCGGGAAGCCTGCTTCAGTCCATAAATGGACCTCTGAAGCTTGCACACTTTATCTGGAGATTCTTTGGATGTGAAACCTTCTGGTTGTATCATATACACCTCTTCCTCAAGATTACCATTGAGGAAGGTAGTATTCACATCCATCTGCCAGATTTCATAATCAAAATGTGCAGTAATGGCGAGCAGAACTCTGATCGACTTTATCATGGCAACTGGTGAGAAAGTCTCGTCATAGTCAATTCCTTGCCTTTGACGATATCCCTTTGCCACCAACCTTACCTTATAAGTGTCGATCCGTCCATCAGCACCGATCTTTCTTTTAAAGATCCACTTGCAACCGATGGGTACAATACCCTCGGGCAAGTCCTCCAAGTTCCAAACTTGGTTGGTGTACATGGACTGGATTTCTGAGTTCATGGCTTCTCGCCATTTCCCGGCTTCTGGGCCTTCTATGGCCTCCTGGTAGGTTTTAGGATCATCATCCTCATTATATTGTACCTTAGACTCACCTTCAGCGATATGTCCCACATATCGTTCGGGTAGTCTAGGTACTCTACCAGATCTACGAGGCTCATCTGTGTGTACCTGAACAGGTTCAGGAACTGATATCTCATCTGATGATAATGCAGCTGTTTGGGGATCTGGAACCTCTTCCAGTACTATTTTACTCCCACTGTCCTCCTGGAGAAGGTATTCCTCTTCCAGGAAGACAGATTTCCTGGCGACAAACACCTTTTGTTCACCAAGATGGTAAAAATAGTATCCAAAGGTTTCCTTTGGATATCCCACAAACCTGCATTTATCAGTTCGTGATTCCAGCTTGTCTGGATCATGCCTCTTTACATGAGCAGGCCAACCCCAGACTTTAACATGTTTAAATTCTGGCTTTCTGCCTTTCCATATCTCATATGGGGTAGAGGCCACAGACTTGCTGGGTACTCTGTTCAGTAGGTATGCTGCTGACTCTAGAGCATACCCCCAGAGGGACACTGGTAATCCCGAAAAGCTCATCATGGATCGCACCATGTCCAACAAGGTGCGATTCCTCCTTTCTGATACACCATTCATCTGTGGTGTATATGGAGGGGTCAGCTGAGAAAGGATACCATTATCCTTTAAGAATTGTGTGAAATTAGTACTCAAGTATTCTCCTCCTCGATCTGATCGAAGAGCTTTAATACTCTTTCCTAACTGCTTCTCCACCTCATTCTTGAACTCCTTGAACTTCTCAAATGCTTCCGACTTGTACTTCATTAAGTACACATAGCCGAATCTTGAGAAGTCATCGGTGAACGTGATGAAGTAAGAAACGCCACCTTTGGCTTGGGTGGACATTGGACCACATACATCCGAATGTATTAGTTCCAAAATGTCTTTGGCACGTTCTCCATGTCCAATAAATGGAGATTTTGCCATCTTTCCCATAAGGCAGGATTCGCATGTTGCAAACGATTCATAATCGAATGCTGTTAAGTAACCATGCTTGTGCAACTTTTGCAACCTGCTTTCGCCAATGTGCCCAAGTCTACAATGCCACATGTAGGCCTGGTTCACACAATTCTTGCTCTTCTTAAGAGCATTATCAATTTGAAGATTGTAATAAGAAACATCTAATGGATATAGACCGTTGACTAAAGATGCCGAAGCTATTGATTTATTACCATAATAAATCGAACAACTTCTATTCTCAATTGTCAACCTATATCCTATCTTGTCCACATAAGATATTGATATGATGTTCTTTATTATGCTAGGAACATAATAACAATCCTCTAATAGTAAGGTGTCTCTCGATGGAAGTCTGAGGTTTGCTGTCCCCACAACAATCGCCGCAACTTTTGCGCCGTTTCCTAGCCTCAATTCCACCTCACCTTGTCTCAGCTTGCGCTTACTTGTCAGCATCTGCACATTATGGCAGATATGAGAAGCACATCCCGTATCTAATACCCACGATGTGGAATCTCTAACTGATAAGTTGATATCTATCATATAGATATCTGAAGCTTCAGACAGCTTCACTCTTCCATGAGCTTTATCATAAAGGAACTCTTTGCAGTTCCTCTTCCAGTGACCATACTGCTTATAGTAGAAGCAGTCACCTTTCACTACTCTTTTACCTTTGTCCTTCGATCCATTATCGTTAGCTGTCATCTCTGCTTCAGGGGCATCCAATGCCGATTCAGCAGGATGATCAGCTCCAGGGACAAAGTCAATGCGCTCAGATCTGAAGACATTCTTCAGGCTTCTGAACCAATCTGAGTAGATCAGGTAAGTCAAAAGGGCATCAAGTATGCCACGGAGTAGGTTATTTGACGACATAATTCCCTACAGGAGATAAGTAAAATCTATTTAGCAGATGTTCAATTATTAAAGTTTAAAGTAAGACATGGTCTTTTGTTCAAGTTTAACTCCCACTAATTTTCGACGGACTGTATAACCCTCAGTTATACAAAACGGGAGACGCCGACAGTCTCCTAGTGGGGATCAGAATCTCAATGACTTGCACTACAACCTTGTAGATAGCACAACAAACTGTAATACAATCAGAGAGCACCCAACTCATGGGACTTGCAACTCCTTGCAATATATGATCATAGCTTCGGTCCCCAAAGATTTAATGGACTTGTGGATAGCACAACAAACCACTAATTCTGGTCTAAGCTAACCATCATTACGCGACGAGCATAGATTTGCATGCAGCCCTTTTGGATAGCACAACAAAGCTACATGGTTCCTCTACCCCGATCTATAGGCATCTAATGCCATAACCACAGTTTCTCCTCCCAATTAAGCAGGCCTTGTGGATAGTACAACAAACCTGCCTAAAGTGATTCGAATCCTATGACTATAACGATGGTGGACCACGCGGTAAGTTCTTAACTACTCGCGTTACGGCTTAGAGTTTATCTGAGGGTATTTAGATAACTTTTATCTTGGTCTCTCCTAGGTGATAGTATATAAATATATCGTATATATTTACTAAATACTATAACCTGCTTTGATTCATAATCAAAAGATAAATAATGCATCACATACATGTCATTAGTGTGGTCATGGATAGCACAGTGGGTTTGACTGGAGCCAACAGTCAAACGCACACACATTCTAATCATAACATTTACATTAGATATCCTGCAATCACATAGGCAAGAGATCTCCATCTTTTCGCCTTCCTGGTTGCAGCTGTGGATCGTCCTCGCTCCTTCCTCGGTTGCCTCAATCATATTACATTAATTCTAGAATTACAAGTAAACTGAAGAAGGCCTTATGGCGAGTACAAGAGAGAGAGGGAGGTAGAAATGCATCGGAGTATGAGAGAGAGAGGTGCGCAGACCTCTATTTATTAACAATTAATAAACATCATACATCCACGATCCACACAATCCATCATTCATCACATGAACAATTAAATAAGTGCATATCCATGACCACGGTGTGTTTTAAACATCCACACATGATTTAGCGCATCACATGGCTAAAACAAATGAGTTTTCAAAATAGATAAGTTTTGGCTTTCAAAAAGCTGGGATCCAATCAAAATTGGCATTTGATTTTCGAAAACTTATTTTATTATCTTAACATGCAATTAAATCAAATTTAAAAGCAATAAACACACATCATATGCGCACACACTCCGAATTAATAATTCCATATTATTCCATGCAAATTAGAACAATTCTAATAATCTAACACTTTGATTAAACCCCATTAATAATCTAACAATTAGCCTATTTAAAGACTAATTTAACTCTTAGATAAATCCATCAAAGTTAATTAACAATTTAACACTTAAATTATTAATTAACTCTAATTATTAATTAACTACTAATATAACTCTTAGATTAGTAAATTTAAAATTAATTATTAACTTAACACTTAAATTAATAATTAACTTTAATTAATTAATAATGACTAATCTAACTATTAGATTAGAGCATTAATGTTAATCATTAATTTTAACCCTTAAATTAATAACTAACAATAATAATTAAAGACTACTAATTTAACATTTAAATTAGTTATTTAAGTTAATTATTAATTTAACAATTAAATTAATAACTAACTCTTATATTAATTAACAATTATATGTACTAATAATTAATAATCTAACAATTAGATTAAAAATTATTGATTACTAATTTTAACTCTTAAAATTAGATAAATTAAGGTCAATAATTAGTTTAACACTTAAACTAATATTAACCTCAATTATTCCACAACTAATTGCTAATTAATGAATCTTTAATTAACTTAATGATTCAAAATCATTAATAAATGCCCAATTAAATAAAATTGAACAACAATATTAAATTTCAAAACAATTTTGAATTTTAAAATCTAATTCAAATTCTATTTGTAATTTAAATGGGCACATTGGGGTTCAATTTTGGAAAATAGGGAGGAATTAACTAATGGCTCAAATGGCTTGAGCCATAGGGTCGAGCTGGTCCGAGCCAGGGCCCTCCTGGCTCAGCCAGGGACATAGCGAACGGGCTGAGCAGGCCAAGCTGCTGCTAACCCTAGCCGCCCCTCCTCGTTTTCTGTCTTTCTCTGACGCCCAGGCAGATCCAGATATGCTCCGCCACTTCTCTGAATCCCGTTCGACGGGAAATCGTCCGCGAGCTGCGGCGACCGGCGGAGGCTTCGTGGGCTGCGAAGAACGACGAACTCGAGGATATCCGTCGCGGGGAGGATCGCGTGGACTTCGCTAGAGGTCGGGCGCTTGCGCGGCTTGCGGTGTCACACCGACGGAACCAAACGGCTGCGGATTCGAATCCGCACACGGTGAGAAAAGATGATCCGATTATCTTGTATTTTAGATTCTGAAGCCAATCTAACAGGGGTGACACGCTTTGAATAGCGTCGCTCTATCCGGACGCGATTTGGAGACCGAAAACAGTAAACATACAGTAAAATTAGGGGTAATCCCCTCTCCAGATAACAAAGCAAATAGCAATCAATTAAGCATGCGAAACTCATAACAAGTTGATTATTATGCAAACAAACATAGATATCATTCAAACTGTAAGGATTAAGAATTCGGGTTCAGTTTTCGGGTCGGTTTCGGGCCGGATTCCCTGGGTTAGGCCCTGATGGGTCTGGAGAGTACCTTCTAAATGACGACTAGGGGGCACAACGCGTTTTAAACGGCGTCTTGCTGGGTGGACGCCATTTAGCTAAGTTGCTGTTGTGCCACGTGGGCGCCACGTGGGCGGGCTTCGGGCCACGAGAGTACGGCCCTTATCGTGTCGTCTGAACGGTGTCCTTGTTGGACGACGCCATTTAGAGCAGGACCCTGGGTTGTCAGTGTACGGCGCCGGTCTCATCGTTTAAACGGCGTCTTTAGTGGGCGACGCATTTCAGAGCCTCTGTTAGTACAGCCCGTCCTATCATCTGATAGGCGTCCGTCTCGCACGACGCATTTTACCCTATTTCGGATTGACCCTGCGAGCCTTCCCTCCTTTCTCTCATTTTCTTCCTCTCATTCTCTCTCTTACCTCTTTCGGCCCCCTCCGATTCCTCTTTTCCCTTCCCTTCCTTTCCTTCCTCTTCCACCACTCCAGTACCTCTCTACCTCTCACCACTACCACCACCACTTCCTTCGCGGCGCTTCATTCTCCGGACGGCGGCCGACGTCCTGGCGGAGTGACGACGTTTTCGGAGGTACCGGCGGCGGTCTGCGGTGCGGCGGTTCGGCAGTATGGAGCCAGGAGGAGTTCAAGAAACCCGTAGGGGGACGAACCTTGCATGTATTGTAATTGTTTCATCCGTGTTTCCCGTGTAAGTCACGATGTGTGTGTGGGGTTTTTGGATAGAATGAGCATGTTAAGGGGTTTTCTTGATGGAGTGGTTCCTATGCATGAGAATTTATGGATTTCATATGGTGGTTTGGTTTCCCCCTTCGTTTTCCCCCTCTTGGGCATTTTGGAGTGTTTTTAGGGTTAAAAGGGGACCCTCGGGTCGAGTTGCAGGAAACCGGCTTCTGGCCCTAAATGACGTCGCGCTAGGACGACGCCATTTCAAATGGCGGCTTCTTAGGACGACGCCATTTAGGCAGAAATGTCCCAGAAGCGGTTTCTGTTAGAATAGATTTCTGTGGTGTATAGCGTCCAGGGACAGCGACGCCTTTCAAAAAGGCGGCTTTCTGGGACGACGCGTTTTAAGAGAATCAATCGTAGCATGTCCCTGCTTCTGTCACTGTTAGGCGACGAAGGATAGTGACGTGTTTTAATAGGCGGCTATCTACGGCGACGCCTTTTAGGCTATGTTCTGAGACCGAGAATCCACATGAACCAGTTTAGGAGGCTTGAATGGCGTCGGCCTTGGGCGACGCGATTCAAGACAGAACAACATTAATTCATGCTATTAATATGTGCATTAATTCATGCTATTAATATGTGTTTACACTGTTAGATAGTTCAGTTAATGCATGCTTTCAATATACTCGATGATGATGGATTCCTTGTGACCGGATCGCACCGTGTTGTGTTTCGTGCGACCGTAGGCTTCTTACGTGACCGGATCGCACTGTGCTGTGTTTTGTGCGACTGTGGACCTAGAGTGACAGTTGTAGTGCTTGACACCCTGTGTCGGTGTGGGTGGGACACAGCGCCGGTGGGAGCAGTGGCGGGGTGACGCCTAGTGAAAGAGGGTCACCTGGTGAACTCCGGGGTTAGCTAGTACCGGTGTCGGAGAGGTACCTGTGAAGTGTCACTCGTGCTGTGGGAAGGAGTAACCACCTGAGCCAGTTGGGCCGGAGTAGCCAGCGTGCTATTCGAGGGGTTACTGTTTGGTCTTAGCGGGTCGGTGTTTCCCACTTTCGGTTGAGCGGTTGGCGTGTTTCCCACTTTCGGTTGAGCGGTTGGCGTGTTCCTACTTTCGGTTGTGTGGTTATCGTGTTTCCACGTTCGGTTGTATGGTTGGCGTATTTTGCCAAGACGCGGGTTGTAGGCTCCTTGGTAGAATGATTCTAGAGTTATGCATGTCACATTTCGAATGCATGTAGTTTATATCGAGATTTAGGAGTAGTAATTACTGCTTTACTTGCTTACTTTACTTGTATCTGTATTATTACACTTGTGGGCGTGTGAGTGGGAGGCGGGGGATCGGATGATCCCTACTGAGCCCAATTCTGGTGTGGCTCACTCCCTGCGGTTTCAGGTGTGGACCTCTTGGCGAGTGGAGGCGTGGTGTTATCCTTGGTGTGCGAACCAGTAGCTATCTCAGTTCCGGGGTATACCCCGATGTTGTTGTACTTTACTTTTGCCTGTACTTATTTAATTCTTTGGACCATGTAATTATTGTTAGACGGTGTACGGACATTATTAATTTCCTTCCTGCACACTTGTAATTTCCTTAAAGTCCGTATGATTGTTATATTTAGCCTTGTTTAACGCTTACTCCTCCAGACGTGTGTATGAGATCCGGGTGTGAGACCATGGATAATGATTCGACACCCATTTAGTGATCGGGTTTTCGATCATAGGGTGGCAGGTCGTTACACAAACACACACATATTCTCAAACAAACAACTCGAGACAATCAAGGAGAGGGCAAAAACTTGCCACAAGGGGTGTGCACGAGGTGCACGTGGGGATAAAAATCAAACCACTAAACAACAAATCATTAAACGTGCCCGAGGGACATAAGCGGTGCACCGAGGGTACCTAATGGAAATAACAAGAGTAAATAGAAAAAGAACGGCAAGACAAGTCCCACCGTAATCGCCAAAAAGTTGTAGGTGCTCAAATATAGTGTGTGATTATCATGAATATCATATGTTCATATGAATGATAAAACAAACTAGATTAAAGATCGTGATCGCCAGAAACCAAAGTTTTCAAAAGAAAAAGTTGATCGCTTACCTTGTGCAATCGGGAGATTATGGTTCTTTGTTCCTCTATTTCGCCCGGCCGAAGAAGAAGAGCCTTTCATTTTTATTTACTCTTGTTTTCGTGTTCTTGTTTTCTCCTTCTTTTCCTTTCTCCAAGCTTGTCCTCTTCTCTTTCAACCTTGCAAAAGAGACAAATCAAACAAAGAAAAAGAAAATTTATGTAAGAACTAAAGTAGTGTAGTATCTATTCTAACTAATAATTCTAACATGCAACTAAACAAGAAAGACTCACTTATTTTATTGTTCTTTAAACTCCTATTGCATGCATGGGTTTAGAGAAAGATGATGTGAGTGTGTGGATATGATGTAGTGTGATGCAAACTATATGAAAAACAGTAAACTAACACTATAGAAATCAATAAAATCAATGAAGAAATTAAAGGGAAGGATGGTTGGTTGGCTCCTCCATAGTCTTAGTCTTCAAAAGCTTCAAAGGATGAAGAGGAAGAAGAGGATGAAGCTTCTTTTGCTGCCCACGTTCTCCACCTTTAGAGCCTTGAACCACCTTGCCTTAAGCTTCAAATTCTCCAATTGTCAACCTTTTTCAAAGGCCTAGGTATATATAATATTAGGTTTTGAGAGTAGTTTAAGGCTTTCAAAGGACTCTCCCGTACCTCCGCAACCTTCCTCAGATAAACATGAAGGCTTTGAGTCCTTCCCAACCTTGGAAACCAGATAATCTCGGCCAAATCAACCTTATCAGAATTAAGGTAAATCGCGTCGCTCTAGAGAGACGTCTTTTAGCCAATTAAGTGTTAAAAACAGAAACAAAATCCGGAAAGGAAACTGAAAAACATTAGGAAACCTAAATCGCGTATGGCACTGGCACCGCCGACTGGAAGGGGAGACACCCCCCCCCCCCCCCCCGCATGCCCCGTCGGTCGGTCGTCCAGGGTTTGCCCTAGCCCACCCTAATGGGGAAGGGGGTCGATCCTCGTGGTCGGGCTGGACCGGACCCAGGGCTCGAGCTGCCCTAGCCTGGGGAACAAACCAGGCCCCACGTGGTTGGGCGCTTGGGCCCGAGCCCACTGGCTGGGCCGGGTTCGACCTTGGCCCAAGCCCAGGCTCAGCTGGGCTGAGCCATGCCTCAGCCGGGCTGAGGCATGGCTCAGCCAGGAGCCAAGCCCTTTTTGCCCATCAAGCCCAATTAAAACCCCAGGCCTAATTAAAATTAATGATTTTGAATCCTTTTAGTTAAAAAATGTTTTTTATTTAATTAGTGTTAATATTTAGGTTAAATTGATAATTAACTCTAATTATCTAATCTAAGAGTTAGATTAGCAGCTATTACTTAATAATCTAATTGATTGTTAATTATTTTATTAATCTAAATGTTAGATTAATTTTTAAATTATTAAAAGTGTTCTAATTGGCATAGAATATTCTAGATATTATTAATTTGGAGTGTGTGCACATGAGATGTATGTTTAATGCCTTTAAATGAGATTTAATTGCATGCTTAACATAATAAAATGAGTTTTTAGAAAATTCAAATTCTCAAGTTTCATTGTAACCTAGCTTTTGAAAGTCAAAATTATTTATTTTTGAAACTCTTTTATTTAGTCATATGATGTGCTCTTTTATATATAGAATAAATAAAAGACACCGTGGTCATAGATATGCACTCGTGAATATACTTCATTTGATGATATATAATTGTAGATCATGTATGTATGGTTTATTTTATTAATTGTTAATAAATAGAGGTCTGCATACCTCTCATTCTCTCATTCTCCAATGTACTTATATCTCCTTCCTTTTTGTACTCTCTATAAGACCTTCTTCAAATTCTACATGTAAAATTATGAATTTTATGTAATTTGATCAAGGCAACCGAGGAAAGAGCGAGGATGATCTACTGCTACAACTAGGAAGGCCATTCAATAGAGATCTTATTGCTATGTATTTGCAGGTTATATAGTATAAATGTTATATTAGATTGTGTGTGTATTTGACTGTTTGACTCTAGTTAAACCACTGTACTATTCATGACCACACTTGTCATGTATGTGATATATTATTTTATTTTAATTATGAATTAAAAATTAGGTATAGTATATAGTAAATATCTACGATATACTTATATATTATCAGCTAAGAGAGACCAAAATAAAAGTTATCAAAAACTCTCACTAAATTATAAGCTGTAACGTGAGTAGTTGAGAACTTACCGCGTGGTCCTCCATCGTTATAGTCATAGAACTCAAATTACTTTAGGCATATTTGTTGTGTTATCAATAAGGTATGTCTATTCATAAAGAGAGACTCTGACTATGCATGAGATGCCTTCTGATCGGGGTAGAGGAACCGTGTAGCCTTATTGTGTTATCCACAAGGACTACATGCAAATCTATCTCTGTCTCGTAACGATGGTAATGCTTAGACCATAATTAATAGCTTGTTGTACTATCCACAAGGCCATTAAATCTTTGAGGACCGAAGTCATGATCAGATATTGCAAGGAATTGCAAGTCCCATGAGATGGGTGCTCTTTAATTGTATTACAACTTGTTATGCTATAAGACTGTACTACAAGTCATTGAGATTCTGATCTCCACTAGGAGAGTGTCGACATCTCCTATTCTGTATATCTAAGGGTTATATAGTCCATCGAAAAATAGTAGGAGTAAAACTTAATTAAAACACTATATCTTGTTTTAAATTTTAATAATTGAATATATGCTAATTAAACTTTATTTATCTCCTGTACGTAAGAATGTCGTCGAATAACCCACTCCGTAGTATACTTGATGCTAATCGTTTGACAGGCCCGAACTACTCAGATTGGCTCAGAAATCTGAAGATTATCCTCAGGTCTGAGCAAATTGCCTACGTCCTTGAACCAGTATTAGGTGCCCTTGAGGTAAAAATGATCACGTATGAGAAGTGGAAGAAGGACTCTACTCTGGTACAATATTATATGCTTGCGTCTATGAGCAATGAGTTGCAGAGGAAGTATGAGAATATGGATGCCAAGGCCATCTTGCTCCATTTGCAGAGCTATTTAAGGAACAAACCAGGGTGGAGAGATACAAGATATCCAAATCCCTGTTTAAAGCTTAGGTGGTAGAGGGATCTTCAAGGTAGACCCATATGCTGAAGATGATTGAGTGAATTGAGAGGTTGGAAGCTATTAGGGTTCCTTTACCCAAAGAGATGCATATTGATCTTGTCCTTGCCTCACTCCCTACATCATATGTACCGTTCATTGTTAACTTCAACATGAACAAGATATAAGCAGTTTGATGGATATATGTGTCCTCTAAGCCAATCATTAGGCACCTATTATGATGTGGTTCATTAATAAATGACATTTATTTCATTATGTAGATTGGTGTATTTATAAGTATGCATAATGAAGTCCTTGAATGTGTACAATAATCATCGGATTATGATGAGATCATAATAATGAGACCGATGACTTATAAACACATATTCTTAATTGTTCCTAATAGTAAGATGTTTGAAGAGGACATTAAACATCCGGTAAGACTAGTATAGGTTATTCCAGCTCATATGATGAGGATGACTGATTATGTTAGTCACTTGTGTGGAGACACTATGGAGTACCTATAGGTGCTCATTGGGAATGAATTCACTGAACTGATCCGATATGAATCGCCAAATGGTAATTTACCTGACTGTCAACCAGCTTGATTCAATGTCACAGTGGCGTGGTTGATCCTTGGACTTGAGACACCAAAGACACCTTGTCGGTAGATTTCTGGTCTTTGATCTTGGCTTACGAATCCCTATCCACAGGATTTCTAATAGTCAAGGATCGAGTTAAGCAGAAGACCTTCGAAGGTAATTGTGTGTTCAATAAAGGATCGTTCGCTCTCAGGTAACTGGAGAGAGAATGCTCTACAATAGATCTACAGGAGTCTTTGGCCAGAGCAGGCACAATATCAGAAAAAGGTGTTTTCAGATATTGCACAGCGGAGTCTAATTCAAGTGAGTTGACTATCTAGGGTTTGATAGTTGACCATACCCTAGGTTAACTCGAGAGCATTGTACGAACAAAGAATTATAGCCATACGATAACTGTGTACGGACAGATTCTATGAGTGGATTGCTGAACCCCATTACTTTCCGGAATCATGCAGTGTTGCTTGGCACCCAACTTGATCGGAAGTCCGGCCGAATTTACATGAGATGTTAATTAGGTTAAGTAATTAATTTATATAAGATATTAATTAATTACTATAAGTCAATAAATAGTTATTGGACTTAACAGGCTAAAAATCAGACTGGTTAATGGGCCTAGAGGGTCACACGTAAATAGATTCTCAGTCGATGGTACTTAAGTGAGATTTATATTAAGTCGGGGACTTTTATGAAAAGTCGTGCCAACTTAATATATATATACGCGTTGTTGAGAAACCCTGGGCCAAGCTCTATGAGCTCTTAAGGCTAGCCGTCCCCCTCTTTCTCTCCTCCTCCTCTGGGCGCCCCTCTCGGGGCGCCGGGTGCTTTCCTGTCTCCGCCACGCGCAATTCCCAAAAGTATGAAATTCCTGTCCGCGGGTTTTCGGACATCGTTGCGACGACGAATCTTCAGCGAATGCGTTGATCTGGACGAGGGAGTGAGGATGAACCACTGCGGAGAATCGCATGGATACTGCTGGAGGCCGGACGCTTGTGTGGCTAGCGGCATCGCCTCGACAGAACTGAAATGGTCGTGGATTCGAATCCGCGCAAGGTGATATGATCACTATCTAGTTTTTCGGTTTTAGTTTTCCCTTCCAAAACGGATCTGCGGGCATCGGGCGGGATTAATTTTATTGTTTTCGCTGCGTTCTTTGCATCCCGCTCGGATCCCAATAGTGGTATCATAGTCAGGTTTCACTCTGATCCGTTTCGGGACGGCTAAATTTATTATTTTAGAATGATTTACATTCTCAGATTATTTTTTCTCTCATAGAAATTACTAATGGGATGAGTCCGCAATAATCGGATTATTTTTTTGTGGAGAAAAATTAATTTTTTGGGACTTTCGTTTTGTTCTTCATGGGATGAAGAATTGGACGGAGAGGCTTCAAAGAGGGTTGTAAAATGGTTTTTGGCCACCGCCGGCCGTCCTCGTCGTCACCAGTGTGAAAAGTCCAATGTAAAGGAAAAGCCCAATGTCCTCTTTGTTGGTAAGACCAATATGAAGAGGAAGGCAACATCTACCTTTAAGAAAGGTAAGAGTAAGAAGCAGAACAAGCCAAAGCCTATGCCAAAGAAGGATAATGGCAAAGGAGTAGAAAAAGGCGACTGCTTCTACTACAAGCAAAAGGGCCACTAGAAGAGGAGCTACAATGAGTACCTCAAGGATAAAACTCAAGGAAAGTTGAAGAAACAAAAAGCTTCAAGTATCTATATGATAAATATAAATTTGTTTGTTAAAGATTCTATATCTTGAATATTAGATATTAGATGTGTTTCTCATGTCTGCCATAATGTGCAGGTGCTAACAAGTAAATGCAAGCTGAGCAAAGGCGAGGTGATCGGAGGCTAGGGAATGGCGCAAAGGTTGTGGGATCGCTGTAAGGATAGTGAACCTCAAACTTCCATCTGGAGACGTCTTAATACTAGATGACTGTTATTATGTATCTAACATAATAAAGAACATCATTTTTGTTTCTTATTTGGACAGGATTAGAAATTGATTGACTATTGGGAATAAAGATTGCTCTATTGATTATGGTCATAAATTAATTGCTTTTATATGTTTAGTTAATAATCTATATCTCTTGGATATTTCTTATTACAAACTTCATATTGATAAAGCTCTTAAGATGAGTAAGAATAGTGCGAACCAAGCCTACATGTGGTATTGTAGACTTGGACACATTGATGAAAGTAGGTTGCAAAAGTTACACAAACATGGTTATTTAAATGTATTCAATTATGAATCATTTTCAACATGTGAGTCATGCCTTATGGGAAAGATGGCAAAGTCTCCATTTACTAGACATGGAGAACGCACCAAAGACATTTTAGAACTAATACATTCGGATGTATGTGGTCTCATGTCCACCCAAGCTAAAGGTGGCTTCTCTTATTTCATCACGTTCACCACGGATTTCTTGAGATTCGGCTACGTGTACTTAGTGAAGTACAAGTCAGAAGCGTTTGAGACGTTCAATGAGTTCAAAAATGAAGTTGAGAAGCATACATAAAAGAGTATTAAAGTTCTTCGATTAGATCGGAGAGGAGAATACTCGAATACTAATTTCATATAGTTCTTAAAAGATAATAATATCCTTTCTCAGCTGGCCCCTCCATATACACCATAGATGAATGATGTATCAGAAAGGAGAAACCGCACCTTATTGAACATAGTGCGATCTAAGATGAGTTTTTCAGATTTACTAGTGTCCCTTTGGGATATGCACTAGAGTCAGCTGCATACCTACTGAACAAGATACCTAACAAACATGTGACATCTACTCTATATAAGATATGGAAGGATAGGAAACTAGAATTTAAATATGTTAAAGTCTGGGGTTATCCTGCTCATGTAAAGAGATATGATCCAAACAAGCTAGAATCTAGAACTAATAGATGTAAGTTTGTGGGATATCCGAAAGAGACGTTTGGATACTATTTTTACCATCTTGGTGAATACAAAAGTGTTCGTAGCTACAAAAGTTGTCTTCCTAGAAGAAGAATACCTTCTCCAAGAGGACAGTAAGATTAAAGTAGTACTGGAAGAGATTCTAGATCCCTAAACAACTGCAATCTCATCAGATGAGCTATAAGTTCCTAAACCTATTCAGGTACATACGGATGAGCCTCGTAGATCTGATAGGGTACCTATGTAACGACCCGCCACCCTATAATCGGGGATCCGATTACTAAATGGGTACCGAATCATCAATTTGGAACCAAACCAGGATCTAGTAAGTCTGGGAAATAAATAATAAACTAAGCTAAACATTCACATCACATTGAATTGAAAGCGCAGAAATTAAAATTATTACAATGCGACTCGATACAGCAAATAATTACATATTCCAACTGAAAAGAAATAATTAAACATACAGGCCAGAGATAAATGACAACTACATCGGGGCATACCTCGGAACAACTGCCGAAGACGCACAACTCACGGCCGCACACGCTGCTCTAGGTCTGCTGGGAGTCCTCACCTGAAAACCGCAGGGGTGAGTCTCAAGACAAGACTCAGTAGGGATCCTTCGATCCCCACTGCCCACACACACACCCACAAGTGTAAAGTACAGCTAACAGTAAAGTAACAAGTGTGGTGGCAGGTACAATATCTAATTCTCTACGTGAGAACGCATGCAGTCGAAATATAATAATCATGCACATTCTAAATCAGCCGTAAGAAAACCCACAACTGCCGTCTCGATAGAACTCGCCGACCGTACAAACAACGGTGAGAAAAACCTCGACCCGCTGAGACCAAGGAACAGCCCCTCGGATAGCACGCTCGCTACTCCGGCCCAACTGGCTCAGGTGACTACCCCTTCCCTCAGCATGAGTGACTCTCCGAATGTACCACTCCGACACCGGTACTAGCTGACCCCGGGGTTCACCAGGTGACCCTTTCTCACTAGGCGTCACCCCGCCCATGCCCCCACCGGCGCTGTGCTCACGCCCCCACCAGCACAGGGTGATAAAGCGCTACAATGTCACTCCAGGTCCACAGTAACTGAAAACCCAACACAGTGCGATCCGGTCACGTGAAAAGCCCGCGATCGCTCAACACACATAGAACCATCCGATCGTGAGGAATCCATCTCTATCGGGTGCACTAAAATATGTGCAAACTATCTATCTAGCAATGTGAACACGTTTTACTGACATGCATTAGTGAGATTCTGTCTTGAATCGCGTCGACCTAGGTCGACGCCATTCAAGCTCTCAAGTATAGGTTTATATAAATCAGTCTTCAGATTCTGGCCTTAAAAGGCGTCGACCCTCATGGTCGCCTTTTAAAAGGCGTCGACATCCCCAGACGCCTTTCAACACGAAAATCCGGAATTCCCAAGGCCTTAACCAGGGGATTTCTGCCGTTAAAACGCGTCATGGATGCCCGACGCCGTTCAAAACCGCGTCGTTTACCCATGACGTCTTTCAGCCACAGAAATTCCAACCGGGCAGACTGTCTGTCAGTCAATTCCTGTCTAAAAGGCGTCGTGATGGCCCGACGCCCCTCAAAAAGGCGTCGTCCATGCACGACGTCTTTCAAGCCCAGGAACCAGGAACGCCCTAAACCCGAGGGCTCCCTTTCCAATCCCAAATAACCCCAAAAATCATTCAAACTGGAGGGAAACGAAGAGCAAGACAATTCATAGGCAAACACCCCCATAGAATTCCTAAACATGCTCATTCTAACCCCCAAAACCGAAGATCTACCACATGCATATTGAGGAAAACGTGATCTTAAACACAGTGCCACGGGGAACGTCACCCTACCGGACACTCGAACGCCTCCGAGCTTCAAGCCGTCCGCCTGTCTCGCCCCACGCCGCCGCCGGTACCGCCGAGGTCGTCCTAGCCCCACCGTGACGTCGGCCGCCGTCCGGAGAGTAGAACGCCGCAGTGGAAGTGGAGGTGGTAGGGGTAGGAGCCAGGTAGAGGATGGAGTGGAGGGAGAGGCGAAATGGTGTGAGGAAAAGAGGGAGGAGGAGGGGATCGCCGCCGTCACCGGAGGAGAAGGAGAGAAGGAGAGTAGGAGAAAAATGAGGGAAAGAAGGAGGGCTCGCGGGGTTAACCAGAAACTGGCTAAAACGCGTCGACATGCACGGACGCCTATCAGGTGACATGACGGCCGCTCTGACAAGATTCTGAAACGCGTCGTCCTTCACAGACGCCATTCAGATAACTTGTCAGGGCCGTACTCTGACACACCCAGAGTCGCAGTCTTAAAGGCGTCTACCCATACGGACGCCGTTCAGACGACCTGACAGGGCCGTACTCTCGCGGCCCAAAGTCAGTCCACGTGGCACCCACGTGGCAGAACCTGAAACGCGTCTGCCATGGTGGACGCCGTTTAAACCGCGTCTCGCGGGCTCGACGCGAAACAACACAGAGTTCCAGACCCCACTAGGGCCAGAACTACAGGGTCCGACCCCGAAAACCGAATCCGAAAACCTCAGTCCTTACATTCTCCCCCCCTTAACAGAATTTCGTCCTCGAAATTGATTACTAGAAATAACAAGGTCACAACAGGGATACAAGTTCACAGGGAGACTTACGAAAAAAGATAAGGAAATTGCTCCCGCATCTCATCCTCTCGCTCCCAGGTTGCCTCACCTCCGGAGCGGTACTGCCAAATCACCTTGACCAACGGTACGACCTTGTTCCGCAGGACCTGATCTCTGCGATCCTCAATACGAACCGGACACTCTGGGAATGACAAATCCTCAGCGACCTCCAACTCTGAAAAATCTAACACATGGGACGGGTCCTGAACGTACTTCCTCAGCAAGGACACATGGAACACATCGTGTACTCCTGCAAGACTGGGCGGCAAGGCCAGCTGATATGCGGTTTCCCCAATTCGAGCAAGAATGGGAAAGGGTCCAATATATCGCGGACTCAGCTTGCCTCGCTTCCCGAATCTCATCACACCCTTGGAGGGTGAGACTCGGAGAAACACGTGGTCCCCAACCTCAAATTCAAGTGGTCTCCGTCGGATGTCAGCATAACTCTTCTGTCTGTTCTGAGCTGCGGTCAACCTCTGCCGAACTGTCCTGGCAATCTCAGCACACTGCTGCACTAACTCAGGTCCTGCTATCTGCCTCTCACCGATCTCGGACCAACACACCGGAGATCGACACGGCCGCCCATACAAGGCCTCATAAGGCGCCATGCCGATGCTAGAATGATAGCTGTTGTTGTAGGCAAACTCCACAGTGGACAAATGTTGTTCCCACGAACCTCCCCAGTCTAGGCAGCACGCCCTGAGCATATCCTCCAAGGTCTGAATAGTCCTCTCCGACTGTCCGTCAGTCTCTGGATGGTAGGCCGAGCTGAAAGCCAACTGAGTTCCCAACGCCTGCTAAAAGCTCTTCCAGAATCTGGAAGTAAACCTCGGATCTCGATCTGATACAATGGACAAGGGCACCCCGTGCAGAGAGATAATCCGGTCCACAAACAACTTAGCCAGCTTGCCGACCGACCAGTCCTTCCTAATGGCTAGGAAGTGTGCCGACTTGGTCAGCCGATCAATGATGACCCAGATAGCGTCTCTCCTGCTAGGGGATGCAGGCAAACCCATTACAAAGTCCATCGTCACATGCTCCCATTTCCACTCAGGAATCGGTAAGGGCTGCAGCAACCCTCCTGGTCTCTGATGCTCGGCTTTAACCTGCTGGCATGTCATGCATCTAGCCACATACTCAGCCACATCTCTTTTCATACCAGGCCACCAGAAGTGCCTCCTCAAACAGTGATACATCTTTGTTGTCCCGGGATGCACTGCATACCTCGAACGGTGCGCCTCATCGAGAACACATCTGCGCACGTCTTCCTCAGTCGGGACATAGAGTCTGCCTCTGAATCTGACGGTACCATCATCCCACAACTCAACCTCAGGCCTCTGGAGGATCTGCGGTAACTCAACATCTGCCCTCTGAGCCTCAATCACAGCATGGTACACAGCCGGTCTCACAGTCAAGCTGACAAGTACTGCTCTATCCTCTTCACGTGGAACTCTAAAGGAGGATTCCACCACCTGCTCAAATAATTTCCACTCCCGAATCATGAGGTATGACATGACCGTCTTCCGACTCAAAGCGTCTGCTACTACATTCGCCTTGCCCGGATGATAAGAAAGGTCAAAGTCATAATCCTTAATAAACTCCATCCACCTCCGCTGCCTCAGATTCAGGTCTCTCTGAGTGAACACATATTTCAAACTCTTGTGATCTGTAAAAACTTGAAATTTTTCTCCGTATAAGTAATGCCTCCAGATCTTCAGTGCAAACACCACAGCTGCAAGCTCCAAATCATGAGTAGGATAGTTCTCTTCATGCCTCTTCAGCTGCCGAGAAGCATAAGCAACTACCCTGCCATGCTGCATAAGGACTGCTCCCAAACCTCGACGGGACGCATCTGAGTAAATCACAAATCCACCTGACCCAGATGGAAGCACCAGCACTGGGGCTGACGTGAGACGAGTTTTTAGCTCAATAAAACTCTGCTCACAATCCTCCGTCCACACAAAACGAACTCCCTTTCGAGTCAACCTCGACAAGGGGGCCGCTATCAAAGAAAATCCCTGAACAAACCGCCTGTAATATCCGGCAAGCCCCAGAAAGCTCCTGATCTCAGTCACTGAAGTCGGCCTGCTCCAGTCCATCACTGCCTCTATCTTGGCTGGATCCACTGCGATGCCTTCACCAGAAATAACGTGTCCAAGGAAGTGCACCTTGTTCAGCCAAAATTCACATTTGCTGAACTTGGCGTAAAGTTGGTGTTCTCTCAGAACCTGCAACACTGCCCGAAGATGAGCAGCGTGCTCTTCCTCAGAAGAAGAATAGATCAGAATGTCGTCAACAAACACAACCACAAACTGGTCCAGGTAGGTCCTAAAGACTCGGTTCATCAGATCCATAAAGGCCGCCGGAGCATTGGTTAAGCCGAAGGGCATAACCAAAAACTCATAATGCCCATACCGAGTCCTGAAGGCCGTCTTACTAACGTCCACATCCCTGATTCTCATCTGATAGTACCCAGATCTCAGATCGATCTTGGAGAACACCCTCGCGGTCTGCAGCTGATCCATCAAGTCATCGATCCTAGGAAGCGGGTACTTATTCTTTATTGTCACCTGGTTCAGCTGTCTATAATCAATGCACAGTCTCAAGGAACCATCCTTCTTCCTGACAAATAGAACTGGAGCACCCCAAGGAGACGTACTGGGACGAATGAAACCCTTATCCAACAACTCCTGCAATTGCGCCTTCAACTCAGCGAGTTCGGCTGTCGCCATCCGATACGGGGCCTTAGACAAGGGCGCCGTACCTGGTGCAAGCTCGATGGTAAACTCGACCTCTCGCTGAGGAGGAAGGCCAGGCAGCTCCTCAGGAAAAACATCTTCGAACTCACAAACAACCGGCACCTCCCAAGGACTGGGACTAGCACGAACATCAGAAACAACAACAGAGGCTAAGAAAGCCTCGCAGCCACCAGTAAGCAACCTCTGTGCCTTAAAGGCAGAAATGAGAATACCTCGAGAAGAAAGCCTAATACCTTGGAAGAAGAAGGTCGGGATGTCCGGAATAGAGAAGCGCACCCTCTTCCTGTGGCAGTCCACCTCCGCATAAAAGGCTTCCAGCCAATCCATACCCAGGATGATATCGAAATCACGAATAGCAAGTACGACCAACTGGGCAGGTAGAACATGACCCTCAATGGTCAAGGGAACATTCCTCAAACAATTATAAGATATCATGAAGTCTCCAGAAGGAACCTCAACCATCAGACCATCAGACAACTCAACAACGGGTGCAGAAAGAATGTCTAGGAACTGCTCGGAAATAAAAGAATGCGAAGCACCTGAATCGATCAACACATGCGCAGAGTTCCCAAGGACAGAGAGTGTACCTTCCACCAAGTTGGACGCGCGAGCCTCCCTCCTGGTGATAGCCAGAACTCTCCCCTGAGTTCTCGGCTTCTTCTGGTCGCCATGACCCTGCCCCTGACTATGCCCCTGCGGGCACTGCCTCGCCAGATGGCCCTGTTGGCCGCAAGTAAAACATCTCCTGGGAAGAGTGGGACACTGAGCCCCGCCATGAGCACCACCACATTGCTGACAAACAGCCGGAAGCCTCTGAGCTGGCTCCTGCTGTGCACTGGATGCAGACTGACTCTGCTGGCCCTGCCTGGGCCTGCTACTACCGCTGCTGCCACTACTGCTGCCACCACCCCTGAAGAATCTCCTGAATCGGGAGCCGAGAGAAGACGATCCCGAACCGACTGAAGGAGCCGGTGCCGCTGCCTTACCCCTGCCTCGCGCTGGCCCCTGAACAGTCTGCCCTCTCTCCCGGGCCGACTGAATCTGCTGAGCCTCTACAGCAGCTGCACGCCTAACTGCTGACGCCAAGTCTGTACAACAATGGGACGCCACGAAGTTCCTCAAACTGAGCCTAAGCCCATCCACAAACCTCTCCGTGCGACGCACCTCGTCCTCAGATATAAAAGGCACGAACCGTCCCAGCGAAACAAACTTCGCCTCGTACTCAAGTACCGTCATACTCCCCTGCGTCAGATCCATAAACTCCCTCTCCTTGGCTCGCTGGACATGTCTAGGGAAATATTGTGCATTGAACTCCTTGACAAAGGTCTCCCAAGAAATTTCCCTAAGACTCCTGTCCCCATAAGATAAACTCTTCAGTGTGGTCCACCAGTCATAGGCGCTATCCTTCAGCATGAAGGTAGCCAGCGGGGTCCTCTCCACTGCTGCACAGTCCATAGTATCAAGGGTCTTCTCAATCTCTCTAAGCCAATGAATGGCCTCGTCAGGGTCGGGACGACCGGTGAAGTGAGGTGGCCTCAGCTTCAAGAACCTCTCAAGTGTAGCTGTGGTCCCTCCCCGAGCACTAGAACCCTCGCTAGGATCTCGTGTCTGATATCGAGCCATAGTATCCATCATGGCCTCCATAAACTGCTCAACACTCGGCCTCCCTGCCTCGGACCCACTAGGGGCATCTCCCCGATCTCGAATAACTGGCATCCTCTTCCTGGGAGCCATCTACTCGCCTACAATTACAAAATCAAAAGTTCTAATTAGAGTCCTAAAACCTATGCTACCGCCATGCCTGTACGGGATAATGTATTTATTTGCCGAATTTACCATATTTAACCTAGTTATTTATTTATTTGCCAGACCGTATGCTCTGATACCAACTGTAACGACCCGCCACCCTATAATCGGGGATCCGATTACTAAATGGGTACCGAATCATCAATTTGGAACCAAACCAGGATCTAGTAAGTCTGGGAAATAAATAATAAACTAAGCTAAACATTCACATCGCATTGAATTGAAAGCGCAGAAATTAAAATTATTACAATGCGACTCGATACAGCAAATAATTACATTCTCCAACAGAAGGAAATAATTAAACATACAGGCCAGAGATAAATAACAACTACATCGGGGCATACCCCGGAACAACTGCCGAAGACGCACAACTCACGGCCGCACACGCTGCTCTAGGTCTGCTGGGAGTCCTCACCTGAAAACCGCAGGGGTGAGTCTCAAGACAAGACTCAGTAGGGATCCTTCGATCCCCACTGCCCACACACACACCCACAAGTGTAAAGTACAGCTAACAGTAAAGTAACAAGTGTGGTGGCAGGTACAATATCTAATTCTCTACGTGAGAACGCATGCAGTCGAAATATAATAATCATGCACATTCTAAATCAGCCGTAAGAAAACCCACAACCGCCGTCTCGATAGAACTCGCCGACCGTACAAACAACGGTGAGAAAAACCTCGACCCGCTGAGACCAAGGAACAGCCCCTCGGATAGCACGCTCGCTACTCCGGCCCAACTGGCTCAGGTGACTACCCCTTCCCTCAGCATGAGTGACTCTCCGAATGTACCACTCCGACACCGGTACTAGCTGACCCCGGGGTTCACCAGGTGACCCTTTCTCACTAGGCGTCACCCCGCCCACGCCCCCACCGGCGCTGTGCTCACGCCCCCACCAGCACAGGGTGATAAAGCGCTACAATGTCACTCCAGGTCCACAGTAACTGAAAACCCAACACAGTGCGATCCGGTCACGTGAAAAGCCCGCGATCGCTCAACACACATAGAACCATCCGATCGTGAGGAATCCATCTCTATCGGGTGCACTAAAATATGTGCAAACTATCTATCTAGCAATGTGAACACGTTTTACTGGCATGCATTAGTGAGATTCTGTCTTGAATCGCGTCGACCTAGGTCGACGCCATTCAAGCTCTCAAGTACAGGTTTATATAAATCAGTCTTCAGATTCTGGCCTTAAAAGGCGTCGACCCTCATGGTCGCCTTTCAAAAGGCGTCGACATCCCCAGACGCCTTTCAACACGAAAATCCGGAATTCCCAAGGCCTTAACCAGGGGATTTCTGCCGTTAAAACGCGTCATGGATGCCCGACGCCGTTCAAAAACGCGTCGTTTACCCATGACGTCTTTCAGCCACAGAAATTCCAACCGGGCAGACTGTCTGTCAGTCAATTCCTGTCTAAAAGGCGTCGTGATGGCCCGACGCCCCTCAAAAAGGCGTCGTCCATGCACGACGTCTTTCAAACCCAGGAACCAGGAACGCCCTAAACCCGAGGGCTCCCTTTCCAATCCCAAATAACCCCAAAAATCATTCAAACTGGAGGGAAACGAAGAGCAAGACAATTCATAGGCAAACACCCCCATAGAATTCCTAAACATGCTCATTCTAACCCCCAAAACCGAAGATCTACCACATGCATATTGAGGAAAACGTGATCTTAAACACAGTGCCACGGGGAACGTCACCCTACCGGACACTCGAACGCCTCCGAGCTTCAAGCCGTCCGCCTGTCTCGCCCCACGCCGCCGCCGGTACCGCCGAGGTCGTCCTAGCCCCACCGTGACGTCGGCCGCCGTCCGGAGAGTAGAACGCCGCAGTGGAAGTGGAGGTGGTAGGGGTAGGAGCCAGGTAGAGGATGGAGTGGAGGGAGAGGCGAAATGGTGTGAGGAAAAGAGGGAGGAGGAGGGGATCGCCGCCGTCGCCGGAGGAGAAGGAGAGAAGGAGAGTAGGAGAAAAATGAGGGAAAGAAGGAGGGCTCGCGGGGTTAACCAGAAACTGGCTAAAACGCGTCGACATGCACGGACGCCTATCAGGTGACATGACGGCCGCTCTGACAAGATTCTGAAACGCGTCGTCCTTCACAGACGCCATTCAGATAACTTGTCAGGGCCGTACTCTGACACACCCAGAGTCGCAGTCTTAAAGGCGTCTACCCATACGGACGCCGTTCAGACGACCTGACAGGGCCGTACTCTCGCGGCCCAAAGTCAGTCCACGTGGCACCCACGTGGCAGAACCTGAAACGCGTCTGCCATGGTGGACGCCGTTTAAACTGCGTCTCGCGGGCTCGACGCGAAACAACACAGAGTTCCAGACCCCACTAGGGCCAGAACTACAGGGTCCGACCCCCAAAACCGAATCCGAAAACCTCAGTCCTTACAACCTAGACAACTCGAATGATATGTAAGACATATCGCACAACGAAGATGATGATCCTAAATCTTACTAGAGGCCATTAAAGGCCTAGAAGTAGAAAAATGGCGAAAAGCTATGAATTCTGGAATCCAGTCAATGTACACCAAACAAGTTAATTTAGAACTTGGAGGACTTTCCCGAGGGTATTGTACTTATTGGGTGCAAGTGGATCTTTATGAAAAAGATCGGTGCAGATGAACGGATTGTCACTTATAAGGTAAGGTTGGTGGCAAAGGGATATCGTCAAAGACAAGGAATTGACTATGACAAGACTTCCTCACCAATTGCCATGATAAAGTCAATCAAAGTTCTTCTTGCTATAGCAGCACACTACGATTATGAGGTCTCGCAGATGAATATGAAGACTGCCTTCCTCAATGATAACCTTGAGGAAGAGGTGTATATAATACAAACAGAAAGTTTCACATCTAAAGAATTTTCAGACAAAGTTTACAAGCTTCAGAGATCTATTTATAGACTGAAGCAGGCTTCTCAAAGCTGAAACATAAGATTTAACGAGACTGTCAAGTCTTATGACTTCAGTAAGAATGAAGATGAGCCTGTGTATACAAGAAGACCCGTAGGAGCATAGTCACCTTCTTAGTTCTTTACATAGATGACATTCTACTTATTGGGAATGATGTATCTATGTTGTCATTGATAAAAGTTTGATTGTTGAGGAACTTCTCCCTGAAAGATTTGGGAGAAGCATCCTATGTATTTGGAATACGAATCTATAAAGATAAATCAAAGAGGATGCTCAAGATGATCCAATCTATGTACATAGATACTATTGTCAAAAAGTTTAGCATGAAAAAATCTAAGAGAGGTCTCATACTAATGAGACATGGAATTTATCTCTCAAAGGAACAATCTCTAAAGACTCCCAAGGAGAGGGCACATAGATAGAGTACCCTATGCCTCTACCATAGGATCTATCATATTTGTCGTGCTATGTACGAGGCCTGATGTTGCATATGCTTTAAGTGTTACGAGCAAATTTCAGGCTGATCTAAGTGAAGAGTACTAGAAGACAATGAAATGTATCCTTAAATACTTGAGAAGTACTAAGAATATGTTTCTTGTCGATGGAAGAGATGACTTAAGACTACGAGGCTTTATTGACTCGACTTTTCAGTCGGATCTAGATGATAGCAAGTACACATCTAATTTCGTGTTTACTTTGAACAGAGGTGCAATATGTTGGAAGAGTTCCAAGCAAGAAACAATTGCAGATTCGACGACAGAGGTTGAGTACATCACTGTAGCTAAAGCCGCCAAAGAAGCAGTGCGGTTGAAGAAGTTCATCACCGACCTTAGCGTAGTTCCCAATATCTCTGATCCTGTCCTGTTGTTGTATTGGACGATTGCTCAAGCGAAAGAGCTATGGTCTCATAAAAAATTAAAGTATATTCTGAGGCACTTTTATCTTATCAGAGAGATAATTTTCAGAGGAGATACAGTGGTAGAAAAAGTTCCATTTATTGTCTCAAATTGTGTTTGTGCGTCACCTAGAGGACATAAGTATCTTGCATAAAAGTGATTGGCTTTAGTCCAAGTGGAAAATTGTTAGTCTTAGGTAGCCTACAAGCCAATCAAACTGTGTGTAATCTCGTTCAATAAAATGTTATTATTTCATTATGTGTAATTCGCTTTATTATTATTTCATAATGAAGTCCGTGAATATGTACAATAGTGATCAGATTATGATGAGATCATATTAACAAGACTGATTACTTATACATGTATATTCTTAATTATTCTTAGTCGGAGGATGTCTGAGAAGGACATCAGACATTTTATTAGACTAGTACATATTACTCCTACTCATATGATGAGGGTAACTGATTTCATAGTCACTTGTATAGAGACACTAAGGCGAATTTGCAGGTGCTCATTAGAGAATGCGTTCACTAAACTGATCCGACTAAATCGCTGGATGGTAATGTACCTAATTGTCAACCAGCTTGATTCAATTGTCGTAGTTGCGCGGATGATATTTGGACTTGGGACACCGATGATACCTTGTCGATAGACTTCTGTGCTTTGACCTTAGTTTACGGATCTCTAAACATGAGATTCCAAATAGCCAATGATTGAGTACAACGGAATACCGTAGAAGGAAATGAGTGTTCAATATGGGATCATTCGCTTTCGGTATTCAGAGAGAGAATACTCTAGAAAGTAGGTACTTGAAGTGGCTGATGCGCTCCTTCGGGGAGAGGGCAAACGTTGTCTCCGTTGTCCGACATTGGCTCGCTTAGGACCCCGATGACTAGAAGCGGTGGGAATGCTGCACCGTTGGTTGCAACTTCCTTCTACTTGGAAGCTCGACCATTGTTTGCCCGTACCATGGCTTTTGTCTTACATTTCCTACATTTCGCGCCAAAAGATGTTGGATCTAAATTTCATCTTCAGTGTGATCAGGACCTTCCGCCGAGTATTAGAAGGTTGAGAATTAGTAGGTCTGCAAGAAAGAACACCATTAAGGAACCCCGACAATGGACCGGGGGATCTTCTTTCAATGCCAAGTCAGAAAAGCTGGGGGTCGCTAAGAAATAGAAAGGATGGCTGGAGTTCTGAAAGTGTATCTAGCCAAGTTGAACTAGGGGTCTTTATATAGTGGTTCATAGACTTCTCATGGACTGATTTTGATCAGGAAGAGTTGATCCTAACTAAATTTTACTTCATGTCCAAGATCGGAAAGATTCCTGATATGGAAAATGTTCGTATTTTGACGAATTCTTGGACTTCTCTTAATGAAATGCAAGTCATGATCGGATTCTCTCGAAATGATTGGGATTTCCTTGGTAGGGATTATGATCTGTATCAAACTCTCAAGGAGAGTCCCCCTTAGGGGACGGATTCATATCGCTTCCCTAAGGGGGCTGCTTGCCTTTTTGGATTACTTGATTTTCTTCGAGTCCAGACGAAACTTCTCTTAAATCCCACTGACCTATGGTCTAGGGGCGATTAGTCTGGTCTTTAGGCTGCATAACTGGGTCAGCCTGCTTGTCATTGGGCTGGGTGAAATTGTCATCCTTCACGTACAAATATGACAATTTACAAGGTCACATATACAAAACTTTCCTTGAAATTTTGGAGTATAAGAGATAATATGAGGATTTGGGGGTGCAGATTCTTATAAAAAAGAGTCTTAAGGGAGTACATGTACTTACCTTTTTTCATCGTTCACAATTGAAGTGTACTGTGATAAAAAATGTATTCAAATATAAGTCAAGTAAACATGCAATTTCAAGACATATCTTGAGTATTTTTAGTACTTTTGCGACACTTTAAACGTTAGATCATGAGATTTTAGGCATTAGACTTGACTCGGGGGTTGTATTTCATGGACACTGTCGGTTGGTAAGAAGGCGAAGGCAGTTGACATGGGTGGAACCGGGGGAGCCGGGATACAGATCCGGACTCGAACCAGCTTTCTCAAACTTGTACATAAAATAGCCCAGCAAGGGCTCGTAGCATTATGTGCATTCCTTGTACCTTGGCTCACTAAGCCGACCCAGTGGGCAGAGTTTAAGGACGCCACGATGACAAATTGAATGCGCCAGGGTTCTAAGAAGTTGGCAACCAACTAGGCTGAACGCTGGAACGGGGGAATTGCCAAAACCCTTTTTGGACGCACGAAAACCTAACCACCCTTCGCAGGGGAAATCCCCCGGCAGGCTCGCCTCAACCCCTCGACGCGGCCCCGACACACAACACGAGCAGGCGAAGCCGCGCCGCGAAGGGGGAGACGCCCGTGGGGCGAATCGCGGCGCGTCGCGCTCGCACCAGATCCGATCGGATCAGATCAGCAAGCGAGCGAGCGAACGCCATGGCGACCCCATCCCCGCAGCCCCCGCAGCCCCTCGCCCACATCAAAACCGCCGCCCGCAAGCTCCCCGTCAAGCGCCGGTCCCCACACCCGTCCTCCTCCTCGTCCACCATCCCAACCTTCACCAACCCTAACCCTAACCCTAACCTCGTCTCCCCCTCCCCCTCCCTCCCCGCCAAGCTCGACGACTTCGATGACGACGACGACGATGTCGAAGGGGACGAGGCCGAGCAGGGCGATGGAGATGGCTATGGCGATGGCGATGGCGGTGCTCGTGCGGGCGGCGGCGCCATTCCCTTCAAGTTCCAGCGGATCTGGTCAGAGCCTGACGAGATCCGGTTCCTGCAGGGTCTGTTGGCTTGCCACTCCCAGGGGATGACCTTCCCCCGTGACCTCAACCTCTACTTCGACCGCTTCTCCGAGGCCATGAGCCAGCCCTACACCCGCTCCCAGCTCTCCGAGAAGCTCCGACGCCTGCGCAAGAAGTTCCGCGCCCACGCTGCCCGAGTTGCCCGCGGCCTCGACCCCTCCGCGCTCCCCCCGCACGACCGCGACCTCTTCCACCTCTCTACCCTCCTCTGGGACCCCGCCTTCGCCGCCGCCTCCCCCTTCGGCGCCTCCTCCAACGGCGCCGTCCCGGGCAACAAGCGCCGGCGCCACGTCCCCGTGTCCGGTGTCGCGGGCGCCGGTACACCGACGTCCGGCGGCGGTGTTGGCAGGTCACGTCCCCCTGCTATCTCCAGTCCTCCGCCCGCTCCTTCGCTCCCTCCTCCTCCTCCACCTCCTCCTGCTGCTGCTACTGCTGCTCCTCCTCCTCCGGCCTTGCCTTCTCCTCCTGCTGCTGCTGCTGTTCCTTCTCCGGCCTTGCCTTCTCCTTCTCCTCCTGCTGCTGCTGCCGCCGCCCATGACGCCAACTGCGACGGAGGAATTGGGGGTTGCAACGGGTCGCAGGAGGAGCAGCCACAGATGCAGCAGAGGAAGCTGTGTATTGGTAGTAGCAATGAAGGGCTGGGGCAATTGGCGGCGAGGATGGCGTTGGATGTGTTCGATGGTTGCCTAAAGGAAGTGCGGGCGACCCTTGTCCGCCGAGGTCTGCTTCACTCCGATCAGGCTCTGAGGTCAGGTCTTGAAGGCGATCTGTCAAAGAGGTGGCGGGAGCAGCGGGTGGCAGAGTTGGATGTGCTGGCGCGGCGCTTGAGGTTGGCTCTCGATCAAGCGGTTGAAGACTAGATCTTTTGGATGGATGGATGTTGCCCATCTCTGTAAAGAGGAATGGCTACATGCAGGCTCCCTCTATTCCTATGCTTTTCTTTTTTTTCCTTCTGTTTTACTATGATTAACAGTAGGCCCTGTAAATCTGCTTTGCACAGTCGGTTTAGCTATTATGATATATATCTATGACTTTATGGGATCATTGCAGCTTCTTGTTGGCTGCCTGTGAGGAGGTTTATGTTGGACCTATGTGATCTCGTTACAACGTTCTTTTTTTCTTTTTTTCCACGGAGATTTCTGGTTCAATCTTTAAGCATGGGCGATGATCTCGCATGAGAATTTGCGTGTTGAGGAACATGTTTGCCCACTCAACTAAACCGTAGGTCACAGTGATTACATCACCCAAACACCAATTTTGAACGGTTCACTGTGACAACATTGGAAATGGTTTGTAGAATCATTGAAACTGTCACTCCTTGAAAGTTAGTGGTACCACAAATTCATTAATGTAAAAAGTGGTTGTATGTCTGAATCCGTCATGCCATCAAAAGCTTTTACAATGACCTATTGTGGTTTCTGTAGATGATGACAACACGTTAATGGTGAACTACAACTACTTGATCAATAATCCTAAATGCCAAATGGAATCAAAGTCAATCATAGTTCCTAGAACAGGGTAAAGAAACCAATATCTAGAAACACTCAGTTTGCAGAGAATGTCCCCTGGAGGGAGCATGTTGCAAGGGAATAGAAGTGGGCATGCACTTTCAATGGTTCTGTGGTAAGATATGTGCTTTATTACATGTGCCCTCAAAAAGGAATAAGTAGGTAGTGGCCTTCGATTTTCCATTCTCTATTACTCACATGTTTAATATAGTCAGTTTCCCAGATATCCTTTACAGTTGGGAAAGTGATTTCTTGGAATAGCTGGTTCAATAGATTTGATTTCCTTACATCTCCTTAGGGTTTACAAGATGAGGAGGAACACGAAGATCATCATCCATCAGCCCTCCACCAGGGACATGAAGAATACATCTCTTTCTTGTAGGAGGCCTCACTAAGCTAGAGAGTTTGAGAAAGGAAATTATTGGTCTGGTGATTTTATGAATTTTAAGGATAATAGTCTAAGAAAAGGAGATGGTACATAAGCACGTCATGGTGATTCATCCATTAATAATAACTATCACGGATTTTTGGCTGAGATTCTATGAAGGTTGTAAGAAATCATATCCCAGCCTTCATTTAGCGAAGGTGTAAATTATAATGTGGATTTAAATAGATTACTGGTGTACTTGCCCGCATAAATGGAAGTTTTTTTTTGCCGATGACTATTTGTGTGAGCCGGGAACTTGCCACTGACGGTTAGTGATTCTATTGTCTTATGTGGAGTCTTAAAGAATGGTCATGTTGGAAGTTTGAACCATTGACAACTTGGTGACTGTGTGGGAATACCTATTGCGCCCAGCCATTGTAGATTCAAAATTAAAAGGAGTTACAATGAAGAGGTCCCTTCAAACCCAAAAGAAAATCCACCTGGTATAGCCCTTGTAAATTTGCCCAACAACTCACTGATCCTTAAAACTCTTAAAATTAAAAGTCCTCACCCAAGACCCAGCAAATTATACCCACCAAGCCCATCAAAGCCATTCCTTTGTTTGATTTGTCCTACAAAAGATTGCTATTTGTTAAAATATTTGGAACATAATTTTTTATGAGCTAATAAATCTTTGACCAAGAGGAAGATTTAGGTTTGTAACATATTTTCTAAAAGTTTGTGAATGATGTTCAGATTAACGGTGAGCATGGTCTGGCATCTATTGAGATATCACTAAGATGATTGTCTCTTCAAAGGTTCCAAGATGAAATCTTTTCTGAGATCAAGAATAAAAGGTGGGAGGAGGACAGCATGTGTACCTTGCCCTACAGGCCAAGGATGGTAGTACCGGTATTGGAGGGTACCGGTACCGATACGTATCGCATTGGTATCGGCCGTATCGGCCAGTATCGGCCGGTACTGGATCCCTTTTGACCCAGTACCAAGTCAGTATCGGCCGGTATCGGTCCACGTAGTATGGTATCGGTACCAACAGATACCGATACGTATCGGCCGATATGTATCGGTATCGACCGATACTGCCAACCATGCTACAGGCAGCAACAAGTGTCTCTCCCATTGTCTTCATGCCTTGAATTTAGCTTTATATGCTTCATTTTAGAGGAAAAATGAATAGCCGTTGCCCATCTGGAGTGCTCATTGCCTTGCACAAATAGCGATTAAGAGATTTGAAATGTTGTTTGGATTTTAGAAGATTGTCCTCATGCAGCTGAGCCTGTTTGTTTGTTCTCAACTCTCAAGAATCGGCCATGGTCTCTTAGTGAGGTGGAAGGGGAATTTCCCAGTTCCTCACAAAAGACCTGGCCGATATATGTATGCTATATCCCTCTCTTTGATGTATTTGCTTGTATATCTCTAAAATGTCGATATATTGTTGTACATACAAGTAAAATACTAATCATTTAAAACAATTTCGTGGAATTAAAGTGATTAGTGAAGTTTCACAACCATGTTTGTACAATTGATTTTTGGTGCATTTACACAGTTTTTTCTCCCAAACCAAATCTGCTTTTAATCATTCATCATATCATTTTGAATTGTAAGCAGATGTATGTTTTTTTGGGTTCTTCTGCTTCTTCAAAACAGTAGTTCTATTTTATTTCGTTGACTATTCTGAGTAATCCATCCCTGACTTTACCATGTTGATAGCAGAACATTTATTACAGTTCTCTTTATATTGTTGAAACTGTTACTCAATATTTCATAGTGCTTTATTTACTATCTATGCTAAGCAAATACATTGTCATATGGCATGCAAAATGCTGTCATGAGTAGCCAACTGACAAGCCAGCTCTTGATTATGTCAGAGGCAGCTGATGCCTAGCACAGTTTACCTGGGAACATGAGAAGATATTATCATTGTTTTAATGGCTATCTGTTCATGGTTACTTTATCTGTTAATTTTAGATGTTAAAGGTAATTTCCTGAATTACTAGTTAGGTATGTTACATATACTTCAGCCCTCCAACCTTTTCTTGTTTGGATTTATTTGCTCAAGTTTATCTCTTGCTTTTAAATATGTCCGTGTGCAGTGTATGTTGCTCTCTCTCTCTCTCTCACACACACACCCACCCCACAAGTTGCCTTCAAAACTTCTAACTTCATACAATACACTTGAGAAACCTTTTATGTTTGTACACTTATCTCTCTTGCCCAAAAAGCACCAAACCTTGGCATACCTGACTAACATCTAGCCAACAAAGTACATGAAACACTATGAAAAGATGCTAACATGCAAGGGTTATACGTGAATGGACACCATAAAATCATTCCTGCCTATGACAATGCATTCTACCCAGCACAGGGACTTCAGCCAGCCTTAAGTTTCCATAGAGTGCTTCCACTGAGAAGACTACATCATTCAGCAGCACCATAACAAGACTTGAACGTTCAAGGCTTATACGTGAATGGACACAGTATGAGAATGCCTTCCTACAGCCATGCATTCCACGCAGCACAGGGACCCATAGCCCTGTAAGTCCCTTAGAAAGCTTCCACGTACCTGTCAGTACTCCATAGACACTTTCAGCCTTTAATGATTTAATCAGTTCATATAACTCTCTTTCTCCAGTTTTCTTCTTCATTAATCAGGGTGTCTTAATCATTTCTTAACTTTGCTCTTTTTCTTTCATTTTACCGGTTTTCTTCTTATACATCTAGTTTTCTTTGGGGGAAAGTTTCTTAACTGACATTGATGGCTCAGTCATTTCTTAAGTAATCTAGATGTTTTTTTTTTTTTTTTTGAGATTTGATACATTGACTTAACAAGCGCACCATCTAGTCTTGTGTACTCCAACGTTTCAATTTTTCTTAAGAATGCCTTTGGTTTGGTCGAGCATGTCTAGATTGAGTCAATGGTTCTGAATCAGAGATCATATTTGGGTTTGGGAAACAGGGTTTTCCCTGTCCTAAAAATGTGAAGATTCCATTAGATGGTTAGTTTAAGCTGGGTTGTTTAGATCTTATGTCTAGACTCAGTTGCTGTACCAGATTATATCTTAAGCTGACAACATTTAGAAGATCTAGCCACACAATGAACTGTTTTTATTTATCTATTCTTTGCTTGGTAATTCGTGCAGTTATTAACTTCTGCTCATTCAGTGGATCATGTCCCTTGATGATCGCCAAGTCAAATCCTTCCGTCCATTTTATCATCTTATTCATTGGGTCCATGAGAAAACAATCAATTTTAAATGGTTGATTTTCTTTAGAGAATCAAATTAATTGCTTCTAAAATGTTGAGGATTAGTGATTATATTAGCTTTTAATAATTTTGAATTTTATTTAGAAAAGACTGTGGATGGTAGGAAAAACAAGGCATGCCTTTCATCAGAAGAATTTGATTTAGATTTTTTTGGGCAACTTTGCCCTTGAGGAATCTGGCATACTGCCCTTTTCGGCACTAGTCTGATACTCTTCCATTTGTTCAACTTCTCTGCGGCAGGAACTACTGGCTATGCTGCTGTCACTTCATATGATTAGGGGGGGTAGGGGGGGGGGGTGTTGGGGTTAGTGAGATGAGGAATTAAATTCATAATGAGGTGGGAATTAAAACCCTAGGTTAGTGAACCGTATATTTTAATTTGAGAAACGTATTCCGAGGGATATACGATTACAGTTAAAACACTAGTTGGAGAACAAAAATAGGGATTTAAATTCATAGCCAAAGTGGATGAGAATCAAATTCTGATTTCTTTACGACTTCTCTCCTCAATCTGCAACTGGCCGACCCTCCCCTCGTTCCGCACCTCTCCAACGTTCGTCGGATCCACATAGGACTCCTCTCTGGTCATGTTTATCCACGTGCTTCTCCTCTTCCTTTCAAAGTCCCTATTTTCTCCTCTGTAGCATGGTTGATAAAGCCGAGGACGATGAGAAGAACCTGGTGCAGACGCAGCAACAAAAGTCCCTTCCTTCTTGTTATGGGTAAGCTTGTATTCTTGCCATGCAGCTGGTCCATGTTCTTTCGCACTGCTACTTAACCCTGCTCCAGCAAACAGCCCACACAAGGGACGTGGCCACGCATCATGCAGCCATGGTCTCCCCCCATTTTTTTATTTCACCATTGACCTATGCATGGGTCTGCGTTCTTTTCCATTTCCACCTCATCTCTGCTCCAGCAAACAGCCCAACCCAGGGGCATAATAATTGTCACCACTATAGAAAACGACTTGGCCTAATCCCATATCACAGTGGATAGAGTAGGGAGAGTGATTCGGGTAGCTTCAGTTGAATGATGTGTTCCAGTATTTTTGTTTCATTATTTTGGCTTTAGCGTATCCAAACAAATGGAAGAGATGTTTATATATCGTTTTCATCCTAGTGACTATATCGGTGAAGTAAATTTACGATGAATTCTTGCATTCCTCATTATAAAGTGAATATAATTCTTAATGAATTCTCACTTAACTCACTAAAATGTGAATTCACATTTTTAATCAAGTCTTGCTTAACTACTAAATTGGGCATTTAATTCCTAATGAATTCTCACTTAAGTCACTAACAAAGAGAATTACAATTGGTAATAAAAACCCCAGTGAAATACTTTCCCTGTTGAAATATAATTCAAGAAGGTGAATTAAAATCTGCATCTCACTAATCCCCCATAAGATTCCCAATAGAATCCTGATTCCCCCAGCATTATTTTTGTGGAATGTTGAAGAATTACTTAAACTTCCATTCCAGCTCATGGCCAACCCAAATCTAGCCCAGCCCGGCCCAGTTTTGTCTGTTTTGGGCCAGAAAGCTTCAGCCTGAATTTAAAAGTATCCTGGAGTGGACTGACCTCAGCCCAGCTTGCTTTCTGGATTTGCAATATTTTGATGATAACAGGTTGATTTAGAATTTAAACTGATACAATGCAAAAGATAGTGACTTCTATTCTAGGAATACTTGAATATAGTTCTCCCCCCACCAAGGTTCAAAGTATCAGGATCAAGATGTGCCACCATGCCAATCCTTGGCTGATCCAAATAGACTGATCCCAATCTCCGCCTGGCTTGACTCGCCCAAAGAAATGAGCCGAGCTTGAGCCTGATACAAAGTTCGTTTGACTAATGGGATGTTTGTTTTAGTGTAAAACTCTGTAGATTACCGATTTTAAAATCATTGATTTCAAAAGAAGTAATTTTTTTTTGTTTTAGAATAAAAAAATATTTGTTTAGTTATTTGTAAAATAAAACAAGAGATATGTTTCAATCTTGTTTTGATTTACAGTGGGTCTTTGCAGTGAATTGGGCTGTTAAGTGGGCAGACAAGGTCTAAATAGGATTTTACTTTACATTGTTTTACATCATTCCAAACAACCAAAAACATTGTAAAGTGAAACAATTGTTTCAAATTACGTTGTTTCACGCTAAAACAAACAACCCTTAAGTGTGCCGAGCTTGAGCTGAAGAGAGCTTGGCTAATAGAGCTCGCAAGCCACCTCGAAACAAACTTTTTATCTAATATAAGTTATTATTTATCAAACCTGCCGCAAGGACTAACCACCTTAGCTGCCCCAAAGGCACGTCTTTGACAGTTTTGAAAGGTCCGTAAAGGTTAAAGGGGGTGGAAAGCATTTCAAAGCATCCAATATAGGATTAAGAGTGTAACAGTCTTAATTGTAGACCTTTGGTAGGTACACAATTCTAAAATAAAATAATAAGAGACATTTGTATAAAAGAATGATAAGCGGGTTATGTCCAGTATACGACAGAAAATGAGATAAGTAAAATAAATATCCCATGAATTTTAACAAATTGTACTTGAATTTTTTTCTCATTTACTTATGCAATCCACAATGTGTCCATTATATATTGGGTCAATCTTTTTTTCTATGTTTCTGAAAAATATATTTTATATCTTTTATGAGACTTATGAAGATATCTCAATAGGGATCATTTACATCTCTACTGTTATCCCTCACCACCCCATTCATTTATCTTTCTTTAAGAAATAATTTTCTTATTTTTAAGTATCATGCAATACATTTATTTATGTATATGACATTTGTGAAATGATTGCTAACTAGCATAGAATGCATTCGTTCTAAAAATCTCGTGAAATCGAAGCGGAAAGATTAACAACATGATAATAAGTATACTTTTTTTTTTAATTTTTTAAACCATTCATATGTTCATATCTTTCTAGTTCTTTTTCTTAACTTGGTGGTAATTCTTAACTTTTAGAAAATATAAAAACATTCTTATTAGAGCTCAGGGTTGAATTGTTCTTTCTTTAATCTTTCACATGATTGAACTTTTTCTCACAGTTTAAACCCGATCAGTCTTATTCTGAATCACAATCCTTCTTTTGAATCTTTCACAAGTGTGGAGTTCGTAATCAGTTGTTTTGCTAACGGAGCGACACATTTTGATTCGAAGTGACGGGGATAATCACTCATTAAAAGTCATAATGGTGAGTAGGTTGTCTCCTGACCAACCTTCCACCTCTTCTTGTCCACCCAAGCAAATTTCTAGAAGGCTATTCGGTGAGGCAAAAATCTTATGGCTAAGATGAGTCTACAGTGTGCTCCATAACTACTGCTGCAGTATCTATATCTTAACCTATGAGTGCACTCGAGTTCACTCAAGCATGGTTTCTATCTTCTGCCCTAGTCGAGGTCCCCTGATCCTGGACTTTGGAACCTTTAACTATAAAAAAAAAGATACTCCGTATCTCGACGTCGCACATCGTTAAAGAGTTTTAACTAAGCGTCCCCTTATCTTCAAGAGACAGACCTTGTCGTCCCGTTAGTGAGCTACTGCCACTCTCTTTCAAAAGAAGGTAAATCGTCGTAGGAATCATCGTCCATTATTAAGACTCATCATCTTCATTCAGTGAGCTTTTTCACAAGTTTTTTTCACAGTTTCTACATAGGAGAACAAGTGTGCCTCTGAATTCTTTTACCCCTGTCTTAGGGTCTTTTCATCATAAATACTCTTTCACCCCCCTTTTAGGAATTCTTTCATATTTCATGCTATAATAGTAATGTTATAATAAATAATAACATACTTCACAATAATCAAATGAGTTTGAGAGTTCAAGTATTTTATTCTTTCATAGCTTACATGAACTTAAATGGACTCGGTCCATTAGCTTTTTTCATTTCTTAATAAAGAAGGTTTTACTTGCTTTTTAAGTTCATTTATACTACCGTTCTTCGAGTGGGAGGAGGATAAATCATATGGAGTTCATATGGATTTCACAACAATTCCTCACAATCATTATACCAAGAATACCGGCATACATTTTACAAAACAACATTTGAATCTTCGAGAAATGTATTGAAGAGATACATGTAACATATTGAGTTCATGTTCTTTTATAAGTTCCAAAATAGAAATTTAACGAGTAGAACCTCACCTTAATTTGTATAAATTTTACCCTTTAAATTCCTAAAAATAAGAGAAATCACAAGTAGAGGTATCACCCTACCTCTAAACCGACGAGTCCAAGACATAAAAGAATTCTCGTCATACTAAAGATGAACCAAAGCCACCATTTTCCATTGGAGAGAACTTTACTTTGCTGCAGCTCCATATCTCCTCTTTTTTCTTTCTTAAAGACTTCCATAAGTTCTCACCACTTCTTATTCTTCTCACTCTAACCTCCAATTTCTCTTTTTTGCTCGCCCTCACAATTCCACTCTATCTTAATGTTTCTACCTTTCTCTCATTGTCCAGTTCTTTTTCTCTCTAAAGATTCTTTCTCTAGCTCTCTTACAATCTCTCCCTCTCTCTTTTTTTATCCTACTCACTCCCTTCTTTGGTTCCTTCTTCTACCCCACTTACGGACTCACTCTCTATCTCACTCTTATCATCTCTCTCTCATTGTCCTTCTCTCTTCCTCTCTCTAGTTGCAGAATTCTTCTCTCTCTACCCTTCTCTCTCTAGCTCCTGCACCACCCCTTTCTTTCTTCCTTTTTTTGTGGAAGATGGAGTAGAATGGGAAGGGATGGGGTGATATTTATAGGAGTTAGGTAAGATGAGCCCTCAACTTCACTTAGGCTTAAGGTGAAGCCTTTGATCCTCTCCATAAGGTAAGTTAATCCCCTGCCACTAACTAACTTAAGTTATATCCATTCTTCTATGTGGTTTAAGTTGTTTCTCTTGATCTTATCTATATGTTACGTTATACCCATTCTTCTATGTAGCTTAAGTTGTTCATTTTGATCCTATCAATATGTTAAGTTATGCCACACATGTCATATAGTTAATGTATTCTAACAACCTTTACTAGTATTCTTATCCTCGACCGTCAACTTCAACCAATATCCTTATCCTTTACTAATAGTGTTTATCCATATTCTTATCTTTTACTAATAATCTTTTACTTATTATATTTTAAACTTATATTTTTATAATTATATTTATACTTTTTAAGTATTTGCAAATACGCCCTTTGCCAAAATCATGTATTTTCAGTACAATTTATTAATAACCTAATTGCACCATAAATTCACTAAAAATAAACTTTCCCTTTTTTTATATTGTCAGAATTGAAGGATTCTCTTTAGTTATTATTATTTTACTTTATGTTACTATGCAAATACCCTTAATTTTCTTATAATTATACATGTGTCCTTATTTAATTTAGTGGGTTATTACATTCTCCCCTCCTTATAAAAATTTCATCCTCGAAATTTCACAATAATTGATTCAAACTACGCATATAATATTTATTCCATAAAGGAAGTTACATTTGTAGGCTACATAATATCATAATTACAACTTTTATTCTTTCGTCTCGTCTATCTCTAAGTGCTAATAGTAACTCTCATTCCTCCTTTAATATGTTGAACTTCACAATTGTACTTAATGTTTCTCGAAGCAACTTTGTTTTGTTTTGTATTTTCATTCATTGATCAATTTTCCTCACCACTCTAATCAATATCATACTTAAGTGGTGATCCTTATAAAATTTACTTTCTTAATCATTCGTCATAATGTTTTGTTCTTTGTCCTTTTATAATAATTTAAATAAAAGAAATGTGACCATAATCAAATAAGCTTATAAGCCATTGTAATATTTGGCTGAATCGTATACGAATCATTTTTGAAAATCATCATGTTGTTTTATAATCATTATCAAGGTTCATATTCATTCTGATGTTCTTTGAAATCATCTTCTATATTTTCTCATGATCTTCTTTCTCCAAGTTTATCGTGTTCTTCATCATAGAATCTCTTTTCTTGGTGTTTATCATATTCTTTTTCATAAGCAAATAAGAATGGACCGTAAGGATCATCGATTATCAGCCGTCATAACAATTTCATAAGTCAGCCTCCAGCCATCATAAGTCAAGATTCTGATATAGTTGTGCCGTTACATATCACTGTCCTATAGATTCACTAATTAATAATCATTGTGAATCATCTTTCAACCGGCTCTCCAGCCATCGTAAAACATTCTCTTCATTGGCTATTCAGCCATTCCAAATCATTCTTTTACTGGCTCTATGGCCATCGTAAAATATTCTTTCCTGTGTCTTACTTTGATAAATATGTTGTTAGCATAGAGTTTTATTTTCTGATGCTTTACTTTTCACATGAACTTAGAAATCGTAGTTACTTTCTCTTAGATTCGGGTTTTGTTTCTTCTAAACTCATCATAAAGGTTTCCCTTTAGGTGTCTAAGTCTTTAACTTATTTGTTATACAAGTCTGGTATCAAACATCAACATCATTGATAAATTCGGTAAGAATCCATATTAAAAATCAATCGATATGCAAGACTTGAGATGTTGATTTGGTTTGTAGTTTTAGTTAACAACCACTTGCCAAGAACAACAAATCTCATCTCTGCCAGAAACGCCGACATGTCATCCACATGACCACCATAAAGGGTCTAACTAAATGGTGTGGCGAATACCGTGTATCAAACCTCTTATAGTATCATTTAGATTTTGTACAAAATATGCAATTGAAACATATGCACATGAGCAACATAACTAAGATACCATCTAAGTCAACCAAGTTCACTCCTTTTGTTTCCATTTCATACGTCCTTTCCTCATTTTATAACGAATAACTATTTAGACATTACAAAACTAGGTTCACAGCTTTAAGGTTCTTTATATTTGGGAACCATGCATTATAATCTTATGTTAATTCTAATTGCTCAACCATTGTCATTATTTAAAGCTCTACCTTGATTGGCTAATTAAGTCTTGTCTTTGCATTTTTATTTGACTTGATGTTGCTCTTGCAACTCCATCTGGGATCCCACCGTTCCTCTTAGATTTCTTCTAGACTAGTGTGTCTATCATTATTTAAATTGCTTGCATCTTCAGATCAACCATTCTTCTTATAAACATAATACATCTTAAGATAGAATTTCATTTTAACCCCCACTTTTATCTCAATTTCTCTTTAACATCCTACTGATGTTAAGATTGCTGATCACAGCTCTTATATATCTATCTTAATATTAGTTTCACTTAGATTACCATGTAAGTAATACAACTTGATACTAATTTGTAAGAAATTTAACTTAGGTTATAATTAGAAATAATCATATTTTTACCTGATTTTCTTAATGAGAAACCCAAATTCCTTTAATTCATATTATGGATGAAACTTTCTATTAGTCCTTTATATCCACTCAAAAGTTTTAACTTCATTTATTATTATTACTATTGCTACTATTACTCTTACTATATGTAGCGGTTGGAAATTGGTCGGATAGCGACGACCGTCCGATCGGAGATCCTGGCTACTCGATGATATTTGTTTGGTGGTAGAAACGCCCAGGGTAGAGCTTGCAAGAGGGGGGATAGAAGTGTCAGGGGCCCCTCCGATATGGTGGAGGGCAAAACCCTTCGATGCCTGAGTTAGGTTCTAGAAGACGAGATCTTGCTAGGGGTTTGTCGTGCTTAAAAAGCATACCTTGCTTTGGAGAGGGTCTAGAGATTATATGATCTCCTCTTTAAGGTGTTCTGGGGACGGTTTCTTTTGGGGGTGCGATTTGCCCACGATCGGATCCCCTTGATTTGGGGAGATCGTGGGATATTGGACAAGCCAGAACTTTCCCATAGCTGGACGGGATAGATCCTGCGGACCTGCCATAAATGGGCGGTTAATTCCGTAGGACCTGCCTGATAGCGAGGATTATGACAGAGTGCGCCTAGGAGGACCTTGCCGAGGTCCTGGTGGATTTTGGGAGTGAAGACTGGGCTTCATGTTGAAAGATCCAAGATTGCGGGCCTGGTGGGCCTAGGATCCAGCCCCTATAGCACAGGCTGGGCCTCTGAATGTTGCGTGGCCCTTTGCGTTGTTCCTGAAAGGCTGTGGGCTTTTGGGCCTTCGTACTTAATGGGCTAATTGGGCTGAGCCCAAATTTCCCTCGTCACTGGCCCCCTCAGTCCCTTATTTGAATTTTGAATATGGGAGTGAAGTTGCACAGGAGGTCCAATCATCAACGGTTTTTACGTGCGTTAGGTTCCATCATTTGAAAGGGCATCCGACAGGTGACGTTTCATCATCCCGAGTGCTCCTATAGACGTCGGTTGGCTTCCGAGATGACGCCCCTTTATAGGGAATGATGGAATTTCTTTCCTGGAGAAGGCCCTGTACGTATGGGAATTCAGTATGTCCGCGTGGCACTCTTGCGTGAGTGATTGGATGCTTGGAGATATCTGCCGTGGGGCGCGCCCTTTCGCCTTAGTGTTGGTTGATGGGAGTACCCTTATGGCGAGACGTCGTGGCAGCGCTCAACATCCCAGCTGGGAGGGGCGTGAATTAGAGTTGATGTTCTCCCTTATAAAGATAGGCAGGCGAGTGGGGCGTCAGGCTTACTTCTGCATTCGCCTATGCGCTCTCCTCCGCCCACTAAGTTTGTAATGGGAGAGTGTTTGTGCTGCTCGGTGCCTCGCTTCCCTTCCCTAGTGAGTTCATCTTGGCCCCTGTTCTAGTAATCTTCGGGTCTTCCTCAGGTCCCATCCCTTTTGGGATCCTTTGCTTGGGTACGTTTTGGGCTTCTCTTTTTGGGCAGGACATTGTCTCGGCTCGTAAGACCTTCCCTCATCCCCATGGCTTTAGATGAAGCCTCTAGCGCTTCCAATTTCTTCGAGAGGAGGGCCCCTGCTCTGGCTCGCCATAGCCGAAGCTAGATCAAACTAGACGAGCTGAGGCGAATGATGGAAGAGTACAGAGTGCCACATGGGTATCCCCTCGTCGAGGCCAGTCCCGATGACCGCTTCTCTTCCAAGGCCCCTAATGCCTTTGTGGCGTACCGGGAGATGTTCTTGGCCGATTTTCGTCTTTTGGTCCCCCGCTTTGTATGTAGTCTCCTAATTCAGTACCGTTTGGTGCCGGCGCAACTGACGCCTAACACCTGGTACTATATCTATGCCTTCCTACTCATCTGTAATAGGCGGCGCATCGAGCCTACCGCCATGTTGTTCTGCTGGATGTTCCAGTGCCTTCCTAACACCTTGATCGATGACAATTTCTTCTTTGTGAAGTCACGTCCTCGCAATCTATTTCTCCGTTTGAGTTCTTCTGTTTCGAGCCACAAGTCATGGAAAAAGCATTTCTTCTTTATGACCCGAGACCCTGTGGTTATTCCTTCCTGGGATTTCCGTACTACCTTTAATTTCACTCCCATGCGGGAGGATCCCCTGCCCCGACAGATTCCCTCTGACGTGGACCTGAGAAGGGCAAGGCTCCGGGCCGAGGTCGTGGATGACGCCGACCTCGAAGTTTGTGATATTGCGTTACTGCAGGCTGGCCTTGCTCTGCGGGAGTCTAGGAGTGAGTGCCTGCCTTAGTCTATATTGACCTTTTCTGATAGTTTGGTGACTTCTCTGTCTTGTTTCTTGCAGCCGAGACGAACGTTCGGGCCTCGCTCGCGGAGGAGGCTCCTCGGAAGGGTGCTGTGGAAGAAAAGAGAGGCTCGGAAGTTCGAGAGGAGGCGATGATCGGCAAAAAGCCATCTGCGAGCTGGCCTCCCACCGAGGCCTTGGCGCGTCTTTCCACGACATTCTCGAGGGTGTCCCTCTTGACAAGGTCATGGCTGGCAGTGCTGATGTCTCCGCCTGTTTGGAGGAGATGCGCAAGAGGAAGCGAGCCGTCGATGACTCTCCTCGACAATCAGAGACGCCTGTAGCTGATAGCTCTAGCCGAAGTCGGCGGCGGACTGATATTGGAAAAGCCTCAGTGCTCTGTGGCATGAAGGCGATCGTGGTCGAGGTACCTCGGTCTTCGAAGGGGGTCGTGATCAAGGGCGTGCCGGTCGAGCCGAAGACGCCGGCAAGCACCCCTCCCCCTCTGCAGAAATTGAAGATGAAGCTGTGGCAGCCTTATGTCTGGGGGGTATAAACCAGACAGTACCTTCTATGACGGGGACGTGGTGCATGACCTCGCCTTGGCCACGTGCATCCCGGCGAAGAGTGCGTAGGAGGAGTGGAGGAACGACTCCGAGCTCTCACTCAGTCTGCGAGCGCTTGCGCAGACATACATTGTTGCCGAGCATCTTGTCGGGCCGGATAATGACCGATAGAAGGTTGAGGGGGAGTGCGCTAAGCTAGAGTGGGCCTTGGAGGAAGAGACCAAGGCTAAGGTGGATATGGAAGGCAAGCTTAAGGTTGCCTTAGCCTAGGTGGCGGAGTCGGAGGAGGGGAAGCGAAGGGCCGAGGACGACCTCGAGATCGCTAAGACTTTGGCCCGATCGCTGGAGACGGCAGCTTCCAAGGCTCTGACTAAGTTCAAAGCTTCTCCGGAGTACTTGGATGAGAAGATCGAGTTCACCCTAGAGCAGTACTTCGTTGGTTATGACAGTGGTACCTTTAGGGGGTTCTCGGCCGGCTTTCGGGCGGCGGCTGCTCGTGCCAGGGAGCTGTGTTCGGGCGTCGAGGCTTTGTTGCTTCTAGTGCAGGGCGATCTTGCCTACCGCTCGGATCTTGACGATGAGGGAGAGGCCACCGGAGTCGTCAAGCCTGCCCGTTCTCCAACTGACTCGTAGGGTCCTGCCGCTAACGATCCCTAAATCGCTCCTCCAGACCTCGACCGGCTGGAAGTTGTAGCTGACGAGGTATTCGAGGTGCCTCGTCAAAGAAAAAAATCAACCAACCCTCCATTTGAGTTGAACAGGCCCATTCTCATTTTGTAACTCGGGCCCCCTTAGGGGACGAGGTGGCCGGTCCACCTTAGGCTTAACATATGTTTTTTTTTTTTTTTAGAGCTTCTGCTCTATACTTCAAGTGTACTGTCAGTTATCAATACACTATCGTTTCGCGGCTTTCACCCCTTTCTTGTCAGATAGCATCTTTGATTCTTTCTTCTTCTAGAGTTAGTCAAGGTCTGTTACAGCTTTTCCTGCTCTTACTGCTGGGTGGTTGTTGGCGGGGGTGCCCTGCCTCTCGCTTTTAAAGATGAAGAAAGAGGTCGAGCTATAGCACCTCGAGTGGTACCTTTCTTCGCGTCTCCCTCTCCTCTCAGGCCGCAATGGCCTCAGGCTACGTCCGAGGGGTGCTGGCGGATCGGGCCTCCCGCAAATCTTCCACGATCGATGCTAACTCCTTCGATCGGATACGGGGTAGCTTCAGAATTCCTATTGAGTTTGGGTTGCGTTTGCCTTCTGCCGATGAGCGCCTTTACTCAGGTAGCCCCAGCTCCTTCATAGCTACAGAGGCTATGTTTGAAGTTGGCTTCCGGCTGCCGATTTCTCCCTTTGTCGTGGAGTTGCTGCAGTTCCTTGCTGTGGCCCCCGCATAGATCCTTCTGAATTCTAGGTGCGTGGTTATAGCTTTTAACGTGTTGGCGTACCTTTATAGTCATGCTGAGGACCTTCCCGATGTCTTTTTTCGTGTTTTTAACGTCCACCCTTGCACGTGGGTTCTTTCAGTTCACGTGTCGTGGTGATCGCGGTCCCCTTCGAGTGCCTGCTGGCTTTCCTCCTCAAGGATGGAAGGAGGCTTTCTTCTTGGTTGATTGCCCAATCGGTGAGAACTAGCCATTCCGCTCGACTTGGAGGGACTTCGTTGCCGACCCTCTTTTGGGAGATCTCTATCGCAAGCTTTCAGACGAAGGAGAGCGGTTTGTGGCGGACCTTCATGCTGATGTCTCTCACGACGTCGGTGTCTTCCTCTCCGAACATATGTTGGAAGCGGCCGGCCTTGGACCATCTTCGGGCGACTCTGCCGAGGCATCGGCACCTGCCGAGGAGTTGCTCTCCGTCGGAGGAAGGGGTCGCTGTGGAAGGAGGGGCGGCTGGCATGGAGGTCGCAAAAGTCGGGGATGACGCCCCAAGCATTTTTGATTCTTGGGTGGAAGCCTTGTACTCGTCTCCTTGTTTGAAAAAATTATATTTTCGATTCCTGATACAGGCTACACGTCCTTATCGAGTGGCCTTGTTTGATTGTGATTTTGGGGGTGGAGCTCAGTGAATGCTCTCTTTCCGAGTGTGAGCACTCAGAGAATGGTATGGCTTGTAACGCCCTTCTCGAGTGTGAGTACTCGGAGAATGATATGGCTTATAACACCCTTCCCGAGTGTGAGCACTCGGAGAATGATATGGCTTATAATGTCCTTCTCAAGTGTGAGTACTCGGGGAATGATATGGCTTCTAACGCCCTTCTCGAGTGTGAGTACTCGGGGAATGATATGGTTTATAACGTCCTTCCCAAGTGTGAGTACTTGGGGAAATGAAAATGGCTTGTAACGCCCTTCTTGAGTATGAGCACTTCGAGGAATGAAATGACTTGATTGAAACTTGGAGTAGGGAATGCTTCATTCTTTAGCCATCAAGTACATAAGTGTGAGAATTTAACAATAGTACGCCCGTAGGTTATTAGTATTCCATGTGCGGGAAACCTCTCTCCCATTGAGTGTGGAGAGCCTATATGAGCCCTTTCCGAGGACTTTCGAGACCCAGTACGATCTCTCCCAATTGGGAGCTACTTTGCTCGCTGCTAATTGTGGCGCCGAGGCCTCTGTTTTTCGTAAGACCAAATCTCCTCGGAAGAATTATCTCTCTCTGACCCTTAGACTGTAATATTTGGCCATCCTTTGCTGGTATTCCATCATATGGATCCTGTCCCTCTCTCGGACTTCTGGTAGCATGTCGAGATTCTCTTTTAACTGTTGATGGCCTTCTACTTCTGTGGCTTCTGCTCGCAACGAGGGGCTCCCTATCTCTAGGGGAATCAAGGCTTCTGCCCCATATACAAGGTGAAAGGGGGTTTCCCCTGTAGCTGCCCAGGCTGTTGTTCTGTGAGACCATAGGATGCTGGGTAGTTCCTCTATCTAGGACCTTACGGCCCCCTCTAATCGAGTCTTATCTATGTAGAGTAAAGTTCGATTAGTATTTTCTACCAGGCCGTTAGCCTGAGGATGGGCGACCGAAGTGTAGCAATTTTTGATTCCCAGCTGCTCGCATCTCTCCCTGAAATAGGCGTTGGCGAACTGTCTTCCATTATCTGAGATGATCGCCCTTGGTATGCCGAATCGGCAGATTATGGATTTCCAGATGAAATTCCACTGCCTTTTTTGTTATTTTAGATAGCGGCTCCGCTTCTATCCATTTGGAGAAGTAGTCAATTGCTACTATGATAAACTTCTTTTTCCCTCGTGCCTCGGGTAGGGGGCTCGATATGTCGATCCCCCACCTTGCGAATGGGCATGGCTCAAGAAGGCTGGTCATAGGTACTGCTCGCTAGTGCGGGGTCGACGTGGAACGCTGACACTTGTCACACTTCTTGACATACTCCAAAGCATCTTTCTAGAGGGTCGGCCACCAGTACCCTTGCCGCAGCAGTATGCGGGCTAATGGGCGCCCCCCCAGGTGACTTCCACACATGCCTTCATGAACTTCTTCAATGGCCTTCGAGGCCTCCTCCAGGTAGAGGCATTTCAAGAGAGGCTGGGAGAAGGATTGTCGGTATAGGGAGTCACCTATCATGGTGAATCGCCTGGCCCGGTTTTAGACGCTTCTCACCTCCAACCTATCTTCTGGTAAATTGCCATATCTTAGGAACTCTGTGATCGGCTCAATCCAGGATTCTCTCCTTTGGGTTACTTAGAGAATTACTTATTGAAAACTCAGTCGGTCGAGTTCTTCAATAAGAATAGACCGAGAAGGAACCAAGCCGATAGAAGATGTTAATCGTGACAGAGAATCGGCCTTGGTGTTTTCTTCCCTTGGAATCTGGATTACCTCGAGAAGTTCGAGCCCTTCCGCCTGGTTTCTCACCTCCTGCAGGTAGCGACTCATGCCTGGGTCTCGGGCCTCGAAGGTCCCATGGACTTGACTGGCAACGAGTTGGAGTCAGTGTAGACTTTTATCCTGGTGGCTCTTATACTTCGGGCCATGCGGATGCTCTATAGGAGGGCTTCATACTCCGCAACGTTGTTAGACGCTGGGAAATTGAAACATAAGGCATAATGCAGTTCAATTCCCTCGGGGGACATCAAAACTATCCCTGTGCCATTGCCCGTTGCCCATAAGGATCCATCGACATATAATTCCCACGTAGGGCCAGGGCTAGTGCCGATCGACCCCTGCGCTGGGATCATACACTCAGCTACAAAGTCGGTGAGCACCTGACCTTTGGTGGCAGTCCGAGGCTTATATGTGATATCGAACTCGCCGAGCTCGATCGGCCATTTTACTAGTCACCCCGATGCTTCAAGGTTCTGTAGAATCCTGCCCAGTAGTTGTCTTGTGTAGACCACGATGGGGTGAGCTTGGAAATAAAGTCGGAGTCGCCTGGCCGAATGGATTAAGGCGAGAGCGAACTTCTCGGCGGTCGGGTACCTCAGCTCGGGAGCCTATAGGACCTTGCTGGTATAGTAGATGGGTTTCTGGATCTCATCGTCCCTTACCAATACCGCACTAAGGGAGTGAGGAGTGATCGACAGGTATAGGATGAGGGGTTCCACGTCCACTGGCTTCGATAATATTGGCGGGGAGGCCATATACTGCTTGAGTTCCTGAAACGTGTCCTCACATTCTTGCATCCACTCTATCTTGCCCTTATTCCCCACTTGTTTCTATATGCCCCGCAGTACTTTGAAAAAGGGGAGGCATCTCTCGGCCGCTCTTGACAAAAAGTGACTGAGAGCAGCTACCCTCCCGGTCAGGCACTAGACGTCCTGAATCCTGTCGGGTCGCTGCATGTTCTAGATGGCTTGTAGCTTTCCGGGGTTTGCCTCAATTCCCCTATAGGTGATGAGGAAACCCAGGAATTTGTCGGACTTCATCGCGAAAGCACACTTGGAGGGGTTGAGTTTCATATTATACCTTCTTAGGGTGTCGAGGGTCTCTGCCAGGTTGACCATGTAGTCGGAAGCTTTCAGACTATTTACTAACATGTCGTCGATGTATATCTCCATATTCCTTCCGAGCTGGGAGTCGAACATGGAGTTGACCAGGCGCTAATAGATTGCGCCAGCATTCTTGAGGCCGAAGGGCATCTGCGTGTAGCAATATATGCCCATGTCCGTGATGAAAGCCTTTTTCTCTTCGTCGGGGGGGTTCATCTTGATTTGGTGACACTCGGAGTATGCGTCGAGAAAACTTAGCCTTTCATCAGTTGATCGATGTTGGGGAGTAGGTAGCAATCCTTCAGGGTAGCTTTGTTGAGGTCGGTGAAGTCAACACACATGCGCCACTTGCCTGTGGCCTTCCAGACTAAAACCACGTTGGCAAGCCACTGAGGGTACCGGACGGGCCTGAGTAAGCCAATCTTCAGCCCTTAGGTGACCTGTTCCTGGACCGCTTCTTGCCTGTCGAGTGTGCACCGCCTGTGCCTCTGCTGGATTGGCTTCTTTTCTGGTAGCAGGTTAAGGTGATGGGTGGTTACCTTGGTGGAAATACCTAGGAGGTCCCTATCGGTCCAGGCGAAGACGTCTTGGTACCCAGCCAGGAAAACTCGGTACTCTTCTACTTGCCCTGCCGAGAGGGAGGAGCCAACTTGGATCTTCCTATCCAGGTCTTCGCCTAATTGGATACTCATCAAGTCCTCCGCTGGGGTAGCCGCCTTCTGATCTTTCTCATAATCTTGGGGGAGTTCTGTGACAGGCTTCTCCTGCCCTTTGGAGGCTATGAGGTAGCATCTCCGGGACTCTTCTTGATTCCCTTTGGCTTCTCCGACACCAAAGGGGGTCGGGAACTTCATCTTCTGGTGATAGGAGGATGGGACCCCTATAATTCCTCCGATGATTTCCCTACCCATGATCACATTGTAGGTACTCATCTATCAGATGATTACAAAGTCAGCGACGAGCGTGACTTCTCGGGGGGTGGTCGCTAGAGTCATTGCCAACGCTACTACCCTTACTGGTGGCACCGCATTACCCGAGAAGCTGAATAGTGGTGTGCGCATTTGGCAGGTAGGGGGAACATCGGCTCCCATTTGGAGAAAGCAGTCGTAACTGATAACGTTGGGGCTGTTGCCACCATTTACTAACATTCGGTGAACCTTACACTTATTGATTGTGGCCGTCACGACAAGAGCATCGTCGTGAGGGATGGTTATTCTTGCCAAGTCCTTGTCCGAGAAAACGATGGGTTCCTTTAGAGGGTTCCCTACAATTGTTTTCTCGTGTTCAGAACGCTTGGGGTCAGGACTTATAAGGTTCACCTGGCACGCGTATCGCTTCTTCCCGTGGTGGCTATCTCCTCCCGAGGAGAGACCGTAGGAGATCATGTGGATCTTAGTGCCATTGGGGTGATTCTCGATCCTCTTGGCCTCGCATTCTTGATCAGGCTTTGCCACGTACTTCCCGAGATATCCCCGACGAATCAATGACTCTATCTCGTCCTTCAACTGGCGGCATTCTTCGATCGTATGGCCGTGGTCCTATGGAAATTGCAGTATTTCCTCCGATCTCAGTGTTTGGTATCGGTTCTCATCTTCTAGGGCCAGTTGACGTACTCCTTATTTTCAAGGTCATGAAGGATCTCGAAGACGGGAGTAGTCATTGGCGTGTATGGCCCTGGATAGGTGGATCATTTGGGGTCACCCTTAAAACACTGGGACCGCTTCTTCTCGGGAAAGGACCTCTTGTCCTGACGCTTGCGGTTGCCCTCTTCTCCGCGATGATGATAGACTGTTGTTACTTCATCGTAGTCAGCATGTTGGTGCACCAAGTTGATGAGGCCGAACAATGTCTTGGGGGCTCTGAGGATGATGGCTCTTCGGAGAGAGTCATCTTGGGTTCCTTGTGTCAGGGCGGTCACGGCGGAGGATACTTCCAACTTTGGGACCTGGAGGGCTTCGTGATGGAAACGGGTAATGTAATACCTCAAGGATTCATCACATTTCTGCTTGATGGCGACAAGGCTGGTTGACGACCTTTTACGGTGGGTTCCGGCGAAGTGGTCTCAGAAAAGTTTCCTGAGCTATCCAAACGAGTGTATCGAACCCGACGCCAAGGTCGTAAACCATGTCTGTGCCATCCTTATTAGGGTGGTGGCGAACGCGCGGCAGCGGACGACGTCATGCACTCCATGTAGCCTCATGTGAGATTGGAAGTTGTTGAAGTGAGTCTCAGGATCCCCTTGCCTATCATAGGTGTTGAGATTGTTGATGGGAAATTTCTTGGGTACCGGGACGTCGAGGATCTCAGCAGGAAAAGGGGAGTTGTTCGCTTCATCGTCAAAGAGGGAAAGGGATCGCCGCCGCCGCCGAAGGAGGTTCTCAATGCGTTTCTCACGACGTTCAAGCCCTTTCTCCAGTTTGTTTATGCATCGGCTTACTGCAGGGCTTCTTCGTGGAGAGTGGGATCTCAGGGATCGAGATCGGTGGGATCAGCCCTTGTGGCCGCTCTTCTCTTTAGGAGAAGATCGGTTCGAGCCGGCGACCTCGGAGGCTGCTGGTTGGAGGTTGTTGCGCCGGATCTCCTTGTCGAAGAGGAGAAAATGGCCGCTAGCGCTTTGGATGCCTTTGTGCCTCCCCTTAGCTGCCGGAGCTTTCCGAGTCTCCTTTTGCGGTTGTTCCTGGGGGTCGGCCCCCAGGCGAGGCTCTGGAACCATTGGCGGTGCGGGAAGGCGTTCTTACATTAGGGTAAGTAGGGCGCCCAGTTGTTGAGAGACTACCCCTATGGGGTCGTTGCCGTTTCTTGATGGCCTGGAGGTTGCACTATGCGATTGGTTAGTACTGGCGTTGACTCCGACATCGTTAACCTGAGATGCCGCTCCTGTATGACGACTATTCTTGTTGCCTCTTGCCATTACTTTTTGTGCGTTTTCCACAGACGGCGCCAATCGTGTAGCGATCGGAAATTGGTCGGACTGCGACGACCGTCTGATCGGAGATCTCGACTACGCGATGATATTTGTTTGGTTGTGGAAACTCCCAGGGTAAAGCCTGTAAGAGGGGGAATAGAAGCATTAGGGGCCCCCTGATCCGATGCCTGAGTTAGGTTCTAGAAGACGAGATCTTGCTAGGGGTTTATCGTGCTCAAAAAGCATACCTTTCTTTCGAGAGGGTTCAGAGATTATATGGTCTCCCCCTTGAGGTGTCCTGGGGACAGTTTCCTTCGGGGGAGCGATTTGTCCACGATCGGATCCCCCTAATTTGGGGAGATCGTGGGATATTGGGCAAGCCAAAACTTTCTCATAGCTGGACGGGGCGAATCCCGCGGACCTGCCATAAGTGGGCGGTTAATTATGTAGGACCCGCCTGATAGCGAGGATTGTGACGGAATGCCCCTAGGAGGGCCTTGCCGAGGTCCTAGGGGATCTCGGGAGTGAAGACTGAGTTTCATGCGGAGAGATACAGGATTACGGGCCCGATGGGCCTAGGATCATCCCTATAGCGCGGGTCGGGGTTCTGAATGTTGCGTGGCCCTTTGCGTTGTTCCTGAAAGGCTGTGGGCTTTTGGGCCTTCGTACTTAATGAGCTAATTAGGCTGAGCCTAATTTTCCCTCGTCACTATATAATGTAGATAAGGCATCATAGCATGCTTTATATTTTCTTTTTTTTCTTCTTCTCTTAAGACTTTCAAGCATGAAGTTGATTTTGCATCCCTTAATGACGGGCATTAAGAGGAGGCTTGGAGATTCATGTCAAGCCATATTATGAGAGGATCCTAAGGACCATTCCCTAAAATGGCTTATGTAGAACCGATGACCGTAGGGAGTAGCTGCCAAGGGAAGCTCGCCGAGCGAAGTCTCTTATCCTGGAGGGTACCCTTGATGCCTTCGAGGTGTAAGAAGAACCCATTGAGAGTATCTCAATACAACCCTACATTTAGAGAGAGTTAGAAACTCCTTTTATCCTTGGAATGGGACTTCGGGCCATCATTTTTGGCACCCTTTTTACCAAGTTATTCTAATATTGGAATTGCTAGGACACCCTTTATAGAGTTCCTTTTAGAAACATCGAACAACTCTTAACAATTTATAAAACTTGACAAGAATTTCGGTTAAGTCTCAAAGAAACCAGATTTGAAGAACTCCAAATGTCATTTTTGGGTAGGTTAGAAGTCACCCTAGGCATAAAAGAACTTAGAATGAGACTTTATGGAAGAAACAAACCCTTTTAGATTTAAATTTGTCAAAATAGAGAAAGGTGCAGACTCAAATCTGCTTGCGAGTTTTTTATACATAAAGCTTAAAATGAGAGTGAAACTCACTTAAATCTATGCTATAATGACTTGAAACTTAGGAGAAAAGATGCCCAATACGTCCCATTTGAATTTCTGGAAGAATAAGCCTTTTAATCTCATGAAAAGCTGAGAAACACATAGCCGGATTTCAATATTAGGTGCTCTAACTTGTAGGACAAATGTTGGGGGAATTTGTGCCTTTGAAAGCCGACATCCAACGTGCGGAGGGGCCCTCTCTAGTAACCCCATGGCCAAAGCCATAGCCCTTGGTAAGAATAACACCTATGAAAAGAAAATTTGAAAGAAATTTGAATCATCATAGGAGATCAACTTCGATGATCAATGTTGGGGGATTTATGCCTTTGAAAGCTCACCTCCAACATGTGGAGGGGCTTTCTGCAGTATCTCCATGGCTAGAGCCATAGACTATAACAAGAAGAAATACCTATAAGAAACAAAGAAGAAAACCAATTACATTTACATGAATAAAATAAGAAGAAGCAGTAATTTGGAGGCTCTATAATGATTTTTGACTAGAATAGGATCTTTGTTCATATAAGGAACATCCCATAAGCCAAACCATATAGCATAGAAGTTTCAAAAATCAAGCCACGAAATTGAAGAACATGAAATTCTAGAAACTAGTTTTTTGGATAGATTTGGATATTGAAACATTCCAAGAGCCATTCAAGGGGGTTTTATGATCAAGAGAGGTGTTTCCCATGATGTTGGGAGACCCTTCTAGCCATTCCCCACAAGAAAAGTCATGGCTATGAAGCAGGGAACTTCAGATTTAAATAAAAAACCAGTAAAAATGCCAAAACAGGGGTATAGATTTCATTGCATTTCACCAAAATGAAGCATAAAACTTGATAGAATTAAAATAAAATACAAACATAAAACATTTTAGGTGCTTCACACATTTCTCATCCAACCTTCTTCGTAGGCTTGAGTGGGGGGCGGTTTCACTCTTTTCGTCTTCTCTTTTCTCTCTTCTTTCTCTATTTTTTCTCTTGGATTTCTTGCTAGTGGGGAGAACGGGATGGAACTCCTCTTCCCCTTGCTTCTTCTTCTTCTTTTCTTCTTCTCTTTCTTTTTTTTCCCAAGGGGTTTATGTGGCTCGGTTCGTGCATGGGTAGAACCGATGGATTATATAGCTTGGCTTTCTCCTTGCTTTGGGGGTAAACAATGGATATTTTAGAGAGAGTATAAAGGGGATATGCCCCATCATAGACCAGCCACAAGGCACATACTCTCTTTTCATTGGCTAAGTCTTGCTTTTCATCTATCCCATCTTCTAAAAGTCTTTTTGGCTTTCTATCTTTTAGGGAGGTTTTTGGACAAAGAAAAATATGTATTTTCCTCTCTGATGATGCATGAAAATTTGCGTGTCTTCCATGAGGTATTGTCTCCAGAGCGGAGGTGAGGTTTTGTCATGTTCCTTAGAAAAAGGCCCTCGTTGGGAAGAGAGGTTACGTTCTACTTATAAGCGCACGCCTATTTTTACAACATCCGATGTAAGACAAACGATTTGCCATTTTTATGCTTCTACACTCTCTTTTACTTTTATTGGGCAACAAGAGTGAGCTAAAACATGGGCATGGACAATTCCTTCACTTTTGGGCTTGTCTTCATGTATGTGGGCCTCTCTTGGAAGAGGGGTAGCATATTCATTAGGCCCACAGTCTGCTGGTCGAACCAGGCCCATTTGGGCTTAAACATGGATTAATTTGGGGGCCCTTGGCCATGTTATATTTTTAGTGACAACAAAGTTATCTGCAAATTAACATATGATAACTTGTATTGAATGTTGTTCATTATAAGTGCTATCTTTTGAAATCTAAAATACTCGAGGATATGACCACTACTAGAACAAATAGAATGATGGTTGTATCCAATCATAATTTCTAGGATTTAGAGTTGGGTGCCCGATTCAATAATTTTTTAAGGACAATTATAACTGTATTGATACGCTAGAATGGATATAAGGTTATTAGTTCACAAGTGCATGACATGACAGTTGGATTGACATTTATGTTAAACAATACCTTCGTTTGGTAGAGTTGTCCTATAGCTTCACAAGTAAATAACCCATTCACCTCCCATGTGATATGCCTGTGGGCACAAAAAGGTCAAGAAATTCGGATTCATAATTTATAAGGTGCCTTGTAGAAATAAAACTGTGCTACCTTATCTTCAAGTGGACAATACCTCTTAACGATTGAATTGAGTCATTAAAAAATAGTATCAGACACGATGTGAATCGATCATGAGTCAGATAAGAGGAAAAGATGACGATATGCAGCACAACTTAGTGTAACCATTACTATGTCTAGAGACTGAGCAAGAATGAATCAAATTAGCCTAACATTGAAAAAATAAAAAGTTTGTTAAACCATATACGTGAGATTTAGATTTATAACACGCGAGACATCTTTAGAGATAAGACTATATAGCCTTGACCTAAAGCGAACATTACTTGACCAGAGTTGGATCGGATCATTGTAATAAATTTGAAATATTTTGTAATACTGACGGAAATAAAAACTTTTTATATCATAAATTCAAAATGAAAAATAAAAGTAAAAGTAGAAACAATCATTTCTGCTTTCATTTCATTTATGTTATATATTTTGGTTTTCAATTCTGACCGATTTGCTGCCTTACGGAGCGTGTAATAATGTCGAATTAGAATCGAATCACCTGGCCGGATACTTTCTTCTTGACCTTTCTTGGAAGCAAAAACTAGCTATTTAATGGAGTTTAAAGTTTTGGGAGACTGACTTGTGTTTGTGACGACTTGAAGAGTAAATTCGAATCAATATATGAAATCCTAGGATCGACCGTAGGATCCAGATGATCCGATCCCCCCGGAACTATATATCCAGAGGTACGTACGTGTTAAACTGGTAGAAAGCTTAGGATATATAGGAGATTTCTCCCATCAGTGCAGGTGGCCTCGTGTTATATAAACTGGTAGAAAGCTTAGGATAGCAGATCTCCCATCAGCGCAGGTGGCTGCCGCATCACCACCACGTTTACGACTGTAAAACTCTTAGAGAGAGAAAGGGAGACAGATAGAGAGAGAAAGATGATATGCACAAAAAAAGCTTTCACTTAATACGTGAGACTCCATGCATGATCCCTTCTATATATAACATCAAGAATATACATGTACAACAGAATAACAAGAAGAGAGAAAATAGGAACGTGGTTATCCCACGTCTGCGTGTTGGATGAAGGCCGTGCGTATTGGACGGGTGAACTGGTTCAACAACATCCGCAATATCAAGAATATATTTGAAACGGTTATCACGTTGGAGAGATTCTCGGATCTGTTACAATGACGACCAAACGAGGTCCTTATAAAGAGTCCAAAATGCTAGAGATCCCTTTCTTCACAGCATCTCTGAGAACTGCCTAACTCAGCTTCCTCTCCTCCCTAAGACTGCCTAGCTTCTCGGCCATCTTTTCTAGTGTCCAAAGACTAAGACGGCGATGGGCCGTGGAAGGGTCAGCGCAGGAGCACTGGTTATTCTCCTTGGAAAGCTGCTGCTGCTGCTCTGCACCGTCATCCACCCTGCACAGGCCGGCGTCTACTATGTTGGCGGCGATCTCGGCTGGGATTATGGCGCCGTTAAAGGATGGGGAGATGACAAGATCTTCCACGCCAACGAGATCATCGGTGAGCAACACTTGTTTCTCCTGAACCTGCAGCTTTCATCGCTACGCCACTGCTGTTCTTAGATACCCCTGACCCTCTGGTCTGGTCGCCGGGTCAGTCTTCAGGTACAACCGGTTTCAGCACAACGTGGTGGAGGTGGACGCCGTAGGGTACAGCACCTGCAAGGCGGGGCCGGGTTCGAAGGTCTACACGTCCGGCAATGACGTCTTCCGGCTCGGGAGGGGCACTCGCTACTTCATCAGCACCTTTTCCGGCGACTGCGACTACGGCATGAAGGTCCGCATCTTCTCCCCTTAAGAGGGACAGGTGCCGATCGAGCTAGGCATCGATGTGCTGTGGCATATATGCAGTAACTTCACTCCTTCGTTGCCGTTTCGTTCTGAATAAATAAAAGAAACTTTCTACCGTCGGTCAATGGAAAGCTGAGAGTAGAAAGTGGGTGATGCGGTGATGCCGAGCCTGGCATCGATGTGCTGTGGCATATATGCAGTAACTTCACTCCTTCGTTACCGTTTCGTTCTGAATAAATAAAAGAAGCTTTCTACCGTCGGTCAATGGAAAGCTGAGAGTAGAAAGTGGGTGATGTTATTAGGGTCGTGATTCTCTCATTCATGCGGCAGCGGACGGGCTCCCTGACTGAGAGAACTCGGAGTAATACTTACCGTAATATTTTTTTGGTACAGGGTAGGAGATGATAGGTATGCGATTTATCAGATTAGACGGTTGCTACGTAGTAGTTCCATTGAGTAGAGGGGCGTCAGTTTTCTTTAAATTTTTATTTAAAAATTTTAAAATATTTTAAAATGTCTGACAAAAAATTAATTGGTACAATCGGGTCCCTATGTTCCGCCCCGATTTAATTGTATATTTTTTTAAAAAAACTTTTGATATAGACTTCGATTTATATGTAATTTTGTTTAAAAAAATCATACAGTCGGATCATGGCAGACCTGCGCGATCCGATTATACTGTCCAATTTTTGATCAGATATTCTAAAAAAATTTTAAAAAATCAGAATAAAAAATAAAAATAAAAATCGACAACCCCGCCCCCCCCACCTAGTCGGATTGTACGGTAGCCATCCGATCTAACGGCTGCTGCCCCAGCATTGCAATCCACTTAGATTGCGAAGCAGTACAACAAGTATTACTCACTTAAACTTGCCGAGCAAGCATCTATTAAAAAAAACAAAAAATAACAAAAAATAACTTAATGCATGTGTTCTATAGCATTTAATGCATTCCCGTGTGCACTTATTGAGACGTCTTACAAGGAAGTCAGGATCAATTCCGTTCTCGTTACTGGATTTAAGTGAAGAACATAGACTTGGTCGCTGCTTTGTGTCTTGAATTCTTGAGGGCATAGAGTTGCCATTATATATGATTCTGAATATAAATAGATTGGTCACTGATTTGTGTGAAGAACAATTCTACTAAGAGACAATTATTGGGTGAAGTCACAGATGTACTCTCACTAGTTAAAAATGTTTGTGAATACTTAGTTGCTATGTCGCTTGTCTAAAAGAAAGGGAAATGCATGTTTTCGAAAGTTACGACGACATTAAATCACAAGACCTGCTCGGTGGACTCCTAGGTCTACATGGTAGATCTATGATTGTCCGAATCCAAAGTTAATTTGGTGGACTTCTCAATTTGAAGCATTTTGAAGGCTTCGCAAGTTTCAATCTAATGGTTGATTAATTTATAAGGAGAACCTGAAACTTAAAAGTCCTTTTTGTCTAACATTGACTTTTAACATATTGATAGAGTAGTACTACCTTACAACCAGAGTACTTAGTGTGATCTAATCTTACAAATTTTCTTAGTCATTAGATCAATTTTGATGACTACAATAAAAAAGAAAGATATTGGGGCATTGCATACTTTAATTCGTCCAAATACATGGGTTGGGCAAGAGGAGGTGCCTGCCTCCGTTTGTTTGCAGAATAGCTTAAACCAGAATAAGGAGGAAGGGATTTCTTAAACCAGAATAAGAAGTATTTTAGTTTGATAAGTAGTTAGTATTCCACCCAGAATAAGTAGAATTGCACTGCGCTATTCCAAGTGATTTGGTAGGAATAAGTAGAATAAAGAAGAGAATAAAGAATTCAAAATACCCATGTTATTCCGCTTAACTCCTGGTATAATCCATAGCACCCTGGGTTAAGCACTCCCCTCCACCAAAGTGGGTTAAAAAGTTTTAGGAGAATAAAACATCTTATTCAGGACTTATTCCACAAATAAAGTGAGACTAAGAGTCTAGATCCTATCAGTGCAGGATTGGTTGGGATTAAGTAAGTGGAGAGAGAGAAGAGGAATTTTTCAAAATTACCTCTCATTGAGAATTAAAAAAAATTGTACATGAGAGTTTTTTTAAAATCTTTCTCTCTCTATACTGATTAAATTCAATCCAACCTTATATTTAGAGGATCTCTATTCCTTCTTAAATGAAGGGCCTACACCCTTCTGACCTCAGGCCGGATAGAAAATGAAATGTAGCGCACCACATGCTGACATCAAAAGCATATGAATAGAGATCCTCTGAGTAGAACTACTGATCGACGTCAGTCAATATTGAGAAAGATGAGGGAGCTTTTTTTAAAAAACTCCTCTTGAGAGCAGAGAAAGGTTCTCATAAGGGATTACAGTGCAGTTACTATGGCGGATGTGGTCAAATCAATCGTACTGTTTCGACTTCATTTTCATATTAAAAAAATAAAAATTATAAAAAAAATTAAATATTTAATTATTTGTTCTAAAATTATTTCTATTTTTTTAGTTTAATTGTCACCATAAAACATTCATTCTTAGCCGTCTGATTTCACATGCATTAAATAGTGATGAACATTGGAACCCCAAGGGATGGGAACAATCTAGAGGCTAATTTGACGGATTTTTTTATTTTTTGTTATTTTTTCATAATTTTTTAAAATAAAATTTGCATGCATCCAATAGATGGCTAAAATTGAGTTTTACTATCGAACATGATCAGATGGTTAAAATAAAGTCTCACGGGATGAAAAAAAATCTTAAAGGGGATTACTGATATTTAAAAATTTGATAATTTTTTATTTTTTAAATATGAGAATGGAGTTGAAAACAATGAGAGGAGTTAAACCACATGCACTGTAGCGAACCGCATTCTAGCATATTTGTTATGTATATACATGTATATATATCTTACATGCATCCCGCTTGAAAGTCCACCCTCACATGTTAAAAAAAATAAAAATCATCAATAGTTCTCGAAAGTTCACCCTTGGGTACACCAAGTGACTCTCGCCTACTAAGTGTCACCTTGTCACTCCCACACCGACACTATATCACTCCCACACTGACACAGGGTGTAAAGTGCTAACAACTGTTACTCTAGGTCCACGATCGCATAAACACAACACAATGTTCATTTGATGAGGGTGACTGATCCTATAAGTCACTGTGTGGAGACACTATGCCGGACCTATAGGTGCTCATTGACGAATGAGTTCACTGAATTGATCCGACCATAAATCGCTAGATGGTAGTTACCTAACTATTAACCAGCTCGATTCTTTTGTCACGGTTGCGTGGATGGTCTTTGAACCTAAGACACTAAGGATACCTTATTGGTAGGTCTCTAAGCTTTGACCTTGACTATCGAATCCCTAACCATAGTTTATCTATAAGTCAAGTGATCGGGTTCAGGGAGATGCCCTCGAAGGTAATTGTATAGTCAATACGGTATCATCCGCTCTTGGTAATAGGAGAAAGAATGCTCTAGAAATGATGCGCTTAAGTTCCTAGCCATGGCGGACTTTGTGTCAGATATAGAGTTATCTGATATAAATTAGCGGCATCTGATTCAAGTGAATCGACCGGTTAGGGTTTAACAATAAACCATATCCTAGGTTGATTCGGGAACATTGCACGGATGAAGGATTTTATCTGCCTGGTAACCGATGACGGAAAGGTTGCCATAGTAAGTTGCATAAATCCCAATACCTTCCGAGATCACGCGGTGTTACTCGACATCCAACGTGATCGGAAGCTTGTCCGAATTTATTGTGAGACATTAAATTCGCCTGATTAATTAATATAAATATATTAATTAATTCAGTGGGTCCGTAAAGAGTTACTGGACTTAATGGGCAATTAACTGGACTAGAATTTGGGCCTAGAGGATCACACACAAATAGTTTTCAAGTCGATGGATATTTTGACGGGATTTCGGATAAGTGTGGATTTTTTTGAAAAATCGCAAAACCACTTATTATAAAAGAACCGCTTCGCGTACTGGGGCCAACAACCCAGTATTGACCTAGCCGCCCCCTCTCTCTCATCTCTCTCTCCTGTGTGCCCCCCTCAGAGGCCAGCCCCCCAGAGGCTCCGCTCTGACTCCCGCCCGCACCGCTTCCTATCCGATGGGAAATTCGAATCCGCATGTTGCGGAGAATTACACGTAGCCAGATGGGATCTGCGGACGTCGCATCGAGTGAAGAAGCGAAGATGATCTACCGAAAAGAAGACGATGTGGATATCGTTAGAGGTCGGGTACCTGCGTGACTTACGGCATCACACCGATGGAATCAGAAGAGCAAGGTGAAAATCGTTTTCCCTTATTTGATTTATTTCTGCGAAATGACATGGATCCGAAATTATTTTCTGTTGCGTTTTGTTCAGATCCAACACATCGAAATCAACAGAAAGTGCCTCATCCTTGTACTGTAAATCACCATCAACAAGGTGTAAAACCTAATGAAGGATAAGGCAGAATGATGAATGGCATCGGCTGAGGCCACATATTCTAGAGAATATGCTAGTTAGAATCCCCTCTCATTTGAACAACTGAAGGGGAGTCGGAACAAGGAGACATAAGAATTTTTAGTTTCATCTTCATTTTTATTGTACTTTGATTTGCTAATGTACTCAATGTACTCTCTTTCTTCAATAGAAATAGAATAACTATGTCTTCTTTTTCCTTGAACAACTTGCAACCTTCTATGGAGACTTTTTTTTTTCTATGTAAGGAAGCATACATTAAGGAGTATTAAATTCAAAATGAGCCATACATATCTTTGTGTCAATCTTCTAGCACTTTTCAATCTCTATATGGTTTCTCATACCTCCTTATTTACCTTTTTGACTCTTTTTGATTGATGACAAAAGGGGGAGACATATATCCAACATTCTATAAGTATGTGGTGTTTATGCATGTCATTATTTTATTAAGGGGAGACACATTCATGTCATGCATATGTATATTGTTATTTTATTAAGGGAGAGATATATCTTTATCATGCAACAATCCTGAAGGCTATAGAAAATGTTGTAAAAGTTTTGTCATCATCATAAAGGGGGGGGGGGGGGGGGGGGGGGGGGTTATTGAGTTATTCTTTGTGATTACACTATAAATCTCAAGTCCTTCTAGTGTTAGTGATGACAAACTTCAAACATGTTAGCTCTCATGTTTTGACGATGACACATCTCAACACACTTAAAACTTTCTCAGTTTCATATTCTAAATTATGACACACATATAAATATAGGTTCATAGATATCATATAATAATCAATTAAACTGCTGATGAAAAACACTATTCATTCTTAGACTTAATCATTTCTGCACACTTTAAGAAATTTATTCAAAAAATCGATTAAGTCCTTTATTGCTAAACGATTAACAGTGTTAGACTCTCAAACTACTTTTATACTCAATCGATTAACATTTTCCTATTACTAATCGATTGCGCCTATGGTCTGATCGATTAGAGGTATAGAATGCTTACATATCACTAATCGATTATAGAGTCACTTTGACAATCGTTATCATTCATCGATTATAGAGTCGAGAGCGCCATAAGGATAAATCGATGGTGTTATTGATTACAGCTGAAAGATAGATCAATTAAGCCTTATCGATTATCTGAAGATAGTTGCAGTAACTTTAAGTTTATTATATTTTTTCTTCGATTACGTGCCTAGTCTTGAGATCGACTATCGGTAATTGAGTATCGGTGTTATAGCTTGAAGCGAGTGACTATCTTTATTCTATAATCGATTATAGACCAGGGTTTTAATCGATTATGATATGAACTCTTAGACTCAATTACCTGAATAATCTTACATCAATTATTTATCTCAGGTCTTTAATTGATTATTCAAGATACTAGTAATCAATTGACAGAATGAACTCCACTCTTACTTAGTCTGCTTCTCTAATCAATTGCCATTTAGTTATCTATAGACTATTTATATACTTGTGTTTCAACTATGCGTTAGATAACTTAATCGATTATGCCCATTCAACAACATATCTTTTAACTGTTGTTAAGCTATACTTCTAATCTTCGATCACTTACAGTAAATTTATTATTTCTTTTGTTTGATTAATCTAAGTAAAATTGAGTATTTAACTAATGTCAAGTCTCGTACTTCATGATCTATAAGAAAGAATTAAATTATATCTCTTATACCTCTACATTAATTCTCAATAGAGTTTCATGTGACACTATTTAACTTCTAGCATCAAATAAAAGATTTTGTTGCAGAGATATTTATTAGTACTGTACCTTTTCTGGACACACCTACCCACTGGTCAGAATACCAGATGGAACCTTCCTTTTTCAACTTTGTTTGTAGGGTGAAGTGAAAACTAACATAACGATATGGGCATCAAAGAAAATAAGGAAAATTTAGTCGAATTGATCATTTCTCTCTCTCTCTCTCTCTCTCTCAAATGTCTGACCGTATAAGTTAATGTTGCATCTTGACTAAGGCTAGTTAATGTTAGACTCTGGCTGGTTAATGTTAGACTTAATCTGCTTAATGTTAGACTCAAGTCATAGATATTGCAACAAAAAGGAGGGAAATTGTAAATTTAAATTCATTTATAAATACCAAACTTACAACAAAAAGTAGAAGAAGAAGAGATAGAAAGATAGGTAGACATACACATGCAAACACACACAAAAGAGCAAGAGAGCCACAACACATAGGTCAGCAGCTTAGCTCATAGAAAGCAAAGAAGAACTAATAAAGAGCAAGAGCATCGATTTTCTTCTTTCTACAATAAGAGAGAGAAAGCAAGATCTTGAGAGCCAAAAGCTTCAATCCACTGTAACTTTGAAGCTCTCGGGACATCAACAAATAAAATCAAGATATGTGTTTTTCACTTTATTTTTTTACTGTCTTGATTTCTTATTTAATGTCCGTGATTGTAATATCTGCCTATCATAGATGCACCCTTGTGACATTGTTACTCACAGTTGTTGTTGTTGTTGTGTCCCTTTGAGTTAGAAGGGGAGATCTGTAGTGACCGGTGGTTGTTATGTCCTTTTGAATTAGAAGAGAAGACCTGTAGTGGCGGGTGGTTATTCTGCCCCTTCATTAGAAGAAAAGACCTATAGTGATAGATAATTGTTTGAATAGCAAGGAGTCGATACCTTGTGGACAATGAAATTCCCAAAGGTTATTTGAGAATTGGATGTAGGTCTAGACATGACCAAACTAATATAAATCTTTGTGTCTTGTGCGTTTGATTCATCGTTCTTTCTCTTTTTGTGCACCTTAATTTACTTCCACAATTAATTTCTATTTAGCATACGAGGAGAATTAATTTACCCTCCTCTGTGTTCTCCACAGCCAGATGCAACAAAAAGGATGGAATTCACTAAGTGCAGAGAGCGGAGAATTTTAAAACAATCCCTCTCAAGAATCTTTTCGCATTCTCCATGAGGCACTTTCCTAAAAACCTCCATGTCTCCTTTTATACTTATCCAACCCCATCCTCACTTGCCCTTGAAAGGGACCCAACTCATCTAAGATGTGCCAAAAGGATGGCGACGCCTGCCACGTTGACCGGCTCCTCCTGCATTACCTCCACGCATCCTACCATCGGATGAGCCTTTCTACCCACTCGCTCTCTCTCCAACGTCAGGCCTTCGCTATATATAAGGGACGGAGCACTGGCTCCCTGGCTTCTGCAGCATCTCACTGAAGGAGTTCTCCTCCTCTCTCTTCTTCTGTAGATCAGCACAGCCTGCGATGGAGATGGGCCATGTTGGAAGCTAATGGTGGGCTCTTACTCACACAAGGTGAAATTGTGGTGGAAAAATATGTGTAGAGAAGGTAGAAAACACAAAAGTTGAAGAAGACCTCAAAAGGTGGATATTCTATTGATCATATGTAACTTCTTACATGAAAACAACTAACCACATGTATATATAGACCTTACATGAGCTTTCTAGATGGATAATTTTCTTAAAATGACTTTTAGACTCCCACTAACTAAGGTACCAAGGTGGAGCACGAAAATCTCCCCATTACATACATGGGAGTTACACTTGGGTGGTTACAAAAGACTCTTCAACTCCTATTAATGACCATTATATGACTCTCCACCTCTCTTGCATTCTTAACTAAAATGAGGGTTACAAGAGTTACAAGAGAAACCCAAAAGATACCATAACCTCTAAATAATAAATGATCCATTATTTTCTCTCTAACTCATAACATAAGAAACTCCTTACACAATTATAAGAAGATCCCCATGAAATTAAGTTTATTTTACAACACCCCCTTGTAAACTTAATTCTCTTCTATCAAGCATCCCAAGTAATTTCTTCAATTTGGAGAAGACATCAAACTTCAAAGGCTTTGTGAAAATATCCGCAACTTGATCTTGAGATTTGACAAAAATAAGTTCAATATCTTTGCTCTTCACATGCTCCCGAATGAAATGAAATCTTGTATCAATGTGCTTGCTCCTTTCATGATAGACCGAATTCTTGGCTAAGGCAATTGCCGACTTGTTATCAACAAGTCTCTTTGTAGGCTCTCTTTGATTAACATGAAGATTTTTGAGTAAATTTCTCAACCAAAGTGCATGACACACTCCGGATGATAATGCAACATACTCCGCTTCACAAGTAGAAAGTGTAACAATAAGTTGCTTCTTAGAAAACCAAGTGAATGCCGTTCCTCCTAAGAAGAATACAAATCCAGTGGTGCTCTTCCTTTCATCAATGTCACCTCCCCAATCACTATCGGAGTAGCCTACAAGATCAAATTCCTTAGATGATGAATAAAATAATCCATGATAAATAGTACCTTTGATGTACCGAAGAATTCTCTTTGCGGCTTTGAAATGTGTCAACTTTGGTTCTTCCATATATCGGCTCACTAAACCAACACCATATGAAATATCTGGCCTTGTGCATGTCAAATATCTAAGGCTTCCAATCAAACTCTTGAATAAAGTTGAATCAATCACTTCACCTTCTTCATGCTTTGACAATTTGATGCCGCTTTCTACAGGAGTGTTGACCGGATTGCAATCTTCCATATCGAACTTCTTGATAATTTCTTGTGCATAAGCTTCTTGGGATATAAAAATACCTTCAATTGTTTGCTTTACTTCAATGCCAAGAAAATAGGACATAAGGCCAATATCTGTCATTTCAAATTCTTGAATCATGCATTCCTTGAATTCTTTGAACATATGTAGATTATTTCCTGTAAAGATCAAATCATCTACATACAAACAAACAAGCAATATGTCTCCATTTTCATGTATCTTCAAGTAAAGTGCATGCTCATAAGGACATTTGACAAAATTATTTTGTAAAAAATAATTGTCAATTCTACTATTCCATGCTCTTGGTGCTTGCTTCAAACCATAGAGCGCCTTCTTGAGCCTTAAAACTTTTCCTTCGTTTCCTTTCTTCACATAACCCAAAGGTTGATCAACATAAACTTCTTCATCAAGAAAACCATTCAAGAATGCCGATTTAACATCCATTTGAAAAATACTCCAATGATTTTGAGCCGCTAAAGCAATAACCAAACGAATAGTTTCCAAACGGGCAACGGGAGCAAATACCTCATCATAATCAATTCCGGCCTTTTGTTTGTATCCTTTGGCTACCAATCTTGCTTTGTATTTTTCAACTTCTCCTTTGGCATTTTTCTTCATTTTGTACACCCACTTCACACCAATTGTCTTTTTGCCTTTTGGAAGAACTGCCAATTCCCATGTGTTGTTCTTCTTTATTGATTTGATTTCTTCATCCATAGCACCTCTCCACCTTTCATTTTTTACTGCATCATCAAATGTTAGAGGCTCACAATCTGCAAAAAGACAAAAGAGGGTTAGATCATTTTGATTTTCAGTTACATTGTAGATCTCATCAAGAGATCTCATCTTTCTTGGCCTTGAATTTCTTCCCGACGATGAAGATGATAATGGAGATCCACCACCATGTGGAGACAAAGGTGGCAAAGGTGGTGGCGACTGAGGCAAATGAGGTTCTTCATGTGCATCTTCATCTTCATCAACTAGTGGTCTCATCTCATCACTAGTTCTATTGGTATTCCAATTCCAAGTGTCTTCTTCATCAAAAATCACATCATCATTGACATCAACTTTTTCAGTAGAAGGATCAAACAACTTATAGCCTTTAGTACGTGGATCATAACCAAGAAAGATATACTTTTTGCTCTTGTCATCTAACTTGGTTCTCCTTTGATCCGGTACATGTGCATAGGCTACACTTCCAAACACCTTTAAATGAGAAACATCCGGTTTCTCTCCATACCATGCTTCATGTGGTGTCATGCTTTCCAAACTTTTTGTGGGACATCTATTCAACAAATACACCGCACAAGCCACGGCCTCCGCCCAAAACTCTTTTGGCATATTTTTGCACATCAACATACTTCGGGCCATATTGAGAATGGTCCGATTTCTTCTCTCCGCGACTCCATTTTGATGTGGTGAATATGGAGCCGTTAATGGACGATGAATCCCATGCTCTTCACAAAATGCTTCAAAAGACTTTGATGTGAATTCTCCACCTCTATCCGATCTCATGGCTTTGATGTAGCAACCACTTTGCTTTTCAACAAACACCTTGAATTTCTTGAAAGTATCAAACACTTTAGATTTTTCTTTAAGAAAATACACCCATGTCTTTCTAGTAAAATCATCTGTAAAGGTAAGAAAATATCTATTCTTACCAAATGATGTTGGAGAAATTGGCCCACATACATCGGTGTGAATGAGTTGGAGTGGCCCATTTGTCCTTCTTGTTGCTTCTTTTGGAAAACTCTTTCTATGATGCTTGCCAAGAATACAACCTTCACATAACTCATCCGAATGATCAATATGAGGCAATCCTTTCACCAACTTTTGCTTAGACAAAAACTTCAAACTAGCAAAGTTAAGATGTCCATATCTCAAGTGCCATAACCAAGAGAGATCTTTAAAACATGCTTTCAAGGACTTTGTAACTTCACTTTGAATATTCAAAACAAACATTCTATTCTTTTGCATGTCAACTCTAGCAATCAAGTTGTTTCTTTTATCTCTTATTGAAAGACCATGATCTTTCAAGCGAATATCATAGTCTTTCTCTAAGAGTTGTCCCAAACTCAAAATATTATCTTTCATCTCCGGAACATAATAAACATCGGAAATCAATTGATAATTTCCATTCTTTGAACGAATCAAGATGTTACCTTTTCCCTTTATTGCTATTTTGGATGAATTACCAAAAGTAACTTGGCCACCAACTGTCTCATCAAAATTTGTGAAGATCTCTCTTTGTCCACTCATGTGATTGCTTGCTCCGGAGTCAAGATACCATGCTTCTTGATTGTCCTTCTCTTCTCCTTTGTATGCTAACAAGACAAATGGTTCTTCATCTTCATTTTGCTTCTCAACATGATTAGCCTTCTCATCATCATTGTTAGTGGAATCACGCCAACATTCACTTGCATAATGTCCACGTCTATGACAGTTGTAACATTCAACTTGAGATTTTCCATACCTTGGCTTTCCATATGAATCACCACGGCCTCTACCACGGCCTCTTGTGGAGTTTGTAGAAGTGCTTCCCTTCTCTTCATAGGAGATGCCTCGTCCTCCTTTTCCACCGCGGCCACGACCACCACGTCCACGACCACGTCCTCTTTGATTCTTGCCTTCACCTTTTCCTTCTTTGAGAGAAAGTTTGGCGGCAAGTGCTTGCTCCAAGGCTTCCTTCTTCTTCTTGAGAAGCCTATGTTCATGGGCCTCTAAGGACCCAATGAGTTGCTCAACGGACATGGTATCCAAATCTTTGGATTCTTCAATAGCCACTACTATATGGTCAAACTTTGAATCAAGTGACCGTAGTAGCTTCTCCACCACACGAACATCCGATGTAGCCTCACCATTTCTTCGTAGTTGATTTACAACTATCTTCACCCTTGTGTAGTAATCCGAGATAGTCTCGGACTCTTTCATTTGTAAGGCTTCAAATTCACCTCTTAGAGTTTGAAGGCGTACCTTTTTCACCCTCTCTTCTCCTTTGCAAAACCTCTCGAGCAACTCCCATGCCGCCTTTGAAGAAGTTGCTTCGGCAATCTTCTCAAAGGTAGCTTCATCCACCCCTTGGTAGATGAGAAAAAGGGCCTTTTTATCCCTCTTTCTTGAATCCTTCAATGAAATTCTTTCATTTTGAGGTAAGGTCGCTTCATCATCTGGCTCATCATAGCCTTGGGTGACGATATCCCATACATCTTGGGATCCAAGAAGCGCCTTCATTTGGATGCTCCAATTCTCATAGTTGATTTTGGAGAGTTGAGGAATTTGGAACGCCATATTCCCACTAGCCATACTAACTAGTAGAAAACTTGCTCTGATACCACTTTGTTGGAAGCTAATGGTGGGCTCTTACTCACACAAGGTGAAATTGTGGTGGAAAAATATGTGTAGAGAAGGTAGAAAACACAAAAGTTGAAGAAGACCTCAAAAGGTGGATATTCTATTGATCATATGTGACTTCTTACATGAAAACAACTAACCACATGTATATATAGACCTTACATGAGCTTTCTAGATGGATAATTTTCTTAAAATGACTTTTAGACTCCCACTAACTAAGGTACCAAGGTGGAGCACGAAAATCTCCCCATTACATACATGGGAGTTACACTTGGGTGGTTACAAAAGACTCTTCAACTCCTATTAATGACCATTACATGACTCTCCACCTCTCTTGCATTCTTAACTAAAATGAGGGTTACAAGAGTTACAAGAGAAACCCAAAAGATACCATAACCTCTAAATAATAAATGATCTATTATTTTCTCTCTAACTCATAACATAAGAAACTCCTTACAGAATTATAAGAAGATCCCCATGAAATTAAGTTTATTTTACAACAGGCCAGGGAAGGAACAGTGCAGGAGCAGCGGTTCTCCTCAATGCCGGTACTGCTCTGTCTTGTCGCCTAGCATGAGGGAGCCATCTACACCGTTGGCGACAGCGCCGGCTGGACGTTCAACACGGCTGCGTGGGGCAGCGGCAAGCACTTCCGTGCAGGGGACCAGCTCGGTAAGCAACACTAATTTTCTCTTCGTTTGCGCCACACACAGCGCTTGACCAGAAATATTCCTTTGTTCCGGATGCCGTGGTAGTGTTCAAGTACGATCCATCTAAGCACAACTTGGTGGTGGTGAACGCCGCCGGGTACAACAGCTGCAGGAAGTCATCCGGGTCGACTGTCGAGGATCTACAGGTCCGGCAACGAGGTCATCACGCTCGGGAGGGGTACCGCCTACTTCATCTGTACCCTCCCGGGACACTGTGAGGCCGGGAGCCGCCACTGCTGTCTGAGTGGATCTCGCACATGCCGTTGCAGTAGCTCTGCTTTCCTTGTGTGGTTTGCTTTTATACGGAAACAAAAAAGGTGAAGGATATTTGCATGGAGTGAAGATCTCTCTGTTGGGCTTTAATCCGATTAGTGGTCCACTTGTGTTTACTGGGCTGCATACTTGTACACCATTAGGCATCTAATTAATGAAATATGATTGAGTTTAACTCATTAGGCGTCCAATAAGGATCCTGTAATGGGTAGAATCATGTTAGAAGTAAGAACGGGACTGGTCCCTCTTCTCTATAAAAAAAGCCTGTGACTCCCCATTAAGTCATACACATCAAGACAAATAGAGAGATGAAATCAGTGGAGACAGTGCGTGGGTTTACACCGTCTTCCTGTCCAAGATTTGCGTGTTCTTATTTGAAGTCCGCTGCTCGTGAGAATTGACTCCGACATCGTCTTCCTCTGCGTTAGTTAGGAATGACTTCCGCTCCAAATATTTATAAAATCCCTAACACTCTCCTACTTCGGATGGCAGGATCTGAACTTATGGGTTTCCCAAGTTATCATGTGATGGCTGCGTGCATGGATCTTCCATGAATGCGATGTGTTCATTCAACGGCAGTATTCCTTATGCACCAGGGTTTACAACGGTGACGATGGAAGCTCTATTCTCCTTTTCGTGCTTAATATAAAATGTATAGAAAATTTTAAAAATTACTAGAAAAGACACGAAATTTTCAAAATGTTCAACAGTTACACTGAGTTAAGAATATCTAAAAAGGATAACCCTTCTTTCGTGTGGGCAGGCGAGAGAGACGCAAGGAGGTCCTAGCGTCCGAGAGGAACGGGATCTTTGGATTTCTGGGGACAAAGATCCGACGGTGAAGTATTGACATGTTGACAGTGGTTCTTACGATGGATGCTGACCGTATCAGCTTCGTATATATATATATATATTTGAAAAGAAAAACAATTTTAGAACGAGATAACAAAATAATGTTAGGTACTCAATTTCTACAGTAAACACTAGATCTTAATTTAATGATAAAAAGAAATCTATTAACTATTATTAAAGGGAGAGGTGAGAAAAAGTGAACGATCCTCGTCAACCTAGAGAAGCCAGAATCCCTTATTCTCCTCAAGTCTCTCACCCTCCCTCACCCTTCTGCACGTTAACAGAGCCACGTAACCCATTGAAACCATTAACTACAGTACTTATCTATTCTCCAGCCCCCACGTAAGCACCTGCTCTCTCTCTCTCTCTCACATGAAAATGAAACTAATCTACCGGATTAGCCCTAACTTGAAATATTTATTGTGACGTGTCATGCAACCCACGTAATTAATCAAACCATTAATTCCAGGTAACCCACGTAACTTTTTCCTTCTGTTAACTATCATGTTGATTTTGAACTAGAGAGAGTGATAGTTGATTTGGAAATAGAGGGAGAGAGAGAAATCATGCAAAGTAGGTAACAGACCTCTCTCTTTACCAAAAAAATCCACACACATATTCCCTTTCTCTATCCAATTAATTCCCACGTCTCCTCAACTTAATAAATTAAACCGTCTCCATATTGTAATATTATTTTCTAACATCATTTTTTGACACGTCTAGATGGTACTCATATATTAGAAAGTAAGATTGTAAGATTGTGAATACCACTTAAGCGTGTCAAAAAATAATGTTAAGAAACAATATTACTGTGCTTCTTTCCTTTTGAAATAGAAAGAGATCATATTAAGCAGGTAACCAACCCCTCCCTCTTTACTCAAAAAAAATCCATACGTCCTCTCTCTTTCTCTATCTCTCGCTTCAATTAACTCCCACTTCCTCATGCTGACGGTTATCCATATGAGTTATGAGGCAAAGAGGTCTTCTTTTTCCCCCTCGATGCCTTTATATCTTCTTTTATTTTTAGTTCAAGTACCTTAGGTTAGCGTCTTTGTGCTGATCCTATGCGACCATTAAACCGTCACAAAATATATAATTGGTCCCCTTTATTTGTGTACACATAATCACAATATTTCATATCATATAATTCACCTGTGTATACATACATATAATCCATAATTCTCACGTAACATATATATTACGAATCTATAATTTCACCAAATAATTGCTCTATTAAACTGAGACGTGCACAATAATTCGATCAACCCATAATTTTTATCAACCTATGATCATCAAACCATAGCATATGTAAAGCATCCATTGAGTCCATAACAGCATAAAAGTATGATCAAACCTATGATCACAACAAAGAACATATACATAAAGCATCCATTGAGTCCACTATCCTATGATCATCAAACGATTAAAAATATGTACTTCTATTCACAACAAAACTAGAAGTACAAAATGGATATCCCTATACATCCATAAATACATCATATGATTATCCAAATGTACATCATACATAGAAGAAAATAGTTTTCATTATTTTATAAATTCAAAACGGAGATGTGTCACAAATCACTACCATTCAACTTTTATGTGCCTGGATGAGTCTAAACGTACCTACAAAATAATAAATCACAGCACAAAATAAGTTATAGTAGCAAAGTAGCAAGATAATTTAAACTTGCACAAAATTAGTAAACATGATACCACTAAATGATACTACAACTTACCTCCTTCCGTAAAAAAACAAAAGAGTAAAGTGAAAAAAGTCCTCTCACTGTGACGCAGTTGAACCCACTAAAATAGGATGAAGCGCATCTATCCCCAGATGCCAAGTGCTCAGTCCTCTTTTTTGATGCACATAAATCCACCTATATTTTGTCACAGTGTTGAACTTGTTAATCTATTTTTTGATGACATGGAACTTAATCTATGTGAAGGTACAAGAATTTCTCAACATGTGCACACACCTCAGTTGCTAATGCTGACGTCAAGACAAAGCAGGTGAGTAGTAAACTTGAGAAATGTTTATAGAGTGTATGTAAAGTTCCCTAACTTCCAGTACTCAACTGTAAATGGGCTTTGGGTGTACTTCCAGGGCACCATTTGGGAATTACCCTTGGGGCAGATTCTGATATTTAGAATCTCCAAACACCCCCAGTGGTCTTTCCAAACCACCCCAAGAGACATTGGCTTTTGTATTCAACAAAACCAGCAAAGAAATGTGCAGTAGCTGATTTAGAATGGAAACTCCTTCCCCACTTTCGATATGTGCAGCAACTAATTTTGAATGGAAATTACGTGGCTGTCCACCCGCTCTCACTTTTCTCTCACACTCAACCTCTGTGGCCTTCTCTCCTTCCGTCACATGTCAAAGCAGGGTGTTTTTAGTAAACTCTCATCAAGGAGTTTCTTTTTGCCAACCGGACCCTGGTTGAATCAATCCTATCCAACAACTGTGTCAGCAAAACTGCTTTTAGTAAAATTTCGTGCTTTTAGTAAATTGATTAACTAAGTACTATTTTTTTAGGTGCCAGCGTCCAGCCTGTTAGAACCATGAATCAATCAAGAGAGCACGAACAACGGGGAAAAAAACTAGAACAAAAATTAGGAAGTCAGGAGCTGAAACCAAAAAATAAAAAACAGTGAATGTGGACAGAGGACTAAATATCAAAGATTTCGAAGCCTACAACAACTCAACCATTCTCAAACTAATGTGGTTATTCATAAGAGACCCTAGCTCTTTATGGTCTGACCTCCTTAGAGCCAAATATATGGGGGTTAAATCTTTTTAGGAATGTTGAACAAACAACAAGAGCTCTTAATTAAGGTTTGCTATGCTCAATCTTATACCCCTTCTCAAAAAAGAGCTTTCTGATCTATCCAGAAATGGGTTTCAAGTTAATATCTGGCATGATACTTGGGTTCTAGAGTGATGTTTGCTTTCAGATTCAACTAACATTTCTTGCATACATCTATCATGAATGATATTTGCTTTCAGATCATTAGGATTGTCCATCTTTGAGTGAGATCCTGCACCATGAAATTTTCAAAAATCTTTATATTTCATAACTCTATTAAAATATAGGTGCTCTCTAACGTTGCTTTGTTCTATTTTTTAATGCATGTGCACTTGGTGCATGAACATTAAACCACACCATCATTGGGTACTTCTCTGAATGCAAACTCAATAAATTGATCTACCCCGTCATAGTATTCTTTCATATTCCTATAACATTAGACATGTCAAGAAAATTAAATTATTAATCACAACACATCTATGAAAGTAAAGTCAATAAATCGATCTACTCTTTTACCTAGATTTGTCCATCCAACTCCAATCTATATTTATCCTCTAAGTTTACTAAATTTGACTATCTACTTGTCAATTAAAATAGTATAAGAAATGTGAATAAAAATTGATAAAATAATTATAAATACTTAAATCTCATATGAAAAAGGAATATCATCTACACAAAATGAAGATCAACGGTTGTGAACATACATAAGGATAGTAAGGAAATCGGTCTTCAGCTTATCATATCTTTTAATAATCCCATTTTCAAAACAAAAGACATCTATTTCTTAGATAGGTTTATAAATATATCATGTCTGCAACATATATATATATATATATATATATGTGGACATTCTACTGTGAATGGCCTATTTGATTCGATGTTTTGTTTTAATCAAACACATCATGGCCAAGATAAGTTTTACATATTTCCTACTTCATTCGAGCCAATAGCAACATGGTCTGGAACAAGCCAAACTTGCTTGTAGCACACAACATTTATGGTGCAACAGCTGAAATGAAAGATGTACCATTAATTTATTGCTCCAGCATCATTCTTTATGTTTTCAGATAAAGTAAGGATTTGCTCCCTAGGGATAGGCACATAAGACAAATGTTAAAGCCATAGCCGTCCCAGGAGTTAATAGATGCAACGCCAAAGAAAAATGTTAGGGATAGAAGGAAAATAGAAAATGACCTCTGTAGATTAAGAACACAAAGGGCATATCAAATTCATCATTCCATTCCCACTCTAACATGAAAAAAATGAACCAACTTACACACACATACCAAAAAAAAACCACATACAAAGAAGCAACTTACACACGTACAAAAAAAAAAAAAAAAAAAAAAAAAAAACATGACAAAGATAAGCAAAGTAATTCAAACATGCAAAAGCTCTGAATCCAGATGCAGATCTTAATTTGTTGGACCGATCTTTTCATAAAAAGATGAAGTGAAACCAGAAGTAATTGGATCCACCCATCCTCTGAAGCAATTATATTCTTGAACAATGTAAGGATGAACATGTTTAACTTGACAGGTGCCAGTCACGTGGGCTGCTGTCCTCTCATGATCATTTTAGTATTTTTGAGTCTTCGTCAATTTTCTCGGGCGGTGAGATGGAACATAAAGATGAAAAGATAATTATCTTATATATATATATATATATATAATATAATATAAATCTTACATATTTCCTACTTCCGGACAATGAAGTTGATCAGAGAGACACCTTGTGCAGGGCACTTCATGAGAGGACATTCTTGTCTCTTGATATGCTCATATTTGCGTAGATGTTTTTGACATGAGTGATAGATGCCTTACTTAAATTCATGTACGTAAGAATCTAAAAGTCTAAAAAATATAAATCTTAAGAGATCTTATATAATCTTATATTTATATTCAATTCTTTTTCACTTCTGGCCGGGAGAGGATTAGTGAAGGAGAAAGGTGCAATTTGGCTACAGCCTCATGTCCGATACTAGTCCCCCCCCCCACCACAAGGTGATGTTATAATGAGGCTGTAACTTAAATGATGGTGTCTTGGCCCGAATACGCACGATTCATGACTACTTTGAGGTGGTGTTAATTTATGAATCTGCACCTGCCATCAGTGGCGGACGCAGAAATTTTGTATAGTGGGGTCACTCGGATTATCATTAAATATATTGATATTTTATTTTTATTATTAAAAATATTAAAATAAAAAAATATATTTTATAATAATTATAAAAATAATATACTTTGTTACGAGGATTTTTTTTCTTCTAGATGCACTTAGCGAATTATTTTTTAAATTATAAATATAAATCATAATAATATTTAAAAAATCTAGTGAAATTGAGCTCCAAATGAGACTGGAGTCGAGTGAGTCATCTAAAAAAATCCAGTGGGGTCATCTTATACTTAAATTTAAAACTTACCTTATTAAATTAAGACTCTTATAATAAAATTCTAAAATTTTAGTACGGTCCATCTAAAAAATTCAGTGGGATCACATTATATCTAAATTTAAAACTTAACTTATTAAATTAAGACGCTTATAATAAAATTCTAAAATTTCAGTGGGGTCTTAGGACCCCACTGAAACCAGCTGGATCCGCCTATGCCTGCCATAGCAGCAGCTAGCACACAAGGCTCGATAGCATGTATTTTATTTATTTATTTCAACACAAAAGAACTCAATCCAACAATGATTCACATTATATTACACATTTGTAAATGAAATATTGTCTTGGATTTGGATTGACCCGTTTTGAGACAAGTACCTAAAACCCACGTTAGCGCATTAGACCTTGTCGGGTGAATGCAGAGACCCCTTGGCTGTGCTCTTCCAATTACAGTCTCCACTGTTCATGTCATTCGAGATGGGGACAGATCAATTGGGTAACCAAGTATCGCAACTATTTTGTTCATCGAATTAACAGACACGAATTTAAGTAAGGCATCTATGTTGGAGCGACTGGTCAGTACTTATGATCTTGGGTCCTTCAAACTTAACACCTGGGTTTTGTGATTTGTAAGATAGTGTCAGAGCAGGGGCCTAGTCCAACTCTATCATCTAATTTGCGCCGCCTCCTCTCATCTAATTTCTACGGCCCATCCGTGAGGGAAAGTGTTGGAGCGACTGGCCAGTGCCTATGATCTTGAGCCCTTCAAACTCAACACCCGGATTTTGTGGTTTATAAAAATCTATCACTCATGTCAAAAACATCTACGCAAATATGAGCATATCAAGAATGTCCTCTGATGAAGTGCCCTGCACAAGGTGTCTCTCCGATCAGCTTCATTGTTCGGAAGTGGCTGAACGGTACCACCCCCTGCACCTCCAAGACGACATAAGTCCAAATGGACCCCAAAATCCTTCTGGATTCCAAAAGCCCCTCCTTGCCCTCCTCCCTATCCTGCTGGCGTGGGGATCTGGCTTCTGTTGACGACAATGCAGATGCAGCCTTACCAGCATGAGGGGGGATTGCAGACGTGACGGGGCCCGTCGAGAGCTTCGTCGCCGACAGGAGGGGTCCTGCCAAGCACCGAGCACCAGCTTCGTCGCCGACAAGAGGGGACCCACTGAGAGCTTCGTCGCCGACAGAAGGGAGGCCGCCAAGCGCTGAGAACCACCTTCGTCGCCGACAAGAGGGGACCCACCGAACCCTAACTTTGTCGCCGACAGGAGGGGGCCCACCGATCCCAGGTTCGCCGAGCACAGAACGGATAGGGATTAGGGCTGTCAATGGAAACCCGATTATCCGAGTTTTCGATCTGTTTCCGAAAAAAAATATCCGTATTCGATAAAAAATATCTGTCCGATAGTTATCGGAATCGAAAACGGATATTTCCGATAAGCTATCGGAATCGGATACGCCTGTTTCCGTATCTGTTTTCCGTTTTCCAAATCCGATTATTATTAAATTTATTAACAATAAATACTAGCCATTGGATCTTGTTTAATCTGACAGTTGAGGAGGAGAAGTTTTGTAAAAAGTGGGAACCCTAACCCTTTTGTTGTGCAGCCCCCAACGCACATCTCATCTCCCTCCGAACTCCATCTGCTTCCTCCCCTCTCCACCACACCATCCCGCAGAGCAACACTCCCCTCCACTGGACGCTTGGCAAAAGCTTCTTCGACTGCTCGCTACAGTAGAACTTAGCGGCGGCCTCGGTCTGCTTCCTCCCCTCTCCACCACACCATCCCGCAGAACAACGCTCCCCTCCGCTGGAACAACACTCCCCTCCGCTCGACGGCAAAAGCTTCTTCGGCTGCTCAACACTCCAGCAGAACTCAACAGTGGCCTCGACGGGGTCGGCGATGAAGGGGAAACCCAGAAATGTCGACGACGTTGGCTGGCGACAGCCTCAGCTGTGACGGTGTTGGCCGGAGGTATGCATTTTATTCTTCAATCCCTCTCCCATTTCCTGCTCTCCTCTTCTTCCCGATCTTCCCCTCCTCCCTTGCTTTTTTCCTCTGGTCATCTTTTTTTTCCTCCTCAAATCGAGAACAGGTTTCCACATTTTCAGATCTTGAGGTCCAGGGACCACATAGTCACATTAGTCTCGAGTTGAGCTATCTACCGATCAAGTAGGGAGGTGTATGGTTTTCATGTTGGTGAAGATGGGGAACATGGGGCCCCTCATCGCCACCCAGGGGGAGATCAGATCCGATTGTAGGAGGGTTAAACTTGAATCTTTGTTGTCTTTTCTTGTTCTGATGGATTTCGCAAAAAAAAAAATCACTCGAAAAGCATCTTTTTACTTCCAGTTTCTGGCCCCATTAGCATGCAATTGCGGTCTTTTTAGTGTTTCTTTAGCTGATTGGTGTCTGGTCAGGAGAGCAGCCCTTGTTCTTATAGGCATTTGGTTAACGGCTCGTGTTCTAACGTCACTTGTTCTTACCTCATGTTTCTCATTCATTTATCTGTAAACTTGTTTTTTACACATGCCACTTACTTGACAGGTAAAAAAAGAAAACCTACATCTATAGAGGGTTACCTAATAATGTAAACCTACTCTGAATTTCGATCTCCTCTTGAGGTCTCAACTTTGCTTTTTTTTTTTTTTTTTTGTCTCAGTTTTAGGCTTTCAGCCCTTGTTCGAAAAGCTTTGTTGTGTAGTACATTAAGATTATGTACTTACTCGTTCAGTTTCTTTTTCTGGCTTTCGTAACTTCGTTTGTGTTTTTTTTTTTTATTTCCATGTGGTCATCTTTTTTACTTGTGTTTTTGTCTCAATGTATGTCTTCACGTCTATCAACATATATATCTGCATGCTTATGTCCACTCCGATATATCACTTAGGTTGTTAGTGAATTAGTGTGCCCAATAAACAAAATATGAGCAGGCTTGGTAAAACTGCAATTTGCCTTGTTCATCTTTAGTTGAGCTTAACTTGAACAAAATTTTAGGCTTGATTAATAACCAAGTCAAGTTTGAGCATAAGCATGCTCTGGTCATTTATGTCTGAACATGCTCGATCAGGGCTCAATTACGTTCATCTAATAGCTCATTTATGTTCATTTAATCACTCACTCAGAATTTTCTATATCCCATTTAATAACTCAGTCAAAGAAACAAGACCAAAACCAGAATTTTCTATATCTTCTAATGGTTGTCTTTTATTTTCTTGTTAATATGTATACACATGGGTCTCTCATCTCCCCATGTATCTAGCATGCATAGAATTTGAATAAAAGTACACCTACCCTTGGCCTATAGCGGTTCTTTCCATATCATGGCGGTGTACAAATTCGCATATTAGATAATAACAGGAGATTTCTCCTTTTCTTTTTCTTTTTTTTTGCAGCACATTATCTCTCAATGGATCGTGTAAGCTATTCTATAATTTTCTCATATCAAAGATGGCAGAGGGGGATCAATCCATGCCTCACAATCAAAGGTCTATTATGTGGTTTTTTATTTAATTTTATTTAAATGTTAGACATGCTTTATAATGTCATGCATCATTTTGAGAGTGTGCATTTATTTTCTTTGTTGTTCAGAATTTCTGAAACCGTTGAAGTAGAGAGTAATGCACAAGCATCATCTCATGTGCCTCCCCCTAAACATGCAAAGAAGAAAAAATTGAGGTCTTTAGTGTGGAAGGACTTTGATAGGACTCAAAGAGAAGATGGGACATATGTTGCTACATGTCATTTTTGTCACAAAGAATTGTCAAGAGATAGTAAAATGGGAACTACACATCCTAAGTTACATTTGCGTCATTGTGTTCATTACAAAAGGAGTAACAACAAACAACCTAGTGTGGGGCAATTGCTTTTGAGACCCACAGAGACGAATAATGATGGTAGTACTACTCTTGAGTGTTTTCAATTTAACCAAGAAATAAGTCGCGAGGACTTTGCAAAGAGTATTATTGTGCATGAATATCCTTTCTCATTTATTGAGCATGCCTTTTTTAGACATTTTCTTGGTGGTATACAACCACAATTCAAATGTTTAAGTCGAAACACCATCAAGTCTGATTGCATGAAGTTATATGAAAAGGAAAAGACAATGATCTATAAGATGCTTAAAGAATCCTTCTCGCGTGTTAGCATTACATCAGATCTTTGGACCTCTATTGGTACTACTTCTTACATGTCTTTGACTTGCCATTTTGTTGATAAGAATTGGAAATAGCAGAAAAGAATTCTTGACTTTGTGAAGGTGACATCTCATAGTGGTTCTGAAGTTGCAAAGGTGATTAAAGAAAAATTGTTTGATTGGAATATTGACAAGATATGTAGCATTGTATTGGATAATGCATTTTCAAATAATGTGCTTACTAGAGAGCTTTGTGATGTCTTGAGACCTCGTGGTCGTCTTCTCCTTGATGGTGTTTTATTTCGCGTTTGTTGTTGTTGTCATATTCTAAATTTGATTGTTCAAGCTAGTTTGGGACCTTTGGAAATGACAATTTCAAATATTCGTGATAGTGTGAAGCATGTTAGAGGTTCAAACATAAGGTTGGAACATTTTAGGAAAGTTTCAGAACAAGTTAATGGACCGAAAAAAAAGCTTATTTTGGATGTTTCAACTAGATGAAATTCCACATATGAGATGCTTTCTGTTGCTTATGAGTTTCGTCATGCATTTGATCGATTATTATATTTTGATAGTGAGTTCAAAAATCCGCCATCTTCTGAAGAATGGGAGAATGTAAGAGTGGCTAAAGGTTGCTTGCTATTATTTTATCAAGTCACAAATAGACTTTCTGGTACAATGTATCCTACTGCAAATCTTTATTTCAATGATATTTGCTTAATTCACTTCACATTGAAGAAATGGTTGAAAGATACACGTCCCTTTATTGTCTTCATAGCTACATGCATGTTTCAAAAGTTCAATAAGTATGGGTAGACATTGAGTTTAGTATTATCTTTTGGCTGCATTTTAGATCCTCGTTATAAATTGAAAACCATTCAATTCTTTTTTGAAAAAAATTATAATGAGGATCATGGGAGAGAGGCCTCAAATAAAATTGAGGACATTCAGAGATCATTTATGAGGCTTTATAATACATACACAGAAGAACAAAGCAGAGTTATGTCTAATAGAAGTGGGACTTCTAATGTTGCAAGTAGTAGTGGGACCAATACTTTTGCCTCAGTGATTAGTGGACTTGAAGAGTTTAGTTCTTATCCTCAGTTGTTAGAGCTTGATCTTTTTTTTAAAGAAAACTCTTCCAACCAACCATTAAAATCAGACTTGGAGTTGTATCTTGAAGCCCCTGTGTTAAGCAATGAAATTATTCTTGAGAAGTATGGTGGAAATTTTGATATTTTAGCATGGTGGAAAGAGGAGGAAGGAAAATATCCGATTCTTGCTATGATGGCTCGTGATATTTTGGGCATTCCAGTGTCAATTGTGGCATCAGAGTCTGTCTTTAGTACTAGAGGGAGGGTTTTAGATTGTTATCGAAGTTCTTTGACACTAGATACAGTTGAAGCCCTCATTTGTGCTTAAGATTGGTTGAAGCAAAAAGATATATAAATTTTTTTATTTTTTTTATTTCAAAGTGATTTTTTTTATTTTACTATCTCAAAGTGAATTCTAATTTTCATCTTTATGATGTTAGGTGTGCCACAAGTTGGATCTATAGCTAGTTTATCCACCATAACTTCGGCTTCTATTTTGGATGCTGAAATTTCACGAGAGGATGATGGTTTACTTGTGGCTCCTTCACATAATGATGATGTTGACAATGAATTGAATGTGTGAACAAAAAAAAAAAATTATGACTAGAATTTTACAATTTTAATGTATGTTAACAAGTTCTTTTCATTTGTTTTTTTTGTAGGGAGGATGATGATGACTTTCAATATTGATTTCTTACTTTATTAATGAAAATTCATTTGCATGAGGTGAAAAAATATACATCTTCTTTTACATGCCATTATATATATATGTATTCTTTTTAAAAATGTAACATAAAAATGTGTTTACTTTTGTAGGAATGAAGAAACACTTTGCTATGGAAAACTTGGCTACTGAAGGATATTTATGAGATTGTCATGTTATGATGTTGTATTATTAAAGATTGTAGTATTGAAATTAGATTAAGTAAACTTAATCTTGATATTAGTTTTTTTTCTTTGAGATACAATGTTGATGGATTTTATCAGATGACATGTCAATGTCCTATTGTTTATCATAATCTGTTGGACCATGATTCCTTTGTCTGCTAACAGTCAGAGAAACTCTTGAGTTTGTAGGGCAATGCCAAGGAGTGGGATTTAAATATGGTAAAACATGTGAATTCATACATATTCTTTTTATATTATGTTACTGACACAGTCTCGCACCAATAGACATGATTTTGGAACTTGCAAGAAGATAGAAAAATATTGGAATAAAGCCTGATGAAGATCTTGATTTGTTTATGAAGGTAACCATGCTATAATTAAGATATAATTTGTTTCCATGTTTACTTTTGTCATTGTATCGTAATCCTCTTAAATCATGCATTCCTCACAGGAATTAGTCTTGGGAGGGCAAAAAACAAGCCTAGTTGCTGAGTTCTTTTTCCCTTTTAAGCTTTTTGATTTGCATTAAAGTTTAGAAAAACAGGAGACCGGTTCTGTAAATTTATGATAGGTTCTAGGTAGTTTCATGTGCATTGGGAGTTCCTTTGAAGGAGGAAAAGGAAGAAGGGAGGAAATTATTACTTTAAATGGGTTGTGGGAGCAACAACAGCCTCTATCAGCATCCACAGTGGCCGTCGGTGAAAAATATCTTTTCTTCTCATTCCTTTTTTTCCGTCTTTGCCATTGGCAAATGGGAGCATTTCAGCATTACATGTAACAACACCTACTATACGATGAGAACATAGAATATGTGCTAGAATTTAGAAGGCTATTTTTTAAAAGGCATTTAGTGGAAAAGCCTTGCCTCAACTATGTTAACCGGTGGATATAGTAAGTATTTAGTTTCTTTCTATTTATTTCATTCTACATGACATTGGGTGGATAAGCCTTGTCTCAATTATGTTAACCGGTGCCATGAATGTTGTCTCTGCACAGTTGATTCGTCTTAATTTTTTTTTTTTTGGGCATCTAATCAAAGGAGTTTATGGATACACACAGTTTGGTCACACATGCATTCCATTCCCACAAAGTTGTGATAAGAACAAAATACTTGTCTTCACAAAGCATTGTGTGTTTTGATGGGTTGGAACTGGGTCGTGATTCCAGATAATTCAAGCGTCTACTAGATGAGCCCCGTGCCCGAAATTAAAGCTCTTGGCCTCCAGTTGTCATCGTTCACAACATCTCAACTGAAAACAAAAGTGTCACTGATGAACCAAAGAGTGTAACAAATGGATGCTTGGATGAGATCCTGAAGGCCTTGACATTACAGGATAACAAGCAAACATAATCAAAAGCTCCTTGGAAGGCCATCACACTTATACCTTCACATCCTGGGCCGGGGTGTGGACCGGAGCGATCGAGAAGTGATGAAAAATTTCATTATTGTGTGGTGTAAAATTCTTTTTATGTTGAAATGATGTTTAGTTGAAAGTATTTTTTTAGGTATCTTTTAACATTTAGTTGTGAAGTTTAGTGTATATAACAGATTTTTAAATATAATTTTATGGATATATGGTTTACACTCATTGTGTTTTAATCTTATTGATTATTATCTAATATTCTAAGGTGTATTGGTTATGTTTAGGTCTCATTCTATATGTTTTAAACAAATAAATCAAGAAATTGACAGTTTTCAGTAATTATCAGAAATAATATCCGATCCTGATATCGGAATCGGAAACAAATCGGAAACGGAAAATGGACTTTCCGATTTTATCGGAAACAGAAACGAAAAATGCACTTTCCGATCTTATCGGAATCGGAAACAGAAACAGGTTATCGTTATCGGAATCGGAAAACGGAAACACCTGTTTCCGTATCTGTATCCTATCCATTTACAGCCCTAGATTTGGGGGAGTTGTGGGCTCTAGAGATTTGGGGGAGGGAGAGGTGGAATAAGGTAGGTTATTTGGGGGTTTGTGGGTTTCGGAATGTCGGATTTGGGGGAAATCCCGCTAGGGGTGCTTTTGCTTTGCCGCCCGAGACAACAGAATGTTTTTCCTACGTCTTAGTCCTGTGACCTGTAGTTATTACATACTACATTTCAAAATGGTATGTAAAAAATTGACATAACCTATGGAGTTTATTAGCGGCACAATTAAAAGATTAATTCTGTGTAAACCCATAGGTAAATAGATATACACACCTACGACTAACTTAAGTGTATGTAAGAGTGGTAGGTATAGATCTACTTTCTTGTAGTGTGTGTTTGATAGTTTGCCTAAAAGGAGGGCAAAGGCAATGTTGTTTATGTTATAGGAAGGGAAAAACTTAGGAGTATGTCAGATTATTCATATGAATAGTCAGCATTTTTTAATTATAGTATTTTTAAGAGGCATTTCTAATTTTTAGTTTTACTTTTTCCTTTCATATGTATTTCTAAAGTATATATTTTGAATGTATGTTTACTGCTAAGCCACCATTCTCTCTCACCAGTAATCTTATTACATAATTTATAGATGGCAAAGATAATAATTTTTGTTATAAAAAAAACCAATTGTTTGATAATCAAATGTATTTACAATCCACATTTAATATGTAATTTTAATGATAAAATATTATTTTTTTATTATCAATCATTTAATCAAGATCTATATACATCTACATACCTTATGTAACTATTTTTTTCATTGACTTGACCAATATATATTATATTTCCTTAGACAGATATACAAAAATCATGTGAACAAGAGTTAGGAACTATGTTCTAATTAAAAAAAAAGTCTTTCATATAGATTTGTTTAAGTATAAATCCTTTGTATATCATGTGAGTCACCATTACCTCTCATACGTATGTTCTTGGGCGATCATATTCAAAAAATAATTTATAATGGCAAAAATAATGAATCCTATTAGGCCATAAATATAAAAATAATTGTCTACTTTTTGAACGAGTATTATATATTATATATATTAAACATCAATATGTAAATCTTTAACATGTAATCTTAATGGTAAAAATGTTTTTGGCTAACATTTATCGATTACCTATATATGTATTAAACATCAATATGTCGAGCTTTTATCGATTACTTAATCAATTTATACATCAACATGCATTACATATATAGGTAAATCTTTTTGGCTAACACTATCTATACAAGTTAACTTTTGTTATCCGTACATCAAAATTGGAATTTAATGTGAATTAACATAGTGGTACTTTCTTAGAAAAAGGAACTACATTTACTTTTTTCCCTTTCTTATATTTTTGTCACGTTGCACTGATATTGAAGAGTCATTTGTGGTCGTTATTCGATAAAAATGACTTGATATCTTTTAACCAAATGTTGAAGATGTAGAGCATATTCAAACAAACATCTTTAAATAATTTATTAAAATATAAGTAAGGAATGAGAAATCTTTAGCATTGGCATACTTAGCACTCGAAGTTGGCGCTATCCTTTTACTGTTATCCTGTTGATGTTATTAATTATTTATCTTTTTATTAGTTTTTACAGTTTCACAATTATGGTTCCTGGAGGTTTGCACTTTTCACTTCATAGATGCATTTTTACATCCCTAAAATAAATAATTGGTGGAGAGTCATATTATCAGCGTAACTCATGTTGCTGACGTAAATCATGTACTCATGTGCAAGTAAATCAAGTGTCCCAAAATTCTGATGTCCTAAGTTTAAATAAAATTTACTAGAAATATTACATACTCATTTCTCCATATGTCCCCACTCTATCTAAGTTACAAATATAAAGTAGATACAAATTTTGCCTACATTCTTCAAATTGGACGGGATATGGATAATATTCCAATATCAAAATGTTGGCCTTAAGAAAACATATCAAGAGGGAAAAAGGGGAAATGCAAGACATTTGCAAACTGCCAATAGAAAGAGCTTCCCTCTTAGAATGGTGAAAAATTAGTATTCAAATTATTTTCCACTTAATAATAGTTAATAGGCAAGGAAATGACCTCGGGCAATGCCTGGTTGAATTTATATTATTTAAAGGATAAACAAGTATCTATTCACACCATAACAAAAAAAATCTAATAGTGTGAATAGATTAGATAATCATAAATTGTAAAGATTAAAAAATTAAAATAATCTAGGTTCGACAGGGCATTGCCCGGTCTTTTTCTTATGGAAAGGTTAATGAGTGTGTGTTGTGTGCGTTAGGGAGTGGCTTTGTACCGTTGCTTAGGGAGGGAGAATTAACGGCAGTTAAATATAATTAATCTTATATTACGCCCTGTTTGGTTATGGTATTAAGAAGCTGTATTAATATTAGTTTTAATATTAATAGTGATAGAGATTTCTTTTAGTATTTGGTTAGATAATATCAATTTTAAAACTTCTTCACATTTAAGATTTCAACTCTACTAAACTTAGAGTAATACTTGCTACAATGAAGGGCATTACAGCAAGCTGATGTGGATTGCAATCCACATTCTGATTCAACCATTTGGCAGCCGGGACCCTCCTTTCCAGCTCACCCTCCAGACAGCATCACCTTCAATTAAATGGGGTTCCATCACTCAAACTTGGTGCCACCTTTTCTTATTCTGCTCTTTGCTCCACCCCTTCCTGCTAAAGCCCCTCTTCCTCCCACAGCTGCATGCACAGAGTCCCGGCAGCATCAAGAATAAGGGTGAAACCCTAGCCGCCACTCCACTTTTACAAGAAGGGGAACCTGGCTGAGCACCGCCGCCGACTAGCACTGTCGCCTGCCAGTGCTCCTCTGTCACCACACCACTTGTCGTCGGCCCCGTCAACGGGCGCCGATCTTCACCTTGCATGGCCAGTCCGCATGCCAAGGCAGCACCATCCTCTTGCACAGTCGCGGCCGCCCATTGTAGTGCCGCCTCCAAGGTCGAACTCCAAGAGCGAGACTCTGGGTATTGCTCCCCCTGCTCCCAGACAGGCAGTGCTAAAGCTTGCTGCTGCTAGGACCCCTTGCCGCTTCCTAAGCCGCCGCACACGCCCAGGCTGACACCAGCGACTGCCACCTACGCCAGACAAACCCCTAGCCAAACACCATTGCCTACGTGCAGGCCACTGCTACCCAAGCCTGTTGCAGCATCGTCCGAGTGCCGCCGTTATTCATCGACAACTGCTGCGCTCCTGTCGGCCTGCCGCCACCGCGTCCACTCATCCTCGAACTCCGGTGAGTCCAATGCGAACTTCGCCTTCGCCCAACTTTGATACCAAATGTTGAAGCACAGTGACCAGGAGAATGAGTGATAAGGTGTTTGTGTACCAACTTTTCAACATCTGCATAGATCCATCTCATATTTTCTTATGTTCATGTTAGCAGATAACAGGTTTCTGTAGCCAAGTATTTACATAGAAAGTACCCAAGTCAAAGATGGACAAGATGACACCATTTAAAGTTCATGTTGTGAGGAGCATTTGAAATGCGTAATTTCATATCTTTTCTTGGCCTTCTCTAACCATGTCTTAACATCTACACTTGTCAATCATAATTCTCTTTATGCTATTCTTATGTTCCATCTAATAGAATCTATCACAATCTTAAGCTAGTCCAATGACCGACCGTAAGGTGTCGTCATTGTGGACTGGTTTTGCCACAATAAAAGCTGCCTCACATAGGAGGGCTGGCCCCATTCCTTTTGAGCCCAAAACTTGCTCAACTCATAATCCATGTGGGATGCATAGCCCCATCCTTACATAACCATAGTTCCCCCACCTTAAAAAGGAAAAAAAAAAAAGAAACAATCAAGGGGGGTCAAACAAATGACCAATCTACTTTGGTGGACAGCTGGTATTGCAGCTAATGCGAGATGTTGTCCGCTTTGGCCTTGAAGCCTCATCATTTTGTTCCTTTGAATGGTGCCCCGTCATAGAGGAATTGGTCCCTTCCTCGTAAGTCTAAGATTATGTCAACTCATAACCAATGTCGGACATATAACACTCCCATCCTTACATCACTGATGCAATCTCTACCTGTGCTCCTAGATATCCTCCCAGTCTTTCCTAACTTGCCAACGTGCCCTTCTTACTAGTCCAATTAAGGCTGGCAATGAGCCGAGCCGAGCCGAGCTTTGGATGGCTCGGGTTCGGCTCGACTCGAGCTCGAGCTTGGTTCGAGCTCTAAATTTGGGCTCGCGCTCGGCTCGCCCCGTTTTTGTCAGGCTCGAACTCCGCTCAGCTTGAGCTCGAATCACACAAATTTAAATAGATTTTATTTAATTTTAGTCATTTGATGCATAGTTGAAATGAGGATCTTTTAGTAAATATACCCATTTGACCTAATTTAAAAAAATTAAAAAAATATACTAAATATATTGAGCCGGCTCACGAGCTCACGAGCCGAGCCACGGTAAGCTTGAACTCAACTCATTAAGCTATTCGAGCTTTAATCTAAACTTGAGCTTGGCTCATTTGAGATTTCGAACAAAGCCGAATCGAGCTGAAACCGAGCGGCTCGCGAGCGGCTCGGCTCATTGCCAGCCCTAAGTCCAATATTCCCTCAACATAACTGGCTTCATTGCCCTACCCTTTTAATCCTATGGGAATACAATCATCATAATGCACTTTTGAGGTTGCTTTCTATTAGCGGTCATAGTACAGTGGAACACATCCCTCCTTACTTACGTCTCCCTTTACTTCAGTTACCAAACCTATATACTTGAATCGAGGTCTCCCTTGATTCTCTAACTAAATTGAATACTCATTTCTCCTTGTCTTCCCACTAAAGTTACAGTTAAATATATTCTTATTCTTATCAATCATAGAACCTTTAATTCTACAACATCCTTCCATAGGCAAGTTTAATCTGTCCTTAGTCGCTTGTACACCTTTTTCCTCATTTAATGAATTGTGGTACTATCCACTTAAAAAAATATATATATCTTTTATTGCATCACTAGATTCACATAGTCCATGAATATTTTATACCATGGCCATGAAGGTTCTGAAACTTTGAGAATTTTATGCAGTTATGAGCTCCAATCCCTATAAAGCAATTGCCAATCCTACAATAAACTGCTAAAGAGTCAACTACATAATCAAATACATCATATACCATGTGCTCCCTATTCCAATTCTCTGAGAGCATTTATGCACTATAAGAACTAGAATGTAGATCAATGTGAAAAATCAATGCATCAGATGTCCGTTGGCAGTGGACTTTATTGGATGGAAGTTAAAAAAAAAACCAAAAATGAAAAAAAAAACACTTCACATAATCCAAACTATAATTTAGTGTGAGAACCACACTTGAGAACTGGTAAATTTTACATGTCCATTATAGGAGTATGATTATTGGGTAGTGTAATGGTACCTCTTAATTTACTGTTATTAGTTCACACGAAAAGTTTGAATTATATGCAATTGGTTTTAATTTATTTGTCTTTGGCTTTGTGTTTCTAGTTGATATAAGCAGTTGATTTGTTAACCAAGTTTCCGATAACTGATCTTGCCCTCCTCTTTTTTATTTATTTTTTAAAAATTGAATTACATAGACATCTATTGTTGGTTGATCTTCCATGTGCAGTGTGTGATTGGATCAGGGCAGCCACCGATTAGTACAACTTTGTATTTCCCTCATTGAGATGGAGGCTAGGCATCATTCATTGGATAAGAATGGCACCAAAGAAGGGTTCAGGAAAGAAGAAGTCTATCTTAAAAGGCACTGCTAACAGTAAGATAGTAAAGAAGGTTCTAGAACCAGTGACAAAGGCCACCTCAGGTAAAGATGTAACAATCCGTCACCCTATAATCGGAGATCCGATTACTAAATGGGTACTGAATCATTAATTTGGAACCAAACCAGGATCTAAGTAAGTCTGGGAAATAAACAATAAACTAAGTTAAACATTCACATCGCATTGAATTGGAGGGAAAAAAATGCAGGAATTAAAAGTTATTACAATGCGACTTGATACAGCAAATAATTACATACTCCAACAGAAAAGAAATAATTAAGCGTACATGCCAGAAATAAAGATAACAACTACGTCGGGGCATACCCCGGAACAACAGCTGACGGCGTGCAGCCTGCAACAGCACACTCCTCGCTAAGTCTGCCTGGAACCCTCACCTGAAAACTGCAGGGGTGAGTCTCAACGAAAGACTCAGTAGGGATCCTTCGATCCCCACTGCCCACTCACACACTCACAAGTAGCAGGACACAGTTGAAGGTACAATAACAAGTAAAGCAGTAATTACTACTCCTAATTCTCGATATGAATCACATGCATTCAAAGTATATATAACATGCATCTCTCTAAAACCAGTCTACCAGGGAACTTACAACCAACGTCTCGGTAAAGCTCGCCAATCACACAAACGAAGGTGGGGAAAACACCGATCTGCTGAGACCAAACAGTAACCCCTCGGATAGCACGCTGGCTACTCCGGCCCAACTGGCTTAGGTGGTTACTCCTTCCCCCAGCACGAGTGACACTTCACAGGTACTACTCCCACACCGGTACTAGCTAACCCCGGGGCTCACCAGGTGACCCTCTCTCACTAGGCGTCACCCCGCCCATGCCCCCACCGGCACTGTGCTCCACCCACACCAGCACAGGATGATAAAGCGCTACAAATGTCACTCTAGGTCCACAGTAAAACAAAACCCGGCACAGTGCGATCTGGTCACGTGAGAAGTCCGCGATCGCACAACACACAACGCAGTGCTATTCGGTCACAAAGAATCCATCATCATTGAGTATAATTTAAATCATGCCTTTAACCAACTAATTACATGTCTAACAGTGTAAGTACATTTTAATAGCATGAATTAATGTGATTCTGTCTTGAATCGTGTCGACCAAAGCTGACGCCATTCAAGTCTCCTAAACTGGTTCACAGAAACTCAACCTCAGTCGCAGAACCTGGCGTAAGACGCGTCGCCACAGGTAGCCGCCTTTTAAAAGGCGTCGCTGCCCCTCGTCGCCTTTTAGCAACCGAAAACAGGAACATGCCATGGGGTGATTTTCACTAAAAATGTGTCGTCGACGCAAGATGCCTATTGAAGGGCGTCGCTGTACCCGGACGCTTGTCAGTCCGGGGACAGGGTCTGTTATTGGGTTAAATCGCGTCGTGGGTGGGCGCCGCCTTTTAAAAGGCGTCGCTCAACCTAGACGCCATTCAACCCCGACAGACAGGTTCTCCCATTGCTTACCCCAATCCTCGAGGTGGGATTTCTCCCTCAAAACGCAAGGAAATGGGCTCAAAACAAAAAGGGGAAGGAGGAAAACCTATCTACCCATTAGAACCCCCAATTTCTAATACATGCACTTAGTGTTTTCACCCCAAAAGCACCTCGAAACATGCTTCAAACGCGGGTAAACATGATTTTCAAACAAAATGCACCGGGAATCGTCATCCTACCGGTTACTTGAACTCCTCCAAGCCCCAAGCCGTCCACCCGTCTCGCCCCACGCCGCCGTCGGTACCGCCGAGGTCGTCGTCACTCCACCGGGACGTCGGCCGCCGTCTGGAGAGAAAACGCCGCGGAGGAGGTGGTAGTGGTAGTGGTGGGAGTTAGGAGGTCGATGGAGTGGAAGGAGAGATGAAATGGTAGGAGGAAAAGAGGAAGGGGCAAGAGGCGTCGCCGGAATCGCCGGAGGAGGGGAGGATAGAGAAAGAGAAGGAAGAAATGAGGGAAAGGAAGGATGGCTCACGGGGTTAACCAGAAAATCTAAAACGCGTCGAGTTGTACGGACGCCTATCAGTTGACATGACGGGCCATACTGACAGAAGTTCTGAAATGCGTCGTCCAAGGCCGAAGCCATTTAGATGACAAGACCGGCACCGTACACTGACATCGCAGGGTCGCAGTCTGAAACGCGTCGACCATCACGGATGCCGTTCAGACGACACGACCGGGCCGTACACTCGCGACCCAAGGCCGGTGTAGACACGCTAATTTTGACATCATTTCTAGTAAATTTCATATCATATAATAATGCCTCAGAATGGTCTGATATTTAATCATTGATTAATTTTTATTGATCTTTTTAAGTGTCGGGTTTAACAGACATGTTTAAGTTAATCAGTTAAATTGATTTTAACTCAAATTTCAGTTAAAATATGAAGAAGTCTAAAAGACGTCTACCTATGTGGACGCCATTTAGAGTTTATTCTTATTTTAACGTTTAAATTTGAATTTTAATCAGTTGATTAATTAGCTAAAAAGCGTCTGTCAAGTATGACGCGTATTAGGTTTCCTAAGCTATTTCTACTTCTCTTCCGGATGTTTATCCTTATCTTAATTAGTGTAAACGGCGTCTTTCATGGGCGACGCGTTTTATCTAATACAGATAAAGATAAGATTTTTTCCAGATGTTTATCTTTATCCTAATCAATCTGAAAGGCGTCGCTCATGGTTGACGCGTTTTATATAATTACAGATAAAGATGAATTAATCTGTATTTATCTGTTGGTTAAGATGGATAAATCCCAAATTTCTCCATGTAAATCCGCGGACGCATAAGAAGTCTATAAATACCTTACATCTTGAATGGGTAAAAAAGTTAGAATCAGAGTTGGTGATTAGTTAGTGATTGAGGCGACATCAAATTAAAGATCGAAGCAACGACGTCCAAACGCCGAAGCCCTGCTGTTTCCAGAAGTCGGCGTCCGTTCTTCATCCAATCTTCATCCAATCAAGATCCAAGCTTTCCATTCTTCATCCAACCGGCATAAGTTTTTCAATTCATTTCTGCATTTTCACTTCATTAATTCTACATTCTTCATCACATCACTCCATGCAACACACACAACACTAGCATCATTTTCAAAACCTATTTGATAAAGGGGTTTCAAAGACCATCCCAACAAGTGAGTTTCCTGTTTAGTTGCATGTTTAAAACTCTGTTTAGAATGGATACTACTTCTGCCTGAATTCTCATCACTGTTCCTTTATTTCTTTCTATTCCCAACAAAATCAAAGAATCAAAAGGGGAGGAAATCATCAAGCAAATCACAGAGAACTCTGGACGATAGTCAACAGCAATCAAAGCAAGAACAAAGACAAGAAAGGGCTCTCTTTCTTCAGCCGGCTGAAGGAGGGGAACCAAGAGCTCAACATCTCCCACGTTCAAACAGGTAGGCGATCAAACTCTTTCTTTTGGAACTTTTAAGTCAAAAGTTTCTGGCGATCACTTCACTTAGTTTCCTTTTAATAGGTTTATTTTGCACTTAAACAACATAGATTTTTTCATGATAATCACACATTCATTTTAAGCACTCACAGCTTTTTTGGCGATCACGGTGAGACTTGGTCTCGCCATCTTATAGTTCTTTTGTTCTTGTTGTTATCAATCGGGCACCCACAGTGCACCACTTGTGTCTCTCGACACATCCTCACCAATTGGTGAGTGTTTTTAGTTTAGTTAATTTCCCACGTGCACACCCCAGTGGCAAGATCTTGCCCTCCCCGTTGATTACTTGAAAAGCTGCTTTTTATGATGAAATGCTGTGTGATTGATTGATATCTTAGTTGTTTAGTTGGTAAAATCACCCTGTTAAAACCTGAAACTAAAAAAAATCTTGCATGAGCTGATTATTTACTATTTTTATCCTGTTTGAGGAGGAATCAACCCAGAAATTCCTCCTGGAAAACTGCTTATGCGACTTGAAAAGCGTCCAGGAACAGCGACGCATTTCAAACTGCGTCGTCATACCCAGACGCCTTTCAGTCTTATTTCTTTGCTGTCTGCAATCTGAGCTTCTGCGGAAAATTAAGATTTTGTTTGAATAGCGTCGACTACTCTCGATGTGATTCAGGCAGTTTCTTATTTCTTCTTCAGTTCTCAGATTTTTGTGATCTGTGTGCTAATTACCCATTATGTATTAAGCATTAGAGGCCATCCAGGCTGCAGGTCATACGCACTGAGGCTAATACCCTCCTTTTTTTAGGAACACTCTACTTGACGTCATCAACTCTCTCTGATTGGGTCGGTCCCTTGATCAGACTAGAGAAGTTGGCGTTAAGGCCTCCGTAAGTCTCCAAAATCAAGGCACTCCTCCTTGATCATCGGGCTGGTTGTACCAGTTGAAGTCCCAGCTAGATTTCATAAACGTTGTGAGAGAAAGCCATAGAAAATAACGGTGGATATTGAACTGAAACTAAGATCCCATCCTTTGAGCGAATTTGTGGTTTAATTAAATCCAAATAACTCAACAAGGAATCTTAAAATAACGCTAAACATCCACTTGTTTGTTTAAATCTCTGTACAACTTGTTTGCCAATCCTTGAAAAAGAATCTAACATCATGCTACTCCGATCGGGCAGGGACTTGAGTATGGCTCCATATGTCATTGTCAACTACGAGGGAGATGCTAATGCCCCTCGCGATTCCGATTACAATTTTGAGAGCGGGAGAGATGCTGATGCCTCCCGTAATTCTGTCCCCGTTCCGGTTCGACATGATGGGAATGTCCGAACCCCTCTTTTTCATCATCATAATCAATATTCTGATCCTCCCCCGCATGAGTATGCGATTCCCGATCCCATTTTCGAGAGAGACATGAATCAGAATGATCCTTCATCCTCTGATCCTTCGGATCTCGTCAATGCTTTGGGAGTTCTTGCCTCCCGTCTGGACCCTCAGCAGTTCAAGACGATCCAGTCCATTTTGAAGGGGGAGGCACCTATGCAGCCTGCCGAGCCGAACCCTGCGGCTCCCCCTGCTATCCCTCAACAACCTCCTCTTCATCCTCCTTACATTCACTAGGCCATGGAGGGCCTCCATATCACTTCTCGGCCAGCTGGGCTGCAACTTTCATCTTCTAGGCAATCGGCTAGACCACTAACGCCTGCTTATCAAAATGCCTTCGGGCATGCCGGAAGCTCTGCCGGACCTCCTCTTTATTGTCCTCCCTGTCCGACGTACTCTAGGCAACAGGTCTATCAAGTACCTCCACCTCCTCCTCCTCCCCAGGCAGATCTGACAATGCAAGCATTGCTGGCGAAGATGGAGCGCATGGATGAACAATTCAACAACCTCCAGAAGATGATGGGGGTCAAAGCTGCACCGGAAATCAACTTACCGAGCCTGCCAGTGTTCCACCTACCACCCTCCGAGATGCCAGTGTACTGGAAGTACAACGGCACTGGTAACCCCTTCACCTACTTGAAGGAGTTCATGTACGAATCATCCTTCTGGCAAAACGACAAGAGGTCGTTGGCCTTTTTGTTCATGAGATCTTTAGAGGGACCAGCCCTTGAATGGTTCTTTTCTTTGGAACCCTCCGAAGTAGAGGACTATGGTATCGTTTCTCGAAAATTCATTCAACGATACTAGGACAGAGTTGCCCCCTCCCTGTCCATCACTGACCTAATAGCAGAGAAGATGAAACCCGATGAAGAGTTTGTCAGTTTTGCCGACAGATGGCGAGGCTTGGCCGAGAAAGTAAAAGATCACTTGTCCGAGTCAGAGCAAGTGAAGATGTTGATTTCCAATGCCACGCCCCAGTTCAAACTAGTCATCTCCCTAAACAATCTGACCAGCATGGCAGAGCTCTATGAAAGAGCACGGTACTGTCAGAATGCCTTCAAAGACGCTACGTTTTCTAGCGTCTTTGATCTTCACAGACCTAGCAGGCCTCCACCTCGGAAGCCTGCAGTGCCAAATGCTCCCAGCACAGGTCCGACTACTGAGGGCACGCTCTCTCATGAGCAAGTCAGTAGCATGAACAACAATTCACCCCAGTTCGTGAGGAGTCAGCAGTAGTACCAGAGGCTTCCGCAGCCGAACCAGCAGGGGTACAGGCAACAGCCGAACCCTCAGTATTAGCAGCCCCAATATCAGCGGCCCCAGCAGCCGAACCAGCAACAACAACAACAACATCCACAGTAGCCGCCGCAACGGCAATTACAGTACCAGCAACTACAACAACAACAGTATCAGCCGCGCGCACCGCCGGCATATCATAATGTCCCGCCTCCTGCTGACTACAACCAGCAGAGAAGACCTCCAGGCCCAAAGAGGGCAGAATACCCAGTCCTCCCAGAATCTTTGGCAGACATTTTCAGTGCCCTAATGGCAGCTAATGCCTTAGTCTTGCCAAGAGAAAAGGCAGTTTGGCCTCAGAATGCCGACACGTCTAGGTATTGTTATTTCCATAGGCAACCTGGGCATACTATTGACACCTGCTTCCAATTTAGAGATTACATCCATGATCTCAACGAGCAGGGCGGCATAGACTGGGAGGAAATGAAAAAATACATATCAGCCCTGAAGGCAAGAAGACCACAGCAGTAGCAGCAGCAGCAAGCAAGAGCACCAGCACAAGCAGCACCACCACCAAACATGGGCATAGTGCAGAACCCGCTCCCGGAGCACCAAAACCAAAACCAAGTTGCCCCTATTCTGACGAACAGCCAGCCTGAGGCGGACCGTGGGCAACAGTGGAGAATAGAGGACTCTTCCTCTCTTTATTCAACGGGTCATATTCCGAGTACCGCAGAACAACCACCACGCCGCACCATCCACATACCTAGACCACAGCCCATTACCATCACCCCTCTACCGACACCCGCGTATCACTCACCCGCACCCAATAACCCACTACCACCACCCGCTTTCCTCAAGCCCATTACACCCCACGCCAACACACCTCCACTAAATAACCCCCCGCAAACCAACTACGCGCCCCTCCTACCATCCAGACCACTACTATGCATACCATTTCCTACTTCACCCGCTACCACTACCACCTACCCAGACACCCTCCTACCATCCAGACCACTACTACGCGTACCATTTCCCACTTCATCCACCCCAATCACGTACCCATCCACCATCCAACCATCTAGACCTTTAATCCGCACCACGCCACCACCACCTAACCCCACGCTATCACCTACATACCAACACCCCGCATCACCTACACCACCTAACCCTGCGGTACTCAAAGTGTCACCCGGATCTTCCACGGTTGAGGAACATGCGCTCCGGAGTGGAAGAATTTTCAACAAAGTCTTTCCTCAGTCAACAGTTAGAGACGACCCATTACAGCTGCCGGAGGAAGCACATAATGAAGAGAGTGCACCAAACACTCAATATGATTTGTTGAAACATCTGGATCGAACACCGGCACGGATCTCCGTGCTTGAACTGATTAAAAGATCGAAGAGTCACCAAGAAGCTTTGATGGAATATTTGCAGAAGGTGATGGTCAACGAGGACGTGCCAGTGGAAAAGATCGCAACACTATTAGTTCCTCAGGGGGATCAGCCCTCCATTACATTTCATACATCGGAACTAGCACCGCCAGCAGCCAGAAGCATGGCTCTGAGCATCACGGTCAACATCTGCAAGAAGGCCGTGGATGCATGCCTGGTTGACACAGGGGCTTCAATCAATGTTTTACCTCCGAAGACCCTAGAGCTGTGCGGTGTACCCAAGGAAAAATGGCTGCCTAGCCCCATCTCTGTGACAGCATATGATAACTCTACCCGTTCCCCTCTGGGAATGGTTTATTTGAAGGTAGAGCTAGGCCCTGTAAGTCATGCTGAGGTCGAATTTCACATTCTGGAAATCGACCCTTCTTTGAATGCCATCTTGGGTCGTCCTTATATAAAAACTCTCGAGGCGATTCCCTCTACGAATCATCAATGCCTCAAATTTCCCTTTAAAGGACGAATCATTAAGGTTACGAGCATGCCGATCCTTGCTGCTGCTCATTCTTTGAATATCAAACCTGCTTCTTTACCTGGCCGACAACCTTTTCTGTCGGTATTACAGGTTTACCATCCAGTGGCCGATCCTCTGAAAACTGCCACTATTTCTCCTTACCCGTTAAATGCCATAAAAAGGGGGAAGTGCATGAATACCCCAGGATGGAGAATAATGATGAAGAACGGTTATCATCCTGGAAGAGGTCTGGACATACAGTGGCAAGGCAGGACCACTCCTGTCAAAGACCACCGAGGAGCACCTGGAAGCGGCCTGGGCTATAGGCCAAGAAAACTGAAAAAAGACTTTGTTCAGCAAGCAGAGAATGAAGATGGTCAGAAAGTCTGGAAGACAATGTCTACACCGCCCAAGGAAGGCCGGGATCCCCTAACATGGACCTTGCATACACATTTTGTAAAGGGGCCCATAATAAGCCATGACAACACGGTGGTCATTACTTCATGTTTTGACCTCCACGATATATATGGGAGGGACTTGGCTCAGCATTGCTCAGAACTACTCACGTACCAGTCCTTAGAGGCTCTACGGCCTATGAAGAGGAGAAAATTCCAAGATCCTGAATGTGAAAGGTACAGGTGGTTCGATCTAAGAGACCTCTACATTGCACTGAACAGACTGTTTCTAGATCCTGCAGAACCCAAGTGGCCGCTGCAAATTGATGAGCTGATCGAAAGTCCCGGTGCTATCTTTGACAAACGGTTATTGCTGTCAAAAGAGACCGATGAAGGGGAGCCAGATGACCCCTATGAAGCTGGCTACACCACAGATCTGCTATGGAGGGGGACATATCATTCTCATGTTTTCATGCTCCATACCTTGTTTCACACATTGCTCCTGACCCCGACTTGGTCGCGGGTCATTATTGAAGATATTCCACGGGCTCCGCCCGTTATGATTATTCTGTCCCCTCGGGACCTCATTCTACCACCTTCTCTCGATCTAGAGAGGATGTATGATTTAATCTGGGACATACTGCTGTATGATCCCCCTAATCCCTTGGCCTTGGTGCCACTTCCTCCATCTAATTCCCCTTCTATTTGTATTCATTCCTGTTTTATGCTTAACTCCTCCACTGTCCAAAAAAAAAAAAGCCAATTTGGCAACAAATTCTTCTCAGGTCCTCATTGAGGAAACCTCTTACTTGTCCGATCACACCCCATTGCGCGGGTCTTTCGGTCAAGATTCTCTCCTAGATCTACTCTGCCCCTCCCCTCGGGAGGATTCTCCTGTATTTCCACTTGTATCCCAGGATTTTTATCATGCTTCATCTTCATTAGGTTATAATAGGGAGTTTAATGAAGTTAGGCAGTCTAGTTCTAGGCAGGTTAGTCAAGTTAGGAAGTCTAGGAAGTCTAAGGGTAGGCGAATTCTAAATAGATACCTCCAGGACTTAGCTGATAGATGTTTTTCTTGCTCTTTAATCCCTTAGTTTTTAGAAAATCCAATTCAGATGCTAGAAGATTGTATGGACGATGAGTCAGTCAATGATGGGTATGGGGTGTATGAGTTAGTACATGAAAAAGACCCCATTATTGAAGATGAGGAAGATGACGAGGACGCAGCTGAGGCATATGCCAGTGGAGTGAAGAGATTCGATGAACCCTCAGCTGCCGTAGAAGAGCCCACCAAAGAAATCAATTTAGGGACTGAAGACGAACCTAAGATTGTCCTTGTCAGCAAAAATCTTTCTACAAAAGATGAGAAGGCAATGGTACAAGTACTTAAGGACTATAAGGACACTTTCGCCTGGAGTTATGAAGATATGCCGGGGTTAGACTCATCTTTAGTTGAACACAGGTTGACGTTAAAGGAAGGAGCTAGCCCGGTCAAGCAGAAATTAAGGCGATTCCACCCACAAATGGCTCTAAAGATGAAGGAAGAGGTCGACAAATTACAAAAAGCCAAATTTATTAGAGTTGTCCTTTATCCACAATAGGTGGCCAACATAGTCCCGGTTATGAAGAAGGACGGGAAGGTCAGGATTTGCATTGACTTCCGCGATTTAAACCGGGCGTGTCCTAAAGATGATTTCCCATTGCCTCATATTGACGTACTCATTGATAATACTGCTGGCTATGAGACTTTATCATTTATGGACGGATTTTCGGGATACAATCAGATTAAGCTGGCAGAAGAAAATCAAGAGAAAACATCATTCACTACACCTTGGGGAACATACTGCTATGTTGTCATGCCATTTGGATTAAAGAATGCTAGAGCCACTTATCAGAGGGCTATGATGGCTATATTTCATGACATGATGCACATAGATCTGGAAGTGTATGTGGATGATTTATTGGTTAAATCTAAGACAAAGGCTGAGCATGCCAAAGTTTTGGCAAGGGTATTAGAGAGATCGAGAGAGTATCAGTTAAAGATGAATCCCAAGAAATGTGTATTCGGGGTATCTTCAGGGAAATTACTTGGATTCATCGTCAGCAAACGGGGAATTGAGATCGATCCCAACAAGACAAAGGCTATCAGAGAAATGCCACCTCCCAAAAACTTGAAAGAGTTGAGAGGATTAATCGGGAGGTTGCAATTTATTCGCCGCTTTGTCTCCCAACACTCACAAAGGTGTAAGCCGTTCTACGAGCTTACCAAGCCGGAAGTCAAATTCGATTGGGACGATAAGTGTCAGGAGGCATTCGATGGATTAAAGAACTATTTAGCAAGTCCTCCTGTTTTGAGACCACCATCTCTAGGCAAACCATTGATACTTTACATTTTAGTTCTGGATGATGCAGTGGGGGCTATCTTAGCACAAGAAGATGAAGAAGGAAAAGAGAGGGCAGCCTATTATATCTCTAAACTTCTCAACCCCGCTGAATAGAGATACACAGCGATAGAGAAAACATGCGCAACATTGGTCTGAGTTGTTCAGAAATTGAAGCATTATTTTCTAGCCCATGAAGTCCATCTTATCGCTAGGATGAATCCGATCAAATTCCTTCTGGAGAAATCTGTTCTTATTGATAGGTTAGCACGATGGCAAAGCTTTCTATCTCAATTCGATATCATTTACATTCAGCAGAAAGCGATCAAGGGCTATGCCATAGCAGAACATCTCGCTCATCATCCCCTTCCTCGATTTGATCAAGTCCAATCAGAGTTTCCGGATGAGGAACTGATGTCCGTAGATCAAATCAGAGATGATATGTGGACTCTGCATTTTGACGGAGCTCTGAATTCTCATGGAAAGGGGATCAGTATCGTTCTGTTATCACCTGAAGGTGTCACCATTCTACAAGCCTTTCAGCTCGACTTTCCAGTCACCAACAATATAGCTGAATATGAGGCACTCCTTGCTGGCCTCGAGGCTGCTCATTTCCATGGTGCCACTAAACTCAGGATTGTGGGTGATAGGCAACTGATTCTTCGCCAAGTGCTGACCAAGTATCGAACTCTTGATCCCAAGCTCAAGTCTTATCAAGAACTTACTTCTGCTTATTCAAAGCTTTTCACGAAATTGATCTTTGTCCATGTCCCTAGGAATCAGAACATCTTAGCTGACGCTCTAGCTTCACTTGCATCCTCTCTTGATTTTCCAATCAGCAGGCAATCCGAATCAATTATAGTTCACAGGCGTCTTTTACCCGCCGTGAAAGACCCTTTATTTCTTATAACTAAGGAGAAGCTGTTGAAGAAAATCAGAGATGGAGATATCGTGGAAAAGAAAGAAATCATGTTGATGGAACTGTTAGAAGAGATGGATGATGAACAAAAGCCATGGTACTATGAAATCGCCAAATATTGTGAAGATCAATCATATCCTGAGGAAGCTACAACTGAGGAGAAGAGAGCTATCAAGAGAGTTGCTCAACGATACACCCTAGTTGGAGGAGCACTGTACAAGAGAGGTTTTGATGGAGTTCTTCTGAGATGTCTAGATGAAGATAAGCTTTGGAAGGTTATGGAAGGATCTCATAGTGGAGTTTGTGGTGGCCATGTCAATGGACAAATGCTAGCAAAGAAGATCCTTAGACAAGGATTTTATTGGCCAACCATGAAAGAAGACTGTGTAGGATATATCCGTAGGTGTGCTAAGTGCCAACTTCACGCCGACAAAATTCATTCTCCTGCATCTTCACTCCATCCTGTTTCTTCCCCATGGCCTTTTTCCATGTGGGCTTTCGACATCATTGGACCCCTTGGTAATCCAGATTCCGGCATCAAGCAAAAATCTTTCATTCTCACGGCAACGGAATACTTCACCAAGTGGGCAAAAGCCGAAGCATACATGGAAATCAAAGCATCAACCGTCTGCAAGTTCATCATGAAGAACATCATCACCTGATTTTGAATTCCAAGCACCATCGTCACCGACAACGGACCGCAGTTCGTGTCACAAGAATTGAAGGACCTCTGCAACAGGTATAGAATTGCATTGCATCATTCCTCTCCTTATTATCCACAAGGCAATGGCCAAGCAGAGGCAACTAATAAGACTTTGATAAAAATCATCAAAAAGACGTGCAAATCTAACAAATTCACTGACTGGCCAGAAAAATTGGTTGAGGCTCTATGGGCCTATTGAACTTCAATCCGCACGCCCACTGGGCAAACTCCTTATTCCTTAACATTCAGAATGGAGGTGGTAGTTCCATACGAGATCCTTATACCGTCATTAAGAGTACAGTTAAACAAGGAATTCTCCATTGATGAACATCGTTCAGCACTCCTTGCTCAATTGGAACTCTTAGACGAGAGAAGATGGTCAGCCGCTAATCATGCAAAAGTTTATCAAAATAGACTAGCACGTTTTTATCAAAAGAAAGTCATTGAACGTAAGTTCAAAGTCGGTGAAATGGTCGTTAAAAGGATTTTTGTGAAACCTGGTGGTCCGCGTTCTAAGCTCCAACCCAACTGGGAAGGACCTTATGTTGTATCGCACGTTTTTCCTGGTAATGCTTATCGTCTTGTCAATGCAGAAGGAGAAGAGCTAACTCATCTCTGGAATGGTTTACATCTTAAGAAATACTACCCTTAGGTTAGAAAGTTGATCAGCATGGTACAAAGACCAGTGGAATCAAAAAATTTATAAACTCAAATTCCCTTATTAGTCTGGATAATTTAACTTCAAACACATTACTACATACACTGACACGTTTGATTCGTAAGTAACAAGAGATGCCAAGTCCTAAGAAATACCGAAAGCTTGACTAATAGTGTAAAGTACAAATCATTCGTTTTAAAGCAAAAATCTGTTTTACATTCGGTCCATGATGTCGGAACGAGACTTATAATAGACTACCAAGAATACCCGCCATCTTAGTAGGAAGCCGTCATAAAAAAAAGGGAGAGATCTGTCCTAAAGAAAAGAATAGAAAAAGCAAAAGCAAAAGGCAAAAGCCAAATGTCAAATCAAAAGGTCATTACATTACAAACGTTACATCAAGGCCATGAAATGAAACAAAAGGGAACGCAAGGTCGATAAATACTCCGGAAAGAAAATGACCGAACGCCAACAGATATTAGGGTATGAAAGGAACATCTTTTTAGGTCTCCGGAACCTTCTCATGGGCTTTCTAAACTTATTCTTCCTTTCCTTCTAAAGAGGCGTACTCCAAACTTAAGGAATGACTTAGATTGACTAAGGGTCAAATCATCAAATGGGATCACGAATGGAAACACAAGTTCAAACACGATGGGTTTAAGTTAAATTGTTGAAGAACAATTTGAGAATTAAGTTCATAAATGAATATGATCTTTTGATCTGAGTACCATGCTGGTCATTGAGTTCACATATATATGTCGAAATCCCAAAAAAGAAATACATATTTCAAAATCCAAAAAAAAAATACATATTTCAAAAAAAAAAAATATATACATATGTCAAAATTCAAAAAAAAGTATATATTTCAAAACCCAAACAAAGATGAATATTTCAAAACAACAAAAAAAATATTTCAATTAGCATTTGCTTATTACATATAGTGTACTTCATTCCTTTTATTTTCAATGAGCATCTGTCTGCTTGTATGTTGCATTTTGCTTATAGTTCGATTACCTTTGTTGATAAAGGCTATGCCCCTTGACCCTTCCACTAAAAAAAAAAATTGATCGACCATTCACTTGGCCAGGCAAGGGGCTAAGCCTAAACAGATACTTAACATGTTTGTTCAAGTCATATACAGGACGCAAGGCATGAAGAGAGTTGGAATCCGAGTAGAGAACAACCAGAATCTGTTTATGTGAGTAAAAGGCGTCGATGATAAGCGACGCATTTTAACATTGAATGGCGTCTTCGCGACACGACGCGTTTCAGCCTTTCTGTGATTAACCCGAACTTCTGTGGTTTTTGATGCTTAAATTGGATATTTGTTTGGAATTACTAATGATTTTGAATGCAGGAAATTCAAGAAAATTCAAATAAAGCTGAAACTACCAAGAAGATCCCACTGTAGGAGTTCATGAAGTCCTGACTGTGGCTAAAAAGACGGTTATTTCTACCCTTACTCATTTCATGTAAATCATTTGCATTACTATATGATAAGTATTTATTAGAGTATGTCAAGGACCTTGTGGTTTTGATGAAACTGGAATTTGAGTTCTCTTTTAACAAAAATAGTGATAATTCCAGAGGATTCTTAATCGCACGGATAGGCCGTTGGATTGTTAATTAGTGGAGATGATGGTTCCACTTTTGTGAAACGGTGCGTGGATAAATAAGTTTCGGCTTAGCACTGAATTATAAGAACTGGTGTCTTGACTCATTAATGACAATTTAACAATATTATCCTTGATTAATTTATATTTTATTTGACTTTATATTTTTCTTTTAGCCCAGCATGCATCATGTAGGACTTTGAAATCATTGTAATAAGAATTAATTATTGATTAAGTTTCAGACCATTAAATCAAATAATTCCAACATGATATGAAATATTCCATTCTGAATTGAGTATCTTGATTATCTTTGAGGCTTACTTAAAGATATCCTTGGAATTCTATCATTTCTTAGATTCTTTATCTAATATTCCTTGTTTTCTTTTAAAGATCCATCATGGCTGCAGCACGTCCACATTGGCTGGCAAAACGCTCCCCATGATGAAACCCACAGTGTCTACGACCTGGGGTACTTCCCACTCTGAGGAGGTTGATCGACTTTATTTTATTTCCTTGTCTACCTCATCAAGACAGGATTGATTCCATTGATCTTCTTGAGCTATCTTCATCGATAATTTTGAGAAAAATTCCAATCATATGATGTTGAGAGCGTGTCTCATCACACCTTGGCATCACCTTTTCAGTACATTCTATTTCATTTCACTCCCTTGCAAAGACGATGCCAAGGTGAGGCAGCTGTAGACACACGCTAATTTTGACATCATTTCGAGTAAATTTCATATCATATAATAATGCCTCAGAATGGTCTGATATTTAATCATTGATTAATTTTTATTGATTTTTTAAGTGTTGGGTTTAACAGACATGTTTAAGTTAATCAGTTAAATTGATTTTAACTCAAATTTCAGTTAAAATATAAAGAAGTCTGAAAGACGTCTACCTATGTAGACGCCATTTAGAGTTTATTCTTATTTTAACGTTTAAATTTGAATTTTAATCAGTTGATTAATTAGCAAAAAGGCGTCTGTCAGGTATGATGCGTATTAGGTTTCCTAAGCTATTTCTACTTCTCTTCCGGATGTTTATCCTTATCTTAATTAGTGTAAACGGCGTCTTTCATGGGCGACGTGTTTTATCTAATACAGATAAAGATAAGATTTTTCCCGGATGTTTATCTTTATCCTAATCAATCTGAAAGACGTCGCTCATGGTTCACGCGTTTTATATAATTACAGATAAAGATGAATTAATCTGTATTTATCTGTTGGCTAAGATGGATAAATCCCAAATTTCTCCATGTAAATCCGCGGACGCATAAGAAGTCTATAAATATCTTACATCTTGAATGGGTAAAAAAGTTAGAATAAGAGTTGGTGATTAGTTAATGATTGAGGCGACATCGAATTGAAGATCGAAGCAACGACGTCCAAACGCCGAAGCACTGCTGTTTCCAGAAGTCGGCGTCCGTTCTTCATCCAATCTTCATCCAATCAAGATCCAAGCTTTCCATTCTTCATCCAACCGGCATAAGTTTTTCAATTCATTTCTGCATTTTCACTTCATTAATTCTACATTCTTCATCACATCACTCCATGCAACACACACAACACTAGCATCATTTTCAAAACCTATTTGATAAAGGAGTTTCAAAGACCATCCCAACAAGTGAGTTTCCTGTTTAGTTGCATGTTTAAAACTCTGTTTAGAATGGATACTACTTCTGCCTGAATTCTCATCACTGTTCCTTTATTTTTTTCTATTCCCAACAAAATCAAAGAATCAAAAGGGGAGGAAATCATCAAGCAAATCACAGAGAACTCTGGACGATAGTCAACAGCAATCAAAGCAAGAACAAAGACAAGAAAGGGCTCTCTTTCTTCAGCCAGCTGAAGGAGGGGAACCAAGAGCTCAACATCTCCCACGTTCAAACAAGTAGGCGATCAAACTCTTTCTTTTGGAACTTTTAAGTCAAAAGTTTTTGGTGATCACTTCACTTAGTTTCTTTTTAATAGGTATATTTTGCACTTAAACAACATAGATTTTTTCATGATAATCACACATTCATTTTAAGCACTCACAGCCGGCCCACGTGGCACCCACGTAGTACAATCTAAAACGCGTCTGCCATCCTAGACGCCGTTTAAACTCAGCCCCATCAGGACCTGAACTACAGGGTCCGACCCCGAAAATCGGATCTGAAAATCTCAGTCCTTACAAAAGATGTGGCAAAGATCCCCTCAGGCTCAGGTATCACTTTGTCTGTGGCATAGACTTTGCATTTGATTGGAAATTTGTATGGACCCTTCAATATTGTTGGCTACTTTATTTCTGTCATTCAATAATTGTATAGTAGAATGTGAAATGATAGCTGCAAGAGACCAAAATGTGGAACATGAATATGGTATATGACAGGCCAGAATGTACATACTTCATATTATTTGATATTCTGACTTCATCTTCTTCTTCTTTTCATTTTTGTGTGTATACTTTGTAGGGAATAAGATTGTGAGGCAACCACAAACAGTAGTGTCTAGATGTTACCTCGCAACTTATGTTAAAGCCATGAAGGCAATAAAATTCAGAGAATGTCATACTACATTGTTTAGCCAAACACCGTTTATGGCATATATGAATCCTCCATCTACCATCTGTTTTGATAAGTTTTTGTTAGAAGATATTATTGTATACCATATGTAAGAAGACATTTTCTCTATAGGCTACCAAACTCTCCACTTCTCAGTACAAGATGTAGCATTAATTCTTGGAGTGCTATATTCAGGGGAGAGAGTGGAGCACTATGACTCTAGCATTGTTGTCTCTTGACTATACAGAAGATTCGGACATAATGTTATTTTTAATAAGAAGGTGGTAATTTAGAAGATTAGTGAATTGGTTGACTCTGAGGAGGAGGAGGAGGATATCAAAGACACAGTCATATTATGGATTGTCCTATTATTTTGTACATTTATTTGTCTTAAGATAAAATTACACTTGCCCTAGCAATTGCTTTGCTATCTCGATGATTTAGATACAATTGCATCTTATTCTTAGGCGATAGCATTCCATGAAATTATAATGCATAAATTTGATGATGTTTCAACATTGATGAAGAAAAAGAGAGCTGGTGAGAAGACAAATCTCAAAAGGAAGGCTAAGAGTGGGAATTCTCAAGGTTATCAGATTTTGTTTGGTTCCTCAACTGCACTTTGTATAAGTTGTTCTCCTTTTTTTTTCGGTTTCATGCAAAAGTAGTTTGTTTGCTTCAAGGTCACTGATTCCTATCCAAATGTCTCTAGGTGTGATTCTTAGAGTGCACATACTTTAGAAATCCAATCAACACAAGATTATTCTCACGATTATTTAGGTGAAAAATAAAGGCACGAAGGAGGAGCGACACAAAGGGTGTCTCCTTGGTTGTCACGCAGATTGATTTTATATTCTCTTTCATTTATTTTCAATTACATTGTGTGTTATATGATGATTATTTATTATATTTAACTGTATTCATGTTATACCTAAGATGGAGGTGCATGCTTGTGAGAGGTCCTTGTTGGAGGGTGAGAAGTTACTTTCGACGAGAAAAAGAATGGAACAAACAAAGGAGAGGCAATCAGAGGAGAGACAGAGTGGAGACTTCATGCATCTTGCAATGAAGTGAAGGTACTCGCTGAAGTTGTTAAAGTTTCAAAGCAATAGCAACAGAGGCAGACAAAGACGATGAATTTGAAGATTAAAAGTGTGAGTGCTTAAAATGAGTGTGTGATTATCATGAAAAAAACTATGTTGTTTAAGTGCAAAATAAACCTATTAAAAAGAAGCTAACTGATGTGATCGTCAGAAACTTTTGACTTAAAAGTTCAAAAGGAAAGAATTTGATCGCCTACCTGTTTGGACGTGGGAGATGTTGAGCTCTTGGTTCCCCTCCTTCAGCCGGCTGAAGAAAGAGAGCCCTTTCTTGTCTTTGTTCTTGCTTTGATTGCTGTTGAGTTTTGAAGATCGTCCAGAGTCCTTGTGATTTGCTATTGATTCCCTCCCTTTGATTCTCCTTTGTATCTTGCAAGAAATAGAAAGAAATAACAATAATGAGAATTTAGGCAAAAGTAATATTCATTCCAAACAAAGTTTTAAACATGCAACTAAACAGAAAAAAAACTCACTTGTTGAGTGTTCTTTTAAACCCCTTTAACAAATAGGTTTTGAGAATGATGCTAGTGTTGTGTGTATTGCATGGAGTGATATGATGAAGAATGCAAAATTAATGGAGTGAAAATGTGAAAAATATTTAGAAATGAATTGAAAGTTAATGCTGGATGGCCCCTGGAAAGCCTTGGTCTTGGACAGATGGAGAATAGATGAAGAATGGATGCCGACTTTTGGAAACAACAGCACTTAAGCGTTTGGACGTCGTCGCTTCAATTTTCACTTAATTATCACTTCGATATCGCTCTAATCACTTCAATCACTAACTCTGTCACCCATTCAAGAGGCGGGGTATTTATAGACTTCTTTGCGTCCGCAGATTTACATGGAGAAATTTTAGGATTTATCCATCTTAACCAACAGATAAATACAGATTAATTCATCTTTATCTAGAATTATCTAAAACGCGTCGCCCATGAAAGACGCCTTTCAGATTGATTAAGATAAAGATAAACATACGGGAAAAACTTATCTTTATCTGTAATTAGATAAACCGCGTCGTCACCTGAAGACGCCTTTCAGACTAATTAAGATAAGGATAAACATCCGAAAGAGAAGTAGAAACAACTTAGGAAACCTAAATAGCGTCGTGTCATACAGACGTCTTTTAGCTAATTAATCAATTAATTAAAATTTAAATTTAAACATTAAAATAAGAATAAATTCTAAATGGCGTGCACACAGGTCGACTTCCTTTAGACTTCTTCATATTTTTACTGAAATTTGAGTTAAAATCAACTTAATTAATTAACTTAAATCATATCTGTCTGACACGACACTATTTAGATAATTAATTTAAAAAGATCAATAAAAATTAACTAATGATTAAATATCAGACTATTCTGAGACATTATTATATGACATGAAATTTACTCGAAATGATGTCAAAATTAGCGTGTCTACAACTGTCTCACCTTGGCATCGTCTTTGTAGGGGAGTGAAATGAAATGGAATGTACTGAAAAGGTGATGCCAAGGTGTGATGAGACACGCTCTTAACATCACATGATTGGAATTTTTCTCAAAATCATCGATGAAGATAGCTCAAAGAGATCAATAGAATCAATCTTGTCTGGATGAGGTAAACAAGGAAATAAAATAAGGTCGATCAACCTCCACGGAGTGAGAAGTACCCCAGGTCGTAGACACTGTAGGTTTCATCATGGGGAGCGATTGTCAGCCAATGTGAACGTGATGCAGCGATGATGGATCTTTAAAAGAAAACAAGAAATATTGGATAAAGAATCTAAAAAAGGATATAATTCCAAGGATATCTTTAAGCAAGCCTCAAAGATAATCAAGATACTCAATTCAGAATAGAATATTTCATATCATGTTTGAGTTATTTGATCAATGGTCTGAAACTTAATCAGTAATTAATCCTTACCACAGTGATTTCAAAGTCCTATATGATGCATGCTGGGCTAAAAGAAAAAATATAAAGTCAAATAAAATATAAATTAATCAAGGATAATATTGTTAAATTGTCATTAATGAGTCAAGATACCAATTCTTGTAATTCAGTACTAAGCCGAAGCTCGTTTATCCACACACCGTTTCACCAAAGTGGAACCATCATCTCCACTAATTAACAAATCTAACGGCCTATCCGTGAGATTAAGAATTCTCTGGAATTATCACTGTTTTTGTTGAAGGAGAACTCAAATTCCAGTTTCATTAAAACCACAAGGTCCTTGACATACTCTAATAAATACTTAACATATAGTAATGCAAATGATTTACATAGAATAATACAAGGGTAGAAATAACTATCTTTTTAGCCACGGTCGAGACTTCATGAATTCCCACAGTGGGATCTTCTTGACATTTTCCAGCTTTGCAATCATTTCTTTGAATTTCTGAAACGCGTCGTGTCGCGCCGACGCCATTAACACGTCGCTGTTCAACGACACCTTTCAATCGCAGAAACAGGTTCTGGCTGTCTTCAATCCGTATTCCAACTCTCTTCATGCCTTGTGTCCTGTATATGACTTGAACAAATATGTTAAGCATCTATTCAGGCTTAGCCCCTTGCTTGGTTAAGTAACCGACTACTTGATCCTATCCTTGGTAGAAGGGTCAAGGGGCATAACCTTTATCAACAAAGGTAATTGAACTATAAGCAAAAATACAACATACAAGCAGACGGATGCTTACTGAAAATGAAAGGAATGAAGCATACTAGATGCAATAAGCAAATGCTAATTAAAATATTTTTGTTGTTTTGAAATATTCATTTTTGTTTGGGTTTTGAAATATGTACTTTTTTTTTGAATTTTGAAATATGTATTTTTTTTGAATTTTGGGATATGTATTTTTTTTGGGTTTTGAAATATGTATTTTTTTTTTTGAATTTTGAACTATGTGTTTTTTTTTGGGTTTTGAAATACGTATTTTTTTGAATTTTTTTTTTGAAATATGATGTGAACTAAAAGACCAGCATGGTACTCAGATCAAAAGATCATATTCATTTATTAACTTAATTCCCAAATTATTCTTTAATAATTTAACTTAGACCCATTGTGTTTAAACTTGTGTTTCCATTCGTGATCCCATTTGATGATTTAATCCTCAGTCAATCTAGGCCGTTCCTCAAGTTTGGAGTACGCCTCTTTAGAAAGAAAGGAAGAATTGGTTTAGAAAGTCCATGAGAAGGTTCCGGAGACTTAAAAAGATGTTCCTTTCTTACCCTAATATCTGTTGGGGTTCAGTCATTTTCTTTCCGAGGTATTTATTGACCTTGCATTCCCTTTTATTTCATTTCATGGCCTTGATGTAACGTTTGTAATATAATGGCCTTTTGATTTGACGTTTGGCTTTTGCCTTTTGCTTTGCTTTTCTTTTCTTTTCTTTGGGACGGATCTCCTCCTTTTTTTTTATGACGGCCTCCTACTAAGATGGCGGGTATTCTTGGTAGTCTATTCTAAGTCTCGTTCCGACATCATGGGCCGAGTGTAAAAAACATAATTTTGCTTTAAAACGAATGATTTGTACTTTACACTTTCAGTCAAGCTTTCGGTATTCCTTAGGACTTGGCATCTCTTGTTACTCACGAATCAAACGTGTCAGTGTGTGTAGTAATGGGTTTGGAATTAAATTATCCAGACTGATAAGGGGATTTGAGTTTCTAAATTTTCTGATTCCAGTAGTCTTTGTACCATGCTGATCGACTCTTTAACCTAAGGGTAGTATTTCTTAAGATACAAATCGTTCCAGGGGTGAGTTAGCTCTTCTCCTTCTGCATTGACAAGACGATAAGCGTTACTAGGAAAAGCATGTGATATAACATAAGGTCCTTCCCAGTTGGGTTGGAGCTTAGAACGTGGACCACCAGATTTTACAAAAATCCTTTTGACAACCATTTCACAAACTTTAAACTTTCGTTCAATGACTTTCTTTTGATAAAAACGTGCTAATCCATTTTGATAAACTCTTGCATAATTAGCGGCTGACCATCTTCTCTCGTCTAAGAGTTCCAATTGAGCAAGGAGTGCTGAACGATGTTCATCAATGGAAAATTCCTTGTTCAATTGTACTCTTAACGATGGTATAAGGATCTCGTATGGAACTACCGCCTCCATTCCAAATGTTAAGGAATAAGGAATCTGCCCAGTGGGCATGCGGATTGAAATTCGGTAGGCCCATAGATCCTCAACCAATTTTTCTGACCAGTCTGTGAACTTGTTAGACTTGCACGTCTTTTTGATGATTTTTATAAAAGTCTTGTTAGTTGCCTCTGCTTGGCCATTGCCTTGCGGATAATAAGGAAATGAATGATACAATGCAATTTTGTACCTGTTGCAGAGGTCCTTCAATTCTTGTGACACGAACTGTGGTCCATTGTCGGTGACGATAGTGCTTGGAATTCCGAATCTGGTGATGATGTTCCTCATGATAAACTTGCAGACGGTTGATGTTTTGACTTCCGTGTATACTTTAACTTCTGCCCACTTGGTGAAGTATTCCGTTGCCGTGAGGATGAAAGATTTTTGCTTGATGCCGGAATCGGAATTGCCAAGGGGTCCAATGATATCGAAAGCCCACATGGAGAAAGGCCATGGGGAAGAAACAAGATGGAGTGAAGATGCAGGAGAATAAATTTTGTCGGCGTGAAGTTGGCACTTAGCACACCTACGGACATATCCTACACAGTCTTCTTCCATGGTTGGCCAATAAAATCCTTGTCTGAGGATCTTCTTTGCTAACATTTGTCCATTAACATGGCCACCACAAACTCCAGCATGAGCTCCTTCCATAACCTTCCAAAGCTCATCTTCGTCTAGACATCTCAGAAGAACTCCATCAAAACTTCTTTTGTACAGTGCTCCCCCAACTAGGATGTATCGTTGAGCAACTCTCCTGATAGCCCTTTTCTCCTCAGCCGTGGCTTCTTCAGGATACGATTGATCTTCACAATATTTGGCAATTTCATAGTACCATGGCTTCTGGTCATCATCCATCTCTTCTAACAGCTCCATCAACATGATTTCTCTTTTTTCTACGATATCTCCATCTCTGACCTTTTTCAGCAACTTTTTCTTGGTTCATAGAAATGAAGGGTCTTTCACGGCGGGTGAAAGACGCCTATGAACTATGATTGATTCAGATTGCCTGCTGATTGGAAAATCAAGAGAAGATGCAAGTAAGGCTAGAGCGTCAGCTAAGATGTTCTGATTCCTAGGGACATGGACGAAGATCAATGTGGTGAAAAGCTTTGAATAAGCAGAAGTAAGTTATTGATAAGGCTTGAGTTTGGGATCAAGGGTTCGATACTTGGTTAACACTTGGCGTAGAATCAATTGGCTATCACCCACAATCCTGAGTTTGGTAACACCATGGGAATGAGCAGCCACGAGGCCAGCAAGGAGCGCCTCGTATTCAGCTATATTGTTGGTGACTGGAAAGTCAAGCTGAAATGCTTGTGGAATGGTGGTACCTTCGGGTGATAACAGAACAATGCCAATACCCTTTCCATGGGAATTCAGAGCTCCGTCAAAATGCAGAGTCCACATATCATCTTTGATTTGGTCTATGGACATCAGTTCCTCATCCGGAAACTCCGATTGGACTGGATCAAAACGGGGAAGGGGGTGATGAGCGAGATGTTCTGCTATGGCATAGCCTTTGATCGCTTTCTGCTGAATGTAAATGATATCGAATTGAGATAGAAAGCTTTGCCATCGCGCTAACCTATCAGTAAGAACCGATTTCTCCAGAAGAAACATGATCGGATTCATCCTAGCGATGAGATGGACTTCATGAGTTATAAAATAATGCTTCAATTTTTGAACAACCCAAACCAATGCTGCACATGTTTTCTCCATTGCTGTATATCTCTGCTCAGCGGGGTTGAGAAGTTTAGAGAGATAGTAGGCTGCCCTCTCCTTTCCTTCTTCATCCTCTTGTGCTAGGACAACCCCCACTGCATCATCCAGAACATAAATGTAAAGTATCAATGGTTTGCCTGGAGATGGTTGTCTCAAAACAGGAGGACTTGCCAAATAATTCTTTAATCCATCGAATGCCTCCTGACACTTATCGTCCCAATCGAATCCGACTCCCGACTTGGTAAGCTCGTAGAACGGCTTACACCTTTGTGAGTGCTGGGAGACAAAACGGCGAATAAATTGCAACCTCCCGATTAATCATCTTAACTCCTTCAAGTTCTTGGGAGGTGACATCTCTCTGATAGCCTTCACCTTGTTGGGATCGATCTCAATTCCCCGTTTGCTGACAATGAATCCAAGTAATTTTCCTGAAGATACCTCGAATACACATTTCTTGGGGTTCATCTTTAACTGATACTCCCTTGATCTCTCTAACACTCTTGCCAAAACTTTGGCATGCTCAGCCTTCGTCTTAGACTTAACCAACAAGTCATCCACATACACTTCGAGATCTATATGCATCATGTCGTGAAATATTGCCATCATAGCCCTCTGATAAGTGGCTCCAACATTCTTTAATCCAAATGGCATGACGACATAGCAGTACATTCCCCAAGGTGTAGTGAATGATGTTTTCTCCTGATCTTCTTTTGCCAATTTAGTCTGATTGTATCCTGAAAACCCATCTATAAATGATAAAGTCTCATAGCCAGCAGTGTTATCAATGAGTACGTTAATATGAGGCAATGGAAAATCATCTTTAGGACATGCCCGATTTAGATCTCGGAAGTCAATGCAAATTCTGACCTTCCCGTCCTTCTTCATAACCGGGACTATGTTGGCCACCCATTGTGGATAGAGGACAACTCTAATAAATTTGACTTTATGTAATTTGTCAACCTCTTCCTTCATCTTTAAAGCCATTTGTGGGTGGAATCGCCTTAGCTTCTGTTTGACCGGACTAGCTCCATCCTTTAATGTCAATCTGTGTTCCACTAATGACGAGTCTAACCCCGCATATCTTCATAACTCCAGGCGAAAGTGTCCTTATAGTCTTTAAGAACTTGCACCATTGCCTTTTCATCTTCTTCAGAAAGATTCTTGCTGACGAGGACAACTTTAGGTTCGTCTTCAGTCCCTAAATTGACTTCTCTGGTGGGCTCTTCTACGGCAGTTGAAGGTTCATCGAATCTCTTCACTCCACTGGCATACGCCTCAGCTGCGTCCTCGTCATCTTCTTCATCTTCAACAATGGGGTCTTTTTCATGTATCAACTCATACACCCCATATCCATCATTGACTAACTCATCATCCATGCAGTCTTCTGGCATCTGAATGAGATTTTTCAATAACTGAGGGATTAAAGAGTAAGAAAAGCATCTATTAGCTAAGTCCTGGAGGTATCTATCTGGAATTCGTCTACCCTTAGGCTTCCTAAACTTCCTAACCTGACTAACATGCCTAGAGCTAGACTGCCTAACTTCACTAAATTCCCTATCCTGACCTAATGAAGATGAAGCAGAATAAAAATCATGGGATACAGATGAAAATACAGGAGAATCCTCCCGAGGGGAGGGGCAGAGTAGATTTAGAAGAGAATCTTGACTGAAAGACCCGCGCGATGGGGTATAATCGGCCAAGTAAGAGGTTTCCTCAATGAGGATCTAGGAAGAATTTGTTGCCAAATTGGCGTTTTTTTTTTTGGGCAATAGAAGAGTTAAGCATAAAATAGGAATGAAGATGAATAGAAGGAGAAGGAGATGAGAGAAGTAGCACCAAGGCCAGAGGATTAGGGGGATCATACAATAGTATGTCCCAGATTAAATCATACATCCTCTCTAGATCGAGAGGAGGTGATGGAATGAGGTCCCGTGGGGACAGAGTAATTATGACGGGTGGAGCCTGTGGAATGTTTTTAATGATGACCCGCGACCAAGTCGGGGTCAAGAGCAAAGTGCGAAACAAGGTGTGAAGCATGAAAACATGAGAAGGATAAGTCCCCCTCCAAAGCAGATCCGTGGTGTAGCCAGCTTCATAGGGGTCATCTGGCTCCCTTCATCAGTCTCTTCTGACAGCAGTATCCTTTTGTCGAAAATAGCACCGGGACCTTCGATCAGCTCATCGATCTGTGGCGGCCACTTGGGTTCTACAGGATCGAGAAACAGCCTGTTCAGCACGATGTAGAGGTCTCTTAGATCGAACCACCTGTACCATTCACATTCAGGATCTTGGAATTTTCTCCTCTTCATAGGCCGCAGAGTCTCCAAGGACTGGTACGTGAGCAGTTCTGTGCAGTGTCTAGCCAAGTCTCTCCCATATATATTGTGGAGGTCAAAACATGAAGTAATGACCACCGTGTTGTCATGGCTTATTACGGGCCCCTTTACAAAATGAGTGTATAGGGTCCATGTTAGGGGATCCCGACCTTCCTTGTGTGGTGTAGACATCATCTCCCAGACTTTCTGGCCGCCTTCATTCTCTGCTTGCTGAACAATGGCCTGCTTCATTTTTCTCGGCCTATAGCCCAAGCCGCTTCCAGGTGCTCCTCGGTGCTCCTTGACGGGAGTGATCCTGCCTTGTAACTGTGTGCCCAGGCCTCTTCCAGGCTGATAACCGTTCTTCATCATTATCCTCCATCCTGGGGTACTCATGCACTTCCCCCTCTTTATGGCATTTAACAGATAAGGAGAAATAGTGGCAGTTTTCAGGAGAAATAGTGGCAGTTTTCAGAGGATCAGCCACTGGATGGTAAACCTGTAATACCGACAGAAAAGGTTGTCGGCCAGGTGAAGAAGCAGGTTTGACATTCAAAGTATGAGCAGCAGCAAGGATCGGCATGCTCGTAACTTTAATGATTCGTCCTTTGAAGGGAAATTTGAGGCATTGATGATTCGTGGAGGGAATCGCCTCAAGAGTTTTTATGTAAGGACGACCCAAAATGGCGTTTAAAGAAGGGTCGATTTTCAGGATGTGAAATTCAACCTCTGCATGACTTACAGAGCCTAGCTCCACCTTCAAATAGATCATTCCCAGAGGGGAACGGGTGGAGTTATCATATGTTGTAACAAAGATGGGGCTAGGCAACCATTTCTCCTTGGGCACACCGCATAATTCTAGGGTCTTCGAGGTAGAACATTGATCGAAGCCCCTGTGTCAACCAGGCATGCATTTACGGCCTTATTGCAGATGTTGACCGTAATGCTCAGAGCCATGCTTCTGGCCGCTGGCGGTACTAGTTCCGATGTATGAAATGAAATAGAGGGCTGATCCCCCTGAGGAACTAATAGTGCTGCAATATTTTCCACCGACACGTCCTCGTTGACCGTCACCTTCTGCAAATATTCCATCAGAGCTTCTTGGTGAATCTTCGATCTTTTAATCAGTTCAGCACGGAGATCCGTGCTAGTATCCGATCCAGATGTTTTAACAAATCATACTGAGTGCCTGGTGCACTCTCTTCATTGTGTGCTTCTTCTGTCGGCTGTGATGGGCCGTCACTAACTGTTGACTGAGGAAAGACTTTGTTGAAAATTCTCCCACTCCGGAGCGCGTGTTCGTCAGCCGTGGAAGATCTGGGTGATACTTTGAGTACCGCAGGGTTGGATGGTGCAGATGGGGTGGAGTGTTGGTATGTGGGTGATGGCACGGGGTTAGTAGGTGGCGGCATGGTGCGGATTAAAAGTCTAGATGGTTGGATGGTGGATGAAGTGGGGAACGGCATGCGTAATAGCGGTTTAGAAGGTTGGATGGTATCTGGGTAAGCGGTAGTGGTAGCAGGTGAAGTAGAGAATGGTATGCGGAGTAATGGTCTGGATGGTAGGAGGGGTGCGTAGTTGGTTGCGGGGGGTTATTTAGTGGAGGCGTAGTGGCGTGGAGTGTAATGGGCTTAAAGAAAGCGGGTGGTGGTAATGGGTTAGCAGGTGCGGGTGAGTGATATGCGGGTGTTGGTATAGGGGTAATAGTAATGGGTTGTGGTCTGGGTATGTAGATGGTACGGCGTGGTGGTTATTCTGCGGTACTCGGAATGTGCCCCGTTGAATAAATAGAGGAAGAGTCCTCTATTCTCCATTGTTGCCCGCGGTTAGTCTCAGACCGGCTATTTGTCAGAATAGGGGCAACTTGGTTCTGATTTTGATGCTCCGGAAGCGGGTTCTGCACTATGCCCATGTTCGGTGGTGGTGCTGCTTGTGCTGGTGCTCTCACTTGCTACTGCTGTGGTGGTCTTCTTTCCTTTAAGGAAGATATGTACTTTTTCATCTCCTCCCAGTCAATGTCGCCCTGCTCGTTGAGATCATGAATGTAACTGCCGTTGTGGCGGCTGCTGTGGCTGTTGTTGTTGCTGGTTCGGCTGTTGAGGCCGCTGATATTGGGGCTGCTGATATTGGGGGTTTGGCTGCTGCCTGTACCCCTGCTGGTTCGGCTGCTGTGGCCGTTGGTACTGTTGCTGTTGACTCCTCACAAACTGGGGCGAGTTGTTGTTCATACTGCTGACTTGCTCATGAGAGAGCGTGCCCTCGGTAGTCGGACCTGTGCTGGGAGAATTTGGCACCGCAGGTTTATGAGGTGGAGGCCTGCTAGGTCTGTGAGGATCAAAGACACTAGAGAACGTAACGTCCTTGAAGGCATTCTGACAGTACCACGCTCTTTCATAGAGCTCTGCCATGCTGGTCAGATTGTTCAGGGAGAGGACTAGTTTAAACTGAGGCGTAGCGTTGGAAATGAGCATCTTTACTTGCTCCAACTCAGACAAGTGATCTTTAACTTTCTCAGCCAAACCCCTCCATCTGTCGGCAAAACTGACGAACTCCTCATCGGGCTTCATCTTCTCTAATATTAGGTCAGTAATGGACAGGGAGGGGGCAACTCTGTCCTGGTATCGTTGAATGAATTTTCGGGAAACGATACCATAGTCCTCTATTTCAGAGGGTTCCAAGGAAAAAAACCACTCGAGGGCCGGCCCCTCTAGAGATCTCCTGAACAAAAAGGCCAACGACCTCTTGTCGTTTTGCCAGAAGGACAACTCGTACATGAACTCCTTCAAGTGGGTGAAGGGGTTACTAGTACCGTTGTACTTTCGGTACACTGGCATCTCAGAGGGTGGCAGGTGGAACACTGGCAGACTTGGTAAGTTGATCTCTGGTGCAGCTTTGACCCCCATCATCTTCTGGAGGTTGTTGAATTGTTCATCCATGCGCTCCATTTTATCCAGCAACGCTTGCGTTGTCGGATCAGCCTGGGGAGGAGGGGGAGGTGGAGGTACTTGATAGGCCTGTTGCCTAGAGTACGTCGGACAAGGAGGACAGTAAAGAGGAGGTCCGGCAAAGCTTCCGCCATGCCCGAGGGCATTTTGGTAAGCGGGCGTCAGCGGTCTGGCCGGTTTCCTAGAAGAGGAAAGTTGCGGCCCAGCTGGCCGAGAAGTGACATGGAGGCCTTCCATGGCCTGATGAATGTAGGGAGGATGATGAGGAGGTTGCTGAGGGATGGCAGGGGGAGCCGCAGGGTTCGGCTCGGCAGACTGCATGGGCGTCTTCCCCTTCAGAATGGATTGGATCGCCTTGAACTGCTGAGGGTCCAGACGGGAGGCAAGAACTCCCAAAGCATTTACAAGATCCGAGGGATCAGAAGATGAGGGATCATCAGGATTCATGTCCCCCTCAAAGGTAGGATTAGGGACCGTATGCATATGCGGGGGAAGATCAAGATATTGATCATGAGGATGATAAAGAGGGGTTGAGACATTCCCCTCATGTCGAGTTGGAATAGGAAGAGAATTACGGGAGGCATCAGCATCTCTCCCGCTCTCGAAATGGTAATCAAAATTGCGAGGGGCATTAGCATCTCCCTCGTAGTTGATCATGACATCTGGAGCCACGCTCAAGTCCCTGCCTGATCGGAGCAGCATGATATTAGATTTTTTCTGAGATTGACAAACAAATTATACAGAGATTAAACAAACAAGTGGATGTTTAACGTGATTTTAGGATTCCTTGTTGGATTATTTGGATTTAATTAAATCACAAATTCGGTCAAGGGATGGGATCCTAGTTTCAGTTCAATGTCCACCATTATATTCTATGACTTTCTCTCACAACGTTTATGGAAATCTAAACGGGACTTCAATTGGTACAACCAGCCCGATGATCAAGGAGGAATACCTTGATTTTGGGGACTTACGGAGGTCTTTAACGCCAAGTACTCTAGTCTGATCGAGGGACTGACCCAATCAGAGAGAGTTGAAGACGTAAAGAAGAGTGTTCCTAAGAAGAGGAGGGTGTTAGCCTCAATGCGTATGACCTGTGTCCTAGATGGCCTCTAATGCTTAATATATAATGGATAATAGCACACAGATCACAAAATCTGAGAACTGAAGAAGAAATAAGAAACTTCCTGAATCGCGTCGCGTCTGGTCGACGCTATTCAAACAGAGCCTTGATTTTTCGCAGAAGCTCAGATAGCAGACAACAGAGAAAAGAGACTGAAAGGCGTCTGGGTATGATGACGCACTTTGAAATGCGTCGCTGTTCCTGGACGCTTTTCAAGTCGCAGATGCAGTTTTCCAGGAGGAATTTATGGATTGATTCCCCCTCAAACATGATAAAAACGATAAATAATCAGCTCATACAAAAGATTTTTTGTTTCAGGTTTTAACAGGATAATTTTATCAACTAAACAACTAAGATATCAGTCAATCACACCACATTTCATCACAAAAACAGCTTTTCAACTAATCAACGGGGAAGGCAAGATCTTACTGCAGCGGTGTGCACGTAGGAATAACAACTAAATTAAAAACTCACCAATTGGTGAGGGCGTGTCGAGAGACACAGGTGGTGCACCGTGGGTGCCCGATTAACAATAGCAAGAACAAAGAATTGAAAAGATGGCGAGACCAAGTCCCATCGTGATCGCAAAAAAAGCTGTGAGTGCTTAAAATGAGTGTGTGATTATCATGAAAAAAACTATGTTGTTTAAGTGCAAAATAAACCTATTAAAAAGAAACTAAGTGATGTGATCGCCAGAAACTTTTGACTTAAAAGTTCCAAAAGAAAGAGTTTGATCGCCTACCTGTTTGGACGTGGGAGATGTTGAGCTCTTGGTTCCCCTCTTTCAGCCGGCTGAAGAAAGAGAGTCCTTTCTTGTTTTTGTTCTTACTTTGATTGCTGTTGAGTTTTGAGGATCGTCCAGAATCCTTATGATTTGCTATTGATTCCCTCCCTTTGATTCTCCTTTGTATCTTGCAAGAAATAGAAAGAAATAACGATGATGAGAATTTAAGCAAAAGTAGTATTCATTCCAAATAAAGTTTTAAACATGCAACTAAATAGAAAAAAAACTCACTTGTTGAGTGGTTTTTTAAACCCCTTTAACAAATAGGTTTTGAGAATGATGCTAGTGTTGTGTGTGTTGCATGGAGTGATGTGACGAAGAATGCAAAATTAATGGAGTGAAAATGTGAAAAATATGTAGAAATGAATTGAAAGTTAATGCTGGATAGCCCCTGGAAAGCCATAGTCTTGGACAGATGGAGAATGGATGAAGAATGGACGCCGACTTTTGGAAACAACAACACTTCAGCGTTTGGACATCGTCGCTTCAATTTTTACTTAATTATCACTTCGATATCGCTCTAATCACTTCAATGACTAACTCTGTCACCCATTCAAGAGGCGGGGTATTTATAGACTTCTTTGCGTCCGCGGATTTACATGGAGAAATTTTAGGATTTATCCATCTTAACCAACAGATAAATACAGATTAATTCATCTTTATCTGTAATTATCTAAAACGCGTCGCCCATGAAAGATGCCTTTCAGATTGATTAGGATAAAGATAAACATTTGGAAAAAACTTATCTTTATCTATAATTAGATAAACCGCGTCGTCACCTGAAGACGCCTTTCAGACTAATTAAGATAAGGATAAACATCCGGAAGAGAAGTAGAAACAACTTAGGAAACCTAAATAGCGTCGTGTCATGCAGACGTCTTTTAGCTAATTAATTAATTAATTAAAATTCAAATTTAAACATTAAAATAAGAATAAATTCTAAATGGCATCCACACATGTCGACGTCCTTTAGACTTCTTCATATTTTTACTGAAATTTGAGTTAAAATCAACTTAATTAATTAACTTAAATCATATCTGTTTGACCCGACACTATTTAGATAATTAATTTAAAAAGATCAATAAAAATTAACCAATTATTAAATATCAGACCATTCTGAGGCATTATTATATGACATGAAATTTACTCGAAATGATGTCAAAATTAGCGTGTCTACAAAAAGCATTATTGATACTGTTCAGCAGTTGATCTCCCATGTGAGGAGTGCTTCAGTACCGAGGTCTGAGGATGGGGAACAAGGCAGTGAGTGGCCAGATGAGGAAAGATAAAGTGATGAGGGGCAAGGTGATGGGGAGGAAGGACCAAAGATAACATCTTTAACGAAGAATGTAAAATGGAAGTCTGATCGCTAACCTTCATTTTATAATCATTCACCTTTTCAGAGACTGGATAGGAAGAATCCCTGTAACCCACCTAGAAAGAAGAAAGTCCCAGCTTCCTCATCGATTCTAGTATCAACTTCAAATAGAGATAATACCAAGACACAAAGAAATATTAGTATTTGGTTTAGCCTGCTGTGATTGAGTCAATTACTTATCATAATTCTTGTGAAATAATCATCTTCTATAATGTAGGCATTTATCGAAGAGAGGTGAGATTGGGTCGGAAATGGCACGCTATCAACAGTCGAGGAAGCACTCACTAATGACTTCCTTAGTTCTGAAATAATTGAGTTAGTCATGACAAATTTGTATTTATACTTTTACATTTTTCCTAATGTGATCACTTTATCCTTTCTAAGTCACTGTCTCCTTACTTCAGAGGTCAAGTATTTAAGAACCGATGGAATGGGTCAATGAGAAAGAGTGATGTACATGACCTTTTATTTGGAAAATGACCCGTGATGATGTAATCGACTTATGTAGACTTAGTCTAGAAAATGCAGACTTCTTGTCCCCAACAGTACCGTATTTGGTTATATGTGCCCACATTTGTGAGTACATGTGTTTCTATGAAAGAGTGCAATATCCATGAGAAGGCTAACCTGTTAATGCATTACTTGAGCTAGTGGGCTACCAAGGATTCCTTTAAAGAGACTGATTACTTATTTTTGTGCCCCACACCAGCAAACACTGGCATCTACTTGCTGTGGACTTTAACAATAAGTACTTCACTTCATACAATCATATCAAGAACAATACTTTATATGATGCTACAGCATGAGAAATGGTATACAACTTATTATTATCCACCCTATCCTTCAAGTCAATATGTGAACTTGTACTAATGCAATGAATTATTTGTTGTTAGGTGTAAACGGTGAAGACATTTCTGAACATGTGCAGCCTTGTAGAAGACTTCAGTTCTTGGGATCTATGTTTTGACAAGGACTCATCCTCACAGCTAGAGGGAAGCGTAGACTGTGCACTATATTGTGTTAAATATATTGAGTGTTTGACAAGAAAAATAGAGAGCCTGTCTTGAAATTTAATGACGATGATTTACATCATTATAGAGTACTTATATCTATAGAGTTCATGCAGTTACAAGTATAGATGTTGGATCGGGTCACTGTTGATTTTGTGATTCTGTTAAGTGGATGTGAATAGAATCAATGTATTTGTAAAAACTTTTTAGTTCTTTCAGTTGTGAATATAATACAAACTTCGTAAAAAATTTTAAATTTTCAGTGTGAATGGAATATTTGCTTAATATTTACTTATATGTGTACATGATGGAATAACATTTTTTTAATTTGTAAATGGACGGTATAGAGTTTTTAAACTTTGAGTGTTGATGGAATAAATTTTTTGAATTTTTGAATAGAGTATTTCAGATTTAATTGTACAAAGGATGTCAATTTCTGCTATCACCAGGGCACCTAAATGCTAGGCTGGTGATATATCTTTGTGCAAAAAAGTAAAGTCCAGGAGGACATATAGTTATTTAGGTTGATATGCATCATATTAAGATGATACACTACAAGAAAGTTCAGATATACTTACAACAAAAGTAGTAAGTATATGCCGCAAAATGATAGGTAAAACGTTATACCTACTACCTTCCCTACGGTCGAGTGTAGTCGGTAAAAGTCGCGTCAGTAAAAGGTTACATACCCTTTCCGGGTCATAGGTGTTTCCACGTTTTTACCTACTATTTTTACTAGCGTAGCAAAATTCGGATGTAAGTATTGCCCAATAAGGAAGACAACAAATAGACATCACCATCATTTTTTATCGTAGGAAAAATACTTATTTCGGTTGGTATATGCCACGTTAATAGAAGAGGATGGTAAATACCATCATTTTTTGACCGTAGGTATAATTTGGTTGTGTCGTAGGTACAAGTCTAATTATAGTCGTAGGAAAAAATCTTGTCAACCTAATTGTAGTAGGAAACTATTAAACCACCACAAAATATATAATTGGTCTCCTTCTTCCACTTGTGTACATATATAATCACAATATTTCATACCATATAGTTCACCTGTGTACACATATATACAATCCATAATTCCCATATAATGTATATATTGCGAATCTATAATTCCATCAAATAATTATTCTATTAAACTGAGACGTGTACAATAATTCGAACAACCCATAACTTCCACCAACCTATGATCATCAAACCATAGCATATCTAAAGCGTCCGTTAAGTCCATAACAACACAAAAGTATGATCAAACCTATATTCACAACAAAATAAATATACATAAAACATCTATTGAGTCCACCATCCTATAATCATCAAACGATCAAAAATATGTTCTTCCATTCACAACAAAATTTGAAGCACAAAATAGATGTTCTATATATCCATAGACACATCATCTGATCATCCAAATGTACACCATATATAGAGGAAAATAGTTTTCATTGTTTTACAAATTCAAAACGGAGATGTGTTGCAAATCACTACCGTTCAACAACTTTGATGTGCCTGAATGAGTCTAGACGTACTTACAAAATAAAAAAAGCATAGCACAAAATAAGTTATACTAACAAAATTACAAGACAATTTAAAGTTGCACAAAATTAGTAAATATGATACTACTAAATGATATCACAATCAGAAGACTTTTTTCACTTACCTCCTTCCGTAAAAAATGAGAAGAGTTTTTTCCAATAGTTGCCACTCAAACATGGCAGAACTATTTCATTGAACTATTTCCCAGTAGTTTGATATGATCCTTTACAAAGACTAGAATAGCTTCAATTTATCATGTCATATCAATATAAAAATCAGCTACATAAAACAAAGAATTCAGATGAACGAATCCTCAAACAGTTTGCATAGACATGCACAAATTAGGGCTACTCAACTTACAGTATGCTTAGCTGTCAAACACTCCAAAGCTTGTCTTACCAACATCTCTAACCTGTTGTCTAATGCTGAGGTTGCTTCATCCAAAATCAGAATGGAAGATTCTTGATACAGTGCCATTGCAATAGCTAGCCTGTGTTGGAAGGAGGAATACTGAGTAAGTGAACTTGATAGTGAATTCAGCAATCACAATTTGATCACTGAAAAGTTTACTAGTTTCTCAATCAACAAGGCACTGCGATCAAGGTGTAGGTCATTGGACCCATTTGGGAAGACAAGAACATCGGCCAGAACTTTGAAATTTACCTCTGCCTTTGCCCTCCACTTAGAACCGAACCCTTCTGTCCAATATCGGTGTCATAGCCATCAGGAAGTTTCCTAATAAATTCATCGGCATTTGCAATCTTTGCCGCATTCATGACTTGTTCCATGTTAATTTCACCCATTAAGTCCTTGTACCCAATGTTTTCAGCAACAATACCTGAAAACAATGCCTAAAGAACAAAGATTAATTTAATTTATCAGGCTTGAGAAACAAAACAGCAAGCAGCAACCTTGTTAAAACAAATGAATATACCAAACTTTACCCACATGTTTCTAATTTTATTGTGAAAAAAAGTTACACGGACAATGAAAGTGTAAAAAAACAGGATCCCAAGCAAAAATAAAATAAAATCTTAGTATAAGCCAGAAGGGTTTCACAGTTGCCATCTGCAAGCACTAGCAGCCCATGAACCTACTGGCATACTTCAGGGCCCTGTTAAGTAATACTTTGGTTTGTACTTTTGTCCAATTGGCTGGCTTTCTTTTGCTTTGTTTCCCTTTTTGACATGCAATAGTCGGGTGGACATCAGCTAGCAACTTTAGGCACATTACATCAATGACCTTTTTATATGTCTACCCCTGTATGTTTCAATCTATGTTTAGGGCATTAATGATATTTAGGACAAATAGATATACATAACTAAGCGGGATATATACTTACATTTGTGGCAGTGTCAAGGAAGACAGTAGGGATGCATGCACAGTAGGGATGCGTTCACACCAACACACTGATCCTGTATAGTTACAAGTAGGGATCATCCCTTAGAAAACGATTATAGATCACAAGGATGTCACAAGATAGAAAATAAAAATAAGCTCTGAAATTGCAATTGAAGATTAAAGGTTGCAAAAATATGAAAGAATAGCCATCAGGGGGACCCTAAATTTATGGATCTCTGTCACAAGGGCACCTAAATTTATGGATCTCTGTAGGGGACCCTGATTTCGACTATTAGCTATCCAACAACAGCTTCATGCTCATGTCTCTTATCTTCTCAAGTGATCTTAGTAGTCTCACTTCTACTCCTAGCTCTGTTTCTATATTCCTAGCTCTGTTTCTATATGTATCTAGTTAGGCAGTGTTCCCAGCTGTGTTAAGAAATGTATGCAACCGACACATACCCCTTATCTCCAATGTCCAGTGACTCTGGTGGAGGTAGCCACCTCCCACACATGAAAATCTTGATTAAACTTTTGCCATCCTTCTACTTCACCACTTTTCCTTAAGAAAGAAAAGGAGCAAAAGGCCTATGACTTAGCAAAATTTTAGGGGAAAAAACAAAATTACATGGAACATAAACATGATTTTAGATCGGGAAAAACTGATGAGGGCCATGCCAAGAAACAAAACACACCATAGGAGTATTCACAATAAAAATAAACAATAGATCAAAAAAGAATCATACTACATTTGCAAAAATGAAAAACAGCATACATATATGTCTCAAAATGATGATACTAGTAATATGCTGTCAGTAAATGTGGTCAGTCCAGGGATGCTGTGTGTAAATGTATCTCAACAATGGTGGGAAACTGGATGAGAACCTTCTCAACAACCAAAGCCAGTCAAGCGTAATGTTAAACTCAACCATTGCAGCTGCCATAACTACAACACAATTTATAGTAAATGATATTAAAAGCGGAAGGGCAAAAATAGGAAACATGTGGATTTGGTACATGAAACTGGAACATGTGTAGGTACTTCTTCATATAGTCTTGAGCTCCAAAAAGAGCTCAAGATTTCAGGCTCTTAAAATTCTGAAAAAGAAGGCTCTTCCAGGAAAAGATTTCCTTTCCCTGTTTTTACATATTCAGTCCCTGAATTGATCCAGAATGCTGGATCCTGATCAATATCAGCTGGCCTTGCATTAGGTGACGTGTATGATTCTTGTTTTGGCAAAGCTAGAAGTTCATGATATGAGGACTGCCCTTTTCCTTTCTCTAAAGAAATTGTGGTTGATACCACTAATTTTACTGAAATAAAGTGAGATAGTACAATTGAGGGGACACAGGAGAGGTTCCTCTACCACTAAAAGAAAACACAATAAAAAATACAGCATGTGAACATATATTTTCAACATAAATGGTACTCCCTCTGAAGATGTGATCATTGAGCTCCCTTCATATGCTCCAACAAACAGCATGTGACAGGATGACAAAAATCTGCCTTCTGATGCCTTTTGCTGCTTGCACTCAGATGGCCTTTCCTCCATATGCTCCATACCTCTCTGCTGGTGGTACATCTGGTGAAGAGATGATCTGCATCCCAAAGAGCACAAATCAATCAGCTGAGATTTCTGATCATTATAAAATCCACAAGATGATGGAAGGATCATTTAAATCATAATGGACTTCTAATAATATAATGTTTAGTATAAATGCAGCAAAATAAGGCAAGCGATGACGTTTAAACTGTAACCATCACAGCAACAAACCAATTACAGCTCATCATAAATAGAATTTGTTTGTTATTAGCATAGTCATAGAAGCTGTCCATTAAGAGATACCATTAATCAATGCAACAATATGTGCCCAGCAATCTTTAAACTCCTTGAAGGAGTGACAATGAAGAAAGAATGAAACGATATTAATCATCTAAAAGAAGTCAAAATAAGAGAAGTAGCATGGTTATTATTCTCATTACCAACATATAACTATACTTTTATCCCCGTTACATCTAAAACAAGTCAAAATAAGAGAAGTAGCATGGTTATTATTCTCATTACCAAAATATAACCATTCTTTTATCCTCTTTACATCTAAAGTAAGTCAAAATAAGAGAAGCAGCATGGTTATTATTCTCATTACCATCATATAAATAGTTTATATTCTCATCGCCATCAACAGAGCAACCATAAAGGGTTGAAATGCATTTCGCCATTGTCCAAGTGAAAATATGAACCAAGAGATGTTCGCACCGGCAGTTGCAGACAGATAACTAAAAGCATTTGCCACTTGCAGATAAATAACCAAACCTTTTGAATCAACAAGAACATGTACTAATTTCTGAATTCCCTCACAAGTAACAAAACTGATTTTACCCACTGTTACCCGTATGTCAAACATGGCACAACGTTTATCCTGACCTTATAAATCGAAAATGACAAAGGCAGACGAAGACTGACCTTCCAACCTGTTCTTCATCCATGAGAGCTTCCTCATTACGCACGGAGGCAGTAAACTTAGAAATCATGCTAAAAAATCTTATCTTAACCTGTCCCAAGACCACCCTCTCTGCAAACAAAAACAAGCAACAAACATCACAACTCCAACCATCTACTTTTCAAACTACAGTAACCAAATCCAAACAGGACGCAAAAAAACTCCATTCGCCGATCAAATCACCCAGAGATACTGATAGACAGAAGGAGAAGGGAGGAAGAGCATTCCAACCACGGACACTTCCATCAGTCAGCCCATCAGAGAAAAAAATAGATAAATGCACATCAAAACCGGAAAATCCACCCTTTCCTATAAACAACACCTCCTCGGACCATCAGAAATCTGCATCAGAAATCCCAACTTCGTCGCCACTGGAGGGAGGGGGCCCGCCGATCCCAAGTTCGCTGCGCACAGAACAGAGATGGTAAGGATGTTACCAACACTACCACCGGTTTCAGTTCCGTTTCCAATCATATAAGCATGGAGAGCCGCAAGGATTACCAAAAGAAGGCGAGCCCTTTGAGGCATGGTCCGGCATTCTCCCTGGGAGGATCTGAAAGGACAGGTAAAGGAAGCTTTGGCTTCATCTTAGATGGAAACAGCGGCTCGCCACAGCAGCAAGAGCAGCAGCACATCACTTCCTCCTCCTCGGGCACCTTCTTCCCCCGCAACTTCTGCTGCAGCTCCAACGATGCCTCCCTCACAGCCAAGAGGGTTTGTGAGAGTTGTGGGATCTACAGATTTGGGGGAGGGAGAGGTAGAATAAGGTAGGATATTTGGAGGTTTGTGGGTGCTGGGGTTTGTGGGTGTGGGAATGTCGGGATTCGGGGGAAATCCCGCCAAGAGACTTTTACGTTGCCGCCCAAGACGAAAGTTGTGTTTTTCCTACGTCTTAGTAATGTGAACTTACGTTATTACCTACTATTCTCAAAGTGGTATGCAAAAAAGTAACATTACCTACAACCTTATTAGTGGTCCAATAAAAGAATAGTTTTTTGTATAAAAACGTAGGTAAATAGACATCTGTACCTACAAATAACTAAAATGTAGGTAAGAGTGGTAGGTATAGATCTACTTTCTTGTAGTGATAAATAATTCATAGGGATGATATATGCCTCTATTTTCACATCAAAAGAAGGATATATAGTTTATACAACTGTGGGAACGGAAGAAGAGGGAAAGAGGAAGTAAGGGTAGCTACTGGGTTGTGGAGGGGAGGAGTTGCCTGCATGGTGCTGCGGTAAGAGGGGAGGAAAAGGAGAAGAGGAAGCAAGGGTCTGGGCAGAATAGGAGAAGGTGGCATCATGTTTAAGTGATGGGATCTCCATTTAATTGAAGGTGATGATGGCTGGAGGGTGATTTGAAAAGGGAGGTCCAGGTTACCAAATGGCCCAAACAGAATGTGATTGCAATTTAATTCTAATAGAGGGATTCGGGATACCTCTCGCCTCCCTTTTCCTCTCCCTATCCCAACTCGCAAGCGAACGCCCTCGCAATCTCGTTTGCCAGCCCGTCTCCGCTACCCTAGCATCGGACTTTGCTGCTGTTTGCGAGGATAACGCAGGTGAATCCATTGCCAATGGTGAGGGACCAGAATTCCCCAAACAAACGCTGCCTGAGAATCCCTGTTCTCGTATTGAGAAGAACTCGAGTGAAGAAGAAGAAAACAGAGCAAGGGAGATAGAGGAGAACCAGGAAATCCTTGTTAATGAGCATGGCAACCGTGTAGAAGGTGCAGGCGGAGACGGATATCACCATCTGCATCTCGGTCACCAGGGCGTACATTACATTCTGCTTCATGCTCCGGTACGTCAGCTCCACCAGCAGCGTGAACGTCCCAATCAGCGCCGCCGCGACGAGCATGAGGAAGAACCCCAGGTGGCACCACTGGCTGGACTCCCCCGCCGGAAGGTCGCCGGGGGCTTGCAGGCTCAGGACGACTGGCCCCATCACCAGCTGCACCACGGCGTTGAGGGAGTACGCAGTGAACCGCTGCCCCAAAAGGAAGAAGGCGAACACTGGCAGCGTGGTGGCGGACACTGGCAGCGACGATGAGCTGCAGGCGTATGCGTAGGCACCGAGGCTGGTGAGGCCGCCGAGGGTGACACACGCTGCGGCGGCCCAGCACGACTGAGAAGAGCCCCGTGGCACCCACCCAGCCCCGCCGGCGGTGGTACGAGACGGAGAGGGGGAGGAAGAGGATGGGGAAGCTGTTGGCCTACAGCATGCTCGTCAGCCACAGCCGCGTGCTGCCGTGCAATAAGTACATGTGGGTAAAGAGGGGGCCGGCGGTGCCGCGAAGGACCATGGTGGCCATGCTGAGGAGGAGGAGGGGCCGCTTGAAGGTTCCTCCCGTGGCTGGCGCCTACTGCTAGTAGGGGTGCTGCTGCGAGTCCATGGTCGCCGCTGCTCCACTGCGGACCGTCAGGCGGTGGGTGGACGCTCACATAGCCTCAAGCAGCGCAGGGATGATCAACGTCTACCTCAACATATCTCCAAGTTCCAATCCATTGCCGGGGGCAGAGCCATTGTTGTAAAGCCACTTCTGGGGGGGGTGTTCCCGATGGCTTTCCAGCAAAAGAAGTTGCCCCCACCGGTCCTCAGCCCGCAGAGGAGGTTGCACCTGCCAGAGATGAAGGCGAAGGAGACGTTTGGGGACAGCGAAAAACCTTGTGAATGCTGGACCCGGGTGCATACGATGCTGCATGCGGAGGCCTTGGCGCAGACGCTATAGACGGTGCCGGCGCCGGTGCCGTGGGTGATGGCGAGGGGTGAGGCGGTGCCGAGTGCGTCGGTAGTGGTGGCGAGCGGGAGGAAGAGGAGGGTGATAGGTCATACCTTGTGTTAATTCTAATCTTGATATATTATTTTAAAACTAATATTATAATAATTAAAATTGGATAAACGGATGTCAAAGATTTTCAAAATATTGCAAGATATTTTTAGTACATCAAAAAAATATTATTTTATAATAATTTATTATTTTATAGTATTTGTTAGTACACTAAATAACCACATAATTAATATCGTGAATTAAATTAATAGTAAATGTCATCCAAACATCCTCATGTATCACTTTTGATATTGTTACAATTTCAACCAAACATCTAAAACATTGTATCATATCAATTTTAGTATACATACTCATCTCCTCCGTCAAGATCTCCATCTGAACCTGCAGTCGTGCAAGCTCACGGGGGAGGTCACTAGCAGAGAGCCTCGTCAGCTGCTCCTCCAACTCAGCAACCTGAGTTGCTGAACTGCGGGCCTGTGCCAACTCGGCATCCTTTTCTCCAAGAGCCACGCAAAGCTCTTGGACATGCAATAGAAGACATTGTCAGCTAACTGATCAAGCAAGAAAAAGACATCATGCAAGAAACAATTACCCGAGTAGCAGCGTCATTGTAACGACTCGTCACCCTATAATCGGAAACCCGATTACTAAATGGGTATCGGATCATTATCTACTTCACAGCCATATAAGGAAAACCCCAACCATTCGGCCGCCGCCCTTCTCTCTCTAGATTTTCCTAGAGAGAGAAGCTCTGTGGCTCCCCTTGGTCACTGCCGGCCATGGCCGGCCTTGAGGGGGGCGGCCGCCCCCCCCTACGCTCCATGAACCCCAAACCCATCCCTCTGCATAGCCTCGGCTCCCGTCTGCCACCCCTCAACAGCCGCTCCACCCTTGTTCTTCTTCCTTTCCGTCTCAGGTGTTCGCATCAGCACCCCAGCAACCCACAGGAACATCTTCCATGCAGCCTGCGTCTAACTCTCCCCATCCATCTCCTGTGCTGGCGTGGAATAATAAACCGGGGTCGAAATCCTTTGCTCAGGTTTTGAAGGAAGCTCAGCTCTTCCCCTCGGTGGACATTCAGGTGCATCCACCTGCCTTCACAGATTTGGGAGAACCGGCTGTCTTCTTTTCCGCTGAAGAAATAGCGGCGACGCTTCTTCCTTTTCAGTTTGCTCTTGTTGGGAAAACTCCATATGGACGTCCACCGTTTCAAGATATCAAGGAGCTCCTCTCGCAAAGGCTTAATCTTCACCACGAGTTTGTTATCAGCGCCTTGGACAATAGGCACCTTCTAATACGTTGCACAGTTGAGGAAGACTACCTGCGGATCCTTCTTCGAGAACAACTCTTTATCAAGGGGTACCTTTTCCGATTTCTAAAGTGGACGGCCGACTTTGAGTGTGGGACGGAACCTACCGCAGTCCCTGTGTGGATCGAGTTTCCTGCCTTGAAGCGTCACCTGTTCCACGAAGCCTGCGTTAGATCCATCGCTGGGAACGTGGGGCGAGTCCTTCAAATAGCTCTGCGTACAACACAGATAACTAATGCTTCTTGCGCGTGAGCTTGCGTCGAACTGGACGTTCTCAAGCCCAAGCCTTCGAGGATCTAGATCGGCATGGGACAATCAGGCTACTATCAGGAAATCAGGTACCCTTCTATCCCCCACTATTGCACTACTTGCAGACTTTTAGGGCACCAAGCTTCTGAGTGTCGTCGCACGTCCAAGAAGGGAGCTCCCCAGGATCCTCCGCGCAAGCCTGATGATGCCAATCCGCCCCCTAGCTCTCAGCCGGATAGTTCCATAGCCCTGCCGATGACGGCTTCGATGCCATGCCCGCCTGCACCTCGGCCCAAGGATACCTCTGAAAAATTCCAGAAGGCCTTGACTAGTCAGGGAAGGCCTAACCTCAAATGGGTCTCTAAGGCGCCTTAGAGTATCCCTACTGCTAATGCCTTCGAGGCCCTCCGTTCATCCCCATGCGAAGTTGTGCTGCAATCGCCTGATGAACATTCTAACAGTTCGCTAAAGACGGCCATGACCACCCAAGAAGAGCAGGCTACTGGTACCGCGATGCATAACACTGGTTTGACGGTGCACGCTACCTCAAGCCTCCAGCACCAACTGCCCTCGGCCCATATCGCCAAAGCGCCGCAGCACCCTCCTGCGAACCCTATTCTGAAGCCAGTTTCTGGTGCCGGGATCCCACGCTCGATTCCGGTGGCTGGTTCTTCGTTGGCGCCTAAAGAGGTTGAGGAGGATGTACCTGAGCCGTCCTTTGTCATTAATGCTGCCCCTGCTCATAACCCGGTCACACAGCCGACTGGTGAGGTGTTATCCTGCCCCTCTCGCACCATGCAACAGGCTACGGGGACGGGTGTTGATGTTTACACAGATGTCACTCCTCTGGCTACCGAACCCATGCACAGCTCTAACCCGGTGACGAGTGTTCCGTCAACCATAAACCAGGAAGAGAGCTCCCTGTCTACGGGGACTCGCCAGGAGGATCCGCCAACATGAAATAAGGCTGATCGTCCCACTGCTCCTTCTTCTAACCAGGACACTTTTACCCAATCTGTCAACAAAGGCCGAGTTCAAAAGCAGTGGATTTCTAAGAGCCGCCCTACTCTGGCGCCGATGCCTCTAGCCAATGAGTCCGGATCCCCTACGGTCGACGTTGGACCGTAGGGGATCAGTACCCACTGGGGGGGTTCGAATTTAATGCCCGAAAAATACTTTGTCTGGGCCCCACTGCATTAAATTCGGCCCCCCTCCCCCAGTGGGTACTGATCCCCTACGGTCCAACGTCGACCGTAGGGGATCCGGACTCCTAGCCAATTCGTTTGCTGTCCTTCGTTCCAATTTGGAGGACCATGAAGCTTTGCAAGAGCCCTCTATTTTTTTAAATAATTCCCATGTTAATGATGCTGGCAATGATAACTCTACTGGGCCGAATTCCAGCGCCCCTGTGATGATGGGTGCTGATCCTCCCATGGCCACGAGGACCTACCTTGTTGATGCTTCTGGTCTAGACTCCATGCAAACTGACACGCTGTTGCCCATGCCGTCCAAAGCCTCTATTGTCACTGATCAGCCTCAGAATAATGCAACGCAGGCCTGCCCGCCAGGTGTTCGACAGACGTCTTCTTTAGTTGGGGGCCAGCGTGCCCCGGTTACAGTGCCCATGCACACGGTGCAAAACCACTCGTTCGACATTATGTCACCGCGTAATAATGAAGCCCAGAATAAACATCAGGGATGTCCGCCCTTGATCAATGTTGATGCCCCTGTTCACAACCCGGACATGCAACTGGCTGATGTCATTAGCCTGGCTACCGAGCCCATGCATATCTCCAGGCTGTTGGCGAGTATTCCGTCAACCATCAACCAGGAAGAGAGCTCCCCGTCTCCTGAGGCTCAAGCTTTGCATGCCTCGGATGCCGTGTCGGCCTTATCGTTACCTCTGGAGGGTCTCCCGACAACCGCCGGAACTCTTACTCTGCTGGCCTTGCAAGCTCATGCCGGGAACGTCCAGCGGGCCCTGGCCCAAGAAGCCCAATCGGAAGATCTTTTGACTATTAATGGGCTTAACCCATCGCCTATTACTATTGGGCCGACTGCTGGTGCTGGGGTGCGACTGTCTACCATCCCAGTGGATGATATTTCATGGCCCCAGCACCAGGGGTCCCTGGTGAGCCCTTCTTCCACTTCTGATATGAATTTTACAACTCTCACTCAGCCTCCTTTAAATGTTGATTGTTCTCGTTTGCATGATTCAATGATGGCGGGTCCACCTGGCGAGTCCCAAGCTCGGTTTCAACTGACTGCCAAACAGGCCAACATTTCTGAAAATTCTCAATAGCCTAGATATGATAATCAGGCTTCTGATGCTGGGGAAAAAGCTCTTTTGTGCAGCAACAATTTTCTATTGAAGCTCAGGAGCGCATGGAAGTCCCTACGTCTTTTAGCGTCGAGAAACAGGTGTCCTCTACTCTTAATACTCCATGCATGCTCAACTCGGAGGATACCATGATACCCTCTCCTTACTCCTGTCTTATGATTAATAGTCATGGTTCTGCACTTGTTTCCATTGATGGTTCTGATACTGCCCCTCAAGAGGCCATGGAAAACTTGATTACTCAGCTGAATCCCCTTCAAGTTAAAATGTCAATTAGTGTCGAGAATCAGGATCGGTCTAATTCTCCTAGTTTGGTTCAGCGTAAGGGCACAAGGCTCGCGAGGTTGCAGAAAAACAAAATCAAATTCAATGATTAAGTCTCTTGTTTGGAATATTAGAGGAGTTGGTAGCTCCTCCTCTCTTCGCAGGCTGATATCTCTTTGCAAATTTAACAATATCCAAATTGTTGCTATTATTGAGCCCATGATCAACAATTCCTCCATGCAGCGTATTTCTTTGCAGTTGGGTCTCCATAAGTATATTGCTTCTAATATGGATAATGCAAAAATCTGGATCTTCTGACATTCATCTGTGGACATTGATGTCTTGCATACCAATGACAATTACATTACTCTGAATGTGAAAGATGTGATGGAGCATATGATTACCTTTGTTTATGCTAGTTGCCGCCTGCAGGACAGAATTATCACTCAGGATGATATTGCTTCCTTTTCTTCTGCTATTAATCTCCCTTGGATGGTGATTGGAGACTTTAATTATGTTCTATATTCTTATGAGAAACTTGGTGTCGATGCTCCTCTTCCTGCTTCTGTCTATGCTTTCCACTCTTTTATACAGGACTGTGGACTTAGCGATCTTGGGTTCAGTGGATCTAGCTATACTTGGCGCAATGGTCAGCAAGGGCTTAATTGTATCAGAGCTAGATTGGATAGAGGATTGGCCAACACTCTATGGTTTGATGCATTCTCCACTTCTATTTCTCATTTGCACCATAATTACTCTGATCACAATCATCTTCTTGTTGAATACAATTATAGCAATGTCTCTCATCATGGTCACTTTAAATTTTTGAAAGTATGGACTAGACAAGAATTTTACTCAAGTGGTAAAAGATTGTTGGGTCCGGCCTCTGCATGCTTCCCCCTTATATAAACTTAGTGCCAAGCTCAAAAGATTGAGAATTACTCTTAAGCAGTGGAATAAGGACAGTTTTGGAAATATTTTTGATGCTGTTCTACGGGCTGAAAATAATGTTGCTTACATGCAAGACACCCTTGATAATTCTCCTTCTGATGATGCTATTAATGATCTTATTGCCACCAAAAAACATCTTGATGAATTACTTCTTAGGCAAGAAATCTTCTGGAAACAAAAATCTCATTTCAGGTGGCTCAAGGAAGGTGACCAGAATACAGCTTTCTTCCATTCCATTGTTACTGAGAGAAGGAAAAGGAACTTTATTCACTCCCTATATGATGTTAATGGTAATCAGGTTACTGACCAAGACACTCTCCTCTCTATGGCTGTTGATTATTATAAAGAATTATTTACTTCACAGCATACTTCTATGAATAACAGTGGTTTGCTGCAGTACATTCCCACTATTGTTACTGACTAGGATAATGTTAACTTGATGACTATCCCGACTTTAGATGAAGTTAAGGAGTCGGTCTTTTCTCTTTGTGCTGATAGTGCCCCAGGTCCTGATGGCTTCTCAGGTAATTTTTTTACTCATTGTTGGGATATTATTGTTGATGACATTCTTGCTGCGGTTATTGAATTCTTTAAAGGTGGTAACTTGCCAAAAGCATATACTTCTACACATTTGGTATTAATCCCTAAGTGTGACAATCCTACTACTCTCAAAGATTTCAAGCCCATTAGCCTTTGTAACTTTACGTACAAGATTTTGTCTCTGATTGTTTGTAAGAGGTTATCACTCATCTTGCAAAGACTTATCTCTCCCTTCCAAGGTGCCTTTGTTAATGGAAGGGATATCAGTGATAATATTTGCTTGGCTCAGGAAATGGTACACAATATTTCTAAAAGAATCAAAGGTCACAATATTATTCTCAAGCTAGATATGATGAAGGCCTATGATAGGTTGGAATGGAACTACTTGTTCGATGTGCTCTCGAAATTTGGTTTTTCTAGTTCTTGGATTGGTTTGATTAAAAATCTATTCACTCACTACTGGTTTTCAGTCGTTTTTAATAGGCAGCTTGAAGGCTATTTCAGTTCTACTAGAGGGCTCAGACAGGGTGATCCTTTAGCCCCCAGTCTTTTTATTTTGTCTAAAGAAGCTTTCAGTAGGGGCCTTCACAGCTTATTTTCTAGAGGCCTGGTTACTCCATTTTCCACGTATAGGGATGGTCCTATCATATCACACTTGTTATTTGCTGATGACACTATTATTTTTACCAATGGCTCTCAAGCTTCACTTCGTAGACTCTTTTCTTTCATTTCTATTTACGAGAATTGTTCTGGTCAGCAGGTTAATAAGGATAAAAGTTCCTTTTATGTGGCTCATTCTACCATCACCCAAAGGATCAATCAAATTGCTGCGATTACTCAGATGCCTCATAAGGTCTTTCCTATCCTATATCTGGGGGCTCCTCTCTATAAAGGTATTGCTAAAGCTTCCTATTTCCAGCAAATTCTTGACAAGGTGCGAAAGAAACTTGGTAATTGAAAAACTCAGCTCTTATCCCCTGGTGGTAGACTTATTCTGATAAAACATGTGTTATCTTCTATTCCTATACATATTCTTGCTATCCTCTCTCCCCCTAAAAGTGTTTTGGATGCTTTGGATAAAACTATTGCTGCCTTCTTTTGGGGATCTTCTAGTGTGGGTCAAAGAAAACATTGGATTGCTTGGAAGCATCTGGCCAGACCTATTACTGAAGGTGGGATTGGGGTTAGATCTCTATCTGATGTCAGTACTGCCCTAAAGGTCAAGCTTTGTTGGAAGATTTATTCTCACAAAGGCGTTTGGAGTGATTATATTCATAACACCTACTTGCAGGGATAACATCTTTCTCATTGTTCCATTACAGGATCTCCCCACTGGAAGATGACTCTTCGTCACAGACACTGGGTCTTAGACAACACTTGTTGGCAGGTTGGGACTGGTACTCTCTCTTTCTGGCATGATAATTGGACCGGACATGGTCCTCTCAGGGATTTCTTAACTTCAGATCAGTGGTACTCTATTACTCATACTCACAATTGGATTGTCCAGGATTTTATTGGTCACAGACAGGAATTTTTGCAATCACTTCCTATAGATGTGCTCACTGTTATTATTGGTCTTGCTAGCTGTTTATCTCATATTCATGGCCCTGATAAACCTATTTGGTAGCCTGACACTCATGGTTACTTTACTACTAAATCTGCTTGGAATATTGTCAGACATATCAGGCCTGAGCTTTCTGTCTCTAAATGCATTTGGCATTCTCTGTTACCTAAGAAGATCTCTCTCTTTGTCTACAGAGCTCTTATTGATAGGTTATCTTTTGATTCTGTTATTCAGAGATATGGGATTTCTGTTGTGTCCAGATGTTTTTGCTGTAAAAATCATGCTGTTGAAACCATGGATCATACCCTTGCCTTAGGTGATATTGCTACATATTGTTGAGATTTCTTCTTGAATTAGTTCAATATTCATGCCCAGGTGAGCTCTTTTGATGGAATTTTTTCTATATTCGCTTCCAAGGCTTCCAACACATCTCTATATGGCTTTTGCATGGGTATTATTCCCTCCATTGTTGCTTGGATTATTTGGAAAGCTAGATGCTCTGCCAGATTTGATAACCTTGTATGCAGTAAGGATCATATTTTGAGACAGGCCATCATTCTCATCAGAGAGGTTGCTTCTCTTTTTCATCCCAAGAAGGCTTCATCACATACTGAGAGGAATTCCTTGCAATCATTGGGTTTGATTGATAAATTTTCTCCAGCTACCCCTTCTCTTGTTTGTTGGATACCTCCCCCCATATATCATGTTAAACTTAATACTGATGGTTGTTGTAAAGGTAATCCAGGTGCTGCTATTCTCAGAGATGAAAGGGGATCCTTTATTATTGCTTGTTGTGGTTATTTTGGTATCACTTGCAGCATTATTTCTGAGATCAGGGCTATGATCATTGGACTACAAATGTGTCTTCAGATGAGACTGCCTTCTATTATTGTGGAGTTTGATTGTTAGGTCCTAATTATGCTCTTACTTTCTGATGGTCAGAAGATTTTTTGGATCCTTCATCCGTGGTGGGATATGCTTTGCTACTTGAAGGACTCTATGCAAATTCAATTCCAACATGTGGTCAGAGAATGTAACAGGGAAGCTGATGCTTTGGCCAATTTCTCTTGCTCCTCTCATACCTCCCAGAGCTTCTCTTCAGCAGCTGCTTTGCCATCTTTAGTTAGAGGAGAGTTGACTATGGACAAATCTGGTGTTCCTCATTTTCGTTTTTAATTGGTTTTTTCCTGGGGGGTCTGTTTTCTTTTCTTTATTATTGTAGCTCCCTGGGGTAAGGTGGCATGTCCCCCCCATGTAAGTTCATTTCTTTCTATCAATAAAATTCCAAGGGCCTGCCCAGGGTCCTAGATATGGTTCTGGGCTAAAAAAAAAGAAAAAAAAGCTATAAGGACTACCCGTAACCCTAACCTCCCGGGTCACATCAGGCCAAAGGGCGAAGGGTACCACTCGTAACCTCGATATCTCAGGTTACATCAGGCCCAGTGGCGAAAGGGTAAACTCCAGCAGCACTAAACTCGGCTCCATAGTAAGAAACACGTCGAAAACTGCCATGACAAATTAGGAAAACACCGACCCGCTGAGACCAAACAACAACCCCTCGGATAGCGTGCTGGCTACTCCGGCCTGACCGGCTCTAAGTGGTTCTGCTTCCCCCAACCACAAGCGAAACACTAACATGTACCCCTCCCACACTGGTACGGCAACAATGCCACATAGACACTGCGTCCCTCCCACACCGACACAAGGTGTCAAATGCAAACCACAATCATTCTAGCTCCACAATCGCATAAACATACTACACACAATGCGATTCTGATCATACAGAAATCCTCGACCTCGATGTACGATTTCAAGCATACATTTAATCGAACTATCTGACAATGTAAACACATGTTAATAGCATGAATTAATGAGGTTCTGTCTTGAATCGCGTCGCCTATGGCCGACGTTATTCAAGACCCCTAAACTGGTTCATAGGAAACTGGCCTCAGAATATGGCCTAAAACACGTCGTCCCTGGAAGCCGCCCTTTGAATGGCGTCGCTGTCCCTGGATGCCATTCAAAACAGAACTGTTTCCCATAGAAACTGTTTCCAGGATAAATCTGGCCTAAATGGCGTCGTCATATCCAGATGCCATTTAGAGCCCAATTTCTAGTTCCCTTACAATCTCTTCTCCAAAATTACCCCAAAAATGCCACAAAAATAGGAAATGACGAGGAGAATCTAATTTAGTACTTGGAACACACTAATTTCCATTTCATAGAAATGACCATTTTCATTTAAAAGCCTCTTAAATATGCTCATTCTACCTAATTCTCCTTACACGTCGCATGCTTCAAGCAGGAAAACATGGATTAAAACAACCAAATTACGTATAAGGATCGTCCCCCTACCGGTCACTTGAACTCCTCCTAGTTCCGTGCCGCCGAACCGCCGCACCGCAAACCGCCGCCGGTACCACCATGGACGCCGTCACTACGCCAGGACGTCAGCCGCCGCCCGGAGAATGAAGTTCCGCAGTGGAGGTGATGGTAGTAGTGGTGAGAGGTAGAGAGGTGTTAGAGTAGTGGAAGAAGAAGAAGGGGAAAGAGAAAGGGAAGGGGGAAACGAAGAGGATCGGAGAGAGGGAAGAGAGAGAGTGAGAAGGAGAGAATGAGAGAAAGGAGGGAAGGTTCGGGGTTTAAACTGAAACAGGCGAAATCGTGTCGTCCTAGACAGACGCCATTCAGGTGATAAGATCGGGGCCATACTCTCGCGGCCCGAAATTGGCCCACATGGCGCTCACATGGCACCCACGTGGCACACTCTAAAACGTGTCCTCCTAACCGGACGTCGTTTGAACTGCGTCGAGCTTGCCCCAGCCCCACAAGGGTCCAAACCAAGGGGTCTGGCTCCGAAACCGACCTAATAACTGTACCCGAAACCTCAATCCTTACAGTCATCCTCAGCTTGAGTGGCTCGGCGAATGGCTAGAGCTAACTGACCCCGCAGGTCGGTGAGGGCAGCCTCATGAGTGGCACTGGAAGATGGGCCGGCAATAGCAGAAGATGGGGGAGGAGCCACGTGGGTATAAGCGGCACGCTGTAACAAAAGAGAGATCACCGTCAGCGTACAAGTGTCAAAACAGTTTAATAATAAAAAAGAAGCATTCATAATGCATATGTCATTCATGCATATCATGCTTACTAGTTCATGCAGCTCGTTCTGCAGTTGTTCTAGCTGGGCGTTTGCATCTTGGAGATGACCTCGAAGAGTGAGGATGGTTGCGTGTCATGCATCCTGCATATTCATATCATCTCATGTCATGCATTCACAAATGTAAGCAAGACAATTAATAAAATGAAAGACACAATAATAGCATATATATCATAATACTGACATCGAGAGGGCGGAGTAGTTGAAGGTAAGCGGTGTAGTGAGTCTGGTACTGTTGAAGGTAAGCATCATTGCTCACCGCCTATGAAACCACCGGGACTCCATATCGGAACCAGTCCTCGTGCTGGTCCGAGAACTTCGCCCTCCAGTCAGTGCGGGCCTGTTTCCCCCACATCGTCCTCCCGATCCCCTCGGGGATCTCCTCCTCCACCCATTCTTGATGCAGCCCCAGCGTCCACATCACCAGCCGCAGGCGCAAAAGGGCTATCTCATTTATGCAATGTAGCCAAACTTTACGCCCGAACTAGCCCCGCCCACGCTCTACCCATGGCTGTCCTGCATCATCCATACTAAGATACGAACGCCAGATAACTTGCATTCATATAGGTTAGTTGCATTCCGTAACTAAACAAATGAATAAACAATTAAATAAGCATTTAATAAAATATTTAACAAAACATTCTAGAAAAGATCCTAAAATGTTTAACATAAAGTAATTCATTGGAAATATTCAACAAATAATATATAACTAAATATTCACCAAATAACCAAATATTTAACGAAACATGTAATCAAACATTTAACAAACATAATATAACCAAGCATTCCATAAGAGATTTTAACTACTCTAATTAACACATTTCATTGAAATAAATATTTTAAGTTAATTAACATAAAGCATTCAAGCATTTTATGAAATATTTAATAATTAAAGGAAAAGAGGAATTAAAAACTTACCAGAAATTGACAGCAGAGTGCCGTCAGCTGATGATGTTGTAGCACCGTGTCCACCACCGGACGCTAACGCCGGGCAAGTGGGACTGCCACCAACTGTGTAGATGGCCTCGCTCGGCCCAGAGGAAAATAATAGTAGCTCCACACCTGCATACAAGAACATATATGTTAGAATCATCATATACATTAAATAATCATAAGCATTTAATGGAACAAATATAAAATGAACTAAATACCTGAAGGAATGGCACAAAGCCGCTGATGGTGGTCTCTCGGTCAGGCGTGATAGCAAAAAGATCAATGAAGAGGTGGGCCAGAAGGGCTGCACCCCAAGCACACTCACCTAGGTGGTCTAAATCAGTAAGAAGAGTCAAGAAATGGCAGTGAATGTAATCTCCCTTGGTCCGATAGGAGCCTGCCGAAGAAAAGAAGACTAAGAATCTCCTAAGGTCTCTATCAGCATTAGCCCTGTCGCTTGGATCCTGGAAGTATACCTCACTGGATGCTCAGGTTAGTCTCTCTCTGAATTTCTCCCTAGATTCATCCGTATGTTGCCTTAGTTCTACTAATCCTAGGGATCTCTCTACAACTACCCTCGCGAGAGTCCGAGACTCTCGGCCCTCCGGCCCCGTGCACTCTAAATCTAGTAACTCCTGAGCAAACTCTCTATAGTCAGGATGCGTAATCCCACTCACTGCCCGGCCATCCACCCGAAGGCCGGTGATCCTGCACACGTCCTCAAGATTGTGGATCATATGTCCCCAGGGCATTAAAAATGCCCTGTTCTCAGCGTGCCATCGCTCCCTCAACACCTGTAGTAGTACTAGGTCGATATAGAAGGGTTCGATTTATAGTATCTCCAAGAACCCCATCTTCGCTAGTCGTGCCTTCTGAAAATCTGGGAGACCCCTGTAGGCGGCCACCACTAGGTCCCAGGAGATCCTGGTCCTCATTATCCCCTGCAATTGTCAAATAATTCATTAAATTAATCACCACGGAATTAATAATCAATTTCTAAAAACAACTATCAATATCTTTGAATTGCGGCAGGGATCAGGGACGGGTTTCAAAAAGCGTCCCTATGCCCAGACGCCTTTCACCACAGGTTTTGAGAACCTATGGTGGAGCTCCCCTTTTCCCCCCAAAATTGAAATTTAACACATATAAGGGAATTTTCTCGAGACTTACCAAGTGTAGGCCGGCCTCCTCGGCCAGTGCCGCCGCTTCCTCGCCCTCTTAAGCCACGGGAGGGGCCTCTTCAATCTCCATGAAGGCCGCCGCCTCCATGATACCCAATTCCTCGATTGGTGTAGTTTCCGAAGCTTCCTCCTCGCCCACCTCCACCGCCTCGACGGCGGTAACCCTTTGCCGCTTCCCACTTACGCTACTAGGCCCATCGGATCCATGGAATTGGGAGTTTGAGAGCTAGAGAGGGAGATGGAGAAAGAAAGGGAGTTTGAGAGAGAGAGAGAGAGTAGAGATGAGAGAGGGTGGTCGGAGGAAACTCGCTGGAGCCGGAAAAGCTTGCCGGAGTTGAGAGAGATCATCGGAGAAAAGAAGAATGGCCGGAGGAGAGCCGCCGTCGTCGGAGAAGAAGAGAAAGGGAAGAGAGAGAAAGTGAAGAGAAGAATGAAGAGAGAAAGGTGCTCAGGCTCGCGAAACCCTATTTGAATTCGTTAAATCGCGTCTGGGGATAGCGATGTCATTCAGTGGCGTACAAAATGAGGCAGCAACAAAAAATTTTTGAAATTTGTTAAACGCATCTCCTATGGGCGATGCCTTTTAGACTTTACTGCCTCTTTTAGTCAGGTCCGTACTACGGAAACGCATAGTGATTAGGGATTCACGTCTCTTAAGGAGGACGCAATTCAGTGGATTAATTATAAGAAATCTTTAGAAAGAAGGAGAGAGAAAGGAAAAGGGCGTCTCGCTGACCATACGCAAGTTTGGATTCTTTTGAGGATAAATTTTTATTTTGGAAATTGAATTATGCTTAAAAGCGTCTCTCTGGTCAACACGATTTGAATTAAATAATTCCGAACCTTGATATTTTGAGGAAAAATCACAGTTTTACTCAAGGAAAATTACAAAAAAATTGCAAGACATTTAAGGAATGATTTTTATTGTATTAAGGAACGATTCTTCATTGAAAATAAAATCGAAATACATCAAATTGGAAGGCAAAAGATGAAGAGTTTTCAAGGACGAATCTTCTTAAGCTCCTTTACATATGATTTTCATAGCTCTTTATTGGCTTCATGAGGAAGTTTAACACAACGGGTGAAGCTGATATTCCAAAGAGTTGCAATGAGTTATGTCGCCTCGAAGTCTTCGTTAGTTCCTAATGCCCGCTTCTTGATTGGAGAAGGAGAAGAGATCTCAGGAAATTCATAGCGTGGCATACCAAGTTGAGGATGACAGCGATGTGGATTATAAAGAACGAACTCGGTTGTCTGGATCAATCGGACCTCTATGCAAGCACCATGGCGAACGCGAACCACCTTTTCCATGAGAGCAAGTGGCGTGGATGCAAATCCAGTTCTGGGCATAGTCTTGAAGTAAGCACGCCAGTCAACTCGAGTCTTGAAGTTGGGCACACAATTGGTCATGTTGTCGTTGAACTTCACAATGTTGGAGATATGGAAGATAGGACTGCGCTGATATGTTTGGGATATCTTTGGAACCTCTTCTTCATTATGGTTGAACTTGAAGTGGAATTCTACCCATAGAGCTAAGAGTAGCATGCTACTATAAGGAGGTTGACCTGTAGAAGCTGTAGAGAGTCCACTATAGAGATAGGCTAGAACGGCTGTGCTGATATGCTTTCCTTTAAAAATCCCATTGATTGCGCTTATTTGATCATTTTCTAGAACATTATCTTAGGCAGGGAATAGTAGAACTCCAGCTAAGTATGTGGTGAACGCCTTCATCACGTTCTCTATATCTTCATCCTTGAGATCTTCAACCTTCTTCAGAATCCATTCGGCTAATTTAGCAAGATTGATTCCTTTTTGAGTAAGACAACCTTGAATTTCTTTTTGATCCTTCATAATCTTATTCAAGAATTGATAACCATTGATTCTTTCCCTCATGAACATCATATCACTCAAATCAGGTTCATTATTATTAACCTTAAACTTAGGAAGGCCCAATAAGAGTTCGGCTTCTTCTAAGAGAATAGTTGCTTCTAATGTAGCAAAAAGAAAAGTATGAGTTTGAGGATGCTACAATTCGGTTAAAGTGCCCATCATAGCCCAATCCATACTTGTGCTTTTGTAATGTTTGGCATGAATAATCAATCCTTAGATATGCCACTTGGATATATAAGACTACATGGAGAGATTGATATTGTTAACTAGCTTTTGGATCCAAGAAAGTGAAGAATATCTTCTTGGACCGGAGAAGAAAGGGTATTCCTAGATAAAGAAAAGAATTTGTAATAGTTTTATCATGTCCATGAAGAACTGGGATATGAAAAAACATATAAAGAGAGTTAAAGAACATAGAAGGGGGATTGATTCGCTTACTTGTAAGTTAGGATCTTGCCCACTTAGATGATTTTACACTTCAGAGAGCTTTTCAATGGTCTTCCTCACTCTCTTGTTTGAAGAATCTTGTGAAGAATTCGTCATCCTCCTTGAATAAATTGATTGATCTTCCTCCTTGATTCCTTGATTTCTCCTTGTTCTTCCCCTCTTGTTCTTGAGTTTTGGAAAGAAGCCTTAGTTTTCCCTCTTGATTGCTTGTTGTAATGCTTTGATATGAAGAGAGGGAGGTTCTATAGAAGGATTTGCGAGATTGAGGAGCCATTTACGAATTGGAAGAGGAATGTGCATTGAAGGAAAGTGGAATCTGGATTGGAGTCAGAACAGGGAACTATTTCTGTAAGTTAAATGGCATCTGGACGGGGCGACGTCATTCAAATGATATTTGTGGACAGCGACGCCATTTGATGCATTTTCTGCCTTTTTGTTATTCCATATTTGTTGATACTTGATATTGATTACTACTTGCTTGAAGTTACTGACAAATTCTGAGTGCAGGAAAATTCAAGAAAAGAAAAATGAAGTTGAAAATTTCAACAAAGTCCCATTGTGGGAGTTTCACTTAGTTCCAACCGTGACTAAGAAAATGGTTATCTCTATCTTTGTATTCCTTCATGTAATTTATCATTACTATATGATAAATATCTATTATAGTATATTAAGGACCTTGTGGTTTTGATGAAACTGGAATTTGAGTTCCCCTTCAACAAAAACAGTGATAATTCCAGAGAATTCTTAATTGTACGGTTAGGCTGTTAGATTGTTAATTGATGAGGACGATGGTTCCGTTCTAGTGAAACAGTGCGTGGACAAACGAGTTTCGGCTTAGCACTGGATTACAGGATTGATATCTTGACTCATCAATAACAGTTTAACAATATTATCCTTGATTAATTTATATTTTATTTTATTTTAATTTTCCTTTTAGCCTAGCATGCGTCATGTAGGACTTTAAAATAATTGTGATAAGAATTAATTATTGATTAAGTTTTAGACCATTGTTCTAAAAAAATCCCAACGTGATGTGAGATATTCCATTCCGAATTGATCTCTCAATTATCTTTGAGATTTTTTTGAAGATATCCTTGGAATTCTATCCTTGGATTCTTTATCCTAAATTTTCTTGTTTCCTTTTGAAGATCCATCATGGTTGTAGCATGTCCAAATTGGCTGGTAACCGCTCTCCATGATGAAACCTGCAGGGTTTATGACCTAGAGTACTTCCCAATCGTGGAAGTTGATCGACTTTATTTTATTTCCTTATCTACTTCATCCAGAAAGGATTGACTCCATTGATTTTTTTTGAGTTACTTTATTGATCATTTTGAGAAAAATTCTCATTATATGATGTTGAGAGTGTGTCACATCACACTTTGGCATTGCCTTTTTAGTACATTCCATTCTATTTCACTCCCTTGCAAAGTCAATGCCAAGAAAGGCAGTTGTAGACACGCTAATTTTGACTTCATATTGAGTAAATTTCATGTCACAATTATAATGCCCCAAAATAGTCAGGTGTTTAATCATTAATTAATTTTTATTGATTTTTCTCGAATTTGTTAATTAGTGTTGCCTACTTACGACGCCGTTTAGATTCCTAGCCGACATCAGTTCAGAATTAAATTTCTAAATTCAGATAGATTTAATTGAATAGCGTCGTCTAATGAAGACGTCATTTAAGTCCTAATATGTCTGGGTTTTTTATTTTTAATTTGAATTAATTTTTTAATTATCTAAAGCACGTCGCCCTTAGGAGATGCGATTTAGGTTTCCTTTTTGGATTTCCTTTCTATTTTGGCTGCTTTAATTAACCAAATGGCGTCCCGTCTGGGTAACGCGATTTGAGAGTTTCCTGATAAACATGATTTGGCCGGGATAATCTGGTTTCCGAAGTTGGGAAGGTTGCAAACTCCTCCATGCTCATCCAAGGTAAGTCCGATTGCGGGAGAGAGACCTTTTGAAGCCCCAAACTGTAAGGACTGAGGTTTCGGGTTCAGTATTCGGGTCGGTTTCGGGTCGGATTCCCCGGTTCGGACCATGAGGGGTCTTAAGAATTTCTTCTGAATGACGTCTTTCCTGCACGATGTCTTTCAAACGGCGTCTTGCTGGGTGGACGCCATTTAGGTATGTTGCTGTTATGCCACGTGGGCGGGTTTCGGGCCGCGAGAGTACGGCCCCTGTCTTGTCGTCTGAACGGCGTCCGTGATGGACAACGCCATTCAGACTGCGACCCTGCGATGTCAGTGTACGGTGCCAGTCTTGTCTTCTGAACGGCGTTGGTGGTGAGCGACGCGTTTCAGAGCTTCTGTCAGTACGGCCCATCCTGTCATCTAATAGGCGTCTGTCTCGGACGACGCGTTTTACCATGTTTCGGATTGACCCCGCGAGCCTTCCTTTCTTTCTCTCATTCTCACCCTCCCACTCTCTCTCCTCTCCCTCTCCACCTCCTCCGACCCCTCTCTTCCCCTTTCCCTTCCTCTTCTTCCTCTTCCACCACTCCAACGCCTCTCTACCTCTTACCACTACCACCACCACTTCCTTCGCGGCGTTTCCTTCTCCGGGCGGCGGCCGACGTCCCGGCGGAGTGGCGACGTCCTCGGGGGTACCGGCGGTGGTCTGCGGTGCGGCGGTACGGCGGCACGGAGCGAGGAGGAGTTCAAGTAACCGGTAGGGGGACGAACCTTGCATGAATTATAGTCGTTTCATCCGTAGTTTCCATGTGGAGCATGATGGTTTTTAGGTAGAATGAGCATGCTAAGGGGGTTTAATGGGGGTTTCCATGCATGAGGATTTATGGGCTTCCAATAGTGATTCGATTTCCTTCTCCGTTTTCCCCCTCTTGGGCGTTTTGGGTTGGAATTGGGGGTAAAAGGGAGCCCTCGGGTAGAGTTGCAGAACTTGGTTTCTGGAGTTAAATGACGTCGTGCTTGGACGACGCCATTTAGAATGGCGACGGGCCAGCACGACGCCATTTAAGTAGAAATCGTCCCATTTGAGGTTCTGTCAGTCTGGAGTTATGACGCTAAATGACATCTTGCCTGGACGACGCCATTTAGAATGGCGACGGACCAGCACGATGCCATTTTGGCAGAAATCACCCCAATTGAGGTTTCTGTAAGTTTCGGGTTCTGTTGTAATGGCGTCTGAGGACAGCGACGCCTTTTGAAAAGGCGGCTTCCCAGGACGACGCGTTTTAAGGGGATCAACCGTGGTCTGTCCCTATTTTCGGTCGCTAACAGGCGACGAGGGATAGCGACGCGTTTTAAAAAGTGGCTACCTGTAGCGACGCCTTTTTAGGCCATATTTTGAGGCCGAGATTTCATGAACCAGTTTAGGATGCTTGAATGGCGTCGGCCTTGGGCGACGCGATTCAAGACAGAATCACAATAATCTATGCTAGTAAAATGTGTTTACACTGTTAGATAATTAGTTAAAGGCATGCTTTAAATATACTCGATGATGATGGATTCTTCGTGACCGATGGCACTGCGTTGTGTGTCGTACGACCGCGGACTTCTCACGTGACCGGATCACACCGTGCCGTGTTTTGTGTTACTGTGGACCTAGAGTGACAGTTGTAGCGTTTGACACCCTGTGTCGGTGAGGTTGGGACACAACGCTGATGGGAGCAGTGGCGGGGTGACTCCTAGTGAGAGAGGGTCACCTGGTGAACCCCGGGGTTAGCTAGTACCGGTGTCGGAGTGGTACCTGTGGAGTGTCACTCGTGTTGGGGGAAGGAGTAACCACCTGAGCCAGTTGGGCCGGAGTAGCCAGCGTGCTATCCGAGGGGTTACTGTTTGGTCTCAGCGGGTCGGTGTTTCCCACTTTCGGGTATGGTCGGTGTTTCCCACTTTCGGGTATGGTCAGTGTTTCCTACTTTCGGAGGCGTGGTTGGCGTGTTTTGTCGAGACGCGAGTTGTAGGCTTCTTAATAGAATGATTCTAGAGATATGCTTGTTACATTCCGAATGCATGTGGCTCATATCGAGAATTAGGAGTAATGTGTTACAGCTTTACTTGCCTTATTTACCTGTATCTTCGTTATTGCACTTGTGGGTGTGTGAGTGGGAGGCAAGGGATCGGATGATCCCTACTGAGCCCAATTCTGGTGTGGGTCACTCCCTGCGGTTTTCAGGTGTCAAGGATGGCAGTACCGGTACCGGTACCGGTATCGGTGGGTACCGGTACCGGTACGTACCGGTCCAGTACCGGCCGGTATCGGCCCGGTACCGGTTGGTACCGGCCCAAAACCAGTCCGGTACCGGCCGGTACCGGCCCAGTACCGGTCGGTACCCACGGTACCGGTGCCGGCCGATACCGGTACGTACCGGCCGGTACGTACCGGTATCGGCCGGTATGTACCGGTATCGGCCGGTACTGCCATCCATGTCAGGTGTGGACCTCGTGGCGAGTGGCGGCGTGTGGTGTTCTCCTTGGTGTGCGGACCAACAGCTATCTCAGTTCCGGGATATGCCCCGATGTGGTTGTACTTTGCTTCTGCCTGTACTTATTTAATTTCTTGGGCTATATAATTATTATTGGACCGTATACGGACATTATTAATTTCCTTCCTGCCTACTTATAATTTCTTGTAGTCCGTGTGATTGTTATATTTAACCTTGTTTAACGCTTACTCCTCCAGACGTGTGTTTGAGATTCGGGTGTAAGACCGTTGGTTAATGATTCGACACCCATTTAGTGATCGGATCTCCGATCATAGGGTGGAGGGTCATTACACAAACACCCTTAAACCTATTCTTATAAATACAACCCCCTTTGGACCTTTGAAAAAGGTTGGCCATTGGTGATTTTGAAGTTCAAGGTAAGGTGTTTGAAGGCTCTAGAGGAGAAAAACATGGACAACAAGAGAGACTTCATCTAATGCTTATTCTTCATCATCCTCTTCATCCTTTGAAGCTTTTGAAGATCAAGGCTATAGAGGAGCCAACCAACCATCTTCTTTTCCTAATTTCTTTCTAAACTTTTCATTAGTTTCATACAGTTTATTCATTGTTTTCCATAGTTCATCATCATTATCACCACTTTATGTTCACAAACACATCATTATTTTCCACACCCACATGCACATTAGGGGTTTAAAAAAATAATCTAGTGAGTAGATTAGTTTAGTTACATGTTTAAATTTCTTATTAGAATAGATACTATTCTACTTTAGTTTTAATTAGAATTTCTACTTTAATCTTTCTTACAAAGTACAAAGAAGAAGAAAGAAGGAAATCCAAAAGAATAACCATCAAGAAATTAAAAGCAAGAACATCAATAAAAGGACTTTCTTTCTTTGGCCGGCCGAAGAAAGGGAATCAATAGCTCAATCTCTCAAATTTGAAAAGGTAAGCGATCAATCTTTCTTTTGAAACTTTACAGTTTCTGGCGATTACGTTTTCTTTAGTTTTCAATAGTTTTATTTTTCATATGAATCACATGAAACTCATGAACATCACCCAAAAATGGTATCTTATCCTCCACTCCCAGAATCTCTAGCAGACATATTCAATGCCCTTATGGCAGCCAACGCTCTAGTATTGCCTAAGGAGAAAATTGTCTGGCCTCAAAATGCTGATGCCTCTAAATACTGTCTTCCATAGACAACCCGGGCATACAGTTGATGCGTGTTTCCAATTCAGGGACTAGATTCATGATCTTAATGAGCAAGGAGGTGTTGACTAGGATGAGATGAGAAAATACATAGCCGCCCTGAAGGCAAGGAGACCGCAACCACAGCAACAACAACAGCCACAACAATAGCAACAACAGATACAAAGAGCATCAGCACAGGCAGCAGCACCACCAAACATGGGTATAGTGCAGAACCCACTGCCGGAGCATCAACACCAGGTCGCCCCAATTCTTACTAATAGCCAGTCTGAGGCTAATAGGGGGCAACAATGGAAGGAAGAAGAATCCTTCTCTGTCTATTCTACAGGGCACATCCCGAGTATCACCGAGCAACCGCCTCGCCGTATTCTCCACATACCCAAACCAGAAACCATAACCGTTACTCCCATACCAACACCTGCCTACCATAGACCCACTCCACCATCTACCTTCCTTAAACCCATTACCCCCTCCGCCACCATGCCTCCATCAAATAACCCTTTGCAACTGAACCACGAACCCCTCATGCCTTCTAAACCATTGCTACGCATACCATTTCCCACATCACTTGCACCAACCCTTCACCCCAATACCATACAACCTTCCAAATCACTCATTTGCATTCCAGCACCTCTACTAAATAATCCCCCACCACACCCGTCTACGAACCCATTACCCCCTCTAAACCCCTCATCAACATGGCAGTACTTAAGATCTCACCTGGACCTTCCAAATTGAACAGAATATGCTCCGGAGCGGGAGAATCTTCAATAAGGTCTTCTCTCAGTCCACGGTAAGAGATGGCCCATTACAGCCGTCAGACGAAATTCAGAATGAAGAGAGTGCACTTGGGACTCAGTATGACCTACTAAAGCAGCTAGATAGAACACCGGCACTTATTTCCATACTAGAACTGATCAATAGATCCAAGATCCATCAAGAGGCTCTGATAGAATATCTGCAGAGAGTGATGGTCAGTGAAGATGTGCTAGTAGAGAAGATAACTGCACTGCTAGTTCCACAAGGGGATCAACCCTCTATAACATTTCACACACCTGAACTAGCACTACCAGCGGCCAGGAGCATGGCGCTTAGCATTATAGTTAACATATGCAAGAAGGTTGTGGATGCATGTCTGGTTGACACAGGGGTTTCTATTAATGTATTATCACCAAAGACCATAGAATTCTGTGGTGTACCCAAGGAGAAGTGGTTGCCTTCTCCTCTGGGAATGGTTTACTTGAAGGTAGAGTTAGGTCCCGTTTGTCATGCCGAGATCGAGTTCCACATCTTGGAAATCGACCTCTCTTTGAAAGGCATCCTTCGCCATCCCTATATCAAATCTCTTGAGGCCATACCTTCCACAAACCATCAATGCCTCAAGTTTCCTTATAAGGGATGAATCATTAAATTAACGAGCATGCCAATCCTTGCTGTTGCTCATTCTTTGAACATCAAGCCGACTCCTTTACCTAGACGACAACCCATTATGTCGGTATTACAGGTTTATTCTCCTTCGGCTGATCCTTTGGAAGCCACTATACTTGTTCCTTGTCCAGTCGATGCTGTGAAAAGGGGGAAGTGCGTGAGTACCCCTGGCTGGGACATGATGATGAAGGGTGGTTACTAACCTGGAAAAGGTCTGGGCACACAACTGCAGGGTAGAACCAGGCCTATCAAAGACAGTAAAAGAGAACCTGGTAATGGTCTGGGCTATAGGCCAGCGAAGGTGAGACGACACATTGTTCAGTAGCAGGAAGATGAGGACGGTCAGAAAATCTGGAAGACAATGACCACACTGTGCAAAGAAAACGGGATCCTTTGACTTGGACCCTATATACACACTTCATTAAGGGACCCGTGATTAATCATAACAATGATAATACGGTGGTGATCACTTCCCACTTTGATCTACATGACATATATGAGAGAGACTTAGCCAGGCACTGTTCTGAACTGCTGACATACCAATCCTTGGAGGCCCTGCGGCCGATGAAGAGAAGGAAGATTCAAGATCCGAAGTGCGAGTGGTACCGCTGGTTCGACACATGGGACCTGTACATTGCACTGAATAGGCTATTCCTTGATCCCTTAGAACCAAAGTGGCCGCCATTGATTGATGAGTTGTTTGAAGGGCCTAGGGCCATTTTTAATAAGAGAATTTTACTAAGTGAAGAGACACATGACGGGGAGCCTGATGACCCTTAGCATCCTAGATTCAACACTGATCTTCTCTGTAGGGGAACCTATCCCCATCATGTTTTCACCCTCCATACCGTATTCTGCACTCTGCTCCTGACCCTGACCTAGTCGAGGGTCATTACTGAAGATATTCCTCGGGCTCCGCCCGTCTTGGTTACTTTGTCCCCTCGGGACCTAATTCCTCTCGATCTGGAGAAAATCCATGATATAATTTGGGACATACTATTGTACGATCCCCCCAATCCTTTGGCCTTGGTGTCGTTACCTTCACCTTCTCACTCTCCTTCTTTCCAGATTCATTCTTGTTTTATGATAAACTCCAATAATCTCCAAAAAAAAACAGAAATTTGGCAACTCCCTCTTCTCGTATCCTTGTAGGGGAAACATCATATTACTTGTCTGAATATATCCCGTCGTACGGGTCACTCCGGCAAGATTCTCTTCTAGATCTGCTTTGCCCCTCCTCTCGGGAGGATTCACCTGTGTCACATCCTGTATCCCTTGATTTTTATCCTTCTTCGTCCTCACTAGGCCAGGATAGTGAGTTTAGTAGTAGGCAGTTTAATGAAGTTAGGGAGTCTAGGTCTAGGCAGGTTAGTGATATTAGTCAGGTTAGGAAGTCTAGGAAGTCTAAGGATAGACAAGTTCCAGATAGATACCTCCAGGATCGAGCTTTAAGATGCGTTTCCTGCTCTCAGATTCCCCAGCTGTTAGAGAATCCCATTCAGATGCCAGAAGAATGTGAAGTTGATGAGTTAGTCGATGACGGGTATGAGGTATATGAACTTTTACACGAGAAAGACCCCATTACTGAGGATGAGGATGTCGACGAGGGCGTGGCTGAGGCATATGCTAGTGGAGTGAAGAGATTTGATGAACCTTTAGCTGCTGTAGAAGAGTCTACCGAAGAGATTAATCTAGAAAGTGAAGATGAACCTAAGGTTGTCCTCGTCAGTAAAAATATTTTTGAAATAGACAAGGAGGCAGTGGTTCAAGTTCTCATAGACTACAAGGACACTTTTGCTTATATCTATGAAGATACGTCGGGATTAGATTCTTCCCTAATGGAATATCGATTAACATTGAAAGATGGGGCTAGCCCGGTTAAAAGTCAAATTTATTAGAGTTGTCCTCTATCTGCAATGGGTGGCAAATATAGTCTCGGTCATGAAAAAGGATGGGAAGATCATGATTTGCATTGACTTCCGAGATTTGAATCGGGCATGTCCTAAAGACGACTTTCCACTGTCTCACATAGATGTACTCATCGACAACACAACTGATTATTAAATATTGTCATTCATGAATGGATTCTCAGGCTATAATCAAATTCGCTTGGCTGAAGAGGACCAAGAGAAGATGTCGTTCACTAAACCTTAGGGCACTTATTGTTATGTCGTTATGCCGTTCGGACTAAAGAATACTTGAGCCACTTATCAGAGCGCTATGATGGCTATATTCTACGACTTGATGCACATTGATTTAGAAGTGTACGTGGATCATCTGTTAGTGAAATCCAAGATTAAGGTTGAGCATGCCAAGGTATTGGCGAGACTTTTGGAAAGGTCAAGAGAATACCAATTGAAGATGAATCCCAAAAAGTGCGTATCCGGTGTATCATCAGAGAAGTTATTAGGATTCATCGTGAGCAAGTGGGGCATTGAGATCGATTCCAATAAGACTAAGGCTATCCGAGAAATGCTAGCTCCACGAAACTTGAAAGAATTAAGAAGATTGATTGTGAGGTTGCAATTTATTCGCCGCTTTGTCTCTCAGCACTCACAAAGGTGTAAGCCATTTTAAGAGCTTACTAAGCCGAGAGTCAAGTTTGATTGGGACGATAAGTGTCAGGAGGTATTTGATTGGGACGATAAGTGTCAGGAGGCGTTTGATGGATTGAAGACATATCTCGCAGGTCTTCTGATAGCTTTAGAATGTGTCGTTAAAAACCCAAGCTAACAATCATATTTTAATCGGCTCATGTAAACTAATTTTAGCAATAGCAATGGTGAGTCCGAGTCGATCCACAGGGAGTTAAATTTTTAACTTTGAAAACTTTGGAATTTAGTTAATCTAAAAAAATGACGATTGTTTAGGATTTTTAATGCTTTAGAATTCAATTATTCTAAAAATAACAACAACCTGAATTAACTAGTTCACTAAATGATTAATTACTCAATCAAACTGTACACAAGCTAATTGACTAAAATTAAAAAGAAATCTAATTAACTAAACTAATTCCGAGTAAACAAACACTCCTATTGTAAGGAAGAAATAACAATTAATTGAATAAATGTTGAACAAAATTCTCATTAACCACTAATCCTCTAACAATAACAGCACTCATCTAAACTAACAAAATAATTAATAGAAAATTAAATAAATGAACACATGAAGCAAATAGGGGCTCGGGGGAGGCTTCTGTGCTTGTAGGGCGGCTCACTGGACCCCAGTGGGGTATGTGGACGCGGATGGGAGCTGCGGTGCTTTGGACCGCTCGCAGGGATGCGTGGTAGGCGAGGCGGCGCGGCACGTTGAACCGGGCCCTGGCGCGGACGGCGAGGCAGCATGGCAGGCGAGGTAGCTGCGCAGACGGCGGAGGGCGGGAGCTCTTCCCGCAGCGCCACGTGGTGCGTTTGGGCCCGCCGGACGATGCTGCTGTGAGAGAGAGAAGGAGAGAGGAGGAGAAAAGGAGGAGAGAGAGGGAAGCTGCGGCAGAGAGAGGATGGCTGAGAGAGAAAAAGTAGCGGGGAGGAAAAGAGGCTGCGGGAGAGAGGGAGAAGGAGAGAGGAGGAGAAAAGGTAGAGAGGGAGGGAGAAAAAGACGAAGAAGAAAAGGACAAACAGAGAAGAGAAGGAGGAAGATACATGAGAGAGAGAAAAAGGTGAGGAGAGAGGGGGGCCTGACAGAGAGGGAGAAAGCAGAGGGAGAAAGAAAAAGTAATGGGGAGAGAGGGAGAGTCTGCGGGAGAGAGGGAGAGTAAGGTGGAGAGAGAGTAAACAGAGAGAGAAAAAATAATACTCCGGAGAGAGAAGAGGGGGGGTCCTTTTAAAGAAAAGAGAAGAAAGATTTTTTTAAAATAAAGAAGGCGGGGGAAAGGAAGACAGCTGGCCCTTAAATTAGGGTTTCTTTGGTAAAGGGTTGGGGTAATCCTAATATGACCAGTTTGCCCTTACGTCTTTTATTTTTCCAAAAAGATGAGCAATTTCGCTAAGATTTGAACCCCAGACCTCCCACAAGCCCACATAGACTTAACCATTACACCACAGCTTCTTTTATGCCCTGTTCACATAAAATAAATTCAAGTTAGCATACTTTCATAAAGGTCGTCACATTTATTTATTTATTTCATCTCAATTTTGTCAAAAAACTGCAAACGCGCTATAGTCCATTAATCACATGAAATGACGATGTTTTAAGTCGGAATTTGACGAAATTGGTACCGTTGGAATTGGTACGAAATTATCTATCAATTCATGTTATTTTACAGATGAAAACTTGAGTATGATGCGTATGATTTCCTATTTTGAGACCACCATCTCTGGACAAACTTCTAGTTCTTTACATTTCTGTCCTAGATGATGCCGTGGGGGCTATCCTAGCACAAGAAGATGAAGAAGGATAGGAGAGGGTAGCCTATTATCTCTCTAAACTCCTCAACCCCGTGGAACAGAGATATACAGCGATAGAGAAGACATGTGCTGCATTGGTCTGAGTGGTTCAGAAACTGAAACATTACTTCCTAGCTCATGAAGTCCATCTCATTGCTAGGATGAATCCCATCAAATTCCTCCTTGAGAAATATGTCATTATAGATCGATTAGCACGTTGGCAAAGCTTTATCTCTCAATTCAATATCACCTATATCCAGCAGAAAGTAATCAAAGGCTATGCCATCGCAGAACATCTTGTTCATCACCCTCTTTCTCGTTTTGATCTAGTCTGATTGGAGTTTCCGGATGAGGAATTGATGTCCATAGACAGAGTCAAAGACGATATGTGGACTCTGCATTTTGACAGAGCTTTAAACTCTCATGGTAAGGGTATTGACTTTGTTCTGCTATCACCTGAAGGTGTCACCATTCCACAAGCCTTTCAGCTTGACTTTCCTGTCACCAAGAACATCACTGAATATGAGGCTCTTCTAGCCGGTCTCGAGGCCGCTCATCTCCTTGGTGCCACAAAGCTCAGGATTGTCAGTGATAGTCAGCTAATCCTTCGCCAAGTACTTACCAAGTACTGAACTCTCGATCCCAAACTCAAGCCATATCAAGAACTCACTTCTGCCTATGCCAAGCTTTTCACTAGATTGATCTTCGTCCATGTTCTTCAAAATCAGAACATTATAGCTGATGTTCTAGCTTCTCTCACGTCATCTCTAAGTTTTTCTATCCGCAAACAATCTGAATCGATCATCGTCCATAGGCGTCTTTCACCCGCTGTGAAAGACCCTTCATTCCTTAGGACTAAAGAGAAGTTGCAGAAGAAGGCTAGAAATGGAGATATTGTGGAGAAGCGAGAGCTGAAGGACCTTTGCAACATGAATAAAATTGCATTTCATCATTCGTCTCCATATTATCCGCAAGGTAATGGCCAAGCAGAGGCAACTAATAAGGCTTTGATAAAAATCATCAAGAAAACGTGTAAATCTAACCGATACGTAGACTGGCCGGAGAAATTGATCGAGGTTTTGTGGGCATACCGAACTTCATTCCGCACGCCCACTAGGTAGACTCCATATTCTTTAACATTCGGAATGGAGGCGGTAGTTCCATACGAAGTCCTCATCTCGTCCTTAAGAGTACAGTTGAATAAGGAGTTTTCCCTTGATGAGCACCGCTCAGCACTCCTAACTCAATTGGAACTCTTAGACGAGAAAAGATGAACAACTGCTAATCATGCGCGAGTATATCAGAACAGATTAGTACGTTTTTAATCAAAAGAAAGTCATTCAGTGAAAATTCAAAGTTGGTGAAATAGTTGTTAAAAGAATCTTTGTAAAACCTGGTGGTCCGTGTTCTAAGCTCCAACCTAATTGGGAAGGACCTTATGTTATCTCACATGCTTTTCCTGGTGATGCTTACAAACTATTTAATGTAGAAGGTCAAGAGCTATCTCATCCCTGGAATGGTTTATATCTTAAGAAGTACTACCCTTAGTTTAATGTAGCAATCAACATTGTGCAAAGACCAGTGGAGTCAAAAAGTTTGAAAACTCAAATTTCCTCATTAGTCTTTAATAATCTAATTCAAATGCATTATTGCACACACAAACACGTTTGGTTCGTGAGTAACAAGAGATACAAAACCCAAAGAATGTCGAAAGCTTGATACATGTGTAAAAGTACAACTCATTCTTTTTAAAAGAAAACTTTTGTTTTTACTCTCAGCCCACGATGTTGAAACGAGACCTATAATAGACTACCAAAAATACCCGCCATCTTACTAGGAGGCTGTCATAGAAAAAAAGTGGGAGATCCGCACCACAAAAAACAAAAGAAAACCAGAAGGCAAAAAGCCAACAAAATCAAAAGGCCCCTCAACATTACAAATGCTACATCAAAGGCCACAAAATCAAATAAAAAGGGAGCGCAAGGTCATTAAATATCCCGTAAAAGTAAAAATGACCGAACCCCAACAGATAATAGGGTAAAGGAGGGACATCTTTTTGGGTCTCCAGAACTCTCTCGTAGGCTTTCAAAACCAATTCTTCCTTTCTGTCTAAAAGAGTATATTCCAAACTTGAAGAATGGCCTAGGATGACTAAGGGTCAGACCATCGAATGGGATCACGATCATAAACATAATTCAAGCATAATGAGTCTAGACTATACTATTAAAGAATGACTTGGAAATTAAGTTAATGAATGTATATACTCTTTTGATCCAAGTACCATGCTGGTCCTTAGTTTATTAAATTGAATATTTCAAAATCACAAAAAATTGAATATTTTAAAAAAAAATTTGAATATTTCAAAATCACAAAAAAAATGAATATTTCAAAACCACAAAAAAAAATTGAATATTTCAAAACCACACAAAAAATTGAATATTTCAAAAATCACACAAAAATTGAATATTTCAAAACCACAAAAAAAATTGAATCTTTAAATATCACAAAAAATTGAATATTTAAAAAATCACAAAGATTTGGATATTTCGAAAATGGCAATTGCAAAACAAAAAAAATATTTTAATTAGCATTCGCTTGTCAGATCATGATTGTTGCATATCTTTGATTTTCAGTGAGCATCTGCATGCTTGTATGTTACATTTTAATTATTGCATTTAATCCTCTTTATTTGCCTTCATTAAATAAAGGCTTCGCCCCTTGACCCTTCTACTAAGGATAGGTTTAAGTAGCTGGTTACTTAACCGGGCAAGGGGCTAAGTCCGAATAGATGCTTAACCTGTTTGTTCAAGTCACACGCAGGATGCATGTATTTGAGGAGATTCAAAGGAGACAATAGAAGTACCAAAAGCTTCATTCATATATCCAAATTCCATATACATACAAAGATAAAAGCCCGTCATCAGGACTTGAAAGAAAATACATCAACAGCCGCTCAGGGTTGGCTCTCCCCAGCGCCTTCATCATACTGACTCTGCGCCTCATCGGGTCCCTCTGGCATCCTGGTCGGTGGCGGTGGTGGCCCCATCAGACTCGGTCCAGCTTGGCCCAACGTATAGCAACGCTGGTAGTAAACGCATTCCCATGCCCCCTCTCCTACACTCGCTACCGGGCACAACGGTAACATTCCTCCACGCTGTGTCGCTAGTTCTCCGCAACTCCAAGTTGGACCCGGAGGGAGGTCACCTCAACATCGGCCCGTCGCCGCACGTTGTGCTCACGCTCCCGGTCCTCGATAAGCATCTCTAGACGCATCTGGAGGTGTGCAAGCTCTCGAGGAAGGTCGTCGCTAGAGAGGCGTGCCAGCTGCTCATCCAAAGCTCTGATGCGAGCAGCATTAGCTTGAGCCTGGGTAGCTGCAACACAGGTCTGCTCCAACTCTGCCTCAGCCCTCTGCAGGGCTTCTTGAAGCTCAGCAACCTGCAAGAGAAGATGTTGTTAGCCAAGGATCAAGATCAAATTCAAAGAACAAAAGGACAAGGTTGGAGACTCACTCGGGCGGCGCGGTCCTCCTCAGCCAGAGAGGCTCGATGGATGGCTTGAGCCAGCTGTGCCTGGAGGTCGGTGAAGGCAGCATCAGAATGAGCGACAGAAGAGGAGACACCGGCTGTGTAGGCGGGAGGCTGAGCCGCGTGGGTGTAGGCGGCACGCTGCATCAAAAGGGAAAACACTGTCAGTGGCTAAGTGCCAAAACATGTAATAAAAGAATTTATTCATATCATAATTTATTCATACATACCAAATCGTGGAGCTCCTTCTGAACTTGCTCCAACTAGGCCTCAACGTCCTAGACTCGAGCCCGGAGAGTGATGATAGTTGCGTCACGTACATCCTACATTTTCACACATGTCATTCATGCATTCACAAAGTAAATAAAGATGATAATAAAATGCAAGAAGAATGAAGGCATACTTACATCGAGGGGGCGCAGCTGTCGCAGTTAGGCGACGTCGTGCTCCCGATACTGCTAGAGGTAGGACTCGCTACTCTCGCGCGTGACTGAACTAGGATGCCGCCTCGGTGTCAGTTGTCGAACTAGTCACGGAACTTGACACGCCAGTCCGTGCGCGCCTGTTTCCCCCTCATCGAACGCCCTATCCCCTCTGGGATCTCCTCCTGGACCCACTCTTGGTGGAGGCTCAGGGTCCTCATGGCGTGCCACAGGTGCAGCAGCTCAATCTCGTTTAGGCAGGGCACCCATATCTGCTTGTCGAATCTCGCTCCGCCAGCTGTCACCCACGGCTTTCGCGCTTCGCCCGTGCCCAGATATGGGCACCAGATGACCTGCATGCATCTAAGTTAGTTGCATTCATAATTAATAAATTGCATTTAATAAAAGAGAAACATATTTGCATTAAATAATTAACTCACTAGGAGCTTCGAATAATCAAGGAATTGACGGCCAAGAGCCGTCAACTGGTGGTGCTGTGGAGCCGTGTCCACAATCGGCTGCCATCGGCGCACGAGCGGTACCGCCTCAGTCTGAATGGCCTTAGTTCGGCCCAAAGGGAAGTAAAAATAACTCTAAACCAACACAAGTAAACATATAGGTTAGAAACATCATTTCATAAGCATACATTTGCATTAACGAAATAATTAAAATAAATTGTACCTGGAGAAACCGCGCAAAGCTGCTGATGGTAGTCTCATGGTCTGGCGTGACCGCAGACAGGTCGGCAAACAGGTGGGACAGGAGGGCCGCACCCTAGGCGTACTCATGGATCCTATCTAAATCCTCTAATAAACCTAAAAATCTACAATGAATCTGGTGTAGACACTCTAATTTGACTTCATATTGAGTAAATTTCTTGTCATAGTAATAATGCCCCAAAATGGTATGATATTTAATCATTAATTAATTTTTATTAATTTTTTTTCTCGAAATTTTGTTGATTAGCGTTGCCCATGCGCAACGCCATTTAGATTCCTAGCTGAAATCAGTTCGGGATTAAATTCCTAAATTCAGATAGATTTAACTGAATATCGTCGCCTCAGGAAGACACCATTTAGATCCTAATCCATCTGGGTTTTTGATTTTTAATTCAAATTAATTTCCTAATTATCTAAAGCACGTCGCCCTAAGGAGACGCTATTTAGGTTTCCTAATATTTTCCGGATTTCCTTTCTATTTTGGCTGCTTTAATTAACCAAATGGCGTCCCGTCTGGGCGATGCGATTGGAGAGTTTCCTGGTAAACATTTGGCCGAGATAATCTGATTTCCGAAGTTGGGAAGGTTGCTAACTCCTCCTTGCTCATCTAAGGTAAGTCCGACTATGGGAAAGAGTCCTATTGAAGCCCAAAATACCCTTAAACCTATTCTTATAAATAAAACACCCTTGAACCTTTAAAAAGGTTGGCCATTGGTGATTTTGAAGCGTAAGACAAGGTGTTTTGAGGCTCTGAATGAGAAAAACGTGGATACCAAGAGAAGCTTCATGTAAAGGCTTCTTCTTCCCCATTCGATTCATCCTTTGAAGCTCTTGAAGGCCAAGGCTATAGAGGACCCAACCAACCATCTTCTTTTCCTAATTTCTTTCTAACTTTTCATTAATTTCATATAGTTTATTCATTGTTTTTCATAGTTCATCATCATTATCACTTCATGTTCACACATACACACATCATTATTTTCCAAACCTATATGCATATTAGGGGTTTAAAGAACAACAATCAAGTGAGTAGATTAGTTTAGTTGCATGTTTAAATTTCTTATTATGATAGATACTACTCTACTTTAGTTCTAATTATATTCTTTCTTGTTTATTTTTTTTTGCAAGGTACAAAGAAGAAGAAAGAAAGAGATCCAAAGGAATAACCATCAAGGAATCAAAATCAAGAACATCTTACAAAAAGGGTTCTCTTTCTTTGGCCGGCCAAAGAGAGGGAATCAAGGACTCAATCTCCCGAATTTGAAAAGGTAAGCGATCAATCTTTCTTTTGAAAGTTTTTACGATTTCTGACGATCACGTTTTCTTTAGTTTCCAATAGTTTTTATTCATCATACAAACAACATAAAATTCATGAACATCACACACATGATTTGAGCACCTATAGCTTTTTGGCAATCATGGTGGGACTTGGTCTTGCCGTCTTTTAACATTTGTTCTTGCTTTTTATCATGGGGCATCCACGGTGCACCACTTGTGTCCCTCGGGCACTCCTTTCACCAATTGGTGAGTTTAGTTACTTTTATCCCTACGTGCACTACGTGCATACCCCCTTGCGGCAAGATCTTGTCCTCCCGTAATTGATTGGAAGTTGTGAGTGTGATAGGAAGTGTGTGGTTGATTGAATTTATGTTTGCTTGTATGATAATAAATTTGTTTAACTTGAGTTTGCATGATCAATTAGATTTATGTTTATCTTGATAACTTGGGAGGGGATTATCCTCGAAATTACTCTCTGTTTACAGTTTTAAGGCTCCGAATAGTGTCTAGACAGAGAGACGTGATTCAAACTGCGTCGCTGTCACAAAACGCTATTCAACCTCATATTCATGTTTGCTCTACTGCCTGAGGATCTGGTAACAAAAGAAGCTTCTGTCTTGAATAGCCTCGGTGAACAGCGACGCGATTCAAACAGTCCCTTCTTTTGTCCATCAGTCCTCAGATCATTGATTTCTTTGTTACCTACGTTTATCTTATACTACATTAGAGGCCATCTAGGCCGTAGGCCATCTGCATTGGGGCTCACACGCCCCTCATAGGAACACCCTTCTTAGCATCTTCACCTCTCTCTGACTGGGTCGGTCCCTCGGTCAGACTAGAGTGGTTGGTGTTAAGACCTCCGTAAGTCCCCAAAAGTATGGTATTCATCCTTGTTCATCAGGCTGGTTGTACCAATTGATGTCCTGGTTAGTTATTCATAACATTGTGAGGGAACCATAGAGTATAACGGTGGAAAAATTGAACTGAAATTAGGATCCTACTTCACTGAGTGAATTTGTGTTTAACAATTCAAATAATTCAACAAGGAATCTTAAGATAACCTAACCATCCACTTGTTTGCTAATTCTTTGCACAACTTGTTTGAATCGTTGTCAAAACATAACACCGTGATGCTCCGATCAGTTAGAACTCTCGGCATGGTTACCATTGAATAGGAAAATGTATTTGAATATGAGGGAGATGCTAATACCCCTTGCAATTATGATTATCATTTTGAGAATGGGGGAGATGCTAATGCCCCCCATGACTCCAACTTCTTTTACACTGAATATGAGGGGGATACTTATGTCCCCCATTAGACTCAATTTCTCCATGACCAGTATGATACTGGTACCAATCATCCTCATGTGCACGTAATCTCCAATCCCACTTATGAGGAGGCTCAAGATCAAGCTGAGCCTTTGTCTAACAATCCCCCTTATCTGGTTACCGTCTTGAGAGCTCTGGCTACCCACGTGAACTCTCAACAGCTTGAGGCGATCCAGTCTATTCTTAAGGGGAAGATGTCCTTGCGTTCTGACGAACCGAATCCCGCGGTTCCCCCTGTTGTTCGTCAAGTTCCTCCCCCTCACCATATTCCCTTTATTCATCAAGCTATGGAAGGTCTTCATATTTCTACTCCCTGGCCATCTAGGCCATAATAATATTGCTCGAGATACCCGGCTAGACCGCATACGCCAACTCACTAGAATGCGTTCGGGTATGGCGGAAGCGCTACTGGACCTCAACCGTACTACCCCACTTGCCCCAGTTACTCCAAAAGGCAAGCCTATCATGATCCATCACCTCCTCCCCAAATTGATCCCGTGACTCAGGCCTTACTCACGAAGATGGACCACATGGACGAGTAATTCAATAATTTTAAGAAAATGATGGGAGTCAAGGCTGTACTTGAGATCACCCTCTCCAGTTTGCCATTATTTCGTCTGTCACCTTCTGAAATGCCAGTATATAGAAAGTACAATGGTTATGGCAGTCCCTTCACTCATTTGTAGGAATTTATGTATGAATCCTCTTTCTGGCAGAACGATAAAAGGTCACTAGCATTCTTATTTAGGAAATGATTAGAGGGACCAACCCTCGAGTGATTTTTCTCGTTAGATTCGTCTGATGTGGAGGATTATGAAATTGTGTCAAGAAAGTTTATCTAGTGATACCATGATAGAATTGCACCGTCCTTATCAATAACTGACTTGGTGGCTGAAAAGATGAAGCCCGATGAAGACTTCATCACCTATGTTGATAGATGGAGAGGTATGGCAGAGAAAATAAAAGATCATATGTCTGAGTCAGAACAAGTGAACATGATGATTGCCAACGCCATGCCTCAATACTGATTGCTCGAAATTATGTGTCGTTAAGCATATTCGAACATCAATCTTAAAATTTCAATTTCCACATATAATTATTTGAAAAAAGCAAGTGATGAGATTGGATCGAACCTACAGGGAAATAGATTTTTAAAGTTGAAAATCTTAAGTTCTTAGAGGAAAAACAGAGAAGAAAGAAGATGGAGCATTATGATTTGATAGTTAAGAATTAAAATTAACCGGACTTACTATGAACTCACAAAAGGAGCATCCCTTAATGAGCATAATCAGACCATCTACTGAACTAAGACTACCTCTAAAACACTAATTAAAAGTAGAATACAAAGTTTGAGTAGTGTCAACAGAAGAAAAAATAAAAGTTGTAGAACAAAAAAGGGGAGAAAAGATAACTATTTTCAAAGGCGATACTGTCATTTATTATTATAACTATATGCAATTTTACAGAGACATTGAAAATAAAAAATTAACATGACTTTTATAAGGAAACTTTTATAGAAAATATTTGAAATACAGTGTAACATGGAGAACTCAAAAACTAGACAGTGAGGCGGTAGAGAGAGAAAACTGATGTTTGCAGCCATTGTAGCCCTTCGCGCAGATCCTTGGTAGCCCTGGACTTCTTCCAGTGATCAGTTGCAGTGCCTCGAGTCTATCTCTTGCGCTGACAGCCATTAGTTTGAGAGAGCTGTAGAGAGAGAGAGAGCGAAAGAGAGGGAGAGAGAGAACAAAAGTTAGAGAGAGGGGGCTGCTACAATACCCGCGGGTACTGTAGCAAAGAGAGGGATAAAGTGAGAGAGAGAAATTGGGAGAGAGAGATATTTGGATGGAAGGGGTGAGAGAGTTTAAAATTTTCAAAACTGTCTTTTTCCTCCCCCTCCTATGGTTTTATAGAAGAGAGTCCCAAATTTTGAATTTCAAAAAGGGTAATAAATAGGCCATTAAGCTCCCCCTTGATTAGGGTTCTTCTTTAAAAGTCATGAATGTTTATTTTAAAATTTGAATTTAGAGAGAGATATTTGGTTTTGATTTTTGAAATTTAGATTTTAAGTAATAAATGTTATTTTCGAAATTTAAATTTTGAAATTTGAAATCCAAATTTTAAAAATAATAAATATTATTTTTGAATTTGAATTTCCATCTCTCTCTTAGCTGGCATGTGGGCCCCTTTTGAAGAGAAAAAATACAATCTTGTTCCTTCTAGGATTTGAACCCTGGTCACTTCATTGAAACTCAGGTGGGCTAACCACTATGATATCTGTTTTCACATGTCCTATATCCACATAAAATAAAAGTTAAGTTCATACAGCAATCAATAAATTTTTCAAATGTATATTAAATAATTTTCGAAAAACTCTTATTAGAAATGAAATTATCACACTTACTTAATCTATGAAATGATGATATTTGGCATTCGAATTTTTGCAAAATTAATATTTTGAAAGCATAATCGATTTATCTATCATTCCATGTGATTTTGTGCATAAAATTGATAGTATAGTGTGTAAATTTCATATATTGTTTATCTAAAAATGTTTACTTATCACATCCCCCAACTTAATCATTACTAATCCCTTAGCAATGCAATCATTTGAAAAATTAGGACTACTATGATTAGTAGAAAGAATCAAACTTTATTTTAAAGGATATCTATTGTAAATGGTAGGCAATTTGAATTCAAGTTTTCGTTCTCTCGCCCACTATACTTGGAATCAGGACAGGTGATTGTGCATATCATTTGAGGTGCTTGTCATTGTCTTCGCTCACCTTTGGTGAAGAACTACCTAGGGGAGAGAAAAGAAAAAGAGATCTCTAGATTAGTTGGCTAGACCCGCTTTTCGGTTCTTGCACTAACTCAACACTTTTTAAGATTTGGTCTTATGTTGTTGTAAAAGACTTTTTGATTTAGCGCGATTGTTTTTTTCATTTGGTTGCGCTTTGAGAGTGCGTACTTTTTGCCACCCTTTTTACTTTGCCTGAGGGGAGGGTGCGTACTTTTGCCACCGTCCTTCCTTTGGCTCTTTTGAAGCATATTTATTTGATTTTCATACTTCTAATTGCCATTTTTTCGAGATGACCGCCTCCATAAAGTGCTAAGTAGATTGGTCTCCTATTACGAATCCTAACTTTCATTTTTTTTAACTTAAAAATAAAAACAAAATAGGTAATCCTATACTTCGGGTCAACTCCAGCCACTCTACTTTTTCAGGATTTTCCATTCTTTTCAAGTTACCGTGTGTGTGTGAAAATCATCATGTCGTGACTCTTTGTGGAGAGGGGGGTTAATTCAAACTTTTACTCAACTTCCTAGCTCAATATTGATTTGTTTAAGACATCCTAAATGAAGTATGATAGATAAAAATCCCCATTGGAGTGTGAAAATGAAGAAATTTTTGAAAATTTTGTGTGAAAAATGATGAATTCTTTTTTTTTTTTCAAAAATTTTGTTCATTTTAAACGATTATTCAATATGCACTATGATTCTCCCCCCCAATTTGAATGACATTGACCTTAATGACATGGTAATGAAAAGAATTATTTAAGATGAAATCCATAATGAGGAAAGATACAACCTGAGGTATGTGAAAGGCTTCTCCATGTACACCAATGTGGATGATCTCAGCTTTCTAACAAGAAAAGAAAAAGAGAAGAAACAGAATAAAAATGAGAAGATTGGGTTGCCTCCCAATAAGCGTTAAGTTTAACGTCTTCAGCCAGACGCATGTGAGTTCTTATCAACCTGGGTCAATTGATTTGTTGGTATCATTTTGTGTGCGCTGCTAAGATATTCTCAGAGTCATACTTTTCCTACTCATGAAGTGATGATTTGTCTGATTTGACCATTTGACTACCTCATTCACGCTTACTTTACTTAGACCTTGGTTTATGTGTAATTCTCCTCTCGACTTGGCATGTCTCATCATATGAATGTCGTGCATGCGATCAGGCTGTAAGGAATTGTGCTTAAATTCAGGAGGAGATATAGGAGATGGTAGTGTTGGCCTAGGGTGCAACTTTAGTACAGGTTCAATGATAGGCCAAGAACTAAGCGAGTGAGGCAAATTGTGAAGTGAATCAATGTCCTTGGTGTAGGATAAAGATTGTTCAAACTCTAAATTTTCTTCTATGAGAAAGAGAAAATGTTCTAAATCCGGACTATCATCTACTATATTATCCATGGCATGCACTGTATAACAATCCTCATTCCGATCCAAGTACTTAGGAGATTGAAAAATATTGATCCCAATCCGCCGCTCCCTAAAAGATATGTCCATCTTACCTATCGCACAATTGATATTTGCCTTTGTTGTAGCTAATAATGTACGTCTCAGAATGATTGGAGTGTGATTCAAATATGAGGATGGGGCCATATCCAAGATAAGGAAGTCCACGGGGAAGTAGCAATCTTCGATTTGGACTAGTACATCTTCAATGAGTTCTCGTGGCACTTTAATTGATCGATCTGCCAGTTGGAGAATAATAGGAGTGGCCTTTAGTTCTTCTAGATCCAGTTGTTCAAAGGCAGAAGTGGGCAAAAGGTTTACACTGGCCCCAAGATCAAGAAATGCCTTATCAAATGTGAGTCTATTAATATCACAAGAAATGAGAGGGGCGCTAGGATCTTTAAGCTTTTTGGGTAATTGGTTCAACAGAATGGCACTCACCTTTTCAGACAAAAAGACCTACTTAGGTTTTGTTTTGGGCTCTCTTTTCTGAGCACGAAGTTCTTTCATAAATTTAGTGTGGGCCGGCACATGTTGGATGGCATCTACCAGAGTATGTTAATGTGGACTTGTTTAAATAAGTCCATTAACTTTTCATTGTGGGTTTGGATTTGATGCTTCCTTTTTTCCTTGACATTCTCTAGAGTTTATGGTAAAGGGATTTTTAGTTTATAATTCTCAAGATATTGCTCAATTTTCCCTTTCTCTTGAATGATATTGGGTTCTTCATTCTCTTCTTCTTCGGTTTACTCGTGATTGAGCTGATTAGATCCTTGATTTAGGTAAGGATCTGGCAAAATTTTACCACTTCTTAAGGCTAAAATTGCTTTTGCATTTTCTAACTGTGGGCATCTTGGTGGATTTGGGCTTATTGAGGTTGGGCCTGATGTTGGGCTGGCTTCTTGCTGCTAGTGGGCTTGAATTCTAAAGCCCTTGGGAAGGGGACCTTGGGTTGGTCTGGGCTAAGATCTTCATCTATTTTCTCTTTTTCTTTGGCCTCTCCCCCCAACTTAATCTGGATTTTGGATTGAAAAATGTTGTTATGTTTATAGGAGCTCTCACCTGCTGTTTGAGACTTAGAAGGATTTGCTAAGATTTCACCATTTCTCAAGACTGAGATGGCATTACCATTCTCAACATGCGGGCCATTTTGTGGTATGGATGGGCCGGGTTGAGGCCTTTGAGGAATGGGTAGGAGTGGTTGTTGTTGGAAATTCGGAGGATAGTTTCGTGGGTTTGCAGTTGGTTGACTGGGTAACGGATCCACTTCTCTCCTCATAGTGGTGTCGGCCATTTGGCCAAGTTGGGCTTCTAGTTTTGCAATGGATTGCTGCTGGGAGCTGACTAGTTGTTGCAATTGTTGTTGCTGTTGTTGTTGGTTCATGAGTAATTGTTGCAACATATTGAACTTTTCATCATTTTGATTTGGTGGCTGAGGCTGTGGAATTTGATATGAAGGTTGAAAGAACATGTTTTGATTGTTATTGGGCTAAAAATAAGGAGCTTGGTATTGGGTAGATTGACCCTTATTGAAGGCTTGATTTGGATAATAATTATGTTGGTGGGCCCTATTTTGAAAGTTTTGTGTTTGTGGATTGGGAGCTTGGGCTTGTTGAGGTTTCCATGAGAAATTTGGATGATTTTTCCAGCCTGGGTTGTAGGTGTTAGAATATGGATCATGATTGGGCTTTGAGTAACCTTGGACTGCTTGGACTTGTTCTTGGATGAAAGATAGTAATTGGGCTGCCGTAGGACACTCACTGACATGGTGAGTTGGGCTAGCACGAAGACTACAAACTTCTTGATAAGATGGAGAAAGTTTTGAGTATGATCATAATGGTGATTGGATATTAGATCCTTGATTATTCAAAGCTAGAACTTGGTCTAACTTTTGGGCTATTAGATCCATTTTACTCATTTGCTGGGCCAGAAGGTCCATTTTGTCCAACTTTTAAGCTAGTGCATTGATATCCATCCTAGAACCAAATTCTCCTCAGTTTCTGATTTCATAAACTCCAGTCTATTTGGATGCTCCCACTGATCATTCATATAATGAAAGTGAGGCATGATTTATTGAATTCTCACTTAGCATTTCAAACAAATCGTATGCCTCTTCCTCACTTTGACTCATGAATGCTTCTCCACATGAAGCATCCACCATTTGTCTATATTGTGCATCCAATCCCTCATAAAATGCTTGCACAATTTGCCATCTAAATAGGCCATGATGTAGACATTTCATAAGCAATTCCTTCAGCCTTTCCCACGACTCATGGATCTGTTCACCAGGTAATTGTGAAAACCCAGTTATGGCCCGTCTCATAGTATTAGTTCTTCATATATGATAGAATTTCTTTAAGAATTCTTGTTGAATTTCAGGCCAGGTTCTAATGGGCTTCCCTATTGTAGCAAGCCAGTATTTGGCCTTGTCCTTAAGAGAGAAAGGAAATAGGATTAGGCGAAGGGCATCTTCCGTGTAATCTTGAATTTTCACAATAGAACAAATCTCAAAGAACTCATCCAAATGTTTATATGGATCTTCATTGGTATTCCCATAGAAAGAGGGGAGCATTTGGATAGTACTGGGCATTATCTCATAATAGCTTGCATGGGTATTGGGCAATTGAATACAAGATGAAGGGTTATAGTCTTGAGGAATGAAATATTCTTTCATCTGTTTAGGCATTTCTTGATTATTTCCAGCCATTTGATTTTGAAGATTGGTTTGGTGATGTAGGTATCTCTCAATTTCTTGAATGGGTTTGATAATATATGGATTTTGAGATCTTCTACCTAGCATACACTAGACAAAGAGAGAGAAGAGGATTTGTTTTTGTTTTTATTTTTTATTTTTTTTATTTTTTTATGCAAAGACAAACAAGTTGAAAACAATTAACCTAATGACCTAAGTGCAACCTAGACCTAAAGATGATTTTTCTCACAAAGTAACTAAAATTCGTTGTGAAACATACTTACAAAGGATCAACGGCCAAGTAAGAGGTGGGGTAGTGGGAGGCTCCCCCTACTTTTGTAGGGACCTAATTAAATAACCACTTTTCCGCTTAGGCGTTTACCTTTGTAACATCTAACCTAGACACCGGTGTCTAGAATAGAAGCAAATTCACAACTTGGTCCAATCACAGTGTAAACCCTAGGTTCAATTGCTAATTGATTTTATTACACTTGGAAAACGGAAGATGAAGTATTGGTGGTTTGTGGGCCAAGGAAGGGTGATGAAATCCCCACCTTATCTTGTTATGAAGATCCCCTTAAGTTATTTTAGCAATGAGATGCTCACCGCAATTCAAACAAGTTCGTTTTATGCAAAAATGAATTGACAATGCATGAACATATTATTGGCGCATTTGAGAGAAACTCACCTTGCTTCCCGCACTCTTCAACATAAATTAAAATGACAAAAAATGTAAACTAATGCATTCCTAAATGATGTATGTCCTAAAACATGATGGTTTGATTTCTAATCTTGAAATGATTTTTTTTTATTTTGGTTTTTCTGATTTTTTTTTAATTAATGGACTCTAGCACAATTCTAGTAAAATCTAAAAATAAAAATAAAATAAATGATAAGTTGGAACAAACTCACCAACTAGGAGTTTTCCTTTCCTTTTTTCATTTTTTTTTTAAATACTGCAAGAAAAGAAAATCAATGTGAGTATGGATATATACAAATGGACCCAAAATTATCAAAACTAAAAATCAACTTCCTCGACAACGGCGCCGAAAATTGATCGCTCGAAATCATGTGTCGTTAAGCATATTCGAACATCAATCTTAAAGTTCTAATTTGTACATATAATTATTTGAAAAATAGCAAGTGGTGAGATTGGGTCGAATCTACAAGGAAATATATTTTTAAAGTTTAAAACTTTGAATTTTTATAGGAAAAACCGGGAAGAAAGAAGAGGGAGCATGACGATTTGATAGTTAAAAATTGAAATTAACCGGATTTACTATGAACTCACAAAAGGAATACTCCTAAATGAACATAATCAGACCATCTACTGAACTAAGACTGCCTCTAAGTACTAATTAAAAGTAAAATATAAAGTTTGAGTAGTATCAACAGAAGAAAAAATAAAAGTTATAGAACAAAAAGAGAGAGAAAAGATAACTATTTTCAAAGTAACTACTTTCATTCATTATTATAACTACATGAAATTTTATAGAGAAATTGAAAATAAAAAATTAACATGACTTTTATAAGGAAACTTTTACAGAAAATATTTGAAATACATTGTAACATGGAGAACTCAAAAACTAGAGAGTGAGGCGGTAGAGAGAGAAAACTGATGTTTGCAGCCATCGTAGCCCTTCACGCGGATCCTTAGCAGCTCTGGACTCTTTCTAGTGGTCAGTTGCAATGCCTCGAGTCCACTTCATGCACTGACAACCGCTGATTTGAGAGAGATGTAGAGAGAGAGAGAGAGAGAGCGAAAGAGAGAGAGAAATTGGGAGAGAGAGATATTTGGATGGAAGGAGTGAGAGAGTTTTAAAATTTCAAAAGTGCCTTTTTCCTCTCCCTCCTATGGTTTTATAGAAGAGAGTCCCAAATTTTGAATTTCAAAAAGGGTAATAAATAGACCATTAAGCTCCCCCTTGATTAGGGGCTCCTCTTTAAAAATTATGAATGTTTATTTTGAAATTTGAATTTAAAAAGCGATATTTGATTTTGATTTTTGAAATTTAGATTTTGAGTAATAAATGTTATTTTCGAAATTTGAATTTTGAAATTTGAAATCCAAATTTTAAAAACAATAAATATTATTTTTGACATTGAATTTCAAAATTTCCATCTCTCTCTCTCTCTTAGCTGGCATGTGGACCCCTTTTGAAGAGCAAAAATACAATCTTGTTCTTTTCGGGATTCGAACCGTGGTCACTTCAATGAAACTCAGGTGGGCTAACTTCTTTATATCTGCTTGCTCAAGTCCTGTATCTACATAAAATAATAGTTAAGTTCATGCGGCAATCAATAAATTATTCAAATGTATATTAAATAATTGCTGAAAAACTCTTATTGTAAATGAAATTATCACACTTAATCCATGGAATGATGATATTTGGCATTCGAATTTTGCAAAATTAATATTTTGAAAGCATAATCGATTTATTTATCATTCCATGTGATTTTGTACATAAAATTGATAGTATAGTGTGTAAATTTCATCTATTGTTTGTCTAAAAATGTGTACTTATCAAGTACAAACTAGTCCTCACGTTGAACAATTTGACTAGCATGGCAGAATTATATGAGAGGGCGCGTTATTGCCCGAACACCTTCAAAGATTCAACCTTCTCCAACATCTTTGACCCCCATAGACCCAGTAGACCTCCACCTCGGAAGCTTGTCATGCCAAATTCTCCTAGCATGGGTCCCACTACTGAGGGCACACTCTCCCATGAACAAATCAACACCATGAATAATAACGAACCGTAGTTCATGAGAAATCAACAATAACAACCGCCGTATACAGGGCAAAGATTGCCAAATTAGCAGGGCTTCAGGCAGCCTCAGCAACCACACAAGCCAGCCTACAATCAGCCTCAATAGTAATATCAACAGATGTTCAACCAGCTACGTCAGCAGCCAGCATACCACAATGTACCCCCCAGGCGATTACAATCAGCAGAGAAAACCTCCAGGCCCAAAGAGGGCATCTTATCCTCCACTCCCAGAATCTCTAGCAAACATATTCAACACCCTTATGGCAGCCAAAGCTCTAGTTTTGCCAAAGGAGAAAACAGTTTGGCCTCAAAATGTTGATGCCTCCAAATACTGTGTCTTCCATAGACAACCCGGGCATACAGTGGATGCGTGTTTCCAATTCAGGGACTACATCCATGATCACAATGACCACGGGGGTATTAATTGGGAGGAGATGAGAAAATACATAACCGTCTTGAAGGCAAGAAGATCACAGCCACAGCAGCAACAACAGCCATAGCAGCAGCAACAACAGATGCAAAGAGCACTAGCACAGGCAACAACACTACCAAACATGGATATAGTGCAGATATTGCTGCCGGAGCATCAAAACCAGGTCACCCCAATTCTTACTAATAGCCAGTCTGAGGCTAATAGGGGGAAACAATGGAGGGAAGAGGAATCCTCCTCTGTCTACTCAATAGGTCACACTCCGAGTACCGCCGAGCAACCGCTTCGCTGCATTCTCCGCATACCCAAACTAGAAACCATAACCGTTACTCCCATACCCACACCCGCCTACCATAGACCCCCTCCACCACCTACCTTCCCTAAACCCATTACCCCCTCTGCCACCATGCCTCCACCAAATAACCCTCCGCAACCCAACCACAAATCCCTTATGCCTTCTAAACCATTGCTACGCATACCATTTCCCACATCATCTACACCAACCATTCACCCCAATACCATACAACCCTCCAAGCGACTCATCAGTGTCTTGGCACCTTCACCAAACAATCCCCCACCATCACCCGTTTACGAACCCATTACCCCCTCTAAACCCCTCATTAATACGGCGGTACTTAAGATCTTACTTGGACCTTCCAATATTGAACAACATACGCTCCGGAGTGGGAGAATCTTCAATAAGGTCTTCCCTCAGTCCACAGTAAGAGACGACCCGTCACAATCGTCAGAAGAAATTCAGAATGAAGAGAGTGCACCTGGCACTCAGTATGACTTACTGAAGCAGCTGGACAGAACACCGGCACGCATTTCCATATTAGAACTGATCAAAAGATCCAAGATCCATCAAGAGGCTCTGATAGAATATCTGCAGACAGTAATGGTCAGTGAAGATGTGCCGGTAGAAAAGATCGCAGTACTGCTAGTTCAATGGGGGGATCCGCCCTCTTTCTCATTCCACACATCTGAACTAGCACCACTAGTGGCTAGGAGCATGGCACTAAGCATTATAGTTAACATATGCAAGAAGGTTGTGGATGCATGTCTAGTTGACATAGGGGCCACTATTAATGTGTTGTCACTGAAGACCTTAGAATTCTGTGGTGTACCCAAAGAAAAGTGGTGGCCTTCACCCATCTCTGTTACCGCCTACGGCAACTCTACCTGTTCCCCTCTGGGAATGGTTTACTTGAAGGAAGAGTTAGGTCCCATTTGTCATGCCGAGGTTGAGTTTCATATCTTAGAGATCGACCCGTCTTTAAAAGGCATCCTTGGCCATCCCTACATCAAATCCCTTGAGGGCATACCTTTTACAAATCATCAATGCCTCAAATTTCCTTATAAGGGACAGGTCATTAAAGTAACGAGCATGCCAATCCTTACTGCTGCTCATTCTTTGAACATCAAGCCAACTCCTTTTCCTGGCCGAAAACCCATTCTGTCAGTATTATAGGTTTGTTCTCCCTCGGCTGATCCTTTGAAAGCCACTATACCTAGTCCTTGTCCAGTTGATGCTGTTAAAAGGAGGAAGTACGTGAGTACCCCTGGTTGGGACATTATGATGAAGGGTGGTTACCAACTTGGAAAAGGCCTGGGCACACAACTGCAGGGTTGAACCAAGCCTAACAAAGACAACAGAAGGATACCTGGTAATCATCTGGGCTTTAGGCCAGTGACGATGAAACGTTATATTGTTCTGCAGTAGGAAGGTGAGGACAATCAGAAAGTCTGGAAGATAATAACCATCCCATGCAAAGAAAATTGGGATCCCTTAACCTGGACTTTATATACACACTTCATTAAGGGACCTGTGATTAATCATGACAATGACAACACGGTGGTGATCACTTCCCACTTCGACCTATATGACATATATGGGAGAGACTTAGCTAGGCACTATTCTGAATTGCTGACATACCTATCCTCGAAGGCTCTGCGACCAATGAAGAGGAAGACTCAAGATCTGGAGTGCGAGTGGTACTGCTAGTTCAACACATGGGACATGTTCATCGCACTGAACAGGTTGTTCCTTGATCTCTCAGAACCAAAGTGGCCTCCTTTGAAGGGCCTGGGGCCATCTTTGATAAGAGAATTTTGCTGAGCAAGGAGACAGACGAAGGGCAGCCTAATGACCCTTATCAGCCTGGATTCACCACTTATCTTCTCTGGAGGGGAACCTATCCCTATCATATTTTCACCCACCATACCATGTTCCGCACTCTGCTCCTGACCCCGACCTGGTCGAGGGTCATTACTGAAGATATTCCTTGGGCTACGCCCATCATGATTATTTTGTCCCCACGAGACCTAATTCCTCAGATTCCTCTTGATCTTAAGAGGATCTATGATTTGATCTGGGACATACTATTGTATGATCTCCTGAATCCTTTGGCCTTGATGCCGTTACCTTCTCACTCTCCTCCTTTCCAGATTCACTCTTATTTTATGATAGACTCCAATAATCTCAAAAAAAAAAAACGCCAATTTGGCAATTCCCTCCTCTCGTATCCTCGTCGAGGAAACATCATATTACTTGTCCGAATATACCCCATCGTACGGGTCACTCGGGCAAGATTCCCTTCTAGATCTACTATGCCCCTCCTCTCGGGAGGATTCACTTGTGTCACGTCCTGTAGGCCTTGATTTTTATCCTTCTTCGTCCTCACTAAGTCAGGATAGTGAGTCTAGCAGTAGGCAATTCAATGAAGTTAGAGAGTCTAGTGAAGTTAGTTAGATTAGGAAGTCTAGGAAGTCTAAGGGTAGACAAGTTACAGATAGATACCTCCAGGATCTAGCTTTAAGATGCCTTTCTTGCTCTCAGATTCCTCAGCTCTTAGAGAACCCATTCATATGCCAGAAAAATGTGAAGTTGATAAGTTAGTCGATGGCGGGTATGGGGTATATGAATTGTTACACGAAAAAGACCCCATTACTAAAGATGAGGAAGTTGACGAGGACGTGACTGAGGTGTACGCTAGTGGAGTGAAGAGATTTGATAAACCCTTAGCTGCCGTAGAAGAGCCTACCAAAGAGATTAATCTAAGAACTGAAGACGAACCTAAGGTTGTCCTCGTCAGTAAAAATCTTTCTGAAATAGATGAGGAGGCAGTGATTCGAGTTCTCAGAGACTATAAGGACACTTTCGCCTGGAGCTATGAAGATATGCTGGAATTAGATTCTTCCTCAATGGAACACCGATTAACGTTGAAATCTTGAGCTAACCCGTTTAAACATAAATTGAGGCGATTCCACCCTCATATGGCTTTGAAGATGAAGGAAGAGGTCGATAAATTGCATAAAGTTAAATTTATTAGAATTGTCTTCTATCCGCAATAGGTGGGAAATATAGTCCCGGTCATAAAAAAATATGGGAAGGTCAAGATTTGCGTTGACTTTCGAGATTTAAACCGGGCATGTCCTAAAGACGACTTTCCACTGCCACACATAAATGTACTCATCGACAACACAGCTGGTTATGAAACATTGTCATTCATGGATGGATTCTCAGGGTATCATCACATTCCCTTGGCAGAAGAGGACCAAGAGAAGACGTCGTTAACTACACCTTGGGGTACTTTTTGTTATGTTGTCATGCCATTCGGACTAAAGAATACTGGAGCCACTTATTAGAGGGCTATGATGGCTATATTCCATGACATGATACATATTGATTTGGAAGTGTATGTGGATGATCTGTTAGTGAAATCCAAAAGCGGAGCATGCCAAGGTATTGGCGAGAGTTTTGGAAATGTCAAGAGAATATCAATTGAAGATGAATCTCAAAAAGTGCGTATTCGGTGTATCATTAAGGAAGTTATTAGGATTCATCATGGACAAACGGGGCATTGAGATTGATCCCAACAAGACTAAGGCTATTAGAGAAATGCCACCTCTCCGAAATTTGAAAGAATTAAGAGGATTGATCGAGAGGTTGCAATTTATTTGTCGCTTTGTCTTTCAGCACTCACAAAGGTGTAACCCGTTTTACGAGCTTACTAAGCCGGGAGTCAAGTTTAATTGAGGCGATAAGTGCTAGGAGGCATTCGATGGATTGAAGACATATCTAGCAAGTCCTCCTGTTTTGAGTCCGCCATCTCTGGACAAACCTTTGATTTTATACATTTCTGTCCTGGACAATACGGTGGGGACTGTCTTAGCACAAGAAAATGAAGAAGGAAAGGAGAGGGTAGCCTATTATCTCTCTAAACTCCTCAACCCCACGGAACAGAGGTACACAACAATGGAGAAGATGTGTGTTGCATTAGTATGGGTGGTTCAAAAGCTGAAGCATTATTTCCTGGCCGTGAAGTCCATCTCATCGCTAGGAATCCAATCAAATTCCTCTTTGAGAAAAATATTCTCACCGATCGATTAGCACGATGGCATAGCTTTCAATCTTAATTTGATATCATATATATTCAATAGAAAAGCAATCAAAGGCTATGCCATGGCAGAACATTTTGCTCATCATCCTGTTCCTCATTTTGATCTAGTCCGATCGGAGTTTCCGGATGAGGAACTGATGTCCATAGACAGAATCAAAGACGATATGTGGACTTTGCATTTTGACGGAGCTCTGAACTCTCATGGTAAAGGTATCGGCATTGTTCTGCTATCACCTGAAGGTGTCACCATTCCACAAGCCTTTCTGCTTGACTTTCCTGTCACTAACAACATTGCTGTATATGAGGCTCTTCTAGCTAGTCTCGAGGCTGCTCACCTCCATGGTGCCACCAAGCTCACGATTGTGGGTGATAGTCAGCTAATATTTCGCCAAGTGCTCACGAAGTACCGAACTCTTGATCCTAAACTTAAGCCTTATCAGGAACTCACTTCTGTTTATGCCAAACTTTTCACCAAACTGATCTTCGTTCATGTTCCTCAGAATCAGAACATTCTAGCTGACGTTCTAGCTTCTCTCGCATCATCTCTAAATTTTCCTATCAGCAAACAATCTAAATCGATCATCGTCCATAGACGTCTTTCACCCGCCATGAAAGACTCTTCATTCCTTAGGAGTAGAGAGAAGTTGTTGAAGAAGGTTAGAGATAGAGATATTGTGGAGAAGCAAGAGATCATGCTATTAGAATTGCAAGAAGAGATGGAAGATGAAGAGAAACCATGGTATTTTGAGATTGCCAAATACTGGAAAGATCTGTCGTACCCTGAAGAGGCCACAACTAAGGAGAAAAGGGCTATCAGGAGAGTTGCTCGGAGATACACCCTAGTTAGAAGAGCACTTTATAAACGAGCTTTTGATGGTGGTCTTCTGAGATGCTTGGACAAGGATGAGCTTTAGAAGGTTATGGAAGGAGTTCATACTGGAATTTGTGGTAGCCACGTTAATGGACAAATGTTATCAAAGAAGATTCTTAGACAAGGATTCTACTGGCCAACCATGGAAGAAGATTGTGTAGAGTATGTTCGTAGGTGTGCTAAGTGTCAACTTCATGTCGACAAGATCCATTCACCCGTATCTTCACTCCATCCTGTTTCCTCTCCATGGCCTTTCTCCATATGGGATTTCTTTATTATTGGACCTCTCGGTGATCCTAATTCTGGCATCAAGCAGAAATCCTTTATTCTTACGGCAATGGAATACTTCATCAATTGGGCAGAAGTCGAAGCTTATACGGAAGTCAAAGCGCCTACCGTTTGCAAGTTTATCATGAAGAACATCATCACACGATTTGGAATTCCAAGCACCATCGTCACCGACAATGGACCACATTTCATATTACAAGAGTTGAAGGACCTCTGCAACAGGTATAAAATTGCATTGCATTATTCGTCTCCATATTATTCGCAAGGCAATGGCCAAGCAAAGGTAACTAACAAGACTTTGATAAAAATTATCAAGAAAACATGTAAATCTAACTGATATACTGACTGGCGAGAGAAATTAATGGAGGCTTTATGGGCATCCCGAACAGCAATCCATACATCCACTGGGCAGACTACTTATTCTTTAACATTCGGAATGGAGGCGGTAGTTCCATACGAAGTCCTCATCCCGTCTTTAAAAGTACAGTTGAACAAGGAGTTTTCCAGTGATGAGCACCGCCCAGCACTCCTGGCTTAATTGGAATTCTTAGATGAGAAAAGATGGTCAACCGCTAATTATGCACGAGTATATTAGAATAGATTTGCACATTTTTATCAAAAGAAAGTCATTGAAGGAAAATTCAAAGTTGGTGAAATAGTTGTTAAAAGAATCTTCTTAAAACCTGGTGGTCCGCGTTCTAAGTTCCAACCCAATTGGAAAGGACATTATGTTACCTCGCTTGTTTTTCTTAGTAATGCCTATTGCTTAGTTAATGCAGAAGGGCAAGGTTAACTCATCCTTGGAATGGTCTTTATCTTAAGAAATACTACCCTTAGGTTCAAGAGTCAATCAGCATGGTGCAAGGACCAGTGGGGTCTGAAAATTCGTAAACTCAAACTCCCTCGTTAGTCTTTGATGATCTAATTCGAACGCATTATTGCACACACAAACACTTTTGGTTCGTGAGTAACAAGAGATGCGAGGCCCGAAGAACGCCGAAAGCTTGACTGAGAGTGTAAAGTACAACTCATTCTTTTTAAGCCCACAATGTCATAACGAGGCTTAGAATAGACTACCGAAAAATACCCGTCATCTTAGTAGGAGGCCGTCATAAAAAGAAAGAGGGAGATTCGCTCCACAAAAAGCAAAAGAAAAAGCACGAAGGCAAAAAGCCAACGAAATCAAAAGGCCATTCAACATTACAAACATTATATCAAAAATGCCACAAAATCAAATGTAAAGGGAGCACAAGGTCGATAAATACGTCATAAAAGTGAAAATGACCGAACCCCAACAGATAATAGGGTAAAGGAGGGACATCTTTCTGGGTCTCTAGAACCCTCTCGTGGGCTTTCTAGACCAATTCTTCCTTTCGTTCTAAAGAGGCGTACTCCAAACTTGAGGGATGGCCTAGATTGACTAAGGGTGAGACTATCGAATGTGATTGCAAACATAAACATAACTCAAGCACGATGAGTTTGGATTAGGTCATTGAAGAATGATTTGGGAATTAAGTTAATGAATAAATATACTCTTTTGATCCAAGTACCATGGTGGTCTTTAATTTATTTAGTTGATGTCTTATTTTAAAACCACAAAAAAATTGAATATTTCAAAAAAAAAAAAATGAATATTTCAAAACAAAAAAGTTGAATATTTCAAAACCACAAAAAATTAAATATTTCAAAACTACAAAAAAAATGAATATTTTAAAATCCTAAAAAATTAGATATTTGAAAAATTGCAATAGCAAAACAAAAATATTTCAATTAGCATTTGTTTGTCACGTCATATGTGTTGCGTACTTTCTATTTTCAGCGAGCATTTGTATGCTTGCATGTTGCATCTTACTATTTATTCCCCTTTAATCATCTTTTTTTGCCTTCATTAAATAGAGTCTTTGTCCCTTGACCCTTCTACCGAGGATAGGATCAGGTAGCCAGTTACTTAACTGGGCAAGGGGCTAAGCCTGAACATATATTTAATTTGTTTGTTTAACTCATGTGCAGGTATGAAAAGTGAGACAATAGAGAAAAGTACAAAGACAACTCAAGAAACTCCATTCATATATTAAAAAGAGTTTGTATACAAGATGTAAGCCCATCTATAGGACTTCAAAACAAAAGAAAGATACAATATGATGGCAGCCCTCAAGGTTGACTCTCCCCTGCCCCCTCATCAAACTGACTCTGGGCCTCATCTGGTCCGTCTAGCCCACGAGTCGGTGGCGGTGGTGGTCCCATAGTGCTCGGCCTAGCCTAGCCGGAAGATACTGTTATGCTCGCCATGAAAGCACTCGCTTGTCCTCGCTCAAGTGCCCCCTGCCGTGCACGTTGGTAATGAGCTTCGATGCTCTGGCGCTCGTGCTCCGCAACCGATAGCCGGCCCTGAAGACTCTGCAACCGGGATCAGTCACGATCCCTCTCCTCCGTCAAGACCTCCAGCCGGATCTAGAGTCGTGCAAGCTCATGGGGGAGGTCGCTAGTAGAGAGTCTCGCCAACTGCTCCTCCAGCTCGATGACGTGGGAAGCCCTGGCCTGAGACTCCTCCAAATCGACTCTCGCCTTCTCGAGGGCTTGAATGAGCTCTTGAACCTGCAGCAGAAGACGTTGTCAGCCATCTAATCAAGCAGACATACTCATGCTAAAACAAAGAAAGCAAGTTGAAAACTCACCCGGGCAGCAGCATCATCCTCAGTCTGGGCGGCTCGGTGGATGGCGGAGGCCAGCTGACTCCGAAGGATAGTAAGGGCGGCCTCATGCGCCGCACTGGAAGACGAGCCAGAGGATGAAGGAGGAGCCATGTGAGTATAAGCGGCTCGTTGTAACAAAGGGAGACCATTGTCAGTGGATTAGTGCTAAAATAATTTAATAAAGAAAGCATTCATAATTCATGTTTCATTCATGCATACTAGTTCATTAAGCTCCTTATGCACTTGTTCTAACTGGGCCTCTGCATCCTGGAGGTGGCCCCGGAGAGTGATGATGGTGGCATCCCGTGCATCCTGCATATTCATACCGTATCATGTCATACATTCGCAAATATAAGCAAGATAATTAATAAAATAAAAGAAGCATTCATGTCATGCATATGCATCATACTTATATCAAGAGGATGGAGTAGTTGGAGGTGGGCCACGTAGTGGGTCTGGTAGCGTTGGAGGTAAGCGTCGCTGCTCACCCCCTGCGACTCGACCGGTATCTCATGCCGATGTCAGTCATCTTGCTGATCCGGGAATCTGGCGCTCTAGTCGGTGCGGGCTTGCTTGCCCCGCATGGTCCTCTCGATCCCCTCCTGCATCTCCTCCTCCACCAACTCCTGATGCAGCCCCAGTGTCCGCATCACCAACCTCAGGCGCAAGAGGGCTATTTCGTTCATGCAATGCAGCCACACCTAACGCCCGAATCGACCCCTGCCTTGCTCTACCCAGGGTTGTCCTGCATCGTCCATACTAAGGTACGAACCCCAAATAACTTGCATTCATAAAGGTTAGTCGCATTGCATATCAGATATAAAATAATTAATAAAATGAATCAATAAATTGTGTCATGTTCAAAGCAAAAAACATCTAATAAGACGTAAATCCAAATATTCATCATTTAATCATTTAACATTTAACAGACATGTTAATAAAACATCTAATTAAATTAATTAAACATGCTAATAAAATATTTAAACACCATACAAGACATTCTAATAAAATGTTTAATTAAATGTTTAAACATTCTAATAAACCATGAAATAGTTAATAATGACAAGAAAAGAATTTTAAAACTTACCAACAACTCTGGATAGTCCAAAAATTGACCGCGGAGGGCCGTCAATTGGTAATGCTGTGGCGCCGTGTCTACTATCGGACGCCACTGTCCAGCCAACAGGACCGCCACTGGTAGGAGAAAAGGCCTCGCCTGGCCCAAAAGAAAATAATAGTATGACCAGATTTGCACACATGAACATACAGGTTAGAATCATCATATGCATTGCATCATAAACATTTAATGAAATGAACAGATTTAAAGCAAATTAAATACCCGGAGGAACAGTGCGAAGCCGCTGTTGGTGGTCTCCCGGTCTCGTGTAACCACGGACAGGTTGGTGAAGAGGTGAGCCAGAAGGGCTGCACCCCAGGCATACTCTCCTAGTTGATCTAAATCTACAAGGAGACTTAGGAAACAACAGTGGATGTAATAGCTCTTCGTCCCGAACAGAAGCCTACCAAAGAAGAAGACTAAGAACCTCCTAAGATCCCTATCTACACTAGCCCTATTGCTCGGATCCTGGCAATAGACTGCGCCAGCCGCTCTAGCCAGTCTCTCCCTCAACTTCTCCCTAGACTCATCCGTCTACTGTCTAAGCTCTATTAGTCTTAGGGATCTCTCGACGACTGTCCTCAGGAGATTTCGAGATTCTCGGCCCTCAATCCCTGTCACCTCTAAGCCTAGGAGCTCTAATGGTAATCCTCGGTAATCGGGATATATGACCCCACTAATTGTCCGACCTTCCACCCGAAGGCCGGTGATCCTGGGAACATCCTCGAGACTGGGATCATGTGTCCCCAGGGCATTAGGAATGCCCGACTCTCGGCATGCCATCTCTCTTTAAGAACCTAGAGTAACACTGAATCTATCCAAAATGGCTCTATCCCTAGGATCTCCCTAAATCCCATCTCCGCCAGTCGCGCCTTTTAGAAGTCCGGGAGACCCTTATAGACGACCACCAGGTCCCAGGAGATCCTGATCCTTATCGTGCTTTGCATTTTTCAAATAATTGATCAGAATCATCGTTAGAACACTAATAATCAATTTTTAAATTAATTTTGAGGTTTAATCACCATTTTTTGAATCGCGTTTGGCCAGGCTGAAGCATTTCAAAACGCGTCCCTATTCCCAGATGTCTTTCACCACAGGTTCCGAGAACATGTAGCCGAGTTCCCTTTCTCCCAAAAATTGAAATTTTAATATAGATAGGGTGTTTTGGGAGTCTTACCAAATGTGGACCGGCTTCTTCGACTGGTGCCGCCGCCGCATCCCCTTCCTGAGTCGCGGGTGGAGCCTCCTCAGCGTCCATGAATGCCGCTACTTCCACGAGTCCTACCGCCGTTTCGGCTGGTACCGTTTCGGGGATCTCTTCGGGCACCTCCACCACCTCGATCGCCGCAACTCGGCGTCGCTTCCTACCAAGATCGCTAGGCCCTCCTTCTGCCATGGTGAGTGTAGAGAGAGAGAGCTTGGGTTGGTGGGATAATTGGAGAATGAGAGAGGGAGTAAGAGAGAGAGTTTGTGGGTGTGAGGAAGAGAGAGATAGGGCTCGTGAGATAGAAAGTGAGAGAGTGGAGGTCGCTGGCATCAGGAAAGCTCGCAGGAGCGGGGAAGCTCACCGGAGATGACTGGAAAGCTCAGAGAAGCCTCGTCATCGCCGGAGAAGAAGAAGGAGGGAGGAGAGAGGAAACCTAAGAGGAGAATGAGGAAGAAGAGGCTGGGGCGCGCGTGACCCTGTTGGAATTCGCTAAATCGCGTATGGGAATAGCGACGCCATTTAGTGGCGCACAAACTGAGGTGGCACCAGAAAATTTTTGAAATTTGTTAAACGTGTCCCTAAAGGATGACGCCTTTTAGATTTTACCGCCTCTTTTGGTCAGGGCCGTACCACGGAAAACCTGGAAGAATTATTATTCACGTCTCCCGTACCATATGCTATTCAGACTGTTACCGCCATGAAATCTCTAGAAAAAAGGAGAGAGAAAGGAAAAGGCGTCTCACTGACCAGACACGATTTTGGGTTCTTTTGAGGATAAATTTTTATTTTGAAAATTGAATTATGCTGAAAAGCGTCTCTCTGAGTCGATGCTATTTGAATTAAATGAACCTGAACCTTGATATTTGAGAAAAAATCATAGTTTCACTCAAGGAAAATTACAAAAAAATTTGCAAGACATTTAAGGAATAATTCCTATTGCATTAAATAATAATTTCTTCATTGAAAATAAAATCAACATACATCAAGTTGGGAGAGGAGATTGAAGGTCAAATTTTCAACAGCTCCTTTACATATGATTTCCATAGTTCTTTATTGGCTTCATGAGGAAGTTTTATACTATGGATGAATCCAATGTTCCATAGAGTTGCAATGAGTTTTGTTGCCTCAAAGTCTTCGTCAGTTCCTAATGTCTACTTCTTAATTGGAGAAAGAGAAGATATTTCTGAAAATTCATAGCGTGGCATACTATGTTAAGGATGACAACGATGTGGATTGTATAAAATAAACTCGGTCACCCCGATCAGTTGAAGCTCTGTGCCAGCACCACGGCGTACTCAAATTGCCTTTTCTATGAGAGCAAGCGGCATGGATTCAAATCCAGTTCTGGGCATGGTCTTGAAATAAGCACGCCAGTCAGCTCGAGTCTTGAGGTTCGGCACCTGATTGGTCATGTTGTCGTTGAACTTCACCATGTTGGAGATATGGAAGATAGGAATGCGCTGATATGTCTGGGATATGTTTGGAACCTCTTCTTCATTGTGGTTGAATTTGAAGTGGAATTGTACCCATAGAGCTAAGAGTAGCATGCTACCATAAGGAAATTGACCTGTAGAAGCTGTAGAGAGCCTACTGTAGAGATAGGTTAGAACCGCTGTGCTGATCTGCTCCCCTCAAAGACCCCATTGATTGTTGATAAAATGTTAAATTGATCATTTAAATGCAATCATACGTATCATACTCATGTTTTTATCTGTAAAATAGCATGAAATAATAAATAATTGCGTACCAAGTCCAACGGTACCAATTTCGACAAATTTTGACTTAAAAACATCGTCATTTCAATTGGGGACCACGTGTTTCTCTGAGTCTCACCCTCGAAGGGTGTGATGAGATTCATGAAGCGAGGCAAGCTGAGTCCGCGATATATTGGGCCTTTTCCCATTCTTGCTCGAATTGGGGAAACCGCGTATCAGCTGGCCTTGCCGCCCAATCTTGCAGGGGTACACGATGTGTTCCATGTTTCTTTGTTGAGAAGATATGTTCAGGATCCGTCCCATGTTTTAGATTTTTCAGAGTTGGAAATCGCTGAGGACTTGTCCTTTCCAGAGTTTCCAGTTCGTATTGAGGGTCACAGAGAACAGGTTCTTCGGAACAAGGTTGTGCCGTTGGTTAAGGTGATTTGGCAGTACCGTTCTGGGGGTGAGGCAACCTGGGAGCGTGAGGACGAGATGCGAGAGCAGTTTCCCTACCTTTTCTCGTAAGTCCCCTTGTGAGCTTGCATCTCTATGTTTTGACCTCGTTAATTCTAGCAGGCAATTTCGGGGACGAAATTCTTTTAAGGGGGGGAGAATGTAAGGACTGAGATTTTCGGATCCGGTTTTCGGGGTCGGACCCTATAGTTTAGGCCCTGATGGGGTTGAGACTCTGTTCTGTCGACGCGGTTTAAACGGCGTCCAGCAGTGCAGACGCGTTTTAGATTGCGCCACGTGGGTGCCACGTGGGCGGACTTTGGGCCGCGAGAGTACGGCCCTGTCGTGTCGTCTGAACGGCGTCCGCGATGGACGACGCCATTCAGTCTGCGACCCTGGGTTGTCAGTGTACGGTGCCTGTCTTGTCGTCTGAACGGCATCGTGGGTAGACGACGCATTTTAGAGTTCTGTCAGTACGGCCCGTCATGTCGACTGATAGGCGTCCGTACAGCTCGACGCGTTTTACCCAGTCTCTGGTTACCCCGCGAACCCTCCTTCCTTTCCCTCATTTCTTCCTTCCCTCTCTCTCTCCTCCCTTCCTCCGGCGATTCCGGCGACGCCTCCTTCCCCTCCCTCTTTTCCTCCCACCATTTCATCTCTCTCTCCACTCCATCGACCTCCTAGCTCCCACCACTACCACCACCACCTCCTCTGCGGCGTTTTCTCTCCGGACGGCGGCCAACGTCCCGGTAGAGTAACGATGACCTCGGCGGTACCGGCGGCGGCGTGGAGCGAGACGGGTGGACGGCTTGGGGCTTGGAGGAGTTCAAGTAACCGGTAGAGTGACGATTCCTAGTGTATTTTCATTCGAAACTATGTTTTTCCCCGCGTTTGAAGCATGTTTCGGAGTGCTTTTTGGGGTGAAAACGCTAAGTGCATGTATGAGACATTGGGTGTTCTAATGGGTAGTTAGGTTCTCATCCTTCCCCTTTTATGTTTTGAGCCAATTTCCATGCGTTTTGGGGGAGAAATCCCACCTCGAGGATTAGAGGAAGCGAAGGGGAGAACCTGTCTGTCGGGGTTGAATGGCGTCGAGGTTGAGCGACGCCTTTTAAAATGCGGCGCCCACCCACGACGCGATTTAACCCAATAACAGACCCTATCCCCGGACTGATAAGCGTCTACGGACAGAGACACCTTTTAAAAGGCGGCGACCTGTGGCGACGCGTTTTATGCCAGGTTTTGTGGCTGAGTTTCGGTGAACCAGTTTTAGGAGACTTGAATGGCGTCGGCCTTGGTTGACGCGATTCAAGACAGAATCGCACTAATTCATGCCATTAAAACATGTTATATTGTTAGACAGTTGTTTAGTTGGTTAAACGCATACTTTAAATTATACTCGATGGTGATGGATTCCTTGTAACTGGATCGTACACGTGGTGTTGCGTGCGACCGTGGACTTCTTACTGTGCTGTGTTTTGAGCTACTGTGGACCTAGAGTGACAGTTGTAGCGCTTTATCACCCTGTGCTGGTGTGGGTGGAGCACAGCGCCGGTGTGGGTGTGGCGGGGTGACGCCTAGTGAGAGAGGGTCACCTGGTGGACCCCGGGGTTAGCTAGTACCGGTGTGGGTGTGGTACCTGTGGAGTGTCACTCGTGCTGAGAGAAGTAGTAACCACCTAGAGCCTGTTGGGTCGGAGTAGCTAGCGTGCTATCCGAGGGGTTACTGCTTGGTCTCAACGGGTCGGTGTTTCCCACCTTCGTTTGTGTGGTTGGCGTGTTTTGCTGAGACATTGGTTGTGGGCTCCCTGGTAGACTGATTTTTAGCGATATGCATGTTATATTTCGAATGCATGTGATTCATATCGAGAGTTAGGAGTAGTAATTACTTGCTTACTTTACCTTCTGCTGTGTTCTGCTACTTGTGGGTGTGTGAGTGGGCAGTAGGGATCGAAGGATCCCTACTGAGTCTTTTCGTTGAGACTCACCCCTGCGGTTTTCAGGTGAGGACTCCAGGCAGACTTAGCGAGGGGTGTGTTGTTGTGTGTTGTGCGCCGTCAGCTGTTGTTCCGGGGTATGCCCCGACGTAGTTGTTATCTTTATTTCTGGCCTGTACGCTTAATTATTTCTTTTCTGTTGGAGTATGTAATTATTTGATGTATTGAATCGCATTGTAATAACTTTTAATTCTTGCATTTTTCCTTTCAATTCAATGCGATGTGAATGTTTAGCTTAGTTTATTGTTTATTTTCCAGACTTACTTAGATCCTGGTTTGGTTCCAAATTAATGATTCGGTACCCATTTATAATCGGAACGATTTTTCGACAAAATCGAGACGAAATAAATAAATAAATGAGAGAATATGCTGACTTGAATTTATTTTATGTGAACAGGGCATGAAGGAAGCCGTGGTGCAATGGTTCATACTTTGCGGGCTTGTGGGAGGTCCAGGGTTCAAATCTCAACAAAATTGTCCATCTTTTTGAAAAATAAAAGGACGTAGGGGCAAACTGGTAATTTGTTCCTCATATTAGGGTTACCCTAACCCTTTACCAAGAAAACCCTAATTCTTAGCCGCCGCCCTTCCCTTCTTTCCTTCTTATTTATCTATTTCTATTTTCTCTCCTTTATTTCCAAAACTCTCCCACACCTCTCTCCGTTTTCCCAGCAACCGATTCCTTCCTTCTCTCCAGTTTCCTTTCCTACGTCTCTTTTCCTCTCTATATATTTCCCCCTCCTCTCTTCTCAGCCTCGAACTCTCTCTATTTCCTAGTCTCTCCTCCTCCGTAACCTTTCTCTCCCACAGCCCCTATCCTCCTCCTTCTCCAATTCCGAACCTCTCTCCCCTCTTCCACAACTCCTCCCTCTCGGATCTTTCCCAGCAGCCTCTTCCTCTCCTTTATTTCCTCTCCCTCTGTTCTCTCCCTCTCGGTCTCTCCAGCAGCCGCCCCGCAGTCTTCTTTTCCAACCTCTCTCCCGTAGCCGGTTCTCCCCCCTCTCTCTTATATTTCCTCTCCCTCTCTCCGGTGTCTCTCTCTCTCCCTCCACAGATTTCTCTCTCTCGGTCTCTCTTTCCCTCTCTCTTCTCTTCCTTCCTCCACGCCCTCCACACGTACCCAGCAGCACCAGCACTTCCTGCGAACCTGCAACCGTCTGACCAGCACCTCCACGTGCTTCCAACGCAGCAAGGCACTAGCAGCCGGCCAGCAGCTGCGTTCACAACGCTCCTGCACGCGCCAACAACTTCACTGCCACGGCTCCCATGCGCCACCAGCTGGGTCTCTCCTCCTCCATGCATGCAGCAAATCCATGTTGCCAACAGCTCCTCCTATCCTCCACACACGCGCCAGCAAACCCCCATGCATGCTGCCATGCACCCACACGTAACCAGCAAACCCCCATGCATGCCAAGGCACGCCAAAGTACACAGCCAGCAGCTCCATGCGTCAAGCCGCACCAGCAACTGCACCTGTCCAAGCACTCCAGCGCACTTGAAGATTGAAACACCCACTGCTTAAACTTGTCCTATTCTTATCATCTTTTATTTATTTTCTTTTTTAATTCTTTTGGTTTATTTTAGTCTAGTTAAATTAAGTTGTTGTTGCATAAAACTTGTTTAGTTTAACAAAGAAGTTATGTTATAATATTTTGTTAATCTCTCTCTTCTCAATTTTAAAATGTTGTTGTATTTTTGTTTTTAAAAATTAGGTTAGTTAAATTCGTAAATTTAGTTTAATTTGATTAGATAGTTAATTAATCAATTCAAATTCTCACCTAATTTTTAGATAATTAAGAATCATAAGATTTTCAAAGTTAGAAATTTAACTCCCTGTGGATCGACTCGGAGTCACCATTATTAATTTTCAAAATTTAATTTGAATGAGCCGAATAAATTTAGATTGAACGTTCTCATGAGTGTTTAACGACGCACAATTTGGAACGATCAATTGTGCTTATCTGATCATCTTCTAGGACATTGTCTCAGGTAGGGAATACTAGAGCTCCAGCCAAGTAGCTGATGAACGCCTTCATCACGTTCTCTATTTCTTTTTCCTTGAGATCTTCAATCTTCTTCAGAGTCCATTCGACCAATTTAGCAAGATTGATCCCCTTCTTAGTAAGACAACCTTGAACTTCTTTTGAACCCTTCATGATCTTTTCTAACAATTGTTGACTTGTGATCTTTTCCCTCATGAACATCACTCAAATTAGGTTCATCATTGTTGACCTTAAGCTTAGGAAGGCCCAATAGGAGTTCTGCTTCTTTTAAAAGAATAGTGGCTTCGAACTTGACAAAAAGAAAGGTATGAGTTTGAGGATGCCACAACTCGATCAAAACACCCATTGCAGCCCAGTCCATACTTGTGCTCTTGTATTGTTTGGCATGAATAACCAACCCTTGGATATGCCACTTGGATATATAAGATTGCATGGAGAGATTGATCATGTTAACTAGCTTTTAGACTCATGGAAGTGAAGAAAATCTTCTTGGATCAGGGAAGAAAGGATATCCCTAGATGAAGAGAAAAGAAATTGAAATAGTTCTATCTTGCTTATTAAAGAATTGAGAATTTGAAAAATATGGAAAGGTGAATTGAAGAAAATAGAAGGGGAATTGATTAGAAGAGAGATTAGCTTACTTGTAAGTTAGGATCTCGCTCACTTAGATGATCTTTTACTTCATAAAGCTTTTCAATCGTCTTCCTCATCCTTTTGTTAAAAGAATCCTGTGAAGAATTCACCATCCTCCTTGAATAAATTGCTCAAATCCTTGATCTTCCTCTTTGATTCCTCTTTGTTCTTCCCCTCTTATTCCTGAGTTTTGGAGAGAATTCTTTAACTTTCCCTCTTGATTGTTTGTTGTAATGCTTTGATATGAAGAGAGAGAGGCTTTATAGAGGAATTTGTTAGATTGAGGAGCCCTTTCTGAATTAGAAGAGGGATGTGTGATCGTTCCAAATTGTGCATCGTTAAACACTCATAAGAACGTTCAATCTAAATTTATTCGGCTCATGTAAATTAGATTTTGAAAATTGATAATGGTGAGTCCGAGTCGATCCACAGGGAGTTAAATTTTTAACTTTTGAAAACGTTGGAATTAATTATCTAAAAAGATGAAAAATATGAATGATTAGTTAATTTTCTACTTAAAGCAACAATTCGATTAATTAAGCTACCTAAAGAAACAAAAAATTAATTATTTGAGGTAATTTTCATAAACTAAATGCAACATCATATGAAAAATCTAAGTTAACACACACCACTATTTGAATCTTGCAAAATCAAGGGAATGTTAATAATCATCTAAAAATCATGAATCAAATTACAAAATCTACGGCTTAATATCCTTAAACTAAACATCAAATAATAAACAACTAATCTTAATTAAATAACTGTACTATTGGAGGGAGAGAGAAAGAACAGCGGCAGCAGAGCTTCTATGGGAATGCCGGCACAGTGGACCGGGCGGGAGATGAGGCGGCGCAGTGGACCGGCCGGAGTGCATGCATGCGCCGCTTGAGGCTGGTGGAGCTTTGCTAGAGGCCGGCGGTTGCTGGCGTGCTTGGACGGCTGGCAACTTCAGATGCAATGGAACAGGTGCTTCAAGCTGGTGCGTGGACGTCCGTAAGGCGCTTGCGTAGGTGCAGTGGAGCTTTGCTGCATGCGTGGAGGAGCTGCGGTGGCTTGCGCAGGTGCGGTGCTGTGAACGTGCATGCATGCACGTTGCCGCTGGAGGGGGGGTTGCCGCGTGGGGGCCGGCTGCTGGCTGGGCCTCAGCGGATGTGCATGCTCGAGCTGGTGTGATACGAGGAGCTGGTGAGAGAGAGAAGGGATAGAGGGAGCCAGAGGAGGAGAGAAGGAGAGAGTGCTGGGAGAGATCGAGAGAGAGGGCTGTGGAGAGAGAAGAGAGGAGAGAGGGAGGAAGAGAGGGATAGCGGCGGAGAGAGAGGAAGGGCTGCGGGAAGCTGGTGAAGGAGAAAGAAGAGAAAACTGGAAAGAAAGAGGAGAGCGTGCATGAGGGAAAGAGAGGCTGCCGGAGAAGGAGAAAACGGAGGGAAAGGTGCAGAGAGGGGGAGATTGCGTGAAACAGAGAGAGAGAAAGAGAGACCGAGAGAGAGAGGCGTGTGGAGGAGGAGAAAACGGAGAGGAAGAAGAGGGCGGCTGCAGGAAATTGGTGAAGGAGAAGGACCGGGAAATAACCGTGGGAGAGAGGTTGCGGGAGACCGAGAGAGGGAGCTGTAGAGGGAAGAAGAGAAGGAAGAACCGACTGCGGGGGATTGGAGAGAAAGAAGGAGAAGGAGAAAGAATATATAGAGAGGAAGAGAGAGTCGTGGGAAAGAGGGAGGAAGGTGTGCGGAGGGAAAGAGGGAGAGACAGAGAAAAGGAAACAGAGAGGAGAGAAGGAAACAGAGAGAATTGAGTTCGGGAAGTAAACTTTTAAAGAGAAGGGAAGGCAGGTTTTTTTTAAAAAAATAAAGTGGGCTTTAGGAAGGCGGCTGGTCCTTCTTGGGTTCTTCTTGACCGTGGAATTAGGGTAACACTAGGACCTCAAATGACGTTTTTATCCCTATTTTAATCTTTTGAACAAAATGACGTCGAATTTATCGAAATTCGAACACTAGACCTCCCCCAAATTTTCAGAAACTCCACCAACTGCACTGCGTGATCGGCATGTCCTGTTCACATAGAATAAATATTAATTAGCATATTATCATTAAAAAAATTATTATATTTATTTATTTCGTCTCGGTTTTGTCGAAAAACCGCAAATGCGCTATACTCCATTAATCACATGAAATGACGATGTTTTTAAGTCAGAATTTGACGAAATTGGTACCGTTGGACTTGGTACGCAATTATCTATCATTTCATGTTATTTTATAGATAAAAACGTGAGTATGATGCGTATGATTGCCTTTAAATGATCAATTTAACACTTTATCACACCCCCCAACTTACTCATTGCTAGTCCCTTAGTAATGCAAATAAGGAAAAGTTAGGACAAACAATGAATTATCATGCTTCATTTGTAGTATCTTTCACAAACAATTTAAGTGGTAGCCGATTGGTTAAGCTAAAGTTTTCATATACCACAATACTTTGATTCACGACAGGTGGTTGTGCATGAAAATTGACACGCTTAGAACTTGTTTCCGACCTTTCTGATATATTCTTGCCCTTACTACCCTTTAGATAAGACTACCTGGGGAGGAGAAGAGAATAAAAGATTTCCCGATCAGTCAGCGAGGACCATTTTTCAACTCCCGTCCCAACTCAGCACTTTTCACGACTTGGTCATATTTATGGTACAATGGACTTTTTAGCGTGACTTTTTTTTTTTTTCATTTCATTGTACTTTTGCTTTTGAGAGTGCGTACTTTTTGCCAGTCTCTTTGAATTGCCTGAGGGGAGCTGCGTACTTTTTGCCACCTACCTTCCTTTAGCTCTTTTAACGCCTTCTATTGTCTTTAGTGTTTACAGCTGTCCATTTTAAATGACCGCCTCTTTTAGAGTGCTGAGTGGGACAATCCCCTATTACGAATCCTACACATTCCTTTCGTTCAACCCAAAAGAAAAATTAGAATAAGTAGTCTTATCCTTATGGTTAATTCCAGTAATTCTATACTTTTAAGATCTTTCATTTATTCTAAGTTGCCGTGTGTGTGTGAAAATCATCCTGCTGTGGATTTTTGTGAAGTAGGATATTTAAACTTTGAAGGTTCTTTAACCAATGTGACTAACAAAAAATTGATTTGTTTAAGATTTACTTAATGAAACATGATTTTCATGCAATTTTCATAGGATGTGAAAAGAAGTTTTTGAAAGAAATTTTTAAAAATTTGACCATTTTTCAGTGAAAGATATCAGTTTACTTCAAAAGATCTTCAATAAATGCATATCAAATTGATTCTCCCACCCCCCAACTTGATTGACATTGTCCTCAATGGCATAAAAGATATGAAAAACATGTCAGCCAGAAGAGAATGGGAAGGAGAGAAACAACCTGTGATGAAGAGGATGCGACATACCCAAGACGACTGCTGCTCAGGGACCTAAAAGGAAAAGAAATACAGAAACTAAAGTAAAATATTGGGTTGCCTCCCAACAAGCGCTAAGTTTATTGTCTTCAGCCAGACGGAAGTTCAGTTATTGTGGATCACTCAGTTCTATGGATTCAGGTGATGCATTTTGAAGATTTTCAATGAATGGTTTCAACCGTTGACCATTAACGGTGAAAGTGTTCCCACTCTTGGGATTCAGAATTTTAACAGCTCCATGATCGAAGGCTTTAACGACCACAAAGGGTCCATCCCATCTGGATTTCAGTTTTCCTGGAAATAAGCGGAGCCTAGAGTTAAATAGCCAAACTTTTTGATTTGGAAGAAAGGATTTTCTCACAATATGTTTATCATGGAAAGCTTTAGTTTTGACTTTATAAATCTTTGAATTTTCATAGGTCTCGTTGCGCAACTCTTCTAGCTCACTCAGTTGTAAGGTTCGGTGGGAACCAGCTTGGGCTAGGTCCAGATTGACTTGTTTAATGGCCCAATAAGCCCTGTATTCCAATTCCACCGGAAGGTGGCACGCTTTTCCAAAAACCAGGCGATAAGGATACATGCCAATAGGAGTTTTGTAAGCGGTCTGATAGGCCCATAAAGCATTATCCAATCTTTCAGACCAATCTTTTCTATCGGGCCTAACGGACTTTTGCAGAATATTCTTAATCTCTCTATTGGAAACTTCCACTTGGCCACTGGTTTGGGGATGATAAGGGGTAGCTACTTTGTGATTAATTCCACATTTCTTAAGCAAAGCCCGAAACTGGTAATTCGTGAAATGCGTTCCCCCATCACTTATAATAGCTTTAGGCCACCCGAACCGAGAAAAGATATTCTTCTGAACGAATTTAATGACCACTTTATGATCATTGGTTTGGGTGGCTACTGCTTCAATCCACTTAGAAACATAATCCACCACTATCAGAATATATGTATGTCCAAAAGAGGGTGGAAAAGGTCCCATAAGTCAATTCCCCAAACATCAAAGACTTTAATCACCAAAATTGGGTTGAGTGGCATCATATCCTTCTTCGCCATATTTCCTACAACCTGACATCGGAGGCAAGTTTTGCTGAACTCATGGGCATCTTTGAAAAGTGTGGGCCAGTAGAAACCACTTTGCAGGACCTTGGCTGCAGTTTTCTTACCCGAGAAATGGCCCCCACAAGCCAGATTATGGCAGAAGTTGAGAACACTTTGTTGTTCTTCTTCAGGAACACATCGCCTAATGATTTGATCATGACAGAATTTGAATAATTCAGGATCCTCCCAGAAATAATACTTTTCCTGGGAAAAGAATTTGTCCTTCTCATTTTTAGTCCATCCTTCCGGAAGCTGATTAGTCACCTTGTAATTGACAATATGAGCATACCAAGGTGCAACAGTGTGAGAAATGGCTAGAAGATGCTCATCAGGAAAGGAATCAGTTAGTGGTGCACTTTCGGAGATCAGAATTCGAGATAGGTGGTCAGTTACCACATTCTCAGAACCCTTCTTATCCCGAATTTCCAAATCAAATTCCTGAAGGAGTAAGATCCATCTAATAAGTCTAGACTTTGCATCCTTCTTGGTCAACAGGTATTTCAGAGCCGAGTGATCAGAATAGATTATGACTTTTGCCCCTAAAAGATAAGATCTGAATTTTTCTAGGGCAAAAATCACAGCTAATAATTCCTTTTCTGTGGTGGTATAATTCATTTGAGCATCTGCAAGGGTGCGACTTGCATAATAGATCACCATGGGACACTTGTTGATTCTTTGTCCCAAAACCGCACTGATAGCATAATCAGAGGCATCGCACATGATTTCGAAGGGCAAAGACCAATTTGGAGATTGAAGAATCGGAGCTTTGGTCAAAGATTCCTTTAGAGAATTAAATGCCTTGATGCAAGATTCATCCATTTGGAAAGGGACATCCTTAGCTAGGAGAAGAGGTAGAGGCCGAGGAATTTAAGAGTAATTGTGGATAAACCAGCCATAGAAACCGGCATGGCCAAGGAATGAACGGATCTGTCTGACCGAGGTCGGAGGAGGAAGATTGGATATAAGATCGATCTTAACTTTATCTACCTCTATCCCCCTTTCAGACACAATGTAGCCTAGTACAATGCCCTCTCGAACCATAAAGTGGCTCTTTTCCCAGCTAAGTATCAGATTGATGTCTATGCATCTTGCTAGCACCTGTTTAAGATTTTCCAAGCAATTTTCAAAAGAATCCCTGAAGATTGAGAAATCATCTATGAATACTTCGAAGAATTCTCCCACCATATCGGAGAATATAGCCATCATGCACCTTTGAAATGTGGCTGGTGCATTGCATAATCCAAATGGCATCCTCCTAAAAGCAAACGTGCCATAAGGGCGCGTAAAAGTGGTCTTTTCTTGATCTTCCGGGTAAATAGCCACTTGATTGTATCCGGAGTATCCATCTAAGAAGCAAAAGTACTTCTGGCCCGATAACTTTTCCAGAATCTGATCCATGAATGGGAGTGGAAAGTGATCCTTCTTAGTCATGAGATTCAGCTTTCGGTAATCAATGCACACTCTCCATCCCGTGGTGAGCCTAGTGGGTACCTCTTCTCCATGATCATTCTTGATAACCGTTAATCCAGATTTCTTGGGTACCACTTGAGTTGGGCTGGCCCATTTACTGTCTGATATGGGGTAAATGATACCCGCATCCAGCCATTTCACAACTTCCTTCTTCACCACTTCTTTCATATTGGGATTAAGCTGCCTTTGCATCTCCCGACTGGGCTTAGAATTCTCTTCCATATAGATGTGATGCATGCAAATGGACGGGCTAATTCCCTTTAAATCAGCCACCGACCATCCAATGGCACCCTTGTGGTCTTTGAGGACATCGGTTAATTGGGTCTCCTACGGCGATGTGAGATTTGCCGCAATGATGACCGGGAGAGTTTGGTCCTGGCCCAAAAAGATATACTTGAGAGACTCAAGTAAGGGTTTGAGTTCAAGCTCAGGAGGGTCCTCTAAGGATGGCAAAGCGGGCTCAGATTGTAAAGCTGGTAAAGGTTCAACCTTGGGCCAAGATGTTAATGGGCCAGGAAAGTCCTTTAAAGTGTTGGCTTCCTCCAGAAGGTCATATGTGGACATCTCATTTTCTTCAACCAGATTATCCAAGATATCAATAGTATGGCATTCTTCTTCATGATCTGGATATTGAGATGCTTTGAAAACATTAATCTTGACCTTTTGACCCCCAAATGAAATGTCCATTATGCCAGTTTCACAATTTATATTAGCTTTGGCAGTGGCTAAGAATGGACGACCTAAGATGATCGGGGTGTAAATGAGTTCCTCAGGTAATGCCATATCCAGAATAAGAAAATCCACGGGAAAATAGTAATCATGAACCTTCACAATAACATCCTCAATTAATCTCCGTGGAGTTTTCACAGACCTATCAGCCAACTGCAAGATGATGGGTGTGGGCTTTAATTCCCCAATATCAAATTTCTCATAAATGGCTGTTGGCAAGAGGTTCACACTAGCACCTAAATCCAATAAAGCTCTATCAAATGTAACTCCACCTAAGTCACATGAGATCAACGGTGCTCCAGGATCCTTCAACTTCTTGGGAAATGATTCATCACAATCGCACTAACATCTTCTGAAAGCCGAACCTTTTCGGGTGCCATTCTAGATTCTCTCCGTGGAGTACATAATTCCTTGAGAAACTTAGCATAAGCTGGCACATGCTTGATGGCATCGAGGAGTGGAATATTAATTTGGACTTGTTTGAATAAATCCAACAACTCCTCATTCTGGGCCAGTTTCTTCCTGGCATTGGGCTTAGCTAACAAGGCGTTAGGAAATGGCACCCTAGGTTGATAAGAACTTGGGCCTTCATCTATCTTCCCTTTTCCTTTCAGATCCTCCTCCAACTTTTCCATGTTGGGTTCAGCTTCACTCTCACTTTCAATTTCCTGAGGCCCATCAGTGGAACCTTTGGCTAACTTTTGATTTGTATGTGGGTTTTCTAGACTTTTCCCACTCCTAAGGGCTGAAATGGCTTTAGCATTCTCAAATTGAGGCCCTTTAGGTTGTGGTAATGGGCTAGGCTGAGGTAAAAGGCCCGATTGCTGTGGAAAACCCGGAGGTTGATTCCTTGGATTGGCAATGGGTTGACTAGAAAGTTGACCAACTTCTCTTCTCATCGTAGCCTCAGCTAGTTGGCCCATTTGACTTTCTAACTTAGCAATGGATTGTTGCTGGGTCAAATCAGTTGTTGGAGTTGAGTGAATTTGTCATCAAAGTTGGCTTGTGGAGGTTGTTGGTAAGTGGGTGGAGGATGGTATTGGGTTGGTTGTCCAGATTGGAATGAGTGGTAGTGGGCCGGTTGACCTGATTGGAATGATTGATAATGGGCCGGTTGAGAAAATTGGGCTTGAGATCCCCTAGCCTGAATATTTCCATAGAAATTAGATTGCTGTTGAAATGAATTATGTGGCTTTTGGGCTTGATGCATGGGAGGATTGGACATTGGTAATGGGGCCTGCTGATTCTTCCAAGAGAAATTAGGGTGGTTTCTCCAGCCAGGATTGCAGGATTGTAAGTATTTGAGAATGGATCATTATTGGGCCTGGAGAATCCCTGGGCAGCCTGAACTTGTTCTTGATTGAATGGTGGAAGTTGGGCTGCGGTTAGGCATTCATTCACTTGATGGGTTGGACTTGCGCATAAGGCACAAATGTCATGATTAGCAGAAGATGGGTCTTCATATGGACTAGATTGTGTTGGGTAAGTAGGCTCTTGCTTGTTTAAGGCCAAGAGTTGGTCTAGTGTCTAGGCCAAGATGTCTACCTTATCCAATTTCTGATTAATTAGATTTATGTCCATTCTGGATTCGGGCTCTCCACGGGCCTTGAGTTCGTACATTCCAGTCCGTTTAGATGGCCCAACAGACCTCTCATAAGATGATAATGAGGCATGATTGATGGAATTTTCACTTAACATCTCAAACAGATCATAGGCCTCATCTTCATTTTTCATCATAAATGCCCCTCCACATGAGGCATCCACCATCTGTCTGAACTGTTCAGACAATCCTTCATAGAATGCTTGGACAATTTGCCATTTTGAAAGCCCATGATGAGGGCATTTCCTAAGCAATTCTTTCAGTCTTTCCCAAGATTCATGGATCAATTCCCCAGGAGTTTGGGTAAAACTCGTGATGGCCCTTCTCATGGTATTGGTCCGTCCTATGGGATAGAACTTCTTGAGAAATTCTTTCTGCATTTCTTCCCATGTCCTAATGGGCCTTCCTATAGTTCCCAACCAATATTTAACCTTACCCTTTAATGAAAAGGGAAATAAGGTCAATTTAAGGCCATCATCGGTGAAATTCTGGATCTTCACCGTGGAACATATTTCTAGAAATTCATCCAGATGCTTATAGGGATCTTCATTAGTATTCCCATAAAAGGATGGGAGCATCTGAATGGTGCTAGATTTAATTTCATATTGATTGGCTGGATTCTGAGGAAGATGAATACAGGATGAAGGTTGATATCGATTTGGAATGAAATAGTCCTTCATTTGCTTTGGTGGGTGTAGACACCGATTTTGGACCACCCTTTTGGTCATAAACCCCATCCATCATTAGCCCATCATCATCAAATCTCTTATCTTAGCCATCTCAGCCCACTAATAACTAGACCCATTAACCAAATCCCGACTCTAGCCACCTTTTCGTAGAAGGCTAGCCAGCCCGCCTTCCACCACCCTCCGAAGGCCAGCCAGCCCGCCTTCCACCACCCTCCGAATGCCAGCCAGCCCGCCTTCCACCATCTTTCGAAGGCCAGCCAGCCCGCCTTCCACCAGCCTTCGAAGGCTAGCCAGCCCGCCTTCCACCATCCTTCGAAGGCCAGCCAGCCCGCCTTCCACTACCCTTCGAAGGCCACCCCTTGCCTTCCACCACCCTTCGAAGGCCAGCCAGCCCGCCTTCCACCACCCTTCGAAGGCCAGCCAGTCCGCCTTCCACCACCCTTCGAAGGCCAGCCAGCCCGCCTTCCATCACCCTTCGAAGGCCAGCCGGCCCGCCTTCCACTGCCCTTCGAAGGCCACCCCTTGCCTTCCACCACCCTTCGAAGGGCACCCCTTGCCTTCCACTACCCTTCGAAGGCCAACTGGGCCGCCTTCCACCACTTCGTGGAAGGCCAGCTACTTGGCCTTCCACGGAATTGGAAGGCATGTTGGCTGGCCGTCCACTCCCCTAACTACCACCTTGACCTCGTCTTCCCCATGTTCTCCTCTACTCGCCGCCCTCCCCTCCACTACTCTGATCACTCCCCACTCCGGCGACTGCCGCGCGCACCACCTCCGATCCTTGACCACTTTCCATTGGCTCTAGGATGATTTACGGGGATTTAGATCCCTATTTTCTCCTATTTTCCTTTCACCTATTTAAACCCCCCGTACCCACTCGAGGAGGGGGTTAAGAAGGAGGAGGTTTTCGGGAGGAGAGACTCCGAGGAGGTTGGCGAGCGGGTCGGCTTTTAGGAGTCGAGCGGGCAAGGAATCAGAGAGTTTCAGGAGGAGCTTCAAGAGGAACGTCACTCCAAATGGGCTTGTCTTCTTAACCCTCTCTTTACTTTTCTCCTTTTTCACTACATTGCATTTCCACTCTCCTTCTAGTCTGTAACATTCTCCCATTCTCACTCTTCTTTCCACTTTTAACACATCACCTCACACACGAGCACCCCCACCTGCATACATGCATGTTAGGATAGCCTAGCAACCCTACCCCCAAAGGTTTCAAACAAAAAACGGGAGGTGGGTGGCCATAACATATGGTCACCATCCCTCCCCAAACACCCATCCGGTACGTTTCCCTCCAATTCTAATTAATTTTTACATTTTTATAGATAGATTCCACATATCACAGTTCTAATTCGGCTATTTCTTTTCTTGTTTGTCTTCTCTTTTCAGGGGCTCTTACCAGGTTCCGCGTGCAGATTGCCGAGCTCTCCTCCTCTGGCCGGCCGGAGGAAGAGAAGGGGAAACCACCATCTCCCGCTCCTTCAGAACGCGATCACTCTTACAATCCTGCGGAGCATAGGGACCGTAAGGTAATGCTCCTGGAGATCACACATTAATTTCTACCCCTCCTAAATCGCCACAGTGCTAAGACGAACGGAGAAACCCCTCAACCCGAAGCCCACAGCAACGGTGGGGGACGTTCTGGGCGCCTACAGCCCTCTGGCGATCACGGTGGGACCCCTACTTGCTTACTGCGCGCACAGCGATGAAAGGTAAGAAGGTAAAAGCTCCTATAAGTTTCTATTTTGTTTTTTCTCTTTCAGTTTTTCCTTTTTTTCCTGGACGGCCCACCTCCTGGCCATCCAGATCTTGGACGGCCAGAGTCCTGGCCGTCCAGCTCAGTTGGACGGCCAGAGTCCTGGCCGTCCAGCTCAGTTGGACGGCCAGAACCTAGGCCGTCCAGATACTTGGACGGCCAGAGTCTTGGCCGTCCACCTGCCTGGACGGCCAGACCCTAGGCCGTCCAGATCCTTGGACGGCCAGAGGCTTGGCCGTCCATTTGCCTGGACGGCTAGCCCCTAGGCCGTCTAGAGTGGACGGCCAGCTGCTTGGCCGTCCAAGTCCCTGGACGGCCAGCCTTCTGGCCATCCAGCTCCCCAGTTTCTGGCCCCCCGCATGCTGTTACTTCATTATTATTCTGATTAAATTGTTGGATGTTCTAGTTTTTTTTTTACTATTCTCTATTCTTCTCTTGTCTGCTGGACTGTGGGTTGATTCCAGGGTACTATCCGCAGGGGTTTTTAAGGAAGAGCCGGCATCACACTTCTAGTTACCTCTCCCACAGTGTTTGACTCTCCACCTGAGGATTCCCACTCGGGTGTGACTAGTTTTATTATGTTGGGAACCTCCGTGAGTCTCCGCGAGCCAGGGATTCCCACTTGGCCGCCGAGCAGGTTGTACCTGAAACCACCTAAATAGGATCCCAGGTTTGTGTGAGGAATTAATTGAGCCTTTCTATTCACAATCACTCACCTATAGGTGTCACTGAGAGAATTTTTTCAAAATCTAAGACACCTAACTAAACTCTGGTGGAACATGTTTTGAAAGAAGAATACAGGGTCGTTAAGGGCTTGAACTTGATTTGTTAGAAACCAACACTCATAACGCACAGTTAACCATTCAAGTGAAATATAAAATCTCTTAGGATTTGTATTTCATAATGAACCGAATGTATGTTAACACTATGTATGATGACATGGATGAGTTTGGTAACAATGTCACACACAACCCTCTGTTCGAGATTGAAGAGGATCCACAAACATTTGTGGGCATGCTCCAAACACCTAGAGAGGAACTTAAGGGAAGATACTTAGATGAATCTTCCTCTTCAGAAAGTGATCCTATAATCTCCAACAGAACCTGCCAAAACCCGAGTGAAGACCCGAAATTTATTGTCGTGTTATCACGGTACACCCCTAATCAACTCATCCAGTTGGCCTCTCGGGGCAAAACTCAAGATGCCACACCTCGGAGAACTCACTTCCAAGGATCTTCCAACAGAGCTCAGACTCGCATCAACTAGCCAACTCCTACTCCAGTTGCTCCACCCATCATGCCGATTCCAGTCTCTCCCACTACACCTCCTCCCGAGCAGAAAGAATTCATCTACAAAAGTGAGGTTGAAACCTATATGCGTAAGCTGATGGCCGAGAAACTTACCCTGAAACAACCGCACTCTCTCTTGAGCTATTGCAAGCTCCCTCCGGCCTACTTTCCACCAGGATTCAAAGCCCCCGAGTACAGAAAATATGATGGCACCTCTGACCCTCATGATCACTTGTCAAGTTTCCTCATGGATTCCCATCAATGGCTCTACGACAGAGTCCTCCTTGTCCATCTATTCCAGAAATCCTTAGAAGGTGAGGCCTTAAGATGGTTTTCTTCCTTGCGTGCCACAGACCTAATCAATTTTGATATGGTCTTTGAAAAATTCATCACTCAGTTCAGTCATATGACAACCATGCCTCCTACCTTGTTTGATCTTGTGATGGAGAAGATGAAGCCTGAAGAGGAGTTCACGTATTTTGCCAACAGGTGGAGGGCAATGGCCTCTAGGGCGGAAGTGGCAATCCTCGAATCTCAAGCTATCACCATGTTGGTCAATAATGCTACCCCGTAGCTTCGAGCTATTCTCATGCTGAGCGAATTTCACACATTCGCACAATTTTATAATCGAGCTCGGGTAGTTCAATCTCAGATCTGGAGTTCCACTTCGCCATCCCTCTTTGAAAATCAGAACAGAAATAAGAAGATCACACAAACTCAACCAATAGAGGGAGTGACAATCAATGAACAGGTGAGTGTCTTGGGACAACCCTTTAGGTCACCCAGTCCTATGTCCAGATCAGACAACCAATCCAATCAGAAACCATATTCAGCAGTTCCCCCTTCCTCTAGCGCCAAAATCAATTGGGGGTGCATGAAAGAGGCTATTGAAACCTTGAAAGTCAAGGGCCTTCCACCCTCTCATCAGGTAGCTCAAGATCCATCCAGCTCTCTAGAAAGGGTGAGCACCCTTGTCAAAAATTTGGAACCAAATATCGATCGCAGAGGACAGTACTGGGAGTATGAAGAGGTTGGGATATGGCGTGAGTGCCCCACTAAGATGACCAAACCTAGAGAGCCGTTGCAAGGAGTCTCCACTATTATCCAAGACAAACCTTTGGTCTTGATACGACCTAGGGAACAACCAACAGTCATCAACTCAGTCACTCTGGTCCAAGTTCCCTCAATTTCAATAAGAGAACCTCCTCTATCCATCTTGTGTCCAACACCAAAGCCAGGTCCTGTAACCCAATTCTGCCTAATGAATTCACCACTAGTTCAGCCACTAAAGTCAGATCAAGCAGTAGACCCCAGTCCGATTGGTGTTACATTGAGAAATCGCATCATTCCCCCAACAAGTCAACCATTGGACTCCCAAGAAGATTCAGATATGTCTAGAAGGATTACTCAATCCAAGTATGACATCCTACATCATCTAGGGAAAACTCCCGCCAATATGCCAGTCCTAGAGTTGATTAGGAGATCTCCTACACACAGGGAGACATTGTTCAAATTCCTCCAGCGAATTACAGTCAATGAAGATCTTCCAATCAGGGGGCTCATAAATGCCATTCTCTCAGTCACCCAGACACCTACTATATCCTTTACAGATAAGGATCTGGCTCCCCCTGAATGCCAATCCCTTCCCTCATGCTTAACTGCAACACTCAAGGGTCACCCATTCGACTCCATCCTATTGGATACTGACGCATCAATCAATGTTTGTCCATTCAAGACACCCAAGAAAATAGGGATTGATCCAGAAGAGATTAAGTCTACTTCCATGATGGTCTCAACCCATGATAATTCTCAAAGACCAGCTAATGGGAAACTGGAAATTGGCCCAGTGGCCATGATCTTTAAATTCTACATTCTTAATGCCAAGACCATAGACAATGCCATTTTGGGAAGGCCTTGGATGGACCAAACTCTGGGAGTGCCCTCCACTAATCATCAGTGCTATAAATTCCCATACAATGGGAAGATTGTCAAAATGCAGAGAACTCCCTACCTTGAGTCTTTGGACTCAGTCTCGACTGAACAAATTCCATCCAGGATCACTTCTGGAAAAGGGAAAGAGACCATCCTTTCATCAGTTGACTCTCAGGCCAAGCCCCAGCCTAGCACAGGTTGGCAACGTATGGACAAAATAGGGTACAGTTCGGGATCTGGGTTAGGCAAGGAAGAGTCAGGAATTCGAGAACCTATCTCTGAAAATCCGACCATTGGAGGATTCAAATTGGGTTACCTACTAACCAAACCAACTGAGGAATCAAGAAAATGGAGTCTCTTAGATCACTTTGTGAAGGAAAATCAAGAGGTACTCAAGATACACTATCTTGAGGATGAGTTGAAGGAAACAAGCAATGAAATTCAAAGAGAAGATGTAGAAGATTTCGGTACACAGCTGCTGTTCTAGAACCAACCACTCGACGAGGAGGAGCCTCCTTAGTGAGGGATGAACCGGTACCCACCGCTCTCATTCCCTTGCTATTTCACACACCTTCCCTTCTCAGGTTTCTATCATTGGTCGTAGCACATTCCCCTGAGTGTTTTATGCTTAGAGACTACGACCCCCAAAAAGAGGAAAAGTCTCACTCCCGTGAGGAGCCAACATACTGGGGCAATTATGCCATCATTGGGTCTCTGTCTCAAGGACCCACCTTTGCAACATGTCTGACTCACCCTCAGAGTCTTGTCATTAATCGCTTAGGGATTGGATAGCTTCTTCTTTATCTAAGAGTTGTAAAGGTAAGTAAGTTCTTTCGTTTCTAGTTCAAGAGTTAGCAAATAAGTGTAAATATTTGAAAAATATTTTCTTTTACCCTTAAAAAAAAAACCAAAAATCAAAAAAAAAAAAAAAATCAAAAATCTCAAAATCTCAAAAAAATCGAATATCCAAAAAGCATCAAAAATATTTGCAAATATGCACATACTTCAATGAAAATGACAAAAAAAATCAGAAAAAACACAAAATCCAACTGTTTGATGACTGCCACGTAAACCCCTGTCTAGGTCTAGTTGCATGATAGATTGGGTTAACATTAAGGTTTGGCTAAGACTTTGGTCCACCAGAACCTTAGACGTGTCTACTTTACTTTCATACAGATCCATATGATCATCCTGAGATGCACACACTTACACGTTTATTCAAAAAGAGAACCTTTTTAAAATGAGTTCAAAGTCTTTAGTATACTATCAAAACGCAACCTTTGCTCTTCGTCTCTCGTCCGATCAGGACAGTTGACACCCTTAAACGGTCGAGCTCAGCAAATTGCGGTTCCTCCACAACCCGATAGATGTAACCTCTCAAAAGGGCACAAAAATGAAATGTAAAGGACCAGAGCACGTGAAGAGGATAGTGTCCCCGCAGGCGGAATATCAAATAACCCCGAAAAATGTCAAGAGCGGAAAAGAAATACAAAAAGAAAGGGGGGTTCAAGCAATCAGAAAAAAGCTTGGTCGTGACCGTGCCTGGTCATGAAATCTACCAAAAGCCTGAAAAGTCAAAATAGGGGCATCTAGGAGGTCAGAAAAGGGTCCGTTTTGTCACAGCTCGCCCTTTTAACGGTTTTGTCGATCCTCCTGTGAGGTTTGTCTCAAAAATTTCTTCACTTTTTCTCCCCCAAGGTTTAGCACAAGATGACTATCTAAAGACTGAACATCATTTTAAAATGGTTCGTTTTCAAAAATCGTCACATGCTCACATGATCACAGGAGTCCAAAATGGGTGAAGAGTAATGTTGTTGTTTCTGGTGAACTAATTTCTTAACCATAATCTCAATGAGCACTCTCAAGACTTTGGGCTTAGGTCAATGCATGCGCGTCACCTATAGGTGCGATGGCGTCTGATTCCGGGTCAACGTCGCGCGGTTGACCATTAGAGTTCCAAGGTGTTCCATCTTATACCTTCTAGATTGTGAGGAAAGAGACCCGGGTCGGGCAAATCATTTACCTCGAAAACTTTTTGGGCAAACTTGGTGGTCGGAAGCAGCTGGGAGCCTAAACATGGCATGACGGTATTGTCATCAGTATGAGTCTTAGCCGGTCAAGGTTAGTTTGAGGAGTCTAGAGGCCCAAATCAATCTAGATGTGTGCTTAGGATACCTGGGAACTTGAGTGTGCATTTCCCCTTCATCATTCAACCAGGCTAAGTTTGGGCAGTCACTAGGCAGGCGGAATCAAAAACATGTTTTCATCACACACTCCACTTGTTAATATCCGCTATCATTTGCATATTTACTTGTCGCATCAGTTTCAATATTCTTTCTTTTGTCTGGTTAGTAGGACACGGCCCCTTGACCCTATGCGAAGGCTAGGGAAAAGGTAGTTGCTCTTTTTGGGCAAGGGGCCGAAAACAGATACTACTAATTGTTTTCCCCTCATTTTTGTGCATACAGGAAAAGGATTCTATGTCCAAAAGGTAGACACCTTTTGTTGTCGAGTCGAAGCCAAAAGCAGCCGGATTGGCATTTTACATTGAGAATGGCCATATCTTCCGTGCTGGCTTCGACTCGACAGGGACCTTTGTCCCTCGTTTCCTTGTAGCTCGTCATTAAGATATTGTGGATCATTGATTATTTACATTTATTGATGTGCGTTCTTGCAGCTGCAGGGAATCTGAAGCAAGTAGGATTGAAGATACAGGAGGCTAATAGCTTTGGGCGTATAGACTCTGAGTTCCTTTTTAAACAAAACAATGAGGAGTCTATATTCCCCAAGTTATTCGATTGGCCAATAAATCCCTCCTGTTGGCATTAGGAATTTGTTTTCTAATTTTTAAACCAGCATGCATTGCATAAGCATCATCCACCATTCCCGCCCTAGGGGCAATGACCATAATTCATCACTCTGCTTAACCCATTGCTGATATGTGAGTCTGGCAATTGTTCGTCTGTTAGCCCTTTGAATTGCAAGACCTTATCATTTTCCAATACGTGTGCTTGAGATTCTCTCACTTGGCGATCACATGATGCGCCAGGCCACCGCACGCCCGTTGTGTCGAGAGTTCTTCAAGTCACACTCCTACACCTTTCATGCTCGAGATCCCCTTGGGCCAGATCGTTGCATCCTGGTGCGCCAAGGCCTCGCGATTCCAGCACCCGAGGGTCCCACAGATTGTGATTCTCTAGTTTGAACTTTGTTCCCCTTCTTAATCACCCTTGCAATCCAAATAGCCAACTCTCATGCATTTGCTACACTCTCATACCATCTTTGGATATAGCACATCCCTTCTCTGGGCGGTCGAAAATTAGGTTCGATTTCCGGAACACCTATTTATCATTCCGCTCCACTCCACTGCAAAACAGGTGTCCCGGAGGGGCATTTGTAGATACCGATTTTGGACCACCCTTTTGGTCATAAACCCCATCCATCATCACCAAATCCCTCATCTTAGCCATCTCAGCCCACTAATAACTAGGCCCATTAACCAAATCCCGACTCTAGCCACCTTTTCGTGGAAGGCCAGCCAACCCGCCTTCCACCACCCTCCGAAGGCCAGCCAGCCCGCCTTCCACCATCCTTCGAAGGCCAGCCAGCCCGCCTTCCACCATCCTTCGAAGGCCAGCCAGCCCGCCTTCCACCACCCTTCGAAGGCCAGCAGCCCGCCTTCCACCACCCTTCGAAGGCCACCCCTTGCCTTCCACCACCCTTCGAAGGCCAGCCAGCCGGCCTTCCACCACCCTTCGAAGGCCAGCTAGCCCACCTTCCACCGCCCTTCGAAGGCCACCCCTTACCTTCCACCACCCTTCGAAGGCCACCCCTTGCCTTCCACCACCCTTCGAAGGCCAACTGGGCCGCCTTCCACCACTTCGTGGAAGGCCAGCTACTTGGCCTTCCACGGAATTGGAAGGCATGTTGGCTGGCCGTCCACTCCCCTAACTACCACCTTGACCTCGTCTTCCCCATGATCTCCTCTACTCGCCCCCCTCACCTCAACTACTCCGATCACTCCCCACTCTGGCGACTGCCGCGCGCACCACCTCCGATCCTTGACCACTTCCCATTGGCTCCAGGATGATTTACGGGGATTTAGACCCCTATTTTCTCCTATTTTCCTTTCACCTATTTAAACCCCCCGTGCCCACTCGAGGAGGGGGTTAAGAAGGAGGAGGTTTTCGGGAGGAGAGACTCAGAGGAGGTTGGCGAGCGGGTTGGCTTTGAGGAGTCGAGCGGGCAAGGAGGCAGAGAGTTTCAGGAGGAGCTTCAAGAGGAATGTCACTCCAAATGGGCTTGTCTTCCTAACCCTCTCTTTACTTTTCTCCTTTTTCACTACATTCCATTTCCACTCTCCTTCTAGTCTGTAACATTCTCCCATTCTCACTCTTCTTTCCACTTTTAACACATCACCTCACACACGAGCACCCCCACCTGCATACATGCATGTTAGGATAGCATAGCAACCCTACCACCAGAGGTTTCAAACAAAAAACAGGAGGTGGGTGGCCATAACATATGGTCACCTTCCCTCCCCAAACACCCATCCGGTGCGTCTCTGATAAAATGTTAAATTGATCATTTAAGGGCAATCATATGCATCATACTCATGTTTTTATCTGCAAAATAGCATGAAATGATAGATAATTGTGTAACAAGTCCAACGGTACCAATTTCATCAAATTCTGACTTAAAAATATCGTCATTTCATGTGATTAAAGGAGCATAGCGCATTTGCGGTTTTTCGACAAAACCGAGACGAAATGAATAAATATGATGATATTTTTATGATAATGCGCTAAATTATATTTATTTTGTGTGAACAGGACATGCCGATGAGGCAGTGCAGCTGGTGGAGTTTCCGAAAATTTGGGGAAGGTCTAGTATGCGGATTTCAACTAAAACATGGGTAAAAATATAATTTGATTCCTTTCTTTGCTGGAGTTTCCCAAAACCTACTATTTCCTTCCGTCTCTCTAATTTCCTAAACACATCCCTTCCTTTATTTTAAAAATCCTCTCTCTCTCTCTCGTTTTAGAAATTTGAATCCTATTTCTTCTCCAGTTTCCTCTCTTCTCAGCCTCTCCCACGTTTTTCGGCAGATCCTCCTCCTTTTCCAACTCAAACCCGTAGCTTCTCTCCTCTCCAGCCGGCTACTCCTTCTCCTCTCTATAAATCTTCCTTCTCGCAGCTTCTCTTTGGCCCTCTCTCGCTAGTTTCTCTCCCGTATTCTCTCTCTCTAGTTATCTTTCTCTCTCTCTTCTAACCCGCAGCCCTTCACTGCCTCCTCTCTCTCTCGGACTCTCCCTCTTTCTCTTCCCAACATTCTTTCTCTTCCTCTCTCGTTTTGTTTTCACAGCCGACTCTCCCTCTTTCTTCTACTCTCCGCAGCACTCTTTCTCCCTGGTTCTCTCTCCCTCTTCTCAGCGTCTCTTCCTCTCCTATCCAGCATCTCTCTCTTTCTCTCTCGTTGTTCTCTCTCGGTTGTTCTCTTTCTCTCTCTCTTCTATTCTTTCTCTCCACCGCACCTACAAACCTGTACCAGCAGCCGGCCTGCATCTAGCCGGTCCCCACGTCCAGCACAGCCTGCATCCATGCGGTGAAACAGAGCTTCCAGCAGCTCCACGCGAACCAATTGCCGGCAGCTCCTTCCTCTTCTTGCATGCAGCAGTCACGGGCTCCCACAGCTTCCTTCCATGCATGCTGGCCAGCCGCGGTGAAGCCCTCCACCTTCTCCACGCACACAGCCAGCGAGCACCAGCGCATGCATCAAGCACCACCTGCCCAGCTTGCTGCGTTCACAACCTCCTCAGCGCAGCCTTCACGCATGCAGCAAACCCAGCGGTGAACCCACAGCAGCCGGCCTGCATCCAGCTTCTCCACGGCAGCACTCCAGCATCCACCAGCTCCAGCAGCATTCTTTTCCAAGCACACCATGCAGCAGCCTGCTTCCTCAAGCAAGCCCAGCATCAGCAGCAACATCCACGCAGCTGCTTCCTCCATGCATGCAGCCCGGTGAAGCCAACAACCTGCAGCAACCACGTACATCAGCTTGCCAGCAGCAGCAGCAGCCTTCCTCCTATTCTCCACACACCTGCTGCACCTTCAGCGGCAGCAACCCAACCTGCATGCGTGGAAGCCAGCAGCTTCTTCCTCCTTCCATGCACGTGGCCAGCAGTTGTTCCAACCGAGCTCCACGCGCCTGCAGCAAACCACTCCAATTTTGTGTTGTTCTTGGTTCTTTAATTAGGGGTAGTGCTGGTATTATTTAGTTAGTTTTTGGCTATTTAATTAGGATTAGTTTTTGAATAGTTGTTGTTTAATTAATTATTAGTTGTTAATTAGGTTATTTGATTCATGATAATTAATGATTTATACATTTAAACAATAGTTTGTCTTTGATGTTATAATTTTCTTTGTCGTGCTTATTTTCCATTTACGTTTGTGGTTAATTTCTGAAAAAGAAAAGAAAAAAAAATTTGTTTAATTAAAGTAATTATATTTTTAAGTATCATTAGTTAATTGAGTTTTAGCTTAATTAAGTAATTAGTTATTCAAATTCTCATCTATTTTTAGATAACTAGATTCCAAAGTTTCAAAATTAAAATTCTAACTCCCTGTGGATCGACTCGGACTCACCACTATTAATTTTTAAAATCTGATTTGAGTGAGCCGGATAAATTTAGATTGAACGTTTTCATGTGTTTAACGACGCACAATTCGAAACGATCAGTCTCCCTCCAATTCTAGTTAATTTTTACATTTTTATGGATAGATTCCACATATCACAGTTCTAATCGGGCTATTTCTTTTCTTTGTTTGTCTTCTCTTTTCAGGGGCTCTTACCAGGTTCTGCGTGCAGATTGCCGAGCTCTCCTCCTCTGGCCAGCCGGAGGAAGAGAAGGGGAAACCACCATCTCCCGCTCCTTCAGAACGCGATCACTCTTACAATCCTGCGGAGCACAGGGACCGTAAGGTAATGCTCCTGGCGATCACACATTAATTTCTATCCCTCCTAAATCGCCACAGTGCTAAGACGAACGGAGAAACCCCTCGACCCGAACCCCACGGCAACAGCGGGGGACGTTCCGGACGCCTACAGTAGGTCCTGATTATTAGCCATTTGATCTTGTGGTGGATTTCTTTGATGTATGATTCTTTCTATTTCAGCAAATGATCCTAGAAAGTTAGGGTTTTGAGATCTCCTACCTTGCATACACTAGGACTGATAGAGAGAGGATGGATTTGAATTTTTTTTTTTATTTCTTGTTTTTTTTAAATGCAAACAATTTTGATAAGCAAATTATCCTAATGATCTAATGTTAACCTAGACTCTCTATGTGAATTTTCCTACAAGGTGAATGGAGTCCACCTCAAGTCACAACCACAATCAATCAACGACCAAGTAAGAGGTGGGGTAGTAGGAGGCTCCCCCTACTTTCGTAGGGACCTAATTAGAGAACCACTTTCCCGCTTAGACGTTTGCCTTTTTAACATCTAGCCTAGACACCGTTGCCAAAAATGGAGGCAACCCGAAATTTAAACCACTCACGGTGTAAACCCTAGATTCTCTTTCGACTTGCTTTTAATTGGATTAGGGAAATGCCAATGCAAGGAAGGTGATTTTTGGGGTAAGGAAGGGTGATCAAATCCCTACCTTATGTGGTTAAAGTTGTTGCCTTTAAAGTCTTTTTGAATGCAATACAAAGCAATAAGCAAATCAATGCAGGGTGTGTTGATGCAATCATGAATGACTTGCTAAAATTGAAACACGTACCTTTCCCCTGCAATCTTCAACAATTTGTGGAAATAACTGTGCAAGGAAACTATCTCATGCTTTCATAGAATGATGAATGCCTAGCATGGAAGGTTTCTAATCTTGGAAATGAAGGTTTTTAAATTTTGATGTTCTTCTTTTGTTTCTTTTTTTTAGTTAATGGAAACCTATCTAAACTAGAAATTACAAAAATGGAAACTAACTAAAGTAAGGAAATTGAAACATAGAAAGTTGGAACACACTTGCCATGATTTCGCTTTCTTTTTTCTTTTTTTTTCCAATATACCTGCAAAAATAAGAAAAAGAAGGTTAGCTAAAGAATAATTACACTAAATCCAAGATAATCAAAATAAAAAATCGAACTCCCCGGCAATGGTGCCAAAACTTGATTGTTCCAAATTGTGCGTCGTTAAACACTCATAAAAACGTTCAATCTAAATTTATTCGGCTCATGTAAATTAGATTTTGAAAATTGATAATGGTGAGTCTGAGTCGATCCACAGGAAGTTAAATTTTTAACTTTTGAAAACGTTGGAATTAATTATCTAAAAAGATGAAAAATATGAATGATTAGTTAATTTTCTACTTAAAGCAACAATTCGATTAATTAAGCTACCTAAAGAAACAAAAAACTAATTATTTGAGGTAATTTTCATAAACTAAATGCAACATCATATGAAAAATCTAAGTTAACACACACCACTATTTGAATCTTGCAAAATTAAGGGAATGTTAATAATCATCTAAAAATCATGAATCAAATTACAAAATCTACGGCTTAATATCCTTAAACTAAACATCAAATAATAAACAACTAATCTTAATTAAATAACTGTACTATTGGAGGGAGAGAGAAAGAACAGCGGCAGCAGAGCTTCTATGGGAATGCCGGCACAGTGGACCGGGCGGGAGATGAGGCGGCGCAGTGGACCGGCCGGAGTGCATGCATGCGCCGCTGGAGGCTGGTGGAGCTTTGCTAGAGGCCGGCGGTTGCTGGCGTGCTTGGACGGCTGGCAACTTCATATGCAATGGAACAGGTGCTTCAAGCTGGTGCGTGGACGTCCGTAAGGCGCTTGCGTAGGTGCAATGGAGCTTTGCTGCATGCGTGGAGGAGCTGCGGTGGCTTGCGCAGGTGCGGTGCTGTGAACGTGCATGCATGCACGTTGCCGCTGGAGGGGGGGTTGCCGCATGGGGGCCGACTGCTGGCTGGGCCTCAGCGGATGTGCATGCTCGAGCTGGTGTGATACGAGGAGCTGGTGAGAGAGAGAAGGGATAGAGGGAGCCAGAGGAGGAGAGAGTGCTGGGAGAGATCGAGAGAGAGGGCTGTGGAGAGAGAAGAGAGGAGAGAGGGAGGAAGAGAGGGATAGCGGCGGAGAGAGAGGAAGGGCTGCGGGAAGCTGGTGAAGGAGAAAGAAGAGAAAACTGGAAAGAAAGAGGAGAGCGTGCATGAGGGAAAGAGAGGCTGCCGGAGAAGGAGAAAACGGAGGGAAAGGTGCAGAGAGGGGGAGATTGCGTGAAACAGAGAGAGAGAAAGAGAGACCGAGAGAGAGAGGCGTGTGGAGGAGGAGAAAACGGAGAGGAAGAAGAGGGCGGCTGCAGGAAATTGGTGAAGGAGAAGGACCGGGAAATAACCGTGGGAGAGAGGTTGCGGGAGACCGAGAGAGGGAGCTATAAAGGGAAGAAGAGAAGGAAGAACCGACTGCGGGGGATTGGAGAGAAAGAAGGAGAAGGAGAAAGAATATAGAGAGAGGAAGAGAGAGTCGTGGGAAAGAGGGAGGAAGGTGTGCGGAGGGAAAGAGGGAGAGACAGAGAAAAGAAAACAGAGAGGAGAGAAGGAAACAGAGAGAATTGAGTTCGGGAAGGAAACTTTTAAAGAGAAGGGAAGGCAGGTTTTGTTTTTAAAAAGAAAGTGGGCTTTAGGAAGGTGGCTGGTCCTTCTTGGGTTCTTCTTGACCATGGAATTAAGGCAACACTAAGCTCTCAAATGATGTTTTTATCCCTGCTTTAATCTTTTGGACAAAATGACGTCGAATTTACCGAAATTCGAACACTAGACCTCCCCCAAATTTCCAGAAACTCCACCAACTGCACTGCGTCATCGGCATGTCCTGTTCACATAGAATAAATATAAATTAGCATATTATCATTAAAAAAATCATTATATTTATTTATTTCGTCTCGGTTTTGTTGAAAAACCGCAAATGCGCTATACTCCATTAATCACATGAAATGACGATGTTTTTAAGTTAGAATTTGACGAAATTGGTACCGTTGGACTTGGTACGCAATTATCTATCATTTCATGCTATTTTACAGATAAAAACGTGAGTATGATGCGTATGATTGCCTTTAAATGATCAATTTAACACTTTATCAATGTGCATTGAAGGAAAGTGGAGTTCGGATTGGAGTCATAACATAGAACTGTTTATGTAAATCGAATGGTGTCTGGGTGGGGAAACGTCATTTAAATGACGTCTGTGAAGAGCGACGCCATTTGATGCATTTTCTGCCTTTCTATTATTTTCTCGAAATTCCAAACTTGCTGATACTTGATATTGATTACTACTTGCTTGAAGTTACTGACAAATTCTGAGTGCAGGAAAGAGGAAAATTCAAGAAAATTCTAGTAAGGTCCCACTGTAGAAGTTTCACTGAGTCCCAACCGTGACTAAAAAGACGGTTATCTCTATCCTTGTATTCTTTTATGTAATTGATTTGCACTAGTATTACTATATGTAACAGTTTAACAATATTATCCTTGTTTAATTTATAATTTACTTCATTTTATTTTTCTTTTAGCCCAGCAAGCATCATGTAGGAGTTTGAAATTATTATGGTAAGAATTAGTTATTATTTAAATTTCAGACCATTGATCTAAAAAAAAATTCCAACGTGATGTAAAATTTTCCATTCCGAATTAATCTTTCAATTATCTTTGAGGTTTTCTTAAAGATATCCTTGGAATTCTATCATCGTTTGGATTCTTTATCCCAAGTTTTCTTATTTCTTTTTAAGATCCATCATGGTTGTAACACGTCCACATTGGCTGGTAACCGCTCTCCATGATGAAACCTGCAGGATTTGTGACCTAAGGTACTTCCCAATTGTGGAAGTTGATCGATCCTTATTTTATTTCCTTTGTCTACCTCATCTAGACAGGATTGATTCCATTGATATCTTTAAGTCATTTTCATTGATTATTTTAAGAAAGATTCCCATCATGTGATGTTGAAAGCGTGTCTCATCACACCTTGGCATTACCTTATACATTTCACTCCGTTGCAAAGTCAATGCTAAGGTGAGGCAACTGTAGACACGCTAATTTTGACCTCATATTGAGTAAATTTCATGTCATAATTATAAATACTCCAAAATGGTCTGGTGTTTAATCATTAATTAATTTTTATTGATTTTTTTCTCGAAATTTTGTTAATTAGGGTCGCCCATGTGCGACACCATTTAGATTCCTAGACGAAATCAGTTCGGGATTAAATTCCTAAATTAATATTGATTTAACTAAATAGCGTTGCCTCAGGGAGACGCCATTTAGATCATAATCTGTCTAGGTTATTGATTTTTAATTCGAATGAATTTTCTAATTATCTAAAGCACGTCGCCCTAGGAAAACACTATTTAGGTTTCCTAATGTTTTCCGAATTTCCTTTCTATTTTGGCCGCTTTAATTAACCAAATGGCGTCCCGTCTGGGCGACGTGATTTCAGAGTTTCCTGGTAAACATGATTTGGCCGAGTAATCCAGTTTCCGAAGTTGGGAAGGTTGCTAACTCCTCCATGCTCATCTAAGGTAAGTCCGACTGCGGGAAAGAGTCCTATTGAAGCCTAAAACACCCTTAAACCTATTCTTATAAATGCAATACGCCTTGATCCTTTGAAAGAGGTTGACAATTAGTGATTTTGAAGCTCAAGACAAGGTATCTAGAGGCTTTGAAGGAGAAAAACGTGGATAGAAAGAGAAGCTTCATCTAAAGGCTTCTTCTTCCTCATTCTATTCATCTATTGAAGCTCTTAAAGGCCAAGGCTATGGAGGATCCAACCAACCATCTTCTTTTCCTAATTTCTTTCTAGCTTTTCATTAATTTCATATAGTTTATTCATTGTTTTCCATAGTTCATCATCATTATCACTTCATGTTCACACATACACACATCATTATTTTCCAAACCTATATGCATATTAGGAGTTTAAAGAACAACAATCAAGTAAGTAGATTAGTTTAGTTGCATGTTTACATTTCTTATTAGGATAGATACTACTCTACTTTAGTTCTAGTTAGATTCTTTCTTGTTTAATCTTTTTTGCAAGGTACAAAGAAGAAGAAAGAAGGAGATCCAAAGGAATAACCATCAAGGAATCAAAAGCAAGAACATCTTTCAAAAAGGGTTCTCTTTCTTTAGCCAGCCGAAGAGAGGAAATCAAGGACTCAATCTCCCGAATTTGAAAAGATAAGCGATTAATCTTTCTTTTGAAACCTTTTACGGTTTCTAGTGATCATGTTTTCTTTAGTTTCCAATAGTTTTTATTCATCATACAAATAATATGAAATTCATGAACATCACACACATGATTTGAGCACCTACAGCTAGTCGCCCTTCGTACCGAAGAGCAACCGGCCAAACAAGAAAAACTAAGAAAAGCCTGAGCTGCCGGTCCACTAACTCTCTCTGGCTCTCATCCCAGCAGTATGAGCCGGCAGCTGACCTAGATAACCTATCAATGAAACCCTCTCTGGACTCCGCCCTGGTCCTGCCTAGGGTCCTCTAGACCTAGGGCATCCTCTACTTCCACTCGTCGAAGAGTCTTAGACTCCCTACCCGATGGCCCTGATACATCTAAACCTAGGAGACGCCCTGCTATCTCATGGTAATCAGGAAAGGTAATCCCGGTCACCGCCTAGACCTCCACTCAAAGGCCGGTGATCCTCGCCACATCCTCGATGCTGGGGACCATATGTCCCCAGGGCATCCGGAATGCCATGCATTCTGGATCCCACCTCTCCCTTAGAACCTGAAGGAGGACTAGGTCCTGTTAGAAGGGCTCTATGTCTAATAGTTCCCCGAACCCCATAACCCTGAGGCGGGCCTTCTGGAACTCCAGAAGCCCGCTGTATGCCGCTGTCATCAAATCTCATGAGATCCGGGTCCTCATCGTTCCCTGCCAAATTGCCAAGAAAATGTTAGAAAAATCATTAAATAGGCAATTAAGATCAATTTTTAAAATTAAATTTGAAATAGGAACCCTGCCTTGAATGGCGTCGGCCATGGTCAACACCGTTTGAACGGCGTCACCTGGTTCCGACGCCATTCAACCATAGGTCGCCAGACCGGTGGCATTCCCTCCTTCGGACCTCCCATCTCCCAAGCGCTATAAATAGGAGGTTTTGGAACTTACCATTGATGGACTCACCTCGTCGGCCTGCACCGCTGTCGGTCCCACTGGTGGAGCCTCCTCGGCCGCGACGAGGTTTGCGAGTTCTTGAAAGATCTCGGTCTGCGTCGGGAGCACGTCCTCATCGTCCCCCTCTAACTCGGGCACGGCGAAGATCCTTTGTCACCTCCCACTTGGCCCGCCACGTTCCATGGTAACCGAGAGTACGGGAGAATGAGTGGAGTGAGAGAGAGCTTGTGGGAGGATAAGGGCTTGTGAGGAAGAGCTTTAGAGTAAGAGAGAGAAAGAAGATGAGAGAGAGGGATGGCCAGAATGCTTGAAGATGGCCAGAGAAGAGCCACGTTCCCCGGAGACGGAGGAGAAGAGAGGAGAGAGAAGGTGTTGAGGAGAATAAGGAAGAAGGAAGGCTCGGGTTCACGACCCCTATTCAAAGCGGTTAAATGGCGTCGACACAGGGCGACGTGTTTTAGTGGCGTACAAACTGAGGCAGGCGGTTGAAAATCAGTGATTAGCGTCGTTCATGGTCGACGTGTTTTAGGCAATTTAATGCATAGAAATCTCTAGAAAATAGGAGAGAGAAGTTATTGGCGTCACCCATAGATGACGTGATTTAGGCTCTTTGAGGAATAAATTTTGATTTTTTGGAAATTGAATTTGGTTGAAAAGTGTCTCCCTGAGTCGACGTTATTTGCAGTAATGAGCCCGAAACTTGTTATTTTGAAGGAAAAGAGCAGTTTTGCTTAAGGAAAAATTCTAGAAAAATTGCATGATGTTAAGAATGGATCTTTATAGCAAGGAAGGAATGATTTTTATTGAAAATAAATTGAGGATTACAATTAAACTTTGGGCAGAGATTGAGAGCTTTTAGGTTGGACTTTCTGAAGCTTTTTTACATATGTTTTCCACAATTCTCAATTGGCTTCATGAGGAATTTTTACACAACATGCAAACTCGATGTTCCACAGTGTTGAAATAAGTTTAGTCGCCTCGAAGTCTTCGTTAGTTCCTAATGCCTACTTCTTAATTGGAGAAAGAGAAGATATTTCTGAAAATTCGTAGCGTAGCATACCAAGTTGAGGATGACAGCGATGTGGATTATAGAGAACAAACTCGGTCGCCCCGATTAGTCGGAGTTCTATGCTAGCACCACGGTGAACTCGTACTGCCTTTTCCATAAAAGCAAGTGGAGTGGATTTGAATCCAGTCCTGGGCATAGTCTTGAAGTAAGCATGCCAGTCAGCTCGAGTTTTGAGGTTGGGCACTCGAGTGGTCATGTTGTCATTGAACTTCACTATGTTAGCTGTAACGACCCACCACCCTATAATCGGGGATCCGATTATTAAATGGGTACCGAATCATTATTTTGGAACCAAACCAGGATCTAAGTAAGTCTGGGAAATAAATAATAAACTAAGCTAAACATTCACATCACATTGAATTGAAATGAAAATGCAGGAATTAAAAATAATTACAATGCGACTCGATACAGGAAATAATTACATACTCCAACAGAAAGGAAATAATTAAACATACAGGCCAGAAATAAAATAACAACTACATCGGGGCATACCCCGGAATAACCGCTGACGGCGTTCAACACACGGCCGCACTCCCCTCGCTAGGTCTGCTGGGAGTCCTCACCTGAAAACCGCAGGGGTGAGTCTCAAAGGCAAGACTCAGTAGGGATCCTCCGATCCCCACTGCCCACGCACACACCAACAAGTGTAAAATACAGCTGACGGTAAAGTAATAAGCACAGGGGGTAATTACTATTCCTAGATCTCAATGCGAATCACATGCAGTCGAAATGTATTAAACATGCATATTTCTAAACCAGACGACTAGGGAACCCACAACCGCCGTCTCGATAGAACACGCCAACCACACAAACAACAGTAGGGAAAACATCGACCCGCTGAGACCAAGCAGTAACCCCTCGGATAGCACTCTAGCTACTCCGGCCCAACTGGCTCAGGTGGCTACTCCTTCCCTCAGCATGAGTGACACCCCGAAAGTACCACACCCACACCGGTACTAGCTGACCCCGGGGTTCACCAGGTGACCCTCTCTCACTAGGCATCACCCCGCCCACGCCCCCACCGGCGCTGTGCTCCACCCACACCAGCACAGGGTGATAAAGCGCTACAACTGTCACTCCCGGTCCACAATAACACAAAACCCGGCAAAGTACGATCCGGTCACGTGAAAAGCCCGCGATCGCTCAACACACAACGCAGTGCCATCCGGTCATGAAGAATCCATCATTATCAAGTGCACTAAAGCATGCATTAACCATCTATCTAGCAGTATGAACACATTTTACTGGCATGAATTAGTGTAGTTCTGTCTTGAATCGCGTCGCCCAAGGCCGACGCCATTCAAGCTCCATATAATGGTTCATAAAACATCGGCCTCAGAATCTGGCCTAAAAGGCGTTGACACCAGCGGTCGCCTTTTGAAAGGCATCAACATCCTCAGACGCCATTTAGCACAGAAATCCAGGATTTGCAGAAAACATTAATCAGGGGATTTCTGTCTTAAAAGGCGTCATGGTGACCCGACGCTATTACGAATCGCGTCGCCCACCCATCACGTCTTTTAGTCCCATAATTCCCGAACTGATAGAGCCTTAGTAAGACGATTCCTGCCTAAAAGGCGTCATGATGGCCCGACGCCCTTCAAAAAGGCGTCGTCCATGCACGACGTCTTTCAACGTCAGGAACCAGGTCAGTCATGAGCCCGAGGGCTCCCCTTTTCAACCCAAAAAACCCCAAAATCACCCAAAACAGAGGAGAAAGAGGGGCGAATCCAACCATCAGGAAACCACATTCATAGAAATCCCCCATATCATCAAGAAGAGCTCCTAAACATGTTTGTTCCACCCCTCAAAACCATAGATCTAAAACATGCTTTAAAAGGGAGAATCATGGTTTGAACATAGAACACGATGGGAATCGTCACCCTACCGGTTACTTGAACTCTTCCAAGCTTCAAGCTGTCCACCCGACTCGCCCCACGCCACCGCCGATACCGTCGTGGTCGTCCTTACTCCATCGTGACGTCGACCGCCGTCCGGAGAGTAAAACGCCGCAGTGGAAGTGGAGGTGGTAGTGGTGGGAGCTAGGTAGGGGATGGAGTGGAGGGAAGATGGAATGGTGGGAGGAAGAGAGGGAGGAGAAGGGACTGCCGCCGGAATCGCCGGAAGGGGAGGAGAGAAAGAGAGAAGGAAGAAAATGAGGGAAAGAAGGAGGACTCGCGGGGTTAACCAGAGACTGGCTAAAACGCGTCGACATGGACGGATGCCTATCAGGTGACGTGACGGCTGCTCTGACAGGACTCTGAAACGCGTCGTTCTACACAAACGCCGTTTAGGCGACATGTCAGGGCCGTACTCTGACAATCCCAGAGTCGCAGTCTGAAAGGCGCTGTCCCATGCGGACGCCGTTCAGACGACACGACAGGGCCGTACTCTCGCGGCCCAAAGCCAGCCCACGTGGCACCCACGTGGCAGAACCTAAAACGCGTCTGCAACGGTGGACGCCGTTTAAACCGCGTCGAGCCCGCGAGACGAGAAACATCACAGAGTCTCTGCCCCACTGGAGCCTGAACTACAGGGTCCGACCCCGAAAACCGGATCCGAAAGCCTCAGTCCTTACATTAGCAATATGGAAGATAGGACTGCGCTGATACATTTGGGATATCCTTGGAACTTTTCCTGCATTATGGTTGAATTTGAAGTGGAATTCAACCCACAGAGCCCACAGAGCTAAGAGATGCATACTGCCGTAAGGAGGTTGACCTGTAAAAGCTGTAGAGAGCCCACTGTATAGATAAGCTAGAACTGTTGTGCTGATCTGTTTTCCTTCAAAAATCCCACTGATTGTGTTGATCTGATCATGTTTCAAAACATTATCTTGGGAAGGGAATAGTAGAGCTCCAGCTAAGCACGTGGTGAACGCCTTCATCACGTTCTTTGTTTCTTCATCCTTGAGATTTTCTATCCTTTTCAAGGTCCATTCAGCTAACTTTCTAAGATTGATCCCTTTTTTAATAAGACAACCTTGAATTTCCTTTTGATTCTTCATGATCTTTTCTAACAATTGTTGACCTGTGATCTTTTCCCTCATGAGTATCATATCACTCAAATCCGGTTCATCATTGTTGACCTTGAGCTTAGGAAGATCCAATAAGAGTTCAACTTCTTCTAAGAGGATAGTGACTTCAAATATGTCAAAAAGAAAGATATGAGTTTGAGGATGCAACAGTTCAATCAAAGCACCCATCGCTGCCCAATCCATGCACGCGCTCTTGTAATGTTTGGTATGAATAATCACTCCTTGAATATGCCACTTGGATATGTAAGATTGCATGGAGAGGTTAATCTTGTTCACAAGCTTTTGGATCCAAGGAAGTGAAGAGAATCGTCTTGGACCGGGGAAGAAAGGATATCCCTAGATAAAGAAAAGAATTTGGAATAGTTCTATCTTACTCGTTGAAGAGTTGAGAGTATGGAGAATTCATGTATAAGAATAAAGAAAAAAATAAAAATAGAATAGAATAGAGAGAGTAACTTACTTGCAGGTTAGAATCTCTCCTACTTAGATGGCCTTCTACATCAGAAAGCTTCTTAATCATCTTCCTTGCCCTCTTGTTTGAAGAGTCCTTAGTAAAGATAGCTATCTTCTTTGAATAAAATTGATTCCCTCCTTGATTGCTTGATTTCCTCCTCTTTCTCCCCTTTCCCTTAAATCTTGAAGAGAATTCTCTAGCTTTCCCTATTGATTGCTTGTTGTGTTAAATTGAATATGAAGAGAGGGAGGTTTTATAGAGCGATTTGTGAAGTTGAGGAGCCTTTTCTGAGTTGTAAGAAGAAGTTTGAAGGAGAAAAGTAGAGTTCGGATTAGAATCAGAACAGCCTGTTTCGGTAAGTTAAATCATGTCTGGACGGGGCGACGTCATTCAAATGACGTTGACTCAGGGTGACGCCTTTTTGGCTTTTTCTAATATTCTTCGAAACTGCATATTATTTGCTATCTATTCATTTATTCCTTTGCACGAAGTTACTGATGAATTTTAAGTGCAAGAAAAAAGAAAATGAAACTGAGAATTTCAATAAGGTCTCACTGTGGGAGTTCATGAGTCCCAATCGTGACTAAAAAGACGGTTATTTCTATCCTTGTATTCTTTTATGTAATTGATTTGTATTAGCATTACTATATGATAAATATTTATTAGATTATATCAAGGACCTTGTGGTTTTAATGAAACTGGAATTTGAGTTCTCCTTCAACAAAAAAAACAGTGATAATTCCAGAGGATTCTTAATCGCACAAATAGGCCGTTAGATTGTCAATTGATGGGACGATAATTCCACTTTTGTGAAACAATGCGTGGACAAACAAGCTTCGGCTTAGCACTAAATTACAAAACTGGTATCTTGACTCATCAATGATAGTTTAACAATATTATCCTTGATTAATTTATATTTTATTTTATTTTAATTTTTCTTTTACCCCAGTATACATCATGTAGGACTTTGAAATAATTGTGATAAGAATTAGTTCTTGATTAAATTTCAGACCATTGATCTAATAAATCCCAACGTGATATGAAATATTTCATTCCGAATTGATCTCTCAATTATCTTTGAGGTTTTCTTGAAGATATCCTTGTAATTCCTTCTTGCTTGGATTCTTTATCCCAAATATTTCTTATTTCCTTTTCAGATCCGTCATGGTTGTAGCACGTCCATATTGACTGGTAATTGCTCTTCATGATGAAACCTATAGGGTTTGTGACCTAGGGTACTTCTCAATCGTGGAAGTTGATCGACCCTATTTTATTTCCTTGTCTCTTCTTTCCAGTCAGGATTGATTCCATTAATCTCTTTGAGACACTTTATTGATTATTCTGAGAAAATATTTTCATCATATGATGTTGAGAGCGTATCACATCACACATTGGCATCACATTTTCAGTTCACTCCATGTCATTTCAGTCCCTTGCAAAGTCAATGCCAAGGTGGGGCAGTTGTAGACATGCTAATTTTGACCTCATATTGAGTAAATTTTATGTCACACTTATAATGCCCCAGAATGGTTTGGTTTTTAATCATTAATTAAGTTTTATTGATTTTTCTCAAAATTTGTTGATTAACGTCGACTATGGTCGATGCCATTTAGATTTCTAGCAGAAATCAGTTTGGAATTAAAATTCCTAACTTCAAATAGATTAACTTAATGACGTCGCCCACGGTTGACGCTGTTTAAGGCCTAATCCGTCTGGGTTTCCGATTTTTAATTTCAAATTAGTTTCCTAATTATCTAAATCACGACTACCATGGTCAATGCCTTTTAGCTTTCCTAATATTTTCCGGTTTCCTTCGCGAATTGCTTTCTATGTTGGCCCCTCCTAATTAGCTAAATGGAATCTCTTGATCGCGACGCGTTTCAAACACTTTCCTGATAAGCATGATTTGGCTGAGATAATCTGGTTCCAGATGTTGGAAGGGTTTCCAATTCCTTCCATGTCTATGAAAGGCAAGTTTGAGCCACATGAGAGTTCTTTTGAAGGCCAAATAACCCTAATTGAAGCCTCTATATATACAATACCCTTTGGACCTTTAAAAAAGGTTGGCCATTGGTGTTTTGGAGTTCAAATCAAGGTGAAAAGGAGCTTTCTACTGCAGAAAACGTGGAAGAGATTTAAAGACTTCTTCTTCTTCCTTTTCCTTCTACATTGAAGCTATTGAAAACCAAGGCTATGGAAGGGCCAACCATACTCATCCCCTTTGTTTTTCTTTGCTAGTTTCTTCATAATTTTCATCATTTATTTACTGTTCTTACATAATTTCATTATATCACTCCATTATACACACACACTACATCTTTTTAAAATCCATGTCCGTAATAGGGGTTTAAAAGACAACCATAAAAGTGAGTCCTTTTAGTTTAGTTGCATATTTAAATTCTTAATTAGAATGGATGCTATGCTATTTTAGTTTTAATCATAGGCTTCTCTTGTTTATTTATCTTCTTTTGCAAGGTACAAAGGAAGAACGTCAATGTTTGAAAGGTTGAAAGATTGAAAGGGTTTGAAAAGCTACAATAACATCCAAAACAAGAGTAAATAAAAAAGAGGCTCTTCTTTTTCGGCTGGCCAAAAAAGAGGAACAAAAGACCCAATCTCCCATTTTTCACAAGGTTAGTAGGGGATCAACTTATTATTTTGAAACCATTGGTTTCTGGCAATCACGATTTAAATTAGATTTGTTAAATATTCAACACATGATATCATGATGATAACAAACACAATTTGAGCACCTACAGGCCTCACCAGTGGACCCCCCGTAGGAGGAACTCTAGGCTGTAATAGCATTGTTGTGGCGCCTAGAAGAAAGAGTTGATTGGGTGAAAGGCCATCGGGTAGGAGGCCTCGAGCCGACCAATCCGCAACAAGGTCTTCAACCATTAGCCCCTCTGGATTCTTAGATTTCATTGGGACCCCAGGGTCCCTAGGATCGAGGGCCTGAGAACCATCAACTGACCTGACAAATGAGTCGGGGAAGGTCTCGGTGGCAATCAGAAAGAGACAGGCAGCAACGCTGTCGATCTTCCGCCTCCTCCAACAGTTCTACCTCGACATCTTCGAGGCATCACACCCGTCACGAACGGGGAAGAGGCATATCCCGAGGGTATTCCTCAGATCGATCCTCGAGGACCTCTACTTCCCGAGATAGGAAAGGCTCCCGAGGGGGTCACTATAACTCTAGGCGACACCAATGACCACGTGCGAAGGCTGGAGGAACGGGTGGAGCAGCTACTCCGACATGACCGGGACATCGGAATCGACAACAGAGACAACGCCCGATCGTGCTTCACCCAACGTGTGCTGAAGGCGCCACTACCACCTTGCTTTGGGGTGCCATCGCTAAAAAGGTATGATGGAACTCGCGATCTTGATGACCACTTGCAGTCCTACAAGAGCACTTTCGAGTTGCTAGATGCACCCAATGCCATTCGGTATCGTGCCGTCCCCACAACCCTAGAAGGACTTGTCCGGCAATGGTTCATACAACTGAAGCCCGACTGCATTGGTAGCTTTTCTGAGCTAAGAAGAGCCTTTAGAAGCAACTTCGCAGCAATTCGACGCACGCCAACCACGATGGCAACGTTGTCTTCCATGAGGCAAGGGAGGGACAAGACCCTGCGCAAGTTCTGGACCCGTTTTCACGAGGTTGTCCTGATGATTCCCAACCTAGATGTACCGAATGCCACACAATACTTTATTATCGGAATTCAGAACCAACAAGTTCGCATCAAACTGAGCAAGCAGTTACCCATAAATCTTCCCGACCTAGTCTGAAGAGTGAATCAGTGTATTAATAGTAAAGAACTCTTACGAGCATACTCTGCTCAGCGACCGACCGAGTCCAATGGAGGTTGAGGCAACATAAGTTGGGAGCCAGCTAGAGGTCAAAAGAGGTTCGATCGGAGCACCGAAGATCGGCCCTTGAAAGGTCTACGACGCGAAAATCGAGATGATCGGTAGGAACGTCCCAGGTTCCGAAGAGAAGAAAATTACACCGCCCTCAACATGCCGATCGGCCGAATTCTCCAAGAAATCAAGAATGAAGGCTACATCAAATGGCCGAAGAAAATCAAGCCTACCCCGGAGGCAGAGCAGTCTCATAAATTCTATGCCTACCATTGCGAATATGGGCACTACACCTCAAAATGTTATGATCTCAAGAGAGAAATTGAAAATCTCATAAAGAGAGGTCATTTGAAGATGTACGTTGCCAACCCGTAGCCGAACGCACCACGTCATGACCAAACTCCCCCTGCAAATGAACGTGTCTATCCATCTCAAGCCGAATGAGTTATCCATGTCAACTACGGAGGGTCGGTCGGCGGTGGAGATAACAATAAAAGAAGACGGAGCTACGCATCTGAGACCCAGAGGGCAGCTCGGGAAGTAGCCTCAACCTCCCACTGGCCATTGACTCGAGAGCCAATCATTTTCACAGAGGCCGATCTAGAGGGACTGGTACTGCCCCACAATGATGCCCTGGTGATAGAACGAAGATTGTGGACTTCAAAGTAAAGAGAATGTTTGTCGACAATGGCAGCTCTCTTGATATTATCTTCCTTGATTGTTTTAAGCATATAGATCCAGACATGAAGGTGCTGAGGAGGATCCGGACTCCAATATATGGCTTCAGCGGCCAGCCTGTTATGGCAGAAGTTTGGTCACTTTTTCCTTGACACTGGGGACGCCGCCGACGGCCATAACTTGGGAGATCGAGTTCATGGTGGTCGACATACCTTCAGCGTACAACAGAATCCTAGGGAGGGAGTCTTTGGGTAAATTTCTCGCCGTTCCCTCATCTTTACACCAGAAGCTTAAATTTGCGACACCCAACGGGGTCGACGAAGAGCGAGGGAATCAAAACACCTCCAGACAAACTTACCTGGCTTCTACCAACGCTCAACTCAAGAAGCCAATGATGATTGTCAAAGAAGTAACAGAAGATCCGGTAAGAAATGCATAAACCTCAGAAGAATTGGTCACCATCAAGGTGGGTCCAACTGTGGACCAAGAGCTCAAGGTGGGGGCCTCCCTACCCAAGCAACATAGGCTACAATATCAAAAGTTCCTATCAAGGAACTTAGATGTTTTCACTTGGGAATGTACCCCTCTGCCAGGGGTCCCCCCGGAGGTTGTTGTACACTCCTTGAATTTGAGTTGAGGCCATCCTCCTATACAGCAAAGGAAGAGGTGGCTTGCCACCGATCGACAAGAGGTTCTCAAAGAGTACGTCAACCTGCTCCTGGAAACATGCGTGATCAGACACGTCCAGTACCCTGTCTGGGTCACCAATGTCGTATTGGTAAAGAATGCTAATTGGAAGTGGCGCATGTGCATCGACTTTACCGACCTCAATAAAGCCACTCCCAAAGATTGCATTCCCTTGCCAAACATAGATCAACTAATTGACGCCATTGCTGGTCACAAGCGTTTGAGCTTCCTTGACGTTTTCTCAGGGTATCACCAGATATAGATGAACAAGCCTGATGAAGAGCATATTGCCTTCGTCACAGAGGCAGGATTATATTGCTACACCCGGATGCCATTCGGATTAAAGACTGCTAGCACGACCTACCAAAGGTTGGTGAACTAAATGTTTGATCAATTAATCGATTGGAACATGGAGGTATATGTATACGACTACCGTTCACTTGGAAGACCATGCAGAAACCTTTGACATGCTAACAAGGTACTGTATGAAGTTGAACCCTACCAAGTGTGCCTTTGTGGTCATAGTAGGGAAGTTTTTGGGCTTCATGGTGACCTAATGGGGGATTGAGGCCAACCCCGACAAGATATCGTCCATCCTCTATATGCATCCTCCGACCCGCCTCAATAATGTCCATAGGCTAACAGGAAGGCTGGCGGCACTGAGCAAGTTACTCTCAAGGGCAGCCAAGCACTGCTTCCCCTTTTTCAAATTGCTGAGGGTGAAGGAGAACTTTCCAGACAAGTAAGGCTGCATCGCTTGGCATCGGAGTGCCGGGCAGCGTTCGAGAAGCTCAGTATCTGAGACAACCCCCAGTACTTTCCAAAGCACTCACAGGTGAACAACTACTGATCTACCTGTCTGTAACCCCCTCCACATTTAGCTATGTTCTTATTAGGGAAGACGGAGGAATACAAAGGCCCGTCTACTATGTCAGTCGGGTCCTCCAAGGGCCAGAAGCTAAATATCAAGTCGTGGAAAAAATGGCCCTTGCCTTGGTGATGGCTGCAAGGAAGCTACGCTCTTCCTTCTAGGCTCACCCAATAGGGGTCATCACCAATAGGCCGCTTCGGCAACTACTGCAGCGACCGGATGCTTCCGACCGAATGATCAAATGGGCGATCGAATTGTCGGAGTTCGAGATCACTTATCAACCTCGGACAGCTATCAAGGCGCAAGCTCTTGCCGACTTTGTTGCCGAGTGCACGCTCCCGATGGAAGAATTGAGTGGTGAACTCGGCAAAGGGCCCACATGGCAGATTTTTACAGACGGATCGGCCCGAGCCATAAGCTGTGGCGCCGGCCTGATCTTGGTCCCTCCTGGTTCTCGGGAAGTAGATGGCCTCCAGTTCTCGTTGAAATTTCAATTCCTAGCCACGAATAATGAGGCGGAATATGAAGCCCTTATCTCAGGGATTTAAATGGCCAAATATTTGGGAGCAACCCAAATTCAAGCTTACTTAGATTCCCTACTGTTGGTTAAGCAAGTCAAAGAGGAGTATGAAGACAAGGAGCCTTCTATGAAGAAGTATGAGGACATGGTCCTTCGAATGGTCTTGACACTAAAAGGATTTGAGATCCTTCATATACCAAGGGAGCAAAACCAGAGAGCAGACAAGTTGGCCAAGCTGGCCTCTGTGAGTGCTTTAAAATGGGTTTGTGATTATCATGAAAAATTATGTTGTTTAAGTGCAAAATAAACCTATTAAAAAGAAACTAAGTGATGTGATCACAGAAACTTTTGACTTAAAAGTTTCAAAAGAAGGATTTGATCGCCTACCTGTTTAGACTTGGGAGATGTTGAGCTCTTGATTACCCTCCTTCAGCCGGCTGAAGAAAGAGAGCCCTTTTATCCTTGTTCTTGCTTTGGTTGCTATTGAGTTTTGAGGATCGTCCAGATTCTTTGCTGTTCGCTGTTAACTCCCTCCCTTTGATCTTCCTTTGTACCTTGCAAGAAATAGAAAGAAAGAGAGAAAACACAATGAGAATTTAGGAAAGAGTAGTATCCATTCCAGAGAAAATTTTAAACATGCAATTGAACAGGTAAACTCACTTGCTGGGTGGTCTTTTAAACCCCTTTAGGATATGGATTGAGAAAAATGATGGTGAGTGTATGTTGCATGGAGTGATGCGATGAAAAACGTGATGCTAATATGGTGAAGATGTGTGAAAAATATGCAGAAATGGATTGAAAGCTAAGCTGGGTGGCCCCTGGAAAGCCTTGGTCTTGGAAATTCTTGAATGGACGAAGAAGGATGCCGACTCTTGGAAGCAACAACAGCACTTCAATCCTCCAGCGTTTGGACGTAGTCGCCAAGATTCCTTCCTCAATTTTCACTCAATTATCGATATCATCACCCATTGTCACCCGTCCAAGAGGCTGGGTATTTATAGACTTCCATGCATTCGCGGATTTACATGAAGGAATTTTGGGATTTATCCAGTTTAACCAATAGATAAATACAAATTAATTCATCCTTATCTGTAATTATCTAAAACGCGTCGCCCATGGAAGGCGCCTTTCAGACTGATTAAGATAAGGATAAACATCTGGAAAAAGTTTATCTTTATCTGTAATTAGCTAAAATGCGTCGCCATGTGGAGACGCCTTTTAGACTAATTAAGATAAGCATAAACATCCGGAAGAGAGGTAGAAACAACTTAGGAGACCTAAAATGCGTCGTGTCTTGTAGACGTCTTTTAGCTAATTAATCAATTAATTGAAATTCAAATTTAAACATCAAAATATGAATAAACTCTAAATGGCGTCTACACAAAGCGACGCCTTTTAGACTTCTTCATATTTTAACTGAAATTTGAGTTAAAATCAATTCAATTAATTAACTTAAATCATGTTTGTTTGACCCGACACTATTAATTCAAAAAGATCAATAAAAAGTAACCAATGATTAAATATCAGACCATTCTGAGATATTATTATATGATATGAAATTTACTCGAAATGATGTCAAAATTAGCGTGTCTACAGCTGCCTCACCTTGGCATCGTCTTTGCAAGGGAGTGAAATGAAATAGAATGTACTGAAAAGGTGATGCCAAGGTGTGATGAGACACGCTCTCAACATCACATGATTGGAAATTTTTCTCAAAAATCATCGATGAAGATAGCTAAAAGAGATCAATGGAATCAACCCTGTCTGGATGAGGTAGATAAGGAAATAAAATAAGGTCGATCAACCTCTACGGAGTGGGAAGTATCCCAGGTCGTAGACACTGTAGGTTTCGTCATGGGGAGCGTTTGCCAGCCAATGTGGACGTACTGCAGCCATGATGGATCTTAAAGGGAAACAAGAAATATTGGGTAAAGAGTCCAAGAAAAGATAGAATTTTAAGGATATCTTCAAGCGAACCTCAAAGATAATCAAGATATTCAATTCAGAATGGAATATTTCATATCATGTTTGAATTATTTGATCAATGGTCTGAAACTTAATCAATAATTAATTCTTATCACAGTGATTTCAAAGTCCTATATGATGCATGCTGGGCTGAAAGAAAAATATAAAGTCAAATAAAATATAAATTAATCAAGGATAATATTGTTAAATTGTCATTAATGAGTCAAGATACCAATTCTTGTAATTCAGTGCTAAGCCGAAGCTCGTTTATCCACGCACTGTTTCACAAAAGTGGAACCATCATCCCCGCTAATTAGCAATCCAACGGCCTATCCGTGCGATTAAGAATTCTCTGGAATTATCACGGTTTTTGTTGTAGGGGAACTCATATTCCAGTTTCATCAAAATCACAACGTCCTTGATATGCTCAAATAAATACTTAACATATAGTAATGAGATTTTGCAAATGAATTTACATGAAATAGTACAAGGATAGAGATAACCGTCTTTTTAGCCACGGTCAGGACTTCATAAACTCACATAGTGGGATCTTCTTGATATTTCCAGCTTCATTCGGGTTTTCATGAATTTCCTGCACTCAAAAATTCATCAGTAACTTCAAACAAGTGCTTAATTAGGAATCAAAATATGGAATTTCGGGTAAATGACAGAAAGCTTGAAACGCGTCGTGTCGCGCCGACGCTCTTTAACTGCATAAAATGCGTCCCTGTTCCCCGACGCCTTTTCAGTCGCAGAAACAGGTTCTGGCTGATTCCCAACCGGATTCCAACTCTTCCAATGGTCATCCCTTTTCCAATCCGGAAAAGTCTTCCTAGGATCGCAATTGCTTCTATATAAACATCATTAACTCGTTTCCAAGCAATCCTACCACGATCTAAAGATCCAAGGTTGAGTTTTCTTCAAGGTTCAAGGGTTTTCCAAGGTTTCCAAGGTTTTCAACCTTCAAGAAGGAAGAAACTCGGGAATAGGATGAGTTCCTCAAACAAAAGGATGAGGAGGTCGCGGGAGAAGATTTCCGATGTGGAGAATCACCTTATTGGAAGGGATCCCAACCTCTAAGTAAGTTGAATTAGCTTTCCTTCAATTCTTCTTCTTCAATCTCCTCTTTTTCCTCCATGTTTCTTCAAATTGATCCTTTTATTTTTCAGACATATCCCATGTTTCCTGGTCCAAGGAAGTTCACCTCTCTCCCTTGGATTCGCAAGCTTGCCAAAAGTCCTAAGCTTTCCATGCAAGTCTTCATCTCCAAGTGGAGTCTTCAAGGCTTGGTGGTGCATGCTAAACACTACAAGAGCCCGAACGTGGATTGGGCGGCCATGGGTGCTTTGATCGAATAGTGGCATCCTCAAACCCACACGTTCATCTTCCCGGATTTCGAGTGCACCATCCTTTTAGAGGAGGCGGAGCTTTTATTGGGTCTTCCAAAGACCAAGGACAAGATGGCTGTGACGGGAGAAAGGATCACCGGTCAACAACTGTTGACGTCAATCATGAAGGATCTCTCAAAGGCTAAAGGGTGCCTTAGCAACAGAGGGATCAATCTTGCAAAGCTCGCTGAATGGACCTTGTATGAGATCGATGATCTAAGGGAGGATGAAGCTGAAGACGTGACGAAAGCTTTCGTCACGTGCCTTGCCGGAGCTCTGTTTTTTCCCGCGCAAGACAACATCTTGGAAGATGACCAAGTTAGCGCGATTTGCGCGATCTTCGAGGGGAAATCCATTAGCACTGCGATCCTGGCCTACCTCTACAGTGGGCTCTCTGTGGCGTCCACGGGTCGTCCTCCTTACGGATGCATGTTACTCTTTGTTTTGTGGGTTGAGCTACACTTCAAATTCGAGTACTGCACGAGGATGTCACCAAGATCGTCTCAAATCTACTTGAACAGCCCGATCCACGACATCTCCAACATCGTAAAGTTCAACGAGCGGATGGTCAACAAAGTACCAAAGCTCAAGACCGGGCCGACTGGAGAGAATATATCTGAGATGCATGTCGTCCAACATATTTGACTCTTCTCCACTCGCTCTTGTTGGAAAGCCCATCAGAGTACGCCGTGCAGCGGGAGCGGATCTTAAGTTGATTGGGGCTACTGAACTTGTGTTGTACAACCCCCATCGGTGCCTTACTCGGCTCAGCTTGAATCGTCATGAATTCCCCGAATTCTCCCTTACATCTCCGATCAAGAGGCGAGCTCTGGAATCCGACGAAGACTACGAAGCCACATAACTTATTTCTACTTTGTGGAACCTTGGCTTCAGTTATCGTGTAAAATACTCTAAAAATAGAGATAGAGGATTGAAATTTCCATACATTCAAGCACTTCATGAACTTCTTCCTTGAGTTTTTTTTTCTTTTCCTTTTTCTTTTCCTGATGTAATAAAGGATTTCATTGAATAAAGAGTCATTTTTTTGCCTTGAAACCCTTCCGTAACTTCTTGTGATATGTCCATGATTTTTCCTTTAATGAAAACTGAATTTTTCCTAAAAATATAACACTTCGGATTTGCTAAATCCAAAATGCGTCTACTCAGAAAGACGCCTTTCAAAGATAATTCATTTTCCAAAATTTAGCCATTAAACCTCAAAAGTCTGAATTAAGCTTAAAACGCGTCCACTACCCAAGATGCTTTTTCAACTCTCTCCCTTACTTTTTCCAGAACTCCACCATTAATTCTGTGATTAATCCCCTAAACTGCGTCTGCATGAGTGGATGCCTTTCATAATCATGCCTTGTACGGTTCTGACCAGAATTGGCGGTAACCTGAAACGCGTTGCCCTGTATAGACGCCTTTTACTTAATTTCAAAAAGCTGGCCTTGTCGTCTCAATTTATGCGCTCTAAAACGCGTCGCTGTACCACGACGCCTTTCAACCTTTTCAAACAGAACCTGCGAAGGCCCTTCTTTCTTCCTCACTTTCTCTCTTACTCTCTCTCCTCGAGCTCTCCAGCGACCGGCGATCTCCCCTCCCTCTCTCTCAAAACTCTCTCTCGAACCCATGGAACATGGTGAAGGCTCAAGGGGAAAACGCCGCCGCGCCGTGCGGGTGGTGAGGAGGGAGGAGCGCGAAGAGGCTCGCCCCGAGGAAGCTATGGCCTTGGAGGCAGCGGCGGCCATTTTAGAAGAAGAAATTCCCCCACCGGCGGCGGTCGAGGGAGGAGAAGAAGAGGAGGAAGCCTCCCATTTGGTAAGTTTTCTTATATGTTTGATTGGAGTGGAATAGAAGGGAAGAAAGGGGTTCCTCAAGAACTCGGAATCGGGGCTTGAAAGGCGTCCAAACCAGGTGACGCCATTCAAACGGCGTCTCCCTGGTCCGACGCCATTCAGGCAAAAATTTAGAATTTTAAATGAACATAAAATAGTTCCAAATTGCGTCAGAACCTGTGGACACCTTTCAATAGGCGTCCATGGGACTCGACGCCTTTCAATTCAGAAACATTTTGATTTGCTTTTATGTTCATTAACTGATGCAATTCTTTGTTTTCATTTGCAGGGGACAATGAGAGCCAGGATCAGCTGGGATTTAGTGATAGGTGCATACCGGGGACTCCCGGACATCCAGAAGGTGCGCCTACGCTGGATGGGGTTCGGCGAGGTTCTAGATATCGAGCCATTTTGACTTGATCTGGTCCTCCTACAGGCGCTGCGGGAGAGGTGGCATGCGGAAAACCGGGCTTTCCTAATGCCGTGGGGCCATATGGTCCCTACCTTAGAGGATGTGGCTAGGATCACTGGCCTTAGGGTAAAGGGTCGACCGGTCAGCGGGGTGACTTACCCCGACTACCGAGGATTGGCAGATGCCCTACTAGGCATAGAGGTGTCTAGCCTAGGTAGGGAGTCTAGGATGGTCCCCCGGGTAGAGGTGGAGGCCGCATTAGGACTAGAGGAGCCCCGGCGTCGGTCGGATGAGACCCAGGAGGAGTTCAGAGATAGGTTAGCAGAGTCATCCTCTTCCGTGTACTGCAGCGACCCTAGTCAGGAGGAGGAGGTAGATAGGCAGCTTAGGGTCTTTTTAGTCTTTTTCTTTGGTCGGTTGCTCTTCGGTACGAAGGGCGACTACATTCATTGTAGGTTTCTTTATTTGTCAGATGACTTAGATAGTTTAGGAGAGTATGCATGGGGTGCGGCCCTTCTGGCCCACCTGTTCGCAGGCCTGTCCGCGGTCACACCTGACCGTGAGACCACCATCAGCGGCTTCTCGCCGTTCCTTCAGGTATTAAATTGCTTTATTGTTTGTTTATGATATACACTGAAATGATTTTTCTAACCTATACGTTCATGTATGCAGGTGTGGAGCTACTACTACTTCCCGCTCGGCCGAGTGCGGATAGCACGACCTGGTGCCGTCCCGTTGGCCTGCCGTTGGCAGCCAATCGTGGACACGGCACCATAGCACCACCAGCTGGCGGCCCTCCGCCGTCAGTTTCTTGACTACCCCGAGCTGCTAGTAAGTTCTTGACTTGTTCAATTTTGTTCATTTTTGTTCATTAAGTGCAATCTTTCCCTTATTAAATGCAAATCATTTATATGAATGTATCTAACTTATATGCAGGTGATCTGGCACCCGTACCTGGGCATGAGAGAGGGAGGTCAGCCGTGGGTGACGGCTAGCCAGAGGCGGTTCGGCAGGCAGATGTGGCTGCATTGCCTGAACGAGATCGAGCCCCTCCGCCTGCGGCTTGTGATGAGGACCCTGGGCCTCCACCAGGAGTGGATAGACGAGGAGGTCCCGGAGGGTATCGAACGGAGCATGAGGGGTAAGCAAGTCCTCATTGACTGGCGTGCCAAGTTCCCAGAGCAGTATGAGGACTGGCACCACCGCGGCGTCAGGGTGGAGTCCCGGGTGAAGAGTAGCGAGGCCTACCTCTAGCAGTACCGGGTCCACTACGCCGATCAGCTTTGGCTCCTCCGACCACTTGATGTGAGTATGCATTCATGCGTCTTTTGTTTTATTATTATCTTAATTTATATTTGCTAATGGATGTATGTATGGGTGGTATGCAGGATGCACGAGATGCCGTGATCATCGACCTCCGGGCCTGCCTACATGAATGAATGTCTTAATTTGTTAATTTGTTTTGACGATTAACCACTAATGATTGCCTTGCGTCCTGTATGTCACTTAACAAACATGTTAAGTATCTATTTAGGCTTAGCCCCTTACCTGACCAAATAAATGGTCGATCAATCTTTTTCTTAATGGAAGGGTCAAGGGGCATAGCCTTTATCAACAAAGGTAATCGAACTGTAAGTAAAAATGCAACATACAAGCAGACAGATGCTCACTGAAAATAAAAGGAATGAAACATACTAGATGCAATAAGCAAATGCTAATTGAAATATTTTTGTTGTCTTGAAATATTCATTTTTGTTTGAGTTTTGAAATATGTACTCTTTTTTTTGAATTTTTGAAATATGTGTTTTTTTTTTTGGATTTTGGGATATGTATTTTTTATTATTTTGAAATATATCTTTTTTTTGGATTTTGAAATATGTATTTTTTTTTTGATTTTGAAATATGTATTTTTTTTTGGATTTTGAAATATGTATTTTTTTTGGATTTTAAACTATGGTGTAAACTAAAAGACGAGCATGGTACTCAGATCAAAAGATCGTATTCATTTATGAACTTAATTCCCAAATTGTTCTTCAATAATTTAACTTAAACCTACCGTGTTTGAACTTGTGTTTCCATTCGTGATCCCATTTGATGATTCGATCCTTAGTCATTCTAGGCCATTCCTCAAGTTTGGAGTATGCCTCTTTAGAAAGGAAGGAAGAATTGGTTTAGAAAATCTATGAGAAGGGTTCGGAGACCTAAAAAGATGTTCCTTTCCTACCCTAATATCCGTTGGGGTTCGGTCATTTTCTTCCCGGGGTATTTACCGACCTTGCGTTCCCTTTTTATTTCTTTTCATAGCCTTGATGTAACGTTTGTAGTGCGATGACCTTTTGATTTAACGTTTGGCTTTTGCCTTTTGTTTTGCTTTTCTTTTCTTTGGGACGGATCTCCCCCATTTTTTTTATGACGGCCTCCTACTAAGATGGCGGGTCTTCTTGGTAGTCTATTCTAAGCCTCGTTCCGACATCATGGGCCGAGTGTAAAAACAGAATTTTCTTTAAAATGAATGATTTGTACTTTACACTTTCAGTCAAGCTTTCGGTATTCCTTAGGACTCAGCATCTCTTGTTACTCACGAATCAAACGTGTCAGTATGTGTAGTAATGTGTTTGGAATTAAATTATCTAGACTGATAAGGAAATTTGAGTTTCTAAATTTTCTGATTCCACTGGTTTTTGTACCATGCTGATCGACTCTTTGACCTAATGGTAGTATTTCTTAAAATGCAAACCATTCCAGGGGTGAGTTAGCTCTTCTCCTTCTACATTGACAAGACGATAAGCGTTACCAGAAAAAGCATGTGATATAACATAAGGTCCTTCCCAATTTGGTTGGAGCTTAGAGCATGGACCACCAGGTTTTACAAAAATCCTTTTGACGACCATTTCACCAACCTTGAACTTACGTTCAATGACTTTCTTTTGATAAAAACGTGCTAGTCTATTTTGGTAAACTATTGCATGATTAGCAGCTGACCATCTTTTCTCATCTAAGAGTTCCAATTGAGTAAGGAGTGCTGAACGGTGTTCATCAATAGAAAATTCCTTGTTCAATTGTACTCTTAATGATGGTATAAGGATCTCATATGGAACTACCGCCTCCATTCCAAATGTTAAGGAATAAGGAGTCTGCCCAGTGGGCGTGCGGATTGAAGTTCGGTAGGCCCATAGAGCTTCAACCAATTTTTCTGACCAGTCTGTGAATTTGTTAGATTTGCATGTCTTTTTGATGATTTTTATCAAAGTCTTGTTAGTTGCCTCTGCTTGGCCATTGCCTTGCGGATAATAAGGAGACGAATGACGCAATGCAATTTTGTACCTGTCGCAGAGGTCCTTCAATTCTTGTGACATGAACTGCGGTCCATTGTCGGTGACGATGGTACTTGGAATTCCAAATCTGGTGATGATGTTCCTCATGATGAACTTGCAGACGGTTGATGCCTTGACTTCCGTGTATGCTTCAGCTTCTGCCCACTTGGTGAAGTATTCCGTTGCCGTGAGGATGAAAGACTTTTGCTTGATGCCGGAATCTGGATTACCAAGGGGTCCAATGATATCGAAAGCCCACATGGAGAAAGGTCATGGGGAGGAAACAGGATGGAGTGAAGATGCAGGAGAATGAATTTTGTCGGCGTGAAGTTGACACTTAGCACACTACGAACATATCCTACACAGTCTTCTTCTATGGTTGGCCAATAGAATGCTTGTCTAAGGATCTTCTTTTCTAGCGTCTGTCCATTAACATGGCCACCACAAACTCTAGCATGAGCTCCTTCCATAACCTTCCAAAGCTCATCTTCGTCTAGACATCTTAGAAGAACTCCATCAAAACCCCTCTTGTACAGTGCTCCCCCAGCTAGGGTGTATCGTTGAGCAACTCTCCTGATAGCTCTTTTCTCCTCAATCGTGGCTTCTTCAGGATATGATTGATCTTCACAATATTTGGCAATTTCATAGTACTATGGCTTCTGTTCACCATCCATTTCTTCTAACAGCTCAATCAACATGATTTCTCTCTTTTCCACAATGTCTCCATCTCTGACCTTCTTCAGCAGCTTCTCCTTGGTTCTAAGAAAAGAAGGGTCTTTCACGGCAGGTAAAAGACGCCTATGAACTATGATTGATTCGGATTGCCTGCTGATCGGAAAATTAAGAGAAGATGCAAGTGAACCTAGAGCGTCAGCTAAGATGTTCTGATTCCTAGGGACATGGACGAAGATCAATTTGGTGAAAAGCTTTAAATAAGCAGAAGTAAGTTATTGATAAGGCTTGAGTTTGAGATCAAGAGTTCGATATTTGGTTAACACTTGGCGGAGAATCAGTTGGCTATTACCCACAATCCTGAGTTTAGTAGCACAATGGGAATGAGCATCCTTGAGGCCAGCAAGGTGTGCCTCGTATTCAGCTATATTGTTCGTGACTGGAAAGTCAAGCTGAAAGGCTTGTGGAATGGTGACACCTTCAGGTGATAACAGAACAATGCCAATACCCTTTCCATGAGAATTCAGAGCTCTGTCAAAATGCAAAGTCCACATATCATCTCTGATTTGGTCTATGGACATCAGTTCCTCATCCGGAAACTCCGATCGAACCGGATCAAAACGAGGAAGGGGGTGATGAGCGAGATGTTCCGCTATGGCATAGCCTTTGATCGCTTTTTGCTGAATGTAAATGATATCGAATTGAGATAGAAAGCTTTGCCATCGCGCTAACCTATCAATAAGGACAGATTTCTCCAGAAGAAATTTGATTAGATTCATCCTAGCGATGAGATGGACTTCATGGGCTAGAAAATAATGCTTCAGTTTCTGAACGACCCAGACCAACGCTGCACAAGTTTTCTCCATCGCCGTATATCTCTGTTCAGTGGGGTTGAGAAGTTTAGAGAGATAGTAGGCCGCCCTCTCCTTTCCTTCTTCATCCTCTTGTGCTAGGACAGCCCCCACTGCATCATCCAGGACAGAAATGTAAAGTATCAATTGTTTGCCCAGAGATGGTGGTCTCAAAATAGGAGGACTTACCAAATAATTCTTCAATCCATCAAACGCCTCTTGACACTTATCGTCCAAATTGAATTTGACTCTCGGCTTGATAAGCACGTAGAACGGCTTACACCTTTGTGAGTGCTGGGAGACAAAACGGCGAGTAAATTGCAACCTCCCGATCAATCCTCTTAACTCTTTCAAATTCTTGGGAGGTGACATTTCTCTAATAGCTTTTGCCTTGTTTGGATCGATCTCAATTCCCCGTTTACTGACAATAAATCCAAGTAATTTCCCTAAGGATACCCCGAATACACATTTCTTAGGGTTCATCTTTAACTGATATTCTCTTGATCTTTCTAGCACTCTTGCCAAAACTTTGGCATGCTCAGCCTTAGTCTTAGATTTCACCAACAAGTCATCCACATACACTTCCAGATCGATATGCATCATGTCGTGAAATATTGCCATCATAGCCCTTTAATAAGTGGCTCCAGCATTCTTTAATCCAAATGGCATGACGACATAGCAATATGTTCCCCTAGGTGTAGTGAATGATGTCTTCTCTTGATCTTCTTCTGCCAATTTAATCTGATTGTATCCTGAAAATCCATCATAAATGATAAAGTCTCATAGCCAGCAGTGTTATCAATTAGTACATCAATATGAGGCAATGGAAAATCATCCTTAGGACACGCCCGGTTCAAATCTCGGAAGTCAATACAAATCTTGACTTTCCCATCTTTCTTCATAATCGGGACTATGTTGGCCACCCATTGTGGATAAAGGACAACTCTAATGAATTTGGCTTTATGTAATTTGTCGACCTCTTCTTTCATCTTTAGAGCCATTTGTGGGTGGAATCGCCTTAACTTCTACTTGACCGGGTTAGCTCCATCCTTTAATGTCAACCTGTGTTCAACCAAGGATGAGTCTAACCCTGGCATGTCTTCATAACTCCAAGCGAAAGTGTCCTTATAGTCCTTAAGTACTTGTACCATTGCCTTCTCATCCTCTACAGAAAGATTCTTGCTGACGAGGACAACCTTAGGTTCGTCTTCAGTCCCTAAATTGACTTCTTTGGTGGGCTCTTCTACGGCAGCTAAGGGTTCATCGAATCTCTTCACTCCACTGGCATATGCCTCAGCCGCGTCCTCGTCATCTTCAACAATGGGGTCTTTTTCATGTATTAACTCATACACCCCATATCCATCGCTGACTAACTCATCATTTATACATTCTTCTGGCATCTGAATGAGAATTTCTAATAGTTGAGGGATTAAAGAGCAAGAAAGGCATCTATCAGCTAAGTCCTGGAGGTATCTATCTGGAATTCGCCTACCCTTAGACTTTCTCTACTTCCTAACCTGACTAACATGCCTAGAGCTAGACTGCCTAACTTCACTAAACTCCCTATTCTGACCTAATGAAGATGAAGCAGAATAAAAATCATGGGATACAGACGAAAATACAGGAGAATCCTCCCGAGGGGAGGGGCAGAGTAGATATAGAAGAGAATCTTGACCGAAAGACTCGCGCGACGGGGTGTAATCGGACAAGTAAGAGGTTTCCTCAATGAGGATCTGGGAAGAATTTGTTGCCAAATTGGCGTTTTTTTTTTGGACAATAGAAGAGTTAAGCATAAAACAGGAATGAATATGAATAGAAGGAGAATGAGATGGAGGAAGTGGCACCAAGGCCAAAGGATTAGGGGGATCATACAGTAGTATGTCCCAGATTAAATCATACATCCTCTCTGGATCGAGAGGAGGTGGTGGAATGAGGTCCCGTGGGGACAGAGTAATCATGACGGGCGGAGCCCGTGGAATATCTTCAATGATGACCCGCGACCAAGTTGGGGTCAGGAGCAAAGTGCGAAACAAGGTGTGAAGCATGAAAACATGAGAAGGATAAGTCCCCCTCCAGAGCAGATCCCTGGTATAGCCAGCTTCATAGGGGTCATATGGCTCCCCTTCATCAGTCTCTTCTGACAGCAGTATCCTCTTGTCGAAAATAGCACCAGGACCTTCGATCAGCTCATCGATCTGTGGCGGCCACTTGGGTTCTGCAGGATCAAGAAACAGTCTGTTCAGTGCGATATATAGATCCCTCAAATCGAACCACCTGTACCATTCACATTCAGGATCTTGGAATTTCCTCCTCTTCATAGGCCATAGAGCCTCTAAAGACTGGTACGTAAGCAGTTCTGAGCAATGTCTAGCCAAATCTCTCCCATATATATCGTGGAGGTCAAAACATGAAGTAATGACCACCGTATTGTCATGGCTTATTACGGGCCCTTTTACAAAATGTGTATACAAGGTCCATGTTAGGGGGTCCCGGCCTTCTTTGTATGGTGTAGACATCGTCTCCCAGACTTTCTGGCCGCCTTCATTCTCTGCTTGCTGAACAATATCCTGCTTCAGTTTTCTCGGCCTATAGCCCAGGCCATTTCCAGGTATTCCTCGGTGGTCCTTAACGGGAGTGGTCTTGCCTTGTAACTGTGTGCCCAGGCCTCTTCCAGGTTGATAACCATTCTTCATCATTATCCTCTATCCTGGGGTACTCATGCACTTCCCCCTCTTTATGGCATTTAATGGATAAGGAGTAATAGTGGCAGTTTTCAGAGGATCAGCCACTGGATGGTAAACATGTAATACCGACATAAAAGGTTGCCGGCCAGGCGAAGAAGTGGGTTTGACATTCAAAGAATGAGCAGCAGCAAGGATCGGCATGCTCGTAACCTTAACGATTCGTCCTTTAAAGGGGAATTTGAGGCATTGGTGATTCGTAGAGGGAATCGCCTCGAGAGTTTTTATGTAAGGACGACCCAAAATGGCATTCAAAGAAGGGTCGATTTCTAGAATGTGAAACTCGACCTCAGCATGACTTACAATGCCTTACTCCACCTTCAAATAAACCATTCCCAGAGGAGAACGGGTGGAGTTATCATATGCTGTCACGGAAATGGGGCTAGGCAGCCATTTTTCCTTGGGCACACCACACAGTTCCAGGGTCTTCAGAGGTAAAACATTGATCGAAGCCCCTGTGTCAACCAGGCATGCATCTACGGCCTTCTTGCAGATATTGACTGTGATGCTTAAAGCCATGCTCCTGGCTGCTGGCGGTGCTAGTTCCGATGTATGGAATGAAATAGAGGGTTGATCCCCCTGAGGAACTAATAGTACTGCAATCTTTTCCACTGGCACGTCCTCGTTGACCATCACCTTCTGTAAATATTCCATCAAAGCCTCTTGATGGGTCTTCGATCTTTTAATCAGCTAAAGTACGGAAATTCATGCCGGTGTTCGGTCCAAATGTTTCAACAAATCATATTGAGTGCCTGGTGCACTCTCTTCATTGTGTGCTTGCTCCGGCAGCTGTGATGGGCCGTCTTTAACTGTTGACTGAGGAAAGACTTTGTTGAAAATCCTCCCACTCCGGAGTGCATGTTCCTCAACTGTGGAAGGTCCGGGGGATACCTTGAGTACCGCAGGGTTGGATGGTGCGGATGGTGTGGAGTGTTGGTATGTGGGTGATGGCGTGGGGTTAGGTGGTGGTGGCATGGTGCGGATTAAAGGCCTAGACGGTTGGATGGTGGAAGGGTAAGTGGTTAGTGTGGATGAAGTGGGGAACGGCATGCGTAAAAGCGGTTTAGAAGGTTGGATGGTATCTGGGTAAGTGGTAACGGTAGCAGGTGAAGTAGGGAATGGTACGCAGAGTAGTGGTCTGGATGGTAGGAGGGGTGCGTAGTTGGTTCGTGGGGGGTTATTTAGTGGAGGCGTAGCGGTGTGGGGTGTAATGGGCTTGAGGAAAGCGGGTGGTGGTAGTGGGCTAGTGGGTACGGGTGAGTGATATGCGGGCGTTGGTATAGGGGTAATAGTAATGGGCTGTGGTCTGGGTATGTGGATGGTGCGGCGTGGTGGTTGCTCTGTAGTACTCGGAATGTGACCCGTTGAATAAATAGAGGAAGAGTCCTCTATCCTCCATTGTTGCCTGCGGTTAGCCTCAGACAGGCTATTTGTCAAAATATGGGCAACTTGGTTCTGATTTTGGTGCTTCGGAAGCGGGTTCTGCACTATGCCCATGTTCGGTGGTGCTGTTGCTGGTGCCGGTGCTCTCGCTTGCTGTTGTTGTTGCTGCTATGATGGTCTTCTTGCCTTTAAGGCAGATATGTACTTTTTCATCTATTCCCAGTCAATGCCGCCCTGCTCGTTGAGATCATGAATATAATCTCTGAATTGAAAGCAAGTGTCTATGGTATGTCCAGGTTGTCTGTGTAAATAACAATACCTAAATGTGTCGGCATTATAGGGCCAGATTGCCTTTTCTCTTGGCAGGACCAAGGCATTGGCTGCCATTAAAGCACTGAAAATGTCCGCCAAGGACTCTGGGAGGACTAGGTATTCTACCCTCTTCAGGCCTGGAGGTCTTCTCTGCTGGTTGTAATCAGTAGGAGGAGGGACATTATGATATGCCGGCGATGCGCGCGGCTGGTACTGCTGCTGTTGCTGATACTGCTGTTGTTGTGGTGGCTGGTATTGCAATTGTCGTTGCGGCGGCTGCTGTGGCTGTTGCTGTTGCTGTTAATGGTTCGGCTGCTGGGGCCGCTGATACTGGGGGTTTGGCTGCTGCCTGTACCCCTGCTGGTTCGGCTGTTGTGGCCGCTGGTACTGTTATTGACTCCTCACAAACTGGGGCGAATTGTTGTTCATATTGCTAACTTGCTCATAAGAGAGCGTGCCCTCGGTAGTCGGACCTGTGCTGGGGGAATTTGTCACTGCAGGCTTCCGAGGTGGAGGCTTGCTAGGTCTGTGAGGATCAAGGACGCCAGAGAACGTAGCGTCCTTGAAGGTATTCTAACAGTACCGCGCTCTTTCGTAGAGCTCTGCCATGCTGGTCAGATTGTTCAGGGAAAGGACTAGTTTGAACTGGGGCGTAGCATTGGAAATTAGCATCTTCACTTGCTCCGACTCAGACAAGTGATCTTTTACCTTCTCGGCCAAGCCCCTCCATATGTCGGCAAAACTAACGAACTCCTCATCGGGCTTCATCTTTTCTGCTATCAGGTCAGTAATGGACGGGGAGGAGGCAACTCTGTCCTGGTATCGTTGAATGAATTTTCGGGAGACGATACCGTAGTCCTCTACTTTAGAGGGCTCCAAGGAAAAGAACCACTCGAGGGCTGGTCCCTCTAAAGATCTCCTGAACAAAAAGGCCAACGACCTCTTGTCGTTTTGCCAGAAGGATGACTCGTACATGAACTCCTTCAAGTGAGTGAAGGAGTTACCAGTACCGTTGTACTTTCGGTACACTGGCATCTCAGAGGGTGGCAGGTGGAACACTGGCAGGCTTGGTAAATTGATCTCTGGTGCAGCTTTGACCCCCATCATCTTCTGGAGGTTATTGAATTGTTTGTCCATGCGCTCCATCTTTGCCAGCAACGCTTGCGTTGTCGGATCAGCCTGGGAAGGAGGGGGAGGTGGAGGTACTTGATAGGCCTGTTGCCTAGAGTACGTAGGACAAGGAGGATAATAAAGAGGAGGTCCGGCAGAGCTTCCGCCATGCCCGAGGGAATTTTGATAAGTAGGCGTCAGCGGTCTGACCGGTTGCCTAGAAGAAGAAAGTTGCGGCGCAGCTGGCCGAGAAGTTGAGACATGAAGGCCTTCCATAGCCTGATGAATGAAGGGAGAATGGTGAGGTGGTTGTTGAGGGATGGCAGGGGAAGTCGTAGGGTTCGGCTCGGCAGACTGCATGGGCGTCTTCCCCTTCAGAATGGACTGGATCGCCTCGAACTGTTGAGGGTCTAGACGGGAGGCAAGAACTCCTAAAGCATTTACAAGATCCGAGGGATCAGAAGATGAGGGATCATTCTGGTTCATGTCTCCCTCAAAAATGGGATTGGGAATCGCATGCACATGCGGGGGAAGATCAGAATATTGATCATGAGGATGATAAAGAGGGGTTGAGACATTCCCCTCATGTCGAACTGGAATAGGAAGAGAATTACAGGAGGCATCAGCATCTCTCCCGCTCTCAAAATGGTAATCAGAATCGCGAGGGGCATTAGCATTTCTCTCGTAGTTGACAATGGCATATGGAGCCATGCTCAAGTCCCTACCTAATTGAAGCAGCATGATGTTAGATTTTTTTTTTCAGAGATTGGCAAACAAGTTGTACAGAGATTAAGCAAACAAGTGGACGTTTAACGTGATTTTAGGATTCCTTGCTGGATTATTTGGATTTAATTAAATCACAAATTCACTTAAGGGGTAGGATCCTAGTTTCAATTCAATGTCCACCGTTATATTCTATGGCTTTCTCTCACAACGTTATGAAAATCTAACCGGGACTTCAATTGGTACAACCAGCCCGATGACCAAGGAGGAATACCTTGATTTTGGGGACTTACGGAGGTCTTTAACGCCAACTACTCTAGTCTGATCGAGGGACCGACCCAATCAGAGAGAGTTGAAGACGTCAAGAAGAGTGTTCCTAAGAAGAGGAGGGTGTTAGCCTCAATGCGTATGACCTGTAGCCTGGATGGCCTCTAATGCTTAATACATAATGGGTAATTGGCACACAGATCACAAAATCTGAGAACTGAAGAAGAAATAAGAAACTGCCTGAATCGCGTCGCTGTTGGTAGACGCTATTCAAACAGAGCCTTATTTTTTCGTAGAAGCTCAGGCAGCAGACAGCAGAGAAATGAGACTGAAAGGCGTCTGGGTTAAACGACGCAGTTTGAAATGCGTCGGTGTTCCTAGACGCTTTTCAAGTCACAGATTCAGTTTTCTAGGAGGAATTTCTGGATTGATTCCCCCTCAAACATGATAAAAACGATAAATAATCAGCTCACGCAAATCTTTTTTTTTTTTTTTCAAATTTTAACAGGATGATTTTGTCAAATAAACAACCAAAATATCAATCAATCACACAATTTTTATCACAAAAAACAGCTTTTCAACTAATCAACGGGGAGGGGCAAGATCTTGCCACAAGGGTATGCACGTGGTGCACGTAGGGATAACAACTAAATTAAAAACTCACCAATTGGTGAGGGCGTGTCGAGGGACACAGGTGGTGCACCGTGGGTGCCCGATTAATAGTAGGAAGAACAAAGAATTAAAAAGATGGCGAGACCAAGTCCCACCGTGATCGCCAAAAAAGTTGTGAGTGCTTTAAACTGGGTTTGTGATTATCATGAAAAATTATGTTGTTTAAGTATAAAATAAACCTATTAAAAAGAAACTAAGTGATGTGATCGTCAGAAACTTTTGACTTAAAAGTTTCAAAAGAAGGATTTGATCGCCTACCTGTTTGGACGTGGGAGATGTTGAGTTCTTGATTCCCCTCCTTCAGCCGGCTGAAGAAAGACATCCCTTTTATCCTTGTTCTTGCTTTGGTTGCTATTGAGTTTTGAGGATCGTCCAGATTCTTTGATGTTCGTTGTTAACTCCCTCCTCTTGATCTTCCTTTGTACCTTGCAAGAAATAGAAAGAAAGAGAGAAAACACAATGAGAATTTAGGAAATAGTAGTATCCATTCCAGAGGAAATTTTAAACATGCAATTGAACAGGTAAACTCACTTGCTGGGTGGTCTTTTAAACCCCTTTAGGATATGGATTGAGAAAAATGATGGTGAGTGTGTGTTGCATGGAGTGATGCAATGAAAAACGTGATGCTAATATGGTGAAGATGTGTGAAAAATATGCAGAAATTGATTGAAAGCTAAGTTGGGTGGCCCCTGGAAAGCCTTGGTCTAGGAAATTCTTGAATGGACGAAGAAGGATGCCGACTCTTGGAAGCAGCAACAACACTTCAATACTTCAGCATTTGGACGTTGTCGCCAAGATTCCTTCCTCAATTTTCACTCAATTATCGATATCATCACCCACTATCACCCGTCCAAGAGGCTGGATATTTATAGACTTCCATGCATTCGTGGATTTACATGAAGGAATTTTGAGATTTATCCAGTTTAACCAACATATAAATACATATTAATTCATCTTTATCTGTAATTATCTAAAACGCGTCGCCCATGGAAGACGCCTTTTAGACTGATTAAGATAAGGATAAACATCCGGAAAAAATTTATCTTTATTTGTAATTAGCTAAAATGTGTCGCCATGTGGAGACGCCTTTTATACTAATTAAGATAAGGATAAACATTCGGAAGAGAGGTAGAAACAACTTAGGAGACCTAAAATGCGTCGTATCTTGTAGACGTCTTTTAGCTAATTAATTAATTAATTGAAATTCAAATTTAAACATCAAAATAGGAATAAACTCTAAATGGCGTCTACACAGAGCGACGCCTTTTAGACTTCTTCATATTTTAACTGAAATTTGAGTTAAAATCAATTCAATTAATTAACTTAAATCATGTATGTTTGACCCGACACTATTAATTCAAAAAGATCAATAAAAAATAACCAATGATTAAATATCAGACCATTCTGAGGCATTATTATATGATATGAAATTTACTCGAAATGATGTCAAAATTAGCGTGTCTACAGCCTCCTCTTCCCAAACGATCGGGCGATCAGTCTTTGTCGAAGAACTACTAAAGATCGCCATTCACCCTCTTGACTCTGTGGAGGTATCCCAAGTGGGCCGAGAAGATACATGGATGCCTCCTAGAGTAGAGTACCTCGGAAGTGGCCATCTACCGATGGACCAAGCAGATGCAAGAAGGATCAAGTACCATGTACCAAAGTTCACAATGATTGGAGACAGTCTTTACCGAACATCTGTGACCAATCCCATCCTTCGCTGCCTAGATCCAAACTAAGCGCCCAAAGCCATTACAGAGGTCCATGAAGGGATATGCGGTAGCCACGTCGGGCCGCACGCTTTAGCGTGCACCCTCCTCCGCCACGGATATTAGTGGCCGACCATTGCGCAAGATTGTACAGAATACAACAGAAGGTGTCTCAACTGCTAAATCAATGCCCCTCTCCCCAGGCTGCCAGCAAATGAGTTACAAAGTATTGCTAAGCCTTGCCCGTTCGCCATATGGGGAGTCAACATCCTCGAACCATTTCCCAAAACTACCAACGAACGACAATTTGTAGTAGTCGCCATCGACTACTTCACCAAATGGCCAAAAGCTCAGCCTCTAGCTAATATAAGCGATGATACGGCATGGAATTTTTTTTACATAATGTCATGTACAGGTTCGGCGTCCCAAAGGTGCTGGTAACGGACAACAGTCGGCAATTCACCAGTCATTAGTTTGCCGACTGTTGTAAGGATTTTAGCATACGACACAGGTTTTCCTCAGTAGCCCACCCAAAAGCCAACAGACTCATGGAAAACACAAATAGAACTATCATGAAGGGTATTAAGACACACCTTCTTAGAGCTGGGAAATGGCTGGAAGCACTCCCAAAAATCTTATGGTCTTTCGGAACCACGATCAAAATAGCCACGGGGGAAACCCCGTACCATCTGGCCTATGGTTCTGACGCTCTAATCCCTCTTGAGATAGGCTTGCCGGCCGCCAGGTCAGGAGAACTTGATGAAGCGATTAACAACTGAGAGAGAACCTCGACCTCATTGAAGAAGTAAGAGAAACAGCTCGGGTCCGGGCAATCAACTACCAACGAATGGTCGGACGATGGTACAACTCCAAAGTGCGACTGAGAATTTTCCACCCTAGGGGCTTAGTTCTACGAAGCATGCAAGCATCTCGACCACTCAAAGTGGGAAGGAAGCCATCACCCAACTGGGAAGGCCCATACGAGATCGAAAAAAGTTATAGAATGAGCGTACAAGCCTGCTCGCCTAGACGGTCGGCTAATAGAGAATAAGTGGAATGCAGAACATCTACGCCCTTTTTTCAGTTAGATAATTGTTGACACGATTGTGATTCGTTAATAAATAATTATTTTTCCTCACACTTTTTGTCAATCATCTAGCACCAGCCGACCAAGGTGTGGCGTAATTCTTCAACTAAATACCTCTGTCGGTCCGAACCATAGAGAAAGGACTCCTGACCCAAAGAAGGGATAAAACTCATCGGAATACCTATGTCAGTCCGAACCAAAGAGAAAGGGCTCCTGACCCAAAGAAGAGATAAAACTCATCGGAATACCTCTGTCGGTTTGAACCTTAGAGAAAGGGCTCCCCACCCAAAGAAGGGATAAAACTCGTTGGAATACCTCTGTCGGTCCAAACCATAGAGAAAGGGCTCCCCACCCAAAGAAGGGATTAAACTTGTCGGAATACCTCTGTCGGTCCGAACCATAGAGAAAGGGCTCCCCACCTAAAGAAGGGATAAAATTTGTTCAAATACCTTAAAGGTGCGAGCCATGGCGAAAAGGCAAGATTAGATAATGAACAAACACATCGACTTAGCCTAAACCGGTGAGCACCAGTTTCGCCTACCCGATAGGGGGGAGAAGGGGAGTGATCATAACACAAAAAAAAACTGGTATGTTTCATTCATAAAATTGAGATTATAAAGTTCATATTATATTCCCGAAATGAAGCAAAAATACAAGCATTCGAAGAAGGCTCCATCACCGAGCCACCCCTTCACTACGAGAACACCTCAGAAGCAAACTCAGGTGCAACTGATGCAAACGAACATCGCCAATGACCACCTAGAGTGGATGAGGTTCGCTAGGGCGGAGGTTCGCAGGACCGTTGAGTAGGTCATGGTCGCCATCGACCTCTACCTCCCCCTCCCCTGTCTGCCTGCGTGCTAGCCACCTCTCCCTCTCTCTTTGCCGCGGCCTCCCCTAACAGTAAGTGGTGGCTCATAGGGAAGATGCGAGGAAGGAGAGAGCCCGGTCACTTGAGATATGGTGTCGGATACCAGGAGGTCCACTTCATGAGGACCTTGCTCCTAGAGATCTAGTAGCAACATAGCGCTAGTCTCAGAGTGCCCTTCCCGGAACCCGTCGGGGATGGGGTCTTCAGCAAGATCCCGCCACATTGTCAGAAATGGCCACTCCTCGTCGGTCATACAGTCGACCCAAGAAAAGGCATCCTTCCAGCCTTGTGGAGGAAAATCGGAGGAGAGGATGAAAGGGCAGCGGTCGCCCCCGCTCCAGAACTTGAGGAAGCCATGAGTGCTAAGAATCAGGCAGTGATGGACGTAGACGAGATGGCAGAACACATCGACCAAAGGCCCAACATGCTCAAAAGCATGCACCTGGGTGATAAAGGCAATGGCCAGACGCCAAGATTTCGGTAGGACCTTGGAAGGGGCAACAGAGCTGTAGCAGGTCCACAACAAAAGGAGAGATTGGCAGGGGAAACTTGGCCTTAAACATGGCTTCAGTCGCCATGAAAGAGCTGGAGGTCCCGCAGTTTAGACGGTCCTCCGCCATAGGCACTTGCAGACTGAACTTATAAGATATTCGGAATCGCTCCTTAATCCTAGCGAGGTAGCCTTCGGCGATCGTAGATGCCCTAAAAGCAGCTCGATCATAAGTTGCCCCGTTTGCGTAGTTGGGAGCCATCTCAAAAGGGATTCAAAGCAAAGAGATTTTGGAAAGAAGAAGAGAGCAAATGTAGAATGGCCAATTCCCTTCTCCACCTCCCCATTTATAGGGTGTAAACCAAACGACCCGTGCTTTTAATTCCATTGTAGTTAATGCAGGGTAACTCCCCGATGTCACCATTGCAAGTATAGAACAGTCAAACTACCTTTTGTCGGTCAAAAAGCAAGGAATAATGATAACCCAAATGGCGAAACACGAAAACATACAAGTACTGATGCAACCTTTCGTATATTTATCGTTTGACTGGTCAAAACCGTCATTAGGATTACAAATAGAGGCTCCCTATAAGCCAAAAAAGGGTAATCGAAACAAGAAGTATAAGGGTCACTAAGCCACATCGCCTTCTCCCACGTCGCCTCCAAGAGGTTCGTCGAACCGGCCGCCCAAAGCCTCTTCGACATCGGTAACCCCCGTTTCATACCCCCTGCGGTAAACAAGGGAAGAACTTTGAATACAGGCACAGCGGGCATATCTCTCCAACTCCTAGAGAAAATCTTCTGAGGCCTTGAAATCTTGACCCCGGCAACACGACCCTCCTCATCGGCAGCTTCAACCTCCAATGCGCGGCGACCAACTCTCGGTGAAGATTGGCCATCTCCTCCCTCATCCGAATCGTTGAAGATTCGGCTTCGGATAGACTACAATGAAGGCGAACAATCTCCATCGAGGAGCCTGATAGCTCCCGTTGAAGGGTCTCCAACTGGCAGACCTCCCTCTCCCAGAGATCGCGTAAGGCCATTCATTGAAGGTTGGCCTGGGCTAGAAGCGCAGGAGTCCCGGCATGAAAGACATCGCCCCCAGTAGACGAGGCACTGCAGGCATACTCTGGATGGACTCTCGGCACCATCCCCGTCGCCGATCCCTCCTGGTATCGGGGGCTGAGGTAACTGCCACCGGAGTCCCCACTGGAAGAAAAGGGCCCTCAGGAGATAATACTGGCCTTTTTGGCGGTGACGAAGCTGCCGACCGGATCTGTTTGGGCACTCGGAGGTGTCAGAGCCGTTCTAGGCAGAAATCTTCCGCCAGCACCTCGATTGTGGCAACCACGGAGAGAGGATCCCCTCTGTATTCAACAGTCGGGGGAGATGGTCGGGTGTCTGCTGTAGACAAGCTAATTTTGACGTCATTTTGAGTAAATTTCATATCATATAATAATGCCTCAGAATGGTCTGATATTTAATCATTGATTAATTTTTATTGATATTTTTGAGTGTCAGGTTTAACAGACATGTTTAAGTTAATCAATTAAATTGATTTTAACTCAAATTTCAGTAAAAATATGAAGAATTCTAAAAGACGTCGACTCATGTGGACGCGATTTAGAGTTTATTCTTGTTTTAACGTTGAAATTTGAATTTTAATCAATTGATTAATTAGCTAAAAGGCGTCTGTGAGTGCTGATGCGTTTTAGGTTTCCTAAGCTATTTCAACTTCTCTTCCGGATGTTTATCCTTATCTTAATTAGTGTAAAAGACGTCTACACATGTAGACGCGTTTTATCTAATAAAGATAAAGATAAGTTTTCCCGGATGTTTATCCTTATCTGAAAGGCGTCAGCCAATGTATACGCGTTTTAGATAATTACAGATAAAGATGAATTAATATGTATTTATCTGTCGGTTAAGATAGATAAATCCTAGATTTTTCTATGTTAATCGCGAACGCAGAAGAAGTCTATAAATACCTTACATGTTGAAGAGTAAAAAAGTTAAGCGTGACTTTAAAAAAAAGAGAGGTTGAGCATTATTGATCGAAGCGATAGCGAGTTGAAGATCGAAGCAACGACGTCGGAACGCCGAAGCGCTGCCATTTCCATAAGTCGGCGTCCTTTCAAGATCTTCATCCATTCAGAATTCAACCATTGGGTATAAGTGTTTCATTTCTGCAAATTTTAATTCTACATCTTTATTAAAATCATTCTTCATCATCACTTCATGCAACACACACCACAACATCACTCCTTTCAAAAACCTATCTGATAAAGGGGTTTCAAAAGCCATCCCTACAAGTAAGTCCCATGTTTAGTTTCATGTTCAAAACCATGATTAGAATATATGATGTTTTTGCTTAAGCTCTTATCATTTCCTTATTTCTCCTTCTATACTTCTTGCTGCACGGATCAAGGAGAATAAAAAAGGAGAGCAAATCAAGCACGAATCAATGGATTTCTGGACGATCCTCAAATCTTCAATCTCAACTTCAACCTTAACAGCAAGAACAAAGAACAAGAAAGGGCTCGCTTTCTTCAGCCGGCTGAAGGAGGGGAACCAAGAGCTCAGAATCTTCCGCATTCAAACAGGTAGGCGATCATACTTCTTTTGAAACTTTTTAGTTAAAAGTTTCTGGCGATCACTTCACGTAGTTACTGTTTTAATAGGTTATTTTTGCACTAAACAACATAGGATTTTTCATGTTAATCACACTGTCATTCTAAGCACCTACAGCTTTTTTGGCGATCACGGTGGGACTTGGTCTCGCCATCTTTTAGTTGTTTGTTCTTGCTATCATCAATCGGGCACCCACGGTGCACCATTTGTGTCTCTCGACACGTCCTCACCAATTGGTGAGTGTTTTAGTTTAGTTAATTTCCCTCGTGCACCACGTGCGCACCCCAGTGGCAAGATCTTGCCCTCCCCTTGATTAGCATAAAAAGCTGTTTTTGTGATGAAAATGATGTGTGATTGATTGATTTTTCTAGTTGTTTAGTTAGTAATCATCCTGTTAAAATCTGGAACTAAAAAATCTGCATGAGTTGATTATTTACTGCTTCTACCCTGTTTGAGGAGGATTCAACCTAGAAAATCCTCCTGCAAAACTGTTTCTGCGAACTGAAAAGCGTCTAGGAGCACGGACGCGTTTCAAAACCGCGTCAACACACCTAGACGCCTTTCAGTCTTCATATCTTCTCTGCTGTCTGCATCTGTTTCTGCGAAAAAATTAAGTTCTGTTTTGAATAGCGTCGACTACTATCGACGCGATTCAGACAGTTTCTTAGTTATTTTTCAGTTTTCAGATTTTTGTGGCTTGAGTGCTAGCTACCCATTACTATTAAGCATTAGAGGCCATCCAGGCCGTAGGACATACGCATTGAGGCGAATACCCTCATTTTCTTAGGAACACACTACTTGACGTCAGCAACTCTCTCTGATCGGGTTGGTCCCTTGATCAGACTAGAGAAGTTGATGTTAAGGCCTCCATAAGTCCCCAAAATCAAGGTATTCCTCTTTGATCATCGGGCTGGTTGTACCAATTGAAGTCCCGGTTAGATTCCGAAAGCGTTGTGAGAGAAAGCCCTAGAGAATAACAGTGGAAATTGAACTGAAACTAGGATCCTTTCCCTGAGCGAAGTTGTGGTTTAATCCAATTCAAATAACTCAACAAGGAACCTTAAAATCACGTTAAGCATCCACTTGATTGATAATCTCTGTGCAACTTGTTTGTCAAATCTTTGAAAAAGGAATCTAACATCATGCTGCTGCGATCAGGCAGGGACTTGAGTATGGCTCAAGACGCCATCATCAACTACGAGGGAGATGCTAATGCCCCTCGCGATTCGGACTACAACTATGAGAACGGGAGAGATGCTGATGCCTCCCGTAATTCTGCCCCCATTCCATATCGACAAGATGGGAATGTCCGGACACCTCTCTTTCATCCCCATGATCGATATCCTGATCTTCCCCCGCATGAATATGCGATTCCAAATCCCGATCTTGAGGGGGACATGAATCAGAATGATCCCTCATCCTCTGATCCTGTGGATCTCGTCAACGCTTTGGGAGTTCTTGCCTCCCGTCTAGACCCTCAGCAGTTCGAGGCGATCCAGTCGATTCTGAAGGGGAAGGCACCCGTGCAGCCTGCTGAGCCGAACCCTGTGGCTCCCCATGTGGTTACTCAACAACCTACTCTTCCTCCTCCTTACGTCCATCAGGCCATGGAAGGCCTTCATATCACTTCTTGGTCAGCTGGGCCGCAGCTTTCATCCTCTAGGCAACCGGCTAGACCGCAAACGCCTGTTTATCAAAATGCCCTCGGGCATGGCGGAAGCTCTGCCGGACCTCCTCTTTATTTTCCCCCCTGTCCAACGTGCTCTAGGCAGCATGCCTATCAAGTACCTCCACCTCCTCCTCCTCCCCAAGCAGATCTGACCACGCAAGCGTTGCTGGCCAAAATGGAGCGTGTGGATGAGCAATTTAATAACCTCCAGAAGATGATGGGGGTTAAAGCTGTGCCAGAGATCAATTTGCCGAGCCTACCGGTATTCCACCTACCACCCTCTGAAATGCCAGTGTACCGAAAGTACAACGGTACTGGTAACCCCTTCACACATCTGAAGGAGTTTATGTACGAATCGTCTTTCTGGCAGAACGACAAGAGGTCGTTGGCCTTTTTGTTCAGGAGACCTCTAGAGGGACCAGCCCTCGAGTGGTTCTTTTCTCTGGAACCCTCCGAAGTAGAGGATTACGGTATCGTTTCACGCAAATTTATCCAACGATACCAGGACAGAGTTGCACCCTCCTTGTCCATCACTGACCTCATTGCAGAAAAAATGAAACCTGATGAAGAGTTTGTCAGTTTTGCTGATAGGTGGCGGGGCCTGGCTGAAAAGGTGAAAGATCACTTGTCCGAGTCCGAGCAAGTGAAGATGTTAATTTCCAATGCCACGCCCCAATTCAAGTTAGTCCTCTCCTTGAACAATTTGACCAACATGGCAGAGCTCTATGAAAGAGCACGGTACTGCCAAAATGCCTTCAAGGACACTACGCTCTCTAGCGTCTTTGATCCTCACCGACCTAGCAGGCCTCCACCTCGGAAGCCTGCAGTGCCAAACTCTCCCAGCACAGGTCCGACTACTGAGGGCACGCTCTCTCACGAGCAAGTTAGTAGCATGAATAATAACTCGCCCCAGTTCGTGAGGAACCAGCAGTAGTACCAGAGGCCACCGCAGCCAAACCAGCAAGGGTACAGGCAGCAGCAGAACCCCCATTATTAGCAACAGTATCAGCGGCCCCAGCAGCCGAACCAGAACCAGCAACAGCTACAGCAGCCGCCGCAACGGCAACAACAGTACCAGCAGCCCCAACAGCAGCAATATCAACAACATCAGTATCAGCCGCGTGCACCGCCGGCATACCATAATGTCCCTCCTCCTGCTGATTATAACCAGCAGAGAAGACCTCCAGGCCCTAAAAGGGCAGAATACCCGGCCCTCCCAGAATCCTTGGCAGATATCTTCAGTGCTCTAATGGCAGCTAATGCCTTAGTTTTGCCAAGGGAAAAGGCCGTCTGGCCTCAAAATGCCGACACGTCTAGGTATTGCTACTTCCATAGGCAACCTGGGCATACCATCGACACCTGCTTCCAGTTCAGAGATTATATTCATGATCTCAACGAGCAGGGTGGCATAGACTGGGAGGAGATGAAAAAGTATATATCAGCCCTGAAGGCGAGAAGACCACAGCAGCAGCAGCAGCAGCAGCAAGCAAGACCACCAGTACAAGCAGCACCACCACCCAATATGGGCATAGTGCAGAATCCACTCCCGGAGCACCATAACCAAAACCAAGTTGCTCCCATTCTGACGAACAGCCAGTCTGAGGCTGGTCGTGGGCAACAGTGGAGAATAGAGGACTCTTCCTCTCTTTATTCAACGGGTCACTTTCAGAGTACCGCAGAACGACCACCACGCCGCACCATCCACATACCTAGGCCACAACCCGTTACCATCACCCCTCTACCGACACCCACATATCACTCGCCCACACCCAATAACCCATTACCATTACCCGCCTTCCTCAAGCCCATTACGCCCCGCACCACTACACCGCTACCATATAATCCCCCGCAAACCAATCACGCGCCCCTTCTACCATCCAGGCCGCTATTACGCGTACCATTTCCTACTTCGCCTGCTACCACTACCACCTACCCAGATACGCCCTTACCATCTAGACCGCTATTACGCGTGCCATTCCCCACTTCACCGACCACTTACCCATCCACCATCCAACCATCTAGGCCTCTAATCCGCACCGCACCATCACCACCTAACCCTACGCCATCATACCAACCCTCTACATCATCCGCACCATCCAACCCTGCGGTACTTAAGGTGTCACCCGGATCCTCCACGGTCGAAGAACATGCGCTCCGAAGCGGAAGGATTTTCAACAAGGTCTTTCCTCAGTCCACAGTTAGAGACGGCCCATTACAGCCGACTGAGGAAGCCCATAATGAAGAGAGTGCACCAGGCACTCAATATGACTTGTTGAAACATCTGGACAGGACATCGGCACGAATCACTGCACTTGAACTGATCAAAAGGTCCAAGATTCACCAAGAAGCCTTAATGGAATATCTACAGAAGGTGATGGTCAACGAGGACGTGCCGGTAGAAAAAATTGCAGCACTACTAGTTCCTCAGGGGGATCAGCCCTCCATTACATTGCACACATCGGAACTAGCACCGCCAGCAGCCAGAAGCATGGCTCTGAGCATCACGGTCAACATCTGTAAGAAGGCCGTGGATGCATGTCTGGTAGATACAGGGGCTTCGATCAATGTTTTACCTCCGAAGACCCTGGAGCTGTGCGGTGTGCCCAAAGAAAAATGGCTGCCTAGCCCCATCTCTGTGACAGCATACGGCAATTCTACCCGTTCCCCTCTGGGAATGGTCTATTTGAAGGTGGAGCTAGGCCCTGTGAGTCATGCAGAGGTCGAATTTCACATCCTAGAAATCGACCCTTCTATAAATGCCATTTTGGGTCGTCCTTATATCAAAACTCTTGAGGCGATTCCCTCTACGAATCACCAATGCCTCAAATTCCCTTTTAAAGGACGAATTATCAAAGTGACGAGCATGCCGATCCTTGCTGCTGCTCATACCTTGAATATTAAATCTGCTGCTTTACCTGGCCGACAACCTTTTTTGTCGGTATTACAGGTCTACCATCCAGTGGCTGATCCTTTGAAAGCCGCCACTATTTCTCCATATCCATTGAACGCCATTAAAAGGGGGAAGTGCATGAGTACCCCAGGATGGAGAATTATGATGAAGAACGGCTATCAGCCTGGAAGAGGTCTGGGCACACAGTTGCAGGGCAGGACCACTCCTGTTAAAAGTCATCAAGCAGCACCTGGAAGCGGTCTGGGTTATAGGCCGAGGAGACTGAAGCAAGACAGGGTTGAGCAAGAAAATGGTCAAGAAATCTTGGAGACAATGTCTACACCACCCAAAGAAGGCCGAGATCTCCTAACATGGACCCTATATACACATTTCATAAAAGGGCCCATTCTTAGCCATGACAACACGGTGGTCATTACTTCATATTTTGACCTCCATGACCTATATGGGAGAGATCTGGCCAGACATTGCTCAGAACTACTTACGTACCAGTCCTTGGAGGCTCTGCGGCCTATGAAGAGGAGAAAATTCCATGATCCCGAATGCGAATGGTACAGATGGTTCGATCTGAGGGACCTTTACATAGCACTGAACAGGTTGTTCCTGGATCCTGCAGAACCCAAATGGCCGCCGCAGATTGATGAACTGATTGAAGGTCCTGGTGCCATCTTTGATAAGCGGATATTGCTGTCGGAAGAAACCGATGAAGGGGAGCCAGATGACCCCTATGAAGCTGGTTATACTACAGATCTGCTCTGGAGGGGGACATATCCTTCACATGTCTTCATGCTCCATACTTTATTCCGTACACTGCTCCTGACCCCGACTTGGTCGCGGGTCATAACTGAAGATATTCCACGGGCTCCGCCCATTATGATCACTCTGTCCCCTCGAGACCTTATTCCATCAACTCCTCTCGATCTACAGAGGATGTATGATCTGATCTGGGACATATTACTATATGATCCCCCTAATCCTCTGGCCTTGGTGCCACTTCCTCCATCCGATTCCCCTTCTATTTGTATCCATTCTTGCTTTATGTTTAATTCTTTTATTGTCCAAAAAAAAAACGTCAATTTGGCAACAAATTCTTCCCAGATCCTCATCGAGGAAACATCTTACTTGTCCGATCACACCCCATTGCGCGGGTCCTTCGGTCAAGATTCTCTCCTAGATCTACTCTGTCCCTCCCCTCGGGAGGATTCTCCTGTATTTCCACTTGTATCCCAGGATTTCCATCCTACTTCATCTCCATTAGGTTATAATAGGGAGTTTAGTGAAGTTAGGCAGTCTAGTTTTAGGCAGGTTAGTCAGGTTAGGAAGTCTAGGAAACCTAAGGGTAGGCGAATTCCAGATAGATACCTCCAGGACTTAGCTGATAAATGCTTTTCTTGCTCTTTAATCCCTCAGTTTTTAGAAAATCCAATTCAGATGCCAGAAGACTGTATTAATGATGAGTCAGTCAATGATGGGTACGGGGTATATGAGTTAGTGCATGAAAAGGATCCCATTGTTGAGAATGAGGAAGATGACGAGGACGCAGCTGAGGCATATGCCAGTGGAGTGAAGAGATTCGATGAACCCTCGGCTGCCGTAGAAGAGCCCACCAAAGAAATCAATTTAGGGACTGAAGACGAACCTAAGGTTGTCCTCGTCAGCAAAAATCTTTCTACAGAGGATGAGAAGGCAATGGTACAAGTACTTAAGGACTATAAGGACACTTTCGCCTGGAGTTATGAAGATATGCCGGGGTTAGACTCATCTTTAGTTGAACACAGATTGACGTTAAAGGATGGAGCTAGCCCTGTCAAGCAGAAATTAAGGCGATTCCACCCACAAATGGCTCTAAAGATGAAGGAAGAGGTCGACAAATTGCATAAAGCCAAATTTATTAGAGTTGTCCTTTATCCACAATGGGTGGCCAACATAGTCCCGGTTATGAAGAAGGACGGGAAGGTCAGAATTTGCATTGACTTCCGCGATTTGAACCGGACGTGTCCTAAAGATGATTTTCTATTGCCTCATATTGATGTACTCATTGATAATACTACTGGCTATAAAACCTTATCGTTTATGGACGGATTTTCAGGATGCAATCAGATTAAGCTGGCAGAAGAAGATCAAGAGAAAACGTCATTCACTACACCTTGGGGAACATATTGTTATGTTGTCATGCCAATTGGATTAAAGAATGCTGGAGCTACTTATCAGAGGGCCATGATGGCAATATTTCATGACATGATGCACATAGATCTGGAAGTGTATGTGGATGATTTACTGGTTAAATCTAAGACCAAGGCTGAGCACGCCAAGGTTTTGGCAAAGGTATTAGAGAGATCGAGAGAATATCAGTTAAAGATGAACCCCAAGAAATGTATATTTGGGGTATTTTCAGGAAAATTGCTTGGATTTATCGTCAGCAAACGGGGAATTGAGATCGATCCCAACAAGGCGAAGGCTATCAGAGAAATGCCACCTCCCAAAAACTTGAAGGAATTGAGAAGATTAATCGGGAGGTTGCAATTTATTCGCCGCTTTGTCTCCCAGCACTCACAAAGGTGTAAGCTGTTCTACGAGCTTACCAAGCCGGGAGTCAAATTCGATTGGGACGATAAGTGTCAGGAGGCATTCGATGGATTAAAGAACTATTTGGCAAGTCCTCCTGTTTTGAGACCACCATCTCCAGGCAAACCATTGATACTTTATATTTCAGTCCTGGATGATGCAGTGGGGGTTGTCCTAGCACAAGAGGATGAAGAAGGAAAAGAGAGGGCAGCCTACTATCTCTCTAAACTTCTCAACCCCGCTGAACAGAGATATACGGCGATGGAGAAAACATGTGCAGCATTGGTTTGGGTTGTCTAGAAACTAAAGCATTATTTTCTGGCCCATGAAGTCCATCTCATCGCTAGGATGAATCCGATCAAATTCCTTTTGGAGAAATCTGTTCTTACTGATAGGTTAGTGCGATGGCAAAGCTTTCTATCTCAATTCGATATCATTTATATTCAGCAGAAAGCGATCAAGGGCTATGCCATAGCAGAACATCTTGCTCATCATCCCCTCCCTCGATTTGATCCAGTGCGATCAGAGTTTCCGGATAAGGAACTGATGTCCGTAAATCAAATCAGAGATGATATGTGGACTCTGCATTTTGACGGAGCTCTGAATTCTCAGGGAAAGGGGATCGGTATCGTTCTGTTATCACCTGAAGGTGTCACCATTCCACAAGCCTTTCAGCTTGATTTTCCAGTCACCAACAATATAGCTGAATACGAGGCACTTCTTGCTGGCCTCGAGGCTGCTCATTTCCATGGTGCCACTAAACTCAGGATTGTAGGTGATAGCCAACTGATTCTTCGCCAAGTGTTGACCAAGTATCGAACTCTTGATCCCAAGCTCAAGCCTTATCAAGAACTTACTTCTGCTTACTCAAAGCTTTTCACGAAATTGATCTTTGTCCATGTCCCTAGGAATCAAAACATCTTAGCTGACGCTCTAGCTTCACTTGCATCTTCTCTTGATTTGCCAATCAGCAAGCAATCCGAATCAATCATAGTTCATAGGCGTCTTTCACCCGCCGTGAAAGATCCTTCATTCCTTAGAATTAAAGAGAAATTGCTGAAGAAAGTCAGAGATAGAGATATCATTGAAAAAAGAGAAATTATGTTAATGGAGCTGTTAGAAGAGATGGATGATGAACAGAAGGCATGGTATTATGAAATTGCAAAATATTGTGAAGATCAATCGTATCCTGAGGAAGCTACAACTGAGGAGAAGAGAGCTATCAGGAGAGTTGCTCAACGATACACCCTAGTTGGGGGAGCATTGTACAAGAGAGGTTTTGATGGAGTTCTCCTGAGATGTCTAGACGAAGATGAGCTTTGGAAGGTTATGGAAGGAGCTCATAGTGGAGTTTGTGGTGGCCATATCAATGGATAGATGCTAGCAAAGAAGATCCTTAGACAAGGATTTTATTGGCCAACCATGGAAGAAGACTGCGTAGGATATGTCCGTAGGTGTGCTAAGTGTCAACTTCACGCCGACAAAATTCGTTCTCCTGCATCTTCATTCCATCCTGTTTCTTCCCATGGCCTTTCTCTATGTGGGCTTTCGACATTATTGGACCCCTTGGTAATCCAGATTCCGGCATCAAGCAAAAATCTTTCATTCTCACGGCAACGGAATACTTCACCAAGTGGGCAGAAGCTGAAGCGTACGTGGAGATCAAAGCATCAACCGTCTGCAAGTTCATCATGAAGAACATCATCACCCGATTTGGAATTCCAAGCACCATCGTCACCGACAATGGACCGCAGTTCGTGTCACAAGAATTAAAGGACCTCTGCAACAGGTACATAATTGCATTGCATCATTCATCTCCTTATTATCCGCAAGGCAACGGCCAAGCAGAGGCAACAAATAAGACTTTGATAAAAATCATTAAAAAGACGTGCAAATCTAACAAATTCGCAGATTGGTCAGAAAAATTGGTTGAGGCTCTATGGGCCTACCGAACTTCAATCCGCACGCCCACTGGGCAAACTCCTTATTCCTTAACATTTGGAATGGAGGCAGTTGTTCCATATGAGATCCTCATACCGTCATTGAGAGTACAATTGAATAAGGAATTTTCCATTGATGAACATCGTTCAGCACACCTTGCTCAATTGGAACTTTTAGACGAGAAAAGATGGTCAGCTGCTAATCATGCAAAAGTTTATCAAAACAGACTAGCACGTTTTTATCAAAAGAAAGTCATTGAACGAAAGTTCAAAGTCGGTGAAATGGTTGTTAAATGGATTTTTGTAAAACCTGGTGGTCCGCGTCCTAAGCTCCAACCCAACTGGGAAGGACCTTATGTTGTATCGCACGCTTTTCCTGGCAATGCTTATCGTCTTGTTAATGCAGAAGGAGAAGAGCTAAATCATCCCTGGAATGGTTTACATCTCAAGAAATACTACCCTTAGGTTAAAGAGTCGATCAGTATGGTACAAAGACCAGTGGAATCAGAAAGTTTATAAACTCAAATTTCTTTGTTAGTCTGGATAACTTAACTTCAAATACATTACTACACACACTGACACGTTTGATTCGTGAGTAACAAGAGATGCTAAGTCCTAAAGAATATCAAAAGCTTGATCAAAAGTGTAAAGTACAAATCATTCGTTTTAAAGCAAAAATTCTGTTTTATACTCGGCCCATGATGTCGGAACGATGCTTAAAATAGACTACCAAGAATACCCACCATCTTAGTAGGAGGCCGTCATAAAAAATGGGGGAGATCCGTCCCGGAAAAAAGAAAAGAATAGAAAAACAAAAGCAAAAGGGCAAAAATCCAAATGTCAAATCAAAAGGCCATTACATTACAAACGTTACATCAAGGCCATGAAATGAAATGAAAGGGAACGCAAGGTCGATAAATAGCCCGGAATGAAATGACCAAACCCCAACGGATATCAGGGTAGGAAAGGAACATCTTTTTAAGTCTCCGGAACCTTCTCATGGGCTTTCTAAACTTATTCTTCCTTTCTTTCTAAAGAGGTGTACTCCAAACTTAAGGAATGACTTAGGTTGACTAAGGGTCAAATCATCAAATGGGATCACGAATAGAAACACAAATTCAAACACGATGGATTTAAGTTAAGTTGTTAAAGAATAATTTAAGAATTAAGTTGATAAATGAATATGATCTTTTGATCTAAGTACCATGCTGATCTTTTAGTCAAAAAAATATATAAGTCAAAAATCAACAAAAAAATACATATGTCAAAAAATTCAAAAAAAATACATGTCAAAAATCCAAAAAAAATACATATGTCAAAAATCCAAAAAAATACACATGTCAAAAAAAATACATATGTCAAAAATCCAAAAAAAAATACATATGTCAAAATCAAAAAAATACATATGTCAAAAATCCAAAAAAATACATATGTCAAAAATTAAAAAAAATATATATGTCCAAAATTAAAAAAAAAAGCATATATTTCAAAACCCAAACAAAAATGAATATTTCAAAACAACAAAAATATTTCAATTAGCATCTGCTTGTTGCACTCAGTATGTTTCATTCCTTTTATTTTCAGTAAGCATCTGTTTGCTTGTATGTTGCATTTTGCTTAAGTTTGATTATTCTCATTACCTTTGTTAATAAAGGCTATGCCCCTTGACCATTTATTGAAGGAAAAATTAATTGACCATTTATTTGGTCAGGCAAGGGGCTAAGCCTAAACAGATACTTAACATGCTTGTTCAAGTTGTATACAAGACACAAGGCATTGGTAGAGTTGGAATCCGAGTAGAGAACAGCCAGAAACTTGTTTTTGAAATCAGAGAATTCAAAATATCAAGAAGATCCCACTGTGGGAGCCAAGAAGTCTCAACCGTGGCTAAAAAGACGGTTATTTCTACTCTTGTATTCCTTTCATGTAATTATTGTGCATCACCATAATTATTATATGTTAAGTATTTACTAGAGTATATCAAGGACCTTGTGGTTTTGATGAAACTGGAATTTGAGTTCCCCTACAACAAAAACAGTGATAATTCTAGAGGATTCTTAATCACACGGATAGGCCGTTGGATTGTTAATTAGTGAGGACGATGGTTCCACTTTTGTGAAACAGTGCGTGGATAAACGAGCTTCGGCTTAGCATTGAATTACAAGAGTTGGTATCTTGACTCATTAATGACAATTTAACAATATTATCCTTGATTAATTTATATTTTATTTAACTTTATATTTTTCTTTTAGCGCAGCATGCATCATATAGGACTTTGAAATCATTATGATAAAGATTAATTATTGATTAAGTTTCAGACCATTAATCAAATAATTTCAACATGATATGAAATATTCCATTCTGAATTGAGTATCTTGATTATCTTTGAGGTTCGCTTGAAGATATCATTGGAATTCTATCATTGATTGGATTCTTTATTCAATATTTCTCGTTTTCTTTTAAGATCCATCATGGCTGCAGCACGTCCACATTGGCTGGCAAACGCTCCCCATGATGAAACCTACAGTGTCTACGACCTGGGGTACTTCCCACTCCGAGGAGGTTGATCGACCTTATTTTATTTCCTTGTCTACCTCATCCAGACATGATTGATTCCATTGATCTCTTTGAACTATCTTCATTGATAATTTCGAGAAAAATTTCAATCATGTGATTTTAAAAGCGTGTCTCATCACACCTTGACATCACCTTTTCAGTACATTCCATTCCATTTCACTCCCTTGCAAAGACGATGCCAAGGTGAGGTAGCTGTAGACATGCTAATTTTGACGTCATTTTGTGTAAATTTCATATCATATAATAATGCCTTAGAAGGGTCTGATATTTAATCATTGATTAATTTTTATTGATATTTTTGAGTGTCGGGTTTAACAGACATGTTTAAGTTAATCAATTAAATTGATTTTAACTCAAATTTCAGTAAAAATATGAAGAATTCTAAAAGACGTCGACTCATGTGGACACGATTTAGAGTTTATTCCTGTTTTAACGTTGAAATTTGAATTTTAATCAATTGATTAATTAGCTAAAAGGCGTCTGTGAGTGCTGACGCATTTTCATTTCCTTATTTCTCCTTCTATACTTCCTGCTGCACGGAGCAAGGAGAATCAAAAAGGAGAGCAAATCAAGCACGAATCAAAGGATTTCTGGACGATCCTCAAATCTTCAACCTCAACTTCAACCTTAACAGCAAGAACAAAGAACAAGAAAGGGCTCTCTTTCTTCAGCCGGCTGAAGGAGGGGAACCAAGAGCTCAGAATCTTCCGCATTCAAACAGGTAGGCGATCATACTTCTTTTGAAACTTTTTAGTTAAAAGTTTCTAGCGATCACTTCACGTAGTTACTGTTTTAATAGGTTATTTTTGCACTAAACAACATAGGATTTTTCATGTTAATCACACTGTCATTCTAAGCACCTACATCTGCCACTACTCGGGGGCTCGCAGAATCCTTCGGGGTCATTTTCAGATCCCAAGGTTCAGCCTCCTACGCTGCTGGATCCCCGAGAGGAAGAACCGATGGCTCGATTGCACACGATGTCGGTCCCTCCACAGCGTCCACCGAGCCCTCGGCGACATCCGCCGGTCTTACGACGACATTTGTCGTTCCCTCACCAACACTTGGCAATTCCTCGGACCCCTTCACGAAGAGTTTGGTCGTCTTCTCCGCGAGATCCTCGCCTATCACTGCTCTATAAAGTAGGGATAAAAGAGACATGATCATGAAGTAAAAGGAGTACCTCACCAGACCAGTGAGCAAACGTTGGGCGGGATGACATACCTGCTTGAAGAATACCACGTCAAAGCCTTTTTAGCAGTCGGGGCCCCGGCAGTTCCGCCTCCTCCTCCGACGGAGGGCGCATGATCGTTGTTGGGGAAGTTTCCGCTGCTGCCGCTTCTGCCTCCTCGGCGCTCTCTCCGGAACCCTCCTTGGCTCTCCCTCTGGTGCCCTCCTCGACACTCTCTCTGGCGCCCTCTCCAACGCTCTCCTTAGCGCCCTCACTAGTGCTCTCTCCATCACCTCTGCAGACGTTAGAGACCCCTTCGTAGCTCCCTCCTTCCTCGCTCGATTTCGTCGCGAGTACCGAATCCCCTGATGCGTGGGAAACCGCTTTGTCTGGGCTACTCACCCCCTTGTCGATGAAGGCGGTTCTTCCCCGGAATACCTGTGCCAGAGGAAGCCAAGACTCGGGAGAACCTTCTGCTCCTTTAGGGTCCACTTCCGACTTGCCAGGATGGTGACAACATCCTGTTTCCTTTCTCTCCAACGCCAGCACGGCTTAATGGGGCCGACCCCTGCTTGTGAGTTCTCAAATTGTGATATGTGAAATCATGAATTTCATGTTGATTATATGACAATGAAACCTATTAAAAACTAAGTGTGATCGCCAGAAAGCTTTTGACTAAAAAGCTTCAAAAGATAAAAGGATGATCATTTACCTATTTTGAAATTGGGAGATTGTTGAATTTTTTATTCCTTCTCTTCAGCCAGCTGAAAAAAAAGAGCCATTCTAGTACTTCTGTTCTTGCTTTGATTTGGTGAATTTGAGGATCTTCCTTTATGCTCCAATTCTTCTTTAAATGATAATCTCTACTTAATCTTCTTGATGATTGTACCTTGCAAAGAAATAAAGAAAGAGAAAGGAAACTAATAAGAACTAATAGAGTATAGAATCTATTCTAATCAGAATTTTAATCATGCAATTAAATAGAATCACTCATTTATCTTCTAGTCTTTTAAAACCCCTTTAACATGTAGGTTGAAAATTATGAATGTTGTGAGTGTGTGAATAGTATGAAGTGATGATTATGAAATTAGGATACTAATGATGATGAAAACAAATGAAAAGAATGAAATTGAATGGCCCCTGGAAGCCTTAGTCTTGAATGGATGAAGAGGATGAAGAGGACGAAGATTGCTCTCCTTTGAATGCTCCTGGAATTCTTCACGCAGCGCTTTAATTCTTTTTTAACCTTTTTCCACTAACTTTTATCACTTTTTCACTAACTTCTTAATGACCAAGGTCTTGGGTTTATATAGAGTTGAGTTCAAGATTCGTATGTGCGTCCGCAGCCACTTATGGATCAACATGAAAGAATTTGTAGCCAATCCAACCAATAAACAGATAAATATAGGCTAATTCATCATTATCTGTAATTACCTAAAACGCGTCGCCCATGGGAGACGTCTTTTAGCTTAATTAAGATAAAGATAAACTCGGGAAGAAGAAACATAAATACTTAGGAAACCTAAATGGCGTCATGTTGGGAAGACGTCTTTCAGTCATTTAATTAATCAATTAAAAATCGAAATAGGAATAAAATCCTAAATGGTGTCTTCATAGGCCGACATCTTTTAGAATAATTTTCATATTCAATTAAAAATCTTAGTTAAAATGAATTTTATTATTGATATCTTCCTGACCCGATGTTATTTAGACAATTAATCCAATAAAATAATAAAATTAACCAATGATTAAATATCAGATCATTTTGGGACATTATTATATAATATGAAATTTACTCAAAATGATGTCAAAATTAGCGTGTCTACAGCTGCCCCACCTTGACATTGACTTTGCAAGGGAGTGTAATGAAATGGAATGTACTGAAAAGATGATGCCAAGGTGTGATGAGACACGCTCTCAACATCATATGATGAGAATTTTTCTCAAAATAATCAGTTAAGATAACTCAAAGATATCAATGGAATCAATCCTGCCTAGATGAGATAGATAAAGAAATAAAATCGATCAATCTCCACGATTGGGAAGTACCCTAGGTCACAAATCTTACAGGCTTCATCATGGGGAGCGGTTACCAGCCAATGTGAAAGTGCTGCAACTATGATGGATCTTAAAAGGAAACAAGAAAAATTTAGGTAAAGAGTCCAAGAAAAGATAGAATTCTAAGGATATCTTCAAGTGAACCTCAACGATAATCAAGATACTCAATTAAGAATAGAATATTTCATATTGTGTTTGAATTTATTTGATTAATGGTCTGAAGTTTAATCAGGAATTAATTCTTATCACAATAACTTCAAAGTCCTACATGATGTATGTTGGGATAAAATGAAAAATAAAATATAAATTAATCAAGGATAATATTGTTAAATTGTCATTAATGAGTTAAGATACAAATTCAATAATTCAGTGCTAAGCCGAAGCTCGTTTATCCACACACTATTTCACAAAAGCGGAACCATCGTCCTCATCGGTTAACAATCAATGGCCTATTCGTACGATTAAGAATTCTCTGGAATTATCACTATTTTTGTTAAAGGGGAACTCAAATTCCAGTTTCATCAAAACTACAAGATCATTGATATAATTTAATAAATATTTATCATAGAGTAATAATGATTATGCAAATCAATTACATGAAATAATATAAGAATAGAAATAACCGTCTTTTTAGCCATGGTCGGGACTCATAAACTCCTACAGTGGGATCTTCTTGGCATTCTCAACTTCATTGTCATTTCTTTTAATTTTCTGCACTCAGAAATTATCAGTAATTTCAAGCAAATATTTAATTAAACATCAAACATGGAATTTCGGTTAAATAACATAAAACCTCTGAAACGCGTCGTGTCGCGTCGATGCCATTATACAGGATAAAATGACGTCGCTATTCACCGACGCCTTTTAAGTTGCAGAGACAGGTTTTTGCTGTGTTCAATCCGGACTCCAATTCTCTTCATGCATATCTCTTCTCCAATTCGAAAAAGACTCTTCAGAATCGCAAATCACTATACATAAGCTTCCTTAACTTGTATTAAGACAAATTTATACACAATCTAGAGATCAAAGTAAGGGATTCTCTTTAAATTACAAGAAAAATCAAGGTTTCAAGGGGAAAACTCAAGAACAAGATGGATTCTTCAAACAAAAGGATTAAGAAGACGCTTGAGAAGATTTCTGAGGTTAAAGATCATCTTAGCGGGAGAGATCCTAACCTACAAGTAAGTTAGTCTCTCTTTTATTCAATTCTATTTCCATGTTCTTCATAAATATTTTCCAAACTTTCTTCTTTTTTAGGATTATTCTTTCTTCCCCGGTCTAGGAAGATTCTCTTCCCTTCCTTAGATTCGTAAGCTTGCAAAAAACATCACTATCTCCATGCAAATGTTTCTAAGTGGAATATCCAAGGCTTAGTTGTCCATGCAATACACTACAAAAGTTCGAACGTAGATTGGGCGGCGATGGGAGCTCTAATTGAATTGTGGCATCCACAAACCCATACTTTCCTCTTTGCTGAGTTCGAATCTACCATATTCCTTGAAGAAGCCGAACTCTTACTGGGCCTTCCTAAGATCAAGTTGAACAATGATGAACTGATCCTAAACAAGATGGCACTTATGAGAGAAAAGATCACAGGTCAACAACTATTGATGAAGATTATGAAGGATCCAAAGGAAGTTCAAGGATGCCATACGAAGAAAGGAATTAACCTTGCAAAGTTAGCAAAGTGGACCTTGTATGAGATTGAGGAATTGAAAGAAGATGATAATGAGAACGTGATGAAAGTGTTTACCACATGCTTGGCTGGAGCTCTATTCTTTCCTACCCAAGATAATATTCTGGAGGATGATCAAGTAAGTGCAATTTGTGGGATCTTTGAAGGAAAACAGATTGGTACGGCGATCCTAGCCTATCTCTATAGTGGGCTTTTTGCAGCATCTATAAGTCAGCCTCCTCATGGTTGCATGCTTCTCTTCGCTCTATGGGTAGAGTTACATCTCAAGTTCGAGTATCATAGTATAAATTCTACAAGACTATCTCAGATATATCAAAATACTCCAATCTTCCATATTTACAATATCGTGAAGTTCAATGAAAGGATGATCAACCGAGTGCCCAAACTCAAGACTCGAGCTGATTGGCGAGCTTATTTAAAGACAATGCCATCGTACGGATTCGATTCTTCTCCACTTGCTCTTGTAGGAAAGACAATCCGAGTACGCCGTGCAACTGGTGCAGAGCTCCGACTGATCGGTGCAACAGAGTTCGTGCTGTATAATCCTCATCGTTGCTATACTCGACTTAGCATACCTCACCATGAATTCCCAGAGTTCTCCTAATTCTCTCCAATCAAGAAGCGCGTATTGGAATCTGATGAAGACTTTGAAGCAACTGAGCTTATAGTTACACTGTGGAACATCAGCTTCATCCATGGTATAAAATCTTCTAGTGAAGCTCACAGAGGATTAGCATATCCATATGTAATGGGGCTTCAGAAAATTCTTCCTTGAAAGATCATTTTATCTTCCATTATGTAATAAAGAATTTATTTCAATAAAAAATCGTTCTTTAAAGTTCTATAATTTTTCAAGAATTTTTCCTTAAGTAAAACTATGATTTTTTCTTGAAATATAACTATGATTTTTCTTTAAAAGATCAAACTTCGGATTTACTAATTGTAAATCGCGTCTACTCAGGAAGACGACTTTCAACCTTAATTAAATTCCGAACTTGCAAAGATTTATTCCTTAAAATGCCATATTATGCCTAAAACGCGTCCATCTAGGTAAACGCCTTTCAATTCTCTCTCCTACTTTTCACAGAATTCTGCCATTAATCCGATAATTAATCCAGTGAAACATGTCGTCTTTAAGGACGCACTTAATTATTGTCCGTGGTATGATTCTTACCATAATTGGTGTTTAATCTGAAACGTGTCGCTAGATGTAGACGCCTTTTACGGATTTCAAAACTCTGCTTTGCCGCCTCAGTTGATGCGCTTTGAATGGCATCGCTGTCCCTCGACTCATTTTAACCTGTCCAAACAGAACCTGCGCAAGCCCGAGCCCTTTCTTCCTCATTCACTCTTGCTCTCTTCTCTCTCTTCCACTTCCGACGATCTTCCTCTCCTTTCCAGCGACTTCCCTCCTCTCTCTGGCGACCTCAAACCTCCGGCGATCATCTCTGGCCATCTCCCTCTTTCATTCATTCCCTTTCAACCTCCCCTTGTTAGCTACCTCCCCTTCTCTCAATCCGAGTTTCTCTCTTACGTGAGCTCCCTCTCTCTTTATTATTATGTTGAAACCATAGAAAAGGGGCAATCAAGCAAGGTCGTTGTGAAATGACGACGGACATCGATCATGGTGATGGAGGAGGCTCCCAAAGCGGCGCCGGCCGACCTCGCGGCGGTGGCAGTGTTCTTGGAAGAGGAGGAAGCTCCACCCGTAGTGGCAGAAGAAGAAGGAGGGGAAGGCATCCTCCACCTGGTAAGTTCTCTTTGGGATGATTTGGGGATGAGAATGAGCATGGGAAAGGGGCCTTTCTAAAGGTCCAACTTCGGCCTTGAAAGGTGTCCAGACCAGGTGACACCTTTCAAGGGTGTCGCTTAGGTCCGACGCCATTCAAATCAGTCATTTCTTTTTAAAGAATAAGGAAAATCGGACTAAATGGCGTCAAGACATGTGAATGCCTTTCAATGGGCGTCCACCATGTCCGATGCCATTTAGTTAGAATATTTTTTATTTTTAAAAATTAATTTTTAATGTCCATTGACTGATGAAAATTTCTTGAATTGTTTGCATGGTACGATGAGCGCCAGGATATTATGGGATCTGGTCATCGGTGCCTATCGAGGCCTACCCGACTTCTAGAAGGCGCGACTGCGTCGGATGGGGTGTAGCGAGATTCTGGAGATTGAGCCTGTAACGACCCGTCACCTGATCATTCCAAATTGTGCGTCGTTAAACACTCATGAGAACGTTCAATCTAAATTTATTCGGCTCATTTAAATTCAATTTTGAAAATTAATAATGGTGAGTCCGAGTCGATCTACAGGGAGTTAAGATTTTAATTTTGAAAACCTTAGATTTTAATTATCTAAAAAAAATTGAGAATTTGAATTGATTAATTAACGACCTAATTAAATTAAACTAAGTTTACGAATTAAACTAACCTAATTGTTAGAAGCACAAATATAACCCCATTTAGAATTGAGAAGAGAGAGAAATTAACATGTTGTAAAAATAACAAAACTTCTAAATTGAACACAACTAAGAAAATTATAAGCAAAAAAAAAACTAACAGGGAGAATAAGCGCAACTAAGAATATTATAACAAAAAAAAAAAAAAAAAAAATTATTGTTTAATTGTGTAAACCAATAACTCACCCTAATTAAATAAACTAATAACTAAGAAAATATCATTAAACATCAAATAACCAGCGACTACCCCTAATTAAACAAACTAATATTGTATTAGTGGGGGAAGAAAGAACAAATCAGCAGCTTCTGTGGGGGCTGCCAGCATGCATGCGCTGGACAGAAGGAGGCACGCATGCATGGACTTCACGTGGAGGATGCTGCTGGAAGCTGCTGCCGCGTGGAGCTACTACTGGTGGTGCAGGTACAGCAGATGAGGGCTTGACATGGAGGCATGCATGTTGGTGGAAGTTGGCTACGTGTATGCGCTGGAAGCTGCTGTCCGCTAGTGCTTGGTGGGGGCTGGCTTCAAGCTGGAACTTGCTGGCGTACAGGGCAACACGTGGGAGCTGGTGGAGTCGCTGGAGGAACCGAGAAGAGGTGCACTGCTGCTGCTCGTGGAAGCTTCTGGTGCTGTTGCTAGAGCTTGCTGGCATGCACGTGGAGGTCGGCTTCACCGCAGCGGATGGAGGAGTAGCTGGCCGGCAGGTTTAGGCTTCAACGCACATGCATGCAGGCCGTGCTGGTGGCTAGCTCGCCGGGTGCTGGGAGAGATCGCCGGGAAGCTGGGGAGAAAACGGAGAGGAAGAGAACAAATGGAGAGAAAGAGAGACCGAGAGAAACAAAGAGGGAGGACGAGAGAACCGGAGAGAGAGATGCTGGGACAGGTTGAGAAGAGGAAGAGAACGTGGGACAAAAACCGAGAGAGAGGAGGAGATTGCGTGGGAGAGAAACCGAGAGAGAGAAGAGCTATGGAGGGCTGCGGGTTGCGGTTCTGGAGAAAGAATAGAAGAGAGAGGAGAATCCGAGAGAGAGAGGCTTGTGGAGGGAGGAAGAGAAGAGAGGCTACTAGAGAGGAGTTGGAAAAGGAGTAGGAATCCGAGTGGGAGAAGCTGCAGAGGGAGAGGAAGAGAGGAGGAGAGAATACGGCTGCTGGGAGAGGTTAATATAGAGAGGAAGAGGGGCGTGGGAAGGAAACTGGAGAAGAAATAGGGCTGCGGTTGGGAAATTGGAGAGAACGAAGGAAATAGAGGGTTTTGGGAAACTCTAGAGAAAGAAGGAGTCAGAGGATCTTTTTAAAAAGAAAGTAGACTTTAGGAAGGCGGCTGGCCCTTCTTGGGTTCTTCTTGGCCATGGAATTAGGGCAATATTAGGACATCAAATTACATTTTTACCCCTACTTTAGTCGAATTTATTGAAATCAGAACACTAGACCTCTCCCAAATTTTCGGAAATTCCACCAACTGCACTGCATCATCGGCATGTCCTGTTCACATAAAATAAATATAAATTAGCACATTATCATAAAAATATCATTATATTTATTTATTTCGTCTCGGTTTTGTCGAAAAACCGCAAATGCGCTATACTCCATTAATCACATGAAATGACGATGTTTTCAAGTCAGAATTTGACGAAATTGGTACCATTGGACTTGGTACGCAATTATCTATCATTTCATACTATTTTACAGATAAAAACATGAGTATGATGCGTTTGATTGCCTTTAAATGATCAATTTAACACTTTATCATACCCCCCAACTTACTCATTGCTAGTCCCTTAGCAATGCGAATAAGGAACAGTTAGGACAAACAATGAATTAACATGCTTCATTTGTAGTATCTTTCACAATCAATTTAAGTGGTAGCCGATTGGTTAAGCTAAAGTTTTCATATCCCACAATATTTTGATTCACGACAGGTGATTGTGCATGAAAATTGGCACGCTTAGAACTCGTTTTTGACCTTTCTGGTATATTCTTGCCGTTACTACTCTTTCGATAAGACTACCTGGGGAGGAGAAGAGAATAAAAGATTTCCCGATCAGTCAGCGAGGACCGTTTTTCAGTTCCCGTCCCAACTCAGTACTTTTCACGACTTGGTCATATTTCTGGTACGATGGACTTTTTAGCGTGGCTTTTTTCTCATTTTATTGTACTTTTGTTTTTGAGAGTGCGTACTTTTTGCCACTCTCTTTGAATTGCCTGAGGGGAGGTGCGTACTTTTTGCTACCTACCTTCCTTTAGCTCTTTTAACGCCTTCTATTGCCTTTAGTGTTTACAGCTGCCCATTTTAAATGACCGCCTCTTTTAGAGTACTGAGTGGGACAGTCCCCTATTACGAATCCTACACATTCCTTTCGTTTAACCCAAAAGAAAAATAAGAATAAATAGTCTTATCCTTAAGGTTAATTCTAGCAATTCTATACTTTTAAGATCTTTCATTTATTCTAAGTTGTCGTGTGTGTGTGAAAATCATCCTGCCGTAGATTTTTATGAAGTGGGATATTTAAACTTTGAAGGTTCTTTAACCAATGTGACAACCAAAAAACTGATTTGTTTAAGATTTACTGAATGAAACATGATTTTCATGCAATTTTCATAGGATGTGAGAAGAAGTTTTAAAAATTTGACTAATTTTCAGTGAAAGATATCAGTTTTCTTCAAAAGATTTCCAATAAATGCATATCAAATTGATTGTCCCACCCCCCAACTTGATTGACATTGTCCTCAATGACATAAAAGATATGAAAAACATGTCAACCAGAAGAGAATTGTGAAGGAGAGAAACAACCTGTGATGAAGAAGATGCGACATACCCAAGGCGACTGCTGCTCAGGGACCTAAAAGGAAAAGAAATACAAAAACGAAAGTAAAATATTGGGTTGCCTCCCAACAAGCGCTAAATTTATCGTCTTCAGCTAGACAGAATGTGCACACTATCCAATGCCAACTAGCACAAATTTCAGTGCATGCATTTTGAAGTTTGTTGGTTGGAGTGCACTCAGCAATGCATGTAGCTGATGAGTCAGAATGTTATCATTGAGATTCCAAAGAAAAGAATTTTTCAACATGGTCAATAGGATATTGGTTCTACTTGATTCATAGGCCATGTCAACCACGTACCCCACTTCTTTTCCTTGATTGAACTGAAGCATTTGATCCCCTAGAAAAATATCAGAAATTCCCAAAATGATGGGACATTGATTCAATGTAGGGGATGATCCAATGTCGAAGATGAGGAAATCAACAAATATGTGGCTCCTATCCACCTGAATAAGAGTATCTTGGATCATGTCATGTGGCTGCTTAATGAAATGATCAATTGAGTGCAAAGCAACCGACGTGCGCTTTAATTTGTGGATTTCAAATTTCTCAAAGATAGAGACTGAGAACATGTTCAGTTTGGCCTCAAGTTTCAATAAAATCCAATAAATATTGATGTTGTCGATATTGAGTTCGGCAACACATTGAGTTTCTTTGAGAAAATGGCTATTGATGTGGACTTGGCCCAATAATTCCATCACCTCCTTGAGTCAGGCCAGCTTTTGGAGGCTATTGGGCTTAGATTCTCTAACACTCGGGAAACGGATCATAGGTAGGTGAATATCTGAGCTCTCACTAGAATCCTTTTCGTCTCCTTCATCTCCCCTCAACTGACCCTCAATAGGCTCTTCTTGATGATTAACTAAGTCTATGTCTTCAGTTTTCTCTTAATGCAATTCCTCAAGATTATCTACTTTTTGATCCATTAGGAAGAAGAAATATTCAAGATTCAGACCATCATGCGTATTTAATTCCTCTATGGGAAATAGAAAGTGTTCAAAGTCCAGATCAATATTGATAAAGTGTTAAATTGATCATTTAAGGGCAATCATATGCATCATACTCATGTTTTTATCTGCAAAATAGCATGAAATGATAGATAATTGTGTAACAAGTCCAACGGTACCAATTTCATCAAATTCTGACTTAAAAACATCGTCATTTCATGTGATTAAGGAGCATAGCGCATTTACGGTTTTTCGACAAAACCAAGACGAAACGAATAAAGATGTTGATATTTTTATGATAATGCGCTAATTTATAGTTATTTTGTGTGAACAGGATATGCCGATGATGCAGTGCAGCTGGTGGGATTTCCGAAAATTTGGGAGAGGTCTAGTGTGCAAATTTCAACTAAAGTGGAGGTAAAAATGTAATTTGATTCCTTCCTTCGCTGGAGTTTCCCAAAACCCACTATTTCCTTCCTTCTCTCTAATTTCCTAAACCGCAGTCATACTCCTTCTCCAATTTCCTTTCCACCACACACTCCTCCCTATATATATCTCACCCTCTCTTCTTTTAAAAAAGATTCTCCCCCACGTTTTGTTTTCCCAGAATTCCTAGCCGACTCCTCCTCTCTCCAGCTCTCCCTCTCTCCGGTGTTCTCTTTCTCTCCCTCTGTTTTCTCCCTCTCTCGTTTTTGTTCCAGCATCCCTCTCAAACCCCCGAATCTCTCTCTCTCTCGGATCCCCCTCCGTCTCCCTCTCTCCGGTTCTTCCTCTCTCTAGGTTTCTCTTCCCGTTTTCTTCTCGGCCTCTCTCTTTCTCCCACGCAGCTCCGTTTTCCCCCGGTTTCTCTCTGCATGCAAGCCGGCACCAGCAACGCCCGAGCTTCAGCGCGTGCACCTCTTTCACGTAGTCGGCAACGCACCATCAACTTGTTAGCATCCTTCCAACGGGCAACCGACGACCTGCAGCACCAGCAGCTGCTCCTACACGCTGCACTTGAAGCTGAACCAGCTCCTCCACGCACCAGCAGAAGCCCCAGCGCATGCAGCAAGTCCACGTTGCCGGCCTCCTCCTACTCCCAACATGCACCTGCATGCACCCGTTGAAGCCTCCACGTAACCGGCTGCCCTGAACCAACAGCAACCGGTCTCCACGGCGCACCAGCAAGCTCCACGTTTCTCCTCCAGCCGCCAACTTCCAGCAGCGACAGCCATCAAGTTCCTACCTGCCCGGCACTTGTTGAAGCCTGCACCAGCGCTTTCCAGCAGCTCCACGGCCTTCTCCAACACCTCGGCCCAACACCTGCATGCAGCGGCTCCAGCAGCTCCTCAACCGGCCCCCCCCACGCGGCAAGCACCCGGCTGCTTCTTCCAGCGGCTCCACGCAGCAGCAAGCTCCACGGGCTTGAAGCCTCCAGCACCTGCCCAGCAACCCTCCAGCAGCCTTCCTGTCCTCCACAGCAGCCACGTTCCAAGCTTCCTCCAGCATGCAGCCACGTACATCAGGATCAGCAACCAGCTTCTTCCAAGCGTGAAGCCAGCCTCCTCCGGCAAGCCCTCCAGCAGCAACGTGCAAGCCTTCAACCTCTTCCACGTGCCCCAGCTCCTGCAGCACCCAGCTTCCTTCTCTGCCTTCAACCTGCATACACTCCAGCTTCATCCACGCAGCAGCTACCAGCCGTCCAAACCTTCACAAGCACGCAGCTACACAGCTCCTGCACCACCCTCTATTCCTTGCGGTCCACTGCACCAGCCGGCATCCCACAGATTGTTGCTATTGTGTTCCTTCTTTTCCCTCCCCATTAGTATACTATTAGGTTATTTAATTATGGGCAATTGTTGGTTATTTGATGTTTAGGGATGTTTTATCAGTTATTGGTTATTTAATTAGGATTAATTGTTGGTTAGTTATTGTTTAATGAAGTTTTATTATTTATTAGTGGTTTAATTAAGTTATTTGATTCATGATGTTTAATGATTTATACAATCAAACAATAGGTTGTTTTTATTGTTATAATTTTTAGTCGTGCTTATTTTTATATGTGTCTGTGTTTAATTTCTGAAAAAGAAAAGAGAGAAAAATATTTGTTTAATTAGATAATTATAATTTTAGGTAACATTAGTTAACTTAATTCTAGTTTAAATAAGTAATTAGTTTACTTAAAGTCCCACTTATTTTTAGATTAATTAAATTCCAAAGTTTTCAAAGTTAAAATCTTAACTCCCTGTGGATCGACTCGGACTCACCACTATTAAATTTCTAAAATCTGATTTGAGTGAGCCGGATAAATTTAGATTGAACGTTTTCATGTGTTTAACGACGCACAATTCGAAACGATCAAATATCAAACAAATCACTCATTTCTCCTTCTCCTTTTTCCTTCAAATGCTCCTCAAGAGAGATAGGTGTGATCGTGACTTCACTTTACTGGTCAGTCTGAAGGTTTTCCATCTTCTCTCTATCCACCTGGCATATATCTTCCAGAATATCCACTTTCTCTATTGGGAAGGAAAAATATTCGAGGTTCGGACTAGCATGTATATTGACTTCTACTGTAGGGAACATGAAGTGTTCAAAATCCGGATTAACCTCTAAAAGATCACTCACTTCTCCTTTTCCTTTTCTATCACTTAAGCTTTCCTTAGGACAGACAAGTATGATCATGGATGCATCTTGTTGACAAGTCTCAGGATTTTTCTTTAAAAGATTCATGCTAGCATTCCCTATTCTCACCTGATACAACTTCTTAAGATTCTCTCCGTTTTCAAGATCAGGCATGATGTGACCATTTCCGAGTTGAGCGATTTCAAGTTGAATTTGTGAGTTGATTTGTTGGTCAAAATCAGGTGAAAAAGATTGCAGATTTTCAATGGGCTTGCTAAGCACTTCTTCTAAATCCATCCTTAGATTAGTTTCAGTCAAACAGTCAACTAGGCCCTGCATTCTACCAATGATTTATTGTTGAGCCAAGACTATTTGTTCAAGTTGCATGAATTGATTATCTTGAGGATGCGGATAATTGGGTTGATAATCAGACTGCGAAGAATAAGAATATGTCGAATAATTTGATTGGAAGCAAGGTGGACAAGAGCTTGTGGACAATGGATAATCGGAGTGTCCATGATTGTGGGCCAAACCACTAGAGTAGACTTGGAATTGGGGCCAATCCGAGAAGTCTTGGATAGCTAGACTTGGAGCTTGGGCCTAGTGAGGTGGAAATTGAAGAGCAGGTGCGGTATCATAATGGTCCTGATTGGCCCAAATGGGGCATCTCTCTTGATAGGTATATAATTGTGTGGGAGATGAGGACGGTTCTGGGCCCAAAACTAGAAATTGATCAATTGTGTGGGCCAAGTTGTCTAGCTTATCTAATCTGTGAGCCAAATTCATATTAGGTGGTGGAGGGAAAGGTGTGATGGTATTAAGACATGGGCCAAGAAATTGGTTCATTTGAGTCCACTCCATGCTGAAAATCTTTTTATTTTTATTTTTTTATTAATGATGCAAACAAGTTAGCACACAATTATTCCTAAGACAACTATGGTTAAACTAGCCTACATGATGTGTTTCTCACAAATTAATCTAGGTTTAATTCAAGTCCACCCTCACAATTATCAATCGGCCAGGTAAGAGGTGGGGTGGTGGGAGGCTCCCCCTACTTTCGTAGGGACCTAATTAAAGAACCACCGACCCACTTAGGCGTTTGCCATTTGACCTCTAGCCTTAGACACCGGTCTCTAAAAGTGATAGTGGGCTTAAGCTAGGCCCAAATCTCATTGTGAACCCTAGATTGAATTCCTACTTACTTTTAATGGGCTTGGGTTAGTGAAAGAGTGCAAGGGATGGTTGTTTTTGGGCCAAGGAAGGGTAATCAAATCCCCACCTAATTTTGTTAATGGACTTGCCCTTAAGATATATTTATGTGAAGTGCACAACCAATTCAAACAAGAGGTTCTATGCAATCATGGAAATGCATGAACATGGTATTTAAGGAAGGTAGAAATCTCACCTTGTCCCCTGCAATCTTCAACAAAATAGAAATTTACAAGAAAGGAAACAGTCTAAAAATGTAGTCCTAAATGATGCATGACCTAACATGGAAGGTTTCTAATCTTGGAAATGAAGATTTTTAAATTTAGATGTTCTTCTTTTGTTTCTTTTTTTAGTTAACGGTAACCTATCTAAACTAGAAACTACAAAAATTGAAACTAACTAAAGTCAGGAAATTGAAACATAGAAAGTTAGAACACACTTACTATGATTTCGCTTTCCTTTTTTTTTTTTTTTTAATATACCTGTAGAAATAAGAAAAAGAAGGTTAGCTAAAGAATAATTACACTAAATCTAAGATAATCAAAATTAAAAATCTAACTCCCCGGCAACGGCGCCAAAAATTGATCGTTCCAAATTGTGCGTCGTTAAACACTCATGAGAACGTTCAATCTAAATTTATTCGGCTCATTTAAATTCAATTTTGAAAATTAATAATGGTGAGTCCGAGTCGATCCACAAGGAGTTAAGATTTTAATTTTGAAAACCTTAGATTTTAATTATCTAAAAAAAATTGAGAATTTGAATTGATTAATTAACTACCTAATTAAATTAAACTAAGTTTACGAATTAAACTAACCTAATTGTTAGAAGCACAAATATAACCCCATTTAGAATTGAGAAGAGAGAGAAATTAACAACATGTTGTAAAAATAACAAAACTTCTAAATTGAACACAACTAAGAAAATTATAAGCACAAAAAAAACTAGCAAGGAGAATAAGCATAACAAAGAATATTATAACAAAAAGAAAAAAAAACTATTGTTTAATTGTGTAAACCAATAACTCACCCTAATTAAATAAACTAATAACTATGAAAATATCATTAAACATCAAATAACTAGCGACTACCCCTAATTAAACAAACTAATACTGTATTAGTGGGGGAAGAAAGAACAAATCAGCAGCTTCTGTGGGGGCTGCCGGCATGCATGCGCTGGACAGAAGGAGGCACGCATGCATGGACTTCACGTGGAGGATGCTGCTGTCGCGTGGAGCTGCTACTGGTGCTGCAGGTACAGCAGATGAGGGCTTGACGTGGAGGCATGCATGTTGGTGGAAGTTGGCTACGTGTATGCGTTGGAAGCTGTTGTCCGCTAGTGCTTGGAGGGGGCTGGCTTCAAGCTGGAACTTGCTGGCGTGCAGGGCAACACGTGGGAGCTGGTGGAGCCGCTGGAGGAACCGAGAAGAGGTGCACTGCTGCTGCTCGTGGAAGCTTCAGGTGCTGTTGCTAGAGCTTGCTGGCATGCACGTGGAGCTCGGCTTCACCGTAGCGCATGGAGGAGCAGCTGGCCGGCAGGTTCAGGCTTCAACGCACATGCATGCAGGCCATGGTGTCTAGCTCGCCAGGTGCTGGGAGAGATCGCCGGGAAGCTGGGGAGAAAACGGAGCGGAAGAGAACAGATGGAGAGAAAGAGACACCGAGAGAAACAAAGAGGGAGGACGAGAGAACCAGAGAGAGAGATGCTGGGACAGGTTGAGAAGAGGAAGAGAACGTGGGACAAAAACCGAGAGAGAGGAGGAGATTGCGTGGGAGAGAAACCGAGAGAGAGAAGATCTATGGAGGGCTGCGGGTTGGGGTTCCAGAGAAAGAATAGAAGAGAGAGGAGAATCCGAGAGAGAGAGAGGCTTGTGGAGGGAGGAAGAGAAGAGAGGCTGCTGGAGAGGAGTTGGAAAAGGAGTAGGAATCCGAGTGGGAGAGGCTGCGGAGGAGGAGAGAATACGGCTACTGGGAGAGGTTAATATAGAGAGGAAGAGGGGCGTGGGAAGGAAACTGGAGAAGAAGTAGGGTTGCGGTTGGGAAATTGGAGAGAAGGAAGGAAATAAAGGGTTTTGGGAAACTCCAGAGAAAGAAAGAGTCAGAGGATCTTTTTAAAAAGAAAGTAGATTTTAGGAAGGCGGTTGGCCCTTCTTGGGTCCTTCTTGGCCATGGAATTAGGGCAATATTAGGACATCAAATTACATTTTTATCCCTGCTTTAGTCGAATTTATTGAAATCCGAACACTAGACCTCCCCCAAATTTCCGGAAACTCCACCAACTGCACTGCATCATCGGCATGTCCTGTTCACATAAAATAAATATAAATTAGCACATTATCATAAAAATATCATTATATTTATTTATTTCGTCTCGGTTTTGTCGAAAAACCGCAAATGCGCTATACTCCATTAATCACATGAAATGACGATGTTTTTAAGTCAGAATTTGACGAAATTGGTACCGTTGGACTTGGTACGCAATTATCTATCATTTCATGCTATTTTACAGATAAAAACATGAGTATGATGCGTTTGATTGTCTTTAAATGATCAATTTAACACTTTATCACCACCCTATAATCGGAAACCCGATTACTAAATGGGTATCGGATCATTATCTACGGGCTCTCACCTGGATCTCATACAACACGTCTAGAGAAGTAAGCGTTAAACAAGGCTAAATATAACAATCTCACGGACTTCAAGGAAAATACAAGTGCGTAGGAAAGAAATTAATAATGTCCGTACACAGTCCAACAATAATTACATGGTATAAAGAATTAAATAAGTACAGGCAGAAGCAAAGTAGAACAACATCGGGGCATACCCTGAAACTGAGATAGCTGCTGGCCCGCCCACCGATGAGAACACTACACGCCGCCACTAGCCAAGAAGTCCACACTTGAAACCGCAGGGAGTGAGCCACACCAGAATTGGGCTCAGTAGGGATCATCCGATCCCCGCCTCCCACACATGCACCCACAAGTATAATAATACAAAATGAAGGCAATTTAAGTAAAGCAGTAAACACAGATGCCAAAACCCGATATGAAACATACGTATTTGTAATGCAACAGGCGTAGTTTTAAGCATTTCAAGTAACCCAACTCAATACCACAATTAGTAACTAAGGATCCGGCTAAACACTCAAACCACACTGTCGACCGCATACAAACGTCGCCCCACAACACCGCCAACACCCACGCCTGTCCCCCCCTACGATATTCCAGGAACCGTAAGGTGAGGCAGTGAGTCAAACTAGGACTAACTGGGACCAGTGAACCACCACCGCCTAGTTACGTGTGCACACAAGTAGTCTAGACCACTGTCCTATCGACCGGACTTCCCTCAACGCCATTCCTCGACGCTTCAAGAGGGCCCTGAGGACCAGCGAAACTCCCTCAAGCCGAAGCTATAGGGACTACCCGTAACCCTAACCTCCCGGGTCACATCAAGCCAAAGGGCGAAGGGTACCACTCGTAACCTCGATATCTCAGGTTACATCAGGCCCAGTGGCGAAAGGGTAAACTCCAGCAACACCACACCCGGCTCCACAGTAAGAAACACACTGAAACCTGCCACGACAAACTAAGTAAACACCGACCCGCTGAGACCAAACAGTAACCCCTCGGATAGCACGCTGGCTACTCCGACCTGACTGGCTCTAGGTGGTTCTGCTTCCCCCAGCCATAGGTGAGACACTAACATGTACCCCTCCCACATCGGTACGGCAGCATTGCCACAAAGACACCGTGTCCCTCCTACACCGACACAAGGTGTCAAACGCAAACCACAATCGCATAAACACATGTACTCACAATGCGATCCCGATCATACAGAAATCCTCGACCTCGATGTATGATTTTAAGCATGCACTTTAATCAAACTATCTAACAGTGTAAACACATGTTAATATCATGAATTAATGTGATTCTGGCTTGAATCGCGTCGCCCGTGACCGACATCATTCAAGCATTTTAAACTGGTTCATGTGCAAACTAGCCTAAAAGGCGTCGTGCATGGTAGTCATCTTTTAAAACGCGTCGCTGTTCCTAGCCACCTAATCATGATAGAAACGGATCTAGGCCTCCGGGTGGTCTGAACTAAAACGCGTCGTCCTGAGAAGCCGCCGTTTGAAAGGCGTCGCTGTCCCCGGACGCCATGTAGAACATAACTCTATTCCCTCACAGAAACCGCTTCCGGGATAATTCTGGCCTAAATGGCGTCGCCTTAGCCCGACGCCATTTAGAGCTAAAAATCTGGTTTTCTGCAACTCAACCCGAATCTCAAAACAGGGTTTCCTCTACCCAAAAATCACCCCAAAAATACCCAAAATAGGAAATGAAGGGAAGAATCCAATTTACCACATGAAGCACCATAATTCCCATTTCATAAAAATGACCATTTTCATTAAAAAGCCCCTTTAAACATGCTCATTTTACCTAAATCCCCATATACGTCGCATGCTTCAAAGCGGGAAACATGGATAACACAACCAAATCACGTACAAAGATCGTCCCCCTACCGGTTACTTGAACTCCTCCCAGCTCCGTGCCACCGAACTGCCGCACCGCAAACCGCTGCCAGTACCGCCGAGGACGCCGTCACTCCGCCGGGATGTTGGCCGCCCGGAGAATGAAGTGCCGCGGAGGAGGTGGTGGTGGTAGTGGTGAGAGGTAGAGAGGTGGTGGAGTGGTGGAAGAGGAAGAAGGGGAAGTGGAAAGGAAAGAGGGAAACGGAGGGGGTCGGAGAGAGGGAAGAGAGAGAGTGAGAAGGAGAGAATGAGAGAAAGAAGGGAAGGCTTGCGGGGTCAAATTGAATCTTTTAAAACGCGTCGTGCTAGACAGACGCCTATCAGTTGACATGACAGGGCCGTACTCTCGCGGCCCAATGCCAGCCCACGTGGCACCCACGTGGCACAACAGCAACCCAGCTAAATGGCGTCCACACAGCAAGACGCCATTCAAAAGGTGTCGCTTACCCCAGACGTCGTGTAGAAGGCACACCCCAGACCCATCAGGGCCCCAAACCAGGGGGTCCGGCCCGAAACTGACCCGATAACTGAACCCGAAACCTCAATACTTACATACTCCCCCACTTAAAAGAATTTCGTCCTCGAAATTGTAACTGCTCAAACGATAACCACAGTCAATAATTCCACGCCGGTAACACGGATTATATCAATCACCCTTACTGATCACAGTCTTACACGACGCTTCGTATAACCGGTCGATCTCATCAATCACTAAGTTAACTATGTTCTACGATTATGCTAAAACTGATAGACTGATACAACCATTCATTAGCCTTACGAGGCACATATTACAAAATTGATTCTCCACCATGTCCAAAATACATAAAAAGTGCCATAAGACTTCACAACTACTACCTAATATGACAAGATAAAAGTATTCATCTAGCCCAACATCTCGGACCTCTTCTAAGAGAACACACAACACCACTCTAGGTCCCGGGCTTCTACTGACCACTCGGCTCCTGACCTGTCTTATTCTTCTGGGGACAGTTCCTCACAACATGTCCCTTCCTACCACAGCCAAAATAGCTACCTGTGACCAATGGACATATCTGATTGCCATGAAACCTACCACAACAGGGACAATGATCCATCGCATCATGTCTTGCTTCCTGTTGTCTGCTAGCCACAGTCTGCATCTGCCGAACCGAACCGTCTTCATCCTCGTCATAAAGCATCCCTTAGAACCCGAACCCAAAGGAACTCGAACCGTCTGTCGAAAGGGCTGCTGATTTGTTCTTGCCTTGTTGCTTCCCTCGTGCTGACCGCTCCAACTCTTTCGCCATTTGTTGGAACTGAGTCTCCACTGCTGTTGCGCACCGAACTGCTGATGCAAGATCACTACAACAATGAGATGCTACCATTCCCCTTAGATCGTACCGGAGTTCATCCACGAATCTCTCCGTTCGGCGTTCCTCATGTTCAGATATGTGTGGAACGAACCTTCCGAGAGCCACAAACTTCATCTGATATTCCAGAACTGACATATCATTATGTACCAATTCCATAAACTCCCTTTCCTTGGCCTTCCGAACATGCCTCGGAAAGTATTGTCCACTAAACTCTCTCATGAATACCTCCCAAGGAATCTCTCTCCAGGACCTATCCGAAAACATCATTCTCTTGATGGTAACCCATCAATCATAGGCATCGTCTTTCAACAAGTAGGTTGCCAACAAAGCCTTGTCATTCTCAGCACACTCAAGAATATTGAATGCCTTCTCCACCTCCCTAATCCAATGAGCTGCCTCGTCTGGGACTGGTCGACCCGTGAAAGAAGGGGTCTTTAACTTCAAGAACCACTCCATCACCGTGGACTGACCACCTCGGGAATTGGATCCCTCGCCACCATCTCTGGGTTGGTATCTAGACATTTCCCCAATCATAGCTTCCATGAATCGATCCACATTATGCCCCTCTGCCCTCGAACTACCATCGTCAGCTCCCGTACTATGAACCAATAGAACTCTCCTCTTCGGTGCCATCACTACTCCATAAACACAAAATCGAAACCAGCACGTCAAAACCTATTAATCTATGCCAGCAGCCATCGCCCGTACAGACTCGTACTTATTGTTGGACTATGATATCTAGCCTATTTTATCACATACTCGACCAGACTGAGCTCTGATACCATCTGTAACGACCCGCCACCCTATAATCGGAAACCCGATTACTAAATGGGTATCGGATCATTATCTACGGGTTCTCACTTGGATCTCATACAACACGTCTGGAGAAGTAAGTGTTAAATGAGGCTAAATATAATAATATCACGGACTTCAAGGAAAATACAAGTGCGCAGGAAAGAAATTAATAATGTCCATACATAGTCCAACAATAATTACATGGTCTAAAGAATTAAATAAGTACAGGCAGAAGCAAAGTAGAACAACATCGGGGCATACTCCGGAACTGAGATAGTTGCTGGCCCGCCCACCGAGGAGAACACCACACGCCGCCACTCGCCAAGAAGCCCACACCTGAAACCGCAGGGAGTGAGCCACACCATAATTGGGCTCAGTAGGGATCATTCGATCCCCGCCTCCCACACATGTACCCACAAGTATAATAATACAAAATGAAGGCAATTTAAGTAAAGCAGTAAACACACCGATACGGCAGCATTGCCACACAGACACCGTGTCCCTCCCACACCGACACAAGGTGTCAAACACAAACCACAATCGCATAAACACATGTACTCACAATGCGATCTCGATCATACAGAAATCCTCGGCCTCGATATATGATTTTAAGCATGCACTTTAATCGAACTATCTAACAGTATAAACACATGTTAATATCATGAATTAATGTGATTCTGGCTTGAATCGCGTCGCCCGTGGCCGACGTCATTCAAGCATTCTAAACTGATTCATGTGCAAACTAGCCTAAAAGGCGTCGTGCATGGTAGTCATCTTTTAAAACGCATCGTTGTTCCTAGCTGCCTAATCATGATAGAAACAGATCTAGGCCTCTGGGTGGTCTGAACTAAAACGCGTCGTCCTGGGAAGCCGCCATTTGAAAGGCGTCGCTGTCCCCGGACACCATGTAGAACAGAACTCTATTCCCTCACAGAAACCGCTTCCGGGACAATTCTGGCCTAAATGGCGTCGCCCTAGCCTGACGCCATTTAGAGATAAAAATTTAGTTTTTTGCAACTCAACCCGAACCTCAAAACAGGGTTTCCTCTACCCAAAAATCACCCCAAAAATACCTAAAAATAATAAATGAAGGGGAGAATCCAATTTACCACAAGAAGCACCATAATTCCCATTTCATAAAAATGACCATTTTCATTAAAAAGCCCCTTTAAACATGCTCATTTTACCCAAATCCCCATATATGTCGCATGCTTCAAAGCGGGAAACATGGATAACACAACCAAATCACATACAAAGATCGTCCAGGTAGGGTTACTTGAACTCCTCCTAGCTCCGTGCCGCCGAACCGCCGCACCGCAAACCGCCGCCGGTACCGCCGAGGACGCCGTCACTCTGCCGGGACGTCGGCCGCCGCCCGGAGAATGAAGTGCCGCGGAGGAGGTGGTGGTGGTAGTGGTGAGAGGTAGAGAGGTGGTGGAGTGGTGGAAGAGGAAGAAGGGGAAGGGGAAAGGAAAGAGGGAAACGGAGGGGGTCGGAGAGAGGGAAGAGAGAGAGTGAGAAGGTGAGAATGAGAGAAAGGAGGGAAAGCTCGCGGGTCAAACTGAATCTTTTAAAACGCGTCGTGCTAGACAGACGCCTATCAGCTGACATGACGGGGCCGTACTCTTGCGGCCCAATGCCAGCCCACGTGGCACAACAGCAACCTGTGAGTGCTTAAAATGGGTGTGTGATTATCATGAAAAATCTATGTTGTTTAAGTGCAAAATAAACCTATTAAAAAGAAACTAAGTAATGTGATCGCCAGAAACCATTGACTTAAAAGTTTCAAAAGAAAGAGTTTGATCGCCTACCTGTTTGGACGTTGGAGATTCTTGAGTTCTTTGTTTCCCTCCTTTAGCCGGCTGAAGAAAGAGAGCCCTTTCTTTTCTTTGTTCTTGCTTTGATTGCTGTTGAGTTTTGAGTATCATCCAAGTTCCTTGTAGTTTGCTATTGATTTCCTCCCCTTGATTCTTCTTTTTTTGTATCTTACAAGAAATCGAAAGAAGAAGAAACAATGAGAACTTTGGCAAAAATAGTATCCATTCTAAACAAAGTTTTAAACATGCAACTAAACAAGAAAACTCACTTGTTGAGTGGTCTTTTTAACCCCTTTATCAAATAGGTTTTGAAAATGATGCTAGTGTTGTGTGTGTTGCATGGAGTGATGTGATGAAGAATGCAAGACTAATGAGGATGAAAATGTGAAAAGAATGTAGAAATGAATTGAAAGCTAATGCTGGATGGATGGCCCCTGGAAAGCCTTGGTCTTGGACGGATGAAGAATGGATGCTGACTCTTGGAAGCAGCACTTCAACGTTTGGACGTCGTCGCAAAGATTTCTTCTTCAATTTTCACTTGCGTCAGCATTACTCTCTTCAATATCACTAACTGTCACTCATCCAAGAGGCTGAGTATTTATAGACTTCTTTGCATCCGCGAATTTATATGAAGAAATCTTTAGATTTATCCATCTTAACCAACAGATAAATACAGATTAATTCATCTTTATCTGTAATTATCTAAAACGTGTCGCCCTCTGAAGACGCCTTTCAGACTGATTAGGATAAAGATAAACATCCGGGAAAAATTCATCTTCATCTGTAATTAGCTAAAACGCGTCGCCATATGAAGACGCCTTTTACACTAATTAAGATAAGAATAAACATCCGGAAGAGAGATAGAAACAACTTAGGAAACCTAAAATGCATCGTGCCTGGCAGACGTCTTTTAGCTAATTAATCAATTAATTAAAATTCAAATTTAAACGTCAAAATAGGAATAAACTCTAAATGGCGTCCACACAGGTCGATGTTTTTTAGACTTCTTCATATTTTAACTGAAATTTGAGTTAAAATCAATTTAATTGATTAACTTAAACATGTCTGTTTGACCCGACACTAGATAATTATCCCAAAAATATCAATAAAAATTAACCAATGATTAAATATCAGACCATTATGAGGCATTGTTATATGATATAAAATTTACTCGAAATGATGTCAAAATTAGCGTGTCTACAGCTGCCTCACCTTGGCACCGTCTTTGTAAGGGAGTGAAATGAAATTGAATGTACTGAAAAGGTGATGCCAATGTGTGATGAGACACGCTCTTAATATCACATGATTGGAATTTTCGTCAAAATCATCGATGAAGATAGTTCAAAGAAATCAATGGAACCGATCCTGTCTGGATGAGGTAGACAAGGAAATAAAATAAGGTCGATCAACCTTCACGGAGTGGGAAGTACCCCAGGTCGTAGACACTGTAGGTTTCATCATGGGGAGCGTTTGCCAGCCAATGTGGACGTGCTGCAGCCATGATGGATCTTAAAAGAAAACAAGAAATATTAGATAAAGAGTCCAAGAAAGGATAGAATTCCAAGGATATCTTCAAGTGAACCTCAAAGATGATCAAGATACTCAATTCAAAATGGAATATTTCATATCATGTTGGAAATTATTTGATCAATGGTCTGAAACTTAATCAAGAATTAATTCTTATTTCAATTATATCAAAGTCCTACATGATGCATGCTGGGCTAAAAGAAAAATATAAAGTCAAATAAAATATAAATTAATCAACGATAATATTGTTAAATTATCATTAATAAGTCAAGATACCAATTCCTGTCATTCAATACTAAGCCGAAGCTCGTTTATCCACGCACCGTTTCACAAAAGTGGAACCATCGTCCTCACTAATTAACAATCCAACGGCCTATCCGTGCGATTAAGAATTCTCTAGAATTATCACCGTTTTTTTTGAAGGGGAACTCAAATTCCAGTTTCATCAAAATCACAAGGTCCTTGATGTACTCTAATTAATATTTAACATATAGTGATGATGATGCAAATTAATTACATGAAAGAAATACAAGGGTAGAAATAACCGTCTTTTTAGCCACGGCCAAGACTTCATAAACTCCCATAGTGGGATCTTCCTGATATTTTTCAGCTTCATTTGGCTTTTCTTGAATTTCCTGCACTCAAAATCATTAATAATTCTAAACAAGTATCTAATTTAAGCATCAAAATCACAAAATTTCGGGTAAATGACAAAAATGCTTGAAACGCGTCGTGTCGCGCCGACGCCCTTCAACCGTTAAAACGCGGCGGTGTCCCTCGACGCCTTTTACTCGCAGAAACAGGTTCTGGCTGTTCTCTACTCGGATTCCAACTCTTCCAATGCACATTAATTTTTCAATCCGGAAAAGTCTTCATAGGATCGCAATTCCTTCTATATAAACACCATTAACTTGTTTCCAAGCAATCCTACCACAATCTAAAGATCCAAGGTTGAGTTTTCCTTCAAGATTCAAGGGTTCTCCAAGTTTTTCAAGGTTTTCAAGCTTCAAGAAGGAGGAAATCCGAAAAAGGGGATGAGTTCTTCAAACAAGAGGATGAAGAGATCGCTGGAGAAAATCTCCGATGTAGAGAATCACCTCATTGGAAGGGATCTCAATCTTCAAGTAAGTTGAATTAACCCTCCTTCAATTCTTCTTCTTGTTCCTTCATGTTCTTCAATTGATCCTTTCTTTTGTTTTTTTTTCAGACATACCCCATGTTTCCCGGCCCAAGGAGATTCACCTCTTTCCCTTGGATTCGCAAACTTGCTAAAAGTCTTAAGCTTTCCATGCAAGCCTTCATCTCCAAGTGGAACCTTCAAGGCTTAGTGGTGCATGCCAAACACTACAAGAGTCCGAACGTGGATTGGGCGGCAATGGGTGCCTTGATCGAACAGTGGCATCCTCAAACTCATACGTTCTTCTTCCAAGACTTTGAGTGCACCATCCTTTTAGAGGAGGCAGAGCTCCTATTGGGTCTTCCAAAGACCAAAGACAAGATGGCTTTGACGAGAGAAAGAATCACCGGTCAACAATTGTTGACATCAATCATAAAGGATCCCTTAGAAGCTAAAGGGTGCCTTACCAACAGAGGGATCAATCTCGCAAAGCTCGCTGAATGGACTTTGTATGAAATCGATGATCTAAGAGAGGATGAAGCTGAAGATGTGACAAAAACCTTTGTCACATGCCTTGCCGGGGCTCTATTCTTCCCTGCACAAGACAACATCTTGGAAGATGATCAGGTTAGTGCCATCTGCGCGATCTTTGAGGGGAAATCAATTAGCACTGCGATCTTGGCCTACCTCTATAGTGGGCTCTCTGTGGCGTCCACGGGTCGTCCTCCTTACGGGTGCATGTTACTCTTTGCTTTGTGGGTTGAATTACACTTCAAATTCGAGTATTGCATAAGGATGTCACCAAGACCGTCTCAAGTTTACTTGAACAGCCCGATCCACTGTATTGCCAACATCGTGAAGTTCAACGAGCGCATGGTCAACAAAGTGCCAAAGCTCAAGACCCGGGCCGACTGGAGGGAGCATCTGAGATGCATGTCGTCTAACATGTTTGACTCTTCTCCACTCGCTCTTGTTGGAAAGCCTATCAGAGTGTGCCGTACATCTGGTGCAGAACTCAAATTGATCGGTGCTACTGAGTTCGTGTTGTACAACCCTCATCGGTGCCTTACTCAGCTTAGCTTGAATCGTCATGAATTCCCCGAGTTCTCCCTCACATCCCCGATCAAGAGGCGTGCTTTGGAATCCGACGAAGACTATGAAGCAACAGAACTTATCACTACTTTGTGGAACCTTAGCTTCAGTTATCGTATAAAATCCTCTAAAAGTAGAGATAGAGGATTAAAATTTTCATACATTCAAGCACTTCATGAAATTCTTTCTTAAGTGTTTTCTTTTTCTTTTTTCATGTAATAAATGATTTCATTGAATAAAGAATTATTTTTCATGTCTTGAAATCTTTCCTTAACTTCTTGTGATATGTGCATGATTTCTCCTTTAGTAAAAACTGGATTTTACCTTAAAATATGACACTTCGGGTTCACTTAATGCAAAACGCATCCACTCAGAAAGACGCCTTTCAAACATAATTCATTTTCCAGTAATTAACCAGTACTCCTCAAAATCCCGATTTAACCTTAAACTGCGTCTTTAAACCAAGACGCCTTTCAACTCTCTCTCCTACTTTTTCTAGAACACCGCCATCAATTCTGTGATTAATCTCCTAAAATGCGTCTTGATGTGGAGACGCCTTTCATCATCATGGTACGTATGGTTCTGACCAGAATTGGCGGTAACCTGAAACGCGTCGCTCCATGTGGACGATTTTTACTCAATTTCAAACAGCTGGCCTTGCCGCCTCAACTTATGCGTCCTAAAACGCGTCGCTGTGCCACGACGCCTTTCAAGCTTCTGTTTACAGACCCGCAAAGGACCCCTTTCTTCATAACTTTCTCCTTTACTTTCTCTCTCCTCAAACTCTCCGGCGATCCAACTCCGGAGATCTCCGTCTCTGACTTTTCTCAAAAACCCTCTCTTTTGGATCATAGAGCATGGTGAAGGTTCTCGCAAGGCTAAGGCGATGGTGAAGCACCGTCGAACCTCGGCGAGGGGTGAAGAAGAAGTCCCGGCCGATCTCGCCGAGGTAGCGGCGTTTTTGGAGGAGGAGGAGGCTCCTCCGGCGCCCGTGGCCGTAGAAGAAGGAGGGGAGGGCGACCTCCACCTGGTAAGTTTCCTATAGCTTTAATGGGATGAGGAAAAGGAGAGAGAACGGGGTTCTTCAATAACCCAGAATTTCGGCCTTGAAAGGCGTCCAGACCAGGTGACGCTGTTTAAACGGCATCGCCCTGGTCCGACACTATTCAAGGCGAAATTCCCAATTTTAACAAAGGAGAAAATAATTCCAAATTGCGTCAGTCCATGTGGACGCCTTTCAATCCAGAAATGCTTCGCTTGTTTTTTTTATGTTCACTAACTGATGAAATTTCCTTTTTATGTGCAGGGAACCATGAGGGCGAGGATATCGTAGGATTTAGTTATAGGGGCATACCGGGGACTCCTGGACTTCTAGAAGGCGCGCCTGCGCCGGATGGGGTTCAGCGAGGTCTTAGATATCGAGTCATTTTGGCTCGATCTAGTACTGCTGCAGGCGCTCAGGGAGCGTTGGCACGCGGAGAGTCGGGCATTCCTAATGCCCTGGGGACACATGATCCCCACTTTAGAGGACATGGCCAGGATTACTGGCCTCAGGGTAGATGGCAGACCGGTAAGCGGAGTGACCTACCCTGATTACCGTGGTATGGCGGAGGCTCTGCTAGGCATAGAGGTGTCTAGTCTAGGCAGAGAGTCTAGGATGGTCCCTAGGGTGGAGGTAGAGGCTGCCCTAGGATTAGATGAGCCCCGGCGGCGACCTGATGAGTCCCGGGCAGCATCTAAAGAGAACTCCATCAAAACCTTGTCTAAGCATCTAAAGAGAACTCCATCAAAACCTCTTTTATAAAGTGCTCCTCCAACTAGAGTGTATCTCTGACCAACTCTCCTGATAGTCCTTTTTTCCTCAGTTGTGGCTTCTTCAGGAAATGATTGATCTTCACAATATTTGGCAATTTCGTAGTACCATGGCTTCTGTTCATCATCTATCTCTTCTAATAGCTCCATCAACATGATTTCTCTCTTTTCCACGATATCTCCGTCCCTAACTTTCTTCAATAGCTTCTCCTTAATTCTAAGAAATGAAGGGTCTTTCACGGCGGGTGAAAGACGCCTATGAACTATGATTGATTCAGATTGCCTGCTGATTGGAAAATCAAGAGAAGATGCAAGTGAGGCTAGAGCGTCAGCTAAGATGTTCTGATTCCTAGGGACATGGACGAAGATCAATTTGGTAAAAAGCTTTGAATAAGCAGAAGTAAGTTCCTGATAAGGCTTGAGTTTGGGATCAAGGGTTCGATACTTGGTTAACACTTGGCGAAGAATCAATTGGCTATCACCCACAATCCTGAGTTTGGTAACACCATGGGAATGAGCAACCTCGAGGCCAGCAAGGAGCGCCTCGTATTCAGCTATATTGTTGGTGACTGGAAAGTCAAGCTGAAAGACTTGTGGAATAGTGATACCTTCGGGTGATAACAGAACAATGCCAATACCCTTTCCATGGGAATTCAGAGCTCCGTCAAAATGCAGAGTCCACATATCATCTCTAATTTGGTCTGTGGACATCAGTTCCTCATCCGGAAACTCCGATTGAACTGGATCAAAACCAGGAAGGGGGTGATGAGCGAGATGTTCTGCTACGGCATAGCCTTTGATCGCTTTCTGCTGAATGTAAGTGATATCGAATTGAGATATAAAGCTTTGCCATCGCGCTAACCTATCAGTAAGGACATATTTCTCCAGAAGAAACTTGATTGGATTCATCCTAACGATGAGATGGACTTCATGGGCTAGAAAATAATGCTTCAATTTCTGAACAACCAAGACCAATGCTGCACAAGTTTTCTCCATCCCTGTGTATCTTTGTTCAACGGGGTTGAGAAGTTTAGAGAGATAGTAGGCTGCCCCCTCCTTTCCTTCTTCATCCTCTTGTGCTAGGACAACCCCCACTGTATCATCCAGGACAGAAATGTAAAGTATCAATGGTTTGCCTGGAGATGGTGGTCTCAAAACAGGAGGACTTGCTAAATAGTTCTTTAATCCATCGAATGCCTCATGAGTGACTCCCGGCTAGGTAAGCTCGTAAAACGGCTTACACCTTTGAGAGTGCTGGGAGACAAAACGGCGAATAAATTGCAACCTCCCGATTAATCCTCTCAACTCCTTCAAGTTTTTGGGATGTGGCATCTCTCTGATAGCCTTTGCCTTGTTGGGATCGATCTCAATTCCCCGCTTGCTGACGATGAATCCAAGTAATTTCCCTGAAGATACCCCGAATACACATTTCTTGGGGTTCATCTTCAACTGATATTCCCTTGATCTCTCTAACACTCTTGCCAAAACTTTGGCATGCTCAGCCTTTGTCTTAGATTTAACCAATAAATCATCCACATATACTTCTAAATCAATATGCATCATGTCGTGAAATACTGCCATCATAGCCCTTTGATAAGTGGCTCCAGCATTCTTTAATCCAAATGGCATGACGACATAGCAGTATGTTCTCCAAGGTGTAGTGAATGATGTCTTCTCTTGATCTTCTTCTGCCAATTTAATCTGATTGTATCCTGAAAACCCGTCCATGAATGACAAAGTCTCATAGCCAGCAGTGTTATCAATGAGTACATCAATATGAGGCAATGGAAAATCATCTTTAGGACACGTCCGGTTCAAATCTCGGAAGTCAATACAAATCCTGACCTTCCTGTCCTTCTTCATAACCGGGACTATGTTGGCCACCCATTGTGGATAAAGGACAACTCTAATGAATTTAGCTTTATGTAATTTGTCGACGTCTTCCTTCATCTTTAGAGCCATTTGTGGGTGGAATCGCCTTAACTTCTGCTTAACCGGGCTCGCTCCATCTTTTAATGTCAATCTGTATTCCACCAAGGATGAATCTAATCCCGGCATATCTTCATAACTCCAGGTGAAAGTGTCCTTATGATCCTTAAGAACTTGTACCATTGCCTTCTCATCCTCTACAGAGAGATTCTTGCTAACGAGGATAACCTTAGGTTCGTCTTCAGTCCCGAAATTGATTTCTTTGGTAGGCTCTTCTACGGCAGCTGAGAGTTCATCGAATCTCTTCACTCCACTGGCATATGCCTCAGCCGCGTCCTCGTCGTCTTCCTCATCTTCGACAATAGGGTCTTTTTCATGTATTAACTCATACACCCCATACCCATCATTGACTGACTTATCGTCCATACAGTCTTCTGGCATATGAATTGGATTTTCTAATAACTAAGGGATTAAAGAGTAAGAAAGGCATCTATCAGCTAAGTCCTGGAGGTATCTATCTGGAATTTGTCTACCCTAAGACTTCCTAACCTGACTAACCTGCCTAGAACTAGACTCCTTAACTTCACTAAACTCCCTATTCTGACCTGATGAAGATGAAGCAGAATGGAAATCATAGGATACAAATGGAAATACAAGAGAATCCTCCCGAGGGGAGGGGCAGAGTAGATCTAGAAGAGAATCTTGACCGAAAGACCCGCGCGATGGGGTGTGATCGGATAAGTAAGAGGTTTCCTTAATGAGGATCTGAGAAGAATTTGTTGCCAAATTGGCGTTTTTTTTTGGACAATAGAAGAGTTAAGCATAAAACAGGAATGAATATGAATAGAAGGAGAATTAGATGGAGGAAGTGGCACCAAGGCCAAAGGATTAGGAGGATCATACAGCAATATGTCCCAGATTAAATCATACATCCTCCCTGGATCGAAAGGCGGTGGTGAAATGAAGTCCCATAGGGACAGAGTAATCATGACGGGCGGAACCCGTGGAATATCTTCAATAATGACCCGCGACCAAGTCGGGGTCATGAGCAAAGTGCGAAACAAGGTGTGAAGCATGAAAACATGAGTTTTATAAGTCTCCCTCCAGAGCAGATCTGTGGTGTAGCCAGCTTCGTAGGGGTCATCTGGCTCCCCTTCATCAGTCTCTTCTGACAGCAGTATCCTCTTGTCGAAAATAGTACCAGGACCTTCGATCAGCTCATCGATCTATGGCGGCCACTTGGGTTCTATAGGATCAAGAAATAGTCTGTTTAGCGCGATGTATAGATCCCTCAAATCGAACCACCTGTACCATTCACATTCAGGATCTTGGAATTTCCTCTTCTTCATAGGCCGCAGAGCCTCCAAGGACTGGTACGTGAGCAATTCTGAGCAATGTCTAGGCAAATCTCTCCCATATATATCGTGGAGGTCAAAACATGAAGTAATGACTACCGTGTTGTCGTGGCTTATTACGGGCCCCTTTACAAAATGAGTGTATAGGGTCCATGTTAGGGGGTCCCAACCTTCCTTGTGTGGTATAGACATTGTCTCCCAGACTTTCTAGCCATCTTCATTCTCTACTTGCTGAACAATGTCCTGCTTCAGTCTCCTCGGCCTATAGCCCAGGCTGTTTCCAAGTATTCCTCGGTGGTTTTTGACGGAAGTGGTCCTGCCTTGTAACTGTGTGCCCAGGCCTCTTCCAGGCTGATAGCCGTTCTTCATCATTATCCTCCATCCTGGGGTACTCATGCACTTCCCCCTCTTTATGGTATTTAATGGATAAGGAGTAATAGTGGCAGTTTTCAAAGGATCAGCCACTGGATGGTAAACCTATAATACCGACAGAAAAGGTTGTCGGCCAGGCGAAGAAGTAGGTTTGACATTTAAAGAATGAGCAGCGGCAAGGATTGGCATACTCGTAACTTTAACAATTCGTCCTTTAAAGGGGAATTTGAGGCATTGATGATTCGTTGAGGTAATTGCCTCAAGAGTTTTTATGTAAGGACGACCTAAAATGGCATTCAAAGAAGGGTCGATTTCTAGAATGTGAAACTCGACCTCAGCATGACTTACAGGGCCTAGCTCCACTTTCAAATAAACCATTCCCAGAGAGGAACGGGTGGAGTTGTCATATGCTGTAACGGAGATGGGGCTAGGCAGCCATTTTTCCTTGGGCACACCACACAGTTCCAGGGTCTTCGGAGGTAAAACATTGATTGAAGCCCCTGTGTCAACCAGGCATGCATCTACGGCCTTTTTGCAAATGTTGATCGTAATGCTCAGAGCCATACTTCTGGCTGCTGATGGTGCTAGTTCCAATGTATGAAATGAAATAGAGGGTTGATCCCCCTGAGGAACTAATAGTGCTGCAATCTTTTCTACCGGCACGTCCGCGTTGACCATCACCTTCTGCAAATATTCTATCAAAGTTTTTTGGTGGATCTTCGATCTTTTAATCAGTTCAAGCACGGAGACCCGTGCCGGTGTTCGGTCCAGATGTTTCAACAAATCATATTGAGTGCCTGGTGTAGGTGCTTAGAATGACCGTGTGATTAACATGAAATATCTATGTTGTTTAGGTGTAAACTAACCTATTAAAAACAGCAACTAAAGTGCAGTGATCGCCAGAAACTTTTAACTTAAAAGTTTCAAAAGAGATATGATCGCCTACCTTTCAAACGCGGAAGATTGAGTCCTTGGTTCCCCTTCCTCAGCCGGCTGAAGAAAGAGAGCCCTTTCTTTGCTTCTTTGTTCTTGCTGTTGAGTTTGAGGTTGAGGATTGTCCAGAAGTTGTACTTGATTTCCCCTTTTTGATCTCTTGTTGTTGTTGAGTGCAGCAAAGACAGAAACAAAATAAAGAAGAATGATGATGAGAATTTAAGTAGAAGTAGTATCTGAACTAATCATGATTTTAAGCATATTTAAAACAGCAAACTCACTTTTTTAATGGCTTTGAAACCCCTTAGATTAAGTAGGTTTTTGAAAGATTATGCTGTGGTGTGTGTTTGCATGAAGTGAATATGAAAAATGAAACTAATGAAATGAATGCAGTAATGAAAAACTTATGCCCAATCGGTTGAAGCTCTGAAAGGATGAAGATCTTGAAAAGACGCCGCCTTCTAGAAATGGCAGCGCTCCGGCGTTACGACGTTGTTGCTCCGATCTTCAAATCGCTATAACGCTATGGCTCAACTCAACTTAATTCTGTTATCTCTTTCTTTTTTTTTAACTCTTCAACATGCAGGGTATTTATAGGCATTTCTTGCATTCGAGATTAACATTAGAAAACTCCGAATTTATCCATCTTAACCGACAGATAAATACTGATTAATTCATCTTTATCTGTAATTATCTAAAACGCGTCCACCTTGGCTGACGCCTTTCAGATCAATTAAGATAAGGATAAATATCCGGGAAAACTTATCTTTATCTTTATTAGGTAAAACGCGTCCACTTGTGTAGACGTCTTTTACACTAATTAAGATGAGGATAAACATCCGGAAGGGAAGTTAAAATCACTTAGGAAACTTAAACTGCGTCGACATTAACAGACGCCTTTTAGTTAATTAATCAATTAATTAAAATTCAAATTTAAACGTTAAAACAGGAATAAAGTCTAAATCGCGTCCACACAGGTTGACGCGTTTTAGAATTCTGAATCGCGTCCACACAGGTTGACACGTTTTAGAAAGAATTCTGAATCGCGTCCACACAGGTTGACACGTTTTAGAATTCTGAATCGTGTCCACACAGGTTGACACGTTTTAGAATTTCTGCATCTTTTAACTGAAATTTGAGCTAAAATCAATTTAATTGATTAACTTAAACATGTCTGTTAAACCCGACACTCAAAAAGATCAATAAAAATTAATTAATGATTAAACATTAGACCATTTTGAGGCATTATTATATGATATGAAATTTACTCGAAATGACGTTAAAATTAGCGTGTCTACAGCTGCCTCACCTTGGCATCGTCTTTGCAAGGGAGTGAAATGAAATGGAATGTACTGAAAAGGTGATGCCAAGGTGTGATGAGACACGCTCTTAACATCACATGACTGGAATTTTTCTCGAAATTATCAATGAAGATAGCTCAAGGAAATCAATGGAATCAATCCTGTCTGGATGAGGTAGACAAGGAAATAAAATAAAGTCGATCAACTTCCTCGGAGTGGGAAGTACCCCAGGTCGTAGACACTGTAGGTTTCATCATGGGGAGCGTTTGCCAGCCAATGTGGACGTGCTACAGCCATGACGGATCTTAAAAGGAAACAAGAATATTGGATAAAGAATCCAATCAAGGATAGAATTCCAAGGATATCTTTAAGCGAACCTCAAAGATAATCAAGATACTCAATTCAGAATGGAATATTTCATATCATGTTTGAAATTATTTAATTAATGGTCTGAAACTTAATTAGTAATTAATTCTTATTACAATGATTTCAAAGTCCTACATGATGCATGCTGGGCTAAAAGAAAAATATAAAGTCAAATAAAATATAAATTAATCAAGGATAATATTGTTAAATTGTTATTAATGAGTCAAGATACCAATTCTTGTAATTCAGTGCTAAGCCGAAGCTCGTTTATCCACGCACCGTTTCACAAAAGCGGAACCATCGTCCCCACTAATTAACAATCCAACGGCCTATCCGTGCGATTAAGAATTCTCTGGAATTATCACTGTTTTTGTTGAAGGGGAACTCAAATTCCAGTTTCATCAAAACCACAAGGTCCTTGATATAGTCTAATAAATATTTATCATATAGTAATGCGAATGCAAAGTAATTACATGGAATAAGTACAAGGATAGAAATAACCGTCTTTTTAGCCACGGTCGGGACTTGAATTCCACAATAGGATTTTCTTGACATTTCCAGCTTTGCTCAGAATTTTCTGCAATCAAAATTATTAGTTCCAAACAAATATTCAATTAAAATCCACAGAATTTCGGGAAAATCATATAAAAGCTAAAACGCGTCGTGTCGCGTAGACGCCATTCAAGCTTGAAACGCGTCAGTTCTCCTCGACGCCTTTTACTCACAGAAACAGGTTTCTGGCTGTTCTCTACTCGAATTCCAACTCTCTTCATGCCTTGTGTCCTGTATATGACTTGAACAAACAAGTTAAGCATCTGTTTAGACTTAGCCCCTTGCCTGGTTAAGTAACCGACTACTTGATCCTATCCTTGATAGAAGGGTCAAGGGGCATAGCCTTTATTAACAAAGGTAATAAGAGTAATCAGACTTAAGCAAAATGCAACATGCAAGCAAACATATGCTTACCGAAAATAAAATGAATGAAACACACTAAATGCCACAAGCAAATGCTAATTGAAATATTTTTTGTGGTTTTGAAATATTCATTTTTGTTTGGGTTTTGAAATATGTATTTTTTTTTGAATTTTGAAAAAAATGTATATATATTTTTTTTGAATTTTTGACTATGCAATTTTTTTTGAATTTTGACATATGCATTTTTTTTTTGAATTTTTGACATATATAATTTTTTTTTTGAATTTTGACATATATAATTTTTTTTTGAATTTTGACATATGCAATTTTTTTGAATTTTGACTAAAAGACCAGTATGGTACTTAGATCAAAAGATCATATTCATTTATTAACTTAATTTCCAAATTGTTCTTTAACAACTTAACTTAAAACCCATCGTGTTTGAACTTGTGTTTCCATTCGTGATCCCATTTGATGATTTGACCCTTAGTCAATCTAAGCCATTCTTTAAGCTTGAAGTACACTTCTTTATAAGGAAAAGAAGAACAAATTTAGAAAGCCCATAAGAAGGTTCCGGAGACTTAAAAAGATGTCCCTTTCTAACCCTAATATCTGTTGGGGTTCGGTCATTTTCTTTCCGGGGTATTTATCGACCTTGCGTTCCCTTTTGTTTCATTTCATGGCCTTGATGTAACGTTTGTAGTGTAATGGACTTTTGATTTGACATTTGGCTTTTTGCCTTGCTTTTACTTTTCTATCCTTTTCTTTCTTTGCTTTGCTTTGGAACGGATCTCACCCATTTTTTTTATGACGGCCTCCTACTAAGATGGCGGGTATTCTTGGTAGTCTATTTTAAGTCTCGTTCCGACATCATGGGCCGAGTGTAAAACAGAATTTTACTTTAAAAGGAATGATTTGTACTTTATACTCTTAGTCAAGCTTTTGATATTCTTAAGGACTTGGCATCTCTTGTTACTCACGAATCAAACGTGTCAGTGTGTGCAGTAATGGGTTTGAAGTTAATTATTCAGACTAACTAAGAAATTTGAGTTTATAAATTTTCTGATTCCACTGGTCTTTGTACCATACTGATCGACTCTTTAACTTAAGGGTAGTATTTCTTAAGGTGTAAACCATTCCAGGGATGATTTAGCTCTTCTCCTTCTGCATTAACCAAACGATAAGCATTACCAGGATAAGCGTGCGATACAACATAAGGTCCTTCCCAGTTGGGTTGGAGCTTAGAACGCGGACCACCAGGTTTTACAAAAATTCTTTTAACGACCATTTCACCAACTTTGAACTTTCGTTCAATGACTTTCTTTTGATAAAAACGTGCTAGTCTGTTTTGATAAACTTTTGCATGATTAGCAGCTGACCATCTTTTCTCGTCTAAAAGTTCCAATTGAACAAGAAGTGCAGAACGATGTTCATCAATGGAGAATTCCTTGTTCAATTGTACTCTTAATGACGGTATAAGGATCTCATATGGAACTACCGCCTCCATTCCAAATGTTAAGGAATAAGGAGTTTGCCCAGTAGGCGTGCGGATTGAAGTTCGGTAGGCCCATAGAGCCTCAACCAATTTTTCTGGCCAATTTGCGAATTTGTTAGATTTACACGTATTTTTGATAATTTTTATCAAAGTCTTATTTGTTGCCTCTGCTTGGCCATTGCCTTGCGGATAATAAGGAGATGAATGATGCAATGCAATTCTATACCTGTTGCAGAGGTCCTTCAATTCCTGTGACACGAACTGCGGTCCATTGTCGGTGACGATGGTACTTGGAATCCCGAATCTTGTGATGATGTTCTTCATGATGAATTTGCAGACGGTTGATGCTTTGATCTCCACGTATGCTTCAGCTTCTGCCCACTTGGTGAAGTATTCCGTTGCCGTGAGAATGAAAGATTTTTACTTGATGCCGGAATCTGGGTTACCAAGGGGTCCAATAATGTCGAAAGCCCACATGGAGAAAGGCCATGGGGAGGAAACAGGATGGAGTGAAGATGCAGGAGAATGAATTTTGTCGGCGTGAAGTTGACACTTGGCACACCTACGGACATATCCTACACAATCTTCTTCCATGGTTGGCCAATAAAATCCTTGTCTAAGGATCTTCTTTGCTAGCATTTGTCCATTGACATGGCCACCACAAACTCCACTATGAGCTCCTTCCATAACCTTCCAAAGCTCATCTTCGTCTAAACATCTCAGAAGAACTCCATCAAAACCTCTTTTGTATAATGCTCCCCCAACTAGGGTGTATCGTCGAGCAACTCTCCTGATAGCTCTCTTTTCCTCAGTTGTAGCTTCTTCAGGATACGATTGATCTTCACAATATTTTGCAATTTCATAATACCATGACTTCTGTTCATCATCCATCTCTTCTAACAGCTCCATCAACATGATTTCTCTTTTCTCCACAATACTTCCATCTTTGAATTTCTTCAGCAACTTCTCCTTAGTCCTAAGAAATGAAGGATCTTTCACGGCGGGTGAAAGACGCCTATGAACTATGATTGATTCAGATTGCTTGCTGATAGGAAAATCAAGAGAAGATGCAAGTGAAGCTAGAGCGTCAGCTAATATGTTTTGATTTCTAGGGACATGGACAAAGATCAATTTTGTGAAAAGCTTTGAGTAAGCAGAAGTAAGTTCTTGATATGGCTTAAGCTTGGGATCAAGAGTTCGATACTTGGTCAGCACTTGGCGAAGAATTAATTGGCTATCACCCACAATCCTGAGTTTAGTGACACCATGGAAATGAGCAGCCTCGAGGCCAGCAAGAAGTGCCTCGTATTCAGCTATGTTGTTGGTGACTAGAAAATCAAGCTGAAAGGCTTGTGGAATGGTGACACCTTCAGGTGATAACAGAACGATTCCGATCCCCTTTCCATGAGAATTCAGAGCTCCGTCAAAATGCAGAGTCCACATATCATTTCTGATTTGATTTACGGACATCAGTTCCTCATCCGGAAACTCTGATCGTACTGGATCAAATCGAGGAAGGGGATGATGAGCGAGATGTTCTGCTATGGCATAGCCCTTGATTGCTTTCTGTTGAATATAAATGATATCAAATTGAGATAGAAAGCTTTGCCATCGCGCTAACCTATCAGTAAGAACAGATTTCTCCAGAAGGAACTTGATCGGATTCATCCTAGCGATGAGATGGACTTCATGGGCCAGAAAATAATGCTTTAATTTCTGCACAACCCAAACCAATGCTGCACATGTTTTCTCCATCGCCGTGTATCTCTGTTCAGCGGGGTTGAGAAGTTTAGAGAGATAGTAGGCTGCCCTCTCTTTTCCTTCTTCATCCTCTTGTGCTAAGACAGCCCCCACTGCATCATCCAGGACAGAAATATAAAGTATCAATGGTTTGCCTAAAGATGGTGGTCTCAAAACAGGAGGACTTGCCAAATAGTCCTTTAATCCATCAAATGCCTCCTGACACTTATCGTCCCAATTGAATTTGACTCCTGGCTTAGTAAGCTCGTAAAACGGCTTACACCTTTGTGAGTGCTGGGAGACAAAGCGGCGAATAAATTGTAACCTCCCGATTAATCCTCTTAACTCTTTCAAGTTTTTGGGAGGTGGCATTTCTCTGATAGCCTTCGCCTTATTGGGATCGATCTCAATTCCCCGTTTGCTGACAATGAATCCAAGCAATTTCCCTGAAGATACCCCGAATACACATTTCTTGGGGTTCATCTTCAACCGATACTCTCTCGATCTCTCTAATACCCTTGCCAAAACTTTGGCATGCTCAACCTTCGTTTTAGACTTAACCAATAAGTCATCCACATACACTTCCAAATCTATATGCATCATGTCATGAAATATTGCCATCATAGCCCTTTGATAAGTGGCTCCAGCGTTCTTTAATCCAAATGGCATGACGACATAACAGTATGTTCCCCAAGGTGTAGTGAATGAAGTCTTCTCTTGATCCTCTTCTGCCAGCTTAATCTGGTTGTATCCTGAAAATCCATCCATAAATGATAATGTCTCATAGCCAGCAGTGTTATCGATGAGTACATCAATATGAGGCAATGGAAAATCGTCTTTAGGACATGCCCGGTTTAGATCGCGGAAGTCAATGCAAATTCTGACCTTCCCGTCCTTCTTCATAACCGGGACTATATTGGCCACCCATTGTGGATAAAGGACAACTCTAATGAATTTGGCTTTGTGTAATTTGTCGACCTCTTCCTTCATCTTTAAAGCCATTTGTGGGTGGAATCGCCTTAATTTCTGCTTGACCGGACTAGCTCCATCTTTTAATGTTAACCTGTGTTCAACTAAAGATGAGTCTAACCCCGGCATATCCTCATAACTCCAGGCGAAAGTGTCCTTATAATCCTTAAGAACTTGTATCATTGCCTTTTCATCCTCTGCAGAAAGATTTTTACTGACGAGGACAACCTTAGGTTCGTCTTCAGTCCCTAAGTTTATTTCTTTGGTGGGCTCTTCTACGGCAGCTGAAGGTTCATCAAATCTTTTCACTCCACTGGCATATGCCTCAGCCGCGTCCTCATCATCTTCCTCATCTTCAACAATGGGGTCCTTTTCATGCACTAACTCATATACCCCGTACCCATCATTGACCGACTCATCATCTGTATAATCTTCTGGCATCTGAATTGGATCTTCTAAAAGCTGAGGGATTAAAGAGCAAAAGGAACATTTATCAGCCAAATCCTGGAGGTATCTTTCTGGAATTTGCCTACCCTTAGGCTTCCTAGACTTCCTAACCTGCGTAAAACTGGACTCCCTAACTTCACTAGACTGCCTATCATAACCTAAGGAAGATGAAACATGATGAAAATCCTGAGATACAGGTGGAAATACAGGGGAATCCTCCCGTGGGGAGGGACAGAGTAGATCTAGAAGAGAATCTTGACCGACGGACCCGCGCGATGGGGTGTAATCGGACAAGTAAGATGTTTCCTCGATAATGATTTGGGAAGAATTTGTTGCCAAATTGGCGTTTTTTTTTGGACAATGAAAGAATTAAACACAAAGCAAGAATGAATACAAATGGGAGGAGAATCGGACGGAGGAAGTGGCACCAAGGCCAGAGGATTGGGGGGATCATATAGCAATATGTCCCAGATTAGATCATACATCCTCTCTAGGTCGAGAGGAGGTTGTGGAATAAAGTCCCGAGGGGACAGAGTGATCATTATGGGCGGAGCCCGTGGAATATCTTCAATTATGACCCGCGACCAAGTCGGGGTCAAGAGTAGTGTACGAAAAAGAGTATGGAGCATGAAGACATGTGAAGGATATGTCCCCCTCCAGAGCAGATCTGTTGTATAACCAGCTTCATAGGGGTCATCTGGCTCCCCTTCATCAGTTTGTTCGGACAGCAGTATCCGCTTGTCAAAGATTGTGCCAGGGCTCTCAATTAGCTCGTCAATCTGCGGTGGCCACTTAGGTTCTGCAGGATCCAGAAATAGTCTGTTCAGTGCTATGTATAGGTCCCTCAGGTCGAACCATCTGTACCATTCGCATTCAGGGTCATGGAATTTCCTCCTCTTCATAGGCCGCAGAGCCTCCAAGGATTGGTACGTAAGTAGTTCGGAACAATGTCTGGCCAAGTCCCTCCCATATATGTCATGGAAGTCAAAACAGGAAGTAATGACCACCGTGTTGTCGTGACTAAGTATGGGCCCTTTCACAAAGTGTGTATATAGAGTCCATGTTAAGGGATCTCGGCCTTCTTTCAGTGGTGTAGACATTGTTTCCAAGATTTCTTGACCATCTTCTTGCTGAACCCTGTCTTGCTTCACTTTCCTCGGCCTATAGCCCAGACCGCTTCCAGGTACTGCCCGATGATTTCTAACAGGAGTGGTCCTGCCTTGCAACTGTGTGCCCAGACCTTTCCCAGGCTTGTAGCCGTTTTTCATCATAATCTCCATCCTGGGGTACTCATGCACTTCCCCCTTTTGATAGCATTTAATGGGTATGGAGAAATGGTAGCGGCTTTCAAAGGATCAGCCACTGGACGGTAGACCTGTAATACCGACAGAAAAGGTTGTCGGCCAGGTAAAACAGCAGATTTAATATTCAATGTATGAGCAGCAGCAAGGATCGGCATGCTCGTCACTTTAATAATTCGTCCTTTGTAAGGGAATTTGAGGCATTGGTGATTCGTAGAAGGAATCGCCTCAAGAGTTTTAATATAAGGACGTCCCAGAATGGCATTTATGGAAGAGTCGATTTCTAGAATATGAAATTCGACCTCTGCATGACTTACTGGACCTAACTCCACCTTTAAATAAACCATTCCCAGAGGGGAACGGGTAGAATTGTCATATGCCGTAACTGAGATGGGGCTAGGCAGCCATTTCTCCTTGGGCACACCGCATAGCTCCAGGGTCTTCGGAGGTAAAACATTAATTGAAGCCCCTGTATCAACCAGGCATGCATCCACGGCCTTTTTGCAGATATTGACCGTGATGCTCAGAGCCATGCTTCTGGCGGCTGGCGGTGCTAGTTCCGATGTGTGGAATGTAATTGAGGGCTGATCCCCCTGAGGAACTAGTAGTGCTGCAATTTTCTCTACCGGCACGTCTTCATTGACCATCACCTTCTGTAGGTATTCCATTAAAGCTTCTTGGTGAATCTTGGACCTTTTAATCAATTCAAGTACAGTGATCCGTGCCGGTGTTTTGTCCAGATGTTTCAACAAGTCATATTGAGTGCCTGGTGCACTCTCTTCATTATGGGCTTCCTCAGTCGGCTGTGATGGGCCGTCTCTGACTGTGGACTGAGGAAAGACCTTGTTGAAAATCCTTCCACTCCGGAGCGCATGTTCCTCGACCGTGGAGGATCCGGGTGACACCTTGAGTACTGCAGAGTCGGGTGGCGTAAGCGGTGCGGAGGGTCGATGCGTAGGTGGTGGCGTTGGGTTAGGTGGTGATGGCGTAGGGTTAAGTGGTGATGGCGCAGTGCGGATTAAAGGCCTAGATGGTTGGATGGTAGATGGGTAAGTGGTTGGCGAAGTGGGGAATGGTACACGTAGTAACGGTTTGGATGGTTGGGGCATATCTGGGTAGGTGGTAGTGGTAGCGGGTGAAGTAGGAAATGGTATGCGTAATAATGGCCTAGATGGTAAAAGGGGCGCGTTATTGGTTTGCGGTGGGGTATATGATGGAGGCGTAGGAGTGCGGGGCGCCATGGGTCTAAGGAAGGTGGGTAGCGGTAGTGGGTTATTGGATGCGGGCGAATGATATGTGGGTGTGGGTAGAGGGGTGATGGTGACGGGTTGTGGTCTGGGTATGTGGATGGTGCGGCGTGGTAGTCGTTCTGCGGTACTTTGAACGTGACCCGTTGAGTAGAGAGAGGAAGAGTCCTCTATCCTCCATTGTTGCCCACGACCAGCCTCAGACTGGCTGTTCGTTAGAATGGGAGCAACCTGGTTCTGGTTCTGGTGCTCCGGGAGCGGATTCTGCACTATGCCCATGTTGGGTGGTGCTGCTGCTTGTGCCGGTGGTCTTGCTTGCTGCTGCTGTTGCTGCTGTTGCGGTCTCCTCGCCTTCAGGGCTGTTATGTATTTCTTAATTTCCTCCCAGTCTATGCCGCCCTGCTCGTTAAGATCATGAATATAATCTCTGAATTGGAAGCAGGTGTCAATGGTATGCCCAGGTTGCCTATGGAAGTAGCAATATCTGGACGTATCGGCATTTTGAGGCCAGACGGCCTTTTCCCTTGGCAAAACTAAGGCGTTAGCCGCCATCAAAGCACTGAAGATATCGGCCAAGGATTCTGGGAGAGCCGGGTATTCTGCCCTCTTCGGGCCTAGAGGTCTCCTTTGCTGGTTGTAGTCACCAGGAGGAGGGACATTGTGGTACGCCGGCGGTGCGCGTGGTTGGTACTGTGGCTGTTGTTGCTGCTGATACTGCTGCTGCTGGGGTTGCTGGTACTGCTGTTGCCGTTGTGGCTGTTGCTGTAGCTGTTGCTGGTTCTGATTCTGATTCGGCTGCTGGGACCGTTGATACTGCTGTTGGTACTGGGAGTTCTGCTGTTGTCTGTACCCTTGCTGCTGTGGCCTCTGGTACTGCTGCTGACTCCTCACGAACTGGGGCGAGTTATTGTTCATGGTGCTCACTTGCTCATGAGAGAGCGTGCCCTCGGTAGTCGGACCTGTGCTGGAAGAGTTCGGCACTGCAGGCTTCCGAGGCGGAGGCCTGCTAGGTCTATGAGGATCAAAGACGCTAGAGAATGTAGCGTCCTTGAAGGCATTCTGGCAGTACCGTGCTCTTTCATAGAGCTCTGCCATGTTAGTCAAGTTGTTCAAGGAGAGGACGAGCTTGAACTGGGGCGTGGCATTAGAAATTAACATTTTCACTTGTTCAGATTCGGACAAGTGATCCTTCACCTTTTCAGCCAGACCCCGCCACCTGTCAGCAAAACTGACAAACTCCTCATCAGGTTTCATCTTTTCTGCAATAAGGTCCGTGATAGACAAGGAGGGTGCAACTCTGTCCTGGTATCGTTGAATAAATTTGCGTGAAACGATACCGTAATCTTCTACTTCTGAGGGCTCCAGGGAAAAGAACCACTCGAGGGCTGGTCCCTCTAGAGATCTCCTGAACAAGAAGGCCAACGACCTCTTGTCGTTCTGCCAGAAAGAGGATTCATACATGAACTCCTTCAGATGTGTGAAGGGGTTACCAGTACCGTTGTACTTTCGGTACACTGGCATCTCAGAGGGTGGCAGATGGAATACTGGCAGACTCGGTAGACTGATCTCTGGTACAGCCCTGACCCCCATCATTTTCTGGAGGTTATTAAATTGCTCATCCATACGCTCCATTTTGGCCAGCAGCGTTTGTGTGGTCAGATCTGCTTGAGGAGGAGGAGGAGGAGGAGGTACTTGGTAGGCTTGCTGCCTAGAGTACGTTGGGCAGGGTGGACAATAGAGGGGAGGTCCGGCAGCGCTTCCGCCATGCCCGAGGGCATTTTGATAAGTAGGCGTTTGCGGTCTAGCCGGTTGCCTAGATGATGAAAGCTGCGGCCCAGCTGGCCGAGAAGTAATATGAAGGCCCTCCACGGCCTGATGGATATAAGGAGGAGGAAAAGAAGGTTGCTGAGGAACAGCAGGGGGAGCCACAGGGTTCGGCTCGGCAGGCTGCATGGGTGCCTTCCCCTTCAAAATAGATTGGATCGCCTCGAACTGCTGAGGGTCCAGTCGGGAGGCAAGAACTCCCAGAGCATTGATGAGATCCGTAGGATCAGAGGATGAGGGATCATTCTGGTTCATGTCCCCCTCAAGATCAGGATTAGGGATCGCATATTCATGCGGAAGAGGATCAGGATATTGATCACGTGGAGGCAAAAGAGGTGTCCGAACATTCCCATCTAGACGATACGGAATGGGGATAGAACTACGGGAGGCATCAGCATCTCTCCCACTCTCATAGTTGTACTCAGAATTCCGAGGGGCATTAGCATCTCCCTCGTAATTAACCATGGCGTCTGGAGCCACACTCAAGTCCCTACCCGATCGTAGCAACATGATGTTAGATTCCCTTTTCAAAGATTTAATCAAACAAGTTGTACAAAGATTAATCAAACAAGTGGATGCTTAACGTGATTTTAGGATTCCTTGTTGAGTTATTTGAATTGGATTAAACCACAATTTCGCTCAGGGAAAGGATCCTAGTTTCAGTTCAATTTCCACCGTTATTCTCTAGGGCTTTCTCTCACAACGCTTTCAGAATCTAACCGGGACTTCAATTGGTACAACCAGCCCGACGATCAAGGAGGAGTACCTTGATTTTGGGGACTTATGGAGGTCTCAACGTCAACTTCTCTAGTCTGATCAAGGGACCAACCCAATCAGAGAGAGTTGCTGACGTCGAGTAATGTGTTCCTAAGAAGAGGAGGGTATTAGCCTCAATGCGTATGTCCTGTGGCCTGGATGGCCTCTAATGCTTAGTAAGTAATGGGTAGCTAGCACTCAAAACACAAAAATCTGGAAACTGAAAAAAAATTAAGAAACTGTCTGAATCGCGTCGATGGTAGTCGACGCTATTCAAAACAGAACTTAATTTTCCGCAGAAGCAGATGCAGACAGCAGAGAAACTGTGAAGCCTGAAAGGCGTCTAGGTAGGTTGACGCGGTTTTGAAACGCGTCAGCTATCCTGGACGCTTTTCAGTTCGCAGAAGCAATTTTCCAGGAGGATTTTCTGGGTTGAATCCTCCTTAAACAAGATGAAAAGCAGTAAACAATCGACTCATGCAAATTTTTTAGTTCCAGATTCTAAACAGGATGATTTACTACCTAAACAACTAGAAAAACAATCAATCACACATCATTTCTATCACAAAAACAGCTTTTTGAGTTAATCAAGGGGGGGGCAAGATCTTGCCACTGGGGTGTGCACGTGGTGCACGAGGGAAATCAATTAAACTAAACACTCACCAATTGGTGAGGACGTGTCCAGAGACACCAATGGTGCACCGTGGGTGCCCGATATGATGATAGCAAGAACAAAAAGAAACTAAAAGATGGCGAGACCAAGTCCCACCGTGATCGCCAAAAAAGCTGTAGGTGCTTAGAATGACCGTGTGATTAACATGAAATATCTATGTTGTTTAGGTGTAAACTAACCTATTAAAAACAGCAACTAAAGTGCAGTGATCGCCAGAAACTTTTAACTTAAAAGTTTCAAAAGAGATATGATCGCCTACCTTTCAAACGCGGAAGATTGAGTCCTTGGTTCCCCTTCCTCAGCCGGCTGAAGAAAGAGAGCCCTTTCTTTGCTTCTTTGTTCTTACTGTTGAGTTTGAGGTTGAGGATTGTCCAGAAGTTGTACTTGATTTCCCCTTTTTGATCTCTTGTTGTTGTTGAGTGCAGCAAAGACAGAAACAAAATAAAGAAGAATGATGATGAGAATTTAAGTAGAAGTAGTATCTGAACTAATCATGATTTTAAGCATATTTAAAACAGCAAACTCACTTTTTTAATGGCTTTGAAACCCCTTAGATTAAGTAGGTTTTTGAAAGATTATGCTGTGGTGTGTGTTTGCATGAAGTGAATATGAAAAATGAAACTAATGAAATGAATGCAGTAATGAAAAACTTATGCCCAATCGGTTGAAGCTCTGAAAGGATGAAGATCTTGAAAGGACGCCGCCTTCTAGAAATGGTAGCGCTCCGGCGTTACGACGTTGTTGCTCCGATCTTCAAATCGCTATAACGCTATGGCTCAACTCAACTTAATTCTGTTCTCTCTTTCTTTTTTTTTAACTCTTCAACATGCAGGGTATTTATAGGCATTTCTTGCATTCGAGATTAACATTAGAAAACTCTGAATTTATCCATCTTAACCGACAGATAAATACTGATTAATTCATCTTTATCTGTAATTATCTAAAACGCGTCCACCTTGGCTGACGCCTTTCAGATCAATTAAGATAAGGATAAATATCCGGGAAAACTTATCTTTATCTTTATTAGGTAAAACGCGTCCACTTGTGTAGACGTCTTTTACACTAATTAAGATAAGGATAAACATCCGGAAGGGAAGTTAAAATCACTTAGGAAACTTAAACTGCGTCGACATTAACAGACGCCTTTTAGTTAATTAATCAATTAATTAAAATTCAAATTTAAACGCTAAAACAGGAATAAAGTCTAAATCGCGTCCACACAGGTTGACGCGTTTTAGAATTCTGAATCGCGTCCACACAGGTTGACACGTTTTAGAAAGAATTCTGAATCGCGTCCACACAGGTTGACACGTTTTAGAATTCTGAATCGTGTCCACACAGGTTGACACGTTTTAGAATTTCTGCATCTTTTAACTGAAATTTGAGTTAAAATCAATTTAATTGATTAACTTAAACATGTCTGTTAAACCCGACACTCAAAAAGATCAATAAAAATTAATTAATGATTAAACATTAGACCATTTTGAGGCATTATTATATGATATGAAATTTACTCGAAATGACGTTAAAATTAGCGTGTCTACACCTGGTGCACTCTCTTCATTGTGTGCTTCCTCCGGCAGCTGTGACGGGCCGTCTCTAACTGTTGACTGAGGAAAGACTTTGTTGAAAATCCTCCCACTCCGGAGCGCATGTTCCTCGGCTGTGGAAGATCCGGGTGATACTTTGAGTACCGCAGGGTTGGATGGTGCGGATGATGCGGGGTGTTGGTATGTGGGTGATGGCGTGGGGTTAGGTGTTGGTGGCGTGGTGCGGATTAAAGGTCTAGACGGTTAGATGGCGGAAGGGTAAGTAGTTGGTGTGGATGAAGTGGGGAATGGCATGCGTAATAGTGGTTTGGAAGGTTGGATGGTATCTGGATAAGCGGTAATGGTAGCGGGCGAAGTAGGGAACGGTACGCGTAATAGCGGTTTGGATGGTAGGAGGGGTGCGTAGTTGGTTTGCGGGGGGTTATTTAATGAAGGCGTAGTGGTATGGGGTGTAATGGGCTTGAGGAAAGCGGGTGGTGGTAATGGGTTAGTGGGTGCGGGTGAGTGATATGCGGGTGTTGGTATAGGGGTAATGGTAATGGGTTGTGGTCGGGGTATGTAGATGGTGCGGCGTGGTGGTTCTGCGGTACTCGGAATATGGCCCGTTGAATAAATAGAGGAAGAGTCCTCTATTCTCCAATGTTGCCCGCGGTTAGCCTCAGACTGGTTGTTTGTCAGAATATGGGCAACTTGGTTTTGGTTTTGATGCTCCGAAAGCGGGTTCTACACTATGCCCATGTTCGGTGGTGGTGCTGCTTGTGCTGGTGCTCTTGTTTGCTGTTGCTGCTACTGCTGTGGTGCTCTTCTTGATTTTAAGGCTGATATGTACTTTTTCATCTCTTCCCAGTCTATGCCGCCCTGCTCGTTGAGATCATGAATATAATCTCTAAATTGGAAGCATGTGTCAATAGTGTGCCCAGGTTGCCTATGGAAATAGCAATACCTAGACGTGTCGGCATTCTGGGGCCAAATTGCCTTTTCTCTTGGCAGGACTAAGGCATTGGCTGCCATTAAAGCACTGAAGATGTCTGCCAAGGACTCTGGGAGGACCGGGTATTCTGCCCTCTTCGGGCCTGGAGGTCTTCTCTGCTGATTATAGTCAGCAGGAGGAGGGACATTATGATATGCCGGTGGTGCGCGTGGCTGATACTGCTGCTGTTGTTGATACTGCTGTTGTTGTGGTGGCTGGTACTGCAATTGCCGTTGTGGCGGTTGTTGTGGTTGTTGATGTTGCTGTTGCTGGTTCGGCTGCTGGGGCTGCTAATACTGAGGGTTCGGCTGCTGCCTGTACCCCTGCTGGTTCGACTGCGGTGGCCTCTGGTACTGCTGTTGACTCCTCACGAACTGGGGCGAATTGTTGTTCATACTGCTGACTTGCTCATGAGAGAGCGTGCCCTCGGTAGTTGGAACTGTGCTGGGAGAATTTGGCACTGCAGGCTTCCAAGGTGGAGGCCTGCTAGGTCTGTGAGGATCAAAGACGCTAGAGAACGTAGCGTCTGACAGTACCGCGCTCTTTCATAGAGCTCTGCCATGCTGGTCAGATTGTTCAGGGAGAGGACTAGTTTGAACTGGGGCGTAGCATTGGAAATCAGCATCTTCACTTGCTCCGACTCGGACAAGTGATCTTTCACTTTCTCGGCCAAGCCCCGCCATCTGTCGGCAAAACTGACGAACTCCTCATCGAGTTTCATCTTTTATGTTATTAGGTCAGTGATGGACAGGGAGGGGGAATGTCTATCCTGGTATCGTTGAATGAATTTTCCGGAAACGATACCATAGTCCTCTACTTCAGAGGGTTCCAAGGAAAAGAACCACTCGAGGGTTGGTCCCTCTAAAGATCTCCTGAACAAAAAGGCCAACGACCTCTTGTCGTTTTGCCAGAAGGATGACTCGTACATGAACTCCTTCAAGTGGGTGAAGGGGTTACCAATACCGTTATACTTCCGGTATACTGGCATCTTGGAGGGCGGCAGGTGGAACACTGGCAGGCTTGGTAAGTTGATCTCCGGTGCAGCTTTGACTCCCATCATCTTCTGGAGGTCGTTGAATTGTTCGTCCATGCGCTCCATCTTCGCCAGCAACGCTTGCGCTGTCGGATCAGCCTGGGGAGGAGGGGGAAGTAGAGGTACTTGATAGGCCTGTTGCCTAGAGTACGTCGGACAAGGAGGACAGTAAAGAGGAGGTCCGGCAGAGCTTCCGCCATGCCCGAGGGCAATTTGGTTAGCGGGCGTCAGCGGTCTGGCCGGTTGCCTAGAAGAGGAAAGTTGCGGCCCAGCGGGCCGGGAAGTGACATGGAGGCTGTAACGACCCGCCATCCTATGACCGGAGACCCGGTCACTAAATGGATGTCGGCCCATTAACTGCGGGTTCACACCCGGATCTCACACAACACATCTGGAGGAGTAAGTGCTAAATAAGGCTAAATATAACAACCACACGGACTACAGAGGTAAGCAAGTGCGCAGGAAGGAAAATAACAATGTCCGTATACAGTCCAACAATAATTACATGTCCAACAAATTAAATAAGTACAGGCAGAAAGAAAGTACAACAACATCGGGGCATACCCCGGAACAGAGACAGCTGCTGGTCCGCACACCAAGAAGGCACCACACGCCTCCGCACGCCGCGAAGTCCACACCTGAAACCGTAGGGAGTGAGCCACACCAGAATTGGGCTCAGTAGGGATCATCCGATCCCCTGCCTCCCACTCACACACCCACAAGTGTAACAACACAGATATATGGCAATTAAGTAAAGCAGTAAACACAGCACCTAAATCTGATAAGAAACATACGATAAACAGTGTAGCAAGAATAGTTCTAAGCAACCCGAAGAACCCAACACAGAGTCACGTTTCACAGCCAAGGTCCACAAAGCGACTGAACCACACTGTCGACCGAAGTCAAACGTCGCCTCCCAACACTACCACCACTGCTCACGCCTGTCCACCCCTACAGTGTTCCGGGGCACTGTAGGGTGAGGCAGTGAGCGAGACTAGGACTAGCTGGAACCAGTGTACCTCCACTGTCAGCTACGTGTGCACACAAGCAGTCTAGACTACTGTCCTACCCACCGGATTGCCTCCACGCTAGGCCTCAGCGCTTTAGGAGGGCCCTGGGGACCGGCGAACCCCCGTCAAGCCGAAGCTACAGGAACTACCCACAACCCTAACCTCCCGGGCTGCGTCAGGCCAAAGGGCTAAGGGTACCACTCGTAACCTTGATCAAAGGTCACATCAGGCCCAGTGGCTACAGGGGTAAAACAACTCCACAACCAGCTCCACAGCAAGAAATGCGCCGGAAGCTACCACGACAAACAGGGAAACCCGACCCGCTGAGGCCAAGCAGCAACCCCTCGGATAGCGCACCAGCTACTCCGGCCCGACGGGCTCAAGGTGGTTCTGCTTCCCTCAGCCAAAGGAAAACCACAACATGTACCCCTTCTCCCACCGGTACGGCACAATGCCTCACAGACACCATGACCCTGTCTCCATCGGTCCATGGTAACAAACGTAAACCACAGTCATTCCGATCCACAGTTGTGTAAGCACATACACACATATAACATGATGTAACTCCATTAACGCAGAAGTCCTCAGTCTCAGCGTACAACGTAACACATGTATTGAACCGTCCCGCAGTGAAACATATGGTAAAACCAGGATTACACAGTTCTGTCTTGAATCGCGTCGACCGAGGTCGACGCCATTCAAGTCCCTTAGACAGGTTTACTTAAAGTCAGATTATTCCTTGAAACGCGTCGTCATAGGGAGACGCCCTTTAAAACGCGTCCGGGTCCACAGACGCCATTCACACCAAAATTCCAGATTTACAGATCCTCACTCGGGGCGATTTCCTGCTTAAATGGCGTCATGATGGCTCGACGTCCTTCCGAAAGGCGTCGTCCATCCATGACGTTATTTAGCGCCAGAACCCCTACTCGAAAAACCTCGAACAAGGAGGTTTCTATCCTAAAAGGCGTCGTACTGCCCTGACGCCCTTCTGAAAGGCGTCGACCAGGCACGACGCCGTTTAGCGCCAGAAACCTGGTTCCCTGGTTTGAACCGAGGGTTTCTCCCTTAATCCCAAGCACCCCGAAAAGCCCCAAAACCAATGGGGGAAGAAGAGAAATCCAACCATCACAAGCATGCTACAAAACCACGTTCACAAGCACCGCCATTCCCACAAGGAATCCCCCTAAACATGCTCAATCTAGCCCCAAACACGTCACGTCACGCCAAGAAACATACGAGCAACACATGCAAGGTTCGTCCCCCTACCGGTTCTTGAACTCCTCCAAGCTCCTCGCCGCCGACCCGCCGCACCGCAGACCGCCGCCGGTACCCTCGAGGACGCCGCAACTCCGCCGGGACGTCGGCCGCCGTCCGGAGAAGGGAACGCCGCGAAGGAGGTGGTGGAGGTAGAGGTGAGAGGTAGGGAGGCTATGGAGTGATGGAAGAGGAAGAAGAGGAGGGGAAGGGAGGAAGGAGGGCGGAGAGGGAGCGGAGAGGCGAGGAGAGAGAGTGTGGAGGCGAAAGTGAGGGAAAGAAGGGGAGGCTCGCGGGGTCAATCCGAATCCAGCTAAAACGTGTCGATCGAGGCAGACGCCATTCAGTCTGATAGGACAGCCGTACTGACAGCGCTCTGAAACGCGTCGATCACCGTGGACGCCTTTCAGACGATGTGACAGGCCGTACTGACAACGCTCTGGCGCCGTGCCCTGACATCGCAGATGTCGCAGTCTGAATCGCGTCGATCAATCTGGACGCCATTCAGACGAAGTGACAGGGGCCGTACTCTCGCGGCCCAAAAACTGCCCACGTGGCGCACACGTGGCACAACAAACAGCAGACCTAAATGGCGTCCACACACCCTGACGCCTTTTGAAAGGCGTCGAGCAGCGCTGACGCCATTCAGTCAGAAATCTCAAGACCCCTCCAGGGTCCAAACCAGGGGATCCGGCCCAAACCCGACCCGAATACAGAACCCCAAACTTCAGTCCTTACAAAGGCCTTCCATGGCCTGATGAATGTAGGGAGGATGATGAGGAGGTTGCTGAGGGATGGCAGGGGGAGCTGTAGGGTTCGGCTCGGCAGACTGCATGGGCATCTTCCCCTTTAGAATGGACAGGATCGCCTCAAACTGCTGAGGGTCCAGACGGGAGGCAAGAACTCCCAAAGCATTTACAAGATCCGAGGGATCAGAAGATGAGGGATCATCAGGATTCATGTCCCCCTCAAAAGTAGGATTAGGGACCGCATGCACATGCGGGGGAGGATCAAGATATTGATCATGAGGATGATAAAGAGGGGTTGAAACATTCCCATTATGTCGAACTGGAATATGAAGAGAATTACGGGAGGCATCAGCATCTCTCCCGCTCTCGAAATGCTAGTCAGAATCGCGAGGGGCATTAGCATCTCCCTCGTAGTTGACAATGGCATATGGAGCCATGCTCAAGTCCCTGCCTGATCGGAGCAGCATGATGTTAGATTTTTTTTTCAGAGATTGGCAAACAAGTTGTACAGAGATTAAATAAACAAGTGGATGTTTAACATGATTTTAGGGTTCCTTGTTGGGTTATTTGGATTTAATTAAATCATAAATTCGCTCAAGGGATGGGATCTTAGTTTCAGTTCAATGTCCACCGTTATATTCTGCCTTTCTCTCACAACGTTATGGAAATCTAACCGGGACTTCAATTGGTACAACCAACCCGATGATCAAGGAAGAATACCTTGATTTTGGGGACTTACGGAGGTCTTTAACGCCAACTACTCTAGTCTGATCGAGGGACCGACCCAATCAGAGAGAGTTGATGACGTCAAGAAGAGTGTTCCTAAGAAGAGGAGGGTGTTAGCCTCAATATGTATGACCTGTAGCCTGGATGGCCTCTAATGCTTAATACATAATGGGTAATTAGCACACAGATCACAAAATCTGAGAACTGAAGAAGAAATAAGAAACTGTCTGAATCGCGTCGCTGTTGGTCGACGCTATTCAAACATAGCCTTAATTTTTCGCAGAAACTCAGATAGCATACAGCAAATAAATGAGACTGAAAGGCGTCTGGGTTAACCGACGCAGTTTGAAATGCGTCGGTGTTCCTAGACGCTTTTCAAGTCACAGGTTCAGTTTTCCAGGAGGAATTTCTGGATTGATTCCCCTTTAAACAGGATAAAAACGATAAATAATCAGCTCATGCAAAAGAAAATTTGTTTCAGGTTTTAACAGGATGACGTTATCAAATAAACAACTAAGATATCAATCAATCACACAACATTTCATCAGAAAACAGCTTTTCAATTAATCAACGGGGAGGGCAAGATCTTGCCATAGGGGTGTGCACGTGGTGCGCGTAGGAATAACAACTAAATTAAAAACTCACCAATTGGTGAGGGCGTGTCGAGAGACACAGGTGGTGCACCGTGGGTGCCCGATTAACAACAGCAAGAACAAAGAATTAAAAAGATGGCAAGACCATGTCCCACCATGATCGCCAAAAAAACTGTGAGTGCTTAAAATGGGTGTGTGATTATCATGAAAAATCTATGTTGTTTAAATGCAAAATAAACTTGTTAAAAAGAAACTAAGTAATGTGATCGCCAGAAACCTTCGACTTAAAAGTTTCAAAAGAAAGAGTTTGATCGCCTACCTATTTAGACGTGGGAGATTCTTGAGTTCTTGGTTCCCCTCCTTCAGCCGGCTGAAGAAAGAGAGCCCTTTCTTTTCTTTGTTCTTGCTTTGATTGCTGTTGAGTTTTGAGGATCATCCAAGTTCCTTGTTGTTTGCTATTGATTTCCTCCCCTTGATTCTTCTTTTTTTGTACTTTGCAAGAAATAGTGTAATGACTGAGATTTCGGGTTCTGTGTTCGGGTCGGGATCGGGCCGGATCCCCTGGTTTGGACCCTGTGGGGTCTTGTGATTTCTGGCTGAATGGCGTCAGCTCTCGTCGACGCCTTTCAAAAGGCGTCAGGGTGCGTGGACGCCATTTAGGTTCCTGGTTGTTGTGCCACGTGTGCGCCACGTGGGCGGGTTTTCGGGCCGCGAGAGTACGGCCCTGTCAGATTTGTCTGAACGGCGTCCAGGTGGGTCGACGCGTTTCAGACTGCGACATCTGCGATGTCAGGGCATGGCGCCAGAACGTTGTCAGTACGGCCTGTCACATCGTCTGAACGGCGTCCACGGTGGTCGACGCATTTCAGAGCGGTGTCAGTACGGCTGTCCTGTCAGACTGATAGGCGTCTGCCTCGATCCACGCATTTTAGCTGGTTTCTGAATGACCCCGCGAGCCCTCCCTTCTTTCCCCTCATTCTCACCCTCACACTCTCTCTCTCCTCACCCCCTCCGCCTCTCCGGCGATCTTCCTCCCTTCCCTCCTCTTCTTCCTCTTCCAACCACTCCATAGCTTCCCTACCTCTCACCTCTACCTCCACCACTTCCTTCGCGGCGTTCCCTTCTCCGGACGGCGGCCGACGTCCCGGCGGAGTGGCGGCGTCCCCGAAGGTACCGGCGGCGGCGTGGGGCGAGACGGGTCGGCGGCGAGGAGCTTGGTGGAGTTCAAGAACCGGTAGGGGGACGAACCTTGCTTGTGACGTTCGTGTGATTCTCGGCGTGACGTGATGTATTTGGGGCTAGAATGAGCATGTTTAGGGGGTTTTCTTGTGGGAATTGGCGTGCTTGTGATCGTAGGATTCGGCGTATGCATGTGGTAGTTGAGTTCTCCTTCCTCTCCCTCTTGTTTTGGGGTTTTCAGGGTGCTTGGGGTTCAAGGGAGGAACCCTCGGTTCGAACCAGGGAACCTGGTTCCTGGCGCTGAAAGGCGTCGTCCCTGGTCGACGTCTTTTAGAAGGACGTCGGTTAAGTACGACGCGTTTCAGGGCAGAAATCCCCCTGTTCGAGTTTCAGAGGTTAGGGGTGCTGGGCTAAATGACGTCATGGGTGATCGACGCCTTTCTGAAGGACGTCGAGTCACCATGACGCCATTTAGGCAGGATTTGCCCCCGCTTAATGGTTCTGTATTCTGGATTTCGGGGTTGAATGGCGTCGGGCCATCCAGACGTGTTTTAATAGGCGACTTCATCGGTGGACGCGTTTTAAGCGTTATTCTGGTCTTTTAATAAACCCGTCTGTGGGGCTTGAATGGCGTCGACCTCGGTCGACGCGATTCAAGCCAGGAATGGTTTACTTGGGGTATTTGATGTATGTTTAACGGTGGGATGGTTCTAATGCATGCTTTGAGTTATATACTGAGACTGAGAACTTCTGCATGACTGGGATTTCATCATCTGTGGGTGTGTATGTGCTTTAACTGTACGTTGAGACTGGGGTTTATTGTGCGAATGGATTGACAGCATGTTATATGTGTGTGTGTGATCATACGATTGTGGATCGATGTGACAATGGTTTCCGATGTCACCATGGACCGGTGGGGACAGGGTCATGGTGTCTGTGAGGAGGGGTGCTCGTGGTGTTTTACCTTTAGCTGAGGGAAGCAGAACCACCTTGAGCCGGCGGGCCGGAGTAGCTAGTGTGCTATCCGAGGGGTTGCTGTTTGGTCTCAGCGGGTCGGGGTTTCCCTTGCTTGTTGTGACGGCTTCCGGCGTGTCTCTTGCTGTGGAGCTGGTGGTTTTACTGGTGGGAGTTGGTTTACCCTTTAGCCAATGGGCCTGATGTGACCTTTGATCAGGGTTACGAGTGGTACCTTTAGCCCTTGGCCTGATGCAGCCCGGGAGAGTTGGGTCTGCGGGTAGTTCCTATAGCTGCGGCTTGACGGGGGTTCCCGGTCCCCAGGACCCTCCAGGAAAGCGCTGAGGCCTAGCGTGGCGGCAATCCGGTGGTAGGACAGTAGTCTAGACTGCTTGTGTGCACACGTAGCTAGCAGTGGCTGTACACTGAGTCCAGCTAGTCCTAGTTTAGCTCACTGCCTCATCCTACAGTGCCCCGGAACGCTGTAGGGGTGGACAGGCGTGAGCAGTGGTGGTAGTGTTGGGAGGCGACGTTTGACTTCGGTCGACTGTGTGGTCTAGTCGCCTTGTGGACTTCGGTCGTGAGACGTGGCTCTGTGTTGGGTTCTTCGGATTACTCAGAGTTGTTCCTGCTACACTGTCTGTCGTACGTTTCGTACCGGGGTTGCCTGTTGTGCTTACTGCTTTACTTGACTGTTCTATATATTCTGTTGCTTCACTTGTGGGTGTGTGAGTGGGAGGCGGGGGATCGGATGATCCCTACTGAGCCCAGTTCTGGTGTGGCTCACTCCCTGCGGTTTCAGGTGTGGACTTCGAGGCGCAGCGGTAGCGTGGTGTCTTCTTGGTGTGCGGACCAGCAGCTGTCTTAGTTCCGGGGTATGCCCCGATGTTGTTGTACTTTCTTTCTGCCTGTACTTATTTAATTGTTGGACATGTAATTATTGTTGGACTGTATACGGACATTGTTACTTTCCCTGCGCACTTGTTTACCTTTGTAGTCCGTGAGATTGTTATATTTAGCACTGTTTAGCACTTACTCCTCCAGATGTGTTGTGTGAGATCCGGGTGTGAGCCCGTAGTTAATGGGCCGACATCCATTTAGTGACCGGGTCCCCGGTCATAGGATGGCGGGTCGTTACAGATGGTATCAGAGCTCAGTCTGGTCGAGTATGTGATAAACTAGGTTAGATATTATAGTCCAACAATAAGTACGAGTCTGTACAGGCGATGGCTGCTGGTGTAGATTGATAGGTTTTGACGTGTTTTTGGTTCGATTTGCGTGTTGTGGGTAGCGATGGCGCCGAAGAGGAGAGCTCCGTTGGCTCGTGGTTCGAGAACAGGTGGTGGTGACCCGAGGACAGAAGGACATCATATGGATCGTTTTATGGAAGTTATGATTGGGGCTATGTCTAGATATCAGCAAAGAGATGGAGCTGAGGGGTCCAGTTCCCGAGGTGGCCAATCCACGGTGGTGGAGCGGTTCTTGAAGCTGAAGCCTCCTTCTTTCACGGGTCAACCTGTTCCGGATGCGGCAGCGCAGTGGATTAAGGAAATGGAGAAGGCATTTGATGTGCTAGAATGTGCTGAGAATGACAAGACCTTGTTGGCAACCTACTTGTTGAAGGGTGATGCCTATGATTGGTGGGTTACCATCAAGGGGTTGATGTTCCCAGATAGATCTTTGAGAGAGATTCCTTGGGAAGGCTTTGTGAGGGAGTTCAGTGGACAGTACCTTCCGAGGCATGTTCGTAGGGCCAAGGAAAGGGAGTTCATGGAATTGGTGCAGGGTGATACGTCGGTGTTAGAGTATCAGATGAGATTTGTGGCCCTGGGAAGGTTTGCTCCTCACATTTCTGGGTGTGAGGATCTGAGGACGGAGAAATTCGTGGATGGACTTCGGCATGATTTGAGGGAGTTTGTGGCAGCTCACTGTTGTAAGGATCTAGCATCAGCGGTTCGGTGCGCGGCAGCGGTGGAGATGCAGTTTCAACACTCGGCAGAGGAATCGGAGCATTCAGCACAGGAGAAGCAGCATAGCAGAGATCGATCAGCGGCTTTTTCGGCAGGTGGTTCGAGTTCGTTCGAGGTCGAGTTCCAGGAGGTTCCTTGTGACGAGGATGAAGATGGTTCGGCTCAGCAGATGCAGTCAGAGGTCGGCTGGCAGCAGGAGGCGAGGCGGGACGCTGCAGGTCGTTGTCCCCGTTGTAGCAGGTTTCATGGCGACAAGATATGTCCCATGATCACTGGTAGCTGTTTTGACTGTGGCAGGAAGGGACATTTCGCGAGGAACTGTCCCCGGAAGAAGAAGGCAGGTCAGGGGCCGAGTGGTCAGTAGGTGGTCGAGGCGTGATTGGAGTCGCGTCTCTTTGTGGAGGTTCGAGAGGCTGTGCTAGATGGGCACTTTTATCTTGTCTTGTTCAGAGGTGGTTGTGGACTTTAGTGGCACTTGTATGTATTTGGGTTTGGTGGAGAATCGATTTTGTAATATGTGCCTTGCTAGTGTATGGTTATTGATGATCTTTCAACCTTTGTTGGAATTGGGAATCTTGGTTAGCTTGTTGAGATTATGTTTGGCTATTATGTGGTGTCTTGTGTGAGCGATTGGTGAGGATGTTTGCTGAGATCGGTGTGTCGGCTTGTGGTGGTTAGCCGAGTTGAGCGTTGAGCGGTTACTAATTTCGAGGACGAAATTCTTTTAAGGGGGGGAGAATGTAATGACCGAGATTTCGGGTTCTGTGTTCGGGTCGGGATCGGGCCGGATCCCCTGGTTTGGACCCTGTGGGGTCTTGTGATTTCTGGCTGAATGGCGTCAGCTCTCGTCGACGCCTTTCAAAAGGCGTCAGGGTGCGTGGACGCCATTTAGGTTCCTGGTTGTTGTGCCACGTGTGCGCCACGTGGGCGGGTTTTCGGGCCGCGAGAGTACGGCCCTGTCAGATTTGTCTGAACGGCGTCCAGGTGGGTCGACGCGTTTCAGACTGCGACATCTGCGATGTCAGGGCATGGCGCCAGAACGTTGTCAGTACGGCCTGTCACATCGTCTGAACGGCGTCCACGGTGGTCGACGCGTTTCAGAGCGGTGTCAGTACGGCTGTCCTGTCAGACTGATAGGCGTCTGCCTCGATCGACGCATTTTAGCTGGTTTCTGAATGACCCCGCGAGCCCTCCCTTCTTTCCCCTCATTCTCACCCTCACACTCTCTCTCTCCTCACCCCCTCCGCCTCTCCGGCGATCTTCCTCCCTTCCCTCCTCTTCTTCCTCTTCCAACCACTCCATAGCTTCCCTACCTCTCACCTCTACCTCCACCACTTCCTTCGCGGCGTTCCCTTCTCCGGACGGCGGCCGACGTCCCGGCGGAGTGGCGGCGTCCCCGAAGGTACCGGCGGCGGCGTGGGGCGAGACGGGTCGGCGGCGAGGAGCTGGGTGGAGTTCAAGAACCGGTAGGGGGACGAACCTTGCTTGTGACGTTCGTGTGATTCTCGGCGTGACGTGATGTATTTGGGGCTAGAATGAGCATGTTTAGGGGGTTTTCTTGTGGGAATTGGCGTGCTTGTGATCGTAGGATTCGGCGTATGCATGTGGTAGTTGAGTTCTCCTTCCTCTCCCTCTTGTTTTGGGGTTTTCAGGGTGCTTGGGGTTCAAGGGAGGAACCCTCGGTTCGAACCAGGGAACCTGGTTCCTGGCGCTGAAAGGCGTCGTCCCTGGTCGACGTCTTTTAGAAGGACGTCGGTTAAGTACGACGCGTTTCAGGGCAGAAATCCCCCTGTTCGAGTTTCAGAGGTTAGGGGTGCTGGGCTAAATGACGTCATGGGTGATCGACGCCTTTCTGAAGGACGTCGAGTCACCATGACGCCATTTAGGCAGGATTTGCCCCCGCTTAATGGTTCTGTATTCTGGATTTCGGGGTTGAATGGCGTCGGGCCATCCAGACGCGTTTTAATAGGCGACTTCATCGGTGGACGCGTTTTAAGCGTTATTCTGGTCTTTTAATAAACCCGTCTGTGGGGCTTGAATGGCGTCGACCTCGGTCGACGCGATTCAAGCCAGGAATGGTTTACTTGGGGTATTTGATGTATGTTTAACGGTGGGATGGTTCTAATGCATGCTTTGAGTTATATACTGAGACTGAGAACTTCTGCATGACTGGGATTTCATCATCTGTGGGTGTGTATGTGCTTTAACTGTACGTTGAGACTGGGGTTTATTGTGCGAATGGATTGACAGCATGTTATATGTGTGTGTGTGATCATACGATTGTGGATCGATGTGACAATGGTTTCCGATGTCACCATGGACCGGTGGGGACAGGGTCATGGTGTCTGTGAGGAGGGGTGCTCGTGGTGTTTTACCTTTAGCTGAGGGAAGCAGAACCACCTTGAGCCGGCGGGCCGGAGTAGCTAGTGTGCTATCCGAGGGGTTGCTGTTTGGTCTCAGCGGGTCGGGGTTTCCCTTGCTTGTTGTGACGGCTTCCGGCGTGTCTCTTGCTGTGGAGCTGGTGGTTTTACTGGTGGGAGTTGGTTTACCCTTTAGCCAATGGGCCTGATGTGACCTTTGATCAGGGTTACGAGTGGTACCTTTAGCCCTTGGCCTGATGCAGCCCGGGAGAGTTGGGTCTGCGGGTAGTTCCTATAGCTGCGGCTTGACGGGGGTTCCCGGTCCCCAGGACCCTCCAGGAAAGCGCTGAGGCCTAGCGTGGAGGCAATCCGGTGGTAGGACAGTAGTCTAGACTGCTTGTGTGCACACGTAGCTGGCAGTGGCTGTACACTGAGTCCAGCTAGTCCTAGTTTAGCTCACTGCCTCACCCTACAGTGCCCCGGAACGCTGTAGGGGTGGACAGGCGTGAGCAGTGGTGGTAGTGTTGGGAGGCGACGTTTGACTTCGGTCGACTGTGTGGTCTAGTCGCCTTGTGGACTTCGGTCGTGAGACGTGGCTCTGTGTTGGGTTCTTCGGATTACTCAGAGTTGTTCCTGCTACACTGTCTGTCGTACGTTTCGTACCGGGGTTGCCTGTTGTGCTTACTGCTTTACTTGACTGTTCTATATATTCTGTTGCTTCACTTGTGGGTGTGTGAGTGGGAGGCGGGGGATCGGATGATCCCTACTGAGCCCAGTTCTGGTGTGGCTCACTCCCTGCGGTTTCAGGTGTGGACTTCGAGGCGCAGCGGTAGCGTGGTGTCTTCTTGGTGTGCGGACCAGCAGCTGTCTTAGTTCCGGGGTATGCCCCGGTGTTGTTGTACTTTCTTTCTGCCTGTACTTATTTAATTGTTGGACATGTAATTATTGTTGGACTGTATACGGACATTGTTACTTTCCCTGCGCACTTGTTTACCTTTGTAGTCCGTGAGATTGTTATATTTAGCACTGTTTAGCACTTACTCCTCCAGATGTGTTGTGTGAGATCCGGGTGTGAGCCCGTAGTTAATGGGCCGACATCCATTTAGTGACCGGGTCCCCGGTCATAGGATGGCGGGTCGTTACAAATAGAAAGAAGAAGGAACAATGAGAACTTTGGCAAAAATAGTATCCATTCTAAACAAAATTTTAAACATGCAACTAAACAAGAAAACTCACTTGTTGAGTGGTCTTTTAAACCCCTTTATCAAATAGGTTTTAAAAATGATGCTAGTGTTGTGTGTGTTGCATGGAGTGATGTGATGAAGAATGCAACACTAATGAGGATGAAAATGTGAAAAGAATGTAGAAATGAATTGAAAGCTAATGCTGGATGGATGGCCCCTGGAAAGCCTTGATCTTGGACGGATGAAGAATGGATGCCGACTCTTGGAAGCAGAACTTCAACGTTTGGACGTCGTCGCCAAGATTTCTTCTTCAATTTTCACTCAATTATCACTTGCGTCAGCATTACTCTCTTCAATATCACTAACTGTCACTCATCCAAGAGGCTGAGTATTTATAGACTTCTTTGCATCCGCGGATTTACATGAAGAAATCTTGAGATTTATCCATCTTAACCAACAGATAAATATAGATTAATTCATCTTTATCTGTAATTATCTAAAACGCGTCGCCCATTGAAAACGCCTTTTACACTAATTAAGATAAGGATAAACATCCGGAAGAGAGATAGAAACAACTTAGGAAACCTAAAATGCGTCGTGCCTGGCAGACGTCTTTTAGCTAATCAATCAATTAATTAAAATTTAAATTTAAACTTAGGAAACCAAAAATGCGTTGTGCCTGGCATGTTTAAAGGGGCTTTTTAATGAAAATGGTCTTTTAGCTAATTAATCCCCATATATGTCGCATGCTTCAAAGCGGAAAACATGGATAACACAACCAAATCACGTACAAAGATCGTCCCCCTACTGGTTACTTGAACTCCTCCTAGCTCTGTGCCGCCGAACCGCCGCACCGCAAACCGCCGCCGGTACCGCCGAAGACGCCGTCACTCTATCGGGACGTAGGCCGCCGCCCGGAGAGTGAAGTGCCGCGGAGGAGGTGGTGGTGGTAGTGGTGAGAGGTAGAGAGGTGGTGGAGTGGTGGAAGAGGGAGAAGGGGAAGGGGAAAGGAAAGAGGGAAACGGAGGGGGTCGGAGAGAGGGAAGAGAGAGAGTGAGAAGGAGAGAATGAGAGAAAGGAGGGAAGGCTCGCGGGGTCAAACTGAATCTTTTAAAACGCGTCATGCTAGACAGACGCCTATCAGCTGACCTGACGGGGCCACACTCTCGCGGCCCAAAGCCAGCCCGCGTGGCACCCACGTGGCACAATAGCAACCCAGCTAAATGGCGTCCACACAGTAAGACGCCATTCAAAAGGCGTCGCGTACCCTAGATGTCGTTTAGAAGGCACACTCCAGACCTATCAAGGCCCCAAACCGACCCGATAACTGAACCCGAAACCTCAATCCTTACAGAGCCCTTTTGTCTCGATCTAGTGCTCTTACAGGCCTTGAGGGAGAGGTGGGATGCAGAGAGTCGGGCATTCCTGGTATCTTGGGGCCATATCGTCCCAAGTCTAGAGGATGTATCTAGGATCACCGGCCTTAGAGTAGAGGGTCGGGCAGTGAGTGGGGTGATCTACCCTAATTACTTAGGACTAGCAGAGAGTCTCCTAGGGATAGAGGTCTCTGGAGGGCTGGGTAGAGAGTCTAGGACCATACCTAGAGTAGATGTAGAGGCTGGCCTAGGGTTAGTAGAGCCTAGGCGGCGATCAGACGAGACCCGCGAGGCCTTTAGGGATAGATTAGCTAGGTCTTCATCTACCATTTATTGTAGGGACCCTAGTTAGGAGGAGGAGGTAGATAGGCAGGTTAGGGTTTTCTTAGTTTTCTTTTTCGGCCGGCTGCTCTTCGGTATGAAGGGCGACCATATCCACTGTAGATTCCTCTCCCTTTTAGATGACTTTGACCACCTTCATGAGTATGCTTGTGGTGCAGCCCTCCTGGCTCACCTCTTTACAGATTTGTCCGCGGTCACGCTGGACTGTGAGACCACCATCAGCGGCTTTTCGCCGTTTCTTTAGGTTTAAGTCATTTTAATTATTGTTTATTTTATGCAAATGATGTGATATGATGCTTTTCTAATCTATATGTTTATGTATGCAGGTGCGGACTTATTACTACTTGCCACTCGGTCGAGCGAGGATTGTGAGGCCAGACACTGTCCCGTTGGCTTGCTGCTGGCAGCCAATTGTGGACACGGTTCCTCAGCACCACCAGCTAACGGCCCTCCGCCATCAGTTCTTAGATTAGCGAGAGTTACTGGTAAGTTATCAATTTATTAATTTAATTTTATTCATTAAATGCAATCTTTCACTTTATTAAATGCAATTCATTTTTATGAATGTATTGAATTTATGTGCATGTAGGTGATATGGCGCCCATACGTGGGCATGGATGAGGCAGGACAGCCGTGGGTGACAGCTGGTCGGAGAAGGTTCGGGCGGCAGATGTGGATCTATTGCCTCAACGAAATCGAGCTGCTCCGCCTCCGCCTTTTAATGAGGACCCTCGGACTCCGCCACGAGTGGGTGGACGAGGAGGTACCAGTAGGGGTCAGATGATCAATGAGGGGAAGCAAGCCCTCACAGATTGGCGAGCAAAATTCCCGGAGCAGTACGAAGATTGGCATCGCCGGGGTGTCCGAGTGGAGTCCCATACTGAGAGCAGTGCAGCTTAACTTCAGCAGTATCAGACACACTATGCCGATCAGTTGCGGCTCCTCCGTCCACTCGATGTAAGTATGCTTTCATGCATCTTTCATTTTAATTATTATCTTTATTTAAATTTGTGAATGAATGTGTATATGCATGATATGCAGGATGCGCGCGATGCAATGATCATGGACCTCTGGGCTCGCCTATAAGATACAGAGGCCCAGTTGGAACAAGTTCAGAAAGAACTATTCGATCTGGTATGTATGCATGTCATGCTTGAATATTTTGATTAATTTATTTATTTTGACGTTCAGCCACTTACAGTCGTTCTTTTATTGTAGTGAGCCGTGTATACGCAGGCTGCTCCTCCTCCCTCTTTTGCTGGAGCTTCTTCATCCTCTGTGGCTGCTCATGAGGCTGTTCTTGCTGATCTTCGGGGTCAACTTGCTTCCGCTATCCTCCGAGCCTCCCTTGCGGAAGAGGATCGAGCCTCCCGAGTAAGTTTTGATCTTTTCAATCTGATGTTGATTGCTTGATTATCTTGGACTGACAATATCTTCTCTTGTAGGTTGCTGAGCTTCAAGAAGCCCTTTAGAGGGCTGAGGCAGAGTTGAAGCAATCCCGTGCTGTAGTTGCCCAAGCTCAGACTGATGCTGCTCACATCAGGGCTTTGGAGGAGCAGCTGGCACGCCGCTCCAGCGACGACCTCCCTCGAGAGCTTACACGCCTTCACACCCGTCTGGAGATGCTGACCGGGAGCATGAGCGCGACGAGCAGCAGCGAGCTAATGTTGTGGTGACCTCCCTCCGAGTCCAGCTTGGAGTTGCGGAGCATGAGCGACGCAGCGTGGAGGAGCATTACCGACGTGCCCGCCAGCGAGCTCAAGAGCGTGGGCAGGCAAGCGCTTTTACTGCCAGCGTGGCCATTTCTTCTGGTAAGGCTGGTCCTAGTATGATGGGTCCACCACCGCCGCTGTCTAGAGCACTAGCACCTGATGCCCAAGATGAGGCCTATAGCTAATTTGATGAGGGGGCTGGGGAGAGTTAATCATGCGTGACGGCTGTTATCATGTACTTTTCTTTTCTTTTGTGAGTCCTGATGTTGATGGACTCAGATATGTATGCAAAACACATTTTGATGATATACATGAAATTTCTATCTTCATATTTGTGCTTTGTATGAATTCTTCTGCAATCGTGCCTTGTTCATCACTTAACAAACAAGCTAAATATTTGTTCAGGCTTAGCCCCTTGCCCAGTTAAGTCATTGATTAATCAATTCTTTCCTTAGTAAAAGGGTCAAGGGGCGAAGCCTTTTTTAATAAAGGTAAAAGAAGTAATTGAACGGAAAGAAATAATAGAGTAAAATGCAACATGCAAGCAGGTAGATGCTCACTGGAAATAAAAAGGAATGAAACACACCAAATATATATATATATATATATATATTATTTTTTTTATTTTGAAATAACGTGCAAACTAAAAGACCAGCATGGTACTTAGATCAAAAGAGCATATTCATTTATTAATCTCATTCCCAAATGTTCTTCAATAATCAAACTCAGACTCATCGTGCTTGAGCTTGTGTTTTCGTTCGTGATCCCATTCGATGGTCTGACCCTTTAGTCAATCTAGGCCGTTCCTTAAGCTTCGAGCACGCCTCTTTAGAAAGAAAGAAAGAATTTGTTTAGAAAGCACACGAGAGGGTTCTGGAGACCCAAAAAGATATCCCTTTCTTGCCCTAATATCCGTTGGGGTTCAATCATTTTCTTTACGGGGTATTTAACGACCTTGCGCTTCCTTTTCATTTAATTTCATGGCCTTGGTGTAACGTTTGTAATATAAAGGCCTTTTGATTTTGTATCGTCTTTTTGCCTTTTTGCTTTTCCTTTTCCTTTTTCGTGGGACGGATCTCCCCCCTTTTTTTTATGACGGCCTCCTACTAAGATGGCGGGTACTTTTGGTAGTCTATTCTAAGCATCGTTCCGACATCATGGGCCGAGTGTAAAAATAGAATTTTTGTTTAAAAAGAATGATTTGCACTTTATACTCTTAGTCAAGCTTTCGGTATTCCTTTGGACTTTACATTCTTTTGGACTCACGAACCAAACGTGTCAATGTGTGTAGTAATGTGTTTGAATTAAATTATCCAGACTTATAAGGAAATTTGAGTTTCTAAATTTTATGATTCCACTAGTCTTTGCACTATGCTGATCGACTCTCTAACCTAAGGATAGTATTTCTTAAGATACAGACTATTCCAAGGGTGAGTTAACTCTTGCCCTTCTGCACTAACTAAACGATATGCATTACCAAGAAAAGCATGCGATATGACACATAGTCCTTCCCAATTAGGTTGGAGTTTAAAATGCGGACCACCAGATTTTACAAAGATTCTTTTGATGACCATTTCACCAACCTTGAACTTATGTTCAATGACTTTCTTTTGATAAAGACGTGCTAATCTATTTTGATATACTCTTGTATGATTAACAGCTGACCATCTTTTCCGTCTAAGAGTTCCAACTAAGCAAGGAGTGCTGAACGGTGCTCATCAATAGAGAATTTCTTATTCAATTGTACTCTTAAGGATGGTATGAGGATTTCGTATGGAACTACCGCCTCTATTCCAAATGTTAAGAAATACGGAGTCTACCCAGTGGACGTGCGGATTGAAGTTCGGTATGCCCATAGAGCCTCAATCAGTTTCTCTAGCCAGTCTGTGAATTTATTAGATTTGCATGTCTTTTTTATGATTTTTATCAAATTCTTTTTAGTTGCCTCTGCTTGCCATTGCCTTGTGGATAATAAGGAGACGAGTGATGTAATGCAATTTTATACCTATTGCAAATGTCCTTCAGCTCCTGTGATACGAACTGCAGTCCATTGTCGGTGACGATGGTGCTTGGAATTCCGAATCTTGTGATGATGTTCTTCATGATGAATTTGCAGACGGTTGATGCTTTGACTTCCGTATAAACTTCGGCTTCTGCCCACTTGGTAAAATACTCCATTGCCGTGAGAATGAAGGATTTTTACTTAATGCCGGAATTAGGATTACCAAGGGGTCCAATGACGTCGAAAGCCTACATGGAGAAAGGCTATGGGGAGGAAACATGATGGAGTGAAGATGCAAGGGAGTGGATCTTGTCGGCGTGAAGTTGGCACTTGGCACACCTACGAACATACCCTACACAATCTTCTTCTATGGTTAGCCAATATAATCCTTATCTAAGGATCTTCTTTGATAACATTTGTCCGTTAACATGACCACCACAAACTCCAGTATGAGCTCCTTCCATGATCTTCCAAGGCTTATCCTCGTCTAATCGTCTAAAGAGAACTCCATCAAAACCTCTTTTATAAAGTGCTCCTCCAACTAGAGTGTATCTCTGACCAACTCTCCTGATAGTCATGTTTTTCTCAGCGTGGCTTCTTCAGGATATGATTGTTCTTCACAGTATCTGGCAATTTCATAGTACCATGGTTTCTATTCATCATCCATCTCTTCTAACAACTCCACCAACATAATCTCTCGTTTCTCCACAATGTCTCAATCTTTGACCTTCTTCAGCAACTTCTCCTTGGTCCTAAGGAAGGAAGGGTCTTTCACGGCAGGTGAGAGACACCTATGAACAATGATTGATTCGGATTGTCTGTTGATTGAAAAATTGAGGGAAGATGTGAGAGAAGCTAGAGTGTCAGCTAAGATGTTCCGATTACGAGGAACATGGATAAAGATCAACTTAGTGAAAAGCTTAACATAGGCAGAAGTAAGTTCTTGATAAGGCTTAAGTTTGAGATCAAGAGTTCGATATTTGGTTAGCACTTGGTGAAGAATCAATTGGCTATCACCCACAATTCTGAGTTTGGTGGCACCATAGAGATGAGCAGCCTCGAGGCCAGCAAGGAGTGCCTCGTATTCAGCTATATTGTTAGTGACTGGAAATTCAAGCTGAAAGGCTTGTAGAATTGTGACACCTTCAGGTGACAGTAGAACAATGCCGATACCCTTACCATGAGAATTCAGAGCTCTGTAAAAATGCAGAGTCCACATATTATCTTTGATTCTATCTATGGACATTAGTTCCTCATCCGGAAACTCCGATTAGACTAGGTCAAAACGAGGAAGAGGATGATGAGCAAGATGTTCTGCGATGGCATAGCCTTTGATTGCTTTATGTTGAATGTAGATAATATCAAATTGGGATAGAAAGCTTTGTCATCGTGCTAGCCTATCAGTGAGGACGGATTTCTCAAGGAAAAACTTAATGGGATTCATCCGAGCGATGAGATAAACTTCATGAGCCAGAAAATAATGCTTTAATTTCTGAACTACCCATATAAGTGTTGCACATGTTTTCTTCATCACCGTGTATCTTTGTTCTGCGGGGTTGAGAAGTTTAGAGAGATAGTAAGCTGCCCTCTCCTTTCCTTCTTCATCTTCTTGTGCTAAGACAGCCCCCACTGCATCATCTAGGATAGAAATATATAGAATTAAAGGTTTGTCTAAAGATGGTGGTCTCAAGACAGGTGGACTTGCCAAATAATTCTTCAATCCATCAAATGCCTCATGACACTTCTCGTCCCAATCAAATTTGACTCCCGGCTTGGTAAGTTCGTAAAACGGCTTACACCTTTGTGAATGCTGGGAGACAAATCGGCGAATAAACTGCAACCTCCCAATCAGTCCTCTTAACTCTTTCAAGTTCTTGGGAGGTGGCATCTCTTTGATAGCTTTTGCCTTGTTAGGATCGATCTCAATGTCCCGTTTACTGACAATAAATCCCAATAATTTTTATGAGGATATCCTGAATACACATTTCTTGGAGTTTATCTTCAACTGATATTCTCTTGATCTTTCTAAAACTCTTGCCAAAACTTTGGCATGCTCAGCCTTAGTCTTGAATTTTACTAAAAAATCATCCATATACACTTCTAGATCAATATGCATCATGTCATGGAATATTGCCATCATAGCCCTTTGATAAGTGGCTTCAGCATTCTTTAGTCCAAAAGGCATGACGACATAACAATATGTTCCCCAAGGTGTAGTGAATGATGTTTTCTCTTGATCCTCTTCGGTAAGACGAATCTAATTATATCCTTAAAATCCATCCATAAATGACAATGTTTCATAGCCAGTTGTGTTGTCAATGAGGACGTCTATGTAAGGCAGTGGGAAATCATCTTTAGGACATACCCGGTTTAAATCTTGAAAGTCAATACAGATTCTGACCTTCCCATCCTTTATTATAACCGGGACCATATTGGCCACCCATTGCAGATAGAGGACAACTCTAATAAACTTGGCTTTATACAGCTTATCAACCTTTTCCTTCATTTTCAAAGCCATTTGTGAGTGGAATCGCCTTAACTTTTGTTTAATCGAGCTAACTCCATCCTTCAATGTCAATCGATGTTCCACTAGTAATGAGTCTAACCCTGGCATATCCTCATAACTCCAGGTGAAAGTAGCTTTATAGTCTTTAAGAACTTGGACCACTGCCCCCTCATCTGTTTCAGAAAGATTTTTACTGACGAGAACAACCTTAGGTTCGTCTATAGTTCATAGATTAATCACTTTGGTAGGCTTTTCTACGGCAGCTGAGAGTTCATCAAATCTTTTCACTCCACTAGCATAGGCCTCAGCTGTGTCCTCGTCATCTTCCTCATCTTTAGTAATGGGGTCTTTCTCGTGTATAAATTCATACACTCCATATTTATCATTGACCAACTCATCAACTTCACAATCTTTTGACATCTGAATAGGATTCTCTAACAGCTGAGGGATTTGAGAACAAGAAAGGCATTTGAAAGCTAGATCCTGGCGGTATCTATTTGGGATCTGTCTACCCTTAGATTTCCTAGACTTCCAAACTTGATTAACCTGCCAAGAACTAGACTTCCTAACTTCACTAAACTCCCTATCCTGACCTAATGAGGATGAAGAAGGATAAAAATCATAGGGTACATGAGGGAATACAGGAGAATCCTCCCGAAAGGTGGGGCAGAGCAAATCTAGAAGAGAATCTTGCCCGAATGACCCGCTCGATGAGGTACAATCGGACAAGTATGAGGTTTCCTCAATGAGGATTTGGAAGGAAGAAGTTGCCAAATTGGTGTTTTTTTTTGGGAATTATTTGAATTTATCATAGAGTAGGAATGGATATGAATGGGAGAAGCATGAGATGGAGGAAGCGGCACTAAGGCCAAAGGGTTGGGGGGATCATACATTAGTATGTCCCAGATTAAATCATAGATCTTCTCTAGATCAAGAGGAGGTTGAGGAATAAGGTCCCGTGGGGACAAAGTAACTATAATGGGCAGAGCCTGTGAGATGTCTTCAGTGATGACCCGCGACCAAGTCAGGGTCAGGAGTAGGGTGAGGAATAGGGTGTGGAGGGTGAAGATGCGAGAGGGATAGGTTCCTCTCTAGAGAAAATCAGTAGTGTAACCAGCTTCATAGGGGTCATCTGGCTCCCCTTCATCTGTTTCCTCGGACAGCATAATTCTCTTATGAAAAATGGCACTAGGCACTTCAATCAACTCGTCTATCAGCGGCGGCCACTTCAGCTCCGAAGGATCAAGGAATAATATGTTTAATGCAATGTACAGATCCCTCAGGTCGAACCACCGATACCATTCACATTCTAGATCTTAGAATTTTCTCCTTTTCATTGACCGCAGAGCCTCCAAGGACTGGTACGTCAGTAATTCTGAACAGTGTCTGGTCAGGTCCCTCCCATATATGTCATGCAGGTCGAACTGGAAAGTGATTAGCACTGTGTTATCATTATCATGACTGATTATGGGCCCCTTGACAAAATGTGTATGCAGGGTCCATATCAAGGGATCCCGGCCTTCTTTACATGGAGTGGACATTGTTTCCCAGGCCTTCTGGCCATCTTCATCTTCTTGTTGTTAGATGATGTCATGCCTGACTCTTCTTGGCCTATAGCCCAGGCCATTTTCGAGTGTCCTTCGGCTGTCTTTAATGGGTGTAGTTCTACCCTACAATTGCGTGCCCAGACCCTTTCCAGGCTGATAGCCACCTTTCATCATAATTTTTCAACCAGGAGTACTTATGCACTTCCCCCGCTTCATGGCATCAATTGGATAAGGAACAAGCGTGGCGGCTTTCAAAGGATCGGCCAAAGGACGATAAACCTGTAATACTGACAATAGAGGTTGTTGGCCAGGTAAAGGGGTTGGCCTGATGTTAAAAGAATGAGTGGTAGCAAGACTTGGCATGCTCGTGACTTTGATAATGCGTCCCTTGTATGGAAATTTGAGGCATTGATGATTTGTAGAGGGTATTGCCTCAAGGGACTTAATTTAAGGGCGGCCAAGGATGCCCTTCAAAGAGAGGTCAATTTCCAAGATGTGGAATTCGACCTCGGTATGGCAAACAAGGCCTAACTCTACCTTCAAATAAATCATTCTCAGAGGGGAACGGGTAGAATTGTCATAGACCGTAACAAAAATTGGGGAAGGCAGTCATTTCTCCTTGGATATACCACACAGTTCAAGGGTCTTTGGTGATAGAACATTGATCGAAACCCCTGTGTCAACCAGGCATGCATCTACGGCCTTCTTGCAGATGTTGACCGTAATGCTCAGAGCCATGCTTCTGGCTGCTGGTGGTGCTAGTTCCGAAGTATGGAATGAAATAGAGGGCAGATCCCCCTGAGGAACTAACAGTGTAGTGATCTTCTCCACCGACACGTCTTCATTGACCATTACCTTCTGCAGGTACTCCATCAGAGCTTCCTGATGGGGCATAGATCTCTTGATTAATTCAAGTACGGATATTCGTGCCGGTGTCCTGTCTAATTGTTTCAACAGGTCATACTAAGTGCTTGGTGCACTCTCATCATTATGTACTTCCTCTGGCGGCTGTGATGGTCCGTCTCTGACCGTAGACTGAGGAAAGACTTTGTTGAAGATCCTCTTGCTCCGAAGTGTATGTTGCTCATCAATGGAAGGTCCAAGTGATAGTTTGAGCACCGCCAGTTTGGTGGGTGGTTCGGACAGGGTGACGGGTTAATAAACGGGTGATGGCGTGAGGTTGTTCGGTGGAGGCATGGTACAGATGAGGGGTTTGGAGGGTTGGATGGTGGAGGGGTAAGTGGTTGGTGAGGGTGAAGTAGGGAATGGTATGTGGGGTAATGGTTTAGATGGTTGTATGGTACTGGGGTAAGTGGTTGTGGTAGGTGATGTGGGGAATGGTATGTAGAGTAATGGTTTAGATGGCATGAGGGGTGTGTAGTTGGCTTACGGGGGGTAGTTTGACGGAGGCGTGGTGACGGAGGGAGTAATGGGTTTAATGGTGATGGGTTGAGGTTTGGGTATGCGGAGAATGCGGCATGGTGGTTGCTCGGCGGTGCTCGGGAGGTGGCCTATTGAGTAGATAGAGGAAGAGTCCTCTACCTTCCACGGCTTCCCTTGGTTAGCCTCAGACTGGCTATTCGTCAAGATGGGGGCAATCCGATTCTGGTGTTGATGCTTCGGCAACGGGTTTTGTACTATACCCATATTTGGAGGTGCTGTCGCCTGTGATGGCGCTCTCTGTTGTTGTTGTTGCTGTTGTGGTTGTTGTTGTTGTTGATGTTGTTGTTGCTACTGCTGAGGTCTTCTTGCCTTCAAGGTAGATATGTATTTCCTCATTTCCTCCCAATCAATGCCTCCTTATTCATTGAGATCATGGATGTAATCTTGGAACTGGAAGCAGGCATCTACCGTATGCCCAGGTTGTCTATGAAAGACACAGTACTTGGAGGTATCGGCGTTCTGGGGCCAAATTGTTTTCTCTCTAGGCAAGACTAAGGCATTGGTTGCCATTAGGGCATTAAAGATGTCTAATAGAGATTCTGGGAGTGTTGGATATGCTGCCCTTTTCGTGTCCGAAGGTTTCCTTTGCTGATTGTAATCACCTGGAGGAGGCACATTATGATATGCCGGTGGTGCGCGCGGCTGGTATTGTTGCTGTGGAGGCTGGCACTGCTACTGCTGTGGCTGCTGATACTGCTGGTTCGGTGGTCTATAACCTTGCTGGTTTGGTGGCCTTTGCCCTACATACTGTAGTGGTTGCTGGTTCCTCATGAACTGGGGTTGATTATTGTTCATGATGCTGACTTGCTCATGGGAGAGCGTGCCCTCAATTGTCGGACCCATGCTGGAAGAATTTGGCACGGCAGGCTTCCGAGGTGGAGGTCTGCTGGGTCAGTGAGGATCAAAGACACTAGAGAAGGTAGCATCCTTGAAGGCGTTTTAGCAGTAACGTGCCCTCTCATAGAGTTCCACTATGCTGGTAAGATTGTTCGATGTAAAGACCAGCTTGTATTGAGGGGTGGCATTGGAGACCATCATTTTCACCTGTTCGGATTTAGACATATGATCCTTAATTTTGTCTACCATACTCCTCCAACTATCAACGAAGGCGATGAAGTCCTCATCGGACTTCATTTTCTCACCAACCAGATCAGTTATGGACAGAGATGGTGCGACTCTATCCTAATATCGTTGAATGAATTTCCTTGATACGATACTATAATCCTCTACCTCGGACGGTTCTAACGAGAAGAACCATTCGAGGGCTGGTCCCTCTAATGATCTTCTAAATAGGAATGCCAACGACCTCTTGTCGTTCCAGAAGGAGGATTCGTACATAAACTCCTTCAGGTGGGTGAAGGTTTTACCAGTACCATTGTATTTCCTATATACTGGCATTTCTGAGGGTGGCAAGTGAAACACAGGCATACTTGGAAGATTGATCTCATGCGCGGCCTTAACTCCCATCATCTTCTGAAAATTGTTGAATTGTTCATCCATGCGTTCCATCTTCGCGAGTAGGGCTTGAGTTGCCGGATCAACTTAGGGAGGAGGTGGTGGTGGTACATGATAATCCTATTGCCTAGAATAAGCGGGGTAAGGTGGATAATAGGGTTGTGGTCCGGCAGCGCTTCCGCCATGCCCAAGGGCATTTTGGTAAGTTGGCGTGGGCGGTCTGGTCGGGTTCCTTGGAGAGGACAATTGTGGTCCCGATGGCCGAGAGGTTGAAACATGAAAGCCTTCCATGGCCTGATGAATAGAGGAAGTATGCTGGGGAGGAGGTTGAGGAACAACAGGGGGAACTGTGGAATTCGGTTCAATAGAATGTAAGGGCATCTTTCCCTTCAGGATGGATTGGATCGCCTCGAGCTGTTGATGATCCAGATGGGAGGCCAGAACCCCCAGAGCGGTAACTAGATCGGAAGGATTGATGGATGAGGGTTCATTTGGGTCTATGGCTCCCTCGAAGACAGGATTAGACATCGCATGCACATGCGAAGGAAGATCAACACCAGAATTGTATTGATCGTGAATGAAAGGAGGAGGGATATAGGGGTTTCCCTCATGCTCAGATAAGTAGGGATGAGGATTATGGGGGGCATTAGCATCTCCCCCGTTTTCAAGATGATAATCAGATTCATAAGGGGTATTAGCATCTCCCTCGTAGTTAACCTGAGCACCTGAAGCCATGCTCAAATCTCTACCTGACCAAAGCAACATGCTATTAGATTTGTTTTGGCAAATAATTCAGACAAGTTGTGCAAAGATTAGACAAACAAGTAGATGTTTTAACGTTGATTTAGGATTTTTTGTTGGATTATTTGGATTCTTTTAACCACAAATTCACTCAACAGGTTGGATCCTAATTTTAATTTAGTTTCCACCGTTATATTCTAAGGCTCTTTCTCACAACGCTATGAAAATCTAACCAGGACTTCAATTGGTACAACCAGCCCGATGAACAAGGAGGAATACCTTGATTTTGGAGACTTACGGAGGTCTTTAATATCAACCACTCTAGTCTGATCGAGGGACCGACCCAATCAGAGAGAGGTGAAGAAGTCAAGAAATGTGTTCCTATGAGAAGGGGGGGTTAGCCCCAGTGCATATGACCTCTAGCCGGAATGGCCTCTAATGCTTAATACATAATGGGTAGATAGCAATAAAATCAAAGATCTAAGAACTGATGAGCAAAAAAAAAATCTAGTTGAATCGCGTTGCTGTAACCTGACGCTATTCACAATAGAGTTTTATTTTATTCGTAGGACCTCAAGCAGCAGACAACAAGAATATCAGCCTAAATGGCATCGGGATATGGCGACGCGGTTCAAAAGCGCGTCGCTGTTTGTAGGCGCTATTTAAGGCACAAAAACAGCAAATAAGAAGGAATTTTTTAATCAATTCCCTCTTAAGTTATCTGGATAAAGTAGTAAATGATCAGCTCATACGAATTTTAATTTTTAACAGGATGATTTATCATTCAAATAAAACAAAACTCAATCAATCACACACATTCATATCACAATCACAATACTTTCAAACAATTCACGGGGAGGACAAGATCTTATTGTAAGGATGTGCATGTGGTGCACGTGGGAATAACAATAAAACTAAAAACTCACCAACCTGTGAGAACGTGCCCGAAGGACACAGGTGGTGCACCGTGGGTGCCCGATTGATAAAAGTAAGAACAAAAGAGTTTAAAAGACGGCGAGACCAAGTCCCACCATGATCTCCAAAAAGCTGTGAGTTCTCAAATTGTGATATGTGAAATCATGAATTTCATATTGATTATATGACAATGAAACCTATTAAAAACTAAGTGTGATCGCCAGAAAGCTTTTGACTAAAAAGCTTCAAAAGATAAAAGGATGATCGCTTACCTGTTTTGAAGTTAGCAGATTGTTGAATTCTTGATTCCTTCTCTTCAGCCGGCTAAAGAAAAAGAGCCCTTCTAGTGCTTCTGTTCTTACTTTGATTTGGTGAATTTGAGGATCTTCCTTTATACTCCAATTATTCTTTGGATGATAATCTCTACTTGATCTAATTGATGATTGTACCTTGCAAAGAGATAAAGAAAGAGAAAGGAAACTAATAAGAACTAATGGAGTGTAGAATCTATTCTAATCAGAATTTTAATCATGCAATTAAATAGAATCACTCACTTGTTTTGTAGTCTTTTAAAACCCCCTTAACATGTGGGTTGGAAATTATGAATGTTATGAGTGTGTGAATAGCATGAAGTGATGATTATGAAATTATTATACTAATGATGATGAAAACAAGTGGAAAGAATGAAATTGAATGGCCCATGGAAGCCTTAGTCTTGAATGGACAAAGAGGATGAAGAAATGATGAAGATGATGAAGATTGCTCTCATTTGAATGCTCCTGGAATTCTTCACGCAACGCTTCAATTCTTCTTTAACTTTTTTCCACTAACTTTTATCACTTTTTCACTAACTTTTTAATGACCGAAGTCTTGGGTAATAGAGTTGTGTTCAAGATTCGTATGCGCGTCCGCGGCCACTTATGGATCAACATGAAAGAATTTACAGCCAATCCAACCAATAAACAGATAAACATAGGCTAATTCATCATTATCTGTAATTACTTAAAACGCGTCGCCCATGGGAGACGTCTTTTAGCTTAATTAAGATAAAGATAAACTCGAGAAGAAAAAAAAAATACTTAGGAAACCTAAATAGCGTCGTACTGGGAAGACGTCTTTCAGTCATTTAATTAATCAATTAAAAAATCAAATTAAAAATCAAAATAGGAATAAAATCCTAAATGGCATCTTCATAGGCCGACGTCTTGTAGAATAATTTTCATATTCGATTAAAAATCTAAATTAAAATAAATTTTATTAATGACATCTTCCTAACTCGATGTTATTTAGACAATTAATTCAATAAAATAATAAAAATTAACCAATGATTAAATATCAAACTATTTTGGGACATTATTATATAATATGAAATTTACTCAAAATGATGTCAAAATTAGCGTGTCTACACTGCTATGTGCACCTTTTCGTAACCTGGCTCTGGGGAGTTAGGATACAGAATGGGGTCGGAAGTGGTCGAGATTGGCTAGTCACCCCTTCGCTTGGACCGCCTCTCCACGTCCAGACGAATGTACTCACATGCCTTGCCAAGCTCGGCTATCGTCACTTCAAGGGCATGGCCAGAGCCCTGAGGTGAAGTCGCAGCAAGAGCCTCCCACCTCACATGTTTGGGAGGCTGGGTTGCGATCCCTGAAATAAGAGCAGGACTACTAAATATCCCAAGGCAGAGAAGACGATAGAACAATGTAAGGTCTAGTCAAAGAATAAATAACTGGGACCGCCAGGCCACTCAAGCTCACTAACTCCAATCGGCTCTCCTTCAGCACCTTACTAATATCTACCAAAGCATCATCCCGAAGAGTCGCTACCTTCACAGCATCCTCTGGAGGGATCGGTGGCGGCAAGAGATCAAGACAGGGACCGTTAGCGAGGTCCCTAAAAATAAGGGGGAACTGCCAACGTCCCCCTTTCCCCAGGCTTCAAGCTGAACGAAGCCTCGATTGCCAGCTTTCATTCCCCTCTTCGGCTGGAAGGTGAGCTATAGCATCACCGGCGATGGATCGGCACACCCGAACTCTCTCGCCCGTACAAAAAATGCCATTATAAGGTGCCAAGAGTTGGGCATAATTTGCCCTGACGCCAGCTGAAGATAATTGAGTAGCCGCTCCACACACGCGGCGACTGGTAGATGGAAACCCTCATCAAACATGGCTTCATAGGCCATGAACGATCCCATCCTCCTGCTGAAGATACGCTCCCCGGGCTACAGAACACTCAGCCGATATTCCGCCAGGATCTGAAACTTTGTCCGAATCTCCTCTAGATGGCACTTCGAACAGGTAGAAGGCCGCATCGCCTCCCGTTCTTCTTCAACCAACATGGCATAAAACATATCTCTTAACGGCGGTGCTGTGCGGCGACTCATTGGGAGATGAACGAGAGGAAAACAGAGAAGGAATGGAAGGGAAAAGAGCGGGCCTAAACAGCGGTGTCTGCGAAGTATTGCCTAAAAACTTTGTTCCTCCTCGTCTGAGGGACGGTATATATCCTTGCCCGGCGACTCTTGGAAACGCCTGATCAAGAGGAGCCCTTTACCTCCCCCGGTCGATGAAAAGACGTTTGCCTTGAGCAGACGCGACCGCCGAATCGACACTCGTTCAGAGGCATGACACGTGTCCTTTTCAAATCATAACATCCCGCCCTCGTACGAAAAGGTGAAGTGTTTCCTACTCGCATTACGTTTACCGGTCCACCTGACACTCGACTGCTTCGAAGGCCGTGCACCGCTCCTCAGAGCAAGGGACGGGTGTGAGGTCCTATTTCGGTTCGGCCCATTCACCAAGTGGGCCAGCCCGTTAAGAGGCGCCCAAGACACCTCTGGAATCCGTTGGGTCCCCTGCGGGTGTTACCATTTTCATGTCCATAGTTCGTTCAAATCCGTAATGGACTCCGGAGGGCTCGGGGCGATCTCCTCCCCCCCCCCCTTTTTTTGGGAAAGTCCTTTCCTAATCTAGCTCCGACCCTCTAATAGAGGAAACCTATACTGAATGAGGAGGCCGGAATCTTCGGAATCCCGTCCACCCCGAGATCGGGATTGGACTTACCCCGTTACGCCTTGCCTTCGAACTCTCCAACCTTTCCTATTAGATGGACCCTCTAGTAACTTCAGAAGGTATGCTGAGAACAATCGCTAAACCCCCTGCAACCATTAGCTATATTCGATCATGACTTAGGCATCGGAGGGGGATCCCCAGAATTAGAACCGGGGTCTCCTCTGACCTAGTATTTATCTTGCAGGAGGTGGAGCAAAGGCTTCGGTGGTGGAGGAAGATCCTGGCCGTGCGATCAAGATTGGACGAGTTTGTGACCTAGCAGAGAGTATTCTCACAACAGATGATTAAGAGGTTGTGATCGATCATAAATTATAATTTAATTTTAGAAGTACAACAGTTAATACGATGGGGTAGTCTAGTCTAAAGTAAGATCTTAAGAGGGCCTAGGCAAGAAAGCATGTTTTAATTAGAAGAAAGGATAATCAGATCTCTAGAGTCTGTGTTTCCTTCTTTCTTCTTCCAAATAAAGCGGGTAAACTAATTAGTATGTCCATCTTCTTAAAGCTTACATAACTACATAAGAACAATTCCTTCTTCCTAAAGCCTAAGATACGAATACGCTAGTTTACTTTTTATCCTTTCCATCCCTCTTTAAAAATGCTGTTCAAATCAACAACCTTAAAAACCAAATCTTCACATGATGTGTACCATGCAAAATCCCTAGAAAGAGCCACCCGCCTTTAACCACCCCCAATCCCTCGCACGCAACGCCCAGTTATCCCTCCAATATATAATGATCAAAGCCCCTTGAACCCATCCCCTCAGCCTCGCCCGGCATCTCTCCCAGAGATTCCTCTCTCTCTCTCTCTCTCTCTGGCCCCTGCCTTTCAGATTTCTACTTTCTTTGATCTGTAATATCAGCAGACAGCAGCAGGAGGTATGGCGATGGGTCAGGGAAGGGACAGTGCAGGAGGAGTTCTTCTTCTCGGGGTGTTGCTGCTCTCCCTCCTTGTCCACTCCGAAGCCGGCGTCTTCAAGGTCGGCGACGACTTCGGCTGGAACTTCAACGTCTCCTGGTGGCCGAGTACGAAGCGCTTTCAGGCTGGCGATCAACTCTGTAAGGAACACTATTATTCTCTTCAGCATCTTTTCTTTTCTGTGCGTAACGGGTGTTCTGAGAGATCCTCTGCGCGGATCACCACCTGCAGTGTTCCTCTACAACGTGCCGGACCACAGCGTCGCACAGGTGGATGCCCGAATGTACAGCAGGTGCATTGCAACGGCAGGAGCAAGCATTTACACCTCCGGGAAAGACCTCATTACGCTCAGCAGGGGCACCAACTACTTCATGTGCATAGTCCCAGGCCACTGCCAGAGGGGTATGAAGATCGCTGTCACCGCAACTTAAGAACAGCAGATGCTAGCGTTTTCCGTGTTGCTGCTAGCAACTCAATCTTTGATTATATCCTCTCTTTTTCATTAATAAATAAGGATTCAACTGCTTCGCATACCAAAGGTGGAGTTTAAATAGTGAAATGCGAAGCCAAGACCTAGTTTTAATCTGATGGCTGCGTGCATGGGTCATCCGTACCGCAGGCAGTGTATTCTTCCATCTGAATGGCGATTTCTCTAACGCATATATATATATATATATATATATATATATATATATATATATATATATATATATATATATATATATATATATATATATATATATAGTCACCGAGACGACAAAAATGAAAAGCAAAGGCATCTTGTTAGATAAGGTTTGTAGATAACAAATTCAAAATAAACGAAAGATTTGAATGCACAAAGATGAAAAACAAACTTATTGATATTTTTCAAGTTATAAACGAGTTTTCCATAACTATGTTATATATAGCGCCGAGCATGTTGGTGCGTATATCGTCTCACTTATGTTCGAAGCAAATGGATGGACTCTCTCTCATTACAAGGTAGGAATGTGGCGGACAATGGTGGACTTAGGAATTTTGTTCAGCGGAGTCATCGGGATTGAGTACTGATGTAGACTGGATCTATCACGACCGGATCCCGCAAACGGGGATCCGAAACAAGGAGGATCCGGAGCCGGTCCGGATCGAACGGTGACGAGGGGACCCGACGGGGATCCACAACAGGGCGAAGCCGAGGCTATTTCGGAATGAAGAGGATCCGCCCGCGGGGGGCGCGATCTGCCGCCGGAGCTGCTCTTGGATAGTGAGCCGCTGCTCCTTCGGTCGGACGAAGGCGCGGCGCGAGCAGGAGCTCCTGTCGGCGGAGCGGTAGAAGAGCGTCGGAGCAGAAGCCGGAAAGTCTGAGATCGGACGGGGGGACGGCTCGCTCTCCGACGAGGGGGTCCGAAGGCACCTTCAGCGCGAGGCCGAGCCTCCTGGCGCGGGGCGACCGACGGGATTGCCCTCGGACGGCGAGTCCGAAGGCTACTTCAGCGTGAGACCGAGTCTCCTGGCGTGGTGCAGCCGGCGTTCGGCGTCGAGACCGGGGAGAGGAGTCCGAGGTCGGCGGCCGAGACCGACTCGGGGAGGTCGGCGATGATTCGAACCGAGCCCCTGCAGGAGGGAAAGAAGAAGAAGAACCAGTCAGCAGGAGTCCCGGGCGTCAGCCCTGGGGAACCCCCTCCGACGGTCAAGTTAGCTTCTGAAGAAGATTCGATTCAGGAAGCAAGAAGAAATAGTTAGAACACTATTCGGATAGTAGTCCTTTAAGGGGTTTCGGAAGCTTAGGGGGGCATCCGTTTTTCCCACCACCCCCTTGGCCACAAATAGCAGGATACTTATAGCGGAGGGTAGCGGATGGTTAACGGTGGCAGCCGATATAGGACTAAAAGGAGGCTTACTGACAAACCGCCATAGCGTCTGATCCGCCACCGGAGTGGGCCGGATTCGGCTACCGGGCCGAAGGGGGTTGGGCCGCTGACGGGCCGAAGCCTGCTGGGCCCTGGGCCGCCGTGCTGTTCCCGGGCCGTAGGCTGGTGGGCCGCTGACGGGCTGAAGCCTGTTGGGCCGGGAGCGACGGGGCCGCTTATGGGCCGAGGGCTGCTGGGCCGCTAACGGGCCGAAGGCCGCCGGAGGGCCTAATACTGCTACTGTTGGGCTGAATGGGGTTTGGGCCTGCTGCAATGGGCCGAATCGGATTCTGCCGCATCAAGTACTATAGGCCAAATTGGAGGGGGACAGCTAGGGATGCAAATGCATCAGATTCGGTACGGATCTAAAGTAGATCCATGACCGGATCCGTTAAATATCGACTAAAAAATATTATCCGTTAATGATCTTATAAATTAATAATTGGTGTAATAATTGAATCTTAATGTACCATTTGTATTCGGTCAAAAAAAAATATGTATTTGTCATCTTATCAACTATGAATATCGATTTGAAAAGACAATTGATTAATTGACCTATAAACTAATGATCCATTGAATACTCGGGTTATCTATCGGTTAACGTTTACATCGCTAGGACATCAATGAGGTTCAAATAGATTGAACAATTTATTTGAAAGATATAGGCGGGCAACGGGATAGGCGTGCGATTATGCGCAGGGCCATGGGCCTAGCTAAATGGGCTGAGCAATTGGACCAACGCCCAATGGATTTATGAGTGGGTCATGGGGTCCTGGGGCACCTTGACCTAGACTGGACTCTGAAGTTGCAAAAATCCAACGGATTCCTGGGACCCTACTGCCTAAACACTAAATTTGCCACTAGTGGCAAATATGTGTATAGAAAGTAGAGAACACATAGATATGAGTGGAGATCTTCTCAATATACGTTTGATCAGAGTCCAACAATACATAGAGGAGGAGGGGGACTAAACATTACAAAAAAAAAACCCTTACATGATCTCCAAAATTTTCAAATACCTGAGCCCCCCTCTCTGTACTACTGGACTCTGGTCCAAATATGTACTAAGAGGATCTCTTCTCTGTAGATATATAGAAGAAGAGCTTAAAAAATGTATATTTTATTGTTATTCCTATACAACACTAATTGGCCATGTGTACATGTCGACCTTGCAAAAACTTTCTAGATACGAATATAACTCCTATCCAAAGTAACTTCACACTTCCTCTAGTTAAGCCCCAATGCATAAGAGTTATGCATGTGTGGATACAAGGGATTGTTCGCTTCCTATTAATGACTATAATAACGTGCATGACTTTTGACTTCATGAAATTCAAAATAAGAGTTACAAAAGTTAAAAAAAAATGTCAAAGCCATTGAACATATTAAATGAAGACAATAGATCATCTCAGTATATATTTGGACCGGAGTCCAGTAATACTGAGAGGGAGAGGATCCAAAGATTTGCCAACTTTTGAGATCATATAAATGATTTTTTACAATATTTGGACCCCCTTCTCCTCTCGGTACTACCAGACTCCACTCCATACTGAGAGGATCTCCTCTCTTAAAAGAACCAACTCTCTCCAACCACTCACGCATTAGTCGGGCTTGAATTGACCCAAGGCCCATGGGCCCCACCCACTATTGACTGTCTAATTCTGACCCGTCTTCTGACTACCGTAGCGGTGATTTACCCCACTAGATGATTGAACTCCACTTGTAGGCACACACATTTCTCGCACATGCTTTGGTGTTACTGTTCTCCTTATACATATTTGTATATTTGTCATGCGAGGCATGTCTAATATGAAAATGTGAATAATGATAATTTGACATATCATAAGTATGAAGCTTGATACAATTAACCATGCTAATAACTATTTAAGATGTTAATTAGGTTAACTTGATCAACCAAGCTCTTCTTTCATAAGGTATTCTTATTACCCTTTAACTAGCCATACATCAAGGAATGAACACGTAGCTTATCATGTGATGATATGGATGTGGTTATTGTGGAATATTTATAACTATGGTGATGATTATGTTTAAGGGGCCTACATGCCTACATCTCTCTCTTGTCATTCCTGGATGCAATTATACCTCCCTTGAAATTTGTACACGTCATAAGATATTCTTTTATTACAAATGTAATTTATAGGTAGTATACCAGCCATAAATTTGTAGTCATTATAAGGTATTTTGTATTACAAATGCAATTTATGGGATAGTGTAGCAATTATAAATTTGTACTTCCCATAAAGAGTGAAGATGATCCACAACTGTAGTAGAAGAGAACTTGAAGATATCATCTCCAAGATGTGTGCATGCTACCCATGTTAATATAATAGTTATATTGAATGTTTGTGACTGACTGAATGGCTCCTGTCAAGTCACAGTATTGTCCATGATCACATATAACATGTATGTTTGTTGCATGCATAGCTTATCTTGATTTAAAATTAGATGCATTGCTACTAAGGGTTGTAAATATTTAAATTATAGATGTTCTCATGGAGAAATTTCAAATTGGGTCTACATATTGAAGCCTATAGATAGGCTTATATTTAAGAACACAAGGACTCTCACGCACCTAAATTCATTTTAGGCACCATTTGGAAACATAAAGGATTATGAATTTTAAGCTTTTCAATGATTGGAATCCATGAAAAAACATAATTCCAACCAAACGGATCAATAAGTCCTGGCTTGCGTGCTTGAATATTTTGGAGAGGAAGAGAGAGAATGACGCAAGGATAATCTCCAAAAGTTGCACAACCTCAACTTCAATTTACATAGGTTTTAAGGAGGAGAGTAGACAAAGACAATAAAAGGTATTTGTTTTTTTTCTTTTATCAAAAAAGCAATGGCAATAGAGTAAAATGTATCTCCAAAAGCTAAAATCTATGAATACGAAAATACCAAATTAAGAATGTAAATTTTCTCATAACAAAAACCTATACTTTTTTGAAGAGATGGATATTATGAAATTTTTCATAACTTAATTTTCCCATAAATGTTACCTATAATGCCCCGAAATCTCGTGTCTAATTATATCCGACTTTTGGTGGAATTCAGATATGATATAGGTACGGAACATATGACATATATAACGGAAATGAGAGAACATAACAAGATAATAACAAATAACTATTTATCGTAAAAATTCAAATAATAATAAGCCAACACAATCCAAAAAAAATCTCATTATGACAATTGTCTCTCAATAATGCAATCAATCTCTTTTGACTTCCTAGTATCTCACAAATTACATAATAACTCAAATATTTCCCACTATATCAATCTACTAAAAGAAAAGACACATATTATCACAACAAATCTTGAATTCCAAAAGCTCTAAGAACACCTACTCCTTGTAGTCAGAATCAAAATCCAACTTTATGGCCACCTCTCCTAAAAAGTTATTAAACAAACTTATTGAATATAAAACTCAATAGGCATCATCCCCTCTGCAGGCTAAACATATAATAGTTGAAATTCACGTGCTAACTAAATCATATCATCATCAATTTCATAATGTCACATATAGATTAAATGAGAGGATGATCTCACCTATATCTCACATGAAATTGGATGTATTTCTAATAGTCTGAAACAAACATGATAGTCATATAACTTATTACATATGTCAAATTTTCATAAATTGCTTGAAAAAAAACTACTAGTCATGAACACATCATACATATCCTCCAACATATAAGGAGTCTCATATCATATCTCATATGGCGAACAATAAAGCTAATAGCATGTGATCAAGTTACATAATTTGAAATTCAAATAATACTTAAAATAAATGATAATGAACTTAAAATATATACAAATTAAACTCATTATATGCCAAAATGATCATATTTCACATATGAAATAGAGAAAGCATCCTAACCACAACATAAGGGGCCACAGAGATATATACCAGATACTTAGACAATAATATCAAGTTTTGGCTACCGTAGAACTAGGATTACACATATTCCACAACTACACTAAACTAAAGTTGACTTCATAGGCTTTATCCATTGCCCATGGGTCACATAATATCCTATCCAATAAGGACACTTATATTAGAATCATGCCACATAATCTCCTTTAGATGGTAAGGTCCACATCACATATTTTAAATTAGATGGCACATATCTTATAGAGATTAAAATTCATCATAGATATGAAATTAACATTAATCATATACCTAATGATACATACATATACAAAAATATACCTTCTTTCATGAAAACATTACTACAATTTTTTTTCAAAATTTTCGAAACATGCTTCATAATTTTCACGTATCAAAATCTATTTTTATAGGCTAAAAATCCATTAAATAGGGTGAATATTAATAAACATATTCAAAAATTCATCAAGTTAGTAAAACATGATAACTAGGCCATAAGTGCTTACAAAAGCTCACTAGATTCATAGATCAAATAAATGGTTTCAAAGTTCAATTGGTGAGTTTAAAACCTAAGCCAAATTTGATTAAACGAAAGAATAAATAGTAGAAAATTAAAAAATAAAATTTTCAAAATTATGAAACTTTGCAGAAAATTATTTTATAGATAGACGAGTGGCTAAAATTTTAAATCATTTGAATTAAAGATAAACAAGATATGATTATTCAATATTCGTGTAGATTCCCAAACTGAAAGACTCAGGATAGCAAACTAGATTGCATAGTTGACTATTGTTTAGAAACCCAAATAGCAAGCTTTGGTGCCGTTCAAAATGATGGCAAGCTTTGTTGCCATTTAGTTCAACCAAGACGGTAGTCTCGATTGTTGTTCATATTAAGTAGACGACAGATGTTACTGTTGTCCATAGAGATTTCTAAGTAGTATATAAGAAAATTCAGACTTTCACAAAGAATTCGAAGATCTAATCCATGTTTCGAATCATGAACATGAAGAACATCATGTCATACTTCCCTTTTTACCAGTTTTGAAATCAAAATATTACTTTTCATATTAATACAAATTAATCTATGTATTGAGAAATCATCACCTACCTATTATGAAGAAACTATCTTTTCAATGAATCCCTTCAACCCTCCAACGAATCCAGTAACTTCTATCATTCCTTCTCAATCTCTAGCCTTCTATAACATGCCACAAACATGAGAACATTAATCCATACACTATAAACCACTTCTTCTTCTCCATTCATCAAGAACAAAAATAAAATACCCACCTTCTTGCTTAAATGTTGCTACTAGGGTTTAATCACGCCTCTAATCTTCTATATATATAGCTAACAACCTAATTCTAATCCCACACAACCTCCATAGACCACCCTTGGATCAGATTAAGCTACCTTTCTAGGAATTAGAGCAAATCCTACTTCAAATCGGACTCATCTTCCACATCTATACTTGTCTTATCTATACATTCAATTTTTCAACCTAATAAATGAAAAAATCTGTAAAATTGGTCTTCTACAAAGTTGTACATCTCTTCATGCTCTTTCCAGTTGTATTATTATTCTCTGGATTTCAATTTATTTATTTTTCAACTCAAAGTTTTACTGCGTAATCTTAAGACAAATCTTTTCATAATAAACAACTATGAGAACTAAATAACCACAAGATGATTTAAATAAATGTTACAACCATCAATTAATCTAAAATATTCAAAACATAGTCAATACTAAAGTTCATTAATTAAAATGTACATCAATTAATATTTAAATTCTCAATCTTACTAAATAAAGACAAATATATTAATTTCTTATTATTCCCTATTATGTCAAACTACTAATTTAATAACCATAAGTTTCTTCTGAAAATTTAACATGCATAATTCTTCACTTAGGTAGATCCTTAATTGGTTTCTCTTGAAAAAAGTAGTTAGTGAGATTTATGAGTCTACCACTTTGTAAGCTTCATACCATCCATATGACTTAAAATATAGTAACTTTGTAAATCACATAACACAATTATACTAAGTATGATCTTACATAGTTCTACATATAGCTTAAATAAAAACATGATACAAAAGTATGGTTAAATATAGATTTATCAAATTAAATATGTTTTCTAATAGCAAGAACAGATCGACTAATATATAGCATATATAGCATGATCGGATTCTTATCTTATTAAACAAATCTACTAACTATGACCTAAAAAAATCACATATTGAACTGAACATATCGAAAATTATCATGACATAATAACTTATCAAATCATACTCATATTAGAGATCATATGGTCAAAATATATTTATAAGTTTCCAAAGGATATCTAATCAGAACGAACATAGATTCTCAAACGAGTAAGCAGACGTTAAAGAATAACTGAGCAAAGATATCCAATGAACAAACTCAGCAACTTAGAAGCTAAATTTATATAATTTAAATAATAAATTATATTTCATATTATGTGCTAAATATATCAAATCTAAACATAACAAATAGACATGCATCCAACCACACATAAGGAGTCAAACAAACAAATACCAAAGTATATAAGCAAGTATGCTAAGGTTTGGCACATGCATAATTGAAGCTTCATGACCCATTTGAATAACTGATCACAAGTTCACAATTATCTGGATGTTTTGATTGCCCACAAGTAGAACTCATCTATAGATACTTGTAGAATGGGTCCAATCTCCTTAAGATAGCAATGTCTCAAACATATATAAAATAAATATGGTACAAGTATGTTTTAACATATTTTATGACGATCATATATCTAGAAATTAATTGTCAAACTGATACACATATATAAAAGTCAAAAGAATACTTTTATATACAAAATAGCCACTTATAGAGTCATCATAGTCATACAGATGGCTAATCAAAGTACAGCTGATGATAATTGGTTTTTGAATATGTTTTCTAATAGCAAGAACAGAGTTAGATTTCTCCCTCACTTATTCACCGTCCATGGAGCGTGGTGGACCAAGTAGCAAGAGGCAACATGTCATAGCGGTGCCGGAGTTGGAGGGGGATGAAGAAGACGTTCTCCCCACACAACAATAAATCCTAGAAGATGTGGCGGCCCTTGCGGAGGTCGAGGCATTTATAGAGGCAGAGGATCCTCCACCAGCCGAAGAGGCGGGACCTCCTATGGTGAGTCCTAAAAATCTCATTTTTATAGCTTTTTTTTTTTTTTTTTGGGGGGGGGGGGGGGGGTAGGGGGAAGAAATCGAAATGAGGGAAGGCCCCGGGTCCTCGAATCCGTAGTTGAATGACGTCGGGACCAGGTGACAACTTTCAAAAGGCATTGACCAGGCCCGATGCCATTCAAAGGAGTGGTCTAGGGCCAAAGTTTCTTTTAAAAATTGATTTTAATCGCCCTATAAATGAATTATTTAATGTTTGTTTGGACAATTGCAGGGCACAATGAGGGCCAGGATCTTGTGGTCGCGGTATACTGGGGACTCCCTGATTTTCAAAAGGATAGGCTTAAACATATGGGGTTCGGGGAGATCTTGGATATCGATTTCTTCTGGCTCGATTTGGTCATGTTACAGGTGTTGTAGGAGAGGTGGGATCCAAAGAGCTGGGCATTCTTATTGCCCTTGGGACATATGGTCCCTAACTTGGAGGACGTGACCAAGATCATTGGCCTCAAGATAGAGGGTTGGGTCGTAAGTGGGATCACTTACCCCGACTATAGGGAGATGGCTGAGAGCCTTCTCGGTTTAGAGGTGTCAGGTGCATTGGGTGGAGAGTCTAGGACCCTGCACCGGGTAGATGTATGAGATGCCTTAGGGTTAGTTGACCCTAGGCAGAGATAGGGTGAGTCTAGGGAGACATTTTGAGATAGACATTTAGGGTATTTTTAGTATTTTTCTTCGGATGGTTGCTCTACGGAACGAAGGGTGACCATATTCATTATAGATTCTTAGGTCTCCTTAGAGATGTATATAGATTAGGAGAGTATGCCTTGAGTGCTACCCTTCTGGCCCACCTCTTCACCGACTTATTTGCGGTCGCACCGGACCATGAGACGACTGTCAGTGGCTTCGCACCATTTCTTCAGGTACCTTTATTTCATTTTCCTTATGTTTCAGTTTATGGGTTGATTAAATGCATGATGATTTCTAACCTATATATTTGTTTATGCAGATCTAGTCCTATTATTACTTTCTTCTGGGCCGAGCAAAGGCCATCCGACTAGACGCCCTACATAGACTATGTGGCAGCCTGTCGTGAACACAACACCACAGCATCATCAACTGACGGCTCTCCGCTGTCAGTTCCTCGACTACTCAGACCTCTTGGTGAGTCATTATTTAATTTTTATTCAATTAAATGCAATTTATTTATTTGATTATGAATTCAACTAATCTATATGCATGCATGTGATATGGCGCCCTTATTTGGGCATGGGTGAGGCAGGACGGTCGTGGGTGGAGGCTGGCAGAGCGAGGTATGGACGCCAAATGTGGGTCCATTGCCTCAATGAGATCGCGCTACTCCACCTCTTCTTGGCGATGAGGACGCTGGGCCTCCACCAAGAGTCGATTGAGATGGAGATCCTAGAGAGAATCGAGAGGATAATGCGTAGGAAGCAGGCCTGCATCGACTGGCGGGCGACGTTCCCAGAGTAGCACACCGACTAGGAGCATCGTGGAATCCTGGTAGAGTCACATGTGGAGAGTAGAGAAGCTTACTTCCACTAGTACCGGGCCCACTACGCTGCCTACCTTTAATAGCTTCGTCCTCTCGATGTAAGTATAGTTATATGCTTCTTTCGTTTTATTTATTTTCTTGCTTACGTTTGTGAATTAATGAATGACATGTGAATATGCATGATATGCAAGATGCCACCATCGTCACCCTCCGAGCTCGACTCTAGGATGCAGAGGCCTAGCTCAAACAAGTTCAGAAGGAGCTCGATGACCTACTATGTATGCATGACTTATTTAAATGCATAAATGAATTCATTTTATTACTTAAATTGTTTTGATGGTTAACCAGTAATGGTGACCTCTTGATATAGCGTGCTGCCTATACACAGGTTGCCCAGCCTCCTACATACATAGCTGGAGCTTCATCCTCTGGCATATCATAGAGTGCCGCTCTCGCCGACCTCCAGGAGCAGCTGGCTCGTGCCATCCAACGGGCCTCTCTAATAGAGGAAGACCGTGCTTCCAGGGTAAGTTCCTTTCTCTTACCTTCCATTTCTTGAATAACTTGATCTTGAACTTGCTTGGACTTACTGTGTCTTCCCTTGACTAGCAGGTTGCTGAGTTTCAGGAAGCCCTTCAGAGGGATGAGGTGGTGCTGGAGCAGACTCGGGTTGTAGCGGCTCGAGTCTCCAAGATACAGGAGCGGTTGGCGCTTCTCTTTGCTAGCGACCTTTCCAGTGAGCTATCATTCCTCCATATGTGTCTAGAGTTCACCACGGAGGAGAGGGACCACGAGCGGGAGCAGTTCATGGCCGAGATCCAGACCTTGCAAGGCCGGCTGTCGGTCACCGAACATGAGCGGCGAAGCGTGGAGGAGGGGTACCAGCGCGCTCGACAGAGAGCTCGCGAGGGTGGCCATGGGAGTGCTTTTACCACGAGCATTGTTGTATCCTCTGCTAGAGCCGAGCCAAGCACCATGGGACCACCGCCACCACTGACCAGAGAGCTAGAGGGATAGGACGAGGCCTAGAGCCAGTTTGATGAGGGCATTGGAGAGAGCCAGCCATCTGGGTGCCTGCTGATGATGCTGACCATTCATTTTCATATCATGATGTCTTTTGTCTTTGTTGTTATGTTGCCGGAGTCTAGCTAATACACATTTTGTCCTATCACATGTATGATATTTTCACAATATGAAAACAACTACTGTTATGAATCGAACTTTCGTACACTTTGACTGTCTCTTTCAACTTTCTTTCTTGTGTTCTTTTGCCCTGTTCACAACTTAAACAAACAAGTTAAGTGTCTGTTCTAGCTTAGCCCCATACCCAGTTAAGTAACCGACTACTTGATCCTATCCTTTGTAAAAGGGTCAAAGAGAAAAACCTTTATTTAATGAAGGCGAAAAATCAACTGAAAGAAGTAACTTAAAATGCAATATTCATGCACACAAATGCTAACTGGAAATAAAAAATGCAGCACACATGATGTGACAAGCAGATGCTAATTGAAATTTTTATATTTTAAATTTTTGATTTTGGAATATTTTTTTTTTTTTTGTGATTATGAAATATCTTTGCTTTAAAATATTTATTTTTTTTGTGCTTTTGAAATATCCATTTTTTTGTACTTTTGAAATTTACATTTTTTTTGTACTTTTGAAATATCCATTTTTTTGTGCTTTTGAAACATCCTTTTTTTTTTGTGCTTTTGAAATATCCATTTTTTTTTGTGCTTTTGAAATATCCATTCAACTTCAAGACCAGCATGGTACATGGATCAAAAGAGCTTACTTATTCGTTATCTTAATTCCCTAATTATTCCTCAATAATCTAATCTAGGTTCATTGTACTTTTGTTGTGCTTATGTCTGTGATCCCATTTGATGATCTGATCCTTAGTCAACTTAGGCCATTCATTAAGCTTGGAGTATGCCCCTTAGGGAGAAGGGTAGAAATGGTCCAGAAAGCTCACAAGAGGGTTCCGGAGATCCAGGAAAATGTCTCTCCTTTACCTTATTGTCCGTTGGGGTTCAGTCATTTTCACTTTGTAGGATATTTTTGACCTTGCGGTCCCTTTTATTTGGATATTTGGCATTTTGATTTGATGTTTGACTTTGTGGCCTTTTTATTTGTTTGATTTTTGACCTTGCGCTCCCTTACATGTTTTCTTTATGATCTTGATCAAAGTTTTATTAGTTGCCTCTGTTTGGCCATTGTCTTGTGGATAATATGGAAATGAATGACGCAATGCAATTTTATACATGTTGTAGAGGTCCTTCAGCTCTTGTGAGATGAACTGCGGTCCATTGTCGATGACGATGGTATTTGAAATTTCGAATATGGTGATGATATTCTTCATGATGAACTTGCAGACCGTTGACACATTTGGTGAAGTACTCCGTTGCCGTGAGGATAAAAGATTTCTGTATGAGCGAGGAGTTGGGATCACCAAGAGGACCAATGATGTCGAGTGCCCACATGGAGGAAGACCATAGGGAGGACAGAGGATAGAATGAAGATGTAAGGGAATGGATTTTATCGGTATGAAGTTGACACTTAGCATACCTACGGACATACCCTACACAATCTTCTTCCATGGTTGGCCAATAATATCCTTGTCTAAATATTTTCTTTGATAACATTTGTCTATTGGCATCGCCACCACAAACTCCAACATGAGCTCCTTCTATGATCTTCTAAAGCTCATGTTCATCTAAACATCTCAGAAGAAAACCATTGAATCCACATATATATAACTCTCCTCCAACTAGAGTGTAACTCTGAGCAATTCTCCTGATATCCCTTTTCTCTTCAGCAGTGGCTTCTTCAGGGTATGACTGATCTTCATAATATTTTGCAATCTTATAATACTATGGTTTCTCTTCATCTTCTATCTCTTCTTGCAATTCTAACAACATGATCTCTCTCTTCTCCACAATATCTCCATCTCTAACCTTCTTCAGCAATTTCTCTTTAATCCTAAAAAAGGAAGGGTCCTCTACCGCAAGAAAGAGACGCCTATGGACAACGATTAATTCAGAGTGTTTTTTGATTGGGAAATTAAGAGAAGATGCAAGAGAAGCTAGAGCATCAGCTAGAATGTTCTGATTCCAAGAAAAATGGACAAAGATTAGTTTAGTGAAAAGCTTGGCATAAGCTGAGGTAAGTTCTTGATATGGCTTAAGCTTGGGATCAAGGATGCGATATTTGGTGAGCACTTGGCGAAGAATCAACTGACTATCACCTACAATCTACAACTTGGTGGCACTATGGAAATGAGCGGCCTCGAGGCCAGCAAGGAAAGCCTCATATTCAACTATGTTATTTGTAACATGAAAGACAAGCTATAACGACCCGTCACCCTATAATAGAGGATTCAATTACTAAATAGGTACCGAATCATTAAAATTTGGAGCCAAACTAGGATCTCAATAAGTTTGGGAAATAAATGATAAACTAAGCTAAACAACCCATACCACATCGAATTGTAAAGGAAGTGTAAGAATTAAAAATTATTACAATTTGACTCGATTCAGCAAATAATTATATATTCCAACTGAAAAAAAATAATTAAGTGTACAGGTCAGAAAAGGAAATAACAATTACAACAGGGCATACCTCGAAACAATGGATGTAGGTGCGCAACCCAAGACAAAACCCTCCACGCTACGCCTACCAGGAACCCTCACCTAAAAACCGCAAAGGTGAGTCTCATCAGTAGGGATCCTCTGATCCCCACCACCCACTCACACACCCATAAGTGCAACAACACAAATATAAACAATTAAATAAGTAAAGCAGTAAGCACAACTCCTAAAGATTCCTAAATTTCGATATAAAACACATGCATTCGAAAATGCAACAGGCATAACTCTAAAGCCACTTGACTCAGCACCGGAGTCCACAACCAGCGTCTTGGCTAAAACACACGAACCACACAGCCGAACGCTGAAAATACCGACCCATTGGGACCAAACATCAACCCCTCGGATAGCACGCTGGCCACTCTGGCCTGTCTAACTCTAGGTGGTTCTGCTTCTCCCAACCACGAGTGACACTCCAAATATACCACTTCCACACCGGTATTAACTTTACCATAGGATACACCAGGTGACCCTCTCTCTAGGCGTCACCCCACCACTCCCACACTGGCGTTATGTCACTCCCACACCGACACAAGTTGCCTACGCACTAACAACTATCACTCTAGGTCAACGATCGCACAAAACGCAACATAGTGTGATCCAATCACGTAGAAATCCTCTTCCTCGAAGTACGGTTTCAAGCATGCATTTATTCAAACTATCTAACAATGTAAACCACCCAAAAACTGAACTGCTCTCTAGCATCTTGGCCTAAATCGCGTCGCCCATGACAGACACCATTTACAAATGGCGTCGCCCTAGCCCGACGCCATTTAGCGCCCGAAGCAGGATTTTCCTGCGGCCTCCTTTGAGCTACAAACAGGATTTCCTCCTCCCAAAACCCCCCCAAAACACCCAAAAATATAGGAGGAGCATAATCCAAATAACTAATTTAAGACACACCGTTCTCCATTTTATAAAATGAGCATTTTCACCCCAAAAACCCCCTAAACATGCTCCAAAGTGGGAAAAACATGGTTTTAAGCAAAACACAGCGAAGATCGTCACCCTACCGGTTACTCAAACTCCACCTAGCTCTATGTTGCTGGTCCGCAACACTACAAGCCGCCGCCGGTACCACCATGGATGCCGTCGCTCCACTGGGACGTCGGCCACCATCCGAAGAGCAATGTGTCGTGGAGGAGATGGCGGTGGAAGTGGTGAGGGGTAGGAGGTTGATGGAGTAGAGGAAGAGGAGGAATGGGGAAAGGAAAGGAAGGAGGAGGGGAAGAGGGAGCGAAGCATTCGAAGGGAGAGAGGAGAGAGAGGGTGCCTAAGTGCTAACAACTGTCATTCTAGGTCCACGATCACATAAAACGCAACACAGTGCGATCTGATTATGTAGAAATCCTCGTCCTCAAAGTTCGGTTTCAAGCATGCATTTGACCAAATTATCTAGCAATGTAAACACATGTTAATTGCATGAATTAATGAAGTTCTGTCTTAAATCACGTCGCCCGTGGCTAACGTCATTCAAGACCCCTAAACTGGTTCATAAGGAAGCGAGCCTCGGGAGATGGGCCTAAATTGCGTCGCCCATGGTCGATACCATTTAAATGGCGCCACCTAGCCGCGACGCCATTTACCACCCAAAAACCGAACTGCTCTCTGGCATCTAGGTCTAAATCATGTCTCCCATGACAGACACAATTTACAAATGGCGTCGCCCTGGCCCGACGCCATTTAACGCCCGAAGCAGGATTTTCCTGCGACTTTCCTCGAGCTACAAATGGGATTTCCTCCTCCCAAAATTGCCCCAAAACACCCAAAAATAAAGAAGGAGGAGGAGAATCCAAATAACCGATTTAAGACACACCATTCCCTATTTTATAAAATGAGCATTTTTACCCCAAAAACCCCCTAAACACGCTCCAAAGTAGGAAAAACATGGTTTTAAGCAAAACATAGCGAGGATCATCACCCTACCGGTTACTCGAACTCCTCCTAGCTCCAAGCCGCCGGTCTGCAACACCGCAAGCCGCCGCCAGTACCACCATAGACGCTGTCGCTCCACTGGGACGTCGGTCGCCGTCCGGAGAGCAATGTGCCGTGGAGGAGATGATGGTGGTAGTAGTGAGGGGTAGGAGGTTAATGGAGTGGAGGAGGAGGAATCGGGAGAGGAAAGGAAGGAGAAGGGGAAGGGGGAGCAGAACGATTGGAGGGAGAGAGGAGAGAGAGGAATGGAGAGAATGAGGGAAATGAGAGAGGGTTCGGAGCGACAATCGAAACTGCACCAAATCGCGTCGTCCGAAACCGACGCCAATTAGACAACATGACAGGGTCGTACACTGACAGATTTCTTATTGGTGTCAGCCATGTAAGACGCCATTCAGACGATAAGACTGGAGTCGTACATTCGCGCCCCAACGCTCGCCCACATAGCACCCTCTGTATGGCTCCGAAATGGCATCCCTCTAGGTCGACACTGTTCAAAATCAAGGGGTCAAACCAAGGGGTCCGACACTGAAACTGAACCGATAATCGGATCCGAAACCTCAATCCTTACACAAGCTGAAAGACTTGGGAAATGGTGACAACTTCAGGTGATAAGAGAACAATGTCGATACTCTTACTATGAGAATTCAGAGCTACATCAAAATGCAGAGTCCACATATCATCAGTGAGTTTGTTTATGGACATCAGTTCCTTATCCAGAAACTCTGATCAAACTGGATCAAATAAGGGAAGAGGGTGATGAGCAACGTGTTCTACTATATCATAGCCTTTGATCGCTTTCTACTGAATATAGATGATGTCGAATTAAGAGAGAAAGCTTTGCCAACATGCTAATCGATATATAAGGACAGATTTCTCTAGAAGGAACCTAATAGGATTCGTCCTAGTTATGAGGTGGACTTCATAGGCTAGAAAGTAGTGTTTCAATTTCTGAACTACCCATACCAGTGCGACATACGTCTTCTCCATCGCGGTGTACCTCTGTTCTGCAGGGTTGATAAGTTTAAAGAGATAATAGGCTGCCCTCTCTTTTCCTTCTTCATCTTCTTATGCTAGAACAACCCCCACCGAATCATCCAAGATAGAAATATGTAGGATTAAATGCTTGTCCGGAGATGGTGGTCTCAAGACAGGAGGACTTGCCAAATATATCTTAAATCCGTTAAATACCTCTTTACACTTATCATCCTAATCAAATTTGACTCCCGGTTTAATAAGCTCGTAAAACGGCCTACACCTTTGTGAGTGTTGGGACACAAAATGGCGAATAAACTACAACCTCCCAATCAATCTACTCAATTCTTTCAAATTCTTAGGAGGTGGCATTTCAATAATAGATTTGGCCTTGTCGGGATCGATCTTAATGCCCCGTTTACTTACAATGAATCCTAGCAACTTCCTTGACGAGACACTAAACACGCACTTCTTTGGATTCATCTTCAATTGGTATTCCCTTGACCTTTGAAATACTTTTGCCAGGATTTTGGCATGATCAACTCTAGTCTTAGATTTGACAAGAAGGTCATCCACATACACCTCCAAATGTAAATGCATCATATCATGAAATATAGCCATCATTGCCCTTTGGTAGGTGGCTCCAGCATTCTTTAATCCAAATGGCATAATTACATAACAATAAGTTCCCCAGGGTATAGTGAAGGACATCTTTTCCTGATTGTACTCCGAAAATCCATTCATGAATGATAGAGTCTCATATCCAGTTGGGTTGTCAATGAGCACGTCTATGTGAGGTAATGAGAAATTATCCTTAGGACATGCCCGGTTCAGATCTCGAAAGTCAATGCAAATCCTGACTTTTCCATCCTTTTTCATAGCCGGGACTATATTTGCCACCCATTAAGGATAGAGAACTTTGTGCAACTTGTCGACCTCTTCTTTCATTTTTAAAGCCATATGTGTGTGGCATCGCCTCAATTTCTGCTTAACTGGATTAGCTCTAAATTTTAAGGTTAATCGGTGCTCCTCTAAAGAAGAATCTAACTCCGACATATCTTCATAACTCCAGGCGAAAGTGTCCCTGTAATCTCTAAGAACCCAAACCAAAGCTTCTTTATTTGATTTGGAAAGATTCTGACTAATGAGGACAACCTTAGGTTTTTCTTCGGTTCCTAGATTGATTTCCTTAGTTGGTTTTTCTACAGCAGCTGAGAGTTCATCAAATCTCTTCACTCCACTTGCGTACGCCTCGGCTGCGTCCTCATCTTCTTCTTATTCAATGATGGGGTCTTTCTCATGTATCAATTCGTACACCCCATATCTATCATCAATCAGCTCATCTCTCATCTGCCTCATATTCTTCTGGCAACTGAATGTGATTCTCTAACATCTGAGAGATTTGATAGTATGCAAGGCATTTAGATGCTAATTCCTGGAGGTATCTATTTGGAATATGTCTACTGTTAGACTTCCTAGACTTCCTAAACTGCCTTACTTCACTAGATTGCCTATAGCTAGACTCCTTATCCTGACCTATAGAGGACGAAAAAAGATAAAAATTGGAGGGTATATGATAATAGACAGGAAAATCCTCTTGAGAAGAGGGACAGAGTAGATGTAGAAGAGAATCTTACCCGAGCGACCCGTGCAACGGGGTACATTCGGACAAGAAGGAAGAGGTCTCCTCAACGAGGATTTGAGAGCGGGTTGCAAAATTGATGTCTTTTTTTTGGAATTTTCAGTTATCATAAAGCATGAATGAATCTGAAAAGGAAAAGGAACATAAGATGGAGAGAATGGCACTATGGCCAAAGGATTTAGGGGATCATACAACAGAATGTCCCAGATTAAATCACGGATCTTCTCGGGATCGAGAGGAATCCTGGGAAGAAAGTCCCAAGGGGATAGAGCAATGAGAATGGGCGGCGCCTAGGGTTTGTCTTCAGTAATCACCCTGGACCATGTCGAGGTCAGCAGTAGGGTTCAGAACATAGTATAGAGAGTAAAGATGTAAGATGGGTAGGTAGCTCTCCAGAGATGATCAGTGGTCATGCCAGGTTTATAAGGATCATCTAGCTCCTCTTCATCAACTTCGTCACTTAGTAGAATTCTTTTATCAAAAATGGCCTCGGGCCCCTTAATCAAATCTTCAATCAATGGCGGCCATTGTGATTCAAAAGGATGTAAAAACAGCCTGTTCAAAGATATGTATAGATCTCATTTGTCAAACCATCTATACTATTCATATTCTGGGTCATTAAACTTTCTCGTTTTCATAGGCCGCAGAGCCTCCAAGGATTGGTATGTAAGAAGTGGCGTGCAGTGCCAAGCCAACTCCCTCCTGTAAATGTCATGCAGGTCAAAATGGAAGGTGATCACCACAGTATTGTCATTATTATGTTGGATGACGGGCCCTTTGACAAAGTGAGTGGACAACGTCCAAGTCAACAGGTTCCGATTTCTTTGCGTGGGGTCACCATGGTCTTCCATACCTTGTGACCATCTTCACTTTATTCTTGTTGTATAATGTTATACCTCACTTTCTCTGGCCTATATGTTAGGCCATTCCCAGGTACCATTTCTGCCATCTTTAACTAGTTTGATTCTTCCTTGCAATTGAGTGCATAGACCTTTCCATAGTTGATATCCAGTCTTCATCATTATATTCCATCTTAGGGTACTCATGTACTTCCCCCTTTCCATGGCACTGATTGGATAAGAAGTAGGTAAGGTGGACTTCAGCGGGTCTGCCGAAGGAAGATAAGTTTGCAGTATAGATAGAATGGGTTTCTGAACGGCTGAAGGATTAGGAGTTGGGTTCACGTTCAGAGAATGGGTAGCATCAAGGATGGGCATACTAGTGACTTTGATAATACATCCTTTGTATGAGAACTTGATAATGGATATAAGTGTCCTTTAAGCCAATCATAAAGCACTTAATATATAATGATGTTGAGAATTCCCGTTCGCAGGTTTTCGGACACCTTTGCGGCGACGGATCTTTAGCGAGCGAGCTGATACGGACGAGGGAGCAAGGATGAACTACCGCGGAGGATTGCGTGGATACCGTTGGAGGCCGAACGCTTGTACAGCTCACGACATCGCCTCGACAGAACCGAGATGGAAGCATATTCGAATCCGCGCACAGTAATCAGATTACATCCCGATTTTCAGTTTATACTTTTCGTTCCGATTCGGATCAGCGGAAATCAGGCGGGAATTTATCATTGTTTCCACTGCATTCTTTGCGTCCCGCCCAGATCCCAACAATGGTATCAGAGCCAGGTTTCCGCTCTGATCCGCCTCGGAATAATGAAATTATTATTCTAGAATCAATTCCATGCATTTAAATTCGTCTTTCCTCGTAGAATTTGTTCATGGGATGAACATAAAATTTTAGTATTATTTTTCTACGTGAAAAACAAAATATTTTTTTAGGGGTTTTTCGTTGTGTTCTTCATGGAGATGAAGAACTAGTTTTGTGTGCGTGGATGAGCTTCCATGGTGATGGAAGACCAATACTTAAACTCGCTGGTGTGACTAGGTTTCCTTTCTTATCCTCGGCAGGTCCCACTTGTGTCCGGCGGCCGGCGGTGGAGCTCCTTCCCTTCCTTTTATTCTTTCTCATTTGATGAAGAAATAACAGAGAAGAAAGGGGGCTTCGATCTGGTGCAAATAGGGCTTGCAGGAGCCTCACCGGTGCTGGCATCGCCGGCCGACCTCGCCGGCCCCGTTAGAGACGGCGGGGAGGGAGGGCAGCACCGCCCTAGTTCCTCATTACTGGCGTCGGGCCTGACAAAGGGGGCAAAAGGCCATGTTTTAAACCAGTAAACCACCATTCTTTTGGAGGCTCCCGGCGACGAAGGGGTCACCGACCAGCCACCACCTGTGTCGGAGAAGGAAGGGGGGCCACCGCCCCTGCTGCTGGCGCCGGCGCCGCCGCCACCCGCTTGCTTTAACCAGAAAAGAAAGGGGGGGAACCCTAACCCTTGGGCCCGGGCGAACAGGCACTAGGTGCCCGAATCGGCCGGCCCCATGCCAGTTCGACCGGGGGGACTGGGCCCGGCCCGGGCGCGCCAGGCGCCTAACCTGGCTCGGCCAGGTTGCCCTGAGCCAGGCCCGACCCCATGCCAAGCACTGGCTAGGCCAGCCCAATTAAGCCCTATTTAACCCCATACCCCTTATTTAAATATAAACCCACCCCTATTAATTGGAAATTAAAATTAAATAGTTTAAAATTTTTTTAAAACTTAAGTTTATAATTTTTTAGTTAATAGTGGGTTATTTTTAAGATATAATCTTAAAGGGTTAATTTTTAAGATATGATCTTAATTGCTAATTAATTTTAATTAAGCAATTAAAGGGTTCATAATTAAGATATGATCTTAATTGTAAATAACTTTTAATTAAGTGGAAAAAGGGGTTTATATTTAAGATATGATCTTAAATTAATATTAACAAGTGTTGTTAATTGATTTTAAAGTTGTGACATTAATATTAATTAACAAATGTTGTTAATTAAATTTAATTAGGTGATTAGATATTTAATTTCCTAAAAATTGTTGTTATGAAATTAATTATTTAATTAAGGGATATTTAATAAGTAATTATTAAGTGGTTATTTAACACTTAATAATGGTTATTGAAATGCTTAATTATTTCTTGAGAATTAACCTTAATAAAAGTTATTAAGGATTAATTAAGTCTTAATAATAGTTATTAAGATAATTAATTAATATTCTCAAGAATCACTTAATTAAGTTTTTGAAGATCTAATCTGCTCAAAAAAATGATCTTTTAATAAAGGTTTTTAAGAAATTAAATTAAGTCTAAATGTTAGACTAATTTTGATTAGAAATATTCTAATTAATGTTTCTTAATAATTATTATTAGGAAATATTATTTAATAAAGGGGGTACTTAACAAAGAGTTGTTAAGTAATTAAAATTGGAATTAGAAATTCTTTTATAAGTGTTATTTATGAATTTTTAATTCTATCTAAATATTATATTGTTTCGCTTTAATAATTGTTATTAATGTGATTTAAAATTAATCTAAGTGTTAGATTAATTAATTTAGAATTGTTCTAAATTATGTATGGAATATTTTAAAATTTTAATTTTAGTTTTGTTTGCACATGTTGATGTGTTTGATTCTTTAAATTAGATTTATTGCATGTTAGAAAATAAGATTTTGAAAAAATCAATTTATCCAATTTTGATTGATACCTAAGTTTTGAGACAACCAAAACTACTATATGTCAAAATTTTAGTCTTCATGTGATGTGTTTTATCATGTATGGATGGTTAAAATTTGAAGTGGTCATGGACATGCACTTAGTTAATTTCATATCATGTGATGTTGTGATTTTGTGGATTATTTTGGAGTTTGATTTATGGGTTATTTAAATGTTAATTAATGAGGCATGTGTGCCTCCCTCTTTCTCTCATTCCAATGTAATTCTATCTCCCTCTATTATTGTACTCAGCCATAAGGCTTTCTCTTACAATTAATTTGTATTTGAAATTGTTTCAAATTCTATTTTATATTTGTAATTGATCGTGCTGGCCGAGGAGAGGCGAGGATAATCCACAAGTGTAATCAGGAAGGCAACAGGAGATGAGATCACCAATGCCTGTTTGTTTGCATGTTTTGATTATATAATTGTTGTATAGTTGTGGTGATTAATTGTTTGGCTCTAATTAATCACAGTGTTGTCCATGACCACATAATAAACATGTATGGTTGATGCATGCTTTTAGTTTTTTATTATGAATCAATTGCTATTATCTAGGTATAGTTAAATATATACGATATATTTATAAACTATCATCTAGGATGAGACCAACTTAACATAAACAAAACCTTCAACATAAAGTCTAAGCCGGAGCGCGAGTCATTGAGAATGCACCGCGTGACTCTCCATCAATGTAGTTTTTAGAACTTGATTCAATGATGGCAATTTCTATGTGTTTACCTGAGATCTGTCACTAACTGAGAAAAGAACTATTAACTATGGCATTGAGATGTCTTGAGATTGGAATAGAGGAGCGGTGTAGCTATCCTCGCGTTTATCCGAGAGCTGTATTGTTACTCTACTCTGTCACGTATTGATGGTAAAGCTTAGACCAGGGATAATGGTCTTACTGTGTTTACCCGGGACCATTAAAGACCTGGCAGCCGAAATAAGATCGGATATTGCAAGTAGTTGCAATTACCATGAGATGGTTGCTTTAAGTAATGATATGATACTATGTGTTTACTCGAGCTTATACTGTGATTCTTGGAGATTCCGATCCCCGGTAGGAGATTGTCAGTGTCTCCTGTTCTATATACCTGAAGGTTATATAGTCCGTCGAAAAATAGTGGGAAATAATTCAAGATAAAAGACCCTAATTGAATTATAAGAACTATCTACTTAAATCACGTTATTTCCTACGTTCACTAAAATGTCATCTATTAATTTAAGATTTGGCATATTGGATGCCAATACTTCTTATATACAAATTGACTAGAAAACTCTGAAGAATGTCTTCAGGGATAAGTGAAAGCCACTATCCTAATCTGTCATGACCCCCTGTCGATCGGTTCAGTCATGCCGGCTTAATACGAACCGAAGGGACCCGTTAACAGCGGGAACAACCCGAACATGACTTACAGTTAAGGTTGAGCACTTTGCATGTAAATAAACAAAACATTCCATATAGATGTCATACACAGTGCATTACAGTACATCAAGTCCAGGGATATAACATGTAAGTTACATAAGGGTTGGACTTACAAAAACAACTTCTATTCAACTAAACTAAGCACGTATAGACTTCTCGGTTGCCCCAGGAAGGTCTTCTCCTAAAAGGGGGTTAAATAGTGTGGATGAGTTTACCGACTCAGCAACCACATGATACCACTACATTACTTATCATATATATACACGTAAAAAGACAACATGATATTACTACATAATCATGGCATAATAGAATATAATATAACAAACTTCAACTAACATAGGGATCATGGCAAATCATGGCATGGTCAAGAGAGCATGGCGTAACATGGTATGTATAAGCATAAAGCTTCATGGCATGGCATCATGGCGTGACTTGACTTAAACATGGCATGGCATGGCATGAGTATAAGCATAATAGAGGCATGACATAGCATCATGGCATGGTGAAAAGATCATGGAATAGTATGAAATCATAAACATATATAACATACGGATAACATGGATCTTTTCACTTATTTAACGGACATGCATCCAAACCACAACATGAGGAGGTTAGCATGACATGTAGCCAGTGGTAAGGCAAATGCCCACTGGCGCTTCCACTGTGTAGCATGGGGACCCACCCATCCCACCTAGACCGGGAGAACCGTATCCAGGATTTACCCGTTTGCCTCGGGTTACGTCTTTAAATTATGTCCGCCTCATACGGATGCTTGTATGATTCGGATGTATGGACTCCTAAGGTGACATTGTCCGCAGCATGTTCGATTTTAACATGAGAGACTTATAGAAATTGGGATTTAGGCATGGGTTGGGTGTTCATTTCGGCAGCATAACGGCTTAGTAGCATCTTAGTTGGGGGTTCATTTCGGTAGCATAACGGCTTAGTAGCATCTTGGTTGGGGGTCCATTTCGGCAATATAACGGCTTAGTAGCATCTTCTTAAATTTGTAGGAAAATACATGTTTGAAAAACAGGCCATTCGAAATAGTTAAATAACCATGCAAAAAGAATCATGTACTTGCCTTTAAACCAGGAGCTCTCTTGGACACAACAGTAACCCCTTCCTACACGTGTGAAGAATCCTGCGAACAGTCCCCACTCCCACTCTAAAATCTTTCTCTCTTTCTCTCTCTTACTCTCTTGGATGTGGGCAAGGAGGAAGGAGGGGAAGGTGGGAAGGAAGGGAATGGGATGGGGAGAAATGGGAGGACCACCCTCCTATTTATAGAAGGAGAGGGGAGGGTTAAAGGGGGGTTACTTGGGGGTTAGGTTACTTGGTGGTCAAGAAACTTGGTTAGATTAACTAGGGTTAAGTCACTTGATGGTCAAGAAACCTTACTAATATCCTTTATCCTTTAGTGGTATCCTTTAGTACTTTTTTACTTTAGTCTTTGTATTTTTTTATAATTGTATTTATACCCCTACTCAGTAGTTTGTCACTGAATTTAACTTCTTTCTGGTATTTTGAGGACACTTCCAGAGACCTTAAAAATTATACTTAAGACCTTCTAAAAATTATCAATCACATTATTAACCTCAAACTTTTCATAATTGCATTTATACTTTTTTGGTATTTACGAATATATCTTTTTTATAATTATGTATATGTTGGCATGTAACTGTAATCTTGTAGGTCCTTACATCCTCTCCCCCTTAGACAAAATTCATCTTCGAATTTTAAATCTAACTGAATAATTTACTTGATTATGGTGAGGATCTTACCTAAAATATGTGGGCACTTTCTCCTCATTTCTTCTTCCATTTCCCAAGTTGCTTCCTCTGTTGACTGGTTCCTCCATAAAACTTTCACTAAAGGGATTGTCTTGTTTCTGAGCTCATTTGTCTTGAAGTCCAGGATTTGCATTGGCTATTCTTCATAGCTCAGATTCGATTGGATCGGAAGCTCGCCATAGCCTATGACATGAGATGGATCATGAAGATATTTCTTGAGCATAGAGACATGGAAAATGTTGTGAACTCCTTTTAAAGCAGGTGGTAAGGCTAACTGATATGCTGCGTCTCCAATCTTCTGCAAAATTTCGAAAGGACCAATATAGCGAGGTGCCAGCTTACTTCGTTTTCCAAATCTGACAATCCCTTTTGATGGGGAAACCTTTAGGAAAACATGATCTCCGACTTCAAAAGAAACATCTTTTCTTCTCCGATCAGCATAACTTTTTTGTCCGTTCTGTGGAGCTATCAATCTTTGACGGATAAGTTGGATGTTCCCTGTACTGGCCTGTATAATATATGGGCCTATCATTTGTCTCTCTCCAGACTCTTCCCAACATATAGGTGATCTACAGGGTCTCCCATATAGAGCTTCAAAAGGAGCCATTTTCATACTGGCATGGAAGCTATTGTTATAGGTAAACTCGACCAACGGTAGGTTTTTATCCCAATCTCCTTTCCAATCTAGACTACATGCTCTAAGCATATCTTCTAGTGTCTGGATTGTTCTTTCTGATTGGCCGCCAGTCTGAGGATGAAAGGCAGTACTAAATTTTAATTGAGTGCCTAAAGCTTCCTGGAGACTCTTCCATATTCTAGAGGTAAATCTAGAATCTCTATCGGAGATAATTGACTTGGGAACCCCATGCAACTTAATAATGTTGTCTATATACAGCTTGATCAAACTTTCTACTGATTGTGAAATTTTAATTGGCAAGAAATGGACAGATTTTGTAAATCTATCTACTATTACCCATGTGGTATCATGTCCTCGCGTTGTTCGGGGAAGACCCACGACAAAGTCCATAGTGATATGTTCCCATTTCCACTTTAGAATTTCTATCTTTTGAAGAAGTCTAGAGGGCCTTTGATGTTCTGCCTTAACCTGTTGACAAACTAGGCATTTAGAAACAAAATCATCAATATCTTTCTTCATACCTGGCCACCATAAAGTACGTTTCATGTCTTGGAACATCTTGGTATTGCCAGGATGAATAGTGAACTTTGATTTGTGAGCTTCTGTCAAAAGTTCCTTTCTTAATTCTCGATCCTCTGGGACACATAATCTGCCTTGGAAATATATTACCCCACGATCATTTGCTTTAAATCCAGGCTTATCAGTCAGTTCTTTCAACTTAGGATCATTCTGTTGAGCTTCAGAAATCCTTTCTACAATGGCAGATTGGATAGATAACTGAGATAAGGAGGCAATAACTTCCTCAATCATCTTCCAATATCTGATCATCATCAACCGCTTCCTACTAAGAGCATCGGCTACAATATTTGTCTTGCCTGGGTGGTAATTCAATTCAAAATCATAATCTTTTAAGAATTCTATCCAACGCCTCTATCTAAGATTGAGCTCCTTCTGAGAGAAAATATATTTAAGGCTTTGATGGTCTGTAAAGACTATATTGAACTCCATATAAATAATGCCTCCATATTTTGAATGCATGAACTACTGCTGCTAATTCAAGATCACGGATAGGATAATTTAGCTCATGATCCTTTAATTGGCGAGATGCATAAGCAATTACCCTACCATGCTGCATGAGCACACAACCAATACCTTGTCTTGAGGCATCAGTATAGATGACAAAACGTTCGATTCCACTAGGTAGGGCAAGGACTGGAGCTGTAGTTAATCTTTTCTTTAGCTCCTGGAAACTCCTGTCACATTCGTCTGTCCACAAAAATTTTACCCCCTTCCGGGTTAGTTTCGTAAGAGGGGCTGCTAGAGTAGCAAACCCTTCTATAAAGCGTTGGTAGTATCCTGCTAAACCAAGGAAACTTCGAACTTCAGTTGGGGTCTTGGGTGCTTCCCAACTAAGTACAGCTTGAATCTTGGCCGGATCAATAGCTACGCCTTCTTTAGAAATAATATGACCAAAGAATTGAATTTGTTGTAACAAGAACTCATACTTTCTAAATTTGGCATATAGTTTATGATTTCTGAGAGTTTCCAGAATAATCTTTAGGTGTTCCTTATGTGCTTCCTCAGTTGGAGAATATATTAGGACATCATCTATAAATACTTCTACAAAATGATCCAAGTATGATTTGAATACCCGGTTCATTAAATCCATAAAAGTTGCAGGGGCATTGGTTAAACCAAAAGGCATGACTAGAAATTCATAGTGCCCATACTTGGTTCGAAAAGCTGTTTTGGGAATGTCTTCTTCTTTAATCCTCAACTGATGATATCCTGATCGAAGATCTATCTTTGAAAATACAGTGACTGCTTGTAATTGATCAAATAGATCATCAATTAGCAGCAGTGGATATCGATTCTTGATAGTAACTTGATTCAGCTTCTGATAATCCACACAGAGCTGCAGAGATCCATCCTTCTTACGAACAAATAAAACAGGAGCACCCCATGGAGACACACTAGGGCGAATAAATCTCTTGTCTAATAGTTCTTGAAGCTGCTTCTTTAATTCTGCCAACTCAACAGGTGCCATACGATAGGGAACCTTAGAAATGGGTACTGTGCCTGGGAGAAGCTCAATTGAGAATTCGATCTCCCTCACTGGCGGAAGGCTTGGTAATTCATTAGGAAAAACGTCCGGATATTCTCTAACTACCTTAATATCAGAGATAGAGAGGGCTTTCTTTTCTTTTGGGATAGAAACTACATTGACTAGGTAAGCAATACAACCCCTGTCAATGCAGTGCCGTGCCTTAAGTGCTGAGATGATTTGCCTTCCAGGTTTGGGGAGTTTAAGAGAGAACTCTTCTTCCCCTGGGATTCTAAAAATAATCTTTTTCCTTCGGCAATCTAGCATAGCATGGTGTTGTTCTAACCAGTCCATCCCTAGAATAACGTCAAAGTCTTTCATCTTAAGGACATGTAATTGTGTGGAGAGTTGTCTACCTTCAATCTCTATTTTAAGAGAGGTAATGCATTTTTGGGATTGGAGAATTCCCCCAGGGGTGAAAACAGTCATAAGGACTGGAGATTCAACTAAATCTATCTTATCAGGTAATGACTATGTGAATTCTTCTGAAATGAAGGAATGCGTAGCACCAGTATCAAAAGGAACTCGAGCATAAGTATCGGCTAAAAGAACCGTACCTTCAGTGACGTTCTCAACAGCCCCCATATCTTCCTGAGTCAAGGCAAAAACACGAGCTAGCGTTCGTGATTTGGCAGGAACCGTTTACTATGTTGATGCTGGTGCTGGCATAGTAGTGGTTCTAACCTTGGGACAGTTCCTCATAATGTGTCCGGTCTCCCCACAACCAAAGCATCGGCCTGATCCCCTCAGACATTCACTACCTTCATGCCTTTTCCCATATTTTTGACACAAAGGATAAGAAGGAACTTGAGAAGATGGAGTAACAGTCATTACTGGTATCTTTGGGGACTCAGTCTTTCTCTTCTTGGGAATGGATGAGGATGCTTGCCTCTGCAAAGAGGAAGATGCCTGTCTCTTTTGATCTACCTTACATTCTTCTAAATAAATCTCATGCTCAGCTTCTTGCCTGCACGCAGCTTCCACCACCTCTTCCATAGAGCTAAATTTGTGTGCAACCAGCTTAGTGCGTAATATAGGTTTTAGCCCCATCAAAAAAATTTGTAGCTTCCAACGTTCATCAAGGCATATGTGAGGTGCGAATTTGGCCAATTCAGAAAATCTAGCTTCATACTCCATAACTGACTTAGTGCCTTGGGTCAGGGATAGGAACTCCTGCATCATTTTATCTTAGATATGTTGTGGAAAGAACTTAGCCCTGAAGGCTGTCAAAAATTCTTCCCATGTTACCTCTCCTTCTCTTCCAGCAAACTTTGTACGGAGGGTAGATGACCACCATGTGTCTGCCCGATCTTGTAGCATATAACTTCCCAGATTTACTTTATCAGTATCTGGGCAACAGATGGCACGAAAGATCTTTTCGATCTCCCGTATCCAACTTTCAGCTATCAGGGGGTCGCTCTCCCCCTTAAAAATAGGAGGTCCCATCTTCTTAAATCGTTCCATAGCGATGGCTCCTGCCTGGCCTTCCTGGTCTACAGACATCTAGTGTTGTTGGGTAGCATGAAGAAATCCTTGGAAAATCTGGACAATGGCTCCCATATCTAGGGATGATGGTGGAGGAACAGGTGTAGTATTCTGGGACTCTGGACTAATCCTTTTAGCCCTAGTCATCCTCCCTCATTCGTTAGTCGCCACGACCTATAGGCCAAGTTATAGGTTAGTCTGGGTTTACTTAAGTCTGGCCTCCTAATTCTACTAATCCTGGACTTGTTGTACATGCTTTTAGTGCTCATCCTTAACCTTGCTCTGATACCACAAACTGTAACGAACCCCTGTCGATCGGTTTAGTCATGCCAGCTTACTACGAACCGAAGGGACCCGTTAACAGCAGGAAAAACCCGAACATGACTTACAGTTAAGGTTGAGCACTTTGCATGTAAATAAACAAAACATTTCATATAGATGTCATACACTGTGCATTACAGTACATCAAGTCCAGGGATACAACATGTAAATTACATAGGGGTTGGACTTACAAAAACAACCTCTGTTCAACTAAACTAAGCACGTATAGACTTCTCGATTGCCCCAGGAAGGTCTTCTCCTGAAAGGGGGTTAAATAGTGTGGATGAGTTTACGGACTCAACAAGCACATGATACCACTACATGGCTTATCACATATATAAAGGTAAAAAGACAACATGATATTACTATACAATCATGGCATGATAAAATATAATATAACAAACTTCAACTAACATAGGGATCATGGCAAATCATGGCACGGTCAAGAGAGCATGGCGTAACATGGTATGTATAATTATAAAGATTCATGGCATGGCATCACAGCGTAACTTGACTTAAACATAGCATGGCATGGGATGAGTATAAGCATAATAGAGGCATGACATAGAATCATGGCATGGTGAAAAGATCATGGAATAGCATGAAGTCATATACATATATAACATACGGATAGCATGGATCTTTTCACTTATTTAACAGACATGCATCCAAACCACAACATGAGGAGGTTAGCATGGCGTGCAGCCAGTGGTAAGGGAAATACCCACTGGCGCTTCCACTGCGCAGCAGGGGGACCCACCCGTCCCACCTGGACCGGGAGAACTGTACTCAGGATTTACCCGTTTGCCTCGGGTTATGTCTTTAAATTATGTCTGCCTCACACGGATGGTTGTATGATTCAGACGCATGGACTCCTAAGGTGGCATTGTCCGTAGCATGTTCGATTTTAACATGAGAGACTTATAGAAATGGGGATTTAGGCATGGGTTGGGTGTTCATTTCGGCAACATAACGGCTTAGTAGCATCTTGGTTGGGGGTTCATTTTGGCAGCATAACGTTTTGTAGCATCTTCTTAAATTTGTAGGAAAGTATATGTTTGAAAAACAGGCCATTCGGAATAGGAAAATAACCATGCAAAAAGAAATATGTACTTGCCTTTAAACCAGGAGCTCTCTTGGACACAGCAGTAACCCCTTCCTACACGTGTGAAGAATCCTGCGAACAGCCCCCACTCCCGCTCTAAAATCTCTCTCTCTCTCTCTCTTTCTCTCTCTTACTCTCTTGGATGTGGGCAAGGAGGAAGGAGGGGAAGGTGGGAAGGAAGGGAATGGGATGGGGAGAAATGAGAGGACCACCCTCCTATTTATAGAAGGAGAGGGGAGGGTTAAAGGGGGGTTACTTGGGGGTTAGGTTAACTAGGGTTGGGTTACTTAAGGGTTAGGTTACTTGGTGGTCAAGAAACTTGGTTAGATTAACTAGGGTTAAGTCACTTGATGGTCAAGAAACCTTACCAATATCCTTTATCCTTTAGTACTTTTTCACTTTAGTCTTTGTATTTTTTTATAATTGTATTTATACCCCTACTCAGTAGTTTGTCACTAAATTTAACTTCTTTCTAGTGTTTTGATGACACTTCCAGAGACCTTAAAAATTATACTTAAGACCTTCTAAAATCATCAATCACATTATCAACCTCAAACTTTTCATAGTTGCATTTATACTTTTTTGGTATTTACGAATATATCCTTTTTATAATTATGTATATGTTGGCATGTAACCGTAATCTTGTAGGTCCTTACATAATCATATATCATGAATCCTCTTACTTAGATAGACCAAGGATAAGAGGTACTTATGGTATGCCTTTTTGAAAGGCAATGGTTCTCATGAAATCTCTTACTTGGATAGACCAAGAAGAAGAGATATTCATGATGTGCCTTTGATAAAGCTAGAGGTAAGATCTCAAATGGTCAAACCTATACTTGAAAAGGATAAAGGCAAATCAGCTGGAAGAGAGAGGTAGCAGTCCTCCCACTACCACCAATAAGGATATTGGTAGGCATGGATGAAGCCAGACAGCCTTGGATGGAGGCCGGTAGGGCTCGCTTTGGATGCCAGGTGTGGGTCTATTGTATGAATGAAATAGAGCTGTTGCATCTCCAGCTGGTGATGAGGACGCTCGGCCTCCACCAAGAGTGGATCAAGGAGGAGATCCCAGAGGGGATTGGTCGGTCAATGAGGGGCAAACAGGCGCGCACATATTGGCGCGTCAAGTTCCGTGACCAGTACGCTGACTGGCACCGCGGAGGCATTTCGGTACAGTCGCAGGCGGAGAGTAGTGACGTCTACCTCCAACAGTACCGGTGCATTATGTTGCGCACCTTCAGCAGGTTCGCCACCTTGACGTGAGTATGATGTGATGCTTCTTTCATTTTATTATTATCTTTATTTAGAATTCGTGAATGAATGAAATGACATGTGTGTGTGTATGTGCAGGATGCGCGAGATGCCACCATTATCACCCTCCGGACTCGCCTCCGAGATGCGGATGCCCAGCTCGAGCAAGTCCAGAAGGAACTCTACGATCTGGTATATGCATGAATCATGAATGTTTATTTTATTAATTAAATGTTTTGGCGCTTGACCACTGACAATGATTTTTCTTGTTACAACGAGCTGCTTATACGCAGGTTGCCCAGCCTTCTCCACACGCAGCTAGAGCTTCCTCTTCCAGTGCTGCTCATCACGATGCTGCCCTTGCCGATCTTCGGGAGCAGCTGGCTCAAGCTATCCAGTGGGCCTCTTTAGCGGAGGAGGACCGCGCCTCCCGGGTAAGTCTTCATCTTCAATCTTTCATCTTGTCGATTACCTTGAACTTATTTACATTTGACTGACCATGTTTTCCTTTGATTGACAGGTTGCTGACCTTCAGGAGGCCCTTTAGAGGGCCAAGATGGAGCTAGAGTAGACTCGTGCTGCAGCAGTTCGGGCACAAGTGGACGTTGCATGTATCAGAGCTCTGGAGGAGCAGTTGGCACGGCTCTCCAGTGATGACCTCCCCCGTGAGCTTACACACCTCTGGTCACGTCTGGAGGTTATTACTGAGGAGAGGGAGCCAGAGCGTCAGGAGCGGCAGAGGATTGATGCCGAGGTGACTTCCCTCCAAGTTCAACTTGGGGTCACCAAGCACGAGAGGTGCAGTGTAGAAGAACGCTATCGATGTGCTCGTCAATGTGCCTAGGAGAGGGGGCTTGGGAGCACCTTCACTGCTAGCATTGCCGTCTCCTCTGGCCAAGCCGGGCCGAGCTTGATGGGGCCGCCGTCACTACCTGCCAGAGAGCTAGATACGCAGGACGAGGTGAGTCAGCTGGACGAGGGTGCGGATGAGAGTCAGCCGTGAGGGCTGCTTGATGTATCTTCTCTTTTCTTTTGAAGCCCTTGATGATGGACTTCCACATGTATATAAAACTTTTGATATATATAACATCTTTTGTACTTCCGTTGTCTCCTTTCTGCTCCCGATCTTCTTGTTTATCTATGACCTGCGCATATCTTTAACAAACAAGTTACATATCTGTTCTAGCTTGGTCCCTTGCCCGATCAAATAACGAACTTTTGATCCCACCCTCGGTGGATTGACCAAGGGGCAAAGCCTTTATTTAATGAAGGTGATAAGAAAATATCAAATTATGCAACATGCAATCATGCCAATGCTCACTTGAAAATAAAAGATATGCAACATATGAATTCAGACAAGTGGATGCATAAGAAATTTATTTGAAATATTCATTTTGAACTTATAAAATATCCACTTTTTTTTTGAAATTTTGAAATATCTATTTTTTTTTGAAATATTCATTTTTTTATATTTTTGAAATATCCATTTTTTTTGTAGTTTTGAAATATCAATTTTTTTGAAATATCCATTTTTTTGTATTTTTTTGAAATATTTATTTTTTTGTATTTTTGAAATATCCATTTATCCCTAAAGACCAGCATGGTCCTTGGATCAAAAGAGCTTTCTTATTCATCATTTTAATTCCCTAATCATTCTTTAATAACCTAGTTCAGGTTCATCGTGCTTTTATTGTGCTTATGTCCTTGATCCCATTTGATGGTCTGACCTTCAGTCGACATAGGCGATTCCTTAAGCTTGGAGCACGCCTCCTTAGGGAGAAGGGAAGAATTGGTCTAGAAAAGTCTACGAGAAGGTTTCGGAGACTAAGAAAGATGTTTCTCTTTTACCCTATTATCCGTTGGGGTTCAGTCATTTTCACTTTACAGGGTATTTATCGACCTTGCGCTCCCTTTTCATTTAACATTCTGGCCTTGATTTGATATAAAATTTGTGATATTGTGTGGCCTTTACTTTGCTGACTTTTTGCCTTTTGCTTTTGCTTTTGTGTGGGGCGGATCTCCCCCTTTTTTTATGACGGCCTCCTACTAAGATGGCGAGTATTTTCAATAATCTATTCTAAGCCTCGTTCCGACATCATGGGCTGAGAGGAAAAAAAAAGAGATTTGGTTTTAAAAGGAGTTGTACTCTACACCCTTAGTCAAGCTTTCGGTGTCCCTTGGACTTCACATCTCTTATTACTCACGAACCAAGCATGTTAGTATGTGCAATATTGAGTTTGAATTAGATTACCAAAGACGAACAAGGGAATTTGAGTTTTCAAATTTTCAGACCCCACAGGTCCTTGCACCATGCTGATCGACTCATTAACCTAAGGGTAGTACTTCTTAAGATAGAGACCATTCCAGGGACGAGTTAACTCTTGACTTTCTGCATCAGCTAAACGATAGGCGTTATCAGGAAAAGCATGCGAGATAACATAAGGTCCTTCCCAATTGGGTTGGAGTTTAAAACGTAGACCACTAGGTTTTATAAAGATTCTTTTGACAACTATTTCACCAACTTTGAATTTTCATTCAATGACTTTCTTTTGGTCAAAACGTACTTATCTATTTTGGTACACTCGCGCACAATTAGCGGCTGACCATCCTTTCTCATCTAAGAGTTCCGATTGAGTTAAGAGTGCTGAGCGATACTCATCAATGGAAAACTCCTCATTCAATTGTACTTTTAATGATGGGATGAGGACTTCGTATGGGACTACCGCCTCCATTCCGAATGTTAAGGAATATGAAGTCTACTTAGTGGGCGTGCGGATTGAAGTTCGGGATGCCCATAGAGCCTCAATCAATTTCTCTGGCCAGTCTGAGAACTTACTGGATTCACACGTTTTCTTGATGATTTTTATCAAAGTTTTATTAGTTGCCTCTGCTTGGCCATTGCCTTGCAGATAGTATGGAGACGAATGATGCGATGCAATTTTATACATGTTCAGAGGTTTTCAGCTCTTGTGAGATGAATTGTGGTCCATTCTTGGTGACGATGGTGCTTGGAATTCTCAACCTTGTGATGATGATCCTTATGATGAACTTGCAAACTGTTGACGCTTTGATCTCTGTGTAAGCTTCGGCTTTTGCCCACTTGATGAAATACTCCGTCGCAGTTAGGATGAAAGATTTTTGTTTGGTGGTAGAATCAAGATTACCAAGAGGACCAAAGATGTCGAACGCCCACGTGGAGAAAGGCCATGGGGAGGAAACAGGATGGAGTGAAGATGTGGGAGAATAAATCTTGTGACATGAAGTTGACACTTAGCATACTTACGAACATACCCTACACAATCTTCTTCCATGGTTGGCCAGTAGAATCCTTGTCTAAGGATCTTCTTTGATAACATGTGTCTATGAACGTGTCCACCACAAACTCCAGCATGAGTTCCTTCCATAATCTTCCAAAGCTCATCTTCTTCCAAGCATCTCATAAGAACACCGTCAAAGCCTCGTTTAAAAAGTACTCCTCCAACCAAGGTGTATCTCTAAGCAATCCTTATAGACCTTTTCTCCTCAGCTGTGGCTTCTTCAGGGTACAACTGATCTTCACAATATTTGGCAATCTCAAAATACTATGGTTTCACCTCGTCGTCCATCTCTTCTTGTAATTCTAATAGCATGATTTCTCTCTTCTCCACAATATCCCTATCTTTAACCTTCTTCAGTAGTTTCTCCTTAATCCTAAGGAATGAAGGGTCTTTCACGGCAAGTGAAAGACGCCTATGAACGATGATAGATTTACATTGTTTGCTGATTGGGAAATTCAGGGATGATGCGAGAGAAGCTAGAGCATCAGCTAAGATGTTTTGATTCCGAGGAATATGGATGAAGATTAATTTAATGAAAAGCTTAGCATAGGCATAAGTGAGTTCTTGATAAGGCTTGAGCTTAGGGTCAAGGGTGCGATATTTAGCAAGCACTTGGCGAAGAATTAGCTGACTATCACCTACAATTCCCAATTTGGCGGGACCATGGAGATGAGCAACCTCGAGGTCGACAAGAAGAGCCTCATATTAAGCTATATTGTTGGTAACATAGAAATCAAGCTGAAAGACTTGGGGAATGGTAACACCTTTAAGTGATAGAAGAACAATGCCAATACCCTTACCATAAGAGTTCAGAGCTCCATCAAAATGCAGAGTCCACATATCATCTTTGATTCTGTCGATGGACATCAATTCCTCATCTGGAAACTCCGATCTAACTGGATCAAATATGGGTAAAGGGTGATGAGCAAGTTGTTCTGCTATGGCATAAACTTTGATTGCTTTTTGTAGAATGTAAATGATATCAAACTGAGATAGAAAGCTCTATCAACATGCTAATCGATCTGTAAGGACATATTTCTCAAGAAGGAATTTGATGGGATTCATCCTAGCGATGAGATGAACTTTATGGGCCAGGAAATAATGTTTCAACTTTTGAACTATCCAGACCAGTGCAACACATGTTTTCTCCATCGCCGTATACTTCTGTTATGCGGGGTTGAGAAGTTTAGAGAGGTAATAGGCTACCCTCTCCTTTGCTTCTTCATCTTCTTGTGCTAAGACAGCCCCCATCGAATCATCCATGACGGAAATGCATAGAATCAAATGTTTGTCCGGAGATGGTGGTCTTAAAATATGAGGACTTGCTAAATAATTCTTCAATCCATTAAATACCTTTTGACACTTATCGTCCCAATCGAACTTGACTCCCGACTTAGTAAGCTCGTAAAAGGGCTTACATCTTTGTGAGTGCTGGGAGACAAAACGGCGAATGAATTGCAACCTGCCAATCAATCCACTCATTTTTTAAAGTCTTGGGAGGTGGCATTTAAATAATAGCTTTTGTCTTGTTGGGATCGATCTCAATTCCCCGTTTACTAACAATAAATCCATGCTGTTTTTCCGATAAGATACCAAATACGAATTTTTTTGGGTTCATTTCCAATTGATACTCCCTTGACCTTTCCAATACTTTGGCCAAGATTCTTGCATGTTCGGCTTTTTTCTTAGACTTCACTAATAGATCATCCACATATACTTCCAAATCAATGTGCATCATGTCATGAAATATTGCCATCATAGCCCTTTGATAACTGGCTCCAGCGTTCTTCAATCCAAACGGCATGACTACATAATATGTACCCCAAGGTGTAGTGAATGACAAATTGATCTGACTATATCCTGAAAAGCCATTCATAAATGACAGAGTCTTATATCCAGCCGTGTTATCAATGAGAACATCTATGTGAGGCAATGGGAAATCATCCTTTAGACATATCCGGTTCAAATCTCCTAAGTCAATCTAAATCCTAACCTTCCCATCTTTCTTTATAACCGGGACTATATTGGCCACCCATTGTGGATAGAGGACAACCTTAATGAATTTAGTTTTATGTAGCTTATCGACCTCTTATTTCATCTTCAAAGCCATATGTGGGTGAAATCGCCTCAACTTTTGCTTAGCAGGGTTAGCTCCTTCTTTCAATATTAATCGATGTTCTACCAATGATGAGTCTAACCCTGCCATATCCTCATAACTCCAGGCAAACATGTCCTTATAATCTTTAAGAACCCGAACTTATGCCTCTTCGTCCGATTTGCAAAGATTTTGACTGATGAGAACAACCATAGGTTCTTCTTCGATTGCTAGATTAATTTCCCTAGTTGGTTCTTCTATGGCAGTTGAGGGTTCATCAAATCTTCTTACTCCACTCGCATATGCCTCAGCTATATCCTCATCTTCTTCTTCTTCTTCAATGGTAGGGTCTTTTTCATGCATTACTTCATATACTCCATACCCATCATCAACTAGCTCATCTTTCTCACATCCTTCCGGCAATTGGATGGGATCCTCTAACAACTGAGGGATTACTAAATAGAAAAGGCACTTAAGAGCTAAATCCTGGCAGTATCTATTCGGAATATGTTTTCCCTTAAATTTCCTAGACTGCCTAACCTAATTAAACTCCCTACAAACAGACTTACTATCCTAATCTATAGAGGACGAAAAAGGATGAAAATCAAAGCGAGAGGAGGGACAAAGCAGATCTAGAAGATAATCTTGTCCGAACGACCCGTGCAATGGGGTACAATCGGACAAGCAGTATGAAGTTTCCTCGACAAGGATTTAGGAGGTGGAAGTTGCCAAATTGGCATTTTTTTTTTGGAGATTTTTGGTATTAATCATAAAACAAGAATGAATATGAATGGGAGAGGAATACGAAGATGAAGGTAACAGTATCAAAGCCAGAGGATTAGGGGAATCATACAGTAGTATGTCCCAAATTAGATCATAGATCCTCTCAGGGTTGAGAGGAATTTGAGGAATTAGGTCCTGAGGGGACAGAGTGACAAGAGTGGGCAGAGCTCGAGAGATATCTTCAGTAATGACCCTCGACCAAGTCGGGGTCAAGAGCAGAGTACGAAACAAAGTATGGAGGGTAACAACATGATGGGGATAGGTTCTCCTCCAGAGAAGATCAATGGTGAATCCAGGTTGGTAGGGGTCATCAGGCTCCCCTTCATTGATCTCCTCGCCCAGCAGAATCCTCTTATCAAATATTGCCCCATGGCTCTCTAACAATTCATCAATCAATGGCGGCCACTTCGGTTCAAAAGGATCAAGGAACAACCTATTCAGTGCAATGTACAGGTCCTATGTATCGAACCAGCAGTACCACTCACATTCTAGACTTTGAATCTTCCTCCTCTTCATCGCCCGCAGAGCCTCTAAGGACCGATACGTCAGCAACTCAGAACAATGCCTGGCCAAATCCCTCCAGTATATGTCATGGAGATCAAAGTGGGAAGGCATTGTTCTGATAGCAACTCAGAACAATGATGGAAGGCATTGTTCTGATAGCACATTGATGGAAGGCATCTATGGGACTAGGCAGATAGGCATTGACGTATCGGTCCTAGGCAGTAATAGAGATGGGGGAAGGCATTGTTCTGGTTGATATAGGGGCTTCCATCAACCAGATAGACATCTACAACCTTTTTGTAAATGTTGACAGTAATGCTTAAGGCTATGCCTCTAGCTGCTGGTGGTGCTAGTTCAGATATATGAAAAGAGATAGAGGGCTAATCCCCCTATGGGACTAACAGTGCCATTATCTTCTCCACCGGCACATCTTCATTGACCATGACCCGTTGAAGCTATTCCATCAGGGCATCTTGGTGGGTCTTAGATCTCTTGATCAATTTGAGCACAGAGATCCGTACCGGTGTTCTATATAATTGCTTGAGTAGGTCGTACTGAGTGCCAGGTGCACTCTCTTCATTCTGCACTTCCTCTGGCGACTGTGATGGGCCGTCTCGCACCGTGGACTGAGGGAAGACCTTATTGAAGATTCTCCCGCTTCGAAGCGTGTGATGTTCAATATTGGAAGGCCCAGGTGATAACTTGACCACTGCTGGGTTGATGAGTGGTTTAGAGGGTGTGAGGGGTTCGTAAATGGGTGATGGTGGGGGGTTATTTGGTAGAGATGGTGCGACGCGGATGAGTGGTTTGGCGGGTTGTATGGTGCTGGAGTACGTGATGGGTGTAGGTGATGTGGGGAATGGAATGCGGAGCAATGGTTTAGATGGCATGATGAGTTTGTGGTTGGGTCGTGGAGGATTATTTGATGGAGGCGTGGTGGTGGAGGGGGTAACGGGTTTAAGGAAGGTAGGTGGCGAAGTGGTGGTAATGGGTTTAAGGAAGGTAGGTGGTGGAATGGGGCTAATAGGTCAGTAAGGGGGTTTAAGGTAAGCGGGCGTTGGTGTAGGGGTGATAGTGATGGGTTGCGGTTTGGGTATGCAGAGGATGTGGCAAGGCAGTTGCTTGGCAATACTCGGTATGTGGCCTGTTGAATAGATAGAGGAAGACTCTTCTACTTTCCACTGTTGCCCTCTATTAGCCTCTGACTGGCTATTTGTCAAGATTGGGGCAATCTGGTTTTGATGCTTCGACAGCGGGTTCTGCACTATACCATATTTGGTGGTGCTACTGCCTGTGGTGGTGCTCTCTGTATCTGTTGTTGCTGCTGTTGCAGTTGTTGTTGTTGTTGTTGCTGCGGTTGTTGCGCTCTCCTTGCCTTCAAGGCGGCTATATACTTCTTCATCTCCTCCCAATCAATACCTCCTTGATCATTGAGGTCTTGAATATAATCCCGAAAATGGAAACAAGCATCTACCGTGTGTCCTGGTTGACGATGGAACACATAATAACGGGACATATCAACATTTGGTGGCCAGGTGGCCCTTTCCTTTGGCAGTACTAAAGCATTAGCTGCCATAAGGGCATTGAAAATATATGAGAGGGATTCTGGCAATTGGGGGTATGCTAATCTTTTGGGACCAGGGGGTTTCATCTATTATGTGTAGTCATTAGGAGGAGGAACCTAGGTGTAGTTCAGCTGTTGCCAAGGTTGGTTGTATACTTGCTGAGGGGGGTCCTGTGGTGGTGACTGAAGCTACTGAGCAGGTGGCATGTAACCCTGTTGGTTTTGAGGTCTCTGCGGTTGATACGGTTGTTGATTTCTCATTGTACTGACTTGTTCATGGGACAATGTGCCCTCGGTAGTTAGACCCATGGAAGAAGAATTGGGAATAACAGACTTCCGAGGTGGAGATCTGCTGGGTCGATGAGGATCAAAAACACTGGCAAAAGTGGAGTCCTTGAATGCGTTTTGAGCATAACGCGCCCTTTCATACAAATCTGCCATGGTGGTCAAGTTATTCAGTGTCAATACTAACTTATATTGGGGAGTGGCATTGGCAACCATCATCTTCACTAGTTCTTGTTCGGACAGGTGATCTCTTATTTTCTCAGCCATCCCTCACCATCTGTTGGCGAACACTATGAAGTCTTCATCAGGCTTCATCTTTTCATTGAATAAATCAGTAATGGACAAGGTAGGTGCCACCCTGTCTTTGTATCTTTGCAAGAACTTCTTTGACACAATGTCAAAATTCTCTACCTCATTTGGGTCCAGAGAGAAAAACCACTCAAAGGCTGACCCTTCCAATGACCTCCTGAAGAGGAAAGCCAGTGCTCTCTTATCTTACTGCCAGAATGATGATTCATACAGAAATTCCTTGATATGAAGGAAAGGATTGCCTGTGCCGTTGTACTTTCTATAGACTAGCATTTCAGAAGGCAAGAGATAGAAGACTGGCAGATCAGGGACAGAGAATTTGGGAACAGTCTTACTATTCATATTCTTCTCAAAGTTCTTGAACCGCTCATCCATTTGAGAAATTTTATTAAGTAGAAGCTGAGTAGCAGAATCTACTGATGGAGGTGGTGGTTGTTGAAAAGATTGCCTCTTGGAATAAGCAGGGATGTGAGGACAATACAGTTGTGAACTGGCAGCATTTCCACCATGCCCGTAGGCATTCTGATAAATTGGAGTCTGTGGCCTGACAGGATGCCCGAACTAGATTGTTGATGGCCCGTGGGCCGAGGGGCTATATGAAGGCCTTCCATGGCCTGAGTAGGAGCCTAATAAGTAAAAGGGTGAACCGAGGGATTTGGTTCAGATGGATGCAAAGGGGTTTTCCCTATCAGAATAGATTGGATGGCGTCAAACTGACAAGGATCCACATGATTGGATAGAGCTCCTATGAGGATAGCGAGATCAAAAAGATGATTGGAACAGGGCCCGGCTTGGTCTTGGGCTCCTTCGAAGATGGGGTTGGAGATGACATGAACATGGGAATGATCACTATATCCTGATTATATTGATCATAAGTTGAATTAGCCTGAAATTGAGGGGCATGAGCATCTCCCTCGTGTATGGTTTGTAATTGATTAGGATTATGAGAGTTATAAACATCTCTCTCATCTTCAGAATCGGATGTATCATAAACCCGAGGGGCATGAGCATCTCCCTCGTACTCGACTAGAACTTCTTGTTCAAATGCAACCATGCTGACGGTTCTACCTGAATGCAGCATCATTATGTTCTGGATTAATAATTAATTCAATCAAGTTGGCACAAATTAACAATCAAATGGATACCTACGATGTTTTGAGAGTTTGCTTGTTAAATTAACTGGAATTTTTTTTTAGCTCAAGTTCTCTCAGTGGGTAGGATCCTAGTTTCAGTTTAGTTTCCACCGTTATATGCTATGGCTTTTCTCTCAACGCGAAGAGGATCTACTCGATACTTCGTTGGTACAACTAGCCCGATGAACAAAGAGGAGTTCTCCGCTTTTGGGGACATATGGAGGTCTTAATACTAACCACTCTAGTCTGATTGAGGGACCAACCAAATCAGAGAGAGGTGAAAGTATCAAGAAGGGTGTTCTTATAAGAGGGGGGATAAAATCTCAGTGCTAATGACCTATGGCCAGGGTGGCCTCTAATGCAACAATATATGAATATATTAATGAAAACATACACCAATCCAAGGTCTGTTGATTGAAAGTGAGACTGCTTGAACCACGTCGTTCTGTGTCAACATTTTTCAACACAGTAACTCCTTACTAACAGAGCCTCGAGCAACTAGAGGAAGCAGAGATATGTAGGTTAAAACGCGTCGGACGTGGACGACGTCCTTCAAAAGGGCGTTGCTCTGACTCTACGTGGTTCAAGCCCGAAATAGAGTAAACAATAAAGATGACAGGGGCATTCCCCTTTTAAGTTAACAAGATATAACAGTGATCAAATGTTCATGTAAAAAACTTTGTTTTAAATAAATTACTTAATCATAGAACTAATGATGTCAATGATGACAAACATGCTTTTCAAACCAACACTTAAAGCAATCATGGGGGGGGGAAATTATGCCGTTAGGGATGTGCACGAGGTGCACGTGGGGAGAAAAATAACCAACCGATCGGCCAATTATCAAAAGTGCCCGAGGGACACAAGTGATGCACCGAGGGTGCCTGATGAGAATAACAAGAGTAATAAAAGAAAATGGCAAGACACAGGTCCCACCGTGATCACCAAAAAGTTGTAGGTGCTCAAACTGTGTGTTATCATCATGCTACCATGCATTTACTATGATTAACAAATCAATTTAAAAGAAAAGTTGTGATCGCCAGAAACAGAGGGCTTCAATGAAAAAAGTGATCGCTTTACTAACCTTGTGAATCGGAAGATTGGAGAGTTCTTTTGTTCCTCTCTTTCGGCCGGCCGAAAGAGAAGAGCCTTTTCTTTTCTTTTACTCTTGTTCTTAGGTTGTTCTTTAAGCTTTCTTCAAGCTTTAAATCCTTCCTTTCAATTCTTCTAGTCTCTCTTTGAATCCTTGTGAGAAAGATCAAAAAAATAAGAAAAATAAGGATTAGAACTATGAAAGTATAGTATCTATTCTAATTAACCAATAAATCGTGCAATTAAACAAAAGAAAGACTCACTCGATTGGTATTCTTTAAACTCCTATTTCATGTAGGTATGAAAAGATATGTAGTGAGTGTGTGAAATATGGAGTGATGTAATGAATAACTAAAAAAAAAAAAATGTTCTAAACTATTTGAAATTAATGAAGAAAAAACTAAAAGGAGGAAGATGATTGGATGGCCCCTTCAAAGCCTTGATCTTCAATGGCTTCAATGGTGGAAGGAAATGAGGGAGAAGAAGTCTTCAAATTCTGCCCATGTTTTCTATAGTAGAAGGCTTCTTTTCACCTTGGTTTGAACTCCAAAACACTAATCGTCAACCTCTTTTAAAGGTCAATGCACATATGTATTTATAAGAAGTGATTCTAAGGTTGTTTGGCCTTCAAAAGCGCTCTCCCGCAACTTTAGGCTTGCCTTAGATGTTTATGCAATCTTTCCAATCTCTGCAAATGGATTAGCTCGGCCAAATCAAGCTTATCAAGAAATCGCTTGAAACAAGTCGACCATAGAAGTCGTTGTAGACACCGATTTTGGACCACCCTTCTGGTCATAAATCCCCTTCATCATTAGCCCTTTACCACCAAAATCCCCGCATTTAGCCATCTCAGCCCACTAGCAACTAAGCCCATTAACTAAACCCCGTCTTTCACCACCTTTTCGTGGAAGGCTAGCCAGTCCGCCTTCCATCCCCTTCGAAGGCCACCCCTCGCCTTCTACCCCTTTCGAAGGCCAGACACCTTGCCTTCCACCCTTTTGGCGACCCTTTTTACTTTTTCCCATCTTTTCGTGGAAGGCCAGCCCCCTTGCCTTCCACCTCCTTCGAAGGCCACCCCTCGCCTTCTACCCCCTTCGAAGGCCAGCCACCTTGCCTTCCACCCTTTTAGCCCCATTTTTCACTTTTTTCCACCTTTTTCGTGGAAGGCCAGCCCCCTTGCCTTCCACCTCCTTCGAAGGCCACCCCTTGCCTTCCGCCTCCTTCGAAGGCCACCCCTTGCCTTCCACTCCCTTCGAAGGCCAGCCGGGCCGCCTTCCACCACAAGAATGGAATGCATGTTACCTGGCCGTCCACTCTTTAACCACCCCCTTGACTCCGTCTTCCCCACGATCTCCTCTATTCACCGCCCTCGTCCCCCACTACTCCGACCACTCCCCACTCCGGCCACTGCCGCGTCCACTACCTCTGACCCTTGACCACTCCCTATTGGTTGAAGGTTGATTTACGGGGATTTAGACCCCAGTTTTCTCCCTTTTTTCCCTCACCTATTTAAACCCTCACATCCTCTCGAGCAGGGGGGTTAAGGATTTTTTGGAGGGTTAAGGATTTTTGGAGGGATAAGGATTTTGGAGGGTTAAGGATTTTGAAGGATTCTCGGAGGAAGGACTTTCTGAGAGGTGGAGAAGGACTTCCTGGAGAGAGGCTCGAGGAGGTTGACAAGGAGTCTCCAAGAGGGAAGGCTCATGCTGCATTCCGAAACGGGCTTGTCTTTCTAACCTTTCCCTTTTTACTCTTTCCTATTCATTCCATTGCGTCATCAATACCACTTCACTTTTCACACACACAACCCCCCTTCATTTGCATGCATGCACGTAGGATGACCTAGTGATTCTTACCCCCCCACAGAGGTTTTAAAAAAAACGGGAGGTGGGTGGCCATGACATATGGTCACCTTCCCTCCCCACCACCCATCCGGTGCGTTCCCCTCTGATTTTAGCTAGTTTGTTACGCCTTTATGGATAGATTTTGCACATTACAGTTCTAATCGGGTTATTCTTTGTTTGGTCTTTTCTTTTCAGGGATCCTTACCACATTTACGCGTGCAGAGTACCGGGCTCTCCTCCTCTGGCCGACCGGAGGAAGAGAAGGAGGAACCAACATCTCCCGCTCCCACAAGATGCGCGATCACCTTCTACACTCCTGCGGAGCACAGGGACCGAAAGGTAATGCTCCTGGCGATCACACTTTAATTTCTAACCCCCCTTTTGAATCGCCACAGTGCTAAGACGAACGGAGGAACCCCCAATTCCAAAGCCTCGCAGCCGCTGCGACGGGGGGAACGTTCCGGGCGCCTACAGTCGTGATTTAGATAATTAGGAAACTAATTGAAATTATAAAAATGAAAATCCAGACGGATTACACCTAAACGACGTTGTCCATGAACGACGTCTTTAAGCTACGTCTATCTGAATTTAGCAATTTTAATTCCGAATTGATTTCTAGTAGAGATCTAAACGGCGTCGACCATGGTCGACGTTAATTAACGAATTCCGAGAAAAATCAATTAATGATTAAATATCATACCATTCTGGGACATTATAAGTGTGACATGAAATTTACTCAATATGAGGTTAAAATTAGGGTGTCAACAGCAGGGTGCAAGAATAGTCTGTTCAAAGCTATATATAGGTCCTAAGTATCAAACCAACGGTACCACTGACATTCTAGATCATGGAACTTCCTCCTTTTCATCGGCCGCAGAGCCTCTAAGGATTTGTACGTCAATAGCGGTGTGCATTGTCTGACCCGTTCTCTTCCATAAATGTCATGCAGATCAAAGTGGGAAGTTATTATCACAGTGTTATCATTATCATGCCGGATCACAGGCTCATTTACAAAATAGGTAGACAAGGTCCAATTCAGGGGATCCTGTTTTTCCTTACATGGTGTAACCGTTGTCTTCCATATTTTGAGGCCATCTTCTTCCTCTTGCTGTTGGACAATTATGTGTCTTACTTTCTCGGACTTGTAACCCAGGCCTTTCCCTGATTGATAGCCACCCTTCATCATGATATTCGAGCCAGGGGTACTCATGCACTTCCCCCTCTTCATAGCATCGACTGGGCAATGAACAGGTATAGTGGATTTCAATGGATTAGCCAAAGGAGAATAGACCTGTAATACCGACAGAATGGGTTGTCAACCAGGTAAAGGAGTCGGCTTGATGTTCAGAGAGTGAGCAACAGCAAGGATCGGCATGCTCGTTACTTTAATAATTCGTCCTTTGTATGAAAACTTGAGGCATTAATGGTTTGTAGATGAAATTGCCTCAAGAGATTTGATGTACGGACGGCCAAGGATGCCTTTCAACGAATGATCGATCTCAAGAATATGGAATTCGACCTCGGCGTGACAAACAAGACCTAATTCCACCTTCAAATAAACCATTCCCAGAGGAGAACGGGTAGAGTTGTTGTAGGCGGTAACAGAGATGGGTGAAGGCAGCCACTTCTCCTTGGGTATACCACAGAATTCTAGGGTACTCGGAGACAACACATTAATGGAAGCCCCTGTATCAACCAAACATGCATCCACAGCCTTCTTGCAAATGTTGATTGTAATGCTTAGGGCCATGTTCCTAGCTACTGGTGGTGCTAGTTCAGATGTGTGAAATGAGATGGAGGGCTGATCCCCCTGTGGAACTAGCAGTGCAGTGATCTTTTCTACCAACACGTCCTCATTGACCATAACCCTTTTGAGATAATCCATTAAAGCTTCTTAGTGGGTCTTAGATCTTTTGATCAGTTCAAGCACTGAGATGCGTGCCGGTGTTCTATCTAGGTGCTTCAACAAGGCATATTGAGTGCCAGATACACTCTCTTCATTCTGTACTTCTTCTGGCAGCTGTGATGGGCCGTCTTTAACTATGGATTAAGGGAAGACTTTGCTGAAGATCTTCCCGCTCCGAAGCGTGTGCTGCTCAACATTGGAAAGTCCAGGTGATATCTTAAGTATGGCCGGATTGATGAGGGGTTTAGAGGGGGTAATGAGTAATGGTGGGTTATTTGGTGGAGGTGATGGAACGTGGATGAGTGATTTGGAGGGTTGTATGGTATTGGGATGAGTGGTTGGTGCAGGTGATGTGGGAAATGGTATGGTTTATATGGTATGAGTAGCTCATAACTGGGTGGTGGGGGGTATAAACACATTAATTTTGACTTTATATTGAGTAAATTTCATGTCACAATTATAATGCCCAAAAATGGTCTAATTTTTAATCTTTAATTAATTTTTATTAATTTTTCTCAAAATTTGTTAATTGACGTCGCCCAATCACGACGCCATTTAGATTCCTAGCCGAAATCAGTTCGGAATTAAATTTCTAAATTCAGATAGATTTAACTGAATAGTGTCGCCTTAGGAAGACGCAATTTAAGTCCTAATCCGTCTGGATTTCCGATTTTTAATTCGAATTAATTTCTTAATTATCTAAAGCACGTCGCCCATGGGAGACATGATTTAAGTTTCCTAATGTATTTCAGTTTTCTTTTCGGAATTCTTTTCTATTTTGGCCGCTTTAATTAGCCAAATGGCGTCCCGTCTGGGCGACGCGATTTGAGAGTTTCCTGATAAACATGATTTGCCCGAGATAATCTGATTTCCGAAGTTGGGAAGGTTGTAAACTCTTCCATGCTCGTCTAAGGTAAGTCCGACTGTAGGAGAGAGTTATTTTGAAGCCCTAAATACCCCTAAACTTATTCTTATAAATACAACACCCTTTGGACCTTTGAAAGAGGTTGGCCATTGGAGAATTTGAAGCTCGAAGCAAGGTGTTTGAAGGCTCTAAAGGAGAAGAACATGGGTAGCAAGAGGAGCTTCTTCGTTCTTCATCTTATTCATCCTTTGAAGCATATTGAAGCATATGGCTATAGAGGGGCCAACCAACCAATTTTCCCTTTGATTTCTTTAGTTTCTTCTTTAATTTCTATAGTTTTCATTCACTGTTTTCCATATAGTTTTTCATCAAATCACTTCATATTTCACACACCCACATCATATTTTCCAAAACCCATGTCCATAATAGGGGTTTAAAAGAAACATAAAAGTGAGTGATTTTAGTTTAGTTGCATATTTAGACTAATCTTTAGAATAGTTACAACACATTCATAGCTCTAATCTGTTTTCTTTCTTTACTTTGTTTGATTTTGTGCAAGCTTTGAAGAGGAAAAAAAGCTTTGAAGAAAAGAACCATACAAAAAAAGGAAATTAAAAACAAGAACAAAAACGAAATGGGCTCTCTTTCTTTGGCCGGCCGAAGAGAGGGAATCAAGGACTCAATCTCCCAAATTAAAAAAAGGTAAGCGATCAATCTTTCTTTGAAACTTTTAAAGTTTCTAGCGATCACGTTTTCTTTTGTTTCTAATAGTTTTATTCATCATATAAACAACATGAAATTCATGAACATCACACACCTAATTTGAGTACCCACAGTTTTTGGCGATCACGGTAGGACCTGATCTTGCCGTGTTTTAGTATTTGTTCTTGTTTTTTATCATTGGTCACTCACGGTGTACCACTTGTGTCCCTCGGGCACTCATCTCACCAATTGGTGATTTTAGTTGTTTTTATCCCTACGTGCACACCCCTTTGCAGCAAGATCTTGCCCTCCCGTGATTGATTGGAAGTTGTGAGTGTGATAGGAAGTGTGTGGTTGATTGAGTTTATGTTTGTTTGCATGATAATAAATCTATTTAAACTTGAATTCGCATGAACAATTAGATTATTGTTTATCTTGATAACTTGGGAGGGGATTGTCCCCGAAATTGCTCTTTATTTATTAATTTTTGGCTTTGAATAGCATCCGGATAGAGCGACACGATTCAAATTGCATCGCTGCACTAGGACGCCATCCAACCTCATATTCTTATTGGCCCTGCTGCCCGAGCTTCTATGAACAGAAGAAGCTACTGTGTTGAATAGCGTCAACAAATAGTGACGCGATTCAACCAGTTTCTTCTCTTGGTCATCAGTCCTCAGATCTTTGATCTCTTTCGTTACCTATATTTACTTTATATTACATTAGAGGCCATCCAGACCGCAGGTCATTTGCATTGGGGCTTACCCCCCTCCCCCCCCCCTTCTCATAGGAACACCTTTCTTAGCATACTCACCTCTCTCTGACTGGGTCGGTCCCTCGGTCAAACTAGAGTGGTTTGTGTTAAGACCTCCATAAGTTCCCAAAAGCAAGGTATTTCTCCTTGTTCATCGTGCTAGTTGTACCAATTGAAGTCCCGGATCGTTATTCATAAGGTTGTAAGAGAACTATAGAGTATAACGGTGGAAAATTTGAACTGAAACTAGGATCCTACCCCATTGAGTGAATTTGTGTTTAACAATCCAAATAAGTCAACAAGGAATCTTAAGATAACGTAACCATCTACTTGTTTGCTAATCCTTTACACAACTTGTTTGGATCTTTGTCAAAATTTAATATCATGATGCTCCGATCAGGTAGAACCGTCGGCATGGTTGCCATTGAATAGGAATATGTGTTTGAATACAAGGGAGATGCTAATGCCCCTCGTGATTATGATTATCATTCAGAGAACGGGGGAGATGCTAATTCCCTCCATGACTCCAATTTCTTTCATGCTAATCCTTTACACAACTTGTTTGGATCTTTGTCAAAATTTAATATCATGATGCTCCGATCAGGTAGAACCGTCGGCATGGTTGCCATCGAACAGGAATATGTGTTTGAATACAAGGGAGATGCTAATGCCCCTCGCGATTATGATTATCATTCAAAGAACGGGGGAGATGCTAATGCCCTCCATGACTCCAATTTCTTTCATGTTGAATACGAGGGAGACACTTATGTCCCTCATCAGGCTCAATTTACCCATGACCAGTATGATCCTGGTACCCATCATCCTCATGTGCATGTAATTTCCAATCCTACTTATGAGGAGGCTCAAAATCAAGCTGAGCTTTTGTCTAAAACCCCCCTGATCTGGTTACCGTCTTGGGAGCTCTGGCTACCCACGTAAATGCTCAAAAACTTGAGGAGATCAAGTCCATTCTTAAAGGGAAGATGCCCTTGCGTTCTGAGGAACCGAATCCTGCGGTTCCCCCTGTTGTTCGCCAAGTTCCTCCCCCTCACCATATCCCCTCTGTTCATCAAGCCATGGAAGGTCTCCATATTTCTACTCCCCGGCCATCTAGGCCATAGCAATCTTCCTCGAGGTACCTGGCTAGACCGCATACGCCAACTCACCAAAATACCTACGGGTATGGCGAAAGCACTGTCGAACCTCAACTGTACTGCCCCCTTGCCCCAGTTACTCCAAGAGGCAAGCTTATCATGCTCCGTCACCCCCTCCACCCAAAATCAATCCAGTGACTCAGGCTTTACTCATGAAGATGGATCGGATGGACAAGTAATTCAATAATTTTAATAAAATGATGGGAGTGAAGGTTGTACCTGAGATCACCCTCCCCAGTCTGCCAGTATTTCATCTGCCACCTTCTAAAATGCCAGTATGTAGAAAGTACAATGGTTCTGATAACCCCTTCACTCACCTAAAGGAATTTATGTATGAATCCTCTTTCTGGCAGAACGACAAAAGGTCACTAGCATTCTTATTCAGGAAATTATTAGAAGGACCAGCCCTCGAGTGATTTTTCTCATTTGATTCATCTGATGTGGAGGACTAAATTGCACTGTCTTTATCCAACGACACCAGGACATAATTGTACCATCTTTATCCATAACTGATTTAGTGGCTGAAAGGATGAAATCCGATGAAGACTTCATCACGTTTGCTGATAGATGGAGGGGTATGGCAGAGAAGATAAAAGATCATATGTCTGAGTCAGAACAAGTGAAGATGGTGATTGCCAATGCCACGCCTCAGTACAAGTAGTTCTTAGATTGAATAATTTAACTAGTATGGCGGAATTATATGAGAGGACGTGTTACTATCAGAACGCTTTCAAAGATTCAACCTTCTACATCATCTTTGACCCCCATAGACCCAGCAGACCTCCACTTCAGAAGCATGTCATGCCAAACTCTCTTAGCATGGGTCCCACTACTGAGGGCACACTCTCTCATAAATTGATCAGCACCGTGAATAATAACCAACCACAGTTCATGAAAAACCAACAGAAACAACCACAATATACAGGGCAGAGATCGTCGAATCAACAGGGCTTTAGGCCGCCACAGCAACCATACCAGCCAGCCTACAATCAGCCTCAACAGCAGTATCAGCAGACGTTCAACTAGCCACGTCAGCAACCAGCATACGACAATGTACCTCCCCTGGGTGATTATAACCAGTAAAGGAAACCTCCAGGCCCAAAGAGGGCATCATATCCTCCACTCTCAGAATCTTTATCAGATATCTTCAACGCCCTTATTGTTAGTTTTAGGTGGCCTACAAGCCAATCTAACAATGTAAATCTCGTTCATTTATTAATATAATGGCATAATATTCATTATGTGTAAATCGCATTAATTCTCGTTTCATAATGAAGTCCGTGAATATGTGCTATAGTGATCAGATTATGATGAGATCATACTAATGAGACTGATCACTTAAACACACATATTCTTAACTGTTCCTAGTCGGAGGATATCCGAGAAGGACATAGGATATCCGGTTAGACTAGTACAGATTACTCTTGCTCAAATGATGAGGGTGACTGATCTCATAAGTCACTTGTGTGGAGACACTAAGGCGAATCTGTAGGTGCTCATTGGAGAATGAGTTCACTGAACTGATCTGACTGAATCGCTGGATGGTATTGTACCTCACTGTCAACCAGCTTGATTCTATTGTCGCAGTTGCGTGGATGGTCCTCGGACCTGAGACACCAAGGACACCTTGGCGGTGGACTTCTCTGCTTTGACCTTGGTTTACGAATCTCTAGCCACGGGATTCTAATACACCAAGGATTGGGTACAGCGGAATACCGTCGAAGGGAATTGTGTGTCAATAAGGAATCATTCGCTCTCGGTACTTAGAGAGAGAATGCTCTAGGAAGGATGCGCGAAAGTCCCTGTCCAGGGCGGACGATAATATCGGGAAAGGAGTTTTCCGATATTCATCAGCGGCATCCAATCCAAGTGAGTCGACCGTCTAGGGTTTGACAGCTCGCCATGCCCTGAGTTGACTCGAGAGCATTGTACGAATGAAGGATTATATCCACGCGGTACCTGTCGACGGAAAGGTTCCAAGAGTGGGTTACTTAACCCCAAATACCTTCCGGGTTCACGCGGTGTTGCTTGGCACCCAACGTGATCGGAGGCCCGGTCGAATTCGATGTGCGACATCACTTCGATTGATTAATTAATTAATAAAGGGTTATTAATTGATTAATAAAGCCAATGAGGAGTCACTGGGCTTGTTGGGCCATTAACTGGACTGGTACTTGGGCCTAGAGGGTCACACGCAAATGATTCTCAAGGCGATGGATAAATAAGTGGGTTTTATACAAATCGAGGGTTTTTATGAAAAATCGCGCGGTTAGTATAAAACATAGTGAACGGGCTGAGCAGGCCAAGCTGCTGCTAACCCTAGCCGCCCCTCCTCAGTTTCTGTCTTTCTCTGGCGTCCAGGCAGATCCAGATCTGCTCCGCCGCTTCTCCGAATCCCGTTCGACGGGAAATCGTCCGCGCGTTGCGGCGATCATTGCGGCGACTAGCGGAGGCTTCGTAGGCTACGAAGAACGAGGAACGTGAGGATATCCGTCGCAGGGAGGATCGCGTGGACTTCACTAGAGGCCGGGCGCTTGCGTGGCCTGCGGTGTCGCACCGACGGAACCGAACGGTTGCGGATTCGAATCCACACACGGTGAGAACTTCGATAATCCGATTATCGTATTTTAGATTTCGAAACGGGAACGGATCGCTGTATTTTTTTTAGTTTCCGCTGCGTGAGCGATCCGGAGAACCCGAGAAATCTCAACATTTATGGCAGCCAATGCTCTAGTATTGCCTAAGGAGAAAACCGTCTGGCCTAAAAATGTTGATGCCTCCAAATATTGTGTCTTCCATAGACAACCCAGGCATACAGTGGATGCATGTATAGCCGCCTTGAAGGAAAGGAAATCACGGCAGCTACAACAACAACCGTAGCAGTAGCAACAACAGATGCAAAGGGCACCAACATAAGTAGTAACACCACCAAACATGGGCACAGTGCAGAACCCCTCGTGCCTTCTAAACCATTAATGTGCATTCCATTCCCAACATCATCCGCACTGATTACCTACCCCAACACCATACAACCCACTAAACCACTAATCTGTAGTCCAGCACCTCCACAAAATAACCCACCACCATCTACATATGAACCCATCACCCCTTCTAAACCCCTCATCAACCCGATGGTACTCAAAAAATCACCTTCCAATGATGATCAGCACGCGCTCCGTGTTGGGATCCTAGCGGGACGCGAAGGACGCAACGGAAATGATGAATAAAATATCCCGCCCGATACCCGCTGATCCGATTCGGAACGAAAAACTAAAACCGAAAATCGGGTTGTAATCTGATTACCGTGGGCAGATTCGAATCCGCTTCCATCTCGGTTCCGTCAAGGCGATGTCGCGAGCCGCACAAGCGTCCGGCCTCCAGCGGTATCCACACGATCCTCTGCGGTAGTTCGTCCTCACTCCCTCGTTCATATCAACTCGCCTGCTGAAGATTCGTCGCCGCAACGGTGTACGAAAACCCGCAGACGGGAATTCCCGACTTTCAGGAATAGCGCGCAGCGGAGACGAAGACTGTTCTGGCGCCTTGAACAGGGCGCCCAGAGGAGGAGAGAGAAAGGGGGATGACGGCTAACATGAGGAAACCCTGGAGCGTGTCCCAGGGTTTCTCAACAACGCATATATATATTAAGTCGGCGCGACTTTTCACAAAAGTCTCCTAGTTAATATAAATTCCACTTATGTACCACCGACTGAGAATCTTATTGTGTGTGACCCTCTAGGCCCATTTACCAGTCTAGTTTTCAGCCCGTTAAGTCCAATAACTAATTATGGACTTATTGTAATTAATTAATATCTAGATATTAACTAATTACTTAGCCGAATTAACATCACATGTAAATTCGATCAGACTTCTGATCAAGTTGGGTGCCAAGCAACACCGCATGATCCCAGAAGGTAATGGGGTTCAGCAACCCACTCATGGAACCTGTCCGTCCACAGTTACTGCGTGGCTATAATCCTTCGTTCTTACAATGCTCTCGAGTTAACCTAGGGTATGGTCAACTGTCAAACCCTATATGGTCAACTCACTTGAATCAGACTTGGCTATACAATATCCGAAAACCTCTTTTTTGATATTGTTTCTGCTCTGGCCAGAGACTCCTGCGGATCTATTCCAGAGCATTCTCTCTCCAGCTACCTGAGAGATAACGATCCTTTATTGAACACACAATCACCTTCGAAGGTCTTCTACTGGAACCGATCCTTGACTATTAGAGATCCCGTGGATAGGGATTCGTAGGTCAAGGTCAAAGTCCAGAAGTCCACTGACAAGGTGTCTTTGGTGTCTCAAGTCCAAGGATCAACCACGCCACCGTGACGATGAATCAAGCCGATTAACAGTCAGGTAAATTACCATTCGGTGATTCATGTCGGATCAGTTCAGTGAACTCATTCCCCAATGAGCACCTACAGGTTTACCATTGTGTCTCCACACGAGTAACTAACGAGATCAGTCACCCTCATCATATGAGCTGGAATAACATGTACTAATCTTACCGGATGTTTGATGTCCTTCTCAAATATCCTACGACTAGGAACAATTGAGAATATGTGTTTATAAGTCATCAGTCTCATTATTATGATCTCATCATAATCTGATAACTATTGCACATATTCATGGACTTCATTATACGCAATTACAAATATACCAATCTACATAATGAATTTAATGTCATTGATTAGTGAACCAGATTGAAATAGGTGCCTTATGATTGGCTTAGAGGACACCTATATCTATCAATCTCCCACATGGACTCAAGCCAATCACTTTCGCATTTGATCTCCATCAAATCTAGGTGATCCTCACATGAAGTCTATGACTAAGACTTGATCAGGGATCTACTAAATTATCTATAGATAGAATATTTCCATTACTTTATTTCCTCTTAATCTTTTGTCTCTGAACTTGTGAAAGAGCCTCAGAATGTTCTGCAACTTCTGAAGAGACTATGGCTCGATCACACAATTGATCGTTTCCACTGTTGTCCTACAACAACGAGATTTTATCAGAGACCTTTTAGAACTACATCTTAGTTCAGGGATGAACTTTTTCATCCATACTGTTCTAATGACAGTATCACTTGTTTATATCGTCACCTTAATATCGAGTTCTAGATTGAGACCCTTCCAATCCATTCCTTTCTACTAGAAGGTTGAATCCATTTTTTGACTTGAAATTTGAGTCAGTGTGAACTCATAATTTCAAATTATCCTCTCCATATACGTGAGTGCATCCTTGGAACTTGTCAAGTGCTTAATGATGCATTTCACTCCTTTATCCTTTAAGGAACTTTTTCTCTAAAGGAATAAATTACATGTTTCAATAATTGAGACTTATTATGAAATTTATGCCAAACATTTTGACATACAGGTCAATATAATATCCCCACCGATCTATCTTAATAGATTCATATTTTCAATACGTGAGATATTATAACTAAACTTATTATGGAGGAAAATATGGTCAATAATGTTTTTACTAATAGTAACATCTTAATGTCATTCTTAATGACTTTGATTTTATTATCACAAAGCATTACTAAAGTGACCATACTTCTATTGTCCCTTTTGAACACACACACAATTTGTGATCATTCTTAATGATCACGTAGTATTTGACGATTAAGTCAACTTTTATTACAACTTAGGAAGCTTCAGTTTAATTTAAAATGATCTTTGAAATCATAACTTGCTTTATGGACATTCTAAAAGCTTTAAAGGTGTATCATATACATGTTTACCTCAATCATATTGAGAGAACGCTTTTAATATCCAACTGTCATCATCTCATTATAATAATAGGCAGTATTGACAAGTAGAATTCTTATAAACTTATCAATGTCAAAGTTTTAATGATAGAGAGCACCATTATCATAGATTTTAGATCATAATCTATTTTTGAGCTCCTCTCATCTTGTTAAATCAGATATGTCAAACATATCCTTCTAGTCACTGAGAGAATCTCAAAAATCTATGAAGCTCTATGATGTGTGTTACGAGTGGTTCCAAACAACTAAAGATTATCTAATAATCTTATGTTAGCTTGTGAATCTAGAACATCTTCTAGTTTTATCAACTCCCATTGTCTTCTCTGAGGAAATATTTCTCTTTATAGAAGACAGCTTTTAGGACGATAATTATTTCATTATCGCCTAGCCAATAAATGTAATGTCCAAACTCTTTAGACATTTTACAAATTCACATCATGGTATAACTTGACTTTAAAATCAAGTTTGTTCATAATTCACATCTCATATGAATTATTTGGTTTCCATATCCTATATAGACACACACTGACTTATTTGAAACCATCTGTAAAGTATGGACATCTAATGTTCATACTCGTGTTCACAAGGATAAGAATTAGGAAAAATTTATTATATATATTGCACCATATCTTAATAAGGTGCAATTCCTCATTCTATCATATTACTATGATGTACAATGAGGATCAATCAAGTGAGGATACAATTATCCTTTTAATGATTTGTGTGAATCATATACTAAAGTATTAATTTCTTTGATCAAATCAAAAATTCTAATACTTCATATTGATCTTATACCTTAATATTTCATATGCATTCGTCTTGTACTTCAGTAAGTACATACAATCGAATCATTCCAAGAGTAAACTATAAGGTAAGTCAATAGGAGTGATTATCTTTGGCCTTTGATCTATTTACATCAGTATGTATCAGCATCAATAATTTCTTATTGTACAACCTTGTGTACAATACCATAGATAATCAAGATTCACACAGTTCATTTCTATAGGAGACTCGTGAACATTCATCACATGAAATGTCACATCAAAAATTTATAGTGCATTGACTGATTCGAACAACTATTATTCTTTCTCAGTCAAAGTTATTCACTTTTATAATTCTTGATATCTTATGCAACTAAATAACAGTTATTCAGTTTCATATTTGACTCTTATAAATATACAAAGATTTACTGTCTTATAGTAACCTATGAATATCATGAACAATTGTTGAATCTAACTCAACACTTATATTTTTCTCGATTTCCTTTTACTTGTCTAAGTCTACATACCATCGTAGCTCTGAGAACTATTTCCAATATTTCATATTGGAGATGATAATTCTCCAATAGATATCTAAAAAGTGATTAATAAGAATATCCGAAACTTCTTTCAAGTTTCATATTGTTTTTACCTTTACCAGTATCCTTATATTGGTTGCAGTGGGAGAACTGCTACTTCTCTATCTTAGATGACTTTCCTACATCCTTTCAGGTATGGGTTCGATCGTTTAAAATCTTACCACTTGTCTTTCTCAAAGGCACATCATAAATATCTTTTCATCTTGGTCTATCCAAATAAGAGATTTCATGACAATGATTGCCTTTCAAAAAGGCATACCATGAGTACCTCTTCATCTTGGTCTATCCAAGTAAGAGGATTCATGATACCTGATTAGGATAGTGACTTTCACTCACCCCTAAAGACATTCTTTAGAGTTTTCTAGTCAGTTTGAATATGAGAAGTATTGGCATCCAATATGCCAAAATTCAGATTAATAGACGACATTTTAGTGAATCCTCTATCCAAGTAAGAGGATTCATGATACCTGATTAGGATAGTGACTTTCACTCACCCCTAAAGACATTCTTTAGAGTTTTCTAGTCAGTTTGAATATGAGAAGTATTGGCATCCATTATGCCAAAATTCATGATACCTGATTAGGATAGTGACGACAATTATGGTCTTTTATCTTGAATTATTTCTCACTATTTTTCGACGGACTGTATAACCTTCAGGTATACAAAACGGAAGACTCCGATGGTCTCCTAGTGAGGATCAGAATCTCCAAGAATCACAATATGACCTCAGGTAAACACATAGTATCATACTATTATCTTAGAGCAACCATCTCATGGTAATTGCAACTCCTTGCAATATCCAATCTTATTTCGGTTCCCAGATCTTTAATGGTCCCGGGTAAATATAGTAGACCATTATACCTGGTCTAAGCTTTACCTTCAATATATGACAGAGTAGAGTAAGAATGCAGCTCCCGGGTAAACACGAGGATAGCTACATCGTTCCTCTATTTCAATCTCAAAGCATCAAGATGCCATAGTTAATAGTCTTTTCATCACATGGTGGCAGATCTCGAGTAAACACATAGAAACTGCCATCACTAAATCAAGTTCTAAGAACTATATTAATGGAGAGCCACGCGGTGCATTCTCAATGACTCGCGCTCCGACTTAGACTTTATGTTGAAGGTTTTGTTTATGTTAAGTTGGTCTCATCCTAGGTGATAGTTTATAAATATATCATATATATTTAACTATACCTAGATATTAGTAATCGATTCATAATCAAAAACTAAAAAGCATGCATCAACTATACATGTTCATTATGTGGTCATGGATAGCACGGTGATTAACTAGAACCAAACAATTAATCACCAAAACTATATAACATTTATATAATCTAAACATGCAAACACATAGCCACTGGTGATCTCATCTCCTGTCGCCTTCCTGGCTGCATTTGTGGATCATCCTCGCCACTCCTCGGCCGACGCGATCAATTACAAAGAATATTAATTTTTGAAATAATTTCAAATACAAATAAATTGTAAGAGAAAGCTTTATGACTGAGTACAATAATGGAGGGAGATAGAATTACAACATAATGAGAGAGAGAGGGAGGCACACAGGCCTCATTAACTAACACTTAATTAATGCACATCACATTCCATAACAATCCACATAATCACACACCATCACATGATATGAAATTTAACTAAGTGCATGTCTATGACCACCACAAATTTTAACCATCCACACATGATAAAGCACATCACATGAAGGCTATAATTTTGAAAAATAATAGTTTTGGTTTTCTTAAAACCTGGGAATCAATCAAAATTGGACAATTTGAATTTTTGAAAATTTCATTTTCTAACATGCAATAAATCTAATTTAAAGTATCAAACACATCACCATGTGCAAACAAAGTTAAAATTAAAATTCTAAAATATTCCATGCATAATTTAGAACAATTCTAAATTAATTAATCTAACACTTAGATTAATATTAAATCACATTAATAACAATTATTAATGTGAAACAGTCTAACATTTAGATAAAATTAAAAATACCTTAACAACCAATTGTTAAGAACCCCTATTATCAATTAATATTTCTCAACAACAATTATTAAGAAAAATTAATTAGAACAATTCTAATCAAAATAGTCTAACATCTTAGATTTAATATAATCTTTTAATAACTTTTATTAAAAGATTCAATTCCAAGTATATTAGATTTATAATAACTATAATTGAGAGATTCTTGAGAAATTTAATTAATTATCTCAATAATTGTTGTTGAGAGTTTATAATAACAATAATCCTTAATAACTGTTATTAAGGGCTAATTCTCAAGAATAAATTAATACCTTTAAAAAAAAGGGTCAATTAAACACCTAACAACTATTATTAAGTGTCCCTTAATTATAGAAATAATCTCCTAACAACAATTGCCAAGAAATTATAAATATCTCTTCAGACAATTAAAATAGAATTAACAGCAATTGTTAATTAATTTTAAAGTCAAAACAATAATCTAATCACTCAATCAATTAACAACATTTGTTAATAATATTTAAGATCATATCTTAAATATAAATCCCTTAAGTCTATTAATTAAAAGTTATTTATAATTAAGATCATATCTTAAGTATATCTCCTTTAATTACTTAATTGAAATCAATTAATAACTAAGATCATATCTTACTAATAAATCCCCTTTATTTAAGATCATATCTTAAAACAACCCCCTTATGAACAAAAATAAATCAATTAATGTTTAAAACTTATTTAAAACAAAAATTAATTTCAATATTTAAGTTAAATGGGGAGGGATTCATTTTAAATAAAACTTTAAAGGGAATTAGGGCATTAATAGGGGTTAATGGGTTTTAATAGGGTTTAATGGGCTGGGTGGAAGGGTTTGGGCTCATTGGGTCATGGGCCAAGGCTCGGGTCTGGCCCAGACCTTGCCTGGTTCGAACCAGGTAGGGCATGGGCTCGGGCGTGGGCCTAGAACCACCTGGCTCAGCCAGGCCAGGTGTCGGGTGTGTCCGGACCGGTCCAGGTCCCCCGTGGTCGAGCCGGTGCGGGGCCAGCCGGTCCAGGCGCACCGTGCCAGGTTCGCCCAGCCCTTAGGGCTAGGGTTTTCAGCCCCAGGTCGCCGCCGCCCCCGATGCTCCTTATCCGGCGCTGGCGGCAGGGACCGAACAGCACACCCCCCCCCCCCCCCTCCCCGGCACCGTAGATGGGGCCGGCGACCCCAACGGCGAGGCTCGACGTTGCCGAAAGGCAGTTAAGCTATTTTAATATCCGCATCTTCCCTTTCATTTGAGAACCAGAAAGAAGGGGAAGGGGTTCATCGCCGGTTGGAAGTTGCAGGGTGTTCATCCCCTTACATCCCCCGACGTCGGCGAAGCCCGGCTGGCGAGCCCTTTGCCGCCGCCAGCCCCTCAAAGACGGTGTTTTTTTTTTTTTTTTTTTTTAAGGTTTTAGAACCATGGCTTATCCTCCCCGGTGGTCTTCCAACTATTGGAAATCATGGGAAGAGAAAAGCTCCGGCGACGACAAGGGTTCTCCGGGAATGGATTGGCATAGCTGGTCATACCAGCACACTCAACAACAATGACCAATCACCATAAAACCCACTCCGAAGCCCATGAATGCGGTTGTTCATCACCATGAATAACCTTACAAAAACCCCATTAAAATAGATTTTTCCTTGCAGAATAATAATCGACATTGTCTCATGTTCATCCCATGAACAAAGTCCGCGAGAGAAAAATATTTTGAGCATGGAAATCATTCTAGAAAATAAATTTAGCCGTCCCGAAACGGATCAGAGCAGGAACCTGGCTCTGATACCACTGTTGGGATCCTGGCGGGACGTGAAGGACGCAACAGAAACGACGAATAAAATATCCTGCCCGATACCCGCTGATCTGATTCGGAACGAAAAACTAAAACCGAAAACCGGGTTGTAATCTGATTATCGTGCGCGGATTCGAATCCGCTTCCATCTCCGTTCCGTCGAGGCGATGCCGCGAGCCGCACAAGCATCCGGCCTCCAACGGTATCCACGCGATCCTCCGTGGTGGTTCGTCCTCGCTCCCTCGTCCGTATCAACTCGCCTGCTGAAGATTCGTCGCCGCAGCGGTGTACGGAAACCAGCGGACGGGAATTCCCGCCTTTCGGAAATCGCGCGCGGCGGAGACGAAGACTGTTCTGGCGCCCTGAACGGGGCGCCCAAAGGAGGAGAGAGAAAGGGGGATGACGGCTAGCATGGGGAAACCCTGGAGCTTGGCCCAGGGTTTCTCAACAATGCGTATATATATTAAGTCGGCGCGACTTTTCACAAAAGTCCCCGAGTTAATATAAATCCCACTTATGTACCACCGACTGAGAATCTTATTGTGTGTGACCCTCTAGGCCCATTTACCAGTCTAGTTTTCAGCCCGTTAAGTTCAATAACTAATTATGGACTTATTGTAATTAATTAATATCTAGATATTAACTAATTACTTAGTCGAATTAACATCGTATGTAAATTCGGTCGGACTTCCGATCAAGTTGGGTGCCAGGCAACACCGCATGATCCCAGAAGGTAATGGGGTTCAGCAACCCACTCATGGAACCTATCCGTTCACAGTTACCGCATGGCTATAATCCTTCGTTCGCACAATGCTCTCGAGTTAACCTAGGGTATGGTCAATTGTCAAACCCTAGATGGTCAACTCACTTGAATCAGACTCCACTGTACAATATCCTAAAACCTCTTTTTTGATATTGTTTCTACTCTGGCCAGAGACTCCTGTGGATCTATTCTAGAGCATTCTCTCTCCAGTTACCTGAGAGCGAACGATCCTTTATTGAACACACAATCACCTTCGAAGGTCTTCCGCTGGACCCGATCCTTGACTATTAGAGATCCCGTGGATAGGGATTCGTAGGTCAAGGTCAAAGTCCAGAAATCCACCTACAAGGTGTCTTTGGTGTCTTAAGTCCAAGGATCAACCACGCCACTGTGACGATGAATCAAGCCGATTGACAGTCAGGTAAATTACCATTCGGCAATTCATGTCGGATCAGTTTAGTGAACTCATTCCCCAATGAGCACCTGCAGGTTTACCATTGTGTCTCTACACGAGTAACTAACGAGATCAGTCACCCTCATCATATGAGTTAGAATAACATGTACTAGTCTTACCGGATGTTTGATGTCCTTCCCAAACATCCTACGACTAGGAACAATTGAGAATATATGTTTATAAGTCATCAGTCTCATTATTATGATCTCATCATAATCTGATGATTATTGCATATATTGTTAGTATTAGATGGTCTCAAAGCCATCCGATACTATGTACTTATTCAGATTATTAATAAATGGCAATAATTCATTGTGTGTAATTAATTCGATCTGTGTTTATCGTATCACGATGAAGTCCTTGAACATGTGCAATAGTCTTCGGATTATGATGAGATCATAATTACGGGACCGAAGACTCATAAACACATGTTCTTAATTGTTCCTAGTCATAGGATGTTTGAGATAGGACATCGAACATCCGGATAGACTAGTATAGGTTACTTCAGCTCATATGATGAGGGTGACTGATCCCATAAGTCACTTGTGTGGAGACACTATGCTGGACCTATAGGTGCTCATTGGTGAATGAGTTCACTGAACTGATCCGACTATGAATTGCTGGATGGTAATCACCTCACTGTTAACCAGCTCGATTCATTTGTCACGGTTGCGTGGATGATCCTTGGACCTGAGACTCCAAAGATATCTTGTTGGTAGGTTTCTGAGCTTTGACCTTGACTAACGAATCCCTAACCATGGGTTATCAATAAGTCAAGCGATCGGATTCAGGGAAATGCCCTCGAAGGTAATTGTGTGTTCAATATGGGACCATCCGCTCTCGGTAGTTTGAGAGAGAATGTTCCGAGAATGATGCGCTTAAAGTCCCTGGCCAGGGCAGACTCTGTAATCGATAAGGAGTTATCGGATTCAGATTAGCGGCATCTGATTCAAGTGAATCGACCAAATAGGGTTTAACAGTAAACCATGCCCTAGGTCGATTCGGGAATATTGCACGGATGAAGGATTATATCCGCGCGCTAACCGATGACAGAAAGGTTCCAATAGAGGGTTGCGATAACCCCAGTGCCATCCAGGATCACGCGATGTTGCTTGGCATCCAACGTAATCGGCAGTCCGTCCGAATTTATTGTGGGACATTAAATTCGGCTGATTAATTGAATATAAGGATATTAAGTAATTCAGTGGGTCAGTAAAGGGTTACTGGACTTATGGGCTATTAACTGGACTGGTATTTGGGCCTAGAGGGTCACACGCAAATGGTTTTCAAGTCGATGGATAATCCGACAGGATTTCGGATAAGTCTGGGTTTTTATGAAAAACCGCAAACTGACTTATTATAAAAGACCAGATTCTACGTTCGGGGCCAGCAACCCTGACCTAGCCGTCATTAGTTCTTTCTCGCTTTCTCTCTCTTCTGGGCATGCGGTTCCCGACTGCTCCGGCTTCCGTCCGACGGGAGATTCAGAATCCGCATGACGCGGCGGATTACCCGCAGCCAGACGGGATCCATGAACACCGCAGCGAGCGAGGAAGCGAGGACGATCCATCGCGAGGAGAACCGCGTGGATACCATTAGAGGTCGGGCATCTGCGCGACTTGCGGCATCACTCCGACGGAAGCGGAAAACGAACGCGGATTCGAATCCGCGCAAGGTGAACTCGATTTTCTCCGGTTTTATTTTAATGATCGAAACAGGATGGATCCGATCCCGAACATATTATTCCGCTGCGTTTTTCGTTTGGATCCTGGCACAGCGATCCCAACAGTGGTATCAGAGCCAGGTTTCCACTGTGTTTTCGCTGTTTTGGTCTCTAAAAATTATGGTTTTTGAATTTATTCCATACTTAAATTTATTTTATTGAAAGATTTATATTCATTAGATGATTACGACGATACGATTGCGATTTAAATCTGAAGAAAATATTATTTTTGGGGGTTTTTCGTCGTGTTCTTCGTTGGACGAAGAACGGGGTATTTTTGATAGAATCGGATCCATGAGATGGATCATTGGGGGCCTTGATCGTTGTGATCGATGCCGGTAGCATGGGGATCCAGGTACAGCTGACCATGGCCTTCCTTCTTCTTCCTCTTGCGTTTTTGAAACCGCTGTGAAAAGACGGATCAAAGGGAGGATTTTTGAAATAAAAAAGGAGGGCCACCGGAGCCCTTCGTGGGCATGCTCCGGCCGCCGAACGGCGCCGGCGACGTCGTCGGAACCGGCGGACGGTCACCGGTGCCCGGACGGTCACCGGTGCCCGGACGGCACCGGTGCCAGCGCCCGAAGGGGACCCCAGCAGGGAGTAGCCGCCGTCGGGTTCCCTGCAATGCAGGGAACCCTCGGGCGCCCCTGTCGTGCGGCTAGGGTTTCCCCTAGCCGCCGAGAGGATCCAGCCCAGCTGGACCCTGGCCCGAGCCAGGGGTTCAGCCGGGCTGAACCCCCCTTCCCACTTCTATTAAATATTTTTATTATTATTAAAGGCCCTGTTAAATTTAATTTAATTTAATTTTATTGTTAAAATTTGATTTTGACATTAAAATTTTAATTTTTTGGGTCCTAATAATAAAATGTGTTTTTCATATTAACAAATGTTGTTAATGCTAATTATTAATCTAAGGTGTTAGATTAATTGTTGTATTTTATTGTCAAATACCCCCATAATTATTTGAATTGTTCAAATTGAGCATGGAATATTTCTAAAGCCATTATTTTTAGATTTTGTGCATATTTGATGTGTTATTGATTGCTTGTTTAAATTCGATTTAAATTAAGCATGCATAAATTGATTTTCAAAAATTCTAAATTGTCCAAATTTTTGTTTGGTCCCTGGTTTTATGAAACCTGAAATTAATATTATTTTCGAAAATTTTAATTAGCCATTTGATGTGCAATTCATGTGTGGTTTGTTTAACTAAAACACATGGTGGTCATGGACGAGCATTATTTATGGATATGGAATGTGATTGTGTGGTTTATTGTTTATTAATAAATAGAGGTCTGCGAACCTCTCCCTCTCATATTCCATTGTACTTCTACCTTCCTCCTTTATGTAATCGCCATAAGGCTTCCTCATTTAAATTATCATGTAATTAAGAATTATGATGTAATTTGATCGAGGCGGCTGCGTGCGGAGCGAGGATGATCCACAACTGCCGACCAGATAAAAATAAAGGAGTTCATTGAATCCATGGGTTTGCAGACTCATGATATAAGTTGTTATATTGTGTATGTGTGTGCGTTTGACTGTCTGGCTCAAGTCAAACTGCAGTGCCGTCCATGTCCACACTAATGACATGTATGTGATGCGTGTGCTTTACATTCGCTAGGTTATTAGTATTTATAATATATTCGATATATTTAATACTATCACCTAGGATGAGACCAAACTAACTAAGTAAAACCTTCGTTACAAACTCTAAGCCGTAGCGCGAGTCATTGAGAATGCACCGCGTTCTCCATCAATATGATCAATAGAACTTAATTCAGTCATGGCAGATACTATGTGTTTACCCGAGGTCTGCCATTGTCTGTTGAGAGGACTGTTGATCATGGCATTAGATGCCTTTGAATAAGAGTAGGAGAACGATATAGTTATCCACGTGTTTACCCGAGAACTATATTCCTACTTTACTTTGTCACGTATTGATGGTAAAGCTTAGACCAAGGATAATGGTCCACTGTGTTTACCCGGGACCATTAAACTTGAGAGCCGAAGTATGATAGGATATTGCAAGGAGTTGCAATTATCATGAAATGATTGCCCTAAGATAGCAGTATGATACTACGTTGTAGGCGCCCGGAACGTCCCCCGCCGCTGCTACAGGCTTCGGGCGAGGGTTCTCCGTTCGTCTTAGCACTGCGGCAATTTAGAGGGGGGTTAGAAATTAAGGTGTGATTGCCATGAGCATTACCTTACGGTCCCTGTGCTCCGCAGGATTGTAAGAGTGATCGCGTTCTGAGGGAGCGGGAGATAGTGGGCTCCTCTTCTCGGCCTCCGGCCGGCCGAAGGGGGAGAGCTCGGTAGTCCGCGCGCAGAATCTGGTAAGAACCCCTGAAAAGAGAAGACAAACAAAGAAAAGAAATAGCCCGATTAGAACTGTGACATGTAGGACCCGTTCATGCAAACATAAAAATTAACTAAAATTAGAGGGAGACGCATCGGATGGGTGTTTGGGAGGGAAGGTGACCATATGTTATGGCCACCCACCTCCCGTTTTTTGTTTGAAACCTCTGGGGGTAAATAAGGATTGCTAAGTCATCCTAAGATGCATGCATGCAGATAGGTGCTCGTGTGTGAAAAGTGAGGTGATGTGTTAAAAGTGGACAGAAGAGTGAGAGACGGAGAATGTTACGGCATGGATGGAAAGTGAAAATGCAATGAGGTGAATAAGGGAAAAGCAAAAGAGGGTTAAGAAGACAAGCCCATTTTGGAGTGCGGAGGATTCCTCTTGAAGCTCCTCCTGAAGCTCTCTAACTCTTTGTCCGCTCGACTCCTCAAAGCCGATGGCTAACCTCCTCTGAGTCTCTCCAACCCAAAAAACTCCTTCCAACCCCCCTGCTCGAGGGGACATAGGGGGTTTAAATAGGTGAAGGGAAAATAGGAGAAAATAGGGGTCTAAACCCCTGTAAATCATTCTGGAGCCAATGGGAAGAGGTCAAGGGTCGGAGCTGGTGCGCGCGGCAGTCGCCGGAGCGTGGAGTGATCGGAGTTGTGGAGGTGAGGGCTGCGAGTAGAGGAGATCGTGGGGAAGACGAGGTCAAGGTGGTAGTTAGGGGAGTGGACGGCCAGCCAACATGCCTTCCAATCTCGTGGAAGGCCAGGTAGCTGGCCTTCCACGAAGTGGTGGAAGGCGGCCCGGTTGGCCTTCGAAGGGGGTGGAAGGCAAGGGGTGGCCTTCGAAGGGCGGTGGAAGGTAAGGGGTGGCCTTCGAAGGGCGGTGGAAGGCAAGGGGTGGCCTTCGAAGGGCAGTGGAAGGCAAGGGGTGGCCTTCGAAGGGCGGTGGAAGGGGGGCTGGCTGGCCTTTGAAGGGTGGTGGAAGGCGGACTGGCTGGCCTTCGAAGGGTAGTGGAAGGCGGACCAGCTGGCCTTCGAAGGGTGGTGGAAGGCGGGCTGGCTGGCCTTCGAAGGGTGGTGGAAGGCGGACCGGCTGGCCTTCGAAGGGTGGTGGAAGGCGGGCTAGCTGGCCTTCGAAGGGTGGTGGAAGGCGGACTGGCTGGCCTTCCACGAATGGTGGTGGAAGGCGGACTGGCTGGCCTTCCACGAATGGTGGTGGAAGGCGGACTGGCTGGCCTTCCACAAATAGGTGGCTAGAGTCGGGATTTGGTTAATGGGCCTAGTTATTAGTGGGCTGGATGGATAAGATGAGGAATTTAGTGATGATGGGCTAATGATGGATGGGGTTCATGACCAAAAGGGTGGTCCAAAATCGGTGTCTACAAATGCCCCTCCGGGACACCTGTTTTGCAGTGGAGTGGAATGGAATAATAAATAGGTGTTCCGGAAATCAAAACTGATTTTGGACAGCCCAGAGAAGGGATGAGCTATATCCAAAGATGGTATGAGAGTGTGGAAAATGCATGAAAGCTAGCTATTCGAGTTGCAAGAGTAGTTTAAGAAAAGGGACAAAGTTCAGTACTAGATAATCACAGTCCGTGGGACCCTCGGGTGCTGAAACCGCGAGGCCTTGGCGCACCAGGATGCAACGATCTGGCCCAAAGGGATCTCAAGCATGAAAGATGGAGGAGTGTGGCTTGAAATGGTCTCGACACAACGGGCGCGCGATGGCCTGGCGCATCGGGTGATCGCCAAGTGAGAGAATCTCAAGCACACGTATTGAAAAGGATGAGGTCTTGCAATTCAAAGGGCTAACAGACGAACAATTGTCAGACGAACAGATCAACAATGGGTTAAGCAGAATGATGAATTATGGTCATTGCCCCTAGGGCGAGGGTAGATGCTTATGCAAATGCATGCTGGTTTAAAATTGAAAAACAAATTCCTAATGCAAACAGGAGGGATTTATTGGCCAATCGAATAACTTGGAGAGTATACACTCCTCATTGTTTTGTTTAAAGAGGAACTCAGAGTCTATACGCCCAAAGCTATTAGCCTCCTGTATCTTCAATCCTACTTGCTTCAGATTCCCTATAGTTGCAAGAACGCACATCAGCAAAAATCAATGATCCACAATATCTTAATGACAAGCTGCAAGGAAACGAGGGACAAAGGTCCCTATCGAGGCGAAGCCAGCACGGAAGATATGGCCATGCTCAAAGTAGAATGACAATTCGGCTGCTTTTGGCTTCGACTCGACAGCAAAAAGTGTCCACCTTTTAGACATAGAATCCTTTTCCTGTATGCACAAAGATGAGGGGAAAACAGTTAGTAGTATCTGTTTTCGGCCCCTTGCCCAAAAAAGAGCAACTACCTTTTCCCTAGCCTTCGCATAGGGTCAAGGGGCCGTGTTCTACTAACCAGACAAAAGGAAGAGTATTGAAACTGATGCAACAAGTAAATATGTAAATGATAGCGGATATTAACAAGTGGAGTGTGTGATGAAAACATGTTTTTGATTCCGCTTGCCTGGTGACTGCCCAAACTTAGCCTGATTGAATGATGAAAGGGAAATGTACACTCAACTTCCCAGGTATCCTAAGCACACATCTGGATTGATTTGGGCCTCTAGACTCCTCAAACTAACCTTGACCGGCTAAGACTCATACTGATGACAATACCGTCATGCCATGCTTAGGCTCCCAGCTGCTTCCGACCACCAAGTTTGCCCAAAATGTTTTCGAGGTAAATGATTTGCCCGACCCGGGTCTCTTTCCTCACAATCTAGAAGGTATAAGATGGAACACCTTGGAACCCTAACGGTCAACCACGCGACGCTGACCCGGAATCCGACACCGTCGCACCTATTGGTGACACGCATGCATTGACCTAAGTCCGAAGTCTTCGAGAGTGCTCATTAAGATTATGGCTAAGGAATTGGTTCACCAGAAACAACGACACTACTCTTCACCCATTTTGAACTCCTGTGATCACGTGAGCATGTGACGATTTTTGAAAAACGAACAATTTTAAAATGATATTCAGTCTTTAGATAGTTATCTCGTGCTAAAACCTTGAGGGAGAAAAAGTGAAGAAATTTTAGAGATAAACCTCACAGGAGGATCGACAAAACCGTTAAAAGGGTAAGCTATGACAAAACGGACCCCTTTTGACCTCCTAGATGTTGGGTTTTCTCGATTTCTCCGGATCGCTCACGCAGCGGAAAACAAAATATTTACAGCGATCCATTCCCGTTTCGAAATCTAAAATACAAGATAATCGGATTATCTTTTCTCACCATGTGCGGATTCGAATCCGCAGCCATTTGGTTCTGTCGGTGTGACACCGCAAGCCGCGCAAGCGCCCGGCCTCTAGCGAAGTCCACGCAATCCTCCCCGCGACGGATATCCTCGAGTTCCTCGTTCTTCGCAGCCCACGAAGCCTCCGCCGGTCGCCGCAATGATCGCCGCAGTGCTCGGACGATTTCCCGTCGAACGGGATTCGGAGACACGGCGGAGTAGATCTGGATCTGCCTGGACGTCAGAGAAGGACAGAAACTGAGGAGGGGCGGCTAGGGTTAGCAGCAGCTTGGCTTGCTCAGCCCGTTCGCTATGTTTTATACTAACCGCGCGGTTTTTCACAAAAACCCCCGGTTTATGTAAAACCCACTTATTTATCCATCGCCTTGAGAATCATGTGCGTGTGACCCTCTAGGCCCAAGTACCAGTCCAGTTAATGGCCCAACAAGCCCAGTGACTCCTCACTGGCTTTATTAATTAATTAATAACCCTTTATTAATCAATTAATCAATCGAATTGATGTCGCACATCGAATTCGACCGGGCCTCCGATCACGTTGGGTGCCAAGCAACACCGCTTGAACCCGGAAGGTATTTGGGGTTAAGTAACCCACTCTTGGAACCTTTCCGTCGACAGGTACCGCGTGGATATAATCCTTCATTCGTACAATGCTCTCGAGTCAACTCAGGGCATGGCGAGCTGTCAAACCCTAGACGGTCGACTCACTTGGATTGGATGCCGCTGATGAATATCGGAAAACTCCTTTTCCGATATTATCGTCCGCCGTGGACAGGGACTTTCGCGCATCCTTCCTAGAGCATTCTCTCTCTAAGTACCGAGAGCGAATGATTCCTTATTGACACACAATTCCCTTCGACGGTATTCCGCTGTACCCAATCCTTGGTGTATTAGAATCCCGTGGCTAGAGATTCGTAAACCAAGGTCAAAGCAGAGAAGTCCACCGCCAAGGTGTCCTTGGTGTCTCAGGTCCGAGGACCATCCACGCAACTGCGACAATAGAATCAAGCTGGTTGACAGTGAGGTACAATACCATCCAGCGATTCAGTCAGATCAGTTCAGTGAACTCATTCTCCAATGAGCACCTACAGATTCGCCTTAGTGTCTCCACACAAGTGACTTATGAGACCAGTCACCCTCATCATATGAGCAGGAGTAATCTGTACTAGTCTAACCGGATATCCTATGTCCTTCTCGGATATCCTCCGACTAGGAACGATTAAGAATATGTGTGTTTAAGTGATCAGTCTCATTAGTATGATCTCATCATAATCTGATCACCATAGCACATATTCACGGACTTCATTATGAAACGATAATTAACGTGATTTACACATAATGAATATTATGCCATTTTATTAATAATGAACGAGATTTACATTGTTAGATTGGCTTGTAGGCCACCTAAACTAACAATCTCCCACTTGGACTAAAGCCAATCACCTTTATACAATAAGCCCATAGACTCTAGGTGACACTCAAACACAATTTGAGCCAACGGCTTTGTTAGTGGATCTGCTACATTGTCGACGGATGGAACTCTTTCCACTACTACATCTCCTCTGGATATGATCTCTCTGATAAGGTGAAAGCGCCTCAGAATATGCTTCGATTTCTGATGAGACCGTGGCTCTTTCGCTTGCGCAAACGCTCCATTGTTGTCGCACAACAGTGGAACAAGCTCAGAGATGCTGGGAACTACGCCGAGGTCGGTGATGAATTTCTTCAACCACACTGCTTCCTTGGCGGCTTCAGCTGCAGCGATGTACTCAGCTTCAGTCATCGAATCTGCAGTGGTTACTTGCTTGGAACTCTTCCAGCACACTGCCCCTCCGTTCAATGTAAACACGAATCCAGATGTTGACTTGCTATCATCTGGATCCGACTGGAAACTCGAGTCAGTAAAGCCTCACAGTTTCAAGTCACCTCCTCCATAGACAAGAAACATATCCCTAGTTCTTCTCAAGTACTTAAGGATGCATTTCACTGCCTTCCAGTGCTCTTCGCCTGGATCAGCCTGAAATCTGCTCGTAACACTTAGAGCAAATGCAACATCAGGCCGTGTACATAGCATGGCATACATGATAGATCCTATGGCAGAGGCATAGGGTATTCTATCCATGAATGCCCTCTCATTAGGAGTCTTAGGAGACTGCTCCTTTGAGAGATTGATTCCATGTCTCATCGGTATGAAACCTCTCTTGGAATTTTCCATGCCAAACCTTTTGACTATGGTATCTATGTACAAGGATTGGGTCATTCCAAGCATCCTCTTTGATCTATCTCTATAGATCCATATTCCCAATACGAAGGATGCTTCTCCCAAATCCTTCATGGAGAAGTTTTTCGACAGCCAGACCTTTACTGATGACATCATAGCTACATCATTCCCAATGAGTAGTATGTCATCTACGTAAAGAACTAGAAAAGTGACTGCACTCCCACTGGTCTTCTTGTACACACAAGGCTCATCTTCATTCTTAATGAAGTCATAAGACTTGACAGCCTCGTCAAATCTTATGTTCCAGCTCCGGGAGGCCTGCTTCAGTCCATAAATGGACCTCTGAAGCTTGCACACTTTATCTGGAGATTATTTGGATGTGAAACCTTCTGGTTGTATCATATACACCTCCTCCTCAAGGTTACCATTGAGGAAGGCAGTCTTCACATCCATCTGCCAGATTTCATAATCATAATGTGCAGCAATGGCGAGCAGAACTCTGATCGACTTTATCATGGCAACTGGTGAGAAAGTCTCGTCATAGTCAATTCCTTGCCTTTGACGATATCCCTTTGCCACCAACCTTACCTTATAAGTGTCGATCCGTCCATCAACACCGATCTTTCTTTTAAAGATCCACTTGCAACCGATGGGTACAATACCCTCGGGCAAGTCCTCCAAGTTCCAAACTTGGTTGGTGTACATGGACTGGATTTATGAGTTCATGGCTTCTCGCCATTTCCCGGCTTCTGGGCCTTCTATGGCCTCCTGGTAGGTTTTAGGATCATCATCCTCATTATATTGTACCTTAGACTCACCTTCAGCGATATGTCCCACATATCGTTCGGGTAGTCTAGGTACTCTACCAGATCTACGAGGCTCATCTATGTGTACCTGAACAGATTCAGGAACTGATATCTCATCTGATGATAATGCAGCTGTTTGGGGATCTGGAACCTCTTCCAATACTATTTTACTCCCATTGTCCTCCTGGATAAGGTATTCCTCTTCCAGGAATACAGCTTTCCTGGCGACAAACACCTTTTGTTCACCAGGATGGTAAAAATAGTATCCAAAGGTTTCCTTTGGATATCCCACAAACCTGCATTTATCAGTTCGTGATTCCAGCTTGTCTGGATCATGCCTCTTTACATGAGCAGGACAACCCCAGACTTTAACATGTTTAAATTCTGGTTTCCCGCATTTCCATATCTCATATGGAGTAGAGGCCACAGACTTGCTGGGTACTCTGTTCAGTAGGTATGCTGCTGACTCTAGAGCATACCCCCAGAGGGACACTGGTAATCCCGAAAAGCTTATTATGGATCGCACAATGTCCAACAAGGTGCGATTCCTCCTTTCTGATACACCATTCATCTGTGGTGTATATGGAGGGGTCAGCTGAAAAAGGATACCATTATCCTTTAAGAATTGTGTAAAGTTAGTACTCAAGTATTCTCCTCCTCGATCTGATCGAAGAGCTTTAATACTCTTTCCTAACTGCTTCTCTACCTCATTCTTGAACTCCTTGAACTTCTCAAATGCTTCCGACTTGTACTTCATTAAGTACACATAGCCGAATCTTGAGAAGTCATCGGTGAACGTGATGAAGTAAGAAAAGCCACCTTTGGCTTGGGTGGACATTGGACCACATACATCTGAATGTATTAGTTCCAAAATGTCCTTGGCACGTTCTCCATGTCCACTAAATGGAGATTTTGCCATCTTTCCCATAAGGCAGGATTCGCATGTTGCAAACAATTCATAATCGAATGCTGTTAAGTAACCATGCTTGTGCAACTTTTGCAACCTGCTTTCGCCAATGTGCCCAAGTCTACAATGCCACATGTATGCCTCGTTCACACAATTCTTGCTCTTCTTAAGAGCTTTGTCAATCTGAAGATTGTAATGAGAAACATCTAATAGATATAGACCGTTGACTAAAGATGCTGAAGCTATTGATTTATTACCATAATAAATCGAACAACTTCTATTCTCAATAGTCAACCTATATCCTATCTTGTCCAAACAAGATATTGATATGATGTTCTTTATTATGCTAGGAACATAATAACAATCTTCTAAAAGTAAGGCGTCTCCTGATGGAAGCCTGAGGTTTGCTGTCCCAACAGCAATCGCCGCAACTTTTGCGCCGTTTCCTAGCCTCAATTCCACCTCACCTTGTCTCAACTTGCACTTACTTGTCAGCATCTACACATCATGGCAGATATGAGAAGCACATCCGGTATCCAATACCCAAGATGTGGAATCTCTAACTGATAAGTTGATATCTATCATATAGATATCTGAAGCTTCAGACAGCTTCACTCTTCCATGAGCTTTATCGTTAAGGAACTCCTTGCAGTTCCTCTTCCAGTGACCACACTGCTTATAGTAGAAGTAGTCACCCTTCACTACTCTTTCGCCTTTGTCCTTCGATCTTTTATCGTTAGCTATCATCTCTGCTTCAGGGGCATCTAATGCCGATTCAGCAAGAGGATCAACTCCAGGGACAAAGTTATTGCGTTCAGATCTGAAGACATTCTTCAGGCTTCTGAACCAATCTGAGTAGATCAGGTAAGTCAAAACGACATCAAGTATGCCACGGAGTGAGTTATTCGACGATATAATTCCCTACAGGAGATAAGTAAAATCTACTTAGCAGATGTTCAATTATTAAAATTTAAAACAGGACATGGTCTTTTGTTCAAGTTTAACTCCCACTAATTTTCGACGGACTGTATAACCCTCAGTTATACAGAACAGGAGACGCCGACAGTCTCCTAGTGGGGATCAGAATCTCAATGACTTGCACTACAGCCTTGTGGATAGCACAACAAACTGTAATACAATCAGAGAGCACCCAACTCATGGGACTTGCAACTCCTTGCAATATCTGATCATAGCTTCGGTCCCCAGAGATTTAATGGCCTTGTGGATAGCACAACAAACCATTAATCCTGGTCTAAGCTAACCATCATTACGCGACGAGCATAGATTTGCATGCAGCCCTTGTGGATAGCACAACAAAGCTACATGGTTCCTCTACCCCGATCTATAGGCATCTAATGCCATAGCCACAGTTTCTCCTCCCAATTAAGCAGGCCTTGTGGATAGCACAACAAACCTGCCTAACGTGATTCGAATCCTCTGACTATAACGATGGTGGACCACGCGGTAAGTTCTCAACTACTCGCGTTACGGCTTAGAGTTTATCTGAGGGTATTTGGATAACTTTTATCTTGGTCTCTCCTAGGTGATAGTATATAAATATATCGTATATATTTACTAAATACTATAACCTGCTTTGATTCATAATCAAAAGAACAACAATGCATCTCATACATGTCATTAGTGTGGTCATGGATAGCACAGTGGGTTTGACTGGAGCCAACAGTCAAACGCACACACAATCTAATTATAACATTTACATTAGATACCCTGCAATCACATAGGCAAGAGATCTCCATCTGTACGCCTTCCTGGTTGCAGTTGTGGATCGTCCTCGCTCCTTCCTCGGTTGCCTCGATCATATTACATTAATTCTAGAATTAACAAGTAAATTAAAGAAGGCCTTATGGCGAGTACAAGAGAGAGAGGGAGGTAGAAATACATCGGAGTATGAGAGAGAGAGGTGCGCAGACCTCTATTTATTAACAATTAATAATCAAACATACATCCACGATCCACTCAATCCATCATTCATCACATGAACAATTAAATAAGTGCATATCCATGACCACGGTGTGTTTTAAACATTCCACACATGATTCAGCGCATCACATGGCTAAAACAAATGAGTTTTCAAAATAAATAATTTTGGCTTTCAAAAAGTTGGGATCCAATCAAAATTGGCATTTGAATTTCGAAAACTCATTTAATTAACTTAACATGCAATTAAATCTAAATTTAAAAGCAATAAACACACATCACATGGCACACACTCCTAATTAATAATTCCAGATTATTCCATGCAAATTAGAACATTTCTAATAATCTAACACTTAGATTAAACCCCATTAATAATCTAACAATTAGACTATTTTAAAGACTAATCTAACTCTTAGATTAATCCAATAAAATTATTTATTAATTTAACACTTAAATTAATAATCAATCAAATTAATTATTAACTACTAAACTAACATTTAGATTAGCTAATTAATGTTAATTATTAATTTAACTCTTAAACCAATAATAAACATTAACTGATTAATAATTAATTAATCTAACTCTTAGAATGATTAATTAATTAATGTTAATAACTAATTTAACTATTAAACTAGTAATTAACACAAATTAATTGTCAATTGTTAATCTAACTCTTAGAATAATTAATTAATTAATGTTAATAACTAATTTAACTATTAAACTAGTAATTAACACAAATTAATTGTCAACTGTTAATCTAACTCTTAGAATAATCATATTAATATTAATAATTAGTTTAACACTTAAACTAATAACTAATAACTCCTAATTAAACCTTTATATTAGTTAATTAAAATCAATTATCAATTTAACATTTAAATTGACAATTAATTCCAGTTAACTAATAATAACTGACTTAACACTTAAGTTATACAATCAAAATTGATTATCAATTTAACATTTAAATTAATAACCAATTCTAATTATTAACAACACTTGTTAATATATATAGATTCCAAAATCTTTAATGCCCAAATAAATAGAAATTGAATAATAAGTTTAATCTTAAAACAATTTTAAATTAAACTTAAAATGCAATTTAATACATAATTTAAATGGGCAATAGGTTTAATTAGAAATGGGGTTTAATAGGATAATTAGGGAATTAATGGCGGGGGGGGGTATTAAAGAAAAAAGGGCCCAGCCCTTTAAACCGAGCCAGGGCTCGGCCAAAAGCCTGAGCCAGGGCCAAACCTGGCTCCTGGGCTTGAGCCAGGGCTCGGGTCCCTGGCTCAGCCAGCCCCTGGCCCCCAGTTCAACCGGGGCCGGCCTGGTCCGTCGGGACTGGCCAAGCGGGCTAGTTCGGCCGGCCTTCTCCAACAGAAGCCCTATTATGCAGAAACCCTAGGGACTGTTGCATGCCGGCGACAGGCGGCGCCGGCGGCTGCCCCCCGGCGGCATAGGCCCCGGCCGGCGGTGCCCCCGGCACCGGTAGGGCCGCCGGCGGTGGCCAAAACCAGCTGCAATACCCCCTTTGTAAATCCCCCAAAAACTAGTTTTTCAGGTTTCAAAAACCCGAGTTTGGGCCCGTTTTTCAGGACCTTCAAGGGCACTCCTGCGGCGATCTTGGTGACCGGTGTGTAGTGGTGACTATCACCAGCAGATCCGGAGTCTCGGCCGGCCATCCCAACTATTGGGAAGCGAGTACGAAGTCGCCGAAAAGCCCCGGTTCATCATCACATGAAGAACTCCGAAAACCCCCAAATAAAATCCAAAAAATCACAGAAAAATAATCAAATTATTTGTGTTCATCTTATGAACACGATTCTGTCATTTTAATCGGATTAAACGCATGGAATAACACAAGAAAAATCAATTTCGGAAACCGAAACGGGACGAGAAACAGTGGAACCTCGCTCTGATACCACTGTTGGGTTTTCTCGGTTTCTCCGGATCGCTCACGCAGCAGAAAACAAAATATTTACAGTGATCCGTTCCCGTTTCGAAATCTAAAATACAAGATAATCGGATTATCTTTTCTCACCGTGTGCGGATTCGAATCTGCAGCCGTTTGGTTCCGTCGGTGTGACACCGCAAGCCGCGCAAGCGCCCGGCCTCTAGCGAAGTCCACGCGATCCTCCCCGCGACGGATATCCTCGAGTTCCTCGTTCTTCGCAGCCCACGAAGCCTCCGCCGGTCGCCGCAATGATCGCCGCAGCGCGCGGACGATTTCCCGTCGAACGGGATTCGGAGACGTGGCGGAGCAGATCTGGATCTGCCTGGACGTCAGAGAAGGACAGAAACTGAGGAGGGGCGGCTAGGGTTAGCAGCAGCTTGGCCTGCTCAGCCCGTTCGCTATGTTTTATACTAACCGCGCGGTTTTTCACAAAAACCCCCGGTTTATATAAAATCCACTTATTTATCCATCGCCTTGAGAATCATGTGCGTGTGACCCTCTAGGCCCAAGTACCAGTCCAGTTAATGGCCCAACAAGCCCAGTGACTCCTCACTGGCTTTATTAATTAATTAATAACCCTTTATTAATCAATTAATCAATCGAATTGATGTCGCACATCGAATTCGACCGGGCCTCCGATCACGTTGGGTGCCAAGCAACACCGCGCGAACCCGGAAGGTATTTGGGGTTAAGTAACCCACTCTTGGAACCTTTCCCTCGACAGTTACCGCGTGGATATAATCCTTCATTCGTACAATGCTCTCGAGTCAACTCAGGGCATGGCGAGCTGTCAAATCCTAGCCGGTCGACTCACTTGGATTGGATGCCGCTGATGAATATCGGAAAACTCCTTTCCCGATATTATCGTCCGCTCTGGCCAGGGACTTTCGCGCATCCTTCCTAGAGCATTCTCTCTCTAAGTACCGAGAGCGAATGATTCCTTATTGACACACAATTTCCTTCGACGGTATTCCGTTGTACCCAATCCTTGGCGTATTAGAATCCCATGGCTAGAGATTCGTAGACCAAGGTCAAAGTACAGAAGTCCACCGCCAAGGTGTCCTTGGTGTCTCAGGTCCGAGGACCATCCACGCAACTGCGACAATAGAATCAAGCTGGTTGACAGTGAGGTACAATACCATCCAGCGATTCAGTCGGATCAGTTCAGTGAACTCATTCTCCAATGAGCACCTACAGATTCGCCTTAGTGTCTCCACACAAGTGACTTATGAGACCAGTCACCCTCATCATATGAGCAGGATTAATCTGTACTAGTCTAACCGGATATCCTATGTCCTTCTCGGATATCCTCCGACTAGGAACGATTAAGAATATGTGTGTTTAAGTGATCAGTCTCATTAGTATGATCTCATCATAATCTGATCACCATAGCACATATTCACGGACTTCATTATGAAACGATAATTAACGTGATTTACACATAATGAATATTATGCCATTTTATTAATAATGAACGAGATTTACATTGTTAGATTGGCTTGTAGGCCACCTAAACTAACACTAGATGCCCCTATTTTGACTTTTCAGGCCTTTGGTAGATTTCATGGCCAGGCACGGTCACAACCAGGCTTTTTTGTGTGATTGCTTGAACCCCTTTTCTTTTTCGTATTTCTTTTCCACTCTTGGCACTTTTTTGGGGTTATTTGATATTCCGCCTGCGGGGACACGGCCCTCTTCACGTGCTCTGGTCCTTTGCATTTCATTTTTGGGACCTTTTTTAAGGGGTTACATCTATCGGGTTGTTGAGGAACCGCAATTCGCTGAGCTCGACCGTTTAAGGGCGTCGACTGTCCTGATCAGTCGAGAGACGAAGAGCAAAGGTTGCAGTTTGACAGTATACTAAAGACTTTGAACTCATTTTAAAAAGGTTCTCTTTTGAAAAAACATGTAAGTGTGTGCATCTCAGGATGATCATAGGGATCCGTATGAAAGTAAAGTAGACACGTCCAAGGTTCTAGTGGACCAAAGTCTTAGCCAAACCTTAATGTCAACCCAATCTATCATGCAACTAGACCTAAACAGGGGGTTACATGGCAGTCACTAGACAATTGGATTTTGTGTCTTTTTTTATTTTTTTGTCATTTTCATTGAAGTATGCACATATTTACAAATATTTTTGATGCTTTTTGGATATTCGATTTTTTTTTGAGATTTTGAAATTTTTGAAATTTTTGTATTTTTAAGGGTAAAGTTTCTTTAAATAGACTCATATCCAAAGAAAAATATTTTTCAACAATTTTCAAATATTTACACTTATTTGCTAACTCTTGAACTAGAAATGAAAGAACTTACTTACCTCTACAACTCGTAGATAAAGAGGAATCTATCCAATCCCTAAGCGATTATGCACAATACTCTGAGGATGAGTCAGACATGTTGCAAAGGTGGGTCCTTGAGACAGAGACCCAATGATGGCAGAATTGCCCCAGTATGTTGGCTCCTCATGGGAGTGGGACTTTTCCTCTTTTTGGGGGTCGTAGTCTCCAAGCATAAAACACTCAGAGGAATGTGCTACGACCGGTGATAGAAGCCTGAGAAGGAAAGGTGTGTGAAATAGGAAGGGAATGAGAACGGTGGGTACCGGTTCATCCCTTACTAAGGAGGCTCCTTCTCGTCGAGTGGTTGATTCATAGAACAATAGCTGTGTAGAGAAATCTTCTGCATCTTCTCTTTGAACTTCATTGATTGTTTCTTTCAACTCATCCTCAAGATAGTGTATCTTGAGTACCTCTTGACTTTCCTTCACAAAGTGATCCAAGAAACTCCATTTTCTTGATCCCTCAGTTGGCTTGGTTGGTAGGTAACCCAATCTGAATCCCCCAATGGTCGGATTTTCAAAGATAGGTTCTCGAATTCCTTGCTCTTCCTTACCTAACCCAGATCCCGAACTATCCCCCATTTTGTCCATAAGATGTCAACCTACGCTAGGCTGGGGCTTGGCCTAAGAGTCAACCGAGGAAAGGATGGGCTCTTTCCCTTTTCCAGAAGTGATCATGGATGGAATTTGTTCAGTTGAGACTGAGTCCAAAGACTGAAGGTAGGGGGTTCTCTGCATTTTGACAATCTTCCCATTGTATGGGAATTTATAGTACTGATGATTAGTGGAGGGCACTCCCAGGGTTTGGTCCATCCAAGGCCTTTCCAGAATGACGTTGTACATGGGCTTGACATCAAGGATGTAGAATTCAAAGATCAAGGCCACTGGGCCAATTTCCAGTTTCCCATTTGAGACCATCATGGAAGTAGACTCAATCTCTTCTGGATCAATCCCTATTTTCTTGGGGGTCTTGAGTGGACAAATATTGATTGATGCACCGGCATCCAACAGGATGGAGTCCAATGAGTGACCCTTGAGTGTTGCAGTTAAGCATGAGGGAAGGGATTGGCATTCAGGGGGAGCCAGATCCTTATCTGTGAAGGGTATAGTAGGTGTCTGGATGACCGAGAGAATGGCGTTTGTGACCCCCCTGATAGGAAGATCTTCATTGAGTGTAATTCGCTGGAGGAATTTAAACAGTGTCTCCCTATGTGTAGGAGATCTCCCAATCAACTCTAGGACCGGAATCTTGGCGGGAGTTTTCCCTAGATGTTGTAGGTTGTCATACTTGGATTGAGTAATCCTTCTAGACAGATTTGAATCCTCTTGGGAGTCCAAGGGTTGACTTGTTGGGGGAATGATGCGATTTCTCAGTGTAACACCAATCGGACTGGGGTCTACTGCTTGATCTGATTTTAGTGGTTGAACTGGTGGTGAATTCATTAGGCATAATTGGGTTACTGGACTTGGCTTTGGTGTTGGACACAAGATGGATAGAGGAGGTTCTCTGATTGAAATTGAGGGAACTTGGACCAGAGTGACTGGGTTGATGACTGTTGGTTGTTCCCTAGGTCGTATCAAGACCAAAGGTTTCTCTTGGATAATAGGAGAGACTCCTTCCAACGGCTCTCTAGGTTTGATCATCCTAATGGGGCACTCTCGCCATATCCCAACCTCTTCATACTCCTAGTACTGTCCTCTGCGATCGACATTTGGTTTCAAATTTTTGACAAGAGTGCTTACCATTTCCAGAGAGCTAGATGGATCTTGAGCTACCTGATGAGAGGGCGGAGGGCCCTTGACTTTCAAGGTTTCAGAGCCTCTTTCATGTGCCCCCAATTGATCTTGGCGCTAGAGGAAGGGGGAACTGCTGAATATGGTTTCTGATTGGATTGGTTGTCTGATCTGGATATAGGACTGGGTGACCTAAAGGGTTGCCCCAAGGCACTCACATGTTCATTGATTGTCATTCCCTCTATTAGTGGAGTTTGTGTAGTCCTCTTATTTCTGTTCTGATTTTCAAAGAAGGATGGCAAAGCGGAACTCTAAATCTGAGATTGAACTATCCGAGCCCGATTATAAAGTTGTGCGAATGTGTGAAATTCGCTCAGTATGAGAATAGACCGAAGCTGCGGGGTAGCGTTATTGACTAGCATGGTGATAGCTTGAGATTTGGGGATTGCCACTTCCGTACTAGAGGCCATTACCCTCCACCTGTTGGCAAAATACGTGAACTCCTCTTCAAGCTTCATCTTTTCCATCACAAGATCAAACAAGGTGGGAGGCATGGTTGTCATATGACTAAACTGAGTGATGAATTTTTCTAAGACCATATCAAAATTGATTAGGTCTGTGGCGGGCAAGGAAGAAAACCATCTTAAGGCCTCTCCTTCTAAGGATTTTTGGAACAGATGGACAAGGAGGACTCTTTCGTAGAGCCATTGATGGGAATCCATGAGGAAACCTGACAGGTGGTAATGAGGGTCAGAGGTGCCATCATATTTCCTGTACTTGGGGGCTTTGAATCCTGGTGGAAAGTAGGTCGGAGGGAGCTTGCAATAGCTCAAGAGAGAGTGTGGTTGTTTCAGGGTAAGTTTCTCGGCCATGAGCTTACGCACATAGGTTTCAACCTCACTTTTATAGATGAATTCTTTCTGCTCGGGAGGAGGTGTAGTTGGAGAGACTGGAATCGGCATGATTGGTGGAGCAACTGGAGTAGGAGTTGGCTGGTTGATGTGGGTCTGAGCTCTGTTGGGAGACCCTTGGAAGTGAGTTCTCCGAGGAGTGGCATCTTGAGTTTTGCCATGGGAGGCCAACTGGATGAGTTGATTAGGGGTGTACCGTGATAACACGGCAATAAGTTCCGGGTCCTCACTCGGGTTTTGGAAGGTTCTGTTGGAGATTATAGGGTCACTTTCTGAAGAGGAAGATTCATCCAAGTATCTTCCCTTAAGTTCATCTCTAGGTGTTTGGAACATGCCTACAAATGTTTGTGGATCCTCTTCAATCTCGAACAGAGGGTTGTGTGTGACATTGTTACCAAACTCATACATGTCATAATACACAGTGTTACCATACATTCGATTCATTATGAAATACAAATCCTAAGAGATTTTTTATATTTCACTTGAAAGGTTAACTGTGCATTATGAGTGTTGGTTTCTAACAAATCAAGTTCAAACCCTTAATGACCCTGTACTTTTCTTTCAAAGCCTGTTCCACCAAAGGTTAGTTAGGTGTCTTTGATTTTGAAACAATTCTCTCAGTGACACCTATAGGTGGATGATTATGAATGGAAAGGCTTAATTCCTCACACAAACCCGGGATCCTATTAGATGGTTTCAGTTACAACCTGCTCGGCGGCCAAGTGGGAATCCCTGGCTCGTGGAGACTCACGGAGGTTCCCAACAGAATAAGACTAGTCACACCCGAGTGGGAATCCTCAGGTGGAGAGTCAAACACTGTGGGAGAGGTAGCTAGAAGTGTGATGCCGGCTCTTCCTTAAAAACCCCTGCGGATAGTACCCTGGAATCAACCCACAGTCCAGCAGACAAGAGAAGAAAAGAGAAGACAAGAGAACAGTAAACAAAAACTAGAACAAGCAACAATTTAATTTGAAAAATTGGACAGTGAAAAGTAGGCAGCTAGAAGGCCAGATCCTGGACGGCCAGCTACTTGGCCGTCCTAGAGCCTGGACGGCCAGGTAGTTGGCCATCCTGGAGTCTGGACGGACAGCCAATTGGCCGTCCTAGAGCGTGGACGGCCAGGCAGTTGGCCGTCCTGCGTTCTGGACGGCCAGGTGCTTGGCCGTCTTTGGGCTCTAGACAGCCAGGCACTAGGCCGTCCGGTCTGGGCTCTGGATGGCCAGGCACTTGGCCGTCCGGTCCGCTGGACGGCCAGGTACTTGGCCGTCCGGTAGGAGCTGGACGGCCAGGTGCTTGGCCATCCGGTCTAGGCGGCCAAGCGCTTGGCCGTTCGGGACTCTGGGCGGCCAAGTGGTTGGCCGTCCGCAAGAGGAGCTCTTACCCTTTTAAGCTGTCTTACATGCGCGGCGAGCAAGAGATTGTCCCACCGTGATTGCCAGAGGGCTGTAGGCGCCCGGAACGTCCCCCGCCGCTGTTGCGGGCTTCGGGTCGAGGGGTTTCTCCGTTCGTCTTAGCACTGCGGCGATTTGGAAGGGTTAGAAATTAAGGTGTGATCGCCAGGAGCAATACCTTACGGTCCCTGTGCTCCGCAGGATTGTAAGAGTGATCGCGTTCTGAGGGAGCGGGAGATAGTGGGCTCCTCTTCTCCGCCTCCGGCCGGTCGAAGGGGGAGAGCTCGGTAGTCCGCACGCAGAATCTGGTAAGAACCCCTGAAAAGAGAAGACAAACAAAGAAAAGAAATAGCCCGATTAGAACTGTGACATGTAGGATCCGTTCATGCAAACATAAAAATTAACTAAAATTGGAGGGAGACGCACCGGATGGGTGTTTGGGAGGGAAGGTGACCATATGTTATGGCCACCCACGTCCCGTTTTTTGTTTTAAACCTCTGGGGGTAAATAAGGATTGCTAAGTCATCCTAAGATGCATACATGCAGATAGGTGCTCGTGTGTGAAAAGTGAGGTGATGTGTTAAAAGTGGACAGAAGAGTGAGAGAGGGAGAATGTTACGGCATGGATGGAAAGTGAGAATGCAATGAGGTGAATAAGGAAAAAGCAAAAGAGGGTTAAGAAGACAAGCCCATTTTGGAGTGCGGAGGATTCCTCTTGAAGCTCCTCCTGAAGCTCTCTGACTCTTTGTCCACTCGACTCCTCAAAGCTGATGGCTAACCTCCACTAAGTCACTCCAACCCAAAAAACTCCTTCCAACCCCCCTGCTCGAGGGGACATAGGGGGTTTAAATAGGTGAAGGAAAAATAGGGGTCTAAATCCCCGTAAATCATCCTGGAGCCAGTGGGAAGAGGTCAAGGGTCGGAGGTGGTGCGCGCGGCAGTCGCCGGAGTGGGGAGTGATCGGAGTAGTGGAGGTGAGGGTGGAGAGTAGAGGAGATCGTGGGGAAGACGAGGTCAAGGTGGTAGTTAGGGGAGTGGACGGCCAGCCAACATGCCTTCCAATCCCGTGGAAGGCCAGGTAGCTGGCCATCCACGAAGTGGTGGAAGGCGGCCCGGTTGGCCTTCGAAGGGGGTGGAAGGCAAGGGGTGGCCTTCGAAGGGCGGTGGAAGGCAAGGGGTGGCCTTTGAAGGGTGGTGGAAGGCAAGGGGTGGCCTTCCAAGGATGGTGGAAGGCAAGGGGTGGCCTTCGAAGGGCGGTGGAAGGCGGGCTGGCTGGCCTTCCACGAAAAGGTGGCTAGAGTCGGGATTTGGTTAATGGGCCTAGTTATTAATGGGCTGGGATGGCTAAGATGTGGGATTTGGTGATGATGGGCTAATGATGGATGGGGTTCATGACCAAAAGGGTGGTCCAAAATCGGTGTCTACATACGTGTTTACCCGAGGTCATACTGTGATGCTTGGAGATTCTGATCCCCACTAGGAGACAGTCGGCGTCTCCCGTTCTGTATATCTGAAGGTTATACTGTCCGTCGAAAATTAGTGGGAGTAAAACTAGATAATAAAAGATCATATCTTGTTTTAGCTAATCTGAATATCTGTTAATTATCAATTGATTATCTCCTATAGGCAAGAATGTCGCACCATAACCCGTTGCGAGGCATACTTGATGCGAACCGTTTGACAAGCACCAATTACTCAAACTGGCTCAGAAAGCTGAAGATAATCCTCAGGTCTGAGCAGATTGCCTACGTCTTGGATAATGAACCTCCTGCTGAACCAGTATTAGATGCTCTAGAGTAGGAAATGATAGCGTATGAAAAATGGAAGGAAGATTCCACCATGGCCCAATGCTACATGTTAGCCTCTATGAGCAATGAGTTGCAGAGGCAACATGAAGAGATGGATGCTAGATCCATCATGCTCCATTTGAAGGAGCTATTTGGTGAGCAGAGCAGAATCGAACGATATGAGATATCGAAGAATCTGTTCAAGCCTCAGATGGCAGAGAGAACTTCAGTACATAATCACGTGCTGAAGATGATTGAGTGGGTGGAGAGGCTGGATGCTCTTGGGATTACACTTCCCAAGGAGATGCACACAGACCTCGTGTTGTCTTCACTTCCACCGTCATATGCTCAGTTCATCGTTAATTTTAACATGAACAAGATCCAGGCCACCTTAGCTAAACTGCTGAACATGTTAAAAACTGCTGAGGGGAACCTTGTGAAGGATAAACCCCAAGTCCTAATGGTTGGTAAGACCAACAGAAAAAGACTTGCAGTCCAAGCTTTTCTAAAAAATAAGAACAAGGTTCAGAGAAAGGCAAAGGTTGTCAAGAAAGACAAAGGTAAAAGTGCTGAGAAAGGTGATTCCTTCTACGGTCACCAGAAAGGGCATTGGAAGAGGAATTGCAAAGAATACTTCAAGGAGAAAGCTCAAGGAACTGTGAAGCAGCAGGACGCTTCAGGTAATCCTCAATTCCACCTCGCCTTGTCTCAGCTTGAGCTTACTTGTCAGCATCTGTACACCATGGCAAATATCAGAAGCATATCTGGTATCCAATACCCAAGATGTGGAATCTCTTACTGACAAGTTGATATCTATCATATAGATATCTGAAGCTTCAGACAGCTTCACCTTTCTTTGAACTTTATCGTTAAGGAACTCCTTGTAGATCATATTCCAGTGATCATTCTGCTTATAGTAGAAGCAGTCACCTTTAACTACTCCTTTGTCTTTGTCTTTCGATCTTTTATCATTAGCTATCATCTCTGCGTCAAGGGCATCCAATGCCGATTCAGCAGGAGGATCAGCTCCAAGGACATAGTTAATGTACTCAAATCTGAAGACATTCTTCAGGTTTCTGAACCAATCCAAGTAGTTCAGGCTAGTCAAACGTTTGGCATCAAGTATGCCACGGAGTGGGTTATTCGACGACAAAATTCCCTACAGGAGATATGTAATACCTTTTAGCAGATGTTCAATTATTAAAAATAAAACAAGACATGGTCTTTTGTTCAAGTTTTAACTCCCACTAATTTTCGACGGACTGTACAACCCTCAGTTATACAGAACGGGAGACACCGACAGTCTCCTAGTGGGGATCAGAATCTCAATGACTTGCAGTACAGCCTTGTGGATAGCACAACAAACTGTAATATAATCAAAGAGCACCCATCTCATGGGACTTGCAACTCCTTACAATATATGATCATAGCTTCGGTCTCCAGAGATTTAATGGCCTTGTGGATAGCACAACAAACCACTAATTCTGGTCTAAGCTAACCATCGTTACGCGACGAGCATAGATTTGCATGCAGCCCTTGTGGATAGCACAACAAAGCTACATGGTTCCTTTACCCCGATCATATAGGCATATAATGCCATAGCCACAGTTTCTCCTCCCAATTAAATAGGCCTTGTGGATAGCACAACAAACCTGCCTAAAGTTATTCAAATCCTATGACTATAACGATGGTGGACCACGCGGTAAATTCTAAACTACTCGCGTTATGGCTTAGAGTTTAGATGAAGATATTTAGATAACTTTTAATTTGGTCTCTCCTAGGTGATAGTGTGGTCATGGATAGCACAGTGGGTTTGACTGAAGCCAACAGTCAAACGCACACACAATCTAACATAACATTTATATCAGATAAACCTGCAAACACATAGGCAACGGATCTTCATCTTTTCGCCTTCCTAGTTGCAATTGTGGATCGTCCTTGCTCCTTCCTCGGTTACCTGGACCATATTACATTTAAATTCTAGAATTTACAAGTAAATTGAAGAAGGCCTTATGGTGAGTACAAGAGAGAGGGAGGTAGAAGTACATCAGAGTTCGAGAGAGGGAGAGGTACGCAGACCTCTATTTATTAACAATTAATAAATAACCATACAACCACGATCCACACAATCCATTCATCACATGAATAATTAAATAAGTGCATATCCATGACCACGGTGTATTTTAAACATTCCACACATGATTGAACGCATCACATGGCTAAAATAAAAGAGTTCCAAAATTAAATAATTTTGGCTTTCAAAAAGTTAGGATCCAATCAAAATTGGTATTTGAATTTCGAAAACACTTTTAATAAGATAAGCATACAATTAAATCAAATTTAAAAGCATCAAAACACACATCACATGTGCACACACTCCAAATTAATAATTCCATATTATTCCATGCAAATTAGAACATTTCTAATAAATAAACAATCTAACACTTAGATTAAACCACATTAATAATCTAACAATTAGACTATTAATCACTAATCTAACTCTTAGACTAATTAATTAATTAATACTAATAACTAATTTAACTATTAAACTAGTAATTAACACAAATTAATTATCAACTATTAATCTAACTCTTAGATTATTAGATTAATATTAATTATTAGTTTAACACTTAAACTAATAACTAATAACTCCTAATTAAACCTTTATATTAGTTAATTAAAACTAATTATCAATTTAACATTTAAATTGACAATTAATTCCAATTAACTAATAATTACTAACTTAACACTTAAGTTAGACAATTAAAATTAATTATTAATTTAACATTTAAATTAATAATCAATTCCAATTATTAACAACACTTTGTTAATTAAAATGATTCTATAATCATATTGCCCAAATAAGTAAAATTTGATAATAATTTAACTTTCAAAACAATTTTGAAATCAAATTATAATCTAATTTAATTATTAAATGAGCAAAAGGGGTTTTAATAGAATAAAGGGGTTTAATTGGGTTTAAATAGGGACCTAAAAATTGGGGGGTAATAAAAGAAATGGGCCCAGCCCATTTGGCCCGAGCCGGGCTCGGATCCTGTTGAGCCAGGGTCAAACCAGGCGCCAGCCTGGGCTCGGCCGGGCCAGCAGGGACCCCGGCCCGTCCACGACCGGTCGGACCGGCCCGCAGTGGACCGGCCCCCCCTTCGTCCTCAACCCAACAACCCGATCCCCCCATTCTTGCAGAACCCTAATTTACAGGTTCGGGGGGGTGGTGAGCGGCGGCCGTTCACGGCGCCAGCCAGCGGCCGGCAACCAGCGTCTGGCCTTACCACGCCGGTGCCGCCGGCGACTGCTCCAGCGCCGGCCGGCCTGCCGGAAGCCACAAAAGAACATGCTGAACCCTCCTTTAACTTCCATATTTCTGGTTTTTAGGTTTCATAAACCTGAGGGAAGAAAGGAAGAAAAGGGGCTTCCTCCGGCCACCCCGACACCGGCAATGATGCCACCAGCCCCACAAAAGAACATGGATTATATATGATGTTCAAACAACCTATCCGGGCACCAAAAGATGCCATGGCCGAGCCCTCTAAATGCTTCAAAAAACTGGTTTTAAAACCATGAAGAAGAAGCACCACCCGTCCATACCGGCCACATCCACCCCGGATATAATTCCTGAGATGACCGGAGATCCTTCCCCAAGGATCCGAGGTGTATTCCAATCCTTCCCAACGCTTGGGAGGCCATTAGAACTCGTCATGAAGTACCGTTCTTCGTCCGACGAAGAGCACAAATAAATCCCCAAATAAAATCCGAAAATTACAGAATAATAATCTGATTATTTGTGTTCATCTCATGAACACAGATTCAACAAAAATTCAAGTTTTAACCATGGAATAAATCATGGGAAAAATCTAATCGGAGACCGAAACGGGACGAGAAACAGTAGAACCTGGCTCTGATACCACTGTTGGGTTCTTCGGGTTTCTCCGGATCGCTCACGCAGTGGAAAATAAAATAAAAAAACAGCGATCCGTTTTTCCCGTTTCGAATAAATAAAACCGATAATCATATTATCAAGGTCTTAACGTGCGCAAATTCGAATCCGCAACCGTTCGGTTCCGTCAGTGCGACATCGCAAGCCGCGCAAGCGCCCGGCCGCTACCAGAGTCCACGCGATCCTCCCCGTGGCGGATATCCTCGTGTTCCTCGTTCTTCGCAGCCCACGAAACCTCTGCTGGTCGCCGCAACGATCGTCGCAACGTGCGGACGATTTCCCATCGAACGGGAGTCGAAGAAGCGGTGGAGCAGATCCGGATCTATCTGGGATGCCAGAGAGAGAGAGAAACAGAGGAGGGGGTGGCTAGGGTTAGCAGCAGCTTGGCCTGCTCAGCCCGTTCGCTATATTTTATACTAACTACGCGATTTTTCATAAAAACCTCCGATTTGTATAAAATCCACTTATTTATCCATCGCCTTGAAATCATTTGCATGTGACCTTCTAAGCCAAATTACCAGTTCGGTTAATGGCCCAATAAGCCCAGTGACTTCTCACTGGCTTTGTTAATCAATTAATAACCCTTTATTAATTAATTAATTAATTGAATTGATGTCGCTCATCGAATTCGATCGGGCATCCGATCACGTTGGGTGCCAAGCAACACCGCGTGAACCCGGAAGGTATCAGAGTTAGTAACCCACTCTTGAAACCTTTTCGCCGACAGTTACCGCCTGGATGTAATCCTTCATTTATACAATACTCTCGAGTCAACTCAAGGTATGGCGTACTGTCAAACCCTAACCGGTCGACTCAGTTGGATCGGATGCCGCTAATGAATATCAGAAAACTCATTTCCCGATATTATCGTCCGCCCTGGCCAGGGACTTCCGCGCAACCTTCCTAGAGCATTCTCTCTCATCGTACCGAGAGCGAATGATTCCTTATTGACACTCAATTCCCTTCGACGATATTCCGCTGTACCCAATCCTTGGCTATTTAGAATCCCGTGGTTAGAGATTCATAAACCAAGGTCAAAGCACAGAAGTCCACCGACAAGGTGTCCTCGATATCTCAGGTCCGAGGACCATTCACGCAACTGTGACAATAGAATGAAGCTAGTTGACAGTAAGGTACAATACCATCCAGCGATTCAGTCGGATCACTTCAATGAACTCATTCTCCAATGAGCACCTACAGATTCGCCTTAGTGTCTCCACACAAGTGACTTATGAGATCAGTCACCCTCATCGCATGCGCAGGAGTAATCTGTACTAGTATAACCGGATATCCAATGTCCTTCTCGGATATCCTCTGACTATGAACGATTAAGAATATGTGTGTTTAAGTGATCAATCTCATTAGTATGATCTCATCATAATCTGATCACTATAGCACATATTCACGGACTTCATTATGAGACGATAATTAATATGATTTACACACAATGAATATTATACCATTATATTAATAAATGAACGAGATTACAAAGTCAGATTGTCTTGTAGGCCACCTTAGACTAACAGTGGTCCCATGGTGCTCGGACCAGCCTGGCCGGAAGGTACTGCTATTGTTTGCATCATTAATAAAAAAAAAAGACTTTCAACATGGAGTGGACTCAAATGAACCAATTTCTTGGCCCATGTCTTAATACCATCATACCTTTCCCTCCACCACCTAATATGGATTTGGCTCACTGATTAGCTAAGCTAGACAACTTGGCCCACACAATTGATCAATTTTTAGCTTTGGGCCCCGAACCGTCCTCATATCCCACACAATCATATACCTATCAAGAGAGATGCCCCATTTGGGCCAATCAGGACCATTATGATACCCCACCTGCTCTGCAATTTCCACCTCACCAGGCCCAAGCTCCAAGTCTAGTTATCCAAGACTTCTCGGATTGGCCCCAATTCCAAGTCTACTCTAGTGGTTTGGCCCACAATCATGGACACTCCGATTATCCATTGTCCACAAGCTCTTGTCCACCTTGCTTCCAATCAAATTATTCGACATATTCTTATTCTTCGCAGTCTGATTAGCAGCCCAGTTATCCGCATTCTCAAGATGATCAATTCATGCAACTTGAACAAATAGTCTTGGCCCAACAACAAACCATTGGTAGAATGTAGGCCCTAGTTGACTGTTTGACTGAAACTAATCTAAGGATGGATTTAGAAGAAGTGCTTAGCAAGCCCATTGAAAATCTGCAATCTTTTTCACCTGATTTTGACCAACAAATCAACTCACAAATTCAACTTGACATCGTTCAATCCGGCAATGGTCACATCATGCCTGATCTTGAAAACGGAGAGAATCTTACGGAGTCGCATCAGGTGAGAATAGGGAATGCTAGCATGAATCAATCTATGAAAAATCCTGAGACTGGTCAACAAGATGCATCCATGATCATACCTGTCTGTCCTGAGGAAAGCTTAAGTGATAGAAAAGGAGAAGGGGAAGTGAGTGATCTTTTAGAGGTTAATCCGGATTTTGAACACTTCATATTCCCCACGGTGGAAGTCAATATGCATGCTAGTCCGAACCTCGAATATTTTTTCTTCCCAATAGATCAGAAAGTAGATAATCTTGAGGAATTGCATCAAGAGAAAGCTGAAGCCATAGACTTAACTAATCATCAAAAAGAGCTCATTGAGGGTAAGTTGGGGGGAGATGAAGGAGACGAGAAGGATTCTAGTGAGAGCCCAGATATTCACCTACCTATGATCTGTTTCCCGAGTGTTAGAGAATCTAAGCCCAATAGCCTCCAAAAGCTGGCCTGACTCAAGGAGGTGATGGAATTATTGGGCCAAGTCCACATCAACAGCCATTTTCTCAAAGAAACTCACTGTGTTGCCCAACTCAATTCTTACAATATCGATAACATCAATCTTTACTGGATTTTATTGAAATTTGAGGCCAAACCGAACCTGTTATCAGTCTCTATCTTTGAGAAATTTGGAATCCACAAATTAAAGTGCACGTCGGTTGCTGTGCAGTTAATTGATCATTTCATTAAGCAGCCACATGACATGATCCAAGATACTCTTATTCAGATGGATAGGAGCTACATATTTGCTGATTTCCCCATCTTCGACATTGGATCATCCCCTACATTGAATCAATGGCCCATCATTTTGGGAACTTTTGATCTTTTTATCGAGGATCAAGTCCTTCAATTCAGTCAAGGAAAAGAAGCGGGGTACGTAGTTGACATGGCCTATGAATCAAGTAGAACTAATATCCCATTGACCATGTTGAAAAATTATTTTCTCTGGAGCCTCAATGATAACATTCTGACTCATCAGCTACATGCAATGCTGAGTGCACTCCAACCAACAAACTTCAAAATGCATGCACTGAAATTTGTGCTAGTAGGTATTGGATAGTGTGCACATTCCGTCTGGCTGAAGACGATAAACTTAGCACTTGTTGGGAGGCAACCCAATATTTTACTTCAGTTTTTGTATTTCTTTCTTTTTAGGTCCCTGAGCAGCAATCGCTGTGGGTACATCGCATCCTCTTCATTACAGGTTGTTTCGCTCCTTCACAAATTCTCTTCTGGCTGACATGTTTTCCATATCTTTTATGCCATTGAGGACAATGTCAATCAAGTCGGAGGGTGGGACAATCAATTTGATATGCATTTATTAAAAATCTTTTGAAGAAAACTGATATCTTTTATTGAAAAATGGTCAAATTTTTAAAAATTTGATATGCATTTATTGAAAATCTTTTGAAGAAAACTGATATCTTTCACTGAAAAATGGTCAAATTTTTAAAACTTCTTCTCACATCCTATGAAAATTACATGAAAATCATATCTCATTAAGTAAATCTTAAACAAATCAGTTTTCTGTTAGTCACATTGGTTATAGAGCCTTTAAAGTTTAAATATCCCACTTCACAAAAGTCCTCGGCAAGATGATTTTCACACACATACGGCAACTTAGAATAAATACAAGATCTTAAAAGTATAGAAATGCTGGAATTAACCTCAAGGATAAGACTACTTATTCTAATTTTTCTTTTGGGTTGAACGAAAGGAATGTGTAGGATCCGTAATAGGGGATTGTCCCACTCAGCACTCTAAAAGAGGCGGTCATTTAAAATTGACAGCTGTAAACACTAAAGGCAATAGAAGGCGTTAAAAGAGCTAAAGGAAGGTAGGTGGCAAAAAGTACGCACCTCCCCTCAGGCAATTCAAAGAGAGTGGCAAAAAGTACGCACTCTCAAAAGCAAAAGTACAATGAAATGAAAGAAAACGCCGCGCTAAAAAGTCCATCGTACCAAAAACATGACCAAGTTGTGAAAAGTGCTGAGTTGGGACAGGAACTAAAAAACGGTCCTCACTGACTGATCGGGAAATCTTTTATTCTCTTCTCCTCCCCAGGTAGTCTTATCTAAAGGGTACTAAAGGCAAGAATATACCAAAAAGGTCGGAAACGAGTTCTAAGCGCGCCAATTTTCATGCACAATCACCTGTTGAGAATCAAAATATTGTGGGATATGAAAACTTTTAGCTTAACCAATCGGCTACCACTTAAATTGATTGTGAAAGTTACTACAAATGAAGCATGTTAATTCATTGTTTGTCCTAACTTTTCCTTATTTGCATTGCTAAGGGACTAGCAATGAGTAAGTTGGGGGGTGTGATAAAGTGTTAAATTAATCATTTAAGGGCAATCATATGCATCATACTCATGTTTTTATCTACAAAATAGCATGAAATGATAGATAATTGTGTAACAAGTCCAACGGTACCAATTTCGTCAAATTCTGACTTAAAAACATCGTCATTTCATGTGATTAAAGGAGTATAGCGCATTTGCGATTTTTCGACAAAACCGAGACGAAATAAATAAATATGATGATATTGTTATGATAATGCACTAATTTATATTTATTTTATGTGAACAGGACATGCCGATGATGCAGTGCAGCTGGTGGAGTTTCCGAAAATTTGGGAGATGGCTAGTGTTCGAATTTCGATAAATTCGACGTCATTTTGTCTAAAAGATTAAAACAGAGGTAGAAATGTAATTTGATGTCCTAATATTATCCTAATTCCATGCCTAAGAAGGACCAGCCGCCTTCCTAAAATTCACTTTCCTTTTTGTAAAAAACCTTCCTTCCCGAACCCAATTCTCTCTGTTTCCTTCTCTCCTCTCTGTTTCCTTTTTGTCTCTGATTCCTTCCTTCTCTCCAGTTTCCTTTCCCACGTCTCTTTTCCTCTCTATATATTTCTCCCTCCTCTCTTCTCAACTGGCAACTCTCTCTCTATTTTCCTAGTCTCTCCTCCTTCTTTCCGGTTTTCTTCTCCTCTTCTCCTCTCTTCCTCCCGAAATCTTTTCTTCCTCCTCCTTTTCCAACTCTCTCCCCGCAGCCCTCTCTTCCTCTCTCCGTTCTGCTCTCTCTCCAGCATCCCTCTCTCGGTTTCTCTCTCTCTCCGGTTCTCCCTCTCTCGGGCAGCTTCTCTCTCGTTCCCTCCACATCTCTCAAGCAGCAGCTGCATCCAAGCTCATCTTGAGAATGCGGATAATTGGGCTGATAATCAGACTGCGAAGAATAAGAATATGTCGAATAATTTGATTGGAAGCAAGGTGGACAAGAGCTTGTGGACAATGGATAATCGGAGTGTCCATGATTGTGGGCCAAACCACTAGAGTAGACTTGGAATTGGGGCCAATCCGAGAAGTCTTGGATAACTAGACTTGGAGCTTGGGCCTGGTGAGGTGGAAATTGCAGAGCAGGTGGGGTATCATAATGGTCCTGATTGGCCCAAATGGGGCATCTCTCTTGATAGGTATATGATTGTGTGGGATATGAGGACGGTTCGGGGCCCAAAGCTAAAAATTGATCAATTGTGTGGGCCAAGTTGTCTAGCTTAGCTAATTTGTGAGCCAAATCCATATTAGGTGGTGGAGGGAAAGGTGTGATGGTATTAAGACATGGGCCAAGAAATTGGTTCATTTGAGTCCACTCCATGCTGAAAGTCTTTTTTTTTTAATTAATGATGCAAACAAGTTATCACACAATTATTCCTAAGACAACTATGGTTAAACTAGCCTACATGATGTGTTTCTCACAAATTAATCTAGGTTTAATTCAAGTCCACCCTCACAATTATCAATCGGCCAGATAAGAGGTGGGGTGGTGGGAGGCTCCCCCTACTTTCGTAGAGACCTAATTAAAGAACCACCGACCCACTTAGGCGTTTGCCATTGGACCTCTAGCCTTAGACACCGGTCTCCAAAAGTGATAGTGGGCTCAAGCTAGACCCAAATCTCATTGTGAACCCTAAATTGAATTCCTACTCACTTTTACTGGGCTTGGGTTAGTGAAAGAGTGCAAGGGATAGTTGTTTTTGGGCCAAGGAAGGGTAGTCAAATCCCCACCTTATTTTGTTAATGGACTTGCCCTTAAGATATTTTTATGTGACGTGTACAACCAATTCAAACAAGGGGTTCTATGCAATCATGGAAATGCATGAGCATGGTATTTAAGGAAGGTAGAAATCTCACCTTGTTCCCCGCAATCTTCAACAAAATGGAAATTTACAAGAAATGAAACATTCTAAAAATGCAGTCCTGAATGATGCATGACCTAACATGGAAGGTTTCTAATCTTGGAAATGGGGATTTTTAAATTTAGATGTTCTTCTTTTTGTTCCTTTTTTAGTTAATAGAAACCTATCTAAACTAGAAACTACAAAAAAAGGAAACTAACTAGAATAAGGAAATTGAAACATAGAAAGTTGGAACACACTTACCATGATTTCGCTTTCCTTTTTTTTTTTTTTTTCAATTTACAAATTCCTGTAGTTTGCTGAAGCACCTGGTTGCTGGCATGCATGGGCTGCGCAGGGTAGGAGGAGGTGCTTGCAGGGATGCTGGAGCTTGCTGGCTGCTGCTGCGTGGGGGTGCTGGAAGAGCTTGGATGCAGCTGCTGCTTGAGGAAGTTTCTGGAGGAGGCTCGCCGGGCTGCGCGTGGAGTCCTCACTGCTGGTGCGCCAGGTTGGAAAAGGTTGGAAAAGGAGGAGCTCACAGCCGGCTAGGCTTCAACCTGGAACTTGCCGACAACGTGGAGGAGGGCTTCACCGCTGGTGCGTGCATGCATGCTTGCAGGTCGTGCTGGTGGAGAGGGAGGCAGAGAAGAGAGAAGAGAGGGAGGAAGAGAGGTTGCTGGAAATCTGCAGAAAGAATGGAAGAGAGATAGGAGAAGAAAACGAGAGAGAGGAGAGATGTGGAGGGAACGAGAGAGAAGCTGCCCGAGAGAGGGAGAACCGGAGAGAGAGAGAAATCGAGAGAGGGATGCTGGAGAGAGAGCAGAACGGAGAGAGGAAGAGAGGGCTGCGGGGAGAGAGTTGGAAAAGGAGGAGGAAGAAAAGATTTCGGGAGGAAGAGAGGAGAAGAGGAGAAGAAAACCGGAAAGAAGGAGGAGAGACTAGGAAAATAGAGAGAGAGTTGCCAGTTGAGAAGAGAGGAGGGAGAAATATATAGAGAGGAAAAGAGACGTGGGAAAGGAAACTGGAGAGAAGGAAGGAATCAGAGACAAAAAGGAAACAGAGAGGAGAGAAGGAAACAGAGAGAATTGGGTTCGGGAAGGAAGGTTTTTTACAAAAAGGAAAGTGAATTTTAGGAAGGCGGCTGGTCCTTCTTAGGCATGGAATTAGGATAATATTAGGACATCAAATTACATTTCTACCCCTGCTTTAATCTTTTAGACAAAATGACGTCGAATTTATCGAAATTCGAACACTAGCCATCTCCCAAATTTTCGGAAACTCCACCAGCTGCACTGCATCATCGGCATGTCCTATTCACATAAAATAAATATAAATTAGCGCATTATCATAACAATATCATCATATTTATTTATTTCGTCTCGGTTTTGTCGAAAAATCGCAAATGCGCTATACTCCTTTAATCACATGAAATGACGATGTTTTTAAGTCAGAATTTGACGAAATTGGTACCGTTGGACTTGTTACACAATTATCTATCATTTCATGCTATTTTGCAGATAAAAACATGAGTATGATGCATATGATTGCCCTTAAATGATTAATTTAACACTTTATCAGCTATGCTCGCCGTGAAAGCACTCGCCTGTCCTCACTCTAGTGTCTGCTGCCGCACATGCTGGTAACAAGCCTCGAAGCTCTAGCGCTCGTGCTCTGCCACTGGCAACCGGCCCTGACCAACCGGGACCAATCATAGTTCCTCTCCTCCGTCAAGACCTCCAGCCGGATCTGGAGTCGTGGAAGCTCACGGGGGAGGTCGCCAGCAGAGAGCCTCGCCAACTGCTCCTCTAGCTCGGCGACGCGGGAAGCCCTGGCCTGAGACTCCTCCAAGTCGGCTTTCACCTTCTCGAGGGGGTAAATGAGCTCCTGAACCGCCAGTAGAAGACATTGTCAGTCAACTAATCAAGCAAGCAGACAGACTCATGCTAAAATGAAAAAAGCAAGTTGAAGACTTACCCGAGCGGCAGCATCATCCTCAGCCTGGGCGGCTCGGCGGATGGCAGAGGCCAACTGACTCCGCAGGTCAGTAACGGTGGCCTCGTAGGTGGCACTGGAGACGGACCGGCAGCAGAATCAGGGGGAGGAGCCGCGTACGTATGAGCGGCTCGCTATAACAAAGGGAGACCAATGTCAGTGGATTAACGCTAAAACAATTTAATAAAGAAAGCATTCATAATGTTATTCATGCATGTTGCACTTACCAACTCGTTCAACTCTTTCTGAATTTGTTAAACCTCGGAGACTGATAATGGTGGCGTCTCGTACATCCTGCATGTTCATACCATCTCATATCATACACAAAATAAACAAGATAATTAACAAAATAAAAGAAGCATTCATGCATATGCATCATACTTACATCGAGAGGGCAGAGTAGCTAGAGGTGGGCCACGTAGTGAGTCCAGTATAGTTGAAGGTAAGCTTCGCTGCTCACCGCCCGTGAAACCACCGGGACTCTATACCGGAACCAATCTTCGTGCTGGTCCGAGAATTTCGCCCTACAGTCAGTGCGGGCCTGCTTGCCCCGCATCGTCCTCCCGATCCCCTCGGGGATCTCCTCCTCCACCCACTCTTGATGCAACCCCAAGGTCCTCATCACCAGCTTTAGGCGCATAAGGGCAATCTCGTTCAGGCAGTGAACCCAAACTTGACGCCCAAACCGGGCTCGCCCACGCTCCACCCATGTCTGTCCAACATCATCCATACCAAGATATGGACGACAGATAACCTGCATTCATATAGGTTAGTTGCATTGCATAACTAAACAAATGAATAAACAACTAAATAAGCATTTAATAAAACATTTAACAAAATATTCCAGAAAAGATCCAATCTTACAACTATAATATTTAACATGGAGTAATTCATTGAAAATATTCAATAAATAATATATAACCAAATATGTAACTAAATATTTAACTAAACATTTAATCAAACATTTAACAAACATAATATAACCGAGCATTCCATAAGATATTCTAACTGCTATAATCAACACATTTCATTTAAACAAACATTTTAGGTTAATTAACATAAAGCATTTGAGCATTTTATGAAACAGTTAATAATTAAAGGGAAAGAGGAATTAAAACTTACCAAAAGCTCTGGGTAGTCAAGGAATTGACGGCGAAGGGCCATCAGCTAGTGGTGTTGCGGCATTGTATCTACAACCGGGCACCAACGCCTGGCAAGTGGAACTAGCTGGCTGCTTAGATGGCCTCCCTCGACCCAGAGGAAAGTAATAATAGCTCCACACCTGCATACAAGAACATATATGTTAGAATCATCATAATCATATACATTGCATTAAATAATCATAAGCATTTAATGGAACAAACATAAAACGAACTAAATACCTGAAGGAACGGCGCGAAGCCGCTGATAGTGATCTCCCGGTCAGCCATGACAGCAGTAAGGTCAGTGAAGAGGTGGGCCAGAAGGGCCACACCCCAGGCATACTCATCTAGGTGGTCTAAGTCAGTAAGAAGGGTCAAGAAACGGCAGTGAATGTAATCTCCCTTGGTCCCGAATAGGAGCCTACCAAAGAAGAAGACTAAGAACCTCCTACGGTCCCTATCTGCACTAGCCCTGTCGCTCGGATCCTGGCAGTATACCTCACTAGATGCTCGAACTAGTCTCTCTCTGAACTTCTCCCTAAACTCATCCGTCTGTTGCCTCAGTTCCACTAATCCTAGAGATCTCTCTACAGCTACTCTCACGAGAGTCTGAGACTCTCGGCCCACCAGCCTCGTGCACTCTAAGCCCAACAACTCTTGAGCAAACTCTCGATAATCGAGATGCGTGATCCCACTCACTGCCCAGCCATCCACCCGAAGGCCGGTGATCCTGCACACGTCCTCGAGGCTGGAGATCATGTGTCCCCAAGGCATTAGAAATGCGCTGCTCTCAGCGTGCCACCTCTCCCTCAGCACCTGCAGTAATAATAAGTCTATCCAAAACGGCTCTATCCCTAAGATCTCTCGGAATCCCATCTCCGCTAGTCGTGCCTTCTGAAAATCAGAGACCTCAGTAAGCCACCACTACCAGGTCGCAAGATATCATGATCTTCATTGTGCCCTGCGTTGAATAAAAATTTGATTAAAATTATGATCAGAATATTAATAATCAATTTTTATGATTATTTTAAATTATTCCCACCATTTTTGAATCGCGTCTGGGACTAGGGACGCGTTTCAAAATGCGTCCTTGTCCCTAGACGCCTTTCAGCCACAGGTTCGAGAACCTGTGGCCGAGCTCGTCTTCCCCCCAAAAATTGAAATTTTAAATCTATAAAGGGAGTGTTTCGAGGCTTACCAAACGTGGGCCGGCCTCCTCGGCTGGTGCCGCCGCTTCCTCACCCTCTTGAGCCGCGGGAGGGGAATGCTCGGCTTCCATGAAGGCCGCCACCTCCATGATCCCTAATTCCACAGCCGGCGCCATTTCCGGGGATTCCTCCTCGCCCACCTCCACCACCTTGACAGTAGTAACCCTCCACCGCTTCCCACTCGCACCGCTAGGCCCGCCGGACTCCATGGAGTCATGAGAGAGAAGGTGAGAGCTAGAGATGGAGAAAGAGAGGGAGTTTGAGAGTAAGATAAGGTTTAAGCAAGAGAGAGCGGCAAAGGAAGGACGTCGGAGGAGCTCGCCGTCGTCGGAAGCCTAGAGAACTCGCCGGAATCGCCCACCGTCGCCGGAGAACAAGAGAAAGAGAGGAGAGAGAGAATGAGGGGAGAAAGTGGCTCGGGCTCGCGATATCCTGTTGGAATTCACTAAATCACATCTGGATACAGCGACGCCACTCAAAGGCGCACAAATTGAGGCGGCAACAGAAAATTTTTGAAATTTATGAAGCGCGTCCTTAGAGGGTGACGCCTTTTGGATTTTACTGCCTATGTTGGTCAGGACTGTACCATGGGAAATCTTGAAGGATTATTTTTCGCGTCTTGGTAGCCAGACGCTATTCAGGCAGTTACTGCCATAAAATTTCTAGAAAATAGGAGAGAGAAAGAGAAAGGCGTCTCCTATACACGACGCAATTTAGGCTCTTAAATGGTTAAATATTTAGTGTTGAAAATTGAATTCGCCTGAAAAGCGTCTCTCTAAGTCGACGCTATTTGAATTAAATAAGCCCAAACCCTGATATTTTGAGGAAAAATCATAGTTTAAAACATTAAGGGATGATCTTTATTATATTAAAGAATGATTCTTCATTGAAAATAAAATCAAAATACATAAAGTTGGAAGATAGGATAGACTTTCAAGGATGAATCTTCATAAGCTCTTTTACATATGATTTCCATAGTTCTTTGTTGGCTTCATGAGGGAGTTTAACACAATAGGTGAAGCCAATGTTCCAAAGAGTAGCTATGAGCTCTATCGCCTAGAAGTCTTCATCAGTTCCCAATGCACGCTTCTTGATTGGAAAAAGAGAAGATATTTTTGAAAATTCATAGCATGGCATACCAAGTTAAGGATGACAGCGATGTGGATTATAAAGAACGAACTCGGTCGCCCCAATCAGTTGGAGCTTTGTGCCAGCACCACGGCGCACTCGAACTGCTTTTTCCCTGAGAGCAAGTGGCGTAGATTCAAATCCAGTTCTGGGCATAGTCTTCAAGTAAGCACACCAGTCAGCTCGAGTCTTGAGGTTAGGCACACGATTGTGTAGGTGCTTAGAATGACCGTGTGATTAACATAAAATATCTATGTTGTTTAGTGTAAACTAACCTATTAAAAACAGCAACTAAAGTGCAGTGATCGCCAGAAACTTTTAAAAAAAGTTTCAAAAGAGATATGATCGCCTACCTTTCAAACGCGGAAGATTGAGTCCTTGGTTCCCCTTCCTCAGCCGCCTGAAGAAAGAGAGCTCTTTCTTTGTTCTTTTGTTCTTGCTGTGGAATTTGAGGTTGAGGATCGTCCAGAAGTTGTGCTTGATTTCCCCTTTTGATCTCTTGTTGTTGTTGAGTGCAGCAGAGACAGAAACAAAAAAAAACGAAGAACTACGATGAGAATTTAAGTAGAAGCAATATCTGAACTAATCATGATGTTAAGCATATTTAAAACAGCAAACTCACTTGTTTAATGGCTTTGAAACCCCTTAGATCAAGTAGGTTTTTGAAAGATTATACTGTGGTGTGTGTTTGCATGAAGTGAATATGAAGAATGAAACTAATGAAGATGAAAAATGCAAATGCAGTAATGAAAAACTTAGGCCCAATCGGTTGAAGCTTTGAAAGGATGAAGATCTTGAAAGGGACGCCGACTTCTGGGAATGGCCGCGCTCCGGCGTTACGACGTTGTTGCTTCGATCTTCAACTCGCTACAACGCTATGGCTCAACTCAACTCAATTCTCTTCTTCTCTTTTTTTTTTCTCTTCAACATGCAGGGTATTTATAGGCATTTCTTGCGTTCGAGATTAACATAGAAAAATCCCGAATTTATCCATCTTAACCGACAGATAATTACTGATTAATTCATCTTTATCTGTAATTATCTAAAAAGCGTCCACCTTGGCTGACGACTTTCAGATTAATTAAGATAAGGATAAATATCCGGGAAAACTTATCTTTATCTTTATTAGGTAAAACGCGTCCACCTTTATAGACGTCTTTTAGCCTAATTAAGATAAGGATAAACATCCGGAGGAGAAGTTAAAACCATTTAGGAAACTTAAAACACGTCGACATTCCCAGACGCCTTTTAGTTAATTAATTAATTAATTAAAATTCAAATTTAAACGTTAAAATAAGAATAAAGTCTAAATGGCGTCCACTTGGGTCGACGTCTTTTAGACTTCTTCATATTTTTGCAGAAATTTGAGTTAAAATCAATTCAATTAATTAACTTAAACACATCTGTTAAACCCGACACTTAAAAAGATTAATAAAAATTAATTAATGATTAATTGTCAGACCATTTTGAAGTATTATTGTATGATATGAAATTTATTCGAAATGATGTCAAAATTAGCGTGTCTACAGATTAGTCATGTTATCATTAAACTTCACGATATTTGAGATGTGGAAGATAAGACTGTGCTGATATGTCTGAGATATCCTTAGAACTTTCTCCTCATTATGGTTGAACTTGAAGTAGAATTCCACCTATAGAGCTAAGAAAAACATGCTTCCATAAGGAAGTTGACCTGTAGAAGTTGCAGAGAGTCCACTATAGAGGTAGGCTAGAATTGCTGTGCTGACCTGCTTTCCCTAAAAAATTCTGTTGTTTGCATTCATTTGATCATCTTCTAGAACATTATCTTGGGCAAGAAATAGTAGAGTTCCAGCCAAGCATATAGTAAACGACTTCATCACGTTCTCTGTATCTTCAACCTTGAGATCTTCAATCTTCTTCATAGTCCATTCAGCTAACTTAGTAAGATTGATTCCCTTCTTAATAAGATAGCCTTTGATTTCTTTTGGATTCTTCATGATCTTTTCTAACAATTGTTGACCTGTGATTTTTTCCCTCATGAGCATCATATCACTCAAATCAAGTTCATCATTGTTGAGTTTGAACTTAGGAAATCCCAATAAGAGTTCGGCTTCTTCTAGGAGGATAGTGGCTTCGAACGTGGCAAAAAGAAAGCTATGAGTTTGTGGATGCCACAATTCAGTCAAAGCGCCCATCGCCACCCAATCCATGATTGTGCTCTTGTAATATTTGGCATGAATAATCAACCCTTGGATATGCCAGTTGGAAATATAAGATTGCATGGAGAGATTAATCTTGTTGGCTAGCTTTTGGATCTATGGAAGAGAAGAAAATTGTCGTGGACCGGAGAAGAAAGGATATCCCTAAATGAAGGGAAAAGAATTTGAAATAGTTCTATCTTGCTTATTGAAGAGTTGAGAATTTAGAAAACATGTAAAAAGAATTGAAGAACATAGAAAAAAATTGATTAGAAGAGAGAATAACTCACTTGTAAGTTAGGATCTCGCCCACTTAGATGATCTTTTACTTTAGAAAGCTTTTCAATCGTCTTCCTCATCCTTTTGTTTGAAGAATCTCGTGAAGAATTCGCCATCCTCCTTAAATTGATTGATATTCCTTCTTGATTTCTCTTTGTTCTTAAGCTTTGGGGAGAATCCTCTAGCTTTCCTTCTTGATTGCTTATTGTAATGTTTTGATACGGATAAAGGGAGTTTTTATAGAGGGATTTGCGAGACTAGGAAGCCTTTTCCGAATTGGAAGAGGGATGTGCATTGAAGGAAAGTGGAGTTCAGATTGGAGTCAGAACAGAGAACAACTTCTGTAAGTTAAATGGCGTCTGGACGGGCGACGTCATTTAAATGATGTCCATGAACAACGACGCTATTTGATTGAGTTTTTTTACTTTCTCTTATTTCTCAAAAATCCATATTTACTGATATTTAATGTTTATTGATTATCTATTTGCTTAAAGTTACTGATGAAATCTGAGTGCAAGAAATTCAAAGAAAAAAAAATAAGTTGAAATTTTAACAAGACCCCACTATAAGAGTTCATGAGTCCCAGCCGTAACTAAAAAGATGGTTATCTCTATCCTTGTATTTCTTTATGTAACTGATTTGCATCATCATTATTATATGATAAATATTTATTAGATTATATCAAGGACCTTGACATTTTGATGAAATTGGAATTTGAGTTCTCCTTTAACAAAAATAGTGATAATTCCATATAATTCCAAATTTGAGTTCTCCTTATATTTCTTTATGTAACTGATTTGCATCATCATTATTATATGATAAATATTTATTAGATTATATCAAGGACCTTGACATTTTGATGAAATTGGAATTTGAGTTCTCCTTTAACAAAAATAGTGATAATTCCATATAATTCTTAATTGCACGGATAGACCGTTAGATTGTTAATTGATGGGGACAATAGTTCCGCTTTTTTAAAACAGTGTGTGGATAAACGAGCTTCAGCTTAGTACTGAATTACATAATTAATATCTTGACTCATCAATGACAATTTAACAATATTATCCTTGATTAATTTATATTTTATTTAATCTTATATTTTTTTCTTTTAGCCCAGCATGCATCATGTAGGACGTTGAAATCATTGTAATAAAGATCAATTCTTGATTAAATGTCAGACTATTGATCTAATAAATTCCAACATGATATTAAATATTCCATTTAGAATTGATCTTTCTATTGTCTTTGAAGCTTTCTTGAAAATATCTTTAGAATTCTACCATTTCTTGGATTCTGTATCCCAAATATTTCTTGTTCCCTTTTAAGATCCATCGTGGTTGTAACACGTCCACATTGACTAGTAACCACTCTCCATGATAAAACCTATAGGGTTTGTGACCTACGGTACTTCCCAATCGTGGAAGTTGATCGACCTTATTTTATTTCCTTTGTCTCTTTCATCCAAATAGGATTGATTCTATTGATCTCTTTGAGTCACTTCATTGACAATGTTGAGAGCGTTTCTCATCACACCTTGGTATCACATTTTCAATATATTTCATTCCATTTCACTCCCTTACAAAGTCAATGCTAAGGTGGGGCAACTGTAGACACACTAATTTTGATTTCATATCGAGTAAATTTCATGTCACAATTATAATACCCCAAAATGGTTTAATTAATTTTTATTGATTTTTCTCGAAATTCGTTAATTGGCGTCGCCCAATCACGACGCCATTTAGATTCCTAGCTGAAATCAGTTCGGAATTAAATTTATAAATTTTGATAGATTTAACTGAATAGCGTCACCTTAAGGAGACGCCTTTTAAGTCCTAATCCATTTGGATTTCTGATTTTTAATTCCAATTAATTTCCTAATTATCTAAAGCGCGTCGCCCGTGGGAGACGCAATTTAGGTTTTCTAATGTATTTCAGATTTTCTTTCTATTTTGGCTGCTTTAATTAGCCAAATGGCGTCCCGTCTGGGCGACGCGATTTGAGAGTTTCTTGATAAACATGATTTTTCCGAGATAATCTAGTTTCCGAAGTTGAGAAGGTTGTAAACTTCTCCATACTCGTCCAAGTTAAGTCTGACTGCGGGAGAGAGTCATTTTGAAGTTCTAAATACCCCTAAACCTATTATTATAAATATAACACCCTTTGGATCTTTAAAAGAGGTTGGCCATTGGAGAATTTGAAGCTCGAAGCAAGGTGTTTGAAGGTTCTAGAAGAGAAGAACGTGGGCAGCAAGAGGAGCTTCTTCCTTCTTCATCTCCTTCATCCTTTAAAGCATATTGAAGCATATGGCTATAAAGGGGCCAACCAACCAATTTTCCCTTTGATTTCTTTAGTTTCTTCATTGATTATGTAGTTTTCATTCACTGTTTTTCATATAGTTTTTCATCATATCACTTCATATTTTACACACCCACATCATATTTTCCAAAACCCATGTCCATGATAGGGGTTTAAAAGAAACATAAAAGTGAGTGATTTTAGTTTAGTTGCATGTTTAATAATCTTTAGAATAGTTACTACACTTTCATAGCTCTAATCTGTTTTCTTTCTTTACTTTGTTTGATTTTGTGCAAGGTTTGAAGTGGAAAAAAAGCTTTGAAGAAAAGAAACATACAAAAAAAGGAAATTAAAAGCAAGAACAAAAATGAAAAAGACTGTTTCTTTGGCCGGCCGAAGAGAGGGAATCAAGGACTCAAATCTCCTAAATTAAAAAATGGTAAGCGATCAATCTTTCTTTGAAACTTTTAACGTTTCTGACGATCATGTTTTCTTTTGTTTCTAATAGTTTTGTTCATCATATAAACAACATGAAATTCATGAACATCACACACCTAATTTGAGAACCCACAGGGGGTTATTTAGTTGAGGTTTGAGGGAAGGTTTAAGGAAAGCAGGTGTTGGTATGGGTGTGATGGTTATGGGTTCTGGTTTAGGTATACGGAGGATGCGGCGAGGCGGTTGTTCGGCAGTACTCGGGACATGGCCCGTTGAATAATTAGAGGAAGACTCCTCTTCCTTCCACTGTTGTCCTCTGTTAGCCTCAGACTGGCTTTAGATAAGGATTGGGGCAACCTGGTTTTGGTGCTTCGGCAGCGGGTTCTACACTATACCCATGTTTGGTGGTGGTGCTGCCTGTGCTGGTGCTCTCTGTATCGGTTGTTGCTGTTGATGTGGCTATTGTTGTTGTTACTGTTATTGTTGCTACGGTCTCCTCGCCTTCAGGGAGGCTATATACTTTCTCATCTCTTCCCAATCAATACTCCCTTACTCATTCAGGTCATAGATGTAGTCCCTGAATTGGAAACGTGTATCCACTGTATGCCCAGGTTGTCTATGCCCAGGTATCAGCATTCTGGGGCCAGACTGTTTTCTCCTTTGGCAAGACCAAAGCATTGGCCACCAGAAAGGCGTTAAATATGTCTGATAGAGACTCCGGAAGCAGAGGATAAGATGCCCTCTTTGGGCCTAGAGGTTTTCTCTGCTGATTGTAATCATCTGGGGGAGGCACATTATGGTATGTTGGCTGCTGACGAGGCTGATTATATGCTGGCTGGTATGGTTGCTGAGGCTGATTATAGGTTGGCTGGTATGATTGTTGAGGCAGCCTGAAGCCCTGCTGGTTCGGTGGTCTCTGCCCTATGTATTGCGGTTGTTGCTACTGGTTCCTTACGAACTGTGATTGGTTATTGTTCACGGTGCTGATTTGTTCATGAGAGAGTGTGTCTTCAGTGGTCGGACCCATATTAAAAGGATTTGGCATAACAGGCTTCCGTGGTGGAGGCCTGTTGGATCTGTGAGGGTCAAAGACATTGGAGAAAGTAGCATCTTTGAATGCATTTTGGCAATAGCGTGCCCTCTCATATAATTCTGCCATGCTGGTCAAGTTGTTTAACGTGAGGACCAGCTTGTACTGGGGGGTAGCATTAAAAATCATCATCTTCACTTGTTCAGATTCGGATAGATGATCCTTGATGTTCTCTGCCATACCCCTCCATCTATCAGCAAAGGTGATGAAGTCCTCATCAAGCTTCATCTTTTCAGCTACTAAATCAGTTATGGACAAAGAGGGTGCAACTCTGTCTTGGTATCGCTGGATGAACTTTTGCGACACAATGTCATAATCTTCCACGTCAGACGAATCCAAGGAGAAAAACCACTTGAGAGCTGGTCCCTCTAATGATCTCCTGAACAAGAATGCTAGTGACCGCTTGTCACTCTGCCAAAAGGAGGATTCGTACATAAACTCCTTCAGGTGGGTGAAGGGGTTGCCAGAACCATTGTACTTTCTATACACAGGCATCTTAGAAGGAGGCAGATGAAATACTGGCAGATTGGGGATGGACACTTCAGGGACAGCCTTGACTTCCATCATCTTCTTGAAACTATTGAACTGCTCGTCCATGCGGTCCATCTTCGTAAGTAGACCCTGAGTCACTGGATCAATTTAGGGAGAAGGAGGTGGTGGAGCATAATAGGGCATGCCTTCTGGAGTAACTGGCGCAAGGGCGGCAGTATGGTTGAGGTCCGGCAGCGCTTCTGCTATACCCAAAGGCATTTTGGTAAGTCAGCGTATGCGGTCTAGCCAAGTATCTCGAGGAAGACAATTGTAGCCCAGATGACCGGGGAGTATAAATGTGGAGGCCTTCCATGGCCTGATGAACTAAAGGAACATGAGGAGGAGAAGGAGCTTGATGGATATTAAGGGGAACCACATGATTTGGTGTGGCAAAACACGAGGGTGTCTTCCCTTTGAGAATGGATTGGATTGCCGCAAGTTGTTGATAATCCACATGGGTAACCAGAGCTCCTAGAACGGCAACCAAATCAGGAGGATTGGTGGACAAGGGCTTGGCTTGATATTGAGCCTCCTCATAGATAGGATTGGATATCACATGTATATGAGGACGATCAGTACTAGGGTCGTACTAGTCGTGAGTAAAATGGACCTGACTTTGAGGGGCATAGGCGTCTCCCTCATATTCAGGATGATAGAAATTGGGATTTTGAAGGGCATTAGCATCTCCCCCATTCTCTAAATAATAATCGAATCCACAAGGAGCATTAGCCTCTCCCTCATATTCAAACACGGCATCGTGCCCGTAAGCAGCCATACCCAAAGTTCTACCTGAGCGAAGCATCATGATGTTAAGTTTTAAACAAAGATCCAGACAAGTTGCACAAGGATTAACAGATAAGTAGATGGTTACGTTGCTTTAGGATTCCTTGTTGGATTACTTGAGTTTTTAGACACAAATTCACTCAACGGGGTAGGATCCTAGTTTCAGTTTAATTTCCACCGTGATATTCTAAAGTTTATGCTCACAACTTCATAAATAACTACCCAGGACTTCAATTGGTACAACCAACCCGATGAACAAGGAGGGGTACCTTACTTTTGGGGACTTATGGAGGTCTTAACACCAACCACTCTAGTCTGACCGAGGGACCAACCCAGTCAAAGAGAGGTAAAGATGCTAAGAAAGATGTTCCTATGAGGGGGGGATGTAAGCCCCAATGCAAATGACCTGCGGCCTGGATAGCCTCTAATATAGTGTAAGATAGATATAAGTAACAAAGAAATCAATGATCTATAGGCTGATGAGCAAAAGAAGGAACTGCTTGAATCGCGTCGCTGTTCACTGACGTTATTCAAGACAAAAGCTTCTTATGTTAACAGAACCTCAAGTAGCAGCGCCAACAACAATATGAGGCTGAATGGCGTCTTGTCACAACGACGCGTTTTGAATTGCGTCACTCTTTCTAAACGCTATTCAGAGCCTAAAAACTGTAAACATAGAGCAATTTCAAGGACAATCCCCTCCCAAGTTATCAATGTAAACATAAATCTAACTAATCATGCAAACTCAAGTTAAATAGGTTTATTATCATGCAAACAAGCATAAACTCAATCAACCACACACTTCCTATCACACTCACAACTTCTAAACAATCAAGGGAAGGCAAGATCTTGCCACAAAGGAGTGTACACATAGTACACTTAGGGATAAAACTAACTAAAATCACCAATTGGTGAAAGGAGTGCCCGAGGGACACAAGTGGTGCACCGTGGGTGTCCGATGATAAAAAGTAAGAACAAATACTAAAAGATGGTAAGACTAAGTCCCACCGTGATTGCCAAAAAGCTGTAGGTGCTCAAATCATGTGTGTGATGGTCATGAATTTATGTTGTTTATATGAATATATAAAACTACTAAATTAAAGAAAACGTGATCGCCAGAAACAATAAAAGTTTCAAAGAAAAATTGATTGTCTTACCTTTCTAACTTGGGAGATTGAGTCCTTGATTCCCTTTCTTTGGCTGGCCAAAGAAAAGGAACCCTTTTGTTAATATGTTCTTGCTTTTGATTTCTTGGTTTATTGTTCCTTTGAATCTCTTTTGCTTCTTCTAAATTGTACCTTGAAAAAAGATGAAAATAAATAAAAAAAATAAATTCTAATTAGAACTAAGACATAGGGTAGTATCTATTCTAATAATAAATTCAAACATGCAACTAAACTAATCTACTCACTTGTTTTGGTGTTCTTTAAACCACTTATATGAACATGAGTAGGGAAATAATGATGTGGGTGTGTGTTATCATGAAGTGATGAGATAAACTATGAAGGAAAACAATGATGAATCTATGAAAAATAATTAGAAAACTAAAAAGAAATTAGGGAAAGAAGATGGTTGGTTGACTCCTCCATAGCTTTGGCCTTCAAAAGCTTCAAAGGATGAATAGGATGAAGAAAAAGCTTTGGATGGAGCTTCTCTTGCTGTCTACGTTTTCCTTCTTGAGAGCCTTCAAACACCTTGTTTTGAGCTTCAAAATCACCAATTGCCAACCTTTTTCGAAGGTCCAAAAGGTATTGTATGTATAGAAGTTTCGATTAGGGTTTTTTGGCCTTCAAAAGGGCTCTCCCGCGGCTCAGACTTGCCTTGGATAGACATGGAAGGAGTTGGAAATCCTTCCAATCTCTGGAATTGGATTATCTCGGCCAAATCATGCTTATCAGGAAACTACTTGAAGCGCGTCGTGATCAAGAGATGCCATTTACCTAATTAGGAGGGGCCAACATAGAAAGAAATTCACGAAGGAAATCAGAAAACATTAGGAAAGCTAGAATGCAGCGTCTATGGGAGTCGTGATTTAGATAATTAGGAAACTAATTTGAATTTACAGATCGGAAACCCAGACGGATTAGGACCTGAATGGCGTCGTCCATGGGCGATGTCATTCAGTTAAATCTATATGAATTTGGAACTTTAATTCTGAACTGATTTTTGCTAGAAATCTAAATAGCATTGGCCATGGTCGACGTTAATCAACAAATTTCAACAAAAATCAATAAAAATTAAATAATTATTAAAATCAGACTATTTTGGGACATTATAATTGTGACATAAAATTTACTCAATATAAGGTCAAAATTAGCATGTCTACATAGTTATGTGCCTAGACCTCTTTCGAGCTAGTACCCAATCTTCATCATGATATTCCAGCCAGGGGTACTAATGAACTTCCCTCTTTTTACAGCATCAATTGGACAGAATGAAGGAATGGCGGGTTTCAGTGGCTCAACTGTTCGAATATAAGTCTGTAGTATAGACAAGATAGGTTGTTGAGCAAATGGAAAAACTGGAATTGGACTTGTGTTTAAAGAGTGAGCAACATCAAGAATAGGCAAGCTCGTGACCTTAATGACTCATCCTTTGTAGGGAAACTTGAGGCGTTGATGATTTGTAGATGGGATAGCCTCAAGTAGTTTAATGTAAGGACGGTCGAGTATCCCTTTTAGCGAGGGGTCAATCTCGAGAATGTAAAATTCAACTTCGGCATGACAAACCGGGCCCAATTCGACCTTTAGATACACCATTCACAGAGGAGAACGAGTGGAGTTGTCGTAAGCAGTAACAGAGATAGGAGAAGGCAACCATTTTTCTTTAGGTACCCCACACAGCTCTAGTGTTTTCGGCGGTAAGACGTTGATAGACGCCCTAGTGTCCACTAGACAAACATCTACAGCTTTCCTGCAAATGTTGATGGTTATGCTCAAAGCCATGCCCTTGCTGCTAGGGTGCTATATGATAGATGATTGTTCCCCTTGTGGAACTAACAAAGAAGTGATCTTCTCTATCAGTACGTCTTCACTAACCATTACCCTTTGTAGGTATTCCATCAGAGCTTCTTCATGGGTTTTAGATCTATTGATCAATTCAAGCATGAAGATCCATGCCGGTGTCTTATTTAAATGCTTCAGCAAATCATATTAAGTTCCTAGTGAACTCTCTTCATTTTGTACTTCATCCACTGTTTAAACCGTCCTTCCTGGACAGCAAATTGTAGGAATACTTTGCTGAAGATGCGGCCGCTCCAGAGCACAACAATGGAGGCTGTGGATGATGCCTTAAGTAATGCCTGGTTTATGAGGGGTTTGGCAGGTAACATGGGGTTATGGTGGCTAGGTGCTGGTGTGGGGAAAGGGATGCGCAACAACGGTTTGGATGGCATGAGGGGTTTATAAGTGGGTGGTGGAGGGTTTTTTGGTGTTGGGGTAATGGGTGCTTATGTAATGCGGATGAGGGGTTTGGTTGGTTGGATGGATGATGGCATAAGAAATGGTACGCGTAGTAGTGGTTTGGATGGAAGGATAGGTTTGTAGACAAGTGGTGGAGGGTTATTTGGTGGTGGTAACATGGTGGTGACAGGTTTGAGGAAAGCGGGTGGTGGAATGGGAGTAATGGGTGTAGGTGTAAGGATTGAGGTTTCGGATCCGATTATCGGGTTAGTTTCTAGGTCGGATCCCCTGGTTTGGGCACTGACGGGTCAGGAGAGTGTCTTCTAAATGTCGTCTAGGAGGCATGACGCCTTTTAAATGGCATCTTGCTGAGTAGACACCATTTAGTTGGGCTGCTGTTGTGCTACGTGGGCGCCACATGGGCGGGCCGCGAGTGTACGGCCCCTGTCGTATCGTCTGAACGGCGTCCTTGATGGACGACACCATTCAGAGTACGACTCTGGGTTGTTAGTGTACGGCGCCGGTCTTAGCGTCTGAAAGGCTTCTTTGATAGGCGACGCGTTTCAGAGTCTCTGTCAATACGGCCCGTTATGTTAACTGATAGGCGTCTGTGTCGCACGACGCGTTTTACCCAGCTTCTGTTTGACCCCGCGAACCCTCCTTCCTTTCCCTCATTTTCTCCTCCCTCTTCTCTCTCCTCTCTTCCCCGGCAGCTCCGGCGATCCCTCTTCCCCCTCCTTCTTTTCCTCCCACCATTTCATCTCTCCCTCCACTCCATCGACCTCCTAACTCCCACCACTACGACCACCACCTCCTCCACGGCGTTTTCTCTCCAGACGGCGGCCGACGTCCCGGTGGAGTAACGACGTCCTCGGCGGTACCGGCGGCGGCGTGGGGCGAGACGGGTTGGCGGATTGGAGCCTGGAGGAGTTCAAGTAACCAGTAGGGTGACGATCACCATGGTGTTTAATCTTAAAATCATGTTTTCCCACTTTGAAGCATGTATGTTTTCCCGTTTTGAAGCATGTATGTTTTTCCGTTTTGAAGCATGTATGTTTTCCCGCTTTGAAGCATGTTTAGGGGTGTTTTTTTTGGGTAAAAATGCTAAATGCGTGAAATAAGAAATTGGGTGTTCTAATGGTAGTTAAGTTCTCCTCCTTCCCCTCTTTGTTTTGTGCCCCTTTTCTGTGCATTTTGGGGGAGAAATCCCACCTTGTGGATTAGGAGAACGGAGGGGAGAACCTATCTGTCAGGACTAAATGGCGTCGAGGGACAGCGACGCCTTTTAGAAAGGCGGCGCTCACCCACGACGCGATTTAGCCCCATCAACAAATTCTGTCTCTGGACTGACAAACGTCTAGGGATAGCGACGCCTTTTTAAAAGACGACTTACGTGAACGACGCGTTTTAATGGAAATTACCCCGTAGCCTGTCCCTACTTCTGTCGCTATCAGGCGACGAGGGACAGCGACACATTTTCAAAAGGCGGCTACCTGTGGCGACGCGTTTTAGGCCATTTCCGAGGGCCACATTTCACATGAACCAGTTTCGGAGGCTTGAATGGCGTCGGCATTAGGCGATGCGATTCAAGACAGAATCACATTAATTCATGCTATTAATATGTGTTTACACTGTTAGATAGCTCGGTTAATTGCATGTTTGAAATTGCACTCAAGGATGAGGATTTCTATGTGACCGGATCGCACCGTGCTACGTTTCGTGCGACCGTGGACCTAAAGTGACAATTGTAGCACTTTGTCACCCTGTGTCGGTGTGGGTGGGACACAGCGTCGGTGGGAGCAGTGGCGGGGTGACGCCTAGTGAGAGAGGGTCACCTGGTGAACTCCGGAGTTAGCTTGTACCGGTGTCGGAGTGGTACCTGTGGAGTGTCACTCGTGCTGGGGGAAGGAGTAACCACCTGAGCCAGTTGGGCCGGAGTAGCTAGCGTGCTATCCGAGGGGTTACTGTTTGGTCTCAGCGGGTCGGTGTTTTCCCACGTTCGGTGGTGTGGTTGGCATGTTTTGCCGAGACGCTGGTTGTGGATTCCCTGGTAGAATGGTTTCAGAAATATACATGTTACATTTCGAATGCATGTGGTTTATATCGAGATTTAGGAGTAGTGTGTTACAGCTTTATTTGCTTATTTCTACCTGTATCTGTGTTATTTCACTTGTGGGTGTGTGAGTGGGCAGTGGGGATCGAAGGATCCCTACTGAATCTTTTCGTTGAGACTCACCCCTGCGATTTTCAAGTAAGGGTTCCAGGCAGGCTTAGCGAGGAAAGTGCTGCTTAGAGTTGCGCCCCAACAGCTGTTACTCCGGGGTATGCCCCAACGTAGTTGTTACTTTATTTCTGGCCTGTACGCTTAATTATTTCTCTTCAGTTGGAGTATGTAATTATTTGCCGTGTCGAGTCGCATTGTAATAATTTTTAATTCTTGCACTTTCATTTCAATTCAATGCGATGTGAATGTTTAGCTTAGTTTATTATTTATTTCCCAGACTTATCTAGATCCTAGTTTTGTTTCAAATTAATGATTCGGTACCCATTTAGTAATCGGATCCCCGATTATAGGTGGCGGGTCGTTACAGTTGGTATCAGAGCATTCGGTCTGGCAAATAAATGAATAACAAGGTTGAATATTGTAATTCTGGCAAATAATTTCATTATCCCGTACAGGCACGGCGGTAGTGTAGGTTTTAGGACTCTAATTAGAACTTTTCGATTTATGTGATTGTAGGCGATTAGATGGCTCCTAGGAAGAGGATGCCAGTTATTAGAGAGCGGGGAGATGTCCCTAGTGGATCTGAGGGTGGTAGGCCGAGTGTGGAGTATTTCATGGAGGCTATGATGGACACGATGGCTAGATACCAGACCTGAGACCCTAGTGAGAGTTCCAGTACTCGGGGAGGGTCTTCAGCTACACTGGAGAGATTCCTGAAGCTGAGGCCGCCTCATTTCACCGGTCGTCCCGACCCTGATGAGGCTGTTCATTGGTTGAGGGAGATGGAGAAGACTTTTGATACTATGGATTGTACGGCGGTTAAGAGGACTCCATTGGCTACCTTCATGTTGAAGGATGATGCCTACGATTGGTGGACCACTTTGAAGAGTTTGTCATATGCGGATAGGAGCCTCAGGGAGATTCCATAGGAGACTTTTGTGAAGGAATTTAATGCACAGTACTTTCCCAGGCATGTTCAGAGTGCCAAGGAGAGGGAATTTATGGAGCTGACCCAAGGAAGCATGACAGTGCTTGAATAGCAGACGAAGTTTGTTTCGCTTGGGAGGTTTGTGCCTTTTATCTCAAGAGACGAGGAGCGTCGGACTGAGAGGTTTGTGGATGGACTGAGGTCCAGTCTGAGGAGTTTTGTGGCATCTCACTGTTGTACAGATTTGGTATCAGCGATTAGGTGTGCCGCGGAAGTAGAGGCACAGCAGGATCAGTTAGCCCGGAAGAAGGGACTGACTACTCAGGGGCCAGTTCGTGGCAGGGGGAAGGCAGTGGCAGCAGCTCCTTCGTTCGGATCAGGATCGTCTTCACTCGGCTCCAGGTTCAGGAGGTTCTTTCGAGGCAGTGGCAGCAGTAGCGGCAGCAGCGGTAGCAGCAGACCGAGGCAGAGTCAGTCAGTGTCCAGTGCTCAGCAGGAGACAGCTCAGAAGCTTCCAGCAGCCTGTCGGCATTGCGGTGGCACTCACGGTGGGACTCAGTGTCCTGCTTTTTCTGGGAGGGGCTACACTTGTGGCCAGCAGGGCCATTTGGCAAGGTTTTGCCCGCAGGGGCATGGTCAGGGGCAGGGACCAGGTGATCAGAAGAAGCCGAGGACCCAGGGGAGAGTTCTAGCTATCACCAGGAAGGAGGCTCGCTCATCCAACATGGTGGAAGGTACACTTTCTGTCCTTGGGAACTCCGCACATGTGTTGATTGATTCGGGTACTTCGCATTCTTTCATTTCTGAGCAGTTCGTAAATCTTCTTTCTGCACCCGTTGATGAGATCTCTGATGGATTGATGATAGAGGTTCCTTCTGGGGATTTCATGTTATCTTATAACTGTTTGAGTGAAGTTCCCTTGACCATTGAGGGCCATGAGTTACCTACCCAGTTAGTTGTGCTTACCATTCGTGACTTTGATGTCATCCTGGGCATGGATTGGTTGGAGGCCTATTATGCCGAGGTGGACTACCACAGGAAGAGGGTGCGTTTCTCTATTCCGGACATCCCGACCTTCTACTTCCAAGGTATTAGGCTCTCTTCTCGAGGTATTCTTATTTCTGCCTTCAAGGCCCAAAGGTTTCTTGTTGGTGGTTGTGAGGCCTTCCTTGCCTCTGTTGTTCTAGCTGATGTTAGTAGTAGTCCCAGTCCTTGAGAGGTGCCTGTAGTATGTGACTTTGTAGATGTGTTTCCTGAGGAGTTGCATGGCCTTCCTTCTCAGCGAGAGGTTGAGTTTACTATTGAGCTTGCACCAGGTACGGCGCCCCTGTCTAAGGCCCCGTATCGGATGGTGCCAGTCGAACTTGCTGAGTTGAAGGCGCAGTTGCAGGAATTGCTGGATAAGGGTTTCATCCGTCCCAGTACTTCTCCATGGGGTGCTCCAGTTCTATTTGTCAGGAAGAAGGATGGTTCTCTGAGATTGTGCATTGATTATAGACAGCTGAACCAGGTGACGATAAAGAACAAGTACCCACTTCCGAGGATCGATGATTTGATGGATCAGCTGCAGTCTGCGAAGGTGTTTTCAAAGATTGACTTAAGATCAGGGTATTACCAGATGAGGATCCGTGAGGTTGATGTTAGTAAGACGGCCTTTAGGACTCGGTATGGACATTATGAGTTTTTGGTTATGCCTTTTAGCTTGACCAATGCTCCGGCGGCTTTTATGGATTTGATGAACCAAGTCTTCAGGGCCTATCTAGATCAGTTTGTGGTGGTATTTATAGATGATATTCTGATATAATCTTCTATTGAGGAAGAGCATGCCACACATCTTCAGGTGGTATTGCAGGTTCTGAGAGAGCACCAACTCTATGCTAAGTTTAGCAAGTGTGAATTCTGGTTAGACAAGGTGCACTTCTTGGGGTATGTCATTTCTGGCGATGGCATTGCTGTGGATCCAGCCAAGATTGTGGCAGTGATGGATTGGAGCAGGCCAACAATAGTAATTGAGATCATGAGCTTCTTGGGGCTAGCAGGTTATTACAGGCGGTTTGTTCAGGGTTTTTCTTCGATAGCGGCCCCCTTGTCGAGGTTGACTCGTAAGGGAGTTCGTTTCGTGTGGACTGAGGAGTGTGAGCGGAGTTTCATTAAGTTGAAGACTCGCCTCACTTCGGCTCCAGTGTTGGTGCTTCCATCAGGATCAGGTGGATTTGTAGTTTATTCAGATGCATCACGTCGAGGTTTGGGTGCAGTTCTGAAGCAGCATGGTAAGGTTATAGCCTATGCTTCTAGACAGCTGAAGAAGCATGAGGAGAACTATCCCACCCATGACTTGTAGTTGGCAGCTGTGGTATTTGCACTGAAGATCTAGAGAGATAATTTGTATGGAGAGAAATTTCAGGTTTTTACTGATCACAAGAGCCTGAAGTATGTATTCACGCAGAGGGATCTGAATTTGAGGTAGCGCAGGTGGATGGAGTTCATCAAGGATTATGACCTCAACCTTTCTTATCATCCGGGCAAGGCGAATGTGGTGGCAGACGCCTTGAGTTGGAAGACGGTCGTGTCACATCTCATGGTTCGAGAAAGGAGATTATTTGAACAGGTTGTGGAATCTTCCTTTCGGGTTCCACGTGAGGCTGATAGAGCCGTGTTGCCCAGCTTAACTGTGAGGCCAGCAATGTACCATGCCGTGATTGAGGCTCAGAGGGCAGATGTAGAGTTACCGCAAATTCTCCAGAGACCAGAGGTGGAATTATGGGATGATGGTACAGTCAGGTTTAGAGGTAGACTCTATGTTCCGACCGAGGAGAACGTGCGCAAGAGTGTCCTTGATGAGGCACACCGTTCTAGATATGCAGTGCATCCCGGAACGACCAAGATATATCATTGTTTGAGAAGGCACATTTGGTGGCCTGGTATGAAGAAGGATGTGGCTGAGTATGTGGCTAGGTGCATGACTTGTCAGCAGGTTAAGGTAGAACATCAGAGACCAGGAAGGTTGTTGCAGCCTTTGCCGATCTCGGAATGGAAATGGGAGCATGTGACTATGGACTTTGTGATGGGATTACCTGTATCCCATGGCAGGAGAGACTCGATCTGGGTCATTGTTGATCAATTGACCAAGCTAGCACACTTCCTGGCTATTAGGAAGGACTAGTCAGTCAATAAGTTGGCTAAGCTATTTATGGATCGGATCATCTCTCTGCACGGGGTGCCTTTATCCATCGTGTCAGACCGGGATCCGAGGTTTACTTCTAGGTTCTGGAAGAGTTTTCAGAAGGCCTTGGGCACGCAGTTGGCCTTCAGCTCGGCCTATCATCCCGAGACTGATGGGCAGTCGGAGAGGACCATTCAGACTTTGGAGGATATGCTCAAAGCATGTTGCCTAGACTTGGGGGTTCTTGGGAGCAACACTTGTCTACAGTGGAGTTTGCTTACAACAACAGTTATCATTCTAGTATCGGCATGGCGCCTTACGAGGCATTGTACGGGCGACCGTGACGATCCCCTGTGAATTGGTCCGAGATTGGCGAGAGGCAGATAGCAGGACCAGAGTTGGTACAGCAGTGTGCTGAGGTTGCCAGAGTGGTACAGCAGAGATTGATTGCGGCTCAGAGCAGACAGAAGAGTTATGCTGACATCTGTAGGAGACCGCTTGAGTTTGAGGTTGGGGACCACGTGTTTCTCCGAGTCTCGCCCTCTAAGGGTGTGATGACATTCGGGAAGCGAGGTAAGCTGAGTCCGCGATATGTTGGACCTTTTTCCCATTCTTGCTTGAATTGGGGAGACGGCGTATCAGCTAGCCTTGCCGCCCAGTCTTGTAGGGGTGCACGATGTGTTCCATGTTTCCTTGCTGAGGAGATATGTTCAGGACCCATCTCATGTTTTAGATTTTTCAGAGTTGGAGGTCGCTGAGGACTTGTCCTTTCCAGAGTTTCCAATACGTATTGAGGATCGCAGGGAAAAAGTCCTTCGAAACAAGGTTGTACCTCTGGTTAAGGTGATTTGGCAGTACCGCTCTGGGGGCGAGGCAACCTGGGAGCGCGAGGACGAGATGCGGGAGCAGTTTCCCTACCTCTTCTCGTAAGTTCTCTTGTAACTTGTATCTTCATGTTCAACCTCGTTAACTGTGGCAGGCAATTTCGGGGACGAAATTCTTATAAGGGGGGGAGAATGTAAGGACTGAGGTTTCGGATCCGGTTATTAGGTCAATTTCTGGGTCGGATCCCCTAGTTTGAGCCCTGATGGGTCAGGGGAGTGTCTTCTAAATGACGTCTAGGAGGCACGACGCCTTTTAAACGGCGTCTTGCTGAGTAGACGCCATTTAGTTGGGCTGCTGTTGTTCCACGTGGGCGGGCCTCGGGCCGCGAGAGTACGGCCCCTGTCGTGTCGTCTGAACTGCGTCCTTGATAGACGATGCCATTCAGAGTACGACCCTGGGTTGTCAGTGTACAGCGCCGGTCTTAGCGTCTGAAAGGCGTCTTTGATAGGCGACGCGTTTCAGAGTCTCTGTCAGTACGGCCCGTCATATCAACTGATAGGCGTCTGTGTCGCACAACGCGTTTTACCCAGCTTTTGTTTAACCCCGCGAACCCTCCTTCCTTTCTCTTATTTTCTCCTCCCTCTTCTCTCTCCTCTCTTCCCCGGCGGCTCCGGCGATCCCTCTTCCCCCTCCTACTTTTCCTCCCACCATTTCATCTCTCCCTCCACTCCATCGACCTCCTAACTCCCACCACTACGACCACCACCTCCTCCGCGGCGTTTCCTCTCCGGACGGCGGCCGACGTCCCGGTGGAGTAACGACGTCCTCGGCGGTACCGGCGGCGATGTGGGGCGAGACGGGTTGGCGGATTGGAGCCTGGAGGAGTTCAAGTAACCGGTAGGGTGACGATCCCCGTGGTGTTTCATCTTAAAATCATGTTTTCTCACTTTGAAGCATGTTTAGGGGTGTTTTTTTGGGGTAAAAATGCTAAATACATGAAATAAGAAATTGGGTGTTCTAATGGTAGTTAGGTTCTCCTCCTTCCCCTCTTTGTTTTGTGCCCCTTTTCTGTGCGTTTTGGAGGAGAAATCCCACCTTGTGGATTGGGGGAATGGAGGGGAGAACCTGTCTGTCGGGACTAAATGGCGTCGAGGGACAGCGACGCCTTTTAGAAAGGCGGCGCTCACCCACGACGCAATTTTGCCCCATCAACAGACTCTGTCTCTGGACTGACAAGCGTCCAGGGACAGCGACGCCTTTTCAAAAGGCGACTTGCGTGAACGACGCGTTTTAGTGGAAATTACTCCGTAGCCTGTCCCTACTTCTATCGCTATCAAGCGACGAGGGACAGCGACGCCTTTTCAAAAGGCGGCTACCTGTGGCGACGTGTTTTAGGCCATTTTCGAGGGCCAGATTTCACATGAACCAGTTTAGGAGGCTTGATTGACGTCGACATTGGGCGACGCGATTCAAGATAAAATCACATTAATTCATGCTATTAATATGTGTTTACACTGTTAGATAGCTCGGTTAATTGCATGTTTAAAATCACACCGTGCTATGTTTCGTGCGACAGTGGACTTAGAGTGACAATTGTAGCGCTTTGTGACCCTGTGTCGGTCTGGGTGGGACACAGCACCGGTAGGAGCAGTGGCGGGGTGACACCTAGTTAGAGAGGGTCACCTGGTGAACCCCGGGGTTACCTAGTACCGGTGTCGGAGTGGTACCTGTAGAGTGTCACTCGTGCTGGGGGAAGGAGTAACCACTTGAGCCAGTTGGGCCGGAATAGCTAGCGTGCTATCCGAGGGGTTACTGTTTGGTCTCAGCGGGTCGGTGTTTCCCACGTTCGGTGGTGTGCTTGGTGTGTTTTGCCGAGACGCTGGTTGTGGGTTCCCTAGTAGAATGGTTTCAGAAATATGCATGTTACATTTCAAATGCATGTGGTTTATATTGAGATTTAGGAGTAGTGTGTTACAGCTTTAATTGCTTATTTCTACTTGTATCTGTGTTATTTCACTTGTAGGTGTGTCAGGGGGCAGTGGGGATCGAAGGATTCCTACTAAGTCTTTTCGTTGAGACTCCTCCCTACGGTTTTCAACTAAGGGTTCCCGGCAGGCTTAGCGAGGAGAGTGCTGCTTAGAGTTGCGCGCCACCAGCTGTTACTTCGGGGTATGCCCCGACGTAGTTGTTACTTTATTTCTGGCCTGTACGCTTAATTATTTCTTTTCAGTTGGAGTATGTAATTATTTGCCGTGTCGAGTCGCATTGTAATAATTTTTAATTCTTACACTTTCATTTCAATTCAATGCGATGTGAATGTTTAGCTTAGTTTATTATTTATTTCCCAGATTTATCTAGATCCTAGTTTTGTTCCAAATTAATGATTCGGTACCCATTTAGTAATCGGATCCCCGATTATAGGGTGGCGGGTCGTTACAGTAGGCCTAAGGATGGTAGGTGATGATGTAATGGTGGTAGGCTGGGGTGGAGCCAAATAATTAATCGGGTGGAGCCAAACAATTAATCACCACAATAATATAACAATTATATTATCTTAACATGCAAATACACATGCACTAGTGATCTCATCTCCTTTCGCCTTTCTGGTTGTACTTGTGGATCATCCTCGCCTCTCCTTAGCCGACACGATCAATTATAATATAAAATAAAATTAGAAATAATTTTCAAGTACAAATTAATTATAAGAGAAAGCCTTATGGCCGAGTATAATAATGGAGTGAGATAGAATTACATCGGAATGAGAGAGAGAGGGAGGCACGCAAGCTCCATTAATTAACAATTAATTAACCCACTCAAATTCTAAAATGATTCACACAAATCACATACCATCACATGACATGAAATAAATAAAGTGCATGTCCATGACCACTTCAAATTTTAACTATCTACTCATGATAAAGCACATCACATGAAGGCTAAAATTTTTAAAAAATAATATTTTTTTATTTTCTTAAAACCTGGGTACCAATCAAAATTGAATAATTTGAATTTTCGAAAATCTTATTTTCTAACATGCAATAAATCTAATTTAAAGCATCAAATACATCAACATGTGCAAACAAAGCTAAAATTAAAATTCTAAAATATTCCATACATTAGTTAGAACAATTCTAATTAATTAATCTAACACTTAGATTAATTTTAAATCACATTAACAACAATTATTAATGTGAAATAATCTAACATTTAGATAGAATTAAAAATTCCTAAATAACACTTATAAAATAATTTCTAATTTCAATTTTAATTATTTAACAACTCTTTGTTAAGTACCCCCTTTATTAAATAATATTTCTCAATAACAATTATTAAGAAATATTAATTAGAACAATTCTAATTAAAAATAGTCTAACAATTAGACTTGATTTAATAGGGCTGTCAATGGATATCCGATTTTCGCTTATCCGACCCGTTTCCGTTTCTGTTAACGGATACGGAACCCGTTAAAATCCATCCGTTAAGTTATCGGAAACAGAAACGAGTTTCCGATAATTATCGGAGTCGGAAACGGAAATAGTTGTTTCCGCATCCGTTAATCCTTTTCGTTTCCGATAAATTATATATTATATATATATTAATTTATCAGATATAATATATACCATTAGATGATCTCTCTCCCGTATCCAATGGTCCTAAGACTCCTAACCAGCTAAGCCTAAAACCCCTTCCCGTAACTATTGTTTGAGCTTGGCAAGAAGCAGGCCTGGCGGCTGTTTCTCCCAGACGCACCACTCCACCGAGTTCTCCAAGCTCCAGCGGCAGTCCACCGAGCCACCGAGGTCTCCAAGCTCCAGCGGCAGTCCACCGAGGTCTCCAGCGCACACCACCGGGGTCTCCAGCGGCACTCCACTGAGGTCTCCAGCGGCGCACACCGAGGTCTCCAGCGGCACTCCACCGAGGTCTCCAGCGCACTCCACCGAGGTCTCCGGCGCAGCACTCCACTCGGCCATGTCCATGCGGTCTACACGCCGGCGGCCAAGGAGATAGAGGACGGTCCTCCACTGTCCACGCGGTGGCAACAGCCGGCAAGAGACGATTCTCCCAGCCGCACCAGACCAGTCTCTAGCGCACACCAGGTGCTCGACTATTTCTCCCAGACGCACCAGACCAATCCCCATTCCCCACTGAGGTCTCCAGCACAGCGCTCCACTCGGATCCAGTCTCCGGCGACCAAAACAAACTCCACACATCGGCTATAGGGAAGAGTGAGCGGCAGACACCAGGCGGCCATGTCCACGCAGTCCACACGCAGGCCGCCAAGGAGATAGAGGACGTTCCTTCACTATCCACGCAGTGGCAACCAGCAAGAGGCGATTCGCACAACAGGTGCTCGGCGGAATCATCTCCTCCGATCTCTTAACCCCAACAGAAGGGGGACCATATAACAGTTGGATTATGCAAGTTATGTATCCTACGGATCAGCACCCCTTAGCTAACAGTAGCTATCTGTTGCCAACTCTGTTCCACTCTATTAATGTTCAGACATCAAATAGATATATGAGTATATCCATTGAATAGTGCAATCGACCGATAAATGTTTAAATATCCAAAATTAGATTCGATCTTATTCATTTGAATCTTACATATTCCAGCTCAGTTGGAGGCCCCACCCCTCGGCTGATATACCCGGCCAGGTACGTGTGGTTTGTGGATAAACTAGCAGGTAGAATAGCTTGCATCTTAATGTGTACCAACAATTAAATCATTCTGTTTCATAAGTGAAAAATAAGAAAATAGATCCAAAACCCCACTGGCTTTCAACTTAGACCGAAATTTAGTATCAGATTTTTTTGGTTCTGCTAACAAGCTGCACTGACGTCTTTGTTTTGGAAACGTGACCAGATCGTGACGATTGCCCCGCCAAAAATTGCAAAACGCAAATTAAAAAGGAAAGAGTGCTCTACGTGACTTGTGTGGACGGGTTGGGTTGTCATTTGTCAATGATCTGGTATCTATCATTTTTTTTTTCTAATAAGTTTATGGATTTACTTATAACTTGTGTGGATTATGTGCTCATAGATTGTATGGTTTTGAAGATTTTGAAATTTAGTGTGGTTATGGTAAATGGTTTATATGAATTCACAATATACTAATTTAATTTTTAGAAATTTCAGAACAATAGATAAAGTAGACTTTGAATTTTTAAATTTGTATATTATAAAGATTTATATAAATTGAAATCTTGTGATTTTAGAATTTTAAATTATTAGAAGAAAGTTCAAAAAATTGAATATTAGAGGTGATTTAATATAGTGACGAAGATCCGATAACTTCCGGTTTATTTCCGTTTCCGTTTCCGTTTTTCCGATAAAAAGCAAAAATGGATGCGGAAGCGGAAACACTCACTTCCGTTTCCGTTTCCGTCTCCGATAAATCTTATAGGAAACGGAAGCGGAAGGTGTCACTTCCGTTTCCGTCTCCGACCCGTTGACAGCCCTATGATTTAATCTCTTAATAACTCTTATTAAAAGATCAATTTTTAAGTAGATTAGATCTTTAAAAATTTTAATTAAGAGATCATTGAGAAAATTAATTAACTTAAATACTATTATTAAGACTTAATTAACCCTTAATAACTTTTATTAATGTTTATTCTCAAGAAATAATTAACCTTATTATAACAATTATAAAAACTTAATTAATCACTTGACAACCTTTTATTAAGTGTCTCTTAATTAAAAATAATTTCAAAACAACTATTGTTAGATAATTAAATATCTAATCACCTATGTTGGATCACCTAACTGAATTTAATTAACAGCATTTGATAATTAATATAAAGGTCACAACTTAAAAAATAATTAACAACACTTGTTAATATTTATTTAAGATCATATCTTAAATATTAAACCCCTCTAAACACTTAAATAAAATATATTAACAACTTTTGTTAATAACATTTATGTTAATAATTTAAAATAAATTAACAACCCTTGTTAATTATTTTAAGTTCACATCTTAAAAATAATTATTTAACAACAATTGTTAAACTATTTTAATAACACTTCTTAAAATTATACTAATCTTATTTAAGATCATATCTTAAAAAGAATTCCCTTTATAAACTGAAAATTAAAATTTAAGTTCAAAACAAATTTTAAACAATTTTAATTTTAATTTCCTGTTAAAAAGGGTGGGTATTATTTTATTAAAGGCATTAGAGGTTAATAGGGTTATTAGGTTGGGGTTAATGGCCCGGCTAGGTTCAAAGGCTAACTGGGCTTGGGCCCGGGCTTGGCCAAGGCCCGGCCTAGCTCAGACCAGGGCTCGAGCTGGCTGAGCCAACTCTGACGCAACCGGGCTAGTCTAGCCCTCCCTTCCCCGGGTCAAGCCGCTGTGCGCCTAGGCACGTGGCTGTATGGGACCGGCCGGTCCAGTAGCGCATTAGGGCGCTCAGCCGGCTAGGGTTTCCCCTCCCCTTCCCTGCAGGTTGCAGCGATGAGAGGCGGCTTTGGGGCAGCCCCTGCTTTGTAGAAGGGTTTAATGGTGGTCGGACCACCATGAGAGGCATGATGGTACGACCAAATAGCCCTCCCTATCCCCAGAAGATCAAGGTTGTGGTCGGCAATGGTGGAACCTCCCTTCTGTATTATTTTAAAATGTTGGAAGTGGGAAGGAGGAGGGTGACGGTTTGTAAAAACTAGATTTAACTGCCGTTTATTGGGGGCAACCGGCGGCCCTGAAATTTTTTACATTCATCCCATGAATAATTCTGCAAGAGAAAAATAAATACTTGCATGGAATTAACTTTAGAGTATTAATTTCACAGTTCCAAAGCAGATCAAAGCGGAACCTGGCTCTGATACCACTGTTGGGATCCGAGCGGGGCACGACGAACGCAGTAGAAACAATAAAAAATATCCCACCCGATGCCCACTGACCCGAATCAGAATGAAAAGCATGAACTAAAAAACAGGTATAATCAGATTACTGTGCGCGGATTCGAATCCACTTCTGTCGAGGCGAAGCCGCGAGCCGCAGAAACGTTCGGCCTCCAGCAGTATCCACACGAACCTCAGCGATGGTTCGTCCTCGCTCCATTGTCCGTATCAGATCGCTCACTGAAGATCCGTCGCCGCAATGATGTCTGAAAATCCACGGACGGGAATTCCTGACTTTCGAGAATCGCATGCGGCAGAGACGGAGACTGTCCCGATGCCTCGAATGGGGTGCCCAGAGGAGGAGGAGAGATAAAGGGGGGGCGCCCAGCAAGGGGAAAACCTGGAGCTTGGCCCAGGGTTTCTCAATAGTGCGTGTATATTAAGTCGACGCGACTTTTCACAAAAGTCTCTGACTTAATATAAATCTCACTTAAACACCACCGACTGAGAATCTTATGCGTATGACCCTCTAGGCCCATTAACAAATCTAGTTTTCAGCCCGTTAAGTCTAATAACTAGTTATTGACTTATTGTAATTAATTAATATATAATATTTAATTAATTACTTAATCAAATTAGCATCTCATGTAAATTCGACCGAATTTTCGATCAAGTTGGGTGCCAAGCAACTTCGCATAATCCTGGAAAGTAATGGGGTTCAACAACCCACTCATGGAACATGTCCGTCCACAGTTACCGCATGGCTATAACCCTTCGTTCGCACAATGCTCTCAAGTTAACCTAGGGTATGGTCAACTGTCAAACCCTAGATGGTCAACTCACTTAAATCAGACTCCGCTGTACAATATACAAAAACATCTTTTCTAATATTGTTTATACTCTGGCTAGAGACTCTTGCAGATCTATTCTAGAGCATTCTCTCTCCAGTTACTTGAGAGCGAACGATCCTTTATTGAACACACAATCACCTTCGAAGATTTTCCGCTGGACCCGATCATTGACTATTAGAGATGTCATGGATAGGGATTCATAGGTCAAGGTCAAAGTCTAGAAGTCCACCAACAAGGTGTCTTTCGTGTCTCAAGTCCAAGGATCAACCACGCAACAATGACGATGAATCAAGCCGGTTAACAGTCAAGTAAATTACCATTCAGTGATTCATGTCGGATCAGTTCAATGAACTCATTCCCCAATGAGTACCTACAGGTTTATCATTGTGTCTCCACACAAATAACTAACGAAATCAGTTACCCTCATCATAGGAGCTGGAATAATCTGTACTAGTTTTATCGGATGTTTGATGTTTTTCTCAAACATCCTACGATTATGAACAATTAAGAATATGTATTTATAAGTCATCAGTCTCATTATTATGATCTTATCATAATTCGATGACTATTGTACACATTCATGGACTTCATTATGCGCAATTATAAATATGCCAATGTACATAATGGATTTAACGCCATTTATTAGCAAACCAAATTGAAATAGGTGCCTTATAATTGGCTTAGAAGACACCTATATCTATCAATCTCTCACTTGGACTCAAGCCAATCACCTTCATAGATATTTCTGAACTGATTATGATTATGAGAGGAATGAGCATCTCTCTCATCTTCAGAATAGGTGGATTCGTACATCTGAGGGGCATGAGCATCTCCCTCATATTCAACCAAATCTTATTGTTCGAGGGCAACCATGCCGACGGTCCTACCTGAACGTAGCATCATTGTTTGATTATCAAGAATTCAGACAAGTTATGCAGAGATTAACGAACAAGTTCATGGTCACATCGTCTTAAAATTCCTTGTGGATTAAGCAGATTTTTAAAGTGGAATTCACTCAAGGAAATATCCTAGTTTCAGTTCAATTTTCCCGTCGTTATATTCTATAGTTCACACTCACAACGGATATGAAGATTGTTAGTATTGTATGGCCCACAAGCCAATCCGACACTGTGTAATATTCATATTATTAATATAATGGCATATTATTCATTGTGTATCTTATTTGAGCATTGCTTATCGAATCACGATGAAGTCCATGAACATGTACGTTGATCTTCGGATTAAGATGAGATCATTATTACGGGACTGAAGGTTTATAAACACATGTTCTTAATTGTTCCTAGTCATAGGATGTTTGAGAAGGACATCAAACATCCGAATAGACTAGTACAGGTTTCTTCAGGTCATGTGATGAGGGTGACTGATCTTATAAGTCACTTGTGTGGAGACACTATGCTGGACCTGTAGGTACTCATTGGTGAATGAGTTCACTGAACTGATCCGACTATGAATCGCTGGATGGTAAATACCTCACTGTTAACCAGCTCGATTATTTTGTCACGGTTGCGTAGACGATTCTTGGACCTGAGACGCCAAAGATATCCTGTTGGTAGATTTTTGAACTTTGACCTTAACTAATGAATCCCTAACCATGGGTTATCAATAAGTAAAGTGATCAAGTTCAGGGAAATGCTCTCGAAGGTAATTGTGTATTCAATACGGGATCATCTGCTCTCAGTAGTTTGAGAGATAATGTTCCATGAATGATGCCCTTAAAGACCCGGCCAGGGTGGACTCTGTATCTGATAAAGAGTTATCGGATTCAGATTAGCGGCATCTGATTCAAGTGAATCGACCGGTTAGGGTTTAATAGTAAACCATACCCTAGGTCGATTCGGGAACATTACACGGATGAATGAGTATATCCGCACGGTAACCGTTGACGGAAAGGTTTCCATAGTGGGTTTGATTAACCCCAACGCCTTCCGTGATCACGCAGTGTTGCTTGGCACCCAACGTGATTGGAAGTCCGTCCGAATTTATTGTGGTGACATTAAATTTGGCTGATTAATTAATATAAGGATATTAGTTAATTCAGTGGGTCAGTAAGAGGTTACTAGACTTAATGGGCCATTAACTAGACTGGTATTTGGGCCTAGAGGGTCACACGCAAATAGTTTTCAAGTTGGTGGATCTTTAATAGGGTTTTGGATAAGTTTTGGTTTTTATTAAAAACCACGAACGGTCTTGTTATATAAGATTGCGATCAAGCTCAAGGGCCAGCACCCCTAACCCTGGCCGCTCCCCACCTCTCTCTCCTCTCTCTCTGGCACCATCCCATCTCTGGGAGCCCCTCAGTAGAGTTGCATCGATTCCTGAGCTCCATCTTCCCGTCCGACAGGAAATCATCTTCGCATGTCATGGAGAATTACACGAAGCCAGTCGGGATCAGCAGATGCTGCTATGAGCGAGGAAGCGAGGACGATCCATCAAGAAGAAGACCGCGTGGATACCGCTAGAGGCCAGGCATGTGCGCGGCTTGCGAGATCACGCCGTCGGAACCGTTTGGATGCGGATTTGAATCCGCGCAAGGTAAATAAGATTTACTGAATTCGTTTTAATGATTGAAACAAGATAGATCCGATCCTGAGAAATAATATTCCGCTGCGTTTTCGGTCAAATCTCGACACAACGAACCTAATAGTGGAATCATAGCCAGGTTCCACTGTGTTTTTCGTCGTTTCGATCGACAAATAGATCGTTCTTTAAAAAAAAAAAATTATTCCATGTTGTTTATTACTGTTAATTAATTTTTCTTTGCAAGAATATTGTTTTTCCGATGAACACTATAATAAGAATTTTTATTATGCCAAGAAAAATTTCCTTGTGGGATATTTTGTTTTCTTCGTGGGACGAAGAATGGATATGTGTTTTGATCCCCGCGAACATCCCAAAACGTTTGGGAGTGGCTCACCGGTGACACAAATCCTACCCGAATGGTTGCTGGAGATCGTCGGCATGTTGACCGGCATCGGATCGAGCCGCCAGCCATCCATCTCTCTCCATCTTCTTCCTCGGTTAAGGAAAAAGGGGGGGGGGTTCAGTTATAACAGCAAGTAAAAGGGTAAAAGGGGGGAAAAGGGGGGGCTGGCACCGCCGGCCAACCAGGCACCACCGGCGCCCTGGCCACCGGGCGGTGCCCCGCCGTGGCCCCGCCGCTCGACCCCTACTGGGTAGGTGGCCAACGGCGGCGCCACTCACCCCGTTCCTGCGCCAGTTAGGATTTCCTAGCTGCGCGTAGGAAGGGGGCAGGCCGGCCCCTGCTGGGCCGGGCATGGGGCCGAGCCAGCCCAGCAGCTAGCCCAGACCAGGCCACCCACATAGGCAGGTCTAGGTCCGAGCCCAGCTATTAGCTGGGCTCGGCCTAGTGCCGAACCCAGGTCCAGCAATGGGTTGGGCCTACCTGGTCCATTGGACCAAACCCAAATTTTTCCCTTATTTTGGCCCAATCAAAACAAATAATTCTAAAAAATTGTTTTTCAAGAATTTAAAATTTGAAAAATTGTTTTTAAATTTAATTAAATTATGTCCTTGATATTTATTGGGCCCATTTAGATTAAGAATCTATTTCTAATTGACAAATTAGTTGTTGGTTATTTGATTATCTAAATTGTTAGATATGATGATGTTAATGCATATTAATTTAAATGTTAAATTAATTACATTAATTTCAACCAGGGTTAAGGCATGGAATATTAAAAGGATTTGATCTATTTGGTTGATATGCGCATTTGATATGTTATTATTGCTTGTTTAAATCTTGATTTAAATTAGCATGCTTAATTAAAAATCTTTTCAAAAAATCTAAATCCAATTTTGATTGATTGCTGGTTTTATGCAACCAAAAATATTTATTTTCGAAAATTTTATTTAGCCATTTGATGAGCTATTTCCTGTGTGCTTTATTAATCTAAAAACTGCACGGTGGTCATGGATTAGTACTTTAATTATTGTGGATGTGGATGTGATTGTGTGGTTTATTGTTTATTAATAAATAAAAGTCTGCGAACCTCTCCCTCTCATATTCCATTGTATTTCTACTTCCCTCCCTTTGTATTCGCCTTAAGGCTTCCTCCTTTTAAATTATCATGTAATTGTGAATTATGATCGAGGCGGCTGAGCGTAGAGCGAGGATGATCCACAACTGCAACCAAGAAGGATAAGAAAGAGTTCCTTAAGCCTATGAGTTTGCAGACTCATGATATAAACGTTGTATTGTGTGTGTGTGTGCGTTTGACTGTATGGCTCAAGTCAAACCACTGTGCTATCCCTGACCACACCTTGACATGTATGTGATGTGTGTGTGTTTTTCTTTTGATTATGAATCAAATAAATCTAGGTTATTAGTATAAATATATATTATATATATCTAATACTATCGCCTAGGATGAGACCAAACTAATTAATATAAAACTTTCGTTTTAAAGTCTAAGCCGTAACGCGAGTCATTTAGAATGCACCGCGTGGCTCTCCATCAATATAGTTATTAAATCACGATTCATTGGTGGCATATTCTTCGTGTTTATCCGAGATTTGTCATCATCTGATGAGAGGTCTATTGACTATGGCATTGGATGCCTGGAGATTGGAATAGGGAAATAGTATAGCTATCCACGTGTTTACCTGAGGGCTATATTCCTACTCTACTCCATCATGTATTGATGATAAAACTTAGAACATATTTAATGATCTACTGTGTTTACTCGGGACCATTAGTGATCTGGAGCCAAAATAAGATAAGATAATGAAAGGAGTTGCAATTATCATGAGATGATTGCTTTGAAATAGCAGTATGATACTATGTGTTTACCCGAGGTCATACTGTGATGCTCGGAGATTTTGATCCCTACTAGGAAACAGTCGGCGTCTCCCGTTCTGTATATCTGAAGGTTATACAGTTCGACGAAAATTAGTGGGAGTAAAACTAGATAATAAAAGACCATATCTTGTTTTAATCTATATATCTACTAATTATAATTTGATTATCTCCTGTAGGCTAGAATGTCGCACCATAACCCATTGCGAGGCATACTCGATGCCAACCGTTTGACAAGCACCAACTACTCAGACTGGCTCAGGAACCTGAAGATTGTCCTCAGGTCTGAACAGATTGCCTATGTCTTGGATAATGAACCTCCTACTGAACCAACATTAGATGCCTCAGAGGAGAAAATGATTGTATATGAAAAATGGAAGGAAGAATCCACCATGGCACAATACTACATGTTAGCCTCTATGAGCAATGAGTTGCAGAGGCAACATGAGGAGATGGATGCTAGATCCATCATGCTCTATTTGAAGGAGCTGTTTGGTGAGCAGAGCAGAATCGAACGATATGAGATATCTAAGAATCTATTCAAGGCTCAGATAGCAGAGGAAACTTCGGTATAGACCCATGTATCAAGGATGATTGAATGGATAGAGAGGCTGGATGCTCTTGAGGTTACGCTTCCCAAGGAGATGCATACTGACATCGTGTTATCTTCCCTTCCATAATCATATGCTCAGTTCATTGTTAACTTTAAGATGAACAAAATCCCGACCACCTTAACTGAACTACTGAACATGTTGAAGACTACAGAGGAGAACCTTGTGAAGGATAAACCCCAAATCCTCATGGTTGGTAAGACCAATAAGAAGAGACTTGCAGTCCAAGCCTTTAGGAAAAGTAAGAACAAAGTTCAAAGAAAGCAAAAGGTTGTCAAGAAAGACAAAGGCAAAAGTACTGAGAAAGGTGATTGCTTCTACTGTTACCTAAAGGGCCACTGGAAGAGGAATTGCAAAGAATACTTCAAAGACAAGGCTCAAGGAACTGTGAAGCAGCAGGACGCTTCAGGTATCTATATAATAGATGTAAACTTGTCAATAAGAGATTGTACATCATGGGTATTAGATACTGGATGTGTATCTCATATCTGCAATTTTGTGCAGGCACTGACAAAAAGACGTAAGCTGAGGACCAACGAGGTGGAGCTAAGGCTAGATAATGGTACAAAAGTTACGGCGATCGCTGTGGGGACAGTGAAGCTCAAGCTACCATCCGGAGACACATTTTCATTAGATGAATGTTATTATGTACCTAACATAATAAGAAACATTATTTCTATTTCATGTTTAGATAGAATTGAATACAATTTAATTGTTGGGAACAACTGTTGTTCAATTTATTTTGGAAAAAAATTAATAGCTTCTGCTATCTTGTCCAATAGTTTGTATCTATTAAATGTGTCTCATGAAAATTTACACATTGGTTCTTTAATTAAAAGAAGCAAGTATGAAATGAACAAAGCCTACTTATGGCATTGCAGGCTTGGCCACATTGGCGAAAATAGACTTCAAATGATGCATAAAGATGGATACTTAGATCTATTTGATTATGAATCATATGCAACCTGTGATTCATGTTTAATTGGTAAAATGGCTAAATCTCTATTTAGTGGAATTGGAAAACGAGCCAAAGACATATTGGAACTTATACATTCAGATGTATGTGGTCCTATGTCTACCCAAGCCATTGGTGGTTAATCATACTTCATTACATTCACTGATGATTACTCAAGGTTTGGATACATATACTTATTGAAGTATAAATCTGAAGCCGTTAAGAAATTCAAAGAATTTATGAATGAAGTAGAGAAACAAACTAGAAAGAGTATAAAAACCATCCGATCCGATCGGGGTGGTGAATACTTGAGTACAGAGTTCATTAAATACTTGAAGGATAATGGTATCCTTTCTCAGCTGACACCTCCTTATACATCTCAGATGAATGGTGTATTAGAAAGGAGAAATCACACATTAATGGAAATAGTGCAATTAATGATGAGCATGTCCAAATTACCAGTGTCCTTATGGGGATATGCACTTAGCTCAGCTTTGTATATCCAGAACAAGGTACCCAACAAATCTGTTGAAACCACTCCATATGAGATATGGAAAGGAAGGAAACCATACCTTAAACATGTTAAAGTCTAGAGATGTCCTCATGTTAAAAGACATGACGCAGATAAGCTGGAGTTCAGAACTAACAAATGTAGATTTGTGGGATATCCAAAGGAAACTTATGGATATTACTTTTATCATCCTGGTGAACAAAAGATGTTTGTGGCCAAAAGAGCTATCTTTCAGGAAGAAGATCATATTCTTCAGAAGGACAGTGGGAGTAAAGTAACTTTGGAAGAAATTCCAGACCCACAATCTGGTAATGATTCATTAGATGAACTGTCAGTTTCTGAACCTGTTCAAAATAGTACACAAGAATCTCATAGGTCTGAAAGAGTACCTAAACTACTAGAAAGATATGTGGGACATATTAATTTGGATGATTCCAGGATACTCTATAAGGAGGATGATGATCCTAAGACTTACCAGGAGGCTATTGAAAGTCCAGAAGCCGAGAAATGGTGGGAAGCCATGAATTCTGAAATACAATCCATGTACATCAACTAAGTTTGGAACTTTGAAGATTTAGCCGAGGGCATAGTACCCATTGGCTACAAATGGATCTTTAAAATAAAGATTGGTGTAGATAGACGTATTGAGACTTATAAGGCAAGATTGATTGCGAAAGACTATCGTCAAAGACAAGGTGTTGACTATGACGAAACCTTCTCACCCGTTGCCATGATTAAGTCTATCAGAATTCTTCTCGCCAATACTACCTACCATGATTATGAAATCTGACAGATGGATGTGAAGACTGCCTTCCTAAATGGAAACCTTGAGGAGGAGGTGTATATGATACAACAAAAAAGATTCACATCTAAGGAATCTCCAGACATGGTATGCAAGCTGCAAAAGTCCATTTATGGACTGAAGCAAGCTTCCCGAAGTTGGAATATAAGGTTTGATGAGGCGATCAAATTTTATGGCTTTATTAAGAATGAAGATGAACCTTGTGTATACAAGAAAAACAGTGGGAGCGCAATCACGTTTCTGATTCTTTATGTTGACGACATCCTACTCATTGAGAATGATGTGGGAATGATGTCATCAGTAAAGATTTGGCTGTCAAAGAACTTCTCCATGAAGGATTTGGGAAAAACATCTTACGTATTAGGAATATGGATCTATAGAGGTGGATGAAAAAAGATGCTTACTTTAACCCAATCCATGTACATAGAAACCATTGTCAAAAAGTTTGACATGAAAAATTCCAAGAGAGGTCTCATACCGATGAGACATAGAATTTCACTTTCTAAAGGTCAGTCTCCCAAGACACCTGAAGAGAAGGTTGTGATGGATAAGGTCCCCATGTTTCTGCCATTGGCTCCATCATGTTTGCCATGCTATGTACAAAACCTGATGTAGCATATGCACTAAGTGTTACGAGCAGACATCAGGCAGATCCAGGTAATGATCACTGGAAGGCTGTGAAATACATCCTTAAATACTTGAGAAGAACTAAGGATCTATTTCTAGTCTATAGAGGATGAGACTTAAAGCTGCAAGGATACACTGACTCGAGTTTTTAGTCTGATCCTGATGACAGCAAGTCAACATCAGGTTTTCTCTTCACACTCAACGGGGGAGCAGTGAGCTGGAAAAGTTTCAAGCAGGAAACCACTGCTGATTCGACAACGGAAGCCAAGTATATTGCTGCTGCTGAAGCCGCCAAGGAAGCTGTATGGATGAAGAAATTCATCAGCGATCTTGGTGTGGTGGATAGCATATATGATCCCGTCCCACTGCTGTGTGACAACAATGGGGTTGTATGGATGAAGAAATTCATCAGCGATCTTGGTGTGGTGGATAGCATATATGATCCCGTCCCACTGCTGTGTGACAACAATGGGGTGATTGCTCAAGCGAAAGAGACGAGGTCTCATCAGAAGTCGAAGCATATTCTGCAGTGCTTTCATCTTATCAGAGAGATTATAGCTCGAGGAGATGTCGTTGTGGAAAGAGTTCCCTAAGCCGATAACATAGCAGATCTACTGACAAAGCCTTTGTCTCTAAATGTTTTTTAGCGTCACTAAGAGAATATGGGTTTTTTGTATAAAAGTGATTGGCTTTAATCCAAGTGAGAGATTGTTAGTATTGGATGGCCCACAAGCCAATCCGCCACTGTGTAATATTCATATTATTAATATAATGGCATATTATTCATTATGTATCTTATTTGAGCATTGCTTATCGAACCACGATGAAGTCCATGAACATGTGTGTTGATCTTCGGATTAAGATGAGATCATTATTACGGGACCGAAGGTTTATAAATACATGTTCTTAATTGTTACTAGTCATAAGATGTTTGAGTAGGACATCAAACATCCGGATAGACTAGTACAGGTTTCTTCAGCTCATGTGATGAGGGTGACTGATCTTATAAGTCACTTGTGTTGAGACACTATGCTGGACCTGTAGGTGCTCATTGGTGAATAAGTTCACTGAACTGATCTAACTATGAATCGTTGGATGGTAAACACCTAACTGTTAACCAGCACGATTCTTTTGTCACGGTTGCGTAGACGATCCTTGGACCTGAGACGCCAAAGATATCTTGTTGGTAGATTTCTGAACTTCGACCTTGACTAACGAATCCCTAACCATGGGTTATCAATAAGTCAACTGATCGGGTTCAGGAAAATGCCCTCGAACGTAATTGTGTGTTCAATATGGGATCATCTGCTCTCAGTAGTTTGAGAGAGAATGTTCCATAAATGATGCGCTTAAAGTCCCTGGCCAAAGCGGACTCTGTATCTGATAAGGAGTTATCGGATTCAGATTAGCGGCATCTGATTCAAGTGAATCGACCGATTAGGGTTTAACAGTAAACCATATCCTAGGTCGATTTGGGAACATTGCACGGATGAAGGATTATATCCGCGCAGTAACCGTTGACGGAAAGGTTCCCATAGTGGATTTGATTAACCCCAATGCCTTCCGGGATCACGCAGTGTTGCTAGACACCCAACGTGATCGAAAGCCCGTCCGAATTTATTGTGGTGACATTAAATTTGGCTGATTAAATAATATAAAGATATTAATTAACTCAGTGGGTCAATAAGAGGTTACTGGATTTAATGGGCCATTAACTAGACTGGTATTTGGGCCTAGAGGGTCACACACAAATGGTTTTCAAGTTGGTGGATCTTTAACAGGGTTTTGGATAAGTTCGGGTTTTTCTGAAAATTTGCGAACGGTCTTGTTTTAAAAGATTGCGATCAGGCTCAGGGGCGAGCACCCCTAACCCTGGCCGCTCCCCACCTCTCTCTCCTCTCTCTCTGGCACCATCCCATCTCTGGGAGCCCCTCAGTAGAGTTGCATCGATTCCTGAGCTCCATCTTCCCGTCCGACAGGAAATCATCTTCGCATGTCATGGAGAATTACACAAAGCCAGTCGGGATCAGCAGATGCTGCTATGAGCGAGGAAGCGAGGACGATCCATCAAGAAGAAGACCGCGTGGATACCGCTAGAGGCCAGGCATGTGCGCGGCTTGCGAGATCACACCGTCGGAACCGTTTGGATGCGGATTTGAATCCGTGCAAGGTAAATAAGATTTACTGAATTCGTTTTAATGATCGAAACAAGATAGATCCGATCCCGAGAAATAATATTCCGCTGCGTTTTCGGTCATAACAGCAAGTAAAAGGGGAGGGGGGACTGGCACCGCCAGCCGACCAGGCATCGTGGGCGCCGTCACCGGGGCCCTGGCCGCCGGGCCCCCACCGTGGCCCCGCCGCTCGACCCTTGCTGGGCAGGTGGTTGGCGACGGCGCCACCCCCCCCCCCCCCCCTTCCTGCACCAACTAGGGTTTCCTAGTTGCACGCAGGAAGGGGGCTGGCCGGCCCCTGCTGTGCCGGGCCCGAGCCAGCCCAGCCAGCTGGCCCAGACCAGGCCACCCACATGGGCAGGTCTGGGTCCAAGCCAAGCTGCTGGCTGGGCTCGGCCCAGTACCGGACCCAGGTCCAGCAATGGGTTGGGCCTACCTGGTCCATTGGACCAGGCCCAAATTTTTCCCCTATTTTGGCCCAATCAAAACAAATAATTCTGAAAAATTGTTTTTCAAGAATTTAAATTTTGAAAAAATGTTTTTAAATTTAATTAAATTATGTCCTTGATACTTATTGGGCCCATTTAGATTAAGAATCTATTTCTAATTGACAAATTAGTTGTTGATTATTTGATTATCTAAATTGTTAGATATGATGATGTTAATGCATATTAATTTAAATGTTAAATTAATTACATTAATTTAAACCAAGGTTAAGGCATGGAATAGTAAAAGGATTTGATCTATTTGGTTGATATGCGCATTTGATGTGTTATTATTGCTTGTTTAAATCTCAATTTAACTTAGCATGCTTAATGAAAAATCTTTTCGAAAAATCTAAATCCAATTTTGATTGGTTACTAGTTTTATGAAACTAAAAATATTTATTTTCGAAAATTTTATTGAGCCATTTGATGAGCTATTTCCTGTGTGCTTTGTTATAATCTAGAAACTGCACGGTGGTCATGGATTAGCACTTTAATTATTGTGGATGTGGAAGTGATTGTGTGGTTTATTGTTTATTAATAAATAGAGGTCTGCGAACCTCTCCCTCTCATATTCCATTGTATTTCTACTTCCCTCCCTTTGTATTTGCCTTAAGGCTTCCTCCTTTTAAATTATAATGTAATTGTGAATTATGATCGAGGCGGCTGAGCGTGGAGCGAGGATGATCCACAACTGTAACCAAGAAGGATAAGAATACATAAAAATATCTGCGGAGTCAGGGTAAATCATCACTTACCTCTTGCTTCATGCTACGTATTCACAGCCTTCTGAAGATCCTCCTCGCGCTGTTGTTTAAGATGTCTTGAACTGGTACTAAAAACCTTCTTCACAGTAGAAGCTCACTTCTCCCTAACTCTTCCCCCTCTTTCTCTTTCTCTTTCTCTCTCCCCCTCACTCTCTCCTTAGCATGGGGCAAGAAGGATGGGGATAGAACGGGATGGGGAGAAATGGGTGGACCACCCTCCTATTTATAGGAGAGGGGCTATCCTAGGATTGAGATATGTGTCCCTTTCTATATAAGGATTAGCTAGATTTGGGACAAGTGTCCCTACCTGGATTTGGGACATATGTCTCTCTTGGATAAGGAGCACCTGGATTGGTGACATGTGTCCCTTTCTATATAAGGATTAGCTAGATTTGGGACAAGTGTCCCTACCTGGATTTGGGACATATGTCTCTCTGGGATAAGAATCACCTAGATTGGTGACACGTGTCCCTTTCTTAAGGGCTAAGTTACTTTACCGTTATCCTTTATCCTTTCCTAGTATCCTTACTTAAGGGTTAAGAAACCTTACCATTATCCTTTATCCTTTAGTAGTATCCTTTAGTACTTTTACATTTTAGTCCCTATATTTTCTATAATTGCATTTATACCCTTATTCAGTAGTTCTAATAATATCAAGTGTTATTCCTATCTTGGCATTTATCATTTCTAGAGTTTTTCATAGAAATTGGGGGTAATATAGTCCTTACGTAAAGGCCAGCCTATCCAACTTTCAGGCATCAAGATATGTTTAAGGCGTGGATGATTATCATAAGAAAAAACATGAAATTTTTCTTTCATTCAACTCCTTTATGGAAGATCGATGTATTCCCAAATCTAAGACATACAAGAAGAAAAAGCTTGAGTGATTCGGCAGATTTGGATTCCTGTATATCCACCCATGTGGTACTTCATATGATTCATATAAATTATAGAAAATAGGAATATGTGTTATCAAAGGATTTTCTACGATTATTTCTAGTATGTCTTGGCATAAAAGACAATTTGAATCAGCTTTGTCTACGAACAAGGAAGCTATAAGTAATCCATGTAGATGCTACATAGTTGGTTCTCATCCTTCAGAAACTACGAGTGTAATAGGAGCATCCGTCGACAAAAGGATCACCCTAAGATAATCAACTCATGGCTATTGAGAATGAATCAAATCAGATGGGACCAAAAGTGGTTAGCCATGACCATTGAATAAGTCTTTTCTGCTTAAGTTGGGTTAAAAGCACGGAGCCCTGGTTGGTCACTTTTCTGGGTCGGGATCGAGAAGGGATTTGTTGGGAATGATTCTGATCTAGTTCATGACCTATTAGAAATAGAAGAGGCTCTGGTGGGATCCTCACTTACGCTGCTCCCTTTGAAAAGCTTTTTTAGGAAGGAACAAATAAGACCCTAGGCAATTATTATTGAATAAAGAATACATCGTTAGGCATAGATGCCTCATGAGTGTTCCTATTCACTGATTAAAGAAATGACTATCAAGAACGAATTAATCCTCTTTTTTCAAAATACCCCCTCTCTTCTAAGAAACAAGAACAAGAACAAAAGAAATTACTTGTTTTTCGAGGCCCCGTTATAAGTTCTATCCATATACGTTCTGATCGCCAATTCATACTCGGAGTCCCACTCACAGTGACCTAGTCGAATTGGGAGAAGTTGTAGGTATTATTGCGGTCAGTCAATTGGGGAACCAGGGACTTTACTAACATTAAGAACCAAGAATTTTTTATCCCTTACATAAGTTATATAAAGAATACATTTGCTATTTGGATATTATTCGTATAAATGACTTGGTGATAATCCCAAAGCCTATCCCAGCGAACAGTAAAGCTTCGTAGGGTCTTTCTGTCCAGGTGTAGATAGTCCGCATCTTCACAGACATGTCTATTTCACCGAGCCTCTCTCCGAGGTAGTGCCCAAGTCGTTACGCCTTAGGCGCGGCCATACATAAGATAGAAATTGCACTTGGAAAGGGTGGACAATTAGCTAGAGCAGGCTGTAGTGAGACTGATTGCAAAATCGAACCCACATCGTTAGCTTGGAAGGCTAAGGGTTATAGTCGACGTTGGTTGATCATTTTTAACGTCTCTAATTCAGAACCGAACATGAAATTTGAATTAGTAGCTAATTCTTTCTTTTTCATAATCCAGTAAAAAAAGATGGACGCAAAAAAGGTAAAAAGGAAGGAGACAACAAACTAGATATAGATCTAGATCCTAGTAAAAAGAAACAAAGCAAGATTCCATTTCTTAGTATCATGACCAAAATGAATTCCTACTTCTAACATTTCTTCCAAATTAATGTTCCAAAAAAATATTAGTACTCGTAATAATGAATGACAAAATAGATCCCTTCTTTTTGCCATTGGACTTCCCAATTGAATTCATTGTAACACTCATATTGATCAACTTTACGAAGATCCCATTAGATTCTGGAAGCTCGTAACATTGGTCCCGATAAGTCCCAATTTATTGCTTCCAATACTCATAAAGAAAAAAGGAAGTATCTTGGACAAAAAGATGGGAAGTCACTTAGACAAAAAGAGAAGTGCCAGGAGAGTCTCTTAACGTCTTCTTTTTTCTTCCCATCGGAGTTATTTCACAAAGACTTGCTCTATTTGTTCAATGCAAAGGATGAAGAAAGAAATGAAATATTATCTGTCCAGAAATAAATAAACCTACAATTGTATTTTTTTTTCATTCCTAATACCCTTTTTTACCTGGACGTGAAGTTCCATTGGTATGCCCTTGTGTAAGCGCTTTTTAAAGCAGTAGTGTTTTTTGCAATCTAGTGAAATTCTTTTTCCTTTCCGTTAGGACCAATAGATTGGATCTAGCCATAAGAAGAATGCTTGGTATAATAAATAACTCACTTCTTGGTCTTTGACCCTCGTACATGACAGATCATGAATTAGTAACTGCATCCAATCACTGAAAAAGTCCCAATTGAGGATGCCCCTCAATGTCAGATAGAGGAATTGCTTCTAATAAGATAGTCGGTCATATAATATAAGATAATATGAAGAAGCGTCATTTATCGAACTCCACTCCATTTTTTGGAGTTGCAACTATTCATTGGCAAGAATGGCTCTTACTATTAATAAAAGGTAACGAAGATAAAATACGAGCTTGTTTTATAGCAATAGTCAATAATCGTTGTTGTTTTATCCATCAAGTTCATCAACTTTTTCAGAAATTATCATATAGATCTTTGAGGTGAGGAACTTTCGGCCCTGAGTAACAGCTTTCCCAAGCAGGTAGTTGTTGGTTTTAGGGGGCATGCTTGTTAGTCTTAGGTGGCCTACAAGCCAATCTGACTATGTACATCTCGTTCATATTTATTAATAAAATGGCGTAATATTCATTGTGTGTAAATCATATTAATTATCGTCTCATAATGAAGTCCGTGAATATGTACGATAGTGATCAGATTATTATGAGATCATACTAATGAGACTGATCACTTAAACACACATAGTCTTAATCGTTCCTAGTCGGAGGATATCCGAGAAGGACATCGGATATCCGATTAGACTAGTACAGATTACTCCTGCTCATATGATGAGGGTGACTGATCTCATAAGTCACTTGTGTTGAGACACTAAGGCGAATATGTAGGTGCTCATTGGAGAATAAGTTCACTGAACTGATCCGACTGAATCGCACGATGGTATTGTACCTCATTGTCAACCAGCTTGATTCTATTGTCGCAGTTGCGTGGATGGTCCTCGGACCTGAGACATCAAGGACACCTTGTCGGTGGACTTTTATGCTTTGACCTTGGTTTATGAATCTCTAACTATGGGATTCTAAATAGTCAAGGATTGGGTACAGAGGAATACCGTCGAAGGGAATTGTGTGTCAATAAGGAATCATTCGCTCTCGGTACTTAGAGAGAGAATGCTCTAGGAAGGATGCGCGAAAGTCAGTGACCAGGGCGGACGATAATATCAGGAAAGGAGTTTTTCGATATTCATCAGCGACATCTAATCCAAGTGAGTCGACCGGTTAGGGTTTGACAGCACACCATACCCTGAGTTGACTCGAGAGCATTGTACGAATGAAGGATTATATCCACGCGGTAATTGTCGGCGGAAAGGTTCCAAGAGTGGGTTGCTTAACCCCGATACCTTCCGGGTTCACGCGGTGTTGCTTGGCACCCAATGTGATCGGAGGCCCGGTCGAATTCGATGTGCAACATCAATTCGATTGATTAATTAATTAATAAAGAGTTATTAATTGATTAATAAAGCCAGTATGGAGTTACTGGGCTTATTGGGCTATTAACCGGACTGGTAATTGGGCCTAGAGGATCACACGTAAATGATTCTCAAGGCGATGGATAAATAAGTGGGTTTTATATAAACCGGGGGTTTTTATGAAAAACCGCGCAGTTAGCATAAAATGTAGCGAACGGGCTGAGCAGGCCAAGCTGCTGCTAACCCTAGCCAACCCCTCCTCTGTTTCTCTCTCTCTCTGGCATCCCAGACGGATCCGGATCCCCGTTTGACGGGAAATCGTCCGACTCCCGTTTGACAGGAAATCGTCCGCGCGTTGCGGCGATCGTTGCGGCGACCGGCGGAGGTTTCATGGCTACAAAAAAAGATGAACGTGAGGATATCCGTCGCGAGGAGGATCGGGTGGACTCTGCAAGAGGCCGGGCGCTTGCGCGGCTTGCGGTGTCGCACCGACGGAACCAAACGGTTGCGGATTAAAATCCGCACACGGTCAGAACTGATTATCCGATAATCAAGTTTTTAGATTTTTTGAAATGGGAACGGATCTCCGTTTTTTTTTTATTTCCACTACGCGGGAGATCCGGTGAAACCCAAGAACCCAACAGTGGTATCGATTGTTTAAATTTTAGAAATGTTCTAATTTGTATGGAATAATCTGAAAATTATTAATTTTGAGTGTGTGCACATGTGATGTGTGTTTAAATGTTTTTAAATTAGATTTAATTTCATGTTAAGTTAATTAAAAGAGTTTTCGAAATTCAAATACCAATTTTGATTAGATCCTAGTCTTTTGAAAGATAAAACTATTTAATTTTGAAACTCTTTTATTTTAGCCATGTGATGTGCTGAATCATGTGTGGAATGTTTAAAATACACCGTGGTCGTGGATATGCAGTTATTTAATTATTCATGTGATGAATGGACTGTGTGGATCATGGATGTATGGTTATTTATTAATTGTTAATAAATAGAGGTCTGCGCACCTCTCTCCCTCTCTCATAATCCGATGTACTTCTACCTTCCTCTCTCTTGTACTCGCCATAAGGCCTTCTTCGATTTTACATGTAATTCTAGAATTATTGTAATCTGATCAAGACAACCAAGAAAGAGTGAGGACGATCCACAGCTGTAACTAGGAAGGCGATTTGATGAAGATCCTTTGCCTATGTGTTTGCAGATTTATTTTATATAAAAGTTATGTTAGATTGTATGTGCGTTTGACTGTTGGCTCTAGTCAAACCCACTATGCTATCCATGATCACACTAAACATGTATATGATGCATAATTTTTAATGTTTGATTGTGAATTAAAGCAGGTATAGTATTTAGTAAATATGTACGATATGTTTATATACTATCACCTACGAGAGACTAAGATAAAAGTTATCTAAATACCCTCATCTAAACTCTAAGATAAAGGATTCGAATTACTTTAGGCAGATTTGTTGTGCTATCCACAAGGCCTGTTTAATTGTGAGAAGAAACTGTGGCTATGGCATTAAATGCCTATATGATCGGGGTAGAGGAACCGTGTAGCTTTGTTGTGCTATCCACAAGGGCTGCATGCAAATCTATGTTCATCGCGTAACGATGGTTAGCTTAGACCAGAATTAATAGTTTGTTGTGCTATCCACAAGGCCATTAAATCTCTGGGGACCGAAGCTATGATCAGATATTGCAAGGAGTTGCAAGTTCCATGAGATGGGTGCTCTTTGATTGTATTACAGTTTGTTGTGCTATCCACAAGGCTGTACTGCAAGTCATTGAGATTCTGATCCCCACTAGGAGACTGTCGGCATCTCCCGTTCTGTATAACTGAGGGTTATACAGTCCATCGAAAATTAGTGGGAGTTAAAACTTGAACAAAAGACTATGTCTTGTTTTATTTTTAATAATTGAACATCTGCTAAATAGATTTTACTTATCTCCTATAGGAAATTATGTCGTCGAATAACCCACTCCGCGGCATACTTAATGCCCTTTTGATTGGCTCAGACACTATAAGAATGTCTTCAGATCTGAGCAGATTGTCTACGCCCTTAATGCTGATCCTTCTGCTGAATCGGTATTAGATGTCTCTAAGACAGAGATGATCACATACGATAAAAGATCGAAAGACAAAGGAAAAGAAGTAGTAAAAGGTGACTACTTCTACTGTAAGTAGTATGGTCATTGGAAGAGGAACTTTAAGGAGTTCCTCAACAATAAAGCTCATGGAATGGTGAAGCTGTCTGAAGCTTTAGATATCTATATGATAGATATCAACTTGTTAGTTAGAGATTCCACATCTTGGGTATTAGATACCGGATGTGCTTCTCACATCTGTCATGATGCGCAGATGCTGACAAATAAGCGCAAGCTGAGACAAAGCAAGGTGGAATTGAGGTTAGGAAACGACGCAAAAGTTGGGGCAATTGCTGTTGGGACAGCAAACCTCAGGCTTCCATCAGGAGACGCCTTACTATTAGAAGATTGTTACTATGTTCCTAGCATAATAAAGAATATCATATCAGTGTCTTGTTTGGACAAGATAGGATATAGGTTGACTATTGAGAATAGAAGTTGTTCGATTTATTATGGTAATAAATCAATTAGTCAACGGTCTATATCTCTTAGATGTTTCTTATTATAATCTTCAAATTGATAATGCTCTTAAGAAGAGCAAGAATTGTGTGAACCAAGCCTACATATGGCATTATAACTTGGGCATATTGGTGAAAGCAAGTTGCAAAGGTTTCACAAGTATAGTTATTTAACTACATTCGATTATGAATCGTTTGCGACATGTGAATCCTACCTTATGGGACAGATGTCAAAATCTCTGTTTACTGGACATGGAAAACAAGCCAAGGACATTCTGGAATAAATACATTCGGATGTATGTGGTCCCATATCCACCCAAGCCAAAGGTGGCTTCTCATACTTCATCACGTTCATCGATGACTTCTCAAGATTCGGCTATGTGTACTTAATGAAGTACAAGTCGAAAGCATTTGAAAAGTTCAAGGAGTTCAAGAATGAGGTAGAGAAGCAATTAGGAAAGAGTATTAAAACTCTTCGATCAGATCGAGGAGGAGAATACTTGAGTACTAATTTTACACAATTTTTAAATGATAATGATATCCTTTCTCAGCTAACCCCTCCATATACACCACAGATGAATAGTATATCGGAAAGGAGGAATCACACCTTATTGGACATGGTGCAATCCATGATGAGCTTTTTGGGATTACCAGTGTCCCTATGGGGGTATGCTCTAAAGTCAGCAGCATACCTACTGAACAGAGTACCTAGCAAGTCTGTGGCCTCTACTCCATATGAGATATGGAAAGGCAGGAAACCAGAATTTAAACAGGTTAAAGTCTTGGGTTGTCCTGCTCATGTAAAGAGGCATGATCCAAACAAGTTGGAATCACGAACTAATAAATGCAGGTTTGTGGGATATCTAAAGGAAACCTTTGGATACTATTTTTACCATACTGGTGACCAAAAGAAGTTTGTCGCCAAGAAAGCTATCTTCCTGGAAGAGGAATACCTTCTCCAGGAGGACAGTAGGAGTAAAATAGTACTGGAAGAGGTTCCAGATCTCCAAACAGCTGCATTATCATCAGATGAGATATCAGTTGCTGAATCTGTTCAGGTACGCACAGGTGAGCCTCGTAGATCTGGTAGATTACCTAGACTACTCGAACGATATGTGGGACATATCGCTGAAGGTGAGTCGAAGGTAGAATATAATGAGGATGATGATCCTAAAGCCTACCAAGAGGCCATAGAAGGCCCAAAAGTCTGGAAATGGCGAGAAGCCATGAACTCAAAAATCCAGTCCATGTACACCAACCAAGTTTGGAACATGGAGGACTTGCCCGAGGGTATTGTACCCATTGGATGTAAGTGGATCTTTAAGAGAAAGATCGATGCTGATGGACGGATCGACACTTATAAGGCAAGGTTGGTGGAAAAGGGATATCGTCAAAGGCAAGGAATTGACTATGACGAGTTCAGAGTTCTACTCGCCATTGCTGCACATTTTGATAATGAAATCTAGCAGATGGATGTGAAGACTGCCTTCTTCAACGGTAACCTTGAGGAAGAGGTGTATATGATACAACCAGAAGGTTTCACATCCAAAGAATGTCCAGATAAAGTGTGCAAGCTTCAGAGGTCCATTTATGGACTGAAGCAGGCTTCCCGGAGTTGGAACATAAGATTTGACGAGACTGTCAAATCTTATAACTTCATTAAGAATGAAGATGAGCCTTGTGTGTACAAGAAGACCAGTGGGAGCGCAGTCATCTTCTTAGTTCTTTACTTAGATGACATACTACTCATTGGGAATGATGTAGCTATAATGTCATAAGTAAAGATCTGGCTATCGAAAAATTTCCCCATGAAGGATATGGGAGAAGCATCCTATGTATTGGGAATACGGATCTATAGAGATAGATCAAAGAGGATGCTTAGAATGACCCAATCCTTGTACATAGATACTATAGTCAAAAGGTTTGGCATGGAAAATTCCAAGAGAGGTCTCATACCGATGAGATATGGAATTAATCTCTCAAATGAGCAATCTTCTAACACGCCTAATGAGAGGGAATCCATGGATAGAATACCCTATACCTCTGCCATATGATCTATTATGTATGTCATGCTATGTACACGGCCTGATGTTGCATTTGTTCTAAGTGTTACGAGCAGATTTTAGGCTGATCTAGGCGAAGAGTACTGGAAGGCAGTGAAATGTATCCTAAGTACTTGAGAAGAACTAAAGATATGTTTCTTGTCTATGGAGGAGGTGACTTGTGTTAGTTTAGGTGGCCTACAAGCCAATCTAACAATGTAAATCTCGTTCATTATTAATAAAATGGCATAATATTCATTATGTGTAAATCGCGTTAATTATCGTTTCATAATGAAGTCCGTGAATATGTGCTATGGTGATCAGATTATGATGAGATCATACTAATGAGACTGATCACTTAAACACACATATTCTTAATCGTTCCTAGTCGGAAGATATCCGAGAAGGACATCGGATATCCGGTTAGACTAGTACAGATTACTCCTACTCATATGATGAGGGTGACTGGTCTCATAAGTCACTTGTGTGGAGACACTAAGGCGAATCTGTAGGTGCTCATTGGAGAATGAGTTTACTGAACTGATCCGGCTGAATCGCTGGATGGTATTGTACCTAACTGTCAACCAGCTTGATTCTATTGTCGCAGTTGCGTGGATGCTCCTCGGACCTGAGACACCAAGGACACCTTGGCAGTGGACTTCTGTACTTTGACCTTGGTCTACGAATCTCTAGCCACGGGATTCTAATACGCCAAGGATTGGGTGCAGCGGAATACCGTCGAAGGGAATTGTGTGTCAATAAGGAATCATTCGCTCTCGGTACTTAGAGAGAGAATGCTCTAGGAAGGATGCGCGGAAGTCCCTGGCCAGGGCGGACGATAATATCGGAAAAGGAGTTTTCCGATATTCATCAGCGGCATCCAATCCATGTGAGTCAACCGGTTAGGGTTTGACAGCTCGCCATACCCTGAGTTGACTCGAGAGCATTGTACGAATGAAAGATTATATCCACGCGGTAACTGTCGGCGGAAAGGTTCCAAGAGTAGGTTACTTAACCCCAAATACCTTCCGGGTTCACGCAGTATTGCTTGGCACCCAACGTGATCGGAGGTCCGGTCGAATTCGATGTGCGACATCAATTCGATTGGTTAATTGATTAATAAAGGGTTATTAATTAATTAATAAAGCCAGTGAGGAGTCACTGGGCTTATTGGGCCATTAACTGGAATGGTACTTGGGCCTAGAGGGTCACACGCAAATGATTCTCAAGGCGATGGATAAATAAGTGGGTTTTCTACAAACCGGGGGTTTTTGTGAAAAACCGCGCGGTTAGTATAAAACATAGCAAACGGGCTGAGCAGGCCAAGTTGCTGCTAACCCTAGCCACCCCTCCTTAGTTTCTGTCTTCCTCTGATGTCCAGGCAGATCCAGATCTGCTCCACCGCTTCTCCGAATCCCGTTCGACGGGAAATCGTCTGCGCACTGCGGCGATCATTGCGGTTGTAGACACGCTAATTCGGACGTCATTTCGAGTAAATTTCATATCATACAATAATGCCTCAAAATGGTCTGATAATTAATCATTAATTAATTTTTATTAATCTTTTTAAGTGTCGGGTTTAACAAATATGTTTAAGTTAATCAATTGAATTGGTTTTAGCTCAAATTTGAGTTAAAATATGAAGAATTCTAAAAGACGTCGACCCAAGTGGACGCCATTTAGACTTTATTCTTATTTTAGTGATTAAATTTGAATTTTAATTAATTAATTAATTAACTAAAAGGCGTCTGGTAATGTCGACGCGTTTTAAGTTTCCTAAGTGATTTTAACTTCCCCTCCGGATGTTTATCCTTATCTTAATTAGTCTAAAAGACGTCTATACAGGTGGACGCGTTTTACTTAATAAAGATAAAGATAAGTTTTCCCGGATATTTATCCTTATCTTAATTAATCTGAAAGGCGTCAGCCATGGTGGACGCGTTTTAGATAATTACAGATAAAGATGAATTAATTAGTATTTATCTGTCAATTAAGATGGATAAATTCGAGGTTTTTTTGCTATGTTAATCGCGAACGCAAGAAAAAACCTATAAATACCTTGCATGTTGAAGAGTTAAAAAAGTTGAAATCCATTAAGAGAGAGCATTATTATAGCGAGTTGAAGATCGAAGCAACAACGTCGGAACGCCGGAGCGCTGCCATTTCCAGAAGTCGGCGTCCTTTCAAGATCTTCATCCTTTCAAAGCTTCATCCGATTGGGCATAAGTGTTTCATTTCTGCATTTTCATTTTTATCTTCATTAATTTCATTCTTCATTCACTTCATGCAAACACACACCACAGCATAATTTTTCAAAACCTACTTGATTTAAGGGGTTTCAAAGCCACTCAACAAGTAAGTTTGATGTTCAATCATATGTCCAAAATCATGATTAGTTCAGATACTGCTTCTACTTAAATTCTCATCATCATTGTTTCTTCGTTTTCTGTTTCTGTCTCTGCTGCACTCAACAACAACGAGAGATTCAAAAGGGGAAATCAAGCACAAAGTCAGAAAGACTTCTGGACGATCCTCAACCTCAAATTCAACAGCAAGAACAAAAAGCAAAGAAAGGGCTCTCTTTCTTCAGCCGGCTGAGGAAGGGGAACCAAGGACTCAATCTTCCGCGTTTGAACAGGTAAGCGATCATATCTCTTTTGAAACTTTTTAGTTAAAAGTTTCTGGCGATCACTGCACTTAGTTGCTATTTTTAATAGGTTAGTTTACACTAAACAACATAGATTTTTCATGTTAATCACACGGTCATTCTAAGCACCTATAGCTTTTTTGGCGATCACGATGGGACTTGGTCTCGCCATCTTTTAAGTTTTTTGTTCTTGTTATCATCAACCGGGCACCCACGGTGCACCACTTGTCTCTTTCGGCACGTCCTCACCAATTGGTGAGTGTTTTAGTTTAAATTAATTTCCCTCGTGCACCACGTGCACACCCCAGTGGCAAGATCTTGCCCTCCCCTTGATTAGTTTAGAAAGCTGTTTTTGTGATGAACATGATGTGTGATTGATTGGTTGTCTAGTTGTTTAGTTAGTAAATCATCATGTTGAAAATCTGGAACTAAAAAAAATATACATGAGCTGATTATTTCCTGCTTTTAACCTGTTTGAGGAGGATTCAACCCAGAAAATCCTCTTGCAAAACTGTTTCTGCGAACTGAAAAGCGTCCAGGAGCACTGACGCGTTTCAAAACCGCGTCAACACTCATAGACGCCTTTCAGTCTTCACAGTTTTCTGCTGTCTGCATCTGTTTCTGCGAAAAATTAAGTTCTGTTTTGAATAGCGTCGACCACAGTCAACGCGATTCAGGCAGATTCTTAATTATTTTTCAGTTTCCAGATTTCTGTGTTTGATGTGCTAGCTACCCATTATTATTAACCATTAGGGGCCATCTAGGCCATAGGACATACGCATTGAGGCGAATACCCTCCCTTTCTTAGGAACACATTACTTGACGTCAGCAACTCTCTCTGATTGGGTTGGTCCCTTGATCAGACTAGAGAAGTTGACGTTGAGACCTCCATAAGTCCCCAAAATCAAGGTATTCCTCCTTGATCATTGGGCTGGTTGTACCAATTGAAGTCCTGGTTAGATTCTGAAAGCGTTGTGAGAGAAAGCCCTAGAGAATAACGGTGGAAATTGAACTGAAACTAGGATCCTTTCCTTGAGAGAATTTGAGGTTTAATTGAATCCAAATAACTCAAAAAGGAATCTTAAAATCACGTTAAGCATCCACTTGTTTGATTAATCTCTGTGCAACTTGTTTGTCAAATCTTTGAAGAAAAAGAATCTAACATCATGTTGCTACGATCAGGTAGGCACTTGAGTGTGGCTCCAGACGCCATGGTTAATTACGAGGGAGATGCTAATGCCCCTCGGGATTCTGAATACAACTATGAGAGTGGGAGAGATGCTGATGCCTCCCGTGATTCTGTCCCCGTTCCATATCGTCTAGATGGGAATGTTCGAACACCTCTTTTTAATCCACACAATCAATATCCTGATCCTCCCCCGCATGAATATGCGATCCCTAATCCTGATCTTGAGGGGGACATGAATCAGAATGAACCCTCATCCTCTGATCCTACGGATCTCATCAATGCTCTGGGAGTTCTTGCCTCCCGTCTGGACCCTCAGCAGTTTGAGGCGATCCAGTCTATTTTGAAGGGGAAGGCACCCATGCAGCCTGCCGAGCCGAACCCTGTGGCTCCCCCTGCTGTTCCTCAGCAACCTTCTTTTCCTCCTCCTTATATCCATCAGGCCGTGGAGGGCCTTCATATTACTTCTCGGCCAGCTGGGCCGCAGCTTTCATCATCTAGGCAACCGGCTAGACCGCAAACGCCTGCTTATCAAAATGCCCTCGGGCATGGCGGAAGCTCGCCGGACCTCCCCTCTATTGTCCACCCTGCCCAACATACTCTAGGCAGCAGGCCTACCAAGTACCTCCTCCTCCTCCTCCTCCCCAGGCAGATCTGACTACACAAACGCTGCTGGCCAAAATGGAGCGTATGGATGAGCAATTTAATAACCTCCAGAAAATGATGGGGGTCAAAGCTGTGCCAGAGATCAGTCTACCGAGCCTGCCAGTATTCCATCTGCCACCCTCTGAAATGCCAGTGTACTGAAAGTACAACGGTACTGGTAACCCCTTCACACATCTGAAGGAGTTTATGTATGAATCCTCTTTCTGGCAGAATGATAAGAGGTCGTTGGCCTTCTTGTTCAGGAGATCTCTAGAGGGACCAGCCCTCGAGTGGTTCTTTTTCCTGGAACCCTCAGAAGTAGAGGATTACGGTATCGTTTCACGCAAATTTATTCAACGATACCAGGACAGAGTTGCACCCTCCTTGTCTATCACAGACCTCATTGCAGAAAAGATGAAACCTGATGAGGAGTTTGTCAGTTTTGCTGACAGGTGGCGGGGTCTAGCTGAAAAGGTGAAGGATCACTTGTCCGAGTCCGAACAAGTGAAGATGTTAATTTCCAATGCCACGCCCCAGTTCAAGCTCGTCCTCTCCTTGAACAATTTGACCAACATGGCAGAGCTCTATGAAAGAGCACGGTACTGCCAGAATGCTTTCAAGGACGCTACATTCTCTAGCGTCTTTGATCCTCATAGACCTAGCAGGCCTCCGCCTCGGAAGCCTGCAGTGCCAAACTCTTCCAGCACAGGTCCGACTACTGAGGGCACGTTCTCTCATGAGCAAGTGAGTACCATGAACAATAACTCGCCCCAGTTCGTGAGGAGTCAGCAGCAGTACCAGAGGCCACAGCAGCAAGGGTATAGACAGCAGCAGAACCCCCAGTACCAACAACAGTATCAACGGCCCCAGCAGCCGAATCAGAATCAGAACCAGCATCAGCCACAACAGCCACCACCCAGGCAATTGCAGTACCAGCAGCCCCCGCAGCAGCAGTATCCCCAGCAGCAGCAGTATCAGCCGCGCGCACCGCCGGCATACCACAATGTCCCTCCTCCTGGTGATTATAACCAGCCGAGAAGACCCCCAGGCCCGAAAAGGGCAGAATACCCGGCACTCCCAGAATCCTTGGCCGATATCTTCAGTGCTCTAATGGCAGCTAATGCCTTAGTTTTGCCAAGGGAAAAGGCCGTCTGGCCTCAAAATGCCGACACGTCCAGGTATTGCTACTTCCATAGGCAACCTGGGCACACCATCGACACCTGCTTCCAGTTCAGAGATTATATTTATGATCTCAACGAGCAGGGCGGCATAGACTGGGAGGAAATGAAGAAATATATATCAGCCCTGAAGGCGAGAAGACCGCAACAGCAGCAACAGCAGCAGCAAGTAAGACCACCAGCACAGGCAGCACCACCACCCAATATGGGCACAGTGTAGAATCCGCTCCCGGAGCACCAGAATCAGAACCAAGTTGCTCCCATTCTAACGAACAGCCAGTCTGAGGCTGGTCGTGGGCAACAATGGAGGATAGAGGACTCTTCCTCTCTCTATTCAACGGGTCACATTCAGAATACCGCAGAACAACCACCACGCCGCACCATCCGCATACCTAGGCCACAACCCGTTACCATCACCCCTTTACCGACACCCACATATCACTCGCCCGCGCCCAATAACCCACTACCCTCTTTCCTTAAGCCTATTACGCCCCGCACCACTACGCCCCCACCATATAACCCACCACAAGCCAACTACGCACCCCTTTTACCATCTAGGCCATTACTTCGCGTACCATTTCCTACTTCACCCGCTACCACTACCTATCCAGACACCATCCAACCATCCAGACCGCTATTACGCGTCCCATTCCCCACTTCACCGACCGCATACCCATCTACCATCCAACCCTCTAGGCCTTTAATCCGCACCGCGCCATCACCACCTAACAGAACGCCACCACCTACGTATCAACCCTCCGCACCGCTTACGCCACCCGATTCTGTGGTACTCAAGGTGTCACCCGGATCCTCCACGGTCGAGGAACATGCGCTCCGGAGTGGAAGGATTTTCAACAAGGTCTTTCCTCAGTCCACAGTCAGAGACGGCCCATCACAGCCGACTGACGAAGCCCATAATGAAGAGAGTGCACCAGGCACTCAATATGACTTGTTGAAACATCTGGACAGAACACCGGCACGGATCACTGTACTTGAATTGATTAAAAGGTCCAAGATTCACCAAGAAGCCTTAATGGAATACCTACAGAAGGTGATGGTCAACGAAGACGTGCCGGTAGAGAAAATTGCAGCACTACTAGTTCCTCAGGGGGATCAGCCCTCAATTACATTCCACACATCGGAACTAGCACCGCCAGCCGCTAGAAGCATGGCTCTGAGCATCACGGTCAATATCTGCAAAAAGGCCGTGGATGCATGCCTGGTTGATACAGGGGCTTCAATTAATGTTTTACCTCCGAAGACCCTGGAACTGTGCGGTGTGCCCAAGGAGAAATGGCTGCCTAGCCCCATCTCAGTTACGGCATATGACAATTCTACCCGTTCCCCTCTGGGAATGGTTTATTTAAAAGTGGAGCTGGGTCCAGTAAGTCATGCAGAGGTCGAATTTCATATTCTAGAAATTGACCCTTCCATAAATGCCATTCTGGGACGTCCTTATATCAAAACTCTTGAGGCGATTCCTTCTACGAATCACCAATGCCTCAAATTCCCTTATAAAGGACGAATTATTAAAGTGACGAGCATGCCGATCCTTGCTGCTGCTCATACCTTAAATATTAAATATGCTGTTTTACCTGGCCGACAACCTTTTCTGTCGGTATTACAGGTCTACCGTCCAGTGGCTGATCCTTTGAAAGCCGCTACCATTTCTCCATACCCATTAAATGCTATCAAAAGGGGGAAGTGCATGAGTACCCCAGGATGGAGAATCATGATGAAAAATGGCTATCAGCCTGGGAAAGGTCTGGGCACACAGTTGCAAGGCAGGACCACTCCTGTCATCATCGGGCAGTACCCGGAAGCGGTCTGGGCTATAGGCCGAGGAAACTGAAGCAAGACAGGGTTCAGCAAGAAGATGGTCAAGAAATCTTGGAAACAATGTCCACACCACTTAAAGAAGGCCGAGATCCCTTAACATGGACCCTATATACACACTTTGTGAAAGGGCCCATACTTAGTCACGACAACACGGTGGTCATTACTTCATGTTTTGACTTCCATGACATATATGGGAGGGACTTGGCCAGACATTGTTCCGAACTACTTACGTACCAATCCTTGGAGGCTTTGCGGCCTATGAAAAGGAGAAAATTCCATGACCCCGAATGCGAATGGTACAGATGGTTCGACCTGAGGGACCTATACATAGCACTGAACAGATTATTCCTGGATCCTGCAGAACCCAAGTGGCCACCGCAGATGGACGAGCTAATTGAGAGCCCTGGCGCAATCTTTGATAAGCGGATACTGCTGTCCGAACAAACTGATGAAGGGGAGCCAGATGACCCCTATGAAGCTGGTTATACAACAGATCTGCTATGGAGGGGGACATATCCTTCACATGTCCTAATGCTTCATACTCTATTTCGCACACTGCTCTTGACCCCGACTTGGTCGCGGGTCATTACTGAAGACATTCCACGGGCCCCGCCCGTTATGATTACTCTGTCCCCTCGGGACCTTATTCCACAACCTCCTCTCGACCTAGAGAGGATGTATGATCTGATCTGGGACATATTCCTATATGATCCCCCTAATCCTCTGGCCTTGGTGCCGCTTCCTCCGTCTGATTCCCCTTCCATTTGTATTCACTCCTGCTTCATGTATAATTCCTCCGATATCCAAAAAAAAACGCCAATTTTACAACAAATTCTTCCCAAATCATTATCGAGGAAACATCTTACTTATCCGATTACACCCCATCGCGCGGGTCCGTCGGTCAAGATTCTCTCTTAAACATATTCTGCCCCTCCCCACGGGAGGATTCCCCTGTATTTCCACTTGTATCCCAGGATTTTCATCCTGCTTCATCTTCATTAGGTTATGATAGGCAGTTTAGTGAAGTTAAGAAGTATAGTTTTAGGCAGGTTAGTCAGGTTAGGAAGTCTAGGAAGCCTAAGGGTAGGCAAATTCCAGAAAGATACCTCCAGGATTTGGCTGATAAATGTTCTTTTTGCTCTTTAATCCCTCAGCTTTTAGAAGATCCAATTCAGATGCCAGAAGATTGTACAGATGATGAGTCAGTCAATGATGGGTACGGGGTATATGAGTTAGTGCATGAAAAGGACCCCATTGTTGAAGATGAGGAAGATGATGAGGACGCAGCTGAGGCGTATGCCAGTGGAGTGAAGAGATTTGATGAACCCTCAGCTGCCGTAGAAGAGCCCACCAAAGAAATAAACTTAGGGACTGAAGGCGAACCTAAGGTTGTCCTCGTCAGTAAAAATCTTTCTACAGAGGATGAGAAGGCAATGGTACAAGTGCTTAAGGATTATAAGGACACTTTCGCCTGGAGTTACGAGGATATGCCGGGGTTAGACTCATCTTTAGTTGAACACAGGTTAACTTTAAAGGATGGAGCTAGTCCGGTCAAACAGAAATTAAGGCGATTCCACCCACAAATGGCTTTAAAGATGAAGGAAGAGGTCGACAAATTACACAAAGCCAAATTCATTAGAGTTGTCCTTTATCCATAATGGGTGGCCAACATAGTCCCGGTTATGAAAAAGGACTGGAAGGTCAGAATTTGCATTGACTTCCGCGATCTGAACCGGGCGTGTCCTAAAGATGATTTCCCATTGCCTCATATTGATGTACTCATCGATAACACTGCTGGCTATGAGACATTATCGTTTATGGATGGATTTTCAGGATACAACCAGATTAAGCTGGCAGAAGAGGATCAAGAGAAGACTTCATTCACTATACCTTGGGGAACGTATTGTTATGTCGTCATGCCATTTGGATTGAAGAACGCTGGAGCCACTTATCAAAGGGCTATGATGGCAATATTTCATGACATGATGCATATAGATTTGGAAGTGTATGTGGATGACTTATTGGTTAAGTCTAAAACGAAGGCTGAGCACGCCAAAGTTTTGGCAAGGGTATTAGAGAGATCGAGAGAGTATCAGTTGAAGATGAACCCCAAGAAATGTGTATTCGGGATATCTTCAGGGAAATTGCTTGGATTCATTGTCAGCAAACGGGGAATTGAGATCGATCCCAATAAGGCGAAGGCTATCAGAGAAATGCCACCTCCCAAAAACTTGAAAGAGTTAAGAGGATTAATCGGGAGGTTACAATTTATTCGCCGTTTTGTCTCCCAGCACTCACAAAGGTGTAAGCCGTTTTACGAGCTTACCAAGCCAGGAGTCAAATTCAATTGGGACGATAAGTGTCAGGAGGCATTTGATGGATTAAAGGACTATTTGGCAAGTCCTCCTGTTTTGAGGCAACTCTTGACCCCAAGTTCAAGTCATATCAAGAACTTACTTCTGCTTATTCAAAGCTTTTCACAAAATTGATCTTTGTCCATGTCCCTAGAAATCAAAACATCCTAGCTGACGCTCTAGCTTCACTTGCATCTTCTCTTGATTTTCTAATCAACAAGCAATCTGAATCAATCATAGTTCATAGGCGTCTTTCACCCGCCGTGAAAGATCCTTCATTTCTTAGAACAAAGGAGAAGTTGCTGAAGAAATTCAAAGATGGAAGTATTGTGGAGAAAAGAGAAATCATGTTGATGGAGCTGTTAGAAGAGATGGATGATGAACAGAAGCCATGGTATTATGAAATTGCAAAATATTGTGAAGATCAATCGTATCCTGAAGAAGCTACAACTGAGGAAAAAAGAGCTATCAGGAGAGTTGCTCAACGATACACCCTAGTTGGGGGAGCATTATATAAGAGAGGTTTTGATGGAGTTCTTCTGAGATGTTTAGACGAGGATGAGCTTTGGAAGGTTATGTAAGGAGCTCATAGTGGAGTTTGTGGTGGCCATGTCAATGGACAGATGCTAGCAAAGAAGATCCTTAGACAAGGATTTTATTAGCCAACTATGGAAGAAGATTGTGTAGGATATGTCCGTAGGTGTGCTAAGTGTCAACTTCACACCGACAAAATTCATTCTCCTGCATCTTCACTCCATCCTGTTTCCTCCCCATGGCCTTTCTCCATGTGGGCTTTCGACATTATTGGACCTCTTGGTAACCTAGATTCCGGCATCAAGCAAAAATCTTTCATTCTCACGGCAACGGAATACTTCACCAAGTGGGCAGAAGCTGAAGCATACGTGGAGATCAAAGCATCAACCGTCTGCAAATTCATCATGAAGAACATCATCACAAGATTCGGAATTCCAAGTACCATCGTCACCGACAACGGACCGCAGTTCGTGTCACAGGAATTGAAGGACCTCTACAACAGATATGAAATTGCATTGCATCATTCATCTCCTTATTATCCGCAAGGCAATAGCCAAGCAGAGGCAACTAATAAGACTTTGATAAAAATTATCAAAAAGACGTGTAAATCTAACAAATTCGCAGATTGGCCAGAAAAATTGGTTGAGGCTCTATGGGCCTACCGAACTTCAATCCGCACGCCCACTGGACAAACTCCTTATTCCTTAACATTTGGAATGGAGGCGGTAGTTCCATATGAGATCCTTATACCGTCATTAAGAGTACAATTGAACAAGGAATTCTCCATTGATGAACATCGTTCAGCACTCCTTGCTCAATTGGAACTTTTAGACGAGAAAAGATGGTTAGCTGCTAATCATGCGAAAGCTTATCAAAACAGATTAGCACGTTTTTATCAAAAGAAAGTCATTGAACGAAAGTTCAAAGTCGGTGAAATGGTCGTTAAAAGAATTTTTGTAAAACCTGGTGGTCCGCGTTCTAAGCTCCAACCCAACTGGGAAAGACCTTATGTTGTATCACATGCTTTTCCTGGTAATGCTTATCGTCTTATTAATGCAGAAGGAGAAGAGCTAAATCATCCCTGGAATGGTTTACATCTTAAGAAATACTACCCTTAGGTTAAAGAGTCGATCAGTATGGTTCAAAGACCAGAGGAATCAGAAAATTTATACACTCAAATTTCTTTGTTAGTCTGAATAATTTAACTTCAAACCCATTACTGCACACACTGACACGTTTGATTCGTGAGTAACAAGAGATGTCAAGTCCTAAAGAATATCAAAAGCTTGACTAAGAGTGTAAAGTACAAACCATTCCTTTTAAAGTAAAATTCTGTTTTACACTCGGCCCATGATGTCGGAACGAGGCTTAAAATAGACTACCAAGAATACCCGCCATCTTAGTAGGAGGCCGTCATAAAAAAAAATGGGGGAGATCCGTTCCAAAGCAAAGCAAAGAAAGAAAAGAATAGAAAAAACAAAAGGAAAAGGCAAGATTCAAAATCAAAAGGCCAATACACTACAAACGTCACATCAAGGCCATGAAATGAAACAAAAGGGAACGCAAGGTCGATAAATACCCCGGAAAGAAAATGACCGAACCCCAACAGATATTAGGGTTGGAAAGGAACATCTTTTTAGATCTCCGGAACCTTCTCATGAGCTTTCTAAATCTATTCTTCTTTTCTTTCTAAAGTGGTGTACTTCAAACTTAAAGAATGGCTTAGATTGACTAAGGGTCAAATCATCAAATGGGATCACGAATGGAAACACAAGTTCAAACACGATGGGTTTTAAGTTAAGTTGTTAAAGAACAATTTGGAAATTAAGTTAATAAATGAATATGATCTTTTGATCTAAGTACCATACTGGTCTTTTAGTCAAAAATTCAAAAAAAATACATATGTCAAAATTCAAAAAAATTGCATAGTCAAAAATTCAAAAAAGTACATATTTCAAAAATTCAAAAAAAATGTACATTTGTCAAAATCTAAAAAAAGAATACATATTTCAAAACCCAAACAAAAATGAATATTTCAAAACCACAAAAATATTTCAATTAGCATTTGCTTGTTGCATTTAATGTGTTTCACTCCTTTTATTTTCAGTAAGCATCTGTTTGCTTGCATGTTGCATTTTGCTTAAGTCTGATTATTCTTATTACCTTTGTTAATAAAGGCTATGCCCCTTGACCATTTATTGAAGGAAAAGAATGACCGACCATTTATTTGGTCAGGCAAGGGGCTAAGCCTAAACAAATGCTTAACTTGTTTGTTCAAGTCATATACAGGACACAAGGCATGAAGAGAGTTGGAATTCGAGTAGAGAACAGCCAGAAACCTGTTTCTGTGAGTAAAAGGCGTCGAGGAGAACTGACGCGTTTCAAGAAAATTCGGAGCAAAGTTGGAAATATCGAGAAGATCTCACTGAGGGAGCCAAGAAGTCCTGACCGTGGCTAAAAAGACGGTTATTTCTATCCTTGTACTCCGGCCATGTAATTATTTTGCATTTGCATTACTATATGATAAATATTTATTAGATTATATCAAGGACCTTGTGGTTTTGATGAAACTGGAATTTGAGTTCCCCTACAACAAAAACAGTGATAATTCCAGAGGATTCTTAATCGCACGGATAGGCCGTTGGGTTGTTGATTAGTGAGGACGATGGTTCTACTTTTGTGAAACGGTGCGTGGATAAACAAGCTTTGGCTTAGCACTGAATTACAAGAATTGGTATCTTGACTCATTAATAACAATTTAACAATATTATCCTTGATTAATTTATATTTTATTTGACTTTATATTTTTCTTTTAGCCCAGCATGCATCATATAGGACTTTGAAATTATTGAAATAAGAATTAATTACTGATTAAGTTTCAGACCATTAATCAAATAACTCCAACATGATATGAAATATTCCATTCCGAATTGAGTATCTTGATTATCTTTGAGGTTCGCTTAAAGATATCCTTGGAATTCTATCCTTGATTGGATTCTTTATCCAATATTCTTGTTTTCTTTTAAGATCCATCATGGCTGTAGCACGTCCACATTGGCAGGCAAACGCTCCCCATAATGAAACCTGCAGTGTCTACGACCTGGGGTACTTCCCACTCCGAGGAGGTTGATCGACTTTATTTTATTTCCTTGTCTACTTCATCCAGACAGGATTAATTCCATTGATCTCTTTGAGCTATCTTCATTGATAATTTTGAGAAAAATTCCAGTCATGTGATGTTAAGAGCGTGTCTCATCACACCTTGGCATCACCTTTTCAGTACATTCCATTCCATTTCACTCCCTTGCAAAGACAATGCCAAGGTGAGGCAGCTGTAGACACGCTAATTTTGACGTCATTTCGAGTAAATTTCATATCATACAATAATGCCTCGAAATGGTCTGATAATTAATCATTAATTAATTTTTATTAATCTTTTTAAGTGTCGGGTTTAACATATGTGTTTAAGTTAATCAATTGAATTGGTTTTAGCTCAAATTTGAGTTAAAATATGAAGAATTCTAAAAGACGTCGACCCAAGTGGACGCCATTTAGACTTTATTCTTATTTTTGTGATTAAATTTGAATTTGAATTAATTAATTAATTAACTAAAAGGCGTCTGGTAATGTCGACGCGTTTTAAGTTTCCTAAGTGATTTTAACTTCCCCTCCGGATGTTTATCCTTATCTTAATTAGTCTAAAAGACGTCTATACAGGTGGACGCGTTTTACCTAATAAAGATAAAGATAAGTTTTCCCGGATATTTATCCTTATCTTAATTAATCTGAAAGGCGTCAGCCATGGTGGACGCATTTTAGATAATTACAGATAAAGATGAATTAATTAGTATTTATCTGTCAATTAAGATGGATAAATTCGAGGTTTTTTGCTATGTTAATCGCGAACGCAAGAAAAAGCCTATAAATACCTTGCATGTTGAAGAGTTAAAAAAGTTGAAATCCATTAAGAGAGAGCATTATTATAGCGAGTTGAAGATCGAAGCAACAACGTCGGAACGCCGGAGCGCTGCCATTTCCAGAAGTCGGCGTCCTTTCAAGATCTTCATCTTTTCAAAGCTTCATCCGATTGGGCATAAGTGTTTCATTTTTGCATTTTCATTTTTATCTTCATTAATTTCATTCTTCATTCACTTCATGCAAACACACACCACAGCATAATTTTTCAAAACCTACTTGATTTAAGGGGTTTCAAAGCCACTCAACAAGTAAGTTTGATGTTCAATCATATGTCCAAAATCATGATTAGTTCAGATACTGCTTCTACTTAAATTCTCATCATCATTGTTTCTTCATTTTCTGTTTCTGTCTCTGCTGCACTCAACAACAACGAGAGATTCAAAAGGAGAAATCAAACACAAAGTCAGAAAGACTTCTGGACGATCCTCAACCTCAAATTCAACAGCAAGAACAAAAAGCAAAGAAAGGGCTCTCTTTCTTCAACCGGCTGAGGAAGGGGAACCAAGGACTCAATCTTCCGTGTTTGAACAGGTAAGCGATCATATCTCTTTTGAAACTTTTTAGTTAAAAGTTTCTGGCGATCACTGCACTTAGTTGCTATTTTTAATAGGTTAGTTTACACTAAACAACATAGATTTTTCATGTTAATCACACGGTCCTTCTAAGCACCTACAGCGGTGACCCGCGGAGGCTTCGTAGGCTGCGAAGAACGAGGAACTCGAGGATATCCGTCGCGGGGAGGATCGCATGGACTTCGCTAGAGGCCGGACGCTTGCGCGGCTTGCGGTGTCACTCCGACGGAACCAAACGGCTGCGGATCCGAATACGCACACGGTGAGTTCTTCGATAATCCGATTATCGTATTTTAGATTTCGAAACGGGAACGGATCGCTATAAATATTTTGGTTTTCCACTGCGTGAGCGATCCGGAGAAACCGAGAAAACCCAACAGTGGTATCAGAGCCAGGTTCCACTGTTTCTCGTCCCGTTTCGGTTTCCGAAGTTGATTTTTCTTGAGTTATTCCATGCGTTTAATCCGATTAAAATGACGGAATCGTGTTCATAAGATGAACACAAATAATTTGATTATTTTTCTGTGATTTTTCGGATTTTATTTGGGGTTTTCGGAGTTCTTCATGAGATGATGAACCGGGGTACTTCGGCGATTTTATACGACCTTCCCAAGCGTTGGGATGGCCGGCCGAGGCTCCGGATCCATAGAGGATAGTCACCTCTATCCACCGGTCACCAAGACCGCCACCGAAGTGCCCTTGGAGGGCCATTAATTTAAGCCCTAAAACGGTTTTAAAACCCTGCGAAAAACCAGTTTTTGGGGGTTTTGAATGGGCTTAGCCGGGTGTTGTTTGACCACCGCCGGCGGCCCAGCCGGCGCCGGGCACGTCGCCGGCGCCGGGGGCAACGCCGGCCGGGGCCGGCGGCGCCTGGGGCTCGCCGGCGGCGGCGCTGCCCAGCCGCCCTCCTACCTGCAACCTGGAAAGGGGGCTAGGGTTTCGGGTGGGAGGTTAGGGGTGACGGTTTGAGCGTGGACCGGACCGACCGGTCCGACCGGTCAGTCGGACCTGGTTCTGCACCGAACCGGGCCCTTGCTTGGCTGGCGCCAGGGCCCGAGCCCATTGCAGGGTGGCTCGGGCCTAGCCCGAGCCAGTTGGCTGAGCCCATTTCCCTTCTATCCCTTAAATCCCTGCACCTCTATAGCCCATTTATATTAGAAATTAAATTGAAGTTTAATTTAAAATTTTAAAATTGTTTTGAAAGTTTAAATTAGTACTCAATTTTATTTTATATTGGGCTATTATGATTATGAATCATTAGCTTTAACAAATTGTTGTTAATTTACAAAGTTAATTATTAATTTAAATGTTAAATTAATAATTAATTTTTATATGACTAATTTAAGGAATTGACTTTAGTGGTTAACAGTAATAATCTAAATGTTAGATTTTTTTTACTACTTAATCATCTAAATGTTAATTTATTGGAGTTAGTTATTAATTTAAGAGTTAAATTAATAATTAATTTTAATGACTAATTTAAGTGTTAAATTAGCAGTCTTTAATTATTATTGTTAGTTATTAATTTAAGAGTTAAATTAATGATTAACATTAATCATTTAATCTAATTGTTAGATTAATGATTATTAATTAATTAAATTTGATTGTTAATTTAAGTGTTAAGTTAACAATTAATTAACTAATCTAATTGTTAGATTGTAGTCATTGATTAATTAGTGTTAATTAATAATTTAAGTGTTAAATTAATAATTAACATTAATTAACTAATCTAAGAGTTAGATTAATAGTTAATTAATAATTAGAGTTAATTAATAATTTAAGTGTTAAATTATTAATTAACTTTGTTGGACTGGTCTAAGAGTTAGATTAATTATTAATAGTCTAATTGTTAGATTATTAAAGGGGTTTTAATCTAAGTGTTAGATTATTAGAAATGTTCTAATTTGCATGGAATAATCTGGAATTATTGATTTGGAATGTGTGCGCATGTGGTGTGTGTTTAATGCTTTTAAATTTAGATTTAATTGCATGTTAAGTTAATAAAATGAGTTTTCAAAATTTAAACACCAATTTTGATTGGATCCCAGCTTTTTGAAAGCCAAAATTATTTATTTTGAAAACTCATTTGTTTTAGCCATGTGATGCGCTGAATCATGTGTGGAATGTTTAAAACACACCGTGGTCATAGATATGCACTTATTTAATTGTTCATGTGATGAATGATGGATTGAGTGGATCGTGGATGTATGTTTTTTATTAATTGTTAATAAATAGAGGTCTGCGCACCTCTCTCTCTCATACTCCGATGTATTTCAATTTACCTGTTAATTCTAGAATTAATGTAATATGATCGAGGCAACCGAGGAAGGAGCGAGGACGATCCACAGCTGCAACCAGGAAGGCGAAAAGATGGAGATCTCTTGCCTATGTGTTTGCAGGTTATCTAATATAATTGTTATGATTAGAATGTGTGTGCGTTTGACTGTTGACTCCAGTCAAACCCACTGTGCTATCCATGACCACACTAATGTCATGTATGTGATGCATTGTTTATCTTTTGATTATGAATCAAAGCAGGTTATAGTATTTCGTAAATATATATGATATATCTATATACTATCACCTAGGAGAGACCAAGATAAAAGTTATCCAAATACCCTCAGATAAACTCTAAGCCGTAATGCGAGTAGTTGAGAACTTACCGTGTGGTCCACCATCGTTATAGTCATAGGATTCGAATCACTTTAGGCAGGTTTGTTGTGCTATCCACAAGGCCTGCTTAATTGAGAGGAGAAACTGTGGCTATGACATTAGATGCCTATAGATCGGGGTAGAGGAACCATGTAGCTTTGTTGTGCTATCCACAAGGGCTGCATGCAAATCTATGCTCGTCGCGTAATGATGGTTAGCTTAGACCAGAATTAGTGGTTTGTTGTGCTATCCACAAGGCCATTAAATCTCTGGGGACCGAAGCTATGATCAGATATTGCAAGGAGTTGCAAGTCCCATGAGTTGGGTGCTCTCTGATTGTATTACACTTTGTTGTGCTATCCACAAGGCTGTAGTGCAAGTCATTGAGATTCTGATCCTCACTAGGAGACTGTCGGCGTCTCCCGTTCTGTATAACTGAGGGTTATACAGTCCGTCGAAAATTAGTGGGAGATAAACTTGAACAAAAGACCATGTCTTGTTTTAAACTTTAATAATTGAACATCTGCTAAATAGATTTTACTTATCTCCTGTAGGGAATTATGTCGTCGAATAACCCACTCCGTGGCATACTTGATGCCCTTTTGACTTACCTGATCTACTCGGATTGGTTCAGACTGAAGAATGTCTTCAGATCTGAGCACAATAACTTTGTTCCTAGAGCTGATCCTCCTGATGAATCGGCATTGGATGCCCCTGAAGCAGGGATGACAACTAACGATAAAGGATCAAAGGACAAAGGTAAAAGAGTAGTGAAGGGTGACTGCTTCTACTATAAGCAGTATGATCACTGGAAGAGGAACTGCAAGGAGTTCCTTGATGATAAAGCTCATGGAAGAGTGAAGTTGTCTGAAGCTTCAGATATCTATACGATAGATATCAACTTATCAGTTAGAGATTTCACATCTTGGGTATTAGATACCGGATGTGCTTCTCATATCTGCCATGATGTGCAGATGCTGACAAGTAAGCACAAGCTGAGACAAGGTGAGGTGGAATTGAGGCTAGGAAACAGTGCAAAAGTTGCGGCGATTGCTGTTGGGACAGTAAACCTCAGGCTTCCATCGGGAGACACCTTACTATTAGAAGATTGTTATTATGTTCCTAGCATAATAAAGAACATCATATCAATATCTTGTTTGGACAAGATAGGATATAGGTTGACTATTGAGAATAGAAGTTGTTCGATTTATTATGGTAATAAATCAATAGCTTCGGCATCTTTAGTCAACGGTCTATATCTATTAGATGTTTCTCATTATAATCTTCAGATTGATAATGCTCTTAAGAAGAGTAAGAATTGTGTGAACCAGGCCTACATGTGGCATTGTAGACTCGGGCACAATGGCGAAAGCAGGTTGCAAAAGTTGCACAAGCATGGTTATTTAACAGCATTCGATTATGAATCGTTTGCAACATGTGAATCCTGCCTTATGGGAAAGATGGCAAAATCTCCATTTAGTGGACATAGAGAACGTGCCAAGGACATTTTGGAACTAATACATTCGGATGTATGTGGTCCCATGTCCACCCAAGCCAAAGGTGGCTTTTCTTACTTCATCACGTTCACCGATGACTTCTCAAGATTCGGCTATGTGTACTTAATGAAGTACAAGTCAGAAGCATTTGAGAAGTTCAAGGAGTTCAAGAATGAGGTGGAGCAGCAGTTAGGAAAGAGTATTAAAGCTCTTCGATCAGATCGAGGAGGAGAATACTTAAGTACTAATTTCACACAATTCTTAAAGGATAATGGTATCCTTTCTCAGCTGACCCCTCCATATACACCACAGATGAATGGTGTATCTGAAAGGAGGAATCGCACTTTGTTGGACATGGTGCGATCTATGATGAGCTTTTCAGGATTACCAGTGTCCCTCTGAGGGTATGCTCTAGAGTCAGCAGCATACCTACTGAACAGAGTACACAGCAAGTCTGTGGCCTCTACTCCATATGAGATATGGAAAGGCAGGAAACCAGAATTTAAACATGTTAAAGTCTGGGGTTGTCCTGCTCATGTAAAGAGTCATGATCCTGACAAACTGGAATCACAAACTGATAAATGTAGGTTTGTGGGATATCCAAAGGAAACCTTTGGATACTATTTTTTCCATCCTGGTGAACAAAAGGTGTTTGTCGCCAGGAAAACTGTCTTCCTGGAAGAGGAATACCTTCTCCAGGAGGACAGTGGGAGTAAAATAGTACTGGAAGAGGTTCCAGAACCCCAAACAGCTGCATTATCATCAGATGAGATATCAGTTCCTAAATCTGTTCAGGTACACACAGATGAGCCTCGTAGATCTGGTAGAGTACCTAGACTACCTGAACGATATGTGGGACATATCGCTGAAGGTGAGTCTAAGGTATAATATAATAAGGATGATGATCCTAAAACCTACCAGGAGGCCATAGAAGGCCCAGAAGCCGGGAAATGGCGAGAAGCCATGAACTCAGAAATCCAGTCCATGTACACCAACCAAGTTTGGAACTTGGAGGACTTACCTGAGGGTATTGTACCCATCGGTTGCAAGTGGATCTTTAAGAGAAAGATCGGTGCTGATGGACGGATCGACACTTATAAGGCAAGGTTGGTGGCAAAGGGATATCGTCAAAGGCAAGGAATTGACTATGACGAGACTTTCTCACCAGTTCCCATGATAAAGTCGATCAGAGTTCTGCTCGCCATTGCTGCACATTATGATTATGAAATCTGGCAGATGGATGTGAAGACTGCCTTCCTCAATGGTAACCTTGAGGAGGAGGTGTATATGATACAACCAGAAGGTTTCACATCCAAAGAATCTCCAGATAAAGTGTGCAAGCTTCAGAGGTCCATTTATGGACTGAAGCAGGCCTCCTGGAGCTGGAACATAAGATTTGACGAGGCTGTCAAGTCTTATGACTTCATTAAGAATGAAGATGAGCCTTGTGTGTACAAGAAGACCAGTGGGAGTGCAGTCACTTTTCTAGTTCTTTACGTAGATGACATACTACTCATTGGAAATGATGTAGCTATGATGTCATCAGTAAAGGTCTGACTGTCGAAAAACTTCTCCATGAAGGATTTGGGAGAAGCATCCTACGTATTGGGAATACGGATCTATAGAGATAGATCAAAGAGGATGCTTGGAATGACCCAATCCTTGTACATAGATACCATAGTCAAAAGGTTTGGCATGAAAAATTCCAAGAGAGGTTTTATACCGATGAGACATAGAATCAATCTCTCAAAGGAGCAGTCTCCTAAGACTCCTAATGAGATGGCATTCATGGATAGAATACCCTATGCCTCTGCCATAGGATCTATCATGTATGCCATGCTATGTACACGGCCTGATGTTGCATTTGCTCTAAGTGTTACGAGCAGATTTCAGGCTGATCCAGGCGAAGAGCACTGGAAGACAGTGAAATGTATCCTTAAGTACTTGAGAAGAACTAAAGATATGTTTCTTATCTATGGAGGAGGTGACTTAAAACTGCGAGGCTTTACTGACTCGAGTTTCCAGTCAGATCCAGATGATAGCAAGTCAACATCTGGATTCGTGTTTACATTGAACGGAGGGGCAGTGTGCTGGAAGAGTTCCAAGCAAGTAACCACTGCAGATTCGACGACTGAAGCTGAGTACATCGCTGCAGCTGAAGCCGCCAAGGAAGCAGTGTGGTTGAAGAAATTCATCACCGACCTCGGCGTAGTTCCCAGCATCTCTGAGCCTGTTCCACTGTTGTGCGACAACAATGGAGCGATTGCGCAAGCGAAAGAGCCACGGTCTCATCAGAAATCGAAGCATATTCTGAGGCGCTTTCACCTTATCAGAGAAATCATATCCAGAGGAGATGTAGTAGTGGAGAGAGTTCCATCCGTCGACAATGTAGCAGATCCACTGACAAAGCCGTTGGCTCAAATTGTGTTTGAGCGTCACCTAGAGTCTATGGGCTTATTGTATAAAGGTGATTGGCTTTAGTCCAAGTGGGAGATTGTTAGTTTAGGTGGCCTACAAGCCAATCTAACAATGTAAATCTCGTTCATTATTAATAAAATGGCATAATATTCATTATGTGTAAATCGCGTAAATTATCGTTTCATAATGAAGTCCGTGAATATGTGCTATGGTGATCAGATTATGATGAGATCATACTAATGAGACTGATCACTTAAACACACATATTCTTAATCGTTCCTAGTCGGAGGATATCCGAGAAGGGCATCGGATATCCGGTTAGACTAGTACAGATTACTCCTGCTCATATGATGAGGGTGACTGGTCTCATAAGTCACTTGTGTGGAGACACTAAGGAGAATCTGTAGGTGCTCATTGGAGAATGAGTTCACTGAACTGATCTGACTGAATCGCTGGATGGTATTGTACCTAACTGTCAACCAGCTTGATTCTATTGTCGCAGTTGCGTTGATGGTCCTCGGACCTGAGACACCAAGGACACCTTGGCGGTGGACTTCTGTACTTTGACCTTGGTCTACGAATCTCTAGCCATGGGATTCTAATACGCCAAGGATTGGGTGCAGCGGAATACCGTCGACGGTAATTGTGTGTCAATAAGGAATCATTCGCTCTCGGTACTTAGAGAGAGAATGCTCTAGGAAGCATGCGCGGAAGTCCCTGGCCAGGGCGGACGATAATATCGGAAAAGGAGTTTTCCAATATTCATCAGCGGCATCCAATCCAAGTGAGTCGACCGGTTAGGGTTTGACAGCTTGCCATACCCTGAGTTGACTCGAGAGCATTGTACGAATGAAGGATTATATCCACGCGATAACTGTCGGCGGAAAGGTTCCAAGAGTGGGTTACTTAACCCCAAATACCTTCCGCGTTCACGCGGTGTTGCTTGGCACCCAACGTAATCGGAGGCCCGGTCGAATTCGATGTGCGACATCAATTTGATTGGTTAATTGATTAATAAAGGGTTATTAATTAATTAATAAAGCCAGTGAGGAGTCACTGGGCTTACTGGGCCATTAACTGGACTGGTACTTGGGCCTAGAGGGTCACACGCAAATGATTCTCAAGGCAATGGATAAATAAGTGGGTTTTATACAAACCGGGGGTTTTTGTGAAAAACCGCGCGGTTAGTATAAAACATAGCGAACGGGCTGAGCAGGCCAAGCTGTTGCTAACCCTAGCCGCCCCTACTTAGTTTCTGTCTTCCTCTGACGTCCAGGCAGATCCAGATCTGCTCCACCGCTTCTCCGAATCCCGTTCGACGGGAAATCGTCTGCGCACTGCGGCGATCATTGCGGCGACCGACGGAGGCTTCGTGGGCTGCGAAGAACGAGGAACTCGAGGATATCCGTCGCGGGGAGGATCGCGTGGACTTCGCTAGAGGCTGGGCGCTTGCGCGGCTTGCGGTGTCACACCGACGGAACCAAACGGCTGTGGATTCGAATCCGCACACGGTGAGTTCTTCGATAATCCGATTATCGTATTTTAGATTTCGAAACGGGAACGGATCGCTATAAATATTTTTGTTTTCCGCTGCGTGAGCGATCCGGAGAAACCGAGAAACCCCAACAACTTGAAGCTGCGAGGCTTTACTCACTTGAGTTTCCAGTCAGATCCAGATGACAGCAAGTCTATATCTGGATTCGTGTTTACTTTGAACGGAGGGGCAGTGTACTGGAAGAGTTCCAAGCAAGCAACCACTGCAGATTCGACGACTGAAGCTGAGTACATCGCTACAGCCGAAGCCGCCAAGGAAGCAGTGTGGTTGAAGAAATTCATCACCGACCTCGATGTAGTTCCCAGTATCTCTGAACATGTTCCGTTGTTGTGCGACAACAATGGAGCCATTGCGCAAGCGAAAGAGTCGCGGTCTCATCAGAAATCGTAGCATATTCTGAGGCGCTTTCATCTTATCAGAGAGATCATATCCAGAGGAGATGTAGTACTGGAAAGAGCTCCATCCGTCGACAATGTAGCAGATCTACTGACAAAGCCGTTGGCTCAAATTGTGTTTAAGCGTCACCTAGAGTCTATAGGCTTACTGTATAAAGGTAATTGGCTTTAGTCCAAGTGGGAGATTGTTAGTCTTAGGTGGCCTACAAGCTAATCTGACTATGTAAATCTCGTTCATATTTATTAATAAAATGGCGTAATATTCATTGTGTGTAAATCATATTAATTATCGTCTCATAATGAAGTCCGTGAATATGTGCGATAGTGATCAGATTATGATGAGATCATACTAATGAGACTGATCACTTAAACACACATATTCTTAATCGTTCCTAGTCGGAGGATATCCGAGAAGGACATCGGATATCCGATTTAGACTGGTATAGATTACTCATGCTCATATGATGAGGGTGACTGATATCATAAGTCACTTGTGTGGAGACACTAAGGCGAATCTGTAGGTGCTCATTGGAGAATGAGTTCACTGAACTGATCCGACTGAATCGCTAGATAGTATTATACCTCACTGTCAACCAGCTTGATTCTATTGTCGCAGTTGCGTGGATGGTCCTCAGACCTCAGACACCAAGGACACCTTGTCAGTGGACTTTTGTGCTTTGACCTTGGTTTATGAATCTCTAACCACGGGATTCTAAATAGCCAAGGATTGGGTACAGCGGAATACCGTCGAAGGGAATTGTGTGTCAATAAGGAATCATTCGCTCTCGGTACTTAGAGAGAGAATGCTCTAAGAAGGATGCGCGGAAGTCCCTGGCCAGGGTGGACGATAATATCAGGAAATGAGTTTTCCGATATTCATCAGCGACATCCAATCCAAGTGAGTCGACCGGTTAGGGTTTGACAGCATGCCATATCCTAAGTTGACTCGAGGGCATTGTACGAATGAAGGATTATATCCACACGGTAACTGTCGGCGGAAAGGTTCCAAGAGTGGGTTGCTTAACCCCGATATCTTCCGGGTTCACGCGATGTTGCTTGGCACCCAACGTGATCGGAGGCCTGGTCGAATTCGATATGCGACATCAATTCGATTGATTAATTAATTAATAAAGAGTTATTAATTGATTAATAAAGTTAGTAAGGAGTTACTGGGCTTATTGGGCAATTAACCGGACTGGTAATTGGGCCTAGAGGGTCACACGCAAATGATTCTCAAGGCGATGGATAAATAAGTGGGTTTTATATAAACCGGGGGTTTTTATGAAAAACCGCGCGGTTAGTATAAAATGTAGCGAACGGGCTGAGCAGGCCAAGCTACTGCTAACCCTTGCCGCCCCCTCCTCTGTTTCTCTCTCTCTCTGGCGTCCCAGACGGATCCGGATCCCCGTTTGACGGGAAATCGTCCGACTCCCGTTTGACGGGAAAACGTCCGCGCGTTGCGGCGATCGTTGCGGCGACCGGCGGAGGTTTCGTGGCTGCAAAAAATGAGGAACGTGAGGATATCCGTCGCGAGGAGGATCGCGTGGACTCCGCTAGAGGCCGGGCGCTTGCGCGGCTTGCGGTGTCGCACCGACGGAACCGAACGGTTGCGGATTCGAATCCGCATACAGTAAGAACTGATTATCCGATAATCTAGTTTTTAGATTTTTCGAAACTGGAATAGATCTCCGTTTTTATTTTTATTTCCACTGCGCGGGAGACCCGGAGAAACCCGAGAACCCAACAATGGTGAGGCCTCGCCACAACCGGAAGGTTTCCTTGAGAGAAAGGTGGTTGGTTCCTTTTTATACGCCGCCGGTTCTTTAGGAGTTAACCTGCACAGGTGTAGTACTAGATGCGAGATATGTTTTCCCAAGAACGAGGCTTTTTTCGAGAAATCCAATTCATTTGGGAACCTGAGTATCCACTTTTTTACCTATTCAAAGATCAGCCCTTTGTCTCTGCGTTTTCACGTCGAGAAATCTTTTCAAATCAATGAATCGACATTGTCAATTCAAATTCTGGACCTTAGAGTTGAAAGAGATTAAAAATTCTCACTTCCGCTTTCTCTGTCCGAGAAGTGCATTGTCGGAACCGGACTGGAAGGCCAAGCGGCTCTATCGTCGGTTACCTTTTGAACCCTGAATTGTGCTATGATCTCAATTAATCCCCGTTATTGCCCATAGGAGGAGTAATGGGTAGGGATGACAGGATTTGAACCCGTAACATTTTGTACCCAAAACAAAAGCGCAATTCACACCTAGGAACGCAACATACTGTTCTTATAGAGAGAAAAGCGCTTTCACACCTTCTTAATGTAAGGAATCGCCTAGAACGCAGCGGAAAATTAAATCGATTCCTATGTATCGGTTGCTGGGATCGTAAAATGGACAATTAAATAAACGCGGGAAGAACGGTTCTTCACCTTTGCGGGGTTTCGAATCTCCCGTGTATGTTTTCGACTCGGTAATCGCGCACGTGCACGATCTCTAGAGGTATCCACACGAGCTCCCGATGCAGATGCGTTTTCCTCCTTGACTTAAGTACTCCTACCCGATCTCAAATCCACCATGCGCGGAAAGAGAAAGATCTACTCCAAGAGAGAGAGAAGGAGAGCGAGAGAGGAGATAGAGAATCTGAGAGTGTGTATTTTTGTCCAACCTTTTTCACCCCTCCCCTTGGCCTCCTTATATAACAAATAAGGATAAGCACAAAGATTAATTCTCATGATCATCCAAGAGTTTAGCCTTGGATAACTCTCCATTAAATATTCATGTTTATCCTGTGATTTTTCATAAAAACCCAAATAAGCATGATATTTAACATCTCTCACCGTCTTACGAGAACTCTTATGTGTGTGACCTTCTAGGCCCATATATCAGTTCGGTTTCAGGCCCATTAAACTTAGAACCAATTCTAAAGTTTAATATTTATTAATTATTATTTAAGCATCATATGTTAAATAATTAATTCAATAAATAATTGGTTTATCATCTGATGATTAATCCACTGGACATTCTAACCATGAACGGCACCAAACACTACCTCATGATCCCAGAAGATATAAGGGATATTGTTCCCTTTATTTGAACCTTTCCGTTTGCAGATACCGCACAGATAAAATCCTTCACTCATCCAATGTCCCAAAAACGCAAGGGTATGGTTTTATAGTCAAACCCTCTATCGCATTATTTAGATGGATTCTAGTACTCAGTTAATTTCTAGAAAGACATCTCTTTCATTTGACCCTAGCCAGAGATTTCTGTGTACACATCCATAGGACATTCTCTCTCCAGTCTTATACCAAGAGTGAGTGATCCCTTGTTGTTCACTCAATTACCTTCGCAAGCTTTCCACTGTATCTGAGAGACTGACTATCGTGGGCTTAATGGTTAAAGTCCACAAGTCAGAGAATCAACACACAATGGTCTACAAACAAGGTATCATTGGTGACTTAGGTCAAAGGACCAACTATGCTACTGCAACGATTGAATTTCCTGATTGACTAATAGGTATAATTACCATCCAGGAATTCTTATTTGGGTCTGTTCAGTGAACTCATTCTCTAATGAGCACCCACAAGTTTATCTTAGTGTCACCACACGAGTGAATGTGAGATCATTCACCCTCATCACATGAGCAGACATAACTTGTGTCGATCTTATCGGATATTTAATGTCCATCTCAAATATCCTATGATCGAGAACTGTTTAAGACAAGTGACTAAGGATATTGATCTCACTGTCATGATCTCATCATGATTCAATATCCCATACATTTGTCTACGGACCTTCATTACGATAGTTAATTTGCAAGAACTGTAAATGAAGAAATAATTGCCTTTATTAATAATATGAACTAGAATGAACAATGATTGGCTTTGAGGCCACCCAATTCTATCATTCTCCCACTTGGACTATAGCCAATCACCCATGTGTCTAAGTCCCATAGACTTAAGGTGACGTTCTAAATTATTTTGAGATAATGGCTTAGTCAAGGAATCTGCTACATTATCTTCAGATGAGACTTTCTCAACTACTATATCTCCTCGAGCGATAATCTCACGAATCAGATGAAATCGTCTCAGAATGTGCTTTGACTTCTGATATGATCTTGGCTCCTTCGCTTGAGTTATTGCCCCATTGTTGTCACACAATAATGGAACAAGATCTGAAATGCTTGGAACTACTCCAAGTGCAGAGATGAACTTCTTCATCCAAACCGCCTCCTTGGCCGCTTCAGCTGCAGCAATGTATTCTACTTCGGTCGTCGAATTTGCAGTTGTTTCTTGTTTTGAACTTTTCCAACTTACTGTACCTCCATTTAACATGAACACAAATCCAGACATGGATTTGCTATCATCCATATCTGACTAGAAACTCGAGTCAGTAAACCCTCGAAGTTCTAAGTCGTTTTCTCCATAGACGAGAAATAAATCCTTAGTCCTTCTTAAGTATCTAAGGATACATTTCACCGCCTTCCAGTGTTCCCCACCTGGATCAGCCTGATATCAACTAGTGACACTTAGTGGGTGTGCCACATCAGGCCTAGTACATAGCATTGCATACATGATAGATCCTATTGTCGAGGCATAAGGAACTCTATCCATGTATGCTTTCTCTTCAGGTGTCTTGGGAGACATTCCTTTAGAGAGATAAATTCCATACCTCATTGGAACGAGACCTCTCTTGGAATTTTCCATGCCAAACCTTTTGATTATGGTGTCTATGTACATAGATTAGGATAAGCCAAGCATCCTTTTGGATCTATCTATATAGATCCTTATTCCCAGAATATAGGATGTTTCTCCCAAATCTTTCATGGAGAAGTTTTTGGATAACCAAGTCTTTACTGATGACAACATTCCTACATCATTCCCAATGAGTAGAATGTCATCAACGTAAAGTACCAAAAAGGTAACTGCGCTCCCACTAGTCTTTTTGTATATACAAGGTTCATCTTTATTCTTAATGAAGTCATAAGATTTGATTGCTTCATCAAATCTTAAGTTCCAAGTTCGGGATGCCTGCTTTAATCCATAAATGGATCTTTGCAGCTTGCATACCTTACTTGAATGCTCTTTGGAAATGAATCCTTCAGGTTGTATCATATACACCTCTTCTTGAAGGTTTCCGTTAAGGAATGCTGTTTTTACATCCATTTGCCATATTTCATAATCATAAATGCGGCGATAGCAAGAAGTATTCTGATTGACTTAATCATGGCAACTGGAGAAAATGTTTCGTCATAGTCAATGCCTTGCCTTTGACGATATCCTTTTGCTACCAACCTTGCCTTATATGTGTCAATCTGTCCATCTGCCCCGATCTTTCTTTTAAAGATCCATTTACTGCTAATAGGTATTATACCTTCTGGCAGATTAACCAAGTTCCAAACTTGGTTGGCATACATGGACTGAATTTCTAAATTCATTGCCTCTTGTCATTTCTCTGATTCTTGACTATTCATGGCTTCTTGGTAGGTTCGAGGATCATCATCCTCATTTAAGTGCACTTTTGGTTTGCCATCATCAATATGTCCAACATATCTTTCAGGCTGCTTAGGCACTCTACCTGATCTGTGAACCTTTTGTGTATTATCTTGAACAAGTTCTTGAGTCAATGGTTCAGTAGATGAGCCAGTATTGATTTGTGAGTCTGGAATTTCTTCTAGTTCTATCTTGCTCCCACTGTCTTCTTTTGAAAGACATTCTTTCTCTAAGAAGACAGCTCTTTTTGCGACAAACACCCTTTAATCGCTAGGCTGATAGAAATAATATCCAAAAGTCTCTTTTGGATATCCCACAAATCTACACTTTTCTGTCCTGGAATCCAGTTTATCTGGATCATGTCTTTTGACATGTGCAGGACAACCCCAGACTCTAACATGCTTAAAGTCCGGTTTCTTCCCTTTCCATATCTCATATGGAGTGGAAGATACTGACTTACTGGGAACATTGTTCAACAGATATGCAGCAGTCAATAGTGCATATCCCCATAAAGAGATTGGAAGTTTAGCATAACTCATCATTGATCGTACCATATCTAATAGAGTACGATTTCTCCTTTCCGATACACCATTTAATTGTGGTGTATAGGGAGGAGTCCACTGAGACAAAATACCATTATTCTTAAGATATTGTGTGAATTCTGTACTTAAGTATTCACCCCCTCGATCTGATTGAAGAGTTTTGATACTCTTTCCAGTCTGGTTCTCAACTTCATTTTTAAACTCTTTAAATTTCTCAAAGACTTCTGATTTATATTTCATTAAATATATGTAGTCATATCTTGAGAAATCATCTGTAATTGAAACGAAGTATGAGTAACCACCCATAACATGAGTGGACATTGGACCACATACATCACTATGTATTAGTTCCAATATGTCCTTAGCTCTTTCTCCATGTCCTGAAAATGGAGTTTTGGTCATTTTTCCCATGAGACAAGCTTCACAAGTTGCAAATGATTCATAATCAAATGGATCAAGATATCCATTCTTTTGCAACCTAATGATCCTGTTCTCATTTATATGACCGAGCCTATAATGCCATAGGTATGATTTATTCACATCCTTATCTATTTGTTCAAGAGACTTATTTACTAGACAAACATCATATGAAATATCAAGTAAATATAATCCATTCAATAAATATCCAGAAGCAAACAATTTGTCTCCTTGATAAATGGAACAACCTTTATTCTCAAGTTTCATAGAATATCTTTGTTTATCTAAACATGAAATAGATATGATATTCCTAATAATGGTGGGAACATAATAACAATCTATTAGTTCCAATGAGTCTCCTGACGGCATCTGAAGTCTTGCTGTCCCCACAGCTAATGCAGCAACTTTTGCTCCATTCCTAAATCTCAGATCCACATCTCCACGGTTCAATCTTCTTTTACTTGTTAGCACCTGCAAGTTATTGCAGATATGAGAAACACATCCAGTATCTAATACCCAAGATGTTGATTCTCTATAAGATAAGTTAAGATCGATCATGAGTATACCTGAAGCTTCACCAAGCTTCTCCTTTGCTTTTTCTGCTAGATAAATCTTACAGTTTCTCTTCCAATGACCTTCTTTATGGTAGTGGAAACACTGACCTTTATCATTGACTTTAGTTTTGTCTTTTTGAACTGTCGGTTTGTTTTTCACTAGCTTCTTTGGCTTAGCTTTCTTAAAGGTATGTCCAGCTTTTCTTTTCTTATTGGTCTTACCAATAAGCATTACATGTGGCTTATCTTTCTGGATAGTGCCTTCTGCTGTCTTCAACATGTTGAGCAGCTCAGCCAGTGTAACTTCAATTTTGTTCATGTTGAAGTTGATAATGAATTGTGAAAATGAATCTGGAAGGGACTGTAAGATTAAGTCGATGCTTAGGTCATTGTTCATAACAAAGCCAAGCACTGCAAGCCTCTCAATCCATTTTATCATCTTGAGCACATGAGTTTGCACAGATGTGCTCTCGCTCATTCTGGTCCTGAACAGTTTCTTAGATATCTCATATCTTTCTGTTCTTGATTGTTCACCAAACAACTCTTGTAGGTGATTCAGAATGGACTTAGGTTCCATGTTATCATACTGTCGTTGTAGTTCATTGTTCATTGAACCAAGCATATAACATTGGATTTTAATAGAGTCCTCCTTCCAGTTTTCAAACATCATTAATTCATCCTCGTTAGCATTTTCACTGGGTTGTTCTGGATCTGGTTGATCCAAGACATAGGCTAGATTTTCACACCTGAGGACAATCTTCAGGTTGCGTAACCAGTCAATGTAATTTGGTCCCGTGAGTTTGTTTGCATCAAGTATGCAACGAAGGGGGTTAGGTGACGATATAGCGCCTACAAGGAAATATAATGAAAAATAAGCAGATAGTTCTTAAAATCAGATTTAGGACTTTTAATCTAGATTATTACTCCCACTATTTTTCGGCGATCTGTATGACCCTCTAATATACAGAACGGGAGATTCTAGTGATCTCCTAGTGAGGATCAGAATCCTTCGGGCATCATGCATATGATCTTGTGGTAGCACAACAAATCACATCAAGTCCCTTAGGCAGACAACTCTTGACAATTGCAACATTTGCAATATCTGATAAGGTGTTAAATTGATCATTTAAGGGCAATCATATCCATCATACTCATGTTTTTATCTGTAAAATGGCATGAACTGATAGATAATTGTGTGCAAAGTCCAACGGTACCAATTTCGTCAAATTCTAACTTAAAAACATCGTCATTTCATGTGATTAATGGAGTATAGCGCATTTACGGTTTTTCGACAAAACCGAGACGGAATAAATAAATATAATTATATTTTTATGCTAATGTGCTAATTTATATTTATTTTATGTGAACAGGACATGCCGATGATGCAGTGCAGCTGGTGGAGTTTCCGGAAATTTAGGAGACGTTTAGTATTCGAATTTCGATAAATTCGACATCATTTTGTCCAAAAGATTAAAGCAGAGGTAAAAACGTCATTTGAAGTCCTAATATTACCCAAATTCTTGCCCGAAGAATCCAAGAAAGACCAGCCACTTTCCTTTCCCCCACTTTCTTTTTTTCAAAAGTTTCCTTCCTAAATTAAAAAAATCTCTCTGTTTCCTTTTCTTTGTCCCTCCGCATACCTTCCTCCCTCCTTCCCACGTCTCTCTTCCTCTCTATTTATTTTCCTCCTTCCTCTCCAGTTTCCCAACTCTCTAATTCCTAGTCTCTCTCGGCTTCTCCGTTTCCCCGCCGCCCTCCTCCCCTCTCTCGGATTCTTCTCTCTCTTCTATTCCTTCTCCCCGCAACCCTCTCTCTCCTTCTCCAATTCCTCCCAGCCGCAACCTCTCCCTACAGATCTCGCTCTCGGCCTCTCTCTTTCTCCCCTCTTGCCTAGCTTCTCTTTCTCTCCCTCCACAGATCTCTCTCTCTCGGTTCTTCCCTCTCTCCCTTATTCTTCCTCCCCGCACCCCTCCTTCCCTCTCTCGGTCTCCCACAAACCTCTCTCCTTTGCTCTCTCTCCCAGGATTCTCTCCTTCTCTCCTCCTTCGTATCTCTCTTCTCTTCTCTCTCTCCACAGCTCCCTCTCTCAGTCCTCTCCACGCGTCAGCAGCAGCTGCAGGCACCACCCCCTCCACGCGTCGGCAGCAGTTGCACGTCCAGCTCCATCAAAGCCTCTACGTCCAGCGCATGCATGCAAGCAACCACACCCCGCACTGCAAGCTCCACGTGCCAACCCGAAGCTGGTCCTCCGACGCACTGCCACGGCTCCCTGCGTCAAGCTACACCAGTAGCCGCATGCCGCCAGCGGGTTTCTCCAAAGCACCACCGGTCTCCACGCTCCAGCGCATGCAGCAGCTTCTCTACGTCAAGCTCCACGCGCCGTCTTCTCTGCATGCATGCCGGCAAGACCTCCAGCCCACATCTGCTCCTCAAGCCCTCCAGCGCATGCCAACCTCTTCCACCACACCTGCACATACCAGAGCCTCCCAACACATGGACCAATGTGCCGGAGACCCTCCCCTGCTGCTGTGCTGTGCCCTACACTACTGTTGGACTTGGTCTAATGCGCCTGTGCCCTCTGCGCCTCCTAGTTCCACCACTCTTGCTGCATAATCTGTTAAATTGTTTTAGTTTAATTTAGTTTAGTTAAATTGTTAATGTTTAATTAATTCTTGTTGCATAACACTTGTTTAATTTAACTTAGAAGTATTGTTATTCTTACAACATGTTGTTAATTTCTCTCTCTTCTCAATTTTAAATGGGGTTGTATTTGTTTTTTCTTTTTAAATTAGGTTAGTTTAATTAAAAAATTTAGTTTAATTTAATTAGGTAGTTAATTAATCAATTCAAATTCCCAATTTTTTTTAGATAATCAAAATCTAAGGTTTTCGAAATTAAAATCTTAATTCTCTGTGGATCGACTCGGACTCACCATTATTAATTTTCAAAATTGAATTTGAGTGAGCTGAATAAATTTAGATTGAACGTTCTCATGACTGTTTAACGACGCACAATTCGGAACGATCAATTTTTGGCGCCGTTGCCGGGGAGTTAGATTTTTAATTTTGATTATCTTGGATTTAGTGTAATTAATCTTTAGCTAACCTTATTTTTCTTATTTTTGCAGGTATATTGAAAAAAAAAAAAAAAAAAAAGGAAAGAGAAATCATGGTAAGTATGTTCCAACTTTCTATGTTTCAATTTCCTTACTTTAGTTAGTTTCTATTTTTGTAGTTTCTAGTTTAAATAGGTTTCCATTAACTAAAAAAGAAACAAAAGATGAACATCCAAATTTAAAATTCTTCATTTCCAAGATTAGAAACCTTTCATGTTAGGTCATGCATCATTTAGGACTGTATTTTTAGACTGTTTCCTTTCTTGTAAATTTCCATTTTATTGAAGATTGCGGGGGACAAGGTGAGATTTCTACCTTCTTTAAATACCATGTTCATGCATTTCCATGATTGCATAGAACCCCTTGTTTGAATTGGTTGTGCACTTCACATAAAAATATCTTAAGGGCAAGTCCATTAACAAAATAAGGTGGGGATTTGATTACCCTTCTTTGGCCCAAAAACAACCACCCCTTGCACTCTTTCACTAACCCAACCCCATTAAAAGTGAGTAGGAATTCAATTTAGGGTTCACAATGAGATTTGGGTCTAGCTTGAGCCCACTATCACTTTTGGAGACCGGTGTCTAAGGCTAGAGGTCAAATGGCAAACGCCTAAGTGGGTCGGTGGTTCTTTAATTAGGTCCCTACGAAAGTAGGGGGTGCCTCCCACCACCCCACCTCTTACCTGGCCGATTGATAATTGTGAGGGTGGACTTGAATTAAACCTAGATTAATTTGTGAGAAACACATCATGTAGGCTAGTTTAACCATAGTTGTCTTAGGAATAATTGTGTGCTAACTTGTTTGCATCATTAATAAAAAATAAAAATAAAAAGATTTTCAGCATGGAGTGGACTCAAATGAACCAATTTCTTGGCCCATGTCTTAATACCATCACACCTTTCCCTCCACCACCTAATATGGATTTGGCTCACAGATTAGATAAGCTAGACAAATTGGCCCACACAATTGATCAATTTCTAGTTTTGGGCCCAGAACCGTCCTCATCTCCCACACAATCATATACCTATCAAGAGAGATGCCCCATTTGGGCCAATCAAGACCATTATGCTACCCCACCTGCTCTTCAATTTCCACCTCACCAGGCCCAAGCTCCAAGTCTAGCTATCCAAGACTTCTCGGATTGGCCCCAATTCCAAGTCTACTCTAGTGGTTTGGCCCACAATCATGGACACTCCGATTATCCATTGTCCACAAGCTCTTGTCCACCTTGCTTCCAATCAAATTATTCGACATATTCTTATTCTTCGCTGTCTGATTATCAACCCACTTATCCGCATCCTCAAGATGATCAATTCATGCAACTTAAACAAATAGTCTTGGCTCAACAACAAATCATTGGTAGAATGCAGGCCCTAGTTGACTGTTTGACTGAAACTAATCCAAGGATAGACTTAGAAGAAGTGCTTAGCAAGCCCATTGAAAATCTGCAATCTTTTTCACATGATTTTGACCAACAAATCAACTCACAAATTCAACTTGAAATCGCTCAACCCAGAAATGGTCACATCATGCCTGATCTTGAAAACGGAGAGAATCTTAAGGAGTTGTATCAGGTGAGAATAGGGAATGCTAGCATGAATCAATCTATGAAAAATCCTGAGACTGGTCAACAAGATGCATCCATGATCATACTTGTCTGTCCTGAGGAAAGCTTAAGTGATAGAAAAGGAGAAGGGGAAGTGTAACGACCCGCCACCCTATGACCGGAGACCCGATCACTAAATGGATGTCGGACCATTAACTGCGGGTTCACACCTGCATCTCACACAACACATCTGGAGGAGTAAGCGTTAAACAAGGCTAAATATAACAATCTCACGGACTTGAAGGAAAGTACAAGTGCGCAGGAAAGAAATTAACAATGTCCGTATACAGTCCAACAACAATTACATGGTCCAACAAATTAAATAAGTACAGGCAGAAGCAAAGTACAACAACATCGGGGCATACCTCGGAACTGAGATAGCTGCTGGTCCGCACACCAAGGAGACACCACACGCCACGAGGTCCACACCTGAAACCGCAGGGAGTGAGCCACACCAGAATTGGGCTCAGTAGGGATCATCCGATCCCCCGCCTCCTACTCACACACCCACAAGTGCAAAAATACCGAAATATGGCAATTAAATAAAGCAGTAAACATAGCTCCCAAAACCTGATATGAAACGTACGCATAAGCAATGTAGCAGGATCAGTTCTAAGTAATCCGAATAACCCAACACAATGCCACGACTCATAACGAAGGTCCAATGAAGCGACCAAACCACACTGTCGACTGCAGACAAACGTCGCCTCACAACACCACCAACACTCACGCCTGTCCGCCCCTACAGTGTTCTGGGGCACTGTAGGGTGAGGCAGTGAGTCAAACTAGGACTAATTGGGACCAGTGAACCACCACTGCCCAGCTATGTGTGCACACAAGCAGTCTAGAATACTGTCCTACCGACCGGACTTCCTCCACGCCAGGCCTCGGCGCTTCAGGAGGGCCCTGGGGACCGGCAAAACCCCCGTCAAGCCGAAGCTATAGGGACTACCCACAACCCTAACCTCCCGGGCTGCGTCAGGCCAAAGGGCGAAGGGTACCACTCGTAACCTTGATCACAGGTCACATCAGGCCCAGTGGCTAAGGGGTAAAACAACTCCAACGGTACCACAACTAGCTCCACAGCAAGAAACGCGCCGGAAGCTGCCACGACAAACAGGAAAACCCCGACCCACTGAGACCAGACAACAACCCCTCGGATAGCGCACTGGCTACTCCGGCCCGACGGGCTCAAGGTGGTTCTGTCTCCCTCAGCCAAAGGTGAAAACACAACATGTACCACTCCCCCACCGGTACGGCAACAATGCCTCACAGACACCAAAGCCCTCCCACTTCGGCACAAGGTGACAAACGTAAACCACAGTTATTCCAATTCCACAATCGCATAGGCACGCAACATATGATACGATCCCATTCACACAGCAAACCTCATCCTCGATGTACAATTTAAAACATGCATTTGTTGAACTATCTAACAGTGAAACGTATATTAATAACAAGAGTTAATGAAGTTCTACCTTGAATCGCGTCGACCTTGGCCGACGCCATTCAAGCCCCTCAAATTGGTTCATTTAAACCCGGCCTCAGAATCTGGCCTAAAAGGCGTCGCTACAGGTAGCCGCCTTTAAAACGCGTCGCCATTCCTCGTCGCCTATCAGTGATAGAAGAAGGGACACGCTACGGTTGATTCTGTTAAAACGTGTCGTCCTGGGAAGCCGCCTTTTAAAAAGGCGTCACTGTCCTCAGATGCCCTTCACACCAGAATCCGAAACATGCAGAATCCTCTAATCAGGGCGATTTCTGCCTAAATGGCGTCGTGCTGGCTCGTCGCCATTCTAAATGGCGTCGTCCAGGCCCGACGTCATTTAACGCCAGAAACCCAAACTGGCAGAACCTCAAACAAGGAGATTTCTGCCTAAAAGGCGTCGTACTGACCCGTCGCCATTCTAAATAGCGTCGTCCAAGTACGACGTCTTTTAGCGCTAGAAACCTGGTTCCGCAGTCTGCCCGAAGGCTCCCTTCTCACCCCCCAAATGCCCCAAAATCAAACCAAACGGAGGAGGAAGAGGGGCAAGCTAAACCATCACAAATCCACATTCACAAAAACCCTCATCCCCATCAAGAAAAGCTCCTAAACATGCTCGTTCTACCCCCAAACACATCTGCATCACATGGAAACTATGGATGAAACGTGTACAATCCACGCAAGGTTCGTCCCCCTACCGGTTCTTGAACTCCTCCAGGCTCCGTGCCGCCGAACCGCCGCACCGCAGATCGCCGCTGGTAGCCCCGAGGACGTCGCCACTCCGTCAGAACGTCGGCCGCCGCCCGGAGAATGGAACGCCGCAAAGGAAGTGGTGGTGGTAGTGGTGAGAGGTAGAGAGGTGTTGGAGTGGTGGAAGAGGAAGAAGAGGAAGGGAAAGGGAAGGAGGGTCGGAGAGGGCGAGGAGAGAGAGTAAGAAGGCGAGAATGAGGGAAAGAAGGGAAGGCTCGCAGGGTCAATCTGAAACTGGCTAAAACGCGTCGACTGAGACAGACGCCTATCAGATGACAGGACGGGCCGTACTGACAGCGCTCTGAAACACGTCGACCACCACAGACGCCATCCAGATGACAAGACCGGTACCGTACACTGACATCGCAGGGTCGCAGTTTGAATGGCGTCGTCCATCATGGACGTCATTCAGGCGACAAGACAGGGGCTGTACTCTCGCAGCCCAAAACCCGCCCACGTGGCGCCCACGTGGTACAACAGCAGCAGACTTAAATGGCGTCCACCAAGCGAGACGCCGTTTGAAAGGCGTCGTGCAGTGTAGACGTCATTCAGTCAAAATTCTCAAGACCCCTCAGGATCCAAACCAGGGGATCCGACCCGAACCCGACCCGAATACTGAACCCGAAACCTCAGTCCTTACAGGAAGTGAGTGATCTTTTAGAGGTTAATCCGGATTTTGAACACTTCATGCTCCCCACAGTGGAAGTCAATATACATGCTAGTCCGAACCTCGAATATTTTTCCTTCCCAATAGAGAAAGTAGATATTCTGGAAGATATATACCAGGTGGATAGAGAGAAGATGGAAAACCCTCAAACTGACCAGCAAAGTGCATTCACGATCACACCTATCTCTCTTGAGGAGAGCTTGAAGGAAAAAGGAGAAGGAGAAATGAGTGATTTGCTTGATATTGATCTGGACTTTGAACACTTTCTATTTCCCACAGAGGAATTAAATACACATGATGGTTTGGATCTTGTATTTCATCTTCCTAATGGATCAGAAAGTGGATAATCTTGAGGAATTGCATCAAGAGAAAACTGAAGCCATAGACTTAGCTAATCATCAAGAAGAGCCTATTGAGAGTCAGTTGGGGGGAGATGAAGGAGACGAGAAGGATTCTAGTGAGAGCCCAGATATTCACCTACCTATGATCCGTTTCCCGAGTGTTAGAGAATCTAAGCCCAATAGCCTCCAAAAGCTGGCCCGACTCAAGGAGGTAATGGAATTATTGGGCCAAGTCCACATCAACAGCCATTTTCTCAAAGAAACTCAATGTGTTGCCCAACTCAATATCGATAACATCAATCTTTACTGGATTTTATTGAAACTTGAGGCCAAACTAAACATGTTCTCAGTCTCTATCTTTGAGAAATTTGAAATCCACAAATTAAAGCGCACGTCGGTTGCTTTGCAGTCAATTGATCATTTCATTAAGCAGCCACATGACATGATCCAAGATACTCTTATTCAGGTGGATAGGAGCCACATATTTGTTGATTTCTTCATCTTCGACATTGGATCATCCCCTACATTGAATCAATGTCCCATCATTGTGGGAATTTCTGATATTTTTCTAGGAGATAAAATGCTTCAGTTCAATCAAGGAAAAGAAGTGGGGTACGTGGTTGACATGGCTATTGAATCAAGGAGAACCAATATCCTATTGACCATGTTGAAAAATTCTTTTCTTTGGAATCTCAATGATAACATTCTGACTCATCAGCTACATGCAATGCTGAGTGCACTCCAACCAACAAACTTCAAAATGCATGCACTGAAATTTGTGCTAGTAGGCATTCGATAGTGTGCACATTCCGTCTGGCTGAAGACGATAAACTTAGCGTTTGTTGGGAGGCAACCCAATATTTTACTTCAGTTCTTGGTATTTCTTTTCCTTTTAGGTCCCTAAGCAACAGTCGCCTTGGGTATGTCGCATCCTCGTCATCACAAGTTGTTTCTCTCCTTCACAATTCTCTTATGGCTGACATGTTTTTCATATCTTTTATGCCATTGAGGACAATGTCAATCAAGTTGGAGGGTGGGACAATCAATTTGATATGCATTTATTGGAAAATCTTTTGAAGAAAACTGATATCTTTCATTGAAAAATGGTCAAATTTTTTCAAAAACTTCTTTTCACGTCCTATGAAAATTGTATGAAAATCATGTTTCATTAAGTAAATCTTAAACAAATCAGTTTTTTGGTTGTCACATTGGTTAAAGAGCCTTTAAAGTTTAAATATCCCACTTCACAAAAATCCTTGGCAGGATGATTTTCACACACACACGACAACTTAGAATAAATACAAGATCTTAAAAGTATAGAATAGCTGGAATTAACCTTAAGGATAAGACTACTTATTCTAATTTTTCTTTTTAGGTTGAACGAAAGGAATGTGTAGGATTCGTAATAGGGGACTGTCCCACTCAGCACTCTAAAAGAGGCGGTCATTTAAAATGGACAGCTGTAAACACTAAAGGCAATAGAAGGCGTTAAAAGAGCTAAAGGAAGGTAGGTGGCAAAAAGTACGCACCTCCCCTCAGGCAATTCAAAGAGAGTGGCAAAAAGTACGCACTCTCAAAAGCAAAAGTACAATGAAAAAAAAAAAAAAAACCACGCAAAAAAGTCTATCGTACCAGAAATATGACCAAGTCGTGAAAAGTGTTGAGTTGGGACGGGAACTGAAAAACGGTCCTCACTGACTGATCGGGAAATCTTTTATTCTCTTCTCCTCCCCAGGTAGTCTTATATAAAGGGTAGTAAAGGCAAGAATATACCAGAAAGGTCGGAAATGAGTTCTAAGCGTGTCAATTTTCATGCACAATCACCTGGCGTGAATCAAAATATTGTAGGATATGAAAACTTTAGCTTAACCAATCGGCGACCACTTAAATTGTTTGTGAAAGATACTACAAATGAAGCATGATAATTCATTGTTTGTCCTAACTTTTCCTTATTTGCAATGCTAAGGGACTAGCAATGAGTAAGTTCGAGGGTGTGATAAGGTGTTAAATTGATCATTTAAGGGCAATCATATGCATCATATTCATGTTTATCTTGTGGTTTTTCATAAAAACCCAGATAAGCATGATATTTAACATCTCTCACCGTCTTACGAGAACTCTTATGTGTGTGACCCTCTAGGCCCATATATCAGTCCGGTTTCAGGCCCATTAAACTTAGAACCAATTCTAAAGTTTAATATTTATTAATTATTATTTAAACATCATATGTTAAATAATTAATTCAATAAATAAGTTTATCATCTGATGATTAATCCACTGGACCTTTTAACTATGAACGGCACCAAACACTACCTCATGATCCCAAAAGATATAAGGGATATTGTTCCCTTTATTTGAACATTTCCGTCTGCAGATACCGCACAGATAAAATCCTTCACTCATCTGTAGGTGCTTAGAATGACCGTGTGATTAACATGAAAAATCTATGTTGTTTAGTGTAAACTAACCTATTAAAAACAGCAACTAAAGTGTAGTGATCGCCAGAAACTTTTAACTAAAAAGTTTCAAAAGAGATATGATCGCTTACCTGTTCAAACGCGGAAGATGGAGTCCTTGGTTCCCCTTCCTCAGCCGGCTGAAGAAAGAGAGCCCTTTCTTTGCTTTTTATTCTTGCTGTTGAATTTGAGGTTGAGGATCGTCCAGAAGTCTTTCTGACTTTGTGCTTGATTTCCCCTTCTGAATCTCTCGTTGTTGTTGAGTGCAGCAGAGACAGAAATAGAAAACGAAGAAACAATGATGATGAGAATTTAAGTAGAAGCAATATCTGAACTAATCATGATTTTGGACATATGATTGAACATCGAACTTACTTGTTGAGTGGCTTTGAAACCCCTTAAATTAAGTAGGTTTTGAAAAATTATGCTGTGGTGTGTGTTGCATGAAGTGAATGAAGAATGAAACTAATGAAGATGAAAAATGAAAAAAATGCAACACTTATGCCCAATCGGATGAAGCTCTGAAAGGATGAAGATCTTGAAAGGACGCCGACTTCTGGAAATGGCAGCGCTCCGGCGTTCCGACGTTGTTGCTTCGATCTTCAACTCGCTATAACGCTATGGCTTTAATGGATTTCAACTCTCTCTCCTTTTTTTTTTTTTTTTAACTCTTCAACATACAGGGTATTTATAGGCATTTCTTGCGTTCGCGATTAACATTGAAAAAACTCCGAATTTATCCATCTTAATTGACAGATAAATACTAGTTAATTCATCTTTATCTGTAATTATCTAAAACGCGTCCACCATGGCTGACGCCTTTCAGATTAATTAAGATAAGGATAAATATCCGAAAAAACTTATCTTTATCTTTATTAGGTAAAACGCGTCCACATGTGTAGACGTCTTTTAGACTAATTAAGATAAGGATAAACATCCGGAGGGGAAGTTAAAATCACTTAGGAAACTTAAAATGCGTCGACATTACCAGACGCCTTTTAGTTAGTTAATTAATTAATTAATTAATTCAAATTTAAACGTTAAAATAAGAATAAAGTCTAAATGGCGTCCACTTGGGTCAACGTCTTTTTGAATTCTGCATATTTTAACTCAAATTTGAATTAAAATCAATTCAATTGATTAACTTAAACACATCTGTTAAACCCGACACTTAAAAAGATTAATAAAAATTAATTAATGATTAATTATCAGACCATTTCGAGGCATTATCGTATGATATGAAATTTACTCGAAATGACGTCAAAATTAGCGTGTCTACAGCTGCCTCACCTTGGCATCGTCTTTGCAAGGGAGTGAAATGGAATGGAATGTACTGAAAAGGTGATGCCAAGGTGTGATGAGACACGCTCTTAACATCACATGATTGGAATTTTTCTCAAAATTATCAATGAAGATAGCTCAAGAAAATCAATGCAATTAATCCTGTCTGGATGAGGTAGACAAGGAAATAAAATAAAGTCGATCAACTTCCTCGGAGTGGGAAGTACCCCAGGTCATAAACACTGTAGGTTTCATCATGGGGAGCGTTTGCCAGCCAATGTGGACGTGCTACAGCCATGATGGATCTTAAAAGAAAAACAAGAATATTGGATAAAGAATCCAATCAAGGATATAATTTCAAGGATATCTTCAAGCGAACCTCAAAGATAATCAAGATACTCAATTCGGAATGGAATATTTCATATCATGTTTGAATTATTTGATTTAATGGTCTGAAACTTAATCAGTAATTAATTCTTATTTCAATAAATTCAAAGTCCTACATGATGCATGCTGGGCTAAAAGAAAAATATAAAGTCAAATAAAATATAAATTAATCAAGGATAATATTGTTAAATTGTCATTAATGAGTCAAGATACCAATTCTTGTAATTCAGTGCTAAGCCGAAGCTTGTTTATCCACGCACCGTTTCACAAAAACGGAACCATCGTCCCCACTAATCAACAATCCAGCGGCCTATCCATGCGATTAAGAATTCTCTGGAATTATCACTGTTTTTGTTGTAGGGGAACTCGAATTCCAGTTTCATCAAAACCACAAGGTCCTTGATATACTCTAATAAATACTTATCATATAGTAATGCAAATGATTTACATGAAATAATACAAGGATAGAAATAACCGTCTTTTTAGCCACGGTCGGGACTTCTTGAATTCCCGCAATAGGATCTTCTTGATATTCTCTAGCTTTACTCAGGTTTTCTTGAATTTCCTGACGAGGTCCAGAGCCAGCTTGATGAGGGCGGAGGGGAGAGCCAGCCTTGAGGGCTTATGTATCTTCTTTTTTTTTCATGTATCGTGTACAAAAAATCTTTTGATGATATAGATGAAACTTTTGGGCTCCAATCTTGTGTTCCTGTGCTTGTCTTGCATCCTGTACATACTTAACAAACAGGTTAAGTATTTATTTAGGCTTAGCCCCTTGCCTGGTTAAGTAACCGACTACTTGATCCTATCCTTGGTAGAAGGGTCAAGGGGCATAGCCTTTATTAACAAAAGAAATATGAATAATCAAACTTAAGCAAAAATGCAACATACAGGCAAACAGATGCTCACTGAAAATAAAAGGAATGAAACACACTAAATGCAACAAGCAAATGCTAATTGAAATATTTTTTGTGGTTTTAAAATATTCATTTTGTTTGGGTTTTGAAATATGTATTCCCTTTCTTAGAATTTTTTTTTTTGAAATATGTACTTTTTTTTTTGAATTTTTGACTATGCAATTGTTTTGAATTTTGACATACGTATTTTTTTTGAATTTTGACATATACATTTTTTTTTTTGAATTTTTGACTATGTATTTTTTTTTGAATTTTTTACTATGTATTTTTTTTTTGAATTTTTGACTATATATATATATATATATATATATATTTTTTTTTTTTTTGAATTTTTGACTAAAAGACCAGTATGGTACTTAGATCAAAAGATCATATTCATTTATTAACTTAATTTCCAAATTGTTCTTTAACAACTTAACTTAAAACCCATCGTGTTTGAACTTGTGTTTCCATTCGTGATCCCATTTGATGATTTGACCCTTAGTCAATCTAAGCCATTCTTTAAGTTTGAAGTACACCTCTTTAGAAAGAAAAGAAGAATAGATTTAGAAAGCCCATGAGAAGGTTCGGAGACCTAAAAAGATGTTCCTTTCCAACCCTAATATCTGTTGGGGTTCGGTCATTTTCTTTCCGGGGTATTTATCGACCTTGCGTTCCCTTTTGTTTCATTTCATGGCCTTGATGTGACGTTTGTAGTGTATTGGCCTTTTGATTTTCCCTTTTTCTTTTGTTTTTTTCTATTCTTTTCTTTCTTCTTCGGGACGGATCTCCTCCATTTTTTTATGACGGCCTCCTACTAAGATGGCGGGTATTCTTGGTAGTCTATTCTAAGCCTCGTTCCGACATCATGGGCCGAGTGTAAAACATAATTTTACTTTAAAAGGAATGATTTGTACTTTACACTCTTAGTCAAGCTTTTGATATTCTTTAGGACTTGGCATCTCTTGTTACTCACGAATCAAACGTGTCAGTGTGTGCAGTAATGGGTTTGAAGTTAAATTATTCAGACTAACAAAGAAATTTGAGTTTATAAACTTTCTGATTCCTCTGGTCTTTGTACCATACTGATCGACTCTTTAACCTAAGGATAGTATTTCTTAAGGTGTGAACCATTCCAAGGATGATTTAGCTCTTCTCCTTCTGCATTAACAAGACGATAAGCATTACCAGGAAAAGCGCGTGATACGACATAAGGTCCTTCCCAGTTGGGTTGGAGCTTAGAACGCGGACCACCAGGTTTTACAAAAATTCTTTTAACGACCATTTCACCGACTTTGAACTTTCGTTCAATGACTTTCTTTTGATAAAAACGTGCTAATCTGTTTTGATAAGCTTTTGCATGATTAGCAGCTGACCATCTTTTCTCGTCTAAAAGTTCCAATTGAGCAAGGAGTGGTGAACGATGTTCATCAATGGAGAATTCCTTGTTCAATTGTACTCTTAATGACGATATAAGGATCTCATATGGAACTACCGCCTCCATTCCAAATGTTAAGGAATAAGGAGTTTGTCCAGTGGGCGTGCGGATTGAAGTTCGGTAGGCCCATAGAGCCTCAACCAATTTTTCTGGCCAATCTGCGAATTTGTTAGATTTACACGTCTTCTTGATGATTTTTATCAAAGTCTTATTAGTTGCCTCTGCTTGGCCATTGCCTTGCGGATAATAAGGAGATGAATGATGCAATGCAATTTTGTACCTGTTGCAGAGGTCCTTCAATTCCTGTGACACGAACTGCGGTCCGTTGTCGGTGACGATGGTACTTGGAATTCCGAATCTTGTGATGATGTTCTTCATGATGAATTTGCAGACGGTTGATGCTTTGATCTCCACGTATGCTTCAGCTTCTGCCCACTTGGTGAAGTATTCCGTTGCCGTGAGAATGAAAGATTTTTGCTTGATGCCGGAATCTGGGTTACCAAGAGGTCCAATAATGTCGAAAGCCCACATGGAGAAAGGCCATGGGGAGGAAACAGGATGGAGTGAAGATGCAGGAGAATGAATTTTGTCGGCGTGAAGTTGACACTTGGCACACCTACGGACATATCCTACACAGTCTTCTTCCATGGTTGGCCAATAAAATCCCTGTCTAAGGATTTTCTTTGCTAGCATCTGTCCATTGACATGGCCACCACAAACTCCACTATGAGCTCCTTCCATAACCTTCCAAAGCTCATCCTCGTCTAAACATCTCAGAAGAACTCCATCAAAACCTCTTTTGTACAATGCTCTCCCGACTATGGTGTATCGTTGAGCAACTCTCCTGATAGCTCTTTTTTCCTCAGTTGTAGCTTCTTCAGGATACGATTGATCTTCACAATATTTTGCAATTTCATAATACCATGGCTTCTGTTCATCATCCATCTCTTCTAACAGCTCCATCAACATGATTTCTCTTTTCTCCACAATACTTCTATCTTTGAATTTCTTCAGCAACTTCTCCTTAGTTCTAAGAAATGAAGGGTCTTTCACGGCGGCTGAAAGACGCCTATGAACTATGATTGATTCAGATTGCTTGCTGATCGGAAAATCAAGGGAAGATGCAAGTGAAGCTAGAGCGTCAGCTAAGATGTTTTGATTCCTAGGGACATGGACAAAGATCAATTTTGTGAAAAGCTTTGAATAAGCAGAAGTAAGTTCTTGATATGGCTTGAGCTTGGGATTAAGAGTTCGATACTTGGTCAGCACTTGGCGAAGAATTAATTGGCTATCACCCACAATCCTGAGTTTGGTGGCACCATGAAAATGAGCAGCCTCGAGGCCAGCAAGAAGTGCCTCGTATTCAGCTATGTTATTGGTGACTGGAAAGTCAAGCTGAAAGGCTTGTGGAATGGTGACACCTTCAGGTGATAACAGAACGATACCGATCCCCTTTCCATGAGAATTCAGAACTCCGTCAAAATGCAGAGTCTACATATCATCTCTGATTTGATTTACGGACATCAGTTTCTCATCCGGAAATTCTGATCGCACTGGATCAAATCGAGGAAGGGGATGATGAGCGAGATGTTCCGCTATGGCATAGCCCTTGATCGCTTTCTGTTGAATGTAAATGATATCGAATTGAGATAGAAAGTTTTGCCATCGCGCTAACCTATCAGTAAGAACAGATTTCTCCAGAAGGAATTTGATCGGATTCATCCTAGCGATGAGGTGGACTTCATGGGCCAGAAAATAATGCTTTAATTTCTGCACAACCCAGACCAATGCTGCACATGTTTTCTCCATCGCCGTGTATCTCTGTTCAGCGGGGTTAAGAAGTTTGGAGAGATAGTAGGCTGCCCTCTCCTTTCCTTCTTCATCTTCTTGTGCTAGGACAGCCCCCACTGCATCATCCAGGACAGAAATATAAAGTATCAATGGTTTGCCTGGAGATGGTGGTCTCAAAACAGGAGGACTTGCCAAATAGTCCTTTAATCCATTGAATGCCTCCTGACACTTATCGTCCCAATCGAATTTGACTCCTGGCTTGGTAAGCTCGTAAAACGGCTTACACCTTTGTGAGTGCTGAGAGACAAAACGGCGAATAAATTGTAACCTCCCGATTAATCCTCTCAATTCTTTCAAGCTTTTGGGAGGTGGCATTTCTCTAATAGCCTTTGCCTTGTTAGGATCGATCTCAATTCCCCGTTTACTAACGATAAATCCGAGTAATTTTCCTGAAGATACCCCGAATACACATTTCTTGGGGCTCATCTTCAACTGATATTCTCTCGATCTCTCTAATACCCTTGTCAAAACTTTGGCGTGCTCAGCCTTCGTTTTAGACTTAACCAATAAGTCATCCACATACACTTCCAAATCTATGTGCATCATGTCATGAAATATTGCCATCATAGCCCTCTGATAAGTGGCTCCAGCGTTCTTTAATCCAAATGGCATGACAACATAACAATATATTCCCCAAGGTGTAGTGAATGAAGTCTTCTCTTGATCCTCTTCTGCCAGCTTAATCTGGTTGTATCCTGAAAATCCATCCATAAACGATAATGTTTCATAGCCAGCAGTGTTATCGATGAGTACATCAATATGAGGCAATGGAAAATCATCTTTAGGACACGCCCGGTTCAGATCGCGGAAGTCAATGCAAATTCTGACCTTCCCGTCCTTTTTCATAACCGGGACTATATTGGCCACCCATTGTAGATAAAGGACAACTCTAATGAATTTGGCTTTCTGTAATTTGTCGACCTCTTCCTTCATCTTTAGAGCCATTTGTGGGTGGAATCGCCTTAATTTCTGCTTGACCGGACTAGCTCCATCCTTTAATGTTAACCTGTGTTCAACCAAATATGAGTCTAACCCCGGCATATCTTCATAACTCCAGGCGAAAGTGTCCTTATAATCCTTAAGCACTTGTACCATTGCCTTCTCATCCTCTGTAGAAAGATTTTTACTGACGAGGACAACCTTAGGTTCGTCTTCAGTCCCTAAGTTTATTTCTTTGGTGGGCTCTTCTACGGCAGCTGAGGGTTCATCAAATCTCTTCACTCCACTGGCATATGCCTCAGCTGCGTCCTCATCGTCTTCCTCATCTTCAACAATGGGGTCCTTTTCATGCACTAACTCATATACCCCGTACCCATCATTGACTGACTCATCATCTGTACAATCTTCTGGCATCTGAATTGGATCTTCTAAAAGCTGAGGGATTAAAGAGCAAAAGGAACATTTATCAGCCAAATCCTGGAGGTATCTTTTTGGAATTTGCCTACCCTTAGGCTTCCTAGACTTCCTAACCTGACTAACCTGCCTAAAACTAGACTTCCTAACTTCACTAAACTGCCTATCATAACCTAATGAAGATGAAGCAGGATGAAAATCCTGGGATACAAGTGGAAATACAGGGGAATCCTCCCGTAAGGAGGGGCAGAGTATGTTTAAGAGAGAATCTTGACCGACGGACCCGCGCGATGGGGTGTAATCGGACAAGTAAGATGTTTCCTCGATAATGATTTGGGAAGAATTTGTTGTAAAATTGACGTTTTTTTTTGGATATCGGAGGAATTATACATGAAGCAGGAGTGAATACAAATGGAAGGGGAATCAGACGGAGGAAGCGGCACCAAGGCCAGAGGATTAGGGGGATCATATAGTAATATGTCCCAGATCAGATCATACATCCTCTCTAGGTCGAGAGGAGGTTGTGGAATAAGGTCCCGAGGGGACAGAGTAATCATAACGGGCGGGGCCCGTGGAATGTCTTCAGTAATGACCCGCGACCAAGTCGGGGTCAAGAGCAGTGTGCGAAATAGAGTATGGAGCATTAGGACATGTGAAGGATATGTCCCCCTCCAGAGCAGATCTGTTGTATAACCAGCTTCATAGGGGTCATCTGGCTCCCCTTCATCAATTTGTTCGGACAGCAGTATCCGCTTATCAAAGATTGCGCCAGGGCTCTCAATTAGCTCGTCGATCTGCGGTGGCTGCTTGGGTTCTGCAGGATCCAGGAATATTCTGTTCAGTGCTATATACAGGTCCCTCAGGTCGAACCATCTGTACCATTCGCATTCAGGGTCATGGAATTTTCTCCTTTTCATAGGCCGCAAAGCCTCCAAGGATTGGTACGTAAGCAATTCGGAACAATGTCTGGCCAAGTCCCTCCCATATATGTCATGGAAGTCAAAACATGAAGTAATGACCACCGTGTTGTCATGACTAAGTATGGGCCCTTTCACAAAGTGTGTATATAGGGTCCATGTTAAGGGATCTCGGCCTTCTTTCAGTGGTGTGGACATTGTTTCCAAGATTTCTTGACCATCTTCTTGCTGAACCCTGTCTTGCTTCAGTTTCCTCGGCCTATAGCCCAGACCGCTTCCGGGTGCTGCCCGATGATTTTTAACAGGAGTGGTCCTGCCTTGCAACTGTGTGCCCAGACCTTTCCCAGGCTGATAGCCATTTTTTCATCATGATTCTCATCCTGGGGTACTCATGCATTTCCCCCTTTTGATAGCATTTAATGGGTATGGAGAAATGGTAGCGGCTTTCAAAGGATCAGCCACTGGACGGTAGACCTGTAATACCGACAGAAAAGGTTGTCGGCCAGGTAAAACAGCATATTTAATATTTAAGGTATGAGCAGCAGCAAGGATCGGCATGCTCGTCACTTTAATAATTCGTCCTTTATAAGGGAATTTGAGGCATTGGTGATTCGTAGAAGGAATCGCCTCAAGAGTTTTGATATAAGGACGTCCCAGAATGGCATTTATGGAAGGGTCAATTTCTAGAATATGAAATTCGACCTCTGCATGACTTACTGGACCCAGCTCCACTTTTAAATAAACCATTCCCAGAGGGGAACGGGTAGAATTGTCATATGCCGTAACTGAGATGGGGCTAGGCAGCCATTTCTCCTTGGGCACACCGCACAGTTCCAGGGTCTTCGGAGGTAAAACATTAATTGAGGCCCCTGTATCAACCAGGCATGCATCCACGGCCTTTTTGCAGATATTGACCGTGATGCTCAGAGCCAGGCTTTTGGCGGCTGGCGGTGCTAGTTCAGATGTGTGGAATGTAATTGAGGGCTGATCCCCCTGAGGAACTAGTAGTGCTGCAATTTTCTCTACCGGCACGTCTTCGTTGACCATCACCTTCTGTAGGTATTCCATTAAGGCTTCTTGGTGAATCTTGGACCTTTTAATCAATTCAAGTACAGTGATCCGTGCCGGTGTTCTGTCCAGATGTTTCAACAAGTCATATTGAGTGCCTGGTGCACTCTCTTCATTATGGGCTTCCTCAGTCGGTTGTGATGGGCCGTCTCTGACTGTGGACTGAGGAAAGACCTTGTTGAAAATCCTTCCACTCCGGAGCGCATGTTCTTCGACCGTGGAGGATCCGGGTGACACCTTGAGTACTGCAGAGTCGGGTGGCGTAAGCGGTGCAGAGGGTTGATGCGTAGGTGGTGGCGTTGGGTTAGGTGGTGATGGCGTAGGGTTAGGTGGTGATGGCGCGGTGCGGATTAAAGGCCTAGAGGGTTGGATGGTAGATGGGTACGCGGTTGGTGAAGTGGGGAATGGGACGCGTAATAGCGGTTTAGATGGTAAGGGGATATCTGGGTAGGTGGTAGCGGGTGAAGTAGGAAATGGTACGCGTAGTAATGGCCTAGATGGTAGGAGGGGCGCGTTATTGGTTTGCGGAGGGTTATATGATGGAGGCGTAGGAGTGCGGGGCGTAATGGGTCTAAGGAAGGTGGGTAGTGGTAGTGGGTTATTGGGTGAGGGCGAGTGATATGTGGGTGTGGGTAGACGGGTGATGGTAACGGGTTGTGGTCTGGGTATGTGGATGGTGCGGCGTGGTGGTCGTTCTGCGGTACTTTGAACGTGACCCGTTGAACAAAGAGAGGAAGAGTCCTCTATCCTCCATTGTTGCCCACGACCAGCCTCAGACTGGCTGTTCGTTAGAATGGGAGCAACTTGGTTCTGGTTCTGGTGCTCTGGGAGTGGATTCTGCACTATGCCCATGTTGGGTGGTGCTGCTGCTTGTGCCGGTGGTCTTGCTTGCTGCTGCTGCTGCTGTTGCGGTCTTCTCGCCTTCAGGGCTGATATGTACTTTTTCATCTCCTCCCAGTCTATGCCGCACTGCTCATTGAGATCATGAATATAATCTCTGAATTGGAAGCAGGTGTCAATGGTATGCCCAGGTTGCCTATGGAAGTAGCAATACCTGGACGTATCGGCATTTTGAGGCCAGACGGCCTTTTCCCTTGGCAAAACTAAGGCATTAGCTGCCATTAGAGCACTGAAGATATCGGCCAAGGATTCTGGGAGTGCCGGGTATTCTGCCCTTTTCGGGCCTGGGGGTCTTCTCGGCTGGTTGTAGTCACCAGGAGGAGGGACATTGTGGTATGCCGGCGGTGCGCGCGGCTGGTACTGTGGCTGTTGCTGCTGCTGATACTGCTGCTGCTGGGGTTGCTGGTACTGCTGTTGCCGTTGCGGCTGTTGCTGCAGCTGTTGCTGGTTCTGATTCTGATTCGGCTGCCGGGGCCGTTGATACTGTTGTTGGTACTGGGGGTTCTGCTGCTGTCTGTACCCTTGCTGCTGTGGCCTCTGGTACTGCTGCTGACTCCTCACGAACTGGGGCGAGTTATTGTTCATGGTACTCACTTGCTCATGAGAGAGCGTGCCCTCAGTAGTCGGACCTGTGCTGGAAGAGTTCGGCACTGCAGGCTTCCGAGGCGGAGGCCTGCTAGGTCTATGAGGATCAAAGACGCTAGAGAATGTAGCGTCCTTGAAAGCATTCTGGCAGTACCGTGCTCTTTCATAGAGCTCTGCCATGTTGGTCAAATTGTTCAAGGAGAGGACGAGCTTGAACTGGGGCGTGGCATTAGAAATTAACATTTTCACTTGTTCAGATTCGGACAAGTGATCCTTCACCTTTTCAGCCAGACCCCGTCACCTGTCAGCAAAACTGACAAACTCCTCATCAGGTTTCATCTTTTCTGCAATGAGGTCCGTGATAGACAAGGAGGGTGCAACTCTGTCCTGGTATCGTTGAATAAATTTGCGTGAAACGATACCGTAATCCTCTACTTCTGAGGGTTCCAGGGAAAAGAACCACTCGAGGGCTGGTCCCTCTAGAGATCTCCTGAACAAGAAGGCCAACGACCTCTTATCATTCTGCCAGAAAGAGGATTCATACATAAACTCCTTCAGATGTGTGAAGGGGTTACCAGTACCGTTGTACTTTCGGTACACTGGCATTTCAGAGGGTGGCAGATGGAATACTGGCAGGCTCGGTAGACTGATCTCTGGCACAGCTTTGACCCCCATCATTTTCTGGAAGTTATTAAATTGCTCATCCATACGCTCCATTTTGGCTAGCAGCGTTTGTGTGGTCAGATCTGCCTGGGGAGGAGGAGGAGGAGGAGGTACTTGGTAGGCCTGCTGCCTAGAGTATGTTGGGCAGGGTGGACAATAGAGGGGAGGTCCGGCAGAGCTTCCGCCATGCCCGAGGGCATTTTGATAAGTAGGCGTTTGCGGTCTAGCCGGTTGCCTAGATGATGAAAGCTGCGGCCCAGCTGGCCGAGAAGTAATATGAAGGCCCTCCACGGCCTGATGGATATAAGGAGGAGGAAAAGAAGGTTGCTGAGGAACAGCAGGGGGAGCTACAGGGTTCGGCTCGGCAGGCTGTATGGGTGCCTTCCCCTTCAAAATAGATTGGATCGCCTCGAACTGCTGAGGGTCCAGTCGGGAGGCAAGAACTCCCAGAGCATTGATGAGATCCGTAGGATCAGAGGATGAGGGATCATTCTGATTCATGTCCCCCTCAAGATCAGGATTAGGGATCGCATATTCATGCGGAGGAGGATCAGGATATTGATCACGTGGATGCAAAAGAGGTGTCCGAACATTCCATCTAGACGATATGGAATGGGGATAGAACTACGGGAGGCATCAGCATCTCTCCCACTCTCATAGTTGTATTCAGAATCCCGAGGGGCATTAGCATCTCCCTCGTAATTAACCATGGCGTCTGGAGCCACACTCAAGTCCCTACCTGATCGTAGCAACATGATGTTAGATTCTTTTTCTTCGAAGATTTGACAAACAAGTTGCACAGAGATTAATCAAACAAGTGGATGTTTAACGTGATTTTAAGATTCCTTTTTTGAGTTATTTGGATTCAATTAAACCTCAAATTCTCTCAAGGAAAGGATCCTAGTTTCAATTCAATTTCCACCGTTATTCTCTAGGGCTTTCTCTCACAACGCTTTCAGAATCTAACCAGGACTTCAATTGGTACAACCAGCCCGATGATCAAGGAGGAATACCTTGATTTTGGGGACTTATGGAGGTCTCAACGTCAACTTCTCTAGTCTGATCAAGGGACCAACCCAATCAGAGAGAGTTGCTGACGTCAAGTAATGTGTTCCTAAGAAGAGGAGGGTATTAGCCTCAATGCGTATGTCCTGCGGCCTGGATGGCCTCTAATGCTTAGTAAATAATGGGTAGCTAGCACTCAAAACACAGAAATCTGGAAACTGAAAAAAAAAAATTAAGAAACTGTCTGAATCGCGTCGATGGTAGTCGACGCTATTCAAAACAGAACTTAATTTTTCGCAGAAGCAGATGCAGACAGCAGAGAAACTGTGAAGCCTGAAAGGCGTCTAAGGGTGTTGACGCGGTTTTGAAACGCGTCAGCTATCCTGGACGCTTTTCAGTTCGCAGAAACAGTTTTCCAGGAGGATTTTCTGGGTTGAATCCTCCTCAAACAAGATAAAAAGCAGTAAACAATCGACTCATGCAAAAATTTTAGTTCCAGATTTTAAACAGGATGATTTACTAACTAAACAACTAGAAAAACAATCAATCACACATCATTTTTATCACAAAAACAGCTTTTTGAATTAATCAAGGGGAGGGCAAGATCTTGCCACTGGGGTGTGCACGTGGTGCACGAGGGAAAATAATTAAACTAAAACACTCACCAATTGGTGAGGACGTGTCGAAAGACACAAGTGGTGCACCGTGGGTGTCCGGTTGATGACAGCAAGAACAAAAAAAACTTAAAAGATGGCGAGACCAAGTCCCACCGTGATCGCCAAAAAAGCTATAGGTGCTTAGAATGACCGTGTGATTAACATGAAAAATCTATGTTGTTTAGTGTAAACTAACCTATTAAAAACAGCAACTAAAGTGTAGTGATCGCCAGAAACTTTTAACTAAAAAGTTTCAAAAGAGATATGATCGCTTACCTGTTCAAACGCGGAAGATGGAGTCCTTGGTTCCCCTTCCTCAGCCGGCTGAAGAAAGAGAGCCCTTTCTTTGCTTTTTATTCTTGCTGTTGAATTTGAGGTTGAGGATCGTCCAGAAGTCTTTCTGACTTTGTGCTTGATTTCCCCTTCTGAATCTCTCGTTGTTGTTGAGTGCAGCAGAGACAGAAATAGAAAACGAAGAAACAATGATGATGAGAATTTAAGTAGAAGCAATATCTGAACTAATCATGATTTTGGACATATGATTGAACATCGAACTTACTTGTTGAGTGGCTTTGAAACCCCTTAAATTAAGTAGGTTTTGAAAAATTATGCTGTGGTGTGTGTTGCATGAAGTGAATGAAGAATGAAACTAATGAAGATGAAAAATGAAACACTTATGCCCAATCGGATGAAGCTCTGAAAGGATGAAGATCTTGAAAGGACGCCGACTTCTGGAAATGGCAGCGCTCCGGCGTTCCGACGTTGTTGCTTCGATCTTCAACTCGCTATAACGCTATGGCTTTAATGGATTTCAACTCTCTCTCCTTTTTTTTTTTTTTTTAACTCTTCAACATACAGGGTATTTATAGGCATTTCTTGCGTTCGCGATTAACATTGAAAAAACTCCGAATTTATCTATCTTAATTGACAGATAAATATTAGTTAATTCATCTTTATCTGTAATTATCTAAAACGCGTCCACCATGGCTGACGTCTTTCAGATTAATTAAGATAAGGATAAATATCCAGAAAAACTTATCTTTATCTTTATTAGGTAAAACGCGTCCACATGTGTAGACGTCTTTTAGACTAATTAAGATAAGGATAAACATCCGGAGGGGAAGTTAAAATCACTTAGGAAGCTTAAAATGCGTCGACATTACCAGACGCCTTTTAGTTAGTTAATTAATTAATTAATTAATTCAAATTTAAACGTTAAAATAAGAATAAAATCTAAATGGCGTCCACTTGGGTCGACGTCTTTTAGAATTCTGCATATTTTAACTCAAATTTGAATTAAAATCAATTCAATTGATTAACTTAAACACATCTGTTAAACCCGACACTTAAAAAGATTAATAAAAATTAATTAATAATTAATTATCAGACCATTTCGAGGCATTATCGTATGATATGAAATTTACTCGAAATGACGTCAAAATTAGCGTGTCTACATCATCCAATGTCCCAATAACCCAAGGGTATGGTTTTATAGTCAAACCCTCTATCGCATTATTTAGATGGATTTCAGTACTCAGTTAATTTCTAGAAAGACATCTCTTTCATTTGACCCTGGCCAGGGATTTCTGTGTACACATCCATAGGACATTCTCTCTCCAGTCTTATACCAAGAGTGAGTGATCCTTTGTTGTTCACTCAATTACCTTCGCAAGCTTTCCACTGTATCTGAGAGACTGACTATCGTGGGCTTAATGGTTAAAGTCCACAAGTCAGATAATCAAGACACAATGGTCTACAAACAAGATATCATTGGTGACTCAGGTCAAAGGACCAACTGTGCTACTGCAACGATTAAATTCCCTAGTTGACTAATAGGTAAAATTACCATCCAGGAATTCTTATTTGGGTCTGTTCAGTGAACTCATTCTCTAATGAGCACCCACAAGTTTATCTTAGTGTCACCACACGAGTGAATGTGAGATCATTCACCCTCATCACATGAGCAGACATAACTTGTGTCGATCTTATCGGATATTTAATGTCCATCTCAAATATCCTATGATCGAGAACTGTTTAAGACAAGTGACTAAGGATATTGATCTCACTAACATGATCTCATCATGATTCAATATCGCATACATTTGTCTACGGACCTTCATTACGATAGTTAATTTGCAAGAACTGTAAATGAAGAAATCATTGCCTTTATTAATAATCTGAACTAGAATGAACAATGATTGGCTTTGAGGCCATCCAATTCTATCACTTAACTGTTTTGGGAGTCAATAAGTTAATTCCTATGGATGTCTATTTGCCGAGCTGTCCACCTAAACCATTCAATTGGATTGGTGCTTAGGACACTGGAAAGAGAATTCCTTCTCGTCAGGGTAACGAAAAGTGACTCTCTTTCGAAGACAGCCTACAATTGCCCTATGAAAAAAAGTGTCAAAAAAGGCTTGATTTTATGGGGGGACTTCTCCACCAAGGAGGAGTCCGGTCACCGGCAGGGCACCGCCCGGCAGCTAAGCGGTCCGGCACCGATGTCGATGCCCCCTGCGCGCCTACGGTGCCCTGTGCGGCCCCCGAGCTTGATCCCCCCACCCCTTTATGGCCACAAAGAAGAAGAAGAAGAAGAAGGAGAAAAGTGGGCCGGCCAGCCACCCTCTTCGGTGCCGACTGTGAGGCCGACGGTGGGCGGCGATACCTCTTGGATAATCTAGGGCACCGGCACACCTCCCCAACTATTGGAGTAGCCCCGAACGAGATCTAAGTTACATTGTTCTTTATCTCATGAAGAACACGAAAAAGACCCCAAAAAAATTGATTTTTATGTCAAAAATTTGATCAATTCATCCATGTTCATCGAATGAACACCGTTCTAACTATTAAATCAAAACTATGTATGAAATAACAACTATAATGTTCAATTTGAGGATCGAAACGGCAAAGAATATAGTATAATTTGGCTCTGATACCACTTTAAGGATCTTGTGACGAGATCGGGAACGTGGTTGAAAATAAAATTATCGGATTCCATGTCATTTTGATTAACTAGAACAATTAGAAGTGAAACAAATTTCACCTTGCGTGGATTTAAATCCGCGTGTGTGTGGTTCCGTCGATGCGATGTCGTAAGCCGCGCAGGTACTCGACCTCTCACGGTATCCACACGACCTTCCTCTCAACGAATCGTCCTCACTTCCTCGCTCAGTGCGGCATCCGCAAATCCCGACTGGCATTGTGTAATACTCCGCGACATGCGGAGGTGAATTCCTGTTTGACGGGCAGTGGCGCAGGTAGGAGATAGAGCAAAGACTACGGGGGGGCACCCTCTGAGGGGGGCGGCCAGAGACAGAGGAGAGAGAGGGGGGCAACTGCTACAGGTTAGAGTGTATGGCCTCTAACCAAGTAGTCGTACTCTTATAATAAGTGACTTTGTGGTTTTTCAAAAGAACTCGCACTTAATATAAAACCTGTTAAATGACTTGTCGATCGAAGACCTTTTGCGTGTGACCCTCTAGGCCTAAATACCAGTCTAATTAGTAGTCCATTAAGATCAATAACTCTTTATTGACTCATTAAATTAATTAATATCTATATATTAATTAATTAGCTAAATTTAATGTCCCACATTAAATTCGAACGGACCTCTAATCACGTTGGGTGCCAAGCAACAGTGTGTAAATTTGGAAGGCATTGGAATTCTGCAACCCACTTGGAAGGCACGAATATAATCCTTTATCCGTATAATGTTCTCGAATCGACCTAGGGCATGGTGAACGATTAAACCCTAGTTGGTCGATTCACTTGAATCAAATGCTACTTAAATATATCAAATAACTCCTTATCTGATATAGTGTCCGTCCTGGCCAGAGACTTAAGTGCATCATTCCCAGAACATTCTCTCTCCTTTTATTGAGAGCAGATGATCCCTTGTTGACCATACAATTACCTTTAAAGGTATCTCCCTGAACCCGATCACTTAACTTATTGATATCCCATGGTTACGGATTCATTAGTCAAGGTCAAAGCTCAGAAATCTACAAATAAGGTATCCTAGGTGTCTCAGGTCCAAAGATCAACCACACAACTGTGACAAAGAATCAAGCTAGTTAATAGTTCCAGCGATTGCATGTTGGATTAGTTCAGTGAACTCATTCGTCAATGAGCACTTACAAGTCCAACATAGTGTCTCTACATAAGTGACTTATAAAATCAGTCATCCTCATCACATGTGCTGAAAAAACTTATACTAGTCTAGCTGGATGTATGATGTCCTTCTCAAACATCCTCTAACTAGGAACAATTAAGAATATTTATTTGCAAGCCTTCAGTCCTATAATTATGATATCATCATAATCTAAAGATCATTGCACATGTTCACGAACTTAGTGAAACGATGATTAAAGTCGAATTATACACACAATGAATTTAAGCCAATTTAATTAATAATTGAATAATACGTGGTATTTGATTGGCTTTCAGGCAACCTATACTAACAGTAGGAGCGCAGTGCTACTCGCCACTACTCCTTTCTGTCAGAAAACTCGATTGTTGTTTGTGTGTGCCATGTCTTTTGACTTGTGTTTCCATGGCTCCTCCAAAAAATTGAAGTTTCAAATTTGTATTTAAAAATAAAAGAAGTTTAAAGCCTACCCACTTTGAAGTTTTAAAGAAAAAAGGCTAAAAATAACAAAATTGCCAGTTGAGTCTGCGCCTGTACAGTAGCCTGCAGACTCAGCTCTACATACTCAAAATGGACAGATTCGCAAAAGTCCTTTCAAAATCTCCTTTTAAATTTTTAAAAAAATAAAATTAAAACCTGAAACTCTTGCAATTATTTGTTTTGCATTATTTGACCTTTATTCTTAAGATGTTGTGCGAAATTCTTCCGACGATTAATCAAGAGTTTTCCTCTCCAGAGTATGTAATTAACGTTATTCATTTATGGATAAGGGATCGGGTCAAATAAACAATCACAATCACCTGAACAAGTTAGATCAAGCGCACAAACAAAAAATCTAAATCTTAAAACAAAACAAATCAAAAAGAAGAAGACAATCTTTTACGGACTAAACATAATATTGCACCGGTGGTTGCTTTTATTAGTAGTAAAAAAATGATACATTTCAACAATCATTATCACACCTTTAATACAAAGAAAGAAAAATCAGACGACCAGATTCCAAATCAGATGTTCGCCTTCTTTATGATGGACTTGTGTCTCCATTCCAATCTCCAAACCAGCAAGTGTATTTTAAAACAACAGTAAAGATAAGAAGGGATATTTCAAGATTACTTTTTTGGACTTCATTTCTTATCATTGGTAGAAATGTACAACTATTTACACGTCAATTATTAACATGGGAGTCCAAAAATAACATAAAAAAGGGAAACAATCTGTCCGTCACGCCATCATGTGTCAAAAATGGGAAACTCAAGCGACACGGCTCATCTTCCTCCCCGGCACCGGTGCCGGCCACCTGATCCCCCACAGTGGAAACGGCCAAGCGCCTGGTAGGCTGCTTCTTCGTCACCGTGCTCACCATCAGCCCTCTCCACTCGGCCATCTCTAAGTCCACACACCCCCCCCTCCACACCCCCCACGTCGACTTCTCTATCGACACCAGCAACTGTGAGCACGGTGTCTCCATCATCTATAGCTTCATCTAGGCGCACCGGCCCCACATCAGGGATGCCATCGCCGCCCTCCTCTCGCCTCCCTCTGCCTCCGCATCGCTGCCATTTAATCCTCCACTGTGGGGACGAGGTGGCTGGCGCCGGAGACGGGAGGAAGACAAGCCGTCGCTGAGGGTGCCCGGGGCGGGGAGGAAGACGACCTGTGTCGTTTGGGTTTCCCGTTTTTGACGCATGGTAGCGTGATGGATGGATTGTTCCTTTTTTTACGCGACTTTTGAACTCTCGTATTAATAATTGACGTGTAAATAGTTGTACACTTGAGACCAATGATAAAAAGTGGAATACCTGTAGAGTACACAATTCAAGTCCAAAAAAGAAATCTTGAAATATCTCTGTGTTGTTTTAAAATACACTTGGTTGTTTCGGGATTGGAATGGAGACCCAAGTCCATAATAAAGGAGGGGAACATCTGAGATTTGGAATCTGGTCGTCTGATAGCTAAATCTTTAACGGGATAGGTTTGCAAACACCCGGGCGATCAAGGATATAATAGATTCCTGCTACCTTGACGAGCTTCCCAGATGATCACCGTGACGGTTATCACCCTCAACGAAGCTCTTTAACCCGCTGTCCATGTCCAAAGCTCAGCCTCCACTATAAATGACAAACCGCGCGCTCAACAGCATCGCCTAGCACTCCACAGAAAGAGTCCTCTCCACATCTGTAACGCCTGCCTTAATAATTCTAGTTCACGTACCAGCTGCCTGGGCTATGGCGATGGGTCAGGGGAGGGACAGTGAAGGAACCGTTGCTCTTCTCGGGGCGGTGCTTCTCTGCCTCCTTATCCACTCTGAGGCCGTCGTCTACACTGTCGGTGATGCCGCCGGCTGGTCCTTCTCCGCCTCTGGGTGGCCAAGTGGCAAGAGCTTTCGCGCCGGCGACAAACTCGGTGAGCATCACCAGTTTCGCTTGTCCTCCTATGCATCTTTTCCTACCTATTCATCACCGATCGTCTAAAAAATTCCTCTATGCCATGTAGTCTTCAAGTACAACCCGTCAGCTCACAACGTAGCAGTGGTGGACGCCGCCGGGTACAAAAGCTGCAGTGCGTCCGCAGGGTCGATGATCTTCACCTCCGGCAACGACGTCATCACGCTGGGCAGGGGTACCAGCTACTTCATCTGCACCTTCCCCGGCCACTGCCAGGGAGGCATGAGGATCGCCGTCACCGCAGCTTAAGAGGAGTAGATGCTTAGCGCCCGCTGTGGCTCTTCGATACCTTTTCAATGATAAATAAAGAGGTTTCCTCTGTTTGTCAAATAAAAGATGGACAGTTAAATAGAGAAATGCTGTAATGGAAGGCAGTATATTGTTCAACTGTGATGGGCTGCATGCATGTAGTGTGTTGCTTCACTTTAATGGCAGTGTCCTTTCTATATATATTTCCATGCATATTGTTCTATATCTTGTTAATTAATAAGCTTAATCACAGAGAATAATTCTCATCTCTTTAAGCGCATCTCCGGCCCCTTAGAAACTAACCAATGGTGGAGGGCAATTAACGTTTCTGAATGGGTTTAGCCACATCTTATGTATACGTCCCCGACTGGCTAACCTTTCAATTTAAAATACAACCCGTCTGACAAAGATAAAAGAGAAGTGGATATGAGTTCGGATCCACTACGATCAGTACTCACTGGGGGAGGGGGTAAAAAAAATCCAAAAAATATCTTGCGTGGGCCCTGTAGTCACGTCCGCCCTTTTCCCCCAGTGAGTACTGATCTTTTACGGTCCAACGAAGACCGTAGAGGATCCGTGGTGAGTGGATATAAGAGTGAAAAACTCATTTTTAATTATCAATGCTTAAACTCATTTTCTTGCGGTTGGCGTATGGGTAAATATATTAGCAAAGTGTAATTCTATAATGTACTTTGTAACAGAAGGGAGGGTAAATTTTCCGTTGACTAAGTTTGTATTTATTTATGGAACAAGTTAAAAACGTTTAGCGATCGAGTGACAACATGTCTTTACCAAAACTTGAAAATTTAAAATAGGACAGGTTGCACCATCATACTCATTCTAGCTCCCACCACTTTTTAGGTTCTATGATACACAATTCAATCAAGTCTTAATTTTAAATAATTGAAGTAGACTATATGAATTCTTTGTTCCACTCTAATGGGGATGTTTAGTTGCACTATAATATAGTCTTTTTTCACAAATATTTATTTTTATACTAAAAATATATTAAAATGAGAGTTTGGGCACACTGTCAAACTATCTTTTGATAGACACTCTAACTCACAAAAGAAGATAAAAATAAAAAGAGGATAGGCCCTCTCTTATTTGTTGTCACACCTGCATCGACCTCGGAGGTGAGGTTTCGGCCGAGGAGGCGCCACAGGGAGCCCCTGCCGGAGCTGACAATGTGGCCATCGCTTTTGTAGATGTTGTTGGCGCTGTGTGAGGGAGGACGGTCGGAGAAGGCGGCACCCCTCACGACAAGGGCCTCGTGGCCCAGGCGGCGGTCGACGATGAAGACTGCGGGGAACAAACCCATCTTCCCTATGCCAGGGCCACAGCACTACAGTGACTACGGCTTTGATCCCCAGCTAGCCTACTTCCAGGTCTGGTTGCTCTGATTACCCTACATTAATATGCTTTCATTCTTCCCTTTGTGCCATAGCCTTTCTGCCGTCCGTAACCTGTGGCTTCTGAGTTTTCCGCGTTAATTTCCCAAGTATAACGTGGACAGAAATGGGTCGCTTAAAGCAAGTGTTGGAGGAAGCAAGGAGGCACAACAACAGGGGACGAGAGCCCCAGATGCGCTCCCCTTCAGCCTGCAGAAACTCGTCATCAAAGAGTACGACTCCAGGCGCGGCTCCAAGAACAAGAAGCGCTACAGCAAGTGGTGGCGCAATGCCCTCCTCTTCTTCAAGCGGAAGCGTGGGGATGTCTGCAGCGATGGAGACCGCGCAGGGCCAGTTTTGCCACCAACGGCAGGTTATTCCTGTGTCTTACACTTCTTCTCCCTATTTGGGCTACCGGACCGTGGCAGGGCCGCTGTACTCGATGGCGAGCGGGACGCGGACACCTTGCCGGAGGAGCGCCCTTGGCGGGTGGGGTTGCAGGCCCAGCTCGCGCCGCTGAGATTTTCAGAGGTGCGGGACGTGGAGGTGCCTTATCTCTGTCTCAATGACAAGGCTGCCGCGGCGTCTTGCCCAACATGATAATTATGTATATTTTATAATTTATCATGTTGTTACCAAACAAGATAATGATATACATTTTATAATTTAAAAGATGTTGTATTTTTTATTTTAATATAATTTTTATAATAAAACTATATATATTATAATACAATCAAATGCCCTACAAGCGATTTTAATATTATATTCTTTTTATATCTTCAAATTATATGTTCTTGTAAAGTTATTAGGTGTGAAATAGTTGAATGATGTAGAAATTTAAAATTTTAAAAACTTAGAATGGATTAAGCATAGTAAAAGTTAAAGTTTTACAACTTAGATTTTTCTACAACTCTTATGACAGCAGGGTAACTTTCAAATTTATTTGATTTTATTTTGTATAGAAAATTTATAAAATTTGTATAACATAACTATGACATGATTGGACATCTCCACAAAAATCAGCATAAATTTTCATGTTCATATGATGATACTTCTAGGTCATGAAAAGAATTATCACTTTCAAATACAGTTTTCTGAATTCATTTGATAGCATGTTACAACATGAATTTTAGTGATTTATATGTTTCACAACATAATCTGAAATTTTTATGACAAAATACTCATACTAGTGTAAATCTTCATAAAAAGTTTCATGAATTTTGATGTTCATATGATGATGCTTCCAGGTCAGATAACAGGATATAATTTGTAGATGTAGTTTTCGAACTTCATTTGATAGAATGTTAGAACGTGAATTTTTGTAATTTATGTATTTAACAAAATAATCTGAACTTGTTATGGTATAATAGTCATACACGTATACATCTTCATAAAAAGTTTTATAAATTTTTAGATTCTTATAGTAATACTTCTATGTCAGGTAACATAGTATAATTTGTAGATACAGTTTTCATATTTCATTTGATAGCATGTTAAAACGTGAATTTTAGTAATTTATATGTTTCACAAAATAATTTGAAATTTTTATGACATAATATTCATACTAATATACATCTCTAGAAAACGTTTCGATAATAGTTACAATCATATGATAATGGTTTATGGTGTGTATAGTAAGGTTCATATTCCACATGTCAATAACTCAGGGTTAGTACCTTTATGTTTGATTTTCTGCTATCTTTGTGGAGAGCCATTTGAGCTCAAATTTTTATAGGATATGCCTAATGTGAATTAGTATAATATGTAAAATGTTCAAGATTTTTGGAAGTACTTTTCTATATTAATAAAATCAGTGTTTTAAATGTGGACAGATTACTTCTGTAGGAGATTTGTGATTACTTATATGTGTTGTCTGAGTTTATAACAAATTGTATTTAAATTCAACTTAGAACATGATTTCTTTACCCGTTTAAATTATAATTTCGAGCTATTCTTAGTTTATGAACTCCTTAAAGAAAATCACTAAAGTGGTTAGTCATTTTCGTATGTATATATTGTTGTAGTTACATAAACATTAAGTTTATTCTCATAATATTAATGAAGCATGCCGATCGGACATAGCCGCTATATGAGAATAGTTTTAGGAAAATGGTGGCAACATCCCCACCAGGACTTATTTATTTTGGGGCTGCGTGCTACACCTAAAAAGGTGGGAGCCACCTCCAGAACTCATTAGTCCTGTTACCCGAAGGCCGTAGGTAGAAATCTTTTGTTAAAGTGAGGTGACGACCCTCGGGGTAGCGCTACACCCATGACTTAGCTCTGTACGTGCCTAGGAGTTCAATTTATGTGTTCTGTTTCTGATTCATAGTAGTGGTTGGATGTGTGTCCGAGCACTTTTATAATAAGTGGGAACCTATGATCTGAAAAATAATTTTTATATCTTGCAATTTATATATTATTTCAGTAAATCAACTTAATAAATCTTAAGTTCTGTATTATGTTCTGTATTCTGGTCCTATTCATATATTGATAAAGTTGTGTAGCTTTGTTCAGAGTTGGCATGATATTATAAATAATGTATCTCAATTTCCTTATTGGCATATAATTCTGATACACATATGTATTATGTGGTAGTTTTGTTTTTTGTTATGTTTAATGTTCTTATGCAATGTACATATTCTACTTCAATTATTTAGATGGAAAATTCTTATGAAAGCAGCCTCATCTCCCTACTGAGTTATCATTTCTTTGGTACTCACGCCTACTTTTCAGGTGATCGGACAGAAGGAGAAGCAGAGTGAATTTGAAGTGGGGTCACTCAGGGTTCGCATAAGACGATATCTCTTTTGGGGCGAACCTAGAAGATTGAACCATGTATATACTTATGCTTTTGTTTTTGTTGGAATGTACAATGAAGATCCTGACATATAAAAATGACAATCTACTATATAGCGTTTTGGTATAATGTTGTGAATGGTGGAACTTCCTTAGTATTTAGATTTCTCTTACAAATTTTTATACTACGCTTCCATTTGAAACATAGTATCCTCCCAATGATCTGTTCTGAGGGGTCTTTTCCCCCTGTTATGCTTTGGCCATCTCTGTAATTATCTTGTATATTATAGATTACCGGGCTGGAGCGTGACAGTCCCCCACCTCTGTACGAGGGACGGAGGTCATGATTCAAAGAGGACACATGTCATGCCCACAAACGAGCATCAGTTTGCCAGTCGCGCTCGCTCGAGACAAACGTCTCTTCATCTGCTATAGGAGGTGAAGGGCTCCCTGCGATCGGACGCTCCCAACAGGCACCGGAAAGAGATATAACCCCTTTTCACAATCTTGAGTGAGCAATCTCTTCAAGCAAGGTTTTACGAACGCTTCTTCTTGGGCTTGTTCTTCCTCCTCCGACCCCTCTCTTGTCACTTATTTTTTGGTCCCCTGTTCTGCGCAGCGCCAGCGTCAAAGGATATGTCCTATGTTAAGGGGGTCAAGGTGGATTGGGAAGCAATGCAGCTGTTAATATGCTATGAGGGCCGCCTCACGGAGATCTGAGCAAAATTTCAGATCCCTGAAGAGTATCGGCTCAACGTTCCTCAACCCGAAGAGTGCATCTACAGTAGGAGGAAATATTCATTTATGGCCTACGAAGCCATGTTTGATGCAGGGTTCCGCTTACCAATCGCCGCGTGCGTGGAGGGGTTACTCAACTACTTCTAGTTGGCTTGGGGCAAATCATGCCCAACTCATGGTGCCTTATAATGGCGTTCTTCATCAGGTCGAGGGAGCTTGAGTGTGCGGATCCTTCGCCGGCAATGTTGCAGCTCGCCTTCCAGCCGAAGAGAGGGGCGAAGGCCGGCTATCAAGGGTTCGTCTAGCTTGAGACCCAGGAGAAGGCCCTATTTTCCCTCACCAATTTCAGCAAGGTTGCTTACTAGAAGGACTGCTTCTTTTGGGTGACCAAGTGGGAAGGACCTCACGACCGAGCACTCCATTTGTAATGACCCGCCACCCTATAATCGGGGATCCGATTACTAAATGGGTACCGAATCATTAATTTGGAATCAAACTAGGATCTAGATAAGTCTGGGAAATAAATAATAAACTAAGTTAAACATTCACATCGCATTGAATTAAAAAGAAAGTGCAAGAATTAAAAGTTATTATAATGTGACTCGACACAACAAATAATTACATATTCCAACTGAAAAGAAATAATTAAGCGTACAGGCCAGAAATAAAATAACAACTATGTCGGGACATATCCCGGAACAACAGCTGCTGGCACGCAACTCTAAGCAGTACTCTCCTCGCTAAGCCTGCCTGGAACCCTCACCTAAAAACCGCATGGGTGAGTCTTAACGAAAAGACTCAGTAGGGATCCTTCGATCCCCACTGCCCACTCACACACCCACAAGTGAAAAAAACATAGCTAAAGGTAAAGTCAGCAAGTAAAGTAGTAATTACTACTCCTCAATCTCGATATAAATCACATGCATTCGAAATATAACATGCATATCTCTGAAACCATTCTACCAGGGAGCCTACAACCAATGTCTCGGCAAAACACGCCAACCACACAAACGAAAGTGGGAAACACCGACCCGCTGAGACCAAATAGTAACCCCTTGGATAGCACGCTAGCTACTCCGGCCCAACTGGCTCAGGTGGTTACTCATTTCCCCAGCACGAGTGACACTTCACAGGTACCTCTCCGACATCGGTACTAGCTAACCCCGGGGTTCACCAGGTGACCCTCTCTCACTAGGCGTCACCCCGCCACTGCTCCTACCGGCGCTGTGTCCCACCCACACCGACACAGGGTGACAAGCCTACAACTGTCACTCTAGGTCCACAGTCGCACGAAACACAAACACAGTGCGATCTGGTCACGTAAGAGGTCCATAGTCGTACGAAACACAACACAGTGTGATCCGGTCACATAAAGATCTTCATCCTCGAGTACGATTAAAATCATGCAATTAACCGAACTATCTAACAGTGTAAACACATATTAATAGCATGAATTAATGTGATTCTGTCTTGAATCACGTCGCCCAAGGCCAACGCCATTCAAGCCTCCTAAACTGGTTCAGAAAATCTCGGCCTCAAAACATGGCCTAAAAGGCGTCGCCACAGGTAGCCGCCTTTTGAAAAGGCGTCGTTGTCCCTCTTCGCCTGATAGCGACAGAAGCAGGGACAGGCTACGAGGTAATTTCCACTAAAACGCGTTGTTCACGCAAGTCGCCTTTTAAAAAGACATCGCTGTCCCTGGACACTTGTTAGTCCAGAGACATAGTCTATTAATGGGACTAAATCGCATCGTTGGTGAGCGACGGCTTTCTAAAAGGCGTCGTCGTACCTCGACGCCATTTAGTCCCGACAGACAGGTTCTCCCTTCCACCTTCCCCAATCCACGAGGTGGGATTTCTCCCCCAAAACGCACAAAAAGCCACAAAACATGGAGGGGAAGGAGGAGAACATAACTATCCATTAGCACACCCAATTTCTTATTTAATGCATTTAGCATTTTCACCCCAAAAGCACCCCTAAACATGCTTAAAAGCGGAAAAACATACATGCTTCAAAACGAGAAAACATGATTTTAAGATGAAACACCACGGGTATCGTCACCCTACCGGTTACTTGAACTCCTCCAGGCCCCAAGCTGCCAACCCGTCTCGCCCCACGCCGCCGCCGGTATCGCCGAGGACGTCGTTACTCCACCGGGACGTCGGCCGCCGTCCGGAGAGAAAACGCCGCGGAGGAGGTGGTGGTGGTAGTGGTGGGAGTTAGGAGGTCGATGGAGTGGAGGGAGAGAGGAAATGGTGGGAGGAAAAGAAGGAGGGGGAAGAGGGATCGCCGGAGCCGCCGGGGAAGAGATGAGAGAGAAGAGGGAGGAGAAAATGAAGGAAAGGAAGGAGGGTTCGCGGGGTTAACCAGAAACTGGATAAAACACGTCATGCGATACGGACGCCTATCAGTTGACATGATGGGCCGTACTGACAGAGACCTGAAACGCATCGCCTATCCAAGACGCCTTTCAGACGACAACACCAGCGTCGTACACTAACAACCCTGGGTCGCACTCTGAATGGCGTCGTCTATCAAGGATGCCGTTTAGACAACATGACAGGGGTCGTACTCTCGCGGCCCGAAGCCCACCCACGTGGCACAACAGCAACTGTAACAACCCGCCACCCTATAATCGGGGATCCGATCACTAAATGGGTACCGAATCATTAATTTGGAACCAAAACAGGATCTAGATGAGTCTGGGAAATAAATAATAAACTAAGCTAAACATTCACATCGCATTGAATTGAAAGGAAAGTGCAGGAATTAAAAGTTATTACAATGCAACTCGACACAACAAATAATTACATATTCCAACTGAAAAGAAATAATTAAACGTACAGGCCAAAAATAAAGATAACAACTATGTCGGGGCATACCCCGGAACAACAGCTGACGGCGCGCAGCTCAGAACAGCACACTCCTCGCTAAGTCTGCCTGGAACCCTCACCTGAAAACTACAGGGGTGAGTCTCAACGAAAAGACTCAGTAGGGATCCTTCGATCCCCACTGCCCACTCACACACCCACAAGTGTAGGACACAACTGAAGGTACAATAACAAGTACAGCAGTAATTACTACTCCTCAATCTCGATATGAATCACATGCATTCGAAGTATATATAACATGCATATCTCTAAAACCAGTCTATCAGGGAACCCACAACCAACGTCTCGGTAAAACACGCCAACCACACAAACGAAGGTGGGGAAAACACCGACCCGCTGAGACCAAACAGTAACCCCTCGGATAGCACGCTAGCTACTCCGGCCCAACTGGCTCAGGTGGTTACTCCTTCCCTCAGCACGAGTGACATTCCACAGGTACCACACCCACACCGGTACTAGCAAACCCCGGGGTCCACCAGGTGACCGTCTCTCACTAAGTGTCACCCCGCCACACCCACACCGGCGCTGTGCTCCACCCACACCAGCACACGGTGATAAAGCGCTACAACTGTCACTCTAGGTCCACAGTCGCACAAAACAGCACACGGTGCGATCCAGCCACATAGAATCATCATCCTCGAGTACAATTAAAGCATGCATTTAACTAACTATCTAATGGTGTAAACATATTTTAGTAGCATGAATTAGTGTGATTCTGTCTTGAATCGCATCGCCCAAGGCCGACGCCATTCAAGTCTCCTAAACTGGTTCACAGAAACTCGGCCACAGAACCTGGCGTAAAACGCGTCGCCACATGTAGCCGCCTTTTGAAAGGCGTCGTTGTCCCTCGTCGCCTGTTAGCGACCGAAAACAGGGACAGGCCATGGGGTGATTTTCACTAAAACGTCGTCGACACAAGTCGCCTATTGAAAAGGCGTCGCTGTCCTTGGACGCTTATCAGTCCGGGGACAGGGTCTGTTATTGGGTTAAATCGCGTCGTGGGTGGGCGCCGCCTTTCTAAAAGACGTCGCTTCACCTCGACGCCATTTAGCCCCGACAGACAGGTTCTCCCCTTCGCTTCCCCCAATCCTCGAGGTGGGATTTCTCCCCCAAAACGCATAGAAAATGGCACAAAACATAAAGGGGAAGGAGGAGAACCTAACTACCCATTAGAATACCCAATTTCTCATACGTGCACTTAGCGTTTTCACCCCAAAAGCACCCCAAAACATGCTTCAAACGCGGGAAAACATAGTTTCAAAGGAAAATGCACTGGGGATCGTCACCCTACAGGTTACTTGAACTCCTCCAAGCTCCAAGCCGCCCACCCGTCTCGCCCCACGCCGCCGCCAGTACCGCCGAGGTCGTCGTTACTCCACCAGGACGTCGGCTGCCGTCCGGAAAGAAAACGTCGCGAAGGAGGTGGTGGTGGTAGTGGTGGGAGTTAGGAGGTCGATGGAGTGGAGGGAAGATGAAATGATGGGAGGAAAAGAGGGAGGGGAAGGAGGCGTCGCCGGAATCGCCGGAGGAAGGGAGGAGAGAGAGAGGGAAGGAAGAAATGAGGAAAAGGAAGGAGGGTTCGCGGGGTAACCAGAAACTGGGTAAAACACGTCGTGCTGTACGGACGCCTATCAGTTCACATGACGGGCCGTACTGACAGAACTCTAAAACGCGTCGCCTACCCAAGACGTCGTTCAGACGACAAGACCGGCACCGTACACTAACAATCCAGGGTCGCAGTCTGAATGGCATCGTCCATAGCAGACGCGGTTCAGACGACACGACAGGGCCATACACTCGCGACCCAAGGCCAGCCCACGTGGCACCCACGTGGCACAATCTAAAACGCGTCTGCAATGCGAGACGCCGTTTAAATCGCGTCTCGTAGGCTCGACGCGAAACAGAACAGAGTCTCAGCACCCTCAGGGCCTGAACTACAGGGTCCGACCCCGAAAACTGACCCGATAACCGGATCCGAAAACCTCAGTCCTTACATTCTCCCCGCCTTAAAATAATTTCGTCCTCGAAATTGCCTACTACAGCTAACGTGGTTGAAACATAAGGATACAGGCTCACAAGAGAACTTACGAGAAAAGGTAGGGAAACTGCTCCCGCATCTCATCCTCACGCTCCCAGGTTGCCTCGCCCCCGGAGCGGTACTGCCAAATCACCTTAACCAAAGGTACAACCTTGTTCCGAAGGGCCTGTTCCCTGCGATCCTCAATACGAACTGGAAACTCTGGAAAGGACAAGTCCTCAGCGATCTCCAACTCTGAAAAATCTAAAATATGGGATGGATCCTGAACATATCTTCTCAGCAAAGAAACATGGAACACATCGTGCACCCCTGCAAGACTGGGCGGCAAGGTCAGCTAATACGCGGTTTCCCCAATTCGAGCAAAAATGGGAAAAGGCCCAATATATCGCGGACTCAGCTTACCTCGCTTCCCGAACCTCATCGCACCCTTAGAGGGTGAGACTCGGAGAAACACGTGGTCCCCAACCTCAAACTCGAGCGGTCTCCTCCGGATATCAGCATAACTCTTTTGCCTGCTCTGAGCTGCGATCAATCTCTGCCGTACCATCCTGGCAACTCCAGCACACTGTTGTACTAACTCTGGCCCTGCTATCTGCCTCTCGCCAATCTCGGACCAACACACAGGAGATCGACACGGTCGCCCGTACAATGCCTTGTAAGGCACCATGCCGATACTAGAATGATAACTATTGTTGTAGGCAAACTCTACAGTAGGCAAATGTTGCTCCCAAGAACCTCCCCAGTCTAGGCAACATGCCCTGAGCATATCTTCCAGAGTCTGAATGGTCCTCTCCGACTGTCCATCAGTCTCGGGATGATAGGCCGAGCTGAAGGACAAAAGCGTGCCCAAAGCCTTCTGAAAACTCTTCCAGAACCTAGAAGTAAACCTCGGATCGCGGTCTGATACGATGGACAAGGGTAACCCGTGCAGAGAGATGATCCGATCTACAAACAACTTAGCCAACTTACCGACTGACCAGTCCTTCCTAATAGCCAGGAAGTGTGCCGACTTGGTCAATCGATCAACAATGACCCAGATCGCGTCTCTTCTGCCAGGGGATACAGGTAATCCCATCACAAAGTCCATGGTCACATGCTCCCATTTCCATTCAGGGATCGGCAAAGACTGCAACAACCCTCCTGGTCTCTGATGTTCTGCCTTAACCTGCTGACAAGTCATGCACCTAGCCACATACTCAGCCACATCCTTCTTCATACCAGGCCACCAAAAATGCCTCCTCAAACAATGATACATCTTAGTTGTCCCGGGATGCACTGCATATCTAGAACGGTGCGCCTCATCAAGGACACTCCTGCGCACGTCCTCTTCGGCCGGAACATAGAGTCTGCCTCTAAATCTGACTGTACCATCATCCCACAACTCCACCTCCGGTCTTTGGAGAATCTGCGGTAACTCTACATCTGCCCTCTGAGCCTCAATCACGGCATGGTATACTGCTGGCCAATACGGCTTTATCATCCTCTCGTGGAACCCGAAAGGAAGATTCCACAACCTGCTCAAATAATCTCCATTCTCGAATCATAAGGTATGACACAACCGTCTTCCGACTCAAGGCGTCTGCCACCACATTTGCCTTGCCCGGATGATAAGAAAGGTCGAGATCATAATCCTTGATGAATTCCATCCACCTGCGCTGCCTCAAATTCAGGTCCCTCTACGTGAAAACATACTTCAGGCTCTTGTGATCAGTAAAAACCTGAAATTTCTCTCCATACAAATAATGTCTCCAGATCTTAAATGCAAATACCACAGCTGCCAACTCCAAATCATAGGTGGGATAGTTCTCCTCATGCTTCTTCAGCTGTCTAGAAGTATAGGCCACGACCCTACCATGTTGCATTAGAACTACACCCAAACCTCGACGTGATGCATCTGAATAAACTACAAACCCACATGAACCAGATGGAAGTACCAATACTGGAGCCGAAGTGAGGCGAGTCTTCAACTCAATGAAACTCCGCTCATACTCTTCGGTCCACACGAAACGAACTCCCTTACGAGTCAACCTCGACAAGGGGGCCGCTATCGAAGAGAACCCCTGGACAAACCGCCTGTAATAACCTGCTAGCCCCAAGAAGCTCCTGATCTCAGTCACTGTTGTTGGCCTGCTCCAATCCATCACTGCCTCAATCTTGGCTGGATCCACTGTGATGCCCTCGCCAGAAATGACATGCCCCAGAAAGTGCACCTTGTCTAGCCATAATTCACACTTGCCGAACTTGGCATAGAGTTGGTGTTCTCTCAGGACCTGCAATACTACCCGAAGATGTGTGGCATGCTCTTCTTCAGAAGAAGAGTATATCAAAATATCATCTACAAATACCACCACAAACTGATCTAGATAGGCCCTGAAGACTCGGTTCATCAGATCCATAAAAGCCGCCGGAGCATTGGTCAAGCCAAAAGGCATAACCAAAAACTCATAATGTCCATACCGAGTCCTAAAAGCCGTCTTACTAATATCAACCTCACGGATTCTCATCTGATAATATCCAGATCTCAAGTCAATCTTTGAAAACACCTTTGCAAATAGCAGCTGATCCATCAAATCATCGATCCTCAGAAGTGGGTACTTATTCTTTATCGTCACCTGGTTCAGCTGCCTATAATCAATGCACAACCTCAGCGAACCATCTTTCTTCCTGACAAATAGAACTGGAGCACCCCACAGAGAAGTACTGGGACGAATGAAACCCTTATCCAGCAATTCCTGCAACTGCGCCTTCAACTCAGCGAGTTCGGCTGGTGCCATCCGATACGGGGCCTTAGACAGGGGTGCCGTACTCGGTGCGAGCTCAATAGTAAACTCAACCTCTCGCTGAGGAGGAAGGCCAGGCAATTCCTCAGGAAACACATCTACAAAGTCACACACCACAGGCACCTCCCAAGGACGGGCACTTCCACTAACATCAGCTAGAACGACAGCGGCAAGGAAGGCATCACAACCACCGACAAGCAACCTCTGGGCCTTAAAGGCATAAATAAGAATACCTCGAGAAGAGAGTCTAATACCTTGGAAGTAGAAGGTCGGGATGTCCGGAATAGAGAAACGCACTCTCTTCCTGCTGCAGTCCACCTCAGCATAATAAGCCTCCAACCAGTCCATGCCCAGGATGACATCAAAGTTACGAATGTCAAGAACAACTAACTGGACAGGTAACTCATGACCCTCAATGGTCAAGGGAACATTACTTAAACAATTATAAGACAACATGAAATCCCCAGAAGGAACCTCCACCATCAATCCATCAGATAGCTCATCAATGGGTGCAGAAAGAACATCTATGAACTGCTCAGAAATGAAAGAATGCGAAGCACCTGAATCAATCAACACATGTGCAGAGTTCCCAAGAACAGAAAGTGTACATTCCACCAAGTTGGACGCAGGAGCCTCCTTCCTAGTGATAGCTAGAACTCTCCCCTGGGTCCTTGGCTTCTTCTGATCACCTAAACCCTGCCCCTGACCATGCCCCTACGGGCAATGCCTCGCCAAATGACCCTGCTGGCCACAGGTGAAACACCTCCTAGGAAAAGCAGGACACTGAGTCCCACCATGAGTACCAGCGCAATGCTGACAAACTGCTGGAAGTCTCGGAGCTGACTCCTGCTGAGCACTGGACACCGACTGGCTCTGCTGACTCTGCCTGAAGATGATCCTGATCCGGACGAAGGAACTGTTGTTGCTGCTTTTCCCCTTCCACGAGCTGGTCCCTGAGTAGTCAGTCCTCTCTCTCTAGCCGACTGATCCTACTGTGCCTCCACTGCCGCTGCACACCTAACTGCTGATGCCAAATCTGAGCAACAGTAAGATGCCACAAAACTCCTCAAACTGGACCTCAGTCCATCCACAAACCTCTCAGTCCGACGTTCCTCATCTCCTGAGATAAAGGGCACAAACCTCCCTAGTGAAACGAACTTCGCCTGGTACTCGAGCACTGTCATACTTCCTTGAGTCAGCTCCATAAATTCCCTTTCCTTGCCCCTCTGATCATGCCTAGGAAAGTACTGTGCATTGAATTCCTTCACAAAAGTCTCCCATGGAATCTCCCTTAGACTCCTATCCGCATAAGACAAACTCTTCAGAGTGGTCCACCAATCATAGGCATCATCCTTCAACATGAAGGTAGCCAACGGGGTCCTCTCAACTGTCGCACAGTCCATAGTGTCAAAAGTCTTCTCCATCTCCCTCAACCAGTGAACAGCCTCGTCAGGGTCGGGACGACCGGTGAAATGAGGTGGCCTCAGCTTCAAAAATCTTTCTAGGGTATTTGAAGACCCTCCCCGAGCACTGGAACTCTCACTAGGGTCTCGGGTCTGATATCTAGCCATCGTGTCCATCATAGCTTCCATAAAATGCTCTACACTCGGCCTACCGGCCTCAGATCCACTAGGAACATCTCACCGCTCTCTAATAACCGGCATCCTCTTCCTAGGAGCCATCTAATCGCCTACAATCACAAAATCGAAAAGTTCTAATTAGAACCCTAAAACCTATACTACTACCGTGCCTGTACGGGATAATATAATTATTTGCCGGACTCTCGATGTTTAACCTAGTTATTCATTTATTTGTCAGACCGAATGCTCTGATACCAACTGTAACGACCCGCCACCCTATAATCGGGGATCCGATTACTAAATGGGTACCGAATCATTAATTTGGAATCAAACTAGGATCTAGATGAGTCTAGGAAATAAATAATAAACCAAGCTAAACATTCACATCGCATTGAATTGAAAGTGCAGGAATTAAAAGTTATTACAATGCGACTCGACACAGCAAATAATTACATATTCCAACTGAAAAGAAATAATTAAGCATACATGCCAGAAATAAAGACAACAACTACATCGGGGCATACCCCGGAACAATAACTGACGGCGCGTAGCTCACAGCAGCACACTCCTCGCTAATTCTGCCTGGAACCCTCACCTGAAAACCGCAGGGGTGAGTCTCAACGAAAAGACTCAGTAGGGATCCTTCGATCCCCACTGCCCACTCACACACCCACAAGTGCAGGATACGACTGAAGGTACAGTAACAAGTACAGCAGTAATTATTACTCCTAAATCTCGATATGAATCACATGCATTCGAAGTATATATAACATGCATATCTCTAAAACCAGTCTATCAGGGAACCCACAACCAACGTCTCGGTAAAACACGCCAACCACACAAACGAAGGTAGGGAAAACACCGACCCGCTGAGACCAAACAGTAACCCCTCGGATAGCATGCTAGCTACTCCGGCCCAACTGGCTCAGGTGGTTACTCCTTCCCTCAGCACGAGTGACACTCCACAGGTACCACACCCACACCGGTACTAGCTAACCCCGGGGTCCACCAGGTGACCCTCTCTCACTAGGCGTCACCCCGCCACACCCACACTGGCGTTGTGCTCCACCCACACCAGCACAGGGTGATAAAGCGCTACAACTGTCACTCTAGGTCCACAGTCGCACAAAACAGCACACGGTGCGATCCAGCCACATAGCATTATCATCCTCGAGTACAATTAAAGCATGCATTTAACTAACTATCTAATGGTGTAAACATATTTTAGTAGCATGAATTAGTGTGATTCTGTCTTGAATCGCGTCGCCCAAGGCCGACGCCATTCAAGTCTCCTAAACTTGTTCACAGAAACTCGGCCACAGAACCTGGCATAAAACACGTTGCCACAAGTAGCCGCCTTTTGAAAGGCGTCGCTGTCCCTCGTCGCCTGTTAGCGACCGAAAACAGGGACAGGCCATGGGGTGATTTTCACTAAAACGCGTCGTCCACGCAAGTCGCCTATTGAAAAGGCGTCGTTGTCTCTGGACGCTTATCAGTCCGGGGACAGGGTCTGTTATTGGGTTAAATCGCGTCGTGGGCGGGCGCTGCCTTTCTAAAAGGCGTCGCTTCACCTCGACGCCATTTAGCCCCGACAGACAGGTTCTCCCCTTCGCTTCCCCCAATCCTCGAGGTGGGATTTCTCCCCCAAAACGCATAGAAAATGGCACAAAACATAAAGGGGAAGGAGGAGAACCTAACTACCCATTAGAATACCCAATTTCTCATACGTGCACTTAGCGTTTTCACCCCAAAAGCACCCCAAAACATGCTTCAAACGCGGGAAAACATGGTTTCAAACGAAAATGCACTAGGGATCGTCACCCTACAGGTTACTTGAACTCCTCCAAGCTCCAAGCCGCCCACCCGTCTCGCCCCACGCCGCCGCCGGTACCGCCGAGGTCGTCGTTACTCTACCGGGACGTCGGCCGCCGTCCGGAGAGAAAACGCCGCGAAGGAGGTGGTGGTGGTAGTGGTGGGACTTAGGAGGTCGATGGAGTGGAGGGAAGATGAAATGGTGGGAGGAAAAGAGGGAGGGGAAGGAGGCGTCGCCGGAATCGCCGGAGGAAGGGAGGAGAGGGAGAGGGAAGGAAGAAATGAAGAAAAGGAAGGAGGGTTCGTGGGGTAACCAGAAACTGGGTAGAACGCGTCGTGCTGTACGGACGCCTATCAGTTCACATGACGGGCCGTACTGACAGAACTCTAAAATGCGTCACCTACCCAAGACGCCGTTCAGACGACAAGACCGGCACCGTACACTGACAATCCAGGGTCACAGTCTGAATGGCGTCGTCCATAGCAGACGCGGTTCAGACGACACGACAGGGCCGTACACTCGCGACCCAAGGCCAGCCCACGTGGCACCCACGTGGCACAATCTAAAACGCGTCTGCAATGTGAGACGCCGTTTAAACCGCGTCTCGCAGGCTCGACGAGAAACAGAACAGAGTCTCAGCCCCCTCAGGGCCTGAACTACAGGGTCCGACCTCGAAAACTGAGCCAATAACCGGATCCGAAAACCTCAGTCCTTACACCAACCAAGCTAAATGGCGTCCACCCAGCAAGACGCCTTTCAAAAGGCGTCGTGCATCCTAGACGCCATTTAGGTGGCACTCCATTGATCCATCAGGGCCCAAACCAGGGGATCTGACCCAAACACTAACCCGATAACCGGATCCGAAACCTCTGTCCTTACACCATTGACCTTCCGCTGCCGTCGATACCTCTGGCAGATATTGACATAATGTTGACCCTTCTGCAAGGGCGCCCTTCCAACATCGATGAGGTGGTGACGGAAGACATATTAGTAGTTGCAAGCCTTAGAGGCCTGGCGGTTCCCAACAAGTGCTTCTCGGTCGTGGTTCATGATATTTCCTCCCTTTTTTTTCCTTTTGTAGCTGATCGGTGACTTTATTCATGTCGCAGGGATCGATGCTCGCCCTCCTCAGCACGTGAAGTGGGAGGAGGCTTCTGCTATGGCCCTCCCTTAAGCTCCCAAGGGGGCCGAGGAGGTGACTACAGTCGAACCCGACGTAAATCATGAGTTCGTCCACTTGGACGTAGAGAGGCTGACCAAGCAAACGGGCGATCGGTTGACCTCGAGTAGGTCCGACCCCTTCCTGTACCTCACATGCCTGGGGCCTGTTTAGGGAAAGTATTGCTGCCGGGAGCCGACCTAGGGGAGCCCCGCTAATAGTTGCGGATGTAGACACGCTAATTTTGACGTCATTTCGAGTAAATTTCGTATCATATAATAATGCCTCAGAATGGTCTGATATTTAATCATTGATTAATTTTTATTGATATTTTTGAGTGTCGGGTTTAACAGACATGTTTAAGTTAATCAATTGAATTGATTTTAGCTCAAATTTCAGTTAAAAATATGAAGAATTCTAAAAGACGTCGACCCATGTGGACGCTATTTAGACTTTATTCTTATTTTAACGTTTAAATTTGAATTTTAATCAGTTGATTAATTAACTAAAAGGCGTCTATGAGGCTGGACGCGTTTTAGGTTTCCTAGGCTATTTTAACTTCTCTTCCGGATGTTTATCCTTATCTTAATTAGTGTAAAAGACGTCTACACACGTGGACGCGTTTTATCTAATAAAGATAAAGATAAGTTTCCCGGATATTTATCCTTATTTTAATTAATATGAAAGGCGTCAGCCATGGTGGACGCGTTTTAGATAATTACAGATAAAGATGAATTAATCTGTATTTATCTGTCGATTAAGATAGATAAATCCTAGATTTTTCTATGTTAATCACGGACGCAGGAGAAGTCTATAAATACCTTACATGTTGAAGAGTAAAAAAAAAAAGCGTGATTGAAAAAAAGAAGAGAGAGCGTTATTATAGCGAGTTGAAGATCGAAGCAACAACGTCAGAACGCCGAAGCGCTGCCAGTTCCAGAAGTCGGCGTCCTTTCAAGATCTTCATCCATTCAAGGCTTCAACCAATTGAGCATAAGTGTTTCATTTCTGCATTTTCATTATTCTACATCTTCATTAATTTCATTCTTCATAATCACTTCATGCAACACACCACGGCATCATCTTTCAAAAACCTATTTGATTTAAGGGGTTTCAAAAACCATTTAAACAAGTAAGTTTGCTGTTCAATTGTATGCTTAAAATCATGATTAGTATGGATACTGCTTCCACTTAAAATTCTTATCAGTATTTCTTCATTCCCTTTTTCTCTATTTCTGCTGCACTCAACAACAACAAGAGAATCAAAAGGAGAAATCAAGCACAAAGCCAGAAGGACTTCTGGACGATCCTCAACCTCAAACTCAACAGCAAGAACAAAAGAATAAAGAAAGGGCTCTCTTTCTTCAGCCGGCTGAAGGAGGGGAACCAAGGACTCGATATCTTCCGCGTTCAAACAGGTAGGCGATCATACTTCTTTTGAAACTTTTTAGTTAAAAGTTTCTGACGATCACTTCACGTAGTTACTGTTTTTAATAGGTTATTTTGCACCTAAACAACATAGGATTTTTCATGTTAATCATACTGTCATTCTAAGCACCTACAGCGGAAAGGAAGCAGGACGTTGTTTCCATCCCGGCAACATCTCAAGCAAGCCCGTAGGGAATAGAGGGGTCGCCCGAGTCTCGTCTTCCGCTGGCGCAAGTGTTTAGGGGGAGAGTAGCTCGCCTGGATCTAGAGGCGAGCAATCCAAAGGAGGTGGATTCGCCCACCTCAGGAGACCTGGTGTCGGCTTCGGCATCCAGTGGGGAAGGGGAGAGCGAGGAGGTCGGCGAGGAGGGCGCCGAAGAACGCGAGGAAGGCACTCAGGAGGGCGTTGAGGAAGGTGCCGAGGAGGTTGAAACGACGACGGAGGAGTAGTCTCTCTGCCGGAAGTGGCAGTGCGCTCTCTGTTGATGGAGGAGGCGGGTTCTCCGAGCCCCTAGCCACTAAAAAGGCTGCAACGTGTTGACCGCCCAGCAGGTACATAAACCTTCTCCTTTTTTGAATTCGCCCGATCATCGGACAAGCTTCTCTATAGCTTCAACGTCGGTCTTTTTGCTTCCAAGAGTGGATGTCGGCAAGTAGCTTGGGGCCGGAGTAATCCTGGAACTCGGGGAGTCAGCATCAGGCGGCGAGGGACCGGGAAAGGGCTAGTGATGGCCGCTCGAGGGCCGTGCAATCCAGCGAGCCCCCATGTGGTGGCAGAACCTCGACCTGAGGAAGGGATCAGCGAAGGTATCTGTCCTCTGGCACCTCCTCTTTCCGTGGAGGGTTGAGGCGTCCTACTTTCTCTGGCGGCTGAGGCCGACGTTCGGGCCTCCCAATTTTGTTTGGAGTGGCACGCCCACCACTACTGAAGAGGCTGAGGTTGTCCTCCGATAGTTTTGTCCTTCCGGGGGAGACGCTAACGAGAGATGTTGCAGCCCCCGGTAACGAGGAAGGATTGACTGTTGAGGTAGGGCCGGAAGTTCACTCGGAGATTGCCCTTGATGCTCCGCCGGTGGAGCGCTTGTTTGGCAATGTACTATCTCCCACGCTGTCCGCTTTTTTGATTTTGTTAAATCTCCATTCGGCACCCTTGTGCAATCTATGGAGGGACGAGGCCCGCCGGTCATAAACTTTACAGCGGGAGCTTTTAGACTCATCGGAGGAAGTCCTCTGCCTCCGCAGTCGACTAGCGGGGGTTGAATCTTTGGCAGCACAGATGGGGGAAGACCTGGCGGATCTTCATCTAGAACTGGATGCCTTACTCTAGGAGGCCGACGATCGGGTGGCCGCAGCTTGCCGGGAGATGGAGGCCCTATGCCAGGAAACTAATGACCAGGTGACCACCACTCGTGAGGATGGTTACGCTACCAGGGTAGCCGCCTATAGGGCCTCCTGAGATTTCCAGGGACAGATATGCCCGGCAAATCTGCACCAAGAGCATATCCCTTGCTTACCGAGCGGTATACGAGAAGGGGGTTGCTGACATCGTGGAGGCTCTGAGCGGCCAACCGGTCGAGCCCGGGGGTGTGCGGATAAGGGCGACGTGGCCCGTCAGCCATTATAATCTTTTGCTATTCATTCTTTTTGTCCCTTCTAGCTCGTTGGAGCCCCCTTTTTGTAATTTTTCGTGACAGTTTGATAGGTAAACTGGCCAATAAATACAAGGCTATCTTTGTGCTACTTGTACTTCTCAGCCCTTGCCGCCCCCTCCTCTCTCCCTCTCTCTCTCTGGCACCCCTGGCCGGCCCCCCTCTCCAGGGTGTGCTCTGCTGTCTTCTTCAACTCCCGTGAGATGGGAATTCGACCGCATGTCACGGTAGTCGTTACGGCATACAGCGAATTGTTCGTGGGATGCGAGGAACGAGGACCGTAAGGTAATCCATCACGAGGAGGATCGCATGGACTTTGCTAGAGGCTGGGTGTCTGCATGGCTTCTCACACCGACGGAACCATTCGAACACAGATTCGAATCTACGTGAGGTGATAACTGATTCCCGTTTTTCGATTTTTGTTTATCAAAATGGACAGGGATCGCTATATTTATTTTTATTTATTCCATTACATTCGTGGTCCCGAGAAACATGAGAACCTTACAGTTACAAGCATAGAGTGTCTAGTTCGACTCCTGTAAATAAAGGGGAAGAGGAAAGGTCTGGTCCTTAGTCATTCACTCGCCCTCCTCTTTGTAGGTTTCATTACCTTAGTTTGGTCGAGATGGCCTCTGATTATGCGGGTGGAGTGGTTGTTGATCAGGCTGCACTCAGGGCGTCCACAATCACTGCTGGTGATCTGGATAGGGTCAAGGATCTATTTCAGATCCCAGGCAAGTTTGGCCTATAGGTACCTTCGGTGAGAGACCATCTCTACGCTTGCAACCCCCGCTCTTTCATGGCTACTAAGGCCATGTTTGAGGTGGGGTTCTATTTGTCGATCTCGCCTTTTGTCACGGACCTGCTGCAGTTTTTTGCCGTGGCACCTAGCTAGATCCTGCCGAACTTGTGGCGCTTGGTTGTGACCTTCAATCTCCTGGTACGGGCTTACAGCTACATTGGGGTCGTGGTAGATGTGTTCTGCCATATCGTCTACGTCCGCCGCTGTACAATTCCTGGTGCGCACAACTTCCTTCGGTTCTGTGGTCGTAGTGACCAGGGGCCCTTCACTGCCTCCTCTAGCTCTCCTCCGCAAGGGTGGAAGGATGCTTTTTTCTAGGTCGACTATCCGGTTGGCGAGGAGTGGCCTTTCTCGACGGTCTGACAGGATCTTGTTGTAGATCCCATTCCTGATGGGTTCCAGCAGGGGCTTTCTGTGGCTGGCACTCGACTGGTGACAAACTTTTGGCACAACGGTCCCCATGAGGTTGACGCCCTTGTATTCAATGCACTTTTAGGGAAGACCGGACTCACTCCTCCGTTGGGCTTTTATGTCGAGCCACCACTTCCTATTAGAGGAAGAGGGCAGTGCGATCGGGGAGGTAGAGGTGGTTGGCGCGGTGGGCGGCGTGGCCAATGAATAGTTATCTGGAGATTTTACCTTCTTTAAGAAATTCTTATAGTCTTGCTTTCGTAATCACAGATCACATTTTGTAATCCTGTTGAATGGAACATAGATATCACTCTTTTCATAGATATTACTCTTTTTGTATTGCTTCCTATCCCTCCCCTTCTTCCCCCAACCACAAAGGCTAAACTAGCGTTTGTTGGTTTAGGCTTCGTCGCGAATTTGTTGCTGTATACACTTTGTGACCGAGTTTTATCCCATCTTTAGGTAGGGAGCCCTTCACTACAGTGCGGACTAATAGGGGGATCGAATGGGTTTTATCCTATCTTCAGGTAGGGAGCCCCTTTCCTGTGGTGCGGACCGATAGGGGGAGTCAGACGAGTTTTTTCCCATCTTTGGGTGGGGAGACCCTTCCCTGTGGTTCAGACCGACATGAGTACAAGTTTTATCCCTTCTTCAGGTGGGGAGACCTTTTCCTGTGGTGCGGACCGACAGGGGTAGTCGGACGAGTTTTATCCCATCTTTGGGGGGGAGCCCCTTTTCTATGGTTCAGATCGACAGGGTTAGTTGGATGAGTTTTATCTCTTCTTCGGGTGGAGAGCCCCTTTCCTGTGGTGCAAACCGACAGGGGAGAGTCTGATGTGTTTTATCCCATCTTCGAGTGGGGAGCACCTTCCCTGTGGTGCAGACCGATAGGCGTAGTCGGACGAGGTTTATCCCATCTTCGAGTGGGGAGCCCCTTCTCTGTGGTTCGGATCGACATGGATAATCGGACAAGTTTTATCCCATCTTCGAGTTTCCCTGTGGCTCGGACCGGCATGAGTAGTCGGACGAGTTTTATCCCATCTTCGGGTGGGGAGCCCCTTCCCTGTGGTTCAGACTGACAAGGCTAGTCCGACAAGTTTTATCCCATCTTCGGGTGGGAAGCCCATTCCCCATGGTTCAGACCGACAGGGGTAGTCGGACGGGTTTTATCTCATGTTTGGGTGGGGAGCCCCTTCCTTGTTGTGCGGACCGACAGGGGGAGTTAGATGAGTCCTTTGTGAGTGTCCAAGTCCTTCGTGCATTCGGTCGGTGCTAGATAATTGAGAAAAAATAAAATGCACAATGGCTTCTTATTAATGATCAATATCAAAACAAATTAACTATAGAAAGGATGCAGTAACCGGCCGTCCAGTCGAACGAGCCTATATGCTCCATTCCCGTAGCTTTTCACAGTCTTGTATAGGCCCTCCCAGTTGGGCACAAGCTTTCTTCCTGCTTCGAGCGGCCAAGACGCCTACATACTTCATAGGACTAAGTCTCCAAGGTGGAAGATTCTTGCTCAAACTTTGGAGTTATACCAACGTGTGACCGATTGCTAGTAATTGATTGCCCGATCCGAGCTGCTTCCTTGGCTTCCTCAAAAAGGTCCAAGTTCTACCGCAACTTATGGTTGTTAATGGCTTCTTTAGATCCTCCCGACCTGACGGTTGGCAGGCCGATCTCCAGAGGAATCAAGGAGTCTGACCCATAGGCCACATGGTACGGGGTTTCCCCCGTAACTATTCTAGCCGTGGTTCGAAAAGGCCACAGGATTTTTGGAAGGGCTTCTAGCCAGATTCCTCCCTCCTGAAGGCAAGTCTTGATCTCTTTTTCTTTTAATCTTTCAGATATTTTATAAAATGGACTCTCTATGGATACCAAATGACTAATCCTCACATGAATAGTTAAGGATCCAACAAGTCCAACATTGATTCCTTCGGAGGAGTCAATTGGGCAAATACGTCTATAGTGGCTAGGATGGATATCTCGTCCTTCATAATTGTCATGTTGGCGTTCTCCACCAACCCGTTGGCTTGCAGGTGAGCTACTAAGGAGAACCGGTGCAGTTTGTCAAAGTCTTTGTAGTGATCAGCAAATCAGTAGCTGGTGAACTGCCATCCGTTGTCAGTCACGAGCACATTGGGGATACCGAACCTATAAACAACATTATGCAAGAAAAAATTGCATACAGTTTGTCGATGCCTCGGCCTGAGGCCATTTAGTGAAGTAGTCAATGGCGACCACCACGAGTTGTTGCCGCTAACTAGCAGTTTTGGGGAAACGACCCAAGATGTTGACCCCGCACATGGCGAACGGGCAAGGCTCACCGATATTCTGCAGCATGTTCGCTGGTATCCTGGGAATGGGAGCATTGATTTGGCAGCCCAGGCATCTTCTAGTGTATTCTACGCAATCTTGGGCCAGTGTCGGCCACCAATACCCGTGGCGGAGGAGGGTACAGTCCAAGGCGCGTAGCCTGACATGGCTACCACACATTCCTTCATAGACCTCTGCAATGGCTTGAGACACCTCATCTGACATCAAGCAACGAAGGAGGGGAGAAGTTAACGACCTCTGATAGAGATTTCCCCCAACCAACGTGAATTGGGGCGCTTAGTACTGGATCCTTCTTGCATCTTTCCGGTCGACAGTTGTGGTGCTCCATGTATCACGCTCTTATTAAAATTCAGTGAATCATAATAAACAATTAAAGAATGTGTGTGATCACTAGAAATCGAGGATTTCGAAAGGAAATTGATCGCTACTTACCTTGTTGATTTGAGAGAATTGGGGTTCTTTTGTTTCCTCCTCCTCAGCCGACCGAAGAAGAAGAACCTTTCTTTTTTTTTACTCTCTTCTTGTGTGATTTTGTTCTTTTCTTCAAATCCTCCAAACCTTGCAAAACAATAAAAACAAAATAAAAGAAAGATGATTAGAGCTAATGGTATAGTGCAGTATCTATTCTATTTAACAAACTAAACATGCAGTTAAACCAGAAGACTCACTTGTTTTGTTCTTTTTAAACCCCTAACTCATAGGAGTGATGATATGAATAATCTAATGAAAAATAGTGATGAAAACTAGATCAAACTATGAAAACTAGAAAGAAGAAGGGAAGGGGAAGAAGATGGTTGGCCCCTCCATAGCCTTGGGTCTTGAATGCTTCAATGGAAGAAGGAAGAAGAGGAAGAAGTAGCTCCAAGCCTTTGTCCACGTTCTTCACCAAGAGAGCCTCATTTCATCTTGATTGGAGCTTCAAATCCTCCAATTGCCAACCTCTCTTGAAGGCCAATAGGTATATACATATAAGTAAATTTGGCCTCCAAAGGGCTCTCCCACATATCCGAACTGCCTTGAATAGACTTCCAAGAGTTAAAAGTCCTTCCAATCATGGAGGCCAGATAATCTCAGCCAAAGCACAAGCTCCAGTGGTCAAACAAACCCGAAACAAGATTACGGTGGACTGATCTTATCAAGAAATCCTCTAAATCGCGTCGTCCATCCCTAACATCATTTGGCCAATTAGAGGGACTAAAATAGAAAGAAAATCTAGAAAGGAAAGCATAAAAAATTAAGAAACATAAAAGGCGTCGTCCGTGGAAGATGTCATTTAGATAGTTAGGGAATTAACTCAAATTTAAATTGGAAATCAAGACGGATTAAGAAACCTAAATGGCATCGTCTATGGACGATGTCATTTAGTTAAATCTATCTTGATTTGGGAATTTAATTCCGAATTGATTTCGGCTAGAAATCTAATTGGTGTTGGCTATGGTCGACATTAATCAGCAAAAATCTTGAAAAATCAACAAAAATTAATTAATGATTAAAAATCAGACCATTTTGGGGCATTATAATTGTAACATGAAATTTACTCAGTGTGAGGCCAAAATTAGCATGTTTACAACTACCCTACCTTAGCATTGACTTTGCAAGGAAATGGAGTGAAATGGAATGAACGGCAGTGAATGGAATAAAGCAGAATGAACTCAAAAGTTGATACCAAAGTGTGATAAGACACGCTTTCAACATCACATGATCAGAATTTTCCTCAAAATGATCAATAAAATAGCTCAAAGCAATCAATGGAATCAATCTCGTCTGGACGAGATAGACAAAGGAGACAAAATAAGGATGATCAACCTCCACAAGGGGAAGTACGCTAGGTCACAAATCTTGCAGGTTTTATCATGGACAGTAATTACCAGCCAATGTAGACATGCTTCAACCATAATAGATCTTAAAAAGGAACAAGAAATATGAGATAAAGATCCGAACAAGAGAGAATTCTAAGGATGTGTCCAAGAAACCTCAAAGATAATTGAGAGATCAATTCATAATGGAATATTTCATATCACGTTGGGATTTATTTGATCAATGGTCTGAAATTTAATCATTAAATAATTCTTATTACAGTAATTTTAAAATCCTATATGATACATATTGGGCTAAAGGAAAAATTAAAATAAAATAAAATATAAATTAATCAAGGATAATATTGCTAAACTGTCATTGATGAGTCAAGATACTAGTTTTGCAATTTAGTGCTAAGTCGAAACTCGTTTGCCTACGCACCGTTTTACAAAAGCGAAACCATCGTCCCTATCAATTGACAATCTAACTGCCTATCCGTACGATTAAGAATCCTCTGGAATTATCATTGTTTTTGATAGAGAGGAACTCAAATTCCAGTTTCATCAAAACCACAAGATCCTTGATATATTCTAATAAATATTTATCATATAGTAATAACGATGCGAATCAAATACATAAGGGAATACAAGTGATAGAGATAACCATCATTAGTTACGGTGGGACTCAATGAAACTTCCATAGCATTTTTCTTTTTCTTTTCCGGATTTTCCTGTTCATCAATAATTTCAAGCAGAGCATCAAATAGCATTGAATAGCAATAAATATGCAATTTTTGAAAAACAGCAGAAATTCTCTAAATGGCGTCGCTCTGAGTCGACATCATTTGAATGATGTCGCCTCGAGCCGACGCCATTTAACTTACCGAAACAACGCTTTTTGACAACACTCCGGACTCAACTTTCCTTCATCAAATATCCTCTTCCAATTCAGAAAATGGTCTTCTAATCACACAAATCTCTCTATATAATCTCCCTCTTCTCATACCAAACCATCACAACAAGCATTGGAGAAGGAAAGTTAGGGGATTCTCTTACATGTTCAAGAAAGAAAGGAAGGAGAAAGGGGGGAAAAGAAGCAAGGAAGAGATCAATAAATCAAGGAAGATGGCGAGCTTTGCAAAGGATTCCTCATCAAACAAGAGGGCGATGAAGATAATTGAAAGGCTTTCTGATATAGAAAGTCATCTTAGTAGGCAAGATCCTAACTTAAAGGTAAGCTATTCTCCCTATCCCCATTCAAATTTTCTTTCTTCTACAAATTGTTCCATACTCCAAATTCTAATGTGATAAAACCATCCAATTCTTTTCTTAAGGGATATCCTTTCTTTCCTGGTCCAAGGAGATTTTCTTCTCTTCTACGTATTTCAAAGTTAGTAGGAAAAATCAACCTCTTCATGCAATCATATATTTCAAAGTGGCATCTCCAAGGCTTGGTAATACATGCTAAGCATTATAAGAGTGCATGTATGGGTTGGGCTACAATGGACGCTCTGATTGAACTGCGGCATCCTCAAACACATACTTTCCTTCTTACTTCTTTCGAAGCTACCACCCTTCTAGAAGAAGCTGAACTCTTATTGTGACTTCTAAAGTTCAAGGCTAACAGTGATGAACCTATGGTGACGGATATGCTATTTATGAGAGAAGATCGTTTGTCATCAGTTCTTAGAAAAGATCATGAAAAGTCCAAAAGAAATCTAGAGCGTGCTCACTCAAAAAGGAATCAATTTGGTGAAACTAGCAGAATGCACTCTGAAGAAGATGGAAAATGCTAAGAAGGAAGATACAGAGACCGTGATGATTGTGCTCACTGCATGTCTTGCTAGAGCTCTACTATTCCCTACCGAGGACAACATATTATTGGAAGATCAACTTAGTACGATTTGTGGGATATTCAGGAGAAAGCAGATAAGTATAGCAGTTCTAGCCTATCTCCACAGTGGGCTCTCAGCGGCTTCTACTGGTCAACCTCCTTATGGAAACATGCTACTCTTAATCTTATGGATTGATCTCCACTTCAAGTTCAACCACAATGAGGAAGAGGTTCTCAAAATGTCTCAAATTTATCAGTGCAGTCCAATCTTTCACATTGCCGGTGCAGTGAAATTCAATAACAACATGACGAATCGAGTGCCCAACCTCAAAACTCGAGCAGACTGGCACGCTTACTTCAAGACCATGCCAAGGACTGGCTTAGAATCTACACCACTCGCTCTCAGAGAAAAGGCGGTATGGGTGTGCCGTTATGCTGGCATAGAGCTCCTATTGATCGGGGCAACCGAGTTTGTCTTATATAATCTACATCGTTGTCATCCTCAACTTGGTATGCCTCGCTATGAGTTCTCTGAGATATCCAATCTTTCTCTAATCAAGAAGCCAGCTTTAGGAACCGATGAAGATTTCAAGACAATAGAACTCATCGCGACCTTGTGGAACATCGGTTTCACCTGTTGTGTTAAACTTCTTCATGAAACGAATCGGGAGCTGTAAAAAAACTATGTAAAAGAGCTTCAAAAAAATCGGCTTGAAAGCTTTCAACTCCTGCCCAAAATTTGATGTATTTCAATTTTATTTTCAATAGAAAATCATTCCTCTAATGCCATTAAGATCATTCCTTATTTTCATGCAATTTTCTGGAATTTTTTCTTAAGCAAAACAGCTCATTTTCCTTAAAATTCAATTTTTCGAATTCATTAATCCAAATCGCGTCCACTCAGAGCGACGCCTTTCAACTTAATTCATTTTCCAAAAATTAGAATTTATTTATCAAAAGAGCCTAAATCACGTTGGCCATGGTTGACGCCTTTCATAAGTTCAACCGTACTTCTACAATTTCCAATGTATTAATTCCCTGAATATCGTCGCCTATAGGCGATGTCTTTCAATTATTTTCCAGACTTTTTATAGTACGGCTTTTACCAATAAAGGCGATAATTCCAAAATGGCGTCGTCTATGGTCGACGCCTTTCAATAATTTTTAAAATTTGAACAGTCGCCTCAATTTATGTGCGATTGGAATGTGTCGCGCATGCGCGACGCCATTTAAACATTTTACTGTGAGTGCACGAGCCCAAGCCCTCCTCCTTCCTCATTCTCCCATTTCTCTTCTCTCCCCTCCTACCCTCTCTCTCTCCAGCGAGCTTGGCGGACTCCGGCGTACTTCCTCCTTCTCTGGCGGATTCCTTTACTCTCTGGCACCCTCTCCAACTACAGTAGGTTTCTCTCTCCATTTACCCATCTCCTCTCTCATCTTCTCTCTCTTACTCACTCCCAAACTCCCTTCGGTTCTCTCCTCTCCAAAACTCCCTCATATTCAGTTCCTCACTCACCATGGATCCTGGCGGACCAAGTAGGAAACGACAATGAGTCGCCGCCATCCCGACAATAGAGGTCGACGAGGAGGAAGGAATCCCGGCGGAAGTAGCGGACGAGGCGGCGCAAGCCCTTGCGGAAGCGGCGACTTTTATGGAGGCGAAGGTCGCTCCACCCATGGCTCCGACAGGCGAACAAGCGGCGTCGGCCGAGGAAGCCGGCCCTCTAATGGTAAGTACTAAAACTCCTTATTTATAGCTCATTAGGCTGGGGGGTGGTTGTGATCCAGGCGGGGCGTGAAGAAGGCAGTGGAAATAATGATAAATTCTCGCCTGATGCCCGCTGATCCGAATCGGAAACAAAAACATAAATCGAAAAATCAGGATGTAATATGATTACCGTGCGTGGATTCGAATCCGCTTCCATCTCGGTTCCGTCGAGGCAATGCCGCGAGCCGCACAAGCGTTCGGCCTCCAGCAGAATCCACGTGATCCTTCACGGTGGTTCGTCCTCGCTCCCTCATCCGTATCAACTCGCTCATTGAAGATCCGTCGCCGCAACGACGTTCGAAAACCCATGGATGGGAATTCCCGACTTTTAGGAATCGCTCCCGGCGCCTTGAACGGGGCACCTAGAGGAGGAGGAGATAGAAAGGGGGGGCGGCCAGCATGGGGAAAACCGTGGAGCTTGGCCCAGGGTTTCTCAACAGCGCATATATATTAAGTCGGCACGACTTTTCACAAAAGTCCCTGACTTACTATAAATCCCACTAAAACACCACCGACTGAGAATCTATTTGCGTGTGACCCTCTAAGCCCATTATCTAGTCCGGTTTTCACCCTATTAAGTCCAATAGCTAGTTATTGACTTATTATAATTAATTAATATCTATATATTAACTAATTCCTTAACCGAATTAACATCTCATGTAAATTCAATCGAACTTCCGATCAAGTTGGGTGACAAGCAATACCGCATGATCCCGGAAGGTAATGGGGTTTAGCAACCCACTCATGGAACCTGTCCATCCACAGTTCCGCATGGCTATAATCCTTCGTTCGCATAATGCTCTCGAGTTAACCTAGGGTATGGACAACTATCAAATCCTAGATGGTCAACTTACGTGAATCAAACTCCGTTGTACAATATCCGAAAACCTCTTTTCTAATATTATTTCTGTTCTGGCCAGAGACTCCTGGGAGTTTATTCTAGAGCATTCTCTTTCCAGTTATCTGAGAGCGAATGATACTTTATTGAACACACAATCACCTTCGAAGGTCTTCCTGTAACGACCCGTCACCCTATAATCGGGGATCCGATTACTAAATGGGTACGGAAACATTAAATTTGGAGCCAAACTAGGATCTCGATAAGTCTGGGAAATAAATGATAAACTAAGCTAAACATCCACATCACCTCGAATTATAAAGGAAGTGTAGAAATTAAAAATTATTACAATTCGACTCGACTCAGCAAATAATTACATACTCCAACTAAAAAATAAATAATTAAGCGTACATGCCAAAAAAGGAAATAACAACTACATCGGGGCATACCCCGGAACAGTGGCTGCTGGCGCGCAACCCAAGGCAACATTCTCCTCGCTACGCCTGCCTGGAACCCTCACCTGTGTAGACACCGATTTTGGACCACCCTTTTGGTCATGAACCCCATCCATCATTAGTCCATCATCACCAAATCCCTCATCTTAACCATCTCAGCCCACTAATAGCCAGGCCCATTAACCAAATCCCGATTCTAGCCACCTTTTCGTGGAAGGCCAGCCAGTCCGCCTTCCACCACCCTTCGAAGGCCAGCCAGTCCGCCTTCCACCACCCTTCGAAGGCCAGCCAGTCCGCCTTCCACAATCCTTCGAAGGCCAGCCGGTCCGCCTTCCACCACCCTTCGAAGGCCAGCCAGTCCGCCTTCCACCACCCTTCGAAGGCCAGCCGGTCCGCCTTCCACTACCCTTCGAAGGCCACCCCTTGCCTTCCACCCCCTTCGAAGGCCAACCAGGCCGCCTTCCACCACTTCGTGGAAGGCCAGCTACCTGGCCTTCCACGGGATTGGAAGGCATGTTGGCTGGCCGTCCACTACCCTAACTACCACCTTGACCTCGTCTTCCCCACGATCTCCTCTACTCGCCGCCCTCACCTCCACTACTCCGATCACTCCCCACTCCGGCGACTACCGCGCGCACCACCTCCGACCCTTGACCACTTCCTATTGGCTCTAGGATGATTTACGGGGATTTAGACCCCTATTTTCTCCTATTTTCCCTTCACCTATTTAAACCCCCCATGTCCACTCGAGGAGGGGGTTAGGAAGGAGGAGTTTTTCTGGAGGGAACGTTCAGAGGAGGTTGGCAAGTGAGTCGGCCTTGAAGAGTCGAGCAAACAAGGAGTCAGCTTCAAGAGGAATCCTCCGCACTCCAAATGAGCTTGTCTTCTTAATCCCTTTTTACTTTTTCCTGTTCATTTCACTGCATCCTCATTTCCATCCCTACTGTAGAATTCTCTCTCTCTCACTCTTCTTTTTCATCTTTGACATATTACTTCACTTTCCACACATGAGCACCTTCATTTGCATGCATGCATGTTAAGATGACCTAGTAATCCTTACCCCTAGAGGTTTCTAACAAAAAAAGGAGAGGTGTGTGGCCATAACATATGGTCACCTTCCCTCCCCACCACTCATCCAGTGCGTCTCCCTCCGATTTTAACTAGATTTTGTATCTTCATGGATAGATTCTGCATATTATAGTTCTAATCGGGTCGTCTTCTATCTTGTCTTTTCTTTTCAGGGATCCTTACCACATTTCCGCGTACAGACTGCCGGGCTCTCCTCCTCTGGCCGGCTGGAGGAAGAGAAGGAGAAACCAGCATTTCCCGCTCCCTCAGAACGCGATCACCTCTTACACTCCTGCGGAGCACAGGGACCGAAAGGTAATGCTCCTGGCGATCACACCTTTATTTCTAACCCCCCTTAAATCGCCACAGTGCTAAGACGAACAGAGAGACCATCGATCCGAAGCCCGCAACAGCGGCGGGGGACGTTCCGGGCGCCTACAGCCCCCTGGCGATCATGGTGGGACACTCTCTTGCTCGCCGCGCATGTAAGATAGCTTAAAAGGGAGCTCCTCCCGCGGACGGCCAATCACTTGGCCGCCCAGTGTCCCGAACGGCCAAGCGCTTGGCTGCCCACACCGGACGGACAAGTACCTGGCCGTCCAGCGCAGACCGGACGACCAAGTACCTGGCCGTCCAGCTGACCGGACGGCCAAGCGCCTGGCCGTCCGGAGCCCAGAGGACCGGACGGCCAAGGGCCTGGCCGTCCAGGGCCCAAAGACGGCCAAGCACCTGGCCGTCCAGAACCTTGGACGGCCAACTGCCTGGTCGTCCAGGCTATAGGACGGCCAAGTAGCTGGCTGTCCAGACTCCAGGACGGCCAACTACCTGGCCGTCCAGGCTCCAGGACGGCCAAGTAGCCGGCCGTCCAGGCTCCTGGCTGCCTGATTTTTTTACTGTCCTTTTTTTTTCTGATTAAATTGTTGGTTGTTCTAGTTTTTTTTTTTCTTTTTTTTTTACTATTCTCTTGTCTTCTCTTTTCTTCTCTTGGCTGCTGGACTATGGGTTGATTCCAGGGTACTATCCACAGGGGTTTTTAAGGAAGAGCCGGCATCACATCTCTAGTCACCTCTCCCGCAGGATCTGACTCTCCACCTGAGGATTCCCACTCGGGTATGACTAGTCTTATTCTGTTGGGAACCTCCGTCAGTCTCCGCGAGCCAGGGATTCCCACTTGGCCGCCGAGCAAGTTGTACCTAAAACCACCCCATAGGAACCCCGGGTTTGTGTGAAGTATTAATTAAACCTTTCTGTTCACAATCATCCACCTATATGTGTCACTGAGAGAACTACTTCAAAATTTAAGACACCTAACTAAACCTTGGTGGAACATGTTTTGAAAGAAGAAAACAGGGTCGTTAAGAGTTTGAATTTGATTTGTTAGAAACCAACACTCATAATACACAGTTAACCTTCCAAGTGAAATATAAAATCTCTTAGGATTTGTATTTCATAATGAACTAAATGTATGTTAACACTGTGTATGATGACATGTATGAGTTTGGTAACAATGTCACACACAACCCTCTGTTTGAGATTGAAGAGGATCCACAACAAACATTTGTGGGCATGTTCCCAACATCTGGAGAGGAACTTAGGAGAAGGTACTTGAATGAATCTTCTTCTTCAGAAAGTGACCCTATAATCTCCAACAGAACCTTCCAAAACCCGAGTGAGGACCCGGAACTTATTGCCGTGTTATCATGGTACACCCCTAATCAACTCATCCAGTTGGCCTCTTGTGGCAAAACTCAAGATGCCACTCCTCGGAGAACTCACTTCCAAGGATCTTCCAGCAGAGCTCAGACTCGCATCAACTAGCCAACTCCTACTCCAGTTGCTCCACCCGTCATGCCGATTCCAGTCTCCCCAACCACACCTCCTCCCGAGCAGAAAGAATTCATTTACAAAAGTGAGGTTGAAACCTATGTGCGTAAGTTCGTGGCCGAGAAACTTACCCTGAAACAACCGCACTCTCTCTCGAGCTATTGTAAGCTCCCTCCGGCCTACTTTCCGCCAAGATTCAAAGCCCCCAAGTACAGAAAATATGATGGCACCTCTGACCCTCATGATCACCTGTCAGGTTTCCTCATGGATTCCCATTAACGGCTTTACGACATAGTCCTCCTTGTCCATATGTTCCAAAAATCCTTAGAAGGTGAGTCCTTAAGATGGTTTTCTTCCTTACCCGCTACAGACCTAATCAATTTTGATATGGTCTCCGAAAAATTCATCACTCAGTTTAGCCATATGACAACCATGCCTCCCACCTTGTTTGATCTTGTGATGGAGAAGATGAAGCCTGAAGAGGAGTTCACGTATTTTGCCAACAGGTGGAGGGCAATGGCCTCTAGGGCGGAAGTAGCAATTCCTGAATCTCAAGCTATCACCATGCTAGTCAATAACGCTACTCCGTAGGTTCGGTCTATTCTCATGTTGAGCGAATTTCACACATTCGCACAACTTTACAATCGAGCTCGGGTAGTTCAATTTCAGATATGGAATTCCACTTTACCATCCTTCTTTGAAAATCAGAACAGAAATAAGAGGACCACACAAATAGAGGGAGTGACAATTAATGAACAGGTGAGTGCCTTGGGGCAACCCTTTAGGTCACCCAGTCCTATGTCCCGATCAGACAACCAATCCAATCAGGAACAATATTCAGCAGTTCCCCCTTTCTCTAGCACCAAGATCAATTGGGGGCACATGAAAGAGGCTATTGAAACCTTGAAAGTCAAGGGTCCTCTGCCCTCTCATCAGGTAGCTCAAGATCCATCTAGCTCTCTAGAAAGGATGAGCACCCTTGTCAAAAATTTGGAACCAAATGTCGATCACAGAGGACAGTACTGGGAGTATGAAGAGGTTGGGATATGGCGTGAGTGCCCCACTAGGATGACCAAACCTAGAGAGCCGTTGCAAGGAGTCTCCACTAGTATCTAAGACAAACCTTTAGTCTTGATACGACCTAGGGAACAACCAACAGCCATCAACCCAGTCACTCTGGTCCAAGTTCCCTCAATTTCAATCAGAGAACCTCGTCTATCCATCTTGTGTCCAACACTAAAGCCAAGTCCAGTAATCTAATTCTGCCTAATGAATTCACCACCAGTTCAACCACTAAAGTCAGATCAGGCAGTGGACCCCAGTCCGATTGGTGTTACACTGAGAAATCGCATCATTCCCCCAACTAGTCAACCCTTGGACTCTCAAGAGGATTCAGATATGTCTAAAAGGATTATTCAATCCAAGTATGACATCCTACAACATCTAGGGAAAACTCCCGCCAAGATTCCGGTCCTGGAGTTGATTAGGAGATCCCCTACACACAGGGAGACGTTGTTCAAGTTCCTCCAGCGAATTACAGTCAATGAAGATCTTCCTATCAGGGGACTCACAAATGCCATTCTCTTAGTCACCCAGACACCTACGATATCCTTCACAGATAAAGATTTGGCTCTCCCTGAATGCCAATCCCTTCCCTCATGCTTGACCCCAACACTCAAGGGTCACTCATTGGACTCCATCTTGTTGGATACTAGGACATCAATCAATGTTTGTCCACTCAAGACCCCCAAGAAAGTAGAGATTGATCCCGAAAAGATTGGGTCTACTTCCATGATGGTCTCAACCCATAATAATTCTCAAAGACCAGCTAATGGGAAACTGGAAATTGGCCCAGTGGCCATGATCTTCGAATTCTACATCCGTGATGTCAAGCCCATATACAACGCCATTCTGGGAAGGCCTTGGATGGACCAAATCCTGGGAGTGCCCTCCACTAATCATCAGTGCTATAAATTTCCATACAATGGGAAGATTGTCAAAATGCAGAGAACTCCCTGTCTTGAGTCTTTGGACTCAGTCTCGACTGAAAAAATTCCATCCATGATCACTTCTGAAAAAGGGGCAGAGCCCATCCTTTCATCGGTCGACTCTCAGCTCAAGTCCCAGCCCAGCATAGGTTGGCAGCTTATGGACAAAATGGGGTATAGTTCGGGATCTGGGTTAAGCAAAGAAGAGCAGGGAATTCAAGAACCTATCTTTGAAAATCCGACCATTGGAGGATTCAAATTGGGTTACCTACCAACCAAACCAACTGAGGGATCAAGAAAATGGAGTATCTTGGATCACTTTGTGAAGGAAAATCAGGAGGTACTCAAGATACACTATCTTGAGGATGAGTTGAAGGAAACAATCAATGAAATTCGAAGAGAAGATGCAGAAGATTTCGGTACGCAGCTGCTGTTCTATGAACCAACCACTCGACGAGAAGGAGACTCCTTAGTAAGGGATGAACCGGTACCCACCGCTCTCATTCCCTTATTATTTCACACACCTTCCCTTCTCAGGCTTTTATCATCGGTCATAGCACACTCCTGGGGCAATTCTGCCATCATCGGATCTCTGTCTCAAGGACCCACCTTTGCAACATGTCTGACTTACTCTCTGAGTCTTGTGCATAATCGCTTAGGGATTGGATAGCTTCCTCTTTATCTACAAAGTTCTTTCATTTCTAGTTAGCAAATAAGTGTAAATATTTGAAAATTGTTGAAAAGCTTTCCTTTGGATAGGAGTCTATTTGAAGAAGTTTTACCTTTCAAAATACAAAAAAATCAAAAATCTCAAAAAAAGAAAAAAAAAAATCGAATATCCAAAAAGCATCAAAAATATTTGTAAATATGTGCATACTTCAATGAAAATGACAAAAAAATCAGAAAAGACACAAAATCCAACTGTCTGGTGACTGCTACGTAACCCCCTGTCTAGGTCTAGTTGCATGATAGATTGGGTTAACATTAAGGTTTGGCTAAGACTTTGGTCCACCAGAACCTTGGACGTGTCTACTTTACTTTCATACGGATCCCTATGATCATCCTGAGATGCACACACTTACACGTTTTTTCAAAAGGGAACCTTCTTAAAATGAGTTCCAAGTCTTTAGCATACTGTCAAAATGCAACCTTTGCTCTTCGTCTTTCGACCAATCAGGACAGTTGACGCCCTTAAACGGTCGAGCTCAGCAAATTGCGGTTCCTCCACAACCCGATAGATGTAACCCCTCAAAAAAGGGCCCAAAAATGAAATGTAAAGAAACAAAGCACGTGAAGAGGGCAGTGTCCCCGCAGGCGGAACATCAAATAACCCCGAAAAATGTCAAGAGTCGAAAAGAAATACAAAAAAAGAAAAAGGGGTTCAACTAATCATGAAAAAAGCCTGGTCGTGACCGTGCCTGGCCATGAAATCTACCAAAGGCCTGAAAAGTCAAAATAGGGGCATCTAGGAGGTCAAAAGGGTCCGTTTTGTCACAGCTCACCCTTTTAACGGTTTTGTCGATCCTCCTGTGAGGTTTGTCTCCATAATTTCTTCACTTTTTCTCCCTCAAGGTTTTAGCACGAGATAGCTACCTAAAGACCGAACATCATTTTAAAATGGTTCATTTTTCAAAAATCGTCACATGCTCACATGATCGCAGGAGTCCAAAATGGGTGAAGAGTAATGTCAGTATTTCTGGTGAACTAATTTCTTAACTATAATCTCAATGTGTACTCTCGAAGACTTCGGGCTTAGGTCAATGCATGCGCGTCACCAATTGGTGCGACGGCGTCTGATTCCGGGTCAGCGTCGCGCGGTTGACTGTTAGGATTCCAAGGTGTTCCATCATATACCTTCTAGATTGTGAGGAAAGAGACCCGGGTCGGGCAAATTATTTACCTCGAAAACTTTTTGGGCAAACTTGGTGGTCAGAAGTAGCTGAGAGCCTAAGCATGGCATGACGGTATTGTCATCAGTATGAGTTTTAGCCGGTCAAGGTTAGTTTGAGGAGTCTAGAGGCCCAAATCAATCTAGATGTGAGCTTAGGATACCTGGGAAGTTGAGTGTGCATTTCCCTTTCATCATTCAACCAGCCTAAGTTTGGGCAGTCACCAGGCAGGCGGAATCAAAAACATGTTTTCATCACACACCCCATTTGTTAATATCCACCAGCATTTGCATATTTACTTGTTGCATCAGTTTCAATACTCTTCCTTTTGTCTGGTTAGTTGAACACGGCCCCTTGACCCTATGCGAAGGCTAGGGAAAAGGTAGTTGCTCTTTTGGGCAAGGGGCCGAAAACAGATACTACTAACTGTTTCCCCTTCATTTTTGTGCATACAGGAAAAGGATTATGTCCAAAAGGTGGACACTTTTGCTGTCGAGTCGAAGCCAAAAGCAGCCAGTTTGGCATTCTACTTTGAGAATGGCCATATCTTCCGTTCTGGCTTCGACTCGACAGGGACCTTTGTCCCTCGCTTCCTTGCAGCTTGTCATTAAGATATTGTGGATCATTGATTATTTACATTTACTGATGTACGTTCTTGCAGCTGCAGGGAATCTAAAACAAGTAGGATTGAAGACACAGGAGGCTAATAACTTCGGGCGTATAGACTCTGAGCTCTTCTTTAAAGAAAACAATGAGGAGTCTATATTCCCCAAGTTATTCGATTGGCCAATAAATCCCTCCTGTTTGCATTAGGAATTTGTTTTTCAAATTTTAAACCAGCATGCATTGCATAAACATCATCCACCATTCCCGCCCTAGGGGCAATGACCAATAGTTCATCACTCTGCTTAATCCATTGTTGATCTGTGAGTCTGGCAATTGTTCGTTTGTTAGCCCTTTGAATTGCGAGACCTCATCCCTTTTCAACTCATGTGTTTGAGATTCTCACACTTGGCGATCATCCGATGCGCCAGGCCACCGCGCGCCCGTTGTGTCGAGAGTTCTTCAAGTCACACTCCTACATCTTTCATGCTTGAGATCCCCTTTGGCCAGATCGTTGCATCCTAGTGCGCCAAGGCCTCGCAGTTCCAGCACCCGAGGGTCCCACAGATTGTGATTCTCTAGTCTGAATTTGGTTCCTCTTCTCAGTCACCATTGCAATTCAAATAGCTAGCTTTCATGCATTTGCCACGCTCTCATACCACCTTTGGATTCAGCTCATCCCTTCTTGGGCCGTCCAAAATCAGTTTGATTTCCGGAACACATATTTATCATTCCGTTCCGCTCCACTGCAAAACAGGTGTCCCGGAGGGGCATTTGTAGACACCGATTTTGGACCACCCTTTTGGTCATGAACCCCATCCATCATTAGTCCATCATCACCAAATCCCTCATCTTAACCATCTCAGCCCACTAATAGCCAGGCCCATTAACCAAATCCCGATTCTAGCCACCTTTTCGTGGAAGGCCAGCCAGTCCGCCTTCCACCACCCTTCGAAGGCCAGCCAGTCCGCCTTCCACCATCCTTCGAAGGCCAGCCGGTCCGCCTTCCACCACCCTTCGAAGGCCAGCCAGTCCGCCTTCCACCACCCTTCGAAGGCCAGCCGGTCCGCCTTCCACTACCCTTCGAAGGCCACTCCTTGCCTTCCACCCCCTTCGAAGGCCAACCAGGCCGCCTTCCACCACTTCGTGGAAGGCCAGCTACCTGGCCTTCCACGGGATTGGAAGGCATGTTGGCTGGCCGTCCACTACCCTAACTACCACCTTGACCTCATCTTCCCTACGATCTCCTCTACTCGCCGCCCTCACCTCCACTACTCCGATCACTCCCCACTCCGGCGACCACCGCGCGCACCACCTCCGACCCTTGACCACTTCCTATTGGCTCCAGGATGATTTACGGGGATTTAGACCCCTATTTTCTCCTATTTTCCCTTCACCTATTTAAACCCCCCATGTCCACTCGAGGAGGGGGTTAAGAAGGAGGAGTTTTTCTGGAGGGAACGTTCAGAGGAGGTTGGCAAGTGAGTCGGCCTTGAAGAGTCGAGCAGACAAGGAGTCAGCTTCAAGAGGAATCCCCCGCACACCAAATGAGCTTGTCTTCTTAATCTCTTTTTACTTTTTCCAATTCATTTCACTGCATCCTCATTTCCATCCTTGCTGTAGCATTCTCTCTCTCTCACTCTTCTTTTTCACCTTTGACATATTACTTAACTTTCCACACACGAGCACCTTCATTTGCATGCATGCATGTTAAGATGACCTAGTAATCCTTACCCCCAGAGGTTTCTAACAAAAAAACGAGAGGTGGGTGGCCATAACATATGGTCACCTTCCCTCCCCACCACTCATCCGGTGCGTCTCCCTCTGATTTTAACTAGATTTTGTATCTTCATGGATAGATTCTGCATATTATAGTTCTAATCGGGTCGTCTTCTGTCTTGTCTTTTCTTTTCAGGGATCCTTACCACATTTCCGCGTGCAGACTGCTGGGCTCTCCTCCTCTGGCCAGCCGGAGGAAGAGAAGGAGAAACCAGCATTTCCCGCTCCCTCAGAACGCGATCACCTCTTACACTCCTGCGGAGCATAGGGACCGAAAGGTAATGCTCCTGGCGATCACACCTTTATTTCTAACCCCCCTTAAATCGCCACAGTGCTAAGACGAACGGAGAGACCCTCGATCCGAAGCCCGCAGCAGCGGCGGGGGACGTTCCGGGCACCTACAACCTGAAAACCGTAGGAGGTGAGTCTCATCGAAAAAGACTCAGTAGGGATCCTTCGATCCCCACCACCCACTCACACACCCACAAGTGCAATACACAAATACAGGCAATTTAACTAAATAAAGCAGTAAACAATTCCTAGATTTCGATATAAAACACACGCATTTATAACAGTGACTTGTACGATTATGAAACTACTACGGAGTCCACAACTAGCGTCTCGGCTAAACACACAAGTCACACAGCCGAACACGGAAAACACCGACCCACTGAGACCAAACCGCAACCCCTCGGATAGCACACTGGCTACTCCGGCCTGACCTGGCTCAAGGTGGTTCTGCTTCCCCAGCACGAGTGACACTACGAATGTACCACTCCCACACCGGTACTAGCTATACCCCGGGGTATACCAGGTGACCCTCTCTCTAGGGGTCACCCCACCACTCCCACACTGACACCGTGTCACTCCCACACCGACACAGGGTGCCTAAGCGCTAACAACTGCCACTCTAGGTCCTAGATCGCACAAAATGTAACACGGTGCGATCCAATCACGTAGAAATCATCGTCCTCAAGTATGTTCTCAAACATGCAATTAACCAAACTATCTATCACTGTAAACACATGTTAATGGCAGGAATTAATGAGATTCTGTCTTGAATCGCGTCGCCCAAGGCCGACGTCATTGAAGGCTCCTAAACTGGTTCATGTGAAATCTAGCCTCGGAAGAAGGCCTAAAACACATCGTTCAAACGGGTCGCCGTTTAAAAGGCGTTGCTGTCCCTAGTCGCCCAATAACGACAGAAACAAAGACAGGCCTCGAGGTGATCTGAACTTAAAACGTGTCGTCTACGGAAGTCGCCGTTTAAAAGGCGTCGTTGTATCTGGACGCTGTTCAATCCAGAGACAAAGTCTGTTATCTGGGGTTAAATGGCGTCGTGGGTGGAAGCAGCCTTTTAAATGGCGTCGTGGGTGGAAGCAGCCTTTTAAATGGCATCGTTGTCCCCAGACGCCTTTTAACCCTCACAGACAGGTTCTCCTCCAGCCTCCCCTGAGTTCCAAAACGGGATTTCTCCCCCAAATTCTCACAAAACACCATAAAAATAGAGAGGGAGGAGGATAACCTAAATACCCATTAAAACCTCACAATTCTCCATTATATGCAATTAGTATTTTTACCCCAAAAGTTCCCTAAACATTCTCCAAAGGGGGAAAAAACATGGTTTTAAACAAAATAAAACGGGGATTGTCACCCTACCGGTTACTCGAACTCCTCCGGTACTGCCGTGGACGCCGTTACTCCACCGGGACGTCGGCCGCCGTCCGGAGAGAAATGCGCCGCAGAGGAAGTGGTGGTGGTAGTGGAGGAAGTTGGGAAGTTAATGGAGTAGAAGGAGAGGAGGAATGGGGAGAGGAAAGGAAGGAGAAGGGGGAAAGGGAGCCGGAGGGTCGGAGGGAAAAGAGGAGAGAGAAGAGAAAGGAGAGAATGAGGGAAAGGAGGGAGGGTTCGCGAGGTCAAACTGAAACTAGGTAAAATGCGTCGTCCAAGACCGACGTCATTCAGACGCCAAGTCTGGACCGTACACTAACAAACCACGGTCGTACTCTAAATGGCGTCATCAATACAATACGTCATTCAGATGATAAGACCGGAGCCGTACTGTCGCGGCCCAAAACCAACCCACGTGGCGCCCACGTGGCACAACCTAAAATGCATCCACCTTGTTGGGCGCCGTTTGAACTTCGTCGAGCTTGGAACCTATGCCCCAGCCCCACAAGGGCCCAAACCAAGGGGTCTGACCCCGAAACTGACCCGATAACTGGATCCGAAACCTCAATCCTGACACTTCTGCCGGACCCGATCATTGACTATTAGAGATCCCATGGATAGGGAATCGTAGGTCAAGGTCAAAGTCCAGAAGTCTACTGACAAGGTGTCGTTGGTGCCTCAAGTCCAAGGATCAACCACGCCACTGTGACGATGAATCAAGGCAGTTGACAGTCAAGTAAATTACCATTCAACGATTCATGTCGGATCAGTTTAATGAACTCATTCTCCAATGAGCACCTACATGTTTACCATTGTGTCTCCACACAAGTGACTAACGAGATCAGTCACTGATAAAGTGTTAAATTGATCATTTAAAGGCAATCATATGCATCATACTCATGTTTTTATCTGCAAAATAGCATGAAATTATAGATAATTGTGTAACAAGTCCAACGGTACTAATTTCATCAAATTCTGACTTAAAAACATCGTCATTTCATGTGATTAAAGGAGTATAGCGCATTTGCGGTTTTCCGGCAAAACCGAGACGAAATGAATAAATATGATGATATTTTTATGATAATGTGCTAATTTATATTTATTTTATGTGAACAGGACATGCCGATGACGCAGTGCAACTGGTGGAGTTTTCTGAAATTTGGGGGAGGTCTAGTGTGCAGATTTCAACTAAAGCGGGAGTAAAAATACAATTTGATTCCTTCCTTCGCTGGAATTTCCCAAAACCCACTATTTCTTTCATTCTCTCCAATTTCCCAAACCGCAATCCTATTTCTTCTCCAGTTTCCTTTTTTCTCAGCCTCTCCCACGTTTTTCGACAGATCCTCCTCCTTTTCCAACTCAAACCCGCAGCTCCTCTCCTCTCCAGCCGGCTACTCCTTCTCCTCTCTATAAATCGTTCTCTCCGTAGGCCTCTCCATTATTCTTTCTCAACCGCAGCCCCTCCACAGCTCCTGTGTTTTCTCTCTCGTTCCCGCAGCCCCCTCCTCCTCTCTTCCCAGCACTCTTTCTTTCTCTTCCTCCTCCGTCTCTGTTCTCTCTCTGTTTTGTTTTTTTTCCAGCAGCATCCTTCTCCCCCTCTCCGGTTTCCCTTCTCTCCTGTTTTCTCCCTCTCTTCCTTCCTTTCCAACTCCTCTCCAGCAACGTCTCTGCCTCCCTCTCTCTTTTCTTCTCTCTCTCCACCGCAACCTGCAGCAACCCACGGCAAGACTGCACCAGCGGCCTCTCCACCAGCGCACACACGTGTTGCACGGACCCTCCTTCTCCTTCTGCAATCTCCGGTTTGCTCCTCCTCTTCTCAGCGTCTCCCTCTCTCCTCTCTTCTCTTCCCACGTCTCTCTCTCTCCGGTTACTAGCTCCACAGCAACCCAGCGGGGCATGCATGCAAGCCCCCATCAACAACCCCCAGCCACGTCCGTGCAAGCAGCTGCGGTACAGCCAGCCGTCCAGCTTGTCCTCCTCCACGTGCAGCAGCTTCTCCACCGCAACCTGCAGCATCCAGCAGCAGCTCCAGCAAGCTTGTGCTCCTCCACGTGCAGCAGCTCCTCCACGTGCCGCGGCAACATTGCATGCAGCAAGCAGCTCCACTGTCCACGTACCAGCATCAGCTCTTCACCACCACACAGCCAGCTGCATGCGAGCCAGCTCCTCGAACCTGCATCACCCGGCATCGTCCGAGCTCCTGCGAGCCTCAACCACCTCCAGCAGCAGCTTCCTCAAGCAACCACACGCAGCAGCTTCCAAACACTCCAGCGCATAGCTAGCATCCGGTTGCTTCTTCCACACACACCAGCTTCCAGCAGCTAGCAAGACCCACACGGCATCTGCATGCATGCCTGTTGAAGCCAGCACCTCCAGCCTTCATCCACGCAGCAGCCACCAGCCGTCCAAACCTTCACCAGCCGGCAGCCCACAGATTGTTGTTATTGTGTTCCTTCTTTTCCCTCCCCATTAGTATAGTATTAGGTTATTTAATTAGAGGCAGTTATTGGTTATTTGATGTTTAGGGATGTTTTATCAGTTATTGGTTATTTAATTAGGATTAATTGTTGGTTAGTTGTTGTTTAATAAAGTTTTAAAGTTATTTGATTCATGATGTTTAATGATTTATACAATCAAACAATAGGTTGTTTTTGTTGTTATAATTTTTAGTCGTGCTTATTTTTATATGTGTTTGTGTTTAATTTTTGAAAAAAAAAAAAAAGATTTGTTTAATTTGAATAATCCTATTTTTAAGTAACATTAGTTAACTTAATTTTAGTTTAATTAAGTAATTAGTTTCCTTAAATTTTCACTTATTTCTAGATTAACTAAAGTCCAAAGTTTTCAAAGTTAAAATCTTAACTCCCTGTGGATCGACTCGGACTCACCACTGTTAATTTCCAAAATTTGATTTGAGTGAGCCGGATAAATTTAGATTGAACGTTTTCATGAGTGTTTAACGACGCACAATTCGAAACGATCAATTTTTGGCGCCGTTGCCGGGGAGTTAGATTTTTAATTTTGATTATCTTGGATTTTGTGTAATTATTCTTTAGCTAACCTTATTTCTCTTATTTTTGCAGGTATATTGAAGAAAAAAAAAAAAGAGAAGGAAAGCGAAATCATGGTCAGTGTGTTCCAACTTTCTATGTTTCAATTTCCTTACTTTAGTTAGTTTCCAATTTTGTAGTTTCTAGTTTAGATAGGTTTCCATTAACTAAAAAAGAAACAAAAAGAGGAACATCCAAATTTAAAAACCTTCATTGCCAAGATTAGAAACCTTTCATGCTAGGCATTCATCATTCTAGGAAAGTATGAGCTAGTTTCCTTGCACAGTTATTTCCATAAATTGTTGAAGAGTGCGGGAGAAAGGTACGTGTTTCAATTTTAGCAAGTCATTCATGATTGCATCAACACACCTTGCATTGATTTGTTGCCTTGTATTGCATTCAAAAAGACATTAAGGGCAGTAACTTTAACCACATAAGGTAGGGATTTGATCACCCTTCCTTAGCCCACAAATCACCTTCCTTGCATTGGCATTTCCTAATCCAACTAAAAGCAAGTCGAAAGAGAATCTAGGGTTTACACTGTGAGTGGTTTAAATTTCGGGTTGCCTCCATTTTTGGCAACGGTGTCTAGGCTAGAGGTAAAAAGGCAAACGTCTAAGCGGGAAAGTGGTTCTCTAATTAGGTCCCTACGAAAGTAGGGGGAGCCTCCCACTACCCCACCTCTTACCTGGCCGTTGACTGATTGTGGTTGTGATTCGAGATGGACTCCATTCACCTTGTAAGAAAATTCACATAGACAGTCTAGGTTAACATTAGATCATTTGGATAATTTGTTTGCCAAAATTGTTTGCATTTAAAAAAAAAAAAAAAAAAAAAAACAAAACAAAACAAAACAAGAAATAGAAAACAAAAATCATCTCTCCATCAGTCCTAGTGCATGCAAGGTAGGAGATCTCAAAATCATAACCTTCTAAGACCACTTGCTGAAATAGAAAGAATCGTACATCAAAGAAATCCACCACAAGATCCAATGGCTGATAATCAGGACCCACCAAAGCAAATGAAGGACTATTTCATCCCAAATCGATATCAACTTTCATCATGTATTCATCTTCCTCAGAATCCAGCCAATCAATATGAAATCAAATCTAGCACCATTCAGATGCTCCCATCCTTTTATGGGAATACTAATGAAGATCCTTATAAGCATCTGGATGAATTTCTAGAAATCTGTTCCACGATGAAGATCCAGAATTTCACCGATGATAGCCTTAAATTGACCTTATTTCCCTTTTCATTAAAGGACAAGGCTAAATATTGGTTGGGAACCATAGGAAGGCCCATTAGGACATGGGAAGAAATGCAGAAAGAATTTCTCAGGAAGTTCTATCCCATCGGGCGGACCAATACCATGAGACGGGCCATTACGAGTTTTACCCAAACTCTCGGAGAATTGATCCATGAATCTTGGGAAAGACTGAAAGAATTGCTTAGAAAATGCCCTCATCATGGGCTTTCAAAATGGCAAATTGTCCAAGCATTCTATGAAGGATTGTCTGAACAGTTCAGACAGATGGTGGATGCTTCATGTGGAGGGGCATTTATGATGAAAAATGAAGATGAGGCCTATGATCTGTTTGAGATGTTAAGTGAAAATTCCATTAATCATGCCTCATTATCATCTTATGAAAGGTCTGTTGGTCCATCTAAACGGACTGGAATGTATGAACTTAAGGCCCGCGGAGAACCCGAATCCAGAATGGACATAAATCTGATTAATCAGAAATTGGATAAGGTAGACATCTTGGCCCAGAAACTAGACCAACTCTTGGCCTTAAACAAGCAAGAGCCTACTTACCCAACACAATCTAGTCCATATGAAGGCCCATCTTCTGCCAATCACGACATTTGTGCTTTATGCGCAAGTCCAACCCATCAAGTGAATGAATGCCCAATTGCGGCCCAACTTCCACCATTCATTCAAGAACAAGTTCAGGCTGCCCAGGGATTCTCCAGGCCCAATAATGATCTATTCTCAAATACTTACAATCTTGGCTGGAGAAATCACCCTAATTTCTCTTGGAAGAATCAGCAGGCCCTATTACCAATGTCCCATCCTCTCATGCATCAAGCCTAAAAGCCACAGAATTCCTTTCAACAGCAATCTAATTTATATGGAAATGTTCAGGCTAGGGGATCTCAAGCCCAATTTTCTCAACCGGCCCCGTATCAATCAGGTCAACCGGCCCACTACCACTCATTCCAATCAGGACAGCCAACCCAATACCATCCTCCACCCACTTACCAACAACCTCCTCAGCCCAACTTTGATGATAAATTCACTCAACTCCAACAACTGATTTTGACCTAGCAACAATCCATTGCTAAGTTGGAAAGTCAAATGGGCCAACTAGCTGAGGCCGCGATGAGAAGAGAAGTAGGCCAACTTCCTGGTCAACCCGTTGCCAATCCAAGGAATCAACCTCCGGGTTTTCCACAGCAATCGGGCCTTTTACCTCAGCCTGGCCCGGTACCACAACCTAAAGGGCCACAATTTGAGAATGCTAAAGTCATTTCAGCCCTTAGGAGTGTGAGAAGTTTAGAAAAATCACATGCAGATGGAGACTTAGCTAAAGGTTCCACTGATGGGCCTCAGGAAATTGAAAGTGAGAGTGAAGATGAACCCATCATAGAGAAGTTGGAGGAGGATCTGAAAGGAAAAGGGAAGATTGATGAAGACCCAAGTTCTTATAAACCTAGGGTGCCATTTCCTAATGCCTTGTTAGCTAAGCCCAATACCAGGAAGAAACTGGCCCAGAATGAGGAGTGTAGACACGCTAATTTTGACGTCATTTCGAGTAAATTTCATATCATACAATAATGCCTCAAAATGGTCTGATAATTAATCATTAATTAATTTTTATTAATCTTTTTAAGTGTCGGGTTTAACAGATGTGTTTAAGTTAATCAATTGAATTGATTTTAGCTCAAATTTGAGTTAAAATATGAAGAATTATAAAAGACGTCTACCCAAGTGGACGCCATTTAGACTTTATTCTTATTTTAGCGATTAAATTTGAATTTTAATTAATTAATTTATTAACTAAAAGGCGTCTGGGAATGTCGACGCGTTTTAAGTTTCCTAAATGGTTTTAACTTCTCCTCCGGATGTTTATCCTTATCTTAATTAGTCTAAAAGACGTCTACACAAGTGGACGCGTTTTACCTAATAAAGATAAAGATAAGTTTTCCCGGATATTTATCCTTATCTTAATTAATCTGAAAGGCGTCAGCCAAGGTGGACGCGTTTTAGATAATTACAGATAAAGATGAATTAATCAGTATTTATCTGTCGGTTAAGATGGATAAATTCGGAGTTTTCAAATGTTAATCTCGAACGCAAGAAATGCCTATAAATACCCTGCATGTTGAAGAAAAAAGAAGAGAAGAGAATTGAATTGAGTTGAGCCATAGCATTATAGTGAGTTGAAGATCGAAGAAACAACGTCGTAACGCCGGAGCGCTGCCATTTCCAGAAGTCGGCGTCCCTTTCAAGATCTTCATCCTTTCAAAGCTTCAACCGATTGGGCATAAGTTTTTCATTACTGCATTCATTTCATTAGTTTTATTCTTCATATTCACTTCATGCAAACACACACCACAGCATAATCTTTCAAAAAAAAACCTACTTAATCTAAGGAGTTTCAAAGCCATTAAAAAAGTGAGTTTGCTGTTTTAAATATGCTTAAAATCATGATTAGTTCAGATACTACTTCTGCTTAAATTCTCATCATCATTGTTTCTTCTTTATTTTTGTCTCTGTCTCTGCTGCGCTTAACAACAACAAGAGATCAAAAAGGGGAAATCAATCACCACTTCTGGACGATCCTCAACCTCAAACTCAACAGCAAGAACAAAGAAGCAAAGAAAGGGCTCTCTTTCTTCAGCCGGCTGAGGAAGGGGAACCAAGGACTCAATCTTCCGCGTTTGAAAGGTAGGCGATCATATTCTCTTTTGAAACTTTTTAAGTTAAAAGTTTCTGGCGATCACTGCACTTTAGTTGTTGTTTTTAATAGGTTAGTTTACACTAAACAACATAGATATTTCATGTTAATCACACGGTCATTCTAAGCACCTACAGCTTTTTTGGCGATCACGGTGGGACTTGGTCTCACCATCTTTTAGTTTCTTTTTGTTCTTGCTATCATCATATCGGGCACCCACGGTGCACCATTTGTGTCTCTGGACACGTCCTCACCAATTGGTGAGTGTTTAGTTTAATTGATTTCCCTCGTGCACCACGTGCACACCCCAGTGGCAAGATCTTGCCCCCCCCCCTTGATTAACTCAAAAAGCTGTTTTTGTGATAAAAATGATGTGTGATTGATTGTTTTTTTCTAGTTGTTTAGTTAATAAACCATCCTGTTTAAAATCTGGAACTAAAAAATTTTGCATGAGTCGATTGTTTACTGCTTTTTACCTTGTTTGAGGAGGATTCAACCCAGAAAATCCTCCTGGAAAACTGTTTCTGCGAACTGAAAAGCGTCCAGGATAGCTGACGCGTTTCAAAACCGCGTCAACACACCTAGACGCCTTTCAGGCTTCACACTTTCTCTGCTGTCTGCATCTGCTTCTGCGAAAAATTAAGTTCTGTTTTGAATAGCGTCGACTACCATCGACGCGATTCAGACAGTTTCTTAATTTTTTTCAGTTTCCAGATTTCTGTGTTTTGAGTGCTAGCTACCCATTACTTACTAAGCATTAGAGGCCGTCCAGGCCACAGGACATACGCATTGAGGCTAATCCCTCCTCTTCTTAGGAACACATTACTCGACGTCAGCAACTCTCTCTGATTGGGTTGGTCCCTTGATCAGACTAGAGAAGTTGACGTTGAGACCTCCATAAGTCCCCAAAATCAAGGTATTCCTCCTTGATCATCGGGCTGGTTGTACCAATTGAAGTCCCGGTTAGATTCTGAAAGCGTTGTGAGAGAAAGCCCTAGAGAATAACGGTGGAAATCGAACTGAAACTAGGATCCTTTCCCTGAGCGAAATTGTGGTTTAATCCAATTCAAATAACTCAACAAGGAATCCTAAAATCGCGTTAAGCATCCACTTGTTTGATTAATCTCTGTACAACTTGTTTGATTAAATCTTTGAAAAGGGAATCTAACATCATGTTGCTACGATCAGGTAGGGACTTGAGTGTGGCTCCAGACGCCATGGTTAATTACGAGGGAGATGCTAATGCCCCTCGGGATTCTGAGTACAACTATGAGAGTGGGAGAGATGATGATGCCTCCCGTAGTTCTATCCCCATTCCGTATCGTCTAGATGGGAATGTTCGGACACCTCTTTTGCCTCCACGTAATCAATATCCTAATCCTCTTCCGCATGAATATGCGATCCCTAATCCTGATCTTGAGGGGGACATGAATCAGAATGATCCCTCATCCTCTGATCCTACAGATCTCATCAATGCTCTGGGAGTTCTTGCCTCCCGACTGGACCCTCAGCAGTTCGAGGCGATCCAATCTATTTTGAAGGGGAAGGCACCCATGCAGCCTGCCGAGCCGAACCCTGTGGCTCCCCCTGCTGTTCCTCAGCAACCTTCTTTTCCTCCTCCTTATATCCATCAGGCCATGGAGGGCCTTCATATTACTTCTCGGCCAGCTGGGCCGCAGCTTTCATCATCTAGGCAACCGGCTAGACCGCAAACGCCTACTTATCAAAATGCCCTCGGGCATGGCGGAAGCGCTGCCGGACCTCCCCTCTATTGTCCACCCTGTCCAACGTACTCTAGGCAGCAGGCCTACCAAGTACCTCCTCCTCCTCCTCCTCAAGCAGATCTGACCACACAAACGCTGCTGGCCAAAATGGAGCGTATGGATGAGCAATTTAATAACCTCCAGAAAATGATGGGGGTCAAAGCTGTGCCAGAGATCAGTCTACCAAGCCTGCCAGTATTCCATCTGCCACCCTCTGAGATGCCAGTGTACCGAAAGTACAACGGTACTGGTAACCCCTTCACACACCTGAAGGAGTTCATGTATGAATCCTCTTTCTGGCAGAATGATAAGAGGTCGTTGGCCTTCTTGTTCAGGAGATATCTAGAGGGACCAGCCCTCGAGTGGTTCTTTTCCTTGGAACCCTCAGAAGTAGAGGATTACGGTATCGTTTCACGCAAATTTATTCAACGATACCAGGACAGAGTTGCACCCTCCTTGTCTATCACGGACCTCATTGCAGAAAAGATGAAACCTGATGAGGAGTTTGTCAGTTTTGCTGACAGGTGGCGGGGTCTGGCTGAAAAGGTGAAGGATCACTTGTCTGAATCTGAACAAGTGAAAATGTTAATTTCTAATGCCACGCCCCAGTTCAAGCTCGTCCTCTCCTTGAACAATTTGACTAACATGGCAGAGCTCTATGAAAGAGCACGGTACTGCCAGAATGCTTTCAAGGACGCTACATTCTCTAGCGTCTTTGATCCTCACAGACCTAGCAGACCTCCGCCTCGGAAGCCTGCAGTGCCGAACTCTTCCAGCACAGGTCCGACTACCGAGGGCACGCTCTCTCATGAGCAAGTGAGCACCATGAACAATAACTCGCCCCAGTTCGTGAGGAGTCAGCAGCAGTACCAGAGGCCACAGCAGCAAGGGTACAGACAGCAGCAGAACCCCCAGTACCAACAACAGTATCAGCGGCCCCAGCAGCCGAATCAGAATCAGAACCAGCATCAGCTACAGCAACAGCCGCAACGGCAACAGCAGTATCAGCAGCAACAACAGCCACAGTGCCAGCCGCGCGCACCGCCGGCGTACCACAATGTCCCTCCTCCTGGTGACTACAATCAGCAGAGGAGACCTCCAGGCCCGAAGAGGGCAGAATACCCGGCTCTCCTAGAATCTTTGGCCGATATCTTCAGTGCTTTAATGGCAGCTAACGCCTTAGTTTTGCCAAGGGAAAAGGCCGTCTGGCCTCAAAATGCCGATACGTCCAGGTATTGCTACTTCCATAGGCAACCTGGGCATACCATTGACACCTGCTTCCAATTCAGAGATTACATTCATGATCTCAACGAGCAGGGCGGCATAGACTGGGAGGAAATGAAGAAATACATAGCAGCCCTGAAGGCGAGGAGACCGCAACAGCAGCAACAGCAGCAGCAAGCAAGACCACCAGCACAAGCAGCAGCACCACCCAACATGGGCATAGTGCAGAATCCGCTCCCGGAGCACCAGAATCAGAACCAGGTTGCTCCCATTCTAACGAACAGCCAGTCTGAGGCTGGTCGTGGGCAACAATGGAGGATAGATGACTCTTCCTCTCTCTACTCAACGGGTCACGTTCAAAGTACCGCAGAGCGACTACCACGCCGCACCATCCACATACCCAGACCACAACCCGTCACCATCACCCCTCTACCCACACCCACATATCATTCGCCCTCACCCAATAACCCACTACCACTACCCACCTTCCTTAGACCCATTACGTCCCGCACTCCTACACCTCAATCATATACCCCTCCGCAAACCAATAACGCGCCCCTTTTACCATCTAGGCCATTATTACGCGTACCATTTCCTACTTCACCCATTACCACTACCACCTACCCAGATATGCCCCAACCATCCAAACCGTTACTACGCGTACCATTCCCCACTTCGCCAACCACTTACCCATCTACCATTCAACCCTCTAGGCCTTTAATCCGCACCGCGCCATCACCACCTAACCCTACGCCATCACCACCTAACCCAACGCCACCACCTACGCATCAACCCTCCGCACCGCTTACGCCACCCAACTCTGGAGTACTCAAGGTGTCACCCGGATCCTCCACGGTCGAGGAACATGCGCTCCGGAGTGGAAGGATTTTCAACAAGGTCTTTCCTCAGTCCACAGTCAGAGACGGTCCATCACAGCCGACTGAGGAAGCCCATAATGAAGAGAGTGCACCAGGCACTCAATACGACTTGTTGAAACATCTAGACAAAACACCAGCACGGATCACTGTACTTGAATTAATTAAAAGGTCCAAGATTCACCAAGAAGCTTTAATGGAATACCTACAGAAGGTGATGGTCAATGAAGACGTGCCGGTAGAGAAAATTGCAGCACTACTAGTTCCTCAGGGGGATCCGCCCTCAATTACATTTCACACATCGGAACTAGCACCGCCAGCCGCTAGAAGCATGGCTCTGAGCATCACGGTCAATATCTGCAAAAAGGTCGTGGATGCATGCCTGGTTGATACAGGGGCTTCAATTAATGTTCTACCTCCGAAGACCCTGGAGCTATGCGGTGTGCCCAAGGAGAAATGGCTGCCTAGCCCCATCTCAGTTACGGCATATGACAATTCTACCCGTTCCCCTCTGGGAATGGTTTATTTAAAGGTAGAGTTAGGTCCAGTAAGTCATGCAGAGGTTGAATTTCATATTCTAGAAATCGACCCTTCCATAAATGCCATTCTGGGACGTCCTTATATTAAAACTCTTGAGGCGATTCCTTCTACGAATCACCAATGCCTCAAATTCCCTTATAAAGGACGAATTATTAAAGTGACGAGCATGCCGATCCTTGCTGCTGCTCATACATTGAATATTAAATTTGTTGTTTTACCTGGCCGACAACCTTTTCTGTCGGTATTACAGGTCTACCGTCCAGTGGCTGATCCTTTGAAAGCCGCTACCATCTCTCCATACCCATTAAATGCTATCAAAAGGGGGAAGTGCATGAGTACCCCGGGATGGAGAATCATGATGAAGAACGGCTACAAGGGAAAGGTCTGGGCATACAGTTGCAAGGCAGGACCACTCCTGTTAAAGATCATCGGGCAGTACCTGGAAACGGTCTGGGCTATAGGCCGAGGAAACTGAAGCAAGACAGGGTTCAGCAAGAAGATGGTCAAGAAATCTTGGAAACAATGTCCACACCACGGAAAGAAGGCCGAGATCCCTTAACATGGACTCTATATACACATTTTGTGAAAGGGCCCATACTTAGTCACGACAACATGGTGGTCATTACTTCCTGTTTTGACTTCCATGACATATATGGGAGGGATTTGGCCAGACATTGTTCCGAATTACTTACGTACCAATCATTGGAGGCTCTGCGGCCTATGAAGAGGAGGAAATTCCATGACCCCGAATGCGAATGGTACAGATGGTTCGACCTGAGGGACCTATATGTAGCACTGAACAGACTATTCCTGGATCCTGCAGAACCCAAGTGGCCACCGCAGATTGACGAGCTAATTGAGAGCCCTGGCACAATCTTTGACAAGCGGGTACTGCTATCTGAACGAACTGATGAAGGGGAGCCAGATGACCCCTATGAAGCTGGTTACACAACAGATCTGCTATGGAGGGGGACATATCCTTCACATGTCATCATGCTCCATACTCTTTTTCGTACACTACTCTTGACCCCGACTTGGTCGCGGGTCATAATTGACGATATTCCACGGGCTCCGCCCGTTATGATAACTCTGTCCCCTCGGGACTTTATTCCACAACCTCCTCTCGACCTAGAGAGGATGTATGATCTGATTTGGGACATATTGCTATATGATCCCCTTAATCCTCTGGCCTTGGTGCCGCTTCCTCCGTCCGATTCTCCTCCCATTTGTATTCATTCTTGCTTTGTGTTTAATTCTTTCATTGTCCAAAAAAAAACGCCAATTTGGCAACAAATTCTTCCCAAATCATTATCGAGGAAACATCTTACTTGTCCGATTACACCCCATCGCGCGGGTCCTTCGGTCAAGATTCTCTCCTAGATCTACTCTGTCCCTCCCCACGGGAGGATTCCCCTGTATTTCCACTTGTATCCCAGGATTTTCATCCTGCTTCATCTTCCTTAGGTTATGATAGGCAGTTTAGTGAAGTTAGGGAGTCTAGTTTTAGGCAGGTTAGGAAGTCTAGGAAGCCTAAGGGTAGGCAAATTCCAGTAAGATACCTCCAGGATTTGGCTGATAAATGTTCCTTTTGCTCTTTAATCCCTCAGCTTTTAGAAGATCCAATTCAGATGCCAGAAGATTGTACAGATGATGAGTCAGTCAATGATGGGTACGGGGTATATGAGTTAGTACATGAAAAGGACCCCATTGTTGAAGATGAGGAAGATGATGAGGACGCAGCTGAGGCGTATGCCAGTGGAGTGAAGAGATTTGATGAACCTTCAGCTGCCGTCGAAGAGCCCACAAAAGAAATAAACTTAGGGACTGAAGACGAACCTAAGGTTGTCCTCGTCAGTAAAAATCTTTCTGCAGAGGATGAGAAGGCAATGATACAAGTGCTTAAGGATTATAAGGACACTTTCGCCTGGAGTTATGAGGATATGCCGGGGTTAGACTCATCTTTAGTTGAACACAGGTTAACATTAAAGGAAGGAGCTAATCCGGTCAAGCAGAAATTAAGGCGATTCCACCCACAAATGGCTCTAAAGATGAAGGAAGAAGTCGATAAATTACACAAAGCCAAATTCATTAGAGTTGTCCTTTATCCACAATGGGTGGCCAATATAGTCCCGGTTATGAAAAAGGATGGGAAGGTCAGAATTTGCATTGACTTCCGCGATCTGAACCGGGCGTGTCCTAAAGACGATTTTCCCATTGCCTCATATTGATGTACTCATCGATAATACTGCTGGCTATGAGACGTTATCATTTATGGATGGATTTTCAGGATACAACCAGATTAAGCTGGCAGAAGAGGATCAAGAGAAAACTTCATTCACTACACCTTGGGGAACATATTGTTATGTCGTCATGTCATTTGGATTGAAGAACGCTGCAGCCACTTATCAAAGGGCTATGATGGCAATATTTCATGACATGATGCATATAGATTTGGAAGTGTATGTGGATGACTTATTGGTTAAGTCTAAAACGAAGGCTGAGCATGCCAAAGTTTTGGCAAGGGTATTAGAGAGATCAAGAGAATATCAGTTGAAGATGAACCCCAAGAAATGTGTATTCGGGGTATCTTCAGGGAAATTGCTTGGATTCATTGTCAGCAAACGGGGAATTGAGATCGATCCCAATAAGGCGAAGGCTATCAGAGAAATGCCACCTCCCAGAAACTTGAAAGAGTTAAGAGGATTAATCGGGAGGTTACAATTTATTCGCCGTTTTGTCTCCCAGCACTCACAAAAGTGTAAGCCGTTTTACGAGCTTACTAAGCCAGGAGTCAAATTCAATTGGGACGATAAGTGTCAGGAGGCATTTGATGGATTAAAGGACTATTTGGCAAGTCCTCCTGTTTTGAGACCACCATCTCCAGGCAAACCATTGATACTTTATATTTCAGTCCTGGATGATGCAGTGGGGGCTGTCCTAGCACAAGAAGATGAAGAAGGAAAAGAGAGGGCAGCCTACTATCTCTCTAAACTTCTCAACCCCGCTGAACAGAGATATACGGCGATGGAGAAAACATGTGCAGCATTGGTTTGGGTTGTTCAGAAATTAAAGCATTATTTTCTGGCCCATGAAGTCCACCTCATCGCTAGGATGAATCCGATCAAGTTCCTTCTGGAGAAATCTGTTCTTACTGATAGGTTAGCACGATGGCAAAGCTTTCTATCCCAATTCGATATCATTTATATTCAACAGAAAGAAATCAAGGGCTATGCCATAGCAGAACATCTCGCTCATCATCCCCTTCCTCGATTTGATCCAGTACGATCAGAGTTTCCGGATGAGGAACTGATGTCCGTAAATCAAATCAGAGACGATATGTGGACTCTGCATTTTGACGGAGCTCTGAATTCTCATGGAAAGGGTATCGGAATCGTTCTGTTATCACCTGAAGGTGTCACCATTCCACAAGCCTTTCAGCTTGACTTTCCAGTCACCAACAACATAGCTGAATACGAGGCACTTCTTGCTGGCCTCGAGGCTGCTCATTTTCATGGTGCCACCAAACTCAGGATTGTAGGTGATAGCCAATTAATTCTTCGCCAAGTGCTGACCAAGTATCGAACTCTTGATCCCAAGCTCAAGCCATATCAAGAACTTACTTCTGCTTACTCGAAGCTTTTCACAAAATTGATCTTTGTCCATGTCCCTAGAAATCAAAACATCTTAGCTGACGCTCTAGCTTCACTTGCATCTTCCCTTGATTTTCCTATCAGCAAGCAATCTGAATCAATCATAATTCATAGGCGTCTTTCACCCGCCGTGAAAGATCCTTCATTTCTTAGAACTAAGGAGAAGTTGCTGAAGAAATTCAAAGATGGAAGTATCGTGGAGAAAAGAGAAATCATGTTGATGGAGCTGTTAGAAGAGATGGATGATGAACAGAAGCCATGGTATTATGAAATTGCAAAATATTGTGAAGATCAATCGTATCCTGAAGAAGCTACAACTGAGGAAAAAAGAGCTATCAGGAGAGTTGCTCAACGATACACCCTAGTTGGGGGAGCATTATACAAAAGAGGTTTTGATGGAGTTCTTCTGAGATGTTTAGACGAAGATGAGCTTTGGAAGGTTATGGAAGGAGCTCATAGTGGAGTTTGTGGTGGCCATGTCAATGGACAGATGCTAGCAAAGAAGATCCTTAGACAAGGATTTTATTGGCCAACCATGGAAGAAGACTGTGTAGGATATGTCCGTAGGTGTGCCAAGTGTCAACTTCACGCCGACAAAATTCATTCTCCTGCATCTTCACTCCATCCTGTTTCTTCCCCATGGCCTTTCTCCATGTGGGCTTTCGACATTATTGGACCCCTTGGTAACCCAGATTCCGGCATCAAGCAAAAATCTTTCATTCTCACGGCAACGGAATACTTCACCAAGTGGGCAGAAGCTGAAGCATACGTGGAGATCAAAGCATCAACCGTCTGCAAATTCATCATGAAGAACATCATCACAAGATTCGGAATTCCAAGTACCATCGTCACCGACAACGGACCGCAGTTCGTGTCACAGGAATTGAAGGACCTCTGCAACAGGTATAAAATTGCATTGCATCATTCATCTCCTTATTATCCGCAAGGCAATGGCCAAGCAGAGGCAACTAATAAGACTTTGATAAAAATTATCAAAAAGACGTGTAAATCTAATAAATTCGCAGATTGGCCAGAAAAATTGGTTGAGGCTCTATGGGCCTACCGAACTTCAATCCGCACGCCTACTGGGCAAACTCCTTATTCCTTAACATTTGGAATGGAGGCGGTAGTTCCATATGAGATCCTTATACCGTCATTAAGAGTACAATTGAACAAGGAATTCTCCATTGATGAACATCGTTCAGCACTCCTTGCTCAATTGGAACTTTTAGACGAGAAAAGATGGTCAGCTGCTAATCATGCGAAAGTTTATCAAAACAAATTAGCACGTTTTTATCAAAAGAAAGTCATTGAACGAAAGTTCAAAGTCGGTGAAATGGTCGTTAAAAGAATTTTTGTAAAACCTGGTGGTCCGCGTTCTGAGCTCCAACCCAACTGGGAAGGACCTTATGTTGTATCGCACGCTTATCCTGGTAATGCTTATCGTCTTGTTAATGCAGAAGGAGAAGAGCTAAATCATCCCTGGAATGGTTTACACCTTAAGAAATACTACCCTTAGGTTAAAGAGTCGATCAGTATGGTACAAAGACCAGTGGAATCAGAAAATTTATAAACTCAAATTTCTTTGTTAGTCTTAATAATTTAACTTCAAACCCATTACTGCACACACTGACACGTTTGATTCGTGAGTAACAAGAGATGCCAAGTTCTTAAGAATATCAAAAGCTTGACCAAGAGTATAAAGTACAAATCATTCCTTTTAAAATAAAATTCTGTTTTACACTCGACCCATGATGTCGGAACGAGGCTTAAAATAGACTACCAAGAATACCCGCCATCTTAGTAGGAGGCCGTCATAAAAAAAATGGGGGAGATCCGTTCCAAAGCAAAGCAAAGAAAGAAAAAGAAAAAGAAAAAGCAAAAAGGCAAAAGCCAAATTCAAAATCAAAAGGCCAATACACTACAAACGTCACATCAAGGCCATGAAATGAAACAAAAGGGAACGGAAGGTCGATAAATACCCCGGAAAGAGAATGACCGAACCCCAATAGATATTAGGGTTGGAAAGGAACATCTTTTTAGGTCTCCGGAACCTTCTCATGGGCTTTCTAAATCTATTCTTCTTTTCTTTCTAAAGAGGTGTACTTCAAGCTTAAAGAATGGCTTAGATTGACTAAGGGTCGAATCATCAAATGGGATCACGAATGGAAACACAAGTTCAAACACGATGGGTTTTAAGTTAAGTTGTTAAAGAACAATTTGGAAATTAAGTTAATAGATGAATATGATCTTTTGATCTAAGTACCATACTGGTCTTTTAGTCAAAATTCAAAAAGGTATATATGTCAAAAATTCAAAAAAAATACATATGTCAAAAATTCAAAAAGGTATATATGTCAAAAATTCAAAAAAAATACATATGTCAAAAATTCAAAAATATATATTTCAAAAATTCAAAAAAAAATACATATGTCAAAATTCAAAAAAAAAGGTACATATTTCAAAAATTCAAAAAAATGTACATATTTCAAAAATTAAAAAAAAAAAAAATATACATATCTCAAAACCCAAACAAAAATGAATATTTCAAAACCACAAAAATATTTCAATTAGCATTTGCTTGTGGCATTTAGTGTGTTTCATTCATTTTATTTTCGGTGAGCATATGTTTGCTTGCATGTTGCATTTTGCTTAAGTCTGATTACTCTTATTACCTTTGTTAATAAAGGCTATGCCCCTTGACCATTTATTCAAGGAAAAGATTAATTGACCATTTATTTGGTCAGGCAAGGGGCTAAGCCTAAACAGATACTTAACCTGTTTGTTAAGTGTTGTACAGGATGCAAGATAAGCACAGGAACACGAAATTAGAGCCCAAAAGTTTCATGTATATATCAAAAGTATTTTGTACATGATACATGAAAAGGAAAAGAAGTACAAAAGCCCTCAAGGCGGGCTCTCCCCTCCGCCCTCATCCAACTGGCTCTGGGCCTCATCCTGGGCATCTGGCGGTGGAACTCTAGGAGCTGGAGGCGGTCCCATCGCACTTGGCCCTGCCTGGCCAGATGATATGGCTATGCTGGCAGTAAAGGCACTCGCCTGACCTCGATCAATAGCCCGCTGGCGGGCTCGCTGATATCGCTCCTCCACCATCTTGCACTCATGCTCCGCGACTGACAGCCGACCCTGAAGACTCTCCAGTCGAAGGCGGTCGCGATCTCTCTCCTCAGTCACAACCTCCAGGCGAATCTGGAGGCGTGCAAAATCTCCAGTGGAGAGACGCGCCACCTGCTCCTCTAGAGCCCGGATCCGCGCAGCATCAGCTTCAGCGCGAGCCGCTGCAGTACGGGCATGCTCCAGCTCCGCTTCAGCTCTCTGAAGGGCTTCCTGAAGCTCGGCAACCTGAATAAAAGTCATTGTTAATTCAAGGCAATCAAGTAATTAAAATCAAATTCAGAAATGAAAAGTTGAAGAACTTACCCGAGCAGCACGATCCTCCTCCGCGAGAGAGGCCCGGTGGATGGCGGAGGTAAGCTGACTCTGGAGATCAGCCAAGGCAGCGTCATGCGTAGCAGATGATGAAGATGAAGCTCCATGAGTAGGAGGAGCCGCCTGGGTGTAGACGGCTCGCTGCACCAAAAGAACACTGTCAGTGGTTAATCGCCAAAACAAATAATTAATTAAAACATGCATTCATATTCATTCATACATACCAGATCGAACAATTCTTTTTGGACTTGTTCTAGCTGGGCCTCCGCATCATGTAGGCGGGCCCGGAGGTCGATGATGACCGCATCACGTGCATCCTGCAAGTCACGCATTCATACATTCATTCACCAACATAAATCAAGATAATAATAAAATTAAAGACGCATGAATGCATACTTACATCGAGTGGTCGGAGGAGCCGCAGTTGATCGGCGTAATGGGCCCGGTAATGCTGGAGGTAGCCCTCGCTACTCTCCGCACGGGACTCCACCCGTACGCCGCGGCGGTGCCAATCCTCGTACTGCTCGGGGAATTTCGCACGCCAATCTGTGAGGGCTTGCTTGCCCCTCATGCTCCTCCCGACGTCCTCCGGGACCTCCTCGTCAATCCATTCCTGGTGGAGGCCCAGGGTCCTCATCACAAGCCGGAGGTGGAGGGGCTCAATTTCGTTGAGGCAATGTAGCCACATTTGCCTCCCGAACCTCCTCCTGCCAGCCGTCACCCACGGCTGACCCTCCTCGCCCATACCAAGGTACGGGCGCCAGATCACCTGCATATAGATTAGATGCATTCATATAAATAATTTGCATTTAAACAATAAAAGAATTGCATTTAATAAAATTTTTGAATAAGTTAAAAACTTACCAAAAGCTCTGGATAGTCCAAGAACTGACGGCGGAGGGCCGTCAGCTGATGGTGCTGTGGAGCCGTGTCCACGATTGGCTGCCAACGGCAGGCCAAGGGGACGGCATCTGGACGAACAATCCTCGCTCTGCCGAGCGGGAAATAATAGTAGCTCCACACCTGCATGCATAAACATATAAGTTAGAAAAAGCATCATATCATATTGCATATCATGAATAAATAATAACACATTTAATACCTGGAGGAACGGCGAGAAGCCGCTGACAGTAGTCTCGCGGTCCGGAGTGACCGCGGATAGATCTGCAAACAGGTGGGCCAGGAGAGCCGCACCCCAAGCATACTCACCTAAGCTATCTAGGTCATCTAACAAATACAAAAATCTACAGTGGATATGGTCGCCCTTCGTACCGAAGAGCAACCGACCGAAGAAAAAGACAAGAAAGACCCTAAGCTGTCGGTCTACCTCCTCTACCTGGCTAGGGTCCCTGCAGTAGATGGCAGAGGACGACTCTGCTAGTCTATCCCTAAACTCCTCCCGGGTCTCGTCAGACCGACGCCGGGGCTCATCTAATCCTAGGGCAGCCTCTACTTCTACCCTGGGAACCATCCTAGACTCCCTACCTATGCTAGATACCTCTATCCCTAATAAGGCCTCTGCTAATCCCTGATAGTTGGGTTAAGTAACCCCACTAACTGGTCGGCCCTCTACCCGCAGGCCAGTGATCCTGGCCACATCCTCTAGGGTGGGGACCATATGTCCCCACGGCATTAGGAAAGCCCGGCTTTCCGCATGCCAACGCTCCCTGAGCGCCTGTAACAAGACTAGATCGAGCCAAAATGGCTCGATGTCTAGTATCTCACCGAACCCCATCCGGCGCAGGCGCACCTTCTGGAAGTCCGGGAGCCCTCTGTAAGCCCCTATAACTAGGTCCCAGGAGATCCTAGCCCTCATCACTCCCTGCAAATAAAAAATAAAAACAACAAAAAATAGGGTCAGTAATAAGAAAAAAACAGGAAAATTCACTCTGTTTTGAAAGGCGTCAGCATACACAGACGTGTTTCAAAACACGTCCACATACCTTGACGCAATTCAAAAATATTTTCTATCTATTTTAAAAATCCGAAATTTGTCTTGAAAGACGTCGACCAAGGGCGACGCCTTTTGAAAGGCGTCACCTGGTCTGGACGCCTTTTAAGTCCAGATTTCGGGTTCTTGGAAGAACCCCTTTCTTCCCCTCTTTTCCTTGCCCATTCAAACCACAAGGGACTTACCGTGTGGAGGTCGCCCTCCTCTTCCTCTTCCACCGCCATGGGCGCCGGTGGAGGGAGCTCTTCCTCCAAGAAGGCCGCCGCCTCGGCTAATGCCGCTGGCACCTCCTCGGGAATCTCTTCTTCTTGCCTTCGCCTCCTCTTGGCCAAGGTCTTCTTCTTCCTTGAACCCTCGCCGTGTTCCATGGCTCTAGAATGAGTTTTGAGAGAGAGATCACCGGAATCGCCGGAGCTCGGGTGGAGAGAAGGAATTTTTGAGAAAGTGAGGAAGAAAGGAGGGCCTTCGCGGGTCTGTAACGAAAAGGGTGAAAGGCGTCGACTCAGGAAGACGCGTTTTAGCGCGCATAAGTTGAGGCGGTAAAGGACAGCTGTTTGAATTGGTTGAAACACGTCCACATTGGTAGACGCGTTTCAGGTTCTGTTCAGAGCCGTACACAGGAAAATCATGAAAGGCGTCTTTCTTACTAGACGCTTTTTAGGGAATTAATCATGGAATTAATGGCAGAATCCTGGGAAAAGTAGGAGAGAGAGTTGAAAGGCGTCTATACAGGTAGACGCGTTTTAAGCTTAAATCGGGTTTTTGAGGATTAAATTGAATTTCTAGAAAAGAATATAGTTTGAAAGACGTCTTTCTGAGTGGACGCGTTTTACATTTTACAGAACCCGAACTGTTGAATTTTCAGGAAAAATCAGGTTTTTACTTAAGGAAAAATCATGTACACATCACAGAAGGTTGAGGAAAGATTCTAAGACATGAAAAGTCGTTCTTTATTCAATAGAATCAATCTTTATTACATCAAAATCAAAGGACATTCAAGGGAGAATATCATGAAGACCTTTAAGATAAGGAGATTTCAATCCTTTATCTTTGTCTTTAGAGGATCTTACACGATAGCTAAAGCCAAGATTCCATAGAGTAATGATGATTTGTATGGCTTCATAATCTTCATCGGACTCCAGGTCACGCTTCTTGATTGGAAGTGTAGGAGAGAATTCAGGGAACTCGCGACGAGCCAAGCTGAGTTGAGTAAGGCACCGGTGTGGATTGTATAACACAAACTCAGTAGCTCCAATTAACTTGAGGTCTGCTCCTGCTGTGCGGCGCACCCAAACTGGTTTTCCAACGAGAGCAAGCGGAGACGAGTCGAATATGTCGGATGTCATGAGTTTCAAATACTCTCTCCAATCGGCTCGGGTCTTGAGTTTTGGAACCTTGTTGACCATGTACTCATTGAACTTTACAATATTAGCAATGCAATGAATTGGACTATTCAAGAAGATCTGAGATGGATTCAGAGGCCTTTTCTTGCTATGTTCGAATTTGAAGTGAAGTTCTACCCACAAGGCAAAGAGTAGCATGCATCCATATGGAGGACGACCCACAGAAGCTGCAGAAAGTCCACTGTAGAGATATGCTAAGAGAGCAGTGCTAATGGATTTACCTTCGAAAATTGCGCAAATAGCACTAATTTGATCATCTTCCAAGATGTTATCCTGTGCAGGAAAGAATAAGGCACCAGCAAGGCATGTAACGAGAGCTTTCGTTACATCTTCTGCCTCATCCTCCCTTAGATCTTCAATTTCATAAAGAGTCCACTCGGCTAGTTTTGCGAGATTGATCCCCTTCTTCGTGAGGCATCCTTTAGCTTCTGAAGGATCCTTCATGATAGATGTCAATAGCTGTTGACCGGTGATTCTCTCTTTTGTCAAGGCTATCTTGTCTCTGTTATCTCTGGTCTTTGGGAGACCTAATAGAAGTTCCGCCTCTTCTAGAAGGATTGTGCACTCGAAGTCTTGGAAGAAGAACGTATGAGTTTGGGGATGCCACCACTCGATCAAGGCGCCCATAGCCGCCCAGTCTACGTTCGCACTTTTGTAATTCTTAGCGAGCACTACAAGTCCTTGAAGATCCCACTTGGATATGAATACTTGCATAGAAAGCTTAACACTTTTTACAAGTTTACGAATCCAAGGAAGAGACGTGAACTTTCTTGGGCCAGGAAACATGGGGTAATTCTGAAAGAAAGATAAAAAGGAAGCATGATGAGGAGCATGATGAAGTTTGATGGAAGACATGAAGAACATGAAAGAAAGTTGATTGAACTTACTTGAAGATTGGGATTTCTTCCATTAAGATGATTCTCTATGTTTGCAAACATCTCTAGAGACATCTTCATATTCTTGTTTGATGAATCAATCTCTCTTTTTCGGAGTTCCTCCTTCTTGAAGCTTGGGAAGCTTGAAAACCTTGAAGAAACCTTGAAGATTTGGAAGAAAACTCTCCTTTGGATCTTTGAATTATGATAGGATTACTTAGGAATAACCTAAGGGTGTTTATATAAGAGGAATCGCGATCCTAAGTAGACCTTTTCCGGATTGGAAAAGGGATGTGCATTGATAGAGTTGGAGTTCGGATAGAGAACAACCAGAAATCTGTTTCTGTGAGTAAAAGGCGTCTATGATACCTGACGCGTTTCAAATTTAAATGGCGTCTGCTCGACACGACGCGTTTTATCAAATCTGCTATTTTCCCGAAATTCTGTAGATTTTAATTGAATATTTGTTGGAACTAATAATTTCGATTGCAGAAAAATTCTGAGCAAAGCTGGAAATATCAAGAAAATCCTATTGTGGAATTCAAGAAGTCCCGACCGTGGCTCAAAAGACGGTTATTTCTACCCTTGTACTCTTCTATGTAAATCATTCGCATTACTATATGATAAATATTTATTAGATTGTATCAAGGACCTTGTGTTTTTGATGAAACTGGAGTTTGAGTTCCCCTTCAACAAAAACAGTGACAATTCCAGAGGATTCTTAATCGCACGAATAGGCCGTTGGGTTGTTAATTAGTGGGGACGATGGTTCCACTTTTGTGAAACGGTGCGTGGATAAACAAGCTTCGGCTTAGCACTGAATTACAAGAATTGGTATCTTGACTCATTAATGACAATTTAACAATATTATCCTTGATTAATTTATATTTTATTTAACTTTATATTTTTCTTTTAGCCCAGCATGCATCATGTAGGACTTTGAAATCAGTGTGAAATAAGGATTAATTATTGATTAAGTTTCAGACCATTAATTAAATAATTTCAAACATGATATGAAATATTCCATTCCGAATTGAGTATCTTGATTATCTTTGAGGTTCGCTTGAAGATATCTTTGGAATTTTATCCTTGATTGGATTCTTTATCCAATATTCTTGTTTTCTTTTAAGATCCATCATGGTTGTAGCACGTCCACATTGGCTGGCAAACGCTCCCCATGATGAAACCTACAGTGTCTACGACCTGGGGTACTTCCCACTCCGAGGAGGTTGATCGACCTTATTTTATTTCCTTGTCTACTTCATCCAAACAGGATTAATTCCATTGATTTCCTTGAGCTATCTTCGTTGATGATTTCGAGAAAAATTCCAATCATGTGATGTTAAGAGCGTGTCTCATCACACCTTGGCATCACCTTTTCAGTACATTCCATTTCATTTCACTCCCTTGCAAAGACAATGCCAAGGTGAGGCAGCTGTAGACACGCTAATTTTGACGTCATTTCGAGTAAATTTCATATCATACAATAATTCCTCAAAATGGTCTCATAATTAATCATTAATTAATTTTTATTAATCTTTTTAAGTGTCGGGTTTAACAGATGTGTTTAAGTTAATCAATTGAATTGATTTTAGCTCAAATTTGAGTTAAAATATGAAGAATTATAAAAGACGTCTATCCAAGTGGACGCCATTTAGACTTTATTCTTATTTTAGCGATTAAATTTGAATTTTAATTAATTTATTTATTAACTAAAAGGCGTCTGGGAATGTCGACGCGTTTTAAGTTTCCTAAATGGTTTTAACTTCTCCTCCGGATGTTTATCCTTATCTTAATTAGTCTAAAAGACGTCTACACAAGTGGACGCGTTTTACCTAATAAAGATAAAGATAAGTTTTCCCGGATATTTATCATTATCTTAATGAATCTGAAAGGCGTCAGCCAAGGTGGACGCGTTTTAGATAATTACAGATAAAGATGAATTAATCAGTATTTATCTGTCGGTTAAGATGGATAAATTCGGAGTTTTCAAATGTTAATCTCGAACGCAAGAAATGCCTATAAATACCCTGCATGTTGAAGAAAAAAGAAGAGAAGAGAATTGAATTGAGTTGAGCCATAGCATTATAGTGAGTTGAAGATCGAAGAAACAACGTCGTAATGCCGGAGCGCTGCCATTTCCAGAAGTCGGCGTCCCTTTCAAGATCTTCATCCTTTCAAAGCTTCAACCGATTGGGCATAAGTTTTTCATTACTGCATTCATTTCATTAGTTTTATTCTTCATATTCACTTCATGCAAACACACACCACAGCATAATCTTTCAAAAAAAAACCTACTTAATCTAAGGAGTTTCAAAGCCATTAAAAAAGTGAGTTTGCTGTTTTAAATATGCTTAAAATCATGATTAGTTCAGATACTACTTCTGCTTAAATTCTCATCATCATTGTTTCTTCTTTATTTTTGTCTCTGTCTCTGCTGCGCTCAACAACAACAAGAGATCAAAAAGGGGAAATCAATCACCACTTCTGGACGATCCTCAACCTCAAACTCAACAGCAAGAACAAAGAAGCAAAGAAAGGGCTCTCTTTCTTCAGCCGGCTGAGGAAGGGGAACCAAGGACTCAATGTTCCGCGTTTGAAAGGTAGGCGATCATATTCTCTTTTGAAACTTTTTAAGTTAAAAGTTTCTGGCGATCACTACACTTTAGTTGCTATTTTTAATAGGTTAGTTTACACTAAACAACATAGATATTTCATGTTAATCACACGGTCATTCTAAGCACCTACAAGGAGTTGTTGGATTTGTTCAAATAAGTCCAAATTAATATTCCACTCCTCGATGCCATCAAACATGTGCCAGCTTATGCTAAGTTTCTCAAGGAATTATGTACTCCACGAAGAGAATCTAGAATGGCACCCGAAAAGGTTCGACTTTCCGAAGATGCTAGTGCAATTGTGATGAATCATTTACCCAAGAAGTTAAAAGATCCTGAGCACCTCTAATTTCATGTGACTTAGCTGGAGTTACATTTGATAGAGCTTTATTGGATTTAGGTGCTAGTGTAAATCTATTGCCAACAGCCATTTATGAGAAATTTGATATTGGGGAATTAAAGCCCACACCCATCATCTTGTAGTTGGCTGATAGGTCTGTGAAAACTCCACGGGGATTAATCGAGGATGTTATTGTGAAAGTTCATGATTGTTATTTTTCCGTGGATTTTCTTATTCTAGATATGGCATTACTTGAGGAACTCATTCACACTCCGATCATCCTAGGTCGTCTATTCTTAGCCACTGCCAAAGCTAATATAAATTGTGAAACTGGCATATTGGACATTTCATTCGGGGGTCAAAAGGTCCAGATTAATGTCTTCAAAGCATCTCAATACCCAGATCATGAAAAAGAATGCCACACTATTGATATATTGGATAATCTGGTTGAAGAAAATGAGATGTCCACATATGACCTTTTGGAGGAAGCCAACACTTTAAAGGACTCTCCTGGCCTATTAACATCTTGGCCCAAGGTTGAACCTTTACCAGCCTTACAGTCTGAGCCCGCTTTGCCATCCTTAGAGGACCCTCCTGAGCTTGAACTCAAACCATTACCTGAGTCTCTCAAGTATATCTTTTTGGGCCCGGACCAAATTCTCCCGGTCATCATTGCGGCAAATCTTACATCGCCGCAGGAGGCCCAATTAACTGCGGTCCTCAAAGACCACAAGGGTGCTATTGGATGGTCGGTGGCAGATTTAAAGGGAATTAGCCCGTCCATTTGCATGCATCACATCTCTATGGAAGAGAATTCTAAGCCCAGTCGGGAGATGCAAAGGCGGCTTAACCCCAATATGAAAGAAGTGGTGAAGAAGGAAGTTATGAAATGGCTGGATGCGGGTATCATTTACCCAATATCAGACAGTAAATGGGTCAGTCCAACCCAAGTGGTATCCAAGAAATTTGTGTTAACAGTTATTAAGAATGATCATGGAGAAGAGGTACCCACTAGGCTCACCACGGGATGGAGAGTGTGCATCGATTACCGAAAGCTGAATCTAACGACTAAGAAGGATCACTTTCCACTCCCATTCATAGATCAGATTCTGGAAAAATTATCTGGCCAGAAGTACTTTTGCTTCTTAGATGGGTACTCCGGGTACAATCAAGTGTCTATTTATCCAGAAGATCAAGAAAAGACCACCTTCACGTGCCCTTATGGCACGTTTGCTTTTAGGAGGATGCCATTTCGATTATGCAACACACCAGCCACATTTCAACGGTGCATGATGGCTATATTCTCCGATATGGTGGGAGAATTCCTCGAAGTTTTCATGGATGATTTCTCAATCTTCGGGGATTCTTTTGAAAATTGCTTAGAAAATCTTAAAAAGGTGCTAGCAAGATGCATAGACACCAACCTGATACTTAGCTGGGAAAAGAGCCACTTCATGGTTCGAGAGGGCATTGTTCTAGGCCACATTGTGTCTAAAAGGGGGATAGAGGTAGATAAAGCTAAGATCGATCTCATATCCAATCTCCCTCCGCCCACTTCAGTCAGACAGATCCGTTCATTCCTTGGCTATGCCAGTTTCTATCGCCGGTTTATCCACAATTTCTCTCAAATTGCCCGGCCTCTAACTCTTCTTCTAGCTAAGGACGTTCCTTTCCAAATGGATGAATCTTGCATCAAGGCATTCAATTCTCTGAAGGAATCTTTGACCAAAGCCCCGATTCTTCAATCTCCATATTGGTCTTTGCCCTTTGAAATCATGTGTGATGCTTCGGATTATACTATCGGTGCAGTTTTGGGACAAAGAATCAACAAATGTCCTGTGGTGACATATTATGCAAGCCGCACCCTTGCCGATGCTCAAATGAATTATACCACCACAGAAAAGGAATTATTGGCTGTGGTTTTTGCCCTAGAAAAATTAAGATCTTATCTTTTAGGGGCAAAAGTCATAATCTATTCTGATCACTCAGCTCTGAAATACTTGTTGACCAAGAAGGATGCAAAGCCTAGGCTTATTAGATGGATCTTACTCCTCCAGGAATTTGATTTGGAAATTCGGGATAAGAAGGGTTCTGAGAATGTGGTAGCTGACCACCTATCCCGAATTCCGATCTCTGAAAGTACACCGATCACTGATTCCTTTCCTGATGAGCATCTACTGACCATTTCTCATACTGTTGCACCTTGGTATGCTCATATTGTCAATTACAAGGTGACTAATCAGCTTCCGGAAGGATGGACTAAAAGTGAAAAGGACAAATTCTTTTCTCAGGAAAAATATTATTTCTGGGAAGATCCTGAATTATTCAAATTTTGTCCTGATCAAATCATTAGGCGATGTGTTCCTGAAGAAGAACAACAGAGTGTTCTTAACTTCTGCCATAATCTGGCCTGTGGGGGTCACTTCTCAGGAAAGAAAACTGCAGCCAAAGTCCTGCAAAGTGGTTTTTATTGGCCCACACTTTTCAAAGATGCCCATCAATTTAGCACAACTTGCCTCCGATGTCAGGCTGTAGGAAATATGGCGAAAAGGGATATGATGCCACTCAACCCAATCTTGGTGGTTGAAGTCTTTGATGTTTGGGGAATTGACTTTATGGGACCTTTTCCACCCTCTTTTGGACATATATATATTCTGGTAGCGGTGGATTATGTCTCAAAATGGATTGAAGCAGCAGCCACCCGAACCAATGATCATAAAGTGGTCATTAAATTCGTTCAGAAGAATATCTTTTCTCGGTTCGGGTGGCGTAAAGCTATTATAAGTTACGGGGGAACGCATTTCACGAATTACCAATTTCGGGCTTTGTTTAAGAAATATGGGATTAATCACAAAGTAGCTACCCCTTATCACCCCCAAACCAGTGGCCAAGTGGAAGTTTCCAATAGGGAGATCAAGACTATTCTGCAAAAGTCCGTTAGGCACGATAGAAAATATTGGTCTGAAAGATTGGATGATGCTTTATGGGCCTATCGGACCGCTTATAAAACTCCTATTGGCATGTCTCCTTATCACCTAGTTTTTGGAAAAGCGTGCCACCTTCCGGTGGAATTGGAACATAGGGCTTATTGGGCCATAAAGCAAGTCAATCTGGACCTAGCCCAACCTGGTTCCCACCGAACCTTACAACTGAGTGAGCTGGAAGAGTTGCGCAACGAGGCCTATGAAAATTCAAAGATCTATAAAGCCAAAACTAAAGCTTTTCATGATAAACATATTGTCAGAAAATCCTTTCTTCCAAATCAGAAAGTTTGGCTATTTAATTCTAGGCTTCGCCTATTTCCTGGAAAACTAAAATCCATATGAGATGGACCATTTGTGGTCGTTAAAGCCTTCGATCATAGAGCCGTTAAAATTCTAAATCCTAAGAGTGGGAACACTTTTACTGTTAATGGTCAACGGTTGAAACCATTCATTGAAAATCTTCAAAATGCACCACCTGAGTCCATAGAACTGAGTGATCCACATTAACTGAACTTCCGTCTGGCTGAAGACGATAAACTTAGCGCTTGTTGGGAGGCAACCCAATATTTTACTTCAGTTTTTGTATTTCTTTACCTTTTAGGTCCCTGAACAGCAACTGCCGTGGGTATGTCGCATCCTCGTCATTACAGGTTGTTTCGCTCCTCTACAAATTCTCTTATGGTTGACATGTTTTCCATATCTTTTATGCCATTGAGGACAATGTCAAATCAAGTTGGGGGGTGGGACAATCAATTTGATATGCATTTATTGAAAATCTTTTGAAGAAAATTGATATCTTTCACTGAAAAATGGTCAATTTTTTTCAAAAACTTCTTTTCACATCCTAGGAAAATTGCATGAAACTCATGTTTTATTAAGTAAATTTTTAACAAATCAGTTTTTTTGGTTGTCACATTGGTTAAAGAACCTTCAAAGTTTAAATATCCCACTTTACAAAAGTCCACGGCAGGATGATTTTCACACACACACGGCAACTTAGAATAAATGAAAGATCTTAAAAGTATAGAATTGTTGGAATTAACCTCACGGATAAGACTACTTATTCTAATTTTTCTTTTGGGTTGAACGAAAGGAATGTGTAGGATCCGTAATAGGAGACTGTCCCACTCAGCACTCTAAAAGAGGCGGTCATTTAAAATGGACAGTTGTAATCACTAAAGGCAATAGAAGGCGGCAAAAGAGCTAAAGGAAGGTAGGTGGCGAAAAGTACGCACCTCCCCTCAGGCAATTCAAAGAGAGTGGCAAAAAGTACGTACTCTCAAAAGCAAAAGTACAATAAAATGAAAAAAAACGCCACGCTAAAAAGTCCATCGTACCAAAAATATGACCAAGTCGTGAAAAGTGCTGAGTTGGGACGGGAACTGAAAAACGGTCCTCACTGACTGATCGGGAAATCTTTTATTCTCTTCTCCCCCCAGGTAGTCTTATCTAAAGGGTAGTAAAGGCAAGAATATACCAAAAAGGTCGGAAACGAGTTCTAAGTGTGTCAAATTTCATGCACAATCACCTGTCGTGAATCAAAATATTGTGGGATATGAAAACTTTTAGCTTAACCAATCGGCTACCACTTAAATTGATTGTAAAAGATACTACAAATGAAGCATGATAATTCATTGTTTGTCCTAACTTTTCCTTATTTACATTGCTAAGAGACTAGCAATGAGTAAGTTAGGGGGTGTGATAAAGTGTTAAATTGATCATTTAAAGGCAATCATATGCTTCATATTCATTTTTTTATCTGCAAAATAGCATGAAATGATAGATAATTGTGTAACAAGTCCAACGGTACCAATTTCATCAAATTCGGACTTAAAAACATCGTCATTTCATGTAATTAAAGGAGTATAGCGCATTTGCGGTTTTTCGGCAAAACCGAGACGAAATGAATAAATATGATGATATTTTTATGATAATGTGCTAATTTATATTTATTTTATGTGAACAGGACATGCCGATGACGCAGTGCAGCTGGTGGAGTTTTCGAAAATTTGGGAGAGGTCTAGTGTGCAGATTTCAACTAAAGCGGGAGTAAAAATACAATTTAATTCCTTCCTTCGTTGGAGTTTCCCAAAACCCACTATTTCTTTCCTCCTCTCCAATTTCCCAAACCGCAATCCTATTTCTTCTCCAGTTTCCTTTTTTCTCAGCCTCTCCCACGTTTTTCGGCAGATCCTCCTCCTTTTCCAACTCAAACCCGCAGCTCCTCTCCTCTCCAGCCGGCTACTCCTTCTCCTCTCTATAAATCGTTCTCTCCGTAGGCCTCTCCATTATTCTTTCTCAACCGCAGCCCCTCCACAGCTCCTGTGTTTTCTCTCTCGTTCCCGCAGCCCCCTCCTCCTCTCTTCCCAGCACTCTTTCTTTCTCTTCCTCCTCCGTCTCTGTTCTCTCTCTGTTTTGTTTTTTTTCCAGCAGCATCCTTCTCCCCCTCTCTCCGGTTTCCCTTCTCTCTTGTTTTCTCCCTCTCTTCCTTCCTTTCCAACTCCTCTCCAGCAACGTCTCTGCCTCCCTCTCTCTTTTCTTCTCTCTCTCCACCGCAACCTGCAGCAACCCACGGCAAGACTGCACCAGCGGCCTCTCCACCAGCGCACACACGTGTTGCATGGACCCTCCTTCTCCTTCTGCAATCTCCGGTTTGCTCCTCCTCTTCTTAGCGTCTCCCTCTCTCCTCTCTTCTCTTCCCACGTCTCTCTCTCTCCTGTTACTAGCTCCACAGCAACCCAGCGGGGCATGCATGCAAGCCCCCATCAACAACCCCCAGCCACGTCCGTGCAAGCAGCTGCGGTACAGCCAGCCGTCCAGCTTGTCCTCCTCCACGTGCAGCAGCTTCTCCACCGCAACCTGCAGCATCCAGCAGCAGCTCCAGCAAGCTTGTGCTCCTCCACGTGCAGCAGCTCCTCCACGTGCCGCGGCAACATTGCATGCAGCAAGCAGCTCCACTGTCCACGTACCAGCAACAGCTCTTCACCACCACACAGCCAGCTGCATGCGAGCCAGCTCCTCGAACCTGCATCACCCGGCATCGTCCGAGCTCCTGCGAGCCTCAACCACCTCCAGCAGCAGCTTCCTCAAGCAACCACACGCAGCAGCTTCCAAACACTCCAGCGCATAGCTAGCATCCGGCTGCTTCTTCCACACACACCAGCTTCCAGCAGCTAGCAAGACCCACACGGCATCTGCATGCATGCCTGTTGAAGCCAGCACCTCCAGCCTTCATCCACGCAGCAGCCACCAGCCGTCCAAACCTTCACCAGCCGGCAGCCCACAGATTGTTGTTATTGTGTTCCTTCTTTTCCCTCCCCATTAGTATAGTATTAGGTTATTTAATTAGAGGCAGTTATTGGTTATTTGATGTTTAGGGATGTTTTATCAGTTATTGGTTATTTAATTAGGATTAATTGTTGGTTAGTTGTTGTTTAATGAAGTTTTATTAGTTATTAGTTGTTTAATTAAGTTACTTGATTCATGATGTTTAATGATTTATACAATCAAACAATAGGTTGTTTTTGTTGTTATAATTTTTAGTCGTGCTTATTTTTATATGTGTTTGTGTTTAATTTTTGAAAAAAAAAAAAAAGATTTGTTTAATTTGAATAATCCTATTTTTAAGTAACATTAGTTAACTTAATTATAGTTTAATTAAGTAATTAGTTTCCTTAAATTTTCACTTATTTCTAGATTAACTAAAGTCCAAAGTTTTCAAAGTTAAAATCTTAACTCCCTGTGGATCGACTCGGACTCACCACTATTAATTTCCAAAATTTGATTTGAGTGAGCCGGATAAATTTAGATTGAACGTTTTCATGAGTGTTTAACGACGCACAATTCGAAACGGTCAGTCACCCTCATCATATAAGCTAGAATAACCATGTACTAGTCTTACCGGATGTTTGATATCCTTCTCAAACATCCTACGACTATGAACAATTAAGAATATGTGTTTATAAGTCATCAGTCTCATTATTATAATCTCATCATAATCCGATGACTATTGTACGCATTCATAGACTTCATTATATGTAATTACAAATATGTCAATCTTCATAATGAAATAAATGTCATTTATTAGTGAACCAGATTGAAATAGGTGCCGTATGATTAGCTTAGAGAACACCTATATCCATCAATCTCCCACTTAGACTCAAGCCAATTACCTTCGCATTTGATATCCATCAAATCTAGGTGATTCTCACATAAAGTATGCGACTTAGACTTAGTCAGGGATCTGCTAAATTATCTATAGATGGAATATTTTCCATTACGCTATTTCCTCTTAAGCATTTGTCTCTAAACTTGTGAAATAGCCTCAGAATGTTCTGCAACTTTTGATGAGACCATAAAATTGATCGCTCCCACTATTGTCCTACAATAACGGGATGTTATCAGAGACCCTTTAGAACGACATATAGTTTATGGATGAACTCTTTCATCCATATTGTACTAATAACATTATCACTTGTTTATGTTGTCGTCTTAATATCGAGTTCTAGATTGGAACCCTTCCAATCCATTCATTTCTTGTTAAAAGGTTAAACCCATGTCTGATTTGAAATTTGAATCGATGTGACCTCATACTTTCAAATCCTCCTCTCCATTTACAGGAGTGCATCGTTGGCACTTCTTTAGTACTCAGTGATGCGCTTAACTCCTACTGTCTAGGTTCCCCTGTATCTTTCAAGGAACTTTTCCTTAAAGATATACATTCTATATCTCAACATTTGAGACTTATTATATAATTTACGTCAAATATTTTGACATGTAGGTTAAGGTAATATCCCCACCGATCTATCTTAATAGATTCGTATTTCCAATACGTGAGATGTTATAACTAAACCTATTATAGAAGAAAATATGGTTAATAATGATTTTACTGATAGTAACATCATAATGTCATTCTCAATGACTTTGATGTTATTATCACAAAGCATACTAATGCTACCATGCTCCCACTGTCCTTCTTGAACACACACAATCCGTAATCATTCTTAATGATCACGTATATTTGACCATTAAGTCAAAAGCTCTTATTATAACTTTGGGAAGGTTTAATTTCATTCAAATAAATTTTTGAAATCATAACTTACTCCATAGATATTCTAAAAGCTTTAAAGGTATATCATATACATCTTTTCCTCAATCACATTGAGAGAACGCTTTTCATATCCAACTGTCATCATCTCATCGTTATGATAGGCAGTATTGGCAAGTAGAATTCTAATAAACTTATTAATAATAACTACTGAGAAAAATTTGCCTAAATCAACATTTTGACGTTGACTATGTCCTTCAATTTACCATATAAGTTTTATGTAATCCATATATGCTAATCTTCATTCTGAAGATTTTCTTACTTTAAGTACAATACCCTCTAGTAATACTATCAAGTTCTAAACTCAATAGTAGTTATGGGTTATGGTTTAGAATTCTTAACTTCTTGCCAATCTCAAAATTATACTGACAGAGAGCATCATCATAGATTTTAGATTATAATCTATATCTTTGAGCTCCTCTCATTTTGCAAAATCTAATATGTCAAACATATCCTTCTAGTCACTAAGAAAATCTCAAAAAATCTATGAAGCTCTCTAATGTGTGTTATGAGTGGTTTCAAATAACTAAAGATTATCTAATAATCTTGTGTTAATTTGTGGGTCTAGAACATCTTCTAATTTTATCAGCTCCCACTGTCTTCTCTGAGGACATGTTCCTCTTCATAGAAGACAGCTTTCAGGACGATAATTATTCTATTGTCGCCTGGCCATTAAAAGTAATGTCCAAAATCTTTGGACACCTCACAAAGTTACACTAAGATATAACTGAACTTTAAAATCTGGTTCGTTTATAATTCACATCACATATGAATTATTTGGTTTACATATCTTATATGGACACACACTGACTTATTTGGAACCATCTGTAAAGTATGGATATCTAATATTCATACTCATGTTCAAAAAAATATAAGAATTAGGCAAATCTTATTATGTATTGCATCATATCTTAATAAGGTGCAATTCCTCATTCTATCATATTACTATGATGCACAATGAGGATCAATCGAGCGAGGATACAATTATCATTTTAATGATTTGTGTGAATCATATATTTAAATATTAATTTCTTTGATTAAATCAAATAATTCTAATACTTCCTTTTAATCTTATACCTTAATCTCTCATATGCATTCAACTTGTACTTCTGTAAGTACATACAGTCAAATCATTCCAATAGTACACTAATAAGGTAAGTCAATAGAAATGATTATCTTTGGTCTTAAGAAGATATTGGGCTATTTACATTAATATGTATTAGCACCAATAATTTTTTATTGTATAATCTGGTGTACAACGCCATAAATAATCATGATTCATACAGTTCATTTTTATAGGAGACTTGTGAACATTCATCACATGAGATGTCACATCAAGAATCTATAGTGCATTGACTGATTTTAAAATATTATAGAACAATTATTGTTCCTTCTCAGTCAATACTATTCACTTTTATAATTATTGATGTCTTATGGAACTAAATAACAATTATTCAGTTTCATATTAGACTCCTATAAATATGTAAGGATTTACTATCTAACAGTAATCTATGCATATCTTGAACAATTGTTGAGTCTATCTCAACACTTATATTTTCTCAATTTCTTTTTACTTGTCTAAGTATGTATACTATCGCAGATCTGAGAATCATTTTCAATATCTCATATTAGAGACGTTAATTCTCCAATAGACATGTAAAATATGATAATAAGAATACTCGAAACTTCTTACAAGTTTTACATTCTTTTGCCTTTACCAATATCCCTATTGGTTACAGTGGGAGAACTTTTATTTCTTTCTTTCAACTGACTTTCCTTTATCCTTCTCAGGTGTAGGTTCGACCGTTTAAAATCTTACCACTTGTCTTTCTCAAAAACACATCATGATTACCTCTTCATCTTGATCTATCCAAATAAGAGATTTCATGACAATCATTGCCTTTCAAAAAGACATACTATGAGTACCTATTCACCTTGGTCTATCCAAGTAAGAGGATTCATGATATCTGATTCGGATAATGACTTTCACTTGGCCCTGAAGACATTCTTTAGAGTTCTCTAGTCAATCTGAATATGAGAAGTATTGACATCCAATATGTCAAATCTCGAATTAATAGACGACATTTTAGTAAATGAAGGAAATAACATGATTTAAGTAGATAGTTCTTATAATTCAATTATGGTCTTTTATCTGAAATTATTTTTCACTATTTTTCGATGGACTGTATAACCTTCAGGTATGCAGACGGTTTCCTAGTGAGGATCAGAATCTCCAAGAATCATAGTATGTGTTATAGACTGGACCTCAATCCCATTAATTTATTAATGGGCAAAGTTTAATTAAGCTTAATTAGATTTAAATAAGCCTAATTAAGTCAATTAGTGGGCTAAAATGATCTAAATCTGTTTAGTATTTATTTAATAATATAATAATAGGTTTAGAAGAGATAAGTCATTAGTTAAGTTAAAACAAGCCCAATAAACCCATTAGTGACCCAATTAGGAAACTAGTTAGTTTCTAATACTTCGTCAAATTTTCGGGTTTGAAAACCGTGAGAAAATGCTGTATTGCGAACGCAATAACATCGCGCACAAAAATCCAAAAATGATATGGCATGTATTGTTGAAAAGATGATATAAAATACTAACACTTTGTCAAAAGAATCAGAAGCTAATTTTGACGTTTAATAGGTCGAATCGGAGATGGTTTATGGAAGGAAACCTATTCTGCACGAAAATTTGGGTTCCTAGTTTAAATCGAAACACTTTAGTTTGTTGGTTAAGGAAGCTACGATTTGAATTTGACTTGGAAACTTTGGAAGCTTAATTTGGATAGTATTAGGAAGCCAAAATAGTATATATGAGGCCTTGAAGTCGTGCATGAGGCCTCCTCCACACAGCCCTAAAACAAGAGATAAGAACATAGTGTTCTTCATGAAAAAGAAAAGTATTTTGATTTAAATATCTTTGAAAATTGATTCTAATTGATGGATTGTTGTTCTTTGAGGTTTATAAGTCATGGGAGAAGCCTTAGATAACAAGAAAACTGAGTTTGGAGTGCTAGATGGTGATTGAAAGGCATTAGAGGGGAGTGTTCTTCGTGTTCTTGAGGTAGGTGATGATAATCCATTGAATGATATTTTGTATTAATATAAAAACTTCAATTTGATTTTCAAAAGTGGTCAAACATGTTTTCTAGAATCATAATCTTCCAATCCATGACTTTAGATTCCACTTTGATCTATGAATTTTGAATCAAATTCGCAAAAATCCTATATTCGAGAAATTAAAGACCTATAGCTACGTTTTGTAGGACCTATAACTACGATTTTCAGAAGCTATGACAAATTTTCAACTTGAACTTAATATGATCATAACTCTTTTGTTCCTTAGCCGATTGACTTGAAATTTAGAACATACTTTGATTTCCACCTTTTATACTTTCTTGTAAAATCTCAAAAATTTTAATTTCCTATTATTCTGCTATTTATTCGATTGGCCATATTTGACTTAAGTTATTTATATGTCAATTGATGTTCTAAATCATTCGTTTGATGTCGGAATTATATGAAACTTTGTCTTTATGATTCTTTTGACTTGTTGGAGATGTTCACAAAGTTTGATAATTTTATGAATCTGTTTCCTATTTTCGGCTTAATTTGTTCATTTCTCATCTCTGAAAGTTAGTTTTATTAGCCGGAAATTATTATTCTTTGTCCGAAAAATCTAATAAAATTTCAATAGCATGTGCTTCTGTCCAGCAACCTATTTTGATTAGCTTTATTCTGATTATTCATCTCTATGACCAAGTTGGCATTTTAAGTAGTTATTTTGTAAGAAAAAGCACGTATTTTGACTTATACATATATGTAGCACTTTGATAATTTAAATTTCAGATCTTTGTTCGTCTTCTATCATCATTTGATCTCTATTATTATAATTGTGCCATAATTATTTGACCTTGTTTGGATATTGCTATCTTAAGGAGATATTTGGCCCGATTCCATTATAAGCATCCTTATTGAATAGGGTATTTTGTTTGGAACCCGAAGGCAAACGGATGTAATCCTTATTTCCGGCCAGCTAAAACCAGGGGACGGCGATACGTAACGTCCTAGCAGTTTGAAGTTAGGTAGGACTTAGACTCCCCGTTCTACACAGTGACCAAGACGTTTGCATCATTTGCCTAGATGCTTTAGTATTTGTTTGTTTGGCTCCTTATATTGTGGTTTGGGTATATGTCCGTTATGCTATGATTCGATTTGTTTGATTGGCATATAAATATGAAATCTTTGCTCTATATGTTTATTGAAATTCAGCTTAGTCATTTGAATCCTTTGATCATCCTGTTTAGTTATTTCTTTGCAATCATATGAATTTGTCTTAACAATATGATCCATAATATAAATCTGATTTGATAAGCTACTACGCCATGATATTTGCAATTTGATATAAGATGTGCTCAGGGGACGGCGATACGTAACTTCTTGACAATCTGACAATTTGATATGTTCTATTCGATATACAATATGTTTTGATCATGGCTAGTAGACTTATTCAGTTAAATCAGAATCTGATCATGGCTTATATGCTATATATTAGTTCTATTTGTTCTTGCTATTAGAAAACACATATGATTTAGTGATTTATATTTGACCATATTTTGTATCATGATCTTATTTGAGTTATATGTAAAATTGTGAATCGTATATATATGTAATATTATCCCTTTTCAATTATTATATTGTTAGAATTTGATATATTTGATTTTCCTACCGAGTGGTTGTACGTATAAATCTTATTAATATTTTCAGAGTCTACTGAGGAGGAAGTGTTGGATTCTTAATTTGGTAGAAATCTTTGATTAGGAGACTTCCGCTGTTATATAAGTAGATTTAATTATTTGCTTAGTAGATTGATGTAGTAGGGATAGAGAGAGATATATGTATTTTTTCTTTTCTTTAGTAAGTTGAGTGTTTTTATTTCCTATAGACAATTGGTGTACTTTGAGATCCTGGTATTGATATTATACACTTGTGAAATTATGATATTAGCAAATGAAAATTTGATTGGATTGTTTTGATGGTAAATGGCATGTTCATCGCTCTGGTTATTTGTCTCTTATCATTCACATCCAATTTGTATGCTATTTGGATCTGTAATTGCGTAACTTGAATCCAAAGTGAGTTTAGATGACTGAACCAGATCAGGGGCGTAACAATATGACCTCGGGTAAACACAGTAGTATTCATACCATTATCTTAGAGCAACTATCTCATGGTAATTGCAACTCCTTGCAATATCCGATCTTATTTCGGCTCCGAGGTATATTGTAAGGACTGAGGTTTCAGATTCGGTTATCGGGTCAGTTTCTGGATCGGATCCCCTGGCTTGGGCCCTGATGGGTCTGGGGAGTGCCTTCTAAATGACGTCTAGGATGCACGACGCCTTTTGAACGGCGTCTTGCTGGGTGGACGCCATTTAGTTTGGTTGCCGATGTGCCACGTGGATGACACGTGGGCGGGCTTCGGGCCGCGAGAGTACGGCCCTGTCTTGTCGTCTGAACGGCGTCCGCGATGGACGACGCCATTCAGACTGCGACCCTGGGTTGTCAGTGTACGGTGCCGGTCTTGTCGTCTGAACGGCGTCTTGGGTAGGCAACGCGTTTCAGACTCTATTAGTACGGCCCGTCATGTCAACTGATAGGCGTCCGTACAGCACGACGCGTTTTAGCCAGTTTCTAGTTAACCCCGCGAACCCTCCTTCCTTTTCCTCATTTTCTCCTCCCTCTTCTCTCTCCTCTCTTCCCCGGCGGCTCCAGCAATTCTTCCTTCCCCTCCTTCTTTTCCTCCCACCATTTCATCTCTCCCTCCACTCCATCGACCTCCTAACTCCCACCACTACCACCACCACCTCCTCCGCGGCGTTTTCTCTCCGAACAGCGGCCGACGTCCCGGTGGAGTAACGACGACCTCGGCGGTACCGGCGGCGGCGTGGGGCCAGACGGGTGGGCGGCTTGGAGCTTGGAGGAGTTCGAGTAACCGGTAGGGTGACGATTCCCATTGTATTTTCAGCATGTTTTTCCGCTTTGAAGCATGTTTAGGGGTGTTTTTGGGGTGAAAACGCTAAGTGCATGTATGAGAAATTGGGTGTTCTAATGGGTAGTTAGGTTCTCCTCCTTCCCCTTTATGTTTTGTGCCCTTTTCTGTGCGTTTTGGGAGAGAAACCCCACCTCGTGGATTGGGGGAAACGAAGGGGAGAACCTGTCTGTCGGGACTAAATGGCATCGAGGTGAAGCAACGCCTTTTAGAAAGGCGGCGCCCACCTACGACGCGATTTAGTCCCATTTACAGACTCTGTCTCCGAACTGTTAAGCGTCCAGAGACAGCGACGCCTTTTCAAAAGGCAACTTGCATGACCGACGCATTTTAGTAGAAATCACCCCATGGCCTGTCCCTGTTTTCGGTCGCTAACAGGCGACGAGGGACAACGACGCCTTTCAAAAGATGGCTACCTGTGGCGATGTGTTTTATGCCAGGTTCTGAGGGCAAGTTTCTATGAACCAGTTTAGGAGGCTTGAATGGCGTCGGCTTTAGGCGACGCGATTCAAGACAGAATCACATTAATCCATGCCATTAAAATGTGTATAGTTGGTTAAATGCATGCTTAAAATTATACTCGAGGATGATGATTTCTATGTGACCGGATCGCACCGTGTTGTGTTTCGTGCGACTGTGGACCTAGAATGACAGTTGTAGCGCTTTATCACCATGTGCTGGTGTGGGTGGAGCACAGCGCCGGTGTGGGTGTGGCGGGGTGACGCCTAGAGAGAGAGGGTCACCTGGTGAACCCCGGGGTTAGCTAGTACCGGTGTGGGTGTCGTACCTGTGAAGTGTCACTCGTGCTGGGGGAAGGAGTAACCACCTGAGCCAGTTGGGCCAAAGTAGCTAGCGTGCTATCCGAGGGGTTACTGTTTGGTCTCAACGGGTCGGTGTTTTCCCACCTTCGTTTGTGTGGTTGGCGTGTTTTACCGAGACGTTAGTTGTGAGCTCCCTGGTAGACTAGTTTTAGAGATATGCATGTTATATATTTCGAATGCATGTAATTCATATTGAGATTTAGAAGTAGTAATTACTAGTGTACTTGTTATTGTGCTTTCAGCTGTGTTTTGCACTTGTGGATGTGTGAGTGGGCAGTGGGGATCGAAGGATCCCTACTGAGTCTTTTCGTTGAGACTCACCCCTGCGGTTTTCAGGTGAGGGCTCCAAGCAGACTTAGCGAGGAGAGTGCTGCTGGGTGTTGCACGCCATCAGCTGTTGTTCCAGGGTATGCCCCGACGTAGTTGTTATTTTTGTTTCTGGCCTGTACGCTTAATTATTTCTTTTCAGTTGGAATGTGTAATTGATTGCTGTGTCGAGTCGCATTGTAATAACTTTTAGTTCTTGCACTTTCTTTCCAATTCAATGCGATGTGAATGTTTAGCTTAGCTTATTGTTTATTTCCCAGACTTACTTAGATCCTGGTTTGGTTCCAAATTAATGATTCGGTACCCATTTAGTAATCGGATCCCCGATTATAGGGTGGCGGGTCGTTACAGTTGGTATCAGAGCATTCGGTCTGGCAAATAAATGAATAACTAGGTTAAATGTCAAGAGTCCGGCAAATAATTACATTATCCCGTGCAGGCACGGCGGTAGTATAGGTTTTAGGATTCTAATTAGAACTTTTCGATTTTGTGATTGTAGGTGATTAGATGGCTCTTAGGAAGAGGATGCCGGTTATTAGAGAGCGAGGAGATGTCCCTAGTGGATCTGAGGCCGGTAGGCCGAGTGTAGAGCATTTCATGGAGGCTATGATGGACACGATGGCTAGATATCAGACCTGAGACCCTAGTGAGAGTTCCAGTGCTCGGGGAGGGTCTTCAGCTACCCTAGAGAGATTTCTGAAGCTGAGGCCGCCTCATTTCACCGGTCGTCCTGACCCTGACGAGGTTGTTCACTGGTTTAAGGAGATGGAGAAGACTTTTGATACTATGGACTGTACGGCAGTTGAGATGACTCCATTGGCTACCTTCATGCTGAAGGATGATGCCTATGATTGGTGGACCACTCTGAAGAGTTTGTCTTATGCGGATAGGAGTCTCAGGGAGATTCCATAGGAGACCTTTGTGAAGGAATTCAATGCACAGTACTTCCCTAGGCATGTTCAGAGGGCCAAGGAGAGGGAATTTATAGAGCCGACTCAAGAAAGTATGACAGTGCTCGAGTACCAGGCGAAGTTTGTTTCGCTAGGGAGGTTTGTGCCCTTTATCTCAGGATACAAGGAACGTCGGACCGAGATGTTTGTGGATGGACTGAGGTCCAGTCTGAGGAGTTTTGTGGCATCTCACTGTTGCTCAGATTTGGCATCGGCAGTTAGGTGTGCAGCGGCAGTGGAGGCACAGCAGGATCAGTCAGCCAGGGAGAGAGGACTGACTACTTAGGGACCAGCACGTAGGAGGGGAAAGGTGGCGGTAGCAGCTCCTTCGTCCGGATCAGGATCATCTTCACTCGGCTCCAGATTCAGGAGATTATTTCGAGGCGGTGGCAGCAATAGCGGTAGCAGCAGACCCGGGCAGGGTCAGCAGAGCCAGTCGGTGTCTAGTGCTCAGCAGGAGTCAGGTCAGAGGCTTCCAACAGTTTGTCAGCATTGCGGTGGTACTCACGGTGGGACTCAGTGTCCTGCTTTCCCTAGGAGGTGTTTCACTTGTGGCCAGCAGGGCCATTTGGCGAGGCATTGCCCGCAGGGGCATGGTCAGGGGCAGGGACCAGGTGATCAGAAGAAGCCGAGGACCCAAGGGAGAGTTCTAGCTATCACCAGGAAGGAGGCTCGTGCGTCTAACTTGGTGGAAGGTACACTTTCTGTCCTTGGGAACTCTGCACATGTGTTGATTGATTCGGGTGCTTCGCATTCTTTCATTTCTGAGCAGTTCATAGATGTTCTTTCTGCATCCGTTGATGAGCTATCTGATGGATTGATGGTAGAGGTTCCTTCTGGGGATTTCATGTTGTCTTATAACTGTTTGATTAATGTTCCCTTGACCATTGAGGGCCATGAGTTACCTGCCCAGTTAATTGTGCTTGCCATTAGCGACTTTGATGTCATCCTGGGTATGGATTGGTTGGAGGCTTATTATGCTGAAGTGGACTGCCACAGGAAGAGAGTGCGTTTCTCTATTCCGGACATCCCGACCTTCCACTTCCAAGGTATTAGACTCTCTTCTCGAGGTATTCTTATTTCTGCCTTTAAGGCCCAGAGGTTGCTTGTTGGTGGTTGTGAGGCCTTCCTTGCCTCTATCGTTCTAGCTGATGTTAGTAGAAGTTCCAGTCCTTGGGAGGTGCTTGTGGTGCGTGACTTTGTAGATGTGTTTCGTGAGGAATTGCCTAGCCTTCCTCCTCAGCGAGCGGTTGAGTTTACTATTGAGCTTGCACCGGATACGGCGCCCCTGTCTAAGGCCCCGTATCGGATGGCACCAGCCGAACTCGCTGAGTTGAAGGCGCAGTTACAGGAATGGATTCACTTGCTCCGAGGACATTCAGAAGCATGGAAGATGGACCGCTGCTTGTAGCCACCAGTGACTGAATTGATGGGAGAAGAATTACATACCTTCTCCTAATCCTCCTTGTTGATTACTCTACTCCATTGCCGTGTGCATCTTCATCTCTGAGCCTACCCCTTTATTTAAGACCTATTAGAATCCTCCCATTCAATGAGGGGATATCTTTGGAGGTGGGCTTGTCATACTCGCGCACATTGTCAAGACCAAGTGGTAACAGAAGTCATCATCCCTCAACACTTCTCTTTGTTTAAGAGGCCTGGTCCCAGTTTGGGCCGCAAATGAATTGAAGCTGAAGTCAGAATATGCCATATCCATTTTTGTTCTGATACGGAAAATAGAGTTGGGATTCCTACATAATTGGAGATTACTGCATTCTGTTGTTTCTATTGGCAACCTACTTGTTGTATGCCTCGTAACCATAATTCAGTAACTATGTAACCATAATTCAGTAACTATGTTATATATTTATATCTTCCAGACTTCGTGAATCATAGTAAGTGCTGAATTCCTGCAAGTGGCATTTTTCCCGCCAATATCATAATCTAATAACTCTTGTGTACTCAATCAAGCAGTTGTGCAATATTTCAGACTTCTTTTACAGTGTTTACATGCTTTTTTTGCATGAACAATTCCATTATTTTTTTACATGAACAAGTCAAATCCCTTAATGCAGCCTACATGCCTGCTTAGGCCGTGTTGTATGCTGCTAGCCGCTCTCTAGCCTGAAATGCCCTAGCTGTACTGACGAGCTTGATTCTTGCACTAATTTACTCTTCTTGCAACATCTAAAATCATCCTGGTTTCATCTTATTCATAGGTCTGTCTTGAAGGTCAGATTTCAAAGAAAATTGTCCAGAGAAGTAGAAGTGATAGTTCATATCCTTCTGGTGATCTACTGGTATGGACATTTGACAAACAGTTCCAAAATGATGATTTTCCAGCCCTGTCAGGGGCTCGCATTGTACGCATTGCAGCCCATCCAAGTGCCATGAGGGTAACTAAACTGATCAGGCTATAAGAACCTGTCTTAATGCTCACCCCTTCTTGACATTTTTTTCCTTTTTCCTGTTGCCAGCTCGGTTATGGCTCAGCTGCAGTAGATCTCCTCTCTAGGTTTGTTCATACAATTTTATGCCACCTTTAACGAGCACGCCACTTCATCATTGATATTTTTGCATATCTAGAATCCTTGTATTATCCACGGAATTGGAGATGTTGATCTTTGAATTCCCTAAATGTTATGCTGGTTTTTTTGTGTGCGATCTTGTCATCTTGATGAAATGCTGATTTTTCTCATAATGTTGGATTGTGAAGGTTTGCAAGATAGTTTAGCTTTTCTTTCCGGATCTTAGAAGCACAGAGTGAGCATAGTATTAATAATGGGAATGAGATCAACTTTCGGGGAAGATGCAAAATGAGTGAATCCTGCTTTGAAGCTTCAGAGATATCCTTTTTTGGAGGGCCAGTGATGGATTTGCTCAGCTGCTATTGATGCATGTGACCACTCATTGAGTATTAGCGCGAACACTTAGGGTGGCGACCCTTGGTTCCAGGAGAACCAATGCAGCATGAGCCACGGACCCTCCTTTGGGACAGAGCCTGGAATACATGTCTGGAGGATTAGGCAAGAAACTAAATTAATTGTGCAGTAAAACAGCAAGAAAAGAAATAAATACTTATACACTCTAAGTGCGGCCCACAGTCACAAACATAAAATGCATAGCCGGCAAATGAATCGTATAGCTCCAAAAAAGGAAGGCTAAACGAACATGGGGGCACACCCTGACACTCATCCTGCTGCTGTCGTGAACACAGTACCACCACAGTTAGAGCCCTCACTTAAGAAGACTTTGGGAATGATAACACGATTCCACCCCACTCCACCCGCACATGCAACTATGCAACACATATATAGAATAAAATATATCCTTGTAGGATTTTGCATGCTAAGGGGAAGGAAAGTGCAGTAATAAACATTTATATCTACTAAATAGAAAAAGTTAAGGCATATATCAAATAAGCAGACAAAAAGCAATTAAATGTAATTAAGTCAGCCATTTCCATTTTCTTATATCATTTATCCATTATTCTACAACATAATAGAAATATCTCCAAAACTAGCCTGGGGATGGGAAAAAGCAGGGGTCAGTCTCTGACATTATCCTTCTTTCCCTAGTGTGGTCATTCTCACTTCTTGTGACAATGGGCTTAAATCAGTTGTTCTATCGACTGATGGTCCTTCCTGCACCGTATGAAACTCTGAGTGAAAAAGGACAAAACTAGGCACTAGAGCGAACCAATGCCACGCCTCTTCCAAACTATCTCAAGCCAAGTGCACCCATTGGCAATCACTATATTGACTTGGACCCTCTATATTTTGGTCATCTGAGTTGGAGTAATCCCCCTCCCCCCTCTTCTATCTGTCGTTGTCAATTCCTTGAGGTGATTCTTCATTTTTCTCTAATTTAATGTTTTAAGTATTCTTTAATTGTGGTTCTTATCTAAGTTTACTCTGATGTCGGATCTTGTAAACTAGAAATAAGCAGTTGGTGTTACCTGCAAAGTTTGAGCAATTGTATCAGCAAAAGTTGCTTCTACTAGCATGTGGTTGCTGGTGCTTGAATGTAGGTCATAGTAAAGTTGTTTCTTTTACAGATATTACGCAGGAGAGCTGGCACAGTTTTCTGAAATGGATGTTGAAGAAATTGAGGAACCCCGAATTAAGATTACAGAGGCTGCAGAAAAGGTTCGAATGTGAATCTTGGAAATACTGGTTTGATGAGGACTTCGAATTGCATCTCTCAGTTAAGGTTACTATGAGAAAAGCATCTTTTTGTTTGATTAATCTTGTCAAGTTATATTGTCTTCTTGGCAGGTTTCATTGCTAGAAGAGACTATAAAACCCAGGGAGAACCTTCCTCCTCTCCTTGTTAATCTTCGTGAGCGATGCTCAGAGAGGCTGGATTATCTTAGTGTTTCGTTTGGGCTAACCTGGGAGCTGTTTCGCTTCTGGAGGAAGCACAAATTTGCTCCGTTCTACATCAGTCAAGTTCCAGTTATTGCCCTCACATGATGATTAATTATCTTTTGATGTACTTATGCTATCAATGCTAATGGTCTTATGCTATCTATGCTAATGGCTTTTTGGCATATTTGTTATCAGAATAGTGAGACGGGTGAACACACTTGCATGATTGTAAAGCCGCTGCATAATAATGAGGTAGATGACGGTCGTGGTAGTGACTTTATGCTCCCATTTTATCAAGGTAAGTTCCTGATAAAGTACATGTTATCCAAATGTGACCCATACGTTTGTTAATTTATGACCAAAACTTGTTTTTTGTTGGACTGCTGTCAGATTTCAGGCAAAGATTTATCCGGCTGCTACGTTACAACTTTCGGTCAATGGATTATAAGCTTGCAATGAGGTTCTCCCTTCTCTTGCCCTGCCCAAAAAAGGAAAAAAAGAAGTATGTTGCTAGAGCATGATTTTTAATGCTTGATTGGTTTGTATTCTCTTCTGCCAGCATTTTGGCTCCAAAGATTAGTTTCAAGGAAGAAGAGGAATCTACATCTACCGTATCGGATGAAGCCTTAAGATTTCTGAGAGGCCTCATGTCAGCACAGGATATGAAATGGTTACAAGTTTACACTACAGATGATAATGCAGATCATCGTTTGGTAAGATATTGTATTGTTTTGAATATAAAACTATAGGGCTTTTTGATATTGATCCCTATAAACATAGTGAATTTGAAAAAAAAAACCTGTGTCTTGCATATTTTGGTATTAGTAAACTTAATAAAATTTAATAATAAATCCTTCCAGTTAAGAATCATTTTGAATGAAGCAATACTCATGGAATATTCTTCAAACCAATGTTAAAAACTTAAAGCTGATGAAAATGCTTGAAATAACTCTAAAAAATAAAAATTGAGCCCTAACAAATAGTAAAGTATGACCTTACGGGTTCGAGCCTAATAATAACTTTTGATCGTTTTAGATTTTTTTTTAGATCATCCGATTGGAGATTGGGTTGTTTGGACACATGCTCCATTTTGGGGTAACTTAAAAAAACATTTTAAATTTTTTTTTTGGCTGCGTCGGCTGCCGGTGCAATACCAATTGCCAGTGCAACAAGTAAAACTCAAAATTTAAACAAAGGTATAAGTGGCTTTTCTCGACTGAGTTAAACTTAAGCTCATGTTTAACTATGATAGAGTTAAGAAACATTGATGGAAGCAAATGGTAGGGATTAAAACTAAAAAGTTTAATTTTATAAGGACTAATATCAAAATATGCAAGATACATGGACTTATTTCAAAATCACTATATTTATAGGGATCAAAATCGAAAAAATCCAAAATTATAAATTTTTATTCATTAGTTCATAATTCAATTTATATATTATAAAAATGCAAACCCTTGGAAGTTCACTAGCGTCACATTTAATTGTTTCAAATTTGGAATTCATTATCCATTGGTGCCTGTTTTTGGTAAATTTTATTGATCGACAGAGTCATTATTAAAGAGCTAGGCTTTGTAGAATTCATGAGGACATTTTTTGATAAAATCAAATGAGATTTCCCGTTCTGGCTCTTCGACATTACTGGTTTTGAAAAGTTGTCAACAAGGCAAATGGGATATTGATTCCTTCTTCGCTTTGTTAGTCCAGGTCTGAGAGTACATAGGAGTGGGTTTGCAAATTACAGTAACTGAAGATCTGATGGGTGGTAGTTTCAACCTAAAAATTCATCAAGAGTTGTTACGATAATATTTGTCGTCATCACTAGAAATGAGTGTTTTTGCTTCTCCATTTGTGGGCCATTCTATCTGCCTGTGGTCTCCACTTTCATTCTGTCCCTGCAAGCTTCTCAAAGGGATGGCATTCAAAGTAGCTTCTTTGCGGATGACTTGGGAATCACACCTCGAAGTACGTCATATTTTGGTGGTAGCCAGCAAGAAATTACCTCTGCTCTCACCACCAAAAACAATAATCTTCCACCTTTATGGTTATCTCTGCCCTCACCACCAAAACGATAATCTTCCACCTATACAATAGAAGAGTTCAAATGTATGATCCATCTCTTCAAGAACAGTTCTACCTTTGGCGGTGGGTGACGTAGTGGATAGGCCTCGGCCTTCGGCGGGTTAAATTCCTACAGGTTGTGGGTTTGAGTCCCTGCGTTTCCTTGGAGTAGTTTTCCAGCATGTTGTCCCCCCTTGCGTGCCGAGAGGTTTGCTTGGTATATTTGGGCATCTGGCCCAAAAGTTACCCCCAACCTTTGCACTCTGTCGATGTATTTGGGTGTCTAGTCCAGGAGCTGCCCCTAGTCGGGATTTCCCATGGGTACTATCACATCTTTAAAAAGAAAGAAAGAATAGTTCTACTAAAAAAGGGTTTCCATGGGCCTATTTTTTTTTTATTTTTTTTTAAGGCAGCAAAAAACCACATTCATTCATTGCAGTAAATAGAGAAAGAGTACAAGGGTTGTAGAAAAAGAAACACTGTAATTGTCTACCAAGATAGTAGACATTACATGAACCTTAAGAAACCCAAAAACTCTCCTCTCTGGTGAACAAAAAACACCATACTACACACCTCAAAACCCTCAAAGAAAAACAATTTTCCACTGAGCACATCTTGATATGATTGCAGAGTCTGAAATTTTGTCCCCTCCTCTTCTGAAAGACCATTCTTTAATGAAGTAAATACAGTTCCCAATAATCCCTACTCGGCATGAGAATTGGTTGCTGAAAATTTTGAAGTTCCTTTTCCTCCAAATGGCCCACAACATTGCTGACAGAAGATATTTCCATATGCATTTCTCTTGATAAAAATGTCACATATGCTTCCAATTTTCCGCAAGTCTGCCTACCGAATTGAAGCAACCTTAATTACAACCCAAGATTTTAAAAGGAGACTTCCAAATAGCATCTACTATACTACAATTTGTAAACAGATGATCCGCCGTCTCTTTAAACATCCCACAGAATGGACACATTCTTTTGTCTAGGGTTAGGAACCTGAGCTTATCCCCCGTAGGTAGTCTGCCCCAGGCTACCTTCCACATAAAAATTCTGATCTTGATAGCAAGGTAATTATTCCACACCTGAGAATCCCAGCTAACCTTGATCCCTCTTGAGTTTAGCACTTTGGTTGCATAGTTGACAGAAAACTTCCCTCCTTGTTCCCATCTCCAACTTTTGTCATCTTCCCTATCAATCAACCCTTGGAAATCTTGAAGTAGCAAGTTAAGTTGTATGAACTTCCTCTCTTGTTCAAAATGAAAATTCCTGTAGAATTTAAAGTCCCAAAGCAAACCTTGAGATGAAGAAACCCGGACCTCACTGATGGTAGAATTCCTATCCATTGTAATTCTGTACAGATTAGGAAATCTATCTTTAAGGGCTCTACCCTCCTTCCATGCATCTTCCCAAAATTTAGCAATTCGGCCATTACCACCGTTATGTAAGTTGAACAATTATAGAAATCCCAGTTCTATAGAATACTCTTCCAAACATTTGAAACTAAACCAGTGATATGAAAACTTCTCATCCATATCTCATTATGGGAGAAATATTTACTTCTAGTAATTCTAGCCCATAGAGACTAATCTTCTTTTTCTATCCTCCACATCCATTTGACAAAAAAAGCTTTATTGATATTTTGAATTGATGTTAAACCTACTCCCCCTTCCTCTGTATTCATGCATACAAATTTCCATCATATGTGGTGACCACCCTTAACTTCTGGATTTTTTCCTTTCCAAAAGAAAGCTACTCCAATTGACTCTAATTTCTTACATACCATCTTTGGCACAAAAAAAAAAGGATAAAAAATAAGTAGCCAAACTAGAAAGCACAGATTTAGACAAAACCCATCTTCCCCCTACTGAAAGAAGGGTTCCTTTCCATTCTTGAAGTTTAAACTCAAATTTTCTGACCAAAGGATTCCAATAAGAATTATTAACTTCCTGTCTGACAAAGGAAGTCCCAAATATGAAATAGGAAAAGAAACTGACTGCACATTGATCAGATTTGATAAAACAACCTTCTTATCCTCTGGAAATCTAATACCAACCATTTCACTTTTTGAGAAATTAATTTTAAGTCCAGTTATTGTTTTAAGAATCTTCAGCAAAATCTTCAAATTAACCATCTTTTCTTTGTTTCTTAATGAAAATAAAATCGTGTCATCAGCCTATTGAAGGTGAGTAACCTCCTCTTCCATCCTTCGAACTTTGATACCCTCAATAATGTGACAATCTCTTGTTTTATTCCACATGGAGCTCATAATCTGTCCCACTATTAAAAAGAGGAGAGGTGATAAGGGATCACCTTGCCTAAGACCTCTCAAACTTCCAAAGTAACCAAATGGAGCTCCTTTGATTAAAATAGAGAATTTAGCTGTCCTAATGCAATTTGCTATCCATTCTGCCCATTTCCTTTTAAATCCCATCAGCTGCATAACTCTAAACAAGCAATTCCAGTTTATTCTGTCATAAGCCTTTTCAAAATCAATCTTACACACAACACATTCATTTTTCCTACTCTTTTGATCATGAATGCATTCATAAGCAGCTATAAAATTATCAAGAATAAATCTGCCCTGAATAAAGGCTGCTTGATTTAAGTCTATCACCTTGCTGATCACTTGCTTGAGTCTTGTGGCCAATGCTTTTGTAATGATCTTGTAGCTGCCTTTTAATAAACTAACAGGCCTGAAATCTCCTAATCGTTCTGTACTGTCCTTCTTAGGAATAAGGACTATGAATGTAGAATTAAGAGATTTAGAAATCATCCGGTCTCGGGGATTTGTGAACATCCATGCTAAAAACTGCAGCTTTAATTTCCACCTCAGAGAATGGTCTAATCAGGTTATTTGCCTCATGTTCTGAAATATGATTGAACATATTAGAACTGATCCATGGTCTCCACTCCTCCTCTTCCTTAAACTGCTTCTCAAAAAAATTAACTGCTGCTCCCTTTTCTTGTTCCTCATATATAGTGTGATTTTCAACCTTCAAGGATTCTATCAAAATTCTTCTCTTCTTTCCACTGGCCATTGCGTGAAAATATGAAGTATTTTTATCTCCTCTTTTAGCCAAAGTTCTTTTGATCTCTGCTTCCACTTAATTTCTTCCTTTAATGACCATTCAAGATATTGTTGTTTTTTATTTTCCCATAACTGGATTTCTTTTGTAGTAATCCGATCATTATCATATTTGGCTTGAAAACCTTCAATCTCTCTAAGCAAATCCTTTCGGACCCTAGCGGCTGTTCCAAAGGTTTTCTCCACTTAATTCAGTTTCTTCATCAACCATTTAAGTTTAGAAGCCAGATTGTGGCAAGCGTTTGAATGAAAAGGGACTTCCTTCCACCATTTAAAGACTAGATCAAAAAAATCTTCATGTTTCAGCCAGGCCAATTCAAATCTGAACACTCTATCTTTATTTCTTCTATTCTCTCCAACAGAAAGCATTAGATGAGTATGATCTTAGAGAACTTTAGATAAAGCTTTCAAAGAGAATTTACAAATCTGCTGCCACTGTGGAGTAATGAAAAATCTGTCAATTTTTTATTTAGACCTCGCATTAGCCCAAGTATAGGACACTGCTGTAAAATCCATTTCAATAAGGCTGCAAGCATTCACCCAATCTCCGAAGGAGTCCATCTCATAATTCCAGAACAATTGATTCTCTCTTTCTCCTGAGAACCTTACAACATTAAAATCCCCTCCCACACACCATGCCTCTGCACTAGAATATTGCAGGTCCCTTAATTCATTAAAGAACTCCATCTTTGCATGCATGTCTTGAGGCCCATACACACCTGTGAATGTCCAAAGGATATCTTTGCTTTTCATCTTGAAATCAATGGAAATACAATAAGTCCCCACTCTAGTATTGCACCACTGGAGCACATCCTAATTCCATAATATCAGAATTCCCCCACTCATACCATCATCTAGTTTTGCTGCCCACCCTTTAAGTCTGTTAGCTCCTATTCTTTTAAGAAGCTCTTCATCTTTCTCTGCACCTTTTGTTTCTGGCAAACACATAACCTATACCTTGTTAATTTATATCATATTTTTTACTTCCCCGCCTTTCACATTCCCGTTCAGACCTCTGACATTCCAGCTGACTATGTTCATGGAGAATAAACATTGTTGCCCTTACCACAGCTTCTTCTAGGCCTAGGACCTTCAAGTTGCACATTGCTTTGAAGGAAAGTCAATTCCCTGCTATCCATCTTCACCCCACTGCCATTACCTTTCTTACTCAATATGATAGAAAGGTTCAGATCTCTTTGGATATTTCTCAAGAATTTCTTGACCACTTCCTCTTTTCCAGAGAAAGAAATACCAACCAATCCCTCAATGATTTTTATAATGTCATCAGACCACTCCCCATCCTCTCCTCGATTTATGACAGCAAGAGGCAAACAGTCCTCTGGGGAATCTACTCCTACCACAATAGCTGACTTTCCATCATCAGCCCCCCTTAAACTGTCCCTGCCGCTGAATAGCGTGGGGCTCTGAGTTTCCCATCCCGTCTTCTTGACCAAATTTTATCAGTGACATCCCAATATTATTTTGCTAATCCTTCTCCATGTCTACTGCCATAGATTCTGATGGCCCTGGAAGAGAACTCCTCTTGCTTTGTTCCATCACCGATCCCCTGTAAAACACGTTCCCGACATAGAGCTGCTTTGGAGGAACGCTAATACATCTAACTCCTGCCTCCGTTTCAATTAGCAAGTCCCCCTCCAGAGTGTAAACAGAGTGAGAGGATGGAAGACGGGCCACTGTCCTAAGGGACACCGGCTCTCTAACTTGTTCGCACAACAAAGAACCCGATCGAAGAGTGTCGGGTAAGGAAGAGAGGTCCGAACGGGTCATAAGACTACCCGTTACGTCCCCTATTGAAGGCCCGATTGACTTACCTGATACGATCTTAACAGTGGGGCCCGAGGACTTACCCGATAAATCCAAAGAAGTCCGAACCTGTTCATCTTCCCTGCCCCACAACAGCGTCTCTTGCCAGTCTTCTCCTCCAATAAGAGCATCCTTCCTTTGATCGGAGATGATACCTCTCCATTTCCCAACCTGCCACGCTTCCTCGAGCGCAACAACATCCTCGAGGCAACTGCCAAGCCTACACAGTAACCCAAATCCTCCATTAGTGTGAACAACCCTCAACGAAGACTGAAGCAAATCTTCATCACAAAAAATCTCCTATGTTTCTCTCCTGAAACGGTGAGTCTTAGACCTCGAGCTCTGGAAGACACCCTGAGTCAAACTTGGGAAGGATTGTTCTCCAGAGATAACCTGGTCTATGGCTTTCTGCTCAAATTTAAAAGGCTCCTCCTCTGATCTGTCTATCTTAGAACAAAATGCCTTCCCCTGTTCTCCAAATACCCTGTTGCAAAGAGAAACCTCCGATAACACATCAGCCAGCCTCCCTTTGGATTGAGTCTGAGTAAACTCAGCGAAGTCCACCTCTACTAAGTCCCTTGTTACCCCCTCTTCTTATACCTTGTAAATCGCCCTAGCTAAATCATTCTTCTGCTCCGAAGACTCAGCTCTACCAGACTTGTAATTTTTGTATTCTGCCACCACCTCTGCCCAAGTCCAATCTACTGATGTATGTTCAGAGTTTGAAATAATCTCTAAATCCTCCTTTTCTGACTGAATTGCCACCCAGAAAAGTTTACCTTCCGCCAGGAATCTAATTTTCGAAGGGACTTCCAAATGGCAGTCAACTTCAATCAAGATCCTGGCGAATCTGAAATGCTTCCCATTCAGAGAATCCACATCTACTCTTCTAAGAATTGCAAATTTAGAGACTAAAGCTTGAAATGTGGAAGCATTCCAAAGGTGCAGAGGAATACCCAACAACCTTATTGAGATTAACTTCCCCTGTTGAGTTGGTTCTGTCGCCACCTTCAATCTCCACTCAGAGCAACTGAACTTCCTGTCTTCTACGTTGATAGCTTGGAGGGCAATACCCTCCTTCTTCCAAGAGAAGTCATCAGCTCTGACCAGAAAAGACTTCGAAGATATTACCTTGCACCACCAGTCTTGCACCATAGGCCATTGTCGTTGAAGAACTTGAAGCAGGCTCTCAACAGAAGCAACCTCTCCATCATTACTGAAACCATCCGCTGTCAACGAGAAGACCACACTATCTTCCAAGAAATTCTTGGCCTCAACAGCTTTCTGTGACCATGGATCGTAACAGGTTTAAATTCCAAATGGTTCCTTAGAGCCAGCAACGGAGAAGGAGACCTTACTTTCTTCCCAGCAGGAAGAATAACATGAACCTGCTTCTTTCCTGGAGAGACGAACACCCCCCGCTTTGAGTCCTTCCTCTTACGGAAACTCTTACAGAAACTCTCCCCCACATTCTAAACACCTTACGTTATCCTTACAATCCCTCGCCCAGTGGCCTTTTTTGAGGCATCGGATGTAGACGTCCTTCTCCACTGGAAGAGCAGGTGGTGGAGACTTTGTTGCATCAGACCTCAGAGCAAGCCTACCCCTTCTACCTTGTACGAGAGTCCAAACTCCCTCTACCCCACTCTCTCTACTCCGCTCTCTGCTCCCCCTCATAGTTGGTTAATCTAAGAGGAGTCAATTATAATGCATTGAAGGATTGTATGGTCATCAACTAAGGCATTCATGTTCCCATCAATCATACATCACTATGAAGAAATGCACAGGGGACTATTATTGCATCCCAAATCCATCTAGAATTGTCTGCTATTATCACTGGAACCAAGAACAATAACAACTATAGCCTTCATGATATCTGTCACGGACGAGAGATGTTATGGGCTGTGGCTGGAAGAATGTCCAGCAAACATCCTCAAGTAGTTTCCTCATATTGTGCTCGTGGTCTTCTATCATATGTCAAGTGGTGAGGACACCCGAGCACGACTACGTTTCGGTCGGGCCCATTTTTACCTTGCCGCAGGACATCTATAGCAAAGCTTGCATCATTGTGGCTAGGAGATGCTTATTGACATATTTGCTATTTTATTTTGGGACTTTGGGCTTGAGATTGATGTATTTGCTTTATATTTTGAGTCTTTAGATTTGTGATTGGCCCATCAGTGGCCCATGTGCTTTTGTCTATTTTTTTGTATTTTCATTCTGCACTTTTCTGTTTTTAGGGGTTTAGGGGTACTTTGGACTTTTGGGGGGACCTAGGCTCCCTTTTGGGACCCTATATATATCTATGTATGCCCAAAAAGCCAAGCTAATGATTAGCTCAGTGGAAAAGGTACTTTGGCCGCCATGTGCGTTAGTGTGTTTCTGTGTGTGGAGCCCGTGAAGGGTGTGTGCTTGGAAAGGGCCGAGTGGCGCTGGTCGTCTTCTTCCTCTGTTCTTCCCCTCCCCTGCGTCGTCTGCTTCTTCTGCCCTATCGTCCTTTCCTTCCTCCTTAGTCTCCGCACCATATACGCGTTGCTTTTGACGCCTTCGCCAGCGAGCACCTACTTCGCTCGAGCCAGATCTGCCAAGGCGCCTTAGCCACGCGGCGCGCCGGAGGAGTTCGCAGCAAGCCTCCATCGTCGATCGAGCCCCTCTAGGTCCGCTCTCACCCGACAGGAGGTTGACCACCCACCAGGCGCTTCGATCGCCGCCGCCGTCACCGTCATTGTTCCCACCACACAGCAGGCCCACGTGGTTCACCTACCTTTGCTTCATCACCCGAGCCTAGTTTTCCACCTTGCTTCCCTCGCCTTCGTCGTTCGAGCCAGGGCAAAACACATCGACACTCCACGACCCACCATCTGGCCCGCTGCCTGCCGTTGTCATCATCACAGCCCCACTACACGTCGGCCCAGGCATTTCGCTTGGGCGCTTCATTGATCTGTCCGGCTTCCAACCTTCGTCGTCGTTCGTGCCCTCGACGGACCCGCCTGGGGGATTTCAATGCTACGCGGCGTCTGTCCATTAGCCGCCGTCAAGCGCCATCGCCATGTGGCAATCGTCTACTTACGCCGGTCCCAAAGCGGGCTCCCATGGGCGCCACAAACTAGAAGCCCATATGGCCTTCTCTACCACTCGCTAGTGGCTTGACCTCGAGCCCCCCTCTCTGTGGGCCGGGCCTTCTTGCAGAATCCCTGGACAGCCCATCCTGTTAGCTACGAGAGTACAGTTTCTACATCGAATAGTCCAGGGTGCGGGGAGTCGATTTGACCAGGCATGCGCGTGAGTCTGTTGCCGCAAAATTCGTGCCCCACTCACAGTGGCAGGTTAGCTAGCTGGACCCCGTTCTACTTCTTGCTCGCCCCATATATGGTTGATTCCTGCCGTTGTGAGCTCGTTCAGCTTCATCATTACTGGTTGTGAGACTATGTGAGGGAGGCTTATCGTGTGGCCCGATTTGTGATGGTTGACAGTGCGCTGATGCCCTAGACTATTGATAGTCCTCACTATCATTGATACATTCGCTATGCGCTGTGAGGAATGGCTTGTTTAGCTTGCATTTCTTGTTATATTCACGTGTTATCTTTCATGGAAAACTGTGATTCGTTTGTGCTCGTTTGCTGTCCATGTGGTGTTGATTGCTGATCTTGATCATTGTATAGTTGTCGGATCTGTATCGATTTCTGTCCCGCATCATCATGCCTCCAAATCCATTGCCCAGTAATGCAACATTTGTAGACCCATGTCTCTTATGTCAACTCCTTTCCATCACCTCTCCTATACCATTGCCATCTAACGCTTAAGAAATGATATCCCTTGTTCTTTCTGCCGCTGCCAAGGAACCACCTCTAGACCATCTTCAACCCTTTCGCCACTATCTTAGAAGACAAAGGAACCATTCACAGTCTAGCGGCTGATATGCATTCCTCAAAACCTGACATCTGAAGTCGCCTGTGTAGCCATTTGCATTTATGGTTGATAAATACTGAGCATACTTGTAAGAGTCAGAATTGATTTTATTTGATCATTTCAAAGAGAGATTTTTGCATGCCACCCCCTACAATCATCATATTTATTTTTAATCCCTTCAATATTTATTTTAACCGGCCATGATCATACATTATTTGAAAATTTCTCTTTTTCAGGCTCTTTTTCCAGAACATTGAAAGGGTGGTTCACTAGATAACTTCAGCTTGTAAGGGGTTACTACATATAAACACTAGGATTGGAGGGATAATACCAATGATGGAATTTAGGGTGCAACATTGGAAAGTATAGTTTACTTTATTCTTGATGGTGGTGGTAAATGCTCATTGGTTACTGCATTTGGGAGCGATTAGGCGTCCTGTGAAGTATTTTAGTTGGAAAAGTGGTCAAAATGAGACTTCTAATATGTGATAAAACTGGCAGCCTGATGCTCAAACTGCTGCGACATAAGCAACAGAGCAGAAAAGCACGTGGAACACCTTTTACTTTCATGCAACTTTGCTGTCTTTATGGAGGGACCATGCTTAGCTGCCTAGTTGTGGACTCTTGACAGCTTGCTTGGAATAATTTAAGAGCTGGAACAGGAGTTTGTGTGATGCTTAATATGTGGTATGAATTGGAAAAAAAAAAAAAAACAGGGTTTCGTCGGAAAGTATGCAATTCTTTTTTAGGAAGGAGCCATTTGCCTGTTCATGGTAGTAGACAATTGGCAGCTTTTGTGGAACCTACTTTTCTCTGGGAGCCCCTGAAGCACCAAGAATGCCATACTTAATTCATATTCCCTTTGACCATTTTTTGGAAAATAGTAGGAAATTTCTTTATCTTATTTTCCCAAAATTAACGACTGAACTACATAGTTCTCTAAACACCATTCATTGTGTCATCATCATCTTAATCTTACTTCCCTCAGTTTGGGGTGGGTCAGGAATTCAGGGTCCAAACTTGTAAAATGTTTTGAGCATGTTTTCCAAACAGCTAGGGTTTAAGGGCTCCAACTCTCTGAACACTAGTACCATAGCCATAAAAGGACTGTACTTATGGGAGTACCGCATCAGGAACTACAACATTAAGACTTGCCTTAATAGGGGAGGCTGGAGGGGGAGATGTTCTCAGGCATTCTACAGGAGATATTGTTTTGGCCTATGGGTTTTACTTTGGACAAGGAACAAGTTTTTCGGTAGAAATTTTAGAGTATGGCTGGTCAGCATATGAATTTGTAGGGTGTGATGTGTCGGGTGAGCAGAAGCAGAAAGAGCGACGGGAGGGCAAGGGATCACAGAACAAGGTCCTGCGGAGCCCCTTCGGGGGTTTTGTCTTTGGTGTTTCCGGTCAGGACACTGGTCGGCACGATGTGGTGCTGCCATGTTTGCCACGTGTAGGAAAAGCGGCCATATCGCCAAGGATTGTGCTTTCAATGGAGCTGGGCAGAGGGAATCGCCGTATGTGCTGGCTCCTTCGCTGAACCCTCCACCTCCTTCCTTCCGGTCGGGGAGGGAAGCCTTTGGCGATCTTCAGGACGAGGAGGTGGACAGGATGAGATGGGAGGCCCTCACCTTACAGCTGGTGGTTGAGGGGAGGGAGCAAATCTATCGGTGCGGGACTTCACGCGGGCCTTGGCGGAGGTCTGGGGCAGTCACGGGGAATGGACGGCACCTGTACCCCCTCGATATCAAAATGAGCAGGAGGCAGAGGAAGACGAAGGAGCAGCACCTGTCCCCGAAGCACTAGGTCTGCTGTTGATGTGATTAACCAGCCACTGGACGGTCAAGTCGGGGACGCTTTCTAGTATCAATACCGACGGCCACTGCTACCGACCTCACCTCTGCCGAAGTACCTCCCTCTGATGTACTCTGGTAGCACCTCAGTTAGGTGCCCTAGCGGGGAAAGGGTAGAGGTGATTCTCAAAGCAGAATTGATATGGTGAGGGTCCTCGACCCAGACCGTCCAATGGTTGGTTAATCACATCAACAGACCTAGTGTTTCAGGGACATGTGCTGTTCCTCCATCTTCCTCTGCCTCCTGCTCCAAAGGGGTCCACAGAGATCCCCTTGAGGGGTTAAGGGGTCGATTGCTCAAAGGCTTGTAGGGCCCCGCCTGGATTGTCTTGGAGTTCTTTTGTGGGGATGTGGGTTTCTTTGAGGGTTTTGTGTGGGGTGTTTAGGGTCGAGTTTGGATTCGATTTTCTTTGTGGATGATTTTTCTGTGGTGTTATCCCTTAGGGTATCAGTGGGGTCTAAGTTGTATGTTGTAGGGGAGGAGGTGTTCATTTGGGCTACTTAATTGTAATCGAGGTTTTCTTCTTTTTATTATATATATATGGTACTATTCACTTTTTTTTTTTGAAAAAAAAACTACAACATTAAGAAATAACTTGACTGACTAGATACTTGATAAGTTGTGTTGCCTTATTTAGTTATTGATGTCTGCATTATCATGTTATAATATTGTGGCCATAGTATATGATTAATTTATAATGAACATCGGTAATGAGTTGACATGTCTTGTCTGGTTCACATGTCCAGTGTTGGTGTTTTGATAAATTTTAGCATTAGAGATACATTCACATGACATTTTTCTATTCTTCTTATTCTTTTTATTATTTGTTAAAATTTCTGAAATTTGTGAATAGTCTCTACCAACAAATTGCTCAGAATTATGGGTCTTACTGCGTAAGCTTGAATGTAAGAGAGTTATTTATATCTTGCTGTAGGTGATTGCTGATGATGTCATATTTGTATTTCAAAGTTACATGATTGGTTTACATGTCTATTTTTGTTTTTTGCAGATTTTAGATCTTGTTCCAATTCTTGCTTATCACTACTTTTTGGAGAAATTTTTTGTAATATTATCTGCTGTCCAAACTTCTATTTTACTATGCATGGATTTGCAGAATCAAGATTTTACGTACATTCAGGTAATTGTTTTCAGTATTGAATTCTGTAACAGTTGGATTGATTGGAAATTCAATAGTACAAGTGTCTCTGTGTGTTTATATAAGAGTATATGTATGTCCTTCGTATATCTTTTTGACCGTAGACATATTGATTTGTCTACTTCACAGAGAAAGATGAAGTTAGAAAGCATACAGATATATCATCTATTTAGAAAGGCAATCAAGAAATTTTACAAATTCTTTTTTGATGTTGTGACCAAGGAGGTGGACTTGACTGTACCTCGAGTGAAAGAAGTAAATAGAAAGAAAGTATTTAATAAACACACTTTTCGTCGTCTTTGTATTGACTTGGAATTGGTACCAAGAACCGAGTTTTACTTAGAATTATTTGTAGGAAAAAATGAAAGCGAAGTACCAAATGACAGGAGAGCCAGATGATTCTATTGCAAAAACTGGCTTAGAATCTTCTCTGCAAATTGGAGCTGTTAAGATACCACCGAGCGGCATCATTAGTGTACCATTCACTAAACAAAAGAACGGGATACTTAGAACATGTGACGGAATGAATGCAGGTAAAAAGAAGAAAGGAAAATTTTAAGACCATAACAAGTTCAGCAAGAAGAAGAAAGAGTTTTCTGTGATACCACTTACAAGTTCCGGGTATAACCCTCCAGAAATGGTTGCCAAGATCCAAAGTCTGCCCATTGTAACTTTATGATTCGGAATCTGCTGCTGTAAATTATACTTGTCATCTCAAGTAAACAAGCTTGCGTTTATCTCATTTTTATTATTTGAAAGGGTTATGTCTCCTCATGTCTTTTCTAAAGTTCCATAATTAGGTGTAGGTGTGTAGCGAATACCAAATCAATTTTGAAAATTTTAATTCTGTTAATTTGATGGTAATTTGGTTAACGAATACCAACCCAAGAATCAAAACTGTTGGTTAGAAAGAGACTGTTGCGCACAGCTACATAATAAATATGAAGTTTATCAAAATAACATGATTTAAAATAACTTTCACATATATGCGTACTCACTTTTATGGACTCACCTCTAATCTAAGTAACTTAGTTTTAAAAATAGAAAAGTGATTCAGTGAGGTCGATCGCATTATACAGTCGAGTACCACAATTAAGAGACTTTTTCACTTGATTCTCTCTGTAAAAAATGGAAGAAGTAAAAAAAAAAAAGTCTCTTTACTGTGGCGCTCGACCACATGGTGTGGTCGAGTCCATTAAATCGGACCTCCGAAAAATATCGAACGAGAGAGGAAATAAGGCAAGTAACTTGAGGTTATAGTTATTTTTTGTCTTCCAAAGTTTTCTTTGCTTTTTCCTTTTCTGAATGAAATGGGAGGATATATAATTGTGAGTACCAGAGCAGTGAACCTGCCGCCGTGCTTGTCGGCCTGGACCTGGATGGAGTCGATGCAGGCGCCGTACGTAGACCAGCTTGATCTCCCTGACGCCGGTGTAGCTGCCGTCGTCCCAGGGGGACCCCCCGTTGCCCCCCCACGGCCCTACAGCCATGTTCTTCCTCGTCGACCCACCACCACCTGCCTTCTCCGATTCCTGCACCACACTCCCACCACCAAAACCAGACGTGGTCATCTCTCTCGATCGCCTAGCCTATGCGTCCTTACCAACACAAACAAACGTAGCAGTTTAAGAGAGGACGGAGCAGAGCGTAGGGCGAGCCATTACGTACCATCGTGGAACTGGCAAGGGATCATGAGAAGCGTGGGTGGAACAGGTGGAGATTTGGACCGGCTGCGAGCCTCTAGCTAGTTGCTCCCTCTTGCAAGAGCCTGACAAGAGCACAACCCTTGGTTATACTCTTGTGGGGGAGAGTGGAGAATCTTAGAAAGGTGGTGGTGAATGGTGACGCTGGCTGGCTCATGGCTGGACCCAAGTGCAGCAAAAGCGTTAGAATAATGTTTCATTAATTAAAAAGATAAGAAATATATATATATATTAGTGAGTGTGTTTTTTTAATTGTCTGAAGAGAGAGTTACCCTACGCAATGCCACTTTCAAGATTGGACTGTAGTACATAGTAGGCGCATTTTTTTTTAAAGAAATATACCAAGTTTAAAGATCGTTAAGTTTAGTGTCTACATTATGAGAAGAGATCTTTTCAATACATCGTTGGACAGGAGTCCAGCAATACGAAGTGGGAGAGGGCTTAGTTATTTGAAAAAAAAATTTAGGTCAAATGAGAGATTTTTTTTTGCAGTGTTTGACTCCTTCCCCCACTTTGTATTGCTGGACTCCTGTCCAATAGTGTATCGAGGTGATCTCTTCTCCTATATTATCCGTATAAAAAAAAAAAAAAGGAAAAGTGCATCACACACGTGCATGCCCCCACATTCTCTTCCGAAAAAATTGTGCATGTAACAGATTTATATACGTTGCATGGAATGCACTTTTAATATCTAAAGATTTTAATTAAGCTGATCACTTTAATAATTCCAAAATAAAAACAGCACTTTTTAGGCACCGACTAATCCAACTCTTTCCTGCTTTACTAGAGAGCATCGGCATCTATTGAGCTGTCAAGAAAAATAAGGGGCTCTTGTCCCTTGGAGCCAGGTCGTCTCTTCACACTCCAGTCAAGAAGAGTAGCGTCTGCGGCGGCAACTTAGTTTAATTTAAGAGAGGAGATCTTTTCAGTACATATTGTATCGGAGTCCAATAATATTGAGAGAGGAAAGGTCAAAGTATTTGTCAACTTTTAAGATAGGAATTTTTTGTAATATTTGACTTTCTCCTTCTCTCAATATTGTTAGACTCCGATACAAACTGAGAGGATCTCTTCGTTTAATTTAATGGCTCTTCTTCCTCAAATGACAGGTTTCTCTAAACCATGGCCGTCCATAACCAAATTCTGCAAGGCCAGCTTCCAGTACCAAACAAGAAGTACGAGCATGAATTTGAGACCTGAAACATCTCATACTTTTGATTGGTCAAATGAAATAAATGCTCACCCATGGTTAAAGCACACATTATTTCCACTTGCGCGACAAAAATTGGTGTCGTTTGGAAATGAAAAAAATGTTTTTTTTAGTCATTATAATTTTTTAATATTCTGTATTAATTCTTACCTCTACGTATTTATTTTAAACTCTTCGTAATCTTTAAATCATCCTTAAAGATATGAAGATTACATAGACCAGTATAAAATATTGAAAAATGCTGAGGACTAAGAAATTAAAAATCAAGAAAACAAATCTCCCCTACAGGTTGCGCCGGGGAAGGCAATTAAGATTATTAACATTACTGGTTCTATGCACGTGCAATGTACCAGAAAATATCAGATTTAAATAAACATATTTTTTTAATTAGTATAAGTCAAGTTAATTTTTATAATTATTCAAAAAAATTAATACATCAATTCCAAAAAAGACCAATTCAAAAATGACAGAATATTAATAATTTTTCATAATGTAAAATAAGAAAACAGTTTGTTTAGATGTCTATGAGTAACAAAAGACAAAAAAATAAAGTAAGGAAATGCATAGATATCTGATTTATGGTGGCACATTTTTAAACATCAAAATAAGGGAATAGGCTTCTAGGTGGGTCAGACAGAGGTCCTAATTCGTCGTAAAGAGAGATAGAAAGAGATTTACTTAAAATATAAATATTTACAAAATACAGAAAGGACCCCTAATACCTGTGCAAGCACTTTGCGAAGGAACCCGAAGCCTTATGTGCTCGTGTGGCCTGCGATGATATTCTCTACTTTGTGAAGCTGTTATTCTCGATTTCATCTTATTGATTCACCTGTGATGATAGGAGAGCGCAGTCCATGAGTTCGATAATAGGTCTGGAGCTTGGCATGTGAGTTTTAAGTTCTACTAATTAAATGAATCAAACAACACAGAGTTTTAAGTTCTAACTACACTGCATGCATTTCTGAGGGCGGATGGTGTAGTGATCGCATGCCATCTAATCTCATGATTAGATAGGAATTGCAAGTTCTTCGAGACGTTGAGGCAAATGTTTTTTTTTTTTTTTTTTCTAAAAATATCTTACTAATAAAAAAGACTATGTACAAATACAAATCCAACACAACTTTCATGGTATGTTACCAGCAGAGCATCGGCATATACAGATGGCTGTCGAGTGAAGTGCGTGGCTCCTTCAGGCCAGTTTCCTTGGCACTTTCTCTTTTCAAGTCGCAAGTTTTCTTCGTGCATGCGTGCAGTGGTAGATCTAGCATTCATTCAGTGGGTCTTAGGACCTCACTCATTGGCGTAATTTAAAGCAGTCTAGTTTAAGACCCCACTAACTCAACTTAAGATTTCATTGATCCAATTCAAGACTCCATATGACTTAACTCAAGACTTTACTGACTTAATCATACTTATGACCTAATGTCCGAGTAATTTCACTGAACAAAATTTATGCGTCTGCCACTGCATACATGACTGTAAAGTTGGGGAACCTTCTTCAAGTGCGGCCAGCTGCAGCACCTATATATTCTCGCTGTTCCATGTAGGGTCCCCAGCCGGGGGAATAACCATCTAATACCTTGATGGGCATAGTCAAAATGTGATACATCCGTTTACACCAGGAGATATAAAAAATAGGGTGATTCAGACAAGCCAGTGTAGCTTCACTGAACCAATATAGCATCTGTTAATTAAGCTTTACAGATATCTTTATTAAATTTAAAGATGGCTTGCAAGAGAAGATTGTTAGAATATTAGGGAAAAGAGTAACAAAAAATGGTGTACCTCACTGAGCAATTAAGATAAGTGAAAGGCCCTCAACACGAGGCTGTCTACCCAATGGCACGCCTTCTCATACCACTACGTTAGTTCCCTAAATATTAGGCTTTCCTGCAGTTGGCTAAAGGGGATAGTGTTCTTTAAGGATAAGGTCACCATTGGGAGGTGAGGCTGGTTAACAATGGGATGTACTGAAAAGGCAATCTCACTCTTCCCTCTCAACCCAAAATGAGAAAAAAAAAACTCACCTCCGTGCCTAAATATGTAAACCCTAGTCCATAATATTATTTCGGACTCCATTCATAATAGAACCCATATATATAACTATGTAGCATATTGCTATCCATGTTATATTGTATGCATCACTAGTTGACATGGGGAATTGGTGATCAGCTCACAGCTGAAACATGATCAAGGACATTTGGATTTAATGATCAACCCACTGAAATACATCATGTGCACATAGTCATATGTCGTACATTTTTTTAGGAAAAAAATACACTTGATCTTGATTTTTTGATTTTTGATTTAGATTTATTATTTGTGCGCTCTATCTGATTCAATCAGATGATTGCGTAGTTCTTCGACCCGATCCCGCTACCCATAAATGGAATAGCATTAATTATATCTTCCTAAGAGGAAAACTCTTGATTAATCGTCGAAAGAATATAATAACACTCTTTAAAATGATATACGAAAGATATACAAGATTGCATTTGAAAATATGAATGAATTTCAGTTTTTATTTGAGAAGAAAACTCTTTTTTTAGTTTAGAGTTGAGTCTGCACAAGACTTGATTTTATTTTTATTGATGGATGATGATGAGAGATATTTTTTAGTCTTTTTGGATTGATTTATGGGAATGTATTGAATATTTATTTGAATTTTTATGTTTAGAAGTGAACATGAAGTTGAGTCTGCGCAAGGATGCGCAGACTCATTTGTTATCAATAAGAATGCTAGTATTTATTTTGATTTTTGATTTGTGAGAGGATTGACAACCTTTTTTATGGTGTTTTGATTGAAGAGGATGGCATTTTTTAACAAACATTCTTTGAGTGAAGAGATTTTAGATTTGATTTGTAAAGTGTTTTTTATGTTTTCTTATTTGATTTGAGTGGAAAATATTGTAAGGATTTATATTTTTTATGTTTTGAATTTGTAGGTTTTGAAGGATAAGCAATATGTGCAAATTTAATTAAAATGAGATTTCTTTTAGGTATTTTTTATATTTTGTAAAAAGGTAAATTTGAGTTTTATTTGATTTTTGATTTATAGAAAGTATTTTATTTCTATCTTGGAGTTTTTGATTCAATTTTAAAGGAATTAGAGTTGAAAAGATTGGGTTTTAGCAATTAGGGGTTGAGTCTACGCAGGGTAGCGTAGACTCACCTGTCACAAGTCTATTTTTTAGGTAATTTCAAGGAAAAAGTTATCATTTTTTGTTTGGGTTTTGATTTGTGGAAAATATAGGGTTTGTTCTTAAGAGTTGGCTTTGATTTGATGGAATTTTAATAACCAAAATACCAGATTTTAGGAAATTAAGGTTGAGTCTGCGCTATAGAGCACAGACTCATTGTTTATAAAAGTGTTTAGCATTTTTTATATTTTTTGTAAAAGGAGTTTTAAGCTTTTATTTAGGTTTTTGACTTATATAAAGTATGAAGTTTTTATGTGAATTTTTGGATTTAATTTGGAAGGAAATTAAGGTCAAGAAGGCCAAATTTGGGATTTCAGGGTTGAGTCTGCGCTGGGTAGCGCAGACTCATTTGTCACCAATCTGTTTTGAGTTGTTTTTTGCATTTTTTCAAGAACAACTTGGTGTTTTTATTTGATATTCTGATAGATAAGAATAACCTTGATTTTTAGAGGGTTTTAGATCATTTTTTATTGCTCGGGAAGTTGCTTTTTTATTTTTTGTGAATTTCAGGACTGAGTCCACGACAGGATGCGCAGACTCAAGTCTGAACTGTGAGTTTTTTGTTTGTGAGTTGTTTTATTAGATTTTTGGTGGGATAACTTGATTTTATGTTTTGTTTGATGATTATTTAAAGATTTAGAGCTGCGGGCATGATTTGGGGGCCAAGAGATGAGGTTTTGGCCTTGGGATTGATGCGCAGACTCAAGTTCAAAGAAGATTTTAGCAAGATTCTTGAAAAGATGGAACCTCCTGAGGTTGAGGGGAATTTCAAGAGTTTCAAATAGCTGGGGAGCTTCAAATATCAAGGAGACAAGAAAAAAGAGTTTGAATCTGCGCAGCAAACTCAGTTGAACTTGTAATTTTTGTTTATTTTGAAGGGATTTGAATCCTTTTTGTAAATGGATGTTTATTTGAATGAAATGAAGTATTTGATATATGATTGTGAGTGATTTAAGCAATTTGATTTATTGTTTAGTTGATTTTTTTATTTGAAATGAGCTTATGAAAGTTGTGCAGATTCAACTTGTATTTGAAATCTTGTGTTTATTTAAAATAGAAGATGGTTATCTTACACCCTTTTTTTTGAAAGAATTAACTTTAATTATTTGAGTCACTTGAACCACAAATGAGTCTATCAGCCCATGCAAGGCCTTTGACAATTTTGAGTTGAGTCTGCGCAAGGGTGCGCAGACTCAGAACAGTGGCGCAGACTCAAGTGTGAAATTTGATTTTTTGAGTTTCCTGTACAGTTCAAACTGCAATTAAATCCACCAAGGGGTTAGTTTCAACCATTAAAGTTAAAATATGAAATTCGGAGTGGAGATAAACAGATTGTACCCCATTCCCAATTGAATTTCCATGGTTATAGGTGCGTAGACTCAAAATCTGAACATAATTTCAGGTTTATACCTCTTTCAACTTGAAGTGATCCAAGAATCACCACAAATTTGGGGAGGATAACACTGAGAAATCTCAGAAGTTGAGTATGGGTACATGAGGCCTTTTCAAAGAGTGATTCTTATGTGGATTTCTTCAAATGACATGATTTCTTCATGTTTATCTCATTCCTCTTGGATCACTTTATAAAGCATTGAAAATGCTTAATACAATGATTCCAAGTTGAATTTCAACCTTCCATTAGGAAAACCTAATGAAAAGGTTTAAGATATTCATGAAGGATCATGGCATGAAGGGACCCGAAGGACCAACTACCTTAAAAGGATATGTAATGGCTAATGGACCATAGGGATGGCTATAAAGGGAGGCGTGCCGAGCATCCAACCACTCACCCAAAGGATTCCCTTAATGCCTTCAAGATGTAAGAAAAACCCACAAGGGGTAATCCAAAACATCTCTACATTTGGAGAGCAAGGAACTCCACCAATTTTCCTAGAGGATCACATGTAGCCATGAACCATGGAGGTGGCTATAAAGGGGGGCGTGCCGAGCATCCAACCACTCACCCAAAGGGTGCCCTTAATGCCTTCAAAATGAAAGGGTTATCCATGTTAGTTTTAGGTGGCCTATAAGCCAATCTGACTATGTAAATCTCGTTCATTTAATTAATAAAATGGCATAATATTCATTATGTGTAAATCGCATTAATTATCGTTTCATAATGAAGTCCGTGGATATGTGCTATAGTGATCAGATTATGATGAGATCATACTAATGAGACTGATCACTTAAACACACATATTCTTAATCGTTCCTAGTCGGAGGATATCCGAGAAGGACATCGGATATCCGGTTAGACTAGTACAGATTACTCCTGCTCATATGATGAGGGTGACTGATCTCATAAGTCACTTGTGTGGAGACACTAAGGCGAATCTGTAGGTGCTCATTGGAGAATAAGTTTACTGAACTGATCCGACTGAATCGCTGGATGGTATTGTACCTCACTGTCAACCAGCTTGATTCTATTGTCGCAGTTGCGTAGATGGTCCTCGGACCTAAGACACCAAGGACACTTTGTCGGTGGACTTCTGTGCTTTGACCTTGGTTTACGAATCTCTAGCCACGGGATTCTAATACGCCAAGGATTGGGTACAGCGGAATACCGTCGAAGGGAATTGTGTGTCAATAAGGAATCATTCGCTCTTGGTACTTAGAGAGAGAATGCTCTAGGAAGGATGCGCGAAAGTCCCTGGCCAGGGCGGACGATAATATCGGGAAAGGAGTTTTTCGATATTCATCAGCGGCATCCAATCCAAGTGAGTCGACCGGTTCGGGTTTGACAGCTCGCCATGCCCTGAGTTGACTCGAGAGCATTGTACGAATGAAGGATTATATCCACGCGGTAACTGTCGGCGGAAAGGTTCCAAGAGTGGGTTACTTAACCTCAAATACCTTCCGGGTTCACGCGATGTTGCTTGGCACCCAATGTGATCGGAGGTCCGGTCGAATTTGATGTCCGACATCAATTCGATTGATTAATTAATTAATAAAGGGTTATTAATTGATTAATAAAGCCAGTGAGGAGTCACTGGGCTTGTTGGGCCATTAACTGGACTGGTACTTGGGCCTAGAGGGTCACACACAAATGATTCTCAAGGCGATGGATAAATAAGTGGGTTTTACATAAATCGGGGGTTTTTTATGAAAAACCGCGCGGTTAATATAAAACATAGCGAACGGGCTGAGCAAGCCAAGCTGCTGCTAACCTTAGCCGCCCCTCCTCAGTTTCTGTCTCTCTCTGGTGTCCAGACAGATCTAGATTTGCTCCGCCGCTTCTCCGAATCCCGTTCGACGGGAAATCGTCCGCGCGTTGCGGCGATCGTTGCGGCGACCGGCGGAGGTTTCGTGGGCTGCGAAGAACGAGGAACGTGAGGATATCCGTCGTGGGGAGGATCGCGTGGACTTCGCGAGAGGCCGAGCGCTTGCTCGGCTTGCGGTGTCGCACCGACGGAACCCAACGGTTGCAGATTCGAATCCGCACACGGTGAGAACAGATAATCCGATTATCGTGTTTTAGATTTTTGAAACGGGAAAAACGGATCGCTGTAAAATTTTATTTTCCGCTGCGTGAGCGATCCGGAGAAACCCGAGAAATCCCAACAGTGGTATCAGAGCCCGGTTCCACTGTTTCTCGTCCCGTTTCGGGTTCCGAAATTATTTTTTTCATGATTTATTCTATGCCGTTTGTTCGATTATTTGCAAGATCTGTGTTCATATGATGAACACAAATTAATTGGATTAATGTTCTGCAATTTTCGTAATTTTATTTGCGGGTTTTATGTTCTTCGTGGGACGATGAACGGGGTGTTTTCGGCGGCTTCGTAAGCGATTCCCAAGCGTTGGGATGGCAGCCCGGATGCCCGGATTTCTAAGTGATAGTCACCACAGCACATCCGGTATGTTTGCCGGCACCGGAGTGGCCTTGTAGAGCTGCAAAAAACGAGCCCTAATTTAGGTTTTTGAAACACTGCAAAAACAGAAAAAATCCCACAGTTTTGGGGCTTAGCCGGCAGTTGTTTGGGCTTCTCTGGTGGCCCTACCGGCGCCGGGGGGGGAGGGGCCGCCGGCGCCCCAGCCGCTGCAGCTGCCGGCCACAAACCTGCAAGCCCTTTAGTGTTTCAGGTCGTCGGGTTGCAGGTGGAGGAAGGCCGGTCTGACCGGTGTTTAGGGTAGCGCTGGCGGGCCGGTCCGACCGGCAGCGCCCCTGGCCGGACCGGGCCCGAGCCCAGGGCGCGCCTGGCTCGAGCCCAGGGCCTGCAGGGCCCGAGCCCACTCGGCCTAATGGGTTGAGCCCTATAGGGTTTTTTTTTTAGTTAAACCTTTATTTGCCCTCTTAAAATCCCAAGTAAACCCAAATGAAGCCCATTATTCCTTATTAGTCCATTTAATAAATTTAAAATTAGATTTTAATTTAATTCAAAATGTTTTGAATTTTAAATTATTATCTAATTTCGTTTATTTGGGAAATATGATTATGGAATCATTTTAATTAACAAGAAGTTGTTAATTGATTAAATTTGTTATTAATTTAAGTGTTAAATTAATAACTAATTTTATTATACTAATTTAAATGTTAAATTAGTAGTTATTAATTAATTGAAATTAATTGTTAGTTTAATTGTTAAATTAATGATTAATTTTAATTAATTAATATAATGGTTTAATAAGGAGTAACTAGTTATTAGTTTAAAGAGTTAAACTAATAATTAATTTTATCCACTAATCTAAGGGTTAGATTATTGCTTAACTGTTCATTTGTGTTAATTATTAGTTTAATGATTAAATTAGTGATTAACACTTATTAATTATCTAGTCTAATTGTTAGATTGATAATTAATAACAAATTAGAGTTAATTATTAATTTATGTGATAAGTCAATGATCAATTTTGTTGGACTAGTCTAAGAGTTAGATTAATTATTAATAGTCTAATTGTTAAATTATTAATGGGGTTTAATCTAAGTGTTAGATTATTAGAATTGTTCTAATTGGCATGGAATAATTTGGAATTATTAATTTGGAGTGTGTGCGCATGTGATGTGTGTTTAATGCTTTTAAATTTTGATTTAATTACATGTTAAGTTAATAAAATGAGTTTTCGAAATTCAAATACCAATTTTTGATTGGAACCCATGCTTTTTGAAAGCCAAAATTATTTATTTTAAAAACTCATTTGTTTTAACCATGTGATGCGCTGAATCTTGTGTGGGATGTTTAAAACACACCGTGGTCATGGATATGCACTTAATTTATAATTCATGTGATGAATGGATTGTGTGGACCGTGGATGTATGATTGTTTATTAATTGTTAATAAATAAAGGTCTGCGTACCTCTCTCCCTCATACTCCGATGTATTTCTACCTCCCTCTCTCTCTTGTACTCGCCATAAGGCCTTCTTCAATTTACTTGTAATTCTAGAATTAATGTAATCTGATCGAGGCAACCGAGGAAGAGCGAGGACGATCTACAGCTGCAACCAGGAAGGCGAAAAGATGGAGATCTCTTGCCTATGTGTTTGCAGGATATCTAATATAATTGTTGTGTTAGATTGTGTGTGCGTTTGACTGTTGGCTCCAGTCAAATCCACTGTGCTATCCATGACCACACTAATGACATGTATGAGATGCATTGATTTCTTTTGATTATGAATCAAAGCAGGTTATAGTATTTAGTAAATATATACGATATATTTATATACTATCACCTAGGAGAGACCAAGATAAAAGTTATTTAAATACCCTCAGATAAACTCTAAGCCGTAACGCGAGTAGTTGAGAACTTACCGCGTAGTCCACCATCATTATAGTCATAGGATTCGAATCACTTTAGGCAGGTTTGTTGTGCTATCCACAAGGCCTGCTTAATTGGGAGGAGAAACTGTGGCTATGGCATTAGATGCCTATAGATTGGGGTAGAGGAACCATGTAGCTTTGTTGTGCTATCCACAAGGGTTGCATGCAAATCTATACTCGTCGCGTAATGATGGTTAGCTTAAACTAGAATTAATGGTTTGTTGTGCTATCCACAAGGCCATTAAATCTCTAGGGACCGAAGACATGATCAGATATTGCAAGGAGTTGCAAGTCCCATGAGTTGGGTGCTCTTTGATTGTATTACAGTTTGTTGTGCTATCCACAAGGCTGTAGTGCAACTCATTGAGATTTTGATCCCCATTAGGAGACTGTCGGCGTCTCCCGTTCTGTATAACTGAGGGTTATACAGTCTGTCGAAAATTAGTGGTAGTGGGAGTTAAACTTGAACAAAAGACCATGTCTTATTTTAAATTTTAATAATTGAACATATGCTAAATAGATTTTACTTATCTTCTGTAGGGAATTATGTCGTCAAATAACTCACTCCGTGGCATACTTGATGCCGTTTTGACTTACCTGATCTACTCAGATTGGTTCAGAAACCTGAAGAATGTCTTCAGATCTGAGCACATTGACTTTGTCCCTGGAGCTGATCCTCCTGCTGCATCGGCATTGGATGCCCCTGAAGCAGAGATGACAGCTAACGGTAATGGATCAAAGGACAAAGGCAAAAGAGTAGTGAAGGGTGACTGCTTCTACTATAAGCAGTATGGTCACTGGAAAAAGAACTGCAAGGAGTTCCTTCATGATAAAGTTCATGGAAAAGTGAAGCTGTCTGAAGCTTCAGATATCTATATGATAGATATCAACTTATCAGTTAGAGATTCCACATCTTGGGTATTGGATACCGGATGTGCTTCTCATATCTGTCATGATGTACAGATGCTGACAGGCAAGCGCAAGCTGAGACAAGGCGAGGTGGAATTGAGGCTAGGAAACGGCGCAAAAGTTGCGGCGATTGCTGTTGGGACAGCAAACCTCAGGCTTCCATCGGGAGACGTCTTATTATTAGAAGATTGTTATTATGTTCCTAGTATAATAAAGAACATCATATCAATATCTTGTTTGGACAAGATAGGATATAGGTTGACTATTGAAAATAGAAGTTGTTCGATTTATTATGGTAATAAATCAATAGCTTCAGCATCTTTAGTCAACGGTCTATATCTATTAGATGTTTCTTATTACAATCTTCAAATTGATAATGCTCTTAAGAAGAGCAAGAATTATGTGAACCAAGCCTACATGTGGCATTGTAGACTTGGGCACATTGGCGAAAGTAGGTTGCAAAAGTTGTACAAGCATGGTTACTTAACTGCATTTGATTATGAATCGTTTGCAACATGTGAATCCTGCCTTATGGGAAAGATGGCGAAATCTCCATTCACTGGACATGGAGAACGTGCCAAGGACATTTTGGAAATAATACATTCGGATGTATGTGGTCCCATGTCCACCCAAGCCAAATGTGGCTTTTCTTACTTCATCACGTTCACCGATGACTTCTCAAAATTCGGCTATGTGTACTTAATGAAGTACAAGTTAGAAGCGTTTGAGAAGTTCAAGGAGTTCAAGAATGAGGTAGAGAAGAAGTTAGGAAAGAGTATTAAAGCTCTTCGATCAGATCGAGGAGGAGAATACTTGAGTACTAACTTCACACAATACTTAAAGGATAATGGTATCCTTTCTTAGCTGACCCCTCCATATACACCACAGATGAATGGTGTATCAGAAAGGAGGAATCGCACCTTATTGGACATGGTGCGATCCATGATGAGCTTTTCAGGATTACCAGTATCCCTCTGGGGGTATGCTCTAGAGTCAGCAGCATACCTACTGAACAGAGTACTCAGCAAGTCTGTGGCCTCCACTCCATATGAGATATGGAAAGGCAGGAAACCAGAATTTAAACATGTTAAAGTCTGGGGTTGTCCTGCTCATGTAAAGAGGCATGACCCAGACAAGCTAGAATCACAAACTGATAAATGTAGGTTTGTGGGATATCCAAAGGAAACCTTTGGATACTATTTTTTCCATCCTGGTGAACAAAAGGTGTTTGTCGCTAAGAAAGCTGTCTTGCTGGAAGAGGAATACCTTCTGCAGGAGGACAGTGCGAGTAAAATAGCACTGAAAGAGGTTCCATATCCCCAAACAGCTGCATTATCATCAGATGAGATATCTATTCCTGAATCTGTTCAGGTACATACAGATGAGCCTTGTAGATCTGGTAGAGTACCTAAACTACCTGAACGATATGTGGGACATATTGCTGAAGGTGAGTCTAAGGTAGAATATAATGAGGATGATGATCCTAAAACCTACCAGGAGGCCATAGAAGGCCCAGAAGCTGAGAAATGGCGAGAAGCCATGAACTCAGAAATCCAGTCCATGTACACCAACTAAGTTTGGAACTTGGAGGACTTGCCTGAGGGTATTGTACCCATCGGTTGCAAGTGGATCTTTAAGAGAAAGATCGGTGCTGATGGACGGATCGACACTTATAAGGCAATGTTTGTGGCAAAGGGATATCGTCAAAGGCAATGAATTGACTATGACGAGACTTTCTCACCAGTTGCCATGATAAAGTCGATCAGAGTTCTACTCGCCATTGCTGCACATTTTGATTATGAAATCTGACAGATGGATGTGAAGACTGCCTTCCTTAATGGTAAGCTTGAGGAAGAGGTGTATATGATACAACCAGAATGTTTCACATCCAAAGAATCTCCAGATAAAGTGTGCAAGTTTCAGAAGTCCATTTATGGACTGAAGCAGGCTTCCCGGAGCTGGAACATAAGATTTGACGAGGCTGTCAAGTCTTATGACTTCATTAAGAATGAAGATGAGCCTTGTGTGTACAAGAAGACCAGTGGGAGTGCAGTCACTTTTCTAGTTCTTTACGTAGATGACATACTACTAATTGCGAATGATGTAGCTATGATGTCATCAGTAAAGATCTGGCTGTCGAAAACTTCTCCATGAAGGATTTGGGAGAAGCATCCTACGTATTGGGAATACGGATCTATAGAGATAGATCAAAGAGGATGCTTGGAATGACCCAATCCTTGTACATAGATACTATAGTTAAAAGGTTTGGCATGGAAAATTCCAAGAGAGGTCTCATACCGATGAGACATGGAATTAGTCTCTCAAAGGAACAGTCTCCTAAGACTCCTAATGAGAGGGCATTCATGGATAGAATACCCTATGCCTCTGCCATAGGATCTATCATGTATGCAATGCTATGTACACGGCCTGATGTTGCATTTGCTCTAAGTGTTACGAGCAGATTTTAGGCTGATCCAGGCGAAGAGCACTGGAAGGCAGAAAAATGTATCCTTAAGTACTTGAGAAGAACTAAGGATATGTTTCTTGTCTATGGAGGAGGTGACTTGAAACTGCGAGGCTTTACTGACTCGAGTTTCCAGTCAGATCCAGATGATAGCAAGTCTACATCTGGATTCGTGTTTACTTTGAACGGAGGCGCAGTGTGCTGGAAGAGTTCCAAGCAAGTAACCACTGCAGATTCGACGACTGAAGGTGAGTACATCGCTGCAGCTGAAGCCGCCAAGGAAGCAGTGTGGTTGAAGAAATTCATCACCGACCTCGACGTAGTTCCCAACATCTCTGAGCCTGTTCCACTGTTGTGCGACAACAATGGAGCCATTGCACAAGCGAAAGAGTCGCGGTCTCATCAGAAATCGAAGCATATTCTGAGGTGCTTTCATCTTATCAGAGAGATCATATCCAGAGGAGATGTAGTAGTGGAAAGAGTTCCATTCATCGACAATGTAGCAGATCCACTGACGAAGTCGTTGGCTCCAATTGTGTTTGAGCGTCACCTAGACTCTATAGGCTTATTGTATAAAGGTGATTGGCTTTAGTCCAAGTGGGAGATTGTTAGTTTTAGGTGGCCTATAAGCCAATCTGACTATGTAAATCTCGTTCATTTAATTAATAAAATGGCATAATATTCATTATGTGTAAATCGCATTAATTATCGTTTCATAATGAAGTCCGTGGATATGTGCTATAGTGATCAGATTATGATGAGATCATACTAATGAGACTGATCACTTAAACATACATATTCTTAATCGTTCCTAGTCGGAGGATATCCGAGAAGGACATCGGATATCCGGTTAGACTAGTACAGATTACTCCTGCTCATATGATGAGGGTGACTGATCTCATAAGTCACTTGTGTGGAGACACTAAGGCGAATCTGTAGGTGCTCATTGGAGAATAAGTTTACTGAACTGATCCGACTGAATCGCTGGATGGTATTGTACCTCACTGTCAACCAGCTTGATTCTATTGTCGCAGTTGCGTAGATGGTCCTCGGACCTAAGACACCAAGGACACCTTGTCGGTGGACTTCTGTGCTTTGACCTTGGTTTACGAATCTCTAGCCACGGGATTCTAATACGCCAAGGATTGGGTACAGCGGAATACCGTCGAAGAGAATTGTGTGTCAATAAGGAATCATTCGTTCTCGGTACTTAGAGAGAGAATGCTCTAGGAAGGATGCGCGAAAGTCCCTGGCCAAGGCGGATGATAATTTCGGGAAAGGAGTTTTCCGATATTGATCAGCGGCATCCAATCCAAGTGAGTCGACCGGTTCGGGTTTGACAGCTCGCCATGCCCTGAGTTGACTCGAGAGCATTGTACGAATGAAGGATTATATCCACGCAATAACTGTCAGCGGAAAGGTTCCAAGAGTGGGTTACTTAACCCCAAATACCTTCCGGGTTCACGCGGTGTTGCTTGGCACCTAACGTGATCGGAGGCCCGGTCGAATTTGATGTACGACATCAATTCGATTGATTAATTAATTAATAAAGGGTTATTAATTGATTAATAAAGCCAGTGAGGAGTCACTGGGCTTGTTGGGCCATTATCTGGATAAATAAGTGGGTTTTACATAAATCGGGGGTTTTTTATGAAAAACCGCGCGGTTAATATAAAACATAGCGAACGGGCTGACCAAGCCAAGCTGCTGCTAACCTTAGCCGCCCCTCCTCAGTTTCTGTCTCTCTCTGGTGTCCAGACAGATCTAGATTTGCTCCGCCGCTTCTCCGAATCCCGTTCGACGGGAAATCGTCCGCGTGTTGCGGCGATCGTTGCGGCGACCGGCGGAGGTTTCGTGGGCTGCGAAGGACGATGAACGTGCGGATATCCGTCGCGGGGAGGATCGCGTGGACTTCGCTAGAGGCCGGGCGCTTGCGCGGCTTGCGGTGTCGCACCGACTGAACCGAACGGTTGCGGATTCGAATCCGCACACGGTGAGAACAGATAATCCGATTATCGTGTTTTAGATTTTAGAAACGGGAAAAACGGATCGCTGTAAAATTTTATTTTCCGCTGCGTGAGCGATCCGGAGAAACCCGAGAAATCCCAACAATCGACAGGGAATCACCCATTCCATTTCTACATTTGGGGAGCAAGAAACTCCACCAATCCATTGGGACTTCGGGGCATATCATCTAAATGAACCCATAGAAATGGGAACACAAGAATGATATTTTTTGTGTGATGGCCCTTGATGAGTGGCTCAACATGAGAGTGCTGGCACCCTTAGATTGGGACATCTTTGGGAAATATCGGAAAACACTTAAAATCTTAAAACATATGGCAAAACTTCGGTTGAAACATTAAGTACTTCACAACCCAAAGTCCAATCCATTTACGGCCTTCATTGGGCTTCAAAGGGACAGTCCTAGGTCCAAGGAACATTTGGACTGCTTGGGGGAGGATCAAAGAATCACCTCAAGCCCAAAAACCCACTTGGAAGAGGCGCAGACTCAAAACCTGCAACTAGCGCTGAGTCTGCGAAGGGAGGCGCAGACTCAACACTGTAGCACCTGCAAGCCCCAGATTCAAGCTGAAACCCAGATTTTCGGTAAAAAATAGGTTTAAAACTAAACCAAATGATAGAAAGTAAAGTATATAAGGTAGAAAGCCAAAAATACTTATTTAAATTATATTTTAGATGCATTTCTTTAGGAAAATATCATGAAAACTTGAATATGAACATATGAGAAACTTCAGTATACTTTTATCTTTTCCATGGATCTCTCCTTCTTGGCTCCATGTTAGAGGGTTTCTACCCAAAGAAGCTCATCCTCAACTAGTGAGAGAACCTCCTTGAGAACCTTTAGGGCCTAAACCCTTAGCCATTAAAGGAAAAAATCCAAACAAAATCCATTTGGATCCAACATAAAAATAGAAACTTAAATCTGAATATATATGAAACTTAGGGGATTTCTCTTGATGTTTGGCCTTGGGGGAACATCATCCATGGAGGGGATGTGCTCCTAAGGGTCATGGAAGGCCAAGCCACCTTGAAAAACCCCAAAACCAAAGGCAAATAAATGGAAAACCAGTTTTCAGGAAATCTGGACAGTAAAGCACATCTTGGGCCATATCTCCATATTTAGGGGGTGTCAAGGCTTGAGGAGACCATTTCTATGATCTAGAAAGGCCCCTCTACCATCCCCATACGAAAAACACATGCCTTATGAAGGCAAAAAATGCCATAAAAGCAAGATAACCAGCAGATTCACAAAACAGACTCATAAAATCTGAACCTTGCATTTCATTACTTTCAATCACTATGGATGAACATCAAGGGGGAGATAGAAGCTTCCATGAACATTAAAATTAAAGAAAACATCATAAGAAAGCAAGGAGATAGAAATAGACCCTTTCTTCACTCCCACTCTACTTTGGAGAGGGGATGAGAAGGGAGAGTGGCTCTTGAAGTCTACAATCTTGCTCTCTTCTTCTCTAGCACTATTCCTTTCTTTTTCTCTTCTTCTCTAACCCTTTCTTCTCTCTTGGGATGCAAGAAATGGAGGGGAAGGAGGAGGGAGACGTGCTCCTCCAAGCTCTCTTACTTTTCTTCTTCTCTTTTCTATTTTTTGGGATTTTTGTCTCCAACTTTTTCTTGTAGAAGATGGGGGTTCTTTTATAGATAAAGTTGGGTTACTTTTGGGGGGTAGATTAGGTATCCATTAGTCTTGGATTAGAGATAAGAAACCCGTCTTGAGAGCCCTCCAATGAGGCCACAACACTTGGAGAATCATGATTGGCTTCTCCTTTTGCTTTTCACCTATCCTCTTCTAGAAGAATCTTGAGGGGGAGACCGCTTGCTTTTCTTCTTGTCCTCTTTTGGGTAGATTTGACCATGGGCCAAAGGGATAAGAATAGGCCATGGGGGGAACCATTTGGGCCCTTTTGAAGGCTGCCACGAAATTGGGCTTTGGCCTTTACTTTTTGGGCCCAAATTGGCCATATTGGGCTTCTTTTGCTTGAGATAATGGGCCTAGGCCTGCCCCCTTGGATTTCTTCATCATTTGGGCTGAAGGTAACCCATTTTTGACTTCTTTGGACTTGCAAGAATAGGCATGATAGCTGTCCATTAATTTTCTTCACTTTGGCCTTCTTTTTGAAAAATTGCTTGGACCTCCTTTGCTTGAGATAATGGGTTCGGTTGCACCATTGAATTTCTTCACCATTTGGGCCCTAGAGTGACCCCTTTTTTCATTCATTTGACTTGAAAAATAGGCAGGACTGCTGCCCATTTACTCTTCTTCACTTGGACTTTCTTTGAAAAATTACTTGGCCCTTTCTTACTTGAATTAATGGGCTCGGTTCTTCCTTTCAATTCTCTTTGATTTGGGCCTTCTTTGTTGATCTTTAGGCTCTTCTTCTTGTTCAATTTGTTAGTGACAAGAAATGCCCCCCACACATGCGGCTCACGTACGGAGACCGAAGGCGATGGAGTGAGTTGTATGCGTGGCCTATTGTCACATACTTTTCCCATTTAAGCGGCTCACAGTTTAAAACCGGCCCCACTTATTGGTCTTGATTCACCCCTTAAGGACTTGTTTTGCTTGATGATTGCTATAATCACTAGAATTCCTTCTTGAATTTGTTTTTGCGACCGACTTAGATTAGGTCTCGAGCTTCGGGCAACCATAGGTTAATATACCATTTGAGTCGGCGCCAGTCCAGGTTTAACTTGGGCTTTAAACCGACCAGATTTCTTGAATTTAGAGGATGGGGCATGCGCCCTTTGAGTCTGCGCTGGTTCGGGCATCAATTCGGCTCCAAACCCGGCCATATATTGAATTTGAGAGAAAGGGGCAGATCCCTTCGAGTCTGCGCCGGTTCGGTTCAATTTTGGCTTCGAACCGGTTTGCGTATGTGAAGTTTAGAAGAGGGGGGCATATGCCCCTGAGTCTGCGCCGGTTCAGTCCGATTTAGGCCTTGGACCGGCTAAAGCTTCAAAACCGACCCGATCGGCTATAAAAGAGGGAAGGGGCGGGCTTTTCCCTTTGCTTTTTCAGTTGGGGGATTCTGAGCGTCAGTCCGCCTTTTCCTCTTCCTCCTTTTGCCATCGCTGGTGGACAGAGCTATCGTAGCCGCGGGAGCAGGCCATTGCCACCGCCGATCGCCGCCGTCGAGCTCTTCCTCCTCTTCGTTCTTGCCTTTGACCGAAGTCACAAGGGTCTTCGGGGGGTGCCACCTCTGCTGTCTGCGCGTTGGCCTTCCGCCGTTTGGGAATGCCACCGCCGCTGTCTGCACGTCGGCTGCCTCCTTCTTTCTTCTGCCGTCGACAAATGCTGCCAACCCGTCGGGGAGCGCTACTGTCATCGCCTGTAGGTGTTGTCCGCCGGGTTCAGAGCCGCCGGCCGTGCTTCCCTTCTTCTTCGTGAGCTGCATCGCAGGGGCTTGAGGAGGTCGGGGCACGGCTTATAGGCCAGGCTCTGTTCTTCTTTTCCTTCCTTGGCGGTGGGTATCGCAGTAGTTCTTGGGGAGGATCGCCGCTATTGCAGGGAAAGCCTTCACTGGTTGGGCTTGCGGGCTTCAGCCACACGGCTGTTGGTGTGCGCGAGGGGGGCTGGTCCGGTAAGCACAGTCGGCGGCAGACTTCAGATCACAGTTCAGCCTCTTCGCCGGTGTCTCGTCTGTTGGTTGAAGGTGAAAGGCAAAGCCTTGTTTTCTAATTTTTTGCCGGTGGGACTGATGGGGTGTTGTTGGCCGCCACTGATTTGGGCATGAGCAGAGTGAAGAGGGTCTCTTCTGCCTTGTATTCATCTTCTAACATTTTTTCTTTGTCCTCTTTTTGCAGGAAACCGACTCTGAGCTCACCGATCTACAGTAGGCGCAGACTCGTTACTGTAGCGATTGCAGGTCGGGTGGATCAGTATCTTTGCTGTTTGACTTTGGCAGTTCCCACGGGAGCAATCCCTGGGGCTGCGGCTTCAATACTTAGTCCCGGTTGTAGCTCGGCTCTCGGGAAGTGGGTTACTGGAATGCCATTTCTACACCCCTCTGTCTTTGACATGGGTCTTCTTCTTATCGGAGCATCTCGGTCTGTCCCGGATGGCTCTCGATAAAATTTTAACAGCCCTCTTTTAAGGGAAGATGTTGCCGAAATTTTGACAGAATTTTCTTTTGAGAAAGGCTTTTTGCATTCAATTTGACTTGTTGTCTCTTCTCCTTCAGTATAATGGCTTCTCGGGGGAAAGACAAAGCTGCGATGCCCGAGACTGTCTCCGAAGATATGCTAGTTTCTCCAACAGGGTCTTCTGAACAGACTCCTATGATGGCTGAAGAGAGTGGGCCTGTGATAAGTCCCTTTTGCTTGACACCTGCAGCAGGCAAAGATGAGGACAGTGAACTACTGGAATTTTTTGAGGTTGTTGTCTTGGACCATCCCTTTGCCGATGAATCAGACGGCAAGGTTGATGAGAGCAGACTTGTCTTCTTAGAAGGATTCTATAAATATAGAAGGGACAAAGAATATTCAGTCCACTTTCCCAGTGATCATTATTTGTACAACTTCTTGCTTGACTTCAAGGTCAATGGAGTGCGTTCTGAAAGGAGGGCTTTTTATGCCCAGGACGCCATTTTGAAATTTCGAGACAACCTGAGGGGAACTGTAACCCGTGGCAAATCTTTGTTCAAGCCGGATTATGCTAGAGACATGCTCATGCCCAGTGGGACCAATATCATGCGTCCTCAGGACGGCATTTTGACTCACCTTCATTTACTCCTGCCAAGTGGGGCTATGATAGAGGCATCCTAGACTCGAAGCAGAGGCGACATGGGCTATTTCTTTCTCTATGTAAATGGGGCTTCAGAGAAGAACCATTGAGTTTTGACTGTTTAGCCATGAGGTTTAGATTGAACGCAGCAATGGGCTGGTTTGGTGACTTGAAGCTTAAATCCGGCCATAGTTTCAGAGAATATTTTGTAGAGTACACTGATTATGTCTTGAAGCATTACCATGATTTGCTGAGCCGAGTGGATCTTCTTGGTAGTGTGTATGCCGCTCGATTCCGATACCCGATCTTTAAAGGCCTTTGCTGTGGCATGATCGAGGTATTCATGAAGGAGTTCAACACCTTTTATACTCCGGAAGGACAGACATCTCTGGATTTATGGACTTTACATCAGCTTTCTGGCTTGCCCATTGACGGAGAGCCTTATGAAGAGATATGCCATCCCGACGTTGTCAAGGACAGAACAAACGGCAAGGGCCGTTATGCAACCTGGAGGTCTTACAGATTCCTCCTTAAGGCTTATATGATTCTAGCTTTTGGCGAAGAGTCTCTGAAAAAGAGATCCCGCAGAGAGAGGACACGGGTCCGCGGAGTTGTTTGGCTCCGTTTCTTTCATAATGTTGACATTCGATATACAGACTTTCCTGGGGCTGGTGAGACTCCAGTCTTCATGGGGCAGACAGCCAGGCACCGAAAAGGATATCCTGATATCATCTTTGAGGAACACAAGAAAGATGCCAATCCCTTGGACTTGGATAGGAATACCCATCTGGCAGCATACTTGGCTTATTGGCTTTCGAATTTTGTTATTCCTCAGGGGGATGAGGGAGTAATTCGTCCTGAGAGGCTTTATGGAGCTTGTGAACTAGCCAAGAGAATTAAACTGTCTCTAGCTCCAGTTACTCTGTGCTTGATTTTCAAAACTCTTGGCCAAGTAGCTGAGCAGGAGAAACCACGAGAATTTAATGTTGTGGGTCCCATTCATTTCTTCAATGCCTGGGTGGCTTCTATTTTTTCAGAGTCTGCTCCGAAGAGCCTGGCTTCCCCTTGCATATTTCTACGCATGATTGAATATGCAAGTGTTGATGGAGGAGATGCCCAGAAGCAACTATATGAAATTCGCGGTATCTTGACTGACACCAGGCGAAAAACTGAGGGGGACTTACGTTTTTAGAAGCACACTGCCAATTCTCGTCCTCTAGTGAGCCCCTTTAAAGTATTTGCCTAGGGTAATCCTGTTGAGTTCACCCCTTCTTAGACCAAGCAACTGCTGAAGAAATCTGCATTGGATAGTCATATTAGATCATGGCTTCTATCCATCAGACCTAGTGTCTTGGTATATCGGAAGGGATCTGTAGTTCACTTAGAACCCTATTATCCTTTCCGTTTTGGCCGGAATTTTGGATATGATCAGTGCATTCTTTCTTGTGATCACATATTTCAACTTCTTGACCGCCATCTTTTAGGATCCAGCGGATTGCAGAGGGCCCGTGAATGGTGGGATTATTTCCATCGCTTTGAAAATATTTCTTTCAGAATTCCTTCTGCTGTCCATGCTTCTCGTATGACATGTGAATATGTTAGATGGTGGCGAATGCGCACCAATATCTATAGCCAGGAGAGGACCCAATGCTGGAGCAATGCTGAGAAGAAAATCTTGGAGACCCAGCGGGAAATCCCTTTTGATATAGAGTTCCATTATTAGCACTTCTTAGACGACAGGAATGCTGCTAAGTATGCAGAGAGACGAGTAGCTTATAAGGCTCGTCACAGAGATTCTTTACCCTTGATTGATCCAGAGTTGACAAGGCTGGATACTGAAGAGTTGAAGGGGGCCTTCTTGAAGTAATTTAATATCTCTGTGACCTCTGAAAATTATCCTGATATTGATTTCCCGGAAGAGGAAGATATCAGTGGCAGAGATTCTCAGCAAGCTCCTAAGAGTCTCTCAGGCATTCAGAGATTTTATGTCCCGTACAAGGAGGAGAAACCTGACTTCTACAAGGGCACCAGCTGGCTACTTGTCCTTTTGAAATATTGTGGTGTATCCCAGGATTCCACTGCGCAAGGTATGTTGGATGCAAAACTACCCGCTTCTTGGGATCATATAAATGGGTGGGGACTTGATGCTTTGCACTTGGGCATTTGCTTGAGCGATAAAAAGCATTATGATCTCAGTAGCCTAGCTTCTCAAGCGAAGACGATGAATGATGTCATATATATTGTGAAGGAGGCTTCGCTTAGAGATAAGTCCTCCATATATGAATACTGGCCTTTGTCAAATTGTTATGAAGGCGATTGCTGTAAGTATCTGCATTTGTGCTTGACTTATTTTGAGCTTTGTGCCTTGCCTCTGCTTATATAAATTGATTTCTTCTTTTGCATATTTCTGTAGTGCCTGCGGCCAAATATCTGACTCAGCAGCATCGGAGGGCAGTGGCTATTGCAAAGAGACCATCTTTCTTTCCTCCTGTGCCTTCCAAAACATCAACCCCTGCATCCTCTGTAGAGGTCAGTGCTATAGGGAGGGCGTTTGCCGCTGCCAAAGAGGCGCGTACAAAGAAGAGACAAGAGCCTGCCCCTGAACCTCTTCCTCCTGTCAACTTGCCGGTGCTTGCTGAATTTGAAGCTTTTATAGCAAAGACTGCCAAGCGGGCGAGTGCCCTGGTTTCTCCATCCCCAGCCAAGGGTGGTATGCACTATGCTTTTGATTTATGCCTTTCAGAATTTTGACATTGGCGATAAACAACTTCCTTTTGTTTCCTTTACAGGGAGGGTCAAGCAAGTTGCAAAAAGATTTCGCAAAGGGCCCAAAGAATTTGTCCCCCCTGAAAAGATTTTTCTGCCAAGCGCCAATCCTCGAGATTATTGGCTCAGATAAGGATAGAAGAAACTGATGACACTTCTTCCAGTGTGGAAGAAATAAGTGGCATTCCTCCTTCACCTTCTATTTCTTCCCATACTACCGAACAAATTAGTAGTGAAGCTTTGCCAGAGACAACTGTCTGGTCGCCCCCGAGGGATCAAGGTAACCCTTCTGAGACTTATAGCAATAGTGATTTCATTTCACTACTGAACTTCTGACTTCGACCATATAGGTTTTGAAGCAACTGAAGACTTGATATCACAGACTCATCAGGTTGAAACAATGCAGTCTGCTATGGTAATTTCTCTTTGACACATTTTTTCTACTTTTTCCATCATTTAAACTTAACTTGTATATATTTGAATATCAGGCATCCCCGGCTCATGCGGAAAGGGTAGAAATTCCTCATGTCCCGACTAAAAGGGACATGGATTTTGAAATATCGGCCTCCATACCAGTTTCTTCTTCTGAAGAGGTAGAAGTTGTTTTTGCTGAAGATGCGGAACCAGAAGAGACTTCAATGGTTCCAACTGTCATAACTTCGACGGAGGTCATTACCTTTTCGGATATCAAGACTGTGGAACTTTCAACTTCTGAGCTTGCGGATATTGTGGCTACTTCAGAGCATGGCATGGTTGACTCGGGAACAAGTTCACCGAGTCAACATGTGATAGTATCCCGTCCTATCCCCTGTAGATTAAACTCTGCTGAACATATTCTGCGGCTTATTGATATTGTGACTCATATATGCACATCATCCCTTGTATAGATTTCTTCTGAGCCAATTACTTTAGCCGGACCTTCCGCTTTTATAGTTGCTCTACCTGTAGCTAAATTTACAGAAAGTGACCTGCCCCCAGCCACATCAAGTATTGTAGCTGTCACATATGCCCCTTCTATCACCAAGCCTTCATCCAGTTCAGTGCCTTCTTCCTCCCGTCAAACAGTCATGGACTGGACTTAAGTGGATGAGTCTGTGCATATTACTATCCCTTCTATTCCTGCTGGTTTAGGCATACAGGGTATTGATGTCCTTGGCGCCAATATCAAGCTTTTACGACAAATTATATGCCGGCAGCCTAGTTCATCATATGATCTTCTGCACCAGTAAATTGAGAACATGACTACATGGATTCATCTGGCAGGAGCTTCTTTGGATGAATGGCTTCCTATTGCTAACACTGCTTTGAGATTTTTTAAGCGTCAAGAATATATTCACTCAGTTATACAAGATCGACGTCGAGCCTTGTCTCTTCAGCGACATGAATATAACTTGCAGATGTAGCCTGTTTCTCTTCAAATTTCACAGCAACAGGCAAAAATAGCCGGCTTTGAATAGAAAGAAGGGTTGTTGGTGGAAAATATTCAGCGCTTAGAGAATGAACTTGCTGCTGCGAAAGCCGAACTGGAAATTTTGAGGCACAGTTTACACAGACGTCAAGATGATTCTGGTTTCCCAGGGCCTTCTTAAATCATTATCTAGTGAAGTTTCCAAGCTGCAGACTGAAGAAGAAGCTCTTTCTGAATTGCATACTCAAGTTGAAGAAGGACTTCCACTGCTGTCTATGTTACTTGAAGATCCATGATGTTGTTTATACTTGAACTTTGTACTTGAGAAGGGTATTTTCTTTTTTCTTTTCCATGTAAACTAGGATGGAAGTCATTCCTTGTAAACTTTCGGCATATTATAAAGATAATTTTGTATCATATCCCCCTTTTAATGAATGCCCTGCTTGAATTTCCCTTTTTTTTATTCACTTTACCGACCCAAGTGCCCTTTCGGGTTTTCACACGGCGGGATTCCTGATTTTGCCTGTAGCGCCCTTTCGGGTTTTCACCACAGTCGGGTATATAGCCCTTGTTTCCCTTGACCGCAGAAGGTACGATCAAGTCCGACGAGGCATCTCTATTTTTAAGCCCCTTTTGATTTTTCTCTCATTTTTTTTTATCCCTCTCTCTCCCCTTGTTGTAAATGAAGTAGAGTGAAGTATGCATCTATGGTAACTGCAAAGCTGAAAGGAAAAGACTTCAAATGAAGATGACTTAGCAATGTTTATTAGTTTCCATAACTAACAATGTTATGGGGATTATTAAAAAAAGGAAGGACATAGTGAGAGGGGCAATGAATACCTCAATCACTTGTTTATTGAAAATGACACAAACCGTAAGGGTCTGAGCCTTTATTAGGGTGGCAAAGATCATAAGGATCTTAACCACTATGCAGGGTGGCAATAGACCGGAAGGGTCTACGCCATGCAAATCCTAAGTACCAACGACGAACTCATAGGTTTTTGGTCGTGGTAACATAAGTATGATTTGAAATGCATGAACCCAGAATACTTCAAGCGAACTCATAGGTTTGTAGCTCGAAGTAGACAGGGATGTTTTGGGTGATGCAAACCTAGATACCTAGGTCATGAGGACCCTAATTATCAATGACGGGCTTGAAAGCTTTTGGTCATGATAACTAGGGGTGATTTGAATGGATGAACCCTAATTACCACAACAGACTCATAGGTTTGTAGCCGAGGTAGATAGGGAGTACGGAGTACTCTTCTCAGAGACCCAGTAATTTCGGGGATGACGGAGTCACGAGGGACCCAGGCCATCAGCCGGTGCGACGTAGTCGTTGAAGACCCGGTCGACTTACTTTGCTTTGATTTGAATTTGCTTGATTGGTGACGGAGTACTCCTCTCGGAGACCTGATCTTTCGGGGATGACGGAGTCACGAGGGACCCGGGCCAGCCACCGGTGCGACGTAGTCGTTGAAGACCCCGGTCGACTTGCTTTGCTTTGATTTGAATTTGCTTGATTGTTGACGGAGTACTCCTCTCGGGGACCCGGTCTTTCAGGGATGATGGAGTCACGAGGGACCCGGGCCAGCCACCGGTGCGACGTAGTCGTTGAAGACCCCGGTCGACTTACTTTGCTTTGCTTTGAATTTGCTTGATTATTGACGGAGTACTCCTCTCGGAGACCCGGTCTTTTAGGGATGACGGAGTCATGAAGGACCCGGGCCAGCCACCGGTGCGACGTAGTCGTTGAAGACCCTGAGCGACTTACTTTGCTTTGCTTGCACTTGGATTTGACTTTGGGCTTTAAAATTTGAGTGGCGGTGCTGAGTGCACCAGGCCACCTTCTTTTGTTTTGAACTTGCTTTGAATTTGGACGGTAGAGTCTTCATGACTCAGACCGATTTGTGTTTGGATTTGAGCTTGAACTTCTATTTGAGCTTGAATGGCGGGGTCGAATGAGCCCAAGCCATCTTTCTTGTTTTATGCTTGGATGGTGGAATCCAGTAGGACACATGACAATTTGCATTTGGGTTTGATTTTGAACTTGAGCGGCAGAGTCTTAATGACTTGAACCGATTTGCACTTGAACTTGAGCCTGGATTGAGGCTTGGTTTTTTGCATTTGAACTTCAATTGGAGCTCCGAATTTGTACTTTGAATGGCGGGATCAAATGAACCCAGGCCATTCTCTTGCTTTCAACTTTGCTTTACTCTTGGATTTTGAACTTGAATTTGAGCTTGAACTTGGATTTAAGCAGCGGATCTTGTTGATCCAGGCTGCTTCATACTTGGATTTAAACTTGGTTTGGAGCTTGAACTTGAATTTAAGCAGCGAGTCCTGTTGATCCAGGCTGACTTATCTTGAATTTGTGCTTACTCTTTGGCTGGAGCTTTGAAGTTGTATTTGAACTTGCATTTGAGCTTGCGTTTTGAGCTCGAGCTTGATTTGAAGCTTTGAATTTGAGCTTGAATTTGATCTTGAATTTAGGCGGCGGGTCTTTGTTGACTCAAGCCGATTTGCCTTTTAACTTCAGCTTGCCCTTCAGGCGGAGCTTTGGGTTGGAATTCGAATTTGAATTTGCTCCTTAAGTTGAAGCTTTGGTTCTTGAACTTTGAACTTGAATTTTGAATTTGATTTTATGCTTGAGTTTGAACTGGAGCTTTGAACTTGAGTGGCGGAGCCTTGCTGACCCAGGCCAGTCTATACTTGACTTTGAGCTTGTGTTTGAATTTGTGCTTGAATTTGAGCATGAATTTGCATTGGTATTTGAATGGCAAGGTCCGGCAGGACTCGGGCCATCTTTTCTATTTCTTTGTAGCTTTTTGCCCCTTGTTCATTGAAGAGACAAGGTTGCAATACATATGCATGTTTATATCAAACAATTTCAGAATCGGAAAACATCATCGGGAAGCGAGAAATGATTTATACTCCCTCCGCACCGGATTTGCCTCAGTACCATTGCCTGACTAGCGGGATAGTCGTATGATAAAGTGTCAAATTGATCATTTAAGGGCAATCATATGCACCATACTTACGTTTTTATCTGTAAAATAGCATGAAATGATAGATAATTGCGTACCAAGTCCAACGATACCAATTTCGTCAAATTCTGACTTAAAAACATCGTCATTTCATGTGATTAATGGAGTATAGCGCATTTACGGTTTTTCGACAAAATTGAGACGAAATAAATAAATATAATAATATTTTTATGATAATGTGCTAATTTATATTTATTTTATGTGAACAGGACATGTCGATGATGCAGTGCAGTTGGTGGAGTTTCCAGAAATTTGGAGGAGGTTTAGTGTTCGAATTTCGATAAATTCGACTTCATTTTGTCCAAAAGATTAAAGCAAGGGTAAAAACGTCATTTGAGGTCCTAATATTACCCAAATTCTTGCCCAAAGAATCCAAGAAAGACCAGCCACTTTCCCTTCCCCCACTTTCTTTTTTTTTTTTTAAAAAAAAAAACTTACCTTCCCATTCTCTCTATTTCCTTCTCTCCTCTCTATTTCCTTTTCTCTGCCTCTCCCTCTTTCCTCCGCACGCCTTCCTCCATCTTTCCCATGCCTCTCTTCCTCTCTATATTAACTTCTCAACCCCTCTAATTCGGACTCCTCCTGCTTCTCGAGTTTTCCAGCCGTCTCTTCTCTTCCTCCCCCTCTCTCCTGTTTCTACTTCTCTCTCCTACGATTCTCTCTCTCCGGCTTCCAGCTTTTCCCAGCGCTCTCTCCTTCTCCGTTTTTTCCCAACAGCCGGATTCCCTCTCTCTCTGGGATTTTCCAGCTTCTCCAGTTTCCCACGCACGCTCTCTCTCTATTCTCTCTCGGCAGCCGCAATCTCTCTCCCTCCACAGATATCTCTCTCTCGGTCTCTCTTTCTCTCCCTTTGTTCTCTCTCTCCGGTTTTCTCCTCCTCTTCTCAGCGTCTCCCTCGCCGTCTCTCTCTCTATCTCCTCTCCACCGCACTTACACGTACCCGGAACCAGCCGCCTGCAAGCTCCCACGTCCGGTGCACCCCCAGCACCGCCCCAGCAACTCCACGCGGCAGCGCTTTCAGCCGGGCCTCTCCACGCGTCGCCCAGCGCCGTCTTCTCTGCAGCAAGTCCCACGCGACAGCACCTTCCATGCACGTAGCCGGCTGAAGCTCCTCCACGTGCAGCGGCAAGCGCCCAGCCAGCAAGCCAGCACACGCCTGCATGCCGGCAAGCTTCTCCACGCAGTGCACCTGAAGCTGCCAGCCGTCCAAGCACCGCAGCCCCTCAACGCATGCAAGCACTCCGGCTGGTCCACTGCGCCGCATCCTCTCCAGCCCGGTCCATTGCGCCGGCAGCTCCCTCAAAGAACCACAGATTGCTGTTGCTTTGTTCTTTCTCTCCCCCATTAGTATAGTATTAGTTTAATTGTTTAGGATTAGTTAGTTATTATTTGATGTTTGATTGTTTAGTTTAAGGATATTAAATCATAAAGTTTGTAATTTGTTTCATGATTTTTAGATAATTAATGTTTTACACATAGTTAAGTTACGGTGTTTTTGTTATATTTTTTTAGTTGTGCTTGTTTTCCATATATGCTTGTGTTTAATTTCTAAAAAAGAAAAAAAAGGGGATTTGTTTAATTTACGTAATTATATTTTTAGGAAACATTAGTTAATTGCGTTCTAGTTTAATTAAGTAATTAGTTCACTCAAATTCTCACCTATTTTTAGATAACTAAGAATCACAAGGTTTTCCAAATTAAGATCTTATTCCCTGTGGATTAACCCGGTCTCAACCATGCACTACATTGCTATCTTTATTTAAGATTCGGAAAATTAAGATTGATGTTATTTGTGTTTTAACGACATCATTTAAAAATCGCATCAATTTTTGGCGCCGTTGCCGGGGAGTTAGATTTTTAATTTTGATTATCTTGGATTTAGTGTAATTATTCTTTAACTAACCTTCTTTTTCTTATTTTTGCAGGTATATTGAAAAAAAAAAAAAAAAGGAAAGCGAAATCATGGTAAGTGTGTTCCAACTTTCTATGTTTCAACTTCCTTACTTTAGTTAGTTTCCATTTTTGTAGTTTCTAGTTTAGATAGGTTTCCATTAACTAAAAAAGAAACAAAAGAAGAACATCCAAATTTAAAAACCTTCATTTCCAAGATTAGAAACCTTCCATGCTATGCATTCATCATTCTAGGAAAGCATGAGCTAGTTTCCTTTCACAGTTATTTCCATAAATTATTGAAGATTGCGGGGGAAAGGTACGGGTTTCAATTTTAGCAAGTCATTCATGATTGCATCAACACACCTTGCATTGATTTGCTTGTTGCCTTGTATTGCATTCAAAAAGACTTTAAGGGCAACAACTTTAACCACATAAGGTAGGGATTTGATCACCCTTCCTTAGCCCACAAATCACCTTCCTTGCATTGGCATTTCCTAATCCAATTAAAAGCAAGTCGAAAATGAATCTAGGGTTTACACCGTGAGTGGTTTAAATTTCGAGTTGCCTCCATTTTTGGCAACGGTGTCTAGGCTAGAGGTTAAAAAGGCAAACGTCTAAGCGGGAAAGTGGTTCTCTAATTAGGTCCCTACGAAAGTAGGGGGAGCCTCCCACTACCCCACCTCTTACCTAGCCGTTGATTGATTGTGGTTGTGACTTGAGGTGGACTCCATTCACCTTGTAAGAAAATTCACATAGAGAGTCTAGGTTAACATTAGATCATTAAGATAATTTGTTTGACCAAATTGTTTGCATTTAAAAAAAAAAAAACAAGAAATAGAAAACAAAATTCAAATCCATCCTCTCTCTCTCAGTCCTAGTGTATGCAAGGTAGGAGATCTCAAAACCCTAACCTTCTAGGACCATTTGCTGAAATAGAAAGAATCCTACATCAAAGAAATCCACCACAAGATCAAATGACTGATAATCAGGACCCACCAAAACAAATGAAGGACTATTTCATTCCAAATCGATATCAACCTTCATCCTGTATTCATCTTCCTCAGAATCCAGCCAATCAATATGAAATTAAATCTAGCACCATTCAGATGCTCCCATCCTTTTATGGGAATACTAATGAGGATCCCTATAAGCATCTGGATGAATTTCTAGAAATCTGTTCCACGGTGAAGATCAAGAATTTCACCGATGATGGCCTTAAATTGACCTTATTTTCCTTTTCATTAAAGGATAAGGCTAAATATTGGTTGGGAACTATAGGAAGGCCCATTAGGAAATGGGAAGAAATGCAGAAAGAATTTCTCAAGAAATTCTATCCCATAGGGCAGACCAATACCATGAGAAAGGCCATCACGAGTTTTACCCAAACTCCCGAGGAATTGATCCATGAATCTTGGGAAAGACTGAAAGAATTGCTTAGAAAATGCCCTCATCATGGGCTTTCAAAATGGCAAATTGTCCAAGCATTCTATGAAGGATTGTCTGAACAGTTCAGACAGATGGTGGATGCCTCATGTGGAGGGGCATTTATGATGAAAAATGAAGATGAGGCCTATGATCTTTTTTAGATGTTAAGTGAAAATTCCATCAATCATGCCTCATTATCTTCTTATGAGAGGTCTGTTGGGCCATCTAAACGGACTGGAACGTATAAACTTAAGGCCCGTAGAGAGCCCGAATCCAGAATGGACATAAATCTGATTAATCAGAAGTTGGATAAGGTAGACATCTTGGCCCAGAAACTAGACCAACTTTTGGCCTTAAACAAGCAAGAGCCTACTTACCCAACACAATCTAGTCCATATGAAGGCCCATCTTCTGTTTATCATGACATTTGTGCCTTATGCGCAAGTCCAACTCATCAAGTGAATGAATGCCCAACTGCGGCCCAACTTCCACCATTCATTCAAGAACAAGTTCAGACTGCCCAGGGATTCTCCAGGCCCAATAATGATCTATTCTCAAATACTTACAATCCTGGCTGGAGAAACCACCCTAATTTCTCTTGGAAGAATCAGCATGCCCCATTACTAATGTCCAATGCTCTCATGCATCAAGCCCAAAAGCCACAGAATTCATTTCAACAGCAATCTAATTTCAATGGAAATGTTCAGGCTAGGGGATCTCAAGCCCAATTTTCTCAACCGGTCCAGTATCAATCAGGTCAACCGGCCCATTATCAATCATTCCAATCAGGTCAACCGGCCCACTACCATTCATTCCAATCTGGACAACCAACCCAATACCATCCTCCACCCACTTACCAACAATCTCCTCAGCCCAACTTTGATAATAAATTCACTCAACTCCAACAACTGATTTTGACCCAGCAACAATCCATTGCTAAGTTGGAAAGTCAAATGGGCCAACTAGCTGAGGCAGCGATGAGAAGAGAAGTAGGCCAACTTCCTAGTCAACCCGTTGCCAATCCAAGGAATCAACCTCCGGGTTTTCCACAGCAATCGGGCCTTTTATCTCAGCCTGGCCCGGTACCACAACCTAAAGGGCAACAATTTGAGAATGCTAAAGCCATTTCAGCCCTTAGGAGTGGGAGAAGTTTAGAAAAACCACATGCATATGGAGAGTGAGCCAAAGGTTCCACTGATGGGCCTCAGGAAATTGAAAGTGAGAGTGAAGCTGAATCCAACATGGAAAAGTTGGAGGAGGACCCAAAAGGAAAAGGGAAGATAGATGAAGGCCCAAGTTCTTATCAACCTAAGGTGCCATTTCCTAATGCCTTGTTAGCTAAGCCCAATGCCAGGAAGAAACTGGCCCAGAATGAGGAGTTGTTAGATTTATTCAAACAAGTCCAAATTGATATTCCACTCCTCGATGCCATCAAGCATGTGCCAGCTTATGCTAAGTTTCTCAAGGAATTATGTACTCCACGAAGAGAATCTAGAATGGCACCCGAAAAGCTTCGGCTTTCAGAAGTTGTTAGTGCAATTGTGATGAATTATTTATCCAAGAAGTTAAAGGATCCTCGAGCACCTTTAATCTCATGTGACCTAGCTGGAGTTACATTTGATAGAGCTTTATTAGATTTAGGTGCTAGTGTGAACCTCTTGCTAACAACCATTTATGAGAAATTTGATATCGGGAAATTAAAGCCCACACCCATCATCTTGCAGTTGGCTGATAGGTCTGTGAAGACTCCACGGGGATTAATTGAGGATGTTATTGTGAAAGTTCATGATTGTTATTTTCCCGTGGATTTTCTTATTCTAGATATGGCATTACCTGAGGAACTCATTCACACTCCGATCATCCTAGGTCGTCCATTCTTAGCCACTGCCAAAGCTAATATAAATTGTGAAACTGGCACAATGGACATTTCATTTGGGGGTCAAAAGGTCAAGATTAATGTCTTCAAAGCATCTCAATACCCAGATCATGAAGAAGAATGCCATACTATTGATATCTTGGATAATCTAGTTGAATAAAATGAGATGTCCACATATGACCTTTTGGAGGAAGCCAATATTTTAAAGGATTCGCTCGGCCCATTAACATCTTGGCCCAAGGTTGAACCTCTACCAGCCTTACAATCTGAGCCCGCTTTGCCATCCTTAGAGGACCCTCCTGAGTTTAAACTCAAACCATTACCTGAGTCTCTCAAGTATATCTTTTTGGGCCCGGACCAAACTCTCCCGGTCATCATTGCAGCAAATCTCACATCACTGCAGGAGACCCAATTAATCGAGGTCCTCAAAGACCACAAGGATGCCATTGGATGGTCGGTGGCAGATTTAAAGGAAATTAGCCCGTCCATTTGCATGCATCATATCTATATGGAAGAGAATTCTAAGCCCAGTCGGGAGATGCAAAGGCGGCTTAATCCCAATATGAAAGAAGTGGTGAAGAAGGAAGTTGTGAAATGGCTGGATGCGGGTATCATTTACCCCATATCAGACAGTAAATGGGTCAACCCAACTCAAGTGGTACCCAAGAAATATGGACTAACGGTTATCAAGAATGATCATGGAGAAGAGGTACCCACTAGGCTCACCACGGGATGGAGAGTGTGCATTGATTACCGAAAGCTGAATCTAATGACTAAGAAGGATCACTTTCCACTCCCATTTATGGATCAGATTCTGGAAAAGTTATCAGGCCAGAAGTACTTTTGCTTCTTAGATGGGTACTCCGGGTACAATCAAGTGGCTATTTACCCAGAAGATCAAGAAAAGACCACCTTTACGTGCCCTTATGGCACGTTTGCTTTTAGGAGGATGCCATTCGGATTATGCAACGCACTAGCCACATTTCAATAGTGCATGATGGCTATATTCTCCGATATGGTGGGAGAATTCATCGAAGTTTTCATGGATGATTTCTCAATCTTCGGAGATTCTTTTGAAAATTGCTTGGAAAATGTTAAGTAGGTGCTTGCAAGATACATAGACACCAATCTAATACTTAGTTGGGAAAAGAGTCATTTTATAGTTTGAGAGGGCATTGTTCTAGGCCACATTGTGTCTGAAATGGGGATAGAGGTAGATAATGCTAAGATCGATCTCATATCCAATCTTCCTCCTCCTACCTCGGTCAGGCAGATCCGTTCATTCCTTGGCCATGCCGGTTTCTATCGCCGGTTTATCCACAATTTCTCTCAAATTGGCAGGCCTCTAACTCTTCTCCTAACTAAGGATGTTCTTTTTCCAAATTGATGAATCTTGCATCAAGGCATTCAATTCTCGGAAGGAATCTTTGACCAAAGCTCCGATTCTTCAATCTCTAGATTGGTCTTTACCTTTCGAAATCATGTGTGATGCCTCTGATTATGCTATCGGTGCGGTTTTGGTACAAATAATCAACAAGTGTCCCGTGGTGATCTATTATGCAAGTCGCACCCTTGCCGATGCTCAAATGAATTATACCACTACTGAAAAGGAATTATTAGCTGTGGTTTTTGCCTTAGAAAAATTCAGATTTTATCTTTTGGGGGTAAAAGTCATAATCTATTCTGATCACTCAGATCTGAAATACCTGTTGACCAAGAAGGATGCAAAGCCTAGACTTATTAGATGGATCTTACTCCTTCAGGAATTTGATTTGGAAATTCGGGATAAGAAAGGTTCTGAGAATGTGGTAGCTGACCACCTATCCCGAATTTTGATCTCCGAGAGTGCACCCATAACTGATTCATTTCATGATGAGCATCTACTGGCCATTTCTTATACTGTTGCACCCTGGTATGCTCATATTGTCAATTACAAGGTGACTAATCAGCTTCCGGAAGGATGGATTAAAAGTGAGAAGGACAAATTCTTTTCCCACGAAAAGTATTATTTCTAGGAGGATCCTGAATTATTCAAATTCTGTCCTGATCAAATTATTAGGCGATGTGTTCCTGAAGAACAACAGAGTGTTCTCAACTTCTGTCATAATCTGGCTTGTGGGGGCCATTTCTCAGGAAAGAAAATTGCAGCCAAGGTCCTGCAAAGTTTACTGGCCCACACTTTTCAAAGATGCCCACGAATTTAGCAAAACTTGCCTCCGATGTCAGGCTGTAGGGAATATGGCGAAAAGGGATATGATGCCACTCAACCCAATCTTGGTGGTTGAAGTATTTGATGTTTGGGGAATTGACTTTATAGGACCTTTTCCACCCTCTTTTGGACATACATATATTCTAGTAGCGGTGGATTATGTCTCTAAGTGGATTGAAGCAGTAGCCACCTGAACCAATGATCATAAAGTGGTCATTAAATTCGTTCAGAAGAATATCTTTTCTCGGTTCGGGTGGCCTAAAGCTATCATAAGTGATGGGGGAACGCACTTCACGAATTACCAGTTTCGGACTTTGCTTAAGAAATATGAGATTAATCACAAAGTAGCTACCCCTTATCATCCCCAAACCAGTGGCCAAGTGGAAGTTTCCAATAGAGAGATTAAGAATATTCTGCAAAAGTCCGTTAGGTCCGATAGAAAAGATTGGTGTGAAAGATTGGATGATGCCTTATGGGCCTATCAGACTGCTTACAAAACTCCTATTGGCATGTTTCCTTATCGCCTGATTTTTGGAAAAGCGTGCCATCTTCTGGTGGAATTGGAACATAGGGCTTATTGGGCCATTAAACAAGTCAATCTTGACCTAGCCTAAGCTGGTTCCCACCGAACCTTACAATTGAGTGAGCTAGAAGAGTTGCGCAACAAGGCTTATGAAATTCCAAGATTTATAAAGCTAAAACTAAAGCTTTCCATGATAAACATATTGTGAGAAAATCATTTCTTCTAAATCAGAAAGTTTGGCTATTTAACTCTAGGCTTCACCTATTTCCTAGAAAACTGAAATCCCGATGGGATGGACCATTCGTGGTCGTTAAAGCCTTCGATCATGGAGCTGTTAAAATTATGAATCCCAAGAGTAGGAACACTTTCACCGTTAATGGTCAACGGTTGAAACTATTCATTGAAAATCTTCAAAATGTACCACATGAATCTATAGAACTGAGTGATCCACAATAACTGAACTGTCGTCTGACTGAAGACGATAAACTTAGCACTTGTTGGGAGGCAACCCAATATTTTACTTCAGTTTTTGTGTTTCTTTTCCTTTTAGGTCCCTGTGCAGCAGTCGCCCTGGGTATGTCGCATCCTCTTCATTACAGGTTGTTTCTCTCCTTCACAATTCTCTTCTGGCTGACATGTTTTTCATATCTTTTATGCCATTGAGGACAATGTCAATCAAGTTGGGGGGTGGGATAATCAATTTGATATGTATTTATTGAAGATCTTTTGAAGAAAATTGATAGCTTTCACTGAAAAATGGTCAAAATTTTAAAATTTCTTTCAAAAACTTCTTTTCACATCCTATGAAAATTGTATGAAAATCATGTTTCATTAAGTAAATCTTAAACAAATCAGTTTTCTGTTAGTCACATTGGTTAAAGAACCTTCAAAGTTTAAATATCCCACTTCACAAAAATCCACGGCAGGATGATTTTCACACACACACGGCAACTTAGAATAAATGAAAGATCTTAAAAGTATAGAATTGCTAGAATTAACTTTAAGGATAAGACTACTTATTCTAATTTTTCTTTTGGGTTGAACGAAAGGAATGTGTAGGATTCGTAATAGGGGACTGTCCCACTCAGCACTCTAAAAGAGTCGGTCATTTAAAATGGACAGCTGTAAACACTAAAGACAATAGAAAGCGTTAAAAGAGTTAAAGGAAGGTAGGTGGCCAAAAGTACGCACCTCCCCTCAGGCAATTCAAAGAGAGTGGCAAAAAGTACGCACTCTCAAAAGCAAAAGTACAATGAAATGAAAAAAAAACGCCACGCTAAAAAGTCCATCGTACCAGAAATATGACCAAGTCGTGAAAAGTGCTGAGTTGGGACGGGAACTGAAAAACGGTCCTCACTGACTGATCGGGAAATCTTTTATTCTCTTCTTCACCCCAGGTAGTCTTATCTAAAGGGTAGTAAAGGCAAGAATATACTAGAAAGGTCAGAAACGAGTTCTAAGCGTGTCGATTTTCATGCACAATCACCTATCATGAATCAAAATATTGTGGGATATGAAAACTTTAGCTTAACCAATCGGCTACCACTTAAATTAATTGTGAAAGATACTACAAATGAAGCATGATAATTCATTGTTTGTCATAACTTTTCCTTATTTGCATTGCTAAGGGACTAGCAATGAGTAAGTTGGGGGGTATGATAAAGTGTTAAATTGATCATGTAAGGGCAATCATATGCACCATACTCATGTTTTTACCTGTAAAATAGCATGAAATGATAGATAATTGCGTACCAAGTCCAACGATACCAATTTCGTCAAATTCTGACTTAAAAACATCGTCATTTCATGTGATTAATGGAGTATAGCGCATTTGCGGTTTTTTGACAAAACCGAGATGAAATAAATAAATATAATAATATTTTTATGATAATGTGCTAATTTATATTTATTTTATGTGAACAGGACATGCCGATGATGCAGTGCAGTTGGTGGAGTTTTCGGAAATTTGGAAGAGGTTTAGTGTTCGAATTTCGATAAATTCGACTTCATTTTGTCCAAAAGATTAAAGCAGGGGTAAAAACGTCATTTGAGGTCCTAATATTACCTAAATTCTTGCCCAAAGAATCCAATAAAGACCAGCCACTTTCCCTTCCCCCACTTTCTTTTTTTTTTTTTAAAAAAAAAAACTTTCCTTCCCATTCTCTCTGTTTCCTTCTCTCCTCTCTATTTCCTTTTCTCTGCCTCTCCCTCTTTCCTCCGCACGCCTTCCTCCCTCTTTCCGACGCCTCTCTTCCTCTCTATATTAACTTCTCAACCCCTCTAATTCGGACTCCTCCTGCTTCTCGAGTTTTCCAGCCGTCTCTTCTCTTCCTCCCCCTCTCTCCTATTTCTACTCCTCTCTCCCACGGTTCTCTCTCTCCGGCTTCCAGCTTCTCCCAGCGCTCTCTCCTTCTCCGTTTTTTCCCAACAGCCGGATTCCCTCTCTCTCTGGGATTTTCCAGCTTCTCCAGTTTCTCCAGCAAGACGTCATTTAGCGCCAGAACCTCAAACTTACGGAACCACTGATAAAGTGTTAAATTAATCATTTAAGGGCAGTCATATGCATCATACTCATGTTTCTATCTGTAAAATAGCATGAAATGATAGATAATTGTGTAACAAGTCCAACGGTACCAATTTCATCAAATTCTAACTTAAAAACATCGTCATTTCATGTGATTAAAGGAGTATAGCGCATTTGCGGTTTTTCGACAAAACCGAAACGAAATGAATAAATATGATGATATTTTTATGATAATGCGCTAATTTATAGTTATTTTATGTGAACAGGACATGCCGATGATGCAGTGCAGCTGGTGGAGTTTTCGAAAATTTGGGGGTGGTCTAGTGTGCGGATTTCAACTAAAGTGGGGGTAAAAATACAATTTGATTCCTTCCTTCGCTGGAGTTTCCCAAAATCTACTATTTCCTTCCTTCTCTCCAATTTCCCGAACCGCAATCCTACTTCTTCTCCAATTTCCTTTTCCTCTCCTTTAATCTCTTTCCTTCCCCAATTCCGATTCTCTCTTCCTCTCTATAAAACCTTCCACGCACAGCATCCTCTCCGTTTTTTCTCCTCCTCCCGTAGCCTCTTTCTCCCAACCGCAGCCCCTCCACAGCTCCTGTTTTTCTCTCTCTCGTTTCCGCAGCTCCCTCCTCCTCTCTTCCCAGCACTCTTTCTTTCTCTTCCTCCTCCGTCTCTGTTCTCTCCTGGTTTATCTTTATTTTCCAACAGCATCCTCTCCGTTTTTTCTCCTCCTCCCGTAGCCTCTCCCTCTCTCGGTTTCTCTCTTTCGCTTCCCACGCATCCTTCTCTCTCCCTTATTCTTTCTCCCTCTCGTTCCAGCAAAAAAATCTCTCTTCCTCCCTCTCTTCTCTCTTCTCTACCTTCACTGCACCCTGCGGTGAACCCACAGCAGCCGGCCTGCATCTATCTGTTCCACGGTGAAGCAGAGCTTCCAGCACCTGTCTCCTCCACGCGGCAACGTTCTCCATGCAGGCAAGCCAGCACGCCCGCTGAAGCTCAAGCAAGTTCCAGCACCTGTCTTCTTCCAGCGGCACCAACAGCAGCTCCGCGCCAGCTGAGGTGAAGCCAGCCTCCTCCGGCAAGCCCTCTAGCAGCAACGTGCAAGCCTTCAACCTCTTCCACGCACCACCCAGCTGCACTCCAACGCCTGCAAGTACCCGAGTACCAGCACCTGTCCCAGCACATGCAGCGGCTGAAACCAACACTTGAAGCCTTCACAGCAGCTTCTCCACGCGCCCCAGCACATGCATGCACGCTTGAACCTCCAAGTGCACCTCCACGAAGCCAGCTTCTCCACCCGGCTGCCAAGCTCCTCCACGCAGCCAAGCAAGCACCTGCACGAGCCATGCATGCCCGATGAAGCCAGCATCCCTCCACGCAGCTGCACGTGCCAGGTTCTCCACGCCATGCACCTTCTACACGCAGCATCCCGCCGCTCAAGCTTGTTCCAGCAGCTGCCAAGCATCTCTCCTCCAGCACCAACCACCTTCCAGCAGCTGCACCCACGGGCCTGAAGCATGCAACACCCCACGCAGCAGCTTCCCAGTAGGACACCAGCGCAGTCTTCACAGCAACCTGCAGCAAGCCGGGACCACTGCGCCATACCTTGCTCTATTCTTTTCTTTCCCCTATTAGTTTAGAATTAGGATAATTACTTAGGGTTAGTTAGTTGCTATTTAACATTTTGATTATTTAGTTTAATTTTATTACACAATTAAACTTTGTAGTTTGTTTCATAATTTTTAATTAATTCATGTTTTGCACGTAGTTAAATTTCAACGTCTTTGTCACAAATTTTAGTTGTGTTTATTATTTTTATATGTGTTTGCGTTTCATTTCTGAAAAAAAAAAAAGAGAATTTGTTTAATTCAAGCAATTATGTTTTTAGGTTACATTAGTTAATTGTGTTTTAGTTTAATTAAGTAATTAGTTTATTTAAATTTTCACTTATTCTTAGATTAACTGAAGTTTAAAGTTTTCAAAATTAAAATTCTATCTCCCTGTGGATCGACTCGGACTCACCATTATTAAATTTCTAAAATCTGATTTGAGTGAGCCGGATAAATTTAGATTGAACGTTTTCATGTGTTTAATGACGCACAATTCGAAACGATCAATTTTTGGCGCCGTTGCCGGAGAGTTAAATTTTTAATTTTGATTATCTTGGATTTAGTGTAATTAATCTTTAACTAACCTTATTTTTCTTATTTTTGCAAGTAAATTGAAAAAAAAAGAAAAAGAAAAAAAAAAGGGAAAGCGAAATCATGGTCAATGTGTTTCAACTTTCTATGTTTCAATTTCCTTATTCTAGTTAGTTTCTATTTTTGTAGTTTTTAGTTTAGATAGGTTTCCATTAACTAAAAAAGAAACAAAAAGAAGAACATCTAAAGGTTAAAAACCTTCATTGCCAAGATTAGAAACCTTCCATGCTAGGTATTCATCATCCTAGGAAAGCATGAGTTAGTTTCCTTTCACAGTTATTTCCATAAATTGTTGAAGATTGCGGGGGAAAGGTACGTGTTTCAATTTTAGCAAGTCATTCATGATTGCATCAACACACCTTGCATTGATTTGTTGCCTTGTATTGCATCTAAAAAGACATTAAGGGCAGCAACTTTAACCACATAAGGTAGGGATTTGATCACCCTTCCTTAGCCCACAAATCACCTTCCTTGCATTAACATTTCCTAATCTAATTAAAAGCAAGTCGAAAGAGAATCTAGGGTTTACACCGTGAGTGGTTTAAATCTCAGGTTGCCTCCATTTTTGGCTACGGTGTCTAGGCTAGAGGTAAAAAGGCAAACGTCTAAGCGAGAAAGTGGTTCTCTAATTAGGTCCCTACGAAAGTAGGGGGAGCCTCCCACTACCCCACCTCTTACCTGGCCGTTGACTGATTGTGGTTGTGACTCGAGGTGGACTCCAGTCACCTTGTAAGAAAATTCACATAGAAAGTCTAGGTTAACATTAGATCATTAGGATAATTTGTTTGTCAAAATTGTTTGCATTAAAAAAAAAAAAAAAAAAAAAAAAGAAATAGAAAACAAAATCCTCTCTCCATCAGTCCTAGTACATGCAAGGTAGGAGATCTCAAAATCCTAACCTTCTAGGACCACTTGCTGAAATAGAAAGAATCTTACATCAAAGAAATCCACCACAAGATCCAATGGCTGATAATCAGGACCCACCAAAATAAATGAAGGACTATTTCATTCCAAATCGATATCAACCTTCATCCTGTATTCATCTTCCTCAGAATCCAGCCAATCAATATGAAATCAAATCTAGCACCATTCAGATGCTCCCATCCTTTTATGGGAATACTAATGAAGATCTTTATAAGCATATGGATGAATTTCTAGAAATCTGTTCCACAGTAAAGATTCAGAATTTCACCGATGATGGCCTTAAATTGACCTTATTTCCCTTTTCATTAAAGGACAAAGCTAAATATTGGTTGGAAACTATAGGAAGGCCCATTAGGACATGGGAAGAAATGCAGAAAGAATTTCTCAAGAAGTTCTATCCCATCGGACGGACCAATACCATGAGAAGGGCCATCACGAGTTTTACCCAAACTCCCGGGGAATTGATCCATGAATCTTGGGAAAGACTGAAAGAATTGCTTAGAAAATGCCCTCATCATGGGCTTTCAAAATGGCAAATTGTCCAAACATTCTATGAAGGATTGTCTGAACAGTTCAGACAGATGGTGGATGCTTCATGTGGAGGGGCATTTATGATGAAAAATGAAGATGAGGCATATGATCTGTTTGAGAAGTTAAGTGAAAATTCCATTAATCATGCCTCATTATCATCTTATGAAAGGTCTATTGGGCCATCTAAACGGACTGGAATGTATGAATTTAAGGCCCGTGGAGAGCCTGAATCTAGAATGGACATAAATCTGATTAATCAGAAGTTGGATAAGGTAGACATCTTGGCCCAGAAACTAGACCAACTCCTGGCCTTAAACAAGCAAGAGCCTACTTACCCAACACAATCTAGTCCATATGAAGGCCCATCCTCTGCTAATCATGACATTTGTGCCGTATGCGCAAGTCCAACCCATCAAGTGAATGAATGCCCAACTGCGGCCCAACTTCCACCATTCATTCAAGAACAAGTTCAGGCTGCCCAGGGATTCTCGAGGCCCAATAATGATCCATTCTCAAATACTTACAATCTTGGCTGGAGAAATCACCTTAATTTCTCTTGGAAGAATCAGCAGGCCCCATTACCAATGTCCAATCCTCCCATGCATCAAGCCCCAAAGCCACAGAATTCATTCCAACAGCAATCTAATTTCTATGGAAATGTTCACGCTAGGGGATCTCAAGCCCAGTTTTCTCAACCGGCCCAGTATCAATCAGGTCAATCGGCCCAATATCAATCAGGTCAATCGGCCTAGTATCAATCAGGTCAACCGGCCCACTACCACTCATTCCAATCAGGACAGCCAACCCAATACCATCCTCCACCCACTTACCAACAACCTCCTCAGCCCAACTTTGATAATAAATTCACTCAACTCCAACAACTGATTTTGACCCAGCAACAATCCATTGCTAAGTTGGAAAGTCAAATGGGCCAACTAGCTGAGGCAGCGATGAGAAGAGAAGTAGGCCAACTTCCTAGTCAACCCGTTGCCAATCCAAGGAATCAACCTCCGGGTTTTCCACAGCAATCGGGCCTTTTACCTCAGCCTGGCCCGGTACCACAACCTAAAGGGCAACAATTTGAGAATGCTAAAGCTATTTCAGCCCTTAGGAGTGGGAGAAGTTTAGAAAAACCACATGCAGATGGAGAGTTAGCTAAAGGTTCCACTGATGGGCCTCAGGAAATTGAAAGTGAGAGTGAAGATGAACCCATCATGGAGAAGTTGGAGGAGGATCTGAAAGAAAAAGGGAAGATTGATGAAGGCCCAAGTTCTTATAAACCTAGGGTGCCATTTCCTAATGCCTTATTAGCTAAGCCCAATACCGGGAAGAAACTGGCCCAGAATGAGGAGTTGTTGGATTTGTTCAAACAAGTCCAAATTAATATTCCACTCCTCGATGCCATCAAGCATGTGCCAGCTTATGCTAAGTTTCTCAAGGAATTATGTACTCCACGAAGAGAATCTAGAATGGCACCCGAAAAGGTTCGGCTTTCTGAGGATGTTAGTGCAATTGTGATGAATCATTTACCCAAGAAGTTAAAGGATCCTGGAGCACCTCTAATTTCATGTGACTTAGCTGGAGTTACATTTGATAGAGCTTTATTGGATCTAGGTGCGAGTGTAAATCTATTACCAACAGCCATTTATGATAAATTTGATATTGGAGAATTAAAGCCCACATCCATCATCTTGCAGTTGGCTGATAGGTCTGTGAAAACTCCACGGGGATTAATTGAGGATGTTATTGTAAAGGTCCATGATTGTTATTTTCCCGTGGATTTTCTCATTCTGGATATGGCATTACCTGAGGAACTCATTCACACCCCGATCATCTTAGGTCGTCCATTCTTAGCCACTGCCAAAGCTAATATAAATTGTGAAACTGGTATAATGGACATTTCATTCGGGGGTCAAAAGGTCCAGATTAATGTCTTCAAAGCATCTCAATACCCAGATCATGAAAAAGAATGCCACACTATTGATATATTGGATAATCTGGTTGAAGAAAATGAGATGTCCACATATGACCTTTTGGAGGAAGCCAACACTTTAAAGGACTCTCCTGGCCCATTAACATCTTGGCCCAAGGTTGAACCTTTACCAGCCTTACAGTCTGAGCCCGCTTTGCCATCTTTAAAGGACCCTCCTGAGCTTGAACTCAAACCATTACCTGAGTCTCTCAAGTATATCTTTTTGGGCCCGGACCAAACTCTCCCAGTCATCATTGCGGCAAATCTCACATCGCCGCAGGAGGCCCAATTAACCGAGGTCCTCAAAGACCACAAGGGTGCCATTGGATGGTCGGTGGCAGATTTAAAGGGAATTAGCCTGTCCATTTGCATGCATCATATCTATATGGAAGAGAATTCTAAGCCCAGTCGGGAGATGCAAAGGCGGCTTAATCCCAATATGAAAGAAGTAGTGAAGAAGGAAGTTGTGAAATGGCTGGATGCAGGTATTATTTACCCAATATCAGACAGTAAATGGGTCAGCCCAACTCAAGTGGTACCCAAGAAATCTGGATTAACAGTTATTAAGAATGATCATGGAGAAGAGGTACCCACTAGGCTCACCACGGGATGGAGAGTGTGCATTGATTACAGAAAGTTGAATCTCATGACTAAGAAGGACCACTTTCCACTCCCATTCATGGACCAGATTCTGGAAAAGTTATCAGGCCAGAAGTACTTCTGCTTCTTAGATGGGTACTCCGGGTATAATCAAGTGGCTATTTACCCGGAAGATCAAGAAAAGACCACCTTCACGTGCCCTTATGGCACGTTTGCTTTTAGGAGAATGCCATTTGGATTATGCAACGCACCAGCCACATTTCAACGATGCATGATGGCTATATTCTCCGATATGGTGGGAGAATTCCTCGAAGTTTTCATAGATGATTTCTCAATCTTCGGGGATTCTTTTGAAAATTGTCTGGAAAATCTTAAACAAGTGCTCGCACGATGCATAGACACAAATCTGATAGTTAGCTGGGAAAAGAGCCACTTTATGGTTCGGGAGGGCATTGTTCTAGGCCACATTGTGTCTGAAAGGGGGATAGAGGTAGATAAAGCTAAGATTGATCTCATATCCAATCTTCCTCTTCCCACCTCGGTCAGACAGATCCGTTCATTCCTTGGCCATGCCGGTTTCTATCGCCGGTTTATCCACAATTTCTCTCAAATTGCCCGGCCCCTAATTCTTCTCTTAGCTAAGGATGTCCCTTTCCAAATGGATGAATCCTGCATCAAGGCATTTAATTCTCTAAAGGAATCTTTGACCAAAGCCCCGATTCTTCAATTTCCAGATTGGTCATTACCCTTCGAAATCATGTGCGATGCCTCTGATTATGCTATCGGTGCAGTTTTGGGACAAAGAATCAACAAATGTCCCGTGGTGATATATTATGCAAGTCGCACCCTTGCAGATGCTCAAATGAATTATACCACCACAGAAAAGGAATTGTTAACTGTGGTTTTTGCCCTAGAAAAATTCAGATCTTATCTTTTAGGGGCAAAAGTCATAATCTATTCTGATCACTCAGCTCTGAAATACCTGTTGACCAAGAAGGATGCAAAGCCTAGGCTTATTAGATGGATCTTACTCCTTCAGGAATTCGATTTGGAAATTCGAGATAATAAGGGTTCCGAGAATGTGGTAGTTGACCACCTATCCCGAATTCCGATCTCTAACAGTACACCCATCACTGATTCCTTTCCTGACGAGCATCTACTGACCATTTCTCACACTGTTGCACCATAGTATGCTCATATTGTCAATTACAAGGTGACTAATCAGCTTCCGGAAGGATGGACTAAAAGTGAAAAGGACAAATTCTTTTCTCAGGAAAAATATTATTTCTGGGAGGATCCTGAATTATTCAAATTTTGTCCTGATCAGATCATTAGGCGATGTGTTCCTGAAGACGAACAACATAGTGTTCTTAACTTCTGTCATAATCTGGCCTGTGGGGGCCACTTCTGAGGAAAGAAAACTGCAGCCAAAGTCCTACAAAGTGATTTTTATTGGCCCACACTTTTCTAAGATGCCCATGAATTTAGCAAAACTTGCCTCCGATGTCAGGCCATAGGAAATATGGCGAAAAGGGATATGATGTCACTCAACCCAATCTTGGTGGTTGAAGTCTTTGATGTTTGGGGAATTGACTTTATAGGACCTTTTCCACCCTCTTTTGGACATACATATATTCTGGTAGCGGTGGATTATGTCTCAAAATGGATCGAAGCAGTAGCCACCCGAACCAATGATCATAAAGTGGTCATTAAATTCGTTCAGAAGAATATCTTTTCTCGATTCGGGTGGCCTAAAGCCATCATAAGTGATGGGGGAACGCATTTCACGAATTACCAATTTTGAACTTTGCTTAAGAAATATGGGATTAATCACAAAGTAGCTACCCCTTATCACTCCCAAACCAGTGGTCAAGTGGAAGTTTCCAATAGGGAGATCAAGAATATTCTGCAAAAATCCGTTAGGCCCGATAGAAAAGATTGGTCTGAAAGATTGGATGATACTTTATGGGCCTATCGGACCGCTTACAATATTGGCATGTCTCCTTATCGCCTGGTTTTTGGAAAAGCGTGCCACCTTCCGGTGGAATTAGAACATAGGGCTTATTAGGCCATCAAACAAGTCAATCTGGACCTAGCCCAAACTAGTTCCCACCGAACCTTACAACTGAGTGAGCTAGAAGAGTTGTGCAACGAAGCCTATGAAAATTCAAAGATTTATAAAGCCAAAACTAAAGCTTTTCATGATAAACATATTGTCAGAAAATCCTTTCGTCCAAATCAGAAAGTTTGGCTATTTAATTCTAGGCTTCGCCTATTTCCTGGAAAACTGAAATCCAGATGGGATGGACCCTTCGTGGTCGTTAAAGCCTTCGATCATAGAACCGTTAAAATTCTGAATCTAAAGAGCGGGAACACTTTCACTGTTAATGGTCAACGGTTGAAACCATTCATTGAAAATTTTCAAGATGCACCACCTGAGTCCATAGAACTGAGTGATCCACGTTAACTGAACTTCCGTCTGGCTGAAGACGATAAACTTAGCGCTTGTTGGGAGGCAACCCAATATTTTACTTCATTTTTGGTATTTCTTTTCCTTTTAGGTCCCAGAGCAGCAGTCGCCGTGGATCTGTCGCAGCCTCATCATTACAGGTTGTTTCGCTCTTTCACAAATTCTCTTTTGGCTGCATGTTTTTCATATCTTTTATGCCATTGAGGACAATGTCAATCAAATTGAGGGGTGGGACAATCAATTTGATATGCATTTATTGAAAATCTTTTGAAGAAAACTGATATCTTTCCCTGAAAAATGGTCAAATTTTTCAAAAACTTCTTTTCACATCTTAGGAAAATTGCATGAAAATCATGTTTTATTAAATCAATCTTAAACAAATCATTTTTTTTTTTTTTGTCACATTGGTTAAAGAACCTTCAAAGTTTAAATATCCCACTTTACAAAAATCCACGGCATGATGATTTTCACACACACACGGCAACTTAGAATAAATGGAAGATCTTAAAAGTATAGAATTGCTGGAATTAACCTCAAGGATAAGACTACTTCTTCTAATTTTTCTTTTGGGTTGAACGAAAGGAATGTGTAGGATCCGTAATAGGGGACTGTCCCACTCAACACCTTAAAAGAGGCGGTCATTTAAAATGGACAGCTATAAACACTAAAGGCAATAGAAGGCGGTAAAGGAGCTAAAGGAAGGTAGGTGGCAAAAAGTACGCACCTCACCGCAGGCAATTCAAAGAGAGTGGCAAAAAGTACGCACTCTCAAAAGCAAAAAGTATAATAAAATGAAAAAAAACGTCACGCTAAAAAGTCCATCGTACCAAAAATATGACCAAGTCGTGAAAAGTGCTGAGTTGGGACGGAAACTGAAAAACGGTCCTCACTGACTGATCGGGAAATCTTTTATTCTCTTCTCCTCTCCAGGTAATCTTATCTAAAGGGTAGTAAAGGCAAGAATATACCAAAAAGGTCGGAAACGAGTTCTAAGTGTGTCAAAACTTCATGCACAATCACCTGTCGTAAATCAAAATATTGTGGGATATGAAAACTTTTAGCATAACCAATCGACTACCACTTAAATTGATTGTGAAAGATATTACAAATGAAGCATGATAATTCATTGTTTGTCCTAACTTTTCCTTATTTGCATTGCTAAGGGACTAGCAATGAGTAAGTTGGGGGTGTGATAAAGTGTTAAATTGATCATTTAAGAGCAGTCATATGCATCATACTCATGTTTTTATCTGCAAAATAGCATGAAATGATAGATAATTGTGTAACAAGTCCAACGGTACCAATTTCATCAAATTCTGACTTAAAAACATCGTCATTTCATGTGATTAAAGGAGTATAGCGCATTTGCGGTTTTTCGACAAAACCGAAACGAAATGAATAAATATGATGATATTTTTATGATAATGCGCTAATTTATAGTTATTTTATGTGAACAGGACATGCCGATGATGCAGTGCAGCTGGTGGAGTTTCCGAAAATTTGGGGGTGGTCTAGTGTGCGGATTTCAACTAAAGTGGGGGTAAAAATACAATTTGATTCCTTCATTCGCTGGAGTTTCCCAAAATCTACTATTTCCTTCCTTCTCTCCAATTTTCCGAACCGCAATCCTACTTCTTCTCCAATTTCCTTTTCCTCTCCTTTAATCTCTTTCCTACCCCAATTCCGATTCTCTCTTCCTCTCTATAAAACCTTCCACGCACAGCATCCTCTCCGTTTTTTCTCCTCCTCCCGTAGCCTCTTTCTCCCAACCGCAGCCCCTCCACAGCTCCTGTTTTTCTCTCTCTCGTTTCCGCAGCTCCCTCCTCCTCTCTTCCCAGCACTCTTTCTTTCTCTTCCTCCTCCGTCTCTGTTCTCTCCTGGTTTATCTTTATTTTCCAACAGCATCCTCTCCGTTTTTTCTCCTCCTCCCGTAGCCTCTCCCTCTCTCGGTTTCTCTCTTTCGCTTCCCACGCATCCTTCTCTCTCCCTTATTCTTTCTCCCTCTCGTTCCAGCAAAAAAATCTCTCTTCCTCCCTCTCTTCTCTCTTCTCTACCTTCACTGCACCCTGCGGTGAACCCACAGCAGCCGGCCTGCATATATCTGTTCCACGGTGAAGCAGAGCTTCCAGCACCTGTCTCCTCCACGCGGCAACGTTCTCCACGCAGGCAAGCCAGCACGCCCGCTGAAGCTCAAGCAAGTTCCAGCACCTGTCTTCTTCCAGCGGCACCAACAGCAGCTCCGCGCCAGCTGAGGTGAAGCCAGCCTCCTCTGGCAAGCCCTCCAGCAGCAACGTGCAAGCCTTCAACCTCTTCCACGCACCACCCAGCTGCACTCCAACGCCTGCAAGTACCCGAGTACCAGCACCTGTCCCAGCGCATGCAGCGGCTGAAACCAGCACTTGAAGCCTTCACAGCAGCTTCTCCACGCGCCGCAGCACATGCATGCACGCTTGAACCTCCAAGTGCACCTCCACGAAGCCAGCTTCTCCACCCGGCTGCTAAGCTCCTCCACGCAGCCAAGCAAGCACCTGCACGAGCCATGCATGCCCGGTGAAGCCAGCATCCCTCCACACAGCTGCACGTGCCAGGTTCTCCACGCCATGAACCTTCTACACGCAGCATCCCGCCGCTCAAGCTTGTTCCAGCAGCTGCCAAGCATCTCTCCTCCAGCACCAACCACCTTCCAGCAGCTGCACCCACGGGCCTGAAGCATGCAACACCCCACGCAGCAGCTTCCCAGCAGGACACCAGCGCAGTCTTCACAGCAACCTGCAGCAAGCCCGAACCACTGCGCCATACCTTGCTCTATTCTTTTCTTTCCCCTATTAGTTTAGAATTAGGATAATTACTTAGGGTTAGTTAGTTGCTATTTAACATTTTGATTATTTAGTTTAATTTTATTAAACAATTAAACTTTGTAGTTTGTTTCATAATTTTTAATTAATTCTTGTTTTGCACGTAGTTAAATTTCAACGTCTTTGTCACAAATTTTAGTTGTGTTTATTATTTTTATATGTGTTTGCGTTTAATTTCTGAAAAAAAAAAAAGGAGAATTTGTTTAATTCAAGTAATTATGTTTTTAGGTTACATTAGTTAATTGTGTTTTAGTTTAATTAAGTAATTAGTTTATTTAAATTTTCACTTATTTTTAGATTAACTGAAGTCCAAAGTTTTCAAAATTAAAATTCTATCTCCTTGTGGATCGACTCGGACTCATCATTATTAAATTTCTAAAATCTGATTTGAGTGAGCCGGATAAATTTAGATTGAACATTTTCATGTGTTTAACGACACACAATTCGAAACGATCAACCACAAACAGGGAGATTTCTGCCTAAATGGCGTCGTGCAGGCCCGTCTCCATTCTAAATGGCGTCGTCCAGGCACGACGTCATTTAGCGCCAGAAACCTGGTTCCACGGTTCAACCCAAAGATTTCCCCCTTTTACCCCCAAACGCCCCAAAATCACACAAAACAGAAGAGGAAGAGGGGCAATCGAACTACCATGCGAAACTCATAAATCCACATTCATAACCACGGCCATATCGCTAAGAAAAACCCTCTAAACATGCTCATTCTACCCCAAACACATCATGCTACACCATGGAAATCACGGACAAGATAACTACTGTAACGACCCGCCACCCTATGATCGGAGACCCGATCACTAAATGGGCGTCGAATCATTATCCAACGGTCTCATACCCGGATCTTATACACACATCTGGAGGAGTAAGCATTAAACAAGATTAAATATAACATTCACACGGACTACAAGGAAGTACAGTATGCAGGAAGTAAAGTAATAATGTCCGTCCACAGTCCAACAATAATTACATGGTCCCACAAATTAATTAAGTACAGGCAGAAGTAAAGTACAACAACATCGGGGCATACCCCGGAACTGAGATAGCTGCTGGTCCGTACACCAAGAAGAACACCACGCGCCGTCACTTGCCACGAGGTCCACACCTGAAAACTGCAGGGAGTGAGCCACACCAAAACTGGGCTCAGTAGGGATCATCCGATCCCTTGCCTCCCACTCACACACCCACAAGTGCAATTACAAAGATACATAGGAACAAGATAAGTAAAGCTATAACACATTCCTCCTAAATTCTCGATATAAACCGCATGCATTTGGAATATAACATGCATATCTCAGAAATCATTCTAGCAAGGAACCTACAACTCGCGTCTCGGCAAAACGCGTCAACCACGTCTCCGAAAGTGGGAAACACCGACCCGCTGAGACCAAACAGTAACCCCTCGGATAGCACGCTGGCTACCTCAGTGGCTACTCCTTCCCCCAGCAAACACTGACCCGCTGAAACCAAACAGTAACCCCTCGGATAGCACGCTGGCTACTCCGGCCCAACTGGCTCAGGTGGTTACTCCTTCCCCCAGCACGAGTGACACTCCAAAGGTACCACTCCGACACCGGTACAAGCTAGCTAACCCCGGGGTTCACCGGGTGACCCTCTCCACTAGGCGTCACCCCGCCACTGCTCCCGTCAGCGCTGTGTCCCTCCGCACCGACACAGGGTGTAGAATGCTACAACTGTCACTCTAAGTCCACCGAAACAGAAAACACGGCACGGTGCGATCCGGTCACGGAAGAAGTCTACGGTCGCACGACACCCAACGCAGTGCCATCCGGTCACGAAGAGTTCATCACATCGAGTATACTAACTGTATGCATTAACCGACTATCTAGCAGTGTAACACATTTTACTGGCATGGATTAGTGTGGTTCTGTCTTGAATCGCGTCGCCCAAGGCCGACGCCATTCAAGCACCCTAAACTGGTTCATGAAATACCGGCCTCAGAATCTGGCCTAAAAGGCGTCGACACCAGTGGTCGCCTTTTAAAAAGGTGTCAACATCCTCAGACGCCGTTCACACCGAAAATCCAGGAATTCCAGAAAACATTAATCAAGGGATTTCTGCCTTAAAAGGCGTCCTGGTTATCCGACGCTTTTACGAATCGCGTCGCCCACCCACGACGTCTTTTAGTCCCAGAATCTCCGAACTGAGTCCCTCAGTCGGGGTGATTTTATGCCTAAATGGCGTCATGATGGCCCGACGTCCTTCTGAAAGGCGTCGTCTATCCATGACGTCATTTAGCGCCATAATCCCTGACTCTTGAAACCTCGAACAAGGGGATTTCTGTCCTAAAAGGCGTCGTACTGCCCTGATGCCCTTCTGAAAGGCGTCGATCAGGCACGACGCCGTTTAGCGCCAGAAACCTGGTTCCCTGGTTCGATCCGAGGGTTTCTCCCTTAACCCCAAATACTCCGAAAAGCCTCAAAACAGAAGGGGAGGAAAAGAAGTTCATCCACCACAAGTATGCTACAAATCCACATTCACGAGCACGGTCATACCCACAAGAACACCCCCTAAACATGCTCAATCTAGCCCAAAACACGTCCTATCATGCCTAGGAAAACACGAGCAACATATGCAAAGTTCGTCCCCCTACCGGTTACTTGAACTCCTCTTGACTCCGTGTCGCCGAACCGCCGCACCGCAGACCGCCGCCGGTACCTCCGAGAACGTCGCCACTCCGCCGGGACGTCGGCCGCCGTCCGGAGAATGGAACGCCGCGAAGGAAGTGGTGGTGGCAGAGGTGAGAGGTAGGGAGGCGTTGGAGTGGTGGAAGAGGAAGAAGAGGAAGGAAAAGGGGAAGAGTGGGATCGGAGGAGGCGGAGAGGGAGAGGAGAGAGAGTGAAAGGGTAAGAATGAGAGAAAGAAAGAAGGGCTCGCGGGGTCAATCAGAAACTGCCTAAAACGCGTCGAGTGAGAGAGACGCCTATCAGATGACAGGACGGGCCGTACTGATAGCTCTTTGAAACACGTCGACCACCACGGACGCCGTTCAGCTGACATGTCAGGCACCGTACACTGACACCGCAGGATCGCAGTCTGAATCGCGTCGTCCAACATGGACGCCGTTCAGACGACGAGACAGGGGCCGTACTCTCGCGGCCCGAGACCCGCCCGCGTGGCGCCCGCGTGGCACAACAGAAATTCATCTAAATGGCGTCCACCTATCAAGACGCCGTTTGAAAGGCGTCGTGAAGTGTAGACGTCATTCAGAAGAAACTCTCAAGGCCCCTCAAGGTCTAACCCAGGAGATCCGGCCCGAAACTGACCCGAAAACTGAACCCGAAACCTCAGTCCTTACAACTACAATCCATGCAAGGTTCGTCCCCCTACCGATCTCTTGGACTCCTCCGGGCTCCGCGCCGCCAAACCGTCGCACCGCAGACCGCCGCCGGTACCCCGAGGACGTCGCCACTCCGCCGGAACGTCGGCCGCCGTCCGGAGAATGGAACGCTGCGAAGGAAGTGGTGGTGGTAGTGGTGAGAGGTAGAGAGGTAGTGGAGTGGTGGAAGAGGAAGAAAGGGAAAGGGAAGGGAAGGAGGGTCGGAGGGTGGAGAGGGCGAGGAGAGAGAGTGAGAGGGTGAGAATGAGGGAAAGAAGGGAAGGCTAGAGGGGTCAATCCGAAACTGGCTAAAACGCGTCGACCGAGACAGACGCCTATCAGATGACAGGACGGGCCGTACTGACAACGCTCTGAAACGCGTCGCTCATCACCGACACCGTTCAGACGAAAAGACCGGCACCGTACACTAACATCGCAGGGTCGCAGTCTGAATGGCGTCGCCCATCACGGACGCCGGTCAGACGACAAGACAGGGGCCATACTCTCGTTGTCCGAAACCCGCCCACGTGGCACCCACGTGGCACAACAGCAACAACCCTAAATGGCGTCCACCCAGCAAGACGCCGTTTGAAAGGCGTCGTGCAGGACAGACGTCATTCAGAAGAAATTCTCAAGACTCCTCAGGGTCCAAACCGGGGGATCCGACCCGAAACCGACCCGAATACTGAACCCGAAACCTCGGTCCTTACATAATTAATGTTTTACACATAGTTAAGTTACGGTGTTTTTGTTATATTTTTTTAGTTGTTCTTGTTTTCCATATATGCTTGTGTTTAATTTCTGAAAAAGAAAAAAAATGGGATTTGTTTAATTTACGTAATTATATTTTTAGGAAACATTAGTTAATTGCATTCTAGTTTAATTAAGTAATTAGTTCACCCAAATTCTCACCTATTTTTAGATAACTAAGAATCACAAGGTTTTCAAAATTAAGATCTTATTCCCTGTGGATCGACCCGGTCTCAACCATGCACTACATTGCTATCTTTATTTGAGATTCGGAAAATTAAGATTGATGTTATTTGTGTTTTAACAACGGCATTTAAAAATCGCATCATCGTGCCAACTTTTTTCTTTTTCTTTCTTTTTCAATGGCATTTCAACATTGGCAACTCATGAGGTGCTTTGGGGCGGCTTCGTAAAGCCTTTTGGAGCCTCTTCAATATCCTTGGCTCATATAGGCAAGTTAATTTTACCATGCCATTTAAGATTTATAGTCTCGGGGAAATACATCCCGAGAACTGGATGATTTCTTTGACCGTCTTCATGGTGATCATATTCACACCGTAGACAGTGCTTCATATATTTTTTCAACCTTCGCTTGGAAAGCACGGAGGTGGCACATGATAGCGCTTCATATGTTTGCCATTTAAGGGAGGAAACTGCACTTCTTCCTTATGATTGGTAAGGGTGTATGCTCCTCCTTCATAAATAGTTTTGACGACATAGGAGCCGATCCAATTACTGATCAACTTCCCTTTTGGATTTGACGCCATGACTTCTCTTCTTTTGACCATAACTAGGTCTCCTTTCTTGAAGGCTCTTTCTTTGACTAGTTTATCAAATGCTCGAGCCATGCGAGCTTGATATATCTGGATATTTTGTTGGACTCGAAGTCTGTCGCCTTCCAAGGCTAATAACTCCTCAAGCCGCCTTTCTGCATTTGATTGATTTCCTTTGATAAGCCCCTGCTCTAAGGCAATGCGCAAAGAGGGGACTTCCAATTCAATTGGTACGACTGCCTCTGACCCATACACTAAGGAATAGGGAGAACAACCTGTTGGAGTTTTGTATATGGTTCTGTAAACCCATAATGCTTCATACATTCTTTCTTCTTAGTCTTTCTTGGTTGAATTGACTGTCTTTGCTAGAAGGTTGCATAGAGTCTTGTTAAAGGCCTCTGCTAACCCATTGGCTTGTGGATTGTAGACTGTAGAGGTCCTCCAATCAATTTTGAATTTCGCAGCTAGCTTTTATATGATTTGATTTCGGAAGCATGTTCCATTATCTGAGATGATCTGATTGGGCGCACCATATTGGAACAACATATTTTGGTGGAGGAACCTTTCAACGGCTGCCCCAGTGACTTCTCTTAATGCTACTGCTTCGGCCCATCTGGAAAAATAATCCGTGGCGGCTATAATATATTTAGCACCTCTTGAAGAGGGTATGAAAGGACCGACAACGTCCATGCCCCATTCGGCAAAAGGCCATGATGGTGCTGTAGGGTGCAAGGGCACTGGAGGTTTTCTTGGAATTGGGCCATGTTCCTGGCATTTGTGACATGATTTGGCATATTGCGCACAATCATCGAACATTGTGGGTGTAGACACGCTAATTTTGACATCATTTCGAGTAAAATTCATATCATATAATAATGCCTCAGAATGGTCTGATATTTAATCATTGGTTAATTTTTATTGATCCTTTTGGGTTAATTATCTAAATAGTATCGGGTCAAACATACATATTTAAGTTAATTAATTGAATTGATTTTAACTCAAATTTCAATTAAAATATGAAGAGGTCTAAAAGACGTCGAGCTGGGTAGACGCCATTTAGATTTTATTCCTATTTTGATGTTTAAATTTGAATTTTAATTAATTGATTAATTAACTAAAAGACGTCTACAAGACACGACGTATTTTAGGTCTCCTAAGTTGTTTCTATCTCTTTCCGGATGTTTATCCTTATCTTAATTAGTGTAAAAGGCGTCTATATTGTGCGATGCAGTTTAGCTAATTACAGATAAAGATAAACTTTTTCTGGATGTTTATCTTTATCTTAATCAGTCTGAAAGGCGTCTTCAATGGGCGACGTGTTTTAGATAATTACAGATAAAGATGAATTAATCTGTACTTATCTGTTAGTTAAGTTGGATAAGTCTCAAAATTTCTCCATGTAAATCCGCGAATGCAAAGAAGTCTACAAATATCCAGCCTCTTGGTTAGTGAACAGTTAGTGATGCTGACGCAATTGATAGTGATCGAGTGATTGTGGCGACGGTTATTGGAGCAGAGAAGCTTGACGACGCCCAAACGCTGAGGTGCTGCTGCTTACAGGAATAGGCATCCTTGTTCGTCCATTCAAGATTCTCTCAAGACCAAGACTTCCAGGGGCCATCCAGCTTAGCTTCTCATTCATTTTGTTTTTCTCGCATCTTCATCCTATTAGCATCACATTTTTCATTTCATCACTCCATGCAACACACACTCACCATCATTCTTCTCAATCCATATCTTAAAGGGGTTTAAAAGACCACCCAGCAAGTGAGTTCACCGGTTCAATTGCATGTTTAAAATTTTCTCTGGAATGGATACTACTTCTTCCTAAGTTCTCATCATTGTCCTTTATTTCTTTCTACTGCTTGTAAGGTACAAAGGAGAATCAAAGGGAGGGAATCAACAACGAACAACAAGGACTCTGGACGATCCTCAAAACTCAATAACAGCCAAAGCAAGAACAAAGACAAGAAATGGCTCTCTTTCTTCAACCGGCTGAAGGAGAGGAACCAAGAACTTAACATCTCTCACGTCCAAACAGGTAGGCGATCAAATCTTCTTTTGGAACTTTTTAGTCAAAAGTTTCTGGCGATCACATCACTTAGTTTCTTTTTAATAGGTTTATTTTGCACTTAAACAACATAGCTTTTTCATGATAATCACACACCCATTTTAAGCACTCACAGTGGGCCAGTAGTAGCCCAATTGTTTGAGTTGATTTTTCATCTTGGGGCCAGACTGGTAAGCACCACAGACCACGGCATGTATTTCCCTCAAGGCTTCAGCTATCTCTTTTGGTGATAGGCATCTGAGGAGAACTTTTCTTTTGCCATCATATGTCACTCGAAAGAGAGTGTCTCCTTTGTATTCATATGAATCATTGATACGGATCAATTTAGCATGCTTGATTCGGGTGCTTAGCAATATTTTATACTTGAACCAATCGAGAAGCATTCCCCTCCAATCAGGCTTATCGGCTTCTTCCACTGCACATACTTCTGTTTGCATTTCCGTTTCTTCTTCCAATACAGTTGGTAACAATCTTCTGTTCTTGACCCATATTTCAAGGGACCCTTCTGGCGGCAGAGCCAGAGAACTTGCTAATTTAGCCAGAGCATCAGTTTGAGCATTTGCACTGCGATTGATATGGTTGATTTCAAAGAAATAGAATCTTTGTATCAGCTTGAGGGCCCTTTTGTGATACGGAATCAACTCGGGCTTTTTGACATCATATATTCCTTGGACTTGGTATATAATCAACATTGAGTTTTCATGGACTTGAATCATTTGAATGCCCATATCCAGAGCAACTTCCAGGCCAACTATCAAAGCTTCATATTCAGCTTCATTGTTGGTGCATGGCTTAGTTAAGGAACACGAGGTATGTAGAACCTCGCCTTCTGGAGATATCAGGACAATGCCTGCCCCAGCATGTGTAGTGAATGTACCATCTCGTACAATTACTGAACGGGAGGCCCTGTCAAAATATAGCTGCCATATCTTTTGTTCTGTATGGTTAGCTTCCAATGTTCTTCATCTGGCAGGTCGGTGACCAACGGTGAATCTTCTGGCACTGAATGTGCTGCAAAGAAGTCTGCAATGGCTTGACCTTTGATGGCTTTCTAAGGGACATATTTAATGTCGAACTCCATGAGGAGGACTGCCCATTTGCCCAAACGACCTTTCAAGGCTGGTCGATTGAGGATATATTTGAGAGGATCAGCCCTAGAGATGAGCTGGATTTCATGTGATAGCATATAGTGCCTGAGTCTTTTAGCTGCAAAGACCAGGGCTAAGCATATCTTTTCAATAGATGAGTACCGGAGTTCGGCCCCGATCAGCCTTCTGCTTAAGTAATATAGTGCTTGCTCTTTGCCTTCTTCATTGTCTTGTGCCAGCATTGCCCCCAAAGAAGTCTCCTGAGCAGCGATATATAAAATTAATGACTGGCCTTTGATAGGTGCCCCAGCACAGGTGGCGATGCAAGGTATTGCTTGATTTTCTCAAGCGCATTTTGACATTCATCATCCCATATGAATGGGACATCTTTCTTCATTAATTTAGAGAAGGGTTCACACCGTCCAGCTAGGTTCGAATGTAAGCGAGCCGTCCCTGAAGGGACTGCAGCTCTTTGAGATTCTTCGGAGGCGGAAGCTCCTGGATAGCTTTGATTTTGGCTGGGTCTATTTCAATGCCCCTGTATCTGATAATAAAGCCCATAAATTTGCCACTTGAAACCCCGAAGGCACACTTCATGGGGTTCATTTTCAAGCTGTATTGCCTCAGCCTTTCAAATATGGTGCGGAGATCTTGCATATGATCTTCCTTTTTCTTGGTTTTGACAACTAGGTCATCAATATATCATTCAACTTGTTGATGAAGGAATTCATCAAATATCTTGGTCATCGCTCTTTGGTATGTTGCACCGGCGTTCATAAGGCCGAAGGACATTCTTTTGTAGTGGAAGATTCCTTTAGGAGTTCTGAAGGCAGTATGGATCTTATCCTTATCAGCCATCCATATTTAATTATATCCCGACGATCCATCCATAAAAGACAAAGCTTCATGTCCTGTGGTGGCATCGACCATGATTTTTGTAACAGGCACTGGGAAGTCATCCTTTGGGCATGCCTTATTTAGATCTCTGAAGTCTACACAGATTCTGATTTGTCCATTCTTCTTTTTGACTGGAACAATATTTGCCAGTCATCTTGTATATTGATTTTCTTGTACGAAGCCAACATCAATTAACTTTTCGACTTCAGCATTGATTTTGTTTATCAGCTCCGGCCTCATTCTTCTCGGAGCTTGTTTGATTGGCTCGATGGCTGGGTCAATGGCCAGCTCATGTTGAGCTACTTCTGGGTCTAACCTAGGCATTTCTTTATAGGACCAAGCAAAACAATCCCGGAATTCCTTCAGAAACGAAATATATGCTTGCTGTTGTTCTTGACTGAGCAATGCACTTATATATGTTGGTCTTGGGTCTTCTTCAGAGCCCAAATTGATTTCAAGGAGCTCATCAACCGTAGCTTGCCCTCCATCTTCAAGTTCTGGAGGTGCTGGCTGGAGCTCCATTAGATCTTCTTCATTTACTTCTTCTTCAATTTCTGCTTCAATTTCGTTGACTTCTTGGTCAATTTCATTTGATTGATTTGCTGTGAAAATATTTGGGGCAGGATCTGCCTGTTGATTTTCTATAAGCTGAATGAGCTCATCTTCCCTTTGACTTGTGTTAATATGAGGTTCAGGGGTGATATATGGAATTTCTTGTTCTTCTGGTATATTCTAAACCATATTGGAATTTGGGATATCATTTTCCTTGACTTCTGCGACTTGGATGTCATCTTCTTCCAAATGTTTCCAGCATTGACATGCCAGAATAGGCGGTTGATCAGCTTCTGGCTGGCTTTCTTGAATAGACTGACCCGTGGGTTGCTCTTCATCATAGTCATCATATATTGCTTGTGCAATTTCTGATATTTCTGGCAAAATAGATGTCATATTTACTGATAATTCAGGAGTTTCTTCTTCCGGTAAAGTATATCCCAAGCCTGGATATTGTGTATGCTATATCAATGCTTTGGACATGTTAGGAGGGTACCATAGCTGTTGGAACCTGCTCCATTCCTTTTTTGTTTGATATAATAAAATTGACTGGGCCTTTGCTAATTCCTCAGTGTGCTTTGTCATGTCTGGGAGACCCATGATGTCAACCCATAATTCTTCTTCTATATCGGAGATATAGCAATCTTTGTCTTCAGTAGCCGACTGCTCATCAGCTCTATAAAAGACTGTTTTATGTCCATCTTCGTGAGGAACCACGAATTTCTTCAAAGGCTCTACGAGCTGACATTCAAACTCTTCAATAGGATGTATTAGTCCGACTGGGACCATGACTTCTATAGAGAGTACATCTTGCTGTTTGGTTGTCTTTGTTGAAGGACTTTTCAGAATTGTATCTTCTTTGTCTTCAAGACTAAGAGAGCCGATATCTGGTGGAGGTGGAAACCATTCCTTGCCCCGACTGGTACCAGGCTTTTCTGTTTCTTATTCTTCTTCTTTTTCCTCCAGGGGTTGAGGTATATAGAGGTTGGCATCCATAAGATGGCATTCATGAACCTCAAAAGGCTTGAGATCAGCGAAGACTCGCTGTATTTGTCCTTCCCAAGGAAATTTGATGCATTGATGCAATGAGGAGAGCACCACAAAATATTGATGTATCCATAGCCGCCCAAGCAAAGTTTTGTATGTGGTATCAGAATTTATGATATGGAAGAGGACTGTGAAGTGAAAGTCGCCGATGACCATTTCAAATTCAACTGCCCCAATTGGTGTTTCTGACTTTTGGTTGAATCCAGCTATTTTGAAATCTTGCACTCTTCTTAGGTGCATATGAAAATGAAATTTTTGGAAAGTTCTGAGAGGCATGATGTTGACAGCAGAGCCTTGATCAACCAGGATTCTATTGAAAGATTGTCCATTTATCTTTCCTCTCATATAGAGTGGTCTGTTGTGGTCATTTGTAGGCAGCAACATATCATCTTCAGTGAAGGTGATGGAAGCCATGAATGACTCATAGGGTATTTCTAGAATTTCTACTACATGAGCTTCATAAATTTGAGGAGTTTTTAAAGCTGCAATGAGAGCCTTTTGCAATTCCTCACTGAGTGACAAAACTTCTCACATAGTAAATTTAGATGACAACCTTTTTAGTAAGCCGATAACTTTCTTTTCTGCTTTTTCATTATCATGAACTTCTAGAAAGGCAACCTGAGGATCTTGTTCTTCAGACGGCTGCTGTTGGACTTATTTACTTTTTTTTGCAGACTTTTGAACTGTCATGAATTCATATAAAGAGGGTAACACCCCATTTTCTTGATCAGAATTTTCTGGATATAGCCCGAGCGGAGGCGGGATTTGAACATTTTTTTTTGACAAAGGCATGGATTCCATTCCTCTGAATTCTGGTTCTGGGATAACATATGGTGTTTCCCCATGCAGCTGGATAATTTTTTGAATGGTAGCCAATGGAGGCTTCCGTCCCCACTTTTTGCCAAAGCGGGTGACATGTTGCTCATTTGGAGTTGATGTAGAGCTTTCCATCACCTCCATTTTTGGAGCAAGGAATATTTCTTCCTCCTCATTATCTTCACTTTCATTTATGGTTGAGATTGTGTTGCAAGACATGACAGTGCAAATGCCTTCCTGCTCTTCTTTTTCGTTTTCCTGATTATCATCAGTCTTCGGCTTTTTGACTTCATGTTCCTAAAATAGGGCTTCTTCATATATTTGCTTCATTGTCATATTTTGGAGTTTCTCCCATGGGATATAATGCTTCAGCTTTATTGGCTTTCTTTGAGGCTGTTCATATTCATCCAAGCTGTCTATTAGCTGTTGCAACTTTGACAGCATATCTTTACCCTTAGGTAGAATTGGTATTGGTGTTTCTCTTTTTCTTCTTCTGTTGGTAACCCTCCTTACAGTATGAGGATCCATCCATTTCCATATACTGCTTGCTGGAGCAGGGTAACTTGAACTTGATTGGGATGTCTCCTACTGAGGGGAGGACACATATTGTTTTTTGCCTGAAGCTGTAGCATTGACCGGCGCAGATAGAGCCATTTTAGACATACCGGATATCATATTATCCAAATTTGGTGGAGGGACGGGTTGAACATATGTCGGCCGTCATGGAATATCTCTATGAATATATACTTCTGATGATTTTCACTTGATATGAGATCTTGGCTTCTTTTTTACTGTTTGCCACTGAGATGTTTGAAGTGGTTGAAGTACCAGTTGCTCATAGGTGACTTGTGTGCTTCTTTCTGCAGTTTCTGAGCTTAATGACTAGTAAATAGGAACCATATGATGCACATTTACAGATGCCACATTTGCTTTTGTCCAGGCATCTGCGGAGGATCGACAAGATGATCTCCCATTTTCAGAACACTTTTTTGAATTAATTTTTCAACTGCATCTTTGAACACATAGCATTCTTCAATAGGATGTCCCATAATTTGGTGATATGGACAATAATTTGGATCATTAGATCTTTTGGCATCTTCTGGCCTCTTCGACTGTGGTAGCACAATCTGATTGTATTTTCGTGCCCATTCAAATAGAACACGAGTTTTGTCTTTTGGGAAGTTGTATGGCCTGTTCATTCTGTCTCTGAGAGAAGATAAGGCTCGGACTTCCTTTTCTCTATTGTTGCTGATTTCGGCCTGCAAGATTGGACCTTTCTTTTGTTGCTCTGTGATGAACGTAGATAAATCTACTGTATTTGACTCACGTGGAGCATTCCTTCTATCAAATTTTCCTTTGTTGTTGCTTGGTTCATTTCTGGATCGGCTCAGAAAACTTTCAATTTCTGATACCACAGTATTTAATTTGTCAAAAGACTTGATTTCAATGGCTACCAGTCTTTCAAGGACTTCATGTTTCAAATTGCCTTTGCATATCACCACTGCGTCTTCTTGACATGGTGGTCTCTTGCATTTCATGCTAAGATTCCTCCACCTAGCAATGAATTTGGAAGCATTTTCATTGTTTTCTTGTTTCATATTATATAGCTCTGCCAGAATGATCTCTCTCTCCACCAGATAAAATATGTCTTGAAATTGCTTCTGAAGGTCGGCCTACCCAGCAACAGAACCAGGCCGAAGAGAAGAATACCATTCAAATGCGAGTCCAGTTAGCGAAGACCCGAAAAATTTCAGCATATAAGATTCATCAGTGGCTAGGTCTCCCATTGCCCCATTATAATATGCCAAGTGCTCTTTTGGATTTCCTTGCCCATTGAATTTTTCAAATTTGGGCACTTTGGTCATTCCCAGCGGAAGCCTCTTCATAGCATGATGCACCGGATATGGCACTTTGTACACATCATATACTGTGGATGTACCTTCCACTCTTTATGCCAGCTTCATATCAATGAGTTGTTCTAGCATCAGCCTTTGAGCCACAGCAGGATATGCTGGATTTGGGAAGAAATTAACTCCCTGAACTTGGGAAGCTTGAAATGGTAAATTTGAAATCAAATTGTCTTGCAATACTGTAGCAAGAGCAGCCTGACTATTGGATACTTGAATATATGCAGGTGTTTCATTCATAGGCACAGGCCTAGATGACTGAATGGATATATTTAAAAGATTTTGAGACGGAGGAGGCGGAACTGGAGGGTTAGACACCCGAGGATAAGAGGAAGTTGAAGCACCTCCTTCTTTTCCAGCCCATCCTACCCCTTGCATTTGGGCATCTTTTTCTTTCAATTGCTTTTTCAACAACTCAATTTCTTGCAATAACAACTGAGTTATGTTTGGTTCTACTTCTTTTTGTTGATTGATTTGTTGTGGAAGCTACTGCTCTGCTGGTGCAGAAAGAGCTTCTCCTGATGCTTCAATAACATTTGCAGATAGCTCTGCTTCTTCATCAATGTTTTCCAATAGGGTAGGAAAATTTTGGGCAACTATGGCTGCTGCTTGCATTCTTCGGGTAACTAGACCCGGCCTTGAGGCTAAATCTCTGATTTCTTCTGGATCTTCAGGAAGTACTACATACTTGTTAATAGTATGACATGAATAAGTTATTAGGTTTCCTTGGGTGAATTCTGCTGATCTCCTTGTGGAAGGAGGTTTCTGCTGCAGCCTTTGGAAGACAGATGTTTTCGAAGGCTTTTTTGGCTTTTCACTTTCATATTTTTCTCTTGACTTCTTTCTTTTTGGCAACTCAACATGAGGCAGCTGCCTTTGAATTGGTTTCCATATTTGCCGCCTTTGTGACTGAAAGACCGGTTTTGATTTTTCTTGTGCATATTGATCTTCTTGATGTTTGGGCACCCAGATTTGTTTTGCTGGTGGCTCTTAACAATATTTCGTCCCATGCCAATAAGCTAGTTTGGGGTTCCTTTCTTGCTTTTCCGACATCTGAATCTTAGCGTTTCCTTTTTCTTTTCTTTCATTTTTCATTCTTTCCCTGTCCATGTCTTCAAAGACCTGCAATGAGTTTTGAACTGGAATATTTGGAACCAGTAGGTCTTTGGAAGTATCAACTTTGCTGCCGTCTATAAAAATCCGCAGGGTCCCAATAAGAATTGATTTTTTGGTTATAGACCATTGTGCAGAGACTGCCTTTGAAGTGAACTGGGGATTTTGACTCTTTCGGGTATTTCCCCGATATTGTTTTGAAGATGATGCAGCATGACTGTGAATAGTGCAGCAGCTGACTACTTGTGCTTGAGGTTGATCAGATATAATCTCAGGTTGCATGAAGACCACCCCGAGAAAATTCGGAAAACCAATAACGGGAGGGAAGCTCCCGAATGCCACAGGTACCGCCAGGTAGCCATAGCGAGCATGGTTCTCGACCGCCAGAGGGCCGAAGAAAACTTTCGATTCCATTGAGTCTCCTATAATACAACAAAGAGATAATCAATAACTTCAAAGAATGGGTGTTATCCTTATTCTTCTGATGAGAAGATGAAGGTAGGACAGGTCCCACCGGGCGTGCCAAAAGAGATTGTCGTAAATTTTTTTAGGGAAAAAATGCACTTGATCTTGATTTTTTGATTTTTGATTTAGATTTGTTATTTGTGCGCTCTATCTGACTTAATCAGATGATTGCGTAGTTCTTCGACCCGATCCCGCTACCCATAAACGGAATATCGTTAATTACATCCTCCTAAGAGGAAAACCCTTAATTAATCGTCGGAAGAATAGAATAACACCCTTTAAAATGATATAAGAAAGATATACAAGAGTGCATTTGAAAATATGAATGAATTTCAATTTTTATTTGAGAAGAAAACTCATTTTTTAGTTTAGAGTTGAGTCTGCACAAGACTTGATTTGATTTTTATTGATGGATGATGATGAGAGACATTTTTTAGTTTTTTTGGATTGATTTATGGGGATGTATTGAATATTTGTTTGAATTTTTATGTTTAGAAGTGAACATGAAGTTGAGTCTGCACAAGGATGCGCAGACTCATTTGTTATCAATGAGAATGCTAGTATTTATTTTGATTTTTGATTTGTGAGAGGATTGACAACCTTTTTTATGGTGTTTTGATTGAAGAGGATGGCATTTTTTAACAAACATTCTTTGAGTGAAGAGATTTTAAATTTGATTTGTAAAGTGTTTTTTATGTTTTCTTATTTGATTTGAGTGGAAAATACTGCAAGGATTTATATTTTTTATGTTTTGAATTTGTAGGTTTTGAAGGATAAGCAATATGTGCAATTTTAATTAAAATGAGATTTCTTTTAGGTATTTTTTATATTTTGTAAAAGGGTAAATTTGAGTTTTATTTGATTTTTGATTTATAGAAAGTATTTTATTTCTATCTTGGGATTTTTTATTCAATTTTAAAGGAATTAGAGTTGAAAAGATTCGGTTTTAGCAATTAGGGGTTGAGTCTGCGTAGAGTAGTGCAGACTCACTTGTCACAAGTCTATTTTTTAGTTTTTTAGGTAATTTCAAGGAAAAAGTTATCATTTTTTGTTTGGGTTTTGATTTGTGGAAAATATAGGGTTTGTTCTTAAGTGTTGGCTTTGATTTGATGGAATTTTAAAAACCAAAATACCAAATTTTAGGAAATTAAGGTTGAGTCTACACTATAGAGCGCAGACTCATTGTTTATAAAAGTGTTTAGCATTTTTTATATTTTTTGTAAAAAGAGTTTTAAGCTTTTATTTAGGTTTTTGACTTATATAAAGTATGAAGTTTTTATGTGAATTTTTGGATTTAATTTGGAGGGAAATTAAGGTCAAGAAGGCCAAATTTGGGATTTCAGGGTTGAGTCTGCGCTGGGTAGCGCAGACTCATTTGTCACCAATGTGTTTTAAGTTATTTTTTGCATTTTTTTCAAGAACAACTTGGTGTTTTTATTTGATATTCTGATAGATAAGAATAAACTTGATTTTTAGAGGGTTTTAGATCATTTTTTAGTGCTCGGGAAGTTGCTTTTTTATTTTTTGTGAATTTCCGGACTGAGTCTGCACCAGGATGCGCAGACTCAAGTCTGAACTGTGGGTTTTTTGTTTGTGAGTTGTTTTATTGGATTTTTGGTGGGATAACTTGATTTTATGTTTTGTTTGATGATTATTTACAGATTTGGAGCTGCGGGCATGATTTGGGGGCCAAGAGATGAGGTTTTGGCCTTGGGATTGATGCGCAGACTCAAGTTCAAAGAAGATTTTAGCAAGATTCTTGAAAAGATGGAACCTCCTGAGGTTGAGGGGAATTCCAAGAGTTTCAAAGAGATGGGGAGCTTCAAATATCAAGGATACAAGAAAAAAGAGTTTGAGTCTGCGCAAGGGGTGCGCAGACTCAACTGAACTTGTGATTTTTGTTTATTTTGAAGGGATTTGGATCCTTTTTGTAAATGGATGTTTATTGAATGAAATGAAGTGTTTGATATATGATTGTGAGTGATTTAAGCAATTTGATTTATTGTTTAGTTGATTTTTTCATTTGAAATGAGCTTATGAAAGTTGTGCAGACTCAACTTGTATTTGAAATCTTGTGTTTATTTAAAATAGAAGATGGCTATCTTACACCCTTTTTTTTTGAATGAATTAACTTTAATTATTTGAGTCACTTGAACCACAAATGAGTCTATCAGGCCATGCAAGGCCTCTTTGACAATTTTGAGTTGAGTATGCGCAAGGGTGCGCAGACTCAGAAAAGTGACGCAGACTCAAGTCTGAAATTTGATTTTTTGAGTTTCTTGCACAGTTCAAACTGCAATTAAATCCACCAAGGGGTTAGTTTCAACCATTAAAGTTAAAATATGAAATCCGGAGTGGATAAAAACAGATTGTACCCCATTCCCAATTGAATTTCCATGGTTATAGGTGCGCAGACTCAAAATCTGAGCATAATTTCAGGTTTATACCTCTTTTAACTTGAAGTGATCCAAGAATCACCACAAATTTGGGGAGGATAACACTGAGAAATCTCAGAAGTTGAGTATGGCTACACGAGGCCTTTTCAAAGAGTGGTTCTTGTGTGGATTTCTTCAAATGACATGATTTCTTCATGTTTATCTCATTCCTCTTGGATCACTTTATAAAGTATTGAAAATGCTTAATACGATGATTCCAAGTTGAATTTCAACCTTCCATTAGGAAAACCTAATGAAAAGGTTTAAGATCTTCATGAAGGATCATGGCATGAAGGGACCCCAACTCCCTTAAAAGGATATGTAATGGCTAACGGACCATATGGATGGCTATAAAGGAGGACGTGCCGAGCATCCAACCACTCACCGAAAGGGTTCTCTTAATGCCTTCAAGATGTAAGAAAAACCCACAAGGGGTAATCCAAAGCATCTCTACATTTGGGGAGTAAGGAACTCCACCAATTTCCCTAGATGATCACATGTAGCCATAAACCATAGAGGTGGCTATAAAGGGGGGCGTGCCGAGCATCCAATCACTCACCCAAAGGGTGCCCTTAATACCTTCAAAATGAAAGGGTTATCCACAGGTAATCACCCATTCCATTTCTACATTTAGGGAGCAAGGAACTCCACCAATCCATTGGGACTTCGGGGCATATCATCTAAATGAACCCATAGAAATGGGAACACAAGAATGATATTTTTTGTGTGATGGCCCTTGATGAGTGACTCAACATGAGATTGTTGGCACCCTTAGATTGGGACATCTTTGGAAAACATCGGAAAACACTTAAAATCTTAAAACATATGGCAAAACTTCAGTTGAAACATTAAGGGCTTTACAACCCAAAGTCCAAGCCATTTAGGGCCTTCATTGGGCTTCAAAGGGACAGTCCTAGGTCCAAGGAACATTTGGACAGCTTGGGGGAGGATCAAAGAATCACCTCAAGCCCAAAAACCCACTTGGAAGAGGCGCAGACTCAAAACCTGCAACTGGCGCTGAGTCTGCGCAGGGAGGCGCAGACTCAACATAGTAGCACCTGCAAGCCCCAGATTCAAGCTGAAACCCAGATTTTTGGTAAAAAATTGGTTTAAAACTAACCCAAATGATAGAAAATAAAGTATAAAAGGTTTAAATCCCAAAATACTTATTTAAATTATATTTTAGATGCATTTCTTTAGGAAAATATCATGAAAACTTGAATATGAACATATGAGAAACTTAAGTATACTTTTATCTTTTCCATGGATCTCTCCTTCTTGGCTCCATGTTAGAGGGTTTCTACCCGAAGAAGCTCATCCCCAACTAGTGAGGGAACCTCCTTGAGAACCTCTAGGGCCTAAACCCTTAGCCATTAAAGGAAAAAATCCAAACAAAACCCATTTGGATCCAACATAAAAACAGAAACTTAAATCTGGATATATATGGAACTTAGGGGATTTCTCTTGATGTTTGGCCTTGGGAGAACATCATCCATAGAGGGGATGTGCTCCTAAGGGTCATGGAAGGCCAAGCCACCTTGAAAAACCCCAAAACCAAAGGCAAATAAATGGAAAACCAGTTTTCAGGAAATCTGGACAGCAAAACACATCTTGGGCCATATCTCCATATTTAGGGGGTTTCAAGGCTTGAGGAGACCATTTCTATGATCTAGAAAGGCCCCTCTACCATCCCCATACGAAAAACACATGCCTTATGAAGGGAAAAAATGCCATAAAAGCAAGATAACCAGCAGATTCACAAAACAGACTCAGAAAATCTGAACCTTACATTTCATTACTTTCAATCACCATGGATGAACATCAAGGGGGAGATAGAAGCTTCCATGAACATCAAAATGAAAGAAAACATTATAAGAAAGCAAGAAGATAGAAATAGACCCTTTCTTTACCCCCACTCTACCTTGGAGAGGGGATGAGAAGGGAGAGTGGCTCTTGAAGCCTACAATCTTGCTCTCTTCTTCTCTAGCACTCTTCCTTTCTTATTCTCTTCTTCTCGAACCCTTTCTTCTCTCTTGGGATGCAGGAAATGGAGGGGAAGGAGGAGGGAGACGTGCTCCTCCAAGCTCTCTCACTTTTCTTCTTCTCTTTTCTATTTTTTGGGATTTTCGTCTCCAACTTTTTGTTGTAGAAGATGGGGGTTCTTTTATAGATAAAGTTGGGTTACTTTTGGGGGGTAGATTAGGTATCCATTAGCCTTGGATTAGAGATAAGAAACCCCTCTTGAGAGCCCTCCAATGAGGCCACAACACTTGGAGAATCATGATTGGCTTCTCCTTTTGCTTTTCACCTACCCTCTTCTAGAAGAATCTTAAGGGAGGGACCACTTGCTTTTCTTCTTGTCCTCCTTTGGGCAGATTTGACCATGGGTCAAAGAGATAAGAATAGGCCATGGGGGGGACCATTTGGGCTCTTTTGAAGGCTGCCACGAAATTGGACTTTGGCCTTTACTTTTTGGACCCAAATTGGCCCTATTGGGCTTCTTTTGCTTGAGATAATGGGCCTAGGCCTGCCCCCTTGGATTTCTTCATCATTTGGGCTTAAAGTAACCCCTTTTTGACTTCTTTGGGCTTGCAAGAATGGGCATGACAGTTGTCCATTAATTTTCTTCACTTGGGCCTTCTTTTTGAAAAAATGCTTGGACCTCCTTTGCTTGAGATAATGGGCTCGGTTGCACCATTGAATTTCTTCACCATTTGGGCCCTAGAGTGGCCCCTTTTTTTATTCATTTGACTTGAAAAATAGGCATGACTGCTGCCCATTTACTCTTCTTCACTTGGACTTTATTTGAAAAATTACTTGGCCCTTTCTTACTTGAATTAATGGGCTCGGTTCTTCCTTTCAATTCTCTTTGATTTGGGCCTTCTTTGTTGATCTTTAGGCTCTTCTTCTTGTTCAATTTTTTGGTGACAACATCATATCACCAAATTTAATTGACCTAGTCTAAGGAAAAACAGTTCAGGTCAAGGACTAATTTAGCATGATAATTACAAGTAGAAAAATAAAACATGGTGCTTGCAGTTACGATAAGTATGATCGTCACAAGAATAGATTGTGGTGGTTTACGTTATGCTGTCTTTTTTTTCTTTTTTAAAGGTTTATGTTATGATCAGCACACATAACACAAAAAACTTGATTAGGGAGTCCAATTTTTTATATTAAGTACAACACCCCATTACACACACTGCACATGCACATGCATGCAAGACGCAAAGACACATAGTCGCCTCTCCATAAAGTTTAGGTGAGGGGAGACCAAAGGCTCAGATGTAACTATTTTTTTGCCTCTAGGGGCTTCTGTATACATTAGCGATCTATACAAACGGCTGCAACCTGATTGCCTACTGACAAAATAACACAACACACAAAACACAAACACACACACGCATACACAACCTTCCAGCGAGGAAATATGGCCATCCAGGGCCACCACGCCGTTAGGAGACACTTTGCAGTGGCTGCAAAGGTAAATGCATTATCATCGCCTCACATACACACATAGGACACACACACACAACCTACCACATACAAAACCCACACACACAATAGAAACACACAACATAAGAAACTTGATCCTCTAATCTCCTTAATGTGCTCCTTCAAAGTATGAACTTAGCCAATAAGTACACAAGCCGCGAGGGAGCACATTGACGAGATTAGGGGGTCCAATTTTTTACAATAAGCACAATACCCCATTGCACACACTACACACGCACATGCACGTAAAACACAAACACACATAGTGTTGGGTTCCGGGCGGGACACGAAGAACGCAACGAAAACAATAAAAAATATCCCGCCCGATGCCCGTTGATCCGTTTTGGAACGAAAAACTAAAACCGAAAAATAAACGGGATGATTAAATCACCATGCGTGGATTCGAACCAGCTTTCGTCTCGGTTCTGTCGAGGTGATGCCGCGAGCTGCACAAGTGTCCGGCCTCCAGCGGTATCCACGCAATTCTCCGCGGTGGTTCGTCCTCACTCCCTCGCTCGTATTAGCTCTCTCGCTGAAGATCAATTGCCGCAACGATGTCCGAAAACCCGCGGACGGGAATTCCGGACTTTTGGGAATCACATGCAGCGGAGACAGAGACTGTCCCAGCGCCTCGAGAGGGGCGCCCAGAGGAGGAGGAGAGAGAAAGGGAGACGGCCAGCATGGGAAAACCCTGGAACTTGGCCTAGGATTTCTCAACAGCACATATATATATATTAAATCGACGCGACTTTTCACAAAAGTCCCTGACTTAATATAAATCCCACTTAAACACCACCGACTGAGAATCTTATTGCGTGTGACCCTCTAGGCCCATTAACCAGTCCGATTTTCAGCCCGTTAAGTCTAATAACTAGTTATTGACTTATTGTAATTAATTAATATCTAGATATTAACTAATTACTTAACCGAATTAACATCTCATATAAATTCGGTCGGACTTCCGATCAAGTTGGGTGCCAAGCAACACCGTATGATCCCGGAAGGTAATGGGGTTCAACAACCCACTCATGGAACCTATCCGTCCACAATTACCGCGTGGCTATAATCCTTCGTTCGCACAATGCTCTCGAGTTAACATAGGATATGGTCAACTGCCAAACCCTAGATGGTCAACTCACTTGAATTAGACTCCGCTGTACAATATCCGAAAACACCTTTTCAGATATTGTGTCTGCTCTAGCCAGAGACTCCTACGAATCTATTGATAAGTTCACAATTTTACATAAATAACAGATGAAATTTACACACTTTGCTATCAATTTAATGAACAAAATCACATAGAATAATAGATAAATCAATTGTGCTTTTGAACATATTAATTTTGTAAAATTCGAATTTCAAATATCATCACTGCATGAATTGAATAAGGGTAGCAATTTCATTCTCAAATAAGACTTTCTCGACAATTATTCAATGTGCATTTGGATGATTTATTGATTGTCGGATGAATTTAACTATTATTTTATGTGATTGTCGTATGATTTATTGCTATCAATTATTCACTTCTCCTTCACCCCTCCATCCGAACCTCTCTCTCATTTTTCTCTTCTACAATTTTTTTTTTTGTTCATCTCTCTCTCACACAGTTTTCAAAATTATTTTTTTTCCTTTTGTTCTCTCTCTTGTGCTCCCTCTCTCTCTCTCTCCGAGTTCTCTCTCTGCCTCCCTACACTCTCTCTCTCTCTCTCACACACACATACGCAGCTCTCTCTCTCCCACCTGCTCTCTCTCTCTCTTCCCACCTGCTCTCTCTCTCTCTCTCTCTCTCCCTTTTGCTCCCTCTCTCTCTGCCTTTTGCACGAGTACTATGCCCTCCCTAGGCCCGCGCCAGGCCACGCGTCGGCTCCCTCCAGCACCAGCTGCCATCGGAGAACCCGCGCGGCAAAACCTTACGGTTCGCAACAACGAGCCTCGTCGCTCGTGCCATGCGCGAGGAGCTTGAGCGCGCCATGCGGCGATGACCGCACAGTGCCGCCGCCCTGTCAGCCCAGCGGGCCCCCGCCTCGCCTGCCTCGCTCTCAACGCTCGCACATGCAAGCAGGAACTGCCTGCCACGCGGCGACCCGCGAGCGTTCGCGTCAACTGCCATCGTCGCCCGAGCCCGCTTGCTCAAGCGCGCCGCTCCCCGCCCTGCCACGCAACGCCATGAGGGCGCTTCCCACCTGTGCACTTGCCGCGCCCCCGTACGACTACGAGGTTCGCTCTGTCACACGCCATTGCGTCGCTCCCTGCTCCGCCTAGCCCGGTCCACTGCCCCTTCCTTCCCAGTGCCCCCTCTGGGCCTGCCACACATCCCAGCCAAGCGATTCACAGAGCCTAAGCACCCACATAAGGCTCACATAGGCCCTATCTGCCTGTTATTGCTTCTGATTCAATTTGTTTTAGTTATTAAGAAATTAGTTAGCATTTCTATTATTTTCTTGGATCATTGTAAACTTTCTTATTGCAATAATAGTGATCATGTCATTTTCCTTTTAAAGCTAGTGGATATTTCTATTAGTTTTCTAGACTTAGATTATTTAGCTAGGTGCATCTATTTTGTTTAATCTCATCAATAGTGTTTTAGTAGCTTCTTCCTCATAAAAATTAGGTATTTATAGTGTTTTAGAGGTGTTATTAAATTCTGGTAACTAGTTAATTATATTTTCTAGATTTACATATCAAAGCCACACTTGTCAACAAATATTTGCTAAGAAAACCCAAGAATTTCAAAGTTAATAATTCTATTTCTCCGTGGATCAACCCGATCTCAACCAAGTACTACGTTGTTATTTTATTGAGATTCAGAATTTAAGATTGATGTTATTTGTGCTTTAACGACGACAATTAAAATATACATCATTTATTCTAGAGTGTAACGACCCGCCACGATATAATCGGGGATCCGATTACTAAATGGGTAAATCAAGATCTCGACAAGTCTGGAAAATAAATGATAATTAAGCTAAACATCCACATCACATCGAATTGTAAAGGAAGTGCATAAATTAAAAAAAATTATTACAATTCGACTTGACTCAGCAATTAATTACATACTCCAACAGAAAAGAAATAATTAAGTGTACAGGCCAGAAAGAAAATAACAACTACATCGGGGCATACCTCAGAACAGCGGCTGCTGGCGCGCAATCCAAGGTAACACTCTCTTCGCTACGCCTGCCTGGAACCCTCACCTAAAAATCGCAAGGGATGAGTCTTATTGAAATAGACTCAGTAGGGATCCTTCGATCCCCACCACCCACTCATACACCCACAAGTGCAATACACAATTATCGGCAATTTAACTAAATAAAGCAGTAAACACAATTCCCAGATTTCGATACAAAGCACATGCATTTATAACAGTAACATGCACGATTCTGAAACCATTCTACCACGGAGTCCACAACTAGCGTCTCGGCTAAACACATAAGTCACACGGCCGAACGCGGAAAACACCGACCCGCTGAGACCAAATAGCAACCCCTCGGATAACGCACTGGCTACTCCGGCCTGACCTGGCTCAAGGTGGTTCTGCTTCCCCCAACACGAGTGACACTCCGAATGTACCACTCCAACACCGGTACTAGCTATACCCCGGGGTACACCAGGTGACTCTCTCTAGGCGTCACCCCACCACTCCCACACCGGCGCCGTGTCACTCCCACACCGACATAGGGTGTCTAAGCGCTAACAACTATCACTCTAGGCCCACGATCGCACAAAACGCAACACTGTGCGATCTGATCATGTAGAAATCATCATCCTCGAGTATATTTTTCAAACATGCATTTATCCCAACTATCTAACAATGTAAACACATGTTAATTGCATGCTTTAATGAGATTCTGTCTTGAATCGCGTCGCCCAAGGCCGACATCATTCAAGACCCCTAAACTGGTTCATGTGAAAACTGGCCTCGGAAGTTGGCCTAAAATGCGTCGTGCACAGTAGTCATCTTTTAAAAGGCATCGCTGTTCCTAATCGCCTAATCACGACAGAAACAGAATCAGGCTTTGGGGTGATCCGAAGTAAATCGCGTCTCTGTCCCTCAACGCTATTCAATCCAAAGACATAGTATGTTATCTGGGGTAAATCGCGTCTTGGGTGGAAGCCGCCTTTTAAATGGCGTCGTTGTCCCCAGACGCCATTTAACCCTCACAGACAAGTTCTCCCTCCGCCTCCCCCCAATTCACAAGGTGAGATTTCCTCCCCGAAATGGCACAAAAATGCCATAAAATAGAGGAGTAGGAGGAGAACCCAAATATCCAATAAAAACCCATCAATTCTAATTTTGTGATATAAGCATTCCACCCCGAAAATCTCCTAAACATACTTGAAAGTGGGAAAACATGGTTTTAAACAAAACAATGTGAGGATCGTCACCCTATTGGTTACTTGAATTCCTCCGAGCTCCAAGCCGCCAAACCACCACACCACGAGCTGCCGCCGGTACTGCCGTGGACGTCGTTACTCCACCGAGACGTCGGCCGCCGTCCGGAGAGAAATGCGCCGCAGAGGAGGTGGTGGTGGTAGTGGTGGAAGTTAGGAGGTTGATAGAGTGGAGGGTGAGGAAAAATGGGGAGAGGAAAGGAAGGAGAAGGGGGCACCGGACGGATCGGAGGGGAGAGGGAGGAGAGAGAGAGAAATAAAGAGAATGAGGGAAAGGAGGAAGGGTTCACGGGGTCAAACCGAAACTAACTAAAACGCGTCGTCCAAGGTCAACGCCAATCAGACGACAAGACAGGTCGTACTCTGACATACCAGGGCCGTACTCTGAATGGCGTCGTCCAATCAAGATGCTGTTCAGACGATAAGATCGGGGCCGTACTCTCGCGGCCCAAAACTAGCCCACGTGGCACAACCTAAAACGCGTCCACCTAACCGGACGCCATTTGAACCGCATCGAGCAAGCTTGACACGATAAAGAACACAAGCCTCAGCCCCACAAGGGCCCAAACCAAGGGATCCGACCCCAAAACTGACCCGATAACCGGATTCGAAACCTCAATCCTTACATAGAGCATTCTCTCTCCAGTTACCTGAGAGCGAACCATCTTTTATTGAACACATAATTACCTTCGAAGGTCTTCTGTTGGACCCGATCCTTGACTATTAGAAATCCCGTAGATAGGGATTCGTAGGTCAAAGTCAAAGTCCAGAAGTCTACCGACAAGGTGTCTTTGGTGTCTCAAGTCCAAGGATGAACTACGCCACTGTGACGATGAATCAAGCCGGTTGACAGTCAGGTAAATTATCATTCAGCGATTCATATCGGATCAGTTCAGTGAACTCATTCCCCAATGAGTACTTATAGGTTTATCATTGTGTCTCCACACAAATAACTAACGAGATCAGTCACCCTCATCACATGACTTAGAATAACCTGTACTAGTCTTGTCAGATGTTTGATGTCCTTCTCAAACATCCTACGATTAGGAACAATTGTGAATATGTGTTTATAAGTCATCAGTCTCATTATTATGATCTCATTATAATCTGATGACTATTGCACATATTCATGGACTTCATTATGCGCAATTATAAATATGTCAATCTATATAATGAATTTACTGCCATTAATTAGTGAATCAGATTGAAACAGGTGCCTTATGATTGGTTTAGAGGACACCTATATCTATCAATCTCACACTTGGACTCAAGACAATCACCTTCGCATTTGATCTCCATCAAATCTAGGTGATGCTCACATAAAGTCTGTAACTAAGACTTGGTCAAGGATCTGCCAGATTATCTACAGATAGAATATTTTCCATTACGTTATTATCTCTTAATCCTATGTCTCTAAACTTGTGAAAAAAGAGCCTCAGAATGTTCTGCAACTTCTGATGAGAACATGGCTCGATCACAAAATTGATCTCTCCCACTATTGTCCTACAACAATGGGATGGTATTAGATATCTTTTAGAACCATATCTAGTTCAAAGATGAACTTCTTCATCCATACTATTCCAATAACAGTATCACTTGTTTATGTTGTCATCTTAACATCGAGTTCTGGGTTGGAACCTTTCTAATCCATTCATTTCTTATTAGAAAGTTAAACCCATGATTTGACTTGAAATTTGAGTCAGTGTGATCTCATAGTTTCAAATCATCATCTCCATATACATGAGTACATCCTTAGTACTTCTTAAGTACTTAGTGATGAAGGTTTCCCTATATCCTTTAAGAAATCTTTTTTTTAAAGAGATAAATTCCTTAGCTCAATAATTGAGACTTATTATAGAATTTATGTCAAACATTTTGACATACAGGTCAATGTAATATCCCCACTAATCTATCTTAATAGATTCGTATTTCCAATACGTGGGATGTTATTATTAAACATATTTTGGAGGAAAACATGGTTAATAATGCTTTTACTGATAGTAATATCCTGATGTCATTCACAATGACTTTGATGTTATTATCATAAAACATTACTAAAGCGACCATACTCCCACTGTCCTCTTTGAACACACAGAGTCCGTGATCATTCTTAATGATCACGTAATATTTGACAATTAAGTAAAAAACTCTTATTACAACTTTGGGAAGCTTTAGTTTGATTCAAATAAAATTTTGAAATCATAGCTTCCCTCCTTAATATTCAAAAAGCTTTAAAGGTGTATCATATACATCTTTTCCTCAATTACATTGAGAGAATGTTTTTTATATCCAACTGCAATCATCTTATCATTATGATAGGCAGTATGGGCAAATAGAATTTTAATAAACTTATTAATGGTAACCACTGAGAAAAATTTGTCTAAGTCAACATTTTGACATTGACTATTTCCTTCAGATTACCATATATGTTTTAAGTAGTCCATTTATGCTAATCTTCATTATGAAGATTTGCTTACTTCAGGTACAATACCCTCTAGCAATACTATCAAGTTCCGAACTCAATAGTAATTATGAACTATGGCTTAGAATTCTTAACTTCTTGTCAATCTCAAAGTTGTAATGACAAAGAGCATCATCATAGATTTTAGATCATAATCTATATCTTTGAGCTCCTCTCATCATGCTAAATTTGATATGTCAAACATATCCTTCTAGTCACTGAGAGAATCTAAAAAATCTATGAAACTCTCTGATGTGTGTTTTGAGTAGTTCCAAACAACTAAAGATTATCTAATAATCTTATGTTAATTTGTGGGTCTAGAACATCTTCTAGTTTTATCAGCCTCTACTGTCTTCTCTGAGGACATGTTTCTCTTCATAGAAGACAGCTTTCAGGACGATAATTATTCCATTATTGCCTGGCCAATAAATGTAATGTCCAAACTCTTTGGACATTTCACAAATTCACACCACGGTATAACTTGACTTTAAAATCAGGTTAGTTTATAATTCACATGTAACAATCCGCCATCCTATAATCGGGGATCCGATTACTAAATGGGTACCGAATCATTAAATTTGGAGCCAAATCAGGATCTCAATAAGTCTGGGAAATAAATGATAAACTAAGCTAAACATCTACATTACATTGAATTGTAAAGGAAATGCAGAAATTAAAATTTATTACAATTCGACTTGGCTCAGCAATTAATTACATACTCCAATAGAAAAGAAATAATTAAGCGTACAGGCCAAAAAATAACAACTACATCGGGGCATACCACGGAACAGCGGCTGCCGGCGCGCAACCCAAGGCAACACTCTCCTCGCTACGCCTACCTGGAACCCTCACCTGAAAACCGTAGGGGGTGAGTCTCATCGAAAAAGACTCAATAGGGATCCTTCGATCCCCACCACCCATTTACACACCCACAAGTGCAACACACAAATATAGGCATTTATAATAGTAACATGCAAGATTCTGAAACCACATTACCACGGAGTCCACAACTAGCGTCTCGGCTAAACACACAAGTCACACGGCCGAATGCGGAAAACACCGACCCGCTGAGACCAAACAGCAACCCCTCGAATAGCACACTGGCTACTCCAGCTTGACCTAGCTCAAGGTGGTCCTGCTTCCCCCAGCACGAGTGACACTCCGAATGTACCACTCCCACACTGGTACTAGCTATACCCCAGGGTACACCAGGTGACCCTCTCTCTAGGCGTCACCCCACCCCTCCCACGCCGGCGTTGTGTCACTCCCACACCGACACAGGGTGCCTAAGCACTAACAACTATCACTCTAGGTCTATGATCATACAAAATGCAACACGGTGCGATCCGATCACGTAGAAATCATCGTCCTCAAGTATGTTCTCAAACATGCAATTAACCAAACTATCTATCAACATAAACACATGTTAATTGCAGGAATTAATGAGATTCTGTCTTGAATCGTGTCGCCCAAGGCCGACGTCATTCAAGACTCCTAAACTGGTTCATGTGAAATCTGGCCTCAGAAGAAGGCCTAAAACACGTCGTTCAAACGGGTCGCCGTTTAAAAGGCGTCGCTATCCCTAGTCGCTTGTTAATGACAAAAACAGAAACAGGCCTTGAGGTGATATGAACTAAAAAGCGTCGTGCACGGGGGTCGCCTTTTAAATGGCATCGCTGTCTCTGGACCCTATTCAATCCAGAGACAGAGTATGTTATCTGGGGTTAAATGGCGTCGTGGGTGGAAGCCGCCTTTTAAATAGCGTCGCTGTCCCCAGACTCCTTTTAATCCTGACGGACAGGTTCTCCCTTCGCCTTCCCCCAAGTCACAAGGCGGGATTTCTCCCCCAAGTCACACAAAAACACCACAAAATAGAGGAGGAGGAAGAGAACCTAAATACCCATTAAAAATCCACAATTCCTCATTACATACAATTAGTATTTTCACCCAAAAAATCCCCTAAACATACTCAAAAGCAGGAAAAACGTGGTTTTAAACAAAACAACGCGAGGATCGTCACCCTACCAGTTACTCGAACTCCTCCGAGCTCCAAGCCGCCGACCCGCCTCGCCATACGCTGCCGTCGGTACCGCCGTGGACGCCGTTACTCCACCGGGACGTCGGCCGCCGTCCGGAGAGAAATGCGCCGCAGAGGAAGTGGTGGTGGTAGTGGAGGAAGTTGGGAGGTTAATGGAGTGGAGGGGAGGTTCATGGAGTGGAGGAAGAGGAGGAATAGGGAGAGGAAAGAAAGGAGAGGGGGAAAGGGATCGCTGGAGGTCGGAGAGAAGAGAGGAGAGAGAGAAGAAAGGAGAGAATGAGGGAAATGAGGGAGGGTTCGCGGGGTCAAACAGAAATTGGGTAAAACGCGTCGTCCAAGCCTGACGTCATTCAGACGACAAGTCTGGGCCGTACTCTGAATGGCGTCGTCTAATCAAGACGTCGTTCAGACGATAAGACCGGGACCGTACTCCCGCGGCCCAAAGCCAGCTCACGTGGCGCCCACATGGCACAACCTAAAACGCGTCCATATCGCCAGACGCCATTTGAACCGTGTCTCGTAAGCTCGACGCGAAATAGGAATCCATGCCCCAGCCCCACAAGGGCCCAAACCAAGGGGGTCCGACCCCGAAACTGACCCGATAACCGGATCCGAAACCTCAATCCTTACATTACATCTCATATAAATTATTTGGTTTTCATATCTTATATAGACATACATTGACTTATTTAGAATCATATATAAAATATGGACATCTAATGTCCATACTCAAATTCATAAGGATATAAGAATTAGGCAAATCTTATTATGTATTGTACCATATCTTAATAAGGTGCAATTCCTCATTCTATCATATTACTATGATATACAATGAGGATCAATCGAGTGATGATACAATTATCATTTTAATGATTTGTGTGAATCAAATACTTAAATATTAAATTCTTTGATCAAATCAAGGAATTCTAATCCTTCATATTGATCTTATACCTTAATCTCTCAGATGTATTCGACTTGTACTTCATTAAGTACATACAGTTGAATCATTCCAAGAGTAAACTAATAAGGTAAGTTAATAGAAGTGATTATCTTTAGCCTTAAGAGGATATTAAGCTGTTTACATCAGTATGTATTAGCACCAATAATTTCTTATTTTACAACCATGTGTACACTACCATAAATAATCATGATTTATATAGTTCATTTCTATAGAAGACTTATGAACATTCATCACATGAGATGTCATATCAAGAATCTATAGTGCATTGACTGATTTTAAAATCTTATGGAACAACTATTGTTCCTTCTCAATCAATGTTATAATTCTTGATATCTTATGGAACTAAACAACAATTATTTACTTTCATATTAAACTTTTATAGATATACAAAGATTTATTGTCTGAGAGTAACCTATGCATATCTTGAACAATTATTGAGTCTATCTCAACTCTTACATTTTCTCGACTTTCTTTTACATGTCTAAGTCTGTATAGTATCGTAGATATGAGAATCATTTCCAATATATCATATTGGATATGCTAATTCTCCAATAGACAAGTAAAAGTTGATAATAAGAATATATGAGACTTCTTACAAGTTTCATATTCATTTTACCTTTATTAATATATTTATATTGGTCGCAGTGAGAGAACTGCTACCTCTCTCTTCCAGGTGACTTGCCTTCATCCTTTTCAGGTGTGAGTTCGACCATTTAAAATCTTACCACTTGCCTTTCTCAAAGGCATATTATGAATATCTCTTCTCATTGGTCTATCCAAGTAAAAAGATTCATGATATCTGATTAGGATAATGACTATCACTAAGCCCTGAAGACATTCTTCAAAGTTATCTAGTCAATCTGAATCCGAGAAGTATTAGCATCTAATATGCCAAAATCTCGAATTGATAGACGACATTTTAATGAACGAAGGAAATAACGTAATTTAAGCAGATAGTTCTTATAATTCAATTATGGTCTTTTATCTCGAATTATTTCTTACTATTTTTTCGACAAACTGTATAACCTTCAGGTATACAGAATGGGAGACTCCGACGGTCTCCTAGTGAGGATCAGAATCTCCAAGAATTATAATATGACTTCGGATAAACACATAGTATCATACCATTATCTTAGAACAACCATCTCATGGTAATTGCAACTCCTTGAAATATCCGATCTTATTTAAGCTCCCAGGTCTTTAATGATCCCGAGTAAACACAGTAGACCATTATCCCTGGTCTATGCTTTACCATCATTACGTGATAGAGTAAAGTAAGAATGTAGCTCCCGGGTAAACGCGAGAATAGCTACACCGTTTCTCCATTCCGATCTCAAAGCATCATAATGCCATAGTTAATGGTCTTTTCATCAGATGGTGGCAGATCTCGGGTAAACACATAAAAACTGCTATCATTGAATCAAGTTCTAAAAACTATATTGATGGAGAACTACGCGGTGCATTCTCAACGACTCGCGCTTCGACTTAGACTTTATGTTGAAGGTTTTGTTTATTTTATGTTGGTCTCATCCTAGGTGATAGTTTATAAATATATGATATATATTTAACTATACCTAAATAATAGCAATTGATTCAAAATCAAAAACTAAAAGCATGCATAATTCATACATGTTCATTATGTGATCATGGACAGCACGGTGATTAATTGGAGTCAAACAATTAATCACCACAACAATATAACAATTATATAAACAAAACATGCAAACACACAGGCATTGGTGATCTCATGTCCTGTCGTCTGCCTAGTTGCAATAGTAGATCATCCTCGCCTCTTTTCGACCAACACGATCAATCACAAACAATAATAATTTTTTGAAACAATTTTCAAATACATATTAACTGTAAAAAAAGCCTTATGGCCGAGTACAATAACAAATGGAGATAGAATTACATCAGAATGAGAGAGAGAGAGAGAGAGAGAGAGGGAGGCACGCAGGCCACATTAATTAATAATTAATTAACCAACTCATGTTCTAAAATGATCCACACAAACCACATACCATCACATGATATGAAATAAATAAAGTGCAAGTCCATGACCACCACAAATTTTAACCATCCATATATGATAAAACACATCACATGAAGGTTAAAATTTGAAAAATTAATAATTTTGGTTTTCTTAGAACCTGGGTACCAATCAAAATTGGATAAATTTGGATTTTCGAAAATCTTATTTTCTAACATGCAATAAATCTAATTAAAGCATCAGACACATCAACATGTGCAAACAAAACTAAAATTAAAATTCTAAAATATTCCATGCAAAATTTAGAACAATTCTAAATTAATTAATCTAACACTTAGATTAATTTTAAATCACATTAATAATAATTATTAAGGCGAAACAATCTAACATTTAGATAGAATTAAAAACTTCATAAATAACACTTATAAAAGAATTTCTAATTCCTATTTAATTACTTAACAACTCTTTGTTGAGTACCCCTTTTATCAAATAATATTTTTCAATAACAATTATTAAGAAACAATAATTAGAACATTTATAATCAAAATAAGTCTAACAATCAGACTTAATTTAATCTCTCAATAACTATTATTAAAAGATCAATTTAAGTAAATTAGATCTTTGAAAACATTAATTAAAAGATCCTTGAGAATATTAATTAATTATCTTAATAACTATTATTAAGACTTAATTAGTCCTTAATAACTTTTATTAAGTTTTATTCTCAAGAAATAATTAACCTTATTATAACAATTATAAAAAGTTAATTAATCACATAGTAACCTTTTATTATGTGTCCATTAATTAAAGCTTTAATTTCATAACAACAATTGTTAGGAAATTAAATATCTAACCACCTTTGTTGAATCGCCTAATTAAAATTAATTAACAACATTTGATAATTAATATTCAGGTTACAAAATAAAAAATTAACAACAATTGTTAATTCAAATTTAAGATCACATCTTAAAAGAACCCTTCTTGCAATTTAATTAAAAGCAATATACAATTAAGATCATATCTTAATTATTACCCCTTTATTCACTTAGAAATAAAATTAACAACATTTGTTAATAATTCTTAAGATTATATCTTAAAATTAAAAACCCATTTAAGATCATATCTTAAAATAACCCATTATTAACTGAAAATTATAAATATATGTTTAAAACCTATTTTAAACAATATGCATTTCAAGTCAATAGGGGTGGGATTTATTTTAAATAAGACTTTAAAGGGAATAAAGGTGTTTATAAGGGGTAATGGGTTTTACTAGGGCTTAATGGGCTGGGTAGAAGGGGTTTAGGCCCATTGGGTCAGGGGCCTGGGCTCGGGCTTGGTTAAGCCAGGTCCAGGTCCCTGGCTCGAGCCAGTCTGGCTCGAGCCAGTCTGGCCACTGGCTCGGGCCCAGGGCTCGGCCAGCCCTGGACTAGGGCATGCCCAAGCCAAGCCCGGTCGGGCCGGCACGGGACCGCCGGTCCGAGTCCTCAGCGCAGCGCTCGGCCGAGTTTGGGGCTAGGGTTTCTGCCCAGCCCTTCTTTGGTTGATGCGCTTTAGGGCGACGCCGCCGCCATCGCCAACGGCCAGGGCGGCCGGAAGCTGCAAGGGGTTGGCCCCTCCATCCTTCCCAGGCGCCGGCTATGGCCGGCCGACGTGCCCATGGCCGCCGGTGACCCCAAAGATGCCCCAAAAACTTGCGGTTATCCGTGGCCTTCCCACCCCTAATTTTTCCAACTATTGAAAAATTCAGAGAGAAGGGGGCTCACTGCCGGTCCCCGCCGCCCAACATAGGTCCTAGGGAGTTCGCAGAGGCCGCCGGTCATACCGGTCTCCACTATGGAGGTGGTCGTACTCCATGAAAGGTACATCGAAGCCTGTTAAACTGATTCTTCATCTCCATGAAGAACGCAACGAAAAACCGATTAAAAAATTCATTTTTCTTCATAAAAAAATAATCTAATTATTAGACGTTCATCCCACGAACTGTATCTACGAAGAAAAATGAATATATATATGGAATTGATTTAGAATGATAATTTAGTCGTCCCGAAGCGGATTAGAGCGGAACCTGGCTCTGATACCACTGTTGGGTTACGGGCGGGACACGAAGAACGCAGTGGAAATAATAAAAAATATCCCGCCCGATGCCCGCTGATCCGTTTCGGAACAAAAAAATAAAACCGAAAAATAAACGGGATAATTAAATCACCGTGCGCGGATTCGAATCCGCTTCCGTCTCGGTTCCGTCGAGGCTATGCCGCGAGCCGCACAAGTGTCCGGCCTCCAGCGTTGTAAGGATTGAGGTTTCGGATCTAGTTCTCGGGTCAGTTTTGGGGTCGTACCCCTTGGTTTGGGCCCTTGTGGGGCTGGGGCATGGGTTCGACGCAGTTCAAACGGCGTCAGTCGAGGTGGACGCGTTTTAGGTTGTGCCACGTGAGTTGGTTTTGGGCCGCGAGAGTACGGCCCCGGTCTTATAGTCTAAATGGCGTCTTGCATGGACGACGTCATTTAGAGTACGACCCTGATTTGTCAGTGTACGGCCCGGACCTGTCGTCTGAATGATGCCGGTATTAGACGACGCGTTTTAACCAGCTTCAGTTTGACCCCGCGAACCCTCCCTCCTTTCCCTCATTCTCTCCTTTCTCTTCTCTCTCCTCTCTTACCTCCGAACCTCCGGCTCCCTTTCCCCCTTCTCCTTCCTTTCCTCTCCCCATTCTTCCTCTCCCTCTACTCCATCAACCTCCTAACTTCCTCCACTACCACCACCACTTCCTCCGCGGCGCATTTCTCCCCAGACGGCGGCCGACGTCCGGGTGGAGTAACGGCGTCCACGGCGGTACCGGCGGCGTTGTGTGGCGAGGTGGTTCGGCGGCTTGGAGCTCGAAGGAGTTTGAGTAACCGGTAGGGTGACGATCCTCGCGATGTTTTGTTTAAAACCATGTTTTCCTATTTTGGAGCATGTTTAGGAGATTTTTGGGGTGAATATACTAATTGCATGTAATGAAGAATTGTGGGTTTTTAATGGATACTTAGTTTCTCCTCCTCCCTCTCTATTTTTTATGGTGTTTTATACGATTTTGGGAGAGAAATCCTGTTTTGTAACTCGGGGGAGGCCGACAAAGAACCTATCTGTGAGGGTTAAATGGCGTCGGGGGATAGTGACGCCTTTTAAAAAGGCAGCTTCCACCCACGACGCAATTTATCCCAGATAACAGATTCTGTCTCTAGATTGAATAGCGTCCAGGGACAGCGACGCCTTTTAAACGGCGACCCGTTTAAACGATGCATTTTAGGCCATCTTCCGAGGCCATATTTCACATGAACCAGTTTAAGAGTCTTGAATAACGTCGGCCTTGGGCGACGCGATTCAAGACAGAATCTCATTAATTCCTGCAATTAACATGTGTTTACATTGATAGATAGTTTGGTTAATTGCATGCTTGAGATCATACTTGAGGACGATGATTTCTACGTGATCGGATCACACCGTGTTGCGTTTTGTACGATCGTGTGACAGTTGTTAGCGCTTAGGCACCCTGTGTCGGTGTGGGAGTAACACGGCGCCGGTGTGGGAGTGGTGGGGTAATGCCTAGAGAGAGGGTCACCTGGTGTACCCCGGCGTATATTTAGTACCGGTGTGGGAGTGGTACATTCGGAGTGTCACTCGTGCTGGGGGAAGCATAACCACCTTGAGCCAGGTTAGGCCGGAGTAGCCAGTGCGCTATCCTAGAGGTTGCCGTTTGGTCTCAGCGGGTCGGTGTTTTCCGCGTTCGGCCGTGTGACTTGTGTGTTTAGCCAAGACGCTAGTTGTGGACCCCGTGGTAGTGTGGTTTCAGAATTGTGCATGTTACTGCTATAAATGCGTGTGTTTTATATCGAAATCTGGGAATTGTGTTTACTGTTTTATTTAGTTAAATTGCCTATAATTGTGTATTGTACTTGTGGGTGTGTGAGTGGGTGGTGGGGATCGAAGGATCCCTACTGAGTCTTTTTCGATGAGACTCACCCCCTGCGGTTTTCAGGTGAGGGTTCCAGACAGGCGTAGAGAGGAGAGTGTTGCCTTGGGTTGCGCACCAGCGGCCGCTGTTCCGGGGCATCCCCCGATGTAGTTGTTATTTCCTTTTCTGGCCTGTACGCTTAATTATTTCTTTTCTGTTGAAATATGTAATTAATTGCTGAGTCAAGTCGAATTGTAATAATTTTTAATTTCTACACTTCCTATATAATTCGATGTGATGTGAATGTTTAGCTTAGTTTATCATTTATTTTCCAGACTTATCGAGATCCTGATTTGGCTCCAAATTAATGATTCGGTACCCATTTAGTAATCGGATCCCCGATTATAGGGTGACGGGTCGTTACAGTTGGTATCAGAGCGTTCGGTTTGGCAAATAGATGAGTAACTAGGTTAAATATTGTAATTTCGGCAAATAATTACATTATCCCGTACAGGCATGGCGGTAGTGTAGGTTTTGGGATTCTAATTAGAATTTTTTGATTTTTGTGATTGTAGGCGATTAGATGGCTCCTAGGAAAAGGGTGCCAGTTATTAGGGAGCGGGGAGATGTCCCTAGTGGATCTGAGGCCGGTAGGCCGAATATGGAGCGTTTCATGGTGGCTATGATGGACATGATGGCTAGATACCAGACTCGAGACCCTAGTGAGAGTTCTAGTACTCGGGGAGGGCCTTCAGTTGCTTTGGAGAGATTCATAAAGCTGAAGCCACCTCATTTTACTGGTTATCCCAACCCTGATGAGGCCGTTCGTTGGTTGAGGAAGTTGGAGAAGACTTTTGATACCCTAGATTGTGCGGCAGTTGAGAGGACTCCGTTGGCTACCTTCATGTTGAAGGATGATGCTTACGACTGGTGGACTACTTTGAAGAGTTTGTCATATGCGAATAGGAATCTCAGGGAGATTCCATGGGAGACCTTTGTGAAGGAATTCAATGCACAATACTTCCCTAGGCATGTTCAGAAGGCCAAGAAGAGGGAATTTATGGAGTTGACCCAAGGAAGCATGACAGTGCTTGAGTACCAGATGAAGTTTGTTTCACTTGAGATGTTTGTGCCCTTTATTTCAGAAGACAAGGATCGTCAGACTGAGAGGTTTGTGGATGGACTGAGGTCCAATTTGAGGAGTTTTGTGGCGTCCCACTGTTGTACGGACTTGGCATCAACGGTTAGGTGTGCCGCAGCAATAGAGGCACAGCACGATCAGTCAGCTCGCGAGAGGGGACTGACTACTCAGGGGCCAGCTTATGGCAAGGGAAAGGCAGCAGCAACAACAGAAGCTCCTTCGTCCGGATCAGGATCGTCTTCACTCGGCTCCAGATTCAGGAGGTTCTTTCGAGGCGGTGGCGGTAGCTGCGGCAGCAGCGGTAGTAGAAGACCCAGGCAGAGCTAGCAGAGTCAGTCAGTATCCAGTGCTCAGCAAGAGACAGCTCAAAGGCTTCCGGCAGCTTGTCGTCATTATGGTGGTACTCACGGTGGGACTCAATGCCCTGCATTTTCTGGGAGGTGTTACACTTGTGGCCAACATGGCCATTTGGCGAGATATTGCCCGCAGGGGCAGGGACCAGGTGATCAGAAGAAGCCGAGGACCCAGGGGAGAGTTCTAGCTATCACCAGGAAGGAGGCTCGTGCGTCCAACTTGGTGAAAGGTACACTTTCTATCCTCGGGAACTCTGCGTATGTGTTGATTGATTCGGGTGCTTCACATTCTTTTATTCCTGAACAGTTCGTAGATATTCTTTCTGCACCCATTGAGGAGATATCTGATGGATTGAGTTCCTTCTGGGGATTTCATGTTGTCTTATAACTGTTTGAGTGAGGTTCCCTTGACCATTGAGGGTCATGAGTTACCTGCCCAGGTAGTTGTGCTTGCCATTCGCGACTTTGATGTTATCTTGGGCATAGACTGGTTGGAGGCTTACCATGTCGAGGTAGACTGCCACAGGAAGAGGGTGCGTTTCTCTATTCCGGACATCCCGACCTTCTATTTCCAAGGTATTAGGCTCTCTTCTCGTGGTATTCTTATTTCTGCCTTTAAGGCCCAGAGATTGCTTGTTGGTGGCTGTGAAGCTTTCCTTGCCTCTATTGTTTTAGCTGGTGTTAGTAGTAGTTCCAATCCTTGGGAGGTGCATGTAGTTTGTGACTTTGTTAATGTATTTCTTGAGGAGTTGCCTGGTCTTCCTCTTTAGCGGGAGGTTGAGTTCACTATTGAGCTTGCACTAGGTACGACGCCCTTGTCTAAGGCCCCGTATCGGATGGCTCCGGCCGAACTCGCCGAGTTGAAAGCGCAGTTGCAGGAACTGTTGGATAAGAGTTTTATCCATCCTAGTACTTCTCCGTGGGGTTCTCCAGTTCTGTTTGTTAGGAAGAAGGATGGTTCATTGAGGCTGTGCATTGATTATAGACAGCTGAACCAGGTAACAATAAAGAACAAGTACCCACTTCCAAGGATCAATGATCTGATGGATCAGTGGTAGTCTGCGAAGGTATTTTCGAAGATTGACTTGAGATCAGGGTATTATCAGATGAGGATCCGTATGGTTGATGTCAGTAAACGGCTTTTAGGACTCGGTATGGACATTATAAGTTTTTGGTTATGCTTTTTGGCTTGACCAATGCTCCGGCGGCTTTTATGGATTTGATGAACCGGGTCTTCAGGGCTTATCTAGATCAGTTTGTGGTGGTATTTGTAGATGATATTTTGGTATATTCTTCTTCTAAGGAAGAGCATGCCACTCATCTTCAGGTGGTGTTGTAGGTTCTGAGAGAGCACCAACTCTATGCCAAGTTTAGCAAGTGTGAATTCTGGCTGGATAAGGTGCACTTCCTAGGGCATGTCATTTCTGGAGATGGCATTGCAGTGGATCCAACCAAGATTGAGGCAGTGATGGATTGGAGCAGACTGACAACAGTAACTGAGATCAGGAGCTTCCTGGGGTTAGCAAGGTATTACAGACGGTTTGTCCACGGTTTTTCTTCGATAGCGACCCCCTTGTCGAGGTTGACTCGTAAGGGAGTTCGTTTCGTATGGACCGAGGAGTGTGAGCGGAGTTTCATTGAGCTGAAGACTCGTCTCACTTCGGCTCCAGTGCTGGTGCTTCCATTGGGCTCCGGTGGATTTGTGGTTTACTCAGAAGCATCTCGTCGAGGTTTGGGTGCGGTTCTGATGCAGCATGGTAAGGTCGTGGCTTATGCTTCTAGGCAGCTGAAGAAGCAGGAGGAGAACTATCCCACTCATGACTTAGAGTTGGCAGCTGTAGTATTTGCACTGAAGATCTGGCGGCACTATTTATATGAAGAGAAGTTTCAGGTTTTTACTGATCACAAGAGCCTGAAGTATGTATTCACGCAAAAGGATCTGAACTTGAGGCAGCGAAGGTAGATGGAGTTTATCAAGGATTATGACCTCGACCTTTCTTATCATCCGGGCAAGGCAAACGTGGTGGCGGACGCCTTGAGTCGGAAGACGGTCGTATCATATCTTATGGTTCAAGAATGGAGGTTATTTGAGCAGGTTGTGGAATCTTCCTTTAAGATTCCAAGAGAGGCTAACAAAGCCGTGTTGCCTAGCTTAACTGTGAGGCTTGCAGTGTACCATGCAGTAATCTAGGCTCAGAGGGCAGATGCAGAGCTACCGCAGATTCTCCAGATTTCAGAGGTAGAGTTGTGGGATGATGGCACGGTCAGATTTAGAGGCAGACTCTATGTTCCAGCAGAGGAAGAGGGGCACATGAGTGTCCTGGATGAGGCGCACCGTTCTAGATATGCAGTGCATCCCGGAACGACTAAGATGTATCATTGTTTGAGGAGGCACTTTTGGTGGCCTGGTATGAAGAAGGATGTGGCTGATTATGTGGCAAGGTGCCTGACTTGTCCGCAGGTTAAGGCAGAACACCAGAGACCAGGAGGATTGTTGCAGCCGTTACCGATCCCGGAATGGAAATGGGAACATGTGACCATGGACTTTGTGATGGGATTACTTGTGTCCCTTGGCAGAAGAGACACGATTTGGGTCATTGTTGATCGATTGACCAAGTCGGCACACTTTCTAGCTATTAGGAAGGACTGGTCAGTCAGTAAGTTGGCTAAGTTGTTTGTGGATCAGATCATCTCTCTACACGGGATGCCCTTATCCATCGTATCAGACCGAGATCCAAGATTTACTTCTAGGTTCTGGAAGAGTTTTCAGAAGGCCTTGGGTACGCAGTTAGCCTTCAACTCGGCTTATCATCCCGAGATTGATCGGCAGTCAGAGAGGACCATTCAGACATTGGAGGATATGCTTAGGGCATGTTGCCTAGATTGGGGAGGTTCTTGGGAGCAACACTTGTCTACAGTAAAGTTTGCGTACAACAACAGTTATCATTCTAGTATCGGCATGGCGCCATATGAGGCATTGTACGGGCGGCCGTGTCGATCTCCTGTGAATTGGTCTGAGATTGGCGAAAGACAGATAGCAGGGCCAGAGTTGGTACAACAATGTGCTAAGGTTGCTAGAGTGGTGCAGCAGAGGTTGACTACAGCTCAGAGAAGACAGAAGAGTTATGCAAATATCCGTAGGAGACCGCTTGAGTTCGAGGTTGGGGACCACGTGTTTCTCCGAATCTCACCCTCCAAGGGTGTGATGAGATTTGGGAAGCGAGGTAAGCTGAGTCTGCATTATATTGGGCCTTTTCCCATTCTTGCTCGAATTGGGGAAACAGCGTACCAGCTAGCCTTGCCACCCAGTCTTATAGGAGTACACGATGTGTTCCATGTTTCTTTGCTGAGGAAATATGTTCAGGATCTATATCATGTTTTGGATTTTTTAAACTTAGAAGTCGTTGAGGACTTGTCCTTTCCGGAATTTCCAGTACGTATTGAGGATCGCAGGGAACAGGTCCTTCGGAACAAGGTCATTCCTCTGGTTAAGGTCATTTGGCAACATCGCTCAGGAGGCGAGGCGACCTGGGAGCGCGAGGATGAGATGCGGGAACAGTTTCCCTACCTTTTCCCGTAAGTTCTTCCTTTTTTCCTATGCAATCTTATTACTTTTTAGCAGCAATTTCGGGGACGAAATTCTTTTAAGGGGGGGAGAATGTAAGGATTAAGGTTTCGGATTCGGTTGTCGGATCAATTTCGGGGTCGGACCCTTTGGTTTGGGCCCTTGTGGGGCTAGGGCATGGGTTCCTGTTTCGCGTCGAGCTTGCTCGACGCGGTTCAAACGACGTCCGTCGAGGTGGACATGTTTTAGGTTGTGCCACGGGAGTGCCACATAGGTTGGTTTTAGGCCACGAGAGTACGACCCCGGTCTTATCTTCTAAATGGCGTCTTGCATGGACGACGCCATTTAGAGTACGACCCTGGTTTGTCAGTGTACGGTCTATACTTATCGTCTGAATGACGTCGGTGTTAGACGACGCGTTTCAACCGACTTCAGTTTGACCCTATGAACCCTCCCTCCTTTCCCTCATTCTCTCCTTTCTCTTCTCTCTCCTCTTTCCCCTCTGAACCTCCGGTCACTTTCCCCCTTCTCCTTCCTTTCCTCTCCCCATTCTTCCTCTCCCTCTACTCCATCAACCTTCTAACTTCCTCTACTACCACCACCACTTCCTCCGCGGCGCATTTCTCTCCAGACGGCGGCCGACGTCTCGATGGAGTAACGGCGTCCACGGCGGTATCGGCGGCGGCGTGTGGCGAGGCGGTTCGGCGGCTTAGAGCTCGGAGGAGTTCGAGTAACCGATAGGGTGACGATCCTCGTGATGTTTTGTTTAAAATCATGTTTTCTCATTTTGGAGCATGTTTAGGGGATTTTTGGAGTGAAAATACTAATTGCATGTAATGAAGAATTGTGGGTTTTCAATGGGTACTTAGTTTCTCCTCCTCCGTCTCTATTTTTTATGGCGTTTTGTGCGATTTTGGGGGAGAAATACCATTTTGTAACTCGGGGGAGGCCGGAGGAGAACCTGTCTATGAAGGTTAAATGGCGTCGGAGGATAGTGACGCCTTTTAAAAACGCGGCTTCCACCCACGATGCAATTTATCCCACATAACAGACTATGTCTCTAGATTGAATGGCGTCCAGGGACAGCGACACCTTTTAAACGACGACCCGTTTAAACGACGCGTTTTAGGCCATCTTCCGAAGCCATATATCATATGAACCAGTTTATGAGTCTTGAATGACGTCGGCCTTCAAGACGCGATTCAAGACAGAATCTCATTAATTCCTTCAATTAACATGTGTTTACATTGATAGATAGTTTGGTTAATTGCATGCTTGATATCATACTTAATGTAGGTGCTTAGAATGACCGTGTGATTAACATGAAATATCTATGTTGTTTAGGTGTAAACTAACCTATTAAAACAGCAACTAAAGTGCAGTGATCGCCAGAAACTTTTAACTAAAAAAGTTTCAAAAGAGAGTATGATCGCCTACCTTTCAAACGCGGAAGATTGAATCCTTGGTTCCCCTTCCTCAGCCGGCTGAAGAAAGAGAGCCCTTTCTTTGTTCTTTTGTTCTTGCTGTTGAATTTGAGGTTGAGGATCGTCCAGAAGTTGTGCTTGATTTCCCCCTTTTGATCTCTTGTTGTTGTTGTTGAGTGCAGCAGAGACAGAAACAAAAAATGAAGAACTATGATGAGAATTTAAATAGAAGTAGTATCTGAACTAATCATGATGTCAAGCATATTTAAAACAGCAAACTTACTTTTTTAATGACTTTGAAACCCCTTAGATCAAGTAGGTTTTTAAAAGATTATGCTGTGGTGTGTGTTTGCATGAAGTGAATAAAGAATAAAACTAATGAAATGAATGCAGTAATGAAAAACTTATGCCCAATTGGTTGAAACTTTGAAAGGATGAAGATCTTGAAAGGACGCCGACTTCTGGGAATGGCAGCGCTCCGGCGTTACGACGTTGCTTCGATCTTCAAATCGCTATAACGCTATGGCTCAACTCAACTTAATTCTGTTCTCTCTTCTTTTTCTTTTCAACATGCGAGGTATTTATAGGCATTTCTTGCGTTCGCGATTAACATTTGAAAACTCCGAATTTATCCATCTTAACCGACAGATAATTACTGATTAATTCATCTTTATCTGTAATTATCTAAAACGCGTCCACCTTGGCTGACGCCTTTCAGATTAATTAAGATAAGGATAAATATCCGGGAAAACTTATCTTTATCTTTATTAGGTAAAACGCGTCTACTTGTGTAGACGTCTTTTAGACTAATTAAGATAAGGATAAATATCCGGAAAAACTTATCTTTATCTTTATTAGGTAAAACACGTCCACCTGTGTAGACGTCTTTTATCATAATTAAGATAAGGATAAATATCCGGAGGAGAAGTTAAAACCACTTAGGAAACTTAAAACGCGTCAACCTTACAAGACGCCTTTTAGTTAATAAATCAATTAATTAAAATTCAAATTTAATCGCTAAAATAAGAATAAACTCTAAATGGCGTCCACGTTGGTAGACGTCTTTTAGAATTCTTCATATTTTAACTCAAATTTGAGCTAAAATCAATTCAATTGATTAACTTAAACACATATGTTAAACCCGACACTTAAAAAGATTAACAAAAATTAATCAATGATTAATTATCAGACCATTTCGAGGCATTATTATATGATATGAAATTTACTCGAAATGACGTCAAAATTAGCGTGTCTACAGCTGCCTCACCTTGGCATCGTCTTTGCAAGGGAGTGAAATGAAATGGAATGTACTGAAAAGGTGATGCCAAGGTGTGATGAGACACGCTCTTAACATCACATGATTGGAATTTTTCAAAATTATCAATGAAGATAGCTCAAAGAAATCAATGGAATTAATCCTGTCTGGATGAAGTAGACAAGGAAATAAAATAAAGTCGATCAACCTCCTCGGAGTGGGAAGTACCCCAGGTCGTAGACACTGCGGGTTTCATCATGGGGAGCGTTTGCCAGCCAATGTGGACGTGCTACAGCCATGATGGATCTTAAAAAGAAAACAAGAATATTGGATAAAGAATCCAATCAAGGATAGAATTCCAAGGATATCTTCAAGCGAACCTCAAAGATAATCAAGATACTCAATTCAGAATGGAATATTTCATATCATGTTGAATTATTTGATTAATTGGTCTGAAACTTAATCAATAATTAATTCTTATTACAATGATTTCAAAGTCCTATATGATGCATGCTGGGCTAAAAGAAAAATATAAAGTCAAATAAAATATAAATTAATCAAGGATAATATTGTTAAATTGTCATTAATGAGTCAAGATAACAACTCTTGTAATTCATTGCTAAGCCGAAGCTCGTTTATCCACGCACCGTTTTACAAAAGTGGAACCATCGTCCTCACTAATCAACAACCCAACGGCCTATCCGTGCGATTAAGAATTCTCTGGAATTATCACTGTTTTTGTTGTAGGGGAACTCAAATTCCAGTTTCATCAAAACCACAAGGTCCTTGATATACTCTAATAAATATTTAATATAATAATAATGCAAATGCAAAATAATCACATGGAATAGAGTACAAGGGTAGAAATAACCGTCTTTTTAGCCACGGTCGGGACTTGAATTCCACAATGAGATCTTTTTGTCATTTCCAGCTTTACTTCTTTGAATTTCTGAAACGCGTCGTGTAGTGTTGACGCCATTCAATATTGAAACGCGCCGGTTCTCCTCGACGCCTTTTCCTCACAGAAACAGGTTCTTCTATTCGAATTCTCACTCTTTTCATGTCTTGTGTCCTGTATACAACTTGAACAAACAAGTTAAGCATCTGTTCAGGCTTAGCCCCTTGCCTGGTTAAGTAACCGACTACTTGATCCTATCCTTGATAGAAGGGTTAAGGGGCATAGCCTTTATTAACAAAGGTAATGAGAATAATCAAACTTAAGCAAAAATGCAACATGCAAGCAAACAGATGCTCACTGAAAATAAAATGAATGAAACACACTAAATGCCACAAGCAAATGCTAATTGAAATATTTTTGTGGTTTTGAAATATTCATTTTCGTTTGGGTTTTGAAATGTGTATTTTTTTGGATTTTTGAAATATGTACATTTTTTTTTGAATTTTTGACTATGCAATTTTTTTGAATTTTTGAAATATGTACCTTTTTTTTTTTTTTTGAATTTTGACATATGTATTTTTTTTTGAATTTTGAAATATGTACCTTTTTTTTGAATTTTGACATATGCAATTTTTTTGAATTTTGACTAAAAGACCAGTATGGTACTTAGATCAAAAGATCATATTCATTTATTAACTTAATTTCCAAATTGTTCTTTAACAACTTAACTTAAAACCCATCGTGTTTGAACTTATGTTTCCATTCGTGATCCCATTTGATGATTTGACCCTTAGTCAATCTAAGCCATCCTTTAAGCTTGAAGTACACCTCTTTAGAAAGAAAAGAAGAATAAGTTTAGAAAGCCCATGAGAAGGTTCCGGAGACTGAAAAAGATGTTCCTTTCCAACCCTAATATCTGTTGGGGTTCGGTCATTTTCTTTCCGGGGTATTTATCGACCTTGCGTTCCCTTTTGTTTCATTTCATGGCCTTGATGTAACGTTTGTAGTGTAATGGCCTTTTGATTTGAATTTGGCTTTTTGCCTTGCTTTTGCTTTTCTATTCTTTTCTTTGCTTTGCTTTGGAACGGATCTCCCCCATTTTTTTTATGACGGCCTCCTACTAAGATGGCGGGTATTCTTGGTAGTCTATTTTAAGCCTCGTTCCGACATCATGGGCCGAGTGTAAAACAGAATTTTATTTAAAAAGGAATGATTTGTACTTTATACTCTTAGTCAAGCTTTTGATATTCTTAAGGACTTGGCATCTCTTGTTACTCACGAATCAAACGTATCAGTGTGTGCAGTAATGGGTTTGAAGTCAATTATTCAGACTAACTAAGAAATTTGAGTTTATAAATTTTCTGATTCCACTGGTCTTTGTACCATACTGATCGACTCTTTAACTTAAGGGTAGTATTTCTTAAGATGTAAACCATTCCAAGGATGATTTAGCTCTTCTCCTTCTGCATTAACCAAACGATAAGCATTACCAGGATAAGCGTGCGATACAACATAAGGTCCTTCCCAGTTGGGTTGGAGCTTAGAACGCGGACCACCAGGTTTTACAAAAATTCTTTTAACAACCATTTCACCGACTTTGAACTTTCGTTCAATGACTTTCTTTTGATAAAAACGTGCTAATCTGTTTTGATAAACTTTTGCATGATTAGCAGCTGACCATCTTTTCTCGTCTAAAAGTTCCAATTGAGCAAGAAGTGCTGAACGATGTTCATCAATGGAAAATTCCTTGTTCAATTGTACTCTTAATGACGGTATAAGGATCTCATATGGAACTACCGCCTCCATTCCAAATGTTAAGGAATAAGGAGTTTGCCCAGTAGGCGTGCGGATTGAAGTTCGGTAGGCCCATAGAGCCTCAACCAATTTTTCTGGCCAATCTGCAAATTTGTTAGATTTACACGTCTTTTTGATAATTTTTATCAAAGTCTTATTTGTTGCCTCTGCTTGGCCATTGCCTTGCGGATAATAAGGAGATGAATGATGCAATGCAATTTTATACATGTTGCAGAGGTCCTTCAATTCCTGTGACACGAACTGCGGTCCGTTGTCGGTGACGATGGTGCTTGGAATCCCGAATCTTGTGATGATGTTCTTCATGATGAATTTGCAGACGGTTGATGCTTTGATCTCCACGTATGCTTCAGCTTCTGCCCACTTGGTGAAGTATTCCGTTGCCGTGAGAATGAAAGATTTTTGCTTGATGCCGGAATCTGGGTTACCAAGAGGTCCAATAATGTCGAAAGCCCACATGGAGAAAGGCCATGGGGAGGAAACAGGATGGAGTGAAGATGCAGGGGAATGAATTTTATCGGCGTGAAGTTGACACTTGGCACACCTACGGACATATCCTACACAATCTTCTTCCATGGTTGGCCAATAAAATCCTTGTCTAAGGATCTTCTTTGCTAGCATCTGTCCATTGACATGGCCACCACAAACTCCACTATGAGCTCCTTCCATAACCTTCCAAAGCTCATCTTCGTCTAGACATCTTAGAAGAACTCCATCAAAACCTCTTTTGTACAGTGCTCCCCCAACTAGGGTGTATCGTTGAGCAACTCTCCTGATAGTTCTTTTTTCCTCAGTTGTAGCTTCTTCAGGATACGATTGATCTTCACAATATTTTGCAATTTCATAATACCATGGCTTCTGTTCATCATCCATCTCTTCTAACAGCTCCATCAACATGATTTCTCTTTTCTCCACGATACTTCCATCTTTGAATTTCTTCAGCAACTTCTCCTTAGTTCTAAGAAATGAAGGATCTTTCACGGCGGGTGAAAGACGCCTATGAATTATGATTGATTCAGATTGCTTGCTGATAGGAAAATCAAGAGAAGATGCAAGTGAAGCTAGAGCGTCAGCTAAGATGTTTTGATTTCTAGGAACATGGACAAAGATCAATTTTGTGAAAAGCTTTGAGTAAGCAGAAGTAAGTTCTTGATATGGCTTAAGCTTGGGATCAAGAGTTCGATACTTGGTCAGCACTTGGCGAAGAATTAATTGGCTATCACCTACAATCCTGAGTTTGGTGGCACCATGAAAATGAGCAGCCTCGAGACCAGCAAGAAGTGCCTCGTATTCAGCTATGTTATTGGTGACTGGAAAGTCAAGCTGAAAGGCTTGTGGAATGGTGACACCTTCAGGTGATAACAGAACGATTCCGATCCCCTTTCCATGAGAATTCAGAGCTCCGTCAAAATGCAGAGTCCACATATCATCTCTGATTTGATTTACGGACATCAGTTCCTCATCCGGAAACTCTGATCGCACTGGATCAAATCGAGGAAGGGGATGATGAGCGAGATGTTCTGCTATGGCATAGCCCTTGATCGCTTTCTGTTGAATGTAAATAATATCGAATTGAGATAGAAAGCTTTGCCATCGCGCTAACCTATCAGTAAGAACAGATTTCTCCAGAAGGAACTTAATCGGATTCATCCTAGCGATGAGATGGACTTCATGGGCCAGAAAATAATGCTTCAATTTCTGAACAACCCAAACTAATGCTGCACATGTTTTCTCCATCGCCGTATATCTCTGTTCAGCGGGGTTGAGAAGTTTAGAGAGATAGTAGGCTGCCCTCTCTTTTCCTTCTTCATCCTCTTGTGCTAGGACAGCCCCCACTGCATCATCCAGGACTGAAATATAAAGTATCAATGGTTTGCCTGGAGATGGTGGTCTCAAAACAGGAGGACTTGCCAAATAGTCCTTTAATCCATCAAATGCCTCCTGACACTTATCGTCCCAATTGAATTTGACTCCTGGCTTGGTAAGCTCGTAAAACGGCTTACACCTTTGTGAGTGCTGGGAGACAAAACGGCGAATAAATTGTAACCCCCCGATTAATCCTCTTAACTCTTTTAAGTTTTTGGGAGGTGGCATTTCTCTGATAGCCTTCGCCTTATTAGGATCGATCTCAATTCCCCGTTTGCTAACAATGAATCCAAGCAATTTCCCTGAAGATACCCCGAATACACATTTCTTGGGGTTCATCTTCAACTGATATTCTCTTGATCTCTCTAATACCCTTGCCAAAACTTTGGCATGCTCAGCCTTCGTTTTAGACTTAACCAATAAGTCATCCACATACACTTCCAAATCTATATGCATCATGTCATGAAATATTGCCATCATAGCCCTTTGATAAGTGGCTCCAACATTCTTCAATCCAAATGGCATGACGACATAACAATATGTTCCCCAAGGTGTAGTGAATGAAGTCTTCTCTTGATCCTCTTCTGCCAGCTTAACCTGGTTGTATCCTGAGAATCCATCCATAAATGATAACGTCTCATAGCCAGCAGTGTTATCGATGAGTACATCAATATGAGGCAATAGAAAATCATCTTTAGGACACGCCCGGTTCAGATCGCGGAAGTCAATGCAAATTCTGACCTTCCCGTCCTTTTTCATAACCGGGACTATATTGGCCACCCATTGTGGATAAAGGACAACTCTAATGAATTTGGCTTTGTGTAATTTATCGACCTCTTCCTTCATCTTTAGAGCCATTTGTGGGTGGAATCGCCTTAATTTCTGCTTGACCGGATTAGCTCCATCTTTTAATGTTAACCTGTGTTCAACTAAAGATGAGTCTAACCCCGGCATATCCTCATAACTCCAGGCGAAAGTGTCCTTATAATCCTTAAGCACTTGTATCATTGCCTTTTCATCCTCTGCAGAAAGATTTTTACTGACGAGGACAACCTTAGGTTCGTCTTCAGTCCCTAAGTTTATTTCTTTTGTGGGCTCTTCAACGGCAGCTGAAGGTTCATCAAATCTCTTCACTCCACTGGCATATGCCTCAGCTGCGTCCTCATCGTCTTCCTCATCTTCAATAATGGGGTCCTTTTCATGTACTAACTCATATACCCCGTACCCATCATTGACTGACTCATCATCTGTACAATCTTCTGGCATCTGAATTGGATCTTCTAAAAGCTGAAGGTATCTTTCTGGAATTTGCCTACCCTTAGGCTTCCTAGACTTCCTAACCTTCCTAAAACTGGACTCCCTAACTTCACTAAACTGCCTATCATAACCTAATGAAGATGAAACAGGATGAAAATCCTGGGATACAAATGGAAATACAGGGGAATCCTCCCGTGGGGAGGGACAGAGTAGATCTAGGAGAGAATCTTGACCGACGGACCCGCGCGATGGGGTGTAATCGGACAAGTAAGATGTTTCCTCGATAATGATTTGGGAAGAATTTGTTGCCAAATTGGCGTTTTTTTTTTGGACAATGAAAGAATTAAACACAAAGCAAGAATGAATACAAATGGGAGGAGAATCGGACGGAGGAAGCGGCACCAAGGCCAGAGGATTAGGGGGATCATATAGTAATATGTCCCAGATTAGATCATACATCCTCTCTAGGTCGAGAGGAGGTTGTGGAATAAAGTCCCGAGGAGACAGAGTAATCATAATGGGCGGAGCCCGTGGAATATCTTCAATTATGACCCGCGACCAAGTCGGGGTCAAGAGTAGTGTACGAAAAAGAGTATGGAGCATTAGGACATGTGAAGGATATGTCCCCCTCCAGAGCAGATCTGTTGTGTAACCAGCTTCATAGGGGTCATCTGGCTCCCCTTCATCAGCTTCTTCGGATAGCAGTATCCGCTTGTCAAAGATTGTGCCAGGGCTCTCAATTAGCTCGTCAATCTGCGGTGGCCACTTGGGTTCTGCAGGATCCAGGAATAGTCTGTTCAGTGCTATGTATAGGTCCCTTAGGTCGAACCATCTGTACCATTCGCATTCAGGGTCATGGAATTTCCTCCTCTTCATAAGCCGCAGAGCCTCCAAGGATTGGTACGTAAGTAGTTCGGAACAATGTCTGGCCAAGTCCCTCCCATATATGTCATGGAAGTCAAAACAGGAAGTAATGACCACCATGTTGTCGTGACTAAGTATGGGCCCTTTCACAAAATGTGTATATAGAGTCCATGTTAAGGGATCTCGGCCTTCTTTCAGTGGTGTGGACATTGTTTCCAAGATTTCTTGACCATCTTCTTGCTGAACCCTGTCTTGCTTCAGTTTCCTCGGCCTATAGCCCAGACCGCTTCCAGGTACTGCCCGATGATCTTTAACAGGAGTGGTCCTGCCTTGCAACTGTGTGCCCAGACCTTTCCCAGGCTTGTAGCCGTTCTTCATCATGATTCTCCATCCCGGGGTACTCATGCACTTCCCCCTTTTGATAGCATTTAATGGGCATGGAGAAATGGTAGCGGCTTTCAAAGGATCAGCCACTAGACGGTAGACATGTAATACCGACAGAAAAGGTTGTCGGCCAGGTAAAACAGCAGACTTAATATTCAATGTATGAGCAGCAGCAAGGATCGGCATGCTCGTCACTTTAATAATTCGTCCTTTGTAAGGGAATTTGAGGCATTGGTGATTCGTAGAAGGAATCGCCTCAAGAGTTTTAATATAAGGACGTCCCAGAATGGCATTTATGGAAGGGTCGATTTCTAGAATATGAAATTCAACCTCTGTATGACTTACTGGACCTAACTCTACCTTTAAATAAACCATTCCCAGAGGGGAACGGGTAGAATTGTCATATGCCGTAACTGAGATGGGGCTAGGCAGCCATTTCTCCTTGGGCACACCGCATAGCTCCAGGGTCTTCGGAGGTAAAACATTAATTGAAGCCCCTGTATCGACCAGGCATGCATCCACGGCCTTTTTGCAGATATTGACCGTGATGCTCAGAGCCATGCTTCTAGCGGCTGGCGGTGCTAGTTCCGATGTGTGAAATGTAATTGAGGGCTGATCCCCCTGAGGAACTAGTAGTGCTGCAATCTTCTCTACCGGCACGTCTTCATTGACCATCACCTTCTGTAGGTATTCCATTAAAGCTTCTTGGTGAATCTTGGACCTTTTAATCAATTCCAGGACAGTGATCCGTGCCGGTGTTCTGTCCAGATGTTTCAACAAGTCATATTGAGTGCCTGGTGCACTCTCTTCATTATGGGCTTCCTCAGTCGGCTGTGATGGGCCGTCTCTGACTGTGGACTGAGGAAAGACCTTGTTGAAAATCCTTCCACTCCGGAGCGCATGTTCCTCGACCGTGGAGGATCCGGGTGACACCTTGAGTACCGCAGAGTTGGGTGGCGTAAGCGGTGCGGAGGGTTGATGCGTAGGTGGTGGCGTTGGGTTAGGTGGTGATGGCGTAGGGTTAAGTGGTGATGGCGCGGTGCGGATTAAAGGCCTAGATGGTTGGATGGTAGATGGGTAAGTGGTTGGCGAAGTGGGGAATGGTACGCGTAGTAACGGTTTGGATGGTTGGGGCATATCTGGGTAGGTGGTAGTGGTAGCGGGTGAAGTAGGAAATGGTACGCGTAATAGTGGCCTAGATGGTAAAAGGGGTGCGTTATTGGTTTGCGGAGGGGCATATGATGGAGGCGTAGGAGTGCGGGGCGCAATGGGTCTAAGGAAGGTGGGTAGTGGTAGTGGGTTATTGGATGCGGGCGAATGATATGTGGGTGTGGGTAGAGGGGTGATGGTGACGGGTTGTGGTCTGGGTATGTGGATGGTGCGGCGTGGTAGTTGCTCTGCGGTACTTTGAACGTGACCCGTTGAGTAGAGAGAGGAAGAGTCCTCTATCCTCCATTGTTGCCCACGACCAGCCTCAGACTGGCTGTTCGTCAGAATGGGAGCAACTTGGTTCTGATTCTGGTGCTCCGGGAGCGGATTCTGCACTATGCCCATGTTGGGTGGTGCTGCTGTTTGTGCCGGTGGTCTTGCTTGCTGCTGCTGTTGCGGTCTCCTCGCCTTCAGGGCTGTTATGTATTTCTTCATTTCCTCCCAGTCTATGCCGCCCTGCTCGTTGAGATCATGAACATAATCTCTGAATTGGAAGCAGGTGTCAATGGTATGCCCAGGTTGCCTGTGGAAGTAGCAATACCTGGACGTATCGGCATTTTGAGGCCAGACGGCCTTTTCCCTTGGCAAAACTAAGGCGTTGGCTGCCATTAAAGCACTGAAGATATCGGCCAAGGATTCTGGGAGAGCCGGGTATTCTGCCCTCTTCGGGCCTGGAGGTCTCCTCTGCTGGTTGTAGTCACCAGGAGGAGGGACATTGTGGTACGCCGGCGGTGCGCGCGGCTGGTACTGTGGCTGTTGTTGCTGATACTGCTGTTGCTGGGGTTGCTGGTACTGCTGTTGCCGTTGCGGCTGTTGCTGTAGCTGTTGCTGATTCTGATTATGATTCGGCTGCTGGGGCCGCTGATACTGTTGTTGGTACTGGGGGTTCTGCTGCTGTCTGCACCCTTGCTGCTGTGGCCTCTGGTACTGCTGCTGACTCCTCATGAACTGGGGCGAGTTATTGTTCATGGTACTCACTTGCTCATGAGAGAGCGTGCCCTCAGTGGTCGGACCTGTGCTGGGAGAGTTCGGCACTGCAGGCTTCCGAGGCGGAGGTCTGCTAGGTCTATGAGGATCAAAGACACTAGAGAATGTAGCGTCCTTGAAAGCATTCTGGCAGTACCGTGCTCTTTCATAGAGCTCTGCCATGTTAGTCAAATTGTTCAAGGAGAGGACGAGCTTGAACTGGGGCGTGGCATTAGAAATTAACATTTTCACTTGTTCAGATTCGGACAAGTGATCCTTCACCTTTTCAGCCAGACCCCGCCACCTGTCAGCAAAACTGACAAACTCCTCATCAGGTTTCATCTTTTCTGCAATGAGGTCCGTGATAGACAAGGAGGGTGCAACTCTGTCCTGGTATCGTTGAATAAATTTGCGTGAAACGATACCGTAATCCTCTACTTCTGAGGGTTCCAGGGAAAAGAACCACTCGAGGGCTGGTCCCTCTAGAGATCTCCTGAACAAGAAGGCCAACGACCTCTTGTCATTCTGCCAGAAAGAGGATTCATACATGAACTCCTTCAGATGTGTGAAGGGGTTACCAGTACCGTTGTACTTTCGGTACACTGGCATCTCAGAGGGTGGCAGATGGAATACTGGCAGACTCGGTAGACTGATTTCTGGCACAGCTTTGACCCCCATCATTTTCTGGAGGTTATTAAATTGCTCATCCATACGCTCCATTTTGGCCAACAGCGTTTGTGTGGTTAGATCTGCTTGGGGAGGAGGAGGAGGAGGAGGTACTTGGTAGGCCTGCTGCCTAGAGTACGTTGGGCAGGGTGGACAATAGAGGGGAGGTCCGGCAGCGCTTCCGCCATGCCCGAGGGCATTTTGATAAGTAGGCGTTTGCGGTCTAGCCGGTTGCCTAGATGATGAAAGCTGCGGCCCAGCTGGCCGAGAAGTAATATGAAGGCCCTCCATGGCCTGATGGATATAAGGAGGAGGAAAAGAAGGTTGCTGAGGAACAGCAGGGGGAGCCACCGGGTTCGGCTCGGCAGGCTGCATAGGTGCCTTCCCCTTCAAAATAGATTGGATCGCCTCGAATTGCTGAGGGTCCAGTCGGGAGGCAAGAACTCCCAGAGCATTGATGAGATCCGTAGGATCAGAGGATGAGGGATCATTCTGATTCATGTCCCCCTCAAGATCAGGATTAGGGATCGCATATTCATGCGGAAGAGGATCAAGATATTGATCACGTGGAGGCAAAAGAGGTGTCCGAACATTCCCATCTAGACGATACGGAATGGGGATAGAACTACGGGAGGCATCAGCATCTCTCCCACTCTCATAGTTGTACTCAGAATTCCGAGGGGCATTAGCATCTCCCTCGTAATTAACCATGGCGTCTGGAGCCACACTCAAGTCCCTACCTGATCGTAGCAACATGATGTTAGATTCCCTTTTCAAAGATTTAATCAAACAAGTTGTACAGAGATTAATCAAACAAGTGGATGTTTAACGTGATTTTAGGATTCCTTGTTGAGTTATTTGAATTGGATTAAACCACAATTTCGCTCAGGGAAAGGATCCTAGTTTCAGTTTGATTTCCACCGTTATTCTCTACGGCTTTTCTCTCACAACGCTTTCAGAATCTAACCGGGACTTCAATTGGTACAACCAGCCCGATGATCAAGGAGGAATACCTTGATTTTGGGGACTTATGGAGGTCTCAACGTCAACTTCTCTAGTCTGATCAAGGGACCAACCCAATCAGAGAGAGTTGCTGACGTCGAGTAATGTGTTCCTAAGAAGAGGAGGGATTAGCCTCAATGCGTATGTCCTGTGGCCTGGACGGCCTCTAACGCTTAGTAAATAATGGGTAGCTAGCACTCAAAACACAGAAATCTGGGAACTGAAAAAAAATTAAGAAACTGTCTGAATCGCGTCGATGGTAGTCGACGCTATTCAAAACAGAACTTAATTCTTTCGCAGAAACAGATGCAGACAGCAGAGAAGCTGTGAAGCCTTAAAGGCGTCTAGGTAGGTTGACGCGGTTTTGAAACGCGTCAGCTATCCTGGACGCTTTTCAGTTCGCAGAAACAATTTTCCAGGAGAATTTTCTGGGTTGAATCCTCCTCAAACAAGGTAAAAAGCAGTAAACAATCGACTCATGCAATTTTTTAGTTCCAGATTTTAAACAGGATGGTTTACTAACTAAACAACTAGAAAAACAATCAATCACACATCATTTTTATCACAAAAACAGCTTTTTGAGTTAATCAAGGGGGGGGGCAAGATCTTGCCACTGGGGTGTGCACGTGGTGCACGAGGGAAATCAATTAAACTAAACACTCACCAATTGGTGAGGACGTGTCCAGAGACACAAATGGTGCACCGTGGGTGCCCGATATGATGATAGCAAGAACAAAAAGAAACTAAAAGATGGCGAGACCAAGTCCCACCGTGATCGCCAAAAAAGCTGTAGGTGCTTAGAATGACCGTGTGATTAACATGAAATATCTATGTTGTTTAGGTGTAAACTAACCTATTAAAACAGCAACTAAAGTGCAGTGATCGCCAGAAACTTTTAACTAAAAAAGTTTCAAAAGAGAGTATGATCGCCTACCTTTCAAACACGGAAGATTGAATCCTTGGTTCCCCTTCCTCAGCCGGCTGAAGAAAGAGAGCCCTTTCTTTGTTCTTTTGTTCTTGCTGTTGAATTTGAGGTTGAGGATCGTCCAGAAGTTGTGCTTGATTTCCCCCTTTTGATCTCTTGTTGTTGTTGTTGAGTGCAGCAGAGACAGAAACAAAAAATGAAGAACTATGATGAGAATTTAAATAGAAGTAGTATCTGAACTAATCATGATGTCAAGCATATTTAAAACAGCAAACTTACTTTTTTAATGGCTTTGAAACCCCTTAGATCAAGTAGGTTTTTAAAAGATTATGCTGTGGTGTGTGTTTGCATGAAGTGAATAAAGAATAAAACTAATGAAATGAATGCAGTAATGAAAAACTTATGCCCAATTGGTTGAAACTTTGAAAGGATGAAGATCTTGAAAGGACACCGACTTCTGGGAATGGCAGCGCTCCGGCGTTACGACGTTGCTTCGATCTTCAAATCGCTATAACGCTATGGCTCAACTCAACTTAATTCTGTTCTCTCTTCTTTTTCTTTTCAACATGCGAGGTATTTATAGGCATTTCTTGCGTTCGCGATTAACATTTGAAAACTCCGAATTTATCCATCTTAACCGACAGATAATTACTGATTAATTCATCTTTATCTGTAATTATCTAAAACGCGTCCACCTTGGCTGACGCCTTTCAGATTAATTAAGATAAGGATAAATATCCGGGAAAACTTATCTTTATCTTTATTAGGTAAAACGCGTCTACTTGTGTAGACGTCTTTTAGACTAATTAAGATAAGGATAAATATCCGGAAAAACTTATCTTTATCTTTATTAGGTAAAACACGTCCACCTGTGTAGACGTCTTTTATCATAATTAAGATAAGGATAAATATCCGGAGGAGAAGTTAAAACCACTTAGGAAACTTAAAACGCGTCAACCTTACAAGACGCCTTTTAGTTAATAAATCAATTAATTAAAATTCAAATTTAATCGCTAAAATAAGAATAAACTCTAAATGGCGTCCACGTTGGTAGACGTCTTTTAGAATTCTTCATATTTTAACTCAAATTTGAGCTAAAATCAATTCAATTGATTAACTTAAACACATCTGTTAAACCTGACACTTAAAAAGATTAACAAAAATTAATCAATGATTAATTATCAGACCATTTCGAGGCATTATTATATGATATGAAATTTACTCGAAATGACGTCAAAATTAGCGTGTCTACACTTAAGGACAATGATTTCTACGTGATCGGATCGCACCGTGTTGCATTTTGTACGATCGTAGGCCTAGAGTGACAGTTGTTAGCGCTTAGACACCCTGTGTCGGTGTGGGAGTGACACGGCGCTGATGTGGGAGTGGAGGGGTGACGCCTAGAGAAAGGGTCACCTGGTGTACCCCGGGGTATAGCTAGTACCGGTGTGGGAGTGGTACATTCGGAGTGTCACTCGTGCTGGGGGAAGCAGAACCACTTTGAGCCAGGTCAAGCCGGAGTAGCCAGTGCGCTATCCGAGGGGTTGCCGTTTGCTCTCAACGGGTCGGTGTTTTCCGTGTTCGGCCGTGTGACTTGTGTGTTTTGCCGAGATGCTAGTTGTCGACCCCGTGGTAGTGTGGTTTCATAATCGTGCATGTTACTGTTATAAATGCGTGTGTTTTATATCGAAATCTGGGAATTGTGTTTACTGCTTTATTTAGTTAAATTGCCTATAATTGTGTATTGCACTTGTGGGTGTGTGAGTGGGTGGTGGGGATCGAAAGATCCCTACTGAGCCTTTTTCGATGAGACTCACCCCCTGCGATTTTCAGGTGATGATTCCAAGCAGGCGTAGCGAGGAGAGTGTTGCCTTGGGTTGCGCGTCAGCAGCCGCTGTTCCGGGGCATGTCCCGATGTAGTTGCTATTTCTTTTTCTGGCCTATACGTTTAATTATTTCTTTTCTGTTGGAATATGTAATTAATTGCTAAGTCAAGTCGAATTGTAATAATTTTTAATTTCTGCACTTCTTTTACAATTCGATGTGATGTGAATGTTTAGCTTAGTTTATCATTTATTTTCCAGACTTATCGAGATCATAGTTTGGCTCCAAATTAATGATTCGGTACTCATTTAGTAATCGGATCCCCGATTATAGGGTGACGGGCCGTTACATATATAGGTCAATAGCCAGAGCCAAACCAAGTCTATGTTTGTTGAACATACGCCTGGTATCATAACGCACGTATGGCCACCTAAGTGCTTGGATTAGGACTTGAAAACCAAGAAACAGGCCCTCTTGGACTCAAACAGACTTTGATCAAACCCGATGTCGACTAAGTCAGGTGGTGATCATACCTGAAGGTGGCGACAACAGTCGAAGCAGGGCAGTGAGAGGACGACGGTTAGATGAGAGCCGCAGACGGTGGCAGGTCAAGCGATGGGGAGGCCAACGTCGACGACAGGGCGGGGGAGGACGGCGGGTCGATCAGGAGGAGGGGGCCGGCGATGGGAGCAGCAGATGGTGGTAGGCCGAGCGGCCGGGAGGCAAGCGGCAGCGACAAGAGCGGGGGAGGACGGTGAGCTGAGCGGGGGGAGGGGGCCAACGCTGCTAGAGTGGTGCAGCATAGGTTGACTACAGCTCAGAGCAGGCAGAAGAGTTATGCAGATATCCGTAGGAGACCTCTTGAGTTCGAGGTTGGGGACCACGTGTTTCTCCGAATCTCACCCTCTAAAGGTGTGATGTGATTCGGGAAGCGAGGTAAGCTGAGTCCGCGTTATATTGGGCCTTTTCCCATTCTTGCTCGAATTGGGGAAACAGCGTACCAGCTAGCCTTGCCACCCAGTCTTGCAGGAGTGCACGATGTGTTCCATGTTTCTTTGCTGAGGAAATATGTTCAAGATCTATCTCATGTTTTGGATTTTTCAGAGTTAGAAGTCGCTGAGGACTTGTCCTTTCCGGAATTTCCAGTACGTATTGAGGATCGCAGGGAACAGGTCCTTCGGAACAAGGTTGTTCCTCTGGTTAAGGTCATTTGGCAACGTCGCTCGGGAGGCGAGGCGACCTGGAAGCGCAAGGATGAGATGCGGGAACAGTTTCCCTACCTTTTCCCGTAAGTTCTTCCTTTTTTTCCTATGCAATCTTATTACTTTTTAGCAGCAATTTCGGAGACGAAATTCTTCTAAGGGGGGGAGAATGTAAGGATTGAGGTTTCGGATCCGATTGTCGGGTCAGTTTCGGGGTCGGACCCTTTGGTTTGGGCCCTTGTGGGATTGGGGCATGGGTTCCTGTTTCGCGTCGAGCTTGCTTGACGTAGTCCAAATGGCGTCCGTCGAGGTGGACGTGTTTTAGCTTTTGCCACGGGGGTGCCACGTGGGTTGGTTTTAGGCTACGAGAGTACGACCCCGGTCTTATCGTCTAAATGGCGTCTTGCATGCACGACGTCATTTAAAGTACGACCCTGGTTTGTCAGTGTACAGTCCGGACTTATCGTCTGAATGACGTCGGTGTTAGACGACGCGTTTTAACCGACTTCAGTTTGACCCTGCGAACCCTCCTTCCTTTCCCTCATTCTCTCCTTTCTCTTCTCTCTCCTCTTTTCCCTCCGAACCTCCAGCTTACTTTCCCCCTTCTCCTCCCTTTCCTCTCCCCATTCTTCCTCTCCCTCTACTCTATCAACCTTCTAACTTCCTCCACTACCACCACCACTTCCTCCGTGGCGCATTTCTCTCCGGAAGGCAGCCGACGTCCCGGTGGAGTAACAACGTCCACGGCGGTACCGGCGGCGGCGTGTGGTGAGGCGGTTCGGCGGCTTGGAGTTCGAGTAACCGGTAGGGTGACGATCCTCGTGATGTTTTGTTTAAAATCATGTTTTCTCGTTTTGGAGCATGTTTAGGAGATTTTTTGGGTGAAAATACTAATTGAATGTAATGAGGAATTATGCGTTTTTAATGGGTACTTAGTTTCTCCTCCTCCCTCTCGATTTTTTATGGCATTTTGTGCGATTTTGGGAGAGAAATCCCATTTTGTAACTCGGAGGAGGCCAGAGGAGAACCTGTCTGTGAGGGTTAAATGGCATCGAGGGATAGTGACGCCTTTTAAAAAGGCAGCTTCCACCCACGACGCAATTCATCCCAGATAAAAGACTCTGTCTCTAGATTGAATGGCGTCCAGGGACAGCAACGCCTTTTAAACGGCGACCCGTTTAAACGACGTGTTTTAGGCCATCTTCCGAGGCCATATATCACATGAACCAGTTTAGGAGTCTTGAATGACGTCGGCCTTGGGCGACATGATTCAAGACAGAATCTCATTAATTCCTGCAATTAACATGTGTTTACATTGATAGATAGTTTGGTTAATTGCATGCTTGATATCATACTTAAGGACGACGATTTCTACGTGATCGGATCGCACCGTGTTGCGTTTTGTGCGATCGTGGGCCTAGAGTGACAGTTGTTAGCGCTTAGACACCCTGTGTCGGTGTGGGAGTGACACGGCGCTGGTGTGGGAGTGGTGGGGTGACGCCTAGAGAAAGGGTCACCTGGTGTACCCCGGGGTATAGCTAGTACCGGTGTGGGAGTGGTACATTCGGAATGTCACTCGTGCTGGGGGAAGCAGAACCACTTTGAGCCAGGTCAAGCCGGAGTAGCCAGTGCGCTATCCGAGGGGTTGCCGTTTGCTCTCAACTGGTCGGTGTTTTCCGCGTTCGGCCGTGTGACTTGTGTGTTTTGCCGAGATGCTAGTTGCAGACCCCGTGGTAGTGTGGTTTCATAATCGTGCATGTTACTGTTATAAATGCGTGTGTTTTATATCGAAATCTGGGAATTGTGTTTACTGCTTTATTTAGTTAAATTGCCTATAATTGTGTATTGCACTTGTGGGTGTGTGAGTGGGTGGTGGGGATCGAAAGATCCCTACTGAGTCTTTTTCGATGAGACTCACCCCCTGCGATTTTCAGGTGAGGATTCCAAGCAGGCGTAGCGAGGAAAGTGTTACCTTGGGTTGCGCGTCAGCAGCCGTTGTTCCGGAGCATGTCCCGATTTAGTTGTTATTTCCTTTTCTGGCCTATACGCTTAATTATTTCTTTTCTGTTGGAATATGTAATTAATTACTAAGTCAATTCAAATTGTAATAATTTTTAATTTCTGCACTTCTTTTACAATTCGATGTGATGTGAATGTTTAGTTTAGTTTATCATTTATTTCACAGACTTATCGAGATCATAGTTTGGCTCCAAATTAATGATTCGGTACTCATTAAGTAATCGGATCCCCGATTATAGGGTGACGGGTCGTTACATATATAGGTCAATAGCCAGAGCCAAACCAAGTCTATGTTTGTTGAACATACGCCTGGTATCTTAACGCACGTATGGCCACCTAAGTGCTTGGATTAGGACTTGAAAACCAAGAAACAGGCCCTCTTGGACTCAAACAGACTTTGATCAAATCCGATGTCGACTAAGTCAGGTGGTGATCATACCTGAAGGTGGCGACAACGGCCGAAGCAGGGCAGTGAGAGGATGACGGCTTAGATGAGAGCCGCAGACGGTCGCAGGTCAAGCGATTGGGAGGCCAACGCCGACGACAGGGCGGGAGAGGACGGCGGGTCGATCAGGAGGAGGGGGCCGGCGATGGGAGCAGCAGACGGTGGTAGGCCGAGCGGCTGGGAGGCAAGCGGCAGCGACAAGAGCGGGGGAGGACGGTGAGCTGAGAGGGGGGAGGGGGCCAACGATGGGAGTAGCAAATAGTGGCAAGCCGAGCGGCCGAGAGGCCAGCTCCGGCGACAAGAGCGAGGAGGACGGGACGACGGGCCGAGCGGGTGAGGAGCCGTCAATGGGAGTAGCAGACGGTGACAGGCCGAGCGATCGGGAGGCTAGCGCCAGTGACAGGAGCGGGGGAGGACAGTGGTCGGCAACGACGACCGAAGCAGCGGACGACGGCGGCCGGCCATGCTGGGGGGAGGGGGGCGGCGATTAGGACACAGGAGGGGTAAAAGAGGGAGAGCGGGATAGGGAAGGGCAGGAGTCAGGGTCTTAGGAAGGTATTAAGTTAGCCATTGACATACGTATGATATGTCAACGGCTAACTTGTAGCCATTGACATATGTAAGATTTTTCCCTCTTATTTTTTTTTATTTTTTATCTTTATTATATATCGACAGTTAGAGCTATAGCCGTTGACATATACAACATATATCTACGTCTATAATTTTAGCCGTTAATATATCTTAAATATATGTATTTTTATTTTTTATCTTTATTATATGCCAACAGTTAGAGTTATAGCCGTTGACATATACAACATATATCTACGTCTATAATTTTAGCCGTTAATATATCTTAAATATATGTAAACGGTAATGATAGCTGCCGGCATATAACCTTATTGTAGACGATCCTCTTCTAGTCGTTGATTAATATTTCTTTGTGAACGATTAAATCTAGTTGTCGACATATATTCGCTGACAAATCCCCTCCTATTTTGTAGTGATCACACCTTTTGATAGGGAGAAAGAAAAATCAGATCACCAGATTCCAAGTCAGATGCCCCCCCTTCTTTATTATTGACTTGTGTCTCCATTCCAATCTGGAAACAAGCAAGTGTATTTTGAGCAGGGATATTTCAAGATTACTTTTTACCGTTCGCATCCCGAACTGTGACAAGAGTCTTAATTGCTAAATCCTTAATGGGATGTGCTTGCAAACACCCGGGTGAACAAGGATAACCTTGACGAGCCTCCCACATGATCGCCTTTACGGTTATCACCTAAACCCGCTGTCCAGATCCAAAGCTCGGCCTCCACTATAAAGGACAGACCGCTCAACAGCATCGCCCGGCACTCCACAAAAGAGTCCTCTCCACATCTGTAACGCCTGCCTTAATAATTCTAGTTCGCGCACCAGCAGCCTGGGCTATGGCGATGGGTCAGGGAAGGGACAGTGCAGGAACCGTTGCTCTTCTCGGGGCGGTGCTTCTCTGCCTCCTTATCCACTCTGAGGCCGTCGTCTACACGGTCGGTGATGCCGCCGGCTGGTCCTTCCTCGCCTCTGACTGGCCAGGTGGCAAGAGCTTCCGCGCCGGCGACAAACTCGGTGAGCAACACCAGTTTCGCTTGTCCTCGTATGCATCTTTTCTTACCTATTCATCACCGATCGTCTAATAAAATCCTCTATGCCATGTAGTCTTCAACTACAACCCCTCAGTTCACAACGTAGCAGTGGTGGACGCCGCCGGGTACAACAGCTGCAGTGCGTCCGCAGGGTCGCAGATCTTCACCTCCGGCAACGACGTCATCACGCTCGGCAGCGGCACCACCCATTTCATCTGCACCTTCCCCGGCCACTGCCAGGGAGGCATGAAGATCGCCATCACCGCCGCTTAAGAGGAGTAGATGCTTAGCGCCCGCTGTGGCTCTTCGGTACCTTTTCAATGATAAATAAAGAGATTAATTTCCTCTGTTTGTCAAATAAAAGATGGACAGCTAAATAGAGAAATGCTGTAATGCAAGGCAGCATATTGTTCAACTGTGATGGGCTGCATGCATGTAGTGTGTTGCTTCACTTTAATGGCAGTGTCCTTTCCATATATGTTTCCATGCATATTGTTCTATATCTTGTTAATTAATAAGCTTAATCACGTTTCTGAAAGGGTTTAGCCGCATCCTATGTATGAGAAGAGATTTTCTCAGTGCAGGGTTGGACAAAAGCCCAAATAGTACTGAGAGGGCTGAGAGAATCAAATATTGCAAAAAAGTTTCTCACATCACTTAAAAATTTTAAGTACACATATCCTAACCGTCCCCCTTTTAGTATTTTTGGACTCTTATCCAACTCTATACCGAGAAGATCTCTTCTCACTATGTATACATCCCCGACTGGCTAACCTTTCAATTTAAATATCTAAGCCGTAGATCTGACAAAGATAAAAGAGAAGTGGATATAGAAGGAGTGAAAAACTCATTTTTATCAAGCTAGGAAAATAAATTATTGCGTCAATTTTCAAAGGCGACCGCTTAAACTCATTTTCTTGCGGTTGACATACGAATAAATATATTAGCAAAGAGTAATTCTATAATGTACTTTGTAACAGAAGGGAGGGTAAATTTTCTGTTGACTAAGTTTGTATTTATTTATGGACCGGAAGAAGTTAAAAACGTTTAGCGATCGAGTGACAACATGTCTCATTCAATTTTTTAGGTTTTACCGAAACTTGAAATTTCAAAATAGGACCTTCTCCCACCACTTCTTAGATTCTATGATAATAAAAAAACAATTAATCCTGGGAGATTCTTCCCTAATACTAATTTTATGGTTTCGTACGTGTTGAATCAGGCAATTCTTTTTTTCCAATGATCGTTCCAAATTTTATTAGACAAGAACAGTTATTTGTGCAAAAAAAATTATTTGATAGAAAATACTAATATTGTTGGGAGTCAGAATCCTCCTCAATTTAGATGTAATGTATATACACTTAGTTAACTAGATCTTTTGAATGTAACAATCTGCCTTTTGCTTAGTGCATGCACCGATCAGTATTCATCCATGCTAGTTTCTACCCATCATATTTAAATTTCACGATGAAAATATAAAACATCTCTATTTTGGAAGAGAGACCTCTTTTTATTAAGGACATATTTGTAGAAACGAACGGTTAAAATATGGGTGACAAATCACACTGACAAGAATAGGAAGCCCTCCAAATTAATTTTAAGATGCATGTGTTCTATAATTGGAAAAGTGCAAAGACCAAATAGACGTAATAACATGATTGTTGATAAAGGCTCTTAGGTAGCTCATATTGATCTGGAGCATATAACAAAATAGTATACGAGTCTCATCAAAAATTTCTCTTCCTCTTTGAATTAATTTGCGTGGCCTTTCCTTTCCGAAAATGATGAAAGGTCTATGCAGAGTTTCCCGTCAGTGCCACATTCTTTCGCCATTACGTGTGGTTATCAGATCCTTCAATATGAGAACGCCAACAAATTAGGAAACTTGTTTGGAAGAAGGATACGTTGCCATTTACATTTAATTAGTTCAGATATAATAACAAATAATCCCTTATTTGGCGGGTTGGTAGCGGACTCTCCAAATCTTGCAGATTCGGGGCCCTAATCTCCAAGATTTGAGTACAAATGAACTGGATCATAGGTTTTATAGCCAATTTAAAGCGCATCAACAAGGTATCGACCCGGCCAAAATCAAATCAGCTCCACTTTAATTAGCTACCTGTAAAAAAAGATTTCACACTTGTAGATAATATCTTGTATCATTCATATTTACATATAATCTCCTTAACTATGGCAGTATTTGCATATAACCCATTAGCTATGTAGGTTTACGTTGAATTTTACTTGAATTAAAATATTGATAACAAAATATGTAAAAACTATTAAATGAAATCACTAATAATGCACTCAATTAAAAACAAAAAACTCACATGTCAATCAAAATACAAACACCTCACGAGTCTGTTAAAATACAAATACCTACGTGTAAGTTTGTGTATGATAATTACATATTTTTTAGCATTAATTAATTAAAATTATACATTACACTCATTATTTTATGTGATGATAGATAATTTTGTACACTTTCCAACGACACCAATTTTGTTGAATTCCGAGTTAAAAATATCGTCATTTCATGTGAAAAATTGAGTGTAGCACATTTGTGGGTTTTCGACAAAATCGGAATATGTAATAATTTTATTTGAACATAATTGTTATTCTGTTTACCACAGACATTTAATTTTAAATTATTTTGTGTGAACATGACATAAAGAACATGTGGCGCAGTTGGTTGGACTAGTTGGTGCCCATTGGAGTGACTCGAGTTCAAATCTTAGGAATAACGTTTATTTTTGTGCACGGGATAAATGTAAAGATATTTTGGGTAAGAAAATCAATAAGAAGGATGCCCTAACTTCTTCTCCAAAAAAGCCACAAGGAACAGCCGCCAGTCTTTTTTTACCATTTCCTTTTCTCTCTCTCCTTCTCTTTTTAAAGGATCTGAACCCTTCTTTATTTTTCATTCTTCTTCTCTCCTCCTTCTTCTTCCACTTTTCTCTCCCTCTCTTGCTACAGTAGCAACCTCTCCCCCTCTCTCTCTTGCTTTCAATCACTCTCTCTCTAGCTTTCATTCTCTCTCTCTCTCTACATCTCTTTCAAACCAGCAGTTGCTAGGGGTTGGAGATGGACTCGAGGCACTGCAACTGACCATTGGAAGGAGTCCATGGCTGTCAAGGATCCACGTGAAGGGCGACGACGGCTGCAAGCACCAGTTTTCTCTCTCCATCGCCTCTCTCTCTAATTTTTGAGTTCACCATGTTACACTATATTTCGAATCTTTTCTGTAAAAGTTTTCTTATAAAAGTCATCTTATGTTTTTATTTTCAATGTCTCTGTAAAAGTTCATATAGTTTTGTTAACGAATGATAGTAGTTCATTTGAAAAAAATTATCTTTTCTCTCTCTTTTTGTTATACAACTTTCATTTTTTCTTCTATTGACACTACTCAAACTTTATATTCTACTTTTAATTAGTATTTTAGAGGTAGTCTTAGTTTAGTAGATGGTCTGATTATGCTCGTTTAAGGGTGCTTCTTTTGTGAGTTCATAGTCAGTCCGATTAGTTTCAATTGTTATTTATTAAATTATCATGCTCTATCTTCTTTCTTCTCTATTTTTCCTCTAAAAAAATCTAAAGTTTTCAACTTTAAAAATCTATTTTCCTGTGGATTCGACTCGGACTCACCATTGCTATTGTTCAAAATTCAATTTGAATGAGCCGATTAATTTAAATTGTTAGTTTTGATTTTTAACGACACAATCTTAAGCTATTAATTTTTGGCGCCGTTGCCGGGGAATTAGATTTTTAGTTTTGATAATTTTGGATTCATTGTAAATATCCATGCTAACACTTTTTCGTTTTCTTTTGTAGGAATCAAAAAAAAAAAATGGTGAGAATTGAAAAAAAAAAAAAAAGGAAATAAAAATCTTCCCCCCCCTGGTGAGTTTGTTCCAACTTGCCTTTCTTTTTAATTTCCTTTTTAGTTAGTTTCCTAACATAGTTAACTTTCCATTAATTAAAAAAATTTATAAGGAATCCAAATAAATAAAAATCTTCATTCTAAGATTAGAAATTGTCTATATTTAGGCCATGCATCATTTAGGACTGCATTTTTAGACTGTTTCTTTTCTTGTAAATTTTCATTTTGTTGAAGATTGCGGGGGACAAGGTGAGATTTCTACCTTCCTTAAACACCATGTTCATGCATTTCCATGATTGCATAGAACCCCTTGTTTGAATTGGTTGTGCACTTTACATAAAAATATCTTAAGGGCAAGTCCATTAACAAAATAAGGTGGGGATTTGATTACCCTTCCTTGGCCCAAAAACAACCATCCCTTGCACTTTTTCACTAACCCAAGCCTATTGAAAGTGAGTAGGAATTCAATCTAGGGTTCACAATGGGATTTGGGCCTAGCTTGAGCCCACTATCACTTTTGGAGACCGGTGTCTAAGGCTAGAGGTCAAATGGCAAATGCCTAAGTGGGTCGGTGGTTCTTTAATTAGGTCCCTAAGAAAGTAGGGGGAGCCTCCCATCACCCCACCTCTTACCTGGCCGATTGATAATTGTAAGGGCGGACTTGAATTAAACCTAAATTAATTTGTAAGAAACACATCATGTAGGCTAGTTTAACCATAGTTGTCTTAGGAATAATTATGTGCCAACTTGTTTGCGCCATAATTAAAAAAAAGATTTTCAACATGGAGTGGACTCAAATAAACCAATTTCTTGGCCCATGTCTTAATACCATCACACCTTTCCCTCCACCACCTAATATGGATTTATCTCACAGATTAGATAAGTTAGAAAACTTGGCCCACACAATTGATCAATTTCTAGTTTTGGGCCCAGAACCATCCTCATCTCCCACACAATCATATACCTATCAAGAGAAATGCCCCATTTGGGCCAATCAGGACCATTATGATACCCTACCTGCTCTTCAATTTCCACCTCACCAGGCCCAAGCTCCAAGTCTAACTATCCAAGACTTCTCAGATTGGGCCCAATTCCAAGTCTACTCTAATGGTTTGGCCCACAATCATGGACACTCTGATTATCCATTGTCCGCAAGCTCTTGTCCACCTTGCTTCCAATCAGATTATTCGACATATTCTTATTCTTCGCAGTCTGATTATCAGCCCAGTTATCCACATCTTCGGGATGATCAATTCATGCAACTGGAACAAATAGTCTTGGCCCAACAACAAACCATTAGTAGAATGCAGACCCTAGTTGACTGTTTGACTGAAACTAATCTAAGGATGGATTTTGAAGAAGTGCTTAGCAAGCCCATTGAAAATCTGCAATCTTTTTCACCTGATTTTGACCAACAAATCAACTCACAAATTCAACTTGAAATCGCTCAACCCGGAATGGTCACCTCATGCCTGTCTTAAAAACGGAGAGAATCTTAAGGAGTTGTATCAAGTGAGAATAGGGAATGCTAGCATAAATCAATCCATGAAAAATCCTAAGACTGGTCAACAAGATGCATCCATGATCATACCTGTCTGTCCTGAGGAAAGCTTAAGTGTAAGGACTGAGGTTTCGGGCTCAATATTCGGGTCGGTTTCGGGTCGGATCCCCCGGTTTGGACCCTGAGGGGTCTTGAGAATTTCTTCTGAATGACGTCTGTCCTACACGACACCTTTCAAACGGCATCTTGCTGGGTGGACGCCATTTAGGGTTGTTGCTGTTGTGCCACGTGGGCGCCACGTGGGCGGGTTTCGGGCCGCAAGAGTACGGCCCCTGTCTTGTCGTCTGAACGGCGTCCGTGATGGGCGACGCCATTCAGACTGCAACCCTGCGATGTCAGTGTACGGTGCCGATCTTGTCGTCTGAACGGCGTCGGTGGTAAGCAACGCGTTTCAGAGCGCTGTCAGTACGGCCCGTCCTGTCATCTGATTAGCGTCTGTCTCGGACGACCCGTTTTAGCCAGTTTCAGATTGACCCCGCGAGCCTTCCTTTCTTTCCCTCATTCTCACCTTCTCACTCTCTCTCCTCGCCCTCTCCGCCCCTCCGACCATTCTCTTCCCCTTTCCTTTCCCCTTCTTTCTCTTCCACCACTCCACTACCTCTCTACCTCTCACCACTACCACCACCACTTTCTTTGCAGCGTTCCATTCTCCAGGCGGCGGCCGACGTCCCGGCGGAGTGGCAGCGTCCTTGGAGTACCGGCGGCGGTCTGCGGTGCGACGGTTGGGCGGTGGAGCCAAGAGGAGTCCAAGAATCGGTAGGGGGATGAACCTTGCATGGACTGTAATCGTTTCACCCGTAGTTTCCATGTGAAGCATGATGCGTTTGGGGGTAGAATGAGCATGTTAAGAAGGGGTTTCTTAGTGATATGGTTGTGTTTATGAATGTGGATTTATGAGTTCTCGCATCGTAGTTTGATTTCCCCTCTTCCTCTTCTGTTTCGGTGCGTTTTGGGGCATTTGGGGGTGAAAAGGGAAACCCTCGGGTAGAACTGCGGAACCAGGTTTCTGGCGTTAAATGACGTCATGCCTAGACGACGCCATTTAGAATGGCGACGGTCCAGTACGACGCCATTTAAGTAGAAATCATCTCATTTGAGGTTCTGTCAGTCTGGGGTTCTGGCGCTAAATGACGTCTTGCCTGGACGACGCCATTTAGAATGGCGACGAGCCAACACGACGCCATTTAGGCAGAAATCACCCCGATAGAGTTTTCTGCAAGTTTCGGATTCTGTTGTGAATGGCGTCTGAGGACAGCGACGCCTTTCTAAAAGGCGGCTTCCCAGGACGACGCTTCTCAAGCCAGACTTTGAGGCCGGGATTAAATGAACCAGTTTAGGGGGCTTGAATGGCGTCGGCCACGGGCGACGCGATTCAAGGCAGAACTTCATTAACTCCTGTTATTTATATGTGTTTCACTGTTAGATAGTTCAACAAATGCATGCTTTAAGTTGTACATCGAGGCTGAGGATTTCTGTGTGAATGGAATTACATCATGTGTGTGTGCGCTTATGCGGTTATGGAATTAGAACAGCTGTGGTTTACGTTTGTCACCTTGTGCCAAAGTGGGAGGGCCTCGGTGTCTGTGAGGCATTGTTGTCGTACCGGTGGAGAAGGGGTACATGTTGTGTTTTCACCTTTGGCTGAGGGAGACAGAACCACCTTGACCCCGTCGGGCCGGAGTAGTCAGTGCGCTGTCCGAGGGGTTGCTATTTGGTCTCAGCGGGTAGGAGTTTTTCTGGATTGTCGTGGCAGCTTCCGGCGCGTTTCTTGCTGTGGAGCTGGGTGTGGTACTGTTGGAGTTGTTTTACCCCTTTAGCCACTGGGCCTGATGTGACCTGTGATATCAAGGTTGCGAGTGGTACCCTTCGCCCTTTGGCCTGATGCAGCCCGGGAGGTTAGGGTTGTGGGTAGTCCCTGTAGCTTCGGCTTGACGGGGGTTTCGCCGGTCCCCAGGGCCCTCCTGAAGCGCCGAGGCCTGGCGTGGAGGAAGTCCGGTCGGTAGGACAGTAGTCTAGACTGCTTGTGTGCACACGTAGCTGGGCAGTGGTGGTTCACTGGTCCCAGTTAGTCCTAGCTTGACTCACTGCCTCACCTTACAGTGCCCGGAACACTGTAAGGGCGGTCAGGCGTGAGTGTTGGTGGTGTTGTGAGGCGACGTTTGTCTGCGGTCGACAGTGTGGTTTGGTCGCTTAGTTGGACCTTTGGTTATGAGTTGTGGCATTGTGTTGGGTTATTCAGATTACTTAGAACTGTGTCTGTTGCATTGCCTTTGCATACGTTTCATATCAGGTTTTGGGAGCTGTGTTTACTGCTTTATTTAATTGCCATCTTTCTGTATTATTACACTTGTGGGTGTGTGAGTGGGAGGCGGGGATCGAATGATCCCTACTGAGCCCAATTCTGGTGTGGCTCACTCCCTGCAGTTTCAGGTGTGGACCTAGTGGCGTGTGGCGGCATGTGGTGTCTCCTTGGTGTGCGGACCAACAGCTATCTCAGTTCCGGGATATGCCCTGATGTTGTTGTACTTTGCTTCTGCCTGTACTTATTTAATTTGTTGGACCATGTAATTATTGTTGGACTGTAAACGGACATTGTTAATTTCCTTCCTGCGCACTCATAATTTCCTTGTGGTCCATGTGATTGTTATATTTAACCTTGTTTAACGCTTACTCCTCCAGATGCGTTGTGTGAGATCCGGGTGTGAACCCGTAGTTAATGGTCCGACATCCATTTAGTAATCGGATTCCCGATTATAGGATGGCGGGTCATTACATTAAGTGATAGAAAAGGAAAAGGGGAAGTGAATGATCTTTTAAAGGTTAATTCAGACCTTGAGCACTTTATGTTCTCCACAACGGAAGTAAATACACATACTAGTCCGAACCTCGAATATTTTTTCTTCCCAATAAAGAAAGTGGATAATTTGGAAGAGTTATGCCAGGTGGAAAGAGAGAATATGGAGAACCCTCAGACTGACCAACAAGGCGAATCCACGATCACACCTATTTCTCCTGAGAAGAGCTTGAAGGAAAAAGAAGGAGAAGTGAGTGATTTGCGTGATATTGATCCGGACTTTGAACACTTTCTATTTTCCATAGAGGAATTAAATACACACATTAGTCTGGATCTTAAATATTTCTTCTTCCCAGTTAAGAAAGTGGATAATTTTGAGGAGTTGTATCAGGAGGAAACTCAATCCATAGACCTGGATAATCATCAGGTAGAGCCTATAAAGGGTAAGTTGGGAGGAGATGATGGGGATGAGAAGGAGTCTAGTGAGAACCTGAGCATGTGCCTACCCATAATTCCCTCCCCGAGTGTTAGAAAATCTAAGCCTAATAGCCTCCAAAAGCTGGCCCGACTCAAGGAGATGATGGAATTATTAGGCCAAGTCCACATCAACAGCCATTTTCTCAAAGAAACTCAATGTGTTGCCCAACTCAATTCTTACAATATCGATAACATCAATCTTTATTGGATTTTATTGAAATTTGAGGCCAAACTGAACTTGTTCTCAGTCTCTATCTTTAATAAATTTGGAATCCACAAATTAAAACGCACGTCGGTTGCTTTGCAGTCAATTGATCATTTCATTAAGCAGCCACATGACATGATCCAAGATACTCTTATTCAGGTGGATAGGAGCCACATATTTGTTGATTTCCCTATCTTCAACATTGGATCATCCCCTACATTGAATCAATGCCCCATCATTCTTGGAACTTTTGATCTTTTTATCGAGGATCAAGTCCTTCAATTTAGTCAAGGAAAAGAAGCGGGGTACGTAGTTGACATGGCCTATGAATCAAGTAGAACCAATATCCTATTGACCATGTTGAAAAATTATTTTCTCTGGAACCTCAATGATAACACTCTGAGTCATCAGCTACATGTAATGCTGAGTGCACTCCAACCAACAAACTTCAAAATGCATGCACTGAAATTTGTGCTAGTAGGCATTGGATAGTGTGCACATTGCGTCTGGCTGAAGACGTTAAACTTAGCGCTTATTGGGAGGCAACCCAAAGTTGTTAGATTAATTTAATAAGTCATTTTTTTATTTTCTTTATAGGTGGCAGTTGTCTTGGACGTAAAAGTGGATGAAAAATCGTTGACACCCCAGGTTGTATCTCTCCTTCCCTGACTCTTTTTGGCTGTAACTCTTTCATATTTCTTATGTCATTGAGGACAATGTCATTTAAGTTGGGGGGAGCAACTATTTTGTGCATGATTGTTAAATCTTTCGAAGAAAGCTTATGTTTTTCATAGATAAAAATGCTCAAAAGTTTTCAAAAATTCTTTTTCACACCCCACTTAAGCTTTCATAAAATCATGCTTGATTAAGGGATTTCTAAAGAAATCAATTTTGTGTTAGTCAGTTAGACAAAGCTTAAGAAGGTCGAAATATTCCCCACTCCATAAGGAGCCACGACAGAGATGATTTTCACACACACACGGCAATTTAAGGTGAGTGGAAGACCTTGAAAGTGTAATATTACTGGAATTAACCTAAAGGGTAGGACTACCTATTCTGGTTTTTTTTTTTTGGTTGAACGAAAGGAAGGTCGGGATTAGTAATAGGGGACCAAACCACTCAACACTTAAGGAGGCGGTCAGTAAAAAGGGACGATTGTAAGCATGCAAACTAAATGACAAATAGAAAAAATGCTTTGAAAGAGCCAAAGGAAGGCAGGTGGCAAAAAGTACGCACCTCCCCTCGGGAAAATTAAAGAGAGTGGCAAAAAGTACATACTCTCAAAGGCAAAGAGCGCAATTAAATAAATAAATAAATAAAACCGCACTAATTTAAAAATCCCTCACATCAAATTAAGACCAAGTCCTGAAAGTGTTGAGTTGGGACGAGAGCTAAAAAGCTGTCCTTACCGTCTGATCAGGAAACTTCTTTTTCTCTTCCCTCATCTAGGTAGTTTTACCCCAAGGGTCAGTAAAGACGATGATATACTAAAAAGGGTACAAATAAACTTTAAATCATGTCATTTTTATGCACAATCACTTGTTGGAACCCCAAATGTAGTGAGAAAAATGAGAACTTTAACGTAACTAAATGAGTATCATATAATTATTTGTGACAGATAACCTTTAAATGAAGCATGACTTTTTAAAGATCATTGTAGTCCTAATGTTTCATTATTTGCATTGCTAAGGGACTAGCAATGATTAAGTTGAGAGTGTGATAATTACATATTTTTTAGCATTAATTAATTAAAATTATACATTACACTCATGATTTTATGTGATGATAGATAATTTTGTACACTTTCCAATGACACCAATTTTGTTGAATTCCGAGTTAAAAATATCGTCATTTCATGTGAAAAACTGAGTGTAGCGCATTTGTGGGTTTTCGACAAAACCGGGATATGTAATAATTTTATTTGAACATAATTGTTATTCTGTTCACCACAGAAATCTAATTTTAAATTATTTTGTGTGAATAAGACATAAAGAACATGTGGCGCAGTTGGTTGGACTAGTTGGTGCCCATTGGAGTGACCCGAATTCAAATCCCAGGAATAACGTTTATTTTTGTGCACGGGATAAATGTAAGGGCATTTTGGGCAAAAAAATCAATAAGAAGGATGCCCTAACTTCTTCTCCAAGGAAGCCACAAGGAGCAGCCGCCAGCCTTCCTTTACCCTTTCCTTTTCTCTCTCTCCTTCTCTTTTTAAAGGATCCGAACCCTTCTTTATTTTTCATTCTTCTTCTCTCCTCCTTCTTCTTCCACTTTTCTATCCCTCTCTTGATACAGTACCCGCGGTACTGTAGCAACCTCTCCCCCTCTCTCTCTTGCTTTCAATCTCTCTCTCTAGCTTTCATTCTCTTTCTATCTCTCTCTACATCTCTTTCAAACCAGCGGCTGCTAGGGGCTGGAGGTGGACTCGAGGCACTGCAACTGACCACTGGAAGGAGTCCAGGGCTGCCAAGGATCCACGTGAAGGACGATGACGGCTGCAAGCACCAGTTTTCTCTCTCCATCGCCTCTCTCTCTAGTTCTTGAGTTCTCCATGTTACACTATATTTCGAATCTTTTCTGTGAAAGTTTCCTTATAAAAGTCATATTATGTTTTTATTTTCAATGTCTGTAAAATTTCATATAGTTTTGTTAACGAATGACAGTAGCTCATTTGAAAAAAGTTATCTTTTCTCCCTCTTTTTGTTCTACAACTTTCATGTTTTCTTTTGTTGACACTACTCAAACTTTATATTCTACTTTTAATTATTATTTTAGAGATAGTCTTAGTTTAGTAGATGGTCTGATTATGCTCGTTTAGGGGTGCTTCTTTCGTGAGTTCATAGCCAGTCCGATTAGTTTCAATTGTTATTTATTAAATCATCATGCTCCATCTTCTTTCTTCTCTATTTTTCCTCTAAAAAAATCTAAAGTTTTCAACTTTAAAAATCTATTTCCCTGTAAATTTGACTCGGACTCACCATTGCTATTGTTCAAAATTCAATTTGAATGAGCCGATTAATTTAGATTGTTAGCTTCGATTTTTAACAACACAATCTTAAGCTATCATCGTATATATTTAGCATAAAAAGTATATTTCTATATACAACACATTTTTGCAATAATTTTTTTTTTAGTGCTAAATGTATTTTAAAAATAAAATTATAGTAAGTTTATGAGTAGATGTCTATACAACTTTTCTAATGAAATATGTGCATTTTAACTAAGGGTATTGTTCATATTTTCATTTAACAACTTTCACATATTTTATGTAAAGTCATAATATTTTAACTTTGGTAAAATTCAAAACAAACTAGATAGTTAAGGGGATGTACGGAAATGCTATCATAGTTAAGGGACTTACATGCATATATGAATTATAGTGAGTTATTCATAAATACAAAATCTTTTAGGAGTTATTTGCAAAATGCTCTTTCCTTTAATTATGCAACCAAGACCTATAGCTTCTTAGAGAAAAAATGTGCCATTTGTTTTTTATTTCTTTTCATGGGGTTGTGTTGAGCAATTTGTGTTTTTCATATTCCCCATGTTTTGATGATAACACACTGTGAAAATGTCAAGATCTTATTTCTATGAGTGAGAAATTTCTTTGTTTCATTGTTTAGTTGCTAAAGGTTTCGGTCATAAATTGTGTAAGTTCTGTGACTTAATCGCTTTAAAGGTTTCTTTACTCTCACAATAAAAAAAGCTAACTGGAACTTCGATTAAACTTCAGGACTTCAAGTAACTTGTAGTTAGTTCGGTACTAATCGAAACATCACTCTCTGGTTTAATCGGTTTAATTTTTCTAAGCGTTCTATCAATTAGGTAACTAAGGTTCACTTCGATTAGCAGTGTCTTAGTCACTTCGAATAAAGAACTTAAAGTTTTCTATTAATTAGCTTTATAAATCTTCCATCGATTAGCATGTTAAGTTATCTATCAATTAACATTTTAAAGTCGCATTCGATTACCATTTAATGTGTTTACTTTGAATCTGTCTAAGACTGATTTCAATTAACATTTGAGACGTCACTTCGATTATCTTGATAACGTTAATCGAAATTCAATTTAGAGTTAAGTTTTGTGTCTTAATCGAAACAGAGTTTTAAGTTGGAAGTAGGAGGTTGTTCCTCTTCTTGGTTGAACAAAGGGCCTACTAGAAGCAGGAGGTTGTTCTCTTCTTAGTTGAAGAGAGGTTCTGCAGTTGTAGGAGGTTATTGTATAACCTGCAAGGGGTTGGTACCTTGTTGTTAATGGATATTTATGGCCCAAGAAATTGGTTCAGTTGGGTCCACTCCATATTGAATTTTTATTTTTATTTTCACTTTTATTATGTTTGATTTTTTTATTACAAACAAGTTAGCACATAATTACACCTATGACACCTATGGCTAACTTAAGACCTAATAGTTCAAACGTTGGATATTCACTGGTATCTACGCGATCTTCCGCGGTAGTTCGTCATCGATCCCTCGTCCAGATCAACGCGCTCACTGAAGAATCCTTGCCGCAACGATGTCCAAATCATCCGGACAGTAATTCCCGACTCTCGGGAAGTGCATGCGGCAGAGACGGGAAGTCTCCCAGCGCCTCGAGAGTGGCGCCCAGAGGAGGAGTAGAGAGAGAGGGGACAGCCAATCTTGAAAGCTCTTGGAGCTTGGCCCAGGGCTTCTCAACAGCGCATATATATATTAAGTCAGTGCGACTTTTCACAAAAGTCTCCGACTTAATATAAATCCCAGTTAAGTACCATCGACTGAGAATCTGTTTGCGTGTGACCCTCTAGGCCCATTAACCAGTCCGATTTTCAGCCCGTTAAGTCCAATAATAAATTATTGACTTATAATAATTAATTAATATCTAATATTTAATTATTTACTTAACCGAATTAACATCTCATGTAAACCCGGCCGAACTTCTGATCAAGTTGGGAGCCAAGCAACACTGCATAATCCCGGAAGGTGATGAGGTTCAGCAACCCACTCATGCAACCGGTCCGTCCACAGTTACCGCATGGCTATAATCCTTCGTTCGCACAATGCTCTCACGTTAACCTAGGATATGGTCAACTGTCAAATCCTAGATGGTCAACTCACTTGAATCAGACTCCAGTGTATAATATCTGAAAACACCTTTGCTGATATTGTGTTTGCTCTGGCCAGAGACTCCCACATATCTATTCTAGAGCATTCTCTCTCCAATTACCTAAGAGCGAACGACCGTTTATTGAACACACAATCATCTTCGAAGGTCTTACGTTGGACCCGATCCTTAACTATTAGAAATCTCATTGATAGGGATTCGTAAGCCAAGGTGAAAGTCGAGAAGTCCACCGACAAGGTGTCTTTGGTGTCTCAAGTCTAAAGATCAACCACGCCACTGTGATAATGAATCAAGTCGGTTGACAGTCAGGTAAATTATCATTTGGTGATTCATATCGAATCAGTTCAGTGAACTCATTCCCTAATGAGCACCTACAGGTTCACAATTGTGTCTCCACACAAGTGACTAACGAGATCAGTCACCCTCATCATATGAGCTGGAATAACCTATACTAATCTTAGTGGATGTTTGATGTCCTTCTCAAACATCTTACGACTGGGAATAATTAAGAATATATATTTATAAGTCATCAGTCTCATTATTATGATCTCATCATAATCCGATGACTATTGCACACATTCAAGGACTTCATTATGCATACTTATAAATATGCCAATCTACATAACAAATAAATGTCATTTATTAGTAAATCAGATTGAAATAAGTACCTAATAATTGGCTTAGAGGACACATATATCTATCAGGTGTAGGCGCCCGGAACGTCCCCCGCCGCGGCTGCGGGCTTCAGGCGAGGGTTCCTCCGTTCGTCTAAGCACTGTGGTGATTTAGGAGGGGTTAGAAATTAGGATGTGATCGTCAGGAGCATTACCTTACGGTCCCTGTGCTCCGCAGGATGGTGAGGATGTGATCGCGTTCTGAGGGAGCGGGAGATGGTGGTTTCCCCTTCTCTTCCTCCGGCCGGCCAGAGGACGAGAGCTCGGTAGTCCGCGCACAGAATCTGGTAAGAGCCGCTAAAAAGAGAAGACAAACAAAGAAATAGCCCGATTAGAACTATGACATGCAGAATCTATCCATAAAAATATAAAAATTAACTAGAATTGGAGGGAAATGCACCGGATAGGTGTTTGGGAGGGAAGGTGACCATATGTTATGGCCAGCCACCTCCCGATTTTTGTTTGAAACCTCTGGGGGTAAAAGGTGCTAAGTCGTCCTAAGATACATGCATGCAGATAGGGTGCTCGTGTGTGAAGAGTGAAGTGAAGTGTTGAAAGAGGAAAAAAAAGGAGAGAGAAGGGAATGTTACGGAATGGATGAAAAGTAGGAATGCAATGAAGTGAAAAGGAGAAAAGTAAGAGAGGGTTAAGAAGACAAGCCCATTTGGAGTGCGAAGGATTTCTCTTGAAGCTCCTCCTGAAGCTCTCTGACTCCTTGCCCGCTCGACTCCTAAAAGCAGACTCACTCGCCAACCTCATCTGAGTCTTCCTCCTCCGAGCCCTTCCCTCCAAAAATAAAACTCCTTCTTAACCCCCCTGCTCGAGGGGACATGGGGGGTTTAAATAGATGAAGGAAAAATAGGAGAAAATAGGGGTCTAAATCTCCGTAAATCAACCTAGAGCCAATAGGAAGTGGTCAAGGGTTGGAGGTGGTGCGCGCGGCAGTTGCCAGAGTAGGGAGTGATCAGAGTAGTGGAGGCGAGGGCGGCGAGTAGAGGAGATCGTGGGGAAGACGAGGTCAAGGTGGTAGTTGGGGGAGTGGACGGCCAGCCAACATGCCTTCCAATCCCGTGGACGGCCAGGTAGCTGGCCTTCCACGAAGTGGTGGAAGGCGGCCCGGTTGGCCTTCGAAGGGGGTGGAAGGCAAGGGGTGGCCTTCGAAGGGTGGCGGAAGGCAAGGGGTGGCCTTCGAAGGGTGGTGGAAGGCAAGGAGTGGCCTTCGAAGGGCGGTGGAAGGCGGGCTGGCTGGCCTTCGAAGGGTGGTGGAAGGCGGACCGGCTGGCCTTCGAAGGACGGTGGAAGGCGGACCGGCTGGCCTTCGAAGGGTGGTGGAAGGCAGGCTAGCTGGCCTTCGAAGGGTGGTAGAAGGCGGACTGGCTGGCCTTCCACGAAAAGGTGGTGAAAAGTGAAAAAAGTGTCCAAAAGGTGGAAGGCAAGGTAGCTGGCCTTCCACGGGTGGTGGAAGGCAGCCTGGTTGGCCTTCCACGAAAAGGTGGTAAAAAGTGAAAAAGGTGGCCAAAAGGTGGAAGGCAAGGTGGCTGGCCTTCCAAGGGTGGTGGAAGGCGAGGGGTGGCCTTCCAAAGATGGTGTAAGGCGAGGGGTGGCCTTCCAAGGATGGTGGAAGGCGGGCTGGCTGGCCTTCCATGGATGGTGGAAGGCGGCCTGGTTGGCCTTCCACGGGTGAGAGGAAGCGGAGATTGGTTAATGGGCCTGATTATTTAGTGGGTTGAATTATGTGAGAAAATCTGATGGGCTAAATGAGATGGATAAAATGATGGGTTTGGTGATGATGGGCTAATGATGGATGGGGTTCATGACCAAAAGGGTGGTCCAAAATCGGTGTCTACAAATGCCCCTCCGGGACACCTGTTTTGCAGTGGAATGGAATAGAATGATAAATAGGTGTTCCGGAAATCAAAACTAATTTTGGACGGCCCAAGAAAGGATGAGCTGAATCCAAAAGGTGGTATGAGAGCGCGGCAAATGCATGAAAGCTAGCTATTTGAGTTGCAAAGGTGACTGAGAAGAGGAACCAAATTCAGACTAGAGAATCACAATCCGTGGGACCCTCGGGTGCTGGAACTGCGAGGTCTTGGCGCACCAGGATGCAACGATCTGGCCCAAGGGGATCTCAAGCATGAAAGATGTAGGAGTGTGACTTGAAGAACTCTCGACACAACGGGCGCGCAGTGGCCTGGCGCATCAAATGATCGCCAAGTGAGAGAATCTCAAGCACACGTATTGAAAAGGGATGAGGTCTCGCAATTCAAAGGGCTAACAAACGAACAATTGCCAGACTCACAGATCAACAATGGATTAAGCAGAGTGATAAATTATGGTCATTGCCCCTAAGGCGGGAATGGTGGATGATGCTTATGCAAATGCATGCTGGTTCAAAATTGAAAAACAAATTCTTAATGCAAACAGGAGGGATTTATTGGCCAATCGAATAACTTGGAGAATATAGAATCCTCGTTGTTTTGTTTAAAGAGGAACTCAGAGTCTATACGCCCAAAGCTATTAGCCTCCTGTATCTTCAATCTTACTTGCTTCAGATTCCCTGCAGCTGCAAGAACGCACATTAGTAAATGTAAATAATAAATGATGACAATATCTTAATGATAAGCTGCAAGGAAAGGAGGGACAAAGGTCCCTGTCGAGTCGAAGCCAGCACGGAAGATATGGCCATTCTCAAAGTAGAATGCCAATCCGGCTGCTTTTGGCTTCGACTCGACAGCAAAAGTGTCCCCCTTTTGGACATATAATCATTTTCCTGTATGCACAAAAATGAGGGGAAAGTAGTTAGTAGTATCTGTTTTCGGCCCCTTGCCCAAAAGAGCAACTACTTTTTCCCTAGCCTTTGCATCGGGTCAAGGGGCCGTGTCCTACTAACCAGACAAAAGGAAAAAAGGACGTGATAACAAATATGCAAATGATAGCAGGTATTAACAAGTGGAGTGTGTGATGCAAACATGTTTTTGATTCTGCCTGCCAGGTGACTGCCCAAACTTAGCCTGATTGAATGACGGAAGGGAAATGCACACTCAACTTCCCAGGTATCCTAAGCACACATCTAGATTGATTTGGGCCTCTAGACTCCTCAAACTAACCTTGACCGGCTAAGACTCATACTGATGACAATACCGTCATGCCATACTTAGGCTTCCAGCTACTTCCGACCACCAAGTTTGCCCAAAAAGTTTACGAGGTAAATGATTTGCCCGACCTAGGTCTATTTCCTCACAATCTAGAAGGTATATGATGGAACACCTTGGAACCCTAACGGTCAACCGCGCGACGCTGACCCAGAATCACACGCCGTCGCACCTATTGGTGACGCGCATGCATTGACCTAAGCCCGAAGTCTTCGAGAGCGCTCATTGAGATTATGGTTAAGGAATTGGTTCACCAGAAACAACGACATTACTCTTCACCTATTTTGGACTCCTGTGATCATGTGAGCATGTGACGATTTTAAAAAAAGATGAACCATTTAAAATGATATTCAGTCTTTAGATAGCCATCTCATGCTAAACCTGGGGGGAGAAAAAGTGAAGAAATTTTGGAGATAAACCTCACAGGAGGATCGACAAAACCGTTAAAAGGGTGAGCTGTGACAAAACGGACCCCTTTTGACCTCCTAGATGCCCCTATTTTGACTTTTCAGGCCTTTGGTAGATTTCATCGCCAGGCACGGTCACGACTAGGCTTTTTTGTATGATTGCTTGAACCCCTTTTCTTTTTGGTATTTCTTTTCTACTCTTGACATTTTTCGCGGTTATTTGATATTCCGCCTGCGGGGACACTGCCCTCTTCACGTGCCCTGGTCCTTTCCATTTCATTTTTGGGCCCTTTTTTGAGGGTTTACATCTATCGGGTTGTGGAAGAACCGCAGTTTGCTGAGCTCGACCGTTTAAGGGCGTCAACTGTCCTGATCGGTCGGGAGACGAAGAGCAAAGGTTGCATTTTGACAGTACACTAAAGACTTGGAACTCATTTTAAGAAGATTTTCTTTGAAAAAACGTGTAGGTGTGTGTATCTCATGATGATCATAGGGATCCGTATGAAAGTAAAGTAAACACGTCCAAAGTTCTGGTGGACCAAAGTCTAAGCCAAACCTTAATGTCAACCCAACCTATCATGCAACTAGACCTAGACAGGGGGTTACGTGGCAGTCACCAGATAATTGGATTTTGTGTCTTTTCTAATTTTTTTGTCATTTTCATTAAAGTATGTACATATTTACAAATATTTTTGATGCTTTTTGGATATTCGACTTTTTTTGAGATTTTGAAATTTTTGATTTTTTTGCATTTAAAGAGTAGAATTTTAGATAGACTCTTATCCAAAGAAAAATAATTTTCAAATATTTACACTTATTTGCTAACTCCCGAACTAGAAACAAAAGAACTACTTACCTCTACAACTCTTAGATAAAGAGGAGGCTATCCAATCCCTAAGCGATTATGCACAAGACTCTGAGGGTGTGTCAGACATGTTGCAAAGGTGGGTCCTTGCGACAGAGACCCAATGATGGCAGAATTGCTCCAGGAGTGAGCTACGACCGGTGATAAAAGCCTGAGAAGGGAAGGTGTGTGAAATAGCAAGGGAATGAGAGCGGTGGGTACCGGTTCATCCCTCACTAAGGAGGCTCCTTCTCGTTGAGTGGTTGATTCATAGAACAGCAGCTGTGTAGCGAAATTTACTGCATCTTCTCTTCGAATTTCATTGATTGTTTCCTTCAACTCATCCTGAAGATAGTGTATTTTGAGTACCTCCTGATTTTCCTTCACAAAGTGATCCAAGAGACTCCATTTTCTTGATTCCTCAGTTGGTTTGGTTGGTAGGTAACCCAATCTGAATCCCCCAATGGTCGGATTTTCAAAGACAGGCTCTCGAATTCCTTGCTCTTCTTTGCCTAACCCAGATCCCGAACTATACCCCATTTTGTCCATAAGCTGCCAACCTATGCTAGGCTGGGGCTTGGCCTGAGAGTCAACCGATGAAAGGATGGGCTCTGCCCCTTTTCCAGAAGTGACCATAGATGGAATTTGTTCAGTCGAGACTGAGTCCAAAGACTCAAGATAGGGGCTACCCTTCATTTTGGCAATCTTCCCATTGTATGGGAATTTATAACACTGATGATTAGTGGAGGGCACTCCCAGGGTCTGGTCCATCCAAGGCCTTCCCAAAATGGCGTTGTATATGGGCTTGACATCAAGGATGTGGAATTTAAAGATCATGGCCACTGGACCAATTTCCAGTTTCCCATTAGTTGGTCTTTGAGAATTATTATGGGTTGAGACCATCATGGAAGCAGACCGAATCTCTTCTGGATCAATCCCTATTTTCTTGGGGGTATTGAGTGGACAAACATTGATTGATGCCCCGGTATCTAACAGGATGGAGTTCAATGAGTGACCTTTGAGTGTTGCAGTTAAGTATGAGGGAAGGGATTGGCATTCAGGGGGAGCCAGATCCTTATCTGTAGGTGTCTGGGTGACTAAGAGAATGGCATTTGTGAGCCCCCTGATAGGAAGATCTTCATTGAGTGTAATTCGCTGGAGGAACTTGAACAATATCTTCCTGTGTGTAGGAGATCTCCTAATCAACTCTAGGACTGGAATCTTGGCGGGAGTTTTCCCTAGATGCTGTAGGATGTCATACTTGGATTGAATGATCCTTTTTTAATTCTCTTGGGAGTCCAAGGGTTGACTTGTTGGGGGAATGATGCGATTTCTCAGTGTAACACCAATTGGACTGGGGTCTACTGCTTGATCTGACTTTAGTGGTTGAACTGGTGGTGAATTCATTAGGCAGAATTGGGTTACTGGACCCGGCTTTGGTGTTGGACACAGGATGGATAGAGGAGGTTCTCTGATTGAAATTGAGGGAACTTGGACCAGAGTGACTGGGTTGATAACTGTTGGTTGTTCCCTAGGTCGTATCAAGACCAAAGGTTTGTCTTGGATAATAGTGGAGACTCCTTGCAACGGCTCTCTAGGTTTGGTCATCTTAGTGGGGCATTCACGCCATATCCCAACCTCTTCATACTCCCAGTACTGTCCTCTGCGATCGACATTTGGTTCCAAATTTTTGACAAGGGTGCTCACCCTTTCTAGAGAGCTAGATAGATCTTGAGCTACCTGATGAGAGGGCGGAGGGCCCTTGACTTTCATAGTTTCAATAGCCTCTTTCATGTGCCCCCAATTGATCTTGGCGCTAGAGGAAGGGGGAACTGCTGAATATGGTTTCTGATTGGATTGGTTGTCTGATCTGGACATAGGACTGGGTGACCTAAAGGGTTGCCCCAAGGCACTCACCTATTCATTGATTGTCACTCCCTCTATTAGTGGAGTTTGTGCAGTCCTCTTATTTCTGTTCTGATTTTCAAAGAAGGATGGTAAAGTGGAACTCTAAATCTGAGATTGAACTACCCGAGCTCGATTATAAAGTTGTGCGAATGTGTGAAATTCGCTCAGCATGAGAATAGCTCGAAGCTGCGGGGTAGCGTTATTGACCAACATAGTGATTGCTTGAGATTCGGGGATTGCCACTTCCGCCCTAGAGGCCATTGCCCTCCACATGTTGGCAAAATACGTGAACTCCTCTTCAGGCTTCATCTTCTCCATCACAAGATCAAACAAGGTGGGAGGCATGGTTGTCATATGACTAAACTGAGTGATGAATTTTTCAGAGACCATATCAAAATTGATTAGGTCTGTGGCGGACAAGGAAGAAAACCATCTTAAGGCGCCTCACCTTCTAAGGATTTCTGGAACAGATGGACAAGGACGACTCTGTCGTAGAGCCATTGATGGGAATCCATGAGGAAACCTGACAGGTGATCATGAGGGTCAGAGGTGCCATCATATTTTCTGTACTCGGGGGCTTTGAATCCTGGTGGAAAGTAGGCCGGAGGGAGCTTGCAATAGCTCAAGAGAGAGTGTGGTTGTTTCAGGGTAAGTTTCTCGGCTATGAACTTACGCACATAGGTTTCAACCTTACTTTTGTAAATGAATTCTTTCTGCTCGGGAGGAGGTGTAGTTGGAGAGACTGGAATCGGCATGACGGGTGGAGCAACTGGAGTAGGAGTTGGCTGGTTGATGCAAGTCTGAGCTCTGTTGGAAGATCCTTGGAAGTGAGTTCTCCGAGGAGTGGCATCTTGAGTTTTGCCACAAGAGGCCAATCGGATGAATTGATCAGGGGTGTACGTTGATAACACGGTAATAAGTTCCGGGTCCTCACTCGGGTTTCAGAGGGTTCTGTTGGAGATTATGGGATCACTTTCTGAAGAAGAAGATTCATCCAAGCACCTTCTCCTAAGTTCCTCTCCAGATGTTTGGAACATGCCCACAAATGTTTGTTGTGGACCTTCTTCAATCTCGAACAGAGGGTTGTGTGTGACATTGTTACCAAACTCATCCATGTCATCATACACAGTGTTAACATGCATTCGGCTCATTATGAAATACAAATCCTAAGAGATTTTATATTTCACTTGAAAGGTTAACAGTGTATTATGGGAGTTGGTTTCTAACAAATCAAGTTCAAACCCTTAACGACCCTGGAATTTTTCAAAACTTGTTCGACCAGAGTTTAGTGTCTTAAATTTTGAAACAATTCTCTCAGTGACACCTATAGGTGAGTGATTGTGACTGGAAAGGCTCAATTAATTCCTCACATAAACCCGGGATCCTATTTAGGTGATTTCATGTACAACCTGCTCGGCGGCCAAGTTGGAATCCCTGGCTCGCGGAGACTCACGGAGGTTCCCAACAGAAGAAGACTAGTCACACCCGAATGGGAATCCTCAGGTGGAGAGTCAAACACTGTGGGAGAGGTAACTAGAAGTGTGATGCCGGCTCTTTCTTAAGACCCCCACGCAGAATGCCCTGAATCAGACCAAAAGTTAACAGGCAAGAGAACAGTAAACACAACCAGAACACGCAACTATTTAATCAATAATAATGAAGTAACAACATGCGGGTCATTGAATCACAGAGAGGCCAGAAACTGGGGAGCTGGACTGCCGAAAGGCTGGCCGTCCAGGGACTTGGACGGCCAAGCAGCTGGCCGTCCACTCTGGACAGCCTAGGGGCTGGCCGTCCAGGCAGATGGACGGCCAAGCCTCTGGCCGTCCAAGGATCTGGACGGCCTAGGTTCTAGCCATCCAGGAAAGTGGACGGCTAAGACTCTGGCCGTCCAAGGATCTGGACGGCCTAGGTTTTGGCCGTCCAACTGAGCTGGATGACCGGGACTCTAGCCGTCCAACATCTGGACGGCCAGGAGGTGGGCCATCCAGGAAAAAAGGGAAAAACTGAAAAAAGAAAAAACAAAATAGAAACTAATAGGACCTTTTACCTTCTTACCTTTCGTCGTTGTGCGTACAGTAAGCAAGTAGGGGTCCCATCGTGATCGCTAGAGGGCTGTAGGCGCCCGGAACGTCCCCCGCCGCGGCTGCGGGCTTCAGGCAAGGGTTCCTTCGTTCGTCTAAGCACTGTGGCGATTTAGGAGGGGTTAGAAATTAGGATGTGATCGCCAGGAGCATTACCTTACGGTCCCTGTGCTCCGCAGGATGGTGAGGATGTGATCGCGTTCTGAGGGAGCGGGAGATGGTGGTTTCCCCTTCTCTTCCTCCGGCCGGCCAGAGGACGAGAGCTCGGTAGTCCGCGCACAGAATCTGGTAAGAGCCGCTAAAAAGAGAAGACAAACAAAGAAATAGCCCGATTAGACCTATGACATGCAGAATCTATCCATAAAAATATAAAAATTAACTGGAATTGGAGGGAGACGCACCAGATGGGTATTTGGGAGGGAAGGTGACCATATGTTATGGCCAGCCACCTCCCGATTTTTGTTTGAAACCTCTGGGGGTAAAAGGTGCTCAGTCGTCCTAAGATGCATGCATGCAGATAGGGTGCTCGTGTGTGAAGAGCGAAGTGATGTGTTGAAAGGGGAAAAAACAGGAGAGAGAAGGGAATGTTACAGAATGGATGAAAAGTGGGAATGCAATGAAGTGAAAAGGAGAAAAGTAAAAGAGGGTTAAGAAGACAAGCCCATTTGGAGTGCGAAGGATTCCTCTTGAAGCTCCTCCTGAAGCTCTCTGACTCCTTGCCCGCTCGACTCCTCAAAGCAGACTCACTCGCCAACCTCCTCTGAGTCTTCCTCCTACGAGCCCTTCCCTCCAAAAATAAAACTCCTTCTTAACCCCCCTGCTCGAGGGGACATGGGGGGTTTAAATAGATGAAGGAAAAATAGGAGAAAATAGGGGTCTAAATCTCCGTAAATCAACCTAGAGCCAATAGGAAGTGGTCAAGGGTCGGAGGTGGTGCGCGCGGCAGTCGCCGGAGTGGGGAGTGATCGGAGTAGTGGAGGTGAGGGCGGCGAGTAGAGGAGATCGTGGGGAAGACGAGGTCAAGGTGGTAGTTGGGGGAGTGGACGGCCAGCCAACATGCCTTCCAATCCCGTGGAAGGCTAGGTAGCTGGCCTTCCACAAAGTGGTAGAAGGCGGCCCGGTTGGCCTTCGAAGGGGGTGGAAGGCAAGGGGTGGCCTTCGAAGGGTGGCGGAAGGCAAGGGATGGCCTTCGAAGGGTGGTGGAAGGCAAGGAGTGGCCTTCGAAGGGCGGTGGAAGGCGGGCTGGCTGGCCTTCGAAGGGTGGTGGAAGGCGGACCGGCTGGCCTTCGAAGGACGGTGGAAGGCGGACCAGCTGGCCTTCGAAGGGTGGTGGAAGGCAGGCTAGCTGGCCTTCGAAGGGTGATAGAAGGCGGACTGACTGGCCTTCCACGAAAAGGTGGTGAAAAGTGAAAAAAGTGTCCAAAAGGTGGAAGGCAACGTAGCTGGCCTTCCACGGGTGGTGGAAGGCAGCCTGGTTGGCCTTCCACGAAAAGGTGGTAAAAAGTGAAAAAGGTGGCCAAAAGGTGGAAGGCAAGGTGGCTGGCCTTCCAAGGGTGGTGGAAGGCGAGGGGTGGCCTTCCAAAGATGGTGTAAGACGAGGGGTGGCCTTCCAAGGATGGTGGAAGGCGGGCTGGCTGGCCTTCCATAGATGGTGGAAGGCGGCCTGGTTGGCCTTCCACGGGTGAGAGGAAGCGGAGATTGGTTAATGGGCCTGATTATTTAGTGGGTTGAATTATGTGAGAAAATCTGATGGGCTAAATGAGATGGATAAAATGATGGGTTTGGTGATGATGGGCTAATGATGGATGGGGTTCATGACCAAAAGGGTGGTCCAAAATCGGTGTCTACATCATGTAGCATGCCGCTCATGAGCAAATATGTAAGGACTGAGGCTTTCGGATCCGGTTTTCGGGGTCGGACCCTGTAGTTCAGGCTCCAGTGGGGCTGAGACTCTGTGATGTTTCGCGTCGAGCCCGCGAGACACGGTTTAAACGGCGTCCAGCGATGCAAACGCGTTTTAGCCTGTGCCACGTGGGTGCCACGTGGGCTGGCTTTGGGCCGCGAGAGTACGGCCCTGACATGTCGTCTGAACGGCGTCCGTGAGGCACGACGCCTTTCAGACTGCGACTCTGGGTTGTCATAGTACGGCGCCAGTCTTGTCGTCTGAACGGCGTCTTGTATGGAAGACGCGTTTCAGACCTCTGACAGAGCGTTGCAGAGTTTTGTCAGAGCAGCCGTAACGTCAACTGATAGGCGTCCGTACATCTCGACGCGTTTTAGTCAGTCTCTGGTTAACCCCGCGAGCCCTCCTTCTTTCCCTCATTTTTCTTCCTTCTCTCTTTCTCTCCTCCCTTCCGGCGACTCCGGCGACGACCCCTTCTCCTCCCTCTTTTCCTCCCACCACTTCGTCTTTCCCTCCACTCCATCACCCACCTAGCTCCCACCACTACCACTTCCACTTCCTCCGCGGTGTTTACTCTCCGGACGGCGGCCGACGTCCCGGTGGAGTAAGGACGACCACGGCGGTACCGGCGGCGGCGTGGGGCGAGACGGGTGGACAGCTTGGAGCTTGGAGGAGTTCAAGTAACCGGTAGGGTGACGGTTCCCATAGTGTTGTGTTTTAAACCATGTTTCCCCCGTTTAAAGCATGTTATGGATCTTTGGTTTTGGGGTAGAATGAGCATGTTAGGGGCTTTTCTTTGATGGGAATGGGAGTTTTTATGGATGTGGATTCATGATGGCTTGGTTTGCCCTCTTTCTCCTCTGTTTTTGGGGTTTTGGGGGGTGGAAAGGGAGCCATCGGGCTCGAGACAGATCCTGGTTTCTGGCGCTAAACGACGTCGTGCATGGACGACGCCTTTTAAAAGGGCGTCGGGCCATCACGACGCCTTTTAGACAAAAATCGTTCCATTAGGGCTCTGTCAGTTCGGGGATTCTGGCGTTAAAAGACGTCATGCCTGTACGACGTGATTTGGAATAGCGTCGGGACACCATGACGCCTTTTAAGGCAGAAATCTCCCGATTAAGGTTTTCTGTTAATTCCAGATTTTCCCGTTAAGCGGCGTCTGAGGATGTCGACGCCTTTTAAAAGGCGGCTACCTGTAGCGACGCCTTTTAGGCCATATTCTAAAGCCGGTATTTCATGAACCAGTTTAGGGTGCTTGAATGGCGTCGGCATTGGGCGACGCGATTCAAGACAGAACCACACTAATCCATGCCAGTAAAATGTGTTTACACTGCTAGATAGTTGGTTAATGCATGCTGTTAGTATACTCGATGTGATGTACTCTTCGTGACCGGATGGCACTGCGTTGTATATCGTGCGACCGTGGACTTCTTCCGTGACTGGATCGCACTGTGCCGTGTTTTATGTTTTGGTGGACCTAGAGTGACAGTTGTAGCGTTCTACACCCTGTGTCGGTGCGGAGGGACACAGCGCTGACGGGAGCAGTGGCGGGGTGACGCCTAGTGGAGAGGCTCACCTGGTGAACCCCGGGGTTAGCTAGCTTGTACCGGTGTCGGAGTGGTACCTTTGGAGTGTCACTCGTACTGGGGGAAGGAGTAACCACCTGAGCCAGTTGGGCCGAAGTAGCCAGCGTGCTATCCGAGGGGTTACTGTTTGGTCTCAGCGGGTCGGTGTTTGCTGAGGGAAGGAGTGACCGCCGAGGTGGCTAGCATGCTATCCGAGGGGTTACTGTTTGGTCTCAGCGGGTCGATGTTTTTCCCACTTTCGTTGTGTAGTTGACGTCTTTTAAGGATACGCCGAATTACGGGTTCCCTGATAAATTGGAATTATGCATGTCAATTATACTTCGAATGTATGTGATTCATGTTGAGATTTAGGCATAGCAATTACTGTCTTTCATGGTTAATATATCTCTGCTGTACGTTACACTTATGGGTGTGTGTGTGGGCAGTGGGGATCGAAGGATCCCTACTGAGTCTTTTCGTTGAGACTCACCCCTGCGGCTTTCAGGTGAGGACTCCACGCAGACTTAGCGAGGGTTGTGCGGCTGTGTGTTGAGCGTCGTCGGCTGTTGTTCCGGGGTATGCCCCGACGTAGTTGTTATCTTTATTTCTGGCATGTATGTTTAATTAATTCTCTTCTGTTGGAGTATGTAATTATTTGCTGTATCGAGTCGCATTGTAATAACTTTTAATTTCTGCATTTTTCTTTTCAATTCAATGCGATGTGAATGTTTAGCTTAGTTGATTATTTATTTCCCAGACTTACTTAGATCCTGGTTTGGTTCCAAATTAATGATTCGGTATCCATTTAGTAATCGGATCCCCGATTATAGGGTGGCGGGTCGTTACAATATATGAGTGTACAGCAATCTAACAGTAATGGTGCATCATTTGTGCAGATCATGGTCAAAGTAGGTACATGCTCAGCCTCATCGGCCGAAAGAAGGCATGTTCGGCTTAGTTGTCAAGCGATGTACAAATCCCCCAGCAAGATGTTTGATATGAGGCATAGCGATGGGAAGTAGGTGGATTTCCCCTGGCCCAAGACCCCAGTCGAGCCAGTCTGCTTGTCCCTACCTAGAGGCTTCGGAGTCAGGAGGTGGGTCCCCTAGGGAGCCTCATCCTTAGGAGGCATGCTTAGTAGACCAGGTGCCTCCTTCTTCATCGCCTCAACTTCCGAGGCTAAGGTTTGCACCTCTTTTCCTTTTGCCTTTTTTGTGCCATGAGGTTAACCAGGTTGGTGGAAAAACCATCCTTGCTATAAGATATAAAACATTAGAGCTACTGGTGGGCAAAGGAATGCCATACAAGTTAGAGCCAAGCTTACCCAACGAGGGGGCAAGGACATGCCCAATCGCCTCTAGTGCCTCCCCCTCGATAATTCTCTGACCCGAGGTGAAGGGTGTGCTCACGATTAATTCTACCTCAACAAGCTAGCCATTGGACAACTCAATCTCCCTCAATACGGACTTGTAAGGAAACATATCTAACCACTCAATCAGAAAGGCCAACTTGTTAGTTATGTGTGTCAGTCAAGCCAATTACATGACTTGTATAATCTTGTTCTCTTAATAATGACGAAGACATTATATTCATTATATGTAATTCGATATACCATTTCATAATGAACTCCACGAATATGTGCAATAGATATTAAATTATGATAAGATCATAATAATAGAATTAATATTATGTAAATGCATATTCTTAATTGTTTCTAGTTGAAAGATGTTTAAGGAGGATATCAAACATCCAGTGAGACAAGTACAGTTACTCATGCTCATAAGATGAGGGTGACTGATCTCATAGTCACTTGTGGGGAGACACAAAAGTGAACCTGCAGGTGCTCATTGGTGAATGAGTTTAATGAATTGATCCAACATGAATCATTAGATGGTAACATTACCTAACTATCAACCAGTCTGATTCATCGTCACAGTGGCGTGGTTCGTCCTTTAACCTGATATACTAATGGCACTTTGTTGGTAGACTTTTAGACTTTGACCTTGGCTTATAAATCTCTAACCATAAGATCTTAATTAGTTAAGTGATTATGTGATCAATGGGGGATCACTCTCTCTTGGTAATTAGAGAGATAATGCTCTAAGGAATGATGCTCAAGAGTCCTTGGCCCAGGTAGGACAGTATATCTGAAAGGTCTTTTCTGATAGTACTTTGAGCATCTAATCTAAGTGAGTAAACTAATTAGAGTTTGATAGTTAACCATACCCTAAGTATACTTGAGATCATTAATACAAGTATAAAATTATAGCCATGTGGTAACGGATGACGAAAAGGTACCTTGAGCAGGTTGCTGAACCTCATTACATTCTAAGATCATGTGGTGTTATTTAGCACCCAACTTAATAAGAAGCTCGGTCGATTATCATAAGATGATAAAATCGATTAAGTAATTATTTAATATGAAATGTTAAATAAATTACTTTAAGTCAATAAGGGATTACTAAGCTTATTGGGTTGAAAACTAGGCTAGCACTTGGACCTAGAGGGTCACACTCACAAGGTTCTCGATTGATGGGAATTAAGTGGGAATTTATATCAATCTAGAAATAGTTTTTGTGAAAAGCCACCAGGAGTTAAGATAAATATACGTCAGAGAAGAACCTTGGGCCAAGCTCTAGGGTTTCCCATAGTTTGGTCGTCCTCTCTCTCTCTCTCTCTCTCTTGGCTGCCCTTCTTAGAGAAGGGTGCCCCCCTCCTCTCTCTCTCTCTCTCTCCTGTCTCGACTCTTACGTAGTTCAATGCCCCGCTCACATGCTGTGGGCACTTGCAATAGGCAGAAAGGCAAGAGATCAGACATATCCCTCTAGAGAAGAAGTGAGGACGATCCATCAACAAGAGAACCGTGTGGATACCGCTGAAGGCCGAGCATTTACACGGTTAGCGGTACCCCTCAGATAGAATCAAGATTGTGAATTCGACTTTGCATAAGGTGAAGAATCGTTCTTCCCTCGTTTTATTTCTTAGAAACTAATCGGGATATCATGGGGATTGTTTTAATTTTTGCTACATAATCATATTAATAAATCTTGTTCGATTACCCTGTGTGATCCTTACACATCCTAGAGGGTCTAAAATCTATATAGAGAGAAATTGGGTCTTCTACACATCGATTGTAGAAGGAAGGTCAATGACAGGGGGCCTATCCTTCTTAGAAAGAAACACAGCCAATCCACATGAGTCGGACATTGTTTCAAGGTATAAAATAACAAAAGAGGATAGTATTGAAATCCACATTCCCAAGTTAATAAATCACTACAAAAGAAAAAAGGCCCCCTACATACATTGGGCATGAGTTGGCTTGGAACAATCGAGCAATATCTCAATACCCCCGGTTATTGTTACTTATGTATGTCTGTTAAACCAATCACATAACTATTGTATAATCTTGTTCTCTTAGTATTAATAAAGACTTCATATTCATTATGTGTAATCCGATAGGATGCTTCACAATGAAGTCTATGAATATGTACAATGGATATTAAATTATGATGAGATCATAGTAACGGTACTAATATCTTATAAACACATATTTTTAATTGTTCCTAGTCGGTGGATATTTGAAAAGGGCATCAAATATCCTGTGAGCTTAGTACATGTTACTCATGATCATAAGATGAGGGTGACTGGTCTCATAGTCACTTGTATGGAGACACTAAAGCGGACCTATAGGTGCTCATTGGTAAATGAGTTTACTAAATTGATCCAACATGAATCACAGGATGGTAAATTACCTGACTGTCAACCAGTTTAATTCATCGTCACAGTAGCGTGGTTGGTTCTTTTATCTGAGACACCAAAGATACCCTGTTGGTGGACTTATGAATTTTGACCTTAGCCTATAGATCTCTAGCCATGAGAAATCTAGCCATGAGATCTTAGCCATGAGAACCGTGTGGATACCGCTTTTGAGCATGTTTAGGGGATTTTTTGGGTGAAAATACTAACTGCATGTAATGAAGAATTGTGGGTTTTTAATGGGTACTTAGTTTCTCCTCCTCCCTCTCGATTTTTTATGGCGTTTTGTGCGATTTTGGGGGAGAAATTCCGTTTTATAACTCGGAGGAGGCCAGAGGAGAACCTGTCTGTGAGGGTTAATTGGCGTCGGGGGATAGTGACGCCTTTTAAAAAGGTGGCTTCCACCCACGACGCAATTCATCCCAGATAACAGACTTTGTCTCTGGATTGAATGGCGTCCAGGGACAGCGACGCCTTTTAAACGGCGACCCGTTTAAACGACGCGTATTAGGCCATCTTCCGAGGCCATATTTCACTTGAACTAGTTTAGGATTCTTGAATGACGTCGGCCTTAGGCGACGCGATTCAAGACAGAATCTCATTAATTCCTACAATTAACATGTGTTTACATTGATAGATAGTTTGGTTAATTGCATGCTTGATATCATACTTGAGGACGATGATTTCTACGTGATCGGATCGCACCGTGTTGTGTTTTGTGCGATCGTGGGCCTAGAGTGATAGTTGTTAGCGCTTAGGCACCCTGTGTCGGTGTGGGAGTGACACAACCCTGGTGTGGGAGTGGTGGGGTGACGCCTAGAGAAATGGTCACCTGGTGTACCCCGGGGTATAGCTAGTACCGGTGTGGGAGTGGTACATTCGGAGTGTCACTCGTGCTGGGGAAAGCAGAACCACTTTGAGCCAGGTCAGGCCGGAGTAGCCAGTGCGCTATTCGAGGAGTTGCCGTTTGGTCTCAGCAGGTCGATGTTTTCCGCGTTCGGCCGTATGAATTGTGTGTTTAGCCGAGACGCTAGTTGTGGACCCCGTGGTAGTGTGGTTTCATAATCATGCATGTTACTATTATAAATGCGTGTGTTTTATATTGAAATCTGGAAATTGTGTTTACTGCTTTATTTAGTTAAATTGCCTATAATTGTGTATTGCACTTGTAGGTGTGTGAGTGGGTGGTAGGGATCGAAGGATCCTTACTGAGTCTTTTTCGATGAGACTCACCCCTTGCGGTTTTCAGGTGAGGGTTCCAGGCAGGCGTAGAGAGGAGAGTGTTGCCTTGGGTTGCGGGCCAGCAGCCGCTGTTTCGGGACATGCCCCGATGTAATTGTTATTTCCTTTTCTGGCCTGTACGCTTAATTAATTGTTGAGTCAAGTCGAATTGTAATAATTTTTAATTTCTGCACTTCCTTTATAATTTGATGTGATGTGAATGTTTAGCTTAGTTTATCATTTATTTCCCAGACTTATCCAGATCCTGGTTTGGCTCCAAATTAATGATTCGGTACCCATTTAGTAATCGGATCCCCGATTATAGGGTGACGGGTCGTTACAGTTGGTATCAGAGCGTTCGGTCTGGCAAATAGATGAGTAACTAGGTTAAATATTGTAATTTCGGCAAATAATTACATTATCCCGTATAGGCATGGTGGTAGTGTAGGTTTTGGGATTCTAATTAGAATTTTTTGATTTTTGTGATTGTAGGCGATTAGATGGCTCCTAGGAAAAGGGTTCCAATTATTAGGGAGCGGGGAGATGTCCCTAGTGGATCTGAGGCCGGTAGGCCGAATATGGAGCGTTTCATGGAGGCTATGATGGACACGATGGCTAGATACCAGACTCGAGACCCTAGTGAGAGTTCTAGTACTCGGGGAGGGCCTTCAGCTGCTTTGGAGAGATTCATAAAGCTAAAGCCGCCTCATTTTACCGGTCGTCCCAACCCTGATGAGGCCGTTCATTGGTTGAGGGAGTTGGAGAAGACTTTTGATACCATAGATTGTGCGGCAGTTGAGAGGACTCCGTTGGCTACCTTCATATTGAAGGATGATGCTTACGACTTGAAGAGTTTGTCATATGCGAATAGGAATCTCAGGGAGATTCCATGGGAGACCTTTGTGAAGGAATTCAATGCACAGTACTTCCCTAGGCATGTTCAGAAGGCCAAGAAGAGGGAATTTATGGAGTTTACCCAAGGAAGCATGACAGTGCTTGAGTACCAGATGAAGTTTGTTTCACTTGGGATGTTTGTGCCCTTTATTTCAGAAGACGAGGAGCGTCAGACTGAGAGGTTTGTGGATGGACTGAGGTCCAATTTGAGGAGTTTTGTGGCGTCCCACTGTTGTACGGACTTGGCAACGGCGGTTAGGTGTGCCGCGGCAGTAGAGGCACAGCACGATCAGTCAGCTCGGGAGAGGGGACTGACTACTCAAGGGCCAGCTTATGGCAAGGGAAAGACAGCAGCAGCAGCAGCTCCTTCGTCCGGATCAGGATCGTCTTCACTCGGCTCTAGATTCAGGAGGTTCTTTCGAGGCGATGGCGGTAGCAGTGGCAGCAGCGGTAGTAGCAGACCCAGGCAGAGCAGCATGTGTTGATTGATTCGGGTGCTTCACATTCTTTTATTTCTGAGCAGTTTGTAGATATTCTTTCTGCACCCGTTGAGGAGATATCTGATGGACTGATGGTAGAGGTTTCTTCTGGGGATTTCAGGTTGTCTTATAACTATTCGAGTGAGGTTCCCTTGACCATTGAGGGTCATGAGTTACATGCCCAGGTAGTTGTGATTGTCATTCGCGACTTTGATGTCATCTTGGGCATGGACTGGTTGGAGGCTTACCATGTCGAGGTAGACTGCCACAGGAAGAGGGTGTGTTTCTCTATTCCGGACATCCCGACCTTCTATTTCCAAGGTATTAGGCTATCTTCTCGTGGTATTCTTATTTCTGCCTTTAACGTCCAGAGATTGCTTGTTGGTGGCTGTGAAGCTTTCCTTGCCTCTATTGTTTTAGCTGGTGTTAGTAGTAGTTCCAGTCATTGGGAGGTGCCTGTAGTTTGTGACTTTGTTTATGTATTTCTTGAGGAGTTGCCTGGTCTTCCTCCTTAGCGGGAGGTTGAGTTCACTATTGAGCTTGCACCAGGTATGGCGCCCTTGTCTTAGGCCCCGTATCGGATGGCTCCGGCCGAACTCGCTGAGTTGAAAGTGCAGTTGCAGGAACTGTTGGATAAGGGTTTTATCCGTCCCAGTACTTCTCCATGGGCTGCTCCAGTTCTGTTTGTTAGGAAGAAGGATGGTTCATTGAGGTTGTGCAGTGATTATAGATAGTTGAACCAAGTAACAATAAAGAACAAGTACCCACTTTCGAGGATCGATGATCTGATGGATCAGTTGTAGTCTGCGAAGGTATTTTCGAAGATTGACTTGAGATCAGAGTATTATCAGATGAGAATCCATGAGGTTTATGTCAGTAAAACGGCTTTTAGGACTCGGTATGGACATTATGAGTTTTTGGTTATGTCTTTTGGCTTGACCAATGCTCCAGCGGCTTTTATGGATTTGATGAACCGGGTCTTCAGGGATTACCTGGATCAGTTTGTGGTTGTATTTGTAGATGATATTTTGGTATATTCTTCTTCTAAGGAAGAGCATGCCACTCATCTTCAGGTGGTGTTGCAGGTTCTGAGAGAGCACCAACTCTATGCCAAGTTTAGCAAGTGTGAATTCTGGCTGGATAAGGTGCACTTCCTGGGGCATGTCATTTCTGGAGATGGCATTGCAGTGGATCCAGCCAAGATTGAGGCAGTGATGGATTGGAGCATATCGACAACAGTAACTGAGATCAAGAGCTTCCTGGGGTTAGCAGGGTATTACAGACGGTTTGTCCACGGTTTTTCTTCGATAGCGACCCCCTTATCGAGGTTGACTCGTAAGGGAGTTCGTTTCGTGTGGACCGAGGAGTGTGATCAGAGTTTCATTGAGTTGAAGACTCGTCTCACTTCGGCTCCAGTGCTGGTGCTTCCATTGGGCTCCGGTGGATTTGTGGTTTACTCAGATGCATCTCGTCGAGGTTTGGGTGCGGTTCTGATGCAGCATGGTAAGGTCGTGGCTTATGCTTCTAGGCAGCTGAAGAAGCATGAGGAGAACTATCCCACTCATGACTTAGAGTTGGCAGCTGTAGTTTTTGCACTGAAGTTCTGGCAGTACTATTTATATGGAGAGAAGTTTTAGGTTTTTACTGATCACAAGAGCCTGAAGTATATATTCACGCAGAAGGATCTGAACTTGAGGCAGCGAAAGTAGATGTAGTTTATCAAGGATTATGACCTCGACCATTCTTATCATCCGAGCATGGCAAACGTGGTGGCGGACACCTTGAGTCGGAAGACGGTCGTATCACATCTTATGGTTCAAGAATGGAGGTTATTTGAGCAGGTTGTGGAATCTTCCTTTAAGATTCCGCGAGAGGCTGACAGAGCCATGTTGCCCAGCTTAACTGTGAGGCCAGCAGTGTACCATGCAGTATCTAGGCTCAGAGGGCAGATGCAGAGCTACCGCAGATTCTTCAGATTTCAGAGGTAGAGTTGTGGGATGATGGCACGGTCAGATTTAGAGGCAGACTCTATGTTCTAGTAGAGGAAGAGGTGTGCAGGAGTGTCCTGGATGAGGCGCACCGTTCTAGATATGCAGTGCATCCCGGAACGACTAAGATGTATCATTGTTTGAGAAGGCACTTTTGGTGGCCTGGTATGAAGAAGGATGTGGCTGATTATGTGGCAAGGTGCCTAACTTGTCAGCATGTTAATGCAGAACACCAGAGACCAGGAGGATTGTTGCAGCCGTTATCGATCCCGGAATGGAAATGGGAACATGTGACCATGGGCTTTGTGATGGGATTACCTGTGTCCCCTGGCAGAAGTGACGCGATCTGGGTCATTGTTGATCGATTGACCAAGTCGGCACACTTTCTAGCTATTAGGAAGGACTGGTCAGTCAGTAAGTTGGCTAAGTTGTTTGTGGATCGGATCATCTCTCTGCACGGGGTGCCCTTATCCATCGTATCAAACCAGGATCCAAGATTTACTTCTAGGTTCTGGAAGAGTTTTCAGAAGGCCTTGGGTACGCAGTTAGCCTTTAGCTTCGCTTATCATCCCGAGACTGATGGGCAGTCAGAGAGGACCATTCAGACACTAGAGGATATGCTCAGGGCATGTTGCCTAGATTGGGGAGGTTCTTGAGAGCAACACTTGTCTACAGTAGAGTTTGCGTACAACAACAGTTATCATTCTAGTATCGGCATGGCGCCATATGAGGCATTGTACGAGCAGCCGTGTCGATCTCTTGTGAATTGGTCTGAGATTGGCGAAAGACTGATAGTAGGGCTAGAGTTGGTACAGCAGTGTGCTGAGGTTGCTAGAGTGGTGCAGCAGAGGTTGACTACAGCTCAGAGTAGGCAGAAGAGTTATGCGGATATCCGTAGGAGACCTCTTGAGTTCGAGGTTGGGGACCACGTGTTTCTCCGAATCTCACCCTCTAAAGGTGTGATGTGATTCGGGAAGCGAGGTAAGCTGAGTCCGCGTTATATTGGGCCTTTTCCCATTCTTGCTCGAATTGGGGAAACAGCGTACCAGCTAGCCTTGCCACCCAGTCTTGCAGGAGTGCACGATGTGTTCCATGTTTCTTTGCTGAGGAAATATGTTCAGGATCTATCTCATGTTTTGGATTTTTCAGAGTTAGAAGTCGCTGAGGACTTGTCCTTTTCGGAATTTCCAGTACGTATTGAGGATCGCAGGGAACAGGTCCTTCGGAACAAGGTTGTTCCTCTGGTTAAGGTCATTTGGCAACATCGCTCAGGAGGCGAGGCGACCTGGAAGCGCAAGGATGAGATGCGGGAACAGTTTCCCTACCTTTTCCCGTAAGTTCTTCCTTTTTTTCCTATGCAATCTTATTACTTTTTAGTAGCAATTTCGGAGACGAAATTCTTCTAAGGGGGGGAGAATGTAAGGATTGAGGTTTCAGATCCGATTGTCGGGTCAGTTTCGGGGTCGGACCCTTTGGTTTGGGCCCTTGTGGGATTGGGGCATGGGTTCCTGTTTCGCGTCGAGCTTGCTTGACGCAGTTCAAATGGCGTCCGTCGAGGTGGACGTGTTTTAGCTTTTGCCACGGGGGTGCCACGTGGGTTGGTTTTAGGCTACGAGAGTACGACCCCGGTCTTATCGTCTAAATGGCGTCTTGCATGCACGACGTCATTTAAAGTACGACCCTGGTTTGTCAGTGTACAGTCCGGACTTATCGTCTGAATGACGTCGGTGTTAGACGACGCGTTTTAACCGACTTCAGTTTGACCCTGCGAACCCTCCTTCCTTTCCCTCATTCTCTCCTTTCTCTTCTCTCTCCTCTTTTCCCTCCGAACCTCCAGCTTACTTTCCCCCTTCTCCTCCCTTTCCTCTCCCCATTCTTCCTCTCCCTCTACTCTATCAACCTTCTAACTTCCTCCACTACCACCACCACTTCCTCCGTGGCACATTTCTCTCCGGAAGGCAGCCGACGTCCCGGTGGAGTAACAACGTCCACGGCGGTACCGGCGGCGGCGTGTGGTGAGGCGGTTCGGCGGCTTGGAGCTCGGAGGAGTTCGAGTAACCGGTAGGGTGACGATCCTCGTGATGTTTTGTTTAAAATCATGTTTTCTCGTTTTGGAGCATGTTTAGGAGATTTCTTGGGTGAAAATACTAATTGAATGTAATGAGGAATTGTGTGTTTTTAATGGGTACTTAGTTTCTCCTCCTCCCTCTCGATTTTTTATGGCGTTTTGTGCGATTTTGGGAGAGAAATCCCATTTTGTAACTCGGAGGAGGCCAGAGGAGAACCTGTCTGTGAGGGTTAAATGGCATCGAGGGATAGTGACGTCTTTTAAAAAGGCGGCTTCCACCCACGACGCAATTCATCCCAGATAACAGACTTTGTCTCTGGATTGAATGGCGTCCAGGGACAGCGACGCCTTTTAAACGGCGACCCGTTTAAACGACGCGTTTTAGGCCATCTTCCGAGGCCAGATTTCACTTGAACTAGTTTAGGATTCTTGAATGACGTCGGCCTTAGGCGACGCGATTCAAGACAGAATCTCATTAATTCCTACAATTAACATGTGTTTATATTGATAGATAGTTTGGTTAATTGCATGCTTGATATCATACTTAAGGACGATGATTTCTACGTGATCGGATCGCACCGTGTTGCGTTTTGTGCGATCGTGGGCCTAGAGTGACAGTTGTTAGCGCTTAGACACCCTGTGTCAGTGTGGGAGTGACACGGCGCTGGTGTGGGAGTGGAGGGGTGACGCCTAGAGAAAGGGTCACCTGGTGTACCCCGGGGTATAGCTAGTACCGGTGTGGGAGTGGTACATTCGGAGTGTCACTCGTGCTGGGGAAAGCAGAACCACTTTGAGCCAGGTCAAGCCGGAGTAGCCAGTGCGCTGTCCGAGGGGTTGCCGTTTGCTCTCAACGGGTCGGTGTTTTCCGTGTTTGGCCGTGTGACTTGTGTGTTTTGCCGAGATGCTAGTTGTCGACCCCGTGGTAGTGTGGTTTCATAATCGTGCATGTTACTGTTATAAATGCGTGTGTTTTATATCGAAATCTGGGAATTGTGTTTACTGGTTTATTTAATTAAATTGCCTATAATTGTGTATTGCACTTGTGGGTGTGTGAGTGGGTGGTGGGGATCGAAAGATCCCTACTGAGCCTTTTTCGATGAGACTCACCCCCTGCGATTTTCAGGTGAAGATTCCAAGCAGGCGTAGCGAGGAGAGTGTTGCCTTGGGTTGCGCGTCAGCAGCCGCTGTTCCGGGACATGTCCCGATGTAGTTGTTATTTCCTTTTTTGGCCTATACGCTTAATTATTTCTTTTCTGTTAGAATATGTAATTAATTGCTAAGTCAAGTCGAATTGTAATAATTTTTAATTTCTGCACTTCTTTTACAATTCGATGTGATGTGAATGTTTAGCTTAGTTTATCATTTATTTTCCAGACTTATCGAGATCATAGTTTGGCTCCAAATTAATGATTCGGTACTCATTTAGTAATCGGATCCCCGATTATAGGGTGACGGGTCGTTACATATATAGGTCAATAGCCAGAGCCAAACCAAGTCTATGTTTGTTGAACATACGCCTGGTATCATAACGCACGTATGGCCACCTAAGTGCTTGGATTAGGACTTGAAAACCAAGAAACAGGCCCTCTTGGACTCAAACAGACTTTGATCAAATCCGATGTCGACTAAGTCAGGTGGTGATCATACCTGAAGGTGGCGACAACGGCCGAAGCAGGGCAGTGAGAGGACGACGGTTAGATGAGAGCCGCAGACGGTGGCAGGTCAAGCGATTGGGAGGCCAACGTCGACGACAGGGCGGGGGAGGACGGCGGGTCGATCAGGAGGAGGGGGCCGGCGATGGGAGCAGCAAACGGTGGTAGGCCGAGCGGCCGGGAGGCAAGCGGCAGCGACAAGAGCGGGGGAGGACGGTGAGCTGAGCGGGGGGAGGGGGCCAACGATGGGAGTAGCAAATAGTGGCAAGCCGAGCGGCCGAGAGGCCAGCGCCGGCGACAAGAGCGAGGGAGGACGGGACGACGGGCCGAGCGGGTGAGGAGCCGTCAATGGGAGTAGCAGACGGTGACAGGCCGAGCGATCGGGAGGCTAGCGCCAGTGACAGGAGCGGGGGAGGACAGTGGTCGGCAACGACGACCGAAGCAGCGGACGACGGCGGCCAGCCGTGCTGGGGGGAGGGGGGCGGCGATTAAGACACAGGAGGGGTAAAAGAGGGAGAGCGAGATAGGGAAAGGCAGGAGTCAGGGTCTTAGGAAGGTATTAAGTTAGCCATTGACATACGTATGATATGTCAACGGCTAACTTGTAGCCGTTGACATATGTAAGATTTTTCCCTCTTATTTTTTTTTATTTTTTATCTTTATTATATATCGACAGTTAGAGCTATAGCCGTTGACATATACAACATATATCTACGTCTATAATTTTAGCCGTTAATATATCTTAAATATATGTATTTTTATTTTTTATCTTTATTATATGCCAACGGTTAGAGTTATAGCCGTTGACATATACAACATATATCTACGTCTATAATTTTAGCCGTTAATATATCTTAAATATATGTAAACGGTAATGATAGCTGCCGGCATATAACCTTATTGTAGACGATCCGCTTCTAGTCGTTGATTAATGTTTCTTTGTGAACGATTAAATCTAGTTGTCGACATATATTCGCTGACAAATCCCCTCCTATTTTGTAGTGATCACACCTTTTGATAGGGAGAAAGAAAAATCAGATCACCAGATTTGACTTGTGTCTCCATTCCAATCTGGAAACAAGCAAGTGTATTTTGAGCAGGGATATTTCAAGATTACTTTTTACCGTTCGCATCCCGAACTGTGACAAGAGTCTTAATTGCTAAATCCTTAATGGGATGTGCTTGCAAACACCCGGGTGAACAAGGATAACCTTGACGAGCCTCCCACATGATCGCCTTTACGGTTATCACCTAAACCCGCTGTCCAGATCCAAAGCTCGGCCTCCACTATAAAGGACAGACCGCTCAACAGCATCGCCCGGCACTCCACAAAAGAGTCCTCTCCACATCTGTAACGCCTGCCTTAATAATTCTAGTTCGCGCACCAGCAGCCTGGGCTATGGCGATGGGTCAGGGAAGGGACAGTGCAGGAACCGTTGCTCTTCTCGGGGCGGTGCTTCTCTGCCTCCTTATCCACTCTGAGGCCGTCGTCTACACGGTCGGTGATGCCGCCGGCTGGTCCTTCCTCGCCTCTGACTGGCCAGGTGGCAAGAGCTTCCGCGCCGGCGACAAACTCGGTGAGCAACACCAGTTTCGCTTGTCCTCGTATGCATCTTTTCTTACCTATTCATCACCGATCGTCTAATAAAATCCTCTATGCCATGTAGTCTTCAACTACAACCCCTCAGTTCACAACGTAGCAGTGGTGGACGCCGCCGGGTACAACAGCTGCAGTGCGTCCGCAGGGTCGCAGATCTTCACCTCCGGCAACGACGTCATCACGCTCGGCAGCGGCACCACCCATTTCATCTGCACCTTCCCCGGCCACTGCCAGGGAGGCATGAAGATCGCCATCACCGCCGCTTAAGAGGAGTAGATGCTTAGCGCCCGCTGTGGCTCTTCGGTACCTTTTCAATGATAAATAAAGAGATTAATTTCCTCTGTTTGTCAAATAAAAGATGGACAGCTAAATAGAGAAATGCTGTAATGCAAGGCAGCATATTGTTCAACTGTGATGGGCTGCATGCATGTAGTGTGTTGCTTCACTTTAATGGCAGTGTCCTTTCCATATATGTTTCCATGCATATTGTTCTATATCTTGTTAATTAATAAGCTTAATCACGTTTCTGAAAGGGTTTAGCCGCATCCTATGTATGAGAAGAGATTTTCTCAGTGCAGGGTTGGACAAAAGCCCAAATAGTACTGAGAGGGCTGAGAGAATCAAATATTGCAAAAAAGTTTCTCACATCACTTAAAAATTTTAAGTACACATATCCTAACCGTCCCCCTTTTAGTATTTTTGGACTCTTATCCAACTCTATACCGAGAAGATCTCTTCTCACTATGTATACATCCCCGACTGGCTAACCTTTCAATTTAAATATCTAAGCCGTAGATCTGACAAAGATAAAAGAGAAGTGGATATAGAAGGAGTGAAAAACTCATTTTTATCAAGCTAGGAAAATAAATTATTGCGTCAATTTTCAAAGGCGACCGCTTAAACTCATTTTCTTGCGGTTGACATACGAATAAATATATTAGCAAAGAGTAATTCTATAATGTACTTTGTAACAGAAGGGAGGGTAAATTTTCTGTTGACTAAGTTTGTATTTATTTATGGACCGGAAGAAGTTAAAAACGTTTAGCGATCGAGTGACAACATGTCTTGATGAGGCAGAATCCGATTCGGCCCATTAGAGCAGGCCCAAACCCCGTTCAGCCCAACAGCAGCAGTATCAGGCCCTCCGGGAGCCTCCAGCCCATCGGTGGCCCAGCAGCCCTCGGCCCCATAAGCGGCACCGTCGCTCCCGGCCCAACAGGCTTCAGCCCGTCAGCGGCCCATCAGCCTAAGGCCCGGGAACAGCACGGCAGTCCAAGGCCCAGCAGGCTTCGGCCCCTCAGCGGCCCTGTAATGACCGAGATTTCGGGTTCTGTGTTCGGGTCGGGATCGGGCCGGATCCCCTGGTTTGGACCCTGTGGGGTCTTGTGATTTCTGGCTGAATGGCGTCAGCTCTCGTCGACGTCTTTCAAAAGGCGTCAGGGTGCGTGGACGCCATTTAGGTTCCTGGTTGTTGTGCCACGTGTGCGCCACGTGGGCGGGTTTTCGGGCCGCGAGAGTACGGCCCTGTCAGATTTGTCTGAACGGCGTCCAGGTGGGTCGACGCGTTTCAGACTGTGACATCTGCGATGTCAGGGCATGGCGCCAGAGCGTGATCAGTACGGCCTGTCACATCGTCTGAACGGCGTCCACGGTGGGCGACGCGTTTCAGAGCGGTGTCTGTACGGCTGTCCTGTCAGACTGATAGGCGTCTGCCTCGATCGACGCGTTTTAGCTGGTTTCGGTTTGACCCCGCGAGCCTCCCTTCTTTCCCCTCATTCTCACCCTCACACTCTCTCTCTCCTCACCCCCTCCGCCTCTCCGGCGATCTTCCTCCCCTCCCTTCCCCTTCTTCCTCTTCCAACCACTCCATAGCTTCCCTACCTCTCACCTCTACCTCCACCACTTCCTTCGCGGCGTTCCCTTCTCCGGACGGCGGCCGACGTCCCGGCGGAGTGGCGGTGTCCCCGAAGGTACCGGCGGCGGCGTGGGGCGAGACGGGTCGGCGGCGAGGAGCTTGGTGGAGTTCAAGAATCGGTAGGGGGACGAACCTTGCTTGTGACGTTCGTGTGATTCTCGGCGTGACGTGATGTATTTGGGGCTAGAATGAGCATGTTTAGGGGGTTTTCTTGTGGGAATTGACGTGCTTGTGATCGTAGGATTCGGCGTATGCATGTGGTAGTTGAGTTCTCCTTCCTCTCCCTCTTGTTTTGGGGTTTTTCGGGGTGCTTGGGGTTCAAGGGAGGAACCCTCGGTTCGAACCAGGGAACCTGGTTCCTGGCGCTGAAAGGCGTCGTACCTGGTCGACGTCTTTTAAAAGGACGTCGGTTAAGTACGACGCGTTTCAGGGCAGAAATCCCCCTGTTCGAGTTTCAGAGGTTAGGGTTGCTGGGCTAAATGACGTCATGGGTGATCGACGCCTTTCTGAAGGACGTCGAGTCACCATGACGCCATTTAGGCAGGATTTGCCCCCGCTTAATGGTTCTGTGTTCTGGATTTCGGGGTTGAATGGCGTCGGGCCATCCGGACGCGTTTTAATAGGCGACTTCATCGGTGGACGCGTTTTAAGGGTTATTCTGGTCTTTTAATAAACCCGTCTGTGGGGCTTGAATGGCGTCGACCTCGGTCGACGCGATTCAAGCCAAGAATGGTTAACTTGGGGTATTTGATGTATGTTTCACGGTGGGATGGTTCTAATGCATGCTTTGAGTTATATACTGAGACTGAGAACTTCTGCATGACTGGGATTTCATCATCTGTGGGTGTGTATGTGCTTTAACTGTACGTTGAGACTGGGGTTTACTGTGCGAATGGATTGACAGCATGTTATATGTGTGTGTGTGTGATCATACGACTGTGGATCGATGTGACAATGGTTTCCGATGTCACCATGGACCGGTGGGGACAGGGTCATGGTGTCTGTGAGGAGGGGTGCCCGTGGTGTTTTACCTTTAGCTGAGGGAAGCAGAACCACCTTGAGCCGGCGGGCCGGAGTAGCTAGTGTGCTATCCGAGGGGTTGCTGTTTGGTCTCAGCGGGTCGGGGTTTCCCTTGCTTGTTGTGACGGCTTCCGGCGTGTCTCTTGCTGTGGAGCTGGTGGTTTTACTGGTGGGAGTTGGTTTACCCTTTAGCCAATGGGCCTGATGTGACCTTTGATCAAGGTTACGAGTGGTACCTTTAGCCCTTGGCCTGATGCAGCCCGGGAGAGTTGGGTCTGCGGGTAGTTCCTATAGCTGCGGCTTGACGAGGGTTCCCGGTCCCCAGGACCCTCCAGGAAAGCGCTGAGGCCTAGCGTGGAGGCAATCCGGTGGTAGGACAGTAGTCTAGACTGCTTGTGTGCACACGTTGCTGGCAGTGGCGGTACACTGAGTCCAGCTAGTCCTAGTTCAGCTCACTGCCTCACCCTACAGTGCTCCGGAACGCTGTAGGGGTGGACAGGCGTGAGCACTGGTGGTAGTGTTGGGAGGCGACGTTTGACTTCGGTCAACTGTGTGGTTTAGTCGTCTTGTGGACTTCGGTCGTGAGACGTGGCTCTGTGTTGGGTTCTTTGGGTTACTCAGAGTTGTTCCTGCTACACTGTTTGTCGTGCGTTTCGTGCTGGAGTTGCTTGTTGTGTTTACTGCTTTACTTAACTGCTCTATATATTACTGTTGCTTCACTTGTGGGTGTGTGAGTGGGAGGCAGGGGATCGAATGATCCCTACTGAGCCCAGTTCTGGTGTGGCTCACTCCTTGCGGTTTCAGGTGTGGACTTCGAGGCGCAGCGGTAGCGTGATGTCTTCTTGGTGTGCGGACCAGCAGCTGTCTTAGTTCCGGGGTATGCCCCGATGTTGTTGTACTTTCTTTCTGCCTGTACTTATTTAATTGTTGGACATGTAATTATTGTTGGACTGTATACGGACATTGTTACTTTCCCTGCGCACTTGTTTACCTTTGTAGTCCGTGAGATTGTTATATTTAGCACTGTTTAGCACTTACTCCTCCAGATGTGTTGTGTGAGATCCGGGTGTGAGCCCGTAGTTAATGGGCCGACATCCATTTAGTGACCGGGTCCCCGGTCATAGGATGGCGGGTCGTTACAGGCCCAACCCCCTTCGGCCCGATAGCCGAGTCCGGCCCACTCCGGTGGCGGATCCGGCACTATGGCGGTTTACCAGTAAGCCCAAACATAGTCCTATATCGGCTACCACCGTTAACCAACCTCTATCCTCTGCTATAAATACACCGCTATTTATTGCCAAAGATATGCAACTCTTTGCCTCCGAGACCCTTAAGGACTACGGTCCAAATAGCATTAAAGCTACTTCTTGCCTTCTGAATCGAATCATCTTCAGAAGTTAACTTGACCGTCGGAGGGGGTTCCTAAGGGCCAGAGCCCGGGACTCCTGCTGACCGGTCTTTCTTCTTCTTTCCCTCCCGCAGGGGCTCGGTTTGAAGCATCGCCGACCTTCCCGAGTCGGTCTCGACCGCCGACCTCGGACTCCTCTCCCTGGTCTCGACGCCGTACGACGGCTGCCCTGCGACAGGAGGCTCGTCCCCGCGCTGTCCCCTCATCCGGCAAAAGAGCCTTCGGGCTCACTATCCAAGAGCAAGCCGAGTCCGAGACCCTTCCGGCCTCAGACCATCGGCTTCGGCTTCGTCGCCTGTCGACAGTACGGCCAGAAGGAGCATCATCCGCGCCGCCCCTTCGCCCGCCGAAGGAGCCTCGGCCCCGACTTCCCGGAGACGAGCCCGCTCCGATCGAAGCGCCCTTCGGCCTTTGGACCCTCGTCTCCGCCTCCGCCTCTTCGGCCTTCCGGATCCCCGTCGGGCCTCAGTAGCACCGATCCGAACCGGATTCGGATCCACTTCTCCGGGTTCCAGCCTCGGAATCCGGTCGTGATAGATCCAGTCTACATCACGTGGCGCCGTCTGTGGGAAACCAACAAAACAAGTCATGTCTCAGCGACCTGTGACCCGACGATCCGGACAAGGCGAAGCAGAAGCGCGGGAGGCCTCGGCGCAGATGCTGCCTTCCGAAGGCGCACCTTCTGCCCCGCCGAGCCTACCTCTGCCGACCATACCGGAGTCTCTCGGCTCGGAAGACCGAGTGGGGGTGCTCCAGCAGCAAGTGGCAACGCTGGCCGCTGCCGTCACGTCCCTAGCGCCTCTCCAGGAGATGGTATCCGCCATCGCCCAGCGCATGGGGCTGATGGGACAGCTTCCTCAGCAGGCGCCGCTCCCCCCGCTCTGCCCAGTACAAGATGCCCGGTTCCGGCCGGCGCCTGCGCCGTTTCCTCCCAACGAGACCGCGGAGACACGCAGCGAGCCCTCGACGCTACCTGTCCGAATTCCTCGCGCTGATCGCCTGACGGAGCAGGATTATGCTTCGTCGGAGTACCGTCCGGCCCGAACCGGAAGGCCATCCGTCGCCACCTCGACCGCCCCGGACCTGGACCAGCGGCTGACGGCGATGCGCAAAGAGATGCAGCAGATGGTGTCTCGGCCTCACGGGGCGCCCCTCGCCAGCAGCATCCTGGAGCATACCCCATTCACGGCGGAGCTCCTAGCCACCGAGGTACCCCCCAACTTCAAGCTGCCGAAGGGCCCTCTCTACGACGGAATGACAGATCCGGTCTGTCATTTCCAGAGATTTAACACTTATCTTCGGGTCCGAGGGATCTCCGAGGCAGTCCGCTGCCGTCTTTTCCCCCTCACCCTTGAAAAAATCGCCCTCACCTGGTTCGAGGCTCTGGCCCCCAACTCCATCCACTCCCTGGTTCAGTTGGGTCAGTTGTTCATCGACCAGTTCTATGATGCCACCCGGCAGTCCAAAACTTCCGCCAGCTTGCTGGCCATCCGGCAAGGCCCCACCGAAACTCTCCAGGAGTACTTCACCAAGTTCCGAACCGAGGCCGCCCAGATCCCGAACCTCGACAGCTCGATCGCGGTCTCGGTCGTGATCAGCGGGTGCCGGGATGAGGGGCTCCTCGGCTCCATCGGAAAGCGCCATCCCCCTACCTTCCAGGACCTCGTGGCCCGGGCCCATAAGTACATCAACCGAGAGGCCCTGATGCTGTCCAGGGACAAAGGCGCAACCGAAACTACCTCGACACCTGCTCCCCCGGTGGTCCGACCTCGGTCCGAGGACCAAGAGCCCTCCCGGAAGCGTTATCGCCGGGAGGATTGGGACAGGGAGAGGCGGCGGGACCCGCAGCCGCGGTACCTACCCTTACCTGCTCCCCCTTCCCGGATGCTCATGGAGGTGAAGGGCATGCTCCGGCGGCCTGATCGCATCAAGACCGATCCTCGCCGAAGGGACCCCGGCAGATACTGCGAATATCACCAAGAGATCGGCCACACGACGGACGAGTGCCGACAGCTCCGGGAAGAAATCGACCGCATCATCCGGGAGGGGAGATTGCCGCAGTATCGGCGGGAGCAGCCGCCGCAGCAGAACCGGGACGTCCCTGCAGCGCCCAGGCAACAACCACCCCCGGCGATAGAAGCCGCTCCTCCGCCAAAAGCCACCTCAGCCCCGGTTGAATCATCCCATCAAAGACCCAGCTCTGGGTCTATCATGATGATATCCGGAGGGCCCGGGGAGGGATCAAGGTTGCGGCAACGCAACACCGTAGCGGCGGTCGACGGCGAGCCGAAGCGGCCTCGTCTGGAAGACATCACCTTCGGCACCGAGGACCTGACTGATGTTCAGGTCCCTCATGATGACGCCCTCGTCGTCAACGCTGTAATAAATAGCTATGATGTACATAGGATCTTTGTGGATAATGGAAGTGCCCCAAACATCTTGTTTTACGACTGTTTCAAGAAGATGGGATTGAGTGAGGCTAGCATGAAGCCTCACCGGGGCCCCCTCTTCGGTTTTAACGGCTCGCCCTGCCGAGTAGAGGGTATTGTTCGGCTTCCTGTAACCTTAGGCTCCGCCCCCCGGCAATTAACCGTTGAAACGGACTTTGCCGTTGTAAAGATCGAGTCAGCCTACAACGCCATATTCGGCCGAAGGCTCATTGGCGGGGTCGGAGCCGTGCCATCATCCTTCCATCAGAAGCTGAAGTTTCATACCAGCCACGGAATAGGCGAGGCCAAAGGGAACCAAGAAGCGGCCCGGCAGTGCTACATGATTTCGGTCAAAGGGAAGACCGTAGCCGAAACCCTGACGATCGAGTCATCAGCCGAGGCATCTCCGGGAGAAGCACTCCTCGCCGTCCCTATTCCGGGAGGCGAGGGACGAGTCCTGATGATAGGCTCCGGCCTGGAAAAGATTGAAGCAGAGAAGCTTACCGAGTTCTTAAAAGAGAATCTCGACGTCTTCGCCTGGTCTCCATCGGACATGCCCGGGGTTGACCCGGAGATAGCCGAGCACCGTCTCCACACCGATCCCAACCAGCCCCCAGTGAAGCAGAAGCGGCGCACCTTCAATCAAGAAAGGAGAACCGCCATCCAAGCCGAAGTACAGAAGGGGCTGGACGCCGGACACCTCCGAGAGGTGCATCATCCGGAATGGATCGCCAACGTGGTCATGGTGCCAAAGAAAGAGGGCAAGTGGCGTATGTGCGTGGACTTCACCAACCTCAACAAAGCCTGTCCGATGGACAGCTTTCCGCTGCCTCGGATAGACCAGGTGGTGGACGCGACTTCCGGCCACGAGCTCTTAAGCTTCCTCGACGCCTATTCGGGCTACCACCAGATCCGGATGCATCCGGATGACGAGAGTAAGACCAGCTTCACCAACCTCAACAAAGTATTCGCTCCACAGCTGGGCCGAAACATGGAGGTCTACATAGACGACATGTTGGTCAAGAGCCGTATCGCTTCAGAGCATTTGGCCGACCTAGCCGAGACTTTCTCCGCCCTTAGGCGGTACAAGATAAAGCTGAATCCGGCCAAGTGCGCCTTCGGGGTAGCCTCCGGCAAGTTCCTCGGTTACATGGTCACCCGCCGTGAGGTGGAAGCCAACCCCGAGAAGATTTCGGCCATCGTACAGATGCGCCCCCCGGCAAACATCCGAGAAGTACAGAAGCTGAACGGGAGGATCGCAGCCCTCAGTCGCTTCATGTCAAGGGCGGCCGACTATTGTTTCCCTTTCTTCAAGCTGCTGAAGAAGGCCAACAACTTCGAGTGGACGGAAGAGTGCCAAGCAGCCTTCGACCAGCTGAAGGCCTACCTCGCCAAAGTCCCCATCTTATCCAAGCCAGTTCCCGGAGAACCCCTGAGCTTATACCTTGCGGTCTCCGAGACGGCTCTCAGTGCCGTCCTCATCCGAGAGCAAGAAGGCATGCAGAAGCCGGTTTATTATACCAGCCGAGCCCTTCAAGGGGCAGAACTCCGGTACCTTGCCCTGGAGAAGTTGGCTCTGGCCCTTGTCTCGTCCGCAAGGAGGCTCCGGCCCTATTTTCTGGCCCATTCCGTGAAGGTCCTCACCGACCAGCCCCTGAGACAAGTCCTCTCCCGACCAGAGGTGTCCGGCAGGCTGGCAAAATGGGCAATCGAGCTAGGAGAGTTCGATATCTCCTACGCTCCTCGGGTAGCTATAAAAGCCCAGGCGTTGGCAGATTTCATCGCCGAACTTAGCCCTGGCGCCTCCGAGGCGCCTCAGCCAGTGCCAAACGCGCCCGAAGCCGAGGCTACTTCGGCTCCCGTACCGGCCGACGAATGGCGACTCTTCGTAGACGGCTCCGCATGCTCCACGGGCAGCGGCGCCGGATGGATCCTGGCATCGCCCGAAGGGGTCGTCACGGAGTACGCCCTGCGCTTCTCCTTCCCAGCAACCAACAATGCCGCCGAGTATGAAGCTCTCATCTCCGGCCTCCGGGCCGCAAAGAAGCTCGACGCCCGGAACCTGAAGGCCTTCAGCGATTCCCAGCTGATCACCAGCCACATCTCCGGGGAGTACGAGGCTCGGGACGCAATGATGGCTTCTTATCTCCAGGTGACTCGCAAAATCCTCGCCCAATTCGACTCTTATGAAGTCGTGAGGATCCCGAGAGCCGAGAATGCCCGAGCCGATGCACTTTCCCGGCTGGCGTCAACCCAAGACGGGGGGGGAGGCCGAATGATCCTCGTCGAGGAGCTCGCTGAACCAAGCCTCGGCGAAACCAAGGCCATGCTAGTCGCTGAGGTCGAGGCCGAGACATGGATGACCCCCCTCGTCGCTTTCCTTCTCCATGGAGAAGTCCCGCCAGATCCGAAGGAGGCAAAGCGCATTCGACAGCGCTCATCCCACTTTCTTCTTCTGGACGCGGCCCTGTACAAGAAATCCTTCGGCCGACCACTGCTGCGGTGCCTCGGCCCAGCTGAAGCCGACTACGCCACGAAAGAAGTCCATGAAGGGGTATGCGGAGCGCATGCGGGAGGAAGGGCCTTGGCTCACAAGCTTCTAAGGCAAGGCTACTGGTGGCCATCACTCCGAGAGGACGCCTTAGCCCTCGTCCGGCGCTGTGACCAGTGCCAGAGGTATAGCTCCCTCATCCACCAGGCAGCCGCCCTTCTGACCCCCTTATCCGACCCCTGGCCTATCGCTCAGTGGGGGATCGACCTCCTGGGGCCTTTTCCCGTCGCCACCGGCCAGAGAAAATTCCTTATCGTGGCAGTAGACTATTTCACTAAGTGGGTCGAAGCCGAACCCCTCGCGGCAATAACCGATAGCAATGCTTGGAACTTCGTCTGGAAGTCCATCATTTGCCGGTTCGGCATCCCTCGGGCCATCATTTCTGACAATGGGAAGCAGTTCGACAGCCGGCGGTTCAGCGACAACTGCGCCAGCTTCGGCATACTCCACAAATTCACTTCGGTGGCACATCCTCGAACAAACGGCCAAGTCGAAGTCGTTAACCGAAGCCTCCTACAGGGATTGAAAACCCGCCTCGGCGAAGCTAAGGGCCGATGGGTGGAGGAGCTGCCAAGTGTTCTGTGGGCTTATCGGACGACAAGCCGAACCCCCACCGGCGAAACTCCCTTTCGCATGGCCTATGGCGTAGAGGCCGTTATTCCGGTGGAGATCGGCCTTCCCTCTCCCAGGGTCATTGCTTATGATCCGAAGGCCAACGAAGAAGGACTGAAAGACCACCTGGACCTCATTGAAGAGACCCGAGACAAGGCTCGCGTCCGGCTGGCCGCTTATCAACAGCGCATGGCGAAGTACCACAACACTCGAGTAAAGCCCCGATGCTTTGAAGTAGGGAGCCTCGTGTTGAGGAACGCTCATGCTTCCAAACCAGCCGAAGCCTCAGGAAAACTTGCCCCCAACTGGGAGGGGCCCTATCGAGTCAGGGAGGTGATCAGGCGTGGAGCTTATCGGTTGGAGACCCTTTCGGGCCAGCCTCTCCCTCGCACCTGGAATGTTGAACGCCTTCGGCGTTATTATGTGTAAGTCACTTTTCCCCAGGCATACAGCCGAAGAGTATGAATAAAAACTTCTTCTATCAGGAGGCATGGTATTCTTTCTAAGTCCGTGTAAACCGTACCGGGAGTGGCTTCGGCCATATAAACCGTATCGGGAGCGGCATGGTATTCTTTCTAAGTCCGTGTAAACCGTACTGGGAGTGGCTTCGGCCATGTAAACCGTATCGGGAGCGGCATGGTATTCTTTCTAAGTCCGTGTAAACCGTACCGAGAGTGGCTTCGGCCATGCAAACCGTATCGGGAGCGGCATGGTATTTTTTCTAAGTCCGTGTAAACCGTACCGGGAGTGGCTTCGGCTATGCAAACCGTATCGGGAGCGGCATGGTATTCTTTCTAAGTCCGTGTAAACCGTACCGGGAGTGGCTTCGGCCATGCAAACCGTATCGGGAGCGGCATGGTATTCTTTCTAAGACCGTGTAAACCGTACCGGGAGTGGCTTCGGCCATGTAAACCGTATCGGGAGCGGCATGGTATTCTTTCTAAGTCCGTGTAAACCGTACCGGGAGTGGCTTCGGCCATGCAAACCGTATCGGGAGCGGCATGGTATTCTTTCTAAGTCCGTGTAAACCGTACCGGGAGTGGCTTCGGCCATGCAAACCGTATCGGGAGCGGCATGGTATTCTTTCTAAGTCCGTGTAAACCGTACCGGGAGTGGCTTCGGCCATGCAAACCGTATCGGGAGCGGCATGGTATTCTTTCTAAGTCCGTGTAAACCGTACCGGGAGTGGCTCCGGCCACGTATACCGATTCGGGAAGCGGCAGGGCATATCTAAGTTCACGCAAGCAGAAGCATGAGTGGCTTCGGCCATCCGAAATACGTAAGAAGCGGCAAGATGTCCCTTCGGAATCCTGTGGACCACGTTAGTAAAGGCCCCGGCCGAGTACTATGGCGACATTCTATCCGAACCTACATCGGGTCTCGGCCCTACAAGCTATGGCGAACGATGACAGGATCTCAGGCTTCTGAAGGGCCATATTCGGTCGATCATACACAAATACCAAGGTAAAGCCGAAAACATTCCTTGTATTTATAGAAAAGGAAGTACAAAAACCGGCCATACCCTAAGCCGAGGGCTTACAACATAAGAAGAAGCGGAAACCGGGGCAGATCTCCGCGTCATTCTTCGGCTTCGGCCTCCTCCACCTCGACTGCGGCTTGTCCCGGAGAGGGAGAGGGAGAGGGAGAGTCGACGGTCTGCACCGCTTCAGGGGCGGCAGCCTCCTCAGCGGCAGCCTCCTCATCGGCAGCCTCCTCAGGGACAGCCTCCTCAGGGGCCCCCTCGGCGGGCACAGCTTCATCATCCGGCGCAGGAGTCGAGGTCCTCTCGGCCATAAGTCCCTGCCACCAAGACAGGAGCTCCTTGGCTTCCTCACCCCTCGGTAGGGCGACCCCGGTCAGATCGACGCTCGGGCAGGCCCTCTGGGCGACAGCCAACCCGAGGTCGAAGACGGAGGAAGAAGCCAGCAGTTGAGCTTGGATGATCTCTTCGGTGAAGTCCGGGCCGGCCTTGTAACCAGCTACGGCCATGTCCGCCACCTCCTCCAGCTCCTGCTTCAGCGCCGATACCTCCTCGGCGTGTCGCCGCTTCTCCGAGGCCCGCCGGGAGTCCTTCTCTTGAATCTGGGCCTTGAGGGCCCGGATCTCGGACTGTGCCGCGGCGAGCTCCCCCTCGGCCTTCACCTTGGCCTTGGCGGAAGCGCGGGCCTCAGCTGTCCTCTCCTCCAGCTGCGCCCGCGCCCGGGCACTCGATGTTACGAGCCCATCGACTAAAGGCTCGATGTCGGGCACCACCGAAGTGCCCTCACCCGAGCCGTCTGACTCCCTCTCGGCCTCCAGGAGCTGGAGTCGGAGCTGCTCCTGATGGTGCATCAAGACGCTACCCGTCACCGCAGCCTGCGAGCCGAAAGCAAACAATGATCAGAAAAAAGGAAAACCAAGAGAAAGCTAAGGAAAGCTCGACTGAAGCACCTTCAAGCTCATTACCTGGACAGACAACCGAGAGCTCATCGCCGCCAGGTCGATAACCGAATGGCGCTTCAGCCCTTCAAAGGCCGAAGGGAGAGTAAGACTGCGGAGCAGACGGAGGCACGTCTGCAAGTCTTCCATACTCTCGTCCTCGTAAATCCCCGGTTCGGGGCGCCACCACTTGCGCTGCGCCCGGGGCGCCTGCGACCCGGCGCCTTCGTCACCAACCCCGGCCGCCACAGCCGAAGGGGAATCGCCCCTCGGCGCCTCAGGAGACGCCAGCCTCGCGGCCCTTCGGGCCTCGGCACTCCTCCTGATCAGCGGAGCCTCCTCCGCGTCTACGGCCCCTTCCGACCGGGGGCGCTTCGACGCTCGGCCGCCCCTTCGAGCGGCGAATTTCGACTTTTGCTCCCTCTCGAGAGCGGAGGCAGCAGCACGGCCCTCAGTAGAGGCCGCAGTCCTTGGGACCCCGCCTCGGGTCCTCGGAGCCCCAGCGCCTCGGCCGGACCTGCCTGCCGCCTGCGGGGCCGGTGCCCGGCCCGGACCGCGCTGGTCGGATATCCGGTCGAGGAGGGCGTCGAGATCGGCCATTGCTGCAAGCAAGAAGAGCCTGTCAGAAACAGAACAGTGAACAAGTACAAACTCAGAGCCGACTTACCCTCGGCCGAAACTTCATCAGCATCCTCAGCCGGAAGAGCTTCGGCCAGAGGAGCGGCAGCCCTTCCTCCGCAGCCCCGCGGAGTCTCCCCGGGAGGAAGATAGGGGATGGCCCGCACCGGATCGGACCGGGGATCCGGCCATACCCCGGCGGTCACCAGACGCTCCGACGCGCTGAGAAGCCCCCAGACATTGTACGGGGCCATCATCTGGATGCGACCCACGAGGATGCTCTGGACCGGGGTGAGGATAGGAGGATCCGAGAGGCCTGCGGCCAGCGGCGCCCATTCAGTAGGGAAGGGCCACATGCTCTCCTCCTTCTCCGGCAGGGAGACGAAGTCGAACTTCCTCTTCCAGCCATGGATGGACGAAGGCTTCCCGGAGAATACGCTTCGCCCGACCCGAGGGATGAAGCAGTACCACTCGGACTTCCCCTGCCTTTGGATTTTGAAGAGGCAGCGGAAGACATTGATGGAAGGGCGGATCTTTACATGAGCGAAGACGCTCAAGAAACCGTATACGGTGTGCCAGGAGTTGGGAAAAAGCTGAGACGGAGCCAGCCCGTAGAAGCTGAGAAGGTTGATGACGAAGGTGGGGAGTGGAAGACGGAAACCCGCCTCGAAGCTATCAACGTAAATAGAGAAGGAACCCGGGCGGAAAGTGTTAGCCCGGGTGGCGGAGTCAGGACGAAGGACCGTCATCCAGGAAGGGAGCTGGAAGTAAGAGACAATGCGCATAACCTCTGCGTCCGAAAGGGCGCAGGATGCTTTCGAAGCCATATCAGGACGACGGCGTCCCGAAGTGGAAGCCTGGCCTGGGTTCCGGACCTCTTCGGCATACTCGGCCCCGGAGGTCTCGGCCCCGAAAACCTCGGCTCCGGAAGCCTCGGACCCCTCAGTCCCGGAGACCTCGGACTCTTCAGACATCGCTGAGGCAGGGGAGTCTGAGGTGAGGGGATCTGACAGGAGAGATCGCAGAGAGTGGGAAGGAGTATACTCCTCGTCCGAAGGAGTAATCTCACTGGAAGAATCCCGGACCATAAGGCCACGAAGGGAAGGAGGAAAGCTAGGGCTTACTCGCAGGAAGGGGGAGGAAGTCTCTCCTGAACCGAGTGCGGCTTCTCAAACCTCCCAGCTCCACCAGCGATGCGCTCCGAGGAATGGAGACCTTCCCACGGTGGCCGGCGAGCTCGGACGAAGCCTTCAGGAAGCTAGCTTTCCGCTGGAGAAGGAAGAAGAGCTCGGATGATCGCAGAGGAAACGCGAGCGCGGCAGCAGGAAGAAGAACAGTGCCCTGCTAAGGGCTCGTATTTATAGAGCCCACTCGAAGCGCCTCCCGCCGAAGCCAACGGACGAGATCGTCCCTCTCGTCCCCTCGCTCCTCTCAGATGCACGCCACGTGCACCGTCCTTCGGCAATGATGACGGACCGGCTCCGGGACTTGCAGCGAAGCAATCAACGGCCGAGGGCGCTCCGACCCTTCGGCCGACCGCCCGGATACGCGCCACGTGTCCCGATCCGCGCGCTGAAGATGAAAGAGGCGGCAATCCGAGTGAAGCCTCGGGCAGAGAGCCGAGGCGATCCGCGACCCGAGAGCGGTCAGGATCCTTTTGTGTTTTCGACGGAGCGGCCGGATGCGCGACGCGTGTCCCGTGCTTCCTCGCGAGGCGACGCGCCATCCCGTCCATTTAATGGAGCCTGACACGAGTCAGAGGGCTCGGCCCTTCGGCTTCTTGGCTCTAAGCCTTCGTCGCCACTCCGAGCGGGGACGAAGCAACCGCGTAGCCCTCGGCCGGCCGAGGGCCCCCTCTTCCCAGTAAAAAGAGAACAGAGCTTCGGGTAAGACACCTGTTATAATGTTCTCTTGGCAGCTTCGGGCTATACTCTCGCCATCTCAGAGCTGAGGAAGACAAGAGTGGGGGGCTATGTGATGAGGCAGAATCCGATTCGGCCCATTAGAACAGGCCCAAACCCCGTTCAGCCCAACAGCAGCAGTATCAGGCCCTCCGGGAGCCTCCAGCCCATCGGCGGCCCAACAGCCCTCGGCCCCATAAGCGGCACCGTCGCTCCCGGCCCAACAGGCTTCAGCCCGTCAGCGGCCCATCAGCCTAAGGCCCGGGAACAGCACGGCAGTCCAAGGCCCAGCAGGCTTCGGCCCCTCAGCGGCCCAACCCCCTTCGGCCCGATAGCCGAGTCCGGCCCACTCCGGTGGCGGATCCGGCACTATGGCGGTTTACCAGTAAGCCCAAACATAGTCCTATATCGGCTACCACCGTTAACCAACCTCTATCCTCTGCTATAAATACACCGCTATTTATTGCCAAAGGTATGCAACTCTTTGCCTCCGAGACCCTTAAGGACTACGGTCCAAATAGCATTAAAGCTACTTCTTGTCTTCTGAATCGAATCATCTTCAGAAGTTAACTTGACCGTCGGAGGGGGTTCCTAAAGGCCAGAGCCCGGGACTCCTGCTGACCGGTCTTTCTTCTTCTTTCCCTCCCGCAGGGGCTCGGTTTGAATCATCGCCGACCTTCCCGAGTCGGTCTCGACCGCCGACCTCGGACTCCTCTCCCTGGTCTCGACGCCGTACGACGGCTGCCCTGCGACAGGAGGCTCGGCCCCGCGCTGTCCCCTCATCCGGCAAAAGAGCCTTCGGGCTCACTATCCAAGAGCAAGCCGAGTCCGAGACCCTTCCGGCCTCAGACCGTCGGCTTCGGCTTCGTCGCCTGTCGACAGTACAGCCAGAAGGAGCATCATCCGCGCCGCCCCTTCGCCCGCCGAAGGAGCCTCGGCCCCGACTTCCCGGAGACGAGCCCGCTCCGATCGAAGCGCCCTTCGGCCTTCAGACCCTCGTCTCCGCCTCCGCCTCTTCGGCCTTCCGGATCCCCGTCGGGCCTCGGTAGCACCGATCCGAACCGGATTCGGATCCACTTCTCCGGGTTCCAGCCTCGGAATCCGGTCGTGATAGATCCAGTCTACATCATGTCTCATTCAATTTTTTAGGTTTTACCGAAACTTGAAATTTCAAAATAGGACCTTCTCCCACCACTTCTTAGATTCTATGATAATAAAAAAACAATTAATCCTGGGAGATTCTTCCCTAATACTAATTTTATGGTTTCGTACGTGTTGAATCAGGCAATTCTTTTTTTCCAATGATCGTTCCAAATTTTATTAGACAAGAACAGTTATTTGTGCAAAAAAAATTATTTGATAGAAAATACTAATATTGTTGGGAGTCAGAATCCTCCTCAATTTAGATGTAATGTATATACACTTAGTTAACTAGATCTTTTGAATGTAACAATCTGCCTTTTGCTTAGTGCATGCACCGATCAGTATTCATCCATGCTAGCTTCTACCCATCATATTTAAATTTCACGATGAAAATATAAAACATCTCTATTTTGGAAGAGAGACCTCTTTTTATTAAGGACATATTTGTAGAAACGAACGGTTAAAATATGGGTGACAAATCACACTGACAAGAATAGGAAGCCCTCCAAATTAATTTTAAGATGCATGTGTTCTATAATTGGAAAAGTGCAAAGACCAAATAGACGTAATAACATGATTGTTGATAAAGGCTCTTAGGTAGCTCATATTGATCTGGAGCATATAACAAAATAGTATACGAGTCTCATCAAAAATTTCTCTTCCTCTTTGAATTAATTTGCGTGGCCTTTCCTTTCCGAAAATGATGAAAGGTCTATGCAGAGTTTCCCGTCAGTGCCACATTCTTTCGCCATTACGTGTGGTTATCAGATCCTTCAATATGAGAACGCCAACAAATTAGGAAACTTGTTTGGAAGAAGGATACGTTGCCATTTACATTTAATTAGTTCAGATATAATAACAAATAATCCCTTATTTGGCGGGTTGGTAGCGGACTCTCCAAATCTTGCAGATTCGGGGCCCTAATCTCCAAGATTTGAGTACAAATGAACTGGATCATAGGTTTTATAGCCAATTTAAAGCGCATCAACAAGGTATCGACCCGGCCAAAATCAAATCAGCTCCACTTTAATTAGCTACCTGTAAAAAAAGATTTCACACTTGTAGATAATATCTTGTATCATTCATATTTACATATAATCTCCTTAACTATGGCAGTATTTGCATATAACCCATTAGCTATGTAGGTTTACGTTGAATTTTACTTGAATTAAAATATTGATAACAAAATATGTAAAAGCTATTAAATGAAATCACTAATAATGCACTCAATTAAAAACAAAAAACTCACATGTCAATCAAAATACAAACACCTCACGAGTCTGTTAAAATACAAATACCTACGTGTAAGTTTGTGTATGATAATTACATATTTTTTAGCATTAATTAATTAAAATTATACATTACACTCATTATTTTATGTGATGATAGATAATTTTGTACACTTTCCAACGACACCAATTTTGTTGAATTCCGAGTTAAAAATATCGTCATTTCATGTGAAAAATTGAGTGTAGCACATTTGTGGGTTTTCGACAAAATCGGAATATGTAATAATTTTATTTGAACATAATTGTTATTCTGTTTACCACAGACATTTAATTTTAAATTATTTTGTGTGAACATGACATAAAGAACATGTGGCGCAGTTGGTTGGACTAGTTGGTGCCCATTGGAGTGACTCGAGTTCAAATCCTAGGAATAACGTTTATTTTTGTGCACGGGATAAATGTAAAGATATTTTGGGTAAGAAAATCAATAAGAAGGATGCCCTAACTTCTTCTCCAAAAAAGCCACAAGGAACAGCCGCCAGTCTTTTTTTACCATTTCCTTTTCTCTCTCTCCTTCTCTTTTTAAAGGATCTGAACCCTTCTTTATTTTTCATTCTTCTTCTCTCCTCCTTCTTCTTCCACTTTTCTCTCCCTCTCTTGCTACAGTAGCAACCTCTCCCCCTCTCTCTCTTGCTTTCAATCACTCTCTCTCTAGCTTTCATTCTCTCTCTCTCTCTACATCTCTTTCAAAGCAGCAGTTGCTAGGGGTTGGAGATGGACTCGAGACACTGCAACTGACCATTGGAAGGAGTCCATGGCTGTCAAGGATCCACGTGAAGGGCGACGACGGCTGCAAGCACCAGTTTTCTCTCTCCATCGCCTCTCTCTCTAATTTTTGAGTTCACCATGTTACACTATATTTCGAATCTTTTCTGTAAAAGTTTTCTTATAAAAGTCATCTTATGTTTTTATTTTCAATGTCTCTGTAAAAGTTCATATAGTTTTGTTAACGAATGATAGTAGTTCATTTGAAAAAAATTATCTTTTCTCTCCCTTTTTGTTATACAACTTTCATTTTTTCTTCTATTGATACTACTCAAACTTTATATTCTACTTTTAATTAGTATTTTAGAGGTAGTCTTAGTTTAGTAGATGGTCTGATTATGCTCGTTTAAGGGTGCTTCTTTTGTGAGTTCATAGTCAGTCCGATTAGTTTCAATTGTTATTTATTAAATTATCATGCTCTATCTTCTTTCTTCTCTATTTTTCCTCTAAAAAAATCTAAAGTTTTCAACTTTAAAAATCTATTTCCCTGTGGATTCGACTCAGACTCACCATTGCTATTGTTCAAAATTCAATTTGAATGAGCCGATTAATTTAAATTGTTAGTTTTGATTTTTAACGACACAATCTTAAGCTATCAATTTTTGGCGCCGTTGCCGGGGAATTAGATTTTTAGTTTTGATAATTTTGGATTCATTGTAAATATCCATGCTAACACTTTTTCGTTTTCTTTTGTAGGAATCAAAAAAAAAAAATGGTGAGAATTGAAAAAAAAAAAAAAGGAAATAAAAATCTTCCCCCCCTGGTGAGTTTGTTCCAACTTGCCTTTCTTTTTAATTTCCTTTTTAGTTAGTTTCCTAACATAGTTAACTTTCCTTAATTAAAAAAATTTATAAGGAATCCAAATAAATAAAAATCTTCATTCTAAGATTAGAAATTGTCTATATTTAGGTCATGCATCATTTAGGACTGCATTTTTAGACTGTTTCTTTTCTTGTAAATTTTCATTTTGTTGAAGATTGCGGGGGACAAGGTGAGATTTCTACCTTCCTTAAACACCATGTTCATGCATTTCCATGATTGCATAGAACCCCTTGTTTGAATTGGTTGTGCACTTTACATAAAAATATCTTAAGGGCAAGTCCATTAACAAAATAAGGTGGGGATTTGATTACCCTTCCTTGGCCCAAAAACAACCATCCCTTGCACTTTTTCACTAACCCAAGCCTATTGAAAGTGAGTAGGAATTCAATCTAGGGTTCACAATGGGATTTGGGCCTAGCTTGAGCCCACTATCACTTTTGGAGACCGGTGTCTAAGGCTAGAGGTCAAATGGCAAATGCCTAAGTGGGTCGGTGGTTCTTTAATTAGGTCCCTACGAAAGTAGGGGGAGCCTCCCATCACCCCACCTCTTACCTGGCCGATTGATAATTGTGAGGGCGGACTTGAATTAAACCTAAATTAATTTGTGAGAAACACATCATGTAGGCTAGTTTAACCATAGTTGTCTTAGGAATAATTGTGTGCTAACTTGTTTGCGCCATAATTAAAAAAAAGATTTTCAACATAGAGTGGACTCAAATGAACCAATTTCTTGGCCCATGTCTTAATACCATCACACATTTCCCTCCACCACCTAATATGGATTTAGCTCACATATTAGATAAGCTAGACAACTTGGCCCACACAATTGATCAATTTCTAGTTTTGGGCCCAGAACCGTCCTCATCTCCCACACAATCATATACCTATCAAGAGAGATGCCCCATTTGGGCCAATCAAGACCATTATGATACCCCACCTGCTCTTCAATTTCCACCTCACCAGGCCCAAGCTCCAAGTCTAGCTATCCAAGACTTCTCAGATTGGGCCCAATTCCAAGTCTACTCTAATGGTTTGGCCCACAATCATGGACACTCTGATTATCCATTGTCCGCAAGCTCTTGTCCACCTTGCTTCCAATCAGATTATTCGACATATTCTTATTCTTCGCAGTCTGATTATCAGCCCAGTTATCCACATCTTCGAGATGATCAATTCATGCAACTGGAACAAATAGTCTTGGCCCAACAACAAACCATTAGTAGAATGCAGACCCTAGTTGACTGTTTGACTGAAACTAATCTAAAGATGGATTTTGAAGAAGTGCTTAGCAAGCCCATTGAAAATCTGCAATCTTTTTCACCTGATTTTGACCAACAAATCAACTCACAAATTCAACTTGAAATCGCTCAACCCGGAATGGTCACCTCATGCCTGTCTTAAAAACGGAGAGAATCTTAAGGAGTTGTATCAAGTGAGAATAGGGAATGCTAGCATAAATCAATCCATGAAAAATCCTAAGACTGGTCAACAAGATGCATCCATGATCATACCTGTCTGTCCTGAGGAAAGCTTAAGTGTAAGGACTGAGATTTCGGGTTCAATATTCGGGTCGGTTTCGGGTCGGATCCCCCGGTTTGGACCCTGAGGGGTCTTGAGAATTTCTTCTGAATGACGTCTGTCCTGCACGACACCTTTCAAATGGCATCTTGCTGGGTGGACGCCATTTAGGGTTGTTGCTGTTGTGCCACGTGGGCGCCACGTGGGCGGGTTTCGGGCCGCAAGAGTACGGCCCCTGTCTTGTCGTCTGAACGGCGTCTGTGATGGGTGACGCCATTCAGACTGCAACCCTGCGATGTCAGTGTACGGTGCCGGTCTTGTCGTCTGAACGGCGTCGGTGGTGAGCAACGCGTTTCAGAGCGCTGTCAGTACGGCCCGTCCTGTCATCTGATTAGCGTCTGTCTCGGACGACGCGTTTTAGCCAGTTTCAGATTGACCCCGCGAGCCTTCCTTTCTTTCCCTCATTCTCACCTTCTCACTCTCTCTCCTCGCCCTCTCCGCCCCTCCGACCCTTCTCTTCCCCTTTCCTTTCCCCTTCTTTCTCTTCCACCACTCCACTACCTCTCTACCTCTCACCACTACCACCACCACTTTCTTTGCAGCGTTCCATTCTCCAGGCGGCGGCCGACGTCCCGGCGGAGTGGCAGCGTCCTTGGAGTACCGGTGGCGGTCTGCGGTGCGACGGTTGGGCGGCGGAGCCAGGAGGAGTCCAAGAATCGGTAGGGGGACGAACCTTGCATGGACTGTAATCGTTTCACCCGTAGTTTCCATGTGAAGCATGATGCGTTTGGGGGTAGAATGAGCATGTTAAGAAGGGGTTTCTTAGTGATATGGTTGTGTTTATGAATGTGGATTTATGAGTTCTCGCATGGTAGTTTGATTTCCCCTCTTCCTCTTCTGTTTCGGTGCGTTTTGGGGCATTTGGGGGTGAAAAGGGAAACCCTCGGGTAGAACTGCGGAACCAGGTTTCTGGCGTTAAATGACGTCATGCCTGGACGACGCCATTTAGAATGGCGACGGTCCAGCACGACGCCATTTAAGTAGAAATCATCCCATTTGAGGTTCTGTCAGTCTGGGGTTCTGGCGCTAAATGACGTCTTGCCTGGACGACGCCATTTAGAATGGCGACGGGCCAACACGACGCCATTTAGGCAGAAATCACCCCGATTGAGTTTTCTGCAAGTTTCGAATTCCGTTGTGAATGGCGTCTGAGGACAGCGACGCCTTTCTAAAAGGCGGCTTCCCAGGACGACGCTTTTCAGGCCAGACTTTGAGGCCGGGATTAAATGAACCAGTTTATGGGGCTTGAATGGCGTCGGCCACGAGCGACGCGATTCAAGGCAGAACTTCATTAACTCCTGTTATTTATATGTGTTTCACTGTTAGATAGTTCAACAAATGCATGCTTTAAGTTGTACATCGAGGCTGAGGATTTCTGTGTGAATGGAATTACATCATGTGTGTGTGCGCTTATGCGGTTATGGAATTAGAACAGCTGTGGTTTACGTTTGTCACCTTGTGCCAAAGTGGGAGGGCCTTGGTGTCTGTGAGGCATTGTTGTCGTACCAGTGGAGAAGGGGTACATGTTGTGTTTTCACCTTTGGCTGAGGGAGATAGAACCACCTTGACCCCGTCGGGCCGGAGTAGTCAGTGCGCTGTCCGAGGGGTTGCTGTTTGGTCTCAGCGGGTAGGAGTTTTTCTGGATTGTCGTGGCAGCTTCCGGCGCGTTTCTTGCTGTGGAGCTGGGTGTGGTACTGTTGGAGTTGTTTTACCCCTTTAGCCACTGGGCCTGATGTGACCTGTGATATCAAGGTTGCGAGTGGTACCCTTCGCCCTTTGGCCTGATGCAGCCCGGGAGGTTAGGGTTGTGGGTAGTCCCTGTAGCTTCGGCTTGACGGGGGTTTCGCCGGTCCCCAGGGCCCTCCTGAAGCGCCGAGGCCTGGCGTGGAGGAAGTCCGGTCGGTAGGACAGTAGTCTAGACTGCTTGTGTGCACACGTAGCTGGGCAGTGGTGGTTCACTGGTCCCAGTTAGTCCTAGCTTGACTCACTGCCTCACCTTACAGTGCCCGGAACACTGTAAGGGCGGTCAGGCGTGAGTGTTGGTGGTGTTGTGAGGCGACATTTGTCTGCGGTCGACAGTGTGGTTTGGTCGCTTAGTTGGACCTTTGGTTATGAGTTGTGGCATTGTGTTGGGTTATTCAGATTACTTAGAACTGTGTCTGTTGCATTGCCTTTGCATACGTTTCATATCAGGTTTTGGGAGCTGTGTTTACTGCTTTATTTAATTGCCATCTTTCTGTATTATTACACTTGTGGGTGTGTGAGTGGGAGGCAGGGATCGAATGATCCCTACTGAGCCCAATTTTGGTGTGGCTCACTCCCTGCGATTTCAGGTGTGGACCTAGTGGCGTGTGGCGGCATGTGGTGTCTCCTTGGTGTGCGGACCAACAGCTATCTCAGTTCCGGGATATGCCCCGATGTTGTTGTACTTTGCTTCTGCCTGTACTTATTTAATTTGTTGGACCATGTAATTATTGTTGGATTGTAAACGGACATTGTTAATTTCCTTCCTGCGCACTCGTAATTTCCTCGTGGTCCATGTGATTGTTATATTTAGCCTTGTTTAACGCTTACTCCTCCAGATGCGTTGTGTGAGATCCGGGTGTGAACCTGCAGTTAATGGTCCGACATCCATTTAGTAATCGGATTCCCGATTATAGGATGGCGGGTCATTACATTAAGTGATAGAAAAGGAGAAGGAGAAGTGAGTGATCTTTTAGAGGTTAATTCGGACCTTGAGCACTTTATGTTCTCCACAACGGAAGTAAATACACATACTAGTCCGAACCTCGAATATTTTTTCTTCCCAATAAAGAAAGTGGATAATTTGGAAGAGTTATGCCAGGTGGAAAGAGAGAATATGGAGAACCCTCAGACTGACCAACAAGGCGAATCCACGATCACACCTATTTCTCCTGAGAAGAGCTTGAAGGAAAAAGAAGGAGAAGTGAGTGATTTGCCTGATATTGATCCGGACTTTGAACACTTTCTATTTTTCATAGAGGAATTAAATACACACATTAGTCTGGATCTTAAATATTTCTTCTTCCCAGTGGAGAAAGTGGATAATTTTGAGGAGTTGTATCAGGAGGAAACTCAATCTATAGACCTGGATAATCATCAGGTAGAGCCTATAAAGGGTAAGTTGGGAGGAGATGATGGGGATGAGAAGGAGTCTAGTGAGAACCTGAGCATGTGCCTACCCATAATTCCCTCCCCGAGTGTTAGAAAATCTAAGCCTAATAGCCTCCAAAAGCTGGCCCGACTCAAGGAGATGATGGAATTATTAGGCCAAGTCCACATCAACAGCCATTTTCTCAAAGAAACTCAATGTGTTGCCCAACTCAATTCTTACAATATCGATAACATCAATCTTTACTGGATTTTATTGAAATTTGAGGCCAAACTGAACTTGTTCTCAGTCTCTATCTTTGATAAATTTGGAATCCACAAATTAAAGCGCACGTCGGTTGCTTTGCAGTCAATTGATCATTTCATTAAGCAGCCACATGACATGATCCAAGATACTCTTACTCAGGTGGATAGGAGCCACATATTTGTTGATTTCCCCATCTTCAACATTGGATCATCCCCTACATTGAATCAATGCCCCATCATTCTTGGAATTTTTGATCTTTTTATCGAGGATCAAGTCCTTCAATTTAGTCAAGGAAAAGAAGCGGGGTACGTGGTTGACATGGCCTATGAATCAAGTAGAACCAATATCCTATTGACCATGTTGAAAAATTATTTTCTCTGGAACCTCAATGATAACACTCTGAGTCATCAGCTACATGTAATGCTGAGTGCACTCCAACCAACAAACTTCAAAATGCATGCACTGAAATTTGTACTAGTAGGCATTGGATTGTGTGCACATTGCGTCTGGCTGAAGACGTTAAACTTAGCGCTTATTGGGAGGCAACCCAAAGTTGTTAGATTAATTTAATAAGTCATTTTTTTATTTTCTTTATAGGTGGCAGTTGTCTTGGACGTAAAAGTGGATGAAAAATCGTTGACACCCCAGGTTGTATCTCTCCTTCCCTGACTCTTTTTGGCTGTAACTCTTTCATATTTCTTATGTCATTGAGGACAATGTCATTTAAGTTGGGGGGAGCAACTATTTTGTGCATGATTGTTAAATCTTTCGAAGAAAGCTTATGTTTTTCATAGATAAAAATGCTCAAAAGTTTTCAAAAATTCTTTTTCACACCCCACTTAAGCTTTCATAAAATCATGCTTGATTAAAGGATTTCTAAACAAATCAATTTTGTGTTAGTCAGTTAGACAAAGCTTAAGAAGGTCGAAATATTCCCCACTCCATAAGGAGCCACGACAGGGATGATTTTCACACACACGGCAATTTAAGGTGAGTGGAAGACCTTGAAAGTGTAATATTACTGGAATTAACCTAAAGGGTAGGACTACCTATTCTGGTTTTTTTTTTTTGGTTGAACGAAAGGAAGGTCGGGATTAGTAATAGGGGACCAAACCACTCAACACTTAAGGAGGCGGTCAGTAAAAAGGGACGATTGTAAGCATGCAAACTAAATGACAAATAGAAAAAATGCTTTGAAAGAGCCAAAGGAAGGCAGGTGGCAAAAAGTACGCACCTCTCCTCGGGCAAATTAAAGAGAGTGGAAAAAAGTACGTACTCTCAAAGGCAAAGAGCGCAATTAAATAAATAAATAAATAAAACCGCACTAATTTAAAAATCCCTCACATCAAATTAAAACCAAGTCCTGAAAGTGTTGAGTTGGGACGAGAGCTAAAAAGCGGTCCTTACCGTCTGATCAGGAAACTTCTTTTTCTCTTCCCTCATCTAGGTAGTTTTACCCCAAGGGTCAGTAAAGACGATGATATACTAAAAAGGGTAGAAATAAACTTTAAATCATGTCATTTTTATGCACAATCACTTGTTGGAACCCCAAATGTAGTGAGAAAAATGATAACTTTAACGTAACTAAATGACTATCATATAATTATTTGTGACAGATAACCTTTAAATGAAGCATGACTTTTTAAAGATCATTGTAGTCCTAATGTTTCATTATTTGCATTGCTAAGGGACTAGAAATGATTAAGTTGGGAGTGTGATAATTACATATTTTTTAGCATTAATTAATTAAAATTATACATTACACTCATGATTTTATGTGATGATAGATAATTTTGTACACTTTCCAACGACACCAATTTTGTTGAATTCCGAGTTAAAAATATCGTCATTTCATGTGAAAAAATGAGTGTATCGCATTTGTGGGTTTTCGACAAAACCGGGATATGTAATAATTTTATTTGAACATAATTGTTATTCTGTTCACCACAGAAATATAATTTTAAATTATTTTGTGTGAACAGGACATAAAGAACATGTGGCGCAGTTGGTTGGACTAGTTGGTGCCCATTGGAGTGACCCGAGTTCAAATCCCAAGAATAACGTTTATTTTTGTGTACGGGATAAATGTAAGGGCATTTTGGGCAAGAAAATCAATAAGAATGATGCCCTAAATTCTTCTCCAAGAAAGCCACAAGGAGCAGCCGCCAGCCTTCCTTTACCATTTCCTTTTCTCTCTCTCCTTCTCTTTTTAAAGGATCCGAACCCTTCTTTATTTTTCATTCTTCTTCTCTCCTCCTTCTTCTTCCACTTTTCTCTCCCTCTCTTGATACAGTACCCGCGGTACTGTAGCAACCTCTCCCCCTCTCTCTCTTTCTTTCAATCTCTCTCTCTAGCTTTCATTCTCTTTCTATCTCTCTCTACATCTCTTTCAAACCAGCGGCTGCTAGGGGCTAGAGGTGGACTCGAGGCACTGCAACTGACCACTGGAAGGAGTCCAGGGCTGCCAAGGATCCACGTGAAGGACGATGACGGCTGCAAGCACCAGTTTTCTCTCTCCATCGCCTCTCTCTCTAGTTCTTGAGTTCTCCATGTTACACTATATTTCGAATCTTTTCTGTGAAAGTTTCCTTATAAAAGTCATATTATGTTTTTATTTTCAATGTCTCTGTAAAATTTCATATAGTTTTGTTAACGAATGACAGTAGCTCATTTGAAAAAAGTTATCTTTTCTCCCTCTTTTTGTTCTACAACTTTCATGTTTTCTTTTGTTGACACTACTCAAACTTTATATTCTACTTTTAATTATTATTTTAGAGATAGTCTTAGTTTAGTAGATGGTCTGATTATGCTCGTTTAGGGGTGCTTCTTTCGTGAGTTCATAGCCAGTCCGATTAGTTTCAATTGGTATTTATTAAATCATCATGCTCCATCTTCTTTCTTCTCTATTTTTCCTCTAAAAAAATCTAAAGTTTTCAACTTTAAAAATCTATTTCCCTGTAAATTTGACTCGGACTCACCATTGCTATTGTTCAAAATTCAATTTGAATGAGCCGATTAATTTAGATTGTTAGCTTTGATTTTTAACAACACAATCTTAAGCTATCATCGTATATATTTAGCATAAAAAGTATATTTCTATATACAACACATTTTTGTAATAATTTTTTTTTTAGTGCTAAATGTATTTTAAAAATAAAATTATAGTAAGTTTATGAGTAGATGTCTATAAAACTTTTCTAATGAAATATGTGCATTTTAACTAAGGGTATTGTTCATATTTTCATTTAACAACTTTCACATATTTTATGTAAAGTCATAATATTTTAACTTTGGTAAAATTCAAAACAAACTAGATAGTTAAGGGGACGTACGGAAATGCTATCATAGTTAAGGGACTTACATGCATATATGAATTATAGTGAGTTATTCATAAATACAAAATCTTTTAGGAGTTATTTGCAAAATGCTCTTTCCTTTAAGTATGCAACCAAGACCTATAGCTTCTTAGAGAAAAAATGTGCCATTTGTTTTTTATTTCTTTTCATGGGGTTGTGTTGAGCAATTTGTGTTTTTCATATTCCCCATGTTTTGATGATAACACACTGTGAAAATGTCAAGATCTTATTTCTATGAGTGAGAAATTTCTTTGTTTCATTGTTTAGTTGCTAAAGGTTTCGGTCATAAATTGTGTAAGTTCTGTGACTTAATCGCTTTAAAGGTTTCTTTACTCTCACAATAAAAAAAGCTAACTGGAACTTCGATTAAACTTCAGGACTTCAAGTAACTTGTAGTTAGTTCGGTACTAATCGAAACATCACTCTCTGGTTTAATCGGTTTAATTTTTCTAAGCGTTCTATCAATTAGGTAACTAAGGTTCACTTCGATTAGCAGTGTCTTAGTCACTTCGAATAAAGAACTTAAAGTTTTCTATTAATTAGCTTTATAAATCTTCCATCGATTAGCATGTTAAGTTATCTATCAATTAACATTTTAAAGTCGCATTCGATTACCATTTAATGTGTTTACTTTGAATCTGTCTAAGACTGATTTCAATTAACATTTGAGCCGTCACTTCGATTATCTTGATAACGTTAATCGAAATTCAATTTAGAGTTATGTTTTGTGTCTTAATCGAAACAGAGTTTTAAGTTGGAAGTAGGAGGTTGTTCCTCTTCTTGGTTGAACAAAGGGTCTGCTAGAAGCAGGAGGTTGTTGTCTTCTTAGTTGAAGAGAGGTTCTGCAGTTGTAGGAGGTTATTGTATAACCTGCAAGGGGTTGGTACCTTGTTGTTAATGGATATTTATGGCCTAAGAAATTGGTTCAGTTGGGTCCACTCCATATTGAATTTTTATTTTTATTTTCACTTTTATTATGTTTGATTTTTTTATTACAAACAAGTTAGCACATAATTACACCTATGACACCTATGGCTAACTTAAGACCTAATAGTTCAAACGCTGGATATTCACTGGCATCTACGCGATCTTCCGCGGTAGTTCGTCATCGCTCCCTCGTCCAGATCAACGCGCTCACTGAAGAATCCTTGCCGCAACGATGTCCAAATCATCCGGACAGTAATTCCCGACTCTCGGGAAGTGCATGCGGCAGAGACGGGAAGTCTCCCAGCGCCTCGAGAGCGGCGCCCAGAGGAGGAGTAGAGAGAGAGGGGACAGCCAACCTTGAAAGCTCTTGGAGCTTGGCCCAGGGCTTCTCAACAGCGCATATATATATTAAGTCAGTGCGACTTTTCACAAAAGTTCCCGACTTAATATAAATCCCAGTTAAGTACCATCGACTGAGAATCTGTTTGCGTGTGACCCTCTAGGCCCATTAACCAGTCCGATTTTCAACCCGTTAAGTCCAATAATAAATTATTGACTTATAGTAATTAATTAATATCTAATATTTAATTATTTACTTAACCGAATTAACATCTCATGTAAATCTGGCCGAACTTCTGATCAAGTTGGGTGCCAAGCAACACCGCATAATCCCGGAAGGTGATGAGGTTCAGCAACCCACTCATGCAACCTGTCCGTCCACAGTTACCGCATGGCTATAATCCTTCGTTCGCACAATGCTCTCACGTTAACCTAGGATATGGTCAACTGTCAAATCCTAGATGGTCAACTCACTTGAATCAGACTCCAGTGTATAATATCTGAAAACACCTTTTCTGATATTGTGTTTGCTCTGGCCAGAGACTCCCACATATCTATTCTAGAGCATTCTCTCTCCAATTACCTAAGAGCGAACGACCGTTTATTGAACACACAATCATCTTCGAAGGTCTTACGTTGGACCCGATCCTTAACTATTAGAAATCTCATTGATAGGGATTCGTAAGCCAAGGTGAAAGTCGAGAAGTCCACCGACAAGGTGTCTTTGGTGTCTCAAGTCTAAAGATCAACCACGCCACTGTGATAATGAATCAAGTCGGTTGACAGTCAGGTAAATTATCATTTGGTGATTCATATCGAATCAGTTCAGTGAACTCATTCCCCAATGAGCACCTACAGGTTCACAATTGTGTCTCCACACAAGTGACTAACGAGATCAGTCACCCTCATCATATGAGCTGGAATAACCTATACTAATCTTAGTGGATGTTTGATGTCCTTCTCAAATATCTTACGACTAGGAATAATTAAGAATATATGTTTATAAGTCATCAGTCTCATTATTATGATCTCATCATAATCCGATGACTATTGCACACATTCAAGGACTTCATTATGCATACTTATAAATATGCCAATCTACATAACAAATAAATGTCATTTATTAGTAAATCAGATTGAAATAAGTACCTAATAATTGGCTTAGAGGACACATATATCTATCAGGTGTAGGCGCCCGGAACGTCCCCCACCGCGGCTGCGGGCTTCAGGCGAGGGTTCCTCTGTTCGTCTAAGCACTGTGGCGATTTAGGAGGGGTTAGAAATTAGGATGTGATCGCCAGGAGCATTACCTTACGGTCCCTGTGCTCCGCAGGATGGTGAGGATGTGATCGCGTTCTGAGGGAGCGGGAGATGGTGGTTTCCCCTTCTCTTCCTCCGGCCGGCCAGAGGAGGAGAGCTCGGTAGTCCGCGCGCAGAATCTGGTAAGAGCCGCTAAAAAGAGAAGACAAACAAAGAAATAGCCCGATTAGAACTATGACATGCAGAATCTATCCATAAAAATATAAAAATTAACTAGAATTGGAGGGAGATGCACCGGATGGGTGTTTGGGAGGGAAGGTGACCATATGTTATGGCCAGCCACCTCCCGATCTTTGTTTGAAACTTCTAGGGGTAAAAGGTGCTAAGTCGTCCTAAGATACATGCATGCAGATAGGGTGCTCGTGTGTGAAGAGTGAAGTGAAGTGTTGAAAGAGGAAAAAAAAGGAGAGAGAAGGGAATGTTACGGAATGGATGAAAAGTAGGAATGCAATGAAGTGAAAAGGAGAAAAGTAAGAGAGGGTTAAGAAGACAAGCCCATTTGGAGTGCGAAGGATTTCTCTTGAAGCTCCTCCTGAAGCTCTCTGACTCCTTGCCCGCTCGACTCCTAAAAACAGACTCACTCGCCAACCTCCTCTGAGTCTTCCTCCTCCGAGCCCTTCCCTCCAAAAATAAAACTCCTTCTTAACCCCCCTGCTCGAGGGGACATGGGGGGTTTAAATAGATGAAGGAAAAATAGGAGAAAATAGGGGTCTAAATCTCCGTAAATCAACCTAGAGCCAATAGGAAGTGGTCAAGGGTTGGAGGTGGTGCGCGCGGCAGTTGCCGGAGTAGGGAGTGATCGGAGTAGTGGAGGTGAGGGTGGCGAGTAGAGGAGATCGTGGGGAAGACGAGGTCAAGGTGGTAGTTGGGGGAGTGGACGGCCAGCCAACATGCCTTCCAATCCCGTGGACGGCCAGGTAGCTGGCCTTCTACGAAGTGGTGGAAGGCGGCCCGGTTGGCCTTCGAAGGGGGTGGAAGGCAAGGGGTGGCCTTCGAAGGGTGGCGGAAGGCAAGGGATGGCCTTCGAAGGGTGGTGGAAGGCAAGGAGTGGCCTTCGAAGGGCGGTGGAAGGCGGGCTGGCTGGCCTTCGAAGGGTGGTGGAAGGCGGACCGGCTGGCCTTCGAAGGACGGTGGAAGGCGGACCAGCTGGCCTTCGAAGGGTGGTGGAAGGCAGGCTAGCTGGCCTTCGAAGGGTGATAGAAGGCGGACTGACTGGCCTTCCACGAAAAGGTGGTGAAAAGTGAAAAAAGTGTCCAAAAGGTGGAAGGCAACGTAGCTGGCCTTCCACGGGTGGTGGAAGGCAGCCTGGTTGGCCTTCCACGAAAAGGTGGTAAAAAGTGAAAAAGGTGGCCAAAAGGTGGAAGGCAAGGTGGCTGGCCTTCCAAAGGTGGTGGAAGGCGAGGGGTGGCCTTCCAAAGATGGTGTAAGACGAGGGGTGGCCTTCCAAGGATGGTGGAAGGCGGGCTGGCTGGCCTTCCATGGATGGTGGAAGGCGGCCTGGTTGGCCTTCCACGGGTGAGAGGAAGCGGAGATTGGTTAATGGGCCTGATTATTTAGTGGGTTGAATTATGTGAGAAAATCTGATGGGCTAAATGAGATGGATAAAATGATGGGTTTGGTGATGATGGGCTAATGATGGATGGGGTTCATGACCAAAAGGGTGGTCCAAAATCGGTGTCTACATCATGTAGCATGCCGCTCATGAGCATATATGTAAGGACTGAGGCTTTCGGATCCGGTTTTCGGGGTCGGACCCTGTAGTTCAGGCTCCAGTGGGGCTGAGACTCTGTGATGTTTCGCGTCGAGCCCGCGAGACACGGTTTAAACGGCGTCAAGCGATGCAAACGCGTTTTAGCCTGTGCCACGTGGGTGCCACGTGGGCTGGCTTTGGGCCGCGAGAGTACGGCCCTGACATGTCGTCTGAACGGCGTCCGTGAGGCACGACGCCTTTCAGACTGCGACTCTGGGTTGTCATAGTACGGCGCCAATCTTGTCGTCTGAACGGCGTCTTGTATGGAAGACGCGTTTCAGACCTCTGACAGAGCGTTGCAGAGTTTTGTCAGAGCAGCCGTCACGTCAACTGATAGGCGTCCGTACATCTCGACGTGTTTTAGCCAGTCTCTGGTTAACCCCGCGAGCCCTCCTTCTTTCCCTCATTTTTCTTCCTTCTCTCTTTCTCTCCTCCCTTCCGGCGACTCCGGCGACGACCCTTCTCCTCCCTCTTTTCCTCCCACCACTTCGTCTTTCCCTCCACTCCATCACCCACCTAGCTCCCACCACTACCACCTCCACTTCCTCCGCGGCGTTTACTCTTCGGACGGCGGCCGACGTCCCGATAGAGTAAGGACGACCACGGCGGTACCGGCGGTGGCGTGGGGCGAGACGGGTGGACGGCTTGGAGCTTGGAGGAGTTCAAGTAACCGGTAGGGTAACGGTTTCCATAGTGTTGTGTTTTAAACCATGTTTCCCCCGTTTAAAGCATGTTATGGATCTTTGGTTTTGGGGTAGAATGAGCATGTTAGGGACTTTTCTTTGATGGGAATGGGAGTTTTTATGGATGTGGATTCATGATGGCTTGGTTTGCCCTCTTTCTCCTCTGTTTTTGAGGTTTTTGGGGGTGGAAAGGGAGCCATCGGGCTCGAGACATATCCTGGTTTCTGGCGCTAAACGACGTCGTGCATGGACGACGCCTTTTAAAAGGGCGTCGGGCCATCACGACGCCTTTTAGACAAAAATCGTTCCATTAGGGCTCTGTCAGTTCGGGGATTCTGGCGTTAAAAGACGTCATGCCTGTACGACGCGATTTGGAATAGTGTCGGGACACCATGACGCCTTTTAAGGCAGAAATCTCCCGATTAAGGTTTTCTGTTAATTCCGGATTTTCCCGTTAAGCGGCGTCTGAGGATGTCGACGCCTTTTAAAAGGCGGCTACCTGTAGCGACGCCTTTTAGGCCATATTCTAAGGCCGGTATTTCATGAACCAGTTTAGGGCGCTTGAATGGCGTCGGCCTTGGGCGACGTTTTCAAGACAGAACCACACTAATCCATGCCAGTAAAATGTGTTTACACTGCTAGATAGTTGGTTAATGCATGCTGTTAGTATACTCGATGTGATGTACTCTTCGTGACCGGATGGCACTGCGTTGTATGTCGTGCGACCGTGGACTTCTTCCGTGACTGGATCGCATCGTGCCGTGTTTTATGTTTCGGTGGACCTAGAGTGACAGTTGTAGCGTTCTACACCCTGTGTCGGTGCGGAGGGACACAGCGCTGACGGGAGCAGTGGCGGGGTGACGCCTAGTGGAGAGGGTCACCTGGTGAACCCCGGGGTTAGCTAGCTTGTACCGGTGTCAGAGTGGTACGTTTGGAGTGTCACTCGTGCTGGGGGAAGGAGTAACCACCTGAGCCAGTTGGGCCGGAGTAGCCAGCGTGCTATCCGAGGGGTTACTGTTTGGTCTCAGCGGGTCGATGTTTTTCCCACTTTCGTTGTGTAGTTGACGTGTTTTAAGGATACGCCGAATTACGGGTTCCCTGATAAATTGGAATTATGCATGTTAATTATACTTCGAATGTATGTGATTCATGTTGAGATTTAGGCATAGCAATTACTTGTAGACACCGATTTTGGACCACCCTTTTGATCATAAATCCCCTCCATCATCAGCCCATCATCATAAATCCCCTCATTTGAGCCATCTCAGCCCACTACCAGCTAGGCCCATTAACCAAATCCCGACTCTAGCCACCTTTTCCGTGGAAGGCCAGCCAGTCCGCCTTCCACCCCCTTCGAAGGCCACCCCTCGCCTTCCACCACCTTCGAAGGCCACCCCCCGCCTTCTACACCCTTGGAAGGCCAGCTACCTTGCCTTCCACCTTTTTTTCACCTTTTCCACTTTTACCCACCTTTTCGTAGAAGGCCAACCCCTTGCCTTCCACCGCCTTCGAAGGCCACCCCCCGCCTTCTACCCCCTTCGAAGGCCAACCACCTTGCCGTCCACCTTTTGGCCACCTTTTTTCACCTTTTCGTAGAAGGCCAACCCCTTGCCTTCCACCGCCTTCGAAGGCCACCCCCCGCCTTCTACCCCCTTCGAAGGCCAACCACCTTGCCGTCCACCTTTTGTCCACCTTTTTTTCACCTTTTCGTAGAAGGCCAACCCCTTGCCTTCCACCGCCTTCGAAGGCCACCCCTTGCCTTCCACCTCCTTCGAAGGCCACCCCTCGCCTTCCACTCCCTTCGAAGGCCAGCCGGGTCGCCTTCCACCGCAAGAGTGGAAGGCATGTCACCTGGCCGTCCACTCCTTAACCACCTTTTTGACCCCGTCTTCCCCACGATCTCCTCTACTCTCCGCCCTCGTCCCCCATTACTCCGACCACTCCCCACTCCGGCGACTGCCGCGTCCACTACCTCCAACCCTTGACCACTCCCTATTGGTTGAAGGGTGATTTACGGGGATTTAGACCCCTGTTTTCTCCCCTTTTTCCTTCGCCTATTTAAACCCCCCACATCCTCTCGAGTAAGGGGTTAAGGACTTCAGGTTAAAGGAGGATTTGGGGTTAAGGATTTTCTGAGGTTAAGAGGTGGCTTCTTGGAAGGAAGGCTCAGAGAAGGCTGGCAAGCGGGCAAAGAGTCAGAAGGTTGTTTCAGGAGGAACGTCACTCCAAATGGGCTTGTCTTCCTAACCCTCTTTTACTGTTTCACCTTTTTTACTTCATTGCATTTCCAATTTCCATCAATGCCGTAACATCCTCTCTCTTTCACTCTCTTTTACCTTCAACACATCATTTCACTCTTCACACACGAGCACTTATCTGCATGCATACATCCTAGGATGACTTAGCACATTTTACCCCCAGAGGTTCCAAACAAAAATCGGGAGGTGGGTGGCCATAACATATGGTCACCTTCCCTCCCAAACACCCATCTGGTGCGTTTCCCTCTAATTTTAGTTATTTTTTATGTTTGCATGAACGGATCCTACATGTCACAGTTCTAATTGGGTTATTGTCTTTTCTTTGTCTGTCTTTTCTTTTCAGGGGCTCTTACCAGATTCTGCGCGTGCACTACCGAGCTCTCCTCCTCTGGCCGGCCGGAGGAAGAGAAGGAGGAACCAGCATCTCCCGCTCCCACAAAACGCGATCACATCCCCACCATCCTGCGGAGCACAGGGACCGTAAGGTAATGCTCCTGGCGATCACATCCTTTATTTCTAACCCCCTTTAAATCGCCACAGTGCTAAGACGAACGGAGAAGAACCCTCGCCCGAAGCCCGCAGCCGCGGCGGGGGACGTTCGGGGCGCCTACAGCCCTCTGGCGATCACGGTGGAACTCCTACTTGCTTACTGCGCGCGCAAATAAGGTAAATAAAAAAATAAAAATAAAAAAATCCGGACGGCCCACCCCCTGGCCGTCCAAACCTTGGACGGCTAGAGTTCTGGCCGTCCAGCTCAGTTGGACGGCCAGACCCTAGGCCGTCCATCTACACACAAAAAAAAAAAAAAAAAAAAAAAAAAAAAAAAAAAACCTTGGACGGCCATCACTTGGCCGCCCGACCTACTGGACGGCCAACACCTGGCCGCCCAGCTTAGTTGGACGGCCAGATCCTAGGCCGTCCAGCCGCAAAAAAAAAAAAAAAAAAAAAAAAAAAAAAAAAAAAAAAAAAAAAAAAAAAAAAAAAAAAAAAAAAAACCTTTGGACGGCCATCACTTGGCCGCCCGACCTACTGGACGGCCAACACCTGGCCGTCCAGCTTAGTTGGACGGCCAGATCCTAGGCCGTCCAGCCGCCAAAAAAAAAAAAAAAAAAAAAAAAAAAAAAAAAAAAAAAAAAAAAAAAAAAAAAAAAAAAAAAAAAAAAAAAACCTTGGACGGCCATCACTTGGCCGCCCGACCTACTGGACGGCCAACACCTGGCCGCCCAGCTTAGTTGGACGGCCAGATCCTAGGCCGTCCAGCCGCAAAAAAAAAAAAAAAAAAAAAAAAAAAAAAAAAAAAAAAAAAAAAAAAAAAAAAAAAAAAAAAAAAAACCTTTGGACGGCCATCACTTGGCCGCCCGACCTACTGGACGGCCAACACCTGGCCGTCCAGCTTAGTTGGACGGCCAGATCCTAGGCCGTCCAGCCGCCAAAAAAAAAAAAAAAAAAAAAAAAAAAAAAAAAAAAAAAAAAAAAAAAAAAAAAAAAAAAAAAAAAAAAAAAAACCCTTGGACGGCCATCACTTGGCCGCCCGACCTACTGGACGGCCAACACCTGGCCGCCCAGCTTAGTTGGACGGCCAACACCTGGCCGCCCAGCTTAGTTGGACGGCCAGATCCTAGGCCGTCCAGCCGCGCAAAAAAAAAAAAAAAAAAAAAAAAAAAAAAAAAAAAAAACCTTGGACGGCCATCACTTGGCCGCCCGACCTTCTGGACGGCCAGCACCTAGCCGTCGACATCTCCAGTGGACGGCCAGCACCTGGCCGTCCGACCCAGTGGACGGCCAGACCTTGGCCGTCGACCTCCCCTTGCGCGGCCGCCACCTGGCCGTCCGTACTCTTTGACGGCTAGCCCTTAGCCGCCGACATCTCGTCGGTTTCTTTTTCTCTTCTGCTATTACTGTTCACGAATGAGTTGCTGCTGCTTGTTTTGTTGAGTTGTTAAATGTTCTGACCTGCTGTTTGCTAACCTGTTTACTGGGCTTTTTGGGGTGTTCCCCGCGGGGGTTTTAAGGAAGAGCCGGCACCACACTCTTTAGTCACCTCTCCCGCAGGATCTGACTCTCCACCTGAAGATTCCCACTCGGGTGTGACTAGTCTTATTCTGTTGGGAACCTCCGTCAGTCTCCGCGAGCCAGGGATTCCCACTTGGCCGCCGAGCAGGTTGTACCTGAGACCACCCTGTAGGAACCTTGGGTTTGTGTGAGGAATTAGTGAACTGTTTCAAATTTAAAGACACTTAATTGAATCTCGGTGGAACAAGCTTTGGAAAAGTGAAGGGTCGTTAAGGGTTAAACTTGATTTGTTAGAAACCAACTTTCATAAAATATTGGCAAACATTTCAAGTGGAACATAAAATCATTTAGGGTCTGTGCTTCATAATGAACCGAATGTATGTCAATGCTGTGTATGATGACATGGACCAGTTCGGCAACAATGTTACACACAACCCTCTGTTTGAGATTGAAGAGGATCCACAACCAACATTTGTGGGTACGTTTCAAACACCTGGAGAGGAATTTAGGAGAAGGTGCTTGGATGAATCTTCTTCTTCAGAAAGTGACCCTATAATGTCCAACAGAACCCTCCGAAACCCAAGTGAGGATCCGGAACTTACTGCCGTGTTATCACGGTACACCCCTGATCAACTCAACCGGTTGGCCTCTGGTGGCAAAACTCAAGATGCCACTCCTCGGGGAACTCACTTCCAAGGATCTCCCAACAGAGCTCAGACTCGCATCAATCAGCCAACTCTTACCCCAGTTGCTCCACCCGTCATGCCAATTCCAGTTTCTCCAACTACACCTCCTCCTGAGCAGAAAGAATTCATCTATAAAAGTGAGGTTGAAACCTGTGTGCGTAAGTTCATGGCCGAGAAACTTACCCTGAAACAACCGCATTCTCTCTCGAGTTATTGCAAGCTCCCACCGTCCTACTTTCCACCAGGATTCAAAGCTCCCGAGTACAGGAAATATGATGGCACCTCTGACCCTCATGATCACCTGTCAAGTTTCCTCATGGATTCCCATCAATGGCTCTACGACAGAGTCCTCCTTGTCCATCTGTTCCAGAAATCCTTAGAAGGTGAGGCCTTAAGATGGTTTTCTTCCTTACCCGCCACAGACCTAATCAATTTTGATATGGTCTCCGAAAAATTCATCACTCAGTTTAGTTATATGACAACCATGTCTCCCACCTTGTTTGATCTTGTGATGGAGAACATGAAGCCTGAAGAGGAGTTCACGTATTTTGCCAACAGGTGGAGGGCAATGGCATCTAGGGCAGAAGTGGAAATCCCCGAATCTCAAGCTATCACCATACTAGTCAATAACGCTACCCCGCAGCTTCGGTCTATTCTCATGCTGAGCGAATTTCACACATTCGCACAACTTTATAATCGAGCTCGGGTAGTTCAATCTCAGATCTGGAGTTCCACTTTGCCATCCTTTTTTGAAAATCAGAACAGAAGTAAGAGGATTCCACCAATAGAGGGAGTGACAATCAATGAACAGGTGAGTGCCTTGGGGCAGCCCTTTAGATTACCCAGTCCTATGTCCAGATCAGACAACCAATCCAATCAGAAACCATATTCAGCAGTTCCCCCTCTCTCCAGTGCCAAGATCAATTGGGCGCACATGAAAGAGGCTGCAGAAACCTTGGAAGTCAAGGACCCTCCGCCCTCTTATCAGGTGGTCCAAGATCCATCTAGCTCTCTAGAAAGGGTGAGCACCCTTGTCAAAAATTTGGAACCAAATGTCGATCACAGAGGACAGCACTGGGAGTATGAAGAGGTTGGGATATGGCGTGAGTGCCCTACTAGGACGACCAAACCTAGAGAGCCGTTGCAAGGAGTCTCCACTATCATCCAAGACAAACCTTTGGTCTTGATACGACCTAGGGAACAACTAACAACCATCAACCCAGTCACTCTGGTCCAAGTTCCTTCAATTTCAATCAGAGAACCTCCTCCATCCATCTTGTGTCCAACACCAAAGCCAAGTCCAGTAACCCAATTCTGCCTAATAAACTCACCACCAGTTCAACCACTAAAGTCAGATCAGGCAGTGGACCCCAGTCCAATTGGCATTACACTGAGAAATCGCATCGTTCCCCCAACAAGTCAACCCTTGGACTCTCGAGAGGATTCAGATCTGTCTAAGTATGACATCCTACAGCATCTAGGGAAAACTCCCGCCAAGATGCCAATCCTAGAGTTGATTAGGAGATCTTCTACACAAAGGAAGACATTGTTCAAGTTCCTCCAGCGAATTACACTCAATGAAAATCTTCCTATCATGGGGCTCACAAATGTCATTTTCTCAGCCACCCGGACACCTACGATATCCTTCACATATAAGGATCTGGCTCCCCCTGAATGCCAATCCCTTCCCTCATGCTTGACCCCAACACTCAAGGGTCACTCATTGGACTCCATCCTGTTGGATACTGGGGCATCAATCAATGTCTGTTCGCTCAAGACCCCCAAGAAAGTAGGGATCGACCCTGAAAAGGTTGAGTCTACTTCCATGATGGTCTCAAATGGGAAACTGGAAATTGGGCCAGTGGCCATGATCTTTGAATTCTACATCCTTAATGCCAAGCCCATATACAACGTCATTTTGGGAAGGCTTTGGATGGACCAGACCCTGGGAGTGCCCTCCACTAATCACCAGCACTATAAATTCCCATACAATGGGAAGATTGTCAAAATGAAGGGTACCCCCCATCTTGAGCCTTTGGATTTAGTCTCGACTGAACAAATTCCATCTCTGATCACTTCTGGAAAAGGGGCACAGCCCATCCTTTCATTGGTTGACTCTCAGGCCAAGCCCCAGCCTAGCATAGGTTGGCAGCTTATGAACAAAATGGGGTATAGTTCGGGACCTGGGTTAGACAAAGAAGAGCAGGGAATTCAAGAACCTATCTTTGAAAATCTGACCATTGGAAGATTCAAATTGGGTTACATACTAACCAAATCAACTGAAGAATCAGGAAAATGGAATCTCTTGGATCACTTTGTGAAGGAAAGTCAAGAGGTACTCAAGATACACTATCTTGAGGATGAGTTGAAAGAAACAGGCAATGAGGTCCAAAGAGAAGATGCAGAAGAGTTCGGTCTACAGCTGCTGTTCTGTGAACCAACCACTCAACAAGAAAGAGCCTCCTTAGTGAGGGATGAACAGGTACCCACCGCTCTCATACCTGCCCCTCCTAGGCTTTTATCACCGGTCGTAGCACACTCCTGGGGCAATTCTGCCATCATTGGGTCTGTGTCTCAAGGACCCACCTTTACAACATGTCTGACTCACCCTCTGAGTCTTGTGCATAATCGCTTGGGGATTGGATAGCTTCCTCTTTATCCACAAGTTGTAGAGGTAGGTAAGTTCTTTCATTTTTAGTTAGCAAACAAGTATAAATATTTGAAAATTGTTGAAAAGCTTTCCTTTGGATAGAAGTCTATTTGAAGAAGTTTTATCCTCAAAATACAAAAAAAAATCAAAAATTTCAAAATCTCCCAAAAAAAATCAAATATCCAAAAAGCATCAAAATATTTGTAAATATGTACATACTTTAATGGAAATGACAAAAAAATCAGAAAAGACACAAAATCCAATTGTCTGGTGACTGTCACGTAACCCCCTGTCTAGGTCTAGTTGCATGATAGGTTGGGATGACATTGCGGTTTGGCTAAGATTTTGGTCCACCAGAACCTTGGACGTGTCTACTTTACTTTCATACGGATCCCTATGCTCATCATGAGATGCACACACCTGCACATTTTTCAAAAAGAACCTGTTTAAAATGAGTTCCAAGTCTTTTGTGCACTGTCAAATGCAACCTTTGCTCTTCGTCTCTCGACCGATCAGGACAGTTGACGCCCTTAAACGGTCGAGCTCAGCAAACTGCGGTTCCTCAAAAAACCCGATAGATGTAACCCCTCAACAAAAAAGGGCCCAGAAATGAAATGTAAAGGACCAGAGCACGTGAAGAGGGCAGTGTCCCCGCAGGCGGAATATCAAATAACCCCAATAAATGTCAAGGGCGGAAAAGAAATACAAAAAAAAGAAAAAGGGGTTCAAGCAATCATGAAAAAAGCCTGGTCGTGACCGTGCCTGGCCAAGAAATCCAATAAAGGCCTGAAAAGTCAAAATTGGGGCATCTAGGAGGTCAAAAGGAGTCCGTTTTGTCACAGCTTGTCCTTTTAACGGTTTTGTCAATCCTCCTTTGAGGTTTATTTCCACAATTTCTTCACTTTTTTCTCCCCCAAGGTTCAGCACGAGATGGCTATCTAAAGACTGAACATCATTTTAAAATGGTTCGTTTTCAAAAATCGTCACATACTCACATGATCACAGGAGTCCAAAATGGGTGAAGAGTAATGTCGATGTTTCTGGTGAACTAATTTCTTAACCGTAATCTCAATGTGTACCCTTACAACTTCGGGCTTAGGTCAATGCATGCGCGTCACCAATCGGTGCGACGGCGTCTGATTCCGGGTCAGCGTCGCGCGGTTGACCGTTAGGGTTCCAAGGTGTTCCATCATATACCTTCTAGATTGTGAGGAAAGAGAGCCGGGTCGGGCAAATCATTTACCTCGAAAACTTTTTGGGCAAACTTGGTGGTCGGAAGCAGCTGGGAGCCTAAGCATGGCATGACGGTATTGTCATCAGTATGAGTCTTAACCGGTCAAGGTTAGTTTGAGGAGTCTAGAGGCCCAAATCAATCTAGATGTGAGCTTAGGATACCTGGGAAGTTGAGTGTGCATTTCCCTTTTATCATTCAACCAGCCTAAGTCTGGGCAGTCACCAGGTGGTCGGACAAAAAAAAAAACATGTTTTCATTCATCACACACCTCACTTGTTAATATCCACCAGCATTTGAATGCATATTTACTTCTTGCATCAGTTTCAATATTCTTCCTTTTGTCTGGTTAGCAACACGGCCCCTTGACCCTATGCGAAGGCTAGGGAAAAGGTAGTTGCTCTTTTGGGCAAGGGGCCGAAAACAGATACTACTAACTATTTCCCCTTCATTTTGTGCATACAGGAAAAGGATTCTGCCCAAAAGAAGGACACGTTTGCCGTCGAGTCGAAGCCGAAAGCAGCCGGATTGGCATTCTACTTTGAGAATGGCCATATCTTCCGTGCTGGCTTCGACTCGACAGGGACCTTTGTCCCTCGTTTCCTTGCAGCTCGACATTAAGATATTGTGGATCATTGATTATTTACATTTACTGATGTGCGTTCTTGCAGCTGCAGCGAATCTGAAGCAAGTAGGATTGAAGACACAGGAGGCTAATAACTTCGGGCGTATAGACTCTGAGTTCCTCTTTAAACAAAACAATGAGGAGTCTATATTCTCCAAGTTATTCGATTGGCCAATAAATCCCTCCTGTTTGCATTAGGAACTGCATTAGGAATTTGTTTTTTTAAAGATTTCAACCAGCATGCATTGCATAAGCATCATCCACCATTCCCGCCCTAGGGGCAATGACCATAATTTCATCACTCTGCTTAACCCATTGTTGATCTGTGAGTCTGGCGATTGTTCGTCTGTTAACTCTTCGAATTGCAAGACCTTATCCTTTTTTCAAATACGTGTGCTTGAGATCCTCTCACTTGGCGATCCCATGATGCGCCAGGCCACCGCGCGCCCGTTGTGTTGAGAGTTCTTCAAGTCACACTCTTACACCTTTCATGCTCGAGATCCCCTTGGGCCAGATCGCTATATTCTGGTATGCCAAGGCCTCGCGGTTCCAGCACCCGGGGGTCCCACGGACTGTGATTCTCTAGTACTGAACTTTGTCCCTTTTCTTAAATCACTCTTGCAACTCAAATGGTTAGCTTTCATGCATTTGCCGCATTCGCATGTCATCCCTGGGGATAGCTCATTCCTTTTCCGGGCGATCCAAAATCAGTTTCGATTTCCGGAACACCTATTTATCATTCCATTCCATTCCACTGCAAAACAGGTGTCCCGGAGGGGCATTTGTAGACACCGATTTTGGACCACCCTTTTGATCATAAATCCCCTCCATCATCAGCCCATCATCATAAATCCCCTCATTTGAGCCATCTCAGCCCACTACCAGCTAGGCCCATTAACCAAATCCCGACTCTAGCCACCTTTTCCGTGGAAGGCCAGCCAGTCCGCCTTCCACCCCCTTCGAAGGCCACCCCTCGCCTTCCACCACCTTCGAAGGCCACCCCCCGCCTTCTACACCCTTGGAAGGCCAGCTACCTTGCCTTCCACCTTTTTTTCACCTTTTCCACTTTTACCCACCTTTTCGTGGAAGGCCAACCCCTTGCCTTCCACCGCCTTCGAAGGCCACCCCCCGCCTTCTACCCCCTTCGAAGGCCAACCACCTTGCCGTCCACCTTTTGGCCACCTTTTTTCACCTTTTCGTAGAAGGCCAACCCCTTGCCTTCCACCGCCTTCGAAGGCCACCCCCCGCCTTCTACCCCCTTCGAAAGCCAACCACCTTGCCGTCCACCTTTTGGCCACCTTTTTTTCACCTTTTCGTAGAAGGCCAACCCCTTGCCTTCCACCGCCTTCGAAGGCCACCCCTTGCCTTCCACCTCCTTCGAAGGCCACCCCTCGCCTTCCACTCCCTACGAAGGCCAGCCGGGTCGCCTTCCACCGCAAGAGTGGAAGGCATGTCACCTGGCCGTCCACTCCTTAACCACCTTTTTGACCCCGTCTTCCCCACGATCTCCTCTACTCTCCGCCCTCGTCCCCCATTACTCCGACCACTCCCCACTCCGGCGACTGCCGCGTCCACTACCTCCAACCCTTGACCACTCCCTATTGGTTGAAGGGTGATTTACGGGGATTTAGACCCCTGTTTTCTCCCCTTTTTCCTTCGCCTATTTAAACCCCCCACATCCTCTCGAGCAAGGGGTTAAGGACTTCGGGTTAAAGGAGGATTTGGGGTTAAGGATTTTCTGAGGTTAAGAGGTGGCTTCTTGGAAGGAAGGCTCAGAGAAGGCTGGCAAGCGGGCAAAGAGTCAGAAGGCTGTTTCAGGAGGAACGTCACTCCAAATGGGCTTGTCTTCCTAACCCTCTTTTACTGTTTCACCTTTTTTACTTCATTGCATTTCCAATTTCCATCAATGCCGTAACATCCTCTCTCTTTCACTCTCTTTTACCTTCAACACATCATTTCACTCTTCACACACGAGCACTTATCTGCATGCATACATCCTAGGATGACTTAGCACCTTTTACCCCCAGAGGTTCCAAACAAAAATCGGGAGGTGGGTGGCCATAACATATGGTCACCTTCCCTCCCAAACACCCATCCGGTGCGTTTCCCTCTAATTTTAGTTATTTTTTATGTTTGCATGAACGGATCCTACATGTCACAGTTCTAATTGGGTTACATGTCACTTGGCCGCCCGACCTACTGGACGGCCAACACCTGGCCGCCCAGCTTAGTTGGACGGCCAGATCCTAGGCCGTCCAGCCGCGCAAAAAAAAAAAAAAAAAAAAAAAAAAAAAAAAAAAAAAAAAAAAAGAACCTTGGACGGCCATCACTTGGCCGCCCGACCTTCTGGACGGCCAGCACCTAGCCGTCGACATCTCCAGTGGACGGCCAGCACCTGGCCGTCCGACCCAGTGGACGGCCAGACCTTGGCCGTCGACCTCCCCTTGCGCGGCCGCCACCTGGCCGTCCGTACTCTTTGACGGCTAGCCCTTAGCCGCCGACATCTCGTCGGTTTCTTTTTCTCTTCTGCTATTACTGTTCACGAATGAGTTGCTGCTGCTTGTTTTGTTGAGTTGTTAAATGTTCTGACCTGCTGTTTGCTAACCTGTTTACTGGGCTTTTTGGGGTGTTCCCCGCGGGGGTTTTAAGGAAGAGCCGGCACCACACTCTTTAGTCACCTCTCCCGCAGGATCTGACTCTCCACCTGAGGATTCCCACTCGGGTGTGACTAGTCTTATTCTGTTGGGAACCTCCGTCAGTCTCCGCGAGCCAGGGATTCCCACTTGGCCGCCGAGCAGGTTGTACCTGAGACCACCCTGTAGGAACCTTGGGTTTGTGTGAGGAATTAGTGAACTGTTTCAAATTTAAAGACACTTAATTGAATCTCGGTGGAACAAGCTTTGGAAAAGTGAAGGGTCGTTAAGGGTTAAACTTGATTTGTTAGAAACCAACTTTCATAAAATATTGGCAAACATTTCAAGTGGAACATAAAATCATTTAGGGTCTGTGCTTCATAATGAACCGAATGTATGTCAATGCTGTGTATGATGACATGGACCAGTTCGGCAACAATGTTACACACAACCCTCTGTTTGAGATTGAAGAGGATCCACAACCAACATTTGTGGGTACGTTTCAAACACCTGGAGAGGAATTTAGGAGAAGGTGCTTGGATGAATCTTCTTCTTCAGAAAGTGACCCTATAATGTCCAACAGAACCCTCCGAAACCCAAGTGAGGATCCGGAACTTACTGCCGTGTTATCACGGTACACCCCTGATCAACTCAACCGGTTGGCCTCTGGTGGCAAAACTCAAGATGCCACTCCTCGGGGAACTCACTTCCAAGGATCTCCCAACAGAGCTCAGACTCGCATCAATCAGCCAACTCTTACCCCAGTTGCTCCACCCGTCATGCCAATTCCAGTTTCTCCAACTACACCTCCTCCTGAGCAGAAAGAATTCATCTATAAAAGTGAGGTTGAAACCTGTGTGCGTAAGTTCATGGCCGAGAAACTTACCCTGAAACAACCGCATTCTCTCTCGAGTTATTGCAAGCTCCCACCGTCCTACTTTCCACCAGGATTCAAAGCTCCCGAGTACAGGAAATATGATGGCACCTCTGACCCTCATGATCACCTGTCAAGTTTCCTCATGGATTCCCATCAATGGCTCTACGACAGAGTCCTCCTTGTCCATCTGTTCCAGAAATCCTTAGAAGGTGAGGCCTTAAGATGGTTTTCTTCCTTACCCGCCACAGACCTAATCAATTTTGATATGGTCTCCGAAAAATTCATCACTCAGTTTAGTTATATGACAACCATGTCTCCCACCTTGTTTGATCTTGTGATGGAGAACATGAAGCCTGAAGAGGAGTTCACGTATTTTGCCAACAGGTGGAGGGCAATGGCATCTAGGGCAGAAGTGGAAATCCCCGAATCTCAAGCTATCACCATACTAGTCAATAACGCTACCCCGCAGCTTCGGTCTATTCTCATGCTGAGCGAATTTCACACATTCGCACAACTTTATAATCGAGCTCGGGTAGTTCAATCTCAGATCTGGAGTTCCACTTTGCCATCCTTTTTTGAAAATCAGAACAGAAGTAAGAGGATTCCACCAATAGAGGGAGTGACAATCAATGAACAGGTGAGTGCCTTGGGGCAGCCCTTTAGATTACCCAGTCCTATGTCCAGATCAGACAACCAATCCAATCAGAAACCATATTCAGCAGTTCCCCCTCTCTCCAGTGCCAAGATCAATTGGGCGCACATGAAAGAGGCTGCAGAAACCTTGGAAGTCAAGGACCCTCCGCCCTCTTATCAGGTGGTCCAAGATCCATCTAGCTCTCTAGAAAGGGTGAGCACCCTTGTCAAAAATTTGGAACCAAATGTCGATCACAGAGGACAGCACTGGGAGTATGAAGAGGTTGGGATATGGCGTGAGTGCCCTACTAGGACGACCAAACCTAGAGAGCCGTTGCAAGGAGTCTCCACTATCATCCAAGACAAACCTTTGGTCTTGATACGACCTAGGGAACAACTAACAACCATCAACCCAGTCACTCTGGTCCAAGTTCCTTCAATTTCAATCAGAGAACCTCCTCCATCCATCTTGTGTCCAACACCAAAGCCAAGTCCAGTAACCCAATTCTGCCTAATAAACTCACCACCAGTTCAACCACTAAAGTCAGATCAGGCAGTGGACCCCAGTCCAATTGGCATTACACTGAGAAATCGCATCGTTCCCCCAACAAGTCAACCCTTGGACTCTCGAGAGGATTCAGATCTGTCTAAGTATGACATCCTACAGCATCTAGGGAAAACTCCCGCCAAGATGCCAATCCTAGAGTTGATTAGGAGATCTTCTACACAAAGGAAGACATTGTTCAAGTTCCTCCAGCGAATTACACTCAATGAAAATCTTCCTATCATGGGGCTCACAAATGTCATTTTCTCAGCCACCCGGACACCTACGATATCCTTCACATATAAGGATCTGGCTCCCCCTGAATGCCAATCCCTTCCCTCATGCTTGACCCCAACACTCAAGGGTCACTCATTGGACTCCATCCTGTTGGATACTGGGGCATCAATCAATGTCTGTTCGCTCAAGACCCCCAAGAAAGTAGGGATCGACCCTGAAAAGGTTGAGTCTACTTCCATGATGGTCTCAAATGGGAAACTGGAAATTGGGCCAGTGGCCATGATCTTTGAATTCTACATCCTTAATGCCAAGCCCATATACAACGTCATTTTGGGAAGGCTTTGGATGGACCAGACCCTGGGAGTGCCCTCCACTAATCACCAGCACTATAAATTCCCATACAATGGGAAGATTGTCAAAATGAAGGGTACCCCCCATCTTGAGCCTTTGGATTTAGTCTCGACTGAACAAATTCCATCTCTGATCACTTCTGGAAAAGGGGCACAGCCCATCCTTTCATTGGTTGACTCTCAGGCCAAGCCCCAGCCTAGCATAGGTTGGCAGCTTATGAACAAAATGGGGTATAGTTCGGGACCTGGGTTAGACAAAGAAGAGCAGGGAATTCAAGAACCTATCTTTGAAAATCTGACCATTGGAAGATTCAAATTGGGTTACATACTAACCAAATCAACTGAAGAATCAGGAAAATGGAATCTCTTGGATCACTTTGTGAAGGAAAGTCAAGAGGTACTCAAGATACACTATCTTGAGGATGAGTTGAAAGAAACAGGCAATGAGGTCCAAAGAGAAGATGCAGAAGAGTTCGGTCTACAGCTGCTGTTCTGTGAACCAACCACTCAACAAGAAAGAGCCTCCTTAGTGAGGGATGAACAGGTACCCACCGCTCTCATACCTGCCCCTCCTAGGCTTTTATCACCGGTCGTAGCACACTCCTGGGGCAATTCTGCCATCATTGGGTCTGTGTCTCAAGGACCCACCTTTACAACATGTCTGACTCACCCTCTGAGTCTTGTGCATAATCGCTTGGGGATTGGATAGCTTCCTCTTTATCCACAAGTTGTAGAGGTAGGTAAGTTCTTTCATTTTTAGTTAGCAAACAAGTATAAATATTTGAAAATTGTTGAAAAGCTTTCCTTTGGATAGAAGTCTATTTGAAGAAGTTTTATCCTCAAAATACAAAAAAAAATCAAAAATTTCAAAATCTCCCAAAAAAAATCAAATATCCAAAAAGCATCAAAATATTTGTAAATATGTACATACTTTAATGGAAATGACAAAAAAATCAGAAAAGACACAAAATCCAATTGTCTGGTGACTGTCACGTAACCCCCTGTCTAGGTCTAGTTGCATGATAGGTTGGGATGACATTGCGGTTTGGCTAAGATTTTGGTCCACCAGAACCTTGGACGTGTCTACTTTACTTTCATACGGATCCCTATGCTCATCATGAGATGCACACACCTGCACATTTTTCAAAAAGAACCTGTTTAAAATGAGTTCCAAGTCTTTTGTGCACTGTCAAATGCAACCTTTGCTCTTCGTCTCTCGACCGATCAGGACAGTTGACGCCCTTAAACGGTCGAGCTCAGCAAACTGCGGTTCCTCAAAAAACCCGATAGATGTAACCCCTCAACAAAAAAGGGCCCAGAAATGAAATGTAAAGGACCAGAGCACGTGAAGAGGGCAGTGTCCCCGCAGGCGGAATATCAAATAACCCCAATAAATGTCAAGGGCGGAAAAGAAATACAAAAAAAAGAAAAAGGGGTTCAAGCAATCATGAAAAAAGCCTGGTCGTGACCGTGCCTGGCCAAGAAATCCAATAAAGGCCTGAAAAGTCAAAATTGGGGCATCTAGGAGGTCAAAAGGAGTCCGTTTTGTCACAGCTTGTCCTTTTAACGGTTTTGTCAATCCTCCTTTGAGGTTTATTTCCACAATTTCTTCACTTTTTTCTCCCCCAAGGTTCAGCACGAGATGGCTATCTAAAGACTGAACATCATTTTAAAATGGTTCGTTTTCAAAAATCGTCACATGCTCACATGATCACAGGAGTCCAAAATGGGTGAAGAGTAATGTCGATGTTTCTGGTGAACTAATTTCTTAACCGTAATCTCAATGTGTACCCTTACAACTTCGGGCTTAGGTCAATGCATGCGCGTCACCAATCGGTGCGACGGCGTCTGATTCCGGGTCAGCGTCGCGCGGTTGACCGTTAGGGTTCCAAGGTGTTCCATCATATACCTTCTAGATTGTGAGGAAAGAGAGCCGGGTCGGGCAAATCATTTACCTCGAAAACTTTTTGGGCAAACTTGGTGGTCGGAAGCAGCTGGGAGCCTAAGCATGGCATGACGGTATTGTCATCAGTATGAGTCTTAACCGGTCAAGGTTAGTTTGAGGAGTCTAGAGGCCCAAATCAATCTAGATGTGAGCTTAGGATACCTGGGAAGTTGAGTGTGCATTTCCCTTTTATCATTCAACCAGCCTAAGTCTGGGCAGTCACCAGGTGGTCGGACAAAAAAAAAAACATGTTTTCATTCATCACACACCTCACTTGTTAATATCCACCAGCATTTGAATGCATATTTACTTCTTGCATCAGTTTCAATATTCTTCCTTTTGTCTGGTTAGCAACACGGCCCCTTGACCCTATGCGAAGGCTAGGGAAAAGGTAGTTGCTCTTTTGGGCAAGGGGCCGAAAACAGATACTACTAACTATTTCCCCTTCATTTTGTGCATACAGGAAAAGGATTCTGCCCAAAAGAAGGACACGTTTGCCGTCGAGTCGAAGCCGAAAGCAGCCGGATTGGCATTCTACTTTGAGAATGGCCATATCTTCCGTGCTGGCTTCGACTCGACAGGGACCTTTGTCCCTCGTTTCCTTGCAGCTCGACATTAAGATATTGTGGATCATTGATTATTTACATTTACTGATGTGCGTTCTTGCAGCTGCAGCGAATCTGAAGCAAGTAGGATTGAAGACACAGGAGGCTAATAACTTCGGGCGTATAGACTCTGAGTTCCTCTTTAAACAAAACAATGAGGAGTCTATATTCTCCAAGTTATTCGATTGGCCAATAAATCCCTCCTGTTTGCATTAGGAACTGCATTAGGAATTTGTTTTTTTAAAGATTTCAACCAGCATGCATTGCATAAGCATCATCCACCATTCCCGCCCTAGGGGCAATGACCATAATTTCATCACTCTGCTTAACCCATTGTTGATCTGTGAGTCTGGCGATTGTTCGTCTGTTAACTCTTCGAATTGCAAGACCTTATCCTTTTTTCAAATACGTGTGCTTGAGATCCTCTCACTTGGCGATCCCATGATGCGCCAGGCCACCGCGCGCCCGTTGTGTTGAGAGTTCTTCAAGTCACACTCTTACACCTTTCATGCTCGAGATCCCCTTGGGCCAGATCGCTATATTCTGGTATGCCAAGGCCTCGCGGTTCCAGCACCCGGGGGTCCCACGGACTGTGATTCTCTAGTACTGAACTTTGTCCCTTTTCTTAAATCACTCTTGCAACTCAAATGGTTAGCTTTCATGCATTTGCCGCATTCGCATGTCATCCCTGGGGATAGCTCATTCCTTTTCCGGGCGATCCAAAATCAGTTTCGATTTCCGGAACACCTATTTATCATTCCATTCCATTCCACTGCAAAACAGGTGTCCCGGAGGGGCATTTGTAGACACCGATTTTGGACCACCCTTTTGATCATAAATCCCCTCCATCATCAGCCCATCATCATAAATCCCCTCATTTGAGCCATCTCAGCCCACTACCAGCTAGGCCCATTAACCAAATCCCGACTCTAGCCACCTTTTCCGTGGAAGGCCAGCCAGTCCGCCTTCCACCCCCTTCGAAGGCCACCCCTCGCCTTCCACCACCTTCGAAGGCCACCCCCCGCCTTCTACACCCTTGGAAGGCCAGCTACCTTGCCTTCCACCTTTTTTTCACCTTTTCCACTTTTACCCACCTTTTCGTGGAAGGCCAACCCCTTGCCTTCCACCGCCTTCGAAGGCCACCCCCCGCCTTCTACCCCCTTCGAAGGCCAACCACCTTGCCGTCCACCTTTTGGCCACCTTTTTTCACCTTTTCGTAGAAGGCCAACCCCTTGCCTTCCACCGCCTTCGAAGGCCACCCCCCGCCTTCTACCCCCTTCGAAAGCCAACCACCTTGCCGTCCACCTTTTGGCCACCTTTTTTTCACCTTTTCGTAGAAGGCCAACCCCTTGCCTTCCACCGCCTTCGAAGGCCACCCCTTGCCTTCCACCTCCTTCGAAGGCCACCCCTCGCCTTCCACTCCCTACGAAGGCCAGCCGGGTCGCCTTCCACCGCAAGAGTGGAAGGCATGTCACATGGCCGTCCACTCCTTAACCACCTTTTTGACCCCGTCTTCCCCACGATCTCCTCTACTCTCCGCCCTCGTCCCCCATTACTCCGACCACTCCCCACTCCGGCGACTGCCGCGTCCACTACCTCCAACCCTTGACCACTCCCTATTGGTTGAAGGGTGATTTACGGGGATTTAGACCCCTGTTTTCTCCCCTTTTTCCTTCGCCTATTTAAACCCCCCACATCCTCTCGAGCAAGGGGTTAAGGACTTCGGGTTAAAGGAGGATTTGGGGTTAAGGATTTTCTGAGGTTAAGAGGTGGCTTCTTGGAAGGAAGGCTCAGAGAAGGCTGGCAAGCGGGCAAAGAGTCAGAAGGCTGTTTCAGGAGGAACGTCACTCCAAATGGGCTTGTCTTCCTAACCCTCTTTTACTGTTTCACCTTTTTTACTTCATTGCATTTCCAATTTCCATCAATGCCGTAACATCCTCTCTCTTTCACTCTCTTTTACCTTCAACACATCATTTCACTCTTCACACACGAGCACTTATCTGCATGCATACATCCTAGGATGACTTAGCACCTTTTACCCCCAGAGGTTCCAAACAAAAATCGGGAGGTGGGTGGCCATAACATATGGTCACCTTCCCTCCCAAACACCCATCCGGTGCGTTTCCCTCTAATTTTAGTTATTTTTTATGTTTGCATGAACGGATCCTACATGTCACAGTTCTAATTGGGTTACATGTCACTTGGCCGCCCGACCTACTGGACGGCCAACACCTGGCCGCCCAGCTTAGTTGGACGGCCAACACCTGGCCGCCCAGCTTAGTTGGACGGCCAGATCTTAGGCCGTCCAGCCGCGCAAAAAAAAAAAAAAAAAAAAAAAAAAAAAAAAAAAAAAAAACCTTGGACGGCCATCACTTGGCCGCCCGACCTTCTGGACGGCCAGCACCTAGCCGTCGACATCTCCAGTGGACGGCCAGCACCTGGCCGTCCGACCCAGTGGACGGCCAGACCTTGGCCGTCGACCTCCCCTTGCGCGGCCGCCACCTGGCCGTCCGTACTCTTTGACGGCTAGCCCTTAGCCGCCGACATCTCGTCGGTTTCTTTTTCTCTTCTGCTATTACTGTTCACGAATGAGTTGCTGCTGCTTGTTTTGTTGAGTTGTTAAATGTTCTGACCTGCTGTTTGCTAACCTGTTTACTGGGCTTTTTGGGGTGTTCCCCGCGGGGGTTTTAAGGAAGAGCCGGCACCACACTCTTTAGTCACCTCTCCCGCAGGATCTGACTCTCCACCTGAGGATTCCCACTCGGGTGTGACTAGTCTTATTCTGTTGGGAACCTCCGTCAGTCTCCGCGAGCCAGGGATTCCCACTTGGCCGCCGAGCAGGTTGTACCTGAGACCACCCTGTAGGAACCTTGGGTTTGTGTGAGGAATTAGTGAACTGTTTCAAATTTAAAGACACTTAATTGAATCTCGGTGGAACAAGCTTTGGAAAAGTGAAGGGTCGTTAAGGGTTAAACTTGATTTGTTAGAAACCAACTTTCATAAAATATTGGCAAACATTTCAAGTGGAACATAAAATCATTTAGGGTCTGTGCTTCATAATGAACCGAATGTATGTCAATGCTGTGTATGATGACATGGACCAGTTCGGCAACAATGTTACACACAACCCTCTGTTTGAGATTGAAGAGGATCCACAACCAACATTTGTGGGTACGTTTCAAACACCTGGAGAGGAATTTAGGAGAAGGTGCTTGGATGAATCTTCTTCTTCAGAAAGTGACCCTATAATGTCCAACAGAACCCTCCGAAACCCAAGTGAGGATCCGGAACTTACTGCCGTGTTATCACGGTACACCCCTGATCAACTCAACCGGTTGGCCTCTGGTGGCAAAACTCAAGATGCCACTCCTCGGGGAACTCACTTCCAAGGATCTCCCAACAGAGCTCAGACTCGCATCAATCAGCCAACTCTTACCCCAGTTGCTCCACCCGTCATGCCAATTCCAGTTTCTCCAACTACACCTCCTCCTGAGCAGAAAGAATTCATCTATAAAAGTGAGGTTGAAACCTGTGTGCGTAAGTTCATGGCCGAGAAACTTACCCTGAAACAACCGCATTCTCTCTCGAGTTATTGCAAGCTCCCACCGTCCTACTTTCCACCAGGATTCAAAGCTCCCGAGTACAGGAAATATGATGGCACCTCTGACCCTCATGATCACCTGTCAAGTTTCCTCATGGATTCCCATCAATGGCTCTACGACAGAGTCCTCCTTGTCCATCTGTTCCAGAAATCCTTAGAAGGTGAGGCCTTAAGATGGTTTTCTTCCTTACCCGCCACAGACCTAATCAATTTTGATATGGTCTCCGAAAAATTCATCACTCAGTTTAGTTATATGACAACCATGTCTCCCACCTTGTTTGATCTTGTGATGGAGAACATGAAGCCTGAAGAGGAGTTCACGTATTTTGCCAACAGGTGGAGGGCAATGGCATCTAGGGCAGAAGTGGAAATCCCCGAATCTCAAGCTATCACCATACTAGTCAATAACGCTACCCCGCAGCTTCGGTCTATTCTCATGCTGAGCGAATTTCACACATTCGCACAACTTTATAATCGAGCTCGGGTAGTTCAATCTCAGATCTGGAGTTCCACTTTGCCATCCTTTTTTGAAAATCAGAACAGAAGTAAGAGGATTCCACCAATAGAGGGAGTGACAATCAATGAACAGGTGAGTGCCTTGGGGCAGCCCTTTAGATTACCCAGTCCTATGTCCAGATCAGACAACCAATCCAATCAGAAACCATATTCAGCAGTTCCCCCTCTCTCCAGTGCCAAGATCAATTGGGCGCACATGAAAGAGGCTGCAGAAACCTTGGAAGTCAAGGACCCTCCGCCCTCTTATCAGGTGGTCCAAGATCCATCTAGCTCTCTAGAAAGGGTGAGCACCCTTGTCAAAAATTTGGAACCAAATGTCGATCACAGAGGACAGCACTGGGAGTATGAAGAGGTTGGGATATGGCGTGAGTGCCCTACTAGGACGACCAAACCTAGAGAGCCGTTGCAAGGAGTCTCCACTATCATCCAAGACAAACCTTTGGTCTTGATACGACCTAGGGAACAACTAACAACCATCAACCCAGTCACTCTGGTCCAAGTTCCTTCAATTTCAATCAGAGAACCTCCTCCATCCATCTTGTGTCCAACACCAAAGCCAAGTCCAGTAACCCAATTCTGCCTAATAAACTCACCACCAGTTCAACCACTAAAGTCAGATCAGGCAGTGGACCCCAGTCCAATTGGCATTACACTGAGAAATCGCATCGTTCCCCCAACAAGTCAACCCTTGGACTCTCGAGAGGATTCAGATCTGTCTAAGTATGACATCCTACAGCATCTAGGGAAAACTCCCGCCAAGATGCCAATCCTAGAGTTGATTAGGAGATCTTCTACACAAAGGAAGACATTGTTCAAGTTCCTCCAGCGAATTACACTCAATGAAAATCTTCCTATCATGGGGCTCACAAATGTCATTTTCTCAGCCACCCGGACACCTACGATATCCTTCACATATAAGGATCTGGCTCCCCCTGAATGCCAATCCCTTCCCTCATGCTTGACCCCAACACTCAAGGGTCACTCATTGGACTCCATCCTGTTGGATACTGGGGCATCAATCAATGTCTGTTCGCTCAAGACCCCCAAGAAAGTAGGGATCGACCCTGAAAAGGTTGAGTCTACTTCCATGATGGTCTCAAATAGGAAACTGGAAATTGGGCCAGTGGCCATGATCTTTGAATTCTACATCCTTAATGCCAAGCCCATATACAACGTCATTTTGGGAAGGCTTTGGATGGACCAGACCCTGGGAGTGCCCTCCACTAATCACCAGCACTATAAATTCCCATACAATGGGAAGATTGTCAAAATGAAGGGTACCCCCCATCTTGAGCCTTTGGATTTAGTCTCGACTGAACAAATTCCATCTCTGATCACTTCTGGAAAAGGGGCACAGCCCATCCTTTCATTGGTTGACTCTCAGGCCAAGCCCCAGCCTAGCATAGGTTGGCAGCTTATGAACAAAATGGGGTATAGTTCGGGACCTGGGTTAGACAAAGAAGAGCAGGGAATTCAAGAACCTATCTTTGAAAATCTGACCATTGGAAGATTCAAATTGGGTTACATACTAACCAAATCAACTGAAGAATCAGGAAAATGGAATCTCTTGGATCACTTTGTGAAGGAAAGTCAAGAGGTACTCAAGATACACTATCTTGAGGATGAGTTGAAAGAAACAGGCAATGAGGTCCAAAGAGAAGATGCAGAAGAGTTCGGTCTACAGCTGCTGTTCTGTGAACCAACCACTCAACAAGAAAGAGCCTCCTTAGTGAGGGATGAACAGGTACCCACCGCTCTCATACCTGCCCCTCCTAGGCTTTTATCACCGGTCGTAGCACACTCCTGGGGCAATTCTGCCATCATTGGGTCTGTGTCTCAAGGACCCACCTTTACAACATGTCTGACTCACCCTCTGAGTCTTGTGCATAATCGCTTGGGGATTGGATAGCTTCCTCTTTATCCATAAGTTGTAGAGGTAGGTAAGTTCTTTCATTTTTAGTTAGCAAACAAGTATAAATATTTGAAAATTGTTGAAAAGCTTTCCTTTGGATAGAAGTCTATTTGAAGAAGTTTTATCCTCAAAATACAAAAAAAAATCAAAAATTTCAAAATCTCCCAAAAAAAATCAAATATCCAAAAAGCATCAAAATATTTGTAAATATGTACATACTTTAATGGAAATGACAAAAAAATCAGAAAAGACACAAAATCCAATTGTCTGGTGACTGTCACGTAACCCCCTGTCTAGGTCTAGTTGCATGATAGGTTGGGATGACATTGCGGTTTGGCTAAGATTTTGGTCCACCAGAACCTTGGACGTGTCTACTTTACTTTCATACGGATCCCTATGCTCATCATGAGATGCACACACCTGCACATTTTTCAAAAAGAACCTGTTTAAAATGAGTTCCAAGTCTTTTGTGCACTGTCAAATGCAACCTTTGCTCTTCGTCTCTCGACCGATCAGGACAGTTGACGCCCTTAAACGGTCGAGCTCAGCAAACTGCGGTTCCTCAAAAAACCCGATAGATGTAACCCCTCAACAAAAAAGGGCCCAGAAATGAAATGTAAAGGACCAGAGCACGTGAAGAGGGCAGTGTCCCCGCAGGCGGAATATCAAATAACCCCAATAAATGTCAAGGGCGGAAAAGAAATACAAAAAAAAGAAAAAGGGGTTCAAGCAATCATGAAAAAAGCCTGGTCGTGACCGTGCCTGGCCAAGAAATCCAATAAAGGCCTGAAAAGTCAAAATTGGGGCATCTAGGAGGTCAAAAGGAGTCCGTTTTGTCACAGCTTGTCCTTTTAACGGTTTTGTCAATCCTCCTTTGAGGTTTATTTCCACAATTTCTTCACTTTTTTCTCCCCCAAGGTTCAGCACGAGATGGCTATCTAAAGACTGAACATCATTTTAAAATGGTTCGTTTTCAAAAATCGTCACATGCTCACATGATCACAGGAGTCCAAAATGGGTGAAGAGTAATGTCGATGTTTCTGGTGAACTAATTTCTTAACCGTAATCTCAATGTGTACCCTTACAACTTCGGGCTTAGGTCAATGCATGCGCGTCACCAATCGGTGCGACGGCGTCTGATTCCGGGTCAGCGTCGCGCGGTTGACCGTTAGGGTTCCAAGGTGTTCCATCATATACCTTCTAGATTGTGAGGAAAGAGAGCCGGGTCGGGCAAATCATTTACCTCGAAAACTTTTTGGGCAAACTTGGTGGTCGGAAGCAGCTGGGAGCCTAAGCATGGCATGACGGTATTGTCATCAGTATGAGTCTTAACCGGTCAAGGTTAGTTTGAGGAGTCTAGAGGCCCAAATCAATCTAGATGTGAGCTTAGGATACCTGGGAAGTTGAGTGTGCATTTCCCTTTTATCATTCAACCAGCCTAAGTCTGGGCAGTCACCAGGTGGTCGGACAAAAAAAAAAACATGTTTTCATTCATCACACACCTCACTTGTTAATATCCACCAGCATTTGAATGCATATTTACTTCTTGCATCAGTTTCAATATTCTTCCTTTTGTCTGGTTAGCAACACGGCCCCTTGACCCTATGCGAAGGCTAGGGAAAAGGTAGTTGCTCTTTTGGGCAAGGGGCCGAAAACAGATACTACTAACTATTTCCCCTTCATTTTGTGCATACAGGAAAAGGATTCTGCCCAAAAGAAGGACACGTTTGCCGTCGAGTCGAAGCCGAAAGCAGCCGGATTGGCATTCTACTTTGAGAATGGCCATATCTTCCGTGCTGGCTTCGACTCGACAGGGACCTTTGTCCCTCGTTTCCTTGCAGCTCGACATTAAGATATTGTGGATCATTGATTATTTACATTTACTGATGTGCGTTCTTGCAGCTGCAGCGAATCTGAAGCAAGTAGGATTGAAGACACAGGAGGCTAATAACTTCGGGCGTATAGACTCTGAGTTCCTCTTTAAACAAAACAATGAGGAGTCTATATTCTCCAAGTTATTCGATTGGCCAATAAATCCCTCCTGTTTGCATTAGGAACTGCATTAGGAATTTGTTTTTTTAAAGATTTCAACCAGCATGCATTGCATAAGCATCATCCACCATTCCCGCCCTAGGGGCAATGACCATAATTTCATCACTCTGCTTAACCCATTGTTGATCTGTGAGTCTGGCGATTGTTCGTCTGTTAACTCTTCGAATTGCAAGACCTTATCCTTTTTTCAAATACGTGTGCTTGAGATCCTCTCACTTGGCGATCCCATGATGCGCCAGGCCACCGCGCGCCCGTTGTGTTGAGAGTTCTTCAAGTCACACTCTTACACCTTTCATGCTCGAGATCCCCTTGGGCCAGATCGCTATATTCTGGTATGCCAAGGCCTCGCGGTTCCAGCACCCGGGGGTCCCACGGACTGTGATTCTCTAGTACTGAACTTTGTCCCTTTTCTTAAATCACTCTTGCAACTCAAATGGTTAGCTTTCATGCATTTGCCGCATTCGCATGTCATCCCTGGGGATAGCTCATTCCTTTTCCGGGCGATCCAAAATCAGTTTCGATTTCCGGAACACCTATTTATCATTCCATTCCATTCCACTGCAAAACAGGTGTCCCGGAGGGGCATTTGTAGACACCGATTTTGGACCACCCTTTTGATCATAAATCCCCTCCATCATCAGCCCATCATCATAAATCCCCTCATTTGAGCCATCTCAGCCCACTACCAGCTAGGCCCATTAACCAAATCCCGACTCTAGCCACCTTTTCCGTGGAAGGCCAGCCAGTCCGCCTTCCACCCCCTTCGAAGGCCACCCCTCGCCTTCCACCACCTTCGAAGGCCACCCCCCGCCTTCTACACCCTTGGAAGGCCAGCTACCTTGCCTTCCACCTTTTTTTCACCTTTTCCACTTTTACCCACCTTTTCGTGGAAGGCCAACCCCTTGCCTTCCACCGCCTTCGAAGGCCACCCCCCGCCTTCTACCCCCTTCGAAGGCCAACCACCTTGCCGTCCACCTTTTGGCCACCTTTTTTCACCTTTTCGTAGAAGGCCAACCCCTTGCCTTCCACCGCCTTCGAAGGCCACCCCCCGCCTTCTACCCCCTTCGAAAGCCAACCACCTTGCCGTCCACCTTTTGGCCACCTTTTTTTCACCTTTTCGTAGAAGGCCAACCCCTTGCCTTCCACCGCCTTCGAAGGCCACCCCTTGCCTTCCACCTCCTTCGAAGGCCACCCCTCGCCTTCCACTCCCTACGAAGGCCAGCCGGGTCGCCTTCCACCGCAAGAGTGGAAGGCATGTCACCTGGCCGTCCACTCCTTAACCACCTTTTTGACCCCGTCTTCCCCACGATCTCCTCTACTCTCCGCCCTCGTCCCCCATTACTCCGACCACTCCCCACTCCGGCGACTGCCGCGTCCACTATCTCCAACCCTTGACCACTCCCTATTGGTTGAAGGGTGATTTACGGGGATTTAGACCCCTGTTTTCTCCCCTTTTTCCTTCGCCTATTTAAACCCCCCACATCCTCTCGAGCAAGGGGTTAAGGACTTCGGGTTAAAGGAGGATTTGGGGTTAAGGATTTTCTGAGGTTAAGAGGTGGCTTCTTGGAAGGAAGGCTCAGAGAAGGCTGGCAAGCGGGCAAAGAGTCAGAAGGCTGTTTCAGGAGGAACGTCACTCCAAATGGGCTTGTCTTCCTAACCCTCTTTTACTGTTTCACCTTTTTTACTTCATTGCATTTCCAATTTCCATCAATGCCGTAACATCCTCTCTCTTTCACTCTCTTTTACCTTCAACACATCATTTCACTCTTCACACACGAGCACTTATCTGCATGCATACATCCTAGGATGACTTAGCACCTTTTACCCCCAGAGGTTCCAAACAAAAATCGGGAGGTGGGTGGCCATAACATATGGTCACCTTCCCTCCCAAACACCCATCCGGTGCGTTTCCCTCTAATTTTAGTTATTTTTTATGTTTGCATGAACGGATCCTACATGTCACAGTTCTAATTGGGTTACATGTCACTTGGCCGCCCGACCTACTGGACGGCCAACACCTGGCCGCCCAGCTTAGTTGGACGGCCAACACCTGGCCGCCCAGCTTAGTTGGACGGCCAGATCCTAGGCCGTCCAGCCGCGCAAAAAAAAAAAAAAAAAAAAAAAAAAAAAAAAAAAACCTTGGACGGCCATCACTTGGCCGCCCGACCTTCTGGACGGCCAGCACCTAGCCGTCGACATCTCCAGTGGACGGCCAGCACCTGGCCGTCCGACCCAGTGGACGGCCAGACCTTGGCCGTCGACCTCCCCTTGCGCGGCCGCCACCTGGCCGTCCGTACTCTTTGACGGCTAGCCCTTAGCCGCCGACATCTCGTCGGTTTCTTTTTCTCTTCTGCTATTACTGTTCACGAATGAGTTGCTGCTGCTTGTTTTGTTGAGTTGTTAAATGTTCTGACCTGCTGTTTGCTAACCTGTTTACTGGGCTTTTTGGGGTGTTCCCCGCGGGGGTTTTAAGGAAGAGCCGGCACCACACTCTTTAGTCACCTCTCCCGCAGGATCTGACTCTCCACCTGAGGATTCCCACTCGGGTGTGACTAGTCTTATTCTGTTGGGAACCTCCGTCAGTCTCCGCGAGCCAGGGATTCCCACTTGGCCGCCGAGCAGGTTGTACCTGAGACCACCCTGTAGGAACCTTGGGTTTGTGTGAGGAATTAGTGAACTGTTTCAAATTTAAAGACACTTAATTGAATCTCGGTGGAACAAGCTTTGGAAAAGTGAAGGGTCGTTAAGGGTTAAACTTGATTTGTTAGAAACCAACTTTCATAAAATATTGGCAAACATTTCAAGTGGAACATAAAATCATTTAGGGTCTGTGCTTCATAATGAACCGAATGTATGTCAATGCTGTGTATGATGACATGGACCAGTTCGGCAACAATGTTACACACAACCCTCTGTTTGAGATTGAAGAGGATCCACAACCAACATTTGTGGGTACGTTTCAAACACCTGGAGAGGAATTTAGGAGAAGGTGCTTGGATGAATCTTCTTCTTCAGAAAGTGACCCTATAATGTCCAACAGAACCCTCCGAAACCCAAGTGAGGATCCGGAACTTACTGCCGTGTTATCACGGTACACCCCTGATCAACTCAACCGGTTGGCCTCTGGTGGCAAAACTCAAGATGCCACTCCTCGGGGAACTCACTTCCAAGGATCTCCCAACAGAGCTCAGACTCGCATCAATCAGCCAACTCTTACCCCAGTTGCTCCACCCGTCATGCCAATTCCAGTTTCTCCAACTACACCTCCTCCTGAGCAGAAAGAATTCATCTATAAAAGTGAGGTTGAAACCTGTGTGCGTAAGTTCATGGCCGAGAAACTTACCCTGAAACAACCGCATTCTCTCTCGAGTTATTGCAAGCTCCCACCGTCCTACTTTCCACCAGGATTCAAAGCTCCCGAGTACAGGAAATATGATGGCACCTCTGACCCTCATGATCACCTGTCAAGTTTCCTCATGGATTCCCATCAATGGCTCTACGACAGAGTCCTCCTTGTCCATCTGTTCCAGAAATCCTTAGAAGGTGAGGCCTTAAGATGGTTTTCTTCCTTACCCGCCACAGACCTAATCAATTTTGATATGGTCTCCGAAAAATTCATCACTCAGTTTAGTTATATGACAACCATGTCTCCCACCTTGTTTGATCTTGTGATGGAGAACATGAAGCCTGAAGAGGAGTTCACGTATTTTGCCAACAGGTGGAGGGCAATGGCATCTAGGGCAGAAGTGGAAATCCCCGAATCTCAAGCTATCACCATACTAGTCAATAACGCTACCCCGCAGCTTCGGTCTATTCTCATGCTGAGCGAATTTCACACATTCGCACAACTTTATAATCGAGCTCGGGTAGTTCAATCTCAGATCTGGAGTTCCACTTTGCCATCCTTTTTTGAAAATCAGAACAGAAGTAAGAGGATTCCACCAATAGAGGGAGTGACAATCAATGAACAGGTGAGTGCCTTGGGGCAGCCCTTTAGATTACCCAGTCCTATGTCCAGATCAGACAACCAATCCAATCAGAAACCATATTCAGCAGTTCCCCCTCTCTCCAGTGCCAAGATCAATTGGGCGCACATGAAAGAGGCTGCAGAAACCTTGGAAGTCAAGGACCCTCCGCCCTCTTATCAGGTGGTCCAAGATCCATCTAGCTCTCTAGAAAGGGTGAGCACCCTTGTCAAAAATTTGGAACCAAATGTCGATCACAGAGGACAGCACTGGGAGTATGAAGAGGTTGGGATATGGCGTGAGTGCCCTACTAGGACGACCAAACCTAGAGAGCCGTTGCAAGGAGTCTCCACTATCATCCAAGACAAACCTTTGGTCTTGATACGACCTAGGGAACAACTAACAACCATCAACCCAGTCACTCTGGTCCAAGTTCCTTCAATTTCAATCAGAGAACCTCCTCCATCCATCTTGTGTCCAACACCAAAGCCAAGTCCAGTAACCCAATTCTGCCTAATAAACTCACCACCAGTTCAACCACTAAAGTCAGATCAGGCAGTGGACCCCAGTCCAATTGGCATTACACTGAGAAATCGCATCGTTCCCCCAACAAGTCAACCCTTGGACTCTCGAGAGGATTCAGATCTGTCTAAGTATGACATCCTACAGCATCTAGGGAAAACTCCCGCCAAGATGCCAATCCTAGAGTTGATTAGGAGATCTTCTACACAAAGGAAGACATTGTTCAAGTTCCTCCAGCGAATTACACTCAATGAAAATCTTCCTATCATGGGGCTCACAAATGTCATTTTCTCAGCCACCCGGACACCTACGATATCCTTCACATATAAGGATCTGGCTCCCCCTGAATGCCAATCCCTTCCCTCATGCTTGACCCCAACACTCAAGGGTCACTCATTGGACTCCATCCTGTTGGATACTGGGGCATCAATCAATGTCTGTTCGCTCAAGACCCCCAAGAAAGTAGGGATCGACCCTGAAAAGGTTGAGTCTACTTCCATGATGGTCTCAAATGGGAAACTGGAAATTGGGCCAGTGGCCATGATCTTTGAATTCTACATCCTTAATGCCAAGCCCATATACAACGTCATTTTGGGAAGGCTTTGGATGGACCAGACCCTGGGAGTGCCCTCCACTAATCACCAGCACTATAAATTCCCATACAATGGGAAGATTGTCAAAATGAAGGGTACCCCCCATCTTGAGCCTTTGGATTTAGTCTCGACTGAACAAATTCCATCTCTGATCACTTCTGGAAAAGGGGCACAGCCCATCCTTTCATTGGTTGACTCTCAGGCCAAGCCCCAGCCTAGCATAGGTTGGCAGCTTATGAACAAAATGGGGTATAGTTCGGGACCTGGGTTAGACAAAGAAGAGCAGGGAATTCAAGAACCTATCTTTGAAAATCTGACCATTGGAAGATTCAAATTGGGTTACATACTAACCAAATCAACTGAAGAATCAGGAAAATGGAATCTCTTGGATCACTTTGTGAAGGAAAGTCAAGAGGTACTCAAGATACACTATCTTGAGGATGAGTTGAAAGAAACAGGCAATGAGGTCCAAAGAGAAGATGCAGAAGAGTTCGGTCTACAGCTGCTGTTCTGTGAACCAACCACTCAACAAGAAAGAGCCTCCTTAGTGAGGGATGAACAGGTACCCACCGCTCTCATACCTGCCCCTCCTAGGCTTTTATCACCGGTCGTAGCACACTCCTGGGGCAATTCTGCCATCATTGGGTCTGTGTCTCAAGGACCCACCTTTACAACATGTCTGACTCACCCTCTGAGTCTTGTGCATAATCGCTTGGGGATTGGATAGCTTCCTCTTTATCCACAAGTTGTAGAGGTAGGTAAGTTCTTTCATTTTTAGTTAGCAAACAAGTATAAATATTTGAAAATTGTTGAAAAGCTTTCCTTTGGATAGAAGTCTATTTGAAGAAGTTTTATCCTCAAAATACAAAAAAAAATCAAAAATTTCAAAATCTCCCAAAAAAAATCAAATATCCAAAAAGCATCAAAATATTTGTAAATATGTACATACTTTAATGGAAATGACAAAAAAATCAGAAAAGACACAAAATCCAATTGTCTGGTGACTGTCACGTAACCCCCTGTCTAGGTCTAGTTGCATGATAGGTTGGGATGACATTGCGGTTTGGCTAAGATTTTGGTCCACCAGAACCTTGGACGTGTCTACTTTACTTTCATACGGATCCCTATGCTCATCATGAGATGCACACACCTGCACATTTTTCAAAAAGAACCTGTTTAAAATGAGTTCCAAGTCTTTTGTGCACTGTCAAATGCAACCTTTGCTCTTCGTCTCTCGACCGATCAGGACAGTTGACGCCCTTAAACGGTCGAGCTCAGCAAACTGCGGTTCCTCAAAAAACCCGATAGATGTAACCCCTCAACAAAAAAGGGCCCAGAAATGAAATGTAAAGGACCAGAGCACGTGAAGAGGGCAGTGTCCCCGCAGGCGGAATATCAAATAACCCCAATAAATGTCAAGGGCGGAAAAGAAATACAAAAAAAAGAAAAAGGGGTTCAAGCAATCATGAAAAAAGCCTGGTCGTGACCGTGCCTGGCCAAGAAATCCAATAAAGGCCTGAAAAGTCAAAATTGGGGCATCTAGGAGGTCAAAAGGAGTCCGTTTTGTCACAGCTTGTCCTTTTAACGGTTTTGTCAATCCTCCTTTGAGGTTTATTTCCACAATTTCTTCACTTTTTTCTCCCCCAAGGTTCAGCACGAGATGGCTATCTAAAGACTGAACATCATTTTAAAATGGTTCGTTTTCAAAAATCGTCACATGCTCACATGATCACAGGAGTCCAAAATGGGTGAAGAGTAATGTCGATGTTTCTGGTGAACTAATTTCTTAACCGTAATCTCAATGTGTACCCTTACAACTTCGGGCTTAGGTCAATGCATGCGCGTCACCAATCGGTGCGACGGCGTCTGATTCCGGGTCAGCGTCGCGCGGTTGACCGTTAGGGTTCCAAGGTGTTCCATCATATACCTTCTAGATTGTGAGGAAAGAGAGCCGGGTCGGGCAAATCATTTACCTCGAAAACTTTTTGGGCAAACTTGGTGGTCGGAAGCAGCTGGGAGCCTAAGCATGGCATGACGGTATTGTCATCAGTATGAGTCTTAACCGGTCAAGGTTAGTTTGAGGAGTCTAGAGGCCCAAATCAATCTAGATGTGAGCTTAGGATACCTGGGAAGTTGAGTGTGCATTTCCCTTTTATCATTCAACCAGCCTAAGTCTGGGCAGTCACCAGGTGGTCGGACAAAAAAAAAAACATGTTTTCATTCATCACACACCTCACTTGTTAATATCCACCAGCATTTGAATGCATATTTACTTCTTGCATCAGTTTCAATATTCTTCCTTTTGTCTGGTTAGCAACACGGCCCCTTGACCCTATGCGAAGGCTAGGGAAAAGGTAGTTGCTCTTTTGGGCAAGGGGCCGAAAACAGATACTACTAACTATTTCCCCTTCATTTTGTGCATACAGGAAAAGGATTCTGCCCAAAAGAAGGACACGTTTGCCGTCGAGTCGAAGCCGAAAGCAGCCGGATTGGCATTCTACTTTGAGAATGGCCATATCTTCCGTGCTGGCTTCGACTCGACAGGGACCTTTGTCCCTCGTTTCCTTGCAGCTCGACATTAAGATATTGTGGATCATTGATTATTTACATTTACTGATGTGCGTTCTTGCAGCTGCAGCGAATCTGAAGCAAGTAGGATTGAAGACACAGGAGGCTAATAACTTCGGGCGTATAGACTCTGAGTTCCTCTTTAAACAAAACAATGAGGAGTCTATATTCTCCAAGTTATTCGATTGGCCAATAAATCCCTCCTGTTTGCATTAGGAACTGCATTAGGAATTTGTTTTTTTAAAGATTTCAACCAGCATGCATTGCATAAGCATCATCCACCATTCCCGCCCTAGGGGCAATGACCATAATTTCATCACTCTGCTTAACCCATTGTTGATCTGTGAGTCTGGCGATTGTTCGTCTGTTAACTCTTCGAATTGCAAGACCTTATCCTTTTTTCAAATACGTGTGCTTGAGATCCTCTCACTTGGCGATCCCATGATGCGCCAGGCCACCGCGCGCCCGTTGTGTTGAGAGTTCTTCAAGTCACACTCTTACACCTTTCATGCTCGAGATCCCCTTGGGCCAGATCGCTATATTCTGGTATGCCAAGGCCTCGCGGTTCCAGCACCCGGGGGTCCCACGGACTGTGATTCTCTAGTACTGAACTTTGTCCCTTTTCTTAAATCACTCTTGCAACTCAAATGGTTAGCTTTCATGCATTTGCCGCATTCGCATGTCATCCCTGGGGATAGCTCATTCCTTTTCCGGGCGATCCAAAATCAGTTTCGATTTCCGGAACACCTATTTATCATTCCATTCCATTCCACTGCAAAACAGGTGTCCCGGAGGGGCATTTGTAGACACCGATTTTGGACCACCCTTTTGATCATAAATCCCCTCCATCATCAGCCCATCATCATAAATCCCCTCATTTGAGCCATCTCAGCCCACTACCAGCTAGGCCCATTAACCAAATCCCGACTCTAGCCACCTTTTCCGTGGAAGGCCAGCCAGTCCGCCTTCCACCCCCTTCGAAGGCCACCCCTCGCCTTCCACCACCTTCGAAGGCCACCCCCCGCCTTCTACACCCTTGGAAGGCCAGCTACCTTGCCTTCCACCTTTTTTTCACCTTTTCCACTTTTACCCACCTTTTCGTGGAAGGCCAACCCCTTGCCTTCCACCGCCTTCGAAGGCCACCCCCCGCCTTCTACCCCCTTCGAAGGCCAACCACCTTGCCGTCCACCTTTTGGCCACCTTTTTTCACCTTTTCGTAGAAGGCCAACCCCTTGCCTTCCACCGCCTTCGAAGGCCACCCCCCGCCTTCTACCCCCTTCGAAAGCCAACCACCTTGCCGTCCACCTTTTGGCCACCTTTTTTTCACCTTTTCGTAGAAGGCCAACCCCTTGCCTTCCACCGCCTTCGAAGGCCACCCCTTGCCTTCCACCTCCTTCGAAGGCCACCCCTCGCCTTCCACTCCCTACGAAGGCCAGCCGGGTCGCCTTCCACCGCAAGAGTGGAAGGCATGTCACCTGGCCGTCCACTCCTTAACCACCTTTTTGACCCCGTCTTCCCCACGATCTCCTCTACTCTCCGCCCTCGTCCCCCATTACTCCGACCACTCCCCACTCCGGCGACTGCCGCGTCCACTACCTCCAACCCTTGACCACTCCCTATTGGTTGAAGGGTGATTTACGGGGATTTAGACCCCTGTTTTCTCCCCTTTTTCCTTCGCCTATTTAAACCCCCCACATCCTCTCGAGCAAGGGGTTAAGGACTTCGGGTTAAAGGAGGATTTGGGGTTAAGGATTTTCTGAGGTTAAGAGGTGGCTTCTTGGAAGGAAGGCTCAGAGAAGGCTGGCAAGCGGGCAAAGAGTCAGAAGGCTGTTTCAGGAGGAACGTCACTCCAAATGGGCTTGTCTTCCTAACCCTCTTTTACTGTTTCACCTTTTTTACTTCATTGCATTTCCAATTTCCATCAATGCCGTAACATCCTCTCTCTTTCACTCTCTTTTACCTTCAACACATCATTTCACTCTTCACACACGAGCACTTATCTGCATGCATACATCCTAGGATGACTTAGCACCTTTTACCCCCAGAGGTTCCAAACAAAAATCGGGAGGTGGGTGGCCATAACATATGGTCACCTTCCCTCCCAAACACCCATCCGGTGCGTTTCCCTCTAATTTTAGTTATTTTTTATGTTTGCATGAACGGATCCTACATGTCACAGTTCTAATTGGGTTATTGTCTTTTCTTTGTCTGTCTTTTCTTTTCAGGGGCTCTTACCAGATTCTGCGCGTGCACTACCGAGCTCTCCTCCTCTGGCCGGCCGGAGGAAGAGAAGGAGGAACCAGCATCTCCCGCTCCCACAAAACGCGATCACATCCCCACCATCCTGCGGAGCACAGGGACCGTAAGGTAATGCTCCTGGCGATCACATCCTTTATTTCTAACCCCCTTTAAATCGCCACAGTGCTAAGACGAACGGAGAAGAACCCTCGCCCGAAGCCCGCAGCCGCGGCGGGGGACGTTCGGGGCGCCTACATTACTGTCTTTCATGGTTAATATATCTCTGCTGTACGTTACACTTATGGGTGTGTGTGTGGGCAGTGGGGATCGAAGGATCCCTACTGAGTCTTTTCGTTGAGACTCACCCCTGCGGCTTTCAGGTGAGGACTCCACGCAGACTTAGCGAGGGTTGTGCGGCTGTGTGTTGAGCGTCGTCGGCTGTTGTTCCGGGGTATGCCCCGACGTAGTTGTTATCTTTATTTCTGGCCTGTATGTTTAATTAATTCTCTTCTGTTGGAGTATGTAATTATTTGCTGTATCGAGTCGCATTGTAATAACTTTTAATTTCTGCATTTTCCTTTCAATTCAATGCGATGTGAATGTTTAGCTTAGTTGATTATTTATTTCCCAGACTTACTTAGATCCTGGTTTGGTTCCAAATTAATGATTCGGTATCCATTTAGTAATCGGATCCCCGATTATAGGGTGGCGGATCGTTACAGTATATGAGTGTACAGCAATCTAACAGGAATGGTGCATCATTTGTGCAGATCATGGTCAAAGTAGGTACATGCTCAGCCTCATCGGCCAAAAGAAGGCATGTTCGGCTTAGTTGTCAAGCGATGTACAAATCCCCCAGCAAGATGTTTGATATGAGGCATAGCAATGGGAAGTAGGTGGATTTCCCCTGGCCCAAGACCCCAGTCGAGCCAGTCTGCTTGTCCCTACCTAGAGGCTTCGGAGTCAGGAGGTGGGTCCCCTAGGGAGCCTCATCCTTAGGAGGCATGCTTAGTAGACCAGGTGCCTCCTTCTTCATCGCCTCAACTTCCGAGGCTAAGGTTTGCACCTCTTTTCCTTTTGCCTTTTTTGTGCCATGAGGTTAACCAGGTTGGTGGAAAAACCATCCTTGCTATAAGATATAAAACATTAGAGCTACTGGTGGGCAAAGGAATGCCATACAAGTTAGAGCCAAGCTTACCCAACGAGGGGGCAAGGACATGCCCAATCGCCTCTAGTGCCTCCCCCTCGATAATTCTCTGACCCGAGGTGAAGGGTGTGCTCACGATTAATTCTACCTCAACAAGCTAGCCATTGGACAACTCAATCTCCCTCAATACGGACTTGTAAGGAAACATATCTAACCACTCAATCAGAAAGGCCAACTTGTTAGTTATGTGTGTCAGTCAAGCCAATTACATGACTTGTATAATCTTGTTCTCTTAATAATGACGAAGACATTATATTCATTATATGTAATTCGATATACCATTTCATAATGAACTCCACGAATATGTGCAATAGATATTAAATTATGATAAGATCATAATAATAGAATTAATATTATGTAAATGCATATTCTTAATTGTTTCTAGTTGAAAGATGTTTAAGGAGGATATCAAACATCCAGTGAGACAAGTACAGTTACTCATGCTCATAAGATGAGGGTGACTGATCTCATAGTCACTTGTGGGGAGACACAAAAGTGAACCTGCAGGTGCTCATTGGTGAATGAGTTTAATGAATTGATCCAACATGAATCATTAGATGGTAACATTACCTAACTATCAACCAGTCTGATTCATCGTCATAGTGGCGTGGTTCGTCCTTTAACCTGATATACTAATGGCACTTTGTTGGTAGACTTTTAGACTTTGACCTTAGCTTATAAATCTCTAACCATAAGATCTTAATATGTTAAGTGATTATGTGATCAATGGGGGATCACTCTCTCTTGGTAATTAGAGAGATAATGCTCTAAGGAATGATGCTCAAGAGTCCTTGGCCCAGGTAGGACAGTATATCTGAAAGGTCTTTTCTGATAGTACTTTGAGGCATCTAATCTAAGTGAGTAAACTAATTAGAGTTTGATACTTAACCATACCCTAAGTATACTTGAGATCATTAATACAAGTATAAAATTATAGCCATGTGGTAACGGATGACGAAAAGGTACCTTGAGCAGGTTGCTGAACCTCATTACATTCTAGGATCATGTGGTGTTATTTAGCACCCAACTTAATAAGAAGCTCAGTCGATTATCATAAGATGATAAAATCGATTAAGTAATTATTTAATATGAAATGTTAAATAAATTACTTTAAGTCAATAAGGGATTACTAAGCTTATTGGGTTGAAAACTAGGCTAGCACTTGGACCTAGAGGGTCACACTCACAAGGTTCTCGATTGATGGGAATTAAGTGGGAATTTATATCAATCTAGAAATAGTTTTTGTGAAAAGCCACCAGGAGTTAAGATAAATATACGTCAGAGAAGAACCTTGGGCCAAGCTCTAGGGTTTCCCATAGTTTGGTCGTCCTCTCTCTCTCTCTCTCTCTCTTGGCTGCCCTTCTTAGAGAAGGGTGCCCCCCTCCTCTCTCTCTCTCTCTCTCCTGTCTCGACTCTTACGTAGTTCAATGCCCCGCTCACATGCTGTGGGCACTTGCAATAGGCAGAAAGGCAAGAGATCAGACAGATCCCTCTAGAGAAGAAGTGAGGACGATCCATCAACAAGAGAACCGTGTGGATACCGCTGAAGGCCGAGCATTTACACGGTTAGCGGTACCCCTCAGATAGAATCAAGATTGTGAATTCGACTTTGCATAAGGTGAAGAATCGTTCTTCCCTCGTTTTATTTCTTAGAAACTAATCGGGATATCATGGGGATTGTTTTAATTTTTGCTACATAATCATATTAATAAATCTTGTTCGATTACCCTGTGTGATCCTTACACATCCTAGAGGGTCTAAAATCTATATAGAGAGAAATTGGGTCTTCTACACATCGATTGTAGAAGGAAGGTCAATGACAGGGGGCCTATCCTTCTTAGAAAGAAACACAGCCAATCCACATGAGTCGGACATTGTTTCAAGGTATAAAATAACAAAAGAGGATCGTATTGAAATCCACATTCCCAAGTTAATAAATCACTACAAAAGAAAAAAGACCCCCTACGTACAATGGGCATGAGTTGGCTTGGAACAATCGAGCAATATCTCAATACCCCGGTTATTGTTACTTATGTATGTCTGTTAAACCAATCACATAACTATTGTATAATCTTGTTCTCTTAGTATTAATAAAGACTTCATATTCATTATGTGTAATCCGATAGGATGCTTCACAATGAAGTCTATGAATATGTACAATGGATATTAAATTATGATGAGATCATAGTAACGGTACTAATATCTTCTAAACATATATTTTTAATTGTTCCTAGTCGGTGGATATTTGAAAAGGGCATCAAATATCCTGTGAGCTTAGTACATGTTACTCATGATCATAAGATGAGGGTGACTGGTCTCATAGTCACTTGTATGGAGACACTAAAGCGGACCTATAGGTGCTCATTGGTAAATGAGTTTACTAAATTGATCCAACATGAATCACAGGATGGTAAATTACCTGACTGTCAACCAGTTTAATTCATCGTCACAGTAGTGTGGTTGGTTCTTTTATCTGAGACACCAAAGATACCCTGTTGGTGGACTTATGAATTTTGACCTTAGCCTATAGATCTCTAGCCATGAGATCTCTAGCCATGAGATCTTAGCCATGAGAACTGTGTGGATACCACTTTTGAGCATGTTTAGGGGATTTTTTGGGTGAAAATACTAACTGCATGTAATGAAGAATTGTGGGTTTTTAATGGGTACTTAGTTTCTCCTCCTCCCTCTCGATTTTTTATGGCGTTTTGTGCGATTTTGGGAGAGAAATTCCGTTTTATAACTCGGAGGAGGCCAGAGGAGAACCTGTCTGTGAGGGTTAATTGGCGTCGGGGGATAGTGACGCCTTTTAAAAAGGCGGCTTCCACCCACGACGCAATTCATCCCAGATAACAGACTTTGTCTCTGGATTGAATGGCGTCCAGGGACAGCGACGCCTTTTAAACGGCGACCCGTTTGAACGACGCGTTTTAGGCCATCTTCCGAGGCCAGATTTCACTTGAACTAGTTTAGGATTCTTGAATGACGTCGGCCTTAGGCGACGCGATTCAAGACAGAATCTCATTAATTCCTACAATTAACATGTGTTTACATTGATAGATAGTTTGGTTAATTGCATGTTTGATATCATACTTGAGGACAATGATTTCTACGTGATCGGATCGCACCGTGTTGTGTTTTGTGCGATCGTGGGCCTAGAGTGATAGTTGTTAGCGCTTAGGCACCCTGTGTCGGTGTGGAAGTGACACAACCCTGGTGTGGGAGTGGTGGGGTGACGCCTAGAGAAAGGGTCACCTGGTGTACCACGGGGTATAGCTAGTACCGGTGTGGGAGTGGTACATTCGGAGTGTCACTCGTGCTGGGGAAAGCAGAACCACTTTGAGCCAGGTCAGGCCGGAGTAGCCAGTGCGCTATTCGAGGGGTTGCCGTTTGGTCTCAGCGGGTCGGTATTTTCCGCGTTCGGCCGTATGAATTGTGTGTTTAGCCGAGACGCTAGTTGTGGACCCCGTGGTAGTGTGGTTTCATAATCATGCATGTTACTATTATAAATGCGTGTGTTTTATATTGAAATCTGGAAATTGTGTTTACTGCTTTATTTAGTTAAATTGCCTATAATTGTGTATTGCACTTGTGGGTGTGTGAGTGGGTGGTGGGGATCGAAGGATCCTTACTGAGTCTTTTTCGATGAGACTCACCCCTTGCGGTTTTCAAGTGAGGGTTCCAGGCAGGCGTAGAGAGGAGAGTGTTGCCTTGGGTTGCGGGCCAGCAGCCGCTGTTTCGGGACATGCCCCGATGTAATTGTTATTTCCTTTTCTGGCCTGTACGCTTAATTAATTGCTGAGTCAAGTCGAATTGTAATAATTTTTAATTTCTGCACTTCCTTTATAATTTGATGTGATGTGAATGTTTAGCTTAGTTTATCATTTATTTCCCAGACTTATCCAGATCCTGGTTTGGCTCCAAATTAATGATTCGGTACCCATTTAGTAATCGGATCCCCGATTATAGGGTGACGGGTCGTTACAGTTGGTATCAGAGCGTTCGGTCTGGCAAATAGATGAGTAACTAGGTTAAATATTGTAATTTCGGCAAATAATTACATTATCCCGTATAGGCATGGCGGTAGTGTAGGTTTTGGGATTCTAATTAGAATTTTTTGATTTTTGTGATTGTAGGCGATTAGATGGCTCCTAGGAAAAGGGTGCCAGTTATTAGGGAGCGGGGAGATGTCCCTAGTGGATCTGAGGCCGGTAGGCCGAATATGGAGCGTTTCATGGAGGCTATGATGGACACGATGGCTAGATACCAGACTCGAGACCCTAGTGAGAGTTCTAGTACTCGGGGAGGGCCTTCAGCTGCTTTGGAGAGATTTATAAAGCTAAAGCCGCCTCATTTTACCGGTCGTCCCAACCCTGATGAGGCCGTTCATTGGTTGAGGGAGTTGGAGAAGACTTTTGATACCATAGATTGTGCGGCAGTTGAGAGGACTCCGTTGGCTACCTTCATATTGAAGGATGATGCTTACGACTTGAAGAGTTTGTCATATGCGAATAGGAATCTCAGGGAGATTCCATGGGAGACCTTTGTGAAGGAATTCAATGCACAGTACTTCCCTAGGCATGTTCAGAAGGCCAAGAAGAGGGAATTTATAGAGTTGACCCAAGGAAGCATGACAGTGCTTGAGTACCAGATGAAGTTTGTTTCACTTGGGATGTTTGTGCCCTTTATTTCAGAAGACGAGGAGCGTCAGACTGAGAGATTTGTGGATGGACTGAGGTCCAATTTGAGGAGTTTTGTGGCGTCCCACTGTTGTACGGACTTGGCAACGGCGGTTAGGTGTGCCGCGGCAGTAGAGGCACAGCACGATCAGTCAGCTCGGGAGAGGGGACTGACTACTCAAGGGCCAGCTTATGGCAAGGGAAAGACAGCAGCAGCAGCAGCTCCTTCGTCCGGATCAGGATCGTCTTCACTCGGCTCTAGATTCAGGAGGTTCTTTCGAGGCGATGGCGGTAGCAGTGGCAGCAGCGGTAGTAGCAGACCCAGGCAGAGCTAGCATAGTCAGTCAGTATCCAGTGCTAAGCAAGAGACAGCTTAGAGGCTTCCGGCAGCTTGTCGTCATTATGGTGGCACTCCCGGTGGGACTCAGTGCCCTGCGTTTTTTGGGAGGTGTTACACTTGTGGCCAGCAGGGCCATTTGGCGAGATATTGCCCTCAGGGGCTTGGTCAGGGGCAAGGACCAGGTGATCAGAAGAAGCCGAGGACTCAGGGGAGAGTTCTAGCTATCACCAAGAAGGAGGCTCGTGCGTCCAACTTGGTGGAAAGTACACTTTCTATCCTTGGGAACTCTACGCATGTGTTGATTGATTCGGATGCTTCACATTCTTTTATTTCTGAGCAGTTCGTAGATATTCATTCTGCACCCGTTGAGGAGATATCTGATGGACTGATGGTAGAGGTTCCTTCTGGGGATTTCAGGTTGTCTTATAACTATTTGAGTGAGGTTCCCTTGACCATTGAGGGTCATGAGTTACATGCCCAGGTAGTTGTGATTGCCATTCGCGACTTTGATGTCATCTTGGGCATGGACTGGTTGGAGGCTTACCATGTCGAGGTAGACTGCCACAGGAAGAGGGTGTGTTTCTCTATTCCGGACATCCCGACCTTCTATTTCCAAGGTATTAGGCTATCTTCTCGTGGTATTCTTATTTCTGCCTTTAACGTCCAGAGATTGCTTGTTGGTGGCTGTGAAGCTTTCCTTGCCTCTATTGTTTTAGCTGGTGTTAGTAGTAGTTTGTGACTTTGTTTATGTATTTCTTGAGGAGTTGCCTGGTCTTCCTCCTTAGCGGGAGGTTGAGTTCACTATTGAGCTTGCACCAGGTATGGCGCCCTTGTCTTAGGCCCCGTATCGGATGGCTCCGGCCGAACTCGCTGAGTTGAAAGTGCAGTTGTAGGAACTGTTCGATAAGGGATTTATCGGTCCCAGTACTTCTCCATGGGCTGCTCCAGTTCTGTTTGTTAGGAAGAAGGATGGTTCATTGAGGTTGTGCATTGATTATAGATAGTTGAACCAGGTAACAATAAAGAACAAGTACCCACTTTCGAGGATCGATGATCTGATGGATCAGTTGTAGTCTGCGAAGGTATTTTCGAAGATTGACTTGAGATCAGAGTATTATCATATGAGAATCCATGAGGTTTATGTCAGTAAAACGGCTTTTAAGACTCGGTATGGACATTATGAGTTTTTGGTTATGTCTTTTGGCTTGACCAATGCTCCAGCGGCTTTTATGGATTTGATGAACCGGGTCTTCAGGGATTACCTGGATCAGTTTGTGGTGGTATTTGTAGATGATATTTTGGTATATTCTTCTTCTAAGGAAGAGCATGCCACTCATCTTCAGGTGGTGTTGCAGGTTCTGAGAGAGCACCAACTCTATGCCAAGTTTAGCAAGTGTGAATTCTGGCTGGATAAGGTGCACTTCCTGGGACATGTCATTTCTGGAGATGGCATTGCAGTGGATCCAGCCAAGATTGAGGCAGTGATGGATTGGAGCATATCGACAACAGTAACTGAGATCAGGAGCTTCCTGGGGTTAGCAGGGTATTACAGACGGTTTGTCCACGGTTTTTCTTCGATAGCGACCCCCTTGTCGAGGTTGACTCGTAAGGGAGTTTGTTTCGTGTGGACCGAGGAGTGTGATCAGAGTTTCATTGAGTTGAAGACTCGTCTCACTTCGGCTCCAGTGCTGGTGCTTCCATTGGGCTCCGGTGGATTTGTGGTTTACTCAGATGCATCTCGTCGAGGTTTGGGTGCGGTTTTGATGCAGCATGGTAAGGTCGTGGCTTATGCTTCTAGGCAGCTGAAGAAGCATGAGGAGAACTATCCCACTCATGACTTAGAGTTGGCAGCTGTAGTTTTTGCACTGAAGATCTGGCAGTACTATTTATATGGAGAGAAGTTTCAGGTTTTTACTGATCACAAGAGCCTGAAGTATATATTCACGCAGAAGGATCTGAACTTGAGGCAGCGAAAGTAGATGTAGTTTATCAAGGATTATGACCTCGACCATTCTTATCATCCGAGCATGGCAAACGTGGTGGCGGACACCTTGAGTCGGAAGACGGTCGTATCACATCTTATGGTTCAAGAATGGAGGTTATTTGAGTAGGTTGTGGAATCTTCCTTTAAGATTCCGCGAGAGGCTGACAGAGCCATGTTGCCCAGCTTAACTGTGAGGCCAGCAGTGTACCATGCAGTATCTAGGCTCAGAGGGCAGATGCAGAGCTACCGCAGATTCTTCAGATTTCAGAGGTAGAGTTGTGGGATGATGGCACGGTCAGATTTAGAGGCAGACTCTATGTTCTAGTAGAGGAAGAGGTGTGCAGGAGTGTCCTGGATGAGGCGCACCGTTCTAGATATGCAGTGCATCCCGGAACAACTAAGATGTATCATTGTTTGAGAAGGCATTTTTGGTGGCCTGGTATGAAGAAGGATGTGGCTGATTATGTGGCAAGGTGCCTAACTTGTCAACATGTTAATGCAGAACACCAGAGACCAGGAGGATTGTTGCAGCCGTTATCGATCCCGGAATGGAAATGGGAACATGTGACCATGGGCTTTGTGATGGGATTACCTGTGTCCCCTGGCAGAAGTGACGCGATCTGGGTCATTGTTGATCGATTGACCAAGTCGGCACACTTTCTAGCTATTAGGAAGGACTGGTCAGTCAGTAAGTTGGCTAAGTTGTTTGTGGATCGGATCATCTCTCTGCACGGGGTGCCCTTATCCATCGTATCAAACCGGGATCCAAGATTTACTTCTAGGTTCTGGAAGAGTTTTCAGAAGGCCTTGGGTACGCAGTTAGCCTTTAGCTTCGCTTATCATCCTGAGACTGATGGGCAGTCAGAGAGGACCATTCAGACACTAGAGGATATGCTCAGGGCATGTTGCCTAGATTGGGGAGGTTCTTGAGAGCAACACTTGTCTACAGTAGAGTTTGCGTACAACAACAGTTATCATTCTAGTATCGGCATGGCGCCATATGAGGCATTGTACGAGCAGCCGTGTCGATCTCTTGTGAATTGGTCTGAGATTGGCGAAAGACTGATAGTAGGGCTAGAGTTGGTACAGCAGTGTGCTGAGGTTGCTAGAGTGGTGCAGCAAAGGTTGACTACAGCTCAGAGCAGGCAGAAGAGTTATGCAGATATCCGTAGGAGACCTCTTGAGTTCGAGGTTGGGGACCACGTGTTTCTCCGAATCTCACCCTCTAAAGGTGTGATGTGATTCGGGAAGCGAGGTAAGCTGAGTCCGCGTTATATTGGGCCTTTTCCCATTCTTGCTCGAATTGGGGAAACAGCGTACCAGCTAGCCTTGCCACCCAGTCTTGCAGGAGTGCACGATGTGTTCCATGTTTCTTTGCTGAGGAAATATGTTCAAGATCTATCTCATGTTTTGGATTTTTCAGAGTTAGAAGTCGCTGAGGACTTGTCCTTTCCGGAATTTCCAGTACGTATTGAGGATCGCAGGGAACAGGTCCTTCGGAACAAGGTTGTTCCTCTGGTTAAGGTCATTTGGCAACGTCGCTCGGGAGGCGAGGCGACCTGGAAGCGCAAGGATGAGATGCGGGAACAGTTTCCCTACCTTTTCCCGTAAGTTCTTCCTTTTTTTCCTATGCAATCTTATTACTTTTTAGCAGCAATTTCGGAGACGAAATTCTACTAAGGGGGGGAGAATGTAAGGATTGAGGTTTCGGATCCGATTGTCGGGTCAGTTTCGGGGTCGGACCCTTTGGTTTGGGCCCTTGTGGGATTGGGGCATGGGTTCCTGTTTCGCGTCGAGCTTGCTTGACGCAGTTCAAATGGCGTCCGTCGAGGTGGACGTGTTTTAGCTTTTGCCACGGGGGTGCCACGTGGGTTGGTTTTAGGCTACGAGAGTACGACCCCAGTCTTATCGTCTAAATGGCGTCTTGCATGCACGACGTCATTTAAAGTACGACCCTGGTTTGTCAGTGTACAGTCCGGACTTATCGTCTGAATGACGTCGGTGTTAGACGACGCGTTTTAACCGACTTCAGTTTGACCCTGCGAACCCTCCTTCCTTTCCCTCATTCTCTCCTTTCTCTTCTCTCTCCTCTTTTCCCTCCGAACCTCCAGCTTACTTTCCCCCTTCTCCTCCCTTTCCTCTCCCCATTCTTCCTCTCCCTCTACTCTATCAACCTTCTAACTTCCTCCACTACCACCACCACTTCCTCCGTGGCGCATTTCTCTCCGGAAGGCAGCCGACGTCCCGGTGGAGTAACAACGTCCACGGCGGTACCGGCGGCGGCGTGTGGTGAGGCGGTTCGGCGGCTTGGAGTTCGAGTAACCGGTAGGGTGACGATCCTCGTGATGTTTTGTTTAAAATCATGTTTTCTCGTTTTGGAGCATGTTTAGGAGATTTTTTGGGTGAAAATACTAATTGAATGTAATGAGGAATTATGCGTTTTTAATGGGTACTTAGTTTCTCCTCCTCCCTCTCGATTTTTTATGGCATTTTGTGCGATTTTGGGAGAGAAATCCCATTTTGTAACTCGGAGAAGGCCAGAGGAGAACCTGTCTGTGAGGGTTAAATGGCATCGAGGGATAGTGACGCCTTTTAAAAAGGCAGCTTCCACCCACGACGCAATTCATCCCAGATAAAAGACTCTGTCTCTAGATTGAATGGCGTCCAGGGACAGCAACGCCTTTTAAACGGCGACCCGTTTAAACGACGTGTTTTAGGCCATCTTCCGAGGCCATATATCACATGAACCAGTTTAGGAGTCTTGAATGACGTCGGCCTTGGGCGACATGATTCAAGACAGAATCTCATTAATTCCTGCAATTAACATGTGTTTACATTGATAGATAGTTTGGTTAATTGCATGCTTGATATCATACTTAAGGACGACGATTTCTACGTGATCGGATCGCACCGTGTTGCGTTTTGTGCGATCGTGGGCCTAGAGTGACAGTTGTTAGCGCTTAGACACCCTGTGTCGGTGTGGGAGTGACACGGCGCTGGTGTGGGAGTGGTGGGGTGACGCCTAGAGAAAGGGTCACCTGGTGTACCCCGGGGTATAGCTAGTACCGGTGTGGGAGTGGTACATTCGGAATGTCACTCGTGCTGGGGGAAGCAGAACCACTTTGAGCCAGGTCAAGCCGGAGTAGCCAGTGCGCTATCCGAGGGGTTGCCGTTTGCTCTCAACTGGTCGGTGTTTTCCGCGTTCGGCCGTGTGACTTGTGTGTTTTGCCGAGATGCTAGTTGCAGACCCCGTGGTAGTGTGGTTTCATAATCGTGCATGTTACTGTTATAAATGCGTGTGTTTTATATCGAAATCTGGGAATTGTGTTTACTGCTTTATTTAGTTAAATTGCCTATAATTGTGTATTGCACTTGTGGGTGTGTGAGTGGGTGGTGGGGATCGAAAGATCCCTACTGAGTCTTTTTCGATGAGACTCACCCCCTGCGATTTTCAGGTGAGGATTCCAAGCAGGCGTAGCGAGGAAAGTGTTACCTTGGGTTGCGCGTCAGCAGCCGTTGTTCCGGAGCATGTCCCGATGTAGTTGTTATTTCCTTTTCTGGCCTATACGCTTAATTATTTCTTTTCTGTTGGAATATGTAATTAATTACTAAGTCAATTCAAATTGTAATAATTTTTAATTTCTGCACTTCTTTTACAATTCGATGTGATGTGAATGTTTAGTTTAGTTTATCATTTATTTCCCAGACTTATCGAGATCATAGTTTGGCTCCAAATTAATGATTCGGTACTCATTAAGTAATCGGATCCCCGATTATAGGGTGACGGGTCGTTACATATATAGGTCAATAGCCAGAGCCAAACCAAGTCTATGTTTGTTGAACATACGCCTGGTATCTTAACGCACGTATGGCCACCTAAGTGCTTGGATTAGGACTTGAAAACCAAGAAACAGGCCCTCTTGGACTCAAACAGACTTTGATCAAATCCGATGTCGACTAAGTCAGGTGGTGATCATACCTGAAGGTGGCGACAACGGCCGAAGCAGGGCAGTGAGAGGACGACGGCTTAGATGAGAGCCGCAGACGGTCGCAGGTCAAGCGATTGGGAGGCCAACGCCGACGACAGGGCGGGAGAGGACGGCGGGTCGATCAGGAGGAGGGGGCCGGCGATGGGAGCAGCAGACGGTGGTAGGCCGAGCGGCTGGGAGGCAAGCGGCAGCGACAAGAGCGGGGGAGGACGGTGAGCTGAGCGGGGGGAGGGGGCCAACGATGGGAGTAGCAAATAGTGGCAAGCCGAGCGGCCGAGAGGCCAGCTCCGGCGACAAGAGCGAGGAGGACGGGACGACGGGCCGAGCGGGTGAGGAGCCGTCAATGGGAGTAGCAGACGGTGACAGGCCGAGCGATCGGGAGGCTAGCGCCAGTGACAGGAGCGGGGGAGGACAGTGGTCGGCAACGACGACCGAAGCAGCGGACGACGGCGGCCGGCCATGCTGGGGGGAGGGGGGCGGCGATTAGGACACAGGAGGGGTAAAAGAGGGAGAGCGGGATAGGGAAGGGCAGGAGTCAGGGTCTTAGGAAGGTATTAAGTTAGCCATTGACATACGTATGATATGTCAACGGCTAACTTGTAGCCATTGACATATGTAAGATTTTTCCCTCTTATTTTTTTTTATTTTTTATCTTTATTATATATCGACAGTTAGAGCTATAGCCGTTGACATATACAACATATATCTACGTCTATAATTTTAGCCGTTAATATATCTTAAATATATGTATTTTTATTTTTTATCTTTATTATATGCCAACAGTTAGAGTTATAGCCGTTGACATATACAACATATATCTACGTCTATAATTTTAGCCGTTAATATATCTTAAATATATGTAAACGGTAATGATAGCTGCCGGCATATAACCTTATTGTAGACGATCCTCTTCTAGTCGTTGATTAATATTTCTTTGTGAACGATTAAATCTAGTTGTCGACATATATTCGCTGACAAATCCCCTCCTATTTTGTAGTGATCACACCTTTTGATAGGGAGAAAGAAAAATCAGATCACCAGATTCCAAGTCAGATGCCCCCCCTTCTTTATTATTGACTTGTGTCTCCATTCCAATCTGGAAACAAGCAAGTGTATTTTGAGCAGGGATATTTCAAGATTACTTTTTACCGTTCGCATCCCGAACTGTGACAAGAGTCTTAATTGCTAAATCCTTAATGGGATGTGCTTGCAAACACCCGGGTGAACAAGGATAACCTTGACGAGCCTCCCACATGATCGCCTTTACGGTTATCACCTAAACCCGCTGTCCAGATCCAAAGCTCGGCCTCCACTATAAAGGACAGACCGCTCAACAGCATCGCCCGGCACTCCACAAAAGAGTCCTCTCCACATCTGTAACGCCTGCCTTAATAATTCTAGTTCGCGCACCAGCAGCCTGGGCTATGGCGATGGGTCAGGGAAGGGACAGTGCAGGAACCGTTGCTCTTCTCGGGGCGGTGCTTCTCTGCCTCCTTATCCACTCTGAGGCCGTCGTCTACACGGTCGGTGATGCCGCCGGCTGGTCCTTCCTCGCCTCTGACTGGCCAGGTGGCAAGAGCTTCCGCGCCGGCGACAAACTCGGTGAGCAACACCAGTTTCGCTTGTCCTCGTATGCATCTTTTCTTACCTATTCATCACCGATCGTCTAATAAAATCCTCTATGCCATGTAGTCTTCAACTACAACCCCTCAGTTCACAACGTAGCAGTGGTGGACGCCGCCGGGTACAACAGCTGCAGTGCGTCCGCAGGGTCGCAGATCTTCACCTCCGGCAACGACGTCATCACGCTCGGCAGCGGCACCACCCATTTCATCTGCACCTTCCCCGGCCACTGCCAGGGAGGCATGAAGATCGCCATCACCGCCGCTTAAGAGGAGTAGATGCTTAGCGCCCGCTGTGGCTCTTCGGTACCTTTTCAATGATAAATAAAGAGATTAATTTCCTCTGTTTGTCAAATAAAAGATGGACAGCTAAATAGAGAAATGCTGTAATGCAAGGCAGCATATTGTTCAACTGTGATGGGCTGCATGCATGTAGTGTGTTGCTTCACTTTAATGGCAGTGTCCTTTCCATATATGTTTCCATGCATATTGTTCTATATCTTGTTAATTAATAAGCTTAATCACGTTTCTGAAAGGGTTTAGCCGCATCCTATGTATGAGAAGAGATTTTCTCAGTGCAGGGTTGGACAAAAGCCCAAATAGTACTGAGAGGGCTGAGAGAATCAAATATTGCAAAAAAGTTTCTCACATCACTTAAAAATTTTAAGTACACATATCCTAACCGTCCCCCTTTTAGTATTTTTGGACTCTTATCCAACTCTATACCGAGAAGATCTCTTCTCACTATGTATACATCCCCGACTGGCTAACCTTTCAATTTAAATATCTAAGCCGTAGATCTGACAAAGATAAAAGAGAAGTGGATATAGAAGGAGTGAAAAACTCATTTTTATCAAGCTAGGAAAATAAATTATTGCGTCAATTTTCAAAGGCGACCGCTTAAACTCATTTTCTTGCGGTTGACATACGAATAAATATATTAGCAAAGAGTAATTCTATAATGTACTTTGTAACAGAAGGGAGGGTAAATTTTCTGTTGACTAAGTTTGTATTTATTTATGGACCGGAAGAAGTTAAAAACGTTTAGCGATCGAGTGACAACATGTCTCATTCAATTTTTTAGGTTTTACCGAAACTTGAAATTTCAAAATAGGACCTTCTCCCACCACTTCTTAGATTCTATGATAATAAAAAAACAATTAATCCTGGGAGATTCTTCCCTAATACTAATTTTATGGTTTCGTACGTGTTGAATCAGGCAATTCTTTTTTTCCAATGATCGTTCCAAATTTTATTAGACAAGAACAGTTATTTGTGCAAAAAAAATTATTTGATAGAAAATACTAATATTGTTGGGAGTCAGAATCCTCCTCAATTTAGATGTAATGTATATACACTTAGTTAACTAGATCTTTTGAATGTAACAATCTGCCTTTTGCTTAGTGCATGCACCGATCAGTATTCATCCATGCTAGTTTCTACCCATCATATTTAAATTTCACGATGAAAATATAAAACATCTCTATTTTGGAAGAGAGACCTCTTTTTATTAAGGACATATTTGTAGAAACGAACGGTTAAAATATGGGTGACAAATCACACTGACAAGAATAGGAAGCCCTCCAAATTAATTTTAAGATGCATGTGTTCTATAATTGGAAAAGTGCAAAGACCAAATAGACGTAATAACATGATTGTTGATAAAGGCTCTTAGGTAGCTCATATTGATCTGGAGCATATAACAAAATAGTATACGAGTCTCATCAAAAATTTCTCTTCCTCTTTGAATTAATTTGCGTGGCCTTTCCTTTCCGAAAATGATGAAAGGTCTATGCAGAGTTTCCCGTCAGTGCCACATTCTTTCGCCATTACGTGTGGTTATCAGATCCTTCAATATGAGAACGCCAACAAATTAGGAAACTTGTTTGGAAGAAGGATACGTTGCCATTTACATTTAATTAGTTCAGATATAATAACAAATAATCCCTTATTTGGCGGGTTGGTAGCGGACTCTCCAAATCTTGCAGATTCGGGGCCCTAATCTCCAAGATTTGAGTACAAATGAACTGGATCATAGGTTTTATAGCCAATTTAAAGCGCATCAACAAGGTATCGACCCGGCCAAAATCAAATCAGCTCCACTTTAATTAGCTACCTGTAAAAAAAGATTTCACACTTGTAGATAATATCTTGTATCATTCATATTTACATATAATCTCCTTAACTATGGCAGTATTTGCATATAACCCATTAGCTATGTAGGTTTACGTTGAATTTTACTTGAATTAAAATATTGATAACAAAATATGTAAAAACTATTAAATGAAATCACTAATAATGCACTCAATTAAAAACAAAAAACTCACATGTCAATCAAAATACAAACACCTCACGAGTCTGTTAAAATACAAATACCTACGTGTAAGTTTGTGTATGATAATTACATATTTTTTAGCATTAATTAATTAAAATTATACATTACACTCATTATTTTATGTGATGATAGATAATTTTGTACACTTTCCAACGACACCAATTTTGTTGAATTCCGAGTTAAAAATATCGTCATTTCATGTGAAAAATTGAGTGTAGCACATTTGTGGGTTTTCGACAAAATCGGAATATGTAATAATTTTATTTGAACATAATTGTTATTCTGTTTACCACAGACATTTAATTTTAAATTATTTTGTGTGAACATGACATAAAGAACATGTGGCGCAGTTGGTTGGACTAGTTGGTGCCCATTGGAGTGACTCGAGTTCAAATCCTAGGAATAACGTTTATTTTTGTGCACGGGATAAATGTAAAGATATTTTGGGTAAGAAAATCAATAAGAAGGATGCCCTAACTTCTTCTCCAAAAAAGCCACAAGGAACAGCCGCCAGTCTTTTTTTACCATTTCCTTTTCTCTCTCTCCTTCTCTTTTTAAAGGATCTGAACCCTTCTTTATTTTTCATTCTTCTTCTCTCCTCCTTCTTCTTCCACTTTTCTCTCCCTCTCTTGCTACAGTAGCAACCTCTCCCCCTCTCTCTCTTGCTTTCAATCACTCTCTCTCTAGCTTTCATTCTCTCTCTCTCTCTACATCTCTTTCAAACCAGCAGTTGCTAGGGGTTGGAGATGGACTCGAGGCACTACAACTGACCATTGGAAGGAGTCCATGGCTGTCAAGGATCCACGTGAAGGGCGACGACGGCTGCAAGCACCAGTTTTCTCTCTCCATCGCCTCTCTCTCTAATTTTTGAGTTCACCATGTTACACTATATTTCGAATCTTTTCTGTAAAAGTTTTCTTATAAAAGTCATCTTATGTTTTTATTTTCAATGTCTCTGTAAAAGTTCATATAGTTTTGTTAACGAATGATAGTAGTTCATTTGAAAAAAATTATCTTTTCTCTCTCTTTTTGTTATACAACTTTCATTTTTTCTTCTATTGACACTACTCAAACTTTATATTCTACTTTTAATTAGTATTTTAGAGGTAGTCTTAGTTTAGTAGATGGTCTGATTATGCTCGTTTAGGGGTGCTTCTTTTGTGAGTTCATAGTCAGTCCGATTAGTTTCAATTGTTATTTATTAAATTATCATGCTCTATCTTCTTTCTTCTCTATTTTTCCTCTAAAAAAATCTAAAGTTTTCAACTTTAAAAATCTATTTCCCTGTGGATTCGACTCGGACTCACCATTGCTATTGTTCAAAATTCAATTTGAATGAGCCGATTAATTTAAATTGTTAGTTTTGATTTTTAACGACACAATCTTAAGCTATCAATTTTTGGCGCCGTTGCCGGGGAATTAGATTTTTAGTTTTGATAATTTTGGATTCATTGTAAATATCCATGCTAATACTTTTTCGTTTTCTTTTGTAGGAATCAAAAAAAAAAAATGGTGAGAATTGAAAAAAAAAAAAAAGGAAATAAAAATCTTCCCCCCTGGTGAGTTTGTTCCAACTTGCCTTTCTTTTTAATTTCCTTTTTAGTTAGTTTCCTAACATAGTTAACTTTCCATTAATTAAAAAAATTTATAAGGAATCCAAATAAATAAAAATCTTCATTCTAAGATTAGAAATTGTCTATATTTAGGTCATGCATCATTTAGGACTGCATTTTTAGACTGTTTCTTTTCTTGTAAATTTTCATTTTGTTGAAGATTGCGGGGGACAAGGTGAGATTTCTACCTTCCTTAAACACCATGTTCATGCATTTCCATGATTGCATAGAACCCCTTGTTTGAATTGGTTGTGCACTTTACATAAAAATATCTTAAGGGCAAGTCCATTAACAAAATAAGGTGGGGATTTGATTACCCTTCCTTGGCCCAAAAACAACCATCCCTTGCACTTTTTCACTAACCCAAGCCTATTGAAAGTGAGTAGGAATTCAATCTAGAGTTCACAATGGGATTTGGGCCTAGCTTGAGCCCACTATCACTTTTGGAGACCGGTGTCTAAGACTAGAGGTCAAATGGCAAATGCCTAAGTGGGTCGGTGGTTCTTTAATTAGGTCCCTAAGAAAGTAGGGGGAGCCTCCCATCACCCCACCTCTTACCTGGCCGATTGATAATTGTAAGGGCGGACTTGAATTAAACCTAAATTAATTTGTAAGAAACACATCATGTAGGCTAGTTTAACCATAGTTGTCTTAGGAATAATTATGTGCCAACTTGTTTGCGCCATAATTAAAAAAAAGATTTTCAACATGGAGTGGACTCAAATAAACCAATTTCTTGGCCCATGTCTTAATACCATCACACCTTTCCCTCCACCACCTAATATGGATTTATCTCACAGATTAGATAAGCTAGAAAACTTGGCCCACACAATTGATCAATTTCTAGTTTTGGGCCCAGAACCATTCTCATCTCCCACACAATCATATACCTATCAAGAGAAATGCCCCATTTGGGCCAATCAGGACCATTATGATACCCTACCTGCTCTTCAATTTCCACCTCACCAGGCCCAAGCTCCAAGTCTAACTATCCAAGACTTCTCAGATTGGGCCCAATTCCAAGTCTACTCTAATGGTTTGGCCCACAATCATGGACACTCTGATTATCCATTGTCCGCAAGCTCTTGTCCACCTTGCTTCCAATCAGATTATTCGACATATTCTTATTCTTCGCAGTCTGATTATCAGCCCAGTTATCCACATCTTCGGGATGATCAATTCATGCAACTGGAACAAATAGTCTTGGCCCAACAACAAACCATTAGTAGAATGCAGACCCTAGTTGACTGTTTGACTGAAACTAATCTAAGGATGGGTTTTGAAGAAGTGCTTAGCAAGCCCATTGAAAATCTGCAATCTTTTTCACCTGATTTTGACCAACAAATCAACTCACAAATTCAACTTGAAATCACTCAACCCGGAATGGTCACCTCATGCCTGTCTTAAAAACGGAGAGAATCTTAAGGAGTTGTATCAAGTGAGAATAGGGAATGCTAGCATAAATCAATCCATGAAAAATCCTAAGACTGGTCAACAAGATGCATCCATGATCATACCTGTCTGTCCTGAGGAAAGCTTAAGTGTAAGGACTGAGGTTTCGGGCTCAATATTCGGGTCGGTTTCGGGTCGGATCCCCCGGTTTGGACCCTGAGGGGTCTTGAGAATTTCTTCTGAATGACGTCTGTCCTACACGACACCTTTCAAACGGCATCTTGCTGGGTGGACGCCATTTAGGGTTGTTGCTGTTGTGCCACGTGGGCGCCACGTGGGCGGGTTTCGGGCCGCAAGAGTACGGCCCCTGTCTTGTCGTCTGAACGGCGTCCGTGATGGGCGACGCCATTCAGACTGCAACCCTGCGATGTCAGTGTACGGTGCCGGTCTTGTCGTCTGAACGGCGTCGGTGGTAAGCAACGCGTTTCAGAGCGCTGTCAGTACGGCCCGTCCTGTCATCTGATTAGCGTCTGTCTCGGACGACCCGTTTTAGCCAGTTTCAGATTGACCCCGCGAGCCTTCCTTTCTTTCCCTCATTCTCACCTTCTCACTCTCTCTCCTCGCCCTCTCCGCCCCTCCGACCATTCTCTTCCCCTTTCCTTTCCCCTTCTTTCTCTTCCACCACTCCACTACCTCTCTACCTCTCACCACTACCACCACCACTTTCTTTGCAGCGTTCCATTCTCCAGGCGGCGGCCGACGTCCCGGCGGAGTGGCAGCGTCCTTGGAGTACCGGCGGCGGTCTGCGGTGCGACGGTTGGGCGGTGGAGCCAAGAGGAGTCCAAGAATCGGTAGGGGGATGAACCTTGCATGAACGTTGCCATTTACATTTAATTAGTTCAGATATAATAACAAATAATCCCTTATTTGGCGGGTTGGTAGCGGACTCTCCAAATATTGCAGATTCGGGGCCCTAATCTCCAAGATTTGAGTACAAATGAACTGGATCATAGGTTTTATAGCCAATTTAAAGCGCATCAACAAGGTATCGACCCGGCCAAAATCAAATCAGCTCCACTTTAATTAGCTACCTGTAAAAAAAGATTTCACACTTGTAGATAATATCTTGTATCATTCATATTTACATATAATCTCCTTAACTATGGCAGTATTTGCATATAACCCATTAGCTATGTAGGTTTACGTTGAATTTTACTTGAATTAAAATATTGATAACAAAATATGTAAAAGTTATTAAATGAAATCACTAATAATGCACTCAATTAAAAACAAAAAACTCACATGTCAATCAAAATACAAACACCTCACGAGTCTGTTAAAATACAAATACCTACGTGTAAGTTTGTCGTATATATTTAGCATAAAAAGTATATTTCTATATACAACACATTTTTGTAATAATTTTTTTTTAGTGCTAGATGTCTATACAACTTTTCTAATGAAATATGTGCATTTTAACTAAGGGTGTTGTTCATATTTTCATTTAACAACTTTCACATATTTTATGTAAAGTCATAATATTTTAACTTTGGTAAAATTCAAAACAAACTAGATAGTTAAGGGGATGTACGGAAATGCACGAATACTTAAAAGGTGCTGACAAATACTTATGTCAACGGCTACTACGCCGCTGACAAAGTCGTGGACAAAAGTCCCGTTAACATATATTTGTCAACGGTTATATAAAGCCGCTGACATATACTATATATGTCTACAGACAGCAGCCGCTGACATATAACACATATATCAACGGTTGCTTAAAGCCGCTGACATCTAATACATATGTCCACGGATGTAAACCGCTGACAAATGGTACATATGTCGACGGCTAACGTAAGTCGCTGACAAAGAGTATTTGTCCACGGCTGGTAAAGTCGCTGACAAATGTATTTGTCAGCGGCTCTGTAGTTGCTGACAAATGGTTTTGTCAACAACATGAGCCGCTAACAAATACTTTATGTCAACATAAAGCCGCTGACAAAAGCGTTGTCTGCAACAGAGGCCGCTGACAAATGTTATATATATCAACGGCTTTCCTAGCCGCTGACAAATAGTTACTAAGAAAAAAAATTAAAAATTAAATTATTAAATTATATATTTTTCCTATATATACAGATTTGTATTTACAAATATATACAAAAATACATCCACATGTACAAATAAACACATCCACATGTACAAATAAACACATTCACGAAATCGCAAAAAAAATACATCCACATACATAAACAAACATTCACATAAAATTAAAAAACACATCCATGAAAATTTCACATTACACATCCACGAAAAATTCAGATTACACATCCACAACTAAATGTATCAATTATCATCGGCTTACTCTTCGTCATCACCATCAAAATCATCTCCCTCATCATTTGATTCGTTTTGGGCGTCGTCCTCATTCACAGCAGTTATCTGAGGTAGAGTAGGACTGTGCATTTTCTGAAATCGACTCATAAATGCGCTCATGTCTGCCATTTGTTTGCGCATCCACTCCATCTCCTCTCTTTGGGCTTTGATTTTTTCTTTCATGGTTTGCATCTCCACAGCTTGCTCCTCAAATTTCTGTTGATAGGAAGAGCTCGATCCTTCTCCCGGTCCATACCATATACGTAACGTCTCTCGACTTCCTGCACAACGAACACGGCCAGATCGATCTTTTCCCATAACCGAAATGAATGCATCCTCAGCAGAAATGGGAGTACTCCCAAGATCACTCTCCAAAGAAGAAATGGTTAATTGAGTCATCCTCTCTAAAAAAATAAAAAAATAAAATTATTATTAGTGATACATATTAAATTTAATAAGAATGATTAAAAATAATAATTCAAATGATAGAAAAACTTACATATCGACTCCTACTCTCCCCATCTACCCATTGCTCACTACCGTCTGGAAGATCTTTACATCTACCCATCTTGAACATCTCAAGGCGCTCGGGATCACGTTGATGAAGACGATGCTGTTCAAATTATATTAAAAAAAATAAGTAATAGAAAGTTAACAACATAGAAACACTACTAATAAAATGAAAATCTTACAAAATCATCCTTCAATTGATAATGACTCATTCGGCCCCGCCTATATGGCATAGACTAATGGGAGTGATTTTCCCTATTACGATCAGCAATTTTCTGTATAAAAAAATTTATTAGTTGTCAAATTTGTATCGAACAAATCAACATAAATTATCAAACTTCATTATTATTTTACCTGTTCATCTAACGTGCTCCATTTCTCGCACATCGTCTGCCAATCAGACGGATCAACACCCGCCGGCACGGAAACAATTGCATCCGCCAAAGTCTTTCCCGTATAATGCTATGAAATGATTTCAGTTTGACTTCATTATACATGAACATAAGAAAAAATAATACAAAAATAGATTATAAATGAACATAAAAAAAATTTCATTTACTCTTTTTTTCAAAACACCCCGCCAACTGCGATGCATTGAGGTCATGTGCATAAGCATCTCCCTATCTGTCTCGGGAGTTCGGTCCCACTGATACATCAACTGCACATTATCGTTAACTTAATTAGTCATACAAAATTGACAAATATATAATTAACTTTAAATATTGTTACCTCGAGATCTCTAAACATTGCAGCTTGTTTCGCTGCAAGAAGAGTAACAAAATTTTTCTGCCATATCTTGCAATGAAGTTTTGCCACAACACCCATGCAGGATACAAAATTGCTTCCCTTCTCACCAACGCCGTAACTGCTGATCACCCGCACGTTCCATCGTTGACCCTGCTCCAATCTCCCATCGGTGACACCTCTGGTGGGACCCCAACGGCCATGTCCCTGACCCCAAGGCTGCGTAGAAGATGGAGCTATTTAAACATACATGATAAAGACATTTATGTGAAATTATAAACATAAAAATATCAATTTAATGAACGACTAAAATTAAAATTCATACCTATTGTAGATGAAGATGTGGATACAGATGTAGATGTCTGAGCCGCAGCGGCCTGAGAGGCAACAGGCTAAGAAGCAAGAGCCTGACATGTAGAAAGAGCCTGAGAGGTGGGAAGCTCGGGAATAAGTTGCTGAGAGGCAATGGCCTGAGAGGTCGAAGGCTCAGGGATAGACTACTGAGAGGCATTCCGCTTCTTGCAGACTATGAAACCACTACCTGAGCCACGAGCGCCGCTACCTGAAGCCATCTGTTCAAATCCTACTATATTAGATTAGAGTTAGAAGTAAAAATAGATAAAAAATAAACGTCGTTGAAAGTTACCTTCACCTAAACCTCCAAGTATTCGCCTACTCTTATGCTAATTCCTTCACTAATATCCACATCAATAGTTTCTCCCCTAATAGGAATATCAATTAAGTTTTCTTGATAAACTTCTTCAACATATAATGCATCATCTTCAGCTGTTTCACCTTGCATGTTATAATAATCTCGCGGTTGTGCTCTAACAGGAATGATCCACCCTGCTGTTGTATTATCATTTACATAGAACACTTGTTCTACTTGATTTGCAAGAGCAAATGGCTCATTTGTGTTGAGTTTAAAACGTGTATTCAGACTGACAATTCCATACTTATCGATCTTAAATCCCTTGTCTTTTTTATAAACATCCCACCAGTCATATTTAAACAGTACAATATGACTTTCATGATCAAAAGATATTTCGAAGACATCAATCAGACGTCCATAATATCCATTACATCTAGATTCAAGTTCCACATTCACAATAACTCCAGACAATTGAGTCAATTTAGTATCATCAATGTCTTTGATACGAAATCTAAAACCATTTACTATGTAACCCGAATGTGAATATGCAAGTCTTGATGGTCTCTGTGACAAAACTTCAATCTCATGAGTACAACGAGGATCATTTGCTTCTTTCAGCTCTTCAACATAACTCTGAAACCATTTCAGAAAGTCTTTCTCCACCACATTTGAAGTTTGCACTTGTTGTTTGTGTTCAGAAAAAAAATGATCTATTTGTTCAATCTGTTTCAAAATATATGTATGGGCCAAATCTCTTTCTTCTTCAGATAGTAAACGAGATTCTACTTTTCCTTTGAGAAAACGTCCAGGAGATTTGAAAATCGAACAACTTTCATTATTAGTCTCATTAACAGTTCCATCATAATTCCTTTCTCTCCGATTAAATCGAGTGTCAATGTCATCCATATACATCGAACAAAATGACATCGTTTCTTCAACAAGATAACCTTCTGCAATTGAACCTTCTGGACGTGCCTTATTGAGAACATAATCTTTCAATTTTTTCAAAAATCTTTCTACAGGATTCATCCACCGATACTGAACAGGACCAGCAATTCTTGCTTCATATGCCAAATGGATTATCAGATGAATCATTACGTCAAAAAAAGACGGTGGAAAAATTTGTTCCAACTTACATAATGTCACTGCAATATCACTTTCTAATTTGATTAAACGTTCTGGTACAAGAACTTTGGAACATATTTCTTTGAAGTACATACTCAACTCTGTAATTGGATCAGTCACATCTTCATGTACAATGCCACGAATTGCCAAAGGCAGCAATACTTGCATGTAGACGTGAGAATCATGACTCTTCAACCCAGTCAGCTTTTGACCCGTAATATCTACACTTTTGGATAAATTAGAAGAATATCCATTTGGGACCTTAATGTTACTTAAGAATTCACACACAAGAGACTGTTGTCTTTTGTTTAGTGTGTACATTGCTGCTGGTATCTTGTTCTTGTATTGGGGGTCCTTTGACACATGAAATTCTGGCCGTATTTTCCAGTCTTCTAGGTCTAACCGTGCTTTTAAGTGGTCTTTACTTTTTTCACCACCTAGAAGGTTCAAAGTGCCCAACAAATTATCACATACATTTTTCTCGATGTGCATTACGTCTAAATTGTGACGAATCAAAAGACTCGACCAATATGGTAACTCTTTAAATAAAATGCTCCTTTTTTTCTATCCTTTCAAGTCTGCAATATCTTTTTTGAACTTTTTCCGAACTTCAGATAAGGAAGACTCTGTTGTTGATTCCACAGTTCTAAACCTGTCAGAATTCTTGGACGTCTGCCACATACAACTGTACCATCAAATTTATGTTTGTAATTACTTTTCCTCCATCTGTGATGCAATGGCAAAAAACGTCGGTGCCCCAAGTAACAAAATTTGCGGCAATTATTTAACCATCTTGAACAGGTTTTATAATTACAGGATGGACATGCAAATTTTCCTTTAGTGCTCCATCCAGACAAATTGGCATATGCTGGGAAGTCATTTATTGTCCAAAGAACGGCAACATGCATCTTGAAATTCTGTTTTTTTGCAGCATCATATGTTTCAACACCATTCTCCCATAAGTCTTTTAAGTCTTCCACTAGCGGTTGTAAGTACACATCGATGTCATTTCCCGGATCTTTAGGACCAGGAATTAGTAATGACATCATCATAAATGTTTGTTTCATGCACATCCACGGTGGCAAATTATAAACAACTGTCATTACAGGCCATATACTATAGTTGCTACTCATATTTCCGAATGGGTTAAACCCATCACTCGTTAAACCGAGTCTCAAGTTGCGAGCTTCTGCCGCGAAATCTGGATACTAATTATCAAAATGTTTCCATGCCTCAGAATCAGCAGGATGTCGCATCTCTCTATTTTGTTGAGGAATCCGACCATCAATATGCCATGTCAACCACTTGGTTGTCTTGGAGGACATAAACAACCTTTGCAATCTATCTTTCAATGGAAAATAGCGTAAAAATTTATTAGGTAGTCATTTGCCAAGTCTCTTGTTCTCATTCTGTAATTGGTTGTTCAAGTCATGCATACTTTCCTTATACCTCGGTGCATCACACTGTGGGCACCAATCTTTATCTTCATTTTCCTTCCAAAATAGTAGACAATCATTCTAACATGCATCTATCTTCTCGTATCCCAATCCCAAATCTTTAATAATCTTCTTTGCTTCATACCATGTTTGAGGTACATTGGCTCTTTCTGGTAATATTTCTCTGATGAATTCAAGAAACATATTCATATATGCCCCCGTCACCTGATTCAGTGTCTTAATATGCAACAACTTTAAAAGAAATGTTAACTTTGAAACCTTCTGGCACCCAGGATACAATAGTATTTCAGCATCCTCCAATAGCTTATAAAAGTCTCTCGCTTTGGAATTCGGTTCATGTTCTTCTTCTACAATAACACTTCCAGCTTCTTGCAAGTCATGCAACATCTCAGCTGTACTATCAGCAATAAAAGATTGTTGTCGTTCACTCATCTCTACAGTAGGGATGTTGGTTTGATATCTGAACATATCAGTTAATGGTGCCTCTCCATGACACACCCAATTTGTATAATGCACCCATACTCCATCTACCTTAAGATGGGTTTCAACATCTATCCGGGTCAACTTTACTCCGTTAAGGCAATTCCAACATGGACACTGTATCAATTCATTGTTTTGTCCATGCCTAAAACTTATTCTATCTTCATGAAAAGCAAAGTCCAAAAACTCAGCTACCCCTCTCTCATATCTAGGATCTCCTCGATTATGAACAAACTCCATCCAACTCTTGTCAAGTCCAGCCATTTCTATGTATCCTCTAACCTACATATTAACAAATGTGATCGATTAATAACTTATATATTATCCACGCACGCAAAACACAAACACACACAGTGGCCTCTCCATAAAATTTAGGAGAGGGAAGACCGGAGGCTCAGATAGAAAATGTTTTTAACCCCTAGGGGCTTCTGTATGCTTCAGCGATCCGCACAAAACGGCTGCAACTCGGTTGCCCAGCAGGACCATCCAGAGCTACCGTACCGTTAGCAGATGGTTTGCAGTGATCGTAAAGTCAAGTGTATCATCATCGCCTCACACACAATACTAAGGATATACACACAAAGAACCTGTAAAGATAAATGCATCGTCATCATATTCAATCAATTCAAAAGTGCTACTAACAAAAGTTAAATACATAAATAGATAGATAAATATATTTATAAATATAGATATATATATTTCTAAAAACAATTCGGCAGCATCTCCCCTAAAACTTGTACATTTTTCACATTTGTACACCTGTCTGGTTTCATACAATCTCATAAAAAAATAATATCTACATTACACATCCACATCCACATACGGATTCACATCCACATCCACATCCACATCCACATCCGTACCTGTCAGGAAAGTTACTTGTACACATTTCTAAACAAAATTCGGCAGCATCTCCCCTGAAAGTTGTACATTTTTCAAATCTGTACACCTGTCTGATTTCATATAATCTCATAAACAAAGGGTACCTACATCACATAACATGTCCATCCATGTATATTTGATCATCTAATATTCTTTAATATATGTGCTTCATGATTATCTTAAAATTTCGGCAGCATCTCCCCACACTTCTCTAATATACCACCATTATTTACTAATTTTAACTTTTTCTCAAAAAGTCACTTGTATGAAATACAAGTGACAAAAAGAGCAGTCAAAATTAGCAGGTATATTGGAGAAGAGTGAGAAGATACTGTCGAAAATTTAAGATGATCATGAAGCACATATAATAAAGAACATTAGATGATCAAATATCCACAGACTGTCTAACAGGACAATTCAAGACTTTATGATCGATATATGTCATTACTGTCAAAAGACAGTAAAAACATATATCATAACAAAAGTCTTGAACGGACAAAAAAAGAAAAGGTCAACCACATCCATATATACAACTGCATTTACATATGCACAACCACATCCACATCCACATACACGTACACATACATGTACACATTTACATCATCATCTGTATCTGTAAGAAAATTTATTTGTATCTACATGTAAATATCAAATCACATCCACATTCATACATCTCACATCCACATTCACATATATAGTACAGAGATTATATTCTAATTCGCATGCGCATCCACAACTATATATTATCCTTTGGTACTAGACGGAGGTAAACCTCTACGCACTGGGGTTGCCAGTTTAATATACCAAAGCAGTAATATAGTCCGCCAAAAAAAAATCTATATCCACCAATGATCCAACTTTGCTAAAATTACTTTAAAAAGATAGTATCATTAAAAGAAGCCTAACAATAATTAATACGCTATGGACAAAAAATAAGAAAAAACATGCAAGGAGTCACTTCAAATTTCCACCACATCTACTCTACACCTTTAAAGACATCTACTCCACACCTTTAAAGACATCTACTCTAATTGATCATTCCCAATAGATAGAATGATTATGACTGATCGTGATCTGGTGATACATCGAGTCAAGTGTACCAACTCAAAGTGGTTTGATGTCATTTGAACTGAGGTGTTACATGACACCTGCCTATGTGGACCAATAGTATCTTAATTGCAAGATGACTCACTTGCGGCAATGCCTTGCATTGCAGTATGTAGCCCCGACATTACAATCTCATCATCAAAAGATCAAACAACTAAGAGAAAAGAAGAAAAAAAGATCATACCCTCATGTGATCCAAGTGAGATCCAAAATTGGGTTCTTGAGACCATACGATCAAGATACCTAATCGCACTACTTTCTTTCAGATGATACGGAGATTTTGAGAGAGATGGTGGAATTAGCTCCAATGGACTAAACACACCGGGTAGTAAACTAAAAACAATATATGAGTCCAGTGCTAAATGCTTCCAATGCTGCTTTACCAAGGCCATCAATAAGAGGATTTCCCAGATTGCAGTGGCATCATCAAAGCATGACTTGAACATATATATTGGAGAAATAGACCAATTTATTACATAAATATTTATTTATGATTGCAATTTATTGATTCCCTAAGGAGAATATATGTAGGGAATCAAATTATGACCCATTGTCCAGCATATTCCTTAACATCCAATTCAATGGAGTGAGGATACCTGTACTCTGGAAAACATATATCCTAAGTCTAAATATACTTCTCATTAGCAGTGAAGTTGTCTGGAGTACCGCTGACCCATGTACACCTACTTAGATAAACAGATACAATTTATAGCGGACCTCAGACATGAGCACAGGATCTTCCCTTCTATTGTCAAAATCCAACCAGCCCCTCATTAGGAAATGGCAAAAAGATGCCATCCAATTTTAACAAGTCTGAATCCAGGAAAAATTATCAGAAAAATATCTCAATTCAGCGAAATATCTGAAAACCTGTAAAAATGACAAGATATCAATTTTCATATATGTAAAAGTAGTTTCTAAAAAAATAAAAATACGTACCTCAAAATTAAAAAATTCTAAAAATAATTTCCTAAAACTAGATGATTAAATCATAATCTTTTGAAGTTTATAAAAATTTAAGATCATTTTAATAATAAATCATGGATTCCTGAAAACTGCCTTGGGATGAAAAAGGATAGGATTATATTCTGTATTTAAAAAAAAATGTCAGATTTATGTTAATCTGATGCCAGCTGCCCAGATACGTGGTCAACAGGTGCTGGGACTTGAATTCTAGTCAAGCTTAAAACAGCTTGTACTGTATAAACTGAGGTAGCTTAGAATGGCACACCACCTCATGTATCCAAATTAGGTAGGAAAATGACACGGTTAAAACAATTCACCCTCAGTACCTTTGCTCTTTCGAACGTCCAAAAATAAAATAATCACATGGAGAGAGCTACCAATGAGAAATTGAGAAGACTGATTATCAGATGTCAACGCAGTTAGAGAGGTTACTTTCTTCTGAACTGTTGGAGCAACTATATAATAATTTTACATTGACTAATTTCAGTTGTGGCCAGTACTTATGATCTTGAGCTCTTCAAACTTAATATCCGGGTTTTGTGGTTTGTAAGATAGTATCAGAGCAGAGACTTCGTCCAACTTTATCCTCTCAAATTTATCATCTAATTTGCATTGCCTCCTCTCCTCTAATTTCCATGGCCCATCTTGGCCGTGAGAGAGAGTGTTGGAGCGAGTATATAATAGTCTTACATCTACTAATTTCAGTTGTGGCCAGTGCTTATGCTCTTGGGGCCTTCAAACTCAACATCCGGATTTTGTGGTTTGTAAGACAATGACCTGATTGGGGTATTCAAAGGACTAATCTCGCAAGATAAAGAAAATTCAAGCAAAAGAAAAATGGAAAACATGATAGAATTAGTAGCTCTGTTATGAAAACACGTGCAGCATCATATAGCCCTCGTGGCTTGAAGGGAGTAGCAGGATACCCCACCTCTCCGAATAGTTTAACCTTTACTTGGATCAAGCATATGAGATAAGCGCCTAGAGAAACTGGAGTTTCTTTTTTTCTAAATACGTGGAGACTCCAGCCTCACGGAAACAGACATAGGATTTCCACCATCTATGCACTCATGGAGAGGTGTGGATATGCGCGCTGCACTGCACTGCCACAGCAGGTGGTGCAGCAAGTACTTCTCCCCTCACCTAATATCTAGACAAGATACATTGGAAAGAATGTTTGTTCTCTGCATCCTAGGCTTTGTCACATCCTGTGATTACCAAATGGTTGCATGTCTTTAAAATTTTCAGTTTTGATGACAGGATAAGTATTTCAACTTCAAGGGAGTTTTGGATTTTTAAATCTCATTGTGGCAAATTCCTCAAGGATTGTTCAATACCAGTAACTTAATCTAGGGCTTCATTCCATTGATCACATACTAGGGATCATCCTGCAAGCTAACCAGTCTATCATCTTCAACCCTTGAATAAGCTAACCGGTAGGTTTGCAACCTGACAACCACAGTTTCAGGGAGAATCCTGCCTCAAAACAGCAACTGCCTTCAGGAACCTGTCCAAAGAGGGGAAATGACATCCAGCTATTTGAAGATCTGTCACCTATTGTTTTCAGAGCAGTGGTCCTGGATTAGCTGTTCAAGTAGTTCCCGTCCACTTCTGGGAAGTATCCCCAGGAGAAAATTGTCGAAGAGAAGGAAGTTCTCCTTCATCCCCAAGCCTACATGCTTGTTTGCACATGAAGAATATCCATGATGGAGGTAGGAGCAAGCTGACTTTTTGTTTTCATGCGAATGGAATGTGTGGGTAGAGCTATATATGCAAACATATAGAGATTGATGCTGCTGAAAACCAGGCTCATTGCATGGAGAGTGGCAAGGTTGAGATTGCTAAAAAGTGACTAGGCTGAGATTTTACCATCTTCATTCCAGAAAGAGGATCAGATAATTCATACAGCAGAACAACCAAGTATTAGAAAACCTTTTGACTATTAGAAACCTCAACTTTCCATCACCATAACTGAAACATGAGCAAAGGCGAGACAACATTTGATATGATTCATCCAATTCCTTCTATGAAGGTATTTTCTTCTAGCATTCACATAGCGGCTTTCAACCATGCCATGTTCCATCCCATGTCAAACTTAATCAGCAATTTCTCTGTTACTGAACAGTGAACCAAAACTTGGATTGGCAAGTTGAGAGGCGTAGAACTCATATAGGCATGGAGTGGCTCATGAATACCCGGCATGGGAGTAAATGGCTACCCATATATATATAGAGAGTAATACGCAAAGTGATGCTCCTGAACTTGACGAGGCTAAACAAAGGCAAAACAATGAGCAAACTTGCTTTGATACCATGTTACTTAGTGAAATTCTGATCCAAAACTTGAGTCAGTAATGAACACACTCAAAACAGTATATGCACAAAATGGCTTGGGAAAGTTTGGTGTGTGGCTAAAACTCTTGCTAAGACTCACCTCCCCCCAGCAACAAACCCAAGTAGAGTTGTATGGCAAGTGACAATTTAGAAACTGAGGCCGAATGGGGAGAAAACCCAATGAGCAAATTGGCATTGGCACTTTGCTATTGAACTGAATCATCGACCTGAAACTAATACAGGCATGGAAAGGGTTGTGAATATATTGGTATGAGACTAAATGACTTTCAGCAGCCCCCCTCTCCTCCACCCCCCGAAGATTTGGGTGGAATCGTACAGCAAATGGTGCTCCAAAACCTGCAAGCTTAATGGAATGTGTGGTGGGTCTACCTCACATGCATGCATGTGGCTTTGCATTGCCCCTCCAATTTGGTCATCGTGAGAAACTTGACAACAACATTTGCTGGGATTACACTGTCACTAGAGAGAAGCCAAAGGGAATGTTCTCCAATCCGGAACCCTCTTCCATAACCCATTTCATTAAAAAACACCTCCAGTCCCCTTCTTCCAAATAGGAGTTTATCATCTTAAAGGGAATAAAAAACTAGACCAACCAAGTTCTTCATATGGCATCAGCCAAGTCCAGGGCAGCACCTCAATTTAGACCCACACCACACCTGAAGGCTATAGAGAATCATCCATGGCTCATTAATGGGTGGCTCTATCACAAGCTACGTGGAGACCGGGGAGGCCTTTTCTCCCAGAATAAGCAAAAAGGACAAGCCAGCACATGCCTAGGACACCATTTAAGTCTCCAGGCCAGTGCCTTGTTCTGCTTCTGTGGCCATGTCCCTTGGGCACATAATGCACTGCAGGACACATGGAACTCCAAGACCAGGACACAATGCATACATCAGGCATTTTTTAATTATCAAAATGATTGGAATTAGGCATGAGATCCTGGTGTGTGGACAAACTAACCTGATAAAGCTCCATTAGACACGTAGAAAGGGTAATGTAGTGCCCATAATATTGTATCCTGATAGTAGTGGAGATGGATTATTGGCTCAACAAGAACATATCCTAGACAAATGACAAACTCCACAGGGACAAAGTAATATCTCATACGTTTCCGACTTAATAACTACATATTTGAAAAGCTATTAAATCCTTCTCATCGGAGAAAAATTACCTGAAGGTGGCAACGGCGGTCAAAGCAGGGAAGCAGAACCCGGTGGTGTAGATGGGAGCCGCAGACGGTGGCAGGTTGAGCGACCGGGAGGCCCTTACCAGTGGCAGGAACGGGGGAGGCAGCGGGCCGAGCGGGGGGAGGGGGCCGGCGACAGGAGCGGGGGAGGATGGCAGCACGCAGTCACAGTGGATGCCAGCGGGGAGAGGATGGGGAGGGGAGCGGAGGTTGGCGCGTGGTCACAGCGGATGCCGGCGGGGAGAGAATGGGTAGGGGAGCGAAGGCCGGCGATCACAACGGAAGCTGGTGAGGTGAGAGGGGGGCGCGACGGCGGGGAGAGAGCACGGCGGTGGTTAGGGCATCGGAGGGGGGAAAGAGGGATGCAGGAAAAAGAGCGCTCGGGGTGGGGTTGGAGTAAGAATTTTTGTCAACAGCTATAACTTTAGCCGTTGACAAAAAACGGGTATGTCAACGGCTAACGTGTTAGCCGTGGACATTTAATTTTTTTCATTTAATTTTTTTTCTTTTATTATATATGTCGATGGTTTGTTCGAAGCCGTTAACATATATGCTACATATATCAACGGTTAAATTACAGCCGCTGACATATAATAGGTATATGTCTACGGTTAGTTGAACCGTTGATATATAACACAATTGTAAACGGTTATTTGGTAGCCGTCGACTAATAGTCTTTTTGTCAATAGATACCTTTAGCCGTCGACATATACTCGCTGACAAAACCTATCTTCCTTGTAGTGACCTCACGAGTCTGTTAAAATACAAATACCTACGTGTAAGTTTGTCGTATATATTTAGCATAAAAAGTATATTTCTATATACAACACATTTTTGTAATAATTTTTTTTAGTGCTAGATGTCTATACAACTTTTCTAATGAAATATGTGCATTTTAACTAAGGGTATTGTTCATATTTTCATTTAACAACTTTCACATATTTTATGTAAAGTCATAATATTTTAACTTTGGTAAAATTCAAAACAAACTAGATAGTTAAGGGGATGTACGGAAATGCTATCATAGTTAAGGGACTTATGTGCATATATGAATTATAGTGAGTTATTCATAAATACAAAATCTTTTAGGAGTTATTTGCAAAATGCTCTTTCCTTTAATTATGCAACCAAGACCTATAGCTTCTTAGAGAAAAAATGTGATATTTGTTTTTTATTTCTTTTCATGGGGTTGTGTTGAGCAATTTGTGTTTTTCATATTCCCCATGTTTTGATGATAACACACTGTGAAAATGTTAAGATCTTATTTCTATGAGAGTGAGAAATTTCTTTGTTTCATTGTTTAGTTGCTAAAGGTTTCGGTCATAAATTGTGTAAATTCTGTGACTTAATCGCTTTAAAGGTTTCTTTACTCTCACAATTAAAAAAGCTAACTGGAACTTCGATTAAACTTCAGGACTTCAAGTAACTTGTAGTTAGTTCAGTACTAATCGAAACATCACTCTCTGGTTTAATCGGTTTAGTTTTTCTAAGTGTTCTATCGATTAGGTAACTAAGGTTCACTTCGATTGGCAGTGTCTTAGTCACTTCGAATAAAGAACTTAAAGTTTTCTATTAATTAGCTTTATAAATCTTCCATCGATTAGCATGTTAAGTTCTCTATTAATTAACATTTTAAAGTCACATTCGATTACCATTTAATGTGTTTACTTTGAATCTGTCTAAGACTTGTTTCAATTAACGTTTGAGCCGTCACTTCGATTATCTTGATAACGTTAATCGAAACTCAATTTAGAGTTAAGTTTTGTGTCTTAATCGAAACAGAGTTTTAAGTTGGAAGTAGGAGGTTGTTCCTCTTGTTGGTTGAACAAAGGGTCTGCTAGAAGTAGGAGGTTGTTCTCTTCTTAGTTGAAGAGAGGTTCTACAGTTGTAGGAGGTTATTGTATAACCTGCAAGGGGTTGGTACCTTGTTGTTAATGGATATTTATGGCCCAAGAAATTGGTTCAGTTGGGTCCACTCCATATTGAATTTTTATTTTTATTTTCACTTTTATAATGTTTGATTTTTTTATTACAAACAAGTTAGCACATAATTACACCTATGACACCTATGGCTAACTTAAGACCTAATAGTTCAAACGCTGGATATTCACTGGTATCTACGCGATCTTCCGCGGTAGTTCGTCCTCGATCCCTTGTCCAGATCAACGCGCTCACTGAAGAATCCGCGCCGTAGCGATGTCCAAATCATCTGGATAGTAATTCCCAACTCTCGGGAAGTGCATGCAGCAGAGACGGGAAGTCTCTCGGCGCCTCGAGAACGGCGCCCAGAGGAGGAGGAGAGAGAGAGGGGACAGCCAGCCTTGAAAGCTCTTGGAGCTTGGCCCAGGGCTTCTCAACAGCGCGTATATATATTAAGTCAGCGCGATTTTTCACAAAAGTCCCCGACTTAATATAAATCCCATTTAAGTACCACCGACTGAGAATCTGTTTGCATGTAACCCTCTAGGCCCATTAACCAATCCGATTTTCAGCCCGTTAACTCTAATAATAAATTATTGACTTATAGTAATTAATTAATATCTAATGTTTAATTATTTACTTAACCGAATTAACATCTCATGTAAATCCGGCCGAACTTCTGATCAAGTTGGGTGCCAAGCAACACCGCATGATCCCGAAAGATAATGAGGTTCAGCAACCCACTCATGGAACCTGTCTGTCCACAGTTACCGCATGGCTATAATCCTTCGTTCGCACAATGCTCTCAAGTTAACCTAGGATATGGTCAACTGTCAAATCCTAGATGGTCAACTCACTTGAATCAGACTCCAGTGTATAATATCTGAAAACACCTTTTCTGATATTGTGTTTGCTCTAACCAGAGACTCCTACATATCTATTCTAGAGCATTCTCTCTCCAATTACCTAAGAGCGAACGACCATTTATTGAACAGACAATCACCTTCGAAGGTCTTACGCTGAACCCAATCCTTAACTATTAGAAATCTCATGCATAGGGATTCGTAAGCCAAAGTCAAAGTCGAGAAGTCCACCGACAAGGTGTCTTTGGTATCTCAAGTCCAAGGATCAACCACGCCACTGTGATGATGAATCAAGTCGATTGACAGTCAGGTAAATTATCATTCGGCGATTCATATCGGATCAGTTCAGTGAACTCATTCCCCAATGAGCACCTACAGGTTCACAATTATGTCTCCAAACAAGTGACTAACGAGATCAGTCACCCTCATCATATGAGCTAGAATAACTTGTACTAGTCTTACTGAATGTTCGATGTCCTTCTCAAATATCTTACGACTAGGAATAATTAAGAATATATGTTTATAAGTCATCAGTCTCATTATTATGATCTCATCATAATCCGATGACTATTGCACACAGTCAAGGACTTCATTATGCATACTTATAAATATGTCAATCTACATAACAAATAAATGTCGTTTATTAGTAAACCAGATTGAAATAAGTGCCTAATAATTGGCTTAGAGAACACATATATCCATTAGGTAGCATGCCGCTCATAAGCATATATGAGTGTACAACAATCTGACAGGAATGGTGCATCATTTGTGCAGATCGTGGTCGAAATAGGTACATGCTCAGCCTCATCGGCCGAAAGAAGGCATGCTCGGCTCAGTTGTCAAGCGATGTACAAATCCCCCAGCAAGATGTTTGATATGAGGCATAGCGATGGGAAGTAGGTGGATTTCCCCTGGCCCAAGACCCCAGTCGAGCCAGTCTGCTTGACCCTAATGACGAAGACATTATATTCATTATATGTAATTCGATATACCATTTCATGATGAAGTCCACGAATATGTGCAATAGATATTAAATTATGATAAGATCATAATAATAGAATTAATATTATGTAAATGCATATTCTTAATTGTTTCTAGTTGAAAGATGTTTAAGGAGGATATCAAACATCCAGTGAGACAAGTACAGTTACTCATTCTCACAAGATGAGGGTGACTGATCTCATAGTTACTTGTGGGGAGACACAAAAGTGAACCTGCAGGTGCTCATTAGTGAATGAGTTTAATCAATTGATCCATCATGAATCATTAGATGGTAATATTACCTAACTATCAACCAGTATGATTCATCGTCACAGTGACGTGGTTCGTCCTTTGACATGATATACTAATGGCACTTTGTTGGTAGACTTTTAGACTTTGACCTTGGCTTATAGATCTCTAACTATGAGATCTTAATTAGTTAAGTGATTATGTGATCAATGGGGGATCACTCGCTCTTGGTAATTAGAGAGATAATGCTCTAAGGAATGATGCTCATGAGTCCTTGGCCCAGGTAGGACAGTATATCTGAAAGGTCTTTTCTGATAGTACTTTGAGGCATCTAATCTAAGTGAGTAAACTAATTAGAGTTTGATAGTTAACCATACCCTAAGTATACTTGAGATCATTAATACAAGTATAAAATTATAGCCATGTGGTAACGGATGACGAAAAGGTACCTTGAGCAGGTTGTTGAACCTCATTACATTCTAAGATCATGTGGTGTTATTTAGCACCCAATTAAATAAGAAGCTCGGTCGATTATCATAAGATGATAAAATCGATTAAGTAACTATTTAATATGAAATGTTAAATAAATTACTTGTAGTCAATAAGGGATTACTAAGCTTATTGGGTTGAAAACTAGGCTAGCACTTGGACCTAGAGGGTCACACTCACAAGGTTCTCAATTGATGGGAATTAAGTGGGAATTTATATCAATCTAGAAGTAGTTTTTGTGAAAAGCCACCAGGAGTTAATATAAATATACGTCAGAGAAGAACCTTGGGCCAAGCTCTAGGGTTTCTCATAGTCTGGTCATCCTCTCTCTCTCTCTCTCTTTTGGCTGCCCTTCTTAGAGAAGGGTGCCCCCCTCCTCTCTCTCTCTCTCTCTCTCTCTTGGCTGCCCTTCTTAGAGAATGGTACCCCCCCTCCTCTCTCTCTCTCTCTCTCTCCTGTCTCGACTCTTACGTAGTTCGATGCACCACTCACATGCTGTGGGCACTTGCAATAGGAGGAAAGGCAAGAGATCAGACGGATCCCTCTAGAGAAGAAGTGAGGACGATCCATCAACAAGAGAACCGTGTGGATACCGCTGAAGGCCGAGCATTTACACGGTTAACGGTACCCCTCAAATAGAATCAAGATTGTGAATTCGACTTTGCATAAGGTGAAGAATCGTTCTTCCCTCGTTTTATTTCTTAAAAACTAATCGGGATATCATGGGGATTGTTTTAATTTTTGCTACATAATCATATTAATAAATCTTGTTCGATTTCCCTGTGTGATCCTTACACATCCTAGAGGGTCTAAAATCTATATAGAGAGAAATTGGGTCTTCTGCACATCGATTGTAGAAGGAAGGTCAATGACAGGGGACCTATCCTTCTTAGAAAGAAACACAGCCAATCCATATAAGTCGGACATTGTTTCAAGGTATAAAATAACAAAAGAGGATAGTATTGAAATCCACATTCCCAAGTTAATAAATCACTACAAAAGAGAAAAGAACCCCCTACATACATTGGGCATGAGTTGGCTTGGAACAATCAAGCAATATCTCAATACCCCGGTTATTGTTACTTATGTATGTCTGTTAAACCAATCACATAACTATTGTATAATCTTGTTCTCTTATATTAATAAAGACTTCATATTCATTATGTGTAATCCGATAGGATGCTTCACAATGAAGTCTATGAATATGTACAATGGATATTAAATTATGATGAGATCATAGTAATGGTACTAATATTATATAAACACATATTTTTAATTGTTCCTAGTCGGTGGATATTTGAAAAGGGCATCAAATATCCTGTAAGCTTAGTACATGTTACTCATGATCATAAGATGAGGGTGACTGGTCTCAATACCCCGGTTATTGTTACTTATGTATGTCTGTTAAACCAATCACATAACTATTGTATAATCTTGTTCTCTTAGCATTAATAAAGACTTGATATTCATTATGTGTAATCTAATAGGATGCTTTATAATGAAGTCTATGAATATGTACAATGGATATTAAATTATGATGAGTTCATAGTAATGGTACTAATATCTTATAAACACATATTTTTAATTGTTCCTAGTCGGTGGATATTTGAAAAGGACATCAAATATCCTGTGAGCTTAGTACATGTTACTCATGATCATAAGATGAGGGTGACTGGTCTCATAGTCACTTGTATGGAGACACTAAAGCGGACCTGTAGGTTTTCATTGGTAAATGAGTTTACTAAATTGATCCAACATGAATCACAAGATGGTAATTACCTGACTGTCAACCAGTTTAATTCATCGTCACAGCAGCATGGTTGGTTCTTTTATCTGAGACACCAAAGATACCTTGTTGGTGGACTTATGAATTTTGACATTAGCCTATAGATCTCTAGCCATGAGATCTTAGCCAGTTAAGGTATTGGGTCCAGCAGAATACCTTCGAAGGTGATAGCATGTCAAAAAAGGTGTTTTCTGACATAGCTTAGTGACATCTGATCCAAGTGAATGAACTAATTAGAGTTTAATAGTTAATCATACACTAGGTTCACTTGAGACCATTGGTACGAGTGAAGGATTATAGACACGTTGTTATTGATGATGGAAAGGTTCTTTGAGCGGATTGTTGAATCTTATTGTCTTCCGAGATACGCGGTGTTGCTTGTCACCTAACTTGATAGAAAATCCAGTCGATTATCATGAGATGATATGTCAATTAAATAATTATTTAATATGAGATATTAAATATATTATTTTAAGCCAATAAAGGGTTATTACACTTATTGGACTGAAAACTGGACTGGCACTTAAGCCTAGAGGGTTACACGCACAAAGATTCTCAGTCAATGGTATTTAAGTGAGATTTATATTAATATAGGAACATTTGTGAACAACCGCCTTAATTAATATAAATACTAGTCAGGAGGGAACCCTGAGCCAAGCTCGAGGGTTCCCACCGTGCTCTTGCTGCCCCCTCTTTTCTCCATCTCCTAGCCGCCCCCTTTGAGAGGGGTGCCCCCCATCTCTCGCCTTTGCTGCCTCAAGTTTCGCCCACTGAAGTCACCACTTGCATCCTGTGGGCATCATCGCAGAAGAAAACAATCGGTGATCACATTGATCCAGCTAAGGGATCAAGAACAAATCATCAACAGGAGAATCGCGTGAATACCACTGGAAGCCAGGCACTTATGCAACTAGTGACATCGCTCCTCCGGAACTGAATGAACGTAGATCCTAATCCATGCAAGGTGATAATCAAATTACCCACTTAGTTTGTTTTAGTCAAAACGGATCAAGAACAGTAGGGATTAATTTTATTTTTCATTGCGTTGTCGTATATTAATTATTTCTCGATCTCCCCGCTGGATCCTTATAGTTATGAAGGAATGAATCGAGAACCGAAGACTGGCCTTCAATACTTCCTCATAGATACAAAAGGCCCTAGTTGTGGCATCATCAGCATGGCAATCAGGGAGAGGGGCTATGAAGCTTACAGCCCCAAGGGTCTGGCACCCAAATTTAAGGAACTGGACCTCCCTAGTACTCACCATTGAGGAGGCCTCTCCAACCCTCTCGCCTCTTGGTCGTTGCACCCATTATCTTTTTTTTTTTTTTTTCCCTCCTCATTATGTAGAAAGCTTCTTGGTCAGAGATGGAAATCAACAATGAGGAAGAGGCTACCTATCTCTCTCTACTCGTGAATGCGCCTATACATATAGCACACCCCCCCCCCCCCCCCTAGCCTGGACAAATCCCATGGGATGATGAGTCATTAGAGGTAAAACTAAAAGGCATCAGGGTGAAGGGCTTACCACAAGTAAGGTCGGAAAGCAAACACCGACTTACTAGCTCTAGAACTTAAAACTAAGCCCGTTCCCAACCTTCTCCTGACCTAGCACCTAAGCTTCCCTCGACTCAAGTCCACTAGTAGTAGTGCTCCCCAAGGACCCCCCATTCGGGGTTGTAGCCATCTACCCAACACACAGCACATGCCCAATTGGAGTTTAGGGGATTGATGGTTCCATCCCTCGAGGCACCCCCTGAACTTCCTAAGGTCGCCACCTCAGGCTCCTCAAGCCACTCTATCACACTGCGAAGGTCAACAGGCAGTGATGAGGCCCATTAAGATTGGGCTGAGTTGTGGCCCACTCACTAGCTAGGCCGACCCCAGCTTTCCAGGTCATATCCGTCTGGCCTAACCCATAAGCTCGAGTTGGCCTACCAGCTCCACAGGCTGACGTGACGTGGCAAGCCACCATTCATTCAGGTAGTAATACCACTCCACCACTCGGAGAGCAACAAATGGTCAATGAGGATTGGCTTCCAAATGCCACGTCCCCAACGATCGAACCCTATATAAGCTTCACTAATCAACCAGGAGAGGTAAGTAACTGAGACCCTCACATTTAAAAAAATAAAATAAACTAACCTCGGACTTAAGCTCGGAAAAAAGACTGGGGCTGACTTGACCGTCGGAGGGTTTTCCATGGGCATATCGCTCAGCCTTAAGCTTCATCCTTGCAGGAATGCAAACCAGGACTCAGAGGCCACTCCACATCCTCGTCGACTAGGAATCGTATTGGGTCATCATCAAGTACTAAAAACGATCTACAAATTAAAATCAGATACATTCGATTATTATGGCAAAGGTAAACTTAAACTCATTTTCATGCAATAGTGGTGGAACTACATACATTAGCAAGAGAGTAATTCTGGAATTTACTTAGTAAGGGCTGGTTAGTTTTGGGGAATAGGATGCCTTGTGATGTGTGTTCCGCGAATGCGAGTTTGAGAACGCAGACGCGCTATTCTTGTTGTTCTAGGTATAAGAGATCTAAGTATAGAAAATCTGGAATTATGTATCCATGAAACAAATCGGCCCTAAGAGTAAGAGGGGGAGGGGGGATTTTCTATTGTCGACTAACAGGTAATAGGTTGCAAATGGATACCTGACTTCTAAGTATCCAACTAGTTTCCATTCTTGTTAACGAATACGGAACTCGCAAACAATCAGACAACAGAAAATGGATCTCTGATAATTGTTAAGGATTGAAAATGGATACAATCGTTTCCGCATTCACTAACCCGTTCTCATTTGCGAAATATGATGTGTTATCGTAGTATTTTGCACATATGAAAGGATCAGTAAGATTTATACCAATAGGTAAAGTAGATTTAAAATTTAAAGTTCATAGATTGTAAGAATGTATATAACTTAGGACCTTATGGGGGTAACGGTGATTTAAAATAACTTATTGTTGTAGTGTTGGCGATGGCAAAATTTTCTGTTTACTTTTATTTTCGTTTCTATTTTCTATTAAAGGCAAAAGTGGATGCTGAAGTAAAAAAATATTTTTGTTTTTGTTTTCATCCGCATTAAATCCTACAGAAAACAAAAGTAGAAAATGCCATTCTGTTACCATTTCTGACCCGCTTGCAGTAAGGCGTTTCCTATGACGGTTCTTGTGACCGTTGAATCGCACTAGTGGTATATGCCATCCGGTGTCAGGGGGAGGAGGGAATCACGCAAAGAATAATATCCTTTTTCGATGTGTTTACGAAATTTCTAGTTGAAAATTATTTTTGACTTTTACTTTTTGCATAGAATGAGTTGAGGGAGAAAAATTATAACTAGTTTTTATTTGTACAAAAATCAACTCTTTCATAACAACTTCGTTTTTTCTCTAATCTTGGAAGCTCCCTTCTTGTAACTTTTGATTAAAAATCAAAACACAAATTTAATATCACATAAATAGCTTCCAAGATCTAATAACTTTTATAAAAAATAATTAAATAAAAATATAAAAATACTTTCAAATAAAAACTACACCCTTCATCACTAACGGCAGCAGCAACCGGTGGGTGCGTCAAAAACCAGGCAGCAACCGCCGCAGGAGAGTGACGTGCCAGCAATGGCTTCCACCCCGATAAGATAACCTGTGCCAGCAATTCTTTTATTCTTTTATTATCCTTTTTAGTGATTTTCCTATTGACTGACTAGAACTCATTCAAACCAAGCCAAGCAAACAGTGACGCCAACTAAAAGTTGCTTTTCGATGGACTCTTCCAGCTTCCAGCCAGGGAAGATTTTATTGAATAAGGATTTGGTACGCCATAACATATTGTAAAGTATGCTAAAATATTATAAAAACCCTTCTATTTATATTGCTGTGAATTATAAATTATTATATTAATCATTATATTTCAGAAATAGTTGACCCATACCACACCTTTGTTAACTGATTCTGGTTTTCACTTCAAAACCACCAAAAATCAAAACTAGAGGTGGTTTCATAATCTTGGACTTATTTTTGCTGATTCTAATACCAGTGGTTTCATAATCAATATTTTACAGCACATCAAACAATCCCTTAATCGCATAATCCAAGGACATGTTTGCCGCACCTTCCAATTGGAAGTACTGATAAATATTTTTTGTCGGAAAGAAAAGACAGATATTGAATACCACTTGCATGGCATCAAGGTTGATTTTTTACTTCTCATCAGAAGCTCTAAATTATGACCTTGTATATTGGAAAGAAGTGAGATTGGTAGGAGAAACTTGATGATAACATACAATTAAGTATAACCACTTTCATCTTTTCGTTTTTATGTTAAAGAGGAAGCTAAAACTGCCAACTAAAAGCTACGTCAAATATTTCCTAATCTTGTATTAGTCATACTCTCACTTGAGATGGTTCATCTGCCTACATTGTGTCCATACACAAGTTTACTCACCCTTCGTTTCCGTCCACGAGCCCTGTACACTGCTGGAACACACGGCCTATGTCGTGCAGTGATTCGTAACTCGGGAAAGAAACAAGCTGGTGGACGATTTCACCTCTAGATTCTTAATGATCCGACATCATTTATTTTTTTGAACACGTCTTAAGTGAGGTTTAAATCTCATAGCTATTGAAGCCTGTATCAAACACAACTATTTCATATAATCTGACGTCTTTCTAAGACCAACCGCTGAAAGAAAAATCCTACAGACCACACCCTCACACTCGAGGTGCATAAGCCTACTAGGCGTTGAACCCATGACTTCCCCAAGTGGAGTGGCTATGGGGTGCCAACTGAGCTGGGTGCAGTTGATATGATATCATTTAGCAGAGTGTACCACGACGTCAAACAAAACAAACCACCTTGCAAATGGTAATCTAACAGCAACTTGGATCACCTATGTAATGCAACTAACAGGAGAGAAAAAGCCCTCTATCTCAAGGAAAGATCTCAGAAAACACTACATAACACGAGAGACATGCCGTGACAAAGGGACCCTCTTCTATTTCTTTTTTGCGTTAACGTCGATCAGATCTTAGTGTTATTCAGGAAACGATCTTAGTGTTATTCAGGAACCAAGGTTTCCTCTTAAACGCTCTTATCACGAGATCGATTAACCCCAAAGACCATGAAAGAGACAAAAAAAACTATGCATCAAGAGCTAGTTTCCTTGATCCATCCACAAATGGTGTACCAAAGTCTTGTAATATCAAAAACTTGGAATCAACGAGATGGAGAAACATTTTAACATCCCGGATTTAATTCCTAGAGAAGTGCCCTAATTTATTGGGCACAACACAGTCAAATAAACCAGTAGTTCTGCAAATGCCCAAATATATCAAGACTATGATGTGCAAACAGCAATGCACGTAAGACTTGCACATTATATATTACGAGTCAAAAAAAATGTAATGACCTCTCTCGATGATGATGAAGATGGCACCGCAATGGCAGGTGTCACATTTCATTTTGTGCTCGAAATTTACCGACAAACAACCTCAGCTTCCGGCGAGACCCTTGCTCTTGGTAAACACACCGACTGTGATCATCATATTCTTCAAATATGCTAAGACAGACGTTCAAAACTTTTTGGGGACTTACCTCCACCGTATGGTTTGATCTGCTGCATCTAAAATTCCCACCTACTGAAAAAGTTTTTGCAATCTACTAAGAGCAGCATTGGCCGTCTTGTTGGTTGGTTCAAGAACAAGTGCATACTTAAAATCTGCAGGCAGGCAGTGTTGTCAGGACCGAGAACAGAAAATAAGAACAATTAAAGAAATCATTCTTATAGTAACCCAGCTTAGGTGCTTTTGCTAAGTAGGTTAAGTGGTGGACCTTCCATGGCCTCCTTATAGTAACCCAGCAGCTCTCTAGCAGTTCCCCTTCTCAAATGGGCTTTTACATTCTAAAGATGAAACAGAAAATAAGCACATTTAAAGAAAATATTCAGAAGTAAATACAAAGAATATAAGCAATCATTCAGAAATAAAGATAAAAATTGTACCTTGCATTTTGCAGATCAGGCAATTATGAAACACATATGATGATACAAATAGGCTCTTATGAATTGTGTACACAATTATAAACATATATGATGATACAAACAGGCTATTATTAATTACATATGATAATACAAACAAAAAACATGGCTACAAGATCAACTGATCCTTAAATGGTTCCACGCAGACAGCAGCCTTGATTTCATGCAGACTAGACGGAATCACCAGGGATCAGCCATATTTATATTTTTCTATTAATTAGGATATTTTTTGTGCCCTGGGATCATTTCAGATCGGCTAACATGGACTACCTTTTAGTCAAATGATCCTGAGAACCCCAACCCTCCATCCATTCTCTTTCTTCCTTTTTTTTTTTCTTTTTCTCGTTTTCGGGATGGGGAAGATCTGTGCTTTTCATCATAAAGATAGACTATTTATGTTTAGCATGAACAAGTATAGTCCAAACACAAATCATTCCGACAACGCCTTCTTAAACAAAAGGGACATTATTCAAATGGATAGACACTAACCTTTTTATCAAGACTTATAGCGGTGCTACAATCAGCTTCTGCTTGTAGAAAACTGCATGGATCCAGTATCATATATCATAAATATAATGCAGGGGAGTAATTAAAAGAAAAAGACATACAGAAGGTTGTAGTACCTCCCCATCTCCAGGTATGCAGCTGCCCTGTTACTGTAATATGTTGGATTCTTTCCACTCAATTTTATCGCTTCAGAATAGAAACTTACTGCCTTTTGCCACTGCTTATCTCTGTAAGCAATGTTTCCCTGGATAAATGAAAAGCATGAACATAATTAAAGGAAACAACAACCAAAAACATAAAATCACAAAACCAAACGGTGAACATTTGACACGTGACATTGAATGCAATAATATACACAAGAATACTTCTCTCAATATGAAAATATCGGTCTTAAGAAGATAAAATCACTAGTGTGAAAATTATATGGTGTTTAGCTAGGTTTTCTGCCACACATAACCAGGGAAAAAAAATTATCCTTCATGTAGTTAGAGGGTTACCTATTCTTATTACAAAGCATGCAGATGGAGTAAAATCTGACCTTCTCTTTTGCCATTTCAGCAGATTCTTCCTGGCTTATTGTATTACTTGATGAGTTGGATTTTATAATAATGTCAGCCTGTTCCTGAAGAGAGGCATACATAGTCTGCACAGTATCCAGAAGAAACCTGTCGGCTCCATGCCTAGCAATGAAGGAAATTGACACAGGGCATTTGTCATAGAACGTTAAAGGTACGGTGACCTGCAGAGAAAGAAAAGATTATGCCATTGTTGTGTGGATTTAACAGTTCACTTACAACAATACTAGCTTTGTAAAGGGAAGCATTCTGGTGAACAAATGAAAGCAATCACCTGGCAACAACCTGACATGCCTGCAATAGCTAATAGCTTAAATGCATGCATCTGGTAGTCCTCGGATAATATCTCCTTTGCACCATGTTTAGGTGGAAATCCAGGGACTGTAGGAACAACAAGAAGTCCATCATCCTGCATATGAACAACTAAAGCTTGGTAACCATGAAAATCTATGCTTGAATAAATCACACAGGATTTGCCATGAAATTATCAAAATGATCATCTGTAATGGAAAAAAATATGAAATCCTCACTTTGTATCCAAGGGACAAGAATGTAATTGTCTCATATTTCTATTCAAACAGACAGTTAAATGGGCTTCAATTAATGCCGACAAACATCACCAAGTCATGCCTTGAATGCAGGTATTATGTGCATGAACAGCTGCCCCATCCTCCCACCCACCCAACCCCCACCCGAAAAGAAAAAAGAAACTGTCAAAGCTCACAGCTGAGCCGAGCAGTTAATAAGCACCTATATCTCATCCCATAAGATTAAAAAAAAATATCAAAAAGGCTTGTGTAATATCTCTTGAGCAGTCAGATGATGTCCAATTAAGAGCGTTTGCTAAAATATCTTGTTTTACCTCTTAATTATGGTTGTGCAGTTACCATCTTAGTGCTTAAGCTAAAAATCTACACATATTTCTTAAGAGCCCATGGACACATGGAGAAGTCTGTGCAGTTAGGACTCCTTTCCCATCCCCAACGCACATTCAAACCACATTCTCTTCTCCTCAACGCAAGCTTTTCATTCCTCTTCCTTCCCCAACTTAAACATATTATAAGGTTGTATCTTATTTTTATTTCATTTACATTTGCATTGTAATTTAATATTTAATATTATATATTTTATACTTAAAAATATTATTTTTACAAATTATATATTAAGTTATTGATTTTTTTTTTTTTGAAAGTGGATAGTACCACAATTGTATTAACAGAAAAAAGATCATAAAAAGATTGGAGGATGTACAAGTATAGAAAACATCCACCATCAAGGAACCCTCTTCCCCCAAATACAAAACACCAAGTTGGTGAAACCCTCACTCGGGACTCCTCCAGAAGACAAAACAAGGAGGAGTTACATGTATTCACATTACAATAGGACTTGGCCCACTCAGAAACAAAAGAAAAGATCCTACGCATGGTAGCAACTTTGCACTCAAAAATTCTACTATTGCATTCCATCCATAATGCCCAAATCATGGATGGAGGATCATCCACGACAGCTTTCTATCCTGCTTCCTGTGACTGTGTCTTCCCCGTGCACGAAGAAGGTCCTCCACTGATGCCCACTGCCTGAGCCCAACTTGGAGACGGGTACCCACCATCTGATACTTCCACAGTAAAGGAACATGACATAAGCAGATGGTCCTGAATCTCTTCCTCCACTCCACAGAGACAACATGTGGTGGCAAATCCATAAGGAAGTGAGATAGCCTGTCACACGTAGGCACCGCTTTAGAGAGATCCTCCACATGAACACCTGAACTTTCGTTGGGCTATCGACTTTCCAGAGCGAAGAATGGAAGGCAAATCTGGTTCCCCCATCAGCTACAATGGAGTAGGCAGAGTTGACAGAATGGATGCCATTCTTGTCCCATCTCCAAGTACAGAGGTCCTCAGATGTATGGTCAAGTTGAAAGGGCTGCAACAATTAGAGTAGAAGAAGGAGCTCCCTCATCTCTTCATCTCTCAAGTTTCTCCTAAACAAAGGCCATCAAGCGGTGTTCGCTTGTGTTTCATCCACTACCTGAGAAACAAAGGCCGTCAGTTGGGAGGGAGATATCAAACAACTGCAGGAACAAGAGGCGAAGCGGCTGGGATGCACACCAGATATCCACCCAAAATAGAGTGCTCCTGCCATTACCCAAAACAATGGTAGAGGCGGCCTTGAACACATCAGCACTGCCCAAAATACCATTCCACAGAGGAGAAACATTATGGGTAGTGTGTAAAAGGAAGTCCCAGTGCCTAGCATTAGAATAGTACTTCTCAGCAATCAACTCCTTCCACAGGCCCGAGTCGTTATTCACCAGCTTCCACAACCACTTCGACAAGAGACCCAAATTGAAACATATGATGTTATTCAAACCTAATCCTCCATTCTCCTTGGATCTGCACACTGTGCTCCAGCAAACATGAAAACCACCCCTCTTAGGGTCCCCAAACCCATGCCAAAAGAACCTGGCACGAATGGAGTCCAGTCTCTTAACCATAGAAGCAGGGATCCCAAAAATGGAGAGGAAATAGGTAGGAAGACTATCCAGAACGGAGCTGCACAAAGTCAAACCACCCCCACAGCAGAGAGTCCTATGCTTCCACCCAGACAGCTGACGGTCAAACCTTTCCACTACCAGCTCCCAATCAATGCACTGTAGGGCCCCTGGCGAAAGAGGCATCCCCAGGTAACTCCCTGGGAAGACACCCCTCTTACATCCCAAAATGAAGGTGGCTCTTCTCAATTCTTGGTCACTGACATTGACACCTATCAACCGACTCTTATGGAAATTAACAGAGAGGCCAGTTACCTCTTTAAGCAGCTCCAAGATAAGTCTAGCTACCACCAGATAGTTCTCATCTGCATATAGGAAGAGGATAGTGTCATTCGCATACTAAAGGTGCGTGATATGCCTCCCTTGTTGGGAGGCCTAAAACCCTGAGATAAGCCTTGCTGCCTCAGCTCTGCTACAAAATCTACTCAGAATATGCACCACAAGAATGAAAAGTAGGGGTGAGATAGGGTCCTGCCAGAGCCCTCTCCCACTAAGAAATAAGGAAGTTGGCTGCCCATTAACCAGCACCGCAAAGGAAGCTGAGGAGACACTCCTTGATCCACCTAATCTTCTCACCAAAGTCCATCCTGGCAAGCACTCCTAGTGAATACTCCCAATTGACACTATCATATGCTTTCTCAAAATCCAACTTCAACAAGTAACCCTTCCTATAATGCACCTTCATGGAGTGAAGTGCCTCATGTGCCACCAAAAAGCTATCTTGGATGAACCTACCATTGATGAAAGCTCCCTGATTGCCACTGATGACCCTACCCACCATCCTCTCCAGCCTGAGGGCGAAGGTCTCAGTAATGATTTTATACACCTCATTTAGCAAGCTAATGGACCTATAATCAAACAACCACTGGGCCCTCTCTCTCTTCGGAATCAAGACAATAGAAGTCTTGTTGATGCCCCTTAGATGCGCCTTGCCTTCCTGAAAGTCTAACATTGCTTGGATAACATCGGCCTTCACAATGTCCCAACAGAACTTGGAAGAAAACCAAGAGGAAGCCATCAGGACCTGGAGCCTTGTCACTTGCAAGAGCAAACACCACCCTCTTAAACTCTTCCTTAAAAAAGGACAAAAGATCTCCTCTCTCTCTCCTCAAATGCGACCGAGGGTAGCAGATCTGCAATAAAGGATGGTCACTTGAGGTCAGCCTCAGAGAAAAGCCTCGAGTAAAAGTCCAACACATGATGCCTGATGTGTGCATCGCCTGTAAAAACTGTCACCGTCACCAAGTACCTTCAGCTGATTCAGTCTCCTACTGCCTAAAGCCACCCTCTGAAAATAACCAATGTTCTTATCACCCTTTTTGATCCACTTATCTTTCGATCTTTGTTTCTAGTAAATCTCTTCCCTCAAAAGGAACTAATTATATTCTGCCTTAAGCTTGTCCCTAGTTATCTTGTCCTCAGCATCTAGAAGGCCAGCTTCCTCTAACGCCTCCTATGCCTACAGCTGCTCCACTATCCTATCCTTGGCCACCTTACCAGGAAGAGTCTTGGAGAAACCCCACCTGCTCACATTGGCTGCCACCCTCTTGAGTTTAGTAATCAGCCTTGCCATAGCATTGGGGCTCTATGTATTCTGGAGCCAATTGCTAGCTACAATCTGTAAGAAACCCTCATCTCTCAGTCAATACCTTTCCATCCTAAACCTTGGCCTTCTAAAAGAAGAAATATGTGACTTCAGCAGGATAGGCTTGTGATTAAGGCCGTCCTTACCAAACAATCCACCTGCGACAAAGGAAAATGATCCTCCTAGTCTACAGAGACTAGGAACCTGTCCAACCTAGAGAGGGAGGGGTCTTCCCTCAGATTGGACCGCATGAAGAGTGCATTAGGGGTAGGAAAATCAATAAGGGCAGCTTCTGCAATGAAATCTCTGAACTCCATTTTCCCAGGAAAGTGAGACAACCCACTGCTCTCCACAGGAGACTTGATGGCATTGAAGTCTCCTCTAATACACCACGGCCTATCCACCTATAGATGGAAGGCCAGTAGCTCCTCCCACAACGCCTTCTTGTCTGACCTCGCCTGAGGGCCATACACCCCAGTAAAATCCCAAAAGAAGCCATATGTAATACAACGGAACATGAGCGACACCGCTGACCTCCCCACACACCTAAAACCTACGACTTCTTCATGCACATACTCATTCCACACACCATAATATCCTCTGCATTCCCCTCTACCGGTGAAGCCAAACCCTTAGTAAGTCTTCCTCCACCAATGTCTCTCATACTCTCCTCCCTCTCTCCCTCGCATTTGGTCTCATGGAAACAAAGAACATATGGCTTACACCTCCTCACAAATTCCCTTACCGCTCTCCTCTTCACCTTACCATACACCCCCCTCACATTTCAAGAAATGATCCTAATGAGGAAACCAATAGGTTTGACCTCTCCCCCTCCGCCTCCACCCTTCCTTCCTTTTCCCCTTCTTTGTCTTTCCTAATCGATTTCTCCCCCTTAGCCATCCTAGATAAAGCCCAACTGCCATCTTTTCTGAATATTCAAGAACATCTGTTTAACATCCTTGTCGATTCCCTCAAAGGACACCCCAATTTTATCTACCACATCCTTCGCATGTTCTTCTGTCACCTGCGCCACTTAGTCAACAATTCCTTCACCTCCTCTTTCTCCAGAGCCGCAGTACATTCAGAGTCCAGCTTAATCCCCCCATCTAAACCCAGCTGACCATCAAGGGAGCAGGGAACTAGTGACTGGGACAGCCCTGCCTCTGCTAGCTCCGTGTCCATCTGCTGAGAAAAGCCTTCGTCCTGTAAGTAGTTCAGGGTCTGCTCAGTAGGCTTCCAACCGAGCAGCCTTAGGGTCCTTTGCAAGAACTCAAGCTGCAGCTCAGAGACTTAGACCCCTGATGATTCCTACCCTACCATCTGCACCATTCCAGGGTCAACCGCTGGGTGCTGGAGGACATCAACCAGAACGACCGGTCGATCGGGTGATCCCTACCCTCCAGGTGCAAATGTACCCCACACCAAGGCCGATGCCCTAGACCTACAACAATCCGGCACAGGAACAACAATCAACCCCTCCCTCCTTAGAAGCAGCGGCTCCCCCAAAGGTTGGGGATAAGGAACCATGGGGTGGGGGGGGGGGGGGGGGGGGGGGGGGGGGGGGGGTGTTACGCCAGAGGAGACGACTTCTCCCCCCCGGCACTAGTCACAACGGTGTCCCGCCACCTCGCGCCGGCCAGCAATTAAGAGAGGAGGATTGTAGGTCCAAGCGAGACAAAAGCACCAACGGTGGAGAGACGGGGTCAGAACTGAGGGGAACGGTCGCCAAAGGCACCACAATGGACAGGAATGTCGGGCGAAGAGGGAGAGTCCGAATGGGCCTATGGACAGGTCCAGGGGAGTCAAGCAAGTCATCGGGTCGGCCCGATGACTGAGCTCCTAGCCCGCCTGATTGAAGCACCTGGTCCGCCAACGCAACAAGCCCGGACCCATCCGGCTCGCTCAGCCCCGATAAACAAGGATGGAATTGAAATTTGAATTTCCTAGCTGCCTCACGTGACGATCACGTTCCCTCCTATCATCCTGCTCCTCCAGCCCCGGCCACTAAAACCCTAGGCCAACCTTCGCTTGCCCATCGCTACCTCCGATCCTCTCAACAGTCACCCTAATGACTGCCCTTGCATTGCCTAAGACCACCTTGAGCACAGTTGGGACCGAAGCCATCAAGGACACTCGAGCCAGCACACAAGCACCCAGTAAAGGAGCTGCCTCCGGTGACCAAGAGATTACTTCCACGGGGTTAACGAAGCCATCCATCATCTCTCCAATCAGGCTCGGCTCGAAGAGAGGATGTGGAACGCCGACGAGCTTCAGATAGACATTCAGCATCCTCAAGTTGGGGTAAGAGGCAGTGAGAATATCCCATGCCTTGACCCGTACCACCCACTGAGTCCCCTCAATGCTCCCCGCATTAATGAGCTCATCGGCAATGGCCCGAGAGGGACGAACAAGGAGAAAAGACACCTCCCACAGCCGTCACACATCCCATCCCTCCCCCGACCATCTAGAGGATAGCAGGGGAAGGAGATCCTCTCTTGATGCTTTCCCATGGAACACTAAACAGAAGCAGCCATGGTTGGCAATATCAACTGATATTGATATGTATCGGTCGATACATATCGGTATCAGCCAGGACTGGTACTAATACCTTCCGAATCAGCCGATACCGGTGTTTGTAGTTAAAAAATTAGTAAAATAATTTTATGACATTTTTGTTGGCCGGTACCGTCCGATACAGCCGATACCAATACGATACATATCGGTATCGGTACCCACCGATACCAGTACCGATACTGAGATTGCCATCCTTGGAAGTAGCAGCGGCCCCACCAAACAGAAGCAGCAACGGCCCAACTCCCTCATCCACCTAATGAGTGAGTATAAACACCCCAGCATCTTCCATGGGGTGGAACAGGCCCCGATGCACCTACCCAAGCCTGACCGAAGCACAGTGACCTCGCAGACCTTGCATGAGGACTTCGGCAAGGCTCCAATTCCTCCTGGATGGGTAGGTCGTCCACCAGTGGTGGCCCAACCCAAAGCAGACCGATCACGAGAGAGACAGGCGGAAGTTCGCTGGTCCCCTACCTAGGGGTATCCGATTAGCGCCGGTCGCCGGAGATGGGGCCGCCCCCTGTGTGCTACGACTTTCCCCTCATCTCGCTTTCTATATATATTAAGTCATTGAATGAAGTTACTATGTTTATTTTTTTATTTTTTTTTGAAGTGTTCATTTTTTGTAAATTATTATCAACAACAAAGTAAAATAATGAATATCTCATCCATTCAAATGTCATCTTTGTGGCTATCAAACAATCTATTGCATTCGGTAATAAGAACTTCCCTATTACCTATTCACATTTAAGATGTGAATCTCAAATCTCATACTTAAGACTTCAGTTTTATCAAACGTAACGTAAGGATCCTAAGCACAGAAGGAATTTAGAAACTTTACAAGCTCTTAACAAACTAAACTTCTGAAGTTTCCTTTGCCAGTGGCTCCAACCTCCCGTCAGCCTACTTTCCCCCACCTGTAGCATATTTTGTTTCCTGTATGCATAAAACAACCATCTTACAGCTCACCATCTCCCTCACTATCCTTTCTCAAACTGGCGCACAAACCAATCAATGTCACAATTCCCATCTACACCCCCCACACATCTTCTTCCCTCCTCCCTTCTCTCCCTTTCTTTAAAAGCCATCACTTCCCTGTTGGTGCTTCTGGATACACTTGACTGCCACTTCCCTTTAATGCTACACAAAAACTTTCTGACATTTGGTTCTGTCCTGACTAACAAAAACCAATCTCAGCCACCTCCATCAACTTTTCCATAAGCCTCTCCATCCATTTTACAACTTGCTTCTCTTCCTCCACCATATATTCCCTTGTTCTGGTGTTCTCATCCCCCCTATTCCCCCACCTCTCTCACACTGTCCCATGATTTGAGAATATTTTATCCTTCTCTCCTTCCCCCTGCCCTTCCTCATTCCAGGCACTTATGAAGCCCAGCCGGATGGCAAGCTCCTCCTGCATGATCTGGATTGAGATCAGGATCGACTTAGAGTCGGCTGAGGATCAGCCAATTTAGGACCAATTTTAAGCCAATTCAACTCGAACACTATTCTTCCTTTCTCTTTCCTAAGTTAGAGGAGGGATCACGTTTCTCCCTTGAAATCAGATCAGCAACGGCCAATCCCTTTGGATCAGAATCAACCAATTCTGCAAACAATGCAGATGCCAGAGCCATGTGAGCAAAATCCACCATCACTGCAAGCTGAGATCCTTGTCGAGGTTACCAGGTCTGATGAGGAAAGGAGGATAGCTGGTTGTACTGGATCTCTGCAGAGAGTTTGGGACCCTACTGACCATGAATGGCAAACAAACAGTTTCTGGGCCCTGTTCCTTGACTGCCAAGGGCCACCATCCTTGCTACACCTTCAGGAACCTTAGATAAGGAGCGCAAGGTAGGTAATCCTCACAGCTTACCTGGTCCCTGCCTGATGAACCAAAATATGTTCCTAGTTCCAGGCTATAGGGAAATGCTGGTAACTATTACACCTCCAAGAGAGCATCTGGCCCCTCGTGCGGCTGGAAGATCCTCTAGACACAAGCAAAGCTAACAGGCTTAGCCTAACCAATGCGCTCCCAAGGCTGTAGCAGGAACACTCAACTGCAAGAGAAGAGAGAATTGAGTGGTGAAGACAAGTTCCACCCAAAGCCGGTAAGATGGTGTATTCATTCAGATGGAACTGACACAACAGCTACAACTACAAGTGGGATCAGATAACTGAACATGTCTGTTGTCTCCAGACACACTACCTGATCTTGTCCCCGACAGGATAAGCGGCTAGGCTCTTAAGACCCATATAGAGTGACTGAAGCAAGTACAACCTCCTACCACAAGACCACCACCAGCTATCTCATCAATTCCAGCCATCACCTCAACTGCTCGTCCCACTTCCACCAACAGGCAGATGATCAACACCACCTCATAAGCAATGGAATTCTCAAACCCAACCTTTCCTGTCTCAACTGTCAGATCTCCTCCACTCCACTTTCCTCCACCATCAAGCCCTGATGTACCTTTTCACTGACCGACCTCTATCTAGTTTTAGCTCCACAGAGATCAGCACAGACAGCAATTTGAATCTATCCATCCTCATGCTAGATCTGGCTGCCCGGAATGACTGACAACCCCAGTTGTAGAGCCACCCATGGCTGGAGCAGCATCATCTCCACAGCTATCCCAGTCCACACAACCAGCATGATGGAAGTATTAGATGGAAAAGGGACTGCCTCACTCACTGATGGAGATGTGATAATCTCCCGGTGCAGGGAGAGCAGCCGTTACCGGTGCTCACCCTGTAACTCTTCACAGTCACCAATGCCACCAATGCTCTCATCTTCCCCTCCCACGTATAATACCAAATAAATTTCACACTTCTTGACTTTAGAACAAACCTTAGCCATCTCTAAAAAAGTAAGTCATATACACGTTCAGTGATATATCATTCACATTCTGCCAGGTTTGACATGACATGGCCATGTATAATATAACATGTTCATCACCACTGACAAATTTAGGGAATAATGGCAAGAAAACCATTGAGAAATACTTGAAACAACACTAACTAAATATAGAATACCAGAGACCTGATATTCATACCAGAATTTCACTTTCATGCTGATGACATTAACACTTAAACAAACAATACACCAAACACAGAAGTTGCTTTAGAAAATGTGATGCAAATTCCAATAATGCGTACCTTTAGAAGAGCACTAAGAGCTAAGCACATTTCCTTCCTGGCAGAATGGCAGCGTTCTATATAGGCAGTGCTAGGCTCCAACAAGTCATTCACTTGGTTTGAGAAAAAGGAACTAAGAACAGGTTGAACAGTCCTAATCCACTCCCCATGGTTGCATACAAATTCATGTCTGCAAATAAAAAGTTTTAAAAGAACATAAAATACACCATTTGAAATAATATCTTACAAAAGAGTCACCATGACGGAGTTTCCAGAGTTAACCTGTGCATCAGTTACGGGATGAACAAGCCACCATGTTATAGAGTTTCCAGATTTAATCAATGGATTTAGTGCATCAGTTACAGAATGAACAAGTATTCAAATAGTCCACCTATACATGTGATCCCATCCATGCCCATGTGTCAAGTTGGGAGGGATAAATGTGTATTTGGCAAGATATTGATTATTAACAACCATCTATCAACACAATGAAGAAATGTTGTTCGAGATCATGAATTTCAGGCAGCAGATGAAGGAGGTGCATCTGTTCCTTAGAGGCGTCAAAAGTCAGCCATACTATCAAACACTGCTAGAGTTTTTGCCTGTCAGCCAGCATTCCAGAGATTAGCTACTCAGGTGGATCTACCTAGAAGAAATGACACAAACCCAATGATAACTTTATTGTAGTCATCTGGTAGAAAAAAGAAAAAGCAATCAAAAGGAAAGTTTAAATAACAAGTGGACTCGTCGGAAGAAGAACAAGGGAGAGACATAGCTAGAATTCAGCAGAATGGAGAGACACTTGAGGTCACCCCAGCTTTACCACCTCATTTGACCAGTATATACGAGGCAAAGAGACAAACCTACAGACGTAGAAGAAGGCGGCTGGCAAAAACATACCAAGTGATGACTCCACTCAAGAACAATTAGATGATGACGATGACGATGGTGATGGTGATGGTGATGGCGATGGTGTTAGACTATTAAGAGGTTATAGACTTGGGAGCAATCATTCAGGATACGAAAGTTACTCCGCACCTCCGAGTCATTCTGAAGGAACCCAAGGCCAAAGACAAAGACAACAAGAGGGATTTGAAGGCCAATAGAGACAGGCAAGATATGATTGGCCCAGCTGGAAATATGGATCTTTATCCGTCCATTTTTTACCTCCCTACACTACCGTGTTCAAACATCAGCAGTACTACTCAAGGGTATTCTGGACGTCCACCTATTCAGTATGACATTTATGTCCCTCCAGCACAATCAGGAGAAAACTCAAGCCAACAAACAAACACACCTCAAGGTATTCAAAGGGGATTCGAAAACCTCGCTAGCTCTTTGTTTGGCTATGGGTATCCAACATATATGCCAGCACATTATAGGCCGCCAGCTAAAACTTATGAGCCAGATGATGAAGGATCATAAATGTGATCTTTCTAAAGTATTTTTCATTAATTTCATGTTAAATACTTCATACTATGTCTTTTTTAATTAGTGCACAACAATAACTATTAGCGAGTTAATCATCCTTAATATTCTTTTTTGATGGATGTGCATGATTTGCATTCATTTTCATTGTACATTTATTGAACAATATGCGTACATTTTTTATTTTTTATTTTTCTGTTCTTTTTCTGATTTTTTTACTTTTTTCTGATTTTTTTTATTAATTTTAAGTAATTTTTAATAGGGCCGATCCAGATTGGCCCGTCTTCATCAGGATCGGCTGATCCGGATCGGATCGGATCGGATTGAGATCAGTGAATTCCATGCTCACCAGCTGGCTTGAATGCCTAAGCAGTGTTAGTATAAAGTGGCTAAGTTGTTTTGATTTAGCACTTAACTTACACCAGTCCATTGCAAATGATAAAAGCCCAGCCAATCCTAAAATAGCAGAGATCTGACATGATCCAGGTTTCTTTCAGCCATTTATCAAAGGGATGAGGTAAGGTTCCTCTCTCCAGAGTTGCCTTCTTGCAGTTGCGCTGATGAGAAGATCTCGCCCAAATCATGGTGAGATCTTGTGAGATGACAAGAAACATGACCAGACCTATAGTACACATCTTTCCACCAATGTTTCCAGTAATTAAACATGTTCCATCCAAGATAACTCTTTGCTATAACCAACTGTTCCTGGTTAGGAATGACATGCTTTAAATGCACAAGAGTGACAGGGAGGCATGTTCATCTCTAACGGGTTAAAAGCACCATAAAACAACATACAAACCTAGAGTTACAAACAACCTTTTTGTGCATTCTAATATAAAACAAGATAGCATCAACAATTTATTCTCAAACAAATGTCCAAGACTTTAAACTGTTCCTTTAAAAAGATCAATCAAACAAAGCCATAAGACTATCAATAAAACAACCAGGCCCTTATTACTGTATACTTGATCACTTTGCATTACAGTTTTGGTGAACAATGGGCCTGAAGCACTTGCCCTATGAGAATGAGAATAATATGCTTATTCTGTAAAATTCTAAAGCAACACATTCAAATCATAATGAGGGATAAAACCTTTTTGCAGAAAATTTAGGAAAAGAAACATTCAACGTTCAATCAAAAATCCTGTGAAGCAGTACGATAAAGCAGGATTCAGAACTCACTTGTGAATCAGGCGCATGGCATTTCCAAGCAAAGCTAAAGATCCTATTTTATGTTCACTGTTTTTATTCCCATCACATAGCTGTTTCAGGCTAGTAACTCTTGCAGCCAAATAATCACCAAGATTTATGTGGTTTACTAGTTGTCCTGAAGCCATCAAGATTAGAAATCAGTTAATATAGCTATTCTGTTCAGTGGCAAGTGAACAAGAAGCAGGCAACGATGAAAACTCTATGTGACAAGACAAGCAAAGCTCATGGAAATGAAGTGCATACTTCCAAATAGCTTCTCCATCGATTTAATCACCACTTGAGTAACCTGATTCGCAGGACTCTTTAGTATCTGAAAACAGTCATCTGCTATCATAATATGCCTAGGCTGGCATTTATCAGAATATTGAAGTTGAAGCAAAACATGGCCCACACGATGCAATACTCCAGGGTCCTTTGCAAAGCATCCTGCATGTGGGCGCTATAAAGAATTAAGGACATTTCATCAATATGCCAAATGCCAATTACATTATCTAGGCTGTGTGGGATATTCTTTCTGTATGCAATAATGTCTTTTTGACTGTATAAAAAATGTCAGTAAGACTTGACCAATTCAAATCATGGTACATGCTAGCTGAATTGGATGAGGGGAAACCCTAGTAACCCCAATAGATTATATAGACGTTGAAGAGTATGGAACCTACAAAAGTGCTTAGCACATCCCCTTTGTGGATAACAGCTAATAAAAAGCATTATGGGGCTACAATCAACCAATTCCTGGCTTACATGGATGGTATCAGAAGAATAATCATCCTACTGGAACAAAGAAATCAAAGACACGCTCCATCATGACCAGCAGACTACCATGACACTGATTGAGACAAGACACTCAAATATTGTGTGAAAAAACAATCATCTGTACCCACTCCCATTGTCCCCATTTTATCCCCCAACCTGTGGCCACCCACACCGCCACAGATGGTCCCGCCCAGCCAAGAGTGACAAGGACACTCACACCCACTAGCACAACAGCTAGAAACCCAAACTCCAGACAGCCTCCAAACTCCAGTCTTAGTACATCAACTGATATCTTACCTCGCGGAATGTCCGCCCCTAGAGGTTTCGTAACCCTACAAGGGGAGGCAGAGAGTAAAATAGGACTAGCTGAGGTCTGCGAGTCCACCCGAAATCCGTGCCCCTAGCCAAGTGTGCACATAAGTAGCTACAACGACTGTCCCAACGACCGATTTTCCCCGCCCCTAGACTCAGTCTATAAAACACGGGGGCCCTGGGAACCGGCTCGAACCCCATAATCGGGCTAAACCACGATCCGTGTCCTCGAGAATCGTATTGTGCACACAAGCACTAGATGTACTACTAGTGGATGTCGTCACCCCAGGTCCATACTCATGCAACACAATGAAAAACACTCCCCATTACGTATGATTCAAGCATGCAATTAAGAACGTATTTAACGGCTATACTGGAAAATACAGTACATAATATATAATGATCAAAAGATATAATTATCTTACACGCAATGATGCAGTTTAAGAGGGAGTCTTGGGTCACTATTTTCAAATTGCGTCACGCTCAAGTGACGCCTTTCAACATGACTATATGGGCTTGAATCGCATCAGCCGTGGGTGACACCTTTCAAATTGCGTCACCACCATCTGACGTCTTTTACCTTGGTTAATCAATTATTAACAGAAACTGATTAATCTGGAACGCATCAATCCAGGGTGACGCCTTTCAGCCTAATCAGCATTTTTCTGAAAATAATCGATAAATCAGTCAAGGCCTAAGCATCTGAAACGTGTCACCCCAGAGTGACGCAGTTCAAATCACATCACCTGGTTTTGACGCAATTCAATGCCAAAACCGAGGCCAACAAAGGCCGTCTCCAGCAGCCCCAAATCGTCCTAAAACAAAGTACAATGGCAAAAAGAAGAACCTCAAAACTCTCAATATGCCAACCCACAAATCCTCCAAGAAAGCCAACCAAAACCAACTCAAAACACCAATTGTAAACATGATTTTCTAGGAGGATCTAGTGCTAAGGGAGGGATCACCACCCTACATTGGGGTCTTGATCTCCTCCAAACCCACAATGGGATCCTTCACGTGGATGGAAGCCCCCCTCAAGCTGTCGCGGCTGTCGGCGAGCCCCGTGGCCCTTCCACACCTCGCCCCCGCCGGCCACTGTCGCCGCCACTCACCCGCCTACACGGCGGCAGCTATGTAAGGAAGAGAGGGCGATGTGGTGGTGGTGGATGGTAATGTAAAGGAGAGAAGGAATGGTGGAGGGAGATAGTGGAAGAGGGAGGAGAGGAGGAAGAAGGAAGGAAGATGAAGGTGACGGTGGGGAGAGAGGGAAAAATGAGAGCGAGGAGAGGGAGGGATAAAGCCCCCCTTGCATGTAGTCTGCTACGGAGGCAATCCGTGTGGTTGCCATGCATGCGCTGGAGTGCTACGCGGCGGGAAAGTGCCATGGAAGAAAGCCCAAATTGCGTCATGTCGAGGTAACGCGTTTCGCAAATCACATCACCCATGATTGACGCTAATCAAAGGATTTTGACAAAATCCACCATGTGGCTCACATGCATGTCATCTAAATCGTGTCCATCATATATGACACGTCTCACAATTCACGTCACATCAAGCTGACGCGATTCAAACTCATAGTCGAGACTTAAAAAATAGCCCAAAAGCCAAATTGACTTGATAACCAGATCCAAACCCGAGTTTGAAACCCTTGGATATTCCATCCTTCCCCTAAGAAAATTTTGTCCTCGAAATTTGCCGACACCAATATTACAAATAAAATACAAAAGCATCAATCGAGGAATCAGGGGAAAAGGACTTGCACAAATAGGTACAGGAACTGCTCCCGTATCTCATCCTCACGCTCCCAAGTCGCTTCATCTCTAGAACAGTGCTGCCAAATAACCTGGACCAACAGGATCACCTTGTTACACAGAACTCCTACTTGCAGTCGACAATCCGAATCGCATACTCTATATAGGACAAATCTTCGGAAACCTCCAACTGCACAGAATCCAGCACATGTGATACAGCTAGCACATACATTCTTAGCATTGACACGGAGAAAATATCATGAACTCCAGCTAGGTTGGGTGGTAAGGCCATCTGATAAGTGGTCTCCCCTACTCAAAACAGTATGGGGAAAGGCCCGATATAGCGTAGGCTCAGTTGATAAGTGGTCTCCCGAACCTAACTACCCCCTTCGAAGGCGAAACTCGAAGAAACACAAGATCACTAACTTCAAATTCCAATGATATCCTGCGAGAATCGGCATAACTTTTCTAGCTACTCTGTGCTGCTAACAATCTCTAACAGACCAGTCTCAACACCTCTACACAATTTTGCACAACTTTGGCCTTGCAACCTGCCTCTCGCCTACCTCAAACCAATCTAGGGGATAATGACACGGCTGCTCGTACAGTGCCATGCCGATAGTCGAATGATAGTTGTTGTTGTAGGCGAACTCCATTATCAATAAATACAGCTCCCAAGAGTCTCCCCACTCCAGACAAGCTCTCAACATGTCTTCTAATGTTTGAATGGTTCGCCCTGAATGTCCATCCGTCTCTGGATAATATACTTAACTGAAGGCCAACTACATGCCCAAAGTCATATAGAAACTTCTCCAAAAACCTGAGGTAAATCTCGGATCTCTATCAGACACAATAAAGAGTGGCACGCCATGCAAAGATACAATCGTATCCACATATAACTTTGCCAGCTTGTTGATTGACCAGTCCTTAATAGCTAAGAAGTAAGCTGACTTGGTCAACTGATCTACAATCACCCAAATTGCATCTAAGCAAGGATAGCAGTATCGGTATCGGTATTGGTATCGGAGGGTACTAATACCGATATGTATCGGTATCGGCCGTATCGGCCAATATCGACCGGTATCAAGTCCATTTTGGCCCATTACCGGGTCAGCATCGGCCGATATCGGTCCACTCAGTATGGTATCGGTACCCACCAATACCAATACGTATCGGCCGATACGTATCAGTATCGGTTGATAGTGCCCCATACATCTAAGAGAGTCAGTGATAATCCCATCACAAAATCCATAGTCACATGGTTGAACTTCCACTCCGAGGTAGGCAACGGCTACAACAAGCCACCCGATACTTGATGTTTTGCTTTCACCTGCTGACATACTAAGCATCTGACTACAAACATAGCTATGTCCCTCTTCATCCATGGCCACCAAAAATGTTTCTTCAGTCAATGATACATTTTGGTGTTACCTGGGTGAATAGCATATCTGGAACGATGTGCTTCATCAAGGACACAACCCTTCACCTCCTCATCTGCAAGCACATACAATCCACCTCGAAAGCTAACCGTGTTATCATCCCATAATTCAACCTCTGGTAGCTGTACAATCCGTGGTAGCTCTGTGTCTACTCTCTTAACTTCAATCACCGGATGATACCCAGTTGGTCGGACAATCGAACTAGCCAACACTGCGATGTCTGCCTTCTTAGGAACCTTGAATGATGAATCTGCCATCTGTTGGAGAAGCTTCCATTCTCAAACCATGAGATAGGACATCACTACCTTTCTACTCAGAGCATCAACCACAACATTGGCCTTATCCAGATAGTAAGAAAGGTCAAAGTCATAATCCTTAATGAATTCCATTTATCTGTGTTGTCTCATATTCAAGTCTCCCTGTGTAAAGACAAACTTCAAGCTATGATGATCTATGAACACCTCGAACTTCTCACCATACAGGTAATGTCTCCAGATTTTCAATGCGAACACTACAGCTGCCAACTCTAAATTATGTGTCGAGTAGTTCTCTTCGTGTTGTTACTACCTGGACGCATAAGCCACAATTCTACCATGTTGCATCAATATTGCTCCCAAGCCTCGCCTAGAAGCATATGTGTACACAACAAAGCCTCCTGCCAGGTGGAAGAACCAGAACTGGGGCAGATGTGAGACGAGTCTTTAACTCTAAGAAGCTATACTCACACTCGTCCGCCTACACGAAACGAACTCCTTTACGAGTCAACCTCGATAAAGGAGCTACTATAATGAAAAAGTCCTAGATAAATCGTCTATAATATCCTACAAAACCTAAGAAACTCCTAACTTTAGTCATAGGCCTCGGTCTCTCCTACTACACCATAGCCTCGACCTTAGTTGGATCTACTACCACTCCCTCTCTTAAGATAACGTGCCCCAAGAAGTCCACTTTCTCTAGCCAAAATTACTGAATTTGGCATAGAGTTGGTGTCTTCTCAAAGTTTGCAACACTACTCGGAGATGATAAGCATGCTTCACCTCAGAAGAGGAATACACTAGGATGTCATTGACAAAAACCACCATAAACCGATCTAGATATTTCTTGAACACCTTATTCATGCGCCACTTTGATTGGAGAATAGAAGAAGAATAAGGCCTCTTATTCTTAGAATAAGGTTAATTCTAGTTTGATGGGCAGAATGGCTTATACCGCGTTAGAATTGCTTATACTAGAATAAGGAGAATAAGCAATTCGACCCTAGACCCAAGAATTGCTTATCCTTCCTATTCCGCCAGTGGGTCCCACGAAACTATCAAAGCTAAGCACCCCTTATTCTAGTATACGCTATTCCGAATAAGTAATTCCGAATAACCTATTCTGCAAACAAATTGGGGCTAAGTCTATGAAAGTTATAGGGGCATTTGTCAAATCAAAAGGCATGACCAAAAACTTATAGTGGCCATATCGAGTCTTGAAAGTTGTCTTGCTAACATCAGACTCTCTGATCCTCAGTTGACAATATCCAGATATCAAGTCAATCTTCGAGAAAACCTTTGCAGACTAAAACTGATCAAACAAAGCATTGATTCTGGGAAGAGGATACTTATTCTTCACCGTACCTGATTAAGCTGTTGGTAGTCATTACACAACCTCAGAGACCCATCTTTCTTCTTGACAAATAACACAGGTGCATCCTATGGTAAAAAATTGGGCCGAATGAAGCCTTTATCCAGCAATTCTTGGAGTTGCACCTTCAATTCTGCCAACTCAACCGGAGCCATACGGTATTGCGCCTTATACAAGGTATAGCGCCTTAGACAACGGCATCGTACCAGGCAAGAGCTCAATGGTGAACTCTATATATCGCTGAGGGGAAAGGCCTGGCAATTCCTCAAGAAATACATCAAGAAACTCACAAAATATCAGCACATCTGACATACTGGAAATGTCATCATTAATTACAGTGATTACATATGCAAGAAAAGCCTCACAACCACTATTCAACAGCCTCCTGGCCTTAACGGTAGAAAATGGTCCACGGGAAGAGAGCATGATACCTTGGAAATAGAAAATCGGAACACCTGGAATGGAGAAGCGCACTGTCTTCCTCCGACAATCTACCTCAGCAAAATAGGCCTCCAGCCAATCCATGCCCAAGATGACATCAAAGTCTTTAATTTAGAGCACGTGGAGCTAGATTGGCATCTGGTGGCCCTCAATAACTAAGGGAACACAGCTCAAGCAACAAGAGGTAAGCAAGCAGTCCCCTAATGGACCTCCACCAGCAAGTTATAGGACAATTCCTCAACAGGAATGAAAAGAGTATCTATGAACCGCTCAGAAATAAAAGAATGCGAAGCACATGAATCAAATAGTGCTTGAGCTGAATTATCAAGGATAGAAAATGTACCTTCCACCAAGTTAGATGTATGGACCTCCTCCTTGATAAGAGCAAGAACTCTGCCCCAAGTCTTCTACTTCTTTTGATCAATGGCCTACCCCTGACCGTACTTCTGTAGACAGTTCTTCACCATGTGGCCCGACTAGCCACAAGCATAGCATCAGTCGGTAAAGTTTGGGCACGGCCCGCCTCTATGCATGCCGTCACAGTGGCGACAACCCGCTGCTGATTCCCGTTGAACACGAACTGCATACTGAATTTGTAGGGTCTACCTCTATCTGCCTCTGCTGCCACCTCCACGAACAACTTTTTGACTTTGGAACCAACCAAAGACAATCCCGATGAATAAGATGCTGCCTTACCCTTGCCGTACTTCTGACCTTGCGCCACAAACCCCTGCTCCTAACCTATACGATCATGTTGTGCTTCCACTGCTGCCACACATCTTACTGCCAAAGCCAAGTCAGTGTAGCCGTGAGATGCCTCTAGGCTCCTCAAATAAAATCATTGTCCATCAACAAACTTCTCTGTCTGGCACTCTTCATCTTTTAAAATGTAAGGCATATACCCAGAGCCACAAACTTCATTTGGTACTCTAATACTGGCATGCTACCCTAGACCAGCTCCACAAATTCTCTTTCTGGCACTCAAATAAAATTGTTGTCCATCAACAAACTTCTCTGTCTAGCACTCTTCATCTTTTAAAATGTAAGGCATATACCCAGAGCCACAAACTTCATTTGGTACTCTAATACTGGCATGCTACCCTAGACCAGCTCCACAAATTCTCTTTCCTTAGTTCATAGGATATGCTTAAGAAAGTACTGATTGTTAAATTCTCCCACAAGCGTCTCCCAAGAAATCTCTCTCAATGTCTTATCAGTATAAGACATCCTCTTGAGACTAACCCACCAATCATATGCATCATCTTTCAACAAGAATGTGACTAAGGGGGTCCGCTCATTCGCAGCACAGTCTAAAGTATCGAAGGCCTTCTCCACTTCCTTCAGCCAGTAAGCTGCCTCATCCAGGTTGGGCTGACCTGTGAAATGCACCGTCAACCTCAAGAAGCGCTCTACTAAGGTTGAACACCCTCTTAAGGTGTTGGAACCCTCACTAGAATCCCAGGACTGATATCTAGTTGGGATCTCCATCATGCCTCCACAAAACGCTCCATATTCTGCCTACTGGCATCTGTCCCACTAGAATCATCTCATTGATAGCATATCAAAGGCGCCCTCCTCTTAGGAGCTATCTACACCCTTCACACACAAAAATCGAAGAAAAACGGATTAGATCCTATATTCTATACCAGCTACACAGCCTGTACAGAACTCTATACTATTGTTGGATCCACCCATTAACTTAATTACTCAAATACTTAGTCAAACCTTGCTCTGATACCAACCGTAACGACCCATAACCCGATATTCGATAATTAATGGGTTCTAGATCAATATAGATGGAATCTAACAAGCATCACATGCGCACATGGGTAAATACGTGAGAAACTAAGCTAAATAGAAAAGTGGCAAACTGTAAATATAAGAAATGACCAAAAATTAAATTATTATAGTCCGTTACAAGTCCAATAATAAAGTACAAGGCCAGCAAACAGAATATAAAGTGCGTACAGGCCAAAAGAGGCGTCCATGCCCCCAGCCAAGTGTGCACACAAGTAGCTACAATTAATATCCCAACGATCGGTTTCCCCTGCACCTAGACTTAGGCTATAAAACACGAGGGCCCTGGGAACCGGCTCAAACCCATAACCGAGCTAACCCATGATCCATGTCCTCAAGGATTGTATTGTGCATGCAGGCACTGGATGTACTACTAGTGGATGTCGTCACCCCGGGTCCATACTCATGCAACACAATGAAAAACACTCCCCATTATGTATGGTTCAAGCATACAATTAAGTAAGAATGTATTTAACAGCGTACATAATATATAATGATCAAAGGTATATAACTATATTACATTCAATGTATGTAGTTTAACAAGGAGTCTCGGGTTGCAGTTTAACAAGGAGTCTCGAGCCACTGTTTTTAAATCGCGTCACGCTCAGGTGACGTCTTTCAACATGATTATACGGGGCTTGAATCGTGTCAACCATGGGTGACGCCTTTCAAATCACATCACCACCGTTCGACGCCTTTTACCTTAGTTAATCAATTATTAATAGAAACTAATTAATCTAGAACGTGTCACCCTAGAGTGACGCCTTTCATCCTAATCAACATTTTTCTGAAAATAATCAATAAATCAGTCAGGGCCTAGGCGTCTGAAATGTGTCGCCCCAGAGTGACGCAATTCAAATAGTGTCACCTAGTTCTGAAACAATTCAACACCAAAATTAAGGCCAACAGAGGCCATCTCCAGCAGCCCCAAATCGCCCTAAAACAAAGTACCAATATGCTAGCCCACAAATCCCCCAAGAAAGCCAACCAAAACAAGCTCAAAACACTAACCCTAAACATGATTTTCTAGGAGGACCTAGTGCTAAGGGAGGGATCATCACCCTACATTGGGGTCTTGATCTCCTTCAAACCCACAATGGGGTCCTTCACATAGATGGAAGTCACCCCTCGAACTGCCACCTCTGCCGGCGAGCCTCGTGGTCCTAGCGAAGCAAAGAGGAAGCTCGCAGAATACACCAAGCTAGGGCCACCCTAACAAAGCAAGCACCACACCAGCCTTTGGGGCAAGAAGAACAAGCGATGGAGCCAATCATCCGACCTCGTTCTCCAAGACGTCAGAAAAGAAAAGGCGCCTATAGGGGGAAAAAGCAAGTCTAATAGAGGACATCAGTCTTCGAACAGTTGGGGGCACTTCCCTACCAAACTCAAAAGAAAAGAAGAATCACCAGGATGACAGAAGGTGGCATTTGGGTCTACACATGCTATGTCTCAAGTATCAACAATCGACAGCCTTCACTACCAGATGATTCTCAGGAAATTGCCAATTTAGCGCAACGAGATGGGCCTATGACTCGCCAGATGGAGCTGGCCATCCATTGGCTAAACCAAAGAGGTACAAGAGTAGAGAAGCGTCATAATGGCAGTGGTAATGTTGCCGAAGGAGTCAAAGAAGATGGAGTAAATACCCAAAATACTAGGCCCGACCTCGAACAATTGCAAAATCAAGCACCGCCTCAGACTATGGAGGAAGTAAGACTGGAGAATCAACAACTCAAGGCCGCACTTCTTGGCTTCATGTAGAAGTGGGAGGAACAACAGAAGACTTCTCAAATACCTCAAGTAAATGCACCTCCATCGAGAGTTGCTCCCATGCCCGCAATCATAAGGGTGCAAGCTGTCGAAATTAACTTCACGCCTGATGAAGCACAGGAGGTTCGGGGTGAAGAGTCGAACCATAATGCCCAACAATCCAATGCTATCACAGAAGATGATGTAATGTCGCAGAAGCATATGATCGAACAAATTATTGAAGCCAAGATGGCCGAACAAAGCGACGGGATAAGTACCTTTGACCTATACAAGGTGCCATTCCCGATTTGACATTTGATCAAGAAGCTCTCTCCAAACCACACTAAACACCCCAAGTTCACCAAATATGATAGGGAGGGCTTGGCCCAGGAGCATATCGCCCACTACATGAGTGACTTGGGAGAATTGGCCATGGACGAACCGTACCTGCTGAAGTTCTTCTTGACCTTGCTCACCGGCACATCATTCCAATGGTATGCAAAGTTGAAGCGCAACTCTGTAGGCAGAAAAGAAGCTTTTAGACCGCTTGAAGGTGTCGGAGCGGAAAGTGACAATTACTGAACTGGTCACTTTAAAACAAGACAAGAATGAATCCGCCATCGACTACATCAAGAAATGGCAGAACTTCAGCATGAAGTGTGACAGCCCGCCAATCCACGAAGACGCAGTGAAGTTGTGCAAGAGGGGCCTTAAACCCGAAATTAATGAAAAGTTGATCGGGATGAATGTCAAAAATTTTGATCAGCTCAATAATATTGCGTCGGAAATCGAGATGCTCTTTGCGGACAATCCGACCGTCACATTCAACAAAGGGAAGATTCCCAGAGATCGGGCTTCTAATGCAAAGGAGGTCAATGTTGTGGGTTGTGCATCAACCATGCAGAGAACGGGGGGCAAAGCCAATGTGAATGCCTCTACATCCGACAGCAAAGGAAATGGGAGAGTGTCATCCTTATCTCTCAATGAAAAGATGAGAAAGTCTTATTCCTTCACTAGGGAGCATACACGAAAGTTGTTTGACACTTGTGTCCGTGCAACTACTGACGCCCCCAGAACCGAAGAGGCCACCATAAGTCAATAAAATAAATGAACCTAATTACTACATGTATCATCGTATGATGGGTCATGTGGTGGAAGACTATTAACTTTGCAAGGATGAGATTGAGAAACTCATCCAAGAAGGAACTATAAAAATGGGGAAGTACCTTGTAAGTCCACCTCAGTCACACCAGACGCCAAAACAGACGTTTGCGGCAAATGTCATCCACATGAGTGAAGACTCATCGTGGGCCGATCCTGAGGAAGACATGAACTCCTCTCCAAAGCGGGATGCAACGCCAACCTACACTCCAGCAACACCCTTACAAGAAAGATCCATCACGGGGATATTGAAGGAGATCCAAACCAACTTGGGGCACTTATTCCAACCGCAGGCACTACTAACACACACAGTGGAAAGCCTCTTTGAACAATTGGCAAAAGCCCTAGCAGAGAAAAGGGTTCGTCGATCCATCTCTTTTGAAGAGTTAGGATCGAAGTACAAGCCACCCCCTTGGCAAGAAATGATGAACAAGTCATTGACCTGAATAAGAAGCCTGAGGCACAACGCAGGGAATGGATAATCACCAAGAAGAGGGGTTATGGTGATTGTGACAATAACCCTAAAGGCATTATGCAGGTGGATGAAAATGCCGGAGGGAAGCAAGTTGTTTATAAAGGAAGAGATGTATAGGACATATGTGCCTCATTACTATCCGTATCACCGCTTCATCAGCCATCCTATCGAACAATCTTTCACGTTCAAAGATGAGGTAAAAAGGCTGATTCAAGAAGGCAAAGTAAGCCTGAAACGACAACGAAAAGCTCTGGAGGATGAAGGAGCAAAAGCGACTGCCTCTAAGAGTGATCAGAGAAGATATTTGGTGAATACCAGATGTTGTCCAATGCGGTAGTAGAGTAAGCCATCAAAGCCACTTTTGACTGTGACCAACCAGAACAGCAATGGACCAAAGTCTAGAAGAAGCCAACTCCGGTAGAAGTACCAACAACAAAAGATGAGAAGAAGAACGAGGTAATCAAAAGTGTCCCGCCTTTGAAAATGCAACCTCAATCTCATCTCATTATAGATGCAGCCAAGAAGAGAAAGCAAGAAAAGAACAAAAGGAAGAATGAAAAGACAAGGCTGAAGAAGAAAGAAGCCTTGGCTAGTGCCTCAACTATGTCAAAAGAAGAAATGACACCTTTGCAAAGACTACAAAAGATCATCAACGAACTAGAAGATTACCAGCCACAGTGGCCTACAAAAGATTTGTCCTTGGACAAATTCATGTTGTAGGAGGAGTTTGAAAGAAAAGCCCGTTCGAAGGCTAGGATGTTAGAACTCCGGGGACGCATGCAAAAAGCAGAAGAAGATGGATTCTCCGTGTCAGATGAAGCTAGTGTGTTATAGGGTGAAGACCCAACAGTGGATAAATTGGAGCGGCAATTCCAGTTACTCTCTTATAACATGTTTTCTGTACGATTCCAAGCTGGAGAAAATACCTTAGATGACGAGATCAGATGTGTCTCGCCCAAGTCCCGAAGGCCTTTGGCAACTTATCACAGAAGATATGAGCATCAAAGCCGAGGAAAAGGTCGGGGCCGAGGCCATAACGGCAGCCGTGGCAGAGGTAGAAGTACGTCAAATCAAAAGGTAATCTACTTCAGAGAAGAAGTCCCAAAGCCAGTTCCAGAGCCAAAGGTTAAGAAAAATGTTTATTTCTACCCCTCATCTAATGAAGAAAATCATTCTTAACTGCCAGAGGAGACGGATCCCCCAACAAATCCGGAGTAAGCAGGCCCCTCAATTCAGCCGAACTCCATAAAAGATGCAGTATCTAGCCGGCCTATTTAGAGAAGATTTGAAAGTTGACTCCGAAGAGAAAGAAGCTCCAAAAGAGTCTTAAGGAACAGAAAGCACGCAAGGAGACTCTCAAGAGCATAGCCGAAGTGATGCCAACCATTGAAAAGGTTCACGCCAAAGCAGATAGAAAGGTGTTACAAACCATGAAAAGAATGTCGACAGGCCTTAGCATCTGGGAGGCCATAAGCCTGAGTAAAAGAATTAAGAGAGGCGTTGATTGCTGTCCTCCAGGACCCTGAAGCCTACGAGATCCATATGGCAGAAATTTGAACCCAAATATATGAAGTATATGAAGCCACGGTGACATTCACCAACGAAGACATGATGTTGCCATTGCCCTACCATAACAGGGGGTTGTATATGCGGGGTAAAATTAATGGTCGAGAGGTGGACCGGATTTTGGTCAATTCGGGTTCGCCAGTAGATATCTCGCCCTTCAAGACCTTTCAAGCTTTGTGCCTCACCCCCTACATGAAAAAAGTACAAGAGGTCACAATATCAGGCTTCAACCAAGATGCAGAAGAAGCTCTAAGGCGAGTGGATGTGGAGTTGACTCTAGATGATTAGGTGAACAAAGTGTCATTCGTCATTGTGGACTCCAACACATCCTTTAAGGGGTTGCTAGGGAGACCTTGGCTTCACAAGAATTGGGTTGTACCCTCCACTCTGTATCAGTGCATTAAATACACTGAAGACGGCGAACAACAATGGATCTTTGTTGATGTGGAGCCGTTCGAAGCTTATTATTGTCATCATGCTGATGCACAATTATATTTTGACAAGACAGTGGACTTTGCCACTGGTGAGAGACGTCGCAAAGGAAAGCAAGTGGGAGAGGAGCCTTCTAATGAAGGAGGCATAACTATCAATGAGACCAAAGCCACGAAATTCAGGCAGAAGGCAAAGTCCGCCGCTACCAATCAGAAGCCTGCTCAATATGGGAGACCCGTTATCAATCTTGAGGCAAACACCATGTTGAACAATTTTTTTAATGAAAAAGAAAAAAAGAAAAAAAGAGAGAAAAGAAAAGAGAAAAAGAAAGGGGAGCATATAAATAAAAATAGAAAAGAGGAGGGGCAAGAAGAAAAGAGAAAGAGAGAAGGAAGGAGGAGCCACCGGTGTCCCCCCGCTCACCGGTGGGCACCCCCACCCAATGTTTTAAAAATGCATAGGCGGAGTGAGTCGGCTGACCCCCTTATTGCTTAAGGCGGCGGGGCGGCCGCCTCAAATCTGAGGCAGCTATTTTTTTGGACCATTTTTATTTGAATTTCTTATATATGTCCTCTACTAATTGATAATGCTATTAACCATATACATCTCATATTAACTTATATAAGGATATAGTACCTAATTCAATTATAAATCTTAATTTGCTAAAAGTTAGTAATTACACTTTGAAGTATAATACAATATTAAGCATGAGAGCTACTATGCTAGCATCTACAAACAAGCACAAGAGCATCCTCTTAGTCTCCATATAGCTGCAGCCAATCCTCACAGTTGTTGCAGTATGCATTATGGCAAACGAAGAACATAAAGCGCAATGTCCTACATAGAGACGAGCCGAGCCTTGCATCGTGGCCCTTGTAGGCATCCTACATGAATGAGATGTATTGGTTTTCAAGAGTCTCCAAGTCGTACCGATCCCCTTATATGACCAACCTTGCCAAAAGGATCTTTTTCTGGCAAGAAACTTTATGCTATGATCTTCATTGGCAAGTACCCTGATGAAGTATATGTCACTTTTATATTTGTGCGGAATTTTTATAGTCCCATAAAAGAAGCTAGGTGGATTGACTAGATGTATAAACAATTCCATTAAAAACTACATGCAATGCAAGATTACTGCTTGAACAGTTTCCTATGCAAACATATTCCAAAAACCAACATATTAAGATAAGAACCTGCTGAGCACATCTGCGATTCCTAAATGCACATTACCAATTTACAAAGCCACATATGAGTTATTGGCAGGGGTATAAAGGTCTTTTAACAAGAGGAGAGGATGTCCAACTAAAATTTCACAAAAGAAGACGAGTCGGTTTCCGCCTAAGCGGGAATGGGGTGCAAGCCGACTAGGCAGCCCGCCTAATCGTCTAAGCGGCCGACTTTTAAGCCGCACCCCCCCCCCTCTCTTTTTCTCATCTCTCTCTCTCTCTCTCTCTCCATTCACTCTATAAATACCCCTAGGGGGTGGCTGCTGCAGGGAGGAAAAGAAGAGCCTTGGAGAGACTCTGGAGGATTTTTAAGAGCCTATTTTCTGAAGAAAAGAAGGAGAAAACACTCAAGCTCTGTTGGTGGACAGATTTGAAGCCCCATTCAAGCTCCACTTCCAGTTCTTATGAAGGATTTTGTGTGTGGAATAAAAAAATGACATAAAAGGACTTGTTTATTTGAAAGATTGTAATTTTATTAATAAACTTAGGGGTTCATTTCTATTGGTGAAACTGCCTTCATTTTCATGGTCTCCTCTTATTGGTAGAGTAACCATAAGTGTTTTGGTGCATTTTTAATGATGAAATGACCATGATGTTATTGGTTTGCTCTTATTGGTAGAGCAGCCAAATAACTTATGGGTCATTTCTCCCATTACAATAACCGAACTTATGTAAATGAGCCATTAATAAAAGAATATTGTGTCGTTTATGTTCCATTTAAAAGCTTTGTTCATGTTATGCATTTGCCTAAATATAAAAAAAGGGAGTTAAGTCCATCCGGTTCATTCATATTAGACGGGTCCTCCATATTGGTTGGAGGACCGTTAAGGATTATCCTCGAGTATGTGGCGGCCTTCACGTCCCATTAATTGAGTTTACTCCTTATATTTATCTTCCCTAAAAAGAATCAAAAGAGGGGAGATATTGTCCAAGTTCCGCCTTAGTTTTCCCAATGGTCTTTAAGGGGTACCTAAAAGATATTGTTTAAGTTCCTTGATATCCTTTAAGGGGTCTTAATGAGAATTTTGTCCAAAGACATATCCTCTTAGTACTACTTGAAGGCTATAGGTTCTCATGTCCTCGTGTGAATTTAAAATCCTTTAAATATCCTTCAAGGTTTCTAAGGGATTCTTAAATAAAGTGATCATTGAAATAATAGCTTCCATGCATGCTGCATAAAAGTAAATGGTTCATTACCGTAAATGTGATGTTATGTTTAATTCCTCTTTTATTCCTATCATTTTAATGAGCTCTAATGGATGGTTAATCAAGGTTGCCAATCAATGATTGAAGTAATCAACACTGACCGAGGTCAGTGGGGAGCAGTCAAATTCACGAATCCACGCCTGATCCTAAACCTTAGACTCCCTGAGGACTATTCTAAGTTCTCAAAGTCTACACTTTACAATAAAAGGAACCTTTTTTCGAAAACCCAAAATCTTTTTAACTATTTGTCGAAAATGAAGTCTCACACACCATTAACAGAGAAATAGAAGCCAGTGTGCACCTGCCTCCCAATCTCATGATGCCAATTTCCCGAAGGGAAGCCCACACTGTCAAAGAATTAAAAACTTTTGTGGTACCTCACAAAGATGGCCAACGGATTATCTTTTACAAAGGAGATTTGGTGCCAGAAAGTCCTCCCGAAGATGATTTCGGGTGAAAAATCCCTCAGCAAGAAGTTGAAGAAGAAATCCAGGGACTAGATGATATGCCACAATATATCAAAGAGATCTGCGAGCATCAGAAGATTCTAAAGAAGCAAAGTGCAACAAAAAGCAAATTCTTCTAAGAGTTGTGGTATCCGACTGAGGTGAGGGGGCAACCTCCTTTCTCTTAGCAAGATTCGAAGGAGTCTGGGCTATGGACGCCGTCGTGGACCCTCTGTTCATTATGCCGTCAATGTCGAGAGCTTATTGTCACCTGAGGCTGAAGGGGTGACCTCAGGAATGAGATTTGATAGTTCGGGTGAGGAAGATGAAGAGATTCTCTTTCCCCGGAAGTCAACCATGATCGGCTCGAGCTCAACTTCGAGCGGGAAACCTCTCTGAAAGAATCTCCTCAAGCCCTGCAGGCAAATCAACGGTTGATGATGGAAGGTTAGGAACTTAGGATAGATGGGGTTTGCCAGGGTTACAAGGTGAAAGGGTAATAAGGGTTCAAAAAGTCAGGTAGGATTAGGATGGATCAGACAATCCAGATAAGTTTTTGGCCAACAGCCCCAACTCTGACCCACTGATAGCCAAGTGCTTTTTGCATAAGATTGGCCAATCTGGTGAAGGGTCAGCCCAGATTTCAACCAATCTATTGCCAATAACTTATAACTAGCTTTCCAGCCATGGAGCATTGAATTAGCCACTGTCATCATTTTCTAACAGAAAGCAATGGCCTAGGTGCATCTCTACGTGTCCTTAATTTTACCCCTAAGCACCCAAAATATTCACTTTCACTTCTTCATGTAGGAAGCTGGAATTTCTCAATGGCTATCCCTATCGGCGAGCTTGCAAGTTGAACTGCTGCAATCTCCTCCCCACCCTGCCCATCCAACACCTCTCCCCCTTTCTCTCTATCACTTCCACTATTGTGCATTCTCATTCTCTCCTTATTTCTCCCACCCAGTCAACTCTTTCTGTTCTGAGGCAGTCTATGGCTCTACTGATCTTCATCATTGTACCACAGGTCCACAGCTGTCATACCTACTAGTCTGCTGTGGCATTGTACCGTTGCTTGTTCATTTCTCTTGCTGTCATATCTCAGAGATCCCTAGATGGATGCCAATGGTAGTTATCGATGCTCATCTAAATGAATACAACCACTAACTAGTAGAGTACAAGGAAATGTACGAGAACTATATATCATTAATGTTTCCTTAGGATATGATGGGAACCACTGAATGATTCCTTTCTTTCAATAAGAATTGCATTACTTCTATTCAATCCCTTAGGATATGATGGGAACCACCGAATGATTCCTTTCTTTCAATAAGAATTGCATTACTTCTATTCAAAGCTCTGACTTTCAGGCTCAGTATTTACATTTTTCTTGGAACATATAATTTCCTTTCTTCCAGGGATACCCCATGTGAGGGTTGAGAAATGAATTTGATTCAATTAGGAAACGCATGGGAAATGACCAGAAAATGCCGGCTAGAAATGCCTCATACAGCAGAACCCAGATCTAGCCTGTGCAGGGGAAGAATAAGGACGAAGAAGGGAACTGGCAATGGTAGAAATGTGCTCGGACTCGTTGCAGACAATGACCGTGGCCTGTGTTGCATTGGATGTGGGAGATTCTGGTGAATAGCATGCAAATGAATAAGGGTGGAAAATGTAAGCAAGCATCAAGCCTACAGTCTTTACAAATGTCCCTCATTTTCTTTGATTTTTTGAATTGTGTTTGGCTTTTCGACCCTAGAACAACTATGATCTCATATTACTTCTAGATAATCATGAGATGACTTGTGCTCTGCTTATGTTCCCTTAATCATAAGGGCCTCCACTGGTAGAGAGAGAGAGAGAAATAAATTTATGCCATGAAGAGGACCACGTTTCATGCAAACAGGAAAATATTGACATTGCATATCTAAAACTGTACAAGAAAAGAACTCTTCAATAATGCCAGCTCAAAGAAGCACAAGTGCACATACATACCTATAGTGTCCAGACTTGGTGACACAGGAGTAACCCCAATGCTAGAAATGGCACCATACGAAGGTCGGAATCCCAGGATTCCGCAGTAAGAAGCAGGCAGTCTCACACCACCAATAGTGTCAATACCTGATAACCATCAAATCTACCTTAGCAGATTGGCATATTAAAGAATACCAAATTAAGGTGGAAAGTCAGCTGTTCAGCAACAAAATTTCCACTTACAAGCTTTTAAAAAAAAAAAATTCATTGGTGATGCATGGGACATCCAAGCAAGGGAGGAAATGCACAGAAACTGCTGGAAGTTGTTTGTCGATCAGCACTTCAGCAGGGAACGCAGGGAAAAAGGAAAATCACAACCAGCATAGGCGAACAAATCATATAACAATCCAATTCCTCCCTGTCAAAACCAGACCAGTTTCCACTGGTTCTAATCCAGTGCAACTGGCTCAGCCACTTGTTAGTTCCATGTCCAGTTCATGCATGACACATGCCACAAAGGAAAGGTTCTTCAGGAAAGATACCAGAGGAACATTTGTGGATACTTGGTACAGAAAAAGAAGCTTATTTCATTTATGTACACTTCCAATATCCACAACACTATGAAATTCAAAGTTCAATAGGGTTCAAATGATTTTCGGTAAACCCTTTTATCAGTACCTCTATATGGCTTTCATTTGTCCTTTACAGGCTTCAACTTGAACCAGAAGCTAATGAGTAAAATATATCTAAATGTTTGGTCACAAACGGAAAAACACACAATGCACCTTCTATCCTCCAATGATGTAGGATTGCAGATATGCAACACCCACTTTTTTGGTTTCAAACCTATTTTCTCTATTCAGCTAAATAGGTTATATTAATTATGGTGGTCCATGAACCTTCTCCACTTTGTGACAGTGGTTTCCATGCTGCCTTCTTATTATTAAATCGGAAGAGAAGGGAAAAAACAGTGACGGAATAACTCTTTGCCTTTCCCCATACGATATGTAACCACCCAGGCAAATCCTTGTGAAGTATTATCGACTTTGGGCCAAAATCCTCATAGTTTGATCCCCAAAAGGCATCTTACAAGTTATGGATTCAAACCCTCCATATAAGCTTAACAACATTTCCCCATTTTCTGTTATAGGATTAATGCTGTCCACCCCTACCCCAGCTCTCAAACCCAATGGTGGCTCCATAGTGCTTTACCTTTCATATGGGTAGCTTTCTTCTCCCGCCTGACTAGCGACTAAGCTACGACAAGCTTACCAACTTTTGCCTGGTTTATTCCCAAACCAGCCTATTTTGTACAAGTCTGGCTACGATATCACAATGTAATGACTCAATCCAACACTTGTAAGGTATTATTTGCTTGGGGCCAAATCCATATGGTTTTCACAAGCAATGGATTTGAACCTACATATATATATGCTAATAATTTTTCCATTTTTCAACATGGGACTAATGTAGTCATCCTTGCCTCAACCCTCAGACATAGTGGCGGCTTTGCACGATGGCCACTCCATGCCACTTTAACCCTTTCCTCCCACTCAGCCAATGACTTTTGACTAAGCTACTACAGATTAGTTATATTGGATTTTCAATAAACAACTTAATAGAGCACAACCAACATAGCTGTTCTAGCACTATTCTGAAAAAGGGTCAACCAACAGAGGTCAAACACATTGATTGTATGCCATAGCCTATAACCATATACACTAACAAGAATATGCATCTTAGTCTAGAACCATATTCACTATTTTCAGCTATATAGAATGTCCCTTAGTCTAGAACCATATTTACTATTTTCAGCTACATACAACTCATCTCTTCCACTCATTTTTCTCCTCCTCCTGTTCTATGTTAACATATTGTCCCTGAAACGTGCTCATCAGACTTTCTCTCATCTGCTCTTTATCTTTGTTTTCTCTTTTGAACTCGTTGTCACAATGACATGCTCACCTTACTTCGGGTTGAAAACGGATAGGATACAGAAACACTAGTTTCCAGTTTCCATATTGGCTGCCAATAGTAAAATCATGTCCAATTCTAGTTCCAATATCATTGGAGAAATTTGTTTCTGTTTTGTTTTTTATTCCAATATCAGAAACGAAAATAGCTTCCAAAAATTAATGGAAACAATTGAAAGTGTGTTTAATCCCCTCGTTTTACTATATGTATCTAACGAAAGTTATTAGATAGAACACATCCACACACCAGTTGGTTTCTCATTCTGATAGAGAGAAAAGGAATTAGATGTGGTGGAAACCCTGGGAGGAGGTCGCAGACATCCGCTGGACTCTTGGAAGGTGCTTTGGCTAATTCCAAAAATTTGTTGAGGCGGGAAAACTTGTCACAGACTGTGGGTGGCCATAACTCAGCAGCATGACTAACCTGATGCAGGAATAATACAACTGGCAATCCCAATTTGTGAAGACTTTCAGATGAGATCAGATGAATTGTGTGAGTTCCAATCTTGGTCCAGGAAAGCGAGATACGCCGACAGTGGAACAGTGTTGCAGCACAGAGCAGCTATACCAGGAAAGTAACCAAAGGTGCCAATACGTCATGAATAAAAAGTCTTTTTAATGTGATATATACAGATTCAATGCCTTGGGAGTTTTTTGATAGAGAGGGCACCATCCTCTTTCTTGCTGGAGAGGACCAACTTTTCATGGCCAAATTGATCTTGGAGTTTTTTTAGGAGGCAAACAGCCTGAGGATCAACTTCCACAAAGCTGTGTCATTAGGGTGAACATAAGTGACAGTGCCATGTGCAGGGCGCCTCTATTACGGATGCCAACTTGGGCCTTCCCTATCACCTACTTGGCAGCTCCTCTCTCTTTAGGTCCCCTTCACCGTGAGGTTGGCAAGTAGTGGTCAACCAACTAGTGGTCAACAAGCTCAACACTAGGCTGGCTAAATGGAAGGGTAGGCTTCTAGTTATAGAGGAAGCTGGTGCTATGTAAGTTAGTGTTAGATAGCCTCTTCATCTACTACCTCTCTACCTTCAGGATCCCAAAGACGGTGAATAGATGGCATTGGCTAGAAGCTATTCACGGTAGATCCTTCCTGAGGGGCATAAGGGAGGGTTCTAGGGGTGAAGGCAGCAATGTGAGTTGGATAAAATCTATACGAGCAAGGTGAACAAGGGTCTAGGGATCAAGAACATATGTTTTCAACCATGCTCTACTTCCAAATTGTGGAAGGCCAGAACTGCAGGTTCAGGTTTGTGGCTTAAGGTGGTTAGGGAGAAGTATTACACTAGCACCAGGATTCAGAATGTGTCCCCACCAGTGATGTACAATGTCTCCCACATCTAGGGAGGCATCACACTAGCTATTGATATTATCTGTGCTGCCACTTATATCAGTCTTGGAGATGACCAGAGATATCTATTATGGATAGATAAGTGGTGCGGTACGGTGCCAAGTTGCCTCGGATTTCGCAAACTGTTCAGTATTTCCACACATGCTGGCTATTGCGGCTCAAATCTTTGAGGCTTCACTCCAAGGGGCAAAGATTCAGGCCCCATGCTCCAAAAGGGACATACAGGACAAGGAGATTCAACACTTGGACGACTTCTTGGAAATGCTGCAAGATTGTAGGGTTGACATCTCCATTCCCGATATCTAGAGATGGGGATGAAACACCTCCAAGAATTTCTCTATCAGCTCTACCAATCATATCCTAACAGATGGAGGCACTAGGACCCCTTCCTAAATCATGTCTAGGTCCCCAAGTCTCTATTGAAGGTTAAGGTTCTTGTGTGGAGGATATCCATTGGTAGGCTTCCCACTTGTGACAAGCTAACTCATTTTCAATATGATGTATTACGTGACTTTCATCTGTTCTTCCTGTGGGAAGGAGGAAGAGACGCTGGATCATGCCTTTCCGAGTCCAACAAGATTCAGCTGGGGCGGCGGCTGCTGACAAGCTTGACTCTCTCCTTCACAATTGGCCCTATTTGCATGTTTCCCCGGCGGATCGCAAGATTTGGGGTTGGTCCTTTACGCCACCCTCTGTGCTGTCTAAAGCAAGAGGAATACGAGCATCTCCAAGAGTGTTGCCCTCATGCCAGAGAGAGTGGTTGTTTTTGCATGTGATAGAGTAAGTGAATGAGTGAGATTGCTTCGTAAGGTGGGAGCTGATTCTTCCGCCCTTTTTGTTCTACTAGGAAGAGTGAGTAAGCCACCACCTTAGTGCTTTTGTATAGAGGGTTTTTGAGAACTTATACTACTATACTTCTGTACATTCTCTTTTCATTTTTTATACACACATGTAGACCATCCAATTTCAGAATAAAGTAGGCAAGTATCACAAGCTATCAATTGCAGATTTAGAAAATAAGGAAGAAAATAATAAAAAAGTCCACGGAGACAGAAAACATAAGGACTATAAAATAAAGGGCATACAATTTTTAACTAAAAGCATTCAAAATTTGAGGAGATTAATTCAAATTTTTAAATAAAATAATTAAAAAATTGAGGGGATTAATTCAAATTTTTAAAGAAAATAATTCAAAATTTGAGGGGATTAATTCAAATTCTTTTAGACTTTTTTTTTTTAAGGTGACATGTTCTTTTAGACTCTATTGGGCCCTTATTGGGGCAGATTTAACGAGCCAAAAATTGTTGAGCTTTTATTGGGCCATGTTATGGGCCCTTATCGGTTTGCTTATTTGGCCAAGTTAGTAGGCCCATTAGAGGGCTGGTTAGTGGTTCAACTGGGACACAGTATAGTCCCATCTCCGATAACTAAAGAGGTGAGCAGCAGATCCTCGCGTCTATAAATAGGACCGTACCCTCATGTTCTTAGGTGACCTCAAGAGTGCTTCATGTCCTAATGGGATAAGAAGCTCTACAACTAAAAGGCTCATCTGTACCTGCTGTCCAGCAAAGAGGGAATGTAAGAAGCTGTAAAATAACAAGGATATATATATATATAAAAATATATAATTTCTAGGGTTAAAAATACAAAAAAATAATTAAAATAGGAAAGCCCAAGTTACGTCTTTTAAAGCCCGAAAGAAATGAAGGAGGGTATGTTTAAACAAATAGAAAGATATAAAACTAAATTACTTAAGTTTAGGGTAGAAAAACAAAAAGATCAAAAAGATGGGGGTTATATTTATAATGTTCTTAATGGGCCTAAAAGCCCTTAAGTTTGGATTTTTTATGGACTGCTAATGGGCCTGAAATTAAGGATTTAATGGGCTTTTAGTGGGCTGGAATTAGGCCTGATTTAGTAGGTTTTAATGGGCCAGGTTAGGGTACTAAGTGGGCCTATTGGGGGCCCAACTAGAGGAGGCTACCGCCAATCACCCTTGTATAAAGGGGGGCGGATAGGGGCTGCGGGCTGAACCAGCCAAGAAGGGGGGGAGAGAGGGCAGTGGGAGGAGTGGAGAAAGAGAGGGGGAGCAGGGAGGAGGGGAGAGAGAGAGAGAGAGAGAGAGAGAGAGGCGGTGGGAAAATTCGAGAGAGAAAGAGAGGACCGTTAGAGAGAGAAAATAGTGAGAGAGAACAAGAGTGAGATAGAGAGGGAGTTTAATGGTGAGATGGAAGAAGAAATTGAAAAGGGAAGTGAGTAGAACAAAAAGAAAGAAATTGTACGAGAGCTAGAGAGAATCTGTTAGAGAGAAAAAGAGGGCTGGTTACAGAGAGAAAGAGGCCTGGACAGTGAGAGAAGGGTGCAAACAGTGAGAGTGAGATTTTAAGAGGAAAAAGGAGAAATTGGAAGTTAAAGTAAAATAAAATAAGAGAAATTGTGAGAACTTGTGAAAGTCTTAAAGAAAGACGGACATAAGCGGAGATATGGAGCTGCAGTAGAAGCCTTCAATCATCCCGAGGCTGCAGCAACTCCTCCTTCTTCAATGGGAGTAGGGGCGACTTCTTTCTACACGGTTTTTCTTCCTAGAGGTACGGTGGTACACTTACTGCTATTGCTTTCATTTTTTTATTTCTTTTGGGGACTTAGAGGGTAGATACGTACGACAAACAAGGGGAAGTTCTGTCCATTTAAATTATGGTTTGGAAGTTTTGTCAAGTTCTATAAGAAAAACATGATCCAATATGTTTCATGTGTTTATTTCAGCATGTTTCACATCGTATGGAACGTTATTTCATTAGAAAGTATGGTCAAATATAATTGTTACAACATGATAAAAGAATATGATGATTTCTTATGGATCCTCGCATGAATTTCTCATGACCTGTTCTCCAATTTGAAGAATCATAGCACAAAAAAAATCTATTTTGCATGTTCAAAATTGATGATTAGTCTGAAAACATATGAAGTCTTTCCTTTTATGAATCAAAGAATAACCCGATGGACCAGTCCATCTAAGACTTACATGAGCATGAAGATTACTCATGAAACAAAAGATCTAAAGCTTCCAACCTCTATATATTGTTTAGAATTGCATTACATTATTACTCGGATATAAAAGATGAAAGATGAAAAGAAACCCTATGATGATCATGACCCCAAGAGGGGGTAAAGGAATCTCTATGATGAAAAAGATCTGAAGAACATCGGAAAAAGAACTAGGAGGCACACTCCACTGCACTCCTTATGAAAGAAGGACTGATAAAAACAAATCATCGTAGGAGTCATCGTTCAACAATAATACATGAACCCTTTTCATATTCTCTTTATGAAAGGCAGTGACATTATTACTAGCGAGACGACGGCACGTCCCTTGGGGATAAGGGGACATACAAAAAGCTCCCCAATGATGTGTGATTTTGAGGTACAGAACGATTCCAAAGTCACGTTCGGTACATTGACTTAAACAGAGGATGGTAGTCCTAGTTCAGTGCACTCGTGGACTAGACATGGATACTACAGCAGAAGTGAGGGAGTGAACTGCAGACCCAACTTAGCCTATGGTTTCCACCTCATCCTCTAAGCTTCTGAAGATCTCCTGGGGTAGACAGGCGGAGGTGGGAGGTCAGTCGGGGGGCAGCCTACTCACCACTACGACCGTTAGTGAATAATTATCCATGTCACTTCATATTAAAGGATAAGTCACCATCGGTGTGAGAACCGACTGAGTTACTGACCGGTCCAAAAAGAAAAAAAAAAAAAAGGACTCATTCCTAAAACCCTAAGATGGTAGCTTATAAAGATTAGTTTTTATACTTTTAAATATTAATCATAGTTATCGTTAAAATATAATTTATCACTAATGATAGATAAAGGAAAAGAAATGGAGAAGTATAAAATAAGATCAATGTTAGATTATAATATTAAGTTACGATTGTTGTTCATGTTTTGTCTACTACTTATTTTGATTAGAAATGTAGAAATTGCATGCATATCATGTTGCATCCCAAACAGATAAGTAAAATCATGCATATGGAAGAATGAGAGAATGGGGTGGTGTGTGTAAGATAACAGTAACGATGAAAATGATCCCTATTAAGATCTCAATTAACGAGTTCTCATAAAAGATAAAATGATATTTTTCAAAAATACAAGACAAAGAATGAGATCAATATACGCTTTAAAAAAATCAGGTATAACCAATTTGTTTAAATTCTTGAGATATGTATTTTATTTATCTCAGATTTCAGTTATATTATAGACATGATGTCATTATTTATGCTTCTTATTGTTTTGTTTTAGAATTGTACACCTGCGAGAGGTCCATAACTAGGACTATCACAAATGGTATCAGAGCAGGTCTGGTAATACATGCACAAGACTGAAACAAAATGATAAGATAAATAACTCATATCCTGAGTATGATAGCTACATATCCCAACTGGCCATTACTTATCAATGAATACAGTAGTTCGAGAAAGGAATATTGATCGTATATGATAGGTGATCTCAAGTGACAGTAAGATTTGTGAGAATAGGTGTATATTTCTTAGGTTAAAGAAATAGTTAATGAAAAACAAGAAAGAGGTAATAGTAACAGGTTAAGAACCTACAAAGACAGAAGTGTTTAGGCAAAGAGGAAGCTTTAATCTAAGAAGACAGGAAGGCCTTATTAGCTATTTAAATAAAGGAAAATTGGCAACAACCATTTATTATTCTAATATGGTAGGCAATTTATATACAAGATAATGGTCTATGGTCGAGCACCTCTAGTGGTAAAAATGGAAGAGAAGATGGAAAATCATACAGTAGGTGGACATGAAAGATTGGAGTTGGGTTGGATTAGAAACTAAGGGAACCATAAATGAAGTATGTAGAATTGGTTAGGATTGACAATGGTGATCCTTGTCCTTATTAGGACGTAGGGTGAATAAGAAACATGGTAATTAAGGTCAAAGGTTTGACTTGTAGCAAACCTGATTCGTTTAGAGACAAGCAACCCTATTTGGCTGCCTACTAGTTGGAAAGTGAACCACAAATATTCTTAACCATAACAAAGAATTAATTACAAGTGTGCGTGCATTAATAGATTTAAGTTAAAATTTTCTTACAGAAGTCAGAAGTAAAAGAAAAAAAATGACAAGTTGGAGTCTTACTAAGGCAAAGCGTTTTAGGAGGAAAGGGATCCCTATTTGGCTAGAGTAAGAAGACTTTATTCGCTGTCCAGAGGAAGGGAACCCGACAGCAATGGCCTAGCATGGTTATGAACGCTGACAGGTGATCCACATGCAAATGAGATTTTATAGATGAACACATCTAGAAGTGTTATGGGAAAAGAGAGGGAAATCATGCAGCAGGTTGAACATATAGGACAAAGGTAAGTTGGATTGAAGCCTCAAGAAAATTATCAATGAAGTCGAGAGAATTGGTTAGGTCTAAAGAGTGGTGATTATTGTTTTCACTAAGAAGTAAGATGAACATCAAGAAATATAGTAGTTAAAGGCTAAAGTCAAGTTGACTCTTATTTGGTCACTTATAAAGTGAAAAATGACCAAAAAAAATATCCTTAACCTTAACAGAGAATGACTAGTTACAAAATACGCAAGTAATAGGAGGATGGTTAAGTCACTTTAAAAAAACCTAAATTAAGAAGAAAGGTAAACATGTATGTTGAGGCGTATAGAAAAAAAAAATAACAAAAGAGAGGAAAGCAAGAGTAACATGTGTTAGCCCCAAATACCATGAAGCAAACTTGTTAATGAAACTTAAAGATCTAAGAATAATTATCTAGGAGCCTTTTCAGACTGGGTGTTTATATTGAGACTAAGAGGAGCTACTATGACAATCAGTGCCTTGGGATTTGTGTTAGTTATTGCTGTGATAGTTAAGATTCATATTTAATAACAATCCTAAAAAGGGTAGTATCTAGGAGGAGCATAGTAAAAAGAGGCGACAAATGAAGGTTGCAGTAGGTGATAATTGTGAGAAAGTAAAAGTGTTTTAGATAAATGTTGCTACTTATGTAGAATATGTGAAACCTATTAAATAAAAATATTGATAATATCTTCAATTAAAAAAAATACATCTCAATACGAAAAATCACATAAACACCTATTCATAAGCTAGTTGCATATATTTAACATATAAAATATATATTTTTTTATTTTTATGCAGAGTAAAAATATTTTAACTCGGATGAAATTTAAAACAAATCACATAATTAAGGGGGTTATATGTAAATACCACTAAAGTTAAGGGGGTTATATGCAAATATGAATCATGCAGGGGGTTATTTACAAATATGACATCTTTTAGGGGGTTATCTGCAAAAACCCCAATAAATTATGTCAGCCAGCATACATCTTGGGAAAATAATAATAATAATAACCAATGAAAGCAAAATAGTAAGGTTAATATTTTAAAATACATATAAAGGGTATGATAGGAACTTAGTATGTGACTTTTAATGGATAATTTTCCCTTGACTCAAAGAATGGTGGTAGAAGACTAAAGAGGGAACTGAGGTCGGATGAGTTTTAAGTTAGGATCTTGATAAGATACATTAAGGACCAAACCACCAGTGAGTCTTTTCAATTATAAGCTGTAGTGATGAGCAATCAGCATGCAGATCTTATGATCCACAATTAGGCATATCTGAAAACTGCAGAAGAAAAAAAAAAGAAAATGTAAAACTTGTTCATATATGCCTTATTAATATTATAAACAGTAAAACAATAGAGTTAGGACTTTAGAAGGATATAAAGGATTGTTAGAGAGTCCTCACACACATTTAAGGGTTAAAGGAAATTGTTTTCTCCATTAGGAAAACTAAATGAAAAGGTATTGATCCAAATTATAGTGTAAGTTAAATTTTCTCCAAACTAGCATCCAGTTTGGTGTATTGGTTGTGTTATTATAATGTAGGTTAAAACTATCATTAACATGAAGGCATTAACCTTAGGGATAATGTCAGAACTTTCAGGTTGGAGCTGAAATAAGCAATGTTAATGTTTAGCAATGTGTGAAGGAGAAATTGTAACGAAATAGTGGTTAAAATGAAATTTTGCCATATTAGCCTAAGTTCCCTTACGCAACTTAGCCTACTAAACGTCAGGGGGATACACTAGATATACTAAACAAGATATACAAAAACAAAGCACCGAATTACACAAAATGGACTAAGATAAGCATTTTTTTTTCAAAAAAAGGTGACATAGTATAATAGTAACCTTAACTCGCTTGACCACCTCCCGATGATCGAGCTGCAGGGCGCTCGTCAACATGACCCCCTTCTGGTTGTACCACTTCCGCAAGGACCTTGGCGGTTGTTGCACCCTGACCGGACACCCCAACAGAGGGACGATAGAAGCATAGCTTGGCATCTGTGAAGCCGGCGCATACCCATCCAACCAGGCATCACTATACATGGGCTTACCGACCGCAACATAATGGTCAATTTGTGAGCACCGGTATTTCACAGACAACCGGTAAGCCACTCCACCACCCGACGAAACTCTTCAGAGGATTGGAGACGCTCAAAGGCGCAATCAGCCCAAAGAGTCTCCAGGTCCTGTTGCAGGTTCTCGCGAGCTTGCTCTAGTTCTCTAGCATTAGCTCAAGGGCCTCGAGCTCACAACGCAACCCTTCTGCCTTTAAGGACGCCGCCCGAGTTGAACCGACCCTGGCGTAAAGGCGTTTGATAGGTTGGTCTCGCCGCGCCACCAATCAAAAAGGGTCGCCACGCCAAGACCCACCCTAAAAGCTGCAGCAACATACAGCCTCAGCAACCCATCAATGCTCAAGTCCCGCATGTCTTCAGGACCCTCCTGCAGCCGAAGCACCTCCAACAAATCCATTGCTCGCTAACCCTCGACGACAGCACTATCACTCTCGACATACTGGCTCGCAGGCCTCAAGATTTCCACCTCAAACGCAGACGCCGATGGTGCCGCCTCCATGGATTGCGGAATCGGCGGGTTCCGATCCGATTCGGGGGGCATTTCACTGTTCCCCCCACCGATTTGAAAAAAAAAAACCGGCCGAAATCGGCCCGAACCGGACCAGATCGGGGCCGGACCGACCAGATCAGCCGGTTCGGACCCGATCTGGTCCGGTTCGGGCCGGTCCCGATCCCCCCCCCTTAAGGTTTAAGGGTTTAGGGTTTAGGGTTTTAGGGTTTTAGGGTTAAGGGTCAAGGGTTAAGGGTTTTAGGGTTTTAGGGTTTTAGGGTTTAGGGTTTTAGGGTTTTAGGGTTTAGGGTTTAAGGGTTTAAGGGTTTAGGTTTAGGGTTTAGGGTTTAGGGTTTAGGGTTTTAGGGTTTAGGGTTTAAGGGTTTAAGGGTTTAAGGTTAAGGGTTAAGGGTTTTAGGGTTTTAGGGGTTTAGGGTTTAGGGTTTAGGGTTTAGGGTTTTTGGGTTTTGGGTTTTGGGTTTTGGGTTTAGGGTTTAGGGTTTTTATGGATGTACATGAATTGCATTCATTCTTATTGTACATCAATTGAATAATATGTATGTAGTTTTTTCTGATTTTTTTTTAATTTTTTCTGATTTTTCCTGATTTTTCTTATTTTTTCTGATTTTTTCTTCTTTTTTCCGGCCGAGTCGGACCGGCCGGACTGAGTCTGGATCGGCCGACTCGGCCGATCCAGATCGGATCGGGTCGGGATCGCCGGGTCCCGATTCCCGGTCCCGACCCGACCCAGAATTCCTTGGCCGCCTCCGCACCTCGAAGGCATGTTGTCTGCTCAGGACCTCAGGTAGACGTAGGAAAGGAATTGGCAGCCACACATTTTCCTTCTACAATTTGTTGCCTCCAGAAGGCCAAGAAATCTACTGCCAAGTCTGTCGGATGATGGCCTCCACCTTACGAGCGTCGGGGCCGAACATGGTCGTCCCTGTCGCTACGGCGCCCCCACCTCAAGGGGAGAAGGCGAACATGTCTCATTGTCACCCGGAGGCGTCGACGGAAGGTCTAAGGGCCTACCAGCCACTTCGACGGTCTGGGCAGTGCTCGCCATATTTTCTAGTGCCATCAGACTTGCCTTCTGATCCCCAGCACCCTGCAGGGATACTACAGTATTGCCAAGGCCCCCATGGCCCATGGGCCAATTCCGGAGCGGGGGCCTCATCGGTCGGCTGCGTCCCACTGATGGCAACACCAATTTGAGAGCCCCCATCCATGTTGTCCATGTCGGGGGCGAACCTACGCCCCCCTCCGGATGCATTGAAGGCTCCTCCGACGAGGAAGGTATCTCAACCACCTCCCCGAAGGCAACGGAAGGATTTAAGAAGGTGCGCCTCCCGCCTGACGCGCTATGACGACGGAGGGCTCTCTCCTTCCTCCCTCTCTCACTTCAAGGGGAGCGATGAGATAGTAGAGACCACCGAAAACTCCGTTTCTGTCGCCGTCACCTACCTCACCCCCACACGAGCCCTGGGCACTCGTAACAGGGAGGTCATCATGGGCGGTCGTGCCCATTAATGTCCTACCCCCTTGGATTTGGGACGTTCTCCCTTGGCCTGCCATGCTAGTAACCTCTGCCACTGACAGGGTGGCCGGCAAACAATGAGAGCCACCCATGAGGCGCGCCAGGGGGCGTCATCATCGTCCTCACCTTTCCCCCTGAACACGGAAGGGGATGCAAGGCGTGTGCCCCTCCACAGTTGCAGCAGAGGGGCAGAGTCTTCTGGCTCCTTCTCGCTTTCTCTACCCTCTCTCTCTCCGACCCCCTCCTCAGGCACAGGGCGTGTCGCTGAAGGATAGGCCGAAGCAATGGTGGACCAAGGATCTTCTTGTAGTAACATCTGACCTCCCTGGGCTTGGGGTTGGCCCGTTCAACCCGTATGAACCCCTCAAATGCCACATGAGGCACAAGTCGAGAGCTGTTGTCGGTGACCCCTTACCCTTTCCTTTTGTGGACGTTAGGGCGAATGAAGGGGTGGGCTGAGGCACTACTGAAAACTACAGTAACATCCAGCATCTGCTACAGCTCCTGTGCAAGAACGGGCCCTAGCACGATGCCCGTCGCAATATCCCTGCCACCGGCATGTTCGGGGCGGGTAATAACGACTAACGGAATGAAAAAGGAGACAAGTCACAGTCATAATAGGCTTCAAAAAATGAAATGACGAGATGGAAAGACGCTTACCAAAAAGGGGTACGCCAGATAAACCTACCGCTTCCAGGGCCGCCATGGCCACCTGAAGACTTGCATCCACTGGGGGGCTACCCCTGATCCGGTCGACAACACCATAATCCTCAGAAGGCAGCAATGGGACTGCAGGGGCGAGCTTGCCACCGATGGACATATCCCAAAGGATGATCGGGAACATCCACCACCTTTAGGGCCACTCTTCAACCTAGAAGAAGGTTTCCTTCCAACCGCGAACATTAGAATATATGGTCCCCAACGCCAGTGATGCTTCCTTTCGCGCCTCGAACTAGACGAAGCCCCACTCCCTCTAGCGTTGCACCACGACCTGGTACAGATTTAAGAACATCCCCACGGTCGGTGCCAGGTGTCCCTTTCTCTGGACCAAGACGTAGAATCCCAGAGCGAGCCTCCAAGCATTCTGCACCAACTGAGTAGGAGCGACAGGGAGGAAGTTCAGCAACTCCTCTACGAACAGGTGAATCGACAATCTGAAGCCTACCTCAAACATGACCTCATACGCCATGAAGGAATGACGCGACTCTGAGAAAATTAGCTCCCTCTCCGTCGACAAGACAAGGGTGTATTCAGTAGGAATCTGGTAGGAAGCTCGGAGTTTTGCCAGAAGCCCTGTCGTGACTTGCGTATCCTCCATCGTCGTCTTCCTCCACCCCACCGGCATAACACATCTCCTTCGACGTTGGTGTGCCATTACGATGGAGGTACATGGAAGAAAGGCAAGGAGTAGAAGCTCTGCATCTCCTTCGACGTTGGTGTGCCATTACGATGGAGGTACATGGAAGAAAGGCAAGGAGTAGAAGCTCTGCAATACGCTGACCCGCAAGGAAGGAGAAGGTGGAACTTGTGAAAGGCTCTTGCTTGAAGAAGAGGGTGGCGGCAAGGTCCTCCCTATGGGCCTCTACCTCACCTCTTATAGGCAAGGCTGCCTAAACAATGGCAGTTCGGCGCTTCCCGAGGCAGCATCGCCTAGGAGACAAAGCGACGGGCTGCACTAAGGGGACTTGATTGCCTGAAACAGCGCGGGAATATCGAGCAGTCGTGGCGTACTGAATCAATAGGAAAAGTGTCCCGTCATTTCAAACGTTGCAAGCCAAGGTTGAAGCCCCCGTTTTGCCCTTCGAATTCGACCGTTGCATGTCATATATTCCTTTTCAAGGGACCCAAGACATGGCCATGGTAAGATCGCAGCCGTTTAGACTACTACTTGCCGTGCAAGGCACGCCAAGGAGTGGGGAGCAAGTGATGGATGAAAATCTCACCTGGCCCAAAACAGTCCATGGGCCAACACAGTAACGCGGGCTTGAGGTAAGACTTGAGGACGTGCCCAATAAAATAGACTAGAGCTCAACCCATTGATCTCAGCCCATCGAAGGGGCATCTGAGTCCTTCTCCTAATAGAACTCCTAGGGTGGATCAAGCATGGCCCTACTCCCTTGAGCAAAATCAGATTTTATTGACCCAATCCAACCCCAAGCAGAAGCAAATTAAGATAAACTTGAAAAGTGGCTCGGATACGAATTCGTAAGGTACCCCCCCTTATTCTCGAGGGATTACGAGGAACTAGAGGATCCAGCTCGGATCTAAACTTCCCAAAACATGCTCCTTTCTCCCAAGTAACTATCCCCAAAAGGGGACTCAGGCGATATACTCTTTCTAATCAAAATTGGATCGGACACCGCCCCAGAACCGCAATATAAGGACCCTCTAGTATGACAGGCCAAGGTACGCTGGAACCATCCTAATCTCTCTTTGCTTCTTTCCAATACCCCCCAGCCTTTTGACTTAAGCATCGGAGGGGGATCCCTTAGATCACCACCGAGGGCCCTTAACGGTGTTCTCTTTAACGGCTGAATTTGAATCCTCTACAAGCAGAGGACTCTAATCGTGGTGGACGAGACTTCGACCCATCAGAAGCAAATGGTCCAAGGACAATGATATTCTTTGAGTGCTGTGTGGTACTCATATAGAAGACATAGATCACTTATTCATTACTTGTCAAGTTAGCACAGAAATCTGGAGTCTTCTGGGCAGAATCTTGAGATTCCAACTGCTTTAATAATCTACAGGAGATGTGGGAATATTTTTCTCAGTTAAAAACAAAGTATCCAAAGAGAACCAGGAGGAAGATTTTACACATTTTGCCACATGCGATTTGCTGGGGAATCTAGGAGGAAAGGAATGCAATGATTTTCAGGGGAAGTAAAATTTACATTGAGAATATTGCACTGTTGATTACCTCTTTACTGTATAATTGGAGTCGTCACATTATGAGGGCGTCTGTTCGGCATTGGGAGAGAGAATTTGTTTCAGTATATTTCCAGTGGGGTTAATTGTTTTTATCCTTTTTTTCTTTCTTTCTATTACGATAGGAACCTCTCTTGTCTTGACTTGATTGTACTACTACTATTTATTTCTAAGAAAATTAGTGGTGCAGTCTGATTTTTCTCAAAAGAAAAATTGGGAAGTTGTAGTGCAGTCCACAATTGGCTTCGAGAGAGGGGGAAAAAAAACTATGCTTTGCCACCTCATGATGAAACTCAGGTGATGGCAAGGTGTTTATGCCTTGTCAGGGATTGGTGCCATGCATGTGTTAGAACATGTGGTCATTTTCTATCTTGGCCAGTGACATTTTGGTGCTGTTAGATCCTTTAGATTTGGTTAAAATAATGGTCCTGTTGTGGTTCAGTCAGAAAGCATTTGCCATTTGCCCCTTCAAATCATGGTGGATGGCCATTTTACTTTAGCCTTCTCCACCTTTTGAGGCATTGATGCACACAGTGGAATGTGATAATTTGTTTGCTTTGACTACTGTGCAAAGTTTCTGCACCTGTTTGGTTTCAGTCTTCCAAGGGGAAACCTAACTCTTCCTCTAAAGCAGATTGCAACTGCTATCTGTTGCTAGTAAATTGGTCTTACTTCATGCCCATTTTTCAGAGAAAGGGAACCACGAGTTAATCTCTAGGACCCACAATACAGCTGGCTACTAACAGACATTCTGATTCCAACTGGTTTCTGCTGGTTCCAATCAAGCTTAATGTAAAGTGGCTCATTTAAACATCGAATACATAAAATAAAATAAAAAAGGAATAACATACATATCAAGGAACTATCTGACTGTTCGCATTGTCAATTCCGCAAATTTTACAGAATAAAAACAACCAGTTCTGAACTAAATTCCTATTTGAATCAGGTTCAAACATTTTTCTAGAAACTTGCATGAAGAATTCCACCAAGGTGATATCAGGCTCCTGCACTGCAGAAGTGATGAACCAAGACTAGAGCAGACCAAACATTCCCTTCATCTTAGGAGGACAAGGAAGTGACAAGTTTTAGGAGTTCATTGGCTTAATGCAACTCAAATGGGTTTGTGTCAGCTTAGGTTTTTCTCCTATTAGAAGCAAGAATAACTACGCATTCTACAGAGTGTCCAGCCACAATGCAACTACCACCAGCTTGCCACTGTGTACATATACGCAAGGAGTCAACTCAGAATTTTGGATGTCTGAGAAAAAAATGCCATGAATATAACTTTGGTCTCTTAAAATGGTGCAAGTACTATAACCATGACTGCGACACCTCTTGGTCCCAAAAAATGAGTTTAACATGTCATTAACTCTCATAGCGGTGCAAGTCCAAGAAAAGTAACTCTGGCGGTGCTCTTCTCTTGAGAATGATTCTTAATCTTATTAGCAAACCATGTACTAGCAGCCACTAGGGAAATGCATGTATGACAAGCAGAAACTAAATGTATGGACCCCAAATGTTGGATTGGAGAAGGCAACAATAGAAGCTCACCCAGTGAGAAGTCCACAAGGCCAGCAGAAACAGCCACAGCAGATCCACTGGAGGACCCTCCAGCAATTCGCTCCAGAGCTGCAGGATTGGTAGGTGCACCAAAATGTTTGTTCTCACCATTAATACTGAAATAAGGAGTTTATGAATTACAAAAAGTGCAAACATAAAGAATGAGAACTAGATCGTGTGCCACTGGACATCCTACACATCAGAAAATGAGAGACAAAGACGGATCTTCTCATGGCTGCTGAAAACAAAAGGATACAAACGTCCTATAGGACAAGCCATGTCAAAGATGTGCAATCTGTAAAAGAGTATTCACCTGTATCCCATTTCATCAATGACGGTTTTTCCAACACAAGTGGCACCACCATCTATCAAAATCATAACTGCCGGAGACGTTCGGTCTGCAGCATCATGTGTTTTTGACCACTCTGGTATGCCAAATCCAGTTACATATCCCCTGATGTCAAATCTGATAATCAAGCACAATCAGGGGGGAAAAACTATTGTTAGTGACCATGATATTAAGTACCAGAGCTTCGTGCATTCAACAGGAAAATCCAGGTTAGTACAGTAAAGTCTTCTAAAGAAGCCACCAAAGGAATAACTAGACGATGAAGTAACTGCTAGAAAAGCATACCAATATTAAATCACATCAATGGTCTCTGCTTAATTTCCGTAAAGCAATAACGTTTTTGGTCTCCAAAGTGAGAGAAAGGGTAATCAAAATAAACAACACGTAGCATACACAAGACACATACAATCACAAGCACACAATTAAGCAAAACCTCCATATTGAAGAAAAGTTAACAACTATTAAGCAGGAGAATACCATCCAGTACTACTCAGGAAAACACTTGATACCCTCCAGAGACCAAAATACAACAACATTTAACAAGTGATTCACAGCGTACTAGAACACTATTACAACCGCACACATGAACTTCAAATACCCAATGCACATATCAGTATGAATTGAGGAGGCCAAGTGGCCCAGCAGGAAAACATAGCAAAGAAGGTAACTTTAGTCTCAAACTGAGGTTGCCAGATATTCTCTTGCGGAAATCGCACATGCCGTATGGGAACAAGGCTCGTAGAACCTAGAGGGTGGAGAAGTGGGCAGAGAAGGATGAGAAGAAAAAGACTCACACGTCGGCGACGGCGAAGGAGAGGCCGGTGAGTGGATGGGGGGCCTTGGGGGGCGCCGGCGGAGGGGGAGGGAGGAGCTCGAACCGCTCGACGAAGGCGCCGAAGTCGGCCTTGATGGCCTTCCTCAGCCGCCGGGTCATGAGCAGGATGCCGGCCACGCCCAGCCCAAGCAGGACCCATAGGTTGGCTGGCGCGGACGCCATGGCAGCCCACTTCTCTCTCTCTCTCTCTCAGTGGGGGAGAAAAAGTAGATTGCACGCAGGAAGGAAAGGGAGCGAAGAAGAAAGGATAACACAGAAAGGAAGGGCTCCTTGGAGAGGGAAAGGTTTTATAGCTCGTCTCCTTCTTACCACCGCCATTGGCGGCTTGGCGTATGCAATGGAGGAGGCACAGTTCTTGCACCGTGGAGCATAAACCTATCCAATGGAAAGTCGCCACGGTTCTTCTTCAATGAGTGCCACGCCACGGTCAGAAATGGCCTCATTCTGCCACGGCGTGTGGAAATCTGGTTCCTGCTTGGGATTGTGTTTTGGTTTGGAGTTACACTCGCTGAATTCTCCGTGCGCTGAGGACAAAAAAAAAGATTTTTTTAATTTTTTTGGGTTGCCTATGTCTAAGAAATCGGAACCTTACAGCAGAATAAAATTAAAATACCAATTTTTCACCTGGATAGATTTCATGATTTGACGAAACACATGAGAATGAGAAAAAGATCACATCTTTTACCTTTCGGAGATTTAGCGTCTCCCACGCATGATGCAGAAAGCTCCTCATATCCAAATAGCGCAAGCGCCCAACTTCTAAACGTATCCACACGAATTTTCGAAGACGAGATCCTCCCTCGTATGTTGAGACGATCTTGCCAGTCACCATGGCTTTCTCGTACGCTCCTCCGCACGACCGTCGGAATAGAGGAGAGAGAGGGGAGAGAGAGAAGACGAGGTAGGTAGCCAAGACCCATATGCTGGATAAGATTTCTCTGAGCCCTCTGTGTATAGAATAATTAGTGTTGTTCACAAAAATCTGATATTTCTATAAAATTCTCAATTAACTGATCTTCATGAGATTATATGTGTGTGACTCTCTAGGCCCAATATGGTGCTGCCAGTTAGTTCAAATATTAAATCTCTATTTAATATTCTTACTAAATTAACTCTTAATTCAAATAATAGAACTAATTTTATTATTTTATGTGAACTATAATTTAGTTCATTTAAATTGATCATCTGATGATCAATTTAATTAACTCACAAATCATGGTTAGTCGCAAACAATGCGTGATGACCAGGGATTCACAATGCACTTGAACTTGTCCATCATCTCTAACTATATAATTCTAATTTTCCACTCATACAATGTTCCTGATCAGACTAGAAATACGATCATGTGTCAAATTTTCATTATCTGATCTGAAAAAGTCTACACAAATGATCATCAAGGACAAAAACATCTTTCTATTCAACTGATCATCTACCATGGCCAAAGATTTAACCTGTGTAGAACTCAATGAAATATTCTCTCTCTTAAATACTATACAAAAAGTGAGGGATCCCTTATTGACTACATAATTATCTTCGTATGTTTCTCATTACACCCAATAATTGGACTGTACAGAACATATGGCTAAGCCCCACAAATCCAGCATCAAAGTGTAACACAAGATGTCTTTAGTATTTCAGATCAAGGAACCAATTACACTACTGCAATTATAAGTTTCCTGAATGACAATTAAATATAATTAACCATTTAGGAATCTCACAAGCGGATCATTCAGTGAACTTATTTTCTAATAAGCACCTATACACATTTTAGTGTCTCTACACAAGTGACTATAAGACCAGCCACTCTCATCACATGAGCAACAAAGTGCGTGTTGGTCTACCCGAATAATTGATGTCCGTTCTCGTTTATCCTACGACCGAGAATATTAAGAACTTGTGTTTATAGAAGATTGGTCTTATTATTACAATCTCATTATGATCCAATCTTCATTGCATAAGCTCACAAATTTTGTTGTGCCTAATGATGTATCACACAATCATAAGTTAACCTAATGAATATATTGTTATTAATTAAGTGAATGATAATGTCTGATAGTGTCCCCACCACATCTTATCTGATTGGTTTGTAGGACACTCATTTGTAATATTCTCTTACTTGCACTAAAGTCAATCACTCATGAGCTTGATTTCAATCAGCCTTAGGTGACGCTCAAACACACTTTGAGTTGAAGCTTTAGATCGTGGACCTACAACATTATCTTCACGTGGAACTTTTCCACTTATGAATCCTTGATTGATGTTTTTCCCTAATCAACTCTTAGAATAATACTACAAAATGTCTTAAGACTTCTGATCAAACCTCAGTGCTATTCACTCCAATGTCATGACATGACATGTAGACATGATGGGGGATGCTTAGACATCTTCTTATAACAAACTCTTTTACTAATGTCTTTTCAGTCACTTCAAAAGTAGTGACATAGGTTCTGTAGTCGAATCAACAGTGTTTTTCTAATTGGAACCCTTCCAATTCACTGTCTTACCTTATGCTACAATCATGTACCTCCTAGAGTTCCTTTGCTATTAATATGATTTGACTCAAAGCTTGGGTCAGTGTACCTTATGTCATTAAGTCATCTGCTCAATAAAATATTAAAAAAAATAATTCCTTAATTTTTCTCAAGAACTTAAGGATTCCTTTACTACCCAATATCACACATCAGATCTCCCTGATGCTTGTTCATAATAGAGCATAGGCCACATCAGGTCTTGCACATAGGACAATATGCATCAAGACTTCTACGCTCAAGACAAAGAAAAACTATATTCATACATGCACTCTCCTTAGAGAGGTCCATGTAAGAATCAGGGTGGGACGACGAAGAACACAGTGAAAACAGAAGAATAAAATTGATCCCGCCCATTTTCGATATGTTTCAGATAATAAAACAACTAAACGCGGTGATTACACATCACCTTGGACGGATTCAGATCGGCGTCCAAGTGGTTTCGACGGAGCGATGCCGCCAACCGCGCACGTGCCTAGCTTCCAATGGTATCCACGTGATCCCCGCTCGATGGTTCGTCCTCACTCCCTCGTCCGATACGGCGCGTTCGCCACGATCTCGTCTTCGCGGCGGTGCCCGCGCTAGGTAGGTTGAGCTCCCTACAGTCGGGAAGCAGAAGAGGCAGAGCAGGGTAGCAGGGGGCGCCCTGTACGGGGTGCATGTCTTTGATAGAGAGAGAGAGGGGTAGCCAGTCCAGAAAACATTGGAGCTTAACCCAGGGTTTTCACTTAGCATTTATTTATATTAAATCAGCACAAGTTTTCACAAAAATCTTCGAATTAATATAATATCCACTTAAACATCATAAGTTGAGAATCTTTGTGCGTGTGACCCTCTAGCCTAAATACTAGTCTGGTTTTTGGCTTATTAAGCCAGTAACACTTTACTGGCTTAAGTTAATTGATTTAATATCTCATATTAATTAATTAATCTACTGAATTAATCTCGCACATATTAATCAGTTGGACTTCCAATCAAGTTGGGTGCCAAGCAACACCTCATGATCTCAGAAGGTAATGGGGTTCAGCAACCTGCTCAAGAAGGTAATGGCTTAAGTTAATTGATTTAATCCTTCATCGGGACAATGCCCCCAAGTTAACCTAGGGCATGGTGAACTATCAAATCCTATCTAGTCAACTCACTTAGATTAGATGCCGCTATGCTATATCAGAAAACTACATTTTCTGATATAGTGACCGCTCTGGCCAGTGACTCCTGCGCATTATTCTCGGAGTATTCTCTCTCTAATTATCGAAAGCGAATGATTCCGTATTTAACACTCAATCACCTTCGAAGGCATTCCACTGAACTCGATCACTTGACTAACTAGGACCCCATGGTTAAAGATCTATAAGCCAAGGTCAAAGCCCAAAGTCCACCGACAAGGTATCTTTGGTGTCTCAGGTCTAAGGACCAATCACGCTACCGTGACATTGAATCTAGCTGGCTGACAGTCAAGTAAATTACCATCCAACGATTCAAGTCGGATCAGTTTAGTAAACTCATTCCTCAATGAGCACCTATATTTTTTTCCTAGGATACTCACATGTAGCTATGAAATTAGTCACACTCATCATATAAGCAGGCACAACACACACTAGTCTATCTAAATACAAAATGCCCTATCTCTTATATCCTTTGATTGGGAACATTTTAGGGATTATGATTAGAAGTATTGGTCTCACTATCACAATCTCATTATGATCCAATATTCCCACATAATCTTATGTACTTAATTATGCACTATTAGTTAAACGCCAATCTTCATAATGAATTAATTGTCATTTATTGTGAACCAGCATGCAAATAAGTGCCTAATGATTGGCTTTAAAGACACCTACTTCTAACATTCTCCTACTTGGACTAAGGCCAATCACCTTCGTATTTTGATTTCCATCAAACCTAGGTGATGCTCACAGAAGATCTCTGACACTAGCTTAATCGGAGATCTGCTATGTTATCTATAAATAGAACTCTTTCCATTAGTTTATATCCCCTGTATCAAGTAAAAGTGTCTTAGAATGTTCTCTAACTTCTAATAAGGCCGCGAATCTTATACTTAATTAGTTGCTCCCAATGTTATCACACAATAACGGGACGAGATCAAAAGTGTATAGAACTACTTCTAGTTTAGGGATGAACTCCTTCATCTATACTGTTCCAATAACGGTGTACTTGTGTCTGTCGTCAAGTCAGAATTCGATATTAATTTTATCCATTACTCATTGGAAGCTCGAGTCAGGGCAAGCTCGTAGCTTTAAATCAATTCTCCAGGTGCCAGGAACACATCCTTAGTTCTTCTCAAGTACATAATGATATATTTTTTCACCTTCTCACAAGGTTCTCCTAAATACGCCTGATGCTTATTGTATATAATGTATCAGGCTCAGTACATGTAATCTTGTTTCAAGAGTGATAAGGAATATTTTCTTAGAGAGATTAATTACACGTTTCATTAATATAAGATATCTTTTGGAATTTATCATATCAAATCTTTTGACATTTCAGTCAGTGTACTTGAATTAGGTTGAATCAAGCATCCTTAGCGATCTATCTCTATAGATCCATTTTTCCAATACGTAGGATACTTCATCTAAATGCTTTGTAGAGAAATTATAGATAATCATGCTCTTACCATCGATAACATCCCCTTGTCATTCCCAATGCCCGAGATATTATTGATACAAAGCATTAATAATGTGACTACACTCCTACTAGCCTTCTTGTACACACAGTTCATGTTCATTCTTAATGAACTCATAAGATTTGATCACCAGGTTAAATATATGATTTTCAACTTCATAAAGCTTATTATGATCCATTAATGGATCTTTTAAGCTGGCATGTCCTCTCAGGATACATACTAGATGTAAAAATATTCATGTTGTATACATATACCTCTTCCTCAAGAATCTCATTGAGGAAGCCTGTTTTACCATCTAACTGCCACATCAACATGATAGGTAGCTTCGACAAGAAGAATTCTGATTATCTTAATTATAGCTACTACCAAAAGGGGTACGTCATAGCCAACATTTTGACTTTAACTATAATTCTTGGCTGATAAACCATGCCATATGAGTATCAAATAGTTGATAAGCACCGGTCTTTTATTTGAAAATCCACTTGCAACATATAGGTACTATACCCTTAGGTAAGCTCACCAAGGTCTAAACTTGGTTGGTCTACATGACTGGTTGTCAGAATCCCTGGCCTTTTGTCGATTCTCAGAGTCAGAACTACTAAAAGCCTGTTGATAGGTCTTTGGATTATCATCCTTATCTTAAAATTCTTCTCCTTTAGCTACGCTTGATATGTCATACATATCGTTCTGGCTAATTGGAGAACAACCATTCACAAAACAACCATTGTTCTAGAAACCTGAATATTGTTCTCCACGGCATCTTAAGGTTCATAATGCCCACTACAATAGTATGAATCTTCTCTATCGTAGGTCAACCTCATCACTGTTCAATCTCCTCCCACTTTCCAATACCTTAGAGGCACATTCAATATCTTATACTTATGACAAGTTGAGCTTAACGATGAAATGTATAGAAGCTTCACCAAGCTTCAGCTTCACCCTCTACACAGGACACATCTTATAGTACTACTTTTATTAGCCTGACTAGGAGCAATGGAAGCAAGGACCCTTATTTATGTAGCACTGTCCTTCACATTTGTCCTTTCACACACGAAATCAGAGGATGAGGTTTATGCTGAGATCATGGTATCTTACCAAGTTCAACTAATCCTTTTGATCTTATCGAACATCTTTTGCACATGGTCCTACACCAAATAACTTATAATCATTCTTACTCTAAGTAGACTTCTAGATATCTCATATCTCTTTGTCCGACTAAATCCCGTGAAACAACCTTTGTAAGTGCATGAATGTGACACTGAGAAACTTGTAATGCTTATGCCATCAATCTAACTAATTTGCTGTCAAGCAAGCATACAGCAATTAAGCAAGAAATATATCCTCTTAGTGCTTCTTATGATGATCTCATCATCATCAGCATATTGAAAGGACTAGTCAATTGTTGACTTCTCAAGGATAAGTGAGATTTGCTCAGAAGTCTAAAATAGTTACTGATGTTAAATCAGTGAGCCTATAGGTGCACGATATGACTCAAAGTAAGTGATTCGACTAAACATTCTAAGTTTGAGGAAGCATCACAGTCTATAATGTTGTAGACATTCAAGATATTAAAATGTGGTCTTTAATCTTAATATTAACTCTTACTATTTTTTAGCAAATTTGCATAACTCTCTATATGTAAAGACAGGACACTCTAATGGTATCCTAGTGGGGACCCATATTCAGCCTTTAGAACACTTGTGACCTTATGGCAGTACAATAAATCACAAAGTCTAGTTAGTTTAAATCCGTTTGTTATGTTATGAGAGTGATCTTCTGACATAACTCTTGTGGGAGCACAACAAAGCTATGCCAGTCACCCATCCCAAGATTCAGCGTAAGCTTTAGCCTAGGTCACTGACCTCTGTTGAGTGGGTCTTGTGGCAGCATAATAAACTCACTTAATATAAGGTCAGTTCATCTAAACCATAACAATGGAAGGCTACGTGGATCATTCTTCATGCCTTACATTTATTAACTTAATATTTGAATGAGGAGGGATTTAGTTGATTAATTTGATCTTATTTAAATAATTGTGTCGCACACAATAATTATTTAACATATATACATTGCGTGCATATATATATATATATATATATATATATATACACATAGTCTATGATTGGGCTGATCATGGACATTTATCTAGTTAAACTTACTAGAGCTAATTAGCAAGTTTACTTAAGCTATGGTGAATCATTACATAACATTGGCATCTCATGCAAATGGCTATGTGACTCTGTCTCTCATGGGATCCGCCTGACGTCCTCATCCTCTTCAATCTGTCTTCCTCTCCAACATTGTACAAAGTGATTATAATTTAAACTAGATCTAATCTAGAAAATTACATCAAATAAATAGGCTTGTAGGCCCAAATTTTACGTCAATTAATAAGCAACCTTGATCAACAGTCAAGGAGAGTACATTAATGGTAACATATAGAAATTATAAGTTGGAATTTCATAGAGAGAGAGAGGGAGGATGTAAGGACTGAGGTTTTCGGATCCGGATTATCGGGTCGGTTTTCGGGGTCGGACTGTAACGACCCGCCACCCTATGATCGGAGACCCGATCACTAAATGGGTGTCGAATCATTATCCAACGGTCTCACACCCGGATCTTATACACACATCTGGAGGAGTAAGCGTTAAACAAGGTTAAATATAACATTCACACGGACTACAAGGAAGTACAGTGCGCAGGAAGTAAGTTAATAATGTCTGTACACAGTCCAACAATAATTACATGGTCCAACAAATTAATTAAGTACAGGCAGAAACAAAGTACAACAACATCGGGGCATACCCCGGAACTGAGATAGCTGCTGGTCCACACACCAAGGAGAACACCACACGCCGCCACTCGCCACGAGGTCCACACCTGAAAACCGCAGGGAGTGAGCCACACCAGAATTGGGCTCAGTAGGGATCATCTGATCCCTTGCCTCCCACTTACACACCCACAAGTGCAACAACGAAGATACAGGTGAACAAGATAAGTAAAGCTGTAACACATTACTCCAAATTCTCGATATAAACCACATGCATTCGGAATATGACATGCATATCTCAGAAATCATCCTACCAAGGAGCCTACAACTTACATCTCGGCAAAACGTGCCAACCACATCTCCGAAAGCGGGAAACACCGACCACACCCGAAAGTGGGAAACACCGACCCGCTGAGACCAAACAGTAACCCCTCGGATAGCACGTTGGCTACCTCGGCGGTTACTCCTTCCCCCAGCAAACACCGACCCGCTGAGACCAAACAGTAATCCCTCGGATAGCACGCTAGCTACTCCGGCCTAACTGGCTCAGGTGGTTACTCCTTCCCCCAGCATGAGTGACACTCCAAAGGTACCACTCCGACACCAGTACTAGCTAACCCCTGGGGTTCACCAGGTGACCCTCTCTCACTAGGCGTCACCCCGCCACTGCTACCGTCAGCACTGTGTCCCTACCGCACCGACACAGGGTGTCAAACGCTACAATTGTCACTCTAGGTCCACAGTAACACAAAACACGGCACGGTGCGATCCGGTCACGTGAGAAGTCCACGGTCGTACAACACACAACGCAGTGCCATCCGGTCACGAAGAGTCCATCATCATCAAGTATACTAAAAGCATGCATTTAACCAACTATCTAGCAGTGTAAACACATTTTACTGGCATGGATTAGTGTGGTTCTGTCTTGAATCGCGTCACCCAAGGCCGACGCCATTCAAGCATCCTAAACTAGTTCATGAAATCCCGGCCTCAGAATATGGCCTAAAAGGCGTCGTCACAGGCCCGCCCTATTAAAACGCATCGCCATCCCTCGTCGCCTATCGGTGATAGAAACAGGGACAGGCCACAGTTGATTCCTCTAAAAACGCTTCGTCCTGGGAAGCCGCCTTTTCAAAAGGCGTCACTGTCCTCAGACGCCATTCACACCAGAATCCGAAACTTGTAGAAACCTTAATCGGGGCGATTTCTGCCTAAATGGCGTCGTGTTGGCCCGTCGCCTTTCTAAATTGCGTCGTCTAGACACGACGTCATTTAACGCCAGAAACCCAATACTGACAGAACCTCAAACATGAAGATTTCTGCCTAAAAGGCGTCGTACTGGCCCGTCGCCATTCTAAATGGCGTCGTCCAGGTACGATGTCTTTTAGCACCAGAAATCAGGTTCTGCCGTTCGACCCGAGGGTCCCTTTTTCACCGCCAAATGTCCCAAAATCAAACCAAATAGAGGAGGAAGAGGGGCAAGCTAAACCATCACAAATCCACATTCACAGAAACCCTCATTCCCATCAAGAAGAGCTCCTAAACATGCTTGTTCTACCCCCAAACACATCATGCATCACATGGAAACTACGGATGAAACATGTACAATCCACGCAAGGTTCGTCCCCCTACTGGTTACTTGAACTCCTCCTGACTCCGTGCCGCCGAACCGCCGCACCGCAGACTGCCGCCGGTACCGCTGGGGACGTCGCCACTCCGCCGGGACGTCGGCCGCCGTCCGGAGAATGGAACGCCGTGAAGGAAGTGGTGGTGGTAGTGGTGAGAGGTAGAGAGGCGTTGGAGTGGTGGAAGAGGAAGAAGAGGAAGGGAAAGGGGAAGAGAGGGGTTGGAGGAGGCAGAGAGGGGGAGGAGAGAGAGTGAGAGGGTGAGAATGAGGGAAAGAAAGGAAGGCTCGCGGGGTCAATCCGAACAAGGGTAAAACGCGTCGACCGAGACAGACGCCTATAAGATGACAGGACGGGCCGTACTGACAGAAGCTTTGAAACGCGTCGTCCACCACCGACGCCGTTCAGACGACAAGACCGGCACCGTACACTGACATCTCAGGGTCGCAGTCTGAATGGCGTCGTCCATCACAGACGCCAATCAGACGATAACACAGGGGCCGTACTCTCGCGGCCCGAAACCCGCCCACGTGGCGCTCACGTGGCACAACAGCTACAGACCTAAATGGCGTCCACCTAGCAAGACGCCGTTTGAAAGGCGTCGCGCAGTGTAGACGTCATTCAGAAGAAATTCTCAAGACCCTTCAGGGTCCAAACCAAGGGATCCGGCCCGAAACCGACCCGAAAACTGAACCCGAAACCTCAGTCCTTACACGTACCCTGTAGTTCAGGCCCTGATGGGGTTTAAACGGCGTCCAGCATTGCAGACGCGTTTTATATTGTGCCACGTGGGTGCCATGTGGGCGGACTTTGGGCTGCGAGAGTACGGCCCTGTCGTGTCGTCTGAACGGCGTCCGCTATGGACGACGCCATTCAGACTGCGACCCTGGGTTGTCAGTGTACGGTGCCAGTCTTGTCGTCTGAACGGCGTCTTGGGTAGACGACACGTTTCAGAGTTCTGTCAGTACGGCCCGTCATGTCAACTGATAGGGGTCCGTACAGCACGACGCGTTTTACCCAGTTTCTGGTTACCCCGCGAACCCTCCTTCCTTTCCCTCATTTCTTCCTTCCCTCTCTCTCTCCTCCCTTCCTCCGGTGATTCTGGCGACGCCTCCTTCCCCTCCCTCTTTTCCTCCCACCATTTCATCTCTCCCTCCACTCCATCGACCTCCTAATTCCCACCACTACCACCACCACCTCCTCTGCGGCCTTTTCTCTCCGGACGGCGGCCGACGTCCCGGTGGAGTAACGACAACCTCGGCGGTACTAGCGGCGGCGTGGGGCGAGACAAGTGGGCGGCTTGGAGCTTGGAGGAGTTCAAGTAACCGGTAGGGTGACGATTCCTAGTGCATTTTCGTTTGAAACCATGTTTTCCAGCGTTTGAAGCATGTTTTGAGGTGCTTTTTGGGGTGAAAACACTAAGTGCACGTATGAGAAATTGGGTGTTCTAATGGGTAGTTAGGTTCTCCTCCTTCCCCTTTATGTTTTGTACCCTTTTCTATGCGTTTTGGGGGAGAAATCCCACCTCGAGGATTGGGGGAAGCGAAGGGGAGAACCTGTCTGTCGGGGCTAAATGGCGTCGAGGTGAAGCGACGCCTTTTAGAAAGGCGGCGCCTACCCACGACGCGATTTAACCCAATAACAGACCATGTCCCCGGACTGATAAGCGTCCAGGGACAGTGACGCCTTTTCAATAGGCGACTTGCGTCAACGACGCGTTTTAGTGAAAATCACCCCATGGCCTGTCCCTGTTTTCGGTGGCTAAAAGGCGACGAGGGACAGCGACGCCTTTCAAAAAGGCGGCTACTTGTGGCGACGCGTTTTACGCCAGGTTATGTGGCCGAGTTTCTGTGAACCAATTTAAGAGACTTAAATGGCGTCGGCCTTGGGCGACGCGATTCAAGACAGAATCATACTAATTCATGCCATTAAAATATGTTTGCACTATTAGATAGTTAGTTAAATGCATGCTCTAATTGTACTCGAGAATGATGATTCTATGTGACCGAATCGTACACGTTGTGTTGCGTACGACTGTGGACTTCTTACTGTGCTGTGTTTTGAGCTACTGTGGACCTAGAGTGATAGTTGTAGCGCTTTATCACCCTGTGCTGGTGTGGGTGGAGCACAGCGCCGGTGGGGGTGTGGCGGGGTGACGCCTAGTGAGAGAGGGTCACCTGGTGGACCCCGGGGTTAGCTAGTACCGGTGTGGGTGTGGTACTTTTGGAGTGTCACTCATGCTGAGGGAAGGAGTAACCACCTGAGCCAGTTGGGCCGGAGTAGCTAGAGTGCTATCCGAGGGGTTACTGTTTGGTCTCAGCGGGTCGGTGTTTTCCCCACCTTCGTTTGTGTGGTTGGCGTGTTCTACCGAGACGTTGGTTGTGGGTTCCTTGGTAGATTGGTTTTAGAAATATGCATGTTAAATATATTTCGAATGCATGTGATTCATATCGAGATTTAGGAGTAGCAATTACTGTTTTAATTGTTTACTGTACCTTCAGCTGTGTTTTGCACTTGTGGGTGTGTGAGTGGGCGGTGGGGATCGAAGGATCCCTACTGAGTCTTTTCGTTGAGACTCACCCCTGCGGTTTTCAGGTGAGGGTTCCAGGCAGACTTAGCGAGGAGTGTGCTGCTGTGAGTCGCGCGCCATCAGTTGTTGTTCCGGGGTATGCCCCGACGTAGTTGTTATCTTTATTTCTGGCCTGTATGCTTAATTATTCCCTTTATGTTGGAGTATGTAATTATTGCTGTATCGAGTTGCATTGTAATAACTTTTAATTCCTGCATTTTCCTTTCAATTCAATGCGATGTGAATGTTTAGCTTAGTTTATTGTTTATTTCCCAGACTTACTTAGATCCTGGTTTGGTTCCAAATTAATGATTCGGTACCCATTTAGTAATCGGATTCCCGATTATAGGGTGAGGGGTCGTTACAGAGGAAGACATGCCCCATTAACATCATCACATCACATCATGCACATCACACATACCCATTCATAATTTTAAAATTTATGATCATCCATTATAAACACATCGCATGTATAATAGGCAAAATATCACATACATTGGTCTTAGTGTAAAAGCATGTAAATTGATTTGATCAATTATAGCATAAGAAATAACAACTTATTCCAAATAGAATCATTCTCTATGTATTTATTTTGATTTGGTTTCTCAAACTGCACCATGGGCGCCTTCCAAAATATCCATAATCCTCCAATTTCTCAAATTTGACATCTATTCCCAATTTTATTAATTTCTCCATTAAGCTCACGTTTAAAAAATGAAATGGTTTAAAAAATGGAGATGTTTCCCAAACATCATAATTTTCTAATTTGCAAAGCTTTCCAAAAACTATTAATTTCACAAATTAATCAATTTTCACTTCGCTAGTTTCTAGATAATCCTAAGTTTACAAAGTGGGCCAGATATTAGAAATTCATAATTTCAAAACCAGCTCAATATCTAAAACACCAATTTCGCAATTGGTGACCTAGACCAATTTCTCAAATTGGCAAACATAAAAACTTTATTTGGAAACTTGCATGAAGTAGAAGTTTTAGAATTATACAAAACATAAAATAATAGGGCAATGTCTCAAACAATAAAGGTGCTGGAAATAATTAAAGTAGGGAATAGGAAGGAGGGGTAGAGCGCAATGCGCCGCCTACTAACAGGAAGGTGTTCGGGTGCACAGTGCCACTAAGGAACGCACCAAGTGCGCCTCACCGCAGAGGGCGTCCTGCTCGCCCACCAACGGGCGCACTATGCCACCGTGGGGCACACCCTAGGCGCGCTGACCTACGGTTTAGGACTCGGCAGTACGCCTCCCTGCGAGTGCAGCATGCGCACGCACAACAGTGCCGACGGCGTTGTTGGGTGTGCACAGTCAGGCCCCCTTCGCATTACAATTATTATTATTATTATTTAATAATTACTCTACAGACGATCCACAACTAGGGGTGTCAACGGGCCGGGCTAACCCATGAGTCCAATGGGCTGGCCCATAACGGGCCGGGCTCGGGCTGGATCCTATGGCCCGTCAGGCTTCTTTCGGGCCGGTGAATGAAGCCCGTCAATTGACGGGTTGGGTTGGGCTCCGGCCGCACGTCCCATTGGGTTTTATGTACATCTCAGAAAAGACCAGCGCCCTCCACTCCACCACCCTCACCAGCTCGAAGGTGACCCCCATGGCCATCCACCGCCCCCCCCCCCCCCCACCCCCACCAGCACCCTCGCCGCTGACTTGTCCCACAGGCACCGCCCCGAGCCTCGCCCACACCACTGTGAACACTAGCAGCATCAGCATCACGGTCATCGAGACCATCCCCATCCTCACCCCGTCACCCGATAGCTCCTAATGAATCCCGCTGCCAGCAGAGGCACCATGGCTCCCATTGAGAACGCCATCGCTCAGGCCACTGCCGCTTGCACGGGTTTGGGCAGGTCAGCCCATTCACCTATGTCGCCATCTCCTCTAGCGCCGCTCTGGCACCGCTTCCTCTAGTCCTTCTTCATCTGCGCCACCTCCGTCTTAGAGACGCCTGAGACGTTGTCTTCGTCAGCCAGGATAGTGCGGGAGACGGGGACGTAAGCCTGAGGCAAATGCCCACTCCGAAACTTCTCCAGCCACGGCAGCGCGAAGCCCTGAGCACCGCCGCCTTTGATGTTGCTCTAGAAGCCATGGATGGGGTCAAGCCGCCTGTGGGCGCTGGAGGCCGAGCGCGTGTGGTCCTGTTGTTGCTGTCGTTGTTCTTCTTCTCTTTAATCGGAGCAAGTACTTCATCTAAGGAAGAGATGATGAGCAGGAAGGAAGTGAGGAACGAGCGAAATAAATGTACCTGCTGGACTCATTGGAGAGCGTTGGGCTCGAGCCCTTTGGTGTACATGGATGTGGAGGGAACGGCGAATTCCACTTCCGTATGTCATAAACCGCACAGGGGAACAACCCAAATCCGGCCGAGCAATCCAGGATGCGGGCACTTCAAGGGCCTCAACAGATTAGATCAGAACACTGCTTCCTTGGAGGTAGTCACACGGGCTTACCTGGGCCGAGCATGGGCTTTATGATGCTGGATGGGCTTTATGATGTTGGAGGCCCGCAGGGCCTGGGCTGGGCTCGAGCTGGGCTAATTGAGCCACGACCTAGGCCAGGCTGTGGTCGGGCCAGCCTAAGTCCGGCCCATTGACACCCCTATCCACAACAGAACAAAAAAAAAAAAAAAAAATGTAGGAACCACTGTGGCCGGCATCTGATGTTGTCGCAACCCTGGTGTACACTGTGGTCGTACCACGAAGGAAAGATCAGAATAAAATACACGACGGGATGATTCGAAAATGAAAAACAAGAGGGATATTTCGTCAAAACAGAGTAACCTGGCTCTGATATTGAAATTGAGACTTCGTAGTGAAATAAAATTAAAATATTGATTTCTTGTTCAGATTCATTTTCTGAATTGATGAAACACACAAGAATGGGGAAAAGATCGCATCTTTCACCTTGCAGAGATTTAACATCTCTTGTAGACACGCTAATTTTGACATCATTTTGAGTAAATTTCATATCATATAATAATGCCTCAAAATGGTCTGATATTTAATCATTAATTAATTTTTATTAATTTTTCTGAATTAATTGTCTAAATGACATCGGCCAGACATACATAATTTAAGTTTATCAATGAAATTCATTTTAACTCAGATTTTTAATCAAATATGAGGAATTCTAAAAGACGTTGACTTGTGAGGATGCCATTTAGGGTTATATTCGTATTTTGATTTTTAATCTGATTTTCAATTAATTTATTAATAAACTAAAAGACGTTTGCTATGCACGATGCCATTGAGGTTTCCTAAGCTGTTTATGTTTCTTCTTTCCGATGTTTATTCTTATCTTAATTAAGCTAAAAAGACGTCTCCTATGGGCGACGCGTTTTAGTTAATTACAGATAATGATGAACTAGGCTGTATTTATCTGTTTCTTAGTTGGATTGACTTCAAACTCCTTCATGTTAATCTGTAAGTAATCGCGGATGCGTGAATTTAAGCCTATAAATACCCAAGTCCTTGGCCATTAAAAAGTTAGTGATAATTTTTGAAAGGTGAGTGATAATTGGTGATTATTAGAGCGATTCTTTGAGAGAGACGACGTCCAAACGCTGAAGGATCAAGGCGCTGCTACTTCTTCCAGGATTCTTGAAGCAAGCCTCATCATCTCGTCGTCCTTTTAAGATCCATTCAAGAACCAAGACTTTCCAGGGGCCATCCAACTCAGTTCTTCTTAATTGATTTTTTCTTATTCATATTTCTCATATTTTCAGCATATTAGCATCATAATTTCATCACATCACTCCATGCAACATACACTCACTAGCATTATTTTCCAATCCATATTTTAAGGGGTTTCAATGACCACAAACAAGTGAGTTCATTTGTTTAGTTGCATGATTAGAATTATTATTAAAATAGATACTCCCGCTATTTGATTTCTTATTGTTCTTTCCCTCTTTCTTTCTTTTTATTTTTTACAATGTTTAAAGAAGATCAAGAGGAGATAATCAACAACAAGGAAATCTGGACGATCCTCAAAATCCGATAAGCATCTAAAGTAAGAACAAAGTCAAAAGAGCTCTTTTCCTTCAGCTGGCTGAAGGTGGAGAATCAAGGACTCCAACATCTCCCAATTCTGAAACAGGTAAATGATCAATCTCTGTCTTTTGGAACTTTTTAGTCAAAAGTTTATGGTGATCACATTCACTTAGTTTTTAACATGTTTTATTTGTCACATAAACAACAACATTTTCATGATAATCACACACTATTATTTGAGCACTCACAGCTTTTTTGGTGATCACGGTGGGACGTGGTCTCGCATCTTTTAAATCTTTGTTCTTGCTTTTATCAATCGGGCACCCACAGTGCACCACCTGTGTCTCTCGACACGCCCTCACCGATCGGTGAGTTTTTAGTTTGGTTGTTATTCCCATGTGCACCACGTGCACACCCTTGCGGCAAAATCTTCCCCTCCCCGTTTGATTGATTGAAAAGTTGTGATTGTGATAAGAAGCATGTGTGATTGATTGAATGTTTTTGTTGTTCACATGATAAATTATCTTGTTAAAAATTGAAATAAAAAAGATTCACATGAGCCAATTATTTACCGCTTTTATTCTGTTTGTTTGAGGAGGAATCGATCCAGAAATTCCGCATGAATTGTTGATTCTGCGACCTGAAAAGCGTCCAGGAACAACGACGCCTTTCATACCGCGTCGCCCTACCCAGACGCCTTTCAGGCCAAATTTTCTGCTGTCTGCTGCCTAAGCTTCTGCGAGAAGAATAAGGTTATGTTTTGAATAGCGTCGAGGAACAGCAACGCGATTCAAGCAGTTTTTTGTTTTGTTCTTCAATTTTTAGATTTCTGATTTGCTTGCTACTACACATTATATATTAAGCATTAGAGGTCATCCCGGCCACAAGTCATACGTACTGGGGCTAACACCTCCCTTTTCTCATAGGAACACTTTTCTTGACGTCTTCACCTCTTTCTGATTGGGTCGGTCCCTCGATCAGACTAGAGTGGTTGGCGTTAAAGACCTCCGTAAGTCTCCAAAATCAAAGTATTCCTCCTTGTTCATCGAGTTGGTTGTACCAATCGAAGTCCTGGATAGATTCTTCATAACGTTGTGAGAAAAAGCCATAGAGTATAACGGTGGAAATTGAACTAAAACTACGATCTTACCTCTTGAGTGAATTTGTGATTAATTGAATCCAAATAACCCAATAAGGAATCCTAAAATAACGTTAAACATCCACTTGTTTGCTTAATCTTTGTACAACTTGTCTGCAAATCTTTGAAAAAAAAAAAAATGATATCATGTTACTTCGATCAGGTAGGGATTTGAGCATGGCTTCGGGAGCTATGGTCAACTATGAGGGAGATGCTAATGCCCCTCTTGAATCTAATTATCACTATGAATATGGGGGAGATTCTAATGCCCCCCATGATCCTCATTCTTGTCCATCTAAACATGAGGGAAATCTTCATATCCCTCCTCCTTTTGTCCATGATCAACACAATTTTGGTGTTGATCTTCCTCCGCACGTGCATGCGGTTTCTAACCCTGTCTTTGAGGGGGCCATGAACCCGGATGAGCCCTCATCTTCCAATCCATCTGATCTAGTCAACGCTCTGGGAGTTCTAGCCTCCCATCTGGATCCTCACCAGCTCGAGGCAATCCAGTCTATTTTGAAGGAGAAGACGCCCATGCAGTCTGCCGAGCCAAATCCTGCGGCTCCCCCTGTTATTCCTCAACCACCTCCCCATCATGCTTCATTCATTCATCAGGCCATAGAAGGCCTTCAGGTTTCAACTTCTCAGCCAGTTGGGCCACAACTGTCCTCCTTAAGGCAACCAGCTAGACCGCCTACGCCAACCTATCAAAATGCCCTCGAAATTTTCACCAGCTACCCCTTCTCTTGTTTGTTGGCTACCTCCTCCCAGATATCATGTTAAACTTAATACTGATGGCTGTTGCAAAGGTAATCCAGGTGTTTCCGCTGGTGCTGTTATTCTCAGAGACGAAGGGGGATCCTTTATTTCTGCTTGTTGTGGCTATTTTGGTATCACTTGCAGCATTATTTCTGAGATCAGGGCTATGATCATTGGGTTACAGATGTGTCTTCAGATGAGAATGCCTTCGATTATTGTGGAGTCAGATTGTCAGGTCCTCATTATGCTCTTACTCTCTGATGGCCAGAAGATTCCTTGGATCCTTCATCCATGGTGGGATATGCTTTGCTACTTGAAGGACTCTATGCAAATTCAATTCCAACATGTGGTCAGAGAATGTAACAAGGCAGCAGATGCTTTGGCCAACTTCTCGTGCTCCTCTCATATCTCCCAGAGCTTCTCGTCAGCAACTGATTTGCCCCCTTTAGTTAGAGGAGAGTTAACTATGGACAAATCAGGTGTTCCTCATTTTCGCTTTTGATTGGTTATTGTACCTGGGGGGTTCTCTTTGATTTCTTTATTATTGTATCTCCCAGGGGTAAGGTGGCATGTCCCCCCTATGTATGTTTATTTGATTCATTTAATAAAAATCCAAGGGCCTGCCCAGGGTCCTAGATAAGTTCTGGGCTTAAAAAAAAAAAAAAAAAAAAATGCCCTCGGGCATTGCGGAAGCGTTGTCGGACCTCAACCCTATTGCCCCCCTTGCCCCACATACTCTAGGCAACAGGCCTATCATGTACCCCCACCTCCCCCTCCTCCCGTCGATCCAACGACTCAAGCTTTGCTCACAAAGATGGAGCGTATGGATGAGCCGTTCCATAATTTTCAGAAAATGATGGGAGTTAAAGCTGCACCTGAGACTAACCTGCCAAGTCTGCCCGTGTTCCATTTGCCGCCCTCCGAAATGCCAGTGTACCGAAAGTACAATGGTACTGGTAACCCCTTCACTCATTTGAAGGAGTTCATATATGAGTCATCTTTTTGGCAGAACAACAAGAGGTCGTTGGCATTTTTGTTCAGGAAGTCGTTGGAAGGACCAGCCCTCGAGTGGTTCTTTTCCTTAGAGCCATCCGAAGTAGAGGACTATGGTATCCTATCACGAAAATTCATTCAACGATACCAGGATAGAGTTGCACCCTCTCTGTCCATTACTAATTTGATAGCAGAAAAAATGAAGCCCGACGAAGAATTCGTCAGTTTTGCTGATAGATGGAGGGGCATGGCAGAAAAAGTTAAAGTTAAAGATCATATGTCTGAGTCCGAGCAAGTAAAGATGTTGATTTCCAATACTACACCTCAGTTTAAGTTAGTCCTCGCCCTGAACAACTTGACCAGCATGGCAGAGCTCTATGAAAGGGCGTGTTATTGTCAAAACGCTTTCAAGGATGCTACGTTCTCTAGTGTCTTTGATTCTCACCGACTTAGCAGGCCTCCACCTCGGAAGCCAGCCGTGCCAAATTCTCTTAGCACGGGTCCAACAACTGAGGGCATGCTCTCTCATGAGCAGATTAGCACCATGAACAACAATTAGTCACAGTTCGTGAGGAGCCAGCCACCATCACAGTTCGCAGGCCAAAGACCACCGAACCAACATGGTTATAGACAACAGCAGCCGCAATATCAGCAACCCCAGCAGCCAAATCCACAATATCAACAACCACAGTACCAGCGGTCACAGTAGCCGAACCAGCAATTACAACAGCAGCCACAGCAGTAGCCATAGTGGCAGTTACAGTACTAGCCCCCACAACAACAACAATACTAGCCGCGCGCACCGCCGGCATACCATAATGTACCCCCTCCTGCTGATTATAATCAGCAGAGGAAGCCTCCAGGCCCGAAAAGGGCAGAATATCAAATCCTTCCAGAATCCTTGTCAGATATCTTCAATGCTTTAATGGCAACCAATGCCTTGGTTTTACTAAGAGAAAAAATAGTTTGGCCCCAAAATGCCGACACTTCCAGGTACTGTTACTTCCATAGACAACCTGGACACATAATAGATGCCTGCTTCCAATTTCGAGATTATATCCATAATCTCAACGAGCAGGGAGGCATTGATTGGGAAGAAATGATGAAGTATATATCCGCCTTGAAGGTGAGAAGGCCCCAGCAACAACAACAACAACCCCAACAACATCAACAACCAAGAGTGCTAGCACAGGCGGCAACACCATAGTGCATAACCCACTTCTGGAACACCAGCACCAGAATCAATGCCCCCATTTTAACAAATAGCCAGTATGAGGCTAATCGAGGGCAACAGTAGAAGATGGAGGACTCTTCCTCTATTTATTCAACGGGTCACACTCCAAGCACCGCTGAGCAACCACCACACCGCACCCTCCACATACCTAAACCACAACCCGTTACCATCACACCAGTACCAACACCCGCATACCGTTTACCCACGCCCATTAACCCATCACCACCGCACGCTTTCTTTAAACCCATTACCCCCTACGCCACTACATCTCCATCAAACAACCTACTGCAAGCTAATTACGCACCCCTCATGCCATCCAAACCATTGCTCCGTGTACCATTCCCTACATTGTCTACCACCACCAACGTCTACCCAAGTACCATACAAGCATCCAAACCATTACTCCGCATACCATTCCCCACTTCAACTATGCCAACCACTTACCACGCCACTATCCAACCCTCTAAACCCCTCATTCGCACCATGCCATTATCAACTAACCCCACGCCATCACCCGTATACCAACCATCCACACCATCTACGCCATCTACCAACCCCGCAGTGCTTAAGTTATCACCTGACCCTTCCACTAGTGAAGAACATGCACTCTGGAGTGGGAGGATCTTCAATAAGGTCTTTCCTCAATTTACAGTCAAAGACAGCTCATCACAGCCGCCAGAGGAAGCGCATAACGATGAGAGTGCACTAGGCACTCAATATGACCTACTGAAGCAACTGGATAGAACATCGGCACGAATCTCTGTGCTTGAGCTGATCAACAGATCAAAAATCCATCAGGAAGCTCTAATGGAATACTTACAAAAAGTGATGGTCAACGAAGACATGCCGGTGGAGAAGATCACCACACTACTAGTTCCGCAGGGGGATCAACCCTCTATCTTATTTCATGCTTCGGAACTAGTACCACTAGTAGCCAGGAGCATGGCTCTGAGTATTACGGTCAATATCTGCAAAAAGGCCGTAGACACATGCCTGGTTGACACGGGGGCTTCAATTAATGTCTTGCCTCCGAAGACCCTTGAACTATGTGGTGTACCCAAGGAAAAATGGCTGCCTAGCCCCATTTCTGTTACAGCATATGATAACTCCACCCGTTCTCCTCTGGGGATGGTCTATTTAAAAGTAGAGTTAGGCCTTGTATGTCATGCCGAGGTCGAATTTCACATCTTGGAAATCGATCCTTCCTTGAAGGCTATTTTGGGCCGTCCTTACATTAAAACCCTTGAGGCGATTCCCTCTACGAATCATCAGTGCCTCAAATTTTCCTACAAAGGACGAATCATTAAAGTTACGAGCATGCCAATCCTTACTGCTGCTCACTCTTTGAATATCAAGCCAACTTCTTCACCTGGCCGACAACCCTTTTCTGTCGGTATTTCAGGTCTACCGTCCGGTGGCTGATCCTTTAAAGGTCGCCACTTTTGCTCCTTACCCATTGGATGCCATAAAGTGGGGGAAGTGCATGAGTACCCCTGGATGGAAAATAATGATGAAGGGTGGTTATCAGCTTGGAAAGGGCCTAGGCACGCAATTACAAGGTAGAACCACGCCCCTCAAGGATAACCGAAGGACACCTGGAAATGGCCTAGGCTATAAGCCAAGAAAAGTGAGGCATGACATTATTCAGCAGGAAGAAAATAAAGACGGCTAGAAGGTCTAGGAAACAATGTCTACACCATGTAAAGAAGGCCGGGACCCTTTAACATGGACCTTATACACACATTTTGTCAAGGGGCCCGTGATTAGTTATGATAACACAGTGGTTATCACTTCCTGTTTTGATCTCCATGACATATATAGAAGACACCTGGCCAGACATTATTCAGAATTGTTGACATACCAGTCCTTGGAGGCTCTGCGGCTAATGAAAATGAGGAAGTTTCAAGATCCTGAGTGTAAATAGTATCGATTGTTTGACTTGAGGGATCTATACATTGCATTAAACAGACTATTTCTTAATCCCTCAGAACCAAAGTGGCCGCCACAAATAGATGACCTGATTGAAGGACTTGGTGCCATTTTTGACAAAAGAATTCTGTTGTCTGAGGAAACAGATGAAGGGGAGCCAGATGACCCCTATGAAGCTGGTTATACCACGGATCTTCTTTGGAGGGGGACTTATTTACATTTTCACACTCCATACCTTATTCCGCACTCTGCTTCTGACTCCGACTTGGTCGCGGGTCATCACTGAAGATATTCCACGGGCTCCGCCCATCATGATCACTCTGTCCCCATGGGACTTTATCCCTCGACCTCCTCTCGATCTAGAGAGGATTTATGATTTAATCTGGGACATGCTACTGTATGATCCCCCCAATCCTTTGGCCTTGGTGCCGCTTCCTCCATCCTATTCTCCTCCTATTCATCTGCATTCTTGTTTTATGATTAATTCATCTTTTCTCCAAAAAAAAACGCCAATTTGGCAACTTCCTTCTCTCAGATCTTCGTTGAGGAAACTTCCTACTTGTCCGACTGTACCCCGTCACGCGGGTCATTCGGTCAAGATTCTCTTCTAGATCTACTCTGCCCCTCCCCTTGGGAGGATTCTCCTGTATTTCCGCATGTATCCTATAATTTTCATCCTTCTTCGTCCTAATTAGGTCAGGATAGGGAGTCTAGTGAAGTTAGGGAGTCTAGCGAACTTAGAGAGTCTAGTTCTAGGCAGGTTAGTCAGGTTAGGAAGTCCAGAAAATCTAATGGTAAACAAATTCAAGATAGATACCTCTAGGATTTAGTATTTAAATGCCTTTCTTGCTCTATGATCCCTCAACTGTTAGAGAATCCTATTCAGATGCCAGAAGATTGTGTAGATGATGAGGCAGTCAATGATGGATATGGGGTGTATGAATTGATACACGAAAAAGACCCCATTATTGAAGATGAGGAAGATGATGAGGATACGGCTGAAGCATATGCCAGTGGAGTAAAAAGATTCAATGAACCTTCAGCTGCCGTAGAAGAGCCCACCAAAGAGATCAATCTAGGGACTGAAGACGAACCTAAGGTTGTCCTCGTTAGCAAAAATATTTCTGAAATGGATGAGAAGGCAATGGTACAAGTTCTTAAGGATTATAAGGACACTTTCGCCTGGAGTTATGAGGATATGCCGGGGTTAGACTCATCACTAGTAGAACACAGGTTGACATTAAAGGATGGAGCTAGCCCGGTTAAACAGAAGTGAAGGCGATTCCACCCACAAATGGCTTTGAAGATGAAAGAAGAGGTTGATAAGTTACATAAAGCCAAATTTATTAGAGTTGTCATCCACAATGGGTGGCCAACATAGTCCCGGTTATGAAGAAAGATGGGAAGGTCAAAATCTGTATTGACTTCCGAGATTTGAACCGGGCGTGTCCTAAGGATGATTTTCCACTGCCTCACATTGATGTACTCATCGATAACACAACTGGCTATGAAACTCTATCATTGATGGATGGATTCTCAGGATATAATCAGATCAAATTGGCAGAAGAAGATGAAGAAAAGACATCATTCACTACACTTTGGGGGACATATTGTTATGTCGTCATGCCTTTTGGATTAAAGAACGCTGGAGCCACTTATCAAAGGGCTATGATGGCAATATTTCATGACATGATGCATATCGATCTAGTGTATGTGAATGACTTGTTAGTGAAATCTAAGATTAAGGCTGAGCATGCCGAAGTTTTGGCAAGAGTATTAGAAAGATCAAGAGAATATCAGTTGAAGATGAACCCTAAGAAATGTGTATTCGGGGTATCCTCAGGAAAATTACTTGGATTCATTGTTAGTAAACGGGGAATTGAGATCGATCCCAACAAGGCAAAGGCTATTAGAGAAATGCCACCTCCCAAGAACTTGAAAGAGTTAAGAGGATTGATCGGGAGGTTGCAGTTTATTCGCCGATTTGTCTCCCAGCATTCACAAAGGTGTAAGCCGTTCTACGAGCTCACCAAGCCGGGAGTTAAATTCGATTGGGATGATAAGTGTCGGGAGGCATTTGATGGATTGAAGAATTATTTGGCAAGTCCTTCTATTTTGTGACCACCATCTTCGGGCAAACCTTTGATTCTATACATTTCTATCTTGGATGATGCGGTGGGGGCTGTCCTGGCATAAGAGGATGAAGAAGGAAAGAAGAGGGCAGCCTACTATCTCTCTAAACTTATCAACCTCGCTGAACATAGATACACAGCGATGGAGAAAACATGTGCTGCACTTGTATGGGTGGTTCAAAAATTAAAGCATTACTTTCTAGCCCATGAAGTTCGTCTATTCGCTAGGATGAATCCGATCAAGTTTCTCCTTGAGAAATCTGTCCTTACTGATAAGTTAGCACGATGGCAAAGCTTTCTATCTCAATTTGATATAACTTACATTCAACAGAAAGCGATCAAAGGCTATGCCATAGCAGAACATCTCGCTCATCATCCCTTTCCTCGTTTTGATCCAGTCCGATCGGAGTTTCCGGATGAGGAACTGATGTCTATAGACCAAATCAAAGATGACATGTGGACTCTGAATTTTGATGGAGCTCTGAATTCCTATGGAAAGGGTATCGGCATTGTTCTGTTATCACCTGAAGGTGTCACCATTCTACAAGCCTTTCAGCTTGACTTTCCAGTCACTAACAATATAGTTGAATACGAGGCACTCCTTGCTGGCCTCGAGGCTGCTCATCTCCATGGTGCCACCAAACTCAGAATTGTGGGTGATAGCCAATTGATTCTTCGCCAGGTGCTAACCAAATATCAGACTCTTGATCCCAAGCTCAAGCCTTAGCAAGAACTCACTTATGCTTATGCAAAGTTTTTCACTAAATTGACCTTCATCCATGTTCCTTGGAATCAGAACATCTTAGCTGACGCTCTAGCTTCACTTGCTTCATCCCTCAATTTTCCAATCAGCAGACAATCCGAATCAATCATTATTCATAGGCGTCTCTCACCCGCCGTGAAAGACCCTTCATTTCTTAGAACTAAAGAGAAGCTGCTGAAGAAGGTCAAAGATGGAAATATGGTGGAAAAGAGAGAGATTATGTTAATGAAGCTGTTAGAAGAGATGGATGATGAACATAAATCATGGTACTATGAAATTGCTAAATATTGTGAAGATCAATCATATCCTGAGGAAGCCACAGCTGAGGAGAATAGGGCTATCAGGAGAGTTGCTCAAAGATACACCATAGTTGGAGGAGCACTTTATAAAAGTGGTTTTGATGGAGTTCTTTTAAGATGTTTAGAAGAAGATGAGCTTTGGAAGATCATGGAAGGAGCTCATACTGGAGTTTGTGGTGGCCATGTTAATGGACAAATATTAGTAAAGAAGATCCTTAGACAAGGATTCTATTGGCCAACCATGGAAGAAGATTATGTAGGATATGTCTGTAGGTGTGCCAAGTGTCAACTTCACGCCGACAAGATCCATTCTCCTGCATCTTCACTCCATCCTGTTTCCTCCCCATGGCCTTTCTCCATGTGGGCTTTCGACGTCATTGGACCCCTTGGCAATCCTGATTCCAGCATTAAGCAGAAATCCTTCATTCTCACGGCAACAAAATACTTCACCAAGTGGGCAGAAGCTGAAGCGTATACGGAAGTCAAAGCATCAACTGTCTGCAAGTTCATCATGAAGAACGTCTTCACAAGATTTGGAATTCCAAGTACCACCGTCACCGACAATGGACCGCAGTTCGTGTCACAAGAACTGAAAGACCTCTGCAACAGGTACAAAATTGCATTGCATCATTCATCTCCATATTATCCGCAAGGCAATGGCCAAGCAGAGGCAACTAACAAGACTTTAATAAAAATCATCAAAAAGACATGCGAGTCTAATAAATTCACAGACTGGCCAGAAAAATTTATTGAGGCTCTATAGGCATACCGAACTTCAATTCGCACGCCCACCGAGCAGACTCCTTATTCCTTAACATTTGGAATAGAGGCGGTAGTTCCATACGAGATCCTTATACCGTCATTAAGAGTACAATTGAATAAGGAATTTTCTATTGAATAGATTAGCACGTTTTTAACAAAAGAAAGTTATCGAACGTAAGTTTAAAGTTGGTGAAATGGTCGTCAAAAGAATTTTTGTAAAACCTGGTGGTCCGCGTTCTAAGCTCCAACCCAATTGGGAAGGACCATATGTTGTATCGCATGCTTTTCCTAGTAACGCTTACCGTCTAGTTAATGCAGAAGGGCAAGAGTTAACTCACTCATGGAATGGATTGTATCTTAAGAAATACTACCCTTAGGTTAAAGAGTCGATCAGCATGATGCAAAGACCAGTGGAATCAGAAAATTTAAAAATTCAAATTCCCTTATCAGTCTGGATAATTTAATTCAAACACATTACTACACATACTGACACATTTGCTTCGTGAGTAACAAAAGATGTGAAGTTCGATGGAATACCGAAAGCTTGACTAAGGGTGTAAAGTGCAAATCATTCTTTTAAATAAATAATTCTATTTTTACACTCGGCCCACGATGTCGGAACGAGACTTAGAATAGACTACCAAGAATACCCGCCATCTTAGTAAGAGGTCGTCATAAAAAAAGAGGGGAGATCCGTTCCATGAAAAGAAAAAGAAAAATCAAAAGGCAAAAGCCAAATATCAAATCAAAAGGCCATTACACTACAAACGTTACATCAAGGCTATGAAGTGAAATAAAAGGGAACGCAAGGTCGATAAATACCCTGGAAAGAAAATGATCAAAGCCCAACATATATTAGGATAAGAAAGGAACATCTTTTTGGGTCTCCGGAACCGTCTCGTGGGCTTTCTAAACCAATTCTTCCTTTCTTTCTGAAGAGGCGTACTCCAAGCTTAAGGAACAACCTAGATTGACTAAGGATCAAATCATCAAATGGAATCACGAATGGAAACACAAGTTCAAGCACGATGGTTCTAAGTTAGATTATTAAAGAACAATTTGGGAATTAAGTTAATAGATGAATGTGTTCTTTTGATCTGAGTACCATGCTGGTCTTTTAGTTTGCACATTAATCCCAAAATCCAAAAAATACATATTTCAAAATCCAAAAACAAAGTACATATCTCAAAATAAAAAAAAATACATATTTCAAAATCCAAAAAAAGTACATATCTCAAAATCCAAAAAAAGTACATATTTCAAAATCCAAAAAAAGTACATATCTCAAAATCTAAAAAAATATATATGTTCCAAAATCCAAACAAAATGAATATTTCAAAAATAAAAAATATTTCAATTAACATATGTTTGTAACATTTGGTATGCTTCATTCCTTTATTTTCGGCGAGCATTTGCATGCTTGTAGGTTGCATCTTACTTCGTTATTTTCTTCAGTTCAATTATTATCACCTTTGTTGATAAAGGTTATGTCCCTTGACCCTTCCACCAAGAAAAGGATCAATTAATCGGTTACTTAACTGGGCAAAGGGCTAAGCGTAGATAGATACTTAACTTGTTTGTTAAGTAATGTACAGGACATAGGTCAAACACATGAGACACAAAGTTGAAGGCAAAATTTCATATATATATCAAAGGTGTTTTTGTACAAGAGTCACAAAAGAAAAGAAAAATACATAAGCAGCCCTCGGGGTTGACTCTCCCCGGCACCCTCATACTAGCTCGTCGCTTCATCAAGCCCCTCTGGCCCACGAGTTGGAGGCGGTGGCAGTCCTATAGTGCTCGGCCCTGCTTGGCCAGAAGATATAGCAATGCTGGCCGTGCAGGCGCTCGCCTGACCCCGATCTAGCGCTCGCTGGTACCGCACCTCGATACTCTGGCGCTCGTGCTCCGCTACCGAAAGTCGGCCCTGGAGACTCTCCATCTGATCCCGATCTCGGTCCCTCTCCTCGGTCAGAATCTCCAGGCGAACCTGGAGTCGTGCAACGTCACCGGTGGAGAGGCGCGCCACCTGAGCCTCTAACTCGACAATGCGAGCGGCTGAAGCTCGAGCTTGTGCCAACTCTGCATCCCTCAGCTCGAGAGCCTGCTGAAGCTCATGAACCTACAACATGAATTTTCACAATCAGATCAATCAATTCAAGTTCAAGCAAATACGTTGTGTGAGGGTTGAAGACTTACTCAAGCCATTGCATCCTCCTCAGTCTGGGAGGCCCGACGGATGGCAGAAGCAAGCTGACCACGAAGGTCAGCCAAGGTAGCCTCATGAGCAGTAGACGGCGCCAAGGATGGTGAAGCTCCACGTGAAGGGGGAGCTGCTTGGGTGTAGACAGCTCGCTGCACTAAAAGACAACCGTCAGTAGCTAATTGTCAAATTAATTAATTAAAACGTTCATTCATAAGCATGTATACATACCAAGTCAAAAAGTTCCTTCTGAACCTGTTCCAACTGGGCCTCCGCATCATGTAGGCGGGCCCGGAGGTCGATGATGACCGCATCTCGCGCATCCTGCATACCATGCATGCACACATTCATTCACAAACATAAATAAAGATAATAATAAAATAAAAGAAACATAAACGCATACTTACATCGAGTGGACGAAGGAGCCGCAACTGGTCGGCGTAGTGGGTCCGGTACTGCTGGAGGTAGGCATCGCTACTCTCCGCGTGGGACTCCACACGTATGCCCTGGCGGTGCCAGTCCTCGTACTGCTCTGGGAACTTGGCACGCCAATCTGTGAGGGCTTGTTTCCCCCTCATGCTCCTTCCGACACCCTCCGGGATCTCCTCAATAATCCATTCTTGATGGAGGCCCAGTGTCCTCATCAGGAGCCGGAGATGGAGGGGCTCGATCTTGTTGAGGCAGTGCACCCACATCTGCCTCCCGAACCTCCTCCGGCCAGCCGTCACCCACGGCTAGCCCTCCTTATCCATACCCATGTACGGGCGCCAGATTACCTGCATATAGGTTAGATGTATTCATATAAATAAATTGCATTTAATAAATGAAACACTGCATTTAATAAATAAAACTGAATAAATTAAAGACTTACCAGGAGCTCTGGATAGTTGAGGAATTGACGGCGGAGGGCCATCAATTGATGGTGTTGCAGGGCTGTGTCCACTATTGGCTGCCAATGACAGGCCAACGGGACGGCACCTGGTCGTATAATCCTTGCTCGGTCGAGCGGGAAGTAATAATAGCTCCACACCTGCATACATGGACATATAGGTTAGAAATCATCATATCATATCACATTTCATTGCATAAATAAATAATTAAAATAACTTATACCTGAAGAAACGGCGAGAAGCCGCTGACGGTGGTCTCACGGTCCCACGTGACCACAGAGTGATCGACGAACAGGTAGGCCAGGAGGGCCGCACCCCATGCATACTCATGCAGACTCTCTAAATCATCTAGAAGAAAAATGAATCTACAGTGGATATGGTCGCCCTTCGTACCGAAAAGCAACCGACCGAAAAAGAAGACAAGAAAAACCCTAAGCTATCTATCTACCTCCTCTACCCGACTTGGGTCTCTACAGTATACAGCAGAAGAGGACTCAGCTAGCCTACCCCTAAACTCCTTCCGGGTCTCATCAGACCGACGCCGGGGCTCTGCTAAACCTAGAGCGGCCTCTACCTCCACTCTAGGGACCGTCCTAGACTCCCTGTCTAGGCTGGACACCTCTATACCTAATAGGGCCTCAACTAATCCTCGGTAATCGGATTAAGTCACCCCGCTCACCGGTCTGCCCTCTACTCTGAGGCCAGTGATCCTGGCCACATCCTCGAGACTTGGGACCATGTGGCCCCAGGGCATTAAGAATGCCCGACTCTCTGCATGCCAACGCTCCCTGAGCGCCTGCAGCAGTACCAAGTCGAGCCAGAAGGGCTCGATGTCTAAAACCTCACCAAATCCCATTCGGCACAGCCGCGCCTTTTGGAAGTCCGGGAGTCCTCTATAGGCCTCTACCACTAAGTCCCATGAGATGCGAGCCCTCATCGTCCCCTGCAAATAAAAACAAGAAGATTTCATCAGTTAATAGACTTAATAAATCAATGAAATATTATGTTTAAAAGGCGTCGAGCTATGTGGACGCCCATTGAAAGGCGTCCACAAGCTTTGACGCCATTTAAAACATATTTTCTGATCTATTTAAAAATTCAATTTCACTTTGAATGACGTCGAACCATGGAGACGCCTTTCGAAAGGCGTCACCTGGTCTGGACGCCGTTCAAAGCAGATTTCGGACTTTTTGAAAAAGTCCCTTTCTCCCCTCTTTGCTCATCTATTTCATTAAAAATTCACATCCCACAAAGATCTTACCAGGTGAAGGGCTTCTTCTTCTTCTTCTTCTCCTCCTTTAATCATCGTCGGTGGAAGAACTTCTTCTTCTAGAATCGCCACCGCCGCCTCCAAGGCCATAGCCTCCTCGGGAGGGACTGCCGCGGGCTCCTCCACTCTCCTTGTCACATGCGTAGTACGACGGCGTTTGCCGGTTCCCCTCGATCCTTCACCAAACTCCATGACTAGAAGAGGGAGAAGAGAGAACTCGGGTTGAGAGGAATGAGAGAAAGAAAGAGAGAATGAGGAAGGCAAGGTGGCCGGCGATGAAGAAGATCGCCGAAGATAGGTTGGTCGCCGGAGTTTGAGGATGATGGCCAGAGGTGAAGATCGCCGGAAGAGGGGAAAGGAGTCGCCGGAGCTCGGGAAGAGAGAGAAGAAAGCTTGAGAGAATGAAGAAGAAAGGGGCTTTCGCAGGTTCTGTTTGGAGAAGTTAAAACGCGTCAGGGATCAGCGACGCCATTCAAGGCACATAAACTGAGGCGGCAAGGTAGGGGTTTGAAATTGAGTAAACGACGTCTTTACATTACGACGCGTTAAACCGCCAATTCTGGTCAGAGCCATACAAGGCATGATGATTTAACACGTCCAGTTAACACGACACATTTCAGTGGATTAATCACAAAATTGATGGCAGAATTCTGTGGAAAAGTAAGAAAGAGAATTTAAAGGCGTCTACACATCTGGACGTGCTTTTAGGATAATTCGAGTTTTAAGGATTAATCTATGGTTTTTGTAAAATGATTTTTGATCTAAAGGCATCTACACATATGGACGCGTTTTTTGGATAAATTCGGGATTTTAAGGAATGAATCTTTGATTTTTGAAAAATGAATTATGGTTGAAAGACGTCTTTTTGAGTGGACGCGTTTTACATTAAGTAAACCTGAATTGTCATGTTTTAAGGAAAAATCAAATTTTTATTTAGAGAAAAATCTTGGACAAGTCACAGAAGATTAAGAATGAATTTCGAAGCATAAAGGAACAATTCTTTATTGGAAATAAATTCATAATTACATAAAAATGAAAAAATAAAAGAGAGCTTTCAAGGAAGAATTTCCCGAAGTCCCATTATATATAGATATGATAATCCTCTATTTATTTGTTGAGAGGATTTTACACGATGATTGAAGCTAATATTCCATAATGTAACTATAAGTTCAGTAGCTTCAAAGTCTTCATCGGATTCCAAGGCACGCTTCTTGATTGGAGATGTATGGGAAAACTCAGGAAGTTCATAGCGAGGCAGGCTGAGTTGAGTATGACATTGATGAGAGTTGTACAGAACGAATTCAGTAGCCCCAATCAGTTTAAGCTCTGCACCCGCTGCACGGCATGCTCAAATGGGTTTTCTTACAAGAGTAAGTGGTGAAGAGTCGAATCTATTTGATGACATTGTCCTCAGATAATCTCTCCAGTCAGCTCGAGTCTTGAGTTTAGGCTCTCGATTGATCATCCTCTCATTGAATTTCACAATGTTGGAAATATGGAAGATAGAGCTATTATGATATATTTGAGATGGTCTTGCAGAATTTCTAGTGTGATATTCAAACTTGAAGTGCAACTCAACCCACAGAGCGAAGAGAAGCATACAACCATAAGGAGGCTAACCTGTAGATGCTGCAGAAAACCCACTGTAGAGATAGGCTAGAATCGCTGTGCCGATCTGTCTTCCTTCAAAGATTTCGCAGATTGCAAGGCACGTAGTGAATGCTTTCATCATGTTCTCAGTGTCATCCTCTCTAACATCTTTAATCTCGTATAAAGTCCACTCTGCTAGCTTTGCAAGGTTGATTCCTTTCTTGGTGAGGCATCCTTTAACTTCTTTTGCATCCTTCATGATCTTCATCAACAATTGTTGACCATTTGATCTTCTCCCTTATCAGAGCCATCTTATTCTGGATCACTTCATTGTTGTTCAACTTGATCTTAGGAAAGCCTAATAGGAGTTCGGCCTCTTCTAGAAGAATAGTGCATTCAAATTCAGGAAAGAGAAAAGTATGGGTTTGAGGATGCCATAATTCAATCAAAGTACCCATAGCCGTCCAGTCCATGTTTGAACTCTTGTAGTGCTTTGCATGGACTACTAGACCTTGGATGTTCCACTTGGAAACAAAAGCTTGTATGGAAATAGTGATACTTTTTGCAAGCTTACGAATCCAAGGAAGAGATGCGAATTTTCTTGGATCAGGAAACAAAGGATATACCTAGAAGAATAAAAACAAGAGTTGCTATGAAGAACTTGAAGAACATGGAGAAAAAGGGAAATTGAAGAAGAAGGAAAATTGAAGAAAGAAAGGATTTAACTTACTTGTAGGTTAGGATTTCTTCCACTTAGATGATCTTTCACGTTGGAGAGCTTCTCGAGCGTCTTCTTCATTCGCTTGCTTGAAGAATCCATCTTATTTTGAGCTTCTTCTTCTTGAAACCTTGAAATCCTTGAAAATCTTTGAACTTTGGAGAGAATTCTCTATTTTGGATCTTTAGATTTTGTTAGGATTGCCTTAATACAAGTTAATAAAGCTTATATAGAGAGAATTGCGATTCTAGGAAGTGTTTTCCAGATTGGAGCAGGGATGAGCATGGAAAGAGTTGGAATCCGGATTGAACACAGCAAGAACCTGTTTCTGCGACTGAAAGGCATCGTTGAACAACGACGTGTTTTGTTGAACTTAATGGCGTCGGTGCGACACGACGTGTTTCAGGAATTTTCTATTAATTGTCCGAAAAGCTATGTTTATCTAGATTTTAATGCATTTGATTGAAGTTACTAATGATTTATGAGTACAGGAAAATCCAAAAGAAGTGATTGCAGAGTTTAAAATTTTAAGAAGATCCCATTGTGGGAGTTTATGAGTCCCGATCGTGGCTAAAAAGACGGTTATCTCTATCCTTTGTATTCTTTCATGTAATTAATTTACATTATCATTTACTATATATTAAATATTTATTAGACTGTATCATGGACTTTGTGATTTTGATGAAACTGGAATTTGAATTCTTCTTCAACAAAAACAGTGATAATTTCAGAGAATTCTTAATCGCACGGATAGGCCATTGGATTGTTAATTAGTGATGACGATGGTTCCGCTTTTGTGAAACGATGCGTGGATAAACTAGCTTCGGCTTAACACTAAATTATAAGAATTTGTATCTTGACTCATTAATGACAATTTAACAATACTATCCTTGATTAATTTATATTTCATTTAACTTTATATTTTTCTTTTAGCCCAACATGCATCATGTAGGACTTTGATATAATTGTAATAAAAATTAATTATTGATTAAGTTTCAGAACATTGATCAAGTAATTCTAACATGATATGAAATATTTCATTTTGAATTGAGTATCTTGATTATCTTTGAGGTTCGCTTAAAGATATCCTTACAATTTTATCCTTTCTTGGACTCTGTATCAAATATTCTTGTTTTCTTTTAAGATCTATCATGGTTGCAGCACGTCCACATTGGCTGGCAATCGCTTCCCATGATGAAACTTGAAGGGTTTGTGACCTAGGGTACTTCCCAATCGTGGAGGTTGATCGACCTTATTTCCTTATCTATTTCATCTAGACAGGATTGATTTCATCGATCTCTTCGAGTTATCTTCATTGATGATTTTGAGAAAAATTTCAAATATGTGATGTTGAGAGCGTGTCTCATCACACCTTGACATCACCTTTTCACTGCGTTCTATTTCATTTCACTCCCTTGCAAAGACAATGCCAATGTGAGGCAGCTGTAGACACGCTAATTTTGACATCATTTTGAGTAAATTTCATATCATATAATAATGCCTCAAAATGGTCTGATATTTAATCATTAGTTAATTTTTATTAATTTTTCTGAATTAATTGTCTAAATGACATCGGTGAGACATACATACTTTAAGTTTATTAATGAAATTCATTTTAACTCAGATTTTTAATCAAATATGAGGAATTCTAAAAGACTTTGACTTGTGAAGACGCCATTTAGGGTTATATTCTTATTTTGGTTTTTAATCTGATTTTTAATTAATTTATTAATAAACTAAAAGATGTCTGCTATGCACGACGCCATTTAGATTTCCTAAGCTGTTTCTGTTTCTTCTTTCCGATGTTTATCCTTATCTTAATTAAGTTAAAAAGACGTCTCCCATGGGCGACGCGTTTTAGTTAATTACAGATAATGATGAATTAAGCTGTATTTATCTGTTTCTTAGTTGGATTGGCTTCAAACTCCTTCATGTTAATCTGTAAGTAACCGCGGATGCGTGAATTTAAGCCTATAAATACCCAAGTCCTTGGCCATTAAAAAGTTAGTGATAATTCTTTAAAGGTGAGTGATAATTGGTGATTATTGGAGCGATTCTTTGAGAGAGACGACGTCCCAACGCTGAAGGATCGAGGCACTGCTACTACTTCCAGAATTCTTGAAGCAAGATTCATCCTCTCTTTGTCCTTTCAAGATCCATTCAAGAACCAAGGCTTTCTAGGGGCCATCCAACTTAGTTCTTCTTAATTGATTTCTTCTTGTTCATATTTCTCATATTTTCAATATATTAGCATCATAATTTCATCACATCACTCCATGCAACATACACTCACTAGCATTATTTTCCAATCTATGTTTTAAGGGATTTCAAAAATCACAAACAAGTGAGTTTATTTGTTTAGTTGCATGATTAGAATTATTACTAAAATAGATACTCCCACTATTTGAGTTCTTATTGTTCTTTCCCTCTTTCTTTCTTTCTATTTTTTACAAGGTTTAAAGAAGATCAAGAGGAGAGAATCAACAACAAGGAAATCTGGACGATCCCCAAAGTTCGATAAACATCCAAAGTAATAACAAAGTCAGAAGGGCTCTTTTCCTTCAGCCGGTTGAAGGAGGAGAATCAAGGATTCCAACATCTCCCAATTCTGAAACAGTTAAGCGATCAATCTTTGTCTTTTGGAACTTTTTAGTCAAAAGTTTCTGGGAATCACATTCACTTAGTTTTTAATAAGTTTTATTTGTCACATAAACAACAAAATTTTCATGATAATCACACACCATTATTTGAGCACTCACATCTCTCACACGCGATGCAAACACTTCCTCGAATCAAAGCTACATTAGCACCCAGCCTCTAGATGTATCCATATGAACCTCCAAAGACGATACCCTCTCTCGCATGTTGAGACGAACTCGACGCCTCGACGGTCACCATGGCCTTCTCGTACACTCCTCCGCATGACCGTCAGAACAAAGGAGAGAGAGAGGAAAGAGAGAGACAGGATGACGACGGGCGGCCAAGAGTGGAGGACTTATGTACTAGCTAGGGTTTCTCTAAGCCCTCTACTTATAGAATAGTTACCATTTTTTATAAAAATCTGACATTTCTATAAAACTCTCAATTAACCCATCTTTATGAGATTATTTATGTGTGTGACTCTTTAGGTCCAATATTGTACTAGCAGTTAGTCTAGATATTAAATCTCTATTTAGTATCTTTACCAAATTAACTCTTAATTTAAATAATAGAACTAATTCTATTATTTTTTCTGAACTACAATTTAGTTCATTTATAACTATCCGATGATTAATTTAACTAACTTACAGATCACTAGTAGCCCCAAGCAACGCGCCATGACCCCAGACAATGCTAGGGATTCACAATCCATCGGAACATCTTCGTCATCAGTTACCGTGCTATTCTAATTCTCCACTTACATAGTATTCTTGATGAGATTAAGAATATGAGCATGTGTCGAATTCCCATTATCTAATATGATAGAGTCTACACAAATGATCATCAGGAACATAAACATATTTTTATTCAACTGATCTAGCCTGACGAAGGATTTAACTTATGTAGAACTTAATGAAATATTCTCTCTCTTAAATAATATATTGGAGAGTGAGTGATTCCTTATTGACCAGATAATCATCTTTCTAAATTTTTCATCACACTAAATAACTGGACTGTACAGAACTTATAGTTAAGGCCTATGAATCCAGCATCAAAATGTAATGTTTCACACACAAGATATTTTTAGTGTCTCAGGTCAAAGAACCAATTGCACTATTACGACGATGAATTTTCTGATTGACAATTAGGTATAATTAACTATTTAGGAATTTCACAAACAGATCATTCAGTGAACTCATTCTCCAATGACCAGCTACTTAAAATTGGGTGGCCTAAAAGTTAATCAGAGACTTAGTTTTGTACATTCTAGTTCACATTTCACTAAAGGCATTATTTCATTATGTAGATTCTGTATGCCTATCTATCGTAATGAAGTTCATAGACATATGCAATGGATATTGAATCATGATGAGATCATAATAGTGAATCAATCTTATATAAACATATGTCTTAAATTATTCCCGTTCATAGTCGGAAGGTCCGGTGGATTCATCATCAGATGATAATCTATTAATTTATTAGATTAATTATTTAATATATTATGATTAAATAATTAATTAATAAAATTAAACTTAAGAAGGAGTTCTAAGTTTAGTGGGCCTAAAACCAGAGTGATATATGGGCCCAGAAGTCACACACATAAGAGTTCTCATCAGACGAAGAGAGATGTAATATATGCAGTTACCTAGGTTTTTATGAAAAACTGCAGGATACCTATGACATATTTACTTTTTACTGGAGAAATTTATTTGGGTCAAGCTGTAGGATAAACTTGAGATATTATTTGGGGATTAAGCTCCCTCTCTTACTTGAGAGAGAGAAACTCACCAAGGGCTAGTCGTCCCCATCCATATCTCTCTCTCTCCTAAGGCAAAATGTGCCCCTTCCTCTCTCTTCTTCTCAATCTGCATGGTGGAGATTCTGAGATCTGGTCATCGTCTTCAAGTTGGAGAGAGAAACTCGTCTGCGTCGGGAGCTCATGTGGATTCCTCTGGAGATCGTACGCCTACATGATTAGCACAATAGTATTTCACATAGGAGATTTGAAACCACACTAAGGTGACAAACCATTATTCATAACTATGTTTTTGATCTGTCTTTTATCCTAGCACTGATACGTCAAGGAAGCATTTGGCTTCCGCTGTGTCCTTGGACGATTCCTAACACCACCCTCATCATGTGAGCAATCAAAATGTGTGTCGGTCTACTTAGATAATTGATGTCTATTTTCAATTATCTTACGACTGAGAATATTAAGAACTTATGTTTATAGAAGATTGATCTCATTATCAGAATCTCATTGTGATCTAGTCTTCATTGCATAAGCTCGCAAACTTCATTATGCCTAATGATGTAACATGCAATCATAAAAGACCTAATGAATATATTACTATTAATTAAGTGAATAAGAATTTTAAAAAATGTTCCCACTATATCTCATGTGATTGGCTTGTAGGGCATTCGTTTCCAACAGCCTAGATGTTCGTACAGGCAGATCACTTATCGAATGTCCTAAAAAAAAAAATCTAAAAGCCAAAAACTGTTATTGGGCTTAGCCAATTAAAGACATTTTTTTATTGTTTGTTGTAGAGGTGCCTTATACATCCGTACAGGCATACCAAAAATTCGACTTCCCAAAAAATATGAAAAGTAAAAATTGTTAGTGGGATCAACCTAGTAAAGACATTTTTTGATTGTTCATTGCCCATTAAAGATGTTTATTGACATGTTCATTTACTAAACAGTCAAAATGTCTTTAATGAGCTAAGCCCTTTTTTTTTTTTTTTGAAATTTCAAAATTTTTTGGGATGTCTGATCGGTGATCTGCTTGTACGGACGTCTAGGCCTCAGGGGTGACCTGAAAATAAATTCAAACACATTTTTTTTTTCTTTACCCATTGCAATGCCCCTGTGTGCAACAAGAGTGGGCATTACAGCAAGTATAACTCTTTGGTTTGTGGGACTTCCATGTTCCAAAAGCCGTGAGGCTAACTGAAAGTCCATTCCCCTTTAAATAATAAAGCCTACTGACATCATTATGCACCCAGTCGCTGCATCCCCTTCAATCTCCCGATCAAATGGCAACTGTATTTTAATATTCAAGAAGACATCAGTATAGTGTGTCACTACACCTCTGGTAATCGTACCTCACATGATTCAAGTCATCGAACAACATGTAAGTATAATTTTATTTTTTTATAAATATTTAATTAAGGATTAAACGACTTGAGTATTAAGCTCAGATGATCTTTGAGATTACGATGCCAATTTACTCTTGCAATTAGGGGTGTCAATAGGCTAGGCTTAGGCTAGCACAACCAAAGCCCGGCCAGCCTAGAGTTAAGTTGGCTCAGTCCAAGCCCATTGCAAGCTCGACAGGCCAAGGCATGGTAAAAGTCCCTTCGTCTGTCGAGCTTATGAAGATAGCAGAAAACTGATCGAGTCAATCCCACTCCTGTCCCCATCCAAAGCCCTCTTCCTTCTCTTATGCATCTTGGAGGACTCCCTTGCTGCTCTCCGTTGGCGTCTCCTTGTCCAACCTATCCTGGGCTGCTGATGCTCACCCTCAACCCATGCCCTTATCGTTGTCCTCCTTGTTGAGCAATTTGTGTACTTATTTACCTCCTATATTTTGGTGATAACAAACAATGAAAATATTTGCAATAAGCATTATTTATAATTCCTTAAATAGCTTTATTTAACTGTTTTATATGCTTTCAGTATCTCTATTGTATGCTCAATTATGGACTTAGTTGAATTGAGGAGATCTATGATTATATCAATTATAGACTTAATTGAAAAATCAATTAAGTACCTATCGCTAATCGATTATCAATTTATATGTATGTTCTGTCTTAGTTAATCGATTCATTCTTCAGTTCGATTACATGACTTTAATCGATTAACGATAAAGCCTTAAATGATCACCCGTTTCGATTATCGCCAATCAATTACCGCTTCGATTATTCCCTTCGATTAATGTTGTAACTCTAATTGAATACGTTTTTGCATTGTCACTTCGATTATGGATATGTTGAGAATCGATTATCAGTCCAACTCTTTAACTTCGATTATCAATAGAACTCAAATCGATTATTGAGTTTATACTTCAATTACTGATATCATATTAATCAATTACTCATATTGTTTGAACTTCAATTATTGCTATCAGATTAATCGATTATTCGTATCGCTTGGGACTTCGATTACAAGTTTACAATTTATTGATTATTGCTATATGTTTACTTGATGACTGTTATTGTTTAAGTTTAATCGATTACTGTAACCGCTTATAACTCCGATTACTGTTGCAAGTTTAATCGATTAGTATGACTAGTTTACATTTCAATTATAGTTTCATGACTAATCGATTACTGTGTTAGGATCATTCAATTTTGAGACTCGAATTAAATTTCAATCATCATTATGCTCTCAAAATCGATTAATTCTTATTTCTTGACTTCGATTAATTGTCTTTTTCCAATCGATTATTGAGTACTTTGGTTAGTGATTTTGACTTCCATTATTAATGGTTGTTGAATCAATTATTGTATATCTTCCTCTAGTGATTACTGATTTGATCTTAGTGTTTGTATGCTGGATGATTGCTTTAAAAAATAACAATCAGTTTGATGCCTTATCAATTTATTTATTTTTTCAATCTTGATTTACGTGATCTAACTGTACGATCTTGTATCAGATCTTTTATTGGTCATTGTATTTGTGTTCTTTTTTTTAAATTTACCTCTAGCTTGCTTTTTTATATTTAGCTTTTTACTGGAGAGATTTTCTATAGCTTTGACTGACATCTTTTAGACTTTTCATGATATCTTGTGACTCTATACTATTATATTATTATAGAATTGTACTACATTAACATACATGGTAGAAAAATATGGTAGCCCTTTAGTGTATCATTTTATTTCAGGCTACTGACAAGAGATCTTTCCAACCAGTCTGAGGTTGTACTTCAGTACCTTTGGGCTGCGTGTACCTAGTTACTTGTGAAGATCTATAATGTCAGTAGAAACTCTCTTCTCTTGCTCAAAATTCAAACATTGGACACAGCTGGAAGCTTCGCTAAAACATTCTGTATGTCCAATCTAACGGGCATAATTTGAAGGGTGGATATATAATATGAAGCTCCTAATCAATTGAACAGGAACAAGAAAGCAAACATAGAAATCAGAGAGATTTATGCATAGAGCTAAATCTGAACCTCTTCCACTTGAAAGAAAGTTAGCAAGAGATAGAGAGAGTTAGAGAAGCCTTCCAAAGCTCAAGCATTTTCTCTGCACTCACTGAAGCTTTGGGAGACTGTGTCGAGATCAAGAACTGTGTTTATTGTTTTACAATTGTCTAAATTCTTGATCTTATTTGTGTTCACTCGTGATCACTTGCCTTTTCTAAGGCACCATCTATTCATTTTATCTTACAGTTTTCTTGTGTTTTCCTCTTTCTGGTTGTAGGAAGAGAGGGCCTATTGTGTGCAGGAGGTTGTTTCCTTTTCACTATGTTGAAGAGAGGACAAATAGTTGCTATAGGTTGTTTGCTTGGTGTATAACCTGCAAGAAGTTGGTACCTTGTTATAGTGGAACTCCCAAGAGGCTTACTCGGGGACTAGACGTAGGTCTAAACAGACCGGACCAGTATAGATCATGTGCCTTTGTGTGATTGTTCCTTGTTCTTCCTCTTTTTGTCTATCTTATTTTTCTATTATTTTCCGCAATCTATTTAGCAATTTTTTTTATAACCTATTCACCCCCCTCTGGGTTCTACATAGCCGGTGAACAAGTGGTATCAGAGCCGGTTTCACTCGTTGTAAAAATCCAACGATCTGAGAGAAATAGCTAAGTTTAACGGTTATAGTGAAGGACAGTCCATGACCGCCCTCCATTGTTCGATCGTGAAGATTACTTTTATTGGAAGTGCAGAATGGAGTACTTCCTTAAGAGTCTTGTCCTTGATTTATGGAGTGTGTTTGAGGATGGTGACTACATCATCACCGTTCTCTAAAAAAGGTAGACGTACAATGATAAATGTTTAATCTCCTTGAATAACAACGCTGAGAGTGTACTGTGCTGTGCACTTGGCAAGAAGGAGTCTAATATTTTTGCTTGCAAAACAACATAAGAAATGTGGAAGAAGATGGAGTTCACACATAACGGGATAAACAAAGTGAAGGAAACTAGGATTGACATCTTAGTGACTCAATATGATAAGTTCAAGATGGAGCCCTTCGAAACTATCATTCAAATGTATAGCAGATTCACAGATATCACCAATGGACTGATGGCTCTTGAGAAAGAGTATAGCAGTGGAGACATAGTTGTAAACATTCGATTTTGGACACCTTTTTGTCATAAAACCCATATCATAATCATAACCCATCACATTAAAGCCATCTCGTTGATCCCATTAAATCACCAAGCCGATTAACCCATCACCCCCCTTCCACTTTCGTGGAAGGCGGACTTTGCCGCCTTCCACTTTTTCGTGGAAGGCGGGCTTGTCCGCCTTCTACCTTTTTGTGGAAGGCAGGCTTGTTCGCCTTCCACTTTTTGTGGAAGGCAGGCTTGTTTGCCTTCCACCTTTTATGGAAGGTAGAATTGTTTGCCATCTACCCTATGAATCCCCCTTCACCTCTTCTCCCCACGTTCCCCTCCAGTTGCGACCCTCGCACTCCACTACTCCGACCACTCTCCATTCCGGCGACTGCCGCATCCATGATCTCCCATTTCTTGACTAATTCCCATTGGTTCTTGGCGACTAATGGGGTTGTAGACCCCTAATTTCCCCTAGTTTCTGGTCCTCTATTTAAACCCTCTCATATCATATTCACCTTTTTATTTTGTCACACACGTACACTCCCCTTTTCCCTTCTGCATGCGTTCATCCTAGGATGCTTTAACACCTATTCCAACAAATAGAGGTTCCTTTTAAAAAATGGGAGGTGGGTGGACATAGCACACGGTCGTCTTTCCTCTCCAAACACCAATCTAGTGCGTCCCCTTCCAATTTTTAACTTCTTTATTTATTTACATGGACTTACTCTACACATCGCAATTCTAATTGGGTTCTTTTTGTTTGCTTGTCTCCTCTTTTAGGAGTTCTTACCACCATTTGCACGTGGACAGCCAAGTTCTCTAACCCTGGCTGGCAGGAGGCAGAGAAGAGGAACCCACTATCCCCTACTCCAGCACATCACGATCAACTTCTCCATCCCGCAGAGCACAGGAGTTCATGGTAATGCTCCTGGCAATCACACTCTGATTCCTTACCATATCGCCCCAGTTGTACCCCGTGCGGAGGAAGGGAGTAGGAAGAAAAGGCCACCTTCCAGGCATCCACAACCCTCTGCCGATCACGGTGGGACCTTTGTCCACTCGCAACTGTTGTCCCATTGCTCTCGTAAAGCTATCAAAAAGGGCGCATCTACCATGAATGGTTGGATCTAGAAGAATGGCCCGAACCCATACTCATCAACTTGGGACTGAAGTCTGTCAGGTAAGGCACGGTACCTGGCCCATATAAAATTCCATGAAACTCTTTCTCGAACTTTTGGAGGACCTTGCACATAAGAGAACATGAGAAAACAAGTCAGTAAAAAAAAAAAAGAAGCCTTCGGACAGCGGGCGCCCTCCCGGACGATGGAGACCCCACCTGTGGGTGCTCAATTTGGGGTGGGGTGCTCAATTTGGGGGTGTGATTCATGAGAATTATGTATTGTTTAAATGACAATAAAAATTATTAAAAACTAGTATGTGATCGCCATAAATTTTTGACTAAAAAGTTTCAAAAGAAAGATTGATTGCTTACCTGTTTGAGACGGGGGAGATATGGACGTTCTTGATTCCCTCTCTTCAGCCGGCCGAAGAAAGAGAGCCCTTCTAACTTTGTTTTTACTTTGAATTGGGGATCGTCCTTTTTGCTCCAAAATTTCTTCTTGATGATCTTCTCTTTGATCCTTTGTACCTTGCAAGAAAAATGAAGAAAAGAAGAAGAAAAGCTAATTAGAACTAAATATGGATAGCATCTATTCTAACAAGATTATTAATCATGCAATCATAATAAGAAACTCACTTGTTTGATATTTGTTTAAACCCTTATAGCATGTTTATAGCAATCAGAACAAGAAACTCACTTGTTTGATGTTTGTTTAAACCCTTATAGCATGTATGGGATTGGAAATATAAGTATATGAGTGAGTGTGAAGAACATGAAGTGGTAAATATGATTGTATGAATATGATGATGAAACTAAGATGAAAGCATGCAAGAACTATAATAAAACTAAAGAAGAAAGAAGATTAGATGGCCCCTTTGAAGCCTTGGGTTTGTTTGATCTTGGAGGATGAGGAAAGGACAAAGAGGATGAAACTTGTTGACCACGTTTTTCTCCTTCAAGAGCTCCTGGAAGCCATCACGTAGCACTCCGATCCTTCAAGCCTTAAGCCTCTTTAACTTCTTGAACCCCCTTTGAACCTTTTCGAACATTTTTTAATGACCAATGGCTTGGGTTTATATAGAACTAGTGTTAGAGCTCTCACACGCCTCTACGGCTGCTTATGGATCAACTTGAAAGAGTTTGAAGTCAATCCAGCCAAGGAAATAAGATAATCTCGGCCAAATTATCATTATCTGTAATTAACTAAATAGCGTCGCCCAAGGGAGGCGTCTTTTAGCTAAATTAAAACTAATGATAATCCTGAAAGAAGAAACCGAAAGAAGTAGGAAACCTAAATGGCGACAGACATAGGCGAGTGATTCAGTTAATTAGGAAATTAACTAAAAATCAAATTAGAAATCGAAATGGATTAGGAAATCTAAATGGCATCGGACATAAACGACGCCATTTAGAAATTTCATATTTCAATTAAGAATTTGAGTTAAAACCAATTTCATCTAATAACTTAAGTGGCGTCGTACCTGGCCGACATCATTAATACAATTAATCAATAAAATAGATAAAAATAAATTAAGGATTAAAAATCAGACCATTTTGGGATATTATTATATGATATGAAATTTACTTAATATGATGTCAAAATTAGCGTGTCTACACCACCGTCCACAGATTTGGATAGCGGGGAGACCCATTGTCCTCCCATCTGGCGGGGGTCTGGACGGCGAGGAGCCCCGCCGTTTGCCAAATCAGGCGGTGGAGAGCCTCGCCATCCAACCAGATCAGACGGCAAGGAGACCCGCTGTCACCCCCTTGCAAGAAAAAGAGAAAACAAAAAAGAAAACGGTTACCTTCACTCTTGGTGCTGCCCTCGCCTCTGCATCTCCTTCTTCCTCGTCCTCTCCCTCTTCATGTTTTTCTCCTTCTTCTTCTTCTTCTTCTTCTTCTTCTTCTTCTTCTTCGTCACCTCCAAAGCTTGGGTCGTGCTCGTCCTCCCCGCCATCACCGCCCTCGTGCCTGGCGGCTTCGTCATCAACCATCATCTCCACCTCATCTTCATCTCCTCGTGCCCTAAGAAAATAGGGTAGCATCATGCAAACCATTGAGGAGGGGAAAGTGTAGGAGAAGCGAAGAGGGAATAGGTTTGAAAGAGTGGAGGAAGAAGGTGTTTAGAAGAGGGGAAGGAGGAGTTTTGAAAGAGGAGGGGTAACCTTTTGAAAAGGGCGAGGAGGGGTTCCTTTAAAGCCACAGAGAGGCAAGTGTGGTGGACGGCCCAGTTAGTGGCCGTCCACGAGTGGTGGACAACCAGGTTACTGGCCGTCCACGAGTGCGGACGGCCGGATGAATGGCCACATTGGTGGACGACCGGATCTGTGGCTGTCTACAGGTGTGGATGGTTCAACAGGATGCCGTCCGGTCTTGCAGATGGCATGCCCTCTGGCCGTCCTTTCACGTGGGATGGCATGACCTATTGCCGCCGTCTTGGGCGTCTCGGTTTCGGCCCCTTTTGGTAAACGAGGCATACATAGTGCTTCATTTTATAAAACACCACATTCATTGAACAAGAGAAATACTTTCTTTTATTCATCATTATTAAAGAGAAGCAAAACATGGGAATGAATACATCATTCTAAGGCCTTACAACCCATGTAAAAAGTAGGAACTGCAGGACGAACATTCGCCAGATATTTTTACATATCTTTCAACATCTCCTGAAGATTTTGCCACATCAATCTTGGCCTTAGTGAGTCTGAAATGACGTCGCCATGCACGTCGTAGTCTCTCCATCGCCTTCTCTTTCATGGCGTATCCAGTGTGTCTCGGCACAATCAACATCTCTGCCAGATAGGAAGTGGGACCTGTCTCGGAATACCGATATGCAAGTGGCAACGATGGCCTTCGTACAAGGCTAGCTCGTTAGACCTTGCCAACAAGAGTTCACGGTCATTTGAGACCCGTGTTGTGAAGTCCATATTCTTGAGAATCATTGGAACAAAAATAAATTTCTCCAAATCAAGGAAGTTTAAATAATCACGCCTGTTATCTCTCGTCTTCAGGTGAGCCGTGAGACATTTGACTTGATCTTCAGGACCAAGGAGTGACCTAGCTGGGTACCATGCACTATACTGAAATATCCTGGAAGCCATAGTCACCGTCTCGTTGAAGTCAAAGCTCACATGCATTTCCACCCACAATTGAAGGATGAACAGACTCCCTTTGATGCTCCTTCCCATGCACATGCAGTTAAGACCACTGTACAGGTATGCCAAAATCACCAGGGTAATGGAGCGCCCTCGCCGGAGTATGGTCTGCACACCCACATATTCCCTCTCCAATACATAACCCAAAGTAGGGAACCATGGGGTACCACCAAGGACTAAACATAGTCCCCGCATCAACCATTCTGGCTCAAGTCTCTTGCGCTTGATCTCCTGGATTAACCATCGTGCAAGGCGGTCGGCAAAAATCCCATGCCTATCGTTCATGCGACACACCTCTCGCTTATCTTGCAAGATTTTAGCAAAAATCTCATCACACGCAAGCAAATCAGAGGGATCACCAACCGCAAGACCATTCCAACCAAAAATAAGCTCCACTTCTTCCAGTAATACAGTCGCCTCGAACTCCCAAAAGATGAATGTGTGCGTCTCAGGATGCCACAATTCGAGTAGTGCACCCCAACTCTCCCAATTCCAATGCATGATATTGAGTTGCTTCGCAAACACAACCGTACGTATCAAATTCCACCGGTGCATGGAGACCCTCATGTCCTATGTAATTGCATCCATAAGGTCAAAAAGCCACGTATACCTTCGTGTATGCCATGCATCAAGGAAACGTGGGGGAGGCTACAAGCCAAAAGCAAAAGAAAGAGAAGAAAAGAGGGAAGGAATCAAACATCAGGAAAGAAGACAAAAATAGAAAAGATCTCGATCTACCTTTCCATGCGCCAGCAAATTGCTGAGTGGCCATCAAGATATGAAAGAACCACATGATCTTTTGTGGCTGCATGAGAGGAAGAAGAAGCTGCCATGTCTGCGTCCAGAAAGAAACCTGAGAAGCTTCGAAACATTGAAAAATAGATAAAAATCAATGAAGGATTAAAAATCAGACCATTTCGGGACATTATTATATGATATGAAATTTACTCAATATGATGTCAAAATTAGCGTGTCCACAGCTGCCCCACTTTAGCATTGACTTTGTAAGGAAGTGAAATGAAATGGAATGGACTGAAAAGGTGATGCCAAGGTGTGATGAGACACGCTCTCAACATTATATGATAGGAATCTTTCTCAGAACTATTAGTGAAAGTAACTCGAGGAGATCAAGGGAATCAATCATTTCTGGATGAGGTAGACAAGGAAACAAAATAAGGTCGATCAACCTCCGTGATCAGGAAGTATCCTAAGTCACAAACCTTACAGGTTTCATTATGGGAAGCGGTTACCAGCCAATGTGAATGTGCTGTAACCATGATGGATCTTAAAATGAAAAAAGAAAATTTGGGACAAGAATCTAAGTAAGGATAGAATTCTAAGGATATCTTCAAGCGACCTTAAAGATAATCAAGATACTCAATTTAGAATGAAATATTCCATATCATGTTGGGATTTATTAGATCAATGATCTGAAATTTAATCAATAATTAATTCTTATCATAGTTATATCAAAATCCTACACGATGCATGTTGGGCTAAAATAAAAAATATAAAATGAAATAAAATATAAATTAATCAAGGATAATATTGTTAAATCATCATCAATGAGTCAAGATACCAATTTTGCAATTCAGTGTTAAGGGGAAGCTCGTTTGTCCACGCACCGTTTCACAAAAGTAGAACTATCGTCCCCACTAATTAACAATTGAATGGCCTATCTGTGCGGTTAAGAATTCTTTGGAATTATCACAGTTTTTGTTGAAGGGGAACTCAAATTCTAGTTTCATCAAAACCACAAGGTCCTTGATGTACTCTAATAAATATTTAACATATAATAATGCTAATGCAATCAATTACATAATGGAATACAAGGGATAGAGATAACCGTCTTTTTAGCCACGGTTAGGACTCATAAACTCCCATAGTGGGACCTTGGTGAAATTTTCAACTTCATTTTTCTTTCTCTTTCCAGCCTATGCCCTGCACATGACTTGAACAAATAAGTTAAATATCTGTTCTGGCTTAGCCCCTTGCCCCGGTTAAATAACCGACTACTTGATTCTATCATCGATAGAAGGGTCAAAGGGCGAAGCCTTTATTTAATGAAGGCAAAAGAAATAAATTGAACTAAAAGGAAATAACAGAGTAAAATGCAACATGCAAGCAGGCAGATGCTCACTGGAAAAGAAATGCAATATACATGATGTGACAAACATATGTTAATTGAAATATTTTTGGTTCTGAATTGTAATTTTCAAAATATTTGAATTTTAGGATTCTGAAATATTCGATTTTGTAATTGGTTTTGAAATATTTGTTTTGTTTTGAATATCTATATTTTTTTAAATTTTGAAATATCTATTTTTTGTTTTGGAATATCTATTTTTTTTGGTTTTGGAATATCTATTTTTTTTATTTGGAATATCTATTTTTTTGGTTTTGGAATATCTTTTTTTTTTTTTTTGAAATATCTATTTTTTTTGGTTTTGGAAATAACACGTAAACTAAAAGACCAGCATGATACTTAGATCAAAAGAGCATATTCATTTATTAACTTAATTATCAAATTGTTCTTCAATAATCTAACTTAGACTCATCGTGCTTGAGCTGTATTCTCATTCGTGATCCCATTTGATGGTCTGACCTTAGTCAACCTAGGCCATTCCTTAAGTTTGGAGTACGCCTCTATAGTAAGAAAGAGAAGAATTTGTCTAGAAAGCCTACAAGAGGGTTCTGGAGACCTAAAAAGATGTTCCTCCTTTACCCTAATATCTATTGGGGTTCGATCATTTTCACTTTATGGGGTATTTAACGATCTTGCGTTTATCTTTCTTTTGATTTTGTGGCCTTTTGGTGTAACATTTGTAATGTTATGACCTTTGATTTTGTATTGGCTTTTTGCCTATTTTCTTTTGCAGAGCGGGTCTCCCCCTTTTTTTATGACAGCCTCTTACTAAAATGGCAGGTATTTTTGGTAGTCTATTCTAAGTCTCGTTCCGACATCGTGGACCGAGAATAAAATAGAAGTTTTTTTTTGTAAAAAGAACGAATTGTACTTTATACTCTTAGTCAAGCTTTCGGTATTCCTTTGGACTTCACATCTCTTGTTACTCACGAACCAAACGTGTTAGTATGTGTAGTAATGCGTTTGAATTAAATTATCCACACTGATAAGGGAATTTGAGTTTCCAAATTTTCTGACTCCACTAGTCCTTGCACCATACTGATCGACTTTCTAACCTAAGGATAGTACTTCTTAAGATACAGACCGTTCTAGGGGTGAGTTAATTCTTGTCCTTCTGTATTAACTAAGCAATAAGCGTTATTAGGAAAGGCATGCGATATGACATGCGGTCCTTCCCAATTGGGTTGGAGCTTAGAACGTGGACTACTAGGTTTTCTAAAGATTCTTTTGACGACCATTTCACCAACTTTAAACTTTTGTTCAATGACTTTCTTTTGATAAAAGCGTGCAAATTTATTTTGATATATTCGTATATGATTGGCTGCTGACCATCTTTTCTCGTCTAAGAGTTCCAACTGAGTGAGGAGTGCTGAGCGATGCTCATCAATAGAAAATTCCTTTTTCAATTGTACTCTTAATGACGGGATGAGAATTTTGTATGAAACTACCGTCTCCATTCCAAATGTTAAGGAATACGAAGTCTGCCCAGTGGGTGTGCGGATTGAAGTTCGGTACACCCATAGAGTCTTGTTGTCACCAAAAAATTGAACAAGAAGAAGAGCCTAAAGATCAACAAAGAAGGTCCAAATCAAAGAGAATTGAAAGGAAGAGCCGAACCCATTAATTCAAGCAAGAAAGGTCTAAGCAATTTTTCAAAGATAGTCCAAGTGAAGAAGAATTAATGGACAACAGTCATGCCTATTTTTCAAGCCAAATGAATCAAAAAAGGGGCCACTCTAGGGCCCAAACGATGAAGAAATCCAATGGTACAATCGGGCCCATTATCTCAAGCAAAAGAGGTCCAAACAATTGTGCAAAGATTGTCCAAGAAAGCCCAAATGAAGAAGATTTAAGGGGCAGCAGCTAAGTCCAATTTTGCAAGCCAAATGAATAAAAAAGGGGCCACTCTAGGGCCCAAATGATGAAGAAATCCAATGGTGCAACCGGGCCCATTATTTCAAGCAAAGGAGATTCAAGCAATTTTTCAAAGAAGGCCCAAATGAAGAAAAGTTAATGGACAGCTGATATGCCCATTCTTGCAAGCCCAAAGAAGTCAAAAATGGGTTATTTTTAGCCCAAATGATGAAGAAATCCAAGGGGGTAGGCCTAGGCCCATTATCTCAAGCAAAAGAAGCCCAATTTGAGCCCAAAAAGTAAAGGCCAAAGCCCAATTTTGTGACAGCCTTCAAAAGGGCCCAAATGGTCCCCTCATGGCCTATTCTTATCCCTTTGGCCTATGGTCAAATCTGCTCGAAGGAGGACAAGAAGAAAAGCAAGTGGTCCCCCCCTCAAGATTCTTCTAGAAGAGGGTAGGTGAAAAGCAAAAGGAGAAACCAATCATGATTCTCCAAGTGTTGTGGCCTCATTAGAGGGCTCTCAAGAGGGGTTTCTTATCCCTAATCCAAGGCTAATGGATGCCTAATCTACTCTCAAAAAGTAACCCAATTTTATCTATAAAAGAACCCCCATCTTCTACAAGAAAAAGTTGGAGACAAAAATCCCAAAAAATAAAAAAAAGAAGAAGAAAAGTGAGAGAGCTTGGAGGAGCACGTCTCCCTCCTCCTTCTCCTCCATTTCCTGCATCCCAAGAGAGAAAAAAAGAAGGAAAAAAGAAGAGAGAAAGAAAGGAAAAGTACTAGAGAAGAAGAGAGCAAGATTGTAGGCTTCAAGAGCCATTCTCCCTTCTCATCCCCTCTCCAAGATAGAGTGGGGGTGAAGAAGGAGTTTATTTCTGTCTCCTTACTTTTTTATAATGTTTTCTTTCATTTTGGTGTTCATAGAAACTTCTATCTCCCCCTTGATGTTCATCCATGGTGATTGAAAGTAATGAAATGCAATGTTTAGATTTTTTGAGTCTGTTTTATGAATCTGCTGGTTATCTTGCTTTTATGGCATTTTTTCCTTCATAAGGTATGTGTTTTTTGTGTGGAGATGGTAGAGGGGCCTTTCTAGTTTATAGAAATGGTCTTCTCAAGCCTTAAAACCCCCTAAATATGGAGATTTGGCCCGAAATGTGCTTTGCTGTCCAGATTTCTAAAAATTGATTTTTCATTTATTTGTCTTTGGTTTTGGGGTTTCTCAAGGTGGCTTGGCCTTCGATGACCCTTAGGAGCACATCCATGGATGATGTTCCCCCAAGGCTAAACATCAAGATAAATCCCCTAAGTTTCATATTTATTAAGATTTAAGTTTCTGTTTTCATGTTGGAACCGAATGGGTTTTTGTTTGGATTTTTTCCTTTAATGGCTAAGGGTTTAGGCCCTAGAGGTTCTCAAGGAGGTTCCCTCACTAGTTGAGGATGAACTTCTTTGAGTAGAAACCCTCTAATATGGAGTCAAGAAGTAGAGATCCATGGAAAAAATAAAAATATACCCAAGTTTCCCATATGTTCATATTCAAGTTTTCATGATATTTTCCTAAAGAAATGCATCTAAAATATATTTTAAATAAATATTTTGGGCTTTGTACCTTTTATACTTTATTTTCTATTATTTGGGTTAGATTTAAACCCATTTTTTCACCAAAATCCGGGTTTTAGCCTGATTATGTGTTTGCAGGTGCTACAGTGTTGAGTCTGCGCCTCCCTACGCAGACTCAGCGCTAGTTGCAGATTTTGAGTCTGCGCCTCTTTCAAGTTGGTTTTTGGGCTTGAGATGATTCTTTGATCCTCCCCCAATCTGTCGAAATGTTCCTTGGATCTAGGGCTGTCTCATTGGAGCCCAATGAAGGTCCTAAATGGCTTGGACCTTGGGTTATTAAGCCCTTAATGTTTCAAACCGAAGTTTTGCCATATGTTTTAAGATTTTTAAATATTTTCCGATGTTTTCCAAGGATGTCCCGATCTAAGGGTGCCAGCAATCTCATGTTGGGTAACCCACCAAGGACCCTCACACAAAAAACATCATTCTTGTGTTCCCATTTCTATGGGTTCATTTAGATGATATGTTTCGAAGTCCCAGTGGGTTGGTGGAGTTCCTTACTTCCTAAATGTAGAAATGGAATGGGTGATTCCCTTTGGATAACCCTTTCATTTTGAAGGCATTAAGGGCACCCTTTTGAGTTAGTGGTTGGATGCTCGGCACGCCCCCCTTTATAGCCACCTCCATGGTTCATGGCTACATGTGATCCTCTAGGGAAATTGGTAGAGTTCCTTGCTCCCCAAATGTAGAGATGCTTTGGATTACCCCTTGTGGGTTTTTCTTACATCTTGAAGGCATTAAGGGCACCCTTTGGGTGAGTGGTTGGATGCTCGGCACGCCCCCCTTTATAGCCATCCCTATGGTCCATTAGCCATTACATATCCCTTTAAGGGAGTTGGTCTTTTGGGTCCCTTCATGCCATGATCCTTCATGAAGATCTTAAACCTTTTCATTGGGTTTTCCTAATGAAAGGTTGAAATTCAACTTGGAATCATTATATTAAACATTTTTAATGCTTTATAAAGTGATCAAAGAAGAATGAGATAAACATGAAGAAATCATGTCATTTGAAGAAATCCACACTAGAACCACTCTTTGAAAAGGCCTCATGCAGCCATACTCAACTTCTGAGATTTCTCAGTATTATCCTGTCCAAATTTGTGGCGATTCTTGGATCACTTCAAGTTTAAAGAGGTATAAACCTGAAATTATGTTCAGATTTTGAGTCTGCGCACCTATAACCGTGTAAATTCAATTGGGAATGGGGTACAATATGTTTTTCTCCACTTCGGATTTGATATTCTAACTTTAATGGTTGAAACTAACCCCTTGGTGGATTTAATTGCAGCTTGAACTGTGCAGGAAATTCAAAAATCAAATTTCAGACTTGAGTCTGCGCCACTGTTCTGAGTCTGCGCACCCTTGCGCAGACTCAACTCAAAATTGTCAAAGAGGCCTTGCATGGGCTGATAGACTCATTTATGGTTCAAGTAACACAAATAATTAAAGTTAATTCATTCAAAAAAGGTTTAAGATAGCCATCTTCTATTTTAAATAAATACAAAATTTCAAACTTAAGTTGAGTCTACACAACTTTCATAAGCTCATTTCAAATGAAAAAATCAACTAAACAATAAATCAAATTGCTTAAATCACTCACAATCATATATCAAGCACTCCATATCATTTAAATAAACATCCATTTACAAAAATGATCTAAATCCCCTCAAAATAAACCAAAATTACAAGTTCAGCTGAGTCTGCGTACCCCTTGCGCAGACTCAAACTCATTTTTCTTGTCTCCTTGATCCTTGAAGCTCCCTAGCTCTTTGAAACTCTTGGAATTCCCCTCAACCTCAGGCGGTTCCATCTCTTCAAGAATCTTGCCAAAATCCTCTTTAAACTTGAGTCTGCGTATCAATCATAAGGCCAAAACCTCATCTCTTGGCCCCCAAATCATGCCCGCAGCTCCAAATATGTAAATAATCACCAAAAAAAACATAAAATCAAGTTATCCCACCAAAAATCCAACAAAATAACTCACAAACAAAAAATTCACAGTTTAGACTTGAGTCTGCGCATCCTGGCGCAGACTCAACCCTGAAATTCACAAAAAATAAAAAAGCAGCTTCCCAAGCACTAAAAGATGATCTGAAACCCTCTAAAAATCAAGTTTATTCTTATCTATCAGAATATAAAATAAAAACGCCAAGTTGTTCTTGAAAAAATGCATAAAAACAACTAAAAATACATTGGTGACAAATGAGTCTCCTCTACCCAGCGCAGACTCAACCCTGAATTCCCAGATTTGGCCTTTTTGACCTTAATTTCCCTCCAAATTAAACCCAAAAATTTACATAAAAACTTCATACTTTATATAAGTCAAAAACCTAAATAAAAGCTTAAAATTCCTTTTGCAAAAAATATAAAAAATGCTAAACACTTTGATAAATAATGAGTCTGCACTTTATAGCGCTGACTCAACCTTAAATTCCTAAAATCTGGTATTTTGGCTATTAAAATTTCATCAAATCAAACCAAAATCTTAAGAATAAACCCTACATTTTCCACAAATCAAAACCCAAACAAAAAAATGATAACTTTTTCCTTGAAATTACCTAAAAAACTAAAAAATAAGCTTGTGACAGGTGAGTCTGCGCTACCCTGCGCAGACTCAACCCCTAATTGCTAAAATCCAAATCTTTTCAACTCTAATTCCTTTAAAATTGAATAAAAGATTTCAAGATAAAAATAAAATACTTCCTATAAATAAAAAATCAAATAAAACTCATTTTTGTCCTTTTGCAAAATATAACAAATACATAAAAGTAGCCTCATTTCAATTAACTTTGTGGCCTTGCTCACTCTCTAGAAACCTACAAATTCAAAACATAAAAAAAAAAAACAACATAAGTCCTTGAAGTATTATTCACTCAAATCAAATAAAACATAAAAAACACTTTACAAATCAAATCCAAAATCTCTTTACTCCAAAATCTGAAAAAACACAATAAGAAATGTTTATTAGATTTCCTTGATAAAAAATGTCATCTACTTCAATCAAAATACCATAAAAAAAGGTTTTGATTCCTCTCACAAATCAAAAATAAAAATAAAATACAAGTATTCTCATTGGTAACAAATTAGTCTGCGCATCCTTGCGCAGACTCAACTTCATGTTCACTTCTAAACTTAAAAAATTCAATAAGTCTTCAATGTATCTCCATAAATCAATCCAAAAATGCTAAAAAATGTCTCTCATCATTATCCATCAATAAAAATCATTAAATCAAGTCTTGTGCAGACTCAACTCAAAAACGAAAAATGAGTTTTTCTTCTTAAATAAAACTGAAATTCATTCATTTTTCGAATGCAATCTTGTTTATCTTTTTTATATCATTTTAAAGGGTGTTATTCTATTCTTCCGACGATTAATCAAGGGTTTTCCTCTTAGGAGGATGTAATTAACGCTATTCCATTTATGGGTAGCGGGATCGGGTCGAAGAACTACGCAATCATCTGACTGAGTCAGGTAGAGCGCACAAATAACAAATCTAAATAAAAAAATCAAAAAAATCAAGATCAAGTGCATTTTTTTCCCTAGAAAATATACGACAATCTCTTTTGGCACGTCCGGTGGGACCTGTCCTCCCTTCATCTTCTCATCGGAAGAACAAGGATAACACCAATTCTTTGAAGTTATTGATTATCTCTTTGTTGTATTACAGGAGACTCAATGGTATCGAAAGTTTTCTTCGGCCCTCCGGTGGTCAAGAACCATGCTCGCTATGACTACCTGGCGGTACCTGTGGCATTCGGGAGCTTCCCTCCCGTTATTGGTTTTCCGAATTTTCTCGGGATGGTCTTCATGCAACCTGAGATTATAACTGATAAATCGCAAGCGCAAGTAATTAGCTGCTGCACTATTCACAGTGATGCTGCATCATCTTCAAAACAATATCGGGAAAATACCTGGTTCAATTCAAAGGCAGTCTCTGCACAGTGGTCTAGAACCAAAAAATCAATTCTTGTTGGGAGCCTGCGGATCTTTCTAGACGGCAGCAAAGTTGATACTTCTAAAGACCGACTGGTTCCAAATATTCCAGTTCAAAACTCATTCCAGGTCTTCGAAGACATGGACAGAGAAAGGATGAAAAATGAAAGAAAATAAAAAGGAAAAGCTAAGATTCAGATGTCTAAAAAGCAAGAAAGAAATCTCAAATCAACTTATTGTTATGGGATGAAATATTGTCAAAAGCCACCAGCAAAACAAATCTGGGTACCCAAACATCAAGAAGATCAAGATGCACAAGAAAAATCAAAGCCAATCTGTCAGTCACAAAGGCGGCAAATATGAAACCAATTCAAAGGCAGCTGCCTCATGTTGAGTTGCCAAAAAGAAAGAAGTCAAGAGAAAGATATGAATATGAAAAGTAAAAAAACCCTTCAAAAACATATGTATTCCAAAGGCTGTAGCCGAAACCTCCTTCCGCACGGAGATCAGTAGAATTCACACAAGGAAGCCTGATGATTTATTCATGTCATACTATCAACAAGTATGCGGTACTCCCTGAAGATCCAGAAGAAATCAGAGATTTAGCCTCAAGGCTGGGTCTAGTTACCCGAAGAATGCAAGCGGCAGCCATAGTTGCCCGAAATTTTCCTACCCTATTGGAAAACATTGATGAGGAAGCGGAGCTATCTGCAAATGTCATTGAAGCATCAGGATAAGCTCTTTCTGCACCAGCAGAGCAGCAGCTTCCACAACAAATCAATTAGCAAAAAGAAGCAGAACCAAGCATAATTCAGTTGTTATTGCAAGAAATTGAGTTGTTGAAAAAGCAATTGAAAGAAAAAGATGCCCAAATGCAAGGGGCAGGATGGGCTGGTAAAGAAGGAGGTGCTTCAACTTCCTCTTATCCTCGGGTGGCTAACCCTCCAGTTCCACCTCCTTCGTCTCAAAATCTTCTAAGTATATCCATGCAGTCATCTAGGCCTGTGCTTGTGAGTGAAACACCTGCATATATTCAAGTATCCAATAGTCAAGCTGCTCCTACAACAGTATTGCAAGACAATTTGAACTCAAATTTGCCATTTCAAGCATCCCAAGTTCAGGGAGTTAATTTCTTCCCAAATCCAGCAGGTCTTGCTGTGGCTCAAAGGCTGATGCTAGAACAACTCATTGATATGAAGCTGACAAAAAGAGTGGAAGGTACATCCACAGTATATGATGTGTATAAAGTACCATATCTGGTACATCATTCTATGAAGAAGCTTCCGCTGGGAATGACCAAAGTGCCTAAGTTTGAAAAATTCAATGGCCAAGGAAATCCAAAAGAACACTTGGCATATTATAATGGGGCAATGGGAGACTTAGCCACTGATGAATCTTATATGCTGAAATTTTTCGGGTCTTCATTAACTGGACTCGCATTTGAATGGTATTCTTCTCTTCGGCCTGGTTCTGTTGCAGGGTGGGCCGACCTTCAGAAGCAATTTCAAGATAGATTTTATCTGGTGGAGAGAGAAATCACTCTGGCAGAGCTATATACTGTGAAACAAGAAAACAATGAAAATGCTTCCAAATTCATTGCTAGGTGGAGGAATCTTAGCATGAAATGCAAAAGACCACCATGTCAAGAAGACGCAGTGGTAATATGCAAAAGTAATCTGAAAAATGAAGTCCTTGAAAGGCTGGTAGCCATTGAAATCAAATCTTTTAATAAATTGAATACTGTGGTATCAGAAGTTGAAAGTTTTCTGAGCCGAGCCAGAAATGAACCAAGCAACAACAAAGGAAAATTTGATAGAAGAAATGCTCAACGTGAGTCAAATACGGTAGATTTATCTACATTCATCACGGAGCAACAAAAGAAAGGTCTAGCCATCTAGGCTGAAACCAGCAACAATAGAGAGAAAGAAGCCCGAGTCTTATCCTCTCTTAGAGACAGAATGAACAGGCCATATAGCTTCCCAAAAGACAAAACTCGTGTTCTATTTGAATGGGCATGAAAATACAATCAGATTGTGTTACCACAGTCAAAAAGGCCAGAAGATGCCAAAAGATCTAATGATCCAAATTATTGTCCATATCACCAAATCATGGGACATCCTATTGAAGAATGCTATGTGTTCATGTTAGTTTAAGTGGCCTACATGCCAATCTGACTATGTAAATTTCGTTCATTTTATTAATATAATGGCATAATATTCATTATGTGTAAATCGCATTAATTATCGTTTCATAATGAAGTCCGTGAATATGTGCTATAGTGATCAGATTATGATATCATACTAATGAGACTGATCACTTAAACACACATATTCTTAATCGTTCATAGTCGAAGGATATCCGAGAAGGACATCGGATATCCGGTTAGACTAGTACAGATTACTCCTGCTCATATGATGAGGGTGACTGATCTCATAAGTCACTTGTGTGGAGACACTAAGGCGAATCTGTAGGTGCTCATTGGAGAACGAGTTCACTGAACTGATTCGACTGAATCGCTGGATGGTATTGTACCTCACTGTCAACCAGCTTGATTCTATTGTCGCAGTTGCGTGGATGGTCCTCGGACCTGAGACACCAAGGACACCTTGGCGGTGGACTTCTGTGCTTTGACCTTAGTTAACGAACCTCTATCCACGGGATTCTAATACGCCAAGGATTGGGTACAGCGGAATACCGTCGAAGGGAATTGTGTGTCAATAAGGAATCATTCGCTCTCGGTACTTAGAGAGAGAATATTCTAGGAAGGATGTGCGAAAGTCCCTGGCCAGGGCGGACGATAATATCGGAAAAGGAGTTTTCCAATATTTATCAGCGGCATCCAATCGAAGTGAGTCGACCGGTTAGGGTTTGACAGCTCGCCATACCCTGAGTTGACTCGAGAGCATTGTACGAATGAAAGGATTATATCCACGCAGTAACTGTCGGTGGAAAGGTTCCAAGAGTGGGTTACTTAACCCCAAATACCTTCCGGGTTCACGCGGTGTTGCTTGGCACCCAACGTGATCGGAGGCTCGGTCGAATTCGATGTGCGACATCAATTCGATTGATTAATTAATTAATAAAGGGTTATTAATTAATTAATAAAGTCAGTGACGAGTCACTGGGCTTATTGGGCCATTAACTGGACTGGTACTTGGGCCTAGAGGGTCACATGCACATGATTCTCAAGGCGATAGATAAATAAGTGGGTTTTATACAAACCGGGGGTTTTTATGAAAAACCGCGCAGTTAGTATAAAACATAGAGAACGGGCTGAGCAGGCCAAGCTGCTGCTAACCCTAGCCGCCCCTCCTCAGTTTCTGTCCTTCTCTGGTGTCCAGACAGATCCAGATCTGCTCCGCCGCTTCTCCGAATCCCGTTCGACGGGATATCGTCCGCGCGTTGCGGCGATCATTGCGGCGAACGGCAAAGGCTTCGTGGGCTGCGAAGAATGAGGAACTCGAGGATATCCGTCGCGGGGAGGATCGCGTGGACTTCGCTAGAGGCCGGGCGCTTGCGCGGCTTGCGGTGTCGCACCAACGGAACCAAACGGCTGCGGATTCGAATCCGCACACGGTGAGAACAGATAATCCGATTATCTTGTATTTTAGATTTCGAAACGGGAGCGGATCGCTGTATTTTTTTAGTTTCCACTGCGTGAGCGATCCGAAGAAACCGAGAAAACCCAACAGTTCAAAGATGCAATTGAAAAATTAATTCAGAAATGTGTCCTGAAGATGGGAGATCATCTTGTCTATCCTCCGCAGCCTCATGCCTGGACAAAAGCAAATGTGGCATCGGTTAATGTGCATCATATGGTTCCTATTTACCAGTCATTAAGCTCAGAAACTGCAGAAAGAAGCACACAAGTCACCTATGAGCAATTGGTACTTCAACCATTCCAAACATCTCAGTGGCAAACAGTCAAAAAGAAGCTAAGATCTCATATCAAACAAAAATCATCAGAAATATATATTCGTGGAGGTATTCCACGACGGCCGACATATGTCCAATCCGTCCCTCCACCAAATTTGGATAATATGATATCCGGTATGTCTAAAATGGCCCTATCTGCACCAGTCAAAGCTGCAACTTCAGGCAAAAAACAATGTGTGTCCTTCCCTCAGCAGGAGACATCCCAATCAAGTTCAAGTTATCCTGCTCCAGCAAGCAATATATGGAAATGGGTAGATCCTCATACTGTAAGGAGGGTTTCCAACAGAAGAAGAAAAAGAGAAACACCAATACCAATTCTACCTAAGGGTAAAGATCCGCTGTTAAAGTTGCAACAGCTAATAGACAGCTTGGATGAATATGAACAGCCTTAAAGAAAGCCAACAAAGCTGAAGCATTATATCCCATGAGAGAAACTCCAAAATATGACAATGAAGCAAATACATGAAGAAGCCCTATTCTGGGAACATGAAGTCAAAAAGCCGAAGACTGATGATAATCAGGAAAATGGGAAAGAAGAGCAGGAAGGCATTTGCACTGTTATGTCTTGCAACACAATCTCAACAATAAATGAAAATGAAGATGATGATGAGGAAGAAATATTCCTTGCTCCAAAAATGGAAGTGATGGAAAGCTCTACATCAACTCCAAATGAGCAACATGTCACCCGCTCTGGCAAAAAGTGGAGACGGAAGCCTCCATTGGCTACCACTCAAAAAATTATCCAGCTTCAGGGGGAAACACCATATGTCATCCCAGAACCAGAATTCAGAGGAATGGAATCCATGCCTTTGTCAAAAAGAAATATTCAAATCCCACCTCCGGTCGGGCTGTATCTAGAAAATTCTGATCGAGAAAATGGGGTGTTACCCTCTGTATATGAATTCATGACAGTTCAAAAGACTGCAAAGAAAAGTAAACAAGTCCAGCAGCAGCCGTCTGAAGAACAAGACACTCAGGTTTCCTCTCTAGAAGTTCATGATAATGAAAAAGCAGAAAAAAAAGTTATAGGCTTATTAAAAAGGTTGCCATCCAAATTTACTGTGTGGGAAGTTTTGTCATTCAGTGAGGAATTGCGAAAGGCTCTCATTGTAGCTTTAAAAGCTCCTCAAATTTATGAAGCTCATGCAGCAGAAGTTCAAGAAATATCCTATGAGTCATTCACGGCTTCCATCACCTTCACTGAAGATGATATGCTGCTGCCTACAAATGACCACAATAGGCCACTCTACATGAGAGGAAAGATAAATGGACAATTTGTCAATAGAATTCTGGTTGATTAAGGCTCTGCTGTCAGCATCATGCCTCTCAGAACTTTCCAGAAATTTCATTTTCATATGCACCTAAGAAGAGTGCAAGATTTCAAAATAGCTGGATTCAACAAGAAGTCAGAAACACCAATTGGGGTAGCAGAATTTGAAATGGTCGTCGGTGACTTTCACTTTACAGTCCTCTTCCATATCATAAATTCTGATACCACATATAAAGTTTTGCTTGGGCAGCTGAATTTGAAATGGTCGTCGGTGACTTTCACTTCACAGTCCTCTTCCATATCATAAATTCTGATACCACATATAAAGTTTTGCTTGGGCGGCCATGGATACATCAATATTTTGTGGTGCCATCCTCATTGCATCAATGCATTAAATTCCCCTGGGAAGGGCAAATACAGCGGGTCTTTGCTGATCTCGAGCCTTTTGAGGTTCATGAATGTCATCTCATGGATGCCAATCTCTATATACCTCCACCCCTTGAGGAAAAAGAAGATAAAGAAACAGAAAAGCCTGATACCAGGCGAAGCAAGGAATGGTTTCCACCTCCACCAAATATCGGCTCTCTCAGTCATGAAGACAAAGAAGCTACTGTTCTAAAAAATTCTTCAAAGACAACCAAACAACAAGATGTACTCTTTACAGAAGTCATGGTCCCAGTCGGACTAATACATCCTATTGAAGAGTTTGAATGTCAGCTCGTAGAGCCTTTGAAGAAATTCGTGGTTCCTCACGAAGATGGACATAAAACAGTCTTTTATAGAGCTGATGAGCAGTCGGCTACTGAAGACAAAGATTGCTATATCTCCGATATAGAAGAAGAATTATGGGTTAACATCATGGGTCTCCTAGATATGACAAAGCACACTGAGGAATTAGTTAAGGCCCAGTCAATTTCATTATATCAAACAAAAAAGGAATGGAGTAGGTTCCAACAGCTATGGTACCCTCCTAACATGTCCAAAGCATTGATGCAACATACACAATATCCAAGCTTGGGATATACCTTGCCGGAAGAAGAAACTCCTGAATTCTCAGCAAATATGACATCTATTTTGCCAGAAATATCAGAAATTGCACAAGTAATATATGATGACTATGATGAAGAGCAGCCCACGGGTCAGTCTATTCAAGAAAGTCAGCCAGAAGCTGATCAATCTCCTATTCCGGCATGTCAATGCTGGAAACATCTTGAAGAAGAAGACATCCAAGTCCCAAAAGTCAAGGAAAATGATATCCCAAATTCCAATATGGTTCAGAATATACCAGAAGAACAAGAAAATCCACCTATCATCCCTGAACCTCATGTTAACATAGGTCAAAGGAAAGATGAGCTCACTCGGCTTATAGAAAATCAACAGGCAGATCCTGCCCCAAATATTTTCACAGCAAATCGATCAAATGAAATTGACTAAGAAGTCAACAAAATTGAAGCAAAAATTGAAGAAGAAGTAAATGAAGAAGATCTAATGGAGCTCCAGCCAGCACCTCCAGAACTTGAAGATGGAGGGCAAGCTACGGTTGATGAACTCCTTGAAATCAATTTGGGCTCTGAAGAAGACCCAAGACCAACATATATAAGTGCATTGCTCAATCAAGAACAACAACAAGCATATATTTCGCTTCTGAAGGAATTTCGGGATTGTTTTGCCTGGTCCTATAAAGAAATGCCTGGGTTAGATCCAGAAATAGCTCAATATGAGCTAGCCATTGATCCAACCATCGAGCCAATCAAACAAGCTCCGATAAGAATGAGGCCGGAGCTGATAAACAAAATAAATGCTGAAGTCGACAAGTTAATTGATGTTGGCTTCATACAAGAAAATCAATATACAACATCGCTGGCAAATATTGTTCCAGTCAAAAAGAAGAATGGATAGATCAGAATCTGTGTAGACTTCAGAGATCTAAACACGGCATGCCCAAAGGATGACTTCCCAGTGCCTGTTACCGAAATCATGGTCGATGCCACCACAGGACATGAAGCTTTGCCTTTTATGGATGGATCGTCGGGATATAATCAAATATGGATGGCTAACAAAGATAAGATCCATACTGCCTTCAGAACTCCTAAAGGAATCTTCCACTACAAAAGAATGCTCTTCGGCCTTAAGAACGCCGGTGCAACATACCAAAGAGCAATGACCAAGATCTTTGATGAATTCCTTCATTAACAAGTTGAATGTTATATTGATGACCTAGTTGTCAAAACCAAGAAAAAGGAAGATCATATGCAAGATCTCCGCACCATATTTGAAAGGCTGAGGCAATACAGCTTGAAAATGAACCCCATGAAGTGTGCCTTCGGGGTTTCAAGTGGCAAATTTCTGGGCTTTATTGTCAGATATAGGGGCATTGAAATAGACCCAGTCAAAATCAAAGCTATCCAGGAGCTTTCGCCTCCGAAGAATCTCAAAGAGCTGCAGTCCCTTCAGGGACGGCTCGCATACATTCGAAGGTTCATATCCAACCTAGCCGGACGGTGTGAACCCTTCTCTAAATTAATGAAGAAAGATGCCCCATTCATATGGGATGATGAATGTCAAAATGTGCTTGAGAAAATCAAGTAATACCTTGCATCGCCACCTGTGCTGGGGGCACCTATCAAAGGCCAGTCATTACTCTTATATATCGTTGCTTAGGAGACTTCTTTGGGGGCAATGCTGGCACAAGACAATGAAGAAGGCAAAGAGCAAACACTATATTACTTAAGCAGAAGGCTGATCGGGGCTGAACTCCGATACTCACCTATTGAAAAGATATGCTTAGCCCTCGTCTTTGTAGCTAAAAGACTCAGGCACTATATGCTATCACATGAAATCCAGCTCATCTCTAGGGCTGATCCTCTCAAATATATCCTCAATCAACCAGCCTTGAAAGGTCGTTTGGGCAAATGGGCAGTCCTCCTCATAGAGTTCGACATTAAATATGTCCCTCAGAAAGCCATCAAAGGTCAAGCTATTACAGACTTCTTTGCAGCACATCCAGTGCCAGAAGATTCACCGTTGGTCACCGACCTGCCAGATGAAGAAACATTAGAAGCTAACCATACATAACAAAAGATATGACATCTATATTTTGACGGGGCCTCCCGTTCAGCAATTGTACAAGATGGTACATTCACTACAAAGGCTGGGGCAGGCATTGTCCTGATATCTCCAGAAGGCGAGGTTCTGCATACCTCGTGTTCTTTAACTAAGCTATGCATCAACAATGAAGCTGAATATGAAGCTTGATAGTTGGCCTGGAAGTTGCTCTGGATATGGGCATTCAAATGATTCAAGTCCATGGAGACTCAATGTTGGTTATATACCAAGTCCAAGGAATATATGATGTCAAAAAGCCCGAGTTGATTCCTTATCACAAAAGGGCCCTCAAGCTGATACAAAGATTCTATTTCTTTGAAATCAACCATATCAATCGCAGTGAAAATGCTCAAGCTGATGCTCTGGCTAAATTAGCAAGTTCTCTGGCTCTGCAGCCAGAAGGGTCCCTTGAAATATGGGTCAAGAACAGAAGATTGTTACCAACTGTGTTGCAAGAAACAGAAATGGAAACAGAAGCTTGTGCAGTGGAAGAAGCCGATAAGCTTGATTGGAGGGAAATGCTTCTAAACTGGTTCAAGCATAAAATATTGTCAAGCACCCGAATCAAGCGTGCTAAACTGATCCGTATCAAGGATTCATATGAATACAAAGGAGACACTATCTTTCGAGTGACATATGATGGCAAAAGAAAAGTTCTCCTCAGATGCCTGTTACCAAAAGAGATAGCTGAAGCCTTGAGGGAAATACATGCCGGGGTCTGTGGTGCTCACCAGTCTGGCCCCATGATGAAAAATCAACTCAAGCAATTGGGCTACTACTGGCTCACAATGTTCGATGATTGTGCGCAATATGCCAAGTCATGTCACAAATGCTAGGAATATGGCCCAATTCTAAGAAAACCTCCAGTGCCCTTGCACCCCACAGCACCATCATGGCCTTTTGCCGAGTGGGGCATGGACGTTGTCGGTCCATTCATACCCTCCTCAAGAGGTGTTAAATATTTTCTGGCCACCACGGATTATTTTTCCAGATAGGCCGAAGCAGTAGCATTAAAAGAAGTCACCGGCGCAGCCGTTGATAGGTTCCTCAGCCAAAATATGTTGTTCCGATATGGTGCACCCAGTCGGATCATTTCAGATAATGGAACATGCTTCCGAAATCAGATCATATACAAGCTAACTGCGAAATTCAAAATTGATTGGATGACCTCTACAGTCTACAATCCACAAGCCAATGGGTTAGCAGAAGCCTTTAACAAGACTCTATGCAACCTTCTAGCAAAGACAGTCAATTCAACTAAGAAAGACTGGGAAGAAAGAATGTATGAAGCATTATGGGCTTACAGAACCATATATAAAACTCCAACAGGCTGTTCTCCCTATTCCTTAGTATATAGGTCAGAGGCAGTCGTACCAATTGAATTGGAAGTCCCCTCTTTGCGCATTGCCTTAGAGAAGGGGCTTATTAAAGGAAATCAATCCAATGTAGAAAGGCGGCTCGAGGAGTTATTAGCCTTGGAAGGCGACATACTTCGAGCCCAACAAAATATCCAGATATATCAAGCTCGCATGGCTCGAGCATTTGATAGACTAGTCAAAGAAAGAGCCTTCAAGAAAGGAGGCCTAGTTATGGTCAAAAGAAGAGAAGTCATGGCGTCAAATCCAAAAAGAAAGTTGACCAGTAATTGGATCGGCCCCTATGTCGTCAAAACTTTTTATGAAGGAGGAGCATGCACCCTCACCAATCATAAGGGAGAAGTATAGTTTCCTCCCTTAAATGGCAAACATATGAAGCGCTATCATGCGCCACCTCCGTGTTTTCCAAGCGAAGGTTGAAAAAATATATGAAGCATTGTCTACAGTGTGAATATGACCACCATGAAGACAATCAAAAGAAATCATCCAGTTCTCGGGATGTATTCCCCCGGGACTATAAATCTTAATGGCATGGTAAAATTAACCTGCCTATATGAGCCAAGGACATTGAAGAGGCTCCAAAAGGCTTTACGAAGCCGCCCCAAAGCACCTCATGGGTTGCCAATGACGAAATGCCATTGAAAAAGAAAGAAAAAGAAAAAAGTTGGTACGACTATCCCGCTAGTCGGGCAATGGTGCTGAGGCAAACCCGGTGTGGAGGGAGTATAGATCATTTCCCGCTTCCCGTTTTATAACCGGTCGAAGTTTTCAATCAAATCAATCTAAATCGATGATGTTTTCCGATTCTGAAATTGTTTGGTATAAACATGCATATGTATTGCAACCTTGTCTCTTCAATGAACAGGAGGCAAGAAGCTACAAAGAAATAGGGAATGGCCTGGGTCAAGTATAGACTGGCCTGGGTCAGCAAGGCTCTGCCACTCGAATTCAAAGCTCCAGTTCAAGCTCAAAGCAAAGTTGAAAGCAAGAGAATGGCCTGGGAGCATTAGATCCCGCCATTCAAAGTACAAATTCACAACTTCAATTGAAGTTCAAATGCAAAAAACCAAGCCTAAATCCAGGCTCAAGTTCAAATGAAATCGGCCCAAGTCAGCAAGACTATGCCGCTAAAGTTCAAAATCAAATCCAAATGCAAATTGGCATGTGTCCTACTGGATTCCGCCATCCAAGCATAAAACAAGAAAGATGGCCCGGGCTCATTCGACCCCGCCATTCAAGCTCAAATAGAAGTTCAAGCTTAAATTCAAGTTCAAGATCCAAATACAAATCGGTCTGGGTCATGAAGACTCTACCGACCAAATTCAAAGCAAGCTTAAAACAAAAGGAGTGGCCTGGTGCACTCAGCACCGCCACTCAATTTTAAGCCCAAAGTCAAATCCAAGTGCAAGCAAAAGCAAAGCAAAGCAAGTCGACCAGGATCTTCAACGACTACGTCACACCGGCTGATGGCCTGGGTACCTCGTGACTCCGTCATCCCCGAAAGACCGGGTCTTCGAGAGGGATACTCCGTCACCAATCAAGCAAATTCAAATCAAAGCAAAGTAAGTCGACCGGGGTCTTCAACGACTACGTTGCATCGGCTGATGGCCTGGGTCCCTCGTGACTCCACAATCTCCTAAATTACTGGGTCTCTGAGAAGAGTACTCCGTACTCCCTATCTACCTTGGCTACAAACCTATGAGTCTGCTGTGGTAGTTAGGGTTCATCAATTCAAAATCACCCCTAATTATCATGACCAAAAGCTTGCAGGTCTGTCATTGATAATTAGGGTCCTCATGACCTAGGTATCTAGGTTTGTATCACCCAAACACCCCTGTCTACTTCGGGCTATAAACTTATGAGTCCGCTTGAAGTATTCTAGGTTCATGCATTTCAAATCATACCTATGTTACCACGACCAAAAACCTATGAGTTTGTCGTTGGTACTTAGGATTTGCATGGCGTAGACCCTTCCGGTCTATTGCCACCCTGCATAATGGTTAAGATCCTTACGATCTTTGCCACCCCAATAACGGCTCAGACCCTTACGGTTTGTACCATTTTCAATAAACAAGTGATTGAGGTATTCAGTGCCCCTCTCACTCTGTCCTTCATTTTTTCAATAATCCCCATAACATTGTTAGTTATGGAAACCAATAAGCATTGCTAAGTCATCTTCATTTGAAATCTTTTCCTTTCAGCTTTGCAGTTACCATGGATGCATACTTCACTCTACTTCATTTACAATAAGGGGAGAGAGAGAGATAAAAAAATGAGAGAAAAATCAAAAGGGGCTTAAAAAATATAGATGCCTCGCCGGACTTGATTGTACTTTTTGCAGTCAAGGGAAACAAGGGCTATATACCTGGCTGTGGTGAAAACCCGAAAGGGCGCTACAGGCAAAATCGGGAACCCCGCCGTGTGAAAACCCGAAAGGGCGCACGGGCAAAAGTAAGAGGGGGCCGACTCCGGTGAAAACCCGAAATGGCATTTGGGTCGGTAAAGTGAATAATAAAAAAAAGAAATTCAAGCATGACATTCATTGAAAGGGGGATATGATACAAAATTCTCTTTATAAGGTGCCGAAAGTTTACAAGGAATGACTTCCATCCCAGTTGACATGGAAAAGCAAAAAGAAAATACCCTTCCCAAGTACAAAGTTCAAGTATAAACAACATCATGGATCCTCAAGTAACATAGACAGTAGTGGAAGTCCTTCTCCAACTTGAGTATGCAATTCAGAAAGAGTTTCCTCTCCAGTCTGCAGCTTCGAAACTTCACTGGATAATGATTCAAGAAGGCCCTGGGAAACCAGAAGATCATCTCGACGTCTGTGTAAACTGTTCCTTAAAGTTTCCAGTTCGACTTTCGCAGCAGCAAGTTCATTCTCTAAGCACTGAATATTTTCTATCAACAAGCCTTCTTTCTGTTCAAAGCCAGCTATTTCTGCCTGTTGCTGTGAAATTTGAAGAGAAACAGGCTGCATCTGCAAGTTATATTCATGCTGCTGAAGAGACAAGGCTTGGCGTCGATCTTGTATAACTGAGTGAATATATTCTTGATGCTTAAAAAATTTCAAAGCAGTGGAAGCAATTGGAAGTCACTCATCCAAAGAAACTCCTGCCAGATGAATCCATGTAGTCATGCTCTCAATTTGCTGGTACAGAAGATCATACGATGAACTAGGCTGCCGACGTATAATTTGTCGTAAAAGCTTGATATTGGCACCAAGGACATCAACACCCTGTATACTTGAACCAGCAGGAATAGAAGGGATAGCAATATGCACAGACTCATCCACTGAAGTCCAATCCATGACCGTTTGACGGGAGGAAGAAGGCACTGAACTGGATGAAGGCTCAGTGATAGAAGGGGCAGATGTGATAGCTACAATGCTTGATATGGCTGGGGGCAGGTCACTTTCTGTAAGTTTAGCTGCGGGCAGAGCAACTATAAAGGCGGAAGGTCCGGCTAAAGTAATTGGCTCAGAAGAAATCTGTAGAAGGGATGATGTGCATATGTGAGTCACAATATCAATAAGCCGAAGAATATGTTCAGCAGAGTTTAATCTACAGGGGATAGGACGGGATACTATCACCTGTTGACTCGGTGAACTTGTTCCCGAGTCAACCCCGTCATGCTCTGAAGTAGCCACAATATCTGCAAGCTCAGGAGTTGAAAGTTCCACAGTCTTGATATCCGAAAAGGTAATGACCTCCGTCGAAGTTATGACAGTTGGAACCATTGAAGTCTCTTCTGGTTCTGCATCTTTAGCAAAAACAACTTCTGCCTCTTCAGAAGAAGAAACTGGTATGGAGGCCGATATTTCAAAATCCATGTCCCTTTCAGTCGGGACATGAGGAATTTCCATCCTTTCCGCATGAGCCGGGGATGCCTGATATTCAAATATATACAAGTCAAGTTTAAATGATGGAAAAAGCAAAAAAAATGTGGTAAAGAGAAATTACCATAGCAGACTGCATTGTTTCAACTTGATGAGTCTTCGATATCAAGCCCTCAGTTGCTTCAAAACCTATATGGTTGAAGTTAGAAATTCAGTTGTGAAATGAAATCACTATTGCTATAAGTCTCAGAAGGGTTATCTTGATCCCTTAGGGGCGACCAGATAGTTGTCTCTAGCAAAGCTTCACTACTAATATGTTCGGTAGTATGGGAAGAAATAGAAGGTGAAGGAGGAATGCCGCTTATTTCTTCAACACTGGAAGAAGTATCATCAGTATCTTCTTGCCTTGTCTGAGCCAATAATCTCGAGGATTGGCACTTGGGCAGAACAATCTTTTTAGGGGGGACAGATTCTTTGGGCCCTTTGCGAAATCTTTTTGCAACTTGCTTGACCCTCCCTGTAAAGGAAACAAAAGGAAGCTGTTCATCATCAATGTCAAAATTCTGAAAGGCATAAATCAAAGGCATAGTGCATACCACCCTTGGCTGGGGATGGAGAAACCAGGGCACTCGCCCGCTTGGCAGTCTTTACTATAAAAGCTTCAAATTCAGCAAGCACTGGCAAATTGATAGGAGGAAGAGGTTCAAGGGCAGGCTCTTGTCTCTTCTTTGTACGCGCCTCTTTGGCAGCGGCAACCGCCCTCCCTATAGCACTGATCTCCACAGGGGATGCAGGGGTTGATGTTTTAGAAGGCACAGGAGGAAAGAAAGAGGGTCTCTTTGTAATAGCCACTGCCCTTCGATGCTGCTGAGTCAGATATTTGGCCCCAGGCACTACAAGAAATATGCAAAAGAAGAAATCAATTTATATAAGCAGAGAAAAGGCACAAAGCTCAAAAGAAGTCAAGCACAAATGCATATACTTACAACAATCGCCTTCATAATAGTTTGACAAAGGCCAGTATTCATATATGGAAGACTTATCTCTAAGCGAAGCCTCCTTCACAATATATATGACATCATTCATCGTCTTCGCTTGAGAAGCTAGGCTACTAAGATCATAATGCTTTTTATCGCTTAAGCAAATGCCCAAGCGCAAAGCATCAACATACCCTGCGTAGTGGAATCCTGGGATATACCACAATATTTCAAAAGGGCAAGTAGCCAGCTGGTGCCCTTGTAGAAGTCAGGTTTCTCCTCCTTGTACGGGACATAAAATCTCTGAATGCCTGAGAGACTCTTAGGAGCTTGCTGAGAATCTCTGCCACTGATGTCTTCCTCTTCCGGGAAATCGATGTCAGGATAATCTTCAGAGGCTACATAAATATTAAATTGCTTCAAGAAGGCCCCCTTCAGCTCTTCAGTATTCAGCCTTGTCAACTCTGGATCAATCAAGGGTAAAGAATATCTGTGACGAGCCTTATAAACTGCCCGTCTCTCTGCATACTTAGCATCATTCTTATCATCTAAGAAGTGCAGATAATGGAACTCTATATCAAAAGGGATTTCCCGCTGAGTCTTCAAGATTTTCTTCTCAGCATTGCTCCAGCATTGGGTCCTCTCCTGGCTATAGATATTGGTGCGCATTCGCCACCATCTTACATATTCACGTCACACGAGGAGCGTGGACAGCAGAAGGAATTCTAAAAGAAACATTTTCAAAGCGGTGGAAATAATCCCACCATTCACAGGCCCTCTGCAGTCTGCTGGAGCCTAAAAGATGGCGGTCCGGAAGCTGAAATATGTGATCACAAGAAGCAATGCACTGATCATATCCAAAATTCCGGCCGAAACGGAAAGGATAATAGGATTCTAAATGAACTACAGATCCCTTCCGATATACCAAGACACTAGGCCTGATGGATAGAAGCCATGATCTAATCTGACTATCCAATGCAGATTTCCTCAGCAGCTGCTTGGTCTGAGAATGGGTGAACTCAACAGGATTACCCTCAGCAAATACTTTAAAGGGGCTCATTGGAGGACGAGAATTGGCAGTATGTTTCCAAAAACGTAAGTCCCCCTCAGTTTTTCGCCTGGTATCAGTCAAGATACCGCGAATCTCATAAAGTTGCTTCTGGGTATTTCCTCCATCAACACTGGCATATTCAATCATGCGTGGAAATATGCGAGGGGAAGCCAGGCTCTTCGGGGCAGACTCTGAAAAAATAGAAGCCACCCAGGCATTGAAGAAATGAATGGGACCCACAACATTAAATTCTCGTGGTTTCTCCTGCTCAACCACTTGGCCAAGAGTTTTGAAAATCAGGCACAGAGTAACTGGAGCTAGAGACAGTTTAATTTCCTAGGCTAGTTCACAAGCTCCATAAAGCGTCTCAGGACGAATTACTCCCTCATCCCCCTGAGGAATAGCAAAATTCGAAAGCCAGTAGGCCAAGTATGCTGCCAAATGGGTATTCCTATCCAAGTCCAAGGGATTGACATCTTTCTTATGTTCTTCAAAGATGATATCAGGATATCCCTTTCGGTGCCTGGCTGTCTGTCCCATGAAGACTGGAGTCTCACCAGCCCCAGGAAAGTCTGTATATTGAATGTCAACATTATGAAAGAAACGGAGCCAGACAACTCCGGGACCCGTGTCCTCTCTCTGCGGGATCTCTTTTTCAGAGACTCTTCGCCAAAAGCCAGAATCATATAAGCCTTGAGGAGGAATCTGTAAGACCTCCAGGTTGCATAACGGCCCTTGCCATCTGTTCTGTCCTTGACAATGTCTGGATGGCATATCTCTTCATAAGGCTCTCCATCAATGGGTAAGCTAGAAAGTTGATGTAAAGTCCACAAATCAAGAGATGTCTCTCCTTCCGGAGTATAAAAAGCATTGAACTCCTTCATGAATACCTCAATCATGCTACAGCAAAGGCCTTTAAAGATCGGGTATCGGAATCGAGCGGCATACACACTATAGACACGCTAATTTTGACATCATTTTGAGTAAATTTCATATCATATAATAATGCCTCAGAATGGTCTAATATTTAATCATTAATTAATTTTTATTAATATTTTTGAGTGTCGGGTTTAACAGACATGTTTAAGTTAATCAATTAAATTGATTTTATTTCAAATTTCAGTTAAAATATGAAGAAGTCTAAAAGACGTCGACCTATGTAGACACCATTTAGAGTTTATTCCTATTTTAACGTTTAAATTTGAAATCAATTGATTAATTAGCTAAAAGGCGTCTGTGAGTGCTGACGCGTTTTAAGTTTCCTAAGCTATTTTAACTTCTCTTCCGGATGTTTATCCTTATCTTAATTAGTGTAAAAGACGTCTACACAATTGGACGCGTTTTATCTGATAAAGATAAAAATAAATTTTTCCCGGATATTTATCCTTATCTTAATTAATTTGAACGGCGTCAGCCATGGTGGACGTGTTTTAGATAATTACAGATAAAGATGAATTAATCAGTATTTATCTGTCGGTTAAGATGGATAAATTCAAGATTTTTTTTATGTTAATCACGAACGCAGAAGAAGTCTATAAATACCTTACATGTTGAAGAGTAAAAAGAGAGAGAGCATAATCTTGAGTTGAATTACTGGAGCGATAGCGAATTGAAGATCAAAGCAACAACGTCGGAACGCTGAAGCGCTGTTTCCAGAGGTCGGCGTCCTTTCAAGAGTCTTCATCCATTCAAGAATTCAACAATTGGGCATAAGTTCTTCATTTCTGCATTAATTTCATTTAGTTCTACATTCTTCATCATTCACTTCAGGCAAACACACACAACACATTCATTCTCTTCAAAACCTACTTGATTAAGGGGTTTCAAAAGCCACTCAACAAGTAAGTTTGCTATTTAATTGCATGCTTAGCATCATGATTAGAATAGATACTGCTCTTACTTAAAATTCTCATCATTGTTTCTTTATCTCTTTTCTTTCTATTCCTGCTGCACTCAACAACAACGAGAGAATCAAAAGGAGCAAATCAAGCACAAGTCAAAAGGGATTTCTGGACGATCTTCAATCTCAACCTCAACCTCAAACTTCAAATTCAATAGCAAGAACAAAAAGCAAAGAAGGGCTCTCTTTCTTCAGCCGGCTGAGGAAGGGGAACCAAGGACTCCATATCTTCCACGTTTAAACAGGTAGGCGATCATACTTCTTTTGGAACTTTTTAGTTAAAAGTTTCTGGCGATCACTGCACTTAGTTGCTGTTTTTAATAGGTTTATTTTACACTAAATAACTTAGATTTTTCATGATAATCACACGGTCATTCTAAGCACTCACAGCTTTTTTGGCGATCACGGTGGGACTTAGTCTCGCCATCTTTTAAGTTTTTTTGTTCTTTCTATCATCAACCGGGCACCCACGGTGCACCACTTGTGTCTTTCGACACGTCCTCACAAATTGGTGAGTGTTTTAGTTTAATTAATTTCCCTCGTGCACCACGTGCACACCCTAGTGGCAAGATCTTGCCCTCCCCTTGATTAGTTTAAAAAGCTGTTTTTGTGATGAAAATAATGTGTGATTGATTGATTTTCTAGTTATTTAGTTAGTAAATCATCCTGTTTAAAATCTGGAACTAAAAAAATCTGCATGAGTTGATTATTTACTGCTTTTACCTTGTTTGAGGAGGATTCAACCCAGAAAATCCTCCTACAAAACTGTTTCTGCGAACTGAAAAGCGTATAGGAGCACTGACGCGTTTCAAACCGCGTCAACACACCCAGACGCCTTTTAGTCTTCATATCTTCTCTGCTGTCTGCATCTGTTTCTGCGAAAAAAATTAAGTTCTGTTTTGAATAGCGTCGACTACCATCGACGCGATTCAGACAGTTTCTTAGTTATTTTTCAGTTCTCAGATTTATGTGGCTTGAGTGCTAGCTACCCATTATTATTAAGCATTGGGGGCCATCCAGGCCGTAGGACATACGCATTGAGGCAAATACCCTCCTTTTCTTAAGAACACATTACTTGACGTCAGCAACTCTCTCTGATTGGGTTGGTCCCTTGATCAGACTAGAGAAGTTGACGTTGAGACCTCCATAAGTCCCCAAAATCACGGTATTCCTCCTTGATCATCGGGCTGGTTGTACCAATTGAAGTCCCGGTTAGATTCTTAAAGCGTTGTGAGAGAAAGCCCTAGAGAATAACGGTGGAAATTGAACTGAAACTAGGATCCTTTCCTTGAGAGAATTTGAGGTTTAATTGAATCCAAATAACTCAAAAAAGGAATCTTAAAATTACGTTAAGCATCCACTTGTTTGATTAATCTCTGTGCAACTTGTTTGTCAAATCTTTAAAAAAAAAAAAAAAGAATCTAACATCATGCTGCTACGATCAGGCAGGGACTTGAATATGGCTCAAGACGCCATCATCAACTACGAGGGAGATGCTAATGCCCCTCGCGATTCGGACTACAACTATGAGAACGGGAGAGATGCTGATGCCTCCCGTAGTTCTATCCCCATTCCATATCGTCTGGATGGGAATGTTCGGACACCTCTTTTAAATCCACGTGATCAATATCCTGATCCTCCCCCGCATGAATATGCGATTCCTAATCCCGATCTTGAGGGGGATATGAATCAGAATGATCCCTCATCTTCTGATCCTACGGATCTTATCAATGCTTTGGGAGTTCTTGCCTCCCGTCTGGACCCTCAGCAATTCGAGGCGATCCAGTCTATTCTGAAGGGGAAGGCGCCCATGCAGCCTGCCGAGCCGAACCCTGTGGCTCCCCCTACTGTTCCTCAGCAACCTTCCTTTCCTCCTCCTTATATCCATCAGGCCGTGGAGGGCCTTCATATTACTTCTCGGCCAGCTGGGCCGCAGCTTTCATTCTCTAGGCAACCGGCTAGACCGCAAACGCCTGCTTATCAAAATGCCCCCGGGCATGGCGGAAGCTCTGCCGGACCTCCTCTTTATTGTCCCCCCTGTCCAACATACTCTAGGCAGCAGGCCTACCAAGTACCTCCTCCTCAGGCAGATCTGACCACACAGGCATTGCTGGCCAAAATGGAGCGTATGGATGAGCAATTTAACAACCTCGAGAAGATGATGGGGGTCAAAGCTGTACCAGAAATCAACTTACCCAGCCTGCCAGTTTTCCATCTGCCACCCACTGAGATGCCAGTGTACCGGAAGTACAACAGTACTAGTAACTCCTTCACACATCTGAAGGAGTTTATGTATGAATCCTCTTTCTGGCAGAACGACAAGAGGTTGTTGGCCTTTTTGTTCAGGAGATCTCTAGAGGGACCAGCCCTCGAGTGGTTCTTTTCCCTAGAACCCTCAGAAGTAGAGGACTACGGTATCGTTTCACGCAAATTTATTCAACGGTACCAGGACAGAGTTGCACCCTCCTTGTCCATCACTGACCTCATTGCAGAAAAGATGAAGCCTGATGAGGAGTTTGTCAGTTTTGCTGACAGGTGGCGCGGCCTAGCTGAAAAGGTGAAGGATCACTTGTCCGAGTCCGAACAAGTGAAAATGTTGATTTCCAACGCCACGCCCCAGTTCAAGCTCGTCCTCTCCCTGAACAATCTGACCAACATGGCAGAGCTCTATGAAAGAGCACGGTACTGCCAGAATGCTTTTAAGGACGCTACATTATCTAGCGTCTTTGATCCTCACAGACCTAGCAGGCCTCCACCTCGGAAGCCTGCAGTGCCGAACTCTCCCAGCACAGGTCCGACCATTGAGGGCACGCTCTCTCATGAGCAAGTCAGTAGCATGAACAATAACTCACCCCAGTTTGTGAGGAGTCAGCAGCAGTACCAGAGGCCACAGCAGCCGAACCAGCAAGGGTACAGGAAGCAGCAGAGCCCCCATTATCAGCAACAGTATCAACGGCCCCAGCAGCCGAATCAGAACCAGAACCAGCATCAGCCACAGCAGCCGCCACAAAGGCAATTGCAGTACCAGCAGCCCCAGCAACAGCAATATCCCCAACAGCAGCAATATCAGCCGCGCGCACCGCCGGCATACCACAATGTCCCTCCTCCTGGTGATTATAACCAGCCGAGAAGACCTCCAGGCCCGAAGAGGGCGGAATACCCTGCCCTCCCAGAATCCTTGGCCGATATCTTCAGTGCTCTAATGGCAGCTAATGCCTTAGTCTTGCCAAGGGAAAAGGCCGTCTGGCCTCAAAATGTCGACACGTCCAAGTATTGCTATTTCCATAGGCAACCTGGGCATACCATTGACACCTGCTTCCAATTCAGAGATTATATTCATGATCTCAACGAGCAGGGCGGCATAGACTGGGAGGAGATGAAAAAGTATATATCAGCCCTGAAGGCGAGAAGACCGCAACAGCAGCAGCAGCAGCAGCAGCAAGTAAGACCACCAACACAGGCAGCACCGCCGCCAAATATGGGCATAGTGCAGAACCCGCTCCCGGAGCACCAGAACCAAAACCAAGTTGCCCCTATTCTGACGAACAGCCAGTCTGAGGCTAGTCGTGGGCAACAGTGGAGGATAGAAGACTCTTCTTCTCTTTATTCAACGGGTCACGTTCAGAGTACCGCAGAACAACCACCACGCCGCACCATCCGCATACCTAGGCCACAACCCATTACCATCACCCCTCTACCGACACCCACATATCACTCGCCCGCACCCAATAACCCATTACCGCCACCCGCTTTCCTTAAGCCCATCATGCCTCATACCACTACGCCTCCACCATATAATCCACCACAAACCAACTACGCACCCCTTTTACCATCTAGGCCATTACTTCGCGTACCATTCCCTACTTCGCCCATTACCACCACCACCTACCCAGATACGCCCTTACCATCCAGACCGCTATTACGCGTCCCATTCCCCACTTCACCAACCACTTACCCATCCACCATCCAATCATCTAGGCCTTTAATCCACACCATGCCACCACCACCTAACCCTACCCCATCACCTACATATCAACCCTCCGCACCGCTTACGCCACCCGACTCTGCGGTACTCAAGGTGTCACCTGGATCCTCCACGGTTGAGGAACATGCGCTCCGAAGTGGAAGGATTTTCAACAAAGTCTTCCCTCAGTCCACAGTCAGAGACGGCCCATCACAGCCGACTGAGGAAGCCCATAATGAAGAGAGTGCACCAGGCACTCAATATGACTTGTTGAAACATCTGGACAGAACACCGGCACGGATCACCGTACTTGAATTGATCAAAAGGTCCAAGATTCACCAAGAAGCCTTAATGGAATACTTACAGAAGGTGATGGTCAACGAGGACGTGCCGGTAGAGAAAATTGCAGCACTACTAGTTCCTCAGGGGGATCAGCCCTCTATTACATTCCACACATCGGAACTAGCACCGCCAGCTGCCAGAAGCATGGCTCTGAGCATCACGGTCAATATCTGCAAGAAGGCCGTGGATGCGTGCCTGGTTGACACGGGGGCTTCAATCAATGTTCTACCCCCGAAGACCCTAGAGCTGTGCGGTGTGCCCAAGGAGAAGTGGCTGCCTAGCCCCATTTCAGTTACAGCATATGACAACTCTACCCGTTCCCCTCTGGGAATGGTTTATTTAAAAGTGGAGCTAGGTCTCGTAAGTCATGCATAGGTTGAATTTCACATTCTCGAAATTGACCCTTCTATAAATGCCATTCTAGGACGTCCTTACATTAAAACTCTTGAGGCGATTCCTTCTACGAATCACCAATGCCTCAAATTCCCTTTCAAAGGACGAATTATTAAAGTGACGAGCATGCCGACCCTTGCTGCTGCTCATACATTGAATGTTAAATCTGCTGTTTTACCTGGCTGACAACTTTTTCTGTCGGTATTACAGGTCTACCGTCCAGTAGCTAATCCTTTGAAAGCCGCCACCATTTCTCCATACCCATTAAATGCTATCAAAAGGGGGAAGTGCATGAGTACCCCAGGATGGAGAATCATGATGAAGAACGGCTATCAGCCTGGGAAAGGTCTGGGCACACAGTTGCAAGGCAGGACCACTCCTGTTAAAGATCATCAAGCAGCACCTGGAAGCGGTCTGGGCTACAGGCCGAGGAGATTAAAACAAGACAGGGTTCAGCAAGAAGAGGGTCAGGAAATCTTGGAGACAATGTCTACACCACCTAAAGAAGGCCGAGATCCCTTAACATGGACCCTATATACACACTTTGTAAAAGGGCCCATACTTAGTCACGACACAACGGTGGTCATTACTTCATGTTTTGACCTCCATCACATATATGGGAGAGACTTGGCCAGACATTGTTATGAACTACTTACGTACCAATCCTTGGAGGCTCTGCGGCCTATGAAAAGGAGGAAATTCCATGACCCCGAATGTGAATGGTACAGATGGTTCGATCTGAGGGACCTCTACATAGCACTGAACAGATTATTCCTAGATCCTGCAGAACCCAAGTGGCCGCCGCAGATCGACGAGCTGATTGAAGGTCCTGGTGCTATCTTTGATAAGCGGATACTGCTATCAGAAGAAACCGATGAAGGGGAGCCAGATGACCCCTATGAAGCTGGTTATACAACAGATCTGCTCTAGAAGGGGACATATCCTTTCCATATCTTTATGCTCCATACTCTATTCCGCACACTGCTCTTGACCCCGACTTGGTCGCGGGTCATTACTGAAGATATTCCACGGGCTCCGCTCGTTATGATCACTCTGTCCCCTCGGGACCTCATTCCATCCCCTCCTCTCGACCTAGAGAGGATGTATGATCTGATCTGGGACATATTGCTATATGATCCCCCTAATCCTCTGGCCTTGGTGCCGCTTCCTCCGTCTAATTCTCCTTCCATTTGTATCCATTCCTGCTTTATGTTTAACTCCTCGATGGTCCAAAAAAAAAAAAAACGCCAATTTGGCAACAAATTTTTCCCAAATCCTCATCGAGGAAACATCTTACTTGTCCGATTGCCCCCCATCGCGCGGGTCCGTCGGTCAAGATTCTCCCTTAGATCTACTATGTCCCTCCCCACGGGAGGATTCCCCTGTATTTCCACTTGTATCCCAGGATTTTCATCCTGCTTCATCTTCATTAGGTTATGATAGGCAGTTTAGTGAAGTTAGGCAGTCTAGTTTTAGGCAGGATAGTCAGGTTAGGAAGTCTAGGAAGCCTAAGGGTAGGCGAATTTCAGATAGATACCTCAAAGACTTAGCTGATAAATGTTCTTCTTGCTCTTTAATCCCTCAGCTTTTAGAAGATCTAATTCAGATGCCAGAAGATTGTACAGAAATGAGTCAGTTAATGATGGGTATGGGGTATATGAGTTAGTGCATGGAAAAGACCCCATTATTGAAGATGAGGACGCGGCTGAGGCGTATGCCAGTGGAGTGAAGAGATTTGATGAACCCTTAGCTGCCGTAGAAGAGCCCACCAAAGAAATAAACTTAGGGACTGAAGACGAACCTAAGGTTGTCCTCGTCAGCAAAAATCTTTCTACAGAGGATGAGAAGGCAATGGTACAAGTACTTAAGGATTATAAGAACACTTTCGCCTGGAGTTATGAAGATATGCCAGGGCTAGACTCATCTTTAGTTGAACACAGGTTAACATTAAAAGATGGAGCTAGTCCGGTCAAACAGAAATTAAGGCGATTCCACCCACAAATGGCTCTAAAGATGAAGGAAGAGGTCGATAAATTGCATAAAGCCAAATTTATTAGAGTTGTCCTTTATCCACAATGGGTGGCCAATATAGTCCCGGTTATGAAAAAGGACGGAAATGTCAAGATCTGCATTGACTTCTGCGATTTGAACCGGGCATGTCCTAAAGATGATTTTCCATTGCCTTATATTGATGTACTCATCGATAACACTGCTGGCTATGAAACGTTATCGTTTATGGATGGATTTTCAGGATACAACCAGATTAAGCTGGCAGAAGAGGATCAAGAAAAGACCTCATTCACTACACCTTGGGGAACATATTGCTATGTTGTCATGCCATTTGGATTGAAGAATGCTGGAACCACTTATCAGAGGGCTATGATGACAATATTTCATGACATGATGCATATAGATCTGGAAGTGTATGTGGATGATTTATTGGTTAAGTCTAAAACAAAGGCTGAGCACGCCAAAGTTTTGGCAAGGGTATTAGAGAGATCGAGAGAGTATCAGTTAAAGATGAACCCCAAGACTTGAGATCGATCCCAATAAGGCGAAGGCTATCAGAGAAATGCCACCTCCCAAAAACTTGAAAGAATTGAGAGGATTAATTGGGAGGTTGCAATTTATTCGCCGTTTTGTCTCCCAGCACTCACAAAGGTGTAAGCCGTTCTACGAGCTTACCAAGCCAGGAGTCAAATTCAATTGGGACGATAAGTGTTAGGAGGCATTTGATGGATTAAAGGACTATTTGGCAAGTCCTCCTGTTTTGAGGCCACCATCTCCAGGCAAACCATTGATACTTTATATTTCAGTCCTGGATGATGCAGTGGGGGCTGTCCTAGCACAAGAAGATGAAGAAGGAAAGGAGAGGGCAGCCTACTATCTCTCTAAACTTATCAACCCTGCTGAACAGAGATACACAGCGATGGAGAAAACATGTGCAGCATTGGTTTGGGTTGTTCAGAAATTGAAGCATTATTTTCTGGCCCATGAAGTCCACCTCATCGCTAGGATGAATCCGATCAAATTCCTTCTGGAGAAATCTGTTCTTACTGATAGGTTAGCGCGATGGCAAAGCTTTCTATCTCAATTCGATATCATTTACATTCAGCAGAAAGCGATCAAAGGCTATGCCATAGCAGAACATCTCGCTCATCATCCCCTTCCTCGATTTGATCCAGTGCGATCAGAGTTTCCGGATGAGGAACTGATGTCCGTAAATCAAATCAGAGATGATATGTGGACTCTGCATTTTGACGGAGCTCTGAATTATCATGGAAAGAGTATTGGAATCGTTCTGTTATCACCTGAAGGTGTCACCATTCCACAAGCCTTTCAGCTTGATTTTCCCGTCACCAACAACATAGCTGAATACGAAGCACTTCTTGCTGGCCTCGAGGCTGCTCATTTTCATGGTGCCACTAAACTCAGGATTGTGGGTGATAGCCAACTAATTCTTCGCCAAGTGCTGACCAAGTATCGAACTCTTGATCCTAAGCTCAAGCCTTATCAAGAACTTACTTCTGCATACTCAAAGCTTTTCACAAAATTGATCTTTGTCCATGTCCCTAGAAATCAAAACATCCTAGCTGACGCTCTAGCTTCACTTGCATCTTCCCTTGATTTTCCGATCAGCAAGCAATCTGAATCAATCATAGTTCATAGGCGTCTTTCACCCGCCGTGAAAGACCCTTCATTTCTTAGAACTAAGGAGAAATTGCTGAAGAAATTCAGAGATGGGAGTATTGTGGAGAAAAGAGAAATCATGTTGATGGAGCTGTTAGAAGAGATGGATGAGGAACAGAAGCCATGGTATTATGAAATTGCAAAATATTGTGAAGATCAATCGTATCCTGAGGAAGCTACAACTGAGGAAAAGAGAGCTATCATGAGAGTTGCTCAACGATACACCCTAGTTTGGGGAGCATTGTATAAGAGAGGTTTTGATGGAGTTCTTCTGAGATGTCTAGACGAGGATGAGCTTTGGAAGGTTATGGAAGGAGCTCATAGTGGAGTTTGTGGTGGCCATGTTAATGGACAGACGTTAGCAAAGAAAATCCTTAGACAAGGATTTTATTGGCCAACCATAGAAGAAGATTGTGTAGGATACGTCCGTAGGTGTGCTAAGTGTCAACTTCACGCCGACAAAATTCATTCTCCTGTATCTCCACTCCATCCTGTTTCTTCCCCATGGCCTTTCTCCATGTGGGCTTTCGACATTATTGGACCTCTTGGTAACCCAGATTCCGGCATCAAGCAAAAATCTTTCATTCTCACGGCAACGGAATACTTCACCAAGTGGGCAGAAGCTGAAGCGTACACGGAAGTCAAAGCATCAACCGTCTGCAAGTTCATCATGAAGAACATCATCACAAGATTCGGAATTCCAAGTACCATCGTCACCGACAACGGACCGCAGTTCGTGTCACAAGAATTGAAGGACCTCTGCAACAGGTATAGAATTGCAGTGCATCATTCATCTCCTTATTATCCGCAAGGCAATGGCCAAGCAGAGGCAACAAATAAGACTTTGATAAAAATCATAAAAAAGACGTGTAAATCTAACAAATTCGCAGATTGGCCAGAAAAATTGGTTTAGGCTCTATGGGCCTACCGAACTTCAATCCGCACGCCCACTGGGCAAACTCCTTATTCCCTAACGTTTGGAATGGAGGCGGTAGTTCCATACGAGATCCGTATACCGTCATTAAGAATACAATTGAACAAGGAATTTTCCATTGATGAACATCGTTCAGCACTTCTTGCTCAATTGGAACTTTTAGACGAGAAAAGGTGGTCAGCTGCTAATCATGCAAAAGTTTATCAAAATAGACTAGCACGTTTTTATCAAAAGAAAGTCATTGAACGTAAGTTCAAAGTCGGTGAAATGGTCGTTACAAGAATTTTTGTAAAACCTGGTGGTCCGCGTTTTCAGCTCCAACCCAACTTGGAAGGACCTTATATTGTATCGCACGCTTTTCCTGGTAATGCTTATCGTCTTGTTAATGCAGAAGGAGAAGAGCTAAATCATCCCTGGAATGGTTTACATCTTAAGAAATACTACCCTTAGGTTAAAGAGTCGATCAGTATGGTACAAAGACCAGTGGAATCAGAAAGTTTATAAACTCAAATTTCCCAGTTAGTCTGGATAACTTAATTTCAAACCCATTACTACACACACTGACACATTTGGTTCGTGAGTAACAAGAGATGCCAAGTCCTGAAGAATATCAAAAGCTTGACTAAAAGTGTAAAGTACAAATCATTCATTTTAAAAGCAAAATTCTGTTTTACACTCAGCCCATGATGTTGGAACGAGGCTTAGAATAGACTCCCAAGAATACCCACCATCTTAGTAGGAGGCCGTCATAAAAAAAAAGGGGGAGATCCGTTCCGAAGAAGAAAAAAGAAAAAAAACATAGAAAAGCAAAAGCAAAAGGCAAAATCCAAATGTCAAATAAAAAAGGCCATTACATTACAAACGTTACATCAAGGCCATGAAATGAAACGAAAGGGAACGCAAGGTCGATAAATACCCTAGAAAGAAATGATCGAACCCCAACGGATATTAGGGTAGGAAAGGAACATCTTTTTAAGTCTCCGGAACCTTCTTATGGGCTTTCTAAACTTATTCTTCCTTTCCTTTTAAAGAGATGTACTCCAAACTTAAGGAATGGCTTAGATTGACTAAGGGTCAAATCATCAAATGGGATCACGAATGGAAACAAAAGTTCAAACACGATGGGATTAAGTTAAGTTGTTAAAGAACAATTTGGAAATTAAGTTAATAAATGAATATGATCTTTTGATCTAAGTACCATGCTGATCTTTATGTCAAAAATAAAAAAATATACATATGTCAAAAACAAAAAAAATATATACATATGTCAAAAATTCAAAAAAAAAATACATATGTCAAAAATTCAAAAAAAAAAATATATGTTCAAAATTTAAAAAAAAGCATATATTTCAAAACCCAAACAAAAATGAATATTTCAAAACAACAAAAATATTTCAATTAGCATCTGCTTGTTGCACTCAGTATGTTTCATTTCTTTTATTTTCAGTGAGCATCTGTTTGATTGCATGTTGCATTTTGCTTAAGTTTGCTTATAGTTCAATTACCTTTGTTAATAAATGCCATACCCCTTGACCCTTCTATCAAGGATAGGATCAAGTAGTCGGTTACTTAACCAGGCAAGGGGCTAAGCCTAAACAGATACTTAACCTGTTTGTTCAAGTCATATACAGGACACAAGGCATGAAGAGAGTTGGAATCCGAGTAGAGAACAGCCAGAAACCTGTTTATGTGAGTAAAAGACGTCGAGGAGCATTGCCGCGTTTCAACATTGAATGGCGTCTGCTCGACACGACGCGTTTCAGCCTTTCTGTGATTTACCCGTACTTCTGTGGTTTTTGATGCTTAAATTGGATATTTGTTTGGAATTATTAATGATTTTGAATACAGGAAATTCAAGAAAACCCGAGTAAAGCTGAAAATATCAAGAAGATCATATTGTGGAATTCATGAAGTCCCGACCGTGGCTAAAAAGACGGTTATTTCTATCCTTGTATTATTTCATGTAAATCATTTGCATTACTATATGATAAATATTTATTAGAGTATATCAAGGACCTTGTGGTTTTGATGAAACTGGAATTTGAGTTCCCCTTCAACAAAAAAACAGTGATAATTCCAGAGGATTCTTAATCGCATGGATAGGCCGTTTGATTGTTGATTAGTGAGGACGATGGTTCCACTTTTGTGAAACGGTGCGTAGATAAACGAGCTTCGGCTTAGCACTGAATTACAAGAATTGGTATCTTGACTCATTAATGACAATTTAACAATATTATCCTTGATTAATTTATATTTTATTTGACTTTATATTTTTCTTTTTAGCCCAGCATGCATCATGTAGGACTTTGAAATCATTGTGATAAGAATTAATTATTGATTAAGTTTCAGACCATTAATTAAATAATTTCAACATGATATGAAATATTCCATTCTGAATTGAGTATCTTGATTATCTTTGAGGTTCTCTTGAAGATATTTTTGGAATTTTATCCTTTCTTAGATTCTTTATCCAATATTTCTTATTTTCTTTTAAGATCCATCGTGGCTGTAGCACGTCCACATTGGCTGGCAAACGCTCCCCATGATGAAACCTACAGTGTCTACGACCTGAGGTACTTCCCACTCCGAGGAGGTTGATCGACCTTATTTCCTTGTCTACCTCATCCAGACAGGATTGATTCTATTGATCTCCTTGAGCTATCTTCATTGACGATTTTGAGAAAAATTTCAATCATGTGATGTTAAGAGCGTGTCTCATCACACCTTGGTATCACCTTTTCAGTACATTCCATTTCATTTCACTCCCTTGCAAAGACGATGCCAAAGTGAGGCAGCTGTAGACACGCTAATTTTGACATCATTTTGAGTAAATTTCATATCATATAATAATGCCTCAGAATGGTCTAATATTTAATCATTAATTAATTTTTATTAATATTTTTGAGTGTCGGGTTTAACAGACATGTTTAAGTTAATCAATTAAATTGATTTTATTTCAAATTTCAGTTAAAATATGAAGAAGTCTAAAAGACGTCGACCTATGTAGACGCCATTTAGAGTTTATTCCTATTTTAACGTTTAAATTTGAAATCAATTGATTAATTAGCTAAAAGGCGTCTGTGAGTGCTGACGCGTTTTAGGTTTCCTAAGCTATTTTAACTTCTCTTCCGGATGTTTATCCTTATCTTAATTAGTGTAAAAGACGTCTACACAATTGGACGCGTTTTACCTGATAAAGATAAAGATAAATTTTTCCCGGATATTTATCCTTATCTTAATTAATTTGAAAGGCGTCAGCCATAGTGGACGCGTTTTAGATAATTACAGATAAAGATGAATTAATCAGTATTTATCTGTCGGTTAAGATGGATAAATTCAAGATTTTTTTTATGTTAATCACGAACGTAGAAGAAGTCTATAAATACCTTACATGTTGAAGAGTAAAAAGAGAGAGAGCATAATCTTGAGTTGAATTACTGGAGCGGTAGCGAATTGAAGATCAAAGCAACAACGTCGGAACGCTGAAGCGCTGTTTCCAGAAGTCGGCGTCCTTTCAAGAGTCTTCATCCATTCAAGAATTCAACAATTGGGCAAAAGTTTTTCATTTCTGCATTAATTTCATTTAGTTCTACATTCTTCATCATTCACTTCATGCAAACACACACAACACATTCATTCTCTTCAAAACCTACTTGATTAAGAGGTTTCAAAAGCCACTCAACAAGTAAGTTTGCTGTTTAATTGCATGCTTAGCATCATGATTAGAATAGATACTACTCTTGCTTAAAATTCTCATCATTGTTTCTTTATCTCTTTTCTTTCTATTCCTGCTGCACTCAACAACAACGAGAGAATCAAAAGGAGCAAATCAAGCACAAGTCAAAAGGGATTTCTGGACGATCCTCAACCTCAACCTCAACCTCAAACTTCAAATTCAACAGTAAGAACAAAAAGCAAAGAAGGGCTCTCTTTCTTCAGCCGGCTGAGGAAGGGGAACCAAGGACTCCATATCTTCCGCGTTTAAACAGGTAGGCGATCATACTTCTTTTGGAATTTTTTAGTTAAAAGTTTCTGGCGATCACTGCACTTAGTTGCTGTTTTTAATAGGTTTATTTTACACTAAATAACCTAGATTTTTCATGATAATCACACAGTCATTCTAAGCACTCACACACACTACCAAGAAGATCCACTCAGCTCAGCAAATCATGGTAATACTTCAAGACATAATCAGTGTACTCTACAAAATATTCTCTGAAACTGTAGCCGGACTTAAGCTTCAAGTCACCAAACCAGCCCATTGCTACGTTCAATCTAAACTTCATGGCCAAACAGTCAAAAATCAATGGCTCTTTTCTGAAGCCCCATTTACATGGAGAAAGAAATAACCCATGCCGCCTCTGCTTCGAATCTGGGATACCTCTGTCATAGCCCCACTTGGCAGGAGTAAATGAAGGAGAGCGGGTCAGAATGCCGTCCTGAGGACGCATGATATTAGTCCCACTGGGCATGAGCATGTCTCTAGCATAACCCGGCTTGAACAAAGATTCGCCGCGGGTTACAGTTCCCCTCAGGTTGTCTCGAAATTTCAAAATGGCATCCTCGGCATAAAAAGCCCTCCTTTCAGAATGCACTCCATTGACCTTGAAGTCAAGCAAGAAGTTGTACAAATGATGATCACTCGGAAAATGAACTGGATAATCTTTGTCCCGTCTATATTTATAGAATCCTTCCGAGAAGACAAGTCTGCTCTCATCAACCTTGCCGTCTGATTCATCGGCAAAGGGGTGGTCCAAGACAGCAACCTCAAAAAATTGCAGTAGTTCACTGTCCTCATCTATGCCTGCTGCAGGAGTCAAGTAAAAGGGATTTATCACAGTCCCACTCTCTTCAGCCATCATAGGAGTCTGTTCAGAAGACCCTGTTGGAGAAACTGGCACATCTTCGGAGACAGTCTCGGGCATCACAACTTTGTCTTTCCCCCGAGAAGCCATTATACTGAAAGAGAAGAGACAACAAGTCAAATTGAATGCAAAAAGTCTTTCTCAAAAGAAAATTCTGTCAAAATTTCGGCAGCATCTCCCCTTAAAAGAGGGCTGTTAAAATTTTATCGAGAGCCATCCGGGACAGACCGAGATGCTCTGATAAGAAGAAGACCCATGTCAAAGACAGAGGGGTGTAGAAATGGCATTCCAGTAACCCACTTCCCGAGAGCAGAGCTACAACCGAGACTAGGTACTGAAGCCGCAACCCTAGGGATTGCTCTCGTGGGAACTGCCAAAGTCAAACAGCAAAGGTGCTGATCCACCCGACCTGCAATCGCTACAGTAACGAGTCTGCGCCTACTGTAGATCGGTGAGCTCAGAGTCGGTTTCCTGCAAAAAGAAGACAAAGAAAAAATGTTAGAAGATGAATACAAGGCATAAGAGACCCTCTTCACTCTCCCCATGCCCAAATCAATGGCGGCCAACAACACCCCATTAGTCCCACCGGCAAAAAATCAAAAAAAAAAGGCTTTGCGTTTCACCTTCAACCAATAGACGAGACACCGGTGAAGAGGTTGAACTGTGATCTGAAGTCTGCCACCGACTGTGCCTACCGGACCAGCCTCCCTTGCGCACACCAACAGCCGTGTGGCTAAAGCCCGCAAGCCCAACCAGTGAAGGCTTTTCCTGTGATAGCGGCGGTGCTCCCCATGAACTGCTGCGACACCCGCTGCCAAGGAAGAAAAATAAGAACAGAGCCTGGCCTATAAGACGTGCCCTGACCTCCTCAAGCCCCTGCGATGCAGCTAACGAAGAAGAAGGGAAATATGGCCTGCGGTTCTGAACCCGACAGCCTACACACCCACAGGCAATGGTGATAACGCTCCCCAACAGAGTTGCAGCGCTTGCCACCGGCAAAAGGAAGAGGAGGCGACCGGCGGGCCAAGCAAACGGCACCCCCTGAAGCGGCGGAGGGCCGACGCACAGACGACGGCAGCAGTAGCTCTCGTTGGCAATGGCGCTCCCCGACAACTGCTGTAGCGCCGGCGACGACGGGAAGAAGGAGAGAGGCTCGACGGTGGCGATTGGCGGTGGCGCTGGTCTGCTCCCGCGGCTTTGGCAGCTCCGTCCACCGGCGATGGCAAGAGGAAGAGTCGGGGAGGCTCGGAATCCCCCAGCAGGAAAGCAAAAGTAGGGAGAAAGGCATCCCGCCCCCTCCCTTTTTATAACCGACCCGGCCGGTCCTTGAAGCCCTGGCTGTTAGTTTAAAGTGGCCTACAAGCCAATCTGACTATGTAAATCTCGTTCATTTATTAATAAAATGGCATAATATTCATTATGTGTAAATCGCGTTAATTATCGTTTCATAATGAAGTCCGTGAATATGTGCTATAGTGATCAGATTATGATGAGATCATACTAATGAGACTGATCGCTTAAACACACATATTCTTAATCGTTCCTAGTCGGAGGATATCCGAGAAGGACATCGGATATCCGGTTAGACTAGTACATATTACTCCTGCTCATATGATGAGGGTGACTGATCTCATAAGTCACTTGTGTGGAGACACTAAGGCGAATCTGTAGGTGCTCATTGGAGAACGAGTTCACTGACCTGATCCGACTGAATCGCTGGATGGTATTGTACCTCACTGTCAACCAGCTTGATTCTATTGTCGCAGTTGCGTGGATGGTTCTCGGACCTGAGACACCAAGGACACCTTGGCGGTGGACTTATGTGCTTTGACCTTGGTTTACGAATCTCTAGCCACGGGATTCTAATACGCCAAGGATTGGGTACAGCGGAATACTGTCGAAGGGAATTGTATGTCAATAAGGAATCATTCGCTCTCGGTACTTAGAGAGAGAATGCTCTAGGAAGGATGCGCGAAAGTCCCTGGCCAGGGCGGACGATAATATCGGGAAAGGAGTTTTCCGATATTCATCAGCGGCATCCAATCCAAGTGAGTCGACCGGTTAGGGTTTGACAGCTCGCCATACCCTGAGTTGACTCGAGAGCATTGTACGAATGAAAGGATTATATCCACGCGGTAACTGTCGGCGGAAAGGTTCCAAGAGTGGGTTACTTAACCCCAAATACCTTCCGGGTTCACGCGGTGTTGCTTGGCACCCAACGTGATCGGAGGCCCGGTCGAATTCGATGTGCGACATCAATTCGATTGATTAATTGATTAATAAAGGGTTATTAATTAATTAATAAAGCCAGTGAGGAGTCACTGGGCTTGTTGGGCCATTAACTGGACTGGTACTTGGGCCTAGAGGGTCACACGCAAATGATTCTCAAGGCGATGGATAAATAAGTGGGTTTTATACAAACCGGGGGTTTTTATGAAAAACCGCGCGGTTAGTATAAAACATAGCGAACGGGCTGAGCAGGCCAAGCTGCTGCTAACCCTAGCCGCGCCTGCTCAGTTTCTGTCCTTCTCTGGCGTCCAGGCAGATCCAGATCTGCTCCGCCGCTTCTCCGAATCCCGTTCGACGGGAAATCGTCCGCGCGTTGCGGCGATCATTGCGGCGACCGGCGGAGGCTTCGTGGGCTGCGAAGAACGAGGAACGTGAGGATATCCATCGCGGGGAGGATCGCGTGGACTTCGCTAGAGGCCGGGCGCTTGCGCGGCTTGCGGTGTCGCACCGACGGAACCGAACGGTTGCGGATTCGAATCCGCACATGGTGAGAACTTCGATAATCCGATTATCGTATTTTAGTTCTTTGAAACGGGAAAACGGATCGCTGTAAATTTTTATTTTCCGCTGCGTGAGCGATCCGGAGAAACCGAGAAATCCCAACACTGGCCGGTCCAAGGCCTGAATCGGACTGAACCGACGCAGACTCAAGGGCATATGCCCCCCTCTTCCAAACTCCACACACGTAAACCGGTTCGAAGCCAAAATTGAACCGAACTAGCGCAGACTCGAGGGGATCTTCCCCTTTCTCTCAAATTCAACATATATGGCCGGGTTTTGAGCCGAATTGAAGCCCGAACTAGCGCAGACTCAAAGGGCACATGCCCCATCCTCTAAATTCAAGAAATCCGGTCGGTTTAAAGCCCAAGTTAAACCTGGACTGGCGCATACTCAAAGGGTATATTAACTTATGATTGCCCGAAGCTCGAGACCCGATCTGAGTCGGTCGCGAAAACAAATTCAAGAAGGAATCCTAGTGATTACAGCAGTCATCAAGCAAAACAAGTCCTTAAGGGGTGAATCAAGACTATTAAGTGGGGCCGGTTTTAAACTGTGAGCCGCTTAAATGGGAAAAGTATGTGACAATAGGCCACGCATACAACTCACTCCATTGCCTCCGGTCTCCGTACGTGAGCCGCATGCGTGGGGGGCATTTGTTGTCACCAAAAAATTGAACAAGAAGAAGAGCCTAAAGATCAATAAAGAAGGCCCAAATCAAAGAGAATTGAAAGGAAGAGCCGAACTCATTAATTCAAGTAAGAAAGGTCTAAGCAATTTTTCAAAGATAGTCCAAGTGAAGAAGAATTAATGGACAACAGTCATGCCTATTTTTCAAGCCAAATGAATCAAAAAAGGGGCCACTCTAGGACCCAAACGATGAAGAAATCCAATGGTACAATCGGGACCATTATCTCAAGCAAAAGAGGTCCAAACAATTGTGCAAAGATTGTCCAAGAAAGCCCAAATGAAGAAGATTTAAGGGGAAGCAACTAAGCCCAATTTTGCAAGCCAAATGAATAAAAAAGGGGCCACTCTAGGGCCCAAATGATGAAGAAATCCAATGGTGCAACCGGGCCCATTATTTCAAGCAAAGGAGATTCAAGCAATTTTTCAAAGAAGGCCCAAATAAAGAAAAGTTAATGGACAGCTGTCATGCCCATTCTTGCAAGCCCAAAGAAGTCAAAAAGGGGTTATTTTCAGCCCAAATGATGAAGAAATCTAAGGGGGCAGGCCTAGGCCCATTATCTCAAGCAAAAGAAGCCCAATAAGGCCAATTTTGGCCCAAAAAGTAAAGGCCAAAGCCCAATTTTGTGGCAGCCTTCAAAAGGGCCCAAATGGTCCCCCCCATGGCCTATTCTTATCCCTTTGGCCCATGGTCAAATCTGTCCAAAGGAGGACAAGAAGAAAAGCAAGTGGTCCCCCCCTCAAGATTCTTTTAGAAGAGGGTAGGTGAAAAGCAAAAGGAGAAACCAATCATGATTCTCCAAGTGTTTTGGCCTCATTGGAGGGCTCTCAAGAGGGGTTTCTTATCCCTAATCCAAGGCTAATGGATGCCTAATCTACCCCCAAAAAGTAACCCAACTTTATTTATAAAAGAACCCCCATCTTCTACAAGAAAAAATTGGAGATCAAAATCCCAAAAAATAGAAAAGAGAAGAAGAAAAGTGAGAGAGCTTGGAAGAGCACGTCTCCCTCCTCATTCCCCTCAATTTCCTGCATCCCAAGAGAGAAAAAAAGAAGGAAAAAAGAAGAGAGAAAGAAAGGAAGAGTGCTAGAGAAGAAGAGAGCAATATTGTAGGCTTCAAGAGCCATTCTCCCTTCTCATCCGCTCTCCAAGGTAGAGTGGGGGTGAAGAAGGGGTTTATTTCTGTCTCCTTGCTTTCTTATAACGTTTTCTTTCATTTTGGTGTTCATAGAAACTTCTATCTCCCCCTTGATGTTCATCCATGGTGATTGAAAGTAGTGAAATGCAATGTTTAGATTTTCGGAGTCTGTTTTATGAATTTGCTGGTTATCTTGCTTTTATGGCATTTTTTCCTTCATAAGATATGTGTTTTCGTGTGGGGATGGTAGAGGGGCCTTTCTAGTTTATAGAAATGGTGTTCTCAAGCCTTAAAACCCCCTAAATATGGAGATTTGGCCCGAAATGTACTTTGTTGTCCAGATTTGCTGAAAACTGATTTTTTATTTATTTGTCTTTGGTTTTGGGGTTTCTCAAGGTGGCTTGGCCTTCCATGACCATTAGGAGTACATCCCCTCCATGGATGATGTTCCCCCAAGGCTAAACATCGAGAGAAATCCCCTAAGTTTCATATTTATTAAGATCTAAGTTTCTATTTTCATGTTGGAACTGAATGGGTTTTTGTTTAGATTTTTTCCTTTAATGGCTAAGGGTTTAGGCCCTAGAGGTTCTCAAGGAGGTTCCCTCACTAGTTGAGGATGAGCTTATTTGAGTAGAAACCCTCTAATATGGAGCCAAGAAGGAGAGATCCATGGAAAAAATAAAAATATACCTAAGTTTCCTATATGTTCATATTCAAGTTTTCATGATATTTTCCTAAAGAAATGCATCTAAAATATATTTTAAATAAATATTTTGGGCTTTGTACCTTTTATACTTTATTTTATATTATTTGGGTTAGATTTAAACCCATTTTTTCACCAAAATCCGGGTTTCAGCCTGATTCTGTGTTTGCAGGTGCTACAGTGTTGAGTCTGCGCCTCCCTGCGCAGACTCAGCGCTAGTTGCAGGTTTTGAGTCTGCGCCTCTTTCAAGTTGATTTTTGGGCTTGAGGTGATTCTTTGATCCTCCCCCAAGCTGTCAAAATGTTCTTTGGACTTAGGGCTGTCCCTTTGGGGCCCAATGAAGGTCCTAAATGGTTTGGACCTTGGGTTATTAAACCCTTAATGTTTCAAACCGAAGTTTTGCCATATGTTTTAAGATTTTTAAATGTTTTCCGATGTTTTCCAAGGATGTCCCGATCTAAGGGTGCCAGCAACCTCATGTTGGGTAACCCACCAAGGGCCCTCACACAAAAAACATCATTCTTGTGTTCCCATTTCTATGGGTTCATTTAGATGATATGTCTCGAAGTCCCAATGGGTTGGTGGAGTTCCTTGCTTCCCAAATGTAGAAATGGAATGGATGATTCCCTTTGGATAATCCTTTTATTTTGAAGGCATTAAGGGAACCCTTTTGGGTGAGTAGTTAGATGCTTGGCACGCCCCCCTTTATAGCCACCTCCATGGTTCATGGCTACATGTGATCCTCTAGGAAAATTGGTGGAGTTCCTTACTCCCCAAATGTAGAGATGCTTTGGATTACCCCTTGTGGGTTTTTCTTACATCTTGAAGGCATTAAGGGCACCCTTTGGGTGAGTGGTTGGATGCTCGGCACGCCTCCCTTTATAGCCATCCCTATGGTCCATTAGCCATTACATATCCCTTTAAGGGAGTTGGTCTTTTGGGTCCCTTCATGCCACGATCCTGGTAGAATGGTTTCAGAATTGTGCATGTGTTTTATATCGAAATCTAGGAGTTATGTTTACTGCTTTACTTGCTTAAATTATCTATATTTGTGTTGCTGCACTTGTGAGTGCATGAGTGGGCAGTGGGGATCGAAAGATCCCTACTGAGTCTTTTCGATGAGACTCACCCCTGCGGTTTTCAGGTGAGGGTTCCAGACAACGTAGTGAGGAGAGTGTTGCTTTGGGTCGCGCGCCAGCAACCGTTGTTCCAGGGTATGCCCCGATGTAGTTGTTATTTTATTTTCTGGCCTGTATGCTTAATTATTTCTTTTCAGTTGGACTATGTAATTATTTGCTGTGTTGAGTCGCATTGTAATAATTTTAATTCTTGCCCTTCCTTTTTAATTCAATGCGATGTGAATGTTTAGCTTAGTTTATTATTTATTTCCCAGACTTATCTAGATCCTGGTTTGGCTCCAAATTAATAATTCGACACCCATTTAGTAATCGGATCCCCGATTATAGGGTTACGGGTCATTACAGTTGGTATCAGAGCATTCGGTCTGGCAAATAAATAAATAACTAGGTTAAATATTGTAATTTCGGCAAACAATTACATTATCCCATATAGGCACGACGATAGTGTAGGTTTTTAGGATTCTAATTAGAACTTTTTGATTTTTTTTTTTTGTGATTATAGGCGATTAGATGGCTCCTAGGAAGAGGATGCCAGTCATTAGAGAGCGGGGAGATGTCCCTAGTGGATCTGAGGCCGGTAGGCCGAGTATGGAGCGTTTCATGGAGGCTATGATGGACACGATGGCTAGATACTAGACCTGAGACCCTAGTGAGAGTTCTAGTGCTCGGGGAGGGTCTTCAGCTACACTGGAGAGATTCCTGAAGCTGAAGCCGCCTCATTTTACTGGTCGTCCCGACCCTGATGAGGCTGTTCATTGGTTGAGGGAGATTGAGAAGACTTTTGATACCATGGATTGTGCGGCAGTTGAGAGGACTCCTTTGGCCATCTTCATGTTAAAGGATGATGCCTACGATTGGTGGACCACTTTCAGGGAGATTCCGTGGGAGACATTCGTGAAGGAATTCAATGCTCAGTACTTTCCTAGGCATGTCCAGAGGGCCAAGGAGAGGGAATTTATGGAATTGACCCAAGGAAGCATGACAGTGCTTGAGTACCAGATGAAGTTTGTTTCACTTGAGAGGTTCGTGCCTTTTATCTCAGGAGACGAGGAGCGTCGGACTGAGAGGTTTGTGCATGGACTGAGGTCCAATTTGAGAAGTTTTGTGGCATCCCACTGTTGTACGGATTTGGCATTGACGGTTAGGTGTGCCGCGGCAGTAGAGGCACAGCATGAGCAGTCAGCTCGAGAGAGGGGACTGACTACTCAGGGGCCAGCTCATGGCAGAGGAAAGACAGCAGCAGCAGCAGCTCCTTCGTCCGGATCAGGATCGTCTTCACTTGGCTCTAGATTCAGGAGGTTCTTTCGAGGAGGTGGCAGCAACAGTGGCAGCAGTGGTAGTAGCAGACCCAGGCAGAGCCAGCAGAGTCAGTCGGTGTCTAGTGCTCAGCAGGAGGCATCTCAGAGGCTTCCAGCAGCTTGTCGACATTACGGTGGTACTCACGGTGGGACTCAGTGTCCTGCATTTTCTGGGAGGTGTTACACTTGTGGCCAGCAGGGCCATTTGGCGAGGTATTGCCCACAGGGGCATGGTCAGGGGCAGGGGCCAGGTGATCAGAAGAAGCCGAGGACCCAAGGGAGAGTTCTAGCTATCACCAGGAAGGAAGCCCGTGCGTCCAACTTGGTGGAAGGTACACTTTCTGTCCAATTTTAATTCTTGCCCTTCCTTTTTAATTCAATGCGATGTGAATGTTTAGCTTAGTTTATTATTTATTTCCCAGACTTATCTAGATCCTGGTTCGGCTCCAAATTAATGATTCATCACCCATTTAGTAATCGGATCCCCGATTATAGGGTGACGGGTCGTTACATATCGTCTATGATTCTGTCTATGGATATCGGTTCCTCATCCGGAAACTCCGATCAGATTGGATCGAAACGAGGAAGTGGGTGATGATCAAGATGTTCTGCTATGATATAGCCTTTGATTGCTTTCTGCTGAATGTAGATGATGTCGAATTGAAATAGAAAGCTCTGCCAACGTGCTAATCTATCAGTGAGGACAGATTTCTTAAGAAAAAACTTAATGGGATTCATCCTAGCGATGAGATGGACTTCGTGGGCCAGAAAATAGTGCTTCAATTTCTGAACTACCCATACAAGCGCTGCACATGTTTTCTCCTTTGCTGTGTATCTTTGTTCTGCGGGGTTGAGAAGTTTGGAGAGATAATAGGCTACCCCCTCCTTCCCTTCTTCATCTTCTTGTGCTAAGACAGCCTCCACCGCATCATCTAGGACATAAATATATAGAATCAAAGGTTTTTCTGTAGATGGTGGTCTCAAGACAGGAGGACTTGCCAAATATGTCTTCAATCTATCAAATGCCTCATGACACTTATCGTTCTAATCAAACTTGACTCCTGACTTGGTAAGCTTGTAAAACGGCTTACACCTTTGTGAATGCTGAGAGACAAACCGACGAATGAACTGCAACCTCCTGATCAACCCTCTTAACTCTTTCAAGTTATTGGGCGGTGGCATTTCTCTGATAACCTTTGCTTTGTTGAGATCGATCTAAATGCCCCGTTTGCTTATAATAAATCCCAATAATTTTCCTGATGATACCTCGAATATGCATTTCTTAGGATTCATCTTCAATTGAATTCTCTTGATCTTTCCAGAACTCTCGCCAAAACTCCTGCATGTTCAGCTTTTGTCTTAGATTTTACAAACAAATCATCCACATACACTTCTAAATCAATGTACATCATGTCATGGAATATTGCCATCATAGCCTTTTGATAAGTGGCTCCAACATTTTTTAATCCAAATGGCATAACAACATAGCAATAAGTTCCCCAAGGTGTAGTGAATGATGTCTTCTCTTTGCCAATTTAATCTGATTATATCCTGAGAATCCATCCATAAATGACAATGTTTCATAACCAGCTGTCTTGTCAATGAGTACGTCTATATGAGGCAGTGGAAAATCATCTTTAAGATATGCCCGGTTCAGATCGCGGAAGTCAATACAGATTCTGACCTTCCCATCCTTTTTCATAACCGGTACAATGTTGGCCACCTATTGGGGATAGAGGACAACTCTAATGAATTTGGCTTTATGCAGTTTATCGACCTCTTCCTTCATTTTCAAAGCCATCTGAGGGTGGAATCGCCGTAACTTCTGTTTAACCGGACTAGCTCCATCTTTTAATGTCAATCGATGTTTTACTAAGGAAGAAACTAATCCCGGCATATCTTCATAACTCCAGACGAAAGTGTTCTTATAATCTTTGAGAACCTGGACCACTGCCTCCTCATATGCTTCAGACAGATTTTTACTGACGAGAACAATCTTAGGTTCGTTTTTAGTCCATAGATTAATTTCTTTGGTAGGCTCTTCTACGGCAGCTGAGGGTTCATCGAATCTCTTCACTCCACTGGCATATGCCTCAGCCGCATCCTCGTCATCTTCTTCATCTTCAGTAATGGGTCTTTCTTGTGTATTAATTCATACACTCTATTGTAGGCGCCTGGAACGTCCCCCGCCGCTGCTGTGGGCTTCGGGCGAGGGCTTCTCCGTTCGTCTTAGCACTACGGCGATTTGGAAGGGTTAAGAATTATAATATGTGATCGCCAGGAGCATTACCTTACGGTCCCTGTGCTCCGCAGGATAGTGAGAATGATCGCGTTCTGATGGAGCGGGGATAGTGGGTTCCTCTTCTCTGCCTCCGGTCGACCGAAGGGGGAGAACTCGGTAGTCCGCACACAGAGTGTAGTAAGAGCCCATGAAAGGAAAAGACAAGACAAAAGAAGAAGATAACCCAATTAGAACTGTGATATGTAGAATCTATTCATGCAAATATATAAATAAACTAAAATTGAAAGGGGACGCACCGGATAGGTGTTTGGGGAGGGAAGGTGACCATATGTTATGGCCACCCACCTCCCGTTTTTTGTTTGAAACCTCTGGGGGAAAAGGGTGCTAAGTCATCCTAAGATGCATGCATGTAGATGGGGTGCTCGTGTGTGGTAATAGTGAAAAGTAAAAGTAATGTGGTAAAAAAAAAAGAGTAAGAAGAGAGGATGATGTTACGGAGTAGATAGAGAGTGGGAATGCAATGAAATGGAAAGGAGAAAAATAAGGAGAGAGTTAAGAAAACAAGCCCATATGGAATGCGAAGGATTCCTCTGCTTCCTCTGACTTATGGACTGCCGAAGCCTTCTCCCGCTTGGAGTTCTTCAGTCTCCAACTTCGCAAACTGAAGCCTTTCCAGCCCCTGCCAACCCAACCCCACCTAACCTCCTTTCTCGAGGGGACATGGAGGGTTTAAATAGGTGAAGGGAATATAGGAGAAAATAGGGGTTTAAATCCCCGTAAATCATCAAAGAACCAATGGGAAGCGATCAAGAGTCGGAGGTTGTGCGCGCGACAGTCGCCGGAGTGGGGAGTGATCGGAGTAGTGGGGATGAGGGTGGCGAGTGGAGGAGATCGTGGGGAGACGAGGTCAAGATGGAAGTTAGGGGAGTGGACGGCCAACTATCTTACCTTCCAATCCCGTAGAAGGCCAGGTAGCTGGCCTTCCACGAAAAGCTGGAAGGCGGCCCAGTTGGCCTTCCAAGGGTGGTGGAAGGCAAGGGGTGGCCTTCTAAGGGTGGTGGAAGGCAAGGGGTGGCCTTCCAAGGATGGTAGAAGACGGGCTGGTTGGCCTTCCACGGGTGGTGGAAGGCGGGCTGGTTGGCCTTCCACAAAAAAGGTGGTGAAAAGTGAAAAATGTGTTCAAAAGGTGGAAGGCAAGGTTGTTGGCCTTCCGTGGGTGGTGGAAGGCAAGGGGTGGCCTTCCACGGGTGGTGGAAGGCAAGTTGGTTGGCCTTCTACGAAAAAGTGAAAAAGATGGCCAAAAGGTAGAAGGCAAGGTAGCTGGCCTTCTAAGGGTGGTGGAAGGCAAGGGGTGGCTTTCCATGGGTGGTGGAAGGCAGGCTGGTTGGCCTTCCACGAAAAGGTGATGAAAAGTGAAAAAGGTGGCCAAAAGGTGGAAGGTAAGGTTGTTGGCCTTCCGCGGGTGGTGGAAGGCGGCCTGGTTGGCCTTCCACGGATGGTGGAAGGCAAGGGTTGGCCTTCTACGGGTGGTGGAAGGCGGCCCAGTTGGCCTTCCACGGGTGAGAGGAAGCGGGGATTGGTTAATGGGCCTGATTATTTAGTGGGTTGAATTATGTGAGAAAATCTGATGGGCTAAATGAGATGGATAAGGTGATGGGGGTTTATGACCAGAAAGGGGTCCAAAATCGGTGTCTACAAATGCCCCTCCGGGACACCTGTTTTGCAGTGGAGTGGAGCGAAATGATATATAGGTGTTCTGGAAATCAAACCTGATTTTGGACAGCCCAGAGAAGGGATGAGCTGTATCCAAAGATGGTATGAGAGCGTGACAAATGCATGAGAGCTAACTATTCGAATTGCAAGGGTGACTAAGAAGAGGAACAAAATTCAGACTAGAGAATTACAATTCGTGGGACCCTCGGGTGCTAGAACCGCGAGGCCTTGGTGCACCAAGATGCGACGATCTGGCCCAAGGGGATCTCAAGCATGAAAGATGGAGGAGTGTGACTTAAAATGGTCTCGACACAACGGGCGCACGGTGGCCTGGCGCATCATGTGATCGCCAAGTAAGAGAATCTCAAGCACATGAATTGAAGAGGGTAAGATCTTGCAATTGAAAGGGCTAACAGACGAACAATTGCCAGACTTACAGATCAACAATGGGTTAAGCAGAGTGATAAACTATGGTCATTGCCCTTAGGGCGAGGATGGATGCTTATGCAAATGCATGCTGGTTTAAAATTGAAAAACAAATTCCTAATGCAAACAGGAGGGATTTATTGGCCAATCGAATAACTTGGAGAATGTAGACTCCTCATTGTTTTGTTTAAAGAGGAACTCAGAGTCTATACGTCCAAAATTATTAGCCTCCTGTGTCTTCAATCCTACTTGCTTCAGATTCCCTGCAGCTGCAAGAACGCACATCAGCAAATGTAAATAATCAATGATCCACGATATCTTAATGACAAGCTGCAAGGAAACAAGGGACAAAGGTCCCTGTCGAGTCGAAGCCAGCACGGAAGATATGGCCATTCTCAAAGTAGAATGCCAATTCGGCTGCTTTTGGCTTCGACTCAACAGCAAAAGTGTCCACCTTTTGGACATAGAATCCTTTTCCTGTATGCACAATAATGAGGGAAAAATAGTTAGTAGTATCTGTTTTCGGCCCCTTGCCCAAAAGAGCAACTACCTTTTCCCTAGCCTTCGCATAGGGTTAAGGGGCCGTGTCCTACTAACCAGACAAAAGGAAGAATATTGAAACTGATGCGACAAGTAAATATGCAAATGCTGGTAGATATTAACAAATGAGGTGTGTGATGAATGAAAACATGTTTTTGATTCCACCTACCTGGTGACTGCCGAAACTTAGCCTGGTCGAATGATGAAAGGGAATGCACACTCAACTTTCCAAGTATCCTAAGCACACATCTAGATTGATTTGGGCCTCTAGACTCCTCAAACTAACTTTGACCGGTTAAGACTCATACTGATGACAATACCGTCATGCCATGCTTAGGCTCCCAACTGCTTCCGACTACTAAGTTTGCCCAAAAAGTTTTCGAGGTAAACGATTTGCCCGACCCTGGTCTCTTTCCTCACACCCTAGAAGGTATAAGATGGAACACCTTGGAATCCCAATGGTCAACCGCGCGACGCTGACCTGGAATCAGACGCCGTCGCACCTATAGGTGACGTGCATGCATTGACCTAAGCCCGAAGTTTTAAGAGTGCTCATTAAGATTATAGTTAAGGAATTGATTCACCAGAAATACTGACATTACTCTTTACCCATTTTGGACTCCTGTGATTATGTGAGCATGTGACGATTTTTGAAAAACGAACCATTTAAAATGATGTTCGGTCTTTAGATAGCTATCTCATGTTAAACCTTGGGGGAGAAAAAGTGAGGAAATTTTGGAGACAAACCTCACAGGAGGATCTACAAAACCGTTAAAAGGGCCAGCTATGACAAAACAGACCCCTTTTGGACCTCCTAGATGCCCCTATTTTGACTTTTCAGGCCTTTGGTAGATTTCATGGCCAGGCACGGTCACGACCAGGCTTTTTTGTATGATTGCTTGAACCCCTTTTCTTTTTGTATTTCTTTTCCACTCTTGACATTTTTCGGGGTTATTTGATATTTCGCCTGCAGGGACACTGCCCTCTTCACGCGCTCTGGTCCTTTACATTTCATTTTTGGGCCTATTTGAGGGGTTACATCTATCGGGTTGTTGAGGAACCATAGTTTGCTGAGCTTGACCGTTTAAGGGCGTCAACTGTCCTGATCGGTCGAGGGAGGAAGAGTAAAGGTTGCAGTTGACAGTGTACTAAAGACCTCGAACTCATTTTGAAAAGGTTCTCTTTGAAAAAAACGTTTAGGTGTGTGCATCTCATGATGATCATAGGGATCCATATGAAAGTAAAGTAGACACGTCCAAGGTTCTGGTAGATCAAAGTCTTAACCAAACCTTAATGTTAACCCAATCTATCATGCAACTAGACCTAGACAGGAGAGTTTCGTAGCAGTCACCAGACAGTTGGATTTTGTGCTTTTCCTAATTTTTGTGATTTTTATTAAAGTATGTACATATTTACAAGTATTTTTTATGCCTTTTGGATATTTAATTTTTTTTTGAGATTTTGAAATTTTTGATTTTTTTTGTGCATTTAAAGGGTGGAATTTTTAGATAGACTCCTATCCAACGAAAAACATTTTTCAAATATTTACACTTATTTGCTAACTCTTGAACTAGAAATGAAAGAACTTACTTACCTCTACAACTCTTAGATAAATAGGAAGCTATCCAATCCCTAAGCGATTATGCACAAGACTCTGAGAGTGAGTTAGACATGTTGCAAAGGTGGGTCTAATGATGGCAGAATTGCCCCAGTATGTTGGCTCCTCATTGGTGGTTTTATGCCCTCTGATATGGGAGTGGGACTTTTCCTCTTTTTGGGGGTCGTAGTCTCCAAGCATGAAACACTCAGGGGAATGTGCTACGACCAGTGATAGAAGCCTGAGAAGGGAAGGTGTGTAGAATAAGAAGGGAATGAGAGTGGTGGGTATCGGTTCATCCCTCACTAAGGAGGCTCCTTCTCGTCGAGTGGTTGGTTCATAGAACAGCAACTGTGTACCGAAATCTTCTTCATCTTCTCTTTGAACTTCATTGATTGTTTCTTTCAACTCATCCTCAAGATAGTGTATCTTGAGTACCTCTTGATTTTCCTTCACAAAGTGATCTAAGAGAGTCCATTTTCTTGATTCCTCAGTTGATTTGGTTAGTAGGTAATCCAATATGAATCCCCCAATTGTCGGATTTTCAAAGATGGGTTCTCGAATTCCTGGCTCTTCCTTGCCTAACTTTGATCCCAAACTATATCCCATTTTGTCCATAAGCTGCCAACCTATACTAGGCCGGAGCTTGGCCTGAGAGTCAACCGATGAAAGGATGGGCTCTTTCCCTTTTCCAAAGGTGATCATGGATGGAATTTGTTTAGTCGAGACTGAGTTCAAAGACTCAAGATAGGGGGTACTCTTCATTTTGACAATCTTCCCATTGTATGGGAATTTATAGCACTGATGATTAGTGGAGGGCACTCTCAGGGTTTGGTCTATCCAAGGCCTTCCCAGAATGACGTTGCATATGGGCTTGACATTAAGGATGTAAAATTCAAAGATCATGGCCACTGGGCCAATTTTCAGTTTCCCATTTGCTGGTCTTTGAGAATTGTCATAAGTTGAGACCATCATGGAAGTAGACTCAATCTTTTCTGGATCAATCCCTATTTTCTTGAAGGTCTTGAGTGGACAAACATTAATTGATGTGCCGGTATCCAACAGGATGAAGTCCACTGAGTGACCATTGAGTGTTGCAGTTAAGCATAAGGGAAAGGATTGGCATTCAGGGGGAGCTAGATCCTTATCTGTGAAGGATATCATAGGTGTCTGGGTGGCTGAGAGAATGACATTTGTGACCCCCCTGATAGGAAGATCTTCATTCATTGTAATTCGCTGGAGAAATTTGAACAATGTCTCCCTGTGTGTAGGAGATCTCCTAATCAACTCTAGGACCGAAATCTTGGCGGGAGTTTTCCTTAGATGTTGTAGGATGTCATACTTGGATTGAGTAATCCTTCTAGACATATTTGAATTCTCTTGGGAGTCCAAGGGTTGACTTGTTGGGGGAATGATGCGATTTCTCAGTGTAACACTAATCAGACTGGGGTCTACTGCTTGATCTGACTTTAGTGGTTGAACTGGTGGTGAATTTATTAGGTAGGATTGGGTTATTGGACCCGACTTTGGTGTTGGACTCAAGATGGATAGAGGAGGTTTTCTGATTGAGATTGAGGGAACTTGGACCAGAGTGACTGGGTTGATGATTGTTGGTTGTTCCCTAGGTCGTATCAAGACCAAAGGTTTGTCTTGAATACTAGTGGAGACTCCTTGCAATGGCTTTCTAGGTTTGGTCATCCTAGTAGGGTACTCACGCCATACCCCGACCTCTTCATACTCCCAGTACTGTCCTTTGCGATCAACATTTGGTTCCAAATTTTTGACAAGGGTGCTCACCGTTTCTAGAGAGCTAGATGGATCTTGAGCTACCTGATGAGAGGGCAGAGAGTCTTTCACAATTCTTGATTCTCTTTTGGCTTTCAAGGTTTCAATAGCCTCTTTCATGTGCCCCCAATTGATCTTACCTTCCTCATTCAAATCGTACACCCAATCCTTGAAAGTGAAGCAATTATAAATTGTATACCCTGACACTCTACGATACGGACAATATCTGGACATATCAACATTGCAGGGGATGGCCTCATGCTGGGGTGGAGGCTGGATAGCATTGCAAGATAATAGGACATGGAAAATGTCTAATAGAGATTCCGGCAAAGGCGGATATAAGGTATGTTTGGGCATAGGCCGACTGTAGCTAGTTGAAGGGGGAACTGTTGAATATGGTTTATGATTGGATTGGTTGTCTGATTTGGACATAGGATTGGGTGACCTAAAGGGTTGCCCCAAGGCACTCACCTGTTCATTGATTGTCACTCCCTCTATTGGTGGAGTTTGTGTGGTCTTCTTATTTCTGTTCTGATTTTCAAAGAAGGATGGCAAAGTGGAACTCCAAATCTGAGATTGAACTACCCGAGCTTGATTATAAAGTTGTGCGAATGTGTGAAATTCGCTCAGCATGAGAATAGCTCGAAGTTGCGGGGTAGCGTTATTGACCAACATGGTGATAGCTTGAGATTCGGGGATTGCCACTTCCGCCCTAGTGGCCATTGCCCTCCACCTGTTGGCAAAATACATGAACTCCTCTTCAGGCTTCATCTTCTCCATCACAAGATCAAACAAGGTGGGAGGCATGGTTGTCATATGACTAAACTGAGTGATGAATTTTTCGGAGACCGTATCAAAATTGATTAGGTCTGTGGCGGGCAAGGAAGAAAACCATCTTAAGGCCTCACCTTCTAAGGATTTCTGGAACAGATGGACAAGGAGGACTCTGTCGTAGAGCCATTGATGGGAATCCATGAGGAAACCTAACAGGTGGTAATGAGGGTCAGAGGTGCCATCATATTTCCTGTACTTGGGGGCTTTGAATCCTGGCGGAAAGTAGGCCGGAGGGAGCTTGCAATAGCTCGAGAGAGAGTGCGGTTGTTTCAGGATAAGTTTCTCGGCCATGAACTTACGCACATAGGTTTCAACCTCACTTTTGTAGATGAATTCCTCCTGCTTGGGAGGAGGTGTAGTTTGAGAGACTGGAATCGGCATGACGGGTGGAGCAACTGGAGTAGGAGTTGGCTGGTTGATGCGGGTCTGAGCTCTGTTGGAAGATCCTTGGAAGTGAGTTCTCCGAGGAGTGGCATCTTGAGTTTTGCCATGGGAGGCCAACTGGATGAGTTGATTAGGGGTGTACCGTAATAACACGGCAATAAGTTCCGGATCCTCACTCGGGTTTTGGAAGGTTCTGTTGGAGATTATAAGGTCACTTTATGAAGAGGAAGATTCATCCAAGTATCTTCCCTTAAGTTCCTCTCTAGATGCTTGGAACATGCCCACAAATGTTTGTTGTGGATCTTCTTCAATCTCGAACAGAAGGTTGTGTGTGACATTGTTACCAAACTCATACATGTCATCATACACAGTGTTACCATACATTCGATTCATTATGAAATACAAATCCTAAGAGATTTTATATTTCACTTGAAAGGTTAACTGTGCATTATGAGTGTTGGTTTTTAACAAATCAAGTTCAAACCCTTAACGACCCTGTACTTTTCTTTCAAAACTTGTTCCACCAAAGTTTAGCTAGGTGTCTTTGATTTTGAAATAATTCTCTCAATGACGCCTACGGGTGGACGATTTTGAATGGGAAGGCTTAATTCCTCACACAAACCCAGGATCCTAGTAGGTGGTTCAGGTACAACCCGCTCGGCGGCCAAATGGGAATCCCTGGCTCGTGGAGACTCACGGAGGTTCCCAACAGAATATGACTAGTCACACCCGAGTGGAAATCCTCAGGTGGAGAGTCAAACACTGTAGGAGAGGTAACTAGAAGTGTGATGCCGGCTCTTCCTTAAAAACCTGTACGTAGAACACCCTGAAATTAACCCAAGAATTAATAGGCAATAGAACAGAACAATAAAACCAAGCAGAACATCCAACAATTCAATCAATAACCAAAGGAGTCATTCAATCATAGAGGGGCTGCGGGGCCAAATGACTGGACGGCCGGGAAGCTGGCCGTCCACGGGGTCGGACGGCCGGGAGGCTGGCTGTCCAGGAACCTGGACGGCCAAGGAGTTGGCCGTCCAAAGAGATGGACGGCCAGGACTCTGGCCGTCCAGGGATGTGGACGGCCTAGGAGCTCGCCGTCCAGGCAGGTGGACGGCCAGCACTCTGGCCGTCCAGGATCTGGACGGCCAGGAGGTGGGCCGTCCGGGGGAAAAAAGAAAAGGAAAAAACAAAATAGAAACTTGCAAGGGCTTTTACTTCCTTACCTTTCGTCGCTGCAGCGAGCAAGTAGGCGTCCCACCGTGATCGCCAGAGGGCTGTAGGCGCCCGGAACGTCCCCCGCCGCTGCTGTGGGCTTCGGGCGAGGGCTTCTCCGTTCGTCTTAACATTGCGGCGATTTGGAAGCGTTAAGAATTAGAATATGTGATCGCCAGGAGCATTACCTTACGGTCCCTGTGCTCCACAGGATGGTAAGAATGATCGCGTTCTGATGGAGCGGGGATAGTGGGTTCCTTTTCTCTGCCTCCGGCCGGCTGAAGGGGGAGAACTCGGTAGTCCGCGCACAGAGTGTAGTAAGAGCCCATGAAAGGAAAAGACAAGACAAAAGAAGAAGATAACCCAATTAGAACTGTGATATGTAGAATTTATTCATGCAAATATATAAATAAACTAAAATTGAAAGGGGACGCACCGAATGGGTGTTTGGGGAGGGAAGGTGACCATATGTTATGGCCACCCACCTCCCGTTTTTTGTTTGAAACCTCTGGGGGAAAAGGGTGCTAAGTCATTAAGATGTATGCATGCAGATGGGGTGCTCGTGTGTGGTAATAGTGAAAAGTAAAAGTAATGTGGTAAAAAGAAAAGAGTAAGAGGAGAGGATGATGTTACGGAGTAGATAGAGAGTGGGAATGCAATGAAATGGAAAGGAGAAAAATAAGGAGAGAGTTAAGAAAACAAGCCCAAATGGAATGAGGAAGATTCCTCTGCTTCCTCTGACTTATGGACTGCCGAAGTCTTCTCCCGCTTGGAGTTCTTCAGTCTCCAACCTCGCAAACTGAAGCCTTTCCAGCCCCTGCCAACCCAACCCCACCTAACCTCCTTTCTCGAGGGGACATGGAGGGTTTAAATAGGTGAAGGTAAAATAGGAGAAAATAGGGGTCTAAATCCCCGTAAATCATCAAAGAACCAATGGGAAGCGGTCAAGAGTCGGAGGTTGTGCGCACGGCAGTCGCCGGAGTGGGGAGTGATCGGAGTAGTGGGGATGAGGGTGGCGAGTGGAGGAGATCGTGGGGAGACGAGGTCAAGATGGAAGTTAGGGGAGTGGACGGTCAACTACCTTGCCTTCCGATCCCGTAGAAGGCCAGGTAGCTGGCCTTCCACGAAAAGCTGGAAGGCGGCCCAGTTGGCCTTCCAAGGGTGGTGGAAGGCAAGGGGTGGCCTTCTAAGGGTGGTGGAAGGCAAGGGGTGGCCTTCCAAGGATGGTGTAAGGTGGGCTGGTTGGCCTTCCACGGGTGGTGGAAGGCGGGCTGGTTGGCCTTCCACGAAAAAGGTGGTGAAAAGTGAAAAAGGTGTTCAAAAGGTGGAACGCAAGGTTGTTGGCCTTCAGTGGGTGGTGGAAGGCAAGGGGTGGCTGATCGTTCCAAATTGTGCGTCGTTAAACACTCATGAAAACGTTCAATCTAAATTTATCCAGCTCACTCAAATCAGATTTTGAAAATTAATAGTGATGAGTCCGAGTCGATCCACAGGGAGATAGAATTTTAATTTTGAAAATTTTGGACTTTAGTTAATCTAAAAATAAGTGAGATTTTAAGTAAACTAATTACTTATTTAAACTAGAGTTAAATTAACTAATGTTACCTAAAAATATAATTACTTAAATTAGACAAATCTTTTTTTCTTCTTTTCTTTTTCAGAAATTAAACACAAACACATATATAAAAAAATAATAAGCACAACTAAAAATTATAACAACAAAAACAAACTATTGTTTAATTGTGTAAACTATTAATCATCATGAATCAAATAACTTAATTAAACAACTAATAACTAATTAAACAACAACTAATCAAGAATTGACCCTAATTAAATAACCACTAACTAATTAAACAATACCTAAACATCAAATAACTAACAACTACCCCTAATTAAATAACCAATACTATGCTAGTGGGGGGGGGGATAGAAAGAACAACACAACAACAATCTGTGGGTTTGACGGCGCAGTGAGTCGGTGGAGTGAGTGGTGGCGCAGTGGACCAGGCTTCAGGTTGCTAGCCACTTGGTTGCCGCTTGGTGGGTGCTGCGTGTAGAAAGGAAAGAAGCTGCTGCATGCAGGTGGATGTGTTGGCGGTGGAGCTTGAGACAGCTGACTTTGCATGTGGACGAGCTGCTGGAAGAGGTGCTGGAGGTTGCTGCTGGGTGGTCCGTTGCTGTGTCTGCATGCATGCAGACGTGTATGTTGGAGGAGCTTGGATGCAGGTACGGAGGCGAGTAGGAGGAAGCTTGATGGCTGCTGGAGCTGCTGCTGGCATGCACGTGGAGTTCGGGAGGAGGCCTGCTGCTGGTGCTGCAGGTGGAAGCTTGACGTGGAGGCGCTGGAGAAGACCGGCTGCTGCGGCTGAGAGGAGGATGTTGGAGGTGCATGCACAGAGGCGCTGGAGCAGCTTCAGGTGCTTGGGGGGTTGCTGGCTTCTGCTGGCTGGTGCGTGAAGAAGCTTGGAAGCTGCACGTGCATGCACTGGAAGCTGGTTCCGGGTACGTGCAGACGGCGCGTGGAGACCTTGCTGCTGGTTCACGGGACAGGTACTGCTTGGGCAGGAGGAAGCTGCTGGAGGCCGGCGTGCATGCGCTGGGGCTAAGAACCTTGCCGGTTGCTGGAGCTGCTGCTGGGAGGTTCGTGCAGGCTTCAACGGTTTCTGGTTGGTGGAGGGCGCTGGCTTCAAGCGGACGTGGATGGCTGACGAGAGAGATAACAGAGGTAGAGAAAGAGAGAAACCGGAGAGATGGAGAGAACCGTGAAGAGAGAAGAAATAGAAGAGAAAAAACTGAGGGAGAGGAAGAGGGAAACCGAGAGAGAACAGAGACGGAGGAGGAGAGAAACCGAGAGAGAAAGAGAGGTGCTGCGGGGAGAGAGTTGGAAACGGAGAGGGATCTGCCGAAAACGAAAACTGCCAGAGAGGGTTGTGGAGGTTAGAATATATGGGAGGGAAGAGAGAAAGAGAGAGCGTGTGGGAGAGTTTTTGGAAAGGGAGAAGGAACCGGCTGGGAAAGGAAGGGAGGTGTGGGAGAATTTTGAAAATACGGGAGAGAAAATAGATAAATAAGAAGGAAAGAAGGGAAGGGCGGCGGCTAAGAATTAGGATTTTCTTGGTAAAGGGTTAGGGTAACCTTAGTATGAGGAGCAAATTACCCGTTTGCCCCTACGTCCTTTTATTTTTCAAAAAGATGGATAATTCTGGTGAGATTTGAACTCCGGACCTCCCACAAGCCCGCAAAGTCTGAACCATTGCACCACGGCTTCCTTCATGCCCTGTTCACATAAAATAAATTTAAATTAGCACATTATCATAAAAATATCATCATATTTATTTATTTCGTCTCGGTTTTGTCGAAAAACCGCAAATGCGCTATACTCCTTTAATCACATGAAATGACGATGTTTTTAAGTCAGAATTTGACAAAATTGGTACCGTTGGACTTGGTACACAATTATCTATCATTTCATGCTATTTTTCAGATAAAAACATAAGTATGATGCATATGATTACCCTTAAATGATCAATTTAACACTTTATCAGTGGCTTTCCACGGGTGGTGGAAGGCAAGTTGGTTGGCCTTCCACGAAAAAGTGAAAAAGATGGCCAAAAGGTAAAAGGCAAGGTAGCTGGCCTTCTAAGGGTGGTGGAAGGCAAGGGGTGGCCTTCCATGGGTGGTGGAAGGCAGGCTGGTTGGCCTTCCACAAAAAGGTGATGAAAAGTGAAAAAGGTGGCCAAAAGGTGGAAGGCAAGGTTGTTAGCCTTCCGCGGGTGGTGGAAGGCGGCCTGGTTGGCCTTCCACGGATGGTGGAAGGCAAGGGAAGGCCTTCCATGGGTGGTGGAAGGCGGCCCAGTTGGCCTTCCATGGGTGAGAGGAAGCGGAGATTGGTTAATGGGCCTGATTATTTAGTGGGTTGAATTATGTGAGAAAATCTAATGGGCTAAATGAGATGGATAAGGTGATGGGGGTTTATGACCAGAAAGGGGTCCAAAATCGGTGTCTACATCTATATCCGTTATTGACTGACTCATCAACCTTACAATCTTCTGGCATTTGAATAGGATTGTCTCACAACTGAAGGATCTGAGAACAAGAAATGCATCTTAAAGCTAGATCCTAGAGGTATCTATTTAGAACTTGTCTACCCTTTGACTTCCTAACCTAAAAAACCTGCCTAGAACTAGACTCCCTACAACTAGACTCCCTATCTTGACCTAGTGAGGACGAAGAAGGATGGGGTACATGAGGTGATACAGGTGAATCCTCCCGAGGGGAGGGACAAAACAGATCTAGGAGAGAATCTTGCCCGAACGACTCGTGCAAAGAAGTACAGTCGGATAGATAGGATGTTTCCTCAATGAGGATGTGAGAGGAAAAAGTTGCCAAATTGACGTTTTTTTTTTTTTTTTTGGAGGTTGATTATGAAACATGCATGGATTTGAAAAGGGGGGAAACGAGAAGGTGATGGCACCAAGGCCAGGAGATTAGGGGGATCATACAACAGTATGTCCCAGATCAAATCATAGATCCTCTCAAGATCGAGAGGAATATGAGGAATTAGGTCCCCTGGGATAATAACAATAATGGGCGGAGCGCGAGGAATGTCTTCAGTAATGACCAGCGACCAAGTCGGGGTCAGGAGTAGAGTGCGGAACAAAGTATGGAGAGCAAAGATATGAGGCGGGTAAGTGGTTCTCCAGAGGTGGTCGATGGTCAGCCTAGCTTCGTAGGGGTCATCTGGTTCCCCTTTATCAGTTTCTTCATGTAGCAGAATTCTCTTATCAAGTATAGCCCTAGGGCTCTTTATCAACTCGTCTATCAGTGGCGGCCACTTTGGTTCTAAGGAATCTAGGAATAGTCTGTTCAGTGCAATGTACAAGTCCCATGTGCCGAACCAACGGTACCATTCGCATTCTGGATCTTAGATCCTCCTCTTTTTCATCGGCCGCAACGCTTCCAAAGATTGATATGTTAGCAACTCAGAGCAGTGTCTGGCCATATCTCTCCCACATTTGTCATAGAGATCAAAGTGAGAAGTGATTACCACCGTGTTATCATTATCATGATTAATCACAGGTCCCTTAATAAAATGTATATATAAGGTCCAAGTTAAGGGATCCCGATTTTCTTTGTACGGGGTGGTCAAGGTCTTCTAGATCTTCTGACCATCTTCATTTTCCTACTGCTCCACGATACTGTGTCTCACCTTCTCTGGCCTATAGCCCAGACCATTACCAGGTGCCCTTCGGTTATCTTTAATTGTCCTGGTTCTACTTTGCAGTTGCGTGCCCAGGCCTTTCCCATGTTGATAGCCAGTTTTCATCATGATGTTCCAGCCAGGGGTACTCATGCACTTCCCTCGCTTTACAGCATCGACTGAACATGGAACATGTGTGGTGGATCTTAAAGGATCAGCCGAGGGAGAACAAACCTGTAATACCGACAGAATGGGTTGTTGGCCAGGTAGAGAAGTCAGCTTGATGTTCAAAGAATGAGCAGCAGCAAGGATCGACATGCTCATTACTTTAATAATTTGTCCCTTATAAGGAAACTTAAGTCATTGATGATTAGTTGATGGAATTTCCTTAAGAGACTTGATGTACGGATGGCCAAGGATGCCTTTTAACGAAGGATCAATCTCCAAGATGTGGAATTCGACCTCAACATGACAAACGGGGCCTAACTCTACTTTCAAGTAGACCATTCCCAGAGAGGAACAAGTAGAGTTGTCATAGGCAGTAACAGAGATAGGAGAAGGCAACCATTTTTCTCTGGGTATGCCACAAGATTTTAGAGTTTTTGGTGACAACACATTTATGGAAGCCCCAGTATCAACTAGACAAGCATCGATAGCCTTTTTGCATATGTTAACCGTAATGCTTAAGGCCATGCCTCTGGTTGCAGGTGGTGCAAGTTTTGATGCATGAAATGAGATTGAGGGCTGATCCCCCTGTGGAACTAGTAGTGTAGTTATTTTCTCTACTGGCACATCTTCATTGACCATTACTTTTTGTAAGTACTCCATCAGAGCTTCTTGATGGGTCTTTGACCTCTTGATCAGTTCGAGCACAGAGATTTGTGCCGGTGTTCTGTCTAGTTGCTTCAACAAGTCATATTGAGTGCCTGGTGCACTCTCTTTGTTCTGTGCTTCCTCTGGCGACTATGATGGGCCGTCTAGGATTGTGGATTGGGGAAAGACCTTGTTGAAGATTCTCCCGCTCCGAAGCATGTGTTTCTCAATAGTGGAAGGTTCATGTGTTATTTTGAGCACTGTCGTGTTGATGAGTGGTCTGGAGGGTGTAATGGGTTGGTAAACAGGTGTTGGTGGGTAATTTGGTGGAAGTATTGTACGGATGAGCGGTTTGGAGGGTTGTATGGGTTGATAAACGGGTGATGATGGGGTATTATTTGGTGGAGGTATTGTGCATATGAGTGGTTTAGAGGGTTGTATGGTACTGGGGTAAGCGATTGTAGGCGAGGTGGGGAATGGTATGCGTAGCAATGGTTTAGATGGCATGAGGGGTGTATAGTTGGTTTGCGGAGGGTTGCTTGGTGAAGGTATGGTGGCGGAGGGTGTAACGGGTTTAATGGTGATGAGTTGCGGTTTGGGTATGTGGAGGATGCGGCGAGGCGGTTACTCGGTGGTGTTTGGCATATGACCTGTTGAATAGATAGAGGAAGAGTCCTCTACCTTCCACTGTTGTCCCCTGTTAGCCTCAGACTGGCTATTTGTCAAGATATGGACGATCTGATTTTGGTGTTGATGGTCCGGCAGCGGGTTCTGTACTATACCCATATTTGGTGGTGGTGCTGCCTATGCTGGTGCTCTGTGTTGCTGTTGCTGCTGTTGCTACGGGTGTTGTTGAGGTTGATGTTGTTGTTTCTACTGCTGCTGGGGTCTCCTTGCCTTCAAAGAGGCTATATATTTTCTCATCTCTTCCCAGTCAATACCCCCTTATTCATTGAGATCATGGATGTAGTCCCAAAATTGGAAACTTACATCCACCGTATGCCCAGGTTCTCTATGGAAGACACAATACCTGGAGGCATCAGCATTCTGGGGCCACACAATTTTCTCCCTAGGCAGAACCAATGTATTGGCTGCCATAAGGGCATTGAAGATGTCTAGGAGGGACTCCGGGAGAGCAGGGTATGATGCCCTCTTCGGGCTTGGAGGCTTTCTCTGCTGATTGTAGTCGTCTGGAGGAGGTACATGGTGATATGCTGGCGGTAGATGTGACTGATATTGCTGCTGAGGCTGATATTGCTGTTGCGGTTGATTATAGACTGGCTGGTATTGTTGCTGAGGTGGCCTGTAGCCCTACTGGTTCGGTGGTCTTTGCCCTGTGTACTACGGTTGTTGCTATTGGTTCCTCATGAACTGCGGCTAGTTGTTGTTCACAGTGTTGATTTGTTCATAGGAGAGTGTGCCCTCAGTTGTTGGACCTATGTTGGGAGAGTTTGGTATGGCAGGCTTCCGAGGTGGAGGTCTACTGGGTCTATGAGGATCAAAGACATTAGAGAAAGTAGCATCCTCGAAAGCATTTTGGCAGGAACGTGCCCTCTCGTAGAGTTCCGCCATGCTAGTTAGGTTGTTCAGTGAAAGGACTAGCTTGTACTAGGGGGGAGCATTAGAGATTATCATCTTCACTTGTTCAGATTGGGATAGATGATTGATCGTTTCGAATTGTGCGTCGTTAAACACTCATGAAAACGTTCAATCTAAATTTATCCGGCTCACTCAAATCAAATTTTGGAATTTAATAGTTGTGAGTCCGAGTCGATCCACAGGGAGATAGAATTTTAATTTTGAAAACTTTGGAATTTAGTTAATCTAAAAATAAGTGAAAAAATAAACTAATTACTTAATTAAACTAAAACGCAATTAACTAATGTTACCTAAAAATATAATTACTTGAATTAAACAACTCTTTTTTTTCTTCTTTTTAAAAAATTAAAAACGAACACATATAAAAAAATAATAAATAAATAAACACAACTAAAAATTATAACGAAGACATTGAAATTTAACTATGTGTAACTTATTAATTATCTAAAAATTACGAAACAAATCACAACATTTATGGTTCACTATCATTAAACTTAAATAATCAAACATCAATAACTAACTAATCCTACTCAATCAAGTTAATACTACACTAATTGGGGAGAGGAAAGAACAGAATGACAACAATAATCTGTGGGGCTTTGTGGAAACTGTCGGCTGGTGCAGTGGAGCTTGATGCTTATTGACGTGGAGAAGCTTGAGAGCTTGTTGCTGCATGCATGTGGAAGAGCGTTGCTGGCACGTGGTTGCTGGGCAGGAGGAAGACTGATGCTGGAGGAAGCAGCTAGATGGTGCGTGGAGGATGCTGCTTCACCGGGCTGCATGCAGGTTCGATGCTGGCCGCGTAGGGGCAAGGCTGTTGGAGCTGCTGCTGGTGGAGAGTGCGGTTGCTGCTGGAGCTGGGTGCTTGAGATGCTGCTGGAAGGGGTGCTGGCTGTGGAGCTTTGCTGGTGCGTGGACGAGCATGCAGGAAGAGCTGCAGTGGCTTGCCGGCAGCTGCATGCGACGCAGAGGACCAGCTTCACCGGGCACGTGGACAGGTGCTGCAGGTCGTGGAGGTGCATGCAGGTTTCACCTTGGACGTGGAAGAGCTTGCGCAGGTGGATGGAGGAAGCTTCAAGTTGCTGCTGGTCCTGGGTGTGCGTGGGATGCTGCTGGAAGCTCTGCCGCGCGTGGTTGGTTCTGCAGGTCGTGGATGTGGTTGTTGATGGGGGTTTGCATGCATGTGCCGCTGAGTTGCTGTGGAGCCAGTAACCGGAGAGGGGGAGAGAAAAAACGAGAAGGGAGAGGGCTGAGATGCTGCGGGGTTGAGTTGGAAAAGGAGGAAGAGAGGGAGAAAACAGGAGAGCAGGGAAACCGGAGAGAGGGAGAGAAGGATGCTGCTGGGAAAAAATAAAACGGAGAGCTGATGAGGAAAGGCTGCGGTTGAGAAAGAATAAGATAGAGAGGGAGAGAGGGATGCTGGGAAAGATTCCGAGAGAAAGAAGGAGATGGACTCGAGAGAGAGGGTTGAAGGCTGCGGGTGAGAAAGAGGAGGAGAGAGGCTGCGGGTCGAGGGGGAACCGGAGGGAGGAGTTGGAAGGAATTTATAGAGAAGAAGAGAGGAAACTGTGCGGTGGGAGAGAGGGAAAGAAAGAGAGGAAAAAAGGAAACGGGAGAAGGAAGAGGATTCGGAATTGGAGAGAGAAGCTTTTAAAAAGAGAGAGGATTTTAAAATAAAGAAAGGAAGGGATGTGGTTGGAAAATTAGAGAGAAGGAAGGAAATAGAGAATTTTGGGAAACTCCAGAGAAAGAAGGAATTAGAACAATATTAGGACATCAAATTGTATTTTTACCTCTTCTTTAGTTGAAATCCGAACACTAGACCTCCCCCAAATTTTCGGAAACTCCACCAGCTGCATGCATCATCGGCATGTCCTGTTCACATAAAATAAATATAAATTAGCGCACTATCATAAAAATATCATCATATTTATTCATTTCGTCTCGGTTTTGTCGAAAAACCGCAAATGCGCTATACTCCTTTAATCACATGAAATGACGATGTTTTTAAGTTAGAATTTGACGAAATTGGTACCGTTGGACTTGGTACACAATTATCTATCATTCCATGCTATTTTGCAGATAAAAATATGAGTATGATGCATATGATTGCCCTTAAATGATCAATTTAACACTTTATCAATGATCTTTGATTTTCTCCGCCATTCCCCTCCATCTATCAGCAAAATTGATGAAGTCCTCATCAGGCTTCATCTTTTCAGCCATTAAGTCAGTTATGGACAGAGATGGTGCAACTCTATCCTGGTATCTTTGGATAATTTTTCTTTACACGATACCATAATCTTCCACCTCAGATGGCTCCAAAGAGAAGAACCACTCGGGGCTGGTTCCTCCAATGATCTTCTGAATAAGAATGCCAGTGACTTCTTGTCATTCTGCCAGAAGGAAGATTCATACATGAACTCCTTCATGTGGGTGAAGGGGTTACCAGAACCGTTGTACTTCCTATACACTGGCATCTCAGAAGGTGGCAAGTGAAATACTGGCAGATTGGGAAGAGTGATTTCGGGCACTGCCTTGACTCGCATAATCTTCTTGAAGTTGCTGAACTGCTCGTCTATGCGGTCATTCTTTGCAAGCAGAGCCTGAGTTACCGGATCAACTTGGGGAGGTGGTGGTGGTGGAGCATGATAAGCTTGTTGCCTGGAATAGGTGAGGCAAGGTGGATAATAAGGCTGCGGTCCGGCAGCGCTTCCGCCATGCCCGAAGGCATTTTGGTAAGTCGGAGTTGGCGGTCTGGTCGGATGCCTTGAAGAAGATAACTGTGGCCCAGATGGCTGGGAGGTTGAAACATGAAGGCCTTCCATGGCCTAATGAATAGAAGGAGCATGGTGAGGAGGAGGAACTTGATTGACGACAGGGAGAACCACATGATTCAGTTCAGTAGACTGTACGGGCGTCATCCCCTTGAGGATAGATTGGATTGCCTCAAGTTGCTGAGGATCCACATGGGCAGCCAGAGCTCCTAGAATAGTAATCAGATCAGGAGGATTGGTAGGTGAGGGCTTAGCTGGATCTGGAGCTCCCTTGAAAGCGGGATTGGAGATTACATGGATATGAGGACGATCAGTACCAGGGTTGTGATATAAGTGGGCCTGACCTTGAGGGACATGAGTGTCTCCTTCATACTCAGGATGATAGGAATCATTATTACGGAGGGTATTAGCATCTCGTCCATTCTTAGAGTAGTGATCGAATTCCTGAGGGGCATTAGCATCTCCCTCATATTCGACGGTGGCATCTTGCTTGTAAGTAGCCATACCTATAGATTTACCTGATCGAAGCATCATGGTATTAAATATTTAGCAATCAAATTCAAACAGGTTGTGTAAGAGATTAAGCAAACAAGTGGATGTTTACGTTGTCTTAGGATTCCTTGTTAGATTACTTAGATTTTTACACCAATTCTCTTAACGGGTAGGATCCTAGTTTCAGTTTGGTTTCCACCGTTATACTATATAGTTATTTCTCACAACGATATGAATATCTAACTAGGACTTCGATTGGTACAACCAGCCCGATGAACAAGAAGGAATTCCTTACTTTTGGGGACTTATGGAGGTCTTAACACCAATCACTCTAGTCTGATCGAGGGACCAACCCAATCAGAGAAAGGTGAGGATGTCAAGAAGGTGTTCCTATAAAAGGGGGGGGGGGGGGGGTTAGGCCCAATGCAAATGACCTACGGCCTGGATGGACTCTAATGTATGATAAGATAAATATAAGTAACAATCAAACTAAGAATCCGAGGGCTAATGACCAGAAGAAGAAACTGCTTGAATCGCGTCGCTGTTCACAGAAGCTCGGGCAGTACACAGACAGAAAAATAAACGTCTAAATGGCGTATGTGAGAGGCGACGCTTTTTAAATGGCGTCGCTGTTAACCGATGCTGTTCGGGGTGCAAAAGCTATAAACATAAAAGAATATTGAAAGCAATCCCCTCCCAAGATATCAAAGGAAACCAATAACTAGTCAGATCATGCAAAACTTAGTTTTTAACAGACTTATTATCATGTAAACAAACATAGAACTCAATCAAACACACACTCTTCCTATCACGCTCACAATCTTTTAATTGACCAAGGGAGGGCAAAATCTTTCCACAAAGGGATGTGCACATAGTGCATGTTGGGATGAACATAACCAAACTCGCCAATTGGTGAAAAACGTGCCCGAGGGACACAAGTGGTGCACCATGGGTGCTCGATAATAAAAGCAAGAATAAAGTATTTAAAAGACGACAAGACCAGGTCCCACTTTGATCGCCAAAAAGCTGTGGGTGCTCAATTTGGAGTGTGATTTCATAAGAATTATGTATTGTTTAAATGACAATAAAAATTATTAAAAACTAGTATGTAATCGCTAGAAACTTTTGAGTAAAAAGTTTCAAAAGAAAGATTGATCGCTTACCTGTTTGAGACGGGGGAGATATGGACGTTCTTGATTCTCTCTCTTCAGCCGGTCGAAGAAAGAGAGCCCTTCTAACTTTGTTCTTGCTTTGAATTGGGGATCGTCCTTTTTGCTCCAGAATTTCTTCTTGATGATCTTCTCTTCGATCCTTTGTACCTTATAAGAAAAATGAAGAAAAAGAAGAAGAAAAGCTAATTAGAACTAAGAATAGCATATATTCTAACAAGATTATTAATCATGCAATCAGAATAAGAAACTCACTTGTTTGATGTTTGTTTAAACCCCTATAGCATGTCTATAGCAATCAGAACAAGAAACTCACTTGTTTGATGTTTGTTTAAATCTCCATAGCATGTATGGGATTGGAAATATAAGTATATGAGTGTGTGTGAAGAACATGAAGTGGTAAATATGATTGTATGAATATGATGATGAAACTAAGATGAAAGCATGCAAGAACTATAATAAAACTAAAGAAGAAAGAAGATTAGATGGCCCCTTTGAAGCCTTGGGTTTGTTTGATCTTGGAGGATGAGGAAAGGACGAAGAGGATGAAACTTGTTGACCACGTTTTTCTCCTTCAAGAGCTCCTGAGAGCCGTCACGTAGCACTTCGATCCTTCAAGCCTTAAGCCTCTTTAACTTCTTGAACCCCCTTTGAACATTTTCGAACATTTTTGAATAACCAATGGCTTGGTTTTATATAGAACTAGTGTTAGAGCTCTCACACGCCTCTGCGGCCGCTTATGGATCAACTTAAAAGAGTTTGAAGTCAATCCAGCCAAAGAAGTAAGATAATCTCGGCCAAATCATTCTATGTAATTAACTAAATAGCATCACCCAAGGGAGACGCCTTTTAGCTAAATTAAAGCTAATGATAATCCGGAAAGAAGAAACCGAAAGAAGTAGGAAACCTAAATGGCGTCGGACATTGGCGACGTGATTCAGTCAATTAGGAAATTAACTAAAAATCAAATTAGAAATTGAAATGGATTAGGAAACCAAAATGGCGTCGGACATAAGCGACGTCATTTAGAAATTTCATATTTCAATTAAGAATTTGAGTTAAAACTAATTTCATCTAATAACTTAAATGGCGTCGTACCATGCTGACATCATTAATACAATTAATCAAGAAAAATAGATAAAAATCAATTAAGGATTAAAAATTAGACCATTTCGGGGCATTAGTATATGATATGAAATTTACTTAATATGATGTCAAAATTAGCGTGTCTACACCATCGTCCACAGATCCGGACAGCGGGGAGACCCACTGTCCTCCAATTTGGCAGGGGTCCGGATGGCACGGAGCCCCGCCGTCCTCCAGATCTAGCGGCGGAGAGCCTCACCGTCCAACCAGATCAGACGGCGTGGAGACCCGCCGTCACCCCCTTGCAAGAAAAAGAGAGAAAAAAAAAAAAAAACGGTTACCTTCACCCTTGGTGCCGCCCTCGCCTCTACATCTCCTTCTTCCTCGTCCTCTCCCTCTTCATGTTTTTCTCCCTCTTCTTCTTCTTCTTCTTCGTCACCTCCAGAGCTTGGGTCGTGCTCGTCCTCCCCGCCATCGCCGCCCTCGCCCCTGGCGGCTTCGTCATCAACCATCATCTCCACCTCATCTTCATCTCCTCGTGCCCTAAGAAAATGTGGTAGCATCATGCAGACCATTGAGGAGGGGAAAGTGTAGGAGAAGTGAAGAGGGAATAGGTTTGAAAGAGTGGAGGAAGAAGGTGTTTAGAAGAGGGGAAGGAGGAGTTTTGAAAGAGGAGGGGAAACCTTTTGAAAAGGGCGAGGAGGGGTTCCTTTAAAGCCACAGAGAGGCAAGTGTGGTGGATGGCCCGGTTAGTGGCCGTCCACGAGTGGTGGACAACCGGGTTAGTGGCCATCGACGAGTGTAGACGGCCGGATAAATGGCCACATTGGTGGACGGCCGGATCCGTGGCCGTCTACAGGTGTGGACGGTTCAACAGGATGCCGTTCGGTCTTGCGGATGGCATGCCCTATAGCCGTCCTTTCCCGTGGGATGGCATGACCTATTCCCGCCATCTTGGGCGTCTCGGTTTCGGCCCCTTTTGGTAAACGAGGCATACATAGTGCTTCATTTTATCAAACACCACATTCATTGAACAAGACAAATACTTTCTTTTATTCATCATTATTAAAGAGAAGCAAAACATGGGAATGAATACATCATTCTAAGGCCCTACGACCCATGGAAAAAGTAGGAACTACAGGATGAACATTCGACATATAGTTTTACATATCTTTCAACATATCCTGAAGATTTTGCTACATCAATCTTGGCCTTAGTGAGTCTGAAATGACGTCGCCATGCACGTTGTAGTCGCTCCATCGCCTTCGCTTTCATGGCGTATCCAGTGTGTCTTGGCACAATCAACATCTCTGCAAGATAGGAAGTGGGACCTGTCTCGGAATACCAATATGCAAGTGGCAACGATGGCCTTCGTACAAGGCTAGCTCGTCAGACTCTGCCAACCAGAGTTCACGGTCATTTGAGACTCGTGTTGTGAATTCCATATTCTTGAGAATCATTGGAACGAAAATAAATTTCTCCAAATCAAGGAAGTTTAAATAATCACGCCTGTTATCTCTTGTCTTTAGGTGAGCCGTGAGACATTTGACTTGATCTTCAGGACCAAGGAGTGACCTCGCCAGGTACCATGCACTATGCTGAAATATCCTGGAAGCCGTAGTCACCGTCTCATTGAAGTCAAAGCTCACATGCGTTTCCACCCACAACTGAAGGATGAACAGACTCCCTTTGATGCTCCTTCCCATGCACATGTGGTTAAGACCATTGTACATGTATGCCAAAATCATCGGGGTAATGGAGCGCCCTCGCCGGAGTAAGGTCTGCACACACACATATTCCCTCTCCAATACATAACCCAAAGTAGGGAACCAAGGGGTACCACCAAGGACTAAACACAGTCCCAGCATCAATAGTTTTGGCTCAACTCTCTTGCGCTTGATCTCCTAGATTAACCATCGTGCAAGGCAGTCGGCAAGAATCCCATGCCTATCGTTCATGCGACACACCTCTCGCTTATCTTGCTCGATTTCAGCAAAAATCTCATCACACGCAGGCAAATTAGAGGGATCACCAACCGCAAGACCATTCCAACCAAAAATAAGCTCTACTTCTTCCAGTAATACAGTCGCCTCGAACTCCCAAAAGATGAATGTGTGCGTCTCAGGATGCCACAATTCGAGTAGTGCACCCCCGAACTCTCCCAATTCCAATGCATGATATTGAGTCGCTTCGCAAACACAACCGTACAGGTCAAATTCCACAGGTGCATGGAGACCCTCATGTCCAGTGTAATCGCATCCATAAGGTCAAAAAGCCACACATACCTTCGTGTATGCCATGCATCAGGAAAATGTGGGAGAGGCTACAAGCCAAAAGCAAAAGAAAGAGAAGAAAAGAGGGAAGGAATCAAACATTAGGAAAGAAGACAAAAATAGAAAAGATCTCGATCTACCTTTCCATGCGCCAGCAAATTGCTGAGTGGCCATCATGATCTAAAAGAACCACATGATCTTTTGTGGCTGCACGAGAGGAAGAAGAAGCTGCCATGTCTGCGTCCAGAAAGAAACCTGAGAAGCTTCGAAACATTGAAAAAATGCTCTCAGGTTGTCTCTTTATAAAGCCTCAAAAGATACTTGCCTTGGACTCTCCCACTCTCCATGAAAAGCGGAAGGTGTGCTTTTCCACCTTTTCGTAGAAGGCAAACTCTTTCATCTTTCACGAGAAGTGGAAGGCGTACTCTTCCGCCTTCCATGGAAAGTAGAAGGCAAACTCTTCTTCCTTCCACCTTTTGTGGAAGGCAGACTCTTCCTCCTTCCAAGAAGAATGGAAGGCAGATTATTCTGCCTTCTACCAAAAGTGGAAGGTAGAGTCTCCTGCCACCTATGAACAATGGAGGATGCAGAAAGTGACTTTTTGAAAGGTAAGTTTTCTCTTCATTCGAGTCAAAGCCAAGGTAGTCGGATTTGCATTCTACTGTGAGAATGACCATATCTTCCACACAGGCTTCGACTCGAAATAAGCCTTTGCCTCGCATTTTCTTGCAGTTTGTTCGCAAATTGTCCCTGATTATTGATTATTTACATTGGCTGATGTGCGTTATTACAGCTGTAGGGAATCCGAAACAAATATGATTAAAGACATAGGAGGCTAATAACTTTTGGCGTATAGACTCTGAGTTCCTCTCTAAACAAATAAATGAGGAGTCTATGTTCCCCAAGTTATTCGAATGGCCAATAAAATTCCTCATGTTTGCATTTAGATTAGAATTTTATTTTTCCATTTAAACCAGCACGCATTGCATAAGCATCATTCACAAAAAAGACCATTTGAAATTCCGCCATCAAGGAAATGACCATAATTTGTCACTCTGTCTACCCCATTGATGATCCGTGATTTTGACAAATGTTCGTTCATTAGTTCTTCGAATTGCAAGACCCTGTCCCTTTCTAATTCCTGTACTTGAGATTCTCTCACTTGGTGATCATGCGCCAAGACACCATGCGCCCTCGTGTTGAGACTTAAAGTAATTTCAAGTCACACCCCTTATCTTTCATACTTGAGATCCCCTTGAGCCGGATCGCTATGCATCCCTAGTGTGCCAAGGCCTCACAGTTCTAGTACCCGAAGGTCCCACGGACTGTGATTCTCCAGTATGGACTATTCTTCTCCTAAATACCTTCGCAAATCAAATAGCTAATTTTCCGTGCATTCATTAAATTCATTTGTCATCTTTGAGTGTAGCTCATCCTTCTTCCGGCTGTCCAAAAATCAGGTTCTATTGCTATAACACCCATTTATCATTCCGCATCACTCGACTGCAAAACGGGTGTCCTGAAGGGGCGTTTGTAAACACCTGATTTTGGACACCCTTTGGTCATAAAACACATATCATAATCATAACCCATCACATTCAATCTATCTCATTCAGTCCATTAAATCACCAAGCCCATTAACCCATCATCCCCCTTCAACTTTCTTGGAAGGCGGACTTTGCCGCCTTCCACTTTTTTATAGAAGGCAGGCTTGTCCGCCTTCTACTTTTTTGTGGAAGGTAGGCTTGTCCGTCTTCTACTTTTTGTGGAAGGCAGGCTTGTCCGCCTTGTTAGATTCGCTGTGTCGAGATCTGATCTAAAAACACAACGGAATAAATTAATTCGGGATCGGATCCATCCTATTTCAATTATTAAATCAAATCGGCAAATCGAATTTACTTTGCGCGAATTCGCATCCGCGTCCGTTCTCTGGTTCCGTCGGAGCGATGCCACAAGCCGCGCAGTTGCTCAGCCTCTAGTGGTATCCACGCGGTTCTCCTCGCGATGGATCGTCCTCGTCTCCTCGCTCAATGCAGCGTTCGTGGATCCCATCTGCCTACGTGTAATCCACCTCGACATATAGATTCGGAAACTCCAGTCGGACGGAAGACGGAGTTGTCTGGAGCCGGGACGGAACCTCTAGAGGGTGTGAGTGCTCAAATTAGGGCTGTGATTATCATGAAAATTTATGTTGATTATGTGACAAATAAACCTATCAAAAACTAAGTGAATGTGATCGCCAGAAACTTTTAACTAAAAAGTTCCAAAAGAAAAGATTGATCGCCTACCTGTTTTAGAATTGGGAGATGTTGGAGTCCTTGATTCTCAACTTTTCACTCAACTTTCAAGAAGTTCACTATCATCACTAACTTTTTAATGACCAAGGGGTTGGGTATTTATAGGCTTAAGTTCACACATCCGCGGTTACTTAAAGATTAACATGAAGGATTTTGAAGTTAATCCAACTAAGAAACAGTTAAACACAATCTAATTCATCATTATCTGTAATTATCTAAAACGCGTCGCCCATGGGAGACATCTTTTATCTTAATTAAGATAAAGATAAACATCGAGAAGAAGAGACAGAATCAGCTTAGAAAACCTAAATGGCGTCGTGTATGGCAGACGTCTTTTAGTTTATTAAGAAATTAATTAAAAATCAGATTAATAATCAAAATAAGAATAAATTCTAAATGGCGTCTTCACAGGTTGACGTCTTTTAGAATCTTTTCATATTTGATTAAAATCTGAGTTAAAATTAATTTATTTAATAAACTTAAATTATGTCTGTCTGACTCGATACTATTTAGATAATTAATAAAAAAAGATTAATAAAAATTAATTAATGATTAAATATCAGACCATTTTGAGGCATTATTATATGATATGAAATTTACTCAAAATGATGTTAAAATTAGCGTGTCTACAGAGGGCCGGCCTCGAGACGTGCGCCTAGGAGAGAGAAAGGGGGCCAGCTGCTAGGTCAAGGTTGCTGGCCTCCGACCTAGCGGCCGTTCTTTTATAATAAGTATTTTGTGGTTTTTCATAAAAATCCATACTTATCCGAAATCCCGTTAAATAATCCATCGACTTGAAAATCTTTTGCGTGTGACCCTCTAGGCCCAAATACTAGTACAATTAATGGCCCATTAAGCCCAGTAACTCTTTACGGACCCACTGAATTAATTAATATCCTTATATTAATTAATTAGTCGAATTTAATGTCCCACAATAAATTCAGACGAGCTTCCGATCACGTTTGATGCTAAGCAACATCGCGTGATCTCGGATGGCATTAGGGTTATTGCAATCCACTATGGGAACCTTTCCGTCAACGGTTACCGCGCAGATATAATCCATCATCCGTACAATGTTTCCGAATCGACCTAGGGTATGGTTTACTGTTAAACCCTAGCTGGTCAATTCACTTGAATAAGATGCCGCTAAACTATATTAGATAATCGTTTATTTGATACGGTGTCCGCCCTGGCCAGGGACTTAAGCGCATCATTCCTGAAACATTCTCTCTCATATTATCGAGTGCAGATAATTCCATATTGAACACACAATTACCTCCGAAAGCATCTCCTTGAACCCGATCACTTGACTTATCGATAACCCATAGTTAGGGTTTAATCAGTCAAGGTCAAAGTTCAGAGACGTACCAACAAGATATCTTTGGTGTCTCAGGTCCAAAGATCATCTACGCAACCGTGACAATAGAATCGAGCTGGTTAACAGTTAGGTATATACCATCTAGTGATTCATAATCAGATCAGTTCAGTGAACTCATTCACCAAGGAGCACTTACAGGTCCAGTATAGTGTCTCCACACAAGTGACTTATAGGATCAGTCATTCTCATCATATGAGCTGAAGAAACCCGTACTAGTCTATCCAGATGTTTGATGTCCTTCTCAAACATCCCCCGACTAGGAACAATTAAGAACATGTGTTTATTAGTCTTCGGTCCCGTAATTATGATCTCATCATAATCCGAAGTTATTGCACATGTTCATGAACTTCATCGTGATACGATAAACATAAATCGAATTAATTACACACAATGAATTAATGTCATTTATTAATAAACTGAACAAATACATAGTATCGGATTGGCTTTGAGACCACCTTATACTAACATGCCTTCCACCTTTTTGTAGAAGGCAAGTTTGTCCGCCTTCCACTTTTTTAGTAGAAGGCAGGCTTGTCCGCCTTCCACCTCTTGTGGAAGGTAGAATTGTTTGCCGTCTACCCTATGAATCCCCCTGACCTCTTCTCCCCACGTTCCCCTCCAGTTGCGACCCTCACACTCCACTACTCCGACCACTCCCCATTCCGACGACTGCTGCAACCATGATCTCCCGTTCTTGACCAATTCTCATTGGTTCTTGGCGATTAACGGAGATTTAGACCCGTAATTTCCCCTAATTTCTGGCCGTCTATTTAAATCCTCTTTCTCCTCTCAGAGGGGGGGTTGGAAGGTTGGAGGTTGGCAAGTTGGTCTCACAGGTAACAAGACGGGAGTACTAGAGAGACAGAGGAAGGCTAGAGGAGGAATCATTCGTGACATACGAGCTTGCTTCTCTAACTCTTTCCTTCTTTTTTTTTCCATTTTCGCCGCACTCTCCATCCATCATGCAACTCTTTCTTTTACCATATCACACTCACCTTTTTATTTTGTCACACACGTACATTCCCCTTTCCCCTTCTGCATGCATTCATCATAGGATGCCTTAGCACCTATTCCAACAAATCGAGGTTCCTTTTAAAAAATAGGAGGTAGGTGGCCATAGCACATGGTCGTCTTCTCTATCCAAACATCAGTCTGGTGCATCTCTTTTCAAATTCTATGTTCAAACTATCCACATGACTTAACATATAGTAAATTTTACAGATCGCATTATGCAACTATAGTAAATATGATCTTACACAGTTCTACATATATCTCAAATAAGAACATGATATAAAATATGGTCAGATATAAGCTTATCAAATTGAATGTGTTTTCTAATAATATAAATAGATTAACTAATATATAGTATATATGCCATGATCTAACTCATATCAGATATATCAAATTCTACTAGTTATAATCAGAACGTATCACATACCGAATAAAATATATCGAATTGTCAAATTGTCAGGATGTTACGTATCGCCGTCTCCTGAGCATATCTTATATCAAATAGAAAATATCATGATTTAATAGCTTATCAAATTAGATATGGATCATATAGTTAAGATAGATTTATATGATTGCAAATGGATAGCTAAACATGATGATCAAAAGATTCAAATGACTAAGCTGAATTTAAATGAACATATGGAGCAAAGATTTCAGATTTATGCATCAATCAAACAAATCAAATCATATTATAATGGAACATACACCCAAACCACAACATACAGAGCAAAACAAAATAAATATCAAAGTATATAGGCAAATGATGCAAAGGTGTTGGTCACTGCGCAGAACCGAGACGTCTAAATCCCACCCAACTTTGAACCGCTAGGACGTTACGTATTGCCGTCCCCTGGTTTTAGCTGGCAAAAAATTAGGATTCTATCAGTTTGTCCTCGGATCTAAACAAAATACTCTATCAAATATGGATGCTTATAAGGGAATCGAGCCAAATATCTCCTTAAGATGGCAACGTCCAAGCAAAGTCAAATAATTATGGCACAATCATATTAACATAGATCAAATGATGACAAAAGATGAATATAGATCTGAAAATTGAATTATCAAATTGATACATACATATAAGCGTTAAAATATATACTTTTATACACAAAATAGCAACTTACAGAGTCATCATGGTCATACATATATATATATATATATATATATATATATATATATATATATATATATATATATATATATATATATATATATATATATATATATATATATATATATATATATATATGAAAAATCAGTGTAAAGTTGATCAAAATAAGTTTTTGGATAGAAACGATAACTAAGAAAATTTCTCAGAATTTTTAGAATAATAAATATATTTTTCGGCCATTAAGACTAATTTTTAGAATTAAAAAATCAACAAATAGACTGAATAATATCAAACAAATTGAGAAATTTACCAGACCTGGTGACCATGTCCAATAGATAATATGTAATGTGTGGACAAAGTTTCATCAATTTCTGGATGGGTTTGATATGATTTTGGATTCTCACTTTGATTATGGGAATCCGACTTAAATGAAATTTCAGCAAATCAAAAAAGAGGGCAAATTGAATAGCAAAAGGAATCATAAAATTCTCAAACTTTTCAGAAACATCCAGGATAGTAAAATAAAGGTCTTCATAAAATTTGGTAGGATTTGAACATGAATCAAGTGAGATATAAGATTCACAAGTTGAGATTTCAAAACTGCCAGAACAGATTATATAGTCTGTGAAGACTATTATGAAATAAATAAAAAAAAAACTCTTAGAATTATGAAATTTTTTGGACATGAATATAACATCTAAGATAAGCTTGTGCCAAAATTGTAACTCAATTCGAGCTCAGACCAAGGAGAACAAAGATCTGTAACTCATGTAATTATAATTGGAAATAAAACAGATTGGACGGACATATTGCATAGGCTTAGATAATAATCATGAAATAAATAGTAAACAAACTTAAAAAAATCTTAAACTTGATGATAATGAATTATACATATATATAAAACTTTTTACTAATTTATTATGTTTTTAAACTTCATAAAAATAATATAGTTTTTAAATATAAAATAGATCGTGCATAGAGTTATCCACCTACTTCTTGAAGAACGACAGGCTCTTGGTTCTCTTATGGCTTCCTTGCTATCTATCAATGATTTATTCTTCATATTAAGTCTTTTTCACATTATATAAGTTCTTTTCTATATTCTCTAAGCCTTCAATACATTAATTAGAATCAAACCTCCAAAAGAAATAACCATGAATAACTCTAATCTCTTAAGAACATCACATACCCTTGGAAGAGAGCTGCATGCGAGTATGACCCCAAGGCTCTATTTATACATATTTACCCTCCTAGTATAACTACCAACACCTCGTTTTTTTGCTGGAGTCTAACTCCTACTCCTCATAACTTAATCTCTAAGTCAAAGTCACTTCCTAGTCTAAATCGGATTCTGCTCACGCTACCTACAGTTTATTTTTCTGAAGACCTTTAAATTCAACTCTTTAAACATCCAAATTAAGAAAATATCTCTTGTATAAAATTTTCTAACTTTTTATTACCTTTATAATGCCTCTAATCTCACTATTTGTAGATATCTATATAAAAAGATATGTCTATTTTACTAACATGCTGTCATGAGTACTCCGAACTCAGAAATCTGACAGATTTCCTTTTTGTCCAAAGATGTCCTGATTCCGACTAGTAAACGACTTATTTTAAATATTTGGTCTTCATAAAGCTTCTAGACGTTTGCGTTATCGTTCTAATGGGAGTTTTTTTTACTTAATTTAGAATTTTATGCACGGAGTTATTTTTAAACTACTGGAATTATGTCAAATAAATATGTGTACAGAATCCTAATCCAAGTAGGATTCCAATTATAACTTTCTACCCATTAATTAGAATCTTAATTATATTTAAATTTATTATGTTTTACTTCTAATTTAAGTCAAATATATTATACATAACTTTTTATGTCGTGGTTAACATTAATTATACCGTCTTTTGTTTCCTAATTCAGATCCTAATCCGATTAGGACTTGTTCTCTATGGGTAGCCCTTTTTAAAACTGATCTTTTATATTTTTTACCATTAAAACATCTGAATTAGTAAATATAATCTTCTATGAGGTTATAGATCTTTCTATTCTCTTTCCAATGATATCAATTATGCCTTAATCAGATTTGTCTACAAAAAGTTATTATTATTTTATTATGTTGTTGTCTAATACATCAATCCAGAATTTGAACTAAATTAGTGGGCTATCCTTAGTAGTATAATTGGGCTATTGGGCTTTTATAATTAGGTTAATTGGACTAAATTAAGTTACTTAAACTCAGTCATAATTTTTTATAATTAGTTAATTGGTCTAATTTAAATTAATTAAATTTATTAATAGTTATAAAAGTGCGGAGTATAACAAAATAAACTTTGACAAATTGGGTGTTATGAGTATTTCTCTACAATTTGAAAGCACCAACTTAGCACAAGTTAATGAAAGGTTAAAATCTAAAAACCAATCACTTGGTGAGATTCATAAAACTTACAACAGTAAATTGGAAGAACTTCGTACTGAACTTTCAAAGATAAAGAAATGAAAGATGATTCTAAGATAAAAGTTATGAAAATGAGTTAATACAAGGGAACAATTATCTAAAATCTTATCTTTAAAAATTAATCTAGAGGTAAAAATTCTTTGCACCTTTGCTTGAAAGGAATTAAGATTGATAATAGAAAAGATGGACTTGGTTATGTACAGCTTAAGACGTCTTCACAGATAAAGCCCAGAGAGAAGTATCCCCTCCCTAGATTTGTAAAAGTTTTAAGCTGCTCAAAGAAAAAGTCCCCTTGCATAAACTGTTGCTTACACTGCTACACATTTGGGTCACACTTCCAAGAGTCGTAAGTGGAGGAAGTAGATTTGGATACTCAAGGGATCTACATCAACCACTAACCTCAAAGGGCCCAAAAAGATTTGGGTACCTAAAATTGTCAACTAAATTTTGTAGGGCAGCCTAAGAGCATCCAAATGGTACATGGACAGTGGGTGCTCTAGCCATATGACAGCTGTGTGGACCTTGTTTAAGTCCATGCAAGCTGAAGGAGGCACAATCACCTATAGAGATAATGGCAAAGGAAAAATTATGGGTAGTGGTACAAAGGGAAACAAATCAACCAATATCATTTGAAAATATACTGTGTGTGGATGGGCAGAAGCATAATTTGATTAGCATTTGCTAGCTATGTGATAGAGGACATAGAGTGTAGCTAAGCAGGGCACAATAACCAAGGATGATGAGGTGGTTTTCAAAGCACACAGAGAAAAGAATCTGTATGTTATACTTAGGAGAACTCAAAGAGCAAGATGTCTGCCTAGTAGCTAACAAATATGAAGAGGCAGACCTTTGGCACAAAAGATTAGGACATGCCAGTCATGGAGTGATCCAGAAATTGATCAAACATAACTTGGTCAAACGACTACCAAAGTTGAAGCTGAAGACCTCAAGTATGTGTACAACATGTGCTAAAGGGAAACAAATTAAGACCTGATTCCAATCCAAGATTGTGGTGACAACTTGCAAGCCAATAGAGTTGTTACACATGGACAAGTCAGATACATTAGTGACATTTTAGAAATTTATCAGAGTGGTGCAAAAGGAGCATAAATTCAACATCATTTCCATCAGATCAGGCCATGGAGGAGAGTTTGAAATGTTGAATTCACCAGATATTGTGATGAAAAAGGAATCCTACATGATTTTTCAGCTCCAAGAACTCCTCAACAGAATAGAGTAGCAGAGAGAAAGAACATAATCTTATTAGATATGGCCAAAACAATGTTATTAGGGACTAATTTATGAAGATAATTCTGGACAGAAGCAGTCAACAAAGTATTATACATCATCAACAGAGCCATGATTAGACCAAACTTGAAGAAGACCCCATATGAACTGTACAAAAGGAAGAAGCCCAAGGTTGGATACTTAAAGCCATTCAGATGCAAGTGCTACATTCTTAACAATGGTAAAGACAACCTTGAAACACTTGATGCCAAATCAGATGAAGGTTTGTTCCTATGGTACATTTCTAAACCTTATGATTATAGAGTTTTTAATAAAAGCACTTTATTAGTAGAACAAACTGTTAATGTTCTACTTAATGAAACAAATCTATCTTCAAAAGGAAGAGAAGAGTGTGTTGATGATGATGCAGGTGATTTAACAAAAGGGATGGACAATTTAGATCTAGATCAAAATGGGAAGGAAGATCCACCTCTAGAAGAGCTACAACAAATTGTAGATGAACATGATGATCTACCTTAAGAATGGAGATATCACAGAGATCATCCTAAGGAGAACATTCTTGGAGATCTAAAATAAAGAGTACAAACCAAAAATAAGATCATTCCTTGTGACTATATTGCTTTTGTATCTCAAATATGTGTAGATGTCATTATATTTAAAGCACTAATGAATCTCTTTGAAAGAAATTTGAAAAGGTGATGCAGGAAGAACTTGAAATGAGCATAATAGGAGAGCTGAGCTACTTTATTGGACTACAAATGAAGCAATTGAAGCAAGGAATCCATATTTTCCAGGCTAAGTACAGAAAAGACCTATTGAAGAAGTATAGTTTTAATCAAGCTGAAGTCTTGACATCTCCTATGAGCACTTATACCAAATTGGATGCAGACCCTTAAGGTAAAAGAGTAGATCAAAAGATCTTTAGAGTATGATAGGCTCTCTACTATATTTGACTGCCAATAGACCAGATATACTATTTATCGTGTGTATGTATGCTAGATTTCCAGCAGATTCTAAACAATCTCATTTGACTTGTGTCAAAAGAATCTTTAAATATCTAGTTGATACCAGTGAATTGGGTCTTTAGTATTCCAAGGGATGTGATTTCAATTTGCTTGGATACTCTAATGTTGACTATATTGGTTGCAAGATAGATAGAAAGAGCACCAATAGTACTTGTCAATTTCTTGCAAGTTGTTTAATTTCATGGTCCTCTAAGAAACAAAACTCTATAGTTCTGTCAACAACAGAAGAAAAATATGTAGCAGCTGGAAGCTGTTGTGCTCAACTGTCGTAGATCAAGCACCAAGTGGAAGATTTTGGATTCAAGCTAGATCAAATTCTAATGATGTGTAAAAAAACCAATGTCACTAACCTGACAAAGAATATAATTTAGCACTCTAGGATCAAACACACTGAAGTCATACATCATTTTATTAGAGACCATGTACCTAATGGTAGTATTAAAATGAATTTTGTTGATACATTGTACTAACTAGCTGATATCTTTACAAAATCCCTTCTTGAAGATAGATTTACATCTATCAGAAGAGAATTGGGTGTGTGCAATTTATGAAAGTATTAATTAGTTTAATTCATTAAAAATATGAATAGACTACTGAAAGAGTATGGGTAAATAGATCACTTCTTCAATTACAATTGAAATTCATTCATTAATCAATTCATCGCTGATTTAATTGCTACCTCAATCGCTTCTGAGATTAAGGATTCTTAATCGATTATAGTTAAATCCACAATCGATTAACTCTTTTTTCTTAAATCTGTGCCTACTTGCATTAACACTTTCAATCAATTTGGTTAGTTAATCGATTACTTTGTGTTCATTAACCAATAGTGTTTGATAATCAATATCCTACCTTAATCAATGTTTGTTAATCAATTCAATCACCTTAATTGATTTAACTCTCCTTAATCGATTATGGTTGCTAGTTTGCTTCGATTATGGTTTGTTCTATGAGTAATACTTGCTGCACAACTAGGTTGTGCAGTAAGTCAAGTCACACTGCACAATCCTTTGTTGTTGGGCCACGTAACTAACTTAGTCAATTGAACAAGCTGACATGGCCACTCCCATAATATTTAGATTGACAAATACCATTTTCGATTGACAAGTACATATTACGGTTGACAAATACAATTTTTGACAAATACAGTTTCAATTGACCAATACAGTTTTAGATTGACAAATGCAATTTTTGATTGATAAATACATATTTCGATTGACAAATATAATATCGATTGACAAATACATGTTACGATTGACAAATACAGTTTTCGATTGACAAATATAGTATTTGTCAATCGAAAACTGTATTTGTCAATCGTAACATGTATTTGTCAATCGAAAACGGTATTTGTCAATCCAAATATTATGAGGGTGACCATGTTAGCTCGTCCAGTTGGCTAAGTTAGCCACGTGGCCCAACCACAAAGGGTTGTGCAGCAAGTATTACTCTTGTTCTATAATTGATTTTCGTTCCAGATCGATTACTCCTTTCTTTGATTATTATTGATATGTTAATCGATTATGCCCTCAAGGACAATTGATTCCCTTTTTTTTCTTAAATTCACGAAACTGTCTTTTGACCGAGCCCTATATAAAGGGAGGTCCGACCTTTGTCTTCCCTCCTTCCGAAAGGTCACTGTCTTCTTCCTAGCTCTTGAATCTTCCATGCTTCCAAAGCTCCTGCGTAAAGGAAGATTTTCGAATTTTCAAACTTTCAACTTGATTTCTCTTAAAAGGTAGAACCCTTTTAATTCATTTTGATCTCCTCTACCATTTCCTTTCGCTTACTCAGTTGACTAAATCATTTTCCATCAGATTCTCATTCTGTGCTCCTCCGAAACCCTAGACCTTTTGAAATGGCTGCATCTGCATCTACATCTGCTTCAGCTGCTGGGGCTGAGCTAGTTGCTCCAGCCGCCTCCGCAATCCACTTTATATCAGAGGCTAAGTACAAGAGTTTCCTAGCAGCCAAAGTAGATTTCTGCAACTGTAAGAAGGTGGATTTCGCTAGGTTGAATAAGAAAGGACTTGAGAAAGTGGAGATGTTACTAAGAGAGCACAAGTGGAAACATATTTGAGAAGTTAGGAGCGTTGTACAATGACTGGTAAAAGCTTTTTACATTAATGTTGCGAAGAAAACCTCTACATTTATCATCAGTAAAGGTTGAAGTTGTTAGGTTCTCGTGTTTCTCGGGATCGCAAACGTAGCGAAATTAAAATAAAATATTATGTGATTGTTTCAATTTTGAATAAACTAAAACCTTTAAAACGGGGTAATCGAATATTACCGTGCGTAGATTCGAATCCGCATCCGAATGGTTCCGTCGGTATGACACCACCAGCCGCGCAAATGCCCGGCCTATAGCGAAGTCCACGCGATCCTCCTTGCGGTGGATTTCCTCTCATTGCTCATTCCTTGCAGCTCACGAACCTTCGCCGTTCACTGTAAAACGGGAGTCAGGAAGACGGCGGAGTTGTCTCCAGAGAGAAGGGCCAGCCTGGGGCGCCAGAGAGAGAGAGGGAGAGGGGAGGGGGCAGCTAGGGTTGAGTAACAGCCTGTCCTGCTCAGTTCATTCGCTACATTTTATATTAACTACGCGATTTTTCATAAAACTCCTGGTTTAATATAAAATCCACTTTTAATCTATCGCCTTGAGAATCATTTACGTGTAACCCTCTAGGCCCTATTACCAGTCCGATTAATGGATCATTAAGCCTAGTGACCCTTTACTGACTCAATTAATCAATTAATAACTCATATTAATTAATTAATCAGCCGAATCAATGTCGTACATTAAATTCAGTTGGGCCTCCGATCACGTTGGGTGCCAAATAACACCGTATCAACCCGGAAGGTATTGGGGTTAAACAACACACTTTTGGAACCTTCCCGTCGACAGTTACCTCGTGGATATAATCCTTCACTCGTACAATGCTCTCGAGTCAACTCAGGGTATGGTGTATCATCAAACCCTAGTCTGCCATATAATATCAGAAAACTTCTTTCAAGATATTATCGTCTACCTTGGCCAGGGACTTCTTCACATCTTTCCTAGAGTATTCTCTCTCTAAGTACCGAGAGCGAGTGATTCCTTATTGACACTCAATTCCCTTTGACGGTATTCCGCTGCACCTGATCCTTAGCTGTTTAGAATCCCGTGAATAGAGATCTGTAAACCAAGGTCAAAGCACAAAAGTCCACCGACAAGGTGTCCTTAGTGTCTCAGGTCCGAGGTGATGGATATAGGTGTCCTCTAAGCCAATCATAAGGCACCTATTTCAATCTGCTTCACTAATAAATGACGTTTATTTCATTATGTAGATTGGCGTATTTATAATTACGTATAATGAAGTCTTTGAATTTGTGCAATAGTCATCGGATTATGATGAGATCATAATAATGAGATTGATGATTTATAAACACATATTCTTAATTGTTCCTAGTCGTAAGATATTTGAGAAGGATATCAAACATCCGGTAATACTAGTATAGGTTATTCTAGCTCATCTGATGAGGGTGATTAATCTCGTTAGTCACTTGTGTGGAGACACAATGGTAAACCTGTAGGTGCTCATTGGGGAATGAGTTCATTGAACTAATCCAACATGAATCGTCGAATGGTAATTTACCTGACTGTCAACCGGCTTGATTCATCGTCACAGTGGCGTGGTTGATCCTTAGACTTAAGACATCAAAGACACCTTGTCGGTGGACTTCTAGACTTTGACCTTGGTTTATAAATCCCTATCTACGGGATTTCTAATAGTTAAGGATCGGGTCTAGCGGAAGACCTTCGAAGGTGATTGTGTGTTCAATAAAGGATTGTTCGCTCTCAGGTAACTGGAGAGAGAATGCTCTAGAATAGATCTGCAGAATACTCTAGAATAGATCTATAGGAGTCTCTCGCTAGAGTAACACAATATCAGAAAAGGTGTTTTCGAATATTGTACAGCAGAGTCTGATTCAAGTGAGTTGACCATCTAGGGTTTGACAGTTGACCATACCCTTGGTTAACTCGAGAGCATTGCGCGAACGAAAGATTATAGCCGCGCGGTAACTGTGGACGGACAGTTCCATAAGTGGGTTGCTGAACCCCATTGCCTTCTAGGATCATGCGGTGTTGCTTGGCACCCAACTTGGTCCGAAGTCCGACCGAATTTACATGAGATGTTAATTCGGTTAAGTAATTAATTAAATATCAAATATTAATTAATTACAATAAGTCAATAAATTGTTATTGGACTTAACGGATTGAAAATTAGACTAGTTAATGGGCCTAGAGGATAATACGCAAATAGATTCTCAGTCGGTGGTACTTAAATGGGGTTTATATTAACTCGGGGACTTTTATAAAAAGTCGCATCGACTTAATATATATATATATATATATATATATATATATATATATGTATATATATATATATGTATATATACATATATACATATGTATATATGTATATACATATATACATATGTATATACATATATACATATGTATATATATATATATATATATATATATATATATATATATATATATATATACGTGCTGTTGCAAAATCTTGAGCCAAGCTCCAAGAGCTCTCAAGGCTGGCCGTTCCCCTCTTTCTCTCCTCCTCCTCTGGGCGCCCTGTTCGAGCTACCAGGAGACTTCTTGTCTCCGCTGCGTGCGTTTTCCGAGAGTCGAGAATTCCTGTCCGAATGATTTGGACATCGTTGCGGCGAGGATTCTTCAGCGAGCGCATTGATCTGGACGAGGGATCAATGATGAACTACCGCGGAGGATCGCGTGGATACCGCTAGAGGCTGGACGTTCGTGCGGCTAGCGGCATCACCTCGACGGAACCGAAACAGTCGCAGATTCAAATCCGCGCAAGGTGATGTGATCACAACTGTTTTTTGATTTCCAATTTTTTGTTCCGAATCAGATCTGAGGGCATCGGGCGGGGATTAATTTTTACTATTTCCGCTACGTTCGTCGCGCCCCACCTGGGATCCCAACACGAGGATCATCTACGCAATTACGACAATAGAATCAAGCTGGTTGACAGTGAGGTACTATACCATCCAGCGATTTAGTCGGATAAGTTCAGTGAACTCATTCTCTAATGAGTACCTACAGATTCGCCTTAGTGTCTCCATACAAGTGACTATGAGATCAGTCATCCTCATCGTATGAGCAGGAGTAATCTGTACTAGTCTATCCGGATATCCGATGTTTTCTCGGATATGCTCTGACTAGAAACCATTAAGAATATGTGTGTTTAAGTGATCAATCTTATTAGTATGATCTCATCATAATCTGATCACCACCACACATATTCACAAACTTCATTATGAGACGATAATTAATACGAATTATACATAATGAAATAATGCCACTTTATTTAATAAATGAACGAGATTTACATAATCAAATTGGCTTGTAGGCCACCTAAGACTAACAATCTCCCACTTAGATTAAAGCCAATCACCTTTATGCAATAAACTTATAGACTCTTGGTGACGCTCAAATACATTTTGAGCCAATAGCTTTGTCAGTGGATCTGCTATATTGTCGATAGATGGAACTCTTTCCACCACTACATCTCCTCTTGAAATGATCTCTCTGAAGGGATGAAAATGCCTCAGAATATGCATCGATTTCTGATGAGACCGTGGCTCTTTCGCTTGTTCAATGGCTCCATTGTTGTCGCACACCAGTGGAACATGATCAAAGACACTGGGAACTATATCGAGGTCGGCGATGAATTTCTTCAACCATACTGCTTCTTTGGTGGCTTCAACTGCAGTGATGTACTCAGCTTCAGTCGTCGATTCTAAAGTGGTTTCCTACTTGAAACTCTTCTAGCGCACTGCGCCTCCGTTCAAAGTAAACACAAAACCAAATGTAGAGTTGCTATGATCTGACTGGTAACTCGAGTCAGTGAAGTCTCGTAGTTTCAAGTTGCCACCTCCATAGACAGGAAACATATCTTTAATTCTTCTCAACTACTTAAGGATACATTTCACTACCTTCCAGTGCTCTTCGCCTGGATCAACCTGAAATCTGCTCATAACACTTAGAGCATATGCCACATTAAGCCGTGTACATAGTATGACATATATGATAGATCCTATGGCAAAGGCATAGGGTATTCTATTTATGAATGTCCTCTTTTTGGGAGTCTTAGGAGATTGTTCATTTGAGAGATGAATTCTATGTCTCATCGGTATGAGACCTCTCTTGCAATTTTTCATGCCAAACCTTTCGACGATGATGTCTATGTACATGGATTGGGTCATTCCGAGCATCCTTTTTTATTTATCTCTATAGATATGTATTCCTAATATGTAGGATGCTTCTCCCAAATCTTTCATAGAGAGGTTTTTCGACAGCCAAATCTTTACTGATGACATCATAACTGCATCATTCCCAATGAGTAGTATATCATCTACGTTAAGAACTAAGAAGGTGACTGCACTCCCACTGGTCTTCTTGTACACACAAGGATCATCTTCATTCTTAATGAAGTCATAAGACTTAACAGTCTCGTCAAATCTTATGTTCTAGCTCCAAAAAACTTGCACACTCTATCTGGAAACTCTTTAGATATGAAATCTTCAGGTTGTATCATATACACCTCTTCCTCAAGGTTGCCGTTGAGGAAGACAATTTTCACATTCATCTGCCAGATCTCGTAATCAAAATGTGCAGTAATGGCGTGTAGAATACTAATAGACTTTATTATGGCAACCGGTGAGAAAGTCTCATCATAGTCAATTCCTTGCCTTTGACGATATTCCTTTGCCACCAACCTTGCCTTATAAGTGTCGATTCGTCCATCAGCATCGATCTTTCTCTTTTAAGACCACTTGCATCCAATGGGTACAATACCCTTGGGCACGTCCTCCAAGTTCCAAACTTGGTTAGTGTACATCGACTGGATTTCAGAGTTCATGACTTCTTGCCATTTCCTGGCTTCTGGGCCTTCTATGGCCTCCTGGTACGTTTTAGGATCATCATCCTCATTATATTCTACCTTAGACTCTCCTTCAACGATATGTCCCACCTATCGTTCGGATAATTTAGGTACTCTACCAGATCTGCGAGGCTCATCTGTATGTACCTGAACAGATTTAGGAACTGATATCTCATCTGATGATATTGCAGCTGTTTGGAGATTTAGAATCTTTTCTAGCACTATTTTACTGCCACTGTCTTCCTGGAGAAGGTATTCATCTTCCAAGAAGACAGCTTTACTGGCGACAAACACCTTTTGTTCACCAGGATAGTAAAAATAGTATCCAAAGGTTTCCCTTAGATATCCTACAAACCTGTATTTTTATCAGCTCATGATTCCAGCTTGTCTAGATCATACCTCTTTATATGAGTAGGACAATCCCAAACTTTAACATGTTTAAATTCTGATTTTCTGCCTTTTCATATCTCATATGGTGTAGAGGTCACAGACTTGCTAGGTACTCTGTTCAATAGGTATGATGCTGACCCTAGAGCATAACCCCAGAGGGACACTGGTAAACCCGAAAAGCTCATTATGGATCGTACCATGTACACTAAGGTGCGATTCATCCTTTTAGATACACCATTCATGTACGGTGTATATGGAGGGGTCAGCTGAGAAAGGATACCATTATCCTTTAAAAATTGTGTAAAATTATTACTCAAGTATTCTCCTCCCCGATAAGATTAAAGTATTTTAATACGCTTTCCTGTCTGCTTCTCTATCTCATTCTTGAACTCCTTGAACTTCTCAAATGCTTCAGACTTGTACTTCATTAAGTACACATATCCGAATCTTGAGAAGTCGTCGATTAACGTGATGAAGTACAAGAAGTCACCTTTGGTTGGGGTAGACATGGGACCACATACATCTGAATGTGTTAATCCTAGAATGTCTTTGGCACGTTCTCCATGTCCAGTAAATGGAGATTTTGCCATCTTTCCCATAAGGTAGGACTCACATGTCACAAACGATTCAAAATCAAATACATTCAAATAACCATGTTTGTGCAACTTTTGCAACCTGCTTTCACCAATGTGTCCAAGTCTATAATGTTACATGTAGGCTTGGTTCACATAATTCTTGCTCTTCTTAAGAGCATTATCAATGTGAAGATTGTAATAAGAAATATTTAAAATATATAGACCGTTGACTAAAGGTGCCGAAACTATTGATTTATTACCAGTTTGTTCTCAATAGTCAACCTATATCCTATCTTGTCCAAACAAGATATTGATATGATGTTCTTTATTATGTTAGGAACATAATACCAATCTTCTAATGATAAGGCGTCTCCCGATGGAAGCCTAAGGTTTGTTGTTCCTACAGCGACCGCCGCAACTTTTGTGCCGTTTCCTAGCTTCAGTTCCACCTCGCCTTTCAGTAGCTTGCGCTTACTTGTCAGCATCTGCAGCTCATAGCAGATATGAGAAGCACATCTGGTATCTAATACCCAAGATGTGGAATCTCTAACTAACAAGTTGATATCTATTATATGGATATCTGAAGCTTCTGACTGCTTCATCTTTCTATGATCTTTATCGTTGAAGAACTCCTTGCACTTCCTCTTCTAGTGACCATTCTGAGTATAGTAGAAGCAATTACCCTTTACTACTCCTTTGCCTTTGTCCTTCAATATTTTATCGTATGCAAACATCACTGCCTCAGGGGCATCTAATGCTAGTTCAGCAGGAGAACTCCAAGGAAGTAGGCAATATGCTCAGATTTGAAGACATTTTTCAGATTTTTGAGCCAATATGAGTAGTTCAGATTAGTCAAATGATTGGCATCAAGTATGCCACAGAGTGGGTTATTCGACAACATATCCTATAGGAGATGAAAAAAAATTATTTTATTAGATGTTTAGTTATTAAATTTTAAAATAAGACATGGTCTTTTAATCAAGTTTTAACTCCCACTAATTTTCGACGGACTGTATAACCCTCATTTATACAGAACAAAAGACGCCGACAGTCTCCTAGTGGGGATTAGAATCTCAATGACTTGCAGTACAATCTTGTGGATAGCACAACAAGCTGAATCCAATCAAGAGCACTCATCTCATGGGACTTGCAACTCCTTGCAATATCTGATTATAACTTCGGTCTCCAGAGATTTAATGATCTTGTGGATAGCATAACAAACCATTAATTCAGGTCTAAGCATTACTATCGTTATGTAACGGACATAGATTTACATGCAGCCCTTGTGGATAGCATAACAAGGCTATATGGTTCCTCTACTCCGATCTATAGGCATCTTATGCCATAGCCATAGTCTTTTCTTACATTTAGAGATGCCTTGTAGATAGCTCAACAAATCTACCTAAGGTAATTTGCATCCTATGACTATAATGATGGAAGACCACACAGTAAGTTCTTAACTATTCACGTTACGGCTTAGAATTTAGCGAGGCTTTAGATAACTTTTATCATGGTCTCTCCTGGGTGATAGTATATAAATATATCATATATATTTATTAAATACTGTACCTATTTTGATTCATAATAAAAAATAAAAATGTTGTATCACATACATGTCAAGTGTGGTCATAGAGAACACAGGGGGTTTGACTAGAGCCAATAGTCAAACGCACACAAAATCTAACATAACTATTACATTAGACCATTCTGCAAACACATAGGCAAGTATCTGCATCTTTTTGTCTTCCTAGTTGCAGTTGTGGATTATCCTTTCTCCTTCCTCGGTTGTCTTGATCAGATTACAATTAATTCTAAATTTACATGTAAATAAAAGAAGGCCTTATGGCGAGTACTAGAGAGAGGGAGGTAGAATTACATCAGAGTATGAGAGAGAGAGTAGTACGCAAATCTCTATTTATTAACAATTAATAAATATCTAATCACACATCCATGATCCACACATATCATTCACCACATGAATAGTACTAAAAATGTATATCTATGACCACGGTGTGTTTTATTTCATTCCACACATGATAAGCACATCACATAGCTAAAACAAAAGAGTTTCCAAAATAAATAATTTTTGGCTTTTAAAAAGCTGGGTTCCAATTAAATTGGTATTTGAATTTCAAAAATTCATTTAATTGTCTTAACATGCAATTAAATCAAATTTAAAAGCATATCACACGCATCACATGTGCACATACTCCAAATTAATAATTCCAAAATATTCTACGTAATTTAGAACATTTCTAAAAATAAAACGATCTAACATTTAGATTAATTAATATTAATTATCTAAAAATTAGACTATTAATAATTAATTACTAATCTAATTATTAGATTAGTCCATTAAAGTTAATTACTAATTTAGTACTTAAATTAATAATCAACTCTAATTAATTCTTAACTACTAACCTAACACTTAGGTTAGTCAATTAATTAATTAATAACTCTTAGGCTAACTCTTAGATTAGTTAATTAAAATTAATCATTAACTTAATACTTAAATTAACAATTAACTCTAATTAACTAAAAAATGTTAATCTAACTCTTAGATTACTTAGTGTAATGTTAATCATTAACTTAACTCTTAAAGTAGTAATTAACACTAATTAATTAATAACTGCTAATTTAACACTTAAATTAGTCAATTAAATTAATATTTAATTTAACACTTAAATTAATAACTAACTCTAATTAAATCATAACCACTAATTTAACACTTAAATTAGTGAATTAAATTACTTATTAATTTAACACTTAAACTAATAACTAACTATGTTTAATTAACGATGAATTAATAATTAATAATTAACATTTAGACTAATAATTATTAACCACTAATCTAACTCTTAAATTACTCAAATTAAGTTAAATTATTAATTTAACACTTAAACTAATAATTAACTCTAATTAATTATCAGCTAATTTTTAATCTTAATGATTAAAAATCATTAATAACCCAATTAAATAAAATTATATAAAGATTTTATTTTTCAAAAACACTTTGAAATTTTAAATTTAAAATCTAATTATATTTTAATTGGGTCAAAAGGGTTTAATTTTTTTTTTTTTTGGGGGGGGGGGAGATTAATGGAATGGGCTGAGCCCATTAGGGTGCCTCGCTCGAGCCCTCGTTCGGCCACGCTCGAGCCCTGGCCCGAGCCGCCCCCAGCCAGCCCTAAACCAGCAGCACCTGGTCCGGTTTGATCGGATCCGGGCCAGGCGGCCCGCAAGGGTGCGACTGGTACGCCCCTGAAACCCTAACTCCCTCTCTCTTTACAGGTTGAAGATGGTGGAGGCCAGCGGCGGGCCTGTGTGGCACCTCATGACGGATGGCCCCCAGTGTTGCCCGGCCCCGCCAGCGACGTCCCTGGCGTTGGCGGGCTCCCCCGCCGCTGGCAGGCCCGTTGGAGAAGCCCAAGCAGCCGTTGGCCAACCCCCCTAAAAAACTAGTTTTCAAGTTTTTTCAAAACCGTAGGAAGAAGAGGACCCTCCATCTCCCTCTCTGGAGTCGGTGACTGGTGTAGGCAGTGACCAGGAGGCCCCTGGTCATACCAGGACCTCTGACCACCTCCCCATCGCATGGGGACACCGTATCGAAGCCTCCAACAACCTTGTTCTTCATCACATGAAAAATATGAAAAACCCAAACTTAAAATTGATTTTTTTGCAGAATAAAATAATTTAAAATTATTATTATAATTTGAGTTCATCGCATGAACACAGATCCAACAAAAAAATCAAACTTGCGCATGGAATAATATATGGAAATATTAAATCGGAGACTGAAACAAACTGAGAAATAGTGGAACCTGGCTCTAATACTATTGTTAGGTTCTCGTGTTTCTCGGGATCGCAAACGCAGCGGAATTAAAATAAACTATTTTGCGATCTATTTCTATTTCGAATAAACTAACACTGTTTAAAACAGGGTAATCGAATATTACCGTACGTGGATTCGAATCCGCGTCCGAACGGTTTCGTCGGTGTGACACCACCAGCCGTGCAAATACCCGGCCTGTAGCGAAGTCCACGTGATCCTCCTCGCAGTGGATTTCCTCTTGTTCCTCGTAGCCTACGAACCTTCGCCGTTAGCTGCAACGATTGCTGCAACACGCGGACGATTTCCCATCAAACGGGAGTCGGGAAGACGACGGAGCTGTCTCCAGAGAGAAGGGCCAGCCTGGGACACCAGAGAGAGATTGGGAGAGAGGAGGGGGCGGCTAAGGTTGAGTAGCAGCCTGGCCTGCTCAACCTGTTCGCTACATTTTATATTAACCGAGCGATTTTTCATAAAAACCCCAGGTTTAATATAAAACCCACTTTTAATCCATCACCTTGAGAATCATTTACGTGTTACCCTCTATACCCAATTACCTGTTTGGTTAATGGCCCATTAAGTCCAGTGACCCCTTACTGACTCAATTATTCAATTAATAACTCATATTAATTAATTAATCAATCGAATCAATGTCGCACATCAAATTCGGTCGTACCTCTGATCACATTGGGTGCCAAGCAACACCGCATGAACCCGGAAGGTATTAGGATTAAGCAACCCACTTTTGGAATCTTCCCGTCGACAGTTACCGCGTGGATATAATCCTTCATTCGTACAATGCTATCGAGTCAACTCAGGGTATGTGTCAAACCCTAACCGGTCGACACACTTGGATCGAATGTTGCCGTATAATATCGGAAAACTCCTTTCCCGATATTAGCATCTGCCCTGGCCAGGGACTCTTGTGTATCCTTCCTAGAGCATTCTCTCTCTAAGTACCAAGAGCGAATGATTCCTTATTGATACTCAATTCCCTTCGACAGTATTCCGCTGCACCTGATCCTTGGCTGTTTAGAATCCCGTGAATAGAGATCTGTAAACCAAGGCTAAAGCACAGAAGTCTACCGACAAGGTGTCCATAGTATCTCAGGTCCAAGGACCATCCACGCAACTACGACTATAGAATCAAAGTGGTTAATAGTGAGGTACTATACCATCTAACGATTCAGTCGGATCAGTTCAGTGAACTCATTCTCTAATGAGCACCTACAGATTTGCCTTTGTGTCTCCACACAAGTGACTATGAGATCAGTCACCCTCATCGTATGAGCATGAGTAATATGTACTAGTCTATCCATATATCCGATGTCTTTCTCGTATATCCTCCGACTAGGAACTATGAAGAATATCTGTGTTTAAGTGATTAGTCTCATTAGTATGATCTCATCATAATCTGATCACTATCGCACATATTCACGGGCTTCATTATGAGACGATAATTAATACGAATTATACATAATGAAATAATGTCACTTTATTTAATAAATGAATGAGATTTACGTAGTCAAATTGGCTTGTAGGCTACCTAAGACTAACAGTAGCAACAACAGCAGATGTCAGAGAAGTTGTGGACCAGCCACAACTAGCAGTAGCTATAAAAGTGGATGTGCAAGGTCAGCCTGTAGAGATCTCTGCTGAAGCATCAATTCCTCAACCTACATTTGTTGAGGAGGAGTCTACGTTTGAGGGGGAGGTACAAGGTCTGGCTAAGGAACAATCGAGACCTAAGGAGGTGTTGGCTTCAGTCGTAACCCGTCGGGAAATCACAGCAGCGGAAGAACAAAATTAAAATGATTTCCCAAACTAGTTCGGGTTCCAATTGATGCAACAAAAATGTTCTTAAATAATTATACGAGATTTATCACCTTGCACAGAATATGTTATCTTGTGAAAATCAATGCCGAACTCCTCGAAGCTTTGAGTCGTACGAACGTCCGACCTCTAGAGCTTAATCCACACCAACTCATGCAGCAACAGAGTTCTTCTTCTTCAACCCACACAATCCTCTGCCTCAAGCACTCTGGCAAGAGTCCAACTCTTGGAAGAAAACTTGACGGCCACCTTTTTTGAATGGTTAAAAACCTTAGCCTGTGGGTTGAAGAGAAGATGGGTTTATGTAAAAGATTAAAGGCGGCAGCTTGAACTGCTCATTCAACTAATCCCTTCATTTCACCGCCTTAGCTAAAAAGTAACTGCGGTTAAACATTAACCTGATGACATTTTATATATCAATATATTATTATTAGCTCATTTATCAAATAAGCCTAATAATACATATATTATATATATATCCTTTACATTATTGTATATATACTTTTAAGTCATTTATAAATTCTTTTCCCAAAAGAATTTAATGCTTTAGTATATTTTTCCATACAATAATATTCCGTTTAACAAGAGTTATTTGTGTGTGATCCTCTAGGCCCATTATCACTCTGGTTTAAAGATCTATTAACTTCTAATCTAATTAGAAGTAAATTAAACCGGTTATTCCCAATAGCCGTTTAATTAGTTCCGGACCTTTTTGATCACGTTGGGTCAAGGAAATCCGTGTGATCTAAGAGGATGCCGGGTTCATCTTCACCCTGTCACGCACTTGTAAGTCTTCAGTTACCGTATCGCTATAATCCCTCGCTCGTTCTATGAATCCGATCCGATCGTGTGGTATGGTTATGTCAAACAACTAGTGATCGTGTCGTCTGATCATGACCTCTATAATAATTTCACGTTCGTTCCAAATGAACCGATACCACCCTGGCCAGGGATTTAGTGGAGCGTCTATATCATGACTCATTAACTTTCTGTGATATACCTGACAGTGAGCGATCCCCTTTTGACCATTAACGGTCTTCGCATGTATCCTGATGTGGCTAATAATTCAGTGTTTCATGACTTATGGTTAAAGTCTTAACCAAACATTAAACTACACCAGTCTTCACGCAAGACCTCATTAATGTCTCAGGTTAAAATATCAACGATACTACTGAGATAGATGGATCTTCAGTTGACATTTGGTATAATTAACCATCTCAAGATCCATCAACAGATCAGTTCAGTGAACATCCTCCCAGGATGAACACCCACACATATGTGCTAGTGCCCCGCACCTATGATCGTGAGATTGGTCATCTACACATCATGCGTGCTGATTTACAAGTAATCAATATCCTAGAGTGATTACTCTTCAATCAGAAACAACTTAAGGTACGTGTCCATATACATTCAAACTCACATTCGACATCTCATCTCGAAATTGACTTTACAACTACATATCCTAGGGACAACGCAAAGAAATCCACATATTACAAGTTTACGCTTTAATTACCACTTAATTATATTGAACAAGATTGTACAACACATTGGGCCTACACGGCCCATAATTGGTCTGTAGGACACCCAAAAACTAACAATCTCCCACTTGTACAACAACCAATTGCCTACAGTCTTGAGGCCCCTCTTTTCCTGATGGCGCTCAAACACAATCTATGACAAAGGCTTAGTCAGCGGATCTACAATATTGTCTTATGATGGTACATGCTCTACCATCACATCTCCCCTTACAGCAATCTCCCGAATCAGGTGGAAGCGCCTTACAATATGCTTCGACCTTTGGTGAGACCGAGGTTCCTTCGCCTGTGCGATGGCCCCATTATTATCATATAATAATGGGATGTGATCTGATATGCTGGGAACTATGTCAAGTTCCGAGATGAATTTCTTCATCTAGACCACTTCCTTGGCAGCTTCAGCCGTAGCTATATACTTTGCTTCTGTCGTTGAATCCGCAGTCATTTGTTGCTTGGAACTCTTCCAACTGACTGCCCCTCCATTTTACATGAATACAAATCTAGACATGGATTTTCTATCATCTGAATCTGACTGGAAACTAGAGTCTGTATATGTTCTCAATTGCAAGTCCTCTTCTCCTCCATACAGCAAGAAAATATCCTTAGTTCTTCTCAAGTACTTAAGGATGAATTTCACTGCTTTCCAGTGCTCTTTGCCTGGATCGCTCTGATATATGCTGGTAATGCTCAAAGCATTAGCTACATCAGGACGAGTACATAGTATGGCATACATGATCGATCCTATTGCTGAGGCATAGAGTACCCGACTCATGTGCTCTACTTCCTCAGGTGTTCTAGGGGCCATGCCTTTAGATAGGTAAATTCCATGTCTCATAGGAATGAGACCTCTTTTGGAAATTTTCAATTGGAATCCCCTGAGTATAGTATCTATGTACATGGATTGAGACATTCTCAGCATCCTTTTTGATCTATCACGATGGATCCTTATGCCCAGCACATAGAATGCTTCTCTCAAATCCCAAATGGAGAATGTCTTGGACAACCAATACTTCATTGATGTTAGCATCCTTATATCATTCATAATGAGTAAGATGTCATCAACATAGAGGACTAAGAAGGTCACTGAGCTCCCACTGACCTTGTAAACACAGGGTTCGTCTTCATTTCGAATGAAGTCAAAAGATTTGATAACTTGATCAAATCTCAAATTCTAACTTCGAGACGCCTGCTTCAATCCATAAATAAGTTTATGAAGCTTGCATACCTTATTGGGATGCTGCTTAGATGTGAATCCATCAGGTTGTATTATGTACACCTCTTCTAACAGGTTTTCATTAAGGAAAGCTGTCTTTACATTCATCTGCCAGATCTCATAATCTAGGTATGCTGCAATGGCAAGGAGGATTCTAATTGACTTTATCATTACTATTGGTGAAAAAGTTTCGTTATAGTCAATTCCTTGTCTTTGACGATATCCCTTTGCCACCAGACGAGCCTTATAAGTGTCAATTTGTCCATCCGCTCCGATCTTCCTTTTGAAGATCCATTTGCAGCCGATAGGGACCTTCCCTTCAGGTATGTCAACCAAGTTTCAAACTTGATTGGTATACATGGATTGGATTTCTGAATCTATAGCTTCTTTCCATTTCTCGGAGTTAGAATTACGAATTGCCTTCTGATAGGATTGTGGATCATCATCCTCATTTATCTGTACCTTAGACGAACTATTAGAGACATATTCAACATATCTCTCAGGTTCTCTAGGTACCCTACTAGATTTTCGTAATATCTGTGTTTCATTTTGAGCATTTTCCGTAGATGGCATCTTATCTAATGTGACTGTGTCTCCAGTTTGTGGTTCATGGGCCTCGTCCAGTTCTATCTGGCTCCCACTATTTTCTAGAGGAGATATTCTTTCTCCAGGAATACAACTCTCTTGACCACTAAGACCCTTTGCTCATAAGGGTGATAGAAATAATATCCAAATGTTTCTTTTGGATATCCCACAAACCTACACTTGTCTGTTTTCGACTCTAGCTTATCTGCATCATTCTTTTTCACACGGGCAGGACACCTCCATACTTTAATATGATTAAAGTTCGGTTTCCTTCCCTTCCATATCTCATATGGTGTGGTAGGAACTGACTTACTCGAAACCCTATTTAACAAGTAGGCTGCAGTCGCTAAAGCGTACCCACATAGAGACAATGGTAATTCTGCCAAGGGCATCATGGAACGGACCATGTCTAACAAGGTCCTATTTCTCCTTTCAGATATACCATTATGTTATAGTGTATATGGTAGGGTCCACTGAGAAATTATTCTATTGTCCTTCAGGTAAGAAGTGAATTCGAGACTTAAGTATTCACCTCCTCGATCCGATCGAAGAGTTTTAATACTTTTACCAGTTTGCTTCTCTACTTCATTCTTATATTCCTTAAACTTCTCAAAAGCTTGTGATTTATATCTCATTAAATACACATAGCCATACCTAGAGAAGTCATCAATAAAAGAAATGAAATAGAGATATCCTCCTTTGGCTTGTATTGACATGGGTCCACATACAGCTGTATGTATGAGTTCCAGAAGCTCAGTAGCCCTTTCACCATGTCCACTAAAAGGAGCTTTGGTCATCTTCCCAATGAGACACGACTCACAGGTATCAAATGATTTGAATTCAAATGAATTCAAGTATCCATTTGAACATAGGTGAGAAATCCTTTTCTCTCATATATGACCAAGTCTGCAATGCCAAAGGTATGCAGGATTCACTTCTTCTGTCTTATCACTGGAAACCTGCATTACATCGTTACATGTATCTAATACATATAACCCATTAAACAAATAACCATTAGCTATAATCAAACTATTATTGATAATAGAGCACCCAGTGCTTGTTATCGTCAAAGAGTAACTAACATTGTTTAAGCAGGAAATAGATACAATGTTTCTGATAATTTCTGGAACAAAATAACACTCTGTTAACTCCAAAATTATCCCAGAAGGTAAACTAAGATGAGCAGTCCCCACAGCTTTAGTAGCAACTATAGCTCCATTGTCCATCCTTAGTTGCATCTCTCTTTTGTCAAGTCTTCTTTTATTTTTCAGTACCTGCAAAGAATTGCAAATATGAGATGCACATCCAGTATCCAATACCCATGATGTGGATCTCATAAGAGACAAATTTAAGTCAATGACAAAAATACTTTCATTTAGAATTGCCTTGCAATTCCTTTTCTAGTGACCTGTCTGTCCACACCGAAAGCATTTGCTGTCTTTTTCATCCTTCTTGCCCTTGCCCTTGCTTGCCTTTGTGATCTGATTACCCTTGGTCGGTTTCTTTCCCTTCTTGTTATTGGGTGTCTGGGTGGCCTTCCTTTTCTTGTTGGTTCGACCAACAATCATTACAGAAGATGGTTTCTCTTTCTGCATGGTCTCTTCAGCACTCTTTAACATGTTTAGGAGTTTTGGTAGAGAAACCTCAATCCTATTCATGTTAAAGTTTATGATGAAGGAAGAAAAGGATTCAGGCAATGACTGAAGAATGAGATCAATGCTAAGTTAAAGATCCAACTTGAATCCGAGCCCATTGAGTCTCTCTATCCATTCCATCATTTTTAGTACATGAGCCTATACTGAAGCACCTTCAGATATCCTAGTTCTGAAAAGTTTCTTGGATAGCTCATACCTCTCTATCCTACCCTGCTCACCAAAGAGTTGGCGTAGTTGGAGAAGTATAGCTCTACAATCTGTCTTTTCAAATTGCCTCTGTAGCTCGGGAGTCATAGATGCCAATATATAACACTATGCAATGGAAGAATTTTCCGATCATTTTTCATAATTTAATTGATCACCCTCCTCGGCATTAGCGGGAGGCTCAGGTTGAATTGTGTCTAACACGTATACAATCTTTTCGGCTGTTAAGACTAATCGCAGATTACGTAGCCAGTCTTGAAAATTAGGTCAATTAATTTTTTTGTATCCAAGATGCTATGGAGGGGATTCGACAACAACATGATGATTTGAATGGAAAAATAAAAGATAATATTTTAGCACGCGTTCAAGGTTCTAACTTTAGATATGGTTTTCTATCTTAGTTAGCTCTACTATTTTGCGTCGAACTATATGACCCTCAATCATATAGAATGGGAGATCATAGTGATCATCCTAGTGGGTTGGAATCCCAACAGAACTGAAATACAACCTTGTGGAAAGTATAACAAATCACATCCCATTCCTTGGGCAGTCAACAGCACTTGCATCCAATGCAATATCCGACTTTCGGCCCTCGAGCAGTCATCGCCTTATGAAAAGCACAACGAAGGATACTTCCAGTTGGATCGCACCACCATTACTACACATCAATGAGTTCGTGACCCGACCCTTGTGGAAAGTATAACAAATCACATCCCATTCCTTGGGCAGTCAACAACACTTGCATCCAATGCAATATCCGACTTTCGGCCCTCGAGCAGTCATCGCCTTATGAAAAGCACAACAAAGGATACTTCCAGTTGGATCGCACCACCATTACTACACATCAATGAGTTCGTGACCCGACCCTTGTGGAAAGCACAACAAGGCCAAGTTCAGTCCTTCATCCCATTGAAGCAAAGTTTTAGGGCTGAGATCCTGCCACCAAATCATGAACCTTGTGGAAAGCACAACAAATCCATGAAATAATGGCATTTAGTCACCCTATAATGGTGGAGGGCCATGGCGACTTCTAAAGCCACGTTCACAGATCTAATATTTAATAAAGAGGGTATTTTGCTTTTATCTTAGTCTCACCTTAAGTGGTAGAATAAATATATTCGAGCTATATATTTACTGTACCTAGTAGTTGCTCAAAATAAATGCATCCCATGCAAATAAATAAGCATGGGTGATCATGGACTCTAAGTAAAGCTACGCTGATATCCAGCCTACTTCTCAAGCAGCAGGATCATCCTCGCAATTCGTCCTCCGTGCCTTCAAGCTCCATTCGCAGCATTAATTACACGGCTCGCAGGCCGAAAAAAGAATTACATGTCAAATAATTTTCAGCAGCCCTTAAGGCGAGTACATTCATCGAAGGAAGATAGAATTACATTGGAAATTAAATAAAGAAAGAAGGGAGGGTCGCAGGCCTCAAACAAACTGATGTAAGTCCATGATCACCCACCATTCCGAACACAATCATATCAATCACATAAGGGTTATTTTTGAAAATAATCATTATATTTGGATTGAAATCATGGGTTGTGCATACGAGAAATTTTGGTCATGTTTAATTTTGAAAAACTCATCGTTACATTCAAAATTAATCTAACAGAGACCAAAATGGCATCACAGTAACATTCATGCTTAGAATTATTCCATACGTATAAGAGGATACATAGATGAATTTAAAATTAAATTCAATCATTCATGATAATTAAGACAATCATGAAATTTAAATTCAAATTAATCATCCAATGATAGAATACAATTTAATTAAATGATCGTCTTTAATTATCTTTCATTAAAATTCACAATTTATTCCTTTGAAAATTATCCAATAATTTTACAAACTAAAAATATGAATTTTAACGATAATCCTCTCAAAATTCGAATTTAACAATTATCTAATAATTAAAATTTGAAAGTTTGAATTTATACGTAGTCTTCAATTAAACTCAAAATTTACATGATAATTATCAGATTAATCAACAATAAATTTAATTAATCATATCCGATAATTATCTTAATTTTGAGATAAAATTTTAATTTTCTGGACTAGTGCAGTGCGAGTTGGAGCAGTGCGCCTAACAATGCGAAAAATCGGACAACAATTTTATTTTAAAAAATTTAAAATATGCGGACAGCACGGCCGAGTGCCTTCCACCAGGTGGAAGGCCACAAGGGTGGACGGCCACATGCATGGCCGTCCACTCCAAGTGGACGGCCACCATGTTGGCCGTCCACCGCGTGGACGGCCACAATGGTGGACGGCCACAATCTAGGCCGTTTAATTTCTGAAAAATTCTAAAAAAATTCTGTAAAATTTGACGGCCACTCCAAGTGCCGTTTACATTTCGGACAGTCAAGTGCCGTTTACGTTTTGGACGGCCACTCCAAGTGCCGTTTACAATCTGGAAAAATTCCGAAAATATTTAGATGGCATGGCCTTTTGCCGTCCAGTTTCCTACTATTCCGGAAAAATAATTTTTTCATAGTCCAAAAAATTAAAATAAAATTGAAGAACTTGAACATGATGTTACAATTGAGATCGTTCTTCCACGAGATTTATCACCTTGCACAGAATATGTTATCCTGTGAAAATTGATGCCAAACTCCTCGAAGCTTTGAGCCGTATAAACGTCCGGCCTTTAGAGCTTAATCCACACCAAATCACACAGCAACGGAGTTCTTCTTCTTCAATCCACACAATCCTCAGCCTCAAGCACTCTGGCAAGAGTCCAACTCTTGGAAGAAAACTTGACGGCCACCTTTTTTGAATGGTTAAAAACCTTAGCCTGTGAGTTGAAGAGAAGATGTGTTTATGTAAAGGATTAAGGGTGACAGCTTGAACCGCTCATTCAACCAATCCCTTCATTTCACCGCCTCAACTAAAAAGTAACTGCGGTTAAACATTAACCCGATGACATTTTATTTATCAATATATTATTATTAGCTCATTTATCAAATAAGCCTAATATATATATATTATATATATGTCATTTACATTATTGTATATATACTTTTAACCATTTATAAATTCCTTTCCCAAAAGAATTTAATGCTTTAGTATATTTTTTCATACAATAATATTCCATTCAGCAAGAGTTATTTATGTGTGATCCTCTAGGCCCATTATCACTCTGGTTTAAAGATCTATTAACTTCTAATCTAATTAGAAGTAAATTAAACCGGTTATTCCCAATAACCGTTTAATTAGTTCCGGACCTTTTTGATCACGTTGGGTCAAACAAATCCGTGTGATCCAAGAGGATCCCGGGTTCATCTTCACCCTGTCACGCACTTGTAAGTCTTCAGTTACCGTATCGCTATAATCCCTCGCTCGTTCTATGAATCCGATCCGATCGTGTGGTATGGTTATGTCAAACCACTAGTAATCGTGTCGTCTGACCATGACTTTTATAATAATTTCATGTTCGTTCCAAACGAACCGATACCACCCTGGCCAGGAATTTAGTGGAGCGTTTATGCCATGACTCATTAACTGTCTGTGATATACCTGACAGTGAGCGATCCCCTTTTGACCATTAACGGTCTTCGCATGTATCCTGATGTGGCTAATAATTCAGTGTTTCATGACTTATGGTTAAAGTCTTAACCAAACATTAAACCACACCAGTCTTCACGCAAGACTTCATTAATATCTCAGGTTAAAATATCAACGATACTACTGAGATAGTTAGATCTTCAGTTGACATTTGGTATAATTAACCATCTCAAGATCCATCAACGGATCAGTTCAGTGAACATCCTCCCAGGATGAACACCCACACATATGTGCTGGTGCACCGTACCTTTGATCGTAAGATTGGTCATCTACACATCATGCATGTTGATTTACAAGTAATCAATGTCCTAGAGTGATTACTCTCCAATCAGGAATAGTTTAAGGTATGTGTCCATATACAGTCAAACTCACATTCGAGATCCCATCTCGAAATTGACTTTACAACCACATATTCTAGGGACAATGCAAAGCAATCCACAGATTACAAGTTTACGCTGTAATTACCACTTAATTATATTGAACAAAATTGTACAACACATTCGGCCTACACGGCCCATAATTGGCCTGTAGGACACCCAAAAACTAACAGGAGGTACCAGGGTCTTAATTTGAAGATGATATCCCCCTTGCTTACATCATGGCTTCTACCAAGTAGAAGAGTAAGTCCAACACATCAACCAAAGGAATCAAGAAGAAGCCCAAGGTCAGATCTGATGCACATAGGTTTCCTTTGTCCATTGATCATTCTCTAGATAACAATATCAATTGGAAGCATACATGTTTAGCTTTTTATGCTTTGAAGAGAGAATTGTCTTAGAATTAGTTGAAGTTGTAAGGATTGAGACTTTCGGATCCGATTTTCGGAGTCGGACCCTGTAGTTCTGGCCCTAGTGGGGTCTGGGACTCTGTGTTGTTTCGCGTCGAGCCTGCAAGACGCGGTTTAAACGGCGTCCACCGTCGCAGACGCGTTTCAAGTTCTGCCACATGGGTGCCACGTGGGTTGGCTTTGGGCCGCGAAGTGTACGGCCCTGTCGAGGCGTCTGAACGGCGTCCACGTAGGACGACGCCTTTCAGACTGCGACTCTGGGTGTGTCAGAGTACGGCCCTGACTTGTCGGCTGAACGGCGTCTGCCTCGATCGACGCGTTTCAGAAACTTGTCAGAGCGGCCGTCATATCACCTGATAGGCGTCCGTGGATGTCGACGCGTTTTAGCCAGCCTCTGGTTAACCCCGCGAGCCCTCCTTCTTTCCCTCATTTTTCTCCTTCTCCCTTTCTCTCTTTCCCCTCCGGCGAACTCGGCGGCGATCCTCCTCCTCCCTCTTTTCCTTCCACCATTTCACCTTTCCCTCCACTCCATCCTCTACCTAGCTCCTACCACTACCACCTCCACCTCCACTGCGGCGTTCTACTCTCCGGACGGCGGCCGACGTCACGGTGGAGCAAGGACGACCACGGCGGTACCGGCGGCGGCGTGGGGCGAGAAGGGTGGACGGCTTGAAGCTTGGAGGAGTTCGAGTGTCCGGTAGGGTGACGGTTCCCATAGCATCGTGTTTAAACCATGTTTTTCCCCGTTTAAGCATGTTATGGATCTTTGGTTTTGGGGGGTAGAATGAGCATGTTTAGGTGTTCTTTTGATGATATGGGGGATTTGCCATGAATGTGATTTCCTATGGATTGTATTGCCCCTCTTTCTCCTCCGGTTTTGAGTAATTTTGGGGTTGTTTGGGTTGAAAAGGGAGCCCTCGGGCTCATGGCAGACTGGTTCCTGGGGTTGAAAGACGTCGTGCATGGACGACGCCTTTTTGAATGGCGTCGGGCCATCACGACGCCTTTTAGACAGGAATCGCCTGACTGAGAGTCTGCCAGTTCAGGATTCTGGGATTAAAAGACGTCATGGGTGGGCGACGCGTTTTGAATAGCGTCGGGCAGCCATGACGCCTTTTAAGGCAGAAATCCCTTGGGTAATTTCTTTGGAATTTCTGGATTTCGGTGTTAAATGGCGTCTGAGGATGTCGACGCCTTTTAAAAAGGCGACCACTGGTGTCGACGCCTTTTAGGGCCTGATTCTGAAGACTGTTTTACATGAACCTGTACATGGAGCTTGAATGGCGTCGGCCTTGGGCGACACGATTCAAGACAGAATCTCACTAGTTCATGCCAGTAAAATGTGTTCATACTGCTGGATAGTTGGTTAGTGCATACTTTAGTGTACTTGGTAGAAATGGATTCTTCATGACCGGATGACACTGCGTTGTGTGTCGTGCGATTGCGGGCTTTTCACGTGACCGGATCGTACTGTGCCGAGTTATGGTGTTTTGTGTTACTGTGGACCTGGAGTGACATTGTAGCACTTTATCACCCTGTGCTTGTGGGGGTGTGAGCACAGCGCCGGTGGGGGCGTGGGCGGGGTGACGCCTAGTGAGAGAGGGTCACCTGGTGAACCCCGGGGTCAGCTAGTACCGGTGTCGGAGTGGTACATTCGGAGAGTCACTCATGCTGAGGGAAGGAGTAGCCACCTGAGCCGGTTGGGCCGGAGTAGCTAGTGTGCTATCCGAGGGGTTACTGCTTGGCCTCAGCGGGTCGAGGTTTTCCCACCGTTGTTTGTGTGGTTGGTGAGCTCTACCGAGACGGCAGTTGTAGATTCCCTAGTCGGCTGGTTTAGAATATGCATGTTTATTATATTTTTGATTGCATGTGATTCCACGTTGAGAATTAGGAATTGTACTTACAACTGTGCTCGTTACTTTACTGTTAGCTGTACTTTGCACTTGTGGGTGTGTGCGTGGGCAGTGGGGATCGAAGGATCCCTACTGAGTCTTGTTTTGAGACTCACCCCTGCGGTTTTCAGGTGAGGACTCCCAGCAGACCTAGAGCGGCGTGTGCGGCCGCGTGTTGAGCGCCTTCAGCGGTTGTTCCGGGGTATGCCCCGATGTAGTTGTAATTTATTTCTGGCCTGTATGTTTAACTATTTCTTTTCAGTTGGAGTATGTAATTATTTGCTGTATCGAGTCGCATTGTAATAATTTTAATTCCTGCACTTTCATTTCAATTCAATGCGATGTGAATGTTTAGCTTAGTTTATTATTTATTTCCCAGACTTACTAGATCCTGGTTTGGTTCCAAATTAATGATTCGGTACCCATTTAGTAATCGGATCCCCGATTATAGGGTGGCAGGTCGTTACAGTTGGTATCAGAGCATACGGTCTGGCAAATAAATGAATAACTAGGTTAAATGTCGTAATTTCGGCAAATAAATACATTATCCCATACAGGCACGGCGGTAGCATAGGTTTTAGGACTCTAATTAGAACCTTTTGATGTTGTAATTGTAGGCGAGTAGATGGCTCCCAGGAAGAGGATGCCGGTTATTCGAGAGCGGGGAGATGCCCCTAGTGGGTCCGAGGCAGGGAGGCCGAGTGTAGAGCAGTTTATGGAGGCCATGATGGACACTATGGCTAGATATCAGACGCGAGATCCTAGTGAGAGTTCTAGTGCTCGGGGAGGGTCCACAGCTACACTTGAGAGGTTCCTGAAGCTGAGGCCACCTCACTTCACCGGTCGTCCCGACCCTGATGAGGCCATTCACTGGCTTAGAGAGATAGAGAAGACCTTCGATACCATGGATTGTGCAGCGATAGAGAGGACCCCGTTGGCTACCTTCATGCTGAAGGATAGCGCCTATGACTGGTGGACCACATTGAAGAGTTTGTCTTATGAGGACAGGAGTCTTAGGGAAATTTCATGGGAGACCTTTGTTAAGGAGTTCAATGCACAATATTTCCCTAGACATGTACAGAGAGCCAAGGAGAGGGAGTTTATGGATCTGACGCAGGGGAGTATGACGGTACTTGAGTATCAGGCGAAGTTTTTTTCGCTGGGATGATTCGTGCCTTTCATATCTGGGGACGAGGAGCGTCGTACGGAGAGGTTTGTGGACGGACTGAGGCTTAGTCTGAGGAACTTCGTGGCGTCCCACTGTTGTACAGACTTGGCGTCAGCAGTTAGGTGTGCAGCAGCAGTAGAGGCTCAGCAGAACCAGTCGGCCCGGGAGAGAGGAGTAACTGCTCAGGGGCCAGTGCGTGGCAGGGGTAAGGCAGCGACACCGGCTCCTTCGGTTGGATCGGGATCGTCGTCACTCGGCTCCCGATTCAGGAGATTCTTCCGAGGCGGTGGCAGCAGTAGTGGCAGCAGCGGCAGCAACAGGCCCAGGCAGGGTCAGCAGAGTCAGTCAGTGTCCAGTGCACCGCAGGAGCCAGCTCAGAGGCTTCCAGCAGTTTGCCAGCACTGTGGGGGTGCCCATGGCGGAACTCAGTGTCCCACTCTTCCCAGAAGGTGTTTTACTTGCGGCCAACAAGGCCATCTGGCGAGGCAGTGCCCGCAGGGGCATGGTCAGGGTTCAGGTGATCAGAAGAAGCCGAGGACCCAGGGGAGAGTTCTAGCTATCACCAGGAGGGAGGCTCGCACATCCAACTTGGTGGAAGGTACACTTTCTGTCCTTGGGAACTCTGCACATGTGTTGATCGATTCGGGTGCTTCGCATTCTTTCATTTCCGAGCAGTTCCTAGATATTCTTTCTGCACCCGTTGATGAGTTAGCTGATGGCTTGATGGTAGAGGTTCCTTTTGGAGACTTCATGATATCTTATAATTGTTTGAGGAACGTTCCTTTGACCATTGAGGGTCATGTGCTACCTGCCCAGTTGGTTGTACTTGCTATACGTGACTTTGATATCATCCTGGGTATGGATTGGTTGGAAGCCTTTTATGCGGAGGTGGACTGCCACAGGAAGAGGTTGCGCTTCTCTATTTCGGACATCCCGACCTTCTCTTTCCAAGGTATTAGGCTTTCTTCTCGAGGCATTCTCATTTCTGCCTTTAAGGCACGGAGGTTGCTTGCTGGTGGTTGTGAGGCTTTCCTTGCCTCTGTTGTTGTTTCTGATGTCCGTTCTAGTCCCAGTCCTTGGGAGGTGCCCGTGGTTTGTGATTTCGTAGATGTGTTTCCTGAGGAGCTGCCTGGCCTTCCTCCTCAGCGAGAGGTCGAGTTTACCATCGAGCTTGCACCAGGTACGGCGCCCTTGTCTAAGGCCCCGTATCGGATGGCGCCAGCCGAATTCGCTGAGTTGAAGGTGCAGTTGCAGGAGTTGCTGGATAAGGGTTTCATTCGTCCCAGTACATCTCCATGGAGTGCTCCAGTTCTGTTTGTTAGAAAGAAGGATGGTTCTTTGAGATTGTGCATTGACTATAGGCAGCTGAACCAGGTGACAATAAAGAATAAGTACCCGCTTCCAACGATCGATGATTTGTTGGATCAGCTGCAGTCCGCGAAGGTGTTTTCCAAGATCGACCTGAGATCTGGATATTATCAGATGAGGATCCGGGATGTTGATGTTAGCAAGACGGCTTTCAGGACTCGGTATGGACATTATGAGTTTTTGGTTATGCCCTTCGGCTTGACCAATGCTCCGGCGGCCTTTATGGATCTGATGAACAGAGTCTTCAGGATCTACTTGGATCAGTTTGTAGTAGTATTTGTTGATGATATTTTGATATATTCTTCTTCTGAGGAAGAGCACGCCACTCATCTTCGGGTGGTGTTGCAGGTCCTAAGGGAGCACCAACTCTATGCCAAGTTCAGCAAATGCGAATTCTGGCTAGACAAGGTGCACTTCCTTGGGCATGTCATTTCTGGTAAGGGCATCGCGGTGGATCCAGCCAAAATCGAGGCGGTGATAGATTGGAGCAGGCCGACTTCAGTGACTGAGATCAGGAGCTTTCTGGGGCTTGCTGGTTATTACAGGCGGTTTGTTCAGGGGTTTTCTTCTATAGCGGCCCCCTTGTCGAGGTTGACTCGAAAGGGAGTTCGTTTTGTGTGGACCGAGGAATGTGAGCAGAGTTTTATGGAGTTAAAGGCCCGCCTCACGTCAGCCCCAGTGTTGGTGCTTCCATCTGGGACAGGTGGATTCGTGGTTTATTCAGATGCGTCCCGTCGAGGTTTGGGCCCAGTCCTAATGCAGCATGGCAGGGTAGTTGCTTATGCTTCTCGGCAGCTGAAGAAGCATGAGGAGAACTATCCTACCCATGATTTGGAACTTGCAGCCGTGGTGTTTGCACTTAAGATCTGGAGGCATTACTTATATGGAGAGAAATTTCAGGTTTTCACCGATCACAAGAGCTTGAAATATGTGTTCACTCAGAGGGACCTGAATCTGAGGCAGCGGAGGTGGATGGAGTTTATCAAGGATTATGACTTTGACCTTTCTTATCATCCGGGCAAGGCTAATGTAGTGGCAGACGCCTTGAGTCGGAAGACGGTCATGTCATACCTTATGGTTCGAGAGTGGAAATTGTTCGAGCAGGTGGTAGAATCTTCCTTTAGGGTTCCACGTGAAGATGGCAGAGCCGTGCTGGTCAGTTTGACTGTGAGACCAGCTGTGTATCATGCTGTGATTGAGGCTCAGAGGGCAGATGCTCAGTTACCACAGATTCTCCAGAGGTCAGAGGTGGAATTATGGGATGACGGTACTGTCAAGTTCAGAGGCAGACTTTATGTCCCGACTGAGGAGGACGTGCGCAGATGTGTTCTTGATGAGGCGCACCGTTCGAGATATGCAGTGCATCCAGGGACAACGAAGATGTATCATTGTTTGAGGAGACACTTCTGGTGGCCCAGTATGAAGAAAGATGTGGCTGAATATGTGGCTAGATGTATGACTTGTCAGCAGGTTAAAGTCGAGCATCAGAGACCTGGAGGATTGCTGCAGCCCTTGCCGATTCCAGAGTGGAAATGGGAGCACGTGACGATGGACTTTGTGATGGGATTGCCTGCATCCCCTAGCAGGAGAGACGCCATCTGGGTCATCGTTGATCGGCTGACCAAGTCGGCACACTTCCTAGCTATTAGGTCGGTCGGCAAGCTGGCAAAGTTGTTTGTAGACCAGATCATCTCTCTGCACGGGGTGCCTTTGTCCATTGTATCAGATCGAGATCCGAGGTTTACTTCCAGATTCTGGAAGAGCTTTCAGCAGGCATTGGGCACTCAGCTGGCTTTCAGCTCGGCCTACCATCCCGAGACAGACGGGCAGTCAGAGAGAACCATTCAGACCTTGGAGGATATGCTCAGGGTATGTTGCCTTGATTGGGGAGGTTCTTGGGAGCAGCATTTGTCCACAGTGGAATTTGCCTACAACAACAGTTACCATTCTAGTATCGGCATGGCGTCTTATGAGGCTTTGTATGGGCGACCGTGTCGATCTCCGGTGTGTTGGTCCGAGATCGGTGAGAGGCAGATAGCAGGACCTGAGTTAGTACAGCAGTGTGCTGAGATTGCCAGGACTGTTCAGCAGAGGTTGACCGCAGCTCAGAATAGACAGAAAAGTTATGCAGACATCCGACGGAGACCACTTGAGTTTGAAGTTGGGGACCACGTGTTTCTCTGAGTCTCTCCCTCCAAGGGTGTGATGAGATTCGGGAAGCGAGGCAAGCTGAGTCCGCGATATATTGGGCCTTTTCCCATTCTTGCTCGAATTGGGGAAACCGCGTATCAGCTGGCCTTGCCGCCCAGTCTTGCAGGAGTGCACGATGTGTTCCATGTTTCCTTACTGAGAAAGTATGTTCAGGATCCGTCCCATGTGTTGGATTTTTCAGAGTTGGAGGTCGCTGAGGACCTGTCCTTTCCAGAGTATCCTGTACGCATTGAGGATCGCAGAAAGCAGGTCTTGCGGAACAAGATTGTACCGTTGGTCAAGGTGATTTGGCAGTACCGCTCCGGAGGTGAGGCAACCTGGGAGCGAGAGGATGAGATGCGGGAGCAGTTCCCTTACCTTTTTTTCGTAAGTTTCCTTGTGAACTTGTATCCCTGTTTTGACCTTGTTAATTCTAGCGGTCAATTTCGGGGGCGAAATTCTTTTAAGGGGGGGAGAATGTAAGGATTGAGACTTTCGGATCCGGTTTTCGGAGTCGGACCCTGTAGTTCTGGCCCTAGTGGGGTCTGGGCTCGACGCGGTTTAAACGGCGTCCACTGTCGCAGACGCGTTTCAGGTTCTGCCACGTGGGTTGGCTTTGGGCCGCGAAGTGTACGGCCCTGTCGAGTCGTCTGAACGGCGTCCACGTAGGACGACGCCTTTCAGACTGCGACTCTGGGTGTGTCAGAGTACGGCCTTGACTTGTCGGTTGAACGGCGTCTGCCTCGATCGACGCGTTTCAAAAACTTGTCAGAGCGGCCGTCATATCACCTGATAGGCGTCCGTGGATGTCGACGCGTTTTAGCCAGCCTCTGGTTAACCCCGCGAGCCCTCCTTCTTTCCCTCATTTTTCTCCTTCTCCCTTTCTCTCTTTCCCCTCCGGCGAACTCGGCGGCGATCCTCCTCCTCCCTCTTTTCCTTCCACCATTTCACCTTTCCCTCCACTCCATCCTCTACCTAGCTCCTACCACTACCACCTCCACCTCCACTGCGGCGTTCTACTCTCCGGACGGCGGCCGACGTCACGGTGGAGCAAGGACGACCACGGCGGTACCGGCGGCGGCGTGGGGCGAGAAGGGTGGACGGCTTGAAGCTTGGAGGAGTTCGAGTGTCCGGTAGGGTGACGGTTCCCATAGCATCGTGTTTAAACCATGTTTTTCCCCGTTTAAGCATGTTATGGATCTTTGGTTTTGGGGGGTAGAATGAGCATGTTTAGGTGTTCTTTTGATGATATGGGGGATTTGCCATGAATGTGATTTCCTATGGATTGTATTGCCCCTCTTTCTCCTCCGTTTTTGAGTAATTTTTTGGGGTTGTTTGGGTTGCATAGGGAGCCCTCGGGCTCATGGCAGACTGGTTCCTGGGGTTGAAAGACGTCGTGCATGGACGACGCCTTTTTGAATGGCGTCGGGCCATCACGACGCCTTTTAGACAGGAATCGCCTGACTGAGAGTCTGCCAGTTCGGGATTCTGGGACTAAAAGACGTCATGGGTGGGCGACGCGTTTTGAATAGCGTCGGGCAGCCATGACGCCTTTTAAGGCAGAAATCCCCTGGGTAATTTCTTTGGAATTTCTGGATTTCGGTGTTAAATGGCGTCTGAGGATGTCGACGCCTTTTAAAAAGGCGACCACTGGTGTCGACGCCTTTTAGGGCCTGATTCTGAAGACTGTTTTACATGAACCTATACATGGAGCTTGAATGGCGTCGGCCTTGGGCGACGCGATTCAAGACAGAATCTCACTAATTCATGCCAGTAAAATGTGTTCATACTGCTAGATAGTTGGTTAGTGCATGCTTTAGTGTACTTGGTAGAAATGGATTCTTCATGACCAGATGACACTGCGTTGTGTGTCGTGCGATTGCGGGCTTTTCACGTGACCGGATCGTACTGTGCCGAGTTATGGTGTTTTGTGTTACTGTGGACCTGGAGTGACATTGTAGCGCTTTATCACCCTGTGCTGGTGGGGGCGTGAGCACAGCGCCGGTGGGGGCGTGGGCGGGGTGACGCCTAGTGAGAGAGGGTCACCTGGTGAACCCTGGGGTCAGCTAGTATCGGTGTCGGAGTGGTACATTCGGAGAGTCACTCATGCTGAGGGAAGGAGTAGCCACCTGAACCGGTTGGGCCGGAGTAGCTAGTGTGCTATCCGAGGGGTTACTGCTTGGCCTCAGCGGGTCGAGGTTTTCCCACCATTGTTTGTGTGGTTGGTGAGCTCTACCGAGACGGCAGTTGTAGATTCCCTAGTCGGCTGGTTTAGAATATGCATGTTTATTATATTTTCGATTGCATGTGATTCCACGTTGAGAATTAGGAACTGTACTTACAACTGTGCTCGTTACTTTACCGTTAGCTGTACTTTGCACTTGTGGGTGTGTGCGTGGGCAGTGGGGATCGAAGGATCCCTACTGAGTCTTGTTTTGAGACTCACCCCTGCGGTTTTCAGGTAAGGACTCCCAGCAGACCTAGAGCGGCGTGTGCGGCCGCGTGTTGAGCGCCTTCAGCGGTTGTTCCGGGGTATGCCCCGATGTAGTTGTTATTTATTTCTGACCTGTATGTTTAACTATTTCTTTTCAGTTGGAGTATGTAATTATTTGCTGTATCGAGTCGCATTGTAATAATTTTAATTACTGCACTTTCATTTCAATTCAATGTGATGTGAATGTTTAGCTTAGTTTATTATTTATTTCCCAGACTTACTAGATCTTGGTTTGGTTCCAAATTAATGATTCGGTACCCATTTAGTAATCGGATCCCCGATTATAAGGTGGCGGGTCGTTACAGAAGTGTCCTCTGCGAATTGCTGCGTTTGCTAAGTATGAAAGGAATCTGGTTCCTCCCATTCTGAGAACTAGAGTTTCTCCAGCAGAGATCCAAATCCGAATTCCTTGAACAAAAGACGTAGGAGATTGTTACTACTCATGCTCTCATGGCACCTCAATTCTTCATGCAATTTTTGTGATCTTCTCTCTGTACTTATTCTCCTTTTTGAGTGATTGACAAAAAGGAGAAGACATAGTCTATCCAACAATCCATCTATACATCACTAAATACTTTCTTAAATTCATTCAATATATAGAACTTAATTTCTAGCACATAGTCCTACTCTATGTTTTTCTTTATGTGATATGCTTGTATTGTGTGTTATATTCTTGCATTTTCAGAAGTTTTGTCATCATCAAAAAGGGGGAGATTGTCAATTTGTGTACTTATTTGACTCCTATATTTTGGTAATAACAAACAACGAAAATGTTGACAATAAGCGTTATTTATAATTCCTTAAATAACTTTATTTAACTATTTTATATGTTGTCAGTATCTTTATTATATGTTTAGTTCTAGACTTAGTCGAATTCAGGAGATCTATGGTCATATCGATTATAGACTTAATTGAAAAATCGATTAAGTATCTATCGCTAATCGATTATCAGTTTATATGTGTGTTCTGTCTTAGTTAATCGATTCATTGTTCAATTCGATTACATGACTCTAATCGATTAAGGACAAAGTCTTAATCGATCACCTATTTCGATTATCGCCAATCGATTACTACTTCGGTTGCTCCCTTCGATTAACATGGTAACTCTAATCGATTACGTTTTTACGTTCTCACTTCGACTATCGATATGTTGAGATTCGATTATGAGTTCAAGTTTTTAACTTAGATTATCAATAGAACACAAATCGATTATTGAGTTTATACTTCAATTACTGATATTAGATTAATTAATTACTCCTATTGCTTGAACTTTGATTACTGCTAACTGATTAATCAATTACTCGTATCGCTTGAGACTTCAATTACAATTTTACGATTAATCGATTACTATTATATGTTTAATCGATTATTATTACTGTTTAAATTTAATCGATTATTGTAACTGTTTGTAACTCCGATTACTGTTGCAAGATTAATCAATTACTGTGACTAATTTGTACTTCGATTATAGTTTTATGACTAATCGATTACTGTGCTAGGGTCAATCGATTTTGAGACTCGAATTAAATTTCGATTATCATTATGCTCTCAAATCGATTAACCTTTATTTCTTGACTTCGATTAATTACCTTCTTCAAATCGATTATTAGGTATTTTGTTAGGGATTTTGACTTCGATTATCCGTGGTTGCTGAACCGATTATTGTATATCTTTCTCTAGCGATTATTGATTTGATCTTGGTGTTTCTATGCTGGATGATTGTTTTAAAAAATATTAATCAATTTTATGTCTTATCAGTTTATTTATTTTTTCAATCTTGATATGCATGATCTGATTGTCTAATCTTGTATCAGATCTTTTATTGGTCATTGCGTTTGTGTTCTTTTTTTTTAAATCTTAACTTTCTACTAGAGAGATTTTCTACAGCTTTGACTGACACCTTTTAGACTTTTCATGATCTCCTATAATATGGAATTCTTCTACACTGACACACGGGATAGAAAAAGTATGGTTACCCTTTTTGTGTATCTTTTTATTTCAGGCTATTGATAGGAGATCTTTCCAAGTGGTCTGAGGTTGTACTTGAGTACCCTTGGGCTATGCGCACTTGGTTACTTGTGAAGATCTGTTATGTCAGTAGAAACTCTCTCCCTCCTGCTCAAGATTCAAACGTTAGACATAGCAAGAAGCTTCGATCAAACATTCTGTTTGTCCAATCTAACACATAGACTTTGAAGGATGGCTATATGATCTGAAGCTCATGATTAATTGAACAAGAATGAGAAAGCAGACATAGAAATCAGAGAGATTTGTGCATAGAGCTAAATTGAACCTCTTTTGTGTGAAATAAAGCTTGCAATAGATGGAGAGTGTTAGAGAAGCCTTCGAAAGCTCAAGAATTTTCTCTGCACTCACTAAGGCTTTGGGAGACTGCCTCGAGATCAAGAACTGTATTTATCATTTTACAATTGTCTAAATTCTTGATCCTATTTGTGTTCACTTGTGAACACTTGCCTTTTCTAAGGCACCCCTGTATTTATTTCATCTTACAGTTTCCTTGTGTTTTCCTTTTCCTGGTTGTAGGAAGAGAGGGCCTATTGTGTGCAGGAGGTTGTCTCCTCTTCACTGTGTTGAAGAGTTGACTAACAGTTGCTGGGGGTTGTTTGCTTAAGTTATAACCTGCAAGGGGTTGGTACCTTGCTGTAGTGGAACTCCCAAGATGTTTGCTTGGGGACTGGTCGTAGGTATGAACAGACCAAACCAGATAAATTCAGTACCCATGTGTGTTTGCTCCTTGTTCTTCCGCTTTCTGTCCAGTTTAATTTTCCATTATTTTCTGCAATATGTTTAGCAAAATTTTTATAACCCATTCACCCCCTCCTCTAGGTTCTACATAGCTGGGAAACACTCCTTTCCCTCCCTAAATCCAACAAGCCTTTCCTTACCAGTTCCAACAAGACTTGCCCTTGCCTCCTTCATCACTGGTACCATCAAGCTCTTGGATGTTTATAATGTTGTCCCTGCGGAGGTCAAGTAGCTCCACCATATCCACCTCCTATTGCTCTTTTTCGCACATTTGCTATTGTCTAGTGTTCCACCACTGCCGGAGGTGATGGGAAAGTAGAAGGGTTCGTTCTAGGTCGTGACATTTCTATGGCCACTAGTTATTTGGTCCGAGATTTGGCACAATGGGGGGAGCCACCCCCAAAGGGAAGGGTGACCGCCCTATGGCAGGTGCTTTATACTGTGGAGGCCATGTCAATGATAATCGTGGGGACCTTGGTGGGATCCCTCCGCCAGATGATCGATCTGGGTGTTATGGCCAAGGTTTTTGTGAACTATGCTTGGCTGAAGGTAGTCGCTCAAGAGAGGCGAGAAGAGGCGAGACTGTAAGGTTGGGAGGAGGGGGCAGCTAGGGTCGGGAGAAGGAAGCTGGCTAGCAAACCATGGCTTGATGTGCCACATGGCTCGTGTCAAACCATTGCGTCCCTTCTAGTTATATCCCCATGTTTTAGTTATGACAAACAATGAAGAATAAAATATAATCATATCATACTTGAGTTGTTATCAACATATTTAATCGATTTTCCTAAGTGGATTAACCATGTAATATAGTCTTAAATTATATTGTTCTAGGACTTGGTCGATTTTAAGAGTTAATAGAGCTTACACTCTTTTCTCATATCAATTAACTCTCTGAAATATCGATTAAGTCTCACCCCTAATCAATTACATAATGAATAGGCTAACAACTTTGTATGGATAATTTAATCGATCCATTTCATCGATTAAGTCTTTCACGTCGGGTCATTTGATCGATCTCGCTATTGAGTAAGTATGATATCCATGCTCACTTGATCGATTAAGTGTAGTGACTATCAATTGTTTCTATTAGCTACCGATCTCTTTAATTGACCAGTTTAGGCACTTTATTGAATCACCTATTTTCTATCGACTAATTAGCTTGGTGAATTAATTATTTGTTTTGACTATTGGTTCTTTGCCCGTTATCTATTAACTGATAGTTATCGACTAATTGATGTCGCATTTCACATAATCAATTAAATGGTTGTTTAATGATTAACTTGAACATCGATTATTTCTCTCTAGCTTATATATTTGGCGCATTGATTTGTGCTTACCTGAATTGATTAAGTGGTTATGTTTCCTTTAATTAATCGATATTCTATGTAATGAACTTGGACTTAATCAATTACTTCATTATGATAAACATTTGTACACACGAAACACATAATGAATATATCGACATTTTATTAATGAATGAGAATTACTGGAATTTTAGTCCATCATATCTAATGTGATTGGCTTGTAGGACATCCTAATTCCTTCAACTTCTTCTTTATTTCTTCTTCAGCTTCCCAGGTTACTTCTTCAGTGGAATAATTCCTCCACATAACTTTCACTAATGGAATCACCTTGATTCTCATCACTTGCTCCTTGTGATCTAGAATCTTCATAGGCTACTCAATATAAGAGAGCTGGCTGCACCTACTGAGGTTCATATTCAATTATATGTGATGAATCTTGCACATACTTCCTGAGTATAGACACATGGAAGATTGGATGTACACTTGATAATGTGGGTGGCAATGCCAATTTATAAGTAATAGATCCATCTCTCTCCAGAATCTCAAAGGAACCAGTAAATCTTGGACTCAGCTTGCCCTTCTTACCAAATCTCATCACTCTTTTCATAGAGGATACTTTCAGAAACATATGATCTCCAATGTCAAACTTTAGCTCCCTTTTCTTATTATCTCTATAGCTCTTCTGCCTACTCTGTGCTGCCAACAATTACTTCTTGATAAACTCAATTTTCTGATTCTTGCACAATCTAGGGGCCTAATAAGCTTTTCTCTCTAACTTCTGTCTAACACACAGGTGATCTGCATGGCCTTCCATAAGGAGCTTCATATGCTACCATTCCAGTGCTAACACGATAATTGTTATTATGTGCAAATTCCACCAATGACAACTTCTCATCTTAGGTCTCTTTCCGCTCTAAACTGTAGGCTCTGAACATATCTTCTAGTTCTGAATGGTCCTCTCTGACTATACATCTGTTTATGGATGAAATGCAGAGCTGAACTTTAACTGAGTCCCCAAAGCTTCTTGTAAGCTTCTCCAAAATCTTATAGTAAATGTTAGATCTTTGTCTGATATAATAGAAACTGGTGCACGATCCAATTTGACAATTTCCTCAATGTATAGCTTGGCCAAAGCTTCCAAACCCTGAGTCTTCTAAGTACCCAAAAAGTAAGCTGACTTGGTCAATTAGTCCACAATTACCCAAATCATATCATACTTTTTCCTGGTCTTGGGCTGACAAACAACAAAATCTATAGTAATATGTTCCCACTTGCTTTAGGGAATCTCCATTAACTGCAAATGTACAACAGTTCTCTGATGTTTAGCCTTAACCTATTGACAAGTTAAAAATCTTGAAACAAATTCAACAATATCTTTCTTTATGCTTGACCACCAAAAATTCTTCTTCAGATCTCTATACATGTTAGTATTTCCTGGGTGAATAGAAAATGAAGACTTATGTGCATCAACCAACAATTCCTTCTTAAACTCTTTATCACCGAACAAACACAGTCTACTGATGTGTGTGCGATATGCGTTGTTAAACGCTTATGGCAACCAACTTCAAAATTACTAGGACTCACAATGGATTTTAAAATAGTTAAACGTTGAGAACATAGTCGATCTTCAGAGAAATAGATTTTAGAGTTGAAAACCTTGGATTTTTAATTAGAAATCTTAAGAGAAATAGAAATTTAGATTAAGAGGATATTAAAATTAAAAACTTTCACTATTTATCTACCCTAAGGATGAAACAAGTGAAAATTAGAGGGAGATTCATTGCACAATTTAAATGCCTATTAAACACAACAAATTAATCAACTAAATCTAATGAAAGCACGTAAATGTAATTAAATGAATTCATCTTAAGAAAACAACAATCGCAGCCACATTTAGAAAAGCGAGAGAGAGGATTAAAGGAAGAAAATAGGACTAAAAAGAACAATAACGTGAGATAAAGAAAGATTACAATGAGTCTTAACAGAAATAAAAATACAACCTAATAAATTAACACCTAGAAGCAAATAAAATAAACTATAGGAAGAATAAAACTGGAAAGAGAAAAAAAAAAAAACACAGTATGACTGCACAGTAGTAGCGACTGTGAGAAGGGGGGTTTGACATAGTGGCCCAGAGATGGCGTAGTGTGCCGTACTTGTACGGTGGGCGAAATGTGGATGGCGGAGGGCGCAACAGAGGCCACGTGGCGGCGGCGGGAGGTGAGAGAGCCTCGTGGTGCGGTTGCTGGCTAGAAGGGTGCTTTGAAGGTGGCGCGTAGTAGCATGGGGGCATGGCTCGGTTCTCGCACGTTTGGCACAGGCGATGATGGAGGGCGAGCAAATGCCCTAACCATGCGGCATAGAGGGCGCGTGAGCAGCGCTGCGAGCGAGACGTCGTCGTGGGGCACTACAACCGAGGAAGGGAGAGAGAGATAGCGAGAGAAAGAGAGAGAGAGAAAGGGACAGATAAGAAAGAGGAGAGATAGAAAGAAGGGGAGAGAGCGTGCGCCGGGAGAGAGAAAGAGAAAGAGAAGAAGGCAAAGAAGAAAAAGAAAGAGGGGAGAAGAGAGAGAGCTTATGGGGGAGAGAGAGAGAGAGAGAGAGAACAATAAAGAGAGAGGGAGAGGGTTCGGAGATGAGAGAGAGGAGAAGAGAGAGAGGATGGAGAGAGGCTTTAAAAGAGAGAGAGACATAGAATTCTTTAAAAGAGGGAAGAGAGAGAAAAAGGAAAGAGAAAAGGGGGGGGGGGCTCTTCCTTTGCTCTTTGGGGAAGGGGCACCCACTAGGGCACCCCTGGAAATGGTAGATTGTCCATTTTCCCCTTGTTTTGCTCTTTTTGCAAAAATAAAGGATAGTAATTTTGGGATTTGAACACTCGTCCTTTCCACAAGTGTCAAAGGCTCTAACCAACTGTGCCACTTGCTCTTTATGTCCTGTTCATACAAAATAAATTCAAATTAGATTTCTATGGTGAACAAAATAATAATTCTTGTAGGTGCTCAAATCGTGTGTGCTATTATCATGATATCGTATGTTATATGATTAACAAATTTAATCTAAGATCGTAATCGCCAGAAACCGAGGGTTTCAAAAGAAAAAATTGATCGCTTACCTTGCAACTAAGAGATTGTATTCTTTTGTTCTTCTCTTTCGGACGGCCAAAAAAGAAGAGCCCTTTCTTTTGTTTACTCTTATTTTTGTAATTATTTGCTCTTTTTCTTCTTTCTCCAAGCTTTTCTTCAATCCTTCCAATCCTTCCTTCACTTTGAACCTTGCAAAAGAATTAAACAAAGAAAAGAGAAGAAATATTACAGCAATGGGATAGTGTAGTATCTATTCTAATCAAATAAACTGACATGCAACTAAACTAAAAATAACTCACTTTTTGTTTGATTCTTTAAACCCCTAATATGGACATGGGTTTGGAAAAGATGAAGTGGGTGTGTGTATGGATTGATGTGATGAAAAACTATATGAAAACAATGATGAAACTATATGAAATCAATGAAGAAATAATGAAAAATTAAAGAAGAAGATGGTTGGTTTGATGGCCCCTTCAAAGTCTTGGTCTTCTTGAGCTTTAATGGAGGAAGATGATGAAAAAAATGAGCCTTTGGGTTGCTGTCCACGTTTTCCTCTTTTAGAGCCTTCAAAATACCTTGCAAGAACTTCAAAACCACCAATTGCCTTCCTTTTTCAAAGGTCAATGTACATATGTATATATAGAGGCTTCAATTAAGATTGTTTGGCCTTCAAAAGGGCTCTCCTGCGGATCAGACTTACCATGGATAGACATGGAAGGAATTTACATCCTTTTCAACCTTTGGAACCGAATTATCTTAGCCAAATGATATTTAATAGGAAACTGCTTGAAACACGTTGTCCATTAGGGACGCCATTTATCCAATTAAAGCGCAGAAAATAGTAGTAATAATTCGGAAAGGAAATCGAAAAACATTAGGAAAGCTAAAAGGCGTCGTCCATTAGTGACGTGCTTTAGATAATTAGAAAATTAATTCGAATTTAAAATCGAAAACTCAGACGGATTAGGACTTAAATGGCGTCGTTCATAGACGACGTCATTCAGTTAAATCTATCTAAATTTGGGAATTTAATTCTGAACTGATTTCTGTCAGAAATCTAAATGACGTCGATCATGGACGATGCTAATTAACCAAGTTCGAGAAAAATCAATAAAAATTAATTAATCATTAAAAATCAGACCATTCTGGGACATTATAATTGTGACATGAAATTTACTCAATATGAAGTCAAAATTAGCATGTCTACAATTGTCCCACCTTGGCATTGACTTTGCAAGGAAGTGAAATAGAAAGGAATTTACTGAAAAGGTGATGGTAAGGTGTGATGAGACACGCTCTCAACATCATATGATATGAATCTTTCTCAAAATAATCAGTGAAGTAACTCAAAGTGATCAATAGAATCAATCATGTCTGGATGAAGTAGACAAAAGAAATAAAATAAAGTCGATCAACATCTACGATTGGGAAGTACCCTAGGTCACAAACCTTACAGGTTTCATTATGGAGAGCGATTATCAGCCAATGTGGACGTGCTACAACCATGATGGAGCTTAAAGGAAACAAGAAAATTTGGGATAAAGAATCCAAGTAAGAAGGAATTCCAAAGATATTTTCAAGAAAACCTTAAAGATAATTGAGAGATCAATTCGGAATGGAATATCTCACATCACGTTGGGATTTTTTTAGATTAATGGTCTGAAATTTAATCAATAACTAATTCTTACTACAATTATTTCAAAGTCCTACATGATGCATGCTGGGCTAAAAAGAAAATTAAAATGAAATAAAATATAAATTAATCAAAGATAATAGTGTTAAACTGTCATTGATGAGTCAAGACACCAATCCTGTAATCTAGTGCTAAGTCGAAGCTCGTTTCTCCACGTACCGTTTCACAAAAGCAGAACCATCGTCCCCATCAATCAACAATCCAACGGCCTATTCGTGCGATTAAGAATCATCTGGAATTATCACTGTTTTTATTGAAGGGTAATTCAAATTCCAGTTTCATCAAAACCTCATGGTCCATGTTATAATCTGATAAATGTTTATCATATAGTAATGATAATGCAAATCAATTATATAATGAATATAAGGATAGAGATGACCGTTCTTATAGTCACGGCTGGGACTCAGTGAAACTCCCACAGTGGAACCTTATTAGAAACTTCGGCATCATTTCCATTTCCTTGAATTTTCCTGCACTCAGATTTCATTAGTAACTTCATGCAAAAGAATAAACATGAACAAATAGCAGATAATATGCAGTTTTGGAAAATGTCAGAAAATTCTTAAAAAGGCGTCGCTCTGAGTCGACATCATTTAAATGACGTCGCCCTGTCTAGATGCCATTTAACTTACTGAAACAGGTTGCTCTAACTCCAATACAGACTCTACTTTCCTCCCTTAAACTCCCTCTTCTCGGAAAGGGCTTTCCAACTTCGCAAATCACTATATAACCTCTCTTTCTCCAATTCAATTCAACACAACAAGCAATCAATAGGAAAAACTAGAGAATTCTCTTCAAGACTCAAGGGAAAAGAGGTGAAAGAGGAATAAATCAATCAATCAAGAAGGGAATCATTTTTATTCAAAGAAGATGGCTAGCTTTGTTAAGGACTCCTCAAACAAGAGGGCAAGGAAGATGATTAAGAGGTTTTCTGATGTGGAAGGCCATCTAAGTGGGAGAGATTTTAACCTACAAGTAAGTTACTCTCTCTTTCCTATTCAAATTTTTATTCTTTTCTTCATTCTTTTACATGAATTCTCCATACTCCAAATTCTTTTCAATGTAATAGAACTATGCTATTTTCTTTTCAAGAGATATCCTTTCTTCCCCGGTCCAAGACGATTTTCTTCTCTTCTATGGATCTACAAGCTAGTTGGAAAAATCAATCTCTCCATGCAATCTTATATATCCAAATGGCACATCTAAGGATTGATTATCTATGCTAAACATTACAAAAGCACACTCATAGATTGGGCTTTAATGGGCACTTTGATCGAGCTGTGGCACCCCCAAACTCATACTTTTCTTTTCTCCACATTCGAAGCCATTGTCCTTCTAGAAGAAGTTGAACTCTTATTGAGCCTTCCTAAGCTGAAGGTCAACAATGATGAACCTGATTGACTGAGATGATGCTCATGAGGGAAAAGATCAATAGTCATCAATTCTTGAATAAGATTATGAAGAATCCAAAAGAAATTCAAGGCTGTCTTACTCAGAAGGGGATCAATCTTGCAAAGTTGGCTGAATGGATCTTGAAAAAGATAGAAAATCTCAATGAAGGAAATATAGAGACTGTGATGATGGCATTCACTGCATGTTTAGTTGGAGCACTATTATTCCCTGCCTAAGATAATATTTTGGAAGATGATTAGATCAGCGCAATCAATGAGATCCTTGAAGGAAAGCAGATCCGCATAGCAGTCTTAGCCTATCTCTACAGTGGGCTCTTTACACCTTCTATGGGTCAATCTCCTTATGGCAGTATGCTACTATTAGCTCTATAGGTGGAATTCCACTTCAAATTCAACTATAATGAGGAAAAAGTTCCAAGGATATCCTAAATGCACCAACGTAGTCCTATCTACGATATTGCCAACATTGTGAAGTTCAATGACAATAGGACCAATCGAGTGCCCAACCTCAAGACTCGAGCTGACTGGCGCGCTTATTTCAAGACTATGTCCAAAACTGGATTCGAATCCACGCCACTTGCTCTCATGGAAAAGGTGGTTCGAGTGCGTTGTGGTGCTGGCACAGAGCTTCGACTGATCGGGGCGATCGAATTCGTTCTCTATAATTCACATCACTGTCATCCTCAACTCAGTATGCCACGCTATGAATTTCCTGATATCTCTTCTCTTTCTCCAATCAAGAAGCAGGCATGAGGACTTGAATCTCCTGGGACCTCGTGATAGCAGCATATAGAGGACTCCTGGACTTCCAGAAGGCCCGGCTTAGAGAGATGGGATTCGAGGAGTTGCTAGATATAGAGCCATTCTGGCAGGACCTGGTCCTCCTTCAGGTTCTGAGGGAGAGGTGGGATCTAGAATGCATGGCATTCCTGATGCCCTGGGAACATATGGTCCCCAGCCTCGAGGATGTGGCTAGGATCACCGGCCTTCGAGTGAAGGGCCGAGCGGTGAGTGGGATCACTTATCCCGATTACCGTGAGGTGGTAGGGCGTCTCCTAGGTTTTAGATGTGTCAGGCCCACCAAGCAAGGAGTCTAGGACCCTCCGGCGGGTGGAGGTAGAAGATGCCTTGGGATTAGACGACCCTAGACAGGATCAGGGCGAGTCCAGGGAGGGGTTCATTGATAGGTTGGCTAGGTCAGCTGTCGGCTCTTATTGTTGGGATGAGAGCCAGAAAGAGTTGGTAGACCGGCAACTTAGGATCTTTTTAGTTTTTTTGTTCAGTCAGTTGCTCTTCGGGACGAAGGGCGATCAAATCCATTGTAGATTTTTGAGTTTGCTGGAGGACTTAGATAGGTTGCACAAGTATGCTTGGGGTGCGGCCCTCCTGGCCCACCTTTTTGCCGATTTGTCCGCAGTTACGCCAGACTGCGAGATCACCATCAGCGGCTTCGCACCGTTTCTTCAGGTAACTTTCATTTAATTTTATGCTTATGGAATGATTTAATGCATGCAATGATTTCTAACATGTATGTTTGTTTTATGCGGATTTAGAGTTATTATTACTTTCCTTTGGGACATGCGAAGCCCGTTCAGACCGATGCAGTACCACTGGCCCGCAGGTGGCGGCCAGTTGTGGACACAGCTCCACAACACCATTAGCTGACGGTCCTCCGCCGACAGTTCCTTGATTATCCAGAACGTTTGGTGAGTTATTTAATGCAATTTTGTTTATGTTAATTAAATGCAATTTATTGATTATGAATGCAACTAACTTAAATGCATGCAGGTGATCTGGCGCCCGTACTTGGGCATGGATGAGGTGGGTCAGCCATGGGTGATAGCCGGAAGAGCCAGGTTCGGTAGGCAAGTGTGGGTCCACTGCTTGAACGAAATAGAATTGCTGCACCTGCGGCTCGTTATGAGGACCCTGAGACTTCACCAGGAGTGGGTCCAGGAGGAGATCCCGGAGGGGATCGGCAGATCGATGAGAGGAAAGCAAGCGTACACGGACTGGCGTGCGAAGTTCCCGGACCAGCGTGATGACTGGTTCCGGGGCGGTGTCCTGGTACAATTCCATGCGGAGAGTAGTGATGCCTACTTTCAGCAATACCGGGTGCACTACGCCGCCCACCTCCAGTAGTACCGGGTGCACTACGCCGCCCACCTCCAGCAGCTGCGCCCTCTCGATGTAAGTATGCTTTTAATGCTTCTTTCATTTTATTATTATCTACATTTAAGTTTGTGAATACATGAATGACATGTTTATATGTGTAGGATGTGCGCGATGCCACAATCGCTACTCTCCGGGCTCGACTTTGAGACGCGGATGCCCAACTCGAGCAGGTTCAGAAGGAGCTCCATGATTTGGTATGTAATGTATGAATTATGCAATGTATGAATTCTTTTATTAATTAAATGTTTTGACACTTAGCCGCTGACGGTGTTCTTGTTGGTACAGCGTGTCGTTTACACACATGCGGCCCAGCCTTCTCCGCACGCAGCTAGGGCTTCTTCCTCAAGCGCTTACTCCGACACTGCCTTCGCCGACCTTCGTGAGCAACTAGCTTGGGCCATCCATCGGCCCTCTCTAGCTGAGGAGGATCGTGCCACCCGAGTGAGTCTTCAGCCTTCTCTTTTCATTGTTGGTTGCTTGACTGGCTTGCACTGACAGTGTTTTTCCTTTTCAGGTCGCTGAGCTTCAGGAAGCCCTCCGGAGGGTTGAGGTGGATTTGAAGCAGGCTCGGGGCATGGCGGCCCAAGCGCAGGCTGATGCTGCCCGCATTATAGTTCTAGAGGAGCAGTTGGCACGGCTCTCCAGGGACGACCTTCCTCGCGAGCTTACACGCCTCCAGACGCGTCTGGAGATCATTGCAGAGGACAGGGAGCGTGAGCGCGAGGTGCGGCGGCGGGTTGATGCCGAGGTGACCTCCCTCCGGGTTCAGCTTGGAGTCACTAAGCACGAGTGATGCAGCATAGAGTGTAGACACGCTAATTTTGACATCATATTCAGTAAATTTTATGTCACAATTATAATGCCCCAGAATGGTCTGATGTTTAATCATTAATTAATTTTTACTGATTTTCTCAAAAATTTTTTAATCACGTCGCGCCTACACGACACCATTTAGATTCTTAGTAGAAATCAATTCAGAATTGAAAATTGTAAATTTAAAAGGATTTAATTGAATAGCGTCGCCTTTACACGATGCCGTTTAAGTCATAATCAGATTATGTTTACTATTTCTAATTCTGGTTAATTTTCTAAATTATCTAAAGCACATCGCGTGTACACGACGCCTTTTATGTTTCATAATTATTTTCAATTTCTCTTTTCGGATTTATTTCTATTTTGGTCGTATTAATAAACTAAAAGACGTCCCCCTTGAGCGACGCATTTTAAGAGTTTCCTGATAAGCAAGATTTGGCAGAGATAATGCTGTTCCGGAGGTTGGAAGAGTTTTCAATTCCCTTTATAATCATTCAGAGCAATTCCGAGCTGCGGGAGAGTCTCTTTGAAAGCCAAATATCCTAAAGTCATTTCTTATAAATACATATGGACATTGACCTTTGAAAAAAGTTGGTTTTTAGAGAATTCGGAGCTTTCTACAAGGTGTTTGAAGGTCCTCAAGGGAGAAAAACGTGGATAACAAGAAGGAGTTCTTGTTTCTTCATCCTCTTCCACTATTGAAGCTCAAGAAGATCAAGCCTTTCAAGGGGCCAAACCAACCGATCTCTTTCTAGTTTCTTTTTCATATAGTTTTTTATTGCATCAACTCTTTGCACACACTCACTCCATGATTTCCAAACTTACACTCCTTAAGGGGGTTTAAAAGAACACAAAAAGTGAGTTCTTTTAGTTTAGTTGTATGTTTAGATTCTTAATTAGAATAGATATTACACTATTTTAGTTCTAATTATAGTTTTATTGTTTATTTGATTTTTTTTGTGCAAGGTACAAAAGAAGAGCAAGATTTACAAGGTTAGTAAGCGATCACATTTCCTTTGAAACCCTCGATTTTTGGCGATTACAATTCTTTTCATACTATTAATCATAGTAAACACATGATAACATGATGAACACACACTCTTTTTAAGCACTACAGTTTTTTGGCGATCACGGTGGGACTTGTCTTGCCGTTTCTCTCTTTTTACTCTTGTTAATTCCGTTGTCACCCTCGGTGCACCGCTTGTGTCCCTCGGACACGTTTGATGGTTTGTTGGTTGGTTATTTGACTTTTATCCTCATGTGCACCTCGTGCACACCCCCTTGTGGCAAAATTTTGTCCTTCCTTGATTGCTTTGAGAAGTGGCATTAGAAAGTGTGTTTGTTCATATTGATATCCATGTGTTGCATGATTAGTCTATAAGTTCAAATTGTCCTCGCATGAGCAGTTGATTTCTTAGTCATCTTGTTATTTAAAGAGTGGATTGTGTAACGACCCGCCATCCTATGACCGGAGACCCGATCACTAAATGGATGTCGGCCCATTAACTGCGGGTTCACACCCGAATCTCACACAACACGTCTGGAGGAGTAAGCGTTAAACAAGGCTAAATATATCAATCTTACGGACTACAAAGATATAACAAGTGCGCAGGAAGGAAGATAACAATGTCCGTGTACAGTCCAACAATAATTACATGGTCCAACAAATTAAATAAGTACAGGCAGAAGTAAAGTACAATAACATCGGGGCATACCCCGGAACTAAGACAGCTGCTGGTCCGCACAGCAAGAAGACACCACACGCCGCCACACGCCACGAAGACCACACCTGAAACCGCAGGGAGTGAGCCACACCAGAATTGGGCTCAGTAGGGATCATCCGATCCCCTGCCTCCCACTCATACACCCACAAGTGCAACAATACGGATATATGGCAATTAAGTAAAGCAGTAAACATAGCACCCAAACCTGATATGAAACATACGCATAAGCAGTGTAGCAGGAACAGTTCTAAGTAACCCGAAGAACCCAACACAAAGTCACGTCTCACAGTCAAAGTCCACAAAGCGACTGAACCACACTATCGACTGAAGTCAAACGTCGCCTCACAACACTACCACCACTACTCACGCCTGTCCGCCCCTACAGTGTTCCGGGGCACTGTAGGGTGAGGCAGTGAGTCAAACTAGGACTAGCTGGGACCAGTGTACCACCACGGCCCAGCTACGTGTGCACACAAGCAGTCTAGACTACTGTCCTGCCGACCGAATTGCCTCCACGCCAGGCCTCGGCGCTTCAGGAGGGCCCTGGGGACCGGCGAACCCCCGTCAAGCCGAAGCTACAGGAACTACCCACAACCCTAACCTCCCGGGCTGCGTCAGGCCAAAAGGCGAAGGGTACCACTCGTAACCTTGATCAAAGGTCACATCAGGCCCAGTGGCTACAGGGGTAAAACAACTCCAACAGTACCACAACCAGCTCCACAGCAAGAAACGCGCCGGAAGTTGCCACGACAAACAGGGAAAACCTCGACCCGCTGAGACCAAACAGCAACCCCTCGGATAGCACACCGGCTACTCCGGCCCGACGGGCTCAAAGTGGTCCTGCTTCCCTCAGCCAATAGGTAAAACACAACATGTACCCCTCCTCCCACCGGTACAGCACAATGCCTCACAGACACCATGGCCCTTCCCCATCGGCCCATGGTGACAAACGTAAACCACAGTTATTCCGATTCCATATTCACATAAGCACACACACACACAACATGATTCCATTCACACAGTAATCTCCGTCTCAGTATACAACTTAAAGCATGCATTCGAACCATCCAATCGTGAAACATATGATAAATAACAGGAGTTAAGCAGTTCTGTCTTGAATCGCGTCGACCGAGGTCGACGCCATTCAAGCCCCTCAAACAGGTCATTTAAAACAGTTCATGCCTTAAAACACGTCCACCTGGGAAGCCGCCCTTTTAAAACGCGTCAGAACCCACGGACGCCATTCACCCCAGAATTTCAGATTTGTAGAAGCCTCAGTCGGGGTGATGTCCTGCCTAAAAGGCGTCATGATGGTCCGACGTCCTTCTAAAAGGCGTCGTCCATGCATGACGTCTTTTAGCGCCAGAAACCCGTACAACGAAACCTCGAACAGGGAGGTTTCTGCCCTAAAAGGCGTCGTACTGCCCTGACGTCCTTATAAAAGGCGTCGACCAGGCACGACGCCGTTTAGCGCCAGAAACTTGGTTCCCTGGTTCGATCCGAGGGTCTCTCCCTTAGCCCCAAACACCCCGAAAATGCCCAAAACAGAAGGGGGAGAAATGGAAAATCAAACTACCACAAGCATGCTACAATTCCACAATCCCGAACACGGCCACTCCCACAAGAAAACCCCCTAAACATGCTCATTCTAACCCAAAACACATCATGCCACGCCAAGGAAACCATAAACAAGATAATCACGATTCATGCAAGGTTCGTCCCCCTACCGGTTCTTGAACTCCACCAAGCTCCGTGCCGCCGACCCGCCGCACTGCAGACCGCCGCTGGTACCCTCGAGGACGCCGCCACTCCGCCGGGACGTCAGCCGCCGTTCGGAGAATGGAACGCCGCGAAGGAAGTGGTGGTGGTAGAGGTGAGAGGTAGGGAGGTGTTGGAGTGGTGGAAGAGGAAGAAGAGGAAGGGAAGGGGAAAAGAGGGTCGGAGAGGGCGGAGAGGGCGAAGAGAGAGAGGGTGGAGGCGAAAATGAGGGAAAGAAGGGGAGGCTCGCGGGGTCAATTTGAATCTGGCTAAAACGCGTCGATCGAGACAGACGCCAATCAGTCTGACAAGACGGGCCGTACTGACAGCGCTCTGAAACGCGTCGCTCACCACGGACGCCGTTCAGACGACAGGACAGGCCGTACTGACAACGCTCTGGCGCCGCAGTCTGACATCGCAGGGTCGCAGTCTAAATCGCGTCGTCCATCGTGGACGCCGTTCAGACGACGAGACAGGGGCCGTACTCTCGCGGCCCGAAACCCGCCCACGTGGAGCCCACGTGGCACAACAGCAAGCAGACTTAAATGGCGTCCACACAACCTGACGCCTTTTGAAAGGCGTCGAGCAGTGCAGACGTCATTCAGTCAAAATTCTCAAGACCCCTCAGGGTCGAAACTAGGAGATCCGGCCCGAACCCGACCCGAATACTGAACCCGAAACCTCAGTCCTTAGAGATTGCACCCAATCTTGCTTCTTATTTGCTGCTTTTGGGACCTAAAGCACGTTTGTATAGGGAGACGCATTTCGTTAAGCGCGTCGCCCTCGCAAGACGCGATTTAGTGCCCCCTTTATCTTCCTTGCTGCCCGAGCCTCTGTGAATAGGAGGGATTACTGTTTTGAATAGCGTCGGTGAACAGCGACGCGATTCAAACTCTCATCCCTGTTGGTCATTAGCACTCGGATCATTGATCTTCTTGCTACCTATATTTATTTATTCTACATTAGAGGTCATCCAGGCCACAGGTCATTTGCATCGGGGCTCACCCCCCTCCTTTAGGAACACCTCTCTTGGCATCCTCACCTCTCTCTGACTGGGTCGGTCTCTCGGTCAGACTAGAGTGGTTGGTGTTAAGACCTCCGCAAGTCTCCAAAAGCAAAGAACTTCTCTTTGTTCATCGGGTCGGTTGTACCATTTGAAGTCCCTGGTAGTTGGTCATATCGTTGTGAGTGAAGCCGTAGAGCATAATGGTGGAAATTGAATTGAAACTAGGATCTTACCCATTGAGAGAATTTGAGTTTAAAAATTCAATTAACCCAACAAGTAACTCTCAAAACAACGTAAGCATCCACTTGTTTGTTAATCTATGCAAACTTGATTGAAATAATTGCCACCTCAATACAATGATGCTACGTTCAGGTAGAACTGTCGGCATGGTTTCCTTTGAACAAGAAGATTTGATCGAGTACAAGGGAGATGCCTATGCCCCTCAAGTTCATGGTACATCCTATTATGAAGATGAAAAGGATGCCTATATCTCTGATTATCACGATCAATTCCAAACTGTTCACGAGGGAGATGCTCATGCCCCTCAGTATCATGATGATTCGATCTATGGTCAATATCACCCGGATTTGGGCAATCATTCATGTATTCACGTCATCTCTAATCCTACTGTTGAAAGAGCCCAAGACCAGACTGGGTCCTTTGCCGATCATCCTTCTGATCTTGCTACTCTCATGGGAGCTTTGTCTAATCATGTGGATCCCCGTCAATTTGACGCCATTTAATCAATCTTAAAAGGGAAAGCTCCTCTGCATCCTTCTGAGCTAAGCCCTGTGGTTCATCTTGCTGCTTATCAAGCTCCTACTCAGGCCATGGAAGGTCTTCGTATTTCCACTCCACGGCACAGAAGCCCTCAACAGTCTGGTTTATGACATCCTGTTAGGCCGCAAACCCCAATCTATCAGAATGCCTTTGGGCACGGTGGGAACGCCGCTAGCTCACAACCTCACTGTCCCTGCATCCTACTTATTCGCGGAGGCAGTCTTTTCAACAACCACCACCTCCACCAGCAGATTCTACTACCCAACTCCTAGTTAACAAGTTGTCCAAGATGGACTAGCGGTTCAAGAATCTTGAAAAGAATATGGACAACAAGGCCGCTCCTGAACTCTCTATTCCTGATTTGCCAGTATTCCATCTCTTACCCTTTGAAATGCCGATGTACAGAAAGTATAACGGCACAGGCAATCCTTTCCTTCACATCAAAGAATTTTTATATGAATCATCATTATAGCAGCATGATAAAAAAGCATTGGCATTCCTCTTTAGAAGGTCGTTGGAAGGATCGGCCTTGGAGTGGTTCTTCTCTTTAGTCCCAAGTGAGGTAGAGAATTTCGACATAGTGTCGAAGAGGTTCCTGCAAAGATACAAAGACAGGGTGGCACCTACATTGTCCATCACTAACTTATTCAATGAGAAGATGAAGCCGGACGAAGACTTCATAGTGTTCGCCGATAGGTGGCGAGGGATGGTTGAAAAAATAAGAGACCATTTGTCCGAACAAGAATTGGTAAAGATGATGGTGGCCAACGCCACTCCATAGTATAAGCTTGTGCTGACCTTGAATAACTTGACTACCATGGCAGATCTATATGAGAGAGCACGTTATGCTCAGAATGTGTTCAAGGATTCCACTTTTGCTAGTGTCTTCGATCCTCATTGACCCAATAAACCTCCACCCCGAAAGTCTATTATCCCCAATTCTTCTATGGGTCCAACTACTGAGGGTACATTGTCTTATGAACAGGTCAATACAATGAACAATAATCAGCACAAGTTTATGAGAAATCAACAGCATTATCAGTCACCCAGGCCTCAAAACCAGCAGGGTTATAGGCCTCCTACTCAGTAGCTTCAGTCGGCACCGCAACATTCTCATCAGCAAGTATACAATCCACCTAGGCAGTTGCCGAATTACACTCATGTTCCTCCTCCTAATGATTATACACAACAGAGGAAACCTCCTGATCCCAGAAGGTCGGTATACCCCTAATTATCAGAATCCCTCAGAGATATATTCAATGCCCTCATGGCGGCTAACGCCTTAGTGTTGCCAAAGGAAAGGGCCGTTTGGCCATCAAATGTTGACATGTCCCGTTACTGTGTGTTCCACTGTCAACCGGGACACACAGTAGATGCTTGCTTTCACTTTCGGGATTATATTCATGACCTCAATGAGCAAGGAGGGATTGATTGGGAAGAGATGAAAAAGTACATAGCCGCCTTGAAGGTGAAAAGACCACAACAGCCGCAACAACAGCCACAGCCCCCACACCAGCAACAGCCAGTTCAAAGGGCCCCGGTACAACAAGCAGCACTACAGAATATGGGCATAGTGCAGAACCCATTGCTAGAACATCAAAACCAAATTGCCCCTCACTTTGACAAATAGTCGGTCTGAGGCTAATAGAGGGCAACAATGGAAAGTGGAGGATTCATCTTTTATCTATTCGGCAAGTCACATGTTAGGCACTACCGAGCAATCGGCTCGCCGCATTCTCCGCATTCTCAAACCACAACCTATCACCATTAAACCCATTCCACCCTCCACCACCACATCCTTGTGAGTGCTTAAATAGTGATGTGTGATTATCATGAAAATTTTATTGTTTATGTGACAAATAAACCTATTAAAAATTAAGTGAATGTGATCGCCAGAAACTTTTAACTAAAAAGTTTAAAAAGATAAAGATTGATCGCTTACCTGTTTTAAAATTGGGAGATGTTGGAGTTCTTGATTCTCCTCCTTCAGCCGGCTGAAGGAAAAGAGCCTTTTTGACTTTGTTCTTGCTTTGGATGCTTATGGGGGTTTGAGGATCATCCAGATTTTCTTGTTGTTGATTCTCTCCTCTTGATCTTCTTTTATACCTTGCAAAAAAGTGGAAAGAAAGAAAGAAGGAAAGAATAATAAGAACTCAAATAGTGATAGTATCTATTCTAATAATAATTTCAATCATGCAACTAAACAAATGAACTCACTTGTTTGTGGTCTTTGAAATCCCTTAAAACATGAATTGGAAATTATATGCTAGTGAGTGTGTGTTGCATGGAGAGATGTGATGAAATTATGATGCTAATGTGCTGAAAATATGAAAAAGATGCAGAAATCAATTAAGAACTGAGTTAGATGGCCTCTGGAAAGCCTTGGTTCTTGAATGGATCTTGAAAGGACGAAGAAAGGATGAAGCTTGCTTCAAGACTCCTAGAAGTAGTAGCAGCGCCTCAATTCTTTAGCATTTGGACGACGTCTTTCTTAAAGATTATCGCTCTAATAATTACCAATTATCACTCACCTTTCAAGAATTATCACTAACTTTTTAATGGCCAAGGACTTGGGTATTTATAGGCTTAAGTTCACGCATCCGCGGTTACTTAAAGATTAACATGAAGGAGTTTGAAGCCAATCCAACCAAGAAATAGATAAATACAGCCTGATTCATCATTATCTGTAATTAAATAAAACGCGTCGCCTATGGGAGACATCTTTTAGTTTAATTAAGATAAAGATAAACATTAGGAAGAAGAAACAGAATCAGCTTAGGAAACCTAAATGGCGTCGTGCATAGCAGACGTCTTTTGGTTTATTAATAAATTAATTAAAAATCAGATTAAAAATCAAAATAAGAATAAAACCCAAAATGGCGTCTTCACAGGTCGACGTCTTTTAGAATCTTTCATATTTGATTAAAAATCTGAGTTAAAATAAATTTCTTTAATAAACTTAAATTATGTATGTCTGACCCGATGTCATTTAGACAATTAATCCAAAAAAATAATAAAAATTAACTAATGATTAAATATCAGACCATTTTGAGGCATTATTATATGATATGAAATTTACTCAAAATGATGTCAAAATTAGCGTGTCTACAGCTGCCTCACCTTAGCATCGTCTTTGCAAGGGAGTGAAATGAAATGAAATATACTGAAAAGGTGATGCCAAGGCCAAGGTGTGATGAGATACACTCTCAACATCACATGATTGAAATTTTTCTCAAAATCATCAATGAAGATAACTCAAAAATATCAATGGAATTAATCCTGTCTGGATGAGATAGACAAGGAAATAAAATAAGGTCGATCAACCTCCACGATTGAGAAGTACCCTAGGTCATAAACTCTGCAGGTTTCATCATGAGGAGAGATTGCCAGCCAATGTGGACATGCTGCAACCATGATGGATCTTAAAAGAAAAAAAAGAAATGTTGGATAAAGAATCCAAGAAATGTAGAATTCCAAGGATATCTTCAAGCGAACCTCAAAGATAATCAAGATATTCAATTCAGAATGGAATATTTCATATCATGTTGAAATTATTTGATCAATGGTCTAAAACTTAATCAGTAATTTATTCTTATCACAATTATATCAAAATCCTACATGATGCATGCTGGACTAAAAGAAAAATATAAAATTAAATAAAATATAAATTAATCAAGAATAATATTGTTAAATTGTCATTAATGAGTCAGTGCTAAGCCGAAACTCGTTTATCCACTCACCGTTTCACAAAAGCGGAACCATCGTCCTTATTAATTAACAATCTAACGGCCTATCCATGCGATTAAGAATTCTCTGGAATTATCACTGTTTTTTGTTAGAGGGGAACTCAAATTCCAGTTTCATCAAAATCACAAGGTCCTTAATATATTCTAATAAATATTTAACATATAGTAATGCTAATACAAATTAATAACATAAAATAATACAAAGGATAGAGATAATCGTCTTTTTTGCCACAGTCGGGACTCATAAACTCTCACAATGGGATCTTCTTGAAATTTTCAACTCTGTAATCGTTTCTTTGAATTTCCTGCACTAAAAAATCGTCAGTAACTTCAAGCAAGCATTTAATTAAGCATCAAAATATAGATCAATAGTGAATTTCGGACAACTAACAGAAAATCCTGAAACGTGTCATGTCGAGCCGAAGCCATTAGTATAAACAAAATACGTTGCTGTTCAACGACGCCTTTCAGTGGCAGAAACAGGTTCTGGCTGTGTTCAATCCAGATTCCAACTCTTTCCATGTTCATCCCTTCTCCAATCCGGAAAAGACTTCCTAGAATCGCAATTCTCTCTATATAAACTTCATTAACTTGTATCAAGGCAACCCTAACACAATCTAGAGATCAAAGCAAGAGATTTTCTCCAAAGTTCAAGGATTGTCAAGGTTTTCAAGGTTTCAAGAGGAAGAAGCTCAAGAACAAGATGGATTCTTCAAGCAAGCGAATGAAGAAGACTCTCGAGAAGCTCTCCGACGTGAAAGATCATCTAAGTGGAAGACATCATAACTTCTTAGTAAGTTAAATCCTTTTCAATTCTTCTTTCTTTCTTCTCCAATTTTCCTTTTCCTCTATATTCTTCATGTTCTTCATAGCAACTCTCCATTCTATTTTCTAGGCATATCCTGTATTTCCCAGCCCAAGAAAATTCACATCTCTCCCTTGGATTCGTAAGCTTGTAAAAAGTATCACTATTTCCATGCAATCCTTTGTTTCCAAGTGGAACATCCAAAGTCTAGTAGTCCATGCAAAGCATTACAAGAGTTCAAATATGGATTGGGCGGCTATGGGTGCTTTGATTGAGTTATGGCATCCTCAAACCTATACTTTGCTCTTTCCTGAATTTGATTGCACTATTCTTCTAGAAGAGGCCGAACTCCTATTGAGCCTTCCTAAGATCAAGTTGAACAACAATGAATTGATCCTGAATACGATGACTCTGATGAGGGAGAAAATCATAGGTCAACAATTGTTGATGAAGATCATGAAAGATCCAAAAGAAGTTAAAGGATGCCTTACTAAGAAAGGAATCAATCTTGCAAAGCTAGCAGAGTGGACTTTATACGAGATTGAAGATCTTAAAGAGGATGACACTGAGAACGTGATGAAAGCATTCACCATGTGCCTAACTGGAGCTCTATTCTTTCCTGCCCAAGACAACATAGTAGAAGATGATCAAGTCAGCGCAATCTGCGAGATCTTTGAAGGAAGACAAATCGGCACAGCGATTCTAGCCTATCTCTACAGTGGGCTTTCTACAACATCTACAAGTCAGCCTCCCTATGGTTGCATGCTTCTCTTCATTCTGTGGGTTGAGTTGCACTTGAAATTTGAATATCACACTAGAAATTCTGCAAGACCATCTCAAATTTATCAGAATAGCCCAATCTTCCATATTTCTAACATTGTGAAATTCAACGAGAGGATGATCAATAGAGTGCCCAAACTCAAGACTCGAGTTGATTGGAGAGATTATCTGAAGACCATGCCATCATATGGGTTCGACTCTTCTCCACTTGCTCTAGTAGGAAAACCAATTGGAGTACATCATGCAGCGGGTGCAAAGCTTAAACTGATTGGGGCTACTGAGTTAGTTCTCTACAATTTTCATCGATGTTATACTCAACTCAGCCTACCTCGCTATGAACTTCCTGTGTTTTCCCATACATCTTCAATCAAGAAGCGTGCCTTGGAATCCGATGAAGACTTTGAAGCCACTGAGCTTATAGTTACACTATGGAATATTAGCTTCAATCATCGTGTAAAATCCTCTCAAGAAACAAATAGAGGATTATCATATCCATATATAATGAGACTTCGGGAAATCCTTTCTTGAAAGCTCTCTTTTATTTTTTTTCTTTTTATGTAATTTAATAATTTATTTCTAATAAAGAATTGTTCCTTTATGCTTCGTAATTCATCCTTAATCTTCTGTGACTTGTCCATGATTTTTCTCTAAATAAAAACTTGATTTTTTCTTAAAACATGACAATTCGGATTTACTTAATGTAAAACGCGTCCACTTAGAAAGACGCCTTTTAACCATAATTCATTTTCCAAAAATCAGAGATTTATTCCTTAAAATCTCGAATTATCCATAAACCGCGTCTACTCTTGTAGACGCCTTTCAACCAAAAATCATTTTAAAAAATTAGAGATTAATCTTGAAAATCGCATTTATGATTAAATTGCGTCTAGACATGTATACGCCTTTCAATTCTCTTTCTTACTTTTCCACAGAATTCTGCCATTAATTATGTAATTAATCCACTGAAACGCGTCGTGTTACATGGACACGTTTAATCATTGTACCTTGTACGGCTCTGACCAGAATTGACGGTTTAACCTGAAAATCGCATTTATGATTAAATCGCGTCTAGACATGTATACGCCTTTCAATTCTCTTTCTTACTTTTCCACAGAATTCTGCCATTAATTATGTAATTAATCCACTGAAACGCGTCGTGTTACATGGACGCGTTTAATCATTGTACCTTGTACGGCCCGACATCGGATTTGAATGACGTCCAGACCAAGTGACGCCTTTCAATGGGCGTCCACCATGGCCGACGCCATTCAAACGAATTTTTTTTTTTTTTTTTTAATAAGGGAAAATCAGACTAAATGGCGTCAAGACATGTGGACGCCTTTCAGTGGGCGTCCACCATGGCCGACGCCATTCAGTTAGAATATTTTATTGATTTTTTTTTTTATGTCCATTAACTGATGAAAATTTCTTGATTTATTTGCAGGGGACGATGAGGGCCCGCATCTCATGGGATCTGGTTGTAGGGGCCTACCAGGGACTCCCGGATTTCCAGAAGGCGCGCCTGCGCCGGATGGGATTTGAAGAGATCTTGGAGATCGAGCCATTTTGGCTCGACTTGGTACTCCTGCAGGCACTGCGGGAGAGGTGGCATGCGAAAAGCAAGGTTATCCTAATGCCCTGGGGACATATGGTTCCCAGTTTAGAGGATGTGGCCAGGATCACTGGCTTGAGGGTAGAGGGTCGGGCGGTGAGTGGGGTGACCTATCCCGACTACTTAGGATTAGCAGAGAGTCTCCTAGGGATAGAGGTTGATGGCAGGCTGGGTAGAGAGTCCAAGATCGTGCCTAGAGTAGAGGTAGAGGCAGCCCTAGGATTAGTAGAGCCTAGGCGACGATATGACTAGACCCGCGAGACTTTTAGGGACAGATTAGCTGAGTCTTCCTCCGCTGTCTAATGTAGTGATCCGAGTCAGGAGGAGGAGGTAGATAGGCAGTTGAGAGTTTTTCTTGTTTTCTTCTTTGCTTGGTTACTCTTCGGTACGAAAGGCGACCATATCCATTGTAGATTCTTTTCTTTGTTAGATGACCTCGACCACCTTCATGAGTATGCCTGGGATGCGGCCCTCCTGGCCCATCTCTTCGCAGACCTCTCTGCGGTCACGCCGGACCGCGGGACCACTATCAGCGGCTTTTCGCCGTTTCTTCAGGTATTAAGTCATTTTATTATTTTTTTATGATATGAAATGCAATGATGTGATGTTTTTCTAACTTATATGTTCATGTTTAGGTTTGGAGTTATTACTACTTCCGAGTCAGGAGGAGGAGGTAGATAGGCAGTTGAGAGTTTTTCTTGTTTCTTCTTTGCTCGGTTACTCTTCGGTACGAAGGGCGACCATATTCATTGTAGATTCTTTTCTTTGTTAGATGACCTCGACCACCTTCATGAGTATGCCTGGGGTGCGGCCCTCCTGGCCCATCTCTTCGCTGACCTCTCTGCGGTCACGCCGGACCGCGAGACCACTGTCAGCGGCTTTTCGCCGTTTCTTCAGGTATTAAGTCATTTTATTATTTGTTTACGATATGAAATGCAATGATGTGATGTTTTTCTAACTTATATGTTCATGTGTAGGTTTGGAGTTATTACTACTCCCACTCGGCCGAGCGAGGATAGTAAGACCGGGTGCTATCCCGTTGGCCTGCCGTTGGCAGCCAATTGTGGACACTGCCCCTCAGCATCACCAATTGATGGCCCTCTACTGTCAGTTCCTCGATTACCCGGAGCTCCTGGTAAGTCTTTTAATTATCCATTTTTATTAAATGTAATATTTTATTAAATTAAATGAAATTTATTTATATGAATGCATCTAACCTATATGCAGGTAATCTGGCGCCCATATCTCGGTATGGGCGAGGAGGGCCAGCCGTGGGTGACGGCTGGTCGTAGGCGGTTGGGGTGGCAGATGTGGCTCCACTGCCGGAATGAGATTGAGCGGCTCTGCCTTTGCCTAGTGATGACGACGCTGGGCCTCCATCAAGAATGGATCGAAGAGGAGGTCCCGGAGAGCGTCGGGAGGAGTATGAGGGGCAAGCAGGCCCTCAAAGACTGGCGTGCCAAGTTTCCGGAGCAGCACGAGGACTTGCACCGCCGGGGCGTACGTGTACAGTCCCACGCGGAGAGTAGTGACGCCTACCTCCAGCAGTACCTGGCCCACTACGCCGACCAGTTGCGGCTCCTCCGTCCACTCGATGTAAGTGTGCGTTTATGCTTCTTTCATTTTATTATTATCTTTATTTATATTTGTGAATGAATGTGTGTATGTATGATATGCAGGATGGGCGAAACGTAGTCATCATCGACCTCCGGGCCCGCCTACATGATGCGGAGGCCTAGGTGGAACAGGTCCAGAAGGAGCTCTTCAACTTGGTATGTATATATGTTATGTATGAATATTTTAATTAATTAATTTGTTTTGACGATTAGCCACTAACAGTGAGTCTTTTGGTACAGCGAGCCGTCTACACCTAGGTGGCTCCCCCTTCATCCTCAGCTGGGGCTTCACCATATTCTACGGCTACTTATGAGGCTACTCTTGCTGACCTCTAGAGTCAGCTCGCCTCTGCCATCCACCGAGCCTCTCTTGCAGAGGAGGATCGGGCTACTCGAGTAAGTTCCATCCTTCTTCTTCCATTGTTGGACTTGATTTGCTTCATTATCTTGAACTGACAGTGTCTTCTTTTATAGGTTGCCGAGCTTCAGGAGACCCTTCAAAGGGCTGAGATTGACGCAGTTCGGGTGTAAGGATCGAGATTTTCGGATCCGGTTTTCGGGTCGGACCCTGCAGTCTGGCCCTAGTGGGGTCTGGGGCTCTGTGTTGATTCGCGTCGAGCGGGCTCGACGCGGTTTGAACTGCGTCCACCGCTGCAGACGCGTTTTAGGTTCTGCCACGTGGGTGCCACGTGGGCTGGCTTTGGGCCGCGAAGTGTACGGCCCTGTCGAGTCGTCTGAACGGCGTCCACGTAGGACGACGCCTTTCAGACTGCGATTCTGGGTGTGTCAGAGTACGACCCTGACGAGTTGTCTGAACGGCGTTTGTGTAGGACGACGCGTTTCAGACTTTTGTCAGAGCGGCCGTCACGTCACTTGATAGGCGTCCGTGGATGTCGACGCGTTTTAGCCAGTCCCTGATTAACCCCGCGAGCCCTCCTTCTTTCCCTCATTTTCTCCTTCTCTCTCTCTCCTTCCCCTCCGGCGAACTCGGCGGCGATCCTCCTCCTCCCTCTTTTCCTTGCACCATTTCACCTTTCCCTCCACTCCATCCTCTACCTAGCTCCTACCACTACCACCTCCACCTCCACTGCGGCGTTCTACTCTCCGGACGGCGGCCGACGTCACGGTGGAGCAAGGATGACCACGGCGGTACCGGCGGCGGCGTGGGGCGAGACAGGTGGACGGCTTGAAGCTCAGAGGCGTCCAAGTATCCGGTAGGGTGACGGTTCCCATAGCATCGTGTTTAAACCATGTTTTTCCCCGTTTAAGCATGTTATGGATCTTTGGTTTTGGGGGGTAGAATGAGCATGTTTAGGTGTTCTTTTGATGATATGGGGGATTTGCCATGAATGTGATTTCCTATGGATTGTATTGCCCATCTTTCTCCTCCGTTTTTGAGTAATTTTTTGGGGTTGTTTGGGTTGAAAAGGGAGCCCTCGGGCTCATGGCAGACTGGTTCCTGGGGTTGAAAGACGTCGTGCATGGACGACGCCTTTTTTGAATGGCGTCGGGCCATCACGACGCCTTTTAGATAGGAATCGCCTGACTGAGAGTCTGCCAGTTCGGAATTCTGGGACTAAAAGACGTCATGGGTGGGCGACGCGTTTTGAATAGCGTCGGGCAGCCATGACGCCTTTTAAGGCAGAAATCCCCTGGGTAAATTCTTTGGAATTTCTGGATTTCTGTGTTAAATGGCGTCTGAGGATGTCGACGCCTTTTAAAAGGCGACCACTGGTGTCGACGCCTTTTAGGGCTTGATTCTGAAGACTGTTTTACATGAACCTGTACATGGAGCTTGAATGGCGTCGGCCTTGGGCGACGTGATTCAAGACAGAACCTCACTAATTCATGCCAGTAAAATGTGTTCATACTGTTAGACGGATGACTAGTGCATGTTTTAGTGTACCCGGTAGAGATAGATTCTTCATGACCGGACGATACTACATGTGTGTCGTGCGATCGCGGACTTTTCACGTGACCGGATCGTACTGTGCTGGGTTTTGTGTTACTGTGGACCTGGAGTGACATTGTAGCGCTTTATCACCCTGTGCTGGTGGGGGCGTGAGCACAGCGCCGGTGGGGGCGTGGGCGGGGTGACGCCTAGTGAGAGAGGGTCACCTGGTGAACCCCGGGGTCAGCTAGTACCGGTGTCGGAGTGGTACATTCGGAGAGTCACTCATGCTGAGGGAAGGGGTAGCCACCTGAGCCGGTTGGGCCGGAGTAGCTAGTGTGCTATCCGAGGGGTTACTGCTTGGCCTCAGCGGGTCGAGGTTTTCCCACCGTTGTTTGTGTGGTTGGCGAGCTCTACCGAGACGGCAGTTGTGGGTTCCCTAATCGGCTGGTTTAGAATATGCATGTTTATTATATTGTCGATTGCATGTGATTTCACGTTGAGAATTAGGAATTGTACTTACAACCGTACTCGTTACTTTACCATTAGCTGTACTTTGCACTTGTGGGTGTGTGCGTGGGCAGTGGGGATCGAAGGATCCCTACTGAGTCTTGTTTTGAGACTCACCCCTATGGTTTTCAGATGAGGACTCCCAGCAGACCTAGAGCGGCGTGTGCGGCCGCGTGTTGAGCGCCTTCAGCGGTTGTTCCGGGGTATGCCCCGATGTAGTTGTTATTTATTTCTGGCCTGTATGTTTAATTATTTCTTTTCAGTTGGAGTATGTAATTATTTGCTGTATCGAGTCGCATTTTAATAATTTTAATTCCTGCACTTTCATTTCAATTCAATGCGATGTGAATGTTTAGCTTAGTTTATTATTTATTTCCCAGACTTACTAGATCCTGGTTTGGTTCAAAATTAATGATTCGGTACCCATTTAGTAATCGGATTCCCGATTATAGGGTGGCGGGTCGTTACAGTTGGTATCAGAGCATACGGTCTGGCAAATAAAAAAATAACTAGGTTAAATATCGTAAGTCAGGCAAATAAATACATTATCCCGTACAGGCACGTCGGTAGTATAGGTTTTATGATTCTAATTAGAACCTTTTGATCTTGTAATTGTAGGCGAGTAGATGGCTCCCAGGAAGAGGATGCCAGTTATTCGAGAGCGGGGAGACGCCCTTAGTGGGTCCGAGGCAGGGAGGCCGAGTGTTGAGCAGTTTATGGAAGCCATGATGGACACTATGGCTAGATATCAGACGCGAGACCCTAGCGAGAGTTCTAGTGCTCGGGGAGGGTCCACAGCTACACTTGAGAGGTTCCTGAAGCTGAGGCCACGTCACTTCACCGGTCGTCCCGACCCTGATGAGGCCATTCACTGGCTTAGAGAGATTGAGAACACATTCGATACTATGGACTGTCCAGCAGTAGAGAGGACCCCATTGGCTACCTTCATGCTGAAGGATAGCGCTTATGACTGGTGGACTACATTGAAGAGTTTGTCCTATGAGGACAAGAGTCTTAGGGAAATTTCATGGGAGACCTTTGTTAAGGAGTTCAATGCACAATATTTCCCTAGACATGTTCAGAGAGCCAAGGAAAGGGAGTTTATGGATCTGACGCAGGGGAGTATGACGGTACTTGAGTATCAGGCGAAGTTTGTTTCGCTGGGACGGTTCGTGCCTTTCATATCTGGGGACGAGGAGCGTCGTACGGAGAGGTTTGTGGACGGACTGAGGCTTAGTCTAAGGAACTTCGTGGCGTCCCACTGTTGTGCAGACTTGGCGTCAGCAGTTAGGTGTGCAGCAGCAGTAGAGGCTCAGCAGAACCAGTCGGCCCGGGAGAGAGGACTGACTGCTCAGGGGCCAGTGCGTGGCAGGGGTAAGGCAGCAGCACCGGCTCCTTCGGTTGGATCGGGATCGTCGTCACTCGGCTCCCGATTAAGGAGATTCTTCCGAGGCGGTGGCAGCAGTAGTGGTAGCAGCGGCAGCAACAGGCCCAGGCAGGGTCAGCAGAGTCAGTCCGTGTCTAGTGCCCCGCAGGAGCCAGCTCAGAGGCTTCCGGCAGTCTGCCAACACTGTGGTGGTGCCCATGGCGGGACTCAGTGTCCCACTCTTCCCAGGAGGTGTTTTACTTGCGGCCAACAGGGCCATTTGGCGACGCAGTGCCCGCAGGGGCATGGTCATGGTCAGGGTCCAGCTGATCAGAAGAAGCCGAGGACCCAGGGGAGAGTTCTAGCTATCACCAGGAGGGAGGCTCGCGCGTCCAACTTGGTGGAAGGTACACTTTCTGTCCTTGGGAACTCTACGCATGTGTTGATCGATTCGGGTGCTTCGCATTCTTTCATTTCTGAGCAGTTCGTAGATATCCTTTCGGCACCCGTTGATGAGTTATCTGATGGTTTGATGGTAGAGGTTCCTTCTGGAGACTTTATGATATCTTATAATTGCTTGAGGAATGTTCCCTTGACCATCGAGGGTCATGTGCTACCTGCCCAGTTGGTTGTACTTGCTATTCGTGATTTTGATATCATCCTGGGTATGGATTGGTTGGAAGCCTTTTATGCGGAGGTGGACTGCCACAGGAAGAGGGTGCGCTTCTCTATTCCGGACATCCCGACCTTCTCTTTCCAAGGTATTAGGCTTTCTTCTCGAGGCATTCTCATTTCTGCCTTTAAGGCACGGAGGTTGCTTGCTGGTGGTTGTGAGGCTTTCCTTGCCTCTGTTGTTGTTTCTGATGTCCGTTCTAGTCCCAGTCCTTGGGAGGTGCCTGTTGTTTGTGATTTCGTAGATGTGTTTCCTGAGGAGCTACCTGGCCTTCCTCCTCAGCGAGAGGTCGAGTTTACCATCGAGCTTGCACCAGGTACGGCGCCCTTGTCTAAGGCCCCGTATCGGATGGCGCCAGCCGAACTCGTTGAGTTGAAGGTGCAGTTGCAGGAGTTGCTGGATAAGGGTTTCATTCGTCCCAGTACATCTCCATGGGGTGCTCCAGTTCTGTTTGTTAGAAAGAAGGATGGTTCTTTGAGATTGTGCATCGACTATAGGCAGCTGAACCAGGTGACAATAAAGAATAAGTACCCGCTTCCAAGGATCGATGATTTTTTGGATCAGCTGCAGTCCGCGAAGGTGTTTTCCAAGATCAACCTGAGATCTGGATATTATCAGATGAGGATCCGGGATGTGGATGTTAGTAAGACGGCTTTCAGGACTCGGTATGGGCATTATGAGTTTTTGGTTATGCCCTTCGGCTTAACCAATGCTCCGGCGGCCTTTATGGATCTAATGAACAGAGTCTTCAGGACCTACCTGGACCAGTTTGTGGTTGTGTTTGTTGATGATATTCTAATCTATTCTTCTTCTGAGGAAGAGCACGCTGCTCATCTTCGGGCAGTGTTGCAGGTCCTGAGGGAGCACCAACTTTACGCCAAGTTCAGCAAATGTGAATTTTGGCTAGACGAGGTGCACTTCCTTGGGCACGTTATTTCTGGCAAGGGTATTGCAGTGGATCCAGCCAAGATCGAGGCAGTGATGGACTGGAGCAGGCCGACTTCAGTGACTGAGATCAGGAGCTTTCTGGGGCTTGCCGGTTATTACAGGCAGTTTGTTCAGGGATTTTCTTCGATAGCGGCCCCCTTGTCGAGGTTGACTCAAAAGGGAGTTCGTTTTGTGTGGACTGAGGATTGTGAGCAGAGTTTTATTGAGCTAAAGACTCGCCTCACGTCAGCCCCAGTGCTGGTGCTTCCATCTGGGTCAGGTGGATTTGTGGTTTACTTAGATGCGTCCCGTCGAGGTTTGGGAGCAGTCCTTATGCAGCATGGCAGAGTAGTCGCTTATGCTTCTCGGCAGCTGAAGAGGCATGAGGAGAACTATCCTACTCATGATTTGGAGCTTGCAGCTGTGGTTTTTGCACTTAAGATCTGGAGGCATTACTTATATGGAGAGAAATTTCAGGTTTTCACCGATCACAAGAGCTTGAAATATGTGTTCACTCAGAGAGACCTGAATCTGAGGCAGCGGAGGTGGATGGAGTTTATCAAGGATTATGACTTTGACCTTTCTTATCATCCGGGCAAGGCTAATGTAGTGGCAGACGCCTTGAGTCGGAAGACGGTCATGTCATACCTTATGGTTCGAGAGTGGAAATTGTTCGAGCAGGTGGTGGAATCTTCCTTTAGGGTTCCACGTGAAGATGGCAGAGCCGTGCTGGTCAGTTTGACTGTGAGACCAGCTGTGTATCATGCTGTGATTGAGGCTCAGAGGGAAGATGCTGAGTTACCACAGATTCTCCAGAGGTCAGAGGTGGAATTATGGGATGACGGTACTGTCAGGTTCAGAGGCAGACTTTATGTCCCGACTGAGGAGGGCGTGCGCAGATGTGTTCTTGATGAGGCGCACCGTTCGAGATATGCAGTGCATCCAGGGACGACCAAGATGTACCATTGTTTGAGGAGGCACTTCTGGTGGCCCGGTATGAAGAAAGATGTGGCTGAATATGTGGCTAGATGTATGACTTGTCAGCAGGTTAAAGCCGAGCATCAGAGACCTGGAGGGTTGCTGCAGCCCTTGCCGATTCCAGAGTGGAAATGGGAGCATGTGACGATGGACTTTGTGATGGGATTGCCTGCATCCCCTAGCAGGAGAGACGCCATCTGGGTCATCGTTGATCGGCTGACCAAGTCGGCACACTTCCTAGCTATTAGGAAGGACTGGTCGGTCGGCAAGCTGGCAAAGTTGTTTGTAGACCGGATCGTCTCTCTGCACGGGGTACCTTTGTCCATTGTATCAGATCGAGATCCGAGGTTTACTTCCAGATTCTGGAAGAGCTTTCAGCAAGCGTTGGGAACTCAATTGGCTTTCAGCTCGGCCTACCATCCCGAGACTGACGGGCAGTCGGAGAGGACCATTCAGACTCTGGAGGATATGCTCAGGGCATGTTGCCTAGACTGGGGAGGTTCGTGGGAACAACATTTGTCCACTGTGGAGTTTGCCTACAACAACAGTTATCATTCCAATATCGGCATGGCGCCTTATGAGGCCTTGTATGGGCGGCCGTGTCGATCTCCGGTGTGTTGGTCCGAGATCGGTGAGAGGCAGATAGCAGGACGTGAGTTAGTACAGCAGTGTGCTGAGATTGCCAGGACTGTTCAGCAGAGGTTGACCGCAGCTCAGAATAGACAGAAAAGTTATGCAGATGTCCGACGGAGACCACTTGAGTTTGAAGCTGGGGACCACGTGTTTCTCCGAGTCTCACCCTCCAAGGGTGTGATGAGATTCGGGAAGCGAGGCAAACTGAGTCCGCGATATATTGGGCCTTTTCCCATTCTTGCTCGAATCGGGGAAACCGCGTATCAGCTGGCCTTGCCGCCCAGCCTTGCAGGAGTGCACGATGTGTTCCATGTTTCCTTGCTGAGGAAGTATGTTCAGGATCCGTCCCATGTGTTGGATTTTTCAGAGTTGGAGGTCGCTGAGGACCTGTCCTTTCTAGAGTATCCTGTTCGCATTGAGGATCGCAGAGAACAGGTCCTGCGGAACAAGATTGTACCGTTGGTCAAGGTGATTTGGCAGTACCGCTCCGGGGGTGAGGCAACCTGGGAGCGAGAGGATGAGATGCGGGAGCAGTTCCCTTACCTCTTTTTGTAAGTTTCCTTGTGAACTGCATCCCTGTTTTGACCTTGTTAATTCTAGCAGTCAATTTCGAGGGCGAAATTCTTTTAAGGGGGGGAGAATGTAAGGATCGAGATTTTCGGATCTGGTTTTCGGGTCGGACCCTACAGTCTGGCCCTAGTGGGGTCTGGGGCTCTGTGTTGATTCGCGTCGAGCGGGCTCGACGCGGTTTGAACGGCGTCCACCGTTGCAGACGCGTTTTAGGTTCTGCCACGTGGGTGCCACGTGGGCTGGCTTTGGGCCGCGAAGTGTACGGCCCTGTCGAGTCGTCTGAACGGCGTCCACGTAGGACGACGCCTTTCAGACTGCGATTCTAGGTGTGTCAGAGTACGGCCCTGACGAGTTGTCTGAACGGCGTCTGTGTAGGACGACGCGTTTCAGACTTTTGTCAGAGCGACCGTCACGTCACTTGATAGGCGTCCGTGGATGTCAACGCGTTTTAGCCAGTCCCTGGTTAACCCCGCGAGCCCTCCTTCTTTCCCTCATTTTCTCCTTCTCTCTCTCTCCTTCCCCTCCGGCGAACTCGGCGGCGATCCTCCTCCTCCCTCTTTTCCTTGCACCATTTCACCTTTCCCTCCACTCCATCCTCTACCTAGCTCCTACCACTACCACCTCCACCTCCACTGCGGCGTTCTACTCTCCGGACGGCGGCCGACGTCACGGTGGAGCAAGGACGACCACGGCGGTACCGGCGGCGGCGTGGGGCGAGACAGGTGGACGGCTTGAAGCTCGGAGGCGTCCAAGTATCCGGTAGGGTGACGGTTCCCATAGCATCGTGTTTAAACCATGTTTTTCCCCGTTTAAGCATGTTATGGATCTTTGGTTTTGGGGGGTAGAATGAGCATGTTTAGGTGTTCTTTTGATGATATGGGGGATTTGCCATGAATGTGATTTCCTATGGATTGTATTGCCCCTCTTTCTCCTCCGTTTTTGAGTAATTTTTTGGGGTTGTTTGGGTTGAAAAGGGAGCCCTCGGGCTCATGGCAGACTGGTTCCTGGGGTTGAAAGACGTCGTGCATGGACGACGCCTTTTTTGAATGGCGTCGGGCCATCACGACGCCTTTTAGATAGGAATCGCCTGACTGAGAGTCTGCCAGTTCGAGATTCTGGGACTAAAAGACGTCATGGGTGGGCGACGCGTTTTGAATAGCGTCGGGCAGCCATGACGCCTTTTAAGGTAGAAATCCCCTGGGTAAATTCTTTGGAATTTCTGGATTTCTGTGTTAAATGGCGTCTGAGGATGTCGACGCCTTTTAAAAGGCGACCACTGGTGTCGATGCCTTTTAGGGCTTGATTCTGAAGACTGTTTTACATGAACCTGTACATGGAGCTTGAATGGCGTCGGCCTTGGGCGACGCGATTCAAGACAGAACCTCACTAATTCATGCCAGTAAAATGTGTTCATACTGTTAGACGGATGATTAGTGCATGTTTTAGTGTACCCGGTAGAGATAGATTCTTCATGACCGGACGATACTACATGTGTGTCGTGCGATCGCGGACTTTTCACGTGACCGGATCGTACTGTGCTAGGTTTTGTGTTACTGTGGACCTGGAGTGACATTGTAGCGCTTTATCACCCTGTGCTGGTGGGGGCGTGAGCACAGCGCCGGTGGGGGCGTGGGCGGGGTGACGCCTAGTGAGAGAGGGTCACCTGGTGAACCCCGGGGTCAGCTAGTACCGGTGTTGGAGTGGTACATTCGGAGAGTCACTCATGCTGAGGGAAGGGGTAGCCACCTGAGCCGGTTGGCCCGGAGTAGCTAGTGTGCTATCCGAGGGGTTACTGCTTGGCCTCAGCGGGTCGAGGTTTTCCCACCGTTGTTTGTGTGGTTGGCGAGCTCTACCGAGACGGCAGTTGTGGGTTCCCTAGTCGGCTGGTTTAGAATATGCATGTTTATTATATTGTCGATTGCATGTGATTTCACGTTGAGAATTAGGAATTGTACTTACAACCGTGCTCGTTACTTTACCGTTAGCTGTACTTTACACTTGTGGGTGTGTGCGTGGGCAGTGGGGATCGAAGGATCCCTACTGAGTCTTGTTTTGAGACTCACCCCTATGGTTTTCAGATGAGGACTCCCAGCAGACCTAGAGCGGCGTGTGCGGCCGCGTGTTGAGCGCCTTCAGCGGTTGTTCCGGGGTATGCCCCGATGTAGTTGTTATTTATTTCTGGCCTGTATGTTTAATTATTTCTTTTCAGTTGGAGTATGTAATTATTTGCTGTATCGAGTCGCATTGTAATAATTTTAATTCCTGCACTTTCATTTCAATTCAATGCGATGTGAATGTTTAGCTTAGTTTATTATTTATTTCCCAGACTTACTAGATCCTGGTTTGGTTCAAAATTAATGATTCGGTACCCATTTAGTAATCGGATTCCCGATTATAGGGTGGTGGGTCGTTACATCGGGTCCGTGAGCTCGAGGAGCAGGTGGCCCGTCTCTCCACCGGGGATCTCGTACGACTCCAGGTTTGCCTGGAGATCTTGACTGAAGAGAGGGATTGCGACCGCCTTCGGCTGGAGATTCTTCAGGGTCACCTCTCCGTGGCAGAGCATGAGCGCCGGATGGTGGAGGAGAGATATCAGCGAGCCCGCCAGCGGGTTATCGATCGCGTTTAGGCGAGTGCTTTCACGGCTAGCATTGCCATATCGTTTGGCCAGGTAGGATCGAGTGCCATGGGCCCACCACCGCCGCTGTCTAGAGCTCCAACGCCAGATGCCCAAAATGAAGCCCATAGTCAATTTGACGAGGGGGCAGGGGAGAGTCAGCCGTGAGGGCTTCATCATGTACTTTCTCTTTTTCTTTTTGAATATTGTACAAAGCACCTTTTGGTATATGTATGAAATTTTTGTCTTCAGCTTTGTGTCTCATTTGTGTAAGTTCCTTGGCTTTCATACCTATACCCTATACATTACTTAACAAACAGGTTAAGTATCTATTTAGGCTTAGCCCCTTGTCCGGTTAAGTAACCGGCTACTTGATCCTATTCTTGGTAGAAGGGTTAAGGGGCATAGCCTTTATTAACAAAGGAAATAATAATTGAACTAAAGAAGATAACGGAGTAAGATGCAACATACAAGCATACAGATGCTCGCTGAAAATAAAGGAATGAAGCATACCAAATGTTACAAGCAGATGCTAATTGAAATATTTTTTAATTTTGTAATATTCATGTTTTTTTTTTTTGGATTTTGACATATCTTTTTTTTTTGATTTTCGAAATATATATATTTTTGGATTTTGAGATATGTACTTTTTTTTAGATTTTGAAATATGTATTTTTTTGGATTTTTGAAATATGTATATTTTTTTTGGATTTTTAAATATCTATTTTTTTATTTTGAAATATCTATTTTTTTTTATTTTGAAGTATCTATCTTTTTTTTGAAGTATCTATTTTTTTTTAATTTTGAAATATCTATTTTTTTTAAAATTTGGAATATTGTGCAAACTAAAAGACCATCATGGTACTCAGATCAAAAGAACATATTTATTTATTAACTTAATTCCCAAATTGTTCTTTAATAATCTAACTTAGACCCATCGTGCTTGAACTTGTGTTTACATTCGTGATCTCATTTGATGATTTGATCCTTAGTCAATCTAGGCCATTCCTTGAACTTGGAGTACGCCTCTTCAGAAAGAAGGGAAGAATTGGTTTAGAAAACCCACGAGAAGGTTCTGGAGACCCCAAAAGATGTTCCTTTCCTACCCTAATATCTGTTGGGGTTCGGTCATTTTCTTTTCGGGATATTTATCGACCTTGCGTTCCCTTTTATTTCACTTCATGGCCTTGATGTAATGTTTGTAATGTAATGGCCTTTTGATTTGATATTTGACTTTTGCCTTTTGCTTTTTCTTTCCATGGGACGGATCTCCCCCTTTTTTTTATGACGGCCTCCTAGTAAGATGGCGGGTATTCTTGGTAGTCTATTCTAAGCCTCGTTCCGACATCGTGGGCTGAGAGTAAAAATAGGATTTTTGTTTAAAAAGAATGATTTGCACTTTTACACCTTCGGTCAAGCTTTCGGTATTCCTTCGGACTTCACATCTTTTGTTACTCACGAATCAAATGTGTCAGTATGTGTAATAATGTGTTTGAATTAAATTATCCAGACTTATAAGGGAATTTGAGTTACTAAATTTTTTGATTCTACTGGTCTTTGCACCATGCTGATCGACTCTTTAACCTAAGGGTAGTATTTCTTAAGATACAAACCGTTCCAGGGGTGAGTTAACTCTTGCCCTTCTGCATTAACTAGACGGTAGGCGTTACCAGGAAAAGCATGCGATATGACATAAGGTCCTTCCCAATTTGGTTGGAGCTTAGAACGTGGACCACTAGGTTTTACAAAGATTCTTTGGACGACCATTTCACCAATCTTGAACTTATATTCAATGACTTTCTTTTGATAAAAACGTGCTAATCTATTTTGATATACTCTTGCATGATTAGCAACTGACCATCTTTTCTCGTCTAAAAGTTCCAATTGAACGAGGATTGCTGAGCGGTGTTCATCAATAGAAAATTCCTTATTCAATTGTTCTCTTAATGACGGTATAAGGATCTCATATGGAACTACCGCCTCCATTCCAAATGTTAAGGAATAAGGAGTCTGCCCGGTGGGCGTGCGGATTGAAGTTTGGTATGCCCATAGAGCCTCAATTAATTTTTCTGGCCAGTCTGTGAATTTATTAGACTTGCACGTCTTTTTGATGATTTTTATCAAAGTCTTGTTAGTTGCCTCTGCTTGGCTATTGCCTTGCGGATAATATGGAGACGAATGATGCAATGCAATCTTATACCTGTTGCAGAGGTCTTTCAGTTCTTGTGACACGAAGTGCGGTCCATTGTCGGTGACGATAGTGCTTGGAATTTCAAATCTTGTGATGATGTTCTTCATGATGAACTTGCAGACGGTTGATGCTTTGACTTTCGTGTATGCTTCAGCTTCCACCCACTTGGTGAAGTATTTCGTTGTCGTGAGAATGAAAGATTTTTGCTTAATGCCGGAATCAGGATTGCCAAGGGGTCCAATGACATCAAAAGCCCACATGGAGAAAGGCCATAGGGAGGAAGCAGGATGGAGTGAAGATGCAGGAGAATGGATCTTATCGACGTGAAGTTGACACTTGGCACACCTACGGACATATCCTACATAATCTTCTTCCATAGTTGGCCAACATAATCCTTATCTAAGGATCTTCTTTGCTAACATTTGTCCATTAACATAGCCACCACAAACTCTAGCATGAGCTTCTTCCATGATCTTCCAAAGTTCATCCTCGTCCAAACATCTTAGAAGAACTCCATCAAAACCTCTTTTATATAGTGCTCCCCCAACTAGAGTGTATCTCTGAGCAACTCTCCTGATAGCCCTTTTCTCCTCAGCTGTGGCTTCCTCAAGATATGATTGATCTTCACAATATTTAAAAATTTCATAATACCATGGTTTCTGTTCATCATCCATCTCTTCTAACAGCTCCATTAACATAATCTCTCTCTTTTCCACAATATTTCCATCTTTGACCTTCTTCAGTAGCTTCTCCTTCTAAGAAATGAAAGGTCTTTCACGGCGGGTGAAAGACCCTATGAACAATAATTGACTCGGATTGTCTGCTAAGTGGAAAATCGAGGGATGATGCAAGGGAAGCTAGAGCGTCAGCTAAGATGTTATGATTCTGAGGAGCATGGATGAAGATCAATTTAGTGAAAAGCATAGCATAAGCAGAGGTGAGTTCTTGATAAGGCTTGAGCTTGGGATCAAGAGTTCAATATTTGCTTAGCACCTGACAGAGAATCAATTGGCTATCACCCACAATTCTAAGTTTGGTAGCACCATGGAGATGAGTAGCCTCGAGGCCAGAAAGGAGTGCCTCGTATTCAGCTATATTGTTAGTGACTGGAAAGTCAAGCTGAAAGGCTTATGGAATGGTGACACCTTTAGGTGATAACAGAACAATGTTGATACCCTTTCCATGGGAATTCAGAGCTCCGTCAAAATACAGAGTCCACATGTCATCTTTGATTCAGTTTATGGACATCAGTTCCTCATCCGAAAACTTCGATCGGACTGGATCAAAACGAGGAAGGGGATGATAAGCAAGATGTTCTGCGATGGCGTAGCCTTTGATCGCTTTTTGCTGAATGTAAGTGATATCGAATTGAGATAGAAAGCTCTGCCATCGTGTTAAGCTATCAGTAAGGACAGATTTCTCAAGAAGAAACTTGATCGGATTCATCCTTGCGATGAGGTGAACTTCATGGGCTAGAAAGTAATGCTTCAATTTCTGAACCACCCATACAAGTGTTGCACATGTTTTCTCCATCGCTGTATATCTTTGTTCAGCGGGGTTGAGAAGTTTAGAGAGATAGTAGGCTGCCGTCTCCTTTCCTTCTTCATCTTCTTGCGTTAGGACGGCCCCCACCACATCATCCAGGATAGAAATGTATAGAATCAAGGGTTTGCCCGGAGATGGTGGTCTCAAAACAGGAGGACTTGCCAAATAATTCTTCAATCCATCAAATGCCTCCTGACACTTATTGTCCCAATCGAATTTGACTCCCGGCTTGGTAAGCTCGTAGAACGACTTACACCTTTGTAAGTGTTGGGAGACAAAACGGCGAATAAATTGCAACCTCCCGATCAATCCTCTTAACTCTTTCAAGTTCTTGGGAGGTGGCATTTCTCTAATAGCCTTTGCCTTGTTGGGATCGATCTCAATTCCCCGTTTACTGACAATGAATCCAAGTAATTTCCCTGAGGATACCCTGAATACACATTTCTTGGGGTTCATCTTTAACTGATATTCTCTTGATCTTTCTAATACTCTTGCCAAAACTTTGGCATGCTCAGCCTTAGTCTTAGATTTTACTAACAAGTCATCCACATACACTTCTAGATCTATATGCATCATGTCATGAAATATTGCCATCATAGCCCTCTGATAAGTGGCTCCAGCATTCTTTAATCCAAAAGGCATGACGACATAGCAATATGTCCCCCAAGGTGTAGTGAATGATGTCTTTTCTTGATCTTCTTCTGCCAATTTAATCTGATTGTATCCTGAAAATCCATCCATAAATGATAAAGTTTCATAGCCAGCAGTATTATCGATGAGTACATCAATGTGCGGCAATGGAAAATCATCCTTTAGACACGCCCGGTTCAAATCTCGGAAGTCAATACAGATTCTGACATTCTCATCTTTCTTCATAATCAGGACTATGTTGGCCATCCATTATGGATAGAGGACAACTCTAATAAATTTGGCTTTATATAACTTATCGACCTCTTCTTTCATCTTCAAAGCCATTTGTGGGTGGAATCGCCTTAACTTCTGTTTAATCGGGCTAGCTCCATCCTTTAATGTCAATCGATGTTCCACTAGTAATGAGTCTAACCCCGGCATATCCTCATAACTCCAAGCGAAAGTATCCTTATAATCCTTAAGAACTTGTACCATTGCCTTCTCATCCATTTCAGAAATATTTTTGCTAACGAGGACAACCTTAGGTTCATCTTCAGTCTCTAGATTGATCTCCTTGGTGGGTTCTTCTACGGTAGCTGAGGGTTCATCGAACCTTTTTACTCCACTGGCATATGCCTCAGCCGCGTCCTCGTCGTCTTCCTCATCTTCAACAATGGGGTCTTTTTCGTGTATCAATTCATACACCCCATATCCATCATTGACTGACTCATCATCTACACAATCTTCTGGCATATGAATAGGATTTTCTAATAGCTGAGGGATCATAGAGCAAGAAAGGCATTTAACAGTTAGATCCTGGAGGTATCTATTTGGAATTTGTTTACCCTTATATTTCCTAGACTTCCTAACCTGATTAACCTGCCTAGAACTAAACTCCCTAACTTCACTAGACTTCTTAACTTCACTAGACTCCCTATCCTAACCTAATGAGGACGAAGAAGGATGAAAATTATAGGATACATGAGGAAATATCGGAGAATCCTCCCGAGGGAAGGGACAGAGTAGATCTAGAAGAGAATTTTGACCAAATGACCCGCGCGATGGGGTATAATCGAACAAGTAGGAAGTTTTCTCAATGAGGATATGGGAGAAGGAAATTGACAAATTGGCGATTTTTTTTTGGGAAAAGATGAATTAATCATGAAACAAGAATGGAGATTAATAGGAGGAGAATGGGATGGAGGAAGCGGCACCAAGGCCAAAGGATTGGGGGGATCATACAATAGCATGTCCCAAATTAAATCATAAATCCTCTCTAGATCGAGAGGAGGTTGAGGGATAAAGTCCCGTGGGGACAGGGTGATTATGATGGGCAGAGCCTGTGGAATATCCTCAGTGATGACCTACGACCAAGTCGGGGTCAGAACCAGAGTGCGGAATAAGGTATGGAGTGTGAAAATGTAAGAGGGATAAGTCCCCCTCCAAAGAAGATCCGTTGTATAACCAGCTTCATAGGGGTCATCTGGCTCCCCTTCATTTGTTTCTTCAGACAGCATAATTCTTTTGTCAAAAATGGCACCAGGCCCTTCAATCAGCTCATCTATTTGTAGCGGCCACTTTAGTTCTGAGGGATCAAGAAATAATCTATTTAATGCAATGTACAGATCCCTCAAGTCAAACCATCGGTACCATTCACACTCAGGATCTTGGAACTTCCTCATTTTCATTGGCCGCAGAGCCTCCAAGGACTGGTACGTCAACAATTCTGAACAATGTCTGGCCAGGTCTCTCCCATATATGTCATGGAGATCAAAACAGGAAGTGAAAACCACCGTGTTATCATGACTAATCACGGGCCCCTTGACGAAATGTGTGTATAAGGTCCATGTTAAAGGGTCCCGGCCTTTTTTACACGGTATGGACATTGTTTCCCAGACCTTTTGTAAGGATTGAGGTTTCGGATCTAGTTATCGGGTCAGTTTCGGGGTCGGATCCCTTAGTTTGGGCCCTGCTGGGGCTGGGGCTTAGTTTTCTTTTCGCGTCGAGTTTGCTCAACGCGGTTCAAACGGCGTCCAGTAATGTGGACGTGTTTTAGGCTGTGCCACGTGGGCTGGTTTTGGGCCGTGAGAGTACGGCCCCGGTCTTATCGTATGAATGGCGTCTTGTATGGACGACGCCAGTTAGACTACGACCCTGGTTTGTCAGAGTACAGCCCGGTCTCGTCGTCTGAATGACGTCGGGCTTGGACGACGCGTTTTCCCCAGTTTCTGTTTGACCCCGCGAACCCTCCCTCCTTTTCCTCATTCTCTCCTTTCTCTTCTCTCTCCTCTCTTCCCTCCGACTCTTCAGCGCCCCTTTCCCCCTCTCCTTCCTTTCCTCTCCCCATTCCTCCTCTCCGTGCACTCCATTAACCTCCCAACTTCTTCCACTACCACCACCACTTCCTCCGCGGCGCATTTCTCTCCGGACGGCGGCTGACGTCCCGGTGGAGTAATGGCATCCACGGTGGTATCGGCGGCAACGTGTGGCGAAGCGGGTTAGCGGCTTGGAGTTAAGAGGAGTTCGAGTAACTGGTAGGGTGACGATCCCCGTTGTATTTTGTTTAAAACCATGTTTTTCCCGCTTTGGAGCATGTTTAGGGGGTTTTTGGGGTGAAAACACTAATTGCATGAAATGAGAAATTGGGGGTTTTTAAAGGGTATTTAGGTTCTTCTCCTCTTCCTCTACTTGTAGTGTTTTTTATACGATTTAGGGGAGGAAATCCCACCCCGTAGATTGGGAGATGGCGGAGGAAGAACCTGTCTATGTGGGTTAAATGGCGTCGGGGGACAGCGATGCCTTTTAGAAAGGCGGCTACCACCCGCGACGCGATTTAACCCAAATAACAGACTCTGTCTCTGGATTGAGTAGCGTCCAGAGACAGCGACGCCTTTTAAACGGCGACTACCGTGCACGATGCGTTTTAAGTCAGATCACCTCAAGGCCTGTTTCTGCTTCTATCGTTATCAGGCGACTAGGGATAGCTGTTAGCGCTTAGGCACCCTGTGTCAGTGTGGGAGTGACACGGCGCTGGTGTGGGAGTGGTGGGGTGACGCCTAGAGAGAGGGTCACCTGGTGTACCCCGTGGTATAGCTAGTACCGGTGTGGGAGTGATACATTTGGACTGTCACTCGTGCTGGGGGAAGCAGGACCACCTTGAGTCGTGTCAGGCCGGAGTAGCCAGTATGCTATCCGAGGGGTTGCTGTTTGATCTCAGCGGGTCGGTGTTTTCCGCATTCGGCCGTGTGACTTGTGCGTTTAGCCAAGACACTATTTGTGGACTTTGTAATAGTTTCAGAATCGTACATGTTACAGTTATAAATGCGTGTGTTTTATATCGAAATTGTGTTACTGCTTTATTTAGTTAAATTGCCTATATTTGTGTACTGCACTTGTGGGTGTGTGAGTGCGTGGTGGGGATCGAAGGATCCCTACTGAGTCTTTTTCGATGAGACTCACCCCCTGCGGTTTTCAAGTGAGGGCTCTAGACAGGCATAGCGAGGAGAGTGCTGCCTTGGGTTGCGCGCCAGCAGCCGCTGTTCCGGGGTATGCTCCGATGTAGTTGTTATTTCCTTTTATGGCCTGTACGCTTAATTATTTCTTTTTCAGTTGGAGTATGTAATTATTTGCTGAGTCGAGTCGAATTGTAATAACTTTTAATTTCTGCACTTCTTTTACGATTCGATGTGATGTGGATGTTTAATTTCGTTTATCATTTATTTCCCAGATTTATCGAGATCCTAGTTTGGCTCCAAATTTAATGATTCGGTATCCATTTAGTAATCGGATCTCCAATTATAGGGTGGCGGATCGTTACACCTTCTGACCGTCTTCATTTTCTTCCTGCTGAATAATGTTGTGCCTCACTCTTCTTGGCCTATAGCCCAGGCCATTTCCAGGTGTCCTTCGGTTGTCCTTGAGGGGTGTGGTTCTGCCTTGTAACTGTGTGCCTAGGCCCTTTCCGGGCTGATAACCACCCTTCATCATTATTTTCTAACCGGAGGTACTCATGCACTTTCCCCGCTTTATGGCATCCAGTGGGTAAGGAGTAAGAGTGGCGGCTTTTAAAGGATCAGCCACAGGACGGTAGACCTGTAATACTGACAAAAAAGGTTGTCGGCCAGGTGGAGGAGTTGGCTTGGTATTCAAGGAGTAAGTAGCAATAAGGATTGGCATGCTCGTAACTTTAATGACTCGTCCTTTGTAGGGAAATTTGAGGCACTGATGATTCGTAGAGGGAATCGTCTCAAGGGTTTTAATATAAGGACGGCCCAAAATAGCCTTCAAGGAAGGATTGATTTCCAAGATGTGAAATTCGACCTCAGCATGACATACAGGACCTAACTCTACTTTTAAATAGACCATTCCCAGAGGGGAACGGGTGGAGTTATCATAGGTTGTAACAGAAATGGGGCTAGGCAGCCATTTTTCCTTGGGTACACTACATAGTTTAAGGGTCTTCAGAGGCAGGACATTAATTGAAGCCCCCGTATCACCCAGGCATGTGTCTACGGCCTTTTTACATATATTGACCATAATACTCAAAGCCATGCTCCTGGCTGCTAGTGGTGCTAGTTCCGAAGCATGAAATAAGATAGAGGGTTGATCCCTCTGCGGAACTAATAGTGCGGTGATCTTCTCCACCGGCACGTCTTCGTTGACCATCACTTTTTGTAGGTATTCCATCAGAGCTTCCTGATGGGTCTTCGATCTCTTGATCAACTCAAGCACAGATATTCGTACTAGTGTTCTATCTAGTTGCTTCAGCAGGTCATATTGAGTGCCAGGTGCACTCCCATCGTTATGCACTTCCTCTGGCGACTGTGATGGGCCGTCTCTGACTGTAGATTGAGGAAAGACCTTATTGAAGATCCTCTCACTCCGGAGTGCATGTTCTTCACTAGTGGAAGGGCCAGGTAATAACTTGAGCACCGCAGGGTTGGTAGATGGCATGGATGGTGTGGATGGTTGGTATACAGGTGATGGTGTGGGGTTAGTTGATGATGGCATGCGAATGAGGGGTTTAAAGGGTTGGATAGTGGCATGGTAAGTGGTTGGCGTAGTTGAAGTGGAGAATGGTACGCGGAGTAATGGTTTGGATGGTTGTATGGTATTTGGGTAGGCGGTGGTGGTAGATGATGTGGGGAATGGTACGCGGAGCAATGGTTGGGATGGCATGAGGGGTGTGTAATTGTGGCTGTTGTTGTTTGTAATCCTGCTGGTTCGGTGGTCTTTGGCCTGCGAACTATGATGGTGGCTGGCTCCTCACGAACTGGGGCTGATTGTTGTTCATGGTGCTAATCTGCTCATGAGAGAGCATGCCCTCAGTTGTTGGACCCGTGCTAGGAGAATTTGGCACGGCTGGCTTCCGAGGTGGAGGCCTGCTAGGTCGGTGAGGATCAAAGACACTAGAGAATGTAGCATCCTTGAAGGCATTTTGACAGTAACGTGCCCTTTCATAGAGCTCTGCCATGCTGGTCAAATTGTTCAGGGCGAAGACTAGCTTAAACTGAGGTGTAGCATTGGAAACCAACATCTTTACTTGCTCGGACTAAGACAGATGATCTTTAATTTTTTCTGCCATGCCCCTCCATCTATTAGCAAAACTGACGAATTCCTCATCGGGCTTCATTTTTTCTGCTATCAAATCAGTAATGGACAGAGAGGGTGCAACTCTATCCTGGTATCGTTGAATGAATTTTCGTAATACGATACCATAGTCCTCTACTTCAGATGACTCTAAGGAAAAGAACCATTCGAGGGCTGGTCCTTCCAAGGATTTCCTGAACAAAAATGCCAACGACCTCTTGTCGTTTTGCCAGAAAGATGACTCATACATGAACTCCTTCAAATGAGTGAAGGGGTTACCAGTACCATTGTACTTTCGGTACACTGGCATTTCGGAGGGCGGCAAATGGAACACGGGCAGACTTGGCAGGTTAATCTCAGGTGCAGCTTTAACTCCCATCATTTTCTAAAAATTATTGAACTGCTCATCCATACGCTCCATCTTAGCGTGCAGAGCTTGAGTCGTCGGATCGACTGGAGGAGGGGGAGGTGGGGGTACATGATAGGCCTATTGCCTAAAGTATGTGGGGTAAGGGGGACAATAGGGTTGAGGTCCGGCAACGCTTCTGCCATGCCCGATGGCATTTTGATAAGTTGGCGTAGGCGGTCTAGCCAGTTGCCTCGAGGAGGACAGCTGTGGCCCAACTGGCCAAGAAGTTGAAACCTGAAGGCCTTCCATGGCCTGGTGATGGGGAGGTGGTTGAGGAATAACAGGGGGAGCCGCAGGATTTGGCTCGGCAGACTGTATGGGCGTCTTCCCCTTCAAAATAGACTGGATCGCCTCGAGCTGGTGAGGATCTAGATGAGAGGCCAAAACTCCCAGAGCGTTGACTAAATCAGATGGATTGGAAGATGAGGGCTCATTCAGGTTCATGGCCTCCTCAAAGACAGGATTAGAAACTACATGCACGTGCAGAGGGAGATCAGCACCAGAATTGTGTTGATCATGGTCAAAAGGAGGAGGGATATGAAGATTTCCCTCATGTTCAGATGGATAAGAGTGAGGATCATGGGGGGCATTAGCATCTCCCCCATTTTCATAATGATAATTAGATTCAAGAGGGGCATTATAGTTGACCATAGCTCCCAAAGCCATGCCCAAATCCCTACCTGATCGAAGTAACATAGTATTAGATTTTTTTTTTCAAAGAATTGCAGACAAGTTGTACAGAAATTAAGCAAACAAGTGGATGTTTAACGTTATTTTAGGATTCCTTATTGGATTATTTGGATTCAATTAATCACAAATTCACTCAAGGGGTAGGATCCTAGTTTCAGTTCAATTTCTACTGTTATACTCTATGGCTTTCTCTCACAACGTTATGAAAATCTAACCAGGACTTCGATTGGTACAACCAGCCCGATGAACAAGGAGGAATACCTTGATTTTGGGGACTTACAGAGGTCTTTAACGCCAACCACTCTAGTCTGATTGAGGGACCGACTCAATCAGAGAGAGGTGAAGACGTCAAGAAAGGTGTTCCTATAAGAAAAGGGGGGTGTTAGCCCCAGTGCGTATGACTTGTGGCTGGGATGGCCTCTAATGCTTATTATGTAATGTGTAGTAGCAAGCAAATCAAAAATATGAGAACTGAAGAACAAAACAAGAAATTGCCTGAATCGCGTCGCTATGCCTCGACGTTATTCAAAACAGAACCTTATTTTTCTCGCAGAAGCTCAGGCAGTAGATGGTAGAGAATTTGGCCTGAAAAGCGTCTGGGTTGGGCGACGCGGTATGAAACGCGTCGCTGCTCCTAGACGCTTTTCAGGTCGCAAAATCAACAATTCAGGAGGAATTTCTGGATCGATTCCTCCTCAAACAAACAGAATAAAAGCGGTAAATAATTGGCTCATGTGAATCTTTTTTATTTCAATTTTTAACAGGATAATTTTATCATATAAACAACTAACATATCAATCAATCACACATTCTTCTTTTCACAATCACAACTTTCAACCTATCAAACAGGGAGGGCAAGATCTTGCCGCAAGGGTGTGTACGTGGTGCACGTGGGAATAATAACTAAACTAAAAACTCACCGATCGGTGAGGGCGTGTCGAGAAACACAAGTGGTGCACCGTGAGTGCCTGATTGACAAAAAGTAAGAACAAAGATTAAAAGATGGTGAGACCAAGTCCCACCGTGATCGCCAAAAAGCTGTGAGTGCGCAAATAGTGATGTGTGATTATCATGAAAATTTTATTGTTTATGTGACAAATAAACCTATTAAAAATTAAGTGAATGTGATCGCCAGAAACTTTTAACTAAAAAGTTTCAAAAGACATAGATTGATCACTTACTTGTTTTAGAATTGGGAGATGTTGAAGTTCTTGATTCTCCTCCTTTAGCCGGCTGAAGGAAAAGAGCCCTTCTGACTTTGTTCTTTCTTTGGATGCTTATGGGGGTTTGAGGATCATCCAAATTTCCTTGTTGTTGATTCTCTCCTCTTGATCTTCTTTTATACCTTGCAAAAAAGTGGAAAGAAAAAAAGAGGGAAAGAATAATAAGAACTCAAATAGCAGTAGTATCTATTCCAGTAATAATTTCAATCATGCAACTAAACAAATGAACTCACTTGTTTGTGGTCTTTGAAACCCCTTAAAACATGGATTGGAAATTATATGCTAGTGAGTGTGTGTTGCATGAAGTGATGTGATGAAATTATGATGCTAATATACTGAAAATATGAAAATGATGTAGAAATCAATTAAGAATTGAGTTGGATGGCCCCTGAAAAGCCTTGGTTCTTGAATGGATATTGAAAAGACGAAGAAAGGATGAAGCTTGCTTCAAGACTCCTGGAAGTAGTAGCAACGCCTCAATTCTTTAGCGTCGCCCATGGGAGACGTCTTTTAGCTTAATTAAGATAAGGATAAACATCGAGAAGAAGAAACAGAATTAGCTTAAGAAACCTAAATGGCGTCGTGTAAGGCAGACGTCTTTTGGTTTATTAATAAATTAATTAAAAATCAGATTAAAAATCAAAATAAGAATAAAATCCTAAATGGCGTCTTTACAGGTCGACGCCTTTTAGAATCTTTCATATTTGATTAAAAATCTGAGTTAAAATGAATTTCTTTAATAAACTTAAATTATGTATGTCTGACCCGATGTCATTTAGACAATTAATCCAGAAAAATAATAAAAATTAACTAATGATTAAATATCAGACCATTTTGAGGCATTATTATATGATATGAAATTTACTCAAAATGAAATCAAAATTAGCGTGTCTACAATCCTCACCAAGCAACCCTCCGTAAACCAATTATACACCCCTCATGCCATCCAAACCATTACTCCGTATGCCATTCCCTACATCACCTACGACAACCACTCACCCCAATACCCTACAACCCTCCAAACCACTCATCCGTACAGTACCCCCACCAAATAACCCATCACCGTCGCCTGCGCATACGCACCCCCAACCCTCTAAACCACTCATTCGAGTTCCCTTACCTCCACCAACATCCCCTCACCAAGCCATTACGCCTTCCAAACCACTCCTCAACACGACAGTGCTCAAGATAACGACTGGAGCTTCCGCTATTGAAGAACATACGCTCTGAAGCGGCCAAATATTCAACAAAGTGTTCCCCCAGTCCACAGTGTGAGATGGCCCGTTACCGCCAGTAGAAGAAGTCCATAATGAAGAGAGTATACTTGGTACCCATTATGATTTGTTGAAACAGCCGGATAGAACACCGGCACGCATCTCCATATTAGAGCTAATTAAGATATCTAAGGTCCATCAAGAAGCCCTAATGGAATACCTACAATGGGTAATGGTCAGCGAAGATGTGCCAGTGGAAAAGATCACCGCATTATTGGTATCCTAAGGGGATCAACCCTCTATATTTTTCCATACCTCTGAATTGGCACTAGCAGCAAGGAGCATGGCATTAAGTATAACTGTCAATATATGTAAAAAGGCTGTGGATACATGTTTAGTAGACACCGGGGCATCTATTAATGTGTTGCCACCGAGAACCCTGGAGCTCTGTGGGGTCCCGAAAGAAAAATAGTTGCCCTCTCCCATTTCTGTTACTGCCTATGATAATTCTACCCGTTCCCCTCTGGAGATGCTCTATTTGAAGGTAGAGTTAGGTCTTACTTGCCATGCTAAAGTCGAATTTCTTATTCTTGAAATCGACCCTTCACTGAAGGGCATACTCGATCGTCCTTACATCAAGTCATTGGAGGCAATCCCATCGACAAACCATCAATGCCTCAAGTTCCCCCACAAAGGACGTATCATCAAAGTTACTAGTATGCCTATCCTTGTTGCAACTCACTCGCTGAATGTGAATCCCAACCCAGCCCCTCAGAGGCCAGTCATCTCCTTATGCCAAACCCATACCCTTTTGGCAGATCCTTTTGAGCATATTGTACCTACATCTTATCCGATCAATGCTGTAAAGCGGAAGAAGTTCATGAATACCCCAGGTTGGAACATCATGCTGAAAGTGGGATACCAACCTGGAAAGGGTCTGGGTACCCGGCTGCAAGGAAGAATTAAACCAGTGACACATAAGAGAAGGGTACCTGGCAGCGGCCTAGGCTACAGGTCGGATAAGGTGAGGCATAGTATTGTGGAACAACAAGAAGGTGAAGATGGTCAGAAAACATGGAAAACCATGGTTACCCCCTGCAAAGAGAATCGGGATCCCTTGACTTGGACTTTGTCTACTCATTTTGTTAAAGGGCTCGTTATTCAACATGACCACAATAACACAGTAGTGATCACCTCTCAGTTTGACCTGCATGATGTATATGGGAAGGAACTGGCTCGACATTGGACTCCACTATTGACATACCAGTCTCTAGAGGCTCTGCGGCCAATGAAAAAGAGGAAGACTCAAGATCCAGAATGTTAATGGTACCGCTGGTTTGACATGTGGGACTTGTATATTGCACTGAGCAGACTATTCTTGAACCCATCAGAACCAAAGTGGCCTCTACTGATAGATGAACTGATCGAGAGGCCCGGGGCCATCTTTGACAAAAAGATTTTGCTGGCAGAGGAAACAGATGAAGGGGAGCTAAATGACCCCTATAAAGCCGGTTATACCACTGATCTACTATGGAGAGGAACCTATCCCTCTCATGTTTTCACACTCCATACCTTGTTCCGCAATCTGCACCTAACCCCGACTTTGTCACGGGTTACTACTGAAGACATTCTACGGGCTCCGCCCATCACTATTACTATATCCCCTAAGGATCTCATCCCTAGGATTCCTCTTAATCTTGAGAGGATTGTTCTTGAGTTTCTCCGGATCTCCCACGCAGCGGAAATAAAAATAAAAACGGAGGTCCGTTCCCGTTTCGAAAAATCTAAAAATCAGATTATCAGATAATCGGTTCTTACCGTGTGCAGATTCGAATCCGCAACCATTCGGTTCCATTGGTGCGACACCGCAAGCCACGCAAGCGCCCGACCTCTAGCGGAGTTTACGCGATCCTCCTCGCGACGGATATCCTCACGTTCCTCATTCTTTCTAGCCAAGAAACCTCTACCGGTCGCCGCAACATGCGGACGATTTCCCATCGAACGGGAGTCGAAGACGTGGCAGAGTAGATCCGGGGATGCAGATCTATCTGGGACGCTAGAGAGAGAGAGAAACAGAGGAGAGGGCGGCTAGGGTTAGCAGCAGCTTGGCCTGCTCAGCCCGTTCGCTACATTTTATACTAACGACGCAGTTTTTCAAAAAAACCCTGGTTTATATAAAACCCACTTATTTATCCATCGCCTTTAGAATCATTTGCGTGTGACCCTCTAGGCCCAATTATCAGTCCGGTTAATAGCCCAATAAGTCCAGTAACTCCTTACTGGCTTTATTAATCAATTAATAACTCTTTATTAATTAATTAATCAATCGAATTGATGTCGCACATCGAATTCGATCGGGCCTCCGATCATGTTAGGTGCCAAGCAACACCGCGTGAACCCGGAAAGTATCGGAGTTAAGTAACCCACTCTTGGAACCTTTCCGTCGACAGTTATCGTGTGGATATAATCCTTCATTCGTACAATGCTCTTGAGTCAACTCAGGGTATGGCGTGCTGTCAAACCCTAAACGGTCGACTCACTTGGATTGGATGCCGCTGATGAATATCGGAAAACTCCTTTCACAATATTATCGTCTGCCCTGGCCAGGGACTTTCACGCATCCTTTATAGAGCATTCTCTTTCTAAGTACTGAGAGCGAATGATTCTTTATTGACACACAATTCCCTTCGACAGTATTCCACTGTACCCAATCCTTGGCTGTTTAGAATCCCGTGGTTAGAGATTCATAAACCAAGGTCAAAGCACAGAAGTCCACCGACAAGATGTCCTTGGTGTCTCAGGTCCAAGGACCATCCACGCAACTACGACAATAGAATCAAACTGGTTGACAGTGAGGTACAATACCATCCAACAATTCAGTTGGATCAGTTCAGTGAACTCATTCTCCAATGAGCACCTATAGATTCGCCTTAGTGTCTCCACACAAGTGACTTGTGAGATCAATCACCCTTATCACATGAGCAGGAGTAATCTGTACTAGTCTAACCCGATATCCGATGTCCTTCTCAGATATCCTTCGACTAGGAACAATTAAGAATATGTGTGTTTAAGTGATCCGTCTCATTAGTATGATCTCATCATAATCTGATCACTATCGCACATATTCACGGACTTCATTATGAGACGATAATTAATACGATTTACACACAATGAATATTATGCCATTATATTAATAAATATGAATGAGATTTACATAGTCAGATTGGCTTGTAGGCCACCTAAGACTAACAATCTCCCACTTGGACTAAAGTCAATCACCTTTATACAGTAAGCCTATACACTCTAGGTGACGCTCAAATACAATTTGAGCCAACAGCTTTGTCAGTAGATCTGCTACATTGTCGACGGATGGAACTCTTTCCACTACTACATCTCCTCTGGATATGATCTCTCTGATAAGATGAAAGCACCTCAGAATATACTTCGATTTCTGATGAGCCGCAGCTCTTTCGCTTGCGCAATGGCTCCATTGTTTTCGCACAACAGCGGAACAGGTTCAGAGATACTGGGAACTATGCCGAGGTCGGTGATGAATTTCTTCAACCACACTGCTTCCTTGGCGGATTCAGCTGCAGCGATGTACTCAGCTTCAGTCGTCGAATCTACAGTGGTTGCTTGCTTGGAACTCTTCTAGCACACTACTCCTTCGTTCAAAGTAAACACGAATCCAGATGTAGACTTGCTATCATCTGGATCTGACTGGAAACTCGAGTCAGTAAAGCCTCGCAGTTTCAAGTCACCTCCTCCATAGACAAGAAACATATCATTAGTTCTTCTTAAATACTTAAGGATACATTTCACTACCTTCCAGTGCTCTTCGCTTTGATCAGCCTGAAATATGCTCGTAACACTTAGAGCAAATGCAACATCAGGCCATGTACATAGCATGGCATACATGATAGATCCTATGGCAGAGGCATAGGGTACTCTATCCATGAGTGCCCTCTCATCAGGAGTCTTAGGAGACTACTCCCTTGAGAGACTAATTCCATGTCTCATTGGTAGGAGACCTCTCTTGGAATTTTCCATCCCAAACTTTTTAACTATGGTATCTATGTACAAGGATTGGGTCATTCCAAACATAATCTTTGATCTATCTCTATAGATCCGTATTCCCAAAACGTAGGATGCTTCTCCCAAATCCTTCATGGAGAAATTTTTCGACAACCAGATCTTTACTCATGACATCATAGCTACATCATTCCCAATGAGTAGTATGTCATCTACGTAAAGAACTAAGAAGGTGACTGTTCTCCCACTGATCTTCTTGTACACATAAGGCTCATCTTCATTCTTAATGAAGTTATAAGACTTGACAGCCTCGTCAAATCTTATGTTCCAGCTCCGGAAAGTTTGCTTCAGTCCATAAATGGACCTTTGAAGCTTGCACACTTTATCTAAAGATTCTTTGGATGTGAAACCTTCTGGTTGTATCATATACAGTTGTTCCTCAAGGTTACCATTGAGGAAGGCAGTCTTCACATCCATCTACCAAATTTCATAATCAAAATGTGCAGCAATGGCGAGTAGAACTATGATCTACTTTATCATGGCAACTGGTGAGAAAGTCTCGTCATAGTCAATTCCTTGCCTTTGACGATATCCCTTTGCCACCAACCTTACCTTATAAGTGTCGATCCGTCCATCAGCACCGATCTTTCTCTTAAAGATCCACTTGCATCCGATGGGTATAATACCCTCGGACAAGTCCTCCAAGTTCCATACTTTGTTGGTGTACATGGACTGGATTTCTGAGTTTATGGCTTCTCGCCATTTCCCGGCTTCTGGGCCTTCTATGGCCTCCTGGTAGGTTTTAGGATCATTATCCTCATTATATTCAACCTTAGACTCACCTTCAGCGATATTTACCACATATCGTTCGGGTAGTCTAGGTAATCTACCAGATCTACGAGGCTCACCTGTGCGTACGTGAACAGATTCATGAACTGATATCTCATCTGATGATAATGCAGTTGTTTGGGTATCTGGAACCTCTTTCAGTACTATTTTACTCCCATTGTCCTCCTGGAGAAGATATTCCTCTTCTAAGAAGACAGCTTTCCTGGCGACAAACACCTTTTGTTCACCAGGATGGTAAAAATAGTATCCAAAGGTTTCCTTTGGATATCTCCCAAACCTGCATTAATCAGTTCGTGATTCCAGCTTGTCTGGATCATGCCTCTTTATATGAGTAGGACAACCCCAGACTTTAACATGTTTAAATTCTGGTTTCCTGTCTTTCCATATCTCATATACAGTAGAGGCCACAGACTTGCTGGGTATTCTGTTCAGTAGGTATGCTGCTGACTCAAGAGCATATCCCCAGTGGGACACTGGTAATCCCGAAAAGCTCATCATGGATTGCACCATGTCCAACAAGGTGCGATTCCTCCTTTCCGATACACCATTCATCTGTGGTGTATATGGAGGGGTCAGCTGAGAAAGGATACCATTATCCTTTAAAAATTGTGTGAAATTAGTACTCAAGTATTCTCCTCCTCTATCTGATCGAAGAGCTTTAATACTCTTTCCTAACTGCTTCTCTACCTCATTCTTGAACTCCTTGAACTTCTCAAATGCTTCCGACTTGTATTTTATTAAGTACACATAGCCGAATCTTGAGAAGTCGTCGGTGAACGTGATGAAGTATAAGAAGCCACCTTTGGCTTGGGTGGACATGGGACCACATACATCCGAATGTATTAGTTCCAAAATGTCCTTGGCACGTTCTCTATGCCCAGTAAATAGAGATTTTGCCGTCTTTCCCATAAGCCAGGATTCACATGTCGCAAACGATTCATAATCGAATGTATTTAAAAAACTATGCTTGTGCAACTTTTGCAACCTGCTTTCACCAATATATCCAAGTCTACAATGTCATATGTAGGCTTGGTTCACACAATTCTTGTTCTTCTTAAGAGCATTATCAATTTGAAGATTGTAATAAGAAACATCTAAGAGATATAGACCGTTGAGTAAAGATGCCGAAGCTATTGTTTTAGTATCATAATAAATCGAACAACTTCTATTCTCAATAGTCAACCTATATCCTATCTTATCCAAACAAGATACTGATATGATGTTCTTTATTATGCTAGGAACATAATAACAATCTTCTAATAGTAAGGCGTCTCCTAATGGAAGCCTGAGGTTTGCTGTCCCAACAGCAATCGTCGCAACTTTTGCACCGTTTCCTAACCTCAATTCCACCTCGCCTTTTCTTAGCTTGCGCTTACTTGTCAGCATCTGCGCATCGTGGCAGATATGAGAAGCGCATCCGATATCTAATACCCAAGATGTGGAATCTCTAACTGACAAGTTGATATCTATCATATAGATATCTGAAGCTTCAGACAGCTTCACCTTTCCATGATCTTTATCGTTGAGGAACTCCTTGCAATTCCTATTCCAGTGATCGTTCTGCTTACAGTAAAAGCAGTCACCTTTTACTACTCCTTTGCCTTTGTCCTTCAATCTTATATCGTTAGCTATCATCTTTACGTCAAGGGCATCCAATGCTGGTTCAGCAGAAGGATCAGCTCTAAGGACATAGTCAATGTGCTCCGATCTGAAGACATTCTTCAGGTTTTTGAACCAATCCGAGTAGTTCAGGCTAGTCAAACATTTGACATCAAGTATGCCACGGAGTGGGTTATTCGACGACATAATTCCGTACAGGAGATGAATAAAATTCTTTTAGCAGATATTCAATTATTAAGTATAAAACAAGACATGGTCTTTTGTTCAAGTTTTAACTCCCACTAATTTTAGACAGACTGTATAACCCTCAGTTATACAGAACGGGAGACGCCGATAGTCTCCTAGTGGGGATCAGAATCTCAATGACTTGCAGTACAACCTTGTGGACAGCACAATAAACTGTAATATAATCAAAGAGCACCCATCTCATGGGACTTGCAACTCCTTGCAATATCTAATCATAGCTTCGGTCCCCAGAGATTTAATTGCCTTGTGGATTGCACAACAAACCACTAATTCTGGTCTAAGCTAACCATCGTTACGCGACGAGCATATATTTGCATGCAACCCTAGTAGATAGTGTAGACACGCTAATTTTGACGTCATTTCGAGTAAATTTCATATCATATAATAATGCCTCAGAATGGTCTGATATTTAATCATTAATTAATTTTTATTGATATTTTTGAGTGTCGGGTTTAACAGACATGTTTAAGTTAATCAATTACATTGATTTTAGCTCAAATTTTAGTTAAAATATGCAGAATTTTAAAACGTGTCAACCTGTGTGGACGCGATTCAGAATTCTAAAACGTGTCAACCTGTGTGGACGCGATTCAGAATTCTAAAACGTGTCAACCTGTGTGGACGCGATTCAGAATTCTAAAACGTGTCAACCTGTGTGGACGCGATTCAGAAGTCTAAAAGACGTCGACTGAAGTGGACGTGATTTAGAGTTTATTCCTGTTTTAACGTTTAAATTTGAAATTTAATCAATTTATTTATTAACTAAAAGGCGTCTGCGAAGGTCGATGCGATTTAGGTTTCCTAGGCTATTTCTACTTCTCTTCCGGATGTTTATCCTTATCTTAATTAGTGTAAAAGACGTCTATACAGGTGGACGCGTTTTACCTAATAGAGATAAAGATAAGTTTTCCCGGATATTTATCCTTATCTTAATTAATCTGAAAGGCGTCAGACAAGGTGGACGCGTTTTAGATAATTACAGATAAAGATGAATTAATTAGTATTTATCTGTCAATTAAAATGGATAAATTCGAGGTTTTTTGCTATGTTAATCGCGAATGCAAGAAATGCCTATAAATACCTCGCATGTTGAAGAGTTAAAAAAAAAAAGAGAAGTGGAAGTCCATTAAAGAGAGAGCATTATTATAGCGAGTTGAAGATCGAAGCAACAACGTCGGAACGCCGGAGCGCTGCCATTTCCAGAAGTCGGCGTCCTTTCAAGATCTTCATCCTTTCAAAGCTTCATCCGATTGGGCATAAGTTTTTTATTACTACATTCATTTCATTAGTTTTAATTTCATTTTTCATTCACTTCATGTAAACACACACCACAGCATAATTTTTCAAAACCTACTTGATTTAAGGGGTTTCAAAGCCACTCAACAAGTAAGTTTGATGTTCAATCATATGTCCAAAATCATGATTAGTTCAGATACTGCTTCTACTTAAATTCTCATCATTATTGTTTCTTCGTTTTCTGTTTCTGTTTCTGCTGCACTCAACAACAACGAGAGATTCAAAAGGGGAAATCAAGCACAAAGTCAGAAAGACTTCTGGACGATCGTCAACCTCAAATTCAACAGCAAGAACACAAAAAGCAAAGAAAGGGCTCTCTTTCTTCAGCCGGCTGAGGAAGGGGAACCAAGGACTCAATCTTCCGCGTTTGAACAGGTAAGCGATCATATCTCTTTTGAAACTTTTTAGTTAAAAGTTTCTGGCGATCACTGCACTTAGTTGCTATTTTTAATAGGTTAGTTTACACTAAACAACATAGATTTTTCATGTTAATCACACGGTCATTCTAAGCACCTACAGCTTTTTTGGCGATCACGGTGGGACTTGGTCTCGCCATCTTTTAAGTTTTTTTTGTTCTTGCTATCATCAACCGGGCACCCACGGTGCACCACTTGTGTCTTTCGACACGTCCTCACCAATTGGTGAGTGTTTTAGTTTAATTAATTTCCCTCGTGCACCACGTGCACACCCCAGTGGCAAGATCTTGCCCTCCCCTTGATTAATTCAAAAAGTTGTTTTTGTGATAAAAATGATGTGTGATTGATTGATTTCCTAGTTGTTTAGTTGGTAAAGCATCCTGTTAAAACCTGGAATTAAAAAAAAAAAAAATTCATGAGTCGATTGTTTACTGCTTTTTATCATGTTTGAGGAGGATTCAACCCAGAAAATCCTCCTGGAAAACTGTTTCTGCGAACTGAAAAGCGTCCAGGAGCACTGACGCGTTTCAAAACCGCGTCAACACTCATAGACGCCTTTCAGTCTTCACAGTTTCTCTGCTGTCTGCATCTGCTTCTGCGAAAAATTAAGTTATGTTTTGAATAGCGTCGACTATCATCTACGCGATTCAGACAGTTTCTTAATTTTTTTCAGTTTCCAGATTTCTGTGTTTTGAGTGCTAGCTACCCATTACTTATTAAGCATTAGAGGCCATCCAGGCCGTAGGACATACGCATTGAGGCGAATACCCTCCTTTTCTTAGGAACACATTACTTGACGTCAGCAACTCTCTCTGATTGGGTTGGTCCCTTGATCAGACTAGAGAAGTTGACGTTGAGATCTCCATAAGTCCCCAAAATCAAGGTATTCCTCCTTGATCATCGGGCTGGTTGTACCAATTGAAGTCCTGGTTAGATTCTGAAAGCGTTGTGAGAGAAAGCCCTAGAGAATAACGGTGGAAATTGAACTGAAACTAGGATCCTTTCCTTGAGAGAATTTGAGGTTTAATTGAATCCAAATAACTCAAAAAGGAATCTTAAAATCACGTTAAGCATCCACTTGTTTGATTAATCTCTGTGCAACTTGTTTGTCAAATCTTTGAAGAAAAAGAATCTAACATCATGTTGCTACGATCAGGTAGGGACTTGAGTGTGGCTCCAGACGCCATGGTTAATTACGAGGGAGATGCTAATGCCCCTCGGGATTCTGAATACAACTATGAGAGTGGGAGAGATGTTGATGCCTCCCGTAGTTCTATCCCCGTTCCATATCGTCTAGATGGGAATGTTCGGACACCTCTTTTGCATCCACGTGATCAATATCCTGATCCTCCTCCGCATGAGTATGCGATCCCTAATCCTGATCTTGAGGGGGACATGAATCAGAATGATCCCTCATCCTCTGATCCTACGGATCTCATCAATGCTCTGGGAGTTCTTGCCTCCCGTCTGGACCCTCAGCAGTTCGAGGCGATCCAGTCTATTTTGAAGGGGAAGGCACCCATGCAGCCTGCCGAGCCGAACCCTGTGACCCCCCCTGCTGTTCCTCAGCAACCTTCTTTTCCTCCTCCTTATATCCATCAGGCCGTGGAGGGCCTTCATATTACTTCTCGGCCAGCTGGGCCGCAACTTTCATCATCTAGGCAACCGGCTAGACCGCAAACGCCTGCTTATCAAAATGCCCTCGGGCATGGCGGAAGCTCTGCCGGACCTCCCCTCTATTGTCCACCCTGCCCAACATACTCTAGGCAGCAGGCCTACCAAGTACCTCCTCCTCCTCCTCCTCCCCAGGCAGATCTGACCACACAAACGCTGTTGGCCAAAATGGAGCGTATGGATGAGCAATTTAATAACCTCCAGAAAATGATGGGGGTCAAAGCTGTGCCAGAAATCAGTCTACCAAGCCTGCCAGTATTCCATATGCCACCCTCTGAAATGCCAGTGTACCGAAAGTACAACGGTACTGGTAACCCCTTCACACATCTGAAGGAGTTTATGTATGAATCCTCTTTCTGGCAGAATGATAAGAGGTCGTTGGCCTTCTTGTTCAGGAGATCTCTAGAGGGACCAGCCCTCGAGTGGTTCTTTTCCCTGGAACCCTCAGAAGTAGAGGATTACGGTATCGTTTCACGCAAATTTATTCAACGATACCAGGATAGAGTTGCACCCTCCTTGTCTATCACGGACCTCATTGCAGAAAAGATGAAACCTGATGAGGAGTTTGTCAGTTTTGCTGACAGGTGGCGGGGTCTGGCTGAAAAGGTGAAGGATCACTTGTCCGAGTCCGAACAAGTGAAGATGTTAATTTCCAATGCCACGCCCCAGTTTAAGCTCGTCCTCTCCTTGAACAATTTGACCAACATGGCAGAGCTCTATGAAAGAGCGCGGTACTGCCAGAATGCTTTCAAGGACGCTACATTCTCTAGCGTCTTTGATCCTCATAGACCTAGCAGGCCTCCGCCTCGGAAGCCTGCAGTGCTGAACTCTTCCAGCATAGGTCCGACTACTGAGGGCACGCTCTCTTATGAGCAAGTGAGTACCATGAACAATAACTCGCCCCAGTTCATGAGGAGTCAGCAGCAGTACCAGAGGCCTCATCAGCAAGGGTACAGACAGCAGCAGAACCCCAGTACCAACAACAGTATCAGCGGCCCCAGCAGCCGAATCAGAATCAGAACCAGCAACAGCTACAGCAACAGCTGCAACGGCAACAGCAGGACCAGCAACCCCAGCAGCAGCAGTATCAGCAGCAGCAACAGCCACAGTACCAGCCGCGCGCACCGCCGGCGTACCACAATGTCCCTCCTCCTGGTGACTACGACCAGCAGCGAAGACCCCCAGGCCCGAAAAGGGCAGAATACCCGGCACTCCCAGAATCCTTGGCCGATATCTTCAGTGCTCTAATGGCAGCTAACGCCTTAGTTTTGCCAAGGGAAAAGGCCGTCTGGCCTCAAAATGCCGATACGTCCAGGTATTGCTACTTCCACAGGCAACCTGGGCACACCATCGACACCTGCTTCCAGTTCAAAGATTATATTCATGATCTCAACGAGCAGGGCGGCATAGACTGGGAGGAAATGAAGAAATATATATCAGCCCTGAAGGCGAGAAGACCGCCACAGCAACAGCAACAGCAAGTAAGACCACCAGCACAGGCAGCACCACCACCCAACATGGGCATAGTGCAAAATCCGCTCCCGGAGCACCAGAACCAGAACCAAGTTGCTCCCATTCTAACGAACAGCCAGTCTGAGGCTGGTCGTGGGCAACAATGGAGGATAGAGGACTCTTCCTCTCTTTATTCAACGGGTCACATTCAAAATACCGCAGAACAACCACCACGTCGCACCATCCGCATACCTAGGCCACAACCCGTTACCATCACCCCTTTACCGACACCCACATATCACTCGCCCGCGCCCAATAACCCACTACCCTCTTTCCTTAAGCCTATTACGCCCCGCACCACTACGCCCCCACCATATAACCCACCACAAGCCAACTACGCACCCCTTTTACCATCTAGGCCATTACTCCGCGTACCACAAGCCACTACCCATCCAGACACCATCCAACCATCCAGACCGCTATTACGCGTCCCATTCCCCACTTCACCGACCGCGTACCCATCTACCATCCAACCCTCTAGGCCTTTAATCCGCACCGCGCCATCACCACCTAACCCAACGCCACCACCTACGCATCAACCCTCCGCACCGCTTACGCCACCCGATTCTGCAGTACTCAAGGTGTCACCCGGATCCTCCACGGTCGAGGAACATGCGCTCCGGAGTGGAAGGATTTTCAACAAGGTCGTTCCTCAGTCCACAGTCAGAGACGGCCCATCACAGCCGACTGAGGAAGCCCATAATGAAGAGAGTGCACCAGGCACTCAATATGACTTGTTGAAACATCTGGACAGAACACCGGCACGGATCACTGTACTTGAATTGATTAAAAGGTCCAAGATTCACCAAGAAGCCTTAATGGAATACCTACAGAAGGTGATGGTCAACGAAGACGTGCCGGTAGAGAAAATTGCAGCACTACTAGTTCCTCAGGGGGATCAGCCCTCAATTACATTCCACACATCGGAACTAGCACCACCAGCCGCCAGAAGCATGGCTCTGAGCATCACGGTCAATATCTGCAAAAAGGCCGTGGATGCATGCCTGGTTGATACAGGGGCCTCAATTAATGTTTTACCTCCGAAGACCCTGGAACTGTGCGGTGTGCCCAAGGAGAAATGGCTGCCTAGCCCCATCTTAGTTACGGCATATGACAATTCTACCCGTTCCCCTCTGGGAATGGTTTATTTAAAGGTGGAGCTGGGCCCAGTAAGTCATGCAGAGGTCGAATTTCATATTCTAGAAATCGACCCTTCCATAAATGCCATTCTGGGACGTCCTTATATTAAAACTCTTGAGGCGATTCCTTCTACGAATCACCAATGCCTCAAATTTCCTTATAAAGGACGAATTATTAAAGTGACGAGCATGCCGATCCTTGCTGCTGCTCATACCTTAAATATTAAATCTGCTGTTTTACCTGGCCGACAACCTTTTCTGTCGGTATTAAAGGTCTACCGTCCAGTGGCTGATCCTTTGAAAGCCGCTACCATTTCTCCATACCCATTAAATGCTATCAAAAGGGGGAAGTGCATGAGTACCCCAGGATGGAGAATCATGATGAAAAATGGCTATCAGCCTGGGAAAGGTCTGGGCACACAGTTGCAAGGCAGGACCACTCCTGTCAAAGATCATCGGGCAGTACCCGGAAGCGGTCTGGGCTATAGGCCGAGGAAACTGAAGCAAGACAGGGTTCAGCAAGAAGATGGTCAAGAAATCTTGGAAACAATGTCCACACCACTGAAAGAAGGCCGAGATCCCTTAACATGGACCCTATATACACACTTTGTGAAAGGGCTCATGCTTAGTCACGACAACACGGTGGTCATTACTTCATGTTTTGACTTCCATGACATATATGGGAGGGACTTGGCCAGACATTGTTCCGAACTACTTACGTACCAATCCTTGGAGGCTTTGCGGCCTATGAAAAGGAGAAAATTCCATGACCCCGAATGCGAATGGTACAGATGGTTCGACCTGAGGGACCTATACATAGCACTGAACAGATTATTCCTGGCTCCTGCAGAACCCAAGTGGCCACCGCAGATCGACGAGCTAATTGAGAGCCCTGGCGCAATCTTTGATAAGCGGATACTGCTGTCCGAACAAACTAATGAAGGGGAGCCAGATGACCCCTATGAAGCTGGTTATACAACAGATCTGTTCTGGAGGGAGACATATCCTTCACATGTCCTAATGCTCCATACTCTATTTCGCACACTGCTCTTGACCCCGACTTGGTCGCGGGTCATTACTGAAGACATTCCACGGGCCCCGCCCGTTATGATTACTCTGTCCCCTCGGGACCTTACACCACAACCTCCTCTCGACCTAGAGAGGATGTATGATCTGATCTGGGACATATTGCTATATGATCCCCCTAATCCTCTGGCCTTGGTGCCGCTTCCTTTCTTCTGATTCCCCTTCCATTTGTATTCACTCCTGCTTCATATATAATTCCTCCGATATCCAAAAAAAAACGCCAATTTTACAACAAATTCTTCCCAAATCATTATCGAGGAAACATCTTACTTGTCCGATTACACCCCATCGCGCGGGTCCGTCGGTCAAGATTCTCTCTTAAACATACTCTGTCCCTCCCCACGGGAGGATTCCCCTGTATTTCCACTTGTATCCCAGGATTTTCATCCTGCTTCATCTTCATTAGGTTATGATAGGCAGTTTAGTGAAGTTAGGCAGTCCAGTTTTAGGCAGGTTAGTCAGGTTAGGAAGTCTAGGAAGCCTAAGGGTAGGCAAATTCCAGAAAGATACCTCCAGGATTTAGCTGATAAGTGTTCTTCTTGCTCTTTAATCCCTCAGCTTTTAGAAGATCCAATTCAGATGCCAGAAGATTGTACAGACGATGAGTCAGTCAATGATGGGTACGGGGTATATGAGTTAGTGCATGAAAAGGACCCCATTGTTGAAGATGAGGAAGATGATGAGGACGCAGCTGAGACGTATGCCAGTGGAGTGAAGAGATTTGATGAACCCTCAGCTGCCGTAGAAGAGCCCACCAAAGAAATAAACTTAGGGACTGAAGGCGAACCAAAGGTTGTCCTCGTCAGTAAAAATCTTTCTACAGAGGATGAGAAGGCAATGGTACAAGTGCTTAAGGATTATAAGGACACTTTCGCCTGGAGTTACGAGGATATGCCGGGGTTAGACTCATCTTTAGTTGAACACAGGTTAACATTAAAGGATGGAGCTAGTCCGGTCAAGCAGAAATTAAGGCGATTCCACCCACAAATGGCTTTAAAGATGAAGGAAGAGGTCGACAAATTACACAAAGCCAAATTCATTAGAGTTGTCCTTTATCCACAATGGGTGGCCAACATAGTCCCGGTCATGAAAAAGGACGGGAAGGTCAGAATTTGCATTGACTTCCGCGATCTGAACCGGGCGTGTCCTAAAGATGATTTTCCATTGCCTCATATTGATGTACTCATCGATAACACTGCTGGCTATGAAACGTTATCGTTTATGGATGGATTTTCAGGATACAACCAGATTAAGCTGGCAGAAGAGGATCAAGAAAAGACCTCATTCACTACACCTTGGGGAACATATTGTTATGTCGTCATGCCATTTGGATTGAAGAACGCTGGAGCCACTTATCAAAGGGCTATGATGGCAATATTTCATGACATGATGCATATAGATTTGGAAGTGTATGTGGATGACTTATTGGTTAAGTCTAAAACGAAGGCTGAGCACGCCAAAGTTTTGGCAAGGGTATTAGAGAGATTGAGAGAATATCAGTTGAAGATGAACCCCAAGAAATGTGTATTCGGGGTATCTTCAGGGAAATTGCTTGGATTCATTGTCAGCAAACGGGGAATTGAGATCGATCCCAATAAGGCGAAGGCTATCAGAGAAATGCCACCTCCCAAAAACTTGAAAGAGTTAAGAGGATTAATCGGGAGGTTACAATTTATTCGTCGTTTTGTCTCCCAGCACTCACAAAGGTGTAAGCCGTTTTACGAGCTTACCAAGCCAGGAGTCAAATTCAATTGGGACGATAAGTGTCAGGAGGCATTCGATGGATTAAAAAACTATTTGGCAAGTCCTCCTGTTTTGAGACCACCATCTCCAGGCAAACCATTGATACTTTATATTTCAGTCCTGGATGATGCAGTGGGGGCTGTCCTAGCACAAGAGGATGAAGAAGGAAAAGAGAGGGCAGCCTACTATCTCTCTAAACTTCTCAACCCCGCTGAACAGAGATACACGGCGATGGAGAAAACATGTGCAGCATTAGTTTGGGTTGTGCAGAAATTGAAGCATTATTTTCTGGCCCATGAAGTCCATCTCATCGCTAGGATGAATCCGATCAAATTCTTTCTGGAGAAATCTGTTCTTACTGATAGGTTAGCGCGATGTCAAAGCTTTCTATCTCAATTCGATATCATTTACATTCAACAGAAAGCGATCAAGGGCTATGCCATAGCAGAACATCTTGCTCATCATCCCCTTCCTCGATTTGATCCAGTGCGATCAGAGTTTCCGGATGAGGAACTGATGTCCGTAAATCAAATCAGAGATGATATGTGGACTCTGCATTTTGACGGAGCTCTGAATTCTCATGGAAAGGGTATCGGAATCGTTCTGTTATCACCTGAAGGTGTCACCATTCCACAAGCCTTTCAGCTTGATTTTCCAGTCACCAACAACATAGCTGAATACGAGGCACTTCTTACTGGCCTCGAGGCTGCTCATTTCCATGGTGCCACCAAACTCAGGATTGTGGGTGATAGCCAACTAATTCTTCGCCAAGTGTTGACCAAGTATCGAATTCTTGATCCCAAGCTCAAGCCTTATCAAGAACTTACTTCTGCTTATTCAAAGCTTTTCACAAAATTGATCTTTGTCCATGTCCCTAGAAATCAAAACATCTTAGCTGACGCTCTAGCTTCACTTGCATCTTCCCTTGATTTTCCTATCAGCAAGCAATCCGAATCAATCATAGTTCATAGGCGTCTTTCACCTGCCGTGAAAGACCCTTCATTTCTTAGAACTAAGGAGAAGTTGCTGAAGAAATTCAAAGACGGAAGTATTGTGGAGAAAAGAGAAATCATGTTGATGGAGCTGTTAGAAGAGATGGATGATGAACAGAAGCCATGGTATTATGAAATTGCAAAATATTGTGAAGATCAATCGTATCCTGAAGAAGCTACAACTGAGGAAAAAAGAGCTATCAGGAGAGTTGCTCAACGATACACCCTAGTTGGGGGAGCATTATATAAGAGAGGTTTTGATGGAGTTCTTCTGAGATGTTTAGACGAGGATGAGCTTTGGAAAGTTATGGAAGGAGCTCATAGTGGAGTTTGTGGTGGCCATGTCAATGGACAGATGCTAGCAAAGAAGATCCTTAGACAAGGATTTTATTGGCCAACCATGGAAGAAGATTGTATAGGATATGTCCGTAGGTGTGCTAAGTGTCAACTTCACGCCGACAAAATTCATTCTCCTGCATCTTCACTCCATCCTGTTTCCTCCCCATGGCCTTTTTCCATGTGGGCTTTCGACATTATTGGACCTCTTGGTAACCCAGATTCCGGCATCAAGCAAAAATCTTTCATTCTCACGGCAACGGAATACTTCACCAAGTGGGCAGAAGCTAAAGCATACGTGGAGATCAAAGCATCAACCGTCTGCAAATTCATCATGAAGAACATCATCACAAGATTCGGAATTCCAAGTACCATCGTCACCGACAACGGACTGCAGTTCGTGTCACAGGAATTGAAGGACCTCTGCAACAGGTATAAAATTGCATTGCATCATTCATCTCCTTATTATCCGCAAGGCAATGGCCAAGCAGAGGCAACTAATAAGACTTTGATAAAAATCATCAAAAAGACGTGTAAATCTAACAAATTCGCATATTGGCCAGAAAAATTGGTTGAGGCTCTATGGGCCTACCGAACTTCAATCCGCACGCCTACCGGGCAAACTCCTTATTCCTTAACATTTGGAATGGAGGCGGTAGTTCCATACGAGATCCTTATACCGTCATTAAGAGTACAATTGAACAAGGAATTCTCCATTGATGAACATCGTTCAGCACTCCTTGCCCAATTGGAACTTTTAGACGAGAAAAGATAGTCAGCTGCTAATCATGCAAAAGCTTATCAAAACAGATTAGCACGTTTTTATCAAAAGAAAGTCATTGAACGAAAGTTCAAAGTCGGTGAAATAGTCGTTAAAAGAATTTTTGTAAAACCTGGTGGTCCGCGTTCTAAGCTCCAACCCAACTGGGAAGGACCTTATGTTGTATCACATGCTTATCCTGGTAATGCTTATCGTCTTGTTAATGCAGAAGGAGAAGAGCTAAATCATCCCTGGAATGGTTTACATCTTAAGAAATACTACCCTTAGGTTAAAGAGTCGATCAGTATGGTACAAAGACCAGAGGAATCAGAAAATTTATAAACTCAAATTTCTTTGTTAGTTTGAATAATTTAACTTCAAACCCATTACTACACATACTGACACGTTTGATTCGTGAGTAACAAGAGATGCCAAGTCCTAAAGAATATCAAAAGCTTGACTAAGAGTGTAAAGTACAAATCATTCCTTTTAAAGTAAAATTCTGTTTTACACTCGGCCCATGATGTTGGAACGAGGCTTAGAATAGACTACCAAGAATACCCGCTATCTTAGTAGGAGGCTGTCATAAAAAAAATGGGGGAGATCCGTTCCAAAGTAAAGAAAGAAAGAAAAGAATAGAAAAAAGAAAAAGAAAAAGCAAAAAGGCAAGGGCAAAATCAAAAGGCCAATACACTACAAACGTCACATCAAGGCCATGAAATGAAACAAAAGGGAACGCAAGGTCGATAAATACCCCGGAAAGAAAATGACCGAACCCCAACAGATATTAGGGTTGGAAAGGAACATCTTTTTAGGTCTCCGGAACCTTCTCATGGGCTTTCTAAATCTATCTTCTTTTCTTTTTAAAGAGGTGTGCATCAAACTTAAAGAATGGCTTAGATTGACTAAAGGTCAAATCATCAAATAGGATCACGAATGGAAACACAAGTTCAAACACGATGGGTTTTAAGTTAAGTTGTTAAAGAACAATTTGGAAATTAAGTTAATAAATGAATATGATCTTTTGATCTAAGTACCATACTGGTCTTTTAGTCAAAAATTCAAAAAAAATTGCATAGTCAAAAATTCAAAAAAATACATATGCCAAAATTCAAAAAAATTGCATAGTCAAAAATTCAAAAAAAAGAATACATATTTCAAAACCCAAACAAAAATGAATATTTCAAAACCACAAAAATATTTCAATTAGCATTTGCTTGTTGCATCTAATGTGTTTCACTCCTTTTATTTTCAGTGAGCATCTGTTTGCTTGCATGTTGCATTTTGCTTAAGTCTGATTATTCTCATTACCTTTGTTAATAAAGGTTATGCCCCTTGACCCTTCTATCAAGGATAGGATCAAGTAGTCGGTTACTTAACCAGGCAAGGGGCTAAGCCTGAATAGATGCTTAACCTGTTTGTTCAAGTCATATACAGGACACAAGGCATGAAAGAGTTGGAATTCGAGTAGAGAACAGCCAGAAACTTGTTTCAGAAATTCAAGAATGTAAAGCTGGAAATGTCAAGAATATCCCACTGTGGAAGTCAGGAAGTCCCAACCGTGGCTAAAAAGACGGTTATTTCTATCATTGTACTCTTCTATGTAAAGCATTCGCATTACTATATGATAAGTATTTATTAGACTATATCAAGGACCATGTGGTTTTGATGAAACTGGAATTTGAGTTCCCCTTCAACAAAAACAGTGATAATTCCAGAGAAGTCTTAATCGCACGGATAGGCCGTTGGGTTGTTGATTAGTGAGGACGATGGTTCCGTTTTTGTGAAACGGTGCGTGGATAAACGAGCTTCGGCTTAGCACTGAATTACAAGAGTTGGTATCTTGACTCATTAATGACAATTTAACAATATTATCCTTGATTAATTTATATTTTATTTGACTTTATATTTTTCTTTTAGCCCAGCATGCATCATGTAGGACTTTGAATTTATTGAAATAAGGATTAATTGTTGATTAAGTTTCAGACCATTAAATCAAATAATTTCAACATGATATGAAATATTCCATTCCGAATTGAGTATCTTGATTATCTTTGAGGTTCGCTTAAAGATATCCTTGGAATTCTATCCTTGATTGGATTCTTTATCCAATATTCTTGTTTTCTTTTAAGATCCATCATGGCTGTAGCACGTCCACATTGGCTGGCAAACGCTCCCCATGATGAAACCTACAGTGTCTACGACCTGGGGTACTTCCCACTCCGAGGAGGTTGATCGACCATACTTTATTTCCTTGTCTACCTCATCCAGACAGGATTAATTCCATTGATCTCCTTGAGCTATCTTCATTGATAATTTCGAGAAAAATTCCAGTCATGTGATGTTAAGAGCGTGTCTCATCACACCTTGGCATCACCTTTTCAGTACATTCCATTTCATTTCACTCCCTTGCAAAGATAATGCCAAGGTGAGGCAGCTGTAGACACGCTAATTTTGACGTCACTTCGAGTAAATTTCATATCATATAATAATGCCTCAGAATGGTCTGATATTTAATCATTAATTAATTTTTATTGATATTTTTGAGTGTCGGGTTTAACAGACATGTTTAAGTTAATCAATTAAATTGATTTTAGCTCAAATTTTAGTTAAAATATGCAGAATTCTAAAACGTGTCAATCTGTGTGGACGCGATTCAGAATTCTAAAACGTGTCAACCAGTGTGGACGCGATTCAGAATTCTAAAACGTGTCAACCTGTGTGGACGCGATTCAGAATTCTAAAATGTGTCAACCTGTGTGGACGCGATTCAGAATTCTAAAACGTGTCAACCTGTGTGGACGCGATTCAGAAGTCTAAAAGACGTCGACCGAAGTGGACGCGATTTAGAGTTTATTCCTGTTTTAACGTTTAAATTTGAAATTTAATCAATTTATTTATTAACTAAAAGGCGTCTGCGAAGGTCGACGCGATTTAGGTTTCCTAGGCTATTTCTACTTCTCTTCCGGATGTTTATCCTTATCTTAATTAGTGTAAAAGACGTCTATACAGGTGGACGCGTTTTACCTAATAGAGATAAAGATAAGTTTTCCCGGATATTTATCCTTATCTTAATTAATCTGAAATGCGTCAGACAAGGTGGACGCGTTTTAGATAATTACAGATAAAGATGAATTAATTAGTATTTATCTGTCAATTAAGATGGATAAATTCAAGGTTTTTTGCTATGTTAATCGCGAACGCAAGAAATGCCTATAAATACCTCGCATGTTGAAGAGTTAAAAAAAAAAAGAGAAGTGGAAGTCCATTAAAGAGAGAGCATTATTATAGCGAGTTGAAGATCGAAGCAACAACGTCGGAACGCCGGAGCACTGCCATTTCCAGAAGTCGGCGTCCTTTCAAGATCTTCATCCTTTCAAAGCTTCATCCGATTGGGCATAAGTTTTTCATTACTGCATTCATTTCATTAGTTTTAATTTCATTTTTCATTCACTTCATGCAAACACACACCACAGTATAATTTTTCAAAACCTACTTGATTTAAGGGGTTTCAAAGCCACTCAACAAGTAAGTTTGATGTTCAATCATATGTCCAAAATCATGATTAGTTCAGATACTGCTTCTACTTAAATTCTCATCATTATTGTTTCTTCGTTTTCTGTTTCTGTTTCTGCTGCACTCAATAACAACGAGAGATTCAAAAGGGGAAATCAAGCACAAAGTCAGAAAGACTTCTGGACGATCCTCAACCTCAAATTCAACAGCAAGAACACAAAAAGCAAAGAAAGGGCTCTCTTTCTTCAGCCGGCTGAGGAAGGGGAACCAAGGACTCAATCTTCCACGTTTGAACAGGTAAGCGATCATATCTCTTTTGAAACTTTTTAGATAAAAGTTTCTGGCGATCACTGCACTTAGTTGCTATTTTTAATAGGTTAGTTTACACTAAACAACATAGATTTTTCATGTTAATCACACGGTCATTCTAAGCACCTACAGATAGCACAACAAAGCTACATGGTTCCTCTACCTCGATCATATAGGCATTTAATGCCATAGCCACAATCTCTCCTCACAATTAAACAGGCCTTGTGGTAACACAACAAACCTGCCTAAAGTGATTCGAGTCCTATGACTATAACGATGGTAGATCACGCAGTAAGTTCTAAATTACTCACGTTATGGCTTAGAGTTTAAACGAGGGTATTTAGATAACTTTTATCATGGTCTCTCCTAAGTGATAGTATATAAATATATCGTATATATTTACTAAATACTATACCTGTTTTGATTCACAATCAAAAGAAAACAATGCATCCCATACATGTCATTAGTGTGGTTATGGATATCATAGTGGGTTTTACTGGAGCCAATAGTCAAACGCACACAAAAATCTAACATAACATTTACATCAGATAAGTATGCAAACACACAGGCAAGAGATCTTCATCATATCGCCTTCCTGGTTGCAGCTGTGGATCGTCCTCGCTCCTTCCTTGATTGCCTCGATTATATTACAATAATTCTAGAATTACAAGTAAATTGAAGAAGGCCTTATGGCGAGTACAAGAGAGAGGGAGGTAGAAGTACATCGGAGTTCGAGAGAGGGAGAGGTACGCAGACCATTTATTAACAATTAATAAATAACCAACATCCACGATCTACACAATCCATTCATCACATGAATAATTAAATAAGTGCATATCCATGACCACGGTGTGTTTTAAACATTCCACACATGATAAGCGCATCACATGGCTAAAATAAAAGAGTTTTTACAAAATTAAATAATTTTGGCTTTCAAAAAACTGGGATCCAATCAAAATTGGTATTTGACTTTCGAAAACTCTTTTAAATAACTTAGCATACAATTAAATCAAATTTAAAAGCAACAAATCACACATCACATGTGCACACACTCCAAATCAATAATTTCCATATTATTCCATGCCATTAGAACAATTCTAATAATTAATTCAATCTAACAATTAGATTCAACCACATTAATAATCTAACAATTAGACTATTAATAACTAATCTAACTCTTAGACTAGTCTATCAAAGTTAATTAATAATTTAACACTTAAATTAATAATCAATCATAATTAATTATTAATTACTAACCTAACAATTAGATTAGTCAATTAATGTTAATTATTAATTTAAAATTCTTAAACCAATAATTAACACTAACTAATTAATAACTAATTAATCTAACTCTTAGATTAGATAATTAAATTTATCATTAATTTAACTATTAAATTAATGACTAACAATAATTAATTAAGGACTACTAATTTAACACTTAAATTAGTTATTATAATTAATTATTAATTTAACTTTTAAATTAATAACTAACTCTAATAAATTAACAATTAGATGATTAAATAATTAAAAAAAATCTAACATTTAGATTATAACTATTAACCACTAAAGTTAATTCCTTAAATTAGTCATATTAAGGTTAATAATTAATTTAATATGTAAACTAATATTAACCCGGATTAATTAACAACTAATTGCTAACTAATAATCCCTTTAATGACTAAATGATTCAAAATCATCAAATACCTTGAATTAATTTAAATTGAATACTAATTTAAATTTTAAAATAATTTTAAATTTTAAAGAAATATCCAATTTAATTAATAACAAGGTAATTGAGGGGGTTAAGGGTTTTAAAGAGAGAGTGGGCTTAGCCTAGCTCGGCCAAGGCTCGAACCAGGGTCCCTGGTTCGATCCAGGCTGGACCTGGTTCGGGCCCCTGGCCCTGGGCAGCCCAGGCGCATGGTCTAGGCGGGCTAGCCCCAGACCGGCTGTGGACCAGCCCGGTCCGCCAGGAAGAAACCGGCCCAGCCACTTTCTTCCCCACTCGACGCCTGCTGCAACACGCTTGTAGAAAACCCTAGGCGGCGGTGGAGGTTTTTGCAGCGGTTGCCAGCGGCCGCCGTCTGGCCCCTCGGCACCGCCGGTATTAGCAGGTCCCGCCGGCGACACCCCTTGCTTCGGTGGGCTCGCCGACGGCCCCAAAAACCTGCATGCCGTACCCCTTTCCCCATTATTTTCTATTGTTTCAAAAACTTGAAAACAAGGAGAGAAGGGTAGCCAGTCTCAACCCACCATGTCCGGCGTCGGCAACAGGTGCCTATGGTGATTGGTGGTGTCCCTGGTCTCACCAGGACCCCAGCCATCTTCCCATCACATGGGAAAACCCGAACATAGCCGCAACGAAGCCCGGTTCTTCGTCCGATGAAGAACACAAAAACCCCAAATTAAAAAATTCGATTTTGCAGAAATAAATAATCAAAATTATTCTGTGTTCATCGCATGAACACAAATTCAGCAAATAATGGAACTTTCGCATGGAATAATACACAGAAAAAATTAATTTCGAAACCCGAAACGGGACGAGAAACAGTGGAACCTGGCTCTGATACCCCTGTTGGGTTCTCAAGTTTCTCCGGATCTCCCGTGCAGCGGAAATAAAAATAAAAATGAAGATTCGTTCCCGTTTCGAAAAATCTAAAAACCAGATTATCGGATAATCGGTTCTTACTATGTACGGATTCGAATCTGCAACCGTTCGGTTCCGTCGGTGCGACATCGCAAGCCGTGCAAGCGCTCGGCCTCTAACGGAGTCCCGCGATCTTCCTCGTGACGGATATCCTCACGTTCCTCGTTCTTCGCAGCCACGAAACCTCCGCCGGTCACTGCAACGATCGCCGCAATGTGCGGACGATTTCCCGTCGAACGGGAGTCGGAGAAGCGGCGGAGCAGATCCGGGGATCCGGATTTGTCTGGGACACCAAAGAGAGAGAGAAACATAGGAGGGGGCGGCTAGGGTTAATACTAGCAGCGCGGTTTTTCATAAAAAACCCCGGTTTATATGAAATCCACTTATTTATCCATCGCCTTGAGAATCATTTTCGTGTGACCCTCTAGGCCCAATTACCAGTCCGGTTAATAGCCCAATAAGTCTAGTAACTCTTTACTGGCTTTATTAATCAATTAATAACTCTTTATTAATTAATTAATCAATCGAATTGATGTCGCACATCGAATTCGACCGGGCCTCCGATCACGTTGGGTGCCAAGCAACACCGCGTAAACCCGGAAGGTATCGGTGTTAAGTAACCCACTCTTGGAATCTTTCCGCCGACAGTTATCGCGTAGATATAATCCTTCATTCGTACAATGCTCTCGAGTCAACTCAGGGTATGGCGTATTGTCAAACCCTAACCAGTCGACTTACTTGGATTGGATGTCATTGATGAATATCGGAAAACTCCTTTCCCGATATTATCGTCCGCCCTGGCCAGAGACTTCCGCGCATCTTTCATAGAGCATTCTCTCTCTAAGTACCGAGAGCGAATGATTCCTTATTGACATACAATTCCCTTTAACGGTATTCCGCTGTATCCGATCCTTGGCTATTTAGAATCCCGTGGTTAGAGATTCATAAACCAAGGTCAAAGCACAGAAGTCCACCGACAAGGTGTCCTTGGTGTCTCAGGTCCGAGGACCATCCACGCAACTGCGACAATAGAATCAAGCTGGTTGATAGTGAGGTACAATACCATCCAGCGATTTAGTCGGATCAGTTCAGTGAACTCATTCTCCAATGAGCACCTACAGATTCGCCTTAGTGTCTCCACACAAGTGACTTATGAGATCAGTCACCCTCACCATATGAGCAGGAGTAATTTGTACTAGTCTAACCGGATATCCGATGTCCTTCTCAGATATCCTCCGACTATGAACGAATAAGAATATGTGTGTTTAAGTGATCAGTCTCATTAGTATGATCTCATCATAATCTGATCACTATCGCACATATTCACGGACTTCATTATGAGACGATAATTAATACGATTTACACACAATGAATATTATGCCATTATATTAATAAATATGAACGAGATTTACATAGTCAGATTGGCTTGTAGGCTGCCTAAGACTAACAAGGATCTATGATCTTATCTGAGACATACTACTGTATGATCCCCCTAATCCCTGGGCACTGGTGCCGATACCTCCATCATTTCCTTCTCCCCCTATCCATATCTATTCTTGCTATATGTTAAACTCAAATAATTCACAAAAAAAAAAAAAAAACCGTCGATTTGGCAACTCCTTCCTCCCAAATCCTCGCCGAGGAAACATCCTACTTGTCCAACTGTACCCCATCTCGTGGGTCATTCGGGCATGATTCCCTTCTAGATCTGCTCTACCCCTCCCCACGAGAGGATTCACCTGTATTCCCTCATGTATCCCTTGATTTTTATCCTTCTTCGTCCTCATTAGGTCAGGATAGGGAGTCTAGTGAAGTTAGGGAGTCTAGTTCCAGGCAGGTTAGTCAGGTTAGGAAGTTTAGGAAGTCTAAGGGTAGACAAGTCACAGATAGATACCTCCAGGAGTTAGCTTTAAGATGCCTTTCTTGCTCTCAGATTCCTCAGCTTCACTTTGTTTGCAGAATAGGCTCAGAATAGGCCCATTTATTCTCCTTAAATGCTTTAACCCACTTTGGCGGAAGGGGGTGCTTAACCCAGGGGGGAATGCGTTGTACCCCCGTTTAGTTGGAATACGCCTTCCGGAATAGGTCACGGGCCTTCTTCACGAGCTGTCCGCCATCATGAAGAAGCTTTCTTCTTCCTTCTCTCCCAACCTTGCTTCTTCCTTCCTCTCCTCCCCTCCGTCTAATCCTTGGCTGCTGCAGGCGAAGGACATCAGGAAGCCGCTTTAGTACGTTTTCTTCTCAACCGGTCAAACGAGGCACGGCTAGGGCATCGAGCCCAGTCTGTGAGCTCTTCCCAACAGTCGGATCTGCGTAGAGAAGCTCCAGATTCGCCGCCTTTTGCAGCATATGGGCGCATCACCTTCTCATCCATCCTTGTGCTTCGCCTTGTTAAAAGAGACGCTTTCCCCTCCCCTTCCGAAACGAGGATGCCAGCGAGAGACCTTCTTCCAAGCACAGCCGCTGCTCGTTCCCCCTGTAGATCCTCGTCCGGCGGTGGCCTTCCTGTGGATCATCGTTCGCCGGTGACGGTGTCTTCTTCATCCTCCAACGCAGAGCCCATCCTTCTACAGAACTTTCGGTTAGCATATTCTCTTCCCAACACCAACATTTCAACACATGCTTCAGCATTACAACATCACATTTCATCTTTTGCAAATGCATCCCCTACTCTAGTACTGAAAATAAGAAAAGGGAAAATACTATGCCCATGTAATTTGAAGACCGAGTCTCTCTTCTTCACTTCCCCCTCTCTCCAACAACTCTGTGTTAGCTGCATTAGCTGCGTTGTTCTTCGTGTACAAGGCTATGCGTTGTTCTTCGTGTTCTTCGTTGTTCTTTGGTGTTCTTCATTGTTCTTCGTGATTTTTTTTTTCTCGTTTCTGTTTCTCTTTTTTGTGAGCAATTATAACCTGCAATATATAGTTGGAGATGGATTTGGTGTCTATATGGATCGCATTTATCAATGAGTTATTTCAACTTCACTAAGTAACACAGAGCTTATAGAAGAAGTTACTGGAGGGAGTTCAAAAATGTTTTACCTGCAATGGCCTCTAGCCTGTCTCAGTGATAGCTGATTAGGCACTTGTTTGTAAACATTTGCTTGGGGATCACCACCAAACTTATATTGACCGGGGTATGAAACATGGCAGTAAAGTGGATAGGCTTTGGAAGTTTATAGGAAAGGTGTGGATACAACTTGCTAAATCATGAGATTTGACCTATGTTGCATCATTTTTCAACTGAAAAATAGATGTACTAGTTTTCATTCATAATGGTGCAACAGTATACTATGTTTAAATGGATATGTACTCTCCTCTCCACCCAAATAGATTCATTCTTTTCCAATGTATTTTCATATGTTCATGTATCTTATTATGATCTTAAATTTTTATTTGCGTACATTATACATTTGAGTTGTAGACATTATACTCTGTTATCTGCACATTAGTCTAGCAGGAAGGTTATTAATGTTATCAGAAAACTACATTTCATTCATCACATTTGCTAAAATTGTTAGATGAAGTGTTGTCAAGGTTGCATTCTGTTAGAAAGAGGAATAGTGACTTCCAAGAAAACCTTTGCAGCCCTACTCGCAAGAGGCTGTGATTAACCAACAATGAGTTACCATCTTGGTATAGGTAGATATTTGCAGTCTTTAACAAGAAAGCTCAAACAGTTGTCATCTGATGTTGTGATGCTCCATTTCCTTTTGTTGTCTCTACTTGCATCTCCTTTTAACATGTCTTCATGTTCCCCAATCCTATATTATGGACATAGATTCTACAATATATTGTCACCAAAATAGAAAGTATGCTAGCAGATTTTGGCACCTCATATGCTTTTTGTTGCACATACTGTTTTCAGATTTTTTTACTTATGTCCAATTTCAGATTTTCTTGCACATACCATTTTCTGTCTTTTCCTAATTTGGATGTTAGTAACAGCCCTCTGTACATGAAGTCATCCTACAAAACTTTACTAAACTGCAGTTTAAACTCAAACGTAAACAGGACCCAAGTTGTCCAATGCAAATGATAGTTTGTAAACCATGTCACTCTCATTTTCTCAGTAAAAAGTAAATAGATGTTACATTATATTGTCACCAAAATAGAAAGTATGCTAGCAGATTTTGGCACCTCATATGGTTTGCTAGTTTGGATTTTCTTGCACATACCATCTTCAGATTTTGTATTTATGTCCATTTTCAGATTTTCTTGCACATACCATTTTCTGTCTTATGCTAATTTGGATGTTGCTGATTTGTGATTGTTGCTAATCTTTATCTCCTTCTTGCATGTTGCAACATTTCCTCATACACTAATGTCGCCCTTGCCTCATGCATGAATATTTTGAGAATGGTCACTTAGGAGGACAAGAAAGCGAGCAAGGACGATGTCTAATAGTGGTGTGTTCTCCTGTGCCCCTCATTTCTTACTTCTTATTTGCAAAGAAAGTGAACTTATTAATTGTGTTACTTTCATTATAAATACATCATTGTCTTGCATTTAAAATGACATACGTTGATTATAACATTTCTCTGCTTTTTTTTTTTAATGTTCTTCGCCCTAACATTAGAGGTGGCGGAATGAAACGTCTGTCCTCCGAGGAGGAGAGGACGACTCGGGGCACTCGAGCTACCAACTTTAGTGAGGCCCATGATCGGGTCCTCATAGGTCTCCTTACAGAGCAGTTTGATAAGCACAACTGCATCGAAGGAACCTTCAAGCCAGGGGTCTGGCGTGAAATCGCTGGAGCATTTAATAGCGCGACGCACCTGGACTACAAAGATTCCATGTTGAAAAATCGATACAAAACCCTTAAGCACAATTACAACTTTTTGCGTGTACTTCTTGAGCACAGGACTGTATGGGGATGGGATGATATAAACAAGATGCCCTTCCCTGGAGTTCAAGACTCTTGGGACGACGTACTGTCGGTAAGCATCTCCCATGATCAACTTCACTTCTCTGCACACAACGTTATATTATCCATACTTTCATACACCATCTTTTGATTCCTTTTCAGTCACGTCAACATTACAGTTCCCTCAGAGGCAAGCCCTTCCCATTTAAGGCCGAGATGGAATACCTAGCCAACAACAGCACAGCGTTCGGTCCAGATGCTGAGGGAACCCGCCGTAGATGCAGTGTGCCTAATTACAGTCCCGATCAAGCTAACACTGACTACAATATGCGTAGTCAGTCGCAGCGCACACTGGTCAATGACTTTCTTGCTGCACTTCAAGGAAAGCAAAAAGATGACGACTTTGTCATGAGTGTCTCTGTCGCCCAAATGGCTTCCCCTCCTACACCCCAAACTAGAACCATGGCCTCGAACAGTGAGGTCAACTCTCCGCGCAAGAAACGTGCCTCCTCAAACATGAAGGGAAAGGCAATTGAGGATCCGATTGTGATCACCAATTTTGTTAACTGTGTTCAGCAGCGGACTAACCTTGTGAAGCAGTTGCATGCGGAACGTACTTGTATGGTGTCCGCCCCTGCACCCCCGATCCAGACACAGCCCACATCCCAAGAGTTGGATTGCATTCCTTTTACGAAGGAATGCATAGATGTATTGCGAGAGGTTCCTGGCCTACATCCAGACTTGTTCGTGACTTCCTTGGATCTCTTCAAGGATCTGGGAAATCGCGACATATTTATGATGAGGAGAAGATCAGGTGGATGTTGCACCATCTGGGGTAGTTGATTTGTGATTTCTTGGATGTTGACTTGGATGATGTATTCGAATAATATTTATTTTGAGTTGTGTAATCTGTACGTTCTTCTTCAGACTTGTTGTTAGTGATTTCTTATGTTCTTGGATTATCTGTTGACTTGTAACATGTATTCGGATTTCTTATGTTCTTATTCTTACTTGTTGCGTGCTCATTATGTTTTAGTTTTGTGGGTACTCATCCAAGTAAATGCAGGTATTTGACAACTTTGTAGGTATGGGACGGTACAATTGTTATGTCGTTTGGGTTGGGCGTGAGTCAGGGCTTTATTTCACTTGGCCTGAATGCTTTGCCCAAGTTAATGGGTACCCAGGGGCTCGTTATAAGGGCTTTCATTCAATTGAAGACGCCGAGTGTGCGTTCTCTGGTATCGTCTAACAACGTCCAGAGAGGCGAACAGAAGTTCCTCGGTATTACGCTGTGCCCAGCACATCTGAGCAAGTACTTACAAGGGCACCTGGCTCGCTTACTCACGCAGCTCAATTTGACTGGCAATCGTTTGTTGTAATCATACTCTTGTGTGTCGTTGTAGTCATCCTTCCCATCATCTTATGTACCATTGTACTTATTGTTAGTTTTAGGTGGCCTACAAGCCAATCTGACTATGTAAATCTCGTTCATTTATTAATATAATGGCATAATATTCATTATGTGTAAATCGCATTAATTATCGTTTCATAATGAAGTCTGTGAATATGTGCTATAGTGATCAGATTATGATGAGATCATACTAATGAGACTGATCACTTAAACACACATATTCTTAATCGTTCCTAGTCGGAAGATATCCGAGAAGGACATCGCATATCCAGTTAGACTAGTACAGATTACTCCTGCTCATATGATGAGGGTGACGGATCTCATAAGTCACTTGTATGGAGACACTAAGGCGAATCTGTAGGTGCTCATTGGAGAATGAGTTCACTGAACTGATCCGACTGAATCGCTGGATGGTATTGTACCTCACTGTCAACCAGCTTGATTCTATTGTCACAGTTGCGTGGATGGTCCTCGGACCTGAGACACCAAGGACACCTTGTCAGTGGACTTCTATGCTTTGACCTTGGTTTACGAATCTCTAGCCACGGGATTGTAATACGCCAAGGATTGGGTACAGCAGAATACCGTCGAAGGGAATTGTGTGTCAATAACGAATCATTCGCTCTCGGTACTTAGAGAGAGAATGCTCTAGGAAGGATGCGCGGAAGTCCCTGGCCAGGGCGGACGATAATATCGAGAAAGGAGTTTTCCGATATTCATCAGCGGCATCCAATCCAAGTGAGTCGACCGGTTAGGATTTGACAGCTCGCCATATCCTGAGTTGACTCGAGAGCATTGTACGAATGAAAGATTATATCCACGCGGTAACTGTCGGCGGAAAGGTTCCAAGAGTGGGTTACTTAACCCTAATACCTTCTGGGTTCACGCGGTGTTGCATGGCACCCAACGTGATCGGAGGCCCGGTCGAATTCGATGTGCGACATCCATTAGATTGATTAATTAATTAATAAACGGTTATTAATTGATTAACAAAGCCAGTGAGGAGTCACTGGGCTTGTTGGGCCATTACCTGGACTGGTACTTGGGCCTAGAGGGTCACACGCAAATGATTCTCAAGACGATGGATAAATAAGTGGGTTTTATACAAACCGGGGGTTTTTATGAAAAATCGCATTGTTAGTATAAAACATAGCGAACGGGCTGAGCAGGCCAAGCTGCTGCTAACCCTAGCCGCCCCTCCTCTATTTCTCTCTCTCTCTCTGGCGTCCAGACATATCCAGATCTGCTCCGCCGCTTCTCTGGATCCCGTTCGACGGGAAATCGTCCGCGCGTTGCGGCGATCGCTACGGCGACCGGCAGAGGTTTCGTGGGCTGCGAAGAACGAGGAACGTGAGGATATCCATCGCGAGGAGGATCGCGTGGACTTCGCTAGAGGCCGGGCACTTGCGCGGCTTGCGGTATCGCACCGACGGAACCGAACGGTTGCGGATTCGAATCCGCACACGGTGAGAATCGATTATCCGATAATCGTATTTTTTAGTTTTTCGAAACGGGATAACGGATCACTGTTTTATTTTATTTTCCGCTGCATGAGCGATCCGAAGAAACCCGAGAAAAGCCAACAGTGGTATCAAAGCCAGGTTCCACTGTTTCTCGTCCCGTTTCGATCTCCGAATTAATTTTTCCATGATATTATTCCATGCACTAGTTCGATTTTCTTGCTGGATCTATGCTCATGTGATGAACACTGATTATTAAAACAATTAGATTATTTTTTTTTATGCAAAATCGGATTTATATTTGGGGATTTTTGGGGTTTCTTCGTGTGATGAAGATTGAGGTTTTGCGGCTTCAATCGGCCCTTCCCATGCGATGGGTAGATGGCCGGAGGTCTGGGTATGACCAGGGACCATCCCGGTTACCACTAGAATTCTTTGGCGGCGCCGGAGTGGCCGATGTAAGGGGCTTCTTCTTCACGGTTTTGAACCAAGAAAAAAATCAGAAAAAGGAGAAGCATAAGGGGACCTCGCCAGCGTCGGGGACCCTACCGGCGTCGGGGGTCGCCGGCCGGCGTCGCGGGCCGACCGCCGGCGGCGCTGCCAGGCACCACCCTCCTCCACGCCCATCTGCAACTGTTGCATAAGCTAGGGTTCTGTTAGAGGTGGCGCCGGGTTGGGGATGGGAGGAAAGGGGACCGGCCGGTCCCGAGCCGGTCTGACCTGCCGGGCCGGACCGGGGGGGGGGGGGGGGGCTGGCCTGGCTAGGCTTGGCCTGGCTGGGCCTAGCCCTGAGCCAGGGTTCGGACCTGGTTCGAACCAGGCCGACCCATGGCTCAGGTTATTGGGCTGGGCCCAATTTATTTCTACCCATTTCAACTCCAATCCCAATTGCCCCATTTAAATCCCATAATTCTTATTAAACCTCAATTGCCCATTTAACTATTAAATTATATCTTAATTTAATTTCAAAATTGTTTTGAAATTTGAATTATTATCAAATTTTATTTATTTGGGCAAAATGATTATGGAATCATTTGTATTAACATGGTGTTGTTAATTGATTAAGATTAGTTATTAATTTAAATGTTAAATTAATAATTAATTTTAATTGACTAATTTAATTGTTAAATTAGTATTTGTTAGTTAATTATAATTAATTGTTAGTTTAATTGTTAAATTGATGATTAATTTTAATTAACTAATATAATAGTTTAATAAGATGTTATTAATTATTGATTTAAGAGTTAAATTAATAATTAATATTAATCCACTAATCTAAGAGTTAGATTAGTGCTTAACTGTTCATTTGTGTTAATTATTAGTTTAATAGTTAAATTAGTGATTAACACTTATTAATTATCTATTCTAATTGTTAGATTGATAATTAATAACAAATTAGAGTTAATTATTAATTTATGTGATAAATTAATGTTTAATTTTGTTGGACTAGTCTAAGAGTTAGATTAGTCATTAATAGTCTAATTGTTAGGTTATTAATGGGGTTTAATCTAAGTGTTAGATTATTAGAATTGTTCTAATTTGCATGGAATAATCTGAAATTATTAATTTGGAGTGTGTGCGCATGTGATGTGTGTTTAATGCTTTTAAATTTTGATTTAATTGCATGTTAAGTTAATAAAATGAGTTTTCGCTTCGAAATTCAAATACCAATTTTGATTGGATCCCAGCTTTTTGAAAGCCAAAGTTATCTATTTTTTAAAACTCTTTTATTTTAGCCATGTGATGCGCTAAATCATGTGTGGGATGTTTAAAACACACCGTGGTCATGGATATGCACTTATTTAATTGTTCGTGTGATGAATGATGTGTTTGTGTGGATCGTGGATGTATGATTGTTATTAATTGTTAATAAATAGAGGTCTGCGCACCTCTCTCTTTCATACTCCGATGTATTTCTACCTCCCTCTCTCTCTTATACTCGCCATAAGGCCTTCTTCAATTTACTTGTAAATTCTGTTGGACTAGTCTAAGAGTTAGATTAGTCATTAATAGTCTAATTGTTAAGTTATTAATGGGGTTTAATCTAAGTGTTAAATTATTAGAATTGTTTTAATTTGCATGGAATAATCTGGAATTATTAATTTGGAGTGTGTGCGCATGTAATGTGTGTTTAATGCTTTTAAATTTTGATTTAATTGCATGTTAAGTTAATAAAATGAGTTTTCGCTTCGAAATTCAAATACCAATTTTGATTGGATCCCAACTTTTTGAAAGCCAAAGTTATCTATTTTTGAAAACTCTTTTATTTTAGCCATGTGATGCGCTAAATCATGTGTGGGATGTTTAAAACACACCGTGGTCATGGATATGCACTTATTTAATTGTTCATGTGATGAATGATGTGTTTGTGTGGATCGTGGATGTATGATTGTTTATTAATTATTAATAAATAGAGGTCTGCGCACCTCTCTCTCTCATACTCCGATGTATTTCTACCTCCCTCTCTCTCTTGTACTCGCCATAAGGCCTTCTTCAATTTACTTGTAAATTCTAGAATTTAAATGTAATATGATCGAGGCAACCGAGAAAGGAGCGAGGACGATCCACTGCTGCAACCAGGAAGGCGAAAAGATGGAGATCTCTTGCCTATGTGCTTGCAGGTTATCTAATATAATTGTTGTGTTAGATTGTGTGTGCATTTGACTGTTGGCTCCAGTCAAATCCACTGTGCTGTCCATGACCACACTAGACATGTATGTGATGCATTGCTTTTCTTTTGATTATGAATCAAAGCAGGTATAGCATTTAGTAAATATATATGATATATTTATATACTATCACCTAGGAGAGACCAAGATAAAAGTTATCTAAATACCCTCAGATAAACTCTAAGCCGTAACGTGAGTAGTTAAGAACTTACCGCGTGGTCCACCATCGTTATAGTCATAGGATTCGAATCACTTTAGACAGGTTTGTTGTGCTATCCACAAGGCCTGCTTAATTGGGAGGAGAAACTGTGGCTATGGCATTAGATGCCTATATGATCGGGGTAGAGGAGCTATGTAGCTTTGTTGTGCTATCCACAAGGGCTGCATACAAATCTATGCTCGTCGCGTAACGATGGTTAGCTTAGACCAGAATTAGTGGTTTGTTGTGCTATCCACAAGGCCATTAAATCTCTGGGGACCGAAGCTATGATCAGATATTGCAAGGAGTTGCAAGTCCCATGAGTTGAGTGCTTTTTTATTGTATTACAGTTTGTTGTGCTATCCACAAGGCTGTAGTGCAAGTCATTGAGATTCTGATCCCCACTAGGAGACTATCGGCGTCTCCCGTTCTGTATAACTGAGGGTTATACAGTCCGTCAAAAATTAGTGGGAGTTAAACTTGAACAAAAGACCATGTCTTGTTTTAAATTTTAATAATTGAACATCTGCTAAATAGATTTTGCTTATCTCCTTTAGGGAATTATGTCGTCGAATAACCCACTCCGTGGCATACTTGATGCCCTTTTGACTTACCTGATCTACTCGGATTGGTTCAGAAACCTGAAGAATGTTTTCAGATCTGAGCACAATAACTTTGTCCCTGGAGCTGATCCTCCTTCTTAATCGGCATTGGATGCCCCTGAAGCAGAAATGATAGCTAACGATAAAAGATCGAAGGACAAAGGCAAAAGAGTAGTAAAGGGTGACTGCTTCTACTATAAGCAGTATGGTCACTGGAAGAGGAACTGCAAGGAGTTCCTTAACGAAAAAGCTCATGGAAAGGTGAAGTTGTTTGAAGCTTCAGATATCTATATGATAGATATCAACTTATCAGTTAGAGATTCCATATCTTGGGTATTGGATACTGGATGTGCTTCTCATATCTGCCATGATGTGCAGATGCTGACAAGTAAGCGCAAGCTGAGACAAGGTGAGGTGGAATTAAGGCTAGGAAACGGCGCAAAAGTTGCGGCGATTGCTGTTGGAACAGCAAACCTCAGGCTTCCATCGGGAGACGCCTTACTATTAGGAGATTGTTATTATGTTCCTAGCATAATAAAGAACATCATATCGATATCTTGTTTGGACAAGATAGGATATAGGTTGACTATTGAGAATAGAAGTTGTTCGATTTATTATGGTAATAAATCAATAGCTTCGGCATCTTTAGTCAACGGTTTATATCTCTTAGATGTTTCTTATTACAATCTTCAAATTGATAATGCTCCTAAGAAGAGCAAGAATTGTGTGAACCAGGCCTACATGTGGCATTGTAGACTTGGGCACATTGGCGAAAGCAGGTTGCAAAATTTGCACAAGCATGGTTACTTAACAACGTTCGATTATGAATCGTTTGCAACATGTGAATCCTGCCTTATGGGAAAGATGGCAAAATCTCCATTTACTGGACATGGAGAACGTGCCAAGGACATTTTGGAATTAATACATTCAGATGTATGTGGTCCAATGTCCACCCAAGCCAAAGGTGGCTTTTCTTACTTCATCACGTTTACCGATAACTTCTCAAGATTCGGCGATGTGTACTTAATGAAGTACAAGTCGGAAGCATTTGAGAAGTTCAAAGAGTTCAAGAATGAGGTAGAGAAGCAGTTAGGAAAGAGTATTAAAGCTCTTCGATCAAATCGAGGAGGAGAATACTTGAGTACTAATTTCACACAATTCTTAAAGGATAATTGTATCCTTTCTCAGCTGACCCCTCCATATACACCACAGATGAATGGTGTATTATAAAGGAGGAATCGCACTGTAAGGAATCGCCATGAACGCAGCGGAAATAAAAATGATTCCATTGTATTGGTTGCTGGGGTCGTAAAATGGATATTAAAATTAATGCGGGAAGAACAGTTCTTCACCTTTGCGGGGTTTCGAATCTCCCGCGGATGATGCTGACTTGGTAATCGCGCACGCGCACGATCTCTAGAGGTATCCACACGAGTTCCCGCAGCAGACGCGATTTCCTCCTCGACTTGAGTGCTCCGACCAGATCTCAAATCCACCATGCGCGGAGAGAGACAGATCCACTCCAAGAGAGAGAGAAGGAGAGAGAGAGAGGAGAGAGAGAATCTTGGGTGAAAAATCGTCCAACTAACTTTTTACCCCTCCCCCTTGGCCCTCCTTATATAGAAATAAGGATAAGCACAAGAGTTAATCCTCATGATTATCCAAGAGTTTGGCCTTGGATAATTCTCCATTAAATCTTCATGTTTATCCTGCAGCTTTTCATAAAAACCCAGATAAGCATGAAATTTAACATCTCTCACCGTCTGACGAGAACTCTTATGTGTGTGACCCTCTAGGCCCATATATCAGTCCGGTTGCAGGCCCATTAAACTTAGAATTGTTTCTTGAGTTTAATATTTATTAATTAACATTTAAACATCATATGTTAAATGATTAATTTAATAAACAAGTAAATTATCATCCGATGATTAATTCACTTGGCCTTCTGATCATGAACAGCACCAAACACTACCTCATGATCCCAGAAGATATAAGGGATATTGTTCCCTTCAATTGAACCTTTCCGTCTGCAGATGCCGCACAGATATAATCCTTCACTCATGCAATGTCCCGATAACGCAAGGGTATGGTTTTATAGTCAAACCCTCTATCGCATTATCCAGATGGACTCTAGTACACAGTTAATATCTAGAAAGACATCTCTTTCATTTGACCATGGCCAGGGATTTCTGTGTACACATCCATAGGACATTCTCTCTCCAGTCTTATACCAAGAGTGAGTGATTCCTTGTTGTTTACTCAATTACCTTTGCAAGCTTTCCACTGCATCTGAAAGACCGATTATGGTGGACTTAATGGTTAAAGTCCACGAGTCAGAGAATCAAGATACAATGATCCACAAACAAGGTATCATTGGTGACTCAGGTCAAAGGACCAACTGTGCTACTGCAACGATTGAATTCCCTGGTTGACTAATAGGTATAATTACCATCCAGGAATTCTTATTTGGGTCTGTTCAGTGAACTCATTCTCTAATGAGCACCCACTTGTTTGTCTTAGTGTCACCACACGAGTGAATGTGAGATCATTCACCCTCATCATATGAGCAGACATAACTTGTGTCGATCTTATCGGATATTTAATGTCCATCTCAAATATCCTATGATCGAGAACTGTTTAAGACAATTGAATGAGGATATTGATCTCACTATCATGATTCAATATCCCATACATTTGTCTATGGACCTTCATTACGATAGTTAGTTTGCGAGAACTATGAATGAAGAAATGATTGTATTTATTAATAATCTGAACTAGAATGTACAATGATTGGCTTTGAGGTCACCCATTTCTAACATTCTCCCACTTGGACTATAGCCAATCACCCATGTGTCTAAGTCCCATAGACTTAAGGTGACGTTCTAAATTGTTTTGAGATAATGGCTTAGTCAAGAGATTTGCTACATTATCTTTAGATGAGACTTTCTCAACTACTATATCTCCTCGGGCGATGATCTCACGAATCAGATGAAATCGTCTCAGAATGTGCTTTGACTTCTGATGTGATCTTGGCTCCTTCGCTTGAGCTATTGCCCCACTGTTGTCACACAATAATGGAACGGGATCTGAAATGCTTGGAACTACTCCAAGTGCCGAGATGAACTTCTTCATCCAAACCGCCTCCTTGGCCGCTTCAGCTGCAGCAATGTATTCTGCTTCGGTCGTCGAATCTGCAGTAGTTTCTTGTTTGGAACTCTTCCAACTTACTGCACCTCCATTTAACATGAACACAAATCCAGATATGGATTTGCTGTCATTTATATCCGACTGGAAACTCGAGTCAGTAAATCCTCGAAGTTCCAAGTCATTTCCTCCATAAACGAGAAATAGATCTTTAGTCCTTCTCAAGTATCTAAGGATACATTTCACCGCCTTCCAGTGTTCCTCACCTGGATCAGCCTGATATCTACTGGGGACACTTAGTGGGTGTGCCACATCAAGCCTAGTACATAGCATTGCATACATGATAGATCCTATTACCGAGGCATAAGGAACTCTATCCATGTATTGTGACGACCCGCCACCCTATAATCGGGGATCCGATTACTAAATGGGTACCGAATCATTAATTTTGGGACCAAACCAGGATCTAGTGAGTCCGGGAAATAAATAATAAACTAAGCTAAACATTCACATCGCATTGAATTGAAATAAAAGTGCAGGAATTAAAATTATTACAATGCGACTCGAAACAGCAAATAATTACATTCTCCAACAGAAGGAAATAATTAAACATACAGGCCAAAGATAAATAACAACTACATCGGGGCATACCCCGGAACAACCGCTGGAGACACACTACACCCGGCCGCACGCGCCGCTCTAAGTCTGCTGGGAGTCCTCACCTGAAAACCGCAGGGGTGAGTCTCAAGACAAGACTCAGTAGGGATCCTTCGATCCCCACTGCCCACACACACACCCACAAGTGTAAAGTACAGCTAACAGTAAAGTAACAAGTGTAGTGGCAGGTACGATATCTAATTCTCTACGTGAGAACAGATGCGGTCGAAATATAATAATCATGCTCATTCTAAGCCAACCGTTAGAAAACCCACAACTGCCGTCTCGATAGAACTCGCCGACCGTACAAACAACGGTGGGAAAAACCTCGACCCGCTGAGACCAAGGAGTAGCCCCTCGGATAGCACGCTCGCTACTCCGGCCCAACCGGCTCAGGTGACTACCCCTTCCCTCAGCATGAGTGACTCTCCGAATGTACCACTCCCACACCGGTACTAGCTGACCCCGGGGTTCACCAGGTGACCCTCTCTCACTAGGCGTCACCCCGCCCACGCCCCCACCGGCGCTGTGCTCACGCCCCCACCAGCACAGGGTGATAAAGCGCTACAATGTCACTCCAGGTCCACAGTAACTGAAAACCCAATACAGTGCGATCCGGTCACGTGAAAATCCCGCGATCGCTTAACACATATAGAACCATCCGATCGTGAGGAATCCGTCTCTATCAGGTGCACTAAAACATGTGCAAACTATCTACCTAGCAATGTGAACACGTTTTACTGGCATGTATTAGTGAGATTCTGTCTTGAATTGCGTCGACCGAGGTCGACGCCATTCAAGCTCCATGTACAGGTTCACATAAATCAGTCGTCAGAATCTGGCCTTAAAGGGCGTCGACCCTCATGGTCGCCTTTCAAAAGGCGTCGACATCCCCAGACGTCTTTCAACACGAAAATCCGGAATTCCCAAGGCCTTAACCAGGGTATTTCTGTGGTTAAAACGCGTCATGGATGCCCGACGCCGTTAAAAAACGCGTCGTTTACCCATGACGTCTTTCAGTCACAGAAATTCCAACCGGGCAGACTGTCTGTCAGTCAAATCCTGTCTAAAAGGCGTCGTGATGGCCCGACGCCCTTCAAAAAGGCGTCGTCCATGCACGACGTCTTTTAAGCCCAGGAACCAGGAACGCCCTAAACCCGAGGGCTCCCTTCCCACTTCCAAATAACCCCGAAAATCATTCAAATTGGAGGGAAACGAAGAGCAAGACAATTCATAGGCAAACACCCCCATAGAATTCCTAAACATGCTCATTCTAACCCCCAAAACCGAAGATCTACCACATGCATATTGAGCAAAACGTGATCTTAAACACAGTGCGATGGGGAACGTCACCCTACCGGACACTCGAACGCCTCCAAGCTTCAAGCCGTCCGCCTGTCTCGCCCCACGCCGCCGCCGGTACCGCCGAGGTCGTCCTAGCCCCACCGTGACGTCGGCCGCCGTCCGGAGAGTAGAACGCCGCAGTGGAAGTGGAGGTGGTAGGGGTAGGAGCCAGGTAGAGGATGGAGTGGAGGGAGAGGCGAAATGGTGTGAGGAAAAGAGGAAGGAGGAGGATCGCCGCCGAGTTCGCCGGAGGGAAAGAGAGAAAGGGAGAAGGAGAAAATGAGGGAAAGAAGGAGGGCTCGCGGGGTTAACCAGAGGCTGGCTAAAACGCGTCGACATGCACGGACGCCTATCAGGTGACAAGACGGCTGCTCTGACAAGATTCTGAAACGCGTCGACCTTCACAGACGCCATTCAGACAATTTGTCAGGGCCGTACTCTGACACACCCAGAGTCTCAGTCTAAAAGGCGTCGACCCACACGGACGCCGTTCAGACGACCTGACAGGGCCGTACGCTCGCGGTCCAAAGTCAGTCCACGTGGCAGAACCTGAAACGCGTCTGCCATGGTGGACGCCGTTTAAACCGCGTCTCGCGAGTTCGACGCGAAACAACACAGAGTTCCAGACCCCACTAGGGCCAGGACTACAGGGTCCGACCCCGAAAACCGAATCCGAAAACCTCAGTCCTTACATGTATGCTCTCTCTTCAGGTGTCTTGGGAGACATTTCTTTAGAGAGATAAATTCCATGCCTCATTGGAATGAGGCCTTTCTTAGAATTTTTCATGCCAAACCTTTTGACTATGGTATCTATGTACATAGATTGGGACAAGCCAAGCATCCTTTTGGACCTATCTCTATAGATCCTGATTCCCAGAATATAGGATGCTTCTCCCAAATCTTTCATAGAGAAGTTTTTGGATAACCAAGCCTTTACTGATGACAACATTCCTACATCATTCCCAATGAGTAGAATGTCATCAACATAAAGTACCAAAAAGGTAACTGCGCTCCCACTAGCCTTTTTGTATACACAAGGTTCATCTTCATTCTTAATGAAGTCATAAGATTTGATTGCTTCATCAAATCTTAAGTTCCAAGTTCGGGATGCCTGCTTTAATCCATAGATGGATCTTTGCAGCTTGCATACCTTGCTTGAATGCTCTTTGGAAGTGAATCCTTCAGGTTGTATCATATACACCTCTTCTTGAAGGTTCCCGTTAAGGAATGCTGTTTTCACATCCATTTGCCATATTTCATAATCATAGAATGCTGCGATAGCAAGAAGTATTCTGATTGACTTAATCATGGCAACTGGAGAAAAGGTTTCGTCATAGTCAATGTCTTGCCTTTGACGATATCCTTTTGCTACCAACCTTGCCTTGTATGTGTCAATCTGTCCATCTGCTCCGATCTTTCTTTTAAAGATCCATTTACTGCCAATAGGTACCATACCTTCTCGTAGATCAACCAAGTTTCAAACTTGGTTGGCATACACGGACTGAATTTCAGAATCCATTGCCTCTTGCCATTTTTCTGATTCTTGACTATTTATGGCTTCTAGGTAGGTTTGAGGATCATCATCCTCATTTAAGTGCACTTTGGGCTTGCCATCATCGATATGTCCAACATATCTTTCAGGCTGCTTAGGCACTCTACCTGATCTGCGAACCTTTTGTGTATCATCTTGAACAAGTTCTTGAGTAAATGGTTCAGTAGATGAACCAGTGTTGATTTGTGAGTCTAGAATTTCTTCCAGTTCTATCTTGCTCCCACTGTCTTCTTTTGAAAGATATTCTTTCTCTAAAAAGACAGCTCTTTTTGCGACAAACACCCTTTGATCGCTGGGCTGATAGAAATAATATCCAAAACTCTCTTTTGGATATCCCACAAATCTACATTTCTCTGTCCTGGAATCCAGTTTGTCTGGATCATGTCTTTTGACATGTGCAGGACAACCCCAGACTCTAACATGCTTAAAGTCTGGTTTCTTTCCTTTCCATATCTCATATGGAGTGGAAGGTACTGACTTACTCGGAACTTTGTTCAACAGATATGCAGCAGTCAACAGTGTATATCCCCATAAAGAGATTGGAAGTTTGGCATAACTCATCATGGATCGTACCATATCTAATAGAGTACGATTTCTCCTTTCCGATACACCATTTAGCTGAGGTGTATAGGGAGGAGTCCACTGAGACAAAATACCATTATTCTTTAGATATTCTGTGAATTCTGTACTTAAGTATTCACCCCCTCGATCTGATCGAAGAGTTTTGATACTCTTTCCAGTCTGGTTCTCAACTTCGTTTTTAAACTCTTTAAATTTCTCAAAGACTTCTGACTTATATTTCATTAAATATATGTAGTCATATCTTGAGAAATCATCTGTAAATGAAACAAAGTATGAGTAACCACCCATAGCATGAGTGGACATTGGACCACATACATCACTATGTATTAGTTCCAATAAGTCCTTAGCTCTTTCTCCATGTCCTGAGAATGGAGCTTTGGTCATTTTTCCCATGAGACAAGCTTCACAGGTTGCAAATGATTCATAATCAAATGGATCAAGATATCCATTCCTTTGCAACCTTATGATCCTGTTCTCATTTATATGACCTAGCCTACAATGCCATAGGTACGATTTATTCACATCCTTATCTAAGCGTTCAAGAGATTTATTTACCAGACAAACATCATATGAATTATCAAGTAAATATAATCTATTCAATAAATATCCGGAAGCAAACAATTTGTCTCCTTGATAAATTGAACAACCTTTATTCTCTAGTTTCATAGAATATCCTTGTCTATCTAAACATGAAATAGATATGATATTCCTAATAATGGTTGGAACATAATAACAATCTATCAGTTCCAAAGAGTCTCCTGACGGCATCTGAAGTCTTGCTGTCCCCACAGCTAACGCAGCAACTTTTGCTCAATTCCCGAGCCTCAGATCCACGTCTCCGCGGTTCAATCTTCTTTTACTTGTTAACACCTGCAAGTTATTGCAGATATGAGAAACACATCCAGTATCTAATACCCAAGATGTTGTTTCTCTATAAGACAAGTTAAGATCGATCATGAGAATACCTGAAGCTTCACCAAGCTTCTCCTTTGCTTTTTCTGCAAGATAAATCTTGCAGTTTCTCTTCCAATGACCTTCTTTATGGTAGTGGAAACACTGACCTTTATCATTGACTTTAGCTTTGTCCTTTTGAACTCCCGGTTTGCTTTTCACTAGCTTCTTAGGCTTACCTTTCTTAAAGGTCTGTCCAGCTTTTCTTTTCTTGTTGGTCTTACCAACAAGCATTACTTGTGGCTTGTCTTTCTGGATAGTGCCTTCTGCTGTCTTCAACATGTTGAGCAGCTCAGCCAGTGAAACTTCAATTTTGTTCATATTGAAGTTGATAATGAATTGTGAAAATGAATCTAGAAGGGACTGTAGGATTAAGTCGATGCTTAGGTCATTGTTCATAACAAAGCCAAGCACAGCAAGCCTCTCAATCCACTCTATCATCTTGATTACATGAGTTTGCACAGATGTGCCCTCGCTCATTCTGGTCGTGAACAATTTCTTAGATATCTCATATCTTTCTGTTATGGATTGTTCACCAAACAACTCTTGTAGGTGATTCAGAATAGTTTTAGGTTCCATGTTATCATGCTGTCGCTGCAGTTCATTGTTCATAGAACCAAGTATATAACACTGGACCTTGACAGAGTCCTCCTTCCAATTTTCATACATCATTAATTCATCTTCGTTAGCATTATCACCGGGTTGCACTGGATCTGGTTGATCCAGGACATAGGCTAGCTTTTCACACCTGAGGACAATCTTCAGGTTGCGTAACCAGTCAATGTAATTTGGTCCCGTGAGTTTGTTTGCATCAAGTATGCAACGGAGGGGGTTAGATGACGACATAGCGACCTACATGGAAATATATAAAATGAGCAGATAGTTCTTAAAATCAGATTTAGGACTTTTAATCTAGATTTATGCTCCCACTATTTTTCGGCGATCTGTATTACCATCTATATTACAGAACGGGAGATTCCGGTGATCTCCTAGTGGGGATCAGAATCCTTCGGGCAACATGCATGTGACCTTGTGGTAGCACAACAAATCACATCAAGTTCCTTAGGCAGTCAACTCTTGACAGTTGCAACGTTTGCAATATCCGATCGATTTAACCCCTGAATCAGAATGACCTTGTGGTAGCACAACAAATCAAATGATTCAGTTAAGTTTATCCATCATTACTTAGATGACATGAATTCATAGTGCAATCCTTGTGATAGCACAACAAAACTACACTATTTGTCCATTCATCTTAATGACATCACATGTCGTAGACCTAGTTTAATTTCTAAACCAAATGGACCTTGTGGTAGCATAACAAATCCGTTTGAGATAAGAATTATCCTAAGATCTATAATGATGGTGGGTTACGTTGATTATTCTGAATATCTCACGTTTACAACTTAAGTTTTTAAAAGAGGGTTTTTTATTTTGATTTATAAAAATCGTGCTATCAATAGTATTTCAATTTGAAGTATCAATATACTTAATATAAATATATATATATGATAGCATAGTCCACAAATATCACATATGTGTAGAAAAATTAAATGGGGATGATCATGGACTGCTAAAGCTACTATGGAATCATCGGAGCCAAACGATGATCTATAATAGGATCCTAATGTGAAAACAGCAACACTAGTTCCATTTGATGTGAGTCCTTCCTCCAGAGGTGTCTTCAGAAGATCCCGTCCTCTTAGCTTAATCCGATACATTTAAAAATGATATTCAGGACTCGCAGGTCCACAAATGTACATTTAAACAATTAGAAATCTTGATCTTATCAAGGGGAGTACAATCTTATAGGAAGGTAGAAAGTACACTTGGATTAAGAGAAAGGAGGACACGCAGGTCCTATTTAAAATACCAAATGAAATAAGCATCGCATCCATTCACATCATTCATCACATGAAAATACTAAGTCCATGATCATCCCACCATAAAACACATCACATGTATGACAATCATCACATAATTGCAGTTTGGTATTAAATTTTATAAATATAAAATTATAATACCAATTAGTTTTCGAAATAACATTTATTTCAGCATAATCAATAATATTCAAAACATTATTGACAAATTAACTAACTAAACCATTCAGTTAATTTAAATACTAATTCAAACACTTTGAACAGAAAAATGTAATCAAGTTATGCATAAAATTAGTTTAAAACATTTTTAAACTAATTAATTTAACAGGGAAATTAATTATCTAAAACAATTTTAAATAATTAACTAACACCCTATTAATAACAAAGCCCTTTAATTGAATAACAGTTATTAAACAATTTAATAACCTGTTAATAATCATAAAAATAATTAATAACAATTATTAATTATTTCTATAATTTTTCTGTTTTAAAACAATTTTAAAACGGGCTTAAATGAACTTAATAATGGGTTTAATGGGGTTTAACAGAAATTAAAAACAATTTTTAATAAAAATAAAAATTGGCCAAGCCCATTAGGGCCCAATGGCCCGGACCCAGGGCCCTGGCTCGGCTAGGGTCGAGCCCTGGCTCGGCCAGGGGGTCTGGCCCAGCCAGACCCGATCCCTAGCTCGGCCAGGGCGCCGCCTGGCCCCCGCCCGGTCCGACCGGGTCGGGACCGGGCGGTTCGGCCCGTTTAGCCTCCATTCGACTGGCTCCTGCCCAAAAACCTGCAACCCTAATTTTTGTGCAGGCCGGCGGCGGATGAGGAGATGGCAGCGCCGCCAGGCACCGCCGGTGACGCCCCCACCTCCGGCGGTCAGCCCGGCACCGGTGGGGCAGCCGGCGGTGGCCAAATGGCCCTTGAATCGAGCCCTAAACTCCCCCTTAAAATCTGATTTTTCAGGTTTAAAAAACCGAGTTTGGGCTTGATTTTTAGCACCTCCAAGGGCACTCCGGCGCTGGCAAATGTGTCGAATGCGTAGTGGTGACTATCACCAATAGATCCAGACATCCGGGCCGCCATCCCAACACTTGGGAATCGCGTACGAAGCCGCTAAAGTACCCCGTTCGTCGTCCCACGAAGAACTCCGAAAAACCCAAATAAAATCAGAAAAATTACAGAAAAATAATCAAATTATTTGTGTTCATCATATGAACACGATTCTGTCATTTTTAATCGGATTAAACACAAGAACACGTACAATACGGGTTCTTTACGCATAACGAGAAAAACACGCAAAACAGTGCCGTTTTACGACCGAACCAGCAACTTGGCTCTAATACCACTGTAAGGAATCGCCATGAACGCAGCGGAAATAAAAATGATTCCATTGTATTGGTTGCTGGGGTCATAAAACGGACATTAAAATTAATGAGGGAAGAACAGTTCTTCACCTTTGCGGGGTTTCGAATCTCCCGTGGATGATGCCGACTCGATAATCGCGCACGCGCACGATCTCTAGAGGTATCCACACGAGTTCCCGCAGCAGACGCGATTTCCTCCTCGACTTGAGTGCTCCGACCAGATCTCAAATCCACCATGCGCGGAGAGAGACAGATCCACTCCAAAAGAGAGAGAAGGAGAGAGAGAGAGGAGAGAGAGAATCTTGAGTGAAAAATCGTCCAACTAACGTTTTACCCCTCCCCCTTGGCCCTCCTTATATAGAAATAAGGATAAGCACAAGAGTTAATCCTCATGATTATCCAAGAGTTTGGCCTTGGATAATTCTCCATTAAATCTTCATGTTTATCCTACAGCTTTTCATAAAAACCCAGATAAGCATGAAATTTAACATCTCTCACCGTCTGACGAGAACTCTTATGTGTGTGACCTTCTAGGCCCATATATCAGTCCGGTTGCAGGCCCATTAAACTTAGAACTGTTTCTTGAGTTTAATATTTATTAATTAACATTTAAACATCATATGTTAAATGATTAATTTAATAAATAAGTAAATTATCATCCGATGATTAATTCACTTGGCCTTCTGATCATGAACAACACCAAACACTACCTCATGATCCCAGAAGATATAAGGGATACTGTTCCCTTCAATTGAACCTTTCCGTCTGCAGATGCCGCACAGATATAATCCTTCACTCATGCAATGTCTCGATAACGCAAGGATATGGTTTTATAGTCAAACCCTCTATCGCATTATCCAGATGGATTCCAGTACACAGTTAATATCTAGAAAGACATCTCTTTCATTTGACCCTGGCCAGGGATTTCTGTGTACACATCCATAGGACATTCTCTCTCCAGTCTTATACCAAGAGTGAGTGATTCCTTGTTGTTTACTCAATTACCTTCGCAAGCTTTCCACTGCATCTGAAAGACCGATTATGGTGGACTTAATGGTTAAAGTCCACGAGTCAGAGAATCAAGATACAATGATCCACAAACAAGGTATCATTGGTGACTCAGGTCAAAGGACCAACTGTGCTACTGCAACGATTGAATTCCCTGGTTGACTAATAGGTATAATTACCATCCAGGAATTCTTATTTGGGTCTGTTTAGTGAACTCATTCTCTAATGAGCACCCACTTGTTTGTCTTAGTGTCACCACATGAGTGAATGTGAGATCATTCACCCTCATCATATGAGCAGACATAACTTGTGTCGATCTTATCGGATATTTAATGTCCATTTCAAATATCCTATGATCGAGAACTGTTTAAGACAATTGACTGAGGATATTGATCTCACTATCATGATCTCATCATGATTCAATATCCCATACATTTGTCTATGGACCTTCATTACGATAGTTAGTTTGCGAGAACTATGAATGAAGAAATGATTGCCTTTATTAATAATCTAAACTAGAATGTACAATGATTGGCTTTGAGGTCACCCAATTCTAACACGTACCTTGTTGGACATGGTGCGATCCATGATGAGCTTTTCGGGATTACCAGTGTCCCTCTGGGGGTATGCTCTAGAGTCAGCAGCATACCTACTGAATAGAGTACCCAGCAAGTCTGTGGCCTCTACTCCATATGAGATATGGAAAGACAGGAAACCAGAATTTAAACATGTTAAAGTCTGGGGTTGTCCTGCTCATGTAAAGAGACATGATCCAGACAAGCTGGAATCACGAACTGATAAATGCAGGTTTATGGGGTATCCAAAGGAGACCTTTGGATATTATTTTTACCATCCTGGTGAACAAAAGGTGTTTGTCGCCAGGAAAGCTATCTTCCTGGAAGAGGAATACCTTCTCCAGGAGAACAGTTGAAGTAAAATAGTATTGGAAGAGATTCCAAATCCCCAAACAGTTGCATTATCATCAGATGAGATATCAGTTCCTGAATCTGTTCAAGTACACACACATGAGCCTCGTAGATCTGGTAGATTACCTAGACTACCCGAACGATATGTGGGACATATCGTTGAAGGTGAGTCTAAGGTAGAATATAATGAGGATGATGATCCTAAAACCTACCAGGAGGCCATAGAAGGCCCAAAAGCCGGGAAATTGCGAGAAGCTATGAACTCATAAATCCAGTCCATGTACACCAACCAAGTTTGGAACTTGGAGGACTTGCCCGAGGGTATTGTACCCATCAGTTGCAAGTGGATCTTTAAAAGAAAGATCAGTGCTGATGGACGGATCGACACTTATAAGGCAAGGTTGGTGGCAAAGGGATATCGTCAAAGGCAAGGAATTGACTATGACGAGACTTTCTCACCAGTTGCCATGATAAAGTCGATCAGAGTTCTGCTCGCTATTGCTGCACATTTTGATTATGAAATATGGCAGATGGATGTAAAGACTGCCTTCCTCAATGGTAACCTTGAGGAAGAGGTGTATATGATACAACCAGAAGGTTTCACATCCAAAGAATCTCCAGATCAAGTGTGCAAGCTTCAGAAGTCCATTTATGGATTGAAGCAAACTTCCCGGAGCTGGAACATAAGATTTGACGAGGCTGTCAAGTCTTATGACTTCATTAAGAATGAAGATGAGCCTTGTGTGTACAAGAAGATCAGTGGGAGTGCAGTCACTTTTCTAGTTCTTTACGTAGATGACATACTACTCATTGGGAATGATGTAGCTATGATGTCATCAGTAAAGATCTGACTGTCGAAAAACTTCTCCATGAAGGATTTGGGAGAAGCATCCTACGTATTGGGAATACGGATCTATAGAGATAGATCAAAGAGGATGCTTGAAATGACCCAATCCTTGTACATAGATACCATAGTCAAAAGGTTTGGCATGGAAAATTCCAAAAGAGGTCTCATACCGATGAGACATGGAATTAGTCTCTCAAAGGAGCAGTCTCCTAAGACTCCTAATGAGAGGGCATTCATGGATAGAATACCCTATGCCTCTGCCATAGGATCTATCATGTATGCTATGCTATGTACACGACCTGATGTTGCATTTGCTCTAAGTGTTACGAGCAGATTTCAGGTTGATCCAGGCGAAGAGCACTGGAAGGCAGTGAAATGTATCCTTAAGTATTTGAGAAGAACTAAGGATATGTTTCTTGTCTATGGAGGAGGTGACTTGAAACTGCGAGACTTTACTGACTCGAGTTTCCAGTCGGATCCGGATGATAACAAGTCTACATCTGGATTCGTGTTTACTTTGAACGGAGGCATAGTGTGCTAGAAGAGTTCCAAGCAAGTAACCACTGCAGATTCAATGACTGAAGCTTAGTACATCGCTGTAGCTGAAGCCGCCAAGGAAGCAGTGTGGTTGAAGAAATTCATCACCGACCTCGGCGTAGTTCCCAGCATCTCTGAGCCTGTTCCACTGTTGTGCGACAACAATGGAGCGATTGCGCAAGCGAAAGAGCCGCGGTCTCATCAGAAATCGAAGCATATTTTGAGGCGCTTTCACCTTATCAGAGAGATCATATCTAGAGGAGATGTAGTAGTGGAAAGAGTTCCATCCGTCGACAATGTAGCAGATCCACTAACAAAGCCGTTGGCTCAAATTGTGTTTGAGCATCACCTAGAGTCTATAGGCTTATTGTATAGAGGTGATTGGCTTTAGTCCAAGTGGGAGATTGTTAGTTTTAAGTGGCCTACAAGCCAATCTGACTATGTAAATCTCGTTCATTTATTAATATAATGGCATAATATTCATTATGTGTAAATCGCATTAATTAGCGTTTTATAATGAAGTCCGTGAATATGTACTATAGTGATCAGATTATGATGAGATCATACTAATGAGACTGATCACTTAAACACACATATTCTTAATCGTTCCTAGTCGGAGGATATCCGAGAAGGACATCGGATATCCAGTTAGACTAGTACAGATTACTCCTGCTCATATGATGAGGGTGACGGATCTCATAAGTCACTTATGTGGAGACACTAAAGCGAATCTGTAGGTGCTCATTGGAGAATGAGTTCACTGAACTGATCCGACTGAATCGCTGGATAGTATTGTACCTCACTGTCAACCAGCTTGATTCTATTGTCGCAGTTGCGTGGATGGTCCTTGGACCTGAGACACCAAGGACACCTTGTCGGTGGACTTCTGTGCTTTGACCTTGGTTTACGAATCTCTAGCCACGGGATTCTAATACGCCAAGGATTGGGTACAGCGGAATACCGTCGAAAGGAATTGTGTGTCAATAACGAATCATTCGCTCTTGGTACTTAGAGAGAGAATGCTCTAGGAAGGATGCGCGGAAGTCCCTGGCCAGGGCGGACGATAATATCGGGAAAGAAGTTTTCCGATATTCATCAGCGGCATCCAATCCAAGTGAGTCAACCGATTAGGGTTTGACAGCTCGCCATACCCTGAGTTGACTCGAGAACATTGTACGAATGAAGGATTATATCCACGCGGTAACTGTCGGCGGAAAGGTTCCAAGAGTTGGTTACTTAACCCCAATACCTTTTGGGTTCACGCGATGTTGTTTGGCACCCAACGTGATCGGAGGCCCGGTCGAATTCGATGTGCGACATCAATTCGATTGATTAATTAATTAATAAAGGGTTATTAATTGATTAACAAAGCCAGTGAAGAGTCACACGCAAATGACTGGTACTTGGGCCTAGAGGGTAACACGCAAATGATTCTCAAGGCGATGGATAAATAAGTGGGTTTTATACAAACCGGGGCTTTTTATGAAAAACCGCGCGGTTAGTATAAAACATAGCGAACGGGCTGAGCAGGCCAAGCTGCTACTAACCCTAGCCGCCCCTCCTCTCTTTCTGTCTCTCTCTGGCGTCCAGACAGATCCAGATTTGCTCCGCCGCTTCTCCGAATCCCGTTCGACGGGAAATCGTCCGCGCGTTGCGGCGATCGCTACGGCAACCGGCGGAGGTTTCGTGGGCTGCGAAGAACGAGGAACGTGAGGATATCCGTCGCGAGGAGGATCGCGTGGACTTCGCTAGAGGCCGGGCACTTGCGCGGCTTGCAGTGTCGCACCAACGGAACTGAACAGTTGCGGATTCAAATCCGCACACGGTGAGAATCGATTATCCGATAATCGTAGTTTTTAGTTTTTCGAAACGGGATAACGGATTGCTATTTTATTTTATTTTCCGCTGCGTGAGCGATCCGAAGAAACCCGAGAAAAGCCAACACTTATGTCCATCCGAACTTTCTAATTTGTATTGTACTTTCTTATGTATGTATTCATTTTGAGTAAGATTTATGTAACATTCTGTCCCACTTATTACAATGTCTTCTATGTAGAATTTATTGAAGCTGTATTGGAGTTCCTAGAAGAGGACGAAGAACTGTTGAATGCGATCGAGGAGACAATTATTGAGCACATTGAAAATGAATATGTTTCGCGGGTACGCCGACGTATGCATAACTCTGCTCTATCCGGCTACACATGGATCCATGAGATATTATACGGCCATGACGAAACGTCTTACCACATGTTTCGAGTGCATCCTTCCATGTTTTTACGACTTCGTGACCTACTTGTGAGTCGTGGCCTTTTGAGGGACTTGCGGCATGTGATAGCGATGGAGCAACTTGGTATGTTCCTATATACTGCCGGCCATGGCGTTGCAACGGGAGCCATGTGTGAGCGATTCCAACACTCTTCTCATACGATTAGTCGGTATGTCAACCTCATCACAAAGCAGATAGCTGAGTTAAAGTATGACTTTATTCAGCTGCCTACACACGCTCAGGTTCGTGAGTGTCATCCGCACATCCGGAGAAAGTAAACGTTCTACCCATACTTCAAGGTGACCACATTGCTACTACGCATTTTTTACGTTAGTGTGATGTACATGTGGACATTAACTGATAAATGTTCTTCCACACACCTTCTTTGTACAACCATGTAGGATGCGATTGGAGCCCTCGACGGCATGCATGTGTTGGCAAATGTGCCACGGATAATGCACGTACAATTCCGAAACCGCAAAGGTTTCATCAGCCAGAATGTCATGGGTGTCGTGTCGTTCGACCTCACCTTCCAATATGTTGCAGTTGGTTGGGAAGGATCGGCTGCCGACATGCGGGTGCTTAGATGGGCTCTGGACGAAGGCGCATTCACTGTCCCTCGTGGAAAGTATTATCTGGTTGATTCTGGGTATGCAAACTCAAGTGATTTTTTAGCTCCATATCGTGGCCAAAGATATTACTTGGCATCATTTCGCGGGGAACATAATCGGACATATGCGAACAAAGAAGAGAAGTATAACCACCATCATGCTCAGTTAAGGAATGTTGTTGAGAGAGCATTCAACGTCTTGAAGAATCGGTTTCAGACGTTAAAGGAGGGGAACATGTACCCCTAGGTGACGCAGAGGAAGATAGTCATTGCATGCGTTGTTATTCACAACTTTATTCGTCGATCTCAGGGACATGATTATTACTTCAACTGTGAGAACAATGAAGAAGCAGTTGGTGAGGATGGTGGTGATGAAGATGTTCCCATTGACATCCCTCTCAGCAGGGCTGAGGTTACGTTAGGAGGGTAAATTAGGGACTCGATTGCTAATGCACTCTGGACATGAGTCGTGCTCGTCATGCCTCCTCTTCGGTGCTTTGTTCTGCATGTCCCTTGGCATTTGACTTTATTGTCTATTTGCGTATGTCATGTTTGATTTTTCATATGCTTTATGTACGGATATTAGTTGTTGTTTATGTTGAACATTTCCTTTTTAGCACTTGAGCTTATTCAACTCCTGTATTTTATTTTTATGACCAATTTCCAAATTAATTTGAAGCATGTCCATTGACTTAAACATTGTAATGAGTACCTCTTTTTTTTTTTTCACATTTCGCAGGAGGAATTAATATAAATGAGTCTATTGGATGGATGGTTCTATTGCTTGGAGCAACCCCACCGGACAATGATTTTATCGAACCATCCTCCTATTTTCGAGCCTGCGAACGATGCATGCAACTTTGCAGCCTATCCATTGCTACACTGGGATTGTCGAATGGCCTCAGTGCAACCACATCTCAGTGAGTTATTTGGATAGTAGGAGGGCAAAATTGCACGCTCCTAATTTGCTCATTATGGGCAATGATGAAATAATAGAAATGAGTCTAGTGGTCGGATGGTTCCATTGGTTGGAGCAACCCCATTGGATAATGATTTCGGTCAACATTAGGTTCCTATTTCTGAGCCTGCGAGCGCCGCATGTCCATTGAGGATGGTTAATAGTGTGCAAATTTGCAACCGTATCCATTGGTATGTTGGGATTGTCGGACGGCTTCAATGCAACCACAACCCAGTGTGTTTTTTGGATATTAGGATGGTTGAATTGCACCCTCCTAATTAGGTCATTATGAGCGATGATGAAATAATTAAATTGAGTCTATTGGTAGGATGGCTCCACTGCTTGGAGCAAGCCCAGTGGACAATGATATTTTGTATATTACATACACATTTCTGAGCCTTGAAATGATTAATATTTGACAGTGTACTGATGGATGGTGAGGTTATGACAACGGTAAGTATTGTAATTTTAATGTTCTCCTTTTTTAGTTTAATTTCATATTTGTTGCATAGAATCTACTAATTTTTTGTATGTGTAGAACTTCTAATTTTTTATAACAGGGGTAAAATGCGTACCTACTTCCAGGAGGCATTTTGCTTGTGGATTTCGTTAAAAAAGAGGCTCATGAATGATGCATGTTGATTCTTTTCAGTTGTAACGAATATTGTAAAATTTAAATTGTTTTTATTGAATTGGGGGATTTTTGCAAGTGACTATTATAGTGGATGTTTTTGTCTATGAAATTTGTGGCGTAATTGAGTGTACGATCACAAAATGTTATACAAATTGAGGAAAACATAATTTTAGTCAGAAGATGTTGCAAATTATTATATTTTATTATAAATTTATTTTTAACAAGATATTGTGTTAAATTATCGAATTTGACTTTGAAAAAATATAATAATTTAGTTTTAAAATTAATTTTATAGATTATTGTTGTAACGTGTGTTACTTTTGGAAATTAAAATAAATATAGTTGACAAACCCAGTAATATTATACATATTAATAAGTAATTTGAAAAATATAAAAGTATAACTCATGCAAGGGCAACATGGATATATATTTTGAACCCCTTTATTCCACTCTTTATTCCCTTCTTATTCTACTCATTCCTACCAAATCACTTGGAATAGCGTAGTGCAATTCTGCTTATTTTGGGTGGAATACCAACTACTTACCAAACCAAAATACCTCTTATTCTAGTTTAAGAAATCCCTTCCCCTTATTCTGGTTTAAGCTATTCTGCAAACAAACTAGGACTCAGCTATTAGAAAATCTAATCCAGATGCCAGAAGAGTGTGGAGTTGATGAATTAGTCGACGATGGATATAGGGTATATGAGTTGTTACATAAGAAAGACCCTATTAATGAAGAAGGAGAAGACGACGAGGACGTGGTTGAGGCATATGCCAGTGGAGTGTAGAGATTTGATGAACCCTCAGCTGCTGTAGAAGAGCCTACCAAAGAGATCAATCTAGGAACTGAAGATGAACCTAAGGTTGTCCTTGTCAGCAAGAATCTGTCTAAAGTAGATGAAGAGGCAGTGGTCCGAGTTCTCAAAGATTATAAGGACACCTTCGCCTGAAGTTACGAGGATGTGTCGGGGCTAGACTCATCACTAGTGGAACATAGATTAACCTTGAAAGAGGGAGCTAGCCTGGTTAAACAAAAGTTAAGGTGATTCTACCCTCAAATGTCTTTGAAAATAAAAGAAGAGGTCGATAAGCTGCATAAAGCCAAATTCATTAGAGTTGTCCTCTATCCGCACTGGGTGGCCAATATAGTCCCGGTTATGAAAAAGGATGGGAAGGTCAAGATCTGATTTGACTTCCGAGATCTGAACCGGGCATGTCCTAAAGACGATTTCCCACTGCCTCACATAGATGTGCTCATTGACAATACTGCTGGCTATGAAATGCTATCATTTATGGATGGGTTCTCGGGGTATAATTAGATTAAGTTGGCAGAAGAGGATCAAGAGAAAACATCATTCACCACACCTTGGGGAACTTACTGCTATGTCGTTATGCCATTTGGATTGAAAAATGCTGGAGCCACTTATCAGAGAGCCATGATGACGATATTCCATGACATGATGCACATTAACTTAGAGGTGTATGTGGATGATCTGCTAGTGAAATCTAAGACAAAAGTTAAGCATGCTGAAGTTCTAGCAAAGGTTCTAGAGAGGTCGAGAGAATATCAGTTGAAGATGAACCCCAAGAAATGTGTATTCAGGGTGTCATCAGGGAAGTTACTTGGATTCATTGTCAGCAAGCGGGGCATTGAGATCGATACCAACAAGGCAAAGGCTATCAACTCCCAAGAATTTAAAGGAATTAAGAGGATTAATCGGGAGGTTGCAATTTATTCGTCGATTTGTCTCCCAACACTCGCAAAGGTGTAAGCCGTTTTACGAGCTTACTAAACCGGGAGTCAAGTTCGATTGGGATGATAAGTGTCAGGAGGCATTTGATGGATTGAAGAATTATTTAGCAAGTCCTCCTATTCTGAGACAACCATCTCCGGAAAAACCTTTAATTCTATATATCTCTGTCTTAGATGATGCAGTGGGGGTTGTCCTGGCAGAAGAGGATGAAGAAGGAAAGGAGAGGACAGCCTATTATCTCTCAAAACTTCTCAACCCGGCTGAACAGAGGTATACAACGATGGAGAAAACATGTGCATCACTTGTATGGGTGGTCCAGAAGTTGAAGCATTATTTCTTGGCCCATGAAGTTCATCTCATCGCTAGGATGAATCCCATTAAGTTTCTTCCTGAGAAATCCGTCCTCACTGATAGGTTGGCACGATGGCAGAGCTTTCTTTCCCAATTCGATATCACTTACATTCAGCAGAAAGCGATTAAAGGCTATGCCATAGCAGAACATCTTGCTCATCACCCTCTTCCTCGATTTGATCCGGTCCGATCAGAGTTTCCGGATGAGGAACTGATGTCCATAAACAAAATCAATGATGATATGTGGACTCTGCATTTTGACGGAGCTTTGAACTCTCACGTTAAGGGCATCGGAATTGTTCTCCTATCACCTGAATGTGTCACTATTCCACAAGCCTTTTAGCTTGACTTCTATGTCACCAATAACATAGCTGAATATGAGGCTCTCCTTGTCGGCATCGAGGCAACTCATCTCCATAGTGCCATCAAACTGAGAATTGTAGGTGATAGTCAATTAATTCTTCGCCAAGTGCTTACCAAATATCGCATCTTTGATCCTAAACTCAAGCCCTATGAAGAACTAACTTCAGCTTATGCCAAGCTTTTCACCAAAGTGATCTTTGTCTATGTTCCTCATAATCAGAACATTCTAGCTGACGCTTTAGCCTCTCTCGCATCTTCTCTAAATTTCCCGATCAACAGGCAATCTGAGTCGATCACTGTCCATAGGCGTCTTTCTCCTGCCGTGAAAGACCATTCTTTCCTTAAGGTTAAAGAGAAACTGCTGAAGAAGGTTAGAGATGGGGATATTGTGGAAAAGAGAGAAATTCTGCTGCTAGACTGGCAACAAGAAATGGAAGACGAGGATAAACCATGGTATTATGAAATTGTCAAGTAATGTGAAGATCAATCATACCCCGAAGAGGCCACTACTGAGGAGAAGAGAGCTATCAGGAGAGTTGCTCAGAGGTACACCTTAGTTGGAAGAACTTTATACAAACGTAGATTTGATGGTGTTCTCTTAAGATGTCTGGATGAAGATGAGCTTTGGAAAATCATGGAAGGAGCTCATACTGGAGTTTGTGGTGGCCATGTTAACGGACAGATGCTATCAACGAAAATCCTTAGACAGGGATATTATTGGCCAACCATGGAAGAAGATTGCGTAGGATATGTCCGTAGGTGTGCTAAGTGTCAGCTTCATGCCGATAAGATCCATTCCTCCGCATCTTCACTCCATCATGTTTCATCCCCATGGCCTTTCTCTATGTGGGCATTCGACATCATTGGTCCCCTTGGTAATCTTGATTCTGCCACCAAGCATAAATCTTTGATCCTCACGGCAACAGAATATTTCACCAAGTGGGCAGAAGCCGAAGCATACACGGAGATCAAAACATCAATGGTTTGCAAGTTCATCATGAGGAACATCATCACCAGATTTGGAATCCCAAGCACCATCGTCACCGACAACGGACCACAGTGTTAGTTTAGGTGGCCTACAAGCCAATCTGACTATATAAATCTCGTTCATTTATTAATATAATGGCATAATATTCATTATGTGTAAATCGCATTAATTATCGTTTCATAATGAAGTCCGTGAATATGTGCTATAGTGATCAGATTATGATGAGATCATACTAATGAGACTGATCACATAAACGTACATATTCTTAATCGTTCCTAATCGGAGGATATCCGAGAAGGACATTGGATATCTAGTTAGACTAGTACAGATTACTCCTGCTCATATGATGAGGGTGATTGATCTCATAAGTCACTTATGTGGAGACACTAAGGCGAATCTGTAGGTGCTCATTGGAGAATGAGTTCACTGAACTGATCCGACTGAATCGCTGGATGGTATTGTACCTCACTGTCAACCAGCTTGATTCTATTGTCACAGTTGCGTGGATGGTCCTCGGACCTGAGACACCAAGGACACCTTGTCGGTGGACTTCTGTGCTTTGACCTTGGTTTACGAATCTCTAGCCACGGGATTGTAATACGCCAAGGATTGGGTACAGCGGAATACCGTCGAAGGGAATTGTGTGTCAATAAGGAATCATTTGCTCTCGATACTTAGAGAGAGAATGCTCTAGGAAGGATGCGCGGAAGTCCCTGGCCAGGGCGGACGATAATATCGGGAAAGGAGTTTTTCGATATTCATCAGCGGCATCCAATCCAAGTGAGTCGACCGGTTAGGGTTTGACAGCTCGCCATACCCTGAGTTGACTCGAGAGCATTGTACGAATGAAAGATTATATCCACGCGGTAACTGTCGGTGGAAGGGTTCCAAGAGTGGGTTACTTAACCCCAATACCTTCCGGGTTCACGCGGTGTTGCTTGGCACCCAACGTGATCGGAGGCCCGGTCGAATTCGATGTGCGACATCAATTCGATTGATTAATTAATTAATAAAGGGTTATTAATTGATTAATAAAGCAAGTGAGGAGTCACTGGGCTTGTTGGTCCATTAACTGGACTGGTACTTGGGCCTAGAGGGTCACACGCAAATGATTCTCAAGGCGATGGATAAATAAGTGGGTTTTATACAAACCGGGGCTTTTTATGAAAAACCGCGCGGTTAGTATAAAACATAGCGAACGGGCTGAGCAGGCCAAGCTGCTACTAACCCTAGCCGCCCCTCCTCTCTTTCTGTCTCTCTCTGGCGTCCAGACAGATCCAGATTTGCTCCGCCGCTTCTCCGAATCCCGTTCGACGGGAAATCGTCCGCGCGTTGCGGCGATCGCTACGGCAACCGGCGGAGGTTTCGTGGGCTGCGAAGAACGAGGAACGTGAGGATATCCGTCGCGAGGAGGATCGCGTGGACTTCGCTAGAGGCCGGGCACTTGCGCGGCTTGCGGTGTCGCACCAACGGAACCGAACGGTTGCGGATTCGAATCCGCACATGGTGAGAACTTCGATTAACCGATAATCGATTTTTTATATTCGAAACGGGAAAACGGATCGCTGTTTTATTTTATTTTCCGCTGCGTGAGCGATCCTTAGAAACCCGAAAAACCCAACACACAGTTCATATCACAAGAGTTGAAGGACCTCTGCAACAGGTATAAAATTGCATTGCATAATTCATCTTCTTATTATCCTCAAGGCAATGGCCAAGTAGAGGCAACCAATAAGACTCTGATAAAAATTATCAAGAAAACGTGTAAGTTTAATAAGTTCTCGGACTAGCCAGAGAAATTAGTTGAGGCTCTATGGCATACCGAACTTCAATCCGCACTCCCACTAGACAAACTCCTTATTTCCTAACATTTGGAATGGAGGCGGTAGTTCCATACGAAGTCCTCATTCCATCATTAAGAGTACAATTGAGCAAGGAATTTTTCTGTGATGAGCATCGCTCTGCACTCCTTGCTTAACTGGAACTCTAAGATGAGAAAAGATGGTCGGCCGCCAATCATGCAAGAGTATATCAAAACAGATTAGCACGTTTTTACCAAAAGAAGGTAATTGAACGAATCTTTATTAAACCTAGTGGTCCACATTCTAAGCTCTAACCTAACTGGGAAGGACCGTATGTCATATCGCATGCTTTTCCTGGTAACGCTTATCGCTTAGTCAATGCAGAAGGACAAGAGTTAACTCATCTCTGGAATGGTCTGTATCTTAAGAAATACTACCCTTAGTGTAATCGATCAGCATGGTACAAGGATCAGTGGAGTTGAAGAATTCGAAAACTCAAATTCCCTTATTAATCTTTGGTATTCTAATTCAAACGTATTATTGCACACAAACACGTTTGATTCGTGAATAACAAGAGATGCGAAGTCCGAGGAACACCGAAAGCTTGACTAATAGTGGAAAAGTACAGCTCATTCTTTTCAAAGCAAAACTTCTGTTTTTACTTTCGGCCCGCAACGATGGAACGAGGCTTAGAATAGACTACTGAAAATACTCGCCATCCTAGTAAGAGGCCGTCATAAAAAAAAAGGGGGGGGGAGATCCACCTCGCAAAGGCAAAAGAAAAAGCAAAGGCAAAAGCCAAACCAAATCAAAAAGGTTGCTCAATATTGCAAATGTTACCACGAAAGGCCACAAAATCAAATGAAAAGGGAGCGCAAGGTCATTAAATACCCCGCAAAAATAAAAATGACCGAACCCCAATGGATAATAAGGTAAAGAAAGCACATCTTTCTGAGTCTCCGGAACCTTCTCGCGGGCTTTCTAAGCCAATTCTTCCTTTCATTCTAAAGAGGCGTACACCAAGCTTGAGGAATAGCCAAGGTTGACTAAGGGTCGGACTGTCGAATAGGATCATGATTCCAAACATAATTCAAGCACGATAAGTCTGGATTAGGTCATTAAAGATTGATGTGGGAATTAAGTTGACGAGTGGATATTCTCTTTTGATCTAAGTTCTATGTTGATCTTTAGTTTACTCAGTTAATGTCATATTTCAAAACCCAAAAATGGATATTTCAAAAACCCAAAATAAATTGAATATTTCAAAACCCAAAAAAAAATGAATTTTTCTAAAACCAAAAAAAAAAATGAATATTTTAAAACCAAGAAAAAATGAATATTTCAATAACCCAAAAAAATGGAATATTTCAAAACCCCAAAAAAATTAAATATTTCAAAACCCAAAAAAATTGAATACTTCAAAATCCAAAAAAAATTGAATATTTCAAAATCAAAATACTTTGGATATGGCATAACCTCAAAAATTGGAAAACAAAAATATTTCAATTAGCATTTGTTTGTTGCATCATGTGCATGTTGCATCCTTTTACCTTCAGTGAGCATTTGCATGCTTGTATGTTGCATTTTACTTCCTTTTAATTATATTTATTAACCTTTGTTAAATAAAGGTTTCGCTCCTTGACCCCTCTGCCAAAGATAGGATCAAGTAGTTAGTTACGTAACTAGGCAAGGGGCAAAGCCTAAACAGACATTTAATTTATTCGTTTAAGCCATGTGCAGGAATGGAAAAGGAAAGATAGTGAAGAACAATACCAAGACAACTCAAAGTATGAAGAAAGTACTTTCATATATTAAAGAGTTTGTACAACATGTAAGTCCATCCACAAGACTCCAAAACAAAAGAAAGTACATGGTGGCAACCCTCACGGCTGGCTCTCTCCCGCACCCTCGTCCAGTTGGCTCAGTTGGCTCTGCGCCTCATCCTGGACGTCTGGTCCTCGAGCTGGCAGCGGCGGTGGTCCCATGACGCTTGGCCCTGCCTGGCCAAAGGATACTACAATGCTGGTGGTGAAAGCACTCGCCTGTCCTCGCTCCAACGCCTGCTGGCGCGCACGCTGGTAGCGAGCCTCGATGCTCTGGCGCTCGTGCTCCGCCATCGATAGTCGTCCCTGGAGGCTCTCCAACCGGGACTGGTCTCGATCCCTCTCCTCCGTCAAGACCTCCAACCGAACCTGGAGACGTGCAAGCTCACAAGGGAGGTCGCCCGTGGAGAGTCTAGCTAGCTACTCCTCCAGCTTTGCAACTCGGGCTACTGAGCTGCGGGCCTACGCCAGCTCCGCATCCCTCTCCTTAAGATCCACGCAGAGCTCATGGACCTGCAACAGAAGACATCATCAGCTAAGTGATCAAGCAAGCAAAAGACATCATGCAAGAAGCAAGTAGAAGGCTTATCCGAGCAGCAGCATCCTCCTCAGCCTGGGTGGCTCAGCAGATGGCAAAGGCTAGCTGACTCCGCAGGTCAGCCATGGCGGCCTCATGGGCAACTGAAGAGGAGGAAGGACCGGCAGTAGCAAAAGGTGAAGGGGTCACCGCGTGGGTATAAGAGGCACCCTGTAACAAAAGGGGGACCATCGTCAGTGTGCAAGTGTCAAAACAATAAAAATGAAACATTCATGTCATTCATGCATAACGCTTACCAGCTCATCTAACTCCTTCTGGACCCGCTCTAACTGGGCCTTGGCGTCTTGGAGGTGGCCGCGGAGTGTGATGATGGTGGCATCCCAAGCATCCTACATAACATGTCATACATTTACAAATATAAGCAGGATAATTAATAAAATGACAGAAGCATTCATAAGCATGCATATCATAATACTCACATCGAGAGGTCGGAGAAGCTGGAGGTGGGCCGCGTAGTGGGCCTGGTAGCGCTGCAGGTAAGCGTCACTGCTCACTGCCTGCGACTCCACCGAGACCCCGTATCGGTGCCAGTTATCCCGTTGATCTGGGAACTTGGCACCCCAATCCGTGCGGGCCTGCTTCCCTCGCATTGATCTCTCAATCCCCTCTAGGATCTCCTCCTCCACCCATTCCTGATGCAGACCCAACGTCTGCATCGCTAGCCTCAGGCGCAGGAGGGTGATTTCATTCATGCAGTGTAGCCATACCTGGCGCCCGAACCTGCCTCGGCCCTGCTCCACCCACGGTTGTCTGGCGTCGTCCATACCCAAATATGGATGCCGGATAACCTGCATTCATATAGGTCAATCGCATTGCATTTCAATAATCATCGATCAAATATGCAAATTAAACCAATAATAAGTTAATAGCACTTTAACAAAACAATTAATTAATTAAACCGTTCAACGATCAGATAACTAAGCAAAAAGGAATTTTAAAATTTACCAACAACTCTAGGTAATCAAGAAATTGACAGCGGAGGGCCGTCAATTGGTGATGCTGCGGCACCGTGTCCACTACCGGACGCCAGCGCCGGGCAAGTGGGACCGCTGCCGGTCGTACAAATGGCCTCGTTCGGCCCAGAGGAAAATAAAAATACGTCCACACCTACATAAAAGAACATGTAGTTAGGATCACACACATTGCATAATGAGCATTTAATGAAATGAACAAAGATAAAATAAACCAAGTACCTGAAGAAACGGTGCGAAGCCGCTGATGGTGGTCTCCCAGTCAGGTGTGATGGCAGAGAGGTCGGTGAAAAGATGGGCCAGAAGGGTCGCACCCCAGGCATACTCCCCTAAGCGTTCTAAATCTACCAAGAGACTTAGGAAGCGACAATGGATGTAGTCGCCCTTCGTCCCGAAGAGGAGTCTACCAAAGAAGAAGACTAAGAATCTCCTAAGATCCCTATCAGCAACTATCCTATCGCTAGGGTCCTGACAGTATACTACGCTAGCCGCCCGCGCTAGTCTAGATCTCAACTCGTCCCAGGACTCGTCGGGCTGCTACCTAGGCTCCTCTAGTCCTAGGGATCTCTCCACAGCCTTCCTGAGGAGGGTCCGGGACTCCCGGCCCTCCAACCCCGTGCACTCTAGGCCCAGTAGCTCCTGAGCCAGCCCATGGTAGTCAGGATACGTAATCCCGCTCACTGCCCGGCCTTCCACTCGAAGGCCGGTGATCCGGCACACGTCGTCGAGGCTGGGGACCATGTGTCCCCAGGGCATCAAAAATGCCCGCTCTCGGTGTGCCACCTCTCCCTAAGAAGCTAGAGTAGTACCAAATCAATCCAGAAGGATTCTATCTTTAGTATTACCTAAATCTCATCTCCGCCAACCGCACTTTTTGGAAGACCGGGAGACCCCGATAGGCGGCCACCACCAAGTCCCAGGAGATCCTGGTCCTCATCGTGCCCTGCATTTTCAATCAGGATCATCATTAGAACACTAACAATCTTTCTTTTAAATAATTTGGAGAATTGATCACCTGTTTGAATCGCGTCTAGGTGCAGAGACGCGTTTCAAAAGGCGTCCCTGTCCCCAGACGTCTTTTGCCACATGTTGCAAGAACCTGTGCCCGGTCTATTTTCTCCCCCATATTTGAAATTTTAAAATGCAAGGAGGGGTTTTTAAGGCTTACCAAGCACGGACCGGCTTCCTCAGCCAGTGCTTCCTCTGCCTCGCCTATCGGAGCCTCAGGAGGGAGTTCCTCGGCCTCCATAAAGGCCACAACTTCCGCCAACTCCGCCGCCAATCCTTCCTCTTCGCCCGCCGCCACCACCTCGACGGCAAGTCGCCGCCGCTTTCCACCTGCGCCGCTAGGATCGCCAAGCTCCATGAGGGTTAAAGAGAGAGCTAGGGAGAGAGGGAATTCAAGTGAGAGAGAGAACTCGTGAGAGAGAGAGCTCGTGAAGAGAAGAGGAAGAGAGAGAGTGGCCGGAGACGAGAGGGTCGCTGGAGCAAAGGAGATCACCGGAGAAGCCCGCTGTCGCCGGAGCTCGAGAAGAGAGAGAGAGTGAAGAGGAAGAATGAGGAAGAAAGGGGGTTGGGCTCGCAAGTCCCTGTTTGAATTCTTTAAATTGCGTCTTGGGACAGCGACGCTATTTCGGGGCAAACAAACTGAGGCGGCAACATGAATTTTTGAAATAAGTGAAACGCGTCCCCCTAGGACGACACCTTTTGGACTTTACCGCCTCTTCTACTCAGGGCCATATCACGGAGAGTTTGAAAAGAATGGATATTCACGTCTTGTAAGAACGACGACATTTAGTAGATTAATTGCTGGAAATCTCTGGAAAATAGGAGAGAGAGAATTGAAAGGCGTCCTGATGACCAGACGCGATTCAGGGTTCCTTAAGGATGGGTTTTTAAATTTGGAAATTGATTAAGATTAAAAAGCGTATCTCTGAGTCAACGCGATTTGAATTAACTGAACCCAAGAGTTCATATTTTGAAAAAAAATCACAGTTTCATTAAAGGAAAAATTATAGAAAAATTCCGAAGCATTAAAGGAGAATTTCTATTGTATAAGGGAAGGATTCTTCATTGAAATAAAATCAAAATACATCAAATTGGAAGAAAGGTGAAGAGCTTTCAAGGTCGAACTTTCTTGAGCTCCTTTACATATGATTTCTACAGTTCCTTATTGGCTTCATGAGGAGTTTTCACACAACGGATGAATCCGATGTTCCAAAGAGTTGCAATGAGTTATGTCGCCTCGAAGTCTTAATAAGTTCCTAATGCCCACTTCTTAATTGGAGAAAGAGAAGATATTTCCGGAAACTCATAGCGAGGCATGCCAAGCTGAGGATGACACCGATGTGGATTATAAAGGACGAACTTGGTCGCCCCGATCAGTCGGAGCTCTGTGCTAGCACCACAGCGCACTCGAACCGCCTTTTCCATGAGAGCAAGTGGCATAGATTCGAATCCGATTCTGGGCATAGTCTTGAAATAAGTGTGCCAGTCAGCTCGAGTCTTGAGGTTGGGCACCCGATTGGTCATGCTATTATTGAACTTCACAATGTTGGCAATATGGAAGATAGGACTACGCTGATATGCCTAAGATATCCTTGGAACTTTCTCCTCATTACGATTGAACTTGAAGTGGAATTCCACCCATAGAGCCAAGAGTAGCATGCTACCATAAGGAGGTTGGCCCGTAGAAGCTGCAGAGAGCCCACTGTAGAGGTAGGCTAGAACCGCTGTGCTAATTTGCTTCCCTTGGAAAATCCCATTGATTGCGCTGATTTGATCATCTTCTAGAACATTGTCTTGGGCAGGGAATAGTAGTGCTCCAGTTAAGTACGTGGTGAATGCCTTCATCACATTCTCTGTATCTTCATCCTTGAAATCTTCTATCTTCTTCAAAGTCCATTCAACTAATTTAGCAAGATTAATCCCTTTCTTGGTAAGACAGCCTTGAATTTCCTTTGGGTGCTTCATAATCTTCTCTAATAATTGTTGACCCATGATCCTTTCCCTCATGAATATCATCTCACTCAAATCAGGATCATCGTTATTAACCTTAAGCTTGGGAAGGCCCAATAAGAGTTCAGCTTCTTCTAAGAGGATAGTGGCTTCGAACGTGGCAAAGAGGAAAGTATGAGTTTGTGGATGCCATAGTTCGATCAAAGCGCCCATCGCAGCCCAATCCACGAGTGTGCTCTTGTAGTGTTTGGCACGGACTATCAATCCTTGAATATGCCACTTGGATATATAAGATTGCATAGAGAGATTAATCTTGTTAACTAGCTTTTGGACCCATGGAAGTGAAGAAAATCTTCTTGGACCGAGGAAGAAAGGATATCCCTAGATAGAGAATTGAAATATGGAGATCATGTAGAAAGTTGCATAGGAAGAATTTATTAGAGGAGAGAATAGCTTACTTGTAAGTAAGGATCTCGCCCACTCAGATGATCCTTCACCTCAGAAAGCTTTTCAATCGCCTTTCTCATCCTCTTGTTTGAAGACTCTTGTGTAGAATCAATCCTCTTTGAATTGATTTTCTTAGCTCCTTCTTGTTCTTCACCCTCTCTTCTTTGAGTCTTGAGAAGAAATTTCTATCTTTCCCTCTTGAGTGCTTGTTGTAATGCTTTGATATGAAGAAGGGAGGAATTTATAGAGTGATTTGTGAAATTGGAAGTCCCTTTCCGAATTAGAGGAGGAATATGTATTAAGGCAAGCAGAGTTCGGATTATAGTCAGAAAGGAGAGGAGTTTCTGTAAGTTAAATGGCGTCTTGACGGGGCGACGCTATTTAAATGACATCTCTGAACAGCGACGCGTTTTAAACAGGTTTCTGAATTTCTGTTACTTTGCTGAAAATCTATGATTCCATGATATATAATTTGCTTGAAGTTACTGACGAAATGCTGAGTGCAGGAAATACCAAGAGGTGAAAATGAAGCTGACAATTCCACTAAAGTCCTACTGTGGGAGTTCATGAGTCCAAGCCGTGACTAAAAAGACGATTATCTCTACCCTATACTCTTTTATGTAATTGATGTGCATTCGCATTATTATATGATAAATATTTATTAGATACATCAAGGACCTTGTGATTTTGATGAAACTGGAATTTGAGTTCCCCCCACCCCCCCTCCCCCCAAAAAAAAAAAAAAAAAACGGTGATAATTCCAGAGGATTCTTAATCATACGGATAGGCCGTTAGATTGTTAATTAATGGGGACGATGGTTCCGCTTTTATGAAACGGTGCGTAGATAAACGAGCTTCGGCTTAGCACTGAATTGCAAGAATTGGTATCTTGACTCATTAATGACGATTTAACAATATTATCCTTGAATAATTTAATTTTTTTTTATTTTATATTTTTCTTTTAGCCCAGCATGCATCATGTAGGACTTTGATATAATTGAGATAAAGATTAATTCTTGATTAAATTTCAAACCATTAATCTAATAAATCCCAATGTTATATGAAATATTCCATTCTGAATTGAGTATCTTGACTATCTTTGAGGTTCGCTTGAAGATATCCTTGGAATTCTATCCTTTTTTGGATTTCTCACCAAACATTTCTTGTTTCCTTTTAAGATCCGTCATGATTACAGCACTTTCACATTGGCTGGTAACCGCTCTTCATGACGAAACCTGCAGGGTTTGTGACCTAGGGTACTTCCCAATCGCGGAAGTTGATCGACCTTTTGTTTCCTTTGTCTCCCTCATCCAAAAAAGATTGATTCCATTGATCTCTTTGAGTTATCTTCACTGATTGATTTGAGAAAGATTCCCATCATATGATGTTAAGAGCGTGTCACATCACACCTTGGCATCACCTTTTCAGTACATTTCACTCCCTTGCAAAGTCAATGCCAAGGTGGGGCAGCTATAGACACGCTAATTTTGACATCATATTGAATAAATTTCATGTCACAAATATAATGCCCCAGAATGGTCTGATGTTTAATCATTAATTAATTTTTACTGATTTTCTCGAAATTTGTTTAATCACATCGCGCCTACATGACGCCATTTAGATTTTTAGCAGAAATTAATTCGGAATTGAAAATTATAAATTTAAGAGGATTTAATTGAATAGCGTCGCCTTTACGGGACACCATTTAAGTCCTAATCCAATTAGGTTTCCTATTTCTAATTCTGGTTAATTTCCTAAATTATCTAAAACACGTCGCGTGTACACGACGCCTTTTATGTTTCCTAATTATTTTCGATTTTCCTTTCCGGATTTATTTCTATTTTGGCCGTATTAATAAACTAAAAGGCGTCCCCCTTGAGCGACGCGTTTTAAGAGTTTCATGATAAGTAAGATTTGGTCGAGATAATCCTGTTCTGGAGGTTGGAAGAGTTTCCAATTCCCTTTATAATCATTTAGAGCAATTCCGAGCTACGGGAGAGTCCTTTTGAAGGCCAAATACCCTAAAGTCACTTCTTATAAATACATATGGACATTGACCTTTGAAAAAGGTTGATTTTTAGAGAATTCGGAGTTCTCTACAAGATGTTTGAAGGTCCTCAAGGGAGCAAAACGTGGATAACAAGAAGGAGTTCTTGTTTCTTCATCCTCTTCCGCCATTGAAGCTCAAGAAGATCAAGGCTTTCAAGGGGCCAAACCAACCGATCTCTTTCTAGTTTCTTCTAGTTTCTTTTTCATATAGTTTTTCATTGCATCAACTCTTCGCACACACTCACTCCATGATTTCCAAACCTACACTCCTTAAGGGAGTTCAAAAGAAAACAAAAAGTGAGTTCTTTTACTTTAGTTGCATGTTTAAATTCTTAATTAGAATAGATATTACACTATTTTAATTCTAATCATAGTTTTATTGTTTATTTGATTTTTTTTGTGCAAGGTACAAAAGAAGAGCAAGAGTAAAGAAAGAGAAGGTTCTTTTCTTTCGGCCGGCCAGAAGAGAAGAACAAAAGAACCTCATATTCTCTCGATTTGCAAGGTTAGTAAGCGATCACCTTTTCTTTGAAACCCTCGATTTCTAGCGATCACAATTCCTTTCATACTATTAATCATAGTAGACACATGATAGCATGATGAACACACACTCTTTTTTAGCACTACATGGAGGAGCGTTACCGACGCGCTCGTCAACGAGCCCTGGAGAGAGAGTGCGGGAGTGCGTTTACCACCAGCGTCGCCATATCTTCGGGCTAGGCAGGATCGAGTGCAATGGGGCCACCGCCACCACCTACCAAGGCTCTAGAGGGACCAGATGAAGCCCAGAGTCAGTATGATGAGGGTGCCGAGGAAAGCCAGCCTTGAGGGCTACTTGCTGATGTTGCTATCTGATGTACTTTTTGAGTCCTGATGATGGACTTTTATCCTTTTTCACACGTGTAGACTTTGACTTTCTCTGTCGGACTTTGAATCCCTTTAGTATACTTGTGCCCTGCATATGACTCGAACAAACAGGTTAAATATCTATTCTGGCTTAGCCCCTTGCCCGATTAAATAATCGGCTAATTGATCCTATCCTTGGTAGAAGGGTCAAGGGGCAAATCTTTTATTCAATGAAGGCGAACAAAAGGTAATTAAAAGAGATAATAATTAGAAATGCAACATACAAACATGCAAATGCTCGCTGGAAAGTAAAAACATGCAGCACACATGATCTGACAAATAAATGCTGATTGAAATATTTTTTGTTTTGCAATTGCAATTTTTGGAATATCTATTTTTATTTTTATTTTGAAATATTCAAATTTTTTTTGTGGTTTTGCCATATTCAATTTTTTTTTTGTGATTTTGAAATATCCATTTTTTTGTAGTTTTGAAATATTCAATTTTTTTTGTAATTTTCAAATATTCATCATTTTTTTGTAGTTTTCAAATATTCAATTTTTTTGTAGTTTTCAAATATTTAATTTTTTTGTAATTTTCAAATATTCAATTTAAACTACAAACCAGCATGGTACATGGATCAAAAGAGTTTACTTATTCCTCATATTAATTCCCTAATCATTCTTTAATAGGCTAATCCAGGTTCATCGTGTTTGTACTTATATCCTCGATCCCATTTGATGATCCGACCCTCAATCGACTTAGGCCATTCTTTAAGCTTAGAGTACACCCCATAGGGAGAAAGGAAGAAATGGTCTAGAAAGCTCTCAAGAGGATTTCGAAGACCTAGGAAGATGTCCATCATTTACCCTACTGTCCGTTGGGGTTCGGTCTTTTCCACTTTGCGAGGTATATTGACCTTGCGCTCCCTTTCATTTGGATATTTGTAGCCTTTTGATTTGACATTTGTGGCATTTTGTACTTGATTTGACTTTTGCCTTTCTGATTTTTCTTTTGTGGGGCGGATCTCCCCCCCCCCCTTTTTTTTATGACGGCCTCTTACTAAGACGGCGAGTATTTTCAGTAGTCTATCCTAAGCCTCGTTCCGACATCGCGAGCCAAGTATAAAGAAGAATAATAAAGGCAGAATGGGTTGTACTTTTACACTTTTTACACTCTCGGTTAAGCTGTCAGTTTTCCTTGGACTTCACATCCCTTGTTACTTGAGGACAAAGCGTGTTTGTGTGTGTATAATGCTTATGAATTAGACTATCAAAGACTAAAAAGGGAATTTAGGTTTTCAAATTTTCTGACTCCACTAGTCTTTGCACCATGCTAGTTGACACGTCTAATCTAAGAGTAGTATTTCTTAAAATACAAACCATTCTAGGGATGAGTTAATTCTTGATCGTCAGCATTAACTAGTTTGTAGGTGTTACCAAAAAAAACATCTTTTATAACATAAGGTCCTTTCCAATTAGGTTGGAGTTTAGAACGCGGACCACTAGATTTTATGAAAATTCTTTTGACCACTATTTCACCAACTTTGAATTTGCATTCAATAACTTTCTTTTGATAAAAACGTGCTAATCTATTTTGATAAACTCGTGAGTGATTAGCTGCTGACCATCTCTTCTTGTCTAAAAGTTCTAATTGAACAAGGAGTGCAGAACGATGCTCGTCAATGGAAAACTCATTGTTCAATTGTACTCTTAATGACGTATGGAACTACCGCCTCCATTCCAAACGTTAAAGAATATGGAGTTTATCCAGTAGGCGTGGCGGATTGAAGTTCGGTAGGCCCATAAAGTCTCAATTAATTTTTCTGACCAGTATGTGTATCGATTAGATTCACACGTTTTCTTGATGGTCTTTATCAAAGTTTTGTTAGTTGCCTCTGTTTGGCCATTGTCTTGCGGATAATAAGGAGATGAATGATGCAATGCAATTTTATACATGTTGCAGAGTTCCTTCTACTCTTGTGAGATGAATTGTGGTCCATTATCGGTGACGATGGTGCTTAGAATCTCGAACCTTGTGATGATATTCTTTATGGTAAACTTGCAGACTGTTAATGCTTTGACTTCCGTGTCAGCTTCAGCTTCTGTCCACTTGGTGAAGTATTCCGTCGTAGTGAGGATGAAAGAGTTTTGCTTGATCGAGGAATTGGGATCACCAAGAGGTCCAATGATGTTGAATGCCTACATAGAGAAAGGCCATGGGGAGGAAACATGATGGAGTGAAGATGCGGGGGAATAGATCTTATCGCCATGAAGTTGACACTTAGCACACCTACGGACAAACCCTACACAATCTTCTTCCATAGTTGGCCAATAATATCATTGTCTAAGGATTTTTTTCGATAACATCTATCCATTAACATGGCCATCACAAACTCCAGCATGAGCTCCTTCCATGATCTTCTAAAGCTCATCTTCGTCTAAGCATCTCAGAAGAACACCATCAAATCCACGTTTATATAACTCCCCTCCAACTAGTGTGTACCTCTGAGCAATTCTTCTGATAGCCCTTTTCTCCTCAGTTGTGGCTTCTTCAGGGTAGGACCGATCTTCACAGTATTTGGCAATTTCGTAATACCATGATTTCTCTTCATCTTCCATCTCTTCTTGTAGCTCTAATAGCATGATTTCTCTCTTCTCTACGATATCTCAGTCTCTGACCTTCTTCAACAATTTCTCTTTAATCCTAAGAAAGGAAGGGTCTTCTACAGCAGGAGAGAGACGTCTATGAATGATGATCGATTTGGATTGTTTGCTGATTGAAAAATTTAGAGATGATGCGAGAGAAGCTAGAGCATCAGTTAAGATGTTTTGATTCTGAGGAAGATGGACAAAGATCAGTTTAGTGAAAAGCTTGGTATAAGCTAAGGTGAGTTCCTGATATGGCTTGAGTTTAGGATCAAGCATGCAATATTTAGTGAGCACTTGGCGAAGGATTAATTGACTATCACCCACAATCTGCAGTTTGGTGGCACCATGGAGATGAGCGGCCTCGAGGCCGGCAAGAAGAGCCTCATATTCAGCTATGTTATTTATAACATGAAAGACAAGCTGAAAGGCTTGTGGAATGGTAACACCTTCAGGTGATAGGAGAACGATGTCGATACCCTTACAATGAGAGTTTAGAGCTCCGCCAAAGTGCGGAGTCCACATATCGTCTTTGATTCTGTTGATGGACATCAGTTCCTCATTCGGAAACTCCGATCAAACTGGATCAAATATGGGAAGAGGGTGCTGAGCAAGGTGTTCTGCTATGGCATAGCCTTTTATTGCTTTCTGTTGAATGTAGATAATATCAAATTGGGATAGAAAGCTCTACCAACGTGCTAATCGGTCTGTAAGGATATATTTCACAAGAAGGAACTTGATCTGATTCATCCTAGCGATGAGATGGACTTCATGGGCTAGAAAATAGTGTTTCAATTTCTGAACCACCCACACCAGTGCGACACATGTTTTCTCCATCACTATATACCTCTGTTCAGCAGGGTTGAGAAGTTTAGAGAGATAATAGGCTGCCCTCTCCTTTCCTTCTTTATCCTCTTATGTTAGGACAACTCCCACGACATCATCTAGGACAGAAATGTATAGAATTAAATGTTTGCCTGAAGATGGTGGTCTCAAGACAGGAGGACTCGCCAAGTATGTCTTTAACCCATCAAATGCCTCCTAGCACTTATCGTCCCAATCAAATTTGACTCCCGACTTAGTAAGCTCGTAGAACGGCTTACACCTTTGTGAGTGTTAGGAGACAAAACGATGAATAAACTGCAACCTCCTGATCAATCTTCTCAGTTCTTTCAAGTTCTTAGGAGGTGGCATTTCAATGATGGCTTTAGCTTTGTTGGGATCGATCTCAATACCCCGCTTACTGACTATGAATCCTTACAACTTCCCTGATGATACACCAAATACACATTTCTTTGGATTCATCTTCAACTGATACTTTCTTGATCTCTCTAAAACTTTTGCCAAAACTTCAGCATGCTCAGCTCTAGTCTTAGATTTAATCAGAAGATCATCCACATACACCTCTAAGTAGACATGCATCATATCGTGAAATATAGCCATCATAGCCCTTTGATACGTGGCTCCAGCATTCTTCAATCCAAATGGCATGACAACATAACAATAAATACCCCAAGGAGTAGTAAATGATGTTTTCTCCTGATCATCTTCTGCCAATTTAATTTGATTGTATCCTGAAAAGCCATCCATAAAAAACAGAGTCTCAAATCAAGCAGTATTGTCGATCAGCCCATTTATATGAGGCAGTGGGAAATCATCCTTAGGACATGTCCGGTTCAAATCTTGAAAGTCAATACGAATTCTAACTTTCCCATCCTTTTTCATAACCGAGACTATGTTAGCCACCCATTGTGGATAGTGGACAACTCTAATAAATTTGGCTTTATGCAACTTATCGACCTCTTCCTTCATCTTCAAAGTCATCTGTGGGTGTAATCGCCTTAACTTCTGTTTGACTGGGCTAGCTCCAGATTTCAATGTTAATCGGTGCTCTACTAGGGATGAATCTAACCCCGGTATATCTTCATAGGTCCAGGCTAAGGTGTCCTTGTATTATCTAAGAACTCAAACCAAAACCTCTTCGTCTAATTTTGAAAGATTTTGACTGATGAGGACCTTAGGTTCTTCTTCGGTTCCTAAATTGATTTGCTTGGTTCGTTCTTCTATAGCAGCTGAGGATTCATCAAATCTCTTCACCCCACTAGCATACGCCTTAGCTACATCCTCATCTTCATCCTCTCCTTCAATGATAGGGTCCTTTTTGTAACGACCCGCCACCCTATAATCGGGGATCCGATTACTAAATAGGTACCAAATCATTAAATTTGGAGCCAAACTAGGATCTCGATAAGTCTAGTAAATAAATGATAAACTAACCTAAACATCTACATTACATCGAATTGTGGAAGAAGTGCAGAAATTAAAAATTATTACAATTCGACTTGACTCAGCAAATAATTACATACTCCAACTTAAAGGAAATAATTAAGCATACAGGCCAGAAAAGAAACTAACAACTACATCGGGGCATACCCTAGAACAGCGACTACTGGCGCGCAACCTAAGGCAACACTCTCCTCACTACGCCTGCCTAGAACCCTCACCTAAAAACCGCAGGGGGATGAGTCTCATCGAAAAAGACTCAGTAGAGATCCTTCGATCCCCACCACCCACTCACACACCCACAAGTGCAATACACAAATATAGGAAATTTAAATAAATAAAGCAATAAACACAACTCCCAAATTTCGATATAAAACACATGCATTCATAACAGTAACATGCACGACTCTGAAACCACCCTACCACGGTGACCCTCTCTCTAGGCGTTATCCCCCCACTCCCACACCGGCGTCGTGTCACTCTCACACTGACACAAGGTGCCTAAGCGCTAACAACTGTCACTCTAGGCCCACAATCACACAAAACGCAAAACGGTGCGATCCGATCATGTAGAAATCATCGTCCTCGAGTATGTTTTCAAATGTGCATTTATCCAAACTATCTAACAATGTAAATACGTGTTAATTGCATGCTTTAATGAGATTCTATCTTGAATCGTGTCGCCCAAGGCCGACGTCATTCAAGACCCCTAAACTGGTTCATGCAAAAACTGGCCTCGAAAGATGGCGCAAAAAGCGTCGTGCAAGGTAGTCATCTTTTAAAAGGCGTCGTTGTCCCTAGTCGCCTAATCACGACAGAAACAAAATCAGGCCTCGGAGTGATCCGAACTAAAACGCGTCGTGCAAGGGGGTCGCCATTTGAATGGCGTCGCTGTCCCTAGACGCTATTCAATCCAGAAACAGAGTCTATTATCTGGGATAAATCGCGTCGTAGGTTGAAGCCGCCTTTTAAATGGCGTCGCTGTCCCCAGACGCCATTTAACCCTCACAGACAGGTTCTCCCTCCACCTCCCCCCCAATTCACAAGGTGGGATTTTCTCCCCCAAATGGCACAAAAACGCCGTAAAATAGAGGAGTAGGAGGAGAACCCTAAATACCCAATAAAAACCCACCATTCCTAATTTTGTGATATTAGCATTTTCACCCCAAGATTCCCCTAAACATGCTTGAAAGCGGGAAAACATGATTTTAAACAAAACATTGCGAGGATCGTCACCCTACCGGTTACTCAAACTCCTCCGAACTCCTAGCCGCCGAACCGCCATGCCACGAGCCACCGCCGGTATCACCGTGGACGCCGTTACTCCACCGGGACGTCGGCCGCTATCCGGAGAGAAATGCGCCACGGAGGAAATGGTGGTGGTAGTGGTGGAAGTTAGGAGGTTGATGGAGTAAAGGGAGAGGAGGAATGGGGAGACAAAAGGAAGGAGAAGGGAGAAAAGGGCGCCGGAGGTTCGGAGAGAAAGAGGAGGAGAGATAAAGAAGTGGAGAGAATGAGGGAAAGGAGGGAGGGTTCGCGGGGTCAAACTGAAACTAACTAAAATGCGTCGTCCAAGGTCGACGCCAATCAGACGACAAGACGCGTCGTACGCTGACATACCATGGCCGTACTCTGAATAACGTCGTCCATTCAAGACGCCGTTCAGACGATAAGACTGGGGCCATACTCCCGCAGCCCAAAACCAGCCCACGTGGCACAACCTAAAACGTGTCCACCTCACCGGACGCAGTTTGAACCGCATCTCGCAAGCTCGACGTGAAAAAGAACACAAGCCCCAGCCCCACAAGAACCCAAACCAAGGGATCCGATCCTGAAACAGACCTGATAACCGGATCCGAAACCTCAATCCTTACACTTTTCATGTACCAGCTCATATACCTTATACCCGTCATCAACCAACTCATCTGCCTCAGACTCTTCTAACAACTGGATAGAATTCTTTAATAATTGAGGGATTTGATAAAATGCAAGGCACTTAGAAGCTAATTCCTGGAGGTATCTATTGGGAATTTTCTTACCCTTAGATTTCCTAGACTTTCTAATCTTACTAACTTCATTAGACTCTCTAACTTCATTAAACTGCCTACCACTAGACTCACTATTCTGACCTAGGGAGGACGAAGAAAGATGAAAATCATTGGATATATAAGGGAATATAGGGGAATCCTCTCGAGAGGAGGGACATAGTATATCTAGGAGAGAATCTTACCCGAGCGACCTGCGCGATGGGGTACATTCGGACAGATAGTAGGATGTCTCCTCAATGAGGATTTGGGAAGAGGTTGCCAAATTGGCGTTTTTTTTTTGACATTTTTAGTATTTATCATGAAACATGAATGAATTTGGAAAGAGGAATGATCATGAGGAGGAGAAAATGGCACCATGGCCAGAGGATTAGGGGGATCATATAGTAGTAGGTCCAGATCAAATCATAGATCCTCTCTAGGTCGAGAGAAATTCGAAGTAGAATGTCCTGAGGGGACAAAGTAATGATAATGGGCGGTGCCCAGAGAATATCTTAAATGATGACCCTCGACCAAGTCGGGGTCAGAAGCAGAGTGTGAAATAGAGTATGGAGGGTGAAAGCATGAGAGGGGTAAGTAGACCTCCAGAGGTGATCAGTTGTTAAACTAGTTTCATAGGGGTCATCTGGCTCCCCTTCATCTGTCTCATCACTCAGCAAAATCCTTTTATCAAATATGGCCCCAGGCCCTTCTATCAATTCATCAATCAATGGCAGCCACTGTGGCTCAGCAGGGTGCAAGAATAGTCTGTTCAGTGCTATGTATAGGTCCTAAGTATCAAACTAGCGGTACCACTCACATTCAGGATCATGGAACTTCCTCTTTTTCATCGGCCGCAGAGCCTCCAAGGATTTGTATGTCAATAGCGATGTGCATTGTCTAGTCAATTCTCTTCCATAAATGTCATGCAAGTCAAAATGGGAGGTATCACCACCGTGTTGTCATTGTCATGCCGGATCACGGGCCCTTTTACAAAATGGGTAGACAAGGTCCAAGTCAGGGGATCTCGATTTTCCTTACATAGTGTAACCATTGTCTTCCATATTTTGTGACCATCTTCTTCCTCTTGTTGCTGGACAATTGTGTGTCTTACTTTCTCTAGCTTGTAACTCAGGCCATTTCCAGGTATCCTTCTGTCATCTTTCACTGGCTTAATTATGCCCTGCAGTTGTGCCCCCAAACCTTTTCTAGGCTGGTACCCAGTCTTCATCATGATATTCCATCCAGGGGTACTTATGAACTTCCGCCTCTTTACAGCATCAATCGGATAGGATGAAGGAATGGTGCATTTCAATGGGTCAGCCAATGGTAGGTAAGTTTGTAGCATGGACAGGATGGGTCGTTGAACGGGTGGAGAGACTGGAATTGGATTTGTATTTAACAAGTGGGAAACAACAAGAATAGGCATGCTCGTGACTTTGATGACTCGTCCTTTATAAGGAAACTTGAGGCATTGATGGTTTGTTGAGGGGATTGCCTCGAGCAGTTTGATGTAAGGATGACTGAGTATGCCTTTCAATGAATGGTCAATTTCAAGAATATGGAATTCAACTTCAGCGTGGCAGACGGGGCCCAACTCCACCTTCAAATATATCATGCCCAGAGAGGAACGTGTAGAGTTATCATAGGCAGTAATGGAGATGGGGAAAGGTAACCATTTTTCTTTTGGAATGCCGCAGAGTTCCAGAGTTCTTGGTGGCAACACATTAATAGAAGCTCCTATATCTACCAGACATGCATCTACAGCTCTCTTGCTGATGTTGACTGTACTGCTGCCAAGGGTGCTAACTCAAAAGAGTGGAAGGATATAGAGGGCTAATCTCCTTGAGGAACTAACAGAGTAGTAATCTTTTCTACCGGCACGACTTCATTGACCATGACTTTCTGTAAATATTCTATCAGGGCTTCCTGATGAGTCTTGGATCTTTCGATCAGTTCCAGTATAGTGACCCGTGCCGGTGTCCTGTCCAACTGTTTCATCAAATCATACTGAGTGCCAAGTGCACTCTCTTCATTTTGAGCTTCTTCTGTTGGCTGTGATGGGCCGTCTCGTGTTGTGGACTGAGGGAAAACCTTATTGAAAATGCGATCTCTTCGGAGCTCAACGATAGATGACGCAGACGACGCCTTGACTACTGCTGGGTTTATGAGGGGTTTAGAGGGCATTATAGGTTGGCTTTGCGGTATAGCGGGTGATTGGTTAATGCGGATGAGGGGTTTATATGGTAATATGGATTCATAGTGGATGGTTGACGGCATAGGGAACGGTATGCGCAATAATGATTTAGATGGGACAATGCGTTCGTAGACAGGTGGTGGAGGGTTATTTGGTGGTGGCGTGGGGTTTTGGGTTTGAGGAAGGTGGGTAGTGGAGTAGGATGGGTATGGGTGATGATGGGGTTAGCGACGGCCTGGAGATGTGGACGATGCGGTGGGGTGGTGCTTCGGTAGTATTTCGGCTGTGACCTGTGGAATATATAGACGAGGCCTCTTCGACTCTCCATTACTGCCCTCTATTAGCCTCAGACTAGCTATTCGTGAGGATTGGGGCAATCTGGTTTAGATGCTCCAGTAGCGGGTTCTGTACTATGCCCATATTCTGTGGTGGTACTGTTTGCTGAACTGGCACTCTCTGTTGTTGCTGTTGTTGATGTGGTTGTTGCTGTTGTGGCCTTCTCACCTTTAGGGCGGTAACAAACTTCCTCATTTCTTCCCAATCTATTCCTCCATAGTCATTTAGATCGTGGATGTAATCCCTAAATTGAAAATAGGCATTTACAGTGTGCCCAGGTTGTCGGTGATACACACAATACCGTGAGGCATCTGCATTCGGTGGCCAAACGGTCTTTACCTTAGGCAACACCAAGGTGTTGGCTGCCATGAGAGCATTAAAGACATTAGAGAGAGTCTCTGGTAATGGGGGATATGCCTCTCTCTTGGGACCGGGAGGTTTCTTCTGTTGGGATAATCATTCGGAGGAGGAACCTGATTGTAATTTAGTTGTTGCCGGGGTTGATTGTACACTTGCTGAGGAGGGTGTTGAGGTAACTGAAGCTACTGTGGTTGTTGATGAGGTTGTTGTTGGAATTGCTGAGGGGGTGGTTGTTGGAATTGCTGAGTAGGTGGCATATAACCCTGCTGATTTGACTGTCTTTGTGCATTATATGGTGATGGCTGATTTTTGACTAGCTAATCATGGTTATTATTCATGATGTTAACCTGTTCATGGGATATGGTTCCCTCAGTGGTCGGTCCAGTTGTAGTAACATTTGGGACGTTAGGCTTCCTAGGTAGCGGCCTGTAAGTCCGATGGGGATCAAACACACTAGAGAATATTGTATCTTTGAATGCGTTCTGGGCATAACGCGCCCTCTCATATAAGTCCGTCATGGTAGTCATATTGTTCAGAGTCAGGACCAACTTGTACTGTGGCGTAGCATTAGCAATCATCATTTTCACTTACTTTTGTTCAGACAAATGGTCTCGTATTTTCTCAACCATAGATCGCCATCTATCGGCGAATACCACAAAGTCTTCATCTGGCTTCATCTTTTCATTAACCAAGTCTGTGATGGATAGGGTAGGTGCAACCCGATCCTTGTACCTTTGCGAGAATTTCTTGGATACTACGTCAAAATTTTCAACTTCACTCGGATCCAAAGAGAAGAACCACTCCAAAGCTGCCTTCCAATGACCTCCTGAATAGGAAAGCCAATGCTCGCTTGTCATTTTGCCTCAAACTGTCGAGGATCCACATGATTGGACAGAGCTCCCATGAAAGTAGCAAGATCGGAGGGATGGGAAGAAGGCCCAGCTTGGTCTTGGGCTTCTTCATAAGTAGGGTTAGAGATGACATGAACATGAGGGTGATTGCCCATATCCGGATTGTATTGATCATAGGGGGAATAAGATTGAAACTGAGGGGCATGAGCATCTCCCTCATGTATAGTTTGAAACTAGTTGGGGTTATGAGAGGCATAAGCATCTTTCTCATCTTTTGAATAGGACGGATCATAAACTCGAGGGGTATGAGTATCTCCCTCGTACTCAACCATATCTTCTTGTTCAAAGGCAACCATGCCGAGGGTTCTACCTGAGCGTAGCATCATTGTGTTTAATTATCAAAAAATTCAGACAAGTTATTCAAAGATTAGCAAACAAGTTAATGGTTACGTCTTCTTAGGATTCCTTATAGAGTTTAAGCAAATTTTTAAAGTTGGATTTACTCAAGGAAGGATCCTAGTTTCAGTTTAGTTTTTCCCCGTGATATTCTATGGCTTACTCGCAACGGTATGAAGATCTATCCGGGACTTCACATGGTACAACCAGCTCGATGAACAGAGAGGAATTCTCCGCTTTTGAGGACTTATGGAGGTGTTAACACCAACTACTCTAGTCTGACCGAGGGACCGACCCAATGCAAATGACCTGCGGCCTGGGTGGCCTCTAATGTAGTGCAGTAAATATAAGTAATCAACAAATGATCAGAAATCCAAGGACTAATGGCCAGAAGAAAGACTACCTGAAACGTGTCGATTTGAGTCGACGTTATTCAAAACAGTGACTTCTGGTCACCATGGCTCGGGAAGGCAAACAAGCAGATGATGCAGGCTAAATGGCGTCGTGCACGGGCGACGTCCTTCAAAAAAACGTCGTCCTGTGTTGACGTGATTCGAGCCCGAAAAGTAGTAAACAGTGCAAATATCAGGGGCATTCCCCTCCCAACTCAACAGGATGAATAAAGGATCAAATATTCATGCGAAAACAGTTAAACAAATAGGCTAATCATGCAACATCATAGATATCAATTCCAATAAAATACACTTTCCAATATCACAACTCAAGGCAATCAAGGGGAGGGCAATATTTTGCCAAAGGGGTGTGCATGAGATGTACGTGGGGATAAAAATCAAATAACCAATCATCAAACGTCCCCGAGGGACACAAGCAGTGCACCGAGCGTGCCCAATCGAAATAACAAGAGTAAAAAAAAGAACGGCAAGACAAGTCCCACCGTGATCGTCAAAAAGTTGTAGGTGCTCAAATTGTGTGTGCTATTATCATGATATCGTGTGTTATATGATTAACAAATCTAATCTAAAATTGTGATCACCATAAACCAAGGGTTTCAAAAGAAAAAATTGATCGTTTACTTTGCAATTGGGAGATTGTGTTCTTTCGTTCCTCTCTTTTAGCCGACCGAAAAAGAAGAGCCCTTTATTTTGTTTACTCTTGTTTTTATAATTATTTTGCTCATTTTCTTCTTTCTCCAAGCTTTTCTTCAATCTTTCCAATCCTTCCTTCACTTCAAACCTTGCAAAAGAATTAAACAAAGAAAAGAGAAGAAATATTAGAGCTATGGGAAAGTGTAGTATCTATTCTAATCAAATAAACTGACATGCAACTAAACTAAAAATAACTCAATTTTTGTATGATTCTTTAAACCCTTAATATGGACATGGGTTTGGAAAAGATGAAGTGGGTGTATGTATGGATTGATGTGATGAAAAACTATATGAAAACAGTGATGAAATTATATGAAATCAATGAAGAAATAATGAAAAACTAAAGAAGAAGACGGTTGGTTTGATGGCCCCTTCAAAGCCTTGATCTTCTTGAGCTTCAATGAGATGAAGAAGATGAGCCTTTGGGTTGTTGTCCACGTTTTATTCCTTTAGAGCCTTCAAAACACCTTGCAAGAACTTCAAAACCACCAATTGCCAACCTTTTTCAAAGGTCAATGTACATATGTATAGATAGAGGGGTCAATTAGGGTTTTTGGCCTTCAAAATGGCTCTCCCGCGGATCAAACTTGCCATGGATAGATATGGAAGGAATTTACATCCCTTCCAACCTCTGGAACCGGATTATCTCGGCCAAATCATGATTAACAGGAAACTGTTTGAAACACATTGTCCATTAGGGACGCCATTTATTCAATTAAAGCGCAGAAAATAGCAGTAATAATCCGGAAAGGAAATCGGAAAACGTTAGGAAAGCTAAGAGGCGTCGTCCATTAGCGACATGCTTTAGATAATTAGGAAATTAATTCGAATTTAAAATCGAAAACCCAAACGGATTAGGACTTAAACGGCATCGTTCATGGAAGACGTCATTCAGTTAAATCTATCTAAATTTGGAAATTTAATTTCGAACTAATTTCTGCCAAAAATCTAAATGATGTCGGTCATGGACAACGCTAATTAACCAATTTTGAGAAAAATTAATAAAAATTAATTAATCATTAAAAATTAGACTATTTTGGGACATTATAATTGTGATATGAAATTTACTCAATATGAAGTCAAAATTAGCGTGTTTACAATTATGTCCAAATAAAATTATTAGATATTCCGACTTTGCTGAAAAATCACAAATGCGCTACACTCAATTTTTCATATGAAATTACGATGATTTAAACTCAGAATTCACCAAAATTGGTGTCGCTAGAAAGAACACAAAGTTATATATCATTACATGTAATTTTGCACATAAAATCATGAGTGTAATACATAATTTCAATCAATTAATGCCCAAAAATGCATAATTTCACATATTAAATGGACAACCAACCTAACAATAACATAAAGGGCCGCACACACACATATCCTAGGTACTTAGACAATAGTAACAAGTCTTGACTACTGCGAAATTAAAGATCACACATATACCACCACTCCGCCATACCAAAGTTGGATTCATAGATTTTTACCTATTGTCTTTGGATCATATAATATCATATCCAACAAGGACGCTTACATTGGAATCAGGCCACATAATCGCCTTAACATGGCAATATATTTGTCACACAATTTAAATTATATGGTACATGTCTTACTGATATTATAATTCATCATAAATTTGAAATTAACATTAATCATATAGCCAATGATATATATATACAAAAATAATACATTTTTCATGAAAACAAGACATTTTAAAGATAATGTAGTATTCTGTTGTGAAATGTTAGATAAACCTAGTTTCAAAAGGTCAATCGTACATGAAAAACATTACTGAGAATTTTTCAGAATTTTTGAAACATGCTTCATTATTTTCACCTATTAAAATCTATTTTTCTAGGCTAAAAATACATTAAATAGATCAATTAATAGTAAATAGGTTCAAAGGTAAAACATGATAATTAGGCCATAAGTAAAATGCTTGCAAAATTTTACTAGATTCGAAGATCAAATGAGTGATTTCAAAGTTCAAAGAGCGAGTTTAAAATTTGAGTCAAATTTAAACAAAAGAATAAATAGTAAAAAATAATGAATAAATTTTTAGAAATTATGAAACTTTACAGACAATTAGATTTTATATAGATAAATGTGCAGTCAAAATTTCAGGGTAATTTGATTGAGAAATGAATGAGTTGTGATCAATCAAATGAGTGATGTATTTTGAATAATGTTAGGGGTCCTTGGACCTTGACACATTTCAAACGCCTTGAAAGACGTTATATTGGACTGATGTCTTTTGAAAGACATCACTTGAGACATGTTTCAACATTGTTTTCCAGTTTTAAAGAAAATGGAAGATTGAACATGGAATTCATAGATTTAATTAAACTTAAAGATCATAAATTCTATGGGTACGTTTTCAAAAATATGTTTTGACCACTTTTGAAAATCAAATTAATATTTTTCATATTAATACAAAATAATCTATGCTTCGAGAAATCATCACCTACTTCTTATGAACAATCGATCTCCTCTAACAAATCCCTTCAACCTTACAACGAGTTTAACAACTCCTAACCTTCCTTCGCGATCTCTAAGCCTCTTAGAATATGTCACAAACACGAGATCATTAATCAATAAGTTATAAACTATTACTTCTTCTCTATTCTTCAAGAACAAGAACAAAATATCCACCTTCTTACTTAAGTACGATTGCTAGGATTTAATCATACCTCTAAGTACCTATACATAGAGAAAACACCATAATTCTAATCCCACACGACTTCCACAGACTATCTTTGGATCAGATTAAGTTTTTCTTTCATGAATTAGAGAGAATCCTACTCCAAATAGGACTCCTTTCTTGCATCTCTACTTATCTTATGTGAACATCTATTTTTTCAACCTAGCAAACGAAAGAATATGCAAAATTGATCTTCTACAAAGTTTTACATCTCTTTGAGCTCTTTCCAACGGTACCACTACGCAAAAGTCTGAATTATATACTGAAAGTTATCGTAAACTTAATAACCTTCTGTCCTAGGTACTCAAACTCAAAAATTTCATTCAGCTTAATGGACTAAACAACCTACAAATCTAGGTTAATAGGTTTACTCAACTAACTATATTATACTCTATTCGTCTCTTAAATTATTATTATTATTTATTTATTTATTTTCTATTATTTCTATTTAGAAAATTATTGGGTAACACTACATGATTTGGTGGTAACAAAATTGAAATAATAATAAAAAATAAATAAATGATATAAATCTATATAACATATATAGAGTTTTTTTCCTATTTATTGAAGAGTAGTTATTGTTCGATTTATTATATATTTGGTTCAATGTTTGCTTGACTTGCATGTTGAGTGCACTCTGCATCCTCACATTAGTCCTTTCTCAGGTTTCCCTAGATCAGGAAACGTCCAACTCTGTTGTATCATCATATTGTTTAAAGAAAATATGTTTTTCATTTGATTAATTTATATGTTTTACGTCTTCCTTTCTACACCTCTCCCAACAAAATGAAGAAAAACATTCAACTTCCAAAATATATATGTATAATAAGTCCACAGTAAATTTAGTAAATAAACATAAGAATACTACCATATCATACTTTTTACCAAACTCATAGACAATCACTTAATCGCTTAATCAAGTGGCTTACATTAAAGTTACTTTTGGTATAACTTTTTTGCAACTGCCATATTGAGGAGTTATTTGGTGTGTCATAACATGCAATAAAGTACTAATTCTGAAATCATTATTTTTAACATGAATAAGAATAAAATCCTAATTTCAAAATCATAAGTTGTAAATTAAACCTCAAATTTTAGTTTTCAATGGTTTAGGATTGAAAATTAAAATCAGATAAAAAAAGGCTATATGGGTAGATTGATTTTGGAATACAATAATTTATGACACTAAAAAAATACAAAAAATAATGTAAAATAATTTACAACAATCTAAATGTAAACATAAGGAAATGCATTTTATGATGTTTTATAGTATTTTACGATACAACAAAAAATCCTTAATCAAAGCTCTTTGGTCAAGTGATCAAATAGTTTCGATAAACATGTCCAAAAGAATGGTATATTAAAGTTCCTCTATTATTGACATTTGATTTTTACTAATGAGTCCTCATTTGATATTACTTTTAACAACCTCATTGCAACATAATAATTATAAATATTCTTATTTTCAGTTCTATTAAAATAACTTATTTAATCTTAGTGAGCACCTAACTAAAATTTTAAAAATCCAAAATACCCTATTTTCTTTTGGATTATCTCTTTTTCTCTTTCTAATGGTATTTCTCACTCCATGGCATAATGCATCAATCAAAATGACTCCTTTTCATATGAGTATTTTCATCCACATATTAAATGTGACGAATTGAGGAAAGAGTATTCATAACATATTGAATAGTGACCTGTAGGAATATATACAAATTGATAATTTTCCAAATAACTTTTGAAAAAAATTATATTTATAAAATCCTATTTTTTACTTTTAGTTTAATGATAATTAGATTTTTTTTTTCCCTTTACTTTAGGAATGAACTTTATCTACTTTAAGTTTTCTGTTTGATTGCATGCAACAAGTTGCCGATAAGCCCCTTCAAGAGCAAATTATCATGTTGATAAAGATAATTAAGATTGCCCAAGCACATGGATACTCCAATTTTAAACAATCTGCAAGCTTGAAGAAAGAAAAAGAAATTTAGTTATCATATAGTGATATAGTTTTGCCGACTACTACCCAAATTAGACAATCCTAATACGTGTCGAAGAGTTGAGAAATTTGAGTTGGGAAACAAGCCCTTCAAATGACACTAAAAACTTGCCATGAGCTCTAATGTAGGGCAAAATACACATGGGATCAAACATAAAATTAAAGCCAGACAGTATAAAAGATGCACAGAATGCCTTGAGTTTTCCTTGTAGCGTTACGTACCTTAACACTTGTAGCATATGGAGACTAGAGAGGTCCATTCACTAAAAAGAGGTAAAACCAAGGTTACTCTATCTTTAGGCATGAGTTTAACTGCATTAATGATTTTGATCATCATATATTGTTAGGTACTTAGTTTCTATTTTTTATATTCTTAGTTGTCTTATTACTTAACAAAAATGTTTGGCAAGTGTCCCCCACTTACTTGTGCAGTGGACACCACCCCGTCTCCCCAAATGGGGAGTGCGGGATAGCACGATTGCTTAACTAATTACCCTTAGGGTTTAAGATTTTAATTTTGAACACCTATTAAGGAGTTCAAGTTCCGTGCGATCTAGACCATGGTCTGCATTATATATGGGAACGGATCAAATGAACTCCCCTTGAAAGCATCTTCTGTTCGTGTTTAAAAAAATAATAACATTTATCAATAACCCCTTAAGACTGTTCCCATCTCCGGAGCTTTAATTTTCATCGTTCGATCTTGACGATCAATCTTAGTCGTACAAAAAAATCAACATTTAAAAATACTATATATATATATATATATATATATATATATATATATATATATATATATATATATATATATATATATAACAACACATTTGATTAGACGGTTATGGTTAAGTTTTTTAATTCAACGGAAAAATTTAAATTTCAAGGTGTCGAAGCCAATATAGATGGGGGTAGTTGATATTTTAGAATTTTTAATAATTTTTTATTTTTTTAAGATAGAGAAGTGGGAGTTCCGAGGGGGCTTATCTAAGTTAGGTGAGGCTGGGAGCTCATTATAGTTAGACCCTATATATATCAACGTGCCCTGAGGTATATATATATATATATATATATATACACATGCGTCATTCTTTGGGAATCAAAACTAAAATCCCACGAGATGGGATCGACTTGATATAAAGAATTTTTTATTTTTTGACTATTTTTCAGTAATTTTAGACATTGATTTTTGATACGTATCTGATCGAACCTCTTCGGTTGATTGTTAAGATCGGATAGTGAAAATTGTTCATATATGAAATTAGCCTTAAGTGGTGTATTTGAATATTTAAAAATTTATGTTTTTTTTTTTTTTTTTAACATAGGGAAGATATGTTTTCTTTGGGGGGTGGATATGTATGTATGTGTAACCTCTCATCCTGATTAAAAAAAAATACCAAAAATTTTAAAATATTCAAATATAGGTGATTTTCAATTCCTTTGGATTTAATTTTTATCGTACAATCAATGAAATCAACCGTAGCCGTCCAATCAAGTTCATCATTCTTTGGAGATCAAAACTAAAACTTCAAGAGATGAGATCAAATCTGACGAATTTTTATTTTTTGACTATTTTTCTAATACTCTTAGATACTGATTTTTGATGCCTACCCAACCAGATAGCTCCAGTTGATTTTCAAGATTAGATGGTAAAAAATAAAACCCTAGAAATGTGATCAACTCTAAGGAGCCTATTTAAAAATTTATGAATTTTTTTTTTTTTTTTATCATGGGGAAGGTGATTTTTTGGGTGGGGGCCGCATATAACTTAGATGTACCCTAGGACACGTTGAATCCTTTTCCACTCCCCATGAGAAAAAGTAAATTTTTTCATAAATTTTCAAATAGACCCCTCAAGATTGATCCTACCACCGGGCTTTATTTTTCACTATCTGATCTTTAAAATCAATTAGAACTGTCCGATCAGATATGTATAAAAAAATAATGTCTAAAAATACTAAGTCCCACTTTGTTTGCGTAATAAGTTATTATGCGAGACCCACTAACAGAATGACGTATACTAGAATAAGAGGTGTTTCGCTTTGATAGCTTTGTGGGACCCGTTGACGGAATAAGATGAATAAGTAATTCTTGAGTCTAAGGTGGAATGACTTATTCTCCTTATTCTCCGAATACGCTATTATGCACCAATATAAATCGTTCCGCTTGTCAAAATAAAATTAAGCTTATTCTACCCTTATTCGCCCTTATTCTTCTCCTATTCTCCAATCAAAGTGGCGCGAATAGTAAAAAAAAAACTAGTCAGATAAACTCTTAAAGTTGATCCCATCTTTCGGCATTTTAGTTTTGATCCCCAAAAAATAAGGAACTTGATTGATAAAAAAGGAGTAGAGAGGGGGTGTTCGAATAAAAAATCTCTGGAGATTTTTTCCTTAGACACGATATATCTACCCTATATATATATACCTCCGCCGGCCATTTCCTCCACTACCAGCCGCATATGACTAGGATGAGAGAGAGAGAGAGAGAGACCTGTGTTCAATTCCTGACAATGGAACTATTTAATTCTTTATGGACCGACCAATGGAGAGAGAGAGAGAGAGAAAAAGAGGTGTGGGAAAACTGAGGGTATTTTTGCCTTTTCCAAACTTAACCTTAGTAAAGTAAAATTTACTTGGGGTTGAAACAAAAGTTTAGACGGAAGGTTGATGGTAGGAATTGATACATAACTAACTCGCAGGAGTTTAATTCCAGTTTCAAGACTAAACCTTTCATTTACTTGTTCTCCTGTAAATCACAAACGTCTTCGTTAAGGTGTAAAACAATACCCTTTAAGTTTTTGGATATGAGTGTAAAACACCTTAAGTTTTTAAGGGTACAAATGTAAATAATTTCCAAGGACCTTTGCTTCTTTGCCTGAGCTTCCCCATCTTCAAGCCCTGCACGTGCCCACTCGGAAACTGGCATATAGCATCTTGGGGTACATGCCAAAATGCAGATTTGGGGATGGTCAAAGAATAAGATTTTTCCATTGACACACCATTTTGCACATCACCAAACGGACCATGATGTTGAGGCTTTCACGCAAGCTGCACCGCCAGGCGTTATTACACCGCCAGGTGGTGCAGCAAAGGAAACAAATTTTTTTTTTGAAGACCTATTCGACCGTACAATTCGATCTTAAACTGAATGACCTGAAAAAAAATAAAACATTGAAGGAAAATCCCAATATTTTACTGTTCATTTGGGATCGGTTTTCGATTTTTTATTTTTTTCGAATTATCTGATTTAAGATCGGATAAAATAGGTCGAGACCTTCTAAAAAAAATTCATTTTTTTTCCCTTTGCCGCACTGTCAAACAACATAATAACACTGGGTGGTGCAGCAAGTAATTTCCTTCCCGCAAACTGGTGCATGGAGCAACTTTTACACGGTAGCAAACCCATGGGGAAGATATTGGAACCAACACGCTTTCCAAATCGTTAAAATCATTGTAACTGGCCAAATCTCAATTATGGAATCGAATCAAGTTTGCTTCTGAATCTTCAATTTCATAGTTGGCCAGGTGGAAATATCCAATATCCTAGTACTCGTCATAGTTACTTTTGCATGAACTTCAGAAATATGCATATACGGTACTTACACCGAGCTTCCTACCAGCTCCAGCGTAGAGAGGATCTACCCTTTCTGGCTCAACGGTCGTCATTTATTCTTTGGTTTTCTTTTCCCAACAATTTAAAATTAGCATGGGATACGCCCAGAATCACGTCCTTGTTGGCATTAGCAATGATTGGACGCCAAACACTAGGAAAAGAACTCCACTAGAGAGTGCCACCTACATCCAAATTAATGAAAATTTTCGTTTTAAGGGGCAAATCATACAGAACATGACAACTAACTATTGATGAGCAGGCTTTAGGAAGAAAAACTCTCAGTGGAGACAAAAAAAGATGGGTTACCATTTTCTCGGATATCTGAGCTGCCAAACTCTTTCCTCCAAGCACGGCTGCAGTAGTGCAGAGCGCTTGTCCTCTATACTCCATGGAAAGAAGAGAAACAAAATGAAGTACAAGCTGACGTAAGGAATAATATCCCCATAAAATTGAACATGAAAACTTTACATGATTCCACCGAGAACAACACCAAATGGGTTTTCATCTGCTGCCAAACCAATTGTAGCTATCTGGAAAAACAAACATATAATAACTCAAAACATGTAAATTACACGGAAGTTATCCTACATCAATAACTGCACAGCTCATGGTTTTTACCAGATTACCTGACTCTTGTCACCCCATTCTCCAAAGAACGTAATTGAAAAAGCCTAGAGCAGGTGCACTCCCACAATCAGGAAAAAAAATAATCATAACAGAAACATGAAACAGCTAGGATACTCTATTGTGGTGATCTTTAATTAAGCTAGTCTGCATGCTACCTTCAGAAAAATGGGTGCAAAGAATTGTGTGAGAAAAGGCCTCCTTTGTTTCTTTAAGTCGTTGTCACCCTAGCAAGAGCAAATGAACAAACATAATCAATAAAAAATAGTTAGAACTAATATCTTTAATTGAAACTTTGATATCAGTATCCCCGAAAGAAAACAAAATCAGCATTACCGAATGAGTCAAACAGTGATCCATGTTAACAGTACCCACCATTTAGATATAGAATACTGAAGAAACCCATACTTATAGATACATGTTCCACATCAAGAGCCTAAGTGATGGAAAACAATGAATTCAAGTAGATTCAAATTCACTTTGCTGAACCAGCCTATCCGGCTAAATTGATTCAACCCACATTGAGCTTGGCCCATGGTGAGGACACCAGAGCCGTCGGATGATTCGAGCTGGACGTGTTTATCGCCGACGAAGAGCCGCTATGACATCCCTTTGGCTCGGAGACGATCTGGAGCCCATTTAATGCTTAAAGACATGTTTATTTGATTTTGTTGCGCCTATTTATAGCCCATTAGGTGGTTTTCTATTTCTCAGGATTTTAGGGTGCGATTTTCGCACTAATTATTAAGATAGTAGTTTGAGTTGGATTTAGGGATAGGAGTTTGATTCGGATTATCTAGTTTGTCTTTGAGTAGGGAGTCTCTAGGATAATCTATTTAAACAGTGTAGTTTATATTGTGGAGATCAATGCATGAAGTTTAGAGAAAATACCTTGAGTTCCTCTCGTGTGCCACTGCGATGGAGGGTATCTGCTCGTGCAACGCCAGCTCTCTCCCTGCCCGGTGCGACGCTGGTGGGTTCCCCCACCCATTGCCCGCATCTCCTTCCTCTACCCTCTCCCCCTCACGTATCCCTCCAACATGGAGGAGGAGGAGGAAGAAGAAGAAGGAGAATCGGAAGAGAGGCACGACCAGAATCGCCGGTGGTCCCCAGGGCCTCCGTGGCCCCACCAGTGCCCCCTAGTGCCTCTCCAAGTTCTGTCAGTGCCACGGGCTGCCGCCATAGCCTTCACCGCTGCTGCCCGACCCCACTGGGTCGCTGCCGTCGCCTCTACCCAATGTAGCTGGGATTGCCATTGCCCTCCACAGTTGCCGCCGGTGCAGGTCGCTGCCACCGCCATCCCCGCCTTCTTGTTCCCCCTCGCCCTCTCTCTCTCTCTCTCTCTCTCTGCATTGTGGTTGGAGGAGGAGGTGGAGAATGGGCAAAGGGGCAGCTTCCAGTGCCCTTCTTCTAACCTGGTCAAACCTGATTCGACCAGGTCTAACCCAAGGGTCCGAGCCCTAGTTCGAGCGGTCCGCACCATCAATCCCCCTGCTTGCCTAATAGGGCCCGAGCCCAAAGTTCCTATTTGGTCTGACCAAGGTCCAACCTAGGTCAAACTAGTTTCCATCAATGGTCTGAGCCACTTTCACCAGTTCCATACGCCCAGATCTAGAAGTTGTGAGCCATGGACCAGTGCACCAAGCAGTGCAACATGAGTTGTAACCGCACCGCCATTGCCCTGTCCTCCGATTTGTGCACCATTCATGCCATTGGCTTCATCCTAATGAGGCTGACCTTGTTTCAATGTGCCCTACACCGACATGCCTCGTTTTGCATGTTGTCTTGCATGCACATTGAGGACATATGCTCATGCATCCCAAAGCCCATGTCAGCCGCCTCGATTTACATGCCAACATCCGAGCACCTCGGACCTTGGAGCACATTTCTTGAGACAATGTCCCAATAGCACGTATATTGTCCATGGCCTATAACTACTGAGTTTTTCACCCTATTTACTTATTATTTTGCACTATGTTGTAGCTTGTTATCTCCCTACGAGGAGTGGACATTATTTTTTATTATAATTTGATAGTAGGAACTCGAGCACCGGGTGGTCTTCTCCCACATACTAGCATGGAGGTACATGCTAATCCCTTCCACTGCAGCTTGCTTTTCTAATATTTGCTTTCATTTGTTGCTGACTTATGAGGTAGGATATCTAGCCCTTGATATAACATCATTATTGGAGCGTATTACACCTATCTCAAGAGTTCCAATAGGACTTTGGGATGGTTCTAAGGAATTAGAATTGCGATAGTTCCTCAACTGTCAACGGTCCCACATTTCCTCATCACGAGAGAGACGATTATTCAATTAGTTTCTATTATTTGGCATGGTTATCTAACTCTACGATTGTCAGCTTAGGTTGCATTGTTTATTTCTATATTGCTTATTGCTGATCTCCAATTCTGTTAATAAGTCCATTAGTTCCTTTAGGCGTCCCGTGTCATCTTTTTTGTATCAAAGCCAGGTTTGCTTGTCTAGGGTGTCTCTTAGATTCTTATTTGAAAGTCTAATTGTTTGCATGCCCACATGTAATGGTGCCAATTATCATCCATCTACTCTCGTAAATTCTCCCGCAGGTTCTCAGACATGTCTGAGTCCATATAGGTCCTAGTTTGTCCGACATGATACACGAGCTCACAGATACGATAGGTTAGATGAACCAGCACATGGTGCAATGCTTTGATCAGGTTGAGGGTTCGCTTAAAACTGTTCAAGATAGGATAACCTAGACTGATCGTTCAATCGTTCGATCTAGGTGTAGTTGATCGAGTTACTGCATTAAAGAGAGCTCCTTAGGGTCCTCCAGAGCCCATGAGAGCCCAAGATATAGAGCCCATAAGAGTTGTTGAACAGTAGAGCCCATTCCTTGGTCTAAACTTCCAGGTGAGGAAAAGATCATTAAAATAAAGAGAAAACAACAATAAACATGAAGGAATTTGAATCCAAGCATGAAAGCAAAGGAATCAAACATAACATGCATATCAAAGAAAAATCTTTAATAGAATGCAAGATACTTGTAAATTTTCCTTTTTCATCTTTTTGGGAGAGAGATAAATGACATACCCACTTGGTGTGCTTCTATATAGTTGGTTCACTCTCTCTTTTTTTTTTGGTGTGTGTTTTTCTTCCTTGTGTGTAGAGCTTTCCTGTACTTTAATACAATTCTGGGACTATCCATTAAAAAAAAATTGCAAGATCACATGGGGAGGGAATCTTGCACCAAAGGAAATAACAAGAAATCTACATACTATGACAGAAAATAGAAAAACCACTTGGGGATTGGCACCAATCTTAGTTTATTTGTAAGAGACCTCAAGATTTTGGGAGATCAACCCATGAAAGGACTGTCCCCTGACTTTTCTCCTTGGCCTATCCCATTTCTCCAAGGTTGGAGAAACCTCCAAGAAGAAAATTCGAAAGATAAGGAGGGGTGGGTGTGCGGGGAGGGAAGGAGCAGCCAGCGTTTCTTCTCTAGAGGAAAAGATTACAGCAAATGAGAGAGAAGTTCCTCCCCCCTAGATCTCTATGTCTCACTCTTTTACAAGGATGGAAGACACCCAAGATCCATTCCCTTCTCTTTTCTTTTCTCTCTTACTTCTCTCTCTTGGAGCACCCTGCTTTCCCTCTCTTCTACAGCCTCTTCTCTCCTTTGGAGATCCATCTCTCTCTAGAATAACTCTCTCTCTCTCTTCTCCAAGGACCCCCCCCCTGATGCGGGACAGCAAGGGGGGAAGACCGGATGAAGGAAGAAGAGAGGGGGTTGGGGAAGAAGAAGCTAGGGCTTCACGCCCTTCAATAGGTTCCCGTCCCATCTCGGGAGAAAACGCACAGTGGCTGCTCTTTTATTTCATTTTCAAAATCTTCAATTCCTCCCAAAGGAGGGATACAGAACAATATATAGACTCCCCAAAAGAAACCCTAACACTAAAGGACCAAAATGACCCTTATTCAAAGTGAAAAGACTCAAACGGAGCTAAATCTTAAAAAAAAAAAAAATACACCAATTGGACCTCTAATGGGCCAAATAAAATAAAAACAGGGCCTTGGGATCCATTTCAGTAGCCCCTGGATTCCCATCAAAGAGGGGGAGTGGCGGCATGTGGGGAGGGGGGTGTTGAGGGGTTGAAGAGAGAAAATAGGGAAGCAAATAGGTATGCTTATGGTGAACAAAGTACAAAGCGCTTGGGAAACATTAAGCAGGTGAAAATACTAGAGAAAATAATAACTTTAGATTTTCTAAATTGGTTTACAATTTGCTGACCTTAGATTCTGATTTTGTTCTGATGGAATTCATCTTCCACTCAGCATCCTAATTCACAACAGAAATAAGACTATTAATCAACCAAAAGAAATACACAGCACAATACGTGAGCTGATAGATTGAATGGTAGTGGAGGGAAGTACACCAACCAATTTAGCTTCAACTTCTGCCAATTCCTCAGCTTCCCTAGTTGTGTGAACAGAATGTGAGATCAGAAATAGGCACTAAAACAGATGCACAATAAAATAAAATAGATTTTTAACATGCAGAAAGAAGAATTCAAGTAGAATGTGCACACCCTTCTTCCATGAATCCTTCCCAAAGTGTCCAAAATCCGAATGCAAAGAACAACAAAGTTGTAACATGATGAGTCCATTTGCGAGAAATCTGCATCATTTGAGGGATTTCATATATACTGCTGAATCATCCACTTCCATACATTGATTTATCTGGACAGGCATGCAGTACATGTTTACATATGTGCTCATGTAAGAGAAAGCTGAACCCATAATATCTACATGGTTGGAAAGCCATCCTTGAATGATGCCTTGTAATGAATTTCAATGATGAATTTGTCCTAAGTAGTAGACATGTATTCTGACATGCTTGCTCACATACGCACATCTTCTGAAAATACACTTGCAGTGAGGGGTCCAAAATATGGTCTGAATCACTATGAAATTTTGAATTTCAGCTTTCGGGTAACAACATCTATGGAGAAGAAAGTTCATATAAAAGGTCCATATTACCAATTATCAAGTGCTAAAACAGAAGAGCTATTGATAGGGTAAAAACAATAAGGGCAAATAGATCATAGACTATGCTTTTCTTAGTGCAATCCGATGAAGTCTTTGCTCTTTCTTTCTATTTTTTTCATCTTCAGCTTTGGAAGGAATAAAGACAATGTTGTTCATTGCTAAGGCTCCCTAAGAAATGGATCTAAAGAATGACTTTCCTTTAGAAACATTGGTGAACCTTGGATATTGATGGAACTTGAATATTCCTAGTAGCAATAAAAAAAGAGCAGCAAAATAACCTATAAAACTGATGAATTTGTCGAATTGTTCTCTTAAGCACTAAAGCACTTGCTTGTGGTTACAACGATAACATGAGAAAATTATATTTACAATAAGGTCTAGAATGGTTGGGACCAAAGAAATTCTGGTATCAGTTCTTAGGATAGGCCAGGCTTGATCCAATCTGGAGTGCGGTTGGGATTGGCTCAACATCGTCAAGGACCAATCCCAGTCAATTCAAACAGATCTACTCTGGAAAACTGATACATGTAAACCGAGTTATGGTTATTCTTAGTATATTATGTGCCTCATGCATCCAAAATATATGTGATTACAACTCGCGATAATCAAAACATGTAAAGATGTTTTAGCAATACTGTATAAATTATTTATCATGCTCCAACTGTCTTTTTTCCCCCTTCCTGTGCCTTCTCCTTCTCCTTCTGCTTCTACTCCTATTGCTTCTGTTCTCCTCCTTTTTGTGGACAATGAGTCCTCATCATCATTCCATTGGTCAAGATACATAAGATCTTCACTTTCTTTAAGATTAGTCTTTTATTATTCTGGGCATCAACCACTCAGGAAGAACAGTGAACCCAATTATAGTAGTCCTATTGCTCCTAGTATTGGAGAGGGACATAGAGGAATATCCTTGGATTTGTTTCAGTACACAAATTTACTCCGTTTAAGTCAAATTGCTCAGGGATCTGGCGAATTCTTTTTTCATTATATTTTGTCTTAACTTTTTTGTTGAACTTGTTAATCCTGCATTATATCATTGGTCAAAATATGTCATTTGCTATTGATACCATCGGTACTTTCATTCTAAAAGTAATTAGCTGCAATCTTTTAGGATTTGACACTTTAAAATCATTCATTGTTCATTAATGGTTTGTTCTAATTCATCAATGCTTCGAAACCCATGAAAGGACCTCAAGCCATGAAATCAATCCTGATTGAGCTCACAATGTTGTCTAATGCATTCTGTAACCACCATTTGACAAACATTCTAATTCATCCCATCGTCAGAAATACCCATGATAAAAGTAGGAAGCAGGCCTAAGTAGATGGAGCAAAGGTTCTGTCCAATCATCTGTGTTAAGTTCAAAACCCATACATATGAACAATGACAAGAATGTCAAGTTTTCCAAGCACTTGTTGTCCTTGAAACATGCAATACATAAATGATTACCGACATATCCATAAAATGGTTGTCTATTACCATTACTGACTTCAGCCAACTAGTCAGGTTGAATTGCCTAGGGATGCAGACTGTCTTAGAGGTAACTAGATTTTGAGTTAGTATGATGTCCTTAAGGCACTCATAATAAGTAATAGCTACCATTTCTTTCTTGCAATGTAGTCAAAGGCAAGAGGCAAGTGAGGTGACCAGGGGTTCGCCTTAGCCTTAACTGCCTAAGCAAGAGCCTAGTCATCTAAGGTGATGCTTTCTCTCAAAAATTACCATGAAGTAAGAAAATGGCAATAGGAAGAAAATAAAGAAAACATCCAAGACAATAACATGTAAAGGAGGAAAATAAAGAAACCATCTAAGCTAATGATTGTAAAACTTTGGGAGACACTGATCATGTTCAATATGTAAAGATCAACTTGCATAAAACACTCATGTAAGTAATGTATGGTCTTAGGATTCATTAAAAATAAGACAAATGTGGTAACATACAAAAGAAAATGAGCACATGACATTCATAAGGGAGGCATTATTCATTTGGGAATGATTAAGAATAAAAATCAGTACAAAAGCAATACCTCATAATTAAAAAAAGATACAAGCATTTAGCATAGACAACATAGGCAAGTGCCTAGGTAAGTGAGGTGAAGCAAGGCGATTTGGCTCGCCTTGCCCTACTTCACTGCCTAGGTGAGCTAGGCTGATTGCCTTTGATAGGATAGCTTTCTCAGGAGTAGAGGCACCCAACCCTAAGTTCAGTGACAAACTTACGCTGTTACATACATGTGATTTACTTACCAGATTTGGTGCAGCCCAGCCAAGGAAAACAGAGAGAGCAGTCATCACCTAGTTTCATAAAACCAAATGTGAAAAGCTAAACACAGAGAAAATCTAAAGAGCAAACACAGTGGTGAAAGAACCTAAAAACTTACAATCAATGCTGACAAGCACCCTGCCAGGACAAACCTCCTTGGGTGACGCATCGCTAAAATCTTGAAAGAAAAATGGATCTCAATATTAGTTAAATAAGCACTTAGAAGGAAAACGAAAGGAAAGAGAAGAGAGCACTCCTTTCCTAACATTGATACATCGTACGTGATATAAAGCACAAGTAAATCACAATGATCGACAACCTCCAGTGGCCTCCAACAAACTATGAACTTAAACAGCAGCCAAAACTAATGATATAAGCAAAGGAAAAAAGAGATTTAAAAAGTCATCAAATAGACAAAATACACAAAAAATGTAGGTAACATATGAATCTTGAACATGGAAGGTTATAAAGAAGACATGAAATATCTCTTACTTGCTATGAAGTATCAACATTCTCAGGTTCCAAGCAACTGATAACTTAAAGGAAACGACCATAACCACTCTATTATTTAGAATACTCCCTTAGAAAACGATCTTTAAGGGCCTGATACATTACAAAGTAAGAAAAGAGTGCAGCCTAGTGCTGCAAGACTCTTGCCACTATGGTATCTAGGGAGGGGCAATGGTACGCAGTCTTACCCTTATTTTTTGCAAAGAGGCTGCTTTTAAGTATGAACCTATGACCTCCAGGTTCCAGGTCACAATGGAGCAACCTTAGCATTACTCCGGACATTATAAACTACCTCCATTTTAAGAGCAAATCCTCACGCAGATTCGAGAACACCACCCACCCCTCAACTCCAGAGGAAAAATTCAGAACTATTTTGATAGAATGGTATGAAAGAACCACATGCATCAACAATTTCGTCAAGCAGCAACCCTCACCGCGGCAGAGAAGAACGTCTTGTCCCCGATCTCCGACAGCACGGTCATCGCGAGGGACTTGGTGAAGCCCTGGTCACCACCATTCCCAACAAAAGCTTAAACAAGAAAAATGAAGGCACAGGCAAGAAGAACGCACATAGATTTCGACACTCCGCAGCAAGTTTCTTATCTCCTCTCAGCTCCCAACCATCGCAGTCCCTCCACATGGAGACAAAGGGAGAGAACAGAGAAGGAGACGCACCTCGACGAGAGAGACGCCCATGGCTGCCTGACCAGACGAAGCTGATGCGGGCGAGGCGCGAAGAGAACCCCCGGAGAGGCCTGCGAGGGCACAAAGACGGCCCTAGGCCGACTAATGCGGAGGTGTCCGCCTGCGGGGAAGCAGCAGCAGGAGGAGGACGGGCGCGATAGAGTGGCAACGGGGAGGAGAAACCCCGAGGGGGACAACTATATACGCGGCGGGGAGGAGGGGCCACTGGGGGAAAGCGGATGCGGGGGCCGGGAGAGGGCTCGCAGGACGGCCGCGCAGGAACCCCCGCCATGCGGCCTGGCGATGCCCTCGCCGAACTGCGTGCTTCCTCGGTCTCCCCTCCTTCGTACTCTCGCCCGTCGGCTGCCGAGCCCATACAAACGACACGGACGGGGCGGGAAGGTGTGCCGCTGTGGGTCCCCCGGTGCTTTATTAGCGTGGGTCCGTCGCCTGGCACTGTGGTGGCGCCGCGCCCGGCTACTAATCGCGGGTGACTTCTTCGTATATCGAGGTGACACAACTACTAAAAAATTTGGTATAAAGTTCTCGTTCAGATGAATCAGTTATTTTATTATATAAAATAAATAAATTATTAGATTCTTTTAAACTATGATTTTAGGGGCTTTTCGATTATCCGCCTCGAAAATCTTTTCATATTGCAGATAACTCTCTCTGATCCGACTATTTATGAAAAAAATCCTCACAATCTTAACTTTCTTACAAAAAAAATCCCTCTAGTTATTTTTTGTGACACTTGGAGAGAATCTTTAACAACAGTTTTTGTGACACTTAGGAGCTTGACACCGATTCATAAAGGATTGTGGGGACTTATTCATAAATAATTGTACCACAGGAGAGTTTTTTTGTAAATATACTATATTTTCAAAGATTAGAGTTTAATTATACATAAATTCTTCTAAACATATATCAAGGCTTAAAACATAATCTTATGAAACTGATTTACTGAAAATGTTGATCATCTCATATTTTCACGTGTACTTGGAAGACGCTGAATGCTACTCATTTTGTAAAAAAGTATTTTCACATCTAATTACGGCAGCATGTACAAGTTCTTCAGCAAAATATCCTAATCGAACATCACTTGCTGGACCAACTTTGATTCAGCCGGAGCCATAGACCACTTGCTTCCAGATTAATTGGTGCCTCAAGGACAACCAACCATTTGTTCCTGCGAATGAACTGAAGGCTCGCATAATCCTCTTTCTCCTCTCATCCAAAACCTTCTTTGGTGCCCGCCCCTTGTTGTCCTTGCATTAGGCTTTTTAACATATATAACATAATTTTAAAATATAATCTAAAATTTTAAGAATATATATTATAAAAATGAAAGAATTCCTATGAAGGTATACTTTTTCTGAAAAAAAATATGTGATTAAATTGTTACTTTTGAATTTATCAAGATTTCAAAGTTTCTTTCAATAAATTGGGACTTTTTCGTAAAAGGTATGTTAAGATGAAAAAGTGTGATTAGATCGCATTTTTTTCAAAAAAATTCAGATTTATGTTACAACGGGGAAAAAAGGAGACATCTTGCTAGTGATTCCTCCTCCCTTCCTTCCCCCTATGGCTAACAGGGCATTCAGAGGGGTGTAAAGCTTGGTATAAGAGCACCCTTCTAGCACAGGTGATGGTGGGCGCCCTTCTAACACTAGTGATGGTGGTAAGAGAGTCTAGAGGATCTGAGTTAGAGGGATTGAGGGAAGTGTTTATTTAGTGAAAAAGGGAGGGAAAGGTAGAGAATCAAAAATTTTGACTCATAGATAATTAATTTACGAAAAACTCTACCCAATCACAAGGGAGGACTAGCCCTTTCACGAGTGCGGTAGCCACCCCCAAGTCGGCCAGGCTGCTGCTCAAGGTGACCACCCGTTAGGGCACCAGGTCCCTTCAAGGTCATTGAGACAGTGAGGGGCCAACTAGAGTTGAGGCTATGGGCGTCCTGCATCACAGACTCCTTGCCCACGACTGGCACGTGCGCCTCCTTTTGTTGGATGTGCTATAAGATCCCTTGCTAGATAGGTGGGGGTGCAGTGTAAGGCTACTTTGGCGGCGATGCAGGGGCCCTAGCTAATTTGCTTAGCCTTCCTCTTTTTGTGTTAGTCTCTAAAGGGCCATTATGCCCAAATCAAATGTCTTCCCCATTGCAGTTGCCTCGAGAGCATTCATCTTAAGCTAGATCTATGCAGCAAGGATGACTGTAGGGATGTCGGCGTGGTCCTTAGGCACCGCAACTACAATAGCAATTTGGATGAAGGCCTCCCACATCACTTGGGTGGCCCGCTCTTGGTCAATGAAGTTTAGCACCTTAAGGGGCTACCTTAGTAGTTAGATGTGTTACCTCAAGCTTCTGCCTCTTTGCTTGAGAAAGCTTATGACTTCGACCTATTCCTTTGGGGGAGCTCATCGCCTCAGTTCATGGGTTGTAAGAGTGCCCATTCCTTTTCCCTTGGGCTCGCCCTCGAGAGCTTTGCTAGACTTACTTGGAAAGTTGCACAACTTGATGAGGCACCTTTGTTCCTCAGGCTCCACCTTCTCCTCCTCTTCTTCCTTAGCCATTATGATCGCAAGAGCTTTGGATGTCTTCCTCCCACTCGTCTTGGGCTCAGCATCCTTGGGAACTACAATGTAGAACAGTGTGTTAGATATCATGCCCACAAAATAGAGTATGATGAGAAGGTAAAAAGGGAGTATGAGAATGCTGGCTAGAAAAGAGCATTATTGACAACTGGGCTTAGGTTGAACTCAAACTACCCGAACAAGTCATGTGTGATACATTTGTTTGCATCCTAAATTGACAACTTCTTGTATGAAAAGACGATCGCTAGGTTGTTGCTAGGTAAATTGAGGCATGAGTTCTTGGTGGTTATGTAGTTGAATATGGTTAGGAAAGGACATACTCAAGTAAAGGGGAGAAGCCGCATACTAAAACTTGCTCTTCCAACCCTTATGACTAGAGATAGCTTTGAAAAAAGAAAAGAAGGATTAATCAAGAGGGATCTATAGGTAGAAGAAACCCATACCAAAAAGTTTGTCAAGATGAAGGGTGAAGAGACCATTGAATATGGGAAATTCAAGCATTTCCCTTAGATCATGGCTGATGATGATGTGGTTGAAGATGGTTGATAATTTTATATTTTTAGGCATTAAAGAGCTTGAATTAATACATTACACTCATGATTTTATGTGTAAAATCACATGAAATGATAAATAATTTAGTCCTCTTTCTAATGACAGCAATTTTGTAAAATTCTAAGTTAAAAATACCATCATTTTACGTGAAAAACTGAGTGTTAGTGCATTTGTGCAAATTTTATTCTCAACAAGGGCTTTACTGCAATTCTTGATACTTGAGGGACATCTAAATAATCTTATCAGTGCATGATCACAATTTCATTCTTAGTAGAGACTTAACTTTACTTTGCTGTGCATATAGGACATAAAGAGCTTGGCCTAGTTGGTTTAAATCATTTGGTTACCATTGAAGTGTCCAGAGTTTGAATCTTGGCAATGACAATAATTAATTTTTACTATCCCCCCCTTTGCACAAGGGGGGAAAAAGTGAAAATTCAAAATTTGAAATTCAAAGAAAGGATACAATTTAGGAGAGGTCTCAATTTTCAAACAAGAAAGAGAAGCTTTGCTTAAAAATAGGAATTATCCTTTAGTTTTTAAAATTTTCAAATTTCAAATTCTCTTAAATCAAGCAAGAGATTTTCTTTAATCAAGGGATTGAATCTTTAATTTTTGAATTTCAAAATAAGAGTCAAGATTTGAAATTTAAATTTCACCAAAAGTTCTATAAATAACTCTTGCCAATTTAGAGGTTGGGGGGAATCCTTTTAGGTTTTAGATTTATGTTAGATGTCTCTCTCTCCCTTTCTTTGCTAGGTACTATTGTAGCCCTCTCTCTTTCCTACTCTCTCTCTCTCTTTGACACATCTCCCTCTCCCTTTCTATCCTTTTTATCTCTCTTCTATTTTCTCATTTTTCGTTTCCTTCTCTTTTCTCTCTCTCTCTCTCTCTCCACTTCTCTTTTAGACGACTTCGAGGAGGACATATTAACTGCACTTCGGGAGTTGGATCGCCTGCATCTTAGAGGAGTTCCAAGTAGAGGAGATTTTTACATGGTTACCATTGAGTCTTAGTTTGGGATTTATTTTTAGCTTCTTTTGTTTAGTTCTTCTCAAAAGCATTGTATTAAATCTTGTTTCAAGCAATGAAAAATAAAGTTTGTTTGTTATAGTTTATGTGTGTTGATCTTATTCTCTCTCTCTCTCTCTTTTGTTCATGTTGATTTTCCTTTTTTGTTCTTGTATAGCTTAGTCTTTACCATTGCATGTGAGCATCTCCATCTCATCTCTATCATTCTAGTTTCTTGCATTTTGTTCTTTATTTTCAAACTTGGATGTTTTTATCATTACTGTTAGGATTAGAATAAAATATCATTTTAAGCTTCTTCAACTTTAAATTTAAAAGTTGTGTTTATGCTAGTCTTAAATGCAAATGCATGCAATAATTATTTTTGTCATCAAAGAACTAAGGTTTTCAAACTTAAAATCTTTACCTCCTTGTGGATTCAACCCAATATTACCATCGTACTACATTTTCTATTTTGTTGCGAGTCTGATTTTATTAAGATTGATCGTTGCATGTGTTTGACGATGCGCTTGCAACGCATTAATTTTTGACGTCGTTGCCAAGGACGGTTAGGATTTTTACTTTGATAATCTTGTCCTTCTTGTGTATATATCCACATTAACACTTTTTCTTTTTGTGGTGTAGGAAAAATATAAAACAATTTCAAAAAATATTTAAAAATCAGAAAAAAATAAGGACTTAGTCCTAGACAAATTTTTAGTTGTTGTGGTGCCTCGGAATGTGTGCTAGAACCAGAAACTAAGAAAAAGGTGAAGAATAGTAGACAATCAGAACATAAAAAAAGGATTTTTGCAAAAAAAAACTTTTTCTTGGGCTTTCAAGGTAAGTACCTCTCTCTCTCCTATTTCATTTCACCATATTTGTTTAAACTAGTTCTATTGAAGTCAAATAAAAGCTTCATGTCGAGATTATAAGCTCACCTTGGTTAGGACATGCATCATTTAGACTACATTGTATTTTTTAAAAAAATAATTATTGCATGCATTTGCATTTAAAACCTCTTGTTTGAATTTGTATATTGCATTGCATTAAAACACTTTAATGGCACCGCCATCACAAGATATGGTGGCGATTTCATCACCCCCCCATAGCCCATAAACCACCATCCTTGCATAATTTCATCACCTAATCCGTTAATTTAAAATTGAGTCCCAACCAATTCTAGGTACCCCACGCATCTAGTTCACTCAGTGGGTTGAAACCTTAGCGAAATTGTTTCTATATCACATTTGGAAATTGGTGTCTAAGGATAGAGGTTAACAAGCAAACGTCTATGTGGATTTGTGGTTATTTAATTAGGTCCTTGCGAAAGTAAGGAGAGTCTCCCACAATCCCACCTCTTACCTGGCCAATCAAAGGAAGTCATTTTAGCATTCAATTAAACTTTAGTGAATATCCATTGTTTGAACTATTAGGTCTTAAGTTAACCATAGGTGTCATAGATGTAACTATGTGTTAACTTGTTTGCATTAAAAAAAAAAATCAAATATTCCAAAACTAAAAAAATCCAACATGGAGTGGACCCCAATGAATCAAATTCTTAGCCTACGTCATAATATGTTTACATCTTACATTCCACCCTCTCCTTATCAGGAGAACTGCTCCAAGTGGGCCGGCCGGGCCCATTATGATAATGATGATCCAAATAGGGTCCAATTCTTTCCGTCTACCTAAGAGCAAGCCCAAGGATTTTTCCTACCTAATTACAATCCATTTTCAAACATCTACGACCTAGGCTTGGGAGTTTTTTTTAGGAATCTCAGCAGGCCCAAAGTATATCTATCTAAGACTTTTCAAATTGGGCCCAATACCAAAACAACTTCCAAGAACAGGCCATCCAAAGTTTCTCCCAATTGGGTAATGATCCATTTTCCAACGCTTATAACCCAAGCCGAAAAAACCATCCTTACTTGTCTTGGGAACCACAACAAGCTTAGGCCCATAATTTTTCCACTAAAAATTTCAAATATTGGCCCCCATATTCGAATGACTTTCAAAATCAGGCCCAAGTCCAAAGTCCTCCAGATCAAACTTTTCACGATTTGGCCCAATACCCACATAACTTCCATGCTCAGTGTAACGACCCGCCACCCTATAATCGGAGAACCAATTACTAAATGGGTACCGAATCATTAAAACTGGAGTCAAACCAGGATCTCAATAAGTCTGGGAAATAAATGATAAACTAAGCTAAACATTCTACATCACATCGAATTGTAAAGGAAGTGCATAAATTAAAAATTATTACAATTCGACTCGACTCAACAAATAATTATATATTCTAACTGAAAAGAAATAATTAAGCGTACAGGTCTGAAAGAAAAATAACAACTACATAGGGGCATGCCCCAGAATAGTGGCTGCTGGCGCGCAACCCGAGACAACACCCTCCACGCTACGCCTACTTAGAACCCCCACCTGAAAACCACAGGGGTGAGTCTCATCGAAATGGACTCAGTAGGGATCCTCCGATTCCCACCACCCACTCACGCACCCACAAGTGCAGCAACACAAATATAGGCAATCTAAATAAATAAAGCAGCAAACACAACTCCCAAAGATTCCCAAATTCCGATATAAAACACATGCATTTGTAAATGCAACATGCACAACTCTGAAACCACTCCACCACGGAGTCCACAACTAGCGTCTCGGCTAAACACACAAACCACGTGGCCGAACGCGCAAAACATCGACCCGCTGGGACCAAACAGCAACCCCTCGGATAGCGCGCTGGCTACTCCGACCTCTATAGCTCTAGGTGGTTCTACTTTCCCCAGTACGAGTGACATTCCGAATGTACCACTCCTACGCCGGTACTAGCTATATCCCGGGATACACCAGATGACCCTCTCTTTAGGCGTCACCCCACCACTCCCACACCGACACAGGGTGCCTAAGCGCTAACAACTGTCACTCTAGGTCGATGATCGCACATAACGCAACACAGTGCGATCCGATCATGTAGAAATCTTCGCCTATAAAGTACGTTCCGAACATACATTTAACCAAACTATCAAACATATGTTAATTGCATGAATTAATGAGGTTCTGTCTTGAATCGTGTCGCCCGTAGCCGACGTCATTTAAGACCCCTAAACTGGTTCAAATTTTGCAGAGTAACTGGGACCAAGGATACTGGCCTGAATGGCGTCGCCCATGGCTAACGCTATTCAGCTCATTATCCCATGCTGGTCGACAACCAGAAGAAATGGACCGTAAATGGCGTTGACTCAGGTCGACGCCTATATTAAATAGCGTCGGCCTGAGTAGACGTGTTTTACGCCTGAGACCGAGCCACACCGAAGGGTCCCTCTTCTCCCCAAAAACGATCAAAAAACTCAAAAACACAAAGGAGACAAGGGGAGAAGTCTAATAACCAATTTATCACCCAAACTCCATTTATAAAAATGCCTATTTTCCTTAAAAACCCCCTTAAAACATGCTTTTTACCCGAAAATATCAACGCATATCGCATGCTTCAAAGTGGAAAAATCATGATTTTAGACAAAATACTGCGAGGATCTTCACTCGACTGGTTACTTGAACTCCTCCTAGCTCCTAGCCACCGAACCGCCACGCCACAAGCCGCCGCCGGTACCGCCGTGGACGCCGTCACTCCACCAGGACGTCGGCCACCGTCCGGAGAGAAATGTGCCGTGGAGGAGATGGTGGTGGTAGTGGTGAGGGGTAGGAGGTTGATGGAGTGAAGGAAGAGAAGGAATGGGGAGAGGAAAGGAAGGAGAAGAGGATGGGGGCATCGGAGGTGTTCGGAGGGGAGGGGGAGGAGAGACAGAGAGATTGAGAGAATGAGGGAAAAGAGGGATGATTTTGGAGCGTCAACTGAAACAGGCTAAAAACGCGTCGTTCTAGGAAGACGCCGTTCAGATGACAGGACGCGGGTCATACACTGGCAGATCTTTGAATGACGTCTCCCATGGCCGACGTCATTCAGACGATCAAATCGGGGCCGTACACACGCGCCCCCACGCCCGCCTACGCGGCACTCCTACAAAGCTCCTAAGTGGCGTCCCTAAGGCCGACGCCGTTCAAGGGCCATAACCAAGGGGTCCGATACCGAAATCGACTCGATAACCAGATTCGAAACCTCAGTCCTTACATTCTCCCCCCCTTAAAAGAATTTCGTCCTCGAAATTGCTGCTATAAAAATAACGAGAACGAAAATGATGGTACAAGCTCAAAAGAGAACTTATAAGAAAAGGTAGGGGAACTGTTCTCGCATCTCATCCTCTCGCTCCCAAGTAACCTCGCTTCTGGAGTGATGCTGCCAAATCACCTTAACCATAAGAACAACTTTGTTCCGAAGGACCTGCTCTCTATGATCCTCAATACGTACTGGAAATTCCGGAAAGGACAAGTCCTCAGCGACTCCCAACTCTGAGAAGTCCAAGACATGAGACGGATCCTGGACATACTTCCTCAGTAAAGAAACATGGAACACATCGTGCACTCCTGCAAGACTGGGTGGCAAGGCTAGCTGATACACCGTTTCTCCAATTCGAGCAATAATCGGAAAAGGCCCAATATATCACGGACTCAGCTTTCCTCGCTTCCCAAATCTCATCACACCCTTGGAGGGTGAGACTCGGAGAAATACATGGTCTCCAACCTCGAACTCAAACGGTCTCCTACGGATATCTGCATAACTCTTTTGTTTGCTTTAAGTTGTAGTCAACCTCTGTTGCACCACTCTGACAACTTCAGCACACTGCTGTACCAACTCTGGCCCTGCTATCTGCCTCTCGGCAATCTCAGATCAATTCACAGGAGATCGACACGGTCGCCCATACAATACCTCATATGGCGTCATGCCGATACTAGAATGATAACTGTTGTTGTAAGCACACTCCACTATAGACAAGTGCTATTCCCAAGAACCTCCCCAATCTAGGCAACAAGTCCTGAGCATATCCTCTAGTGTCTGAATGGTCTTCTCTGACTGTCCATTAGTCTCAGGATGGTGAGCCAAGCTGAAAGCTAACTGCGTACCCGAGGCCTTCTGAAAACTCCTCCAAAATCTAGAAGTAAATCTCAGATTCCGATCTGACACGATGGACAAGGGCATCCCATGTAGAGAGATGATCCGGTCCACAAACAACCTAGCCAACTTATCAACTGACCAGTTCTTCCTAATAGCTAGAAAGTGCGTTGACTTGGTCAATCGATCAACAATGACCCAGATTGCGTCTCTTCTGCTGGGTGACACGGGCAATCCTGTCACGAAGTCCATAGTCACATGTTCCCATTTCCATTCCGGGATCGGTAACGGCTGTAACAACCCTCCTGGTCTCTGGTGCTCTGTCTTAACCTACTGACAAGTCAGGCACCTTGCCACATATTCAGCCACGTCCTTCTTCATACCAGGCCACCAAAAGTGCCTCATCAAACAATGATACATCTTAGTCGTCCAGGATGCACTGCATATCTAGAACGGTGCGCCTCATCGCACCTCTTCCTCAACTGGAGCATAGAGTCTGCCTCTAAATCTAACTGTTCCATCATCCCACAACTCTACTTCTGATATCTGGAGAATCTGTGGCAATTCTGCATCCGCCCTCTGAGCGTCGATCACAGAATGGTACACTGCTGGCCTTACAGTCAAGCTGGCCAATACGGCTCTATTAGCCCCTCGAGGAATCTTAATGGAAGATTCTACAAACTGTTCATATAACCTCCATTCATGAATCATAAGATGTGATGCGACCGTCTTCCGACTCAAGGCGTCCGCTACCACATTCGCCTTGCCCGGATGATAAGAAAGGTTGAGATCCTAATCCTTGATAAACTCCATCCACCTGTGCTGCCTCAAGTTTAGATCCCTCTGTGTGAATACGTATTTCTGGCTCTTATGATCAGTAAAGACTTGAAACTTCTCCCCATATAAGTAGTGCCACCAAATCTTCAGTGCAAATACCATAGCCGCCAACTCTAAGTCATGAGTGGGGTAGTTCTCCTCATACTTCTTCAGCTGCTTAGAAGCATAGGCCACAACCTTACCATGCTACATTAAAACTGCACCCAAACCTCGATGAGATGCATCTGAGTAAACTACAAATCCACCAGAACCAGAGGGAAGCACTAGAATTAGAGCCGAAGTGAGACGAGTCTTCAACTCAGTGAAGCTCTGCTCACACTCCTTGGTCCACACAAAACGAACTCCCTTACGAGTCAACCTCGACAAGGGGGTCGCTATAGAAGAAAAATCATGGATGAACCGTCTGTAATACCCTGCTAACCCCAGGAAGCTCCTGATCTCAGCCACTGATGTTGGTCTGCCCCAGTCCATCACTGCCTCAATCTTGGCTGTATCTACAGAAATGACATGCCCCAGGAAGTGCACCCTATCTAGCCATAATTCACACTTGCTAAACTTGGCATAGAGTTGGTGCTCTCTCAGAACTTGCAACACCACCTGAAGATGCATGGCATGCTCTTCTTCAGAAGAAGAATATACCAAAATGTCATCTACAAACACCACCACAAACTGATCCAGGTAGACCCTGAAGATCCAGTTTATCAAATCCATAAAAGTCGTCGGAGCATTGGTCAAGCCGAAAAGCATAACCAAAAACTCATAATGTCCGTACCGAGTCCTAAAAGCCGTCTTACTCACATTAGCCTCACGGATCCTCATCTGGTAATACCCTGACCTTAAGTCTATCTTCGAGAATACCTTGGCAGACTGTAACTGATCCATCAGATCATCGATTCTCAGAAGTGGGTACTTATTCTTTACTGTTACCGAGTTCAACTGTCTATAATCAATGTACAGCCTCATATAACCATCCTTCTTCCTAACAAATAGAATTGAAGCACCCCACGGAGAAGTGCTGGGACGGATAAAAACCTTATCCAACAATTCCTGCAACTGCGCCTTCAACTAAACGAGTTCGGTCAGACCCATCCGATACGGGGCCTTTGACAAGGGCATCGTACCCAGTGCAAGCTCAATAGTGAACTCAACCTCCTGCTGAGGAGGAAGGCCAGGCAACTCCTCAGGGAACACATCAATAAAGTCAGAGACTACAGGAACCTCCTAAGAACTAGGTCCATGACTATCACCAGCCACAACTACTGAGGCAAGGAAAGCCTCACAACCACTGGCAAGCAATTTCTGAACCTTAAAAGCAGAAATAAGAATACCACGAAAAGAGAGCCTAATACCTTGAAAGTAAAAGGTTGGGATGCCTGGAATGGAGAAGCGCACCCTCTTCCTGTGGAAATCCACCTCAGCATAATAAGCCTTCAACCAGTCAATGCCCAAAATGACATCAAAATCACGAATGGCAAGTACAACTAACTGGGCAGGTAACTGATGACCCTCAATGGTCAGGGAAAGCTCACTTAAATAGTTATAAGTCAACATGAAATCTCCAGAAGGAACCTCAACCGTCAGTCCATCAGATAACTCATCAATGGGTGCAGAAAGAACATCTACGAACTACTCAGAAATAAAGGAATGCGAAGCACCCGAATCAATCAACACATGCGCGGAGTTCCCAAGGACAAAAAGTGTACCTTCCATCAAGTTGGACGCACAACCCTCCTTCCTGGTGATAGCGAGAACTCTCTCTTGGGTCCTTGGCTTCTTCTGATCTCCCGGTCCCTGCCCCTAACCATGCCCCTGCGGGCAATACCTCGCCAAATGGCCCTACTGGCCACAAGTATAACACCTCCCAGAAAATGTGGGACACTGAGTCCCACCGAAAGTACCACCGCAATGACGACAAGATGCTGGAAGTCTCTGAGCTGCCTCCTGCTGAGTGCTGGACACCGACTGACTCTGCTTGGTCTGTCTGGGTCTGCTACTACTACTGCTGCCACCATCGCCTCAAAAAAACCTCCTGAATCTGGAGCCGAGTGAAGATGATCCTGATCCAGACGAAAGAGCCGTTGCTGTTATCTTTCCCTTGCCATAAGCCGACCCCTGAGTAACCAGTCCCCTCTCCCGAGTCGACTGATCGTATTGTGCCTCTACTGCTGTAGCACACTTAACTACCGGCGCCAAGTCCGTACAACAGTGGGATGCCACAAAACTCCTCAAGTTGGACCTTAGTCTGTCCACGAACCTCTCAGCCCGACGCTCTTCATCCTCCGAAATGAAGGGCACAAACCTCCCAAGCAAAACAAATTTCATCTGATACTCGAGCACTGCCATGCTCCCTTAGGTCAATTCCATAAATTTCCTCTCCTTAGCCTTCTAGACATGCCTAGGGAAGTACTGCCCGTTGAACTCCTTCACAAATGTTTCCCATGGAATCTCCATGAGATTTCTATCTGCATAAGACAAGCTCTTCAAAGTAGTCTACTAATCATAAGCATCATCCTTCAACATGAAGGTTGTAAGGATTGAGGTTTCGGATCCGGTTATCGGGTCAGTTTTCAGGGTCGGACCCCTTAGTTTGGGCCCTGGTGGGGCTGAAAATTAGTTTCCTTTTCAAGATCGACGCGGTTTAAACGGAGTCCATCAATGTGGACGTATTTTAAGTTGTGCCACGTAGGCTGGCCTTGGGGCGCGAGAGTACGACCCCGGTCTTATCGTCTGAATGGCGTCTTGTATGGACGACGCCATTTAGAGTACGACCCTGCTTTGTCAGAGTACAGCCCGGTCTTGTCATCTGAATGACGTCGGACTTAGTCAACGCGTTTTCCTCAGTTTCTATTTGACCGCGCGAACCCTCCCTCCTTTTCCTCATTCTCTCCTTTCTCCTCTCTCTCCTCTCTTCCCTCCGATCTTCGGCGAACCCTTCCCCCTCTCCTTGCTTTCCTCCCTCCATTCCATCTCTCCCTCCACTCCATCAACCTCCTAACTCCCACCACTACCACCACCATCTCCTCCGCGGCGTTTTTCTCTCCGGACGGCAGCCGACGTCCCGGTGGAGTAACGGCATCCACGGCGGTACCGGCGACGGCGTATGGCGAGGCGGGTTGGCGGCTTGGAGCTAGGAGGAGTTCGAATAACCGGTAGGGTGACGATCCTCGTTGTATTTCGTTTAAAAACCATGTTTTTCTCGCTTTGGAGCATGTTTAGGGGTTTTCTTGGAGTGAAAATACTAATTGCATGTAATGAGAATTTGGGTGTTTTAATGGGTATTTAGGTTCTTCTCCTCTTTCTCCACTTTTTTTGTGTTTTTACATGATTTGGGGGAGGAAATCACACCCCATGGATTGGGAGATGGCGGAGGAAGAACCTGTTTGTGAGGGTTAAATGGCGTCGGGGGACAGTAACGCCTTTTAGAAAGGCGGCATCCACCCGCGACGCGATTTAGCCCAAATAACAGACTCTGTCTCTGGACTGATGAGCGTCTAAGGACAGCGACGTCTTTTGAACGGCGACTTCCATGCCCGACGCGTTTTAAGTCAGATCACCCCGAGGCCTATCTCTGTTTCTTTCGTTATCAGGCGACTAGGGACAGCGACGCCTTTTAAAAGGTGACCCCTATGGACGACGCATTTTAGGCTATCTTCCGAGGCCAGTTTTCACATGAACCAGTTTAGGAGTCTTGAATGACGTAGGCCTTGGGCGACGCGATTCAAGGCAGAAAGACAGAATCTCATTAATTCCTGCAATTAACATGTGTTTACATTGATAGATAGTTTGGTTAATTGCATATTTGAGAACATACTTGAGGACGATGATTTCTATGTGATCGGATCGCACCGTGTTGTGTTTTGTGCGATCGTGGGCCTAGAGTGACAGTTGTTAGCGCTTAGGCACCCTGTGTCGGTGTGGGAGTGACACGGTGCCGGTGTGGGAGTGGCGAGGTGACGCCTAGAGAGAGGGTTACCTGGTGTACCCCGGGGTATAGCTAGTACTGGTGTGGGAGTGATACATTCGGAGTGTCACTCGTGCTGGGGGAAGCAGAACCACCTGGAGCCTGTCAGGCCGGAGTAGCCAGCGCGCTATCCGAGGGGTTGCTGTTTGGTCTCAGTGGGTCGGAGTTTCTCGCATTCGGCCGTGTGGTTGGCGTGTTTTGCCGAGACGCTGGTTGTGGGCTCCATGGTAGAATGGTTTCAGAATTGTGCATGTTATATTTCGAATGCATGTGTTTTATATCGAAATCTAGGAATTATGTTTACTGCTTTACTTGCTTAAATTATCTATATTTATGTTGTTGCACTTGTGGGTGCATGAGTGGGCAGTGGAGATCGAAGGATCCCTACTGAGTCTTTTCAATGAGACTCACCCCTGCGGTTTTCAGGTGAGGGTTCCAGGCAGGCGTAGCGAGGAGAGTGTTGCTTTGGGTCGCGCGCCAACAGCCGTTGTTCCGAGGTATGCCCCGATGTGGTTGTCATTTTATTTTCTGGCATGTATGCTTAATTATTTCCTTTCTGTTTGAGTATGTAATTATTTGCTGAGTCGAGTCGCATTGTAATAATTTTTAATTCTTGCATTTCCTTTTTAATTCAATGCGATGTGAATGTTTAGCTTAGTTTATTATTTATTTCCCAGACTTATCAAGATCCTGGTTTGGCTCCCAATTAATGATTCGGTACCTATTTAGTAATCGGATCCTTTGTCCGGATCAGACAGCAAGGGTCAGACAGCAGGGGAAAGACAGCAAGGGAAAGACAGCAGCAGCAGCTCCTTCGTCCGGATCAGGATCGTCTTCACTCGGCTCCAGATTCAGGAGGTTCTTTCGAGGTGGTGGCAGCAGCAGCGGCAACAGCGGTAGTAGCAGACCCATGTAGAGCCAACAGAGTCAGTCGATGTCCAGTGCTCAGCAGGAGGCAGCTCAGAGGCTTCCGGCAACTTGTCGACATTGTGGTGGTACTCATGGTGGGACTCAGTGTCCTGCATTTTCTGGGAGGTGTTAACTTGTGGACAGCAAGGCCATTTGGCGAGGTATTGCCCGCAGGGGCATGGTCAGGGGCAGGGACCAGGTGATCAGAAGAAGCTGAGGACCCAAGGGAGAGTTCTAGCTATCACCAGCAAGGAGGCCCGTGCGTCCAACTTGGTGGAAAGTACACTTTTTGTCCTTAAGAACTCTGCGCATGTGTTAATTGATTCGGGTGCTTCGCATTCTTTTATTTCTGAGCAATTCGTAGATATTCTTTCTGCACCCGTTGATGAGATGTCTGATGGACTGATGGTAGAGGTGCCTTCTGGGGATTTCATGTTGTCTTAGAATTGTTTGAGTGAGGTTCCATTGACCATTGAGGGCCAGGAGTTGCTTGCCCAATTAGTTGTGCTTGCCATTCGCGACTTTGATGTCATCTTGGGCATGGACTGGTTGGAGGCTTATTATGTCGAGGTGGACTGCTACAGGAAGATGGTTCATTTCTCTATTCCGGACATCCCGACCTTCTACTTCCAAAGTATTAGGCTCTCTTCTCGTGGTATTCTTATTTCTGCCTTTAAAGCCCAGAGATTGGTTGTTGGTGGTTGTGAGGCTTTCCTGGCCTCTGTTGTTTTAACTGATGTTAGTAGTAGTTCTGGTCCTTGGGAGGTGCCTGTAGTTTGTGACTTTGTTGATGTGTTTCCTGAGGAGTTGCCTGACCTTCCTCCTCAGCGAGAGGTTGAGTTTACTATCGAGCTTGCACCCGGTACAGCGCCCTGGTCTAAGACCCCATATCGGATGGCTCCGGCCGAACTCGTTGAGTTGAAGGCGCAGTTACAGGAATTGCTGGATAAGGGTTTTATTCGTCCCAATACTTCTCCATGGGGTGCTCCAGTTCTATTTGTCAGGAAGAAGGATGGTTCTCTGAGGTTGTGTATTGATTATAAACAGCTGAACCAGGTGACGATAAAGAACAAGTACCCACTTCTGAGGATCGATGATCTGATGGATCAATTGCAGTCTGCGAAGGTGTTTTCAAAGATTGACTTGAGATTAGGGTATTATCAGATGAGGATCCATAAGGTTGATGTTAGTAAGTCGGCCTTTAGGACTCGGTATGGACATTATGAGTTTTTGGTTATGCCTTTTGGCTTGACCAATGCTCTGGCGGCTTTTATGGATTTGATGAACCGGGTCTTCAGGGCCTACCTAGATCAGTTTGTGGTGGTATTTGTAGATGATATTTTGGTATACTCTTCTTCTGAGGAAGAGCATGCCACACATCTTCAGGTGGTATTGCAGGTTCTGAGAGAGCACAAACTCTATGCCAAGTTTAGTAAGTGTGAATTCTGGCTAGATAAGGTGCACTTGCTGGGGCATGTCATTTCTGGAGATGGCATTGCAGTGGATCCAACCAAGATTGAGGCAGTGATAGACTGGAGCAGATCGACAACTGTAACTGAGATCAGGAGCTTCTTAGGGTTAGCAGGATATTACAGATAGTTTGTCCAGGGTTTTTCTTCGATAGAGAATCCCTTGTCAAGGTTGACTCGTAAGGGAGTTCGTTTCATGTGGACCGAGGAATGTGAGCGGAGTTTCATTAAGTTGAAGACTCGCCTCACTTCAGCTCCAGTGCTGGTGCTTCCATCAGGTTCCGGTGGATTTGTGGTTTATTCAGATGCATCTCGTCAAGGTTTGGGTGTGGTTCTAATGCAGCATGGTAAGGTCGTGGCCTATGCTTCTAGGCAGCTGAAGAAGCATGAGGAGAACTATCCCACTCATGACTTAGAGTTGGCAGCTGTGGTGTTTGTACTAAAGATCTGACGGCACTAATTATATGGAGAGAAATTCTAGGTTTTTACCGATCACAAGAGCCTGAAGTATGTATTCACGCAGAAAGATCTGAACTTGAGGCAACGCAGGTGGATGGAGTTCATCAAAGATTATGATATCGACCTTTCATATCATCCGGGCAAGGCAAATGTGGTGGCAGACGCCTTGAGTCGGAAGACGGTCGTTTCATATCTTATGGTTCAAGAATGGAGGTTATTTGAGTAGGTTGTGGAACCTTCCTTTAGGGTTCCGCGAGAGGCTGATAGAACCGTGTTGGCCAGCTTAACTGTGAGGCCAGCAGTGTACCATGCTATGATCGAGGCTCGGAGGGTAGATGCAGAGTTACCGCAGGTTCTCCAAACACCAGAGGTGGAGTTGTGGGATGATGGTATAGTCAGATTTAGAGGCAGACTCTATGTCCCAGCCGAGGAAGACGTGTGCAGGAGTGTCCTGGATGAGGCGCACCATTCTAGATATGCAGTGCATCCCGGAACGACTAAGATGTATCATTGTTTGAGGAGGCACTTTTGGTGGCCTGTTATGAAGAAGGACGTGGCTGATTATGTGGCAAGGTGCCTGCCTTGCCAGCAGGTTAAGGTAGAACACTAGAGACCAGGAGGATTGCTGCAGCCTTTGCCAATCCCAGAATGGAAATGGGAACACGTGACTATGGACTTTGTGATGGGATTACCTGTGTCCCCTGGTAGAAGAGACGCGATCTGGGTCATTGTTGATCGATTGACCAAGTCGGCACACTTTTTGGCTATTAGGAAAGACTGGTCAGTCGGTAAGTTGGCTAAGTTATTTGTGGATCGGATCATCTCTCTGCACGGGGTGCCCTTATCCATCGTGTCAGACCGGCATCCGAGATTTACTTCTAGATTCTGGAAGAGTTTTCAGAAGGCCTTGGGCACGCAGTTAGCCTTCAGCTCGACTTACCATCCCGAGACTAATGGGCAGTCGGAGAGGACCATTCAGACACTGGAGGATATGCTCAGGGCGTGTTGTCTAGACTAGGGAGGTTCTTGGGAGCAGCACCTGTCTACAGTGGAGTTTGCCTACAACAACAGTTATCATTCCAGTATCGGCATGGCGCCTTATGAGGCATTGTACGGGTGGCCGTGTCGATCTCCTGTGAATTGGTCTGAGATTGGCGAGAGGCAGATAACAGGGCCAGAGTTGGTTCAGCAGTGTGCTGAGGTTGCCAGAGTGGTGCAGCAGAGGTTGACTACAGCTCAGAGTAGACATAAGAGTTATGTAGACGTCCGTAGCAGACCGCTTGAGTTTGAGGTTGGAGACCATGTGTTTCTCTGAGTCTCACCCTCCAAGGGTGTGATGAGATTCGAAAAGCGAGGTAAGCTAAGTCCGCGATATGTTGGGCCTTTTCTCATTCTTGCTCTAATTGGGGAAACGCCGTATCAGCTAGCCTTGCCGCCCAGTCTTGCAGGAGTGCACGGTGTGTTCCATGTTTCTTTGCTGAGGAAATATGTTCAGGATCCATCTCATGTGTTGGACTTTTCAGAGTTGGAGGTCGCTGAGGACTTGTCCTTTCCAAAATTTTCAGTACGTATTGAGGATCGCCGGGAACAGGTCCTACAGAACAAGGTTGTTCCTCTGGTTAAGGTGATTTGGCAGCATCGTTCCGGAGGCGAGGCTACCTGGGAGCGAGAGGATGAAATGCGGGAGCAGTTTCCCTACCTTTTCCCGTAAGTTTTCTGGTGAGCTTGTACCATTATTTTTTCGATCTTGTTACTTTTAGCAGCAATTTCGGGGACGAAATTCTTTTAAAGGGGGGAGAATGTAAGGATTGAGGTTTCGGATCTAGTTATCGGGTCAGTTTTCGGGGTCGGACCCCTGAGTTTGGGCCCTGGTGGGGCTGAGACTTAGTTTCCTTTTCAAGCTCGACGCGGTTTAAACGGAGTCCATCAATGTGGACGTATTTTAAGTTGTGCCACGTGGGCTGGCCTCGAGGCGCGAGAGTACGACCTCGGTCTTATCGTCTGAATGGCGTCTTGTATGGACGACGCTATTTAGAGTACGACCCTGCTTTGTCAGAGTACGGCCCGATCTTGTCATCTGAATGACGTCGGACTTAGTCAACGCATTTTCCTCAGTTTCTATTTGACCGCGCAAACCCTCCCTCCTTTTCCTCATTCTCTCCTTTCTCTTATCTCTCCTCTCTTCCCTCCGATCTTCGGCGAACCCTTCCCCCTCTCCTTGCTTTCCTCCCTCCATTCCATCTCTCCCTCCACTCCATCAACCTTCTAACTCCCACCACAACCGCCACCATCTCCTCCGCGGCGTTTTTCTCTCCGGACGGCAGCCGACGTCCCGGTGGAGTAACGGCATCCACGGCGGTACCGGCGGCGGCGTATGGCGAGGCGGGTTGGCGGCTTGGAGCTAGGAGGAGTTCGAATAACCGGTAGGGTGACGATCCCCATTGTATTTCGTTTAAAAACCATGTTTTTCTCGCTTTGGAGCATGTTTAGGGGTTTTCTTAGGGTGAAAATACTAATTGCATGTAATGAGAATTTGGGTGTTTTAATGGGTATTTAGGTTCTTCTCCTCTTTCTCCACTTTTTTTGTGTTTTTACACGATTTGGGGGAGGAAATCACACCCCATGGATTGGGAGATGGCGGAGGAAGAACCTGTTTGTGAGGGTTAAATGGCGTCGGGGGACAGTAACGCCTTTTAGAAAGGCGGCTTCCACCCGCGACGCGATTTAGCCCAAATAACAGACTCTGTCTCTGGACTGATGAGCGTCTAAGGACAGCGACGCCTTTTGAACGGCGACTTCCATGCCCGACGCGTTTTAAGTCAGATCACCCCGAGGCCTATCTCTGTTTCTGTCGTTATCAGGCGACTAGGGACAGCGACGCCTTTTAAAAGGCGACCCCTATAAACGACGCATTTTAGGCCATCTTCCGAGGCCAGTTTTCACATGAACCAGTTTAGGAGTCTTGAATGACGTCGGCCTTGGGTGACGTGATTCAAGATAGAATCTCATTAATTCCTGCAATTAACATATGTTTATATTGATAGATAGTTTGGTTAATTGCATATTTGAGAACATACTTGAGGACGATGATTTCTATGTGATCGGATCGCACCGTGTTGTGTTTTGTGCGATCGTGGGCCTAGAGTGACAGTTGTTAGCGCTTAGGCACCCTGTGTCGGTGTGGGAGTGACACGGCGCTGGTATGGGAGTGGCGGGGTGACGCCTAGAGAGAGGGTTACCTGGTGTACCCCGGGGTATAGCTAGTACTGGTGTGGGAGTGATACATTCGGAGTGTCACTCGTGCTGGGGGAAGCAGAACCACCTGGAGCCTGTCAGGCCGGAGTAGCCAGCGCGCTATCCGAGGGGTTGCTGTTTGGTCTCAGCGGGTCGGAGTTTCTCGCACTCGGCCGTGTGGTTGGCGTGTTTTGCCGAGACGCTGGTTGTGGGCTCCGTGGTAGAATGGTTTCAGAATTGTGCATGTTATATTTCGAATGCATGTGTTTTATATCGAAATCTAGGAATTGTGTTTACTGCTTTACTTGCTTAAATTATCTATATTTATGTTGTTGCACTTGTGGGTGCATGAGTGGGCGGTGGGGATCGAAGGATCCCTACTGAGTCTTTTCAATGAGATCCTAGTTTATTATTTATTTCCCAGACTTATCAAGATCCTGGTTTGGCTCCGAATTAATGATTCGGTACCCATTTAGTAATCGAATCCCCGATTATAGGGTGGCGGGTCGTTACAATGGTAGCCAACGGAGTCCTCTCAACTGTCGCACAGTCCATGGTATCGAAAGTCTTCTCTAGCTCCTTCAACCAATGAACGGCCTCATCTGGGTTGGGACGGCCGGAAAAGTGAGGTGGCTTCAGCTTCAGGAATCTTTCTAGAGCAGTTGAAGGCCCTCCCCGAGCGCTAGAACTCTCACTAGGGTCTCGAGTCTGATATCTGGTCATTGTGTCCATCATAGCCTCCATAAAATGCTCCATATTCGGCCTAGCGGCCTCAGACCCACTAGGAACATCTCCCTGCTCCCTAATAATTGGCACTCTCTTCCTAGGAGCTATCTAATCACCTACAGTCACAAGAATCGAAAATTCTAATTAGAATCCAAAACCTACACTACTGCTGTGCCAGTACGGGATAATGCATTTATTTACTGAAATTACTGTATTTAACCTAGTTATTCATCTATTTGCCAGACCGAATGCTCTGATACCAACTCTAACGACCCGTCACCCTATAATCGGAGATCTGATTACTAAATGGGTACTGAATCATTAAAATTGGAGCTAAGCCAGGATCTCGATAAGTCTGAAAAATAAATGATAAACTAAGCTAAACATTCCACATCACATCGAATTGTAAAGGAAGTACAGGAATTAAAAATTATTACAATTCGACTTGACTCAGCAAATAATTACATATTCCAACTGAAAAGAAATAATTAAGCATACAGGTTTGAAAGAAAGATAACAACTATATCGGGGCATACCCTGGAATAGTGGTTGCTGGCGTGCAACCCAAGACAACACCCTCCATGCTACGCCTGCCTCGAACCCTCACATGAAAACCACAGGGGTGAGTCTCATCAAAATGGACTCAGTAGGGATCCTTCGATCCCCACCACCCACTCACGCACCCACGAGTGCAGCAACACAAATATAGGCAATCTAAATAAATAAAGTAGTAAACACAACTCCCAAAGATTCCCAAATTTCGATATAAAACACATGCATTTGTAAATGCAACATGCACAACTCTGAAACCACTCCACCATGGAGTCCACAACCAGCGTCTCAGCTAAACACACAAACCACGTGGCCGAACGTGCAAAACACCGACCCGCTGGGACCAAACAGCAACCCCTCGGATAGCGCGCTGGTTACTCTAGCCTGTCTAGCTCTAGGTGGTTATGCTTCCCCCAATACGAGTGACACTCCGAATGTACCACTCCCACACCGGTACTAATATACTCTAGGGTACACCAGGTGACCATCTCTCTAGGCGTCACCCCACCACTCCCACACCGGTGTGGTGCCTAAGTGTAACGACCCGCCACCCTATAATCGGGGATCCGATTACTAAATGGGTACCGAATCATTAATTTTGGGACCAAACCAGGATCTAGTAAGTCTGGGAAATAAATAATAAACTAAGCTAAACATTCACATCGCATTGAGTCGAAATAAAAGTGCAGGAATTAAAATTATTACAATGCGACTCGATACAGCAAATAATTACATTCTCCAACAGAAGGAAATAATTAAACATACAGGCCAAAGATAATTAACAACTACATCGGGGCATACCCCGGAACAACCGCTGAAGACACACTACACCCGGCCGCACGCGCCGCTCTAAGTCTGCTGGGAGTCCTCACCTGAAAACCGCAGGGGTGAGTCTCAAGACAAGACTCAGTAGGGATCCTTCGATCCCCACTGCCCACACACACACCCACAAGTGTAAAGTACAGCTAACAGTAAAGTAACAAGTGTAGTGGCAGGTACGATATCTAATTCTCTACGTGAGAACACATGCGGTCGAAATATAATAATCATGCACATTCTAAGCCAACCGTTAGAAAATCCACAACAGCCGTCCCGATAGAACTCGCCGACCGTACAAACAACAGTGGGAAAAACCTCGACCCGCTGAGACCAAGGAGTAGCCCCTCGGATAGCACGCTCGCTACTCCGGCCCAACCGGCTCAGGTGACTACCCCTTCCCTCAGCATGAGTGACTCTCCGAATGTACCACTCCCACACCGGTACTAGCTGACCCCGGGGTTCACCAGGTGACCCTCTCTCACTAGGCGTCACCCCGCCCACGCCCCCACCGGCGCTGTGCTCACGCCCCCACCAGCACAGGGTGATAAAGCGCTACAATGTCACTCCAGGTCCACAGTAACTGAAAACCCAACACAGTGCGATCCGGTCACGTGAAAATCCCGCGATCGCTCAACACATATAGAACCATCCAATCGTGAGGAATCCGTCTCTATCAGGTGCACTAAAACATGTGCAAACTATCTATCTAGCAATGTGAATACGTTTTACTGGCATGCATTAGTGAGATTCTGTCTTGAATCGCGTCGACCGAGGTCGACGCCATTCAAGCTCCATATACAGGTTCATATAAATCAGTCTTCAGAATCTGGCCTTAAAAGGCGTCGACCCTCATGGTCGCCTTTCAAAAGGCGTCGACATCCCCAGACGTCTTTCAACACGAAAATCCGGAATTCCCAAGGCCTTAACCAGGGGATTTCTGCCGTTAAAAACGCGTCATGGATTCCCGACGCCGTTCAAAAACGCGTCGTTTACCCCCGACGTCTGTTTGCCACAGAAATTCCAACCTGGCAGACTGTCTGTCAGTCGATTCATGTCTAAAAGGCGTCGTGATGGCCCGACGCCCTTCAAAAAGGCGTCGTCCATGCACGACGTCTTTCAACCCCAGGAACCATAACCGCCCTAAGCCCGAGGGCTCTCTTTCAACCCCAAATAACCCCAAAAATCATCCAAAATGGAGGGAAACGAGGAGCAATACCATCCATAGGCGAATACCCTCATAAAAATCCTAAACATGCTCATTCTAACCCCCGAAACCAAAGATCTACCACATGCATAAACGAGGAAAAACATGATTTTAAACACAACGCTATGGGGAACGTCACCCTACCGGACACTCGAACGCCTCCGAGCTTCAAGCCGTCCGCCTGTCTCGCCCCACGCCGCCGCCGGTACCGCCGAGGTCGTCCTAGCCCCACCGTGACGTCGGCCGCCGTCCGGAGAGTAGAACGCCGCAGTGGAAGTGGAGGTGGTAGGGGTAGGAGCTAGGTGGAGGATGGTGTGGAGGGAGAGGCGAAATGGTGTGAGGAAAAGAGGGAGGAGGAGGGGGTCGCCACCGGTCGCCGGAGGAGGAGGAGAGAAGGAGAGTAGGAGAAAAATGAGGGAAAGAAGGAGGGCTCGCGGGGTTAACCAGAGACTGGCTAAAACGCGTCGACAACTACGGACGCCTATCAGGTGACATGACGGCCGCTCTGACAAGATTCTGAAACGCGTCGTCCTACACAGACGCCATTCAGACAACTTGTCAGGGCCGTACTCTGACACACCCAGAGTCGCAGTCTGAAAGGCGTCGACCCACACGGACGCCGTTCAGACGACCTGACAGGGCCGTACTCTCGCGGCCCAAGGTCAGTCCACGTGGCACCCACGTGGCAGAACCTGAAACGCGTCTGCCACGGTGGACGCCGATTAAAACGCGTCTCGAGGTCCTGACGCGATTCGACTCAGAACCTCCGCCCCTCACAAGGGCTAGAACAACGGGGGTCCGACCCGAAAACCGGATCCGAAAGTCTCGATCCTTACACTAAGTGCTAACAATTGTCACTTTAGGTCTACGATCACACATAACGCAACACAGTGAGATCCGATCACGTAAAAATCCTCGTCTACGAAGTACGTTCCTAACATGCATTTAACCAAACTATCTAACAATGTAAATATATGTTAATTGCATGAATTAATGGGGTTCTGTCTTAAACTGCGTCGCCCGTGGCCGACATCATTCAAGATCCCTAAACTGGTTCAAATTTCGCAGAGTAACTGGGGCCAGGGATACTAGCCTGAATGGCGTCGCCCATGGCCGACGCTATTCAGCTCATTCTCCTGCGCTGGTCGGCAACCAGAAGAAATGGATCGTAAATGGCGTTGACTCAGGTCGACGCCTATATCAAATAGCGTCAGCCTTAGTGGACGTGTTTTACGCCCGAGACTGAGCCACACCGAAGGGTCCCTCTTCTCCCCAAAAACGCTCAAAAAATTCAAAAACACAAAAGAGATAAGGGGGGAAGTCTAATAACCAATTAAGCACCCAAAACCCCATTTATAAAAATGCCTATTTTCCTTAAAAACCCCCTTAAAATATGCTTTCTACCCAAAAATATCCACGCATATTGTATGTAAGGACTGAGGTTTTCGGATTCGGTTTTCGGGGTCGGACCCTGTAGTCCTGGCCCTAGTGGGGTCTGGAACTCTGTGTTGTTTCGCGTCGAGCCCGCGAGACGCGGTTTAAACGGCGTCCACCATGGCAGACGCGTTTCAGGTTCTGCCACGTGGGTGCCACGTGGACTGACTTTGGGCCGCGAGCGTACGGCCCTGTCAGGTCGTCTGAACGGCGTCCGTGTGGGTCGACGCCTTTCAGACTGCGACTCTGGGTGTGTCAGAGTACGGCCCTGACAAATTGTCTGAATGGCGTCTGTGAAGGTCGACGCGTTTCAGAATCTTGTCAGAGCAGCCGTCTTGTCACCTGATAGGCGTCCGTGCATGTCGACGCGTTTTAGCCAGCCTCTGGTTAACCCCGCGAGCCCTCCTTCTTTCCCTCATTTTCTCCTTCTCCCTTTCTCTCTTTCCCTCCGGCGAACTCCTCCTCCTCCCTCTTTTCCTCACACCATTTCGCCTATCCCTCCACTCCATCCTCTACCTGGCTCCTACCCCTACCACCTCCACTTCCACTGCGGCGTTCTACTCTCCGGACGGCGGCCGACGTCACGGTGGGGCTAGGACGACCTCGGCGGTACCGGCGGCGGCGTGGGGCGAGACAGGCGGACGGCTTGAAGCTCGGAGGCGTTCGAGGGTCCGGTAGGGTGACGTTCCCCATCGCACTGTGTTTAAGATCACGTTTTCCTCAATATGCATGTGGTAGATCTTCGGTTTTGGGGGTTAGAATGAGCATGTTTAGGAATTCTATGCGGGTGTTTGCCTATGAATTGTCTTGCTCTTCGTTTCCCTCCAGTTTGATTGATTTTCGGGGTTATTTGGAAGTGGGAAGGGAGCCCTCGGGTTTAGGGCGTTCCTGGTTCCTGGGCTTGAAAGACGTCGTGCATGGACGACGCCTTTTTGAAGAGCGTCGGGCCATCACGACGCCTTTTAGACAGGAATTGACTGACAGACAGTCTGCCCGGTTGGAATTTCTGTGGCTAAAAGACGTCATGGGTAGACGACGCGTTTTTGAACGGCGTCGGGAATCCATGACGCGTTTTTAACGGCAGAAATCCCCTGGTTAAGGCCTTGGGAATTCCGGATTTTCGTGTTGAAAGACGTCTGGGGATGTCGACGCCTTTTGAAAGGCGACCATGAGGGTCGACGCCTTTTAAGGCCAGATTCTGAAGACTGATTTATATGAACCTGTATATGGAGCTTGAATGGCGTCGACCTCGGTCGACGCGATTCAAGACAGAATCTCACTAATGCATGCCAGTAAAACGTATTCACATTGCTAGATAGATAGTTTGCACATGTTTTAGTGCACCTGATAGAGACGGATTCCTCACGATTGGATGGTTCTATATGTGTTGAGCGATCGCGGGATTTTCACGTGACCGGATCGCACTGTGTTGGGTTTTCAGTTACTGTGGACCTGGAGTGACATTGTAGCGCTTTATCACCCTGTGCTGGTGGGGGCGTGAGCACAGCGCCGGTGGGGGCGTGGGCGGGGTGACGCCTAGTGAGAGAGGGTCACCTGGTGAACCCCGGGGTCAGCTAGTACCGGTGTGGGAGTGGTACATTCGGAGAGTCACTCATGCTGAGGGAAGGGGTAGTCACCTGAGCCGGTTGGGCCGGAGTAGCGAGCGTGCTATCCGAGGGGCTACTCCTTGGTCTCAGCGGGTCGAGGTTTTTCCCACTGTTGTTTGTACGGTCGGCGAGTTCTATCGGGACGGCTGTTGTGGATTTTCTAACGGTTGGCTTAGAATGTGCATGATTATTATATTTCGACCGCATGTGTTCTCACGTAGAGAATTAGATATCGTACCTGCCACTACACTTGTTACTTTACTGTTAGCTGTACTTTACACTTGTGGGTGTGTGTGTGGGCAGTGGGGATCGAAGGATCCCTACTGAGTCTTGTCTTGAGACTCACCCCTGCGGTTTTCAGGTGAGGACTCCCAGCAGACTTAGAGCGGCGCGTGCGGCCGGGTGTAGTGTGTCTTCAGCGGTTGTTCCGGGGTATGCCCCGATGTAGTTGTTAATTATCTTTGGCCTGTATGTTTAATTATTTCCTTCTGTTGGAGAATGTAATTATTTGCTGTATCGAGTCGCATTGTAATAATTTTAATTCCTGCACTTTTATTTCGACTCAATGCGATGTGAATGTTTAGCTTAGTTTATTATTTATTTCCCAGACTTACTAGATCCTGGTTTGGTCCCAAAATTAATGATTCGGTACCCATTTAGTAATCGGATCCCCGATTATAGGGTGGCGGGTCGTTACATTGTATGCTTCAAAGCGGGAAAATTATGGTTTTAAACAAAACACCGCGAGGATCGTCACCCTACCGGTTACTTGAACTCCTCCTAGCTCCTAGCCGCTGCACCGCTACGCCACAAGCCACCGCCGGTACCACCGTGGATGTTGTCACTCCATCGGGACGTCGGCCACCGTCCGGAGAGAAATGCGCCGCGGAGAAGATGGTGGTGGTAGTGGTGAGGGGTAGGAGGTTGATGGAGCGGAGGAAGAGGAGGAATGGGGAGAGGAAAGGAAGGAGAAGGGGAAGGGGTTTCGGAGGTGTTCGGAGGGGAGGGGGAGGAGAGAGAGAGAGATGGAGAGAATGAGAGAAAAGAGGGAGGGTTTCAGAGCGTCAACTGAAATAGGCTAAAAACGCGTCGTTCTAGGAAGACGTTGTTCAGACGACAGGATGCGGGTCGTACACTGGCATATCTCTGAATGGCGTCTCCCATGGCCGACGCCATTCAGACGATCAGACCGGGGCCGTACACACGCGCCCCCACGCCCGCCTATGTGGCACTCCTGCAAAGCTCCTAAATGGCATCCCCTAAGGCTGACGTCGTTTAAAATCGCCTCGAGCAAGCTCGACGCAAAAAAGAACCCCAGCCCCAACCCCACAAGGGCTCAAACCAAGGGGTCTGATACCGAAACCAACTCGATAACCGGATCTGAAACCTCGGTCCTTACACTCAGGCCCGTGAGACAGGACTATCTGCTTATTCTCTGCCCAGATATCCTCCACTTGGCATTCAATAATATTATTCTCCACACTCTTATCGTCAATAATCGGATCTTCAGCCAATTTATCCTCCATTAAACCAATATGAGGACCAATTCATGCAACTCTAACAACTGATGTTGGCTTATTTAATGCATAGAATCTTACTAGACTTCTGTATTGCTAGACTCAAGGTTGCTTGTTTAATGCATAAAATCTTCCTCAAGTATAGATCTTGTGCTATCTGATCACTTCTCCAGAAAGCACAAACACTAAAAAGGCAAGTTTGTTTTTCTTGCCATGGCGTCAGTTGGTAGAAGAAGTCTATGATAGTACAAAGTGCATAGAAAGTCTAACAAATCTATCAGATAAAGATATGACAACAATCTCAGGCAAAAGGTATACCTAAAATATATCCTAAGAGTACCGGCTGATTTTAAGTTGAATTCAATAAAGTAATCATTAGTCGAAATAACAAGTTAATTGGATTGGCAATCCTTTAATCTAAGTCAAGAGTTTAAGACACAAACAATCACTAATCAAAGTGAGAATCTGGCCATTGATTGTAGTTACTAAGTGAGTGTCAATCTGGCTCACAAACAAACCATTATCTATATACAGGTGGTTCTCACTCATATTAGAAGAGTGACTTAATTTAAAATGCAAGAAATAATTAATCGAAGTGAAACTTATAGCTTAATCGAAGGGAAGTCTGAAAGCGAAACTTCGATTAGCATTATATCAGTAAGATATCCTAGAATGCTAATCAAAATGAAACTTAATGCACTATTTCGATTAAAACACAAAACACAATTCTAATGTGAGTTTTGATTAACATTATAAAGTAACTGAAATGGTTGCTTAAACATTAATCGATGTCAAACTTATACTTGACTCGAGGTGAATAACTTAACAGTAATTGAATGAAACTAAGTAACGTTAATTGATAAAAAGCTTACAACGTTAATCGATAAGAAGTTTTTTAATTCTCTAATTGAAGTGACTAAGTGAACATTAATCCAAGTGATAGTCACTTAATCAATAGAATACAGGTAAAATCAAATGGTTCTAGTGAAAATCTAGTTCGATTCATATAGAGAGCAATGTTTCGATTAGTATTGAGAAGTTCTAAACCTTAATCGGAGTTCTAGTTAACTCTTTAATCATAAAAATTAAAGAACCCTGAAAATTACTAAGTCATGTAGGTTACACAACTTATGATAGAATATGTCAGTAACTAAATTAATGAAACAAGGAAATTTCTCTCACTCTCATAGAAACAAAGTCTTGATATTTTCATAATATATTATCACGAAAACATGAGGAATATAAATACACAAATTACTCAACATGAAATGGAAGAAAAGGGAGTAGAGGAGGAGCAGGACCAATTTAAAGTAGTACCACTATCGCCACTACTACTTTCTAGGTTGGTACACCCACGACAACATCCAAGAGTTCAAGTCCATGATTGGACTTGGCTTTAGGGACTATCTAGTCTTTTAAAATATATCTAGCCATCATAAGGAGCTCGTAAAGATATTTCACAGGCTCTCTAGGAGAAGCTTCTTGGACTACCAGTTCAAGGCTTCCTTGGATATTCTCTGCCCTCGTTGTTGGCATCTACCAACTTATCCATGGAAGAACAGTCTACCATTGTGTGTGACCATCGTGTGCACATTGAGATAGGAGAATGTAGTTTCCAACATTTGAGAAGGTGTGAAGATGAGGCTCCTAGTGAGTTTTTTTGTCTCAGCGAGTCTTTAGGCGAGAAGGTATTGTGTTCTAGGCGTCCATGTGTGACTGTCGCACCTCTAGGGGGCTTGTGTAGGCCATTAGTAGCACCCACTTTTCGTCCCTCCCAAATAGCATTAGTAGCTGCATCCTGATCCATAATAGTGTTACTATTAGGTGGCCTAAAAGCCAATCCGATACTGTAAATTATTCAGTTTATTAATATAATGGCAACGTTTCATTGTGTGTAATTAATTCGATCTATGTTTATTGTATCATGATGAAGTCCATGGACATGGGCTACAACCTTCGGATTATGATGAGATCATAATTACAGGACCGAAGACTTATAAACTCATGTTCGTAATCATTCCTAGTCGGAGGATGTTTGAAAAGGACATCAAACATCCAGATAGACTAGTACAGGTTTCTTCAGCTCATATGATGAGGGTGACTGATCCTATAAGTCACTTGTGTGGAGATACTATGTTGGACCTGTAGCTGCTCATTGGTGAATGAGTTCATTGAACTGATCCGACCTTGAATCGTTGGATGGTCTATACCTAACTGTTAACCAGCTCGATTCTTTTGTTACGGTTGTGTAGATAATCCTTAGACCTGAGACACCAAAGATCTTGTTGGTACATCTCTGAACTTTGACCTTGATTAATTAAACCCTAACCATGGGTTATCAATAAGTCAAGTGAACGGGTTCAGGGAGATGCCCTCGAAGGTAATTGTGTGTTCAATACGGGATCATCCGCTTTCGGTAATATGAGAGAAAATGTTCCAGGAATGATGTGCTTAAGTCCCTGGCCAAGGCGGACAACGTTTTAGATAAACGGTTATCTGATATAGTTTAGCAGCATCTGATTCAAGTGAATCGACCGGCTAGAGTTTGACAGTAAACCATGTGTTGGGTTCTCGGCATTTCTCCGGATCACGAACGCAAGGGAATAAAATATGCGATCCGTTTCCCATTTCGAAAAACCAAAATTCCGATAATCGGATTATCAGATCTTACCGTGTGCGGATTCGAATCCGCAACCGTTAGGTTCCGTCGGTATGACACTGCAAGCCGCGCAAGCGCCTGGCCTCTAGCGGAGTCTACGCGATCCTCCTCAAGATAGATATCCTCACGTTCCTCGTTCTTCGCAACCCACGAAGTCTCCACCGTTCGCCGCAACGATTGCCGCAACGCGCGGATGATTTCCCGTCGAAAGGGAGTCGGAGAAGCAGCAAAGCAGATCTGGAGGTCCCGATTCTTCTAAGGCACCAGAGAGAGAGAAAAAGAGAGGAGGGGGCGGCTAGGGTTAGCAGCAGCCTGGCCTACTCAGCCCGTTCGGTATATTTTATACTAAGTGCGCAGTTTTTCATAAAAATCCCCGGTTAATATAAAACCTACTTATTTATCCATCGCCTTGAAAATCATTTGCGTGTGACCCTCTAGGCCTAATAACCAGTCTGGTTAATGGCCCAATAAGCCCAGTGACTCCTCACTGGCCTGATTAATCAATTAATAACTCATATTAATTAATTAATCAATCAAATCAATGTCGTACATCAAATTCGATCGGGCCTCTGATCACGTTGGGTGCCAAGCAACACCGCGTGAACCCGTAAGGTATCGCGGTTAAGTAACCCACTCTTGGAACCTTTTTGCCGACAGTTACCGCATGGATATAGTCCTTCATTCGTACAATGCTCTTGAGTCAACTCAGGGTATGGTGTACTGTCAAACTCTAACCGGTCGACTCACTTGGATCGGATGCTGCCGAATAATATTGGAAAACTCTTTTTCCGATATTATCGTCTGCCCTGACTAGGGACTTCCGTGCATCCTTCCTAGAGCATTCTCTCTCTAAGTACCGAGAGCGAATGATTCCTTATTGACACTCAATTCCCTTCGATAGTATTCTGCTGTACCCGATCCTTGGCTATTTAGAATCATGTGGTTAGAGATTCATAAACTAAGGTCAAAGCATAAAAGTCCACCGACAAGGTGTCCTTGGTGTCTCAGGTCCGAGGACCATCCACGCAACTGCGACAATAGAATCAAGCTGGTTGACAGTGAAGTACATTACCATCCAGCGATTCAGTCGGATCAGTTCAGTGAACTCATTTTCTAATAAGCACCTACAGATTCACCTTAGTGTCTCCACACAAGTGACTATGTGATCAGTCACCCTCATCTTATGAGCGGGAGTAATATGTACTAGTCTAACCGGATATCCGATGTCCTTCTCGGATATCCTCCGACTAGGAACTATTCAGAATATGTGTGTTTAAGTGATCAGTCTCACTAGTATGATCTCATCATAATCTGATCATATCGCACATTTTCACGGACTTCATTATGAGACAATAATAATGAATTATACATAATGAATATAATGCCATTATATATTAATAAATGAACGAGATTATAAAGTCATATTGGCTTGTAGGCCACCTAAGACTAACACCATGCCCTAGGTCGATTCGGGAACATTGCACGGATGAGGGATTATATATGCGCGGTAACCATTGACGGAAAGGTTCCCATAAAGGGTTGCGATAACCCCAATGCCATCCGGGATCACACGATGTTACTTGGCATCCAACGTGATCGGAATCTCGTCCGAATTTATTGTGGGACATTAAATTCGGCTGATTAATTAATATAGGGATATTAATTAATTCAGTGGGTCTGTAAAGAGTTACTGAGCTTAATGGGCCATTGACTGGATTGGTATTTGGGCCTAGAGGGTCACACGCAAAAGGTTTTCAAGTCGATGGATAATTTGACAGGATTTCGGATAAGTGTGGGTTTTTATGAAAAATTGAAAAAACACTTATTATAAAAGAACGGCTGCTAGGTCGAGGGCCAGCAACCCTAACCTAGCCGCCGCCCTCTCTCTCTCTTCTGGCCGCACGTCTCAAGTTGGCCCTCTGGAGGCTCTGCTCAGGCTCCTGACAGCTCCGCCTTCCGTCCGACGGGAGTTTTCGAATCCGCATGTTGCGGCAAATTACGAGTAGCCAGACGGGATCCACGAACACTGCATCGAGCGAGGAGGCGAGGACGATCCATCGCGAGGAGAACCGCGTGGACACCACTAGAGGTTAGGCACCTGCGCGGCTTGCGGCATCGCTCTGACGGAACCGGAGAACTAACGCGGATTCGAATCCGCGTAAGGTAAATAAGATTTGCTGATTTATTTTTGTTGATCGAAACGGGATAGATCCGATCCTAATTATTTATTTCCGCTGCATTTTCGGTCGGATCTCGACACTGCGAACCCAACAGTGGTATCAGAGCCAGGTTCCACTGTGTTTTCCCCATTTCGATCTCCATATTGATATTTTTTATAATTAATTCCATGCCTAGTTTTGATTTTAATTGCATGTGATGTGTTCATGAGATGAGCACAATGAATTAACAGTTAATTATTGCATTAAAATCGGATTTTTTATGTACTCATTTCGTGTTCTTCGTCCGACGGAGAACGGCCATGGATTGGCACCTTCTTGGGCCCCCTAAGGGTTGGGGATGGTTCACCGGCGCAGGGATCCCCCTAGTGGGATCGTCCGTCGCCGGAGACCCTATGGCCAACGCCGAAAGGGAAGGCCGACCAACCCCTTCTCTTCTTTCTCTCCTGCGTTTGAAGAAAAGGGAGGGGGGGGGGGGGGCATCCTCGGTGTCGGCCCCGCCGGTCGTTGCCTACAGGGCAGGTCGGCAGCGGCTGGGGCTGGCCCCTTCTCGCTCTGCAACGCAGCTAGGGGAAACCCTAGCTGTGTCGGGCAAGGAAGGGGGGCGGCCGAGCCAGGCTGGCCCCTGGGCTTGAGCCAGCCCGGCGCCCAACTCGGGCCAGGCCCGCCCCTTGGGGAAGGTTTGGGTCCGGTCGAGCCGCTGACTGGGCTTGGTTCAGTGACTGGACCGGGCCCAGTTCGCCAAGCCCCTTTAGCCCTATCCAATTTTTTTTCTTTTTGGCCCTTTAATCCCATATTAGTCTATTTAATGCCATTTTTAATTACAGAGTTTAATTTAAATTTAAAATGAGATTTTATAATTTAATTATATTATGTTTTTAATTGTTAATGGCCTATAAATAGATTGTGGGGTTATTTTAACAATTGTTGTTGACTACTTATTTAATCTAATTGTTGAATTAAAGGACATTAAAAGGGATTAATTTAATTGTTAAATTAATTTTTAATGCCTGAAAAAAAATAACTGGCATGGAATATTATAAATTTGTCAATTTGAAGTTTATGCACATTTAATGTAATGTACATTGATTGCTTGTTTAAATTCTGATTTAAATCAACATGAATATATTATATTTTTGAAAATTCAAATCCAATTTCGTTTGATCCCTGGTTTTTGAAACCAAAATTAAATATTTTCAAAAAAGTTTTTATTTAGCCATGTGATGTGCAATGAATGAGTGGTTTGTTTAATTAAAACTACTTGGTGGTCATGGATGAGCACTTAAAATTTAGCTTGTGGATGTGGATCAATAATGTGTAATTGTGTGGTTTATTATCTGTTAATAAATAGAGGTCTGCGAACCTCTCCCTCTCCCATATTCTATTGTGTCTCTACCTGTAAGGATTGAGGTTTCGGATCTAGTTATTGGGTCAGTTTCGGTGTCAGACCCCTTAGTTTAGCCCCCTGTGGGGCTGGGGGATAGGTTCTTTATCGCGTCGATCTTGCGAGACGAGGTTCAAACGGCGTCCTGTTAGAGGGACGTGTTTTAGAGTGTGACATGTTAGTGCCATGTAGGCGCCACGTGGGCCAGTTTCGGACCGCGAGAGTACGGCACCGGTCTTGTCGTCTGAATGACGTCGGTATTGGGCGACGCATTTTAACTAGTTTCGGTTTAAACCCGCGAACCCTCCCTCCTTTTCCTCATTTCTCTCATCTTCCTCTCTCTCCTCCCTCTCTCCGATCCCTTCACTCTCCCTTCCCCCTTCTCTTTTCTTTTCCTCTCCCTCCACTCCATCACCCCCCCCCCCCCCCCCCGCCCCCCCGCTAACTTCCACCACTACCACCACCATTTCCTCCGCGGCGTATTGCTCTCCGGACGGCGGCCGACGTCCCAGTGGAGTAACGGCATCCACAGCTGTACCGGCGGCGGCTTGTGGCGTGGCGGTTCAGCGGCTTGGAGCTCGGAGGAGTTCAAGTAACCGGTAGGGTGACGATCTCCGTTGTGTTTTGATTAAAACCATGTTTTTCCCGCTTTGGAGCATGTTTAGGGGATATTTGGAGTGAAAATGGTCACTTTATAAATTGGGGAATGGTAGGCTTTAACGGGTATTTGGATTCTCCTCCTCCTTCCCTATTTGGTACGTTTTTATGTGAATTGGGGGTAGAATTTCCATTTTATGTACTCGGAAGGCTGGGGGAAACCTGTTTGCGAACGCTAAATGGCGTCTTGCGACAGCGATGCCATTCTAAATGGCGGCTGCCTCCCAAGACGCGATTTAGCCCAGTTCATCCCGAACCCTGATTTTGTTTCTGTCGTGAATGACGACTAGGGACAACGACGTCTTTTGAAAGGTGAGTACTTTGCACGACGCGATTTAGGTCATTTTCTTAGGCCAGGTTTTACATGAACCAGTGTAGGAGTCTTGAATGACGTCGGCTACGGGCGACGCGATTCAAGACAGAACTTTATTAATCCATATAATTAACACATGTTTACATTGTTAGATAGTTTGGTTAAAATGCATGCTTAAAACCATACTTCGAAATCGAGGATTTTTACGTGATCGGATCGCACTGTGACGTGTTTTGTGCTATCGTGGACCTAGAGTGACAGTTGTTAGTGCTTAGGCACCCTGTGTCGGTGTGGGAGTGACACGACGCCGGAGTGGAGTGGTGGGGTAACACGTAGAGAGATGGTCACCTGGTACCCCGGGATATAGCTAGTACCGGTGTGGGAGTGGTACATCGGAGTGTCACTCGTGCTGAAGGAAGCATAACCACCTAGAGCCGGTTAGGCCGGAGTAGCCAGTGCGCTATCCGAAGGGTTGCTGTTTGGTCTCAGCGGGTCAGTGTTTTCTGCGTTCGGCCGCGTGGTTTGCGCGTTTAGCCGAAACGCTGGTTTTGGACTCCGTGGTGGATTGGTTTTTTTAGTTGTGTTTACTGCTTTATTTATTTAAATTGCCTTTATTCGTGTTGTTGCACTTGTGGGTGCGTGAGTGGGTGGTGGTGATCGAAGGATCCCTATTGAGTCTATTTTGGTAAGACTCACCCCCTGCGGTTTTCAGGTGAGGGTTCCAGGCAGGCATAGCGTGGAGGGTTTTGTCTTGAGTTGTGCGCCAGCAACCATCGTTCCGGGGTATGCCCCGATGTAGTTGTTATTTTCCTTTCAGGCCTGTATGCTTAATTACTTCTTTTCAGTTGGAATATATAATTATTTGCTGAGTCAAGTTGAATTGTAATAATTTTTAATTCCTGCACTTTCTTTACAATTCAATGTAATGTGGAAGTTTAGCTTAGTTTATCATTTATTTTCCAGACTTATCGAGATCGTGGTTTGGCTCCAAATTTTAATGATTCGGTATCCATTTAGTAATCGGATCCCGGATTATAGGGTGGCAGGTAGTTACAATTTGTATCAAAACATTCGGTCTGGCAAATAAATGAATAACTAGGTTAAATACCAAAATTTCAGCAAATAAATGCATTATCCCGTACAAGCACGACAGTAGTGTAGGTTTTGGATTCTAATTAGAATTTTCGATTCTTGTGACTGTAGGTGATTAGATAGCTCCTAGGAAGAGAGTGCCAATTATTAGGGAGCAGGGAGATGTTCCTAGTGGGTCTGAGGCCGGTAGGCCGAATATGGAGCATTTTATGGAGGCTATGATGGACACAATGACAAGATATCAGACTCGAGACCCTAGTGAGAGTTCTAGTATTCGGAGAGGGCCTTCAGCTGCTTTGGAGAGATTCCTGAAGCTAAAGCCACCTCATTTTACGGGTCGTCCCAACCCTGATGAGGCTGTTCATTGGCTGAAGGAGTTGGAGAAGACGTTCGATACCATGGATTGTGCGGCAGTTGAGAGGACTCCGTTGGCTACCTTCATGTTGAAGGATGATGCCTTTGACTGGTGGACTACTTTGAAGAGCTTGTCTTATGCAGATAGAAATCTCAGGGAGATTCCATGGGAGATATTTGTGAAGGAGTTCTATGCGTACTACTTCCCTAGGCATGCCCAGAAGGCCAAGGAGAGGGAATTTATGGAGTTGACCCAAGGGAGCATGACAGTGCTCGAGTACCAGATGAAATTTGTTTCGCTTGGGGGGTTCGTGCCCTTTATTTCAGAAGACAAAGGGCGTCGGACTGAGAGGTTCGTAGATGGACTGAGGTACAACTTGAGGAGTTTTGTGGCGTCCCACTGTTGTACGGACTTGGCGTCAGCAGTTAAATGTGTCATGGCAATAGAGGCACAGCACGATCAGTCGGCTTGGGAGAGGGGACTGGTTACTCAAGGCCGACTTACGGCAAGGGGAAGACAGCAGCAGCAACTCCTTCGTCTGGATCGGGATCTTCTTCACTCTGGTCCAGATTTAGGAGGTTCTTCTGAGGCGGTGGCGGCAGTAGTGGCAACACCGGTAGTAGCTGACCCAGGCCGAACCAGCAGAGTCAGTCGGTGTCCAGTGCTCAGCAGGAGGCAGCTCAAAGGCTTCCGGCAGCTTGTCGTCATTGTGGTGGTACTCACGATGGGACTCAGTGTCCTGCATTTTCTTGGAGATGTTATACTTGTGGCCAGCAGGGCCATTTGGCGAGGTATTGCCCGCAGGGGCATGGTCAGGGGCAGGGACCAGGTGATCAGAAGAAGCCGAGGACCCAGGGGAGAGTTCTTGCTATCACCAGGAAGGAGGGTCGTGCGTCCAACTTGGTGGAAGGTACACTTTCTGTCCTTGGGAACACCACGCATGTGTTGATTGATTCGGGTGCTTCGCATTCCTTTATTTCTGAGCAGTTCATAGATATTCTTTCTACACCCGTTGATGGGTTATCTGATGGACTGATGGTTGAGGTTCCTTCTGGGGATTTCATGTTGTCTTATAACTGTTTGAGTGAGGTTCCCTTAACCATTGAGGGTCATGAGTTACCTGCTCAGTTAGTTGTGCTTGCCATTCGTGACTTTGATGTCATCTTAGGTATGGACTGGTTGGAGGCTTATTATGCCGAGGTGGACTGCCACAGGAAGAGGGTGCGTTTCTCCATTCCGAGTATCCCGGCCTTCTACTTCTAAGGTTTTAGGCTTTCTTCTCGTGGCATTCTTATTTCTGCTTTTAAGGCCTAGAGATTGCTTGTTGGTGGCTGTGAGGCTTTCCTTGCCTCGGTAGTTGTAGCTAGTGTTAGTAGTTATTCCAGTCCTTGGGAGGTGCCTGTAGTCTGTGACTTTGTTGATGTGTTTCCTAAGGATTTGTCTGGCCTTCCTCCTCAGCGGGAGGTTGAGTTCACTATTGAGCTTGCACCAGGTACGACGCCCTTGTCTAAGGCCCCGTATCGGATGGCTCCGGCCGAACTCACTGAGTTGAAAGCACAGTTGTAGGAATTGCTGGATAAGGATTTTATTTGTCCCAGTACTTCTCCGTGGGGTGCTCCAGTTCTGTTTGTTAGGAAGAAGGATGGTTCTCTAAGGCTGTGCATTGATTATAGACAGCTGAACCAGGTAACTATAAAGAACAAGTACCTACTTCCGAGAATTGATGATATGATGGATCAGTTGCAGTCTGCGAAGGTATTTTCGAAGATTGACTTGAGATCAGGGTACTACCAAATGAGGATCCGTGAGGTTGATGTGAGTAAGACGACTTTTAGGACTCGGTACGGGCATTATGAGTTTTTGGTTATGCCTTTCGGCTTAACTAATGCTCCGGCGGCTTTTATGGATTTGATGAATGGGTCTTTAGGGCCTACCTGGATCAGTTTGTGGTAGTGTTTGTAGATGATATTTTGATATATTCTTCTTCTGAAGAAGAGCATGCCATGCATCTTCAGGTGGTGTTGCAGGTTCTGAGAGAGCACCAACTCTATGCCATGTTTAGCAAGTGTGAATTCTAGCTAGATAAGGTACACTTCCTGGGGGATGTCATTTCTAGTGATGGCATTGCAGTGGATCCAGCCAAGATTGAGGCAGTGATGGATTGGGGCAGACCGACAACAGTGACTGAGATCAGGAGTTTCCTGGGGTTAGCAGGGTATTACAGACAGTTTGTCTAGGATTTTTCTTCAATAGCGACCCCCTTATCGAGGTTGACTCGTAAGGGTGTTCGTTTCGTATGGAGCGAAGAGTGCGAGCAGAGTTTCGCTGAATTGAAGGCTCGTCTCACTTCGGCTCCAGTTCTGATGCTTCCATCAGGTTTAGGTGGATTTGTGGTTTACTCCGATGCATCTCGTCGAGGTTTGGGTGCAGTTCTGATGCAACATGGTAAGGTAGTGGCCTATGCTTCTAGGCAACTGAAGAAGCATGAGGAAAACTATCCCACTCATGACTTAGAGTTAGCGGCTGTAGTATTTGCACTGAAAATCTGGCGGCACTATTTATATGGGGAGAAGTTTCAGGTCTTCACTAATCACAAGAGCCTGAAGTATGTTTTCACTCAGAGGGATCTAAATTTGAGGCAGCACAGATGGATGGAGTTTATCAAGGATTATGATATCGACCTTTCTTATCATCCAGGCAAGGCAAACACGGTGGCAGACGCCTTGAGTCGGAAGTCGATCATATCACATCTTATAATTCAGGAATGGAGAGTATTTGAGCAGGTTGTGGAATCTTCCTTTAGGATTCCTCGAGAGGCTAATAGAGCAGTGTTGGCCAGCTTAACTGTGAGGCCAGCAGTGTACCATGCAGTGATTGAGGTTCAGAAGGCGGATGCAGAGCTACCACAGATTCTCCAGATATCAGAGGTAGAGTTGTGGGATGATGTCACGATCAGATTTAGAGGCAGACTCTATGTTCCAGCTGAGGAAGAGGTGCGCAGGAGTGTCCTGGATGAGGCACACCGTTCTAGATATGCAGTGCATCCCAGAACGACTAAGATGTATCATTGTTTGAGGTGGCACTTTTGGTGGCCTGGTATGAAGAAGGACGTGACTGAATATGTAGCAAGGTGCCTGACTTGTCAGCAGGTTAAGGCAGAGCACCAGAGACCAGGAGGGTTGTTGCAGCCATTACCGATCCCAAAGTGGAAATGAGAGCACGTGACTATGGACTTTGTGATGGGTTTGCCCGTGTCACCCGGTAGGAGGGATGCAATCTGGGTCATTGTTGATCGATCGACCAAGTCTGTACACTTTCTAACTATGAGAAAGGACTGGTCAGTCGGTAAGTTGGCTAAGTTGTTTGTAGACCGGATCATCTCTCTGCATGGGGTGCCTTTGTCCATCGTGTCAGATCGGGATCCAAGATTCACTTCTAGGTTCTGGAAGAGTTTTCAGAAGGCCTTGGGCACGCAGTTAGCCTTCAGCTCGACTTACCATCCCGAGACTGATGGGTAGTCGGAGAGGACCATTCAGACACTGGAGGATATGCTCAGGGCGTGTTGCCTAGACTGGGGAGGTTCTTGGGAGCAGCACTTGTCTACAGTGGAGTTTGCTTACAACAACAGTTATTATTCTAGTATCAGTATGATGCCATTTGAGGCATTGTACGGACGGCCGTGCCGATCTCCTGTGAATTGGTCTGAGATTGGCGAGAGGCAGATAGCAGGGCCAGAGTTGGTACAGCAGTGTGCTGAGGTTGCCAGGGTAGTGTAGCAGAGGTTGTCTACAGCTCAGAACAGGCAGAAGAGTTATGCAAATATCCGTGGGAGACCGCTTGAGTTCGAGGTTGGGGACCACGTGTTTCTCCGAATCTCACCTTTCAAAGGTGTGATGAGATTCGGGAAGCGAGGTAAGCTGAGTCCGCGATATATTGGGCATGTTCCCATTCTTGCTCAAATTGGGGAAACGACGTATCAGCTAGCCTTGCCGCCCAGTCTTGTAAGAGTGCACGATGTATTCCATGTTTCTTTGATGAGGAAGCATGTTCATGACCCATCTCATGTCTTGGAGTTTTCGGAGTTGGAGGTCGCTGAGGACTTGTCTTTTTCGGAATTTCCAATGAGTATTGAGGATCGTAGGGAATAGGTCCTTCGAAACAAGGTTGTTCCTCTGGTTTCGGATCCAGTTATTGGGTCAGTTTCGGTGTCGGACCCCTTGGTTTGGGCCCTTGTGGGGCTGGGGCATAGGTTCTTTATCGCGTCGATCTTGCGAGACGCGGTTCAAATGGCGTCCTGTTAGGGGGACGCATTTTAGAGTGTGCCACGTCGGTGCTACGTGGGCGCCACGTGGGCCAGTTTCGGGCCGCGAGAGTGATAAGTTCACAATTTTACATAAATAACAGATGAAAATTACATACTTTGCTATCAATTTAACAGACAAAATCACATGGAATGATAGAAAAAACATTTGCGCATTCAAAATCTGAATTTCAAATATCATCACTCCATGGATGGAATAAGGGTAGCAACTTCATTTCCTCAGTAATTATTTAATGCGCAGTTGAATGATTTACGACTATAAGAACTTAACTATTATTTTATGTGAAAACAGGACATGAACAAGCAGATGGCATAGTGGTTGGACCACCTGAATTTCAAGGAAGTGACCAGAGTTCGAATCCTGGCAAAAACAACATTTTATTTTTGTATTTTAGCTTCAACTGGGGTCCACATGCCAACTAAGAGAGAAAGGAGGAGGGAACTCTGAAATTCAAAGAAAGGAGGATCCATTTCAAAAATTTGAAATTCAAAATTACCAATTAATGTTTTAAAGAGGATCCCCTAATCAAAGGGAACTTAATGAAAGGATTTTTAAACTCTCTTTTTGAAATTCAAACCCCTCATCTTTTCTATAAAACTAAGGAAGGAGGTCAATTAGTGGGGGAACCTAATTTTCAGAAATTTTTTTAATCTCTCTCTCTCTCCCATAGTTTTCTCTCCCTCACTCCCACTGTTCTCTCTCTCCCCCTACGCATCTCTCTCCCTTTTCTTTCTCTGTCATTTTCTCTCTCTCTCTCGCTGCTTTTCTTCCCTCTCCCGCAGACTCTCCCTCTCTGCACTATTCTCTTTCTCTTCTGTACTTTTTCTCCCTCTCTCCCCTGTACTTTTTCTCTCCTTCTACTTCCTCCCTCTCTCTCCGCCTTTTCCTTGCTCTCTGTCGCGGTACGAGGAAGTCGCCAGCCACGCGTCACCGTTTGCAGGCAACTGCAGCAGCACCAGGGCCCGCCGGCGCCACACGGCACCCCGTGCGCTTTCGCGCAAGGCGACATCGTCGCCCGTTCCCGCTCGTGCCGCGCCCCAGCCGCCGCCCTGTCAGCGCTTCGCCTGCCGAGCCCTCGTCTACCGCGCCTTCCACCTCGCCTGCAACGCCCAGCCGCGTCAACGCCTCGCCTGCCACGCTGTAGGTCCCACCAGCGCCACGCGGCGCCTCAGGCTCGTTCGCGCAAGCCAGCATCGTCGCCCGTGCCAGTTTCCCACTCGCGCCGCCTGCCTCGCCTGCTGCGCCGCACGGCCCGCCGCACCTCGTCTGCCGCGCTGCCTCGGCAGCAGGGCCCGCCGTACCCCCGCACGCCAGCCGCTGCACACGCGGCAGCAGGGCCTGCCAACCTCGCCTGCCGTGCACCCCAGCCGTCGGTCCACTGCGCCAGGCGCCTCTTGGCCAGAAGCCCCTTTGCTGCAGTTCTTGCCACTGTTGATGTTTTAGTTTGTTCATTTTATGCTTGGATTTGATGCTTTCTTTTTTCTTTGCCATTTTCTAAAGCTTGTGGAAAAGGGATTTTTGGTTTATAATTCTCAGGATATTCCTCCATTTTTCCTTTTCCTTGAATGATATTGGGTTGTTCATTCTTATCTTCATCTTCTTCTCCTTTTTCTTCTTCATTTTGTTTAGGATTGGGTTGACTAGATCCTTGGTTTGGGTAAGGATCCGGCAAGACTTTACCACTTCTTAAGGCCAAAATTGCTTTCGCATTTTCTAACTGTGGGCCTCTTGGTGGGTTTGAGCCCATTTGGGGTTGGGCTTGAGGATTAGGTAGGATTGGTTGTTGTTGGAAACCCGGAGGATAGTTTCGCGGGTTTGCAATGGGTTGACTTGGTAATGGGCCCACTTCCCTCCTCATGGTTGTATCAGCCATTTGACCCAATTGGGCTTCTAATTTCGAAATGGATTGTTGTTGAGAGATGACCAATTGCTGCAATTGTTGTTGTTGTTGTTGTTGATTCATGAGTAATTGTTACAGTATATTGAATTTGTCATCATTTTGATTTGATAGCTGATGTTGTGGGATGTGATAAGGGGGTTGAGAGAACATATTCTGATTGTTATTGGGCTGAAAGTAAGGAGCTTGAGCTTGGGGCTGGATAGGTTGGCTTTTATTGAAAGATTGATTTGGATAGTAATTCTGTTGATGGGCCCTATTCTGAAAATTTTGTGCATGTGGATTTGGAGCTTGGGCTTGTTGAGATTTCCATGAAAAATTAGGATGATTCTTCCAACCAGGGTTGTAGGTGTTAGAATATGGATCATGATTGGCCTTTGAATAACCCTGGGCTGCTTGGACTTGTTCTTGAACGAACGGTGGTAATTGGGCTGCCGTAGGACACTCACTGACATGGTGAGTTGGGCTGGCACAAAGACTACAAGCTTCTTGATAAGATGGAGAAGATTCGGAGTAAGGTCTTGATTGTGCATGGATATTAGATCCTTGGTTATTCAAAGCTAGGACTTGGTCTAGCTTTTGGGCCATAAGATCTATTTTGCTCATTTGTTGGGCCAGAAGGTCCACCTTATCCAACTTTTGAGCCAAGGCATTGATATCCATCTTCGGTTCAAATTCTCCTCTATTTCTTATTTCATAGACTCCAGTCCGTTTGGATGTTCCCACAGATCTTTCATATGATGAAAGTGAAGCATGATTTATTGAATTTTCACTTAGCATTTCAAACAAATCATAAGCTTCTTCCTCACTTTTGCTCATGAATGCTCCTCCACAAGATGCATCTACCATTTGCCTGTATTGTGCATCTAAACCTTCATAGAATGCTTGCACAATTTGCCATCTAGACAATCCATGGTGTGGACATTTTCTCAACAATTCTTTCAATTGTTCCCAAGATTCATGAATTTGTTCTCCTGGTAATTGTGAGAATCCAGTTATAGCCCTTCTCATTGTATTTGTTCTCCCAATAGGATAGAATTTTTTTAGGAATTCTTGTTGCATTTCGGGCCAAGTCCTAATGGGCTTCCCTATCGTTCCGAGCCAATATTTAGCTTTGTCCTTAAGTGAGAAAGGGAATAGGGTAAGTCGAAGGGCATCTTCCGTGAAATCTTGAATTTTCACGGTTGAGCAAATCTCAAAGAATTCATCCAAATGTTTATATGGATCTTCATTGGTATTCCCATAAAAAGATGGGAGCATTTGGATGGTGCTTGGCTTGATCTCATAATGGCTAGCATAGACATTAGGCAATTGGATACAAGATGAAGGATTATAGTCTTGAGGAATGAAGTATTCCTCCATTTGTTTAGGCATTTGTTGATTATTTCCAGCCATTTGATGTTGAATATTGGTTTGGTGATGTAGGTATCTCTCAATTTCTTGAATGGGTTTGATAATATATGGCTTTTGAGATCTTCTACCTAGCACACACTAGACCAAGATGAGATGAGAATGGTTGTTTTTGTGATTTTTATTTTTATATATTTTTTATGTTTATTTATGCAAAGACAAACAAGTTAATAACAAATTCCTAATGACCTAAGTGTATCCTAGACTTAAGGATGAGATTTCTCACAAAATGGTTAGAATTCACTATGAATCACCCCTACAATAGATCAATCGGCCAGGTAAGAGGTGGGATAGTGGGAGGCTCCCCCTACTTTCGTAGGGACCTAATTAAATAACCACTTATCTACTTAGGCGTTTACCTTTGTAACCTCTAGCCTAGACACTGTTGTCCAAAGTAGAAATGAATTCAAAGCTCGGTCCAATCATAGTGTGAACCCTAGGTGCAATTGCTATTTGATTTTTATTGGGCTTGGGACAATGCAAAATGGAGTGTTTGTGGTTTGTGGGCCAAGGAAGGGTGATGAAATCCCCACCTTATCTTGTTATGAAGATGCCCTTAAATTATTTTATCAATGAGATGCACACCACAATTCAATCAAGTTTGTTTTGTGCAATAATGAAATGACAATGTATGAACATGTTATTTGCACAATTTTGAAAGACTTACCTTGCCTCCCGCACTCTTCAACATGAAACAAATGACAAAAATTTAAAACTAATGCATTCCTAAATGATGCATGTCCTAAAACATGGTAGTTTGGTTTCTAATCTTGAAATGCAATTTTTTTTTTTTATTTTCTTTTTCTGATTTTTTTTTTATTTAATGAGATCTATATCTATTTTAAGTAAATCTGAAAAAATATTAAAGAAATTGGAACAAACTCACCAAGTTGAGCTTTCCTTTTGTCTTCTTTTTTTTTTAAAAAAAAATTCCTGCAAAAAGAGAGAATGAATGTGAGTATGGATTCATACAAATGGACCCAAAATAATCAAAATTAAAATTCTAATTACCCGGCAACGGTGCCAAAAATTGATGCGTATTTAAATGCCGTCGTTAAAACACAAATAACATCAATCTTAATTTTCGAGTCTCAATTAAAGATAACAAGGTAGTGCATGGTTGAGACCGGGTCGATCCACGGAGAAATAAAGTTTTTAACTTTGAAAATCTTGGGTTTTTAGTGGAAACAATGTTAACAAGTGTGACTTTGAGATGCAAATCTTGAAAAGATAATCAATTGTTTACCGAAATTCACTCACACTCCTAAAACACTAAATCGCCTAAGTTTTATTAAGACAACACTAATAAGACCCCACTAATGACCTAAACTAAAATATGTAAATCTAACTAAATGACTAAATAATAGACAAAATAAATATACCATCCTAAGAAGTATAGTGGTGAGTATTCCCGCCTGTCACGCGGGTGACCCGGGTTCGATCCCCGGCAACGGTGTAGGTACTTAGAATGACCGTGTGATTATCATGAAATATCTATGTTGTTTAGTGTAAACTAACCTATTAAAAACAGCAACTAAAGTGCAGTGATCGCCAGAAACTTTTAACTTAAAAGTTTCAAAAGAGATATGATCGCCTACCTTTCAAAAGCGGAAGATTGAATCCTTGGTTCCCCTTCCTCAGCCGGCTGAAGAAAGAGAGCCCTTTCTTTGCTTTTTGTTCTTGCTGTTGAATTTGAGGTTGAGGATCGTCCAGAAGTTGTGCTTGATTTCTCCTTTTGATCTCTTGTTGTTGTTGAGTGTAGCAGAGATAGAAACAAAATAAAGAAGAATGATGATAAGAATTTAAGTAGAAGCAATATCTGAACTAATCATGATGTTAAGCATATTTAAAACAGCAAACTCACTTGTTTAATGGCTTTGAAACCCCTTAAATCAAGTAGGTTTTTGAAAGATTATGCTGTGGTGTGTGTTTACATGAAGTGAATATGAAGAATGAAACTAATGAAATGAATGCAGTAATGAAAAACTTATGCCCAGTCGGTTGAAGCTTTGAAAGGATGAAGATCTTGAAAGGGACGCCGACTTCTGGAAATGGCAGCGCTCCGGCGTTACGACGTTGTTGCTTCGATCTTTAACTCGCTATAACGCTATGGCTCAACTCAATTCAACTCTCTTCTCTTTTCTTTTTTTTTTTTCTCTTCAACATGCAGGGTATTTATAGGCATTTCTTGCGTTCGAGATTAACATAGCAAAATCCAAGATTTATCTATCTTAACCGACGGATAAATACTGATTAATTCATCTTTATCTGTAATTATCTAAAACGCGTCCACCTTGGCTGACGCCTTTCAGATTAATTAAGATAAGGATAAATATCCGGGAAAACTTATCTTTATCTTTATTAGGTAAAACGCGTCCATCTATGTAGACGTCTTTTAGACTAATTAAAATAAGGATAAACATCCGGAAGAGAAGTAGAAACCACTTAGGAAACTTAAAACGCGTCGACATTACCAGACGCCTTTTAGTTAATTAATTAATTAATTAAAATTCAAATTTAAACGTTAAAATAAGAATAAAGTCTAAATGGCGTCCACTTAGGTAGACGTCTTTTAGAATTCTTCATATTTTAACTCAAATTTGAGCTAAAACCAATTCAATTGATTAACTTAAACACATATGTCAAACCCGACACTTAAAAAGATTAATAAAAATTAATTAATGATTAATTATCAGACCATTCTGAGGCATTATTGTATGATATGAAATTTACTCAAAATGATGTCAAAATTAGCGTGTCTACAGCTGCCTCACCTTGGCATCGTCTTTGCAAGGGAGTGAAATGGAATGGAATGTACTGAAAAGGTGATGCCAAGGTGTGATGAGATACGTTCTTAACATCACATGATTGGAATCTTTCTCAAAATCATCAATGAAGATAGCTCAAGGAGATCAATGGAATTAATCCTGTCTGGATGAAGTAGACAAGGAAACAAAATAAAGTCGATCAACCTCCTCGGAGTGGGAAGTACCCCAGGTCGTAGACACTGCAGGTTTCATCATGGGGAGCATTTGCCAGCCAATGTGGACGTGCTACAGCCATGATGGATCTTAAAAGAAAACAAGAATATTGGATAAAGAATCCAATCAAGGATAGAATTCCAATGATATCTTTAAGCGAACCTCAAAGATAATCAAGATACTCAATTCAGAATGGAATATTTCATATCATGTTTGAAATTATTTGATTAATGGTCTGAAATTTAATCAATAATTAATCCTTATCACAATGATTTCAAAGTCCTACATGATGCATGCTGGGCTAAAAGAAAAATATAAAGTCAAATAAAATACAAATTAATCAAGGATAATATTGTTAAATTGTCATTAATGAGTCAAGATACCAATTCTTGTAATTCAGTGCTAAGCCAAAGCTCGTTTATCCACGCACCGTTTCACAAAAGTGGAACCATCGTCCCCACTAATTAACAATCCAACGGCCTATCCGTGCGATTAAGAATTCTCTGGAATTATCACTGTTTTTGTTGTAGGGGAACTCAAATTCCAGTTTTATCAAAACCACAAGGTCCTTGATATACTCTAATAAATATTTAACATATAGTAATGCAAATGCAAAATAATTACATGGAATAAGGATAGAAATAACCGTCTTTTTAGCCACGGTCGGGACTTCTTGAATTCCACAGTAAGATCTTCTTGATATTTCCAGCTTTACTCAGGTTTTCTTGAATTTCCTTGAAACGCGTCAGTTCTCTTTGACGCCTTTTACTCACAGAAACAGGTTTCTAGTTGTTCTCTACTCGAATTCCAACTCTCTTCATGCATTGTGTCCTGTATATGACTTGAACAAACATGTTAAGTATCTGTTTAGGCTTAGCCCCTTGCCTGACCAAATAAATGGTCGATCAATCTTTTCCTTGAATAAATAGTCAAGGGGCATAGCCTTTATTAACAAAGGTAATAAGAATAATCAAACTTAAGCAAAATGCAACATGCAAGCAAACATATGCTTACTGAAAATAAAAGGAATGAAACACATTAAATGCAACAAGCAAATGCTAATCGAAATATTTTTGTGGTTTTGAAATATTCATTTTTGTTTGGGTTTTGAAATATGTATTTTTTTAGATTTTGAAAAATGTACATTTTTTTGAATTTTTGAAATATGTACTTTTTTGAATTTTTGACTATGCAATTTTTTTGAATTTCGACATATGCAATTTTTGAATTTTGACATATGCAATTTTTGAATTTTGACTATGCAAATTTTTTTTGAATTTTGACTATGCAATTTTTTTTGAATTTTTACATATACATTTTTTTGAATTTTGAATTTTTGACTATGTATTTTTTTTTTGAATTTTTGACTAAGACCAGTATGGTACTTAGATCAAAAGATCATATTCATTTATTAACTTAATTTCCAAATTGTTCTTTAACAACTTAACTTAAAACCCATCGTGTTTGAACTTGTGTTTCCATTCGTGATCCCATTTGATGATTTGACCCTTAGTCAATCTAAGCCATTCCTTAAGCTTGAAATACACCTCTTTAGAAAGAAAAGAAGAATAGATTTAGAAAGCCCATGAGAAGGTTCCGGAGACCTAAAAAGATGTTCCTTTCCAACCCTAATATCTGTTGGGGTTCGGTCATTTTCTTCCCGGGGTATTTATCGACCTTGCGTTCCCTTTTGTTTCATTTCATGGCCTTGATGTAACATTTGTAGTGTATTGGCCTTTTGATTTTTCCTGCCTTTTCTTTTTGTTTTTTTCTATTCTTTTCTTTCTTTGCTTTGCTTTGGAACGGATCTCCCCCATTTTTTTATGACGGCCTCCTACTAAGATGGCGGGTATTCTTGGTAGTCTATTCTAAGCCTCGTTCCGACATCATGGGCCGAGTTTAAAACAGAATTTTACTTTAAAACGAATGATTTGTACTTTACACCCTCAGTCAAGCTTTTGATATTCTTAAGGATTTGGCATCTCTTGTTACTCACGAATCAAACGTATCAGTGTGTGCAGTAATGGGTTTGAAGTTAAATCATTCAGACTAACAAAGAAATTTGAGTTTATAAATTTTCTGATTCCACTGGTCTTTGTACCATACTGATCGACTCTTTAACCTAAGGGTAGTATTTCTTAAGATGTAAACCATTCCAGGGATGAAAATCAAGAGAATATGCAAGTGAAGCTAGAGCGTCAGCTAGGATGTTTTGATTTCTAGGGACATGGACAAAGATCAATTTTGTGAAAAGCTTTGAATAAGCAGAAGTAAGTTCTTGATATGGCTTGAGCTTGGGATCAAGAGTTCGATACTTGGTCAGCACTTGGCGAAGAATTAATTGGCTATCACCTACAATCCTGAGTTTGGTTGCACCATGGAAATGAGCAGCCTCGAGGCCAGCAAGAAGTGCCTCGTATTCAGCTATGTTGTTGGTGACTAGAAAGTCAAGCTGAAAGGCTTGTGGAATGGTGACACCTTCAGGTGATAACAGAACGATTCCGATACCCTTTCCATGAGAATTCAGAGCTCCGTCAAAATGCAGAGTCCACATATCATCTCTGATTTGATTTACGGACATCAGTTCCTCATCCGGAAACTCTGATCGCACTGAATCAAATCGAGGAAGGGGATGATGAGCGAGATGTTCTGCTATGGCATAGCCCTTGATCGCTTTCTGTTGAATGTAAATGATATCGAATTGGGATAGAAAGCTTTGCCATCGCGCTAACCTATCAGTAAGAACAGATTTCTCCAGAAGGAACTTGATCGGATTCATCCTAGCGATGAGGTGGACTTCATGGGCCAGAAAATAATGCTTTAATTTCTGAACAACCCAAACCAATGCTGCACATGTTTTCTCCATCGCCGTGTATCTCTGTTCAGCGGGGTTGAGAAGTTTAGAGAGATAGTAGGCTGCCCTCTCTTTTCCTTCTTCATCCTCTTGTGCTAGGACAGCCCCCACTGCATCATCCAGGACAGAAATATAAAGTATCAATGGTTTGCCTGGAGATGGTGGTCTCAAAACAGGAGGACTTGCCAAATAGTCCTTTAATCCATCGAATGCCTCCTGACACTTATCGTCCCAATTGAATTTGACTCCTGGCTTGGTAAGTTCGTAAAACGGCTTACACCTTTGTGAGTGCTGGGAGACAAAACGGCGAATAAATTGTAACCTCCCGATTAATCCTCTTAACTCTTTCAAGTTTTTGGGAGGTAGCATTTCTCTGATAGCCTTCGCCTTATTGGGATCGATCTCAATTCCCCGTTTGCTGACAATGAATCCAAGCAATTTCCCTGAAGATACCCCGAATACACATTTCTTGGGGTTCATCTTCAACTGATATTCTCTCGATCTCTCTAATACCCTTGCCAAAACTTTGGCATGCTCAGCCTTCATTTTAGACTTAACCAATAAGTCATCCACATACACTTCCAAATCTATATGCATCATGTCATGAAATATTGCCATCATAGCCCTTTGATAAGTGGCTCCAGCGTTCTTCAATCCAAATGGCATGACGACATAACAATATGTTCCCCAAGGTGTAGTGAATGAAGTCTTCTCTTGATCCTCTTCTGCCAGCTTAATCAGGTTGTATCCTGAAAATCCATCCATAAACGATAACGTTTCATAGCCAGCAGTGTTATCGATGAGTACATCAATATGAGGCAATGGAAAATCATCTTTAGGACATGCCCGGTTTAGATCGCGGAAGTCAATGCAAATTCTGACCTTCCCGTCCTTTTTCATAACCGGGACTATATTGGCCATCCATTGTGGATAAAGGACAACTCTAATAAATTTGGCTTTGTGTAATTTGTCGACCTCTTCCTTCATCTTTAAAGCTATTTGTGGGTGGAATCGCCTTAATTTTTGCTTGACCGGACTAGCTCCATCTTTTAATGTTAACCTGTGTTCAACTAAAGATGAGTCTAACCCCGGCATATCCTCATAACTCCAGGCGAAAGTGTCCTTATAATCCTTAAGCACTTGTACCATTGCCTTCTCATCCTCTGTAGAAAGATTTTTACTGACGAGGACAACCTTAGGTTCGTCTTCAGTCCCTAAGTTTATTTCTTTGGTGGGCTCTTCTACGGCAGCTGAGGGTTCATCAAATCTCTTCACTCCACTGGCATACGCCTCAGCTGCGTCCTCATCTTCAACAATGGGGTCCTTTTCAGGCACTAACTCATATACCCCGTACCCATCATTGACTGACTCATCATCTGTACAATCTTCTGGCATCTGAATTGGATCTTCTAAAAGCTGAGGGATTAAAGAGCAAAAGGAACATTTATCAGCCAAATCCTGGAGGTATCTTTCTGGAATTTGCCTACCCTTAGGCTTCCTAGACTTCCTAACCTGCCTAAAATTAGACTTCCTAACTTCACTAAACTGCCTATCATAACCTAATGAAGAAGAAGCAGGATGAAAATCCTGGGATACAAGTGGAAATACAGGGGAATCCTCCCGTGGGGAGGGACAGAGTATGTTTAAGAGAGAATCTTGACCGACGGACCCGCGTGATGGGGTGTAATCGGACAAGTAAGATGTTTCCTCGATAATGATTTGGGAAGAATTTGTTGTAAAATTGGCATTTTTTTTTGGATATCGGAGGAATTATACATGAAGCAGGAGTGAATACAAATGGAAGGGGAATCAGACGGAGGAAGCGGCACCAAGGCCAGAGGATTAGGGGGATCATATAGCAATATGTCCCAGATTAGATCATACATCCTCTCTAGGTCGAGAGGAGGTTGTGGAATAAAGTCCCGAAGGGACAGAGTAATCATAACGGGCGGGGCCCATGGAATATCTTCAATTATGACCCGCGACCAAGTCGGGGTCAAGAGTAGTGTACGAAAAAGAGTATGGAGCATGAAGACATGTGAAGGATATGTCCCCCTCCAGAGCAGATCTGTTGTATAACCAGCTTCATAGGGGTCATCTGGCTCCCCTTCATCAGTTTGTTCGGACAGCAGTATCCGCTTATCAAAGATTGCGCCAGGGCTCTCAATCAGCTCGTCGATCTGCGGTGGCCACTTGGGTTCTGCAGGATCCAGGAATAGTCTGTTCAGTGCTATGTATAGGTCCCTCAGGTCGAACCACCTGTACCATTCGCATTCGGGGTCATAGAATTTTCTCCTTTTCATAGGCCGTAAAGCCTCTAAGGATTGGTACGTAAGCAGTTCAGAGCAATGTCTGGCCAAATCCCTCCCATATATGTCATGGAAGTCAAAACATGAAGTAATGACCACCGTGTTGTCGTGACTAAGTATGGGCCCTTTCACAAAGTGTGTATATAGAGTCCATGTTAAGGGATCTCGGCCTTCTTTCAGTGGTGTAGACATTGTTTCCAAGATTTCTTGACCATCTTCTTGCTGAACCCTGTCTTGCTTCAGTTTCCTCGGCCTATAGCCCAGACCGCTTCCGGGTACTGCTCGGTGATCTCTAACAGGAGTGGTCCTGCCTTGCAACTGTGTGCCCAGACCTTTCCCAGGCTTGTAGCCGTTCTTCATCATAATCCTCCATCCTGGGGTACTCATGCACTTCCCCCTTTTGATAGCATTTAATGGGTATGGAGAAATGGTAGCGGCTTTCAAAGGATCAGCCACTGGACGGTAGACCTGTAATACCGACAGAAAAGGTTGTCGGCCAGGTAAAACAGCAGATTTAATATTTAGGGTATGAGCAGCAGCAAGGATCGGCATGCTCGTCACTTTAATAATTCGTCCTTTATAAGGGAATTTGAGGCATTGGTGATTCGTAGAAGGAATCGCCTCAAGAGTTTTGATATAAGGACGTCCCAGAATGGCATTTATGGAAGGGTCGATTTCTAGAATATGAAATTCGATCTCTGCATGACTTACTGGACCTAGCTCCACCTTTAAATAAACCATTCCCAGAGGGGAACGGGTAGAATTGTCATATGCCGTAACTGAGATGGGGCTAGGCAGCCATTTCTCCTTGGGCACACCGCATAGCTCCAGGGTCTTCGGAGGTAAAACGTTAATTGAGGCCCCTGTATCAACCAGGCATGCATCCACGGCCTTCTTGCAGATATTGACCGTGATGCTCAGAGCCATGCTTCTAGCGACTGGCGGTGCTAGTTCCGATGTGTGAAATGTAATTGAGGGCTGATCCCCCTGAGGAACTAGTAGTGCTGCAATTTTCTCTACCGGCACGTCTTCGTTAACCATCACCTTCTGTAGGTATTCCATTAAGGCTTCTTGGTGAATCTTGGACCTTTTAATCAATTCAAGCACAGTGATCCGTGCCGGTGTTCTGTCCAGATGTTTCAACAAGTCATATTGAGTGCCTGGTGCACTCTCTTCATTATGGGCTTCCTCAGTCGGCTGTGATGGGCCGTCTCTGACTGTGGACTGAGGAAAGACCTTGTTGAAAATCCTTCCACTCCGGAGCGCATGTTCCTCGACCGTGGAGGATCCGGGTGACACCTTGAGTACCGCAGAATCGGGTGGCGTAAGTGATGCAGAGGGTTGATGCGTAGGTGGTGGCGTTGGGTTAGGTGGTGATGGCGCGGTGCGGATTAAAGGCCTAGATGGTTGGATGGTAGATGGGTACGCGGTTGGTGAAGTGGGGAATGGTACGCGTAATAGTGGTCTGGATGGTTAGGGCATATCTGGGTAGGTGGTAGTGGTAATGGGTGAAGTAGGAAATGGTACGCGTAATAGTGGCCTAGATGGTAAAAGGGGCGCGTTATTGGTTTGCGGAGGGGTATATGATGGAGGCGTAGGAGTGCGGGGCGTAATGGGTCTAAGGAAGGTGGGTAGTGGTAGTGGGTTATTGGGTGAGGGCGAGTGATATGTGGGTGTGGGTAGAGGGGTAATGGTAACGGGTTGTGGTCTGGGTATGTGGATGGTGCGGCGTGGTAGTCGCTCTGCGGTACTTTGAACGTGACCCGTTGAATAAAGAGAGGAAGAGTCCTCTATCCTCCATTGTTGCCCACGACCAGCCTCAGACTGGCTGTTCGTTAGAATGGGAGCAACCTGGTTCTGGTTCTGGTGCTCCGGGAGTGGATTCTGCACTATGCCCATGTTGGGTGGTGCTGCTACTTGTGCCGGTGGTCTTGCTTGCTGCTGCTGCTGCTGCTGTTGCGGTCTTCTCGCCTTCAGGGCTGTTATGTACTTTTTCATTTCCTCCCAGTCTATGCCGCCCTGCTCGTTGAGATCATGAATATAATCTCTGAACTGAAAGCAGGTGTCAATGGTATGCCCAGGTTGCCAGTGGAAGTAGCAATACCTGGACGTATCGGCATTTTGAGGCCAGACGGCCTTTTCCCTTGGCAAAACTAAGGCGTTAGCCGCCATTAAAGCACTGAAGATATCGGCCAAGGATTCTGGGAGTGCCGGATATTCTGCCCTTTTCGGGCCTGGAGGTCTCCTCTGCTGGTTGTAGTCACCAGGAGGAGGGACATTGTGGTACGCCGGCGGTGAGCGCGGCTGGTACTGTGGCTGTTGCTGGTTCTGATACTGCTGCTGCTGGGGTTGCTGGTACTGCTGTTGCCGTTGCGGCTGTTGCTGTAGTTGTTGCTAGTTTTGATTCTGATTCGGCTGCTGGGGCCGTTGATACTGTTGTTGGTACTGGGGGTTCTGCTGCTATCTGTATCCTTGCTGCTGTGGCCTCTGGTACTGCTGCTGACTCCTCACGAACTGGGGCGAGTTATTGTTCATGGTACTCACTTGCTCATGAGAGAGCGTGCCCTCAGTAGTCGGATCTGTGCTGGAAGAGTTCGGCACTGCAGGCTTCCGAGGCGGAGGCCTGCTAGGTCTATGAGGATCAAAGACGCTAGAGAATGTAGCGTCCTTGAAAGCATTCTGGCAGTACCGTGCTCTTTCATAGAGCTCTGCCATGTTAGTCAAATTGTTCAAGGAGAGGACGAGCTTGAACTGGGGGGTGGCATTAGAAATTAACATTTTCACTTGTTCGGACTCGGACAAGTGATCCTTCACCTTTTCAGCCAGACCCCGCCACCTGTCAGCAAAACTGACAAACTCCTCATCAGGTTTCATCTTTTCTGCAATGAGGTCCGTGATAGACAAGGAGGGTGCAACTCTGTCCTGGTACCGTTGAATAAATTTGCGTGAAACGATACCGTAATCTTCTACTTCTGAGGGTTCCAGGGAAAAGAACCACTCGAGGGCTGGTCCCTCTAGAGATCTCCTGAACAAGAAGGCCAACGACCTCTTATCATTCTGCCAGAAAGAGGATTCATACATGAACTCCTTCAGGTGTGTGAAGGGGTTACCAGTACCGTTGTACTTTCGGTACACTGGCATCTTAGAGGATGGCAGATGGAATACTGGCAGGCTCGGTAGACTGATCTCTGGCACAGCTTTGACCCCCATCATTTTCTGGAGGTTATTAAATTGCTCATCCATACGCTCCATTTTGGCCAGCAGCGTTTGTGTGGTCAGATCTGCCTGGGGAGGAGGAGGAGGAGGAGGTACTTGGTAGGCCTGCTGCCTAGAGTACGTTGGACAGGATGGACAATAGAGGGGAGGTCCGGCAGAGCTTCCGCCATGCCCGAGGGCATTTTGATAAGCAGGCGTTTGCGGTCTAGCCGGTTGCCTAGATGATGAAAGCTGCGGCCCAGCTGGCCGAGAAGTAATATGAAGGCCCTCCACGGCCTGATGGATATAAGGAGGAGGAAAAGAAGGTCGCTGAGGAACAGCAGGGGGAGCCACAGGGTTTGGCTCGGCAGGCTGCATGGGTGCCTTCCCCTTCAAAATAGATTGGATCGCCTCGAACTGCTGAGGGTCCAGTCGGGAGGCAAGAACTCCCAGAGCATTGATGAGATCCGTAGGATCAGAGGATGAGGGATCATTCTGATTCATGTCCCCCTCAAGATCAGGATTAGGAATCGCATATTCATGCGGAGGAGGATCAGGATATTGATCACGTGGATGCAAAAGAGGTGTCCGAACATTCCCATCTAGACGATACGGAATGGGGATAGAACTACGGGAGGCATCAGCATCTCTCCCATTCTCATAGTTGTATTCAGAATCCCGAGGGGCATTAGCATCTCCCTCGTAATTAACCATGGCGTCTGGAGCCACACTCAAGTCCCTACCTGATCGTAGCAACATGATGTTAGATTCTCTTTTCAAAGATTTAATCAAACAAGTTGTACAGAGATTAATCAAACAAGTGGATGCTTAACGTGATTTTAGGATTCCTTGTTGAGTTATTTGAATTGGATTAAACCACAATTTCGCTCAGGGAAAGGATCCTAGTTTCAGTTCAATTTCCACCGTTATTCTCTAAGGCTTTCTCTCACAACGCTTTCAGAATCTAACCAGGACTTCAATTGGTACAACCAGCCCGATGATCAAGGAGGAATACCTTGATTTTGGGGACTTATGGAGGTCTCAACGTCAACTTCTCTAGTCTGATCAAGGGACCAACCCAATCAGAGAGAGTTGCTGACGTCGAGTAATGTGTTCCTAAGAAGAGGAGGGTATTAGCCCCAATGCGTATGTCCTGTGGCCTGGATGGCCTCTAATGCTTAGTAAGTAATAGGTAGCTAGCACTCAAAACACAGAAATCTGGAAACTGAAAAAAATTAAGAAACTGTCTGAATCGCGTCGATGGTAGTCGACGCTATTCAAAACAGAACTTAATTTTTCGCAGAAGCAGATGCAGACAGCAGAGAAACTGTGAAGCCTGAAAGGCGTCTAGGGGTGTTGACGCGGTTTTGAAACGCGTCAGCTATCCTGGACGCTTTTCAGTTCGCAGAAACAGTTTTCCAGGAGGATTTTCTGGGTTGAATCCTCCTCAAACGAGATAAAAAGCAGTAAACAATCGACTCATGCAAAATTTTTAGTTCCAGATTTTAAACAGGATGATTTACTAACTAACAACTAGAAAAACAATCAATCACACATCATTTTTATCACAAAAACAGCTTTTTGAATTAATCAAGGGGAGGGCAAGATCTTGCCACTGGGGTGTGCACGTGGTGCACGAGGGAAATTAATTAAACTAAACACTCACCAATTGGTGAGGACGTGTCCAGAGACACAAATGGTGCACCGTGGGTGCCCGATATGATGATAGCAAGAACAAAAAGAAACTAAAAGATGGCGAGACCAAGTCCCACCGTGATCGCCAAAAAAGCTGTAGGTGCTTAGAATGACCGTGTGATTATCATGAAATATCTATGTTGTTTAGTGTAAACTAACCTATTAAAAACAGCAACTAAAGTGCAGTGATCGCCAGAAACTTTTAACTTAAAAGTTTCAAAAGAGATATGATCGCCTACCTTTCAAAAGCGGAAGATTGAATCCTTGGTTCCCCTTCCTCAGCCGGCTGAAGAAAGAGAGCCCTTTCTTTGCTTTTTGTTCTTGCTGTTGAATTTGAGGTTGAGGATCGTCCAGAAGTTGTGCTTGATTTCCCCTTTTGATCTCTTGTTGTTGTTGAGTGTAGCAGAGATAGAAACAGAATAAAGAAGAATGATGATAAGAATTTAAGTAGAAGCAATATCTGAACTAATCATGATGTTAAGCATATTTAAAACAGCAAACTCACTTGTTTAATGGCTTTGAAACCCCTTAAATCAAGTAGGTTTTTGAAAGATTATGCTGTGGTGTGTGTTTGCATGAAGTGAATATGAAGAATGAAACTAATGAAATGAATGCAGTAATGAAAAACTTATGCCCAGTCGGTTGAAGCTTTGAAAGGATGAAGATCTTGAAAGGGACGCCGACTTCTGGAAATGGCAGCGCTCCGGCGTTACGACGTTGTTGCTTCGATCTTCAACTCGCTATAACGCTATGGCTCAACTCAATTCAACTCTCTTCTCTTTTTTTTTTTTTTTTCTCTTCAACATGCAGGGTATTTATAGGCATTTCTTGCGTTCGAGATTAACATAGCAAAATCCAAGATTTATCTATCTTAACCGACGGATAAATACTGATTAATTCATCTTTATCTGTAATTATCTAAAACGCGTCCACCTTGGCTGACGCCTTTCAGATTAATTAAGATAAGGATAAATATCCGGGAAAACTTATCTTTATCTTTATTAGGTAAAACGCGTCCATCTATGTAGACGTCTTTTAGACTAATTAAGATAAGGATAAACATCCGGAAGAGAAGTAGAAACCACTTAGGAAACTTAAAACGCGTCGACATTACCAGACGCCTTTTAGTTAATTAATTAATTAATTAAAATTCAAATTTAAACGTTAAAATAAGAATAAAGTCTAAATGGCGTCCACTTGGGTAGACGTCTTTTATAATTCTTCATATTTTAACTCAAATTTGAGCTAAAACCAATTCAATTGATTAACTTAAACACATCTGTCAAACCCGACACTTAAAAAGATTAATAAAAATTAATTAATGATTAATTATCAGACCATTCTGAGGCATTATTGTATGATATGAAATTTACTCAAAATGATGTCAAAATTAGCGTGTCTACAAACGGCGCCAAAAATTGATGCGTATTTAAATGCCGTCGTTAAAACACAAATAACATCAATCTTAATTTTCGAGTCTCAATTAAAGATAACAAGGTAGTGCATGGTTGAGACCGGGTCTCAATTAAAGATAACAAGGCGCGGTGATCCACAATGAACATAATTTTGTCTGGCTGAAGACACTAAACTTAGCGCTTATTGGGAGGCAACCCAATCTTCTCATTTTTATTCTAATTATTCTCTTCTTCTTTTCTTTTTTAGAAAACTCATAAAATCCACCATGGAGAACAGAGAGAAGCCTCGTCACACCTCAGGTTGTATCTCTGCTCATCATTAATTTTTGTGCATTTCTATGCCATTGAGGACAATGTCATTCAAGTTGGGGGGAGAATCATAGTGCATATTGAATAAAATCGTTTAAAATGAACAAAAGTTTTGAAATTTTTTTCAATTTTCACACAAATTTTCAAAAGAAAAAATTGTTTCATTTTCACACTCCAACAGAAATTCATATCTATCACACTTCATTTAGGGAATCTTGATCAAAAATTGAGGTAAGAAGTTGAGTAAAAGTTTGAATTAACCCCCTCTCTACAAAGAATCACGACGGGATGATTTTCACACACACACGGTAACTTGGAAAGAGTGGAAGATCCTGAAAGTGTAGAGTTGCTGGAGTTACCCGAAGTGTAGAATTACCCATTCTACTTTTACTTTTAGGTCAAACGAACGGAAAGTTATGATTCGTAATAGGAGATCAAACCACTTAACACTTTAAGGAGGCGGTCACTTCGAAAAAAGGACAATCAGAAGCGTGAAAATCAAATAAATATGCTTCAAAAGAGTCAAAGGAAGGACGGTGGCAAAAAGTATGCACCTCCCCTCATACAAAAAATAAAAAATAAAAAAAAATAAAGAGAGTGGCAAAAAGTACGCACTCTCAAAGCACCAAACAATCGTGTTAAAGTCCTTCACAACAAAATAAGACCAAATCCTAAAAAGTTTTAAGTCGGGGCGAAAACCGAAAAGCGAACCTAGCCAACTAATCCAGAGATCTCTTTTTATGTTCTCTCCCCTGGGTAATTCTACTCCAGGAGTCAGTGAAGGCAACGATATACCAAACAGGATAGAAATGAACTCCAAGCACCTCAAATGATATGCACAATCATTTGTCATGATTCTAAGTATGGTGGGCGGGAGAACGAAAACTTGAATTCCAATTACCTACCATTTGCAATAGATATCCTTTAAAATGAAGTGTGATTCTTTTTACTAATTATGGTAGTCCTAATTTTTCAAATGATTGTATTGCTAAGAGACTAGCAATGATTAAGTTGGAGGGTGTGATAAGTTCACAATTTTACATAAATAACAGATGAAAATTACATACTTTGCTATCAATTTAACGGACAAAATCACATGGAATGATAGATAAACCATTTGCGCATTCAAAATCTGAATTTCAAATATCATCTCTCCATGGATGGAATAAGGGTAGCAACTTCATTTCCTCAGCAATTATTTAATGCGCAGTTGAATGATTTACGGCTATAAGAACTTAACTGTTATTTTATGTGAAAACAGGACATGAACAAGCAGATGGCATAGTGGTTGGACCACCTGAACTTTAAGGAAGTGACCAGAGTTCGAATCCTGGCAAAAACAACATTTTATTTTTGTATTTTAGTTTCAACTGGGGTCCACATGCCAACTAAGAGAGAAAGGAGGAGGGAACTCTGAAATTCAAAGAAAAGATGATCCATTTCAAAAATTTGAAATTCAAAATTACCAATTAATGTTTTAAAGAGGATCCCCTAATCAAAGGGAACTTAATGAAAGGATTTTTAAAATCTCTTTTTGAAATTCAAACCCCTCATCTTTTCTATAAAACTAAGGAAGGAGGTCAATTAGTGGGGGAACCTAATTTTCAGAAATTTTTTTAATCTCTCTCTCTCCCACAGTTTTCTCTCCCTCACTCCCACTGTTCTCTCTCTCCCCCTACGCATCTCTCTCCCTTTTCTTTCTCTGTCATTTTCTCTCTCTCTCTCTCTCTGCTTTTCTTCCCTCTCCCGCAAACTCTCCCTCTCTGCACTATTCTCTTTCTCTTCTGTACTTTTTCTCCCTCTCTCCCCTATACTTTTTCTCTCCTTCTACTTCCTCCCTCTCTCTCCGCCTTTTCCTTGCTCTCTATCGCGGTACGAGGAAGCCGCCAGCCACGCGTCACCGTTTGCAGGCAACTGCAGCAGCACCAGGGCCCGCCGGTGCCACGCGGCACCCCGTGCGCTTTCGCGCAAGGCGACATCGTCGCCCGTGCCCGCTCGTGCCGCGCCCCAGCCGCCGCCCCGTCAGCGCTTCGCCTGCCGAGCCCTCGTCTACCGCGCCTTCCACCTCGCCTGTAGCGCCCAGCCGCGTCAACGCCTCGCCTGCCACGCTGCAGGTCCCACCAGCGCCACGCGGCGCCTCAGGCTCGTTCGCGCAAGCCAGCATCGTCGCCCGTGCGAGTTTCCCGCTCGCGCCGCCTGCCTCGCCTGCTGCGCCGCACGGCCCGCCGCACCTCGCCTGCCGCGCTGCCTCGGCAGCAGGGCCCGCCGTACCCCCGCACGCCAGCCGCTGCACACGCGGCAGCAGGGCCTGCCAACCTCGCCTGCCGTGCACCCCAGCCGTCGGTCCACTGCGCCAGGTGCCTCTTGGCCAGAAGCCCCTTTGCTGCGGTTCTTGCCACTGTTGATGTTTTAGTTTGTTCATTTTATTTTTATTTTAGTTTGTTTAGTTCAATTAGTTTTGAAAACTCTCATTGTAATTTCTCCTTAAATACCTAATTTTGTATCAATTTTCTTTTATGCAGTAGCTTGATAATTTAGTATCCTAGAAATATCTAACTTCTTAGGATGGTATATTTATTTTGTCTATTATTTAGTCATTTAGTTAGATTTACATATTTTAGTTTAGGTCATTAGTGGGGTCTTATTAGTGTTGTCTTAATAAAACTTAGGCGATTTAGTGTTTTAGGAGTGTGAGTGAATTTCGGTAAACAATTGATCATCTTTTCAAGATTTGCATCTCAAAGTCACACTTGTTAACATTGTTTCCACTAAAAACCCAAGATTTTCAAAGTTAAAAACTCTATTTCTCCGTGGATCGACCCGGTCTCAACCATGCACTACCTTGTTATCTTTAATTGAGACTCGGAAATTAAGATTGATGTTATTTGTGTTTTAACGACGGCATTTAAATACGCATCAGAGAGTACGGCCTCAGTCTTGTCGTCTGAATGGCATCGGTATTAGGCGACGCGTTTTAGCTAGTTTCGGTTTAAACCCGCGAACCCTCCCTCCTTTCCCTCATTTCTCTCATCTTCCTCTCTCTCCTCCCTCTCTCCGATCCCTTCGCTCTCCCTTCCCCCTTCTCTTTCCTTTTCCTCTCCCTCCACTCCATCAACCCCCCCCCCCCCCCCCCCAACTTCCACCACTACCACCACCATTTCCTCCGCGGCGTATTGCTCTCCGGACGGCGGCCGACGTCCCGGTGGAGTAACGACATCCACGGCTGTACCGGCGGCGGCTTCTGGCGTGGCGGTTCGGCGGCTTGGAGCTCTGAGGAGTTCAAGTAACCGGTAGGGTAACGATCTCTGTTGTATTTTGATTAAAACTATGTTTTTCCCGCTTTGGAGAATGTTTAGGGGATCTTCGGAGTGAAAATGGTCACTTTATAAATTAGGGAATGGTAGGCTTTAACGGGTATTTGGATTCTCCTCCTCCTTCCCTATTTGGTACGTTTTTATGTGAATTGGGGGTAGAATTTCCATTTTATGTACTCGGAAGGCTGGGGGAAACCTGTTAGCGAACGCTAAATGGCGTCTTGCGACAGCAACACCATTCTAAATGGCGGCTGCCTCCCAAAACGCGATTTAGCCCAGTTCATCCCAAGCCCTGATTCTATTTATGTTGTGAATGACGACTATGGACAGCGACGCCTTTTAAAAGGTGACTACCTTGCACGACGCGATTTAGGCTATTTTCTTAGGGCAGATTTTACATGAACCAGTGTAGGAGTCTTAAATGATGTCGGCCGCTGGCGACGCGATTCAAGACAGAACTTCATTAACCTATGTAATTAATACGTATTTACATTGTTAGATACTTTGGTTATAATGCATGCTTAAAACCATACTTCGAAATCGAGGATTTTTACGTGATCGGATCGCACTGTGACGTGTTTTGTGCGAACGTAGACCTAGAGTCACAGCTGTTAGTGCTTAGGCACCCTGTGTCAGTGTGGGAGTGACACGGCGCCGGTGTGGGAATGGTGGAGTGACGCCTAGAGAGAGGGTCACCTGATGTACCCCGGGGTATAGCTAGTACCAGTGTGGGAGTGGTACATTCGGAGTGTCACTCGTGCTGGGGGAAGCAGAACCACCTAGAGCCGGTCAGGCCGGAGTAACCTGCGCGCTATCCGAAGGGTTTTTGTTTGGTCTCAGCAGTTTCCACGTTCGGCCGCATGGTTTGCGTGTTTAGCCGAAACGCTGGTTGTAGACTCCGTGGTGGAGTCATTTTCAGGGTTGTGTTTACTACTTTATTTATTTAAATTGCCTTTATTCGTGTTGTTGCACTTGTGGGTGCGTAAGTGGGTGGTGGGGATCGAAGGATCCTTACTGAGTCTATTTCGATAAGACTCACCTCCTGCGGTTTTCAGGTGAGGGTTCTAAGCAGGCGTAGCATGGAGGGTTTTGTCTCGGGTTGCGCACCAGCAGCCATCGTTCCGGAGTATGCCCCGATGTAGTTGTTATTTTCTTTTCAGGCCTGTACGCTTAATTACTTTTTTTCAGTTGGAATATGTAATTATTTGTTAAGTCAAGTTGAATTGTAATAATTTTTAATTCATGCACTTCCTTTACAGTTCAATGTGATGTGGATGTTTAGCTTAGTTTATCATTTATTTCTCAGACTTATCGAGATCCTTGTTTGACTCCAAATTTTAATGATTTGGTACCCATTTAGTAATCGAATCCCCGATTATAGGGTGGCGAGTCGTTACAACTACCTCCCTCCCTGAGTACTCGCCATAAGGCTTCCTCTTTTAAATTATCATGTAATTGAGAATTTTATAATGTAATTTGATCGAGGCGGCTAAGCATGGAGCGAGGATGATCCACAACTGCGATCAGATGGATATGAAGGAGTTCATTAAATCTATGAGTCTGCTGACTCATGATATAAACTGTTATATTGTGTGTGTGTGTTTGACTATCTGGCTCAAGTCAAACCGCAGTGCCGTCTATGACCACACTAATGACATGTATGTGATGCGTGTGTTTTATTTTGATTATGAATGAAATTACCTAGGTTATTAGTATATGTAATATATTCGATATATTTAATACTATCACCTAGGATGAGACCAAAGTAAATAAGTAAAACTTTCGTTACAAAAAACTAAGCCGTAGCACAAGTCATTGAGAATGCATCGCATGGCTCTTGATAAAGTGTTAAACTGATCATTTAAGGGAAATCATACGCATCATACTCACGCTTTTATCTATAAAATAGTATGAAATGATAGATAATTGTGTACCAAGTCTAACGGTACCAATTTCGTCAAATTCTGACTTAAAAACATCGTCATTTCATGTGATTAATGGAGTATAGCGCATTTGCGATTTTTCGACAAAACCGAGATGAAATAAATAAATATAATGATTTTTTAATGATAATGTGCTAATTTATATTTATTCTATGTGAACATGACATGCTGATGATGCAGTGTAGTTGGTGGAGTTTCCGGAAATTTGGGAGAGGTCTAGGGTTCGAATCTCAAAAAATTCGACTAAAGCAAGGGTAAAAATGTCATTTGATGTCCTAATATTGCCCAAATTCTTGCCCAAAGAACCCAAGAAAGACCAGCCACCTTCCCTTCCCCCACTTTCTTTTTTTTTAAAAAACCTTTCTTCCCATTCTCTCTGTTTCCTTTTCTCTATCTCTCCCTCTTTCCCTGACCTCTCTCTCTCTTTCCACGACTCTCTCTTCCTCTTTACATATTCCTATTCCTTCTTCCTCTCGGTTATCCCTCCCGCAGCCTCTCTCCCACGCACGCTCTCCTCTTTCTCTCCAGTTTTCTCTTCCTCCTCTCAACCCCGCAGCCCTTCTTTCTCTCCGGTTTCCTTCTCTCCGACACCATCTCTTTCTCCCACGTACTTCTCCTTCTCTCTCTCCGCGCTATTCCCTCTCTCTCTCTGTTTTTTTTCTGCTCTCTCTCAGGTTTTCCCACGCTCTCTCTCGGTCTCTCTTTCTCTCTCTCACGCCCACACCTCGCCAGCCCCCAGCACCCGGCGTTCACAGCACGCCTGCCAGGCCTCCTCCCAACGCACTCCAGCTGGGCCTCCACCGCACTACCACGGGTCTCCGGCTGCAAACGTGCATGCACGCCCTCCTCCGCTGCACCTGAAGCCAGCGACTGCACCCGTCCAAGCATGCCAGCAACCGTCGGCCTCTAGCGCGGCTCCAGCAACTCCACGCGCATGCATGCACGCCCGGCCTAGCCGGGCCCCACACGTCGCCAACGCCTAGCGCATGCATGATGGTCCTCCGCTGCGCCTGAAGCCGGCCTCCACGCGCCACTACCGCATGCATGCATCCTTCACCTCCACCAACCAGTAGCTCCACCAGCCAGCAGCCCCCACGCGTTGTCCAACCAGCCAGCAAGCCTTCACGTCCACTGAAGCCACCGCACCGCCCATGCACGTAGCCGGCTGCAAGCCTCCATGCTGCACCTGAAGCACCTCCAGAGCACCTGCCGCCCCTTTTGCTAATCGGTCCACTGCGCCGGCAACCCCACAAAGACCCCACAGCTGCCGTTGCTTTGTTCTCTCTTCCCCCACTAATACAGTATTAGTTTATTTAATTAGGGTTAGTTATTGGTTATTTGATGTCTAACTATTTTGTTTAAAGATATTAAGCCATGGGTTTTCTAACTTGATTCATGATGATTAATAGTGTTTTTTTTGTTATAATTTCTTAGTGTGCTTATTCTCCAGCTAAGGTTGTGTTTAATTTCTAAAAAAGAAAAAAAAGAGGGATTTGTTTAGTTTACGTAATTACATTTTAAGGTAACATTAATTAGTTGAGTTCTAGTTTAAATAAGTAATTAGTTCACTCAAATTCTCACCTATTTTTAGATAACTAAGATTCACAAGGTTTTCAAAATTAAAAATTTAACTCCCTGTGGATCGACTCGGACTCACCATTATTAATTTTCAAAATCTAATTTAAATGAGCCGAATAAATTTAGATTGAATGTTCTTATGAGTGTTTAACGACACACAAATTGGAACGATCAATTTTTGGCGCCGTTGCCGAGGATTTAGATTTTTAATTTTGATTATCTTGGATTTAGTGTAATTATTCTTTAGCTAACCTTCTTTTTCTTATTTTTACAGGTATATTGAAAAAAAAAAGAAAAAGGAAAGCGAAATCATGGCAAGTGTGTTCCAACTTTCTATGTTTCAATTTCCTTATTTTAGTTAGTTTCCATTTTTGTAGTTTCTAGTTTAGATAGGTTTCCATTAACTAAAAAAAAAAAAACAAAAGAAGAACATCCAAATTTAAAAACCTTCATTTCCAGATTAGAAACCTTCCATGCTAGGCATTCATCATTCTAGGAAAGCATGAGCTAGTTTCCTTTCATAGTTATTTCCATAAATTGTTGAAGATTGCGGGGGAAAGATACGTGTTTCAATTTTAGCAAGTCATTCATGATTGCATCAACACACACTGCATTGATTTGCTTATTACCTTGTATTGCATTCAAAAAGACTTTAAGGGCAACAACTTTAACCACATAAGGTAGGGATTTGTTCACCCTTCCTTAGCCCACAAATCACCTTCCTTGCATTAGCATTTCCTAATCCAATTAAAAGCAAGTCGAAAGAGAATCTAGGGTTTACACCGTGAGTGGTTTAAATTTCGGGTTGCCTCTACTTTTGGCAACGGTGTCTAGGCTAGAAGTTAAAAAGACAAACACCTAAGCAGGAAAGTGATTCTCTAATTAGGTCCCGACGAAAGTAGGGGGAGCCTCCCACTACCCCACCTCTTACCTGGTCGTTGATTGATTGTGGTTGTGACTTGAGGTGGACTCCATTCACCTTGTAAGAAAATTCACATAGAGAGTCTAGGTTAACATTAGATCATTAGGATAATTTGTTTGTCAAAATTGTTTGCATTTAAAAAAAAAAAAAAACAAGAAATAGAAAACAAAATTCAAATCCATCCTCTTTCTATCAGTCCTAGTGTATGCAAGGTAGGAGATCTCAAAACCCTAATCTTCTAGGACCATTTGCTGAAATAGAAAGAATCCTACATCAAAGAAATCCACCACAAAATCAAATGGCTGATAATTAGGACCCACCAAAGCAAATGAAGGACTATTTCATTCCAAATCGATATCAACCTTCATCTTGTATTCATCTTCCTCGGAATCCAACCAACCAATATGAAATTAAATCTAACACCATTCAGATGCTCCCATCCTTTTATGGGAATACTAATGAAGATCCTTATAAGCATCTGGATGAATTTCTAAAAATCTGTTCTACGGTGAAGATCCAGAATTTCACCGATGATGGCCTTAAGTTGACCTTATTTCCCTTTTCATTAAAGGATAAAGCTAAATATTGGTTGAGGACTATAGGAAGGCCCATTAGGACATGGGAAGAAATGCAGAAAGAATTTCTCAAGAAGTTCTACCCCATAGGGCGGACCAATACCATGAGAAGGGCCATCACGAGTTTTACCCAAACTCCCGGGGAATTGATCCATGAATCTTGAGAAAGACTGAAAGAACTGCTTAGGAAATGCCCTCATCATGGGCTTTCAAAATGACAAATTGTCCAAGCATTCTATGAAGGATTGTCTGAACAGTTCAGACAGATGGTGGATGCCTCATGTGGAGGGACATTTATGATGAAAAATAAAGATGAGGCCTATGATCTTTTTGAGATGTTAAGTAAAAATTCCATCAATCATGCCTCATTATCATCTTATGAGAGGTCCGTTGGGCCATCCAAATGGACTGGAATGTACGAACTTAAGGCCCGTGGAGAGTCCGAATCCAAAATGGACATAAATCTGATTAATCAGAAATTGGATAAGGTAGACATCTTGGTCCAGAAATTAGACCAACTCTTAGCCTTAAACAAGCAAGAGCCTACTTACCCAACACAATCTAGTCCATATGAAGGCCCATCTTCTGCCAATCATGACATTTGCGCCTTATGCGCAAGTCCAACCCATCAAGTGAATGAATGCCCAACTGCGGCCCAACTTCCACCATTCATTCAAGAACAAGTTCAGGTTGCCCAGGATTCTTCAGGCCCAATAATGATCCATTCTCAAATACTTACAATCCTGGCTGGAGAAACCACCCTAATTTCTCTTGGAAGAATCAGCAGGCCCCACTACTAATGTCCAATCCTCCCATGCATCAAGCCCAAAAGCCATAGAATTCATTTCAACATCAATCTAATTTCTATGGAAATGTTCAGGCTAGGAGATCTCAAGCCCAATTTTCTCAACCGGCCCATTATCAATCAGGTCAACCAGCCCATTATCAATCATTCCAATCAGGTCAACCGGCTCACTACCACTCATTCCAATCTGGACAACCAACCCAATACCATCCTCCACCCACTTACCAACAACCTCCTTAGCCCAACTTTGATGACAAATTCACTCAACTCCAACAACTGATTTTGACCCAGCAACAATCCATTTCTAAGTTGGAAAGTCAAATAGGCCAACGAGCTGAAGCTACGATGAGAAGAGAAGCGGGTCAACTTCCTAGTTAACCCATTGCCAATCCAAGGAATCAACCTCCGGGTTTTCCACAGCAATCGGGCCTTTTACCTCAGCCTGGCCCGTTACCACAACTTAAAGGGCCGGAATTTTAGAATGCAAAAGCCATTTCAGCCCTTAGGAGTGGGAAAAGTTTAGAAAACCCACATACAAATCGAGAGTTAGCCAAAGGTTCCAATGATGGGCCTCATGAAATTGAAAGTGAGAGTGAGGCTGAACCCAACATGGAAAAGTTGGAAGAGGACCCGAAAGGAAAATGGAAGATAGATAAAGGGCCAAGTTTTTATCAACCTAGGGTGCCATTTCCTAATGCCTTGTTAGCTAAGCCCAATGCCAGGAAGAAACTGGCCCATAATGAGGAATTGTTGGACTTATTCAAACAAGTTCAGATTAATATTCCACTCCTCGATGCCATCAAGCATGTGCCAGCTTATGCTAAGTTCCTTAAGGAATTATGTACTCCACGAAGAGAATCTATAATGGCACCCGAAAAGGTTCGGCTTTCAGAAGATGTTAGTGCGATTGTGATGAATCATCTTCCCAAGAAGTTGAAGGATCCTGGAGCACCTTTGATCTCATGTGACTTAGGTGGAGTTACATCTGATAGAGCTTTATTGGATTTAGGTACTAGTGTGAACCTCTTGCCAACAACCATTTACGAGAAATTCGATATTGGGGAATTAAAGCCCACACCCATCATCTTGCAGTTGGCTGATAGGTCTGTGAAGACTCTACGGGGATTAATTGAGGATATTATTGTAAAGGTTCATGATTGTTATTTTCCCGTGGATTTTCTTATTCTGGATATGACATTACCTGAGGAACTCATTCACACTCCGATCATCCTAGGTCGTCCATTCTTAGCCACTGCCAAAGCTAATATAAATTGTGAAACTGGTATAATAGACATTTCATTTGGGGGTCAAAAGGTCAAGATTAATGTCTTCAAAGCATCTCAATATCCAGATCATGAAGAAGAATGCCATACTATTGATATCTTGGATAATCTGGTTGAAGAAAATGAGATGTCCACATATGACCTTTTGGAGGAAGCCAATATTTTAAAGGATTCGCCCGGCCCATTAACATCTTGGCCCAAAGTTGAACTTTTACCAGCCTTACAATCTGAGACCACTTTGCCATCCTTAGAGGACCCTCCTGAGCTTGAACTCAAACCATTACCTGAGTCTCTCAAGTATATCTTTTTGGACCGGACCAAACTCTCCCGGTCATCATTGCGGCAAATCTCACATCGCCACAGGAGGCCCAATTAACCGAGGTCCTCAAAGACCACAAGGGTGCCATTGGATGGTCGGTAGCAGATTTGAAAGGAATAAGTCCGTCCATTTGCATGCATCATATCAATATGGAAGAGAATTCTAAGCCCAGTCGGGAGATGCAAAGGCGACTTAATCCCAATATGAAAGAAGTGGTGAAGAAGGAAGTTGTGAAATGGCTGGATGCGAGTATCATTTACCCAATATCAGACAGTAAATGGGTCAGCCCAACCCAAGTGGTACCCAAGAAATCTGGATTAACGGTTATCAAGAATGATCATGGAGAAGAGGAACCCACTAGGCTCACCACGGGATGGAGAGTGTGCATTGATTACCGAAAGCTGAATCTCATGACTAAGAAGGATCACTTTCCACTCCCATTCATGGATCAGATTCTGGAAAAGTTATCGGGCCAGAAGTACTTTTGCTTCTTAGATGGGTACTCCGGGTACAATCAAGTGCCTATTTACCTGGAAGATCAAGAAAAGACCACCTTTACCTGCCCTTATGGAACGTTTGCTTTTAGGAGGATGCCATTTGGATTATGCAACGCACCAGCCATATTTCAACGGTGCATGATGGCTATATTCTCCGATATGGTGGGAGAATTCCTCGAAGTTTTCATGGATGATTTCTCAATCTTCGGGGATTCTTTTGAAAATTGCTTAGAAAATCTTAAACAGGTGCTAGTCAGATGCATTGACACCAATCTGATACTTAGCTGGGAAAAGAGCCATTTTATGGTTCGAGAGGGCATTGTTCTAGGCCACATTGTGTCTGAAAGGGGGATAGAGGTAGATAAAGCTAAAATCGATCTTACATCCAATCTTCCTCCTCCGACCTCGGTCAGACAGATCCGTTCATTCCTTGGCCATACCGGTTTCTATCGCCGGTTTATTCACAATTTCTCTCAAATTGCCCGGCCTCTAACTCTTCTCCTAGCTAAGGATGTCCCTTTCCAAATAGATGAATCTTGCATCAAGGCATTTAATTCTTTGAAGGAATCTTTGACCAAAGCTCCGATTCATCAATCTCCAGATTGGTCTTTGCCCTTCGAAATCATGTGCGATGCCTCTGATTATGCTATCGGTGCTATCCCGTGGTGATCTATTATGCAAGTCGTACCCTTGCAGATGCTCAAATGAATTATACCACCACAGAAAAGGAATTATTAGCTGTGGTTTTTGCCTTAGAAAAATTCAGATCTTATCTTTTAGGGGCAAAAGTCATAATCTATTCTGATCACTCAGCTCTGAAATACCTGTTAACCAAGAAGGATGCAAAGCCTAGACTTATTAGATGGATCTTACTCCTTCAGGAATTTGATTTGGAAATTCGGGATAAGAAGGGTTCTGAGAATGTGGTAGCTGACTACCTATACCGAATTCTGATCGCCGAAAGTATACCAATCACTGATTCCTTTCCTGATGAGCATCTTCTAGCCATTTCTCACACTGTTGCCCCTTGGTATGCTCATATTGTCAATTACAAGGTGACTAATCAGCTTCCGGAAGGATGGATTAAAAGTGAGAAGGACAAATTCTTTTCCCAGGAAAAGTATTATTTCTAGGAGGATCCTGAATTATTCAAATTATGTCCTGATCAAATCATTAGGCGATATGTTCATGAAAAAGAACAACAGAGTGTTCTCAACTTCTACCATAATCTGGCTTGTGGGGGCCATTTCTCAGGAAAGAAAACTGCAGCCAAGGTCCTGCAAAGTGATTTTTACTGGCCCACACTTTTCAAAGATGCCCATGAATTTAGCGAAACTTGCCTCTGATGTCAGGCTGTAGGAAATATGGCGAAAATGGATGTGATGCCACTCAACCCAATCTTAGTGGTTGAAGTCTTTGATGTTTGGGGAATTGACTTTATGGGACCTTTTCCACCTTCTTTTGGACATACATATGTACTGGTAGCGGTGGATTATGTCTCTAAGTGGATTGAAGCAGTAGCCACCCAAACCAATGATCATAAAGTGGTCATTAAATTCGTTCAGAAGAATATCTTTTCTCGGTTCGGGTGGCCTAAAGCTATCATAAGTGATGGGGGAACGCACTTCACGAATTACCAGTTTCGGGCTTTGCTTAAGAAATATGGGATTAATCACAAAGTAGCTATCCCTTATCATCCCCAAACCAGTGGCTAAGTGGAAGTTTCTAATAGAGAGATTAAGAATATTCTGCAAAAGTCCGTTAGGCCCTGTAGAAAAGATTGGTCTGAAAGATTGGATGATGCCTTACGGGCCTACCGGACCGCTTACAAAACTCCTATTGGCATGTCTCCTTATCGCCTGGTTTTTGGAAAAGCGTGCCACCTTCCGGTGGAATTGGAACATAGGGCTTATTGGGCCATTAAACAAGTTAATCTGGACCTAGCCCAAGCTGGTTCCCACCGAACCTTACAACTGAGTGAGCTAGAAGAGTTACGCAATGAGGCCTATGAAAATTCAAAGATTTATAAAGTCAAAACTAAAGCTTTTCATGATAAACATATTGTGAGAAAATCCTTTCTTCCAAATCAGAAAGTTTGGCTATTTAACTCTAGGCTCCGTTTATTTCCAGGAAAACTGAAATCCAGATGGGATGGACCCTTCGTGGTCGTTAAAGCCTTCGATCATGGAGCCCTTAAAATTCTAAATCCCAAGAGTGGGAACACTTTCACCGTTAATGGTCAACGGTTGAAACCATTCATTGAAAATCTTCAAAATACATCACCTGAATCCATAGAACTGAGTGATCCACAATAACTGAACTTCCGTCTGGCTGAAGACGATAAACTTAGCGCTTGTTGCAAAAATTGATCGTTTCGAATTGTGCGTCGTTAAACACATGAAAACGTTCAATCTAAATTTATCCGGCTCACTCAAATCATATTTTAAAAATTAACAGTGGTGAGTCCGAGTCGATCCACAGGGAGTTAGAATTTTAACTTTGAAAACTTTAGACTTTAGTTAATATAAAAATAAGTGAGATTTTAAGTAAATTAATTACTTAATTAAACTAAAATTAAGTTAACTAATATTACCTAAAAATAGGATTACTCAAATTAAACAAGTCTTTTTCTTTTCTTTTCTTTTTCAGAAATTAAACACAAACACTTATGGAAAATAAGCATGTCAAAGAAAATTAACAAAGAAACTGTTTTTTAACTAGGTGTAAATTACTAATTAACTAAAAATCATGAGACAAATTACAAAATTTGTTGGTTTAATAACCTTAATCTAAATAAACAAAATGTCAAATAACACTTAATTAATCCTAAATAAATAAACTAATACTAGTAGGGGAAGGGAAAAAATAGATTAACAGCAGCTTCTGTTGGTGCTTCGGCACGGTGGTCCACTGGAGGAACCGAGGAGGAGTGCACTGCTGCTACTCGTGGGATGCTTGCAAGTGCTGGCTCGATGCTGGCCGAGTAGGGGTTGCTGTGAAGGAGGTTGGAGCTGATGCTGCAGGTGTACGTGGCTGCTGCTGGTGCTGGCTACGTGGAGGAGAAAAGAAGCTGCTTGGATACGCTGGTGTGCTTGGAAGAAGCAGCCGGGTGCTAGCTATGCGCTGGAGGCTCGTGCTGGTGCGTGGAGCTTCAAGCCTGCATGCATGCGCTGAGGATGTGGAAGCTTGCAGGAGCGCGGGGAGCAGCCGGGTGTGCGCTGGGTGGACGTGCAGACGGATGGAAGCCGGCTGGTTCGCAGCTGCTTGCAAGAGCTGATGCTGGAGAAGCTTGAAAGCTGTTATTCACGTGGAGAAGCTTGGGAACTGCACATGCATGCGCTGCGTGGGCTTGCAGACGGATGGAAGCCGGCGGCTTCACCGGACGTTGCCGCGTGTGGGACGTGGAGGCACACTAGCGTGGCTCCCGCATGCAGGTGCTCTGGTGGCTTGCTGGCGCTGGTGCAGCGGAGGCGCGTGGCAGCGTGGTGCAGTTGCTCGCGCAAACCTGCATGCATGCGCGTGGAGCGGGCCGGCGAGGGAGAGAAGAGATAGTGGGAGACGGCGAGAGGGAGAAGAGAGACAGAGCAAGAGGGAAACGGAGAGAGATGTAGGAGACAAAGAGAGAGGCGTGTGGGAGAGGCTGAGATGAGGAAGAGAAACCGGAGAGAGAAAGAGTGCGGCTGAGAGGCTGAGAAAACGAGGAGAAAATGGGGAGAGGGATAACCGGAGGAAGGAGCAGAACGGAGAGGAAGAGAGAGGGAACTGTGGAGAGGGAACAGAGGGAGAGCTGCGGAGGGAGAGGAAATAAAAGAGAGAGAAGGAGGAGCTGTGAAGAGAGGAGAAGAGAAGAAGAAAACCGGAAAGAAAAAGGAGGAAGGTTGCGGAGGGAGTTCGGAAAAGAGGCTGCTGGGAAACGGAGAGGTTGAGAGCGAGAGAAGCTGCGGGCAGAGAGTTCGGAAAAGTGGCTGCGAATCTGGGAGAGAGAGAGAGAGGGAATTTATAGGAGAAATTAGAAGAGGAGAAGGGACGTGGGAGGCTTGGAGAAGGGACATGATTCGGATTTGGAGAGGAAGAGGAAACTGGAGAAGAAAGATGATTCAAATTTCTAAAACGAGAGAGAGAGGATTTTTAAAATAAAGGAAGGGATGTGGTTGGAAAATTGGAGAGAAAGAAGGAAATAGAGGGTTTTGGGAAACTCCAGAGAAAGAAGGAATCCGAGCAATATTAGGACATCAAATTACATTTTTACCCCTGTTTTAGTTGAAATCCGAACATTAGACAGCCCCCGAATTTTCGGAAACTCCACCAGCTGCACTGCATCATCAGCATGTCCTGTTCACATAAAATAAATATAAATTAGCGCATTATCATAAAAATATCATCATATTTATTCATTTCGTCTCGGTTTTGTCGAAAAACCGCAAATGCGCTATACTCCTTTAATCACATGAAATGACGATGTTTTAAAGTCAGAATTTGATGAAATTGGGACCGTTGGACTTGTTACACAATTATCTATCATTTCATGCTATTTTGCAGATAAAAACATGAGTATGATGCATATGATTGCCCTTAAATGATCAATTTAACACTTTATCACACCCCCCAACTTACTCATTGCTAGTCCCTTAGCAATGCAAATAAGGAAAAGTTAGGACAAATCATGCTTCATTTGTAGTATCTTTCACAATCAATTTAAGTGGTAGCCGATTGGTTAAGCTAAAAGTTTTCATATCCCACAATATTTTGATTCAGACAGGTGATTGTGCATAAATTTGACACACTTAGAACTCGTTTCCGACCTTTCTGGTATATTCTTACCTTTACTACCCTTTAGATAAGACTACCTGAGGAGGAGAAGAGAATAAAAGATTTCCCGATCAGTCAGTGAAGCCCGTTTTTCAGTTCCCGTCCCAACTCAGCACTTTTCACGACTTGGTCATATTTTTGGTACGATGGACTTTTTAGCGTGACATTTTTTCCATTTTATTGTACTTTTGCTTTTGAGAGTGCGTACTTTTTGCCACTCTTTGAATTGCCTGAGGGGAGGTGCGTACTTTTTGCCACCTACCTTCCTTTAGCTCTTTTAACGCCTTCTATTGCCTTTAATGTTTACAGCTGTCCATTTTAAATGACCGTCTCTTTTAGAGTGCTGAGTGGGACAGTCCCCTATTACGGATCCTACACATTCCTTTCGTTCAACCCAAAAGAAAAATTAGAATAAGTAGTCTTATCCTTGAGGTTAATTCCAGTAATTCTATACTTTTAAGATCTTCCATTTATTCTAAGTTGCCGTGTGTGTGTGAAAATCATCCTGCCGTGGATTTTTGTAAAGTGAGAAATTTAAACTTTAAAGGTTCTTTAACCAATGTGACTAACAGAAAACTGATTTGTTTAAGATTTACTTAATGAAACATGATTTTCATGTAATTTTCCTAGGATGTGAAAAGAAGTTTTTGAAAAAATTTGACCATTTTTCAGTGAAAGATATCAGTTTTCTTCAAAAGATTTTCAATACATGCATATCAAAAATGATTGTCCCACCCCCCAACTTGATTGACATTGTCCTCAATGGCATAAAAGATCTGAAAAACATGTAGCCAGAAGAGAATTCGTGAAGGAGCGAAACAACCTGTAATGACGAGGATGCGACATACCCACAGCGATTGCTGCTCAGGGACCTAAAAGGAAAAGAAATACCAAAAACTGAAGTAAAATATTGGGTTGCCTCCCAACAAGCGCTAAGTTTATCGTCTTCAGCCAGACGGAAGTTCAGTTAATGTGGATCACTCAGTTCTATGGACTCAGGTGGTGCATTTTGAATATTTTCAATGAATGGTTTCAACCGTTGACCATTAACAGTGAAAGTGTTCCCGCTCTTAGGATTCAGAATTTTAACGGCTCCATGATCGAAGGCTTTAACGACCACGAAGGGTCCATCCCATATAGATTTCAGTTTTCCAGGAAATAGGCGAAGCCTAGAATTAAATAGCCAAACTTTCTGATTTGGAAGAAAGGATTTTCTGACAATATGTTTATCATGAAAAGCTTTAGTTTTGGCTTTATAGATCTTTGAATTTTTATAGGCCTTGTTGCGCAATTCTTCCAGCTCACTCAGTTGTAAGGTTCGGTGGGAACCAGCTTGGGCTAGGTCCAGATTGACTTGCTTTATGGCCCAATAAGCCTTATGTTCCAATTCCACCGGAAGGTGGCACACTTTTCCAAAAACTAGGCGATAAGGAGACATGCCAATAGGAGTTTTGTACGCGGTCCGATAGGCCCATAAAGCATCATCCAATCTTTCAGACCAATCTTTTATATCGGGCCTAACGGACTTTTGCAGAATATTCTTGATTTCCCTATTGGAAACTTCCACTTGGCCACTAGTTTGGGGGTGATAAGGGGTAGCTACTTTGTGATTAATCCCATATTTCTTAAGCAAAGCCCGAAATTGATAATTCATGAAATGCGTTCCCCCATCACTTATGATAGCTTTAGGCCACCCGAACCGAGAAAATATATTCTTTTGAACGAATTTAATGACCACTTTATGATCATTGGTTCGGGTGGCTACTGCTTCAATCCATTTTTAGACATAATCCACCGCTACAAGAATATATGTATGTCCAAAAGAGGGTGGAAAAGGTCCCATAAAGTCAATTCCCCAAACATCAAAGACTTCAACCAACAAGATTGGGTTGAGTGGCATCATATCCCTTTTCGCCATATTTCCTACAGCCTGACATCGGAGGCAAGTTTTGCTAAATTGATGGGCATCTTTGAAAAGTGTGGGCCAGTAAAAACCACTTTGCAGGACTTTGGCTGCAGTTTTCTTTCCTGAGAACTGGGCCCCACAGGCCAGATTATGCCAGAAGTTAAGAACACTGTTGTTCTTCTTCAGGATCACATCGCCTAATGATTTGATCAGGACAAGATTTGAATAATTCAGGATCCTCCCAGAAATAATATTTTTCCTGAGAAAAGAATTGTCCTTTTCACTTTTAGTCCATCCTTTCGGAAGCTGATTAGTCACCTTGTAATTGACAATATGAGCATACTATGGTGCAGCAGTGTGAGAAATGGTCAGTAGATGCTCATCAAGAAAGGAATCAGTGATTGGTATACTGTCAGAGATCGAAATTCGGGATAGGTGGTCAGCTACCACATTCTCGGTGTGGGGTTTTCTCGGTTTCTCCGGATCGCTGACGCAGCGGAAAACAAAACTATTTACAGCGATCCGTTCCCGTTTCGAAATCTAAAATACGATAATCGGATTATCGAAGTTCTCATCGTGTGCGGATTCGAATCCGCAACCGTTCGGTTCCGTCGGTGCGACACCGCAAGCCACGCAAACGCCCGGCCTCTAGCGAAGTCCATGCGATCCTCCCCGCGATGGATATCCTCGAGTTCCTCGTTCTTTGCAGCCCACGAAGCCTCCGCCGGTCGCCGCAATAATCGCTGCAGCGCGCGGACGATTTCCCGTCGAACGGGATTCGAAGAAGCGGCGGAGCAGATCTGGATCTGCCTGGACGTCAGAGAAGGACAAAAACTGAGGAGGGGCGGCTAGGGTTAGCAGCAGCTTGGCCTGCTCAGCCCGTTCGCTATGTTTTATACTAACCGCGCGGTTTTTCATAAAAATCCCCGGTTTGTATAAAACCCACTTATTTATCCATCGCCTTGAGAATCATTTGCGTGTGACCCTCTAGGCCCAAGTACCAGTCCAGTTAATGGCCCAACAAGCCCAGTGACTCCTCACTGGCTTTATTAATTAATTAATAATCATTTATTAATCAATAAATCAATCGAATTGATGTCGCACATCGAATTCGACTGGGCCTCCGATCACGTTGGGTGCCAAGCAACACCGCGTGAACCCGGAAGGTATTTGGGGTTAAGTAACCCACTCTTGGAACCTTTCCGCCGACAGTTACCGCGTGGATATAATCCTTCATTCGTACAATGCTCTCGAGTCAACTCAGGGCATGGCGAGCTGTCAAACCCTAACCGGTCGACTCACTTGGATTGGATGTCGCTGATGAATATCGGAAAACTCCTTTTCCGATATTATCGTCCGCCTTGGCCAGGGACTTCCGCGCATCCTTCCTAGAGCATTCTCTCTCTAAGTACCGAGAGCAAATGATTCCTTATTGACACACAATTCCCTTCGACGGTATTCCGCTGCACCCAATCCTTGGCGTATTAGAATCCCGTGGCTAGAGATTCATAGACCAAGGTCAAAGTACAGAAGTCCACCGCTAAGGTGTCCTTGGTGTCTCAGGTCCGAGGACCATCCACGCAACTGCGACAATAAAATCAAGCTGGTTGACAATGAGGTACAATACCATCCAGCGATTTAGTCGGATCAGTTCAGTGAACTCATTCTCCATTGAGCACCTACAGATTCGCCTTAGTGTCTCCACACAAGTGACTTATGAGACCAGTCACCCTCATCATATGAACATGAGTAATATGTACTAGTCTAACCGGATATCCGATGTCCTTCTCGGATATCCTCCGACTAGGAACGATTAAGAATATGTGTGTTTAAGTGATCAGTCTCATTAGTATGATCTCATCATAATCTGATCACCATAGCACATATTCACGGACTTCATTATGAAACGATAATTAACGCGATTTACACATAATGAATAATATGTCATTTTATTAATAATGAACGAGATTTACATTGTTAGATTGGCTTGTAGGCCACCTAAACTAACAATCTCCCACTTGGACTAAAGCCAATCACCTTTATACAATAAGCCCATAGACTCTAGGTGACGCTCAAACACAATTTGAGCCAACGGCTTTGTCAGTGGATCTGCTACATGGTCGACGGGTGGAACTCTTTCCACTACTAAATCTCCTCTAGATAATATGAAAGCGCCTCAGAACATCTTTCGATTTCTGATGAGACCACAGCTCTTTCACTTGTGTAATAGTCCCTTTGTTGTCGCACAACAGCGGAACATGATCAAGGATACCGGGAACTATGTCAAGGTCGATGATGAACATCTTCAACCACACTATTTCCTTGAAAGCTTCAGCTGCAGCGATGTGCTCAGCTTCAGTCGTCGAATCTGCAGTGGTTACTTGCTTGGAACTCTTCCAGCACACTGCTCCTCCGTTCAAAGTAAACACGAATCCAGATGTTGACTTGCTATCATCTGGATCCGACTGGAAACTCGAGTCAGTAAAACCTCGCAGTTTCAAGTCACCTCCTCCATAGACAAGAAACATATCCTTAGTTCTTCTCAAGTACTTAAGGATACATTTTACTGCCTTCCAGTGCTCTTCGCCTGGATCAGCCTGAAATCTGCTCGTAACACTTAGAGCAAATGCAACATCAGGCCGTGTACATAGCATAGCATACATGATAGATCCTATGGTAGAGACATATGGTATTCTATCCATGAATGCCCTCTCATCAGGAGTCTTAGGAGACTGCTCCTTTGAGAGATTAATTCCATGTCTCATCGGTATGAGACCTCTCTAGGAATTTTCCATGCCAAACCTTTTGACTATGGTATCTATGTACAAGGATTGGGTCATTCCAAGCATCCTCTTTGATCTATCTCTATAGATCCGTATTCCCAATACGTAGGATGCTTCTCCCAAATCCTTCATGGAGAAGTTTTTCGACAGCCAGAACTTTACTGATGACATCATAGCTACATCATTCCCAATGAGTAGTATGTCATCTACGTAAATAACTAGAAAAGTGACTGCACTCCCACTGGTCTTCTTGTACACACAAGGCTCATCTTCATTCTTAATGAAGTCATAAGACTTGACTGCCTCGTCAAATCTTATGTTCCAGCTCCGGGAAGCCTGCTTCAGTCCATAAATGGACCTCTGAAGCTTGCCCACTTTATCTGGAGATTCTTTAGATGTGAAACCTTCTGGTTGTATCATATACACCTCTTCCTCAAGATTATCATTGAAGAAGGCAGTCTTCACATCCATTTGCCATATTTCATAATCAAAATGTGCAGCAATGGCGAGTAGAACTCTGAACGACTTTATCATGGCAACTGGTGAGAAAGTCTCGTCATAGTCAATCCCTTTGCCACCAACCTTGCCTTATAGTCTATCCGTCCATCAGCACCGATCTTTCTCTTAAAGATCCACTTGCAACCGATGGGTACAATACCCTCGGGAAAGTCCTCCAAGTTCCAAACTTGGTTGGTGTACATGAACTGGATTTCTGAGTTCATAGCTTCTCGCTATTTCCTGGCTTCTGGGCCTTCTATGGCCTCCTAGTAGGTTTTAGGATCATCATCCTCATTATATGCTACCTTAGACTCACCTTCAGCAATGTGTCCCACATATCGTTCAGGTAGTCCAAGTACTCTACCAGATCTACGAGGCTCATATGTGTGTATCTGAACAGATTCAGGAACTGATATCTCATCTGATGATAATGCAACTGTTTGGGGATCTCGAACCTCTTCCAGTACTATTTTACTCCCACTGTCCTCTTGGATAAGGTATTCCTCTTCTAGGAATACAGCTTTCCTGGCGACAAACACCTTTTGTTCACCAGGATGGTAAAAATAGTATCCAAAGGTTTCCTTTGGATATCCCACAAACCTGCATTTATCAGTTTGTGATTCCAGCTTGTCTGGATCATGCCTCTTTACATGAGCAGGATAACCCCAGACTTTAACATGTTTAAATTCTGGTTTCCTGCCTTTCCATATCTCATATGGAGTAGAGGCCACAGACTTGCTGGGTACTCTGTTCAGTAGGTATGCTGCTGACTCTAGAGCATACCCCCAGAGGGACACTGGTAATCCCGAAAAGCTCATCATGGATCGCACCATATCCAACAAGGTGCGATTCCTCCTTTCTGATATACCATTCATCTGTGGTGTATAGGGAGGGGTAAGCTGAGAAAGGATACCATTATCCTTTAAGAATTGTGTGAAGTTAGTACTCAAGTATTCTCCTCCTCGATCTGATCGAAGAGCTTTAATACTCTTTCCTAGCTGCTTCTCCACCTCATTCTTGAACTCCTTGCACTTCTCAAATGCTTCCGACTTGCACTTCATTAAGTACATAGCCGAATCTTGAGAAGTCATCGGTGAACGTGATGAAGTATGAAAAGCCACCTTTGGCTTGGGTGGACATTGGACCACATACATCCGAATGTATTAGTTCAAGAATGTCCTTGGCACGTTCTCCATGTCCAATAAATGGAGATTTTGCCATCTTTCCCATAAGGTAGGATTCACATGTTGCAAACGATTCATAATCGAATGCTGTTAAGTAACCATGCTTGTGCAACTTTTGCAACCTGCTTTCGCCAATGTGCCCAAGTCTACAATGCCACATGTAGGCCTGGTTCCCACAATTCTTGCTTTTCTTAAGAGCATTATCAATCTGAAGATTGTAATAAGAAACATCTAATAGATATAGACCGTTGACTAAAGATGCTGAAGCTATTGATTTATTACCATAATAAATCGAACAACTTCTATTCTCAATAGTCAACCTATATCCTATCTTGTCCAAACAAGATATTGATATGATGTTCTTTATTATGCTAGGAACATAATAACAATCTTCCAATAGTAAGGTGTATCCCGATGGAAGCCTGAGGTTTGCTGTCCCAACAGCAATCGCCGCAACTTTTGCGCCGTTTCCTAGCTTCAATTCCACCTCACCTTGTTTCAGCTTGCGCTTACTTGTCAGCATCTGCACATCATGACAGATATGAGAAGCACATCCGGTATCTAATACCCACGATGTGGAATCTCTAACTGATAAGTTGATATCTATCATATAGATATCAGAAGCTTCAGACAGCTTCACTCTTCCATGAGCTTTATCATGAAGGAACTCCTTGCAGTTCCTTTTCCAGTGACCATACTACTTATAGTAGAAGCAGTCACCCTTCACTACTCTTTTACCTTTGTCCTTCGATCCTTTATCGTTAGCTGTCATATCTGCTTCAGGGGCATCTAATGCCGATTCAGCAAGAGGATCAGCTCCAGGGACAAAGTTATTGCGTTCAGATCTGAAGACATTCTTCAGGCTTCTGAACCAATCTGAGTAGATCAGGTAAGTCAAAACGGCATCAAGTATGCCACGGAGTGAGTTATTCGACGACATAATTCCCTACAGAAGATAAGTAAAATCTATTTAGAAGATGTTCAATTATTAAAATTTAAAACAAGACATGGTCTTTTGTTCAAGTTTAACTCCCACTAATTTTCGACGGACTGTATAACCCTCAGTTATACATAACGGGAGACACCGACAGTCTCCTAGTGGGGATCAGAATCTCAATGACTTGTACTACAGCCTTGTGGATAGCACAACAAACTGTAATACAATCAGAGAGCACCCAACTCATGGGACTTGCAACTCCTTGCAATATCTGATCATAGCTTCGGTCCCTAGAGATTTAATGGCCTTGTGGATAGCACAACAAACCACTAATTCTGGTCTAAGCTAACCATCATTACGCGACGAGCATAGATTTGCATGCAGCCCTTGTGGATAGCACAACAAAGCTACATGGTTCCTCTACCCCGATCTATAGGCATCTAATGCCATAGCCACAATTTCTCCTCCCAATTAAGCAGGCCTTGTGGATAGCACAACAAACCTGCCTAAAGTGATTCGTATCCTATGACTATAATGATGGTGGACCACGCGGTAAGTTTTCAACTACTCGCGTTACGGCTTAGAGTTTATCTGAGGGTATTTAGATAACTTTTATCTTGGTCTCTCCTAGGTGATAGTATATAGATATATCGTATATATTTACTAAATACTATAACCTGCTTTGATTCATAATCAAAAGAAAAACAATCCATCTCATACATGTCATTAGTGTGGTTATGGATAGCACAGTGGGTTTGACTGGAGCCAACAGTCAAACGCACACTCAATCTAATTATAACATTTACATTAGATATCCTGCAATCACATAGGCAAGAGATCTCCATCTGTACGCCTTCCTGGTTGCAGTTGTGGATCGTCCTCGCTCCTTCCTCGGTTGCCTCGATCATATTACATTAATTCTAGAATTAACAAGTAAATTGAAGAAGGCCTTATGGCGAGTACAAGAGAGAGGGAGGTAGAAATACATCGGAGTATGTGAGAGAGAGGTGCGCAGACCTCTATTTATTAACAATTAATAAACATCATACATCCACGATCCACACAATCCATTCATCACATGAACAATAAATTAAGTGCATATCCATGACCACGGTGTGTTTTAAACATCCCACACATGATTCAGCGCATCACATGGCTAAAATAAAAGAGTTTTCAAAATAAATAAGTTTTGGCTTTCAGAAAGCTGGGATCCAATCAAAATTGGTATTTGAATTTCGAAAACTCATTTTATTAACTTAACATGCAATTAAATCTAATTTAAAAGTATTAAACACACATCGCATGCGCACACACTCCGAATTAATAATTCCAAATTATTCCATGCGAATTAGAACATTTCTAATAATCTAACACTTAGATTTAAACCCCATTAATAATCTAACAATTAGACTATTTAAAAAATTAATCTAACTCTTAGATTAATCCACCAAAGTTAATTAAAAATTTAACACTTAAATTAATAATCAACCAAACTAATTATTAACTACTAATCTAACACTTAGATTAGCCAATTAATGTTAATTATTAATTTAACTCTTAAACCAATAATTAACACTAACTAATTAATAATTAATTAATCTAACTCTTAGATTAAATAATTAAAGTTATCATTAATTTAACTATTAAATTAATGACTAACAATAATTAATCAAGGACTACCAATTTAACATTTAAATCAGTTATTTAAGTTAATTATTAATTTAACAATTAAATTAATAACTAACTCAAATATTAATTAACAATTATATGATTTAATAATAAATAATCTAACTTTTAGATTGAATATTATTAAACACTAATTTAACAATTAAATTAGTCAACTTAAGTTAATTATTAGCTTAACTATTAAACTAATAATTAACTCTATATCACAATTAATTGTTAATCATGATTCAAAATCATAAATAAGCCCATTTAAATTAAAATTGAACAATAATGTAAATATTTCAAAAACACCTTTTGAATCTAAATTAAAGTCCAATAATATTTTAATTTGGGCTAATTAGGTTTAATAGGGGTTTAAGGGGTTCAATTAAGGAATAGGGGTTAAAATAGGCCAGGGCTCAGCCCATTATAGCACCTGGCTAGGGCCAGGTGCGAGCCCTGGCTCGGCCAGGGGCTCGGACCTGGAGCGCCCTGGTCCAAGCCAGGGCGGGCCCGGTCTGTGGCCCTTAGGCCGGCCGGTTTGGCCAGCGAACCGGCTCGGGCCGGCCTCGAGCTGCCCGTCTTCAACCTGACGGCCAGAAGGAGTTGCAGGAAAACCCTAGGGGGTTCCGCCCCCCCCGGCGGCGCCGCCCTGCGGCGGCCGGTGCCCCGGCGCCGTCCGGCCCGGCCGGCGACGGCCCCGGCGCCGGCAAGGCCCCTTTATGCATCGGTTTAAGCCTTGTGAAAGCACCCAGCCGAGCCCTTGAAGCACCCTAAAATCTAGTTTTTTCAACAAAACCGATGTGGACGAGGAAGAAGGGCCCAATCTGGCCACCTCCAGCGATGGCCTTGCTGCCCGATGGTGCCCAGCAACCCCTTGGATCATCCAGGGTATTGGCCATGCCTCTCCAACATTTGGGGATGCATATCCGAAGCCCAAACGGCCGCCGTTCTTCGTCAAACGAAGAACACCATCAACCCCAATAAGATTTCGAAAATAATAGAATAAAATAATCTAATTATTTTTCAGTTCATCATATGAACATGGATCCATTTATTAACGGATTTCAAGCATGGAATAACTCATGGAAATATTAAATCGGAGACCGAAACGGGACGAGAAACAGTGGAACCTAGCTCTGATACCACTGTTGGGTTTTCTCGGTTTCTCTGGATCGCTGACGCAGCGAAAAACAAAACTATTTACAGCGATCCGTTCCCGTTTCGAAATCTAAAATACGATAATCAGATTATCGAAGTTCTCACCGTGTGCGGATTCGAATCCGCAACCGTTCGGTTCCGTCGGTGCGACACCGCAAGCCGCGCAAACGCCCGGCCTCTAGCGAAGTCCACGCGATCCTCCCCGCAACGGATATCCTCGAGTTCCTCGTTCTTTGCAGCCCACGAAGCCTCCGCCGGTCGCCGCAATAATCGCCGCAGCGTGCGGACGATTTCCCGTCGAACGGGATTCGAAGAAGCGGCGGAGCAGATCTGGATCTGCCTGGACGTCAGAGAAGGACAGAAACTGAGGAGGGGCGGCTAGGGTTAGCAGCAGCTTGGCCTGCTCAGCCCGTTCGCTATGTTTTATACTAACCGCGCGGGTTTTCATAAAAACTCCCGGTTTATATAAAACCCACTTATTTATCCATCGCCTTGAGAATCATTTGCGTGTGACCCTCTAGGCCCAAGTACCAGTCCAGTTAATGGCCCAACAAGCCCAGTGACTCCTCACTAGCTTTATTAATTAATTAATAACCCTTTATTAATCAATTAATCAATTGAATTGATGTCGCACATCGAATTCGACCGGGCCTCCGATCACGTTGGGTGCCAAGCAACACCGCGTGAACCCGGAAGGTATTTGGGGTTAAGTAACCCACTCTTGGAACCTTTCCGCCGACAGTTACCGCGTTGATATAATCCTTCATTCGTACAATGCTCTCGAGTCAACTCAGGGTATGGCGAGCTGTCAAACCCTAACCGGTCGACTCACTTGGATTGGATGCCGCTGATGAATATCGGAAAACTCCTTTTCCGATATTATCGTCCGCCCTGGCCAGGGACTTCCGCGCATCCTTCCTAGAGCATTCTCTCTCTAAGTACCGAGAGCGAATGATTCCTTATTGACACACAATTCCCTTCGACGGTATTCCGCTGCACCCAATCCTTGGCGTATTAGAATCCCGTGGCTAGAGATTCGTAGACCAAGGTCAAAGTACATAAGTCCACCGCCAAGGTGTCCTTGGTGTCTCAGGTCCGAGGACCATCCACGCAACTGCGACAATAGAATCAAGCTGGTTGACAATGAGGTACAATACCATCCAGCGATTCAGTCGGATCAGTTCAGTGAACTCATTCTCCAATGAGCACCTACAGATTCGCCTTAGTGTCTCCACACAAGTGACTTATGAGACCAGTCACCCTCATCATATGAGCAGGAGTAATCTGTACTAGTCTAACCGAATATCCGATGTCCTTCTCGGATATCCTCCGACTATGAACGATTAAGAATATGTGTGTTTAAGTGATCAGTCTCATTAGTATGATCTCATCATAATCTGATCACCATAGCACATATTCACGGACTTCATTATGAAACGATAATTAACGCGATTTACACATAATGAATATTATGCCATTTTATTAATAATGAACGAGATTTACATTGTTAGATTTACATTATTAGGACATCAAATTGCATTTTTACCCCTGTTTTAGTTGAAATCCGAACATTAGACCTCCTCCAAATTTCCGGAAACTCCACCAGCTGCACTGCATCATTAGCATGTCCTGTTCACATAAAATAAATATAAATTAGCGCATTATCATAAAAATATCATCATATTTATTCATTTCGTCTCGGTTTTGTCGAAAAACCGCAAATGCGCTATACTCCTTTAATCACATGAAATGACGATGTTTTTAAGTCAGAATTTGATGAAATTGGTACCGTTGGACTTGTTACACAATTATCTATCATTTCATACTATTTTGCATATAAAAACTTGAGTATGATGCGTATGATTGCCCTTAAATGATCAATTTAACACTTTATCAGGAAGCAACCCAATATTTTACTTCAGTTTTTGTGTTTCTTTTCCTTTTAGGTCCCTGAGTAGCAGTCGCCTTGGGTATGTCGCATCCTCTTCATTACAGGTTGTTTCTCTCCTTCACAATTCTCTTCTGGTTGACATGTTTTTCATATCTTTTATGCCATTGAGGACAATGTCAATCAAGTTGGGGGGTGGGATAATCAATTTGATATGCATTTATTGAAGATCTTTTGAAGAAAACTGATATCTTTCACTGAAAAATGGTTAGAATTTTAAAATTTCTTTCAAACACTTCTTTTCACATCCTATGAAAATTGCATGAAAATCATGTTTTATTAAGTAAATCTTAAACAAATCAATTTTTGTTAGTCACATTGGTTAAAGAGCCTTCAAAGTTTAAATACCCCACTTCACAAAAAAGTCCACGGCAGGATAATTTTCCCACACACACGGCAACTTAAAATAATTGAAAGATCTTAAAAGTATAGAATTGTAGGAATTAACCTTAAGGATAAGACTACTTATTCTAATTTTTCTTTCTAGGATGAATGAAAGGAATGTGTAGGATTCGTAATAAGGGACTGTCCCACTCAGGACTCTAAAAGAGGCGGTCAGTTAAAATGGACAGCTGTAAACACTAAAGGCAATAGAAGGTGTTAAAAGAGCTAAAGGAAGGTAGGTGGCAAAAAGTACGCACCTCCCCTCAGGCAATTTAAAGAGAGTAGCAAAAAGTACTCACTCTCAAAAGCAAAAGTACAATGAAATGAAAAAAGCCACGCTAAAAAGTCCATCGTACCAGAAATATGACCAAGTCGTGAAAAGTGCTGAGTTGGGACGGGAACTGAAAAACGGTCCTCGCTGACTGATCAGGAAATCTTTTATTCTCTTCTCCTCCCCAAGTAGTCTTATCTAAAGGGTAGTAAAGGCAAGAATATACCAGAAAAGTCGAAAACGAGTTCTAAGCGTGTCAATTTTCATGCACAGTCACCTATCGTGAATCAAAATATTGTGGGATGTGAAAACTTTAGCTTAACCAATCGGCTACCACTTAAATTGTTTGTGATAGATACTACAAATGAATCATGATAATTCATTGTTTGTCCTAACTTTTCCTTATTTGCATTGCTAAGGGACTAGCAATGAGTAAGTTGGAGGGTGTAATAAAGTGTTAAATTGATCATTTAAGGGCAATCATACGCATCATACTCACGCTTTTATCTATAAAATAGCATGAAATGATAGATAATTGTGTACCAAGTCCAACGGTACCAATTTCGTCAAATTCTGACTTAAAAACATCGTCATTTCATGTGATTAATGGAGTATAGCGCATTTGCGATTTTTCGACAAAACCGAGATGAAATAAATAAATATAATGATTTTTTAATGATAATGTGCTAATTTATATTTATTCTATATGAACATGACATGCCGATGATGCAGTGTAGTTGGTGGAGTTTCCGAAAATTTGGGGGAGGTCTAGGGTTCGAATCTCAAAAAATTCGACTAAAGCAAGGGTAAAAATGTCATTTTATGTCCTAATATTGCCCAAATTCTTGCCCAAAGAACCCAAGAAAGACCAGCCACCTTCCCTTCCCCCACTTTCTTTTTTGTTAAAAAACCTTTCTTCCTATTCTCTCTGTTTCCTTCTCTCCTCTCTGTTTCCTTTTCTCTATCTCTCCCTCTTTCCCTGACCTCTCTCTCTCTTTCCCACGACTCTCTCTTCCTCTTTATATATTCCTATTCCTTCTTCCTCTCGGTTACCCCTCCCGCAGCCTCTCTCCCACGCACGCTCTCCTCTTTCTCTCCAGTTTTCTCTTCCTCTTCTCAGCCTCGCAACCCTTCTTTCTCTCCGGTTTCCTTCTCTCCGGCACCCTCTCTTTCTCCCACGTACTTCTCCTTCTCTCTCTCCGCGCTATTCCCTCTCTCTCTCTATTTTTTTTCTGCTCTCTCTCAGGTTTTCCCACGCTCTCTCTCGGTCTCTCTTTCTCTCTCTCACGCCCACACCTCGCCAGCCCCCAGCACTCGGCGTTCACAGCACGCCTGCCAGGCCTCCTCCCAACGCACTCCAGCTGGGCCTCCACCGCACTGCCACGGGTCTCCGGCTGCAAACGTGCATGCACGCCCTCCTCCGCAGCACCTGAAGCCAGCGACTGCACCCGTCCAAGCACGCCAGCAACCATCGACCTCTAGCGCGGCTCCAGCAGCTCCACGCGCATGCATGCACGCCCGGCCTAGCCGGCCCCCACACGTCGCCAACGCCCAGCGCATGCATGCTGGTCCTCCGCTGCGCCTGAAGCCGGCCTCCACGCGCCGCTATGCGCATGCATGCATGCTGCACCTCCACCAGCCAGCAGCTCCCACACGTTGTCCAACCAGCCAGTAAGCCTTCACGTCCACTGAAGCCACCGCACCGCCCATGCACGTAGCCGGCTGCAAGCCTCCATGCTGCACCTGAAGCACCTCCAGAGCACCTGCCGCCCCTTTTGCTGATCGGTCCACTGCGCCGGCAACCCCACAAAGACCCCACAGTTGCCGTCGCTTTGTTCTCTCTTCCCCCACTAATACAGTATTAGTTTATTTAATTAGGGTTAGTTATTGGTTATTTGATGTCTAACTATTTTGTTTAAAGATATTAAGCCATGGATTTTCTAACTTGATTCATGATGATTAATAGTGTTTTTTTTGTTATAATTTCTTAGTGTGCTTATTCTCCAGCTGAGGTTGTGTTTAATTTCTAAAAAAGAAAAAAAAGAGGGATTTGTTTAGTTTACGTAATTACATTTTTAGGTAACATTAATTAGTTTAGTTCTAGTTTAAATATGTAATTAGTTCACTCAAATTCTCACCTATTTTTAGATAACTAAGAATCACAATGTTTTCAAAATTAAAAATTTAACTCCCTATGGATCGACTCGGACTCACCATTATTAATTTTAAAAATCTAATTTAAATGAGCCGAATAAATTTAGATTGAACGTTCTTATGAGTGTTTAACGACACACAAATTGGAACGATCAGCTCTCCGTCAATATAGTTAATAGAATTTAATTCAGTGGTGGCATATACTACGTGTTACCCAAGATGTGTCACCATCTGTTGAGAGGAGTATTAACTATGACATTAGATGTCTTGACATTAGAATAGAGGAACGATATAGCTATCCACGTGTTTACCTGGGAGCTATATTCCTACTCTACTCTATCATGTATTGATGGTAAAGCTTAAACCGGGTATAATGGTCTACTGTGTTTACCCGAGACCATTAATGACCTGGGAGCTGAAATAAGATCGGATATTGCAAGGAGTTGCAATGACCATGAGATGGTTGCTCTAGGATAGCAGTATAATACTATGTGTTTACCCAAGGTTATACTGTGATTCTTAGAGATTCTAATCCCCGCGTCTTCCGTTCTGTATATCTGAAGGTTATACAGTCCAACGAAAATTAGTATGAGTAAAATTAGATAAACAAAGACCATATCTTGTTTTAATTAATAACTGAATGTCTACTACTTGTAATTTGATTATATCCTGTAGGCTAAAATGTCGCACCATAATCCGTTGCGTGGCATACTTGATGTCAATCATTTGACAGGCCCAAACTACACAGACTAGCTCAACAACCTAAAGATTGTCCTCAGGTCTTAGCAAATTGCATACGTCCTGGATGAGGAACCTCCTACTGAACTAGCATTATATGCACCAGAGGAGGACATGTTGACATATAAGAAATGGAAAGAGGATTCCACTATGGCCCAATGCTACATGTTAGCCTTTATGAGCAATGAGTTGCAGAGGCAACATGAGGAGATTGATGCTAGATCTATCATGCTCCATCTGAAGGAGCTATTCGGTGAGCAGAGCAGAATTGAAAGATATGAGATATCTAAGAATCTGTTCAAAGCTTGAATGGCAGAGGGATCTTCAGTACAAACTCATATGCTGAAGATGATAGAATGGGTGGAGAGGCTAGATGCTCTTAGGGTTCCACTCACCAAGGAGATGCATACCAACCTTGTGTTGTCCTCACTTTCACAATCATATGCTCAGTTCATTGTGAACTTTAACATGAACAAGATCCAGATCACCTTGGCTGAACTATTGAACATGCTGAAGACTGTAGAGGGGAATCTTGTGAAGGAGAAACTCCAAGGCCTTATGGTTGGTAAGACCGGCCGGAAAAGACTAGCAGTCCAAGCCTTTAGGAAAGGTGAAGGCAAGAATCAGAAGAAGCCGAAAGTTGTCAAAAAGGGTAAGGGCAAGAGTGCTAAGAAGGGTGAATGCTTCTACTGTCATCAGAAGGGGCACTAAAAGAGGAATTGTAAAGAATACCTCAAGGACAAGGCTCAAGGAACTATGAAGTAGCAGGACGCTTCAGGTATCTATATGATAGATGTAAACTTATCAATTAGAGATTATACATCATGGGTATTAGATATTGGATGTGTTTTCCATATCTGCAATTCTGTGCAGGCACTGACAAGAAGGCGTAAGCTGAGGACTCGCGAGGTGGAGTTGAGGTTAGGAAACGGCGCAAGAGTTGCGGCGATCGTTGTAGGGACAGTGAAGCTCAAGCTACCATCAGGAGACACATTTTCATTAGATGAATGTTATTATGTACCTAGTGTAGACACGCTAATTTTGACATCATTTTGAGTAAATTTCATATCATATAATAATGCCTCAGAATGGTTTAATATTTAATCATTAATTAATTTTTATTAATATTTTTGAGTGTCGGGTTTAACAGACATGTTTAAGACAATCAATTAAATTGATTTTAGCTCAAATTTCAGTTAAAATATGAAGAAGTCTAAAAGACGTCGACCTATGTAGACGCAATTTAGAGTTTATTCCTGTTTTAATGTTTAAATTTGAATTTTAATCAATTGATTAATTAGCTAAAAGGCGTATGTGAGTGCTGACGCGTTTTAGGTTTCCTAGGCTATTTCTACTTCTTTTCCGGATGTTTATCCTTATCTTAATTAGTGTAAAAGACGTCTACACATGTAGACGCGTTTTAGCTGATAAAGATAAAGATAAATTTTTCCCGGATTTGTATCCTTATCTTAATTAATCTGAAAGGCGTCAGCCAATGTGGACGCGTTTTAGATAATTACAGATAAAGATGAATTAATCAGTATTTATCTGTCGGTTAAGATGGATAAATTCAAGATTTTTTTTATATTAATCGCGAACGCAGAAGAAGCCTATAAATACCTTACATGTTGAAGAGTAAAAAAAAAGAGAGAGAGAGCATAATCTTGAGTTGAATTACTGGAGCGATAGCAAATTGAAGATCAAAGCAACAACGTCGGAACGCTGAAGCGTTGTTTCCAGAAGTCGGCGTCCTTTCAAGAGTCTTCATCCATTCAAGAATTCAACAATTGGGCATAAGTTTTTCATTTCCGCATCTGCATTTCATTTAGTTCTACATTCTTCATCATTCACTTCATGCAAACACACACAACACATTCATTCTCTTCAAAACCTACTTGATTAAGGGGTTTCAAAAGCCACTCAACAAGTAAGTTTGCTGTTTAATTGCATGCTTAGCATCATGATTAGAATAGATACTGCTTTTGCTTAAAATTCTCATCATTGTTTCTTTATCTCATTTTCTTTCTATTCCTGCTGCACTCAACAACAACGAGAGAATCAAAAGGAGCAAATCAAGCACAAGTCAAAAGGGATTTTTGGACGATCCTCAACCTCAACCTCAAATTTCAAATTCAACAGCAAGAACAAAAAGCAAAGAAGGGCTCTCTTTCTTCAGCCGGCTGAGGAAGGGGAACCAAGGACTCCATATCTTCTGCGTTTAAACAGGTAGGCGATCATACTTCTTTTGGAACTTTTTAGTTAAAAGTTTCTGGCGATCACTGCACTTAGTTGCTATTTCTAATAGGTTTATTTTACACTAAATAACCTAGATTTTTCATGATAATCACACGGTCATTCTAAGCACTCACAGCTTTTTTGGCGATCACGGTGGGACTTGGTCTCGCCATCTTTTAAGTTTTTTGTTCTTGCTATCATCAATCGGGCACCCACGGTGCACCACTTGTGTCTTTCGACACGTCCTCACCAATTGGTGAGTGTTTTAGTTTAATTAATTTCTCTAGTGCACCACGTGCACACCCCAGTGGCAAGATCTTGCCCTCCCCTTGATTAGTTTAAAAAGCTGTTTTTGTGATGAAAATGATGTGTGATTGATTGATTTTCTAGTTATTTAGTTAGTAAATCATCCTGTTTAAAATCTGGAACTAAAAAAATATGCATAAGTTGATTATTTACTGCTTTTACCCTGTTTGAGGAGGATTCAACCCAGAAAATCCTCCTACAAAACTGTTTCTGCGAACTGAAAAGCGTCCAGGAGCACTGACGCGTTTCAAACCACGTCAACACACCCAGACGCCTTTCAGTCTTCATATCTTCTCTGTTGTCTGCATCTGTTTCTGCGAAAAAATTAAGTTCTGTTTTGAATAGCGTCGGCTACCATCGACGCGATTCAAACAGTTTCTTAATTATTTTTCGGTTCTCAGATTTCTGTGGCTTGAGTGCTAGCTACCCATTATTATTAAGCATTAGGGGCCATCCAGGCCGTAGGACATACGTATTGAGGCAAATACCCTCCTTTTCTTAGGAACACATTACTTGACATCAGCAACTCTCTCTGATTGGGTTGGTCCCTTGATCAGACTAGAGAAGTTGACGTTGAGACCTCCATAAGTCCCCAAAATCAAGGTATTCCTCCTTGATCATCGGGCTGGTTGTACCAATTGAAGTCCCGGTTAGATTCTGAAAGCGTTGTGAGAGAAAGCCCTAGAGAATAACGGTGGAAATTGAACTGAAACTAGGATCCTTTCCTTGAGAGAATTTGTGGTTTAATCCAATTCAAATAACTCAACAAGGAACCTTAAAATCACGTTAAGCATCCACTTGTTTGATTAATCTCTGTGCAACTTGTTTGTTAAATCTTTGAAAAAGAGAATCTAACATCATGCTGCTGCGATCAGGCAGGGACTTGAGTATGGCTCAAGACGCCATCATCAACTACAAGGGAGATGCTAATGCCCCTCGGGATTCTGACTACAACTATGAGAACGGGAGAGATGCTGATGCCTCCCGTAATTCTGCCCCCATTCCATATCGACATGATGGGAACGTCCGGACCCCTCTCTTTCATCCCCATGATCGATATCCTGATCCTCCCCCGCATGAATATGCGATTCCTAATCCCGATCTTGAGGGAGACATGAATCAGAATGATCCCTCATCCTCTGATCCTGTGGATCTCGTCAACGCTTTGGGAGTTCTTGCCTCCCGACTGGACCCTCAGCAGTTCGAGGCGATCCAATCGATTCTGAAGGGGAAGGCACCCGTGCAGCCTGCTGAGCCGAACCCTGTGGCTCCCCCTGTGGCTACTCAACAACCTCCTCTTCAACCTCCTTACATCCATCAAGCCATGGAAGGCCTTCATATCACTTCTCGGCCAGCTGGGCCGCAGCTTTCATCATCTAGGCAACCGGCTAGACCGCAAACGCCTATCTATCAAAATGCCCTCGGGCATGGCGGAAGCTCTGCCGGACCTCCTCTTTATTTTCCCCCCTGTCCAACATACTCTAGGCAGCAGGCCTATCAAGTACCTCCGCCTCCTCCTCCTCCCCAGGCAGATCTGACCACGCAAGCGTTGCTGGCCAAGATGGAGCGCATGGATGAGCAGTTTAACAACCTCCAAAAGATGATGGGGGTTAAAGCTGTGCCAGAGATCAATTTGCCGAGCCTGCCGGTATTCCACCTACCACCCTCTGAAATGCCAGTGTACCGAAAGTACAACGGTACTGGTAACCCCTTTACACATCTGAAAGAGTTTATGTATGAATCCTCTTTCTGGCAAAACGATAAGAGGTCGTTGGCCATTTTGTTCAGGAGATCTCTAGAGGGACCAGCCCTCGAGTGGTTATTTTCCCTGGAACCCTCAGAAGTAGAGGACTACGGTATCGTTTCACGCAAATTTATTCAACGATACCAGGACAGAGTTGCACCCTCCTTGTCCATCACTGACCTCATTGCCGAAAAGATGAAACCTGATGAGGAGTTTGTCAGTTTTGCTGACAGGTGGCGGGGCCTGGCCGAAAAGGTGAAGGACCACTTGTCCGAGTCCGAGCAAGTGAAGATGTTAATTTCTAATGCCACGCCCCAATTCAAGCTAGTCCTCTCCTTAAACAATCTGACCAACATGGCAGAGCTCTATGAAAGAGCATGGTACTGCCAAAATGCCTTCAAGGACGCTACGTTCTCTAGCGTCTTTGATCCTCACAGACCTAGCAGGCCTCCACCTCGGAAGCCTGCAGTGCCAAATTCTCCCAGCACAGGTCCGACTACTGAGGGCACGCTCTCTCACGAGCAAGTTAGTACCATGAATAATAATTCGCCCCAGTTCGTGAGGAACCAGCAGCAGTACCAGAGGCCACCGCAGCCAAACCAGCAGGGGTACAGGCAGCAGCAGAACCCCCATTATCAGCAACAGTATCAACGGCCCTAGCAGCCGAACCAGAACCAGCAACATCTACAGCAGCCGCCGCAACGGCAACAGCAGTACCAGCCCCAACAGCAGCAATATCAGCAACAGCAACAGCAATATCAGCCGCGCGCGCCGCCGACGTACCATAATGTCCCTCCTCCTGGTGACTACAACCAGCAGAGGAGACCTCCAGACCCTAAAAGGGCAGAATACCCAGCTCTCCCAGAATCCTTGACAGATATCTTCAGTGCTCTAATGGCAGCTAATGCCTTAGTTTTGCCAAGGGAAAAGGCCGTTTGCCCTCAAAATGCCGACACGTCCAGGTATTGCTACTTCCATAGGCAACCTGGGCATACCATTGACACCTGCTTCCAGTTCAGAGATTATATCCATGATCTCAATGAGCAGGGCGGCATAGACTGGGAGGAGATGAAAAAGTATATATCAGCCCTGAAGGCGAGAAGACCACAGCAGCAGCAGCAGCAGCAAGCAAGACCACCAATACAAGCAGCACCGCCACCAAATATGGGCATAGTGCAGAACCTGCTCCCGGAGCACCAGAATCAAAACCAAGTTGCCCCTATTCTGACGAACAGCCAGTCTGAGGCTAGTCGTGGGCAACAGTGGAGGATAGAAGACTCTTCTTCTCTTTATTCAACAGGTCACGTTCAGAGTACCGCAGAACAACCACCACGCCGCACCATCCGCATACCTAGGCCACAACCCATTACCATCACCCCTCTACCGACACCCACATATCACTCGCCCGCACCCAATAACCCATTACCGCCACCCGCTTTCCTTAAGCCCATCATGCCCCATACCGCTACGCCTCCACCATATAATCCACCACAAACCAACTATGCACCCCTTTTACCATCTAGGCCATTACTCCGCGTACCATTCCCTACTTCGCCCATTACCACCACCACCTACCCAGATACGCCCTTACCATCCAGACCGCTATTACGCGTCCCATTCCCTACTTCACCAACCACTTACCCATCCACCATCCAATCATCTAGGCCTTTAATCCGCACCATGCCACCACCACCTAACCCTACCCCATCACCTACATATCAACCCTCCGCACCGCTTACGCCACCCGACTCTACGGTACTCAAGGTGTCACCTGGATCCTCCACGGTTGAGGAACATGCGCTCCGAAGTGGAAGGATTTTCAACAAAGTCTTCCCTCAGTCCACAGTCAGAGACGGCCCATCACGGCCGACTCAGGAAGCCCATAATGAAGAGAGTGCACCAGGCACTCAATATGACTTGTTGAAACATCTGGACAGAACACCGGCACGGATCACCGTACTTGAATTGATCAAAAGGTCCAAGATTCACCAAGAAGCCTTAATGGAATACCTACAAAAGGTGATGGTCAACGAGGACGTGCCGGGAGAGAAAATTGCAGCACTACTAGTTCCTCAGGGGGATCAGCCCTCTATTACATTCCACACATCGGAACTAGCACCGCTAGCCGCTAGAAGCATGGCTCTGAGCATCACGGTCAATATCTGCAAGAAGGCCGTGGATGCATGCCTGGTTGACACGGGGGCTTCAATCAATGTTCTACCCCCGAAGACCCTAGAGCTGTGCGGTGTACCCAAGGAGAAGTGGCTGCCTAGCCCCATTTCAGTTACAGCATATGACAACTCTACCCGTTCCCCTCTGGGAATGGTTTATTTAAAAGTGGAGCTAGGTCCCGTAAGTCATGCAGAGGTTGAATTTCACATTCTCGAAATTGACCCTTCTATAAATGTCATTCTAGGACGTCCTTACATTAAAACTCTTGAGGCGATTCCTTCTACGAATCACCAATGCCTCAAATTCCCTTTCAAAGGACGAATTATTAAAGTAACGAGCATGCCGATCCTTGCTGCTGCTCATACATTGAATACTAAATCTGCTGTTTTACCTGGCCGACAACCTTTTCTGTCGGTATTACAAGTCTACCGTCCAGTGGCTGATCCTTTGAAAGCCGCCACCATTTCTCCTTACCCATTAAATGCTATAAAAAGGGGGAAGTGCATGAGTACCCCAGGATAGAGAATCATGATGAAGAACGGCTATCAGCCCGGAAGAGGTCTGGGCACACAGTTGCAAGGCAGGACCACTCCTGTCAAAAATCATCGAGCAGCACCTGGAAGTGGTCTGGGCTATAGGCCAAGAAGACTGAAGCAAGATCTGGTTCAGCAAGCAGAGATTGAAGAAGGTCGAAAAATCTTGGAGACAATGTCTACACCACCTAAGGAAGGCCGAGATCCCCTAACATGGACCCTGTATACACACTTTGTAAAAGGGCCCATACTTAGTCACGACAACACGGTGGTCATTACTTCATGTTTTGACCTCCATGATATATATGGGAGAGACTTGGCCAGACATTGTTCTGAACTATTTACGTACCAATCCTTGGAGGCTCTGCGGCCTATGAAAAGGAGGAAATTCCATGACCCCGAATGTGAATGGTACAGATGGTTCGATCTAAGGGACCTCTACATAGCACTGAACAGATTATTCCTAGATCCTGCAGAACCCAAGTGGCCACCGCAGATCGACGAGCTGATTGAAGGTCCTGGTGCCATCTTTGATAAGCGGATACTGCTATCGGAAGAAACCGATGAAGGGGAGCCAGATGACCCCTATGAAGCTGGTTATACAACAGATCTGCTCTGGAAGGGGACATATCCTTCCCATATCTTTATGCTCCATACTCTATTCCGCACACTGCTCTTGACCCCGACTTGGTCGCGAGTCATCACTGAAGATATTCCACGGGCTCCGCCCGTTATGATCACTCTGTCTCCTCGGGACCTCATTCAATCCCCTCCTCTCGACCTAGAGAGGATGTATGATCTGATCTGGGACATATTGCTATATGATCCCCCTAATCCTTTGGCCTTGGTGCCGCTTCCTCCGTCTGATCCTCCTTCCATTTGCATCAATTCTTGCTTTATGTTTAACTCCTCGATGGTCCAAAAAAAAACGCCAATTTGGCAACAAATTCTTCCCAAATCCTCATCAAGGAAACATCTTACTTGTCCGATTGCCCCCTATCGCGCGGGTCCGTCGGTCAAGATTCTCTCTTAGATCTACTCTGTTCCTCCCCACGGGAGGATTCCCCTGTATTTCCACTTGTATCCCAGGATTTTCATCCTGCTTCATCTTCATTAGGTTATGATAGGCAGTTTAGTGAAGTTAGGTAGTCTAGTTTTAGGCAGGTTAGTCAGGTTAGGAAGTCTAGGAAGCCTAAGGGTAGGCAAATTCCAAATAGATACCTCCGGAACTTAGCTGATAAGTGTTCTTCTTACTCTTTAATCCCTCAGCTTTTAGAAGATCCAATTCAGATGCCAGAAGATTGTACGGACGATGAGTCAGTTAATGATGGGTATGGGGTATATGAGTTAGTGCATGGAAAAGACCCCATTATTGAAGATGAGGAAGATGATGAGGACGCGGCTGAGGCGTATGCCAGTGGAGTGAAGAGATTTGATGAACCCTCAGCTTCCGTAGAAGAGCCCACCAAAGAAATAAACTTAGGGACTGAAGACGAACCTAAGGTTGTCCTCGTTAGCAAAAATCTTTCTACAGAGGATGAGAAGGCAATGGTACAAGTACTTAAGGATTATAAGGACACTTTTGCCTGGAGTTATGAAGATATGCCAAGGCTAGACTCATCTTTAGTTGAACACAGGTTAACATTCAAAGATGGAGCTAGTCCGGTCAAGCAGAAATTAAGGCGATTCCACCCACAAATGGCTCTAAAGATGAAGGAAGAGGTCGATAAATTGCACAAAGCCAAATTTATTAGAGTTGTCCTTTATCCACAATGGGTGGCCAATATAGTCCAGGTTATGAAAAAGGACGGAAAGGTCAGGATCTGCATTGACTTCCACGATTTGAACCGGGCATGTCCTAAAGACGATTTTCCATTGTCTCATATTGATGTACTCATCGATAACACTACTCGCTATGAAACGTTATCGTTTATGGATGAATTTTCAGGATACAACCAGACTAAGCTGGCAGAAGAGGATCAAGAAAAGACCTCATTCACTACACCTTGGGGAACATATTGCTATGTTGTCATGCCATTTTGATTGAAGAATGCTGGAGCCACTTATCAGAGGGCTATGATGGCAATATTTCATTACATGATGCACATAGATTTAGAAGTGTATGTGGATGACTTATTAGTTAAATCTAAGACAAAGGCTGAGCACGCCAAAGTTTTTGCAAGGGTATTAGAGAGATCGAGAGAGTATCAGTTAAAGATGAACCCCAAGAAATGTGTATTCGGGGTATCTTCAGAAAAATTGCTTGGATTCATTGTCAGCAAACGGGGAATTAAGATCGATCCCAATAAGGCGAAGGCTATCAGAGAAATGCCACCTCCCAAAAACTTGAAAGAATTGAGAGGATTAATTGGGAGGTTGCAATTTATTCGCCGTTTTGTCTCCCAGCACTCACAAAGGTGTAAGCCGTTCTACGAGCTTACCAAGCCAGGAGTCAAATTCAATTGGGACGATAAGTGTCAGGAGGCATTTGATGGATTAAAGGACTATTTGGCAAGTCCTCCTATTTTGAGGCCACCATCTCCAGGCAAACTATTGATAATTTATATTTCAGTCCTGGATGATGCAGTGGGGGTTGTCCTAGCACAAGAAGATGAAGAAGGAAAGGAGAGGGCAGCCTACTATCTCTCTAAACTTCTCAACCCCGCTGAACAGAGATACACGGCGATGGAGAAAACATGTTCAGCATTGGTTTGGGTTGTTCAGAAATTGAAGCATTATTTTCTGGCCCATGAAGTCCACCTCATCGCTAGGATGGATCCGATCAAATTCCTTCTGGAGAAATATGTTCTTACTGATAGGTTAGCGCGATGGCAAAGCTTTCTATCTCAATTCGATATCATTTACATTCAGCAGAAAGCGATCAAGGGCAATGCTATAGCAGAACATCTCGCTCATCATCCCCTTCCTCGATTTGATCCAGTGCGATCAGAGTTTCCGGATGAGGAACTGATGTCTGTAAATCAAATCAGAGATGATATGTGGACTCTGTATTTTGACAGAGCTCTGAATTCTCATTGAAAGGGTATTGGAATCGTTCTGTTATCACCTGAAGGTGTCACCATTCCACAAGCCTTTCAGCTTGATTTTCCAGTCACCAACAACATAGCTGAATAGGAAGCACTTCTTGCTGGCCTCGAGGCTGCTCATTTTCATGGTGCCACTAAACTCAGGATTGTGGGTGATAGCCAACTAATTCTTCGCCAAGTGCTGACCAAGTATCGAACTCTTGATCCTAAGCTCAAGCCTTATCAAGAACTTACTTCTGCATACTCAAAGCTTTTCACAAAATTGATCTTTGTCCATGTCCCTAGAAATCAAAACATCCTAGCTGACGCTCTAGCTTCACTTGCATCTTCCCTTGATTTTCCGATCAGCAAGCAATCTGAATCAATCATAGTTCATAGGCGTCTTTCACCCGCCGTGAAAGACCCTTCATTTCTTAGAACTAAGGAGAAATTGCTGAAAAAATTCAGAGATGGGAGTATTGTGGAGAAAAGAGAAATCATGTTGATGGAGCTGTTAGAAGAGATGGATGAGGAACAGAAGTCATGGTATTATGAAATTGTAAAATATTGTGAAGATCAATCGTATCCTGAGGAAGCTACAACTGAAGAGAAAAGGGCTATCAGGAGAGTTGCTCAACGATACACCTTAGTTGGAGGAGCATTATATAAGAGAGGTTTTGATGGAGTTTTTCTGAGATGTCTAGACGAGGATGAGCTTTGGAAGGTTATGGAAGGAGCTCATAGTGGAGTTTGTGGTGGCCATGTTAATGGACAGATGCTAGCAAAGAAAATCCTTAGACAAGGATTTTATTGGCCAACCATGGAAGAAGATTGTGTAAGATATGTCCGTAGGTGTGCTAAGTGACAACTTCACGCCGATAAAATTCATTCTCCTGCATCTTCACTCCATCCTGTTTCTTCCCCATGGCCTTTCTCCATGTGGGCTTTCGACATTATTGGACCTCTTGGTAACCCAGATTCCGGCATCAAGCAAAAATCTTTCATTCTCACGGCAACGGAATACTTCACCAAGTGGGCAGAAGCTGAAGCGTACACGGAAGTCAAAGCATCAACCGTCTGCAAGTTCATCATGAAGAACATCATCACAAGATTCGGAATTTCAAGTACCATCGTCACCGACAACGGACCGCAGTTCGTGTCACAAGAATTGAAGGACCTCTGCAACAGGTATAGAATTGCATTGCATCATTCATCTCCTTATCATCCGCAAGGCAATGGCCAAGCAGAGGCAACAAATAAGACTTTGATAAAAATCATCAAAAAGACGTGTAAGTCTAACAAATTCGCAGATTGGCCAGAAAAATTGGTTGAGGCTCTATGGGCCTACCGAACTTCAATCCGCACGCCTACTGGGCAAACTCCTTATTCCTTAATATTTGGAATGGAGGCGGTAGTTGCATACGAGATCCTTATACCGTCGCTAAGAGTACAATTGAACAAGGAATTTTCCATTGATGAACATCGTTCAGCACTTCTTGCTCAATTGGAACTTTTAGACGAGAAAAGGTGGTCAGCTGCTAATCATGTAAAAGTTTATCGAAATAGACTAGCACGTTTTTATCAAAAGAAAGTCATTGAACGTAAGTTCAAAGTCGGTGAAATGGTCGTTAAAAGAATTTTTGTAAAACCTGGTGGTCCGCGTTCTAAGCTCCAACCCAACTGGGAAGGACCTTATGTTGTATCGCACGCTTTTCCTGGTAATACTTATCGTCTTGTTAATGCAGAAGGAGAAGAGCTAAATCATCTCTGGAATGGTTTACATCTTAAGAAATACTACCCTTAGGTTAAAGAGTCGATCAGTATGGTACAAAGACCAGTGAAATCAGAAAATTTATAAACTCAAATTTCTTTGTTAGTCTGAATATCTTAATTTCAAACCCATTACTACACACACTGACACGTTTGGTTCGTGAGTAACAAGAGATGTCAAGTCCTGAAGAATATCAAAAGCTTGACTAAAAGTGTAAAGTACAAATCATTCATTTTAAAAGCAAAATTCTGTTTTACACTCGGCCCATGATGTTGGAACGAGGCTTAGAATAGACTCCCAAGAATACCCACCATCTTAGTAGGAGGCCGTCATAAAAAAAAGGGGGAGATCCGTTCCGAAGAAAAAAAAAAAAAAAACATAGAAAAGCAAAAACAAAAGGCAAAATCCAAATGTCAAATCAAAAAGGCCATTACATTACAAACGTTACATCAAGGCCATGAAATGAAACGAAAGGGAACGCAAGGTCGATAAATACTCCGGAAAGAAATGACCGAACCCAACGGATATCAGGGTAGGAAAGGAACATCTTTTTAAGTCTCCGGAACCTTCTTATGGGCTTTCTAAACTTATTCTTCATTTCTTTCTAAAGGGGCATACTCCAAACTTAAGGAATGGCTTAGATTGACTAAGGGTCAAATCATCAAATGGAATCACGAATGGAAACACAAGTTCAAACACGATGGGTTTAAGTTAAATTGTCAAAGAACAATTTGGAAATTAAGTTAATAAATGAATATGATCTTTTGATCTAAGTACTATGCTGGTCTTTTAGTCAAAATTCAAAAAAAAATACATATGTCAAAAATTCAAAAAAAAAAAAAATATCAAAAAAAAAAAAAACATATGTCCAAAACCCAAAAAAATACATAGTCCAAAATTCAAAAAAAATATACATATGTCAAAATCAAAAAAAAAAAAAGCATATATTTCAAAAACCCAAACAAAAATGAATATTTCAAAACATCAAAAAAATATTTCAATTAGCATTTGCTTGTGGCATTTAGTGTGTTTCATTCCTTTTATTTTCAGTGAGCATCTGTTTGCTTGTATGTTGCATTTTGCTTAAGTTTGATTATTCTCATTACCTTTGTTAATAAAGGCTGTGCCCCTTGACCATTTACTCAAGGAAAAGATTGATAGACCGTTCACTTGGTCAGGCAAGGGGCTAAGCCTAAACAGATACTTAACATGTTTGTTCAAGTCATATACAGGACACAAGGCATGAAGAGAGTTAGAATTCGAGTAGAGAACAGCCAGAAACCTGTTTCTGTGAGTAAAAGGCGTCGAAGAGAACCGCCGCGTTTCAACATTGAATGGCGTCTGCACGATACGATGCGTTTCAGCATTTCTGTTATTCACCCGAAATTCTGTGGTTTTTGATGCTTAAATTGAATATTTGTTTGGAATTATTAATAATTTTGATTGTAGGAAATTCAAGAAAATCCGAGTAAAGCTTGAAAATATCAAGAAGATCCCACTGAGGGAATTTATGAAGTCCTGACCGTGGCTAAAAAAACGGTTATCTCTACCCTTGTACTCTTCCATGTAAATCATTTGTATTACTATATGATAAGTATTTATTAGAGTATATCAAGGACCTTGTGGTTTTGATGAAACTGGAATTTGAGTTCCCCTACAACAAAAACAGTGATAATTCCAGATAATTCTTAATCGCACGGATAAGCCGTAAGATTGTTAATTAGTGAGGACGATCGTTCCACTTTTGTGAAACAGTGCGTGGATAAACGAGCTTCGGCTTAGCACTGAATTACAAGAATTGGTATCTTGACTCATTAATGACAATTTAACAATATTATCCTTGATTAATTTATATTTTATTTGACTTTATATTTTTCTTTTAGCCCAGCATGCATCATGTAGGATTTTGAAATCATTATGATAAGAATTAATTATTGATTAAGTTTTAGACAATTAATCAAATAACTTCAACATGATATGAAATATTCCATTCTGAATTGAGTATCTTGATTATCTTTGAGGTTCGCTTGAAGATATCCTTAGAATTCTATCCTTTCTCGGATTCTTTATCTAATATTTCTTGTTTTCTTTTAAGATCCATCATGGTTGCAGCACGTCCACATTGGCTGGCAAACGCTCCCCATGATGAAACCTACAGTGTCTACGACCTGGGGTACTTCCCACTCCGAGGAGGTTGATCGACCTTATTTCCTTGTCTACCTCATCCAGACAGGATTGATTCCATTGATCTCCTTGAACTATCTTCATTGATAATTTTGAGAAAAATTCCAATCATGTGATGTTAAGAGCGTGTCTCATCACACCTTGGCATCACCTTTTCAGTACATTCCATTTCATTTCACTCCCTTGCAAAGGCGATGCCAAGGTGAGGCAGCTGTAGACACGCTAATTTTGACATCATTTTGAGTAAATTTCATACCATATAATAATGCCTCAGAATGGTTTAATATTTAATCATTAATTAATTTTTATTAATATTTTTGAGTGTCGGGTTTAACAAACATGTTTAAGACAATCAATTAAATTGATTTTAGCTCAAATTTCAGTTAAAATACGAAGAAGTCTAAAAGACGTCGACCTATGTAGACGCCATTTAGAGTTTATTCCTGTTTTAATGTTTAAATTTGAATTTTAATCAATTGATTAATTAGCTAAAAGGCATCTGTGAGTGCTGACGCGTTTTAAGTTTCCTAGGCTATTTCTACTTCTCTTCCGGATGTTTATCCTTATCTTAATTAGTGTAAAAGACGTCTACATATGTAGACGCGTTTTAGCTGATAAAGATAAAGATAATTTTTTCCCGGATTTGTATCCTTATCTTAATTAATCTGAAAGGCGTCAGCCAATGTGGACGCGTTTTAGATAATTACAGATAAAGATGAATTAATCAGTATTTATCTGTCGGTTAAGATGGATAAATTCAAGATTTTTTTTATGTTAATCGCGAACGCAGAAGAAGCCTATAAATACCTTACATGTTGAAGAGTAAAAAAAAAGAGAGAGATAGCATAATCTTGAGTTGAATTACTGGAGCGATAGCGAATTGAAGATCAAAGCAACAACGTCGGAACGTTGAAGTGCTGTTTCCAGAAGTCGGCGTCCTTTCAAGAGTCTTCATCCATTCAAGAATTCAACAATTAGGCATAAGTTTTTCATTTCCGCATCTGCATTTCATTTAGTTCTACATTCTTCATCATTCACTTCATGCAAACACACACAACACATTCATTCTCTTCAAAACCTACTTGATTAAGGGGTTTCAAAAGCCACTCAACAAGTAAGTTTGTTGTTTAATTGCATGCTTAGCATCATGGTTAGAATAGATACTGCTTTTGCTTAAAATTCTCATCATTGTTTCTTTATCTCCTTTTCTTTCTATTCCTGCTGCACTCAACAACAACGAGAGAATCAAAAGGAGCAAATCAAGCACAAGTCAAAAGGGATTTTTGGACGATCCTCAACCTCAACCTCAAATTTTAAATTCAACAGCAAGAACAAAAAGCAAAGAAGGGCTCTCTTTCTTCAGCCGGCTGAGAAAGGAGAACCAAGGACTCCATATCTTCCGCGTTTAAACAGGTAGGCGATCATACTTCTTTTGGAACTTTTTAGTTAAAAGTTTCTGGCGATCACTGCACTTAGTTGCTGTTTCTAATAGGTTTATTTTACACTAAATAACCTAGATTTTTCATGATAATCACACGGTCATTCTAAGCACTCACACCTAGCATAATAAGAAATATTATTTCTATTTCATGTTTAGATAGAATATGATACACTTTATCTATTGGGAACAATTGTTGTTCAATTTATTTCAAAAATAAATTAATAGCTTCTACTTTATTATCCAATGGAGTGTACTTGTTGAATGTGTCTCATGATAATTTAAATATCGGTTCCTTAATTAAAAGAAATAAGTATGAAATGAACAAAGCCTATTTATGGCATTGTAGGCTTGGTCACATTAGAGAAAACAGACTCCAAAGGTTGCATAAAGATGGATACTTAGATCCATTTGATTATTAATCATATGCGACCTGTGAGTCATATTTGATGGGTAAAATGGCTAAATCTCCATTTACTGGAACTGGAGAACGAGTCAAAGACTTACTGGAACTAATACATTCTGATGTATATGGTCCTATGTCTACCCAAGCCGTTGGTGGTTTCTCGTACTTCATCACATTCACTGATGATTACTAAAGATTCGGATTCACATATTTACTGAAGTATAAATATGAAGCCTTTGAGAAATTCAGAGAATTTAGGAATGAAGTAGAAAAACAAACTAGAAAAAGCATAAAAGCCATCCGATCTAATTGTGGTGGTGAATACTTAAGTACATAGTTCATTAAATACTTAAAGGATAATGGTATCCTATCTCAACTTACACCTCCTTATACACCTCAAATGAATAGTGTATCAGAAAGGAGGAATCGCACATTAATGAAAATGGTGCGATCCATGATGAGCATGTCCAAATTACTAGTGTCGTTATGGGGATATGCACTTAGTTCGGCTATGTATATCTTGAACAAGGTACCCAGCAAATCTGTTATAACCACTCCATATGAGATATAGAATGGAAGGAAACCAGACCTTAAACATGTTAAAATCTAGGGATGTCCTGCTCATGTTTAAAGACATGATGCAGATAAGCTGGAATCTAGAACTGACAAATGCATATTTGTGAGATATCTAAAGAAAACTTATGGATATTACTTTTATCAACCTTGTGGACAAAAGGTGTTTGTAGCCAAGAGAGTTGTCTTTCTGGAAGAAGATTATATTCTCTAGAAGGACAGTGGGAGTAAAGTAATTCTGGAAGAAATTTCAAACCCACAAATTGATAATGGTTCATCTGATGAACTGTCAGTTTTAGAACTTGTTCAAACAAATACATAAGAATCTCGTAGGTCAGAAAGAGTACCTAAACCACCAGAAAGATATGTGGGACATATTAATTTGGATGGTTCTAGGATACTCTATAATGAGGATGATGATCCTAAGACTTACCAGGAAACCATTGAAAGCCCTGAGGCCGGGGAATGGCGATAAGCCATGAATTCTGAAATTCAGTCTATTTACATCGACCAAGTTTGGAACTTGGTTGACTTACCCGAGGGTATAGTACCTATCGGCTACAAATGAATCTTTAAAAGAAAGATCGATGCAAATGGACGAATAGAGACTTATAAGGCAAGGCTAGTGGTGAAAGGGTATCATTAAAGGCAAAGAATTGACTATGACGAGACCTTCTCACCCATTGCCATGATTAAGTTTATCAGAATTCTTCTCGCCGTTGCTGCATGTCATGATTACGAAATCTGGTAGATAGATGTGAAGACAGCCTTCCTCAATGGAAATCTTGAGGAAGAATTGTATATGATACAACCAGAGGGCTTCACATCAAAGGAATCTCCAGACATGGTATGCAAGTTACAAAGGTCCATTTATGGACTAAAGAACGCTTCCCGGAGCTAGAACATAAGGTTTGATGAGACAATCAAATCTTATGGCTTCATTAAGAATGAAGATGAGCCTTGTGTATACAAGAAAAATAGTGGGAGCGCAATCACATTCCTAATTCTTTACGTTGACGACATCCTACTCATTGGGAATGATGTAGGAATGATGTCATCGGTAAAGATTTGGTTATCCAAGAACTTCTCTACGAAGGATTTGGAAGAAGCATCTTACATATTGAGAATACGGATCTATAGAGATAGATCAAAGAAGATGTTAGCCTTAACCCAATCCATATACATAGAAACCATTGTCAAAAGGTTTGATATGGAAAATTTCAAAAGAGGTCTCATACCGATGAGATATAGAATTTATCTCTCTAAAGATTAGTCTCCCAAGACTTCTGAGAAGAGGGCAATGATGGATAAGATTCCCTATGCTTCAGCCATAGGTTCCATTATGTATGCCATGCTGTGTACAAGACCTGATGTTGCATATGCTCTAAGCGTTACGAGTAGACATCAGGCAAATCCAGGTGATGAATATTGGAAGGCTGTGAAATGTATCATCAAGTATTTAAGAAGAACCAAGGATATGTTTTTAGTCTATAGAGGAGGAGACTTAAAACTGCAAGGATATACTAACTCGAGTTTTCAGTCTGATCCTGATGACAGCAAGTCAACATCAGGGTTTGTCTTCACACTCAATGGGGGAGCAGTGAGTTGGAAAAGTTCCAAGCAAGAAACCACAGATGATTTGACAACAGAAGCTAAATATATTGTTGCTGCTGAAGTCGCGAAGGAAGCTGTCTAAATGAAGAAATTCATCAGCGATCTTGGTGTGGTGGAAAGCATCTCTGGTCCTGTCCCACTGCTGTGTGACAACAATGGGGCCATTGCTCAAGCAAAAGAGCCGAGGTCTCATCAGAAGTCGAAGCACATTCTGCGGTGCATTCATCTGATCAGAGAGATTATAACTCGAAGAAATGTCGTGGTGGAAAGAGTTCCTTCAGCCGACAACATAGCAGATCCACTGACAAAGCCTTTGTCTCAAAATGTCTTTGAGTGTCACTTAGCCCCACTTTGTTTGCAGAATAAGTTATTACGTGGGGTCCACTGACGGAATGGCTTATACTAGAATAAGGGGTGTTTCGCTTTGATAGTTTTGTGGGGTCCATTGACGGAATAAGAAGAATAAGTAATTCTTGGGTTTAGGGTGGGATGGCTTATTCTCCTTATTCCCCGAATACGTTATTCTGCACTGGTATAAGCCATTCCACTTGTCAAAGCAAAATTAAGCTTATTCTCCCCTTATTCGCCCTTATTCTTCTCTTATTCTCGAATCAAAGTGGTGCTTAGGGAATATGGGTATTCTGTATAAAAGTGATTGACTTTAGTCTAAGTGGGAGATTGTTAGTATTAGGTGGCCTGAAAGCTAATCCGATACTGTAAATTATTCAGTTTATTAATATAATGACAACGTTTCATTGTGTGTAATTAATTCGATTTATGTTTATCGTATCATGATGAAGTCTATAGACATGGACTACAACCTTCATATTATGATGAGATCATAATTACAGGACCGAAGACTTATAAACTCATGTTCTTAATCATTCCTAGTCGGAGGATGTTTGAGAAGGACATCGAACATCCGGATAGACTAGTACGGATTTCTTCAGCTCATATGATGAGGGTGATTGATCCTATAAGTCACTTGTGTGGAGACACTATGCTAGACCTGTAGATGCTCATTGGTGAATGAGTTCATTGAACTAATTCAACCTTGAATTGCTAGATGGTATATACCTAACTGTTAACTAGCTCGATTCTTTTAACACGGTTGCGTAAATGATCCTTGGACCTGAGACAGCAAAGATATCTTGTTGGTTCGATAAGTCAAGTGATCAGGTTCAGGGAGATGCCCTCGAAGGTAATTGTGTGTTCAATATGGGATCATCTGCTCTCGGTAATATGAGAGAGAATGTTCCAAGAATGATGCGCTTAAGTCCCTGGCCAGGGCGGACACCGTATCAGATAAACGGTTATCTGATATAGTTTAGCGGCATCTGATTCAAGTGAATTAACCGGCTAGGGTTTGACAGTAAACCATGCCCTAGGTCGATTTGGGAACATTGCACGGATGAGGGATTATATCCGCGTGGTAACCGTTGACGGAAAGATTCCCATAAAGGTTTGCGATAACCCCAATGCCATCCGGGATTACGCGATGTTGCTTGGCATCGAACGTGATCGGAAGGTCGTCCGAATTTATTGTGGGACATTAAACTCGGCTGATTAATTAATATAGGGATATTAATTAATTCAGTGGGTCCATAAAGAGTTACTGGGCTTAATGGGCCATTGACTGGATTGGTATTTGGGCCTAGAGGGTCACACGCAAAAGATTTTCAAGTCGATGGATAATTTGACAGGATTTCGGATAAATGTGGGTTTTTATGAAAAACTGAAAAACCACTTATTATAAAAGAACGGCTGCTAAATCGGGGGCCAGTAACCCTGACCTAGCTGCCGCCCTCTCTCTCTCCTCTTTCTCTCTTGGGCGCACGTCTCAAGGTCGGCCCTCTGGAGGCTCTGCTTCGGCTCCCGACAGCTCCGCCTTTCGGCTGACAGGAGTTTTTGAATCCGCATGTCGCGGTGGATTACACGTAGCCAGATGGGATCTACGAACGTCACATCGAGCGAGGAGGCGTGGACAATCTATCGTGAGGAGAACCGTATAGATACCGCTAGAGACCGGGCACCTCCGCAGCTTGCGATATCGCTCTGACGGAATCGGAGAACGAATGCGGATTCGAATCCACGCAAGCTAAATAAGATTTGCTGATTTATTTTTGTTGATCGAAACGGGATAGATACGATCCTAATTATTTATTTTCGCTGCGTTTTCGGTCGGATCTCGACACTGCGAACCCAACAAATAGTGGCTCATTTTGAACACCAGTACCTTCTTGCCTAGAGACTCGCTGGGACGAATGAGTTCACTAGGAACCTCATCTTCACACCTTATATGACGTTGGAGACCACCTTCTCCTATCTTAATGCGCACAGGAGGTCATGCCCAATGGCAGACTTTTCTTCCATGGATAACTTGGTAGATGCCAACAGCGAATGATAGGGGATAGCCGGTGAAGCCTTGGACTAGTAGTCCAAGAAGTTTGTCATGGGGAGCATGTGAACTATCTTGACGTGCTCCTTCTGATGGCCAAACGGATTTCGAAAGACTAGACGGTCCCTAAGGCCATAAAGGCTATCCTTAGGAACATGTCTGATAATGGACATGAGCTCTTGGATGTTCTCGTGCGTGTACCAACCTAGACGAGTAGTAGAGGCAACAATGGTACTACTCTAAGTTGGGCTTGCTCCTCCTCCACTCCCTTCTCTTTCATTTCCATGACGATTGTTGTCCCAATCCTATAAGCAGCTCCTGCCTTTTGGCTAGTCTTCGGCATTATGGAGGAGACCTTATTGGAGAGATCCAGTCTCGTCAGGCAGAGGCCGTTCTCCAACTCCCTTAGGTTGTTCTAGAATGGTGTCCCAAAGAGGATTACACGACATCGGGCCCTTATCTTTTGTAGGACTCTCCATATAATGGTGGGTTTGTTCCTTAACATGTGCCCTTCGTCAAAGATGAATAGCCCTGGCTGCTCAAGGAATATCCTACTTAGCTTCTCTCCTTGTATGCCTTTCTAGTGGCCCTCCCTTGCGAGCCTCGCAAACAGGAAATAGTTGATGCCCAGGACACCGTCTCCCCTGGTTGACCAAGAGTGCAACCTAACGAGCCACACCATTGTCTTCGTCATGGGTGTCCCTCTTCTCTGTCAGCACAATCCATCAAATTAACACCTCCTTATTCTCAAAATAAGTCAAAGTCTAATTTCACATGAAGGATTTGGTATCAGGGCCAAGAATGAATACCAAGAATGACTTATTTTTGAAGTTAGGTGAATAAGCAACTCCACCCTACACCCAAGAACAACCTGAGGAGCATGATCCTTGAGCCCCCCCACCAGACTTATTCCCTCCGAGCACACCCAAATGTACGCCAGCATCACTTGTCATTGAGCTCGTATTGGGCTTTTGATTGGAAATATGTAGATGGATGAATTGTGTTACCTAACACGTCTTGTGGTTAGGATTGAATATGCTCTTACACTTATAAGCACTGAATATGATAAATTCTGTGAATACATATCTTAGAATAGCTATTACCTTTCATTCTTGAATTTTTTAAAATTAACTAATTTTCTTTTTTGTATTTATCTATCATTCTCTCCATTTGTTGTCTTTTCTTTTATTTTTTTAATGCTTTTCTTTCCTTCATGAGCAAAATCATCTTCCTCTTTATCCATTCCTTTTTTGTCTTGACCTCTGATGCTCCCCTCCCCCCCCCCCCCCCCCCCCCCCCAGCATTTTTCACTTTGGTAGACTAAGAAAGTAAACAAATTTAGTGGACCTTTTTTATTAGACACATGGAAAAGCTAGTCCAATCTTTTGTTTTTTGGCTTTCTCATTCATTATTTTTCAAGGGATTGTATTTCCATCCCAAATTCTTTGTATCCCTATATTTGCAAGGTTTCTTTTTACTGTATACTTTATTGATTTTTGTGCCTTTGCATTATGGGAGTATTGTATGTGTTAGTTTTAGGTGGCCTACAACCCAATCTGACTATGTAAATCTCGTTCATTTATTAATATAATGGCATATATTCATTATGTGTAAATCGTATTAATTATCGTCTCATAATGAAGTCCATGAATATGTGCGATAGTGATCAGATTATGATGAGATCATACTAATGAGACTGATCACTTAAACACACATATTCTTAATCGTTCTTAGTTGGAGGATATCCGAGAAGGACATCGGCTATCCAGTTAGACTAGTACAGATTACTCCTGCTCATATGATGAGGGTGACTGATCTCATAAGTCACTTGTATGGAGACACTAAGGAGAATTTGTAGGTGCTCATTGGAGAATGAGTTCACTGAACTGATCCGACTGAATCGCTGGATGGTATTGTACCTCACTGTCAACCAGCTTGATTCTATTGTCGTAGTTGCGTAGATGGTCCTCGGACCTGAGACACCGAGGACACCTTGTCGATGGTCTTCTGTGCTTTGACCTTGGTTTACGAATCTCTAACCACGGGATTCTAAAACGCCAAGGATTGGGTACAGCGGAATACCATCGAAGGGAATTGTGTGTCAATAAGGAATCATTCGCTCTCGGTACTTAGAGAGAGAATGCTCTAGGAAGGATGCGCGGAAGTCCCTGGCCAGGGCGGACTATAATATCGGGAAAGGAGTTTTCCGATATTCATCAGCGGCATCCAATCCAAGTGAGTCGATTGGTTAAGGTTTGACAGTACGCCATACCCTGAGTTGACTCGAGAGCATTGTACGAATGAAGGATTATATCCACGCGGTAACTGTCGGCGGAAAGGTTCCAAGAGTGGATTGCTTAACTCCGATACCTTCTGGGTTCACGCGGTGTTGCTTGGCACCCAACATGATTGGAGGCCCGGTCGAATTCGATGTGCGACATCGATTCGATTGATTAATTGATTAATAAAGAGTTATTAATTTATTAATAAAGCTAGTAAGGAGTTACTGGGCTTATTAGACTGGTAATTGGGCCTAGAAGGTCACACGCAAATGACTCTCAAGGCGATGGATAAATAAGTGGGTTTTTATATAAACCGGGGGGTTTTTATGAAAAACCGCGCGGTTAGTAAAAAACATAGCGAACGGGCTGAGCAGGCCAAGCTGCTGCTAACCCTAGCCACCCCTCCTCAGCTTCTCTCTCTCTCTGGCATCCCAGACAGATCCGGATCTACTCCGCCACTTCTCTGACTCCCATTTGACGGGAAATCATCTGCGCGTTGCGGCGATCGTTGCGGTGACCGGCAGAGGTTTCGTGGGCTGCGAAGAACAAGGAACGTGAGGATATCCGTCGCGAGGAGGATCGCGTGGACTTCGCTAGAGGCCGGGCGTTTGCGCGGCTTGCGGTGTCGCACCGACGGAACCGAACGGTTGCGGATTCGAATCCGCACACGGTAAGACCTTGATAATCTGATTATCGGTTTTATTTATTCGAAATGGGAAAAACGGATCGCTGTTTTTTTTATTTTATTTTCCGTTGCGTGAGCAGTCCGGAGAAACCCGAGAATCCAACAGTAGTATCAGAGCCAGGTTCCACTGTTTCTCGTCCCGATTCGATCTCCGAATTAATAATTTTTAATTATTCCATGCATGTATTCGGTTTGTTTGCTGGATATATATTCATACGATGAATATTATTAATGAGATTAATTTAGATCTTGTAAAAAATAGGATTTTTTTTGCAGGGGTTTGTTTTCAGTGTTCTTCATGTGATGAAGATTGGGATTTATTGCGGCTTTGTTCGGCCCTCCCAAGCGTTGGGATAATGAACTGGGATCCCGGATCTTAGGGGGTGGGCCGTTGGCCCTCCATGGGCTTGCTGCCGGCGTCGGGAATAGGCAGGTTAGCGGCGGCCGGCCACCCTACCTCCTTCTTCCTCCTCGGTTTAGTGAAGCCAGAATATAGGGCATGAAAAGGGGTCTAAATGGGCTCGGTTTGTAGCCGTTTAAAGGGCTCTGCCGGGACGCTGCTGGTGCCGGGCACGCTGCCGGTGCTAGGGGCATCGCCGGCGGGGCCGGGCGGCGCCAGACTCCAGCCGCCACCGGCGCTGCAACACCTCTTTTGGCCACCTGCAAAACCTAATGCAGTTAGGGTTCTGTTGGGAAGGAGGGGAGCGGACCAGGGGGCTGGACCCGGTCCCGTGCCGGTCGGACCGGCCGGATCGGGTCCAGGGCTTGACCGGGCCAGGCCCGAGCCAGGCGCCTGCCTGGTCCGAGCCCTGGCTCGGCCAGGGCCCGGCCCCAATGGCTCAGCCCAAGTGGCTGAGCCATGTTCTATTTCCCATTTCATAAACTTTATTAAACCCCTTTTAAAACCCTAGCTTTGCCCATGTAATATAAAATTGAAATTGGAAATAAGTTTTAAAATTCAAACCAGTTTTGAAATTTAAATTTATTATTCAATTATTTTATCGACTTAAAATGATTTTGAATCATTATCAAAATATTAACAATTAGATTGATTAATTAAGGGTTAAATATTAATTTAATTGTTAAATTAATAATTAATCTTAATTTAACTAATTTAAATGTTAAATTAGTTATTAATAGTTATTAGTCTAATTGTTAGATTATTAACTATTATTTCGTCTAATTGTTAATTAATATTTGAGTTAGTTATTAATTTAATTGTTAAATTAATAATTAATTTAAATAACTAATTTAAATGTTAAATTAGTAGTCCTTAATTAATTATTGTTAGTCATTAATTTAATAGTTAAATTAATGATAACTTTAATTATCTAATCTAATAGTTAGATTAGTAATTATTGATTAATTTTAAATTAACTAATCTAAGAGTTAGATTAGTAGTAAATTAATAATTAGAATTAATTATTAATTTAAGTGTTAAATTATTAGTTAACTTTGTTGGACTAGTCTAAGAGTTAGATTGGTCATTAATAGTCTAATTGTTAGATTATTAATGGGGTTTAATCTAAGTGTTCTAATTTGCATGGAATAATATAGAATTATTAATTTGGAGTGTGAGTACATGTGATGTGTGTTTTGATGCTTTTAAATTAGATTTGATTGCATGTTAAATTGATTAAAAGTGTTTTCGAAATTCAAATACCAATTTTGATTGGATCCCAGCTTTTGAAAGTCAAAATTATATATTTTGAAGACTCTTTTATTTTAGCCATATGATGCGCTGAATCATGTGTGGAATGTTTAAAACACACCGTGGTCATGAAAATGCACTTATTTAATCATTCATGTGATGAATGGGTTGTATGGATCGTGGATGTATGGTTATTTATTAATTGTTAATAAATAGAGATCTGCGTATCTCTCCCTCTCGCATACTCCGATGTAATTCTACCTCCCTCTCTCTTGTACTCGCCATAAGGCTCTCTTCTAATTACATGTAAATTCTAGAATTTGATGTAATCCGATTGAGGCAACCGAGGAAGGAGCGAGGACAATCCACAGATGCAACCAGGAAGGCGATGTGATGCAGATCCTTTGCCTGTGTGTTTACTGATTCTCTAATGTAAATGTTATATTAGAATTGTGTGTGCGTTTGGCTGTTGGTTCCAGTCAAATCCACTGTGCTATCCATGACCACACTAATGACATGTATGTGATGCATTGTTTTCTTTTGATTATGAATCAAAGCAGGTATAGTATTTAGTAAATATATACGATATATTTATATACTATCACCTAGGAGAGACCAAGATAAAAGTTATCTAAATACCCTCAGATAAATTCTAAGCCGTAACGTGAGTAGTTAAGAACTTACCGCGTGGTCCACCATCATTATAGTTATAGGATTCGAATCACTTTAGGCAAGTTTGTTGTGCTATCCACAAGGCATGTTTAATTGGGAGGAGAAACTATGGCTATGGCATTAGATGCCTATATGATCGGGGTAGAGGAACCATGTAGCTTTGTTGTGCTATCCACAAGGGCTGCATGCAAATCTATGCTCGTCGCGTAACGATGGTTAGCTTAAACTAGAATTAATGGTTTATTGTGCTATCCATAAGGCCATTAAATCACTGGGGACCGAAGCCATGATCAGATATTGTAAGGAGTTGCAAGTCCCATGAGTTGGGTGCTCTTTGATTGTATTATAGTTTGTTGTACTATCCACAAGGCTGTATTGCAAGTTATTGAGATTCTGATCCCCACTAGGAGACTATCGGAGTCTCCCGTTCTGTATAACTGAGGGTTATACAGTCCGTCGAAAATTAGTGGGAGTTAAACTTGAACAAAAGACCATGTCTTGTTTTATTTTTAATAATTGAAAATCTGCTAAATAGATTTTACTTATCTCCTCTAGGAAATTATGTCGTCGAATAACCCACTCCGCGGCATATTTGATGCCCTTTTGACTTACCAGATCTACTCGGATTGGTTCAGAAACCTGAATAATGTCTTCAGATCTGAGCACATTGACTTTGTCCCTAGAGCTGATCCTCCTGCTGAATCGGCATTGGATGCCCCTGAAGCAGAGATGATAGCTAACGATAAAAGATCGAAGGACAAAGACGAAAGAGTAGTAAAGGGTGACTGCTTCTACTATAAGCAGTATGGCCCCTGAAGCAGAGATGATAGCTAACGATAAAAGATCGAAGGACAAAGACGAAAGAGTAGTAAAGGGTGACTGCTTCTACTATAAGCAGTATGGTCACTGGAAGAGGAACTGCAAGGAGTTCCTTTATGATAAAGCTCATGGAAAGGTGAAGCTGTCTGAAGCTTCAAATATCTATATGATAGATATCAACTTGTCAGTTAGAGATTGCACATCTTGGGTATTGGATACCGGATGTGTGCTTCTCATATCTGTCATGATGTGCAGATGCTGACAAGTAAGCGCAAGCTGAGACAAGGTGAGGTGGAATTGAGACTAGGAAATGGCGCAAAAGTTGCGGCAATTGCTGTTGGGACAGCAAACCTTTGGCTTCCATCAGGAGACGCCTTACTATTAGAAGATTGTTATTATGTTCCTAGCATAATAAAGAACATCATATCAGTGTCTTATTTGAACAAGATAGGATATACGTTGACTATTGAGAATAGAAGTTGTTTGATTTATTATGGTAATATCAATAGCTATGGCTTCTTTAGTCAATGGTCTATATCTCTTGGATGTTTCTTATTACAATCTTCATATTGACAATACTCTTAAGAAGAGCAAGAATTGTGTGAACCAAGCCTACATGTGGCATTGTAAACTTGGGCACATTAGCGAAAGCAGGTTGCAAAAGTTGCACAAGCATGGTTATTTAACTGCATTCGATTATGAATCGTTTGCGACATGTGAATCTTGCCTTATGGGAAAGATGGCAAAATCTCCATTTACTAGATATGAAGAACGTGCCAAGGACATTCTGGAACTAATACATTCAGATGTAAATGGTCCAATATCCACCCAAGCCAAAGGTGGCTTCTCATACTTCATCACGTTCACCGACGACTTCTCAAGGTTCACCTATGTGTACTTAATGAAGTACAAGTCGGAAGCATTTGAGAAGTTCTAGGAATTCAAGAATGAGGTAGAGAAGCAGTTAGGAAAGAGTATTAAAGCTCTTCGATCAGATAGAGGAGGAGAATACTTGAGTACTAATTTCACACAATTCTTAAAGGATAATGGTATCCTTTCTCAACTAACCCCTCCATATACACCACAGATGAATGGTGTATCGGAAAGGAGGAATCGCACCTTGTTGGACATGGTGTAATCTATGATGAGCTTTTCGGGATTACTAGTGTCCCTCTGGGGGTATGTTCTAGAGTCAGCAGCATACCTACTGAACAGAGTACCCAGCAAGTCTGTGGCCTCTACTCCATATGAGATATGGAAAAGGAGGAAACCAGAATTTAAACATGTTAAAGTCTGGGGTTGTCCTGCTCATGTAAAGAGGCATGATCCAGACAAGCTGGAATCACGAACTGATAAATGCAGGTTTGTGGGATATCCAAAGGAAACCTTTGGATACTATTTTTACCATCCTGGTGAGTAAAAGGTATTTGTCGCTAGGAAAGTTGTCTTCCTAGAAGAGGAATACCTTCTCCAGGAGGACAGTGGGAGTAAAATAGTATTGGAAGAGGTTCTAGATCCCCAAACAGCTGCATTATCATCAGATGAGATATCAGTTCCTGAATCTGTTCAGGTACACACACATGAGCCTCGTAGATCTGGTAGATTACCTAGACTACACGAACGATATATGGGACATATTGCTGAAGGTAAGTCTAAGGTAGAATATAATGAAGATGATGATCCTAAAACCTACCAGGAGACCATAAGAAGGCTTAGAAGCTGGGAAATAGCGAGAAGCCATGAACTCAGAAATCCAGTCCATGTACACCAACCAAGTTTGGAACTTGGAGGACTTGCCCAAAGATATTGTACCCATCAGTTGCAAGTGGATCTTTAAGAGAAAGATCGGTGCTGATGGACGAATCGACACTTATAAGGCAAGGTTGGTGGCAGATAGATGTGAAAACTGCCTTTCTCAATGGTAACCTTGAGGAAGAGGTGTATATGAGACAACCAGAAGGCTTCACATCCAAAGAATCTCCAGATAAAGTGTGCAAGCTTCAGAGGTCCATTTATGGACTGAAGCAAGCTTCCCGGAGCTAGAATATAAGATTTGATGAGGCTATCAAGTCTTATAACTTCATTAAGAATGAAGATAAGCCTTGTGTGTACAAGAAGACTAGTGGGAGTGCAGTCACCTTCTTAGTTCTTTACGTAGATGACATACTACTCATTGGGAATGATGTAGTTATGATGTCATCGGTAAAGATCTGGCTATCGAAAAACTTTTCCATGAAGGATTTAGGAGAAGCATCCTACGTATTGGGAATACGGATCTATAGAGATAGATCAAAGAGGATGCTTGGAATAACCCAATCCTTGTACATAGATATTATAGTCAAAAGATTTTGCATGAAAAATTCCAAAAGAGGTCTCATACCGATGAGACATGGAATTAGTCTTTCGAAGGAGCAGTCTCCTAAGACTCCTAATGAGAAGGTATTCATGGATAGCATAACCTATGCCTCTGCCATAGGATCTATCATGTATGCCATGCTATGTACACGGCTTGATGTTGCATTTGTTCTAAGTGTTACGAGCAGATTTCAGGCTGATCCAGACGAAGAGCACTGAAAGGCAGTAAAATATATCCTTAAGTACTTGAGAAAAACTAAGGATATGTTTCTTGTCTATGGAGGAGGTGACTTGAAACTGTGAGGCTTTACTGACTCGAGTTTCCAGTCAGATCCAGATGATATCAAGTCTAAATATGGATTTGTGTTTACATTAAACGAAGGTGCAGTGTGCTGGAAGAGTTCCAAGCAAGCAATCACTGCAGATTCAATGACTGAAGCTGAGCACATCGTTGCAGCTGAAGCTTTCAAGGAAGTAGTGTGATTGAAGAAGTTCATCACCGACCTTGACATAGATCCCTTTGATCATGTTCCGCTGTTGTGTGACAACAATGAGACTATTGAACAAGTGAAAGAGTCGTGGTCTTATCAGAAATTGAAAGATATTATGAGACGCTTTCAACTTATCAGAGAGATCATATCCATATGAGATGTAGTAGTAGAAAGAGTTCTATCCGTCGACAATGTAGCAGATCCACTGACAAAGCCGTTGGCTTAAATTGTGTTTAAGCGTCACCTAGAGTCTATAGGCTTATTGTATAAAGGTGATTGGTTTTAGTCTAAGTGGGAGATTGTTAGTTTTAGGTGGCCTACAAGCCAATCTGACTATGTAAATCTCGTTCATTTATTAATATAATGGCATAATATTCATTATGTGTAAATTGTATTAATTATCATCTCATAATGAAGTCCATGAATATGTGCGATAATGATCAGATTATAATGAGATCATACTAATGAGACTAATCACTTAAACACACATATTCTTAATCATTCCTAGTCGGAGGATATCCGAGAAGGACATCGGATATCCGGTTATACTAGTACAGATTACTCCTGCTCATATGATGAGGGTGACTAATCTCATAAATCACTTGTGTGGAGACACTAAGGCGAATCTGTAGGTGCTCATTGGAGAATGAGTTCACTGAACTGATCCGACTGAATCGTTGGATGGTATTGTACCTCACTGTCAACCAGCTTGATTCTATTGTCGCAGTTGCGTGGATGGTCCTCGGACCTGAGACACCAAGGACACCTTGTCGGTGGACTTTTGTGCTTTGACCTTGGTTTACGAATCTTTAACCACGGGATTCTAAAATGCCAAGGATTGGGTACAGCGGAATACCATCGAAGGGAATTGTGTGTCAATAAGGAATCATTCGCTCTCGGTACTTAGATAGAGAATGCCCTAGGAAGGATACGCAGAAGTCTCTGGCCAGGGCGGACGATAATATTGGGAAAGGAGTTTTCCGATATTCATCAGCGGCATCCAATCCAAGTGAGTCGACTGGTTAGGATTTGACAGCACGCCATATCTTGAGTTGACTCGAGAGCATTGTACGAATGAAGGATTATATCCACATGGTAACTGTCGGTGGAAAGGTTCCAAGAGTGAGTTGCTTAACTCCGATACCTTCCGGGTTCACGCAGTGTTGCTTGGCACCCAACGTGATCGGAGGCCCAGTCGAATTCGATGTGCGACATCAATTCGATTGATTAATTGATTAATAAATAGTTATTAATTGATTAATAAAGCCAGTAAGGAGTTACTAGGCTTATTAGGCTGTTAACCGGATTGGTAATTGGGCCTAGAGGGTCACACACAAATGATTCTCAAGGCAATGGATAAATAAGTGGGTTTTATATAAACCGAGGGGGTTTTATGAAAAACCGCGCGGTTAGTATAAAACATAGCGAACGGGCTGAGCAGGACAAGCTGCTGCTAACCCTAGCCGCCCCTCCTCTGTTTCTCTCTCTCTCTGGCGTTCCAGACAAATCCAGATCTGCTCCGCCGCTTCTCCGACTCCCGTTCAACAGAAAATCGTCCGTGCGTTACGGCAATCGTTGCGGCGACCGGCAGAGGTTTCGTGGGCTACGAAGAACGAGGAACGTGAGGATATTCGTCGCGAGGAGGATCGCGTGGACTTCGCTAGAGGTCGGACATTTGCGCGGCTTGCGGTGTCGCACCGACGGAACCAAACGGTTGCGGATTCGAATCCGCACACGGTAAGACCTTGATAATCTGATTATCGGTTTTATTTATTCGAAATGGGAAAAATGGATCGTTGTTTTTTTTATTTTATTTTTCGCTGCGTGAGCGATCCGGAGAAATCCGAGAATCCAACAGATGTCTACCATTGAGGGAAATTTTTTTTTGAAAGGAGAAAGACTACAAATTTTATAACATAAGTAAAATGAGATGTACAAGTAAGAATGTAAAAGACTACCAAAAAATCCTCTGTAAAAGGACCAAGTAGATGCTTCACTCCATACCCAACAATTTAGAAGAGTCAGAAAAGTCAACCAAATGCCTACAAAAAGAGGATCATCCATATCCTGACCCTTGAACATACAAAAAATAGCCATGCCCTTAGGAGAAGAAGCTTCTTTACGGAAGATCCTATTATTCCTTTACGACCAAATAGTGCAAAGAGTGGCATGAAACACCAACCACCACATAATACGATCACCTTTGCCAGTACAGAATCACGCCAACCACCTTGTTCTGCATTTGCTTAACTAGTTTAAGTTTCACAAAAATATGCCACAAAATATCTTTACCAAAAGAAACCCACATGTTTTTGGTGGTCTGGACTCCCTAGCGGATGATGTCATGACAACTTTTTGGTCAATGGTAAGTTTTCATCTTTATATATTTTTAACATTCGACTTTACGTGCTTTAGAATTTTAATAATATAGGACATTTCCTTATTTTTATTAGCCAAGGATATTCCATTTAAACTAACTGTAAGGAGGCAATTCAAGAAGCACATCTGAGGTCAATAATTCCATTTTGTTTCACGTGCCTGACGTTTAAGAATCTCTTTCCTAATTGTTCTATTTTTTTTTTATTTTATTGTTGATCCATAAGAAAAGTTGAAAATTTACCTAGAGGCATGTGAATTTCAATAGAAAAGCTGGCAGTGGCACTTGCCTAGAAGTTCACTAGCAGCAATGGTGTTGTTAATCTAGTTATTCCCTTTTATATTCTTTTTTACTATTTCATTGTTTTGCTTTGAGAGCCTTGTTACTGGGAGCTTGTACATGTCTCTTAATCTTTCCTGTAAACTAGATTCCATTTCATCTTGCTTTTATGTTTAAATATTGGAATGAAACTTTCATATTTTACATATACTAGTAAAAGTGCATGTGCAGATGCACAAGGTTTCTATATTATGTATGTCTCTTGATTTTTAACTATGCCTATTGTTTTTCTTGTTGTCAGAGCATATACGGTTCATTGTTATGTTGCACGGATTTAAACTCTAGGATTTTTAATTCACAAGGAGGCAAGAGTAGTAGCAGGGAACTTGAAACTTTGGGGATTGGGGAGTTATTATTTGCCTCTTTTAATTTACATGTTCTCCTTATATATCAGCCTTGAAAAAGATTGTACCTAGAACAATATGGAATTAGTAACCTTGGGAAAGGATAATTGCTGAAAGCCAGATTCAATGATCTTCTGATATCATAGGGAGTACAAATTCCTATCTTAATAAAGCCATTAAAGTTAGGGCTTTGTAACTGCCTACTTTTTCCAACTTCTGACACAAGGACACTCATCAACCAATACAATAATGATACAAAAACAAATAACTCAACCTTGTCTCTAGTCTTGATGTATGTCCTAAATAGACTTAAATTTGTGCTAATTGTAGACAGTGATTGAGTAGCAATCAGTTCCTAAAGTGTTGTAGCACCTTTCGGCTATGATGGCATTATTTGCTTGTGTTGGGTGGAAGGAATCCCAAAAGATATGCCACACTCTCACATTGCATGGCTTCTGCAAGGGAAGATAGCTCATTGATCCTCCATATCTCCTGCTCCCATGGTAAACAGTGTTTGCCATTGTAAATCTTAGACCCAAATGAAGATGAAAGATATGTTTAGCTTTGACCATATTTTAGCATTATCTAAAAGAACGTAGATGAGTTCAATGAGTTGTTGAATATTTGTTGACCATGTTTAGAAGGATTTTGTAACATAAAGGTATTATAGTTGTCTTGATACATAAAGGAGCTGGGTAGTTTTGTCTTGAGAGTGCTAGTGAGTGGTAGGAGTTGCTGGTTGAATGTGAAAACCAATGTGTTTACCCTTTGAATGTAGATGATAGAACTATTGTATATGATAGTTGATGAGGCAGAATCCGATTCGGCCCATTAGAGCAGGCCCAAATCCCGTTCAGCCCAACAGCAGCAGTACCAGGCCCTCTGGCGGCCTCCAGCCCATCGGCGGCCCAGCAGCCCTCGGCCCAGTAAGCGGCACCGTCGCTCCCGGCCCAACAGGCTTCAGCCCGTCAGCGGCCCACTAGCCTTCGGCCCGGGAACAGCACGGCAGCCCAAGGCCCAGCAGGCTTCGGCCCCTCAGCGGCCCAACCCCCTTCGGCCCGATAGCCGAGTCCGGCCCACTCCGGTGGCGGATCTGGCACTATGGCGGTTTACCAGTAAGCCCAAACATAGTCCTATATCGGCTACCACCGTTAATCAACCTCTATCCTCTGCTATAAATACACCGCTATTTATTGCCAAAGGTATGCAACTCTTTGCCTCCGAGACCCTTAAGGACTACGGTCCAATTAGCATTAAAGCTACTTCTTGCTTTCTGAATCGAATCATCTTCAGAAGCTAACTTGACCGTTGGAGGGGGTTCCTAAGGGCCAGAGCCCGGGACTCCTGCTGACCGGTTTCTTCTTCTTTCCCTCCTGCAGGAGCTCGGTTCGAATCATCGCCGACCTTCCCGAGTCGGTCTCGGCCGCCGACCTCGGATCCCCCTCCTTGGTCTCGACGCCGTCCGACGGCTGCCCCGCAACGGGAGGCTCGGCCCCGCGTTGTCCCTTCGTCCGACAAAAAAGGGCCCTTGGGCTCACTATCCAAGGGCAAGCCGAGTCCGAAGACCATTCCGGCTTCGGACCATCGGCTTCGGCTTCATCGCCTGTCGACCGTATAGCCGGGAAGAGCTTCATCCGCGCCGCCCCTTCGCCCGTCGAAGGAGTCTCGGCCCCGACTTCCCGGAAGACGAGTCCGCACCGACCGAGGCGCCCCTCGGCCTTCGGACCCTCGTCTCCGCCTCCGCCTCCTCGGCCTTCCGGATCCCCGTCGGGCCTCAGCAACACCGATCCGAACCGGCTTCGGATCCTCTTTTCCGGATTCCGGCCTCGGAGTCCGGTCGTGATAGATCCAGTCTACATCAATAGTCTTAGGCAATTGACCTTTCATAGTTGCTTTCATGTGTAACCTAAGGAAGAGCCATCTTATCTAGACTATAGGAGAGTGCACAATCTTGAGAGAGATGGGATCCTCTGCACTTCTTTTTCTATGTTTTGATATATTCCCACTCACATGAGACTATAGTAAATTTAGTGTTCTCTCATCTTATTTCCTCAAATGACTTACTTCCCTTTTGGAAGTCACATGCATTCATTGTCTAACAAAGAGATTATGTAAGCATATAACTTGTTAGGAGAATGCTTAAAAGTTATTAACTTTTGATTGCATTTTGTTGTTCATGTTTAAGAATATATTTGTGCCACACTTTTATCTTTTTTGTGGATGCAGTTGCATGAATAAAGGCAGAGATGAAGCTTTTGTTGGTATCATATTTTGCCTCATTCTTTCACAATCTGATTGAGTGGAATACTTGGTATTTTTTATTGCTTATATTTGAATGGTACTTGTATACATATGCAATACAAGAATAAGTGGAACAAGATTTTATATATGGTGATAAACATGTTTGTTAGTGATGAATAGTATGTTATGTGTAGGCTGTGCATGCACATTTTGGAATATATAAACGTATTACGTATAAATGAATTGTATTATAGTTTGATATATATTTGTATCATGAAAAGGTTGCTATATAATTTTGTATATAGAAGTTATGATAGTTGCTTGTCAAAATACAGGCTTTAAATTCTAGTGTTACGTACATCATAAAATAGATGTGCATGATTGGATATACGCATGGAAATAGGAACTGGAATACCATTTTGGGTATATAAACTATGCCATGTTGTGCATGAAATCTGAGTTTCATAGTCTTAGTTATATTTTGAAAAGTTGTTATATGTGTATAATTAAAAGATTGTATATGATTTGATGCATATAGAAGATAGGTTGATTGTTAAATAGATTGTAGTTAAGCATAACAATAACTGCCGTACGTGATGATGAGTTTGGAGATAAATCTTGGAATGGACTAGATTGGTTTGAACGAAACATCAGCTATCAAGAATATTCATGACCTTTCCATGGAGGAAAGTATGTTATAAGAATCTAAGCTTCTAAGCTTTCTTTACTCTTGGTTAGAGGAGATACCAATCTTGTTTCCCTACTATCACCCACTCCTTTTCCTTCTGCAAACCACATTCCCTGATGCTTAGTAGGTAAGTTCTTTGTCTTGTATTCTTCTCAGAAAGGCTATGGTGCTGCTTCACAAAAACTTAAAATCTCTTATGCTGGAACAAATTGGATTAAGAATATTGTATTGTCTTAAGTTCTACTCAGATTCTTGCTTATTTGGCAGTGTTGAAGCAACCTAACTTGGTTGTTAGGCAACACATTGTTCCAAATGTTGGTCAATTTTTGTCATATTTCCTTTTATTGTGTGTAAGCTACTTGGTTGTTCATTAAAGCCGACTTCTTGCATGTAGCTTCAATACTTTATACTCCTAGTGTCCACTAAAGCAGCATATGATGATGTTGGAAGTGCAGGAAATTTCTTGCATATAACTAGTTTGTACGAATGCCATTGTGAATTGATTTTGGAGTGACTCCGGATGTTCACATTGCTGCCTTACATATGTTCTTACAAGGGATAAGAGCTTTGGATAAGAAATTATTTTCACTCTATGGATTCGACTAATAGTCATATGTTACATGCTTGTCTGCGGTAGTACACTAGACACTTGCATTCTCCCTATAATGTAGCTCTTATTGTCCTAACACTTTCTTCTTGATCCATTAGTTAAACTAATATGCTCAAAGCATCCTTCATATGCTTTCTCAATACTTCAAGTTTTTTTGCATATGTAAATGAATGTTTACTCTTTAGTTGGTTGCATCTTTCTCTATAAAGATGTTTATTTTAGGGTCCATTTGGTGCAGTGTAAGATCTAATATGTGTATAATTTTTTTCAAAAAAGTTGTTGACTGTATGGATAATGTATTTATTTTTTATGTCAAAAATATTTAAATCACAAAATAATCTATGTCATCATCATTTTTCCCTGAAAAAATATGCATGTAATAGATTTTTACACTGTTGATGATTTTCATACATTTCATATAGAATGTCTTTTAAGTTTTATTCATAATTAAAGTCTTATACAAATTCTTCTTCTTTTTTTTGTAGGTGATTGAAGATGAGGATGATCAAAAGTATTGGCGCAAATGTTGATGATTTTCACATGCATCTAGTTCATTACTATCTTCATTATGTAATTTGCTATAAATGTAGTTGAATGTTTTAAGACAATTTATATTTGAATGATTCAAGTCAATGTTGTGTAAACACTCATGACATGTGAATTTTTTGTGACATTAGAATAGATAGTTTATAAAATTAATTGACAAATATGATGATCAATGTGTGATACTACTTGATGACAAATGGATGATTGCATATATAATCCTTAAATATATGGTACAAGTAAATATGTGTCAGAAAAAAGAACTTGCATGATAGGAATTTAGAATAGAAGATGGAATTAAATAATTATGTGATAGAAATTTGTAATAGAAGGTAGAATTATATACCTTCTATCGTAAGAACAAGTTCAAATAAGGTAGATTTTTGTGACTTCTATTTAGAATAGAAGGTAGAATTTTGTGCCTTCTATTCAAAATAGAAAGCGAAATTTTGTGTCTTTTATTAAAACTAGAAGGTAGAACAATGTGCCTTCTAAACGGATTATAAAAGGCAAAAATTTCTACCTTTTATACAAAGAATATAAGGTGGTTTTAACTCTATTATATTAAGTTAAATATATTTAATTGTGTTAGTTATACTAGTTAAGTAAATAGTTAACTATTAGTTACACGCTTAATTAGTTAAGTATATTTTAGCTATATATTTAACTATATTTCTTAAATGCTTATATATACTTAGTACTTGCATAATAGTTTTATTATATTTATACTAATATATTTAACTTAACTATATTTCTACTATATATTTACTCAACTATATTTATATTACTATATTTAGCTAATATATATGAACTGCTATACATTTATCAACCTAAAATATTTATACTACTATATTTACCTCTGTTACAAATCGGTTATTAAATCTATCACAAATCAATCACAAATTTGACACTAAACTTTTAGTCTTTGGCAAAATATTTTGTGACAGATTAGTGATGAACATTTTTCCATCGGTCACAAAATCAATCACAATTTTTCGTCACAATTTTCTTCCTAATGTTCCATCACTAATCGATCACCCCAAATCAATGACGATTTGTCACAAATTCATCACAAATTTGGTCACAAAAAATTTTACTTTTTGGTCACAAAAAATTGTGACGGATTAATGACAGATTATATTCATCGGTTGCAAATTCCATCACAAATTTAGTCGCAGATGATCTAGCTCTTTAACAAGGATTTTTTTAATACATTCCGTCACATATCGGTTACAGATCCATCACAAACAGTGATAGATTATGGGGGTCACAAATTTGCCATCATTGTTGCCCTGCATTCTTGTAGTGGGCCTTTAGACGTATCCACACGAGTCGGCAGTGTAGATCTCCTTTACACTTTGTATGCTCTGCCCGGATCTCAGATCACTATGAATGTACGGAAAAAGAGAAGGTGACGCCAGAGAGAGAGAGAGAGAGAGGAGGGAGGATGGCAGTTGGTCTTTGAGAAAAATCCTAAAGCCTCACTAGGGTTTCACCACAGCAAGTATTTATAGACTTTCGACATTTTTCGCAAAAGTGCAAAAATTTATATACACTTAAATCTTCTCCAGGTATACGAAAACTCTTTTATGTGTGACCCTCTTGACCTAATTGTTTATTTAATTTCTAGTCTATTAAGTCAAAAATAAGTTATTTGACTTAATTAATTATTATTTATTATCTTATAATGAATTTTAATATGATTATCATATAATCGATTAGCCATCATCGCATGGTGAATCCTTTGAACTTTCCAATCATGAACGGTAGGTACTAAGTTATACTTTATGATCCTAAAAAATATCAGGGATATGCAACTCACTAATCAAAGTTTTTTGTCCACAGATATTGCATAGTTATAGATCCCCATCTATGTAATATCCTAGTCAAATCATGGTATAGTTTTATTGTCAAATCCTGATATGTTTTGACCTTATAGAACTTTGTATTCAATATTAAATTAAATATTTTTTTTTATTTAATTATTGAACTCTAGCCATGAATTTTCGAGTACTATTCTATAAGATATTCTCTCTCCGATTACATACCGAGAGTGAATGATTTTTGTTGTCAACTCAATTGCCTGCGCGAGAGTCCCACTAAGCTCGAATAACTGATCATACAGAATCACATACTTGAGATCCTTAGGTCAGTAATCAAATGCTCAGTGTCACTCAAACAAGTTATCCTTAATGACTTAGGTCTAGAATTCAAACTATATTAATGTGACTATAGAATATCTCTATTGACAGCCAGTATGATTACCATTTGGGAATTCTAGATTAGATCAGTTCAATGAACTCATTCTACTAATGAACACCTGCATATGTACACTAGTGTCTCTACACTGGTGATTATGAGATCAATCACTCTCATCATATGAGTAAGTATCATATGCACTGGTTCATCTAGATCTTCATTATCTCATCTTGGAGATCTTATAGTTGGGAACAATTTGAACACATGCATCTAGATGACTGATCTTATTATCATAATTTCATTATGATTCAGTCATAATCATGTGTTGCAGGATTCTATCACATCAAACAGTAAACGCACATAAAATGATAAGACATAATGAAAAATTGTTATTTATTATTAATAAGAATAAAATAATTATATAAAATGGCATTATCACATCTCATATGATTGACTTGCGGGACATACATTTCTATCACTAGCAATTTTAAAGGAGTCATTCATACCATCTAATTTTTTATCAATTATTTTTTATTTTTTTACATTTTTTTGCTAGAGTATTTTTTAATATATTTCATCCGATCAAAAATCAAATGATAAAAATCACTCCCTTGTTGATCACATAATATTGTGACAATGGTCCTTTCAACAAATGAACTCCACACGTGGCACACTTTCGCCTGCTTAAATGATGCTTCATGTTTATATGGTGACTCAGTTTCCAGAGATCAAATCTGGTTATGGATAGAGTTCCATATTTTCCGTTGAAGAGAGAATATTTAGTGAGCCCAAGTCAAAATAATCCGGCAAAATAATCTCACGAACAAGGCAAAATAATCCGGCAGCATACATCAAAGCGGAACAACAAGGGAAGCTTTTAAACTTCGGACCTACGTTGGATCTGAGGCCTTCCAGAAAAGAAAAAAAAAAGTCAAAAGACGAAACCAACTTAGCTGCCCGATTGGTTCTACCACGGCTCTCCATGCAATCCCTTTACCCACTCCTATGTAAGGTTCGTCGGCTCGAAGAGTCGGATCGACTCGAATCTCTCATAATCTGGTACGAGTCAAGTTGACTTGTGCCGACTCGGTCTCGTCACATAAAAAAAATTCTTCTAGATCGTATAAAGGATCGGTCGAATTCGTCCTACAAATACGGTACGAGTCGTCCGAATCGACATAAGTTGATCCAATACGGCAAACCATACTCCTATGACATGTCTCACCGTAGCATATGTAAGCAGCATCCGTGAAGACTAATACTGCCGGGCCGGATTGCTCTCACGCGTGGTCTAACTGTATAATCCTAAGATTATTTTTACCTATATATATATAGTCCAAACTGTTGGATTGTGCGTGAACATAATTTTTTTATTTTTTTCTATATCCATCTAATCCTGACTGCAACAAATATTACTTTATCCTGAAAGTATATATTAAGGATTTCATTTAGGGTCGTTTCTAAGGTTAGACACCAAAACTCAACAAACTTGGCGATATACTATTTAGGTTTGTCTAAATGGAAAGAGCAATCCTGCAAAAATATCATAATTTCAAGAGAATAGAGTAACACCCTCCTGTGAAAAAGCTGATATTATTTTTTTTACCCTTGTTATGTTTTCGCTTTTGACCACTGTTTTTTTCCCTAGCCGCCGCCTCCTGTTCGTTATTCGTGGCAGACCATCAAAGTATTAATGGAGATCATAGGATAACATAATGATGAAATAACATAATAATTAATGTCTTGATGTAATGGAAATAACATGATAACATGGTGATGTAACGTGTTAACTAATAATACAATTAATGTGCTAATGTATTAATAACTAATAATATAATAAAATTAGCATTTTGACTTATTAAGAATTTAATAGTACATTAATATCTTAATATACTAGTGGTTAATTAATAATTACTATGTTTTATGTTATTACATTATGTTTATTAACACTATGATGATCTGTTATGAATAATTAACGAGAGGAGATTAAATAATATCAGAAAAAAAGAAAGCAGGAGCCAAGTAATCAACGAAAAGCTTACAAGAGATTTAAAAAAACAAAATAGTGCGAGAGCTTTGGCAGGAAACTATAATTAACTTTCCCTAATTTCAAAAGTAAGCCTGCAAAGTAGCGTAAGTGCAAAAACTACTTAAAAATTCACTGTATAAATTCCCTATAAATGACGTGCCATTTAGAGGACACCTTCCAAAGATTAATACATCATACTAATCCAAAGTCCTTAGAGAAAGTTACTATTCCTGTGAACCCTATGCAAAGTCTAGGACCCTCCACGGAGTGAATACGGAAAGGATATCACAGTTTTTTGACTACGCTCCATGTAGCATTATTTGAATTTCCGTCTCCGAATGTTATTGGACGGATAATAAATTTTTCTATCCGCATTCGATTCCATCAGATAATATCCAAATTTAGATTATAATTCGAATATTTGATTATTTCAACTTTGTCTTGTAACTTAATGATTTGTAAATTTTTTTCTTTGTATAATTCATGAATATCATAAACCTAAATTAATAAATATTCAAATTATAAATATCTAACTAAATTTTAAACAACTTGAATACTTTATTAAATATATTTTAGATAATAACAAATGACTTAAATAATTTATCTAAGTAAGTAAAATCACTAAAAATAAAAAATCACATAAATTGCATTATTATTACTCAACATGTCTTAATCATATTTTAAATATCAAATTACCATCTACTTAAACATATAAATATCATTAAAATTGGAAGAACTTATCAAAATACATAATCGGTCGGACAATACTCGGAGCAAATATCTATTTTCCGTATTCGTTTCGAACATTAATCGAATAATTAAATGAATATTTGGATATGTCCGTTGGATGTTCTAATCGAATAAATATTCGACTATATATTTCGAGATGGATACGAATCGGAGTAGGATACTATCCGGATCCCTTGACAGCTAATGCAAACCTTTTATAAGAATAAAATGGTAAGAAAATAGGTTGGAATTGGATTGACCCCGATCCTTGGCGAACAAGCAAGTGCTTGATTCGTACACGCGTATCTTACGCATAAGAGTACATATAATAGCACTGTCAAATGGTGACCTCAGGTTCACAAGTCTCACAGAAAAGAATTGTTCAAATTTCAGAGTTTGTTCTTTAATTAAGTTGTTATATTTTACTCTTTTTTGGAGTCATTTGAACCACAGCTCCCCAAACACATGTATTCATATGCCGCATTCCATGACTATTTTCCTTTTCCATCTAGAGGAACTGAATAATTGCTATATTTTACCCATCTCACCAGCATCTTAGGTGATTTACACAAAGAAAACATGTATGAAGATCTCTTGGCATCTTCTCACATTTCCAACCAAATCTTTTCTTCCAACTCTTAGCTATTCTAGATGGGCGAAAGCAGTCTCTTCCTCCAATCTGGTTTGAATAAGATATTTTGTTAGGATCTATAATCCAAGCATTTCAATTTAACCAGAGCTTGTTATAGCCCATCATGATTCATGTGCCACACTCCATAAGCCATTGCCAAATTGTGCTTTGAAAATGATATGACAGGGAGATTGCAGCTCATGTTCATCATCATCATCTTCGTTTCAAAAATAAAAATAAAAATCATCATCCACCAAGTGCTGACTAACTGAGGTCGAAGTCATAGACCTTGCTCCATAATTTTATCTTATCATTATCATATGTATATGGATATAATTTTTTAAAATAATTTACAACGTGATTGGTGGGTATCATTGACAATAACATATATTTTAATGAGAAGATATTGACCATTGAATGAAGTTTGTAAAACTTGACAAGGACGGTTGGAGATCAATGGCAGGAGTTGTATTAATTTATTTTGAATTATAAAGGGCATGATGGAGATCTTATTGAGGAACATGGAATGTGGTGGAACTCATTAATCATATGGTTAGATGTCTTACGCTAAAATATGTGCATACTCTGGCACTAATTTCATGCATGTTAAATAAAATATAGATAATTTGGATGGAACATTACTACAATAACTACATAGAGCTAATTGATGCCATAAATTCGTCATATAAATTTCATGTCCTTTTCACTTACTTTATTTGATGTTTCTTAATTTTTGCCAGTTCCATAGGTAATGGCGATCATATGTCTTAAGTCTTAACATGCATTTATGCCAACGTATGGATTAAATTATTTGCATAAATTTGTTTATTTATCTTTGTAGAATATTTGTACTCTATTGTGAATCCCTATATTCCTTACAATATCATGCATACCTTAAGAACAAATAATAAGGATTATGTGTATGTACCCCTGTAAACTACAATATTTGTGTTATACCACAAACTCCCATATACTGTTACAAACACCTTTAAAATTTTAAAAAGGGTTGCATTATCAAAATGTCATGAAATCAGACCAAAAGATTTTACATATGTATTCCTAAATTCATCAATATTTTTATATTTTTATTAGAATTTTATATACATATACTCCTAACTTTATCGTGATTTACGAAATCATTTTAGCATATTTAGTTGGACTTCATAGTATTTTAGCAATATACATACAAATACTATAGTTTGCAGGGTCTGTATGAATATATATTTATATATATACCAAAACCCTAAATTATATTATTTCACTTTCACTTATCTCTCTTTGGTTCCTATGTGAAAGGAGGATTATTCAGTCAAAAAAACATAGGTGAGGCGTAAAATATGGGTTTTGGAAAGGTATATACTAGAATATGAAACATGTCAGATGAATATATGTAATCATATTTTTATTAGGTGAGGAGGTTAAACAAGGATAAATTAGGTCCATTAGCCCTTTACCTCTCTCAGTCACCTAAAGTCGAGATAAACAAATAGTAGACGACAATAGGATACAAAAGATTGTACGTACTTTACTACATGGGTATATATGGTAATATAAAAGGTATCAAGACATATACTAAAACATTACGGACTATGATGGTATTCATGTAACTATCTCCATGTTTATTAATTCACTTTGAATATTTCCGTCTTTTGATGTTCACAAGGATCTGTGTGGAATTGAAGTCATTGTTAAATATACTGGGGATATAATATAACTAATATAAATTCATCTTTAATTTTAAACAAAACGATAAAAAAATCAGTGAAACAAACAAAAAGGGTGCAGTAAAATGTATACATAGATTTTATTTGTTAGGATTTAAAAATTAGACAAAAATAAAATTATCTAATAAATAGACATTGATCAAATTATCAGCATATGTCATCATTAATTTTATTTAATAATATGAAGAATCAAATGAAAAGCATTAAACACTTTTGTATTATGCATGAACAAGATGGTGCAATACTGATATAGTTTACTGGCTGTGTTCAAAACTGAGTGGGCCTGTCTTTTTCCCTGTACTCTTCTTAGGGGTTTTGCAAACACACCCTCTTTAGAAGTTGATTTGCTAAATTATTAGTCTTATTTTCATATTATTTTAATAACCTCTCTAAATTGAAAGACTGTCAATAGAATCCCTATATCCCGTCCACTACATGACAAATACTCTAATGAAAAGGAGTTATTTTAATTAGCATATTGTGCTGGAGAGAGAAATTTATGGAAGGAAAGAAAGAAAGAGAAGGAGTTTAAAGAGAATAGAAGTACTTTGGAGTTGCAAAATTTTGGTTAGGGTAATTTTGGCAAATTTTTTATGGTACAATGAAATTAAAAGCAATATGAAAGTGAGACTGACAACCCACAAATCTACTCCTAAGGTGGTTATATTTGTAACAAAACAACTTATTATCAAAATATATTCATGGGAGTGTAGAAACTAGTGACATTAGACAACCTGCTCTTATTTAAAGTTTCATTTTGAGCTTTCAGCCTGTCATCAAACACTAAGTGGTAAAAAGGAGACACTCCCAAGGAAAAAAATGTTAGTTTAAAATTTGGGGAAATTCTAACTTTTTCGTTTTTTTATCTATCCTTTAGTTCAGTCCAATCTAATGGAAAGGATAATACTATCCTTTAGTCTTGTAAAGATACTATTCTATATTGCATGCTCTCGTATTAAATTGTTGAGGTGGTATTCTTTTTGTAATCAGCGAGATAGATTACTTTCAATTATTTTATATAGATGGATGTGATACATAAAGAGTGAAGATGCAAATGGACTGGGTTTAATATGCGATCCAAGTGAATTTGTGACCTTATGATCTCTTTGTATATTAGTCGGACAATATCTATTAATTAACTATAAATTAATAATCAATTAGAACTGTCAGTAATCCTTTGTATTTGGCGTAGAAGATATTTATATTTATTATTTTATCAGTTATATATGTCAATTAGAAAATTGTTTATTAATTGACCTATAAATTAATAATTTATTGGATACTTGAGTTATCTGTGAACATTTGCATCCCTACTAAGAAATTAGTTAAATGAAAGTACCATTTATCTATAAACAAAAGCAATAACCATTAGTTACTAGAGTTGGTAATGACTCTTTATCTATCTTGTGACCTCTCCTATTCAAATCTCATTAAAGGGTTGTTTGTTTTAGCGTAATTTAAACAGCGAAAATTTGAAACAATTATTTTATTTTACAGTATTTTCAGTTGTTTAGAATGATGTAAAACAATGTAAAATATAATCATGTCTTGACCTTGTCTTCCCGCTTGGCAGCTCAATTTCCTTGTTTTGGTTTACAGCAAAAGTCTATTGTAAACCAAAACAAGTAGATTGAAACATCTCTCTTGTTTTATTTACAAACAATCAAACAAATATTTTCTTATTCTAAAACAAGAAAATTTTACTTATTTTGAAACTAGTAATTTTAAAATCGGTGATTTACAAAATTTTACACTAAAACAAACAACCTCCGGGTGTATTTGTACTCTCATGGGAAAGGGCAATTCCCATAAGATTTCTCTCATCAAATTTGGATTTAATGCATAGTAACAACCTAAACCTTGAAAAACTCACACCTTTTTTCTTGAGGTCCCTACTTCAATAGGAGGACCTGGTCATTAAATCAAAGACGAGTAATACTTGATGTACCACACTGCTGCGTGCATTGCATCGTCTCGCATTGTTATTTGATTTAAAAGCAGGGAATGGTGTTTTTTTTTTTTGTTTTTTCCTAAAAAATAGAGTTAAGAGTCACCCCTAACTCGACATTTATACTATCTGATCTATAATTAAATGATTAAAAAAAACTAAAACAGATTCATGTACTCATTACTAACAAACATTACTCATGAAAGATAACACTACTCACCCAGGCTTCGGACCTAAGTTACCCATCCAAACACTCCTGAAAAGCCATCCCCTACAAGTTGAGGTACACTCGTCCAGTACCTAGAAAATCGTACTTTTAGAGTAAGAAAAAAAATCTCCAACAAGTGAACACTCTAGAAGCTTTAAATTTTTAACATTTCTTGTTTTGGAAGTAACATACATATTTAGGGTTCCTTTGCTAGCACCATTGTATTTAAATTATGGGGTAATCTTAAAATAATTATAAAAAATAGAATAAAGGGTGATTTAACAAATGCTATTTTATTGTCATTATTACAATGTCTCTCAACTAGTGTGCGGTTAAAAGAGCAGTATTTAGTCCTGTTTGGATGCAAGCATAAACGTGTTTAATGATAAACGTTTTTTTATGGTAATCTTAATTTGGATGGTACAAAAACAAGTTTACTATAAACTCACTTAAATTTACTATAAATTTAAAACAGCCCCACAAATTCATTTTCCATAAACCTACTAAGAGTTGGTTTACCTCGTAAACTCTCTCAAATTTATCATAAACTCACTTAAGTTTATACAAAACAACTAAATGTGAATAAAAAAAAACATGTTTATGATAATTGAGTTTATGATAAATCTATTCATGTTTTCTTAAGTTGCATCCAAACCTTTTAAAGTTGTGAGAGGTTGCGTTTGGTGGCACTTGCCCCTAATAACTTTTTGAAATAAGTAAATTTTTTTACATGCAGGATTTTATAGGAACTTTTTGACTTATTCGGTGACGGGACACGTTTTCACTGAACATTACATAAATGTCTTGACTTGTTCGGCGAAGGGTCTCGTTTCCACGGGGGCAAATAAGAGAATTCCTTCGATAATCTCATCCTTGTGCGAAAAATGTTCTTTTTGGTGTTCTCTTCTCTCTATTTCTCTCATCCTAATTGTAAGTGGCTCGCACAAAAGTCGAAGGAGCCTTAACACGTTTGGGAACACTTATATGTTGTCCTCTTTAGGGTAGTTGAAAGCCTTGAGGGCACAGCAACAAAAAAACACATTAGTAATTCTCACTGGTAAAGTAACTTGAGTAATACTTGCATGACACAGCAGTAGTCTAATTTAAGGAGAGTCGGTTGGGAGGTATTTTTCAATTTTTTTATTTTTCTGTTGATTTTTTAAAGAAAAATTTAGAACGTCCGTTCAAAAATTCGAAAATACATCCGGTTTGCTCGGGTCGGCTTCGACTTGATTGTATTTTTTTTTTTAAAGAAAATGGACACAAACCTCGATCTATGTGCAAAATATTTTTTTTGAAAAAAAATATACAATCGAGTCAGGACCGATCCGAACAATCTGAATGTATTTTCGAATTTTTAATTAGACGTTCTAAAAAAAATAAAAAATCTGACAAAAAAATAAAAAAAATTAAAAAATACCCTCTAACCGGTTTCTCCTTAAATACCGATCGAAACGGCTGCTGTGCCATGTATTACAATCCACATCGCATTTACAGCAAGAATTACTCAAGTAACTAACTTTGATGCATGATTTAAAAAAAAAAAAAAATTAAATTCAAAATTATGATAATAATGGGGAGGCTGAATTCTCCCCGCGAGTGGGTTGGATCCTACTGGTCTCCTGGCAACAGGCTGACACACAAATCTCCCTTTGTTTGTTTTTGTTCCCACGAAGCCTTCAACTTCTCCCGTTTTTTCTTCCTCCTCTTCACCTGCCCTCACTGTGAGAGCGACCCCATCGCCATTCTTCTTCTTCTTCCATTTCACCCGAGGTCCTTGTCAACATCGAAACGCCAGCGCCCCGCGCCCGCCCAGCAGGAACCTTCCTCTCCCGTCAACACCACCCCAAGAACGCCCCTTTCAGCTGCTAGTAGCAGCAGACAAATTCTCAGAATAAACAAAAAGAGCAGCGAAGGGGACCTGGCTCTCCCCCCTCCGTTCTTACCCAGCAGTAGCATCCAAAAAAATCGTATTTTTCCGCTGTAGATAAAGGGTGGAAGAACACTTCAAAGGCCCTTCGTCTCCTCCTCCTCCTCCTCCTCCTCCTCTGCGAGATCTTGCAGGGAGAGGAGAGCATGGAGCCTCAGGTGACGGGCGTGGTGATCATCTCCCTCCCGCCCCCTGGCGACCCTTCCAAGGGCAAGACCATCACGGCCTTCGCCATTCCCGATGACCCAGAAGAGTTCCGGCTGCCAGTAGCAGCTGAGCAGCTGCAGCTGGGGCAGCAGCGGCCGCGGCAGAGGGCGGCGCGGCTGTCTTCTGCCATGGGCTCCTCGGACTCTTCTGGACGTGGGTTTTCGCTCAAAAAGGCAGCTTGGGGCGTCGTGGGGTTCTCCCTGCTGCTGTCCACCCTGTGGGCATGCCTCTTCTCCGAGGCGCCCTTCCAATTCCTGGAGAGCTCCGAGGAGGTGGACCGGGAGAAGGATGCCGGGTCCCTGTTGCTGCCTCTATTCCCCAAGCCCGGAGGGCAGAGGTTGCTACACCAGGGGGAGGTGAAGCTGGGCTCTGCTGGTGAGCATGTGCGGGGACGAGAGATGGAGCAGCAGCAGGTCCGGCGCAGCTGGGAAGCAGCGGCGGTGGCGGGTGCATCTACCGTGGTCAACTCGTCGGCCGCCTTCCCGGTCAGAGGCAATATTTTCCCGGATGGGTATGTGCTTGAAGACTTGTCTTCCATCTTGCATTATGGTTTTCTGTGGCCTTCCTTCTGCAGTTAAGCATATTTTCCTTTTATTTCACATGAATTGAGTTTTTTAAATGACTGCTTACAGAAAAGAGTTTGCTTTGTATGTAAAAGGATTTCTAATTTTATTTGAATTATCAAAGTAGCATATGACCAAGGAATCATAACCAGTACAGAATCATAGCCAGGACTGTACGTTGGTATGCTTTTGGTAATAAGATGCCAAGGAAGTACCAAATCAACAAATTGGAATAGTATAGAGAAGGTTAGCATGATTCTTGGGCAAGGACGTTGCTCACAAACCAAGAAATGGTGTTAAGGAGACATCCGAAACATATGACATCTGGATTTTGTCTCAACCCAAGTAGGAATCAAGCCGGAGGGACTGGGATCCAACATGGCCAGATTCATTTTATTTGGGTACAGATAAAAATGAACTCAAAGATACGTGGTGTTAAGGACAGTCCACATGGAGCGGATGCATGATTTTGAACTTTTATCCTATTGGAATAGTTTAGGAGCCTAAGGATGAACTTCAAAGATGAGTTTTATAAACATTTATCATCATCATTACCAAAGCCTTATGCCATTTATTTGGGGTTGGCTGCATGAATTGTGTCTTGTCGCTTCGGTTTATCAAAAGCCGTGTTTTTTAGTTAAATATATGAAGCTCATGTTTTTTTCTGACTATGCCAAACATCTTATTTTCGTCTGCTGCGATCCTTTAGCTATCCTCCACTTGAATTTGATTACATCTTTTAACATGTGCCAAACTTGGACAACAGTGCGCATGTCCAGACTCATGCTATCAAAGGCAATCGCCTCGCTCACCTAGGTGATGAAGTAGGGCGAGGCGAGCCCACAACTCCGCATCTTGCCTCATATTCGCCTTGCTCACCTAGGCACTTACTTATGTTGGCTGAATGCTTTTGTCTTTTTTAATTATGGTACTGCTTTTTTACTGCTTCTTCTTATTCCTAATCATTCCAAAGTGCCTGATGCCTCTTTTAACGATGTTAAATGCCCTTTTTCTCTTACACAGTACACACTATCACATTTTTCTTAGTTTTGATGATTCTTAAGACCATCCACTATTTATATGAATGCTTTATATAAATTGGTCTTTACATATTAGACACAGTCAATGTTTCTCAAAATCTTAAATACCATTACCTTGAGTATTTTCTTTATTTCCCTCCTATTGCCATTTTCTTCATGGTGATTAGTGAGAGAAACACATCGCCTCAAATGCCTAGGCATTTAAGGCTAAAGCAGACCTTTGGTTGGTCGCTTGCCTCTTGCCTTTGACTACATTTGTCCGAGCTATCGAAGCCTGTTTTCCATAAGTTTAACGTCAATGGAAACAATAATTAAGGCTTATACTAGATGAATCTTGTGAAGAAGTATTAGAATAATCCAAGGAAAAGATAATAGAAAGTTGGAGGAAAATAAGATTAAGGAAGGATCATGAAAGGAGGGATGAGAGTGTAGGTTACCTCCAAATAGGACAGCAAGAGGAATCCACCTTCGAAAATAAGATAATTAAGCTTCTATTGCTTGATTCAAAATTCTTTGTTGCAAATCTGTGTAGGTTTTTGTGCTTATGTAGAGCAAGGATTTACCCCATGCAATGCTTGAACTACTTCAAAGTACACCAAAGAAGGGTTACCGACCTCCCTAAAATTGTATCAGTAGTGACACTTCAACTCATACAACTTCCATGATGAGGAGACAACCTTGAAGAGACTCCATTACCTCCTTGATAATAACCAACACATGGCCCTTTTACAAAGAGAATGTCTTTTAGATAATTAATGACCCTTTACTATGTATGACTCCTTATATTTTATTGAATGCCCCTGCATCATACCCGGTAAGTTGGAATAAAACTTATCCTTGAGTTTTATGTTGAGCTCCAAAATTTATCCAATCCCTGAGTTGGATTGTGATGCTTTCAAATCAAGCTAAAATTGCCACTTGTTCATCTTCCTCTCAAGGATACTCATTATAAATTGTAGGAAGCTCCTAATTAACAATGATTTCATTGCATCTAGCTTGGAGAGCATGATTGGCATGGATCGGATCGGATTGGTGATCTGATCGGTTTTGGCCCGAATCGATCTGATATTGTGCCCTGATCTACTGAGCCTCGCCAAGGATCAACTGGATCAGACTGGATCGATCGATCCTTGGACAGGATCGGTTGGATCAATAGCTAGTTTGAAACTAGCCATTGGGAATGCTTCTAACGGCTAGTTTGGGTCTTGGGGGGTCTATATAAACCCCTCAAGGCCACTCTCTACCCCCATTCAAGCTCTCCTCCTATCTATCTCCCTCTCTCTCTAAGCTTTCTCTTTCTAGGCTCTCTCTCTCTTTCTCTTTAATCATAAGCTCTCTCCCTCCCTCCCTCTCCCTCTCTCTCTCTAAGCTTTCTCTCTTTAAGCTGTCCTGTCTCTCTCTAAATCCATGGTGTTCTGAGCTCTCCATGGCGATCAGATTGGGTTGGCTCTATGGCACTCCATAGCGATTGGATGGCTTTCCATGACAATGGGATCGGCTCTAATGCCCAAAGAAGGCATGTCTCGCCATGGCTGTAGGACGGCTCTCCATCACCATTAATGATGATGGCTCTCTATCATCGCCAATGATACCCCATGAGCCAATCCAATCTCTCTAAGCTCTCTCTTTAAGATGTCTTATCTCTCTCTAAATCCATGGCATTCAGAGCTCTCCATGGCGATTGGATTGCGATCAGATTGGATCAGCTCCACGGCGCTTCATAGCGGTCGGATGGCTCTCCATGACAATGGGATCGGCTCTAAAGTCCAAAGAAGGCATGGCTCTCCATGGCTATCGGATGGCTCTGCATCACCGTCAATGATACCCCACAACAATTATTATAATTATAGTAGATTGTTGTAGTTTTGTAACTTCTACATTCCTTTGTCACACTTCCATATTTGTGCGTGGAAGTATCACCAAAGAATATGAATTAGTACATGGATAACACACAAAATTGATAAATAATTTGTGTAGAATGATGATAACATTAGATGCAAATAATTCATCAATGTTTAATGTTGCACATGTACAAATTTATATTCTTTATGATACTTTTATTTTTTTAAGGAAGGATAAATATGGAAGTGTGACATAGCAAAATTAAATTTTGAGTGTTGGAATTTTTATTTTTATTTTCTTTCAGCTTGTTGCAGACATTGTAAGTTCAAATTTATAAATCATGCATTTTTTACATAAATCACGTGGAAAAGAAATAAGAAAAAGAATGATAACCAGAACCTGATATCCTACTTTATAGATGATATCCGAGGTAAGTTTTGTTGCAACGATCTTATCTCAAATATCGTCTATAAAGCAAGATGTTAGGTTCTGGTTAACCTTCTTTTTCTTGTATCTTTTCCATATGATTTAGTGCATAATTTAAGATTTTTAATTTCTCTGATGTACATTATTCATATATTTGAAAACAAATGAGATTATTTTGCACTTTGCATAATTTGTGGTCATCTTTTACATTGTTCAATTTTTTCATATTTTTTTTGAATTTTTATAGACGTTTCGAAAATTAAACAAATAAAGGGGGAACCGGACTGGATCGGCCCGAATCGGTCCAGGTCAGATCAGCCAATCTGATCAGTCCCAGACCTGGCCGATCCATGTCCGATCCCCAATTTTTCCTTCCTTGTATAAGCTCTCATAAAAGTCTTCCTTACTAACCTTTAAGACAACATATGGGTTCCCATAAGATGATTCCCTTAGAGATAAGGAGTAATTATTTTTCATTAGTAAAAACTCTAACCTTCATAAATGATCAAATTGCTTCTGTTTTGACATATTGAGATTAAGAAAGAATAAAATTTGAAGGAAAATAGTTCTCAAGGCTGCTCAAGTATTGATAAGGAAGATCAATATGAGCGTGAAGAAGAATGAAGATTATGATGTAGGAGATAAAACCTCAGGAATGGCTAACTTTGACCACAATTGATACAAGACATATCTTGTGATGAAGCAAATAAACAATCGAAAGAAAGGAAAATAGAAAACTATAGGAAAATAAAATTAAGGACTATGAAAGGGGAGATAAGAGTAAAGATTACCCCCATATAGGACAACAAGAGGAATCCACTCTACAAATGGGAGAATTAAGCTTCCATTAGTTGATCTAATATTCTTTATTATAAATCTATGTAGACTATTGTGCTTATATAGAGTAAGGCTATAATTATCCCATTCAATGCTTGAAGCACCTGAAGGTCACACCAAAGGAGGGTTGCCAACATTCCTAAAATTACATCAATTGCGACTTTTTGACTCATGTAACTTATATACTTAAGAGACAACCTTAAAGAGACTCCATAATCTCCTTGATGACGACCAATACATGATCCTTTTTTACAAAGACAGTGGCTGTTAGATAACTTGATTTTTTTACTACGTATGACTAGTTACGTTTCATTGGATGCCCCTAAATCAGTCTTCATACATACATTCATTTTTAATCCTATCCTTCTCATCTTACTGAACATATATCACAACATCCTCATCTCTACCACACAAATCTATTGTATATGATCATTTCTCATTGCCCAACCCTTTGTCATATACCACATAGATAGTGGTTCTGTAAAACTTCAATTTGAGTTTAAGTGGATTTATTAATCACAGGTGACTCCAGAAGCACTTCTCTGCTTCATTCATCATGCTTTGACCTTAGATATCTCCAGTTTTCTGGATAGTAGATCCTAAATATCAAAAGTTACCATTTTAGGAATAACTTGGCCATCAATCAGAACCCAAACCTCTTTGTCCATCCTTAAGCTATTAAATTTACATCTTAGTTTGACTAATTCTAAAATTTTTAGATTCCAAAGCACCTCTCCTACTCTACGTTAGCATTTAAAACTTCTATTCTCTAATATATTAAAATGGTATCATCCCCAAATAGCATACACCAAGAGATTCCATCATGTAACTGTTTAATCACCTCATCTATGACTAGAATAAAGAAGTATGAACTTGGTGCTGACCCTTGATGCAATCCTATAGTAACAGAAACCCACAAGTCTCTTTTGTAATTCTTAGTCATATCGATCATCCTTTAGAGACTCCTTTCTCTGAAGTCCACCACGTCAACTCTCTTGGCACTCAGTTATAAGCCTTCTCCAAATCAGTACATGTCATAGATAGATCTTTCCCTTTCCTCATCTCTTAATAGTTCTCCATTAATTGTGTGATCTGTTAGGCTGAAACCAAACTGATCTTTTGAAATGGTCGTCACATGTTTTATAAACAGTAGGATATGTTTTGTAGTACGGCCATCTTATATGTGATATAGGTAATTTAGTTCCCTTGACTATTAATTACTTCTCTCGAATGTGTTATACATTTTTGCAAAAGATGTAGGAAGATTCATTCTCTTGACTGCTAGGCAATGGTCAAGCCAGATTAATTCTTGTTTAAGTCTAATGTCTCTTAATTCTTTGGAAGCTATAAAGTTATTTGTATAAATGGTACACAAGAAGGAAGATTTATGTATTCCTTCATAATTGGTCCTGTTTTCTGGTAGAATTGGCAATATCTTGACAGTAAAAAGTGATGTAGTGGAACATTGCTCATGGAGTGATGGAGGTGCCTCCAAATCTTTGACATTCCAAAGGAGGGGAAGGATGAGATGGCCATGATTCTGTGTATAATTTTTGTGGTTATGTCACCTTCTGCGTGACATAGCCAATTCAGGTCTCATAGTTGCTTATTACTTTTTGCTAGAAGTGCTTAGAACTATGTAACATCTGCAGTTGGGAACTTTACCTGCTCAACGTATTGTGTCTCTAATATCAAACCTGCAGAATAAATATAGTTGGGATGTTTACTAGATTGAAGATTTTGTTCTCTAATGGGCTTTTATAACCTATGATTTGTGGGATATGGATATGGGCGTCAAGTGAGGACACAGACATGCAGGTCAAATCTGGTGTAATTTAAAAAGAAAACGACATGAAAACATAGAAAGCATATAGATGTCACATATTTACGTGTAGTTTTATGTGTAATAAAGTACAGCCAACTGAAGTTTGTTTAGGATGTAAAAAGAAAATAAAATAAAATATTGTTGAATAATTGAACTATAACATTCAGACCACCAAAATTGGCCAATTAATGCGCTGCGGTGTTGCATTCCCTGTGAGATCTCAGATTTCATAATTGACAAAGTTTGCTTGATTTCTTCAATCCAGTGTGAAATCCTCCATGGGACCACAGATTGATTCTTGAGAAGTAACTTGAGAATTAACTTGAAGAATTGTTGAAGTGCTCAATTTGAAATTCTATGATGAAATATCAACACGCACGTCCAATATCCCATCAAACACAGGTTTCCGCTGATCTATCACTGTCATGTTTTTATGTTCAATCTATTTGTCTCCATTGACTCATTAAATAATTTTATTTTTTTAAAACTCTTATGAGCTTTACAATCCTTTTGTTTTGATACTTACAACTATAGTGGCGCCATATGTTTATTGTTTATGTTATCCCTTTCTACTGATGTAATATGGTTATGTTATTTCGTTCATGGCATCCAATGATGTTTGTCCCGTAGTTACACCACAGGCTGTATTATACTTCCATTCAAGTAGGGAAGCCTCCCAGGCAATACTTCCTTGACATCGATACTGGGAGTGACTTAACATGGATTCAGTGTGATGCTCCATGCCAAAGTTGTGCCAAGGTATTTGTTCCACTCTTAAAGTATTTCTGTTATTAAACAATCCTCTGCTTAAAAGGTGATACCAGCATCATCTTTCTTCTACATGTGGGCCCCTCTTGAAACTTGTTTTTTGATGAAGTATTTGCAGCAATTTTAAGGCACACTTGTGAGCAAATAGTTTCGTTACATATGTAGAAATGCTTAGACCACGGAGCGTGGATTTCACATACATTGGTCTGTTGATGCATGACATATCATGAGGCCCTTACAGCCTATTGCATCTTTGTGGCATGTCTTACACAGTGATTGCTCAGGATTGAGAATATACCATGCACTTTGGGAAGAATATTACACAATAATAGATTGATTTTCTACATGTCATCAGTTTCTATCATAAAGATGAAATGCATCAATTCAGATGTGCTCTTTGTAAACATGGTTGAATTCTTAGAGAAGATTATTCTTATGTAGGGACCAAATCCACTGTACAAGCCAATTAAAACAAAAATTGTGTCACCAAGCGATTCTTTGTGTCTAGAGGTGCGAAGGAGTCAGAATTCTGGACCATGCGATTCTTGCCAACAATGTGACTATGAGATAGCATATGCAGATCATAGCTCATCTATGGGTGTCCTTGCAAGAGATGAATTGAAATTAATGATGATTAACAAAAAACAGGTTTCCCCAAGTTTCGTCTTTGGGTAAGATAGCTTTCCAATTCTGGAAGTATGCTACTTCAATTACATATAAAAGTTTATTTATACTTCGGCTTAAACAAAAAGATGTATTCTAGGTGTGCATATGATCAACAAGGACAATTGTTGGCATCTCCTGCAAAGACCGATGGCATACTTGGACTGAGTGGTGCTAAAGTTAGCCTGCCTTCTCAATTATCAGATCAAAGTGTCATCACCAACGTGGTTGGCCATTGTATTGAAGTAAATGGTGGCGGATACATGTTCTTAGGCAATGATTTTGTCCCTCGCTGGGGTATGACTTGGGTTCCCATGCTTAGTGCTGCAACGTAAGTTCATTCTTTCCAAATTTCTTGCATTTTTTTTCCTGAATTGTCATGATTGCAATGTTTGTCTAATTGAAGTGAGACTTACATGAGGACTATCGTGGCACACAAGAAATTATATCTTCATTAGAGTGTCATAGATAAGACTGATACCTAGTGTGCTCGTGCACTGTCATTGTGGGTGTGTAAAATGCCATGTCCAGATCATAAGTGTATTTTTTAAAGTAGGGGCCTGGGGCCCCCTATCCTAGTGGCTGGGAGCTTGGAGCCACATAGGGTTGTAATCTTGGAAACCCTTTTTTTATTTCAACAGGCACTATTTCAGCCTTTTATTCCCTGGAGCAGCATGTTTTTTTAAACCCACATCAGTACTCCTAGTCTTGAACCCAGGACCACCAGTTGCATATCACAGGGGTTACCACCCTTCTATGCACTCATGCCCAAGCCATAACTGCTTTTATTTATTCATTTAATCAACATTAATGTTATATTGCATGCCATTGGCTTTATGGATCTGATTAATGGTCTCTTATTGAATCAATGCAATATATATATGTATATATATATATATATATATATATATATATATATATATATATATATATATATATATAATCAATCAATGTCTTCCACATACAAGAAAAACCTCCAAGTATTAATATGCCATTACTTAAGCGAAAGAAACAGGCCATCCTTGTTGCTATTTGGAGGTTAAAGTCGTACAAAATAAATGAGCGCATCATATTTACTCACCTTGTTAAGTGTACCAAATGTATGATTCTTTATGATAACGTTATACCAACATCAAGGGGGCATGAAATTCATTTCCTTGAAGAATATATCGCATGCTTCTTGGAAACAAGTCTTCATTGTGAACACTTGCAGATTAAAGACACAAAAAGGATGAGTACATTAGGTTGACTCGCTCGCTCTGTAGAAGGTGTGGCAAATGTTGGACTCTGATTGATATATACCAAGATGAAGCATAGAAAATCCATTTGCACATAATACATGATTCTACAAGGATATTTGATGAGGCATCTAGGAAACATGTCAGCCTTGTGAACACTTGAGATTAAAGTATACAACAGGAGTGCATTTCATTGACTCACTCTAGAAAGCATGTTTAAAATGGCAGGCTTTATGATATTCTTACATCAACATCATATGTGTTTAATATGCACCGTGTAAATTTTAATTATGCTAAGCTGTAGGTAAATGATGATGATGTGTTATACAGGCTAATGTATCTAGACACCAACTCAACGTTTGTTGACTTTTGATAGAGAAGAAGATTGTGATCCTCGTCATTGTATTCAGGTTCATCACTTACGGATACGTTCTGCTTGACTATTTTACCTAGTTTTCTGGTTAAGAAACATCCCGACATTACCTTAAAGTTCATTTATTTTTTGTTATTTCTGGTGCTTCATTTTATCCCCATATTTCTCATTGGTTTCATAGCCCCATGTCCTTGTGTATGACTCTAGAACTTATTGTGTTTTCAGGAACTACTATCAGGCAGAGGTTGCAAGAGTGAGTTATGGAAATCAGCAACTTGGTTCTCAAAACAACAGAGGCAATCTGGATAAAGTGGTTTTTGACACCGGCAGCTCATACACATACTTCACGAAAAAAATGTATGCTGATCTTCTCACTTTGGTAAGCATTTTGTGCATCAGTGTCTGCTCATTTTCTACATGTTAGAGGGTTTGATGGTATACTATATCTTTGGTAGCTCAAGGACATCTCCCATGGTCTTGTACGTGAGGAATCAGATGAGACACTATCAGTCTGTTGGCGAGCTAATTTTCCTGTTAGGTAAGATGACAGAAGAAAAATTCATGTGCAATTTGTCACCAAAGCACTGATTTATTGTAACTTTATAATCAATAAAACAAATAGCCAAGTTGAAAAGGTTTAGATGCCTACTTCAGAATCTTGGGTGAGGTCAAGGTAGTCTTAGCAAGCATGCACTTTGCTTACTGATTTTCATTTTTCCTTCTTTAGAAAATCAAGGGTGATATGATCCACTTGTTCACGCAGTTTGTCCATCGCATGCATCCATAGCCCCTTGAATCATGGATTTAAAACCTACTTCATGTTGGTACACTCAGGTCATCTTGGTCCTCCTTGCCAGGGTTGGCTTAACTTTCCATGAGACATGTAATGTTTCATGGAGAAGACATTTCATCCTTGAGTGAGTTTGAGTGATATAAATTTATTAAATTATTTTGTAATCTTATACATCTTTGTTTGTGTTACCTTGTGTCTGGTATGTAGTCAATGCTGATTTGATACTAGGTCAGTTTATCAAGGATTAATCATCATTTTCCTACAATTGAGCAGAGCCATTATAAGCATTTCTAACAAGGGTTGCCGATTTTGTAGTTCTGTTAAAGATGTAAGGCAGTTCTTTGATCCCTTGACCCTGCACTTCGGGAAGAAGTGGTGGATAATGCCGAGAGTTTTTCAGATTCCTCCTGAGGGTTACCTCATTGTAAATGTATGTATAACCTATGTTCTCTTTCACTCGGCTGCAAGCCGTTCTGCTTATTCATCTTCTACTTTTATTCAGAATGGAGACTCATAATTATGTATGATTCCAGAATAAAGGCAATGTATGCTTGGGAATCCTTAATGGAACTGAAGTTCATGATGGATCTACAAATATACTTGGAGGTACACTGCTTGGAGGCACTCATGCTTTTGAGAATGAAGGGTTTAGACCAGCCTCCCATCCACACAGCACACTATTCTGAATCATTTTAGCCTCTTTTTTGGTTACCAATGGACTGCTGTTTCATGTATAGATTGACTCTAAATCTGTCTTCTTGCAGACATTTCACTGCGTGGACAGTTAGTCGTGTACGACAATGTGGACCGGCAGGTAGGTTGGGTCCAATCAGACTGTGCCAAGCCACAAAGTTCAGTGGGCTTCCCCTTCCTTTTTTGATGTCCCTCTGTTTATTTTGAATACGTGGTGCATGTTAAATCTGCCATACTCTTAAAATTGTTGAGGGTTCTTCCTAGTATAGCACAATTGCCCCATTACAGGAAAGAATGGAAGAAGAAAGGAAAATAATGTACAGTTTTATGTATAGAACAATAAATGCCCAAGGTGTTTTTTTCTACCCTTGGATATGCTTCAAAGCTTATACAAGTGATTCCATGCATTTGTATTGTTTCCATGACGTTTCTTAAAGGAGATCACTCAGATAACAAGTCTCTGTGATTTTAGCTCGCCATCGAAGCAATGCTTGGAGGGCTTGGATTCAGGAAGGAAATGTCCATAGGAGAAGCCAAGTATGATTTGAAAATAGGGGCGAATCAATGGTAGTTTTGGCGTTTACAAGGCTGATAATTACAACTATCTAACTTGGATCTCACGGAGATTAGATCATCAATTTTCAACTCAATAGTGAGAGACAATACAAATTAAAATTTTGATTTTTCATCCTAAGTTCTGCAGGAGTCTTCTAAGGCTTCAGTGCCAAGATGTTTCTTCTCTTATTTCCCTCTTTCCAAGTTTTAGAATGTGGGATTGTAAAGGAAAATGGAAAGGGATTTTTAGAGATAGGCCCCTTAGATCTTAATATTTAAGATTGACTTCATAAATCTCACTATAATTTAGTGAAGCTTAGAAGTTGGCTCATGCAATAAACAATTTTTGTCCGAGTAAAGACATTCTTCAAACATTCTTGAGCGTATCATTTCATCTCTTACTTTGCAATTTAAATGACAAAATCACGCTCATATTCATTAAATTTAATATATATATTAATATTAATTTTTTCCTTCCCTCTCCCTCTTCTCCAATTCTCCTCCCTTTCCCTCGCTCGAGGCAAACCCGCTGGGGAATGCAAGATGGCCGTGAGTAGCCCCTGATGGCTACTAGATCAGGCCGGCAATGTTGGTAAAATAATACTTGCTGCACTGCAATGATGGATTGCACTGAAGGCTTGAAATGTTTTGGAAAGCAATCTCATTTGTTCTTTTTCAATTGCCTAACTAAAGATTGGGTGGTAATGTGATAGACATCGAATTGACATAGTTTCTCAGCTCAATTTTTTAAAAAATAATTAAAAAAAATGATGCCACCATACTGCTTACTCATTCCATTATAGCTGCCAAATGCAGCTCCGGTCTGCCATCCCTCCCTGCCCAATCCAGCCCCTACTGACTGGCCAACCGCACCCTACCGAGGCTGTGGTGGGATGGATTGTAAATAAGATGCATTGCTATTTTCTTCATCAATTGAGTCGATTGTACTTTTAAGTGGAACTATGTCACGCCCCCAAACCCGGTCTAGTATGAACCAACCTTCATCGGATTAGGAGACGGAACAATAGAAATATCCCGTGCATGCATATGAGAAGTAAACTAATTCACAAGAAAATTAATCATATTGTCATTACCATCACATAACCAAACAACTCAGATTATAAAGCTTATACCAAAATCTAGTAACATTAAACTAAGTACAACTTTCTTCTTGTATTTACATCACAACTCAACTCTTACTACATCAATCTATAAGATGAAACAAATACTTAAGTCTATACAATAATTCTATCCCAAAAGATCTTCCTTAACTCCGTACCTTCTCCTTATTATGAACTCTTGCCTATGTCTCTTGCAAAATGGTTAGTGGGATTTTATGAGTCCACCACTCAATAAGCATCAAATCCTTACACATGGATTATTATATAATAAATTTAAAAACAATTGATACATGTGTGTACATAAAAAAAACTAAGTCGCATTTTACTTATGGCAGTAACTTATACAAGCATGTCATATGATGATATATATTCAAATCAGATTTTATGGCTTGCGATGGTTGATATAGTTATATGTCATGTTTTAAGATCTAGCATATCTAGCTACGTCATGTACTTATAACTTGAAACATATCATAAACTTGCATGATCAAATTTGTAAGGCTAAATTTCAGATTTTAATAAATCTTGGCATGTCAATATAGATGAAAGTATGAAGATCAAGGCATGTAGCATGTAAAATTAAAATCTTATCACTTTCTTATATCAGACATACATCTAAACCACAATATAAGGAGCCATACTTGTTACCACAACCCCTAGGCAATTAGAGATAAGGTCTTGATTATTGCGTAAAACTGCATATATCAACAACATAAGAAAGGTGATGATTTATGGATGGATTCAGTGGTAGTCTCTGACTCCCTCCAACTCCATCAATATCAACAATATGTTGTGACCATGACAGTTTGTTCTGGGTTTGTTGACTTTCTCAGAAAAGATAGTAGGTTTCGGGGGTTCATTGATTAGTAAACCTATGGTGCTAGTAAGGTGGTGACCGTCGTTGTCTGTCTCTGGTTTGCAGCCAATAAGATCATTGAGATTGACCAACCAGTTGGGTTGGTTTGGCTATTCCTTTCTATTGAAAAAGAGTCAGGTGTCTGCTCGAGTCATCCTCTTCTAGGATCCGAGTCACCTTCTTCAAAGCTCCACTGGACGACGCAACATTCTCGTTCAATATAGGCCGGCCATACTTGTGATGGTTCCCAGGATCCAATAAACTCACTTAGGTCTACATTGCCACAATATTGTTCTATGGAAGCAGGCGAGCTGCTTTTTGGAACTCGGCCCTATTTTTTAATAATAAAGGGGAAGGGGTTGACCTTTTAATGCACATTCTATGGTACCCGCATGGCCCCACTGATTTGTTTTCGATTGGAGCATCAAGCAACGCTACCCAGTTCTACTTGACTAAGCCCCATGTGCATCCAAAGAGAGAGTTTGCTTTACCCAACTCCTTTTTTTATAACAAGGCAGAAACTCCTAACTTGACATTCATGAGTTTTGAATGAAGAATGAAGAATGACTTGCCACACTTTTTTCTTTCCTAAAATCTTGGATTTTAAAGTTGGTAAAGACTCACCCCTTATTTCAGTAAGAATGAGTCCCTGAGACCCTGGGACATTGGCTTTTGCCAACAGTGAACTATTAAGAATCACATCCTATACATATTCTACAATATAACCTACAATTGATTCAACTTACACTTATGGGAGATCAAACGGGGCTCGATTAGTTTATGCCATGACAATCTCACTCGAATTATAGGGACCTACATGTATTAGTACAGTATACCGAAGTCCCCGACCAGAACCACACGTGCAAGTTTCCCGACATGTGGCTCATCCGTGCTTTTTTTTTTTGGGGGGGGGGGTGAGTAGGTACTGCCTACCAAGCAAATCTTTCGTCAAAAAGGCTAGACTGGAGTGTTTTCATCAAATGATGCATGTGGGCTAAGCCATTCCCATCCCAAGTGGCACCCCAATTCGGCTTGGCTTGGTCAGGGAGAGATTCTAAATAGAGAATATGCACACAAGGAATACCTATCTATCTATCTTAGCTAGAGCGGGTGGGCTTTCCTCTAATAGTCCCGTTGCGGCCTCTGACAGTCCGTCCCATCTCATCTTTCTTTGTCTATATTTGTCCGCAGCCTAGCCCCACATGAGACCCTCCTTCTATTGATGACTAAAGAGGCACTCATCAGTTACCCCCTTTCCTATTCAGCTTTGCTTGCTGCCTATTAAGAGAATAGGTCCTATTCAAGGAGCCTGCCTTTCTTCATCTATATGAACAACCACGCACACCCCCATAGGAACGATTTCTACGCCCTAAGAAGCAAAACGCACCATCACTTACAGCCCTTTCCTCTACTAGGGACTTCCACGAAATGAAAATGGGCGGCATCGTCGTATGCTCAACATTAGTTGCCCTAGTGTATATCCTAGAGTACTCCTATGGCCAATCGTTACCCATACATTCAAGGCTTGGCCCTGTCCCATGTAGAAACCCCCTAAGGCACGGGTTAGTCAATTATTCTTGCAATTCAGAGTGGATCCAGACCGCCACTTCTCATTAAACATGTTCTTGCCTCGTTCTCTCCTCCTTCATGTTCACTCGCCTATTCATTGGGTGATCCCTTTGCTCTCACATTTGAGTGTTTGCTCGTAGTTTAGGCCGGTGAGTGACATTTTTGCTCATTGCAGTCACCTCCGAGATTCTTCGCAACCTGGATAGTACCAGGATCCTTGTGCCCTATACTACACTTCCCGTCCTATGAAAAAAAATCAGCCTTGCGATGAGATGCGGACATTTGTCATGCGGTGGTTCCCTCCGGTCCGTTCTCGAGTTGCATTAGGGGAACATTCGAGCAATTGCCTTCATGGATCCAAACATGCTCACAAGGCACATAATAAGAATAAGAGGAATAGAGACTTCATAAGAGACCATTTGAGTTGCAGATAGTAATGCTCCTAGAAGGCATATTTCGAATATAAAGGAGTGAAAGTTCCCAACAATCCAAGAAAATCTCATACCCCAACTATGAACCGTAAGAGCACGTCATCTTTCACTCCCACCGCACTTATGGCTCTATAACCCAATGCAACTTGCTCCGGCCTTAGGTCCTCCTACATCTCTTCCTTGGTAAGTGGATCGTGGAAGCAAGGGGTATCCGCTTGGGATTGATAGAAAGCAGCATATCTATTTTTTCCTCCTAACTAAAAATAAATAAAAAATCAAAATAGTTAAAGTTGTTCTTGTTAGGAAAGTCACATCAAGGAGGCTTCGTTGTCCGGCTCCTCATAAATGATGTTAGGATCGGCCCCTTCGGAATCCGAAAAGAAAATAGAGATAGAACGGAATCACTTTGTTTCAATGACATCTAATCAAATTGAATAGGATCACAATCATTTACCACTCAATAAGCATCAAACCCTTACACATGAGTTATTATATAATAAATTCACTACTCAATAAGTATCAAACTCTCACCTATCTCTCCTAAAAAATGGTTAGTTGAATTTTATGAGTCTACTACTTAGTAAGCATAAAACCATTACACATCACTTATTATATAATAAATTTAGAAACAACTGATACATGTGTGTACATCAGGAAAACTGAGTCATGTTTTACTTATGGAAGTAACTTATATAAGCATGTTATATGATGATATATATTCAAATTGGATTTCATGGCTTACAATGGTTGATTAGGTGTCATTAAGATCTAACATATCTAACCATGTCATGTACTTATAACTTGAAGCATATCATAAAGACATAAACTTACATGATCAAATTTGTAAGGGTAAATTTCAAATTTCAATAAATCTTGGAATGTCGATATAGATAAAAATATGAAGATCAAGACATGTAGCATGTAAAATTAAAATCTTATCATTTTCTTACATTGAACATGTATCCAAATCATAACATAAAGAGTTATGCTTGTTACCGTAGCCCCTAATCAATTAGATCTAAGGTCTTGGGTACTACATAGAACTGCGGATATCCCATCCAACCACTCCACTAAATTAGAGTCTAATTTCATACATTTTACTTCTGTTACCCTCGATACATCATGATGACCTTACTCAACTATCTTAAATAACTTATAAATAGACTTTGTAAAATACTAGGCATAACAGTACGTCATTTTTTAATGGATCTCATCGACTTAGGCCCAATTAACTTAGTCGATGAAAGAGCATCTCGTCATGCAATTCAATCCCTCCGATGACTAGCCATCACCGGCCTCTACTGGCTGCCCAGCCAAGGGTGGTTTTGAACATCTCAAGTGTAGTGTAGCAACTATCTCTTTAAACTTTAAAACGAGTCTTATCTTAACTGTTCATAAAAATGCATAGGTCTTGCCTTAACTGTTCATAAAATTTGGTGACAATAATACTCGCTACAATTTTTTATTGGATGATAGCACCTCGCAACAATTTTTTTATTTGAAAAAGTGTCAAGTTGTTATAGACCTTTTGTCTGACCTCAAAACCTAGGTATTAAGGTAGGAGGTCTTTTTCTTTAGAAGCCGGTCCAACTCTTTGTGGAATCCAATGTGGGACTAAAGTCACTAGCAACTCTAGCTGGTTTGAGGGGTTCACACTCCCCGTGGGTGCTCACACCACCCACCCGTAACAATACCTTCCCCCTTACAAGGTCAATGCCCTCGTCAGCTAAGTGGCGATCGAAGTTATATCCTTTCATGCGCATCAGGTAAAAGGTGTATTTACGCCACATTGGACCGACAAAGGTTGGGCTCAGACACCATTTGTTATGGACCTTTTGCCTTACCTCAAAACCTAGGCATTGAGGTAGGAGGTCTTTTTCTTTATAAGCGAATCCAACTCTTTGTGGAATCCAATGTGGGACTAAAGTCATTAACAACTCTAGCTGGTTTGAGGGACTCACACTCCCCGTTGTTGGGATTTCTCAGTTTCTCCGGATCGCTCACGCAGCGGAAAATAAAATAAAACAGCGATCCGTTTTTCCGTTTCGAAAAACAAAAAATCGATTATCGGATAATCGAAGTTCTCACCGTGTGCGGATTCGAATCCGCAACCGTTCGGTTCCGTCGGTGCGACACCGCAAGCCGCGCAAGCGCCCGGCCTCTAGCAAAGTCCACGTGACCCTCCTCGCGATGGATATCCTCACGTTCCTCGTTCTTCGCAGCCCACGAAACCTCCGCCGGTCGCCGCAACGATCGCCGCAACACACGGACGATTTCCCATCGAACGGGATTTGGAGAAGCGGCGGAGCAGATCTGGATCTGTCTTGACGCCAGAGAGAGAGAGAAACAGAGGAGGGGCGGCTAGGGTTAGCAGCAGCTTGGCCTACTCAGCCCGTTCGCTATGTTTTATACTAACCGCGCGATTTTTCATAAAACCCACTTATTTATCCATCGCCTTGAGAATCATTTGCGTATGACCCTCTAGGCCCAAGTACCAGTCCAGTTAATGGCCCAACAAGCCAAATGACTCCTCACTGGCTTTATTAATCAATTAATAACCCTTTATTAATTAATTAATCAATCGAATTGATGTTGCACATCGAATTCGACCGGGCCTCCGATCACGTTGGGTGCCAAGCAACACCGCGTGAATCCGGAAGGTATTGGAGTTAAGTAACCCACTCTTGGAACCTTTCCGCCGACAGTTACCGCGTGGATATAATCCTTCATTCGTACAATGCTCTCGAGTCAACTAAGGGTATGGCGAGCTGTCAAACCCCAACCGGTCAACTCACTTGGATTGGATGCCGCTGATGAATATCGGAAAACTCATTTCCCGATATTATCGTCCGCTCTGGCTAGGGACTTCCGCGCATCCTTCCTAGAGCATTCTCTCTCTAAGTACCGAGAGCGAATGATTCCTTATTGACACACAATTCCCTTCGACGGTATTCCGCTGTACCCAATCCTTGGCGTGTTAGAATCCCGTGGCTAGAGATTCGTAAACCAAGGTCAAAGCACAGAAGTCCACTGACAAGGTGTCCTTGGTGTCTCAGGTCCGAAGACCATCCACGCAACTGCGACAATAGAATCAAGCTGGTTGATAGTGAGGTACAATACCATCCAGCGATTCAGTCGGATCAGTTCAGTGAACTCATTCTCCAATGAGCACCTACAGATTTGCCTTAGTGTCTCCACACAAGTGACTTATGAGATCAGTCACCCTCATCATATGAGCATGAGTAATCTGTACTAGTCTAACCGGATATCCGATGTCCTTCTCGGATATCCTCCGACTATGAACGATTAAGAATATGTGTGTTTAAGTGATCAGTCTCATTAGTATGATCTCATCATAATCTGATCACTATAGCACATATTCACGGACTTCATTATGAAACGATAATTAATGCGATTTACACATAATGAATATTATGCTATTATATTAATAAATGAACGAGATTTATATAATCAGATTGGCTTGTAGGCCACCTAAAACTAACACCCGTGAGTGCTCACACCACCCACCCGAAACAATACCTCCCCCCTTACAAGGCTGACGCCCTCGTCAACTGAGTGGCGATCAAAGTTACATCCGTTCATGCGCATCAAGTAAATAGTGTATTGATACGCCACACTGGACCGACAAAGGTTGGGCTCAGACACCATTTGTTATGGACTTTTTTGTCTTACCTCAAAACCTAGGCATTGAGGTAGGAGATCTTTTTCTTTATAAGTCGGTCCGACTCTTTGTGGAATCCAATGTGGGACTAAAGTCATTAACAACTCTAGCTGGTTTGAGGGACTCACACTCCTCTTGGGTGCTCACACCACCCACCCGTAACACAAGTTAAGAGATTATCTCAACTTAAAATATGTATCATCTGATCTTTGATTGGATGATCAAACATAATGATTGAAATCGTATTGTTAAAATTCATAACGAAAACACACTTGAGGCGCATAATTCAATACCGTGCACTGCAGTAAGTATTACTCAATTGATAAATAAGTCCAATTACCGGCCCAAATTCATAAAGATCGATAATAATCCTACCCAGCTGGTTGTCCAACACAGCCAACAAGGGCTGCAGTGGGCAAACCCCAATTGCTGCCTCTCTCTTGGAGGTCCTGTCCGCTGCCCAATTGGGGAAAGGGTTATTCTCTCTCAAATAATAGAGTTATAAGTAAATTGGGATAACATACAAATTTGGGCTGCAAACGAAGCAATACGTTCAACGTACAACTCTTGAGACTACTTGATAACGGTTCGTCTCAGCTCGTTTATTAATTTAAATAAACAAGCTTGAATAAAAAAATAGGCTCGATTCATAAACTAGCTCAAACTTGAACATGAATGAGCTCGGCTTGATTATGTTCGTGAACAAACTCGTTTAGATCTCGTTATAAGCTCGCCTAAGACTTATTAAGAGCTCATTTAAATATTCTTTTAACTATTTTATTTGTGAGCTCATTTATTATTTTATTTGTTAGCGTTAGTTAAGATTTCATTTAAATGCTCATCTAATTACTCTACTAATACGTATGCTAGTTAGTAATGTATTGAATATTTTATAATTTTTTATCAAATAACTTAAGATTATAAGATGCAAAGGATAGAAATAAAATTAGAGGGTTCCATGGTTAAAGATAATTAATCTAAAGAATAATTAAGATGAGAAGAAGGGCACGATGTTGTGGCGGTGGAGATTGTCCGAAATCTGAAGCGTCGTAAAGTTTATAATGGGTTTTTTCTTTAAAAGGTGATGATAACCGCGCATTAAGAGTCCCCTGGTCTGGTTGTTGGACAGCTTGCAACAATTAAAACGTTGGGAAAATTGACCAGGGATCGGTTACAAGGTGGACTTATTTTCAGTCTTCCACAACTAAGTTAATTATGGCAGGTTCTTGTTTTTTGTCTTTTTTTTGGGAGGGGGGGCAAAGAAGTAAAGCTTATATATTTAAACTGAAGGGAGGTACATAAAAGTCCACAAAACGTACTAGGCCCATACCAAACCCAATATGGTGCGACCTGTAGCTAGAGGGAGGGGACGAACAATAACTGTAGAGGTGACACAAGCCTACGAACATGTGCATACATGCCAACGACAAAGAACGAGAGACCAACTGCAACATCTAAAGCCAAGATATCCTTAGCCTCCCTTGCAAAAGGGAGGTCTCAGGTTCAATTCTGGTTGGGCCTAAAAACCCCCAGCCATGCAGCTCCTTGGTGTTGTTGGGATCTTTATCCCCTGGTCTGTGGGATTACTTCTCCAGAAATCAGACGGACCTGAAATCGTCGCCTAATTAGGCAGACCCATAGACCGATCTGGAATTATCTTCATCTTTGGAGGATTATCTCGGGTTCCCGATTAGAACCCTGGTCGCTTGTAAATAGCTGTACATATTCGACTTCTGGGCCCCTTCAAAAAAAGGAAAAAAAAAAAGAAAAAAAAGAGATGTCGGCGACAAGGAGGCCGGAAGCCATTGTGACATTCGGTAGCTGAAAGATGGCAAGTTCGGAGACGTGCATCGACGAGGAAACACAGAATAAGCGCAAAGTGCGAGCTCCACCGCATCCTCCAAATTCCCGAAACGGGAACAACCTAAGACACCAAGGCACCACTAAGTTGCAAATGATACTCACGCCCAGCTGTCGAGTAGAGGCCACCTAACAGAGGCACAGTACAAGCAGAACAACAACAAAAAAATCAAACACAGATAATAAGCAGAGGCTGGAGCTAACGTCCCAACTGGTCACCGGGTAGCACCTCTCGAGAGAGAGCCAGAACAAAAAGGGTGACCGAAACAGAGAAGCAAAATGGGACACCGGGGAGGAGAAGAAGGGGAAATGAAACAGATGAAGACGGGATAGGAGAAGGGAAGGGAAGGAGCGGAGGTAGGCGTGAAGGAAGAGGAGTGAAGAGGTTAGAGGAGGATGGTTGGGGGGTAAAGAAAGGGGCAAGCTGGACAAACAAGGGTCGGAGAGTAGGCGATTTGGGGGCGCGCGGGTGAGTCAGAGCGGGGGATGAAGGTGATTGGCGAGGGGGAAGGTAGACAGACTTAGAAGCGGGGCAAGGAGGAGGAAGAGAAGTGAAGGAAACTGAAGAAGCAAGGGCGGGTCGGAAGAGAAGGAGACGCCAGATTTGGAAGAACCTTGCGACAAAACGAAGGAAACAAGATGGCAAGGGAGGGAGAGAGAGAAGGGGAAAGAGGGAGGAAGATAAGGAACGAGGAGGAGAAGAGAATTACAGATAATTACAGATAATGTCATGTGGTGTACAGACAATGTGCAAACTAATTATTTTTAATTGAATATAAATTACACGTTACTGATAATATTAATCTGGTCATGCATATTAGCTAGTCTAGGGGTTGACATTTTTTTAAATTTCTTCTCGGAATTTTTTAATGACGGGTGGCGTAGGTGAAGAATGTGGCCGGACAGAGGAGGATGGCTGCATGTAGCCAACAAGATTGGATGTCACATTGTCATTTTCTTGTTTACGAGTTGGTGCAATGTTGTGACGATGATAGTCATACAGGGGGAGGATGGGTGGCCTAGTTTGGATTCTGAATTTAAAGGTTGCAGTATGTTTAAACTAGTAAGGATGAGGGAAGAGACGTGTCGTAGGATTATGAGCGAATTAGTATCATTTCGTTGGTGTCTATTCTAAAAAATTAAAAATTAAAAAAAAAAGTAAAAGTTAACAATCAGACACACCAGGATACATGACTTAGTTAATATTATCAATAACATGTAATTCATAATCAATTATCGATGACACAGTAATCGTAACTTTTTTTCAATACTTGGACCTAATTGGACTTACTACAGTGTTTGATTACACTTTTTTTTAAAAAAAAAATTCTCTCTTAATTCTTATCATAAAAAATAATAATATTATTAATATTTTATTTAATTTCTTTTATTTTATTTTTTAAAGGAGAGAAACAAATTCTTTACAAGTTTCCTTTGAAATAACCTCTTGTTTGGTTATTACTCTAATAATTAATGTATTTATGTTTCTCTCCTCCATAACTAACCGCTTCTCCCTCTTTGTCTCTCCAAAAAAATTAATGTTCACCTCTTTCTCTCACTCGAGTAAAAATAATGCATTGCATGTGACCAATAATTGATTATACGTTATATATTATTGATAATATTAATCCAGTCACACACCATGGTACGGCAAAGGTCGATTTTTTTTAATTTTCTTCTTAATTTTATTTTTTATTTTTTAAGGGCGCCTGATACAAAATCGAATGATATTGCCAAGAGTTTTATGCTAGTCCCGAGCTTATTTTATATTTATTTTTTGAAAAAAAGAATGTATATGCATCTCTAGATTTACGTGTGTAAAATAATATTTTTCTAAAAAAATATATCGAATGCTCGGGACAACCTGAGTTTATTGACTATACTGTTTGATTTTTGATCGAATGCTTCAAAAAAATTTAAATAATTTTTTTGGAGTGTGATTGAAAATCGAATGATATCCGCAGCAAACTCGAATTGGTCCTTGGCTCGTTGTACATTTATTTTTTAAGAAAAAAAAAAAGAATTTTTATTTATGCCTCGATTTGCATGTCCAAAAAGGCTTTTTTTCCTCAAAAAATATACTGTGGTTCGGAGCCAATTCGAGCCGATGCACCAAAAAAATCTAAAACATCTTACAAGAAAATAAAAAATTAGTTTGCGCATAATCTATACTTATAAAACCCCATTTTGTCCTCCCCCTTGAGTCGGCGAAAACAATTATGGACGCCCATCTTTTCCCTCTGTTTTCTTCTTCCTCTCGCCGTCGTGGATCTTTCCGCCCCCTTCTCTCCAATCTCCATCGATCTCGCTGGTTTTCTCGACAACCCCCTCCATTTCATGCCCCAACCCCCCTCTCCCCACGCCGCTGCCCATCTCTTCAATTGCCGTAGATCCTTCTTCCCCATCGCATCCAGTCGTCCCCCGCCTTGCCCTCCTTCACCCCCCAGTTGCCCGCCGCTCTGTCCTCTCCATTCCTTTTTGCACAGGTAAGCCGTTCTTGCCATTTTTGTTGCTCCAGTGGGCTTCCGGCGCCCCTGTGCAGTCTAAATCTTTGCAGATAGTTGAAAAAAAAGGGAATGCGTGCCCGTCTGATTTGTGCCGTCCGATCACGACAGAACATAATTTGATGTTGATACCGCAGCACGCAGTGCAGCAAACATTATTCTTATTTATATAGGGGTTCACCATCTTCTTTTTTAATATCCTCACATATTATTTTACAAACCCTCGAAGTATATAATGTCTCAAAGTTGTTACGGAGATGGCATATTCGATATTTTATGTATTGCAACTTCGATAGCATATTCGGTAAATACACTATTTATAAAGGTATATAGGATAATAGATTATAAAGGTATATATGATAATAGATACATAAGCATGATATTTTTGAAAGAATTTAGGATATGAGTAATTTCTTTGTGGTTAACCCAAGTTTTATTCTGTTGAGTCAATCACGTAACTGAACGATCCAACTCAATCGCTTTATATAATCCAAAGTTTATAATGAAAATCTCTTAAAACAGCAAATCCTCCTAAAAAGACTTTGTCATGTACTCAATCGATTCTTGTACACTTAATTAGACGATAATTCTAGGTCTAAGTTGATCTCCCCGGAAGTACTCCCATAGACAAAGTAGGAAATTGGGCGGCATACTAAGGCCAGAAGACAAGGAGAGTTTTTAGACTTTGGACGGGTTCAAACCTGAGACCTCTCAAAGGAAAGATACAAGGTGAAGCCAACCAACCTAGCCCGCTAATTAATTGTTGTATCTAATGTTTTTAAAGTCAATTCGGCCAATGAATTGGAGAGGCTTTTAGTTTAATCTATTTTGGACTTACTGTATGAAGCCCATAGCCTGATCAAACCAATTAATTTAATTAAATGAAAATTTAACATATAACAGTATATACATTTACATTATTTGTTATCACAATAACTCTCATCCCTTGTGCTCATACTTTATGTTTAAGTGGTGGTTATAAATTCAAACTTGAATTTTTTCAAATGACATTTTGTAAACTAATCTGGACCAAAATAGTTGGTATTTATAACTCTCATCCCTTGTGCTCATACTTTATGTTTAAGAAGTAGTTATAAATTCAAACTTGAATTTTTTCAAATGACATTTTGTAAACTAATCTGGACCAAAATAGTCGGTATTTAATTCGTTGCATCATTTTTTTTAAAGGACGGTGGTTTTTTTGATGAACTAGATGGGCAAAACCGTTAGTTCTGAGTTTTTCCGGTCTGTTTTTTATAACACTAGTTGTATCTAATGTATGTACGATTAATAATTTTATTTGATTATGTTTTATTAGTTTGATATTTATGTAGAAAATATTATATTTTATATCCTAGTTGTCGCCTTACATACTCCTATGAATTTTAATATTGATATTTTATGTCTTCTTTAATTAAAATATTAATTCTGATATAATATTAAATTTTGATACTATTACCTATAAAGTTTACAGTATTAATATTAAAATAGATATTGGAGGATTGTGGAAGACACAATCGAAGGAGAAGGAAAGAGTTAGCGTGGGGAGGAAAAGAGAGCAGAAGAAATCATAGGACTCAAGAAGAGTGCATTGTAAAGTTTTGGGTTGATTTCACATTAACCATCCTTAAATGCAAAATATCAAATATGCCACTCTTATTTACACAATATCATATATACTGTCGTTATAAGCCTTCTAGTCAAAGGGAGAAGGAAAGAGTTAGTGTGGGAGGAAAAGAGACTAGAGGAAGTCATAGGACTCAAGAAGACTGCATTGTAAAGTTTTGGGTTAATTTCACATTAACCATCCTTAAATGTAAAATATCAAATATGCCACTCTTATTTACACAATATCACGTATGCTATCATTATAACATAGTATTTAAAATGCCATTAAGAATAGGGTTAATTTCCTATAAACCCTCCTTACATGCAAAATGTCAGATATACTCCTTTTTACGCAATATCATATATACCCCCGAATATCATATACACCCTCATTATGATAACATTCTGTCAAAAGTGTCACTGGTGGATACTATCACATTTTAATGATGATATATGTGATATTGCATAAATAAGAAGGATATATCTAGTATGTGGCATGTAAGAAAGGTTTATATGAAATTAACCCTTAAGATTAATGTCCATTCATAATTTTCAAAATATACCAAGAATATTCCCTTTACTGTGAGAAGATAATGGAAAATGGGTGGATAGAGTGCAACATGAGAGAGAGAGAGAGAGGGAGGAAGCGCACCACTACGCCATAGGTGGGTGCCTCTAGAGGCGCCGCTATCTATGCCTGTGCCATCATGCCCCCCCTACCATAGGGCCCTCTCTCCATCTCCACCTCCATCTCCATCTGCTATTCGTCCTACCTTTGAGGTGACTCCTCCTTAGTCACCCTCTCATGAGGAAGAAGTACCTCCTCCACCTATAGCCACCAGTGGTACCAGTACCTCTAGTACACCACCTCCTCCACTAGCTACACTTGTTCCCAGATTTAGAGTTGTTGTATTGAAAGAAGAGCCAACAGAACTAGATGAAGATGCTCCTTTAGCTAAGCTGTTTACGACACCTAAGAAGAGGAAAGAGCCAACTACAGCTTCCATAGCTCCCAAAGGCAAAAGAAAGCAAATAAAGTCCAAGGATGCTCCTCTAGTGCCTCCAATAGCACATCCACCTCCACAGACGGCAGGATGTGTTTGCAGTATGACCCAAGAGACAACTTTGTATAAGGAAATCATTGAGCAGAATGCTAGATTAACTATCATGGGACTTCCTAAAGATTACCTCCAACAGTTCTTAGCACGGAAGATTATTACTAAAAAAGAACTTATTGGTGTCAGATCAAAATCAGAATATCAGACAGAAGCCCAATGGAAGAAAGCTCATGGCTCCCCTATCAGAAGTTCTTAGATAACAACATTGTCAGAGTTAAGTAGGGTGCCCATCCATGGAGATTATAAGAATAGATGGAAGCAGAGTATGAGCTTGGATGGGCTAAAGTCAGAGACAATGCCATCAAGGACTTGAAGATCTTTACATACATTAATGAAAGAAGATGTGCCATGAGCTTGCTAGAGGTGAACTATGCTCAGTATCAGTATTTTATCAAGGCAGAATTGGCTAGGCAGTAAGGCACAAGACTTAGGATTGAAGCAAATTTTGATATCATAAGTATGCCAGCCTATCTAATGTTCCCCTCATTGCATTTCCTGATGGTGGACATAGAAGGACACCAGATCATGAAAATATATGGGAAACTTCAAGCTCACATTCAGCTAAGATGGGATCTCATCTCTCCTTCCCTCAATTCCTCAGGCTTGCCTTAAAGAAGGGCATTGTATCTCCTCAAGACATTAGCAAGAGTATATTCAGAAGCTAAGAGATACATAGAAGCAGATTGCCCAGTAAATTAACCTAAGTTGAACAAGTATTTTCATCATATTAATGATGAGGAGATCAGTAATTTTAAGAGGCCACTGGATAAAGTGTTAAATTGATCATTTAAGGGCAATCATACGCATCATACTCACGTTTTTATCTGTAAAATAGCACGAAATGATAGATAATTGCGTACCAAGTCCAACGGTACTAATTTCGTCAAATTCTAACTTAAAAACATCGTCATTTCATGTGATTAATGGAGTATAGCGCATTTACGGTTTTTCGACAAAACCGAGATGAAATTAATAAATATAATGATTTTTTAATGATAATATGCTAATTTATATTTATTCTATGTGAACAGGACATGCCGATGATGTAGTGCAGTTTGTGGAGTTTCTGGAAATTTGGGGGAGGTCTAGTGTTCGAATCTCAATAAATTCGACTTCATTTTGTCCAAAAGATTAAAGTAGGGGTAAAAATGTCATTTGATGCTCTAATGTTGCCCTAATTCTTGCCCAAAGAACCCAAGAAAGACCAGCCACCTTCCTTTTCCCCACTTTCTTTATTTTTTTTAAAAAAAAACTTCCTTCTCTTTTCTTAAAAGGATCCCCCCTTCCTCTCAGCCGCATTATTCTTTCTCTCTCTCTCTCTCTGTTTTCTCAGCCGACGCTTTCCTCTTTCTCTCTAGTTTCCCTCTCTCCCGCAACCTCTCTTTCTCTCCCTTATTCCTTCTCCCTCTTCGTTTCCCAGCACTGCTTGGCCTCGAAGCACTTTCCTTCCCAAGTTCCTATTATCTCTCCTCTCCTCTCCTCTCTCTCTAGTTCTTATCACCGCAATCTTCCCCCTCTCTCCCTGTTTCTCAGCCTCTCTCAGCCAAACCCTTCCTTCCTCCTCGCTCTCTCCAGCACCCTCGGTTCTTTCCTCCTCCGACTCTCTCTGTTCTCTCTTCCTCCCTCCTAGCATGCTCCTTCTCTCTCTCTCCGGTTCCCCAGCGCCTCCAGCACGGGCCTCCAGCGCGACTCATGCATGCACGCCTACCAGCAGCTGCACCCACGGGCCTGAAGCCAGCACCCTCCAGTGCGACTCAAGCACACCCCCACGCGGCAACGTACACGCACCCTGCATAGCCGCTGCAACCCCGCAGCACCAGCGCACGCCTGCTCCCAACGCGCCACCAGCCGGGCCTCCCCAACGTCCCGCCTACCACGCGTTGCCGTGCCTGTGCGTTGCATGAAGCCCGGCGTTCACAACGCTTGAAGCCGGCCCCCTCCTATGCGGCAACGTGCATGCATGCACGCCTGCAAGCCACCGACGGTCCCCACGCTCATGCCGGCAAGCCTCCAGCACATCCGTTCCCCCTGCCAGGCACACCAGCGGTCTACTGCGCCGCCCCCTTTGCTGTTGGTCCACTGCGCCGGCGCCCTCACAAAACACCCACAGAGGCTGCCGTTGCTTTGCTTTTTCACTTCCACTAGTACAGTATTGGTTTATTTGTTTAGGATTAGTTATTTAGTATTTGATGTTTAGTTATTTTATTTAAGGATATTAAGCCGTAGATTTTGTAATTTGATTCATGATTTTTAGATGATTAATGATTTACACATAGTTAAATAATGGTGTTTTTGTTATATTTTTTTTTAGTTGTGCTTATTCTCCATATGTGATTGTGCTTAATTTCTAAAAAAAAAAAAAGGATTTGTTTAGTTTACGTAATTACATTTTTAGGTAACGTTAGTTAATTGGGTCCTAGTTTAAATAAGTAATTAATTAATTAGTTCACTCATATTCTCACTTTTTTTTTAGATAACTAAGAATCACAAGGTTTTCAAAATTACAATCTTATTTCCCTGTAGATCGACTCGGACTCACCATTGCTATTATAAAATTAGTTTACATGAGCCGATTAAAATATGATTGTTAACCTGGGATTTTAACGATATATCATTGGCTATCAATTTTTGGCGTTGTTGCCGGGGAATTAGATTTTTAATTTTGATTATCTTGGATTTAGTGTAATTAATCTTTAACTAACCTCATTTTTCTTATTTTTGCAGGAATATTGAAAAAAAAAAAGGGAAAGCGAAATCATGGTAAGTGTGTTCCAACTTTCTATGTTTCAATTTCCTTACTTTAGTTAGTTTCAATTTTTGTAGTTTCTAAGTTAGATAGGTTTCCATTAACTAAAAAAAAAAAGAAACAAAAGAAGAACATCTAAATTTAAAAATCTTCATTTCCATATTAGAAACCTTCCATGCTAGGCATTCATCATTCTAGGAAAGCATGAGCTAGTTTCCTTTCACAGTTATTTCCATAAATTGTTGAAGATTGCGGGGGAAAGGTACGTGTTTCAATTTTAGCAAGTCATTCATGATTGCATCAACACATCCTGCGTTGATTTGCTTATTGCCTTGTATTGAATTCAAAAAGACTTTAAGGGCAACAACTTTAACCACATAAGGTAGGGATTTGATCACCCTTCCTTAGCCCACAAATCACCTCCCTTGTATTGGCATTTCCTAATCCAATTAAAAGCAAGTCGAAAGAGAATCTAGGGTTTACACCGTGAGTGGTTTAAACTTCAGGTTGTCTCCACTTTTGGCAACGGTGTCTAGGCTAGAGGTTAAAAAGGCAAACGCCTAAGCGGGAAAGTGGTTCTCTAATTAGGTCCCTACGAAAGTAGGGGGAGCGTCCCACTACCCTACCTCTTACCTGGCCGTTGAGTGATTGTGGTTGTGACTTGAGGTGGACTCCATTTACCTTGTAAGAAAATTCACATAGAGAGTCTAGGTTAACATTAGATCATTAGGGTAATTTGTTTGCCAAAATTGTTTGCATTTTAAAAAAAATAATAATAAGAAATAGAAAATAAAACTCAAATCCATCTTCTCTCTCTCAGTCCTAGTATATGTAAGGTAGGAGATCTCAAAACTCTAACCTCCTAGGACCATTTGCTGAAATAGAGAGAATCCTACATCAAAGAAATCCACCACAAGATCAAATGGCTGATAATCAGGACCCACCGAAGCAAATGAAGGACTATTTCATTCCAAATCGATATCAACCTTCATCCTATATTCATCTTCCTTAGAATCCAGCCAATCAATATGAAATTAAATCTAGCACCATTCATATGCTCCCATCCTTTTATGGGAATACTAATGAAGATCCTTATAAGCATCTGGATGAATTTCTAGAAATCTGTTCCACGGTGAAGATCCAGAATTTCACCGATGATGGCCTTAAGTTGACCTTATTTCCCTTTTCATTAAAGGATAAGGCTAAATATTAATTGGGGACTATAGGAAGACCCATTAGGACATGGGAAGAAATGTAGAAATAATTTCTCAAGAAGTTATACCCCATAGGACGGACCAATACCATGAGACGGGCCATCACGAGTTTTACCCAAACTCCCGGGGAATTGATCCATGAATCTTGGGAAAGACTGAAAGAATTGCTTATGAAATGCCCTCATCATAGGCTGTCAAAATGGAAAATTGTCCAAGCATTCTATGAAGGATTATCTGAACAGTTCAGACAAATGGTGGATGCCTCATGTGGAGGGGCATTTATGATGAAAAATGAAGATGAGGCCTATGATTTTTTTAAGATGTTAAGTGAAAATTCCATCAATCATGCCTCATTATCATCCTATGAGAGATCTGTTGGGCCATCTAAACGGACTGGAATATATGAACTTAAGGCCCGTGGAGAGCCCGAATCCAGAATAGACATAAATCTGATTAATCAGAAATTGAATAAGGTAGACATCTTGGCCCATAAATTAGACCAACTCTTGGCCTTAAACAAGCAAGAGCCTACTTACCAAACACAATCTAGTCCATATGAAGGCCCATCTTCTGCCAATCATGACATTTGTGCCTTATGCGCAAGTCCAACCCATCAAGTGAATGAATGCCCAACTGCGGCCCAACTTCCACCATTCATTCAAGAACAAGTTCAGGCTGCCCAGGGATTCTCCAGGCCCAATAATGATCCATTCTCAAATACTTACAATCCTGGCTGGAGAAACCACCCTAATTTTTCTTGGAAGAATCAGCAGGCCCCACTACCAATGTCCAATCCTTCCATGCATCAAGCTCAAAAGCCACCGAATTCATTTCAACATCAATCTAATTTCTACGGAAATGTTCAGGCAAGGGGATCTCATGCCCAATTCTCTTAACCGGCCCATTATCAATCATTCCAATCAGGTCAACCGGCACACTACCACTCATTCCAATCTGGACAACCAACCCACTACCATCCTCCACCCACTTACCAACAACCTCATCAGCCCAACTTTGATGACAAATTCACTCAACTCCAACAACTGATTTTGACCCAACAACAATCCATTTTTAAGTTGGAAAGTCAAATGGGCCAACTAGCTGAAGCTACGATGAGAAGAGAAGTTGATCAACTTCCTAGTCAACCCATTGCCAATCCAAGGAATCAACCTCCAGGCTTTCCACAACAATCGGGCCTTTTATCTCAGCCTGGCCCATTACCACAACCTAAAGGGCCGCAATTTGAGAATGCTAAAGCCATTTTAGCCCTTATGAGTGGGAAAAGTTTAGAAAACCCACATACAAATGGAGGGTTAGCCAAAGGTTCCACTGATGGGCCTCATGAAATTGAAAGTAAGAGTGAGGCTGAACCCTGGAAAAGTTGGAGGAGGACTCGAAATGGAAAGGGAAGATAGATGAAAGGCCAAGTTCTTATCAACCTAGGGTGCCATTTCCTAATGTTTTGTTAGCTAAGCCCAATGCCAGGAAGAAACTGGCCCAGAATGAGGAGTTGTTGGATTTATTCAAACAAGTCCAGATTAATATTCCACTCCTCGATGCCATCAAACATGTGCCAACTTATGCTAAGTTTCTCAAGGAATTATGTACTCCACGAAGAGAATCTAAAATGGCATCCGAAAAGGTTCGACTTTCAGAAGATGTAAGTGCGATTGTGATGAATCATCTACCCAAGAAGTTGAAGGATCTTGGAGCACCGTTGATCTCATGTGACTTAGGTGGAGTTACATTTGATAGAGCTTTATTGGATTTAGGTGCTAGTGTGAACCTCTTGCCAACAGCTATTTACGAGAAATTCGATATTGGGGAATTAAAGCCCACACCCAACATCTTGCAGTTGGCTGATAGGTCTGTGAAGACTCCACGGGAATTAATTGAGGATGTTATTGTGAAGGTTCATGATTATTATTTTCCCGTGGATTTTCTTATTCTGGATATGGCATTACCTGAGGAACTCATTCACACTCCGATCATCCTAGGTCGTCCATTCTTAGCCACTGCCAAAGCTAATATAAATTGTGAAACTGGCATAATGGACATTTCATTTGGGGGTCAAAAGGTCAAGATTAATGTCTTCAAAACATCTCAATATCCAGATCATGAAGAAGAATGCCATACTTTTGACCTTTTGGAGGAAATGAGATGTTCACACATGAAGAAAATGAGATGTTCACACATGACCTTTTGGAGGAAGCCAATACTTTAAAGGATTCACCCGGCCCATTAACATCTTGGCCCAAGGTTGAACTTTTACCAGCCTTACAATCTGAGCCCGCTTTGCCATCCTTAGAGGACCCTCCTGAGTTTGAACTCAAACCATTACCTGAGTCTCTCAAGTATATCTTTTTGGGCCCAGATCAAACTCTCCCGATCATCATTGCGGCAAATCTCACATCACCGCATGAGGCCAAATTAACCTAGGTCCTCAAAGACCACAAGGGTGCCATTGGATGGTCGGTGGCCGATTTAAAGGGAATTCGCCCGTCCATTTGCATGCATCACATCTATATGGAAGAGAATTCTAAGCCCAGTCGGGAGATGTAAAGGTGGCTTAATCCCAATATGAAAGAAGTGGTGAAGAAGGAAGTTGTAAAATGGCTGGATGCGGGTATCATTTACCCCATATCAGATAGTAAATGGGTCAGCCCAACCCAAGTGGTACCCAAGAAATCTGGATTAACGGTTATCAAGAATGATCATGGGGAAGAGGTACCCACTAGGCTCACTACGGGATGGAGAGTGTGCATTGATTACCGAAAGCTGAGTCTCATGACTAAAAAGGATCACTTTCCACTCCCATTCATGGATCAGATTCTGGAAAAGTTATCGGGCCATAAGTACTTTTGCTTCTTAGATGGGTACTCGGGGTACAATCAAGTGGCTATTTACCTGGAAGATCAAGAAAAGACCACATTTACGTGCCCTTATGGCACGTTTCCTTTTAGGAGGATGCCATTTGGATTATGCAACGCACCAGCCACATTTCAACAGTGCATGATGGCTATATTCTCCGATATGGTGGGAGAATTCCTCGAAGTTTTCATGGATGATTTCTCAATCTTCGGGGATTCTTTTGAAAATTGCTTGGAAAATCTTAAACAGGTACTAGCAAGATGCATAGACATCAATTTGATACTTAGTTGGGAAAAGAGCCATTTTATGGTTCGAGAGGGCATTGTTCTAGGCCACATTGTGTCTGAAAGGGGGATAGAGGTAGATAAAGCTAAGATCGATCTTATATCAAATCTTCCTCCTCCGACCTCAGTCAGACAGATCCGTTCATTCCTTGGCTATGCCGGTTTCTATCGCCGGTTTATCCACAATTTCTATCAAATTGCCCGCCCTCTAACTCTTCTCCTAGCTAAGGATGTTCCTTTCCAAATGGATGAATCTTGCATCAAGGCATTCAATTCTTTGAAGGAATCTTTGACCAAAGCTCCGATTCTTCAATCTCCAGATTGGTCTTTGCCCTTCGAAATCATGTGCGATGCCTCTGATCATGCTATCGGTGCGGTTTTGGGACAAAGAATCAACAAGTGTTCCGTGGTAATCTATTATGCAAGTCGCACCCTTGCAGATGCTCAAATGAATTATACCACCACAGAAAAGGAATTATTAGCTGTGATTTTTGCCCTAGAAAAATTCAGATCTTATCTTTTAGGGGCAAAAGTCATAATCTATTCTGATCACTCGGCTCTGAAATACCTGTTGACCAAGAAGGATGCAAAGTCTAGACTTATTAGATGGATCTTACTCCTTCAGGAATTTGATTTGGAAATTCGGGATAAGAAGGGTTCTGAGAATGTGGTAACTGACCACCTATCCCGAATTCTGATCTCCGAAAGTGCACCACTAACTGATTCCTTTCCTGATGAGCATCTTCTAGCCATTTCTCACACTGTTGCACCTTGGTATGCTCATATTGTCAATTACAAGGTGACTAATCAGATTCCGGAAGGATGGACTAAAAGTAAGAAGGACAAATTCTTTTCCCAGGAGAAGTATTATTTCTGGGAGGATCCGAAACTATTCAAATTCTGTCATGATCAAATCATTAGGCGATGCGTTCCTGAAGAAGAACAACAGAGTGTTCTCAACTTCTGCCATAACCTGGCCTGTGGGGGCCATTTCTCGGGAAAGAAAACTGCAGCCAAGGTCCTGCAAAGTGGTTTTTACTAGCCCACACTTTTCAAAGATGCCCATGAGTTCAACAAAACTTGCCTCTGATGCCAGGCTGTAGGAAATATGGCAAAAAGGGATATGATGCCACTCAACCCAATCTTAGTGGTTGAAGTCTTTGATGTTTGGAGGATTGACTTTATGGGACCTTTTCCACCTTCTTTTGGACATACATATATCCTGGTAGCGGTGGATTATGTCTCTAAGTGGATTGAAGCAGCAGCCACTCGAACTAATGATCATAAAGTGGTCATTAAATTCGTTCAGAAGAATATCTTTTCTCGGTTCGGGTGGCCTAAAGCTATCATAAGTGATGGGGGAACGCATTTCACGAATTACCAGTTTCGAGCTTTGCTTAAGAAATATGGGACTAATCACAAAACTCGCTACCCCTTATCATCCCCAAACCAGTGGCCAAGTGGAAGTTTCCAATAGAGAGATTAAGAATATTCTGCAAAAGTCCGTTAGGCCCGATAGAAAAGATTGGTCTGAAAGATTGGATGATGCCTTATGGGCCTATCGGACCGCTTACAAAACTCCTATTGGCATGTCTCCTTATCGCCTAGTTTTTGGAAAAGCGTACCACCTTCCGGTGGAATTGGAACATAGGGCTTATTGGGCCATTAAACAAGTCAATCTGGACCTAGCCCAAGCTGGTGCCCATCGAACCTTACAACTGAGTGAGCTAGAAGAGTTGCGCAACGAGGCCTATGAAAATTCAAAGATTTATAAAGCCAAAACTAAAACTTTCCATGATAAACATATTGTGAGAAAATCCTTTCTTCCAAATAAGAAAGCTTGGCTATTTAACTCTAGGCTCCGCCTATTTCCTAGAAAACTGAAATCCAGATGGGATGGACCATTCGCGGTCGTTAAAGCCTTCGATCATGGAGCTGTTAAAATTCTGAATCCCAAAAGTGGGAACACTTTCACCGTTAATGGTCAACGGTTGAAACCATTTATTGAAAATCTTCAAAATGAGCCACCTGAACCCATCAAACTGAGTGATCCACAATAACTAAACCTCCGTCTGGCTGAAGACGATAAACTTAGCGCTTGTTGGGAGGCAACCCAATATCTTACTTCAGTTTTTGTATTTCTTTTTATTTTTAGGTCCTTGAGCAGCAGTTGCCTTTGGTATGTCGCATCCTCTTCATCACAGGTTGTGTCTCTCCTTCACAATTCTCTTCTGGCTGACATGTTTTTCATATCTTTTATGCCATTGAGGACAATGTCAATCAAGTTGGGGGGTGGGACAATCAATTTGATATGCATTTATATAAAATCTTTTGAAGAAAGTTGATATCTTTCACTGAAAAATAGTCAAAATTTTAAAATTTCTTTCAAAAAACTTCTTTTCACATCCTATGAAAATTACATGAAAATCATATTTCATTAAGTAAATCTTAAACAAATCAGTTTTTTGGTAGTCGCATTGGTTAAAGAGCCTTCAAAGTTTAAATATCCCACTTCACAAAAATCCACGGCAGGATAATTTTCACACACGTACGGCAACTTAGAATAAATAAAAGATCTTAAAAGTATAGAATTGCTAGAATTAACCTTAAGGATAAGACTACTTATTCTAATTTTTCTTTTGGGTTGAACGAAAGGAATGTATTAGGATTCGTAATAGAGGACTGTGCCAGTCAGCACTCTAAAAGAGGCGGTCATTTAAAATGGACAGTTGTATACAATAAAGGCAATTGAAGGCGTTAAAAGAGCTAAAAGAAGGTAGGTGGCAAAAAGTACGCACCTCCCCTCGGGCAATTCAAAGAGAGTGGCAAAAAGTACGCACTCTCAAAAGCAAAAGTACAATGAAATGAAAAAGCCACGCTAAAAAGTCCATCGTACCAGAAATATGACCAAGTCGTGAAAAGTGCTGAGTCGGGACGGGAACTGAAAAACGGTCCTCGCTGACTGATCGGAAAATCTTTTATTCTCTTCTCTTCCCTAGGTAGTCTTATCTAAATAGTAATAAAGGCAAGAATATACCAGAAAGGTCGGAAACGAGTTCTGAGCGTGTCAAATTCTATGCACAATCACCTGTCGTGAATCAAAATATTGTGAGATATGAAAACTTTAGCTTAACCAATCGGCTACCACTTAAATTGTTTGTGATAGATACTACAAATGAAGCATGATAATTCATTGTTTGTCCTAACTTTTCCTTATTTGCATTGCTAAGGGACTAGCAATGAGTAAGTTGAGGGGTGTGATAAAGTGTTAAATTGATCATTTAAGGGCAATCATACGCATCATACTTACGTTTTTATCTGTAAAATAGCATGAAATGATAGATAATTGCGTACCAAGTCCAACGGTACTAATTTCGTCAAATTCTGACTTAAAAATATCGTCATTTCATGTGATTAATGGAGTATAGCGCATTTGCGGTTTTTCGACAAAATCGAGATGAAATAAATAAATATAATAATTTTTTAATGATAATATGTTAATTTATATTTATTCTATGTGAACAGGACATGCCGATGATGCAGTGCAGTTGGTGGAGTTTCTGGAAATTTGGAGGAGGTCTAGTGTTCGAATCTCAATGAATTTGACTTCATTTTGTCCAAAAAATCAAAGCAGGGGTAAAAATGTCATTTGATGCCCTAATGTTGCCCTAATTCTTGCCCAAAGAACCAAAGAAAGACCAGCCACCTTCCTTGTCCCCACTTTCTTTATTTTTTTTAAAAAAACTTCCTTCTCTTTTCTTTAAAAGGATCCCCCCTTCCTCTCAGCCGCACTATTCTTTCTGTCTCTCTCTGTTTCTCAGCCGACACTTTCCTCTTTCTCTCCAGTTTCCCTCTCTCCCGCAGCCTCTCTTTCTCTCCCTTATTCCTTCTCCCTCTTTGTTTCCCAACACCACTTGGCCTCGAAGCACTTTCCTTCCCAAGTTCCTATTCTCTCTCCTCTCCTCTCCTCTCTCTCTAGTTCTTATCACCACAATCTTCCCCCTCTCTCCCTGTTTCTCAGCCTCTCTCAGCCGAACCCTTCCTTCCTCCTCGCTCTCTCCAGCACCCTCGGTTCTTTCCTCCTCCGACTCTCTCTGTTCTCTCTTCCTCCCTCCTAGCACGCTCCTTCTCTCTCTCTCCGGTTCCCCAGCTCCCTCTCAGCCGCTCCCACGCCTCTCTCTTCCTCCCTCTCGCTCTGTATCTCTCTTCTTTCTCTCGCCGGCCCCCACGGATCACCAGCTGCCAGCAGTTGCACCGCACCGCCCATGCACGTTCCCCCTTCCGGCTGCCTCCCCAGCGCCTCCAGCACGGGCCTCCAGCGCGACTCATGCATGCACGCCTGCTAGCAACTGCACCCACGGGCCTAAAGCCAGCGCCCTCCAGCGCGACTCAAGCACACACCCACGCGGCAATGTGCATGCACCCTGCGTAGCCGCTGCAACCCCGCAGCACCAGCGCACGCCTGCTCCCAGCGCGCCACCAGCCGGGCCTCCCCAACGTCCCGCCTACCACGCGTTGCCGTGCCTGTGCGTTGCATGAAGCCCGGCGTTCACAGCGCTTGAAGCCGGCCCCCTCCTACGCGGCAATGTGCATGCATGCACGCCTGCAAGCCACCGACGGTCCCCACGCGCATGCCGACAAGCCTCCAGCACATCCGTTCCCCCTGCCAGGCACACCAGCGGTCTACTGCGCCGCCCCTTTTGCTGTTGGTCCACTGCGCCGGCGCCCTCACAAAACACCCACAGAGGCTGCCGTTGCTTTGCTTTCTCACTTCCACTAGTACAGTATTGGTTTATTTGTTTAGGATTAGTTATTTAGTATTTGATGTTTAGTTATTTTATTTAAGGATATTAAGCCTTAGATTTTGTAATTTGATTCATGATTTTTAGATGATTAATGATTTACACATAGTTAAATAATGGTGTTTTTGTTATATATTTTTTTAGTTGTGCTTATTCTCCATATGTGATTGTGTTTAATTTCTAAAAAAAAAAAAAAAGATTTGTTTAGTTTACGTAATTACATTTTTAGGTAGCGTTAGTTAATTGGATCCTAGTTTAAATAAGTAATTAATTAATTAGTTCACTCAAATTCTCACTTTTTTTTTAGATACCTAAGAATCACAAAGTTTTCAAAATTACGATCTTATTTCCCTGTGGATCGACTCGGACTCACCATTGCTATTATAAAATTAGTTTACATGAGCCGATTAAAATATGATTGTTAGCCTGGAATTTTAACGACATAATCATTGGGTATCACCACTCCATCCAAAAATTTGAAGATATGCAATCCCTTGATCACTCCCTCAATGCTTACATAAACTGGCAAGAAAAGTATCTAGCTTTCTACAATCTGAAGAAGGAGTTGACCAGTCAAGGCCTCAAGTGTCTGTTTAATTTAACTGATTTCCTTAAGTGTGCTTAGAATCATATTCCCATGTTGCTCAAGTATAGACTGTCTCCATATGAGTACCAACAGAAGATGCAGTAGGCTTATAAGGAATACTCCCTCGGACACTACACTTTCGGCCAAGCTTTTCTCATGAATTATGAGTAGTTTTTTATTAAATTATGAGTACCTTGAATCTAAAACTTGGGAGATCATCAAATCTCATGCACGTCAAGTTCCTCACTCCTTCATGGAGCTCTCCACTTAGTATTTTTCCTTCTATCTTTTGTATCCTTTTTTAGTGTATGACAAAAAAGGGGAGAACTAATCTATCAACCATTCCACTTAACAGTCTATTTATGTTGTGCAGTTATGATTTTCTTCGTATGCATGTCATCCTTATTATTTTCAGTTGCTCTGACATTTTTTTGTTTGCTCTGATGAGTGATTACTGTTCTTGCATTTTTAGCAGTTCCATCATCACCAAAAAATGAGAGATTGTTGAGCAATCTTTGTATTTATTTAATTTTCATATTTTGATAATAACATAAAATGAAAATGTCAGAAACAAGAAATACTTTTACTTAAGTTAAATGACTGAATTAATCGATTAATTACTAACAAATTCATTGAATAAACACTCCCTACTTTGAGACTTAGTTGATTTCAGTAACCCTTTGATCCTTTCGATTAAAGACTGACTGAAACTTTGATTAAGTGTCTATCACTAATCAATTAGCAGTGATAATGTTAACAAATCGACCAGACTCCAAATCGATTACAAAGACCATCTTTTCTCTCTTGTAATCGCTATCACTATCGCTAATTGATTAAATCTCACAATTAACTCTAGTATCTTTCTATTACCATTCAACACAAATTGATTTAATTGTCTTGAACATAATCGATTATTAATTCGTTTAAGTTATCGAATAACGTGATGTATTTTGGCATTCAATTATATTATTGATTCAAATCGATTAATACTAAGTTTACAACTTTGACTAGCCTTTATAAGTTTAATCGATGATGTAACATTCTCGAATCGATTTATAGTCTATTTTCGACTTCGGTTACTCTTGTCTGTCTAATTGATTAACCTTAGCTTCCCGTATCGATTTACGAGTCACTATTTTTCAATAGATTATTTGTACTTCTTCAAATCAATTTATTGCCTATTTATTATTCGATTATCAATTTGCTCCCCGATCATGACTTCGATTAATGTTATGTGCTAAATTGATTGTCATTTACTTTTAATGGATTCAGTGACTCTCATTTTAATTCAATTACGTGTGCATCTCTAATTGATTATTGTGTTAATTCTGTTTGCGATAACTCTAATCGATTAGCAACTTGTTGATAAATCGATTGTACTTCATTTATATGTATTCTTTTTAATCGATTCTGAGCACTCTGAGCAACGATTAACTGTGCTTTTGGGCTTCAATTAAAAGACTCTGTGAATCGATTAATTGCAATTGATTCTCTACTTAACATTAATCGATTCTCAGAAGGTTTTATTAGTCCGAAACTGTTGATCTTCCTACTTTAATAGTCAGATATGTCTGCGATGTGTCTGCAATGTGCATACGCTTTGTTAGTCCTCACCTACCCACTGGTCTCCGCACTAGATGAAAATTTCCTCTTTTGGTAATGTCTACAGGGTTAGGTGAAGATTCACTCGATCAAATTGGGAGACAAAGGGTAAAGTGCTTAGAACCTTTCAACCGAGAGCGACCCATGTCTGCCCAAGCTCTTCCTATGAAAGGCTGAAGTCAGGTTAACGTTAGACTCAATAGAGTTAATGTTAGACCCAGCAAGAAGATGTTAGAGACAACGAAGTTGGACTCAAATGGTCTATACATTGAAGCCTCCAACAGAAGGGAAGAAGTATGAACAACTAGAGCACAAGAGCTAGAAATTCAAAATTTCAAGTTTCCCTCTCTCTCTCTACGCACTCCAACAAGCCTTCTTCCTGCAAGAGAGAGTTCGTGAGAAGAGCCTGTAAAAAAGCTTCACTCTGTTGTGCTTCTGCAAGCTCTCAAGCCATCTTCATTCACAGACGATCAAGACTTGCTTCATTTCTTTCTCTTTTTATCTGTCTTGATCCTTTTGTGTCTTATTTTTATTGTATACATCAGCCTTCTCAGAGGCATCCTATGTAACTCTTTTTATCTGATTAAATGTTGTTCCTCTTCCTATTGGAAGGAAAGACATGTGTGTGTATAAGGGGTTGTTCCCCTTCCGGTTTCGAAGGGAAGACCAGCTGTCTTTGGTGGTTTGTTTGTAAAACCTACGCGGGGTTGGGACTCTGTGTAGCCTGTGAGCTAATAGAACTCACAATAGGTTGCTTGGGGACTGGATGTAGATCAAACCAGTATAAATCTCTGTGCTTCAGTATAAATCTCTGTGCTTCTGTGTAGCCTGGATAGAGACCCCCTTCTATGTATTATTTTAACTATCTGATAGCTTTTAAATTTTTAATAACCCATTCAACACCCCCCCCGGGGAGGGTTTGCCATAGTATGGGCAACACAACTGAGCGACAAGTTTCTAAACAATATGTGGAACGTGGAGTATCTGCGATCCTTCTATCAATAGATTTCTTTTAACATGTAATTTTTATTGCAATTTTTCTTCCATAACAACGATATTTTAAAGACGTTTATCTCTTTATAAGTAATATAATGGTTCATTACTAATGAATGATTTGAGCCTTGTCCTCATTGGTTCAACATCAATCAACAAGCGATCAAGATGAATAGGCTTCGGGTGGTTAAAGCCAACAGTAGTTGATGCCGATCGACCATAGCCGATAGTGGCCAACCACAGTTGATGCCGATTGACCAAGGCTAATACTGAACGACGTCAACATCGCCCGTCATCCCCTGCCGAGGCCGCACCCCATAGGGAAGGGGCTCCTCACCCTCATATGGGATAAAACTCGCTTATCATCTCCCTACCTAGCCACACCTCATAGAGAAGGGGCTCTCTATCCTCAGATGAGATAAAACTTGCTTGTCTTCCCTCTATTGAGCCACGTCTCACAGAGAAAGGGCTCCTCACTCTCACATAGGATAAAACTTGCTTATCTTCCATCTACTAAGCCACGTGTCGTAGGGAAAGGGCTCTCCATCCTCAGATGAGATAAAACTCACTTGTCTTCCCCTTACCGAACTACGTCTCGAAGGAAATGGGCTTTCCAACCTCAAATGGGATAAAACTCGTTCATCATCCCCTCGCCAAGCCACTCCTCGTAAGGAAGGGACTCCTTACCCTCAAATGGAACTTGCTCATCATCCTCCTATCGAGGCACACCTTGCAGGAAAGGGACTCCACACCTTAAGTTAAAACTCGCTAGCCTTCCTACTACTGAGCTACGCCTTGCAGGGACTTGACTTCCCACCTTTAGATGGGACTAAATTCGCTTGACAGGTGGACACCATTTACACGAAACTCAACCAACGATCCACAGCACGCCGACCATGCAGTGCACTGAACATAATATGCAATCCTTGTGCCCCTAGCCTAAGTTTTAAGCCTAACTTAGCCTAGTCGATTAGGGGGATCGTGGCATGCTCTTCTGCTGGACGCCCCTCGGGTTGAACTGCCCCTCGGGAGCCCTAGCGGGTGATATATCTCCTCCGGATGTCTTTACAAGAATTCCCAGACAGTAGAAGTAGAACTTGGCGTCGAAGAACTCGATCGCATATACATCCCACCAAGCGCCATCATACATGTGCTTATTGACCGCGATGGAGTAGTCAAGCTTCGCATGCTAATATTCCTCAGAGGCATGGTAAGTCCTGGCCCCCTCCTAGTGCATTGCCTCTATAGCTCGCCAAGCCTCCTCGGCTGCCCAGATGCGCTCGAACGCATGCTCCACCCGAAAGGTCTCCAAATCCTACTGAAGAGCCTCATAGCCCTGCTCCAGTTCCTTGACATAAGCTTGAATAGCCTCAAGCCCATGACGCAATCCCTCTGCCTCTAAATCCACCATTCGGGTAGTTCTCTCTGCTAATTTGAACCGAGTGTAAAGGGTGGTAGACAGTTTAGTCTCGCTACACCACTGCTTGGAGAGGGTCACCGCTCAGAGGCCTGCCTTCATGGCTGAGGTGGCCGACAACATAAGCAGCTAATCAATGCTTAGGTCTCGTTGGGCTTCACGGCCTATCTGTGCCTGAAGCATATTAGTACTATATGATAGAGATTTTTGTATATATAACCCTATAAACTTTCCATATCTATTTGATAGGTCTAACTCTCACATTGTTATAAATATTCCTGACATTCCTAGAAAGGTTGTAGTTATACCTTTCATATCAGAATGACGTCAATTATAATGGAGTATGTCAAAAAGGTTGGATATTTTTTTCATATATATCTGCAAACTCATCATAATTTTGCATATATACCCCTAAGTTCACCAAAATTTCAAGAAACTTTCTAGCACATTCAATTAAAGTTCACAAGAATTTGACAAAGGAGCATCACTGCCCCCTTAATAAAGATGTCAAAGGTATTTATAATAATATGTGGGAGTTGGATACATATAAATACAGTAGTTTAAAAGGGTATATGTAATAAATCCTATATGGTATAAAATCACAGATGATTAATTAGTTGATGGTGCCAACGTTCTAGCTTGCAGTGCAGCAAGCTTGCTGCACCACCCATGCGGCCAGAAAAACTAAAAAAATATATATATATTTTTAAGGTCAGCTTCAGCATATCGTACATATTCATATCCAATCTCCAATCAGACCACCCAAAATTTTAAAAAATAAAAAATCAAACTCCAATTTATTAAGCTCAGCTAGTTAAGGGTATGTTTTTACTCCTCATTAGGGATTAATTTTTATTTTTTAAATTTTTTTTAGATTGTCCAATCAGAGATCAAATTGTATAGACATTTAAGTCATAGTGGACCCAACCTTAAAAAAATTAAAAAAAAAAAGGTTATTTGAGCCGCACCCCCATGCAGTCAGCAACTTGCTGCACCGTATTACTCATCCAACAATAACTAAAAACTTCATCCAAGCAAATAGGCTTTCCTATAATCGTTTAGTTTACTTCCATTGCGCAGAGCAAATAGGACAAAACTATGGGTGAGCAAAAGCCATCCTGTCGCAAACCATTTGTTCACATAGATGAACATATGAAAATTAATCAAACTTGTCAAAGTTCACTTGCAAAGAAAAGCACAGGCCATGAGTTTGTATCTGCATGTGTTAAGTGAGGTGCCACGAATGGGGAAGTTAGGAATGAATATAATTATTGTTTAACAAAGACAATCGTTAACCATGGAAAGAAACTGAGAGAGAGAGAGAGAGAGATGGGAAACTACGAGGAGCAGGGTAAATTAGGAGTGAGAAAATGATGGAGAGACTGAATGCAAATTAAAAGCAATGAGTACCTAAACACGCATGTTTGATGATCGAACTGTTTGGCATTACTCCATGGTGAGGAATTTCTGTTGACAGAAAGAAACAATAGACAATCCTCTTGCATCCTCTTTATAGGGTAAACTAGAAAATATAATTTTTTTTTTGGTAAATTCTGAAACTTAAATGACTATTACATGATATTAACAAAGTATCCGCCAGCCAAAACCAAGGTTAAACAAAAATAGAGCGGGGTAGAGAGAGAGAGAGATCTACAACATAAGTATTGGACTGCACTTGATGGACGGTGGATGGGGAGCAAGGGGACACGGAGCTTCACTAATACAGGCTCTCCTATGGACGCCACAAGCGAACGCCCCAAAACTTAGGGTTGCCGCCCATTTGCCACCCATCGCTTCCAGTAAGTGCAACACTTGCTTCATGAAGAGGCCTCCCACCACTGAATGGAAATCCAACATCCTCAATTCTGTATCTATGTTCAACCACCATTCTCATTCTCGGTTCTTGAATCCAAAACATCGACCTATTCTGGTCCAAAGTGTGGCTACCTCTATGGCAGGTTCATCAACAGGCTCTTTGAATTTGGCTTTCTCACTGAGCTCTTCAAATGCATCCACCAGATTCTGAAGCCTTGCCACAAACTCTATCAGAAGTGAAGCAAACGTTGCCAAAGACAACGCACTGGCACTTTCATAAGTTCTAGATTCCTCAATAAGTGCAGCATCAATCTTAAAAGAGCGCTGAGCGGGCCAAGTTATCTGTTTCTGCATCATGTTGTCAGGAGACCCAGCTGTGACATGTGAGGAACTAAAACCAGTATTTGAGTCATGAACATCCCAACTCTTTGGAACTTGCACATATCTCAGATCAAGGACGGCTTCACTGAGGGACTTAGTTGTGAGGTGTTTGTTCTCTTGTTCCATCGTAATGAGACCATCTAACGTGTCCTCCATATTCTCTGGCCTATTACCAATTTCCCAGCACTCTGAATTTACAAGAAGATACGAACGCCGATCTATTTTCTTTTGCAATTCTTCAGCAGCCTCGTGGACTTCTAAGAGAATGTCAACAGGACTCAATTTTGTCATTGTCTTTACCCTATTTCCAAGCCCACGCAAGACTTTAGCACCTTCAGTGCCTACTCTCTGCAGTTCACTGCTGAAAATCTGTCTTCTCTCCGGTGGAGCCTGTGATCATTATCCAAGCTAGATGAGTGACAGATTACTTGAGATTACCAAGAAACACAATTCCTTAAAATATAGCTACAGACATGTAATGCATTATGCCATCAGTATGTTTTAGATATCAGCCTGCAAATTTTGACTGGTGTAATGAGCCGGAACCTCTTTACAAATTTTACAGGGATCATTTCCCAAAGTCAAACATAGGTTATTGCCAGATTTCTACATTTTATGGCTAACTATTTGTCAAATTCTAGGTAAGCAAATGTTGTTTGCTCCATGCTTTGGATGGCTACAGGTCAAATGCAATCCAACCAGATCACTAAAAGGAATAATAGTAACTAGTCGCCCATTCACAATACTTTCTGGAGGTCTTGGTTTCACTATTCCATTATAATAGCCACATATTGGTGTCCAATTATAAATCTGGAATAGCCATCACTCACAATAGTCTAACAGGACAAAGATGTGTTAAAATTATAATTTTGTTTTTCAAACTGATATGATAAATTTAATGCACTGGAATCTGAACAATCAAATCATATAAACAAAGAGAATCTGTCAAGGAAACCGTAAGTTACCTGGAGTAGCATTTACCAGAACTTACCACACAGATTTTTCTTTTTTGTCTTTTTGTTTCGAAGATGACAAAGAATTTGTGTTGAAGTCAACTTATCTATCTTAATAAAAAAAAAGGATCACTCCATGAGAGAATGGTAAGCATCCCAAAGTTAGAAGCTGTTGAAAGTGAAGGAGATGACTGTTGGGAGAAGATGAGAGAAACCTTTTTTTTTGAGGGAGAAATGGGGGTTGCAGTTGGGTTGGCGGATGGAAGTGGAAGAGCTCATGGGAAGATGGTATGCGTGAATTGTAGGGCTGGTTTCTTGTGCATAATTCTTGAAGGAGAAACTCTCAGCACATATGACAGAAATAGTCGCTCCTTGTATAATTTTGTCCCTAAATGCCGGTCAAAACAAATAGAAACATTTATAAATTGAATACAAAGGAAACAAAGATATGAGGAAAAAACAAAGTGAGAGATGGATCCACCCCCCAACTATTTAGGGCCCTTACTGAAGCAGTCCTAAAGAACACATCCTTGCAACTTCTTGTCATCTTCTCCTACACCAAGAGGCAGGGAGCTTGAGAAGTATCAACAATACATCTTTTCAGAGTAATACTTGCTGCACTGCATGGGGTGCAGTCTCATTTTTTACAAAAATAATTATTTTATGAAAAAAAAATTAAGGTGGGCTCCATTATGTCCAACATGTCTGTATAACCCAATCTCCGATCGGATCATCCAAAAAAATCTAAAACATTAAAAATCGAACCCCAACAAATAATTAATGGGACAATACCCATAAAAGGGGGTTCAGTATTTTATTTTTCAGATTTTTTTTGGGTAGTCTGATCGAAAAGCAGGTCATACAGACATGTCGGTATGATGGGCTTGACCTTAAAAGAATTCAAATAATTACTTAAAAAAAGGGGCTGCACCCACCTGCTGCACCGCATGCAGTGCAGCAAGTATTACTCATCATTTGAAGGGGCTCTGAATGTGATGGACACGATCCACAACTAGTATCCTGAGATTTTCCGTTCCTCATTAACCTTTCCCGAGGGAGAAAGGGGAGTGAGACAGTTAAATTGGATGAAAGAGACCTCAGTAACTAAGCAGGGCCTCACTGAGCAAGAACATCTCAGGTTTTAAATGTCACATTTGCACTTAGGGCCGACAATGAGCCAAGCCACTCGAACTCGGCTTGAGTTCAACTAGACTCAGCTCAACATTTCTTTGAACGGGCTCAGCTCTTGCTCGAGTTTGAGACATAACTCAACTCTCAAAATGAGCCAAGCACAAGTTCCACTGAGGTCAGCTCAGTTGGCTTGCGAGCCAGCTCATATTAAAATAATATTGTTTTTATTCAATATTTCTCACCCGCATCAACTCACTCAAACTCATAAAACCCACCCAAGCTAAACACGCATTTTCTATAACAGCATTGCATAAGTGTTTTTTTTTTTCATCCAATATGGGACGAAAGTCCCAAAAGCGACACTGCACCTTGCACCACCCACAGGTGGGCATGCGGGTGGGTTGTGTGCCTACCTCTCCAACAGCCTGGGCCAAAGGAAAATTTAATGGACCTGCTCTTTTAAGTAGGGTTTGGGCCTGGGCCAAAAGAAAATCTAATGGGCCTGCTCTTTTACGAATGGTTTGGGCCAATAAAAGCTAATAGCCATTGACCCAATTAGCTGGGCTCAGGATCGGCTCATGCTGGACACAAATCAAGGCTCAAGCTCGAATCTTTTTTTCTTGCAAGCTGAGATCGAGCTTGGTGAAGCTCGGCTTGGCTCATTGCCAACCCTATTTGCACTAGAAAGACTAGGTCATGCACTGACAACAAACTCCTAGTAATGTGGGATGGCTAACTGACTCAGAGATCAGCATCAAACTAATATTGAAATAATACATGTAACCTGACATTAAGTAGGAAAACAGTGCCAAATAACAAAAGCTAGTTGAGTAACCATCCTTCTCACAACACGGAAATGTGGGACCGCTTGGTAGTTGAAGAACTACCGCAAGTCTAGGGAATTAGATTCCACCCCAAAGTCCTGTCGGAACTTCCGGGATTAGGTTAACGCAGTCTCAAACCAACAGTGATGATGAATCACAAGCTAGGTGCCCTACATCACAAGTCGGCAGCAAATGAAAGCAAATACTAAACTAAAGCAAGCCATGACGGAAGGGAATAGCACATACCTCTATGCTGGTACGTATGACTCGCGTGTGAGTGTTGCCCCAAACCCCAGTTGGGGTTTCCTATCAGCACTAACTCATTTCAAAAATGGATTTATGGGCTCTTTAGAGGCCCAATGGACTTGTTTAAGTATGGTTTAGATGGCCCATTGGATGGTGGTTGGTGAGAAGATAATTTGACTAGTTGAGGGGTTTTAATGCAATTTGGTGGAAATTATAAGATGAGGTAAGGGGAAGCTCGACCCTCATTCATCTCCCTTCACCTCTCCAGCTCTCCTCACCTCTCTTCAACTTGGGGAAAGGGCTTCAGGCTTGCACCCTTGCTATGGAGATGAATTCAGTGGCTCTAAGTGGGGCTCAGGATGGTGATCAACTGAAATCCTTGTAGGAAAAGCCACTTGAAGCTTGGAGCTGATGGACCTTCACCAACTCTCTTCCTGTGCCTCTTCTCTAGGTGTGAACATGTAGAAGTCAAGGCCCTTTGGGGTTGGAGGAGCTCAAGTTGAGATAAGATGATGTCTATGAAGTTTGATTTTCATTCATCATATGCATGATGGTTTGAATTGCTTTCTTGGGCACACATGCACCTGAATTGGTGTCTAACATGATGTTCTTAAGGATGGGATACTTATTTTGCCATAAGAATGGGAATTGGATGGGGTTTACATGAAGTTTTATACGCTTGTGTTTAGTTCGGTCTTATTTCTAAAGTATGAACGAGCTGATGAACGTAATCTTTTGGCTTTATGGATTGGCTTACATGTTACGTATTTATGTGTTTGTGAGTCTAGAATCTTAAATTTAAGTTTCATGAGATTTGGTGAAAGATTGGGTGAATTTGACTCCCATCTTCACAAGTGTAGAGTTAACTCCAAAATCTAGACAGTCAATGGATTTTCCTTTTTCTTTGGCTAATATAGCTTATTGCATGAATGAATTGGCTTGAAATTTTGTTATTTGATAGCTAACATATACTTCTTCAATACCCAAAAACAGATTTTGATTTTGTTGTGTGAAATTTCAAATAGCATAATTCAGAAATGAAATGTAGAAAATTGTTCAGTGCAGAAGTCCCTCAGATCTGCTCTGCTGAACTGAAATACGACCTGAACGGTCGACCGATTTCAGTCAAATTTTTTTATTCTTTTGTTCGATCAAAAAGGTCAACTAATTCTTAGTACCGGTCGGTCGATTTGACCCAAAACTATGTATTTAGAGGGGGAATGAGGTTTTGAACCCTAGACCTTGTGCCTTGACTTCGGGCTTACCTACGGTGATTATAAACAATTTAGAATAAATTGGGCATGTTTTGACTAGATTATAATGGTCCTACTGTGGTGCTTTATTTCTCTTATGAATTGATGAAATATGTAGCTATGTTCTTATGTTTTGACGTGAATGACTATTCACTAATGGGCACCCGTATGGGATCTGCCTGTTAGGGGACTAGGACAGGTAAGAACCTGTATGAGATCTGTCTCTTGGAGGATGGGGACGGGGATTTGGACCCCACTGATAAGGTCAAGAAGTCTAGACCCCAGGCATGTGGCATTTGATCAATTAGGGGCCGTGGTGGAATCTACTTATGTGCACACCTCGACTAGAGGCTAGACTATGCAACATGATGATCAAGTATCCCACTTCGCCTTGCTCTTTGTCACACATTCCTGGATTTCTAAGATCTGAAAAAGGTGAAGCGGCATTGATTAGGTAAGAGTCCTTCGAAATGTTCCAAACTCAAATATGAATGTAAATATGATCGATGATAGTATAGTTCCCCATTATTCTTGATGCCTACGGCACTATCTTTAAGATTGATAGTTGCATGGATACATAATTGATTATGAACCAACCTTGAAATGAGCCACATGAATGAATAAGATATGGAATGATTGACACCTTTGATACAGAATATAACTTATACACTAAGAAGCATGCCTATGCATGATTTGAGTATGACGTACTATGGGTTTGTTTATTTTATTTTTTATTTTTTATTTTTATTTTTTTAAAATTGACTTTGAGAACTTAGGATGAGCCTTCAAGAAGTCCAGGACTTTAGATCAAACATAGATCCATGAATTTGACCTCTCCCCACTGACCTTGCTTAATGTTAATTATGTCAATCAATTGATTGACCATCCTTAATTAACCATCCAATGATGCCCTTAAGTAAAATCACACATTATCACATCACAAATTCAAATTAATAAGTCAAATCGTGCCTTATGGTGAGGGACTTCAGGACAACTCATTTGTATCCTTTTGAGTGTCCTCATATCCTTAAAGGATTAATCCTTTAAAGGATACTTAAAGGTTCCCTTTTAAAATCCTTAAAGGATACTAAAGGATACACATTGGAATGCCAAATTTCCTTTAATATCCTTAAAGGACATTCTTAATTCCTTAGGCATCCTTTAGGACATACATTCCCATGAGCCATAAGAAAATTAAGTGTCCTTTGTTTGAAGGATATTAGCATGTTCGCTTGAGAACATTTAAGGGGTCCTTTAATATCCTTCAAGAGAGTACCCTTTAACCTCATCTATCCTTTGAACATCTTAAAGGATATTGATGGGTTAGAAAAAGATTTGTTGACAAAGTGGCTCAATTGATCCAATCGGGTGCCCTTTAACACACTTTCTTTAATGGGTCCTAATGAACCATGTTTGTGGCCCATTTTAGGTTAATGGGCTTTTGTGGGTTTACTTAAGATCCATTAAAGGTCCAACAATTATCCATTAACAAAGCTTGTCCCATTTGATAAAGTTATACACATGTATTTCATGAAATGACATGGATCAATAATTCCCTAAGTGGACTCAATTTTGAATGCACTTTTAATAATGGCATTAATACAGGATCTAATCATAGTTTTAACTTGATTGGTTAGACATGCCCTCACTTAATCAAAGAAAGAAAATAGCATTCATACTCCGACATGATAGAGTCATGATATAAGAATCCAATTCTCAAAAAGTATGTGAGCAAGCATAAAGGATCGCTCAAATATTATGAGTGCATCCATAGATCTCTCAAGTATTATAAGGGTATCCTCCTAATGTAAAAACAATGTGGTGACTTTTGTTCTTGGGCTTCTTGCCTTCTTGATGCATGTGGAGTCTCTCCAAGCCTTTTTTTTTTTCTCCTCTGTGTCTATCCTGCAGCAACCCCCTTGGGGTATTTATAGAGGTGGAGGAGTCCACCAATAGGGGGGAGGGCACCGGTGGCACCCCCACCTGTAGCTTCTCTCCAAAACCTTTTGAATTTTCTTTTACTTGAGAGGGAGAGAGAGTAGAGAGAGAGAGCTTGCAAGAGTGAGAGAGAGGAAGGGAGGTGGCTGGTGGCACCCTCCACGGGTGGGAATGACCAGTGAGGGGTGCCACCGGTAGAACCCCCCATCGGTGGGGGTGTGGACTGGTGGGTCCCCCCTCCTTTCCTTCCTTCTTCTCCTTCTTTTTATTTTTTTCTTCTTTTCCTCTTCTTCTTTTTTTAATGGGAAACCTTCCACCGGTGGAGGGTTCGAACGGTGGGAGAGCTTGCCACTGGTAGGGGTACCCACCGGTAGCCCCCACTTCCTTTTCTCCTTTCTCTTCCCGTGCTCCTTTTTCCTTTTTTTGTTTTCCAAAAACACCCCCCACCAACCGGTAGGGGGTTCCAAGGGAACCGGTGGGTATCCCGTATCTTTCTTCCTTGACCCTTCTTTTTCCTTTTTTTTTTTTTTTTACATGCCCTTGTTGCTGTCTGCTGCTGCTTTTGGTGGATTTATTGTTGCTTTGTGGAGCTCTTGTTGTTGAAGTTTATTGCAACTGCGCGTGGGCTTCCCCTTGGCCTTGGAGGAAGGCCGGTCCCAAGGTAATTTCTTTGTTTATTTGCTTATGTAGCATACATATTTTTAATGCATAAAACTATGTTAAACAAATGCCCCCTGCAGAACATATGTGGAGGCGAAGATGAGGGCATGTGCCCCGTGTTTTTTGCCATGTTGTGTCCTTGTCTTGCACGCTTGACAATTTCGTCACATGCAAGAATTTGACTCCATGCTTTCGTAGATGCCATTTGTTGAACTTTGCCCTTCAACTGGGTTGACATTTCTTTATTATGTTTTGTGACATCTCAACCTGTCTGCCTGGGATTTCCGGGTCATCTTGGTTCACCAGCAACTTTCACACCGACTCGGAATCATTGTGCAAGAGCTGAACATGTGTGATGGGCTTGGACTGCTTTTGACCTTAGGGATTTTTCTTCAACTTAGGGGTCAAAACCCATTGAACTTATGCATCGGGGCACTTTAAGAATGTTGAAACCTATCCGGTCATCTTGGATTTTTGGGGCAGGCTCAACTTTTGTGGGTGTTGTATGACATCAGCCTGCTGGAGTTTTGCCCTCTTTTGGGCTCTACATAGCCCTATTTCAAGCGTTCTGGTGAGCCACAGGTGTCCAACCTATATTTGTGGCTTTCGTGCCGGACCCAACTGAACTTCTTTACTGAATCATGGCCTGTGTCATTTGGAACTTCGGAGTTCCACCTTAACTTCTTACATATTTCCAACAACACCTGACATGACCTGATATTTTGGGGCCTTTCTGTCATCTATTACTGAGGGGCCTCCTTGAGAATGTTTGGACAATGTATTTTATCTTTCAACACTTGTCCAGCCTTAGGATTTTAAAATGTGAAAACCCTATTTCAACTTTTTCAAGTGCGCTAGGAAGATTGCCCTGAAGTGGCCAAGACTTCGACTCATGTCGAGCTGGTACGATTGGAATGTTTTGAATAACCTTTGTGAGTCTCGAACTGTGTTGATTCCTCTATACTTATCACCATCCGATGACATTTGAAATCTTCGTAGTACCAAACACTCCTCTTCAGCTTTACGAACATTCCGAAGAGTGTGTAGAATAGCCCTCACTCACGCGACCTTCAAGGCAGACGTAGCTTGTGAATGTTGTGCAATGTCAGTCCTTTGTCATTCCCGATATTTGCTTACATTTCAAAACTTTTGGGTATGAATAACCCCTTTTGCCTTTTTAGGGCACATTGTAAAAGTGGCCCTAACTGGCCAGAGCTTTGACTATATTGAGCTGATCTTTGTGATTTCGCTATAATCTGCGTGCTTTCATTTTGTTCCTTCGCACCTCAAACTCTTTGTAGTGAATTGCTCTCAACTCTTTCTTTTCTTTTGCATGTAGCTCACTTCTTTCTTCCTTTGCGCCATGACTGAGGCATGAAGCTTTCCCGATAGTGTCCCATGGACACAAGCATAACATGGACCATAGAGAGACTGGAGACTTGTCTTATTGCTTCGGCGTGATTTACCGGCACAGTGCCATTGTCCCCCCCCCCCCTTTTTTCTAAGGCTGATGGAGAATTTAGGGCATTTGCTTCTAGGTGGGTGGCCTCATCCTCCATTTTTAGCGACTTCGCTAGTGTAGTGTTATTATTTCCTTCTTCAACAGTTGTTGATGAACATGGGGCTGATGTGGACAAGTCAAAATTTGAAAGAACATATGCGCCCAAGGCGTCTCACCTTACCCCATCGCAGGGTTCTCTTCTCACGTAGACCCTCAAAATTTAACCCGTCCGAGACAGGCATGCATCTCACCTAGGGCTTCTCACCCTCCCCATCTTAGGGATCTTACAAGAACAAAGGCTAGAATTCCAAAAATTAGATATCTTCTTCCATTCTTTATTGTTCAAATGTGAAGTACATGTCCCTTTAAATAGAAAACAAGAGGTAGACGAAAGGTCACCTCATAAAGACACCTTTAGTAATATGTAGGGACACCTAATTAAGACTTCATAAGAATGCATAATGACACTCACCTAGTGACCCACACTTTTTATTTAAGACTCGTGGAATAATAAAAGACACCTATTAATGACTTTGAAGGCCACATTCTTTATTGCGCTTTTCTTGTCCCTAGCTGCACTTATTGCTTGTTGGAAAAGTGCACCAGCTGCACTTTTAATGTGCTTTGGAGTAGTGCAAGGTCATCATTGAGAAACAAAATGTGTCTTCAATGCCACGAGACACGGGACACAGTCCCTACTCCACTCAGCTGGAAGAAGGTGAACATACACTTTGCCATTGCAATTCAGTTTTGATTTTTCACATCGCTCACCGAGGAAGATGAACGGACAGGAGAGAATGATGGTCCTCGGGTCTACTGTGGCTCCGAATGGCTGTGACCCTAATCTTATTCCCATCAATTCTGCTCCGGTGGGAGAAAACTCGTCCTCGAGTTTGAAATGCTGCCGGAGGTGGCGTACAAGTGCTGCAGCGGCGGCAGTACGCAAGCACAGTGGCATGCTGAGCGACGTGTTGGGCAGTGTATGGGACTGCAGGGCATCTTGACGGCTCACTAGCTGACAGCTGGAGCATGCGTGGTGGCGCAGAGAGTGTGTAGGATGCGCTCGGTAGTACACATGGCACGTGGGCAACGCCGGCTCGCTGTGGCATTTCATCTTTATGGACTGTGTAGAGAGCAATGAACTAGAAGAATAGGGTAATGATGGCACGGGACAGGAAAGAGAGTATGAGGAAATATGAGAGAAGTATCGAGCATCTCACTTAGGGCTTCTCACCCTACCCTATCTCAAGGCTTCCCTCAAGGATTTTTCAAAACCACTCTCTCTAGGCCCTCGTAACAGAAGAATACGATGATGATGGCGCTGGGGGTGGTGGATGGTGTTGTAGGCTGTTTGCTGGGCCGCAGCTGCAAGTGGCTGCTGTTAGGTGGCAGCGGCTGGAGAAGTTGAACCAAATCAGAGAGTATTGAGGTCCAAAAGCTGCAAGGCCCAAACTCTCACTCTTAGAAGTCTACTTGGATAATGAACTCGTAAAGGCATTAAGCCAGTAGTTCCAAACCCAAAGCAAGATTGGATCCTCATCAAGCTCAAGGAGCCATCAGAAAACAACAATCAAAGTATCCAACACACTCAAGATGAATAAAAAAATTCCAAGTTCAATTTGGAACCAAGCAAGTCTAATGCACACATGCGATCAATGTGGTGCGAAATTAAATAAAAATGCACGTGAGACATGCCTTCAGCGCTGTCTCTAGCATGCCTCTCGTGGGGGGCAATTGTTGAACCAAAAAAAAACCCATCTACATGTGTACGTGTATATGCATCCAACAAAATTATGCAACATACATGCATGTATAGATGTGTGTATATATGAAGAAACAAAAAAAGGAGATGCAGATTTTTAAGATGCATGCAAGGATACCACAGCAAATAAAAAGGGAAGGATGCACATACCTCAAATCCCCAACAACACCTCCAGCAAATCTGCAGTCCCAACTGCAACCAAATGAAGCCTCCAACAGCAGCAACAAGAAGCTCCAAGTTTCCACAAACTCCAGCTTTAGAAATCTGCAACAAGAGGGCTTCCAAACAGGGTCCAAACGAAGCCTCCAGCAGATTTGCAACAAGGAGCTCTCAGATCTCCACCAACAAGCTCCCAAATCTGCAGAAGAACAAGAAATCTCCAACAACTATAAGCCTCCCAAATCTGCAACGAGAACCCCAAATGCTGCCTCCAACGCAGCCTCCAAGTCTTGTAAACCAGCAGTCAACAGCACCTCCGGCAGCAACAAGGGCCTCGGCTAGCAGGAGGCAACCGCTGGGAGAGAGGGGATCGCATAGAGGGAGAGAGAGGATCGCAGGGAGAGAGAGAGAGAGGGAGCCGCAGATGGGGGGGGGAGGAAGATAAGCAAAAAAAAAAAAAAAAAAAGGAGACCGGTCGGTCTCTCCTTGAGAACCGCCGGCCTCACCCCACTCCCACTCCAACTCTCCTCTATCCCTATCCTCCTCCATCCCTATCCTCCTCCAACTCTCCTCCCATCCGGCTCCTCTCCTACTCCCACTCCAACTCTCCTCCTTCCCATCCTCATCCCGACTCCAACCTCCTCTCATCCTTATCTCCTTCCACCCTCATCCCTTCCCATCCCTATCCTCCTCCATCCTTATCCTCAACTACCCCCACTCTCTCATCTATATCCCCCAACCTGTACGCATGCATCTACCCCCCAAAACCGCAGCCCCATATGCCTATAAAAGGCACTCCATCGCAGCAGCTCGAGGCCCCCCAGGGATTTCCAAGAAAGAAACCGCCCAGTTCCAGCGTGCACGAAGCCCCAAAGCTGCCTCCAAGCTCCTCCAAGAATCCGGCTGCCTCCAAGCTCCTCCGAGGCTCCATGCCGCAGCCTTCTCCAACCTGCACAAGCCAAGAAGAAAAAGAAGCCTAGTCTTAGGCTTGTACTTTATTTTTTAAAAAAGAGAAATAAAAGCTTACAATCATGCTTTGTTGTGTAGATTAATCTCCAAGTGTAGAAAATTAATAATGATGGTTCTGTCATATCGGTTGACTGGCCATCGAAATTATAAAAAAAAAAAAAAAAAATTAAAATGATGGTTCTATTATATCGGTTGACCAGCCATCGAAATAAAAAAAATTAAAAAATTAATACTGATGGTTCTGTCATATCGGTTGACCGGCCATCGAAATAAAAAAAATCAGAAAATTAAATGAATAATGGTTCTGTCATATCAGTTGACCGGCCATCGAAATTAAAAAAAAATAGGAATTTAAAATCTCGGCTCTACCATATCGGTTAGTCGGCCATAAAATTTAAAAAATATATATAAAATAATAAATAAAATTTAATTAATAGTTTAACCATATTATTTGGTCTGGCCATGCAATTAAAAAGTAAGAATAAAAAAAAATATCTTTAAATAAAATAAGAAACAAAGAATATGAAGATAATAAAATAAAAAGATGATGAAACTTATAACTCTTAAAACAGAAAATAAAAAAAATTAATCCTCAAATAAAGCAAAGAAATGAAAATTTTTAAAAATAAAGAAACTAAAAAGATAATGAAATTAATAATTCTTAAATAAAAAAACAGAAAATAAAATAATAAGACTAATAATTCTTGAATAAAAAAAAAACAAAATAGTAAATGATAAAGTTAATAACTTTAAATAAAATAAGAAACATAAAAATGATAAAACTAATGAAACATAAAAAAAATGTAAAATAAAAACAGAAAATAAAAAATAATGAAACTAATAACCCTTAAATAAAAACAAAAAAGATAAAAATAAAACTAACATTTCCTAAATGAAACAAAGAATTAATGAATTTAAAAAAAAATGATAATAAATTAATTTAGTGGTTCTTCCATATTAGTTGGTTGGCCATTAAAAAGATGGATTAACTTAATAAATTAAATTAAAATCACAAATTATTTAATGCTTCTACCATACTGGTTGTTTAGCCATTTACACATTAAAAATAAAAAACTTAAAATCAAAAAATTAAAATTAATAGTTTCACTATATTAGTTGGTAGGCCATCTAATGAAATACATTAAAAAATAACTAAACATAAAACAATAAAAATAATGGTTCTACCATATTAGTTGGTAGGCCACTCAATAAAATAAGATTAATAAAGAAAAACAAAAAATAATAAAAACAAAAATAGTTCTTCCATATTGATTGGTTGACCATCTAACATAAATTTAATAAAACATAAAATAAAAAAAAAATAGAAATTAAATTTAATGATTCTTCCATAATATATGTTAATCAATTAATTAGCAAATCTATCAATTAATCACTTAATAAAATTAAAAATTTGTTAAATGATCAATCAATTAAAAATCCTATTAATCAACTATCTAAGTTTACTGGTTAATAAAACTTATTAATTCAAATAACTTCTTAATCTACTAACTCAATCAATCAAGTCAACAAATGTGTTAATTAAATAGTCAACTTAACAAATTAAGTTAATTCATTAAGCATTCAACCAACTAAATCAACAAAATTAGTTGATTAATCAGTCAATTTAACTAATTAAATTAATTTGTTAAATTGCTAACCAGTCAACTAATGTAACAAATTTGTTAACCAACCAGTCAACTGGTCAAATTAAGTTATTAATTAATCAATTAAGTTACCAAAAATATGTTAATCACCTAAATCAACAAAATTTCAACAAATTAAGTTAAACTGATACATAATCAATCATTTAATCAATTAAATCAACAAAATTTCCACCAATTAAGTTAAATTAGTATATAATCAATCACTTAATCAACTAAATCAACAAAATTACAACTAATTAAGTTAAATTGTTATTTAATTAATCATTTAAATTAACAAAATTTGTTAATCAATTAATCAATTGAGTTCAACCAAAAATTGTTACACAACCAATTAAATTAAGTTAACAAAAGTATGTTAATTAATTACCTAATCAATTCAATTAATTCAACTAAAGTATTAAAATCAATCAACCAATTAAATCAATTAAGTCAAGTAAATCTAATCAATCAATTAAATCAAATCAATCAATTTAAAATTCTTGATTAATCAATCAATAAATCAAATCAACAAATAATTTAACCAATTAGCAACTTGGCATTTCCATACCGATTGGTTCACCAAGGTTCTTCTTTTCATATAACAAAAAAAAAAAAAACAGGTTCATTCATATTGGTTGAATGGCCTAAACTTAGTGGTTCTATCCTATTGGTAGACTGACCACTTGATCAATAGTTCACTCTTATTGGTAGAGTGACCAAATGTTATATTTATTGATCCATCCTTATCAATGGGTATAATCAGTGCCTTGTATGGTTCTGTCCTAATTGGGGGTCAGGCTACGAAGTCGTAATTATCCTATTTATAGATAGACCAATAAGAATAATTCTTTATTCATTTATATCAATAAAGTAAATCATTAATTAAAGTGATTATTTCCAACTTGTGGATTAATCATCAAGTCATGGTTCATTTATACTGGTTAAATGACCTAAAATAATTCAAATAATCCTTTATCCTTTTAAAGAATACTTAAAAGATAATTTTCAAGAATCTTCCTCAAAGATACTCACTCTTTTATGAAAATTTCAAGATCCTTTAAGTTCTGTTTGCTTCAAGTCTTATCTGGATGGTTAATCAAGGGTTACCAATCATGGTGTAATTAACACTGACCGAGGTCAGTGAGGAGAGGTCAAAAACACGGATCTATAGTCGATCCAGAAGTCATCCAGACTTTAAGGATTAATCTTAAAAGTCTGCCTAAAAGAAAAGAGAACATGTTTTCAAAACTTAAAACTCTCTTTTCAAATTAAGATTTCCCTAAAAATTTTCAAATCCGACAAAGATTTTTTCAAAATCAAAAGAATTTTTCAAAAAAGGAGTCTCACAGCCTGAAAGGAACGCCTTGTGGCTAAGGCATTCATCGAACCTGTCTCGGTTGCTGACTTCTTTGAGGCAATTCGTCGAACACCCAGCACACGACGAATGGACAGGGGCAGTACAGGTATGGCGAATCTACCCCGCTGCTGCTGCTGCCGTCATGCAGTGGTTGGCGGTGTGATGCCACACACTCGGTGCTCGCAGCACGTGCAACGGTGCCAATACAGTGCCCTCACAAATGAAGCAAGTTGAACCAATATGTTGACAAGAATGTGGCGACAAGGATGATTTCTGGAGGGGTTAGGGAGCTCCCACATGTGTTGATACTCAACTGGACCCGCAGGTGATGATGGAGGGTGCACGCAAGCCGTTGTGGCACTTTGCCAAACAGGTGGTAGGCGCCCTTGGTGCTCCATAAGTTGAAGTTCAGGTCTGAAAAGATAATGATCGATCCATTGTTGCAGCTTGTGTGGATGAGGTGGACTGAAGGGGGAGAAGGTCAGCCTCCTCTTGCTTGTTCTGCTGCTAATCTGCTGGGTTGCACAGGTCCTCTTGCTTGTTCTGATGCTAATCTGCTGGGTTGCTCTTGGAGACTTTTTCTTCTTCTTCGTTCTTTTTTTTTTTTTTTTTTTGTGGGGGGGGGGGGGGGGGGGGACGTGGGCAACCTGAACAAAAGGTGCAACTCCTTGAAAGTTGTCACTAGTGCTACTATAGTGGGCGAGGGAAAGAGGAGAGAGGGGGCAGAACAGTGGCACAGGATGCTGGCGATGGCGAGATGAACAGACAAGAGAGAATGGTGGTCCTCGGGTCTGCTGTCACTCCAAACGGCTGTGACCCTAATCTTATTCCCATCAGGGACACTCATTTCTATGATGCCCAAGACTCTTACCTCCGATTAGCCAATCTTCTTCTTAATTTGCTTTCTTTTTACTTCTTTAATTCATCTTGTGCCTGATCATCTCCTTTTTTTTTATTGTTAGCTTGGCAAAGAGCTCATCAGCGGACTTTGCTATCAAGGTAGCACTTCTTCAATCCCAAAATTAATGCCTTTAAAGAACAGAAAGATTGCAACCAGTCATCTTGATTTCTATCTTTGTGCGTGTGTGGCTGATCTCCAAGAGCTTTGCCTATTTTGTTTTCTTTGTAGACTAAACATGGCCATCCCAAGAGACTATCTTGGGACATGTCGGCACACTTCCTTTTGTGATTGTAAGACCTCTTCTCTCTATCTCTCTCTCTCTCTCGTAACCAACTTTAGTGCCCTCACGAGTTTTCGCCAAAGTTAGCCCCCTATTACTTGTACGCCTTTTAGGATTTTCATGCAGTGGAGTTATCTATTTTTGCCTGAGGCGCCCTTTCGGGCTTTGACCTCTGTTAGATGCTAGACATAGTTTACTCTTATGATTAACCTGTAGGACAGGGTATCATGTGTAATCACTATTTATGGAGCCTTGCTCCACAAGAATACGAAGCCAAGCAGACCACTCTGTATTTATCAAGAAAAGCACAAAAGGGATTGTGATTTTGGCTATGTATGTTGATGACATGATTCTGATTGGCAGTGATAAAGAAGGTATTGCTATGGTGAAAGCATACCTACAAAAGCAAGTTGTCACAAAAGACCTTGGTCGACCACGATATTTTCTGGGTATTGAAGTTGCCTACAGCAAAGATGGGATTTTATTGTCTGAGTGAAAATATGCCTACAAGAAACATGACTTCTCGATTGTAAACCTGTAGATACTCTTATTGTTACTCGACCTGAGTTTTGGGGCCAAAATGGAGATGTTTTTCCTGATGCTGGCCGCTACAGGAGTCTGGTGGGAAAATTGATTTATTTGACAAATACCAGACTAGATATTACAATTGTAGTTGGCTTGGTTAGTCAATTCATGCAGAACCCAGAACAATGCCAATAGGAAGCTGTTTTGAGGATTTTGAGATATGTGAAAGGGTCTCCTAGAAAAGGGTTGTTATACAAGAAATATGGTCATCTTCGAGTGGAGGCCTTCTCTGATGCAGACTATGTTGGCTCTACTTCTGACAGGAAATCTACGCCTAGTTATTACTCTTATGTTGGTGGTAATCTAGTTTCATGGCAAAGCAAGAAGCAAACTATGGTAGCTAGATCTAGTGCAGAGGCTGAGTATCAGGCTATGGCCAATACAGCTTGTGAGATGATGTGGCTTCAATCTTTAATGCGAGACATTGGATTCGAAGATTCTGAGCCCATGAACATGCATTGTGACAACCAAGCAGCCATCTACATTGCCGGTAATCCAGTGTTCTATGAAAGGACGAAACATATTGAGGTTGATTGTCATCTAAAGTTGTGATGTCAAATAAGATTGCTACTCCATTCACTTCATCAGAAGAACTTGCATATCTGTTTACCAAATCCCTTCACCTCGATTCTCTTATCTATGTAACAAGCTGGGCATACATGATATATATGCTCTAGCTTAAGGGGGAGTGTTAGATGCTAGACATAGTTTACTCTTATGTTTAACCTGCAGGACATGGTATCATGTGTAATCACTATTTATGGAGCCTTGCTCCACAAGAATACAATGCCCGTTTTAATGCTTTCCTTCAATACCTCAACAACCTCAGCCAGGTTTAGGCCCTTTTTACCTTTAATTGATCCCTTTTGAGAAAAGAACCAACTAAGTCTATCGAAGCACCTCGCTTTTAAGCTCCACTTTTTTTTTTTGTAAAAAAAACAACAAAATTACGCGATAGCTTTCAAACCTTCATAAATAGTTTGGTAGGGAATTGTGGCTTCCCTAAAGGCTAGATTGCCTAAAACTTTAGGTTGAAAAGGGCTTGGGATTTTTCAAGAATGTAAAGGCTCCAAGTAACTATGAATTTTGAGTTTTCAAGGATATAAAGACTCCAAGTAGCCACGAGTTTTGGTTTTTTAAAGATGTGAAGGCTTTGGATTTTCAAGGATATAAAGGCTCCAAGTAGCCGTGGATTTTGTATTTTCAAGGACTAAAGGCTCTAAGTAGCCGTTTTCTAGATTTCAAGAATGTAAAGGCTCTAAATAGCCATGGATTTTAGAGTTTCAAGGATATAAAGGCTCCCAGTGATCAAAAAAGATCTTTAGGCTTTCAAGGATATAAAGGCTCCCAGTGGCCAAGGGTTCTTGGGGTTTTAAGGATACCAAGGCTTCGAGCAGCTAGCAATCTTAATATTTTAAGGATACAAAGGCTCCCAATGGCCATAAGGCTTTAGCACTTTCAAGGAGTTTGTATGGAAGTTTGGTTGTCAGAGCCTTAGCACTAATGGGTGTGAGTGTCATTATCACTCTAGTGACTTGGTTGGAGGCACTACCTGTAGCCGTGTGTATGGCTGAAGTGGCTTGGACCGCTTGAGGAGTTCTAACCTGTCTTAGCAAGGTCTGTGATTTTGGCGCTTTCTAGCATGTTTCTCATTGGTTACAGTAGTTACACAATAGTTTACAGTTTATTTTTACTGCTTTACTGCACCTTCTGCTAGTTGTCTTAGCAGGATTGCGAGATCCCTACTTAGCCCAGTATTGATATAGCTCACTCTACCCCCTTTCAGGTGTTCCGGACTATAGTGTAGCCAACAGGTGTGGTTGTTGGAGGCATTCTCTCCCTTGTCAACTAAGTACTCTTCGCTTTTCCTTGACATTTACTTATTATTGTGTATTTATGAATTGGGATATGTTTAGTTCTATTGCACTTTGATATATGTTCTAACCATTGCAGGTTTTTGTATATCCCTCTAAACTCTAGACGTCGTTGCTTATCCTTCCCAGTTTTTACCCGTGGGTTAACGGATCGGGATTCGGCTGGTTTTCGGGCTTTCTGAAATTCTCGGATCCGGAGTCGTTACAACCTCAAGATCTAAGAAATGGTCCTCCCACTCCAACGAGACTAAGAATCTAGTTAGGTTAGACGTAGGGGGTGTCCCTACAATTGGACCACATGCACACAGCATTATGGGGAGTTGAAGTCAATCAAACCTGATGCACAAAGCATTAGGGGAGTTGATGTCAATCAAAGTTGCATCAATAACGAAGTCCTAAGAATCCTTCATCTCAGCTGTAAAAGTGGAGTCACCTATTCTCTCAATAAAGGTAGTATTAAAGTTTCCCCCTAGGCACCAAGGACACCTTGAACTTCTATTTATCACCAACAACTTCTCCCACAACTCCCTCTTCTCATTCCTGCCTTAAAGTCCCAAATAAAGCCATCAACCACATTTTGAAAAGTAAGGGAGATAGCATTCTCTCCCACTCTCTAAAGCTATTCCATCTTAACAACTACAAACTCATTCCAAAGGATTATGATACCACCCAATCTCCCAAATCCCAATGCATCCATCCCTTTGCCAGGCCTGTTCCCCCTATTTCCCTCTCAATGTCACCACCATGGCCTTTACATGTAGTCTCTTGGATACATAAGATGTCCACCTTACATTGCCTAACAAAGTCCTCTAGCATTCTCATCTTCTCCCTCCCTACTATGCCCCTTACATTCCACATAATCAAAGATGGTTGGTTCCTCACCCCCTCACTTTAAGAATCTCCTTCCCAACCCCCCGCTACTATAAGTCGCTTCCTTTGTCCATACCCCTCGCAAATTTTTCCCCTATGGACCACCTGGCTAACTTAGCCAGACACCTTTCTTTATTTTAGACAACTTAAGCCATCGTATGAGACATCCAACTTCCTAGCTAATTCCCTGAACCATTGCTCTATAATGCCCTCTACTACCAAACATAAGTCCCTCACATGTTCCTTATTTAACTCCCCCTCGACCTCCTCCTCTTCAAACAATCATCATCATCCTCATGTACCACCCAATGGAGCTCCAAGTCACAGTCCCATTGAGTCACCCAACACAAGTCGACCAATGAGAGATTTCAAAACAACATAATAAATGGTGAGAGGAAGTTGACTGCACTCCTAACAACTATGGCATTAGGCTCCGCCATTAGGGCCTCGTACTCCTATCTACTACAACCATGGTTTGCCATATCGTACCGGATCGGGCCAACTCATACGAGTCGACTCGTATTTGGGCCGACCCGATCCTCTAGTACGCACCGAGAGTCGGACCGAATCGTACCAACTCATACATGCTTAATGGAATGTTTTAAGTTGAGTTTCTCATATTTGACAAGTAGAATTATATTTTTATATCAATTAATAGGATACATTTCTCTCTAAAATGTGACTTAAACTCATTAATTTTAACAAACAACTCTTTGATTTTAACAAACTCATTAGTTGGACTAGTATGAGTCGGACCGAGTCGGCCTGAGTCGGATCGGTATCGTACCGTATCTAGGAAGATACGATCCGATACGGATCAACGATACGGCAAACCTTGACTACAACATAGAGCTCTCGGAATCTACGAGAGAGCCACTACCCCCCCTTCCTGCAAGTCTGCAGACTCCTGCCACGAGCCCATGCTCCTTCTCAATGCCATCTGCTGCCAAAAGAGGAGGAAGGGAGACCAGAGAAAGCTGCCATAGGATCGCTGAGGCACCACAAAGAGTAGAACAGAGAGCCCAGGACTTCCAATGACCCCGCACCATAGTCGGGGGAGGGGGAGGGTCTTAGATCTTTCAACTGCCAAAGCTCCCACAAAGTGGTGAGGGCACTTCCAACCCCACACTATGGCTTGGATATGATGGGCGCTATTAGATATGTTATTTTGTGTATCTTTGCTTTATTCTAATTTATGAAGAACACTTAAGGCCCACTCTGTGACTCGTTTGTATTAGTTTTGCTATTCTAATATGTTTCTATGGACATTTTAGTCTTTAATGTCCATCTAGGATATGAGAATCTTTGTTGTTTTGTGTAAACGACATAAAAGTCAAGTGTTTTATGAGCTGTCTATAAAAAGAGGTTCACCCCTCTTGTAATGGCATAACATGAATGAAAATTTCAGTTGTGAAAGTCTTATGGTGAGAAGCCATAGTGTGAGTGTGAAAATCCTAAAGGGGGAGATGAGAAGCCTTCTTCCGAAATCATAACCACTACCTTCTCTCTCTCCCCTCTCTTCCTCTCTAGCTGGCCACGGCCACGCCCCTCCCCCCCCCCCCCCCTCTCCAACCCATAGCAGGCCACGCCCCTCTCTTTCCTCTCATTCTTTATAGAGCAGAACACCCCCAACACCTCCTTCTCTCCCTTTCCAAAGCTAGCGCAGCCCCCATCTCCTAGCAGACCATGCCCACCTTCTCTCCCTTCCAAACCTAATGCAAAGTGTAGCATCATCTTCATCAACATGGAGGTGATCTGATCAGGAGCACGCCCAGCACAAGTCCTCCTACTAGTTCAGTTCTCGAACCCAACATCTTCTACAAGATCTCTTCACCGACAGACCCATCGTCAACAACAAATCTGATCTAGGCATCTCACCATCTCCAACAAGACCTGATCGACTGCATCAACATCTGCATCGCCTTCGAAACCCAGAAAGTGGCAACTTCCCAACAAGATTCAAGTGTGGCGAAAGGTGACATCTTCAACAGATCTGCGCTATGCCCTCCACTGATCCAGGTCCAGAATCCAATTGCATAATCTTCTTCAAATAGCAGAACTTCAGCGGAGTCAACTTCTCCAAGAATCAGGTTCTCCATCTCCAGCAAACCAATCAAAGAGTCCCGTGAGCTTTCGACAATTACGAGAAGGTCGTTCATCTTCTGGAGTTACAGCAAGTGGCTCTTTGGCTTCTGGGAGTTACAAAAACTCTTCGGCTTACAGGAGTTATAAAAACTCTTCAGCTTCCAGGAGTTTTAGTGCAGGTCCTTTCAACTCTCCTCCCAATTTATTGCTTTAATTTGTCATGTGATTCCCCTCCCCGAGTTCACCCGTCCTATATGAGGCGTTTGGCTTTAGTTGTAATAGTTTCTACAGGGAATCTTCACCGACGATCCGCATACAATGACGCGCATCTTTGCGCACGACCTCGTCTCCGACCGGGACTGGTTTTCACAACCAGCAGGGTATGTGACTGTCCCTCCTTATATAGTTGCTTGTTTGTCTAGTATCCGCTTTCATCGTTGCGCACCGTGAGAGAGAGCACCAAATCCACCAAACTTGTGTGCATCGCTGTTAGGAGAGAGAGTATTTGTGAGAACACACGCTCTAAGAGCATGTGCATCGCTGTTAGGAGAGAGAGTATTTGTGAGAACACACGCTCTAAGAGCATCAAATCTGACCCCTTAACTGTGGATACACCCAAATTCAAAGGTGGAGACAGCTTCTCTTTGCCCACTTATCTCTAAGTGGTCTAATCTGTGGACGTACTTAACCGCTTGATCATCATGAGTTTACCACCTGAACAAAATTGAGTCGCCGTGTAAGCCGATAAATCGTGTAGTTGTCGAATTGTTGATTGATTTTGCATGCAAAAGTCGGGTCCATACTTGTCCCACGTCACAAAGCGAAACATAAGGATCCATGCTCTATAAACTGGTCTCTGGGCATACCACTGCCACTTGGTCCTCCCCAAGTTGGGAGAAAGCCCCTACTGAGGCAAGATGCCGCCAACAGTAGGAACCGAGCTCCTCTACACCACGAAGCAACTCCCCTCAACAATTGTGCAAAGAAGAGGAGTAATACCATGACCCCCTCGACTCGGCCCATTTTGGGTAGGTTGCCCACTAGGGGCCCAGATAGAACCCCAGGCTGGCTCGAGCAATCCGCCAATAAGTCCCTACGTAGAGCTTTTGGATTTGAAAGGCCTCCCCCTTGGCTGCTATGTACCCCCACCTCCTTACCAACATCCTTTACCTCCATGCTCCCTATTGTAAAACCCTTACCTCTTGGACTACAACAACAACTACTCGACTTCCCTAACCAAGAACTCATCCCCGCCCTAAAGCACCTACAAAACCTTTGAGACAATGGCCCGGCCACACACCCACACCTCCATGCCATCAACCCCAATATGCTTTTTGGTGCATTAGAGTATGGTTTACCATCTCTCCCAATATCTCCAAGATCAAGAACAAGGGAAAGACAGTGATAGAATAATGATAAAGAATAGGATTAAGGAGGAGGGGAAAAAGAGGAAAAGAGATGAGAATGCAAATAGAGGGTATGAAGATGACGATAGAGTAGGAGGCGCTTTCCAAGACACTGAGGTGACATGAGATTCAACAAAGCAAATCCCTATATATGTGTAAATATATTTTTTGCATTATATTATTAGTATAATGTAAAATCATTCTAAATGACTAAATGCATAAACTTTAAAGGTTATTTTAAGAAATATAATAGATCTTGATTTATGGCTATTGCTTACAATCTCTCTAAGATATCTTCGAGATATCTTCTCTTCGGTCTTTCAAGATGATGTCGAGACCCAACATGGCATTCCTTGTATGTGTCTATAATTTGTATGTATATTGGTATGTGTATGTGTATTTAGATGTAGGTGTGTATGGTTGAGTATGTATATTGATAGGTGTATCACGTATGTGTGCAAAGTGTTATCATACATATATGTCTTGAGATTTTATCCCGATCTCCTGAGATTTTACCAAGATCTCTTCTTTCCGACCCCCCCCCCCAAGACGAAGCCGAGATCTGAGACGGCAAACCTAGAGTGTCAGGTCCTTTGCATTAAGCTTGCCAAAAGATTTCATATGCCCTCTCAATCGCACACCACCAAAGGAACACCTAGTAGACCAACATGGACCTTGGAAACACGAAGATCAGGGTATGTTCTTTCCCTCAACTTCCATGGAGCGATCTTTAGGGCATATCCATCTGCCACTGCACACCCTACCACTGCCCACATGCCGGCCGCCTCCTCCAACCATGGATTGCGGAATCGGCGGGTTCCGATCCGATTCGGGGGGGATTTCACTGTTCCCCCCCACCGATTTGAAAAAAAAAAAAAAAAACGGCCGAAATCGGCCCGAACCGGACCAAATCGGGGCCGGACCGGCCAGATCGGCCGGTCCGGACCCGATCTGGTCCTGTTCGGGCCGGTCCCGATCCCCCCCCTTAAGGTTTAAGGGTTTAGGGGTTTAGGGTTTAGGGTTTAGGGTTTAGGGTTTAGGTTTTAGGGTTAGGGGTTAAGGGTTAAGGGTTTAGGGTTTAGGGTTTAGGGTTTTAGGGTTTTAGGGTTTTAGGGTTTAGGATTTAAGGGTGGGTTTAAGGGTTAAGGGTTAAGGGTTAAGGGTTAAGGGTTTAGGGTTTAGGGTTTAGGGTTTAGGGTTTAGGGGTTTAGGGTTTTAGGGTTTAGGGTTTAGGGTTTAGGGTTTAGGGTTTTAGGGTTTTAAGGTTTAGGATTTTTTATGGATGTACATGAATTGCATTCATTCTTATTGTACATCAATTGAATAATATGTATGTAATTTTTTCTGATTTTTTTTATTTTTTTCTGATTTTTCCTGATTTTTCTTGATTTTTTCTGATTTTTTTTTTCCGGCCGAGTCGGACCGGCTGGACTGAGTCTGGATCGGACGATCCAGATCGGATCGGGTCGGGATCGCCGGGTCCCGATTCCCGGTCCCGACCCGACCCGGAATTCCTTGCCTCCAACTGGCATACTGCCAGACAGCACCTCCTAGACAGCTCCTGGACAGACCAATCCCCTCCTGCTCCTCCCCCCTTGTCCAAAATATTCTTGATCTTCTTGGTGTCTGGACACCCATCGAGCACTGATACCTGGAGGCTCCTATAAAGCAGATGAAGCCTTGACACAAAGGTATCCCATGGGATATCTATGGGAGCTACCTTCCCCTTACCCTGGTTGGTGGCGGTCACCTTCTTCTCCTCTCATAGCTCCATCACAACCTCTACGTACATCCTCTAACCTGGCAACCTTGAACCGCTTGCCCCACATTTGAGCACGGGGCAAGCCCTTCGGACATGGCCCTCCCCCTCACAATGTAGACACCTAACTGGAGCTCGACATGATCAGTAAATGCCCTCTACAGAGACAGCAGAAGCACCTTTTCTCGTTCTCCCAAACAATGGGTTTGGAGGGCGAACCTCTAAGATGCTGAGAAGAAGGTTGAGGCAGCAGGCCAAAGGGGGAACCACCCCCCAAGGGAACATGGCTGGCCCCCATGGCCGTCGGCAGAAATCCTCTCCTTGTTCCTGACATCAACGCATCCCCTGTTGCTTTGAAAATTAGTTCCCACAGTTCAACCCATTAAGAAGGCAAAATCCACTATAGTGCATCAGCAGACCAAGCATGGATCTGCAAGGGTTTTGTGTGCATCCTGGGTTTAATCAATTCTGTGAAAGTCTCATCTCATCCTAAGGCCAATTTAGACTTAAAGCTCTTGCATATACCCATAAGTGAACAATTAGATTGTAATGATGACATATGAATTGATTTTTGAAATGAAACACCATATCGTAACAAGAAAATCTGATGCAGTACAAATGGATGGAGAAAGTGAGTAAGGAGATTCGAAGCTAGAAGACAGAGCAACAGTTACATTTGTCACTAGTCATTAGATTGGAGGTCAATTCTAACATGCATTCAATTGAAATTAGCATTTAAAAAAATTGGGACAAGAGGTGGAACCTGTATCTCAGCAAGTATACACCCATGCAATGCCATAACCATGAAAGCACAATGTCTCAATGCACCACTAACTTTAACATAGTTTTTCCACGGATATTTCATCATCCTGTAAGGCCCATGTGGTGGCTCCCATATGGCAAAGCCTAACTGAAAAATGTGCATAAAAGTAAAATATCATGGCAAGTTGGCCTTGCTAAAAATATATAGATCATGCATTGATTATGTGAGAGTACCAATGTATCTTCTTGGGTTGTTGATTCAACTGCTGACCTGTACCCGCTGTATAGAGGGTCATCAGAGGCTTGATATGTAAGGATTTTTGAAGGGACCCTCTCATATTCGACACATTGGAGATATCCATTAACGCATCCTAAACCATGAAATGAGATAAGACAAGGTAAGATTCATCAATACTATTTATCATAAATTGGTGGTACAACCCACCCTTCTCCGCAAGACAAGACAAGATTTGATTGTAAAAGCTACAGCTAACTGCACAAAGTTGTGCAACAATATCCCTCTCTCCAATGCCCAACAAGATAGGCTAACATGGCAATTGACCTGTAGAAAGCACTAAATTGGATGGGTGTTAGTGATATAGAAATCACAACAACCAGAGCCACTAAACACAATGTACCTGATGGGGCCCAAGGTGAGCAGGATCGGCACGGATCAGATCAGATCGGATCGGACAACCTGATTGGTTTCGGCCCGGTCTGATCCGATCCAGTGCCCCCAATCCTCCGTTCTTCACCCGGGATTGGGCAACTCAGGTGGGATCAAACGAGATCCCCCGATCTGTGGCATGGATTGCCCGATCCGGCCTGCAACGGCTAGTTTCAAACTAGCTGTTCCCAAATGGCTAGTTTGAAACTAGCTATTGGGAACGTTCCCAACGGCTAGCCAGAGCCTTGGGGGGTCTATAAAAACCCCCCGAGCCCACTCTCCATCCCCACCAACATTCATTCACACTTCTCTCTCTCTTACATGCCTTGGGATAACTATTTGCAACATTTGAATAGTTGTTAATGTATTAGACTACAACGAATGTAAGTATATCCACATTTTCTTAGTTTTTTTTTTTTGACTTTCAACTTTTTCTTTGGCTATCGTGTATTCATGTTACTTAGGGTAAGGTGTTATGTCCAACCCACCCCCCCAAAAAATGTATCTAAAGCTTTTCTTGCCACTTAACAGAATCCCAAGGGCTTACCCAAGGTCCTAGAGAAGTTTCGGGCAATAGAAACCCGTTTTCCATTTTTTATTTTTTCAGCATTTTTTGAATTTGTTTAACATTTTTTTAAGAAAGTGAGGGACCGGACCGGATCAGATCGGCTGATCCAATTGGTCAAGGACTGGCTTGATCCGTGTCCGATCCTTAACTATGCCTACCTTGATGTGCCCCATCTAAAAGTTATGAGAATTATTTGAATGTTGGTCATCAGAATTCAGGGTACTGATGAACCAGAAAAGTGGTTGGAACACAATTTGCATAACAAGAATTATATGGATCAATTATATGTCTTACACAAGCATTCTGAAGCTAAGCAAAGTTCTATACAACTTCTGTGAGACCTGCCTTGCTGCATGTGAGAGAGTTTCAGGCCGTAACCTGTAAGGAAGGAAAACATACAAAAAATGTGTAGCAGATATGAGGATGTTGAGATGGATACGGGGAAAAACTAGAAAGAATAAGATTCAGAATAAGCATATACATGAAGACTTAAGAGTAGCTCCTATCGATTCTAAGCTTAGGGAAATTAGGTTCAAATGATTTAGTCGTGCACATTGCCAGTCAAGTACAGTGCCAATTAGAAGGTGAGATCAAATTTAAGTGGAGAAGGGTGAAAGAACATAGGGAAGGCCAAAAACAAGATGGTTGAACATGGTAAGAAAGGGCTTGACCTCATTAGGTTTTAAGTATAGACACTACACTAGGTATATTAAAATGGTGGTACAGGATTATGTAGCTGACACCAAATAAATGGGATTAAGGTTCTGATGATGATGATGACGATAACAACAATAGTCGATTTTATGTTGCAGACAACAATAGTCTCTAGCTGTCAATTTGATGCATCCCTTCATGTTTACCTAACCCCTTCTCCTATCAGCAGATGGCAATTGGGGGAAGCATCCATAGGCTGTCCAGTTGATGAAATTAACAATTTAATGTTCTTAGCATATCTTGCACACGACAGCTCCCAAAACCAGGACAAAGTGATCATACAGGATTATCGAGCAGATTTTGGAGTTGAGCTAATCATGTTCCTTACAACCTATTTGGCAAGACACCTTTGCTGATAGTGGTAACCAAGAATTTTTTTGATTGCAAACATTCATACTGTTTGACTTGCAGGACCCAAAACCAACTGATAACTATTCCATAGAGTAGCCTTATATCAGGTTAACAACTATTCCATAGCATAGTAGCCTTGTACTAAACATCTTGTACAAGGAAAAAAAAAAGGTGACATACAGTTATTAAGCATATGATCAAACCTTCTAGTGACTTTGCTACACCGGCAAAGTTCTTTGCAACTAAGTTGTGCAGATCCTCTCCAGCCCAAATCGGGTAGATGCACACATTCACAACTAAAGCTACGCCCGCACCAAGGATGATAAGCAAAAACCGATTCACTGCCGTCTCAATGAACTGCCTCGTCCTATAACCCGACACCATTATGAAACAAAAGGTGATCAAGAAGACTCGGAATCCATATTCGTACGGCTTCATTGTCGGATAGAGCTTCAAAAAGCTTGCAAAAAAACCTGGCGACCAGAAGGGAACAAAATATCAGCACAATCAGGCAGTTACCACTGAAGATACAAAAACATGAGAATGGATCCTTGCTGTACTTATCCATGTGTCAAACCTGCCAGAAATATGCTAATAACAATGATCACTTCCTCCCAATCACCAAACATGGTGGATAGCTCTGCGATCCCCAGAGCCAGCCCGCCGGCAGACAGGGTCCCCAACCCCCGGTTAAATCCCTTGCTGAGCGTTGCACCTGAAAAGATGATATCCCCCAAAAGATTAAACAAGCAAAAAGATGGTTTTTTCCATCCCATCTGTTCAGCACATGACCTAACAAATAGAAAAGGACCACTTCCATCATATTCGTCCAAAAAAACATGTTTCAAGCGATAAAAGACAAGAACACCCACATTACATATCCATCATCCATTTCTGGTTTCACTCAGAAACATCATCGCTTATACAACAGCACACCGTTATCTGCAATGCTACCCACTGCGCAATGTACTCAAACAGGAAAAAAAAAATGGGGCGAAGATCAAATTTTTCCATGACAACCCTGCAAACCAACCTCCATGCACCGCAAGAATCCCTCAAAAGTTCGATCTTTCCGACGACATCACATCCTTATCTTCCACTGCGGAGGTGGGGTGGGGTTGTTTTTGGTTGCCAAACAAGACAGAGGCAAAGAACAACTTTTTACATGAGACCCCTCCATACCCAGCTCTCTCGCTCCCCAAAGATCAAACTTTTCCATGAGCCCCTCCATACCTACCTCTCTCTCTCCGCAAAGATCAAATTTGCCCATGAGACCCTACCCACCTCCCTCTCTCCCCGCAAAGATCAAATTTGTCCATGAGACCCTCCACACACATCAAATTTGTCCATGAGAACCTCCACACATCTCTCTTCGCTTTCACTCTCACTCTCTCTCTATCTAAAATATTCTCTCTATCTCTCCCTTGTAGTTGCTCACCGATGCTGAACTCGAAGACGACGACGACGGTGAGGATGGCCCACACGGAGTAGCGGTTGAGCTGGCTGAAGGGACCCCTCACGAAGATGAGCAGCGACAGGATGGTCAGCGCCAGCCCCACCTTCACCCCGAACACCACGTTCCGCCGGTCCGCCCGCCCGAACTCCCACGCGCTCACCGCGAACTCCCGCAGCCGCCGCCATGCCCGGGAGGCGCCCCGGCGGACTCGCCGGAGGCCGCCCTCGTGGTCGGCGGCGGGGTCGAACCACAGGGGGTCCCACTCGCCGCCGTCCTTGAGGGACGGTAGCAGCAGCCTCTCCTTGCTCCTCTGCGCGAAGGTGTGCCGGAACGACCCCAGCTTCGGCACCGACATCCCTCTCTCTCTATTTGAGCTCTCTCTCTCTCTCTATACACACGCACTCTTTCCTGTGCCTTCCTCTCTTTCTTTCTCTCTTCCTCCTCTGCTTCCTCTTTCTCTCTCTCTCACTCACACACACGCAAACTCTCCCGCTCTTCTTCCTTCTCTCTTTCTCTCTCTTCCCCCTTCATCGCTCTCCCTCCCTCTCTCTCTCTTCTCCCTCTCTCCCCTCCCTCTCTCTCTTTCACACATACACACAGAGAGAGACTTTCTCTCTCTTCCTTCACTGCCTCCCTCCCCTCTCTCAGGAGACTCTCTCTATCTGTATCTCTCTCTTCCTCCCCTGCCTCGCTCTCTTCTCTCTCTCCTCTCCATCTCTCTCTCCGCCTTTTTGACCAGAGAGAGAGATAGAACGAGAGGAGCGAGGAGAGAGGGAGTGAATGGAGGGGTACACGTCGCAAGCGGGACTTGCTTGAACGGGTACGAATCGCGACGAACACTCCAATCCTACGCATACACTCAAATGCATCAGTTATGTCCTTCCTCATAATCCTCTCTCATAATAGAATTTCCTCAATGGCAAACGTGCCTTTGAGTGAGTGCTGCGGATGGAGGCTCTGCAACGAGCCATGCGTGATATGACCCACGCAGACGCAGGGGTGTGGGCGGGAGAGACTTGAGATCGTGGAGACTTCTTCAGATGGGCCCGGTGGGGCCGCGTGTCGGCCGCTGTCTGGGATCGCTGCCCCACACTTCGGGAACTCTCCGCGTACTGCTGCCACCGTTGGTGATATTCCCACCCACTTTCTTTTCCATAGCACACCTACCGTTCACTAAGATCGATAGGGAGGATCGGTAAAACCAAGAACAATAAGTTATTTGGGAGTACAACTATATCTCATTTTTATATTTATACCAAGGCACAGGGAAAAAAGTCACCTCCTATTCCTTCCTTGTATTGTATTTATGATGTTAACCAAAAAAAAAACTAAATTTGATTAATGAAAGTATGTAAAAAGGTAAGACGAGACCTTATTATAATAAATGAAATATAGTCTTATTATATTTAATTATTGAAAATAATTAATAGAATAAAGTGACGAGATAAAACAGTAATTACGTCGATTAGTTACTTTTTTTATGGGTGGGAAATGTCAGCTAGCTCCGGATAATGCAAGAGGAGATGCGTGGCACACAACGCACGACGCGGTGAGATTACCCTTCTGTGGTTTTTCGCATCAACCCTCATAAAGCCAGAGCATGTCGATAAAAAATCTGACAAGTGGACGAGGCCATTACAGCCAGATGCAGCACATCTAGTTTCTATAATTTGCCTGCTCTAATGGAGAAGAGGCCATTTCTCACAGGGTTTTACGTCTACATATACTTCAGTGAGTGCAGTATAATCTTTAAAAAAGTTATAATTGTACTTTCTAGTCAAAATATCCTCGATTTCAACCAAACATGTCAAAAATATTCGAGGCAGTTTTAATATGTTCTCCTTAGTTCATAAGAGGTGATCAAATCTTTCTAACATGTTCTGTTCGAGTTCATTGCATTTCGAAGGAAAAATACATCTGAAACTTTTTTGAAGACATCAAGAGTATTAATGATAATATTAAAAATAAAAAATATACATACGAATATGATGATTTTGTACAAAAATCCCAAGTAACTATAAGAAGACCTATAAGAGAAGATTGACGTACTATCATGTGAAAGTACATATATTAATAAGCACTCAAAATGCAAAAGATGACCAGTTACCAATGAAAGCCACTGCAAGTAAACACCATCAGAAAAGATGGCAGAGAACTGAGAGAAGGTTGGAGGCAGGGCATGGGGGAAGATAACAGAAGAAGGTCCAAGAAAGGCTCTTCACTTTTTTAAAGAAATGTAACTATTGATTTGAATGCAATGGGTCATGAGTTTTTTGGGGTCCATTTGAATTTTTTTTTTGGAAAGTAGCCCAGTGGTCTAGGCAACATGTCCTTGATCAGATGATCAAGGTTCGAGGCCGCCAAATGCGAAAGCTCCTCCGAAGGAGTGGCTAAAATTCGAACAATTTTTCCGTCCAAGAGGGCGAAGTATCTGTGCACCGCACAAGAATTCCACGTTGAATCCGTGTGAAAGTGGGATTTGAACGCACGCGCTCCCCCCAGCGGAGAGCGCAAAGTGTCCGCCCGCTCACCACTGAACCACGGGCGCTGGACGGAGGCATTTGAATTGCCTGCATATGAATACTTCTTATGGGATACATGCACGAACCCCATATATTTAACAACTACCCTAATAAATGCCTTCCCAGATGAAGTTCCATGGAGAACAAAACAAGCCGATGATGGATATCTTGATCGGATGGTCAGCATTGATGGGCCTCACGAAGAGTCCATGGGATCAAGGCACCATCGATCATGTGAAAGCGAGCGCGCCCTCCTAATTCACAAGTTCATAGTGCCCTTGTGAAAACCGTCTGTGATGGAAGTAGGCTGCTTTCGGCGCCCTGTTACTCTGTCCGTTAGGAGTTGAGACCGCATCTGCCATAAAAAAGGAAAGGTGTTTTTTGCATATATATTTCTCAAAAATACCGTAATTATATGTATACTTTCAATTCTCACATATTATCATCAATATCTCTATAATCTTCAAAATATTTCATTTATGTCCCCCCATCAAACTTAAGTTAATTTCAACGAAATATGTCAAACCAGACATATTAAGGAAGAGGGGACAGGGCAACGCTGACATTTTCCATTCTTCTCAAACGAGATAATTCTTTTGTCCAGTTTGCAGTAATGTTTGAACTGATCCCAGGAAACACTTGTGCTAGGGGGTCTATGAAAATATTTTATTCCTTGGGAAGAGAACTTTTTTCTTCTTTGATTAAAAATTATTTGAGAAAAAAATAAAATTTTCTACAATTAGATGTTATTAAAAAATGTGAAATCTCGTTGGAGTTAGATCATTACCATCTGTGAGTGCGAGTGTGTGCGCATGTGAGAGAGAGAGGAAGAGAAGATCCACAGAGAGTAGGGGAGACATTTATATGGCATTTGAAAGCACTTTTGTTTTTTAGATTATTTTACCTTCAAATTCTATTGACTTATTTGGCAAGATTGTCGCAATTCTTAAAAATTAAGTAGATATGTTTGTTAATCACTGTTTCAACAAAAATTAAAAAATATACTACAAAAATTGTTCACATATAGATACTCCTCCCTAAAAATTAGGAGAAGATCACCAAAGTACTTGTGACTTTTGGTTTTCAAGTTTATTTTGAAAGAACAAAAGTTTTAAAAAACATGTCCAAACATCCTATTGATTTTCCTTAAAAAATGAAATGTTCTCTTAAGTCTAGAGGTAGAAAAAAAAGTAAGCTAGTTTTTCCAACCTGGAACTAAAAGATTTAAATGACTTTATTTTTCCAGAACTCTAATTTTAGGAAGAAAAAACAATTTTTTCAAGAAGTAAAATTTTCTCCCCTTTTGTTTCAAAAACCCCTAGCCCAGCTATGATACAATAAATGAAAACCATTTTTTTTTAAGTAGACAGACACTACGATGAGGCACAGACTAAAATTTGCATAAGACAAACATATCGAACATGATGTGACATTCCAATAGGTGTTGGACACTCCAAGGACCTTTAACAATTATTCAAATGACTTCGGCTAGCTAGATGTTACAATCTAGTAAATGACATAATGTTTTACTCCTCTTTATATTTGTCAACAAGTTTTAGTGGCCATACCCCATAAATACATGTATAATATATATACGGACATCTCCACATTTATATATATATATATATATATTTTTCCTGTTTTTGTATTTTTATTTTTAAAATATTTGGATATCTAACATACATGCCTGTGATACTTATTAATAACTTGCATGCGTGGTCCATAAGTCATAAAATGAGTTCCTGCTCATATATTAAACGAGGAAGGTGCATAGGGAAGTTAATGGCCACCGGAAAATTTTCAATCACACACCCCTAGGTCTATCTGATTCAGATCGTCTACTCTATTTATAATTTACCCCATTAATTAGCCTATCTGCCACCTATATTCACACTAAACTTATGAAGTTATGAAAAATGAATACTTATAAAATGACAAACTTCATATGTAAAACAATAAAATAGAATATTAATGTAGCGAACGTTAAGTTGATGATCTCAGACTTGTTAGGTATCTAGCTTTTGGTTGTTGGCTTTAATTCGAAAGCATCAAACTTAGATAATAATCAAATAATGTGTAAAGGAGGGATTCCTTGGCAGATGTCGGTGGCATCATAACTGTGGAGAAACACAGGACCTGCCCTTTCACTAGAGAGTCTTTTCGGGAGGACGTTCTCCTTGGTAGAGCACCTCCCGGATGGAAAATATACATGGAACCATATGCTCAATGGGGAATTTTTATTAGATTAAATTTAGAAGGATTAGGTAGGTCGAGGATGCATAGGTGGACAAGGGCACACAGATGCACTCATCGAGGTGAACACCACATGTTGTTGTTGACTGCGGAAAGAAGAAAGCACAGAGGTGGCAAAATTCAAAGAGAAAGAATGCAAGAGAGAAACTGTGGTATGCATGAGAGTTTGTAACTTTAGGGATAAAAGAAAAGAATCCGAGATCCATGGATAGTCAAAGTAACCGTTCATCTCCCATGAATGAACATGTCCATTACACACACCATGAGTGGATTTCATAACATAAAAATAAAATAAATACACAAATCAAAATGAAGAGAGGCAAAACTTGGACAGGCACGCCTGTGTAAGGCACTTGAGATGGGGATCAATGCACGCATGGACTTGCTTAATCAACTTCTAGTTCAGTCTCCCTCAAGCCACCCGATCTGGGCCCAACCTGTATCTGCACTGAAAGGCCCTTCAAGTTTCAAAGGAGTAAGAAAGCTTATCATATAAAGTGAACAACTTCATTTCAACTTCCAATAGGGGACTAGAAATACCTATATAAAGAAGCAAAATTAGAAGAACCGAAACTCTTAGAATTTACTCAATACATCCAACACCCCCTTTAGGGGAGCAATCTCTCTTTTGGGGGGTTTTGTTTAGGTAAGATTCTTACTTATGGTTAGCGCTGTAAAGAGAGCAGATACGGCATTTCTGCGTCCGTCCATTTATGCTAACGGAAATCCGTATCCGCTCGATTTATGATCCGGATATGGAGCGGATATTAGATTACGGGCATTCTCTGGATTCCGAGTGGATACAGATAATATCCGGATATTAGGAGGTTAATTTAAAAAATGATATTTGAGAGAAATGATGCATCAAAAAATTTAAAAGATATACTAATATAAGAATACTTGAATTAGTTATCATATTAGGAGGTTCACATGCAGGAAATCAGAAGGGCACAGAACAATCAACCATGGGCAGAGCGATCACAAGCTAAGACGGGGAGGAGGAGGACATGTGCTTTCAAAATCTGAAGAAAGATCGAAGAGGGAAGGAGGGTAACCTGGAGATGATGCCTGCGATGAGAGAAGGAGGAAGAGTAGGTAGCGGGCATGACTGTGAAGAGGAAAGGAGAAGAGGAAAGGGAAAAGCATTAGCGTCACGTGAAGGTTGTACGCAGGGGCAGGAGCAAAGGTGGACAATTCGAGACGTGCTAGGGTCAACACACCCAGAGAGATGGAATCTGGAACCCAGAATTAACCCGGGGTTAAGTAGATCCTATTCCGAGATAGTCTGAATTTCGTAACTCATTTTGTTAAAGCAAAAAATGGGTTGGATCAGGGATAACCCAAAATACAAAAGGGGATATCCTCTTATTAAAGTGGAGCTAGAAGGTTGCAGACCTCGTTCACAAGCGCCAGTGGGACCATCAGAAGATTGCCATGCTATTTGATAATCAATCTCAGGAGCGAATCATGAAGATCCATCTTCCTATTAATTTATGACAGTGAAGACACCTTTAATTGGATGTCCACTTATTTCAATGGGCAATTCACAATCAAGTGGACTTATAGGAGCCTCCTTGATGAGCTCACCTCTGCAGCCCCCCTGCCACCTCATATTTGGATGCTCATTTGGCACCTGAAGATCGACAAACTGATTTCTCCAAGAATTCCCATGTTCATCTAGAAGTGCCTCAGTCAGGCTGCCCCATCCAATGATTGATAGACTGGCCAGAATCCTCAACTGGGTTGATCCAACTTGCCTTCTCGTCGCAGGTGCATTGAAACCTTTTTTGAAACGTGGCTCAGTTGGCCAAAGACCTAAACCATCTACGCTTGGACTCGAGATCGAATCCTAGTCCCCCCCCCCACTTCCAATTTAAACACGCCCGAAAGAAGGATGCCACCATTGCGCCACTGGGGTACGGGTGCAGGTGCATTGAAACCATGGATCATATTCTATTCCACCGTCATATTGCTAGAGCAGTCTTGGCTAGGTTCACCTTTTAGCTATAGGTCTGATCAAGATCACAACTGTCTTGAAGATGGGATTGACCACATCAATAGTAAGTCCACTGAGGACATTCACCAGCTGATCCTCAGGCTCTTTATCCTCCGGCAGACATGGAAGGCAAGATGCACTCTCACTATTGAAGGCAAACTATCCCACCCACTGATCAACAGAGCTCTGAAGCTCTTGAAGTCTTGCCATGATGATGTTCCATCCTCCCCGGCTACACCCAGTGGCCTCCTCTGCCTGTTGATGAAGCCTTGGGTGACTGCCTCAGCACCATAGCCGTCATTAATGGGAATGATCCTCTTCTTGTATCTTGCATCAAATCGATTTGATGTCAAAAAGTTTTTATATGAAAGGTTTCTTTGCAAATGACCTTCTTTACGCTTACTAACTTGTGTTAGTAAGTGCACTTAGAAGATCTCAACTCTTCTTTTATTGGCGACGCACTGCAACACCGGTGCAGGAGGGCTGCACTCAATAGGTTTCAAGATTTGTCCTCATGCATCAGCATCATTGAGCTTGCAATAAATAGCAGTCTAGGATAATTGTAAGGGGTTACCAAAATGAGTCCTTTCCACTCCGGCAACCAGATTGTTTGTCACAACTTAAACAATTTAAAATTACTTAATCACATTCTAGTTCTAATTGGAATAAGTCAATCTAATTAAGTAAAATAAATATAACAAATATGAGAAAGAAGATGTCATTAATGCTTATTCTATTTATTTGCTCAAATTATTCATTTTACTATATTACAGAATAACTCACCCAAGTTATCAGATCCATGTAATCAAAGTGAACAGGATGGAATAACATGGATAAGACATCCGACTCTAGGCTTACTCTGTCATTTCATCTACATTCCTAAAGAAAAGAAAACAAATTTTTGGATATATACTCTTGTAAACTACCATGTTTATGACCATACACCTAACTTTGAGATATTATCATCATAAAGGATAAGAATGGGGAAGATCTGACGGCTGCAACACCCCGAAGCTGCCCTCGGGTGTGTGGTGCAGATCTTCCTCCACGCGATGGACCTGCCCACAATCAATAGAAGAAGAAAGACATTGGGTACCTAAGTTAGGATGCAGATTTTCTTCCAGGGGGTTCATCTTCTTCACTGAGCTGCGTAAAGTGGTGCTCACCTTTTGTGTGGAGGAGGTAGAGGTATATATACTGCATACCTTCTAGGGTAGTGCCTGTATGCACCCCATAAGTGTACATGAGTAAACGGAGCCTTACCGCTGAGGTAAATCTCCATCAAAACTTCTCAAGCTCCTATGCAGGGGATAAGACAAAAGATTAAGTGACGACATGAGATTTATGATGATGAGCCTAGTGTTAGTTGGCCATGCAATGAGCAGGCATTCTCAGAACTTCATAGGGATGCTTGGCCATGATTGTACCACATGGTGGCTCAGGGTCGAGGAGAATGGATTTAGCGGTTGTTTGGTTTAGTGTAAAACTTTGTAAATCACCGGTTTCAAAATCACTGGTTTCAAAACAAGTGAAATTTTTTCTTGTTTTAGAATTAGGAAATGTTTGTTTAGTTGTTTGTAAAATAAAATAAGAGGGATGCTTCAATCTTCTTGTTTTAGTTTACAGTGGGCCTTTGCCGTAAATCAAAACAAAGGAATTGGACTGTCAAGTGGGCAAACAAAGCCCGGACAAGATTTTACTTTACATTGTATTACATCATTCCAAACAACTGAAAACACTGTAAAATGAAAGAATTATTTCAAATTACGCTGTTTTACGCTAAAACAAACAACCCTTTAGTGGGAGCCGAGAGGCAAAGGCTCCAGAGGAGAGTCAGCACTGGATTCTCGGGGACCCAGAATTGACTTAGACCTCTTCCTTTCTCAAGCCAAGTGGCAGCAGGGGTCGAGGGAAGCGGATTCCTGACCTCGGAAAGAGGTAAGAGCCCCTGGTGGATTCCTGAGGGTTTTGACATGACTTAGACCTTTGTCATCTAACGAAGCAATGGGTCTTCTTGGGCCCGTTCGGCTTTCAAAAGCCTTCTACAGAAGGGCCCACAGGCGTTGATTGACGTAGCTCACCTTACTGTGCAGCTGGCCCTTGTGGATGCTCTGGGCCAATCCATATTGGGCCCATTATTGGGCTGAGCAGGTTTGCCCCCTTCAATAATGGAACCCCTGCACTTTAAAAAATTTCACAGTTATATGCTCGCAACAACCTTTGTTTGCAAACTATGGTTAAAAGACAAAAATGACAAACCTACCATTGAGTCATAAGAAAGTATGTTATCACAGGGACTTGTGAGATCACAAGATTCTTAAGGTTATTTTCAGTGCTTTATATTTGATTACATTTTCTGTAGCATATTTGGCAAATATCCTTAGTAGTTGATGCTCTGGGGAGGAGGAACAATATAACCGCAACATTTCTGGTAATGTTGGCGTATCTATAACAATACCACAAAGTCAGAGGAACGGGTATAAATACATTGTTTAAAGGGGTATATATGTATATCCCAAAAAAAACATACTCATTCAAAATACAATATGGACCAAATGTACCTCAATTGTTAGTAGGAGGTTTTTAGATAGGTTGACGCTTTGAGGGGAGAGCTCAGCATCAATCCTGAGCAGGTGGTATTATTTCATTCATATGCCCCTCAACATTTCCCAGTCCATATGTCCCTCGGAGGTGGGAGAGTTAGATAATACATTTCAAGGGCAACCGTGAGGTCACAGTATCGAATCCCACCTGTCGACATACCCGCAGAGGGCACCAACTTGGGGATCACATGAGTTCCGACCTTACGGACTTCGCCAGGTGGAGGGCCCATTGCCTGAGAGATGTTTGGAAAGCCTATGGCTTGGGGTACTGGTGATGCAGGGTTCGATCCTGGGTTTGTGGATTTACTCTAAGAATTCAGAAAAAAGAAAAAAAAAAAAACACTTCCCAATCCATATCAACGCAAAGTAAACAGAACCACGAGAAAAAGAAGCAACACCTAGATCCAACTCCCATCCCAACATATCTATCCTATGAGCCACATTTGTGTGGAAGTTCAAACGAGAGGAAGTAAGCTTCTAAGCAAAATTTATCCCCTCAGCTTCTGTACTACTCGTTTACTCTTTCATTTACCAAGATTTTACAAATATTCCCCCCTACAGCTTCTGAGAACATAATTGAGACATCTGTACATCTGACATGTGAACAGGGAATACTAGAACCCAGTTAGGGCCATGGATGGGGAATGATTTTGAATGAACATTCATCAAGTACTTTATGACATGGAAATGTGAAGAACATACCAAAACAAACTAGCCAACTGTAAGTTTGATAAAAGTCAGTTTTGTGCAGTTACACTCTTCCTCGTTGTAAACATGACAAAAAAATTTACCTTACTCGTTGTAAACATGACAAAAATTTTACCACAGAGTGCTTTTAGTGGCCACAAAGTTATCAAGAATAACAATCTTGCTAGAGAATGAAAATGTTCATTTTGGAGATCATTACATTGATTCATCCCAGGGAAGTTAAAGAAATCAAGAGGCACTAGATTCACTATATGCAGTGAGTAGAAAGGAACCAAGAAATTATTGAAGTCATAGATGGCAAAGAGTAGAGAACTGACATGAGAGGAAAGAAACATTCAACGGGCACAAAGATATGCGGAGAAGTGTCAATGTCCACACCAGTATTCATTTCGGTCAATGCGAAAACAGAGGAAATAAAATCATCTTGTTAGATGCTAACTTGACGCATATATGGTATGCTGACTACATTCCAAGCAAAAGGTAATATAAAGAAGAGAAAGGAAGCCAAGAAAGCCAGAGGTGTGATTCTCCTGCTTTGGTTATTTTGGTGTGCTCCAAAGATACGAGGCTGCTAATGAAATCCCAACAAAGAGATCTGAACCCTTTGCTTCACGATCAGTCCTCTCCTACCACAGAAGAGTACAGATGTTTTCGGTTACTCATGCTCCTAAAGAAGCCAAACAAATGCAGGATGGGCCAATCAAGATGCATCTACATTCCATTTGCTTTGATGTTAATGTCACTGGAAATAATGATGACATACTGATGTAAAATGTCACAGTATCCAGTATCCACAAAGACATTGCTACTTCACAAACATCTCACATGAAACCCAGTTTACAGCTTGTCAACCATGAGAAAAAGGGTATTAGAGAAGAAGAACATTTCTAACATCTCTTAGCAGGAAATCATCACCAATTTGTCATGAGCTACACCCTAATTTTACACAAGACAATGGCAGGCAGACTTAAAATGGACAAATAATTTGACTTCAGTCAAGCTGCAGTCTAATAATAAGACCGATGAGAACTTCTTAACTTGCTCTCTTTCATTTACATGTGAAATCACATAATCTTCTGCACATCCAGGTGTGAGATGCTGATCCTTGTAGTGTAATGGACATTCTGCACATCTAGGTCAGCACTACACAGATATCTAGATAACAATGCCTCACCCAGCAAATCCCCACACAACTGTACATAATGTGAGCATATTCCATGAAAACAATCATTCTCTAATTAATCATGTGCCATTTCCATATGTAAAAAGAAAAGGTGAAGGCATTTTGCTGAAACATAGATAAGACAGAGAATGCTAATGGTATAATTTCTCCAACAGCAATGTCCGGTGATTTCCTTGAGAAGAATGGGATATTAAGCAAACACATTTTGAAAATGTCATTCACAACACAGCAATGTCCGGTGATTTCCTTGAGAAGAATGGGATATTAAGCAAACACATTTTGAAAATGTCATTCACAACCAAATTATACTCCGTACTTTTTTCTTGCTTTGAAACAAAAGAAAAGGAATTTCACTGAAACATACACAAGAAAGAGAATATTATTTTGAGTACGATTCTACAGCAAGGGACAAGAAGAACAGCATATTTTGCTGAGAAAAAATAGAACACTCTACAATTGCATTGAACACCACCTCCCACCAGAGGGAAAAGAAAGTGCGACGGAAACAAGAAACAGACAAAATAAGAAGGAAAACGCAAGGGGAGAAGACCTTGCTACTGCTGCAGGTTCCCAGCTCCGCTCTGCTGCCAGAGGTTGATGATCTCGGTCGCCTGGTTGAGGAGGAGGATCATGCGCTTCTGGGAGATCCAGGGCTTGCTCTCCAGCAGGGCCTTGAGCTCCTCCCAGGCATCCTTCCGGGGCCAGAAGCAGTAGGGGCTCAGTGGGACGGTGCCATGACCCGCTATCACATGGTCCAGGGCCAGCCCAATGTTCTTCTCCATCCATATGAACTTAAGCACCACCCTTGGCTTCCCCTCATTCCCCTTCACCACCACCTCCAGCCTCTGCACCACACAGAGACACCAGAAGAACAAATCATTGGGCCAACTGATGAGGCAAGAATGAACACATAGTTACTCTCTCTTTACATGTCATTGAACTGAGTTGCTGACCTAAAATTTAAATGGAGTGGCTCAAAACTAATATACGCATAGAGTGATCCATGAGTGTATGTGACTAAATGGCCTTTGCTTCAACAGAGTGGCTGAAGCTGCAAGGCCAAATGAGGGGAAATCCAATGAGCAAACGGACTCCAATATCATGTAATGAACAGAAGCGTCGACCAAAAACTTGAGTTTGTGTGAAGAGATCCAGACCTAATAAGCACAAAGAATGAATTGTGATTACCCGGTATGAGGAGGCTAAACGGCTTTTACTGCACCACATAAAGACTCACCAGAAGGAAGGAAAGAAGTATTTTCTCTTAATAGGACACGCCCTTAGAAACAAAAACAAACTGTTACCGAAACTAAAGAGACAAGAAGGACCCAAAGCTACCATCTTTTTGCAGCACACAAAGACCCATCAGACGAAAATTGTTATATTCTGCAGAGTCCCAGGGCGCACATCAGATACCTACCCGTCCCCCCTTCCGGAAAGCGAGTAGGGACGCCAATGGGACGAGAATGAGAAGAAAGCTACCTCGTTTCCTTCACCCGCCAGAAGAGAAGGAACAGGGAACCCCCCCGAAGACAAGGATTATTTCCCCTCAATCCACAAAGCCAGAACCCGAATCAGACGTATCCTTGGAATAAAACAAACAGGAGGACCAATGGAACAAGAAGGAACGCAAAGCTACCTCCTTTGCTTCATCCACGGCGTCCGGGGTCATCTCCAGTGATTCCTCCGCTGCCTCTGCGGCTCCCGTGGCCGCCGAGCGCGGTAGGCGTGCTGTTAACGGCAGTCTGCTGCTCCCGCCGAGCATGCCGTCCGCCACGAAGGTTGCGCATGGCGGGACGGCACTGGCGTGGGGCCGGTGGGGGCGAGGGCGAGAGGGGTTTGAGCGTTGGGCGGCGGGGGCGACGGCCCGGGCGGCTGCAGCGGTCGACGCGCACAGCATCTTCGCAGGGAAGGGATGTCCGCGGCAGCTGCTGCTGTCGAAGTGGATAAGGGGGCTGCCGTGTAATGCGGTAAAGCCCGCGGGAGGGAGAGCCGAGTGTGTGAGAAGTTTTTATCTTTCTCCTTTTTTGTTCGTGGAAGATTTTTATAATGCTTTTAGAAACCTTCTAAAAAATTTTAGACAAATACAAAAAAGAGTCATACTTGTTGTAATGTTTTAATGTGGATTGCAATGCCTAAGTCATTGCCGTCTGTTAATGGATCAAAGGCTGGGTGGCGAGGGGGTCAGTTTTTTATTTCTTTTCAGATTTTTAAATTTTTTTAAATATTTGATAAAAAATCGGACGATACAACCAATAAATTCGAGTCATCCGAGTTGACTATATACTTTTTTGATAAAAATCTTTTTTCTTTTACATGCAAATTGAAGTATTTCTTAATTTTTTTTTCAAAAGAAAAATATAGCCAACTCGACATGAATTCACTAACTGTATTGTCTGACTTTCGATCGAACACTTCAAAAAAAGTTTAAAAATTTTGATAAAAAACAAAACAAAAAAAAAATAGTCCCCTCACCACCAAGTGGGCCATTGAAAAAAAAATAGCCCCCTCACCACCAAGTGGGCCATTGGGCAACCATCCATCAGATGATGGCAATGCTTTAGGTGGAGGCATTGCAGTAAAAATTACTTTATAAAGAATGAGAATTAGTTATTTTTGCAAATTTTTTTAAACAGATTAAACTTGCCTGACGGGAAAGTAAAAATCCCTCCATTATCCGAAGACGAAGAACTCACATAGGATCTACATTCATAAATTCAAAATATTCTTACTATGTGCATATATTATTTTGTTGAACTTTGGAAACAAGCAATATAAAATAAATTTATTAAGTGAAGGTTAATCATTTTGTCATGATTGTTCATACAACATTTTGGTACAGTGGTATTTGACATGTTAATCTAGATACATAATTGAAAAGACCTCCATTTATAATATTTTAACTATGCAAGATAAGTCAAAGCTATGTTTTATAATTTTATAATCTATATCATCTTTAAATTGCTTTATGAACTTGACGTACTATTCCTCATTTTCTTTCATTGTTGAAAGGAAAATAATTTCCTCTACAAAAATGTTTTTAAGATTATCATTTTTAGCATCTTATTAATAATTTATAATGCCAAAATTTCTTAAAATATAGTTGTGTGATTCTTATCGACTATCGTCTTGGAATGTGATGAGACAAAGCTTTATTGATGAGATTATTTTATATTTAAAGTGCACTTTGAAGAAGATCAAGATTTTGTTAAAATTTTGACAATAATGTTAGTCTTAGGTGGCTTACAAGCCAATATGACACTGTAATCTCGTTCATATTTATTAATATAATGGCATAATATTTATTATGTGTAAATCATATTAATTATCGTCTCATAATGAAATCCGTGAATATGTGCGATAGTGATCAGATTATGATGAGATCATACTAGTGAGACTGATCACTTAAACACACATATTAATCGTTCCTAATCGGAGGATATCCAAGAAAGACATTTGATATCCGGTTAGACTAGTACAGATTACTCATGCTCATGCGATGAGGGTGACTGATCTTATAGTCACTTATGTAGAGACACTAAGGCGAACATGTAGGTGCACATTGGAGAATGAGTTCACTGAACTGATCCGACTGAAACGCTGGATGGTATTGTACCTCACTGTCAACCAGCTTGATTCTATTGTCGCAGTTGCGTGGATGGTCTTCGGACCTGAGACACCAAAGACACATTGTTGGTGGACTTTTGTGTTTTGACTTTGGTTTATGAATCTCTAACCATGGGATTCTAAACAACCAATAATTTGGTACAATGAAATACCGTCAAAGGGAATTGAGTGTCAATAAGGAATCATTCGCTCTCAGTACGATGAGATAGAATGTTCTAGGAAGGATGCGCGAAAGTGCCTGGTCAGGGCATACGATAATATCGAGAAAGGAGTTTTCCGATATTCATCAGCGGCATCCAATCCAAGTGAGTCGACCGGTTAAGATTTGACAGTACGCCATATCCTGAGTTGACTCGAGTGCATTGTACGAATGAAGGATTATATCCACACGGTAACTGTCAGCGAAAAGGTTCCAAGAGTAGGTTACTTAACCCCGATACCTTCCGAATTCACGCGGTGTTACTTGGCACCCAACGTGATCGGAGGCCCGATCGAATTCGATGTGCGACATCAATTCGATTGATTAATTAATTAATAAAGAGTTATTAATTGATTAATAAAGTCAGTAAGGAGTCACTGGGCTTATTGGACTATTAACCGGACTGGTAATTGGGCCTAGAGGGTCACACGCAGATGATTCTCAAGGCGATGGATAAATAAACCGGAGGTTTTTATGAAAAACCGCGTGGTTAGTATAAAATGTAGCGAACAGGCTGAGCAGGCCAAACTGCTGCTAACCCTAGCCGCCCCTCCTCTCTTTTTCTCTCTCTTTGGTGCCCCAGAAGAAATCGGATCCCCGGATCTGCTCCGCCGCTTCTCTGAATCTCGTTCGACGGGAAATCGTCCGCGCGTTGCGGCGAATCACGGACACTTCGTGGGCTGTGAAGAACGAGGAACGTGAGGATATCCGTCGCGAGGAGGATCACGTGGATTTCGCTAGAGGCCAGGCGCCTGCGTGACTTGCGGTGTTGCACCGACGGAACCAAACAGTTGCGGATTCGAATCCGCACACGGTAAGATCTGATAATCCGATTATCAGTATTTTAGATTTTTCGAAATGGGAACGAATCTCCGTTTTTATTTTATTTCTGCTGCCGGGAGATCGGGAGAAACTCCGAGAACCCAACAGTGGTATCAGAGCCAGGTTCCATTATTTCTCGTCCCGTTTCGGTTTCCAAATTAATCTTCCATGCGTTATTCCATGCACGAATTCGACTACTTTTGCGGGATCTATGTTTATATGATGAACACAATAATAATTGGATTATTGTTCTGCAAAATCGAATTTTTTATTGGGGTTTTATAGTGTTCTTCGTGGGACAAAGAACGACGGTTTCGGCGGCCTCATTCGAGCTCCTAAGCGTTGGGATGGCAGATTGGAACCCAGGATCATCTGGCGAAAATCTCCGGCCATCACTGGGCTCCTCGCTGGTGCCAGAGAAGTCGTTGGTAGGGCCTCCATCTTCTTCCTCTTCTTAAGTTTTTTATGAAAAACAGAAATTCAAAAGGGGAGGATTTTGGGGCTCGGGCAGCTTTAATCCGGCCGGTAGGCTTGCCGGCGCCGACGCCGAGGACGACACCGGTGGGACCGGCGGCGCCCGGTACCAGCCGCCGGGAGGCCCTGGTTTTCCCCCCTGCCGTCGTATCACCACCTGTTAGCCGACTGGGGTTAGGGTTTCGGGTGCTGGGTTGGGGTTGAAAAAGGGGGTGAACCGGTGTGTGGGGCCCGGTCTCGAGCCGATCGGACTGGCCCGGGTCGGGTCCAGGGCCTGGTCGAACTAGGCCCGCACTAGACGCCCACTGTGGGCGCTTGGTCCGAGCCCTGGCTCGGCCAGGGCCCAAGCCTAGGGCTCAGCCCATGCGGCTGGACCAACCCTACCCTTATTTTTCCTATTTTAAACTATTTAATCCCCTATTGCCCATTTAAAATTGAATTAAAATTTGATTTTAATTTTAAAAGGGTTCAAAAGTATTTTGTAATTTAAATTGGGCTTATTAATGATTTATGAATCATTTAGATTAATATTTAGTTGTTAATTATTAATGTTAATTGTTAGTTTAAATGTTAAACTAATAATTAATCTTAATTAAACTAATTTAAGGGTTAAATTAGTTATTAATAATTATTAGTCTAACTGTTAGATTATTAATTATTATCTCAACTAATTGTTAATTAATTTGTAAGTTAGTTATTAATTTAAATGTTAAATCAATAATTAACTTAGATGACTAATTTAAATGTTAAATTAGTAGTCCTTAATTAATTATTGTTAATTATTAATTTAATAGTTAAATTAATGATAACTTTAATTATATAATCTAAGAGTTAGATTGATTAGTTAGTGTTAATTATTGATTTAAGAGTTAAATTAATAATTAACATTAATTGACTAATCTAAGTGTTAGGTTAGTAGTTAATAATTAATTATAGTTTATTATTAATTTAAGTGTTAAATTATTAATTAACTTTGTTAGACTAATCTAAGAGTTAGATTAGTTATTAATAGTCTAATTGTTAGATTATTAATGTGGTTAATCTAAATGTTAGATTGTTTAATTATTAGAAATGTTCTAATTTACATGGAATAATTTGGAATTATTAATTTGGAGTATGTGCACATGTGATATGTGTTTTATGCCTTTAAATTTGATTTAATTGCATGATTAAGTTAATTAAAAGTGTTTTCGAAATTCTAAATGCCAATTTTGATTGGAATCCATAGTTTTGAAAGCCAAAATGATTTATTTTGAAAAACTCATTTATTTTAACTATGTGATACGCTTATCATGTGCGGAATGTTTAAAACACACCGTGGTCATGGATATGCACTTATTTTATTATTCATGTGATGAATAATAGATGTGGATCATAGATATATGGATATTTATTAATTGTTAATAAATAGAGGTCTACGTACCTCTCTCTCTTACATACTTCGATGTAATTCTACCTCCCTCTCTCTTGTACTCGCCATAAGGCTTTCTTGAGTTTACGTGTAAATTCTAGAATTTAATGTAATCCGATTGGGGCAACCGAGGAAGGAGCGAGGATGATCCACAGATGCGACCAGAAAGGCGATGTGATGCAGATCCTTTGCCTGTGTGTTTGCTGATTCTCTAATGTAAATGTTATATTAGAATTGTGTGTGCGTTTGACTGTTGGCTCCAGTCAAACTCACTGTGCTATCCATGACCACACTTGACATGTATGAGATGCATTGTTTTATGTTTGATTGTGAATTAAAGTAGGTATAGTATTTAGTAAATATATACGATATATTTATATACTATCACCTAGGAGAGACCAAGTTAAAAGCTATCTTAATACCCTCGTTTAAATTCTAAGCCGTAACGTGAGTAGTTAAGAACTTACTACGTAGTCCACCATCGTTATAGTCATAGGATTCGAATCACTTTAGGCAGGTTTGTTGTGTTACTACAAGGCCTGTCTAATTGTGATGAGAGACTACGGCTATGGCATTAGATGCTTTTATGATCGGGGTAGAGGAACCATGTAGCTTTGTTGTACTATCCACAAGGACTGCATGCAAATCTATGCTCGTCACGTAACACTGGTTAGCTTAGATCAGAATTAGTGGCTTGTTGTGCTATCCACAAGGCCATTAAATCTCTGGGGACTGAAGATATGATCGGATATTGCAAGGAGTTGCAAGTTCCATGAGATGGGTGCTCTTTGATTGTCTTACAGCTTTCTTGTGCTGTCCACAAGATTGTAATGCAAGTCATTGAGATTCTCATCCCCACTAGGAGACTGTCGGCGTCTCCCGTTCTATATAGCTGAGGGTTATACAGTCCGTCGAAAATTAGTAGGAGTTAAAACATAAACAAAAGACTATGTCGTATTTTAATATTAAATAACTGAACATCTGCTAAATAGATTTTATTCATCTCCTGTAGGGAATTATGTCGTCGAATAACCCACTTCGTGGCATACTTGATGCCAAACGTTTGACTAGTTTGAACTACTCGGATTGGTTCAGAAACCTAAAAAATGTCTTCAGATTTGAGCACATTGACTATGTCCTAGGAGTTGATCCTCCTGCTGAACCGGCATTGGATGTCCTTGACGCAGAGATGATAGCTAACGATAAAAGATTGAAGGACAAAGACAAAGGAGTAGCAAAAGGTGACTGATTTTACTGTAAACAGTAGGGTCATTGGAAGAGGAACTGTAAGGAGTTCCTCAACGATAAAGATCATGGAAAAGTGAAGTTGTCTGAAGCTTCATATATCTATATGATAGATATCAACTTGTCAGTTAGAGATTCTACATCTTAGATATTAAATACCGGATATGCTTCTCATATCTGCCATGATGTGCAGATACTGACAAGTAAGTGCAAGCTGAGAAAAGGCAAGGTGAAACTGAGGCTAGGAAACGGCGCAAAAGTTGCGGCGGTTGCTGTCGGGACAGCAAACCTCAGGCTTCCATTGGGAGATGCCTTGTCATTAGAAGATTGTTATTATGTTCCTAGCATAATAAAGAGCATCATATCAATATCTTGTTTAAACAAGATAGGATATAGGTTGTCTATTGAGAATAGAAGTTGTTCGATTTATTATGGTAATAAATCGATAGCTTCGACATCTTTAGTCAACGGACTATATCTCTTAGATGTTTCTTGTTATAATCTTCATATTGATAATGCTCTTAAGAAGAGCAAGAATTGTGTAAACCAAGCCTACGTGTGGCATTGTAGACTTGGGCATATTGGTGAAAGCAGGTTGCAAAGGTTGCACAAGCATGGTTATTTAAATGCATTTGATTATGAATCGTTTGCGACATGTGAATTCTGCCTTATGGGAAAAATGGCAAAATCTCCATTTACTGGACATGGAAAACGTGTCAAGGACATTTTGGAACTAATACATTTGGATGTATGTGGTTCCATGTCCACCCAAGCCAAAGGTGGCTTTTCATATTTCATCATGTTCTCCGATGACTTCTCAAGATTCGGCTATGTGTACTGAATAAAGTAAAAGTCGAAAGCATTTGAGAAGTTCAAGGAGTTCAAAAATGAGGTAAAGAAGCAATTAGGAAAGAATATTAAAGCTCTTTGATCAGATCGGGGAGGAGAATACTTGAGTACTAATTTCACACAATTATTAAAGGATAATGGTATCCTTTCTCAGCTGACCCCTCCATATACACCACAGATGAATGGTGTATTAGAAAAGATGAATCGCACCTTGTTGGACATGGTGCGATCCATGATGAGTTTTTCGGGATTTCTAGTGTCCCTCTGGAGGTATGCTCTAGAGTCAGCAGTATACTTACTGAACAGAGTACCTAGTAAGTCTGTGACTTTTACTCTATATGAGATATGGAAAGACAGGAAACCAGAATTTAAATATGTTAAAGTCTGGGATTATCCTGCTCATGTAAAGAGGCATAATCCAGACAAGCTGGAATCACGAACTAATAAATGCAGGTTTGTGGGATATCCAAAGGAAACCTTTGGATACTATTTTTACCATTCTGGTGAACAAAAGGTGTTTGTCGGCAGGAAAGCTGTCTTTCTGGCAGAGGAATACTTTCTCCAGGAGGACAGTGGGAGTAAAATATTTATGGAAGAGGTTCCAGAATCCCAAACAGCTGCATTATTATCAGATGAGATATCAGTTCGTGAATCTGTTCAGGTACACATTGATGAGCCTCGTAGATCTGGTAGATTACCTAAACTACCCGAACGATATGTGGGACATATCGCTGAAGGTGAGTCTATGGTAGAATATAATGAGGATGATGATCCTAAAACCTACCAGGAGGCCATAGAAGGCCCAGAAGCCTGCAAATGGCAAGAAGTCATGAACTCAGAAATCCAGTCCATGTACACCAACCAAGTTTGAAACTTGGAGGACTTGCTCAAGAGTATTGTACCCATCGGATGTAAGTGGATCTTTAAAAGAAAGATTGGGGCTGATGGACGGATCGATACTTATAAGGCGAGGTTGGTGGTAAAGGGATACCGTCAAAGGCAAGAAATTGACTATGACGAGACTTTCTCACCAGTTACCATGATAAAGTCGATCAGAGTTTTACTCGCCATAGCTGCACACTTTGATTATGAAATCTGGCAGATGGATGTTAAGACTGCATTCCTCAATGATAACCTTAAGGAAGAGGTGTATATGATACAACCAGAAAGTTTCACATCCAAAGAATGTCCAGATAAAGTGTGCAAGCTTCAAAGGTGCATTTATGGACTGAAGCAAGCTTCCCGGAGTTGGAACATAAGATTTAACGAGGCTGTCAAGTCTTACAACTTGATTAAGAATGAAGATGAGCCTTGTGTGTACAAGAAGACCAGTGGGAGCGCAGTCACCTTCTTAGTTCTTTACGTAGTCGGAGGATATCCAAGAAGGACATCGGATATCCGGTTAGACTAGTACAGATTACTCATGCTCATGCGATGAGGGTGACTGATCTTATAGTGACTTGTGTAGAGACACTAAGGCGAATATGTAGGTGCTCATTGAAGAATGAGTTCACTGAACTGATCCGACTAATAAATTAATTAATGTTAATAACTATTAATCTAACTCTTAGACTAATAAATTAATTAATGTTAATAACTAATTTAACTCTTAAACAAGTAATTAACACAAATTAATTATTTAACCACTAATATAACTCTTAGATTATTGGATTAACATTAATTATCAACGTAACTCTTAAATCAATACTTAACAACTCATTATAAAACCATTATATTAATTAATTAAAATTAATCATCAATTTAACAATTAAACTAACAATTAGTTCCAATTAACTAATAACTACTAATTTAACATTTAAATTAGTCTATTAAAATTAGTTATTAATTTAACACTTAAATTAATAACAAATTTAATCAATTAACAACCTTTTGTTAATTTAAATGATTCCACAATCATTAATGCCCAAATTAAATAAAATGAAAAATAATTTTAATTTCAAATCCCTTTTGAATAATAAAATTAAATTCAATTGTTATTTAATTGGGTAATTAGGGGTTTAAATGGGTAAAGGGGGTCCAGCCAAGTGGGTTCATTGGCTCAAGCCACTGGTTCGGCCAGAAGCCTGAACCAGGGCCAAGCTAGGCCCCTGGCTCGAGCGAGGGCTTGAGCCCCTGGCTCATGCCTCCCCAGGCCCGGTCCAACCGAGTCTGGTCCGGTCCAATGGGACCGGCAGAAGGGCTCTGGTCCGCCCGGGCTTCTTCCCCAGCCCGAACCCTAAATCTGCAGGAGTTGGCGGCGGGGAAAAAGGTGATGCAGCACCGCCGCCAGGCCCCCGCCGGCGTTGCCCCAGCATCGGCGACTCACCCGACGTCGACAGGGCTGCTGGCGGTGGCCCAAGGCTGCGGTCCGAGCCCCTCAAAACACCCAAAAAATCTAGTTTTTGATGTTTAAAACCGATTTGGGGATGATTTTATAACCCTCCAAGGACATTCGGGCGCCAACAAAGATGCTCGGTGGAAAGTGGGGACTATCCCTTGGGGTTCCGGGATCCATGCCCGCCATCCCAACGCTAGGGAAGCATGTACGAAGTCACCGAAAAGTCCCGGTTCATCATCTCATGAAGAACACCAAAAACCCCAAAATAAAATTCGAAAAATTGCAGAAAAATAATCAAATTAACCGTGCTCATCGTATGAACACAGATCTAGCAATTAATCGAACATATATGCATGGAATAACACATGAAATATTAACTTTGGAAACCAAAACGGGATGAGAAACAGTAAAACCTGGCTCTGATACCACTGTTGGGTTCTCGGATTTCTTCGGATCTCCCGCGTAGCGGAAATAAAAATAAAATGGAGATCCGATTTTCGTTTCGAAAAACTAAAAATCACGATAACCAGATTATCGAATCTTACCGTGTGCGGATTCGAATCTGCAACCGTTCGGTTTCGTCAGTGCAACACCGCACTAGTGGAGTACACGCGATCCTCCTCGCGACGGATATCCTCACGTTCCTTGTTTTTCGCAGCCACAAAACCTCTGCCGGTCGCCGCAACGATCGCCGCAACGCGCGGACGATTTCCCGTCAAACGGGAGTCGGAGAAGCGGCGGAGCAAATCCGGAGATCCGGATCTGGCCTGGGATGCCAGAGAGAGAGAGAGAGAGAGAGAGAGAAACAGAGGCGGGGGCGGCTAGGGTTAGCAACAGCTTGGCCTGCTCAGCCCGTTCACTACATTTTATACTAACCGCACGGTTTTTCATAAAAACCTCCCGTTTATATAAACCCACTTATTTATCCATCGCCTTTAGAATCAGTTGCGTGTGACCCTCTAGGTCCAATTACCAGTCCGATTAATAGCCCAATAAGCCCAGTGACTCCTCACTGGCTTTATTAATCAATTAATAACTCTTTATTAATTAATTAATCAATCAAATTGATGTCGCACATCGAATTCAATCGGGCCTCCGATCACGTTGGATGCCAAGCAACACCGCGTGAACCTGGAAGGTATCGGGGTTAAGTAATCCACTCTTGGAACCTTTCCGTCAACAGTTACCGCGTTGATATAATCCTTCATTCGTACAATGCTCTCGAGTCAACTCAGGGTATGGCATGCTGTCAAACCCTAATGGGTCGACTCACTTGGATTGGATGCCGCTGATGAATATCGAAAAACTCCTTTCCCGATATTATCGTCCGCCCTAGCCAGGGACTTTTGCGCATCCTTCCAAGAGCATTCTCTCTCTAAGTACCGAGAGCGAATGATTCCTTATTGACACACAATTCCCTTCGACGGTATTCCGCTAAACCCGATCCTTGGCTGTTTAGAATCCCGTGGTTAGAGATTCATAAACCAAGGTCGAAGCACAGAAGTCCACCGACAAGGTGTCCTTGGTGTCTCAGGTCCAATGACCATCCACGCAACTGCGACTATAGAATCAAGCTGGTTGACAGTAAGGTACAATACCATCCAGCGATTCAGTCGGATCAGTTCAGTGAACTTATTCTCCATTGAGCACCTACAGATTCGCCTTAGTGTCTCCACACAAGTGACTTATAAGATAAGTTACCCTTATCATATAAGCAAAAGTAATCTGTACTAGTCTAACCGGATATCCGATGTCCTTCTCGGATATCCTCCGACTAGGAACGATTAAGAATATGTGTGTTTAAGTGATCAGTCTCATTAGTATGATCTCATCATAATCTGATCACTATCGCACATATTCACGGACTTCATTATGAGACGATAATTAATACGATTTACACATAATGAATATTATGCCATTATATTAATAAATGAATGAGATTACAAAGTCATATTGGTTTGTAGGCCACCTAAGACTAACTAGCAAGTCTATATCCGCCGCTTCTCCGAATCCCGTTCGATAGGAAATCGTCCGCGCGTTGCGACGATCATTGCGGCGAACGATAGAGACTTCGTGAGCTGCGAAGAACAAGGAATGTGAGGATATCCGTCGCGAGGAGGATTGCGTAAACTCCGCTAGAGGCCGGGTGCTTGCGCGGCTTGCAGTGTCGCACTGACGGAACCGAACGGTTGCGGATTCGAATCCGCACACTGTAAGATCTGATAATCCGATTATTGGTATTTTAGATTTTTCGAAACGGGAATGGATCTCCGTTTTTATTTTATTTCCGCTGTGTGGGAGATCCGGAGAAACCCCGAGAACCCAACAAATAAGCAATATTCTATTGTACATTCTGATCACGATAATTCTAATTCAATTAATTGTTACTTGTATCTCCATCTATGCGCTTAAGGCTCTATGTCATGTATCTCTTTTTATAGGAATATATTTTTTTCTTATTCCTTTACTTAATGAGTTATCACCACTTACCAATTTTATTTAGACAAACATAGAATAAAAGTGGTCGTGTTTAAGTTACAAGGAACAATATTTTCTTGTAGAAAATTTTCCTAATGTGATATTTCATCTCTACATGTTTTGCGTCTAAAGTGAAATCAACTTTACAATACACTTAATGTTTTGCAATATTATTAATGGTCTCCACACTAATGGAATGCAATATGCATGTTTGTTTCATATTGAATATAATCTTACAACTATTTAAGTTTCTTCTTATTAACGCTTAATACTTATAGGCTTTATGTAACGACCTGCCACACTATAACCAGATATCTGATTATTAAATGGGTTTCAGATTGTTATTTGGAACTAAACCAGGATCACAAGAAAGTCTGGAGAATATGTGATAAATTAAGCTAAACCAACAACTAAAGTATAAAAGTGTAAAGTAGAAAGTGTAGGAAATAAAAGTTATTACAGTCTAACTTGATTCAACAAATAAATACAAAGTCCACAACTGAAAGGAAATAATAGTGCGTATAGGCCAAATATAAATGGTACAACTACATCGGGACATATCCCGGAATGATAGCTGTTGGTGCACAACCCAAGACGAAACCCGCAACTCCTATGCTCGCCAAGAACCCTCATTTGAAAGGCAGGGAGTGAACCATACTGGAGAATGGGCTCAATAGATTGCTGGACAAAAGTGTGTGCTATTGAAATTTTCTCAGATTTTTCGGACAAATAATTATAATTTTCGGCTAATAAAACTATTTTTTAAAGACAAAAAATGAACAAATAAAGCCGAAAATAGCAAACATATTCATAAAATCAAACTTGCTGAACATATCCAAGAGGTCAAAATAATCATAAGCACAAAGTTTCATATAATTCTGACATCAAACGAATGATTTAGAATATCAAATGACATATAAATAACTTAAGTCAAATTGGACCAATCGAATAAATAGCAGAATAATAAAAAAATAAAATCTAAAATTTATGAGATTTTATCATAAGGTATAACAGGTCAAAATCAAAGTGTGTTCAAAATTTCAAGTCAATCGGCTAAGGAACAAAAGAGTTATGATCAATTTAAGTTCAAGTTGAAAATTTGTCGCTGCTTCTGAAAACTGTAGGTATAGGTGCTGAAAAACATAGCTATAGGTCTTGAATTTTCAGATTATAGGATTTTGCGAATTTGATAAATATTCATCGATCAACGTGAAATCTAAAGTCATACATTGGTAGATTATGGTTCTAGAAAGTATGTTTGATTACTTTTGAAAATCAAAACAAAGTTTTTATATTACTACAAAATATCATTCAATAGGTTATCATCACCTATCTCAAGAATACGAAGAACATTCCTTTCTAATGTCTTTCAATCACCTTCTATCACTTCAAGCTCAGTTTTCTTGTTATCTAAGGCTTCTCCTACGGCCTCTAAACATCAAAGAACAACAATCAATCTATTAGAATTAATTTTCAAACAGAATTAAGTCAAAATACTTCTCTTTCTCATGAAGAACACTATGTTCTTACCTTTTATCTTCGAACTGCGTGGAGGAGGCCTTATGCACGACCTTAAGGCCTCATATATACTATTTTGGCTTTCTAATACTATCCAGATTAAACCCCAAGGTTGCCAAGTCGAACTCAAACTGTAGCTTCCTTAACCAAAAAGCTAAAGTGTTTCGATTCAAACTAGGAACTTAGATTTTCGTACAGAATGGGTTTCCTTTCATAAACCACCTCCGATTCGACCCATTAAACGTCGAAACTAGCTCTTGGTCTTTTTGACAAAGTGTTAGTATTTTATATCCTCATTCTAACCATATATGCCATATCATTGTTGGTTTTTTGTGCGCGAAGTTATTGCGTTCGAAATACAACATTTTCTCACAGTTTTCAGATCCGAAAATTTGAGTAAGTGTTGGAAACTGACTAGTCTCCTAATTGGGTCAGTACTGGGTTTATTGGATTTGTTTTGACTTAATTAATTACTTACCTATTATAAATCTATTATTATATCATTAAATAAATTCAAATTATTTTAACCTATTAATTAATTTAATTAAGCTTATTTAAATCTAATTAGGCTTAATTAACCTTGGCCCATTAACAAATTAATGGGCTGAAGATCTAAGATATAACATGTCCAATGATTGGGTGAATTCAAACAAGGAGGAAGTTTGCGTACTTACTAGGCAGTCACCCCGACAGAGCCTTTTTAGTGGCGGGGGGCTTGGCGAACCCGCCTCCTCTAGTGACGAAGAATGCACAGCCACTTATGGCATTGAGGCCGACTCCTCGGCACCTTCTATGCCTTCTTCAGCGCCTTCCTTGGCGCTATCTTTGCCTTCTTCAGCACCCTCCTCGGCGCCTTCTTCGCCTTCTTCAGCACCCTCTTCGGTGCCTTCTTTGCCTTCCTCGGCACCTTCCTCGCCTTCTTCAGCACCCTCCTCCTTACCTTCTTCGCATTCCTCTTGCTATTGGATGTCGATGTCGACGCCAGGTCTCCCGAGGTGGGCAAGTCCACCTCTTCCGGACCACTCACCTCTAGATTTAAAAGGGCTGCTCTCCCCCGAAACACCTGCGCCAGTGGAAGACGAAACTCGAACAACCCCTCTGCCGTCCGAGGGTTCATTCGGGACGTTGCCAAGATGGCTGTAACATCCTGCTTCCTTTCCTGCCATCGCCAGCAAGGCTCCCTTGGACCGTCTCCCGACGGTAGCACCCTTTCGTAACTAGGCCTCGAGCGTGTTGGGTACAGAATGGGGTCGGACCTACTCGAGGTCAACCGGTTGCCCCTCTGCTTGATCCGCCTCTCGACATTCGGGCGGCGGTACTCACGAACTACGCCTGGTTCGGCTATAGTCACTCCAGCGACCCCACTGGGATCCTGAGGGGAGGCCATAGCAGAAGCCTCCCACCTCACTTGCTGGGGGCGGAGCAAGTGCCGATCCCTGAGGCATGAGTAAAGCTACTGGTCGGCTACAGAAAGAAAAAATAGGAAGATAGGTTATAAATCATAATCAAGTAGCACTTACCGGGGACCGCCATGCCGCTCAGGTTTGTTGCCACTAATCTGTCTTCTGTCATCACCACACCGAAGTAGCACTTACCTAGGACCGCTAGGCCGCTCAAGTTTGCTACCACTAATCTGTCTTCTGTCACCACCTCACCGATGTCAGGAGGGCACCCTTGCTGAAGATTCACCACTATGTCAATATCCTCTTTAGGGATCGACGGTAGTGGAAGGTCAAGAGAGGGCTCGACAGCGAGGTCCTTGAAAACAATAGGAAATGGCCAGCGTCCTCCTTCTCGCTCGGTCACCCAAAAGAAGCGATCTTTCCAGTGAGCAACCTTATTGAACCTGGTGAGGGAAAACAAGGCCTTATCTTAGGCCTCGAACTACACAAACCCTCAATTGTCAGCCTTCGCCCCTCTCTTCGGCTGAAAGGCGAACTGCAACATTGCAGGCGAAGGGTCCGCGTATCCAAGCTCTCTCGCCTGGATGAAGAACGCCATTATCGGGCACCAAGAATTGGGCATGATCTGCCTTGATGCCAACTAGATGTAGTTAAGCAACCTCTCTACGTACGCGGCGACTGGTAGGCGGAACCCCGCATCAAACATGGCCTCGTAAGCCATGAACGAGCGAGTCCTCCTGCTGAAGATGCGCTCCTCGGGTTGAGGAACGCTGAGTCGGTACTCTTCTAGGATATGGAATTTCACCCGGATCTCCACCAGGTGACCTTTAGAGCAGGTAGAATCCCGCATAACCCCCTGGGCATATGACATATCTCTGGACACCGGTGCTAAACAACGGCTCATCGAGAGGCAGGGGATGGAAAAACAGATGATTAGAAGGGGATTTGAGGTGGAAGAGCGAGCCCAAGAGAAGTCGTGTGTAGAATTTTGCTCGAAGTGGTTCTCCACCCGTGGTCGCAAAGCAGGTTTTATTTCTTCTCAGAGCCTGTTGGAAGCATCCGTTCATAGGAAGCCCTTCGCCTCCTTTAGCAGATGAAGAGACGTTCGCCTCGGGCAGACGCGACCGCCGAATCGGCGCTCGCCTGTAGGTGTGACACGTATCGTTTTTGAATCATGACCTCTCGCCCTTGTACAGAGGGTCGGGACTCTTTCCCGTTCGCATTAAATGCGTCGACCCACCTGGAACTCGACTACTTCAAAGGCCGCGCACCGCCCTTCGAAGCAGGTGGGCTAGTGAGAGGGCCCGATTCAATCTGGCCCATATGCTGAGTGGGCTGGCCCGATAAGAGGCACCCAACACTCCTGTCGAGGCCCAGGGGGTCCTCCTGGCCCATGTGAACAGGTTCTCGCGGGAGGCCTTTGGATCCGAAATAGACCGCGACGTCCTACAGGACGTAGGGGAACTTCCTTAAAGGAAGTCCTTTCCGAACCCTTCTCTGATCTATTGATAAGGGAAACTAGCACCAGATAAGGAAGTCAAAATCCCTCCCCATCCGGGAGCGGGATCGGACTTACTTTATACGTCCTCCTTGCGGACTCTCTGATTGCCTTCAACCTACTCCTATAAAGGGAACCTCGCAGAAACCTCACTATTGGTGCCTTTGCTCTCTCCTACGTCCTGCCTTAGGCATCGGAGAGGGTTCTCCCGAATTGAAATTGGGGACTCCCTTGACCTAGTATCTCTCTTGCAGGGGCGGTGGGGAGATCTCTGTGATTTGGAGGAGTTCTAGCCGCCCGATTCAGATTGGACGAATCTCCGACCCAACAAGATGCATAATATATATTTCAGTGTGTTACTTAAATATATATACTAATATATTTATACTATTATGTTTAACTATTATACTTCTTAGTTAACTTATATACATAGCTAACTATATTTAACTAATATACTTATTTAACTATATTCATACTATATGTACTTTGTATAACTATTCTAATACTCATATATTTAATAAAATTTAACTATACTAAATATACTTTGTTAAATATAATTAACTACATTTAACTATTATGCATTCGTTATATTAACTAAGTAAATATTGAATACAATAGTTACATACCTAAATAGTTATGTATATTAGTTAACTATATATTCTATTATATTAGTTAAGCACTTGTATACGCTTAATACTTGAGGATAAATAACCATTAATGGCGACAATTTAATAAATACCGTAAAAAATATTACTATTTGCAATGGTTTTTTTACTAGTCGCAAATAATGAATATTAGCGATGGCTATATATCTAACCGTCGCTAATAACCTTTATTTGCAATTGGTAAACAAAACCGTCGCTAATAAAAACTATTTGCAACGGATAAGTGCTAGCCGCTGCTAATAAAAAAATATTAGAGATTGCTAACAACTTGATCTTCACAAATAAAGTGTATTAGCGACGGCTGCTCATATAGCCGTCAATAATATTCATTACTGGCGATCAATTAATTTTAATCGTCGCGAACTTAGAATATTTGTGACGGTTCGATGTCAGCAGCCGCTAACAAAAAGTATTAGCTATCGTTGATAATATACTGGTTGTAATTAATTATAATTGTGATGGCTGTAGTAGTAGCAGTCGCTAATATTCTTTAATAGCGGCCGTTCAAATTTTAACTGTCGCAAATATTTTTTATTAGCGACTGACCAATTTTATCCATTACAAATGTTTATATTTGCCACGCCTTCTTTCTAGCCGTCGCAAATATGTTATTGGCGACGGAGTTTTTTACCAGTTGCTAATATTTCGTCGCGAATACTTATACATTATATGCTTATGCTTGAGAAAAATTACTGAACAAGTTTAAAATTGAATCACAACCTTAGGAATGGGCCAACTCATTAGGTTCGATAGGATCGGCTAATCCTTTAGAATTCGAAAGACCTTTGATCTGGTGATTCCAGTAATCGATACAAACCAGCTATATGATCAATTATTAGTGTTCTTATTTTAATGGGATGGGATGCATTTCACACAAGAAGGAAATTTGATCCGCCAAACTCTGAATAAGCAAAATGATGTAAAATGCTACAAAATAAATATTTTATGATAATTGTCTAACGTTTAGTGGGGGTAGATACTTTGGTTTGTCATTTAGTAATTCATTTTTCTCCAATTTTCAGTTTCAGTTCTAACTTGCCTCAAACCAACATTCAATCGCCTTAAAACTAGTTATTTTAAAATTAAAAGATTATGTCATTTTATCACACACTAACAAGACTTGGATGAAACTTATAGAAAGGGCAAGAAGCCAATAGATATGAATGGTAAATACCCAATCAACTGGCTCTTTTCTTGGTAACCACATCCTTGGGAAGTGAATTTTCTTCACATTGAAGTATGTGAACTAATGAACACGGAAACTCAGATATAGTATAAATAAAATTAGAATTACAATTTACCAATAATCGTTATCATTGCCTCCAGTAGCACATCATTAGAAATTTGATATTGACGGGCGATTTTTAATTTGTAGCTTTATCTACTTCAATTTGCTCTAGACCAAAGACATCATTAATTCCCCAAAGGCATTCAATACAAATTAAACTATATATGAAAACGGATTCTTAGTTAATTTGGACCCAAAAGATTTGGTCGAGCCAATTTCCACACTTGGTCTTATATGACACTTTGGCAATAAAAGACTATGACATGCATGAGATAAACAATTAACCTGATATTCAAAACATAACAAGATAGCTGCTCTAGAAGATCTCACTTTCTAAATTACACTTGAAACATATGAAAAACGAAGCTACATCTATTCGTGAATCCAATAACTATTCTTGACCAACTATTAAGAATGTTATAAGATGGACGTGAACGGTGATGAAGTGGTGCATGTTCTACTTGCAATCGTCTTCTCAATCTCTACTTCTATCAAGATAACATTCCTCAGCGAGTCATGTCTCCTTCCACAGCAGGCGGCAAGGTCAACGGTCGGCCTGCCCTTTCCATGCTGGCTTTCCAGCCTATTAATTGACCAAGTACGCCAACCGAATCAAGAAAAATGTGGGTGATCCAGCAAAAGAAAATATTATAAACACGTAGGTAGCTTCATAGATTTGTTTGGCATAAATAAGAAAGAAAAGGAATGTTGAAGCGAGGCTGAGAGAGAGATAAATCTAGAAGTTGACCAATAAATAAGTAGATACATACCTACATATACAACACGATAGGCATGAAATAGATACATAGATGGATATAAATAAACAAATGAAGATATAAACATATAAACTTATAGAGGACGGGGAGAGAGAGAGAGAGAGAGAGAGAGAGAGAGAGAGAGAGAGAGAGAGTTACCCCTACGAACGTCGAACCCGCGGCGGCTGAGTTCCCGGTACTCCTGGCACAGTGCGCACGACTCGCAGCAGCAGTGGACGAGGCAGTCGGCGCAGGGCGTCTCCTGCAAGAAGAAGAGCCTTCGCATCTTCGACCGGTAGATGCACGAATACATGCAGGGCCACCCCGTCACGCACATGATCAGCGCGTACAGCGCTCCACTAGCCCCGCACGCTGCCATGCATATATAAAGTTCTTATCACACTGACATTGTAACATACGTAAATAAATTCCTACATCTATCTGCCCACTAAAAGAGACTATTCCGATCTGAAAAAGGAAAAAAATTAACGGTAAAGCTGATCATGCCCACTTACAGGTAGATCCCCTGTCGACGATCTCGGCGACCTGGCCGAAGGTTACGCACGGGCAGAGACAAGTGACGCAGCCTGCATGAGGGAAAAAACGATTACGTACGGCTTCAGAGAGAGAGAGAGAGAGAGAGAGAAGAATCTAACATACAATTGCCAACGTCGTCGAAGCAGTCGAAGAGGTCAGAGGACCAAGGCGCTGGCGGGTGGGTGGGAACGTGGAGGCCAGCAGTGCGGGGAAGCTGGTGGCTCCATGTGACATCACCGGCCAAAGGTTGATGCAGTGGCGGCGCACTGGCCGTCTGAGGCGGTGGCTGAATGGGATCAGCGTCTTCCCATTGAGCAGCTGGCGGGGGAGGAGTAGGATACATGGCGAGAGGCGGAGAGGGCGACCGGGAGGAAGACGGCATGCAGTTTGCTCATACACAGCGTAGCAGTGTTCTTGTAATGGAAACCGCCGAGGGTGTTGGTGGTTGTGGGGGAATTGTTTGCATGGAGTGCGTAACTACTATTAAACCGCTCACGTCCCTTCCCCAGGTTTAACGAGTTCTATATTGAAGTTATAGTGTCCCCGATAACCACCAGTGTTTTGCTTTTTACACACAAAATTCTTATTGTAACGAGTTTTGTAATTGCAGCCCAGTAGGTCTTTTGCTTTGTGTCTTGACTTATTTTTCAATCTTTAGACATAACTTTTATTGTCTTCTTACACATAAAATTCTGCTTTACCCTCCCTTTAGTACTCTCCCACGATAAAAAATGATTGAGATGCCCCCCCTTTAGTATTCCGTCCAAACGTGTACAGGCTAGGTTCAGGTTTTTTTTCTCTTCTCAATTTTTTTTATTTTCTAAACTATCCAATCAAAAAATGAATGGTACAGTCCAGAAGCTTGAATTGGCCTTGTTTGATAACACCTAAGTCTATTGTATGAATTCTAATTTTTATGTCTGATGTATGATCCTGTCCAGAAAAAGTGATGAAAATAATTAAGAAGTTTACCAAACTAGATGTTTGATAATCAGTTTTAACGTATGTCTGAATATGAATTTGTCCTCTTCTAAAATTGGTGAAAGAGGCAAATCTATATATATATATATATATATATATATTTTAAACTAAATCCTACAATTTAATATATCAGATTGGAGGAAAAAAATCGACCAAATGAAGCATGGGTATTCCATTTTCCACTCCTTCTAACACTTCCCATGCCGCATGCGTCACAGACATGGATGTGCTGCATCATCATAGCAAAAAAAAAAATTTAGTTTTTTTCGAAGACCCCAACATTGCCTGCATTCTTATATAATTAGATATTTTATAGAACAACTAAAAAAAACATGAAAATTCAAAAATCTTAACTCCATGAATAGTACATTACTATTCACTAGGGCTAGGTTTTTAAATTTTCAATTTTTTTTGAGATGTTAGATGTAAAGTCGAATTAGATAGGTACATAGGACATGTCATGGGCTTTCCAAAAAGATCAAAAATATGAAAAAATAAAAAATTGACCTCCAATGAATAGTATGCTATTGTTCATTAAGGGTTAGTTTTTTAATTTTCATCTTTTTTTTGAGATGTCCAATCGAAAATCAAATTATACGACCATGTAGGTCATATTAGAAGTTTTCAAAAAAATTTATGAAAATTATAAAATCGATCTCCAATAAATAGTATATTACTGTTCATCTAGCTTTGATTTTTGAATTTTTATTATTTTTTAAGATGTCCGATCAAAATCTAATTATGTGTACATATAGGACATGTTGGGGACTTCAAAAAAATTTCAATTTTTTTTTTTTAATTTGAAGGAAGCAGCGGATGCCGGAGATGAAGGTAGAAGGAGTTGAAGAAGGAGGGAAACACTGTGACGGCCAGGGAAGGAGGGATTCATCACTGCATTTGGTGCTTTAAGGATTTGAGGTACGCAAGGGCGGCAGTTCCGCCAAGAAAAACTTCACATGACATCTGTAACAGAAAAAACTAACACCCACCTAAAAATTTAAGGGGAGTTTCAGATAATATAACTAAAATAAGGCATGAGGTCAGTGATTTGTCAAACTATCTGAAGTGAGAGGAATCTGACCGCTTCAGACCTCAGAGTTTTGATAAGAGTAAACAAACACCACCTTAGTCTCTAGCTTGGTGTACATTTTTTTAGAAAAACTTTTTTACCCATATAAATGGAGGCATATGCAAAAAGTCTTTTATTTTGAAAAAATGTATAGCGAACTTAGGGCCAACTGACTTTACCATTCATTTTTCGATTGAATGCTCCAAAAACTTAAAAATTTTTGGGAAGAAAATAAAAAACAAAAAAAAAGAAAAATCGGGTCTGGGCATGGCTAGATTAATGTTATCAGTAATATGCAACATGTAACCACCTTATTAGTCACGTAGAAGTTGCAACTTTTCTCTGTCTCTAGACCTAATACGGTGTTCAATTATATATTTTTTAAATCTTTCTCTCTCAATTTCTTTTTAAAAAGAAAATCCTACTTACACTTCATTTAGATTCTTTTTTCCTATTTTTTTGAGGGAAGAGATGAATTTTTCACAAGTCTACTTTAAAATAACCCACTTATTTGATCACTATCTTGGTAATTAGCACTTCTCTTTCTCTTCCTGACTTGCTTCTCTCTCTCTTCCAAACATATATGCATTCAGTTGCAACTAACGTATGATCAATATGTTGATTATTCATTACACGTTACTAATAACATGAATGTGTTCATACGCTCCAGTTTTAGCCTCCGGTGTGTTGCAAATTCACAATCTAAATTATACTTAATTAGTGAGGTAATTAGTACAAATTTTAAAATTAAGAAATAGAGGATATTCACCAAAGCTAATTATTTGAGTCATTCGTACATAGTCCCAATAAATTACAAACTTATCACAATAATCATAAAGAATTACAAAAAACCAATAGTTACATAGCCACAAGTCTCAAGACACATATCTAAAATATAATTTTTTGATAATAAATTATACCTTCTCTAAGTTATCACATCGTACAGACCACCATACAACCGTTGTGCCACTCTAATATTATAAAGCAGAATACACGCACTCATGAATGATTTGACTGTTTCAAAGAAAACTCAGTTGGGATCTCATGTCTATAAATGATCCACGAAATCTCTACCGAGTGAAACATATTGAATCTATCGCAATATGATGGATGGGATACTAAGGAGATCACAATTCATATTAATATCTATCAGGGTTCATGAATATCATATCATCTATTCAATCTATAGAATGGATATCATGATCAAATTACCTTTATTAGATTTGTTGAACTAAACTATCCATACATCATATTATCATCTCGCATAGAAGCAATCATCGAATCATATTTATCACTATCATATAAATTAAGAATCATGGTCATCCATGAATCTCATTAAGTCATTTCACATGGAGACAATACCGGATCTGCACTACATATCTTTTATTTTCTATCATGAATTACTAGATACCTACATCACATAGTCAGATACGTATAGCCATCTATATACTATATTACTATGTTCATATCATGTATCATAGATCAATTAACCAAAGAACTTATTAGTAGAAACATATATTTGAGTTATCTATAGACATAGTTCATGGTCGAGGAAATCTATCACCCTATCATATCACCTTTCACATTTGACTCATTCCAAGATTGATTCATATCTATTTCATTCTAGTAATCCATACTAGGGCCAATTCACAAGTCAAAATGCCATCCGTGGTTGAACCATATGAGTTACATCACATAATAGTTTAAGGATAATAGGGAACTAAACTAACGTCGATCTTATATCAGCTCACATTCATATTCACATATGGGTGGGGACATCCTGAAGGATTCCTACCTAGTATATGATGTCTACTTTTCTTGGATCTATAAAAATTCTTGAAGGTGTGGTAAGAAAGCAAGGCCAACTAAGATGTATAATTCTCACATCATGTAGTCCAATCTCCAACTGGGATAGGCACAAGTGGACTCCCCCACTGTCCTTAGTCAGACAAGCATAACAAGTCAGGTTCGGACATCTAGACTCAATCATAAGACTAAGCCAAGTTCTAACCTGACCCAATTAAAAAGTTAAAGCCCTTATTCTCGTCTTCCAAAGGATAGAATCAAAAGGATATCCACTAGTGAAGTAGTCATGCCTATAAATCTAAGAACATAACTCAATATATCAATGTAACTTTAAAGAACCAATGCACTATTATAAAACTAAGTCAACATCCATATAAAAATGATATAATCAAATCCATTTAATCATATCCATAAGATAGGGACACAACCATCGAAGTGTAAGCATCTCCACGACGGGATCGCAGACGCAACGGAAACAAAAAAATAAAATAAAACAACGATCTCGGTCTATTGTGAAGAACAAAATTAAAGAACGGTGATCCTCCTCGCAACAAATCTCCTCCAGTTCCTCGCTCGCAGCAATGCTTACAGATGCCGCCAGTCTCTGCAAAGTTCTCCGCGGCATGAGGATGATCTTTCGATGATCGGGAGTCTGAGATAGAGGCGGGACGAAGCACCGAAGTGGTTTCCCCTCTTGGCGCTATAGAAAGAGGAGAGAGAGAGGGGGACAGCCAGAGGAGCTCAAATGCTTGGCCAGGGCTGCCCTCTCAACGGATATTTATATTAAGTCACACTGGAATTTTTCACAAAAACTCCTAACTTAATATTAATCTGATTTTTGACCGGTTGCATGAAAATCTCTTGTAAGGTTCGTGGTGGGAAGAATGACGACGCACCATAATTAAAAACAAATTAAATCTTTCCTTGATCCACGTGCATTAATTCTTGGATGTTTAGATCGCAATAAAATAATAAACAAAACATGAAAATCGGATCTTCACCATTATCGGGATGAAAATCCCTTATCGAATCGGAGACGAACGAGTGGTCGATCTCGAGATCACGAGCTATTCAAGCTTCTGACCTCTAGACATATCCACACGAGTCTCCGCAGCAATCTGGATCTCCTCCGCACTCTGCAAACTCCACCTGGATCTCAACTCCACTATGAACAGAAAGGGGAGAGAGAGGGATGCTCTAGAGAGAGAGAAGGGGGGTCTTTCATATCCAATCCAAGCTCAAAAGAAGAAGAGGAAGAAGATTTTCAAGCTTTCTTGACAAATTTCTCCCTCAAAGATAGAATTCCTCCTAAGAAATGCTTCCAGAACACCCTCCAAGAGCTCCCAACTCTCCAAGAGCATCCAAGGAGCCTCTAAGAAGTATCTCCAAGCCTCCAATCTGACATGCAAACTTCCTCCTCCATCCAAGAGCCAAGAGACAGGTGAGAGGGTGAGAGAGGAGAGTATAGAGAGGAGAAGAGGAAGGTGGGGTCGGATCTCTCACTCCCTCGTGTATAAATCAAGTGACAATTTGCATCCATACCCATCAATTATGAAAAATAAGCCCTTACACCTATATATACCTAATGGACCACTTAAAATTCACCTTCTAAGACCCAATAACTCTTATTTAGGTCTCCAAACTTAACTCATTAAATCAAGCCATTTTTAAAATATTCGATTCCCTCCATTAGTTCAATTGAACTCATAAACTTATGGATCCAAGTCTAATATTCACTAAGCTTTAATTAACCCACTTTATTAAGCTTAATTCACTCATACTTTATCAAGTTACCACCGTCAATCCAATTAAAGCCATTTAATAATAAATTAATTCGATTCAATTGAAAATTCGGTCAAAGTCAATGAACAAGTTCCAAAATCGTGAGCCAGAGGGTCAAGGTATTACAAATTGTCTATTTGGTTTTCAGTCCATTAAGTTAATAACAACTTATTTTTGAATGAGCATTGCAACTCTCTGAAGTTGTCAATCGAGTTGGCTTTCAATTGGTAGAACTACTGTCATGTGTTCCCCACTAGCGTTGTCGAGAAGGCCCCGCATTTGATTTTGTCTGGCATGTTTAAAAGTGAAAATATGCTTTCGAAACATTTACAGTGGTCATCTAGATCTTTCGTGACATTATACGTTTTTAGGGTAGGCATGTAGAACTGTGGGAGAAGAGGTTCTTCTCACACCTACCTAGTAAAGTAGGAATTTTGGCCTCATGAGTCTCCCAATATAGACTTTCGATCACGGCGGAGTAGTTTCTCTACTCGTTCTTCTAGCTTCTTCTAGATTCCACACCCTCTGCTCTCTAGGAGACAGGTGGTGGGAGTGGTGACCAGACCCATATTGCTTGTTCTGTGGCAAGGCATGCCAAAGGAAGAGGAGTCTCAGTTAGAAGACGTTCAGAAGGAAGTGTTGTTGTCGGCAGAAGCATTGCTCTATCATTGACGATGTGAACCTTTGGTTCGAGGTGGGGCGAGGCTCTTCGCCTAACCAAGTGAACCCCAAACCGAGGGCCATTCTCAAGCCGACTGCTCACACGACTAACTGCACTCCCTGTCTAGCATGGGGTCGTGGTGTAAAGCCTGCCCCTCTGTGGAGACTATATGTAAGGATTGAGGTTTCAGATCCGGTTATCGGGTCAATTTCGGGGTCGGATCCCTTAGTTTGGGCCGTTGTGGGGCTGGGGCTTAGTTTCCTTTTCGCGTCGAGCTTGCTCGACACGGTTCAAACGGCGTCCGGCGATATGGACGCTTTTTAGGCTGTACCACATGGGCACCACGTGGGCTGGCTTTGGGCCGCGAGAGTACGGCCCCAGTCTTATCGTCTGAATGGCGTCTTGCATGGTTGACATCATTCAGAGTACGGCCTTGGCATGTTAGTGTACGACCCGTCTTGTCGTCTGAATGGCGTCGGTCGTGGACGACGCGTTTTAACCAGTTTCAGTTTGACCCCGAGAACCCTCCCTCCTTTCCCTCACTTCCCCCTTTCCTCTCTCTCTCCTCTCTTCTCTCCGGCCTCCGGTGCCTTCTTTCCCCCCTTCTCCTTCTTTTCCTCTCCCCATTCCTCCTCTCCTTCCATTCCATCAACCTCCTAACTTCCTCCACTACCACCACCATCTCCTCCGCGACGCATTTTTCTCCGGATGGCGACCGACGTCCCAGTGGAGTAACGACATCCACGGCGGTACCGGCCGCGGCGTGTGGCGTGGCGGTTCGGCGGCTTGGAGCTCGGAGGAGTTCGAGTAACCGATAGGTGTAGACACGCTAATTTTGACATCATTTTGATTAAATTTCATATCATATAATAATGTCTCAAAATGGTCTGATATTTAATCATTAGTTAATTTTTATTAATCTTTCTGAATTAATTATCTAAATAGTATCGGGTTAGACATAATTTAAGTTAATTAATTAAATTGATTTTAACTCAAATTTTAATAAAATATGAAAAAGTCTAAAAGACGTCGACATGTATAGACGTCATTTAGAGTTTATTCCTATTTTGATTATTAATTTGAATTTTAATTAATTAACTAATTAGATAAAAGACGTCTGCCATGCACGACGCCATTTAGGTTTCCTAAACTGATTCTGTCTCTTCTTCCCGATGTTTATCCTTATCTTAATTAAGCTAAAAGACGTCTCCCATGGGCGACACATTTTAGATAATTACAGATAAAGATGAATTAATCTGTATTTATCTGTTTGTTAGTTGGATAAACTTTAAACTCCTTCATGTTAATATGTTAATAACCGCGGATGCGTAAACTTAAGCCTATAAATACCTAACCCCTTGGCCATTAAAAAGTTAGTGATTAAAGTGATAATTCTTGAAAGATTAGTGATAATTTTAAGCGATTCTTTGAGAGAGACGACATCCAGACGCTGAAGGATCGAAGTGCTACTTTCAGGAGTCTACATCCTTTCTTCATCCATTCTTCGTTCATTCAAGAGCTTTCAATATCAAGGCTTCCTAGGGGCCATCCAACCTAATTCTTTTTATTAATCTCTGATTGTTTCACCATATTAGTTCAAAATCTCATTCATCACATCACTCCATGCAACACACACTCACTAGCATTATTTTCCAATCCATGTTTTAAAGGGGTTTAAAAGACCATCAAACAAGTGAGTTCTTTGTTTAAGTTGCATGATTAGAATCTCCATTAGAATAGGTACTACCTCTGCTTGAGTTCTTATTATTTTCTTTTATCTTTGTTTGTTGCAAGGTACAAAAGGAGATAAAGAGGAGAGAATCAACAAGGAAATCTGGATGATCCTCAAAATCCGATAAGCATCCAAAGCAAGAACAAAGTCAGAAGGGCTCTCTTTCTTCAGCCGACTGAAGGAGGGGAATCAAGAACTTCAACATCTCCCAATTTTAAAATAGGTAGGCGATCTATCTTTTCTTTTGAACTTTTAAGTTAAAAGTTTCTGGCGATCACATTCACTTAGTTTTTAATAGGTTTATTTGTCACATAATCAACATAATTTTTCATGATAACCACACACCTAATTTGAGCACTCACAGTTTTTTGGCCATCACGGTGGGACTTGGTTTCGCCATCTTTTAATCTTTGTTCTTACTTTATCAATCAGTCACCCACGGTGCACCACCTGTGTTTCTCGACACGCCCTCACCGATCAGTGAGTTTTTAATTTAATTGTTATTCCTACATGCACCACGTGCATACCCTTGTGGCACGATCTTGCCCTCCCTGTTTGATTGATCGGAAAGTGTGGTTGTGATAAGGAGATTGTGTGATTGATTGATATTTTAGTTGTTTATCTGATGAAATTATCCTGTTAAAAATTGAAAAAAAAAAAGAATCGCATGTGCCGATTATTTACTGCTTTCATCCTGTTTGTTTGAGGAGGAATCGATCCAAAAATTCCTCCTTAATTGTTGATTCTGCGACTTGAAAAGCGTCCAGGCGCAACGACGCGTTTCATACCGCGTCGCCCAACCCTGACGCCTTTCAGGCAATTTTCTCTGCTATTTGCTACCTGAGATTCTGCGAAAAAAATAAGGTTCTGTTTGAATAGTGTCGACCAACAGCGACGCGATTTAGGTAGTTTCTTGTTTTTCTTCAGTTCTCAGATTTCTGATATGCTTGCTACTACACATTACGTAATAGACATTAGAGGCCATCCATGCCACATGTCATACGCACTGGGACTAACACCCCCCTTTTCTCTTAGGAAGACTTTTCTTGACGTCTTCCCGTCTCTCTGATTGGGTCGGTCTCTCGATCAGACTTGAGTGGTTGGCGTTAAAGACCTCCGTAAGTCCCCAAAATCAAGGTATTCTACGAGACTAGAGTGGATGGCGTTAAAGATCTCCGTGGTTGGCGTTAAAGACCTATGAAGTCCTGGTTATATTTTCATAATATTGTGAGAGAAAGCCATAGAGTATAGTGGTGGAAATTGAACTGAAACTAGGATCCTACCCATTGAGTGAATTTGTGATTAATTGAATCCAAATAACCCAACAAGGAATCCTAAAATAACATTAAACATACACTTGTTTGCTTAATCTCTGTGCAACTCGTCTGCAAATCTTTGAAAAAAAATCTAATATCATGCTACTTCGATCAGGTAGGAATTTAAGCATGGCTCCAGATGCCCTAGTCAACTACGAGGGAGATGCTAATGCCCCTCTCGAGTTTGATTACCACTTTGAAAGCTGGGGAGATGCTGATGCCCCCTATAATCCCCATTCTTGTCCAGTTCGATATGAGGGAAACCATCAAACCCCTCTTCCTTGTGCTCATGATCAATATTATGATCTTCCTCCGCATGTGCATGCGGTTTCTAATCCTATTTTTGAGGGGGGCATGAACCCGAATGATCCCTCATCCTCCGACCCTTCAGATCTAGTGAACGCTTTGGGAGTTCTTGCCTCCCGTCTGGATCCTCGACAGTTCGAGGCAATTCAGTCTATTTTGAAAGGAAAGACGCTCATCCAGTCTGCCGAGCCGAACCCTGCGGCTCCCCCTATTATTCCTCAACCACCTCCCCATCATACTTCATTCATTCACCAAGCCATGGAAGACCATCAAGTCTCAACCTCTCGGCCAGCTGGGCCACAACTTTCTTCCTCGAGGCAACCGGTCAGGCCACTAACGCCTACTTACCAAAATGCCATCGGACATGACGGAAGCTCTGCCGGACCTCAACCCTATTGTCCCCTATGCCCTACATACTCTAGGCAACAGGCCTATCATGTACCTCTACCTCCCCCCCTCTCCAGGTTGATCCAACGACGCAAGCTCTGCTTGTGAAGATGGAGCGTATGGATGAACATTTCAACAACCTTTAGAAGATGATAGGAGTTAAAGCTGCACCTGAGATTAACCTGCCAAGTCTACCTATATTTCATTTGCCGCCCTCCGAAATGTCAGTATACCAGAAATACAATGGTACCGGTAATCCCTTCACCCATTTGAAGGAGTTTATGTACGAGTCATCTTTCTGGCAAAACGACAAGAGGTCGTTGGCATTTTTGTTCAGGAAGTCATTGGAGGGACTAACCCTCAAGTGGTTCTTTTCTTTAGAACCTGCTGAAGTAGAGGACTACGGTATCGTATCACGAAAGTTTATTCAACAATACCAGGATAGAGTTGCCCCCTCTCTGTCCATTACTGACCTGATAGCAGAAAAAATGAAGCCCGATGAGGAATTCGTCAGTTTTGCTGATAGATGGAGGGGCATGGTAGAAAAAGTGAAAGATCATCTGTCTGAGTCAAAGCAAGAAAAGATGTTGATTTCCAATGCTACACCTCAGTTTAAACTAGTCGTCGCCCTGAACAACTTGACCAGTATGGCAGAGCTTTATGAAAGAGCACGGTATTGCCAGAACGCTTTTAAGGACGCTACATTCTCTAGTGTCTTTGATCCTCACCGACCCGTAGGCCTCCACCTCGGAAGCCAGCCGTGCCAAATTCTCCTAGCACGGGTCCAACCACTGAGGGCACGCTCTCCCATGAGCAGGTTAGTAGCATGAACAACAATCAGTCCCAACAACCTCTAAGCCAACAAGGTTACAGACCTCCGAATCAACAAGGCTATAGACCTCTAAACCAGCAGGGTTACAGACAACAGTAGCCGCAGTATCAGCAACCCCAGCAGCCGAACCCACAGTATCAGCAGCCTCAGTACCAGTGGCCTCAGCAGCCGAACTAGCAACCACAACAGTAGCCACAACAGCAGCCACAACGGCAATTACAGTACCAGCCCCCACAACAACAACAGTACCAGCCGCGCGCACCGCCGGTGTACCATAATGTACCTCCCCCTGCCGATTATAATCAGCAGAGAAAGCCTCCAGGCCCGAAAAGGGCAGAATATCCAGTCCTTTTAGAATCCTTGTCAGATATCTTCAGTGCTTTAATGGTAGCCAATGCCTTGGTTTTGCCAAGAGAAAAAACAGTTTGGCCCCAAAATGCCGACACTTCCAAGTATTGTTATTTCCACCGACAACTTGGACACACCATAGATACCTGCTTCCAATTCCGAGATTATATTCATGATCTCAACGAGCAGGGAGGCATTGATTGGGAAGAAATGAAGAAGTATATATCCGCCTTGAAGGCGAGAAGACCACAACAATAACAACAGCAGCAACAACAACCAAGGCGAGAAGACCAGGCACTCAATACGACCTGCTGAAGCAACTGGATAGAACACCGACACGAATCTCTGTGCTGGAGTTGATCAAGAGATCGAAGACCCATCAGGAAGCTCTGATGGAGTATCTACAAAAAGTGATGGTCAACGAAGACGTGCCGATGGAGAAGATCGCCGCACTACTAGTTCCTCAGCGGGATCAACCATCTATCTTATTTCATGCATCGGAACTAGCACCACCAGTAGCCAGGAGCATGGCTCTGAGTATTACGGTCAATATCTGCAAGAAGGCCGTAGATGCATGTCTGGTCGACACAGGGGCTTCAATTAATGTCCTGCCTTCGAAAACCTTTGAATTGTGTGGTGTATCCAAAGAAAAAATGGCTGCCTAGCCCTATCTCTGTAACAGTTTATGATAACTCCACTCGTTCCCCTCTGGGAATGGTCTATTTAAAAGTAGAGTTAGGTCCTGTATGTCATGCCGAGGTCGAATTTCACATTTTGAAAATCAATCCTTCCTTGAATGCTATTTTGGGTCGTCCTTATATTAAAACCCTTGAGGCGATTCCCTCTACGAATCATCAGTGTCTCAAATTTCCCTACAAAAGATGAATCATTAAAGTTATAAGCATGCCGATCCTTGCCGTTGCTCACTCCTTGAATATCAAGCCAACTTCTTCACCTGGCCGACAACCTTTTCTGTTGGTATTACAGGTCTACCGTCTGGTGGCTGATCCTTTAAAGGCTGCCATTCTTACTCCTTATCCACAAGATGCCATAAAGCGGGGGAAGTGCATGAGTACCCCTGGTTGGAAAATAATGATGAAGGGTGGTTATCAGCCTAGAAAAGACTTAGGCATGCAATTACAAGGCAGAACCACGCCCCTCAAGGATAACCGAAGGATACCTGGAAATGGCCTGGGCTATAGGCCAAGAAAAGTGAAGCATGACATTGTTCAGCAGGAAGAAAATGAAGACGACCAGAAGATATGGGAGACAATGTCTACATCATGCAAAGAAGGTCAGGACCCTTTAATATGGACCCTATACACACATTTCGTCAAGGGACCCGTGATCAGTCATGATAACACAGTAGTCATTAGTTCTTGTTTTGATCTCCATGACATATATGGAAGAGACCTGGCCAGACATTGTTCAGAATTGCTCACGTACCAGTCCTTGGAGGCTCTGTGGCCAATGAAAAGGAGGAAGTTCCAAGACCCTGAATGTGAATGGTATAGATGGTTTGACTTAAGGGATCTGTATATTGCATTGAACAGACTGTTTCTTGATCCCTCAAAACCTAAGTGGCCGCCACAAATAGATGAACTGATTGAAGGGCCTGGTGCCATTTTTGATAAGAGAATTATGTTGTCTGAGGAAACAGATGAAGGGGGGCCAGATGACCCCTATGAAGCTGGCTATACCACAGATCTTCTTTAGAGGGGGACCTATCCCTCTCACATTTTCACACTTCATACCTTGTTCCGCACTCTGCTTCTGACCCCGATTTGGTCGCGAGTCATTACTGAAGATATTCTAAGGGCCCCACCCATCATGATCACCCTGTCCCCACGGGACTTTATCCCTCAACCTCCTCTCGATCTAGAGAGGATTTATTATTTAATCTAGGACATACTACTGTATGATCCCCCCAACTTTTGGCCTTGGTGCAACTTCCTCCATCCCATTCTCCTCCTATTCACCTTCATTCTTGTTTTATGATTAATTCATCTTTTCTCCAAAAAAAAAAACGCCAATTTGGCAACAAATTTCTCTCAGATCCTCGTTGAGGAAACTTTCTACTTGTCCGATTGTACCCCATCGCGCGGGTCATTCGGTCAAGATTCTCTTCTAGATCTACTCTGCCCCTCCCCTCGGGAGGATTCTCTTGTATTTCCGCATGTATCCTATCATTCTGTTTCGTCTTCATTAGGTCAAGATAGGGAGTCTAGCGAAGTTCCCTAGTCTAGTTCTAGGCAGGTTAGTCATGTTAGGAAGTCTAGAAAATCTAAGGGTAAACAAATTCCAGATAGATACCTCCAGGATTTAGCATTTAAATGCCTTTCTTACTCTATGATCCCTCAACTATTAGAGAATCCTATTCAGATACCAGAAGATTGTGTAGATGATGAGTTAGTTAATGATGGATATGGGGTGTATGAATTAATACACGAAAAAGACCACATTGTTGAAGATGAGGAAGATGACGAGGATGCGGCTGAGGCATATGCCAGTGGAGTAAAAAGATTCGATGAACCCTCAGCTGCCAAAGAAGAGCCCACCAAAGAGATCAATCTAGGGACTGAAGACGAACCCAAAGTTGTCCTCATTAGCAAAAATCTTTCCGAAATGGATGAGAAGGTAATGGTACAAGTTCTTAAGGATTATAAGGATACTTTCGCTTGGAGTTATGAGGATATGCCAGAGTTAGACTCATCACTAGTGGAACACAGGTTGACATTAAAGGATGGAGTTAGCTCGGTTAAATAGAAGTTAAGGCGATTCCACCCACAAATGGCTTTGAAGATGAAGGAAGAGGTTGATAAGTTACATAAAGCCAAATTCATTAGAGTTGTCCTCTATCCACAATGGGTGGCCAACATAGTCCCAGTTATGAAGAAAGATGGGAAGGTCAGAATCTGTATTGACTTCCGAGATTTGAACCGGGCGTGTCCTAAGGATGATTTTCCATTGCCTCACATTGATGTACTCATAGATAATACTGCTGGCTATGAAACTTTATCATTTATGGATAGATTTTCAGGATATAATCAGATCAAATTAGCAGAAGAAGATCAAGAAAAGATAGCATTCACTATACCTTGGGGGACATACTTCTATGTCGTAATGTCTTTTGGATTAAAGAACGTTGGAGCCACTTATCAGAGGGCTATGATGGCAATATTGTTGGGATTTCTCGGGTTTCTCCGGATCGCTCACGCAGTGGAAAATAAAATATTAAATAGCGATTCATTCCCGTTTCGAAAAACTAAAAACTATGATTATCGGATAATCGATTCTCACTGTGTGCGGATTCGAATCCGCAACCGTTCGGTTCCGTCGGTGCGACACTGCAAGCCGTGCAAACTTCCGACCTCTAGCGAAGTCCACGCGATCCTCCCCGTAATGGATATCCTCGCGTTCCTTGTTCTTCGCAGCCCACGAAACCTCCGCCGGTCGCCGCAACGATCGCCGCAATGCGCGGACGATTTCCCGTCGAACGGGATTTGGAGAAGCGGCGGAGCAGATCTGGATCTGTCTGGACACCAGAGAGAGAGAGAAACAGAGGAGAGGCAACTAGGGTTAGCAGCAGCTTGGCCTGCTCAGCCCGTTCGCTATGTTTTATACTAACCGCGTGATTTTTCATAAAAACCCCCGGTTCGTATAAAACCCACTTATTTATCCATCGCCTTGAGAATCATTTGCGTGTGACCCTCTAGGCCCAAGTACCAGTCCAGTTAATGGCCCAACAAGCCCATTGACTCCTCACTGGCTTTATTAATCAATTAGTAACCCTTTATTAATTAATTAATCAATCGAATTGACGTCGCACATCGAATTCGACCGGGCCTCCGATCACGTTGGGTGCCAAGCAACACTGTGTGAACTCGAAAGGTATTAGGGTTAAGTAACCCACTCTTGGAACCTTTCCACCGATAGTTACCGCGTAGATATAATCCTTCATTCGTACAATGCTCTCGAGTCAACTCAGGACATAGTGAGCTGTCAAACCCTAACCGGTCGACTCACTTGGATTGGATGCTGCTGATGAATATCAGAAAACTCCTTTGCCGATATTATCGTCCGCCCTGGCCAGGGACTTTCGCGCATCCTTCCTAGAGCATTCTCTCTCTAAGTACCGAGAGCGAATGATTCCTTATTGACATACAATTCCCTTCGACGGTATTCCGCTGTACCCAATTCTTTGCGTATTATAATCCCATGGCTAGAGATTCGTAAACTAAGGTCAAAGCACAGAAGTCCACCGACAAGGTGTCCTTGGTGTCTCAGGTCCGAGGACCATCTACGCAACTGCGACAATAGAATCAAGCTGGTTGACAGTGAGGTACAATACCATCCAGCGATTCAGTCGGATCAGTTCAGTGAACTCATTCTCCAATGATCACCTACAGATTCGCCTTAGTGTCTCCACACAAGTGACTTATGAGATCAGTCACCCTCATCATATGAGCAGGAGTAATATGTACTAGTCTAATCGGATATCCGATGTCCTTCTCGGATATCCTCCGACTAGGAACAATTAAGAATATGTGTGTTTAAGTGATCAGTCTCATTAGTATGATCTCATCATAATCTGATCACTATAGCACATATTCACGGACTTCATTATGAAACGATAATTAATGCGATTTACACATAATGAATATTATGCCATTTTATTAATAAATGAACGAGATTTACATAGTCAGATTGGCTTGTAGGCCACCTAAAACTAACAATCTCCCACTTGGACTAAAGCCAATCACCTTTATACAATAAGCCTATAGACTCTAGGTGACGCTCAAAGACATTGTCGACGGATGGAACTCTTTCCACTACTACATCTCCTCTGGATATGATCTCTCTGATAAGGTGAAAGCGCCTCAGAATATGCTTCCATTTCTGATGAGACCGCGGCTCTTTCGCTTGCGCAATCGCTCCATTGTTGTCGCACAACAGCGGAACAGGCTCAGAGATGCTGGGAACGACGCCGAGGTCGGTGATGAATTTCTTCAACCACACTACTTCCTTGGTGGCTTCAGCTGCAGCGATGTACTCAGCTTCAATCGTCAAATCTGCAGTGGTTACTTGCTTGGAACTCTTCCAACACACTGCGCCTCCGTTCAAAGTAAACACGAATCCAGATGTAGACTTGCTATCATCTGGATCTGACTGGAAACTCGAGTCAGTAAAGCCTCGCAGTTTCAAGTCACCTCCTCCTTAGACAAGAAACATATCCTTAGTTCTTCTCAAGTACTTAAGGATACATTTCACTGCCTTCCAGTGCTCTTCGCCTGGATCAGCCTGAAATCTGCTCATAACACTTAGAGCAAATGCAACATCAGGCTGTGTACATAGCATGGCATACATGATAGATCCTATGACAGAGGCATAGGATATTCTATCCATGAATGCCCTCTGATCAGGAGTCTTAGGAGACTGCTCCTTTGAGAGAATAATTCCATGTCTCATCGGTATGAGACCTCTCTTGGAATTTTCCATGCCAAACCTTTTGACTATAGTGTCTATGTACAGGGATTGGGTCATTCCAAACATCTTCTTTGATCTATCTCTATAGATCTGTATTCCTAATACGTAGGATGCTTCTCCCAAATCCTTCATGGAGAAGTTTTTCGACAGCCAGATCTTTACTGATGACATCATAGCTACATCATTCCCAATGAGTAGTATGTCATCTACGTAAAGAACTAAAAAAGTGACTGCAATCCCACTGGTCTTCTTGTACACACAAGGCTCATCTTCATTCTTAATGGAGTCATAAGACTTGACAGCCTCGTCAAATCTTATGTTCTAGCTCCGGGAAGTCTGCTTCAGTCCATAAATGGACCTCTGAAGCTTGCACACTTTATCTGGACATTCTTTGGATGTGAAACCTTCTGGTTGTATCATATACACCTCCTCCTCAGGGTTACCATTGAGGAAGCCAGTCTTCACATCCATATGCCAGATTTCATAATCAAAATGTGCAGCAATGGCGAGTAGAACTCTGATCGACTTTATCATGGCAATTGGTGAGAAAGTCTCGTCATAGTCAATTCCTTGCCTTTGACGATATCCCTTTGCCACCAACCTTGCCTTATAAGTGTCGATCCGTCCATCAGCACCGATCTTTCTCTTAAAGATCCACTTTCAACCGATGGGTACAATACCCTCGGGCAAGTCCTCCAAGTTCCAAACTTGGTTGGTGTACATGGACTGGATTTCTGAGTTCATGGTTTCTCGCCATTTCACGGCTTCTGGGCCTTCTATGGCTCATGGTAGGTTTTAGGATCATCATCCTCATTATATTGTACCTTAGACTTACCTTCAGCAATATGTCTCACAAATCGTTCGGGTAGTCTAGGTACTCTACCAGATCTACGAGGCTCATATGTGTGTACCTGAACAGATTCAGGAACTGATATCTCATCTGATGATAATGCAGCTGTTTGAGGATCTGGAACCTCTTCCAGTATTATTTTACTCCCACTGTCTTTCTGGAGAAGGTATTCCTCTTCCAGGAAGACAACTTTCCTGGCGACAAATACCTTTTGTTCACCAGGATGGAAAAAATGGTATCCAAAGGTTTCCTTTGGATATCCCACAAACCTGCATTTATCAGTTCGTGATTCCAGCTTGTCTGGATCATGCCTATTTACATGAGCAGGACAACCCCAGACTTTAACATGTTTAAATTCTGGTTTCCTGCCTTTCCATATCTCATATGGAGTAGAGGCTACAGACTTGCTGGGTACTCTGTTCAGTAGGTATGCTGCTGACTCTAGAGTATACCCCCAGAGGGATACTGGTAATCCTGAAAAGCTCATCATGGATCGCACTATGTCCAACAAGGTGCGATTCCTCCTTTTTGATACACCATTCATCTGTGGTGTATATGGAGGGGTCAGCTGAGAAAGGATACCATTATCCTTTAAGAATTGTGTGAAATTAGTACTCAAGTATTCTCCTCCTCGATCTGATCGAAGAGCTTTAATACTATTTCTTAACTGCTTCTCTACCTCATTCTTGAACTCTTTGAACTTCTCAAATGCTTCCGACTTATACTTCATTAAGTACACATAGCCGAATCTTAAGAAGTCATCGGTGAACGTGATGAAGTAAGAAAAGCCACCTTTGGCTTGGGTGGACATTGGACCACATACATATGAATGTATTAGTTCCAAAATGTCCTTGGCACGTTCTCCATGTCCACTAAATGGAGATTTTGCCATCTTTCCCATAAGGCAGGATTCGCATGTTGCAAACGATTCATAATCGAATGCTGTTAAGTAACTATGCTTGTGCAACTTTTGCAACCTGCTTTCGCCAATGTGCCCAAGTCTACAATGCCACATGTAGGCCTGGTTCACACAATTCTTACTCTTCTTAAGAGCATTATCAATTTGAAGATTGTAATAAGAAACATCTAAGAGATATAGACCGTTGACTAAAGATGCCGAAGTTATTGCTTTATTACCATAATAAATCGAACAACTTCTATTCTCAATAGTCAACCTATATCCTATCTTGTCCAAACAAGATATTGATATGATGTTCTTTATTATGCTAGGAACATAATAAAAATCTTCTAAAAGTAAAGCGTCTTCTGATGGAAGCCTGAGGTTTGCTGTGCCAACAGCAATCGCCGCAACTTTTGTGCCGTTTCCTAGCCTCAATTCCACCTCGCCTTGTCTCAGCTTGCGCTTACTTGTCAGCATCTGCACATCATGGCAGATATGAGAAGCACATCCGGTATCTAATACCCAAGATGTGGAATCTCTAACTGATAAGTTGATATCTATCATATAGATATCTGAAGCTTCAGACAGCTTCACTCTTCCATGAGCTTTATCGTTAAGGAACTCCCTGCCGTTCCTCTTCCAGTGACCATACTGCTTATAGTTGAAGCAGTCACCCTTCACTACTCTTTTGCCTTTGTCCTTCTATCTTTTATCGTTAGCTATCATCTCTGCTTCAGGGGCATCCAATGCCGATTCAGCAGGAGGATCAGCTCCAGGGACAAAGTCAATGTGCTCAGATCTGAAGACATTCTTCAGGTTTCTGAACCAATCCGAGTAGATCAGGTAAGTCAAAAGGGCATCAAGTATGCCACGGAGTGGGTTATTCGACGACATAATTCCCTACAGGAGATATGTAAAATATATTTAGCAGATATTCAATTATTAAAATTTAAAACAAGACATGGTCTTTTGTTCAAGTTTAACTCCCACTAATTTTCGACGGACTGTATAACTCCCAGTTATATAGAACAGGAGACGCCGACAGTCTCCTAGTGGGGATCAGAATCTCAATGACTTGCACTACAGCCTTGTGGATAGCACAACAAACTATAATACAATCAAAGAGCACCCAACTCATGGGACTTGAAACTCCTTGCAATATCTGATTATGGCTTCGGTCCCCAGAGATTTAATGGCCTTGTGGATAGCACAACAAACTATTAATTCTGGTCTAAGCTAATCATCGTTACGCGACGAGCATAGATTTGCATGCAGCCCTTGTGGATAGCACAACAAAGCTACATGGTTCCTCTACCCCGATCATATAGGCATCTAATGCCATAGCCACAGTTTCTCCTCTCAATTAAGCAGGCCTTGTGGATAGCACAACAAACCTGCCTAAAGTGATTCGAATCCTTTGACTATAACGATGGTGGACCACGCGGTAAGTTCTTAACTACTCGCGTTACGGCTTAGAGTTTATCTGAGGGTATTTAGATAATTTTTATCTTGGTCTCTCCTAGGTGATAGTATATAAATATATCGTATATATTTACTAAATACTATAACCTGCTTTGATTCATAATCAAAAGAAAACAATGCATCTCATACATGTCATTAGTGTGGTCATGGATAGCACAGTGGGTTTGACTGGAGCGAACAGTAAAACATACACACAATCTAACATAACATTTACATTAGATAAACCTGCAAACACATAGGCAATGGATCTTCATCTTTTCGCCTTCTTGGTTGCAGCTGTGGATTGTCCTCGCTCCTTCCTCGGTTGCCTCAATCATATTACAATAAATTCTAGAATTTACAGGTAAATTGAAGAAGGCCTTATGGCGAGTACAAGAGTGAGGGAGGTAGAAATACATCAGAGAATGCGAGAGGGAGAGATGCACAGATCTCTGTTTATTAACAATTAATAAACATCCATCATTCATTCACGATCCACACAAACACATCATTCATCACATGAACAATTAAATAAATGCATATCCATGACCACTGTGTGTTTTAAACATCCCACACATGATTCAGCGCAACACATGGCTAAAATAAATGAGTTTTCAAAATAAATAAGTTTTGGCTTTCAAAAAGCTGGGATCCAATCAAAAATTGCTATTTGAATTTCGAAAACACTTTTAATTAACTTATCATGCAATCAAATCTAATTTAAAAGTATCAAAACTACATATCACATGTGCACACATTCCAAATTAATAATTCCAGATTATTCCATGCAAATTAGAACACTTCTAATAATTAAACAATCTAACACTTAGACTAAATCAAATTAATATTCTAACAATTAGATTATTAAAATTATTTACTAATCTAACTCTTAGATCAGTAGATTAAAATTAATCATTAATTTAATACTTAAATTAATAATCAACTTTATCATTAACTATTAATCTAACTCTTAGATTAATTAATTAATTAATGTTAATAACTAATTTAACTCTTAAACTAGTAATTAACACAAATTAATTATTTGACCACTAATCTAACTCTTAGATTATTCGATTAATATTAATTATTAGTTCAACACTTAAACTCATAACTAAAAACTCCTAATTAAACCTTTATATTAGTTAATTAAAACTAATTATCAATTTAACATTTAAACTGACAATTAATTCCAGTTAACTAATAAATTACTAATAAATTACTAACTTAACATTTAAGTTAGTGTATTAAAATTAATTATTAATTTAACACGTTAAATTAATAACTAACTTTAAACAATTAACAACTACTTGTTAAAATAATGTTTCTAAAAACATTAATGGCTCAATTAAATAAAATTAGATAAAAAATGTCATTTCAAAACACTTCGAAAATTTCAATTTAAAACCTAATTATTGTTTAATTGAGTCAATAAGGTTTAATTAGGAATTTTGGGGGTTTAATTAAACGGGTTTTAAAGGGGCAATAAGGCCCAGCCCATAAGGGCTAGGGCCCGGGCTCGAGCCAAGCGCGCCTGGGCTCGGTCCCGGTCCGGCCAGGGGCCCTGCCCGGCCGGACCGGCCCGCCAAGCGCGTGAACCGGCCGTCTTCCTCAAGCAACCCGACGCCCTAAACGCAGGTGGGCGGCGGCGGCGGCTGGAGTTCCAGGCGGCGCCGGTGGCCGCCCCTCGGCCCTGCCCGGCCCCGACAGGCAATGCCCTCGGCGTCAGCGACGTGCCCGACGCCGGCAGGGCCGCCGGTGAACTCCGATTGGGGAACAGTCCAAGCCGAAAAAACCCCCAAAAAACTGGTTTTCTGTGTTAACCGTGGACATGGAAGAAAAAGAGGGGAGATTCCCTCTAACCGGCCACCTCCACAGCTTCTCCGACCTCGACCACTGGTGCCGGCGATGACCGGGAGGTCCCTGGTCATACCAGGATCCCCGGCCACCTCCCCATCACATGGGGACACTCGATTGAAGCTTCTATTAACCTAAGTTCTTCATCACATGAAGAACATGAAAACCCCAAAATAAATTCAAAAAATTGCATTAAAAATAATCTAATTATTTTAATAATCAGTGTTCATCATATGAACATAGATCCAGCAATAAAATCGAATTAGTGCATGGAATATATCATAGAAAAATTAATTTCAGAGACTGAAACGGGACGAGAAACAGTGGAACCTGGCTCTGATACCACTGTTGGGATTTCTCGGGTTTCTCCGGATCGCTCACGCAGCGGAAAATAAAATATTAAACAGCAATCCGTTCCCATTTCGAAAAACTAAAAACTACGATTATCGGATAATCGATTCTCACCGTGTGCAGATTCGAATCCGCAACCGTTCGGTTCCGTCGGTGCGACACCGCAAGCCGCGCAAACGCCCGGCCTCTAGCGAAGTCCAAGCGATCTTCCCCGCGACGGATATCCTCGCGTTCCTCGTTCTTCACAGCCCACGAAACCTCCGCCGGTCGCCGCAACGCGCGGATTCGGAGAAGCGGCGGAGCAGATCTAGATCTGTCTGGACGCCAGAGAGAGAGAGAAACAGAGGAGGGGCGGCTAGGGTTAGCAGCAGCTTGGCCTGCTCAGCCCGTTCGCTATGTTTTATACTAACCGCGTGATTTTTCATAAAAACCCTCGGTTTGTATAAAACCCACTTATTTATCCATCGCCTTGAGAATCATTTGCGTGTGACCCTCTAGGCCCAAGTACCAGTCCAGTTAATGACCCAATAAGCCCATTGACTCTTCACTGGCTTTATAAATCAATTAATAACCCTTTATTAATTAATTAATCAATCAAATTGACGTCGCACATCGAATTCGACCGGGCCTCCGATCACGTTGGGTGTCAAGCAACACCGCGTGAACCCGGAAGGTATTGGGGTTAAGTAACCCACTCTTGGAACCTTTCCACCGACAGTTACCGCGTGGATATAATCCTTCATTCGTACAATGCTCTTGAGTCAACCCAGGGCATGGTGAGCTGTCAAACCCTAACCGGTCGACTCACTTGGATTGGATGCCGCTGATGAATATCGGAAAACTCCTTTGCCGATATTATCGTCCGCCCTGGACAGGGACTTTCGTAGATCCTTCCTAGAGCATTCTCTCTCTAAGTACCGAGAGCGAATGATTCCTTATTGACACACAATTCCCTTCGACGGTATTCCGCTGTACCCAATCCTTGGCGTATTAGAATCACGTGGCTAGAGATTTGTAAACCAAGGTCAAAGCACAGAAGTCCACCGACAAGGTGTCCTTGGTGTCTCAGGTCCGAGGACCATCCACGCAACTGCGACAATAGAATCAAGCTGGTTGACAGTGAGGTACAATACCATCCAGCGATTCAGTCGGATCAGTTCAGTGAACTCATTGTCCAATGAGCACCTACAGATTCTCCTTAGTGTCTCCACACAAGTGACTTATGAGATCAGTCACCCTCATCATATGAGCAGGAGTAATCTGTACTAGTCTAACCGGATATCCGATGTCCTTCTCGGATATCCTCCGACTAGGAACGATTAAGAATATGTGTGTTTAAGTGATCAGTTTCATTAGTATGATCTCATCATAATCTGATCACTATAGCACATATTCACGGACTTCATTATGAAACGATAATTAATGCGATTTACACATAATGAATATTATGCCATTTTATTAATAAATGAACGAAATTTACATAGTCAGATTGGCTTGTAGGCCACCTAAAACTAACAAATATTTCACGACATGATGCATATCGATCTGGAAGTGTATGTAGATGACGTGTTAGTGAAATCTAAGACTAAGGCTGAGCATGCCAAAGTTTTGGCAAAAGTATTAGAAAGATCTAGAGAATATTAGTTAAAGATGAACCCTAAGAAATGTGTATTCGGGGTATCCTTAGGGAAATTACTTGGGTTCATTGTCAGTAAACGGGGAATTGAGATTGATCCCAACAAGGCGAAGGCTATCAGAGAGATGCCACCTCTCAAAAACTTGAAAGAGTTGAGAAGATTGATCGGGAGGTTGCAATTTATTCGTCGTTTTATCTCCCAGCACTCACAAAGGTGTAAGCCGTTCTACAAGCTTACGAAGCCGGGAGTCAAATTCGATTGGGACGATAAGTGTCAGGAGGCGTTTGATGGATTAAAGAATTATTTGGCAAGTCCTCATGTTTTGAGACCACCATCTCCGGGCCAACCATTGATACTATACATTTCTGTCCTGGATGATGCTGTGGGGGTTGTCCTAGCACAAGAGGATGAAGAAGGAAAGAAGAGGGCAACCTACTATCTCTCTAAACTTCTCAACCCCGCTGAGCAAAGATACACGGCGATGGAGAAAACATGTGCAGCATTAGTCTAGGTTGTTCAGAAATTAAAGCATTACTTTCTAGCCCATGAAGTCCATCTCGTTGCTAGGATGAATCCGATCAAGTTTCTTCTTGAGAAATCTGTTCTTATTGATCGGTTAGCACGATGGCAAAGCTTTCTATCTCAATTTGATATCACTTACATTCAACAGAAAGCGATCAAAGGCTATGCCATAGCAGAACATCTCGCTCATCACCCCCTTCCTCGTTTTGATCCAGTCCGATCGGAGTTTACGGATGAGGAACTGATGTCCATAGACTGAGTCAAAGATGATATGTGGACTCTGCATTTCGACGGAGCTCTGAATTTCCATGGAAAGGGTATCGGCATTGTTCTGTTATCACCTGAAGATGTCACCATTCCACAAGCCTTTCAGCTTGACTTTCCAGTCACTAACAATATAGTTGAATACGAGACACTCCTTGCTGGTCTCGAGGCTGCTCATCTCCATGTTGCCACCAAACTCAGAATTGTAGGTGATAGTCAATTGATTCTTCGCCAGGTGTTAACCAAATATCGAACTCTTGATCCCAAGCTCAAGCCTTATCAAGAACTTACTTCTGCTTATGCTAAGCTTTTCACAAAGTTGATCTTCGTCCATGTTCCTAGGAATCAAAACATCTTAGCTGACGCTCTAGCCTCACTTGCATCTTCTCTTAATTTTCCAATCAGCAGACAATCTGAATCAATCATCGTTCATAGGCGTCTTTCACCCGCCGTGAAAGACCCTTCATTCCTTAGGACTAAGGAGAAGCTGCTGAAGAAGGTCAAAGATGGAAATATTATGGAAAAGAGAGAGATTATGTTAATGGAGCTGTTAGAAGAGATGGATGATGAACAGAAACCATGGTACTACGAAATTGCTAAATATTGTGAAGATCAATCATATCCTGAGGAAGTCACAGCTGAGGAGAAAAGGGCTATCAGGAGAGTTGCTCAAAGATACACCCTAGTTGGGAAAGCACTATACAAAAGTGGTTTTGATGGAGTTATTCTAAGATGTTTAGACGAAGATGAGCTTTGGAAGGTTATGGAAGGAGCTCATGCAGGAGTTTGTGGTGGCCATGTTAATGGACATATGCTAGCAAAGAAAATCCTTAGACAAGGATTCTATTGGCCAACCATAGAAGAAGATTGTGTAGGATATGTCCGTAGGTGTGCCAAGTGCCAACTTCATGCCGATAAGATTCATTCTCCTGCATCTTCACTCCATCCTGTTTCCTCCCCATGGCCTTTCTCCATGTGGGCTTTCGATGTCATTGGACGTAATCCTGATTCTGGCATTAAGCAGAAGTCCTTCATCCTCACGGCAACGAAATACTTCACCAAGTGGGCGGAAGCTGAAGCGTATACGGAAGTCAAAGCATCAACTGTCTGCAAATTCATCATGAAGAACATCATCACGAGATTTGGAATTCCAAGCACCATCGTCACCGATAATGGACCGCAGTTCGTGTTACAAGAACTGAAATACCTCTGCAATAGGTACAAAATTGCATTGCATCATTCGTCTCCTTATTATCCGCAAGGCAATGGCCAAGCAGAGGCAACTAATAAGACTTTGATAAAAATCATCAAAAAGATGTGCAAGTCTAATAAATTTACAAACTAGCCAGAAAAATTGATTGAGGCTCTGTGGGCCTACCGAACTTCAATCCGCACGCCCACTGGGCAGACTCTTTATTCCTTAACATTTGGAATGGAGACGGTAGTTCCATACGAGACCCTTATACCGTCATTAAGAGTACAATTGAATAAGGAATTTTCCATTGATGAACACCGTTCAACGCTCCTTGCTCAATTGGAACTCTTAGACAAGAAAAGATGGTCAGCTGCTAATCATGCAAGAGTTTATCAAAATAGATTAACACGTTTTTATCAAAAGAAAGTCATTGAACGTAAGTTCAAAGTTGGTGAAATGGTCGTCAAAAGAATCTTTGTAAAAGTTGGTGGTCCGCGTTCTAAGCTCCAACCCAATTGGGAAGAACATTATGTTATATCGCATGCTTTTCTTGGTAACGGTTACCGTCTAGTTAATGCAGAAGGGCAAGAGTTAACTCACCCCTGGAATGGTCTGTATCTTAAGAAATACTACCCTTAGGTTAAAGAGTCGATCAGCATGGTGCAAAGACCAGTAGAATCAGAAAATTTAGAAACTCAAATTCCCTTATCAGTCTGAATAATTTAATTCAAACACATTACTACACACACTGACACGTTTGATTCGTGAGTAACAAGAGATGCTAAATCTTAAGGAATACCGAAAGCTTGACTAAAAGTGTAAAGGGCAAATCATTCTTTTTAAAACAAAAATTCTGTTTTTACACTCGGCCCACGATGTCAGAACGAGGCTTAGAATAGACTACCAAGAATACCCGCCATCTTAGTAGGAGGCCGTCATAAAAAAAAAGGGGAGATCCGTCCCAAGAAAAGAAAAGAAAAGATAACAAAAAACAAAAGGCAAAAGCCAAATGTCCAATCAAAAGGCCATTTACACTACAAACGTTACATCAAGGCTATGAAGTGAAATAAAAGGAAACCAAGGTCGATAAATACTCCGGAAAGAAAACGACCGAACCCCAACAGATATTAAGATAAGAAAGGAACATCTTTTTGGATTTCCGGAACCTTCTCGTGGGCTTTCTAAATCAATTTTTCCTTTCTTTCTGAAGAGACGTACTCCAAGCTTAAGGAACAACCTAGATTGACTAAGGATCAAATCATCAAATGGGATCACGAATGGAAACACAAGTTCAAATACGATGGGTCTAAGTTAGATTATTAAAGAACAATTTGGGAATTAAGTTAATAAATGAATATGTTCTTTTGATCTGGGTACCTGTGAGTGCTTAGAATGAGTGTGTGATTATCATGAAAAATCTATGTTGTTTAAATGCAAAATAATGCCTATTAAAGAGAAACTAAGTGAAGTGATCGCCAGAAACTTTTGACTTAAAAGTTCCAAAAGAAAGAGTTTGATCGCCTACTTGTTTAAACGTGGGAGATGTTGAGTCCTTGATTCCCCTTCTTCAGCCGGCTGAAGAAAGAGAGCCCTTCCTTTTCTTTGTTCTTGCTGTTGAGGTTGAAGTTGAGGATCATCTAGAGTCTTTGACTTGCTTATTTTCCTTCCCTTTTTGATTCTTCTTTTGCAGCTTGCAAGAAATAGAAAGAAGAATGAAGAAATGATGAGAATTTAAGCAGAGGTAGTATCCATTCTAATCAGAGTTTTAAACATACAACTAAACAGAAGACTCACTTGTTGGGATGGTCTTTGAAATCCCTTTATCAAATAGGTTTTGAAAATGTTGCTGGTGTTGTGTGTTGCATGGAGTGATGATGAAGAATGTAGAATTAATGAAGATGCAAATATGAAAAGGTGTAGAAATGAATTGAAAAACTTATGCCGGTTGATGAAGCCTTGAATTGGATGAAGAATGGATGAAGAATGGACGCCGGCTTCTGGAAACAACAGCACTTCAGCGTTTGGACGTCGTTGCTTCGATCTTCAATCACTAACTCTGATTCTAACTTCTCTTTTTTTTTTTTCTCTTTCAAGATGCAAGGTATTTATAGACTTCTTTTGCGTCCGCAGATTTACATGGAAAAATCTTAAGATTTTTCCATCTTAACCAACAGATAAATACATATTAATTTATCTTTATCTGTAATTATCTAAAACGCGTCCACCATGGCTGACGCCTTTCAGATTCATTAGGATAAGGATAAACATCTGGTTAAAACTTATCTTTATCTGTATTAGATAAAACACGCCTACATGTATAGACGTCTTTTACACTAATTACGATAAGGATAAACATCCGGAAGAGAAGTAGAAATAGTTTAGGAAACCTAAAACGCGTCATGTCCTGCAGACGCCTTTTAGCTAATTAATCAACTGATTAAAATTCAAATTTAAACATTAAAATAAGAATAAACTCTAAATAGCGTCCACATAGGTAGACGTCTTTTATACTTCTTCATATTTTAACTGAAATTTGAGTCAAAATCAATTCAATTGATTAACTTAAACATGTCTGTTTGACCCGACACTCAAAAAAATCAATAAAAATTAATCAATGATTAAATATCAGACCATTCTAAGGCATTATTATATAATATGAAATTTACTCGAAATGATGTCAAAATTAGCGTGTCTATAGCTGCCTCACCTTGGCATCGTCTTTGTAAGGGAGTGAAATGAAATGGAATGTACTGAAAAGGTGATGCCAATGTGTGATGAGATACGCTCTTAACATCACATGATTAGAATTTTTCTCAAATTCATCGATGAAGATAGTTCAAAGAGATCAATGGAATCAATCATGTCTGGATGAGGTAGATAATGAAATAAAATAAAGTCGATCAACCTCCTCGGAGTGGGAAGTACCCCAGGTCGTAGACACTGTAGGTTTCATCATAGGGAGCGTTTGCCAGCCAATGTGGACGTGCTGCAGCCATGATGGATCTTAAAAGAAAACAAGAAATATTGGATAAAGAATCCAAGAAAGGATATAATTCCAAGGATATCTTCAAGCGAGCCTCAAAGATAATCAAGATACTCAATTCAGAATAGAATATTTCATATCTTGTTATAATTATTTGATTTAATGGTCTGAAACTTAATCAACAATTAATTTTTATCACAATGATTTCAAAGTCCTATATGATGCATGCTGGGCTTAAAAGAAAAATATAAAGTCAAATAAAATATAAATTAATCAAAGATAATATTCTTAAATTGTCATTAATGATTCAAGACACCAATTCTTGTAATCCAGTGCTAAGCCGAAGCTTGTTTATCTACGCACCGTTTCACAAAAGTGGAACCATCGTCCTCACTAATTAACGATCCAACGGCCTATCTGTGCAATTAAGAATTCTTTGGAATTATCACTGTTTTTGTTGTAGGGGAACTCAAATTCCAATTTCATCAAAACCACAAAGTCCTTGACATACTCTAATAAATATTTAACATATAATAATTATGATTTACATGGAATAATACAAGGGTAGAAATAACCGTCTTTTTAGCCACGGTCAAGACTTCATAAACTCCCACAGTGGGATCTTCTTGATATTTTGAATTCTCTGATTTCCTGCAATCAAAATCATTAATAATTCCCAACAAATATTCAACTTAAGCATAAAAAACCACAGATTTTCGGATAAATAACAGAATTGATGAAAAGCGTCGTGTCGCGAAGACGCCATTCAATGTTAAAACGCGTCGCTTATCCTCGACGCCTTTTACTCACAGAAACATGTTTCTGGTTGTTCTCTACTCGGATTCCAACTCTTCCAATACTTTGTGCCATGTATATGACTTGAACAAACATGTTAAGTATCTGTTTAGGCTTAGCCCCTTGCCTGATTAAGTAACCGACTACTTGATCCTATCCTTGGTAGAAGGGTCAAGGGGCATAGCCTTTATCAACAAAGGTAATATGAATAATCAAACTTAAGCAAAATGCAACATACAAGCAAACAGATGCTCACTGAAAATAAAAGGATTGAGACATACCAGATGTAATAAGCAAATGCTAATTGAAATATTTTTGTATATTTTGAAATATTCATTTTTGTTTGGGTTTTGAAATATGTACCTTTTTTTTGAATTTTGACATATGTATTTTTTATTTATTTTTTGACATATGTATTTTTTTTTATTTTTGACATATGTATTTTTTTTGGATTTTTGGCATATACATTTTTTTTTTGGATTTTTGGCATATACATTTTTTATTTATTTTTGGCATATACATTTTTTTTTGATTTTTGGCATATATATTTTTTTTTGATTTTTGACTAAAAGATAAGCATGGTACTCAGATCAAAAGATCATATTCATTTATTAACTTAATTTCCAAATTGTTCTTTAACAATTTAACTTAAACCCATCGTGTTTGAATTTGTGTTTCCATTCGTGATCCCATTTGATGATTTAACCCTTTAGTCAATCTAAGCCATTCCTCAAGTTTGGAGTACACCTTTTTAGAAAGAAAGGAAGAATAAGTTTAGAAAGCCCATGAGAAGGTTCCGGAGACCTAAAAAGATATTCCTTTCCTACCCTAGCATCCGTTGGGATTCGGTCATTTTCTTTCCAGGGTATTTATCGACTTTGCGTTCCTTTTCATTTCATTTCATGGCCTTAATGTAACGTTTGTAATGTGATGGCCTTTTAATTTGACATTTGGATTTTGCCTTTTGCTTTTGCTTTTTTTTTTTTTTTTCCGGGACGGATCTCCCCCTTTTTTTATGACGGCCTCCTACTAAGATGACGGGTATTCTTGATAGTCTATTCTAAGCCTCGTTCCGACATCATGGGCCGAGTGTAAAACAAATTTTTGTTTTAAAACGAATGATTTGTACTTTACACTTTTAGTCAAGCTTTCGGTATTCCTTAGGACTTGGCATCTCTTGTTACTCACGCATCAAACGTGTCAGTGTGTGTAGTAATGGGTTTGAAGTTAAATCATCCAGACTAATAAGGAAATTTGAGTTTATAAATTTTATGATTCCATTGGTCTTCGTACCATGCTGATCGACTCTTTAACCTAAGGGTAGTATTTCTTAAGATGTAAACCATTCCAGAGATGATTTAACTCTTATCCTTCTGCATTAACAAGACGATAAGCATTACCAGGAAAAGCGTGCGATACAACGTAAGGTCCTTCCCAATTGGGTTGGAGCTTAGAACGCGGACCACCAGGTTTTACAAAAATCTTTTTGACGACCATTTCAACGACTTTGAACTTACGTTCAATGACTTTCTTTTGATAAAAACGTGCTAGTCTATTTTAGTAAACTTTTGCATGATTAGCAGCTGACCATCTTTTCTCGTCTAAGAGTTCCAATTCAGCAAGAAGTGCTGAACGATCTTCATCAATGGAAAATTCCTTATTCAATTGTACTCTTAATGACGGTATAAGGATCTTGTATGGAACTACCACCTCCATTCCAAATGTTAAGGAATAAGGAGTTTGCCCAGTGGGTGTGCGGATTGAAGTTCGGTAGGCCCATAGAGCCTCAACCAATTTTTCTGGCCAGTCTGCGAATTTGTTAGATTTGCACGTCTTTTTGATGATTTTTATCAAAGTCTTATTAGTTGCCTCTGCTTGGCCATTGCCTGGCGGATAATAAGCAGAGGAATGATGCAATGCAATTTTATACCTATTGCAGAGGTCCTTCAATTCTTGTGACACGAACTGCGGTCCGTTGTCGGTGACGATGATACTTGGAATTCCAAATCGGGTGATGATGTTCTTCATGATGAACTTGCAGACGGTTGATGCTTTGACATCCACGTACGCTTCAGCTTCTGCCCACTTGGTGAAATATTCCGTTGCCGTGAGAATGAAAGATTTTTGGTTGATACCGGAATCTGAATTACCAAGGGGTCCAATGATGTCGAAAGCCCACATGGAGAAAGGCCATGGGGAAGAAACAGGATGGAGTGAAGATGCAGGAGAATGAATTTTGTCGGCGTGAAGTTGGCACTTAGCACACCTACGGACATATCCTACACAGTCTTCTTCCATGGTTGGCTAATAAAATCCTTGTCTAAGGATCTTCTTTGCTAGCATCTGTCCATTGACATGGCCACCACAAACTCCACTATGAGCTCCTTCCATAACCTTCCAAAGCTCATCTTCGTCTAGACATCTCAGAAGAACTCCATCAAAACCTCTCTTGTACAATGCTCCTCCAACTAGGGTATATCGTTGAGCAAGTCTCCTGATAGCTCTCTTCTCCTCAGTTGTAGCTTCCTCAGGATATGATTGATCTTCACAATATTTGGCAATTTCATAATACCATGGCTTATGTTCATCATCCATCTCTTCTAAAAGCTCCATCAACATGATTTCTCTCTTTTCCACGATATCCTTATCTCTGACTCTCTTCAGCAACTTCTCCTTAGTTTTAAGAAATGAAGGGTCTTTCACGGCGGGTGAAAGACGCCTATGAACTATGATTGATTCGGATTGCTTGCTGATTGGAAAATCAAGAGAAGATGCCAATGAAGCTAAAGCGTCAGCTAAGACGTTCTGATTCCTAGGGACATGGACAAAGATCAATTTCGTGAAAAGCTTTGAATAAGCAGAAGTAAGTTCTTGATAAGGCTTGAGCTTGGGATCAAGAGTTCGATACATGGTCAGCACTTGGCGAAGAATCAGTTGGCTATCACCCACAATCCTGAGTTTAGTGGCACCATAGAAATGAGCAGCCTCGAGGCCAGTAAGGAGTGCCTCGTATTCAGCTATATTGTTGGTGACTGGAAAGTCAAGCTGAAAGGCTTGTGGAATGGTGACACCTTCAGGTGATAGCATAACGATACCGATCCCCTTTCTATGAGAATTCAGAGCTCCGTCAAAATGCAGAGTCCACATATCATCTCTGATTTGATTTACGGACATCAGTTCCTCATCCGGAAACTCTGATCGGACTGGATCAAAACGAGGAAGGGGATGATGAGCGAGATGTTCTGCTATGGCATAGCCCTTGATCGCTTTCTGTTGAATGTAAATGATATCGAATTGAGATAGAAAGCTTTGCCATCGTGCTAACCTATCAGTAAGAACAGATTTCTCCAGAAGAAATTTGATCGGATTAATCTTAGCGATGAGATGGACTTTATGGGTCAGAAAATAATGCTTCAATTTCTGAACAACCCAGACCAATGCTGCACATGTTTTCTCGATCGCCGTGTATCTCTATTCAGCGGGGTTGAGAAGTTTAGAGAGATAGTAGGCTGCCCTTTCTTTTCTTTCTTCATCATCTTGTGCTAGGACAACCCCCACTGCATCATCCAGGACAGAAATATAAAGTATCAATAGTTTGCTTGGAGATGGTGGTCTCAAAACAGGAAGACTTGCTAAATAGTTCTTTAATCCATCGAATGCCTCCTGACACTTATCGTCCCAATCGAATGCCTCCTGACACTTATCGTCCCAATCGAATTTGACTCCCGACTTGGTAAGCTCGTAAAACGGCTTACACCTTTGTGAGTGCTGGGAGACAAAACGGCGAATAAATTGCAACCTCCCGATTTATCCTCTCAACTCCTTCAAGTTTTTGGGAGGTGGCATTTCTCTGATAGCCTTCGCCTTGTTGGGATCGATCTCAATTCCCCGTTTGCTGACGATGAATCCAAGTAATTTTCCTGAAGATACCCCGAATACACATTTCTTGGGGTTCATCTTTAACTGATACTCTCTCGATCTCTCTAATACCCTTGCCAAAACTTTGGCATGCTCAGCCTTTGTCTTAGATTTAACCAATAAATCATCCACATACACCTCCAGATCTATGTGCATCATGTCATGAAATATTGCCATCATAGCCCTCTGATAAATGGCTCTAGCATTCTTTAATCCAAATGGCATGACGACATAACAGTATGTTCCCCAATGTGTAGTGAATGACGTCTTCTCTTGATCTTCTTCTGCCAGCTTAATGTGATTGTATCTCGAAAATCCGTCCATAAACGATAAAGTTTCATAGCCAGCGGTGTTATCAATGAGTACGTCAATATGAGGCAATGGAAAATCATCTTTAGGACACGCCCGGTTCAAATCGCGGAAGTCAATGCAAATTCTGACCTTCCCATCTTTCTTCATGACCGGGACTATGTTCGCCACCCATTGTGGATAAAGGACAACTCTGATAAATTTGGCTTTATGTAATTTGTCGACCTCTTCCTTCATCTTTAGAGCCATTTGTGGGTGGAATCGTCTTAATTTCTGCTTGACAGGGCTAACTCCATCCTTTAATGTCAACCTATGTTCAACTAAAGAAGAGTCTAATCCCGGCATATCTTCATAACTCTAGGCGAAAGTGTCCTTATAGTCCTTAAGTACTTGTACCATTGCCTTCTCATCTTCTGTAGAAAGATTTTTGCTGACGAGGACAACCTTAGGTTCGTCTTCAGTCCCTAAATTGATTTCTTTGGTGGGCTCTTCTACGGCAGCTGAGGGTTCATCGAATCTCTTCACTCCACTGGCATATGCCTCATCCGCGTCCTCGTCATCTTCCTCATCTTCGATAAGGGGGTCTTTTTCATGTACTAACTCATACACCCCATACCCATCATTGACTGACTCATCGTTCATACAGTCTTCTGGCATATGAATTGGATTTTCTAAGAACTGAGGGATTAAAGAGCAAGAAAAGCATTTATCAGCTAAGTCCTGGAGGTATCTATCTGGAATTTGCCTACCCTTAGACTTCCTAGACTTCCTAACCTGACTGACCTGCCTAGAACTAGACTGCCTAACTTCACTAAACTCCCTATTATAACCTAATGAAGATGACGCAAGATGAAAATCCTGGGACACAAGTGGAAATACAGGAGAATCCTCCCGAAGGAAGGGGCAGAGTAGATCTAGGAGAGAATCTTGACCGAAAGACCCGCGCAATGGGGTGTGATTGGACAAGTAAGAAGTTTCCTCAATGAGGATCTGGGAAGAATTTGTTGCCAAATTGGCTTTTTTTTTTTTGGACAGTAGAGGAGTTAAGCATAAAACATGAATGAATACAAATAGAAGGAGAATTATACGGAGGAAGTGGCACTAAGGCCAAAGGGTTAGGGGGATCATACAACAGTATGTCCCAGATCAAATCATACATCCTCTCTAGATCAAGAGGAGGTGGTGGAATGAGGTCCCGAGGGGATAAAGTAATCATAACGGGCGGAGCCCGTGGAATATCTTCAATAATGACCCGCGACCAAGTCGGGGTCAAGAGCAATGTGCGAAACAAAGTATGGAGCATGAAAACATGAGAAGGATATGTCCCCCTCCAGAGCAGATCTGTGGTGTAGCCAGCTTCATAGGGGTCATCTGGCTCCCCCTCATCGGTCTCTTCCGACAGCAATATCCGCTTGTCAAAGATAGTACCAGGACTTTCGATCAGCTCATCAATCTGCGGCGGCCACTTGGGTTCTACAGGATCTAGAAACAGTCTATTCAGTGCAATGTAGAGGTCTCTTAGATCGAACCACCTGTACCATTCACATTTAGGGTCATGGAATTTTCTCCTCTTCATAGGCCGCAGAGCCTCCAAGGATTGGTACGTAAGTAGTTCCGAGCAATGCCTGGCCAAGTCTCTCCCATATATATCATGGAAGTCAAAACATGAAATAATGACCACCATATTGTCATGGCTAATTATGGGCCCTTTTACAAAATGAGTATATAGGGTCCATGTTAGGGGATCTCGACCTTCCTTGGGTGGTGTAGACATTGTCTCCAGACTTTCTGACCATCTTCATTTTCTGCTGGCTGAACCATGTCTTGTTTCAGTTTTCTTGGACTATAGCCCAGGCCGCTTCCGGGTGCTCCTCGGTGATCTTTGACAGGAGTGGTCCTGCCTTGTAATTGTGTGCCCAGACGTCTTCCAGGTTGATAGCCATTTTTCATCATAATTCTCCATCCTGTGGTACTCATGTACTTCCCCCTTTTTATGGCATTTAACGGGTAAGGAGAAATAGTGGCGGCTTTCAGAGGATCAGCCACTGGATGGTAAACCTGTAATACCGACAGAAAAGGTTGTCGGCTAGGTAAAGCAGTAGATTTAACATTTAAAGTATGAGCAGCAGCAAGGATCGGCATGCTCGTTACCTTAATAATTCGTCCTTTGAAGGAGAATTTGAGGCATTGGTGATTCGTGGAGGGAATCGCCTCAAGAGTTTTTATGTAAGGACGACCCAAAATGGCATTTATAGAAGGGTCAATTTTCAGAATGTGAAATTCGACCTCTGCATGACTTACAGGGCCTAGCTCCACTTTCAAATAAACCATTTCCAGAGGGGAACGGGTGGAGTTATCATATGCTGTCACAGAAATGGGGCTGGGCAGCCATTTTTCCTTGGGCACTCCACACAGCTCTAGGGTCTTCGGAAGTAAAACATTGATTGAAGCCCCTGTGTCAACCAGGCATGCATCCACGGCCTTCTTGCAGATGTTAACTGTGATGCTCAGAGCCATGCTTCTGGCTCATGGCGGTGCTAGTTCCGATGTATGAAATGTAATGGAGGGCTAATCCCCGTGAGGAACTAATAGTGCTGTTATCTTTTCTACCGGCACGTCCTCGTTGACCATCACCTTCTGCAAATATTCCATCAAGGCTTCTTGGTGACTCTTCGATCTTTTGATCAGTTCAAGTATGGAGATTCGTGCCGGTGTTCGATCCAGATATTTCAACAAATCATACTGAGTGCCTGGTGCACTCTCTTCATTGTGTGCTTCCTCCGGCGGTTGTGATGGGCCGTCTCTAACTTTTGATTGAGGAAAGACTTTGTTGAAAATCCTTCCACTCCGGAGCACATTTTCCTCAACCGTGGAAGATCCGGGTGACACTTTGAGTACCGCAGAGTTGGATGGTGTAGGTGATGCGGGGTGTTGGTATGTAGGTAATGGTGTGGGGTTAGGTGGTGATGGCGTGGGGTTAGGTGGTGATGGCGTGGGGCGGATTAAAGGTTTAGACGGTTGGATGGTGGATGGGTAAGTGATTGGTGTGGACGAAGTGGGGAATGGTACGCGTAGTAGCGGTCTGGATGGTTGAATGGTGGATGGGTAGGTGGTAGTGGTAGCGGGTGAAGTAGGAAATGGTACGCGTAGTAGTGGTCTGGATGGTAGGAGGGTTGCGTAATTGGTTTGCGGTGGGTTATATAGTGGAGGCGTAGGAGTGTGGGGCGTAATGGGCTTGAGGAAAGCGGGTGGTGGTAACGGGTTACTGAGTGCGGGTGAGTGATGCGCGGGTGTCGGTAGAGGGGTGATGGTAATGGGCTGTGGTCTGGGTATGTGGATGGTGCGGCGTGGTGGTTGTTCTGCGGTACTCGGAACATGACCCGTCGAATAAATAGAGGAAGAGTCCTCTATTCTCCACTGTTGCCCACGATCAGCCTCAAACTGGCTGCTTGTCAAGATAGGGGCAACCTGGTTTTGGTTTTGGTGCTCCGGGAGCGGGTTCTGCACTATGCCCATGTTTGGTGGTGGTGCTGCTTGTGCTGGTGGTCTTGCTTGCTGCTGCTGCTGCTGCTGCTGTGGTCTTCTTGCCTTCAGGGCTGATATGTATTTTTTCATTTCTTCCCAGTCTATGCCGCCCTGCTCGTTGAGATCATGAATATAATCTCTAAATTGGAAACTTGTGTCAATAGTATGCCCAGGTTGCCTATGGAAGTAGCAATACCTAGACGTGTCGGCATTCTGAGGCCAAACTGCCTTTTCTCTTGGCAAGACTAAGGCATTAGCTGCCATTAGGGCGCTGAAAATGTCTGCCAAAGATTCTGGGAGGACTGGGTATTCTGCCCTCTTTGGGCCTGGAGGTCTTCTCTGCTGATTGTAGTCAGCAGGAGGAGGGACATTATGATATACCGGCGATGCGCGCGGCTGATACTGCTACTGTTGTTGGTACTGTTGTTGTTGTGGCTGCTGGTACTGCAATTGCCGTTGCGGCGGCTGCTGTGGTTGTTGCTGTTGCTGTTGCTGGTTCGGCTGCTGGGACCGCTCATATTGGGGCTGCTGATACTGAGGGTTCGGCTGCTGCCTGAACCCTTGCTGGTTCGGCTGCTGGGGCCTTTGGTACTGCTGCTGACTCCTCACGAACTGGGGCGAATTGTTGTTCATGCTACTGATTTGCTCATGAGAGAGCGTGCCCTCAGTAGTTGGACCTGTGCTGGGAGAGTTTGGCACTGCAGGCTTCCGAGGTGGAGGCCTGCTAGGTCTGTGAGGATCAAAGACGCTAAAGAACGTAGCGTCCTTGAAGGCGTTCTGACAGTACCGTGCTCTTTCATAGAGCTCTGCCATGTTGGTCAGATTGTTCAGGGAGAGGACTAGTTTGAACTGGGGCGTAGCATTGGAAATCAACATTTTCACTTGCTCCGACTCGGACAAGTGATCTTTCACTTTCTCGGCCAAGCCTCGCCATCTGTCGGCAAAACTGACAAACTCTTCATCAGGTTTCATCTTCTCTGCTATGAGGTCAGTGATGGACAGGGAGGGGGCAACTCTGTCTTGGTATCATTGAATAAATTTTCGAGAAACGATACCATAGTCCTCTACTTCGGAGGGTTCCAAAGAAAAGAACCACTTGAGAGCCGGTCCCTCTAAAGATCTCCTGAACAAAAAGGCCAACGACCTCTTGTCGTTTTGCCATAAGGATGATTCGTACATAAACTCCTTCAAGTGGGTGAAGGGGTTACCAGTACCGTTGTACTTCCGGTACACTAGCATCTCTGAGGGTGGTAGGTGGAACACTGGTAGGCTCGGTAAATTGATCTCTGGTACAGCTTTGACCCCCATCATCTTCTGGAGGTTGTTGAATTGTTCATCTATGCGCTCCATCTTTGCCAGCAATGCTTGCGTTGTCAGATCTGCCTGGAGAGGAGGAGGAGGTGGAGGTACTTGATAGGCCTGTTGCCTAGAGTACGTCGGACAAGGAGGACAGTAAAGGGTACGTCCGGCAGAGCTTCCGCCATGCCCGTGGGCATTTTGATAAGTAGGCGTTAGTGGTCTAGCCGGTTGCCTAGAAGATGAAAGTTGTGGCCCAGCTGGCCGAGAAGTGATATGGAGGCTGTAAGGACTGAGGTTTCGGGTTCTGTATTCGGGTCGGGTTCGGGCCAGATCCCCTGGTTTGGACCCTGAGGGGGGGGTCTTGAGAGTTCAGACTGAATGACGTCTGCACTGCTCGACGCCTTTCAAAAGGCGTCAGGGTGTGTGGACGCCATTTAGGTCTGCTTGTTGTTGTGCCACGTGTGCGCCACGTGGGCGGGTTTCGGGCCGCGAGAGTACGGCCCCTGTCATATCGTCTGAACGGCGTCCAGGTAGGTCGACGCGATTCAGACTGCGACCCTGCGGTGTCAGTGTGCGGCGCCAGAGCGTTGTCAGTACGGCCTGTCCTGTCGTCTGAACGGCGTCTGCGGAGAGTGACGCGTTTCAGACCGCTGTCAGTACGGCCCGTCCTGTTAGACTGATTGGCGTCTACCTCGATCGACGCGTTTTAGCTATATTCAGATTGACCCCGCGAGCTTCCCCTTCTTTCCCTCATTTTCGCCTTCACCCTCTCTCTCTTCGCCCTCTCCGTTCCCTCCGCCCTCCTTCCATCCTTCCCATCCTCTTCTTCCTCTTCCATCACTCCATAGCCTCCTTACCTCTCACCTCTACCTCCACCACCTCCTTCGCGGCGTTCCATTCTCCGGACGGCGGCCGACGTCCCGGCGGACTGGCGGCGTCCTCGAGGGTACCGGCGGCGGTCTGCGGTGCGGCGGGTCGGCGGGACGGAGCTTGGAGGAGTTCAAGAACCGGTAGGGGGACGAACCTTGCATGTGTTGCTCGTGTTTTCCTTGGCGTGACATGACGTGTTTTGGGCTAGATTGAGCATGTTTAGGGGGTGTTCTCGTGGGTATGGCTGTTCTCTTGAACGTGGATTGGTAGCATGCTTGTAGTGGTTGAATTCCTCTTCCTCCCCCTTCTGTTTTGGGGCATTTTCGGGGTATTTGGGGTTAAGAGAGAAACCCTCGGATCGAACCAGGGAACCAAGTTTCTGGCGCTAAACGGCGTCGTGCCTGGTCGACGCCTTTCAGAAGGACGTCAGGGCAGTACGACGCCTTTTAGGGCAGAAACCTCCCTGTTCGATGTTTCACGAGTTAGGGATTCTGGCGCTAAATGACGTCATGGATGGACGACGCCTTTTAGAAGGACGTCGGGCCATCATGACGCCATTTAGGCAGGAAATCACCCCGACTGAGGGTCTGCAAATCTGGAATTTCGGTGTGAATGGCGTCTGTGGATGTGGACACGTTTTAAAGGGCGACTCCTTATGACGACGCGTTTCAAGGAATAATCTGACTTTTAAAATGAACCTGTCTGAGGGGCTTGAATGGCGTCGACCTCTGTCAACGCGATTCAAGACAGAACTGTCTAAATGCTGGTTTTAACATGTGTTTCACTGTTGGGCGGTTCAAAGGCATGCTTTACGTTGTACACTGAGACTGAGGACTTCTGCGTGAATGGAATTACATCATGTTATATGTGTGTGTGCTTATACGACTGTAGATCGGTATGACTGTGGTTTACATTTGTCACCATGGACCGATGGGGACAGGGTCATGGTGTCTGTGAGGCATTGTGCCGTACCGGTGGGAGAAGGGGTACATGTTGTGTTTTACCTTTGGCTGAGGGAAGCAGAACCACCTTGAGCCCGTCGGGCCGGAGTAGCCGGTGCGCTATCCGAGGGGTTGCTGTTTGGTCTCAACGGGTCGGGGTTTCCTTGTTTGTCGTGGCAGCTTCCGGCGCGTTTCTTGCTGTGGAGCTGGTTGTGGTACTGTTGGAGTTGTTTTACCCCTGTAGCCACTGGGCCTGATGTGACCTTTGATCAAGGTTACGAGTGGTACCCTTAGCCCTTTGGCCTGACGCAGCCCGGGAGGTTAGGGTTGTGGGTAGTTCCTGTAGCTTCGATTTGACGGGAGTTCGCCGGTCCCCAGGGCCCTCCTGAAGCGCTGAGGCCTAGCGTGGAGGCAGTCCGGTTGGTAGGACAGTAGTCTAGACTGCTTGTGTGCACACGTAGCTGGGCAGTGGCGGTACACTGGTCCCAGCTAGTCCTAGTTTGACTCACTGCCTCACCCTACAGTGCCCCGGAACACTGTGGGGGTGGACAGGCGTGAGTAATGGTGGTAGTGTTGTGAGGCGACGTTTGACTTCGGTCGACAGTGTGGTTCAGTCGCTTTGTGGACTTTGGCTGTGAGACGTGACTTTGTGTTGGGTTCTTCGAGTTGCTTAGAACTGTTCTTGTTACACTGCTTATCGTATGTTTCATATCAAGTTTGGGTGCTATGTTTACTGCTTCACTTAATTGCCTTATATCTGTGTTGTTGCACTTGTGGGTGTGTGAGTGGGAGGTAGGGGATCGAATGATCCCTACTGAGCCCAATTCTGGTGTGGCTCACTCCTTGCGGTTTCAGGTGTGGACCTCGTGGCGTTTGGCGGCGGGTGGTGTCTTCTTGGTGTTCGGACCAGCAGTTGTCTCAGTTCCGGGGTATGCCCCGATGTTGTTGTACTTTCCTTTTGGCTGTACTTATTTAAATTGTTGGACCATGTAATTATTGTTGGACTGTATACGGACATTGCTATCTTCCTTCCTGCGCACTTGTTATACCTTTGTAGTCCGTGTGATTGTTATATTTAGCCTTGTTTAGCACTTACTCCTCCAGATGTGTTGTGTGAGATCCGGGTGTGAACCCGTAGTTAATGGGCCGACATCCATTTAGTGATCGGGTCTCCGATCATAGGATGGCGGGTCGTTACAGAGGCCCTCCATGGCCTGGTGAATGTAAGGAGGATGAAGAGGAGGTTGTTGAGGGATGGCAGGGCGAGCCACAGGGTTCGGCTAAGCAGGTTGCGTGGGTGCCTTCTGTAGACACGCTAATTTTGACATCATTTTGAGTAAATTTCATATCATGTAATAATGCCTCAGAATGGTTTGATATTTAATCATTAATTGATTTTTATTGATATTTTTGAGTGTCGGGTTTAACAGACATGTTTAAGTTAATCAATTAAATTGATTTTAACTCAAATTTCAGTTAAAATATGCAGAAGTCTAAAAGACGTCTACCTATGTGGACGCCATTTAGAATTTATTCTTATTTTAACGTTTAAATTTGAATTTTAATCAATTGATTAATTAGCTAAAAGGCGTCTGTGAGTCCGGACGCGTTTTAGGTTTCCTAAGCCATTTCTACTTCTCTTCCGGATGTTTATCCTTATCTTAATTAGTGTAAAAGACGTCGAAATATGTGGACGCGTTTTACCTAATAAAGATAAAGATAAGTTTTCCCGTATATTTATCCTTATCTTAATTAATTTGAAAGGCGTCAGCCATCCTGGACGCGTTTTAGATAATTACAGATAAAGATGAATTAATCAGTATTTATCTGTCGGTTAAGATGGATAAATTCAAGATTTTTCTATGTTAATCACGAACGCAAAAGAAGTCTATAAATACCTTACATGTTGAAGAGTAAAAAAAGAAGAGAGAGCGTAATCTTGAGTTGAATTACTGGAGCGATAGCAAATTGAAGATCAAAGCAACAACGTCGGAATGCTGAAGCGCTGCTGTTTCCAGAAGTCGGCGTCCTTTCAAGTCTTCATCCATTCAAGAATTCAACAATTGGGCATAAGAAAATAAAAAATGAGCAAATCAAGCACAAGTCAAAAGGGATTTCTGGACGATCCTCAACCTCAAATTCAACAGCAAGAACAAAAAGCAAAGAAGGGCTCTCTTTCTTCAGCCGGCTGAGGAAGGGGAACCAAGAGCTTAGAATCTTCCGCGTTCAAACAGGTAGGCGATCATACTTCTTTTGAAACTTTTTAGTTAAAAGTTTCTGGCGATCACTTCACGTAGTTGCTGTTTTTAATAGGTTTCTTTTGCACTAAGTGACATAGATTTTTCATGATAATCACACGGTCATTCTAAGCACTCACAGCTTTTTTGGCGATCACGGTGGGACTTGGTCTCGCCATCTTTTAAGTTTTTTGTTCTTGCTATCATCAACCGGGCACCCACGGTGCACCACTTGTGTCTTTCGACACGTCCTCACCAATTGGTGAGTGTTTTAATTTAATTAATTTCCCTCGTGCACCACGTGCACACCCCAGTGGCAAGATCTTGCCCTCCCCTTGATTAGTTTAAAAAGTTGTTTTTGTGATGAAAATGATGTGTGATTGATTGATTTTCTAGTTATTTAGTTGGTAAATCATCCTGTTAAAAATCTGGAACGAAAAAAAATCTACATGAGCTGATTATTTCCTGCTTTCAACCTGTTTGAGGAGGATTCAACCCAGAAAATTCTCCTGCAAAACTGTTTCTGCGAACTGAAAAGCGTCTAGGAGCACTGACGCGTTTCAAAACGCGTCAATACATCCAGACGCCTTTCAGTCTTCATATTTTCTCTGCTATCTGCATCTGTTTCTGCGAAAAAATTAAGTTTTGTTTTGAATAGCGTCGACTACACTCGACGCGATTCAGACAGTTTCTTAGTTATTTTTCAGTTTTCAGATTTTTGTGGCTTGAGTGCTAGCTACCCATTATTATTAAGCATTAGAGGCCATCCAGGCCGTAGGACATACGCATTGAGGCGAATACCCTCCTTCTCTTAGGAACACATTACTTGACGTCAGCAACTCTCTCTGATTGGGTTGGTCCCTTGATCAGACTAGAGAAGTTGACGTTGAGACCTCCATAAGTCCCCAAAATCAAGGTATTCCTCCTTGATCATCGGGCTGGTTGTACCAATTGAAGTCCCGGTTAGATTCTGAAAGCGTTGTGAGAGAAAGCCCTAGAGAATAACGGTGGAAACTGAACTGAAACTAGGATCCTTCCCCTGAGCGAATTTGTGGTTTAATCCAATTCAAATAACTCAAAAAGGAATCTTAAAATCACGTTAAGCATCCACTTGATTGATTAATCTCTGTGCAACTTGTTTGTCAAATCTTTGAAAAAAAAAAAAAATCTAACATCATGCTGCTATGATCAGGCAGGGATTTGAGTATGGCTCAAGACGCCATCATCAACTACGAGGGAGATGCTAATGTCCCTCGCGATTCGGACTACAACTATGAGAACGGGAGAGATGCTGATGCCTCCGGTAATTCTGTCCCCATTCCCTATCGTCTAGATGGGAATGTTCGGACGCCTCTTTTTAATCCACACGATCAATATCCTGATCCTCCCCCGCATGAATATGCGATTCCTAATCCCAATCTTGAGGGGGACATGAATCAGAATGATCCCTCATCCTCTGATCCTGTGGATCTCGTCAACGCTTTGGGAGTTCTTGCCTCCCGTCTGGACCCTCAGCAATTCGAGGCGATCCAGTCTATTCTGAAGGGGAAGGCACCCATGCAGCCTGCCGAGCCGAACCCTGTGGCTCCCCCTGCTGTTCCTCAGCAACCTTCTTTTCCTCCTCCTTATATCCATCAGGCCGTGGAGGGCCTTCATATTACTTCTCGGCCAGCTGGGCCGCAGCTTTCATACTCTAGGCAATCGGCTAGACCGAAAACGCCTGCTTATCAAAATGCCCTCGGGCATGGCGGAAGCTCTGCCGGACCTCCCCTTTATTGTCCCCCCTGTCCAACGTACTATAGTCAGCAGGCCTATCAAGTACCTCCACCTCCTCCTCCTCCCCAGGCATATCTGACCGCACAAGCATTGCTGGCCAAGATGGAGCGTATGGATGAGCAATTTAACAACCTCCAGAAGATGATGGGGGTCAAAGCTGTACCAGAAATCAACTTACCCAGCCTGCCAGTTTTCCATCTGCCACCCTCTGAGATGCCAGTGTACCGGAAGTACAACGGTACTGGTAACCCCTTCACACATCTGAAGGAGTTTATGTATGAATCCTCTTTCTGGCAGAACGACAAGAGGTCGTTGGCCTTTTTGTTCAGGAGATCTCTAGAGGGACCAGCCCTCGAGTGGTTCTTTTCCTTGGAACCCTCAGAAGTAGAGGACTACGGTATCGTTTCACGCAAATTTATTCAACGATACTAGGACAGAGTTGCACCCTCCTTGTCCATCACTGACCTCATTGCAGAAAAGATGAAACCTGATGAGGAGTTTGTCAGTTTTGCTGACAGGTGGCGGGGCCTAGCTGAAATGGTGAAGGATCACTTGTCCGAGTCTGAACAAGTGAAAATGTTAATTTCCAACGCCACGCCCCAGTTCAAGTTAGTCCTTTCCCTAAACAATCTGACCAACATGGCAGAGCTTTATGAAAGAGCACGGTACTGCCAGAATGCTTTCAAGGACGCTACGTTCTCTAGCGTCTTTGATCCTCACAGACCTAGCAGGCCTCCACCTCGGAAGCCTGCAGTGCCGAACTCTCCCAGCACAGGTCCGACTACTGAGGGCACGCTCTCTCATGAGCAAGTCAGTAGCATGAACAATAACTCGCCCCAGTTCGTGAGTAGTCAGCAGCAGTACCAGAGGCCACAGCAGCCAAACCAGCAAGGGTACAGGCAGCAGCAAAACCCCCATTATCAGCAACAGTATCAACGGCCCCAGCAGCCGAATCAGAACCAGAACCAGCATCAGCCACAGCAGCCGCCACAAAGGCAATTGCAGTACCAGCAGCCCCAGCAACAGCAATATCCCCAACAGCAGCAGTATCAGCCGCGCGCACCGCCGGCATACCACAATGTCCCTCCTCCTGGTGATTATAACTAGTCGAGGAGACCTCCAGGTCCGAAAAGGGCGGAATACCCTGCCCTCCCGGAATCCTTGGCCGATATCTTCAGTGCTCTAATGGCAGCTAATGCTTTAGTCTTGCCAAAGGAAAAGGCCGTCTGGCCTCAAAATGCCGACACGTCCAGGTATTGCTATTTCCATAGGCAGCCTGGGCATACCATTGACACCTGCTTTCAGTTTAGAGATTATATTCATGATCTCAACGAGCAGGGCGGCATAGATTGGGAGGAGATGAAAAAGTATATATCAGCTCTGAAGGCGAGAAGACCGCAGCAGCAGCAGCAGCAGCAAGTAAGACCACCGGCACAGGCAGCACCGCCACCAAATATGGGCATAGTGCAGAATCCGCTCCCGGAGCACCAGAACCAAAACCAAGTTGCCCCTATTCTGACGAACAGCCAGTCTGAGGCTAGTCGTGGGCAACAATGGAGGATAGAGGACTCTTCCTCTCTTTATTCAACGGGTCACGTTCAGAATACCGCAGAACAACCACCACGCCGCACCATCCGCATACCTAGGCCACAATCCATTACCATCACCCCTCTACCAACACCCGCATATTACTCGCCCGCACCCAATAACCCATTACCCGCTTTCCTTAAGCCCATCACGCCCCATACCACTACGCCTCCACCATATAACCCACCACAAACCAACTACGCACCCCTTTTACCATCTAGGCCATTACTCGGCGTACCATTCCCTACTTCGCCCACTACCACTACCGCCTACCCAGATACCATCCAACCATCCAGACCGCTATTACGCGTGCCATTCCCCACTTCACCAACCACTTACCCATCCACCATCCAACCATCTAGGCCTTTAATCCGCACCATGCCACCACCACCTAACCCTACCCCATCACCTACATATCAACCCTCCGCACCGCTTACGCGACCCGACTCTGCGGTACTCAAGGTGTCACCTGGATCCTCCACGGTTGAGGAACATGCGCTCCGAAGTGGAAGGATTTTCAACAAAGTCTTCCCTCAGTCCACAGTCAGAGACGGCCCATCACAGCCGACTGAGGAAGCCCATAATGAAGAGAGTGCACCAGGCACTCAATATGACTTGTTGAAACATCTGGACAGAACACCGGCACGGATCACTGTACTTGAATTGATCAAAAGGTCCAAGATTCACCAAGAAGCCTTAATGGAATACTTACAGAAGGTGATGGTCAACGAAGACGTGCCGGTAGAGAAAATTGCAGCACTACTAGTTCCTCAGGGGGATCGGCCCTCTATTACATTCCACACATCGGAACTAGCACCGCCAGCCGCCAGAAGCATGGCTCTGAGCATCACGGTCAATATCTGCAAGAAAGCCGTGGATGCATGCCTGGTTGATACAGGGGCTTCAATTAATGTTTTACCCCCGAAGACCCTAGAGCTGTGCGGTGTGCCCAAGGAGAAATGGCTGCCTAGCCCCATTTCAGTTACAGCATATGACAACTCTACCCGTTCCCCTCTGGGAATGGTTTATTTAAAAGTGGAGTTAGGTCCTGTAAGTGATGCAGAGGTCGAATTTCACATTTTGGAAATTGACCCTTCTATAAATGCCATTCTGGGACGTCCTTACATTAAAACTCTTGAGGCGATTCCTTCTACGAATCACTAATGCCTCAAATTCCCTTTCAAAGGACGAATTATTAAGGTGACAAGCATGCCGATCCTTGCTGCTGCTCATACATTGAATACTAAATCTGCTGCTTTACCTGGCCGACAACCTTTTCTGTCGGTATTACAGGTCTACCGTCCAGTGGCTGATCCTTTGAAAGCCGCCACCATTTCTCCTTACCCATTAAATGCTATCAAAAGGGGGAAGTGCATGAGTACCCCAGGATGGAGAATCATGATGAAGAACGGCTATCAGTCTGGAAGAGGTCTGGGCACACAGTTGCAAGGCAGGACCACTCCTGTTAAAGATCATCGAGCAGCACCTGGAAGCGGTCTGGGCTATAGGCCGAGAAGACTGAAACAAGACAGGGTTCAGCAAGAAGATGGTCAGGAAATCTTGGAGACAATGTCTACACCACCCAAAGAAGGCCGAGATCCCTTAACATGGACCCTATATACACACTTTGTAAAAGGGCCCATACTTAGTCACGACAACACGGTGGTCATTACTTCATGTTTTGACCTCCATGACATATATGGGAGAGACTTGGCCAGACATTGTTCTGAACTACTTACGTACCAATCCTTGGAGGCTCTGCGGCCTATGAAAAGGAGAAAATTCCATGACCCCGAATGTGAATGTTACAGATGGTTCGATCTAAGGGACCTCTACATAACACTGAACAGATTATTCCTAGATCCTGTAGAACCCAAGTGGCCGCCGCAGATCGACGAGCTGATTGAAGGTCCTGGTGCCATCTTTGATAAGCGGATACTGCTGTCGGAAGAAACCGATGAAGGGGAGCCAGATGACCCCTATGAAGCTGGTTATACAACAGATCTGCTCTGGAGGGGGACATACCCTTCCCATATCTTTATGCTCCATACTCTATTCCGCACACTGCTCTTGACCCCGACTTGGTCGCGGGTCATTACTCAAGATATTCCACGGGCTCCGCCCATTATGATCACTCTGTCCCCTCGTGACCTCATTCTATCACCTCCTCTCGACCTAGAGAGGATGTATGATCTGATCTGGGACATATTGCTATATGATCCCCCTAATCCTCTGGCCTTGGTGCCGCTTCCTCCGTCTAATTCTCCTTCCATTTGTATCCATTCCTGCTTTATGTTTAACTCCTCGATGGTCCAAAAAAAAAAAAAACGCCAATTTGGCAACAAATTTTTCCCAAATCCTCATCGAGGAAACATCTTACTTGTCCGATTGCCCCCCATCGCGCGGGTCCGTCGGTCAAGATTCTCCCTTAGATCTACTCTGTCCCTCCCTACGGGAGGATTCCCCTGTATTTCCACTTGTATCCCAGGATTTTCATCCTGCTTCATCTTCATTAGGTTATGATAGGCAGTTTAGTGAAGTTAGGCAGTCTAGTTTTAGGCAGGATAGTCAGGTTAGGAAGTCTAGGAAGCCTAAGGGTAGGCGAATTTCAGATAGATACCTCAAAGACTTAGCTGATAAATGTTCTTCTTGCTCTTTAATCCCTCAGCTTTTAGAAGATCCAATTCAGATGCCAGAAGATTGTACAGACGATGAGTCAGTTAATGATGGGTATGGGGTATATGAGTTAGTGCATGAAAAAGACCCCATTATTGAAGAAGAGGAAGATGATGAGGATGCGGCTGAGGCGTATGCCAGTGGAGTGAAGAGATTTGATGAACCCTCAGCTGCCGTAGAAGAGCCCACCAAAGAAATAAACTTAGGGACTGAGGACGAACCTATGGTTGTCCTCGTCAGTAAAAATCTTTCTACAGAGGATGAGAAGGCAATGGTACAAGTACTTAAAGACTATAAGGACACTTTCGCCTGGAGTTATGAAGATATGCCGGGGCTAGACTCATCTCTAGTTGAACACATGTTAACATTAAAAGATGGAGCTAGTCCGGTCAAGCAGAAATTAAGGCGATTCCACCCACAAATGGCTCTAAAGATAAAGGAAGAAGTCGACAAGTTGCATAAAGCCAAATTCATTAGAGTTGTCCTTTATCCACAATGGGTGGCCAATATAGTCCCGGTTATGAAGAAGGACGGGAAGGTCAGGATTTGCATTGACTTCCGTGATTTGAACCGGGCGTGTCCTAAAGATGATTTTCCATTGCCTCATATTGATGTACTCATCGATAACACCGCTGGCTATGAAACGTTATCGTTTATGGATGGATTTTCAAGATACAACCAGATTAAGTTGGCAGAAGAAGATCAAGAAAAGACCTCATTCACTACACCTTGGGGAACATATTGCTATGTTGTCATGCCATTTGGACTGAAGAACGCTGGAGCCACTTATCAGAGGGCTATGATGGCAATATTTCATGACATGATGCATATAGATCTGGAAGTGTATGTGGATGACTTATTGGTTAAATCTAAGACAAAGGCTGAGCACGCCAAAGTTTTGGCAAGGGTATTAGAGAGATCGAGAGAGTATCAGTTAAAGATGAACCCCAAGAAATGTGTCTTCGGGGTATCTTCAGGAAAATTGCTTGGATTCATCGTCAGCAAACGGGGAATTGAGATCGATCCTAATAAAGCGAAGGCTATCAGAGAAATGCCACCTTCCAAAAAGTTGAAAGAATTGAGAGGATTAATCGGGAGGTTGCAATTTATTCGCCGTTTTGTCTCCCAGCACTCACAAAGGTGTAAGCCGTTTTACGAGCTTACCAAGCTAGGAGTCAAATTCAATTGGGACGATAAGTGTCAGGGGGCATTTGATGGATTAAAGGACTATTTGGCAAGTCCTCCTGTTTTGAGACCACCATCTCCAGACAAACCATTGATAGTTTATATTTCAGTCCTGGATGATGCAGTGGGGGCTGTTCTAGCACAAGAAGATGAGGAAGGAAAGGAGAGAGCAGCCTACTATCTCTCTAAACTTCTCAACCCCGCTGAACAGAGATACACGGCGATGGAGAAAACATGTGCAGCATTGGTTTGGGTTGTTCAGAAATTGAAGCACTATTTTCTGGCCCATGAAGTTCATCTCATCGCTAGGATGAATCCGATCAAATTCCTTCTGGAGAAATATGTTCTTACTGATAGGTTAGCGCGATGGCAAAGCTTTCTATCTCAATTCGATATCATTTACATTCAACAGAAAGCAATCAAAGGCTATGCCATAGCAGAACATCTCGCTCATCATCCCCTTCCTCGATTTGATCCAGTACGATCAGAGTTTCCGGATGAGGAACTAATGTCCGTAAATCAAATCAGAGATGATATGTGGACTCTGCATTTTGACGGAGCTCTGAATTCTCATGGAAATGGTATTGGTATCGTTCTGTTGTCACCTGAAGGTGTCACCATTCCACAAGCCTTTCAGCTTGATTTTCCAGTCACCAACAACATAGCTGAATACGAGGCACTCCTTGCTGGCCTCGACGCTGCTCATTTTCATGGTGCCACCAAACTCAGGATTGTAGGTGACAGCCAACTAATTCTTCGCCAAGTGCTGACCAAGTATCGAACTCTGGATCCCAAGCTCAAGCCTTATCAAGAACTTACTTCTGCTTACTCAAAGCTTTTCACGAAATTGATCTTTGTCCATGTCCCTAGGAATCAGAACATCTTAGCTGACGCTCTAGCTTCATTGGCATCTTCTCTTGATTTTCCAATCAGCAAGCAATCCGAATCAATCATAGTTCATAGGCGTCTTTCACCCGCCGTGAAAGATCCTTCATTTCTTAGAACTAAGGAAAAATTGCTGAAGAAATTCAGAGATGGGAGTATTGTGGAGAAAAGAGAAATCATGTTGATGGAGCTGTTAGAAGAGATGGATGATGAACAGAAGCCATGGTATTATGAAATTGTAAAATATTGTGAAGATCAATCGTATCCTGAGGAAGCTACAATTGAAGAAAAGAGAGCTATCAGGAGAGTTGCTCAACGATACACCATAGTTGGGGGAGCATTGTATAAGAGAGGTTTTGATGGAGTTCTTCTGAGATGTCTAGACGAAGATGAGCTTTGGAAGGTTATGGAAGGAGCTCATAGTGGAGTTTGTGGTGGCCATGTCAATGGACAGATGCTAGCAAAGAAAATCCTTAGACAAGGATTTTATTGGCCAACCATGGAAGAAGATTGTGTAGGATATGTCCGTAGGTGTGCTAAGTGTCAACTTCACGCCGACAAAATTCATTCTCCTGCATCTTCACTCCATCCTGTTTCTTCCCCATGGCCTTTCTCCATGTGGGCTTTCGACATTATTGGACCTCTTGGTAACCCAGATTCCGGCATCAAGCAAAAATCTTTCATTCTCACGGCAACGGAATACTTCACCAAGTGGGCAGAAGCTGAAGCGTACACAGAAGTCAAAGCATCAACCGTCTGCAAGTTCATCATGAGGAACATCATCACTCGATTCGGAATTCCAAGTACCATCGTCACCGACAACGGACCGCAGTTCGTGTCACAGGAATTGAAGGATCTCTGCAACAGGTATAAAATTGCATTGCATCATTCATCTCCTTATTATCCGCAAGGCAATGGCCAAGCAGAGGCAACTAATAAGACTTTGATAAAAATCAAAAAGACGTGCAAATCTAACAAATTCGCAGATTGGCCAGAAAAATTGGTTGAAGCTCTCTGGGCTTACCGAACTTCAATCCGCACGCCTACTGGGCAAACGCCTTATTCCTTAACATTTGGAATGGAGGCGGTAGTTCCATATGAGATCCTTATACCGTCATTAAGAGTACAATTGAATAAAGAATTCTCCATTGATGAACATCGTTCGGCACTCCTTACTCAATTGGAACTTTTAGACGAGAAAAGGTGGTCAGCTGCTAATCATGCAAAAGTTTATCAAAACAGATTAGCACGTTTTTATCAAAAGAAAGTCATTGAACGTAAGTTCAAAGTCGGTGAAATGGTCGTTAAAAGAATTTTTGTAAAACCTGGTGGTCCACGTTCTAAGCTCCAACCCAACTGGGAAGGACCTTATGTTGTATCGCACGCTTTTCCTGGTAATGCTTATCGTCTGGTTAATGCAGAAGGAGAAGAGCTAAATCATCCCTGGAATGATCTACATCTTAAGAAATACTACCCTTAGAATAAAGAGTCGATCAGTATGGTACAAAGACCAGTAGAATCAGAAAGTTTATAAACTCAAATTTCCTTGTTAGTCTGAATATCTTAATTTCAAACCCATTACTACACACACTGACACGTTTGATTCGTGAGTAACAAGAGATGCCAAGTCCTAAAGAATATCAAAAGCTTGACTAAAAGTGTAAAGTACAAATCATTCCTTTTTAAGGCAAAATTCTATTTTACACTCGGCCCATGGTGTCGGAACGAGGCTTAGAATAGACCACCAAGAATACTCGTCATCTTAGTAGGAGGCCGTCATAAAAAAAAGGGGGGAGATCCGTCCCGAAAAGCGAAAAAAAATAGAAAAGCAAGAGCAAAAGGCAAAATCCAAATGTCAAATCAAAAAGGCCATTACATTACAAACGTTACATCAAGGCCATGAAATAAAACAAAAGGGAACGCAAGGTCGATAAATACCCCGGAGAGAAATGACCGAACCCCAACGGATATCAGGGTAGGAAAGGAACATCTTTTTAGGTCTCCGGAACCTTCTCATGGGCTTTCTAAATTTATTCTTCTTTTCTTTTTAAAGAGGTGTACTTCAAACTTAAGGAATAGCTTAGATTGACTAAGGGTCAAATCATCAAATGGGATCACGAATGGAAACACAAATTTAAACACGGTGGGTTTTAAGTTAAGTTGTTAAAGAACAATTTGGAAATTAAGTTAATAAATGAGTATGATCTTTTGATCTAAGTACCATGCTGATCTTTTAGTCAAAAATCAAAAAAAAAATACATATGTCAAAAATAAAAAAAAATACATATGTCAAAAATAAAAAAAAAATATACATATGTCAAAAATAAAAAAAAAATACATATGTTAAAACCCAAAAAATATATATATATTTCAAAACCCAAACAAAAATGAATATTTCAAAACAACAAAAATGTTTCAATTAGCATTTGTTTGTTGCACTTGGTGTGTTTCATTCCTTTTGTTTTCAGTGAGCATCTGTCTGCTTGCATGTTGCATTTTGCTTAAGTTTGATTATTCTTATTACCTTTGTTAATAAAGGCCATGCCCCTTGACCATTTATTGAAGGAAAAAAGATCAATTGACCACTTATTTGGTCAGGCAAGGGGCTAAGCCTAAATAGATACTTAACCTGTTTGTTAAGTGATGTACAGGATACAGGACAAACACAGGAACACAAGATGGGAGCTCAAAAGTTTCATGTATATCATCAAAAGATTTGTTTTGTACATGATATACGAAAAGAAAAGAAGATACATAAGCCCTCAAGGCTGGCTCTCCCCTCCGCCCTCATCTAACTGGCTCTGGGCCTCGTCAGGTGCGTCCAGTGCTGGTCCTCGGCTGGGAGGTGGAGGTGGCCCCATCGTGCTCGGCCCTGCCTGGCCAGAAGACACGGCAGCACTGGCGGAGAAAGCACTCGTCAAACCGCGCTCCTGCGCACGCTGTCGAGCATGCCTGTACCTCTCCTCCACACTCCGGCGCTCGTGCTCGGCAATCCCCAGCTGAACTCGGAGGGAGGCCATCTCTGAATCCATCTTCTGACGCTCCTGCCTCTCCCGCTCTTGCTCCTCGGTCACGACCTCCAGGCGAATCTGGAGGCGTGCGAGATCTCCAGTGGAGAGACGCGCCACCTGCTCCTCTAGAGACTGGATCCGCGCGGCGTCAGCCTCGGCACGAGCCACTGCCACGCGAGACCGCTCCAGCTCCTCCTCAGCCCTCTGAAGGGCTTCCTGAAGCTCAGCAACCTGAGAAGAAGTCATTGTTAGTTCAAGGCAATCAAATCAAATTCAGAAGTCAAAAGTTGAAGAACTTACCCGAGCAGTACGGTCCTCCTCCGCAAGAGAAGCCCGATGGATGGCGGAGGCGAGCTGACTTTGAAGATCAGCTAGAGCAGCGTCATGAGCGGAGGAAGAGGATGACGAGGCTCCGAAGGAAGGGGGAGCCGCCTGGGTGTAGACGGCTCGCTGCACCAAAAAGACAACTGTCAGTGATTAATCGCCAAAACAATTAATTAATTAAAACATGCACTCATATTCATGCATACATACCAGATCAAACAATTCCTTCTGGACTTGTTCTAGCTGGGCCTCCGCATCATGTAGGCGGGCCCGGAGGTCGATGATGACCGCGTCGCGTGCATCCTGCAAGTCACATACATACATTTATTCACCAAACATAAATCAAGATAATAATAAAATTAAAGATGCATGAATGCATACTTACATCGAGTGGCCGAAGGAGCCGAAGCTGATCGGCGTAGTGGGCCCGGTATTGCTGGAGGTAGCCCTCGCTACTCTCCGCACGGGACTCCACCCGTACGCCTCGGCGGTGCCAATCCTCGTACTGCTCGGGGAATTTGGCACGCCAGTCGGTGAGGGCTTGCTTGCCCCTCATGCTCCTTCCGACACCCTCCGGGACCTCCTCGTCAATCCACTCCTGGTGGAGGCCCAGGGTCCTCATCACGAGCCGGAGGCGGAGGGGCTCGATCTCGTTGAGGCAATGCACCCACATTTGCCTCCCGAACCTCCTCCTGCCAGCCGTCACCCACGGCTGACCCTCCTCGCCCATACCAAGGTACGGGCGCCAGATCACCTGCATATAGGTTAGATGCATTCATAAATAACTTGCATTTAATGAATAAAAATTTTGCATTTAATAAAATTGAACAAGTTAAAAACTTACCAGGAGCTCTGGGTAATCCAAGAACTGACGGCGGAGGGCCGTCAGCTGGTGGTGCTGTGGAGCCGTGTCCACAATCGGCTGCCAACGGCACGCCAATGGGACGACACCAGGTCGAGCAATCCGCGCTCTGCCGAGCGGGAAGTAATGATAGGTCCACACCTGCATTCATAAACATATAAGTTAGAAAAAGCATCATATCGTATTGCATGTCATAAACAAATAATGAAATAACTTAATACCTGAAGAAACGGCGAGAAGCCGCTGACAGTGGTCTCGCGGTCTGGCGTGACCGCAGACAGGTCGGCGAAGAGGTGGGCTAGAAGGGCCGCACCCCAGGCATACTCTCCTAAGCTATCTAGGTCATCTAATAAACTAAGAAATCTACAGTGGATATGGTCGCCCTTCGTACCGAAGAGCAACCTACCAAAAAAGAAAACTAGAAAGACCCTAAGCTGTCTATCTACCTCCTCCCCCTGACTCGGGTCGATACAGTAGACAGAGGAAGAGGACTCAGCTAGCCTATCCCTAAACTCTTCCCGGGTCTCGTCTGACCGACGCCGGGGCTCATCTAAACCTAGGGCAGTCTCTACCTCTACCCTGGGAACCATCCTAGACTCTCTGCCTAGGCTGGACACCTCTAGTAATGCCTCTGCCAATCCTCGGTAATCGGGGTAAGTCACCCCGCTCACCGGTCGGCCCTCTACCCGGAGGCCAGTGATCCTGGTCACATCCTCTAGGGTGGGGACCATATGCCCCCACGGCATTAGGAAAGCCCGGCTTTTCGCATGACACCTCTCCCGCAGCGCCTACAGGAGGACCAGATCGAGCCAAAAGGGCTCGATGTCCAAAATCTCACTGAACCCCATCCGGTGCAGGCGCGCCTTCTGGAAATCCGGGAGCCCTCTATAAGCACCTACTACTAAATCCCATGAAATCCTAGCCCTCATCACTCCCTGCAAATAAAAACATAAAAAATAGGGTCAGTAATGAATAAAAACAGAAAAAATTAGTTCTGTTTTGAAAGGCGTCAGCACATACAGACGTTTTTCAAAACACGTCCACATGACCTGACGCAATTCAAAATTTTTTTTACCTAATTAAAAATTCAGAATTTAGCTTGAAAGACGTCAGCCCAGGATGACGCCTTTTGAATGGCGTCACCTGGTCTGGACGCCTTTCAAGCCCAGATTCCAGGTTCCTTGAAGAACCCCTTTCTCCTCTCTTTTCCTTCATCCATTCAAACCACAGGGATCTTACCGTGTGGAGGTCGCCCTCCTCTTCTTCTTCCACTGCCATAGGTGCCGGTGGAGGGAGTTCCTCCTCCAAGAAGGCCGCCGCCTCGGCTAACGCCGCCGGCACCTCCTCGGGGGCTTCTTCTTCGTGCCTCCGCCTTCTCTTGGCCAAGGTTTTCATCTTTCTAGAGCCTTCACCATGCTCCATAGCTCGGAAGAGGGAGTTTTTGAGGGAGAAAGAGAGGGAGAACGCCGGAGCTCGGTCGCCGGAGAGAGGAGAGAGAGAAAAGTTTTGGAAAAGTGAGAAAGAAAGGGGACCTTCGCGGGTCTGTAAACAAAAGGTTGAAAGACGTCGACTCAGAAAAACGCGTTTTAGGGCGCATAAGTTGAGGCTTCAAGGACAGCTGTTTGAAATTGATTAAAACACGTCCACACAAGCAGACGCGTTTCAGATTACCGCCAATTCTGGTCAGAGCCGTACAGAGGAAAATCATGAAAGGCGTCTTATCATCAAGACGCTTTTTAGGGAATTAATCATGGAATTAATGGCAGAATCCTGAAAAAAAGCAGGAGAGAGAAATTGAAAGGCGTCTTGTCTAGTAGACGCAAGTTATGTTTTAAATCAGATTTTAAGGAATAAATTGAATTTCTGAAAATGAATTATAATGGAGAGGCGTCTTGTCTGGTAGACGCAATTTAACCTTTTAATTGGGTTTTTGAGGATTAAATTGAATTTCTGAAAAAGAATTATGATTGAATCAGGAATTGTTGAATTTTCAGGAAAAATCAGGTTTTTACTAAAGGAAAAATTATGTGCACATCACAGAAAGTTAAGGAAAGATTCCAAGACGTGAAAAATCAATCTTTATTCAATGAAATCCTTTATTACATCAAAAGAAAATCAAAAAGAGAAAGAGGACATTTAAGGGAGAATATCATGAAGACCTTTAAGGTAAGGAAATTTCAGTCCTCTATCTCTATCTTTAGAGGATCTTACACGATAGCTAAAGCCCAGGTTCCACAGAGTAGTAATGATTTGTATGGCTTCATAATCTTCGTCGGATTCCAAGTCGCGCTTCTTGATTGGGACTGTGGGAGAAAATTCAGGGAATTCACGACGGCCCAAGCTAAGTTGAGTAAGACACCGGTGTGGGTTGTATAGCACGAACTCGGTGGCTCCAATCAACTTGAGGTCTGCTCCCGTTATACGGCGCACCCAAACTGGCTTTCCAACAAGAGCGAGTGGAGACGAGTCGAATATGTCGGATGTCATGAGTTTCAAATACTCTCTCCAGTCGGCCCGGGTCTTGAGTTTTGGAACTTTGTTGACCATGTATTCATTGAACTTTACAATATTAGCAATGCAATGAATTGGACTATTCAAGAAGATCTGAGATGGATTGAGAGGCCTTTTCTTGCTATGCTCAAACTTGAAGTGAAGTTCAACCCACAAGGCAAAGAGTAGCATGCACCCATATGGAGGACGACCCATAGAGGCCGCAGAAAGTCCACTGTAAAGATATGCTAAGAGTGCAGTGCTAATGGATTTACCTTCGAAGATTGCACATATAGCACTAATTTGATCATCTTCTAAGATGTTATCTTGCGCAGGGAAGAACAAGGCACCGGCAAGGCATGTAACGAAAGCTTTTGTTACATCCTCTGCTTCATCCTCCCTTAGATCATCAATTTCGTATAGAGTTCACTCGGCTAGCTTTGCAAGATTGATCCCTTTTTTGGTAAGGCATCCTTTAGCTTCTAAAGGATCCTTCATAATTGATGTCAACAACTGTTGACCGGTGATTTTCTCTTTTGTCAAGGCTATCTTATCTTTGGTCTTTGGGAGACCTAATAGAAGTTTCGCCTCTTCTAGAAGGATTGTACACTCGAAGTCTTGGAAGAAGAACGTACGAGTTTGGGGATGCCGCCACTCGATCAAGGCACCCATAGCCGCCCAATCTACGTTCGCGCTCTTGTAATTCGAGTTGGGGATGTGCATTGGTAGAGTTGGAATTCGAGTAGAGAACAACCAGAAACCTGTTTATGTGAGTAAAAGGCGTCGAGGAGCATTGACGCGTTTTCAAAGTTGAATGGCGTCTGCGAGACATGACCCGTTTTAGCAATTCTGCTATTTTCCCGAAATTCTGTGGTTTTTGATGTTTAAATTGAATATTTGTTTGGGAATTTTAATGATTCTGACTGCAGGAAATTCAAGTAAAGCTGAAAATATCAGGAAGATCATATTGTGGAATAGTCCCGACCGTGGCTAAAAAGACGGTTATTTCTATCATTGTATTATTTCATGTAAATCATCATCATTACTATATGTTAAATATTTATTAGAGAATGTCAAGGACCTTGTGGTTTTGATGAAACTGGAATTTGAGTTCCCCTACAACAAAAAAAAACAGTGATAATTCCAGAGAATTCTTAATCGCACGGATAGGCCGTTGGATTGCTGATTAGTGAGGACGATGGTTCCACTTTTGTGAAACGGTGCGTGGATAAACGAGCTTCGGCTTAGCACTGGATTACAAGAATTGGTGTCTTGACTCATTAATGATAATTTAACAATATTATCCTTGATTAATTTATATTTTATTTGACTTTATATTTTTCTTTTAGCACAGCATGCATTATGTAGGACTTTGAAATCATTGAAATAAGAATTAATTACTGATTAAGTTTCAGACCATTAATCAAATAATTCAAACATGATATGAAATATTCCATTCTGAATTAAGTATCTTGATTATCTTTGAGGTTCGCTTGAAGATATCATTGGAATTCTATCATTTCTTAGATTCTTTATCCATTTCTTGTTTTCTTTTAAGATCCATCATGGCTGTAGTGTTAGTATTAGATGGTCTCAAAGCCAATCCGATACTGTATACATATTCAGATTATTAATAAATGGCAATAATTCATTGTGTGTAATTAATTCGATCTGTGTTTATCGTATCACGATGAAGTCCATGAACATGTGCAATAGTGTTCGGATTATGATGAGATCATAATTACGGGACCGAAGACTTGTAAACACATGTTCTTAATTGTTCCTAGTCATAGGATGTTTGAGATAGGACATCGAACATCCGGATAGACTAGTATAGGTTACTTCAGCTCATATGATGAGGGTGACTGATCCCATAAGTCACTTGTGTGGAGACACTATGCTGAACCTATAGGTGCTCATTGGTGAATGAGTTCACTGAACTGATCCGACTATGAATCGCTGGATGGTAATCACCTCACTGTTAAGCAGCTCGATTCAATTGTCACGGTTGCGTGGATGATCCTTGGACCTAAGACTCCAAGGATACCTTGTTGGTAGGTTTCTGAGCTTTGACCTTGACGAACGAATCCCTAACCATGGGATATCAATAAGTCAAGCGATCGGGTTCAGGGAAATGCCCTCGAAGGTAATTGTGTGTTCAATACGGGATCATCCGCTCTCGGTTGTTTGAGAGAGAATGTTCCGAGAATGATGCGCTTAAAGTCCCTGGCCAGGGCGGACTCTGTAATCGATAAGGAGTTATCGGATTCAGATTAGCGACATCTGATTCAAGTGAATCAACCAAATAGGGTTTAACAGTAAACCATGCCCTAGGTCGATTCGGGAACATTGTACGGATGAAGGATTATATCCGCGCGCTAACCGATGACAGAAAGATTCCAATAGAGGGTTGCGATAACCCCAGTGCCATCCAGGATCACGCGATGTTGCTTGGCATCCAACGTGATCGGCAGTCCGTCCGAATTTATTGTGGGACATTAAATTCGACTGATTAATTGAATATAAAGATATTAATTAATTCAGTGGGTCAGTAAAGGGTTACTGGACTTAATGGGCTATTAACTGGACTGGTATTTGGGCCTAGAGGGTCACACGCAAATGGTTTTCAAGTCGATGGATAATCCGACAGGATTTCGGATAAGTCTGGGTTTTTGTGAAAAACCGCAAACTGACTTCTTATAAAAGAACGGATTATACGTCCGGGGCCAGCAACCCTGACCTAGCCGTCATTCGTTCTTCCCTACTTTCTTTCTCCTCTGGGCGTGCCGTTCCCAACTGCTCCACTTCCCGTTCGACGGGGATTCTGGATCCGCATGTCGCGGCGGATCACGCGCAGTCAGACGGGATCTTCGAGCGCCGCAGCGAGCGAGGAAGCGAGGACGATCCATCGCGAGGAGAACCGCATGGATACCACTAGAGGTCGGGCATCTGCGCGACTTGCGGCATCGCTCCGACGGAACCGGAAAACGGACGCGGATTCGAATCCGCGCAAGGTAAATTTGATTTACACCGGTTTAATTTCAACGACCGAAACGGGATAGATCCGATCCCGAACTCCTTTATTCCGCTGCGTTTTAAGATCGGATCCCGACACAGCGATCCCAACATGTAGCACGTCCACATTGGCTGGCAAACGCTCCCTATGGTGAAACCTACAGTGTTTACGACCTGGGGTACTTCCCACTCCGAGGAGGTTGATCGACTTTATTTTATTTCCTTGTCTACCTCATCCAGACATGATTGATTCCATTGATTTCCTTGAGCTATCTTCATCGATAATTTTGAAAAAAATTTCAATCATGTGATGTTAAGAGCGTGTCTCATCACACTTTGGCATCACCTTTTCAGTACATTCCATTTTATTTCACTCCCATGCAAAAACGATGCTAAGGTGAGGCAGCTGTAGACACGCTAATTTTGACATCATTTTGAGTAAATTTCATATCATGTAATAATGCCTCAGAATGGTTTGATATTTAATCATTAATTAATTTTTATTGATATTTTTGAGTGTCAGGTTTAACAGACATGTTTAAGTTAATCAATTAAATTGATTTTAACTCAAATTTCAGTTAAAATATGCAGAAGTCTAAAAGACGTTGACCTATATGGACGCCATTTAGAGTTTATTCTTATTTTAACGTTCAAATTTGAATTTTAATCAATTGATTAATTAGCTAAAAGGCATCTGTGAGTCCGGACGCGTTTTAGGTTTCCTAAGCTATTTCTACTTCTCTTCCGGATATTTATCCTTATCTTAATTAGTGTAAAAGACGTCGAAATATGTGGACGCGTTTTACCTAATAAATATAAAGATAAGTTTTCCCGGATATTTATCCTTATCTTAATTAATCTGAAAGGCGTCAGCCATCCTGGACGCGTTTTAGATAATTACAGATAAAGATGAATTAATCAGTATTTATCTGTCGGTTAAGATGGATAAATTCAAGATTTTTCTATGTTAATCACGAACGCAGAAGAAGTCTATAAATACCTTACATGTTGAAGAGTAAAAAAAGAAGAGAGAGCGTAATCTTGAGTTGAATTACTGGAGCGATAGCAAATTGAAGATCAAAGCAACAACGTCGGAACGCTGAAGCGCTGCTGTTTCCAGAAGTCGGTGTCCTTTCAAGTCTTCATCTATTCAAGAATTCAACAATTGGGCATAAGAAAATCAAAAAGGAGCAAATCAAGCACAAGTCAAAAGGGATTTCTGGACGATCCTCAACCTCAAATTCAACAGCAAGAACAAAAAGCAAAGAAGGGCTCTCTTTCTTCAGCCGGCTGAGGAAGGGGAACCAAGAGCTCATAATCTTCCGCGTTCAAACAGGTAGGCGATCATACTTCTTTTGAAACTTTTTAGTTAAAAGTTTCTGGCGATCACTTCACGTAGTTGCTGTTTTTAATAGGTTTCTTTTGCACTAAGTAACATAGATTTTTCATGATAATCACACGGTCATTCTAAGCACTCACACCTTCCCCTTCAGAATGGACTGGATCGCCTCGAACTGCTGAGGGTCCAGATGGGAGGCAAGAACTCCCAAAGCATTGACGAGATCCAAAGGATCAGAGGACGAGGGATCATTTTGATTCATGTCTCCCTCGAGAATGGGATTGAGAATCGCATACTCATGCGGGGGAGGATCAGGATATTGCTCATGGGGGTGAAAAAGAGGGGTCCGGACGTTCCCATCATGTCGAAACGGAACGGGGATAGAATTACGGGAGGCATCAACATCTCTCCCGCTCTCATAATTGTAATCGGAATCACGAGGGGCATTAGCATCTCCCTCGTAGTTAATCATGGCGTTTGGAGCCACACTCAAGTCCCTGCCCGATCGGAGCAGCATGATGTTGGATTCTTTTTTTCAAGGATTGGCAAACAAGTTGTACAGAGATTTAAACAAACAAGTGGATGTTTAGCGTGATTTTAAGATTCCTTGTTGAGTTATTTGGATTTAATTAAACCACAAATTCGCTCAAGGGACAGTTCCTAGTTTCAGTTCAATATCCACCGTTATGCTCTATGGCTTTCTCTCACAACGTTTATGGAATCTAACCGGGACTTCAACTGGTACAACCAGCCCGATGATCAAGGAGGAGTACCTTGATTTTGGAGACTTACGGAGGTCTCAACGCCAACTTCTCTAGTCTGATCAAGGGACTAACCCAATCAGATAGAGTTGATGACGTCAAGTGGAGTGTTCCTAAGAAAAGGAGGGTATTAGCCTCAATGCGTATGACCTGCAGCCTGGATGGCCTCTAATGCTTAATACATAATGGGTAATTAGTACACAGATCACAAAAATTTGCGAACTGAAGAAGAAATAAGAAACTGCCTGAATCGCGTCAATGGTGGTCGACGCCTTTCAAACATAGCCTTAATTTTTCGCAGAAGCTCAGATTGCAGACAGCAGAGAAATAAGATTGAAAGGCGTCTGGGATAGACGACGCAGTTTAAAATGCGTCGCTGTTCCTGGACGCTTTTTAAGTCGCAGAAGCAGTTTTCCAGGAGGAATTTCTGGATTGATTCCTCCTTAAACAGGATAAAAAAAGTAAATAATTAGTTCATGCAAGATTTTTTGTTTCAGATTTTAACAGAATGATTTTAGCAACTAAACAACTAAGATATCAATCAATCACTCAACATTTCATCACAAAAACAACTTTTTAACTAATCAACGGGGAGGGCAAGATCTTGCCACTGGGGTGTGCACGTGGTGCACGTAGGAAATTAACTAAACTAAAAACACTCACCAATTGGTGAGGACGTGTCGAGAGACACAAGTGGTGCACCGTGGGTGCCCGATTGATGATAGCAAGAACAAAGAATTAAAAGATGGCGAGACTAAGTCCCACCGTGATCGCCAAAAAAGCTGTGAGTGCTTAGAATGAGTGTGTGATTATCATGAAAAATTTATATTGTTTAAGTGCAAAATAATGCCTATTAAAGAGAAACTAAGTGAAGTGATCGCCAGAAACTTTTGACTTAAAAGTTCCAAAAGAAAGAGTTTGCTCGCCTACCTGTTTAAACGTGGGAGATGTTGAGTCCTTGATTCCCTCTCTTCAGCCGGCTGAAGTAAGAGAGTCCTTCCTTTTCTTTGTTCTTGCTGTTGAGGTTGAAGTTGAGGATCATCTAGAGTTTTTGACTTGCTTGTTTTCCTCCCCTTTTTGATTCTCCTTTTGCAGCTTGCAAGAAATAGAAAGAAGAATGAAGAAATGATGAGAATTTAAGCAGAGGTAGTATCCATTCTAATCAGAGTTTTAAACATGCAACTAAACAGAAGACTCACTTGTTGGGATGGTCTTTGAAACCCCTTTATCAAATAGGTTTTGAAAATGATGCTGGTGTTGTGTGTTGCATGGAGTGATGATGAAGAATGTAGAATTAATGAAGATGCAAATATGAAATGGTGTAGAAATGAATTGAAAAACTTATGCCGGTTGATGAAGCCTTGAATTGGATGAAGAATGGATGAAGAACGGACGCCGGCTTCTGGAAACAGCAGCACTTCAGTATTTGGACGTCGTTGTTTCGATCTTCAATCACTAACTCTGATTCTAACTTCTCTTTTTTTTTTTTTCTCTTTCAAGATGCAAGGTATTTATAGACTTCTTTTGCGTCCGCAGATTTACATGGAAAAATCTTAAGATTTTTCCATCTTAACCAACAGATAAATACATATTAATTTATCTTTATCTGTAATTATCTAAAACGCGTCCACCATGGCTGACGCCTTTCAGATTCATTAGGATAAGGATAAACATCCGGTTAAAACTTATCTTTATCTGTATTAGATAAAACGCGCCTACATGTATAGACGTCTTTTACACTAATTAAGATAAAGATAAACATCCGGAAGAGAAGTAGAAATAGCTTAGGAAACCTAAAACGTGTCATGTCCTGCAGACGCCTTTTAGCTAATTAATCAACTGATTAAAATTCAAATTTAAACGTTAAAATAAGAATAAACTTTAAATAGCATCCACATAGGTAGACGTCTTTTATACTTCTTCATATTTTAACTGAAATTTGAGTTAAAATCAATTCAATTGATTAACTTAAACATGTCTGTTTGACCCGACACTCAAAAAGATCAATAAAAATTAATCAATGATTAAATATCAGACCATTCTGAGGCATTATTATATAATATGAAATTTACTCGAAATGATGTCAAAATTAGCGTGTCTACAGTACCATGCTGGTCTTTTAGTTTGCACAATATCTCAAAATTAAAAGAAAAAAATACATATTTCAAAATTCAAAAACATAGATATCTCAAAATAAAAAAACATACATATTTCAAAATCCAAAAAAATAGATATCTCAAAATAAAAAAAGTACATACTTCAAAATCCAAAAAAGTACATATCTAAAAAAAAAAAAAAAAAAGATATTTCAAAAATCCAAATATATATATATATATATATATATATATATATATATATATATATATATATATATATATATATATGTATATATGTTCCAAAATCCAAAAAAAAATGAATATTTCAAAATAAAAAATATTTCAATTAGCATCTGCTTATCGCGTCTAGTGTGTTTCATTCCTTTTATTTTCAGTGAGCATCTGCCTATTTGTATGTTGCATTTTTTTGCTTACAATTCGATTATTCATGTTACCTTTGTTGATAAAGGCTTTGCCCCTTGACCCTTCTATCAAGAATAAGATCAAGTAGCCGGTTACTTAACCGGGCAAGGGGCTAAGCCTGAATAGATACTTAACCTGCTTGCTAAGACATGTACAGGGCACAAGGTTAAAGACATAAGGCACAAAGCTGAAGTGCAGAAATCTATAAATTCAAAAGTTTCATATACATGCATGGGAAGAGTTGGAATTCGGATTAAACACAGTCAGAACCTGTTTCTGCGACTGAAAGGTATCGTTGAACAACGATGTGTTTTAGTTTATGTTAATGGCGTCGGCACGACACGACGCGTTTATGGTTTTCTGTTATTTGCCCGAAATTCACTGTTTATCCATATTTTGATGCTTAATTAAATGCTTGCTTGAAGTTATTGATGAATTTTAAGTGCAGGAATTTCAGAAAAAAATCCGAATGAAGCTGAAAGAGCATCCCACTGTAGGAGTTTATGAGTCCTGACTGTGGCTAAAAAGGCGGTTATCTCTATCTTTGTACTCTTTCATGTAATTAATTTGCATTATCATTACTATATGTTAAATATTTAATAGACTATGTCAAGCACCTTGTGGTTTTGATGAAACTGGAATTTGAGTTCCCCTACAACAAAAACAATGATAATTCCAGAGAATTCTTAATCGCACGGATAAGCCGTTTGAGTGTTAATTAGTGAGGACGATGGTTCCGTTTTTATGAAACGGTGTGTTGATAAACGAGCTTCGGCTTAGCACTGAATTGCAAGAATTGGTATCTTGACTCATTAATGACAATTTAACAATATTATCTTAGATTAATTTATATTTTATTTGATTTTATATTTTCTTTTAGCCCAGTATGCATCATGTAGGACTTTGATATAATTGTGATAAAAATTAATTATTGATTAAGTTTTAGACCATTGATCAAATAAATCCTAACATGATATGAAATATTCCATTCTGAATTGAGTATCTTGATTATCTTTGAGGTTCGCTTGAAGATATCTTTGGAATTCTATAATTTCTTGGATTCTTTATCCAACATTTCTTGTTTTCTTTTAAGATCCATCATGGCTGCAGCACGTCTACATTGGCTGGCAATCGCTCCCTATGATGAAACCTGTGTTGTCTATGACCTGGAGTACTTCCCAATCCGTGGAGGTTGATCGACCTTATTTTATTTCCTTGTCTATCTCATCCAGACATGATTGATTCCATTGATCTCTTTGAGTTATCTTCATTGAAAGGTTTGAGAAAAATTACAATCATGTCATATTAGGAGCGTGTCTCATCACACCTTGGCATCACATTTTCAGTACATTCCATTTCATTCAACTCCCTAGCAAAGACGAGGCCAAGGTGAGGCAACTGTAGACATGCTAATTTTGACATCATTTTGAGTAAATTTCATATCATATAATAATGTCTCAAAATGGTCTGATATTTAATCATTAGTTAATTTTTATTAATCTTTCTGAATTAATTATCTAAATAGTATTAGGTCAGACAGACATAATTTAAGTTAATTAAGTAAATTGATTTTAACTCAAATTTTAATCAAATATGAAAAAGTCTAAAAGACGTCAACATGTATAGACGTCATTTAGAGTTTATTCCTATTTTTATTATTAATTTGAATTTTAATTAATTGATTAATTAGATAAAAGACGTTTGCCATGCACGACGCCATTTAGGTTTCCTAAGTTGATTCTGTCTCTTCTTCCCGATGTTTATTCTTATCTTAATTAAGCTAAAAGACGTCTCCCATGGGCGACGCGTTTTAGATAATTACTGATAAAGATGAATTAATCTGTGTTTATCTGTTTGTTAGTTGGATAAACTTCAAACTCCTTCATGTTAATCTATTAATAACCGCGGATGCGTGAACTTAAGCCTATAAATACCCAATCCCTCGACCATTAAAAAGTTAGTGATTAAAGTGATAATTCTTGAAAGATTAGTGATAATATTGAGCGATTCTTTGAGAGAGATGACGTCCATACGCTGAAGGATCGAAGTGCTACTTCCATGAGTCTGCATCATTTCTTCATCCATTCTTCGTCCATTCAAGACCAAGGCTTCCAAGGGGCCATCCAACCTAATTCTTTTTATTAATCTCTGATTGTTTCATCATATTAGTTCAAAATCTCATTCATCACATCACTCCATGCAACACACACTCACTAGCATTATTTTTCAATCCATATTTAAAGGGGTTTAAAAGACCATCAAACAAGTGAGTTCTTTGTTTAAGTTGCATGATTAGAATCTTCATTAAAATAGGTATTACCTCTGCTTGAGTTCTTATTACTTTCTTTTATCTTTGTTTGTTGCAAGGTACAAAAAGAGATAAAGAGGAGAGAATCAACAAAGAAATCTAGATGATCCTCAAAGTTCGATAAGCATCCAAAGCAAGAACAAAGTCAGAACGGCTTTCTTTCTTCAGCCGGCTGAAGGAGGGGAATCAAGAACTTCAACATATCCCAATTCCAAAACAGGTAGGCGATCAATATTTTCTTTTGGAACTTTTTAGTTAAAAGTTTCTGGCGATCACATTCACTTAGTTTTTAATAGGTTTATTTGTCATATAATCAACATAATTTTTCATGATAATCACACACCTAATTTGAGCACTCACAATAGGGTGACAATCCCCGCGATGTTTTGATTAAAATCATGTTTTTTCCCACTTTGGAGCACGTTTAGGGGACTTTTAGGATGAAAATACTAATTGCATGTTTTGAAGAATGGTGGGCTTTTAATAGGTATTTAGGTTCTCCTTCTCCTCCTCTATTTTGTGCAATTTGGGAGAGAAATCCCACCCCGTGGATTGGGGGAAGGCGGAGGGAGAACCTATCTGTGAGGGTTAAATGGCGTCTAGGGACAGCGACGCCATTTAAAAGGCGGCTTTCACCCACGACGCGATTTAACCCCAGATAATTGACTCTGTCTCTGGACTGAATGGCGTCCAGAGACAATGACGCCATTTAAATGGCGACCTCCGTGAACGACGCGTTTTAGGCCACCTTCTTGCAATTAACATGTGTTTACATTGTTAGATAGTTTGGTTAATTGCATGCTTGAAATCATACTCGTAGACGATGAATTCTACGTGATCGAATCGCACCGTGTTGCGTTTTGTGTGATCGTGGGCCTAGAGTGACAGTTGTTAGCGCTTAGGCACCCTGTGCCGGTGTGGGAGTGACACGGCACCGGTGTGGGAGTGGCCAGGTGACGCCTAGAGAGAGGGTCACCTAGTGTACCCCGGGGTATATCTAGTACCGATGTGGGAGTGGTACATTCGGAGTGTCACTCGTGCTGGGGGAAGCAGAACCACCTGTAGCTTGTCAGGCCGGAGTAGCCAGCGCGCTATCCGAGGGGTTGCTGTTTGGTCTTAGTGGGTCGGTGTTTTCCGCGTTCGGCCGTGTGGTTTGCATATTTAACCGAGACGCTGGTTGTGGGCTCCTTGACGGAATGGTTTCAGAGTTGTGCATGTTACATTTTAAATGTATGCGTTTTTTGTCGAAATTTGGGAATTGTGCTTACTACTTTACTTATTTAAATTATCTATATTTGTGTTGTTGCACTTGTAGGTGCATGAGTGGGTGGTGGAGATCGATGGATCCCTACTGAGTCTTTTCGATGAGACTCACCCATGCAGTTTTCAGGTGAGGGTTCCAGGCAGGCGTAGCGAGGAAGGTGTTGCCTTGGGTTGCGCACCAGCAGCCGCTGTTCTGGGGTATACCCCGATGTAGTTGTTATTTCATTTTCTGGCCTGTACGCTTAATTATTTCTTTTCAGTTGGAGTATGTAATTATTTGCTGAGTCGAGTCGAATTGTAATAATTTTTAATTCCTGCACTTCCTTTACAATTCGATGCGATGTGAATGTTTAGCTTAGTTTATCATTTATTTCCCAGACTTGTCGAGATCCTGGTTTGGCTCCAAATTTAATGATCTGGTACCCATTTAGTAATCGGATCTCCGATTATAGGGTGGCGGGTCGTTACACTATAGGTCCACCTAATGGGGGTGGTGGTGGAGGTTGTACTGGATTCTCTGCATTTTGCCGCCATCCCACGGGACTTGCTGTCCAGTCGCACCTCCTATACAACACCTCTTCTTCGAGGTGGTCATCCTTAGCCTCCAATTGATGGATAAGATCAACCAAGATCTACAGATCAGGGCCTTGGGCCGCATGACATAACTCCTCAGGGTGGTTGGGATCGCCATTTAGAGGTCTCAACGAGAGGAGGACATCAATAGCCAGAGGCATGGAGGTGGGGGAGGTAGGTTTACCCCGTTACCTGTAGCTTCTTTTCGTTGAGACACCCTGCTATGTTAGCCTATGGCCATGGCTTTTTGAATTGTTTTCCACAGATGGAGCCAAAAGATGATGGACCAAAATCTCGTTTACCACGATCTGGGCCCTCTGTTTCTGATTAGAGGGCTGTCGCTCGCTACTACCTGTAAAAAGATAACACCGTTAGAGGGTCCCGGATAGTGGTGTGGGGGATCCCCCTCTGATGCCTAAGTCAAAAGGCTGAGGATGTTGAAGGAAATACCCAGTAGGTTGGGCTCTTAGAAGCGTACCTGTACCGGTTGGATCAAGGGTCTTTATATAGCAGGGGCAAAGAGTCCTAATCAAGGAGGTGGGATCTAAAGAGATCCCCTAAGCCGAACCAAATCGAAAGGGGCTATTTCGGAAGAAGCCATGTCTAAGACGGATTCATGGATTTGCATTAATCTGGCCGGGAGTAGAGGTACTTCCCTATGGGACAGGGTTCTTAACCAGGTAAGTTTCCAATTTGAGTCGGACCCCGTCTGGGAAGGGTAAGGATTTCCTGATGCAGGGTAGGCCCCGCCTAAGATGGGGTCTTCGACCGACTGGGACGGCGAAAGCGTCGTGTCCAGGGAAGGATTTGGACCCCAGATCCGTGTGGTCGTCTCTATCTGCATTGAGGTTTTAGTAGAAGGGGACCAGACATTTCCTGATTAACTGGGCTGGCCCAAGGGCCACCTGGGCTAGGCGAGAATTTCCCCTTCAAAGTCATTTGGTGCAGCTTGACATACAGTCCCCTTAGCCATCCAATCATTATATAAAAAAAAAATTACAGCACTCTTTGCCAAAATTCATGAGGCATAATGTAGAACAGGCAAAATGCCTGCTGGATGTTGATCTAGTGTAAGTTCCTTGTTAAGCGAAACTAGAGTACCGTTCTAATATGGCCATGCCATATTTAGGCACTTGGCCACATTCCAACAATTTCTCTCTCTCTGTTTTTGTTTCTCTCTCTTTCTCTCTTTCTCTATATATATAATGAAGAAAATGTAACAATTTTACGTACTTCAAGTCTAGAAGTTCCATCGCAGAGAGTAATCCTCTTACCATAAATTTCCCTCTCTCTAGGGTAGAAAGATGTGGGCTCCTATGGACTTAGTGGTTCAATCCTCCTCCCATAATGCCATAGGTAAAATACAATGCAAGTATGATGTGCCAGAAGCATATTTGGATTATTGAATACAATTTTACTTAAACTCTACATAAGAAAATCAGAATTTATATAAATAGCTAAAAATCACAAAAATGTATAAACAAAATACCTAAGATTTGTGTAATCAAGGTTTAAGAAATTTGAAATAAAAATATCATTATAAAATAAATATAATAAAATTATGAGCTTTTGTCATATGAAAGACAAGTCTCTGGTCACAAAATCTAATGACTTACTGCTGGTGATATTTAAATAGTTATGATTTTGTGTTTATTCTATAATATGACATATGGCAGCAAAAGTATTTAATATTTTTGTATTCTACATGAATAAAAACTAGGGGTTGTGCTAGAGGGGGCAAATTCCCTCCCCCTTAAATTTCTTTCATTTTTCGATCAGACAGTAAAAATTAAATCTTAAGGAATGAATAACCTAATAAACATTTGATTATTTTCTAAAATTTTGATGATTTTGAATTTTTAACATTAATAGGAGGATTTGGGTGAGGGGCATCTAACTTAATTAGATGCGTGTGTGTGTGTGTGTGTATATATATATATATATATATATATATATATATATATATATATATATATATATATATATATATATATATATATATATATATATATATATATATATATATATATATATATATATATATATATAAGTCCTTTCTTATCTAAGTCCGTTGGGAATGGAACCCGCTAACAATGTAGGACATCCTGCATCCCCATGACGAGCTCGAACTTCATGGATGTGTTGCATCCACGTATGAAACGCCAAGCACCATGCGTGGGTGGGTATGGCACGGATTGCGACCGTCTACTCTATTTCTTCTGTACTACTTGTACTTCACTAATTTTGATTGGTTGTGATGGAAAGAAAATAGAGCCTAAAAAAGAAAAAAATTTCTGCTTTTTAAAGATTGTAGACCAATCAGAATGACTGGAGTACAAATAGTATGGCGCGGGGACTTTTCTACCACGTGGTCTCATATTTCTTTGCTTTAACCTTTTTTTTTACTTTTGTAACCCTCAAATGCATATCTAAGGGTTTTGGATATTGATGTAGCCGAAGCTATCACGATCGGATTCCGAGACTGGAATCCGAAGATGGGACCCGAAGTTGGATCGGATCGGTGAAGAGGACCAACGGGGATCCGGAATGAGGCGAGGGCGGAAACGGAGCCGAGGATCCAAAGCTGAGAGGGGCCCGGGCGAGGGCTCGCGGGGAGCGAAGCCGAGACCCCTTCGGACGAGGCGGACCAGCCTGCAGAAGGCGTGGCTGAAGCTCCTTCGGACGAAGCAGACCAGCCTGTCGTCGAAGGGCGTCGAGACCGGGGGGAGGAAGCCCGAGGTCGGTGGCCGAGACCGACTCGGAGAGGTCGACGAAGATTCAAACCGAAGCCCCTGTAGAAGGAAGAAGAGAAGAAGAAGAACCGGTCAGTAGGAGTCCGGGGCTTCGGCCCAAAGGAACCCCCTCCGACGGCTAAGTTAGCTTCTGAAGAAGATTCGATTCAGAAGTCAGGGAAGAAGAAATAGCTTTAATGCTTTTTGGACTGTAGTCCTTGGGTCTCGAAGACATACCTTTGGTAATAAATAGCCGTGTATTTATAGCGGAGGATAGAGGTTGCTTAGTGGTGGCAACCGATATAGGACTATGTTTTGGTTTACTGATAAACCGCTATAGCGCCTAACCCTCCCACCGGAGTGGGCTGGATACAGCTATTGGGCCGAAGGGGGTTGGGCCGCTGATGGGCCTGATGCCGCTTAGTGGGCTGAAGCCTACTGGGCCGAGGGCTGTCGGGCCGCTAACGGGGCGAAGGCTGTTGGGCCGCCGATGGGCCGAAGGTTGTTGGGCCGCTGACGGGCCGAAGGTTGTTAGGCCGCTGACGGGCCGAGGGCCACTGGGCTGCTTGCTGGGCCGAGGGCTGCTGGGCCACTAATGGGCCGAAGGCTGCCAGTGGGCCTTTACTGCTGTTGTTGGATTGATCTCAGTGTTGGGCTTGTTTTAATGGGCCGAATCGGATTCTGCCTCATCACATAGCCCCCCACTCTTGTCGTCCTCATTTTTATGAGATGGCGAGAGTAAAGTCCGAAGCCTTTTTTAGAAAAATAACACGGCAGGTGCTTCGTTTGAAACCTTTGCTCTGCTTCGTTGTAGAAAGGAACTCTTTGGTCGGCCGAGGGCTGGTGACAATCAGCCTTGTCTGAGGCTGAGACCTTGTCGGAGACACCTTTGTCTCAGGTCGAGACTTGGTGTACATGTAGAAATGATCTGCGTTTGCTTGCTTCATGGCATGTCTTTGAGTAGATAGCCGAATTCGATCATGTGGCCGAAGCCATGCCGCTCCCGATATGGTTTGCATGGCCGAGGCCACTCCCGGTACGGTTTACACGGACTTTAGAAAACCATGCTGCTCTCGATACGGTTTGCATGGCCGAACCCACTCCCGGTACGGTTTGCACGGACTTAGAGAATAATGCCGCTCTCGATACGGTTTGCATGGCCGAAGCCACTCCCGGTACGGTTTGCACGGACTTAGAGAATAATGTCGCTCCCGATACGGTTTGCATGGCCGAGGTGATAGAATTGGGTGGCCTTAAAGCCAATCATTGTGCATTCTAGTTCAGATTATTAATAAAGGCAATTATTTCTTCATTTACAGTTCTTGCAAATTAACTATCGTAATGAAGATCCGTAGACAAATGTGTGAGATATTGAATCATGATGAGATCATGATAGTGAGATCAATATCCTTAGTCACTTGTCTTAAACAGTTCTCGATCATAGGATATTTGAGATGGACATTAAATATCCGATAAGATCGACACAAGTTATGTCTGCTCATGTGATGAGGGTGAATGATCTCACATTCATTCGTGTGGTGACACTAAGACAAACTTGTGGGTGCTCATTAGAGAATGAGTTCACTGAACATACCCAAATAAGAATTCTTGGATGGTAATTATACCTATTAGTCAACCAGGGAATTCAATCGTTGCAGTAGCACAGTTGGTCCTTTGACCTGAGTCACCAATGATACCTTGTTTGTAGACCATTGTGTCTTGATTCTCTGACTTGTGGACTTTAACCATTAAGCCCACGATAGTCAGTCTCTCAGATACAGTGGAAAGCTTGCGAAGGTAATTGAGTGAATAACAAGGGATCACTCACTCTTGGTATAAGACTGGAGAGAGAATGTCCTATGGATGTGTACACAGAAATCTCTGGCCAGGGTCAAATGAAAGAGATGTCTTTCTAGAAATTAACTGAGTACTGGAATCCATCTAAATAATGCGATAGAGGGTTTGACTATAAAACCATACCCTTGTATTATTGGGACATTGGATGAGTGAAGGATTTTATCTGTGCGGTATCTGCAGACGGAAAGGTTCAAATAAAGGGAACAGTATCCCTTATATCTTCTGGGATCATGAGGTAGTGTTTGGTACCATTCATGATCAGAAGGCCAAGTGGATTAATCATCAGATGATAAACCACTTATTTATTAAATTAATTGTTTAACATATGATGTTTAAATATTAATTAATAAATATTAAACTTTAGAATTAGTTCTAAGTTTAATGGGCCTGAAACCGGACTGATATATGGGCCTAGAGGGTCACACACATAAGAGTTCTCGTCAGACGGTGAGAGACGTTAAATTTCATGCTTATCTGGATTTTTATGAAAAGCCGCATGATAAACATGAATATTTAATGGAGATTTATCCAAGGCCAAACTCTTGGATAATCATGAGGATTAATCCTTGTGCTTATCCTTATTTCTTATATAAGGAGGCCAAGGGGAGGGGTAAAAGAAGTTGGACGAAATACACATCCTAAGATTCTCTATCTCCTCTCTCTCTCTCCTTCTCTCTCTCTTGGAGTAGATCTTTCTCTTTCCGCGCATGGTGGATTTGAGATCGGGTTGGAGTACTCAAGTCGAGGAGGAAAACGTGTCTGCAGCGGGAGCTCGTGTGGATACCTCTAGAGATCGTGCGCGTGCGCGATTACCGAGTCGGAATCATACACGGGAGATTCGAAACCCTGCAAAGGTGAAGAACTGTTCTTCCCACATTTATTTTTGTCCGTTTTACGATCCTAGCAACCGATACATAGGAATCGATTTAATTTTCCGCTGCGCTCTAGGCGATTCCTTACACGAGGCCACTCCTGGTACGGTTTGTACGGACTTAGAGAATAATGCCGCTCCCGATACGGTTTGCATGGCCGAGGCCACTCCCGGTATGGTTTGCATGGACTTAGAGAATAATGCCGCTCGCGATACGGTTTGCATGGCCGAGGCCACTCCCGGTACGGTTTACACGGACTTTAGAAAACCATGCCGCTCCCGATACGGTTTGCATGGCCGAAGCCACTCCCGGTACGGTTTGCACAAACTTAGAGAATAATGCCGCTCCCGATACGGTTTGCACGGCCGAGACCACTCCCGGTACGGTTTACACGGACTTTAGAAAACCATGCCGCTCCCGATACGGTTTGCATGGCCGAAGCCACTCCCGGTACGATTTGCACGGACTTAGAGAATAATGCCGCTCCCGATACGGTTTGCATGGCCGAGGCCACTCCCGGTACGGTTTACATGGATTTTAGAAAACCATGCCGCTCCCGATACGGTTTGCATGGCCGAAGCCACTCTCGGTACGGTTTGCACGGACTTAGAGAATAATGCCGCTCCCGATACGGTTTGCATGGCCGAAGCCACTCCCGGTACGGTTTACACGGACTTTAGAAAACCATGCCGCTCCCGATACGGTTTGCATGGCCGAAGCCACTCCCGGTACGGTTTGCACGGACTTAGAGAATAATGCCGCTCCCGATACGGTTAGCATGGCCGAGGCCACTCCCGGTACGGTTTGCACGGACTTAGAGAATAATGCCGCTCCCGATACGGTTTGCATAGCCGAGGCCACTCCCGGTACGGTTTGCACGGACTTAGAGAATAATGCTGCTCCTGATACGGTTTGCATGGCCGAGGCCACTCCCGGTACGATTTACACGGACTTTAGAAAACCATGCCGCTCCCGATTCGGTTTGCATGGCCGAAGCCACTCCTGGTACGGTTTGCACGGACTTAGAGAATAATGCCGCTCCCGATACGGTTTGCATGGCCGAGGCCACTCCCGGTACGGTTTACACAAACTTTAGAAAACCATGCCGCTCCCGATACGGTTTGCATAGCCGAAGCCACTCCTGCTACGGTTTGTACAGACTTAGAGAATAATGCCACTCCCGATACGGTTTGCATGGCCGAGGCCACTCCCGGTACGGTTTACACAGATTTTAGAAAACCATGCCGCTCCCGATACAGTTTGCATGGCCGAAGCCACTCCCGGTACGGTATGCACGGACTTAGAGAATAATGCCGCTCCCGATATGGTTTGCATGGCCGAAGCCACTCCCGGTACAGTTTGCACGGACTTAGAGAATAATGCGACCTGTCGACGTAAAGTTGCTATGCGCCGACGGAGGAGCCGAAGCGGATTCGTCTTCAGTAGTAGCTTCTGACTTTTGGCTGAGGGACCGAGGATGCTTCGGGAGCGAGCTCAGCAATAAAGTCGGCCAAAGCTTGAGCTTTCATCGTGATTTGAGGCCCATAAGAGATGTCGAACTCTCCTAGTTCGATCGCCCACTTTGTTAGCCTTTCGGATACTTCTGGCCCAGAGAAGACTTGCCTTAAAGGTTTGATCTTTGAAGACCTTTATTGAGAGAGTGGGGCCGGAGCCTCCTAGTGGAAGCGACGAGGGCCAATGCCAGCTTCTTAAGAGCCGGATACCGAAGCTCTGCTCTGTGGAGGGGTTCGGCTTATATAACAAACTGGTCTTCGAACACCACCTTCTTCTCGGACGAGGACAGTGCTGATAGCTGCTTCTGACGCGGCGAGGTATACAAACAACTGTTCTCCTCGAACCGGCTTAGATAATATGGGAACATTGGAGAGATAGGCTTTCAGCCGAGGCGATCTCGGATGAGGTGATCAATCTCCTCCTGAAGGTGCCGGCGATCGTCAACCGAATGGCCGGTTTCCCGATGGTACTTGCAGTACTTGCGGGAGTCCCTTCGGCGGGAATCAGTCTTGATGCGCTCAGGCTGCCGAAGCATACCCTTCACCTCCATGAGCATCTGGGAGGGTGGAGCAGGTAGTGGCAGATAACGCCGCTGCGGATCCCGGCGCTAGTCTCAGTCCCATTCTTCCCCCCGGTATCGCTTGCAAGAGGGTTCTTGATCTTCTGGGCGAGGGCGAACCGCTGGAGGGGTAGCCGCCGATATTGCCTCGGCAGTACTCTTGTGTTTGGACATCATCAGGGCTTCCCGGTTGATGTACTTGTGGGCCCAAGCCACCAGGCCCTGGAAGGTGGGAGGATGGCGTTTCCCGATAGAGCTGAGAAGCCCTTCGTCCGTGCATCCACTGATCACGGCCGAGACCGCGATCGAACCGTCCAGGTTTGGAATTTGGGCGGCTTCGGCCCGAAATCTGGTGAAATACTCTTGAAGGGTCTCGGTCGGTCCCTGCCAAATGGCGAGTAGACTGACCGAGGTTTTACATTGCCGAGTGGCATCATAGAATTGGTCGATGAACAATTGGCCCAACTGGACTAGAGAGTGGATGGAATTGGGGGCCAATGTCTCGAACCAAGTCAAGGCTATTTTTTCGAGAGTGAGGGGGAAGAGACGGTAGCAGACTGCCTCAGAAACCCCTCGGACAGAGAGATAGGTATTGAACCTCTGGAAGTGGCAGACCGGATATGTCAGTCCATCATAGAGAGGGCCTTTCGGCAGTTTAAAGTTGGGAGGTACCTCGGTGGCCGAAAGCTCTGGCGAGAACGGAGTTTGCTCCAAAATGGTGCTGGCGAGAGGCGCTCCGTACGGCCGAGATACCATATGCTGCATCTCTTTCCTTATTGCCGTCAGCCGCCGGTCTAGGTCCGGGGCAGTAGAAGTAGTGACCGATCGTCCTTCGACCCTGGTTGGATGAAACTCGGATGAAGCATAGTCTTGCCCCGTTGTGATGTGGCCGGCGCGAGGGACTCGGGCAGGCGGTGCTAAGGGCTCGCTGCGTGCCGTCGAGGCCTCGTCAGGGAAGACCTGCGAGGGTGTCGGCCGAAGCCTCGCATCTTGGGCAGGGCAGAATGGAGGAGGCGGTACTTGTTGGGGGAGCTGGCCCAATAACCCTATGCGCTGGGCAATGGCGGATACCATGTCTTGCAGGGGCGCCAAAGAAGTAACAGTGGCGGCTAGTGTTGCCACTTGTCGTTGAAGTTCCTCCATCCGATTGTCTCCGGGAGTGAGGGACTCCGGTATGACGGGAAGGGCTGAACCTTGTGGAGGAACAGACGGGGCACCTTCGGAGTAAAGCGGCTGTGTTGAAGTTGCCCGCGTCTCTGCCTCGTCTTGTCCGGATTGTCTGGTCACTGGACGATGAGACATGACTTCTTGTTAGATTCCCACAGATGGCGCCACGTGATGTAGCCGAAGCTATCACGATCGGATTCTGAGACTGGAATTCGAAGATGGGACCCGAAGCTGGATCGGATCGGTGAAGAGGACCAACGGGGATCCGGAACGAGGCGAGGGCGGAAACGGGGCCGAGGATCCGAAGCCGAGAGGGGCCCGGGCGATGGCTCGCGGGGAGCGACGCCGAGACCCCTTCGGACGAGGCGGACCACCCTGCGGAAGGCGTGGCCGAAGCTCCTTCGGACGAAGCGGACCAGCCTGCGGAAGGCGTGGCCGAAGCTCCTTCGGACGAAGAGGACCAGCCTGCCGTCGAAGGGCGTCGAGACCGGGGGGAGGAAGCTCGAGGTCGGCGGCCGAGACCGACTCGGAGAGGTCGGCGAAGATTCAAACCGAAGCCCCTGCAGAAGGAAGAAGAGAAGAAGAAGAACCGGTCAATAGGAGTCCGGGGCTTCGGCCCTAAAGAACCCCCTCCGACGGCTAAGTTAGCTTCTGAAGAAGATTCGATTCAGAAGTCAGGGAAGAAGAAATAGCTTTAATACTTTTTGGACTGTAGTCCTTGGGTCTCGAAGACATACCTTTGGTAATAAATAGCCGTGTATTTATAGCGGAGGATAGAGGTTGCTTAATGGTGGCAACCGATATAGGACTATGTTTTGGTTTACTGATAAACCGCCATAGCGCCTAACCCTCCCACCGGAGTGGGCTGGATACGGCTATTGGGCCGAAGGGGGTTAGGCCGCTGATGGGCCTGATGCCGCTTAGTGGGCTGAAGCCTACTGGGCCGAGGGCCGCCGGGCCGCTAACGGGGCGAAGGCTGTTGGGCCGCCGATGGGCTGAAGGTTGTTGGGCCACTGACGGGCCGAAGGTTGTTGGGCTGCTAACGGGCCGAGGGCCACTGGGCTGCTTACTGGGCCGAGGGCTGCTAGGCCACTAATGGGCCGAAGGTTGCCAGTGGGCCTTTACTGCTGTTGTTGGACTAATCTCAGTGTTTGGCTTGTTTTAATGGGCCGAATCGGATTCTGCCTCATCAGATATAATCTATTGTTAGCAGACGTAACCTGGAAATGGATTATATCGCATTTGGTGTTGCTTGACCGTACAACCCTCTCAACCATCTGATCATTAGAAAAAAAAAATTATGAAACTTTCTGGGTCAAAATTCATGAGGGAGGTAGGAGGCAAGGGAGTGCGGATGGATGTTGATCTAGTATAGAGCTAGAACAATACTTGCTGCACTGCCCGTTGCAGTGTAGGTCACGCCCTCTGATCTAAAGGATCCGAGGGCGTGTAGTAGTATTTTTTAAAAAAAATTTTTGTCAGATTTAAATTTTTTTAGAACGTTTGATTAAAAATCTAACGGTACATTTGTAAAATTTAAGTTAGCCCCGAGTCTACTATATATATTATTTTTTGAAAGAAAGTTTTTTTCTTTGCACATAATCTGAGGTGCATACTAAAAGTTTTTTCTTTTGAAAAAAAAAATATATAGTCGGCTTGGGGCCAACTCAAGCTTTTTGGCTGTATCATTGGATTTTTGCTCTGACGCTTTAAATTTTTTTAAAAAATCTGACCAAAATAAATAAATAAACGGTTGCACTCTGTCCAATCCTTTGCTTAGTGCAGACCACGTGGCCTGCCTGTAATGCGCCAAGCAGTGTAGCAAGTATTACTCATAGAATTATACCTGGTTAGGTGAAATGGCCGGAGTACTGTTGAAATATGGCCAAACCATATTTAGACAGTTGGCCATATTCTAACATCTCTCTCTCTCCAAATTCTGATTTCCTTTTATACCTTGATCTTCTTGAGTTTTGCTTTTAGGGTTGCCCATATTCCTTGGGTTAAAAAAGAGTTATGCCTCTGGCGGCGTAGCTATCTAATTGAACTTATTGGATAGCATTGTTGGGTCAGTGAACCCTAAGTGCAACATGTATTACTTGATCGTCGAATAGACAAGGAATAATGGAAGGGTATTATAAAGTGTGGATGTTTATTATTAATCAAGATTTTAGAAGTCCAAAACAAAAGATATAATTATATGACAAAAAGATAATTAAAATTATGAGTTTCATTTAAAATGAGGCATTCATTTATTTTTCAAATAAAAACACTTTTTGGGACATATATGATTATATAATATCATGAATTCTCATAGTACTCAAATTATTATAATTTTATTTTTATTCAATATTATAGCATATTGAGCCAATTACGCCATAGTTAGTCCCAAACCCAGTTGAGAAAGGAGGATGGTGTGCTTTAGGTTAACAGCCAGTACTTAATAAAATTTGTCACAACCAAACCATCAATCTTGAGCCAATATTTTGCGCTAGTGCTAGGGCGTCCCTAGAAGGGACGCGTTACATTGGCCCCCAAGTACAATAAGAAGCGAGCAAGGAATTGCTAAGGTGTTCACCATAAGCAACGCACTGTAATGATGCCCGATTGCGGTGACAAAAAAGTAAGAATTCTCATGCATTGGACAAACATGAGGAAAGAAGTTAACCCATTGAATAATAGTAAAATTCATTTAGCTATGTGGAACATAGGAATCTTAATCGGTAGAAGCTTAGAACTAGTTAGACTGATGAGAGATAGGAGAATTAACATAGCTTGTTTATAGAAAATTAAATGGAAGGGTTCTAAAGCTAAAGAAATTGAACATTTCAAATTTTGATATGTAGGTAAGAATAATAATAGAAATGGTGTAGTTATTATCATAGATAAAGAGTTAAAAACAAAGTTGTGGAAGTTAGAAGGGAGGAGGATAGACTCATATTAATTAAACTTGTAGTAGGTGAATTTTTTTTAAATATAATTAGTGCTTATGCACCTCAAGTCAGATTACAAGAAACTATTAAGAAAGAATTTTGGGAAAATTTTAATAAGATAATTTAAGATATACCTAATAGTGAAAGGACTTTTGTTGAGGGAGATTAAATACCATATAAGAAAAGATAATAGTGGTTATGAGAGGGTCCATGGAGGCTTTGACTTTGGTGATGGAAATGGTATTGGTGGGGACCATTCTTGACTTTGCTATTACATATGATTTAATAATCGTAAATACTTACTTTAAAAAGAGAGACAAACATTTAATAACTTATAAAAGTAGAACGCATAGTCAAATAGATTATTTTCTTATTAAAAAAGTTAATCGATCAATACGTAAAGATTGTAAAGTCATTCTTAGGGAGAGTTTAGTCTCTCAACATAGGATTTTAGTAATGAATGTTTGCATCCAAAAGTTAAAGAAAAACAATATAATGAGTAGCTGCCAAAAAATAAATTATAGAATTTAAAAGGAGAAAATTTAGATGCCTTTAAAAAGTGTCTATTAAAATAAAATATTTGAGATTCTGATGGAGAAATTAACATAATATTAAATAGAATGCCTACTTGTATAAATAGAGTAGCAAAAGAAATCTACGGTAAATATAAAGGTTAAAGAGTTCTTAGAAAAGAGACATGATGGTAGGACAATGAAATTCAAAAACTATTAACCATAAAAGAGATTACTTTAAAATGTGTCACATGAGTAAAAATGATCAAGCTTTCAAAGATTACAAATTATAAAAATAAACACTAAGAAAATAGTTAGTGAAGTTAAGTTAAAGACTATTAAAGAATTGTATCATAATTTGGAAACTATATAAACTTGTTAAACTAAGAGATAAAAGGAGTAAGGATTTTAATCATATTAGATGTATTAAGAGCAAAAATGGTAGGATTCTAGTGAAGGATTGGGAGATTAAGGAGACATAGAGTATTTATTTTGAAAAATCGTTAAATGGAGATCAACTCAGAGGGTATTCTCGTGAAGGAACCAGTGACTTCAGTGGACAAATTAATTATCATTATATTCGAGAGATTAGAGCTTCAAAAGTCAAAGATGTTCTAAAAAGGATGAAAGTAGGTAAGAACTTTAGACCAAATGAGATATCTATTGAACTTTGAAAAACTATAGGTAGTATAGGTATTAAGTGACTTACTGAACTTTTCAATAAAATTTTAAAAGAGAGAGAATGCTGAATGACTAGAAAAAAAGTATTGTAATTATGTTCTTTAAAAATAAAGGAGATATTCAAAATTGTAATAATTATAACAGAATTAAACTTTTGAGTCATACCATGAAACTTTGAGAGAGAGTAATAGCGAAGGGTCTTAGACGGGTTATTAATATTTTAGAAAATTAATTTGGGTTCATGCTTAGTAGGTCTACTACGGAAGTTATTTTTCTATTGAGACAATGGATGGAGAAATATAGAGAGATGAGAAAAGTGTTATATATAATTTTTATTGATTTAGAGAAAACCTATGATCGTTTATCTAAGGAGCTAATTTGGTGGGCTCTAGAGAAGAAATGAGTATCTAAATGATATATTCATGTGATTAAAGATATGTATGAGAGGACTTCTAAGAGCATGAGGACTATTGCTGGAGAGGCATCAAAGTTCTCTATTAGTATTAGATTACATCAAGGGTCCATATTAAGTCCTTATTTTTTTACTTTAGTTATAGATGAAGTCACTAAATATTTGCATGATGACATCCCTTGATGTAATTAATAGATGATATTGCTCTAGTTAATGAGGATATTAAGAGTTTGAGTGATAACCTGGAACAATAAAGATATACTTTGAAATCTAAACACTTAGTTGAACTAAGACAGAATATATGAAATATAATTTCAATAAGAGAGAGGTTGACCTGATAGATTTAGTTACTATTGAGGATCAAGTTATTCCTAAAAGTAATAATTTCGATATTAGGATATATTATTCAAGATAATAGGGAGATCTAGGAAGATATCACTCATAGAGTCAAGACAGGTTGGTTGAACTCGAGAAGTGCAATTGGAGTCCCTTGTGACTGACGGGTCTCCTTAAAACTTAAAGATAATTTTTATAGGACAACTGTAAGACCTGCTATATTATATCGTTTCGAGTGTTAGACTGAGAAAAGATAATGTGCAAAAATTGTATGTTGCTGAGATGATGATGTTGAGGTGGATGAGTGATAAAACTAGAAAAAGATAAAATTAAGAATAAATGTATATAGGATTTAGGGATAGCTCTCATTAGCATTAAGCCTAGGGAGAATAGGTCACGATGGTTTGGTCATTTACATGGTTGTCTAAGTTCAGCACCAATTAGGAGGTGTGATAAAGATGAGGTGGTTGGATGTAGTTAGAAAATACTTGGCATTGCTATGTATTACTTATAATTTGCAATGAATAGATTAAGATGGCGGGACATGGTTCATGCAGTCGACCCTAATTAGTTGGGATAAGGCTTTGATGATAATTATGATGTAGAATATGGAGCTTGAAGTATTAAATAATTTTGCATTATACAATCATAAAATAGTAGGTGTAATAAACAAACATTTCAACTTAATATAGAGTTTTATTGAAAAATTCTCAAGTACTTATATAAAATTGCTGATATGTATAGGATATGTGTGTTTTACTAATTACGCATCTTTTCATGAATTTGTATTTCCATTTTCACATGAGTTTACCTCCCAATTGTTCCCCATTCTTGGAGCCTTGAAATGGCAATGACATCCTCTATTTAATTGGAAAGCATAAATAAAAATTTGAGTTGATTTTATATAAACCCTCCTTACATGCACGATATCAAAAAGACCCCTCTTAGTTGTGCAATATCATATAAACCTACGTTATAACAATATAGTATCATATTTGCCATCAACATTACCTACCGTCTCTTTAACCGAACCATGGTTAACTATTAACCATAGTGTAAAAATATAATTATATCCTCTAGTCAACTCTCTCTCCAGATGGAGCCTACCATCATCATCTATCTCTCTCTCTCTCTCTCTCTCTCTATATATATATATATATATATATATATATGTTCTTGTCTCCCAACTGGCAACGGAGGTGGCCCCTCGTGGTGTTGGGTTCTCGCGTTTCTCTAGATCGCTCACGCAACAGAAATAAAATAATAGCGATCTATTTCCCATTTCGACAAACTAAAAATCGGATTAGAACGATAATCGAACATTACTGCGTGCGGATTCAAATCTGCATCCGATTGATTCCGTCAGTGTGACACCGTCAGTCGCGCAAATGTTCGGCCTCTAGCGAAGTCCACGCGATTCTCCTCGTGATAGATATCCTCACGTTCCTTGCTCATCGCAGCCCACGAACCCTTCGCCGTTCGACGCAACGACCGCCGCGACGTGCAGTCGATTTCCCGTTGGATGAGAGTCGGAGAAACGGCGGAGCAGACCCGAAGAATAGAACCGGCTTAGGGCGCCAGAGAGAGAGAGAGGATGAGAGGAGGGGGCGGCTAGGGTTAGCAGCAACCTAGCCAGTTCAGTCCATTCGCTGCATTTTATATTAATCAAGCGATTTTTCATAAAAACCCCCAATTTAATATAAAACTCACTTATTATCCATCGCCTTGAGAATCATTTGCGTATGACCCTTTAGGCCTAATAACCAGTCTGGTTAATGGCCTAATAAGCCTAGTGAGTCCTCACTAGCCTGATTAATCAATTAATAACTCATTATAAATTTATTAATCAATCAAATTAATATCGCATATTAAATTCGATCGGGTCTCCGATCATGTTGGGTGACAAGCAACACCGCGTGAACCAGGAAGATATCGGGGTTAAGTAACCCACTCTTAGAACCTTTCTGTCAACAGTTACCGCGTGGATATAATCCTTCATTCGTACAATGCTCTCGAGTCAACTCAAGGTATGGTGTACCGTCAAACCCTAACCAGTCGACTCACTTGGATTGGATGCTGCCATATATTATCGAAAAACTCCTTTCCCGATATTATCGTCCGCCCTGGCTAAGGACTTCCGCGCATTCTTCCTAGAACATTCTCTCTCTAAGTACTGAGAGAGAATGCTTTCTTATTGACACTCAATTCCCTTCGACGGTATTCCGTTTTACCCGATCCTTGGCTATTTAGAATCCCGTAGATAGAGATTCATAAACTAAGGTCAAAGCACATAAATCCATCGGCAAGGTGTCCTTGGTGTCTCAGGTCCGAGGACCATCCACGCAATTGCGACAATAGAATCAAGCTAGTTGACAGTGAGGTACTTTACCATCCAGTGATTTAGTCAGATCAGTTCAGTGAACTCATTCTCTAATGAGCACTTACATATTTGCCTTAGTGTCTCTACACAAGTGACTTTGAGATCAGTCACCCTCATTATATGAGTAGGAGTAATCTCTACTAGTCTAACCGAATATCCGATGTCCTTCTTGGATATCCTCCGACTATGAACTATTAAGAATATATGTGTTTAAGTGATCAGTCTCATTAGTATGATCTCATTATAATATGATCACTATTACACATATTCACGGACTTCATTATGAGACGATAATTAAAGTGAATTGTACATAATGAATATTATGCCATTTTATTAAAAAATGAACGAGATTTACATAGTCAGATTAGATTGTAGGCCACCTAAGACTAACAATCTCCCACATGGACTAAAGCCAATCACCTTTATGCACTAAACCTACAGACTTTAGGTGATGCTTAAATACATGTTGGGCCAATAGCTTTGTAAGTGGATCTACTACATTGCCGACAGATGAAACTTTTTCTGCCACTACATCTCCTCTGTAAATGATCTCTCTGATAAGATAAAAGCACCTCAGAATATCTTTCATTTTCTGATGAGACCGCGGCTCTTTCACTTGCGCAATGGTTCCATTGTTGTCGCACAACATCGGAACAGGTTTAGAGATGCTGGGAATTATGCCGAGGTCGGTGATGAATTTCTTCAACCACACCGATGTATTCAGCTTTAGTCGTTGAATCTGCAGTGGTTTCTTACTTAAACTCTTTCAGCACATTGCACCTCTGTTCAAAGTAAACACAAATCCAGATGGCGACTTGCTATCATCTGGATCTGACTGGAAACTTGAGTTAGAAAAACCTCACAGTTTCAAGTCACCTCTTCTATAGACAAGAAACATATCCTTAGTTCTTCTCAAGTACTTAAGGATGCATTTCACTGTCTTCCAGTGCTCTTCACCTGGATCAACCTGAAATCTACTCATAACACTTAGAGCATAGGCAATATCATGCCATGTATATACTATGGCATACATGATAGATCCTATGGCAGAGGCATAGGGTACTCTATCTATGAATGTCCTCTCATTAGGAGTCTTAGGAGACTGCTCCTTTGAGAGATAAATCCTGTGTCTCATCGGTATGAGACCTCTCTTGGAATTTTTCATATCAAATCTTTTGTCTATGGTATCTATGTACATAGATTGGGTCATTCCAAGCATCTGTAGACACGCTAATTTTGACGTCATTTCGAGTAAATTTCATATTATATAATAATCCCTCAGAATAGTCTGATATTTAATCATTGATTAATTCTTATTGATCTTTTTGATAGTCGGGTTTAACATACATGTTTAAGTTAATCAATTAAGTCGATTTTAACTCAAATTTCAGTTAAAATATGAAGAAGTCTAAAAGTCGTCTGCCTGTGTGGATGCCATTTAGACTTTATTCTTATTTTAACGCTTAAATTTGAATTTTAATTAGTTGATTAATTAACTAAAAGGCGTCTGTAAGGAATGACGCGTTTTAGGTTTCCTAGGCTATTTTTACCTCTCTTCTGGATGTTTATCCTTATCTTAATTAGTGTAAAAGACGTCTACACATGTAGACGCGTTTTAGCTATTACAGATAAAGATAAGTTTTCCCGGATGTTTATCCTTATCTTAATTAATTTGAAAGGCGTCTTCAGTAGCTGACGCGTTTTAGATAATTACAGATAAAGATGAATTAATCTGTATTTATCTGTTGGTTAAGATGGATAAATCCCAGATTTTTCCATGTAAATCTGCGGACGCAGAAGAAGTCTATAAATACTTTGCATCTTGAAAGTTAAAAAAAGAGTTGAATAAAAGTTAGAATTAGAGTTAGTGATTGAAGATCGAAGCAACGACGTCCAAACGCCGAAGCGCTGCTGTTTCCAGAAGTTGGCTCCATTCTTCATCCAATTTAAGGCTTCATCCGTTCGGCATACGTTTTTTCAATTCGTTTCTTCATTTTACATCTTCATTAATCTTACATTCTTCATCATCACTCCATGCAACACACAATACTAGCATTCTTTTCAAAACCTATTTGATTAAGGGGTTTCAAAAGCCATCCCAACAAGTAAGTTTGTTGTTTAGTTACATGTTTAAAACTATGATTAGAATGGATACTACTTTTGCTTAAGTTCTCATCATTTCTTTATTTCTCTTTCTATATTTCTTGCAAGGAACAAAGGAGAATCAAAGGGGAGTAAAACAAGCAAATCAAGGATTCTGGACGATCCTCAAATTCAAACTCAACAGCAAGAACAAAGAAAAGGAAGGGCTCTCTTTCTTCAGCCGGCTGAAGGAGGGGAATCAAAGAGCTCAACATATCCCATGTTTAAACAGGTAGGCGATCAAACTTTCTTTTGGAACTTTTAAGTCAAAAGTTTCTGGCGATCACTTCACGTAGTTTCTTTTTAATAGGTTTATTTTGCACTTAAACAACATAGATTTTTCATGATAATCACACAATCATTTTAAGCACTCATAGTTTTTTTGGCGATCACGGTGGGACTTGGTCTCGCCATCTTTTAGTTCTTTTGTTCTTGCTATTATCAATCGGGCACCTACAGTGCACCACTTGTGTCTCTCGACACGTCCTCACCAATTGGTGAGTGTTTTTAGTTTAGTTAATTTCCTACGTGCACCACGTGCACACCCCAGTGGCAAGATCTTGCCCTCCCCGTTGATTAGTTGAAAAGCTGCTTTTTGTGATGAAATGCTGAGTGATTGATTGATATCTTAGTTGTTTAGTTGCTAAAATCATCCTGTTAAAATCTGAAACAAAAAAAATCTTGCATGAACTGATTATTTACTGTTTTTATCCTGTTTAAGGTGGAATCAACCCAGAAATTCCTCCTGGAAAACTGCTTCTGCGACTTAAAAAGCGTCCAGGAACAGCGACGCGTTTCAAACTGCGTCGTTATACCCAGACGCCTTTCAGTCTTCTTTCTCTGCTGTCTGCAATCTGAGCTTCTGCGAAAAATTAAGGCTCTGTTTGAAAGGCATCTACCAGTGTTGACGCGATTTAGACAGTTTCTTATTTCTTCTTCAGTTCTCAGATTTTTGTGACCTGTGTGCTAATTACCCATTATGTATTAAGCATTAGAGGCCATCCAGGCTATAGGTCATACGCATTGAGGCTAACCTCCTTTTCTTAGGAACACTCTACTTGACGTCATCAACTCTCTCTGATTGGGTTGGTCCCTTGATCAGACTAGAGAAGTTGGCGTTGAGACCTCCGTAAGTCCCCAAAATCAAGGTACTCCTCCTTGATCATCGGGCTGGTTGTACCAGTTGAAGTGCCAGTTAGATTCCATAAACGTTGTGAGAGAAAGCCATAGAGCATAACGGTGGATATTGAACTGAAACTAGGATCCCGTCCCTTGAGCGAATTTGTGGTTTAATTAAATCCAAATAACTCAACAAGAAATCTTAAAATCACGCTAAACATCCACTTGTTTGTTTAAATCTCTGTACAACTTGTTTGCCAATCCTTGAAAAAGGAATCTAACATCATGCTGCTCCGATCGGGCAGGGACTTGAGTGTGGCTCCAGACGCCATGATTAACTACGAGGGAGATGCTAATGCCCCTCGCGATTCTGATTACAATTATGAAAGTGGGAGAGATGCTAATGCCTCCTGTAATTCTGTCCCCGTTCCAGTTCGACATGATGGGAATGTCCGAACCCCTCTTTTTCATCCTCATAATCAATATTCTGATCCTCCCCCGCATGAGTATGCGATTCCCGATCCCATTCTCGAGGGAGACATGAATCAGAATGATCCCTCGTCCTCTGATCCTTCGGATCTCGTCAATGCTTTGGGAGTTCTTGCTTCCCGTCTGGACCCTCAGCAGTTCGAGGCGATCCAGTCCATTCTGAAGGGGAAGGCACCCACGCAGCCTGCCGAGCCGAACCCTGTGGCTCCCCCTGCCATCCCTCAGCAACCTCCTATTCATCCTCCTTACATTCATCAGGCCATGGAAGGCCTCCATATCACTTCTCGGCCAACTGGGCCGCAACTTTCATCTTCTAGGCAACTGGCTAGACCACTAACACCTGCTTATCAAAATGCCCTTGGGCATGGCGGAAGCTCTGCCGGACCTCCTCTTTACTGTCCTCCTTGTCCGACGTACTCTAGGCAACAAGCCTATCAAGTACCTCCACCTCCTCCTCCTCCCCAGGCAGATCTGACCACGCAAGCATTGCTGGCGAAGATGGAACGCATGGATGAACAATTCAACAACCTCCAGAAGATGATGGGGGTTAAAGCTGCGCCAGAGATCAATTTACCGAGCCTGCCAGTGTTCCACCTACCACCCTCCGAGATGCCAGTGTACCGGAAGTACAACGGTACTGGTAACCCCTTCATCCACTTGAAGGAGTTTATGTACGAATCATGCTTCTGGCAAAATGACAAGAGGTCGTTGGCCTTTTTGTTCAGGAGATCTTTAGAGGGACCGGCTCTCGAGTGGTTCTTTTCTTTGGAACCCTCCGAAGTAAAGGACTATGGTATCGTTTCTCGAAAATTTATTCAACGATACCAAGACAGAGTTGCCCCCTCCCTGTCCATCACTGACCTCATAGCAGCCACTGCAACAGCAGTACCAGCAACAACAGCAATATCAGCCGCGCGCACCACCGGCCTATCATAATGTCCCTCCTCCTGCTGACTACAATCAGCAGAGAAGACCTCCAGGCCCGAAGAGGGCAGAATACCCAGCCCTCCTAGAATCTTTGGCAGACATTTTCAGTGCCCTAATGGCAGCTAATGCCTTAGTCTTGCCAAGAGAAAAGGCAGTTTGGCATCAGAATGCCGACACGTCTAGGTATTTCTACTTCCATAGGCAACCTGGACATACTATTGACACCTGCTTCCAGTTTAGAGATTACATTCATGATCTCAACGAGCAGGGCGGCATAGACTGGGAGGAGATAAAAAAGTACATATCAGCCCTGAAGGCAAGAAGACCACAGCAGCAGCAGCAACAACAAGCAAGACCACCAGCACAAGCAGCACCACCACCAAACATGGGCATAGTGCAGAACCCGCTCCCGGAGCATCAAAACAAAAACCAAGTTGCCCCTATTCTGACAAGCAGCCAGTCTGAGGCTGACCGTGGGCAACAGTGGAGAATAGAGGACTCTTCATCTCTTTATTCAACGGGTCATATTCCGAGTACCGCAGAACAACCACCACGCCGCACCATCCACATACCCAGACCACAGCCCATTACCATCACCCCTCTACCGACACCCGCGCATCACTCAACCGCACTCAGTAACCCGTTACCACCACCCGCTTTCCTCAAGCCCATTACGCCCCACACTCCTACGCCTCCACCATATAACCCACCGCAAACCAATTATGCAACCCTCCTACCATCCAGACCACTACTACGCGTACCATTTCCTACTTCACCCACTAGCACCTACCCATCCACCATTCAACCATCCAGACCACTACTATGCGTACTATTCCCCACTTCGTCCACACCAATCACTTACCCATCTACCATCCAACCGTCTAAACCTTTAATCCGCCCTATGCCATCACCACCTAACCCCACGCCATTACCAACATACCAACACCCCGCATCACCTACACCATCCAACTTTGCGGTACTCAAAGTGTCACCCGGATCTTCCACGGTTAAGGAACATGCGCTCCGGAGTTGAAGAATTTTCAACAAAGTATTTCCTCAATCAACAGTTAGAGACGGCCCATCACAGCTGACAGAGGAAACACACGATGAAGAGAGTGCACCAGGCACTCAATATGATTTGTTGAAACATCTGGACCAAACACCGGCACGGATCTCCATACTTGAACTGATCAAAAGATCGAAGAGTCACCAAGAAGCCTTGATGGAATATTTGCAGAAGGTGATGGTCAACGAGGACGTGCCGGTAGAAAAAATTACAGCACTATTAGTTCCTCAGGGGGATCAGCCCTCCATTACATTCCACACATCGGAACTAGCACCGCCAGCAGCCAGAAGCATGGCTCTGAGCATCACGGTCAACATCTGCAAGAAGGCCATGGATGCATGCCTAGTTGATATAGGGGCTTCAATCAATGTCTTACCTCCGAAGACCCTGGAGCTGTGCGGTGTGCCCAAAGAAAAATGGCTGCTTAGCCCCATCTCTGTGACAGCATATGACAATTCTACCCGTTCCCCTCTGGGGATGGTTTATTTGAAAGTAGAGCTAGGCCCTGTAAGTCATGCTGAGGTCGAATTTCACATTCTGGAAATCGACAATTCTTTGAATGCCATTTTGGGTCGTCCTTACATAAAAACTCTTGAGGCGATTCCCTCCACGAATCACCAATGCCTCAAATTCCCCTTCAAAGGACGAATTATTAAGGTGACGAGCATGCCGATCCTTGCTGCGGCTCATACTTTGAATGTTAAATCTACTGCTTTACCTAGCCGACAACCTTTTCTGTCGGTATTACAGGTTTACCATCCAGTGGCTGATCCTCTGAAAGCCGCCACTATTTCTCCTTACCCGTTAAATGCCAAAAAAAGGGGGAAGTGCATGAGTACCCCAGGATGGAGAATTATGATGAAAAATGGCTATCAGCCTGGAAGAGGTCTGGGTACACAATTACAAGGCAGGACCACTCCTGTCAAAGATCACCGAGGAGCACCCGGAAGCGGCCTGGGCTATAGGCCAAGAAAACTGAAACAAGACATGGTTCAGCCAGCAGAAAATGAAGATGGTCAGAAAGTCTGGGAGACAATGTCTACACCGCCCAAGGAAGGTCGAGATCCCCTAACATGGACCCTATATACTCATTTCGTAAAGCGGCCCATAATTAGCCATGACAACACGGTGGTCATTACTTCGTGTTTTGACTTCCATGATATATGTGGGAGAGACTTGGCCAGGCATTGCTCGGAACTACTTACGTACCAATCCTTGGAGGCTCTGCGGCCTACGAAGAGGAGAAAATTCCATGACCCTAAATGTGAATGGTACAGGTGGTTCGATCTAAGAGACCTCTACATTGCACTGAACAGACTGTTTCTAGATCCTGCAGAACCCAAGTAGCCGCCGCAGATTGATGAGCTGATCGAAAGTCCTGGTGCTATCTTTGACAAGCGGATATTGCTGTCGGAAGAGACCGATGAGGGGGAGCCAGATGACCCCTATGAAGCTGGCTACACCACAGATCTGCTCTGGAGGGGGACATATCCTTCTCATGTTTTCATGCTCCATACTTTGTTTCGCACATTGCTCTTGACCCCGACTTGGTCGCTGGTCATTATTGAAGATATTCCACGGACTCCGCCCGTTATGATTACTCTGTCCCCTCGGGACCTCATTCCACCACCTCCTCTTGATCTAGAGAGGATGTATGATTTGATCTGGGACATACTGCTGTATGATTCCCTTAACCCTTTGGCCTTAGTGCCACTTCCTCCGTCTAATTCTCCTTCTATTTGTATTCATTCATGTTTTATGCTTAACTCTTCTACTGTCCAAAAAAAAAACGCCAATTTGGCAACAAATTCTTCCCAGATCCTCATTGAGGAAACTTCTTACTTGTCCGATCACATCCCATTGCGCGGGTCTTTCGGTCAAGATTCTCTCCTAGATCTACTCTGCCCCTCCCTTCGGGAGGATTCTCCTGTATTTCCACTTGTATCCCATGATTTCCATCTTGCTTCATCTTCATTAGGTTATAATAGGGAGTTTAGTGAAGTTAGGCAGTCTAGTTCTAGGCAGGTCAGTCAGGTTAGGAAGTCTAGGAAGTCTAAGGGTAGGCAAATTCCAGATAGATACCTCCAGGACTTAGCTGATAAATGCTTTTCTTGCTCTTTAATCCCTCAGTTCTTAGAAAATCCAATTTAGATGCCAGAAGACTGTATGAACGATGAGTCAGTCAATGATGGGTATGGGGTGTATGAGTTAGTACATGAAAAAGACCCTCTTATCGAAGATGAGGAAGATGACGAGGATGCGGATGAGGCATATGCCAGTAGAGTGAAGAGATTCGATGAACCCTCAGCTGCCATAGAAGAGCCCACCAAAGAAATCAATTTAGGGACTGAAGACGAACCTAAGGTTGTCCTCGTCAGCAAAAATCTTTCTACAGAAGATGAGAAGGTAATGGTACAAGTACTTAAGGACTATAAGGACACTTTCGCCTGGAGTTATGAAGATATGCCGGGATTAGACTCTTCTTTAGTTGAACACAGGTTGACATTAAAGGATGGAGCTAGCCCTGTCAAGCAGAAATTAAGACGATTCCACCCACAAATGGCTCTAAAGATGAAGGAAGAGGTCGATTAATTACATAAAGCCAAATTTATCAGAGTTGTCCTTTATCCACAATGGGTAGCCAACATAGTCCCGGTCATGAAGAAAGATGGGAAGGTCAGAATTTGCATTGACTTCCGCGATTTGAACCGGGCGTGTCCTAAAGATGATTTTCCATTGCCTCATATTGACGTACACATTGATAACACCGCTGGCTATGAAACTTTATCGTTTATGGACGGATTTTCGGGATACAATCAGATTAAGCTGGCAGAAGAAGATCAAGAGAAGACGTCATTCACTACACCTTGGGGAACATACTGTTATGTCGTCATGCCATTTGGATTAAAGAATGCTGGAGCCACTTATCAGAGGGCTATGATGGCAATATTTCATGACATGATGCACATAGATCTGGAGGTGTATGTGGATGGTTTATTGGTTAAATCTAAGACAAAGGCTGAGCATGCCAAAGTTTTGGCAAGGGTATTAGAGAGATTGAGAGAGTATCAGTTAAAGATGAACTCCAAGAAATGTGTATTCGGGGTATCTTCAGGAAAATTACTTGGATTCATCGTCAGCAAACGGGGAATTGAGATCGATCCCAACAAGGCGAAGGCTATCAGAGAAATGCCACCTCCCAAAAACTTGAAGGAGTTGAGAGGATTAATCGGGAGGTTACAATTTATTCGCCGCTTTGTCTCCCAGCACTCACAAAGGTGTAAGCCGTTTTACGAGCTTACCAAGCCGGGAGTCAAATTCGATTGGGACGATAAGTGTCAGGAGGCATTCGATAGATTAAAGAACTATTTAGCAAGTCCTCCTGTTTTGAGACCACCATCTCCAGGCAAACCATTGATACTTTATATTTCTGTCCTGGATGATGCAGTGGGGGCTGTCCTAGCACAAGAAGATGAAGAAGGAAAAGAGAGGGCAGCCTACTATCTCTCTAAACTTCTCAACCCCTCTGAACAGAGATATACAACGATGGAGAAAACATGTGCAGCATTGGTCTGAGTTGTTCAGAAATTGAAGCATTATTTCCTGGCCCATGAAGTCCATCTCATCGCTAGGATGAATCCGATCAAATTTCTTCTGGAGAAATCTGTTCTTACCGATAGGTTAGCGCGATAGCAAAGCTTTCTATCTCAATTTGATATCATTTACATTCAATAGAAAGCGATCAATGGGTATGCCATAGCGGAACATCTCGCTCATCATCCCCTTCCTCGTTTTGATCCAGTGCGATCAGAGTTTCCGGATGAGGAACTGATGTCCGTAAATCAAATCAGAGATGATATGTGGACTCTGCATTTTCACGGAGCTCTGAATTCTCATGGAAAGGGGATCGGTATCGTTCTGTTATCACCTGAAGGTGTCACCATCCCACAAGCCTTTCAGCTTGACTTTCCAGTCACTAACAATATAGCTGAATACGAGGCACTCCTTGCTGGCCTCGAGGCTGCTTATTTTCATGGTGCCACCAAACTCAGGATTGTGAGTGATAGCCAACTGATTCTTCGCCAATTGCTGACCAAGTATCGAACTCTTGATCCCAAGCTCAAGCCTTATCAAGAACTTACTTCTGCTTACTCAAAGGTTTTCACGAAACTGATCTTTGTCCATGTCCATAGGAATCAAAACATCTTAGCTGACGCTCTAGCTTCATTTGCATCTTCTCTTAATTTTCCAATCAGCAAGCAATCCGAATCAATCATAGTTCATAGACGTCTTTCACCCGCCGTGAAAGAACCTTCATTCCTTAGAACTAAGGAGAAGTTGCTGAAGAAAGTCAGAGATGGAGATATCGTGGAAAAGAGAGAAATTATGTTGATGGAGCTGTTAGAAGAGATGGATGATGAACAGAAGCCATGGTATTACGAAATTGCCAAATATTGTGAAGATCAATCATATCCTAAGGAAGCTACAACTGAGGAGAAGAGAGCTATCAGGAGAGTTGCTCAACGATACACCCTAGTTGGGGGAGCATTGTATAAGAGAGGTTTTGATGGAGTTCTTCTGAGATGTCTAGACGAAGATGAGGTTTGGAAGGTTATGGAAGGAGCTCATAGTGGAGTTTGTGGTGGCCATGTCAATGGACAGATGCTAGCAAAGAAGATCCTTAGACAAGGATTTTATTGGCTAACCATGGAAGAAGACTGTGTAGGATATGTCCGTAGGTGTGCTAAGTGCCAACTTCACGCCGACAAAATTCATTCTCCTGCATCTTCACTCCATCCTGTTTCTTCCCCATGGCCTTTCTCCATGTGGGCTTTCGACCTCATCGGACCCCTTGATAACCTAGATTCCGGCATCAAGCAAAAATCTTTCATTCTCACGGCAACGGAATACTTCACCAAGTGGGCAGAAGCTGAAGCGTACGTAAAGATCAAAGCATCAACCGTCTGCAAGTTCGTTATGAAGAACATCATCACCCGATTTGGAATTCCAAGTACCATCGTCACCGACAACGGACCGCAGTTCGTGTCACAGGAATTGAAAGATCTCTGCAACAGGTATAGAATTGCATTGCATCATTCCTCTCCTTATTATCCGCAAGGCAATGGCCAAGCAGAGGCAACTAATAAGACTTTGATAAAAATAATAAAAAAGACGTGCAAATCTAATAAATTCGCAGACTTACCAGAAAAATTGGTTGAGGCTCTATGGGCCTACCGAACTTCAATCCGCACGTCCACTGGGCAAACTCCTTATTCCTTAACATTCGGAATGGAGGCGGTAGTTCCATATGAGATCCTCATACCGTCATTAAGGGTACAATTGAATAAGGAATTTTCCATTGATGAACACCGTTCAGCACTCCTTGCTCAATTGGAGCTCTTAGACGAGAAAATATGGTCAGCTGCTAATCATGCGAAAGTTTATCAAAATAGACTAGCACGTTTTTATCAAAAGAAAGTCATTGAACGTAAGTTCAAAGTCGGTGAAATGGTCGTCAAAAGGATTTTTGTAAAACCTGGTGGTCCGCGTTCTAAGCTTCAACCCAACTGGGAAAGACCTTATGTTGTATCGCACGCTTTTCCTGGTAATGCTTATCGTCTTGTTAATGCAGAAGGAGAAGAGCTAAATCACCCCTGGAATGGTTTACATCTTAAGAAATACTACCCTTAGGTTAAAGAGTCGATCAGCATGGTACAAAGACCAGTGGAATCAGAAAATTTATAAACTCAAATTTCCTTATCAGTCTGGATAATTTAACTTCAAACACATTACTACACACACTGACACCTTTGATTCGTGAGTAACAAGAGATGCCAAGTCCTAAGGAATACCGAAAGCTTGACTGAAAGTGTAAAGTACAAATCATTCCTTTTTAAAACAAAATTTGTTTTACACTCGGCCCATGATGTCAGAACGAGGCTTAGAATATACTACCAAGAATACGCGTCATCTTAGTAGGAGGCCGTCATAAAAAAAATGGGGGAGATCCGTCTCAAAGAAAAAAAAGAAAAGAAAGCAAAAGCAAAAGGCAAAATCCAAATGTCAAATCAAAAGGCCATTACATTACAAACGTTACATCAAAGCCATGAAATGAAATAAAAGGGAACGCAAGATCGATGAATACCCCGGAAAGAAAATGACCGAACCCCAACGGATATTAGGGTAGAAAAGGAATATCTTTTTAGGTCTTCGGAACCTTCTCATGGGCTTTCTAAACTTATTCTTCTTTTCCTTCTAAAGAGGCGTACTCCAAACTTAAGGAATGACTTAGATTGACTAAGGATCAAATCATCAAATGGGATCACGAATGGAAACACAAGTTCAAACACGATGGGTTTAAGTTAAATTGTTAAAGAACAATTTGGAAATTAAGTTAATAAATGAATATGATCTTTTGATCTGAGTATCATGCTGATCTTTTAGTAAAAAATCCAAAAAAAATGTATATGTCAAAAAAAAAAAAAAAATACATATGTCAAAAATCCAAAAAAAAAATACATATGCCAAAAATAAAAAAATATATATATGTCAAAATTCAAAAAAAAATACATATGTCAAAAAAAAAAAAAAAGCATATATTTCAAAACCCAAACAAAAATGAATATTTCAAAACAACGAAAATATTTCAATTAGCATTTGCTTAATACATTTGGTGTGTCTCATTTCTTTTATTTTCAGTGAGCATCTGTCTACTTGCATGTTGCATTTTGCTTAAGTTTGTTTATAGTTCAATTACCTTTGTTGATAAAGGCAATGCTCCTTGACTATTTATTGAAGGAAAAAATTAATCGACCATTTTTTTGGTCAGGTAAGGGGCTAAGCCTAAATAGATACTTAACCTGTTTGTTAAGTGATGTACAGGATGCAAGACAAACACAGGAACATTAGATTGGAGCCCAAAAGTTTTATGTATATCATCAAAAGGTGTTTTGTACATGATACACAGAAGAAAAGAAAATACATGAGCCCTCAAGCCTGGCTCTCCCCTCCGCCCTCATCAAGCTGGCTCTGTGCCTCGTCGGGCGCATCCGGTGCTGGTCCTTGGCTGGGAGGTGGAGGTGGCCCCATCGTGCTCGGCCCTGCCTGGCCGGAAGACATGGCGACACTAGCGGTGAAAGCACTCGTCAAACCACGCTCCTGGGCACGCTGTCGAGCACGCCTGTTGCTCTCCTCCACACTCCGGCGCTCGTGCTCTGCAACGCCAAGCTGGACCCGAAGAGCAGTCATCTCAGCATCCATCTTCTGCCGCTCCTGCTTCTCCCATTCTCGCTCCTCGGTAATGAACCCCAGTCGAGACTGAAGGTGCGAAAGCTCTCGAGGAAGATCTCCAGTGGAGAGACGGGCCACCTGCTCCTCCAAAGATCGGATACGCGCAGCATCAGCTTCGGCACGAGCAGCTGCAGCACGGGAACACTCCAGCTCCGCTTCAGCCCTCTGAAGGGCTTCATGAAGCTCAGCGACCTGAGGAGAAGCCATTGTTAGTCCAAGGCAATCAAGTAATCAAAATCAGGTTCAAAAGTCAAAAGGAAAGAACTTACCCGAGCAGCACGATCCTCCTCTGCAAGGGAAGCTCGGTGGATGGCGGAGGCGAGCTGACTCTGGAGGTCAGCCAGAGCAGCATCATGGGCAGAGGAGGTAGATGATGAAGCTCCGAAGGAAGGGGGAGCCGCCTGGGTGTAGACGGCTCGCTGCACCAAGAGACAACCGTCAGTGTTAATCGCCAAAACAATTAATTAATCAAAACATACATTCATAAACATGCATACATACCAGGTCAAATAATTCTTTTTGGACCTGCTCTAGCTGGGCCTCCGCGTCATGTAGGCGGGCCCGGAGGTCGATGATGACCGCGTCACGTGCATCCTACATATCACACATACATACATTCATTCACCAAATATAAGAAAAGATAATAATAAAATTAAAGACGCATAAAAGCATACTTACATCGAGTGGTCGGAGGAGCCGAAGCTGATCGGCGTAATGGGCCCGGTACTGTTGGAGGTAGGCCTCGCTACTCTCCGCCCGTGACTCCACCCGAACGCCGCGGCGGTGCCAGTGCTCGTATTGCTCCGGGAACTTGGCACGTCAGTCGGTGAGGGCTTGCTTGCCCCTCATGCTCCTCCCGACGCCCTCCGGGACCTCCTCGTCGATCCATTCCTGGTGGAGGCCCAGGGTCCTCATCATAAGCCGGAGGCGGAGGGGCTCGATCTCGTTCATGCAGTACAGCCACATCTGCCTGCCGAACCTTCTCCTGCTAGCCGTCACCCACGGCTGACCCTCCTCGCCTATGCCCAAGTACGGGCGCCAGATCACCTGCATATAGGTTAAGTGCATTCATATACATAACTTACATTTAATGAATAAAGGATTACATTTAATAAGATTTAACAAGTTAAAGACTCACCAGTAGCTCGGGATAGTCGAGGAACTGACGGCGGAGGGCCGTCAGCTGATGATGCTGTGGGGCGGTGTCCACGATTGGCTGACAACGGCAGGCCAATGGGACAACCCCAAGTCTCGCAATCCTCGCTCTGCCGAGCGGGAAATAGTAATAGCTTCACACCTGCATTCGTGAACATATAGGTTAGTAAAGCATCATATTACACGGCATTGCATAAACAAATAATAAAACAATTAATACCTGGAGAAACGGCGAGAAGCCGCTGACGGTGGTCTCACGGTCCGGCGTGACTGTAGACAGATCGGCGAAGAGATGGGCCAGAAGGGCCGCACCCCATGCATACTCTCATAAACTATCTAAGTCATCTAGTAAATACAGGAATCTACAATGAATGTGGTCGCCCTTCGTACCGAAGAGCAACCGACCAAAAAAGAAAACTAGAAAGACCCTCAACTGTCTATCTACCTCCTCCCCCTGACTAGGGTCGCTACAATATACGGCGGAGGATGACTCGGCTAATCTATCTCTGAATTCCTCCTGGGTCTCATCAGACCGACGCCGGGGCTCATCCAGTCCTAAGGCGGCCTCCACCTCTATCCTGGGGACCATCCTAGACTCTCTGCCTAGGCTGGACACTTCTATTCCTAACAACGCCTCTGCCAATCCCTGGTAGTTGGGGTAAGTCACCCTACTCACCGGTCGGCCCTCTACCCTCAGGTCAGTGATCCTGGCCACATCCTCTAGGGTGGGGACCATATGTCCCTACGGCATTAGGAAAGCACGGCTTTCCGCATGCCACCTCTCCCGCAGCGCCTGCAGGAGGACCAGATCGAGCCAAAACGGCTCGATGTCTAAGACCTCGCCGAATCCCATCCGGCGCAGGCGCGCCTTCTGGAAATCCGGGAGTCCCCTATATGCTCCTACCACTAGGTCCCAAGAAATCCTGGACCGCATCACTCCCTGCAAATAAAAACATAAGAAATGGGGTCAATAATAATTAAAACAGAATTAAAGCAGTTCTGTCTTGAAAGGCGTCAGCTTATATGGACGTCTTTTGAAACACGTCAACATGTCCTGACGCAATTCACTTCCATTTTCTGCCTAATTAAAATTCGGAATTTAGCCTTGAAAGACGTCAACCCAGGATGACGCCTTTTGAATGGCGTCACCTGGTCTAGACGCCTTTCAAGACTGGATTCCGGGTTCTTGAGAGAACCCCTTTCTTCCCTCTTTTCTCATCCCATTCAAACCATAGGAGGCTTACCGTGTGGAGGTCGCCCTCCTCTTCCTCTTCCATGGCCACGGGCGCCGGTGGAGGGATTTCTTCCTCCAAGAACGCCGCCGCCTCGGCGAGCGCCGCCGGCACCTCCTCGGGGGCTTCTTCCTCGTGCCTCCACCGTCTCTTAGCCAAAGCCTTGACCTTCCTAGAGCCTTCACCACGCTCCATAGTCAAGAGGGGGAATTTTTGAGAGAGAAAGAGTGTTCTTCGGTCGCCGGAGCTCGGAGAAGGATTGAAGAGAGAGAAAGTAAGGGAAAAAGTGAGGAAGAAAGGGGGCCTTCGCGGGTCTGTAAACAGAAAGGTAAAAGGCGTCGACTCAGATAGACGCGTTTTAGGGCGCATAAGTTGAGGCGGCAAGGACAGCTGTTTAAAATTGATTGAAAGGCGTCCACGTATGCTGACACGTTTTAGGTTACCGCCAATTCTGGTCAGAGCTGTACGCAGCATGATGATGAAAGGCGTCTGATAGTCAAGACGTGTTTTACGAGATTAATCACGGAATTAATGGCAGAATCCTGGAAAAAGTAGGAGAGAGAGTTGAAAGGCATCTTGTCTGGTAGACGCGATTTAAGGTTAAATCAAGGTTTTTAGGATTAAATTGAATTTCTGGAAATTGAATTATGGTTGAAAGGCGTCTTTCTGAGTGGACGCGGTTTGCATTAACAGGACCCGAACTGTCATCTTTTCAGGAAAAATCCAGTTTTTGCTAAAGGAAAAATCATGGGCACATCACAGAGAGTTAAGGAAGAATTTCAAGGTATGAAAGATAGTTCTTTATTCAATGAAATCTTTTATTACATCATAAAGAAAAGAGAAAGATGACATTTAAGGAAGAATTTCATGAAGACCTTTGAGGTATGGAAATTTCAATCCTCTATCTCTATCTTTAGAGGATTTTACACGGTAACTGAAGCCAAGGTTCCACAAAGTAGTGATGATTTCTATAGCTTCATAATCTTCGTCGGATTCCAAGGTACGCTTCTTGATCGGGGATGTAAAGGAGAACTCGGGGAATTCACGACGGCCCAAGCTAAGTTGAGTAAGGCACCGATGGGGATTGTATAACACGAATTCGGTGGCTCCAATCAACTTGAGATCCGCTCCCGCTGTACGACGCACCCAAACAGGCTTTCCAACAAGAGCGAGTGGAGATGAGTCAAATATGTCGGATGTCATGAGCTTTAGATACTCCCTCCAATCGGCTCGAGTCTTGAGCTTTGGGACTTTATTGACCATGTGCTCGTTGAACTTTACAATGTTGGCAATGCAGTGGATTGGACTATTCAAGTAAATTTGAGATGGTCTTGGAGGCATCTTCTTGCAGTACTCGAATTTAAAGTGAAGTTCAACCCATAAGGCAAAGAGTAACATGCACCCATAGGGAGGACAACCCACAGATGCCGCAGAAAGCCCACTGTAAAGATATGCCAAGAGTGCAGTGCTAATGGATTTACCTTCGAAGATTGCGCAAATAGCACTAACCTGATCATCTTCTAAGATGTTGTCCTGTGCAGGGAAGAACAAGGCACCGGCAAGGCATGTGACGAAAGCTTTCGTCACATCCTCCACTTCATCCTCCCTTAAATCATCGATTTCGTATAGAGTCCACTCAGCAAGCTTTGCAAGATTGATCCCCTTTTTGGTAAGGCATCCTTTAGCCTCTGAAGGATCCTTCATGATTGATGTCAACAATTGTTGACCGGTGATTCTCTCTCTTGTTAAAACCATCTTATCTTTGGTCTTTGGGAGACCCAATAGAAGTTCCGCCTCCTCCAAAAGGATCGTGCATTCAAAGTCTTGGAAGAAGAACGTATGAGTTTGGGGATGCCACCACTCGATTAAGGCGCCCATAGCCGCCCAATCTACGTTCGCGTTCTTGTAATGTTAGGCAAGCACCACTAAACCTTGGAGATGAAAACTTGCATCGAAAGCTTAACACTTTTTGCAAGTTTACGAATCCAAGGGAGAGAGGTGAATTTTCTAGGGCCAGGAAACATAGGGTAATTCTGGAAACAAAAGAACATAAAGAACAAGATGAAGAACACGAAGAACAAGAACAAGAATTGAAGGGAAGTTGATTTAACTTACTTGGAGATTAGGATCCCTTCCGATGAGGTGATTCTCCACGTCGGAGATCTTCTCTAGCGACATCTTCATCCTCTTATTTGAAGAACCCATCCTCTTTTTCGGAGTTCTTCCTTCTTGAAGCTTGGAAACCTTGGAAACCTTTGAAGAAACCTTGAAACTTTGGAAGAAAACTCAACCTAGGATCTTTGGATTATGGTAGGATTGCTTAATGGTGTTTATATAGAAGGGATTGCGATCCTAGGAAGACTTTTCCGAATTGGAAAAGGGATGTGCATTGGTAGAGTTGGAATCCGAGTAGAGAACAACCAGAAACCTATTTCTGTGAGTAAAAGGCGTCGAGGGACAGCGCCGCGTTTCAATGTTGAATGGCGTCTGCACGACACGACGCGTTTTAGCAATTCCGAAATGCTGTGATTTTTGATACTTAAATTGAATATTTGTTTGGAATTATTAATAATTTTGATTGCAGGAAATTCAAGAAAACCTAAGTAAAGCTGAAAATATCAAGAAGATCCCACTGTGGGAGTCAAGAAGTCCTGACCGTAGCTAAAAAGACGGTTATTTCTACCCTTGTATTATTCCATGTAATTCATTTGCATTATTATACGTTAAATATTTATTAGAGTATATCAAGGACCTTGTGGTTTTGATGAAACTGGAATTTGAGTTCCCCTTCAACAAAAACAGTGATAATTCCAGAGGATTCTTAATCGCATGGATAGGCCGTTGGATTGTTAATTAGTGAGGACGATGGTTCCACTTTTGTGAAACGGTGCGTGGATAAACGAGCTTCGGCTTAGCACTGAATTACATGAATTGGTATCTTGACTCATTAATGACAATTTAACAATATTATCCTTGATTAATTTATGTTTTATTTGACTTTATATTTTTCTTTTAGCCCAGCATGCATCATGTAGGACTTTGAAATCACTGTGATAAGAATTAATTATGGATTAAGTTTCAGACCATTAATCAAATAACTTCAACATGATATGAAATATTCCATTCCGAATTGAGTATCTTGATTATCTTTGAGGTTCGCTTGAAGATATCTTTGGAATTCTATCCTTTCCTGAATTCTTTATCTAATATTTCTTGTTTTCTTTTAAGATCCATCATGGCTGCAGCACGTCCACATTGGCTGGCAAACACTCCCCATGATGAAACATACAGTGTCTACGACCTGGGGTACTTCCCACTCCGAGGAGGTTGATCGACTTTATTTTATTTCTTTGTCTACCTCATCCAGACAAGATTGATTTCATTGATCTCCTTGAACTATCTTCATCGATAATTTTGAGAAAAATTTCAATCATGTGATGTTAAGAGCGTGTCTCATCACACCTTGGCATCACCTTTTCAGTACATTCCATTCCATTTCACTTCCTTGCAAAGACGATGCCAAGGTGAGGCAGCTGTAGACACGCTAATTTTGACGTCATTTCGAGATAATTTCATATTATATAATAATGCCTCAGAATGGTCTGATATTTAATCATTCATTAATTCTTATTGATCTTTTTGAGTGTCGGATTTAACAAACATGTTTAAGTTAATCAATTAAGTCGATTTTAACTCAAATTTCAGTTAAAATATGAAGAAGTCTAAAAGACGTCTGCCTGTGTGGACGTCATTTAGACTTTATTCTTATTTTAACGCTTAAATTTGAATTTAATCAGTTGATTAATTAACTAAAAGGCGTCTGTGAGGAACGACGCATTTTAGGTTTCCTAGGCTATTTCTACATCTCTTCCGGATGTTTATCCTTATCTTAATTAGTGTAAAAGACGTCTACACATGTAGACGCGTTTTAGCTAATACAGATAAAGATAAGTTTTCCCGGATGTTTATCCTTATCTTAATTAATATGAAAGGCGTCTTCAGTAGTTGACGCGTTTTAGATAATTACAGATAAAGATGAATTAATCTGTATTTATCTGTTGGTTAAGATGGATAAATCCCAGATTTTTCCATATAAATCCGCGGACGCAGAAGAAGTCTATAAATACCTTGCATCTTGAAAGTTAAAAAAAGAGTTGAATAAAAGTTAGAATCAGAGTTAGTGATTGAAGATCGAAGCAACGACGTCCAAACGCCGAAGCGCTGCTGTTTCCAGAAGTCGACGTCCATTCTTCATCCAATTAAAGGCTTCATCCGTTCGGCATAAGTTTTTGCAATTCGTTTCTTCATTTTACATCTTCATTAATCTTACATTCTTCATCATCACTCCATGCAACACACAACACTAGCATTCTTTTCAAAACCTATTTGATTAAGGGGTTTCAAAAGCCATCCCAACAAGTAAGTTTGCTGTTTAGTTGCATGTTTAAAACTATGATTAGAATGGATACTACTTTTGCTTAAGTTCTCATCATTTCTTTATTTCTCTTTCTATATTTCTTGCAAGGAACAAAGGAGAATCAAAGGGGAGTAAAACAAGCAAATCAAGGATTCTGGACAATCCTCAAATTCTAACTCAACAGCAAGAACAAAGAAAAGGAAGGGCTCTCTTTCTTCAGCCGGCTGAAGGAGGGGAATCAAAAAGCTCAACATCTCCCACGTTTAAACAGGTAGGCGATCAAACTTTCTTTTGGAACTTTTAAGTCAAAAGTTTCTGGCGATCACTTCACATAGTTTCTTTTTAATAGGTTTATTTTGCACTTAAACAACATAGATTTTTCATGATAATCACACAATCATTTTAAGCACTTACAGTATCCTCTTTGATCTATCTCTATAGATCCGTATTCTTAATAGGTAGGATGCTTCTCCCAAATCCTTCATGGAGAAGTTTTTCGACAGCCAGATCTTTACTGATGACATCATAGCTATATCATTCCCAATGTGTAGTATGTCATCTACGTAAAGAACTACGAAAGTGACAGCACTTTCACTGGTTTTCTTGTACACACAAGGCTCATCTTCATTCTTAATGAAGTCATAAGACTTGATAGCTCTGTCAAATCTTATGTTCTAGCTTTGGGATGTCTATTTCAGTCCGTAAATGGACCTCTGAAACTTGCACACTTTATTTGGAAACTCTTTGGATGTGAAACTTTCAGGTTGTATCATATATACCTCTTCCTTAAGATTACCGTTGAGGAAGGTAGTCTTCACATCCATCTAAAAGATTTCGAAATTGAAGTGTGCAGTAATAGCGAGTAGAACTCTGATCGACTTTATCATGGCAACTGGTAAGAAAGTCTCGTCATAGTCAATGTCTTACCTTTTACGATATCCCTTTGCCACCAATCTTGCCTTATAAGTGTCGATCCGTCCATCTGTACCGATCTTTCTCTTAAAGATCCACTTGCAACCAATGGGTACAATACCCTCGGGCAAGTCCTCCAAGTTCCAAACTTGGTTGGTATACATGGGCTGGATTTCTGAGTTCATGGCTTCTTGCCATTTCCCGTCTTATGGGCCTTCTATGGCCTCCTGGTAGGTTTTAGGATTACCATCCTCATTAAATTCTACCTTATACTCTCCTTTAGCGATATGTCCCACATATCGTTCAGGTAGTCTAGGTACTATACCAGATCTATGAGGCTCATCTATTTGTATCTAAACGGATTTAGGAACTGATAACTCATCTGATGATATTGCAGTTGTTTGGGGATCTGGAACCTCTTCCAACACTATTTTACTCTTACTGTTCTCCTGGAGAAGGTATTCATTTTCCAGGAAGACAACTTTCCTGACGACAAACACCTTTTGTTCACCAAGATAGTAAAAATAGTATCCAAAGGTCTCCTTTGGATGTCTCACAAACCTGTATTTATCAGTTCGTGATTCCAGTTTGTCTAGATCATGCCCCTTTACATGAGCAGGACAACCTCAGACTTTAACATATTTAAATTCTGGTTTTCTACCTTTCTATATCTTATATGGATTAGAGGCCACAGACTTGCTGGGTACTCTGTTCAGTAGGTATGCTGCTGACTCTAGAGCATACTCCAAGAGGGACACTAGTAAATCCAAAAAGCTCATCATGGATTGCACAATGTCCAATAAGGTGCGATTCCTCCTTTCAAATACACTATTCATTTGTGGTGTATATGAAGGGATCAGTTGAGAAAGCATACTATTATCCTTTAAGAATTGTGTAAAAATAGTACTCATGTGTTCTACTCCTCGATCAGCTCAAAGAGTTTTAATACTCTTTCTTGTCTGCTTCTCTATCTCATTATTGAGCTCCTTGAACTTCTCAAATGCTTCTGACTTATACTTCATTAAGTACACATAGTCGAATCTTGAAAAGTCATCGGTGAACGTGATGAAGTATAAGAAGCTACATTTGGCTTGGATAGACATGAGACCACATACATCCGAATATATTAGTTCCAAAATGTCCTTGGCACGTTCTCCATGTCCAGTAAATGGAGACTTGACCATCTTTCCCATAAGGCAAGACTCACATGTTGCAAACGATTCATAATCGAATATAATTAAATAACCATGCTTGTGCAACCTTTTGCAACCTGTTTTCACCAATGTGCCCAAGTCTACAATGCCACATGTAGGTTTGGTTCACACAATTCTTACTCTTCTTAACATTAATACAATATGAATATTGTAATAAGAAACATCTAAAAGATATAGACCGTTGACTAAAGATGCTGAAGCTATTGATTTATTACTATAATAAATCGAATAACTTCTATTTTCAATAGACAACTTATATCCTATCTTGTCCAAACAATATTCTGATATGATGTTTTTTATTATGTTAGGAACATAATAACAATCTTCTAATGATAAGACATCTACCAATGGAAGCCTGAGGTTTGCTGTCCTAACAGCAACCGCCACAACTTTTGCGCTGTTTCTTAGCCTCAGTTCCACCTCGCCTTTTCTTAGCTTGCGCTTACTTGTCAGCTTCTGCACATCATGGCAGATATGAGAAGCACATCCAATATCTAATATCTAAGATGTACAATCTCTAACTGACAAGTTGATATCTATCATATAGATATTTGAAGCTTCAAACAGCTTCACCTTTCCATGAGCTTTATCGTTGAGGAACTCCTTGCATTTCCTTTTCCAGTGACCATTCTGCTTACAGTAGAAGCATTTACCTTTTACTACTCCTTTAACATTGTTCTTCTTCTTTTTATCATTAGCTATCATCTCTGCCTCAAGGGCATCTAATGTCAGTTCAGCAGAAAGATCAACTCCAAAGAAGTAGGCAATGTGCTCAGATCTGATGACATTCTTCAGCTTTCTGAGCCAATCAAAGTAGTTTAGGCTAGTCAAAAGGGCATCAAGTATGCCACGGAGTGGGTTATTCGACGACATTATTCCCTACATGAGATAAATAAAATTTATTTTAGCAGATGTTTAGTTATTAAATAAAACATGATATGGTCATTTAATCAAGTTTTTAACTCCCACTAATTTTCGACAGACTGTATAACCCTCAGCTATACAAAACAGGAGACCCCGACAGTCTCCTAGTGGGGATCAGAATCTCAATGACTTGTAGTACAGCCTTGTGGATAGCACAACAAACTGTAATACAATGAAATAGCACCCATCTCATAGGACTTGCAACTCTTTGCAATATCCGATCATATCTTCGGTCCCCATAGATTTAATGGCCTTATGGATAGTAAAATAAGCCACTAATTCTGGCCTAAGCTAACCATCGTTACGAGACGAGCATAGATTTGCATGCAGTCCTTGTGGATAGCACAAACAAAGCTACATGGTTCGTCTACCTCGATCAATAGACATCTAATGCCATAGCCATAGTCTCTCTTTACAATTAAACAGGGCTTGTGGATAGTACAACAAACCTGCCTAAAGTAATTTGAATCCTATGACTATAACAATGGTGCACCATGTGGTAAGTTCTTAACTATTCACATTACGGCTTAGAATTTAGACGATGATATTTAGATAACTTTTATCTTGGTCTCTCTTAGGTGATAGTATATAAATATATCGTATATATTTACTAAATACTATACCTTTTTTGATTCATAATCAAACATAAAAATATTGTATCACATACATATCAGGTGTGGTCATGGATAGCACAGTGGGTTTAACTGGAGTCAACAGTCAAACGCACACAAAATCTAACATAACTATTACATTAGACCAAACTGCAAATACATAGGCAAAGGATCTGAATCTTTTCACCTTCCTGGTTGCAACTGTGGATCGTCCTCGCTCCTTCCTCGGTTGCCTCAATCATATTACAATTAATTCTAGAATTATATGTAAATTGAAAAAGTCCTCATAGGGAGTACAAGAGAGAGGGAGGTAGAAATACATCGGAGTATGAGAGAGGGAGAGGTACGTAGGCCCCTATTTATTAACAATTAATAAATATACAAACATACATCCACGATCCACATGCATCATTCTTCACATGAATAATTAAATAAGTGTATATCCATGACCATGATGTGTTTTAACCATTCCACACATGATAAGAGCATCACATGGCTAAGATAAAAGAGTTTCAAAATTAATAGTTTTGGTTTTCAAAAAGCTGAGATCCAATAAAAATTGGTAACTGAAAATTTGAAAAACTTATTTTAATATCTTAACATGCAAGTAAATCAAATTTAAAAGCATATAAACACATATCACATATGCACACATTCCAAATTAAAAATTCTAGAATATTCCATGCCATTAGAATATTTCTAATAATTAAGTCGATAAAGTGTTATTGGACTTCAGGAGCTGAAAATCGGACTAGTAATAGGCCTAAAGGGTCATATGCACAAAGATTCTCAGTTGATGGTGTTTTAGTAGATTTTATATTAATTTTGGGACTTTTGTGAAATGTCGTGCCGACTTATATATATATATATATAAACCCTGGGACAAGCTCCAGGAGCTGCTCCTAGCAGGCTGCCCCTCTCTCTCTCTCCTCCTCCTCTGGGTGCCCCCTTCTGGGCATCGGGCTCATCCCGTCTCCGTCGCGTGCACTTCTCGAATGTCGAAAATTCTATGTCCGCTTGTTCCAGACATTGTTGCAGCAAAGAATTATCAACGGGCATGCTGATCTGGACAAGTGAGCGAGGACGAACCGTCATAAAAGAACACGTGGATACCACTGGTGGCCGGATGTTTGTGTAGCTAGCAGCATTGCCTTAACGGAACCGATATGGACGTAGATTCGAATATGCGCACGGTGATATTCGATCACCTGATTTTTTAATTTTATATTTTTTTATTCCGAAACGGATCGAGGGAATCTAGTGAGATCCATTTTAGTATTCCATTTTTGTTGCGTTTTTTGTCGTCTCGTCCATATCCTTATAGTTATGTATCACTGTCCCCTGGTTTAGTCGGTTGAAAATCAAGATTCCACTCGTTTACTGTCGGGTCCAAATAATCTAATATAGACGTTTACAATGAAATCGAGTCAAATATATCCTTAAGATCGTAATGTATAATCAAAGTCAAATAATTATGACACAATCAAATTAACTAAGGTCAAATGATGACAAATAATAAATATATATCTAACATTTAGATTGAAAAGTACTACATATAAGTCAAAATACATGTTTTTATATACAAAATTGCTACTTAAAGAGTTATCATGATCATATAGGAAGAAAAGTAGAGTAAAAATAATGCCAACAGGTTTCTAGATTGAAAAGTAAATTTTAAATTTTCTCAGAATTTTTGGATAAATAAACATATTTTTTTTGGCACTAAAACTAATTTTTAGAACTAAAAAAAATCACTAAATAGGCTGAATATTATTAAACATATTCATAAAATTGTCAAACTCGGTGAACATGATAAATTTATCGTATGTGAAGTGTCTACAAAGTTTCATTAGTTTTTAAATTTATTCAATATAATTTTAGACTCCCACTTTAATTTTAAAAATCTGACTTTAATATAATTCTAACAAATCAAAATAGAAGGTAACATAATTTGAAGATTTTATATAACATTTTGCAAGTAGATGCAAGGTACAAGCAAAATGGAATCGGATGGAAAGTGCCAAATTTTCCTCTTGCGTCTTTGATGTGGCAGACAACAAGAACTGTAGGAACCCGGTGTCCTTGGTATAATGAGTGGGTGGGCGATAGCCAATAGGGCTGCAGGCCTCGGGTTGGAAAAAGAAATAAAAATTATTCCTTTTCTTTTTATTTCTTATAAGATTTATCGAAGATGAAAGCAAACATAAAAGTGAGTGATTTTTCCATCCATTTTTACTTTCAAATTTGAAATAAAAAAGAAAAGTAAACAAAAGTTTTTGTCATTCACGATAATAAGAAGGTTTTGTTACGGTGGACTTACTTTTGTTTAACAATCAAGAGATATTTTTACTATTGAGAAGGATCCGTCTAATGAGTTCAACTTTTATCTTGTACAAATAATATATATAAGATACATGATAGTTGGAAACAAAAACGGGTTAGTAGATGTGCAAACAATTGCTTTCATTTTTTACTTTTATAATTATTGGAGATATGTCGTTTTGTATAACTTAATGGGTGGTCTTTAATAGATTTTTGTATTTATTAATAGAAACAAAAATGAGCAGATAATTAGAACCAGGGTATCCACTGGCAGCCTGGTGGGTAGGATTTAAGATATATTTGAGATAATTGTTTAATAGAAAATTATTTATGACTTTTACTTTCTGCATATAAATATTAAGCTATAATTATTATAATTGATTTTGAGTAGTTGCAATGTTCAAATTTTCGATGACATTTCAGGTTTCAAATTGTAGTGGAAATTATATATATATATATATATATAAACATCCAAAAATTTAGCCATCCCCTTAAAATCGAAAAAAAAAAATCTATCTATCCATCTATATAATATTATATACCTATAACCTTCTATAGACGTGTTTATATCCCTAAACATCCATTTGTTATGGAGTAATATTTGCTGCAATTTTTCTGCATGTTGTACATAGGAGTATTGTAGTGGGTAAATCAATTTTTTCTTATTTTTTTCATATGAATCCTGAGGTGCCATAATCATTCGAACAGTGTAATACCAACTAGACGATACAAAAAAATATCAAAAATAAAAAATCGATTTTCGATAAAATAGTATTTTTTAACTTTTTATTATTTATTAAAATTTAATTTTTTAATTTTTTTGAATCCGATCAAATATTGTATTATTCAGATGGTTAAAACACTTGGGAGTCACCTTCACCTAGAAGAACATAATTTTTCTTTGTGCCACTTTGATTGGAGAATAGGAGAAGAATAAGGTCTCTTATTCTTAAAATAAGATTAATTCTAGTTTGATGGGCGGAATGGCTAATACCGCGTTAGAATTGCTTATACTAGAATAAAGAGAATAAACAATTCGACTCTAGACCTAAGAATTGCTTATCCTTCCTATTCCGCGCCAGAACTATCAAAGTTGAGCACCCGTTATTCTAGTATACGTTCGATAAATAATTCCGAATAAATTCCGAATAACTTATTATGCAAACAAATTGGGGCAAATAAGTTTGCCCACTGCAATCGTACTCTTTGTTATGATCCCTTCAGTTAATTAGTTTCAAACCCGTAAGTTCAACACCGGCCCTCGCTGAGACGGCTTCCGCCCGACGGCGGGGGTGTGGGTGTATGTGCGAGAGAGAGAGAACGGGCTTCCCTCCGGTGCCGACGGCCAGGATCTCCTTCTCAAAGCAGGCAGGGGTCTTCCGCCCAACAGTGGGGGCGCCATATCACAGAGAGAGAGAGAGAGAGGTGGATGCTGAAGGGTCTCAGACCTCGCCACGCCTTGCCCCTGAGCAGACCCCCCAACATACCAATCGCAGCCCATGTCCCTCTCTCCACAAACCCACCAGCCTCCCCCTCCCCGCCTGCCTTCGCCGGAGCTTCACGGACCTCTTCCCTCGCTACCCAACACCAACCGTTCGCTAAAATGCCACAGAGAGACCCCATCTTCTTACTCCAGCACACTGACAATCTCGCACCCAGCGCTGCACACTGCTTCTCTGTGAAGACTGGTGTCCTTTCCCATGCTTCCACCCGCACTTCTCTACTCATGGCCTATGCCAAAGTTGGCGACTTGAGTTCCTCTCTGCGCCTCGTTAACGAAGAAACTGCTTGCCACGACGCAATATCTTGGATTACTATCTTGAATGTGTTCTCAAAGAACCGTCTTTTCCATGTAGTAGTCGATCTTTTCCAGGAAACGGTGAAGAAGTCGGAAGAGATTGAACCCATGTCACTGGTGATCGCCCTGTCGGCTCTATCCAAGACTTCGGACTTGATCAACGGGCGGGTCCTCCACTGCCTGATTGTGAAGATGGGTTTCGATTCTGACACATTGCTGTGCAATGCTCTTGTTGATTTGTATGCAAAAGGTGGTGACTTGACCTCTTCAGAATCCATGTTTGGAGGGGTTGAATTGAAGGATGTTGTGACGTGGAACTCACTTTTCACAGGGTGTTTGCATAATGGTTTTCCAGAAAAAGCTGCTTATTATTTCAGAGAGATGAGCTTTTCGGGTGTTTGGTTCGATCAGGTGTCCCTCTCATGTGTGCTCTCAGCATGCTCTTGCCTCACAGAATTGTATGACCTCGGGGAATCTGTGCATAGTTTGGCAGTTAAATCGAGTTATGACTCTCACACTTCTGTTGCAAACTCGCTTATTTCATTCTACTCAAAGTGTTGTAATATAGAAGCTGCTGAGAAGGTATTTAAAGGCCATGTTGGGAAGAACATTGTTTCATGGAATTCTATGATCAGTGGGTCAGTACAGAATGGAAGACCTGCTGAGACATTTGACCTTTTGCATGAAATGCAAGCAAGGATGGTGATTCAGCCTGATTCGGTGACTGTGATTGCTATTCTCCAACTTTGCGCCGAGTTCTCCCTGTTTCGTGAGGGGATGGCGGTTCATGGATTTATAATTCGCAGGGAGATGGAGGCCCTGAGTCATTCTGTAATGAACAGCTTAATCGATATGTATGTCAAGTGCAATGATCTAACATCTGCAGACATTTTATTCAACACTACGCCCTGTAGAGATATCATTTCGTGGAACACAGTGATCTCTGGGTACTCACATAATAGATGCTTAAAAGAGGAGGCATGGTGTCTTTTCCGTGACTTGCTCCGAACAGGGCTGAGATGCAGTATAGGTACTCTATTAGGTATTATTCCCTCTTTTGGTTGCCCCACGGACCTTTATGTCGGGAAATCAGTTCATTGTTGGATGCTAAAGTATGGATTGTCAAATAGTGTTTCAGCTGTTAATGCCCTTATGCTAATGTATATAAATTGCAGGGATTTGTTGTCCTCTTCCTTGCTGTTTAAAGGCATTTTGTTTCTGTCAGATGTTATTTCTTGGAACACTTTCATTGTGGGCTGTGTGCAAAACGGCTATTGCAGGGATGCTTTAGATATTTTCATGCTAATGCTGCAGTATTTCCATGCAAAACCTGATCCTATCACATTGGTAAATGTGCTATCAGCATGTGGTCATCTTGAATTATTATTTTTTGGAAATTGTATACATGGATTCACTCTGAAGACATTGATGGGATCACACCTTCGTGTGAAAAATGCATTGATAACTATGTATTCCCGGTGCAGGGACATAAGGAGTTCAGAGTTAGTGTTCCAAGAGAGTGAAGTTAGGAACTTATGCTCATGGAACTGCATGATGTCTGGTTATGTGCAGAATGATGAGAATACAAAAGCTGTAGAGCTTTTCCAAATGATGGGAACTTTGCAACCTGATGAGATCACAATGGTTGGCTTATTATGTGCTTGTTCACAGTTAGGATCCCTTAGGCTAGGGATGCACATTCATGGCTACGTCATCCGCCTTGCAGTTCACCACAATACTTTTATATCTGCTTCACTTGTTGATATGTACAGCAAGTGTGGACGGTTGGACATTGCAATGTATGTTTTTGAAAGGTCAGTTGAGAAATCTGTTGTTACGTGGAATTCCATGATTTTGGCATATGGGTTCCATGGTTATGGAGGAGAGGCCATCAAATTATTTGCTGAGATGTGTGACATGGGTGTTGCACCTACTAAGAGCACTTTCATCAGTATTTTATCAGCATGCAGCCACTCTGGCTTGATTGATGAGGGTTGGAAGCATTTTAACCTCATGTCAGAAAAGTTCGGGATTGAACCAACTACTGAACATTGTGTTTGTATGGTTGATATGCTTGGAAGGGCTGGAAAGCTTAATGAGGCTCATGAGTTTATCAAACAAATGTCCATGAAACCAGAACCAGGCATATGGGGTGCCCTCTTAAGTGCATGCAAAGATCATATGGATCTCGAAATGGGAAAAACAACTGCAGAATATCTCTTCAACTATGAACCCAAAAATGTTGGCTACTATGTTTCCCTTTCAAATTTGTATGCGGCTTTGGGAAAGTGGAGTGATGCAGTAAAAGTCAGAAGTCTAATAGAATATAAAGGATTAATAAAGCCATCAGGTTACAGTTTCATGAATGCATTTCTCTAGTGTGAAGATGTGTATACATATCTATGATTACCCGAGCTTTGACAGTGTCATGTGGATGTGACTGCAGACACTTTCATAATCAGTTGTTGCATCAACACGAAAAATTCAAGTGTGTAATGTAGTTCCGTCATGGGATAATCAGATACTCCTTGGAAACATAAGAAAGAGAACTAAGATGACAGTGCCAAACTGATAGAAGTGGCTGTTGCAGCAGAATTTGAGCTACACATTTGAGTGAAATGGCTCTTGGTTGCTCCAGCAAAGACACACTGTCGATGATATGCAAAAGAATGAGCTTTTACTTTTGGCTGGTAGAATGTTTTCACAAGTAAATTTCTAGTAAAAACTACAAGTAGCTTGCTGATGAGATAGTGAAAACGAATCAAGGACATTAATATTCTGTTACTTTTTGCAGCGGGATGGAATTTGAGCAGTTGCATGTATACCTCCAGATGCTGGCAGGCTGCTTATATGCAACCACATCAGCTGGAAATCCTGGAAAAAATTACAGCATAACAAGAATTGAATTCTTAATTGGATCTATGAAAAACTAAAGGCAGAAGAAAAAAAGAGAGCATTGTTTCTTAAATGAAATGGTTTCCAAATGTGCAAATTTCATTTGGCATGTCAGAATAATATGAACAGAGAAGACTGTAAGAAATTGAAGGCAAACGTGAAGGAAATTGTAAGGTGAAAATTTCAAGCTATTTGGTCGATCCTTATGAGGTAATTTCATCATGACATAATTAAACAATAATGCATGATTCCATGTTGCTGGGCTCAAACCTCTTATTGTTGTCTAACTGATGACATGTGCAGACAGGTTGAATATGGTCAAGATAGGTTACCCATTTACTAGAGTATATTGTTCTAAGATGGTAAACTGACAGCTGTTCTATAAAAGTGGACCATCAATCCTTAGTGCATTGGGGAGTTTCGGTTGGTTGACATTGATCGGGAATGAAGCTGACAACAAATGCTTGAGAGAATCTGCCTTAAACAAGTTAATACTTTTGATAGATGGAGAACAAGGTCACTGACATATCAATCCGCAAACTCTTTTTTGATTCAAATGCATGAGAAAGCTTGTTTATTTTGAGGGATCAAAATGAAAAATCTGTGTTTAATTTTTTGAAACCTGTGTTTCATGATTCATGTCAATTTAGACATGAACATTAAGAGACTGGTATGAGGCACTGAAGGGTCGAGAAAGTATCATTGTGTTGAATGAAATAATTTGACTGCATGTATTTGCCACACCTGTTCAAGAGATTTTTAGATGATCCTCAGTAACATTTATCTCCTCGCCTAGGTTGATTTTTGTTTCTTCAGTACATTGTATGTCATGTCACAATTTAGAAATAAGCCTACAAGAAGGGTACAACTAAATCTCTCTACAGGGGACATGGGGAGAGAGGAGTGCGGAGGAGTGGGGGAGGTAAGAGGAGAGCGGAGGCTGTTGTGAACTCGAAGGTGGCCCTTGGAGACGAGGAAGGGTGGAAGGAGGTCAAGAGGAACCCGAGATTGCAGCTTGTAGAGAAGGTTTCTAAACAAAAAGCTTCTCTTCTGGTGGAAGGGAACGTTTGTATCAAAAGGCCAGTGGTCAAGGGAGTGCAAGGAGGATGTGAGGTGTCTTCTTTGTGGTAGGAAGGGGCATAGAAGTAGTTCTTGGCCTGGGAGGAAGACCGCTTCCTAGGGGGTTAATGAGGGTGTTGTCAGTAAGGGTTCGAGATTTGAGATGAAGAACTATGGGGGTCAAGTTGAGATTCCATGGTCGCAGGAGGTGAAAGGGGCCCATGCATCTCTTCAAGACTGCCTAGTGATCTCGTTAGTGTCTAGCAGGCCTTTTGTTGAGTTGGTGGGTGAAGAACACAAAGACTCTTATTTTGCTGATCTGGAAAGCGTTGGAAACTTCCTGTCCGGGGAATTACTTTTAGCCTCACTTTGTTTGTGGAATAAGCCTTGAATAGGATGTTTTATTCTCCTAAAACCTTTTAACCCACTTTGGTAGAAGGGAGTGCTTAACCCAGGGTGCTATGGGTTATACCAGGGGTTAAGCGGAATAACATGGGTATTTTGAACTCTTTATTCCACTCTTTATTCTCTCCTTTATTCTACTTATTCTTACCAAATCACTTGGAATAGCGCAGTGCAATTCTACTTATTCTGGGTGGAATACTAACAATTTACCAAATCAAAATACTTCTTATTCTGGGTTAAGAAATCTCCATAACCTTATTCTGGTTTAAGTTATTCTGCAAACAAAGTGAGCCTTAGAGGATTAGAAAGCTCTTAAGTAAGAATTCCTTGTGAACTCATCCTTGACTGGCTGGAGAGATGCTGCACTATCCTTACAGGAACTCTCTTTTTTGGGTTTCCGCTTGGAATTCTCCCCCTGGAAGCTTGAGACGGGTATTATGCTAGCTTCGGAAGGTCTGGTTGTCTAGACTTGGATAGAGGGGCTTCCCCTTCATGTTTGGAATGTGGAAACTTTCCAATGCATTTCTAGCTACTTTGGTATTTTCAAGGGTATTGGTGCGAGAACTTTAGATATGGAGATGCTCTCTTATGCTAGAATCTGTGTTGAAGTTGACTCCTTGAGTTGTATACCTCATAGATTGAAAGTCCGTGTGGTAGGTCGTTTGTGAGTGACGAATTCAAACAATTTTTGCAGAACAAAAACACACAAGTGGATGCTTATGTCAAATTGATGTTTCTTGTTGGATTATGTGAGTTTAGACAAAGTGGAGTTTTCTAAAATAGGATGGATCTTAGTTTCAATTCAGTGGCCACCGTTATTTTTTATGGCTCAACTCAACTCACCACGAGTAGACAAGCTATCTTGGGACTTCAGTGGTACAACCAGCCCAATGAGTAAGGAGGGATTCTCTTGTTTTTGGGGATTTACGAAGGTATTAACATAAGTAACTCTAGTCTGAAAGAGAGAGACCGCCTCAATCGGAGAGACATACAAGTGCTAAGAAAGATGTATAGCTCTTAGAGTGAGGGAGAGGGGGCTTCAAACCTAGATGTCCTGCAGCCTGGCCGGAACCAATGACCTTTAATGCACAAGAATGATAAAATAGCAGAGAATGTTAGAGATCTGAATTGCGTCTGGGCAGAGGGACGCGTTTCTTGAGTCACATCGTGTTGAGTGGACGTGATTCAAGAGACTTGCCCACTGTACAAACAGTCTTTGAGTAGCAAAAAGGCTGACTGAATAGCGTCGGCTTTGGACGACACTATCCTAGAACACATCACTCTGAGTCAACATGAAAATAATCCAAATCCGGGTAATAGGCAATCAACTTGTGAGTTAAAATGAACTTCCAACATTGATCAAACACAACCTTTAAACAACCACAATGAGAGCAATTTTGCCATTTATAAGGGTGTGCACGAGATGCACGAAGGAGAAAACAATAGATAAAATGTGCTCGAGGAGCACAAAAGGGTACACCTGAGGGTGCAAACAAGGTGACACATGAGAGTGCCTATGTGTAAAAGAGAATGAAAACCAAAAGAAGTCGACAAGGATTGGTCCTACCGTGATCGCCAAAAAGTTGATGAGTGTTCTAATGTACTTGTGAAAGATGAATGACAATGTTACTAGAAACATGAAAAATGTGTTCATTAGAGATTGAGGACCTCAAAGAAACAAAGAAAGTGATTGTGCAATTACTTGGAACTGGGAGTATTGTGGATTCTTCAATTTCTCTTTCTTCGGTCGGCCAAAGAAAAAGATCCCTTCCTATTGTTTTCACTCTCTTTGAAGCAGCATGCAGCATGTGATGATGCTTCCTGATTCCTCATTTTCAATGCCTTGCAAGAAAGCACAAAGAATCAAAAGTAAAAGAGAAACAATTAAAACTTTGATGGATGTAGTATCTATTCTATAAAGAAACCAAACATGCAACTAAATTAAAGGTACTCACTTAACTTTGTAATCTCGGTCATTTATTAATATAATGGCAATATTTATTATGTATAATTCGTTTTAATTATCGTCTCATAATGAAGTTCGTGAATGTATGCGATAGTGATCAGATTATGATGAGATTATAATAATGAGACTGACCACTTAAACACACATTCTTAGTAGCTCCTAGTTGGAGGATATTCGAAAAGGACATCGAATATCCGGTTAGACTAGTACAGATTACTCCCGCTCATAAGATGATGGTGACTGATCTCATAGTCACTTGTGTAGAGACACTAAGGTGAATCTGTAGGTGCTCATCAGAGAATGAGTTTACTGAACTGATCCGACTGAATCGCTGGATGGTGAAGTACCTCACTGTCAACTAGTTTGATTCTATTGTCGCAGCTGCATGGATGGTTTTCGGACCTCAGACATCAAGGACACCTTGTCGGTGGACTTCTGTGCTTTGACTTTGGTTTATGAATCTATAACTACGGGATTCTAAAGAGCCAAGGATCGAGTACAGCGGAATACTGTCGAAGGTAATTGAGTGTCAATAAGGAATCATTCGCTCTCGGTACTAAGAGAGAGAATGCTCTATGAAGGATGCGCGGAAGTTCCTGGCCAGGATGGACGATAATATCGGGAAAAGAGTTTTCCGATATTATACGACAACATCCGATCCAAGTGAGTTAATCGGTTAGGGTTTGACAGTACACCATACCTTGAGTTGACTCGAGAGCATTATACGAATGAAGGATTATATCCACGTCGTAATTGTCGGCGGAAAGGTTCCAAGAGTGGGTTACTTAACTTCAATACTTTTCAGGTTCACGCGGTGTTGCTTGACACCCAATATGATCGGAGGCCCAATCGAATTCGATGTGCGACATTAATTCGATTGATTAATTAATTAATATGAGTTATTAATTGATTAATCATGTCAGTGAGAAGTAACTGGGCTTATTGGGCCGTTAACTAGATTGGTTATTGGGCCTAAAGGGTCACACGCAAATGATTCTCAAGGCGATGGATAAATAAGTAGATTTTATATTAACCGGGGGGTTTTATGAAAAATCGCGCGGTTAGGATAAAATGTAGTGAACGGGCTGAGCAGGCTAGGCTGTTGCTAACCCTAGCCACCCCTCCTCTCTTCCTCTCTCTCTTTGGCGCCCCAGGTCGGACACGTTCTCTGGATCTGCTCCGCTGCTTCTCCGACTCCTGTCCGACAGAAAATCATCCGCGCGTTGCGGCGATCGTTGTTGAGAACAGAGAAGGCTTCGTGGGCTGCGACAAGCGAGGAACGTGAGGATATCCACTACGAGGAGGATCGCGTAGACTCCGCTAGAGGCCGAACGCTTGTGCGGCTAGCGGTGTCACACCAACGGAGCCAATCGATCGCGGATTCCAATCCACGCGTGGTAAGAATCGATTATCTGATAATTTGATTTTTAGTTTTTCGAAATGGGAATCGAATCGCAGATATTTTATTCCGCTGCATTTTGCAATCTGGAGAAACGCAAGATCCCAACAGTGGTATCTGAGCCAGGTTCCACTGTTTCTTGTCCTGTTTCGGTCTCCGGATTAATTTTTCATCATATTATTCTATGCATCGTTTTAATTTTATGTGAAGTTAATAATCATGAGATGATTGGTGCGATCCGATCGCTTATTTTTGCATAAAATTAAAATTATTTTTGGAAATTTTCGGAGTTCTTCATGTGATGAAGAACGGGATTTAATTGCTGCTTTGTTCAAGTTTCCCAAGTGTTGGAGAGGTGAGCCGGTGCCCCAGATCCTCTAAAAGAGGTCGTCGGTCATCACCGAGCATGAAGGTTGCCGTCGAGAACCCATCGGATATGGGGGTTTTCTTTCTCTTTTCGGTTTTGAAATAACAAGAACAAAACTAGAAAATGAAAGGAGCTTTTGGGGCTTGGGCTGCTGCGTTCAGGGGCGCCGTCGAGGCCCAGCCGGCGCCGGGGACCTCGCCGGCAGGGCCGGCGTAGCCGGCCGCCGGCCGCTAGGCGGCTTGCAAAACCCCCTTCCCGCCGCCTGCAACCTGTATAGATCTAGGGTTTCGGGTGGGGGTGGGTGCTGGGTTGGGAAAGAAAGGGGGTTGGCCCCCGAGCCGGTCGGACCGGCTGGATCGGGCCAGCAGGGACCCCTGGCTCAGCAGGGTCCGAACTAGGGCCCTTGGTGGCTCAGCCCCTTGAGCCATTTTCCCCTATTTCCTATTAAACCCATTCAAACCCCAATTACCCATTTAATTAAAATTAGATTTTAACTTCAAAATTCAAAAATTGTTTTGAAATCTAAATTTATCATTCAATTTTATTTAAAAATGGGCTTTAATGATTTTGAATCATTATCTAATTAACAATTAGTTGTTGATTAATTAAGGGTTAATTATTAGTTTAATTGTTAAATTAATAATGAACCTTAATTTAACTAATTTAAGAGTTAAATTAGTATTTAATATATTTTAGTCTAAGAGTTAGATTATTAATTATTAAATCATCTAATTGTTAATTAATAGAGTAAGTTATTAATTTAAGTGTTAAATTAATAATTAATTTAAATGACTAATTTAAGTGTTAAATTAGTAACCATCAAGTAATTAATGTTAATTATTACTTTAAGAGTTAAATTAATGATTAACATTAATTTTTAATCTAAAAGTTAGATGAATATTTTTTGGTTAATTAGAGTTAATTGTTAATTTAAGTGTTAAGTTAATGATTAATTTTAAATTGTCTAATCCAAGAGTTAGATTAAAAGTTATTAATTAATTAATGTTAATTATTTATTTAAGAGTTAAATTAATAATTAACATTAATTAACTAATCAAAAGAGTTAGATTAGTAGGTAATAATTAATTAGAGTTAATTAATAATTTAAGTGTTAAATTTAATAATTAACTTTAGAGGACTAATCTAAGAGTTAGATTAGTAATCTATTATTAATAGTCTAAATATTAGATTATTAATATTAATTAATCTAATTGTTAGGTTGATTTAATTATTAGAAATGTTCTAATTGCATGGAATAATATGGAATTATTAATTTGGAGTGTGTGCACATGTGATGTGTGTTTTATGCTTTTAAATTTGATTTAATTACATGCTTAAGTTATTAAAAGCGTTTTCGAAATTCAAAAGTCAATTTTGATTGGAACCTAGTTTTTTAAAGTAAAAAATTATTTAACTTCTAAAACTCTTTTATTTTAGCCATGTGATGCGCTTATTATGTGTGAAATGTTTAAAACACACCGTAGTCATGGATATGCATATTAATATTATTCATGTGATGAATGATCTATGTGGATCGTGGATGTATGTTTGTTATTTATTAATCGTTAATAAATAGAAGTCTGCGTACCTCTCTCTCTCTCTTTGATACTTCGATGTACTTCTACCTCCCTCTCTCTTGTACTCGCCAGAAGGTCTTCTTCAATTTACATGTAATTTTAGAATTAATTGTAATATGATCGAGGCAACCAAGGAAGGAGCGAGGACGATCTATAACTGCAACCAGGAAGGCGAATCGATGGAGATCCTTTGCCTTTATGTTTGCAGGATTATATGATATAAATGTTATGTTAGATTTTGTGTGCATTTGATTGTTGGTCCAGTCAAACCCGCAGTGTTATCCATGACCACACTAGACATGTATGTGATACAATATTTTTATGTTTGATTGTGAATCAAAGCAGGTATAGTATTTAGTAAATATATACGATATATTTATATACTATCACCTATGAGAGATCAAGATAAAAGTTATCTAAATACTTTCATCTAAATTCTAAGCCGTAACGTAAGTAGTTAAGTATTTATCACGTGGTCCATTACCGTTATAGTCATAGGATTCAAATTACTTTAGGTAGGTTTGTTGTGCTATCCACAAGGCCTGTTTAATTGTAAGGAGAGACTATGGTTATGATATTAGATGCCTATTTGATCGGGGTAGAGGAACCATGTAGCTTTGTTGTGCTATCCATAAGAGCTGCATACAAATCTATGCTCGTCTCGTAACGATGGTTAGCTTAGACCAGAATTAGTGGCTTGTTGTACTATCCACAAGGCCATTAAATCTCTGGGAACTGAAGTTATGATCGGATATTGTAAGGAGTTGCAAGTCCCATAAGATGGGTGCTCTTTGATTGTTTTAGAGCTTTCTTGTGCTATTCATATGGTTGTATTGCAAGTTATTGAGATTCTGATCCCCACTAGGAGATTGTCGGCGTCTCCCGTTCTGTATAGTTGAGGGTTATACAGTCCGTCGAAAATTAATGGGAGTTAAAACTAGAATAAAAGACCATATCTTGTTTTATATTTAATAACTGAACATCTGCTAAAATAGATTTTATTTCCTGTTAGGAAATATGTCATCGAATAACCCACTCTGAGGCATATTTGATGCCAAACTTTTGACTAGCCTAAATTACTCGGATTGGCTCAGAAACTTGAAGAATGTCTTCAGATCTGAGCACATTGACTATGTCCTTAGAGCTAATCTTCCTGCTGAACCGGCATTGGATGTCCTTGAGGCAGAGATAATAGCTAACGATAAAAGATCAAAGGACAAAGGCAAATGACTAGTAAAAGGTGACTGCTTCTACTGTAAGCAGAATGGTCACTGGAAGAAGAACTGCAAGGAGTTTCTCAACGATAAAGTTCATGGAAATGTGAAGTTATCGGAAGCTTCTGATATCTATATGATAGATATCAACTTGTCAGTTAGAGATTCCACATCTTGGGTATTAGATGCCGGATGTGCTTATCATATCTGCCATGATGTGCAGATGCTGACAAGTAAGTGCAAGCTGAGAAAATGCGAGGTGGAACTAAGGCTAGGAAATGGCGCAAAAGTTGCGGCGGTTGCTGTCGGGACAGCAAACTTCAGGCTTCCATCGGGAGATGCATTATCATTGGAAGATTGTTATTATGTTCCTAGCATAATAAAGAATATCATATCAGTATTTTGTTTGGACAAGATATGATATATGTTGTCTATTGAGAATAGAAGTTGTTCGATTTATTATGGTAATAAATTAATTGATTCGGCATCTTTAGTTAACGGTCTATATCTTTTAGATGTTTCTTATTACAATCTTCACATTGATAATGTTTTTAAGAAAAGCAAGAATTGTGTGAATCAAGCCTACATGTGGCATTGTAGACTTGGGTATATTGGTGAAAGCAGGTTGCAAAAGTTGTACAAACATGGATATTTGAATGCATTTGATTATGAATCATTTGCGACATGTGAGTCCTGCCTTATAGGAAATATGGCAAAATCTCCATTTATTGGACATAGAGAACGTGCCAAAGATATTCTGGGATTAATACATTCAGATGTATGTGGTCCCATATCCACCCAAGCCAAATGTGGCTTCTCGTACTTCATCACGTTCACCGACGACTTCTCAAGATTCGACTATGTGTACTTAATGAAGTATAAGTCAGAAGCAATTGAGAAGTTCAAGGAGTTCAAGAATGAGGTAGAGAAGCAATTAGGAAAGAGTATTAAAACTCTTCGATCAGATCGGAGAGGAGAATACTTGAGTACTAATTTCACACAATTCTTAAACGATAATGGTATCCTTTCTCAGTTGACCCTTCTATATACACCACAGATGAATGGTGTATCGTAAAGGAGGAATCGCACCTTATTAGACATGGTGCGCTCCATGATAAGCTTTTCGGATTTTCTAGTGTCCCTCTGGGGATATGCTCTAGAATCAGCAACATACCTTCTGAACAGAGTACCCAGGAAGTCTGTGACTTCTACTCCATATGAGATATGGAAAGACATGAAACTAGAATTTAAACATGTTAAAGTCTGGGGTTGTCCTGCTCATGTAAAGAGGCATGATCCAGACAAGCTGGAATCATGAACTGATAAATGCAGGTTTGTGGGATATCCAAAGGAAATCTTTGGATACTACTTTTACCATCCTGGGAACAAAAGGTATTTGTTGCTAGGAAAGCTGTCTTCTTGGAAGAGAAATACCTTCTCCATGATGACAGTAGGATTAAATAGTACTGGAAGAGGTTCTAGATCCACAAACAGCTGCATTATCATTAGATGAGATATCAGTTCCTAAATCTGTTCAGGAACACACAGATGAGCCTTGTAGATCTGGTAAAGTACTTAGACTACCCGAACGGTATGTAGGACATATCGCTAAAGGAGAGTCTAAGGTAGAATATAATGAGAATGATGATCCTAAATCCTACCAGGAGGTCATAGAAGGCCTATAAGCCGGGAAATGGCGAGAAGCCATGAACATAGAAATCCAGTTCATGTATACCAACCAAGTTTGGAACTTGGAGGACTTGCCCGAAGGTATTGTATCTATTGGATGCAAGTAGATCTTTAAGTGAAAGATCGGTGCTGATGGACAAATCGACACTTATAAGGCAAGGTTGGTAGCAAATGGATATCGTCAAAGACAAGGAATTGACTATGCCGAGACTTTCTCACCAGTTGTCATGATAAAGTCGATCAGAATTCTACTTGCCATAGCTGCACATTTCGATTACGAAATCTGGCAGATGGATGTGAAGACTGCTTTTCTTAACGGTAACCTTGAGGAAGAGGTGTATATGATACAACCAGAAGGTTTCACATCTAAGGAATCTCTAGAAAGAGTGTGCAAGCTTCAGAGGTCCATTTATGGACTGAAGCAAGCTTCCCGAAGTTGGAACATAAGATTTGACGAAGCTATCAAGTCTTATGACTTTATTAAGAATGAAGATGAGCCGTGTGTGTACAAGAAGGCCAATAGGAGTGCAGTCACTTTTATAGTTCTTTACGTAGATGACATACTACTCATTGGGAATGACGTAGCTATGATGTCATCGGTAAAGATCTGGCTGTCGAAAAATTTCTCTATGAAGGATTTGGGAGAAGCATCCTACGTATTGGGAATACGGATCTATAGAGATAGACCAAAGAGGATGCTTGTAATGACCCAATTCTTGTACATAAATACCATTTGCAAAATATTTAGCATGAAAAATTCCAAGAGAGGTCTCATACCGATGAGACATGAAATTAATCTCTCAAAGGAGCAGTCTCCTAAGACTCCAAATGAGAGGGCATTTATGGATAAAGTACCCTATGCTTCTGCCATGGGATCTATCATGTATGCCATGTTGTGTACACGACTTGATGTTACATACGCTCTAAGTGTTACGAGTATATTTCATGCTGATCCAGGCGAAGAGCATTGGAAAACAGTGAAATATATCGTTAAGTACTTAAGAAAAACTAAGGATATGTTTCTTGTCTATGGAGGAGGTGACTTGAAACTACGAGGCTTTACTGACTCGAGTTTCCAGTTTGATTCAGATGATAGCAAGTCTACATCTAGATTTGTGTTTACTTTAAACAGAGGCGCAGTGTGCTGGAAGAGTTCCAAGCAAGCAACTATTGTAGATTCGACGACTGAAGCTGAGTACATCGCTGCAGCTGAAGCCGCCAAGGAAGCAGTGTGGTTGAAGAATTTCATCACCGACCTCGGCGTAGTTCTCTGCATCTCTGAACCTGTTCTACTGTTGTGCGACAACAATGGAGCTATTGCACAAATGAAAGAGCCGCGGTCTCATAAGAAATCGAAGCATATTTTGAGGTGCTTTCATCTAATCAGAGAAATCATTTCTAGAGGAGATGTAGTGGTGGAAAGAGTTCTATTTGTCGACAATGTAGCATATCTACTGACAAAACCGTTGGCTCAAAAAGTATTTGAGCATCACTTAGAGTCTATAGGTTTAGTGCATAAAGGTGATTGGCGTTAGTCCAAGTGGAAGAGTGTTAGTCTTAGGTAGGCTACAAGCCAATATGGCTTTGTAATCTTGGTCATTTATTAATATAATGACAATATGCATTATGTATAATTCGTTTTAATTATCATCTCATAATGAAGTCTGTGAATGTGTGCGATAGTGATTAGATTATGATGAGATCATAATAATGAGACTGACCACTTAAACACATATTCTTAATAGTTCATAGTCTGAGGATATCCGAGAAGGACATCAGATATTCAGTTAGACTAGTACAAATTACTCCTGCTCATAAGATGAGGGTGACTGATCTCATAGTCACTTGTGTGGAGACACTAAGGTGAATATGTAGGTGCTCATTAGAGAATGAGTTTACTGAACTGATCCGACTGAATCGCTAGATGGTAAAGTACCTCACTGTCAACTAGCTTGATTCTATTGTCGCAGTTGTGTGGATAGTCCTCGGACCTGAGACACTAAGGACACCTTGTCGGTAGATTTCTGTACTTTGACCTTGGTTTATGAATCTCTATCCACGGGATTCTAAAGAGCCAAGGATCGGGTACATCGGAATACTGTCGAAGGAAATTGAGTGTCAATAAGGAATCATTTGCTCTCAGTACTAAGAGAGAGAATGCTCTAGGAAGGATGCGCGGAAGTCCTTGGCTAGGGCAGACGATAATATCGGGAAAAGAGTTTTCGGATATTATATGGCAGCATCCAATCCAAGTGAGTCAACCGGTTAGGGTTTGACAGTACACCATACCTTGAGTTGACTCGAGAGCATTGTACGAATGAAGGATTATATTTACGCGGTAACTGTCAGCGGAAAGGTTCTAAGAGTGGGTTACTTAACTCCAATACCTTCCGGGTTCACGCGGTATTGCTTGGCACTCAATGTGATCGGAGGCCTGATCGAATTTGATGTGGCGACATTAATTCGATTGATTAATTAATTAATATGAGTCATTAATTGATTAATCAGGCCAGTGAGGAGTCACTAGACTTATTGGGCCATTAACCGGACTGGTTATTGGGCCTAGAGGGTCATACGCAAATGATTCTTAAGACGATGGATAAATAAGTGGGTTTTATATTAACCGGGGGGTGTTAGAAAAAACCGCGCAGTTAGTATAAAATGTAGTGAATGGGCTGAGCAGGCCAGGCTGCTGCTAACCCTGGCCACCCCTCCTCTCTTCCTCTCTCTCTCTGGCACCCCAGGCAAGACACGTTCTCCGGGTCTGCTCCGTCGCTTCTCCGACTCCCGTCCGACGAAAAATCGTCTGCGCGTTGCAACGATCTTTGCGGCGAACGGTGGAGGCTTCGTGGGCTGCGACGAGCGAGGAACGTGAAGATATCCACCGTGAGGAGGATCGCGTGGAGTTTGCTAGAGGCCGGATGTTTGCGCAGTTAGCGGTGTCACACCGATGGAGTCAATCGGTCGCAGATTCGACTCCGCGCACGGTAAGAACCGATTATCCTATAATCTGATTTTTAATTTTTAGAAACAGGAATCGGATCGTAGATATTTTATTCCGCTACATTTTGCGATTCGGAGAAACGCGAGATCCCAACAGTCTCTAAATCCCTATATGTAAAGTGATGGGATAGTGAAATTAAATGCTAGAGATGGTGTGTGCTTTTGGTGAACATGAAGATGTATGCCATGCAACTAAGAATCAAAAGGGAAATGAAAGAGAAACAAGAAACAGAATGAAAGAAGTTGGCCCCTCCAAAACCACCCAGATTTTGGAGAAGAAGAGAATGCCTCCAAGAAGAAGAGAATGCCTCCAAGGAAGCTCAATTCATGCGTCGGCCAACCTCTTTGAAGCTTTAAGAGGTACCTAATATATAAAGTGAATTTCTAGGGTTTCAAGGCCCACAAAATTTTACCAATTTGGAGTAAATCCCCAAAGAGATATATCGGCTGAGTAGAGGCCGTGAAACTAAGGAAACTATATGATCTTAGGTGGAAATGGGCTTGCAAGCCACCCAATTGAAATGCGTCGGCCATAGACGACGCCCTTAAGAAATGTGGCGGCCAACTCAACTCATTTAGAGGGGTCAATTAAGAAAGATAATCATAAGAAAATTTAGAGATAATTATGAAAATACTAAAATATATCGACCATGACTAGCACTATTTAGATTGATAGTAGATCGATTAAAAATCAAATAAGTGATAATTTAAGATTAGCATCATGAAACGCGTCGTCTTTAATGATGTCATTCAACTTAATCATTATCCGATTAAAAATTAGATTATAAATTGATTTGGACTAGAAATCTAAAAGATATCTACCAGGGGCGACATGAATTAGAGATTTTATTGAAATTCAAGAAAAATGGACAAAAATCAACTCAATGATCAAATCAAAGACTATTTTAGGACATTACAAATATGACATAAAATTTATTCAATATAAAATCAAAATTAGCGTGTCTACAGAGCTCTTTAGAAATGATATTAAATTTCCTGTATAGCTCATCAAAGGCTTCTTCTAAAGATAGCTCTTCCTCAGAATCTTAATATGATTCAAAGTGAGGTTCAAGATTTACCTGTTCATCTTTACGATGAGAGTTGGTTGTTATAAACGTGAGGTTTGCAGCTTCAACTTCTTCGTCTGAGCTAGATGACCAATAAGAGTCATCCTCATTGCCCCAAACTGTTGTTATTGCTTTCTTTTTGAAGTATCTCTTGGATTTCTTTGGAAAATCCTTCTTTTTATCCTCCTTCTTCTTTAGCAGAGGACCTTGGATCTCATGTGCTCTGGTTGTCTACGCTCATTGCAGATTAGTTCTTGCTTCTTGTCTTTGTTATTCCCCTTCTTGTAGTGCTTCTGACTTTCAATACTATGAAGTTTCTTCTTCTAGAGGATTTTTTGAAGTCTTCGAGAGAGAGAGAGAGAGAGCTTCTTCTTCACTGTCTATTTCACTTTCCTAACTTGAGGAAGCTTCATCTGAGTTTGACAAATTTGTCTTATAGAGGAAACCCAAATGCTGGCCGGCCTTAGCCCATGGAGAGAGGGCCACCCTCATCACCTCCTCATATCCACCACCCCATCCTAGCCCTCCATCCACTATCTAACCATCTTGGCCCTCCATTCTTTAAAACCCTAAAAACTAGTCCATATATTGGTCCCCTCCCTCTCTTTCACCCATTATTCATCTCTCTCTCTCTTTCTTCCCCTCTCTTTGCTACAGTACCCGCAATACTATAGCAACTTCAATACTGCGGATACTGTAGCATCTACCTCTCTTCTTCCTCTTTCTCTCTCCTTCACCCTCTCCCTCTCTCCCTAATGTTGGCCACACCCTTCTTTTCTCCCTCTCTATCCCTCTATTGTTCTTTTGGTGCCAAGGACCAGCACAAGCTTGAAGGAGGCTGACCCCTTGCTGCTGCTCCTTCACCCGCTGTATGCCAGAAGAGGAGGATCCACTACCATCTCCATCTACTGCTGCCACTAAATTTTCTTTTCTTTCAAGTTTTTTGAAATTTAGTTTTCTAGTAGAGTGTTTATTCCAAAAAACTTGCAATAGATTTTAGTTCAAGCAATAAAAAATCTTTTTATGTTGATGTTCGGTGTGGGAGTGTCCTCTTTGTGATCTCTTAATTGTTTGATTAGGTATCATCTTTTATTTCTCATCCTTGAATGCATGTTATTCTTTAGTTTTCAAATCTGAGCCATTTTCTACTAATCTTCATTTTTAATCTAAATAGTTTCTTATCATTGCATGTGTAGCTTTTAGGATTAAAACTTCGTCATCGTTTTGTTCTCATCTCTATATTGTTATCATTTCCTCTAATTTTCAGATTTAAATCTTCATCTCATTATATGTTTAGGTGTGTCATTGCATGTGTTAGTGCATCATAGTTCTCATTATTTAGTATGCATGGTTAGTGTCATAAGTGTGTGAGCTTTGCTTAGAGTTACATGGGAGTGCACTTAGATTAGCATTTTCTAAAGTGTGATGTGTTCATTTTCAGATTTTAATCGCTCAAACTTTCTCACTGTAATGGTTGTTAAATCAAAGTCTTATAACCTCCTTGTGGATTTGACCTGATATCACCATTGCACTACGGTCTTATTTTTGCTGTGAATCGAAATTTGGGATCGGTGTTATGTGTGCTTTAATGACGACACTCTTAATAGCACCAATTTTTGGTGCCGTTGCTGGGGAGGTTCGAGATCTTTGATTTGATAACTTTGTATTTTTGGTGCAAAGATGGACGCTAACTTTCTTCTTTTTTTGTGTGCTGGAAAAATCAGAAAAAAATCTGAGAAATTTAGAAATAAAGAGAAATAAGGCCCAAACATGTTGCTGGTTGTTGATGTGCCTCGGGGCATGTGCAGAAATCACAAAATCTAGAAAGAGAAGAAAATGGTAGGAAAAGACTGAAAAAATCAGGAAATTTTGGTAATCTATGCAGCAATTCCTGAAAAAAATACCAGAATATCAGAAAAAAGTATTTTTGAAGAAAAAAATAATAATAACATTTTTTGGGGCTTTTGAGGTAAATACCTCTTTCTCTCTCTTGCTCCATTTTACAAGTTGTGAATTTTTTTTTTGGCTAGATAGGTTCACTAAGTTAAAAAAAGAGTACTTGAACCCAATAGAAGACTTCATGAAAAGATTATAGATTGATCATGTGTAGGACATGGATCATATAGATTGCATTTAGTTTATTTTCAATCATTTATTTTGTTGAAGAATGCGGGGGCAAGGTATGTCATTTCAATTTTGCCATGATCATGATCATACATATTTTATTTTGGCATCAAAAATCACTTGTTTGTACATTGGTTGTGTGCACATCACTTGAAAACATTGTAATGGCAATCCTCTTAACAAGATAAGGGAGAGATTTGATCACCCTTCCTTGTCCCAAAAACAACCACCTCTGCACTGGTACACTAAGTCAAGCCTACTAAAATTGAGTAGGAATTGAACCTAGGGTTTACAATGAGATTTAAGTCTAGTTTGGGCCCACTATCACTTTTGAGGACCGATGTTTAAGGCGAAAGGTTAAATGGCAAATACCTAAGTGGGCTGGTAGTTATTTAATTAGGTCCTTGCGAAAACAAGGGGAGCCTCCCATTATCCCACCTCTTACCTGATCGGTTAACAAATTTGATGGTGGACTTAGGTTGGACCATGGTCAATTTGTGGGAAATGCTTCACTTAGGATAGTTTAACTAAGAGTCCTAGGATTAATTGTCTGCTAACTTATTTGTGTTAAAAAAAAGGCATCATCCAACAAAGAGTGGACCTAAGTAGATCAATTCCTTGGCCTATGTCATAATACCTTTACCTCTTTTCCTTCACCACCTCGTATGGATCTGACTCATAGCTTAGACAAGGTGGATCTCTTGGCCCATAAAATTGATCAATTCCTAGCCTTGGGCCCATAATCTATCACACATTTCACTCCACTTTTTGATCAAGAGAATTGCTCCTTCTGTGCCAACCCGGCCCACGATGTTCATGGCCATCCAAATGAGTTCCAATTTTCTCTGTCCACTAAATACTAAGCCCAAATTGCTCAAGGATTTTTCCCACCCAATTATAACCCATGTCCAATTCTGATTGGGGTGTCTATCCTGATCTCTCTTGGGAATCTCAACAGGCCCAAACTCACAATCTGTCCAGTCAAAACTTACAAAATTCGGCCCAATGTCCGGACAACTCTTATGATTAGGTCCACAATAAAGGACAATATATCCACCAATATCTACTCTCCATCTAATTACTACCTTCAACACTTTGATTCTTAACTAGTATATCCACCTCCTCATCAAAGTAGTCCGATGAACGAGGGATTCTTGCAATTCCAACAACTAATCATAACCCAACAACAACTTCAAGCCAACAATAAGAACTAGAGTAGTCCTTCGCCAAGACAAACAACCTAATTGCTCAACTAATTGAATAGTAAGGAAGGAAGAGGGCCTATTGCCTAGCCAACTTAATGTAAACCTTTAAAAGTCATTCCCTAGTTATGACCCATATCATGGCCCATATAGTCAACCCATGATCTCCCAGCCCGAGGATACCCATGTTCTTTTTTATCTAGAAAATGAGGAGAGTCGTGAGGATCAATACTAAGAGGAATTTGGGAAAGCTAGCACCAATTCAGCTCAACCCAATTATCTACCCCTTGAATAGACAAATCAACGTGAAGGGGAACAAATCATGCAACTTGAGCAAATAAACATGGCCCAACAGTAGTCCATAGACAAACCCTAGACCTGATTAGAGGAGTTAGTCGAAGTTGCATTGATGATAGAGCCAGAACAATTGCCAAGCTAGCCCATTGAAAATCCTGAACATCTATATTTTGGTCTTGACCCACAACTCCAACCCGAGATTTCTCACCCCAGAAAAGCCCATATCAGGTCTGATTTTGAGAACGGAGAGATTCTTGAAAAGCCATACCTAGAGAAGAGAGGGCGTACAAGCATAAATCACATGATTCTGGACAATTTTGACATTGATACGTAAGAAGAGCCCGGATCCAATGTTGAGGAGGGTAAAGAAGAAAAAGAGATGAGGAAGTTGAAGAACTCCTTAAAAGATCATAACCCAGCAACCCTTATCCCAAAAAATTTTAAAGAGGAGAGAGAAAATAAAATGGACCTTGGAGCCCCGATTCTCTCGTGTCATTGGTGGCTCAACCTTTGGCGATGTGTTCCTGGACCCTGGAGCAAATGTGAACATAATCCGAACCTTAGTCTATGAGAAAATTGGAATGGGAGAATTGAGGTCCACATTGGTTGCATTGCAATTAGCCAATCGACCCATTAAGCTACCACGTGGCTTGATTGAAGATATCCTGATAAGGGTGGATAAGAGCCACTTCTTCGTCAACTTCATGTCTTGGATACAGAACCATCCCCAGCCTTGAATCAGTGTTCCATCATTTTGGGCCATCCATTCATTTTCAATGTCAATGAAGCCATCAAGTTTAAATCTAGAATCTTATTAACTTCTCTTGGGGATCAAAAAGTTCAGATCTACACTTCTAACATCAATAAATCCATGCAAGGCGAAGAAGAAAGTTACATTGATGACATGGTCCATGATTTAGTTAAAATCAACCTTTTTTTAACTATGTTTGAAATCTCTTCTGTTTTGGGCCTCAAGGTTGATTCCCTGGCCCATTGGGTGCATGCAATGTGGGCCAACCGACAAATTTTAAAATGCATGCACTAAAATTTGTGTTGATAGACATTGGATAGTGTATTGTTTGACTGAAGACGTTAAACTTAGTGCTTATTGGGAGGCAACTTAATATTTTAGGTTATCGTGTATTTTGTCTTCGCATTTTTAGGTATTAATAATTCGGGTGGCGGCCAACCTTGGTAAGAGCAAATGTCACATTTTGCATATGCTATTAGGGACAATGGTATTTAAGTTGGGGGGAAGAAACCATGGCCTTTTCATGTAAAATCTTTTCAAGAAAACTTGTATTTTTTTAGTAACAAAAATTCTGCACAAAAGTTTTCAATTTTTTTTGCGTTTTCACATCTCAATTGAGCTTTCATTCGATCATGTTTCACTAAGGGAATCTTAAGTAAAACAGTGCTGAGCTAGTTAGTTGGTTAAAGCCTTAGAAGTTCAGAGTATCCCCTCCTTCCCAAAGAGTCACGGCAGGAAGGATTCGTGCACACACGCGTGACAACTTAGCGTAAGTGGAAGACCCTAAAAGTGTAGAGTTGTTGGAGTTGACCCAAAGGATATGATTACGTTTTCGTATTTCTTTTTTGTTGAACGAAAGGAAGGTCGAAATTTGTATAAGGTACCAACCCATTCAACATCCTAAGGAGGAGGTCATCTTAAAAAAAAGGGACAATTATAAGCATACAAACCAAATGTCAAATGGCAAATATGCTTTAAAAGAGTTAAAGAAAGTTGAGTGGCAAAAAGTACGCATCCCCCCTTAGGCAAATTAAAAAGGGTGGCAAAAAATACACGCTCTCAAAGATAAAAACTGCAACTAGATGGAAAGGCTACTTTAAGTCAAAAAGCCCCTCATAGCAAAATAAGACCAAGTCCTGACAAGTGTCGAGTCGGAGCGAGAGCTAAAAAGCAATCCTTGTCGACTGCTTGGAAGACTTCCTTTTTCTCTTCTCTCCCCCAAGTAGTTTTGCCCCAAGAGTCAGTAAAGGTGAGGATATACTGAAAAAGGTGAAAATGAACTCTAGAATGCTAATTTTTATACACAATGACCTATCGCAACTCCATGTGTAGTGGGAGAAATGAGAACTTTAGCTAAATTAACTGGCCACCATTATTTATGAAAGATAACCTTGGAATGAAGTATATATATATATATATATATATATATATATATATATATATATATATATATATATATATATATATATATATATATATATATATATATTTTATAGCTCATAGTAGTCCTAATTTTTCATTGTTTGCATTACTAAGAGACTAGCAATAAGTAAGTTGGGAGATGTGATAACTGTGCATTTTTAGACATAAAGAGATAAAAATCATGTATCACACTCATGAGTTTATATGCGAAATATACATGAAATAGTAGATAATTTAGTCATCTTTCTAACGATATCCATTTTGATAAAATTGTTAGTAAAAAATATCGTCATTTTACATGAAAAATTGAGTGTTAGTGCATTTGTGTAAATTTCATTCCCAACAGAGGCTTTATTGCAATTGTTGGAGCATGAAGGATAGCTTAATAATTTTATTCTTGCATGATCACAATTTTATTCTTGACAGAGACTTGATTTTATTTTTTTGGGTGTGTAGGACATAAGAGCTTGTAGTCCAGTTAGTTAAACCACTGGGCTCCCACCTGAGTGATCAGGGTTCAAATCGTGGCAATGACAATAATTAATATTTTGCAGGTAGAACAAGAACTAGGGTATTATGGGCACTGTGGCAACTAGGAGGGTTGCCCTAGCCCTTATGGTCGGCCCCCACTCTTCTCCTAGCCGCTGGCCACCATTGCACAAGGAAGGGAAAAGAAGAAAATTTAAAACTTAAACTTTAAAAATAGAGAGAGAATATAGGAGGATACTTAAATCAAGGAGGAGATCAAGGCAAGAAGGAGGAAACCCTAATGTTGGCCGGCCCTAACCCATGGAGAGGGTGCTGCCCTCATCACCTCCTCATATCCAGCAACCCATCCCAACCCTCCATCCACTATCTAACCATCTTGGCCCTCCATTCTTTCAAAACCCAAAAAAAATCCGTCAATATATTTGCCCCCTTCCTCTCTTTCACCCATTATTCACCTCTCTCTCTCTCTCCCCCTCTCTTTGCTATAGTACCCACGGGTATTGTAGCAGCTACAATACCCACAAGTACTATAGCACCTACCTCTCTTCGTTCTCTTTCTCTCTCCTGCACCCTCTCCCTCTCTCCCTAATGCTGGCCACACCCTTCTTTTCTTTGTCTCTCTCTCTTGTCCTTTCTCTCTCTATCCCTGTCTTGTTCTTTTGGCTCCAAGGACCAGCACAAGCTTGAAGGAGGCCGACCCCCTACTGCAGCTCCTTCACCCGTTGTACACCACAAGCAGAGGATCCACTACCATATCCATCTACAGGTGCCACTAAGTTTTCTTTTCTTTCAAGTTCTTTGTAGTTTAGTTTTCTAGTAGAGTGTTTATTCCAAAAGAACTCGTAATAGATTTTAGTTCAAGCAATAAAAAATCTTTTTATGTTGATATTCAGTGTGGGTGTGTCTTCTTTGTGAGCCATTTTCTACTGGTCTTCGCTTCTAATCTAAATAGTTTCGTATCATTGCATGTGAATCTAAATAGTTTTGTATCATTGCATGTGTAGCTTTTAGGATTAAAACTTCGTCATAGTTTTGTTTTCATCTCTATATTGTTATCATTTCCTCTAATTTTTAGACTTGAATCTTCATCTTATTACATGTTTAAGTGTGTCACTGCATGTGTTAGTGCATCATAGTTCTTATTATTTAGTATGCATTGTTAGTGTGATAAGTGTGTGAGCTTTACTTAGAGTTACATGGGAGCGCACTTAGATTAGCATTTTTTAGTGTGATGTGTTCATTTTTAGATTTTAATCACTCAAACTTTCTCACTGTAAAAGTTGTTAAATCAAAGTCTTATAACCTCTCTATGGATTCGATCCGATATCACCATGGCACTATGGTCTTATTTTTGTTGTGAACTAGAATTTGAGATTTGTGTTTTGTGTGCTTTAACATGACCTCTAGTCATGCCTTCTTACAGATGGCACCAAAAGATATTGAGTTGAAATCTCGTCCATTATGATAAGAACCTTCTCGCAAGTACAGGCTAGGAACTCATAGGCCTGCCAAAGAGAACATCGTTTAGGGAACCCGGCGATGAACTAGCAGATCCCCTCTGATGCCTAAGTCAGGGATCTGGGGTAGAAAAACGGAAGAACTGGGGAAACTTGGGCCCTGGAAAGCGTACCTTGGCAGGTTGGACAGGGGGTCCTTATATAGTAGTCTAGGACCTTGGGAGAGACTGATTTCGATCGGAGAAGGTTGGTCTCAAAGAGATCTTCCCGCAAACTCTTGGTCGGGAAAGGACTGTGCAAAAGAGAGAGTCTGCATCTAGATAGATCTCCTTGGATTCCAGACGATATTGCCAGATTGTGATTGGATTTAGTAGGGAAAACTTTCCTTCTGAGAGGAGACCGGTTCCCCATGCAAAGGGGTACCAATCCATGTTGGATTAGGCTGGTGTCTAAAAGCTTTGTAGGCTCCGAAAAAATGCCCTTTCCATGGTGCTTCGGGCCTCTTGTTACCTTGTAACGCTGCATACTTCAAGCCGCGCGAAGTGACCTTTGTACACTGCGACACTAACACATGAAGTGAAGTGCAAAAAAGTGTGATCGTCGAGAGCAAGCTTACCGTTCCCATGCTCCCAGGAGTGAGAGTGATCACGTGGTGGCAACGAACTAGGAGTATGTTGTGGATCCTTCTCTCCTTCACCTCCAGTCATCAAGGATGGAGGGCTATGCACTCCGAGTCACAAACAATCCCTACAAGGCAATACAAGTGACGAACACAATTAGAACATGCAAAGGATAGTCAGTATTCATGCAAATTAACTAAGAAACAAGAATTATAAGGTGAACACATCGGTTGGGGATTTTGAGAGGGAGAGTGACCAAGCATTTTGGTCACTTACCTCCCCCCTTTTTTTGATTTAAACCTCTTTGAAAATGGGATTCTAGGGAAGTCTATGCGCATGCATGGAAGTGTGTGTGCGTATGTGAATGGAATTTGCAAAGAGGAAGGAATGGGTTTTTTTTTGGAAATCAAGTTATGCCATAAGGAACATGAATATAAAAATGCATGGAGGGCAACTAAAAGAGAAAGGAAAGAGAGAGGTTGGAGATCAACCCCAGCTTCTCCTTGGGGACAAGGTCGTGCTCCAATGGTGGCCCTTTTAGTCCACAACACTCCAAGCCCTCCAAGCCTGCAACCCCATCTCATGGGTGCCACCCATTGCTATTTATAGATGGTCTTGGAAAATAGAAGATTTTTAGGGTCTAAATCCCCGTTTTTGGCCAAGGATCAACGGAGAATGGTCAAGCAAGAGAAGTTCGCAGTCAGTAGGATTGTGTGGAGTGGGAGGTGTTGTGTAACGACCCGCCACCCTATAATCGGGGATCCGATTACTAAATGGGTACCGAATCATTAATTTGGGACCAAACCAGGATCTTGTAAGTCTGGGAAATAAATAATAAACTAAGCTAAACATTCACATCGCATTGACTTGAAATAAAAGTGCAGGAATTAAAATTATTACAATGCGACTCGATACAGCAAATAATTACATTCTCCAACAGAAGGAAATAATTAAACATACAGGCCAAAGATAAATAACAACTACATCGGGGCATACCCCGGAACAACCGCTGAAGGCACACCACCCGGCCGCACACGCCGCTCTAAGTCTGCTGGGAGTCCTCACCTGAAAACCGCAGGGGTGAGTCTCAAGACAAGACTCAGTAGGGATCCTTCGATCCCCACTGCCCACGCACACACCCACAAGTGTAAAGTACAGCTAACAGTAAAGTAACAAGTGTAGTGGCAGGTACGATATCTAATTCTCTACGTGAGAACACGAGCAGTCGAAATATAATAATCATGCACATTCTAAGACAACTGTTAGAAAACCTACAACTGCCGTCTCGATAGAACTCGCCGACCGTACAAACAACGGTGAGAAAAACCTCGACCCGCTGAGACCAAGGAGCAGCCCCTCGGATAGCACGCTCGCTACTCCGGCCCAACTGGCTCAGGTGACTACCCCTTCCCTCAGCATGAGTGACTCTCCGAATGTACTACTCCGACACCGGTACTAGCTGACCCCGGGGTTCACCAGGTGACCCTCTCTCACTAGGCGTCACCCCGCCCACGCCCCCACCGGCGCTGTGCTCACGCCCCCACCAGCACAGGGTGATAAAGCGCTACAATGTCACTCCAGGTCCACAGTAACACAAAACCACCAAAACTCAGCACTGTACGATCCGGTCACGTGAAAAGTCCGCGATCGTATAACACATATGTGACACCATCCGGTCATGAAGAATCCATCTCCACCGGGTATACTAAAACATGTACTAACCATCATCTAACAGTATGAACACATTTTACTGGCATGAATTAGTGGAATTCTGTCTTGAATCGCGTCGACCGAGGTCGACGCCATTCAAGCTTCATGTACAGGTTTACATAAATCAGTCCTCAGAATCAGGCCCTTTAAAATGCGTCGACACCAGTGGTCGCCGTTTCAAAAAGCATCGACATCCTCAGACGCCATTCAGCACAGAAAACCAGGATTTTCCGAAATCTTTAAACAGGGGATTTCTGTCTTAAAAGGCGTCATGGCTACCCGACGCTATTCAAAACGCGTCGACCACCCATGACGTCTTTTAGTCCCAGAATCCCAAACTTGGCAGACTCTTAGTCAGGCGATTCCTGTCTAAAAGGCGTCGTGATGGCCCGACGCCCTTTGAAAAGGCGTCGTCCATGCACGACGTCTTTCAACCCCAGGAACCAGAGTTGCCATGAGTCCGAGGGCTCCCCTTTCAACCAAAACAGCCCCAAAATACCCAAAAACGGAGGAGAAAGAGGGGCACACAATCCATAGGAAATCTCAATCATAGCAAAACCCCCATATCATGAAAAGAACTCCTAAACATGCTCATTCTACCCCCCAAAATCAAGGATCCACAACATGCATAAACGGGGGAAAACATGGTTTAAACACAAAGCCGTGGGAACCGTCACCCTACCGAACACTCGAACGCCTCCGAGCTTCAAGCCGTCCGCCTGTTTCGCCCCACGCCGCCGCCGGTACCGCCGAGGTCGTCCTAGCCCCACCGTGACGTCGGCCGCCGTCCGGAGAGTAGAACGCCGCAGTGGAAGTGGAGGTGGTAGGGGTAGGAGCCAGGTAGAGGATGGAGTGGAGGGAGAGGCGAAATGGTGTGAGGAAAAGAGGGAGGAGGAGGGGGGTCGCCGCCGTCGCCGAAGGAGAAGGAGAGAAGGAGAGTAGGAGAAAAGTGAGGGAAAGAAGGAGGGCTCGTGGGGTTAACCAGAAACTGGCTAAAACGCGTCGACATGCACGGACGCCTATCAGGTGACATGACGGCCGCTCTGACAAGATTCTGAAACGCGTCGTCCTTCACAGACGCCATTCAGACAACTTGTCAGGGCCGTACTCTGACACACCCAGAGTCTCAGTCTAAAAGGCGTCGACCCACACAGACGCCGTTCAGACGACTTGACAGGGCCGTACTCTCGCGGTCCAAAGTCAGTCCACGTGGCGCCCACGTGGCAGAACCTGAAACGCGTCTGCCACGGTGGACGCCGTTTAAAACGCGTCTCGAGGTCCTGACGCGATTCGACTCAGAACCCCCGCCCCTCACAAGGGCGAGAACTACAGGGTCCGACCCGAAAACCGGATCCGAAAGTCTCGATCCTTACAATCTCCCCCCCTTAAAAGAAATTTCGCCCTCGAAATTGAGTGCTAGGAATAACAAGGTCACAACGGGGATACAAGTTCACCGGGATACTTACGAGAAGAGGTAAGGAAATTGCTCCCGCATCTCATCCTCTCGCTCCCAGGTTGCCTCACCTCCGGAGCGGTACTGCCAAATCACCTTGACCAACGGTACGACCTTGTTCCGCAAGACCTGATCTCTGCGATCTTCAATACGAACAGGATACTCTGAAAATGACAAATCCTCAGCGACCTCCAACTCTGAAAAATCCAACACATGGGACGGATCCTGAATGTACTTCCTCAGCAAGGACACGTGGAACACATCGTGCACTCCTGCAAGACTGGGCAGCAAGGCCAGCTGGTACGCGGTTTCCCCAATTTGAGCAAGAACGGGAAAAGGTCCAATATATCGCGGACTCAGCTTGCCTCGCTTCCCGAATCTCATCACACCCTTGGAGGGTGAGACTCGGAGAAACACGTGGTCCCCAACCTCAAATTCAAGTGGTCTCCGTCGGATATCAGCATAACTCTTCTGTCTGTTCTGAGCTGCGGTCAACCTCTGCCGAACCGTCCCGGCAATCTCAGCACACTGCTGCACTAACTCAGGTCCTGCTATCTGCCTCTCACCGATCTCGGACCAACACACCGGAGATCGACACGGCCGCCCATACAAAGCCTCATAGGGCGCCATGCCGATACTAGAATGATAGCTGTTGTTGTAGGCAAATTCCACGGTGGACAAGTGTTGTTCCCACGAACCTCCCCAGTCTAGGCAACACGCCCTGAGCATATCCTCCAAGGTCTGAATAGTCCTCTCCGACTGCCCGTCAGTCTCTGGATGGTAGGCCGAGCTGAAAGCCAACTGAGTGCCCAGCACCTGCTGAAAGCTCTTCCAGAATCTGGAAGTAAACCTCGGATCTCGATCCGATACAATGGACAAGGGTATCCCGTGCAGAGAGATAATCCGGTCCACATACAACTTAGCCAGCTTGCCGACCGACCAGTCCTTCCTAATGCTAGGAAGTGTGCCGACTTGGTCAGCCGATCAACAATGACCCAGATAGCGTCTCTCCTGCTAGGGGATGCAGGCAAACCCATTACAAAGTCCATCGTCACATGTTCCCATTTCCACTCAGGAATCGGTAAGGGCTGCAGCAACCCTCCTGGTCTCTGATGCTCGGCCTTAACCTGCTGGCATGTCATGCATCTAGCCACATACTCAACCACATCTCTTTTCATACCGGGCCACCAGAAGTGCCTCCTCAAACAGTGATACATCTTTGTTGTCCCGGGATGCACAGCATACCTCGAACGGTGCGCCTCATCAAGAACACATCTGCGCACGTCTTCCTCAGTCGGGACATAGAGTCTGCCTCTGAATCTGACGGTACCATCATCCCACAACTCAACCTCAGGCCTCTGGAGAATCTGCGGTAACTCAGCATCTGCCCTCTGAGCCTCAATCACAGCATGGTACACAGCCGGTCTCACAGTCAGGCTGACAAGCACTGCTCTATCCTCTTCACGTGGAACCCTAAAGCAGGATTCCACCACCTGCTCAAATAATTTCCACTCCCGAATCATGAGGTATGACATGACCGTCTTCCGACTCAAAGCGTCTGCCACCACATTCGCCTTGCCCGGATGGTAAGAAAGGTCGAAGTCATAATCCTTAATAAACTCCATCCACCTCCGCTGCCTCAGATTCAGGTCTCTCTGAGTGAACACATATTTCAAGCTCTTGTGATCTGTAAAAACTTGGAATTTTTCTCCGTATAAGTAATGCCTCCAGATCTTCAGTGCAAACACCACAGCTGCAAGCTCCAAATCATAAGTAGGATAGTTCTCTTCATGCCTCTTCAGCTGCCGAGAAGCATAAGCAACTACCCTGCCATGCTGCATAAGGACTGCTCCCAAACCTCGACGGGACGCATCTGAGTAAACCACAAATCCACCTGACCCAGATGGAAGCACCAACACTGGGGCTGACGTGAGACGAGTTTTTAGCTCAATAAAACTCTGCTCACAATCCTCAGTCCATACGAAACGAACTCCCTTTCGAGTCAACCTCGACAAGGGGGCCGCTATCGAAGAGAATCCCTGAACAAACCGCCTGTAATAACTGGCAAGCCCCAGAAAACTCCTGATCTCAGTCACTGAAGTCGGCCTGCTCCAGTCCATCACTGCCTCTATCTTGGCTGGATCCACTGCGATGCCTTCACCAGAAATAACGTGCCCAAGGAAGTGCACCTCGTTCAGCCAAAATTCGCATTTGCTGAACTTGGCGTAAAGTTGGTGTTCTCTCAGAACCTGCAACACTGCCCGAAGATGAGCAGCGTGGTCTTCCTCAGAAGAAGAATAGATCAGAATATCATCAACAAACACAACCACAAATTGGTCCAGGTAGGTCCTGAAGACTCGGTTCATCAGATCCATAAAGGCCGCCGGAGCATTGGTTAAGCCGAAGGGCATAACCAAAAACTCATAATGCCCATACCGAGTCCTGAAAGCCATCTTACTAACATCCACATCCCTGATTCTCATCTGATAATACCCGGATCTCAGATCTATCTTGGAAAACACCCTCGCTGTCTGCAACTGATCCATCAAATCGTCGATCCTAGGAAGCGGGTACTTATTCTTTATTGTCACCTGGTTCAGCTGCCTATAATCAATGCACAGTCTCAAGGAACCATCCTTCTTCCTGACAAACAGAACTGGAGCACCCCAAGGAGACGTACTGGGACGAATGAAACTCTTATCCAGCAACTCCTGCAGTTGCGCCTTCAACTCAACGAGTTCGGCTGGCGCCATCCGATACGGGGCCTTAGACAAGGGCGCCGTACCTGGTGCAAGCTCGATGGTAAACTCTACCTCTCGCTGAGGAGGAAGGCCAGGCAGCTCCTCAGGAAAAACATCTACGAACTCACAAACAACCGGCACCTCCCAAGGACTCGGACTAGCACGAACATCAGAAACAACAACAGAGGCTAAGAAAGCCTCGCAGCCACCAGCAAGCAACCTCCGTGCCTTAAAAGCAGAAATGAGAATACCTCGAGAAGAAAGCCTAATACCTTGGAAGAAGAAGGTCGGGATGTCCGGAATAGAGAAGCGCACCCTCTTCCTGTGGCAGTCCACCTCCGCATAAAAGGCTTCCAACCAATCCATACCCAGGATGATATCGAAATCATGAATAGCAAGTACGACCAACTGGGCAGGTAGCATATGACCCTCAATGGTCAAGGGAACATTCCTCAAACAATTATAAGATATCATGAAGTCTCCAGAAGGAACCTCAACCATCAGACCATCAGACAACTCATCAACGGGTGCAGAAAGAATGTCTAGGAACTGCTCGGAAATAAAAGAATGCGAAGTACCTGAATCGATCAACACATGCGCAGAGTTCCCAAGGACAGAGAGTGTACCTTCCACCAAGTTGGACGCGCGAGCCTCCCTCCTGGTGATAGCCAGCACTCTCCCCTGAGTCCTCGGCTTCTTCTGATCGCCATGACCCTGCCCCTGACTATGCCCCTGCGGGCACTGCCTTGCCAGGTGGCCCTGTTGGCCGCAAGAAAAACACCTCCTGGGAAGAGTGGGACACTGAGTCCCGCCATGAGCACCACCACATTGCTGACAAACAGCCGGAAGCCTCTGAGCTGGCTCCTGCTGTGCACTAGATGTAGACTGACTCTGCTGACCCTGCCTGGGCCTGCTGCTGCCGCTGCTGCCACTACTGCTGCCACCACCCCTGAAGAATCTCCTGAATCGGGAGCCGAGAGAAGACGATCCCGATCCGACAGAAGGAGCCGGTGCCGCTGCCTTACCCCTGCCTCGCGCTGGCCCCTGAACAGTCTGCCCTCTAACTCGGGCCGACTGGTTCTGCTGAGCCTCTACAGCTGCTGCACGCCTAACTGCTGACGCCAGGTCTGTACAACAATGGGACGCCACCAAGTCCCTCAAACTGAGCCTAAGCCCATCCACAAACCTCTCCGTGCGACGCACCTCGTCCCCAGATATAAGAGGCATGAATCGTCCCAGCGAAACAAACTTCGCCTCGTACTCAAGTACCGTCATACTCCCCTGTGTCAGATCCATAAATTCCCCCTCTTTGGCTCGCTGGACATGTCTAGGGAAATATTGTGCATTGAACTCCTTGACAAAGGTCTCCCAAGAGATTTCCCTAAGACTCCTGTCCCCATAAGACAAACTCTTCAGTGTGGTCCACCAGTCATAGGCGCTATCCTTCAGCATGAAGGTAGCCAGTGGGGTCCTCTCTACTGCTGCACAGTCCATAGTATCAAAAATCTTCTCAATCTCTCTAAGCCAATGAATGGCCTCGTCAGGGTCGGGACGACCGGTGAAGTGAGGTGGCCTCAGCTTCAAGAACCTCTCAAGTGTAGCTGTGGTTCCTCCCCGAGTACTAGAACCCTCGTTAGGATCTCGAGTCTGATATCGAGCCATAGTATCCATCATGGCCTCCATAAACTGCTCAACACTCGGCCTCCCTGCCTCGGACCCACTGGGGACATCTCCCCGCTCTCGAATAACTGGCATCCTCTTCCTGGGAGCCATCTACTCGCCTACAATTACAAAATCAAAAGTCCTAATTAGAGTCCTAAAACCTATGCTACTGCCGTGCCTGTACGGGATAATGTATTTATTTGCCGAATTTCCAACATTTAACCTAGTTATTTATTTATTTGCCAGACCGTACGCTCTGATACCAACTGTAACGACCCGCCACCCTATAATCGGGGATCCGATTACTAAATGGGTACCGAATCATTAATTTGGGACCAAACCAGGATCTTGTAAGTCTGGGAAATAAATAATAAACTAAGCTAAACATTCACATCGCATTGACTTGAAATAAAAGTGCAGGAATTAAAATTATTACAATGCGACTCGATACAGCAAATAATTACATTCTCCAACAGAAGGAAATAATTAAACATACAGGCCAAAGATAAATAACAACTACATCGGGGCATACCCCGGAACAACCGCTGAAGGCACACCACCCGGCCGCACACGCCGCTCTAAGTCTGCTGGGAGTCCTCACCTGAAAACCGCAGGGGTGAGTCTCAAGACAAGACTCAGTAGGGATCCTTCGATCCCCACTGCCCACGCACACACCCACAAGTGTAAAGTACAGCTAATAGTAAAGTAACAAGTGTAGTGGAAGGTACGATATCTAATTCTCTACGTGAGAACACGAGCAGTCGAAATATAATAATCATGCACATTCTAAGACAACCGTTAGAAAACCTACAACTGCCGTCTCGATAGAACTCGCCGACTGTACAAACAACGGTGAGAAAAACCTCGACCCGCTGAGACCAAGGAGCAGCCCCTCGGATAGCACGCTCGCTACTCCGGCCCAACTGGCTCAGGTGACTACCCCTTCCCTCAGCATGAGTGACTCTCCGAATGTACCACTCCGACACCGGTACTAGCTGACCCCGGGGTTCACCAGGTGACCCTCTCTCACTAGGCGTCACCCCGCCCACGCCCCCACCGGCGCTGTGCTCACGCCCCCACCAGCACAGGGTGATAAAGCGCTACAATGTCACTCCAGGTCCACAGTAACACAAAACCACCAAAACTCAGCACTGTACGATCCGATCACGTGAAAAGTCCGCGATCGTATAACACATATGTGACACCATCCGGTCATGAAGAATCCATCTCTACCGGGTACACTAAAACATGTACTAACCATCATCTAACAGTATGAACACATTTTACTGGCATGAATTAGTGGAATTCTGTCTTGAATCGCGTCGACCGAGGTCGACGCCATTCAAGCTTCATGTACAGGTTTACATAAATCAGTCCTCAGAATCAGGCCCTTTAAAATGCGTCGACACCAGTGGTCGCCGTTTCAAAAAGCGTCGACATCCTCAGACGCCATTCAGTACAGAAAATCAGGATTTTCCGAAATCTTTAAACAGGGGATTTCTGTCTTAAAAGGCGTCATGGCTACCCGACGCTATTCAAAACGCGTCGACCACCCATGACGTCTTTTAGTCCCAGAATCCCAAACTTGGCAGACTCTCAGTCAGGCGATTCCTGTCTAAAAGGCGTCGTGATGGCCCGACGCCCTTTGAAAAGGCGTCGTCTATGCACGACGTCTTTCAACCCCAGGAACCAGAGTTGCCATGAGCCCGAGGGCTCCCCTTTCAACCCAAACAGCCCCCAAATACCCAAAAACGGAGGAGAAAGAGGGGCACACAATCCATAGGAAATCTCAATCATAGCAAAACCCCCATATCATCAAAAGAACTCCTAAACATGCTCATTCTACCCCCCAAAACCAAGGATCCACAACATGCATAAACGGGGGAAAACATGGTTTAAACACAAAGCCGTGGGAACCGTCACCCTACCGAACACTCGAACGCCTCCGAGCTTCAAGCCGTCCGCCTGTCTCGCCCCACGCCGCCGCCGGTACCGCCGAGGTCGTCCTAGCCCCACCGTGACGTCGGCCGCCGTCCGGAGAGTAGAACGCCGCAGTGGAAGTGGAGGTGGTAGGGGTAGGAGCCAGGTAGAGGATGGAGTGGAGGGAGAGGCGAAATGGTGTGAGGAAAAGAGGGAGGAGGAGGGGGGTCACTGCCGTCGCCGAAGGAGAAGGAGAGAAGGAGAGTAGGAGAAAAGTGAGGGAAAGAAGGAGGGCTCGCGGGGTTAACCAGAAACTGGCTAAAACGCGTCGACATGCACGGACGCCTATCAGGTGACATGACGGCCGCTCTGACAAGATTCTGAAACGCGTCGTCCTTCACAGACGCCATTCAGACAACTTGTCAGGGCCGTACTCTGACACACCCAGAGTCTCAGTCTAAAAGGCGTCGACCCACACAGACGCCGTTCAGACGACCTGACAGGGCCGTACTCTCGCGGTCCAAAGTCAGTCCACGTGGCGCCCACGTGGCAGAACCTGAAACGCGTCTGCCACGGTGGACGCCGTTTAAAACGCGTCTCGAGGTCCTGACGCGATTCGACTCAGAACCCCCGCCCCTCACAAGGGCTAGAACTACAGGGTCCGACCCGAAAACCGGATCCGAAAGTCTCGATCCTTACATGTTGGGTTCTCGGTGTTTCTCTGGATCGCTCACGCAGCGGAAATTAAAATAAAACCAGCGATCCGTTCTCTTATTTCGATAAAATTAAAACAATTATCAGATAATCGGACTCTTACCGCATGCGGATTTGAATCCATAACCGTTCGGTTCCGTCGGTGTGACACCGCTAGCTGCACAAGTGCCTGGCCTCTAGCGAAGTCCACGTGATCCTCCTCGCGGTGGATATCCTCACGGTTCCTCGTTCTTCGCAGCCCACGAAGCCTCCGCCGTTCGCCGTAACGGCCGCCGCAACGCACCGTCGATTTCCCGTCGGAAGGGAGTCGGAGAAGCGGTGGAGCATACGGAGATCGTGTCCGGTCGGAGCGCTAGAGAGAGAGAGTAAGGGAGGAGTGGGCGGCCAGGGTTTCGCAGTAGCATTGCCTGCTCAGTCCGTTCGCTACATTTTATACTAACCGCGCGGTTTTTCATAAAAACTCCCGGTTAATATAAAACCCACTTATTTATCCATCGTCTTGAGAATCATTTGCGTGTGACCCTCTAGGTCCAATAACCAGTCTGGCCCAATAAGCCTAATGACTCCTCACTGGCCTGATTAATTAATTAATAACTCATATTAATTAATTAATCAATCGAATTAATGTCGCACATCGAATTCGATCGGGCCTCCGATCACGTTGCGTGCCAAGCAACACCGCATGAACCTGGAAGGTATCGGGGTTAAGTAACCCACTCTTGGAACCTTCCCGCCAACAGTTACTGCATGAATATAATCCTTCATCTGTACAACGCTCTCGAGTCAACTCAGGGTATGGTGTACTGTCAACCCTAATCGGTCGACTCACTTGGATCGGATGTTGCCGTATAATATCGGAAAACTCCTTTCTCGATATTATTGTCCGCCCTGGCCAGGGACTTCTGCGCATCCTTCCTAGAGCATTCTCTCTCTAAGAACTGAGAGTGAATGATTCCTTATTGACACTCAATTCTATTCGACGGTATTCTGTTGTACCCGATCCTTAGCTGCTTAGAATCTCGTCGATAGAGATTCATAAACCAAGGTCAAAGTACAGAAGTCCACCGACAAGGTGTCCTTGGTGTCTCAAGTCCGAGGACCATCCACACAACTACGACAATAGAATATAGCTGGTTGATAGTGAGGTATTATACTATCCAGCGATTCATTCGGATCAGTTCAGTGAACTCATTCTCTAATGAGCACCTACTGATTCGCCTTAGTGTCTCTACACAAGTGACTATGAGATCAGTCACCCTCATCTTATGAGCGGGAGAAATCTGTACAAGTCTAACCGGATGTCCGATGTCCTTCTCGGATATCCTCCGATTATGAACCATTAAGAATATGTGTATTTAAGTGATCAGTCTCACTAGTATGATTTCATCATAATCTGATCACTATCACATATATTCACGGACTTCATTATGAGACGATAATACGAATTATACATAATGAATATTATGCCATTTATATTAATAAACGAACGAGATTACAAAGTCATATTGGCTCGTAGGCCACTTAAGACTAACAATCTCCCATTTGGACTAAAGCCAATCACCTTTATGTATTAAACCTATAGGCTCTAGGTGATGCTTAAACACATTTTGAGCCAATGGCTTTGTCAGTGGATTTGCTGCATTGTCGACAGATGGACTCTTTCCATCACTACATCTCCTCTGGAAATGATTTATCTGATTAGATGAAAGCACCTCAGAATATGTTTCGATTTCTGATAAGACCGCGGTTCTTTCGCTTGTACAATGGCTCCATTGTTGTCGCACAACAGCGGAACATGTTCAGAGATACTGGGAACTACGCCGAGGTCGGTGATGAATTTCTTCAACCACACTGCTTCCTTGGCGGCTTCAACTGCAGCAATGTACTCAGCTTCAGTCGTCGAATCTGCAGTGGTTGCTTGTTTGGAACTCTTCCAACACACTGCGCCTTCGTTTAAAGTAAACACAAATCTAGATGTAGACTTATTATCATCTAGATCTGACTGGAAACTCGAGTCAGTGAAGCCTCGCAATTTCAAGTCACCTCCTTTATAGACAAGAAACATATCCTTAGTTCTTCTTAAGTACTTAAGGATACATTTCACTGCCTTCCAGTGCTCTTCGCCTGGATCAACCTGAAATCTGCTCGTAACACTTAGAGCATATGCAGCATTAGGCCGTGTACATAGCATGGCATACATGATAGATCCTATGGCAGAGACATAAGGTATTCTATCCATGAATGCCCTCTCATCAGGAGTCTTAGAAGACTGCTCCTTTGAGAGATTAATTCAATGTCTCATCGGTATGATACCTCTATTGGAATTTTTCATGTCAAACTTTTTGATTATAGTATCTATGTATAATGATTGGGTCATTCCAAATATACTCTTTGATCTATCTCTATAGATCCGTATTCCCAATACATAGGATGCTTCTCCCAAATTCTTCATGGAGAAATTTTTCGACAGCCAGATCTTTACCGATGACATCATAGCTACGTCATTCCCAATGAGTAGTATGTCATCTACGTAAAGAACTAAGAAAGTGACTGCACTCCCACTGGTCTTCTTGTACACACAAGGCTCATCTTCATTCTTAATGAAGTCATAAGACTTGATAGCTTCGTTAAGTCTTATGTTCCAGCTCTGGAAAGCTTACTTCAGTCCATAAATGGACCTCTGAAGTTTGTACACTCTATCTGGAGATTTCTTGCATGTGAAATCTTTTGGTTGTATCATATACACCTCTTCCTCAAGGTTACCGTTGAGGAAGACAGTCTTCATCATCCATCTGCCAGATTTCGTGATCGAAATGTGCAGTTATGGCGAGTAGAACTGTGATCGACTTTATCATGGTAACTAGTGAGAAAGTCTCGTCATAGTCAATTCCTTGCTTTTGACGATATTCCTTTGCCACCAACCTTGCCTTATAAATGTCGATCCGTCCATCAACACCTATCTTTCTCTTAAAGATCCACTTGCATCTAATAGGTACAATACCCTTGGGCAAGTCCTCTAAGTTTCAAACTTGGTTAGTATACATGGACTGGATTTCTGAGTTCATGGCTTCTCGCCATTTCTCAGCTTCTGGGCCTTCTATGGCCTCCTAATAGGTTTTAGGATCATCATCCTCATTATATTCTATCTAAGACTTACCTCATTGATATGTCCCACATACCATTCGGGTAGTTTAAGTATCCTATCAGATATGCAAGGCTGATTTGTGTTTACCAGAACATATTTAGGAACTGATATCTCATCTGATGATAATTCAGCTATTTGGAGATCTAGAACCTCTTCCAGTTCTATTTTATTCTCACTGTCCTCCTGGAGAAGGAATTATTCTTCCAGGAAGACAACTTTCCTGGCGACAAACACCTTTTGTTCATCATGATGATAAAAGTAGTATCCAAAAGTTTTCTTTGGATATTACACAAACCTGCATTTATCAGTTTGTGATTCCAGCTTGTCTAGATCATGCCTCTATACATGAGTAGGACAACCCCAGTGTTTAACATGTTTAAATTCTGGTTTCCTGCCTTTCTATATCTCATATGGAGTAGAGGTTACAGACTTGCTGGGTACTCTGTTCAGTAGGTATGCTACTGACTCAAAAGCATACCCCCAGAGGGACATTGGTAAACCCGAAAAGCTCATCATGGAGCGCACCATGTCTAACAAGGTGTGATTCCTCCTTTCAGATACATTATTCATCTGTGGTGTATATGGAGGGGTCAGTAGAGGAAGGATACCATTATCCTTTAAGAATTGTGTGAAATTAGTACTCAAGTACTCTCCTCCTCGATCTGATCGAAGAGCTTTAATACTCTTTCCTTACTGCTTTTCTATCTCATTCTGGACTCCTTGAACTTCTTAAACGCTTCTGACTTGTACTTCATTAAGTACACATAGCTGAATCTTGAGAAGTCATCGGTGAACGTGATGAAGTATGAAAAGCCACCTTTGGCTTGGGTGGACATTGGATCACATACATCTGAATGTATTAGTTCCAAAATGTCTTTGGCATGTTCTCTATGTCCAGTAAATAGAGATTTTGCCATCTTTCCCATAAGATAGGACTCACATGTCGCAAACGATTCATAATTGAATGCAGTTAGATACCCATGCTTGTGCAACTTTTGCAACCTGCTTTCACCAATGTGCCCAAGTCTACAATGTCACATGTAGGTTTGGTTCACATAATTCTTGCTCTTCTTAAGAGCATTATCAATGTGAAGATTGCAATAAGAAACATCTAAAAGATATAGACCGTTGACTAAAGATACCGAAGCTGTTGATTTATTGCCATAATAAATCGAACAACTTCTCTTCTCAATAGACAACTTACATTCTATCTTGTCCAAACAAGATACTAATATGATGTTCTTTATTATGCTAGGAACATAATAACAATCTTCAAGTGATAAGGCATCTCTGATGGAAGCCTGAGATTTGCTGTCCCCACAGCAACTGCCGTAACTTTTGCACCGTATTCTAGCCTTAGTTTCACCTCGCCTTTTCTCAGCTTGCGCTTACTTGTCAGCATCTGCATATAATGGCAGATATGAGAAGCACATCTAGTATCCAATATCCAAGATGTGGAATCTCTAATTGACAAGTTGATATCTATCATATAGATATCTGAAGTTTCTGATAGATTTACCTTTTCATGAGTTTTATCGTTGAGGAATTCCTTGCAGTTCCTCTTCTAGTGACCCTACTGCTTACAGTATAAGCAGTCACCCTTTACTACTCCTTTGCTTTTGTCCTTCGATCTTTTATCGTACGCGATCTTCTCTACCTCCGGGGCATCTAATGCCGGTTCAGCAAGAGGATCAGTCCTAAGAACGTAGGCAACGTACTCAGATCTGAAGACATTCTTCAGGTTTCTGAGCCAATCATAGTAGCTCATGCTAGTCAAAAAATTGGCATCAAGTATGCCACGGAGTGGGTTATTCGACGACATATTTCCTTACATGAGATAAATTCTATTTTAGCAGATGTTCAGTTATTAAATATAAAACAAGATATGGTCTTTTATTCAAGTTTTAACTCCCACTAATTTTCGAAGCAGCCCTTGTTGATAGCACAACAATGCTACATAGTTCCTCTACCTCGATCAATAGGCATTTAATGACATAGCCACAGTCTCTCCTTACAATTAAACAAGTCTTGTGGTAGCACAACAAACCTGCCTAAAGTAATTCGAATCCTATGACTATAACGATGGTAGACCACGCAGTAAGTTCTTGACTACTCACGTTACAGCTTAGAATTTAGACGAGGGTATTTATATAACTTTTATCTTAGTCTCTCCTAGGTGATAGTATATAAATATATCATATATATTTACTAAATACTATCCCTGCTTTGATTCATAAAAAAAGAAAAACATTGCATCGCATACATGTTTACTGTGGTCATGGATAGCAAAGTGGTTTGATTGGAACTAACAGTCAAACGCACACAAAATCTAACATAACATTTACAATAGATAACTTGCAAACTCAAAAGGTAAAGGATCTCTATCTTTTTGCCTTCTTGGTAGCAGTTGTGGATTGTCATCGCTGCTTCCTCAGTTGCCTCGATCATATTACAATAATTCTAGAATTACATGTAAGTTGAAGAAGGCCTTATGGCGAGTACAAGAGAGAGGGAGGTAGAAGTACATCGGAGTTTGAGAGAGGAAGAGAGGTGCACATACCTCTATTTATTAACAATTTAATAAACATTCTAATCACACATTCACGATCCACATACATCATTCATCACGTGAATGATAATAAAAATGCATATCTATGACTACGGTGTGTTTTAACCGTTCCACACATGATAAGCGCATCATACGGCTAATATAAAAATGTTTCAAAATTAAATAATTTTGATTTTCAAAAACTAGGTTCCAATCAAAATTGGCTTTAAAATTTCGAAAACTCTTTTAATAACTTAAGCATCAATTAAATCATATTTAAAAACATCGAACACACATCACATGTGCACACACTTCAAATTAATAATTCCAGATTATTCCATATAAATTAGAACATTTCTAATAATTAAACAATCTAACATTTAGATTAAACAATATTAATAATCTAATAGTTATACTATTAATAACTTATTACTAATATAACTCTTATCTAACTCTTAATTAGTTAATTAATGTTAATTATTAATTTAACTCTTAAATCAATAATTAACACTAAATAATTAATAACTCTTCATTTAACCCTTAAATATTAGTTAATTAAAATTAATTATTAACTTAACACTTAAATTAACAATTAATTCTAATTAACATGAAGGAGCTAATCTAACTTTTAGATTAGTTAATTAATGTTAATCATTAATTTAACTCTTAAAATAATAATTAACACTAATTAATTAATGACTATTAATTTAACATTTAAATTAGCCAATTAAAGTTAACTATTAGTTTAACACTTAAATTAATAACTAACTTTAATTAATTAACAACAATTGTTAATAATAATGATTCTAAAATCATTAAAGCCCAATTTAAATAAAATTGAATAATAATTTAATTTCAAAACACATTTGAACTTTTAAAATTAAAATCAAATTTTAATTGAATTTTAAATGCGCAATTGGGGATTGAATGGGGTTTAATAGGTAAAAGGGGTTCAACCAATTAGGACATCTGGCTTGAGCCAATGGCTCAGCCAGGCTCGAGCCCAGGCCGTCCCCGGCCCGCCCGGTTCGGCGCTGGAGTCGGCCGGTTGGACCGGCCCCGGACCGCCCGCCCCTAACTCGATGCACCCCCCCTTCCCTCCAACACCCGAAACCCTAAAGGCCTGTGGGTTGCACGTTGTTAAGGGCGGCGGGGCTAGTGGGAGGACGCCGCTGGCCGCTAGCCCGACGCCGCTCGGACCCCCCGTCGACGTCCTCGGCGCCGGCTACGCTCGCCGGTGCCGGTTGGGTCGCCGGAGGCCCTTTATATTGCAGCAGGCCGAGCGTCATTATCTCCCCTAAAATCTAGGTTTTTCATATTCCTTTCAAAACCGTGGGGAGTAGGAGGAATTCCTGCCACCTCCAGCATCTCCGACGCCGGTAGGGCAGCCGGCAGTGCCCATAAATGCATCAATCTGAGCCTTTTCTTCCCCTTTTTAAATCTGGTTTTTTTTTGTGGTTTTCATAAAACCGTGAAGAAGAAGAATTAGGGCCTGATTTCTTAGCACTTCATGGCCACTCCGGCACTGGCTATGTTACCCGGTGGACAGTGGTGACTATCCCCAGGAGATCCGGGGTCCCGGCCCGCCATCCTAACGCTTGGGAAGCCCATATGAAGCTGTCGAAAACCCGTCGTTCTTCGTCCCACGAAGAACACGAAAAACCCCAAATAAAATCCAAAAAATTACAGAAAAATAATCTAATTATTTGTGTTCATCTTATTAATACAATTCCATCATTTAAATCGGATTATATGCATAGAATAAATCAAATAATAATTATTTTGGAGATCGAAACTGGACGAGAAACAGTGGAACCTGGCTCTGATACCACTGTTGGGTTCTCGGCGTTTCTCTGGATCGCTCACACAGCAGAAATTAAAATAAAACTAGCGATCCGTTTTCTCATTTCGATAAAACTAAAATGATTATCAGATAATCATATTCTTACCGCATGCAGATACGAATCCGCAACCGTTCGGTTCCGTCGGTGTGACACCGCTAGCCGCGCAAGCACCCAGCCTTTTGCGAAGTCCACGCGATCCTCCTCGCGGTGGATATCTTCATGGTTCCTCATTCTTCGCAGCCTAAGAAGCCTCCGCCGTTCGCCGCAACAATCGCCGCAACGTACGGACGATTTCCCGTCAGACGGGAGTCAGAGAAGCGACGAAGCAAACTCGGAGATCGTGTCCGGCCTGGAGCGCTAGAGAGAAAGGAAGAGAGGAGGGGGTGGCCAGAGTTTCGCTACAGCTTTGCCTGCTCAACTCATTTGCTACATTTTATACTAACCGCGAGTTCTGGGTTGACCATGGCTCGACCACAAAATTGAACTCTTTCATCCTTTTCGAACTATTTTTAGTTCAAGGATGAACTCTTTTATCCTTACTGTTCCAATAATAGTATAATCTATTTATGTTGTCATCTTATTAGCGAGTTCTGGGTTGGAACGTTTCCAATCCACTCCATACCGTTCTATCAACAATATCAGCTATAATTATGTCAGCAGTGGTTTCTAGCTTAGAACTCTTCCAATCTACTACTTTCTGATTAAAAGATAAAATCCAAGTCTGACTTGAAATTTGAGTCAGTGTGACTCATAGTTTCAAATCATCCTCTCCATATACAGGAGTGCATCCTTAGCACTTCTCAAGTACTTAGTGATGTGTTTCACTCATTCTATCAAGGTTTCTCTGTATCCTTCAAGGAACCTTTTCTTAAAAAAATAAATTCAATATCTCAACAATTGAGATTTATTATAGAATTTATGTCAAACATTTTGACATACAGATTAAGGTAACATCCTCATCGATCTATCTTAATAGATTCGTATTTCCAATACGTGGGATGTTATAACCAAATTCATTATGGAGGATTATATGGATAATAATATTTTTACTGATTGTAATATCATGATGTCATTCTCAATGACTTTGATGTTATTATTACAAAGCATTACCAATGCTACCGTGCTCCCATTGTCCTCTTTGTACACATACAATCCATGATCATTCTCAATGATCACTTAGTGCTTGACCATTAAGTCAAAACTATTATTGCAACTTTGGGAATCTTCATTTTGATTCAAAATTGATATTTGAAATCATAACTTGTTTTCTGAATATTCTAAAAACTTTAAAGTTGTATCATATATACATTTTCCTTAATCACATTGAGGGAATGTTTTTTAATATCTAACTGCTATCTCATCATTATGATATGCAGTATTGACAAGTAGAATTCTAATAAACTTATTAATGGTAACCAGTGAGAAAAACTTGTTTAAGTCAACACTTAGATGTTGACTATTTCCTTCAGTTTACTATATAAGTTTTAAGTAGTCTATTTATGCTAATCTTCATTTTAAAGATTAATTTGCTTATGATAGATACAATACCCTCAAGCAATACTATCAAGTTCCGAACTTGATAGATGTTATGGACTATAGCTTAGAATTCTTAACATACTTGCCAATCTCAAAGTTGTATTTATAATAGAGAGCTTTTTCATAGATTTAGGATTATGATCCACATCTTTGAGGTCTTCTCATTCTACTATTTCTTATATGTCAAACATATCAGACTAGCCATTGAGAGAATTTCAAAATCTATGATGCTCTCCTATGTGTATTATGAATGGTTCCAAAAATCCAAAGATTATCTAATAATCTTGTGTTAATTTGTTGGTCTAGAACATCTTTTAGTTTTATTAGCTCCCACTGTCTTCTGTGAAGACATATTCATCTTCATAGAAGATAAATCAGGACGATAATTATTTCATTATCACCTGGCCAATAAATGTAATGTCCAAACTCTTTGGACATCTCACAAATTTACACTACTCCACGTCCTTTTGGATCCAACTTCTTTGGATCATGTCTTTTCCAAAAGACTAGGATATAACTTGACTTTAATATACTTAAAATCAAGTTTTTCTTATAATTCATATCTCATATGAATTAACTTATCTCCATATCTTATATGGACATACTGACTTATTTGAAACTATACGTAAGATATAAACATCTAATGTTCATACTCGTTTTCACAAGGATATAAGAATTAGGCAAATCTTATTATATATAACACTATATCCAATGAAATGCAATTCCTCATTATATCATATTGCTAATGAAGATTAATTTAGAGAGGATATAATTATTCTTTTAATAATTTGTGTGAATCTCGTACTCAAATATTAATTTCCTTGATCAAATAAAAGAGTTCTAATACTCTTTCCAATTAGTCACTTCATCTTGATCTTCTATATTTCAATCTCTCATATATATTTGACTTGTACTTCAGCAAGTATATACAGTCGAATCTTTCCAAGAGGAAACTATTAAGGTAAGTCAATAGAAATGATTATATGTGGCCTTATTAGACGATTTACATCAGTATGTATAAGTACCAATGATTTCTTATTGCACGACCTAGTGTACAATGTCATAGATAATCAAGAATTATACTGTCATTTTCTATAGGAGACTTGTGAATATTTATCACATGATATGTCATATAAAAAATCTATAGTGTATTGATTGGTTTTAAAATATTATGGAACAACGTTTATTCCTTCTCAGTCAATGTTATTTACTTTTACAATTCTTGTTAATTAATGAAACTAAATAACAATTATTCAGTTTCATATTAGTCTCCTAAAGATATACAAAGATTTACTGTCTCATAGTAACCTATACATCTATGGAACTATTGTTAAGTCTAACTCAACACTTTCATTTTCTTGATTTCCTTTTACTTGTCTAAGTCTGTACACTATTACAGATCTGAGAATCATTTCCAATAACTCATATTGGAGACATTAATTCTCCAATAGACATGCAAAAGTTGATAATAAGAATGTCCGAAACTTCTTACAAGTTTCATATTCTTTTACCTTTACTAATATCTTTATTGGTTGCAGTGGGAGAACTACACATTCTCTCTTTCAGCTGACTTGCCTTTATCATTTTTAGGTGTAGATTCGATCATTTAAGATCTTACTTCTAGTCTTTCTCAAAGGCATACTATGAATATCTCTTCTCCTTAATCTCTCAAAGTAAGAGATTTCATGATTCTGATTAGGATAGTAGCTATCATTTGGTCCTGAAGACATTTTTTATAGTCCTCTACCCAATCTGAATATGAGAAGTATTGGCATCCAGTATGCTAAGTCTCAGATTAATTGACGACATTTCAGTTAATAAAGAAAATAAAATAATTTAAGTAGACAATTCTTATAATTCAATTATGATCTTTTATCTTAAATTATTTTCCACTACTTTTCGACGGATAGTATAACTCTCAGGTATAAGAACGAGAGACTCCGATGGTCTCGTAGTAGGGATCATAATCTCAATGACTTGTAGTACAGCCTTGTGGATAGTACAACAAACTGTAATACAATCAAAGAGTACCCATCTCTTGGGACTTGCAACTCCTTTCAATATCTGATCATAGCTTTGGTCCCCAGACATTTAATGGCCTTGTGGATAGCACAACAAACCATTAATTCTAGTCTAAGCATTACCACTGTTATGAGACGGATATAGATTTGCTTGCAACCCTTGTGGATAGCACAACAAGGTTACAAAGTTCCTCTACCCTAATCAATAGGCATCTTATGCCACAGCCAGAATCTCTCCTTACAATTAGATAGGCCTTGTGGTAGCACAACAAACCTGCCTAAGGTAATTTGAGTTCTATGACTATAATGATGGAGGACCACGCAGTAAGTTCTCAACTACTCATGTTACAGCTCAGACTTTGGCGAGGGTTTTAGATAACTTTTATCTTGATCTCTTCCTAGGTGATAGTTTATAAATATATCGCATGTATATTTAACTATACCTAGATAATAGCAATTGATTCATAATCAAAAGTAAAACATGCATCAACCATATATGTTCATTATGTAATCATGGACAACACGATGATTAACTGGAGCCATACAATTAATCACCACAACTATATAACAATTATATAATCAAAATATGGAAACATATAGGCACTGGTGATATGATCTCCTGTCGCCTTCCTAGTTGCACTTGTGGATCATCCTCGCCTTTCCTCGGCCAGCGTGTTCAATTACAAATAATATTGATTTTTGAATTTTTTTTCAAACACATATTAATTGTAAGAGAAAGCCTTATGGTCGAGTACAATAATAGAGGGAGATAAAATTACATCAGAATGAGGGAGAGAGAGGAAGGCACGCAGGCCTGATTAATTAACATTTAATAACCCACATCACATTCTATAATAATCCACATAATCACACACTATTACATGATATGAAATTAATTATGTGCATGTCTATGACCACCACAAATTTTAACCATTCACACATGATGAAACACATCACATAAAGGCTAAAATTTTGAAAAATAATAATTTTGATTTTCTTAAAACCTGGGTACCAATCAAAATTGGATAATTTGGATTTCGAAAATCTTATTTTCTAATCATGCATTTAAATCTAATTTTAAAACATTAAAACACGTCAACATATGCACACAAGACTAAAATTAAAATTCTAAAATATTCCATGCATTATTTACAACACTTCTAAACTAATTAATCTAACACTTAGATTAATCACAAATCACATTAACAAAAATTATTAATGTAAAATAAGTTAACATTTAGATATAATTAAAAATTCCTTAATAACTCTTATAAAAGAATTTATAATTCTAATTATAATTTCTTAACAACTCTTTGTTAAATACCCTTTTATTAAGTAATATTTCTCAGTAACAATTATTAAAAAATATTAATTAAGAATATTTCTAAATCAATTAACTTAACATTTAGACTTATTGAAATTGTCTTAACAACTCTTGTTAAGATATCTCCAAATTTAAAATTTCTGTTAACAACCTATTGTTAAGAAAATTACCAAGATATTAATGATCACTTAACAACTCTTGTTAATGGTCCTTGAGGTACTAACATTCCTTTAAGAACCCTTGTTAAAGAAATAGTAATTTTCCATTTCAATTAATATTAATCTAACACTTAGACCGATATTAAATAATGAAAAATGTCATGATGTATTAATCTAACTATTTGGATCAATAAATAGTGTATTAACAACAATTGCAAATTCAAATTAAAGATCACAATCTTTAACTTGAACCTCAAAGGAAAAACAAGATTTAATTAAGCATAAGTTTTAAAACAATTTTAAAACGATGCCTTATTAATATCTGTAATATGTTAATTGAATATTAGTCTTAAAACAATTTTAAGACAATACCTCAAATAATATCTTGATAATTGAATTTAAGTTATAAAACAATTTTAAAACTTAATCTCAATTGAATATTTTGTTAATTAAAACTTGAAGATATTCAATATAAGTCTTAAAACAATTTTAAGACAACATTCATTTTAATATTTAGTTAATTGAAATTTTAGTTTTAAAACCTTTTAAAATCAAAATCTTAATTAATTAAACTATTAAGAATGCTTGGGTATTAAAAAGGGGGTATTTGGGTTAAAGGGGTTCGGACTAGGCCAGGCGCACCTGGGCTCGGCCCAGCGCCTAGAGTTAGGCCCCCTGGCTCGGGCCGGGCCGGGGTCAAGCAGACTGGCTTGGGACCGCCGGTCGAGGGTCGCCTGGCTCGCCCAGACTTAGGGTTTCTTAACCCAGCCGTCGACCCCCTCTTTGGTAGGTCCTGCTCCGACGTTGGCAAGATGAGGGCCGGCTGGATGTTGCAGGGGGGGGGGGGGTCGCTCCCTCCGTCCCCGACGCCGGCGGTGGCTAGTTGGTGACCCCCTTTGCCGCCGGTGGCCGCCAAATACGGCGGTTAAAACCAATTTTTACAAACCGTGGCCTCCTTTTCCCACTTCCAACATTTGAAATAATTAGAAAATTGGAGGGGTCACCACCGGCCGCCGGGCACACCTGAGATCTTGGTGACTGGTGGGTATCGCTGGTCATACCAGCAGGCTTATTATGTGGTCTTCCATCACCATGGAACCCTCATCCAAGAACCCACGAATCAGTTCTTCATCCCTATGAAGAACATGACGAAGAATACCCAAAATTTAGTTTTTCTCTACTGAATAAAATTCCAGATCCTATCATGTTCATCCCGTGAACAAACTCCGCAAGAGAAAAACAAATTAATGCATAGAAATTAATTTTAGAATAATACTTTTGCCGTCCCGAAACGGATCAGAGCGGAACCTGGCTCTGATACCACTGTTGTGATTCGTGCAGGACGCAAAGAACGCATCGGAAGCAACAAAAATAATCATGCCCCGATGCCTGCAGATCCGTTTTGGAACGAAAAAATAAAACCGAAAAACCATGTAGTTGTGATCACATCACCTTGCGCGTATTCGAATCCGCGACTGTTTCGGTTCCGTCGAGACGATGCTACTAGCTGCACAAGCGTCTGGCCTCCAGCGGTATCCACATGATCCTCCGCGGTGGTTCGTCCTCGCTCCCTCATCCAGATCAGTACGTTCACTGAAGATCCGTCACTGCAACGACGTCCAAAAATCCGCGGATAGGAATTCCTGACTTTTGGGAATTGCGCGCGGTAGAGACAGGACAACACCCGAGGCACCGAGAGGGGCGCCCAGAGGAGGAGGAGAGAGAGAGGGGGATGGTTCGCCTTGAGAGCTCCTGGAGCTTAGCCAAAGATTTCTTAACAGCACGTATATATATTAAGTCGACGCGACTTTTCATAAATGTCCCCGAGTTAATATAAATCCCACTTAAGTATCACCGACTGAGAATCATTTTGAGTGTGACCCGCTAGGCCCATTAACTAGTTCGGTTTTTAGCCCGTTAAGTCCAATAACATTTTATTGACTTACTGTAATTAATTAATATCTGATATTTAATTAATTACTTAATCAAATTAACTTCTCATGTAAATTCGACCGGACTTCCAATCAAGTTGAGTGCCAAGCAACACCGCATGATCCCCGAAGGTAATGGGGTTCAGCAACCCACTCATGGAACCTGTCCGTTCACAGTTACTGCATGGCTTTAATTCTTCGTTCGCACAATGCTCTAGAGTTAACCTAGGGTATGATCAACTGTCAAACCCCAGATAGTCAACTCACTTGAATCAGACTTCGTTGTACAATATCCGAAAACACCTTTTTTGACATTGTGTTTGCTCTGGCCAGAGACTCCTGCGGATCTATTCTAGAGCATTCTCTCTCCAGTTACCAGAGAGCGAATGATCCTTTATTGAACTTACAATCACCTTCAAAGGTCTTTCGTTGGACCCGATCTTTGACTATTAGAATCTCGTGAATAGGGATTCGTAAGCCAAGGTCAAAGCCTAGAAGTTCACCGACACGATGTCTTTGGTGTCTAAAGTCCAAGGATCAACCACGCCACTGTGATGATGAATCAAGCCGGTTGATAGTCAGGTAAATTACCATTCGACGATTCATATCAGATCAGTTCAGTGAACTCATTCCCAATAAATACCTATAGATTCTCCACAGTGTCTCCACACAAGTGACTAATAAGATCAGTCACCCTCATCATATGAGCTGGAATAACTTGTACTAGTCTTACCGAATGTTTGATGTCCTCTTCAAACATTCTACGACTATGAACAATTAAAAATATGTGTTTATAAGTCATCGGTCTCATTATTATGATCTCATCATAATCCGATGACTATTGCACACATTTAAAGACTTCATTATGCGTACTTATAAATACACCAATTTATATAATAAAATAAATGTCATTTATTAATGAACCATATTATAATAGGTGCCTTATGATTGGCTTAGAGGACACCTAAATCCATAATAGACATCAAATGCACATTGGATGGCGATGGACTCTACCGCCCAAGGATCTAGATGCCAGCAAATCCCGCTGTCCACAAGCAATAGACAATAGTAAGCACTATTGTTGACATTTTGGGCCTGGCCCAATAAGAAGGTTCTGAAAGTGAATTTTGCAATGGGCTAAAGGATTATGAATTGGGGTTCAAGAGGCCTACGTCACATGTGAATGTCCAATTTAAAACCATCAAGGTGTCCAAAATCGGGTGTCTACATGTAAGGATTGAGGTTTCGGATCTAGTTATTGGGTCAGTTTCAATGTCGAACCCCTTGATTTGAGCCCTTGTGGGGCTGGGAGCATAGGCAAGCTCGATGCAGTTCAAACGACGTCTTGTTAGGAAGACGCGTTTTAGAGTGTGCTACGTCAGTGCCACGTAGGCACTACGTGGGCTAGTTTCGGGCCACGAGAGTACGACCCTGGCCTTGTCTCTTGAATGGCGTCGGTGTGGGGTGATGCGTTTTAGTTAGGTTTGGTTTAAACCCACGAACCCTCCCTCCTTTCCCTCATTTCTCTCATTTCTCTCATTTTCTTCTCTCTCCTCTCTCTCTCCGAACCCTTCGCTCTCCCTTCCTCCCTCTCCTTCCTTTCCTCTCCCTCCACTTCATCAAACCCCCTCCCTAACTTCCACCACTACCAACACCATTTCCTTCGTGGCGTATTGCTCTCCAGACGACGGCCGACGTCCCGGTGGAGTACAGCATCCATGGCGGTACCGGCGACAGTTTGTGGCGTGACGGTCCGGCGGCTTGAAGCTCGGAAGAGTTCAAGTAACCAGTAGGGTGACGATCATCGCAATGTTTTGTTTAAAACTACGTTTTTTCTGCTTTGGGGCATGTTTAGGAGATTTTCGGGAAGAAATTCCACTTTTTATACTCGAAAGGCTGGGGGAAATCTGTTAGCGAACGTTAAATGGCGTCTTGAGATAGCGACGCCATTTTGAATGGCGGCTGCTTCCCACGACGCGATTTAGTTCAGATCATCCCGATGCCTAATTTTGTTTCTGTCATGATTAGGCGACTAGAGACAACGACACCTTTTAAAAGGTGACTACCTTACACGACGCGTTTTAGGCCATTCTAAGGCCAGTTTTCGCATGAACCAGTTTAAGAGGCATGAATGACGTCGTCCACGGGCGACGCGATTCAAGACAGAACTTCATTAATCCATATAATTAACATGTGTTTACATTGTTAGATAGTTTGGTTAATTGCATGCTTGAAAACATATACGAGGACGAGGATTTCTACGTGATCAGGATCGCACCGTGTTGCGTTTTGAGCGATCGTGAACCTAGAGTGATAGTTGTTAGCACTTAGGCACCCTGTGTCGGTGTGGGAGTGACACGGTGCCAGTGTGGGAGTGGTGAGGTGACGCCTAGAGAGAGGATCACCTGGTGTACCTCGGGGTATAGCTAGTACTGGTGTGGGAGTGGTACATTCGGAATGCCATTCATACTGGGGGAAGTAGAATCACCTTTAGCCAGGTCAGGTCGGAGTAGCTAGTGTGCTATCTGAGAGGTTGCTGTTTGGTCTCAGCAGATCGGTGTTTTCCGCGTTCGGCCGTGTGACTTGTGCGTTTAGCCGAGATGCTGGTTGTGGACTTCGTGGTGGAGTGGTTTCAGAGTTGTGTTTACTGCTTTATTTATTTAATTGCCTTCATTCGTGTTGTTGCACTTGTGGGTGCGTGAGTGGGTGGTGGGGATTGAAGGATCTCTACTTAGTCTATTTCGATGAGACTTACCCCCTGCGGTTTTTAGGTGATGGTTCTAAACAAGCATAGCGAGGAGGGTTTTGTCTCGGGTTGCGCGTCAACAACCATCGTTCTGGGGTATGCCCCGATGTAGTTGTTATTTCTTTTCAGGCATGTACGCTTAATTACTTCTTTTCAGTTGGAATATGTAATTATTTGCCGAGTCAAGTTGAATTGTAATAATTCTTAATTCCTGCACTTCTTTTATAATTCAATATGATGTGGATGTTTAGTTTAGTTTATCATTTATTTTCCAGACTTATAAAGATCCTGGTTTGACTCCAAATTTTAATGATTCGGTACCCATTTAGTAATCGGATCCCCGATTATAGGGTGGCGGGTCGTTACAATTGGTATCAGAGCATTCGGTCTGGCAAATAAATGAATAACTAGGTTAAATACTAAAATTTCAGTAAATAAATGCATTATCCTGTACAGGCACAGCAGTAGTGTAGGTTTTGGGTTCTAATTAGAAATTTTTGATTCTTGTGACTGTAGGCGATTAGATGGCTCCTAGGAAGAGAGTGCCAGTTATTAGAGAGCAGGGAGATGTTCCTAGTGGGTCTAAGGCCGGTAGGCCGAATATGGAGCGTTTTATGGAGACTATGATGGACACGATGACCAGATATCAGACTCGAGACGCTAGTGAGAGTTCTAGTGCTCGGGGAGGGCCTTCAACTGTTTTGGAGAGATTCCTGAAGCTGAAGCCGCCTCATTTTACCGGTTGTCCCAACCCTGATGAGGTCGTTCATTGGCTGAAGGAGTTGGAGAAGACTTTCAGTACCATGGATTGTGCGGCAGTTGAGAGGACTCTGTTGGCAACCTTCATGTTGAAGGATGATGCCTATGACTGGTGGACTACTTTGAAGAGTTTGTCTTATGCAGATAGGAATCTCAGGGAGATTCTATGGGATACATTTTTAAAGGAGTTCTATGCGCAGTATTTTCCTAGGCATGTCCAGAAGGCCAAGGAGAGGGAATTTATGAAGTTGACCCAAGGGAGCATGACAGTGCTCGAGTACCAAATGAAATTTGTTTCGCTTAGGAGGTTCGTGCCCTTTATTTCAGAAGACGAAGGGCGTCAGACTGAGAGGTTCGTGGATGGACTGAGGTACAACTTGACGAGTTTTGTGGCGTCCTACTGTTGCACAGACTTGGCGTCAGCAGTTAGGTGTGCTGCGGTAGTCGAGGCACAGCACGATCAGTCGGCTCGGGAGAGGGGATTGGTTACTCAAGGGCCGACTTACGGCAAGGGGAAGACAACAGCAATAGCTCCTTCGTCTGGATCGGAATCTTCTTCACTCGGGTCCAAATTCAGGAGGTTCTTCCGAAGCAGTGGCGGCAGCAGTGGCAGCAGCGGTAGTAGCAGACCCAGGCCGAGCCAATAGAGTCAGTCCGTGTCCAGTGCTCAGCAGGAGGCAGCTCAAAGGCTTCCGGCAGCTTGTCGTCATTGTGGTGGTACTCATGGTGGGACTCAGTGTCTTGCTTTTTCTGGGAGGTGTTATACTTGTGGCCAGCAGGACCATTTGGCGAGGTATTGCCCGCAGAGGCATGGTCAGGGGTAGGGACCAGGTGATCAGAAGAAGCCGAAGACCCAAGGGAGAGTTCTTGCTGTCACCAGGAAGGAGGCTCGTGCGTCCAACTTGGTGGAAGGTACACTTTTTGTCCTTGGGAACTCCGCGCATGTGTTGATTGATTCGGGTGCTTCGCATTCATGTATTTTTGAGCAGTTCATAGATATTCTTTTTGCACCCGTTGATGAGTTATCTATTGGACTGATAGTTGAGGTTCCTTTTGGGTATTTCATGTTGTTTTATAACTGTTTGAGTAAGGTTCCCTTGACCATTGAGGGTCATGAGTTACCTGCCCAGCTAGTTGTGCTTGCCATTCGTGACTTTGATGTCATCTTGGGTATGGACTGGTTGGAAGCTTATTATGCCGAGGTGGACTGCCACAGGAAGAGAGTGCGTTTCTCCATTTTGGGTATCTTGGCCTTCTACTTCCAAGGTATTAGGCTCTCTTCTCGTGGTATTCTTATTTCTGCTTTTAAGGTTCAGAGATTGCTTGTTGGTGGCTGTGAGGCTTTCCTTGCCTCGGTAGTTGTAGCTGATGTTAGTAATGGTTCTAGTCCTTGGGAGATACCTGTAGTCTGTGACTTTGTTGATGTGTTTCCTGTGGAGTTGCTTGGCCTTCCTCCTCAGCGGGAGGTTGAGTTCACTATTGAGCTTGCACCAGGTACGGCACCCTTGTTTAAGGCCCCGTATCAGATGGTTCCGGCCGAACTCGCTGAGTTGAAAGCACAGTTGCAAGAATTGCTGGATAAGGGTTTTATCTGTCCCAGTACTTCTCCATGGGGTGCTCCAGTTCTGTTTGTTAGGAAGAAAGATGGTTCTTTAAGACTGTGCATTGATTATAGACAACTGAACCAGGTAACTATAAAGAACAAGTACCCACTTCCGAGAATTGATGATTTGATGGATCAGTTGCAGTCTGCCAAGGTATTCTCGAAGATTGACTTGAGATCAGGGTACTACCAGATGAGGATCCGTGAGGTTGATGTGAGTAAGACGGCTTTTAGGACTCGGTACGGGCATTATGAGTTTTTGGTTATGCCTTTCGGCTTGACCAATGCTCCGGCAGCTTTTATGGATTTGATGAATTGGGTCTTCAAGGCCTACCTAGATTAGTTTGTGGAGGTGTTTGTAGATGATATTTTGATATATTCTTCTTCTGAGAAAGAGCATGCCACACATCTTCAGTTGGTATGACAGGTTCTGAGAGAGCACCAACTCTATGCCAAGTTTAGCAAGTGTGAATTCTGACTAGATAAGGTGCACTTCCTGGGGCATGTCATTTTTGGAGATGGCATTGCTGTAGATCCAGCCAAGATTGAGGCAGTGTTGGACTGGGGCAGACCGACAACAGTGACTGAGATCAGGAGTTTCCTGGGGTTAGCAGGGTATTACAGACGGTTTGTCCAAGATTTTTCTTCAATAGAAACCTCCTTATCGAGGTTGACTCGTAAGGGTGTTCGTTTTTGTGGAGCGAACAGTGTGAGCAAAGTTTTGTTGAATTGAAGGCTTGTCTCACTTCGACTCCAGTTCTGGTGCTTCCATCAGGTTCAGGTGGATTTGTGGTTTACTCCAATACATCTCGTCAAAATGTGGGTGCGGTTCTAATGCAGCATGGAAGGGTTGTGGCCTATGCTTCTAGGCAGCTGAAGAAGCATGATGAAAACTACCCCACTCATGACTTAGAGTTGGCGGCTGTGGTATTTGCTCTGAAGATCTGGCGGCACTACTTTTATGGGGAGAAGTTTCAGGTCTTCACTGATTACAAGAGCCTGAAGTATGTTTTCACTCAGAGGGATCTGAATTTGAGGCAACGCAGGTGGATGGAGTTTATTAAGGATTATGATCTCGACCTTTCTTATCATCCGGGCAAGGCGAATGTAGTGGTAGACGCCTTGAGTCGGAAGACGGTCGTATCACATTTTATGATTCATGAATGGAAATTATATGAGCAGGTTGTAGAATCCTCCTTTAGGATTCCTCGAGAGGCCGATAGAGCCGTGTTGGCCGGCTTGACTGTAAGGCCAGCGGTGTACCATGCAGTGATTGAGGCTCAGAGGGCGGATGCAGAGTTACCACAGATTCTCCAGATACCAGAAGTTGAGTTGTGGAGTGATGGCACGGTTAGATTTAGAGACAGACTCTATGTTCCAATTGAGGAAGAGGTGCGTAGGAGTGTCCTGGATAAGGCACACCGTTCTAGATATGCAGTGCATCCCAGAACGACTAAGATGTATCATTGTTTGAGGAGGCACCTTTGGTGGCCTGGTATGAAGAAGGACATAGCTGAATATGTAGTAAGGTGCCTGACTTGTCAGCAAGTTAAGGCAGAGCACCAGATACTAGGAGGGTTGTTGCAGCCGTTACCAATTCCGGAGTGGAGGTGGGAACATGTGACTATAGACTTTGTGATGGGATTGCCTGTGTCACCCGGCAGGATGGATGCAATCTGGGTCATTGTTGATCGATTGACAAAGTCTGCGCACTTTCTAGCTATTAGAAAGGACTGGTCAGTTGGTAAGTTGGCTAAGTTGTTTGTGGACCGGATCATCTCTCTGCATGGGGTGCCTTTGTCCATCGTGTCAGATCGGAATCCGAGATTCACTTCTAGGTTTTGGAAGAGTTTTCAGAAGGCCTTGGGTACACAGTTAGCCTTTAGCTCGGCTTACCATCCTGAGACCGATGGACAGTCAGAAAGGACCATTCAGACATTGGAGGATATGCTCAGGGCTTGTTGCCTAGATTGAGGAGGTTCTTGGGAGCAGCACTTGTCTACAGTGGAGTTTGCTTACAACAACAATGATCATTTTAGTATCGGTATGACACCGTATGAGACATTGTACGGGCGGCTGTGCCAATCTCCTGTGAATTGGTTCGAGATTGGCGAGAGGCAGATAGTAGGGCCAGAGTTGGTACAGTAGTGTACTGAGGTTGCCAGGGTAGTGCAATAGAGGTTGACTACAGTTCACAACAGGCAGAAGAGCTATGCAGATATCTGTAGGAGACCGCTTGAATTCGAGGTTGGGGACCATATGTTTCTCCGAGTTTCACCCTCTAAGGGTGTGATGAGATTCGGGAAGTGAGGTAAGCTGAGTCCGCGTTATATTGAGCCTTTTCCCATTCTTGCTCGAATTGGGGAAACGGCGTATCAGCTAGTCTTGCCGCCCAGTCTTGCAGGAGTGCACGATGTGTTCCATGTTTCTTTGCTGATGAAGTATGTTCAGGACCCATCTCATGTCTTGGACTTTTCAGAGTTGGAAGTCGCTGAGGACTTGTCCTTTCCGAAATTTCCAGTAGGTATCGAGGATCGCAGGGAACAGGTCCTTCGGAACAAGGTTGTTCCTCTGGTTATGGTAATTTGACAGCATCGCTCCGGAGCCAAGGCAACCTGGGAGCGAGAGGATGAGATGCGAGATTAGTTTTCTTACCTTTTCTCTTAAGTTCTCCTTTTTACCTATGTAATTTTATTATTGGTACTAGTTTTGTTGCGGTAATTTCGGAGACAAAATTCTTTCAAAGGGGGGAGAATGTAAGGATTGAGATTTCGGATCCAGTTATTGGGTCAGTTTCGGTGTCGGACCCCTTGATTTGAGCCCTTGTGGGTGTAGACACCAATTTTGGACCACCCCTTTTGATCATAAAACCGCCTCCATCATTAGCCCTTTATTACCAAAATCCCCTCATTTAGCCATCTCAGCCCACTAACAACTAGGCCCATTAACCAAATCCCGACTCTAGCCACCTTTTCGTGGAAGGCCAGCCAGTCCGCCTTCCACCCCCTTCGAAGGCCACCCCTTGCCTTCTACCTCCTTGGAAGGCCAACCACCTTGCCTTCCACCTTTTGGCCACCTTTTTCACTTTTCACCACCTTTTCGTGGAAGGCCAGCCCCCTTGCCTTCCACCTCCTTCGAAGGCCACCCCTTGCCTTCCACTTCCTTCGAAGGCCACCCCTTGCCTTCCACTCCCTTCGAAGGCCAACCGGGCCGCCTTCCACCACGAGAATGGAAGGCAAGTTGCCTGGCCGTCCACTCCCTAACCACCCCCTTGACCTCGTCTTCCCCACGATCTCCTCTACTCGCCACCCACGTCCCCACTACTCCGATCACTCCCCACTCCGGCGACTGCCGCGCGCACTACCTCCGACCCTTGACCGCTTCCTATTGGCTAAAGGTTGATTTACGGGGATTTAGATCCCTATTTTCTCCTATTTTTTCCTTCATCTATTTAAACCCCCCAGATTCCCTCGAGCAAGGGGGGTTGGAAAGGGGATTAAGAAGGAGTTTCTTTCTCGGAACGGGTCGGCTTTGAGGAGTCGAGCGGGCAAAGAGTCAGAGGGTTGTTTCAGGAGGAACGTCACTCCAAATGGGCTTGTCTTCCTAACCTTCTCTTTACTTTTCACATTTTTCACTTCATTGCATTTTCAATTTCCGTCCATGCCGTAACATTCTCCCTCTTTCACTCTCTTTTTACCTTCAACACATCATTTCACTTTTCACACACGAGCACTTATCTGCATGCATGCATCCTAGAATGACTTAGCAATTCCTATTTACCCCCAGAGGTTTCAAACAAAAAACGGGAGGTAGGTGGCCATAACATATGGTCACCTTCCCTCCCAAACACCCATCCTGTGCGTCTCCCTCTAATTTTAGTTAATTTTTACGTTTGCATGAACGGATCCTACATATCATAGTTCTAATCGGGCTATTTCTTTTCTTTGTCTGTCTTTTTTTTTCAGGGGCTCTTACCAGATTCTGCGCGCGGACTACCGAGCTCTCCTCCTCTGGCCGGCCGGAGGAAGGGAAGGGAAACCACCATCTCCCGCTCCCACAGAACGCGATTACATCCTCACCATCCTGCGGAGCACAGGGACCGTAAGGTAATACTCCTGGCGATCACATCCTAATTTCTAACCCCCCCTTAAATCGCCACAGTGCTAAGATGAACGGAGGAACCCTCGCCCGAAGCCCGCAGCCGCGGCGGGGGACGTTCCGGGTGCCTACAGCCCTCTGGCGATCACGGTGGGACACTCTCTTGCTCGCCGCGCAGGTAAGACAACTTAAAATACAAGAGCTCCTGTGGACGGCCAAGCACTTGGCCGCCCAGGATCCTGAATGGCCAAGCGCTTGGCCGCCCAGACCAGACGGCCAAGTACCTGGCCGTCCAGTGGATCGGACGGCCAAGTGCCTGGCCGTCCAGCCCAGCCCGAACGGCCAAGCACTCGGCCGTCCAGAGCCCAGGACGGCCAAGCGCCTGGCCGTCCAGGCTGGACGGCCGACTGCCTTGCCGTCCAGGCTCTAGGACGGCCAGGTAGCCTGCCGTCCAGGCGCCGGCCTTTCTGGCTGCCTATTTTTTAGTGTCCTTTTTTTATATATCTGATTAAATTTGCACATTCTAATTTGCTTTTTTTTGTTTACTGTTCTCTTGTCTTTTCTTTTCTTTTCTGTCTGTTGGATTGTGGGTTGATTCAAGGGTACTATCCGCACAGGGGTTTTTAAGGAAGAGCCGGCATCACATCTCTAGTCACCTCTCCCGCAGGATCTGACTCTCCACCTGAGGATTCCCACTCGGGTGTGACTAGTCTTATTCTGTTGGGAACCTCCGTCAGTCTCCGCGAGCCAAGGATTCCCACTTGGCTGCCGAGCAGGTTGTACCTAAAACCACCCTATAGGAACCCCGGGTTTGTGTGAGGAATTAATTGAGCCTTTCCATTCACAATCGCTCACCTATAGGTGTCACTGAGAGAATTATTTCAAAATTTAAAGACACCTAACTAAAACTCTGATCGAACAAGTTTTGAAAAATTTCAGGGCTGTTAAGGATTTGAACCTGATTTGTTAGAAACCAACACTCATAATACACAGTTAACCTTCCAAGTGAAATATAAAATATCTTAGGATTTGTATTTCATAATGAACCAAATGTATGTTAACACTGTGTATGATCACATGTATGAGTTTGGTAACAATGTCACACATAACCCTCTATTTGAGATTGAAGAGGATCCACAACCAACATTTGTAGGCATGTTCCAAACACCGGGAGAGGAATTTAGGAGAGGACACTTGGATGAATCTTCTTCTTCAGAAAGTGACCCTATAATGTCCAACAAAACCCTCCGAAACCCGAGTGATGACCCGGAACTTACTGCCGTGTTATCACGATACACCCCTGATCAACTCATCCGGTTGGCCTCTGGTGGCAAAGCTCAAGATGCCACTCCTCGGAGAACTCACTTCCAAGGACCTCCCAACAGAGCGCAGACTCGCATCAATCAGCCAACTCCTACCCCAGTTGCTCCACCCGTCATGCCGATTCCAGTCCCTCCAACTACGCCTCCTCTCGAGCAGAAAGAATTCATTTACAAAAGTGAGGTCGAAACCTATGTGCGTAAGTTCATGGCCGAGAAACTTACCCTGAAACAACCGCACTCTCTCTCGAGCTATTGCAAGCTCCCTCCGGCCTACTTTTCGTCGGGATTCAAAGCCCCCGAGTACAGAAAATATGATGGCACCTCTGACCCTCATGATCACCTGTCATGTTTCCTCATGGATTCCCATCAATGGCTCTACGACAGAGTCCTCCTTGTCCATCTGTTCCAGAAATCCTTAGAAGGTGAGGCCTTAAGATGGTTTTCTTCCTTACCCGCCACAGACCTAATCAATTTTGATATGGTCTCCGAAAAATTCATCACTCAGTTTAGTCATATGGCAACCATGCCTCCCACCTTGGTGGATCTTGTGATGGAGAAGATGAAGCCTGAAGAGGAGTTCACGTATTTTGCTAACAGGTGGAGGGCAATGGCCTCTACGGAAGAAGTGGAAATCCCCGAATCTCAAGCTATCACCATGTTGGTCAACAACACTACCCCGCAGCTTCGGTCTATCCTCATGCTAAGCGAATTTCACACATTCGCACAACTTTATAATCGAGCTCGGGTAGTTCAATCTCAGATCTGGAGTTCCACTTTGTCATCCTTTTTTTAAAATCAGAACAGAAGTAAGAGGATTCTACCAATAGAGGGAGTGACAATCAATGAACAGGTGAGTGCCTTAGGGCAGCCCTTTAGGTCACCCAGTCCTATGTCCAGATCAGACAACCAATCCAATCAGAAACCATATTCAGCAGTTCCCCCTTTCTCCAATGCCAAGATCAATTGGTGGCACATGAAAGAGGCTGCTGAAACCTTGGAAGTCAAGGGCCCTCCGCCCTCTTATCAGGTGGCCCAAGATCCATCTAGCTCTCTAGAAAGGGTAAGCACCCTTGTCAAAAATTTGGAACCAAATGTCGATCATAGAGGACAGTACTGGGAGTATGAAGAGGTTGGGATATGGCGTTAGTGCCCTACTAGGACGACCAAACCTAGAGAGCCGTTGCAAGGAGTCTCCACTATCATCCAAGACAAATCTTTGGTCTTGATACGACCTAGGGAACAACCAACAGCCATCAACCCAGCTACTCTGGTCCAAGTTCCTTCAATTTCAATCAGAGAACCTCCTCCATCCATCTTGTGTCCAACACCAAAGCCAGGTCCGGTAACCCAATTCTGCCTGATGAATTCACCATCAATTCAACCACTAAAATCAGATCAAGAAGTAGACCCCAGTCCGATTGGTGTTACACTGGGAAATCGCATCATTCCCCCCACAAGTCAACCCTTGGACTCTCAAGAGGATTCAGATCTGTCTAAGTATGACATCCTACAGCATCTAGGGAAAACTCCTGCTAAGATGCCAGTCCTAGAGTTGATTGGGAGATCTCCTACACACAGGGAGACATTGTTCAAGTTCCTCCAGCGCATTACACTCAATGAAGATCTTCCTATCAGGGGGGTCACCAATGCCATTCTCTCAGTCACTCAGACACCTACCATATCCTTCACAGATAAGAGTCTAGCACCCCATGAATGCCAATCCCTTCCCTCATGCTTGACCCCAACACTCAGGAGTCACTCATTGGACTCCATCCTGTTGGATATTGGGGCATCAATCAATGTCTGTCCGCTCAAGACCCCCAAGAAAGTAGGGATCGACCCAGAAAAGTTTGAGTCTACTTCCATGATGGTCTCAAATGGGAAACTGGAAATTGGGCCAGTGGCCATGATCTTTGAATTCTACATCCTTAATGCCAAGCCCATATACAACGTCGTTCCGAGAAGGCCTTGGATGGACCAGACCCTAGGAGTGCCCTCCACTAATCATCAGCACTATAAATTCCCATACAATGGGAAGATTGTCAAAATGCAGAGAACTCCCTGTCTTGAGTCTTTGGGATCACTCTCGACTGAACAAATTCCATCTATGATCACTCCTGGAAAAGGGGCAGAACTCATCCTTTCATCTGTTGACTCTCAGCTTAAGTCCCAGCCTAGCATAGGTTGGCAACTTATAGACAAAATGGGGTATAGTTCGGGATCTGGGTTAGGCAATGAAAAGCAGGGAATTCAAGAACCTATCTTTGAAAATCTGACCAGTGGAGGATTCAAATTGGGTTACATACTAACCAAACCAACTGAAGGATCAGGAAAATAGAGTCTTTTGGATCACTTTGTGAAGGAAAGTCAAGAGGTATTCAAGATACACTATCTTGAGGATGAGTTGAAGGAAACAAGCAATGAGGTTCAAAGAGAAGATGCAGAAGAGTTCGGTATACAGCTGCTGTTCTATGAACCAACCACTCAACAAGAAGGAGCCTCCTTAGTGAGGGATGAATAGGTACCCACCGCTCTCATTCCCTTCCTATTTCACACACCTGCCCCTCTCAGGCTTTTATCACCGGTCGTAGCACACTCCTGGGGCAATTCTGCCATCATTGGGTCTGTGTCTCAAGGACCCACCTTTGCAACATGTTTGATTCACCCTCTGAGTCTTGTGCATAATCGCTTAGGGATTGGATAGCTTCCTCTTTATCTACAAGTTGTAGAGGTAAGTAGGTTCTTTCATTTCTAATTAGCAAATAAGTGTAAATATTTGAAAATTGTTGAAAAGCTTTCCTTTGGATAGGAGTCTACTTGAAGAAGTTTTACCCTTAAAAATACAAAAAAAATCATCAAAAATTTTAAAATCTCAAAAAAGTCGAATATCCAAAAAGCATCAAAAATATTTGTAAATGTGTGTATACTTCAATGAAAATGAAAAAAAATCAGAAAAGACACAAAATCCAACTGTCTGGTGACTGCCATGTAACCCCCTGTCTAGGTCTAGTTGCATGATAGGTTGGGTTGACATTAAGGTTTGGCTAAGACTTTGGTCCACCAGAACCTTGGACATGTCTACTTTACTTTCATACGGATCCCTGTGCTCATCATGAGATGCACACACTTGCACGTTTTTCAAAGAGAACCTGTTTAAACTGAGTTCCAAGTCTTTAGTGCACTGTCAAATGCAACCTTTGCTCTTCGTCTCTCGACCGATCAGGACAGTTAACGCCCTTAAACGGTCGAGCTTAGCAAACTGCGGTTCCTCAAAAACCCGATAGATGTAACCCCTCAACAAAAAAAGGGCCCAGAAATGAAATGTAAAGGGCCAGAGCACGTGAAGAAGGCAGTGTCCCCGCAGGCGGAATATCAAATAACCCTGAAAAATGTCAAAAGCATCAAAAAGAAATACAAAAAAGAAAAGGGGTTCAAGCAATCATACAAAAAAGCCTGGTCGTGACCGTGTCTGGCCATGAAATCTACCAAAGGCCTGAAAAGTCAAAATAGGGGCATCTAAGAGGTCAAAAGGGGTCTGCTTTGTCACAACTCCCCCTTTTAACGGTTTTGTCGATCCTCCTGTGAAGTTTGTCTCTAAAATTTCTTCACTTTTTCTCCCTCAAGGTTTGACACGAGATAGCTATCTAAAGACTGAATATCATTTTAAAATGGTTCGTTTTTCGAAAATCGTCACATACTCACATGATTACAGGAGTCTAAAATGGGTGAAGAGTAACGTCGATGTTTCTGGTGAACTAATTTCTTAACCATAATCTCAATGTGTACTCTCGAAAACTTCGGGCTTAGGTCAATGCATGCGCGTCACCAATCGGTGCGACGGCGTCTGATTCCGGGTCAGCGTCGCGCGGTTGACCGTTAGGGTTCCAAGGTGTTCCATCATATACCTTCTAGATTGTGAGGAAAGAGACCCGGGTCGGGCAAATCATTTACCTCGAAAACTTTTTGGGCAAACTTGGTGGTCGGAAGCAGCTGGGAGCTTAAGCATGGCATGACGGTATTGCTATCAGTATGAGTCTTAGCCGGTCAAGGTTAGTTTGAGGAGTCTAGAGGCCCAAATCAATCTAGATGCGTGCTTAGGATACCTAGGAAGTCGAGTGCGCATTTCCCTTTCATCATTCAACCAGCCTAAGTTTGGGCAGTCACTAGGCAGGCGGAATCAAAAACATGTTTTCATCACACACTCCACTTGTTAATATCCGCTATCATTTGCATATTTACTTCTTGCATCAGTTTCGATAGTAACACGGCCCCTTGACCCTATGCGAAGGCTAGGGAAAAGGTAGTTGCTCTTTTGGGAAAGGGGCCGAAAACATATACTACTAACTGTTTCCCCTTCATTTTTGTGCATATAGGAATAAGATTCTATGTCCAAAAGGTGGACACTTTTGCTGTCGAGTCGAAGCCAAAAGCAACCGGATTGGCATTCTACTTTGAGAATGGCCATATCTTCCGTGCTGACTTCGACTCGACAGGGACCTTTGTCCCTCGCTTCCTTGCAGCTTGTCATTAAGATATTGTGGATCATTGATTATTTACATTTATTGATGTGCGTTCTTGCAGCTGCAGGGAATCTAAAGCAAGTAGGATTGAAGACACAGGAGGCTAATAACTTCGGGCGTATAGACTCTGAGTTCCTCTTTAAACAAAAAAATGAGGAGTCTATATTCTCCAAGTTATTCGATTGGCCAATAAATCCCTCCTGTTTGCATTAGGAATTGCATTAGGAATTTGTTAATTTTAAACCAGCATGCATTTGCATAAGCACTCATCCTCGCCTTAGGGGCAATGACCATGATTCATCACTCTGCTTAACCCATTGTCGATCTGTGAGTCTGGCAGTTGTATGTCTGTTAGCCCTTTGAATTGCAAGACCTCTTCCTCTTTTTTTTTCAACACGTGTGCTTGAGATTCTCTCACTTGGCGATCCCATGATGCGTCAGGCCACCGCGCGCCCGTTGTGTCGAGAGTTCTTCAAGTCACACTCCTACACCTTTCATGCTCGAGATCCCCTTGGGCCAGATCGTTGCATCTTGGTGCGCCAAGGCCTCGCGGTTCCAGCACCCGAGGGTCCCACGGACTGTGATTCTCTAGTACTGAACTCTGTCCTTTTTCTTAAACCACTCTTGCAATTCAAATAGCCAGCCTTCATGCATTTGCCGCATTCGCATATCATCCTTGGATATAGCTCATCCTTCTCCGGGCTGTCCAAAATCAGGTTCGATTTCCGGAACACTTATTTATCATTCCGTTCCACTCCACTGCAAAACAGGTGTCCCGGAGGGGCATTTGTAGACACCAATTTTGGACCACCCCTTTTGGTCATAAAACCGCCTCCATCATTAGCCCTTTATCACTAAAATCCCCTCATTTAGCCATCTCAGCCCACTAACAACTAGGCCCATTAACCAAATCCCGACTCTAGCCACCTTTTCGTGGAAGGCCAACCAGTCCGCCTTCCACCCCCTTCGAAGGCCACCCCTTGCCTTTTACCTCCTTAGAAGGCCAACCACCTTGCCTTCCACCTTTTGGCCACCTTTTTCACTTTTTACCACCTTTTCGTGGAAGGCCAGCCCCCTTGCCTTCCACCTCCTTCGAAGGCCACCCCTTGCCTTCCACTTCCTTCGAAGGCCACCCCTTGCCTTCCACTCCCTTCGAAGGCCAACCGGGCCGCCTTCCACCACGAGAATGGAAGGCAAGTTGCCTGGCCGTCCACTCCCTAACCACCCCCTTGACCTCGTCTTCCCCACGATCTCCTCTACTCGCCGCCCACGTCCCCACTACTCCGATCACTCTCCACTCCGGCGACTGCCGCGCGCACTACCTCCGACCCTTGACCGCTTCCTATTGGCTGAAGGTTGATTTACGGGGATTTAGATCCCTATTTTCCCCTATTTTTTCCTTCATCTATTTAAACCCCCCAGGTTCCCTCGAGCAAGGGGGGTTGGAAAGGGGATTAAGAAGGAGTTTCTTTCTCGGAACGGGTCGACTTTGAGTAGTCGAGCGGGCAAAGAGTCAGAGGGTTGTTTCAGGAGGAACGTCACTCCAAATGGGCTTGTCTTCCTAACCTTCTCTTTACTTTTCACCTTTTTCACTTCATTGCATTTCCAATTTCCGTCCATGCCGTAACATTCTCCCTCTTTCACTCTCTTTTTACCTTCAACATATCATTTCACTTTTCACACACGAGCACTTATCTCCATGCATGCATCCTAGAATGACTTAGCAATTCCTATTTACCCCCAGAGGTTTCAAACAAAAAACGGGAGGTAGGTGGTCATAACATATGGTCACCTTCCCTCCCAAACACCCATCCGGTGCGTCTCCCTCTAATTTTAGTTAATTTTTACGTTTGCATGAACGGATCCTACATATCACAGTTCTAATCGGGCTATTTCTTTTCTTTGTCTGTCTTTTCTTTTCAGGGGCTCTTACCAGATTCTGCGCGCGGACTACCGAGCTCTCCTCCTCTGGCCGGCCGGAGGAAGAGAAGGGGAAACCACCATCTCCCGCTCCCACAGAACGCGATCACATCCACACCATCCTGCGGAGCACAGGGACCGTAAGGTAATGCTCATGGCGATCACATCCTAATTTCTAACCCCCCCTTAAATCGCCACAGTGCTAAGACGAACGGAGGAACCCTCGCCCGAAGCCCACAGCTGCGGCGGGGGACGTCTTGGGCGCCTACAGTGGGGTTGGGAGCATAGGTTCTTTATCGGGTCGAGCTTGCAAGACGCGGTTCAAACGACGTCTTGTTAGGAAGACGCGTTTTAGAGTGTGCTACGTCGGTGCCACGTAGGCGCCACGTGGGCCAGTTTCGGGCCACGAGAGTATGGCCCTGGTCTTGTCTCTTGAATGGCGTCAGTGTGGGGCGACGCGTTTTAGCTAGGTTCGGTTTAAACCTACGAACCCTCCCTCCTTTCCCTCATTTCTTTCATTTTCTTCTCTCTCCTCCTTCTCTCCGAACCCTTCTCTCTCCCTTCCCCCTTCTCCTTGCTTTCCTCTCCCTCCACTCCATCAAACCCCCTCCCCAACTTCCACCACTACCATCACCATTTCCTCCGCGGTGTATTGCTCTCCGGACGGCGACTGACGTCCCGGTTGAATAACGACGTTCACGGCGGTACCGGCAGCGATTTGTGGCGTGGCGGTCCAGCGGCTTGAAGCTCAGAGGAGTTCAAGTAACCAGTAGGGTGACGATCCTCGCAATGTTTTGTTTAAAACTACGTTTTTCCTACTTTGGAGCATGTTTAGGAGATTTTCAGGAAGAAATTCCACTTTTTATACTCAAAAGGTTGGGGGAAACCTGTTAGCGAACGTTAAATGGCGTCTTGGGACAGCGACACTGTTTTGAATGGCGGCTGTCTCCCACGACGCGATTTAGTTCAGATCACCCCGAGCCCTAATTCTATTTCTGTCATGATTAGGCAACTAGAGACAGCGACGGCTTTTAAAAGGTGACTACCTTGCACGACGCATTTTAGGCCATTTTAAGGCCAGTTTTCACATGAACCAGTTTAAGAGGCTTGAATGACGTTATCCACGGGCGACGTGATTCAAGACATAACTTCATTAATCCATATAATTAACATGTGTTTACATTGTTAGATAGTTTGGTTAATTGCATGCTTGAAAACATACTCGAGGACGAGGATTTCTATGTGATCAGGATCGCACCGTGTTGCGTTTTGTGCGATCGTGGACCTAGAGTGACAGTCGTTAGCACTTAGGCACCCTTTGTCGGTGTGGGAGTGACACGGCGCCGGTGTGGGAGTGGTGGGGTGACGCCTCGAGAGAGGGTCACCTGGTGTACCTCGAGGTATAGTTAGTATCGGTGTGGGAGTAGTACAGTCGAAGTGTCACTCGTGCTGGGAGAAGTAGAACTACCTTGAGCCAGGTCAGGCCGGAGTAGCCAGCGCGCTATCCGAGGAGTTACTGTTTGGTCTCAGCGGGTCGGTGTTTTCCGTGTTTGGCCGTGTGACTTGTCTGTTTAGCCGAGACGCTGGTTGTGGACTTCGTGGTGGAGTGGTTTCAGAGTTGTGTTTACTGCTTTATTTATTTAATTGCCTTCATTCGTGTTGTTGCACTTGTGGGTGCGTGAGTGGGTGGTGGGGATCGAAGAATCCCTACTGAGTCTATTTCGATGAGACTCACCCCCTACGATTTTCAGGTGAGGGTTCCAGGCAAACGTAGCGAGGAGGGTTTTGTCTCGAGTAGCGTGCCAACAGCCATCGTTCCGGGATATGCCTCGATGTAGTTGTTATTTCTTTTCAGGCCTGTACGCTTAATTACTTCTTTTCAGTTGGAATATGTAATTATTTACTGAGTTAAGTTGAATTATAATAATTCTTAATTCCTGCACTTTCTTTACAATTCAATGTGATGTGGATATTTAGCTTAGTTTATCATTTATTTTTCAGACTTATCAAGATCCTGGTTTAGCTCCAAATTTTAATGATTCGGTACCCATTTAGTAATCGGATCTCCGATTATAGGGTGACGGGTCGTTACACTACGAATGCCCTAGAATCCCCATTTTGCACTGGAGGATTGCAGAGTGATAAATAGGCATTTCGAAAAGACGAACCTAGTTTTGAACAACCCACAAGAGAATGGGCCTTTCGAAAGTAGAAAGTGGATTCAATGAATGCTTAATTATGAGTTATCTGGGTTGCAAGGTTGATTTAAGAGGGAAAGGTAATACCACTAGAGATCACAATCCAAGGGACCTATGGGCGATACGCAACGAGGCCTTGATGCACTAAGGGATGCATGGCAATCTAGTCGAAGGGTATCTCAAGTAGGAAAGGACATGTAGCTTAAATTACAGTCCATGGACCCTTAGGTGATGTACTGCAGGGCCTCAATATAAGGATGCTTGGTGGTCAGGTTGAGAGAACTATAGACACGCTAATTTTGACATCATTTTGAGTAAATTTCATGTCATATAATAATGTCCCAAAATAGTCTGATATTTAATCATTAGTTAATTTCTATTTAATTTTCTGAAATAATTTTTTCTCTAAATAATACCGGGTCAGGAAGACATCATTTAAGTTTATTAATGAAATTCATTTTAACTCAGATTTTTAATCGAATATGAAAAATTCTAAAAGACGTCGGCCTATGCAGACGTGATTTAATGTTTTAATCATATTTCGATTTTTACTTTGATTTTTACTTAATTTGTTAATTAACTAAAAGACGTCTGCGGGGTACGACGCCATTTAAGTTTCCTAAAGTATTTCTGTTTCTTCTTCCTGAGTTTATCTTTATCTTAATTAATCTAAAAGACGTCTCTCTTGGGTGGCGCGTTTTAGGTAATTACATATAATGATGAGCGATCATCTTTTATCTTTTGAAGCTTTTTAGTCAAAAGCTTTCTGGCGATCACACTTAGTTTTTAATAGGTTTTTATTGTCATATAATCAACATAAAATTCATGATTTCACACATCACAATTTGAACACTCACAGCTTTTTGGCGATCACGGTGGGACTGGTCTCGCTGTCTTTTAAACTCTTTTGTTCTTGCTTTTATCAATCGGGCACCCACGGTGCACCACCTGTGTTCCTCGGGCACGTTCTCACCGATCGGTGAGTTTTTAGTTTAATTGTTATTCCTACGTGCACCATGTGCACACCCTTACGGCAAGATTTTTCTCTCCTCGTGAATTGTTTGAAAGTATTGTGATTGTGATATGAATGTGTGTGATTGATTGAGTTTTATTTTGTCTGAATGATAACTCATCTCGTTAAAAATTAAAATTTTGCATGAGCTGATCATTTACTGCTTTATCCTGATAAGTTGAGAGAGAATCGATCCAAAAATTCCATCTTATTTACTATTTTTGCACCTTAAATAGCGCCTAGGAACAGCGACGCGTTTTCAAATCGTGTCGCTATACCCCGACACCATTTAGGCTCATATTCCTGTTGTTTGCTGCTTGAGGTTCTGCGAATAAAATAAAGTTCTGTTTTGAATAGCGTCGGGTTACAGCGATGTGATTCAACCAGATTTTTGTTTTGTTCATCAGTCCTTAGATCTTTGATTTGATTGCTATCTACCCATTATGTATTAAGCATTAGAGGCCATCCCGGTCACAGGTCATACGCACTGGGGCTAACCCCCCCCCCCCCCCCCCCTTTCTCATAGGAACACATTTCTTGACGTCTTCACCTCTTTCGGATTGGGTCGGTCCCTCGATCAGACTAGAGTGGTTGATGTTAAAGACCTCCGTAAGTCCCCAAAATTAAGGTATTCCTCCTTGTTCATCGGGTTAGTTGTACCAATTGAAGTCTTAGGTAGATTTTCATATCGTTGTGAAAAAGAGCTTTAGAATATAACGGTGGAAACTGAATTAAAACTAGGATCTTATCCGTTGAGTGAATTTGTAGTTAAAAGAGTCCAAATAATCTAACAAGGAATCCTAAAACAACGTTAAACATCCATATGTTTGTCTAATATCTGCACAACTTGCCTGCAAATCTTTGTTGAAAAATCTAATACCATGTTGCTTCGATCGGGTAGAGATTTGAGCATGGCTTCAGATGTTCTAGTTAACTACGAGGGAGATGCTAATGCCCCTCCTGAATCTGATTATATTTATGAGAACGGGGGAGATGCTAGTGCCCCCCGTGATCCCCATTCCTACTTATCTGAGCATGAGGGAAACCCCCATATCCCTCCTCCTGTCATTAATGATCAATACAATTCTGGCATTGATCTTCCTCCGCATGTGCATGCGATGTCCAATCCTGTCTTCGAAGGGGCCATTGACCCAAATGAGCCCTCATCCACCAATCCCTCCGATCTAGTTACCGTCTTGAGGGTTTTAGCCTCCCATCTAAATCATCAACAGCTCGAGGCGATCCAATCCATCTTGAAGGGAAAGATACCCTTACATTCTGCTGAACCAAATTTCACAATTCCCCCTGTTATTCCTCAACCTCCTCCCCAGCAAACTTCCTCTATTCATCAGGCTATGGAAGGCCTTCATGTTTCAACTTCTCGGCCGGTTGGGCCACAATTATCCTCTTCAAGGCAACCGGCCAGACCGCCAATGCTAACCTACCAAAATGCCTTCGAGCATGGCGGAAGCGCTGTCGGACCACAACCTTATTGTCCACTTTGTCCCGCATATTCCAGGCAGCAGGTGTATCATGTACCACCACCACCTCCTCCTCAAGTTGATCCAACAACTCAAGCCCTGCTCGCGAAGATGGAACGCATGGATGAGCAGTTCAACAATTTCCAGAAAATGTTGGGAGTCAAGGCTGTGCCTGAGATTAATCTTCCAAGTCTGCCTGTATTTCACTTACCACCTTCAGAAATGCCAGTGTATAGGAAATACAATGGTACTGGTAACTCCTTCACCCACTTGAAGGAGTTCATGTACGAATCCTCCTTCTGACAGAACGATAAGAGGTCGTTGGTATTCCTGTTCAAAATATCATTAGAGGGACCAGCCCTCGAATGGTTCTTCTCATTAGAACCATCTGAGGTGGAGGATTACGATATCGTATCAAGGAAATTTATTCAACGATACCAGGACAGAGTCGCACCATCTCTGTCCATAACTGATCTGGTTGGAGAGAAAATGAAGTCTGATGAAGACTTCATCACATTCGCCGATAGATGGAGGAGTATGGCAGAGAAAATTAAAGATTATATGTCTGAATCCGAACATGTCAAAATGTTGGTCTCCAATGCCACCCCCCAATACAAGTTGGTCCTTGCATTGAACAACCTGACCAGCATGGCGGAACTCTATGAGAGGGCGCGTTACTGTCAGAACGTCTTCAAGGATGTTACATTTTCCAGCGTCTTTGATCCTCACCAACCCAACAGTCCTTCACCTCGGAAGCCTGCCGTGCCAAACTCTCCTAGCACGGGTCCGACTTATATCGAGGTACTAGTTGGCGTAATATTGCCTAGCGGTGCGGCAAGGTTTTCTCATGCGTTAAACAAGCTGCAATATGATTAGAATTCTGCTCAGTTCATTAACGTAGAGAGATACATATTGATTTTATGTTAAAAGTTTACATTTAATTTAAATTATATGGCTTAACTTGATACTTCAAAATAATAGAAAGTTAATTAGTTGTTATGTTGTTGTATATGCTTTCTGTAATATAATAATATTCTGGTAAGTAAAGTATTAATTAAACAAGAATAATTCATTTTTGGCAATCATTACAGTTATATATTTAAATTATTTAATAAAGTTAATATTCCTATTATTTTAAAATATTATATCAAATAATAAGATGAAAGTATAATTACGTCAGCCCCTAAGATGTCGTTATGTAATTTTCAAACTGTCTACTTAACTCAAGAATTGGGGCAGCTGTATCACCTTACTCAGGTTTAAAATGTTCATCTCAGATTTCAGATCTAAAGTTTAATCTAATGTTCAAAGTGTAAGAATGCAAAGACATTTGATAATAGTTAAAACTGTTGTCCCAACATCTTTTATTCGTACCAAAGATATTATTTTGTTTCCATAAAATGCTGAAAATAATAAAAATTTAAACTATTTTATGTTTGATAGACAAACTTAACTCAAATTTGAGTGTAATTTTTTTATCATTATATCTTTTGATAGTAATTAGTTACTAAAAACAAGCATGACGGCTCTTTGCCCATCCCTCGATCTGTTCTCTCTGAGAGTGAGTTGCTGGTATCTCTCCGCTGCAGCTCTTGCCATTGATTTGTTAAACGACCCATTGCTCCTCTCCCTTGTTCTAAGCCAGTGCAACTCAGAATGTCGTGATCGAAGAGGCAAGTGACTGATCAACATAACTTCATCTTCAGTTAAAAAGGGGAAAAAATTATCCATAAATAGTTGAATTAGAGGAGTTTTTTTTGTAAATATGCAGATTTTTGGGACTTGTTTCTAATTATATCAAAGAAAAGGAATCTTTAACTGATCTGAAGTACAGGATGTTCATTTCTTTGTGAACATGGATGGAACCAAAATATTATAAAATGAAAATAAAAGGAAATTAAAAAAATATGATTCTTCAAGTAAATGTCATGTACTTCACCCTTCCCCAAAAGGAGACCCTTCGTTACAAACCCACTGCACTACCCCTCCATTTGTCAAGTATAAGAGTTAACAATGTGTCGTATGTCCACAGCTTCCACAACAATGGGGAGATGTCTTTGTCTCTGAAGTTGAACGTGAGCAAATGTTTAGACAAATCAAATAGCTCAACTCTGATTACTGTGAACTTTCATTACAATCCAAGTAGTAGCACACCTTGTCGCCTTTTAAGGCCAAGGCCAGAATTTTAACAACTGCATTAATGTATGAATTTTTCTCATGTATCAAGATAAGTGGATCTCCATGTTCTTACCAAGAGAAGGGAATACTGAGTCATGCTTGCCTGTTAAAGCTTGCAACTTATCAGTTGATAAGTTGACATACACGAGTACAGAAAAATCTTGGTTAAAACAAGAAATATGTGAGAGCAAATTAATGAAAAGCATACAAACAAACCCAAGGTTGCGAGCAGTAAACCAAGAATGGAGAACCTGGATATATACCAGAAAAATTGATAAACAGCATTAGGGCAATTCAAAAACTTGACGGTCAATGAATCGAAATCTAGAATCATGTAATGGGAACAAACGGGAGTGGTCAGGTGGCGATGACAACACCTAGTACTGATCATTCTCCAGCTGAGCCAATCCTAGATAGCACCCAATCATATTTAATCGCATTATTTCCAGCCAGGAAGCTTTCTCTCACTGTCCCTAGCATTTGCCTTGCTCACACACTTTCTCCGGTGGCAAATAAATGACTGTTGATGTTGTACAACAAACCGAAATGGAATAGAACTTGCTTGCACACTCTCATAGTAGCAATAAGAGAAGAATAACTCATTATTCCGCAAATAAGACTAATTCTACTTTGATATGTGGAATTAGTTATATTTGTCAGAATTGCTTATTCCTTTGCGCCGATTTGATAGGAGAATAAGAGAAGAATAGGAGGTCTTATTCTTAAAATAAGACTAATTCTAGTTTGATCGGCGGAGTAGCTTATACCGAAGTTAGAATTCTAGAATAAGGAGAATAAGCAATTCGACCTTAGATCCAAAAATTGTTTATTCTGCCTATTCCGCTAGTGGGCCCCACACCACTATCAAAGTGAAACATCCCTTATTATGATATAAGCATAATTCTGGATAACCCATTCTGGTATAGTGAAATGCCCCATTATGCGAATAAGGTTAATTCCACTTTGATATGCAGAATTAGTTATATTTGTCAGAATTGCTTATTCCGGCTCCACTTTGATAGGAGAATAGGTTATTCAGAATTACCTATATTGGATTGCTTGTACCAGAATAAGGGGCATTTCACTTTGATAGTGGTATGGAGCCCACCAACGGAATATGCATAATAAGTAATTCTATCTATTCAAGAATAAACAATTCTGATGAGTATAAATAATTCCACGTATTAAAGTGGAATTAGACTTATTCGCGGAATAAGGAGTCTTATTTTTCCCTTATTATGCTATCAAAGTGGGGCGTGAGCGCCGGTTTGATAGGAGAATAAGAGTAGAATAAGGAGTCTTATTCTTAGAATAAGACTAATTCTAGTTTGATAGGTGAAATAGTTTATACAGCATTAGAATTGTTTATTCTTCCTATGCCGCGAGTGGGTCCCACAAAACTATCAAACTTAAATACTCCTTATTCTAATATACGTTAATATGGATAAGTAATTCCAGATAACCTATTTTGCAAGCAAATCGGGACTGAGAGTAACATTTGCTACACGCCCTACTTTGATTGCAAAATAAGTTATTCGGAATTACTTATCCGGAATAGCATACACTAGAATAAGAGGTGTTTCAATTTGATAGTTTTGTGGGGCCTACTGACAGAATAAGAATAAGCAATTCTTAGGTCTAGGGTGGAATGGCTTATTCTCCTTATTCTGGTATAAGTAATTCTGATGCAGTATAAGCCATTCCATCTGTCAAACTAGATTAACTTTATTCTAAGAATAAGAGACTTTATTCTTCTCCTATTCTCCAATCAAAGTGGCGCGAGTCAGTGTAATGGGTTAAAATCTTTTTTAATTTTTGAAAGCTTTTTAGGTGGGCTCCGAGGTATCTACATGCCTGTATAGGCCGATCTCCGATCGGACGATCTAAAAAATATGCATAAACATTTATTTGGTTTGGCCCATTAAAAGTATTTTTATTATTTATTGGAGCTCGATCTTTCTATTTTTTAGATTTTTTGGGTCATCCAATTAGAGATCGGCCTATACAGATGTATAGTAAGGGCAGACTTAAAAAAATCAAACAATATTTTTTTTGACCCCACTGCACTGACCCTCAGTGCACTACAAAGGTCAGTGTGGCAAGTGTTACTCTAACCCTAAACCTCTTGCCTCCTCCTCCCTCCCCGCATCCAACGGCGGCCATTTTCATCTTCCTCGGCTCTTCCTCTTCCTTCCATCCCCCTTGCCCTAGTGGCAGATATAAGATATATTTAGTGGGGTCACAAGATCTTACTGGATTTTGTAAAATTTATTAAGGTCTTCTAATTTTGACCTATTAGAATGGTTGGCCATTGATTGCGGTCTATTAGAGTAACCCTACTAATCCATTCATTCCGATTCAATAAAAATGACCTCACTAATCTACTATCCCCGTGATCCCACTAAATAAAATGTTTGCGTCTGCCGCTGCCTTTGCCTCCACCCCCACTCTGACTCCCTCTCTTCCTCCTCTCCAACACTCCCTTCACCTCCCTCCCCCGATGCCAAGCAGCGTTAATTCGTGGGACGAGGGGACGGGCTCCTTTAGGGGAGACGCGTGGAAATTCAGCTTTGCCAACTCCATTCTAACGTTCAATATTGGCAATGCCGAATTTTATGTCACCATCCATGCCCATCATGCACCCGGACAGACGTATGTGACATCTGTAATAGTTAGTAGTGTCAGGTGACTATTTCTACGATTTTATTTAAAATGTGATTAAATATTTAAATATTTATTAAATTATAATTTAAATTAATCTGCAATTCTGCCAACAAAAATAATGCTTCTTCCTACTTCAGACTTTTAACATGGGCATCATGGACCCATTCAATGAGATTAAACCTCTCACGTCCATTGTGACATCCAGAATGAGAAGGCTAGCAGAATCTTAGGGTAGAAGTAGGCGTTGCTGATCATCGACTCCAATGGTCTAAAGGGTAACGTACTTCTGTTTGCATTGCTGCCTGAGATGTCATACATCGCGTCACACGATGTTACAATCTTAATACTGAACAGTCGTCATCTCATACACCCACTACAAGGAAGATACGTTTTGTCAGCGAGTATATGTCGACGGCTAAAAGCACTTATTGACAAATAGCGTATTAGTCGATGGCCAAAGCAGAACCGCTGACAATAGACTTATATGTCGACGGCTTAAGGAATCGTTTACACATACGTAATATATGTCAACGGCTGTAGTCTAGCCGCTGACATATGTAGCATATATGTTAACGGCTACTAAAGATCCGTCGACATATGTAATAAAAAGAAAATATAAGTTTAATTAAAATGATATATCCACGGCTATAAGTTTAGCCGTCGACATATCTATTATATGTCAACGGCTAAGCTTATAGCCGTAGACAAAAACCATAACCCTAAATCCCATTCGTTCACAGCACCCCCCCAAACCCATGCAGTTTCCCCACGCCGCCGTTCTTCGATCTCTCTCAGCATCGGCAACCCCGTCGCTGCCTCCAGCCGCCGGCGACCCCATCGCCGCCTCCAGCTGCCCGACCCCATCGCTGCCTCTGGCCGCCGGTGACCCCATCATCGTCGTTGGTTCTCTCCAGGTTGCGGCCAAGTAGCCCCTTCGCTGAGCTCCTCATCTTCCGGCCGCCCTTATCTCGCTGGTTCTCCTCGGTGGGACTCCAGCCAGCCGCCAGCCTCAATTACTTTTCCACCCCCCACCTGACCTTAACGCCGCCGTCGCTGCTCGTCTCCACGGCCACCGGCCATTGGCCATCCTCCTCAAGCCACCGGCCATCCTCCTCAGGCCACAGGCCATCCTCGTTTCCACGGCCTGCTGCAGGTATACTTTTTTAAAAATCTTGATGCTCTTATACCTTATTTTAGGACTGGGGTATGTTTGAAATAAAATGAATTTCAAAATCATGATGCTCTTATACCTTGCATGTGTTGGAACATTGCGGGGGTGGATGTCATTGCAGTTGTGGAGGAATTTTTCAGAAAACCATATATGATTTTTTTTTTTTTTGTGATGAGTATGTCTCACTCTCTCGATGATATTGACACCGTCAAGCATGGTCAATTAGTAGTCTCTCTGGGCGTCTTGTATCCTCTTTTTGGACGTACTATTGCATCGGTCAATTGTATGGTTTGTGAGTTTTTTTTGGGTATGTTTCTTATCTCCTCTTCATATGTTAATATAAACTGCATGGCCTCCCCTTAATTTGTTTTTCTGCCTAATATTAGGGGGGTTAGGTTAACCTAATTATAACGTTATGGCCGAGAGTCAACATGCAACTGTCATTGATGTTAACAGGTGTGTGATGACTCATCAAGATGACGGTGATAAATGGATGTAATTTTTTATTTTTTAGAAAACATAAAATATCTTTATGTTTCCCATATAAAGAACTTTTTCCCTCTTCAAGCATCTTCGGCAAAATATTTGATAGAAGTTATTTTGATTTACTCTTAGAATATGGAAATTATTACACAAAAATAAATCTAATTAACCTTGGACCTCGTACTAGCCGAACTCCGCTCTAACCTTATTCTTTAATTAAACTCAAACTCAGTCTTCGATCTGAAAAGATTTGTTGATCAAGATTCATTGGTTTAACCACTTAGAACTACCCATGAGATAGATAACATCACTTTTACATATGTATAGTCTAATATTTAATAAATTAAGCATTTAAAAGAAAGAATATAATACTATATGTTGATATAGTTTTAAAAAGCCAGTAGTTGTGATCGGGTTGAGTCAGATTTAAAAGTGATTAGAAACAAAAAATATCTAGTAAACGACTTCTAAGATCTAATATTTTTTTCTTAAAATAACTAAGTTGATATATATCCATGAGTAGTACTCCATATACACTATCTCGAATTAAAAGTTATTCAAAATTATAGATTTTCATTAAGTTCTATGGTCATTTTTAAAAACCTCATTTATTAATTCATATATAACTTGATCCAATTGCAGTGTATAAGAAATGACTGAAATGTGCATTTGCGATAAAAATGAGCTAGATATGTGTATACATTATTACTATATTTTTTTTCTGTGCTCAGTAAAAGGAACAGACTATGATACTGTGGCAGGCGATTTCCATCACATGTTATCGGCGATATTAAATAATGAAAGCCTGGTATCTAAATAAAGGATCAGATCCATCTCTCAAGAAAAGGGGTCAATTTTTCGGCGGAAAACATTTATTTTGTTCCATATGTTGTCTAAATTAGAAACGCTATCAACTTTGTGCAACATATTGATAGAATTATGAAGGATTCTAGAAGCCCCAAAAAATGGACTAAACAAATTGTTGCAGGTTGATACAAGTTGCTCATAGAAGGCTGTGGATCCTTTTTATTATTATTATTTTATTAACTGTCCAATTAAAAAATGGATAGTATGGACACTGAGTTGAGGGCAATTTTTTTCCTTGTACAGCAACACCTTGGACATTGCAATATATATAGATTGAAATGTCCGAAGCATTACCAGTATTTCACTTCCCAATGTGGACTGAACGAGACCAGGAGTGAGCTATGCTTTGATTAATGTTATGTCTATACTTTATAATCTGTATACCGTGTATATGAATGTGGATGTGAGACGTATGTGATTTGATATTTACTGTGGATACAAGTAAGTTTTCTTGCAGGTACGGCTGATGATGTAGATGTGTATGCATGTATATGTGGATGTGGTTGTGGACATGTAAATACAGTTGTGTATGTGGATGTGGTTGGGATTTTTTTTATTTTTTGCTCGTTTTAAGACTTTTGTTATGATATATGTTTTTACTGTCTTTTGACAGTAATGACATATATCGATCATAAAGTCTTGAATTGTCCTGTTGGACAGTCTGTGGATATTTGATCATCCAATGTTCTTTATTATATGTGCTTCATGATTATCTTAAATTTTCGACAGTATCTTCTCATTCTTCTCTAATATACCTGCTAATTTTAACTACTTTTTTTGTCACTTGTAGTTCATACAAGTGACTTTTTTAGAAAAGTTAAAACTAGTAAATAATGATGGTATATTGGAGAAGTGTGGGGAGGTGCTGCCGAAATTTTAAGATAATCATAAAACACATATAATAAAAAACATTAGATGATCAAATATCTATGGATGGGCATGTTATGTGATGTAGGTATCCTTTTTTTATAAGATTGTATGCAATCAGACAGGTGTATAGGTGCGGAAAATTTATAACTTTCAGAGGAGATGTTGCCTTTTTTTTTAGAAATGTGTATATCTATGTCTATAAATCTATCAACTTATCTATTTATATCTTTCTATCTATTTACCTAGTTAAATATCTATATATCTAGGTCTTCTATCTACCTATTTATATAGTTAAATATGTACATATCTATGTATATATGTAGCTATCTTGTTATTTATATATCTATCAATTTATTATTTATACCTTTCTATCTATCTATGTAGCTAAATATCTATATATCTAGGTCTTCTATCTATCTATTTATGTAGTTAAATATGTACATATCTAACTACATATCTAGCTATCTTGTTATTTATATATCTACTTTCTATCTATGTAGTTATCCTATCTTTCTATCTATCTATTTGTCTCTATAAATCTATATCTATGTAGCTATCATATCTATCTACCTATTTATCCTATCTATATAACTACTTTTTATCTATCTAGCTATCCTATCTTTCTATCTATATATCTATCTCTATAAATCTATATCTATCTAGCTATCATATCTATTTATCCACCTATCTATATACGTATCTATCTAGTTATGTATGTAATTATCTTATCAACCTATCTATTTATTTATCTATCTATCTATGCATATATCTATCTATCTATATATGATATTTACATGTGGATACAAGTAACTTTCCTTGCAGGTACGGATGTGGATGTGGATGTGGATGTGTATGTGGATATTATGTAATGTAGATATCATTTTTTAATGAGATTGTATGAAATCAGACAGGTGTACAAATATGAAAAATGTACAACTTTTATGGAAGATGCTGCCGATTTTTTTTTAGAAATGTATGTATCTATGTCTATAAAGATAGTTATCTATCTATTTATGTATTTAACTTTTGTTAGTAGCACTTTTGAATTAATTGAATATGATGACGATCTATTTATCTTTGCAGATTCTTTGTGTGTGTGTGTGTCTTGGGTATTGTGTGTAAGGCGATGATGATGTACTTGACTTTGCGGCCACTGCAAGCCATCTGCTAATGGCATGACAACTCTGGACGGCTCAGGTGGGCAATTGGATTGCAGTCGTTTGTGCGGATCGCTGAAGCATACGGAAGCCCCTAGGGGCTAAAAATATTTTCCATATGAGCCTCCGGTTTTCCCTCTCCTAAACTTTATAGAGAGGCCACTGTGTGTGTTTGTGTTTTGCATGCGTGGATAATGTATAAGTTATTAATCGATCACATTTGTTAATATATTGGTTAGAGGATACATACAAATTGCTGGACTTGATAAGAATTGGATGAAGTTTGTTCATAATTGAGGAGATCCTAGATATGAGAGAGGGGTAGCTGAGTTTTTGGACTTTGCCTTTCATGAAGATAGAATAAGTTTTAGGCATGGACAAAACAATGAATTGATACAGTGTCCATGTCGAAATTGCCTTAACGGAGTGAAGTTGACCCGGATAGATGTTGAAATCCATCTTAAAGTCGACAGAGTATGGGTGCATTATACAAATTGGGTGTGTCATGGAGAGACACTATTAACTGATATGCTCAGATATCAAATCAACATCCCTACTGTAGAGATGATTGAACAACAACAATCTTTTATTACTGATAGTACAATTGAGATGCCACGTGACTTGCAAGAAGCTAGAAGTGTTATTGCAGAAGAAGAGCATAAATCGAATTCCAAAGCGAGAGATTTTTATAAACTATTGGAAGATGCTGAAATACCATTGTATCCTGGGTGCCAAAAGGTTTCGAAGTTAACATTTCTTTTAAAGTTGTTGCATATTAAGATACTGAATCAGGTGAAGGGAGCATGTATAAATATGTTTTTTGAATTCATCAGAGAAATATTACTAGAAAGAGCCAATGTACCTCAAACATGGTATGAAGCAAAGAAGATTATTAAAGATTTGGAGTTGGGATACGAGAAGATAGATACATGTCAGAATAATTGTCTATTATTTTGGAAGGAAAATGAAGATAAAGATCGGTGCCCACAGTGTGATGCACCGAGGTATAAGGAAAGTATGCAAGACTTAAACAACCAATTACAGAATGAGAACAAGAGACTTGCCAAACGAATACCTAATAAATTTTTGCACTATTTTCTATTGAAAGATAAATTGCAAAGGTTGTTTATATCATCCAAGATAGCCAAGTGGTTGACATGGCATATTGATGGTCGGACTCCTAAACAAAACAGAGAAATGCGACATCCTGTTGATTCTGAGGTATGGAAACATTTTGATAATTAATATCTAAATTTCACTGCAGAAGCTCGTAACTTGAGACTCGGTTTAACAATGATGGGTTTAACCCATTCGGAAATATAAGCAACAACTATAGTATATGACCTGTAATGACAGTTGTTTATAATTTGCCACCGTGGATGTGTATGAAATAAATATTTATAATGATGTCATTACTCGTTCCTGATCCTAAAGATCCGAAAAATGACATCGATGTGTACTTACAACTACTAGTGGAAGACTTAAGAGACTTATGGGAGAATGGTGTTGAAACATATGATACCGCAAAAAAACAGAATTTCAAGATGCATGCTGCCGTTCTTTGGACAATAAATGACTTTCCAGCATATGCCAATTTGTCTAGATGGAACACTAAAGGAAAATTTGCATGTCGATCGTGTAATTATAAAACATGTTCAAGATGGTTAAATAATTGCCGCAAATTTTGTTACTTGGGGTACTGACGTTTTTTGCCATTGCATTACAGATAGAAGAAAAGTAATTACAAATATAAATTTGATGGTACAATTGTATGTGATAGACGTCCAAGAATTCTGACAGGTTTAGAACTGTGGAACCAACAACAGAGTCTTCCTTATCTGAAGTTCGGAAAAAAGTTCAAGAAAGATATTGTAGACTTGAAAGGATGGAAAAAAATGAGCATTTTATTTAGAGAATTATCATATTGGTCAAGTCTTCTGATTCGTCACAATTTAGACGTAATACACATCGAGAAAAATATATGTGATAATTTGTTGGGTACTTTGAACCTTCTAGGTGGTGAAAAAAGTAAAGACCACTTACAAGCATGGTTAGACCTAGAAGGCTGGAAAATACGACCAGAATTTCATGTGTCAAAGGACCCCCAATACAAGAACAAGATACCAGCAGCAATGTACACACTAAACAAAAGACAACAGTCTCTTGTGTGTGAATTCTTAAGTAACATTAAAGTTCCAAATGGATATTCTTCTAATTTATCCAAAAGTGTAGATATTACGGGTCGAAAGCTGACTGGGTTGAAGAGTCATGATTCTTACATCTACATGTAAGTATTGCTGCCTTTGTCAATTCGTGACATTGTACATGAAGATGTGACTGATCCGATTACGGAGTTGAGTATGTACTTCAAAGAAATATGTTCCAAAGTTTTTGTACCTGAACGTTTAATCAAATTAGAAAGTGATATCGCAGTGACATTATGTAAGCTGGAACATATTTTTTCACCATCTTTTTTTGATGTAATGATTCATCTGATAATTCATTTGGCATATGAAGTAAGAATTGCTGGTCCTGTTCAGTATCAGTGGATGTATCTGTAGAAAGATTTTTGAAAAAATTGAAAGATTATGTCCTTAATAAGGCACGTCCAGAAGGTTCAATTGTAGAAAGTTATCTTGTTGAAGAAACGATGTCATTTTGTTCGAGTATATGGATGACATTGACACTCAATTTAATCGGAGAGAAAGGAATTATGATGGAACTGTTAATGAGACTGATGATGAAAGTTGTTCGATTTTCAAATGTCCTGAACGTTTTCTCAAAGGAAAAGTGGAATCTCGTTTACTATCTGAAGAAGAAAGAGATTTGGCCCATATATATATTTTGAAACAGATTGAACAAATAGATCAATTTTTTTTCTGAATATAAACAACAAGTGCAAACCTCAACTATGGTGGAGAAAGACTTTCTGAAATAGTTTCAAAGTTATGTTGAATAACTGAAAGAAACAAATGATCCTCGTTGTACTCATGAGATCGAAGTTTTGTCACAAAGACCTTCGAGATTTGCATATTCACATTCGGGGTACATAGTAAATGGTTTTAGATTTCGTATCAAAGACATTGATGATACTAAATTGACTCAATTGTCTAGAATTATTGTGAACGCGGAACTTGAATCTAGATGTGATGGATACTATGGACATCTGATTGATGTCCTCGAAATATCTTTTGATCATGAAAGTCATATTGTACTGTTTAAATGTGATTGGTGGGATGTTTATAAAAACGACAAGAGATTTAAGATCGATAAGTATGGAATTGTCAGTCTGAATACACGTTTTAAACTTAACACAAATGAATCATTTGCTCTTGCAAATCAAGTAGAACAGGTGTTCTATGTAAATGATAATACAACAGTATGGTGGATCATTCCTGCTAGAGCACAACAGCAAGATTATTATAACATGTAAGGTGAAGCAGCTGAAGATGATACATTATATGTTGAGGAAGTCTATCAAGAAAACTTAATTGATATTCCTATTAGGGAAGAAACCATTAATGTGGATATTAGTGAAGGAATTAGCATAAGAGTAGGTGAATACTTGGTGGTTTAGGTGAAGGTAACTTTCAACGACGTTTATTTTTTATCTATTTTTACTTCTAACTTTAATCTGATACGGTAGGATTTGAACAGATGGCTTCAGGTAGTGGCTCTCGTGGCTTAAGTAGTGGTTTCACACTCCGCAAGAAGCGGAATGCCTTTCAGCAGTCTATCCATGAGCATTCGACCTCTCAGGCTATTACCTCTCAGCAACTTATCATTGAGCTTCCCACCTCTCAGGCCCTTTCCACATGTCAGGCCCTTGCTTCTTAGCTTGTTGCCTCTCAAGCCGCTGCGGCTCAGACATCTACATCTGTATCCACATCTTCATCTACAATAGGTATGAATTTTAATTTTATTCGTTCATTAAATTGATATTTTTATGTTTATAATTTAACATAAATGTCTTTATCATGTATGTTTAAATAGATCCATCTTCTACGCAACCTTGGGGTCGAGGACATGGCCGTTGGGGTCCAACCAGAGGTGTCACCGATGGGAGATTGGAGCAAGGTCAACGATAGAACGTGCGAGTGATCAGCGGTTACGGTGTTGACGAGAAGGGAAGCAATTTTGTATTCCGCATGGGCGTTGTGGCAAAACTTCATTGCAAGATATGACAAAAAAAAATTGTTACTCTTCCTGCAGCGAAACAGGCTGCAATGTTCAGAAATCTCAAGGTAAAAATATTTAAAGTTAATTATATATTTATTAATTTTTTATGACTAATTAAGTTAACGATAATGTGTAGTTGATATATCAGTGGGACCGAACTCCCGAGACAGATAAGGAGATGCTTATGCACATGACCTCAATGCATCGCAGCTGGCGTGATGTTTTGAAGAAAAGAGTAAATAAAAATTTTCTTATGTTCATTTATAATATATTTTTATATTATTTTTTCTTATGTTCATGTATAATGAAGTCAAACTGAAATCATTTCATAATTTTATATGGGAAAGACTTTGGCGGATGCAATTGCTTTCATACCGGCGGGTGTTGATCCATCTGATTGGCAGACGATGTGTGAGAAATGGAACACGTCATATGAGCAAGTAAAATAATAATGAACTTTGATCATTTATGTTGATTTGTTCGATATAAATTTGACAACTAATATTTTTTTTTCTGTAGAAAATTGTTGATCGTAATAAGGAAAATCGCTCCCATCAGTCTATACCATATAGGCGGGGTCGGACGAGTCATTATCAATTGAAGGATGACTTTGTAAGATTTTCATTTTATTATTAGTCTTTCTATATTATTAAGTTTTTATTACTTATTTTTTTTTAACATAATTTGAACAACATCGTGTTCATCAACGTAATCTCGAACGTCTTGAGATGTTCAAGATGGGTAAATGTAAGGATCTTCCAGACGGTAATAAGCAATGTATAGATGAGGAGAGTAGGAGTCGATACGTAAGTCTTTCTATCATTTGAATTATTATTTTTAATAATTCTTATTAAATTTAATATGTATCACTAATAAGAACTTTAATTCTTTATTTTTTAGGAGATGATGACTCAATTAACCACTTCTTCTTTAAAGAGTGATGTTGGGAGTACTCCTATTTCTGCTAAGGATGCATTCATTTCGATTATGGGAAAAGACCGATATGGCCGTGTTCGTTGTGCGGTAAGTCGAGAGACGTTACGTACATGGTATGGACCAGGAGAAGGGTCCAGCTCTTCCTATCAACAGAACTTTGAGGAGCAAGCTGTGGAGATGCAAACTATGAAAGAAAAAATCAAAACACAGGGAGAGGAGATGGAGTGGATACGCAAACAAATGGCAGACATGAGCGTATTTATGAGCCGATTTTAGGCAATGCAAAGTCCTACTCAGCTTCAGATAGCTACTGTAAATGAGGATGACGCCCAAGACGAATCAAATGATGAGGGAGATGATTTTGATAGTGATGACGAAGAGTAAGCCGATGATAATTGATACATTTAGTTATGGATGTGTAATGTAAATTTTTCGTCGATGTGTTTATTAATTTTATGTGAATGTTTATTTATGCATGTAGATGTACTTTTTTTACGGTTTCATGAATGTGTTTATTTGAAAGTGTGAATGTACTTATCTGTACATATGGATGTGTTTATTTGTGTATGCTTGTATGGATATTTATGTACAAGTCTGTGTATCTACAAGTTTTTGTATATTATTTTAATATTTTAAAATATTTTTTTTGTTAGTAGCTATTTGTCAGCGACTAAGGCCGTTGACAAAAGGTTCTGTGCACATATGTCTACGGCTACAAATCGTGAACATATATAGTACATTTGTCAGCAGTCTCAGTTGTTGACAAAACCTTTGTCAGCGGCTGGTAAGCCCTGGACAAATGTCTTTGTCAGCGACTATGCAGCCGTCGACATACAACATTTGTTAGCGGTTAAAGTTGTTGACAAAAATTTTTGTCAACAGTTAGACAGTCGTGGACAAAAGTATTTGTCAGCGGCTACGCAGTCGTCGACATACAACATTTGTCAGCAGTTAAAGTTGCTGACAAAAACTTTTGTCAACGGCTAGACAACCGTTGAAAAATAGTATTTTTGTCAACGGCTTACAGAAGCCGTTGACATAAGTGTTCTTTGTCAGCGGCTTTTATTTGTAGACATATATTTATATGTCAACGGTTTCTAATAGCCGTTGACAAATATATGCCAACGGGACTTTTGTCCACGGCTTTGTCAGCGGCCGTTTAACCGTTGACATAAATTTTTGCCAGTGACTGTTTAGGATTTGTCAGTGGCTCTTAGCCGCTGACAAATCCTGTTTTCCTTATAGTGGCTCCTCGAGGGCAAAAGAGAGGACTCAACCCGTAATGAAACATGTTCAGTAAAGTCTATCTATAGTTATGTTCTAGGATCGAAAATACAAAGATTCTAGAACTATACCACATGCTCATCGCTCATTGAGATAACGAGAAATAAATGAACGAAGCAAACACGTCAATAAGCGAAAACGCTCATGTTCAAATTTGCAATAATTTTTGGACAATTTTCTAGCCAAAAGTTATACCATCAGCCAAGGCATAGACTCGGCCCTTGTCCCCATAGAATTGAATAAAGCATCCAAGGTACAAAAATGCACTTGTTCAAAACTGCAGCAAGTTTTTGACACTTTTCTAGTCTTAAGTTACACCATTAGCATGAACATTAACCTCAGCTCTTGCTGTCCTGTTCCAGCACATATTGTTTCTTCATTTCTTCTAATACTGAGTCATTTGTGCTGCAAAAGGATGACAGAAATTCAGCATCAATACAAAACTCAAGATGCAACTATCAGCAGTTTGTTACAACCACCAAGAGATCAGGTTAAATTTGGGAGGTCAGACTGATTCATTAAAGAAGCTGCCTCCAGTTGACAGATCCTTGTCATTTACTAATAATGGTCTTTAGTCTGTCATAAGCAGGCAAATCATGATGGACAATTAACAAGTTCAAACAAAAAAGAAAAATGGATATCCATTGACAACTGCCAAAAAGCCAGCCCCCAGAAGAAATTACTATTTGTGAAGAATTAGCACGAAATTAACAGCAGTACTAACTATTAATGGGAAAGATAAAGCATTCTTTTATCCACCATACATGAAGTCTTGGATGAGAAAATTGGCATATAGGAGTCAGCACCAGAGTGTGGAACATATTTTATTCTTCATCTTTGAGTTTTGAAATTTTGTTTTCATTATGGTCTAGTCTCTGTCCTCTATAGACTTAAAGGGGGAGTGGCACTTGTGTCGTCTAGGAATCTTAAGTGTTCCTTTGGGGCTTTAAGGCATTTGGATCAAGCATGTGGATCAATGAATTGGACATCTCCCCAATGATCTCCAGTGTTAATTACATTGACATGACGACCAAACACCTTGATTAACTGTAGTTGATGTTGTCCTTTGATAAAACAGCTTACTAGGGATTAGCAAAACTCATGCAGATTAATATGCGTACATGAATTAAAATGACCCATTTGCAAAGTCACCCTCGGCTGAGTGGGTTTTAGATGTCTCAAAAGACCCAGGAAAACTTTGCATCTGAAAGTATCTTGGGTGCTTTGTGTGAAATTTTACAACATGAGGCTTTTTGGAAACTTTGATTGAATTTTAAGTCATCCTTTCATCAATTTGAAGACAATTTATCAACTTCGGCAGTTGACAGCAAAATTTCCTTGACTCTTAGGGTTAAATTGCATTTTAGTCATTAGTGGTATTGGGCCACAAATTAGGTGAACCTTAAATGTGAGATTATACAGCTCTTTCCACTTTGAGGTGCAATTCAGATATTCCCAATCATTTTGGACAAGTTTGCAATCTATTGAAGTTCAGGGTAAGATTCTCATTTTGAATTTTAAACTGACACTCCCTTTGAACTCTAGGAGGGTCAAAGTTGCAAAGTACATTGCTCATGGAAAGTTTGATATGCAAATTTGAGGGCTTTTAGGGTTCATCAAAAGATTTTTAAAGGGAGTTTATTTACAAATTTAAATGCAATTTCTGTTACCTAAGGCCAGCAACCTGGAATTAAAATTGCAATTAAAACTTAAAGTTGGACATCTCAGATCCAGAAATTGATATGAAAGGAGCCATGATCAACCATAAGATGACTTCACCTTAACTAACAGATCCTTGATAGTCTCATTTGTATACATGGGCTTATAGTAATGAACATGGATCATGATGGGTTGAACTCAATGTGGGTCCCCTTTTAGGGTCCATGGAAGATCTGCTATACATTAGACTCAGTTCAGGCCAGAGTTGAAGAATTATTCACCAAAGTCCCAATAAGGATCCAATAGTGTGAATCAATGGCATCATCACCACATTACATCATAAATTCAAATCAAGTCATAATTAATTTTGATTAAAGCATGATCAACACGAAGTCTCCATTGATATCTTAGCACCCAATTGCGAGTAAGGAACTTGAAAACTTTGCAAGAGACATTAAGGTTTTCTTCCTCGTGAACCCTTGATTTCCTTGAAGCTTCAAAACTTGCACGAGCTCATCAGAAAGTCCTTGCAATGCATCCAGAAAAGTCCCCTCTTTATGCCAAAAGGAAAGGTACTCATAGGCTTGAATGTGAAATGGAGAGAGATGGATGAGATGGGCGGCCAGTGGAGCCATCTCATTAATGAATGGTCAGTTAGGATGGGCCCACCGATGGACACCCCCCCCCCCTCTCTCTTCTTCTCACACACACACAAAATTGTCAATCTTGTCTTGGCCCTTGTCCCATTTTTCTATTGGAACATCCTGGTGTCCCAAACAATTCTATTGTTCCATACATAATCCAATAAATATAAAACATATGCTACAAATAACATGAAAATAAACATGTAAACATGAAAAACACAAAACTAAAGTAATGAAAGCATTTAGGATAGATTTATGTGTTTGTAAAAGAGTATGTTCATCAAATATAGTCCCCCAAAATAAGTTTATAAAGAAGATAAAGGAGCTTGAAGAATCCCATGTTAGAAAATATATGGTGGCCGAGATAGGTTGAGACAGACTGGGGTGGCCTGAGCGGTCCTAGTGGTTGCTTGGTCCACCTGGATGCTTAAGCGAACCACCCAGCCTGCCTTTCTTCTCCACAGTTAGGTGCCGGCCCACCTAGCCATCTTCGGGACGCCTTTGCGCCTAGGCAGTGCCTAGGCGCGCGCATTGACAACTATGCTTTTTACCCCAAACCTATCCAGCTAGGAGTTTTGTTTCTATTTTTTGTTTTCTCATCCATTAGGGGGTCTACATGAGAGAGAGAGAGAAATGAAGAGGTTGGATCTGGTGGGGCCTGTGGGTCCCACATGCCTTTGCTCGTTATCCTTTTGGTTGGCGCATAGAAGGAAGAGTCTAGTTGGACTCGTTCTCCTTCTCTATCTTTCTATCTTTATCCCCATCTTTTTTTTTCTTTCTTTATCTCTCTCTTGTTTGGGCTCAGCAAAGAAGAGTCCAATAGGACTCTATTTTTTACCCTCCCCCCTCTATTTTGCTCTTTGGGTTGCTGTGCACAGGGGAGGGAATCCCTTTGGACTCTCTCTCTCTCTCTTTCTCTCTCCCCTGTGCCTCTCTTTTTGCTCTGCCACTGGTACTTTTTTCTTGTCTTCTTGTTTTAATTTTTTTTTTTCTGGGTCACAGGTTGTTGCTGTTGTTAATGGCGCCTGTTGCTACTCCTTTTTGCTGTTGCTACTTGGTGCTGCTATGAATCTATGATGATGCCTCATGTTGCTATTGTTGCTGCTTTGGTTGTTAGGTAATCCCCCATGTTCTTCTCTTGTTCTTATTCTTTTATTTTTTGTTTAACACAATGCAAAAGGGACAGTTGATTTGGTCTTTAGAAAAACAAAGAAGTTGTTTATTTTGTGCAACTCTAAGAGGGAGAACAACATAAGGGAGAGGGAGAGAGGCCTTAATATCCTAGACATTGTAAACCGTCTTCCCCTTCCTTTTTCCCATCTTCTTCTTCCCCTTGAAATGCTTGTGACCTCGTGCCTTACAGAACCAAAACCATGTGCTGCACACCCTCCTCCACCTCCCCCCACCCCTCTTCCTATCGTCTCGTCTTTTTTTGCAGTTCCATCTATATATGCCGCCTCCTCTTGCTTTATTTTCTCCTCCTTTTTCCTTCCTTTTTAATCTTATTCTTCTTTCCCACTATATAAATCCCCCCCCCCCCTCTATTTCTTCTTCTTATCCATTCTTAGTCATTTTACCTGCTCCTTTCTCCTACATGATGTCAATCCCCATGTGTGGACCTCTTGGAAACCATGCCCAAGCACCTCCTTTTTTCTCCCTTTCCCATTTGCAATGCTTTTACCTTATCGTGGTAGGACACAACCCACCCCCTAGTTAGGCACCTCGACACCCACTCTACACCCTACAAAGCAGCACTTGGTGCCCTTATGTAGTGGCTTCCACATAAAGTGGTTGCACATACATCCTAAGGTCATCAATGTTGTACCAACAGATTCAACATGTCAAGCATCACTCATATCGTATTCAGCTGATCTTCTTCAGCTAGCGGGTTTAAACTTACATGCTCAGTCCTCTTGGTTTGGAACTTAGCTTGCTTTTACTCGATGCCATTGCACGTGTGTGCACATACACATACAGACAATGAATTTCCTTTCCACTTTAAATTTAATTGCTGTCGGATGTTGAGAGTTTGTGAGATCTGATTTTCAGCTTGCTTGTTGGACTAAAACATTAAAAGTAGAATTATACTATATCTTTTGGTGGTTTCTTAACTGACATTAGTCAGCTTATTTTTGTATTTTGCCGATTGTCACCACGGAAATTTCATAATTGTTTGTCTAGAAAATTCTAGTTAATTTATGATTGTTTGCTAGATATTTGTCAGTTTATTTGTTGGCGTGTGTTATGCATAACTTGTCATCATTTGTCCTGCATCAGGATGGGCGCATGTGGTGGACCGCTAGCACCCCCTGCCGGTCTACGAGCTTTAGTGTGACTAAACGAGATGCCTTGCACGGCATCATTAGTATGTTTCCCGCATGGTCCCACTAGGCTGCACAATTGGCAGGCCACCACAAATTGGATCTGATTTCACTAAAAACTGAAACGGATCCTTTTTAACCCCCTCCCACCCTGATCCCCTCATTTCATGACGCCTCCATCGTGCTGCTAGGGTTCCAAACGAACCCCAACACCTGCCGCTGCCGTGCCTGTCCTCCACCGTTGTCAACCGTTGGTGCGCCACCGTCCGTCGCCTGCAGCTGCATCGTTTGCCACCACCAGCCGCCGTTGTTCGCCGCTGCTAGCCGTCGTCCTCTGCTGCCACCTACTGGTATCTCTCACTATCTTCCTTTCCCTCTCCTCTTCGTCTTCTTCTCTCTCTTCCTTGCTGTTGTTCGCCGCTGCTAGATGCTGTCATCTGCTGCCACCTGCCGGTATCTCTCATTCTTTCTCACTATCTTCCTCTTCCTCTTCTTCCCCTCTCCCTCTTCCTCTTGTTCTCACTCACAAGTGCACCCTTCCAACCCCCCTCTGCCTCTTCCACTCCTTCTCCCTCCCCCGTCACACTTGTTGTGCACAGTGCATGCACGCACTGTGTGCAACACTGTGAACTGTGGACTGTTCACAGAACAGTGCACGGTCACCACTGTGCATGCGTTGTTCTGTGATCAGATCTCACTTATGTGAACTGTTTGTACACTATGATTGTTCACAGTGTTCTGTGAACAAATTTATCCTCTTTTATTATGTGTTTTACATTTTAACATCATACACACATTATTGTAATGAGTATTATGCTGCAGATTTTGGAAGAAATGAACAAATATGAGGTTAGTATTTTTATCCTTGAAATTTTTGTTTTTTTACAATTATCTTTCAGTTACATATTTTACTTTGATGAAGTGTAATGTTGGTTTTCATGTTAATATCATATTAGTGTTATTTTCTTCATATTTTTCATGTTAATGTTAAATTAGTGTGATATAAAATATATTATAATGAAGTGTACGCCTAGGCGGGCGAATAAGCGCTTAGAGCTTAGGTACCCTGGGCACGCCTTGAGTCGCCTTACTGCCTTGACAACTGTGGTAAAAAGGTTAAAAAAAGAAAAAGAAGAAAAAGGAGGACAGAAAGAGAAGATCCATCTGATGAGGGCTGCCACAAGATCCATCTGACCCCCCCCCCCCCCCCCCCCCAATCAGCCAGACATGTGCCCTTTCTCTCTCTCTCTCCCTGCTGTCCACCAATCAAAAGAGGAAAATCCCAAAGGAAAGAAAGGTTCAAAAAATTCAAAAGAGAGCCAAATGAAGAAAGTTTTGTTTTTTTGAGGGGAAAAACTATCCAGTGGTCGGTATGCCACCGGATGGCTCGATTCCCCCCCCCCCCTTATAAATAATACTCCCAAGGGGCTGCTGCAAAAGAGACTTTTTTTTTGGGAGGACTCATGCCACTCTTTGAGAAGGATTTGTTAAAGGCTTTTAAGAGGCAAGCTCATCTATTCTTGAGCTTTGCCATTATTATTATCTTTGAATAATAAACTCATGTATTCTTGAGCATTGCTTTAATTTTTGCAAACTCATATATTCTTAAGTTTTGCCATTGTATTTGAGAAAGCAAACTCATGTATTCTTGAGTTTGACATTTCATCTTCATGATATGAATGATATGATGTGCACTTGCTTCATTGGCTTCATTTACATTATGAATTCTCATTGGAAATCCATTAAGCTTTTGATTCCTAAATATATCTTTAAATGGACTCTTAATGGATCTTGGATGGGTCTCACTAAAGTCCTTTAAAGGATATTATTTAAGGAGTCTTAATGAACCCTCAAAGATCGATTATCTTCCTTAATACCTGACCCTTATCCTTTATCCTTTAAGGTACACCCTTTAATTGGATCCATCTAAAGTTCACTAAAGGATATAATCATAATGAATATGTAATAGGTCTATGACTTCATTGTATCTTTAATCAATATCCATTAAGGTTATCCATTAGTGAACAAACAAACTTGAACAAGTCCGCAATATTTGGTGCATGTGATCACATTAAAAGATACAACCTAGTAGATGTGCAATACATTTATGACCTCTTTGTGCCTTTAATCAATATCTAATAGGATTATCCTTTAGTGGACTAGGACAAATTTAATCAAGTCCTCTATACTTGATACAAGTTGCCACAGTCTTGTTGAAGCCTAGTAAGCTGGCCCATGGTCTAAGACTTCATTTGTTTGCTACCTAAAAGACTCTAATGCCTTGGCCTCCTCACCTAAACTCATGTAAGTTCCAAGATACTCTTAACCTTGAATAAGCAATAAGTTAACCAAATATACGACATCTTAATAGCCTTAACATAAATAAAAGATCTAATGCTTATAAGGTTTGCCAACTTGTGGATCCAGACCAGATCATATCTTCTCAAATACAGTATGAGACCGGTCGGACTTGGTCTGATAAGTACGAGTAGCATAAGTCAGGCCAATGACTTTGTTAAAACTAACAAGTTTAAACCATATTTTAAAGAAGCATACTCTATTAATTGATTTAAAAGTATAATTATAATTAGCAAATGAGTAAACTCAATCAAAAACAAGTTATTATGTATGTATGAATCAGTAGGATCCAATCCATACTAGCAGATCAGACTCGACTAGATAAGAGTCAATTTGTATGAGTCGCCACGATTTGATACGATACGGCAAACCATGAATGCCAATAAAGGACACATACACACTCATAACTCTCAATGATCATTCGACCCTAGAACCAACCCAAAATGACCAAAATACCCTCTAACTATAAAAATATATAAAAATCACAGACAAATCCTAAAAAAAATAAGAACCACCTAAAACACCTTAAATGCACTCAAAACCCTAAAATGGCCAAAATTAATAAAATACGCTTAATGCACCAAAAATCACTAAAATCATAGAAAAATCATCAAGAATGTAAAATCACCCAAAACCAAGGTTTGCTGTATCGTACCAGATCGGCCCGACTCGTACGAGTCGACTCGGATCTGGGCCGACCTGATCCGCTGGCACGGTCGGATCGAACGATCTGGTTTGGACCATCTCTAGATCGCAGCGACTTAGCGCATATCGGCCTGAACCACTGCGATCCGGTGTGAGCCAGTATGCACCGAGTCACTATGATCCGGCCCGATATTTGATCCTTCTATGAGATTTGGTGTGCTACTTTCTTTTGCAAATTGCTGTTTCTAGTATTAAATTCTTCTTAATTAGTATGGTAGGAAATCTTTTTACATAATTAAATGTATGAAATTGATGTTTTCTTGTTAAATGTGACTCATAATCATTTATCATAATAAAAACATCAAGTATAATTTATAAAACTTCATATTTATGTCAATAAATTGAAGATTTCTTTTCAAAAAAAAAAAAAAACTTGAACCGGCCTAAACCGGGCCGAGTCGGGCCGGACCCGATCCGATCCGGATCTATGATACAGCGAACCTTGCCCAAAATGCACTAAATACTCTTAAAACCCAAACTTTTTCAAAATGACAAAAAGTACGCTTTGACGCAAAAACATCCAAAATAGCCAAAAAATGCACCCTAGGATTTTAAAACTTACCCAATATGCTAAGACACATTCCAAACACAAAAACACCCTTAATACCCCTATACCTTTCAACCTTGCAAAATTACCAAAATACTAAAATCAATCTACAACCTCTTAAAAGTCTTCAAAATCCTCCAAAAGTCATCTTGGACCTAGGTAAAGCTATTGGACTCAATTCAAAGCATGCTTTTATTAATGGACTTGCAAATTTCACATGATTTTATTTAAGGCAAGGTTTGCCGATTCGTTGATCCAGATCGAATCAGATCTTCTCGAATATGGTACGATACCGATCCGACTCGCACAAGTCAAGCTAATGAGTTTGTTAAAAAGTAACAAGTTTGAACTATATTTTAGATAAACATACCCTATTAATTCATATAAAAGTGTGATTTTACTTATAAAATGAGTAAAACTCAATTTAAAACAAGTCATTATGTAAGTAATAGATGGCACAATCCGGTCCGACTCAGTCCATGCTAGTGGATTTGGTCGGCCCATATACGAGTTGACTTGTACGAGTTAGCCCGATCCGGTACGATACGATAAACCATGATTTAATGGTATCATTTATGGCAATTAGTCAAGGATTTTTAATCGAAGTAATTAAAATTGACTGAGGTCCGTGGAGAGAGGTTAAACTTATGCATCCACATACTTGATTAAAGTTTCAGATTTATTGAGGACTCATCCTAAGTTTTCATAATCTACCAAGATTATCAAACTAACAAAACAAAAATAATGAAGCACAAGGGTTTGATCTCCCTTACATCTCCCACACATTGATAATAAGTGCTTTAAATGCTACAAGCAATCTCCCCAAAAACCCTAAAAAATGAAATAAAGACTAAAGATACTCTTGCTGTCTTGCCAATCCTAAAATAAATGAAAATTACATAATAAAATGAAAATACAAAAAAGAATTCATCAACTTGCACTAGACAGATAGATTGTCCCCTAGCCACAGTGATGTTGGAGTTGGACTTGGCTCAGATCGGCTTTATCAACAATACATGTCTGTTAGGTCGAACCTAGCTTGGTCAGGTGTCTCCTCCACCCCCCTCCCACAAAAAAAAAGAAAAAAGAAAGAAAAAATCCCAGGAGTGTATTTATTCCCTAGTGCAAGCTTTTATAAATACCGGGGCCCGTTGTAGCTTTTGCATTGCATGTGGCCAACGATTTCCCTTGTGGTGTCTCCATTTTGTTGACATCAGTGTAGAGGTGCTTGGAGAAGGATCCTTTGGTACTGCGACTGTTTTTGACCTCTCCTCGACTATGCTGAGGCAAGTTTATCTTGCCATGCCACACCTTGTATGTTGCTTCGTACATGTATTAAATATTTACCACAGAACCATTTTTTTACAGCATATTTATGATGAACAAACACTGAAAAATATTCAAGTCCAACACCCAGCCAAAGAGAAGGCAGGCAAAGTGCCTCCCACAAGATGGGGTTCCTAGTGAAGTGGGCTGCCCCCAAGGATAGCCTTGCCTCCTTAGTGGTAGTGGGTTGATGCGGTTGCTATCAATTTGATAGAGCTGTGTGGGAGACATGAGGGAGATCGAACCCTCGAGCAACAAAATTTTCTTTTATCTTGTTTTGTTTTAGGTAGGTAGATCTTGAGAACTTGGGATGAGCCCTTAAAAGATCTAAAGCGCATTGGACCAAGTGTGTGGATCCATTGATATTGACCTCTCCCCACGACCTCACTCAATGTTAATTACATCGATCATGATTGACTACCCTTTATTAATTGTCATCTGATGATGCCCTTTAAACTGAACCACATACTAACATAATGCAAAATACAGGATTGAACAGACCATGGCTTGTTACAAGACGTATCAATGACATAGTTCATTTATATCCTTTAGATGTCTTATCCCTTTAGGTTCCTAAAAAGATATGTGATGCATCCATTAAGTTCTATTTTGAAATCCTTAAAGGATACCCTTTTTAGGTGTCAAACTAATCATTGATTTTTAAGGTATGAACATGATCGTTTAATAGCATGACCCATTATCCAATAAGTATACCTTTAAGACATCACTGTTTAATAAATCTTAATGAATCATACTAATAAACCATTAAGTATCCTCCATATTAGTAAGTCCTCTTAGGATCTATTAAGGATCCATATTAAATTGAACAATGATAATGCATCCCACTAGGTCTAATTAAGTGTCCTTTAATATAATTCCTTAATGGTTCTAAGTGAAACATACTTATGGCCCATTAAGTATGTTTTAGTCTAATGGGTTTTTAGCAGGTTCACTAAGGACCCATTATCCAAAAATGATTCATTACAGGTCCACTTTAATTAGACAAGTTTAGACAAAGCCCAATGTGCTTTATTAAAGGGGTCTAATAAGGATTCACATTCAAGATCCAATATGATTCAATGATCCATTAAAGAAGGTCCAATAGGAATTTGCATTCAACATGATTCATGATCCATTAAAATGAGTCGAATAGGAATTCACATTCATTAGATCACATTTAATATGTGGTGTGGAACATTAACCACATGATCATTACAACATGTAAGATTCAAGTATATACGAGTCATTACACAAAAATGTAAAGCTCAAGAAAGCATGAGCTTGCATAAAAGGCCATCCAAGAAAGTATGGATGTCCTCCTAGATCTTAAAATAAGTCATCAAGCTCAAGAAAGCATGAGCTTGGCCTTGCCTTGAAGAAATCTTGAACATCTCTTTCTAAGTAGCAGCACTTCGTGGCCTTCAATAAAGTCCTCCTGCACACCCCCCCCCCCCCCCCCCCTCCCCCAATTTATAAGGTCAAGGAGGAGCTAACTAGTGGGGGGGTATGTGACCAGTGGCACCCCCCACCGGTAACTTTCCCTTCCTTTTTTTGAATTTTTCCTTTGTATTTGGAGAGAGAAATTAACGATTGAGAAAGAGACAAAAATATGTGTGTGTGTGAGGGAGAGAGAGAGAAGGGCTTGGCCCTCTCTTTGCTGTCCAGTGGGGGCTAGGAAGCCACCCGGTGGCAACCCCCTGGCCTCTCTATCCTCTTCTTTTTCTTATTTCTTCTTTTCTTTCTCTTTCTTCTCTTTTTCTTTAAATTGCAAAACCATCCCATCAGTTGGAGGCATGGAGTGGAACCAGTTGGGAGGGGTGACCGGTGGGACCCCCCATCGATTCCTTCTTCTCATCTCTATCTTCTTCATCTCCTTCTCTTTCTTCTTCTTTATTTCTCTTTCTTCTCTCTCTTTTTCTTTTAATTATTGTTTACCAGAATTACCCCCCACCAACCGGTGGGCAGCATGAAGGAAAAGTTGGGGGGGGGGGGGAGACCAATGGGACCCCGCACTAGTTTCACCAACTCTCTCTCTCTCTCTCCTCCCTCTACAAAAGAAACACCCCCCACTAACCGGTGGGTATATTCCTCTTCCCAAGAGGGAAGGGAACCCGGGGGGAGGGGGGCCACGAGATCCCCTACCGGAAGCCTATTTATTACTATATCTTTTTGTTTATTTTGTCTCTCTCTTCCTCCAGCCGCAGCCTCTCTCTCTCTCTCTCTCTCTCTGACCTGCCACTTTGTTGTTGCTGTCGGCTGCCCTTGTTGGTAGTGTTGCTGCTGTCTGCTGCTTGCTGCTTTGTGGTGCTGCCGCTGCTATCCGCTGCCTTTGTGGTTGTTCTGGGGGGCTGGTGATGTGGGCTGCTACTGCTGCCCTTCTTCTTGTTGTTGCTCTGCTGCTGCTGTTGTGGTCTTTTGGACTTGGGAGAACAATCCAAAGGTAAAGCCTACCTCTTTCTTTTCATATATATACCCAATACATATATGTATCTTTCATGGCACATGATTTAAACAAGTAAAATACTTGTTAAACAAGTTGGCTCAACTCTACATGATTCTACTAATGGCATTTGGAGCTAACGTAATGGGCAGCTAAGAGTTGATGTGGCTGCTGTCAATTTGATAAAGCTGGCTCAACCCTACATGATTCTACTAATGGCAATTGAAGTTAATCTAATGGGCAGCTAAGAGGGTCAGCTAAGTCAGCTTCCAATAAGTGCATTACTCAACAAATCTTCACCCGGAGTATAGTCATGAACCATCACCAGGAAAACTGTGTTCTATACATCTCCAGTGAGGTGGATCCTGCATTCTTGGCAAAATGAATCTGCCACTACCTACCAAATTTGAGATAAAAAAAACCCACCCTCCCTCCACTCTTGGTCACTTTCTCATGATCTAGTTCACCCTTTGTTACCCAAGTATGGATATGCAATCTTATCCAGTAAGAGACCAAATATGGTAATACTATAACACAGTACTGTAGCCAGTGTGGGATCTTGGAGACCTAGTAAATTAAATCATTGCCCTTTGAATGATCTAGTTAACACCGTTTTCCATCAGTCTGCGAAATATTGTACTTGTCATGCTATTAGACAACTTCAGTTAAACGCCCGAAAAGAAGGGAAGAAAATCTAACGCTTCTTTGGATAAAACAAGAAGTGGGGAAATATAACAGCACATGCATCAATATAAACTAAGCTTGCGATCTAGGATGATAAAAATAAAATATAGCTAAAGAATCAAACTTACTACTGATGAAGGCATTCATTTAGTTCTTTAGCCACTTTCCGGCACTGCCAAACAACTGATATGGTTCTTCCTGCAGCGCATTCAGCATACTTTTGGGAGTACTGATTACATTCTCTAAGTGCTTTTTGCTTCATTTTGCTCCGTAATGCTGCAAGAACCAGTAATTAACAATCCACAACCACATGCGCAAAAAGGTGCTCATATTCTTTTGCAATGATTAGAAAAAAAAGTGCTTATATTTTTTTGCATCAGATCTCAATACAGTGAAGCTGCCGGGTCCATGTGGCATATTTGCAGCACCTTGTATTCTCAATGGAGAAATTAGATCAACCACAAGTGTGTTGGCACTGGAGGACTTATTTATGCACTTCTGAGGCTGGATTGTTCTAGATCTATCTTCATAATCTTCATAAGGATATCAAGAAGGTGAGAGAAAATAAATCTTAAAGTAGGATATGCTAGACAAGCATGTCCTTTTTTTCTGGCCTAAGTTAAAGAGTGAAACATACACATATTCAAAGCTAGTTTTTCCAGTAGATGTTATATTACCAGATTTAACTTGCAGACATATGTGAAACATTTTCATCACTTTCTAGACAGCATGCTCATATATATTTATAATTTTTCTTGTTTCCATTTCAGATGAAAGGAGGGTGATGCCACCAATTTTATTCATAAATGAACAAAGACAATACATCTGAAGTACCAATTCGAGAAGCCTCAAGTGAAAGGCCCATAAGTGCTCAAAGAGTTGTTAAGGGAAAGTCTTATTTTCCTTTAGAAAAATAAAAAGGGTTTGTCTTGGTCATTTCTAGTCTGAAAATTTTGGATCTGATTTGAAAAGAATTTCTGTGGCACTTCCTGAATTAGACCCTCCTTGCTTACCTTGGTTGGTCTCAATCCAGGGATGGCAGTACCGGTACCGGTACCCATATCGGTGGGTACCGGTACCAGTACGTACCAGCCGATACCGGTACGTACCGGTATCGGCCGGTACTGTCATCCATGTCTCAATCAGATTGAGTAATACTTGCTGCACCACATGGGGTGCGGCAAACTTTTTATTTTTTAGTTTTTGAATTTATTTAAGGTCAGTCCCACCATGACCCACGTCCATACATCCCAATCTCCAAGCATATGATCTAAAAAAAATCTAAAAATTTAAAAACCGAGCCCCAATGAAGAGTAAAAAAATGTCCTTTACTGTTCGTTGGGGTGTTTTTTTAACTATTCATTGAGGCTCAGTCTTTTAATTTTTTTAAAGATTTTTTCAGGTTCTCCAATCAGAGATTGAGCTGTACGGACATGTAAGTCAGACTGGGGCCAACCTTAAAAAAAATCAAAAAATAAAAAAACTGATTGAACCCATGCGGTGCAGCAAGTATTATCCAATAATATTGCCCAAATGACAGACACCCTTGATTAGATTAACTGCCTGAGATGATGACCTAAATCCAATAGACATGTGAAGTACAAGTTAAGCTCCATCGATATAATAAGATTGAACACAAAAGCTCTGCTATGGTCAAGATGAGGTTTTAGGAAGTTTGGAAGTGCTTTAGGGTGATGTTTTATATTAAAACGGTATTTTACTAATTTTACACGATTCAAGGAACCAAGGTAATTTTGGCAATTTTAGTGTTCAAAATGTGTTTTAATAGATTTTTTTAAAAAAAAACTAGGGAAGTATCCTTAAACCATTTTAAGCACTTTAAATGTTCAAGGGTATTTTAGTCATCTTAAGCAAATTTAGGGTCATTTTGGACATTTAATGCAACTTTTAGGTTTTAAGGATTTTTTTCTGTAATTTTTAGTGGTTTTTCATGTTTTAGGGATATTTTGGTAATTTTGAGGAACCCTTTACTATTTTAGAGGGTATTTTAGATGTCCTTGTGATTTCAGCATTTTTTGGTAATTTATGGTGATCCTCAGTGATTTTTAATATTTTTTTATATAACTCTAGGGTTTGATGGGCATTTTAGTAATTTTAGTTTGCTTTTTAGCCCTTGAAGATGTCTTGGGATTTTACGTCATTTTAGGGTCTTGGGCATGTTTTACTTTTCTTAAGTTAGGTCATAAGCACATTAGCTATTTAATTAGATTTTTGGTTATTCACTAAGTCTTAGAATTTTAAGTTTGGATTCAAACTAAAGTTTAAATTGGATTAAATGAAAAAGCCAAGGACAAATTCCACCTAAGTATGAGCTTCTCGTGCTTAATCGGTCCCAAGCTCGGATAAAAGAAGAGAGTTGCAATAGGTGACAAGTAACGTAAAAATCTTGTAAGATATAGATTCTATCAAAATTAACGTTGGGACGTCCTCTACTTACGATGTGCTAAATTGGAGCCCAAGTGTAGTGAAAAATAAGCAAGGGTGGAGGGCGTTTCCCACAAGAGACGCACCATGTCGACGCCCAGATGTGGTGTTAAATGAGTAAGGGTTCCCACATCATAGACGGGTGTGGATAAAGAAGCTAGTCCATAGAACCGAACAGGGACATAGGACAAGCTTATAGAATAATAGACGTTACTATAGAAAGAATTCTAAGAAAGTGCAGGTTGGGAGGAAGATCATAATAGGTACTTGGAATATCGGGACTATTATAGGAAAGTTGATGAAACATATTGGCACCATGGAGAGAAGAAAAGTCAATATTACTTGCATTCAAGAGACTAAATGAGTAGGAGAGAAAAGTAAAGAGGTGGAAAATACGGGTTACAAATTATGGTATACGGAAAACGAGAGAAATAAGAATAAGGTGGGTATTATTATTGATAAGATATTGAAGGATGCAATGATAGCGATAAGAAGAGTAGGAGATAGGATTATCTTAGTGCAATTAATTATAGAGGGAGATGTGATTAATGTAGTTAGTGCCTATGCTTCGTAAGTTGGATTAGATAGTGTAGTAAACGAAAGTTTTGGGAGGGCATGGGTGGTGACCTTACTCAGAACATACCAAACGAAGAGAATATCTTTATTGGTTGAGATCTCAATGGGCATGTAAGAAGTGAACGTCAGAATTATAAGAAGGTTCATAAAGGTTTTGGCTTTGGGACAAGAAATGAGGAAAGAAAAAACAACATCGATTTTGCTATAGCCTACAACCTTACACTAGCAAATACCCATTTTATAAAAAGAGAATCTCATTTAGTGACCTTTAAAAGTGGAGAAAATAGAAGCCAAATTGACTTCCTTCTCATAAGGAAGACAAATCGTGCTTTATATAAGGATTGTAAAGTTATTCCTGGAGAGATCTTAATAAGTCAACATAGGTTAGTAGTCTTAGATATTAAGATCAAGAGGTGTTCGGGTATGTTTAGAAAGAAAACTGCAGTTAGAACAAGGTGGTCGAAATTAAAAGAATGAAACAAGTGATGTTTAAGAATAAACTTCTCAAAATAGGAGATTGGAAGTCAGATATGAAGGGTAATACTATGTGGATAGATATGGCATCAAAGATTAGAGAAATAACTAGAAAAGTGCTTAAAGAGTCTTAAAAGATATGCCCCCCTCCCCCCCTCCTTCGGTGGTGGTGGAATGTGGAGATACAAAAGCTAGTGAAGAGAAAAAGATAGAAGATTGTCAAAGTGTGATAATAATGAGGCTTATGAACAATACAAGATAACAAAAAAAGAAAGTAAAAATGGTCGTTAGTCGGGCAAGAGCTCAGGCCTTTGGAAAAATATATGAGGAACTTAGAACCAAGAAAGGGAAAATAAATATTTATAGATTGGCAAGGATGAGAGAAAGAAGTTGTCGGGATCTTAACCAAGTTAGGTGCATCATGGATAGAAAAGAAAATGTTTGGTGAAAGATGAGGACATCAGAGAAAGGTGGAGAAGTTACTTTGACAATCTTTTTAATGATAGCCATAGTAGAAACATAGTAAGCATAGAATGTACAATAAAGCATAATGTGAACTATACTACGAGGATTAGATTTTCGAAGTCAAGGAAGCATTGAAGAGGACGAAAATAGGTAAAGCTTATGGTACTGATGGAATTCCTATTGAAGTGTAGAAATGTTCAGAAGACGTAGGAGCGGAATAGTTAACCCGACTATTTAATAATATCCTAGTCTCTAAGAAAATGTCAGATGAATAGAAGAAGAGTACTCTTTTACCTATTTTTAAAAACAAATAAGACATCCTGAGTTGCTCAAACTATACAGGAATTAAACTCATGAGTCATACTATAAAGTTGTGGGAGAGAATTGCATAACATTGTTTACGTTGTGATACAACTATTTCGCCAACCAATTCGACTTTATGCTGGGTCGATCAACCATGGAAGCTATCTTCCTCATTAGGAGCTTGAAGGAGAAGTATATAGATATGAAGAAAGATCTGTATATGGTGCTCATCAATTTAGAGAAGGCCTATAATAAAGTTCCAAGAAATGTCTAGTCGTGGTTGTTGGAGTGTAAGAAGGTACTTACTAGATACATACAAGTGTTAGAAGACATGTATGAAAGAGCAACTACTAGTGTCAACACAATTAGAGGGAAAATAAGAGATTTTTCTATTCAGTTGATTGCATCAAGGATCAGAGTAATCCCTTACCTTTTAGTATTAATTATAGATGATTTAATAAAAGATATACAAAAGAACATTCTGTGGTGTATGATCTTTGTGGATGATACTGGATTAATAGATGAGACGCAAGAGGGAGTTAATAGAAAGCTAAAGCTTTGGAGGAGCACCTTAGAGTCTAAGAGGATGTTTGCTTTAGCTAAAAAATTTTCCGAAAACATTTTTATAACTAACTTTTACATGCTTTGCAAACACGAGTAAAAATTAGTTAGTAAAATGTTTCTCATATTCTCGGAATATTCCTTTTTTCCTCAGGATCTGTTTCCTCATCCATTGACTAAACTTTTCCCAGGAAATATTTTATCAACTAACTTTCACATGCTTTACAAACACGAGTAATTAGTTGGTAAAATGTTTCCCACATTCTCGGAATATTCCTTTTTTTCCCTGGATTTGTTTCCCCGCCCCTCCCTATAGAGAAATATTTCCACGGGAAATATTTACCACTCTCTCTCTCTCTCTACATCAGATTCTCACGTTGCACTCTCTTTATATTTCTATTTCTCTGTGAGATTTGCAAACATGTGTTTTTGTTTTACAGGAAAATACTTCCAGTGATTTTTCACTCCTCATAAAATATTTCTCGTGATTCTTTACTTTATCGGGGAAATATTGAGAATGCAAACGCCCCCTAAAGGTTTCATGTTAAGTAGAACTAACACAGAATACATGCATTGCAAGTTTAGTGGAGGTCGGATGGGCGACAAGGAAAGAGTTAACTTGCATGGGATGACAATATCCTAAAGTACTCATCTTAAATATCTTGGATTGATCCTCCAAGAAGATGGAGGGTGCAAGAATGTTAGCCATAGGATTAAAGTATGACAGGTAAAGTGGAGTTTTGCCACGGGAATCTTACGTGACCGCAAGATCCCAACGAAGTTGAAAGAAAAATTCTATCGTACGGCAATAGGACCTGCAATAGTGTATGGTAGTGAGTGTTAGACGATGAAGGAGTAATATGTCTCCAAGATGAGTATTGCCGAGATGAGAATGTTAAGGTGGATGTACGGGCATACTAGGCTAGATGAAATTCGTAAGGAATATATTAGAGAAAATGTAGGAGTGATATCAATTGAGGACAAATTGGGAGAAGGGAGATTAAGATAGTTTGGACATGACGTAGACCTAGGGAGGCTCTAATTAGAAAAGTGGAGCATATTAGGATAGAGGAAGGGATATATCTATATTAACTTGGAGGAGGGTAGTACAACATGATTTGGAGGCTTTAAACCTTTCAAAAGAGGTAGTCCAAAACCGTTTAGAGTGGAAACAAATTCATATAGCCGACCCCAATTAATTTGTTAAAGCTTAGTTGAGTTGAATTGGAAAAGCCGAGGACATTTTTTTCATTTAGATAGGTTAACAGAAAAGATCATGTATAAGTGAACAAGTGTGTTTGCCGAACAACTAATGAGGAAACTCAATAAAAGCTCGATTCATCTTATTTGAGTAACTAAAGAAGCTAAGTTTGAATAAATTTTAGACTTGATTATTAAACAAGCCGAGCTCGAAGATAAGTATAGTAAACTTATTTATGTTTGTAAAGAGGCTCGATCTAAACTTGATTATGTTTTATTAATCTTATGGTCTTGTTTAAGATCCATTAGAATTCATATCTACTATATTTAATAATATATAAATATATAGGATATACGCTAGTAGTTCAAACAAGCTAGTAAATGTTAAATGAACTAGGTTTATCTAATATTCAAAGAGCTCGGGCTCAATTCTTAAATGAGCCAAGCTTGAACATGATGGAACTTGGCTCATTTAGTATTCAAGAAACTCAAGCTTAATAAAAGCTCACCTCAATAGTAAATGAGCAAAGGTTTGGTGTATTTGTGCACCTAGTTGACCATGGTCCAACTCATAGGAGTCTAAAACCTATCTACATCCTACTTAAGTCCATTGAACATGATGGACTTTGTAAAAACTTGACAGAGTCTACTAAATGATATGACCTTGATACAGATTGATTAAGGTAAAAAAAGGTTATAGGTTATAGGAATACACATTGTATATCCTTTAATGTAATGGTCCTACTTACAAATCTCCGGTAAGTACACAATGTAGAAATAAAACAATAAGGTACATTAATGTAAAAGTACAATAAGAGAATTATGCGCAGTATATGACATAAATACAAAGAAAATAAAACACATATCCCAAGAATATAAAAAAATTGACATGCCTAAAATATCTCAAAAATCACACTGGATCTGTCTTTGGTTCCTATTTCGTGAAAAATATATTCTAAATCTTTTATGAGAACTCATAATGAAATCTCAGTATGGATCATTTACATCCCTATTGTTATCCCACACTCGCCACCCCATTTACTCATCTTTACAAAAAAAAATAAAAATAAATTATTTTTATTCATTTCCATCGTGCAACTTATTTATTCTATACATGAGATTCGTAGAACAATATAAAAATAGCATGTGATGCACTTATTGTATAAAACAACATGAAACAGGGGCATAAAGATTAATAAGATGGTAACATATACACTTTTTTCTTCTTTCTTCTTTGTAAATAGTTCAAAGGCTACTATCTTTCATGTATTTTTCCTCTAAATAGTAATAATTAATATTAATATAGAAAATATGAAGACACTTACTAAAAATCATCATCTTAGGGTCTTAAGGATGAGTCGTTCATGGGGTTCATAATCGTTAATTGATTTTTGAGTTCACAGTGGGTTGTCATACCAACGGGATGACTCAACTTTTGACCCGAAGTGAGGGAGATAGCAACTCATTAGTGGCCATAATGATTGAGCAGTCTGTGCACTAATAGTGCTCTCAGTCTCCACCTGTCCACCTCCTTAAGCCTTCGAAAACCCATTAGGTAAGGTGGAAAGGTAGGCTGATCTAGGTATGTAGTCTGCTAACTATAGTGTCCATGCTCCAACTCACAAGTACACTCAAGTAAGATAATCATCCTCTACTTAAGTTAAGGTCCTAAACCTAGACTCTGGAACTGTAAGAAAAGAAGCATATTCTGTGCCTTGACACCACACATCATAAAGGAGTGACCTGGACATTCCCTTATCCTCAGAGAACAAATGAAGTGATATCACTTCAATTCTTAAAATTAGAAACAGCGTGGGATTGTTGTTCATCACAAGGCTTTCTTGCCTTCAGTTCATTTAATAATCTCTCTTCTTCATGGGGAGTGCACTGGAGTATGTCTTTTAACGTTCATATCCTTGTTCTTGTTCTTTTGCCCCCTTCTTAGGGTCATCATCATCATCATGGGGATCTTTCATATTTCATGTTAGAATAGTAATATTATAATTTCTAAACAACATAAAAAGCGTAAGGATCCAAATCTTCCATTTCAAAGAAATCTTCATGTTCATATGAGCCTTAGATGCACTTGGTCTATCGGTTCTTTCTTATTTTCATAAAAAGAAAATTTTCATAAGTTCTTAATGGGAAAACATGCAACACAAGTTCTTATGAAAGGATTCTCCAATTAGGAGCAAGTCCTATAAAAGGGTTTATATGAGGTTCATCATAGATCTTCATGTTCTTCCATTTCATAAACAAACCATAACATGATTTCAAATAAAACATCACATGATATCGTAGAAAAACACGTTGAAAACATGCAAGTATTACGTGACATGACATAAATGAAATATGACCTCCTTAATGATTCTTAACCCCTTAATCAATATTCCTTAAATCAAAAAATAAAGGGACATAGTTACCCCTTCTTTTTCATGCATTTACGCCCCTTTAAATCTCCTAAAAAAAATCCAAAGTAACAAGGGAATAACAAAAGAGTGTCACGTACCTTAAAAGAAGAGGCGCTGCTAGACCACCACCAGTCATTGCGGCCGCCACTAAGCTGCTGCCAAGCCGCTCTACCCCTCACTCCCTTTTTCCTCTTCTTCTTCATCTCTTCCCTCTTTCACACTCTCTCTTACCTTCCTAAGATGGTAAGAGAATGGAGAGGTGACCTCCTTTTTGTAGTGCTTTGAGGAGATAGAGTAAGGAGGCGGAAACTTCCCAGAAAGTTGTGAGGCGGTTTAAAGCTTTGGGCGTTCTAAAAGGCCCATGAACAAGGCCCAATATAGGTTTGTTAGTGGCCCATTAAGGGCCTAACACATAGCCTAATAAGGGCCTAGTATTTTCAGCCCATTTTGGACCCACTATCACACCCTAAAGCCCATTAAAATAGACCCAAAACAATCCATTGAAAATTCACTCAAAGTCCATTACTTAGGGCCCATTAACCTCTATTTTAGGCAAATAAATACCCAATAATCTTGGCCCATTTCAGCCCATTAAAATTATATTCTTAAAGCCCAACAATCAGTTCACTAAGGCCCATTAAAACTATGTTTGGAGGCCTATTAACAGTCCACTAGAACCTTTAACTTCTGACCCATTAGTGTTAAGGAAACGTTTCATTTAAACCTTAAGAGTTTTCTATAATTATATGCATACCCCTATGGAATTATTGCAGGTCGTTACATTTAAGCTCTATATTCATAAATAAACTATGATCAGATCTCATGAAGACTCATTAAAGATACATCAATAGTCTATTAGCGTATTGGACCAAGGATCCATTAATGAAATCAACTCACACAGATCCATTAGTAAGACACAAGCACCACATGCAAACAAAACGAATCTTAATGAATCAAATTAAGGTTTAATTGATGTTCCTTGATATACATTGGAAAGATGTTTGAACACCTTAAGTGTTCTTGAAGATAAAGAAGCTTGGAACCTCTGAAGCTTTTAACCCTTGGAGGCTAGTAGTTCTATGAGACTTGCAAAGTGTCTTCTCGGGTCTACTTGCATGATCTCTTGATGAATCCCTCATGATTTCAGGAGGAAGTAGGGTCAGGAGGAACAAGAAGGAGCTGAAGAAGGAGAAGAAGTTAGTAGAAATAGTTTGAGGAGGAGGTAGGGTCAAGAAGAAGAAGAAGAGGACCACTAGGTCATAATAACCTAATGGTGGCTTTTCATTGGTCGGCCCTCTTAAAAGACAGAAAGGGAGAAAGGAAAAAGTAGAAAATGGGAAAACAATCAACATGGCATCACTGAAGCAAACAACTTGAATGTGACATATAGTAAATTTTACGAAATAGAACTCATGGAACTAGAATATAAATAGCCACCCCTTGGCTTGAGAAGAAAGATGCTTTCAGGCTGATAGAGACTCGTCCAGTCTTCAGCATCTAAGTGAACAGTAACTAGCATGCCATTGTGAGTGTGGGTAAGCCTATCATCATGTGTATTTTTCTCTCTTTTGAGGCTATCATTTATGTGCATTTATCTCCTTTGAGTTCACTGTCATATTTGTTACTCCTGGTCAAGCCTATTGTTAAGGGTCAGGAGGAGGAGGAGGAGGAGGAGGAAGAAGAAGAGAAGAAGAAGAAGAAGAAGAGGGGAACCCAACCATTAGGTCATAATAACCCAATGGTAGATTTCTCATGGACCAGCCCTCTTAAAAGACAGAAAGGGAGAAAGGAAGAAATGGAAACTGGGAAAACAATCAACATGGCATCACTGAAGCAAACAACTTGAATGTGACATATGGTGAATTTTACTGAACAGAATCCATGGAACTAGGATATAAATAGCCACCCCTTGGCATAAGAAGAAGGATGCTTTCAAGCTAATAGAGACTCATCCAATCTTCAGCAAAGTGAAAGGTGACTAGCATGTGATTGTTAGTGTGGGCAAGCCTATCATCATGTATATTTTTCTCTCTTTTGAGCCTATCATTTATGTGCATTTATCTACTTTGAGCTTACTGTCATGTGTGTTACTCTTGGTCAAGCCTGTCATAAACTTGGTAGCCTACCATCTACAAGAGCCTACTGTTAAGACCCAACTTTGATAGCCTACCCCTGTTCATAATTCCATTATTAACCTGATAGGCTAAAACACATAATGTCACCAATAAGTCTCAAGTTTGCCAGCCTACCATTCATCTACGGCCCACCATCACTAGATATTCAATAACTTATTCACAATGATCATATCCTCCTATCAACTGAACCTTTGGTAGGCTACTGTTCACAAAATTCACAGCGTACAACTAAATATAAAGTTGGTAGCCTACCACACACTTCATTCCCAACCATTAACGAAAAACTCAGTAGCACACCACTCCCACTTGATAGCCTACATCAATAAAACTTCATACACTACCATCTTAAAACTTCATACCCTACCATGAGTTCCATAGCATATCATTCGAAGTCCCATTGCCTACCATTCGTGCGGTTTCATAGCCTACCACTCACAAATAATTCATCCCTATACTCAAGATATCTTAATGTACAATTCAGAGCCTCCTGCTAACCTGCAATCCCACAGCGTACATTAACATTGACAAGCTATGATTAACTTTCAAAAGTGCTATTAACTTGCACAGGCTACCATTAAATTTCACAGGCTAAATTCACATTCATAGGCTATTATTAACTCAGTCAGGCTATCATTAACTAAACTATATTGGCTGCCTCAGATGAAACCTGAACACTGCCATCAAAAGAAACTTAAACAAGTGATATTACACTTAATGATGCCCTGCAGTGGTGACCTTTTCTTTTCTTTTCTTTTTGACTTTGAAGGTGGATGGTACCACTTTGTATTATAAACTTAAAGAGAACATTTACAAGTAAAAATGACGAACACATGAAGGAGTCCCTATACAAAACACCAAAAAGGTGAGCTCCTCAAGAATCCTACCCAATACAACCCAAAGTGTATGAGTTAGAAATGTCCACATTTTGGACCCCAACCCTTCACTTTCTTACACAAAAAAGAAAACACCCTATGAGGCATAGAGGCCTCTTTCCTGAAGAAAACACCCTAATAAAGGATCATTTACTGTTAAGGGTACAAATTGAAGTTCATAATCCAACATCACTAAAGCCCAATAGATTAAGACCTCTGCGAGCCTTACTGGAATCTGGGCATGCAATGCACATGCCTATGTAATCCAAATTGCAAGCCACCTGCATGTTGCATCTGCAAACTGCACCATGCTGCACCTTGCCAAATGCTGCATAGGCCATACATTATTTTCTTATTTTATTGACAAATATCATTTGGAGGTGGAAATCAAGGGTGTTCATTGGAAGAATGTGATATACACCAAACATGGGTCAGTGGAGAGGATCCAAATTTAAAAAGAAAAAAAAAAAATCAGATCCCTTCCAAATGGGGCAAAGAGAATGAAAACACGTATGCACATGATGCCACCTACATAGCAATGCACTAAAGAAACACTGAAACAAATAATCTAACAAACAGACAAATACACATTCCAACAGCAGTCCTTTATGTATTATCAAATACTGCCTGGTAATCTGCGTGTCTACTCGAGGTACCTTATCTCTTGCTTGTCTCAGAGGTGCACCACCTATGTTTAGTGTATACAATATTAGTAGTACATCAACTTTCTTAGAAGGGAAAAGGGAGTTCAACAAACAGACAGCCCAAGAGAAGATAGGCATTTGATGGACTCTAACCGTGAACTCTAGTTAACAAATGGCAAACATTCTCCTATGTGAGATATGTGTCTAAAAGAGAATCGCCTGCACCAAACGAAACCTTCTCTAGAAACTTAGATAAATGTCTAAACTTTTCTCTTAATGCTCTGCTATCCCTCTCCCCCCACACTGACCAAAGATAAACAAAAGACCACCTCAATCATGTTTCCTTCTTGGCAAGATAATGAAAATTAATAAGAGTATAAAAAAGCTTGTGTGCACCATTGAACAGGCAAGGTTATGTGTAAATAGTTGATATCATTGCTTAGTGATTCCACAATAAGGTAATAGATGGGTCGTGGACTAGATTTCTTCTCCAGACATAAAAGATGCATGAATCCTAGTGTAGGGTTTGAATCTCTTTACTCGGTCACAGGTTGCAATCTCAGGAAAACAAACTTCTTGAAGAAGACATTAAATTTTAGGAGGTAAACATTTGGAACGAATGTGTCTAGACAAGTCAATTCTATACCTGCCCCCAATTCAACCACCAAAGTTTTGACAGAATACCTGCATGTTGTGCTCCATTGGTAGACGATAACCATTTTATGAGGAACTTCACAGTAGAAGACAAGCCTGGTTTAGTAAGTCCAGTTGTCTGGTGAAGCCCTCAATCTCCATCAGAGGCATGTAACAGCACATCTCTGTTCCCTTTCTGCCATCTGAGTTTATGTCTTGGCATGGAGGACTCTTTCCATGCTTTTCTATTGGGAAGTCACACGTGTCCGGCATTTCTTATAATCTGCTATACAGCTTAGTGATTGAATTCTGGGCACAACAGTTAAGTTCCCATAACTTGCCTACTTAACTGCTTCCAACTCAAAAACAAAAACTGATACACAGCCCTATAGAACTTAGACAAGTTAGAAAAGAAGGTTGGCTGTACATTGCCCATCTGCTTTCCTAAAACTCGTCCTACAATTTGAACCTACACAGAGCCTTTTACCCACAGTTGCAAGTTTATATGGAATCTGCTCACCCTTCTATTACTTAGATTATGACACAATGCTCTCTCTCTCTCTCTCTCTCTCTCTCTCTCTCTCTCTCTCTCTCTCTCAACCTTCCCTTCCCCATATTCACCATCCCTGTGGTGCTGCTTGTGATGCTGTTCATTTTTTATTGTTTATGTTACTATTGATCAACACGTAGGAGAGAAGAGGGGACAACATTCTGTCAAAAGTGCAAGAAGATGATCATAGGCACTATCTTGTTGTCCTATGAATTTAGATAATGATTGCTTATCCATTATGTGGGCAGGACGATACAGCCATCGGCAGGAGGAGAGCCCTCTTGAGGCTCCTTGCCTCCAGGGGCACCCACATGAAGCAGGGGAAGATGGAGGAGAACCTGAGTAGCCCACTCTTTATGTGGCACGCTGTGACCCTGCAGCTGCCAGCAACCAAGGTTGGGGGGGGGGGGGGGGGGGGGGGGGGGGGGGTGTTGGTGAGCAGGGCTTGGTGCACCAGCAGGTATGGTGTGGCCAACTGGCTGGGAAGAATAAAGAAGCAGCAACAGCTGGAGGTGTGTTGCACCTTGTCCGTGGGTCTCCTGTAGGGAGAACAGCAGTGCAGCTGGGAAGGGTGACTCATCCCACTTTTGTCAGGAAATTCTGCTGATTCTGCATAACATTTATTCCAACTAAAATACCCGAGTAAATAATTGTTTTTCAGCTTTTCAGGGGTAACATAGTAGTAATTAGGGGGCTCGCCTAAGTTAGATGAGCCCAGGAACACCTCTCCACCCCAAAAATTCGAAGGATCATAAACCATGAGTTTGCCAACTAAGCACAGAGCCATCTAAGAGTGGGAAGAGGAGGTCTGCAACAGCTCAATAGGAGGAAGAGTGATGTGTGAGGTAGAGCACACAGATGATAGTGTGATTAATCTCCATCTACAGATTAATATGTAAATAAATTTTGGTTTTAGGTTTCCTTTGATTTCAACTTTCAATAAGTTCTGAAACCAAACAATAAAAAGCTAGAAATGAAAATAAATTAGTTCCCAACTGAAAATTCAGTAAGATTCAGTTGGTTTTTCAGTTTTAACAAAATAGTGAACTCCCTAACTAAACAAGGTCAACCACTCAAACCCATGCTTAACCCACAAATTTTATTAGATATGTGATATATTCATTCTGTGCAACATTTTCTTTAATACAAACTCAAATCATGTGGGCCTGACCTGATAAGGGCTGTTGAGAACTTGAGAACAGTCTCAACCTGAATCCAGACCACCCAACCACACATTGGACCAAACTAGGACTGACTTTTGGGTTTCCCGGTTGAGTTCGGGTTGGCAATTGACCTACTAACATGTGGATACTTTGACTTATCTCCGTGCATTGCAACCTAAATGTATTTAAAATCCCATGTTACAATCTCAAAATTGGAAATATTATGACCTGTTAAAAGGTGCTCAAGTCTCACCATGAGAGAGGTTCCACATAGACATGCTTTTGGATTTCACATTGAAAGTAAACCAGGATTGAAACAGAGAATGTTCATTTTCAATGTATCGTACTAGAAATTTATCTTCCTGTGTAGGATCAGGTTAGGCTTACAGAAATCAAAGTCACACAATGGATATGCATTATCCATTGGACTTGGGGCATATAGAAGGAGCAAAATGCTAGCTTTTCAAGATGAAAGAAGCAGCTCTTTTCAAGAAGCTGCCATGCTTTGCCATCTTTTCTGATATCCCAAACATCTCTTAAGAATCTCTATAACTCCAAAGGCCCAAAATATGAAATCTTTATTGAGATCAAGAACAAGGACAATGCTTCCATATCTGTAAATATGTTTTCGCATTGTTCTCATTATAATCGTGCTAATGTAATCATATTGAATGGATAAGTGCATAAAATATAAAGTTTTTAAGAAGAATAAGATGATCATGATCTCTGGCCATCATTTCCAATCTCTCGATTCTATCTAACTCTTTGGCTCTCTGAGACGAAGACAAGATTCAATATTACATTCCTTGGCAGCGGCTAAGGTAATACATTCATCCAAGAAATGGAGGGAGGTTTATAAGATTTTGCTACATGCAGATGAGAAGTTGATATAAACCAAGTGTATGCCATTGATTCCCATAAACCTGGTGAAAATATAGCAGCAAGATAGTATCCTACTGTCAAGATTTGCCCTCTTGTACACCTAACAAGATGAAAGTGGAGAGTATCATTTCCAATCTTAGTTTTTCCAATGACTTCGTCACTTGGATTGTTGTCTCTTAAGCTTGATTACATCTCTCTTTGTTTCCATGGATATTAAAGTGTAGCAGCTTAAGAGTCATACAAGAAAATGACAAAAGATGTACATGAGATTTCCTGCAGGATTGACAGTCACACTACAAATGATATTTTAAAAGTGCAAGTGCATGAAGTCACCTCCAAAATCCATCCCAAGGACAGCTTCCATCAAGTGAAACTTATGTCAATCAGAGGTGTTCTTCAACTGCCACTAATATTGTTTGATTTCTATAGACTATCTTCAGTCTAGATATCCAACAAGCACTGCAAGCCCCTAGCACAAAAATGGATCCTTTGGAAGATATCACATTCCTCATGTAACAGAGCATGGAACTTTCTCATTGACCCTTTCATGGTCACTAGCCATGCCCATGAGTTGAAAATTACAAATGTCTCATCCTTTGCAGAGGCCCCATATGTATACATGCCTTCTTATCTTCCCAGCAACTCAATCCACTAGAGCCATTTCTTTCCTGCACTGCAATACGCAAACAACCACCTCCCTCCCTTCAGACTTTGGCCATGAATGAAATCACAAAGGCCGACCGGAAATTAAATACAGAACTAGTCTGAGGGCATGTGGCCATTTTAAAATCTGAGCTGACTTAATGCGAGCTTTCTGAGACGCTACCACTTGGGATACTTTGAATCAAATAAACAGATCACACCATATACAACTTAACCAGTTCCATTGAAAGAATATTTTTGCATCATGGTTTTCATTTCTCAAAACTAAGCAAAGAGCTGGCAGTAATACGGACATCATCTCATGTATATTATTGTTCAGAGGCAACCAATATACTTCCAAGTAAATTAACTACTAGCAGTCCGGTCAATTGCAGCACCCAGTGGTAAAATATTTTAACAATTCATCAGTATAGAATGATTATTCCCATCATTTCCTTTCATACTTTTCCATGATTAAACTCACCATCAGATTGCCTAGACTTATTCTAACCAATTCTTCGATCATCAAGAGCCTTCTAGAAACACCCCCCCCCCCCAAAAAAAAAAAAAGCCTTACCCATCCTTTGGAACAACCATACATACAAACCAAGGGATCCCCCCCAACCCAAACTGATCAGTGCTAGCATATACCATCATCTCTGATCAAAAACCCACTCCCATGGTCCGCCCAGCCAGCATCAACCAGTGATTAGAATAGAACCCATCAGCATCAGGCGATTACTCCAATAATCACATCATCACGCTGATTTTCTACCTTATTTCGAACTACTCATTGCAGAAGCCAAATCACATCAAAAATGTTCAGGTCAATACAAGGACGAATTGCAGGATGACGAAGGCGGAATGGGAAGAACTTCAATTCACGAGAGAAGAACGGAAGGAGGAGAGAGGAAGGCCATCGAGAAACCCAGTGGAGTGGAGTGTGGATGTCAGTGTCTGTCACCTTCTTCGACCTTCTTCTTGACGTGGTTCTCCCTCGCTTCCTGGACATACCCCATCGACGCAGATGAGGCGGACGTGCCCGCCGGTGGCCAAACGAATGCCAAGAATCGGGAGTGCTGTTGGAGTGTGGGGGGCGGGGGGAACCCCTCCTTCCTAGTCGTGGACTTCCCCACGGAGTTCGCCGGTTTACGAATCTAATCTTACTGATGCATCAGAAATTCCCTAATCTTTTTCTTTTGTTCGACGGGGGCCTCAGGCTGATTACTTTGGTAAATTTTACATGAAAAACACTTGTTATACAGTGGATTTTTTATAATTCTTTTAGCATGTCCAATCTGATGTATATGTCCACATAATTAGATCTTTGATCTACAACTTACAAAATTAAAACATCAAGTCCTAAAAATTATCTGCTTGTTGACAATAAGAGTGAGAAAAGAGGATTTTTTATGTTGAGAATTTAGGGACAAGTGGACCCCACCATATTTTCAAAGTCTAAAACTCCCACTAACTCTTTCCTCTCTCCTCCCTTCCTCGTTTTTCTTTGTGTCTCCCTCTATCTTCTCACTTTGTTTGCAGAGTAACTTAAACCAGAATAAGGTTCTGGAGATTTCTTAACTCAGAATAAGATGTATTTTAATTTGGTAAATTGTTGGTATTCCACCTAGAATAAGTAGAATTGCACTGCGCTATTCCAAGTGATTTGGTAGGAATAAGTAGAATAAAGAAGAGAATAAATAGTGGAATAAAGAGTTCAAAATATCCATGTTATTCTGCTTAACCTCTGGTATAACCCATAGCACCCTGGGTTAAGCACTCCCCTCCACCAAAGTGGGTTAAAAGATTTTAGGAGAATAAAACATCCTATTTAGGACTTATTCCACAAATAAAGTGAGGCTAAAGGATAGATTCTTGCCTTAGTTTCTATAAACGGACATTAAATGTCCATATTTCCCTCATGTCCCTCACTCATCCTCTTTCGATTATTGAAAAGCTACATCCACCAATGTTCTCAAATAAGGGTATACGATGACTTGGTTTTTGAATTTTTAAATTTTTTTGATTGGGTTGTCTGATCAAAAAATTATACGCATATGTAAGGCATAATGAAACTCTTAAAAATTGTAAATTTTTTAAAACTTAAAAATACTAACAGTCGGTAAAAACACTAACAACCAGTATAACATCGACTGTCGGGGCACAAGTGTTTCTCATGTTATATTAACTAGGGATAATTTTATACTAACTACCTTTATATTTTAAATTTTAAAAATATTGTGCTTACTTGCATGTTATCCTAAGTACCATCCTAATATATATAATGCTTCAAGATTGTTACTGACACATTTGATATGTATAAATATTTGAGATATGATATTAAAATGACATTTTGATAGAAATGCTGTTTTGTAACGGTGTGTAATATGTAAATTGATTTTTAAAATTTTTAGCTTTTTCAATTATCAACTCCTAAACCTTTTGATATTATAGTGACTATTTACAAAAAAAAACCTTCGTAACCCCAATTTTCTTACAAAAAAGCCTTGCTAGCTATCTTTTATGACACATTTTCACTCCTTTTAGCAACAAATTTTGTGACACTTGGGGACATTATACAAATTCATGGCTTGGTTCATGGGGGTTCATTTGCAAATAATTTTATTATGGGAACTTTTTTGTAAATACGCTTACTAAAGTTGAATTATATATTTTTAAAATTTAACATACAAAGGAGATTGATATGAAATTATCACTTAAAATTATAATGTCATAAATTTCATAAATACCCTTTTCAAGAACCGGACACAATTATTGTTTTCGGGTACCAGCATACCTTGTTCCTATTATTTACCGACCGAGTTAAAACCAACAATAGGAAATCCGTTTACTCCACTACAAGAAGAGGATTCATAGTCTTTAAAAAGATTTACCCCTATTAGAAAGATATCAAATATGTTGTTATTTTAAGTACTTTTAAGCAAACAAAATTTTACTGTAGTTGTTCCTATCTAAAAATTTCAGCAGAGTATATTTGGGACTAATTTGAATTTATGCAAAACACCAAAGTCTCTGCATTCTAAAATAGTTGATTCTAAAACCAGTAAAATAAGTATTTTTTGAACTTGAGTATTGTAAACATAACGAATTATGAATAAGTCCTCACATCTGGCAATCTTCTTTATTTATGTAACTCCTGCTAGCCACCTGTGTAACTTTAATAGCCTAACTATGGTAAAAATTAAATTATATTAGCCAACAGTCACGAAATATTCTCTTCTCTTGATGGTTGTTAACCAGACGGACTTTACAGAAAATATTGCATTTTAAGAGATTAATATTTTAATGTGACAAACATGAGGACTGATTCATGTATCGCTATATTTGTGGAGATGGATATCCCACAGGTCCTAAATAAAATTACACTCTTTAATCTATAATTGTAAATGACCAAAAATATCATGAGTTTTTAGATTTTGATGTTCTGCATCAATTCTAACAAGCGGAGTACATGGACCTCATCAGCATTTTCCATACATCCAAATAAAAGGAATCCAAATGCCTACACCAATCCAAACCCTTTATTTGTACTCTTTTTGCATGTGTTTGAAATAAAATAAGTTTAAAGTGAAGTCATTGCTGTGTTGATATTAGGAAAAAAAAAGAGGAAATGGGAATATGCAACTCCAACCCTTTACCTTTGTTTGTTATCTTTTGAAAGGTCTACCGTTGTCTTGAAAAGGATGTTTTAAATGTGGGGAGAGTTCTCATTTTTATCAAAAATTAAATTCACACTCATAATTGCCCACCTTATCACCTTCACTCCCTCCGCTAACGCCCCTCGTGCCTTCCCTTTCCCCCCGTAACCTTAACAGGGTGTTTGGGAACATTTTTTTTCTTTTCCAAAAAAGGTTATCTTGTTCTCGAAACTTAATTTCATTTTACTTTTTGTTTCAGTTTAGGGTCTATTTGTTTTCACGTAAATTGAGCGGCAAAATTTTTTTTTTCCAAAAATATATCACAATCACTAATTTGGTTATCCGTAAAACTCAAGTTAATGAAAAACTTAATTTGTTGAACTTCCTTTTCTTGATATTGGCATCCATGAGATAAGACCGCATGCTCATGAAAATTGATACCAATATTAGAAAAAGGAAGATCAATGAATTAAGTTTTCTGTTGACTTGAATTTTACAAATAACCAAATAATTGATTGTAATATTATTTTCTAAAAAACCTTTTTCATACGGCTCATTTTACATGAAAATAAACAGACCTTGTATCTCATCTACTAACAACTCGACAGACCTATTTAGAGAACAACAATCTCTGCCTCCACCATCGTTACCACTCTCTTCTCCTACATTGACAGCCAATTCCCCTCCCTTGAAGCCGCATCCACATCCTCGTCCACCTGCTGCAGCTGCTCAGTGTCCACTATAGGAGAGTCCAATTCCTATAAAGGGTTGTTTGTTTTAACGTAAAACAACATAATTTGAAATAATTATTTTATTTTACAGTATTTTTAATTGTTTGGAATGATGTAAAACAATGTGAAGTAAAATTATGTCTGGACCTTGTCTGCCTACTTGACAGTCAAATTCCGTTGTTTTAGTTTACAGCAAAGACTCACTGTAAATCAAAACAAGAAGATTGAAACTTCCTCTTGATTTATTTTACAAACAACCAAACAAATGTTTCCTAATTTCAAAACAAGAAAATTTCACTTGTTTTGAAACCAGTAATTTTGAAACTGGTGATTTACAAAGTTTTACACTAAAACAAACAACCCCTAAGTACAGGTGGGGATGGAATTGGGTAAGTGCAAAGGAGGGAGAGAGTTTTTTTTTTTTTTTTCCTGAAGAGTAGATTTACAAAATAGTAGACTCTTACTTAAAAATTAGGAAAGTGGTTGCCAAACACCTCCTATTTACCTTTTCCTTCTTAAAAAAAAAGTTTAAAAGAAAAAAATTCTGAGAAATGTAATTAAATACCCCATAAAGCTTTTTCGTTATCATCATCTTCACCGTGCATTTGCAGTGACTACCATAGTGCTGTGTGATCGTGTTCATCCACACAAGATCTTATATGCACTCTTTTCTCTCACATTTGATAATAGTAATCCCATGATCGTGCCTCCTATTTGTTTAAAGGATTTGGAATCCCATGTTCTCTGCATTCCTCTCACGCTCATTTCAGTTCCTCATTTTTCTCTCTCTCACCGCATTCATCATCATACATGTTATCCCGAAAGAAATCAAATACTTACAGTTTTATTTTAAAAGAAAAGGTCATGGGAAGGGGTGCAAGGCCATCGTCCTCTCTCTTCCTTGGGTGATGGAACCCTGCTACCATCTCATTCCCACGACAAAGAAATCTGATCTGTCTAACAATCCTGAAGGAAACTTAATTGATCCTTTCTCTCCTCTTGTGGTCTTTTCTTTTTATTTTAAAGAAAAATAACTCGACGATTGAGTACAACCCAAACAACAATGCGGGGAGTCTAAAGCAGAACCTCGTCTCTCTGCCATGCGGTGAGGTCCACTTGATCCCTCCCACACCATAATTGGAACTCTGTCAGTACTTTCACCTAGTGGCAGACACATAAGTTTTGTAAACACTATGTCAGTAAGGTCACTCTATTAAGTCGGAATCAGTGAGCAAATGGAGTCACTTTAACATGCCAAAATCAGTGGACCTTCATTCTAATAAGTTAAAATTAGTGGGGGTCATTTGGACAGTGAGTCAATAAAGTCACTCCATTAAATCAAAATTAGTGAGCCAGTGGGCTCACTTTAATGGGCCCAGATTAGTGAATCTATACTATATATATAAAACAGAGTTATCTGGTGCCACGTGTTAACATCAGAATTTTCTATTTTCCGCCTAAATTCTCTCTTTCTCTTATTTTCCTATTAATATCTATGTTTCCTATTAATTCTCTCTCCTCGTATTTCTCATTAATTCTCTCTCTCACTATCTCTCTCTCTCCCCCTCTCTCATTAATTCTCTCTCTGCCTAAGTATTATTATTATTATTATTATCTCTCTTTCCCCTCTTTTATATTTTTCTCTCTCCCGATTAATATTTTATCTCTGATTCTTTTTGTCTCATGTTATTATTATTGTTGTTGTTGTTGTAATATCTTTGGATAATAATAACTAAATGATGTAAACTTTGAAGATTATAGTATTGGCAATGTAATTAATTATTAGATTATTTTGATGATAAAAGATATATTTATTACTTTGTTTATTTGTCTCTCATCATTTATGTCCGATTTATATGTTATTTTAATTTCGTAATTATATAGCTTGAATCCGAATTGAGTCCAAATGACTAAACCAGATCAAGGGTGCAACATAACCAGCCCCTCACTCTCTCTCTCTCTTTCATTTCTCACCTCCTCTCCTCTCTCCTCCATCCTCTTCCTTCATCTCCTCCCTCTCCAACATCTCCCACATCTCTTCTCCTCTCTATAGTTGTCCACCACCGTCAAGCTTACCCTCTCCTCACGGCGGCCGACGAGAGGGGTGGAGGTGACGACGACAAGGTAGCTGTGGCAGTAGGGTGGCATGGACGATGAGGTGATGGCGGCAAGGCTGACGAGGTAGAGGTGGAGCAAGGAAGGTGGCAGCACGTGGCATTAGATCTACCATGTGAAGGACTAATTTTGAGTTGGGAGGAGTGCAAGAGCCGAGGTAGGGTGTTGATCCCCCTTCTGGATACTAGGTTTTCCTCTCTTGGATGCATGCTAGGGTTGCTTAGTGACTTTCTTTCCTCCATGCATGTATGGATTTCATGTGTTTTGGCATGTTTCTTGGAGTAGATCTTCTATGGTTTTGGTAGCCCAACATGCGTGGTTTGTAGGGATGTTGTTTGTGTGGCCATTGGCGGTGTAGGGTGACTGAGAGGATCTAGGGAAGATGACCCAGTTCAGTCCCGATTGCCAACAAGGTTCTAACTAGTAACATGTATGCTTATACTACTGGCCTAAAATCTCCCTAGTGAGAGCAATGTCTGCTTTTAAACCATCACATAAATTGCACATAATCCTCAGGATTTCAAATAAATAAGCTCAGAAGTGGAAGGTAGTAGGATTCAAAGAGCAACAACTAGTTCAGTTCATTCGAAGCATAGGAATATAGATTTCACAACTAGCACAAAAGAAACAATTCAGATATGGATACAATTGAAGAACAATTCAAGAAATCTGAACAGTTTCACTTATCTAAATTAGATTCCAAGGCAAAAATAAATTCGAATTAGATTAATCGAATTAGGGCATCTGATTCACATAACTTCATTAGAACAGATCAGATTCGAACTGATGTTGATCAAAATTGAGATAATTCCAAGAAGTATTTTCGAAAGCAATAAAATAACTATTTAGTTTATACAAATTAAACTTGTTCAGACATATCTATCTACCTCAAACATGAGAACACCAAGAACTCCAAGCTTTCCTTCTACTCCAGGGAAAGGCGTAGCCCAAAATGTGTGTTCTAATGGCCTTAAGCATCTATACATAGCCCTCTAATCCCTCCTGGCATGCCTTAAACCTGAGCAGATATTTTCTAAGTCAACTAATTCCACTGCTCGACTACACTTACTATTGACTTCTCTAACCACCCTCACCACCAATAGTTGTCACGTGCCTCATCCAATCCGATCCCACCTACCAAATCTGCCAACTCAGCTACTACTAACAAATTGCATTAAATAGCTACCTGATAAAATAACTAATACTAACCCATTTCAATCGAGGTCTACAGTCTTCCTATAAATTTCATGGACACTTAAATCGCTAGATTAAATATAAATTTGTTCGTAAATGTTAATATTAATTTCAAGTAATTATTTAGTAGGTCATAACATCTTCTCCCTCTTAAAAAAATTTTATCCTCGAAATTTAATTATCACTTAGAAAATAGATGAGGATACCTCTTCTTCGTCTCCCTTTCAGATTTCCAAGTAGCTTCTTCTAGTTAGTAATTCTTCCAAAAAAATTTTACCAAAATAATAACTTAGTTCTTATTCCTTGTGATCCAACATCTCTACAGGTTGTTCTTCATATGACAAATCTAGTTACGTATCCAAAGGTTCATACTCTAGTACATGAGATGAATCTTTCACATATTTCTTGAGTATTGATAGATGAAACACTGGATGAACATTAGTCAAAGCTGGTGGTAATACCAATTTATATGCTACTACTTCAACCTTATCTAAAATCTCAAAAAGACAAATGAATCTTGGACTTAACTTATATTTCTTATCAAATCTCATCTCTCCTTTCATAGGTGGTACTTTCAAGAACACATGATCTTCAATTTCAAAATTCAATTATCTTCTCTTACTTTCACAAAACTTTTCTGTCTACTTTGAGCTGCAAGCAACTTCTTCTTGATAAGTTCAATTTTATTTATGCATTCTTTTACAATTGGTGGTCCTCTCAGCCTTCTTTCTCCAGCTTCAGTCCAACACACAGGTGATCTACAAGGTCTTCCATACAAAGCTTCATATGGTACCATTTCAATACTAGCATGATAGCTATTGTACATCCCAGCATCCATTCCACTCAGGACTACATGCTCTAAGCATGTCTTCCAGGGTCTGAATTTTTCTTTCAGATTGTCTATTTGTTTGTGGATGAAATGCAGAGCTAAATTTCAATTGAGTCCCTAAAACTTCTTGCAAACTCTTCTAAAATCTAGCTATGAATGTAGGATCTCTATCTGAAATGATTGATATAGAAATTCCATGCAATCTAACAATTTCCTTAATATATAATTTGGCCAAAGACTCTAATGACTGTGCCTTTTGGATAGCCAAGAAGTGAGCTGATTTGGTCAATATGTCCATGATTACCCAAATCATATCATGTCTTCTTCAAGTCCTGGGTAAACCAACCACAAAATCCATGTTAATATGTTCCCATTTTCGTTGAGGAATCTCCAATAGTTGTAAAGGTCCAGTTGGTCTTTGATGTTTAGCTTTAATATGTTGATAGATTAAACACTTAGAGACAAATTCAACAATGTCTTTCTTCATCCCCAGCTATGAAATTTTTTGCTTCAAATCCTTGTACATTTTAGTACTTCCCGGATGAATAGAGTACTTAGACTTATGTGCTTAGTTAACAACTCCATCTTACGTTCCTCCAGTTCAGGTACACACAATCTGCCCTTGAATTTGATTCCCTTGTTGTTACCTTGTACAAATCTAGGCTTATTAAACAAAATTAACATTGTCTAGTCTCTATTTTGTGTATCTATAATCTTCTTGATAATGATTAGTTGCATATTTAACCTCATCAAATAAGACTTACTGCTGTCTTGTGGTCTTGCTTCTACTAAATTCTCCAAGGATTTTCATTATGTATTGATTTGCAAAGACATAAGCTTCCTACTTAATGCATCTGCCACCACATTAGCTTTCCCTGGATGATAACTCAAGCTAAGGTCATAATCTTTTAAAATTTCCACCCATATCCTTTGTCCTAGATTCAAGCTCTGAGAAAATATATACTTTAAATTCTTATGATCTGTAAACACTTTAAATTGAGCTCCATACAGGTAATGTCACCATACTTTTTAGAGCATGAACTATTGCAGTAATCTCTAAGTCATGTGTAGGATAATTTTGTTCATCTTCAATTGCCTAGAGGCATAAGTAGTCACTTTACTATGTTGTATCAATACAAAGCGTAATCCTTTCCTTGAGGCATCAATGTAAACAACAAAGCCATCCAACCCATCAGGCAAAACCAATACAGGTGCAGAAGTCAATCTCCTTTTTAGCTCTAAAAAATAATGCTCACAGTCAGCAGTCCATAGAAACTTTGCTTCTTTCTTAATCAATTTAGTCATAGGAGAATCAAGAGCCAGTCTTTCTTCAAGAGGTAGGTGGATAATTGTACACATGATCTATTTTGTATTACAAAACTATGTTATTTTAGAAAACTTTCAAAAGTAAATAAATTAGTAAGAACTTTGATCTATATGTCTACTTCATGATATTCAAGTTTCAGATTTTTGTGATCTTATTTTCTATTTATTTCATGACTATTATCTAAGCCTATGTAATATGTCCATTTAATCTGTTCTGTTTCTAATTATGATCATACGAATTACAGATAGTTCAATAAATTTCATAATTTTCAGAGTTTGTTTGATATTTATTTCATAGTACTATTTTCAGACTATATAATATGCTCAGACAGTTTTGAAATCTCAACTTGTGAATCCTATATCTCATTTGATTCAAATCCAAATCATACCAAATTTTGTAGAGACCTTTGTTATATTATCCTTGACCTCTCTGTAAAGTTTTAGAATTTTATGACTTCGTTTGGTATTCAGTTTACCCTCTGTTTTGATTTGCTGGAATTCTATTTAAGTTGGATTCTCCGAATCAAAGTGAGAATCCAAAATCATAGCAAACCAATCCATAAATTGATGAAACTTTGTCCACAATTTAAATATGACCTTTTGGACATGTTCTTAAAGTTTGATAATTTTCTGAATATGTTTGATATTATTCGGCTTATTTGTTGATTTGTTAGCTCTGAAAATCAGTTTTGATGGCCGAAAAATATGTTTGTTATTCCGAAAATTCTAAGAAAATTCTTTTGACTATCTTTTCTATCCAGCAACCTATTTTGATCAGCTTACTCTGATTTTTCATATATATGACTATGATGACTCTCTAAGTGGCTATTTTGTATATAAAAGTATGTATTTTAACTCTTATATGTACTTATCAATTTGATAATTCAATTTTTAGATTTATGCCCATATTTTGTCATCATTTGATCTCTGTTAATATGATTGTGCCATAATTATTTGACTTTGCTTGGACATTGCCATCATAAGGAGATATTTGGCCCGATTCCATTATAACCATCCATATTGGATATGGTATTTTGTTTGGAACCCGAGGGCAAACGGGTGGAATCTTGATTTCCGGCCGACTAAAACCAGGGGACGGTGATACGTAACGCCCTGGCGGTTTGGAGTTGGGTGGGACTTAGACTCTCCGGTTCTGCGCAGTGACTAAGACCTTTGCATCATTTGCCTAGATGCTTTGGTATTTGTTTTGTTTAGCTCCTTATGTTGTGGTTTGGGTGCATATCCGTTATGATATGATTTGATTTGTTTGATTGGCACATAAATATGAAATCCTTATTCCATATGTTCATTTGAATTCAGCTTAGTCATTTGGATCTTTTGATCATCCTGTTCAGCTACTTCTTTGTAATCATATGAATATGTCTTAACTATATGATCCATGATATGAATCAGATTTGATAAGCTACTACGCCATGATAATTACTATTTGATATGACATGTGCTCAGGGGACAGCGATACGTAATGCCCTGATAATTTGATATGTTATGTGATACGTTCTGATCATGGTTAGTAGAATTTGATATATCTGATATGAGTTCGATCATGCCATATATGCTATATGTTAGTTGATCTATTTATATTATTAGAAAACATATTTGATTTGATAACTTTACATCTGACCATGTTTTGTATCATGTTTTTATTTGAGCTATATGTAGAACTGTATAAGATCATGTTTAGTATAATTATATAACGTGATTTGTAAGGTTTACTATATGTTAAATCATGTGGATTGTTTGAAGCCTACTGAGTGGTTGTACTCATAAATCCTATTAACATTTTCAGAGTCAAAGAAAGAGAATCTAGAATCTGAGAAGACTTCTGATTGAGGCATTTGACATCATCATGAGGTTATTTAGATTGAATTTACAACTTTCTTAAACTTGATGTAATAGAGATGATGAGTGATTGATGTATTTTTATTTATTTGGTGAGATTGAGAATTTTTACACAATTAATGGAAATTGTAATTTTTGAACTTTGGTGTTGGCTATATTTGGATATTTTGGGTTACATGATGGTTATGACATTTATTTAAAATCGCCTTGTGGTTGTTTAGCTCTCATATATGTTCGTTATGGTGGAATTTGTTCTGAGATTACGTGGTCGGATTCCAAGTTTAAAAAAAGAAAAAAAGAAAAAGAAAAAAAGAACCGGATCCGGGGCGTAACAACATCAAAGTCCACTATCTCAATCACATAAGCAACTAGATGTTGGGATCTGGGCGGGACGCGAAGAACCAACGGAAACAATGAACAAAAGCCCGCCCGATGCCCTTTGATCCGATTCGAAACGAAAAACGATAAACCGAAAAACAAACGGGATGATCAAATCACCGTGCGCGGATTCGAATCCGCTTCCGTCTCGGTTCCGTCGAGGCAATGCCGCGAGCTGCACAAGCATCCGGCCTCCAGCGGTATCCACACGATCCTCTGCGGTGGTTCGTCCTCACTCCCTCGTCCGTATCAGCTTGCTCGCTGAAGATCCGTTGCCGCAACAATGTCCGAAAACTCGCAGACGGGAATTCTCGACTTTTGAGAATCGCGCGTGGCGGAGACGGAGATTGTCCCAACACCTCGAACGGGGTGCCCAGAGGAAGAGGAGAGAGGGGGGGGGGACGGCCAGCATGGGGAGATCCTGGAGCTTGGCCCAGGGTTTCTCAACAGCGTGTATATATATATTAAGTCGACGCGACTTTCACAAAAGTCCCCGACTTAATATAAATCCCACATAAACACCACCGATTGAAAATCTATTTGCATGTGACCCTCTAGACCCATTAACCAGTTCAGTTTTTAGCCCGTTAAGTCCAATAACTAGTTGTTGACTTATTGTAATTAATTAATATCTAGATATTAACTAATTATTTAATCAAATTAACATCCCATGTAAATTCGGTCGAACTTCCGATCAAGTTGGGTGCCAAGCAACACCGCATGATCCCGAAAGGTAATGGGGTTCAGCAACCCACTCATGGAACCTGTCCGTCCACAGTTACCACGTGGCTATAATCCTTCGTTCGCACAATGTTCTCGAGTTAACCTAGGGTATGGTCAACTGTCAAACCCTAGATTGTCAACTTACTTGAATCAGACTCCTCTTTACAATATCCGAAAACCTATTTTCTGATATTGTTTCTGCTTTGGCCAGAGACTCCTACGGATCTATTCTAGAACATTCTCTCTCCAGTTACCTGAGAGCGAACGATCCTTTATTGAATACACAATTACCTTCGAAGGTCTTCCGCTGGACCCGATCCTTGACTATTAGAGATCCCGTGGATAGGGATTCGTAGGTCAAGGTCAAAGTCCAGAAGTCCACCAACAAGGTGTCTTTGGTGTCTCAAGTCCAAGGATCAACCACGCCACTGTGACGATGAATCAAGCCAATTGACAGTCAGGTAAATTACCATTCGGTGATTCATGTCAGATCAGTTCAGTGAACTCATTCCCCAATGAGCACCTACAGGTTTACCATTATGTCTTCACACAAGTGATTAACGGGATCAGTCACTCTCATCATATGAGTTAGAATAACCTGTACTAGTCTTTCCGGATGTTTGATGTCATTCTCAAACATCCTACGATTAGGAACAATTAAGAATATGTGTTTATAACTCATTAGTCTCATTATTATGATCTCATCATAGTTCGATGACTATTGCACACATTCATGGGCTTCATTATGCACAATTATAAATATGCCAATCTACATAATGAATTTAATGCCATTTATTAGCGAACCAGATTGAAATAGGTGCCTCATGATTGGCTTAGAGGATACATATATCCATCAATTTCCCACTTGGACTCAAGCCAATCACCTTCGCATTTGATCTCCATCAAATCTAGGTGATGCTCACATAAAGTCTGTGACTAAGACTTGGTCAGGGATCTGCTAAATTATCTACAGATGGAATATTTTTCATTATGTTATTTCCTCTTAATCCTTTGTCTCTGAACTTGTGAAAGAGGCTTAGAATGTTCTGCAACTTCTGATGAGACCATAGTTGGACCACAAAATTGATCGCTCCCACTGTTATCCTACAACAATGGGACGTTATCAGAGACTTTTTAGAACTACATCTAGTTCAGGGATGAACTCTTTCATCTATAATGTTCCAATAACAGTATCACTTATTTATGACGTCATCTATATATCGAGTTCTAGATTGAAACCCTTCCAATCCACTCCTTTCTAATTAAAAGGCTAAACCCATGATCTAACTTGAATTTGAGTTAGTATGACTGTAGACACGTTAATTTTGACGTCATTTCGAGTAAATTTCATATCATACAATAATGCCACAGAATGGTCTGATAATTAATCATTAATTAATTTTTATTAATCTTTTTAAGTGTCGGGTTTAACAGATGTGTTTAAGTTAATCAATTGAATTGATTTTAGCTCAAATTTGAGTTAAAATATGAAGAATTCTAAAAGACGTCGACCCACGTGGACGCCATTTAGAGTTTATTCCTGTTTTAACGATTAAATTTGAATTTTAATTAATTGATTAATTAACTAAAAGGCGTCTGTAAATGTCGACGCGTTTTAAGTTTCCTAAGTGATTTTAACTTCCCCTCCGGATGTTTATCCTTATCTTAATTAGTCTAAAAGACGTCTACATAGATGGACGCGTTTTACCTAATAAAGATAAAGATAAGTTTTCCCGGATATTTATCCTTATCTTAATTAATCTGAAAGGCGTCAGCCAAGGTGGACGCGTTTTAGATAATTACAGATAAAGATGAATTAATTAGTATTTATCTGTCGGTTAAGATGGATAAATTCGAGATTTTTCTATGTTAATCTCGAACGCAAGAAATGCCTATAAATATCCTGCATGTTGAAGAGAAAAAAAGGAAGAGAAGAGAATTGAATTGAGTTGAGCCATAGCGTTATAGCGAGTTGAAGATTGAAACAACGTCGGAACGCCGGAGCGCTGCCATTCCCAGAAGTCGGCGTCCCTTTCAAGATCTTCATCCTTTCAGAGTTTCAACCGATTGAGCATAAGTTTTTCATTACTGCAATCATTTTTCATCTTCATTAGTTTCATTCTTCATATTCACTTCATGCAAACACACACCACAGCATAATCTTTCAAAAACCTACTTGACTAAAGGGGTTTCAAAGCCATTTAAAAAAATAAGTTTGCTGTTTTAAATATGCTTAACATCATGATTAGTTCAGATATTGCTTCTACTTAAATTCTCATCATTGTTCCTTCGTTTTTTTTTGTTTCTGTCTCTGCTGCACTCAACAACAACAAGAGATCAAAAAGGGGGAAATCAAAACATAACTTCTGGACGATCCTCAACCTCAAATTCCACAGCAAGAACAAAGAAGCAAAGAAAGGGCTCTCTTTCTTCAGCCGGCTGAGGAAGGGGAACCAAGGACTCAATCTTCCGCGTTTGAAAGGTAGGCGATCATATCTCTTTTGAAACTTTTTAGTTAAAAGTTTCTGGCGATCACTGCACTTTAGTTGCTGTTTTTAATAGGTTAGTTTACACTAAACAACATAGATATTTCATGTTAATCACACGGTCATTCTAAGCACCTACAGCTTTTTTGGCGATCACGGTGGGACTTGGTCTCGCCATCTTTTAGTTTCTTTTTGTTCTTGCTATCATCATATCGGGCACCCACGGTGCACCATTTGTGTCTCTGGACACGTCATCACCAATTGGTGAGTGTTTAGTTTAATTAATTTCCCTCGTGCACCACGTGCACACCCCAGTGGCAAGATCTTGCCCCCCCCCTTGATTAACTCAAAAAGCTGTTTTTGTGATAAAAATGATGTGTGATTGATTGTTTTTCTAGTTGTTAGTTAGTAAATCATCCTGTTTAAAATCTGGAACTAAAAATTTTGCATGAGTCGATTGTTTACTGCTTTTTTATCTCGTTTGAGGAGGATTCAACCCAGAAAATCCTCATGGAAAATTGTTTCTGCGAACTGAAAAGCGTCCGGGATTGCTGACGCGTTTCAAAACCGCGTCAACACCCCTAGACGCCTTTCAGGCTTCACAGTTTCTCTACTGTCTGCATCTGCTTCTGCGGAAAATTAAGTTCTGTTTTGAATAGCGTCGACTACCATCGACGCGATTCAGACAGTTTCTTAATTTTTTTTCCAGTTTCTAGATTTTTGTGTTTTGAGTGCTAGCTACCCATTACTTACTAAGCATTAGAGGCCATCCAGGCTGCAGGACATACGCATTGAGGCTAATACCCTCCTCTTCTTAGGAACACATTACTCGACGTCAGCAACTCTGTCTGATTGGGTTGGTCCCTTGATCAGACTAGAGAAGTTGACGTTGAGACCTCCATAAGTCCCCAAAATCAAGGTATTCCTCCTTGATCATCGGGCTGGTTGTACCAATTGAAGTCCTGGTTAGATTCTGAAAGCGTTGTGAGAGAAAGCCCTAGAGAATAACGGTGGAAATTGAACTGAAACTAGGATCCTTTCCCCGAGCGAAATTGTGGTTTAATCCAATTCAAATAACTCAACAAGGAATCCTAAAATCACGTTAAGCATCCACTTGTTTGATTAATCTCTGTACAACTTATTTGATTAAATCTTTGAAAAGGGAATCTAACATCATGTTGCTACGATCAGGTAGGGACTTGAGTGTGGCTCCAGACGCCATGGTTAATTACGAGGGAGATGCTAATGCCCCTCGGGATTCTGAATACAACTATGAGAGTGGGAGAGATGCTGATGCCTCCCGTAGTTCTATCCCCATTCCATATCGTCTAGATGGGAATGTTCGGACACCTCTTTTGCCTCCACGTGATCAATATCCTGATCCTCTTCCGCATGAATATGCGATCCCTAACCCTGATCTTGAGGGGGACATGAATCAGAATGATCCCTCATCCTCTGATCCTACGGATCTCATTAATGCTCTGGGAGTTCTTACCTCCCGACTAGACCCTCAGCAGTTCGAGGCGATCCAATCTATTTTGAAGGGGAAGGCACCCATGCAGCCTGCCGAGCCGAACCCTGTGGCTCCCCCTGCTGTTCCTCAGCAACCTTCTTTTCCTCCTCCTTATATCCATCAGGCCGTGGAGGGCCTTCATATCACTTCTCGGCCAGCTGGGCCGCAGCTTTCATCATCTAGGCAACCGGCTAGACCGCAAACGCCTGCTTATCAAAATGCCCTCGGGCATGGCGGAAGCTCTGCCGGACCTCCCCTCTATTGTCCACCCTGCCCAACGTACTCTAGGCAGCAAGCCTACCAAGTACCTCCTCCTCCCCCTCCTCCCCAAGCAGATCTGACCACACAAACGCTGCTGGCCAAAATGGAGCGTATGGATGAGCAATTTAATAACCTCCAGAAAATGATGGGGGTCAAAGCTGTGCCAGAGATCAGTCTACCGAGCCTGCCAGTATTCCATCTGCCACCCTCTGAGATGCCAGTGTACCGAAAGTACAACGGTACTGGTAACCCCTTCACACATCTGAAGGAGTTCATGTATGAATCCTCTTTCTGGCAGAACGACAAGAGGTCGTTGGCCTTCTTGTTCAGGAGATCTCTAGAGGGACCAGCCCTCGAGTGGTTCTTTTCCCTGGAACCCTCAGAAGTAGAGGATTACGGTATCGTTTCACGCAAATTTATTCAACGATACCAGGACAGAGTTGCACCCTCCTTGTCTATCACGGACCTCATTGCAGAAAAGATGAAACCTGATGAGGAGTTTGTCAGTTTTGCTGACAGGTGGCGGGGTCTGGCTGAAAAGGTGAAGGATCACTTGTCCGAGTCCGAACAAGTGAAAATGTTGATTTCCAATGCCACCCCCCAGTTCAAGCTCGTCTTCTCCTTGAACAATTTGACTAACATGGCAGAGCTCTATGAAAGAGCACGGTACTGCCAGAATGCTTTCAAGGACGCTACATTCTCTAGTGTCTTTGATCCTCATAGACCTAGCAGGCCTCCGCCTCAGAAGCCTGCAGTGCCGAACTCTTCCAGCACAGGTCCGACTACCGAGGGCACGCTCTCTCATGAGCAAGTGAGTACCATGAACAATAACTCGCCCCAGTTCGTGAGGAGTCAGCAGCAGTACCAGAGGCCACAACAGCAAGGGTACAGACAGCAGCAGAACCCCCAGTACCAACAACAGTATCAACGGCCCCAGTAGCCGAATCAGAATCAGAACCAGCAACAGCTACAACAACAGCCGTAACGGCAACAGCAGTACCAGCAACCCCAACAGCAGCAGCAGTATCAGAACCAGCAACAGCCACAGTACCAGCCGCGCGCACCGCCGGCGTACCACAATGTCCCTCCTCCTGGTGACTACAACCAGCAGAGGAGACCTCCAGGCCCGAAGAGGGCAGAATATCCGGCTCTCCCAGAATCCTTGGCCGATATCTTCAGTGCTTTAATGGCGGCTAATGCCTTAGTTTTGCCAAGGGAAAAGGCCGTCTGGCCTCAAAATGCCGATACGTCCAGATATTGCTACTTCCATAGGCAACCTGGGCATACCATTGACACCTGCTTCCAATTCAGAGATTATATTCATGATCTCAACGAGCAGGGCGGCATAGACTGGGAGGAAATGAAAAAATACATAACAGCCCTGAAGGCGAGGAGACCGCAACAGCAGCAGCAGCAGCAGCAAGTGAGACCACCGGCACAAGCAGCAGCACCACCCAACATGGGCATAGTGCAGAATCCACTTCCGGAGCACCAGAACCAGAACCAGGTTGCTCCCATTCTAACGAACAGCCAGTCTGAGGCTGGTCGTGGGCAACAATGGAGGATAGAGGACTCTTCCTCTCTTTATTCAACGGGTCACATTCAGAATACCGCAGAACAACCACCACGCCGCACCATCCGCATGCCCAGACCACAACCCGTTACCATCGCCCCTCTACCCACACCCACATATCACTCGCCCTCACCCAATAACCCACTACCACTACCCACCTTCCTTAGACCCATTGCGCCCCGCACTCCTACGCCTCCATCATATACCCCTCCGCAAACCAATAACGCGCCCCTTTTACCATCTAGGCCATTACTACGCGTACCATTTCCTACTTCACCCATTACCACTACCACCTACCCAGATATGCCCCAACCATCCAGACCGCTATTACGCGTACCATTCCCCACTTCGCCAACCACTCACCCATCTACCATTCAACCCTCTAGGCCTTTAATCCGCACCGCGCCATCACCACCTAACCCAACGCCACCACCTACGCATCAACCCTCCGCACCGCTTACGCCACCCGACTCTGCGGTACTCAAGGTGTCACCCGGATCCTCCACGGTCGAGGAACATGCGCTCCGGAGTGGAAGGATTTTCAACAAGGTCTTTCCTCAGTCCACAGTTAGAGACGGCCCATCACAGCCGACTGAGGAAGCCCATAATGAAGAGAGTGCACCAGGCACTCAATATGACTTGTTGAAACATCTGGACAGAACACCAGCACGGATCACTGTACTTGAATTGATTAAAAGGTCCAAGATTCACCAAGAAGCCTTAATGGAATACCTACATAAGGTGATGGTTAACGAAGACGTGCCGGTAGAGAAAATTGCAGCACTACTAGTTCCTCAGGGGGATCAGCCCTCAATTACATTCCACACATCGGAACTAGCACCGCCAGTCGCCAGAAGCATGGCTCTGAGCATCACGGTCAATATCTGCAAAAAGGCCGTGGATGCATGCCTGGTTGATACAGGGGCTTCAATTAACGTTTTACCTCCGAAGACCCTGGAGCTATGCAGTGTGCCCAAGGAGAAATGGCTGCCTAGCCCCATCTCAGTTACGGCATATGACAATTCTACCCGTTCCCCTCTGGGAATGGTTTATTTAAAGGTGGAGCTGGGTCCAGTAAGTCATTCAGAGGTCGAATTTCATATTCTAGAAATCGACCCTTCCATAAATGCCATTCTGGGACGTCCTTATATTAAAACTCTTGAGGCGATTCCTTCTACGAATCACCAATGCCTCAAATTCCCTTACAAAGGACGAATTATTAAAGTGACGAGCATGCCGATCCTTGCTGCTGCTCATACCTTAAATATTAAATTTGCTGTTTTACCTGGCCGACAACCTTTTCTGTCGGTATTACAGGTCTACCGTCCAGTGGCTGATCCTTTGAAAGCCACTACCATTTCTCCATATCCATTAAATGCTATCAAAAGGGGGAAGTGCATGAGTACCCCGAGATGGAGAATCATGATGAAGAACGGCTACGAGCCTGGGAAAGGTCTGGGCACACAGTTGCAAGGCAGGACCACTCCTGTTAAAAATAATCGGGCAGCACCTGGAAGCGGTCTGGGCTATAGGCCAATGAAGCTAAAGCAAGATCTGGTTCAGAAAGCAGAAACCGAAGGCGGTCAAGAAATCTTGGAAACAATGTCCACACCACTGAAAGAAGGCCGAGATCCCTTAACATGGACTCTATATACACATTTTGTGAAAGGGCCCATACTTAGTCACGACAACACGGTGGTCATTACTTCCTGTTTTGACTTCCATGACATATATGGGAGGGATTTGGCCAGATATTGTTCCGAATTACTTACGTACTAATCCTTGGAGGCTCTGCGGCCTATGAAGAGGAGAAAATTCCATGACCCTGAATGCGAATGGTACAGGTGGTTCGACCTGAGGGACCTATACATAGCACTAAACAGACTATTCCTGGATCCTGCAGAACCCAAGTGGCCACCGCAGATCGACGAGCTAATTGAGAGCCCTGGCGCAATCTTTGACAAGCGGATACTGCTGTCCGAACAAATTGATGAAGGGGAGCCAGATGACCCCTATGAAGCTGGTTATACAATAGATCTGCTCTGGAGGGGGACATATCCTTCACATGTCTTCATGCTCCATACTCTATTTCGCACACTATTCTTGACCCCGACTTGGTCGCGGGTCATAATTGAAGATATTCCACGGGCTCCGCCCGTCATGATTACTCTGTCCCCGCGGGACATTATACCACAACCTCCTCTTGATCTAGAGAGGTTGTATAATCTGATCTGGGACATATTACTATATGATCCCCCTAATCCTCTGGCCTTGGTGCCATTTCCTCCGTCTGATTCTCCTCCCATTTGTATTCATTCCTATTTTATGTTTAATTCTTTCATTGTCCAAAAAAAAACGCCAATTTGGCAACAAATTCTTCCCAGATCATTATCGAGGAAACATCTTACTTGTCCGATTACACCCCATCGTGCGGGTCCGTCGGTCAAGATTCTCTCCTAGATCTACTCTGTCCCTCCCCACGGGAGGATTCCCCTGTATTTCTACTTGTATCCCAGGATTTTCATCCTGCTTCATCTTCGTTAGGTTATAATAGTGAAATTAGGCAGTCTAGTCAGGTTAGGAAGTCTAGGAAGCCTAATGGTAGACAAATTCCAGAAAGATACCTCCAGGATTTGGCTGATAAATGTTCCTTTTGCTCTTTAATCCCTCAGCTTTTAGAAGATCCAATTCAGATGCCAGAAGATTGTACAGATAGTGAGTCAGTCAATGATGGGTACGGGGTATATGAGTTAGTGCATGAAAAGGACCCCATTGTTGAAGATGAGGAAGATGATGAGGACGCAGCTGAGGCATATGCCAGTGGAGTGAAGAGATTTGATGAACCTTCAGCTGCCGTAGAAGAGCCCACCAAAGAAATAAACTTAGGGACTGAAGACGAACCTAAGGTTATCCTCGTCAGTAAAAATCTTTCTACAGAGGATGAGAAGGCAATGGTACAAGTGCTTAAGGATTATAAGGACACTTTCGCCTGGAGTTATGAGGATATGCCGGGGTTAGACTCATCTTTAGTTGAACACAGGTTAACATTAAAAGATGGAGCTACTCCGGTCAAGCAGAAATTAAGGCGATTCCACCCACAAATGGCTCTAAAGATGAAGGAAGAGGTCGACAAATTACACAAAGCCAAATTCATTAGAGTTGTCCTTTATCCACAATGGGTGGCCAATATAGTCCCGGTTATGAAAAAGGACGGGAAGGTCAGAATTTGCATTGACTTCCGCGATCTGAACTGGGCATGTCCTAAAGATGATTTTCCATTGCCCCATATTGATGTACTCATCGATAACACTGCTGGCTACGAGACATTATCGTTTATGGATGGATTTTCAGGATACAACCAGATTAAGTTGGCAGAAGAGGATCAAGAGAAGACTTCATTCACTACACCTTGGGGAACATATTGTTATGTCGTCATGCCATTTGGATTGAAGAACGCTGGAGCCACTTATCAAAGGGCTATGATGGCAATATTTTATGACATGATGCACATAGATTTGGAAGTGTATGTGGATGACTTATTGGTTAAGTCTAAAACGAAGGCTGAGCATGCCAAAGTTTTGGCAAGGGTATTAGAGAGATCGAGAGAGTATCAGTTGAAGATGAATCCCAAGAAATGTGTATTCGGGGTATCTTCAGGAAAATTGCTTGGATTCATTGTCAGCAAACGGGGAATTGAGATCGATCCCAATAAGGCGAAGGCTATCAGAGAAATGCCACCTCCTAAAAACTTGAAAGAGTTAAGAGGATTAATCGGGAGGTTACAATTTATTCGCCGTTTTGTCTCCCAACACTCACAAAGGTGTAAGCCGTTCTACGAGCTTACCAAGCCAGGAGTCAAATTCAATTGGGACGATAAGTGTCAGGAGGCATTTGATGGATTAAAGGACTATTTGGCAAGTCCTCCTGTTTTGAGACCACCATCTCCAGGCAAACCATTGATACTTTATATTTCTGTCCTGGATGATGCAGTGGGGGCTGTCCTAGCACAAGAAGATGAAAAAGGAAAAGAGAGGGCAGCCTACTATCTCTCCAAACTTCTCAACCCCGCTGAACAAAGATATACGGCGATGGAGAAAACATGTGCAGCATTAGTTTGGGTTGTTCAGAAATTGAAGCATTATTTTCTGGCCCATGAAGTCCACCTCATCGCCAGGATGAATCCGATCAAATTCCTTCTGGAGAAATCTGTTCTTACTGATAGGTTAGCGCGATGGCAAAGCTTTCTATCTCAATTCGATATCATTTATATTCAACAGAAAGCAATCAAGGGCTATGCCATAGTAGAACATCTCGCTCATCATCCCCTTCCTCGATTTGATCCAGTGCGATCAGAGTTTACGGATGAGGAACTGATGTCCGTAAATCAAATCAGAGATGATATGTGGACTCTGCATTTTGACGGAGCTCTGAATTCTCATGGAAAGGGGATCGGAATCGTTCTGTTATCACCTGAAGGTGTCACCATTCCACAAGCCTTTCAGCTTGACTTTCCAGTCACCAACAACATAGCTGAATACGAGGCACTTCTTGCTGGTCTCGAGGCTGCTCATTTCCATGGTGCAACCAAACTCAGGATTGTAGGTGATAGCCAATTAATTCTTCGCCAAGTGCTGACCAAGTATCGAACTCTTGATCCCAAGCTTAAGCCATATCAAGAACTTACTTCTGCTTACTCAAAGCTTTTCACAAAATTGATCTTTGTCCATGTCCCTAGAAATCAAAACATCTTAGCTGACGCTCTAGCTTCACTTGCATCTTCTCTTGATTTTCCTATCAGCAAGCAATCTGAATCAATCATAGTTCATAGGCGTCTTTCACCCGCCGTGAAAGATCCTTCATTTCTTAGAACTAAGGAGAAGTTGCTGAAGAAATTCAAAGATGGAAGTATTGTAGAGAAAAGAGAAATCATGTTGATGGAGCTGTTAGAAGAGATGGATGATGAACAGAAGCCATGGTATTATGAAATTGCAAAATATTATGAAGATCAATCGTATCCTGAAGAAGCTACAACTGAGGAAAAAAGAGCTATCAGGAGAGTTGCTCGACGATACACCCTAGTTGGGGGAGCATTGTATAAAAGAGATTTTGATGGAGTTCTTCTGAGATGTTTAGACGAGGATGAGCTTTGGAAGGTTATGGAAGGAGCTCATAGTGGAGTTTGTGGTGGCCATGTCAATGGACAGATGCTAGCAAAGAAGATCCTTAGACAAGGATTTTATTGGCCAACCATGGAAGAAGACTGCGTAGGATATGTCCGTAGGTGTGCCAAGTGTCAACTTCACGCCGACAAAATTCATTCTCCTGCATCTTCACTCCATCCTGTTTCTTCCCCATGGCCTTTCTCCATGTGGGCTTTCGACATTATTGGACCTCTTGGTAACCCAGATTCCGGCATCAAGCAAAAATCTTTCATTCTCACGGCAACGGAATACTTCACCAAGTGGGCAGAAGCTGAAGCATACGTGGAAATCAAAGCATCAACCGTCTGCAAATTCATCATGAAGAACATCATCACAAGATTCGGAATTCCAAGTACCATCGTCACCGACAACGGACCGCAGTTCGTGTCACAGGAATTGAAGGACCTCTGCAACAGGTATAAAATTACATTGCATCATTCATCTCCTTATTATCCGCAAGGCAATGGCCAAGCAGAGGCAACTAATAAGACTTTGATAAAAATTATCAAAAAGAAGTGTAAATCTAACAAATTCGCAGATTGGCCAGAAAAATTGGTTGAGGCTCTATGGGCCTACCGAACTTCAATCCGCACGCCCACTGGGCAAACTCCTTATTCCTTAACATTTGGAATGGAGGCGGTAGTTCCATATGAGATCCTTATACCGTCATTAAGAGTACAATTGAATAAGGAATTTTCCATTGATGAACATCGTTCAGCACTCCTTGCTGAATTGGAACTTTTAGACGAGAAAAGATGGTCAGCTGCTAATCATGCAAAAGCCTATCAAAACAGATTAGCACGTTTTTATCAAAAGAAAGTCATTGAACGAAAGTTCCAAGTCGGTGAAATGGTCGTTAAAAGAATTTTTGTAAAACCTGGTGGTCCGCGTTCTAAGCTCCAACCCAATTGGGAAGGACCTTATGTTGTATCACACGCTTTTCCTGGTAATGCTTATCGTCTTGTTAATGCAGAAGGAGAAGAGCTAAATCATCCCTGGAATGGTTTACATCTTAAGAAATACTACCCTTAGGATAAAGAGTCGATCAGTATGGTACAAAGACCAGTGGAATCAGAAAATTTATAAACTCAAATTTCTTTGTTAGTCTGAATGATTTAACTTCAAATTCATTACTGCACACACTGACACGTTTGATTCGTGAGTAACAAGAGATGCCAAGTCCTTAAGAATATCAAAAGCTTGACTAAGAGTGTAAAGTACAAATCATTCCTTTTAAAGAAAAATTCTGTTTTACACTCGGCCCATGATGTCGGAACGAGGCTTAGAATAGACTACCAAGAATACCCGCCATCTTAGTAGGAGGCCGTCATAAAAAAAAATGGGGGAGATCCGTTCCAAAGCAAAGCAAAGAAAGAAAAGAATGAAAAAAAAAAAAGCAAGGCAAAAAGCCAAATTCAAAATCAAAAAGGCCAATACACTACAAACGTCACAAAGGCCATGAAATGAAACAAAAGGGAACGCAAGGTCGATAAATACCCCGGAAAGAAAATGACCGAACCCCAACAGATATTAGGGTTGGAAAGGGACATCTTTTTAAGTCTCCGGAACCTTCTCATGGGTTTTCTAAATCTATTCTTCTTTTCTTTCTAAAGAGGTGTACTTCAAGCTTAAGGAATGGCTTAGATTGACTAAGGGTCAAATCATCAAATGGGATCACGAATGGAAACACAAGTTCAAACACGATGGGTTTTAAGTTAAGTTGTTAAAGAACAATTTGGAAATTAAGTTAATAAATGAATATGATCTTTTGATCTAAGTACTATACTGGTCTTTTAGTCAAAAAAAAAAATTCAAAAAATGTATATGTCAAAATTCAAAAAAAAATGTATATGTCAAAATTCGAAAAATTTGCATAGTCAAAATTCAAAAAAATTGCATATGTCAAAATTCAAAAAAAATGTATATGCCAAAATTCAAAAAAAATGTATATGTCAAAATTCAAAAAAAATTGCATAGTCAAAAATTCAAAAAAAAAGGATATATGTCAAAAATTCAAAAAAAATGTACATTTTTCAAAATCTAAAATACATAATTCAAAACCCCAACAAAATGAATATTTCAAAATCACAAAAAATATTTCAATTAGCATTTGCTTGTTGCATTTAATGTGTTTCACTCCTTTTATTTTTCAGTGAGCATATGTTTGCTTGCATGTTGCATTTTGCTTAAGTCTGATTATTCTTATTACCTTTGTTAATAAAGGCTATGCCCCTTGACTATTTATTCGAGGAAAAGATTGATTGACCATTTGTTTGGTCAGGCAAGGGGCTAAGCCTAAATAGATACTTAACCTGTTTGTTAAGTGTTGTGCAGGATGCAAGATAAGCACAGGAACACGAGATTGAAGCCCAAAAGTTTCATCTATATCATCAAAAGTGTTTTGTACATGATACATGGAAAGAAAAGAAGTACATAAGCCCTCAAGGCTGGCTCTCCCCTCCGCCCTCATCTAACTGGCTCTGGGCCTCGTCAGGTGCGTCTGGAGCTGGTCCTCGGCTAGGAGGTGGAGGTGGCCCCATCGTGCTCGGCCCCGCCTGGCCAGAAGACACGGCAGCACTGGCGGTAAAAGCGCTCGTCAAACCGCGCTCCTGCGCACGTTGTCGGGCACGCCTGTACCTCTCCTCCACACTCCGGCGCTCGTGCTCTGCGATGCCAAGCTGGACCCGAAGAGCGGATATCTCAGTATCCATCCTCTGCCGCTCCTGCCGCTCCCGCTCCCGCTCCTCGTTGATGACCTCTAGGCGAGTCTGGAGGCGCGCAAGATCTCCAACCGAAAGTCGGGCCACCTGCTCCTCTAAGGCCCGGATCCGTTCTGCATCAGCCTCGGCACGAGTTGCTGTAGCATAGGCATCCGCTTCAGCCCTCTGAAGGGCTTCTTGGAGCTCAGTTACCTGCAGAAGAAGATTTTGTTAGTTCAAGACAATCAAGTAAGTCAAGTCAAATTCAAAAATCAAAACTTACCCGAGCAGCACGGTCCTCCTCCGCAAGAGAAGCCCGGTGGATGGCAGAGGCGAGCTGACTCTGGAGGTCAGCCAAGGCAGCATCATGCGCGGCGAAGGATGATGAAGAAGAAGCTCCATAAGTAGGGGGAGCCGCCTGGGTGTAGACGGCTCGCTGCACCAAAAGAACACTGTCAGTGGTTAATCGCTAAAACAAACAATTAATTAAAACATGCATTCATATTCATTCATACATACCAGATCAAAGAGCTCTTTCTGGACCTGTTCGAGCTGGGCCTCAGCATCATGTAGTCGGGCCCGGAGGTCGATGATGACCGCATCACGAGCATCCTGCAAATCACATATACATACATTCATTCACCAACATAAATCAAGATAATAATAAAATTAAAGACGCATGAATGCATACTTACATCGAGTGGTCGGAGGAGCCGCAGCTGGTCGGCGTAATGGACCCGGTACTGCTGGAGGTAGCCCTCGCTACTCTCCGCACGGGACTCCACTCTGATGCCCCGACGGTGCCAGTCCTCGTACTGCTCCGGGAACTTGGCACGCCAGTCGGTGAGGGATTGCTTGCCCCTCATGCTCCTCCCAACACCCTCCGGGACTTCTTCATCTATCCATTCCTGATGGAGACCCAGCGTCCTCATCACGAGCCGGAGACGGAGGGGCTCGATCTCGTTGAGGCAGTGCACCCACATCTGCCTCCCAAATCGCCTCCTGCCAGCCGTCACCCATGGCTGACCTTCCTCGTTCATGCCCAGATATGGGCGCCAGATCACCTGCATATAGGTTAGATGCATTCATAAATAAATTGCACTTAAGGAATAAAGAATTGCATTTAATAAAAATAATTGAACAAGTTAAAAACTTACCAAGAGCTCTGGATAATCTAGAAACTGACGGCGGAGGGCCGTCAGCTGATGGTGCTGCGGAGCTGTGTCCACAATTGGCTGCCAACGGCAGGCCAAGGGGACGGCATCTGGACGAACAATCCTCGCTCTGCCTAGCGGGAAATAATGGTAGCTCCACACCTGCATGCATAAACATATAAGTTAGAAAAAGCATCATATCATATTGCATATCATGAATAAATAATAAAACATTTAATACCTGGAGGAACGGCGAGAAGCCGCTGACAGTAGTCTCGCGGTCCGGAGTGACCGCGGATAGATCTGCAAACAGGTGGGCCAGGAGGGCCGCACCCCAAGCGTATTCTCCTAAGCTATCTAGATCATCTAACAGATACAAAAATCTACAGTGGATATGGTCGCCCTTCGTACCGAAGAGCAACCGACCGAAGAAAAAGACAAGAAAGACCCTAAGCTGTCGGTCTACCTCCTCTACCTGGCTAGGGTCCCTACGGTAGATGGCAGAGGACGACTCTGCTAGCCTGTCCCTAAACTCCTCCCGGGTCTCGTCAGACCAACGCCGGGGCTCGTCTAGACCTAGGGCAGCCTCTACTTCTACCCTGGGGACCATCCTGGATTCTCTGCCCATGCTAGATACCTCTATCCCTTACAAGGCCTCTGCCAATCCTAGATAGTCGGGGTAAGTCACCCCACTCACCGGTCGGCCCTCTACCCGGAGGCCAGTGATCCTGACCACATCCTCTAGGGTGGGGACCATATGTCCCCACGGCATTAAGAAAGCCCGGCTTTCCGCATGCCAACGCTCCCTGAGCGCCTGCAACAAGACTAGATCGAGCCAAAATGGCTCGATGTCTAGTATCTCACCGAACCCCATCCGGCGCAGGCGCACCTTCTGGAAATCCGGGAGCCCTCTATAAGCCCCTATAACTAGGTCCCAAGAGATCCTAGCCCTCATCACTCCCTGCAAATAAAAACAACAAAAAAATAGGATCAGTAATTAATAAAAACAGGAAAATTCACTTTCTGTTTTGAAAGGCGTCAGCATACACAGACGTGTTTCAAAACACGTCCACATACCTTGACGCAATTCAAACCTATTTTCTAATAATTTAAAAATTCGAAATTTGACTTAAAAGACGTCGACCAAGGGCGACGCCTTTTGAAAGGCGTCACCTGGTCTGGACGCCTTTCAAGTCCAGATTTCGGGTTCTTAAAAGAACCCCTTTCTTCCCCTCTTTCCTTGCCCATTCATTCCACAGGAGACTCACCGTGTGGAGGTCGCCCTCCTCTTCCTCTTCCACCGCCATGGGCGCCGGTGGAGGGAGCTCCTCCTCCAAGAAGGCCGCCGCCTCGGCTAACGCCGCCGGCACCTCCTCGGGAACCTCTTCTTCTTGCCTTCGCCTCCTCTTGGCCAAGGTCTTCTTCTTCCTTGAACCCTCGCCGTATTCTATGGCTTTAGAGAAGGAGTTTTTTGAGAGAGATCACCGGAGAAATCGCCGGAGCTCGGGTGGGGAGAGGAAATTTTTGAGAAAGTGAGGAAGAAAGGAGGGCCTTCGCGGGTCTGTAACGAAAAGGGTGAAAGGCGTCGACTCAGGAAGACGCGTTTTAAGGCGCATAAGTTGAGGCGGTAAAGGGCAGCTGTTTGAATTGGTTGAAACACGTCCACACGGGTAGACGCGTTTCAGGTTCTGTTCAGAGCCGTACACAGGAAAATCATGAAAGGCGTCTTGTTCACTGGACGCGTTTTAGGGAATTAATGGCAGAATCCTGAGAAAAGTAGGAGAGAGAGTTGAAAGGCGTCTAGTGATGTAGACGCGTTTTAAGCTTAAATCGGGTTTTTAAGGATTAAATTGAATTTCGGGAAAATAATTATAGTTTGAAAGGCGTCTTTCTGAGTGGACGCATTTTACATTTTACAGAACCCGAATTGTTGAATTTTCAGGAAAAATCAGGTTTTTACTTAAGGAAAAATCATGTGCACATCACAGAAAGTTGGGGAAAGATTCTAAGACATGAAAAATCGTTCTTTATTCAATGGAATCAATCTTTATTACATCAAAATCAAAGAGAGACAAAGGACATTCAAGGGAGAATATCATGAAGACCTTTAAGATAAGGAAATTTCAATCCTTTATCTCTGTCTTTAGAGGATCTTACACGATAGCTAAAGCCAAGATTCCATAGAGTAATGATGATTTGTATGGCTTCATAATCTTCATCGGACTCCAGGTCACGCTTCTTGATTGGAAGTGTAGGAGAGAATTCAGGGAACTCGCGACGAGCCAAGCTAAGTTGAGTAAGGCACCGGTGTGGATTGTACAACACAAACTCAGTGGCTCCAATTCACTTGAGATCTGCTCCTGCTGTGCGGCGCACCCAAACTGGTTTTCCAACGAGAGCAAGCGGAGACGAGTCGAATATGTCGGATGTCATGAGCTTCAAATATTCTCTCCAATCGGCTCGGGTCTTGAGTTTTGGAACCTTGTTGACCATGTACTCATTGAACTTTACAATATTAGCAATGCAATGAATTGGACTATTCAAGAAGATCTGAGATGGATTCAGAGCCCTTTTCTTGCTATGTTCGAATTTGAAGTGAAGTTCAACCCACAAGGCAAAGAGTAGCATGCATCTATATGGAGGACGACCCACAGAAGCTGCAGAAAGTCCACTGTAGAGATATGCTAAGAGAGCAGTGCTAATGGATTTACCTTCGAAAATTGCGCAAATAGCACTAATTTGATCGTCTTCCAAGATGTTATCCTGTGCAGGAAAGAATAAGGCACCGGCAAGGCATGTAACGAGAGCTTTTGTTACATCTTCCGCCTCATCCTCCCTTAAATCTTCAATTTCATAAAGAGTCCACTCGGCCAGTTTTGCAAGATTGATCCCCTTTTTCGTGAGGCATCCTTTAGCTTCTGAAGGATCCTTCATGATCGATGTCAATAGCTGTTGACCGGTGATTCTCTCTTTTGTCAAGGCTATCTTGTCTTTGTTGTCCCTGGTCTTTGGGAGACCTAATAGAAGTTCCGCCTCTTCTAGAAGGATTGTGCACTCGAAATCTTGGAAGAAGAACGTATGAGTTTGGGGATGCCACCACTCGATCAAGGCGCCCATAGCCGCCCAGTCTACGTTCGCACTCTTGTAATTCTTAGCGAGCACTACAAGTCCTTGAAGATCCCACTTAGATATGAACACTTGCATAGAAAGCTTGACACTTTTTGCAAGTTTACGAATCCAAGGGAGAGACGTGAACTTTCTTGGGCCAGGAAACATGGGGTAGTTCTGAAAGAAAGATAAAAAGGAAGCATGATGAAGAGCATGATGAAGTTTGATGAAGAGCATGATGAAAGACATGAAGAACATGAAAGAAAGTTGATTGAACTTACTTGAAGATTGGGATTTCTTCCATTGAGATGATTCTCTATGTCTGCAAACTTCTCTAGAGACATCTTCATCTTCTTGTTTGAGGAATCCATCTCTCTTTTTCGGAGTTCCTCCTTCTTGAAGCTTGGGAAGCTTGAAAACCTTGAAGAAACCTTGAAAATTTGGAAGAAAACTCTCCTTTGGATCTTTGGATTATGATAGGATTACTCGGGAATAACCTAAGGGTGTTTATATAGGAGGAATTGCGATCCTAAGTAGACCTTTTTCGGATTGGAAAAGGGATGTGCATTGATAGAGTTGGAGTTCGGGTAGAGAACAACCAGAAACATGTTTCTGTGAGTAAAAGGCGTCTATGATACCTGACGCGTTTCAAAGTTAAATGGCGTCTGCGCGACACGACGCGTTTTAGTAAATCTGCTATTTTCTCGAAATCCTGTGATTTTAATTGAATATTTGTTTGGAACTAATAATTTTGATTGCAGGAAATTCAAGAAAGCCTGAGCAAAGCTGGAAATGTCAAGAAAATCCCATTGTGGAATTCAAGTCCCGACCGTGGCTAAAAAGACGGTTATTTCTATCCTTGTATTATTTCATGTAAATCATTTGCATTACTATATGTTAAATATTTATTAGGGTATATCAAGGACCTTGTGATTTTGATGAAACTGGAATTTGAGTTCCCCTACAACAAAAACAGTGATAATTCCAGAGAATTCTTAATCGCACGGATAGGCCGTTGGATTGTTGATTAGTGAGGACGATGGTTCCACTTTTGTAAAACGGTGCGTGGATAAACGAGCTTCGGCTTAGCACTGAATTACAAGAATTGGTATCTTGACTCATTAATGACAATTTAACAATATTATCCTTGATTATTTTGTATTTTATTTAACTTTATATTTTTCTTTTAGCCCAGCATGCATCATGTAGGACTTTGAAATCATTGTGATAAGAATTAATTATTGATTAAGTTTCAGACTATTAAATCAAATAATCCAACATGATATGAAATATTCCATTCCGAATTGAGTATCTTGGTTATCTTTGAGGTTCGCTTGAAGATATCTTTGGAATTCTATCCTTGATTGGATTCTTTATCCAATATTTCTTGTTTTCTTTTAAGATCCATCATGGCTGCAGCACGTCCACATTGGCTGGCAAACGCTCCCCATGATGAAACCTACAGTGTCTACGACCTGGGGTACTTCCCACTCCGAGGAGGTTGATCGACCTTATTTTATTTCCTTGTCTACTTCATCCAGACAGGATTGATTCTATTGATTTTTTTGAGCTATCTTCATTGATGATTTTGAGAAAAATTCCAATCATGTGATGTTAAGAGCGTGTCTCATCACACCTTGGCATCACCTTTTCAGTACATTCCATTCCATTTCACTCCCTTGCAAAGACGATGCCAAGGTGAGGCAGCTGTAGACACGCTAATTTTGACGTCATTTCGAGTAAATTTCATATCATACAATAATGCCACAGAATGGTCTGATAATTAATCATTAATTAATTTTTATTAATCTTTTTAAGTGTCGGGTTTAACAGATGTGTTTAAGTTAATCAATTGAATTGATTTTAGCTCAAATTTGAGTTAAAATATGAAGAATTCTAAAAGACGTCGACCCACGTGGACGCAATTTAGAGTTTATTCCTGTTTTAACGATTAAATTTGAATTTTAATTAATTGATTAATTAACTAAAAGGCGTCTGTAAAGGTCGACGCGTTTTAAGTTTCCTAAGTGATTTTAACTTCCCCTCCGGATGTTTATCCTTATTTTAATTAGTCTAAAAGACGTCTACATAGATGGACGCGTTTTACCTAATAAAGATAAAGATAAATTTTCCCGGATATTTATCCTTATCTTAATTAATCTGAAAGGCGTCAGCCAAGGTGGACGCGTTTTAGATAATTACAGATAAAGATGAATTAATTAGTATTTATCTGTCGGTTAAGATGGATAAATTCGAGATTTTTCTATGTTAATCTCGAACGCAAGAAATGCCTATAAATACCCTGCATGTTGAAGAGAAAAAAAGGAAGAGAAGATAATTGAATTGAGTTGAGCCATAGCGTTATAGCGAGTTGAAGATTGAAACAACGTCGGAACGCCGGAGCGCTGCCATTCCCAGAAGTCGGCGTCCCTTTCAAGATCTTCATCCTTTCAGAGCTTCAACCGATTGAGCATAAGTTTTTCATTACTGCAATCATTTTTCATCTTCATTAGTTTCATTCTTCATATTCACTTCATGCAAACACACACCACAGCATAATCTTTCAAAAACCTACTTGACTAAAGGGGTTTCAAAGCCATTTAAAAAAATAAGTTTGCTGTTTTAAATATGCTTAACATCATGATTAGTTCAGATATTGCTTCTACTTAAATTCTCATCATTGTTCCTTCGTTTTTTTTTGTTTCTGTCTCTGCTGCACTCAACAACAACAAGAGATCAAAAAGGGGGAAATCAAAGCATAACTTCTGGACGATCCTCAACCTCAAATTCCACAGCAAGAACAAAGAAGCAAAGAAAGGGCTCTCTTTCTTCAGCCGGCTGAGGAAGGGGAACCAAGGACTCAATCTTCCGCGTTTGAAAGGTAGGCGATCATATCTCTTTTGAAACTTTTTTTAAGTTAAAAGTTTCTGGCGATCACTGCACTTTAGTTGCTGTTTTTAATAGGTTAGTTTACACTAAACAACATAGATATTTCATGTTAATCACACGGTCATTCTAAGCACCTACAATGACCTCATAGTTTCAAATCATCCTCTCCATATACATGAGTGCATCCTTATCACTTCTCAAGTACTTAGTGATGTGATTCACTCCTTTTAGCAAGGTTTCTCTGTATCCTTCAAGGAATTTTTCCTTAAAGAAATAAATTTTATATCTCGACAATTGAGACTTATTATGAAATTTATGTCAAACATTTTGACATACATGTTAATATAATATCCCCAGCAATCTATCTTAATAGATTCGTATTTCCAATACGTGGGATGTTAGAACCAAACCTATTATGGAGGAAAACATGATTAATAATGCTTTTACGGATAGTAACATAATGATGTCAGTTTTAATGACTTTGATGTTATTGTCACAAAACATTACAAAAGCGACCGTACTCCCACTGTCCTCTTTGAACACACATAGTCTATGATCATTCTTAATGATCACGTAATATTTGACCATTTAGTAAAAAACTCTTATTACAATTTTGGAAAGCTTTAGTTTGATTCAAATAGATTTTGAAATCATAACTTACTTCCTGGATATTCTAAAAGCTTTAAAGATGTATTATATACATCTTTTCCTCAATCATATTGAGAGAACGCTTTTCATATCCAACTGTCATCATCTCATCATTATGATGGGTAGTATTGGCAAGTAGAATTCTAATAAACTTATTGATGGTAACTACTGAGAAAACTTGTCTAAGTCAACATTTTGACGTTGACTATTTCCTTCAGTTTACTATATAAGTTTTAAGTAGTCCATTTATACTAATCATCATTCTGAAGATTTGCTTACTTTAGGTACAATACCTTCTAGCAATACTATCAAGTTCTGAACTCAATAGTAGTTATGAACTATGGCTTAGAATTCTTAACTTCTTGTCAATCTCAAAGTTGTAATGACAGAGAGCATTATCATAGATTTTAGATCATAATCTGTATCTTTGATCTCCTCTCATTTTGTTAAATATGTTATATCAAACATATCGTTCTAGTCACTGAGAGAATCTCCAAAAATCTATGAAGCTCTCTAATGTGTGTTATGAGTGGTTCCAAACAACAAAAGATTATCTAATAATCATGTATTAATTTGTGGGTCTAGAACATCTTCTAGTTTTATCATCTCCTATTGTCTTCTCTGAGGACATATTCCTCTTCATAGAAGACAGCGTTCAAGACGATAATTATTTCATTATCGCCTGGCCAATAAATATAATGTCCAAATTTTTTGGACATTTCACAAATTCACATCAAGGTATAACTTGACTTTAAAATCATGTTTATTTGTAATTCATATCTCATATGAATTATTTGGTTTTCATATCTTATATGCACACACATTGACTTATTTGGAACCATATGTAAAGTATGGACATCTAATGTTCATACTCATGTTCAAAAAGATATAATAATTAGGCAAATCTTATAATGTATTGCACCATATCTTAATAAGGTGTAATTCTTCATTCTATCATATCACTATGATATACAATAAGGATCAATCGAATAAGGATACAATTATCCTTTTAATGATATGTGTGAATCATGTACTTAAGTATTAGTTTTTTTGATCAAATCAAAGAATTCTAATACTCTTTCCTATTTGTCACTTCATTTTGTTCTTATACCTTAATCTCTCGGATGCATTCGACTTGTACTTCAGTAAGTCCATATAGTCGATCTTTCCAAAAGTAAATTATTAAGGTAAGTCAATAGAAATGATTATATTTGGCCTTAAGAAGATATTTGACTATTTACATCGGTATGTACAAATACTAATAATTTCTTATTGCACAACCTAGTGTACAATACCATAGATAATCATGATTCACACAGTACATTTCTGTAGGAGACTTGTGAACATTCATCACATGAAATGTCACATCAAGAATTATAGTGTATTGACTGATTTTAAAATATTATCGAACAATTATTGTTCCTTCTCAGTCAATGTTATTCACTTTTATAATTCTTGATATCTTATGGAACTAAATAATAATTATTCAGTTTCATATTAAACTATTGTAGATATACAAAGATTTATTGTCTGACAGTAACTTATGCATATGTTGAACAATTGTTGAGTCTAACTCAACACTTATATTTTCTCGATTTCTTTTTACTTGTCTAAGTCTGCACACTATCGCAGATCTGAGTATCATTTCTAATATCTCATATTGGAGACGCTAATTCTCCAATAGATATGAAAAAATGTTAATAATAAGAATATCTGAAACTTCTTTCAAGTTTCATATTCGTTTTGCCTTTATCAATATCCTTATATTAGTTGCAGTGGGAGAACTGCTACCTCTCTCTTCCAGCTGACTTGTCTTTATTCTTTTCAGGTGTGGGTTCGACCGTTTAAGATCTTACCTCTTGCCTTTCTTAAAGGCGCACCATGAATACCTTTCTTTTTGGTCTATCCAAATAAGAGATTTTATGACAACTATCGCCTTTAAAAAAAAAAAAAAAAAAAAAAAAAGCATACCATGAGCACCTCTTCTCCTTGGTCTATCCAAGTAAGCGGATTCATGATATCTGATTAGGATAATGACTTTCATTTACCTCTGAAGACATTCTTCAGAGTTTTCTAGTCAATCTGAATCTAAGAAGTATCGGCATCCAATATGCCAAAATCTCGAATTAATAGACGACATTTTAATGAACGAAGGAAATAACGTGATTTAAGTAAATAGTTCTTATAATTCAATTATGGTCTTTTATCTTGAATTATTTCTCACTATTTTTCGACAGACTGTATTACCTTTAGGTATACAGAATGGGAGACTCCGACAGTCTCCCAGTGAGGATCAGAATCTCCAAGAATCATAATATGACTTCGAGTAAATACATAGTACCATATCATTATCTCAGAGCAACCATCTCATGATAATTGCAACTCCTTGCAATATCCGATCTTATTTTGCCTCTCAGATTTTAATGGTCCCGGATAAACACAGTAGACCATTATCCCTAGTCTAAGCTTTACTATCAATACGTGACATAGTAGAGTAAGAATGTAGCTCCCAGGTAAATGTGAGGATAGCTACACTGTTTCTATATTCTGTTCTCAAGGCATCATAATGCCATAATTAATAGTCCTTTCATTAGATAGAGGCAGATCTCGGGTAAACATATAGAAACTGCCATCATTGAATCAAGTTCTAAAAAACTATATTGATGGAGAGCCACGCGGTGTATTCTCAATGACTCGCGCTCCGACTTAGACTTTATGTTGAAGGTTTTATTTATTTTTTGTTGGTCTTATCCTAGATGATAGTTTATAAATATATCGTATATATTTAACTATACCTAGATATTAACAATCGATTCATAATAAAAAACTAAAAAGCATGCATCAACCATACATGTTCATTATGTGGTCATGGACAACACGGTGATTAATTGGAGCCAAACAATTACTCACCACAACAATATTATAATTATATAATCAAAATATGCAAACACATAGACATTGGTGATCTCATCTCCTTTTGCCTTCTTGGTTGCACTTGTGGATCATCCTCTACTCTCCTCAGCCAGTGCGATCAATTACAAATAATATTAATTTTGAAACAATTTTAAATATAAATAAATTGTAAGAGAAAATCTTATGGCAGAGTACAATAATGGAGGGAGATAGAATTACAATGGAATGAAAGAGAGAGAGGGAGGCACGCATGCCTCATTAATTAACATTTAATTAACCCATATAACATATTCCAAGATAATCCACAAATTCACACACCATCACTTGATATGAAATAACTAAGTGCATGTTCATGACCACCACTAATTTTAACCATCCACACATGATAAAACACATCACATGAAGTTAAAATTTTGAAAAATAATAGTTTTGGTTTTCTCAAAACCTCAGTACCAATCAAAATTGAATAAATTGATTTTTCGATAATCTTATTTTCTAACAAGCAATAAATCTAATTTAAAGTATCAAACACATCAACATGTACAAACAAAGCTAAAATTAAAATTTTAAAATATTCCATGCATAATTTAGAACAATTCTAAATTAATTAATCTAACACTTAGATTAATCTTAAATCACATTAATAATAATTATTAATTAAAAAATAGAATTAAAAATTCCTTAATAACTCTTATAAAAGAATTTTTAATTCTAATTTTAAATCCCTTAACAACTCCTTGTTAATTTCCCTTTATTTAAAGTATTTCTCAATAACAATTATTAAGAAACATAAATTAGAACATTTCTAAAAATTAGTCTAACAATTAGACTTAATTAAATCTCTTAATAACATTTATTAAAAGGTCAATTTTTAAGTAGATTATATTTTCAAAAAATTAATTAAGAAATCCTTGAGAATTAAAATAACTGTCTAATAGCTTTTATTAATAGTTAATTAATCCTTAATAACTTTTATTAAGGTTTATTCTCAGGAAATTTCTAACTCCTTCAATAACCATTATAAAGAGTTAATAAATCACTTAATAACCACTTATGAAATGTCCTGTAATTAAATAACTAATTTCATAATAACAATAGCTAAGAAATTAAAATAATATAATCATCTATTCAAAATTAATTAACAACATTTGTTCAATTAATTTTAAAGTCATAATTTAAAATTAATTAACAACACTTGTTAAATTAATTTTATATTCTCAGTTTAAATAAATTAACTACACTTGTTAATTCTAATTTAAGATCACATCTTAAATGAACCCCTTTAATAAATTAAAAGCAAATTAACAACAATTGTTAATCAACTTGAGATCACATCTTAAGGCATATATATATATATATTTCCCATTTAAGATCATATCTCAAGAACACTTTTTTATTAACTGAAAATTTGTAAAATTTAGTTTAATTTTTTTTTAAAACTATTTAAAACAAATTTTAAACTATGTTTAATTTTAATTTCCAATTAATAGGGGTGAGATTTAATTTTAATAAGGGGTTTTATGGTTTAAAGGGTTGGGTGGGCTGGTCCTTATTAGGCCTGTGCTTGGGCTTGGGCCTGGTTGACCTAGTCCAGGTCACTGGCTCGAGCCAGGCGGGCCACTGGCTCGGGCCTGGGCTCGGCTAGCCCTGGACTAAGGCGTGCCTGGGCCAAGCCCGGCCAGGCCCCGGTCGGGCCGCTCGGGACCGGCCGGCTCACCTGCGCCCCTGGCGCTCAGTCAGTTAGGGTTTTGCTCCCCCCACCCCTCCCCCCCCAGCTTGCAGGTTTCCAGCGACGTTTGGGGAGGCGCCGTTGTCAGTGTTGGCTGCTGGGCCGCCGGGAAACAGCAAAGGGGGTTGGCCCCCTTCACCCCCGACACCGGCAATGGCCGGCTGGCCACCCAAGTGCCGCCGGTGGCCCCCAAAAGGCTGCGGTTTGGAACAATTTTTGCAAACCGTGGCCCCCTTTTCTATGTTCTTTCAACGCTTGAAAAACCTAGAAATTGAGGGTCCTTGGCCAGCCGCCGGCCACACTAGGTATTGCTGGTCGTACCAGCATGCCCAAAGATGGTGGCCGATCACCATGGTACCCTTCTACGAAGCCCACAAACCGGTTCTTCATCTCCATGAAGAACCCGACGAAAACCCCATTACAATTCGTTTTTATCATAGAAAAAATTAAATCTAATATTTAACGTTCATCAGATGAAAAATTTCTACGAGTAAAAACAAATTAGTGCATGGAAATCAATTTAGAATGATAATTTTGTCGTTTCGAAATGGATCAGTGAGGAACTTGGCCCTGATACCACTGTTGGGATTCGGGCGGGACGCGAAGAACATAGCGGAAACAATGAACAAAAGCCCGCCCGATGCCCTCTGATCCGATTTGGAATGAAAAACGATAAACCGAAAAACAAATGGAATGATCAAATCACCATGCGCGGATTCGAATCCGCTTCCGTCTCGGTTCCGTCGAGGCGATGCCGCGAGCCGTACAAGCGTCCGGCCTCCTGCGGTATCTATGCGATCCTCCGCGGTGGTTCGCCCTCGCTCCCTCATCCGTATCTGCTCGCTCACTGAAGATCCGTCGCCGCAACGCTGTTCAAAAACCTGTAGACGGGAATTCCCGACTTTCGAGAATCGCGCGTGGCAGAGACGGAGAATGTCTTAGCGCCTCGAACGGGCGCCCAAAGGAAGAGGAGAGAGAGGGGGGATGGCCAGCATGGGGAGACCCTAGAGCTTGGCCCAGAGTTTCTCAACAGCGTGTATATATATATTAAGTCGACGCAACTTTTCACAAAAATCCCCGACTTAATATAAATCCCACATAAACACCACCGACTGAGAATCTATTTGCGTGTGACCCTCTAGGCCCATTAACCAGTCCGATTTTAAATACATTAAGTCCAATAACTAGTTATTGACTTATTATAATTAATTAATATCTAGATATTAACTAATTACTTAACCGAATTAACATCTCATGTAAATTCGGTCAGACTTCCGATCAAGTTGGGTGCCAAGCAACACCGCATGATCCCGGAAGGTAATGGGGTTCAGCAACCCATGCATGGAACATGTCCGTCCATAGTTACCGCGTGGCTATAATCCTTCGTTCGCACAATGCTCTCGAGTTAACCTAGGGTATGGTCAACTGCCAAATCCTAGATGGTCAACTCACTTGAATCAGACTCCGCTGTACAATATTCGAAAACATCTTTTCAGATATTGTTTCTGCTCTGGCCAGAGACTCCTGCGGATCTATTCTAGAGTATTATCTCTCTAGTTACTTGAGAGCGAACGATCCTTTATTGAACACACAATCACCTTCGAAGGTCTCCCGCTGGACCTGATCCTTAACTATTAGATATTATGTGGATAGGGATTCGTAGGTCAAGGTCAAAGTCTAGAAGTCTACCGACAAGATGTCTTTGGTGTCTCAAATCCAAGGATCAACCACGCCACTGTGACGATGAATCAAGCCGGTTGACAGTCAGGTAAATTACCATTCGACGATTCATGTCGGATCAGTTCAGTGAACTCATTCCTGAATGAGCACCTACAGGTTTGCCATTGTGTCTCCACATAAGTGACTAACGAGATCAATCACTCTCATCATATGAACTGGAATAACCTGTACTAGTCTTTCCAGATGTTTGATGTCCTTCTCAAACATCCTACGACTAGGAACAATTAAGAATATGTGTTTATAAGTCATCAGTCTCACTATTATGATATCATCATAATCCGATGACTATTGCATACATTCATGGACTTCATTATGCGCAATTACAAATATTCTAACCTACATAATAAATTTAGTGCCATTTATTAGTGAACCAGATTGAAATGAGTACCTCATGATTGGCTTAGATGACACATATATCCATTACTAGAGGCATAAACTTACCCTCTATCTGAATAGTTAGATCAAAAAGTGCAAGACATGTGATCACTTCTTCACCAGTTGTAGTTATAAGAGTTAGAGGCCTAATTTTCTGAGTTAAATAATCACTTAAGTACTCAACAAATCCAACAAAAACAAAAGAGTGTGTAGCATTAGAATCAAACAACACTCTAGTCAATAGTCCAGAGATCAGGATAGTACATGTCAATACATTATCTGAAGTTTCCACAACTTCCTTTCTCGATGCATTAACTCTGGCTTTTCCTTTAACTTGCTCTACAACAGCCGGGTTAAGTCTCTTTCCTAGACAGTCCCTAAGCATGTGGCTTGTTTATCCACAACCAAAACATCTGCCTATAGCCTTCCAGTACTCCAGTCCTCCATGCTTGACACCACACTTGTCACAGACTAGATGTTCCCTTCCTTTCATGCCAACTCGCCATCCTCTTTCTTGCCTCTTAAAGTCCCTTCCTTGAGAAGGTGTAAAGGGCCTTTTCTTGCTTTTCAATCTTTGCCCTTAAACAAACACATTTTGCTCCCTTTCCACCACATAAGTGGTCTGAAGGGCTTTAGCCATGGATTTTAGTCTAAATGGGGCAACCCTTGCCCTGATAGCAGCTCTGAGTCCATTTACAAATTTCTTAACTTTTTCTTCTTCAGCAACAAAGAATTGTGGTGCATATCTTTATAATTTCACAAACTTTGCTTCATATTCAACCACTGTCATAACTCCTTGAGTCAAATTCAGAAATTCTAGCACCTTAGCATCCTTAATGTGAGAAGAAAAATATTTCTTCTTGAATTCTATTAGAAATATGTCCCAAGGAATATAGTTCTCCTGACCATTGAACACATTTCTTTTTACTGACTCCTACTAGAACTCAGCTTTGTCAGTAAATATAAAGGTAGGCAACTTCACTTTTCTCTCTATTGCACACCCAATAACATCAAAGATTTTCTTCATCTATAGCAACCAATTCTCTACTACTTCTGGCTTGCTCTCTCCCTTAAATAATGGAGGTCCTAACTTCTTAAATTTGTCCAAAATAGTAGCTCCCGATGTCCTCTCTTGATGTTGTACCATGACTTGACTTGCATGGTCTGCACTAGCCTTTGAAAACTCTACCAAAAGTTCCCAAATTCTTCTAAATTAAATCTTCTCTCTTCTGTTGAGATAACTAGTGAGATAGGTACTAAACCCTTAGTTTTAGGCTCTCCATGCTATACCCCACACTTTTACAACTATTAATAAATTTAATTAATTTAAATTAGACCAATTAACTAATTATAAGAATCCATGACTGAGTTTAGATAACTTAATTTAGTCCAATTAACCTAATTATGAAAGCCTAATATCCCAATTATACATAGCCCACTAATTTAGTTCAAATTCTGGGTTGATGTATTAGATAACAACATAGTAAAATAATGATAATTTTCTATAAAAAATTCCGATTAAGACATAATTTATATTATTGGAAAGAGAATAAAAAGATCTATAACTTTATAGAAGACCATTTTTATTAATTCAGATATTCTAGATATCAAAAATATCAAAGATCAGTTTTAGAAATGGTACCTATAGAGAACAAGTCCTAATCGGATTAAGATTTGAATTAGGAAACAAAAGATGGTATAATTAATGTTAACTACGACCTAAAAAGTTATGTATAACATATTTGACTTAGATCATAAGTAAAACATAATAAATTTGAATATAATTAAGTTGATGGGTAGAAAGTCATAATTGGAATCCTACTTGGATTAAGATTCTGTACATAGATTTATTTGACATAGTCTCAGTGTTATAATCATAACTCCATGTACAAAATTCTAAAATATGTAAGACAACTCCCATTAGAACTATGACTCAAAATTATAAAAGTTTTATGAAGAACACATGTTTAAAATAAGTCGTTTCCTAATCAGAATCAAGACATCTTTAGACATGAAGGAAATCTACAAGATTTCTGAGTTCGGAATACTCAGGACAACATCTCAGTAAAATAGGAATAGAGTTTTGTATAGATGTCCAAAAATAGTGCGCTTGGTGGCATTGGAAATATAGTAAAAAATTATAAAACTTTGTAGAAGATAGTTTTTCTTAATTCGGACATTTAAGAGGCTGAATTTAAAGGTCTTCAGAAAAGAAAACTGCAGGTAGCGTTAGCAAAATCCGATTTGCACTAAGAAGTGACTTTGACTTGGAGATTAAGTTATAAAGAGTAGGAGTTCGACTGTAGTAAAGAAAGGTGTTAGTGATTATATTAGAAAGAGAAATAAGTATAAATAGAGTCTTGGGATCGTGCTCAAAGCTCTACTACACGCAACTCTCTTCTAAAGATAAGTTCATGTGGTATTCTTGAGAGAATATAGTTGTTCATAGTTATTTCTTTGGGGAATTTGATTCTAATCAATGTTTTGTATTATTGGAGGCTTAAAGAACATGGAAAAGAGCTTAAAGAATGTGAAACAGAGTTTAGAGGAAAAAGAAATTATGGATAGATAGCAAGGAAGCCATAGGAGAATCAAGAGCCAATCTTTCTTCAAGATGTAGGTAGATAATTGTACACATGATCTATTTTGTATTAAAAAAACTATGCTATTTTAGAAAGTTTTCAAAAGTTAATCAATTGGTAAGAACTTTGATATATATTTATATTTCATGATCATCAAGTTTCAAAATTTTGTGATCTTATTTACTATTTATAACATGATTATTATCTCAACCTATGTAATCTTTCCGTTCAATTTGTTATGTTTTCAATTATGATCACATGAGTTGAAGATGTTTTTTCTATTTGGTCCGATGTCCAATTGAGCTAAAATTTTGATAAAATTTTACTCTAGATGTTATATTCATGACCAATAAATTTCATAATTTTTAGAGTTCCTGTGATTCGTATTCCATAATATTTTTCTCAAACTATATAATCTATCCTGATAGTTTTAAAATCTCAACTTATGAATCTTATATATCACTTGATTCATGTCCAAATCATACCAAATTTTGTAGAGACCTTTGTTATACTATCCTTGACTTCGCTGGAAAGCTTGAGAATTTTATAATCCCATTTGCTATTCAATTTGCCCTCTATCTTGATTTGCTAGAATTCTATTTAAGTCGGATTCCCCAAATCAAAGTGAGAATCCAAAATCATATCAAACCAATCCAGAAATTGATGAGACTTTGTCCACACTTTACATATAATCTATTGGACATGCTCATTAGGTTTGGTAGTTTTTTGAATCTGTTTGATATTATTCGGCGTAGTTGTTGATTTTTCAATTCTGAAAATTAGTCTTAAGGGCCGAAAAATATGTTTATTATTTTGAAAATTTTGTGAAAATTTCTTTGGTTATCGTTTCTGTACAAAAACTTATTTTGATCAACTTTATTATGATTTTCCATATATATGACCATGATGACTATCTAAGTGGCTATTTGGTATATAAAAGTATGTATTTTAACTCTTATATGTATATGTCAATCTGATAATTCTATTTTCAAATCTGTGCTCATCTTTTGTTATCATATGATCTCTGTTAATCTAATTGTACCATAATTATTTGACTTTGCTTGGACATTTCTATCTTAAGGAGATATTTGGCCTGATTCCATTATAAGCATACATATTGGATATGGTATTTTGTTTGGAACCTGAAGGCAAACGGGCAGAATTCTGATTTTCGGCCGGTTAAAACTAGGGGACAAAACATAACGTCCTGGCAGTTTGGAGTTGGGTGGTACTTAGACTTTCCTGTTCTGCGCAGTGACCAAGACCTTTGCATCATTTGCCTAGATGCTTTGGTATTTGTTTTGTTTAGCTCCTTATGTTGTGGTTTGAGTGCATGTCCGTTATGATATGATTTGATTTGTTTGATTGGTACATAAATATGAAATCTTTGCTCTATATGTTATTTTGAATTCAGCTAAGTCATTTGAATTTTTTGATCATCCTGTTTAGCTATCCCTTTCCAATCATATAAATGTTAACTATATGATCCATTATATGAATTTGATTTGATAAGCTATTACGCTATGATATTCGTTATTTGATATGAGATGTGCTCAGGGGACGTCGATACGTAACGCCCAGACAATTTGACAATTTGATATGTTCTATTTGATAGTGATACGTTATGATCATAGCTAGTAGAATTTGATATGTCTGATATGAGTTCGATCATGCCATATATGCTATATGTTAATTGACCTATTTATATTATTAGAAAATATATTTGGTTTGATAAGTTTATATTTGGCCATGTTTTGTATCATGTTCTTATTTGAGATATATGTAGAACTGTGTAAGATCATGTTTAGTATAATTGTATAATGTGATTTATAAAATTTACTATATGTTAAGTCATATGGATGGTTTGAAGCCTATTGAGTGGTTGTACTTATAAATTTTATTAACATTTTCAGAGTATGAGAAAGAGAACATGGAATTTGAGGAAACTTTTGATTGAGACATTTGATATATGCAGGAAGTTATTTAGATTCAAATTTTATAGCTTTCTTAAATTTGATGTAGTAGAGATAATGAGAGATTGATGTATTTTTCTTTATTGGTGAGATTGAGAATTTATTTATAAATTGATGTAGATTGTAATTTGTGAACTTTGCTATTAGCTATATTTGAATATTTTGGATTAATTAATAGTTTTGGCATTTATTTAAATTACCTTTGTGGTTGTTTAGCTCTCATATATGTTTGTTATGGTGGAATTTGTTATGAGATTATGTGGTCGAATTCTGGGTTAAAAAAAAAAAAAAAAAAAAAACTGAACCAGATCCAGGACGTAACACTCCAACAACTCGATTCACATCATGGGGACGTCTACATCTCTCAGCCATAATCTGAAAAACCAAGGGAATCCTATTAAATTCCTTAAACAGAATCTAAGAGTAAACTTCTCTCAACTAATATGCATTAATACTAAGATTAGTTGGCATGGCACACAATTCATATGGCACTGATAAAATTCCACCACAATTCCCAAACAATTTGACAAATCAATACCCATATGCTCAAATACTGAATACTCTGATACCACTAGTAATCATACCCTAGAATACCATTCGGGTCATAAGTTTACCTTGATGCCTACATGATGTGATAGTGGTAACAACCCAACGGAAAACGAAAGTCCAATTCAAATATGAAAGTGCCATAAACCAACTTATTTACATTTGCCCATGCCAAAATATCCATCACCCTTACAAGATCAAAATCATCATATTATTACAGAGCCAAAAATTTTCAAATTTTCATCAAGCTAGAACAAAAAGTATATTAGAGTTTCTTACAGCAGAAGGCCTATACATCTCTCTAAGCAAATCATATTAGAAAGTAAACTATCAAAATATCCACCTGAGCTCCTCAACAAATAGGTCTACAATCACAACTACGAGTCTTGCCAACTCAAGCCTCTCCAACCTCAGTCTAAAAAAACATAAGTAGTTTTTAATGAGTACAACTCGTTAGGCATCAATACCCTACCAAGTTAAACATATAACATTTGAAATGACATAATTAAAATTCTGATGAAGATTTTCTAGAGATCATATATCTAAATAAAGAGAATTATTATTCAAGTCAAGCAAAAATTCCAAGAGATTAGATGGCCTGATCGAACAAATCTATTGCTGACAGAAATAAGCAAATTTAACCATAATTGGGTCATATTCATAGGCATGATCGAAGTCTACAGAAATGCTTAATCGATCCGACACAATCGATTACTAATGGTCATATCATCGACAACAGATCTAGAGCTAGACTGAAGAACATCGATTATCATAACATAGAGTTTAATCGATTACCTCACAGTTAGATAATCAAAATATGGAACAAAGCTTAATCGAAGTCAAAAGAACACAAAATTGATTACAAAGGTAAGCTTAATCGATTAGCAGATTATCGCATAATCCAATCACTGGCAAATGTATAATCAGTTGGAGATATGAGTTATAATCGATTATCATGGTAAGATCCAATTGATTCGCATAACAAAGGTAATCGATCCACAGGATAAGGACATAAGCAATTATCAAATTAAAGTTTACTCGAGTCCAAAAGGTATAATCGATTTTTGAATTTAGAGCTTAATCGATTAACAAACATAGCCTAATCAATTATCAAAGTGAGCAATAATCGGTTATCAGAAAGTTGTTAATAGAAGTTGTAATCAATCTTGAAGACAAAGGGTAATCGATTATTAAACAAACTGACATATTGATTATCAATACAAGGGTAATTGATTATTGAACAATTTGGCATATCGATTATCAATATAAGGGTAATCGATTACTTAACAAACTAGCATGTCGACTATCAGTACAAAGGACAAGCGATTCATCGGCATCAAGTCTAATAAATTATAAGACTAATCGATTAGCAAAACCAAGTTATCGACGAATAACAACTCATAGAATGAATTAGTTAACAGAATAAGTCAATTAACAACACCAACACACATCAATTGATTGAGTAAAGATAATCGATTGAAAGGTCAAGACATATTGATTACTGAACAGAAAATCATTAACTAATAGGACGCGATCAATTGGATAGCTGAATTCTAATTGATTAATAGAATAATACGGGCTCATAGGTGATCCTGAACTATCTGAATGTTGTCTCTAGATTATGGATCAAAATAAAAAAAAATTCTTGAATAAATGATTTGATTAAAATCACATAATACCATATGAACGTAATAATTGGATCCTTAAAGCAGAATTTATCTGAACTAATATTTATCTATAAAATTGAATTGAATTGCACTAAATTGATAGGACTGAAGCAATCTGGCAGTAAAATAATCCAATTAAAATGAATCAATTATTCCAAATGAAATACGCTCTAATACTGAACTGAAACAACAATTTGTAGAGAAAGGTAAACTGAACTGAATAATTCTCATATGAACTAAAATATTTCAAATTGAATATAAGTCAAACATTATGAATTAAACCATTTCTTAAATGAATCTATTCTAGATACCTCATCATAACATATTTCAAAAGATCCCCATAGATCATCATATAAACATGCATATCCAGAACTGGCAGATATCTGTGCCAAATCAAATCACACCATCCAGACATGCATACCAACTCTCTCCTATGGCCAAACATATACGTAGCACCTAGGTCCACTGCTAGTCTTGGCGTCTGTAGCACTGAGGAGTCTAATGTCCCACCCTGTTGCAAGCAGGGTTCTGACTAGTAACATGTATACTTATACTACTAGCCTAAATATCCTTAATGAGAGCAATATATGCTTCTAAATCATCACATAAATTGTACATAATTCTCATAGTTTCAAACAAACAAGCTCATAAGTAGAAGAAAGAAAGATTCAAACAACAACAAGTAGTTCAGTTCATTCGAAGCATAGGAATATAGATTTCATAACTAGCATAAAAGAAATAGTTCAGATCTAGATATAACTGATGAACAATTTAGGAAATTCGAATAGATTCACTGACCTGAATTGGATTCCAAGACAGAAATAAATTCGATTCAGATCAATCGATTAGAGTATCTGATTAACATAACTTTATAAGAATAGATATCAGATTCAAACTAATGTAGATTAGAATTGAGATAATTCCAAGAAGCATTTTGAAATAAGTAAAGTAACTATTTGGTTTATACCAATTAAACTTGTTCAGGCAGATCTATCTACCTCAAACACAAGAACACCAAGAACTCCAAGCTCTCCTTCTACCTCTCCACTTGCACAAATGCAACAACCTACTCTAGAGAAATGCCCAGCCAAAATGGGTGTTATAATGGCTTTAATGTCTATATATAACCCTCTAATCCCCCTCTGGTATGCCTAAAACCTGAGTAGATAGTTTCCTAGTTTCCCGCCAAAATTGGATTCCAAACTCGATCTTAACTTAATTTGATCTATGCCAACTAATTCTACTACTCCACTACACTCACTGTTGACTTCTCTTACTAACCTTACCACCAATGGTTGCCATATGTCTCACCCAATCCGATCCCACATACTTAATTTGTGAACTTAGCCACTACTAACAAGCTACATTAAATAGCTACCCGACAAAATAACTAATATTAACCCATTCCAACCAAATTCTATAGTCTTCCTATAAATGTTATGGCCACTTAAACCCCTATGTTAAATTTAAATATGTTCATAATTATTAATATTAATTCCAATAATTATGTAGTAGGTCATAACATAGCATATAGAATCAAATAGGTTTTCTACTAATTATGATCAAATTTGATAGCATATATATCTCATGACATATAAGTATGTTCCTTAATCAAATTAATGTTTCACAGAATCAAATCTATTAACCACAACCTAAACAAATCACCTATCTTCCAACACATAGGGAGACTCACATATCACATATTATATGACAAATCGACATGACTAACAACATATATTCATATTAACATATTCCAATTTGAGAGTTTTGTATGTGCAAAGTCATAGATTTCATGATTATAGGTATATTCCATAGACTAATTGGCTAAAGGCATAATTCAAATGATCAAATCTTACAACTTAATCAAAAGGTTAATGAGAGGATTCCACAACATGTTACAAAATATCTTAAAGGATCTAAACATGTTCATAATTCACTTATTATGTGCTAAACATATCATATTCCATACATATCAAATGTATATGCATCCAATCACAATATAGGGGGTACCTTCACAAACACTAATGCATCTAAGTAAATGGCATAGAGGTCTTGGTTACTGTGCAAAATCAAAGAGTGTAAGTTCCACCGAAGACCATACACAATCTTGGTTTCAGCGTTCCACCTGTTGCCCACTGGTCCTAACTGACCCTACGGACGCTCGTAGGGTCTGCCCAAACTACCCTTACAGCTGGCATAGTCTAAACAAAGATCATATAGTTATGGCACACAATTTACAATGATTAGAATTGATCACATTTTTTAGATTTTAATTATCAAATAATGCTAAACATTTATAATAAAGAAAAAAGTCAAATTGAATGGGATTGAGTCATTTAAAGGCAAAATAGGTTGTTGCTGTCATTTTCCAAAAAACTACTACCAATAGGTTTAATACATATTTTAGACACTAGGGAGTAATTTCCAAACCTTTTTGAATTGGTTTCATATTTCTCCGACATGTAAATCTGATTTTCGAGGCATAAATTTAGTAATAATTAAAATAATATCAAACAAGTACAGAAATTATCCGAACTTGGTAGACATTCTTAGAAGGTCATAACTAATGTTTATGAAAGGTTTTGTTCAAATCTAGGTTGGTTTGATATCGTTCTAGACTTTCAAGACACTTTTGGGAAAATTAGACTTAAGTTAATTGCAAATTGAGTATAAATTTAATATCAATAATATCATAAAATTTCCAAATTTTACTAGCAAGTTGAACACATGGAATTTAAGGTTTGCAAAATTTTCAAGGGATTTAGAATTCGAATGATAGAAAATGAACTCAGGGAAGAAAACTAGGTAAAATTATCATCAAGGCATCAGACAACCTAAGTGCTGGCCTTCTTTTGCTCTAGGCCATCTAGCCTCCCCCACGTCTGATGGTCTAGATGGCCATCAACCTGGCCATCTAGTCTTGATGGCTAGGAACTTGGTTGTCAAGCCACCAGACTTTGAACCTTGGGGTTTCTTTTGGGATTTCTGAGTTGTTTTTAAACAGATTTGGATTTCTCATCAAACTTAGAGCTTCCATACACATATTTTATTCTCTAAAAAATCTCAAAATAAGGAAAAATTATAATATCACAAATTACTCTCTCACAAACACCTAGGGTTATTGAGGATTCCCCACAAACTCACTTGCCCCAAGCTCTTCTTCTACATCCTCTTAATCTCTTGGTAGGGACTACTAGGGTTAAGAGTATGCAAACACAAACAAGAGCCCCTCTCTCTTCTCTTTCTCTCTTTAAAACCAACTAAAGCTTACGTTCAAAAGCACTAGCTATAGTTAGGTTTCATGCATGAATTGGTGGCCTTGTTATTGTGTTTCTCCATCTTCTAAATCTCTATACAATGCTTTTGTACCTTCTTAGGTCGGAGTTGCCTTGAGAGAAGTTTTCCCATCAAAAGAATATTTGAATCCAATAAGAGATCAGACTCCTTTCCATAGGCAGCCCTTTTGTATCCTGGGTATTGAATTTTTTGACCTTCTAAATGTTCCAATTAGACAACATTGTCTTTTAAAAATCTATAACTTTGAGTCCTCTTTCCAAAGAAGCCAATCATGCCTCAATTTGACTTTTCTGCATTGAGATATCTTTATTTTACTAGACTTGTGTCCTATATGTCTATGAATGGAAACTATTTCAGAAAGGAATTGAACTTGGCTTCTTCTTGAATGAATTGGAAACATAAATTTATTAAATTTTAGTGAATTTTCATTCCAATCCAACTCTAAGATCCTTCCATAATATTTCCAAATTATGTTTTCCTTTAGTGAAACCTTCCTTTCCTTCTTAATCTGATTCCTTGCCCCACTAGAATTAGTTTTCTACTTTCCTAAACTAGCAGCCTAAAGCTATTTGACTATTAAAACGTCACAATTAATAAAAGTGTGATCTTCAAATATGTATAGCTTTGATGCCTCAATGCCGTCGGCCTTGTATTAATGTGAATTTTATGAAGTTTTGTACAAAATACTAGGGTGCTATCTTGTGAGTTTGTGAACAAAAGTCTAATTCGGATGGTTTCAAATTAATGATTTCTTCATAGTTGGTTAGTCTAAATGTATATTATTTGATAGATTATTGTTGATTGTATCATATTCATGATAGAGTCAAATTATATATAAGTTATATTTTTCTCTCATGAATTAGATCTCAATTTAGAAAGTTTGCCAAACAGATCTTTGGTTATAGTTGACTCTTAAACTACTACAAAATCTCAAAATTAGCTAAAATAATCTTAACAATTATAATTAACTCAATTATCTTTCAAATGAACTTCATTTTACCTAATTCTAAGTTCTTTATAGGAAGTTATTGTTGGGTTCACTGTGTCGAGATCCGACTGAAAAACACAGCAGAAATAATTATTCGGGATCGGATCCGTCCCGTTTCGATCAACAAAATAAACGAGGAAATCTAATTTACCTTGCGCAGATTCGAATCCGCATTTGTTCTCCGGTTTTTGTCGCGGTGATGCCGTAAGCCGCGCAGGTGCCCGGCCTCTAGCGGTATCCACGCGGTTCTCCTCGTGATGGATCGTCCTCGCCTCCTCGCTTGATGTAGCGTTCGTGGATCCCGTCTAGCTATGCGTAATCTACCGCGACATGCGGATTCGGAAACTCCCGTCGAATGAAAGGCGGAGCAGTCGGGAGCCGAAGCGGAGCCTCTAGAGGGTCGGCCTCGGGATGTGCACCCAGGAGAGAGGAGAGAGAGAGGGCGGTGGCTAGGATTAGGGTTGCTGGCCCCCGACCTAGTAGCCGTTCTTTTATAATAAGTATGTTTGCGGTTTTTCATAAAAACCTATACTTATCCAAAACCCCGTCTAAATATCCATCGCTTGAGAACCTTTTGTGTGTGACCCTCTAGGCCCAAATACCAGTCCAGTTAATAGCCCATTAAGCCCAGTAACTCTTTATAGACCTAATGAATTAATTAATATCCTTATATTGATTAATCAGCTGAATTTAATGTCCTATAATAAATTCGGACGGGCTTCCGATCACGTTGGATGCCAAGCAACGTCGTGTGATCTTGGATGGCATTGGGGTTATCACAACCCTCTATTGGAACCTTTCTATCATCGGTTAGCGTGCGGATTTAATCTTTTATCCGTGCAATGTTCTCGAATCGACCTAGGGTATGCTTTACTATTAAACCCTAGTCGGTTGATTCACTTGAATCAGATGCCGCTAATCTATATCGGATATCTCTTTATCTGATATAGTGTCCGCCCTGGCAAGAGACTTAAGCGCATCATTCTTGGAACATTCTCTCTCATAATACCGAGAGCGAATGATCCCATATTGAACACACAATTACCTTCGATGGCATTTCTCTGAACCCGATCATTTGATTTATTGATAACCCATGGTTAGGGATTTGTTAGTCAAAGTTAAAGCTCAGAGACGTACCATCAAGGTATCTTTGGTGTCTCAGGTCTAAAGATCATTTATGCAACCGAGACAAAAGAATCGAGCGGGTTAACAGTGAGGTATATACCATCCAACGATTCTAGGTCGAATCAATTCAGTGAACTCATTCTGCAATGAGCACCTACAAGTCCAGCATAGTGTCTCCACACAAGTGACTTATAGGATCAATCACCCTCATCATATAAGCTGAAGAAACCTATACTAGTATATCCGGATGTTTGATGTCCATCTCAAACATCCTCTGACTAGGAATAATTAAGAACATGTGTTTATAAGTCTTCGGTCCCGTAATTATGATCTCATCATAATCTGAAGATTGTTGCACATGTTCATAGACTTCATCGCGATATGATAATCATAGATCGAACTAATTACACACAATAAATTAATGCCATCATATTAATAAATTGAATGATACATAGTATTGGATTGGCTTTCAGACCACCTAATACTAACAATCTCCTACTTGTACTAAAGGAAATCACTTGTATACAGAATACCCATATTCTCTAAGTGACGCTCAAAGACATTTTGAGACAAAGACTTTGTCAGTGGATCTGCTATGTTGTCGACTGAGAGAACTCTTTATACTACGAGATTTCCTTGAGCTATAATCTCTCTGATCAGATGAAAGCGTCGCAGAATTACTTCGACTTTTGATGAGATCTTGGCTCTTTCGCTTGAACAATCGTCCCATTGTTGTTACACAGCAGTGGGACGAGATCAGAGATGCTTTCCACCACACCAAGATCGTCGATGAATTTCTTCATCCAGACAGCTTCCTTGGTGGCTTCAGCAGTAGCAATATATTCAGCTTCCGTTGTCAATCAACAGTGGTTTCCTGTTTGAAACTTTTTCAGCTCACTGCTCCTCTATTGAATGTAAAGACAAAACCTAATGTCGACTTGCTATCATCAGGATTAGACTGAAAACTTGAATCAGTGTATCCTTGCAGCTTTAAGTCTCCTCCTCTATAAACTAGAAACATATCCTTAGTTCTTCTCAAGTATTTAAGGATGCATTTCACAGCCTTCCAGTGTTCATCATCTGGATCTGCCTGATGTCTGCTCGTAACGCTTAGAATATATGCAACATCAGGTCTAGTACATAGTATGGCATACATGATGGAACCTATAGCTGAAGCATAGAGAATCTTATCTATCATTGCCCTCTTCTTAGAAGTCTTGGGAGACTGACCTTTGGAGAGATAAATTCCATGTCTTATCGATATGAGACCTCTTTTGGAATTTTTCATGCTAAACCTTTTGACAATGGTTTCTATGTACATAGATTGGGTTAAGGCAAGTATCTTCTTTGATCTATCTCTATAGATCCGTATTCCAAATACGTAAGATGCTTCTCCCAAATCCTTCATAGAGAAGTTCTTGGATAGCTAGATCTTTACTGATGACATCATCCCTATATCATTCACAATGAGTAGGATGTCGTCAACGTAAAGAACCAGGAATGTGATTGTGCTCCCGTTATTTTTCTTGTACACGCAAGGCTCATCTTCATTCTTAATGAAGCCATAAGATTTGATTGACTCATCAAATCTTATGTTCCAGCTACGGGAAGCTTGCTTCAGTCCATAAATGGACCTTTGCAACTTGCATACCATATTTGGAGATTCCTTTGATGTGAAGCCCTCAAGTTGTATCATATACACCTCTTCCTCAAGGTTTTCATTGAGGAAGGCCGCCTTTACATCCATCTGCCAGATCTCGTAATCATGATATGTAGCAATGGCGAGAAGAATTCTGATAGACTTAATTATGGCAATGGGTGAGAAGGTTTCGTCATAGTCAATTCCTTGTCTTTGACGATACCCTTTCGCCACTAGCCTTGCCTTATAAGTCTCTATTCGTCCATCTGCATCGATCTTTCTTTTAAAGATCCATTTGCAGCTGATAGGTACTATACGTTCAAGCAAGTCAACCAAGTTCCAAACTTGGTTGATGTGCATGGACTGAATCTCAGAATTCATGGCTTCTTACCATTTCCTGGCTTCTGGGCTTTCAATGGCCTCCTTGTAAGTCTTAGGATCATCATCCTCAGTATAAAGTATCCTAGAACCATCCAAATTAATATGTTTCACATATCTTTCTGGTGGTTTAGGTACTCTTTCTGACGTACGAGTTTCTTGTGTACTTATTTGAACATGTTCAGAAACTGACAGTTCATCAGATGAACCATTACCAATTTGTGGGTTTGAAATTTCTTCCAGAGTTACTTTACTCCCACTGTCCTTCTGGAGAATATAATCTTTTTTTAGAAAGACAGCTCGCTTGGCTACAAACACCTTTTGTTCGCTAAAATGATAAAAGTAATATCCATAAGTTTCCTTTGGATATCCTACAAATCTGCATTTGTCAGTTCTGGACTCCAGCTTATCTGCGTCATGTCTTTTAACATGAGCAGGACATCTCCAGATTTTAACATGTTTAAGGTCTAGTTTCCTTCTATTCCATATCTCATATGAAATGGTTTCAGCAGATTTGCTGAGTACCTTGTTCAGGATATACATAGCCGAGCTAAGTGCATATCCCCATAAGGATACTGGTAGTTTGGACATGCTCATCATGGATTGCACCATTTCCATTAATGTGCGATTTCTCCTTTCTGATACACCATTCATCTGAGGTGTATAAAGAGGTGTAAGCTGAGAAAGAATACCATTATCCTTAAAGTATTTAATGAACTCTGTACTCAAGTATTCACCACCCCAATCGGATTGGATGGTTTTTATACTCTTTCAAATTTGTTTCTCTATTTCATTCTTAAATTCTCTGAATTTCTCAAAGGCTTCAAATTTATACTTTAGTAAGTATATGAATCCGAATTTTGAGTAATCATCAGTGAATGTGATGAAGTACGAGAAATCACCAATGGCTTGGGTAGACATAGGACCATATACATCAGAATGTATTACGTCCAGTACGCCTTTGGTGTTGGGATCCGAGCGGGACGCGAAGAACGCAGCAGAAACGAAGAACAAAATTAATCCCGCCCGATGTCCGCTGATCCTATTCGGAACGAAAAACTAAAACCGAAAACAACGAGAAGTAATCCGATTACCGTGCGCGAATTCGAATCCGCTTCCGTCTCGGTTCCGTCGAGGCGATGCCGCGAGCCGCACAAGCGTCCGGCCTCTAGCGGTATCCACGCGATCCTCCGCGGTAGTTCGTCCTCGATCCCTCGTTCGTATCAGGTCGCTCGCTGAAGATCCGTCGCCGCAACGATTACTGAAATCCCGCCGACGGGAATTCCCGACTTTTGGGCATCACGCGCGGCGGAGACGGAGACAGATTCGGCACCTCGAACGGGGCGCCTAGAGGAGGAGAGAGAAAGGGGGGATGACGGCCAGCAAGGAGAAATCCTGGAGCTTGGCCTAGGGTTTTTCAACAGCGCGTATATATATATTAAGTCGGCGCGACTTTTCACAAAAGTCCCCGAGTTAATATAAATCCCATTTATGTACCACCGACTGAGAATCTTATTGCGTGTGACCCTCTAGGCCCATTTACCAGTCCGATTTTCAACCCGTTAAGTCCAATAACTAGTTATTGACTTATTGTAACTAATTACTTAACCGAATTAACATCGCATGTAAATTCGGTCGGACTTATGATCAAGTTGGGTGCCAAGCAACACCGCATGATCCCGGAAGGTAATGGGGTTCAGCAACCCACTCATGGAACCTGTCCGTCCACAGTTACCACGTGGCTATAATCCTTCGTTCGCACAATGTTCTCGAGTTAACCTAGGGTATGGTCAACTGTCAAACCCTAGATTGTCAACTTACTTGAATCAGACTCCTCTTTACAATATCCGAAAACCTATTTTCTGATATTGTTTCTGCTCTGGCCAGAGACTCCTACGGATCTATTCTAGAACATTCTCTCTCCAGTTACCTGAGAGCGAACGATCCTTTATTGAACACACAATTACCTTCGAAGGTCTTCCGCTGGACCCGATCCTTGACTATTAGAGATCCCGTGGATAGGGATTCGTAGGTCAAGGTCAAAGTCCAGAAGTCCACCAACAAGGTGTCTTTGGTGTCTCAAGTCCAAGGATCAACTACGTCACTGTGACGATGAATCAAGCCAATTGACAGTCAGGTAAATTACCATTCGACAACTCATGTCGGATCAGTTCAGTGAACTCATTCCCCAATGAGCACCTACAGGTTTACCATTGTGTCTCCACACTAGTAACTAACGAGATTAGCGACCCTCATCATATGAGCTAGAATAACTTGTACTAGTCTAACCGGATGTTTGATTTTCTTCTCAAACATCCTACGACTAGGAACAATTGAGAATATGTGTTTATAAGTCATCAGTCTCATTATTATGATCTCATCATAATCTGATGACTACTGCACATATTCATGGACGTCATTATGCGCAATTCTAAATATGCTAATCTACATAATGAACTTAACGCCATTTATTAGTAAACCAGATTGACATAGGTGCCTTATGATTGGCTTAGAGGACACCTATATCCATCAATCTCCCACTTGGACTCAAGCGAATCACCTTCGCATTTGATCTCTATCAAATATAGGTGATGCTCACATAAAGTCTGTGACTAAGACTTGGTCAGGGATCTGCTAAATTATCTATAGATGGAATATTTTCCATTATGTTATTTCCAATTTATGCTTTGTCTCTGTACTTGTGAAAGAGCCTCATAATGTTCTGCAACTTCTGATGAGACCATCGCTCGACCACAAAATTGATCGCTCCTACTGTTGTCCTACAACAACGAGATTTTATTAGAGACCTTTTAGAACTATATTTAGTTCAGGGATGAACCTTTTTATCCATACTGTTCTAATAACAATATCACTTATTTATGTCGTCACCTTAATCTCGAGTTATAGATTGGAACCATTTCAATCCATTACTTTCTACTAGAAGGTTGAATCCATTATTTGACTTGAAATTTGAGTCAATGTGACCTCATAGTTTCAAATCATCCTCTCCATATACGTGAATGCATCCTTAGCTCTTCTCAAGCGCTTAATGATGCATTTCACTCCTGTATCCTTTAAGGAACATTTACTCTAAAGGAATAAATTCCATATCTCAACTATTGAGACTTGTTATGAAATTTATGTCAAACATCTTGACATACATGTTAATATAATATCCCCACCAATCTATCTTAATAGATTCGTATTTCTAATACGTAGGATATTATAACTAAATCCATTATGGAGGAAACTATGATTAACAATGCTTTCACTAACAGTAACATCCCGAAGTCATTCTTAATGACTTTGATGTTATTATCATAAAGCATTACTAAAGCGACTGTACTCCCACTGTCCTCTTTGAACACACACAGTTCGTGATCATTCTTAATGATCACGTAATATTTGACAATTAAGTCAAAAACTCTTATTACAACTTTGGGAAGTTTTAGTTTGATTCAAAATAATCTTTGAAATCATAACTTGCTTCATGGACATTTTAAAAACTTTTAAGATGTATCATATACATCTTTACCTCAATCACATTGAGTGGACGCTTTTAATATCCAACTGTCATCATCTCATGATTGGCAGTATATATAAATAGAATTCTAATAAACTTATCAATCTCAAAGTTGTAATGATAGAGAGTATCATTATCATAGATTTTAGATCATAATGTATTTTGAGCTCTTCTCATCTTGCTAAATTAGATATGTCAAACATATCCTTCTAGTCACTGAGAGAATCTCAAAATATCTATGAAGCTTTCTGATGTGTGTCATGAGTGGTTCCAAACAACTAAAGATTATCTAATAATCTTATGTTAACTTGTGAATCTAGAACATCTTCTAGTTTTATCAGCTTCCACTGTCTTCTTTGAGGACATATTCCTCTTCACGGAAGGCAGCTTTTAGGACAATAATTATTTCATTATCGTCTGGCCAATAATTGTAGTATCCAAACTCTTTAGACATTCACAAATTCACACCACGGTAATACATGACTTTAAAAAACAGGTTTGTTCATAATTCACATCTCATATGAATTATTTGGTTTCCATATTTTATATGGACACACACTGACTTATTTGGAATCATCTTTAAAGTATGAACATCTAATGTTCATACTCATGTTCAAAAGGATAAGATTTAGGCAAATCTTATTATGTATTGCACCATATCATAATAAGGTGCGATTCCTCATTTTATCATATTGCTATGATGCACAATGAGGATTAATCGAGTGAGGATACAATTATCCTCTTAATGATTTATGTGAATCATATACTAAAGTATCAGTTTCTTTGATCAAATAAAAAATTCTAATACTTCATATTGATCTTATACCTCAATCTCTCAGATGCATTCGACTTATACTACATTAAGTACATACAGCCGAATCATTCTAAGAGTAAACTATAAGGTAAGTCAATAGTAATGATTATCTTTGGCCTTTGAGCTGTTTACATCTATATGTATCAGCATTAATAATTTCTTTGTACAACCCTGTGTACAATACCATAGATAATCAATATTCACACAGCTCATTTCTATAGGAGACTTATGAATATTCATCACATGAAATGTCACATCAAGAATCTGTAGTGCATTGACTGATTCGAACAACTATTATTCTTTCTCAGTCAATTTTATTCTTGATATCTTATGCAACTAAATAACAATTATTCAGTTTCATATTTGACTCCTATAGATATACAAAGATTTACTGTCTAACAGTAACCTATGAATATCATGAACAATTGTTGAGTCTAACTCAACACTTACATTTTCTCGATTTCCTTTTACTTGTCTAAGTCTGCATACCATCGCAGCTCTGAGAACCATTTCCAATATCTCATATTGGAGACTCTAATTCTCCAATAGACATGCAAAAGTTGATAATAAGATTATATGAGACTTCTTTCACGTTTCATATTGATTTTGCCTTTACCAGTATCCTTATATTGGTTATAGTGGGAGAACTGCTACTTCTCTATCTCAGCTGACTTTCCTTTATCCTTTTTCAGGTGTGGATTCGATTGTTTAAAATCTTACCACTTGCCTTTCTCAAAGGCACATCATAAACATCTCTTCATCTTGGTCTATCCAAATAAGAGATTTCATGACAATCATTGCCTTTCAGAAAGGCATACCATGAGTACCTCTTCACTTTGGTCTATCCAAGTAAGAGGATTCATGATGCTTGATTAGGATAGTGGCTTTCACTTGGCCCTGAAGACATTCTTCAGAGTTTTCTAGTCAGTTTGAGTATGAAAAGTATTGGCATCCAATATGCCAACTTCTCGAATAGACGACATATTAGTGATCGCAGGAAATAACGTGATTTAAGCAGATAGTTCTGATAATTCAATTATGATCTTTTATCTTGAATTATTTCCCACTATTTTTCGACGGACTGTATAACCTTCAGGTATACAGAACGGAAGACTCTGACAGTCTTCTAGTGAGGATCAGAATCTCCAAGAATCATAATATGACCTCGGGTAAACACATAGTATCACACCATTATCTTAGAGCAACCATCTCATGGTAATTGCAACTCCTTGCAATATCTGATCTTATTTCGGCTCCCAGGTCTTTAATGGTCCCGGGCAAACACAGTAGACCATTATACCTGGTCTAAACTTTACCATTAATACGTGACAGAGTAGAGTAAGAATGCAGCTCCCGGGTAAACGCGAGGATAGCTACACCGTTCCTCTATTCCAATCTCAAGGCATCAAAATGCCATAGCTAATAGTCCTTTCATCAGATGGTGGCAGATCTCGGGTAAACACGTAGATACTATCATCACTGAATCAAGTTCTAAGAACTATATTGATGGAGAGCCACACGATACATACTCAATGACTCGTGCTCCGGCTTAGACTATTTGTTGAAAGTTTTGTTTATGTTAAGTTGGTCTCATCCTAGGTGATAGTTTATAAATATATCGAATATATTTAACTATACCTAGATATTAGCAATCGATTCATAATCAATAAATAAAAGCATGCATCATCCATACACGTTCATTATATGGTCATAGACAGCACGGTGATTAACTGGAGCCAAACAATTAATTACCAAAACTATATAACATTTATATAATCTAAACATGCAAACACATAGCCACTGGTGATCTCATCTCCTGTCACCTTCCTAGTTGCATTTGTGGATCATCCTCGCCTTTCCTCGGCCGGCGCGATCAATTACAAATAATATTAATTTTGAAACAATTTCAAATACAAATAAATTGTAAGAGAAAGCCTTATGGCCGAGTACAATGACAGAGGGAGATAGAATTACAATGTAAGGAGAAAGAGAGGGAGACACACATGCCTCATTAATTAACACTTAATTAATGTACATCAAATCCCACAACAATCCACATAATCACACACCATCGCATGATATGAAATTTAACTAAGTGCATGTCCATAACCACCACAAATTTTAACCATCCACACATGATAAAGCACATCATATGAAGGCTAAAATTTTTGAAATTATGATAATTTTGGCTTTCTTAAAACCTGGGTACCAATCAAAATTGGATAATTTGAATTTTCGAAAATCTTATTTTCTAACATGCAATAAATCTAATTTAAAGCATTAAACACATCAACATGCGTACACAAAGCTAAAATTAAAATTCTAAAATATTCCACGCATAATTTAGAACAATTCTAAATTAATTAATCTAATATTTAGATTAATCTTAATTTATATTAATAACAATTATTAATGTGAAACAATCTAACATTTAGAAAGAATTGAAAATTCCTAAATAACATTTATAAAAGAATTTTCAACTCAAATTATCAACTCCTTAACAACTCCTTGTTAAAACCCCTTAATTAAAAGACATTTCTCAATAACAATTATTAAGAAAAGTTAATTAGAACATTTCTAATTAAATAGTCTAACAATTAGACTTGATTCAATCCTTTAATAACTTTTATAAAAGACCAAATTTAAGTAGATTAGATCAATATTAACTATAATTGAGAGATTCTTGAGAAAAATAATTAAATATCTCAATAACTATTATTGATAGTTTTAAAATAAATAAATGAATTCTTAACAACTGTTATTAAGAGTTAATTCTCAAGAATTAATTAACACATCAAAATTAGTTAATTAAACACTTAATAACTATTACTAAGTGTCCCTCAACTATAAAATTAATTTCCTAACAACGATTGCTAAGAAATTAATACATGTCCAATTAAAATAAAATTAACAACAATTTTTAATTAATTTTAAGATCAAAATAGTAATCGTATCACTTAATTAGAATTCAATTAACAACAATTGTTAATATTATTCAAGATCATAGCTTAAAATAAATTAATAACACTTATTAATTTAATTTAGAAACACATCTTAAATAATTCCTCTAATTATTTAATTAAAAGGATTTAACAACAGTTGTTAATTATAATTTAAGATCAAAATCTTAAATTTTAACCCCTTTAATTACTCATATCAAATATATATTAAAATAACAACAATTGTTAATTAAATTAAGATCACATCTTAAATAATTAATACCCCTTTATTTAAGATCTAATCTTAAATTATAAACCCCTTTATTAAGATCATATCTTAATAATTTGTAACAACATTTGTTGGTTAATAAATTGAGATCATATCTTAATAAATTAACCCATTATTAAGATCAAATCTTAACAAACCCATTTAACTGAAATAAGAAATTTAATTTTAAAACTATTTTGAACAAAAATTAATTATGTTATGCAATTTAAGTGGGTGGGGTTCATAATAATAAAAGGGTCATGGGGAAATAGGGGTTAAATGGGCTGGTTGGCATATGGGCTAACATGGCCCATTAGGGGGGGGGAGGTCTAGTGGCTCGGGCCTGCATAGCCTGGTCCGAGCCAGGTCGGCCCCTGAGGGGCACCAGGGCTCGAGCCAGGCACCACCTGGCCCAGCCAGGTCTGGTGCTTGGCGCGCCGGCCCGGGCCCAGTCGCCCCCGGTTGGGCCGGCTCGGGACCGGCCGGTCCAGGCGTTTAGCGCCTGGCTCGCCCGGGTTGCAGGCTAGGGTTTGTGCCCCAACCGCCATCTTTGCACCCCTTTCCTGGCTCACCTTCGGCGCCGTCAAGCTGATGGCCGGCCGGAATCTCAAGAGTGTACATCCCTCTTCCTAGTCCGACGCCGGCGATGGCCGGCCGGCGAGTCCCTCGTCGTTGGCAGCCTCTTAAAGTAGGCAGTTTGAAGCAGTTTTGCAGATTGCGGCTTCTATTTCTATGTTCTTTCAACGCTTGAAAAACTTAGAAATTAAGGGTCCTCGGCTAGCCGTCGGCCATGCTAAATGTTTCTGGTCATACCAGCATGCCCAAAGATGGTGTTCGATCACCATGGTACCCTTCTACGAAGCCCACAAAGGCCGGTTCTTCATCTTCATGAAGAACACCATGAAACTCCAAAACAGATTTTTCTCCACAGAAATTTACTCTAAATTTTATCGTTCATCCCATGAACAAACTCGTGTGCGAGAAAAATAAATTTACGCATGGAATTCATTCTAGAATATTAATTTAATCGTTCCGGAGCGGATCAGAGCGGAACCTGGCTCTGATACTACTGTTGGGATCCGGGTGGGACGCGAAGAACGCAACGAAAACGAAGAACAAAATTAATCCCGCCCGATGCCCGCTGATCCGATTCGGAACGAAAAACTAAAACTGAAAACAACGAGAAGTAATCCGATTACCGTGCGCGGATTCGAATCCGCTTCCGTCTCGGTTCCGTCGAGGCGATGCCGCGAGCCGCACAAGCGTCCGGCCTCCAGTGGTATCCACGCGATCCTCCGCGGTAGTTCGTCCTCGATCCCTCGTCCGTATCAGCTCGCTCGCTGAAGATCCGTCGCCGCAACGATTGCTAAAATCCCGCCGACGGGAATTCCCGACTTTCGGGAATCACGCGCGGCAAAGACGGAGACAGATTCGGCGCCTCGAACGGGGCGCCTAGAGGAGGAGAGAGAAAGGGGGGATGACGGCCAGTAAGGGGAAATCTTGGAGCTTGGCCCAGGGTTTCTCAACAGCGCGTATATATATATATTAAGTCGGCGCGACTTTTCACAAAAGTCCCCGAGTTAATATAAATCCCACTTATGTACCACCGATTGAGAATCTTATTGCGTGTGACCCTCTAGGCCCCTTTACCAGTCTGATTTTCAGCCCGTTAAGTCCAATAACTAGTTATTGACTTATTGTAACTAATTACTTAACCGAATTAACATCACATGTAAATTCGGTCCGACTTCTGATCAAGTTGGGTGCCAAGTAACACCGCATGATCCCGGAAGGTAATGGGGTTCAGCAACCTACTCATGGAACCTGTCCGTCCACAGTTACCACGTGGCTATAATCCTTCGTTCGCACAATGCTCTCGAGTTAACTTAGGGTATGGTCAACTGTCAAACCCTAGATTGTCAACTCACTTGAATCAGACTCCGCTTTACAATATCCGAAAACCTATTTTCTGATATTATTTTTGCTCTGGCCAGAGACTCCTGCGGATCTATTCTAGAACATTCTCTCTCCAGTTACCTGAGAGCGAACGATCCTTTATTGAACACACAATCACCTTCGAAGGTCTTCCGCTGGACCTGATCCTTGACTATTAGAGATCCCGTAGATAGGGATTCGTAGGTCAAGGTCAAAGTCCAGAAGTCCACCAACAAGGTGTCTTTGGTGTCTCAAGTCCAAGGATCAACCACGCCACTATGACGATGAATCAAGCCAATTGACAGTCAGGTAAATTACCATTCGACGACTCATGTCGGATCAGTTCAGTGAACTCATTCCCCAATGAGCACCTACAGGTTTACCATTGTGTCTCCACACCCTGTACTAGTCTAATCGGATGTTTGATGTCCTTCTCAAACATCCTACGACTAGGAACAATTGAGAATATGTGTTTATAAGTCATCAGTCTCATTATTATGATCTCATCATAATTTGATGACTATTGCACATATTCATGGACTTCATTATGTGCAATTATAAATATGCCAATCTATATAATGAACTTAACGCCATTTATTAGTGAACCAGATTGACATAGGTGCCTTATGATTGGCTTAGAGGACACCTATATCCATCATTTGGCTCGTTCCCCAGTTCCAGAAAATGGAGATTTAGCCATTTTACCCATCAAACTTGACTCACAGGTCGCATATGATTCATAATCAAATGGATCTAAGTATTCATCTATATGCAACCTTTGGAGTCTGTTTTCTTTAATGTGACCAAGCCTACAATTGCATAAGTAGGCTTTGTTCATTTCATACTTATTTAAAGTACCGATATTTAAATTCTCATGAGACATATTTAAAAAATACAATCCATTGGACAAGATAGTGGAAGCTATTAATTTATTTCCAAAATAAATTGAACAATAATTATTCCCAACAATTAAATTGTATCCTATTCTATCTCAATATGAAATAAAAATAATGTTTCTTATTATGCTAGGTAGCTAATAACGTTCATCTAATGAAAGTGTGTCCCCGGATGGTAGCTTGAGCTTCACTGTCTTTATAGCGATCGCTGCAACTCTTGCGCTGTTACCTAGCCTCAACTCCACCTTATCGGTCCTCAGCTTACGTTTTCTTGTCAGTGCCTGAACAGAATTACAGATGTGAGATACACATCCAGTATCTAATACCCATGATGTACAATCTCTTATTAACAAGTTTACATCTATCATATAGATACTTGAAGCATCCTACTGCTTCACAGTTCCTTGAGTCTTGTCGCAATTTCTCTTCCAATAGCCCTTTTGATGATAATAGAAGCAATCACCTTTCTCAGCACTCTTGCCTTTGTCCTTCTTGACAACTTTCGGCTTCTTCTAATTCTTGCTTTTGCCTTTCTTGAAGGCTTGGACTGCTAGTCTTTTCCTTCCGGTCTTACCAACCATAAGAACATGAGGTTTATCCTTCACAAGGTTCCCTTCTGTAGTCTTCACCATGTTTAGTAATTCAGCCAAAGTGGTCTAGATTTTGTTTATGTTAAAGTTAACAATGAACTGTGCATATGATTGTGGAAGTGAAGATAACACAAGGTCGGTATGCATCTCCTTGGGGAGTGGAACCCCAAGAGCATCCAGTCTCTCCACCCATTCTATCATCTTCAACACATGAGTCTGTACTGAAGATCCCTCTGCGATTTGAGCCTTGAACAAATTCTTAGATATCTCATATCTCTTGATCCTGCTCTGCTCACCAAACAGCTCCTTCAAATGGAGCATGATGGATTTAGCATCCATCTCCTCATGCTACCTCTGCAACTCATTGCTCATAGAGGCCAGCACGTAGCATTGGGCATGGTGGAATCTTCCTTCCATTTTTCATATGTCAGCATGTCGTCCTCTGGGGCATCCATTGCTGATTCAGTAAGAGGTTCATCATCCAGGACATAAGCAATTTGCTTAGACTTGAGGACAATCTTCAAGTTTCTGAGCCAGTTTGAGTAATTCGGGCCTGTCAAACGATTGGCATCAAGTATGCCACGCAATGGGTTATGGTGCGATATTTTAGCCTACAGGAGATAATCAGATTACAATTAACAGATATTCAGTCAATTAATTTAAAAAATAAGACATGGACTTTGTTTATCTAGTTTTACTCCCACTAATTTTCGTCAGACTGTATAACTTTCAGATATACAGAACGGGAAATACCGACAGTTTCTTAGCGGGGTTCAGAGTCTCCAAGCATTACAGTATGACATTGGGTAAATACGTAGTATCATACTGCTATCTTAGATCAATCATCTCATGATAATTGCAACTTCTTGTAATATCCGATCATATTTTGGCTCCCAAGTTATTAATGGTCCTGGGTAAACACAGTAGACCATTATCCCCAGTCTAAGCATTACCATCAATACGTGATAGACTAAAGTAGAAATATAGTTCCCGGGTAAACACATAGATAACTATATTGTTCCTCTATTCTTATCCAAAGGCATCTAATGCCATAATTAATAGTCCTCTCAACAGACGATGGCAAATCTCGGGTAAACACATAGAATGTGCCACTACTGAATTAAGTTCTATTAATCATATTGATAGAGAGCCACGCGGTGCATTCTTAATGACTCGGACTTTGGCTTAGATTTTGTAACGAAGGTTTTATTTATTTACTTTGGTCTCATCCTAGGTGATAGTATTAAATATATCGAATATATTACATATACTTATAACCTAGGTTAATTGATTCATAATCAAAATAAAACACGCATCACATACATGTCATTAGTATGGTCGTAGATAGCATAGTGGTTTGACTTGAGCCAGACAGTCAAACTCACACACACAATATAACAATTTATATTATGAGTTTGCAAACTCATAGGGTAAATGAACTCCTTCATATCCTTCTTGGTTGTAGTTGTGAATCATCCTCACTCCACGCTCAGCCACCTCGATCAAATTACATCAATAATTTAAAGGAAGAAGCCTTAAGGCGAATACAAAGGGAGGGAGGTAGAAATATAATGGAACATGAGAGGGAGAGGTTCGCAGACCTCTATTTATTAATAGACAATAAACCATACAATCGCATCCATAATCGATTCACATCCACAAAATGTAAAGTGCTAGTCCATGACCACCGATCAGTTTTTAAAAGAAACCACACATGAAATAGCACATCAAAGGGCTTGATAAAATTTTCGAAAATAGATACTTTTGGTTTCATAAAACCAGGAACCAATCAAAATTAGATATTGAATTTATTTTTTGAAATTTTTTAATTAAGCATGCTAATTTAAATCAAAATTTAACAAGCAATATATAACACATCAATTTAAATGAATCATAGTATCACATCATATGTGTACTAAATCTGAAAATAATGATTTAAGAATATTCCATGCAACATATAAACACTTGAAATAAATGGGGTTAATCTAACAATTAGATCAATTAAGGTTAATCTAACAATTTAGAATTAATTAATTAAATTAACAACTTTGGTCAATTAATTAATCAAAATAAATAAACCTTAATAAGGACCCAATTGAATTTAATATTAATTAGTAAAATCATATTCTACAAATAATACAAATCCAATATTTTTTTTTAATTGATCAAATTAAGAAAAAAATGGGCCTAATTATGGGGGCCCCATAAGAGCTCAGCCTAGTTGAGCCCCTGGCTCGAGCCAGGGCTCAGCCAGGGGCTCGGACCCAGGCCCGCAGGCCTGGTCTGAGCCCTGGCGGGTCCTGGCTCGGACCCTTGGCCCGGGCCAGTGTCCAACAGGACTGGACCCTATTGGCGGCAAGGCAAACCCTAGCCGCCTGATAGGGTCGGCCCGAGGGTTCCCTGCTGTATAGGGAACCCGATGGCGCACCCCCCCCCTCTTTGTCGGGGTCTTCTCCGACGCCGGCGACGTGCGGGCAGCCGGCCCCGACCGCCGGCGACCGGCGTGGGCTCGAGAAGGGCTCCGAAAAAGGGGTTTTTCCCCTCCCCTTTCCTTCAGAATTTCTGGTTTCCAAAACACAAAAACGAAGAGGAAGAGCACCATGGCCGGCCATCCATTGCCCCATCCACCGCCAGCAACCATTTATGCTGCAGTGGGAGATCTCACATCATGGGGAATCAACCTTTGGATCCGTTGAGAGCGCCAAGAATGAAGCGTTCTTCGCTCCAATGAAGAATACGATGAAAAAACTCCAAAATAATTATTTTTCTTCAATTTAAAATTGCGATCTTATCACAATGATCATCTCATGAGCATCAATCTAACAAGAAAATAATCATAAGCATGGATTTAATTCAAAAATTATAATTTCAGAAGTCGAAACGGCAAAAGCACAGTGGAACCTAGCTCTGATACCACTATTAGGTCAGCTGTGTCGAGATTCGATCGAAAAATGCAATGGAAATAATTATTTGGGATCGGATCCGTCCTGTTTCGATCAATAAAATAAGCTAGGAAATCTAATTTACCTTGCGTGGATTCGAATCCACGTTCGTTCTCCGGTTCCATCGGAGTGATGCTGCAAGCCGTGCATGTACCCGGCCTCTAGTGGTATCCACGCGGTTCTCCTTGCGATGGATCGTCCTCGCCTCCTCGCTTGATGCGGTGTTCGTGGATCCCGTTTGGCTACGCGTAATCTGCCGTGACATGCGGATTCGAAAACTCCCGTCGAACAGAAGGCGGAGCAGTCGGGAGCCGAAGTGGAGCCTCCAAAGGGCTGGCCTCGGGATGTGCACCCAGGAGAGAGGAGAGAGAGAGGGCGGCGGCTAGGGTTAGGGTTGATGGCCCTCGACCTAGCAGCCGTTGTTTTATAATAAGTATGTTTGTGGTTTTTCATAAAAACCCATACTTATCCGAAACCTCGTCTAAATATCCATTGACTTGAGAATCTTTTGCGTGTGACCCTCTAGGTCCAAATACCAGTCCAGTTAATGGCCCATTAAGCCCAGTAACTCTTTATAGATCCAATGAATTAATTAATATCCTTATATTGATTAATCAACTGAATTTAATGTCCCACAGTAAATTCGGACGGGCTTCCGATCACGTTGGATGCGAAGCAACGTCGTGTGTTCTTGGATGGCATTGGGATTATCGCAACCCTCTATTGGAACTGTTCCGTCATCGGTTAGTGTGTGGATTTAATCCTTTATCCGTGTAATGTTCCCGAATCGACTTAGGGTACGGTTTACTGTTAAATCTTAGTCGATCGATTCACTTGAATCAGATGCCGCTAATCTACATCGAATAACTCTTTATCTAATATAGTGTCCGCCCTGGCCAGAGACTTAAGTGCATCATTCCCAGAACATTCTCTCTCATAATACCGAGAGCGGATGATCCCATATTGAACATATAATTACCTTCGATGGCATTTCTCTAAACCCGACCATTTGACTTATTGATAACCCATGGTTAGAGATTCGTTAGTCAAAGTCAAAGTTCAGAGATGTGCCATCAAGGTATCTTTGGTGTCTCAGGTCTAAGGATCATCTACGCAACCGAGACAAAAGAATCGAGTGAGTTAACAGTGAGGTATATACCATCCAACAATTCTAGGTCGGATCAATTCAGTGAACTCATTCTACAATGAGCACCTACAAGTCCAGCATAGTGTCTCCACACAAGTGACTTATAGGATCAATCATCTTCATCATATAAGCTGAAGAAACCTATACTAGTATATCCGGATGTTTGATGTCCATCTCAAACATCCTCTGACTAGGAATAATTAAGAACATATGTTTATAAGTCTTCGGTCTCGTAATTATGATCTCATCATAATCTGAAGATTGTTGCACATGTTCATGGACTTCATCGTGATACCATAATCATAGATCGAACTAATTACACACAATGAATTAATGCCATCATATTAATAAATTGAGTGATACATAGTATTAGATTGGTTTTTAGACCACCTAATACTAACAGTTATGACTAAAGAAAAGTGACTAGTCGTAGTAGGCTTGAGAATTATGTGTAACTTAACTTGATGGCCCATCTACTAATAACTTAATGGGCCAATATGGCTAATTGGATTCAAGTTAAAGGTTCAGATGGGACGGGGAATAATAGGCAACGAGGGAAAATTAGTAGAATTGGTTGACTATTCCTAAGGAATCCTTTGACTTCCGTTAATAGATTCTATGTAAGGGCCGGTGTAACATCTTGGTCCAAAAGACGTTGAAGCACTTGGGTTGGCTCTCATGGCTTGACATGGTATCGATTCACAAAAATTCTGGTTAATGGTCTAGGGATAACTAGTGTAAATGAATGAAAATCAACAAGTAGAGACTATTTCCTAAGAATAAATATTTATGCCATTTACACATAGTTTCGATTATTACAAGCCCATCATAAATTGGAACATAATGAATTAAAATTAGTTAATAGATTATGTAGCCATTAATTTGAAGATACGTATCCAAAAGACAAAATCCAAATATAAACTATACCATCGCTATCTCATTACATCGCTTGCCACCATGTATCCATTGCGCCACTTTGATATCATGACATATGAGATTTCACTAGCATCCATGAAAGGGCTCAGTCGCAAGAAGAGAGCTCGACAGGGATCTATGTCCAAAAATGGTCTATGAAATATCTACCAAGTGAAACATTTATATACATATATCTCAATGCAAGACTGTACTTCATATATCAATATTTACAAGTTCATGGGTCATATGCTATCTACTCAGTCCATAAACAAGACATCATTAACAAATCATATATTCCAGGTTTACAGAACCAAGCTGTTCATGGATCCTACCAAATCATTTTACATGAAGGCATCACAAAGAATTCATCGCACAATGTGCATCAATAGTTACCTAAACACAGAATGAATCACCGAGGTCATTCATAGTTTCTACTGTTATGTCTATATCATATCTCATAGATCGATCTATTAAACAACCAATAAGTATGATCACTATATTTAAATCATCTATGGACATGGCCCAAGGTCAAAAGAATCCATCATATATCGTAAACATGTAGCAAATCATATAATCACATACGTCTTCGTTTGTCTATTCACCTTTCCAAGGCGGTTTATAATCATATCAAATTCATTCAAATGACCCATTCCAGGGCTAATTCACAAGTTAACATGTGATAAAGATGATAAATCATATTTTTTTGTTAGTAGTTCGACTGTCATTTGTTTATCTTAAGCTTGGGTGAGTTAAAAAAGGAGAGAGCAACTTAACCTTAATTAACCCCCTTCAAATCATTGAAATGGCTGTATATACATACACAGTGACACTCCTAGGATCTTTCATATTCTCATTGTACCTCCAAAAGTGTTATACTTTAAACCTAATTATATTTACAATGAAATATTTCGTTGGACATGATAATATATATTAACACTAAAGGGTATACCTGGAACAATATCACTAAATATGTAGATATACATGATAATATAATCATCATGTATATAGCACGGTATGATAGAATATGTGGTATATATGCATGTTTTTATCCCTCACATCATAGAGTAACCAAGAGGGAGAAAATGAAAGAAGTTAGGAGTCTACGATCTCTCGGCTCGTGGTGCCCATGAACTCATGACAGTAGGAGTTTCCTCCTCCCTTGCAATAAGGTGATTACGATTCTACTTGTTAATATAACCGTGCCATGTGCCTCAAAAAGTCCCTTCCACTTATGGGCTGGATAGAATAATGGTACAAGGCTCAGTTTATAGTAGCGCATACCTCAAGTCAAGCCGGATAGAAAGCCTCCCTCTAGGATAGAATAGTGGCCACGCGGACTCGTCGCACCATTCCAAAGGCCAAACTGGATAAAAAGCTTTTAGGGACTTGTGAGTTGTGGCTTCTTACGGATAGTGGCATTTAGTGCGAGAGAGAGAGAGAGAGAGAGAGAGAGAGAGAGAGAGAGAGAGAGAGAGAGAGAGAGAGAGAGAGAGAGAGAGAGACTATAAATATGGCAAGAGATCTTACACTTCCCTACCCCATAAACTCCCCAGCCACTAGCGCATGTACCAAAAAGGAGTTCGTAAATGAGGTGCTCATACTTGATGTCAGGTGCTGTCGCCCTCGTCCTGCTGCTGCAAGCCACCCTGCATGCACCGGCAATGGCAACGGCCTGTGTGAGATCAGAGCTGGCCCCATGCAAGGATGCTGTCTTAACAGGAGAGCCGTCCAAGGAGTGTTGCACCAAGCTAATGGAGCAGGAGCACTGCGGGTGTGAGTACATGAAAGAACCCTGGTTCAGGGCCATCTCTGAATCACCCAATGGCCACAAGATCGCCACCGCCTGCAGCCTTTCCTTCCCTAAATGTTGATCTGCATGCATGGTTAACTATCACCTGCTGTATAAGCTTCCATATATAGTATTGCTTGAATAAATGGAGGGGGTTCTTATCTACTTGTTTGGTGGGAGCTCCTTACCAAGTTCTTATCTATTCGATATTTTCATCTGCGTTACATTTACCGGGATGTGGATCAGTGCCGTAGTTTAAGAATGGAGGGAGTTTCCACGGAGCTGCAATGTGTTTTGTCTTTTTTATTTTATTGTTTGATTTTTTTTTTTTTAGAACGTCCAGTAAAACATTAGATGGCACTTTTGGAATATTTGGCTCGCCCCAACATGATTGTATATTTTTTTCGAAATAAAATTGTTTTTTAATCATATTAAAATCTAGGTAAATATTAAAAGTATTTTTTTTTTCAAAAGAAATATCTAATCCGACGGCAAATCCAAATTTTTTGGATGTAGTTTCGAATTTTTTATCGATCGTCACAAAAAAAATAAAAAAATTCTAACAAAAATATAAAAATATCACTTGAATCCGAGGACACGAAGAAAGCAATGTATGTCACGTGATCTGTACTGTGGACTCCAGCAACCCGTGGACACCCGTAGGAGAGAAGATTCTGGAGACACTGTTTTAAACGTTAAACGGAAACACCGTAACTCTCGTAGGGTTACGTGGGCATCTTCCCTCACAAATACCTGCCAAGGCCACACGTATAAGTAATATTAAAATGGGATTTTTGCATATATACCTTGTAAAATGTCATATTAGTAATGATACTCCTAACTTCCACAAATTAGTTTTAATACTTCTGAAATCACAAAAATATTAGGGTTATACTTTTTCGTCAAAATATTTTTAAATCAAACCTAAAGATTTTTCTTGCATACCCGTAAATTTACTAATATTTAACATATGTATTCTTAAATTTAATGAAATTTTATATGTATCACTGATGCTTTTAAGATTTACGGAATTTTTGAGCATATTTACTTGGAATACATATGTTTTTGATGCAGGGATATAACCATGATATTTTTAAGATTTCAGGGTATTAAGAATAACATGTGAGAGTTAGGGATATATATAGATGCAAATACGGTGTTTATCTGCAAAAATCCATATTAAATTCATTGAGAATTGGAGTCCACGACAAAATATAAATATTCTCTATCGTATTATCCGTAAATTGGAAAGATAAATTATTCTTAATTAAAGAAAATTGGATAATGATTGGATTACAATGCACATGGGTTATGTATAAGTATGAATCATACATGAGATTACCTACAAATATTAAATCACTTAGGGGTTATTTGCGAAAACCCCAATTAAGTGTAGTTGATTTTCCAATACCAACCGCATTGTTAGATCAGATTACGGATTCAAATATGCCTATGCCTTACAATATGGCATAGGTTAAGACGCTTAAAAGATACATATTTTTGGCTATAGGAGGACATTATTTGTATGCCAATAATATCAGGTAAGGATAAGGATATACTTAGTTTTAAATTTAAATGTTTGATATTTATTTATTTTGGATATACTTAGTTTCAAATCCAAATGATTGATATTTATCTACTTAGCTTGCATTAAAATTAACTGTTAGATACATCATATATACTACTCTCGTTTTTTATCTGTTTATGAATAAATTTCTTATTCGTATACTTACCATGTTACATTTCTCAATGTCCATAGTATTTCTTAACCTCCTTTTTCAATTACGTGTTCTTTGGCATTCATATGTGGTTGCAACTACTTTGTACCAAGACAGAACATAATTTCACGTATCACAAACTAAACTTTCAGTTTAAAAGAATTAATAAAAGAAATCCGTACAAAAGGATACTGTAGCAATGAAGTCTATTCATTCAAAAATTAGAAAATAACTTAAAATAAAAAAAATTAAATATGGTTCTTCCGAAAACTAAATGCATGTGGCATTGCTATTCTCTAGTTGATTCCTCATAAAATCCTCTTATGCATATGCGACGCATGTCAAGTTGATTATGGTTATTGTGAACCTTGTAAATGAAACAAAAAAATATTATATAACATTAGTAATACAAACTTTTAAAATTTTGAAATCATATTTTTCATCAAAAGTAATATACCTGATCAAGTGAATTAAGGTTGAAATGAGTGAAATGACATGGGGGGATCTGATTCTATTCATAAGATATACCCTACAAGCAAACTACAAATGCTTAATTTCATAAAAATTGCATATATTATTATTTTTGCTTTCTCTAACTAAGGTAAATGTTTCACATCATACATTTGGAGAGAATGGTCACTTGCAGATGGTTAAGGTCAGCAGAGAATAGTAACATCTAAAAACTACAATATCAAATATAAAAAATCTTGGTCATGTAATATGTGAGAATTAAAGGTAAAAATATTATTATGTTTATATACTATAAATTTAGTGCAGAACTAACTAATAAATTTGTTAGTGCAGCTTCGACCTCATTTAGTGTAATATGCAAACAACGTAATGCAATTTTGAAAACTTCATCGAATGTAGTAGCCTTCACTACTATATTAGTTGCTTCACAACAAAGTCTACTATATGATAGTGTAATCGGCTCATGATCATCAATTTGTATTGCTTCAACTTGAGCATCAATGACTAGCACTGATTTTGCAAATCTTGTCCACCTCTTTAGTATATATTGTTGTGGGATATCCTGTGTATCCACGACAGTGAAAATCTTTAAATTATGATAGCAAAAATATCCTATAGATCTAAACAATTGACAACTACACTTGACAACGCCCTCATGAATTTCAAATGTGACAATGTGCTTTGATTCTTCAAAACCAACTTTCCACACAGCCTAAGTAGACTTAAACGCATCCTCCTCAATTTTCTCATGACGATAACAAATCCCTTGATATGTCATAAACAACAACGATGACGAGTATTTGGCATATCTGTGCAATTGCACCACCAATAGCAAACTCTTGATAAGTAAGAATCACCTTTGGATGCTTATGATCCATTACCCTCATCCATGTTGCCATTACTAATGTAAATGGTGCCTCTATCTCATCTAATAAAAGTGCACCACCAAATGAAATGGTTTGATAATGATGATTAATACCTACAATTAGAACAAATGATAGGCCATACTTATTAGTTCCATATGTAAGATCAAAGCAAACAATATCACCAAAAAAATGATTATCCATCCTTGACCTAACATCGGACCAAAAGAAGTTTGTCAATTGACCCTTTGATTATGCTTGAATTGCATAATAGAAGGATGGATTTTTTTCTTGTTGTTGTTCAAGGTAATCGAGGACTATTTCTGCGTCACCCTTTTTTATATCTTTTTGACGCTGTGTTCAAAAGGTTTTTTGCATCTTTGGTGGTAAAACTAATGTTCCTACTTCCTCTAGCTTCAATGGCTAAATAGTTCATCATAAAATTTAATTTTACATCTGTTGCATGCATATTACTAAGCATTTGTCCTTGACCTTTGCTGACATTTCTGTGAAGCTTCAATATATGCCTTTTGTCTGGAGAAGTCATTTCATGATTTTGACTTACAATCACCTTTATGACTACCTATTGACCCCTTTTATCTTTCTTAATAGACATTTTTGCCTTAATGACCTATCCTCAATTCTTCTTTGTTCTTGACTTTAATTTTAGCTTGATCAAATTTTGTTTCTCTAAACCCTTCAAGTGAGAAACAATATAATGGCCAATAATTTCACTGATACATTGAGATTTGCAAGTCAAATTTTTTCGAATGCAAAAACCTATGTTAAATGCATATCAATTGTAAAAATGAAAAAAAGCTTCTTCGTGAGTTTCAAATTCCATATAAACACATAGACGAAGGTAGCCGTCCACATTAACTCTATTAGCATCATTATCCTTCTCTAGCGCATTATTTACATTATTTGTTTTCTCCTCTTCTTCTTCACCGGCAACATTATTCATTTTTTTAACTCCCACTAGAAGCATCATTGACATCATAATTAGTAAATATACAATTGAACAAGTTTTATACTTAACTAAAAGTACATTTCTTTCTCATTGGCTAGGCTAATTTACTAGCAGTATGATATAAAACATTTTTATTCGGCGTAACTCAAAACTCTAACACAATAAGATGATTTTTAATATTAAAATATGGCTTACCCGGTAGTCTGGGTCGATGCTGTAGCTTTGATATTTGAGAGGAAGGCTTTGCGAAAGATGAGGGCCACATGGTGTTGCTGTAGATGCTTGAGATTAAAATTATGATTACCTGGCTTGGTTGATGCTGTAACTTTGGTATTTGAGAGGGAGGGTTTGAGAAAGATGAGGGATACGTGGTGTTGCTAGAGATGTTCGAGAAGAAGAAAATTCTTCCTACATAGGCGATGTGGTGACATTGTTGATCTTGATCAGACGGCAATGCCCTTAGGGTGCATCTAAGTGGATGTATTGAGGGACGATATATATATACACACGATGTATCTAATTTAGATGCCCCCTCCAAAACTTACTTTTTCCATGTTTAAAAAAATAATAAAAATTATCAATAATGTACATACATATATATATACTCACACGTACACACACGATGCATCTAATTTAGATGCGTCCCCTCTAAAATCTATTTTTCCATGTTTAAAAAAATAATAATTATTATCAATAATTTTTAAGTATTCATGTTAGAATATTTGGGGTTCCACCACACATAACGGAATTATCTGAAGAACGGGGTCGATGGAGGGATCCTCCTCGTGCAATGAAAGACAAAATAACAGGATCATCCTCGTTGCAAGGGAAGGCTACCAAAGTCCCCCATGAAGCTCTATGCGGTATGATTCAGGGGCTATAGGTGGTATCCCAAGGGGAGAGAAAGATCGAGAGGAAAAACTTCTAGGGAGAGAGAGAGAGAGAGGAAGAGAGAGAACAATATTGACTACTGCTCTCATCTCTTGAACCGTAGATGTGGGTCTCTCATAGACACCACAACTCTGGATTTGGGCATGTTTGGAGATATTTTAAGGGCCTATAATAGACCTTAAGCAGCCTTTTTAACTCCCTTTGGTTGGGGTTCTTGGAGGACTTTGTCTGCTAGAAGCGATCGCCTAGCTTGGAGTTTGAGGGCACTACTGATTGAGGTAGGTGGATCATCTAGATCAAGAAATATTTTCTATGAAAAATCTATATTATTTTGATGATTTCAAACTTCTCAGTTTGATTCCAAAATTTGATTTCTGTTTTGATGTAATTATTAACTCTTTTATTTTCAAATTTCGATTTGGATCCATATGGATTATAAATTATGATCTTTATCCGTTCCCTAATTCATTTTGATCTGTTCTAAATCATTTCATCTTTGAATCTTTGATCTAAATATGTTCTATATTATATTTAATTATTTGTACATGTTTAATCATTTGAATCTGGTCCGATACTTGTGAATTTAGTAAGATTTGAAGTGTAAACTATTTTATAACCTGAATTCGATCTATTATGAAAATTTTGTTTTATTCCATTCATTTCAATGATGAAATCATGATCTATTTTAGATCTAGTCTCAAATTGATTTAGTTTTATATTAATTTGATTACCTCATTTTTGTTTACCAAATTTGATGGCTCTTATTCATTAAATCCAATGTTCTATTCTATTGAAATTTGTACATATATGAAGAGCTGTAAATCAGACAGTGACTCCTAAGGGATGTGTTTAGGCCATTTTATATAAGCAGTCATATGTTTAGTCAGGTCTAGAGGCAATAGGTTGGTAAATCCTGGATTGCCTTGCATGCTATTTGCATGTGACTTAGTATTTCAGAGGTGGGACAGTGAGACTCCTTGGAGCTATAGTATACAAGACCAAATGCACTAATTGCCTAGGTGCTTGATGGTAGGTATGGTCCTCAAGGATGGCTAGATTGCGTGTCTGCTATGTTCTGAGTATTTTCTGAATATTCTCGTAAGAATTTGTTATATTTCAGTTCTGGTGTATGATGTTCGCATAAATATCTGATAGTCCTGATCTATGTCTGTCTGTTTGTTCACAGCATACATTTGGAGAGAATGTTCATTTGTAGATGGTAAAGGTCAGTAGAGAATAGTAACATCTATTCTCATGACGATAACAAATCCCATGTATTATTTATTTTTGAAAAAATGCAAAGAGTGTCCTTATGTAAATTCCAATTGCTTCTTTCTCCACATCTAAAGAAACATAAAACTAGCCTTGTTTGTTTAGTTTCATAGCCCTCATCCCTTTCTTCCTCTCGCCTAGCAAGAAGAGGTATATCATATTGCATAACAAACTCATTCAAATGCATGCTTCTTTTTAAATAACCATAAAAAAAGAGTTTATACTTTCACCATGTTGTGTAGTATACATAGATGCAGAAAAAATATCACGTGCATAAACAAAAGTCCACTTTTCTCTTTTTTCATAAAGTTTCAATAGCCACCGATTATCCTTAATGTTAAACTGATGAAGCACATTGTTCTAACAAGATTTAAATTCATCTATTGTCTCACGATTATATAAATAGTAATTGAAATCTACAACAAAATCATTATGTGTATTATAAACATGAGATATATTTTTCATTGTATTTCGCTTTATATGTCATAAACAATAACGATGACGAGTATTTGGCATATCTGTGCAATTGCACCACCAATAGCAAACTCTTGATAAGTAAGAATCACCTTTGGATGCTTATGATCCATTACCCTCATCCATGTTGCCATCACTAATGTAAATGGTGCCTCTATCTCATCTAATAAAAGTGCACCACCAAATGAAATGGTTTGATAATGATGATTAATACCTACAATTAGAACAAATGATAGGCCATACTTATTAGTTCCATATGTAAGATCAAAGCAAACAATATCACCAAAACAATGATAATCCATCCTTGACCTAACATCGGACCAAAAGAAGTTTGTCAATTGACCCTTTGATTATGCTTGAATTGCATACTATAAGGATGGATTTTTTGCTTGTTGTTGTTCAAGGTAATCGAGGATTATTTCTGCGTCACCCTTTTTTATATCTTTTTGACGCTGTGTTTAAAAGGTTTCTTGCATCTTTGGTGGTAAAACTAATGTTCCTACTTCCTCTAGCTTCAATGGCTAAATAGTTCATTATAAAATTTAATTTTACATTTGTTGCATTTGTCCTTGACCTTTGCTGACATTTATGTGAAACTTCAATCTATGCCTTTTGTCTGGACAAGTCATTCCATGATTTTGACTTCCAATCACCTTTATGACTATCTATTGACTCATTTTATCTTTCTTAATAGAAATTTTTGCCTTAACGACCTATCCTCAATTCTTCTTTGTTCTTGACTTTAATTTTAGCTTGATCAAATTTTGTTTCTCTAAACCCTTCAAGTGAGCAACAATATGAATGGCCAATAATTTCACTAATACATTGAGATTTGCAAGTCAAAGTTTTTCGAATGCTAAAACCTATGTTAAATGCATACCAATTGTAAAAATGAAAAAAAGCTTCTTCGTGAGTTTTAAATTCCATATAAACACATAGACGAAGGTAGCCGTCCCCATTAACTCTATTAGCATCATTATCCTTCTCTAGCACATTATTTATATTATTTTTTTTCTCCTCTTCTTCTTCACCGGCAACATTATTCATTTTTTTAACTCCCACTAGAAGCATCATTGACATCATAATTAGTAAATATAAAATTGAACAAGTTTTATACTTAACTAAAAGTACATTTCTTTCTCATTGGCTAGGCTAATTTACTAGCAGTATGATATAAAGCATTTTTATTTGGCGTAACTCAAAACTCTGACACAATAAGATGATTTTTAATATTAAAATATGGCTTACCCGATGGTCTGGGTCAATGCTGTAGCTTTGATATTTGAGAGGAAGGCTTTGCGAAAGATGAGGGCCACATGGTGTTGCTGCAGATGCTTGAGATTAAAATTATGATTACCTGGCTTGGTTGATGCTGTAACTTTGGTATTTGAGAGGGAGGGTTTGAGAAAGATGAGGGATACGTAGTGTTGCTAGAGATATTCGAGAAGAAGAAAATTCTTCCTACAGAGGCGGTGTGGTGACATTGTTGATCTTGATCAGACGGCAGCGCCGTTAGGGTGCATCTAAGTGGATGCACTGAGGGACGATATATATATACACACGATGTATCTAATTTAGATGCCCCCTCCAAAACTTACTTTTTCCATGTTTAAAAAAATAATAAAAATTATCAATAATATACATACATATATATATATATATACTCACACGTACACACACGATGCATCTAATTTAGATGCGTCCCCTCCAAAATCTATTTTTTCGCGTTTAAAAAATAATAATTATTATCAATAATTTTTAAGTATTCATGTTAGAATATTTGGGGTTCCACCACACATAGCGGAATTATCTTAAGAACGGGGTCGATGGAGGGATCCTCCTCGTGCAATGAAAGACAAAATAACAGGATCATCCTCGTTGCAAGGGAAGGCTACCAAAGTCGCCCATGAAGCTCTATGGGGTATGATTCAGGGGCTATAGGTGGTATCCCAAGGGAGAGAAAGATCGAGAGGAAAAACTTCTAGGGAGAGAGAGAGAGAGAGAGGAAGAGATAGAACAATATTGACTACAGCTCTCATCTCTTGAACCGTAGATGTGCGTCTCTCATAGACACCACAACTCTGGACTCCTCTTCCCACATAGAAAGGGACTGCACTAAGTCAGGCCTAGATCGATCCACCAGTGTGGATGCCAGAGTTCTAACTAAAGTCGAACTCTGCTCTACATCTCCCATTTAGATACATTGGTCACCACATAATCCTCCGTCATAGCTCATCTAATTCTTTCATATAGGAAAATAACGCATGCGACCGGACGAGGAAGATCTAATAGTGAGTAGTGATACTTAAGTCAGCACTTGACTAATGTAACACTATAACTCCAAGTCTCGTCTCATACCCCAAATCACAAGCTCACACTAGTTCAAATTGATCGGATCCCTTTAAGATCTCTATCTTGACCTCTCAAATAATGTATTTGCACTCATGATTGCATTAGGTGCATCCATATAACCGTCCGAACAATGAGTCAGAACATCACGGGTGTGACACAAGCTGACTTTTCCTATGCCATACTTGTTAATCTTCTTGACTACTTTCTTAGACACTCTGCTAGACTGCATCATCTCCTGGCCTTTGAATAATATGCTAAAGTAACATCATCAAGTATCCATTCAACGTGCATAATCATAAAGGGTACAAAGAAATAGCTCACACTGTGATGAAGAAGGATCTCCTCAATCACTCCTCTAATGGTCGTCAAAATAGCACGTACAATATAATTTGTATGCTATAGGGGAACAACAAAACATCATATGTCACTCTCATACACTATACAAACCTGAAACCCTGAGCTCTATTTAGCGCATCCAAGCTGCCCACATGGTTCACATCATATTCGACTATCATAGGCTGCATGGAAAAGTAAATCCATGATGACTAATTTTTGATCAATCTCATCTTAGCCGTCTGCTAGGACAATTATGACTTTTATCACGCTCCCATTGAACATAAAAATTGTTATTTAGAAAATATGGGAACCGGTTGGGCGTTTAACTAACTTAGAATTTAAATGAGGTTTAAGGGAGCACTTGGAATCCGATTTTGGCGGGAGTAGTGGCTCAAGTTTTGGGCATGTTTGGAGATATTTTAAGGGCATATAATAGACCTTAATCAGCCTTTTTAACTCCATTTGGCTGGGATTCTTGGAGGACTTCGTCTGCTCGAAGCGATCGCCTAGCTTGGAGTTTGAGGGCATTACAGATTGAGGTTGGTGGATCATCTAGACCAAGAAATATTTTCTATGAAAAATCTATATTATTTTGATGATTTCAAACTTCTCAGTTTGATTCCAAAATTTGATTTTTGTTTTGATGTTAACTCTTTTATTTTCAAATTTCGAGGTAGGACAGTGAGACTCCTTGGAGCTACAATATCCAAGACCAAATGCACTAATTGCCTAGGTGCTTGACGGTATGTATGGTCCTCAAGGATGGCTAGATTGCGTGTCTGCTATGTTATGAGTATTTTCTGAATATTCTCGTAAGAATTTGTTATATTTCAGTTCTGGTGTATGATGTTGGCATAAATATCTAATAGTCTTGAACTATGTCTGTTTGTTTGAGGATCTATAAGGATCCTTTGAAATCTATTATGATCAAGACTAGTTTAGTTCATTGAGACTTCCGTTAAGAATTGTTTGATCAGTTCAATTAATTCAATTAGTTGATGCACTTTATTTCAACTCAATTTGAGATATTTCATTTTAATTCAATTCAGATTAGTAAATTTGATTCACTTTAATCTAATTAAAATAATCTTAGTTCAATTTAGATTTTTGAGATCTCTAAATTTATGATCAGTTTGTAACTTGGACTAGCTTAGAAATCACCATTTGTTTAGTTTCTACAATCGATTATGTCTACTCTAATTGGTGTCATATGACCCTGATGCCTATTTCAAATTGCATCTGTACAACTTGACGCCTTTTAGAGTTAAACTTGAAATTAAGAGCTCAATTCTTAAATTACCCCTTTAATATCAATTATGTCCTTGTTTTGGTAATCGATTAGGCCTTTACTTTATTAATCGATTTCCTTTGAATTGTTAAACGATTAAGTTTTGCTAAGCTAATTGATTACTCTTTTGCTCTGTTGATCGAATAGGCTTTGTTTAGCTAATGAATTATCCTTTATTCTATGAATCAATTAGACATTGTTCAGTTGATCGATTATCCTTATTCGATTAATTAGTAAGCCTTGATTAGGAAATTAGTTACCATTTGTTCAGTTAATCGATTTGACTTTGTTCAGTTAATCGATTAGGCCTTGCTCTGCTAATTGATTTCTTTTTATTTAGTTAATCATTAAGTCTTTGTTCTATTAATCAATTAAGCAATGTGTTCCATTAATCGATTACCTTCTATTTAGTTAATTGATTTCCTTATGTTATGTTAATCAGTTACCCCTTTAGTCTACTAATCGACTATCCTTTGTACTATTAATCAATTTCCTTTGTGTCTTATAGTCGATCATGCCTTTGGCTTGGACTTTGATCTTTTAGTCTGTTAATTGATTATCCTTGTGTTTTAAAATTGATTAGGCCTTTGCTTCAGACTTCGATTACATGACTATTTGGCTTCGATTAAGCTTATTTTTTAGTTTGATTATCTAACTTGGGATAATTGATTAAATTCTGGTTATCTCTAATTTAGGTTTCAATGAACGATCTTTTTTTACTAATATTGATTATCTACTTTATTCCTTTGAAAATTCAATTAGTCCTTAGAATTTACTTATTTTCACGTCATATCTTTACATTTGGAATATTGAAAGATCCTGACTTGTTTGACTCTTATGAGTGATTAATTATTTGAAAATCACTTTGATTATTCAAAAATTATGATCGTGCTTGTTAACTGTTCATTTGAAGTTTGATATATGTTTATACCTACTTATTCTTCAGAAAAGAAAAATTATCTATCATTTCAATTATTTATTATTTTTGCTTGGTAACGTTTTGAAGCCTGGTGAGTTGTACTCATAAATCATTACTTATGTTTTTAGATATTGGGGGCCAATGAGCTGCTTAAAGGTCAAGGTGGAAATTTGCCTATTGCAGAAGGAGATTTTTGCATTTTACTCAGGTGATTGGCTATGGAGATCAATTGAAGATTAGTTTTTGTAAAAGAATTGAGAGAGAATTGTACTATTTGGTTTAGCTTGAGGGGTCCTATGTACGATTGGAACTTTGGTCCTGTAATAATTACTTTGGTGGATTTTTTGGCATTGAAATGTATATGAATCTAGTTTGATGTGGCCTAATAGGATTATTTTTGGTCTTTCAGATTATGGCTAAGAGAGACAGACCTTCCCATAAACTGAGTCCTGCTACTGGAGAGCCTAGATTAGGAGGTTCAACACCAATTCACCAACTACTACAGTAGAGGAAAGGAGGTTTAATTTAGAGGAGTTTGAGAATTTTTTACAAACATTCTAAGGGTTGATTCATACTATGCAATCTGAGGTTATGGTACAACATTAGAAACGGACGTCCGGAGCTAATGTTATGGGTAAATTCAAGAAGTTGTGATCCCCATCATTTAAGGGGGAGAACATGCCAAAAGTGGTAGAGAATAGGCTCCTGCATAGAGAAGATTTTTGATGGTATTGGGTGTACAACAGAGATTAAGGTGAGGTTTATATGAAGTCAAATTTGTGGAGTTAGAGAGGTATGCTTCTCAATTCGTTACTGATGAGGAAGAAAGAGTGAAGAAATTTGTGAATGAGAGTTAGGCAACCATTAGGAAAAGAGTAGCTTCATTTAGATTGAAGACTATCATAAAAACCTTGGAGATTACTTCTGTAGTAGAGAGAGAGCAGAATGCATTTGTTGATGGGTAGAGATCACATATTAAGAGAAGTCCTTTTTCACCCTTATAGAGAAAGTTTGATGAGAAAAGAAATAAAGTGTTTCGAGTTGTTGGAAGAAGGGTGGAGTACCCATAGTGTGCTAAGTGTGGACTTAGGCATGAAGCTCCAGAATGTTGGAAGGCCAATGGTAGAAATTTTGGATGTGGAGAGGCAGGACGCATGTCAAGGATTGCCTTAAGAACCAAGGTAAGCAAGTTGCTAGTAGACCTGATAAAGGAAAAGCCAGAGTCTCTGTACTGAATAAGGAGATGTAGATACTACATATAATGTACTAATGGGTGCCATTCTAATATCTAACTGTTAACTAAAGTTTTGTTTGATTTAAATTGTAATGTTTTGTACTCCAACTATCAAGGGATTGTCCGCTTCGCCCCAAAGGCCTCACAATTTTGTCCTATTTTAGAGGTAATTAGCTCCATGGTGGGGACCTCCCAAGGGGTCACCCATCCCGTTATTACTCTCGACTAAGCATGCTTAACTACGGAGTTCTTTACAAGACTTGAGTCAATACTCGAAGCGGCACCTCGATGTTCGGAGATACAATTTAGCTATATCTGAGGGGTGTTAAATTCTATCCCCACAATATAAGTGACGTCTTTGTTGCAATGTTACCTAACCTATAACTATTCACCAGGTAGGTGGGACTCTAGAGATGGCCCCCACAGGTTCAACAAGTGGCTCCCACCAAGTAGTTTGACGCCGTGGCGTCACATATCACCATCCCACATGTAGCCCTCTTATGATGTATCACTTTGTCTTCTGCGGCTCCTAGCTCCCATACTTCCGGCTAGTTCGTACCTTTGATACCATTCTGTAACACCCTGTACTCCAACCATCAAAGGGTTGTCCGCTTTGACCTAAAGGTCTCATGGTTTCGTCTTTTTAGAGGCAACTACCTCTAGAGCGGGGACTTTCCAGGAGGTCACTTATCTCGTTACTACTCCCGGATAAGCACGTTTAACTACAAAGTTACTTAGTAGAACTGGACGAATACTTGAAAAGGTGGTTCGATGTTTGGAGATACAACTGAGCCATATTTGAGGGGTATTATATAGATGCTACATATTCTTTTATTTATGTTGAATTTGTTAGAACTAAAGATCGTTGTTTGATTCAGAATACTAGACCCTTAACTATTACTATTGCTACTAGTGCAGAAGTGATTACATAGTCCATACTGTCAGATTTAAATGTTTAGATTAAGGTTAGATGTATCCCATTATCAGCCTATGTCATTAGGATGGCAGCCTTTAATGTTATTTTAGGCATGAACTACTTGGAAGAGTATTTTACTATACTGGATTGTTATGAGAAAAGAGTAGTGTTTCAGATTCTTGGGGAATAAGAATTTATTTTCAATGTCCTAGGAGGAAGTATGGGAGGGTGCTGGTATCTGCATTAAAGGCTACCAAGTAGATTAATCAAGGTTGTAAGTCTTATTTATTTAGTGCAATATCAGTCGGTAGTGTTGGGAAGACAATTTCAGACATAGATCAGAGAATTTTTAGATGTATTTTTAGAGGGCCTACCAGGTTTACCATTAGTTAGAGAGATTGATTTTACCTATATCTAAGGCACCATATATAATGGTCCCTATAGAATTAACTGAATTAAAGAAGCAGTTGCAAGAGCTTGTAGATAAAGGGTTTATTAGACCTAGTGTTTCACCTTGGGGTCCACCTTTTGTTTGTTAGAAAGAAGGATGGATCTGTGTTTAATTACATGCAATTAAATCAGCTCACGATGAAAAACAAATATCCTCTACTAACAATTGATGATTTATCAACTAAGAGGAGCTAAGATATTTTCTAAATTGGATATGAGATTCGATACCATCAGTTGAGAATCAAGAGTGAGGATATGATAAGATATGGACAGTATGAGTTCTTGGTCATGCCATTTGGATTGACCAATGCACATGCTACTTTCATGGACCTGATGAATAGAGTTTTTAGGTCCTATTTGAATCAATTTGTCATGGTACTCATTGATATTGCGCTGATCTATTCTCCTCGTGAAGAAGCTCACAAAGAACACTTATGAATTGTTTTAAAAAATCTACGTAGATATTTATATGAGTGGGATTGTTTTTTCTACAGGTGGCCTAACAAGCATTAAATGAGAATGTAGAATTCTGGGTAGGACAAATGCAGGCATACATGACAAATACTTCGTGAGCATGATAAATAGTATTTGTCATGCCCACAAAGCATTTGTCATACTTGAAAAATATTTATCATCTCTACATAATTGGGTACAAATTTTTGCACGTGACAAATATTTTATCGACTTGACAAATACTTTGTGGACATGACAAATAGTATAGATTTGTAGATATTTATGTGAGTAGGGCTGTTTTTTCTACAGGTGGCCTGACAAGCATTAAATGAGGATGTAGAATTCTGGGCAGGACAGATGCATACATACATGACAAATACTTCGTGAGCATGATAAATAGTGTTTGTCATGTCCACGAAGTATTTGTCACGCCTGAAAAGTATTTGTCATCCCTGTGCATGCGTGTATGGATTTGTAGGCATGATAATTATTTTTCATACGTGACAATTACTTTATGGGCGTGACAAATAGTACTTGTCATGCCCCCGAAACATGTCACGTCTGCGTACATTTGTCATGCCCAGAGTTCTGCACCTAGGGAAAACATTGATTAATTACTATTTAAATATCATAAATTATAGGTTGATGTGTTTTGGGTTCCACTAGTCTCTGCGACAGCGATTGCAAAATACAGTTAAATTTAAGTGATCAACATGGAAAAACATAAGTATGCCCTTCACTACCTTCATTGTATAGAGAGAGAGTGTGCAAAATCAGGGAGTACGATCTCTCTGCGTGTGTGTGCACTCGTGCGCATTCGAGCATAGCTACTTCCTCCTTGTTTGGCAAAAATAGTACCAGTGGTGGGTGCAAGTGAGCGGCTGGATCTTGCTTACCTTCGAAAGGCAAGGGAGAGAAACACAACGACAGTTTTGACATTACAATTTTTAGATATTTAATATATGATGCAAAATATTCTTGTCATTTTAATTAGAATGTGAGAATGGAAGGTGTATTCATAGAATATTCTGCATTTTTATGTGATCCACCGATTCATGGATACATCTCTGGATGGTAAAAATCTTGGACTTAAAAAACTATGAAGATTGGGGCAGTCGATCCATAAACATGGTGCATTTGAAGAAACATATCAAAAAAATTGAGTTCTAAATATTTTAAGATGAATTTTATCCTATACGATTTCAACCCAAAGGCGTATTTTAAAATATGGCACCATGCGAATGGCCTCATGGGCGGTGGCTCTTCCTTCCGAGGGCCTTCTTCTACCTTGATATCTCCAGGGTCCTTAAGTTTGAAGGTACTCCTTATGAAATAGGGTGATAGGATGAATATTTCTTTCTTTTTTTTGGTAAAAGTAATAACCCAAAATCCTAATAGTCCATCCTAACCTTGTCCTAAAGTTATAGACTAATACTTGCTGCACTGAGGAGGATTGTGCAGGCCATGTGGTCTTATACTGCCTCCCCTAGCGCTATGACCACTGAGCAGTTTTTAAAACAAACCACACATGAAATAGCACATCAAAGGGCACGATAAAATTTTCGAAAATAGATATTTTTGGTTTCATAAAACCATGAACCAATCAAAATTGGATATTGAATTTATTTTTCAAAAATTTTTAATTAAGCATGCTAATTTAAATCGGAATTTAAACAAGTAATATATAACACATCAATTTAAATGAATCATAGTATCACATCATGTGTACTAAATCTGGAAATAATGATTTAAGAATATTCCACACAGCATATGAACACTTGAAATAAATGGGGTTAATCTAACAATTAGATCAATTAATGTTAATCTAACAATTTAGAATTAATTAATTAAATTAACACCTTTTGTCAATTAATTAATCAAAATAAATAAATCTTAATAAGGACCCAATTGAATTTAATATTAATTAGTAAAATCATATTTTACAAATAATACAAATCCAATATTTTTTAATTAATCAAATTAATAAAAAAATGGGCCTAATTATGGGGGGCCCATAAGGGCTCAGCCCAGCTGAGCCCCTAGCTCGAGCCAGGGCTTAGCCAGGGGCTCGGACCTAGGCCCGCAGTCCTAGTCTGAGCCTTGGCGGGTCTTGGCTCGGACCCCTGGTCTTCTCTGGCGCCGGCCCCGACCGCAGGCGACGTCCGGCGTAGGCCCAAGAAGGGTTTCGAAAAAGGGGTTTTCCCCTCCCCTCCCCTTTCCTTCTGAATTTATGGTTTCCAAAACACAAAAACGAAGAGGAAGAGCATCATGGCCGGCCATACAACGCCCCATCCACCGCCAACAACCATTGATGCGGTAGTGGAAGATCTCACATTATGGGGAATCAACCTTTGGATCCATTTAGAGCGCCAAGAGTGAAGCGTTTCTTCGTCCAACGAAGAACACGACGAAAAAACCCCAAAATAATTATTTTCTTCAATTTAAAATTGCGATCTTATCACAATGATCATCTCATGAGCATCAATCTAACAAGAAAATAATCATAAGCATGGATTTAATTCAAAAATCATAATTTCAGAATTCGAAACGGCGAAAACACAGTGGAACCTGGCTCTAATACCACTGTTAGGTTCGCTGTGTCGAGATCCGATCAAAAAACGTAGTGGAAATAATTATTCAGGATTGGATCCGTCCCGTTTCGATCAACAAAATAAACCAGGAAATCTAATTTACCTTGCGCGGATTCGAATCTGCGTTCATTCTCCGATTCCGTTGGAGCGATGCTGCAAGCCGCGCAGGTGCCTGACCTCTAGCGGTATCCACGCGATTCTCCTCTCGATGGATCGTCCTCGCCTCCTCGCTTGATGCGGCGCTCGTGGATCCCGTGTGGCTACGCATAATCCGCCGCGACATGCGGATTCGGAAACTCCCGTCGAACGGAAGGCAGAGCAGTCGGGAGCCGAAGCGGAGTCTTCAGAGGGCCGACCTCGGGATGTGCGCCCAGGAGAGAGGAGAGAGAGAGGGCGGTGGCTAGGGTTAATGATGGCATTTCTTTGAACCCAATCATTTGACTTAATGATGACCCATAGTTAGGGATTCGTTAGTCAAAGTCAAAGGTCAGAGACGTACCATCAAGGTATCTTTGGTGTCTCAGGTCCAAGGATCATCTACGCAACCGAGACAAAAGAATCGAGCTGGTTAACAATGAGGTATATACCATCCAGCGATTCTAGGTCGGTTCAATTTAGTGAAATCATTTTGCAATGAGCACCTACAGGTCTTGCATATGTCTCCACACAAGTGACTGTCATCCTCGTCATATGAGCTGAAGAAACCTGTACTAGTCTATCCGGATGTTTGATGTCCATCTCAAACATCTTCTGACTAGGAATTATTAAGAACATGTGTTTATAAGTCTTCGGTCCCGTAATTATGATCTCATCATAATCCGAAGATTGTTGCACATCTTCATGAACTTCATCGTGATACCATAATCATAGATCGAACTAATTACACACAATGAATTAATGCCATCATATTAATAAACTGAATGATACATAGTATTGGATTGGTTTTCAGACCACCTAATACTAACAGTTATGACTAAAGAAAAGTGACTATTCGTAGTAGGCTTGAGAATTATGTGTAACTTAACTTGATGGCCTGTCTACTAATAACTTAATGGGCCAATATGGCTAATTGGATTCAAGTTAAAGGTTCAGATGGGACGGAGAATAATAGGCAACGAGGGAAAATTAGTAGAATTGGTTGACTATTCCTAGGGAATCCTTTGACTTCCCTTAATAGATTCTATGTAAGGGCCGGTGTAACATCCTGGTCCAAAAGACGTCGAAGCACTTGGGTTGGCTCTCATGGCTTGACATGGTATCGATTCACAAAAATTCTGGTTAATGGTCTAGGGATAACTAGTGTAAATGAATGAAAATCAACAAGTAGAGACTATTTCCTAAGAATAAATATTTATGCCTTCACTACTATATTGTACCTCCAAAAGTTTTATACTTTAAACCTAATTATATTTACAATGAAATATTTCTTTGGACATGATAATATTAAAACTAAAGGGATATAACTGGAACAATATCACTAAATATGTAGATATACATGATAATATAATCATCAGTGTATATAGCACAGTATGATAGAATATGACATGTTTTTATCCCTCACATCATAGAGTAACCAAGAGGGAGAAAATGAAAGAAGTTAGGCGTCTACGATCTCTCGGCTCGTGGTGCCCACGAACTCATGACAGTAGGAGTTTCCTCCTCCCTAGCAATAAGGTGATTACGATTCTACTTGTTAATATGCCATGTGCCTCAAAAAGTCCCTTCCACTTATAGACTGGATAGAATAATGGTACAAGGCTCAGTTTATAGTAGCGCATACCTCAAGTCAAGCCGGATAGAAAGCCTCCCTCTAGGAGGGGCTTCTTATCTACTTGTTTGGTTAACTATCACCTGCTGTATTAGCTTCCATATATAGTATTGCTTGAATAAATGGAGGGGCTTCTTATCTACTTGTTTGGTGGGAGCTCCTTACCAAGTTCTTATCTATTCGATATTTTCATCTGCGTTACATTTACCGGGATGTGGATCAGTGCCGTAGTTTAAGAATGGAGGGAGTTTCCACGGAGCTGCAATGTGTTTTGTCTTTTTTATTTTATTGTTTGATTTTTTTTTTTTTGAATGTCCAATAAAACAGTAGATGGTACTTCTGGAATATTTGGCTCGGCCCCAACATGATTGTATATTTTTTTCGAAATAAAAATGTTTTTTAATCACATTAAAATCGAGGTAGGTATTAAAAGTTTTTTTTTTTCAAAAGAAATATCTAATCCGACGGCAAATCCAAATTTTTCGGACGTACTTTCGATTTTTTATCGATCGTCACAAAAAAAATAAAAAAATTCAAACAAAAAAATAAAAATATCACTTGAATCCGACGACACGAAGAAAGTAATGTATGTCACGTGATCTGTATTGTGGACTCCATCACGTGATTTGGGTTAGGCAAGGAGGAACAAGGAATTAGAGAACCTATTCCTGAAAATCAAACTATTGGGGGAGTCGAATTGGGTTACTCACCAACCAAACCAACCGAATGGCCAAGAAAGTGGATTCTTTTGGACCATTTTGTGAAGAAAAATCAGGAGTTACTCAGGGTGGATCACCTTAGAGATAAGTCGAAAGAAGGGAGCAAGGAGGCTTGAAAAGAAGATGAGGAAGACTTTGGCACAAGGCTATTGTTTCATAAACCAAACATCCCACAGGTAGGGGTATTTTTGGCCAAGTATGAACCGGTACTTGCCACGTTCATTCCTTTTCTATTCCACCCGCCTTCCTTTCCTATGCTTCAAGCACCGGTTGTGGCACATTCCCCCGAATGTTTCACGTTTGTAGCTTGCGACCACCAAAAAAAGGGTTCCATTCCCATACCCGAGGGTGTGAAGTCACTATTGAGGAGCCTATGTATTGGGGCAATTACACCGTTACTGGGTCTTTGTCTCAAGGACCCAATCTTGTCCTTTCAGGGACAAGTCTGACCCGTTCTCCAAATCTTGTTCATAGTAGCTTAGGAATTTGGATTGCTTGTTCCGTGTCTAGGAATTGTAGGGATAAATAAGTTCCATCATTTCTAGTTTAGGAGTTAGTAAATAGGTGTAGATATTTGAAGGAGGTCGATGAATTTCTTCAGTTAGGGGTCATCTCTGAGCCGCTAGAACCACTAGGAGTTGAATCTCGCAATGATGGTTTAGGAGTGTTTGAGCTTAGTGAGGGTGAGCATGAAGAAGATGATGACTTGGCCAAACCATTTGTAAGTGGGATGAGGCGGTTTGATGAACCTTCGTTAGCCGTCAACGAACCCACTAAAGAAGTCAACAGCGGAACCGAGCAGGATCCGAAGACGCTGTTGATCAGTGCGAAATTGAGTGAAGAGTAAGGGTGGTCCATCATAGTTATACTCAGATAATATCCTGATGGGTTTACATGATCATACGAGGAGATGCCCGGGTTAAGTGCAGAATTAGTGGAACATCGGCTCGTCCTCAAGCCTGACGCCAAACCCATGAAGCAAAAGTTGAGACAACTACAACCTGAATAGCACTAAAGGTAAAAGAAGAGGTTGTCAAGTTACATAAGGCCAACTTCATCTGAATAGTACTCTATCCTAAGTGGGTGGCGAATATCGTCCCTGTAACGAACAAGGATAGAAGGGTTAGGGTCTGTATAGACTTTCGTAACCTTAACCAGGCTTGTCCAAAGGACGATTTTCCACTCCTCACATAGACTTGCTGGTCGATAATACCGATATGAAATACTCTCCTTCATGGATAGATTTTCAAGGTATAATCAAATCCGATTGGCCGAAGAACATTAGGAGAAGACATCTTTCATAATCCTATAGGGAACCTATTGCTACATGGTCATGCCATTTGGGCTTAAGAACGGAGATGATGGCAATCTTTCACGATATAATCCACACCGATATAGAGGTTTATGTAGATGACATCTTAGTGAAGTCTAAGATGAGTAAAGGGCATGCTCAGATCCTTAGAGCTGTAATGCGAAGGTCGAGAGAGCACCAACTAAAAATGAACCTAAAGAAGTGTGTATTCGATATTTCCTCTGGAAAGTTGCTAGGGTTCATAGTAAGTAGGCGAGGGATTGGTAGATCCAGACAAAATGAAGGCGATAGCAGAGAAGCCTCCTCCTAAGAATGTCCTTGAAGTAATGGGCTTTATTGGCCGTCTACAATTCATTAGACGGTTCATATCTCAACACTCTCTGAGGTGCAAACCCTTTTGGGACTTATTAAAAGGAGGGAAAAAATTTGATTGGAACTATAAGTGTCAAAAGGCCTTCGATGATTTGAAGAGCTATCTCCTCAACCCGCTAGTTCTTCTGGCTCCTATCCTAGGGCGGCCTTCACTAGTATATGTTTCCACCATTGAAGAATCAGTTGGAGCGGTATTGGCCTAACAGACAGTAAGAAGAGAGAAAGAGCAGTGTACAACCTCTCCAAGTTGTTCAATGATGTTGAAAGATGTTATACAGCTATGGAAAGGATATGTACAACTATCGTTAGGGTAGTGCAGAAATTGAAGCACTACTTCCTTGCCCACGAGGTCAAACTTCTAGCTAGAATGGATCCAATAAAATATTTGCTAGAGCGGACAATAGTAACAGATAGGTTGGTGCGATGGCAGACTTTCTTGAACCAATTTGATATCACTTACGTGTATCAGAAGGCTATCAAGGGGCAACCAATAGCTAAGCACCTTGCCCACACCCATTGCCTAAATTTTCACCCATCGACGATGAGTTCCCAGATGAGGAGTCGAATGTGATGGTGGATGATAGTCCATCCAGAGTCCTCCACTTTGCTGGGGCACTTAACTCTCAAGTCAGTGGGGTAGGGGCGATCCTTGTATCTCCGGAAGGGGTAAGTATTCTGCATGCTTGCCAATTATCCTTCTCGGTGAGAAACAATATTACAAAATATGAGGCCCTCCTAGCTGGTTTAAAAATGGCGTTGGCTCTCAAGGTCAAAGAACTGAGGATATTCTGGTTAATGGTCTAGGGATAACTAGTGTAAATGAATGAAAATCAACAAGTAGAGACTATTTCCAAGAATAAATATTTATGCCATTTACACATAGTTTCGATTATTACAAGCCCATCATAAATTGGAACATAACGAATTAAAATTAGTTAATAGATTATGTAGCCATTAATTTGAAGATACGTATCCAAAAGACAAAATCCAAATATAAACTATACCATCGCTATCTCATTACATCGCTTGCCACCATGTATCCATTGCGCCACTTTGATATCATGACATATGAGATTTCACTAGCATCCATGAAGGGGCTCAGTCGCAAGAAGAGAGCTCGATAGGGATCTATGTCCAAAAATGGTCTATGAAATATCTACCAAGTGAAACATTTATATACATATATCTCAATGCATGACTGTACTTCATATATCAATATTTACAAGTTCCTGGGTCATATGCTATCTACTCAGTCCATAAACAAGACATCATTAACAAATCATATATTCCAGGTTTATAGAACCAAGCTGTTCATGGATCCTACCAAATCATTTTACATGAAGGTATCACAAAGAATTCATCGCACAATGTGCATCAATAGTTACCTAAACACAGAATGAATCACCGAGGTCATTCATAGTTTCTACTGTTATGTCTATATCATATCTCATAGTTCGATCTATTAAACAACCAATAAGTATGATCACTATATTTAAATCATCTATGGACATGGCCCAAGGTCGAAAGAATCCATCATATATCGTAAATATATAGCAAATCATATAATCACATACGTCTTCGTTCGTCTATTCACCTTTCCAAGGCGGTTTATGATCATATCAAATTCATTCAAATGACCCATTCCAGGGCTGATTCACAAGTTAACATAAGTGATAAAGATGATAAATCATATTTTTTTGTTAGTAGTTCGACTGTCATTTGTTTATCTTAAGCTTGGGTGAGTTAAAAAAGGAGAAAGAGCAACTTAACCTTAATTAACCCCCTTCACATTATTGAAATGGCTGTATATAGATACACAGTCACACTTCTAGGATCTTTCATATTCTCATTGTACCTCCAAAAGTTTTATACTTTAAACCTAATTATATTTACAATGAAATATTTCTTTCGACATGATAATATTAAAACTAAAGGGATATAACTGGAACAATATCACTAAATATGTAGATATACATGATAATATAATCATCAGCGTATATAGCACAGTATGATAGAATATGACATGTTTTTATCCCTCACATCATAGAGTAACCAAGAGGGAGAAAATGAAAGAAGTTAGGAGTCTACGATCTCTCGGCTCGTGGTGCCCATGAACTCATGACAGTAGGAGTTTCCTCTTCCCTTGCAATAAGGTGATTACGATTCTACTTGTTAATATAACCGTGCCATGTGCCTCAAAAAGTCCCTTCCACTTATGGGCTGGATAGAATAATGGTACAAGGCTCAGTTTATAGTAGCGCATACCTCAAGTCAAGCCGGATAGAAAGCCTCCCTCTAGGATAGAATAGTGGCCACGCGGACTCGTCGCACCATTCCAAAGGCCAAACTGGATAAAAAGCTTTTAGGGACTTGTGAGTTGTGGCTTCTTACGGATAGTGGCATTTAGTGCGAGAGAGAGAGAGAGAGAGAGAGAGAGAGAGAGAGAGAGAGAGAGAGAGAGAGAGAGAGAGAGACTATAAATATGGCAAGAGATCTTACACTTCCCTACCCCATAAACTCCCCAGCCACTAGCGCATGTACCAAAAAGGAGTTCGTAAATGAGGTGCTCATACTTGATGTCAGGTGCTGTCACCCTCGTCCTGCTGCTGCAAGCCACCCTGCATGCACCGGCAATGGCAACGGCCTGTGTGAGATCAGAGCTGGCCCCATGCAAGGATGCTGTCTTAACAGGAGAGCCGTCCAAGGAGTGTTGCACCAAGCTAATGGAGCAGGAGCACTGCGGGTGTGAGTACATGAAAGAACCCTGGTTCAGGGCCATCTCTGAATCACCCAATGGCCACAAGATTGCCACCGCCTGCAGCCTTTCCTTCCCTAAATGTTGATCTGCATGCATGGTTAACTATCACCTGCTATATAAGCTTCCATATATAGTATTGCTTGAATAAATGGAGGGGGTTCTTATCTACTTGTTTGGTGGGAGCTCCTTACCAAGTTCTTATCTATTCGATATTTTCATCTGCGTTACATTTACAGGGATGTGGATCAGTGCCGTAGTTTAAGAATGGAGGGAGTTTCCATGGAGCTGCAATGCGTTTTGTCTTTTTTATTTTATTGTTTGATTTTTATTTTTTTTTGGAACGTCCAATAAAACATTAGATGGCACTTCTGGAATATTTGGCTCGGCCCCAACATGATTGTATATTTTTTTCGAAAGAAAAATGTTTTTTAATCATATTAAAATCTAGGTAGGTATTAAAAGTATTTTTTTTTTCAAAAGAAATATCTAATCCGACGGCAAATCCAAATTTTTCGAATCTACTTTCGAATTTTTTATCGATCGTCACAAAAAAAATAAAAAAATTCTAACAAAAATATAAAAATATCACTTGAATCCGAGGACACGAAGAAAGCAATGTATGTCACGTGATCTGTACTGTGGACCCCATCAACCCGTGGACACCCGTAGGAGAGAGGATTATGGAGACACTGTTTTAATCGACTATTTGGTCAGGCAAGGGGCTAAGCCTAAATAGATACTTAAACTGTTTGTTCAAGTCATATACAGGAGACAAGACATGAAGAGAGTTGGAATACGGATTGAAGACAGCCATAACCTGTTTTTGTGATTGAAAGGTGTCATTGAACAGCGATGTATGTTGGTTCATGTTAGTGGCGTCGGTGCGACACGACATGATTCAGAAATTCAAAGAAATGATTGTAAAGCTGGAAATATCAAGAAGATCCCACTGTGGGAGTTTATGAGTCCCAACTGTGGCTAAAAGACGGTTATTTCTACTATTGTATTATTCCATGTAAATCATTTGCATCATCATAATTACTATATGTTAAATATTTACTAGAGTATATCAAGGACTTTGTGGTTTTGATGAAACTGGAATTTGAGTTCCCCTTCAACAAAAACAGTGATAATTCCAGAGAATTCTTAATCGCACGGATAGGCCGTTGGATTGTTAATTAGTGAGGACGATGGTTCCACTTTTGTGAAACGGTGCGTGGATAAACGAGCTTCGGCTTAGCACTGAATTACAAGAATTGGTGTCTTGACTCATTAATGACAATTTAACAATATTATCCTTGATTAATTTATATTTTATTTGACTTTATATTTTTATTTTAGCCCAGCATGCATCATGTAGGACTTTGAAATCATTGTGATAAGAATTAATTATTGATTAAGCTTCAGACCATTAAATCAAATAATTCAAACATGAAATATTCTATTCTGAATTGAGTATCTTGATTATCTTTGAGGTTCTCTTGAAGATATCCTTGGAATTCTATCCTTTCTTGGATTCTTTTCCAATATTTCTTGTTTTCTTTTAAGATCCATCGTGGCTGCAGCACGTCCACATTGGCTGGCAAACGCTCCCCATGATGAAACTTACAGTGTCTACGACCTGGGGTACTTCCCACTCCGTGGAGGTTGATCAATTTTATTTTATTTCCTTGTCTACCTCATCTAGACATGATTGATTCCATTGATCTCCTTGAACTATCTTCATCGATGATTTTGAGAAAAATTCCAATCATGTGATGTTAGGAACGTGTCTGATCAAACCTTGGCATCACCTTTTCAGTACATTCCATTCCATTTCACTCCCTTGCAAAGACGATGCCAAGGTAAGGCAGCTATAGACACGCTAATTTTGACGTCATTTTGAGTAAATTTCATATTATATAATAATGCCTCAGAATGGTCTGATATTTAATCATTAGTTAATTTTTATTGATCTTTTTAAGTGTCGGGTCGAACAGACATGTTTAAGTTAATCAGTTAAATTGATTTTAACTCAAATTTCAGTTAAAATATGAAGAAGTCTAAAAGACGTCTACCTATGTGGACGCCATTTAGACTTTATTCTTATTTTAACGTTTAAATTTGAATTTTAATTAGTTGATTAATTAGCTAAAAAGTGTCTGTGCGACATGACACGTTTTAGGTTTCCTAAGCCATTTCTACTTTTCTTCCGGATGTTTATCCTTATCTTAATTAGTGTAAAAGACGTCTACACATGTAGACGCGTTTTAGCTAATACAGATAAAGATAAGTTTTTTCCGGATGTTTATCCTTATCCTAATGAATCTGAAAGGCGTCAGCCATGGTAGACGCATTTTAGATAATTATAGATAAAGATGAATTAATCTGTATTTATTTGTTGCTTAAGGTGGATAAATCCCAAATTTCTCCATGTAAATCCGCGGACGTAGAAGAAGTCTATAAATACCTTGCATCTTGAAAGTTAAAAAAAAAAAAAAAAAGAAAGAAGTTGGAATCAGAGTTAGTGATTAAAGATCGAAGCAACGACGTCCAAACGCTGAAGTGCTGCTGTTTCTAGAAGCCGGCGTCCGTTCTTCGTCCATTCTTCATCCAATTCAAGGCTTCATCCATTCGGCATAAGTTTTTCAATTCATTTCTGCATTCTTTTCATATTCACATCTTCATTAATCTTGCATTCTTCATCACATCACTCCATGCAACACACACTACACAGCATCATTTTCAAAATCTATTTGATAAAGGAGTTTCAAAGACCATCCCAACAAGTGAGTCTTCTATTTAGTTGCATGTTTAAAACTATAATTAGAATGGATACTACCTCTGCTTAAATTCTCATCATTTCTTCATTCTTCTTTCTGTTTTCGTGCAAGCTGCAAAAGGGGAATAAAAAGGGGAGAAAAACAAGCAAATCACAAGAAGTCTGGACGATCCTCAACTTCAACCTCAACAGCAAGAACAAAGAAAAGGTAGGGCTCTCTTTCTTCAGCCGGCTGAAGGAGGGGAACCAAGAGCTCAACATCTCCCACATTTAAACAGGTAGGCGATCAGACTCTCTCTTTTGGAACTTTTAAGTCAATCACCTCACGTAGTTTCTTTTTAATAGGTATATTTTGCACTTAAACAACATAAATTTTTCATGAGAATCACACAATCATTTTAAGCACTTACAACTTTTTTTGGCGATCACGGTGGGACTTGGTCTCGCCATCTTTTAATTCTTTGTTCTTGCTATCATCAATCGGGCACCCACGGTGCACCACTTGTGTCTCTCGACACGTCCTCACCAATTGGTGAGTGTTTTTAGTTTAGTTAATTTCCTACGTGCACCACGTGCACACCCCAGTGGCAAGATCTTGCCCTCCCCGTTGGTTAGTTAAAAAGCTGTTTTTGTGATGAAATGCTGAGTGATTGATTGATATCTTAGTTGTTCAGTTGCTAAAATCATCCTGTTAAAATCTGAAACAAAAAAAAATCTTGCATGAACTGATTATTTACTGTTTTTATCCTGTTTGAGGAGGAATCAATCCAGAAATTCCTCCTAGAAAACTACTTCTGCGACTTGAAAAGCGTCCAAGAACAGTGACGCATTTTAAACCGCGTCGTCTATTCCAGACGCCTTTCAGTCTTATTTCTCTGCTGTCTGCAATCTGAGCTTCTATGAAAAATTAAGGCTCTGTTTGAAAGGCTTCGACCACCATCGACGCGATTCAGGCAGTTTCTTATTTCTTCTTCAGTTCTCAGATTTTTGTGATCTGTGTGCTAATTACCCATTATGTATTAAGCATTAGAGGCCATCCAGGCTGCAGGACATACGCATTGAGTCTAATACCCTCTTTTTCTTAGGAACACTCTACTTGACGTCATCAACTCTCTCTGATTGGGTTGGTCCCTTGATCAGACTAGAGAAGTTGGCGTTGAGACCTCCGTAAGTCCCCAAAATCAAGGTACTCCTCCTTGATCATCGGGCCGGTTGTACCAGTTGAAGTCCCAGTTAGATTCCATAAACGTTGTGAGAGAAAGCCATAGAGCATAACGGTGGATACTGAACTGAAACTAGGATCCCGTCCATTGAGCGAATTTGTGGTTTAATTAAATCCAAATAACTCAACAAGGAATCTTAAAATCACGCTAAACATCCACTTGTTTGTTTAAATCTCTGTACAACTTGTTTGCCAATTCTTGAAAAAAGAATCTAACATCATGCTGCTCCGATCGGGCATGGACTTGAGTGTGGCTCCAGACGCCATGATTAACTACGAGGGAGATGCTAATGCCCCTCGCGATTCTGATTACAATTATGAGAGCGAGAGAGATGCTGATGCCTCCCGTAATTCCGTCCCCGTTCCGTTTCGACATGATGGGAATGTCCGGACCCCTCTTTTTCATCTTCATAATCAATATTCTGATCCTCCCCCGTACGAGTATGTAATTCCTGATCCCATTCTCGAGGGAGACATGAATCAAAATGATCCCTCGTCCTCTGATCCTTCAGATCTTGTCAATACTTTGGGAGTTCTTGCCTCCCGTCTGGACCCTCAGCAGTTCGAGGCGATCCAGTCTATTCTGAAGGGGAAGGCACCCACGCAGCCTGCCGAGCCGAACCCTGTGGCTCCCCCTGCTATCCCTCAACAACCTCCTATTCATCATCTTTACATTCATCAGGCCATGGAAGGCCTCCATATCACTTCTCGGCCAGCTGGGCCGCAACTTTCATCTTCTAGGCAACCGGCTAGACCACTAACGCTTGCTTATCAAAATGCCCTCGGGCATGGCGGAAGCTCTGCCGGACCTCCTCTTTACTGTCCTCCTTGTCCGACATACTCTAGGTAACAGGCCTATCAAGTACCTCCACCTCCTCCTCCTCCCCAAGCAGATCTGACAACGCAAGCGTTGCTAGCAAAGATGGAGCGCATGGATGAACAATTCAACAACCTCTAGAAGATGATGGGGGTCAAAGCTGCACTAGAGATCAATTTACCGAGCCTACCAGTGTTCCACCTACCACCCTCCGAGATGCCAGTGTACCGGAAGTACAACGGTACTGGTAACCCCTTCACCCACTTGAAGGAGTTTATGTACGAATCATCCTTCTAGCAAAATGACAAGAGGTCGTTGGCCTTTTTGTTCAGGAGATCTTTAGAGGGACCGACTCTCGAGTGGTTCTTTTCTTTGGAACCCTCCGAAGTAGAGGACTATGGTATCGTTTCTCGAAAATTTATTCAACGATACCAAGACAGAGTTGCCCCCTCCCTGTCCATCACTGACCTCATAGCAGAGAAGATGAAACCTGATGAAGAGTTTGTCAGTTTTGCCGACAGATGGCGAGGCTTGGCCGAGAAAGTGAAAGATCACTTGTCCGAGTCGGAGCAAGTGAAAATGTTGATTTCCAATGCCACGCCCCAATTCAAACTAGTCCTCTCCCTGAACAATCTGACCAACATGGCAGAGCTCTACGAAAGAGCACGGTACTGTCAGAACGCCTTCAAGGACGCTATGTTCTCTAGCGTCTTTGATCCTCACAGACCTAGCAGGACTCCACCTCGGAAGCTTGCAGTGCCAAACTCTTCCAGCACAGGTCCAACTACTGAGGGCACGCTCTCTCATGAGCAAGTCAGTAGCATGAACAACAATTCGCCCCAGTTCGTGAGGAGTCAGCAGCAGTACCAGAGGCCATCGCAGCCGAACCAGCAGGGGTATAGGCAGCAGCCGAATCCTCAGTATCAGCGGCCCCAGCAGTCGAACCAGCAACAGCCACAGCAGCCGCCGCAACGGCAATTGCAGTACCAGCAGCCACAACAACAGCAGTACTAGCTGCAACAACAGTATCAGCCGTGCGCACCGCCGGCATACCATAATGTCCCTCCTCCTGCTCACTACAATCAGCAGAGAAGACCTCCAAGCCCAAAGAGGGCAGAATACCCAGTCCTCCCAGAATCTTTGGCAGACATTTTCAGTGCTCTAATGGCAGCTAATGCCTTAGTCCTGCCAAGAGAAAAGGCAGTTTGGCCTCAGAATGCCGACACGTCTAGGTATTGCGATTTCCATAGGCAACTTGGGCATACTATTGACACCTGCTTCCAATTTAGAGATTATATTCATGATCTCAACGAGCATGGCGGCATAGACTGGGAAGAAATAAAAAAATACATATCAGTCCTGAAGGCAAGAAGACCATAGTAGCAGCAGCAGCAAGCAAGACCACCAGCGCAAGCAGCACCACCACCAAACATGGGCATAGTGCAGAACCCGCTCCCGGAGCACCAAAACCAAAACCAGGTTGCCCCTATCTTGACAAGCAGCCAGTCTAAGGCTGACCGTGGGCAACAGTGGAGAATAGAGGACTCTTCCTCTCTTTATTCAACAGGTCATATTCCGAGTACCGCAGAACGACCACCACGCCGTACTATCCACATACCTAGACCACAACCCATTACCATCACCCCTCTATCACCCAATAACCCATTACCACCACCCGCTTTCCTCAAGCCCATTACAGCCGACAGAGGAAGCACACAATGAAGAGAGTGCACCAGGCACTCAATATGATTTGTTGAAACATCTGGACCGAACACCGGCATGGATCTCCATGCTTGAACTAATCAAAAGATCGAAGAGTCACCAAGAAGCCTTGATGGAATATTTACAGAAGGTGATGGTCAACGAGGACGTGCCGGTGGAAAAGATTGCACCACTATTAGTTCCTCAGGGGGATCAGCCCTCCATTACATTTCACACATCGGAACTAGCACCGCCGGCAGCCAGAAGCATGGCTCTGAGCATCACGGTCAACATCTGCAAGAAGGCCGTGGATGCATGCCTGGTTGACACAGGGGCTTCAATAAATGTCTTACCTCCGAAGACCCTAGAGCTGTGCGGTGTGCCCAAGGAGAAATGGCTGCCTAGCCCCATCTCTGTGACAGCATATGATAACTCCACCCGTTCCCCTCTGGGAATGATTTATTTGAAAGTAGAGCTAGGCCCTGTAAGTCATGCAGAGGTCGAATTTCACATTCTGGAAATCGACCTTTCTATAAATGCCATTTTGGGTCGTCCTTACATAAAAACTCTTGAGGCGATTCCCTCCACGAATCATCAATGCCTCAAATTTTCCTTTAAAGGACGAATCATTAAGGTTACGAGCATGCCGATCCTTGCTGCTGCTCATACTTTGAATGTTAAATCTACTGCTTTACCTGGCCGACAACATTTTCTGTCGGTATTACAGGTTTACCATCTAGTGGCTGATCCTCAGAAAGCCGCCACTATTTCTCCTTACCTGTTAAATGCCATAAAAAGGGGGAAGTGCATGAGTACCCCAGGATGGTGAATTATGATGAAAAATGGCTATCAGCCTGGAAGAGGTCTGGGCACACAATTACAAGGCATGACCACTCCTGTCAAAGATCACCGAGGGGCACTTGGAAACAAGATCTTGTTCAGCAAGAAGAGAATGAAGAAGGTCAGAAAGTCTGGGAGACAATGTCTACACCACCCAAGGAAGGGCGGGATCCCCTAACATGGACCCTATACACTCATTTTGTAAAGGGGCCCATAATTAGTCACGACAACACGGTGGTCATTACTTCGTGTTTTGACTTCCATGATATATATGAGAGAGACCTGGCCAGGCATTGCTCGAAACTACTCACGTACCAGTCCTTGGAGGCTCTGCGGCCTATGAAGAGGAGAAAATTCTATGATCCTGAATGTGAATGGTACAGGTGGTTCGATCTGAGAGACCTCTACATTGCAGTGAACAGACTGTTTCTAGGTCCTGCAGAACCCAAGTGGCCGCCGCAGATTGATGAGCTGATCGAAAGTCCTGGTGCTATCTTTGACAAACGGATATTGCTGTCGGAAGAGACCGATGAAGGGGAGCCAGATGACCCCTATGAAGCTGACTACACCACAGATCTGCTCTGGAGGGGGACATATCCTTCCCATGTTTTCATGCTCCATACTTTGTTTCGCACATTGCTCCTGACCCCGTCTTGGTCGCGGGTCATTATTGAAGATATTCCACGGGCCCCGCCCGTTATGATTACTTTGCCCCATCGGGACCTCATTCCACCACCTCCTCTCGATCTAGAGAGGATGTATGATTTGATCTGGGACATACTGCTGTATGATCCCCCTAACCCTCTGGCCTTAGTGCCACTTCCTCCATCTAATTCTCCTTCTATTTGTATTCATTCCTGTTTTATGCTTAACTCCTCCATTGTCCAAAAAAAAATGCCAATTTGGCAACAAATTCTTCCCAGATCCTCATTGAGGAAACTTCTTACTTGTCCGATTACACCCCATTGCGCGGGTCCTTCGGTCAAGATTCTCTCCTAGATCTACTCTGCCCCTCCCTTTGGGAGGATTCTCCTGTATTTCCACTTGTATCCCAGGATTTCTATCCTGCTTCATCTTCATTAGGTTATAATAGGGAGTTTAGTGAACCCCAAGAAATGTGTATTCGGGGTATCTTCAGGAAAATTATTTGGATTCATCGTCAGCAAATGGGGAATTGAGATCGATCCCAACAAGGCGAAGGCTATCAGAGAAATGCCACCTCCCAAAAACTTGAAGGAGTTGAGAGGATTAATCGGGAGGTTACAACTTATTCACTGTTTTGTCTCCCAACACTCACAAAGGTGTAAGCCGTTCTACGAGCTTACCAAGCCGGGAGTCAAATTCGATTGGGACGATAAGTGTCAGGAGGCATTCGATGGATTAAAGAACTATTTAGCAAGTCCTCCTGTTTTGAGACCACCATCTCTAGGAAAACCATTGATACTTTATATTTATGTCCTGGATGAGGCTGTGGGGGCTGTCCTAGCACAAGAGGATGAAGAAGGAAAAGAGAGGGCAGCCTATTATCTCTCTAAACTTCTCAACCCCGCTGAATAGAGATACATGGCGATGGAGAAAACATGTGCAGTATTGGTCTGGGTTGTTCAGAAATTGAAGCATTATTTTCTGGCCCATGAAGTCCATCTCATCGCTAGAAGAATCCGATCAAATTCCTTCTGGAGAAATTTGTTCTTACTGATAGGTTAGCGCGATGGCAAAGCTTTCTATCTCAATTCGATATCATTTACATTCAGCAGAAAGCGATCAAGGGCTATGCCATAGTGGAACATCTCGCTCATCATCCCCTTCCTCGTTTTGATCCAGTCCGATCAGAGTTTCCAGATGAGGAACTGATGTCCGTAAATCAAATCAGAGATGATATGTGGACTCTGCATTTTGACGGAGCTCTGAATTCTCATGGAAAGGGGATTGGTATTGTTTTGTTATCACTTGAAGGTGTCACCATTCCACAAGCCTTTCAGCTCGACTTTCCAGTCACTAACAATATAGCTGAATACGAGGCACTCCTTGCTGGCCTCGAGGCTGCTCATTTTCATGGTGCCACTAAACTCAGGATTGTGGGTGATAGCCAACTGATTCTTCGACAAGTGCTGACCAAGTATCGAACTCTTGATCCCAAGCTCAAGCCTTATCAAGAACTTACTTCTGCTTACTCAAAGCTTTTCACGAAATTGATCTTTGTCCATGTCCCTAGGAATCAGAACATCTTGGCTGACGCTCTAGCTTCATTGGCATCTTCTCTTGATTTTCCAATCAGCAAGCAATCCGAATCAATCATAGTTCATAGGCGTCTTTCACCCTCCGTGAAAGACCCTTCATTTCTTAGAACTAAAGAGAAGTTGCTGAAGAAAGTCAGAGATGGAGATATCGTGGAAAAGAGAGAAATCATGTTCATGGAGCTGTTAGAAGAGATGGATGATGAACAGAAGCCATGGTATTATGAAATTGCCAAATATTGTGAAGATCAATCATAACCTGAGGAAGCTACAACTGAGGAGAAGAGAGCTATCAGGAGAGTTGCTCAGCGATACACCCTAATTAGAGGAGCACTGTATAAGAGAGGTTTTGATGGAGTTCTTCTGAGATGTCTAGACGAAGATGAGCTTTGGAAAGTTATGGAAGGAGCTCATAATGGAGTTTGTGGTGGCCATGTCAATGGACAGATGCTAGCAAAGAAGATCCTTAGACAAGGATTTTATTGGCCAACCATGGAAGAAGACTGTGTAGGATATGTCCGTAGGTGTGCTAAGTGCCAACTTCATGCCGACAAAATTCATTCTCCTGCATCTTCACTCCATCCTGTTTCTTCCCCATGGCCTTTCTCCATGTGGGCTTTCGACATTATTGGACCCCTTGGTAATCCAGATTCCGGCATCAAGCAAAAATCTTTCATTCTCACGGCAACGGAATACTTCACTAAGTGGGCAGAAGCCGAAGCGTACGTGGAAGTCAAAGCATCAACCATCTGCAAGTTCATCATGAAGAACATCATCACCCGATTTGGAATTCCAAGTACCATCGTCACCGACAACGGACCGCAGTTCGTGTCACAAGAATTGAAGGACCTCTGCAACAGGTATAGAATTGCATTGCATCATTCCTCTCCTTATTATCCGTAAGGCAACGGCCAAGCAGAGGCAACTAATAAGATTTTGATAAAAATCATCAAAAAGACGTGCAAATCTAACAAATTCGCAGACTGGCCAGAAAAATTAGTTGAGGCTCTATGGGCTTACCGAACTTCAATCCGCACGCCCACTGGGCAAACTCCTTATTCCTTAACATTTGGAATGGAGGCGGTAGTTCCATATGAGATCCTTATACTGTCATTAAGAGTACAATTGAATAAGGAATTTTTCATTGATGAACATCGTTCAGCACTCCTTGCTCAATTGGAACTCTTAGACGAGAAAAGATGGTCAGCTGCTAATCATGCAAAAGTTTATCAAAATAGACTAGCACGTTTTTATCAAAAGAAAGTCATTGAACGTAAGTTCAAAGTCGGTGAAATGGTCGTTAAAAGGATTTTTGTAAAACCTGGTGGTCCGCGTTCTAAGCTATAACCCAACTGGGAAGGACCTTATGTTGTATCGCGCACTTTTCCTGGTAATGCTTATCGTCTTGTTAATGCAGAAGGAGAAGAGCTAAATCATCCCTGGAATGGTTTACATCTTAAGAAATACTACCCTTAGGTTAAAGAGTCGATCAAGCATGGTACAAAGACCAGTGGAATCAGAAAATTTATAAACTCAAATTTTCTTATTAGTCTGGATGATTTAACTTCAAACCCATTACTACACACACTGACACGTTTGATTCGTGAGTAACAAGAGATGCCAAGTCCTAAGGAATACCGAAAGCTTGACTAAAAGTGTAAAGTACAAATCATTCCTTTTCAAAACAAAAATTTGTTTTACACTCGGCCCATGATGTCGGAACGAGGCTTAGAATAAACTACCAAGCATACCCGCCATCTTAGTAGGAGGCCGTCATAAAAAAATGGGGGAGATCCGTCCCGAAGAAAAAAAAAAAGAAAAGCAAAAGCAAAAGGCAAAATCCAAATGTCAAATTAAAAGGCCATCACATTACAAACGTTACATCAAGGCCATGAAATGAAATGAAAGGGAACGCAAGGTCGATAAATACCCCGAAAAGAAAATGACCGAACCCCAATGGATGCTAGGGTAGGAAAGGAACATCTTTTTAGGTCTCCGGAACCTTCTCATGGGCTTTCTAAACTTATTCTTCTTTTCCTTCTAAAGAGGCGTACTCCAAACTTAAGAAATGGCTTAGATTGATTAAGGGTCAAATCATCAAATGGGATCACGAATGAAAACACAAGTTCAAACACGATGGGTTTAAGTTAAATTGTTAAAGAATAATTTGGAAATTAAGTTAATAAATGAATATGATCTTTTGATCTGAGTACCATGCTGATCTTTTAGTCAAAAATCAAAAAAATATATATGCCAAAAATAAAAAAAAATACATATGCCAAAAATAAAAAAAAATACATATGTCAAAAAAAAAAAAAAATACATATGTCAAAATAAAAAAAAGCATATATTTCAAAACCCAAACAAAAATGAATATTTCAAAACAACAAAAATATTTCAATTAGCATTTGCTTATTGCATTTGGTGTGTCTCATTCCTTTTATTTTCAGTGAGCATCTGTCTGCTTGCATGTTGCATTTTGCTTAAGTTTGTTTATAGTTCAATTACCTTTGTTGATAAAGGCTATGCCCCTTGACCATTTATTGAAGGAAAAAATTAATCGACTATTTGGTCAGGCAAGGGGCTAAGCCTAAATAGATACTTAACCTGTTTGTTCAAGTCATATACAGGACACAAGGCATGAAGAGAGTTGGAATACGGATTGAAGATAGCCAGAACCTGTTTTTGTGATTGAAAGGTGTCATTGAACAGCGATGTATTTTGGTTCATGTTAGTGGCGTCGGTGCGACACGACATGATTCAGAAATTCAAAGAAATGATTGTAAAGCTGGAAATATCAAGAAGATCCCAATGTGGGAGTTTATGAGTCCCAACTGTGGCTAAAAGACGGTTATTTCTACTCTTGTATTATTCCATGTAAATCATTTGCATCATCATAATTACTATATGTTAAATATTTACTAGAGTATATCAAGGACCTTGTGGTTTTGATGAAACTGGAATTTGAGTTCCCCTTCTACAAAAACAGTGATAATTCCAGAGAATTCTTAATCGCACGGATAGGCCGTTGGGTTGCTAATTAGTGAGGACGATGGTTCCACTTTTGTGAAACGGTGCGTGGATAAACGAGCTTCGGCTTAGCACTGAATTGTCTTGACTCATTAATAATAATTTAACAATATTATCCTTGATTAATTTATATTTTATTTGACTTTATATTTTTATTTTAGCACAGCATGCATCATGTAGGACTTTGAAATCATTGTGATAAGAATTAATTATTGATTAAGTTTCAGACCATTAAATCAAATAATGCAAACATGATATGAAATATTCTATTCTGAATTGAGTATCTTGATTATCTTTGAGGTTCGCTTGAAGATATCCTTAGAATTTTATCCTTTCTTGGATTCTTTATCCAATATTTCTTGCTTTCTTTTAAGATCCATCGTGGCTGCAGCACGTCCACATTGGCTGGCAAACGCTCCCCATGATGAAACCTATAGTGTCTACGACCTGGAGTACTTCCCACTCCGTGGAGGTTGATCAATTTTATTTTATTTCCTTGTCTACCTCATTTAGACATGATTGATTCCATTGATCTCCTTGAACTATCTTCATCGATGATTTTGAGAAGAATTCCAATCATGTGATGTTAAGAGCGTATCTCATCACACCTTGGCATCACCTTTTCAGTACATTCCATTCCATTTCACTCCCTTGCAAAGACGATGCCAATGTGAGGCAGCTATAGACACGCTAATTTTGACGTCATTTTGAGTAAATTTTATATTATATAATAATGCCTCAGAATGGTCTGATATTTAATCATTAGTTAATTTTTATTGATCTTTTTAAGTGTCGGGTCGAACAGACATGTTTAAGTTAATCAGTTAAATTGATTTTAACTCAAATTTCAGTTAAAATATGAAGAAGTCTAAAAGACGTCTACCTGTGTGGACGCCATTTAGACCTTATTCTTATTTTAACGTTTAAATTTGAATTTTAATTAGTTGATTAATTAGCTAAAAGGCGTTTGTGCGACATGACGCATTTTAGGTTTCCTAAGCTATTTCTACTGTTCCGGATGTTTATCCTTATCTTAATTAATGTAAAAGACGTCTACACATGTAGACGCGTTTTAGCTAATACAGATAAAGATAAGTTTTTCCCGGATATTTATCCTTATCCTAATGAATCTGAAAGGCGTCAGCCATAGTAGACGAGTTTTAGATAATTACAGATAAAGATGAATTAATCTGTATTTATCTGTTGCTTAAGGTGGATAAATTCCAAATTTCTCCATGTAAATCCGCAGACGCAGAAGAAGTCTATAAATACCTTGCATCTTGAAAGTTTAAAAAAAAAGAAAAAAAGAGAGAAGTTAGAATCAGAGTTAGTGATTAAAGATCGAAGTAACGACGTCCAAACGCTAAAGTGCTGCTGTTTCCAGAAGCCGACGTCCGTTCTTCGTCCATTCTTCATCCAATTCAAGGCTTCATCTATTCGGCATAAGTTTTTCAATTCATTTCTGCATTCTTTTCATATTCACATCTTCATTAATCTTGCATTCTTCATCACATCACTCTATGTAACACACACTACACAGCATCATTTTCAAAATCTATTTGATAAAGGGGTTTCAAAGACCATCCCAACAAGTGAGTCTTTTGTTTAGTTGCATGTTTAAAACTATGATTAGAATGGATACTACCTCTGCTTAAATTCTCATCATTTCTTCATTCTTCTTTCTATTTTTGTGCAAGCTGCAAAAGAGGAATAAAAAGGGGAGGAAAACAAGCAAATCATAAGAAGTCTGGACGATCCTCAACTTCAACCTCAACAGCAAGAACAAAGAAAAGGAAGGGCTCTCTTTCTTCAGCCGGCTGAAGGAGGGGAACCAAGAGCTCAACATCTCCCACGTTTAAACAGGTAGGCGATCAGACTCTCTCTTTTGGAACTTTTAAGTCAATCACTTCACGTAGTTTCTTTTTAATAGGTTTATTTTGCACTTAAACAACATACATTTTTCATGATAATCACACAATCATTTTAAGCACTCACATCATCCCTTTCTTCCTCTCGCCTAGCAAGAAGAGGTTTATCATATTGCATAACAAACTCATTCAAATGCATGCTTCTTTTTAAATAACCATAAAAAAAGAGTTTATACTTTCACCATGTTGTGTAGTGTACATAGATGCAGAAAAAATATCACGTGCATAAACAAAAGTCCACTTTTCTCTTTTTTCATAAAGTTTCAACTTCCTCTAGCTTCAATGGCTAAATAGTTCATTATAAAATTTAATTTTACATTTGTTGCATTTGTCCTTGACCTTTGCTGACATTTCTGTGAAACTTCAATCTACGCCTTTTGTCTGGAGAAGTCATTTCATGATTTTGACTTCCAATCACCTTTATGACTACCTATTGACCCCTTTTATCTTTCTTAATAGACATTTTTGCCTTAATGACCTATCCTCAATTCTTCATTGTTCTTGACTTTAATTTTAGCTTGATCGAATTTTGTTTCTCTAAACCCTTCAATTGAGCAACAATATGAATGGCCAATAATTTCACTGATACATTGAGATTTGCAAGTCAAACCTTTTCAAATGTTAAAACCTATGTTAAATGCATACCAATTGTAAAAATGAAAAAAAGCTTCTTCGTGAGTTTCAAATTCCATATAAACACATAGACAAAGGTAGCTGTCCCCATTAACTCTATTAGCATCATTATCCTTCTCTAGCGCATTATTTACATTATTTGTTTTCTCCTCTTCTTCTTCACCGGCAACATTATTCATTTTTTTAACTCCCACTAGAAGCATCATTGACATCATAATTAGTAAATATAAAATTGAACAAGTTTTATACTTAACTAAAAGTACATTTCTTTCTCATTGGCAAGGCTAATTTACTAGCAGTATGATATAAAGCATTTTTATTCAGCGTAACTCAAAACTCTAACACAAAAAGATGATTTTTAATATTAAAATATGGCTTACCCGGTAGTCTGGGTCGATGCTGTAGCTTTGATATTTGAGAGGAAGGCTTTGCGAAAGATGAGGGCCACATGGTGTTGCTGCAGATGCTTGAGATTAAAATTATGATTACCTGGCTTGGTTGATGCTGTAACTTTGGTATTTGAGAGGGAGGGTTTGAGAAAGATGAGGGATACGTGGTGTTGCTAGAGATATTCGAGAAGAAGAAAATTCTTCCTACATAGGCGGTGTGGTGACATTGTTGATCTTGATCAGACGGCAGCACCCTTAGGGTGCATCTAAGTGGATGCACTGAGGGACGATATATATATACACACGATGTATCTAATTTAGATGCCCCCTCCAAAACTTACTTTTTCCATGTTTAAAAAAATAATAAAAATTATCAATAATATACATACATATATATATATACTCACACGTACACACACGATGCATCTAATTTATGTGCGTCCCCTCTAAAATCTATTTTTCCATGTTTAAAATAATAATAATTATTATCAATAATTTTTAAGTATTCATGTTAGAATATTTGGGGTTCCACCACACATAGCATAATTATCTGAAGAACGGGGTCGATGGAGGGATCCTCCTCGTGCAATGAAAGACAAAATAACAGGATCATCCTCGTTGCAAGGGAAGGCTACCAAAGCCCCCCATGAAGCTCTATGCGGTATGATTCAGGGGCTATAGGTGGTATCCCAAGGGGAGAGAAAGATCGAGAGGAAAAACTTCTAGGGAGAGAGAGAGAGAGAGGAAGAGAGAGAACAATATTGACTACTGCTCTCATCTCTTGAACCGTAGATGCGGGTCTCTCATAGACACCACAACTCTGGACTCCTCTTCCCACATAGAAAGGGATTGCACTAAGTTAGGCCTAGATCGATCCACCAATGTGGATGCCAGAGTTCTAACTAAAGTCGAACTCCGCTCAACATCTCCCATTTAGATACATTGGTCACCACATAATCCTCCATCATAGCTCATCTAATTCTTTCATATAGGAAAATAACGCATGCGACCGGACGAGGAAGATCTAATAGTGAGTAGTGATACTTAAGTCAGCACTTGACTAATGTAACACTATAACTCCAAGTCTCGTCTCATACCCCAAATCACAAGCTCACACTAGTTCAAATTGATCGGATCCCTTTAAGATCTCTATCTTGACCTCTCAAATAATGTATTTGCACTCATGATTGCATTAGGTGCATCCATATAACCGTCCGAACAATGAGTCAGAACATTACGGGTGTGACACAAGCTGACTTTTCCTATGCCATACTTGTCAATATGCTTGACTACTTTCTTAGACACTCTGCTAGACTGCATCATCTCCTGGCCTTTGAATAATATGCTAAAGTAACATCATTAAGTATCCATTCAAGGTGCATAAGCTTAAAAGGTACAAAGAAATAGCTCACACTGTGATGAAGAAGGATATCCTCAATCACTCCTCTAATGGTCGTCAAAATAGCACGTACAGTATAATTTGTATGCTATAGGGGAACAACAAAACATCATATGTCACTCTCATACACTATACAAACCTGAAACCCTGAGCTCTATTAAGCGCATCCAAGCTGCCCACATGGTTCACATCATATTCGATTATCATAGGCTGCATGGAAAAGTAAATCCATGATGACTAATTTTTGATCAGTCTCATCTTAGCCGTATGCTAAGACAATTACGACTTTTATCACGCTCCCATTGAACGTAAAAATTGTTATTTAGAAAATATGGGAACCGGTTGGGCATTTAACTAACTTAGAATTTAAATGAGGTTTAAGGGAGCACTTGGAATTAGATTTTGGCGGGAGTACTGGCTCAAGTTTTGGGCATGTTTGGAGATATTTTAAGGGCCTATAATAGATGTTAAGCAGCCTTTTTAACTCCATTTGGCTAGGATTATTGGAGGACTTCGTCTGCTCGAAGCGATCGCCTAGCTTGGAGTTTGAGGGCATTACAGATTGAGGTTGGTGGATCATCTAGACCAAGAAATATTTTCTATGAAAAATCTATATTATTTTGATGATTTCAAACTTCTCAGTTTGATTCCAAAATTTGATTTCTGTTTTGATGTTAACTCTTTTATTTTCAAATTTCGAGGTGGGATAGTGAGACTCCTTGGGGCTACAGTATCCAAGACCAAATGCACTAATTGCCTAGGTGCTTGACGGTATGTATGGTTCTCAAGGATGGCTATATTGCGTGTCTGCTATGTTCTGAGTATTTTCTGAAAATTCTCGTAAGAATTTGTTATATTTTAGTTCTGGTGTATGATGTTGGTATAAATATATGATAGTCCTGAACTATGTATGTTTGTTTGAGGATCTGTAAGGATCCTTTGAAATCTATTATGATAATGTTATGGATAAATTCAAGAAGTTGTGATCCCCATCATTTAAGGGGGAGAACATGCCAAAAGTGGTAGAGAATAGGCTCCTGCATAGAGAAGCTTTTTGATGGTATTGGGTGTATAGCAGAGAGCAAAGTGAGGTTGGTTACATTCATGGTTATTGGAAAGGCTAAGTTTTGGTGGGATTCAGTGAAAAGAAATGTATTTACTGGTCAAGAGGGTTATATTTCTTGGGACATATTTTTATTGGAATTCAAGAAGAAATAGTTTCCTTTTCATTAAGGGATGGTAAGGTGTTGAAATTTTTGAGTCTAACTCAAGGAGCTACGACAGTGGCTAAATATGTAGTCAAATTTGTGGAGTTAGAGAGGTATGCTTCTCAATTCGTTACTGATGAGGAAGAAAGAGTGAAGAAATTTGTGAATGAGAGTTAGGCAACCATTAGGAAAAGAGTAGCTTCATTTAGATTGAAGACTATCATAAAAACCTTGGAGATTACTTCTGTAGTAGAGAGAGAGCAGAATGCATTTGTTGATGGGTAGAGATCATATTAAGAGAAGTCCTTTTTCACCCATATAGAGAAAGTTTGATGAGAAAAGAAATAAAGTGTTTCGAGTTGTTGGAAGAAGCGTGGAGTACCCATAGTGTGCTAAGTGTGGACTTAGGCATGAAGGTCCAAAATGTTGGAAGGCCAATGGTAGAAATTTTGGATGTGGAGAGGCAGGACACATGTCAAGGATTGCCTTAATAACCAAGGTAAGCGAGTTGCTAGTAGACCTAATAAAGGAAAAGCTAGAGTCTATATACTGAATAAGGAGATGTAGATACTGCAGATAATGTACTAATAGGTGCCATTCTAATATCTAAATGTTAACTAAAGTTTTGTTTGATTTAAATTGCAATGTTTTGGACTCCAACAATCAAGGGATTGTCCACTTCACCCCAAAGGCCTCACCATTTTTTCCTATTTTAGAGGTAATTAGCTTCATAGTGGGGACCTCCCAAGGGGTCACCCATCTTGTTATTACTCCTGGCTAAGCATGCTTAACTACGGAGTTCTTTACAAGACTTGAGTCAATACTCGAAGCGGCACCTCGATGTTCGGAGATACAATTTAGCTATATCTGAGGGGTGTTAAATTCTATCCCCATAATATAAGTGACGTCTTTGTCGCAATGTTACCTAACCTATAACTAGTTCACCAGGCAGGTGGGACTCTAGAGATGGCACCTACAGGTTCAACAAGTGGCTCCCACCAAGTAGTTTGACGCCGTAGCATCACATATCACCATCCCACATGTAGCCCTCTTATGATGTATCACTTTGTCTTCTGCGGCTCTTAGCTCCCATACTTCCAGCTAGTTCGTACCTTTGATACCATTCTGTAACACCCTGTACTCCAACCATCAAGGGATTGTCCGCTTTGACCTAAAGGTCTCATGGTTTCGTCTTTTTAGAGGCAACTACCTCTAGAGCGGGGACTTTCCAGGAGGTCACTTATCTCGTTACTACTCCCGGATAAGCACGTTTAACTACAAAGTTACTTAGTAGAACTGAATGAATACTCGAAAAGGTGGTTCGATGTATGGAGATACAATTGAGCCATATTTGAGGGGTGTTATATAGATGCTACATATTCTTTTATTTATGTTGAATTTGTTAGAACTAAAGATTGTTTTTTGATTCAGAATACTAGACCCTTCACTATTAGTATTGCTACTAGTGAAGAAGTGATTACATAGTCCATACTGTCAGATTTAAATGTTCAGATTAAGGTTAGATGTATCCCATTATCAGCCTATGTCATTAGGATGGCAGCCTTTAATGTTATTTTAGGCATGAACTAGTTGGAGGAATATTTTACTATACTGGATTGTTATGAGAAAAGAGTAGTGTTTCAGATTCTTGGGGAATAAGAATTTATTTTCAATGTCCTAGGAGGAAGTATGGGAAGGTGTTGGTATCGGCATTAAAGGCTACCAAGTAGATTAATCAAGGTTGTAAGGCTTATTTAGTTAGTGCAATATCAGTTGGTAGTGTTGGGAAGACAATTTCAGACATAGATCAGAGAATTTTTAGATGTATTTTTAGAGGACCTACCAGGTTTACCATTAGTTAGAGAGATTGATTTTACCTATATCTAAGGCACCATATATAATGGTCCCTATAGAATTAAAGAAGCAGTTGCAAGAGCTTGTAGATAAAGGGTTTATTAGACCTAGTGTTTCACCTTGGGGTCCACCTTTTGTTTGTTAGAAAGAAGGATGGATCTGTGTTTAATTACATGCAATTAAATCAGCTCACGATGAAAAACAAATATCCTCTACTAACAGTTGATGATTTATCAACTAAGAGGAGCTAAGATATTTTCTAAATTGGATACGAGATTTTGATACCATCAGTTGAGAATCAAGCGTGAGGATATGATAAGATATGGACATTATGAGTTCTTGGTCATGCCATTTGGATTGACCAATGCACATGCTACTTTCATGGACCTGATGAATAGAGTTTTTAGGTCCTATTTGAATCAATTTGTCATGGTATTCATTGATAATGTGCTGATCTACTCTCCTCATGAAGAAGCTCACAAAGAACACTTATGAATTGTTTTAAAAAATCTACGTAGATATTTATATGAGTAGGATTGTTTTTTCTACAGGTGGCCTGACAAGCATTAAATGAGAATGTAGAATTCTGGGCAGGACAAATGCGGGCATACATGACAAATACTTCGTGAGCATGATAAATAGTATTTGTCATGCCCACGAAGCATTTGTCATACTTGAAAAATATTTATCATCTCTACATAATTGGGTACAAATTTTTGCACGTGACAAATATTGTATCGACTTGACAAATACTTTGTGGACATGACAAATAGTATTGATTTGTAGATATGTGAGTAGGGCTGTTTTTTCTACAGGTGGCCTGACAAGCATTAAATGAGGATGTATAATTCTGGGCAGGACAGATGCATGCATACATGACAAATACTTCGTGAGCATGATAAATAGTGTTTGTCATGTCCACGAAGTATTTGTCACGCTTGAAAAGTATTTGTCATCCCTGTGCATGCGTGTATAGATTTGTAGGCATGATAACTATTTTTCATACGTGACAATTACTTTATGGGCGTGACAAATAGTACTTGTCATGCCCCCGAAACATGTCATGTCTGCATACATTTGTCATGCCCAGAGTTCTGCTCCTAGGGAAAACATTGATTAATTACTATTTTAATAGCATAAATTATAGGTTGATGTGTTTTAGGTTCCACTAGTCTCTGCCACAATGATTGCTATTTTAATTATGCTCATTAATTACGAAGGCACATATCGGTCATGCTAAATCATGAAAATATATCTATCTGCATGTTATATGTCCATAGTATGTAAGGATTTTTAGATGGTCCTTGAGACCTATCAAGTTTAGGGATATACTAGCCTAACCTTAATATTCATTTTTAACCCCTCAGAGTCTCTTATGTCTTAGATAAGTCCACATGCTAAGTTTGAAGTGGGAGGTTAGCTTAACTACAGTTAAATTTAAGTGATCAACATGGAAAAACGTAAGTATGCCCTTCACTACCTCCATTGTATAGAGAGAGAGTGTGCAAAATCACGGAGTAGGATCTCTCTACGTGTGTGTGCACTTGTGCGCATGCGAGCATAGCTACTTCCTCCTTGTTTGGCAAAAATAATAGCAATGGTGGGTGCAAGTGAGCGGCCGGATCTTGCTTACCTTCGAAAGGCAAGGGAGAGAAACACAACGACAGTTTTGACATTACAATTTTTAGATATTTAATATATGATGCAAAATATTCTTGTCATTTTAATTAGAATGTGAGAATGGAAGGTGTATATGCATAGAATATTCTGCATTTTTATGTGATCCACCAATTCATGGATACATCTCTTGATGGTAAAAATCCTGGACTTAAAAAGCTATGAAAGATTGGGGCGGTCGATCCATAAACATGGTGCATTTGAAGAAACATATCAAAAAAATTGAGTTCTAAATATTTTAAGATGAATTTTATCGTATACGATTTCAAGCCAAAGGCGTATTTTAAAATATGGCACCGTGTGAATGGCCTCATGGGCGGTGGCTCTTCCTTCCGAGGGCCTTCTTCTACCTTGATATCTCTAGGGTCCTTAAGTTTGAAGGTACTCCTTATGAAATGGGGCGATAGGATGAATATTTCTTTCTTTTTTTTGGTAAAAGTAATAACCCAAAATCCTAATAGTCCATCCTAACCTTGTCCTAAAGTTATAGACTAATACTTGCTGCACTGAGGAGGATTGTGCACGCCATGTGGTCTTATACTGCCTCCCCTAGTGCCATGACCATCGAGCAATTTTTAAAACAAACCACACATGAAATAGCACATCAAAGGGCATGATAAAATTTTCGAAAATAGATATTTTTAGTTTCATAAAACCATGAACCAATCAAAATTGGATATTGAATTTATTTTTCAAAATTTTTTAATTAAGCATGCTAATTTAAATCAGAATATAAACAAGTAATATATAACACATCAATTTAAATGAATCATAGTATCACATCATATGTGTACTAAATCTGGAAATAATGATTTAAGAATATTCCATGCAGCATATGAATACTTCAAATAAATGGGGTTAATTTAACAATTAGATCAATTAAGGTTAATCTAACAATTTAGAATTAATTAATTAAATTAACAACTTTTGTCAATTAATTTATCAAAATAAATAAATCTTAATAAGGACCCAATTGAATTTAATATTAATTAGTAAAATCATGTTTTACAAATAATACAAATCCAATATTTTTTAATTAATCAAATTAATAAAAAAATGGGCCTAATTATGGGGGGCCCATAAGGGCTCAGCCAGGGGCTCGGACCCAGGCCCGTAGGCCTGGTCCGAGCCCTGGCGGGTCCTGGCTCGGACCCCTGTCTTCTCTGGCGCCGGCCCCGGCGACGTGCGGGCAGCCGGCCTCGACCGCCGGCGACGTCCGGCGACCGGCGTAGGCCCGAGAAGGGTTTCAAAATAGGGGTTTTTCCCCTCCCCTTTCCTTCTGAATTTCTAGTTTCCAAAACACAAAAACGAAGAGGAAGAGCACCATGGTCGGCCATCCAACGCCCCATCCACCGCCAACAACCATTGATGCGGCAGTGGAAGATCTCACATTACGGGGAATCAACCTTTGGATCTGTTTAGAGCGCCAAGAATGAAGCGTTCTTCGTCCAACGAAGAACACGACGAAAAAACCCCAAAATAATTATTTTCTTAAATTTAAAATTGCGATCTTATCACATTGATCATCTCATGAGCATCAATCTAACAAGAAAATAATCATAAGCATGTATTTAATTCAAAAATCATAATTTCAGAATTCGAAAGTGCGAAAACACAGTGGAACCTGGCTCTAATACCACTGTTAGGTTCGCTGTGTCGAGATCTGATCGAAAAACGCAGTGAAAATAATTATTCAGGATCGGATCCGTCTCGTTTCGATCAACAAAATAAACCAAGAAATCTAATTTACCTTGTGCGGATTCGAATCTTCGTTCGTTCTCTGGTTCCGTCGGAGCGATGCTGCAAGCCGCGCAGGTGCCCGACCTCTAGCGGTATCCACGCGGTTCTCCTCGCGATAGATCGTCCTCGCCTCCTCGCTTGATGCGGCGTTCGTGGATCTCGTGTGGGTACGCGTAATCTGCCGCGACAAGCGGATTCGGAAACTCTCGTCGAACGGAAGGTAGAGCAGTCGGGAGCCGAAGCGGAGTCTTCAGAGGGCCGGCCTCGGGAAGTGCACCCAGGAGAGAGGAGAGAGAGAGGGCGGCGGCTAGGGTTAGGGTTGCTGGCCCCCGACCTAGCAGCCGTTCTTGTATAATAAGTATGTTTGCGGATTTTTATAAAAACCCATACTTATCCAAAACCCCGTCTAAATATCCATCGACTAGAGAACCTTTTGCGTGTGACCCTCTAGGCCCAAATACCAGTCTAGTTAATGGCCCATTAAGCCCAGTAACTCTTTACGGACCCACTGAATTAATTAATATCCTTATATTGATTAATCAGTTGAATTTAATGTCCCGTAGTAAATTCGGACGGGGTTCCGGTCACGTTGGATGCCAAGCAACATCGCGTGATCTTGGATGGCATTGGGGTTATCGTAACCCTCTATTGGAACCTTTTCGTCATCGGTTAGCGCACGGATTTAATCCTTCATCCGTGCAATGTTCCCGAATTGACCTAGGATATGGTTTATTGTTAAACTTTAGCCGGTCGATTCACTTGAATCAGATGCCGCTAATCTATATCGGATAATTCTTTATCTGATATAGTGTCCGCCCTGGCCAGAGACTTAAACGCATCATTCCCGGAACATTCTCTCTCATAATACCGAGAGCGGATGATCCCATATTGAACATATAATTACCTTCGATGGCATTTCTCTGAACCCAATCATTTGACTTATTGATAACCCATGGTTAGGGATTCGTTAGTCAAAGTCAAAGGTCAGAGACGTACCATCAAGGTATCTTAGGTGTCTCAGGTCCAAGGATCATCTACGCAACCAAGACAAATGAATCGAGCTGATTAACAATGAGGTATATACCATCCAGCAATTTTAGGTCGGTTCAATTCAGTGAAATCGTTCTGCAATGAGCACCTACAGGTCCAACATGTCTTTACACAAGTGACTGTCACCTTCATCATATGAGCTAAAGAAACATGTACTAGTCTATCCAGATGTTTGATGTCCATCTCAAACATCCTTTGACTAAGAATAATTAAGAACATGTGTTTATAAGTCTTTGGTCCCGTAATTATGATCTCATCATAATCTGAAGATTGTTTTACATGTTCATGGACTTCATTGTGATACCATAATCATAGATCGAACTAATTACACACAATGAATTAATGCCATCATATTAATAAACTGAATGTTACATAGTATTGGATTGGTTTTCAGACCACCTAATACTAACAGTTATGACTAAAGAAAAGTGACTAATCGTAGTAGGCTTGAGAATTATGTGTAACTTAACTTGATGGCCCATCTACTAATAACTTAATGGGCCAATATGGCTAATTGGATTCAAATTAAAGGTTCAGATGGGACGGGGAATAATAGGCAACGAGGGAAAATTAGTAGAATTGGTTGACTATTCCTAAGGAATCGTTTGACTTCCGTTAATAGATTCTATGTAAGGGCCGGTGTAACATCTTGGTCCAAAAGATGTCGAAGCACTTGGGTTGGCTCTCATGGCTTGACATGGTATCGATTCACAAAAATTCTGGTTAATGGTCTAGGGATAACTAGTGTAAATGAATGAAAATCAACAAGTAGAGACTATTTCCTAAGAATAAATATTTATACCATTTACACATAGTTTCGATTATTACAAGCCCATCATAAATTGGAACATAATGAATTAAAATTAGTTAATAGATTATGTAGCCATTAATTTGAAGATACGTATCCAAAAGACAAAATCCAAATATAAACTATACCATCGCTATCTCATTACATCGCTTGCCACCATGTATCCATTGCGCCACTTTGATATCATGACATATGAGATTTCACTAGCATCTATGAAGGGGCTCAGTCGCAAGAAGAGAGCTCGATAGGGATCTATGTCCAAAAATGGTCTATGAAATATCTACCAAGTGAAACATTTATATACATATATCTCAATGCAAGACTGTACTTCATATATCAATATTTACAAGTTCATGGGTCATATGCTATCTACTCAGTCCATAAACAGGACATCATTAACAAATCATCTATTCCAGGTTTACAGAACCAAGCTGTTCATGGATCCTACCAAATCATTTTACATGAAGGCATCACAAAGAATTCATCGCACAATGTGCATCAATAGTTACCTAAACACAGAATGAATCACCGAGGTCATTCATAGTTTCTACTGTTATGTCTATATCATATCTCATAGATCGATCTATTAAACAACTAATAAGTATGATCACTATATTTAAATCATCTATAAAGATGGCCCAAGGTCGAAAGAATCCATCATATATCATAAACATATAGCAAATCATATAATCATATATGTCTTCATTTGTCTATTCACCTTTCCAAGGCGGTTTATGATCATATCAAATTCATTCAAATGACCCATTCCAGGGTTGATTCACAAGTTAACATAAGTGATAAAGATGATAAATCATATTTTTTTGTTAGTAGTTCGACTGTCATTTGTTTATCTTAAGCTTGGGTGAGTTAAAAAAGGAGAGAGCAACTTAACCTTAATTAACCCCCTTCAAATCATTGAAATGGCTGTATATACATACACAGTGACACTCCTAGGATCTTTCATATTCTCATTGTACCTCCAAAAGTGTTATACTTTAAACCTAATTATATTTACAATGAAATATTTCGTTGGACATGATAATATATATTAACACTAAAGGGTATACCTGGAACAATATCACTAAATATGTAGATATACATGATAATATAATCATCATGTATATAGCAGGGTATGATAGAATATGTGGTATATATGCATGTTTTTATCCCTCACATCATAGAGTAACCAAGAGGGAGAAAATGAAAGAAGTTAGGAGTCTACGATCTCTCGGCTCGTGGTGCCCATGAACTCATGACAGTAGGAGTTTCCTCCTCCCTTGCAATAAGGTGATTACGATTCTACTTGTTAATATAACCGTGCCATGTGCCTCAAAAAGTCCCTTCCACTTATGGGCTGGATAGAATAATGGTACAAGGCTCAGTTTATAGTAGCGCATACCTCAAGTCAAGCCGGATAGAAAGCCTCCCTCTAGGATAGAATAGTGGCCACGAGGACTCGTCGCACCATTCCAAAGGCCAAACTGGATAAAAAGCTTTTAGGGACTTGTGAGTTGTGGCTTCTTACGGATAGTGGCATTTAGAGAGAGAGAGAGAGAGAGAGAGAGAGAGAGAGAGAGAGAGACTATAAATATGGCAAGAGATCTTACACTTCCCTACCCCATAAACTCCCCAGCCACCAGCGCATGTACCAAAAAGGAGTTCGTAAATGAGGTGCTCATACTTGATGTCAGGTGCTGTCGCCCTCGTCCTGCTGCTGCAAGCCACCCTGCATGCACCGGCAATGGCAACGGCCTGTGTGAGATCAGAGCTGGCCCCATGCAAGGATGCTGTCTTAACAGGAGAGCCGTCCAAGGAGTGTTGCACCAAGCTAATGGAGCAGGAGCACTGCGGGTGTGAGTACATGAAAGAACCCTGGTTCAGGGCCATCTCTGAATCACCCAATGGCCACAAGATCGCCACCGCCTGCAGCCTTTCCTTCCCTAAATGTTGATCTGCATGCATGGTTAACTATCACCTGCTGTATAAGCTTCCATATATAGTATTGCTTGAATAAATGGAGGGGGTTCTTATCTACTTGTTTGGTGGGAGCTCCTTACCAAGTTCTTATCTATTCGATATTTTCATCTGCGTTACATTTACCGGGATGTGGATCAGTGCCGTAGTTTAAGAATGGAGGGAGTTTCCACGGAGCTGCAATGTGTTTTGTCTTTTTTATTTTATTGTTTGATTTTTTTTTTTTTAGAACGTCCAGTAAAACATTAGATGGCACTTTTGGAATATTTGGCTCGGCCCCAACATGATTGTATATTTTTTTCGAAATAAAATTGTTTTTTAATCATATTAAAATCTAGGTAGATATTAAAAGTATTTTTTTTTTCAAAAGAAATATCTAATCCGACGGCAAATCCAAATTTTTTGGATGTACTTTCGAATTTTTTATCGATCGTCACAAAAGAAATAAAAAAATTCTAACAAAAATATAAAAATATCACTTGAATCCGAGGACACGAAGAAAGCAATATATGTCACGTGATCTGTACTGTGGACTCCATCAACCCGTGGACACCCGTAGGAGAGAAGATTCTGGAGACACTGTTTTAAACGTTAAACGGAAACACCGTAACTCTCGTAGGGTTACGTGGGCATCTTCCCTCACAAATACCTGCCAAGGCCACACGTATAAGTAATATTAAAATGGGATTTTTGCATATATACCTTGTAAAATGTCATATTAGTAATGATACTCCTAACTTCCACAAATTAGTTTTAATACTTCTGAAATCACAAAAATATTAGGGTTATACTTTTTCGTCAAAATATGTTTAAATCAAACCTAAAGATTTTTCTTGCATACCCGTAAATTTACTAATATTTAACATATGTATTCTTAAATTTAATGAAATTTTATATGTATCACTGATGCTTTTAAGATTTACGGAATTTTTGAGCATATTTACTTGGAATACATATGTTTTTGATGCAGGGATATAACCATGATATTTTTAAGATTTCAGGGTATTAAGAATAACATGTGAGAGTTAGGGATATATATAGATGCAAATACGGTGTTTATCTGCAAAAATCCATATTAAATTCATTGAGAATTGGAGTCCACGACAAAATATAAATATTCTCTATCGTATTATCCGTAAATTGGAAAGATAAATTATTCTTAATTAAAGAAAATTGGATAATGATTGGATTACAATGCACATGGGTTATGTATAAGTATGAATCATACATGAGATTACCTACAAATATTAAATCCTTAGGGGTTATTTGCGAAAACCCCAATTAAGTGTAGTTGATTTTCCAATACCAACCGCATTGTTAGATCAGATTACGGATTCAAATATGCCTATGCCTTACAATATGGCATAGGTTAAGACGCTTAAAAGATACATTTTTTTGGCTATAGGAGGACATTATTTGTATGCCAATAATATCAGGTAAGGATAAGGATATACTTAGTTTTAAATCTAAATGTTTGATATTTATTTATTTTGGATATACTTAGTTTCAAATCCAAATGATTGATATTTATCTACTTAGCTTGCATTAAAATTAACTGTTAGATACATCATATATACTACTCTCGTTTTTTATCTGTTTATGAATAAATTTCTTATTCGTATACTTACCATGTTACATTTCTCAATGTCCATAGTATTTCTTAACCTCCTTTTTCAATTACGTGTTCTTTGGCATTCATATGTGGTTGCAACTACTTTGTACCAAGACAGAACATAATTTCACGTATCACAAACTAAACTTTCAGTTTAAAAGAATTAATAAAAGAAATCCGTACAAAAGGATACTGTAGCAATGAAGTCTATTCATTCAAAAATTAGAAAATAACTTAAAATAAAAAAAATTAAATATGGTTCTTCCGAAAACTAAATGCATGTGGCATTGCTATTCTCTAGTTGATTCCTCATAAAATCCTCTTATGCATATGCGACGCTTGTCAAGTTGATTATGGTTATTGTGAACTTTGTAAATGAAACAAAAAAATATTATATAACATTAGTAATACAAACTTTTAAAATTTTGAAATCATATTTTTCATCAAAAGTAATATACCTGATCAAGTGACTTAAGGTCGAAATGAGTGAAATGACATGGGGGATCTGATTCTATTCATAAGATATACCTTACAAGTAAACTACAAATGCTTAATTTCATAAAAATTGCATATATTATTATTTGTGCTTTCTCTAACTAAGGTAAATGTTTCACATCATACATTTGGAGAGAATGGTCACTTGCAGATGGTTAAGGTCAGCAGAGAATAGTAACATCTAAAAACTACAATATCAAATATAAAAAATCTTGGTCATGTAATATGTGAGAATTAAAGGTAAAAATATTATTATGTTTATATACTATAAATTTAGTGCAGAACTAACTAATAAATTTGTTAGTGCAGCTTCGACCTCATTTAGTGTAATATGCAAACAACGTAATGCAATTTTGAAAACTTCATCGAATGTAGTAGCCTTCACTACTATATTAGTTGCTTCACAACAAAGTCTACTATATGATAGTGTAATCGGCTCATGATCATCAATTTGTATTGCTTCAACTTGAGCATCAATGACTAGCCCTGATTTTGCAAATCTTGTCCACCTCTTTAGTATATATTGTTGTGGGATATCCTGTGTATCCATGACAGTGAAAATCTTTAAATTATGATAGCAAAAATATCCTATAGATCTAAACAATTGACAACTACACTTGACAACGCCCTCATGAATTTCAAATGTGACAATGTGCTTTGATTCTTCAAAACCAACTTTCCACACAGCCTAAGTAGACTTAAACGCATCCTCCTCAATTTTCTCATGACGATAACAAATCCCTTGATATGTCATAAACAACAACGATGACGAGTATTTGGCATATCTGTGCAATTGCACCACCAATAGCAAACTCTTGATAAGTAAGAATCACCTTTGGATGCTTGTGATCCATTACCCTCATCCATGTTGCCATTACTAATGTAAATGGTGCCTCTATCTCATCTAATAAAAGTGCACCACCAAATGAAATGGTTTGATAATGATGATTAATACCTACAATTAGAACAAATGATAGGCCATACTTATTAGTTCCATATGTAAGATCAAAGCAAACAATATCACCAAAAAAATGATTATCCATCCTTGACCTAACATCGGACCAAAAGAAGTTTGTCAATTGACCCTTTGATTATGCTTGAATTGCATAATAGAAGGATGGATTTTTTTCTTGTTGTTGTTCAAGGTAATCGAGGACTATTTCTGCGTCACCCTTTTTTATATCTTTTTGACGCTGTGTTCAAAAGGTTTTTTGCATCTTTGGTGGTAAAACTAATGTTCCTACTTCCTCTAGCTTCAATGGCTAAATAGTTCATCATAAAATTTAATTTTACATCTGTTGCATGCATATTACTAAGCATTTGTCCTTGACCTTTGCTGACATTTCTGTGAAGCTTCAATATATGCCTTTTGTCTGGAGAAGTCATTTCATGATTTTGACTTACAATCACCTTTATGACTACCTATTGACCCCTTTTATCTTTCTTAATAGACATTTTTGCCTTAATGACCTATCCTCAATTCTTCTTTGTTATTGACTTTAATTTTAGCTTGATCAAATTTTGTTTCTCTAAACCCTTCAAGTGAGCAACAATATAATGGCCAATAATTTCACTGATACATTGAGATTTGCAAGTCAATTTTTTTCGAATGCTAAAACCTATGTTAAATGCATACCAATTGTAAAAATGAAAAAAAGCTTCTTCGTGAGTTTCAAATTCCATATAAACACATAGACTAAGGTAGCCGTCCACATTAACTCTATTAGCATCATTATCCTTCTCTAGCGCATTATTTACATTATTTGTTTTCTCCTCTTCTTCTTCACCGGCAACATTATTCATTTTTTTAACTCCCACTAGAAGCATCATTGACATCATAATTAGTAAATATACAATTGAACAAGTTTTATACTTAACTAAAAGTACATTTCTTTCTCATTGGCTAGGCTAATTTACTAGCAGTATGATATAAAACATTTTTTTTCGGCGTAACTCAAAACTCTAACACAATAAGATGGTTTTTAATATTAAAATATGGCTTACCCGGTAGTCTGGGTCGATGCTGTAGCTTTGATATTTGAGAGGAAGGCTTTGCGAAAGATGAGGGCCACATGGTGTTGCTATAGATGCTTGAGATTAAAATTATGATTACCTGGCTTGGTTGATGCTGTAACTTAGGTATTTGAGAGGGAGGGTTTGAGAAAGATGAGGGATACGTGGTGTTGCTAGAGATGTTCGAGAAGAAGAAAATTCTTCCTACAGAGGCGGTGTGGTGACATTGTTGATCTTGATCAGACGGCAGCGCCCTTAGGGTGCATCTAAGTGGATGTACTGAGGGACGATATATATATACACACGATGTATCTAATTTAGATGCCCCCTCCAAAACTTACTTTTTCCATGTTTAAAAAAATAATAAAAATTATCAATAATATACATACATATATATATACTCACACGTACACACACGATGCATCTAATTTAGATGCGTCCCCTCTAAAATCTATTTTTCCATGTTTAAAAAAATAATAATTATTATCAATAATTTTTAAGTATTCATGTTAGAATATTTGGGGTTCCACCACACATAACGGAATTATCTGAAGAACGGGGTCGATGGAGGGATCCTCCTCGTGCAATGAAAGACAAAATAACAGGATCATCCTCGTTGCAAGGGAAGGTACCAAAGTCCCCCATGAAGCTCTATGCGGTATGATTCAGGGGCTATAGGTGGTATCCCAAGGGGAGAGAAAGATCGAGAGGAAAAACTTCTAGGGAGAGAGAGAGAGAGAGGAAGAGAGAGAACAATATTGACTACTGCTCTCATCTCTTGAACCGTAGATGTGGGTCTCTCATAGACACCACAACTCTGGATTTGGGCATGTTTGGAGATATTTTAAGGGCCTATAATAGACCTTAAGCAGCCTTTTTAACTCCATTTGGTTGGGGTTCTTGGAGGACTTTGTCTGCTAGAAGCGATCGCCTAGCTTGGAGTTTGAGGGCACTACTGATTGAGGTAGGTGGATCATCTAGATCAAGAAATATTTTCTATGAAAAATCTATATTATTTTGATGATTTCAAACTTCTCAGTTTGATTCCAAAATTTGATTTCTGTTTTGATGTAATTATTAACTCTTTTATTTTCAAATTTCGATTTGGATCCATATGGATTATAAATTATGATCTTTATCCGTTCCCTAATTCATTTTGATCTGTTCTAAATCATTTCATCTTTGAATCTTTGATCTAAATATGTTCTATATTATATTTAATTATTTGTAAATGTTTAATCATTTGAATCTGGTCCGATACTTGTGAATTTAGTAAGATTTGAAGTGTAAACTATTTTATAACCTGAATTCGATCTATTATGAAATTTTTGTTTTATTCCATTCATTTCAATGATGAAATCATGATCTATTTTAGATCTAGTCTCAGATTGATTTAATTTTATATTAATTTGATTACCTCATTTTTGTTTACCAAATTTGATGGCTCTTATTCATTTAATCCAATGTTCTATTCTATTGAAATTTGTACATATATGAAGAGCTGTAAATCAGAGAGTGACTCCTAAGGGATGTGTTTAGGCCATTTTATATAAGCAGTCATATGTTTAGTCAGGTCTGAAGGCAATAGGTTGGTAAATCCTAGATTGCCTTGCATGCTATTTGCATGTGACTTAGTATTTCAGAGGTGGGACAGTGAGACTCCTTGGAGCTATAGTATACAAGACCAAATGCACTAATTGCCTAGGTGCTTGATGGTAGGTATGGTCCTCAACGATGGCTAGATTGCGTGTCTGCTATGTTCTGAGTATTTTCTGAATATTCTCGTAAGAATTTGTTATATTTCAGTTCTGGTGTATGATGTTCGCATAAATATCTGATAGTCCTGAACTATGTTTGTTTGTTTGAGGATCTATAAGGAACCTTTGAAATCTATTATGATCAGGACTAGTTCAATTCATTGAGACTTCCGTTAAGAATTGTTTGATCAATTCAATTAATTCAATTAGTTGATGCACTTTATTTCAACTTAATTTGAGATATTTCAATTTAATTCAATTCAGATTAGTCAATTTGATTCACTTTAATCTAATTAAAATAATCTTAGTTCAATTTAGATTTTTGAGATCTCTAAATTTATGATCACTTTGTAACTTGGATTAGCTTAGAAATCACCATTTGTTTAGTTTCTACAATCGATTATGCCTACTCTAATTGGTGTCATATGACCTTGATGCCCATTTCAAATTGCATCCGTACAAATTGACGCCTTTTAGAGTTAAACTTGAAATTAAGAGCTCAATTCTTAAATTACCCCTTTAATATTAATTATGTCCTTGTTTTGGTAATCGATTAGGCCTTTACTTTATTAATCGATTTCCTTTGAATTGTTAAACGATTAAGTTTTGCTAAGTTAATTGATTACCCTTTTGCTCTGTTAATCGATTAAACTTTGTTTAGCTAATCGATTATCCTTTATTCTATGAATCAATTAGGCATTGTTCAGCTGATCGATTATCCTTATTCTATTAATCAGTAAGCCTTGATTAGTAAATCAGTTACCATTTGTTCAGTTAATCAATTCGTCTCTGTGCAGTTAATCGATTTGACTTTGTTCAGTTAATCGATTAGGCCTTTCTCTGCTAATTGATTTCTTTTTATTTAGTTAATCATTAAGTCTTTGTTCTATTAATCGATTAAGCATTGTGCTCCATTAATCGATTACCTTCTATTCAGTTAATTGATTTCATTATGTTATGTTAATCAGTTACCCCTTTAGTCCACTAATTGACTATCTTTTGTATTGTTAATCGATTTCCTTTGTTTCTTATAGTCGATCATTCCTTTGGTTTGGACTTCGATTTTTTAGTCTGTTAATTGATTATCCTTGTGTTTTAAAATCGATTAGGCCTTTGCTTCAGACTTCGATTACATGACTATTTGGCTTCGATTAAGCTTATTTTTGAGTTTGATTATCTGACTTGGGATAATTGATTAAATTTTGGTTATCTCTAATTTAGGTTTCGATTAACGATCTTTCTTTACTAATATTGATTATCTACTTTATTCCTTTGAAAATTCAATTAGTCCTTAGAATGTACTTATTTTCATGCCATATCTTTACATTTGGAATATTGAAAGATCCTGACTTGTTTGACTCTTATGAGTGATTAATTATTTGAAAATCACTTTGATTATTCAAAAATTAAGATCGTGCTTGTTAACTGTTCATTTGAAGTTTGATATATGTTTACACCTACTTATTCTTCAGAAAAGAAAAATTATCTATCATTTCAATTATTTATTATTTTTGTTTGGTAAGGTTTTGAAGCCTGGTGAGTTGTACTCATAAATCATTACTTATGTTTTTAGATATTGGGGGCCAATGAGCTGCTTAAAGGTTAAGGTGGAAATTTGCCAATTGGAGAAGGAAATTTTTTGCATTTTTACTCAAGTGATTGGCTATGGAGATCAGTTGAAGATTAGTTTTTGTAAAAGAATTGAGAGAGAATTGTACTGTTTGGTTTAGCTTGAGGGGTCCTATGTGCGATTGGAACTCTTGTCCTGTCATAATTACTTTGGTCGATTTTTGGGCATTGAAATGTATATGAATCTAGATTTGATGTGGCCTAATAGGATTATTTTTGGTCTTTCAGATTATGGCTAAGAGAGACAGACCTTCCCATAAAGTGAGTCCTGCTGCTGGAGAGCCTAGGTTTGGAGGTTCAGCCCCAATTCACCAACTACTACAGCAGAGGAAAGGAGGTTTAATTTAGAGGAGTTTGAGAATTTTTTACAAACATTCTAAGGGTTGATTCATACTATGCAATCTGAGGTTTACAATATTAGAAAAGGACATCTAGAGCTAATGTTATGGATAAATTCAAGAAGTTGTGATCCCCATCATTTAAGGGGGAGAACAGGCCAAAAGTGGTAGAGAATAGGCTCCTGCATAGAGAAGATTTTTGATGGTATTGGGTGTACGGTAGAGAGCAAAGTGAGGTTGGTTACATTCATGTTTATTGGAAAGGCTAAGTTTTGGTGGGATTCAGTGAAAAGAAATGTATTTACTAGTCAAGGGGGTTATATTTCTTGGGACATATTTTTATTGGAATTCAAGAAGAAATAGTTTCCCTCTCATGTTAGGGATGCTAAGGTGCAGAAATTTTTGAGTCTAACTCAAGGATCTACGACAGTGGCTAAATATGAAGCCAAATTTGTGGAGTTAGAGAGGTATGCTTCTCAATTCGTTGCTGATGAGGAAGAAAGAGTGAAGAAATTTGTGAATGAGAGTTAGGCAACCATTAGGAATAGAGTAGATTCATTTAGATTGAAGACTAACATAAAATCCTTAGAGATTACTTCTGTAGTAGAGAGAGAGCAGAATGCATTTGTTGATTGGTAGAGATCACATATTAAGAGAAGTCTTTTTCACCCATATAGAGAAAGTTTGATGAGAAAAGAAATAATGTGTTTTGAGTTGTTGGAATAACGGTGGAGTACCCATAGTGTGCTAAGTGTGGACTTAGGCATGAAGGTCCAGAATGTTGGAAGGCCAATGGTAGAAATTTTGGATGTGGAGAGGCAAGATACATGTCAAGGACTGCCTTAAGAACCAAGGTAAGCAAGTTGCTAGTAGACCTGATAAACGAAAAGCCAGAGTCTATGTACTGAATAAGGAGATGTAGATACTGCAGATAATGTACTAATAGGTGCCATTCTAATATCTAAATGTTAACTAAAGTTTTGTTTGATTTAAATTGTAATGTTTTGTACTCCAATTATCAAGGGATTGTCTGCTTCGCCCCAAAGGCCTCCCAAATTTGTCCTATTTTAGAGGTAATTAGCTCCAGAGTGGGGACCTCCCAAGAGGTTGTTGGGTTCTCGGGTTTCTCCGGATCTCACGTGCAGCGGAAAATAAAATAAAAATGGAGATCCGTTCCCGTTTCGAAAACTAAAAATTACGATTATAGGATAATCGATTCTCACCGTGTGTCGATTCAAATCCACAACCGTTCGGTTCCATCGGTGCGACACCGCAAGCCGTGCGAGCGCCCGGCCTCTGGCGAAGTCTACGCGATCCTCCTCGCGATGGATATCCTCACGTTCCTCGTTCTTTGCAGCCCACGAAACCTCCTCCGGTCGCCGCAACGATCGCCGCAACGCGCGGACGATTTCCCGTCGAACGGGAGTCGGAGAAGCGGCGGAGCATATCTGGATCTATCTGGGATGACAGAGAGAGAGAGAAACAGAGGAGGAGTAGCTAGGGTTAGCAGCAGCTTGTCCTGCTCAGCCCGTTCGCTATATTCTATACTAAAAACTCCTGGTTTGTATAAAACCCACTTATTTATCCATCGCCTTGAGAATCATTTGCGTGTGACCCTCTAAGCCCAATTACCAGTCCGATTAATAGCCCAATAAGTCCAGTGACTCCTCACTGGCTTTATTAATCAATTAATAGCCCTTTATTAATTAATTAATCAATCGAATTGATGTCGCACATCGAATTCGATCGAGCCTCCGATCACGTTGGGTGCCAAGCAACACCGCGTGAACCCGGAAGGTATCGGGGTTAAGTAACCCACTCTTGGAACCTTTCCGCCGACAGTTACCGCGTGGATATAATATCGAAAAATTCCTTTCCCGATATTATCGTCCGCCCTGGCCAGGGACTCCGCACATCTTTCCTAGAGCATTCTCTCTCTAAGTACCGAGAGCGAATGATTCCTTATTGACATACAATTCCCTTCGATGGTATTCCGCTGTACACAATCCTTGGCGTTTTAGAATCCCGTGGCTAGAGATTCATAAACCATGGTCAAAGCACAGAAGTCCACCGACAAGGTGTCCTTGGTGGCTCAGGTCTGAGGACCATCCACGCAACTACGACAATAGAATCAAGCTGGTTGATAGTGAGGTACAATACCATCCAGCGATTCAGTCGGATCAGTTCAGTGAACTCATTCTCCAATGAGCACCTACAGATTCGCCTTAGTGTCTCCACACAAGTGACTTATGAGATCAGTCACCCTCATCATATTAGCAGGAGTAATCTGTACTAGTCTAACCGGATATCCGATGTCCTTCTCGGATATCCTCCGACTATGAACGATTAAGAATATGTGTGTTTAAGTGATTAGTCTCATTAGTATGATCTCATCATAATCTGATCACTATAGCACATATTCACGGACTTCATTATGAAACGATAATTAATGCGATTTACACATAATGAATATTATGCCATTATATTAATAAATGAATGAGATTTATATAGTCAGATTAGGTTGTAGGCCACCTAAAACTAACAATCTCCCACTTGGACTAAAGCCAATCACCTTTATACAATAAGCCTATAGACTCTAGGTGACGCTCAAACACAATTTGAACCAACGGCTTTGTCAGTGGATCTGCTACATTGTCGACGGATGGAACTCTTTCTACTACTACATCTCTTCTGGATATGATCTCTCTGATAAGGTGAAAGCGCCTCAGAATATGCTTCGATTTCTGATGAGACTGCGGTTCTTTCGCTTACGCAATGGCTCCATTGTTGTCGCACAACAGTGGAACAGGCTCAGAGATACTGGGAACTACGCCGAGGTCGGTGATGAATTTCTTCAACCACACTGCTTCCTTGGAGGCTTCAGCTACAGCGATGTACTCAGCTTCAGTCGTCAAATCTGCAGTGGTTACTTGCTTGGAATTCTTCCAGCACACTGCGCCTCCGTTCAAAGTAAACACAAATCCAAATGTAGACTTGCTATCATCTGGATTTGACTAGAAACTCGAGTCAGTAAAGCCTAGCAGTTTTAAGTCACCTCCTCCATAGACAAGAAACATATCCTTAGTTCTTCTCAAGTACTTAAGGATACATTTCACTGCCTTCCAGTGCTCTTCGCCTGGATCAGCCTAAAATCTGCTCGTAACACTTAAAGCAAATGCAACATCAGGCCGTGTACATAGCATGGCATACATGATAGATCCTATGGCAGAGGCATAGGGTATTTTACCCATGAATGCCCTCTCATTAGGAGTCTTAGGAGGCTGCTCCTTTGAGAGACTAATTCCATGTCTCATTGGTATGAGACCTCTCTTCGAATTTTCCATGCCAAACCTTTTGACTATGGTATCTATGTACAATGATTGAGTTATTCCAAGCATCCTCTTTGATCTATCTCTATAGATTTGTATTCCCAATACGTAGGATGCTTCTCCCAAATCCTTCATGGAGAAGTTTTTCGACAGCCATATCTTTACTGATGACATCATAGCTACATCATTCCCAATGAGTAGTATGTCATCTACGTAAAGAACTAAGAAGGTGACTGCACTCCCACTGGTCTTCTTGTACACACAAGGCTCATCTTCATTCTTAATGAAGTCATAAGACTTGACAGCCTCGTCAAATCTTATGTTCCAGCTTCGGGAAGCCTGCTTCAGTTCATAAATAGACCTCTGAAGCTTGCATACTTTATCTGGAGATTCTTTGGATGTGAAGCCTTCCGGTTGTATCATATACACCTCTTCCTCAAGGTTACCGTTGAGGAAGGCAGTCTTCATATCTATCTGCCAAATCTCATAATCAAATGTGCAGCAATGGCAAGTAGAACTCTGATTGACTTTATCATGGCAACTAGTCAGAAAGTCTCGTCATAGTCAATTCCTTGTCTCTGACGATATCCCTTTGCCACCAACCTTGCCTTATAAGTGTCGATCCGTCCATCAGAACTGATCTTTCTCTTAAAGATTTACTTGTAACCGATGGGTACAATACCCTCGGGCAAGTCCTCCAAGTTCCAAACTTAGTTGGCGTACAAGGACTGGATTTCTGAGTTTACGACTTCTCGCCATTTCCCGGCTTCTGGGCCTTCTATGGCCTCCTGGTAGGTTTTAGGATTATCATCCTCATTATATTCTACCTTAGACTCACCTTCAGCGATATGTCCCACATATCGTTCGGGTAGTCTAGGTAATCTACCAGATCTACGAGGCTCATGTGTGTGTACTTGAACAGATTTAGGAACTGATATCTCATCTGATGATAATGCAGCTGTTTGGGGATCTGGAACCTCTTCCAGTACTATTTTACTCCCATTATCCTCCTAAAGAAGGTATTCCTCTTCCAGGAAGACAGCTTTCCTGGCGACAAACACCTTTTGTTCACTAGGATGGTAAAAATAGTATCCAAAGGTTTCCTTTGGATATCTCACAAAATTGCATTTATCAGTTCATGATTCCAGCTTGTCTAGATCATGCCTCTTTATATGAGCAGGACAACCCCAAACTTTAACATGTTTAAATTATGGTTTCCTGCCTTTCCGTATCTTATGTGGAGTAGAGGCCACACACTTGCTGTGTACTCTACTCAGTAGGTATGCTGCTGACTCTAGAGCATACCCCCAGAGGGACACTGGTAATCCCGAAAAGCTCATCAAGGATCGCACCATGTCCAACAAGGTGCGATTCCTCCTTTCTGATACGCCATTCATCTATGGTGTATATGGAGGGGTTAGCTGAGAAAGGATACCATTATCCTTTAAGAATTGTGTGAAATTAGTACTCAAGTATTCTCCTCCTCGATCTGATCGAAGAGCTTTAATACTATTTCCTAACTGCTTCTCTACCTCATTCTTGAACTCCTTGAACTTCTCAAATGCTTCTGACTTGTACTTCATTAAGTACACATAGCCGAATCTTGAGAAGTCATCGGTGAACGTGATGAAGTATGAGTAGCCACCTTTGGCTTGGGTGGACATGGGACCACATACATCCGAATATATTAGTTCTAGAATGTCCTTGGCACGTTCTCCATGTCCAATAAATGGAGATTTTGCCATCTTTCCCATAAGGCAGGATTCGCATGTCGCAAACGATTCATAATCGAATGCTGTTAAGTAACCATGCTTGTGCAACTTTTGCAACCTGCTTTCGCCAATGTGCCAAAGTCTACAATGCCACATATAGGCTTGGTTCACACAATTCTTGCTCTTCTTAAGAGCATTATAAATTTGAAGATTGTAATAAGAAACATCCAAAAGATATAGTCCGTTGACTAAAGATGCCGAAGTTATCGATTTATTACCATAATAAAGTGAACAACTTCTATTCTCAATAGTCAACCTATATCCTATCATGTCCAAACAAAATACTGATATGATGTTCTTTATTATACTAGGAACATAATAACAATCTTTTAATAGTAAGACGTCTCCTGATGGAAGCCTGAGGTTTGCTATCCCAACAGCAATCGCCGCAACTTTTGCGCCATTTCCTAGCCTCAATTCCACCTCATCTTGTCTCAGCTTGCGCTTACTTGTCAGCATCTACACATCATGACAGATATGAGAAGCACATCCGGTATCTAATACCCAATATGTAGAATCTCTAACTGATAAGTTGATATCTATCATATAGATATCTGAAGCTTCAGATAACTTCATTTTTCCATGAGCTTTATCGTTAAGGAACTCCTTGTAGTTCCTCTTCCAGTGACTATACTGCTTATAGCAGAAGCAGTCACCCTTTGCTACTCTTTCGTCTTCGTCCTTCGATCTTTTATCGTTAACTATCATCTCTGCTTCAAGGGCATCCAATGCTGATTCGGTAGGAGGATCAGCTTCAGGGACAAAGTCAATGTGTTCAGATCTGAAGACATTCTTCAGGTTTTTTAACCAATCCGAGTAGATCAGATAAGTCAAAAGGGCATCAAGTATGCCACGGAGTGGGTTATTCGACGACATAATTCCCTACAGGAGATAAGTAAAATCTATTTAGCAGCTGTTCAATTATTAAAAATAAAACAAGACATGGTCTTTTGTTCAAGTTTAACTCCCACTAATTCTCGACGGACTGTACAACCCTTAGTTATATAGAATGGAAGACGCCTGTGAGTGCTTAAAATGAGTGTGTGATTATCATGAAAAATCTATGTTGTTTAAGTACAAAATAAACCTATCAAAAAGAAACTAAGTGAAGTGATCGCCAGAAACTTTTGACTTAAAAGTTCCAAAAGAAAGAGTTTGATCGTCTACCTGTTTGAATGTGGGAGATGTTGAGCTCTTGATTCCCCTCCTTCAGCCGGCTGAAGAAAGAGAGCCCTTCCTTTTCCTTTGTTCTTGCTGGGATTGCTGTTGAGGATCGTCCAGAGTTCTTGTGATTTACTTGTTGATTTCCTTCCCTTTGATTCTTTCTAAGAAAAGAGAAATAGAAATGAAGAAACAACGATGAGAACTTAAGCAAAAGTAGTATCCATTCTAATCAGAGTTTTAAACATGCAACTAAATAGAGAACTCACTTGTTAGGATGGTCTTTGAAACTCCTTTATTAAATAGGTTTTGAAAATGATGCTAGTGTTGTGTGTTGCATGGAGTGATGTGATGAAGAATGTAGAATTATTGAAGATGTGAATATGCAAAAATGAATTGAAAAACTTATGCCGAGTGGATGAAGCCTTGAATTGGATGAAGAATGGATGAAGAAAGGACGCCGACTTCTGGAAACAGCAGCACTTCGGCGTTTGGACGTCGTTGCTTCGATCTTCAATTCGATATCGCCTCAATTCGAACTCTAATTCAACTCTGATTCTAACTTTTTTTTTTTTTTTACCCATTCAAGATGCAAGGTATTTATAGACTTCTTCTGCGTCCGCGAATTTACATGAAAAAATTTGGGATTTATCCATCTTAACCAACAGATAAATACAGATTAATTCATCTTTATCTGTGATTATTTAAAACGCGTCAACCATAATAGACGCCTTTCAGATTGATTAAGATAAAGATAAACATCCGGGAAAAACTTATCTTTATATGTATTAGCTAAAACGCGTCTACATGTATAGACGTTTTTTACACTAATTAAGATAAAGATAAACATCCGGAAGAGAAGTAGAAATAGCTTAGGAAACCTAAATTGCGTCGTGCCTTACAGACGCCTTTTAGCTAATTAATCAACTGATTAAAATTCAAATTTAAACGTTAGAATAAGAATAAACTCTAAATGGCATCCACACAGGTAGACGTCTTTTAGCCTTCTTCATATTTCAACTGAAATTTGCGTTAAAATCAATTTAATTGATTAACTTAAACATGTTTGTTTGATCCGACACTTTAAAAGATCAATAAAAATTAATCAATGATTAAATATCAGACCATTATGAGACATTATTATATGATATGAAATTTACTCGAAATGACGTCAAAATTAGCGTGTCTACAGCTGCCTCACCTTGACATCGTCTTTGCAAGGGAGTGAAATGAAATAGAATGTACTGAAAAGGTGATGCCAAGGTGTGATGAGACACGCTCTTAACATCACATGATTGGAATTTTTCTCGAAATCATCAACGAAGATAGCTCAAGGAGATCAATGGAATCAATCATGTCTGGATGAGGTAGACAAGAAAATAAAATAAGGTCGATCAACCTCCTCGGAATGGGAAGTACCCCAGGTCGTAGACACTGTAGGTTTCATCATGGGGAGCGTTTGCCAGCCAATGTGGACGTGCTGCAGCCACGATGGATCTTAAAAGAAAACAAGAAACATTGGATAATGAGTCCAAGAAAGGATAGAATTCCAAGGATATCTCAAACGAACCTCAAAGATAATCAAGATACTCAATTCAGAATGGAATATTTCATATCATGTTGAAATTATTTGATCAAAGGTCTGAAACTTAATCAATAATTAATCCTTATCACAATGATTTCAAAGTCCTACATGATGCATGCTGGGCTAAAAGAAAAATATAAAGTCAAATAAAATATAAATTAATCAAGGATAATATTGTTAAATTGTTATTAATGAGTCAAGACACCAACTTTTGTAATCCAGTGCTAAGCCGAAGCTCGTTTATCCACGCACCGTTTCACAAAAGATGGAACCATCATCCTCACTAATTAACAATCAAACGGCCTATCCGTGCGATTAAGAATTCTCTGGAATTATCACTGTTTTTGTTGTAGGGGAACTCAAATTCCAGTTTCATCAAAACCACAAGGTCCTTGATATGCTCTAATAAATACTTATCATATAGTAATGCAGATTAACTACATGAAATAATACAAGGGTAGAAATAACCGTCTTTTTAGCCACGGTCGGGACTTCATAAACTCCAATAGTGGGATCTTCTTGACATTTTCAGCTCTACTCAGGTTTTTCTTGAATTTCCTGCAATCAAAATCATTAATAATTCCAAACAAATATCAAAAACCATAGAATTTCGAGTGAATGACAGAAAGGCTGAAACGCGTCATGTCGAGCAGACGCCATTCAATGTTAAAACGCGTCGCTTATCCTCGACGCCTTTTACTCACAGAAACAGGTTCTTCTATTCGAATTCCAACTCTACCAATGCACATCCCTTTTCCAATTCGGAAAAGTCTTCCTAGGATCGCAATTCCTTCTATATAAAGACCATTAAGTCGTTCCCAAGCAATCCTACCATAATCCAAAGATTCTAGGTTGAGTTTTCTTCAAGGTTTCAAGGTTTTCCAAAGGTTTCCAAGCTTCCAAGCTTCAAGAAGGAAGAACTCCGAAAAAGAGGATGGGTTCTTCAAACAAGAAGATGAAGATGTCGCTGGAAAAGATTTCAGACGTGGAGAATCACCTCATCGGAAGGGATCCCAATCTTCAAGTAAGTTAAATCAACTTCCTTCTTCTTGTTCTTCATGTTCTTCAATTGATCTTGTTCTTCAAACTCTTCAATCCTTCCTTTTGTTTTCAGAATTACCCCATGTTTCCTGGCTCAAGGAAATTCACCTCTCTCCCTTGGGTTCGTAAACTTGCAAAAAATGTTAAGCTTTCCATGCAAGTTTTCATCTCCAAGTGAAATATTCAACGACTGGTGGTGCATGCCAAACACTACAAGAGTTCGAACGTAGATTGGGCGGCTATGGGTGCTTTGATCGAATGGTGGCATCCCCAAACTCATACGTTCTTCTTCCAAGACTTTGAGTGCACTATCCTTTTGGAGGAGGCGGAGCTTCTATTGGGTATCCCAAAGACCAAAGATAAGATGGCTTTAACAAGAGAGAAAATTACCGGTCAACAATTGTTGACATCAATCATGAAGGATCCTTTAGAAGCTAAAGGATGCCTTACCAAAAAGGGGATCAATCTTGCAAAGCTTGCTGAGTGGACTCTATACGAAATTGATGATCTAAGGGAGGACGAAGCGGAGGATGTGATGAAAGCTTTCGTCACATGCCTTGCCGATGCTCTATTCTTCCCTGCGCAGGACAACATCTTAGAAGATGATCAGGTCAGTGCTATCTGCGCGATCTTCGAAGGTAAATCCATTAGCACTGCACTCTTGGCGTATCTTTACAGCGGGCTTTCTGCGGCATCTGTGGGTCGTCCCCCCTATGGGTGCATGTTACTCTTTGCTCTGTGGGTTGAACTTCACTTTAAATTCGAGTACTGCAAGAAGATGCCTCCAAGACCGTCTCAAATTTACATGAATAGTCTGATCCACTGTATTGCCAACATCGTAAAGTTCAACGAGCACATGGTCAATAAAGTCCCAAAACTCAAGACCCGAGCCGACTGGAGGGAGTATCTGAAGCTTATGACATCTGATATATTTGACTCGTCTCCACTCGCTCTTGTTGGAAAGCCTGTTTGGGTGCGCCGTGCAGCGGGAGCAGATCTCAAGTTGATTGGGGCCACCGAGTTTGTGTTATACAATCCTCATCGGTGCCTTACTCAACTTAGCTTGAGCCGTCGTGAATTCCCCGAGTTCTCTTTCACATCCCCGATCAAGAAGCGTGCCTTGGAATCCGACGAGGATTATGAAGCTACAGAACTCATCACCACTTTGTGGAACCTTGGCTTCAGTTATCGTGTAAAATCCTCTAAAGATAGAGATAAATGATTTAAATTTCCATACCTCAAAGGTCTTTATGAAATTCTACCTTAAATGTCCTCTTTCTTTTCTCTTTTTCTTTATGATGTAATTAAAGATTTCATTGAATAAATAACTATTTTTCATGCCTTGAAACCTTTCCTTAACTTCCTGTGATGTGTTCATGATTTTTCTTTTAGTAAAAACTGGATTTTTCTTGAAAATATGACACTTCGGGTTCTGTTAATGCAAAACGCGTCTACTCAGAAAGATGCCTTTCAACCATAATTCATTTTTCAGAAATTCAATTTAATCCTCAAAAATCCTGATTTAACCTTAAATTGCGTCTACCAGCCAAGACGCCTTTCAATTCTCTCTCCTACTTTTTCCAGGATTCTGCCATTAATTCCGTGATTAATCTCCTAAAACGCGTCTGGAATCTCAGACGCCTTTCATCATCATGCTGCGTACGGCTCTGACCAGAATTGGCGGTAACCTGAAACGCGTCAGCACACGTAGACGCCTTTCAATCAATTTCAAACAGCTATCTTTACCGCCTCAACTTATGCGCCCTAAAACGCGTCTATCTGAGTCGACGCCTTTTAGCTTTCTGTTTATAGACCCGCGAAGCCCCCTTTTCTTCCTCACTTTTTCTCCTTTGCTTTTTCTCTCTTCAACCCTCCGAGCTCCGGCGATCTCATCTTCCTCTCTCTCAAAACTCCCTCCCCAAGCTCAATGGAACGCGGTGAAGGTTCCCGCAAGATCAAGACTTTGGCCAAGAGGCGGCGTAGGGCAGCTCGCGAGGAAGAAATCCCCGAGGAGGTGCGGGCCGTTCTCGCCGAAGTGGCGGCGTTCTTGGAGGAAGAAATCCCTCCACCGGCACCCGTGGCCATGGAGGAAGAAGAGGAGGGCGACCTCCACACGATAAGCTTCCTATGGAATGAATGGGATGAAGAAAAGAGGGGAGAAAGGGGTTCTTCAAAGAACCAGAAATCGGGTCTTAAAAGGCGTCCAGACCAGGTGACGCTATTCAAAAGGCGTCACCTCGGGATGACGCCTTTCAAGGCTAAATTCCGGATTTTAATTAGGTAGAAAATGAATCTTAATTGCGTCAAAACATGTTGACGTATTTTAAAAGACGTCTATATGTGTTGACGCCTTTCAAAAAAGAACTGTTTTTTTCTATTTTTATTTATTACTGACCCTATTTTTTTATGTTTTTATTTGCAGGGAGTGATGAGGTCCAGGATTAGCTGGGACTTAGTTGTAGGTGCATACCGGGGTCTCCCGGACATCCAGAAGGCGTGCCTACGCCGGATGGGGTTCGGTGAAGTCCTGGACATCGAGCCATTTTGGCTCGACCTTGTCCTGCTGCAGGCGCTTAGGGAGTGTTGGCACGTAGAGAGTCGGGCATTCCTAATGCCCTGGGGACATATGATCCCCACTCTATAGGATGCGGCCAGGATCATTGTCCTCAGGGTAGAGGGCCGACCGGTAAGTGGGGTGACTTACCCCAACTACCAGGGACTGACAGAGGCATTGCTAGGAATAAAAGTGTCCAGCCTAGGCAGAGAGTCTAGGATGGTCCCTAGGGTGGAGGTAGAGGCCGCCTTAGGACTAGAGGAGCCCCGGCGTCGGTCAGAAGAGACCCGGGAGGAGTTTAGGGATAGACTAGCCGAGTCGTCCTCCCTTGTATATTGTACTGACCCTAGTCAGGGGGAGGAGGTAGATAGGCAGCTTAGGGTCTTCCTAGTTTTCTTTTTTGGTCGGTTGCTCTTCGGTACGAAGGGCGACCATATTCATTGTAGATTCTTGTACTTGTTAGATGATTTAGACAGCCTAGGGGAGTATGCATGAGGTGCGGCCCTTCTGTCCCACCTGTTCGCCGATTTGTCAGCAGTCACACCGGACTGTGAGACTACCGTCAGCGGCTTCTCGCCGTTTCTCGAGGTATTAAATTGTTCATTATTTGTTTATGCAATGCAATGTGATGAAATGATTTTTTCTAACTTATATGTTCATGAATGCAGGTTTGGAGCTATCATTACTTCCCGCTCGGCAGAGCGAGGATTGCACGACCTGGGGCTGTCCCATTGGCCTGCCGTTGGTAGCCAATTGTAGACACCGCCCCCCAGCACCATCAGCTGACGGCCCTCCGCCGTCAATTCCTCGACTATCTAGAGCTTCTGGTGAGTTCTTAATTTATTCAATTTTATTCATTAAATGCAATCTTTTATTTATTAAATGCACGTTATTTATATGAATGCATCTAACTTATATGCAGGTGATCTGGCGCCCGTACCTGGGTATGGGCGAGGAGGGTCAGCCGTGGGTGACGGCTGGCAGGAGGAGGTTCGGCAGGTAGATGTGGCTGCATTGCATGAACGAGATTGAGCCCCTCCGCCTCCGGCTCGTGATGAGGACCCTGGGCCTCCACTAGGAATGGATCGATGAGGAGGTCCCGGAGGGCGTCGGGAGGAGCATGAGGGGCAAGCAAGCCCTCACCGACTGGCGTGCCAAGTTCCCCGAGCAGTACGAGGACTGGCACCGCCGAGGCGTACGGGTGGAGTCCCATGCGGAGAGTAGCGAGGCTTACCTCCAGCAGTATCGGGCCCACTACGCCGATCAGCTTCGGCTCCTCCGACCACTTGATGTAAGTATGCTTTTATGCGTCTTTAATTTTATTATTATCTTGATTTATATTTGTGAATGAATGTATATATGTGTGATATGCAGGATGCACGTGATGCGGTCATCATTGACCTCCGGACCCGCCTACACAATGCGGAGGCCCAGCTAGAGCAGGTCCAGAAGGAACTGTTCAATCTGGTATGTATGCATGTTTATGAATGGATGTTTTGATTAATTAATTATTTTGGCGATTAACACTGACGGTTGTCTTTTGGTGCAGCGAGCCGTCTACACCCAGGCGGCTCCCCCTGCCTATGGAGCTTCCTCATCCACTTCTTCTGCCACCCACGAGGCTACTCTGGTTGACCTCCAGAGCCAGCTCGCCTTCGCCATCCACCGAGCTTCCCTCGCAGAGGAGGATCGCGTTGCTCGGGTAAGTTCTTTCCCTTTGACTTTTGAACCTGATTTTGATTACTTGATCGCCTTGGACTAACAATGACTTCTCCTGTAGGTTGCTGAGCTTCATGAAGCCCTTCAGAGGGCTGAAGTGGATGCAGCTCGCGTTCGTGTTCTCGAGGAGCAGGTGGCTTGAGTTCGCGAGCTAGAGGAGCAGGTGGCTCGCCTCTCCACCGGGGATCTTCCTCGAGAGCTTTCGCACCTCCAGTCCCGACTGGGGTTCATTACCGAGGAGTGGGAGAGAGAGCGGCTGGAGCGGCAAAAGATGGATTCGGAGATGGCCTCCCTTCGAGTTCAGTTGGGCATTGCTGAGCACGAGCGCCGGAGTGTGGAGGAGAGGTACAGGCGTACTCGACAGCGTGCTCAGGAGCGTGGTTTGACGAGTGCTTTTACCGCTAGTGTCGCCATGTCTTCCGGCCAGGCAGGGCCGAGCGCAATGGGGCCACCTCCACTTCCCAGCCGAGGACCAGCGCCGGATGCGCCCGACGAGGCTCAGAGTCAGCTCGATGAGGGCGGAGGGGAGAGCCAGCCTTGAGGACTCATGTATTTTCTTTTCTTTCGTGTATCATGTACAAAAGAAACCTTTTGATAATATACATGAAACTTTTGGCCTCCAATCTCGCGTTCTTGTGTTTGCCTTGTGTCCTGCATGTCACTTAACAAACAGGTTAAGTATCTATTTAGGCTTAGCCCCTTGCCTGACCCAATAAGTGGTCAATCAATTTTTTTCCTTAAATGAATGGTCAAGGGGCATAGCCTTTATTAATAAAGGTAATAAGAATAAGCAAACTTAAGCAAAATGCAACATACAAGCAGACAAATGCTCACTGAAAATAAAAGGAATGAGACATACCAAGTGCAATAAGCAAATGCTAATATTTTTTTGTTGTTTTCAAATATCTTTTTTTTTTTGGTTTTGAAATATGTATATTTTTTTTGGTTTTTTTTTTTGGACATATGTATTTTTTTATTTATTTTTGACATATGTATTTTTTTTCGGGCTTTTGAAATATATATATTTTTTGGAATTTTGAAATATGTATTTTTTTTGGGATTTTGAAATATGTATTTTTTTGGGATTTTGAAATATGTATTTTTTTGGGTTTTTGACATATGTATGTGAACTAAAAGACCAGCATGATACTCAGAACAAAAGATCATATTCATTTATGAACTTAATTTTTCAAATTATTCTTCAACAATTTAACTTAAACCCATCGTGTTTGAACTTGTGTTTCCATTCGTGATCCCATTTGATGATTTGACCCTTAGTCAATCTAAGTCATTCCTTAAGTTTGGAGTACGCCTCTTTATAAAGAAAGGAAGAATAAGTTTAGAAAGCCCATGAGAAGGTTCCGGAGACCTAAAAAGATATTCCTTTCCTACCCTAGTATCCGTTGGGGTTCGGTCATTTTCTTTCCGGGGTATTTATCGACCTTGCGTTCCCTTTCATTTCATTTTATGGCCTTGATGTAACGTTTGTAATGTAATGGCCTTTTGATTTGACATTTGGATTTTGCCTTTGCTTTGGCTTTTTTTTCTTTTGTTTAGGACGGATCTCCCCCTTTTTTTTATGACGGCCTCCTACTAAGATGGCGGGTATTCTTGGTAGTCTATTCTAAGCCTCGTTCCGACATCATGGGCCGAGTGTAAAACAAATTTTTGTTTTAAAAAGGAATGATTTGTACTTTACACTTTTAGTCAAGCTTTCGGTATTCCTTAGGATTTGGCATCTCTTGTTACTCACGAATCAAACGTGTCAGTGTGTATAGTAATGGGTTTGGAATTAAATTATCCAGACTAATAAGGAAATTTGAGTTTATAAATTTTCTGATTCCACTGGTCTTAGTACCATGCTGATCGAACGTAAGGGTAGTATTTCTTGAGATGTAAACCATTCCAGGGATGAGTTAGCTCTTCTCCTTCTGCATTGACAAGACGGTAAGCATTACCAGGAAAAGCGTGCGATATAACATAAGGTCCTTCCCTGTTGGGTTGGAGCTTAGAACGCGGACCACCAGGTTTTACAAAAATCTTTTTGACGACCATTTCACCGACTTTGAACTTACGTTCAATGACTTTCTTTTGATAAAAACGTGCTAGTCTATTTTGATAAACTTTCGCATGATTAGCGGCTGACCATCTTCTCTCGTCTAAGAGTTCCAATTGAGCAAGGAGTGCTGAACGGTGTTCATCAATAGAAAATTCCTTATTCAATTGTATTCTTAATGACGGTATAAGGATCTCGTATGGAACTACCGCCTCCATTCCAAATGTTAAGGAATAAAGAGTTTGCCCAGTGGGCGTGCGGATTGAAGTTCGATAGGCCCATAGAGCCTCAACTAATTTTTATGGCCAGTCTGCAAATTTGTCAGATTTGCACGTCTTTTTGATGATTTTTATCAAAGTCTTATTAGTTGCCTCTGCTTGGCCATTGGCTTGTGGGTAATAAGGAGATGAATGATGCAATGTAATTCTATACCTGTTGCAGAGGTCCTTCAATTCTTGTGACACGAACTGCGGTCCGTTGTCGGTGACGATGGTGCTTGGAATTCCAAATCGGGTGATGATGTTCTTCATGATGAACTTGCAGACGGTTGATGCTTTGACTTCCACGTACGCTTCGGCTTCTGCCCACTTGGTGAAGTATTCCGTTGTCGTGGGAATGAAAGATTTTTGCTTGATACTGGAATTTGGATTACCAAGGGGTCCAATGATGTTGAAAGCCCACATGGAGAAAGGCCATGGGGAAGAAACAGGATGGAGTGAAGATGCAGGAGAATGAATTTTGTCAGCGTGAAGTTGGCACTTAGCACACCTACGGACATACCCTACACAGTCTTCTTCCATGATTGGCCAGTAAAATCCTTGTCTGAGGATCTTCTTTGCTAGCATCTGTCCATTGACATGGCCACCACGAACTCTACTATGAGCTCCTTCCATAACCTTCCAAAGCTCATCTTCGTCTAGACATCTCAGAAGAACTCCATCAAAACCTCTCTTGTACAGTGCTCCTCCAACTAGGGTGTATCATTGAGCAACTCTCCTGATAGCTCTCTTCTCCTCAGTTGTAGCTTCTTCAGGATATGATTGATCTTCACAATATTTGGCAATTTCATAATACCATGGCTTATGTTCATCATCCATCTCTTTTAACAGCTCCATCAACATGATTTCTCTCTTTTCCACGATATCTCCGTCTTTGACTTTCTTCAGCAACTTCTCCTTAGTTCTAAGAAATGAAGGGTCTTTCACGGCGGGTGAGAGACGCCTATGAACTATGATTGATTCGAATTGTCTGGTGATTGAAAAATCAAGAGAAGATGTCAATGAAGCTAGAGCGTCAGCTAAGATGTTCTGATTCCTAGGGACATGGACAAAGATCAATTTCGTGAAAAGCTTTGAATAAGCAGAAGTAAGTTCTTGATAAGGCTTGAGCTTGGGATCAAGAGTTCGATACTTGGTCAGCAATTGACGAAGAATCAGTTGACTATCACCTACAATCCTGAGTTTAGTGGCACCATGGAAATGAGCAGCCTCGAGGCCAGCAAGGAGTGCCTTGTATTCAGCTATATTGTTGGTGACTGAAAAGTCAAGCTGAAAGGCTTGTGGAATGGTGACACCTTCAGGTGATAACAGAACGATACCGATCCCCTTTCCATGAGAATTCAGAGCTCTGTCAAAATGCAGAGTCCACATATCATCTCTAATTTGATTTACGGACATCAGTTCCTCATCCGGAAACTCTGATCGCACTGGATCAAATTGAGGAAGGAGATGATGAGCGAGATGTTCTGCTATGGCATAATCCTTGATCGCTTTCTACTGAATGTAAATGATATCTAATTGAGATAGAAAGCTTTGCCATCGCGCTAACCTATCAGTAAGAACAGATTTCTCCAGAAGAAATTTGATCGGATTCATTCTAGCGATGAGATGGACTTCATGGGTCAGAAAATAATGCTTCAATTTCTGAACAACCCAGACCAATGCTGCACATGTTTTCTCCATCGCCGTGTATCTCTGTTCAGCGGGGTTGAGAAGTTTAGAGAGATAATAGGCTACCCTCTCCTTTCCTTCTTCATCCTCTTGTGCTAGGACAGCCCCCACTGCATCATCCAGGACAGAAATGTAAAGTATCAATGGTTTGCCTAGAGATGGTGGTCTCAAAACAGGAGGACTTGCTAAATAGTTCTTTAATCCATCGAATGCCTCCTGACACTTATTGTCCCAATTGAATTTGACTCTCGGCTTGGTAAGCTCGTAAAACGGCTTACACCTTTGTGAGTGCTGGGAGACAAAACGACGAATAAATTGCAACCTCCCGATTAATCCTCTCAACTCCTTCAAGTTTTTGGGAGGTGGCATTTCTCTGATAGCCTTCGCCTTGTTGGGATCGATCTCAATTCCCCGTTTGCTGACAATGAATCCAAGTAGTTTTCCTGAAGAAACCCCGAATACACATTTCTTGGGGTTCATCTTTAACTGATACTCTCTCGATCTCCCTAATACCCTTGCCAGAACTTTGGCATGCTCAGCCTTTGTCTTAGATTTAACCAATAAATCATCCACATACACTTCCAGATCTATGTGCATCATGTCATGAAATATTGCCATCATAGCCCTCTGATAAGTGGCTCGAGCATTCTTTAATCCAAATGGCATGACGACATAGCAGTATGTTCCCCAAGGTGTAGTGAATGACGTTTTCTCTTGATCTTCTTCTGCTAACTTGATCTGGTTGTATCCTGAAAATCCATCCATAAATGATAAGGTCTCATAGCCAGCAGTATTGTCAATGAGTACGTCAATATGAGGCAATGGAAAATCATCTTTAGGACACGCCCGGTTCAGATCGCGGAAGTCAATGCAAATTCTGACCTTCCCATCTTTCTTCATGACCGGGACTATGCTGGCCACCCATTGCAGATAGAGGACAACTCTAATAAATTTGGCTTTATGTAATTTGTCGACCTCTTCCTTCATCTTTAGAGCCATTTGTGGGTGGAATCGCCTTAATTTCTGCTTGACCGGACTAGCTCCATCCTTTAATGTCAACCTGTGTTCAACTAAAGACGAGTCTAACCCCGGCATATCTTCATAACTCCAGGCAAAAGTATCCTTATAGTCCTTAAGTACTTGTACCTTTGCCTTCTCATCCTCTGTAGAAAGATTTTTACTGACGAGGACAACCTTAGGTTCGTCTTTTAGTCCCTAAATTGATTTCTTTGGTGGGCTCTTCTACGGCAGCTGAGGGATCATCGAATCTCTTCACTCCACTGGCATATGCCTCAGCCGCGTCCTCGTCATCTTCCTCATTTTCAATAATGGGGTCTTTCTCATGTACTAACTCATACACCCCATACCCATCATTGACTGACTCATCGTTCATACAATCTTCTGGCATCTGAATCGGATTTTCTAAAAACTGAGGGATTAAGGAGCAAGAAAAGCATCTATCAGCTAAGTCCTGGAGGTATCTATCTGGAATTCGCCTACCCTTAGACTTCCAAGATTTCCTAACTTGACTAACCTGCCTAGAACTAGACTGCCTAACTTCACTAAACTCCCTATTATAACCTAACGAAGATGAAGCAGGATGGAAATCCTGGGATACAAGTGGAAATACAGGAGAATCCTCCGGAGGGGAGGGGCAGAGTAGATTTAGGAGAGAATCTTGACCGAAGGACCCGCGCAATGGGGTGTAATCGGACAAGTAAGAAGTTTCCTCAATGAGGTTCTGGGATGAATTTGTTGCCAAATTGGCATTTTTTTTTGGACTGTAGAGGAGTTAAGTATAAAACATGAATGAATACAAATAGAAGGAGAATTAGATGGAGGAAGTGGCACCAGGACCAAGGGGTTAGGGGGATCATACAGCAGTATGTCCCAGATCAAATCATACATCCTCTCTAGATCGAGAGGAGGTGGTGGAATGAGGTCCCGAGGGGACAGAGTAATCATAACGGGCGGAGCCCGTAGAATATCTTCAATAATGACCCGCGACCAAGTCTGGGTCATGAGCAATGTGCGAAACAGAGTATGGAACATGAAAACATAAGAAGGATATGTCCCCCTCCAGAGCAGATATGTGGTGTAGCCAGCTTCATAGGGGTCATCTGGCTCCCCTTCATCGATCTCTTCCGACAGCAATATCCGCTTGTCAAAGATAGCACCAGGACTTTCGATCAGCTCATCAATCTGCGGCGGCCACTTGGGTTATGCATGATCTAGAAACAGTTTATTCAGTACAATGTAAAGGTCTCTCAGATCGAACCACCTGTACCATTCACATTCAGGATCATGGAATTTTCTCCTCTTCATAGGCCGCAGAGCCTCCAAGGACTGGTACGTGAGTAGTTACGAGCAATGCCTGGCCAGGTCTCTCCCATATATATCATGGAGGTCAAAACACGAAGTAATGAGCACCGTGTTGTCGTGGCTAATTATGGGCCCCTTTACAAAATGTGTATACAAGGTCCATGTTAGGGGATCCCGGCCTTCCTTGGGTGGTGTAGACATTGTCTCCCAGACTTTCTGACCATCTTCATTCTCTGCTTGCTGAACAATGTCTTGTTTCAGTTTTCTTGGCCTATAGCCCAGGCCGCTTCCAGGTGCTCCTTGGTGATCTTTGACAGGAGTGGTCCTGCCTTGTAATTGTGTGCTCAAACCTCTTCCAAGCTGATAACCGCTCTTCATCATAATTCTCCATCCTGGGGTACTCATGCACTTCCCCCTTTTTATGGCACTTAACGGGTAAGAAGAAATAGTGGTAGTTTTCAGAGGATCAGCCACTAGATGGTACACCTGTAATATCGACAGAAAAGGTTGTCAGCCAGGTAAAGAAGCAGCTTTGATATTCAAGGTATGAGCAGCAACAAGGATCGGCATGCTCGTTACTTTAATGATTCGTCCTTTAAAGGGAAATTTGAGGCATTGGTGATTCGTGGAAGGAATCGCCTCGAGAGTTTTTATGTAAGGACGACCCAAAATGGCATTCAAAGAAGGGTCGATTTCCAGAATGTGAAATTCGACCTCAGCATGACTTACATGGCCTAGCTCTACTTTCAAATAAACCATTCCCAGAGGGGAATGGGTGGAATTATCATATGCTGTCACAGAGATGGGGCTAGGCAACCATTTTTCTTTGGGCACACCGCACAGCTCCAGGGTCTTCGGAGGTAAAACATTGATTGAAGCCCCTGTGTCAACCAGGCATGTATCCACGGCCTTCTTGCAGATGTTGACCGTGATGCTCAGAGCCATGCTTCTGGCTGCCGGCGGTGTGAGTGCTTAGAATGATCGTGTGATTAACATGAAAAAAACTATGTTGTTTAAGTGCAAAATAAAGCCTATTAAAAACAGAAACTATGTGAAGTGATCGCCAGAAACTTTTAACTAAAAAGTTCCAAAAGAAAGTTTGATCGCCTACCTATTTAAACGCGGAAGATATTGAGTCCTTGATTCCCCTCCTTCAGCCGGCTGAAGAAAGAGAGCCATTTCTTTGTTCTTTGTTCTTTATTGTTGCTGTTGAATTTGAAGTTGAGGATCGTCAAGAGATTCTTGTGACTTCGTGCTTGATTTACTCCTTTTGATTCTCCTTTGCTCCGTTACAAGAAAATGGAAAGAGAAATGAAGAAACAACGATGAGAACTTTAAGTAGAAGCAGTATCCATTATAATCATAGTTTTAAACATGAAACTAAACAGCAAACTTACTTGTTTAATGGCTTTTGAAACCCCTTAATCAAATAGGTTTTGGAAAGAATGATGTTGTGATGTGTGTTGCATGAAGTGATGATGCAATATTAATGAAAATGTAAATGAAAATGCAGAAATGAAAAATTTATGCCGAATTGGATGAAGCCTTGAATTGGATGAAGAATGGACGCCGACTTCTGGAAACAGCAGCGCTTCGGCGTTTGGACGTCGTCGCTTCAATCTTCAATCACTAACTCTGATTCTAACTTCTCTCTTCTCTTTTTTTTTTTCTTTTCAAGATGCAAGGTATTTATAGACCTTTTCTGCGTCCGCGGCTTTACATGAAAAAATTTGGGATTTATCCATCTTAGCCAACAGATAAATACAGATTAATTTATCTTTATCTCTAATTATCTAAAACGCGTCCAGAATGACTGACGCCTTTCAGATTAATTAAGATAAGAATAAACATCCGAAAAACTTATCTTTATCTGTATTAGCTAAAACGCGTCTACATGTGTAGACGTCTTTTACACTAATTAAGATAAGGATAAACATCTGGAAGAGAAGTAGAAATAGTTTAGGAAACCTAAAACGCGTCAACTCATACAGACGCCTTTTAGCTAATTAATCAACTGATTAAAATTCAAATTTAAACGTTAAAATAAGAATAAATTCTAAATGGCGTCCACACAGGTAGACGTCTTTTAGACTTCTTCATATTTTAACTGAAATTTGAGTTAAAACCAATTTAATTGATTAACTTAAACATATATGTTAAACCCGACACTCAAAAAGATCAATAAAAATTAATCAATGATTAAATATCAGACCATTCTGAGGCATTATTATATGATATGAAATTTACTCGAAATGACGTCAAAATTAGCGTGTCTACAGCTGCCTCACCTTGGCATCGTCTTTGCAAGGGAGTGAAATGAAATGGAATGTACTGAAAAGGTGATGCCAAGGTGTGATGAGACACGCTCTTAACATCACATGATTGGAATTTTTCTCAAAATCATCAATGAAGATAGTTCAAGGAGATCAATGGAATCAATCCTGTTTGGATGAGGTAGACAAGGAAATAAAATAAAGTCGATCAACCTCCACGGAGTGAGAAGTATCCCAGGTCGTAGACACTGTAGGTTTCATCATGGGGAGCGTTTGCCAGCTAATGTGGACGTGCTGCAGCCATGATGGATCTTAAAAGAAAATAAGAAATATTGGATAAAGAATCCAAGAAAGGATAGAATTCCAATGATATCTTCAAGCGAACCTCAAAGATAATCAAGATACTCAATTCGGAATGGAATATTTTATATCATGTTTGATTTTATTTAATTAACGGTCTGAAACTTAATCAGTAATTAATTCTTATCACAATGATTTCAAAGTCCTATATGATGCATGCTGGACTAAAAGAAAAATATAAAGTCAAATAAAATATAAATTAATCAAAGATAATATTGTTAAATTGTCATTAATGAGTCAAGATACCAATTCTTGTAATTCAGTGTTAAGCCGAAACTCGTTTATCCACGCATCGTTTCACAAAAATGGAACCATCGTCCTCACTAATTAACAATCCAACGGCCTATCCGTGCGATTAAGAATCTTCTGGAGTTATCACTGTTTTTGTTGTACGGGAACTCAAATTCCAATTTCATCAAAACCACAAGGTCCTTAATATACTCTAGTAAATACTTATCATATAGTAATGATGATGCACAATGAATTACATGAAAGGAGTATAAGGGTAGAAATAACCGTCTTTTTAGCTACAGTCGAGACTTCATAAATTCCCACAGTGGGATCTTCTTGATATTTTGAATTCTCTGATTTCCTGCAATCAAAATCATTAATAATTCCAAACAAGTATTCAATTTAAACTACAAAAACCACATAATTTCTGGTAAATCATAGAAAAGCTAAAACGGGTCGTGTCGAGCAGACGCCATTCAATGTTAAAACACGGCAGTGCTCCTCGACGCCTTTTACTCAAAGAAACTGGTTTCTGGTTGTTCTCTATTCGAATTCCAACTCTATCAATGCACATCCCTTTTCCAATCCGGAAAAGTCTTTCTAGGATCGCAATTCTTTCTATATAAACACCCTTAGGTTGTTCCCAAGCAATCCTACCATAATCCAAAGATCCTAGGTTGAGTTTTCTTCCAAACTTTCAAGGTTTCTTCAAAGTTTCCAAGGTTTCCAAGCTTCAAGAAGGAAGAACTCCGAAAAAGAGGATGAGTTCTTCAAACAAGAGGATGAAGATGTCCCTAGAGAAGATTTCAGACGTGGAGAATCACCTCAACGGAAGAGATCCTAATCTTCAAGTAAGTTAAATCAACTTCCCTTCAATTCTTCTTCTTGTTCTTCGTGTTCTTCATGTTATTCTTCATGTTCTTCGTCTTTTGTTTTCAGAATTACCCCATGTTTCCCGGCCCAAGGAAGTTCACCTCTCTCCCTTGGATTCGTAAACTTGCAAAAAGTGTTAAGCTTTCCATGCAAGTTTTCATATCCAAGTGGAATCTTCAAGGTTTAGTGGTGCTTGCCAAAAATTACAAGAGTGCGAACGTAGATTGGGTGGCTATGGGTGCCTTGATCGAGTGGTGGCATCCCCAAACTCATACGTTCTTCTTCCAAGACTTCGAGTGCACAATCCTTTTAGAGGAGGCGGAGCTTTTATTAGGTCTCCCAAAGACCAAAGATAACAAAGATAAAATAGTTTTAACAAGAGAGAAAATCACCGGTTAACAATTGTTGACATCAATCATGAAGGATCCTTCAGAGGCTAAAGGATGCCTTACCAAGAAGGGAATCAATCTTGCAAAGCTCGCTGAGTGGACTCTATATGAAATTGATGATCTAAGGGAGGATGAAGCGGAGGATGTGACGAAAGCTTTCGTCACATGCCTTGCCGGTGCCTTGTTCTTCCCTGCGCAAGATAACATCTTAGAAGATGATCAGGTCAGTGCCATTTGCGCAGTCTTTGAAGGTAAATCCATTAGCACTGCACTCTTGGCATATCTTTACAGTGGGCTTTCTGCGGCATCTTTGGGTCGTCTTCCTTATGGGTGCATGTTACTTTTTGCTCTGTGGGTTGAACTTCACTTCAAGTTTGAGTACTGCAAGAAGAGGCCTCTGAAACCATCTCAAATTTTCTTGAATAGTCCAATTCATTGCATTGCTAATATTGTAAAGTTCAATGAGCACATGGTCAACAAGGTTCCAAAGCTCAAGATCCGGGCTGACTGGAGAGAGTATTTGAAGCTCATGACATCCGACATATTTGACTTGTCTCCACTCGCTCTTGTTGGAAAGCCTGTTTGGGTGCGCCGTGCGACGGGAGTGGATCTCAAGTTGATTGGAGCCACCGAGTTCGTGTTATACAACCCACATCGGTGCCTTACTTAACTTAGCTTAGGCCGTCGTGAATTCCCTGAGTTCTCCTTTACACCCCCGATCAAGAAGCGTGCCTTGGAATCCGACGAAGATTATGAAGCCATAGAAATCATTACTACCTTATGGAACCTTGGCTTTAGTTACCGTGTAAAATCCTCTAAAGATAGAGATAAAGGATTAAAATTTCCTTACCTTAAAAGTCTTCATGAAAGTCTTCCTTAAATATCCTCTTTCTCTTTTTGATTTGATGTAATAAAGGATTTCATTGAATAAAGAATTATTTTTCATGCCTTGAAATCTTTCCTCAACTTCTTGTGATGTGCACATGATTTTTCCTTAAGTAAAAACTGGGCAATTCGGATTTTGTTAAATGTAAAACACGTCCATTCAGACAGACGCCTTTCAACCATAATTCTTCTTCAAAAACCTGATTTAAACGTTAAATTGCGTCTGTAACTCTTGACGCCTTTCAATTATCTCTCCTACTTTTTCCAAGATTCTGCCATTAATTCCGTGATTAATTGCCTAAAAAGCGTCTACAGTGTAAGCCGCCTTTCATCATCATCCTCTGTACAGCTCTAACAGTAATCTGAAACGCGTCAGCATAAGTGGACGTCTTTCAATCAGTTTCAAACACCTGTCCTTGCCGCCTCAACTTATGGGGCCTAAAACGCGTCGTTAGGAGTCGACGCCTTTTAACCTTTCGTTTACAGACCCGCGAAGGCCCCCTTTCTTCCTCACTTTTCACAAACTCTCTCTCTCTCTTCACCTCCGGCGATCTCCGAGCTCCGGCGATCACCCTCTCTTTATGGAACGCGGCGAAGGCTCTAGGAAGATGAAAGCCTTGGCCAAGAGGCGGCGAAGGCATGAGGAAGAAGCTCCCGAGGAGGTTTCGGCGGTGCTAGCCGAAGCCGCGGCATTTTTGGAGGCGGAGATCCCTCCACCGGCGCCCGTGGCAATGGAGGAAGAAGAGGAGGGCGACCTCCACACGGTAAGTTCCCTATGAGATGAATGGGATGAGAAAAAGGGAGGAGAAAAACGGGGTTCTTCAAGAACCCGGAATCGGGTCTTGAAAGGCGTTCAGACCAGGTGACGCCATTCAAAAGGCGTCACACTGAGCTGACGTCTTTCAAGACTAATTCCGAATTTTTAATTAGGTAGAAAATAAATTTGAATTACGTCAAGGCATGTTGACGTGTTTTGAAAAACGTCTATATGTGCTGACGCCTTTCAAAACAGAACTGTTTTCCTGTTTTTTTATTCATTACTGACCCTATTTTTATGTTTTATTTGCAGGGAGTGATGAGGTCCAGGATTAGTTGGGACCTAGTGATAGGTGCCTATAGGGGACTCCCGGACTTCCAGAAGGCGCGCCTGCGCCGGATGGGGTTCGGTGAGGTACTAGATATCGAGCCATTTTGGCTCGATTTGGTCCTGCTGCAGGCGCTTAGGGAGCGTTGGCACGCAGAGAGTTGGGCATTCCTAATGCCCTGGGGACATATGATCCCCACTTTAGAGGATGTGGCCAGGATCACTGGCCTCAGGGTAGAGGGCCGACCTGTGAGTAGGGTTACTTACCCCAACAACCTGGGATTAGCAGAGGCTCTACTAAGGATAGAGGTATCTAGCATAGGTAGAGAGTCCAGGATGGTCCCTAGGATAGAAGTAGAGGCAGCCTTAGGATTAGATGAGCCCCGACGTCGGTCTGATGAGACCCGGGAGGAGTTTAGGGATAGGTTAGCTGAGTCATCTTCCGCCGTCTACTGTAGCGACCCTAGTCAGGGGGAGGAGGTAGATAGGCAGCTTAGAGTTTTTCTAGTTTTCTTCTTTGGTCGGTTGCTCTTCGGTACGAAGGGCGACTACATTCACTGTAGATTCCTTTACTTGTTAGATGATCTAGATAACTTAGGAGAGTATGCTTGGGGTGCGGCCCTTCTGGCCCACCTCTTCGCTGATTTGTCTGCGGTCACGCCGGACCGTGAGACCACCGTCAGCGGCTTTTCCCCATTCCTTCAGGTATTAAGTTGTTTCATTATTTGTTTATGCGATGCAATATGATATGATGCTTTACTAACTTATATGTTCATGAATGCAGGTGTGGAGCTATCACTACTTCCCACTTGGCAGAGTGCGGATTGCAAGACCCGGAGCTGTCCCATTGGCCTGCCGTTGGCAGCCAATCATGGACACGGCCCCACAGCATCACCAGCTGACGGCCCTCCGCCGTCAGTTCCTGGATTATCCAGAGTTACTGGTAAGTTTTTAACTTGTTCAATTAAATGCAATCTTTTATTCCTTAAATGCAAGTTATTTACATGAATGCACTTAACCTATATGCAGGTGATCTGGCGCCCGTACCTTGGTATGGGCGAGGAGGGTCAGCCGTGGGTGACGGCCGGCAGGAGGAGGTTCGGCAGGCAGATATGGCTGCACTGCCTTAACGAAAACGAGCCCCTCCGCCTCCGGCTTGTGATGAGGACCCTGGGCCTCCACCAGGAGTGGATTGACGAGGAGGTCCCGGAGGACGTCGGGAGAAGCATGAGGGGCAAGCAAGCCCTCACAGACTGGCGTGCCAAGTTCCCAGAACAGTACGAGGACTGGCACCGCCGAGGCGTACGGGTGGAGTCCCGGGCGGAGAGTAGCGAGGCCTACCTCCAGCAGTACCGGGCCCACTACGCCGATCAGCTGCGGCTCCTCTGACCACTCGATGTAAGTATGCCTTTATGCATCTTCAATTTTATTATTATCTTGATTTATGTTTGTGAATGAATGTATGTATGTGTGATATGCAGGATTCACGTGACGCGGTCATCATCGACCTCCGGGCCCGCCTACATGATGCGGAGGTCCAGCTCGAACAAGTCCAGAAAGAGTTGTTTGATCTGGTATGTATGCATGTTTATGGATGCATGTTTTAATTAATTAATTGTTTTGGCGATTGACACTGACGGTTGTCTGTTGGTGCAGCGAGCCGTCTACACCCAGGCGGCTCCCCCTGCCGTTGGGGCTTCATCTTCTTCCTCATCTGCCTATGATGCTGCTCTGGCTGACCTCCAGAGCCAGCTCGCTTCTGCCATCCACCGGACTTCTCTTGCGGAGGAGGACCGGGTTACTCGGGTAAGTTCTTTGTCTTTGACTCCTGAATTTGATTTTAATTATTTGATTGCCTTGGACTAACGATGGCTTTTCCTTCAGGTTGCTGAGCTTCAGGAAGCCCTTCAGAGGGCTGAAGCGGAGCTGGAGCGTTCTCGTGCTGCAGCTGCTCGTGCTGAAGCCGATGCGGCGCAAATCCGGTCTCTGGAGGAGCAGGTGGCCCGACTCTCGACTGGAGATCTTCCTCGAGAGCTTTCACACCTCCAGTCTCGACTGGGGTTCATTACCGAGGAGCGAGAGTGGGAGCGGCAGGAACGACAGAAGATGGATTCAGAGATGGCTTCCCTCCGAGTTCAGTTGGGCATTGCGGAGCATGAGCGCCGGAGTGTAGAGGAGAGGTATAGACGTGCTCGACAGCGTGCTCAGGAGCGTGGTCTGACCAGTGCTTTTACTGCCAGTGTCGCCATGTCTTCCGGCCAGGCAGGGCCGAGCACGATGGGGCCACCTCCACCTCCCAGCCGAGGACCAGTACCGGACGCACCTGACGAGGCCCAAAGCCAGGTTGATGAGGGCGGAGGGGAGAGCCAGCCTTGATGGCTTATGTATTTTTTTTTTATTTTTTTTATGTATCATGTACAAAACACCTTTTGATGATATACATGAAATCTTTTGGGCTCCAATCTTGTGTTCCTGTGTTTGTCTTGTATCCTGTACATCACTTAACAAAAGGGTTAAGTATCTATTTAGGCTTAGCCCCTTGCCTGACCAAATAAATGGTCAATTAATTTTTTCCTTCAATAAATGGTCAAAGGGCATAGCCTTTATCAACAAAGGTAATCAAACTATAAACATACTTGAGCAAAATGCAACATGCAAGCAAACAGATGCTCACTGAAAATAAAAGGAATGAGTCATGCCAAATGCAACAAGCAGATGCTAAATGAAATATTTTTGTTGTTTTGAAATATTCATTTTTGTTTGGGTTTTGAAATATATGCTTTTTTTTATTTTGGCATATGTATTTTTTTTGGATTTTTGACATATGTATTTTTTTTTGGATTTTTGACATATGTATTTTTTTGGATTTTTGACATATATATTTTTTTGGAAATTTTGACTAATAGATCAGCATGGTATTTAGATCAAAAGATCATATTCATTTACTAACTTAATTCCCAAATTGTTCTTTAACAACTTAACTTAAAATCCATCGTGTTTGAACTTGTGTTTCTATTCGTGATCCCATTTGATGATTTGACCCTTAGTCAATCTAAGCCATTCCTTAAGTTTGGAGTACACCTCTTTAGAAGGAAAAGATGAATAAGTTTAGAAAGCCCATGAGAAGGTTCCGGAGACTTAAAAAGATGTTCCTTTCCTACCCTAATATCCGTTGGTTCGGTCATTTTCTTTCCGGGGTATTTATCGACCTTGCGTTCCCTTTTATTTCATTTCATGGCCTTGATGTAACGTTTGTAATGTAATGGCCTTTTGATTTGACATTTGGCTTTTGCCCTTTTCCTTTTGCTTTTCTATTTTCTTTTTTTCTTTGGGACAGATCTCCCCCATTTTTTTATGACGGCCTCCTACTAAAATGGCGGGTATTCTTGGTAGTCTATTCTAAGCCTCGTTCCGACATCATGGGCCGAGTGTAAAACAGAACTTTTGCTTTAAAACGAATGACTTGTACTTTACACTTTCAGTCAAGCTTTTGATATTCCTTAGGACTTGGCATCTCTTGTTACTCACGAATCAAACGTGTCAGTGTGTGTAGTGATGTGTTTGAAGTTAAAATTATCCAGACTAATAAGGAAATTTGAGTTTATAAATTTTCTGATTCCACTGGTCTTTATACCATGCTGATCGACTCTTTAACCTAAAGATAGTATTTCTTAAGATGTAAGCCATTCCAGGGATGATTTAGCTCTTCTCCTTCTGCATTAACAAGACGATAAGGATTACCAGGAAAAGCGTGCGATACAACATAAGGTCCTTCCCAGTTGGGTTGGAGCTTAGAACGTGGACCACCAGGTTTTACAAAAATCCTTTTGACGACCATTTCACCGACTTTGAACTTACGTTCAATGACTTTCTTTTGATAAAAACGTGCTAGTCTGTTTTGATAAACTTGTGCATGATTAGCGGCTGACCATCTTTTCTCGTCTAAGAGTTCCAATTGAGCAAGGAGCGCTGAACGGTGTTAATTAATGGAGAATTCCTTATTCAATTGTACTCTTAATGACGGTATAAGGATCTCATATGGAACTACCGCCTCCATTCCAAATGTTAAGGAATAAGGAGTTTGCCCGGTGGGCATGCGAATTGAAGTTCGGTAGGCCCATAGAGCCTTACCTAATTTTTCTGGCCAGTCTGCAAATTTGTTAGATTTGCACGTCTTTTTGATGATTTTTATCAAAGTCTTATTAGTTGCCTCTGCTTGGCCATTGCCTTGCGGATAATAAGGAGAGGAATGATGCAATGCAATTTTATACCTGTTGCAGAGGTCCTTCAATTCTTGTGACACGAACTGCGGTCCGTTGTCGGTGACGATGGTACTTGGAATTCTAAATCGGGTGATGATGTTCTTCATGATGAACTTGCAGACGGTTGATGCTTTGATCTCCACGTACGCTTCAGCATCTGCCCACTTGGTGAAGTATTCCGTTGCCGTGAGAATGAAAGATTTTTGCTTGATGCCGGAATCTGGATTACCAAGAGGTCCAATAATGTCGAAAGCCCACATGGAGAAAGGCCATGGGGAAGAAACAAGATGGAGTGAAGATGCAGGAGAATGAATTTTGTCGGCGTGAAGTTGACACTTAGCACACCTACGGACATATCCTACACAGTCTTCTTCCATGGTTGGCCAATAAAAGCCTTGTCTAAGGATCTTCTTTGCTAGCATCTGTCCATTGACATGGCCACCACAAACTCCACTATGAGCTCCTTCCATAACCTTCCAAAGCTCATCTTCGTCTAGACATCTTAGAAGAACTCCATCAAAACCTCTCTTATACAATGCTCCTCCAACTAGGGTATATCGTTGAGCAACTCTTCTGATAGCTCTCTTCTCCTCAGTTGTAGCTTCCTCAGGATATGATTGATCTTCACAATATTTGGCAATTTCATAGTACCATGGCTTCTGTTCATCATCCATCTCTTCCAACAACTCCATTAACATAATTTCTCTCTTTTCCACGATATCTCCGTCTCTGACTTTCTTCAGCAACTTCTCCTTAGCTCTAAGAAATGAAGGGTCTTTCACGGCGGGTGAAAGACGCCTATGAACTATGATTGATTCGGATTGTTTGTTGATTGGAAAATTAAGAGAAGATGCCAATGAAGCTAGAGTGTCAGCTAAGATGTTCTGATTCCTAGGGACACGGACAAAGATCAATTTCGTGAAAAGTTTTGAATAAGCAGAAGTAAGTTCCTGATAAGGCTTGACTTTGTGATCAAGAGTTCGATACTTGGTCAGCACTTGGCGAAGAATTAGTTGGCTATCACCCATAATCCTGAGTTTGGTGGCACCATAAAAATGAGCAGCCTCGAGGCCAGCAAGAAGTGCCTCGTATTCAGCTATATTGTTAGTGACTGAAAAATCAAGCTGAAAGGCTTGTGGAATGGTGACACCTTCAGGTGATAACAGAACGATACCGATTCCCTTTCTATGAGAATTCAGAGCTCCGTCAAAATGCAGAGTCCACATATCATCTCTGATCTGATTTACGGACATCAATTCCTCATCCGGAAACTCTGATCGTACTGGATCAAATTGAGGAAGGGGATGATGAGCGAGATGTTCTGCTATGGCATAACCCTTGATTGCTTTCTGCTGGATATAAGTGATATCGGATTGAGATAGAAAGCTTTGCGATCGCGCTAATCTATCAGTAATGACAGATTTCTCTAGAAGGAATTTGATCGGATTCATCCTAGCGATGAGATGAACTTCATGGGCCAGAAAATAATGTTTTAATTTATGCACAACCCTGACCAATGCTGCACATATTTTCTCCATTGCCGTATATCTCTGTTCAGCGGGGTTGAGAAGTTTAGAGAGATAGTAGGCTGCCATCTCTTTTTCTTCTTCATCTTCTTGTGCTAGGACAGCCCCCACAGCATCATCCAGAACTGAAATATAAAGTATCAACAGTTTGCTTGGAGATGGTGGTCTCAAAATAGGAGGACTTGCTAAATAGTTCTTTAATCCATTGAATGCCTCCTGACACTTATCATCCCAATCGAATTTGACTCCCGGCTTGGTAAGCTCGTAAAACGGCTTACACCTTTGTGAGTGTTGGGAGACAAAACGGCGAATAAATTGTAACCTCCCGATTAATCCTCTCAACTCCTTTAAGTTTTTGGGAGGTGGCATTTCTCTGATAGCCTTCGCCTTGTTGGGATCGATCTCAATTCTCCGTTTGCTGACGATGAATCCAAGTAATTTTCCTGAAGATACCCCGAATATATACTTCTTGGGGTTCATCTTTAACTGATACTCTCTCGATCTCTCTAATACCCTTGCCAAAACTTTGGCGTGCTCAGCCTTTGTCTTAGATTTAACCAATAGATCATCCACATACACTTCCAGATCTATGTGCATCATGTCATGAAATATTGCCATCATAGCCCTCTGATAAGTGGCTCCAGCATTCTTTAATCCAAATGGCATGACAACATAACAGTATGTTCCCCAAGGTGTAGTGAATGACGTTTTCTCTTGATCTTCTTCTGCTAGCTTAATCTGATTATACCCTGAAAATCCGTCCATAAACGATAAAGTTTCATAGCCAGCGCTATTATCAATGAGTACATCAATATGAGGCAATGGAAAATCATCTTTAGGACACGCCCGGTTCAGATCGTGGAAGTCAATGCAAATTCTGACCTTCCCGTCCTTCTTCATGACCGGGACTATGTTAGCCACCTATTGTGGATAAAGGACAACTCTAATAAATTTGGCTTTATGCAATTTGTCGACCTCTTCCTTCATCTTTAGAGCCATTTGTGGGTGGAATCGCCTTAATTTCTGCTTGACAGGGCTAGCTCCTTCCTTTAATGTCAACCTGTGTTCAACTAAAGAAGAGTCTAACCCTGGCATATCTTCATAACTCCAGGCGAAAGTGTCCTTATAGTCCTTAAGTACTTATACCATTGCCTTCTCATCCTCTGTAGAAAGATTTTTGCTGACGAGGACAACCTTAAGTTCGTCTTCAGTCCCTAAATTGATTTCTTTGGTGGGCTCTTCTACGGCAGCTGAGGGTTCATCGAATCTCTTCACTCCACTGGCATATGCCTCAGCTGCGTCCTCGTCATCTTCCTCATTTTCAATAATGGGGTCCTTTTCATGTACTAACTCATACACCCCATACCCATCATTGACTGACTCATCATTCATACAATCTTTTGGCATCTGAATTGGATTTTCTAAAAACTGAGGGATCAAAGAGCAAGAAAAGCATTTATCAGCTAAGTCCTGGAGGTATCTATCTGGAATTTGCCTACCCTTAGGTTTCCTAGACTTCCTAACTTGACTAACTTGCCTAAAACTAGACTGCCTAACTTCACTAAACTCCCTATTATAACCTAATGAAGATGAAACAGGATGGAAATCCTGGGATACAAGTGGAAATACAAGAGAATCCTCCTGAGGGGAGGGGCAGAGTAGATCTAGGAGAGAATCTTGACCGAAGGACCCGCGCAATGGGGTGTGATCGGACAAGTAAGAGGTTTCCTCGATGAGGATCTTGGAAGAATTTGTTGCCAAATTGGTGTTTTTTTTTTTTTGATAGTGGAGGAGTTAAGCATAAAACATGAATGAATACAAATAGAAAGAGAATGAGATGGAGGAAGTGGCACCAAGGCCAGAGGGTTAGGGGGATCATACAACAGTATGTCCCAGATCAAATCATACATCCTCTCTAGATCGAGAGGAGGTTGTGGAATGAGGTCCCGAGGGGACAAAGTAATCATAACGGGCGGAGCCCGTGGAATATCTTCAATAATGACCCGCGACCAAGTCGGGGTCAAGAGCAATGTACGGAATAAAGTATGGAGCATGAAAACATGGGAAGGGTATGTCCCCCTCCAGAGCAGATCTGTAGTGTAGCCAGCTTCATAGGGGTCATCTGGCTCCCCTTCATCGGTCTCTTCAGACAGCAATATCCGCTTGTCAAAGATAGCACCAGGACTTTCAATCAGCTCATCAATCTGCAGCGGCCACTTGGGTTCTGCAGGATCTAGGAACAGTCTGTTCAGTGCAATATAAAGGTCTCTCAAATCGAACCACCTGTACCATTCGCATTCAGGATCATGGAATTTTCTCCTTTTCATAGGCCGCAGAGCCTCCAAGGATTGGTACGTAAGTAGTTCTGAGCAATGCTTGGCCAAGTCCCTCCCATATATGTCGTGGAAGTCAAAACACGAAGTAATGACCACCGTGTTGTCGTGGCTAATTATGGGCCCTTTTACAAAGTGTGTATACAGGGTCCATGTTAGGGGATCTCGGCCTTCCTTGGGCGGTGTAGACATTGTCTCCCAGATTTTCTGACCTTCTTCTTGCTGAACCGTGTCTTGCTTTAGTTTACTTGGCCTGTAGCCTAGACCACTTCCAGGTGTTGCTCGGTGATTTTTGACAGGAGTAGTCCTGCCCTGTAATTGTGTGCCCAGACCTTTCCCAGGCTTATAGCCGTTCTTCATCATAATTCTCCATCCTGGGGTACTCATGCACTTCCCCCTTTTTATGGTATTTAACGGGTATGGAGAAATAGTGGCGGCTTTTAGAGGATCAGCCACTGGATGGTAAACCTGTAATACCAACAGAAAAGGTTGTCGGCCAGGTAAAGCAGTAGATTTAACATTCAAGGTATGAGCAACAACAAGGATCGGCATGCTCGTCACCTTAATAATTTGTCCTTTGAAAGGGAATTTGAGGCATTGGTGATTCGTAGAAGGAATTGCCTCAAGAGTTTTAATGTAAGGATGACCTAAAATGACATTTATAGAAGGGTCGATTTCTAGGATGTGAAATTCGACCTCTGCATGACTTACAGGGCCTAGCTCTACTTTCAAATAAACCATTCCCAGAGGGGAACGGGTAGAATTGTCATATGCCGTCACAGAGATGGGGCTAGGCAGCCATTTTTCTTTGGGCACACCGCACAACTCTAGGGTCTTCGGTGGTAAAACATTGATCGAAGCCCCTGTGTCAACCAGGCATGCATCCATGGCCTTCTTACAGATGTTGACCGTGATGCTCAAAGCCATGCTTCTGGCTGCTGGCGGTGCTAGTTCCGATGTGTGAAATGTAATGGAGGGCTGATCCCCCTGAGGAACTAATAGTGCTGTAATCTTCTCTACCGGCACGTCCTCGTTGACCATCACCTTCTGCAAATATTCCATCAAGGCTTCTTGGTGACTCTTCGATCTCTTGATCAGTTCAAGTATGGAGATCCGTACCGGTATTCGATCCAAATGTTTCAACAAATCATATTGAGTGCCTGGTGCACTCTCTTCATTGTGTGCTTCCTCTGGCGGCTGTGATGGGCCGTCTCTAACCGTTGACTGAGGAAATACTTTGTTGAAAATTCTTCCACTTCGGAGTGCGTGTTCCTCAATCGTGGAGGATCCGGGCGACACCTTGAGTACCGCAGAGTTGGATGGTGTAGATGATGCGGAGGGTTGGTATGTAGGTGATGGCGTTGGGTTGGGTGGTGATGGCGCGGTGCGGATTAAAGGCCTGGATGGTTGGATGGTGGATGGGTATGTGGTTGAAGTAGATGAAGTGGGGAATGGCACGCGTAGTAGCGGTCTGGATGGTTGAATGGTGTCTGGGTAAGCGGTAGTGGTAGCGGGTGAAGTAGGAAATCGTACGCGTAATAATGGTCTGGATGGTAAGAGAGGTGCGTAGTTGGTTTGTGGGAGGTTATATGATGGTGGCGTAGGAGTGTGGGGCGTAATGGGCTTGAGGAAGGCGGGTGGTGGTAATGGGTTATTGGATGCGGGTGGCGGTATAGGGGTGATGGTAATGGGTTGTGGCCTGGGTATGTGGATGGTACGGCGTGGTGGTCGTTCTGCGGTACTCGGAATATGACCCGTTGAATAAAGAGAGGAAGAGTCCTCTATTCTCCACCGTTGCCCACGGTCAGCCTCAAACTGGCTGTTTGTCAAGATAAGGGCAACTTGGTTTTGGTTCTGGTGCTCCGGGAGCGGGTTCTGCACTATGCCCATGTTGGGTGGTGGTGCTGCTTGTGCTGCTGGTCTTGCTTGTTGCTGCTGCTGTTGTTGTGGTCTTCTCGCCTTCAGGGCTGATATATACTTTTTCATCTCCTCCCAGTCTATGCCGCCCTGCTCGTTGAGATCATGAATATAATCTCTGAATTAGAAGCAGGTGTCAATGGTATGCCCAGGTTGCCTATGGAAATAGCAATACCTGGACATGTCGGCATTTTGAGGCCAGACGACCTTTTCCCTTGGCAAAACCAAGGCATTAGCTGCCATCAGGGCACTGAAAATATCTTCCAAGGATTCTGGGAGGGTTGGGTATTCCGCCCTTTTCGGGCCTGGAGGTCTTCTCTGCTGATTATAGTCAGCAGGAGGAGGGACATTATGGTATGCCGGCGGTGCGCGCGGCTGGTACTGCTGCTGTTGCTGATATTGCTGTTGTTGGGGTTGCTGGTACTGTTGTTGCCGTTGCGACGGCTGCTGTAGCTGTTGCTGTTGCTGGTTCTGGTTCGGCTGCTGGGGCCGCTGATACTGTTGTTGATAATGGGGGTTCTGCTGCTGCCTGTACCCCTGCTGGTTCGGCTGCGGTGGCCTCTGGTACTGTTGCTGACTCCTCACAAACTGGGGCGAGTTATTGTTCATGCTACTAACCTGCTCATGAGAGAGCGTGCCCTCAGTAGTCGGACCTGTGCTGGGAGCATTTGGCACCGCAGGCTTCAGAGGTGGAGGCCTGCTAGGTCTGTGAGGATGAAAGACGCTAGAGAACGTAGCGTCCTTGAAGGCATTCTGGCAGTACCATGCACTTTCATAGAGCTCTGCCATGTTGGTCAGATTGTTCAAGGAGAGGACTAGTTTGAACTGGGGCGTGGCGTTGGAAATTAGCATCTTCACTTGTTCGGACTCGGACAAGTGATCCTTCACCTTCTCGGCCAAGCCCCGCCACCTGTCAGCAAAACTGACAAACTCCTCATCAGGTTTCATCTTTTCTGCTATGAGGTCAGTGATGGACAGAGAGGGTGCAACTCTGTCTTGGTACCGTTGAATAAATTTCCGAGAGACGATACCGTAGTCCTCTACTTCGGAGGGTTCCAGGGAAAAGAACCACTCAAGGGCTGGTCCCTCTAGAGATCTCCTGAACAAAAAGGCCAACGACCTCTTGTCGTTCTGCCAGAAAGATGATTCGTACATAAACTCCTTCAAGTGTGTGAAGGGGTTACCAGTACCGTTGTACTTCCGGTACACTGGCATCTCAGAGGGTGGCAGGTGGAACACTGGCAGGCTCGGTAAATTGATCTCTGGTGCAGCTTTGACCCCCATCATCTTCTGGAGGTTGTTGAATTGTTCATCCATGCGCTCCATCTTGGCTAGCAACGCTTGCGTGGTCAAATCTGCCTGGGGAGGAGGTGGAGGTACTTGATAGGCCTGTTACCTAGAGTACGTCGGACAGGGAGGACAGTAAAGAGGAGGTCCGACAGAGCTTCTGCCATGCCCGAGGGCATTTTGATAAGCAGGCGTTAGCGGTCTGGCCGGTTGCCTAGAGGATGAAAGTTACGGCCCAGCTGGCCGAGAAGTAATATGGAGGCCTTCTATGGCCTGATGGATGTAAGGAGGATGAAGAGGAGGTTGCTAAGGGACAACAGGGGGAGCCACAGGGTTCGGCTCAGCAGGCTGCATGGGTGCCTTCCCTTTTAGAATAGACTGGATTGCCTCGAACTGCTGAGGGTCCAGACGGGAGGCAAGAACTCCCAAAGCGTTGACGAGATCCGAAGGATCAGAGGATGAGGGATCATTCTGATTCATGTCCCCCTCAAGATTGGGATTACGAATCGCATATTCATGCGGGGGAAGATCAGGATATCGATCATGGGGATGAAAGAGAGGTGTCCGGACATTCCCATCTTGTCGATATGGAATGGGGACAGAATTACGGGAGGCATCAACATCTCTCCCGTTCTCATAGTTGTAGTCTGAATCGCGAGGGGCATTAGCATCTCCCTCGTAGTTGATGATGGCATCTTGAGCCATACTCATGTCCCTGCCTGATCGCAGCAGCATGATGTTAGATTCTTTTTTCAAAGATTTGACAAACAAGTTGCACAGAGATTAATCAATCAAGTGGATGCTTAACGTGATTTTAAGATTCCTTGTTGAGTTATTTAGATTCAATTAAACCACAAATTCGCTCAGGGAAAGGATTCTAGTTTCAGTTCAATATCCATCGTTATTCTCTATGGCTTTCTCTCACAACGTTTATGGAATCTAACTGGGACTTCAACTGGTACAACTAGCCCGATGATCAAGGAGGAGTACCTTGATTTTGGGGACTTATGGAGGCCTCAATGTCAACTTCTCTAGTCTGATCAAGGGACCAACCCAATCAGAGAGAGTTGCTGTCGTCAAGTAGTGTGTTCCTAAGAAAAGGAGGGTATTCGCCTCAATGCATATGACCTATGGCCTGGATGGCCTCTAATGCTTAATAATAATGGGTAGTAGCACTCAAGTCACAAAAATCTGAGAACTGGGGAAAAATTAAAAAACTATATGAATTGCGTCGAGTGTAGTCGACGCTATTCAAACAAAATCTTAATTTTTCGTAGAAACTCAGATTGCAGACATCAGAGAATGAAGACTGAAAGGCGTCTGGGTGTATTGACGCAGTTTGAAACACGTCAGTGCTCCTAGACGCTTTTCAAGTCGCAGAAACAGTTTTGCAGGAGGAATTTCTGGGTTGATTCCTCCTTAAACAGGATATAAACAATAAATAATCAGTTCATGCAAAAAAATTTTAGTTCCAGATTTTAACAGGATGATTTTACTAACTAAACAACCAAGATTCCAATCAATCACACAACATTTTCATCACAAAAACAGCTTTCACAATTAATCAACGGGGAGGGCAAGATCTTGCCACAGGGGTGTGGACGTGGTGCACAAGGGAAATTAACTAAACTAAAACACTCACCAATTGGTGAGGACGTGTCGAGAGACACAAGTGGTGTACCGTGGGTGCCCGATTGATGATAGCAAGAACAAAAAACTAAAAGATGGCTAGACCAAGTCCCATCATGATCGCCAAAAAAGTTGTGAGTGCTTAGAATGATCGTGTGATTAACATGAAAAAAACTATGTTGTTTAAGTGCAAAATAAAGCCTATAAAAACAGAAACTATGCGAAGTGATCGCCATAAACTTTTAACTAAAAAGTTCTAAAAGAAAGTTTGATCGCCTACCTGTTTAAACACGGAAGATATTGAGTCCTTAATTCCCCTCATCAATCGGCTGAAGAAAGAGAGCCCTTTCTTTGTTCTTTGTTCTTTGTTCTTGCTGTTGAATTTGAAGTTGAGAATCGTCAAGAGATTCTTGTGACTTCATGCTTGATTTACTCCCTTTGATTCTCCTTTGCTCTGTTACAAGAAAATTGAAAGAGCAATGAAGAAACAATGATGAGAACTTTAAGTAGAAGCAATATCCATTCTAATCATGGTTTTAAACATGAAACTAAACAGCAAACTTACTTGTTTAATGGCTTTTGAAACCCCTTAATCAAATAGGTTTTGGAAAGAATGATGTTGTGATGTGTGTTGCATGAAGTGATGATGCAAGATAAATGAAAATGTAAATGAAAATGCAGAAATGAAAAACTTATGCCGAATTGGATGAAGCCTTGAATTGGATGAAGAATGGACGCCGACTTCTGGAAACAGCAGCGTTTCAGCGTTTGGACGTCGTCGCTTCAATCTTCAATCACTAACTCTGATTCTAACTTCTCTCTTCTCTTTTTTTTTTTTTCTTTTCAAAATGCAAGGTATTTATAGACCTTTTCTGCGTCCGCGGCTTTACATGGAAAAATTTGGGATTTATCCATCTTAGCCAACAGATAAATACAGATTAATTTATCTTTATCTGTAATTATCTAAAACGCGTCCAGAATGGCTGACACCTTTCAGATTAATTAAGATAAGGATAAACATCCGAAAAACTTATCTTTATCTGTATTAGCTAAAACGCGTCTACATGTGTAGACGTCTTTAACACTAATTAAGATAAGGATAAACATCCGGAAGAGAAGTAGAAATAGCTTAGGAAACCTAAAATGCATCAACTCATACAGACGCCTTTTAGCTAATTAATCAACTGATTAAAATTCAAATTTAAACGTTAAAATAAGAATAAATTCTAAATGGCGTCCACACAGGTAGACGTCTTTTAGACTTCTTTATATTTTAACTGAAATTTGAGTTAAAACCAATTTAATTGATTAACTTAAACATGTCTGTTAAACCCGACACTCAAAAAGATCAATAAAAATTAATCAATGATTAAATATCAGACCATTATGAGGCATTATTATATGATATGAAATTTACTCGAAATGACGTCAAAATTAGCGTGTCTGAAGATGAAAGTTGCGGCCCAGCTGGCCGAGAAGTGATATGGAGGCCTTCCATGGCCTGATGAATGTAGGGAGGATGAAGAGGAGGTTGCTGAGGGATGGCAGGGGGAGCCACAGGGTTCGGCTCGGCAGGCTGCGTGGGTGCCTTCCCCTTCAGAATGGACTGGATCGCCTCGAACTGCTGAGGGTCCATGCGGGAGGCAAGAACTCCCAAAGCATTGACGAGATCCGAAGGATCAGAGGACGAGGGATCATTCTGATTCATGTCTCCCTCGAAAATGGGATCGGGAATCGCATACTCATGCGGGGGAGGATCAGAATATTGATTATGAGGATGAAAAAGAGGGGTTCGGACATTCCCATCATGTCGAACCGGAACGGGGACAGAATTACGGGAGGCATCAGCATCTCTCCCACTCTCATAATTGTAATCAGAATCGCGAAGGGCATTGGCATCTCCCTCGTAGTTGACAATGGCATCTGGAGCCATACTCATGTCCCTGCCTGATCGCAGCAGCATGATGTTAGATTCTTTTTTCAAAGATTTGACAAACAAGTTGCACAGAGATTAATCAATCAAGTGGATGCTTAACGTGATTTTAAGATTCCTTGTTGAGTTATTTGGATTTAATTAAACCACAAATTCGCTCAAGGGACAGGATCTTAGTTTCAGTTCAATATCCACCATTATGCTCTATGGCTTTCTCTCACAACGTTTATGGAATCTAATCGGGACTTCAACTGGTACAACCAGCCCGATGATCAAGGAGGAGTACCTTGATTTTGGGGACTTACGGAGGCCTCAACGCCAACTTCTCTAGTCTGATCAAGGGACCGACCCAATCAGAGAGAGTTGATGACGTCAAGTAGAGTGTTCCTAATAAAAGGAAGGTATTAGCCTCAATGCGTATGACCTGTAGCCTGGATGGCCTCTAATGCTTAATACATAATGGGTAATTATCACACAGATCACAAAAATCTGAGAACTGAAGAAGAAATAAAAAATTGCTTGAATCGCGTCGAGATTAGTCGACGCTATTCAAACAAAATCTTAATTTTTTGCAGAAGCTCAGATTGCAGACAGCAGAGAAATAAGACTGAAAGGCGTCTGGGTATGACGACGCAATTTGAAACGCGTCGCAGTTCCTAGACGCTTTTCAAGTCGCAGAAGCAGTTTTCCAGGAGGAATTTCTGGGTTGATTCCTCCTCAAACAGGATAAAAACAGTAAATAATCAGCTTATGCAAGATTTTTTTAGTTTCAGGTTTTAACAGGATGATTTTACCAACTAAACTACTAAGATATCAATCAATCACACAGCATTTCATCACAAAAAGCAGCTTTTCAACTAATCAACGGGGAGGGCAAGATCTTGCCACTAGGGTGTGCACGTGGTGCACGTGGGAAATTAACTAAACTAAAAACACTCACCAATTGGTGATGACGTGTTGAGAGACACAAGTGGTGCACCGTGGGTGCCCGATTGATAATAGCAAGAACAAAAAGAACTAAAAGATGGCGAGACCAAGTCCCACCGTGATCGCCAAAAAAGCTGTGAGTGCTTAAAATGAGTGTGTGATTATCATGAAAAATCTATGTTGTTTAAGTACAAAATAAACCTATCAAAAAGAAACTAAGTGAAGTGATCGCCAGAAACTTTTGACTTAAAAGTTCCAAAAGAAAGAGTTTGATCGCCTACCTGTTTGAATGTAGGAGATGTTGAGCTCTTGATTCCCCTCCTTTAGCCGGCTGAAGAAAGAGAGCCCTTCCTTTTCCTTTGTTCTTGCTGGGATTGCTGTTGAGGATAGTCCAGAGTTCTTGTGATTTGCTTGTTGATTTCCTTCCCTTTGATTCTTTCCAAGAAAAGAGAAATAGAAATAAAGAAACAACGATGAGAACTTAAGCAAAAGTAGTATCCATTCTAATCAGAGTTTTAAACATGCAACAAAACATAGAACTCACTTGTTAGGATGATCTTTGAAACCCCTTTATTAAATAGGTTTTGAAAATGATGCTAGTGTTGTGTGTTGTATGGAGTGATGTGATGAAGAATGTAGAATTAATGAAGATGTGAATATGCAGAAATGAATTGAAAAACTTATGCCGAGTGGATGAAGCCTTGAATTGGATAAAGAATGGATGAAGAAAGGACGCCGACTTCTGGAAATAGCAGCACTTCGGCGTTTGGACGTTGTTGCTTCGATCTTCAATTCGATATCGCCTCAATTCTAACTCTAATTCAACTCTGATTCTAACTTTTTTTTTTTTTTTTTACCCATTCAAGATGCAAGGTATGTATAGACTTCTTCTACGTCCACGAATGTACATGGAAAAATTTGGGATTTATCCATCTTAACCAACAGATAAATACATATTAATTTATCTTTATCTGTGATTATCTAAAACGCGTCAACCATAATAGACGCCTTTCAGATTGATTAAGATAAAGATAAACATCCGGGAAAAACTTATCTTTATCTGTATTAGCTAAAACGCGTCTACATGTATAGACGTCTTTTACACTAATTAAGATAAGGATAAACATCCGGAAGAGAAGTAGAAATAGCTTATGAAACCTAAATTGCGTTGTGCCTTACAGACGCCTTTTAGCTAATTAATCAACTGATTAAAATTCAAATTTAAACGTTAGAATAAGAATAAACTCTAAATGGCGTCCACACAGGTAGACGTCTTTTAGCCTTCTTCATATTTCAACTGAAATTTGAGTTAAAATCAATTTAATTGATTAACTTAAACATGTCTGTTTGATCCGACACTTTAAAAGATCAATAAAAATTAATCAATGATTAAATATCAGACCATTATGAGGCATTATTATATGATATGAAATTTACTCGAAATGACGTCAAAATTAGCGTGTCTACAACGCCGAGAGTCTCCTAATGGGGATCAGAATCTCAATGACTTGCACTACAGCCTTGTGGATATCACAACAAACTGTAATACAATCAAAGAGCACCCAACTCATGGGACTCGCAACTCCTTGCAATATCTGATCATACCTTATGTCCCCAAAGATTTAATAGCCTTGTGGATAGCACAACAAACCATTAATTCTGGTCTAAGCGAACCATCGTTACGCGACGACCATAGATTTGCATGCAACCCTTGTGGATAGCACAACAAAGCTACATGGTTCCTCTATCCTGATCATATAGGCATCTAATGCCATAGCCATAGTTTGTCCTCCCAATTAAGCATGCCTTGTGGATAGCACAACAAACCTGCCTAAAGTTATTCGAATCCTATGACTATAACGATGGTGGACCACGCGGTAAGTTCTTAACTACTCACGTTACAGCTTAGAGTTTATCTGAGGGTATTTAGATAACTTTTATCTTGGTCTCTCCTAGGTGATAGTATATAAATATATCGTATATATTTACTAAATACTATACATACTTTGATTCATAATCAAACATAAAACATTACATCTCATACATGTCATTAGTGTAGTCATGGATAGTACGGTGGGTTTGACTGGAGCCAACAGTCAAACGCACACACAATCTAACACAACAATTATATTAGATAACATGCAAACACATAGGCAAAGGATCTACATCTATTCGCCTTCCTGGTTGCAGCTGTAGATCGTCCTCGCTCCTTCCTCGGTTGCCTTGATCATATTACAATAAATTCTAGAATTTATAGATAAATTGAAGAGGGCCTTATGGCGAGTACAAGAGAGAGGGAGGTAGAAGTACATCGGAGAATGAGAGAGGGAGAGATTCGTAGATCTCTATTTATTAACAATTTAATAAATATCCATCATCCATGAACCATACAATCCATTCATCACATGAATAATTAAATAAGTGCATATCCATGACCATGGTGTGTTTTAAACATCCCACATATGATTCAGCGCATTACATGGCTAAAATAAAAGAGTTTTTAAAATATATAATTTTGGCTTTCAAAAAGCTGGGATCCAATCAAAATTGGTATTTGAATTTCGAAAACACTTTTAATTAAATTTAATCATGCAATCAAATCAAAATTTTAAAGCAATAATCACACATCACATGTGCACACACTTCAAATTAATAATTCCAGATTATTTCATGCAAATTAGAACAATTCTAATAATCCAACACTTAAATTAAACCCCATTAATAATCTAAGAATTAGACTATTAATAATTAATCTAACTCTTAGACCAGTCCAACAAAGTTAATTAACAATTTAACATTTAAATTATTAATTAACACTAATTATTAATTAACTACTAATCTAACTATTAGATTAGTTAATTAATGTTAATTAGTAATTTAACACTTAAATTATTAATTAACACTAATTAATTAATAACAATAATCTAACAATTAGATTATTTAATTTAAAATTTATTATTAATTTAACACTTAAATTAACAATTAACCTTAATTAATTAATAATTACTAATCTAACAATTAGATTAGAAGATTAATGTTAATAATTAATTTAACCCATAAATTAATAACTAACAATTAATCATTAAAGACTTCCAATTTAACACTTAAATTAGTTATCTAAGTTAATTATTAATTTAACTCTTAAATTAATAATTAACTTACATATTAATTAACAATTAATTGAAATCATAATTAGTAATCTAACTATTAGACTAATAATTATTGATTACTAATTTAACCATTAAATTATTTTTATTAAAATTAATTATTAGTTTATTAAATTAACAATTAATATTAATCAATTAACAACTAAATGTTAATTAAAGTGATTCATAAATCATGAATAAGCCCATTTAAATAATGTTGAATAATATTTTAAATTTTATAAAACAATTTTAATTTTAAATTAAAATTCAATCAGACTCAAATGGGTTAATAGGGGTTAATAAAATGATTTTAAATGGGGAAGCAAGGCCCAACCCTTTAGGGCCAAGCTGGTCCGGGCCCAGTTGGGTCTGGGCTCGAGCCAAGCGCGCCTGGGCTCAGGCCCGGTCCGGCTAGGGGCCAAGCCCGGTCGGACCGGCCCGCCTGCCCCGAACCGCCAGTCTCCTTCCTCCGAAACCCTAACCTGCGTTTGCAGGTTTCAGGCGGCGGGAGGGGTTTTTGCTAGGGCCGGCGGCAGCGTCTCACGCCGGTGGCTGGCAGCCCAGTTCCGACAGGCGATGGCTCCATCGTCGGTGAGCCTCCCGACGCCGGCATCCCTTCCGGAGAAGCCCAACAAGGCCGGCCGAGACCCCTGGAAAAACCTGGTTTTCACAAAAGCAAAATGGGAAAAACTGATCCCCTTTAATCCTTTGACAGCCCCTCTGGCAACCTGTCTAGAGATAGCCATGATGCCCGCAACTTCCAGTTAAATTTTTCTAGCATCCTTTATGCTAGTTATTCAACTCTTTTGGGCATCAAGATCTCTGAAAACCCCCGGGTAGGAAACCCCATTCTTCATCGCATGAAGAACAAAGGAAAAACCCAAAAAAAATTCAATTTGCAGAATTAAATTAATCTAATTAATATTGTGTTCATCGTATGAACATTAATCCAGCAAATATTCGAATTTGAGAATGGAATAATACATGAAATATTAATTTCGGAGACCGAAATGGGACGAGAAACAGCGAACCTAGCTCTGATACCACAGTTGGGTTCTCCGGTTTCTCCAGATCTCACGCGCAGCGGAAAATAAAATAAAAATGGAGATCCGTTCCCATTTCGGAAACTAAAAATTACGATTATCGGATAATCAATTCTCACCGTGTGGGGATTCGAATCCGCAACCGTTCGGTTCCGTCGGTGCGACATCGTAAGCCGCGTAAGCACCCGGCCTCTAGCGAAGTCCACGTGATCCTCCTCGCGACGGATATCCTCACGTTCCTCGTTTTTCGCAGCCTACGAAACCTCAGCCGGTCGCCGCAACGCGCGGACGATTTCCCGTCGAACGGGAGTCGGAGAAGCGGCGGAGCAGATCTGGATATGTCTGGGATGACAGAGAGAGAGAGAAACAGAGGAAGGGCAGCTAGGGTTAGCAATAGCTTGTCCTGCTCAGCCCGTTTGCTATATTTTATACTAAAAACTCCCGGTTTGCATAAAACCCACTTATTTATCCATCGCCTTAAGAATCATTTGGGTGTGACCCTCTAGGCCCAATTACCAGTCCGGTTAATAGCCCAATAAGCCCAGTGACTCCTCACTGGCTTTATTAATCAATTAATAACCCTTTATTAATTAATTAATCAATCGAATCGATGTTGCACATCGAATTCGATCGGGCCTCCGATCACGTTGGGTGCCAAGCAACACTGCGTGAACCCGGAAGGTATTGGAGTTAAGTAACCCTGTAACGACCCGCCATCCTATGATCGGAAACCCGGTCACTAAATGGATGTCGGCCCATTAACTGCGGGTTCACACCCGGATCTCACACAACACATCTGGAGGAGTAAGTGCTAAACAAGGCTAAATATAACAATCGTACGGACTACAAAGGTAAACGAGTGCGCAGAAAGTAAAATAACAATGTCCGTATACAGTCCAACAATAATTACATGTCCAACAATTAAATAAGTACAGGCAGAAGGAAAGTACAACAACATCGGGGCATACCCCGGAACAGAGACAGCTGCTGGTCCGCACACCAGGAAGACACCACGCTTCCGCTGCGCCACGAGGTCCACACCTGAAATCGCAGGGAGTGAGCCACACCAGAATTGGGCTCAGTAGGGATCATCCGATCCCCCACCTCCCACTCACACACCCGCAAGTGTAACAACACAGATATATGGCAATTACGTAAAGCAGTAAACACAGCACCTAAATCTGATAAGAAACGTACGATAAGCAGTGTAGCAAGAACAGTTCTAAGCAACCCGAAGAATCCAACACAGAGTCACGTCTCACAGCCAAAGTCCACAAAGCGACTGAACCACACTGTCGACCGAAGTCAAACGTCGCCTCCCAACACTACCACCACTGCTCACGCCTGTCCACCCCTACAGTGTTCCGGGGCACTGTAGGGTGAGGCAGTGAGCCAAACTAGGACTAGCTGGACTCAGTGTACCGCCACTGCCAGCTACGTGTGCACACAAGCAGTCTAGACTACTGTCCTATCACCGGATTGCCTCCACGCTAGGCCTCAGCGCTTCTAGGAGGGCCCTGGGGACCGGCGAACCCCTGTCAAGCCGAAGCTACAGGAACTACCCACAAACCCAACTCTCCCGGGCTGCGTCAGGCCAAAGGGCTAAGGGTACCACTCGTAACCTTGATCAAAGGTCACATCAGGCCCAGTGGCTAAAGGGTAAACCAACTCCCACCAGCTCCACAGCGGAAACACGCCGGAAGCTGTCACGACAAACGAGGGAAACCCCGACCCGCTGAGGACAAACAGCGATCCCTCGGATAGCACACCGGCTACTCCAGCCCGTCGGGCTCAAGGCGATCCTGCTTTCCTCAGCCAGAGGTAAAACACACATGTACCCCTTCTCCCACCGGTACGGCACAATGCCTCACAGACACCATGACCCTGTCCCCATCGGTCCATGGTGACAAACGTAAACCACAGTCATTCCGAATCCATATTCGTACAAGCACACACACAACATGATTCCATTCGTACAGTAAACCTCCGTCTCAGCGTACAGTTGAAGCATCCACACATAGATGATGAAATCTCATTTATGCAGAAGTCCTCAGTCTCAGTATACGACTCAAAGCATGCATCTGAACCATCCCACCGTGAAACATGTATCAAATATCCAGAGTTAAGCATTCCTGTCTTGAATCGCGTCGACCGAGGTCGACGCCATTCAAGCTCCACAGACGGGTTCATTAAAAGCCAGATTATCTCTTAAAATGCGTCCACCATTGAAGTCGCCGTTTAAAACGCGTCAGGGTGGCCCGACGCCATTCAACCCAGAAATCCAGATTGCAGAACCCTTAAACGGGGCATTTCCTGCCTGAATGGCGTCATGATGGCCCGACGTCCTTCTGAAAGGCGTCGTCCATCCATGACGTCATTTAGCGCCAGAACCCCTAACTCAGGAAACCTCGAACAGGGAGGTTTCTGCCCTAAAACGCGTCGTACTGACCCGACGTCTTTCGGAAAAGCGTCGACCAGGCACGACGCCATTTAGCGCCAGAAACCAGGTTTCCTGGTTCAACCCGAGGGTTTCTCCCTTGAACCCCAAGCACCCGAAAAGCCCCAAAACCAAAAGGGGAAGATGAGAACGTCAAGCACCACGATCATGCTATGAAACCACATCCACAAACATCGCCATTCCCACAAGGAATCCCCCTAAACATGCTCAATCTAACCCCAAACACGTCACATCACGCCAAGAAGCAAACGAGCACACACGCAAGGTTTCGTCCCCCTACCGGTTCTTGAACTCCGCCAAGCTCCGTGCCGCCGTCCCGCCGCACCGCACACCGCCGCCGGTACCCTCGAGGACGCCGCCACTCCACCGGGACGTCGGCCGCCGTCCGGAGAGTGGAACACCGCGAAGGAAGTGGTGGAGGTAGAGGTGAGAGGTAAGGTGGTGTTGGAGTGGTGGAAGAGGAAGAAGAGGAAGGGAAGGGGAAGAAGAGCGTCGGAGAGGGCGAAGAGGGCGAGGAGAGAGAGAGTGAAGGTGAGAATGAGGGAAAGAAGGGGAGGCTCGCGGGGTCAACCAGAATCCCGCTAAAACGCGTCGATCGAGGCAGACGCCAATCAGTCTGACAGGACAGCCGTACTGATAGCAGTCTGAAACGCGTCACCCTCCACGGACGCCGTTCAGACGACAGGACAGGCCGTACTGTCAATGCTCTGGCGCCGTGCCCTGACATCGCAGATGTCGCAGTCTGAATCACGTCGACCAAGCTGGACGCCGTTCAGACGAAATGACAGCGGCCGTACTCTCGCGGCCCGAAACCCGCCCACGTGGCGCACACGTGGCACAACAACCAACAGACCTAAATGGCGTCCACACATCCTGACGCCTTTTGAAAGGCGTCGAGCAGTGCTGACGCCATTCAGCCAAGAATCTCAAGACCCCTCCAGGGTCCAAACCAGGGGATCCGGCCCGAACCCGAGCCGAACATAGAACCGGAAACCTCAGTCCTTACAATCTCCCCCCCTTAAAAGAATTTCGTCCTCGAAATTAGCAACCGCTCAACACTCGACTCGGCTAACCATCACATGCCGACACACACCGATTACAACAATCATCCTCACCAATCACACACAGGGCTCCACAGAAATAGCCAAACAAATCCACGCCAAGCTAACCAAGATTCTCAATTCCAACACAAAGCTGAAAGATCAACATGACCACACACTAGCAAGGCACATATTACAAAACCGATTCTCCACCAAACCCAAATACATACAAGTGCCACAAGAGTTCACAACCACCTCTGAACAAGACAAGATAAAAGTGCTCTCCTAGCACAACCTCTCGGACCTCCACAAGGAGACGCGACTCCAATCACGCCTCGACCACCTACTGCCCACTCGGCTCCTGACCTGCCTTATTCTTCTGGGGACAGTTCCTCGCGAGATGCCCCTTCCGACCACAGGCGAAACAGCTACCAGTGATCAAGGGACATATCCTGTCGCCATGAAACCTGCTACAACGGGGACAACGACCTGCAGCGTCCTGCCTCGCCTCCTGCTGCCAGCTGACCTCTGTCTGTATCTGCTGAACCGAACCATCCTCATCCTCGTTATAAGGAACCTCCTGGAACTCGACCTCAAAAGAACTCGAACCGCCTGACGAAAAGACCGCTGATCTATCCCTGTTATGCTGCTTCCCCTGTGCTGAATGCTCTGATTCCTGTGCCGTGTGTTGAAACTGCATCTCCACCGCTGCCGCGCACCGAACTGCTGACGCCATATCCTTACAACAATGAGCTGCCACAAACTCCCTCAAATCATGCCGAAGTCCATCCACGAATTTCTCCGTCCTCAGATCCTCACGCTCAGATATGTGTGGAGCAAACCTTCCCAAAGCCACAAATTTCGTCTGATATTCTAAAACCGACATATCATCTTGTACCAATTCCATAAACTCCCTTTCCTTGGCCCTACGAACATGCCTCGGAAGGTACTGTCCGCTAAACTCTCTCACAAAGCCTTCCCAAGGAATCTCCCTCAAAGACCTATCTGGAAACATCAACCCCTTGATGGTAACCCACCAATCATAAGCATCGCCCTTCAGCAAGTAGGTTGCCAACAAGGTCTTGTCACTCTCAGCACATTCTAGAACATCAAACACCTTCTCCACTTCCTTAATCCACTGAGCTGCCGCATCTGGAACAGGTTGACCCGTGAAAGAAGGGGGCTTCAGCTTCAAGAACCGCTCCACCACCGTGGATTGGCCACCTCGGGAACTGGACCCCTCACTTCCATCTCCCTGCTGATATCTATACATAGCCCCAATCATAGCTTCCATGAAACGATCCACGTTATGTCCTTCCGCCCCCGGACCACCACCATCTGCTCTCGAACCACGAGCCAACGGAACTCTCCTCTTCGGCGCCATCACTACCCCACAAACACGCAAATCGAACCAAAACACGTCAAAACCTATCAATCTACACCAGCAGCCATCGCCTGTACCGACTCGTACTTATTGTTGGACTATAATATCTAACCCAGTTTATCACATACTCGACCAGACTGAGCTCTGATACCATCTGTAACGACCCGCCATCCTATGACCGGAAACCCGGTCACTAAATGGATGTCGGCCCATTAACTGCGGGTTCACACCCGGATCTCACACAACACATCTGGAGGAGTAAGTGCTAAACAAGGCTAAATATAACAATCGTACGGACTACAAAGGTAAACGAGTGCGCAGAAAGTAAAATAACAATGTCCGTATACAGTCCAACAATAATTACATGTCCAACAATTAAATAAGTACAGGCAGAAGGAAAGTACAACAACATCGGGGCATACTCCGGAACAGAGACAGCTGCTGGTCCGCACACCAGGAAGACACCACGCTTCCGCTGCGCCACGAGGTCCACACCTGAAACCGCAGGGAGTGAGCCACACCAGAATTGGGCTCAGTAGGGATCATCCGATCCCCCACCTCCCACTCACACACCCACAAGTGTAACAATACAGATATATGGCAATTACGTAAAGCAGTAAACACAGCACCTAAATCTGATAAGAAACGTACGATAAGCAGTGTAGCAAGAACAGTTCTAAGCAACCCGAAGAACCCAACACAGAGTCACGTCTCACAGCCAAAGTCCACAAAGCGACTGAACCACACTGTCGACCGAAGTCAAACGCCGCCTCCCAACACTACCACCACTGCTCACGCCTGTCCACCCCTACAGTGTTCCGGGGCACTGTAGGGTGAGGCAGTGAGCCAAACTAGGACTAGCTGGACTCAGTGTACCGCCACTGCCAGCTACGTGTTCACACAAGCAGTCTAGACTACTGTCCTACCACCGGATTGCCTCCACGCTAGGCCTCAGCGCTTCTAGGAGGGCCCTGGGGACCGGCGAACCCCCGTCAAGCCGAAGCTACAGGAACGACCCACAAACCCAACTCTCCCGGGCTGCGTCAGGCCAAAGGGCTAAGGGTACCACTCGTAACCTTGATCAAAGGTCACATCAGGCCCAGTGGCTAAAGGGTAAACCAACTCCCACCAGCTCCACAGCGGAAACACGCCGGAAGCTGTCACGACAAACGAGGGAAACCCCGACCCGCTGAGGACAAACAGCGATCCCTCGGATAGCACACCGGCTACTCCGGCCCGTCGGGCTCAAGGCTATCCTGCTTTCCTCAGCCAGAGGTAAAACACACATGTACCCCTTCTCCCACCGGTACGGCACAATGCCTCACAGACACCATGACCCTGTCCCCATCGGTCCATGGTGACAAACGTAAACCACAGTCATTCCGAATCCATATTCGTACAAGCACACACACAACATGATTCCATTCGTACAGTAAACCTCCGTCTCAGCGTACAGTTGAAGCATCCACACATAGATGATGAAATCTCATTTATGCAGAAGTCCTCAGTCTCAGTATACGACTCAAAGCATGCATCTGAACCATCCCACCGTGAAACATGTATCAAATATCCAGAGTTAAGCATTCCTGTCTTGAATCGCGTCGACCGAGGTCGACGCCATTCAAGCTCCACAGACGGGTTCATTAAAAGCCAGATTATCTCTTAAAATGCGTCCACCATTGAAGTCGCCGTTTAAAACGCGTCAGGGTGGCCCGACGCCATTCAACCCAGAAATCCAGATTGCAGAACCCTTAAACGGGGCATTTCCTGCCTAAATGGCGTCATGATGGCCCGACGTCCTTCTGAAAGGCGTCGTCCATCCATGACGTCATTTAGCGCCAGAACCCCTAACTCAGGAAACCTCGAACAGGGAGGTTTCTGCCCTAAAACGCGTCGTACTGACCCGACGTCTTTCGGAAAAGCGTCGACCAGGCACGACGCCATTTAGCGCCAGAAACCAGGTTTCCTGGTTCAACCCGAGGGTTTCTCCCTTGAACCCCAAGCACCCGAAAAGCCCCAAAACCAAAAGGGGAAGATGAGAACGTCAAGCACCACGATCATGCTATGAAACCACATCCACAAACATCGCCATTCCCACAAGGAATCCCCCTAAACATGCTCAATCTAACCCCAAACACGTCACATCACGCCAAGAAGCAAACGAGCACACACGCAAGGTTTCGTCCCCCTACCGGTTCTTGAACTCCGCCAAGCTCCGTGCCGCCGTCCCGCCGCACCGCACACCGCCGCCGGTACCCTCGAGGACGCCGCCACTCCACCGGGACGTCGGCCGCCGTCCGGAGAGTGGAACACCGCAAAGGAAGTGGTGGAGGTAGAGGTGAGAGGTAAGGTGGTGTTGGAGTGGTGGAAGAGGAAGAAGAGGAAGGGAAGGGGAAGAAGAGTGTCGGAGAGGGCGAAGAGGGCGAGGAGAGAGAGAGTGAAGGTGAGAATGAGGGAAAGGAGGAGAGGCTCGCGGGGTCAACCAGAATCCCGCTAAAACGCGTCGATCGAGGCAGACGCCAATCAGTCTGATAGGACAGCCGTACTGACAGCGGTCTGAAATGCGTCACCCTCCACGGACGCCGTTCAAACGACAGGACAGGCCGTACTGTCAATGCTCTGGCGCCGTGCCCTGACATCGCAGATGTCGCAGTCTGAATCGCGTCGACCAAGCTGGACGCCGTTCAGACGAAATGACAGGGGCCGTACTCTCGCGGCCCGAAACCCGCCCACGTGGCGCACACGTGGCACAACAACCAACAGACCTAAATGGCGTCCACACATCCTGACGCCTTTTGAAAGGCGTCGAGCAGTGCTGACGCCATTCAGCCAAGAATCTCAAGACTCCTCCAGGGTCCAAACCAGGGGATCCGGCCCGAACCCGACCCGAACACAGAACCCGAAACCTCAGTCCTTACAAACCCACTCTTGGAACCTTTCCGCCGACGGTTACCACGTGGATATAATCCTTCATTCGTACAATGCTCTCGAGTCAACTCAGGGTATGGCGTACTGTCAAACCCTAACCGGTCGACTCACTTAGATTGGATGCCGCTGATAAATATTGAAAAACTCCTTTCCCGATATTATTGTCCGCCCTGGCCAGGGACTTCTGTGCATCCTTCCTAGAACATTCTCTCTTTAAGTACCAAGAGCGAATGATTCCTTATTGACACACAGTTCCCTTCGACGGTATTTCGCTGTACCGAATCCTTGGCATTTTAGAATCTCGTGGTTTTGATTTGTAAACCAAGGTCAAAGCACATAAGTCCACCGACAATCTTCATCCGATTGGCCTCATGGGCGGTGGCTCTTCCTTCCGAGGGCCTTCTTCTGCCTTGATATCTCCAGGCTCCTTAAGTTTGAAGGGACTCCTTATGAAATGGGGTGATAGGATGAAGATTTCTTTCTTCTTTTTTTTTTTTGGTAAAAGTAATAACCCAAGATCTTACTCAATTTGTTTGCAGAATAGGTTATTCGGAATTACTTATCCGGAATAACGTATACTAGAATAAGGAGTGCTTAGCTTTGATAGTTCTTTGGGACCTACTGACGGAATAGGATGGATAAACAATTTTTGGGTCTAGGGTCGAATTGTTTATTCTCCTTATTCTAGTATAAGCAATTCTAACGCAGTATAAGCCATTCCGCCCATCAAACTAGGATTAACCTTATTCTACGAATAAGAGGCTTTATTCTTCTCCTATTCTCCAATCAAAGTGGCGTAGTCCATCCTAACCTTGTCCTAAAGTTATAGAGTAAGACTTGCTGCACTGAGGAGGACTGTACAAGCCATGTGACCTATACTGCCTCCCCCAGTGTCATCGATCTGTGTGATCGGACGACACTGCAGCATATTTTATTTATTTATTTATTTATTTGTTTTATTTGTTTTATTTTTTTGATACGTCAGATCAGAAATTTGAAGATACATCTAAGTAGCTTGGATCTTCCCCATCCCGGTTATATATTTTTTCAATATATATATATATATATATATATATTTATTTATTTATTGTATAGAAATGGAGGTGGATACTAAAAGTTTTTTAAAAAAATATATATAGGTAGGTCGGAACCGACCCAAACTACTCGGATGTACTCTCAGATTTTTTGATCGAACGTCTCAAGAAAAATTCAAAAAAAAATAAAAAAATCAAACACTGCCCCCTCAGTGCAGTGAGTATTACTCAAAATTAAAAGGAGGTTTAAACGGGAGGAGGAGGCCGAAGGAAAATCCTAGGATGCCACACGCTTCTATAACTGTAACAGCATGAAATTTAACATCTGGAAGGAAAGTGATGACGTTTCCTAAATTTTCAAGTGGTGCTATGAAGCTTTCCAGGAGCTTCTTTATAACCTCTAGCTACTCGGGAAAATGAGAGACTTTGTCAAAATTTACTAGGATCGAAATACATTAGAGAGGAGTGGGCAAGTAACAAAAACATCTTGGTGGGCAGGTTGCTGGCTGTCTAATAGACTAGACGGATCGTCTTAACCCTGTAATAAGGTACTTTTGGGTGAGAAAAAAGATTCAAAATGGACTAAAAGTTAAAGTCTATTAATATAATAAGTTCAACTTAATTCACCGAATAGTCTAAAATACGGTGTGCATACTTGTGGTAGAAAATCCATAAATAAACCAAAGAAGAATAGTTCAAGAGTAACTAGAATAATCTGGATAATTATATATGGACAAGTCATGCACATTTTGTGATGAAAATACCACATTATATAAAGGATGTTTCCATGTTAGTTACTGTTGCATCCTAAACATCATATGTGCCATAATAGTGTATGCAATAATCTCTATACTCTCCTGATTAAAGATTGTCCAAAAAATACTAGTTCATCTTAAATTCAACTCTACTCCGGTTTACCTTTAACCTAAGAACAGCGAGTTGTTAAAATAGCGTCCTCTCTCATCCTCACCTTAGCCTTTAACTTTAACTCGATATTTCAGATATACCAATGATTATTACCATGAAAGTTTTATAAGCTTGCTTTTGCCCCTTTAAATGTGAAAATGGAATATGTTTACCACTGGGAAGCTAAAGGGCTTTAAGTTTACTGGCCTTTTTAATAGTAGTATTGTTGCAGATGGAGGTTTCTGGCATATCATACAAGTAATGTAGAGCATACCTAATAATACTTAGCATCAAGGTTTACGGACTTGGATATCCATATTGGATTGTATCTTTCAAGATACGAGTCAGATCCAACAATCCGACTTGGGCGGACCAAGTACGAGTCGCATGAGTCAAGCTAATAGATTTGTTAAAACTAATGAGTTTTAGTCATATTTTAGAACAATATATCCTATTAATTGATATAAAAATTAATTTTACTTATCAAATTGAAAAAACTCAATTTAAAATGACCCATGATACATGTACGAGTTGATACGACTCTGTTTGACTTGGTGTATACAAGAGAATTTGACTCGCCTAGATACGAGTCGACTCATACGAGTCTGTATGATCTGGTATGATATGGCAAATTATGCTTAGCATGTACCATTGGTTAATATAGAATTTTTCCTTATATAAAAATATAAAATTTCGTTCAAAGGATGTGCTACTTGTTAGGAATTAGATTACTTTATTATAAGGAAAGAGAAAAATTCTGCAATTAGAAATTCATACACACTATGCATGTACCATTTAAGGAGTAATTGGGAAGGAGAAACAAAAAATATTAGGAGTCTACGATCTCTTGGCCCGTCGCGCCTGCAAATTCATGGCTATTGAAGTTTTCTCCTATAAGGATTAGGGCGGACGACGAAGAACGCAGTGAAAATAAAGAACAAAATAAAACCCATCCGTTCCCGATCCATTTCAAACAAAACAAACAAAAAGGCAGTGATCAAACAACACCTTGTACGGAACTAGATCTTGATCATATCAGTTTTGTCGAGGCACTGTTGCTAGCTTCAGAAGCATCTGGCCTTCATTGGTATCCATGCGATCCTCGCTTGACGGTTCGTCCTCGCTGCGTCGTCTGATCCGACATGTTTGCTGAGTTCTTTTCGCTACGGTGATGCCCGCAATAGATGAGCATAGTCCCATTCGATGATCGATGGGAAGCAGACGTGCACGACGGAGGCATACGAGGCACCAAGCAAAGAGAGAGAGGGGGGTGGCCATGTCAGGGAGAAGCCTGGAGCTTGGCCCATGGCTTCCTCTTAGTGTTTATTTATCTTAAGTTCGACAACTTTTCACAAAAGTCTCCTAAATTAATATAAAACTCACTTAAATACCATAAACTGAGAGTCTTTGTGTGTATGACCCTCCACGCCTAAGTACTAGTCTGATTTTTGCTCTAATAAGCTCAGTAACACTTTATTGGATTAAATTAATTAATTTAATATCTCATATTAATTAATCTTTCGATTTAATATCGCATATATTAATTGGTTAAACTTCTGATCAAGTTGGATGCTAAGCAACACCGGTTGACGTCGAAGGATAATGGGGTTCAACAACTCATTCAAGGAACCTATCTGTCAACATCTATGTGGCTATAATCTTTCATTTGTACAATACTCCTGAGTCAATCTAGGGCATGGCCAACTATTAAACTCTAGATGGTCAACTCATTTGGATTAGATATCGCTATATAATGTCAAAAAATTCTTTTTCTAATATTGTGTCCGTTCCGGTAAGGTACTCCCGCGTGTATCAGTCTTAAAGTATTCTCTCTCTAATTACAGACAATGAATGATCATAATAAACTTGAATAATTATGACTCCATGGTTAGAGGTCTATGAGCTAAGGTCGAAGCTCAAAAGTTCACTGACAAGATGTCTTTAATGTCTCATGTCCAAAGACCAATAACGTTACTGTGACGATGAATAAAGCTGGTTGATAGTTAGGTGAATTTACCATTTAGCGATTCATGTTTGATCAATTTAGTGAACTTATTCCCCAATGAGTACTTATATGCTTGCCATAGTGTCCCTACACATGTGACTATGAGACCAGTCACCCTCATCACATGAGCAAGCACAACGTACGAATCTATGCATATCTAAGATGTTCCGTCTCTGATATCCTGTGATTGGGAACAATTATGAATTATAGTTACAAATATTAGTCTCATTATCACAATCTAATTGTAATCTAATATTCACCTCAAAATTCTAAGGACTTCATTGTGCGCAATAAGTTAATCGTCAATCATCATAATAAACTGATTATCATTTGTGAGTGAACGAGAATACATATAGGTGCTATATGATTGGCTTTGAGGACACCTATTTTTAAAATTATCCCACTTGGACTAAAGTCAATCACCCTCCTGTTTGATCTCCATCAAGCTAAAGTGATGCTTATTAATAGTCTAAGACTAAGGCTTAGTTAGTAGATCTACTATATCATCTAAAGATGGAACCCTTTCCATTATATTATCTCCTCTTAAAATTATGTCTCTAATCATGAGAAGGTGCCTCAGAATGTTTTACAAATTCTGATGAGACAACGACTCTTTCAGTTATTCAATTGCTCCCACTATTGTTCCACAACAATGGATCAGAGGCGTTCAGAACACATTTTATCCATCTACCAAGAACACATTCTTTCGTAGATTTACTTGATACTTACTCGTAGCACTTAGAGTACATTTTATATCAGGTCTTGGATTTGGTCAAATCAAACATCCTCTTCTGATCTATCATCATAAATCTGTATTGACAATGTCAGGACTGAGGTTTCGGATTCTGTATTCGGGTCGGGTTCGGGTCGGATCCCCTGGTTTCGACCCTGAGGGGTCTTGAGATTTCTGACTGAATGACGTCTGCACTGCTCGACGTCTTTCAAAAGACGTCTGTCTATGTAGACGCCATTTAAGTCTGCTTTCTGTTGTGCCACGTGTGCGCCACGTGGGCGGGTTCCGGGCCGCGAGAGTACGGCCCCTGTCACATCGTCTGAACGGCGTCCATGTTGGTCGACGCGATTCAGACTGTGACCCTGCAGTGTCAGTGTGCGGCGCCAGAGCGTTGTCAGTACGGCCTGTCCTGTCGTCTGAACGGCGTCCGTGGTGAGCGACGCGTTTCAAAGCACTCTCAGTACGGCCCGTTCTGTCAGACTGATTGGCGTCTGCTTCGATCGACGCGTTTTAGCTAGATTCAGATTGACCCCGCGAGCCTCCCCTTCTTTCCCTCATTCTCGCCTCCACCTTCTCTCTCTTCACCCTCTCCGCTCCCTCCGCCCTCCTCCCTCCCTTCCCTCCTCTTCTTCCTCTTCCATCACTCCAACACCTCCCTACCTCTCACCTCTACCTCCACCACTTCCTTCGCGGCGTTCCATTCTCCGGACGGCGGCCGACGTCCAGGCGGAGTGGTGGCGTCCTCGAGGGTACCGGCGGCGGTCTGCGGTGCAGCGGGTCGGCGGCACGGAGCTTGGAGGAGTTCAAGAACCGGTAGGGGGACGAACCTTGCATGGACTGTGAATGTGTTGCTCGTGATTTCCTTGGCGTGGCATGTTATGTTTTGGGTTAGAATGAGCATGTTTAGGGGGTTTTCTTGTGAGAAAGGCCGTGCTCGTGAGCGTGGATTTGTAGCATGCTGGAAGTAGTTGATTTCCCTATCTTCCCCCTTCTGTTTTGGGGCATTTTCGGGGTGTTTGGGGTTAAAGGAGAAACCCTCGGGTTGAACCAGGGAACCAGATTTCTGGCGCTAAACGGCGTCGTGCCTGGTCGACGCCTTTTAGAAGGACGTCAGGGCAGTACGACGCCTTTTAGGGCGGAAACCTCCCTGTTCGAGGTTTCACGAGTTAGGGGTTCTGGCGCTAAATGACGTCATGAATGGACGACGCCTTTCAGAAGGATGTCGGGCCATCATGACGCCATTTAGGCAGGAAATCACCCCGACTGAGGGCCTGCAAATCTGGAATTTCGGTGTGAATGGCGTCTGAGAGCTCGGACGCGTTTTAAACGGCGGCTTCCCAGGTGGACGCGTTTTAAGGAATAATCTGGCTTTAAATGAACCTGTTTGAGGAGCTTGAATGGCGTCGACCTAGGTCGACGCGATTCAAGACAGAACTGCATAAACCCTGGTTTTTAATATATGTTTCACTGTTGGGTGGTTCAAATGCATGCTTTAAGCTGTACGCTGAGACGGAGGTTTACTGTGCGAATGGAATCATGTTATATGTGTGTATGTGCTTATGCGAATATGGAATCGGAATAACTGTGGTTTACGTTTGTCACCATGGACCGATGGGGACAGGGTCATGGTGTTTGTGAGGCTTTGTGCCGTACCGGTGGGAGGAGGGGGTACATGTTGTGTTTTACCTTTGGCTGAGGGAAACAGGACCACCTTGAGCCCGTCGGGCCGGAGTAGCCAGCGCGCTATCCGAGGGGTTGCTGTTTGGTCTCAGCAGGTCGGGGTTTCCCTGTTTGTCGTGGCAGCTTCCGGCGCGTTTCTTGCTGTGGAGCTAGTTGTGGTACTGTTGGAGTTGTTTTACCCCTGTAGCCACTGGGCCTGATGTGACCTTTGATCAAGGTTACGAGTGGTACCCTTTGCCCTTTGGCCTGACGCAGCCCGGGAGGTTAGGGTTGTGGGTAGTTCCTGTAGCTTCGGCTTGACGGGGGTTCGCCGGTCCCCAGGGCCCTCCTGAAGCGCTGAGGCCTAGCGTGGAGGCAATCCGGTCGGTAGGACAGTAGTCTAGACTTCTTGTGTGCACACGTAGCTGGGCAGTGGTGGTACACTGGTCCCAGCTAGTCTTAGTTTGACTCACTGCCTCACCCTACAGTGCCCCGGAACACTGTAGGGGCGGACATGCGTGAGTAGTGGTGGTAGTGTTGTGAGGCGACATTTGACTTCGGTCGACAGTGTGGTTCAGTCGCTTTGTGGACTTTGGCTGTGAGACGTGACTCTGTGTTGGGTTCTTCGGGTTGCTTAGAACTGTTCCTGCTACACTGCTTATCGTACGTTTCATATTAGGTTGGGTGCTATGTTTACTGCTTTGTTTAATTGTCATATATCTGTGTTGTTGCACTTGTGGGTGTGTGAGTGGGAGGCAGGGGATCGGATGATCCCTACTGAGCCCAATTCTGGTGTGGCTCACTCCCTGCGGTTTCAGGTGTGGACCTCGTGGCGTTTGGCGGCGGGTGGTGTCTTCTTGGTGTGCGGACCAGCAGCTGTCTCAGTTCCGGGGTATGCCCCGATGTTGTTGTACTTTACTTCTGCCTGTACTTATTTAATTTATTGGACCATGTAATTATTGTTGGACTATATACGGACATTGTTATCTTCCTTCCTGCGCACTTGCTACATCTTTGTAGTCCGTGTGATTGTTATATTTAGCCTTGTTTAACGCTTACTCCTCCAGACGTGTTGTGTAAGATTCAAGTGTGAACCCGTAGTTAATGGGCCGACATCCATTTAGTGATCGGGTCTCCGGTCATAGGATGGCGGGTCGTTACAGACAATATACATGATATTTCACCTAAATTTATCATAGAGAGATTGTGGTAACCATGATTTTACCGATGGTAACATTCCAACGTCATTCTCAATGATTAAGATGTTATCAACGTAAAGCAGGAGTAAAATAATTGCCTCCAATTAGCCTCCTTGTATATACACACAGTTCATATTCATTCTTAATGAATTCTTAAGATTTGATCACCAGATCAAATCTCTAATTCTAACTTTGTGAAGCTTCCAATGACCCTTAAACTAATCTACAGAGCTAGCATATCCTTTCAGGATACTTTTTGAATGTAAAACATTCAGGCTATATCATATATGTATCTTCCTCAATCATATTGAGAAGAGCTATTTTAACATCCATCTGCCATTTGTCATCATCGTGACAAGCAATTATAGCAAAAGAATTCGAATTTACTTAATTATGGCAAGAAGGATTCGTCATAGTCAACACTTTGACTTTGACGATAGCCTTTGGCAATTAATCTTGCCACATAAGTATCAACAATCCATCTGTAACGATCTTCCATTTGAAGATTTACTTACAACCGATGAGCACTATACCTTCAGGAAAGTCTACCAAGTTCCAAACTTGGTCGGTACACATGGACTAGTTGTCAGAATTTCTGGCCTCTTGCCATTGCTGAAGTCAGATCTACTAAAAGCCTCATCATAAGTCTTTAGATCATCATCCATATCTTAGAGTTCCTCCCCTTCTTCCATCTTTGATATGACATATCTATATGGCTATCTGAAGAACTCTAAAAGATCTACGTTAATCTTTAGCATGTGTTTCGACATGTTGCATAGGAAAAAGTTCATTCGAAGACCCATATTAATTTGTGTGTTTGGAACCTTTTCTAGTTCTGTCCAACTTCCACTGTCTTCTCTAAGGACATATTCAACTTCATGGAAGACAATTCTTTTAGCAATAAATCATTATTTTACTGTTAGATAAATCGAATAACATCCAAATATTATCTTTGGATATTATAGAAATTTATACTTCTCTATCCTTGATTCCAACTTTTTTGGATTATGCCTCTTCACAAGGATAGGATATTCCCTGACTTTAACATACTTAAAATCATGTTTCTTCCCTCTCCATATCTCATATGGATTCTTTCCTCTCCATATCTTGTATAGAGTGATTTGCACTTATCTACTTGAACCATATCCAAAATATAGGCATCTTATATTGATATATAAGCCTATAAGGAAATGAAAATTAGGCAAACTTATTATATACTGTACCATATCAAGTAAGGTGCGATCCATCTTTAAATACACCATACAATTTGTGGCATGGTATGAGAAATCAATGGGGAGAGGATGCCATTATCTTAGAAGAATTGGGGGCATTAAGGGTTGAACGTGATTTGCTAGAAGCCAACATATCCATAATATACAGTTAACTATGAAGTGGAACATAAAACTGTTTAGATTTGTGTTCCATAATGAACCGTGTGTATTTGAATGCCGTGTATGATGATATGAATCAGTTTCGTGACAACATTGCACATAACTCCCTGTTAGAGATTGAAGAAGATCCGCAACAAACATTTATAGGCATGCTCCAAACACTTAGAGAGGAGCATGGGAGAAGGTGTTCTAATGAATCTTCCACTTCACAAGGGGAATATGATCCTATGATTTCAAACCGAACTTTTTGGAATCCAGGAGAAGATCCGAAACTCATTGCCGTGTTATCACGGTACACCTCCGACCAACTCATTCAGTTGGTCTCTCGTGGCAAAACTCAGGAAGCCACTCCTTGGAAAACTCAGTTCCAGGGATCTTCTAGCAGACCCCAGACCCATGTCAATCAATCAATTCCATTTCCAATGGCTCCACCCAATTTTACCAACCAGATTACACCTCCTAGGCAGGAGGAATTCATCTACAAAAGTGAGGTTGAAACCTACATGGTAAGCTCATGGATAGAAACCTTACCCTGAGGCAACCCCATTCTCTTTCGAGCTACTGTAAGCTCCCTACAGCCTACTTCCCACCAGGATTCAAGGTGCCTAAGTACAGGAAATACGATGGTAGCACTGATCCTCATCACCACCTGTTAGGTTTCCTCATGGAATCCCACAATTGGCTCTATGATAGAGTCCTCCTTGTCCACCTCTTCCAGAAGCCTCTAGAAGGAGAGGCATTGAGATGGTTCTCTTCCTTACCCGCTACAAACCTTATCAAGTTTGATACGGTCTCAGAGAGATTCATTACCCACTTCAACCATATGACAACCTTACCTCCCACCCTTTTCGACTTTGTAATGGAGAAGATGAAGTCAGAGGAGGACTTCACACACTTTGCTAATACGTGGAGGGACATGGCCTCTAGGGCGGAAGTTACTATCCCCGAAGCTCAAGTTGTCATCATGTTGGTCAACAATGCTACCCCGCAGCTTTGGGCCATCCTCATGCTCAACGAACTTCAAACATTCGCTCAACTGTATAACCGAGCTCTGGTGGTCCAGTCTCATATTCGAGATTCCACTTTGCTACCTTTCTTTGAAAAAAGGAACAAGAACAAGAAAACCTTACAGACCCCTACTATAGAGGGAGTCACTATTAACGAACATGTGAGCATGTTAGGACAACCTTCTAGGTTACCCAACTCTCAACCCAGGTTAGATACTCAACCCAACCAGAAGCAATATTCAACAATCCCTCCTCCGACTAACTATAGTCATCCCATGCCCAAGCATGCATCATACCCACCTTTGTTAGAGTCATTAGCAGACATATTCCATGCCTTGCTAGCTTGCAATGCCATCCAGCTTTCACCAAAGTGCAAAGGTGCTCCACGCAGTACTAACACATCCAGGTACAGTCCATACCATAAGATCCCAGGGCACACAATCAATAACTGCTTCACCTTCAAAGATTGGGTGTATAACCTAAATGATGAGGGTAGGATCAACTAGGAGGATATGAAAGAGGCTATTGAGACCTTAAAAGCCAACAAAGAGCTGGGAATTGTAAGACCCTCTGCCCTCCCATCAGATATCACAAGATCCATCTAGTTCCCAACGGAAAGTGAACACCCTAGTAAAAAATCTAGAGCCGAGAGTGGTTCGTAGGGAGCAACATTGGGAATACGAAGAGTTCAGGTACAACACCGATTCCCCACTCAGATGGTTGAGGCTAGAAAGCCTGCGCCAGAAGTCTCTATAATCTTTCAAGATAAACCCCTGGTCTTGATACGACCTAGGGAGTAATCAACAATCACCAACCTAGTCACTCTGGTCCAAGTTCCCTCAATCTCAGTCAGAGAACATCCTTTGTCTTGTCTATCTTGGTCCCCACACCAAAGATGGGCCTAGTGACCCAATCCAACCCCATAAATCACCACTAAAATCAGATCAAGCAGTAGACCCAAGTCCGGTAGGTTTCACGTTGAGAAATCGCATCATTCCCCTAGCTTAACTCTTGGACTCACCAAAGAATCCAAATTTGGCCGGAGGGATTATTCAATCTGAGTATGACATCCTACAATATCTAGAAAAAACTTCTGCCAAGATTTCGGTCCTAGAGTTGATTCAAAGGTCTTCCATACATAGGGAGACATTGTACAATTTCCTCTAGCAAATCACGGTCAACGAAGATCTTCCTATCAGTGGAGTCACAAATGTCATCCTCTTAGTCACCCAGACACTTATGATATCCTTCTCAGATAAGGAACTAGCTTCCCCTGAATGTCGATCCCTTACTTTATGCCTAACTGCTACACTCAACGGTTACTCAGTAGACTCCATCCTATTAGATACCAGAGCTTCAATTAATGTTTGTCCACTAAAAACCCTAAAGAAGATAGGGATTGATCTAGAAAAGATCGAGTACACCTCCATGATGGTTTTGGCCTATGACAATTCTCAAAGGCCGGTCGATGGCAAGATCTTTCTTCAATTGGAAATTGGCCCAGTGGCTATGATCTTAGAATTCTACATTCTAGATGTCAAGCCTATATACAATTCCATTCTAGGGAGACCTTGGATGGATCAAACCTTGAGAGTGGCATCCACTAACCATCAGTGTTATAAGTTGCCGTACAATGGGAAGGTTGTCAAAGTTAAGAGCACCTCCTATGTTGAGTCTTTGGACTCAATATCTGATAGAATTGGGTGGCCTCAAAGCCAATCATTATACATTCTAGTTCGAAATATTAATAAAGGCAATTATTTCATTATATATAGTTCTCGCAAATTAACTATCGTAGTGAAGGTCCGTAGACAAATGTATAGAATATTGAATTATGATGAGATTATGATAGTGAGATCAATATTCTTAGTCACTTGTCTTAAACATTTCTCGATCATAGGATATTTGAATTGGACATTAAATATCCGATAAGATCGACACAAGTTATTTTTCCTCATGTGATAAGGGTGAATGATCTCACATTCACTCGTGTGCTGACACTAAGACAAACTTGTGGATGCTCATTAGAGAATGAGTTCACTGAACAGATATGAAATAGAATTCCTGGATGGTCATTATACCTATTAGTCAACCAGAGAATTCAATCGTTGCAGTAGCGCAGTTGGTTCTTTGACTTGTGTTACCAATGATACCTTGCTTATAGACTATTGTGACTTGATTATCTGCCTTGTGGATTTTGACTATTATGTTCATGATAGTCAGTCTCTCAGACACAGTAGAAAGCTTTCGAAGGTAATTGAATGAACAACAGGGGATCACTCACTCGTGGTATACGATTGGAGAGAGAATGTCCTTTGGATGTGTACACATAAATCCCTGGTCATGGTCAACTGAAAGAGATGTCTTTCTAGAAGTTAACTGAGTACTAGAATCCATCTAAATAATACGATAATGGGTTTGACTATGAAACCATACCCTTGCGTTATTGGGATAACGGATGAGTGAAGGATTTTATTTGTGCGGTATCTGCAGACGGAAAGGTTCAAATAAAGGGAATATTATCTCTTATATCTTTTGGGATCATAAGGAAGTGTTTGGTGCCGTTCATGGTCAGAAGGTCAAGTGGATTAATCATCGGATGATAAACCACTTATTTATTGAATTAATTATTTAACATATGATGTTTAAATAATAATTAATAAATACTAAACTTTAGAATTAGTTCTAAGTTTAATGGGCCTGGAGCGTCACACACATAAAAGTTCTCGTAAGACGGTAAGAGATGTTAAATATTATATTTATCTGGGTTTTTGCGAAAAGTCGCAGGATAAACATGAATATTTAAATGGAGAATTATCCAAGGCCAAGCTCTTGGATAATCATGAGAATTAAACCTTGTGCTTATCTATATTTCTTATAAAAGGAGGCCAAGGGGAGGGGTGGTAGGTGGTTGAAAATGTACACAACACCTCTTGGGTTTTTCTCTCTCCGCTCTTTCTTTCCTCTCTCTCTCTTGAAGAAGACCTCTCTCTCTTCTACTTTTTGTCTGCATGGTGGATTTGAGATCGGGTCAAAGTACTCAAGCCAAGGAGGAAATCGCACATGCGTCGGGAGCTCGTGCGGATACCTCTAGAGATCGTGCGCGTATGCAATTATCGAAACAATTGAATCCACGAGAGATTCAAAATCCCGCAAAGGTGAAGAACAATTCTTCCAGTTAATTTTGTTGTCTATTTTACGATCCCAGCAACCCGATGCATTGAAATCGATATATATATATATTTCCACTGCGTTAGAACGATTCCTAACAGTATCAGCCGAAGATATCCCGTCCATGATCACTTATGGAAAAGGGAAAGAGCCTATTCTTTCATCAGTCACTTCACATCCTAAGCCCTAAACTAGCTTAGGTTGGCAGCTTATGAATAAGATGGGGTACAACTCAAGATTTGGGTTAGGCAAGGAGGAACAAGGAATTAGAGAACCTATTCCTGAAAATCAAACTATTGGGGGAGTCAAATTGGGTTACTCACCAACCAAACCAACCGAATGGCCAAGAAAGTGGACTCTTTTGGACCATTTTGTGAAGAAAAATCAAGAGTTACTCAGGGTGGATCACCTTAGAGATAAGTTGAAAGAAGAGAGCAAGGAGGCTTGAAAAGAAGATGAGGAAGACTTTGGCACAAGGCTACTGTTTCATAAACCAAACATCCCACAGGTAGGGGTATTTTTGGCCAAGGATGAACCGGTACTTGCCACGTTCATTCCTTTTCTATTCCACCCGCCTTCCTTTCCTATGCTCCCAGCACCGGTCGTGGCACATTCCCCCGAATGTTTCACGTTTGTAGCTTGCGACCACCAAAAAAAGGGTTCCATTCCCATACCCAAGGGTGTGAAGTCACTATTGAGGAGCCTATGTATTGGGGCAATCACACCGTCACTGGGTCTTTGTCTCAAGGACCCACCCTTGTCCCTTCAGGGACAAGTCTGACCCGTTCTCCAAATCTTGTTCATAGTAGCTTAGGAATTTGGATTGCTTCTTCAGTGTCTAGGAATTGTAGGGATAAATAAGTTCCATCATTTCTAGTTTAGGAGTTAGCAAATAGGTGTAGATATTTGAAGGAGGTCGATGAATTTCTTCAGTTAGAGGTCATCTCTGAGCCGCTAGAACCACTAGGAGTTGAATCTCGCAATGATGGTTTAGGAGTGTTTGAGCTTAATGAGGGTGAGCATGAAGAAGATGATGACTTGGCCAAACCATTTGTAAGTGGGATGAGGCGGTTTGATGAACCTTCGTTAGCCATCAACGAACCCACTAAAGAAGTCAACAGCGGAACCGAGTAGGATCCGAAGACAGTGCTGATCAGTGCGAAATTGAGTGAAGAGTAAGGGTCGTCCATCATAGTTATACTCAGATAATATCCTGATAGGTTTGCATGATCATACGAGGAGATGCCCGGGTTAAGCGCAGAATTAGTGGAACATCGGCTCGTCCTCAAGCCTGACGCCAAACCCATGAAGCAAAAGTTGAGACAACTACAACCTGAATAGCACTAAAGGTAAAAGAAGAGGTTGTCAAGTTACATAAGGCCAACTTCATCTGAATAGTACTCTATCCTAAGTGGGTGGTGAATATCATCCCTATAACGAACAAGGATAGAAGGGTTAGGGTCTGCATAGACTTTCGTAACCTTAACCAGGCTTGTCCAAAGGACGATTTCCCACTCCTCACATAGACTTGCTGGTCGATAATACCGATATGAAATGCTCTCCTTCATGGATAGATTTTCAAGGTATAATCAAATCCGACTGGCCGAAGAACATCAGGAGAAGACATCTTTCATAACCCCATAGGGAACCTATTGCTACATAGTCATGCCATTTGGGCTTAAGAACGGAGATGATGGCAATCTTTCACGATATAATCCACACCGATATAGAGGTTTATGTTGATGACATCTTAGTGAAGTCTAAGATGAGGAAAGGGCATGCTTAGATCCTTAGAGCCGTAATGCGAAGGTCGAGAGAGCACCAACTAAAAATGAACCTAAAGAAGTGTGTATTCGATATTTCCTCTATAAAGTTGCTAGGATTCATAGTAAGTAGGCGAGGGATTGGTAGATCCAGACAAAATGAAGGCGATAGCAGAGAAGCCTCCTCCTAAGAATGTCCTTGAAGTAATGGGCTTTATTGGCCGTCTACAATTCATTAGACGGTTCATATCTCAACACTCGCTGAGGTGCAAACCCTTTTGGGACTTATTAAAAGGAGGGAAAAAAATTGATTGGAGCTATAGGTGTCAAAAGGCCTTCGATGATTTGAAGAGCTATCTCCTCAACCCGCTAGTTCTTCTGGCTCCTATCCCAGGGCGGCCTTCACTAGTATATGTTTCCACCATTGAAGAATCAGCTGGAGTGGTATTGGCCTAACAGACAGTAAGAAGAGAGAAAGAGCAGTGTATTACCTCTCCAAGTTGTTCAATGATGCTGAAAGATGTTATACAGCTATGGAAAGGATATGTGTAGCTATCGTTAGGGTAGTGCATAAATTGAAGCTCTACTTCCTTGCCTACGAGGTCAAACTTCTAGCTAGAATGGACCTAATAAAATATTTGCTAGAGCAGACAATAGTAATGGATAGGCTGGTGCGATGGCATACTTTCTTGAACCAATTTGATATCACTTACGTGTATCAGAAGGCTATCAAGGGGCAACCAATTACTAAGCTCCTAGCCCACACACATTGCCTAAATTTTCACCCATCGACGATGAGTTCCCAGATGAGGAGTCGAATGTGATGGTGGATGATAGTCCATCCAGAGTCTTCCACTTTGTTGGGGCACTTAACTCTCAAGGCAGTGGGGTAGGGGCGATCCTTGTATCTCCGGAAGGGGTAAGTATTCTGCATGCTTGCCAATTATCCTTCTCGGTGAGAAACAATGTTGCAAAATATGAGGCCCTCATAGCTGGCTTAAAAATGACGTTGGCTCTTAAGGTCAAAGAACTGAGGATATTCTGGTTAATGGTCTAGGGATAACTAGTGTAAATTAATGAAAATCAACAAGTAGAGACTATTCCCTAAGAATAAATATTTATGTCATTTACATATAGTTTCAATTATTACAAGCCCAACATAAATTGGAACATAATGAATTAAAATTAATTAATAGATTATGTAGCCATTAATTTCAAGATACATATCCAAAAGACAAAATCCAAATATAAACTATACCATCTTTATCTCATTACATTGCTTGTCACCATGTATCCATTGTGCCACTTTGATATCATGACATATGATATTTCACTAGCATCCATGAAGGGGCTCAGTCTCAAGAAGAGAGCTCGATAGGGATCCATGTCCAAAAGTGGTCTATGAAATATCTACCAAGTGAAACATTTATATACATATATCTCAATGTAAGATTGTACTTCATATATCAATATTTACAAGTTCATGAGTCATATACTATCTACTCAGTCCATAAACAGGACATCATTAACAAATCATCTATTCCAAGTTTACAGAACCAAGATGTTCATGGATCCTACCAAATCATTTTACATGAAGGCATCACAAAGAATTCATCGCACAATGTGCATCAATAGTTACCTAAACACAGAATGAATCACAGAGGTCATTCATAGTTTCTACTATTATGTCTATATCATATCTCATAGATCGATCTATTAAACAACTAATAAGTATGATCACTATATTTAAATCATCTATAAAGATGGCCCAAGGTCGAAAGAATCCATCATATATCATAAACATATAGCAAATCATATAATCATATATGTCTTCATTTGTCTATTCACCTTTCCAAGGCGGTTTATGATCATATCAAATTCATTCAAATGACCCATTCCAGGGTTGATTCACAAGTTAACATAAGTGATAAAGATGATAAATCATATTTTTTTGTTAGTAGTTCGACTGTCATTTGTTTATCTTAAGCTTGGGTGAGTTAAAAAAGGAGAGAGCAACTTAACCTTAATTAACCCCCTTCAAATCATTGAAATGGCTGTATATACATACACAGTGACACTCCTAGGATCTTTCATATTCTCATTGTACCTCCAAAAGTGTTATACTTTAAACCTAATTATATTTACAATGAAATATTTCGTTGGACATGATAATATATATTAACACTAAAGGGTATACCTGGAACAATATCACTAAATATGTAGATATACATGATAATATAATCATCATGTATATAGCAGGGTATGATAGAATATGTGGTATATATGCATGTTTTTATCCCTCACATCATAGAGTAACCAAGAGGGAGAAAATGAAAGAAGTTAGGAGTCTACGATCTCTCGGCTCGTGGTGCCCATGAACTCATGACAGTAGGAGTTTCCTCCTCCCTTGCAATAAGGTGATTACGATTCTACTTGTTAATATAACCGTGCCATGTGCCTCAAAAAGTCCCTTCCACTTATGGGCTGGATAGAATAATGGTACAAGGCTCAGTTTATAGTAGCGCATACCTCAAGTCAAGCCGGATAGAAAGCCTCCCTCTAGGATAGAATAGTGGCCACGAGGACTCGTCGCACCATTCCAAAGGCCAAACTGGATAAAAAGCTTTTAGGGACTTGTGAGTTGTGGCTTCTTACGGATAGTGGCATTTAGAGAGAGAGAGAGAGAGAGAGAGAGAGAGAGAGAGAGAGACTATAAATATGGCAAGAGATCTTACACTTCCCTACCCCATAAACTCCCCAGCCACCAGCGCATGTACCAAAAAGGAGTTCGTAAATGAGGTGCTCATACTTGATGTCAGGTGCTGTCGCCCTCGTCCTGCTGCTGCAAGCCACCCTGCATGCACCGGCAATGGCAACGGCCTGTGTGAGATCAGAGCTGGCCCCATGCAAGGATGCTGTCTTAACAGGAGAGCCGTCCAAGGAGTGTTGCACCAAGCTAATGGAGCAGGAGCACTGCGGGTGTGAGTACATGAAAGAACCCTGGTTCAGGGCCATCTCTGAATCACCCAATGGCCACAAGATCGCCACCGCCTGCAGCCTTTCCTTCCCTAAATGTTGATCTGCATGCATGGTTAACTATCACCTGCTGTATAAGCTTCCATATATAGTATTGCTTGAATAAATGGAGGGGGTTCTTATCTACTTGTTTGGTGGGAGCTCCTTACCAAGTTCTTATCTATTCGATATTTTCATCTGCGTTACATTTACCGGGATGTGGATCAGTGCCGTAGTTTAAGAATGGAGGGAGTTTCCACGGAGCTGCAATGTGTTTTGTCTTTTTTATTTTATTGTTTGATTTTTTTTTTTTTAGAACGTCCAGTAAAACATTAGATGGCACTTTTGAAATATTTGGCTCGGCCCCAACATGATTGTATATTTTTTTCGAAATAAAATTGTTTTTTAATCATATTAAAATCTAGGTAGATATTAAAAGTATTTTTTTTTTCAAAAGAAATATCTAATCCGACGGCAAATCCAAATTTTTTGGATGTAGTTTCGAATTTTTTATCGATCGTCACAAAAAAAATAAAAAAATTCTAACAAAAATATAAAAATATCACTTGAATCCGAGGACACGAAGAAAGCAATGTATGTCACGTGATCTGTACTGTGGACTCCAGCAACCCGTGGACACCCGTAGGAGAGAAGATTCTGGAGACACTGTTTTAAACGTTAAACGGAAACACCGTAACTCTCGTAGGGTTACGTGGGCATCTTCCCTCACAAATACCTGCCAAGGCCACACGTATAAGTAATATTAAAATGGGATTTTTGCATATATACCTTGTAAAATGTCATATTAGTAATGATACTCCTAACTTCCACAAATTAGTTTTAATACTTCTGAAATCACAAAAATATTAGGGTTATACTTTTTCGTCAAAATATTTTTAAATCAAACCTAAAGATTTTTCTTGCATACCCGTAAATTTACTAATATTTAACATATGTATTCTTAAATTTAATGAAATTTTATATGTATCACTGATGCTTTTAAGATTTACGGAATTTTTGAGCATATTTACTTGGAATACATATGTTTTTGATGCAGGGATATAACCATGATATTTTTAAGATTTCAGGGTATTAAGAATAACATGTGAGAGTTAGGGATATATATAGATGCAAATACGGTGTTTATCTGCAAAAATCCATATTAAATTCATTGAGAATTGGAGTCCACGACAAAATATAAATATTCTCTATCGTATTATCCGTAAATTGGAAAGATAAATTATTCTTAATTAAAGAAAATTGGATAATGATTGGATTACAATGCACATGGGTTATGTATAAGTATGAATCATACATGAGATTACCTACAAATATTAAATCACTTAGGGGTTATTTGCGAAAACCCCAATTAAGTGTAGTTGATTTTCCAATACCAACCGCATTGTTAGATCAGATTACGGATTCAAATATGCCTATGCCTTACAATATGGCATAGGTTAAGACGCTTAAAAGATACATATTTTTGGCTATAGGAGGACATTATTTGTATGCCAATAATATCAGGTAAGGATAAGGATATACTTAGTTTTAAATTTAAATGTTTGATATTTATTTATTTTGGATATACTTAGTTTCAAATCCAAATGATTGATATTTATCTACTTAGCTTGCATTAAAATTAACTGTTAGATACATCATATATACTACTCTCGTTTTTTATCTGTTTATGAATAAATTTCTTATTCGTATACTTACCATGTTACATTTCTCAATGTCCATAGTATTTCTTAACCTCCTTTTTCAATTACGTGTTCTTTGGCATTCATATGTGGTTGCAACTACTTTGTACCAAGACAGAACATAATTTCACGTATCACAAACTAAACTTTCAGTTTAAAAGAATTAATAAAAGAAATCCGTACAAAAGGATACTGTAGCAATGAAGTCTATTCATTCAAAAATTAGAAAATAACTTAAAATAAAAAAAATTAAATATGGTTCTTCCGAAAACTAAATGCATGTGGCATTGCTATTCTCTAGTTGATTCCTCATAAAATCCTCTTATGCATATGCGACTCTTGTCAAGTTGATTATGGTTATTGTGAACCTTGTAAATGAAACAAAAAAATATTATATAACATTAGTAATACAAACTTTTAAAATTTTGAAATCATATTTTTCATCAAAAGTAATATACCTGATCAAGTGAATTAAGGTTGAAATGAGTGAAATGACATGGGGGGATCTGATTCTATTCATAAGATATACCCTACAAGCAAACTACAAATGCTTAATTTCATAAAAATTGCATATATTATTATTTTTGCTTTCTCTAACTAAGGTAAATGTTTCACATCATACATTTGGAGAGAATGGTCACTTGCAGATGGTTAAGGTCAGCAGAGAATAGTAACATCTAAAAACTACAATATCAAATATAAAAAATCTTGGTCATGTAATATGTGAGAATTAAAGGTAAAAATATTATTATGTTTATATACTATAAATTTAGTGCAGAACTAACTAATAAATTTGTTAGTGCAGCTTCGACCTCATTTAGTGTAATATGCAAACAACGTAATGCAATTTTGAAAACTTCATCGAATGTAGTAGCCTTCACTACTATATTAGTTGCTTCACAACAAAGTCTACTATATGATAGTGTAATCGGCTCATGATCATCAATTTGTATTGCTTCAACTTGAGCATCAATGACTAGCACTGATTTTGCAAATCTTGTCCACCTCTTTAGTATATATTGTTGTGGGATATCCTGTGTATCCACGACAGTGAAAATCTTTAAATTATGATAGCAAAAATATCCTATAGATCTAAACAATTGACAACTACACTTGACAACGCCCTCATGAATTTCAAATGTGACAATGTGCTTTGATTCTTCAAAACCAACTTTCCACACAGCCTAAGTAGACTTAAACGCATCCTCCTCAATTTTCTCATGACGATAACAAATCCCTTGATATGTCATAAACAACAACGATGACGAGTATTTGGCATATCTGTGCAATTGCACCACCAATAGCAAACTCTTGATAAGTAAGAATCACCTTTGGATGCTTATGATCCATTACCCTCATCCATGTTGCCATTACTAATGTAAATGGTGCCTCTATCTCATCTAATAAAAGGGCACCACCAAATGAAATGGTTTGATAATGATGATTAATACATACAATTAGAACAAATGATAGGCCATACTTATTAGTTCCATATGTAAGATCAAAGCAAACAATATCACCAAAAAAATGATTATCCATCCTTGACCTAACATCGGACCAAAAGAAGTTTGTCAATTGACCCTTTGATTATGCTTGAATTGCATAATAGAAGGATGGATTTTTTTCTTGTTGTTGTTCAAGGTAATCGAGGACTATTTCTGCGTCACCCTTTTTTATATCTTTTTGACGCTGTGTTCAAAAGGTTTTTTGCATCTTTGGTGGTAAAACTAATGTTCCTACTTCCTCTAGCTTCAATGGCTAAAGAGTTCATCATAAAATTTAATTTTACATCTGTTGCATGCATATTACTAAGCATTTGTCCTTGACCTTTGCTGACATTTCTGTGAAGCTTCAATATATGCCTTTTGTCTGGAGAAGTCATTTCATGATTTTGACTTACAATCACCTTTATGACTACCTATTGACCCCTTTTATCTTTCTTAATAGACATTTTTGCCTTAATGACCTATCCTCAATTCTTCTTTGTTCTTGACTTTAATTTTAGCTTGATCAAATTTTGTTTCTCTAAACCCTTCAAGTGAGAAACAATATAATGGCCAATAATTTCACTGATACATTGAGATTTGCAAGTCAAATTTTTTCGAATGCAAAACCCTATGTTAAATGCATATCAATTGTAAAAATGAAAAAAAGCTTCTTCGTGAGTTTCAAATTCCATATAAACACATAGACGAAGGTAGCCGTCCACATTAACTCTATTAGCATCATTATCCTTCTCTAGCGCATTATTTACATTATTTGTTTTCTCCTCTTCTTCTTCACCGGCAACATTATTCATTTTTTTAACTCCCACTAGAAGCATCATTGACATCATAATTAGTAAATATACAATTGAACAAGTTTTATACTTAACTAAAAGTACATTTCTTTCTCATTGGCTAGGCTAATTTACTAGCAGTATGATATAAAACATTTTTATTCGGCGTAACTCAAAACTCTAACACAATAAGATGATTTTTAATATTAAAATATGGCTTACCCGGTAGTCTGGGTCGATGCTGTAGCTTTGATATTTGAGAGGAAGGCTTTGCGAAAGATGAGGGCCACATGGTGTTGCTGTAGATGCTTGAGATTAAAATTATGATTACCTGGCTTGGTTGATGCTGTAACTTTGGTATTTGAGAGGGAGGGTTTGAGAAAGATGAGGGATACGTGGTGTTGCTAGAGATGTTCGAGAAGAAGAAAATTCTTCCTACATAGGCGATGTGGTGACATTGTTGATCTTGATCAGACGGCAATGCCCTTAGGGTGCATCTAAGTGGATGTACTGAGGGACGATATATATATACACACGATGTATCTAATTTAGATGCCCCCTCCAAAACTTACTTTTTCCATGTTTAAAAAAATAATAAAAATTATCAATAATGTACATACATATATATATACTCACACGTACACACACGATGCATCTAATTTAGATGCGTCCCCTCTAAAATCTATTTTTCCATGTTTAAAAAAATAATAATTATTATCAATAATTTTTAAGTATTCATGTTAGAATATTTGGGGTTCCACCACACATAACGGAATTATCTGAAGAACGGGGTCGATGGAGGGATCCTCCTCGTGCAATGAAAGACAAAATAACAGGATCATCCTCGTTGCAAGGGAAGGTACCAAAGTCCCCCATGAAGCTCTATGCGGTATGATTCAGGGGCTATAGGTGGTATCCCAAGGGGAGAGAAAGATCGAGAGGAAAAACTTCTAGGGAGAGAGAGAGAGAGAGGAAGAGAGAGAACAATATTGACTACTGCTCTCATCTCTTGAACCGTAGATGTGGGTCTCTCATAGACACCACAACTCTGGATTTGGGCATGTTTGGAGATATTTTAAGGGCCTATAATAGACCTTAAGCAGCCTTTTTAACTCCATTTGGTTGGGGTTCTTGGAGGACTTTGTCTGCTAGAAGCGATCGCCTAGCTTGGAGTTTGAGGGCACTACTGATTGAGGTAGGTGGATCATCTAGATCAAGAAATATTTTCTATGAAAAATCTATATTATTTTGATGATTTCAAACTTCTCAGTTTGATTCCAAAATTTGATTTCTGTTTTGATGTAATTATTAACTCTTTTATTTTCAAATTTCGATTTGGATCCATATGGATTATAAATTATGATCTTTATCCGTTCCCTAATTCATTTTGATCTGTTCTAAATCATTTCATCTTTGAATCTTTGATCTAAATATGTTCTATATTATATTTAATTATTTGTACATGTTTAATCATTTGAATCTGGTCCGAAACTTGTGAATTTAGTAAGATTTGAAGTGTAAACTATTTTATAACCTGAATTCGATCTATTATGAAACTTTTGTTTTATTCCATTCATTTCAATGATGAAATCATGATCTATTTTAGATCTAGTCTCAGATTGATTTAGTTTTATATTAATTTGATTACCTCATTTTTGTTTACCAAATTTGATGGCTCTTATTCATTAAATCCAATGTTCTATTCTATTGAAATTTGTACATATATGAAGAGCTGTAAATCAGAGAGTGACTCCTAAGGGATGTGTTTAGGCCATTTTATATAAGCAGTCATATGTTTAGTCAGGTCTGAAGGCAATAGGTTGGTAAATCCTAGATTGCCTTGCATGCTATTTGCATGTGACTTAGTATTTCAGAGGTGGGAGAGTGAGACTCCTTGGAGCTATAGTATACAAGACCAAATGCACTAATTGCCTAGGTGCTTGATGGTAGGTATGGTCCTCAACGATGGCTAGATTGCGTGTCTGCTATGTTCTGAGTATTTTCTGAATATTCTCGTAAGAATTTGTTATATTTCAGTTCTGATGTATGATGTTCGCATAAATATCTGATAGTCCTGAACTATGTCTGTTTGTTTGAGGATCTATAAGGAACCTTTGAAATCTATTATGATCAGGACTAGTTCAATTCATTGAGACTTCCGTTAAGAATTGTTTGATCAGTTCAATTAATTCAATTAGTTGATGCACTTTATTTCAACTTAATTTGAGATATTTCAATTTAATTCAATTCAGATTAGTCAATTTGATTCACTTTAATCTAATTAAAATAATCTTAGTTCAATTTAGATTTTTGAGATCTCTAAATTTATGATCACTTTGTAACTTGGATTAGCTTAGAAATCACCATTTGTTTAGTTTCTACAATCGATTATGCCTACTCTAATTGGTGTCATATGACCCTGATGCCCATTTCAAATTGCATCCGTACAAATTGACGCCTTTTAGAGTTAAACTTGAAATTAAGAGCTCAATTCTTAAATTACCCCTTTAATATTAATTATGTCCTTGTTTTGGTAATCGATTAGGCCTTTACTTTATTAATCGATTTCCTTTGAATTGTTAAACGATTAAGTTTTGCTAAGTTAATTGATTACCCTTTTGCTCTGTTAATCGATTAAACTTTGTTTAGCTAATCGATTATCCTTTATTCTATGAATCAATTAGGCATTGTTCAGCTGATCGATTATCCTTATTCTATTAATCAGTAAGCCTTGATTAGTAAATTAGTTACCATTTGTTCAGTTAATCAATTCGTCTCTGTGCAGTTAATCGATTTGACTTTGTTCAGTTAATCGATTAGGCCTTGCTCTGCTAATTGATTTCTTTTTATTTAGTTAATCATTAAGTCTTTGTTCTATTAATCGATTAAGCATTGTGCTCCATTAATCGATTACCTTCTATTCAGTTAATTGATTTCATTATGTTATGTTAATCAGTTACCCCTTTAGTCCACTAATTGACTATCTTTTGTATTGTTAATCGATTTCCTTTGTTTCTTATAGTCGATCATTCCTTTGGTTTGGACTTCGATTTTTTAGTCTGTTAATTGATTATCCTTGTGTTTTAAAATCGATTAGGCCTTTGCTTCAGACTTCGATTACATGACTATTTGGCTTCGATTAAGCTTATTTTTGAGTTTGATTATCTGACTTGGGATAATTGATTAAATTTTGGTTATCTCTAATTTAGGTTTCGATTAACGATCTTTCTTTACTAATATTGATTATCTACTTTATTCCTTTGAAAATTCAATTAGTCCTTAGAATGTACTTATTTTCATGCCATATCTTTACATTTGGAATATTGAAAGATCCTGACTTGTTTGACTCTTATGAGTGATTAATTATTTGAAAATCACTTTGATTATTCAAAAATTAAGATCGTGCTTGTTAACTGTTCATTTGAAGTTTGATATATGTTTACACCTACTTATTCTTCAGAAAAGAAAAATTATCTATCATTTCAATTATTTATTATTTTTGTTTGGTAAGGTTTTGAAGCCTGGTGAGTTGTACTCATAAATCATTACTTATGTTTTTAGATATTGGGGGCCAATGAGCTGCTTAAAGGTTAAGGTGGAAATTTGCCAATTGGAGAAGGAAATTTTTTGCATTTTTACTCAAGTGATTGGCTATGGAGATCAGTTGAAGATTAGTTTTTGTAAAAGAATTGAGAGAGAATTGTACTGTTTGGTTTAGCTTGAGGGGTCCTATGTGCGATTGGAACTCTGGTCCTATCATAATTACTTTGGTCGATTTTTGGGCATTGAAATGTATATGAATCTAGATTTGATGTGGCCTAATAGGATTATTTTTGGTCTTTCAGATTATGGCTAAGAGAGACAGACCTTCCCATAAAGTGAGTCCTGCTGCTGGAGAGCCTAGGTTTGGAGGTTCAGCCCCAATTCACCAACTACTACAGCAGAGGAAAGGAGGTTTAATTTAGAGGAGTTTGAGAATTTTTTACAAACATTCTAAGGGTTGATTCATACTATGCAATCTGAGGTTTACAATATTAGAAAAGGACATCTAGAGCTAATGTTATGGATAAATTCAAGAAGTTGTGATCCCCATCATTTAAGGGGGAGAACAGGCCAAAAGTGGTAGAGAATAGGCTCCTGCATAGAGAAGATTTTTGATGGTATTGGGTGTACGGTAGAGAGCAAAGTGAGGTTGGTTACATTCATGTTTATTGGAAAGGCTAAGTTTTGGTGGGATTCAGTGAAAAGAAATGTATTTACTAGTCAAGGGGGTTATATTTCTTGGGACATATTTTTATTGGAATTCAAGAAGAAATAGTTTCCCTCTCATGTTAGGGATGCTAAGGTGCAGAAATTTTTGAGTCTAACTCATGGATCTACGACAGTGGCTAAATATGAAGCCAAATTTGTGGAGTTAGAGAGGTATGCTTCTCAATTCGTTGCTGATGAGGAAGAAAGAGTGAAGAAATTTGTGAATGAGAGTTAGGCAACCATTAGGAATAGAGTAGATTCATTTAGATTGAAGACTAACATAAAATCCTTAGAGATTACTTCTGTAGTAGAGAGAGAGCAGAATGCATTTGTTGATTGGTAGAGATCACATATTAAGAGAAGTCTTTTTCACCCATATAGAGAAAGTTTGATGAGAAAAGAAATAATGTGTTTTGAGTTGTTGGAATAAGGGTGGAGTACCCATAGTGTGCTAAGTGTGGACTTAGGCATGAAGGTCCAGAATGTTGGAAGGCCAATGGTAGAAATTTTGGATGTGGAGAGGCAGGATACATGTCAAGGACTGCCTTAAGAACCAAGGTAAGCAAGTTGCTAGTAGACCTTATAAACGAAAAGCCAGAGTCTATGTACTGAATAAGGAGATGTAGATACTGCAGATAATGTACTAATAGGTGCCATTCTAATATCTAAATGTTAACTAAAGTTTTGTTTGATTTAAATTGTAATGTTTTGTACTCCAATTATCAAGGGATTGTCCGCTTCGCCCCAAAGGCCTCCCAAATTTGTCCTATTTTAGAGGTAATTAGCTCCAGAGTGGGGACCTCCCAAGAGGTTGTTGGGTTCTCGGGTTTCTCCGGATCTCACGTGCAGCGGAAAATAAAATAAAAATGGAGATCCGTTCCCGTTTCGAAAACTAAAAATTACGATTATAGGATAATCGATTCTCACCGTGTGTGGATTCAAATCCACAACCGTTCGGTTCCGTCGGTGCGACACCGCAAGCCGTGCGAGCGCCCGGCCTCTGGCGAAGTCTACGCGATCCTCCTCGCGATGGATATCCTCACGTTCCTCGTTCTTTGCAGCCCACGAAACCTCCTCCGGTCGCCGCAACGATCGCCGCAACGCGCGGACGATTTACCGTCGAACGGGAGTCGGAGAAGCGGCGGAGCATATCTGGATCTATCTGGGATGACAGAGAGAGAGAGAAACAGAGGAGGAGTAGCTAGGGTTAGCAGCAGCTTGTCCTGCTCAGCCCGTTCGCTATATTCTATACTAAAAACTCCTGGTTTGTATAAAACCCACTTATTTATCCATCGCCTTGAGAATCATTTGCGTGTGACCCTCTAAGCCCAATTACCAGTCCGATTAATAGCCCAATAAGTCCAGTGACTCCTCACTGGCTTTATTAATCAATTAATAGCCCTTTATTAATTAATTAATCAATCGAATTGATGTCGCACATCGAATTCGATCGAGCCTCCGATCACGTTGGGTGCCAAGCAACACCGCGTGAACCCGGAAGGTATCGGGGTTAAGTAACCCACTCTTGGAACCTTTCCGCCGACAGTTACTGCGTGGATATAATATCGAAAAATTCCTTTCCCGATATTATCATCCGCCCTGGCCAGGGACTCCGCACATCTTTCCTAGAGCATTCTCTCTCTAAGTACCGAGAGCGAATGATTCCTTATTGACATACAATTCCCTTCGATGGTATTCCGCTGTACACAATCCTTGGCGTTTTAGAATTCCGTGGCTAGAGATTCGTAAACCATGGTTAAAGCACAGAAGTCCACCGACAAGGTGTCCTTGGTGGCTCAGGTCCGAGGACCATCCACGCAACTGCGACAATAGAATCAAGCTGGTTGATAGTGAGGTACAATACCATCCAGCGATTCAGTCGGATCAGTTCAGTGAACTCATTCTCCAATGAGCACCTACAGATTCGCCTTAGTGTCTCCACACAAGTGACTTATGAGATCAGTCACCCTCATCATATGAGCAGGAGTAATCTATACTAGTCTAACCGGATATCCGATGTCCTTCTCGGATATCCTCCGACTATGAACGATTAAGAATATGTGTGTTTAAGTGATTAGTCTCATTAGTATGATCTCATCATAATCTGATCACTATAGCACATATTCACAGACTTCATTATGAAACGATAATTAATGCGATTTACACATAATGAATATTATGCCATTATATTAATAAATGAATGAGATTTATATAGTCAGATTAGGTTGTAGGCCACCTAAAACTAACAATCTCCCACTTGGACTAAAGCCAATCACCTTTATACAATAAGCCTATAGACTCTAGGTGACGCTCAAACACAATTTGAACCAACGGCTTTGTCAGTGGATCTGCTACATTGTCGACGGATGGAACTCTTTCCACTACTACATCTCTTCTGAATATGATCTCTCTGATAAGGTGAAAGCGCCTCAGAATATGCTTCGATTTCTGATGAGACTGCGGTTCTTTCGCTTACGCAATGGCTCCATTGTTGTCGCACAACAGTGGAACAGGCTCAGAGATACTGGGAACTACGCCGAGGTCGGTGATGAATTTCTTCAACCACACTGCTTCCTTGGAGGCTTCAGCTACAGCGATGTACTCAGCTTCAGTCGTCAAATCTGCAGTGGTTACTTGCTTGGAATTCTTCCAGCACACTGCGCCTCCGTTCAAAGTAAACACAAATCCAAATGTAGACTTGCTATCATCTGGATTTGACTGGAAACTCGAGTCAGTAAAGCCTAGCAGTTTTAAGTCACCTCCTCCATAGACAAGAAACATATCCTTAGTTCTTCTCAAGTACTTAAGGATACATTTCACTGCCTTCCAGTGCTCTTCGCCTGGATCAGCCTAAAATCTGCTCGTAACACTTAAAGCAAATGCAACATCAGGCCGTGTACATAGCATGGCATACATGATAGATCCTATGGCAGAGGCATAGGGTATTTTACCCATGAATGCCCTCTCATTAGGAGTCTTAGGAGGCTGCTCCTTTGAGAGACTAATTCCATGTCTCATTGGTATGAGACCTCTCTTCGAATTTTCCATGCCAAACCTTTTGACTATGGTATCTATGTACAATGATTGAGTTATTCCAAGCATCCTCTTTGATCTATCTCTATAGATTTGTATTCCCAATACGTAGGATGCTTCTCCCAAATCCTTCATGGAGAAGTTTTTCGACAGCCATATCTTTACTGATGACATCATAGCTACATCATTCCCAATGAGTAGTATGTCATCTACGTAAAGAACTAAGAAGGTGACTGCACTCCCACTGGTCTTCTTGTACACACAAGGCTCATCTTCATTCTTAATGAAGTCATAAGACTTGACAGCCTCGTCAAATCTTATGTTCCAGCTTCGGGAAGCCTGCTTCAGTTCATAAATAGACCTCTGAAGCTTGCATACTTTATCTGGAGATTCTTTGGATGTGAAGCCTTCCGGTTGTATCATATACACCTCTTCCTCAAGGTTACCGTTGAGGAAGGCAGTCTTCATATCTATCTGCCAAATCTCATAATCAAATGTGCAGCAATGGCAAGTAGAACTCTGATCGACTTTATCATGGCAACTAGTCAGAAAGTCTCGTCATAGTCAATTCCTTGTCTCTGACGATATCCCTTTGCCACCAACCTTGCCTTATAAGTGTCGATCCGTCCATCAGAACTGATCTTTCTCTTAAAGATTTACTTGTAACCGATGGGTACAATACCCTCGAGCAAGTCTTCCAAGTTCCAAACTTAGTTGGCGTACAAGGACTGGATTTCTGAGTTTACGACTTCTCGCCATTTCCCGGCTTCTGGGCCTTCTATGGCCTCCTGGTAGGTTTTAGGATTATCATCCTCATTATATTCTACCTTAGACTCACCTTCAGCGATATGTCCCACATATCGTTCGGGTAGTCTAGGTAATCTACCAGATCTACGAGGCTCATGTGTGTGTACTTGAACAGATTTAGGAACTGATATCTCATCTGATGATAATGCAGCTGTTTGGGGATCTGGAACCTCTTCCAGTACTATTTTACTCCCATTATCCTCCTAAAGAAGGTATTCCTCTTCCAGGAAGACAGCTTTCCTGGCGACAAACACCTTTTGTTCACTAGGATGGTAAAAATAGTATCCAAAGGTTTCCTTTGGATATCTCACAAAATTGCATTTATCAGTTCATGATTCCAGCTTGTCTAGATCATGCCTCTTTATATGAGCAGGACAACCCCAAACTTTAACATGTTTAAATTATGGTTTCCTGCCTTTCCGTATCTTATGTGGAGTAGAGGCCACACACTTGCTGTGTACTCTACTCAGTAGGTATGCTGCTGACTCTAGAGCATACCCCCAGAGGGACACTGGTAATCCCGAAAAGCTCATCAAGGATCGCACCATGTCCAACAAGGTGCGATTCCTCCTTTCTGATACGCCATTCATCTATGGTGTATATGGAGGGGTTAGCTGAGAAAGGATACCATTATCCTTTAAGAATTGTGTGAAATTAGTACTCAAGTATTCTCCTCCTCGATCTGATCGAAGAGCTTTAATACTATTTCCTAACTGCTTCTCTACCTCATTCTTGAACTCCTTGAACTTCTCAAATGCTTCTGACTTGTACTTCATTAAGTACACATAGCCGAATCTTGAGAAGTCATCGGTGAACGTGATGAAGTATGAGTAACCACCTTTGGCTTGGGTGGACATGGGACCACATACATCCGAATGTATTAGTTCTAGAATGTCCTTGGCACGTTCTCCATGTCCAATAAATGGAGATTTTGCCATCTTTCCCATAAGGCAGGATTCGCATGTCGCAAAGGATTCATAATCGAATGCTGTTAAGTAACCATGCTTGTGCAACTTTTGCAACCTGCTTTCGCCAATGTGCCCAAGTCTACAATGCCACATATAGGCTTGGTTCACACAATTCTTGCTCTTCTTAAGAGCTTTATCAATATGAAGATTGTAATAAGAAACATCTAATAGATATAGACCGTTGACTAAAGATACTGAAGCTATCGATTTATTACCATAATAAATCGAACAACTTCTATTCTCAATAGTCAACCTATATCCTATCTTGTCCAAACAAGATATTGATATGATGTTCTTTATTATGCTAGGAACATAATAACAATCTTCTATTAGTAAGGCGTCTCCCGATGGAAGCCTGAGGTTTGCTGTCCCAACAGCAATCGCCGCAACTTTTGCGCCGTTTCCTAGCCTGAATCCCACCTCACCTTGTCTCAGCTTGCGCTTACTTGTCAGCATCTGCACATCATGGCAGATATAAGAAGCACATTCGGTATCTAATACCCAAGATGTGAAATCTCTAACTGATAAGTTGATATCTATCATACAGATATCTGAAGCTTCAGACAGCTTCACTCTTCCATAAGCTTTATCGTTAAGGAACTCCTTGCACTTCCTCTTCTAGTAACCATACTGCTTATAATAGAAGCAGTCACCCTTTACTACTCTTTTGCCTTTGTCCTTCGATCTTTTATCGTTAGCTATCATCTCTGCGTTAAGGGCATCCAATGCTGATTCGGTAGGAGGATCAGCTCCAGGGACAAAGTCAATGTGTTCAGATCTGAAGACATTCTTCAGGTTTTTTAACCAATCTGAGTAGATCAGATAAGTCAAAAGGGCATCAAGTATGCCACGGAGTGGGTTATTCGACGACATAATTCCCTACAGGAGATAAGTAAAATCTATTTAGCAGCTGTTCAATTATTAAAAATAAAACAAGACATGGTCTTTTGTTCAAGTTTAACTCCCACTAATTCTCGACGGACTGTACAATCCTTAGTTATATAGAATGGAAGACGCCTGTGAGTGCTTAAAATGAGTGTGTGATTATCATGAAAAATCTATGTTGTTTAAGTGCAAAATAAACCTATCAAAAAGAAACTAAGTGAAGTGATCGCCAGAAACTTTTGACTTAAAAGTTCCAAAAAAAAGAGTTTGATCGTCTACCTGTTTGAATGTGGGAGATGTTGAGCTCTTGATTCTCCTCCTTCAGCCGGCTGAAGAAAGAGAGCCCTTCCTTTTCCTTTGTTCTTGCTGGGATTGCTGTTGAGGATCGTCCAGAGTTCTTGTGATTTGCTTGTTGATTTCCTTCCCTTTGATTCTTTCTAAGAAAAGAGAAATAGAAATGAAGAAACAACGATGAGAACTTAAGCAAAAGTAGTATCCATTCTAATCAGAGTTTTAAACATGCAACTAAACAGAGAACTCACTTGTTAGGATGGTCTTTGAAACTCCTTTATTAAATAGGTTTTGAAAATGATGCTAGTGTTGTGTGTTGCATGGAGTAATGTGATGAAGAATGTAGAATTAATGAAGATGTGAATATGCAAAAATTAATTGAAAAACTTATGCCGAGTGGATGAAGCCTTGAATTGGATGAAGAATGGATGAAGAAAGGACGCCGACTTCTGGAAACAGCAGCACTTCGGCGTTTGGACGTCGTTGCTTCGATCTTCAATTCGATATCGCCTCAATTCGAACTCTAATTCAACTCTGATTCTAACTTTTTTTTTTTTTTTACCCATTCAAGATGCAAGGTATTTATAGACTTCTTCTGCGTCCACGAGTTTACATGAAAAAATTTGGGATTTATCCATCTTAACCAACAGATAAATACAGATTAATTCATCTTTATCTGTGATTATTTAAAACGCGTCAACCATAATAGACGCCTTTCAGATTGATTAAGATAAAGATAAACATCCGGGAAAAACTTATCTTTATCTGTATTAGCTAAAACGCGTCTACATGTATAGACGTTTTTTACACTAATTAAGATAAAGATAAACATCCGGAAGAGAAGTAGAAATAGCTTAGGAAACCTAAATTGCGTCGTGCCTTACAGACGCCTTTTAGCTAATTAATCAACTGATTAAAATTCAAATTTAAACGTTAGAATAAGAATAAACTCTAAATGGCGTCCACACAGGTAGACGTCTTTTAGCCTTCTTCATATTTCAACTGAAATTTGAGTTAAAATCAATTTAATTGATTAACTTAAACATGTTTGTTTGATCCGACACTTTAAAAGATCAATAAAAATTAATCAATGATTAAATATCAGACCATTATGAGACATTATTATATGATATGAAATTTACTCGAAATGACGTCAAAATTAGCGTGTCTACAGCTGCCTCACCTTGACATCGTCTTTGCAAGGGAGTGAAATGAAATAGAATGTACTGAAAAGGTGATGCCAAGGTGTGATGAGACACGCTCTTAACATCACATGATTGGAATTTTTCTCGAAATCATCAACGAAGATAGCTTAAGGAGATCAATGGAATCAATCATGTCTGGATGAGGTAGACAAGAAAATAAAATAAGGTCGATCAACCTCCTCGGAATGGGAAGTACCCCAGGTCGTAGACACTGGAGGTTTCATCATGGGGAGCGTTTGCCAGCCAATGTGGACATGCTGCAGCCACGATGGATCTTAAAAGAAAACAAGAAACATTGGATAATGAGTCCAAGAAAGGATAGAATTCCAAGGATATCTCAAGCGAACCTCAAAGATAATCAAGATACTCAATTCAGAATGGAATATTTCATATCATGTTGAAATTATTTGATCAAAGGTCTGAAACTTAATCAATAATTAATCATTATCACAATGATTTCAAAATCCTACATGATGCATGCTGGGCTAAAAGAAAAATATAAAGTCAAATAAAATATAAATTAATCAAGGATAATATTGTTAAATTGTTATTAATGAGTCAAGACACCAACTTTTGTAATCCAGTGCTAAGCCGAAGCTCGTTTATCCATGCACCGTTTCACAAAAGATGGAACCATCATCCTCACTAATTAACAATCAAACGGCCTATCCCTGTGATTAAGAATTCTCTGGAATTATCACTATTTTTGTTGTAGGGGAACTCAAATTCCAGTTTCATCAAAACCACAAGGTCCTTGATATGCTCTAATAAATACTTATCATATAGTAATGCAGATTAACTACATGAAATAATACAAGGGTAGAAATAACCGTCTTTTTAGCCACGGTCGGGACTTCATAAACTCCAATAGTGGGATCTTCTTGACATTTTCAGCTCTACTCAGGTTTTTCTTGAATTTCCTGCAATCAAAATCATTAATAATTCCAAACAAATATCAAAAACCATAGAATTTCGAGTGAATGACAGAAAGGCTGAAACGCGTCATGTCGAGCAGACGCCATTCAATGTTAAAACGCGTCGCTTATCCTCGACGCCTTTTACTCACAGAAACAGGTTCTTCTATTCGAATTCCAACTCTACCAATGCACATCCCTTTTCCAATTCGGAAAAGTCTTCCTAGGATCGCAATTCCTTCTATATAAACACCATTAAGTCGTTCCCAAGCAATCCTACCATAATCCAAAGATTCTAGGTTGAGTTTTCTTCAAGGTTTCAAGGTTTTCCAAAGGTTTCCAAGCTTCCAAGCTTCAAGAAGGAAGAACTCCGAAAAAGAGGATGGGTTCTTCAAACAAGAAGATGAAGATGTCGCTGGAAAAGATTTCAGACGTGGAGAATCACCTCATCGGAAGGGATCCCAATCTTCAAGTAAGTTAAATCAACTTCCTTCTTCTTGTTCTTCATGTTCTTCAATTGATCTTGTTCTTCAAACTCTTCAATCCTTCCTTTTGTTTTCAGAATTACCCCATGTTTCCTGGCCCAAGGAAATTCACCTCTCTCCCTTGGGTTCGTAAACTTGCAAAAAGTGTTAAGCTTTCCATGCAAGTTTTCATCTCCAAGTGAAATATTCAACGACTGGTGGTGCATGCCAAACACTACAAGAGTTCGAACGTAGATTGGGCGGCTATGGGTGCTTTGATCGAATGGTGGCATCCCCAAACTCATACGTTCTTCTTCCAAGACTTTGAGTGCACTATCCTTTTGGAGGAGGCGGAGCTTCTATTGGGTATCCCAAAGACCAAAGATAAGATGGCTTTAACAAGAGAGAAAATTACCGGTCAACAATTGTTGACATCAATCATGAAGGATCCTTTAGAAGCTAAAGGATGCCTTACCAAAAAGGGGATCAATCTTGCAAAGCTTGCTGAGTGTACTCTATACGAAATTGATGATCTAAGGGAGGACGAAGCGGAGGATGTGATGAAAGCTTTCGTCACATGCCTTGCCGATGCTCTATTCTTCCCTGCGCAGGACAACATCTTAGAAGATGATCAGGTCAGTGCTATCTGCGCGATCTTCGAAGGTAAATCCATTAGCACTGCACTCTTGGCGTATCTTTAAAGCGGGCTTTCTGCGGCATCTGTGGGTCGTCCCCCCTATGGGTGCATGTTACTCTTTGCTCTGTGGGTTGAACTTCACTTTAAATTCGAGTACTGCAAGAAGATGCCTCCAAGACCGTCTCAAATTTACATGAATAGTCTGATCCACTGTATTGCCAACATCGTAAAGTTCAACGAGCACATGGTCAATAAAGTCCCAAAACTCAAGACCCGAGCCGACTGGAGGGAGTATCTGAAGCTTATGACATATGATATATTTGACTCGTCTCCACTCGCTCTTGTTGGAAAGCCTGTCTGGGTGCGCCGTGCAGCGGGAGCAGATCTCAAGTTGATTGGGGCCACCGAGTTCGTGTTATACAATCCTCATCGGTGCCTTACTCAACTTAGCTTGAGCCGTCGTGAATTCCCCGAGTTCTCTTTCACATCCCCGATCAAGAAGTGTGCCTTGGAATCCGACGAGGATTATGAAGCTACAGAACTCATCACCACTTTGTGGAACCTTGGCTTCAGTTATCGTGTAAAATCCTCTAAAGATAGAGATAAATGATTTAAATTTCCATACCTCAAAGGTCTTCATGAAATTCTACCTTAAATGTCCTCTTTCTTTTCTCTTTTTCTTTATGATGTAATTAAAGATTTCATTGAATAAATAACTATTTTTCATGCCTTGAAACCTTTCCTTAACTTCCTGTGATGTGTTCATGATTTTTCCTTTAGTAAAAACTGGATTTTTCCTGAAAATATGACACTTCGGGTTCTGTTAATGCAAAACGCGTCTACTCAGAAAGACGCCTTTCAACCATAATTCATTTTCCAGAAATTCAATTTAATCCTCAAAAACCCTGATTTAACCTTAAATTGCGTCTACCAGCCAAGACGCCTTTCAATTCTCTCTCCTACTTTTTCCAGGATTCTGCCATTAATTCCGTGATTAATCTCCTAAAACGCGTCTGGAATCTAAGACGCCTTTCATCATCATGCTGCGTACGGCTCTGACCAGAATTGGCGGTAACCTGAAACGCGTCAGCACACGTAGACGCCTTTCAATCAATTTCAAACAGCTATCTTTACCGCCTCAACTTATGCGCCCTAAAACGCGTCTATCTGAGTCGACACCTTTTAGCTTTCTGTTTACAGACCCGCGAAGCCCCCTTTTCTTCCTCACTTTTTCTCCTTTGCTTTTTCTCTCTTCAACCCTCCGAGCTCCGGCGATCTCATCTTCCTCTCTCTCAAAACTCCCTCCCCAAGCTCAATGGAACGCGGTGAAGGTTCCCGCAAGATCAAGGCTTTGGCCAAGAGGTGGCGTAGGGTGGCTCGCGAGGAAGAAATCCCCGAGGAGGTGCGGGCCGTTCTCGCCGAAGTGGCGGCGTTCTTGGAGGAAGAAATCCCTCCACCGGCGCCCGTGGCCATGGAGGAAGAAGAGGAGGGCGACCTCCACACCATAAGCTTCCTATGGAATGAATGGGATGAAGAAAAGAGGGGAGAAAGGGGTTCTTCAAAGAACCCGAAATCGGGTCTTAAAAGGCGTCCAGACCAGGTGACGCTATTCAAAAGGCGTCACCTCGGGATGACGCCTTTCAAGGCTAAATTCCGGATTTTAATTAGGTAGAAAATGAGTCTTAATTGCGTCAAAACATGTTGACGTATTTTAAAAGACATCTATATGTGTTGACGCCTTTAAAAAAAGAACTGCTTTTTTCTATTTTTATTTATTACTGACCCTATTTTTTTATGTTTTTATTTGCAGGGAGTGATGAGGTCCAGGATTAGCTGGGACTTAGTTGTAGGTGCATACCGGGGGCTCCCGGACATCCAGAAGGCGCGCCTACGCCGGATGGGGTTCGGTGAAGTCCTGGACATCGAGCCATTTTGGCTCGACCTTGTCCTACTGCAGGCGCTTAGGGAGTGTTGGCACGTAGAGAGTCGGGCATTCCTAATGCCCTGGGGACATATGATCCCCACTCTATAGGATGCGGCCAGGATCACTGGCCTCAGGGTAGAGGGCCGACCGGTAAGTGGGGTGACTTACCCCAACTACCAGGGACTGACAGAGGCATTGCTAGGAATAAAAGTGTCCAGCCTAGGCAGAGAGTCTAGGATGGTCCCTAGGGTGGAGGTAGAGGCCGCCTTAGGACTAGAGGAGCCCCGGCGTCGGTCAGAAGAGACCCGGGAGGAGTTTAGGGATAGACTAGCCGAGTCGTCCTCCCTTGTATATTGTACTGACCCTAGTCAGGGGGAGGAGGTAGATAGGCAGCTTAGGGTCTTCCTAGTTTTCTTTTTTGGTCGGTTGCTCTTCGGTACGAAGGGCGACCATATTCACTGTAGATTCTTGTACTTGTTAGATGATTTAGACAGCCTAGGGGAGTATGCATGAGGTGCGGCCCTTCTGGCCCACCTGTTCGCCGATTTGTCCGCAGTCACACCGGACCGTGAGACTACCGTCAGCGGCTTCTCGCCGTTTCTCCAGGTATTAAATTGTTCATTATTTGTTTATGCAATGCAATGTGATGAAATGATTTTTTCTAACTTATATGTTCATGAATGCAGGTTTGGAGCTATCATTACTTCCCGCTCGGCAGAGCGAGGATTGCACGACCTGGGGCTGTCCCATTGGCCTGCCGTTGGCAGCCAATTGTAGACACCGCCCCCCAGCACCATCAGCTGACGGCCCTCCGCCGTCAATTCCTCGACTATCTAGAGCTTCTGGTGAGTTCTTAATTTATTCAATTTTATTCATTAAATGCAATCTTTTATTTATTAAATGCACGTTATTTATATGAATGCATCTAACTTATATGCAGGTGATCTGGCGCCCGTACCTGGGTATGGGCGAGGAGGGTCAGCCGTGGGTGACGGCTGGCAGGAGGAGGTTCGGCAGGTAGATGTGGCTGCATTGCATGAACGAGATTGAGCCCCTCCGCCTCCGGCTCGTGATGAGGACCCTGGGCCTCCACTAGGAATGGATCGATGAGGAGGTCCCGGAGGGCGTCGGGAGGAGCATGAGGGGCAAGCAAGCCCTCACCGACTGGCGTGCCAAGTTCCCGGAGCAGTACGAGGACTGGCACCGCCGAGGCGTACGGGTGGAGTCCCATGCGGAGAGTAGCGAGGCCTACCTCCAGCAGTATCGGGCCCACTACGCCGATCAACTTCGGCTCCTCCGACCACTTGATGTAAGTATGCTTTTGTGCGTCTTTAATTTTATTATTATCTTGATTTATATTTGTGAATGAATGTATGTATGTGTGATATGCAGGATGCACGTGATGCGGTCATCATTGACCTCCGGACCCGCCTACACGATGCGGAGGCCCAGCTAGAGCAGGTCCAGAAGGAACTGTTCAATCTGGTATGTATGCATGTTTATGAATGGATGTTTTGATTAATTAATTATTTTGGCGATTAACACTGACGGTTGTCTTTTGGTGCAGCGAGCCGTCTACACCCAGGCGGCTCCCCCTGCCTATGGAGCTTCCTCATCCACTTCTTCTGCCACCCACGAGGCTACTCTGGTTGACCTCCAGAGCCAGCTCGCCTTCGCCATCCACCGAGCTTCCCTCGCAGAGGAGGATCGCGTTGCTCGGGTAAGTTCTTTCCCTTTGACTTTTGAACCTGATTTTGATTACTTGATCGCCTTGGACTAACAATGACTTCTCCTGTAGGTTGCTGAGCTTCATGAAGACCTTCAGAGGGCTGAAGTGGATGCAGCTCGCGTTCGTGTTCTCGAGGAGCAGGTGGCTTGAGTTCGCGAGCTAGAGGAGCAGGTGGCTCGCCTCTCCACCGGGGATCTTCCTCGAGAGCTTTCGCACCTCCAGTCCCGACTGGGGTTCATTACCGAGGAGTGGGAGAGAGAGCGGCTGGAGCGGCAGAAGATGGATTCGGAGATGGCCTCCCTTCGAGTTCAGTTGGGCATTGCTGAGCACGAGCGCCGGAGTGTGGAGGAGAGGTACAGGCGTACTCGGCAGCGTGCTCAGGAGCGTGGTTTGACGAGTGCTTTTACCGCTAGTGTCGCCATGTCTTCCGGCCAGGCAGGGCCGAGCGCGATGGGGCCACCTCCACTTCCCAACCGAGGACCAGCACCGGATGCGCCCGACGAGGCTCAGAGTCAGCTCGATGAGGGCGGAGGGGAGAGCCAGCCTTGAGGACTCATGTATTTTCTTTTCTTTCGTGTATCATGTACAAAAGAAACCTTTTGATAATATACATGAAACTTTTGGCCTCCAATCTCGCATTCTTGTGTTTGCCTTGTGTCCTGCATGTCACTTAACAAACAGGTTAAGTATCTATTTAGGCTTAGCCCCTTGCCTGACCCAATAAATGGTCAATCAATCTTTTTCCTTAAATGAATGGTCAAGGGGCATAGCCTTTATTAATAAAGGTAATAAGAATAAGCAAACTTAAGCAAAATGCAACATACAAGCAGACAAATGCTCACTGAAAATAAAAGGAATGAGACATACCAAGTGCAATAAGCAAATGCTAATATTTTTTTGTTGTTTTCAAATATCTTTTTTTTTTTGGTTTTGAAATATGTATTTTTTTTTTGGTTTTTTTTTTTGGACATATGTAGTTTTTATTTATTTTTGACATATGTATTTTTTTTTGGGCTTTTGAAATATGTATTTTTTTTGGAATTTTGAAATATGTATTTTTTTGGGTTTTTGACATATGTATGTGAACTAAAAGACCAGCATGGTACTCAGAACAAAAGATCATATTCATTTATGAACTTAATTTTTCAAATTATTCTTCAACAATTTAACTTAAACCCATCGTGTTTGAACTTGTGTTTCCATTCGTGATCCCATTTGATGATTTGACCCTTAGTCAATCTAAGTCATTCCTTAAGTTTGGAGTACGCCTCTTTAGAAAGAAAGGAAGAATAAGTTTAGAAAGCCCATGAGAAGGTTCCGGAGACCTAAAAGATATTCCTTTCCTACCCTAGTATCCGTTGGGGTTCGGTCATTTTCTTTCCGGGGTATTTATCGACCTTGCGTTCCCTTTCATTTCATTTTATGGCCTTGATGTAACGTTTGTAATGTAATGGCCTTTTGATTTGACATTTGGATTTTGCCTTTGCTTTGGCTTTTTTTTCTTTTGTTTAGGACGGATCTCCCCCTTTTTTTTATGACGGCCTCCTACTAAGATGGCGGGTATTCTTGGTAGTCTATTCTAAGCCTCGTTCCGACATCATGGGCCGAGTGTAAAACAAATTTTTGTTTTAAAAAGGAATGATTTGTACTTTACACTTTTAGTCAAGCTTTCGGTATTCCTTAGGATTTGGCATCTCTTGTTACTCACGAATCAAACGTGTCAGTGTGTATAGTAATGGGTTTGGAATTAAATTATCCAGACTAATAAGGAAATTTGAGTTTATAAATTTTCTGATTCCACTGGTCTTAGTACCATGCTGATCGAACGTAAGGGTAGTATTTCTTGAGATGTAAACCATTCTAGGGATGAGTTAGCTCTTCTCCTTCTGCATTGACAAGACAGTAAGCATTACCAGGAAAAGCGTGCGATATAACATAAGGTCCTTCCCTGTTGGGTTGGAGCTTAGAACGCGGACCACCAGGTTTTACAAAAATCCTTTTGACGACCATTTCACCGACTTTGAACTTACGTTCATGTAGGTGCTTAGAATGACCGTGTGATTAACATGAAATATCTATGTTGTTTAGTGTAAACTAACCTATTAAAAACAACAACTAAAGTGCAGTGATCGCCAGAAACTTTTAACTAAAAAGTTTCAAAAGAGATATGATCGCCTACCTTTCAAACGCGGAAGATTGAGTCCTTAGTTCCCCTTCCTCAGCCGGCTGAAGAAAGAGAGCCCTTTCTTTGTTTCTTTGTTCTTGCTGTGGAATTTGAGGTTGAGGATCGTCCAGAAGTTATGCTTGATTTCCCCCTTTTGATCTCTTGTTGTTGTTGAGTGCAGCAGAGACAGAAACAGAAAACGAAGGAACAATGATGAGAATTTAAGTAGAAGCAGTATCTGAACTAATCATGATGTTAAGCATATTTAAAACAGCAAACTCACTTTTTTAATGGCTTTGAAACCCCTTTAGATCAAGTAGGTTTTGAAAAATTATGCTGTGGTGTGTGTTTGCATGAAGTGAATATGAAGAATGAAACTAATGAAGATGAAAAATGATTGCAGTAATGAAAAACTTATGCCCAATCGGTTGAAGCTTTGAAAGGATGAAGATCTTGAAAGGGACGCCGACTTCTGGAAATGGCAGCGCTCCGGCGTTACAACGTTGCTTCAATCTTCAACTCGCTATAACGCTATGGCTCAACTCAACTCAATTCTCTTCTCTTCTTTTTTTTTCCTCTTCAACATGCAGGGTATTTATAGGCATTTCTCGCGTTCGAGATTAACATTTGAAAAATCCCGAATTTATCCATCTTAACCGACAGATAAATACTAATTAATTCATCTTTATCTGTAATTATCTAAAACGCGTCCACCTTTGTTGACGCCTTTCAGATTAATTAAGATAAGGATAAATATCCGGGAAAACTTATCTTTATCTTTATTAGGTAAAACGCGTCCACATGTGTAGACGTCTTTTAGACTAATTAAGATAAGGATAAACATCCGGAAGAGAAGTTAAAATAGTCTAGGAAACCTAAATCGCGTCGACACTCACAGACGCCTTTTAGTTAATTAATTAATTAATTAAAATTCAAATTTAAACGTTAAAACATGAATAAACTCTAAATGGCGTCCATGTGGGTCGACGTCTTTTAGAATTCTTCATATTTTAACTCAAATTTGAGCTAAAATCAATTCAATTGATTAACTCAAACACATCTGTTAAACCCGACACTTAAAAAGATTAATAAAAATTAATTAATGATTAATTATCAGACCATTCTGAGGCATTATTGTATGATATGAAATTTACTCGAAATGATGTCAAAATTAGCGTGTCTACAGCTGCCTCACCTTGGCATTGTCTTTGCAAGGGAATGAAATGAAATGGAATGTACTGAAAAGGTGATGCCAAGGTGTGATGACACTGTAGGTTTCATCTTGGGGAGCGTTTGCCAGCCAATGTGGACGTGCTACAGCCATGATGGATCTTAAAAGAAAACAAGAATATCGGATAAAGAATCCAATCAAGGATAGAATTCCAAGGATATCTTCAAGCGAACCTCAAAGATAATCAAGATACTCAATTCGGAATGGAATATTTCATATCATGTTGGAGTTATTTGATTAAATGGTCTGAAACTTAATCAGTAATTAATTCTTATTACAATGATTTCAAAGTCCTACATGATGCATGCTGGGCTAAAAGAAAAATATAAAGTCAAATAAAATATAAATTAATCAAGGATAATATTGTTAAATTGTCATTAATGAGTCAAGATACCAATTCTTGTAATTCAGTGCTAAGCCGAAGCTCGTTTATCTACGCACCGTTTCACAAAAGTGGAACCATTGTCCTCACTAATTAACAATCCAACGGCCTATCCGTGCGATTAAGAATCCTCTGGAATTATCACTGTTTTTGTTGAAGGGGAACTCAAATTCCAGTTTCATCAAAACCACAAGGTCCTTGATATACTCTAATAAATATTTAACATATAGTAATGCAAATGATTTACATGGAATAGTACAACGATAGAAATAACCGTCTTTTTAGCCACGGTCGGGACTTGAATTCCACAATGGGATCTTCTTGATATTTCCAGCTTTGCAATCATTTCTTTAATTTTCAGAAACAGGTTCTTGGCTGTTCTTTATTCGGATTCCAACTCTCTTCATGCCTTGTGTCCTGTATATGACTTGAACAAACAGGTTAAGTATCTGTTTAGGCTTAGCCCCTTGCCTGACCAAATAAATGGTCAATTAATTTTTCCTTCAATAAATGGTCAAGGGGCATAGCCTTTATTAACAAAGGTAATATGAATAATCAAACTTAAGCAAAATACAACATGCAAGCAAACAGATGCTCACTGAAATAAAAGGAGTGAAACACATTAAATGCAACAAGCAAATACTAATTGAAATATTTTTTTGTGGTTTTGAAATATTCATTTTGTTTGGGTTTTGAAATATATATTCTTTTTTTTTTTTTTTTTTAGATTTTGACAAATGTACAATTTTTTTGAATTTTTGAAATATGTACTTTTTTTTTTTGAATTTTTGACATATACATTTTTTTTTGAATTTTGACATATGCAATTTTTTTTTTTTTTTGACATATACATTTTTTTTGAATTTTGACATATGTATTTTTTTTGAATTTTTGACTTATGTATTTTTTTTTTGAATTTTTGACTATGTATATATATTTTTTTTTTTTTTGGTTTTTGACTAAAAGACCAGTATGGTACTTAGATCAAAAGATCATATTCATTTATTAACTTAATTTCCAAATTGTTCTTTAACAACTTAACTTAAAACTCATCGTGTTTGAACTTGTGTTTCCATTCGTGATCCCATTTGATGATTTGACCCTTAGTCAATCTAAGCCCTTCCTTAAGCTTGAAGTACACCTCTTTAGAAAGAAAAGAAGAATAAGTCTAGAAAGCCCATGAGAAGGTTCCGGAGACCTAAAAAGATGTTCCTTTCCAACCCTAATATCTGTTGGGGTTCGGTCATTTTCTTCCCGGGATATTTATCGACCTTGCGTTCCCTTTTGTTTCATTTCATGGCCTTGATGTGACGTTTGTAGTGTATTGGCCTTTTGATTTTGAATTTGGCTTTTTGCCTTGCTTTTGCTTTTCTTTCTTTTTCTTTTCTTTTCGGGACGGATCTCCCCCTTTTTTTATGACGGCCTCCTACTAAGATGGCAGGTATTCTTGGTAGTCTATTTTAAGCCTCGTTCCGACATCATGGGCCGAGTGTAAAACAGAATTTTATTTTAAAACGAATGATTTGTACTTTACACCCTCAGTCAAGCTTTTGATATTCTTTAGGACTTGGCATCTCTTGTTATTCACGAATCAAACGTGTCAGTGTGTGCAGTAATGAGTTTGAAGTTAAATTATTCAGACTAACAAAGAAATTTGAGTTTATAAATTTTCTGATTCCTCTGGTCTTTGTACCATATTGATCGACTCTTTAACCTAAGGGTAGTATTTCTTAAGGTGTAAACCATTCCAGGGATGATTTAGCTCTTCTCCTTCTGCATTAACAAGACGATAAGCATTACCAGGATAAGCGTGTGATACAACATAAGGTCCTTCCCAATTGGGTTGGAGCTTAGAACGCGGACCACCAGGTTTTACAAAAATTCTTTTAACGACCATTTCACCGACTTTGAACTTTCGTTCAATGACTTTCTTTTGATAAAAACGTGCTAATCTGTTTTGATAGGCTTTTGCATGATTAGCAGCTGACCATCTTTTCTCGTCTAAAAGTTCCAATTGAGCAAGAAGTGCTGAACGATGTTCATCAATGGAGAATTCCTTGTTCAATTGTACTCTTAATGACGGTATAAGGATCTCATATGGAACTACCGCCTCCATTCCAAATGTTAAGGAATAAGGAGTCTGCCCAGTGGGCGTGCGGATTGAAGTTCGGTAGGCCCATAGAGCCTCAACCAATTTTTCTGGCCAATCTGCGAATTTGTTAGATTTACACATCTTTTTGATAATTTTTATCAAAGTCTTATTAGTTGCCTCTGCTTGGCCATTGCCTTGCGGATAATAAGGAGATGAATGATGCAATGCAATTTTATACCTGTTGCAGAGGTCCTTCAATTCCTGTGACACGAACTGCGGTCCGTTGTCGGTGACGATGGTACTTGGAATTCCGAATCTTGTGATGATGTTCTTCATGATGAATTTGCAGACGGTTGATGCTTTGATCTCCACGTATGCTTCAGCTTCTGCCCACTTGGTGAAGTATTCCGTTGCCGTGAGAATGAAAGATTTTTGCTTGATGCCGGAATCTGGATTACCAAGAAGTCCAATAATGTCGAAAGCCTACATGGAGAAAGGCCATGGGGAAGAAACAGGATGGAGTGAAGATGCAGGAGAATGAATTTTGTCGGCGTGAAGTTGACACTTAGCACACCTACGGACATATCCTACACAATCTTCTTCCATGGTTGGCCAATAAAATCCTTGTCTAAGGATCTTCTTTGCTAGCATCTGTCCATTGACATGGCCACCACAAACTCCACTATGAGCTCCTTCCATAACCTTCCAAAGCTCATCTTCGTCTAGACATCTCAGAAGAACTCCATCAAAACCTCTTTTGTACAGTGCTCCCCCAACTAGGGTGTATCGTTGAGCAACTCTCCTGATAGCTCTTTTTTCCTCAGTTGTAGCTTCCTCAGGATATGATTGATCTTCACAATATTTTGCAATTTCATAATACCATGGCTTCTGTTCATCATCCATTTCTTCTAACAGCTCCATCAACATGATTTCTCTTTTCTCCACAATACTTCCATCTTTGAATTTCTTCAGCAACTTCTCCTTAGTTCTAAGAAATGAAGGATCTTTCACGGCGGGTGAAAGACGCCTATAAACTATGATTGATTCAGATTGCTTGCTGATAGGAAAATCAAGGGAAGATGCAAGTGAAGCTAGAGCGTCAGCTAAGATGTTTTGATTTCTAGGGACATGGACAAAGATCAATTTTGTGAAAAGCTTTGAATAAGCAGAAGTAAGTTCTTGATATGGCTTGAGCTTGGGATCAAGAGTTCGATACTTGGTCAGCACTTGGCGAAGAATTAGTTGGCTATCATCCACAATCCTGAGTTTAGTGGCACCATGAAAATGAGCAGCCTCGAGGCCAGCAAGAAGTGCTTCGTATTCAGCTATGTTATTGGTGACTGGAAAGTCAAGCTGAAAGGCTTGTGGAATGGTGACACCTTCAGGTGATAACAGAACGATTCCGATCCCCTTTCCATGAGAATTCAGAGCTCCGTCAAAATGCAGAGTCCACATATCATCTCTGATTTGATTTACGGACATCAGTTCCTCATCCGGAAACTCTGATCGCGCTGGATCAAATCGAGGAAGGGGATGATGAGCGAGATGTTCCGCTATGGCATAGCCCTTGATCGCTTTCTGTTGAATGTAAATGATATCGAATTGAGATAGAAAGCTTTGCCATCGCGCTAACCTATCAGTAAGAACATATTTCTCCAGAAGGAATTTGATCGGATTCATCTTAGCGATGAGATGGACTTCATGGGCCAGAAAATAATGCTTCAATTTCTGAACAACCCACACCAATGCTGCACATGTTTTCTCCATCGCCGTGTATCTCTGTTCAGCGGGGTTGAGAAGTTTAGAGAGATAGTAGGCTGCCCTCTCTTTTCCTTCTTCATCTTCTTGTGCTAGGACAGCCCCCACTGCATCATCCAGGACAGAAATATAAAGTATCAATGGTTTGCCTGGAGATGGTGGTCTCAAAACAGGAAGACTTGCCAAATAGTCCTTTAATCCATCAAATGCCTCCTGACACTTATCGTCCCAATTGAATTTGACTCCTGGCTTGGTAAGCTCGTAGAACGGCTTACACCTTTGTGAATGCTGGGAGACAAAGCGGCGAATAAATTGTAACCTCCCGATTAATCCCCTTAATTCTTTCAAGTTTTTGGGAGGTGGCATTTCTCTGATAGCCTTCGCCTTATTGGGATCGATCTCAATTCCCCGTTTGCTGACAATGAATCAAAGCAATTTCCCTGAAGATACCCCGAATACACATTTCTTGGGGTTCATCTTCAACTGATACTCTCTCGATCTCTCTAATACCCTTGCCAAAACTTTGGCATGCTCAGCCTTCGTTTTAGACTTAACCAATAAGTCATCCACATACACTTCCAAATCTATATGCATCATGTCATGAAATATTGCCATCATAGCCCTTTGATAAGTGGCTCCAGCGTTCTTTAATCCAAATGGCATGACGACATAACAATATGTTCCCCAAGGTGTAGTGAATGAAGTCTTCTCTTGATCCTCTTCTGCCAACTTAATCTGGTTGTATCCTGAAAATCCATCCATGAACGATAACGTCTCATAGCCAGCAGTGTTATCGATGAGTACATCAATATGAGGCAATGGAAAATCATCTTTAAGCCATGCCCGGTTCAGATCGCGGAAGTCAATGCAAATTCTGACATTCCCGTCCTTTTTCATAATCGGGACTATATTGGCCACCCATTGTGGATAAAGGACAACTCTAATGAATTTGGCTTTGTGTAATTTGTCGACCTCTTCCTTCATCTTTAAAGCCATTTGTGGGTGGAATCGCCTTAATTTCTGCTTGACCGGATTAGCTCCATCCTTTAATGTTAACCTGTGTTCAACTAAAGATGAGTCTAACCCCGGCATATCCTCATAACTCCAGGCGAAAGTGTCCTTATAATCCTTAAGCACTTGTACCATTGCCTTTTCATCCTCTGCAGAAAGATTTTTACTGACGAGGACAACCTTAGGTTCGTCTTCAGTCCCTAAGTTGGGCTCTTCTACGGCAGCTGAGGGTTCATCAAATCTCTTCACTCCACTGGCATACGCCTCAGCTGCGTCCTCATCATCTTCCTCATCTTCAACAATGGGGTCATTTTCATGTACTAACTCATATACCCCGTACCCATCATTGACTGACTCATCATCTGTACAATCTTCTGGCATCTGAATTGGATCTTCTAAAAGCTGAGGGATTAAAGAGCAAAAGGAACATTTATCAGCCAAATCCTGGAGGTATCTATCTGGTATTTGCCTACCCTTAGGCATCCTAGACTTCCTAACCTGACTAACCTGCCTAAAACTAGACTTCCTAACTTCACTAAACTGTCTATCATAACCTAATGAAGATGAAGCAGGATGAAAATCCTAGGATACAGGGGAATCCTCCCGTGGGGAGGAACAGAGTAGATCTAGGAGAGAATCTTGACCGACGGACCCGCGCGATGGGGTGTAATCGGACAAGTAAGATGTTTCCTCGATAATGATTTGGGAAGAATTTGTTGTAAAATTGGCGTTTTTTTTTGGATATCGGAGGAATTATACATGAAGCAGGAGTGAATACAAATGGAAGGGGAATCGGACGGAGGAAGCGGCACCAAGGCCAGAGGATTAGGGGGATCATATAGCAATATGTCCCAGATCAAATCATACATCCTCTCTAGGTCGAGAGGAGGTTGTGGAATAAAGTCCCGAGGGGACAGAGTTATCATAATGGGCGGAGCCCGTGGAATATCTTCAATTATGACCCGCGACCAAGTCGGGGTCAAGAGCAGTGTGCGAAATAAAGTATGGAGCATTAGGACATGTGAAGGATATGTCCCCCTCCAGAGCAGATCTGTTGTATAACCAGCTTCATAGGGGTCATCTAGCTCCCCTTCATCAGTTTGTTCGGACAGCAGTATCCGCTTGTCAAAGATTGCGCCAGGGCTCTCAATTAGCTCGTCGATCTGCGGTGGCCACTTGGGTTCTTCAGGATCCAGAAATAGTCTGTTCAGTGCTATGTATAGGTCTCTCAGGTCGAACCACCTGTACCATTCACATTCAGGGTCATGGAATTTTATCCTCTTCATAGGCCGCAGAGCCTCCAAGGATTGGTACGTAAGTAATTCGGAACAATGTCTGGCCAAATCCCTCCCATATATGTCATGGAAGTCAAAACATGAAGTAATGACCACCGTGTTGTCATGACTAAGTATGGGCCCTTTCACAAAGTGTGTATATAGAGTCCATGTTAAGGGATCTCGGCCTTCTTTCAGTGGTGTGGACATTGTTTCCAAGATTTCTTGACCGCCTTCGGTTTCTGCTTTCTGAACCAGATCTTGCTTTAGCTTCATTGGCCTATAGCCCAGACCGCTTCCGGGTACTGCCCGATGATCTTTAACAGGAGTGGTCCTGCCTTGCAACTGTGTGCCCAGACCTTTCCCAGGCTCGTAGCCGTTCTTCATCATGATTCTCCATCCCGGGGTACTCATGCACTTCCCCCTTTTGATAGCATTTAATGGGTATGGAGAAATGGTAGTGGCTTTCAAAGGATCAGCCACTGGACGATAGACCTGTAATACCGACAGAAAAGGTTGTCGGCCAGGTAAAACAGCAGATTTAATATTTAAGGTATGAGCAGCAGTAAGGATCGGCATGCTCGTCACTTTAATAATTCGTCCTTTGTAAGGGAATTTGAGACATTGGTGATTCGTAGAAGGAATCGCCTCAAGAGTTTTGATATAAGGACGTCCCAGAATGGCATTTATGGAAGGGTCGATTTCTAGAATATGAAATTCGACCTCTGCATGACTTACTGGACCTAGCTCCACCTTTAAATAAACCATTCTCAGAGGGGAACGGGTAGAATTGTCATATGCCGTAACTGAGATGGGGCTAGGCAGCCATTTCTCCTTGGGCACACCGCATAGCTCCAGGGTCTTCGGAGGTAAAACGTTAATTGAAGCCCCTGTATCAACCAGGCATGCATCCACGGCCTTTTTGCAGATATTGACCGTGATGCTCAGAGCCATGCTTCTGGCGACTGGCGGTGCTAGTTCCGATGTGTGGAATGTAATTGAGGGCTGATCCCCCTGAGGAACTAGTAGTGCTGCGATTTTCTCTACCGGCACGTCTTCGTTGACCATCACCTTCTGTAGGTATTCCATTAAGGCTTCTTGGTGAATCTTGGACCTCTTAATCAATTCAAGTACGGTGATCCGTGCCGGTGTTCTGTCCAGATGTTTCAACAAGTCATATTGAGTGCCTGGTGCACTCTCTTCATTATGGGCTTCCTCAGTCGGCTGTGATGGGCCGTCTCTAACTGTGGACTGAGGAAAGACCTTGTTGAAAATCCTTCCACTCCGGAGCGCATGTTCCTCGACCGTGGAGGATCCGGGTGACACCTTGAGTACCGCAGAGTCGGGTGGCGTAAGTGATGCGGAGGGTTGATGCGTAGGTGGTGGCGTTGGGTTAGGTGGTGATGGCGCGGTGCGGATTAAAGGCCTAGAGGGTTGAATGGTAGATGGGTAAGTGGTTGGCGAAGTGGGGAATGGTACGCGTAATAGCGGTCTGGATGGTTGGATGGCATCTGGATAAGTAGTGGTAGCGGTAATGGGTGAAGTAGGAAATGGTACGCGTAATAGTGGCCTAGATGGTAAAAGGGGCGCGTTATTGGTTTGCGGAGGGGTATATGATGGAGGCGTAGGAGTGCGGGGCGTAATGGGTCTAAGGAAGGTGGGTAGTGGTAGTGGGTTATTGGGTGAGGGCGAGTGATATGTGGGTGTGGGTAGAGGGGTAATGGTAACGGGTTGTGGTCTGGGTATGTGGATGGTGCGGCGTGGTAGTCGCTCTGCGGTACTTTGAACGTGACCCGTTGAATAGAGAGAGGAAGAGTCCTCTATCCTCCATTGTTGCCCACGACCAGCCTCAGACTGGCTGTTCGTTAGAATGGGAGCAACCTGGTTCTGGTTCTGGTGCTCCGGGAGTGGATTCTGCACTATGCCCATGTTGGGTGGTGCTGCTGCTTGTGCCGGTGGTCTTGCTTGCTGCTGCTGTTGCTGCTGTTGCGGTCTTCTCGCCTTCAGGGCTGTTATGTACTTCTTCATTTCCTCCCAGTCTATGCCGCCCTGCTCGTTGAGATCATGAATATAATGTCTGAATTGGAAGCAGGTGTCGATGGTATGCCCAGGTTGCCTGTGGAAGTAGCAATACCTGGACGTATCGGCATTTTGAGGCCAGACGGCCTTTTCCTTTTGCAAAACTAAGGCGTTAGCCGCCATTAAAGCACTGAAGATATCGGCCAAGGATTCTGGGAGTGCCGGATATTCTGCCCTTTTCGGGCCTGGAGGTCTCCTCTGCTGGTTGTAGTCACCAGGAGGAGGGACATTGTGGTACGTCGGCGGTGCGCGTGGTTGGTACTGTGGCTGTTGCTGGTTCTGATACTGCTGCTGCTGGGGTTGCTGGTACTGTTGTTGCCGTTGCGGCTGTTGCTGGTACTGCTGTTGCTGGTTCTGATTCTGATTCGGCTGCTGGGGCCGTTGATACTGCTGCTGGTACTGGGGGTTCTGCTGCTGTCTGTACCCTTACTGCTGTGGCCTCTGGTACTGCTGCTGACTCCTCACGAACTGGGGCGAGTTATTGTTCATGGTACTCACTTGCTCATGAGAGAGCGTGCCCTCAGTAGTCGGACCTGTGCTGGAAGAGTTCGGCACTGCAGGCTTCCGAGGCGGAGGCCTGCTAGGTCTATGAGGATCAAAGACGCTAGAGAATGTAGCGTCCTTGAAAGCATTCTGGCAGTACCGTGCTCTTTCATAGAGCTCTGCCATGTTAGTCAAATTGTTCAAGGAGAGGACGAGCTTGAACTGGGGGGTGGCATTGGAAATTAACATTTTCACTTGTTCGGACTCGGACAAGTGATCCTTCACCTTTTCAGCCAGACCCCGCCACCTGTCAGCAAAACTGACAAACTCCTCATCAGGTTTCATCTTTTATGCAATGAGGTCCGTGATAGACAAGGAGGGTGCAACTCTGTCCTGGTATCGTTGAATAAATTTGCGTGAAACGATACCGTAATCCTCTACTTCTGAGGGTTCCAGGGAAAAGAACCACTCGAGGGCTGGTCCCTCTAGAGATCTCCTGAACAAGAAGGCCAACGACCTCTTATCATTCTGCCAGAAAGAGGATTCATACATGAACTCCTTCAGATGTGTGAAGGGGTTACCAGTACCGTTGTACTTTCGGTATACTGGCATCTCAGAGGGTGGCAGATGGAATACTGGCAGACTCGGTAGACTGATCTCTGGCACAGCTTTGACCCCCATCATTTTCTGGAGGTTATTAAATTGCTCATCCATACGCTCCATTTTGGCCAGCAGCGTTTGTGTGGTCAGATCTACTTGAGGAGGAGGAGGAGGAGGAGGTACTTGGTAGGCCTGCTGCCTAGAGTACGTTGGGCAGGGTGGACAATAGAGGGGAGGTCCGGCAGAGCTTCCGCCATGCCCGAGGGCATTTTGATAAGCAGGCGTTTGCGGTCTAGCCGGTTGCCTAGATGATGAAAGCTGCGGCCCAGCTGGTCGAGAAGTAATATGAAGGCCCTCCACGGCCTGATGGATATAAGGAGGAGGAAAAGAAGGTTGCTAAGGAACAGCAGGGGGAGCCACAGGGTTCGGCTCGGCAAGCTGCATGGGTGCCTTCCCCTTCAGAATAGATTGGATCGCCTCGAACTGCTGAGGGTCCAGTCGGGAGGCAAGAACTCCCAGAGCATTGATGAGATCCGTAGGATCAGAGGATGAGGGATCATTCTGATTCATGTCCCCCTCAAGATCAGGATTAGGGATCGCATATTCATGCGGAAGAGGATCAGGATATTGATCACGTGGAGGCAAAAGAGGTGTCCGAACATTCCCATCTAGACGATATGGAATGGGGATAGAACTACGGGAGGCATCAGCATCTCTCCCACTCTCATAGTTGTATTCAGAATCCCGAGGGGCATTAGCATCTCCCTCGTAATTAACCATGGCGTCTGGAGCCACACTCAAGTCCCTACCTGATCGTAGCAACATGATGTTAGATTCCCTTTTCAAAGATTTAATCAAACAAGTTGTACAGAGATTAATCAAACAAGTGGATGCTTAACGTGATTTTAGGATTCCTTGTTGAGTTATTTGAATTGGATTAAACCACAATTTCGCTCAGGGAAAGGATCCTAGTTTCAGTTCAATTTCCACCGTTATTCTCTAGGGCTTTCTCTCACAACGCTTTCAGAATCTAACCAGGACTTCAATTGGTACAACCAGCCCGATGATCAAGGAGGAATACCTTGATTTTGGGGACTTATGGAGGTCTCAACGTCAACTTCTCTAGTCTGATCAAGGGACCAACCCAATCAGAGAGAGTGGCTGACGTCGAGTAATGTGTTCCTAAGAAGAGGAGGGTATTAGCCTCAATGCGTATGTCCTGTGGCCTGGATGGCCTCTAATGCTTAGTAAGTAATGGGTAGCTAGCATTCAAAACACAAAAATCTGGAAACTGAAAAAAATTAAGAAACTGTCTGAATCGCGTCTATGGTAGTCGACGCTATTCAAAACAGAACTTAATTTTTCGCAGAAGCAGATGCAGACAACAGAGAAACTGTGAAGCCTGAAAGGCGTCTAGGTGTGTTGACGCGGTTTTGAAACGCGTCAGCGATCCTGGACGCTTTTCAGTTCGCAGAAACAATTTTCCAGGAGGATTTTCTGGGTTGAATCCTCCTCAAACGAGATAAAAAAGCAGTAAACAATCGACTCATGCAAAATTTTTAGTTCCAGATTTTAAACAGGATGATTTACTAACTAACAACTAGAAAAACAATCAATCACACATCATTTTTATCACAAAAACAGCTTTTTGAGTTAATCAAGGGGGGGGTCAAGATCTTGCCACTGGGGTGTGCACGTGGTGCACGAGGGAAATTAATTAAACTAAACACTCTCCAATTGGTGAGGACGTGTCCAGAGACACAAATGGTGCACCGTGGGTGCCCGATATGATGATAGCAAGAACAAAAAGAAACTAAAAGATGGCGAGACCAAGTCCCACCGTGATCGCCAAAAAAGCTGTAGGTGCTTAGAATGACCGTGTGATTAACATGAAATATCTATGTTGTTTAGTGTAAACTAACCTATTAAAAACAGCAACTAAAGTGCAGTGATCGCCAGAAACTTTTAACTAAAAAGTTTCAAAAGAGATATGATCGCCTACCTTTCAAACGCGGAAGATTGAGTCCTTGGTTCCCCTTCCTCAGCCGGTTGAAGAAAGAGAGCCCTTTCTTTGCTTCTTTGTTCTTGCTGTGGAATTTGAGGTTGAGGATCGTCCAGAAGTTATACTTGATTTCCCCCTTTTGATCTCTTGTTGTTGTTGAGTGCAGCAGAGACAGAAACAGAAAACGAAGGAACAATGATGAGAATTTAAGTAGAAGCAGTATCTGAACTAATCATGATGTTAAGCATATTTAAAACAGCAAACTCACTTTTTTAATAGCTTTGAAACCCCTTTAGATCAAGTAGGTTTTGAAAAATTATGCTGTGGTGTGTGTTTGCATGAAGTGAATATGAAGAATGAAACTAATGAAGATGAAAAATGATTGCAGTAATGAAAAACTTATGCCCAATCGGTTGAAGCTTTGAAAGGATGAAGATCTTGAAAGGGACGCCGACTTCTGGAAATGGCAGCACTCCGGCGTTACAACGTTGCTTCAATCTTCAACTCGCTATAACGCTATGGCTCAACTCAACTCAATTCTCTTCTCTTCTTTTTTTTTACTCTTCAACATGCAGGGTATTTATAGGCATTTCTCGCGTTCGAGATTAACATTTGAAAAATCCCGAATTTATCCATCTTAACCGACAGATAAATACTAATTAATTCATCTTTATCTGTAATTATCTAAAACGCGTCCACCTTTGTTGACGCCTTTCAGATTAATTAAGATAAGGATAAATATCCGGGAAAACTTATCTTTATCTTTATTAGGTAAAACGCGTCCACATGTGTAGACGTCTTTTAGACTAATTAAGATAAGGATAAACATCCGGAAGAGAAGTTAAAATATCCTAGGAAACCTAAATCGCGTCGACACTCACAGACGCCTTTTAGTTAATTAATTAATTAATTAAAATTCAAATTTAAACGTTAAAACATGAATAAACTCTAAATGGCGTCCACGTGGGTCGACGTCTTTTAGAATTCTTCATATTTTAACTCAAATTTGAGCTAAAATCAATTCAATTGATTAACTCAAACACATCTGTTAAACCCGACACTTAAAAAGATTAATAAAAATTAATTAATGATTAATTATCAGACCATTCTGAGGCATTATTGTATGATATGAAATTTACTCGAAATGATGTCAAAATTAGCGTGTCTACAGTTCAATGACTTTCTTTTGATAAAAACGTGCTAGTCTATTTTGATAAACTTTCGCATGATTAGCGGCTGACCATCTTCTCTCGTCTAAGAGCTCCAATTGAGCAAGGAGTGCTGAACGGTGTTCATCAATAGAAAATTCCTTATTCAATTGTATTCTTAATGACGGTATAAGGATCTCGTATGGAACTACCGCCTCCATTCCAAATGTTAAGGAATAAGGAGTTTGCCCAGTGGGCGTGCGGATTGAAGTTCGATAGGCCCATAGAGCCTCAACTAATTTTTATGGCCAGTCTGCAAATTTGTCAGATTTGCACGTCTTTTTGATGATTTTTATCAAAGTCTTATTAGTTGCCTCTGCTTGGCCATTGGCTTGTGGGTAATAAGGAGATGAATGATGCAATGAAATTCTATACCTGTTGCAGAGGTCCTTCAATTCTTGTGACACGAACTGCGGTCCGTTGTCGGTGACGATGGTGCTTGGAATTCCAAATCGGGTGATGATGTTCTTCATGATGAACTTGCAGACGGTTGATGCTTTGACTTCCACGTACGTTTCGGCTTCTGCCCACTTGGTGAAGTATTCCGTTGTCGTGAGAATGAAAGATTTTTGCTTGATACTGGAATTTGGATTACCAAGGGGTCCAATGATGTTGAAAGCCCACATGGAGAAAGGCCATGGGGAAGAAACAGGATGGAGTGAAGATGCAGGAGAATGAATTTTGTCAGCGTGAAGTTGGCACTTAGCACACCTACGGACATACCCTACACAGTAATTCTTCCATGATTGGCAAGTAAAATCCTTGTCTGAGGATCTTCTTTGCTAGCATCTGTCCATTGACATGGCCACCACGAACTCTACTATGAGCTCCTTCCATAACCTTCCAAAGCTCATCTTCGTCTAGACATCTCAGAAGAACTCCATCAAAACCTCTCTTGTACAGTGCTCCTCCAACTAGGGTGTATCATTGAGCAACTCTCCTGATAGCTCTCTTCTCCTCAGTTGTAGCTTCTTCAGGATATGATTGATCTTCACAATATTTGGCAATTTCATAATACCATGGCTTATGTTCATCATCCATCTCTTCTAACAGCTCCATCAACATGATTTCTCTCTTTTCCACGATATCTCCGTCTTTGACTTTCTTCAGCAACTTCTCCTTAGTTCTAAGAAATGAAGGGTCTTTCACGGCGGGTGAGAGACACCTATGAACTATGATTGATTCGAATTTTCTGGTGATTGAAAAATCAAGAGAAGATGTCAATGAAGCTAGAGCGTCAGCTAAGATGTTCTGATTCCTAGGGACATGGACAAAGATCAATTTCGTGAAAAGCTTTGAATAAGCAGAAGTAAGTTCTTGATAAGGCTTGAGCTTGGGATCAAGAGTTCGATACTTGGTCAGCAATTGACGAAGAATCAGTTGACTATCACCTACAATCCTGAGTTTAGTGGCACCATGGAAATGAGCAGCCTCGGGGCCAGCATGGAGTGCCTTGTATTCAGCTATATTGTTGGTGACTGGAAAGTCAAGCTGAAAGGCTTGTGGAATGGTGACACCTTCAGGTGATAACAGAACGATACCGATCCCCTTTCCATGAGAATTCAGAGCTCCGTCAAAATGCAGAGCACACATTTCATCTCTAATTTGATTTACGGACATCAGTTCCTCATCCGGAAACTCTGATCGCACTGGATCAAATCGAGGAAGGGGATGATGAGCGAGATGTTCTGCTATGGCATAACCCTTGATCGCTTTCTACTGAATGTAAATGATATCTAATTGAGATAGAAAGCTTTGCCATCGCGCTAACCTATCAGTAAGAACAGATTTCTCCAGAAGAAATTTGATCGGATTCATTCTAGCGATGAGATGGACTTCATGGGTCAGAAAATAATGCTTCAATTTCTGAACAACCCAGACCAATGCTGCACATGTTTTCTCCATCGCCGTGTATCTCTGTTCAGCTGGGTTGAGAAGTTTAGAGAGATAATAGGCTGCCCTCTCCTTTCCTTCTTCATCCTCTTGTGCTAGGACAGCCCCCACTGCATCATCCATGACAGAAATGTAAAGTATCAATGGTTTGCCTGGAGATGGTGGTCTCAAAACAGGAGGACTTGCTAAATAGTTCTTTAATCCATCGAATGCCTCCTGACACTTATTGTCCCAATTGAATTTGACTCTCGGCTTGGTAAACTCGTAAAACGGCTTACACCTTTGTGAGTGTTGGGAGACAAAACGACGAATAAATTGCAGCCTCCCGATTAATCCTCTCAACTCCTTCAAGTTTTTGGGAGGTGACATTTCTCTGATAGCCTTCGCCTTGTTGGGATCGATCTCAATTCCCCGTTTGCTGACAATGAATCCAAGTAGTTTTCCTGAAGAAATCCCGAATACACATTTCTTGGGGTTCATCTTTAACTGATACTCTCTCGATCTCCCTAATACCCTTGCCAGAACTTTGGCATGCTCAGCCTTTGTCTTAGATTTAACCAATAAATCATCCACATACACTTCCAGATCTATGTGCATCATGTCAAGAAATATTGCCATCATAGCCCTCTGATAAGTGGCTCGAGCATTCTTTAATCCAAATGGCATGACGACATAGCAGTATGTTCCCCAAGGTGTAGTGAATGACGTTTTCTCTTGATCTTCTTCTGCTAACTTGATCTGGTTGTATCCTGAAAATCCATCCATAAATGATAAGGTCTCATAGCCAGCAATATTGTCAATGAGTACGTCAATATGAGGCAATGGAAAATCATCTTTAGGACACGCCCGGTTCAGATCGCGGAAGTCAATGCAAATTCTGACCTTCCCATCTTTCTTCATGACCGGGACTATGCTGGCCACCCATTGCAGATAGAGGACAACTCTAATAAATTTGGCTTTATGTAATTTGTCGACCTCTTCCTTCATCTTTAGAGCCATTTGTGGGTGGAATCGCCTTAATTTCTGCTTGACCGGGCTAGCTCCATCCTTTAATGTCAACCTGTGTTCAACTAAAGATGAGTCTAACCCCAGCATATCTTCATAACTCCAGGCAAAAGTATCCTTATAGTCCTTAAGTACTTGTACCTTTGCCTTCTCATCCTCTGTAGAAAGATTTTTACTGACGAGGACAACCTTAGGTTCGTCTTTTAGTCCCTAAATTGATTTCTTTGGTGGGCTCTTCTACGGCAGTTGAGGGATCATCGAATCTCTTCACTCCACTGGTATATGCCTCAGCCGCGTCCTCGTCATCTTCCTCATTTTCAATAATGGGGTCTTTCTCATGTACTAACTCATACACCCCATACCCATCATTGACTGACTCATCGTTCATACAATCTTCTGGCATCTGAATCGGATTTTCTAAAAACTGAGGGATTAAGGAGCAAGAAAAGCATCTATCAGCTAAGTCCTGGAGGTATCTATCTGGAATTCGCTTACCCTTAGACTTCCAAGACTTCCTAACTTGACTAACCTGCCTAGAACTAGACTGCCTAACTTCACTAAACTCCCTATTATAACCTAACGAAGATGAAGCAGGATGGAAATCCTGGGATACAAGTGGAAATACAGGAGAATCCTCCGGAGGGGAGGGGCAGAGTAGATTTAGGAGAGAATCTTGACCGAAGGACCCGCGCAATGGGGTGTAATCGGACAAGTAGGAAGTTTCCTCAATGAGGTTCTGGGATGAATTTGTTGCCAAATTGGCGTTTTTTTTTGGACTGTAGAGGAGTTAAGTATAAAACATGAATGAATACAAATAGAAGGAGAATTAGATGGAGGAAGTGGCACCAGGACCAAGGGGTTAGGGGGATCATACAGCAGTATGTCCCAGATCAAATCATACATCCTCTCTAGATCGAGAGGAGGTGGTGGAATGAGGTCCCGAGGGGACAGAGTAATCATAACGGGCGGAGCCCGTGGAATATCTTCAATAATGACCCGCGACCAAGTCTGGGTCAGGAGCAATGTGCGAAACAGAGTATGGAACATGAAAACATAAGAAGGATATGTCCCCCTCCAGAGCAGATATGTGGTGTAGCCAGCTTCATAGGGGTCATCTGGCTCCCCTTCATCGATCTCTTCCGACAGCAATATCCGCTTGTCAAAGATAGCACCAGGACTTTCGATCAGCTCATCAATCTGCGGCGGCCACTTGGGTTATGCATGATCTAGAAACAGTTTATTCAGTGCAATGTAAAGGTCTCTCAGATCGAACCACCTGTACCATTCACATTCAGGATCATGGAATTTTCTCCTCTTCATAGGCCGCAGAGCCTCCAAAGACTGGTACGTGAGTAGTTACGAGCAATGCCTGGCCAGGTCTCTCCCATATATATCATGGAGGTCAAAACACGAAGTAATGAGCACCGTGTTGTCGTGGCTAATTATGGGCCCCTTTACAAAATGTGTATACAAGGTCCATGTTAGGGGATCCCGGCCTTCCTTGGGTGGTGTAGACATTGTCTCCCAGACTTTCTGACCATCTTCATTCTCTGCTTGCTGAACAATGTCTTGTTTCAGTTTTCTTGGCCTATAGCCCAGGCAGCTTCCAGGTGCTCCTTGGTGATCTTTGACAGGAGTGGTCCTGCCTTGTAATTGTGTGCCCAAACCTCTTCCAGGCTGATAACCGCTCTTCATCATAATTCTCCATCCTGGGGTACTCATGCACTTCCCCCTTTTTATGGCATTTAACGGGTAAGGAGAAATAGTGGTAGTTTTCAGAGGATCAGCCACTAGATGGTACACCTGTAATATCGACAGAAAAGGTTGTCGGCCAGGTAAAGAAGCAGCTTTGATATTCAAGGTATGAGCAGCAGCAAGGATCGGCATGCTCGTTACTTTAATGATTCATCCTTTAAAGGGAAATTTGAGGCATTGGTGATTCGTGGAAGGAATCGCCTCGAGAGTTTTTATGTAAGGACGACCCAAAATGGCATTCAAAGAAGGGTCGATTTCCAGAATGTGAAATTCGACCTCAGCATGACTTACATGGCCTAGCTCTACTTTCAAATAAACCGTTCCCAGAGGGGAATGGGTGGAATTATCATATGCTGTCACAGAGATGGGGCTAGGCAGCCAGTTTTCTTTGGGCACACCGCACAGCTCCAGGGTCTTCGGAGGTAAAACATTGATTGAAGCCCCTGTGTCAACCAGGCATGTATCCACGGCCTTCTTGCAGATGTTGACCGTGATGCTCAGAGCCATGCTTCTGGCTGCCGGCGGTGTGAGTGCTTAGAATGATCGTGTGATTAACATGAAAAAAACTATGTTGTTTAAGTGCAAAATAAAGCCTATTAAAAACAGAAACTGTGTGAAGTGATCGCCAGAAACTTTTAACTAAAAAGTTCCAAAAGAAAGTTTGATCGCCTACCTATTTAAACGCGGAAGATATTGAGTCCTTGATTCCCCTCCTTCAGCCGGCTGAAGAAAGAGAGCCCTTTCTTTGTTCTTTGTTCTTTGTTGTTGCTGTTGAATTTGAAGTTGAGGATCGTCAAGAGATTCTTGTGACTTCGTGCTTGATTTACTCCTTTTGATTATCCTTTGCTCCGTTACAAGAAAATGGAAAGAGAAATGAAGAAACAATGATGAGAACTTTAAGTAGAAGCAGTATCCATTCTAATCATAGTTTTAAACATGAAACTAAACAGCAAACTTACTTGTTTAATGGCTTTTGAAACCCCTTAATCAAATAGGTTTTGGAAAGAATGATGTTGTGATGTGTGTTGCATGAAGTGATGATGCAAGATTAATGAAAATGTAAATGAAAATGCAGAAATGAAAAACTTATGCCGAATTGGATGAAGCCTTGAATTGGATGAAGAATGGACGCCGACTTCTGGAAACAGCAGCGCTTCGGCGTTTGGACGTCGTCGCTTCAATCTTCAATCACTAACTCTGATTCTAACTTCTCTCTTCTCTTTTTTTTTTTTCTTTTCAAGATGCAAGGTATTTATAGACCTTTTCTGCGTCCGCGGCTTTACATGAAAAAATTTGGGATTTATCCATCTTAGCCAACATATAAATACAGATTAATTTATCTTTATCTCTAATTATCTAAAACGCGTCCAGAATGACTGACGCCTTTCAGATTAATTAAGATAAGAATAAACATCCGAAAAACTTATCCTTATCTGTATTAGCTAAAACGCGTCTACATGTGTAGACGTCTTTTACACTAATTAAGATAAGGATAAACATCCAGAAGAGAAGTAGAAATAGTTTAGGAAACCTAAAACGCGTCAACTCATACAGACGCCTTTTAGCTAATTAATCAACTGATTAAAATTCAAATTTAAACGTTAAAATAAGAATAAATTCTAAATGGCGTCCACACAGGTAGACGTCTTTTAGACTTCTTCATATTTTAACTGAAATTTGAGTTAAAACCAATTTAATTGATTAACTTAAACATATATGTTAAACCCGACACTCAAAAAGATCAATAAAAATTAATCAATGATTAAATATCAGACCGTTCTGAGGCATTATTATATGATATGAAATTTACTCGAAATGACGTCAAAATTAGCGTGTCTACAGCTGCCTCACCTTGGCATCGTCTTTGCAAGGGAGTGAAATGAAATGGAATGTACTGAAAAGGTGATGCCAAGGTGTGATGAGACACGCTCTTAACATCACATGATTGGAATTTTTCTCAAAATCATCAATGAAGATAGTTCAAGAAGATCAATGGAATCAATCCTGTTTGGATGAGGTAGACAAGGAAATAAAATAAAGTCGATCAACCTCCACGGAGTGAGAAGTACCCCAGGTCGTAGACATTGTAGGTTTCATCATGGGGAGCGTTTGCCAGCTAATGTGGACGTGCTGCAGCCATGATGGGTCTTAAAAGAAAATAAGAAATATTGGATAAAGAATCCAAGAAAGGATAGAATTCCAATGATATCTTCAAGCGAACCTCAAAGATAATCAAGATACTCAATTCGGAATGGAATATTTTATATCATGTTTGATTTTATTTAATTAACGGTCTGAAACTTAATCAGTAATTAATTCTTATCACAATGATTTCAAAGTCCTATATGATGCATGCTGGGCTAAAAGAAAAATATAAAGTCAAATAAAATATAAATTAATCAAGGATAATATTGTTAAATTGTCATTAATGAGTCAAGATACCAATTCTTGTAATTCAGTGCTAAGCCGAAACTCGTTTATCCACGCATCGTTTCACAAAAATGGAACCATCGTCCTCACTAATTAACAATCCAACGGCCTATCCGTGCGATTAAGAATCTTCTGGAGTTATCACTGTTTTTGTTATACGGGAACTCAAATTCCAGTTTCATCAAAACCACAAGGTCCTTAATATACTCTAGTAAATACTTATCATATAGTAATGATGATGCACAATGAATTACATGAAAGGAGTACAAGGGTAGAAATAACCGTCTTTTTAGCTACGGTCGAGACTTCATAAATTCCCACAGTGGGATCTTCTTGATATTTTGAATTCTCTGATTTCCTGCAATCAAAATCATTAATAATTCTAAACAAGTATTCAATTTAAACTACAAAAACCACATAATTTCTGGTAAATCATAGAAAAGCTAAAACGGGTCGTGTCGAGCAGACGCCATTCAATGTTAAAACACGGCAGTGCTCCTCGACGCCTTTTACTCAAAGAAACTGGTTTCTGGTTGTTCTCTATTCGAATTCCAACTCTATCAATGCACATCCCTTTTCCAATTCGGAAAAGTCTTTCTAGGATCGCAATTCTTTCTATATAAACACCCTTAGGTTGTTCCCAAGCAATCCTACCATAATCCAAAGATCCTAGGTTGAGTTTTCTTCCAAACTTTCAAAGTTTCTTCAAAGTTTCCAAGGTTTCCAAGCTTCAAGAAGGAAGAACTCCGAAAAAGAGGATGAGTTCTTCAAACAAGAGGATGAAGATGTCCCTAGAGAAGATTTCAGACGTGGAGAATCACCTCAACGGAAGAGATCCTAATCTTCAAGTAAGTTAAATCAACTTCCCTTTAATTCTTCTTCTTGTTCTTCGTGTTCTTCATGTTATTCTTCATGTTCTTCGTCTTTTGTTTTCAGAATTACCCCATGTTTCCCGGCCCAAGGAAGTTCACCTCTCTCCCTTGGATTCGTAAACTTGCAAAAAGTGTTAAGCTTTCCATGCAAGTTTTCATATCCAAGTGGAATCTTCAAGGTTTAGTGGTGCTTGCCAAAAATTACAAGAGTGCGAACGTAGATTGGGTGGGTATGGGTGCTTTGATCGAGTGGTGGCATCCCCAAACTCATATGTTCTTCTTCCAAGACTTCGAGTGCACAATCCTTTTAGAGGAGGCGGAGCTTTTATTAGGTCTCCCAAAGACCAAAGATAACAAAGATAAAATAGCTTTAACAAGAGAGAAAATCACCGGTTAACAATTGTTGACATCAATCATGAAGGATCCTTCAGAGGCTAAAGGATGCCTTATCAAGAAGGGAATCAATCTTGCAAAGCTCGCTGAGTGGACTCTATATGAAATTGATGATCTAAGGGAGGATGAAGCGGAGGATGTGACGAAAGCTTTCGTCACATGCCTTGCCGGTGCCTTGTTCTTCCCTGCGCAAGATAACATCTTAGAAGATGATCAGGTCAGTGCCATTTGCGCAGTCTTTGAAGGTAAATCCATTAGCACTGCACTCTTGGCATATCTTTACAGTGGGCTTTCTGCGGCATCTTTGGGTCGTCCTCCTTATGGGTGCATGTTACTTTTTGCTTTGTGGGTTGAACTTCACTTCAAGTTTGAGTACTGCAAGAAGAGGCCTCTGAAACCATCTCAAATTTTCTTGAATAGTCCAATTCATTGCATTGCTAATATTGTAAAGTTCAATGAGCACATGGTCAACAAGGTTCCAAAGCTCAAGATCCGGGCCGACTGGAGAGAGTATTTGAAGCTCATGACATCCGACATATTTGACTCGTCTCCACTCGCTCTTGTTGGAAAGCCTGTTTGGGTGCGCCGTGCGACGGGAATGGATCTCAAGTTGATTGGAGCCACCGAGTTCGTGTTATACAACCCACATCGGTGCCTTACTTAACTTAGCTTAGGCCGTCGTGAATTCCCTGAGTTCTCCTTTACACCCCCGATCAAGAAGCGTGCCTTGGAATCCGACGAAGATTATGAAGCCATAGAAATCATTACTACCTTATGGAACCTTGGCTTTAGTTACCGTGTAAAATCCTCTAAAGATAGAGATAAAGGATTAAAATTTCCTTACCTTAAAAGTCTTCATGAAAGTCTTCCTTAAATGTCCTCTTTCTCTTTTTGATTTGATGTAATAAAGGATTTCATTGAATAAAGAATTATTTTTCATGCCTTGAAATCTTTCCTCAACTTCTTGTGATGTGCACATGATTTTTCCTTAAGTAAAAACTGGGCAATTCGGGTTTTGTTAAATGTAAAACACGTCCATTCAGACAGACACCTTTCAACCATAATTCTTCTTCAAAAACCTGATTTAAACGTTAAATTGCGTCTGTAACTCTTGACGCCTTTCAATTATCTCTCCTACTTTTTCCAAGATTCTGCCATTAATTCCGTGATTAATTGCCTAAAAAGCGTCTACAGTGTAAGCCGTCTTTCATGATCATCCTCTGTACGGCTCTGACAGTAATCTGAAACGCGTCAGCATAAGTGGACGTCTTTCAATCAGTTTCAAACACCTGTCCTTGCCGCCTCAACTTATGGGGCCTAAAACGCGTCGTTAGGAGTCGACGCCTTTTAACCTTTCGTTTACAGACCCGCGAAGGCCCCCTTTCTTCCTCACTTTTCACAAACTCTCTCTCTCTCTTCACCTCCGGCGATCTCCGAGCTCCGGCGATCTCCCTCTCTTTATGGAACGCGGCGAAGGCTCTAGGAAGATGAAAGCCTTGGCCAAGAGGCGGCGAAGGCATGAGGAAGAAGCTCCCGAGGAGGTTTCGGCGGTGCTAGCCGAAGCCGCGGCATTTTTGGAGGAGGAGATCCCTCCACCGGCGCCCGTGGCAATGGAGGAAGAAGAGGAGGGCGACCTCCACACGGTAAGTTCCCTATGAGATGAATGGGATGAGAAAAAGGGAGGAGAAAACGGGGTTCTTCAAGAACCCGGAATCGGGTCTTGAAAGGCTTTCAGACCAGGTGACGCCATTCAAAAGGCGTCACACTGAGCTGACGTCTTTCAAGACTAATTCCGAATTTTTAATTAGGTAGAAAATAAATTTGAATTGCGTCAAGGCATGTTGACGTGTTTTGAAAAACGTCTATATGTGCTGACGCCTTTCAAAACAGAACTGTTTTCCTGTTTTTTTATTCTTTACTGACCCTATTTTTATGTTTTATTTGCAGGGAGTGATGAGGTCCAGGATTAGTTGGGACCTAGTGATAGGTGCCTATAGGGGACTCCCGGACTTCCAGAAGGCGCGCCTGCGCCGGATGGGGTTCGGTGAGGTACTAGATATCGAGCCATTTTGGCTCGATTTGGTCCTGTTGCAGGCGCTTAGGGAGCGTTGGCACGCAGAGAGTTGGGCATTCCTAATGCTCTGGGGACATATGATCCCCACTTTAGAGGATGTGGCCAGGATCACTGGCCTCAGGGTAGAGGGCTGACCTGTGAGTAGGGTTACTTACCCCAACAACCTGGGATTAGCAGAGGCTCTACTAAGGATAGAGGTATCTAGCATAGGTAGAGAGTCCAGGATGGTCCCTAGGATAGAAGTAGAGGCAGCCTTAGGATTAGATGAGCCCCGACGTCGGTCTGATGAGACCCGGGAGGAGTTTAGGGATAGGTTAGCTGAGTCATCTTCCGCCGTCTACTGTAGCGACCCTAGTCAGGGGGAGGAGGTAGATAGGCAGCTTAGAGTTTTTCTAGTTTTCTTCTTTGGTCGGTTGCTCTTCGGTACGAAGGGCGACCACATTCACTGTAGATTCCTTTACTTGTTAGATGATCTAGATAACTTAGGAGAGTATGCTTGGGGTGCGGCCCTTCTGGCCCACCTCTTCGCTGATTTGTCTGCGGTCACGCCGGACCGTGAGACCACCGTCAGCGGCTTTTCCTCATTCCTTCAGGTATTAAGTTGTTTCATTATTTGTTTATGCGATGCAATATGATATGATGCTTTACTAACTTATATGTTCATGAGTGCAGGTGTGGAGCTATCACTACTTCCCACTCGGCAGAGTGCGGATTGCAAGACCCGGAGCTGTCCCGTTGGCCTGCCGTTGGCAGCCAATCGTGGACACGGCCCCACAGCATCACCAGCTGACGGCCCTCTGCCGTCAGTTCCTGGATTATCCAGAGTTACTGGTAAGTTTTTAACTTGTTCAATTAAATGCAATCTTTTATTCCTTAAATGCAAGTTATTTACATGAATGCACTTAACCTATATGCAGGTGATCTGGCGCCCGTACCTTGGTATGGGCGAGGAGGGTCAGCCGTGGGTGACGGCCGGCAGGAGGAGGTTCGGCAGGCAGATATGGCTGCACTGCCTTAACGAAAACGAGCCCCTCCGCCTCCGGCTTGTGATGAGGACCCTGGGCCTCCACCAGGAGTGGATTGACGAGGAGGTCCCGGAGGACGTCGGGAGAAGCATGAGGGGCAAGCAAGCCCTCACAGACTGGCGTGCCAAGTTCCCAGAACAGTACGAGGACTGGCACCGCCGAGGCGTACGGGTGGAGTCCCGGGCGGAGAGTAGCGAGGCCTACCTCCAGCAGTACCGGGCCCACTACGCCGATCAGCTGCGGCTCCTCCGACCACTCGATGTAAGTATGCCTTTATGCATCTTCAATTTTATTATTATCTTGATTTATGTTTGTGAATGAATGTATGTATGTGTGATATGCAGGATGCACGTGACGCGGTCATCATCGACCTCCGGGCCCGCCTACATGATGCGGAGGTCCAGCTCGAACAAGTCCAGAAAGAGTTGTTTGATCTGGTATGTATGCATGTTTATGGATGCATGTTTTAATTAATTAATTGTTTTGGCGATTGACATTGACGGTTGTCTGTTGGTGCAGCGAGCCGTCTACACCCAGGCGGCTCCCCCTGCCTTTGGGGCTTCATCTTCTTCCTCATCTGCCTATGATGCTGCTCTGGCTGACCTCTAGAGCCAGCTCGCTTCTGCCATCCACCGGGCTTCTCTTGCGGAGGAGGACCGAGTTACTCGGGTAAGTTCTTTGTCTTTGACTCCTGAATTTGATTTTAATTATTTGATTGCCTTGGACTAACGATGGCTTTTCCTTCAGGTTGCTGAGCTTCAGGAAGCCCTTCAGAGGGCTGAAGCGGAGCTGGAGCGTTCTCGTGCTGCAGCTGCTCGTGCTGAAGCCGATGCGGCGCAAATCCGGTCTCTGGAGGAGCAGGTGGCCCGACTCTCGACTGGAGATCTTCCTCGAGAGCTTTCACACCTCCAGTCTCGACTGGGGTTCATTACCGAGGAGCGAGAGCGGGAGCGGCAGGAACGACAGAAGATGGATTCAGAGATGGCTTCCCTCCGAGTTCAGTTGGGCATTGCGGAGCATGAGCGCCGGAGTGTAGAGGAGAGGTATAGACGTGCTCGACAGCGTGCTCAGGAGCGTGGTCTGACCAGTGCTTTTACTGCCAGTGTCGCCATGTCTTCCGGCCAGGCAGGGCCGAGCACGATGGGGCCACCTCCACCTCCCAGCCGAGGACCAGTACCGGACGCACCTGACGAGGCCCAAAGCCAGCTTGATGAGGGCGGAGGGGAGAGCCAGCCTTGATGGCTTATGTATTTTTTTTTTTTTTTTTTTTTTATGTATCATGTACAAAACACCTTTTGATGATATACATGAAACCTTTTGGGCTCCAATCTTGTGTTCCTGTGTTTGTCTTGTATCCTGTACATCACTTAACAAAAGGGTTAAGTATCTATTTAGGCATAGCCCCTTGCCTGACCAAATAAATGGTCAATTAATTTTTTCCTTCAATAAATGGTCAAGGGGCATAGCCTTTATCAACAAAGGTAATCAAACTATAAACAGACTTGAGCAAAATGCAACATGCAAGCAAACAGATGCTCACTGAAAATAAAAGGAATGAGTCATGCCAAATGCAACAAGTAGATGCTAAATGAAATATTTTTGTTGTTTTGAAATATTCATTTTTGTTTGGGTTTTGAAATATATGCTTTTTTTTATTTTGGCATATGTATTTTTTTTGGATTTTTGACATATGTATTTTTTTTTGGATTTTTGACATATGTATTTTTTTGGATTTTTGACATATATATTTTTTTGGAAATTTTGACTAATAGATCAGCATGGTATTTAGATCAAAAGATCATATTCATTTACTAACTTAATTCCCAAATTGTTCTTTAACAACTTAACTTAAAATCCATCGTGTTTGAACTTGTGTTTCTATTCGTGATCCCATTTGATGATTTGACCCTTAGTCAATTTAAGCCATTCCTTAAGTTTGGAGTACACCTCTTTAGAAGGAAAAGATGAATAAGTTTAGAAAGCCTATGAGAAGGTTCCGAAGACTTAAAAAGATGTTCCTTTCCTACCCTAATATCCGTTGGGGTTCGGTCATTTTCTTTCCGGGGTATTTATCGACCTTGCGTTCCCTTTTATTTCATTTCATGGCCTTGATGTAACGTTTGTAATGTAATGGCCTTTTGATTTGACATTTGGCTTTTGCCCTTTTCCTTTTGCTTTTCTATTTTCTTTTTTTCTTTGGGACAGATCTCCCCCATTTTTTTATGACGGCCTCCTACTAAAATGGCGGGTATTCTTGGTAGTCTATTCTAAGCCTCGTTCCGACATCATGGGCCGAGTGTAAAACAGAACTTTTGCTTTAAAACGAATGACTTGTACTTTACACTTTCAGTCAAGCTTTTGATATTCCTTAGGACTTGGCATCTCTTGTTACTCACGAATCAAACGTGTCAGTGTGTGTAGTGATGTGTTTGAAGTTAAAATTATCCAGACTAACAAGGAAATTTGAGTTTATAAATTTTCTGATTCCACTGGTCTTTATACCATGCTGATCGACTCTTTAACCTAAGGGTAGTATTTCTTAAGATGTAAGCCATTCCAGGGATGATTTAGCTCTTCTCCTTCTGCATTAACAAGACGATAAGGATTACCAGGAAAAGCGTGCGATACAACATAAGGTCCTTCCCAGTTGGGTTGGAGCTTAGAACGTGGACCACCAGGTTTTACAAAAATCCTTTTGACGACCATTTCACCGACTTTGAACTTACGTTCAATGACTTTCTTTTGATAAAAACGTGCTAGTCTGTTTTGATAAACTTTTGCATGATTAGCGGCTGACCATCTTTTCTCGTCTAAGAGTTCCAATTGAGCAAGGAGCGCTGAACGGTGTTCATTAATGGAGAATTCCTTATTCAATTGTACTCTTAATGACGGTATAAGGATCTCATATGGAACTACCGCCTCCATTCCAAATGTTAAGGAATAAGGAGTTTGCCCGGTGGGCATGCGAATTGAAGTTCGGTAGGCCCATAGAGCCTTACCCCAGTCTGCAAATTTGTTAGATTTGCACGTCTTTTTGATGATTTTTATCAAAGTCTTATTAGTTGCCTCTGCTTGGCCATTGCCTTGCGGATAATAAGGAGAGGAATGATGCAATGCAATTTTATACCTGTTGCAGAGGTCCTTCAATTCTTGTGACACGAACTGCGGTCCGTTGTCGGTGACGATGGTACTTGGAATTCCAAATCGGGTGATGATGTTCTTCATGATGAACTTGCAGACGGTTGATGCTTTGATCTCCACGTACGCTTCAGCATCTGCCCACTTGGTGAAGTATTCCGTTGCCGTGGGAATGAAAGATTTTTGCTTGATGCCGGAATCTGGATTACCAAGAGGTCCAATAATGTCGAAAGCCCACATGGAGAAAGGCCATAGGGAAGAAACAAGATGGAGTGAAGATGCAGGAGAATGAATTTTGTCGGCGTGAAGTTGACACTTAGCACACCTACGTACATATCCTACACAGTCTTCTTCCATGGTTGGCCAATAAAATCCTTGTCTAAGGATCTTCTTTGCTAGCATCTGTCCATTGACATGGCCACCACAAACTCCACTATGAGCTCATTCCATAACCTTCCAAAGCTCATCTTCGTCTAGACATCTTAGAAGAACTCCATCAAAACATCTCTTGTACAATGCTCCTCCAACTAGGGTATATCGTTGAGCAACTCTTCTGATAGCTCTCTTCTCCTCAGTTGTAGCTTCCTCAGGATATGATTGATCTTCACAATATTTGGCAATTTCATAGTACCATGGCTTCTGTTCATCATCCATCTCTTCCAACAACTCCATTAACATAATTTCTCTCTTTTCCACGATATCTCCGTCTCTGACTTTCTTCAGCAACTTCTCCTTAGCTCTAAGAAATGAAGGGTCTTTCACGGCGGGTGAAAGACGCCTATGAACTATGATTGATTCGGATTGTTTGTTGATTGGAAAATTAAGAGAAGATGCCAATGAAGCTAGAGTGTCAGCTAAGATGTTCTGATTCCTAGGGACACGGACAAAGATCAATTTCGTGAAAAGCTTTGAATAAGCAGAAGTAAGTTCCTGATAAGGCTTGACTTTGTGATCAAGAGTTCGATACTTGGTCAGCACTTGGCGAAGAATTAGTTGGCTATCACCCATAATCCTGAGTTTGGTGGCACCATAAAAATGAACAGCCTCGAGGCCAGCAAGAAGTGCCTCGTATTCAGCTATATTGTTAGTGACTGAAAAATCAAGCTGAAAGGCTTGTGGAATGGTGACACCTTCAGGTGATAACAGAACGATACCGATTCCCTTTCTATGAGAATTCAGAGCTCCGTCAAAATGCAGAGTCCACATATCATTTCTGATCTGATTTACGGACATCAGTTCCTCATCCGGAAACTCTGATCGTACTGGATCAAATTGAGGAAGGGGATGATGAGCGAGATCTTCAGCTATGGCATAACCCTTGATTGCTTTCTGCTGGATATAAGTGATATCGGATTGAGATAGAAAGCTTTGAGATCGCGCTAATCTATCAGTAATGACAGATTTCTCTAGAAGGAATTTGATCGGATTCATCCTAGCGATGAGATGAACTTCATGGGCCAGAAAATAATGCTTTAATTTATGCACAACCCTGACCAATGCTGCACATATTTTCTCCATTGCCGTATATCTCTGTTCAGCGGGGTTGAGAAGTTTAGAGAGATAGTAGGCTGCCATCTCTTTTCCTTCTTCATCTTCTTGTGCTAGGACAGCCCCCACAGCATCATCCAGAACTGAAATATAAAGTATCAACAGTTTGCTTGGAGATGGTGGTCTCAAAACAGGAGGACTTGCTAAATAGTTCTTTAATCCATTGAATGCCTCCTGACACTTATCATCCCAATCGAATTTGACTCCCGGCTTGGTAAGCTCGTAAAACGGCTTACACCTTTGTGAGTGCTGGGAGACAAAACGGCGAATAAATTGTAACCTCCCGATTAATCCTCTCAACTCCTTCAAGTTTTTGGGAGGTGGCATTTCTCTGATAGCCTTCGCCTTGTTGGGATCGATCTCAATTCTCCGTTTGCTGACGATGAATCCAAGTAATTTTCCTGAAGATACCCCGAATATATACTTCTTGGGGTTCATCTTTAACTGATACTCTCTCGATCTCTCTAATACCCTTGCCAAAACTTTGGCGTGCTCAGCCTTTGTCTTAGATTTAACCAATAGATCATCCACATACACTTCCAGATCTATGTGCATCATGTCATGAAATATTGCCATCATAGCCCTCTGATAAGTGGCTCCAGCATTCTTTAATCCAAATGGCATGACAACATAACAGTATGTTCCCCAAGGTGTAGTGAATGACGTTTTCTCTTGATCTTCTTCTGCTAGCTTAATCTGATTATACCCTGAAAATCCGTCCATAAACGATAAAGTTTCATAGCCAGCGCTATTATCAATGAGTACATCAATATGAGGCAATGGAAAATCATCTTTAGGACACGCCCGGTTCAGATCGTGGAAGTCAATGCAAATTCTGACCTTCCCGTCCTTCTTCATGACCGGGACTATGTTAGCCACCTATTGTGGATAAAGGACAACTCTAATAAATTTGGCTTTATGCAATTTGTCGACCTCTTCCTTCATCTTTAGAGCCATTTGTGGGTGGAATCGCCTTAATTTCTGCTTGACAGGGCTAGCTCCTTCCTTTAATGTCAACCTGTGTTCAACTAAAGAAGAGTCTAACCCTGGCATATCTTCATAACTCCAGGCGAAAGTGTCCTTATAGTCCTTAAGTACTTGTACCATTGCCTTCTCATCCTCTGTAGAAAGATTTTTGCTGACGAGGACAACCTTAAGTTCGTCTTTAGTCCCTAAATTGATTTCTTTGGTGGGCTCTTCTACGGCAGCTGAGGGTTCATCGAACCTCTTCACTCCACTGGCATATGCCTCAGCTGCGTCCTCGTCATCTTCCTCATTTTCAATAATGGGGTCCTTTTCATGTACTAACTCATACACCCCATACCCATCATTGACTGACTCATCATTCATACAATCTTTTGGCATCTGAATTGGATTTTCTAAAAACTGAGGGATCAAAGAGCAAGAAAAGCATTTATCAGCTAAGTCCTGGAGATATCTATCTGGAATTTGCCTACCCTTAGGTTTCCTAGACTTCCTAACTTGACTAACTTGCCTAAAACTAGACTGCCTAACTTCACTAAACTCCCTATTATAACCTAATAAAGATGAAGCAGGATGGAAATCCTGGGATACAAGTGGAAATACAAGAGAATCCTCCTGAGGGGAGGGGCAGAGTAGATCTAGGAGAGAATCTTGACCGAAGGACCCGTGCAATGGGGTGTGATCGGACAAGTAAGAGGTTTCCTCGATGAGGATCTTGGAAGAATTTGTTGCCAAATTGGTGTTTTTTTTTTTTTGATAGTGGAGGAGTTAAGCATAAAACATGAATGAATACAAATAGAAGGAGAATGAGATGGAGGAAGTGGCACCAAGGCCAGAGGGTTAGGGGGATCATACAACAGTATGTCCCAGATCAAATCATACATCCTCTCTAGATCGAGAGGAGGTTGTGGAATGAGGTCCCAAGGGGACAAAGTAATCATAACGGGCGGAGCCCGTGGAATATCTTCAATAATGACCCGCGACCAAGTCGGGGTCAAGAGCAATGTACGGAATAAAGTATGGAGCATGAAAACATGGGAAGGGTATGTCCCCCTCCAGAGCAGATCTGTAGTGTAGCCAGCTTCATAGGGGTCATCTGGCTCCCCTTCATCGGTCTCTTCAGACAGCAATATCCGCTTGTTAAAGATAGCACTAGGACTTTCAATCAGCTCATCAATCTGCAGCGGCCACTTGGGTTCTGCAGGAGCTAGGAACAGTCTGTTCAGTACAATATAAAGGTCTCTCAAATCGAACCACCTGTACCATTCGCATTCAGGATCATGGAATTTTCTCCTTTTCATAGGCCGCAGAGCCTCCAAGGATTGGTACGTAAGTAGTTCTGAGCAATGCTTGGCCAAGTCCCTCCCATATATGTCGTGGAAGTCAAAACACGAAGTAATGACCACCGTGTTGTCGTGGCTAATTATGGGCCCTTTTACAAAGTGTGTATACAGGGTCCATGTTAGGGGATCTCGGCCTTCCTTGGGCGGTGTAGACATTGTCTCCCAGATTTTCTGACCTTCTTCTTGCTGAACCGTGTCTTGCTTTAGTTTACTTGGCCTGTAGCCTAGACCACTTCCAGGTGTTGCTCGGTGATTTTTGACAGGAGTAGTCCTGCCCTGTAATTGTGTGCCCAGACCTTTCCCAGGCTTATAGCCGTTCTTCATCATAATTCTCCATCCTGGGGTACTCATGCACTTCCCCCTTTTTATGGTATTTAACAGGTATGGAGAAATAGTGGCGGCTTTTAGAGGATCAGCCACTGGATGGTAAACCTGTAATACCAACAGAAAAGGTTGTCGGCCAGGTAAAGCAGTAGATTTAACATTCAAGGTATGAGCAACAACAAGGATCGGCATGCTCGTCACCTTAATAATTTGTCCTTTGAAAGGGAATTTGAGGCATTGGTGATTTGTAGAAGGAATTCCCTCAAGAGTTTTAATGTAAGGATGACCTAAAATGACATATATAGAAGGGTCGATTTCTAGGATGTGAAATTCGACCTCTGCATGACTTACAGGGCCTAGCTCTACTTTCAAATAAACCTTTCCCAGAGGGGAACGGGTAGAATTGTCATATGCCGTCACAGAGATGGGGCTAGGCAGCCATTTTTCTTTGGGCACACCGCACAACTCTAGGGTCTTCGGTGGTAAAACATTGATCGAAGCCCCTGTGTCAACCAGGCATGCATCCATGGCCTTTTTACAGATGTTGACCGTGATGCTCAAAGCCATGCTTCTGGCTGCTGGCGGTGCTAGTTCCGATGTGTGAAATGTAATGGAGGGCTGATCCCCCTGAGGAACTAATAGTGCTGTAATCTTCTCTACCGGCACGTCCTCATTGACCATCACCTTCTGCAAATATTCCATCAAGGCTTCTTGGTGACTCTTCGATCTCTTGATCAGTTCAAGTATGGAGATCCGTACCGGTATTCGATCCAAATGTTTCAACAAATCATATTGAGTGCCTGGTGCACTCTCTTCATTGTGTGCTTCCTCTGGCGGCTGTGATGGGCCGTCTCTAACCGTTGACTGAGGAAATAGTTTGTTGAAAATTCTTCCACTTCGGAGTGCGTGTTCCTCAATCGTGGAGGATCCGGGCGACACCTTGAGTACCGCAGAGTTGGATGGTGTAGATGATGCGGAGGGTTGGTATGTAGGTGATGGCGTTGGGTTGGGTGGTGATGGCGCGGTGCGGATTAAAGGCCTGGATGGTTGGATGGTGGATGGGTATGTGGTTGAAGTAGATGAAGTGGGGAATGGGACGCGTAGTAGCGGTCTGGATGGTTGAATGGTGTCTGGGTAAGCGGTAGTGGTAGCGGGTGAAGTAGGAAATCGTACGCGTAATAATGGTCTGGATGGTAAGAGAGGTGCGTAGTTGGTTTGCGGGAGGTTATATGATGGTGGCGTAGGAGTGTCGGGCGTAATGGGCTTGAGGAAGGCGGGTGGTGGTAATGGGTTATTGGATGCGGGTGGCGGTATAGGGGTGATGGTAATGGGTTGTGGCCTGGGTATGTGGATGGTACGGCGTGGTGGTCGTTCTGCGGTACTCGGAATATGACCCGTTGAATAAAGAGAGGAAGAGTCCTCTATTCTCCACTGTTGCCCACGGTCAGCCTCAAACTGGCTGTTTGTCAAGATAAGGGCAACTTGGTTTTGGTTCTGGTGCTCCGGGAGTGGGTTCTGCACTATGCCCATGTTGGGTGGTGGTGCTGCTTGTGCTGGTGGTCTTGCTTGCTGCTGCTGCTGTTGCTGTGGTCTTCTCGCCTTCAGGGCTGATATATACTTTTTCATCTCCTCCCAGTCTATGCCGCCCTGCTCGTTGAGATCATGAATATAATCTCTGAATTAGAAGCAGGTGTCAATGGTATGCCCAGGTTGCCTATGGAAATAGCAATACCTGGACATGTCGGCATTTTGAGGCCAGACGACCTTTTCCCTTGGCAAAACCAAGGCATTAGCTGCCATCAGGGCACTGAAAATATCTTCCAAGGATTCTGGGAGGGTTGGGTATTCCGCCCTTTTCGGGCCTGGAGGTCTTCTCTGCTGATTATAGTCAGCAGGAGGAGGGACATTATGGTATGCCGGCGGTGCGCACGGCTGGTACTGCTGCTGTTACTGATATTGCTGTTGTTGGGGTTACTGGTACTGTTGTTGCCGTTACGACGGCTGCTGTAGCTGTTGCTGTTGCTGGTTCTGGTTCGGCTGCTGGGGCCGCTGATACTGTTGTTGATAATGGGGGTTCTGCTGCTGCCTGTACCCCTGCTGGTTCGGCTGCGGTGGCCTCTGGTACTGTTGCTGACTCCTCACAAACTGGGGCGAGTTATTGTTCATGCTACTAACCTGCTCATGAGAGAGCGTGCCCTCAGTAGTCGGACCTGTGCTGGGAGCATTTGGCACCGCAGGCTTCCGAGGTGGAGGCCTGCTAGGTCTGTGAGGATGAAAGACGCTAGAGAACGTAGCGTCCTTGAAGGCATTCTGGCAGTACCGTGCTCTTTCATAGAGCTCTGCTATGTTGGTCAGATTGTTCAAGGAGAGGACTAGTTTGAACTGGGGCGTGGCGTTGGAAATTAGCATCTTCACTTGTTCGGACTCGGACAAGTGATCCTTCACCTTCTCGGCCAAGCCCCGCCACCTGTCAGCAAAACTGACAAACTCCTCATCAGGTTTCATCTTTTCTGCTATGAGGTCAGTGATGGACAGAGAGGGTGCAACTCTGTCTTGGTACCGTTGAATAAATTTCCGAGAGACGATACCGTAGTCCTCTACTTCGGAGGGTTCCAGGGAAAAGAACCACTCAAGGGCTGGTCCTTCTAGAGATCTCCTGAACAAAAAGGCCAACGACCTCTTGTCGTTCTGCCAGAAAGATGATTCGTACATAAACTCCTTCAAGTGTGTGAAGGGGTTACCAGTACCGTTGTACTTCCGGTACACTGGCATCTCAGAGGGTGGCAGGTGGAACACTGGCAGGCTCGGTAAATTGATCTCTGGTGCAGCTTTGACCCCCATCATCTTTTGGAGGTTGTTGAATTGTTCATCCATGCGCTCCATCTTGGCCAGCAACGCTTGCGTGGTCAAATCTGCCTGGGGAGGAGGTGGAGGTACTTGATAGGCCTGTTTCCTAGAGTACGTCGGACAGGGAGGACAGTAAAGAGGAGGTCCGACAGAGCTTCCGCCATGCCCGAGGGCATTTTGATAAGCAGGCGTTAGCGGTCTGGCCGGTTGCCTAGAGGATGAAAGTTACGGCCCAGCTGGCCGAGAAGTAATATGGAGGCCTTCTATGGCCTGATGGATGTAAGGAGGATGAAGAGGAGGTTGCTAAGGGACAACAGGGGGAGCCACAGGGTTCGGCTCAGCAGGCTGCATGGGTGCCTTCCCCTTTAGAATAGACTGGATTGCCTCGAACTGCTGAGGGTCCAGACGGGAGGCAAGAACTCCCAAAGCGTTGACGAGATCCGAAGGATCAGAGGATGAGGGATCATTCTGATTCATGTCCCCCTCAAGATTGGGATTAGGAATCGCATATTCATGCGGGGGAAGATCAGGATATCGATCATGGGGATGAAAGAGAGGTGTCCGGACATTCCCATCTTGTCGATATGGAATGGGGACAGAATTACGGGAGGCATCAACATCTCTCCCGTTCTCATAGTTGTAGTCTGAATCGCGAGGGGCATTAGCATCTCCCTCGTCGTTGATGATGGCATCTTGAGCCATACTCATGTCCCTGCCTGATCGCAGCAGCATGATGTTAGATTCTTTTTTCAAAGATTTGACAAACAAGTTGCACAGAGATTAATCAATCAAGTGGATGCTTAACGTGATTTTAAGATTCCTTGTTGAGTTATTTACATTCAATTAAACCACAAATTCGCTCAGGGAAAGGATTCTAGTTTCAGTTCAATATCCATCGTTATTCTCTATGGCTTTCTCTCACAACGTTTATGGAATCTAACTGGGACTTCAACTGGTACAACCAGCCTGATGATCAAGGAGGAGTACCTTGATTTTGGGGACTTATGGAGGCCTCAACGTCAACTTCTCTAGTCTGATCAAGGGACCAACCCAATCAGAGAGAGTTGTTGTCGTCAAGTAGTGTGTTCCTAAGAAAAGGAGGGTATTCGCCTCAATGCGTATGACCTATGGCCTGGATGGCCTCTAATGCTTAATAATAATGGGTAGTAGCACTCAAGTCAGAAAAATCTGAGAACTGGGGAAAAATTAAAAAACTATATGAATTGCGTCGAGTGTAGTCGACGCTATTCAAACAAAATCTTAATTTTTCGTAGAAACTCAGATTGGAGACATCAGAGAATGAAGACTGAAAGGCGTCCGGGTGTATTGACGCAGTTTGAAACGCGTCAGTGCTCCTAGACGCTTTTCAAGTCGCAGAAACAGTTTTGTAGGAGGAATTTCTGGGTTGATTCCTCCTTAAACAGGATATAAACAATAAATAATCAGTTCATGCAAAAAAATTTTAGTTCCAGATTTTAACAGGATGATTTTACTAACTAAACAACCAAGATTCCAATCAATCACACAACATTTTCATCACAAAAACAGCTTTCACAATTAATCAACGGGGAGGGCAAGATCTTGCCATAGGGGTGTGGACGTGGTGCACAAGGGAAATTAACTAAACTAAAACACTCACCAATTGGTGAGGATGTGTCGAGAGACACAAGTGGTGTACCGTGGGTGCCCGATTGATGATAGCAAGAACAAAAAACTAAAAGATGGCTAGACCAAGTCCCATCATGATCGCCAAAAAAGTTGTGAGTGCTTAGAATGATCGTGTGATTAACATGAAAAAAACTATGTTGTTTAAGTGCAAAATAAAGCCTATAAAAACAGAAACTATGCGAAGTGATCGCCAGAAACTTTTAACTAAAAAGTTCCAAAAGAAAGTTTGATCGCCTACCTGTTTAAACACGGAAGATATTGAGTCCTTAATTCCCCTCATCAATCGGCTGAAGAAAGAGAGCCCTTTCTTTGTTCTTTGTTCTTTGTTCTTGCTGTTGAATTTGAAGTTGAGGATCGTCAAGAGATTCTTGTGACTTCATGCTTGATTTACTCCCTTTGATTCTCCTTTGCTCTGTTACAAGAAAATTGAAAGAGAAATGAAGAAACAATGATGAGAACTTTAAGTAGAAGCAATATCCATTCTAATCATGGTTTTAAACATGAAACTAAACAGCAAACTTACTTGTTTAATGGCTTTTGAAACCCCTTAATCAAATAGGTTTTGGAAAGAATGATGTTGTGATGTGTGTTGCATGAAGTGATGATGCAAGATAAATGAAAATGTAAATGAAAATGCAGAAATGAAAAACTTATGCCGAATTGGATGAAGCCTTGAATTGGATGAAGAATGGACGCCGACTTCTGGAAATAGCAGCGTTTCGGCGTTTGGACGTCGTCGCTTCAATCTTCAATCACTAACTCTGATTCTAATTTCTCTCTTCTCTTTTTTTCTTTTCTTTTCAAGACGCAAGGTATTTATAGACCTTTTCTGCGTCCGCGGCTTTACATGGAAAAATTTGGGATTTATCCATCTTAGCCAACAGATAAATACAGATGAATTTATCTTTATCTGTAATTATCTAAAACGCGTCCAGAATGGCTGACGCCTTTCAGATTAATTAAGATAAGGATAAACATCCGAAAAACTTATCTTTATCTGTATTAGCTAAAACGCGTCTACATGTGTAGACGACTTTTACACTAATTAAGATAAGGATAAACATCCGGAAGAGAAGTAGAAATAGCTTAGGAAACCTAAAATGCATCAACTCATACAGACGCCTTTTAGCTAATTAATCAACTGATTAAAATTCAAATTTAAACGTTAAAATAAGAATAAATTCTAAATGGCGTCCACACAGGTAGACGTCTTTTAGACTTCTTTATATTTTAACTGAAATTTGAGTTAAAACCAATTTAATTGATTAACTTAAACATGTCTGTTAAACCCGACACTCAAAAAGATCAATAAAAATTAATCAATGATTAAATATTAGACCATTATGAGGCATTATTATATGATATGAAATTTACTCGAAATGACGTCAAAATTAGCGTGTCTGAAGATGAAAGTTGCGGCCCAGCTGGCCGAGAAGTGATATGGAGGCCTTCCATGGCCTGATGAATGTAGGGAGGATGAAGAGGAGGTTGCTGAGGGATGGCAGGGGGAGCCACAGGGTTCGGCTCGGCAGGCTGCGTGGGTGCCTTCCCCTTCAGAATGGACTGGATCGCCTCGAACTGCTGAGGGTCCAGGCGGGAGGCAAGAACTCCCAAAGCATTGACGAGATCCGAAGGATCAGAGGACGAGGGATCATTCTGATTCATGTCTCCCTCGAAAATGGGATCGGGAATCGCATACTCATGCGGGGGAGGATCAGAATATTGATTATGAGGATGAAAAAGAGGGGTTCGGACATTCCCATCATGTCGAACCGGAACGGGGACAGAATTACGGGAGGCATCAGCATCTCTCCCACTCTCATAATTGTAATCAGAATCGCGAGGGGCATTGGCATCTCCCTCGTAGTTGACAATGGCATCTGGTGCCATACTCAAGTCCCTGCCCGGTCGGAGCATCATGATGTTAGATTCTTTTTCAAGGATTGGCAAACAAGTTGTACAGAGATTTAAACACACAAGTGGATGCTTAACGTGATTTTAAGATTCCTTGTTGAGTTATTTGGATTTAATTAAACCACAAATTCGCTCAAGGGACAGGATTTTAGTTTCAGTTCAATATCCACCGTTATGCTCTATGGCTTTCTCTCACAACGTTTATGGAATCTAATCGGGACTTCAACTGGTACAACCAACCCGATGATCAAGGAGGAGTACCTTGATTTTGGGGACTTACGGAGGCCTCAACGCCAACTTCTCTAGTCTGATCAAGGGACCGACCCAATCAGAGAGAGTTGATGACGTCAAGTAGAGTGTTCCTAATAAAAGGAAGGTATTAGCCTCAATGCGTATGACCTGTAGCCTGGATGGCCTCTAATGCTTAATACATAATGGGTAATTAGCACACAGATCACAAAAATCTGAGAACTGAAGAAGAAATAAAAAATTGCTTGAATCGCGTTGAGATTAGTTGACGCTATTCAAACAAAATCTTAATTTTTTGCAGAAGCTCAGATTGCAGACAGCAGAGAAATAAGACTGAAAGGCGTCTGGGTATGACGACGCAATTTGAAACGCGTCGCAGTTCCTAGACGCTTTTCAAGTCGCAGAAGCAGTTTTCCAGGAGGAATTTCTGGATTGATTCCTCCTCAAACAGGATAAAAACAGTAAATAATCAGCTCATGCAAGATTTTTTTAGTTTCAGGTTTTAACAGGATATTTTACCAACTAAACTACTAAGATATCAATCAATCACACAGCATTTCATCACAAAAAGCAGCTTTTCAACTAATCAACGGGGAGGGCAAGATCTTGCCACTAGGGTGTGCACGTGGTGCACGTGGGAAATTAACTAAACTAAAAACACTCACCAATTGGTGATGACGTGTTGAGAGACACAAGTGGTGCACCGTGGGTGCCCGATTGATAATAGCAAGAACAAAAAGAACTAAAAGATGGCGAGACCAAGTCCCACCGTGATCGCCAAAAAAGCTGTGAGTGCTTAAAATGAGTGTGTGATTATCATGAAAAATCTATGTTGTTTAAGTGCAAAATAAACCTATCAAAAAGAAACTAAGTGAAGTGATCGCCAGAAACTTTTGACTTAAAAGTTCCAAAAGAAAGAGTTTGATCGCCTACCTGTTTGAATGTAGGAGATGTTGAGCTCTTGATTCCCCTCCTTTAGCCGGCTGAAGAAAGAGAGCCCTTCCTTTTCCTTTGTTCTTGCTGGGATTGCTGTTGAGGATAGTCCAGAGTTCTTGTGATTTGCTTGTTGATTTTCTTCCCTTTGATTCTTTCCAAGAAAAGAGAAATAGAAATGAAGAAACAACGATGAGAACTTAAGCAAAAGTAGTATCCATTCTAATCAGAGTTTTAAACATGCAACAAAACATAGAACTCACTTGTTAGGATGATCTTTGAAACCCCTTTATTAAATAGGTTTTGAAAATGATGCTAGTGTTGTGTGTTGTATGGAGTGATGTGATGAAGAATGTAGAATTAATGAAGATGTGAATATGCAGAAATGAATTGAAAAACTTATGCCGAGTGGATGAAGCCTTGAATTGGATAAAGAATGGATGAAGAAAGGACGCCGACTTCTGGAAACAGCAGCACTTCGGCGTTTGGACGTCGTTGCTTCGATCTTCAATTCGATATCGCCTCAATTCTAACTCTAATTCAACTCTGATTCTAACTTTTTTTTTTTTTTTTACCCATTCAAGATGCAAGGTATTTATAGACTTCTTCTGCGTCCGCGAATTTACATGAAAAAATTTAGGATTTATCCATCTTAACCAACAGATAAATACAGATTAATTCATCTTTATCTGTGATTATTTAAAACGCGTCAACCATAATAGACGCCTTTCAGATTGATTAAGATAAAGATAAACATCCGGGAAAAACTTATCTTTATCTGTATTAGCTAAAACGCGTCTACATGTATAGACGTCTTTTACACTAATTAAGATAAGGATAAACATCCGGAAGAGAAGTAGAAATAGCTTAGGAAACCTAAATTGCGTTGTGCCTTATAGACGCCTTTTAGCTAATTAATCAACTGATTAAAATTCAAATTTAAACGTTAGAATAAGAATAAACTCTAAATGGCGTCCACACAGGTAGACGTCTTTTAGCCTTCTTCATATTTCAACTGAAATTTGAGTTAAAATCAATTTAATTGATTAACTTAAACATGTATGTTTGATCCGACACTTTAAAAGATCAATAAAAATTAATCAATGATTAAATATCAGACCATTATGAGGCATTATTATATGATATGAAATTTACTCGAAATGACGTCAAAATTAGCGTGTCTACAACGCCGAGAGTCTCCTAATGGGGATCAGAATCTCAATGACTTGCACTACAGCCTTGTGGATATCACAACAAACTGTAATACAATCAAAGAGCACCCAACTCATGGGACTTGCAACTCCTTGCAATATCTGATCATAGCTTATGTCCCCAAATATTTAATAGCCTTGTGGATAGCACAACAAACCATTAATTCTGGTATAAGCTAACCATCGTTACGCGACGACCATAGATTTGCATGCAACCCTTGTGGATAGCACAACAAAGCTACATGGTTCCTCTATCCTGATCATATAGGCATCTAATGCCATAGCCATAGTTTGTCCTCCCAATTAAGCATGCCTTGTGGATAGCACAACAAACCTGCCTAAAGTGATTCGAATCCTATGACTATAACGATGGTGGACCACGCGGTAAGTTCTTAACTACTCACGTTACAGCTTAGAGTTTATCTGAGGGTATTTAGATAACTTTTATCTTGGTCTCTCCTAGGTGATAGTATATAAATATATCGTATATATTTACTAAATACTATACATACTTTGATTCATAATCAAACATAAAACATTACATCTCATACATGTCATTAGTGTAGTCATAGATAGTACGGTGGGTTTGACTGGAGCCAACAGTCAAACGCACACACAATCTAACACAACAATTATATTAGATAACATGCAAACACATAGGAAAAGGATCTACATCTATTCGCCTTCCTGGTTGCAGCTGTAGATCGTCCTCGCTCCTTCCTCGGTTGCCTTGATCACATTACAATAAATTCTAGAATTTATAGATAAATTGAAGAGGGCCTTATGGCGAGTACAAGAGAGAGGGAGGTAGAAGTACATCAGAGAATGAGAGAGGGAGAGATTCGTAGATCTCTATTTATTAACAATTTAATAAATATCCATCATCCATGAACCATACAATCCATTCATCACATGAATAATTAAATAAGTGCATATCCATGACCATGGTGTGTTTTAAACATCCCACATATGATTCAACGCATTACATGGCTAAAATAAAAGAGTTTTTAAAATATATAATTTTGGCTTTCAAAAAGCTGGGATCCAATCAAAATTGGTATTTGAATTTCGAAAACACTTTTAATTAAATTTAATCATGCAATCAAATCAAAATTTTAAAGCAATAATCACACATCACATGTGCACACACTTCAAATTAATAATTCCAGATTATTTCATGCAAATTAGAACAATTCTAATAATCCAACACTTAAATTAAACCCCATTAATAATCTAACAATTAGACTATTAATAATTAATCTAACTCTTAGACCAGTCCAACAAAGTTAATGAACAATTTAACATTTAAATTATTAATTAACACTAATTATTAATTAACTACTAATCTAACTATTAGATTAGTTAATTAATGTTAATTAATAATTTAACACTTAAATTATTAATTAACACTAATTAATTAATAACAATAATCTAACAATTAGATTATTTAATTTAAAATTTATTATTAATTTAACACTTAAATTAACAATTAACCTTAATTAATTAATAATTACTAATCTAACAATTAGATTAGAAGATTAATGTTAATAATTAATTTAACCCATAAATTAATAACTAACAATTAATCATTAAAGACTTCCAATTTAACACTTAAATTAGTTATCTAAGTTAATTATTAATTTAACTCTTAAATTAATAATTAACTTACATATTAATTAACAATTAGTTGAAATCATAATTAGTAATCTAACTGTTAGACTAATAATTATTGATTACTAATTTAACCATTAAATTATTTTTATTAAAATTAATTATTAGTTTATTAAATTAACAATTAATATTAATCAATTAACAACTAAATGTTAATTAAAGTGATTCATAAATCATGAATAAGCCCATTTAAATAATATTGAATAATATTTTAAATTTTATAAAATAATTTTAATTTTAAATTAAAATTCAATCAGACTCAAATGGGTTAATAGGGGTTAATAAAATGATTTTAAATGGGGAAGCAAGGCCCAACCCTTTAGGGCCAAGCTGGTCCGGGCCCAGTTGGGTCTGGGCTCGAGCCAAGCGCGCCTGGGCTCAGGCCCAGTCCGGCTAGGGGCCAAGCCCGGTCGGACCGGCCCGCCTGCCCCGAACCGCCAGTCTCCTTCCTCCGAAACCCTAACCTGCGTTTGCAGGTTTCAGGCGGCGGGAGGGGTTTTTGCCAGGGCCGGCGGCAGCGTCTCACGCCGGTGGCTGGCAGCCCAGTTCCGACAGGCGATGGCTCCATCGTCGGTGAGCCTCCCGGCGCCGGCATCCCTTCCGGAGAAGCCCAACAAGGCCGGCCGAGACCCCTGGAAAAACCTGGTTTTCACAAAAGCAAAATGGGAAAAACGGATCCCCTTTAATCCTTTGACAGCCCCTCTAGCAACCTGTCTAGAGATAGCCATGATGCCCGCAACTTCCAGTTAAATTTTTCTAGCATCCTTTATGCTAGTTATTCAACTCTTTTGGGCATCAAGATCTCTGAAAACCCCCGGGTAGGAAACCCCATTCTTCATCGCATGAAGAACAAAGGAAAAACCCAAAAAAAAATCAATTTGCAGAATTAAATTAATCTAATTAATATTGTGTTCATCGTATGAACATTAATCCAGCAAATATTCGAATTTGAGAATGGAATAATACATGAAATATTAATTTCGGAGACCGAAATGGGACGAGAAACAGCGAACCTAGCTCTGATACCACAGTTGGGTTCTCCGGTTTCTCCAGATCTCACGCGCAGCGGAAAATAAAATAAAAATGGAGATCCGTTCCCATTTCGGAAACTAAAAATTACGATTATCGGATAATCAATTCTCACCGTGTGGGGATTCGAATCCGCAACCGTTCGGTTCCGTCGGTGCGACATCGTAAGCCGCGCAAGCACCCGGCCTCTAGCGAAGTCCACGTGATCCTCCTCGCGACGGATATCCTCACGTTCCTCGTTTTTCGCAGCCTACGAAACCTCAGCCGGTCGCCGCAACGCGCGGACGATTTCCCGTCGAACGGGAGTCGGAGAAGCGGCGGAGCAGATCTGGATATGTCTGGGATGACAGAGAGAGAGAGAAACAGAGGAGGGGCAGCTAGGGTTAGCAATAGCTTGTCCTGCTCAGCCCGTTTGCTATATTTTATACTAAAAACTCCCGGTTTGTATAAAACCCACTTATTTATCCATCGCCTTAAGAATCATTTGCGTGTGACCCTCTAGGCCCAATTACCAGTCCGGTTAATACCCCAATAAGCCCAGTGACTCCTCACTGGCTTTATTAATCAATTAATAACCCTTTATTAATTAATTAATCAATCGAATCGATGTTGCACATCGAATTCGATCGGGCCTCCGATCACGTTGGGTGCCAAGCAACACTGCGTGAACCCGGAAGGTATCGGAGTTAAGTAACCCACTCTTGGAACCTTTCCGCCGACAGTTACCACGTGGATATAATCCTTCATTCGTACAATGCTCTCGAGTCAACTCAGGGTATGGCGTACTGTCAAACCCTAACCGGTCGACTCACTTGGATTGGATGCCACTGATAAATATTGAAAAACTCCTTTCCCGATATTATCGTCCGCCCTGGCCAGGGACTTCTGTGCATCCTTCCTAGAACATTCTCTCTTTAAGTACCAAGAGCGAATGATTCCTTATTGACACACAGTTCCCTTCGACGGTATTTCGCTGTACCGAATCCTTGGCATTTTAGAATCTCGTGGTTTTGATTTGTAAACCAAGGTCAAAGCACATAAGTCCACCGACAAAGTGTCCTTGGTGTCTCAGGTTCGAGGACCATCCACGCAACTGCGACAATAGAATCAAGCTGGTTGACAGTGAGGTACAATGCCATCCAGCGATTCAGTTGGATCAGTTTAGTGAACTCATTCTCCAATGAGCACCTACAGATTCGCCTTAGTGTCTCCACACAAGTGACTTATGAGATCAGTCACCCTCATCATATGAGCAGGAGTAATCTGTACTAGTCTAACCAGATATCCAATGTCCTTCTCGGATATCCTCCGACTAGGAACGATTAAGAATATGTGTGTTTAAGTGATCAGTCTTATTAGTATGATCTCATCATAATCTGATCACTGTAGCACATATTCACGGACTTCATTATGAAACGATAATTAATGTGATTTACACATAATGAATATTATGCCATTATATTAATAAATGAATGAGATTTACATAGTCAGATTAGCTTGTAGGCCATCCCGTTATTACTCCCAGCTAAGCATGCTTAACTACGGAGTTCTTTACAAGAATTGAGTTAATACTCGAAGTGGCACCTAGATGTTCGGAGATACAATTTCGCTATATCAGAGGGGTGTTAAATTCTATCCCCATAATATAAGTGACATCTTTGTCGCGATGTTACCTAACCTTTAACTAGTTCACCAGGCAGGTGGGACACTAGAGATGGCCCCCACAGGTTCAATAAGTGGCTCCCACCAAGTAATTTGATGCTATGGCGTCACATATCACCATCCCACATGTAGCGCTCTTATGATGTATCAATTTGTCCTCTGCGGCTCTTAACTCCCATACTTCCGACTAGTTCGTACCTCTGATACCATTCTGTAACACCCTGTACTCCAACCATCAAGGGATTGTCCACTTTGACCTAAAGGTCTCATGGTTTCGTCTTTTTAGAGGCAATTAACTCTAGAGCGGGGACTTTCCAAGAGGTCATTTATCTCGTTACTACTCCTGGATAAACACGTTTAACTACAAAGTTACTTAGTAGAACTGAACCAATACTCGAAAAGGTGGTTCAATGTTTGGAGATACAACTGAGCCATATTTGAGGGGTGTTATATAGATGATACATATTCTTTTATTTATGTTGAATTTGTTAGAACTAAAGATAGTTGTTTGATTCAGAATACTAGACCCTTAACTATTACTATTGCTACTAGTGAAGAAGTGATTACATAGTCCATACTGTCAAATTTAAATGTTCAGATTAAGGTTAGATGTATCCCATTGTCAGCCTATGTCATTAGGATGGCAGCCTTTAATGTTATTTTAGGCATGAACTAGTTGGAGGAGTATTTTACTATATTGGATTGTTATGAGAAAAGAGTAGTGTTTCAAATTCCTGGAGAATAAGAATTTATTTTCAATGTCCTAGGAGGAAGTATGGGAAGGTGTTGGTATCTACATTAAAGGCTACCAAGTAGATTAATCAAGGTTGTAAGGCTTATTTAGTTAGTGCAATATCAGTTGGTAGTGTTGGGAAGATAATTTTAGACATAGATCAGAGAATTTTTAGATGTATTTTTAGAGGACCTACCAGGTTTACCATTAGTTAGAGAGATTGATTTTACCTATATCTAAGGCACCCTATATAATGGTCCCTACAAAATTAACTGAATTAAAGAAGCAGTTGCAAGAACTTCTAGATGAAGGGTTTATTAGACCTAGTGTTTCACCTTGGGGTCCACCTTTTGTTTGTTAAAAAGAAGGATGGATATGTGATTAATTACATGCAATTACATCAGTTCACGATGAAAAACAAATATCCTCTACTAACAATTGATGATTTATCAACTAAGAGGAGCTAAGATATTTTCTAAATTGGATATGAGATTTCGATACCATCAGTTGAGAATCAAGAGTGAAAATATGATAAGATATGGACATTATGAGTTCTTGGTCATGCCATTTGGATTGACCAATGCACATGCTACTTTCATGGACCTGATGAATAGAGTTTTTAGGTCCTATTTGAATCAATTTGTCATGGTATTAATTGATAATGCGCTGATCTGCTCTCCTCATGAAGAAGCTCACAAAGAACACTTATGAATTGTTTTAAAAAAACTACGTAGATATTTAAATGAGTAGGATTGTTTTTAATACAGGTGGCCTGACAAGCATTAAATGAGAATATATTCTGGGCAGGACAAATGCACGCATACATGACAAATACTTCGTGAGCATGATAAATCGTATTTGTCATGCCCACGAAGCATTTGTCATACTTGAAAAATATTTATCAGCTCTACGTAATTGGGGACAAATTTTTGCACGTGACAAATATTTTACCGACTTGACAAATACTTTGTGGACATGACACATAGTATATATTTGTAGATATTTATGTGAGTAGGGCTGTTTTTTCTACAAGTGGCCTGACAAGCATTAAATGAGGATGTAGAATTCTGGGCAGGACAAATGCATGCATACATGACAAATACTTCGTGAGCATGATAAATAGTATTTGTCATGTCCACGAAGTATTTGTCACGCTTGAAAAGTATTTCTCATTTCTGTGCATGTGTGTATAGATTTGTAGGCATGATAACTATTTTTCATACGTGACAATTACTTTATGGGCGTGACAAATAGTACTTGTCATGCCCCCGAAACATGTTATGTTTGTATACATTTGTCATGCCCAGAGTTTTGCTCCTAAGGAAAACATTAATTAATTACTATTTAAATAGCATAAATTATAGGTTGATGTGTTTTAGGTTCCACTAGTCTCTGCCACAACGATTGCTATTTTAATTATGCTCATTAATTACGAAGGCACATATCGGTCATGCTAAGTCATGAAAATATTATCTATATGCATGTTATATGTCCATAGTATGTAAGGATTTTTAGATGGTCCTTGAGACCTATCAAGTTTAGGGATATACCGGCCTAACCTTAATATTCATTTTTAACCCCTCAGAGTCTCTTATGTCTCAGATAGGTCCACATGCTAAGTTTGAAGTGGGAGGTTAGCTTAACTACAGTTAAATTTAAGTGATCAACATGGAAAAACATAAGGATGCAAAATCAGGGAGTAGGATCTCTCTACGTGTGTGTGCACTCGTGCGCATGCGAACATAGCTACTTCTTCCTTGTTTGGCAAAAATAGTAGCAGTGGTGGGTGCAAGTGAGCGGCCGGATCTTGCTTACCATCGAAAGGCAAGGGAGGGAAACACAACGACAGTTTTGACATTACAATTTTTTGATATTTAATAAATAATGCAAAATATTCTTGTCATTTTAATTAGAATGTGAGAATGGAAGGTATATTCATAGAATATTCTGCATTTTATGTGATCCACCAATTCATGGATACATCTCTTGATGGTAAAAATCCTGGACTTTAAAAACTATGAAGATTGGGGCGGTCGATCCATAAACATGGTGCATTTGAAGAAACATATCAAATATTTTAAGATGAATTTTATCGTATACGATTTCATCCCAAAGGCGTATTTTAAAATGTGGCACCATCCGATTGGCCTCATGGGCGGTGGCTCTTCCTTCCGAGGGCCTTCTTCTGCCTTGATATCTCCAGGGTCCTTAAGTTTGAAGGGACTCCTTATGAAATGGGGTGATAGGATGAAGATTACTTTCTTCTTTTTTTTTTTTGGTAAAAGTAATAACCCAAGATCTTACTCAATTTGTTTGCAGAATAGGTTATCCGGAATTACTTATCCGGAATAACGTATACTAGAATAAGGAGTGCTTAGCTTTGATAGTTCTGTGAGACCTACTGACGGAATAGGAAGGATAAACAATTTTTGGGTCTAGGGTCGAATTGTTTATTCTCCTTATTCTAATATAAGTAATTCTAACGCAGTATAAACCATTCCGCCCATCAAACTAGAATTAACCTTATTCTACGAATAAGAGGCTTTATTCTTCTCCTATTCTCCAATCAAAGTGGCGTAGTCCATCCTAACCTTGTCCTAAAGTTATAGAGTAAGACTTGCTGCACTGAGGAGGACTGTACAAGCCATGTGACCTATACTGCCTCCCCCAGTGTCATCGATCTGTGTGATCGGACGACACTGCAGCATATTTTATTTATTTATTTATTTATTTGTTTTATTTGTTTTATTTTTTTGATACGTCAGATCAAAAATTTGAAGATACATCTAAGTAGCTCGGATCTTCCCCATCCCGGTTATATATTTTTTCAATATATATATATATATATATATATTTATTTATTTATATATTTATTTATTTATTGTACAGAAATGGAGGTGGATACTAAAAGTTTTTTTAAAAAATATATATAGGTAGGTCGGAACCGACCCAAACTACTCGGATGTACTCTCAGATTTTTTGATCGAACGTCTCAAGAAAAATTCAAAAAAAAATAAAAAAATCAAACACTGCCCCCTCAGTGCAGTGAGTATTACTCAAAATTAAAAGGAGGTTTAAACGGGAGGAGGAGGCCGAAGGAAAATCCTAGGATGCCACACGCTTCTATAACTCTAACAGCATGAAATTTAACATCTGGAAGGAAAGTGATGACGTTTCCTAAATTTTCAAGTGGTGCTATGAAGCTTTCCAGGAGCTTCTTTATAACCTCTAGCTACTCGGGAAAATGAGAGACTTTGTCAAAATTTACTAGGATCGAAATACATTAGAGAGGAGTGGGCAAGTAACAAAAACATCTTGGTGGGCAGGTTGCTGGCTGTCTAATAGACTAGACGGATCGTCTTAACCCTGTAATAAGGTACTTTTGGGTGAGAAAAAAGATTCAAAATGGACTAAAAGTTAAAGTCTATTAATATAATAAGTTCAACTTAATTCACCGAATAGTCTAAAATACGGTGTGCATACTTGTGGTAGAAAATCCATAAATAAACCAAAGAAGAATAGTTCAAGAGTAACTAGAATAATCTGGATAATTATATATGGACAAGTCATGCACATTTTGTGATGAAAATACCACATTATATAAAGGATGTTTCCATGTTAGTTACTGTTGCATCCTAAACATCATATGTGCCATAATAGTGTATGCAATAATCTCTATACTCTCCTGATTAAAGATTGTCCAAAAAATACTAGTTCATCTTAAATTCAACTCTACTCCGGTTTACCTTTAACCTAAGAACAGCGAGTTGTTAAAATAGCGTCCTCTCTCATCCTCACCTTAGCCTTTAACTTTAACTCGATATTTCAGATATACCAATGATTATTACCATGAAAGTTTTATAAGCTTGCTTTTGCCCCTTTAAATGTGAAAATGGAATATGTTTACCACTGGGAAGCTAAAGGGCTTTAAGTTTACTGGCCTTTTTAATAGTAGTATTGTTGCAGATGGAGGTTTCTGGCATATCATACAAGTAATGTAGAGCATACCTAATAATACTTAGCATCAAGGTTTACGGACTTGGATATCCATATTGGATTGTATCTTTCAAGATACGAGTCAGATCCAACAATCCGACTTGGGCGGACCAAGTATGAGTCGCATGAGTCAAGCTAATATATTTGTTAAAACTAATGAGTTTTAGTCATATTTTAGAACAATATATCCTATTAATTGATATAAAAATTAATTTTACTTATCAAATTGAAAAAACTCAATTTAAAATGACCCATGATACATGTACGAGTTGATACGACTCTGTTTGACTTGGTGTATACAAGAGAATTTGACTCGCCTAGATACGAGTCGACTCGTACGAGTCTGTATGATCTGGTACGATATGGCAAATTATGCTTAGCATGTACCATTGGTTAATATAGAATTTTTCCTTATATAAAAATATAAAATTTCGTTCAAAGGATGTGCTACTTGTTAGGAATTAGATTACTTTATTATAAGGAAAGAGAAAAATTCTGCAATTAGAAATTCATACACACTATGTATGTACCATTTAAGGAGTAATTGGGAAAGAGAAACAAAAAATATTAGGAGTCTACGATCTCTTGGCCCGTCGCGCCCGCAAATTCATGGCTATTGAAGTTTTCTCCTATAAGGATTAGGGCGGACGACGAAGAACGCAGTGAAAATAAAGAACAAAATAAAACCTATCCATTCCCGATCCATTTCAAACAAAACAAACAAAAAGGCAGTGATCAAACAACACCTTGTACGGAACTAGATCTTGATCATATCAGTTCTGTCGAGGCACTGCTGCTAGCTTCAGAAGCATCTGGCCTTCATTGGTATCCATGCGATCCTCGCTTGACGGTTCGTCCTCGCTGCGTCGTCTGATCCGACATGTTTGCTAAGTTCTTTTCGCTACGGTGATGCCCGCAATAGATGAGCATAGTCCCATTCGATGATCGATGGGAAGCAGACGTGCACGACGGAGGCATACGAGGCACCAAGCAAAGAGAGAGAGGGGGGTGGCCATGTCAGGGAGAAGCCTGGAGCTTGGCCCAGGGCTTCCTCTTAGTGTTTATTTATATTAAGTTCGACAACTTTTCACAAAAGTCTCCTAAATTAATATAAAACTCACTTAAATACCATAAACTGAGAGTCTTTGTGTGTATGACCCTCCACGCCTAAGTACTAGTCTGATTTTTGCTCTAATAAGCTCAGTAACACTTTATTGGATTAAATTAATTAATTTAATATCTCATATTAATTAATCTTTCGATTTAATATCGCATATATTAATTGGTTAAACTTCTGATCAAGTTGGATTCTAAGCAACACCGGTTGACGTCGAAGGATAATGGGGTTCAACAACTCATTCAAGGAACCTATCTGTCAACATCTATGTGGCTATAATCTTTCATTTGTACAATACACCTGAGTCAATCTAGGGCATGGCCAACTATTAAACTCTAGATGGTCAACTCATTTGGATTAGATATCACTATATAATGTCAAAAAATTCTTTTTCTAATATTGTGTCCGTTCCGGTAAGGTACTCCCGCGTGTATCAGTCTTAAAGTATTCTCTCTCTAATTACAGACAATGAATGATCATAATAAACTTGAATAATTATGACTCCATGGTTAGAGGTCTATGAGCTAAGGTCGAAGCTCAAAAGTTCACTGAGAAGATGTCTTTAATGTCTCATGTCCAAAGACCAATAACGTTACTGTGACGATGAATAAAGCTGGTTGATAGTTAGGTGAATTTACCATTCAGCGATTCATGTTTGATCAATTTAGTGAACTTATTCCCCAATGAGTACTTATATGCTTGCCATAGTGTCCCTACACATGTGACTATGAGACCAGTCACCCTCATCACATGAGCAAGCACAACGTACGAATCTATGCATATCTAAGATGTTCCGTCTCTGATATCCTGTGATTGGGAACAATTATGAATTATAGTTACAAATATTAGTCTCATTATCACAATCTAATTGTAATCTAATATTCACCTCAAAATTCTAAGGACTTCATTGTGCGCAATAAGTTAATCGTCAATCATCATAATAAACTGATTATCATTTGTGAGTGAACGAGAATACATATAGGTGCTATATGATTGGCTTTGAGGACACCTATTTTTAAAATTATCCCACTTGGACTAAAGTCAATCACCCTCCTGTTTGATCTCCATCAAGCTAAAGTGATGCTTATTAATAGTCTAAGACTAAGGCTTAGTTAGTAGATCTACTATATCATCTAAAGATGGAACCCTTTCCATTATATTATCTCCTCTTAAAATTATGTCTCTAATCATGAGAAGGTGCCTCAGAATGTTTTACAAATTCTGATGAGACAACGACTCTTTCAGTTATTCAATTGCTCCCACTATTGTTCCACAACAATGGATCAGAGGCGTTCAGAACACATTTTATCCATCTACCAAGAACACATTCTTTCGTAGATTTACTTGATACTTACTCGTAGCACTTAGAGTACGTTTTATATCAGGTCTTGGATTTGGTCAAATCAAACATTCTCTTCTGATCTATCATCATAAATCTGTATTGACAATGTCAGGACTGAGGTTTCGGGTTCTGTATTCGGGTCGGGTTCGGGCCGGATCCCCTGGTTTCGACCTTGAGGGGTCTTGAGATTTCTGACTGAATGACGTCTGCACTGCTCGACGTCTTTCAAAAGACGTCTGTCTATGTAGACGCCATTTAAGTCTGCTTTCTGTTGTGCCACGTGTGCGCCACGTGGGCGGGTTTCGGGCCGCGAGAGTACGGCCCCTGTCACATCGTCTGAACGGCGTCCATGTTGGTCGACGCGATTCAGACTGTGACCCTGCAGTGTCAGTGTGCGGCGCCAAAGCGTTGTCAGTACGGCCTGTCCTGTCGTCTGAACGGCGTCCGTGGTGTGCGACGCGTTTCAGAGCACTCTCAGTACGGCCCGTTCTGTCAGACTGATTGGCGTCTGCTTCGATCGACGCGTTTTAGGTAGATTCAGATTGACCCCGCGAGCCTCCCCTTCTTTCCCTCATTCTCGCCTCCACCTTCTCTCTCTTCACCCTCTCCGCTCCCTCCGCCCTCCTCCCTCCCTTCCCTCCTCTTCTTCCTCTTCCATCACTCCAACACCTCCCTACCTCTCACCTCTACCTCCACCACTTCCTTCGCGGCGTTCCATTCTCCGGACGGCGGCCGACATCCAGGCGGAGTGGCGGCGTCCTCGAGGGTACCGGCGGCGGTCTGCGGTGCAGCGGGTCGGCGGCACGGAGCTTGGAGGAGTTCAAGAACCGGTAGGGGGACGAACCTTGCATGGACTGTGAATGTGTTGCTCGTGATTTCCTTGGCGTGGCATGTTATGTTTTGGGTTAGAATGAGCATGTTTAGGGGGTTTTCTTGTGAGAAAGGCCGTGCTCGTGAGCGTGGATTTGTAGCATGCTGGAAGTAGTTGATTTCCCTATCTTCCCCCTTCTGTTTTGGGGCATTTTCGGGGTGTTTGGGGTTAAAGGAGAAACCCTCGGGTTGAACCAGAGAACTAGATTTCTGGCGCTAAACGGCGTCGTGCCTGGTCGACGCCTTTTAGAAGGATGTCAGGGCAGTACGACGCCTTTTAGGGCGGAAACCTCCCTGTTCGAGGTTTCACGAGTTAGGGGTTCTGGCGCTAAATGACGTCATGAATGGACGACGCCTTTCAGAAGGACGTCGGGCCATCATGACGCCATTTAGGCAGGAAATCACCCCGACTGAGGGCCTGCAAATCTGGAATTTCGGTGTGAATGGCGTCTGAGAGCTCGGACGCGTTATAAACGGCGGCTTCCCAGGTGGACGCGTTTTAAGGAATAATATGGCTTTAAATGAACCTGTTTGAGGAGCTTGAATGCATAAACCCTGGTTTTTAACATATGTTTCACTGTTGGGTGGTTCAAATGCATGCTTTAAGCTGTACGCTGAGACGGAGGTTTACTGTGCGAATGGAATCATGTTATATGTGTGTATGTGCTTATGCGAATATGGAATCGGAATAACTGTGGTTTACGTTTGTCACCATGGACCGATGGGGACAGGGTCATGGTGTCTGTGAGGCTTTGTGCCGTACCGGTGGGAGGAGGGGGTACATGTTGTGTTTTACCTTTGGCTGAGGGAAACAGGACCACCTTGAGCCCGTCGGGCCGGAGTAGCCAGCGCGCTATTCGAGGGGTTGCTGTTTGGTCTCAGCGGGTCGGGGTTTCCCTGTTTGTCGTGACAACTTCCGGCGCGTTTCTTGCTGTGGAGCTAGTTGTGGTACTGTTGGAGTTGTTTTACCTCTGTAGCCACTGGGCCTGATGTGACCTTTGATCAAGGTTACGAGTGGTACCCTTAGCCCTTTGGCCTGACGCAGCCCGGGAGGTTAGGGTTGTGGGTAGTTCCTGTAGCTTCGGCTTGACGGGGGTTCGCCGGTCCCCAGGGCCCTCCTGAAGCGCTGAGGCCTAGCGTGGAGGCAATCCGGTCGGTAGGACAGTAGTCTAGAGTTCTTGTGTGCACACGTAGCTGGGCAGTGGTGGTACACTGGTCCCAGCTAGTCTTAGTTTGACTCACTGCCTCACCCTACAGTGCCCCGGAACACTGTAGGGGCGGACATGCGTGAGTAGCGGTGGTAGTGTTGTGAGGCGACATTTGACTTCGGTCGACAGTGTGGTTCAGTCGCTTTGTGGACTTTGGCTGTGAGACGTGACTCTGTGTTGGGTTCTTCGGGTTGCTTAGAACTGTTCCTGCTACACTGCTTATCGTACGTTTCATATTAGGTTGGGTGCTATGTTTACTGCTTTGTTTAATTGTCATATATCTGTGTTGTTGCACTTGTGGGTGTGTGAGTGGGAGGCAGGGGATCGGATGATCCCTACTGAGCTCAATTCTGGTGTGGCTCACTCCCTGCGGTTTCAGGTGTGGACCTCGTGGCGTTTGGCGGCGGGTGGTGTCTTCTTGGTGTGCGGACCAGCAACTGTCTCAGTTCCGGGGTATGCCCCGATGTTGTTGTACTTTACTTCTGCCTGTACTTATTTAATTTGTTGGACCATGTAATTATTGTTGGACTATATACGGACATTGTTATCTTCCTTCCTGCGCACTTGCTACATCTTTGTAGTTCGTGTGATTGTTACATTTAGCCTTGTTTAACGCTTACTCCTCCAGACGTGTTGTGTAAGATTCGGGTGTGAACCCGTAGTTAATGGGCCGACATCCATTTAGTGATCGGGTCTCCGGTCATAGGATGGCGGGTCGTTACAGACAATATACATGATATTTCACCTAAATTTATCATAGAGAGATTGTGGTAACCATGATTTTACCGATGGTAACATTCCAACGTCATTCTCAATGATTAAGATGTTATCAACGTAAAGCAGGAGTAAAATAATTGCCTCCAATTAGCCTCCTTGTATATACACACAGTTCATATTCATTCTTAATGAATTCTTAAGATTTGATCACCAGATCAAATCTCTAATTCTAACTTTGTGAAGCTTCCAATGACCCTTAAACTAATCTACAGAGCTAGCATATCCTTTCAGGATACTTTTTGAATGTAAAACATTCAGGCTATATCATATATGTATCTTCCTCAATCATATTGAGAAGAGCTATTTTAACATCCATCTGCCATTTGTCATCATCGTGACAAGCAATTATAGCAAAAGAATTCTAATTTACTTAATTATGGCAAGAAGGATTCGTCATAGTCAACACTTTGACTTTGACGATAGCCTTTGGCCATTAATCTTGCCACATAAGTATCAACAATCCATCTGTAACGATCTTCCATTTGAAGATTTACTTACAACCGATGAGCACTATACCTTCAGGAAAGTCTACCAAGTTCCAAACTTGGTCGGTACACATGGACTAGTTGTCAGAATTTCTGGCCTCTTGCCATTGCTGAAGTCAGATCTACTAAAAGCCTCATCATAAGTCTTTAGATCATCATCCATATCTTAGAGTTCCTCCCTTTCTTCCATCTTTGATATGACATATCTATATGGCTATCTGAAGAACTCTAAAAGATCTACGTTAATCTTTAGCATGTGTTTCGACATGTTGCATAGGAAAAAGTTCATTCGAAGACCCATATTAATTTGTGTGTTTGGAACCTTTTCTAGTTCTGTCCAACTTCCACTGTCTTCTCTAAGGACATATTCAACTTCATGGAAGACAATTCTTTTAGCAATAAATCATTATTTTACTGTTAGATAAATCGAATAACATCCAAATATTATCTTTGGATATTATAGAAATTTATACTTCTCTATCCTTGATTCCAACTTTTTTGGATTATGCCTCTTCACAAGGATAGGATATTCCCTGACTTTAACATACTTAAAATCATGTTTCTTCCCTCTCCATATCTCATATGGATTCTTTCCTCTCCATATCTTGTATAGAGTGATTTGCACTTATCTACTTGAACCATATCCAAAATATAGGCATCTTATATTGATATATAAGCCTATAAGGAAATGAAAATTAGGCAAACTTATTATATACTGTACCATATCAAGTAAGGTGCGATCCATCTTTAAATACACCATACAATTTGTGGCATGGTATGAGAAATCAATGGGGAGAGGATGCCATTATCTTAGAAGAATTGGGGGCATTAAGGGTTGAACGTGATTTCCTAGAAGCCAACATATCCATAATATACAGTTAACTCTGAAGTGGAACATAAAACTTTTTAGATTTGTGTTCCATAATGAACCGTGTGTATTTGAATGCCGTGTATGATGATATGAATGAGTTTCGTGACAACATTGCACATAACTCCCTGTTAGAGATTGAAGAAGATCCGCAACAAACATTTATAGGCATGCTCCAAACACTTAGAGAGGAGCATGGGAGAAGGTGTTCTAATGAATCTTCCACTTCACAAGGGGAATATGATCCTATGATTTCAAACCGAACTTTTTGGAATCCAGGAGAAGATCCGAAACTCATTGCCGTGTTATCACGGTACACCTCCGACCAACTCATTCAGTTGGTCTCTCGTGGCAAAACTCAGGCAGCCACTCCTTGGAAAACTCAGTTCCAGGGATCTTCTAGCAGACCCCAGACCCATGTCAATCAATCAATTCCATTTCCAATGGCTCCACCCAATTTTACCAACCAGATTACACCTCCTAGGCAGGAGGAATTCATCTACAAAAGTGAGGTTGAAACCTACATGTAAGCTCATGGATAGAAACCTTACCCTGAGGCAACCCCATTCTCTTTCGAGCTACTGTAAGCTCCCTCCAGCCTACTTCCCACCAGGATTCAAGGTGTCTAAGTACAGGAAATACGATGGTAGCACTGATCCTCATCACCACCTGTTAGGTTTCCTCATGGAATCCCACAATTGGCTCTATGATAGAGTCCTCCTTGTCCACCTCTTCCAGAAGCCTCTAGAAGGAGAGGCATTGAGATGGTTCTCTTCCTTACCCGCTACAAACCTTATCAAGTTTGATATGGTCTCAGAGAGATTCATTACCCACTTCAACCATATGACAACCTTACCTCCCACCCTTTTCGACTTTGTAATGGAGAAGATGAAGTCAGGGGAGGACTTCACACACTTTGCTAATACGTGGAGGGACATGGCCTCTAGGGCGGAAGTTACTATCCCCGAAGCTCAAGTTGTCATCATGTTGGTCAACAATGCTACCCCGCAGCTTTGGGCCATCCTCATGCTCAACGAACTTCAAACATTCGCTCAACTGTATAACCGAGCTCTGGTGGTCTAGTCTCATATTCGAGATTCCACTTTGCTACCTTTCTTTGAAAAAAGGAACAAGAACAAGAAAACCTTACAGACCCCTACTATAGAGGGAGTCACTATTAACGAACATGTGAGCATGTTAGGACAACCTTCTAGGTTACCCAACTCTCAACCCAGGTTAGATCCTCAACCCAACCAGAAGCAATATTCAACAATCCCTCCTCCGACTAACTATAGTCATCCCATGCCCAAGCATGCATCATACCCACCTTTGTCAGAGTCATTAGCAGACATATTCCATGCCTTGCTAGCTTGCAATGCCATCCAGCTTCCACCAAAGTGCAAAGGTGCTCCACGCAGTACTGACACATCCAGGTACAGTCCATACCATAAGATCCCAGGGCACACAATCAATAACTGCTTCACCTTCAAAGATTGGGTGTATAACCTAAATGATGAGGGTAGGATCAACTAGGAGGATATGAAAGAGGCTATTGAGACCTTAAAAGCCAACAAAGAGCTGGGAATTGTAAGACCCTCTGCCCTCCCATCAGATATCACAAGATCCATCTAGTTCCCAACGGAAAGTGAACACCCTAGTAAAAAATCTAGAGCCGAGAGTGGTTCGTAGGGAGCAACATTGGGAATACGAAGAGTTCAGGTACAACACCGATTCCCCACTCAGATGGTTGAGGCTAGAAAGCCTGCGCCAGAAGTCTCTATAATCTTTCAAGATAAACCCCTGGTCTTGATACGACCTAGGGAGTAATCAACAATCACCAACCCAGTCACTCTGGTCAAAGTTCCCTCAATCTCAGTCAGAGAACATCCTCTGTCTTGTCTATCTTGGTCCCCACACCAAAGATGGGCCTAGTGACCCAATCCAACCCCATAAATCACCACTAAAATCAGATCAAGCAGTAGACCCAAGTCCGGTAGGTTTCACGTTGAGAAATCGCATCATTCCCCTAGCTTAACTCTTGGACTCACCAAAGAATCCAAATTTGGCCGGAGGGATTATTCAATCTGAGTATGACATCCTACAATATCTAGAAAAAACTTTTGCCAAGATTTCGGTCCTAGAGTTGATTCAAAGGTCTTCCATACATAGGGAGACATTGTACAATTTCCTCTAGCAAATCACGGTCAACGAAGATCTTCCTATCAGTGGAGTCACAAATGTCATCCTCTTAGTCACCCAGACACTTATGATATCCTTCTCAGATAAGGAACTAGCTTCCCCTGAATGTCGATCCCTTACTTTATGCCTAACTGCTACACTCAACGGTTACTCAGTAGACTCCATCCTATTAGATACCAGAGCTTCAATTAATGTTTGTCCACTAAAAACCCTAAAGAAGATAGGGATTGATCTAGAAAAGATCGAGTACACCTCCATGATGGTTTTGGCCTATGACAATTCTCAAAGGCCGGTCGATGGCAAGATCTTTCTTCAATTGGAAATTGGCCCAGTGGCTATGATCTTAGAATTCTACATTCTAGATGTCAAGCCTATATACAATTCCATTCTAGGGAGACCTTGGATGGATCAAACCTTGAGAGTGGCATCCACTAACCATCAGTGTTATAAGTTGCCGTACAATGGGAAGGTTGTCAAAGTTAAGAGCACCTCCTATGTTGAGTCTTTGGACTCAATATCTGATAGAATTAGGTGGCCTCAAAGCCAATCATTATACATTCTAATTCGAAATATTAATAAAGGCAATCATTTCATTATATATAGTTCTCGCAAATTAACTATCGTAGTGAAGGTCCGTAGACAAATGTATAGAATATTGAATTATGATGAGATTATGATAGTGAGATCAATATTCTTAGTCACTTGTCTTAAACAGTTCTCGATCATAGGATATTTGAATTGGACATTAAATATCCGATAAGATCGACACAAGTTATTTTTCCTCATGTGATAAGGGTGAATGATCTCATATTCACTCGTGTGCTGACACTAAGACAAACTTGTGGATGCTCATTAGAGAATGAGTTCACTGAACAGATCTGAAATAGAATTCCTGGATGGTCATTATACCTATTAGTCAACCAGGGAATTCAATCGTTGCAGTAGCGCAGTTGGTTCTTTGACTTTTGTTACCAATGATACCTTGCTTATAGACTATTGTGACTTGATTATCTGCCTTGTGGATTTTGACTATTATGTTCATGATAGTCAGTCTCTCAGACACAGTAGAAAGCTTTTGAAGGTAATTGAGTGAACAAGAGGGGATTACTCACTCGTGGTATACGATTGTTGAGTGAATGTCCTTTGGATGTGTACACAGAAATCCCTGGTCATGGTCAACTGAAAGAGATGTCTTTCTAGAAGTTAACTGAGTACTAGAACCCATCTAAATAATACGATAATGGGTTTGACTATGAAACCATACCCTTGCGTTATTGGGATAACGGATGAGTGAAGGATTTTATTTGTGCGGTATCTGCAGACGGAAAGGTTCAAATAAAGGGAATATTATCTCTTATATCTTTTGGGATCATAAGGAAGTGTTTGGTGCCGTTCATGGTCAGAAGGTCAAGTGGATTAATCATCGGATGATAAACCACTTATTTATTGAATTAATTATTTAACATATGATGTTTAAATAATAATTAATAAATACTAAACTTTAGAATTAGTTCTAAGTTTAATGGGCCTGAAACCAGACTGATATATGGGCCTGGAGCGTCACACACATAAAAGTTCTCATAAGACGGTAAGAGATGTTAAATATTATATTTATCTGGGTTTTTGCGAAAAGTCGCAGGATAAACATGAATATTTAAATGGAGAATTATCCAAGGCCAAGCTCTTGGATAATCATGAGAATTAAACCTTGTGCTTATCTATAGTTCTTATAAAAGGAGGCCAAGGGGAGGGGTGGTAGGTGGTTGAAAATGTACACAACACCTCTTGGGTTTTTCTCTCTCCGCTCTTTCTTTCCTCTCTCTCTCTTGAAGAAGACCTCTCTCTCTTCTACTTTTTGTCTGCATGGTGGATTTGAGATCGGGTCAAAGTACTCAAGCCAAGGAGGAAATCGCATATGCGTCGGGAGCTCGTGCGGATACCTCTGGAGATCGTGCGCGTATGCAATTATCGAAACAATTGAATCCACGAGAGATTCAAAATCCCGCAAAGGTGAAGAACAATTCTTCCCGTTAATTTTGTTGTCTGTTTTACGATCCCAGCAACCCGATGCATTGAAATCGATATATATATATATTTCCACTGCGTTAGAACGATTCCTAACAGTATCAGCCGAACATATCCCGTCCATGATCACTTATGGAAAAGGGAAAGAGCCTATTCTTTCATCAGTCACTTCACATCCTAAGCCCTAAACTAGCATAAGTTGGCAGCTTATGAATAAGATGGGGTACAACTCAGGATTTGGGTTAGGCAAGGAGGAACAAGGAATTAGAGAACCTATTCCTGAAAATCAAACTATTGGGGGAGTCAAATTGGGTTACTCACCAACCAAACCAACCGAATGGCCAAGAAAGTGGACTCTTTTGGACCATTTTGTGAAGAAAAATCAAGAGTTACTCAGGGTGGATCACCTTAGAGATAAGTTGAAAGAAGAGAGCAAGGAGGCTTGAAAAGAAGATGAGGAAGACTTTGGCACAAGGCTACTGTTTCATAAACCAAACATCCCACAGGTAGGGGTATTTTTGGCCAAGGATGAACCGGTACTTGCCACGTTCATTCCTTTTCTATTCCACCCGCCTTCCTTTCCTATGCTCCCAGCACCGGTCGTGGCACATTCCCCCGAATGTTTCACGTTTGTAGCTTGCGACCACCAAAAAAAGGGTTCCATTCCCATACCCAAGGGTGTGAAGTCACTATTGAGGAGCCTATGTATTGGGCCAATCACACCGTCACCGGGTCTTTGTCTCAAGGACCCACCCTTGTCCCTTCAGGGACAAGTCTGACCCGTTCTCCAAATCTTGTTCATAGTAGCTTAGGAATTTGGATTGCTTCTTCAGTGTCTAGGAATTGTAGGGATAAATAAGTTCCATCATTTCTAGTTTAGGAGTTAGCAAATAGGTGTAGATATTTGAAGGAGGTCGGTGAATTTCTTCAGTTAAAGGTCATCTCTGAGCCGCTAGAACCACTAGGAGTTGAATCTCGCAATGATGGTTTAGGAGTGTTTGAGCTTAATGAGGGTGAGCATGAAGAAGATGATGACTTGGCCAAACCATTTGTAAGTGGGATGAGGCGGTTTGATGAACCTTTGTTAGCCATCAACGAACCCACTAAAGAAGTCAACAGCGGAACTGAGCAGGATCCGAAGACAGTGCTGATCAGTGCGAAATTGAGTGAAGAGTAAGGGTCGTCCATCATAGTTATACTCAGATAATATCCTGATGGGTTTGCATGATCATACGAGGAGATGCCCGGGTTAAGCGCAGAATTAGTGGAACATCGGCTCGTCCTCAAGCCTGACGCCAAACCCATGAAGCAAAAGTTGAGACAACTACAACCTGAATAGCACTAAAGGTAAAAGAAGAGGTTGTCAAGTTACATAAGGCCAACTTCATCTGAATAGTACTCTATCCTAAGTGGGTGGTGAATATCATCCCTATAACGAACAAGGATAGAAGGGTTAGGGTCTGCATAGACTTTCGTAACCTTAACCAGGCTTGTCCAAAGGACGATTTCCCACTCCTCACATAGACTTGCTGGTCGATAATACCGATATGAAATGCTCTCCTTCATGGATAGATTTTCAAGGTATAATCAAATCTGACTGGCCGAAGAACATCAGGAGAAGACATCTTTCATAACCCCATAGGGAACCTATTGCTACATAGTCATGCCATTTGGGCTTAAGAACGGAGATGATGGCAATCTTTCACGATATAATCCACACCGATATAGAGGTTTATGTTGATGACATCTTAGTGAAGTCTAAGATGAGGAAAGAGCATGCTTAGATCCTTAGAGCCGTAATGCGAAGGTCGAGAGAGCACCAACTAAAAATGAACCTAAAGAAGTGTGTATTCGATATTTCCTCTATAAAGTTGCTAGGATTCATAGTAAGTAGGCGAGGGATTGGTAGATCCAGACAAAATGAAGGCGATAGCAGAGAAGCCTCCTCCTAAGAATGTCCTTGAAGTAATGGGCTTTATTGGCCGTCTACAATTCATTAGACGGTTCATATCTCAACACTCGCTGAGGTGCAAACCCTTTTGGGACTTATTAAAAGGAGGGAAAAAAATTGATTGGAGCTATAGGTGTCAAAAGGCCTTCGATGATTTGAAGAGCTATCTCCTCAACCCGCTAGTTCTTCTGGCTCCTATCCCAGGGCGGCCTTCACTAGTATATGTTTCCACCATTGAAGAATCAGCTGGAGTGGTATTGGCCTAACAGACAGTAAGAAGAGAGAAAGAGCAGTGTATTACCTCTCCAAGTTGTTCAATGATGCTGAAAGATGTTATACAGCTATGGAAAGGATATGTGTAGCTATCGTTAGGGTAGTGCATAAATTGAAGCTCTACTTCCTTGCCCACGAGGTCAAACTTCTAGCTAGAATGGACCCAATAAAATATTTGCTAGAGCAGACAATAGTAATGGATAGGCTGGTGCGATGGCATACTTTCTTGAACCAATTTGATATCACTTACGTGTATCAGAAGGCTATCAAGGGGCAACCAATTACTAAGCTCCTAGCCCACACCCATTGCCTAAATTTTCACCCATCGACGATGAGTTCCCAGATGAGGAGTCGAATGTGATGGTGGATGATAGTCCATACAGAGTCTTCCACTTTGTTGGGGCACTTAACTCTCAAGGCAGTGGGGTAGGGGCGATCCTTGTATCTCCGGAAGGGGTAAGTATTCCGCATGCTTGCCAATTATCCTTCTCGGTGAGAAACAATGTTGCAAAATATGAGGCCCTCATAGCTGGCTTAAAAATGGCGTTGGCTCTTAAGGTCAAAGAACTGAGGATATTCTGGTTAATGGTCTAGGGATAACTAGTGTAAATTAATGAAAATCAACAAGTAGAGACTATTCCCTAAGAATAAATATTTATGTCATTTACATATAGTTTCAATTATTACAAGCCCAACATAAATTGGAACATAATGAATTAAAATTAATTAATAGATTATGTAGCCATTAATTTCAAGATACATATCCAAAAGACAAAATCCAAATATAAACTATACCATCTTTATCTCATTACATTGCTTGCCACCATGTATCCATTGTGCCACTTTGATATCATGACATATGAGATTTCACTAGCATCCATGAAGGGGCTCAGTCTCAAGAAGAGAGCTCGATAGGGATCCATGTCCAAAAGTGGTCTATGAAATATCTACCAAGTGAAACATTTATATACATATATCTCAATGTAAGATTGTACTTCATATATCAATATTTACAAGTTCATGAGTCATATACTATCTACTCAGTCCATAAACAGGACATCATTAACAAATCATCTATTCCAAGTTTACAGAACCAAGATGTTCATGGATCCTACCAAATCATTTTACATGAAGGCATCACAAAGAATTCATCGCACAATGTGCATCAATAGTTACCTAAACACAGAATGAATCACAGAGGTCATTCATAGTTTCTACTATTATGTCTATATCATATCTCATAGATCAATCTATTAAACAACCAATAAGTATGATCACTATATTTAAATCATCTATAAAGATGGCCCAAGGTCTAAAGAATCCATCATATATCATAAACATATAGCAAATCATATAATCATATATGTCTTCATTTGTCTATTCACCTTTCCAAGGCGGTTTATGATCATATCAAATTCATTCAAATGACCCATTCCAGGGCTGATTCACAAGTTAACATAAGTGATAAAGATGATAAATCATATTTTTTTGTTAGTAGTTCGACTGTCATTTGTTTATCTTAAGCTTGGGTGAGTTAAAAAAGGAGAGAGCAACTTAACCTTAATTAACCCCCTTCAAATCATTGAAATGGCTGTATATACACACACAGTGACACTCCTAGGATCTTTCATATTCTCATTGTACCTCCAAAAGTGTTATACTTTAAACCTAATTATATTTACAATGAAATATTTCGTTGGACATGATAATATATATTAACACTAAAGGGTATACCTGGAACAATATCACTAAATATGTAGATATACATGATAATATAATCATCATGTATATAGCACGGTATGATAGAATATGTGGTATATATGCATGTTTTTATCCCTCACATCATAGAGTAACCAAGAGGGAGAAAATGAAAGAAGTTAGGAGTCTACGATCTCTCGGCTCGTGGTGCCCATGAACTCATGACAGTAGGAGTTTCCTCCTCCCTTGCAATAAGGTGATTACGATTCTACTTGTTAATATAACCGTGCCATGTGCCTCAAAAAGTCCCTTCCACTTATGGGCTGGATAGAATAATGGTACAAGACTCAGTTTATAGTAGCGCATACCTCAAGTCAAGCCGGATAGAAAGCCTCCCTCTAGGATAGAATAGTGGCCACGAGGACTCGTCGCACCATTCCAAAGGCCAAACTGGATAAAAAGCTTTTAGGGACTTGTGAGTTGTGGCTTCTTACGGATAGTGGCATTTAGAGAGAGAGAGAGAGAGAGAGAGAGAGAGAGACTATAAATATGGCAAGAGATCTTACACTTCCCTACCCCATAAACTCCCCAGCCACTAGCGCATGTACCAAAAAGGAGTTCGTAAATGAGGTGCTCATACTTGATGTCAGGTGCTGTCGCCCTCGTCCTGCTGCTGCAAGCCACCCTGCATGCACCGGCAATGGCAACGGCCTGTGTGAGATCAGAGCTGGCCCCATGCAAGGATGCTGTCTTAACAGGAGAGCCGTCCAAGGAGTGTTGCACCAAGCTAATGGAGCAGGAGCACTGCGGGTGTGAGTACATGAAAGAACCCTGGTTCAGGGCCATCTCTGAATCACCCAATGGCCACAAGATCGCCACCGCCTGCAGCCTTTCCTTCCCTAAATGTTGATCTGCATGCATGGTTAACTATCACCTGCTGTATAAGCTTCCATATATAGTATTGCTTGAATAAATGGAGGGGGTTCTTATCTATTCGATATTTTCATCTGCGTTACATTTACCGGGATGTGGATCAGTGCCGTAGTTTAAGAATGGAGGGAGTTTCCACGGAGCTGCAATGTGTTTTGTCTTTTTTATTTTATTGTTTGATTTTTTTTTTTTTAGAACGTCCAGTAAAACATTAGATGGCACTTTTGAAATATTTGGCTCGGCCCCAACATGATTGTATATTTTTTTAGAAATAAAATTGTTTTTTAATCATATTAAAATCTAGGTAGATATTAAAAGTATTTTTTTTTTCAAAAGAAATATCTAATCCGACGGCAAATCCAAATTTTTTGGATGTACTTTCGAATTTTTTATCGATCGTCACAAAAAAAATAAAAAAATTCTAACAAAAATATAAAAATATCACTTGAATCCGAGGACACGAAGAAAGCAATGTATGTCACGTGATCTGTACTGTGGACTCCATCAACCCGTGGACACCCGTAGGAGAGAAGATTCTGGAGACACTGTTTTAAACGTTAAACGGAAACACCGTAACTCTCGTAGGGTTACGTGGGCATCTTCCCTCACAAATACCTGCCAAGGCCACACGTATAAGTAATATTAAAATGGGATTTTTGCATATACCTTGTAAAATGTCATATTAGTAATGATACTCCTAACTTCCACAAATTAGTTTTAATACTTCTGAAATCACAAAAATATTATGGTTATACTTTTTCGTCAAAATACTTTTAAATCAAACCTAAAGATTTTTCTTGCATACCCGTAAATTTACTAATATTTAACATATGTATTCTTAAATTTAATGAAATTTTATATGTATCACTGATGCTTTTAAGATTTACGGAATTTTTGAGCATATTTACTTGGAATACATATGTTTTTGATGCAGGGATATAACCATGATATTTTTAAGATTTCAGGGTATTAAGAATAACATGTGAGAGTTAGGGATATATATAGATGCAAATACGGTGTTTATCTGCAAAAATCCATATTAAATTCATTGAGAATTGGAGTCCACGACAAAATATAAATATTCTCTATCGTATTATCCGTAAATTGGAAAGATAAATTATTCTTAATTAAAGAAAATTGGATAATGATTGGATTACAATGCACATGGGTTATGTATAAGTATGAATCATACATGAGATTACCTACAAATATTAAATCACTTAGGGGTTATTTGCGAAAACCCCAATTAAGTGTAGTTGATTTTCCAATACCAACCGCATTGTTAGATCAGATTACGGATTCAAATATGCCTATGCCTTACAATATGGCATAGGTTAAGACGCTTAAAAGATACATTTTTTTGGCTATAGGAGGACATTATTTGTATGCCAATAATATCAGGTAAGGATAAGGATATACTTAGTTTTAAATCTAAATGTTTGATATTTATTTATTTTGGATATACTTAGTTTCAAATCCAAATGATTGATATTTATCTACTTAGCTTGCATTAAAATTAACTGTTAGATACATCATATATACTACTCTCGTTTTTTATCTGTTTATGAATAAATTTCTTATTCGTATACTTACCATGTTACATTTCTCAATGTCCATAGTATTTCTTAACCTCCTTTTTCAATTACGTGTTCTTTGGCATTCATATGTGGTTGCAACTACTTTGTACCAAGACAGAACATAATTTCACGTATCACAAACTAAACTTTCAGTTTAAAAGAATTAATAAAAGAAATCCGTACAAAAGGATACTGTAGCAATGAAGTCTATTCATTCAAAAATTAGAAAATAACTTAAAATAAAAAAAATTAAATATGGTTCTTCCGAAAACTAAATGCATGTGGCATTGCTATTCTCTAGTTGATTCCTCATAAAATCCTCTTATGCATATGCGACGCTTGTCAAGTTGATTATGGTTATTGTGAACCTTGTAAATGAAACAAAAAAATATTATATAACATTAGTAATACAAACTTTTAAAATTTTGAAATCATATTTTTCATCAAAAGTAATATACCTGATCAAGTGAATTAAGGTCGAAATGAGTGAAATGACATGGGGGATCTGATTCTATTCATAAGATATACCTTACAAGTAAACTACAAATGCTTAATTTCATAAAAATTGCATATATTATTATTTTTGCTTTCTCTAACTAAGGTAAATGTTTCACATCATACATTTGGAGAGAATGGTCACTTGCAGATGGTTAAGGTCAGCAGAGAATAGTAACATCTAAAAACTACAATATCAAATATAAAAAATCTTGGTCATGTAATATGTGAGAATTAAAGGTAAAAATATTATTATGTTTATATACTATAAATTTAGTGCAGAACTAACTAATAAATTTGTTAGTGCAGCTTCGACCTCATTTAGTGTAATATGCAAACAACGTAATGCAATTTTGAAAACTTCATCGAATGTAGTAGCCTTCACTACTATATTAGTTGCTTCACAACAAAGTCTACTATATGATAGTGTAATCGGCTCATGATCATCAATTTGTATTGCTTCAACTTGAGCATCAATGACTAGCCCTGATTTTGCAAATCTTGTCCACCTCTTTAGTATATATTGTTGTGGGATATCCTGTGCATCCATGACAGTGAAAATCTTTAAATTATGATAGCAAAAATATCCTATAGATCTAAACAATTGACAACTACACTTGACAACGCCCTCATGAATTTCAAATGTGACAATGTGCTTTGATTCTTCAAAACCAACTTTCCACACAGCCTAAGTAGACTTAAACGCATCCTCCTCAATTTTCTCATGACGATAACAAATCCCTTGATATGTCATAAACAACAACGATGACGAGTATTTGGCATATCTGTGCAATTGCACCACCAATAGCAAACTCTTGATAAGTAAGAATCACCTTTGGATGCTTATGATCCATTACCCTCATCCATGTTGCCATTACTAATGTAAATGGTGCCTCTATCTCATCTAATAAAAGTGCACCACCAAATGAAATGGTTTGATAATGATGATTAATACCTACAATTAGAACAAATGATAGGCCATACTTATTAGTTCCATATGTAAGATCAAAGCAAACAATATCACCAAAAAAATGATTATCCATCCTTGACCTAACATCGGACCAAAAGAAGTTTGTCAATTGACCCTTTGATTATGCTTGAATTGCATAATAGAAGGATGGATTTTTTTCTTGTTGTTGTTCAAGGTAATCGAGGACTATTTCTGCGTCACCCTTTTTTATATCTTTTTGACGCTGTGTTCAAAAGGTTTTTTGCATCTTTGGTGGTAAAACTAATGTTCCTACTTCCTCTAGCTTCAATGGCTAAATAGTTCATCATAAAATTTAATTTTACATCTGTTGCATGCATATTACTAAGCATTTGTCCTTGACCTTTGCTGACATTTCTGTGAAGCTTCAATATATGCCTTTTGTCTGGAGAAGTCATTTCATGATTTTGACTTACAATCACCTTTATGACTACCTATTGACCCCTTTTATCTTTCTTAATAGACATTTTTGCCTTAATGACCTATCCTCAATTCTTCTTTGTTCTTGACTTTAATTTTAGCTTGATCAAATTTTGTTTCTCTAAACCCTTCAAGTGAGCAACAATATAATGGCCAATAATTTCACTGATACATTGAGATTTGCAAGTCAAATTTTTTCGAATGCTAAAACCTATGTTAAATGCATACCAATTGTAAAAATGAAAAAAAGCTTCTTCGTGAGTTTCAAATTCCATATAAACACATAGACGAAGGTAGCCATCCACATTAACTCTATTAGCATCATTATCCTTCTCTAGCGCATTATTTACATTATTTGTTTTCTCCTCTTCTTCTTCACCGGCAACATTATTCATTTTTTTAACTCCCACTAGAAGCATCATTGACATCATAATTAGTAAATATACAATTGAACAAGTTTTATACTTAACTAAAAGTACATTTCTTTCTCATTGGCTAGGCTAATTTACTAGCAGTATGATATAAAACATTTTTTTTCGGCGTAACTCAAAACTCTAACACAATAAGATGGTTTTTAATATTAAAATATGGCTTACCCGGTAGTCTGGGTCGATGCTGTAGCTTTGATATTTGAGAGGAAGGCTTTGCGAAAGATGAGGGCCACATGGTGTTGCTATAGATGCTTGAGATTAAAATTATGATTACCTGGCTTGGTTGATGCTGTAACTTAGGTATTTGAGAGGGAGGGTTTGAGAAAGATGAGGGATACGTGGTGTTGCTAGAGATGTTCGAGAAGAAGAAAATTCTTCCTACAAAGGCAGTGTGGTGACATTGTTGATCTTGATCAGACGGCAGCGCCCTTAGGGTGCATCTAAGTGGATGTACTGAGGGACGATATATATATACACACGATGTATCTAATTTAGATGCCCCCTCCAAAACTTACTTTTTCCATGTTTAAAAAAATAATAAAAATTATCAATAATATACATACATATATATATACTCACACGTACACACACGATGCATCTAATTTAGATGCGTCCCCTCTAAAATCTATTTTTCCATGTTTAAAAAAATAATAATTATTATCAATAATTTTTAAGTATTCATGTTAGAATATTTGGGGTTCCACCACACATAACGGAATTATCTGAAGAACGGGGTCGATGGAGGGATCCTCCTCGTGCAATGAAAGACAAAATAACAGGATCATCCTCGTTGCAAGGGAAGGCTACCAAAGTCCCCCATGAAGCTCTATGCGGTATGATTCAGGGGCTATAGGTGGTGATGCGGCAGAATCCGATTCGGCCCATTGCAGCAGGCCCAAACCCCATTCAGCCCAACAGCAGCAGTACTAGGCCCTCCGGCGGCCTTCGGCCCGTTAGCGGCCCAGCAGTCCTCGGCCCATAAGCGGCCCCGTCGCTCCCGGCCCGGCAGGCTTCAGCCCGTCAGCGGCCCACCGGCCTACGGCCCGGGAACAGCACGGCGGCCCAGGGCCCAGCAGGCTTCGGCCCGTCAGCGGCCCAACCCCCTCCGGCCCGGTAGCCGAATCCGGCCCACTCCGGTGGCGGATCAGACGCTATGGCGGTTTATCAGTAAGCCTCCTTTTAGTCCTATATCGGCTGCCACCGTTAACCATCCGCTACCCTCCGCTATAAGTATCCTGCTACTTGTGGCAAAGGAGGTGGTGGGAAAAACGGATGCCCCCCTAAGCTTCCGAAACCCCTTAAAGGACTACTGTCCGAATAGGGTTGAAGCTGTTTCTTCTTGCTTCCTGAATCGAATCTTCTTCAGAAGCTAACTTGACCGTCGGAGGGGGTTCCCCAGGGCTGACGCCCGGGACTCCTGCTGACTGGTTCTTCTTCTTCTTTTCCTCCTGCAGGGGCTCGGTTCGAATCATCGCCGACCTCCCCGAGTCGGTCTCGGCCGCCGACCTCGGACTCCTCTCCCCGGTCTCGACGCCGAACGCCGGCTGCCCCGCGCCAGGAGACTCGGTCTCACGCTGAAGTAGCCTTCGGACTCGCCGTCCGAGGGCGATCCCGTCGGTCGCCCCGCGCCAGGAGGCTCGGCCTCGCGCTGAAGGTGCCTTCGGACCCCCTCGTCGGAGAGAGAGCCGTCCCCCCGTCCGATCTCGGACTTTCCGGCTTCTGCTCCGACGCTCGTCTACAGCTCCGCCGACAGGAGCTCCTGCTCGCGCCGCGCCTTCGTCCGATCGAAGGAGCAGCGGCTCACTATCCAAGAGCAGCTCCGGCGGCAGATCGCGCCCCCCGCGGGCGGATCCTCTTCATCCCGAAATAGCCTCGGCTTCGCCCTGGTGCGGATCCCCGTCGGGTCCCCTCGTCACCGTTCGATCCGGACCGGCTCCGGATCCTCCTTGTTTCGGATCCCCGTTTGCGGGATCCGGTCGTGATAGATCCAGTCTACATCACGTGGCGCCGTCTGTGGGAAACCAACAAAACAAGTCATGTCTCAGCGACCTGTGACCCGACGATCCGGGCAGAGCGAAGCGGAAGCGCGGGAGGCTTCGGCACAGATGCCGCTTTCCGAAGGCGCGCCGTCTGCTCCGCCGAACCCGCCTCTGCCGACCATCCCGGAGTCCTTCGGCTCGGAAGACCGAGTGGGGGTACTCCAGCAGCAGGTGGCCACGCTGGCCGCTGCCGTCACGTCCCTAGCGCCTCTTCAGGAGATGGTATCTGCCATCGCCCAGCGCATGGGACTGACGGGGCAGCCTCCCCAGCAGGCACCGCTCCCCCCACTCTACTCAGTACAAGACGCCCGGTTCCGACCGGTGCCTGCGCCAGCCTCTCTCTACGAAGCTGCGGCGGCGCGCAGCGAGCCCTCGGCATTGCCTGCCCGAGCTCCCCGCGTCGATCGCCCGACGGAGTAGGATTATGCTTCGTCGGAGTACCATCCGGCCCGCCCCGGAGGGCCATCCGTCGCCACTTCGGCCGCCCCGGACCTGGACCAGCGGCTGACGGCGATGCGCAAGGAGATGCAGCAGATGGTGTCCCGGCCTCACGGGGCGCCCCTCGCCAGCAGCATCCTGGAGCAGACCCCATTCACGGCGGAGCTCCTGGCCACTGAGGTGCCCCCCGACTTCAAGCTGCCGAAGGGCCCTCCCTATGATGGGATGACAGATCCGGTCTGTCATTTCCGGAAGTTCAACTCCTACCTCCGGGTCCGGGGGATCTCCGAGGCAGTCCGCTGCCGTCTCTTCCCCCTCACCCTTGAAAAGATCGCCCTCACCTGGTTCGAGACGCTGGCCCCCAACTCCGTCCACTCCTTAGCACAGTTGGGCCAGTTGTTCATCGACCAGTTCTATGATGCCACCCGGCAGAGCAAGACCTCCGCCAGTCTGCTAGCTATTCGGCAAGGTCCTGCCGAGACTCTCCAGGACTACTTCACCAGGTTCCGGACCGAGGCCGCCCAGATCCCGAACCTCGACAGCTCAATCGCGGTTTCGGCCGTGATCAGCGGGTGTCGGGACGAGGGGCTCCTCGGTTCCATTGGGAAGCGCCATCCCCCGACCTTCCAGGACCTCGTGGCACGGGCCCACAAGTACATCAACCGGGAGGCCCTGATGCTGTCCAGAGGAAGAGGCGCCACCGAAGCCCTCCCGGCACCTGCTCCCCAGGTGGTCCGACCTCGGTCGGAGGACCAGGAGTCCTCGCGAAAGCGCTATCGCAGGGAGGAATGGGACAGGGAGAGGCGACGGGACGCGCAGCCGCGGTACCTACCCTTACCTGCTCCCCCTTCCCGAATGCTCATGGAGGTGAAAGGCATGCTCCGACGGCCCGATCGCATCAAGACCGATCCCCGCCGGAGGGATCCCGGCAGGTATTGTGAATACCACCGGGAGATCGGCCACACGACGGATGTGTGTCGGCAGCTCCGGGAAGAGATTGACCGCATCATCCGGGAGGGGAAACTGCCGCAGTACCACCGGGAGCAGCCACCGCAACAGAACCAGGACGCCCCTGCAGCGCCCAGGCAACAGCAGCCCTCAGCAACAGAAGCCGCTCCTCCGCCCAAGGCCACCTCGGCCCCGGTTGAATCATCCCATCAAAGACCCAGTTCTGGGTCTATCATGATGATATCCGGAGGACCGGGGGAAGGGTCCAGGCCGCGGCAGCGTAGCACAGTAGCAGCAGTTGAGGGCGAGCCGAAGAAGCCTCGTCTGGAAGACATCACCTTCGGCGCCGAGGATCTGACGGATGTTCAGGTCCCTCATGACGACGCTCTCGTCGTCAACGCTGTAATAAATAACTATGATGTACATAGGATCTTTGTGGATAATGGAAGCGCCCCAAACATCTTGTTTTACGATTGTTTCGAAAAAATGGGATTGAGTGAGGCTAGCATGAAGCCTCATCGGGGCCCTCTCTTCGGTTTTAACGGCTCGCCCTGCCGAGTAGAAGGTATTGTTCGGCTTCCTGTAACCTTGGGCTCCGCCCCCCGGCAATTGACCGTTGAAACGGACTTTGCCGTTGTAAAGATCGAGTCAGCCTACAACGCCATATTCGGCCGAAGGCTCATCGGCGGGGTCGGAGCCGTGCCCTCATCCTTCCATCAGAAGCTGAAATTTCATACCGACCGTGGGATCGGCGAGGCCAAAGGAAACCAAGAAGCCGCTCGGCAATGCTACATGATTTCGGTCAAAGGGAAGAACGCAGCTGAAACCCTAGCGATCGAGTCATCAGCCGAAGCATCTCCGGGAGAAGCACTCCTCGCCGTCCCTGTTCCAGGAGGCGAAGGACGAGTCCTGATGATAGGCTCCGGCCTGGAGAAAGGTGAAGCAGAGAAGCTTACCGAGTTCTTGAAAAAGAACCTCGACGTCTTCGCCTGGTCTCCGGCAGACATGCCCGGGGTGGACCCGGAGGCAGCAGAGCACCGACTCCATACCGATCCCAATCAGCCTCCGGTGAAGCAGAAGCGGCGCACCTTCAACCAGGAAAGGAGAGCCGCCATCCAGGCTGAAGTACAAAAGGGACTGGACGCCGGACATCTCCGAGAGGTGCATCATCCAGACTGGATAGCCAATGTGGTCATGGTGCCGAAGAAGGATGGCAAATGGCGCATGTGCGTGGACTTCACCAACCTCAACAAGGCCGGTCCAATGGACAGCTTTCCGCTGCCTCGGATAGACCAGGTGGTGGACGCCACTTCTGGTCACGAGCTCTTAAGCTTCCTCGACGCCTATTCAGGCTACCACCAGATCCGGATGCATCCGGACGACGAGAGCAAGACCAGCTTCACTACCGATCTGGGTCTATACTGCTACACCCGAATGCCCTTCGGTCTGAAGAACGCCGGCGCGACATATCAGCGACTGGTCAACAAGGTATTCGCCGCGCAGCTCGGCCGAAACATGGAGGTCTATATAGACGACATGTTGGTAAAGAGCCGCGTTGCTGCAGAGCACCTGGCCGACCTGGCCGAGACTTTCTCCGCCCTCAGGCGGTACAAGATGAAGCTGAACCCGGCCAAGTGCGCCTTCGGGGTAGCCTCCGGCAAGTTCTTCGGCTACATGGTCACGCACCGAGGGGTGGAGGCTAATCCCGAGAAGGTTTCGGCCATCATAAAGATGCGCCCCCCGGCTAACCTCCGAGAGGTACAGAAGCTGAACGGGAGGATCGCAGCTCTCAGCCGCTTCATGTCCAGGGCGGCCGACTACTGTTTTCCCTTCTTCAAGCTGCTGAAGAAGGCCAACAACTTCGACTGGACGGAAGAGTGTCAGACAGCCTTCAATCAGTTGAAGGCCTACCTCTCCAAAGTCCCCATCCTGTCAAAACCGATTTCCGGGGAGCCTCTGAGCCTATACCTCGCAGTCTCCGAGACGGCCCTCAGCACCGTCCTCGTCCGAGAACAAGAAGGCATTCAGAAGCCCGTTTATTACACCAGCCGAGCCCTTCAGGGAGCGGAACTCCGGTACCAAGCCCTGGAAAAGTTGGCTCTGGCCCTCGTCACTTCTGCAAGAAGGCTTCGGCCGTACTTCCTGGCCCATTCTGTGAAAGTCCTCACCAACCAGCCCTTGAGGCAGGTTCTCTCCCGACCAGAGGTGTCCGGCAGGCTGGCGAAGTGGGCAATTGAGCTAGGAGAGTTCGATATCTCCTACGCCCCTCGAGTAGCCATAAAAGCCCAAGCATTGGCAGACTTTATCGCCGAACTTACCCCCGGCGCTTGCGCGACGCCGCAGCCAGAACCCGAGGTGGCCGAAGCCGAGGCTCTTTCAGCACCGGCACCACCGGACGAATGGCGACTCTTCGTGGACGGCTCCGCGTGCTCCACGGGCAGTGGCGCCGGATGGATCCTGGCATCACCCGAAGGAGTCGTGACGGAGTACGCCCTGCGTTTCTCCTTTCCTGCGACCAACAACGCCGCCGAGTATGAAGCCCTCATTTCCGGCCTCCAAGCCGCGAAGAAACTCGGCGCCCGGAACTTAAAAGCCTTCAGCGATTCCCAGTTAATCGCCGGCCACGTCTCCGGGGAGTATGAGGCTCGGGACGCAGTGATGGCGTCTTATCTCCAGGTAACTCGCAAGATCCTCGCTCAATTCGATTCTTGTGAAATCGTGAGGATCCCGAGAGCCGAGAACACCCGGGCCGATGCCCTTTCCCGGCTGGCGTCAACCCAAGACGGGGGGGGAGGCCGGATGATCCTCGTCGAGGAGCTCGCCGAACCCAGCCTCGGCGAAACCGAAGCCATGCAGATTACTGAAGCAGAAGCCGAGACATGGATGACTCCCCTCGTCGCTTTCCTTCTTCAAGGAGAAGTCCCTCCAGATCCTAGGGAGGCGAAGCGCATCCGGCAGCGCTCATCCCACTTTCTCCTTTTGGACAGGGTGTTGTACAAGAAATCATTTGGCCGACCTTTGCTGCGGTGCCTCGGCCCGGCCGAGGCCGACTACGCCCTAAGGGAAGTCCACGAAGGGGTGTGCGGGGCGCATGCGGGAGGAAGGGCCCTGGCTCACAAGCTCCTAAGGCAAGGCTACTGGTGGCCCACGCTTCGAGAGGACGCTTTAGCCCTCGTACGGCGCTGCGACCAGTGCCAGAGGTTTAGCTCCCTCACTCATCAGGCAGCCACCCTTCTGACCCCGTTATCTGATCCCTGGCCTTTCGCCCAATGGGGAGTCGACATCCTGGGACCTTTTCCCGTCGCCACCGGCCAAAGGAAATTCCTCATCGTGGCAGTCGACTACTTCACCAAATGGGTCGAGGCCGAACCCCTCGCCTCAATAACCGACAACAATGCTTGGAACTTCGTGTGGAAGTCCGTCATTTGCCGGTTCGGCGTCCCTCGAGCCATCATCTCAGACAACGGGAAGCAGTTCGATAGCCGACGGTTCGGTGATAACTGCGCCAGCTTCGGCATACTCCACAAGTTTACTTCGGTAGCGCATCCTCAAGCGAATGGCCAAGCCGAAGTCACTAACCGAAGCCTTTTACAGGGATTGAAAACCCGACTCGGCGAAGGTAAGGGCCGATGGGTGGAAGAACTGCCGAGTGTCCTGTGGGCCTATCGGACGACAAGCCGAACCCCCACCGGCGAAACTCCCTTCCGCATGGCCTATGGGGTAGAGGCCGTCATTCCCATAGAGATCGGCCTCCCTTCTCCCAGAGTCATTGCCTATAATACGGAAGCCAATGAGGAAAGTCTGAAAGACCACTTAGACCTCATTGAGGAGGTCCGAGATAAAGCTCGTATCCGACTGGCGGCTTATCAGCAACGAATGGCCAAGTATCATAACACTCGAGTAAAGCCCCGGAGCTTTGAAATGGGGAATCTCGTGTTAAGGAATGCCCATGCTTCCAAGCCAGCCGAAGCCTCGGGGAAGCTTGCCCCCAACTGGGAGGGGCCCTACCGGGTCAGGGAGGTAATCAGACGAGGAGCTTACCGGTTGGAAACCCTTTCGGGCCAACCCCTTCCTCGCACATGGAATGTGGAGCGCCTTCGGCGTTATTACATGTAAGTCAACTCTCCCCAGGCTTTTTAGCCGGAGGCTATAAATAAAGGAACTCGCTTTCTTTCAGAAAAACTTGTCATAGTTTTCCCTCTAAGTCCGTGTAAACCGTACCGGGAGTGGCTTCGGCCATGCAAACCGTATCGGGAGCGGCAAGGTTTTCTCTAAGTCCGTGTAAACCGTACCGGGAGTGGCTTCGGCCATGCAAACCGTATCGGGAGCGGCAAGGTTTTCTCTAAGTCCGTGTAAACCGTACCGGGAGTGGCTTCGGCCATGCAAACCGTATCGGGAGCGGCAAGGTTTTCTCTAAGTCCGTGTAAACCGTACCGGGAGTGGCTTCGGCCATGCAAACCGTATCGGGAGCGGCAAGGTTTTCTCTAAGTCCGTGTAAACCGTACCGGGAGTGGCTTCGGCCATGCAAACCGTATCGGGAGCGGCATGGTATTCTTCATAAGTCCGTGTAAACCGTACCGGGAGTGGCTTCGGCCATGCAAACCGTATCGGGAGCGGCATGGTTTTCTCTAAGTCCGTGTAAACCGTACCGGGAGTGGCTTCGGCCATGCAAACCGTATCGGGAGCGGCAAGGTTTTCTCTAAGTCCATGTAAACCGTACCGGGAGTGGCTTCGGCCATGCAAACCGTATCGGGAGCGGCAAGGTTTTCTCTAAGTCCGTGTAAACCGTACCGGGAGTGGCTTCGGCCATGCAAACCGTATCGGGAGCGGCATGGTATTCTTCATAAATCCGCGTAAACCGTACCGGGAGTGGCTTCGGCCATGCAAACCGTATCGGGAGCGGCATGGTATTCTTCATAAGTCCGTGTAAACCGTACCGGGAGTGGCTTCGGCCATGCAAACCGTATCGGGAGCGGCATGGTATTCTTCATAAATCCGCGTAAATCGTTCCGGGAGTGGCTCCGGCCACGTATACCGATTCTAGAGGCGCCGAGGCATATCTAAGTTCGCGCAAGCGGAAGCGTGAAAGGCTTCGGCCATCCGACAAACGTGAGAAGCGGCAAGATGCCCCTAAGGGATCATATGAACCACCATAGTAAAGGCCCCGGCCGAATACTGTGACGACGTTCTATCCGAACCGGCATCGGGTTTCGGCCTTACAAGCTATAGCGAACGACGACGGGATCTCAGGCTCCTGAAGGGCTACATTCGGTCGATCGTACGCAAGCAGCCAGGTAAAGCCAAAAACCTTCCTTCCATTTTTTAAAAGCTAAAGGACATACAAAGCTCAGCCGTACGCCTGGCCAAGAGCTTACAAAAGTAAAGCAAAAGCAAAAAGAAAGCCGAGGGGAACCCTCGTATCAGCCCTCGACAACCCCCTCCTCTTCCACCTCGACGACGTTTCGGTCAGGAGAAGGAGAGGGAGAATCGACGACCTGCACCGCTGCAGAAGCGGCGCCTTCAGCAAGGGCATCTTCAGCAGCAGCCTCTTCGGCATTGAGCATCGGCCTCTTCGGCATCGGCCTCTTCGGTCTCGGCCTCCTCGGCACCGGCCTCCTCGGCATCAGCTGGAGGCGGGGCCCTCTCCGCCACGAGCTCCTCCCACCAGGATAAAAGCCCTCGGGCTTCCTCGCCCTTTGGCATGGCTTCCCCGGTCAGATCGACGCTCGGGCATGCCCTCTGGGCGACTGCTAGCCCGAGGTCAAAAACCGCACAAGAAGCCTGCAGCTGGGCTCGGAGGATGTCCTGGGCATAGTCGTTCCCGGCCTTGTAGTTGGCCACGGCCGACTCCGCTGCCTTTCCCAGTTCCCGCTTCAAAGTCGACACCTCCTCGACGAGGCGGCGCTTCTCCGAGGCTCGCCGAGCCTCCCTGTCCTGGGTCTGAGCTTTGAAAGTCCGGAATTCGGACTCGACCGCCGCAAGATCGCTCTCGGCCTTCTCCTTGGCCTCGGCGGCGGCACGGGCCTCTGCTGCCCTCTTCTCCAGCTGCTTCCGCGCTCGGGCACTCGCAGTCACGAGCTCCTCAACTAGGGGCTCGATGCGAGGAGCCGCCGAAGTGCCTTCCCCCGAACCAACCGGATGCGCCTCGGCTTCCAGAAGCTTACGCTGGAGCAGCTCCTGACGATGCATCAGGACACGGGTCGTCATCGAAGCCTGCGGATCGAGGGCAGATGAGGGCCAGTGGAATCAGAAGAAGAAGCTGAAGATGAGCTGAAACACTTTCGGGGTGCTCACCTGAACCGACAGACGGGCACTCATCTCCGTCAGATCGGTGATGGAGTGGGCCTTCAGCTCCTCGAAGATTGAAGGGGGAGTGAAGCTGTTGAGCAGACGAAGGCACGTCTGCGGGTCCTCCATGCTCTCCCCCGATGCGGGGTGCCGCCGCTCGAGCTGCGCCCGCGGATCGGCATCTCCCCCATCGGCTCCTGCCGATACGGCCGGAGGGGAGTCACCCCTCGGCATCTCAGGAGACGCCAACCTTGCAGCCCTTCGGGCCCCGGCGCTCCTCCTGATTAACTGAACTTCTACCTCTCCCTCGGCCTCCTCTACCCGGGGGCGCTTCGACGCTCGGCCGCCTCCCCGAGAGGCAAACTTAGTCCTCTGCTCCCTCTCAAGAGCAGCGGCGACTGCACGACCCTCGGCGGAGGCCGCAGTCCCGAGGCCCCCGCCTCTTGTCCTCGGACCACCGGTACCTCGGACAGGCCTGCTCACCGCCTGCGGGGCCGGCGCCCGGCGCGAAGCGCGCTGATCCGATAGCTGGTCGAGGAGGGCATCGAGCTGGGCCATTGCTGCAAAGCAAGAAAGGGATATCAGACTCGGAGTAATAGACTCGGAGCCGACTTACCCTCGGCCGAAACTTCGTCAGCCTCCAAAGCCGGAAGAGCTTCGGCCGGAAGGGCGGCAGTCCTTCCCCCGCGGACCCGCGGAGTCTCCCCGGGAGGTAGGTACGGAAAGACCCGCTCCGGATCACGCTTAGGGTCCGGCCAAACCCCGGCACCTATCAACCGCTCCGCGTCGGAGAGAAGCACCGAGACGTCGTAAGGGGCCTTCGCCTGAATGTGACCCACGATGGTACTCTGAACGGGAGACAGAACAGGAGGTCCCGAGAGTCCTTCGGCCAGCGGCACCCATTCGGTGGGGAAGGGCCACACACCCTTCTCCTTCTCCGGCAGAGAGACGAAGATAAACTTCCTCTTCCAGCCATGGATAGACGAAGGCTTCCCAGAGAAAATCCTCCGGCCAACCCGGGGGACAAAGCAATACCATTCCGACTTCCCCTGCGTTTGGATCTTGAAGAGATAGCGAAAGACATTGAGGGAGGGGCGGATTTTCACATGAGCGAAGACACTCAGGAATCCATACACAGTGCGCCAAGAGTTGGGGAAGAGCTGAGAAGGGGCCAACCCGTAGAAGCTAAGAAGATTGACGACGAAGGTGGGGAGAGGGAGACGGAATCCCGCCTCAAAGCTATCGACGTAGATGGAAAAAGACCCCGGGCGAACGGTATTTGCCCTAGTGGCGGAATCGGGCCGATGGGGGGTCGTCCAAGAGGGAAGCTGAAAGTAAGAAACTAAGTTCCTCACCTCTACATCCGAAAGGGCACAGCTAGCCCCCGAAGCAACATCCGGGAGGCGGCGTTCCGAGGTGGAAGCCTGGCCCGAGTCCCGAACTTCCTGAAAAGCCTCGGCCCCGGAAGCCTCGGCCTCGGAAACCTCGGCCTCGGGAGCCTCGGCCTCAGAAGCCTCGGTCCCAGAAGCCTCGGTCCCAGTAGCCTCGGCTCCAGAAACCTCAGTCCCGGAAGTTTCGGACCCGGAGCTTTCAGACTCCCCGGACATCGCGGAAGTAAGAGATCCCGAGGCAAGAGGGTCCGACAGGGAGGGGGGAGTGTACTCCTCGTCCGAAGGGGTAATCTCACTAGAAGAGCTCCGGACCATAAAGCCGCGGAGGGAGGGAAGAAGACTGAGGCTTACTCGCAGAAAGAAGGAGAGGATCTCTCCTGAACCAGGCGTCGCCTCAAGCCTCCAGACTACCACAGGCAATGCACTCTGAGGGACGAAGAGCCTCCCCCGGTAGCCGACGAAGCTCGGATGAAGCCTTCAGGAAACTGGCCTCTCGCAGGAGAAGGAAGAAGAGCTCGGGCAGTTGCAGGGGGAACGTAAGCGCGGTAGCAAGAAGAAGAACAGTGCCCCGCAGAGGGCCTGTATTTATAGAGCCCGGTCGATACGTCTCCCTCCGAAGCCTGCGGCCGAGATCGTCCCGCTCGTCCCGTCGCTCCTTCCGGATGCCCGCCACGTGTGCCGTCCTTCGGCAATGATGGCGGACCGGCTCCGGGACTTGAGGCAAGAGCGATCAGCGGCTGACAGCCCTCCGACCCTTCGGCTAACCACTCGGATGCCCGCCACGCGTCCCGATCCGCGGGCGACAAAGGGAGCGGCGGCAATCCGAGCGGAGTCTCGGGCAGAGAGCCGGGGCGATCCGCGACCCACGGGCGGTCGGGATCCGTTTGTGTTTTCTCCAGAGCAGCTGGATGCGCGACGCGTGTCCCGTGCTTCCTCGCGAGGCGACGCGCCGTCCCGTCCATTTAATGAGGCCTGACGCGGGTCAGAGGTACCGACCCTTCGGCTTCTCAGCCTTCAGCCTTCGCCGACCCTCTGAGCAAGGACAAAGCGACCGCACGGCCCTCGGCCGACCGAGGGCCTCCTCTTCCAGAAGAAGGGGGAATACGACTCCCAGGAAGACTCCTGCTGTGATTTTCTTTCTTTTCTGGCAGTTTCAGGCTATACTCTTGCCATCTCAGAACTGAGGAAGACAAGAGTGGGGGGCTATGTGATGCGGCAGAATCCGATTCGGCCCATTGCAGCAGGCCCAAACCCCATTCAGCCCAACAGCAGCAGTACTAGGCCCTCCGGCGGCCTTCGGCCCGTTAGCGGCCCAGCAGCCCTCGGCCCATAAGCGGCCCCGTCGCTCCCGGCCCGGCAGGCTTCAGCCCGTCAGCGGCCCACCGGCCTACGGCCCGGGAACAGCACGGCGGCCCAGGGCCCAGCAGGCTTCGGCCCGTCAGCGGCCCAACCCCCTCCGGCCCGGTAGCCGAATCCGGCCCACTCCGGTGGCGGATCAGACGCTATGGCGGTTTATCAGTAAGCCTCCTTTTAGTCCTATATCGGCTGCCACCGTTAACCATCCGCTACCCTCCGCTATAAGTATCCTGCTACTTGTGGCAAAGGAGGTGGTGGGAAAAACGGATGCCCCCCTAAGCTTCCGAAACCCCTTAAAGGACTACTGTCCGAATAGGGTTGAAGCTGTTTCTTCTTGCTTCCTGAATCGAATCTTCTTCAGAAGCTAACTTGACCGTCGGAGGGGGTTCCCCAGGGCTGACGCCCGGGACTCCTGCTGACTGGTTCTTCTTCTTCTTTCCCTCCTGCAGGGGCTCAGTTCGAATCATCGCCGACCTCCCCGAGTCGGTCTCGGCCGCCGACCTCGGACTCCTCTCCCCGGTCTCGACGCCGAACGCCGGCTGCCCCGCGCCAGGAGACTCGGTCTCACGCTGAAGTAGCCTTCGGACTCGCCGTCCGAGGGCGATCCCGTCGGTCGCCCCGCGCCAGGAGGCTCGGCCTCGCGCTGAAGGTGCCTTCGGACCCCCTCGTCGGAGAGAGAGCCGTCCCCCCGTCCGATCTCGAACTTTCCGGCTTCTGCTCCGACGCTCGTCTACAGCTCCGCCGACAGGAGCTCCTGCTCGCGCCGCGCCTTCGTCCGACCGAAGGAGCAGCGGCTCACTATCCAAGAGCAGCTCCGGCGGCAGATCGCGCCCCCCGCGGGCGGATCCTCTTCATCCCGAAATAGCCTCGGCTTCGCCCTGCTGCGGATCCCCGTCGGGTCCCCTCGTCACCGTTCGATCCGGACCGGCTCCGGATCCTCCTTGTTTCGGATCCCCGTTTGCGGGATCCGGTCGTGATAGATCCAGTCTACATCAGGTGGTCTCCCAAGTGGAGAGAAAGATCGAGAGGAAAAACTTCTAGGGAGAGAGAGAGAGAGAGGAAGAGAGAGAACAATATTGACTACTGCTCTCATCTCTTGAACCGTAGATGTGGGTCTCTCATAGACACCACAACTCTGGATTTGGGCATGTTTGGAGATATTTTAAGGGCCTATAATAGACCTTAAGCAGCCTTTTTAACTCCATTTGGTTGGGGTTCTTGGAGGACTTTGTCTGCTAGAAGCGATCGCCTAGCTTGGAGTTTGAGGGCACTACTGATTGAGGTAGGTGGATCATCTAGATCAAGAAATATTTTCTATGAAAAATCTATATTATTTTGATGATTTCAAACTTCCCAGTTTGATTCCAAAATTTGATTTCTGTTTTGATGTAATTATTAACTCTTTTATTTTCAAATTTCGATTTGGATCCATATGGATTATAAATTATGATCTTTATCCGTTCCCTAATTCATTTTGATCTGTTCTAAATCATTTCATCTTTGAATCTTTGATCTAAATATGTTCTATATTATATTTAATTATTTGTACATGTTTAATCATTTGAATCTGGTCCGATACTTGTGAATTTAGTAAGATTTGAAGTGTAAACTATTTTATAACCTGAATTCGATCTATTATGAAATTTTTGTTTTATTCCATTCATTTCAATGATGAAATCATGATCTATTTTAGATCTAGTCTCAGATTGATTTAGTTTTATATTAATTTGATTACCTCATTTTTGTTTACCAAATTTGATGGCTCTTATTCATTAAATCCAATGTTCTATTCTATTGAAATTTGTACATATATGAAGAGCTGTAAATCAGAGAGTGACTCCTAAGGGATGTGTTTAGGCCATTTTATATAAGCAGTCATATGTTTAGTCAGGTCTGAAGGCAATAGGTTGGTAAATCCTAGATTGCCTTGCATGCTATTTGCATGTGACTTAGTATTTCAGAGGTGGGAGAGTGAGACTCCTTGGAGCTATAGTATACAAGACCAAATGCACTAATTGCCTAGGTGCTTGATGGTAGGTATGGTCCTCAACGATGGCTAGATTGCGTGTCTGCTATGTTCTGAGTATTTTCTGAATATTCTCGTAAGAATTTGTTATATTTCAGTTCTGGTGTATGATGTTCGCATAAATATCTGATAGTCCTGAACTATGTCTGTTTGTTTGAGGATCTATAAGGAACCTTTGAAATCTATTATGATCAGGACTAGTTCAATTCATTGAGACTTCCGTTAAGAATTGTTTGATCAGTTCAATTAATTCAATTAGTTGATGCACTTTATTTCAACTTAATTTGAGATATTTCAATTTAATTCAATTCAGATTAGTCAATTTGATTCACTTTAATCTAATTAAAATAATCTTAGTTCAATTTAGATTTTTGAGATCTCTAAATTTATGATCACTTTGTAACTTGGATTAGCTTAGAAATCACCATTTGTTTAGTTTCTACAATCGATTATGCCTACTCTAATTGGTGTCATATGACCCTGATGCCCATTTCAAATTGCATCCGTACAAATTGACGCCTTTTAGAGTTAAACTTGAAATTAAGAGCTCAATTCTTAAATTACCCCTTTAATATTAATTATGTCCTTGTTTTGGTAATCGATTAGGCCTTTACTTTATTAATCGATTTCCTTTGAATTGTTAAACGATTAAGTTTTGCTAAGTTAATTGATTACCCTTTTGCTCTGTTAATCGATTAAACTTTGTTTAGCTAATCGATTATCCTTTATTCTATGAATCAATTAGGCATTGTTCAGCTGATCGATTATCCTTATTCTATTAATCAGTAAGCCTTGATTAGTAAATCAGTTACCATTTGTTCAGTTAATCAATTCGTCTCTGTGCAGTTAATCGATTTGACTTTGTTCAGTTAATCGATTAGGCCTTGCTCTGCTAATTTATTTCTTTTTATTTAGTTAATCATTAAGTCTTTGTTCTATTAATCGATTAAGCATTGTGCTCCATTAATCGATTACCTTCTATTCAGTTAATTGATTTCATTATGTTATGTTAATCAGTTACCCCTTTAGTCCACTAATTGACTATCTTTTGTATTGTTAATCGATTTCCTTTGTTTCTTATAGTCGATCATTCCTTTGGTTTGGACTTCGATTTTTTAGTCTGTTAATTGATTATCCTTGTGTTTTAAAATCGATTAGGCCTTTGCTTCAGACTTCGATTACATGACTATTTGGCTTCGATTAAGCTTATTTTTGAGTTTGATTATCTGACTTGGGATAATTGATTAAATTTTGATTATCTCTAATTTAGGTTTCGATTAACGATCTTTCTTTACTAATATTGATTATCTACTTTATTCCTTTGAAAATTCAATTAGTCCTTAGAATGTACTTATTTTCATGCCATATCTTTACATTTGGAATATTGAAAGATCCTGACTTGTTTGACTCTTATGAGTGATTAATTATTTGAAAATCACTTTGATTCTTCAAAAATTAAGATCGTGCTTGTTAACTGTTCATTTGAAGTTTGATATATGTTTACACCTACTTATTCTTCAGAAAAGAAAAATTATCTATCATTTCAATTATTTATTATTTTTGTTTGGTAAGGTTTTGAAGCCTGGTGAGTTGTACTCATAAATCATTACTTATGTTTTTAGATATTGGGGGCCAATGAGCTGCTTAAAGGTTAAGGTGGAAATTTGCCAATTGGAGAAGGAAATTTTTTGCATTTTTACTCAAGTGATTGGCTATGGAGATCAGTTGAAGATTAGTTTTTGTAAAAGAATTGAGAGAGAATTGTACTGTTTGGTTTAGCTTGAGGGGTCCTATGTGCGATTGGAACTCTGGTCCTGTCATAATTACTTTGGTCGATTTTTGGGCATTGAAATGTATATGAATCTAGATTTGATGTGGCCTAATAGGATTATTTTTGGTCTTTCAGATTATGGCTAAGAGAGACAGACCTTCCCATAAAGTGAGTCCTGCTGCTGGAGAGCCTAGGTTTGGAGGTTCAGCCCCAATTCACCAACTACTACAGCAGAGGAAAGGAGGTTTAATTTAGAGGAGTTTGAGAATTTTTTACAAACATTCTAAGGGTTGATTCATACTATGCAATCTGAGGTTTACAATATTAGAAAAGGACATCTAGAGCTAATGTTATGGATAAATTCAAGAAGTTGTGATCCCCATCATTTAAGGGGGAGAACAAGCCAAAAGTGGTAGAGAATAGGCTCCTGCATAGAGAAGATTTTTGATGGTATTGGGTGTACGGTAGAGAGCAAAGTGAGGTTGGTTACATTCATGTTTATTGGAAAGGCTAAGTTTTGGTGGGATTCAGTGAAAAGAAATGTATTTACTAGTCAAGGGGGTTATATTTCTTGGGACATATTTTTATTGGAATTCAAGAAGAAATAGTTTCCCTCTCATGTTAGGGATGCTAAGGTGCAGAAATTTTTGAGTCTAACTCAAGGATCTACGACAGTGGCTAAATATGAAGCCAAATTTGTGGAGTTAGAGAGGTATGCTTCTCAATTCGTTGCTGATGAGGAAGAAAGAGTGAAGAAATTTGTGAATGAGAGTTAGGCAACCATTAGGAATAGAGTAGATTCATTTAGATTGAAGACTAACATAAAATCCTTAGAGATTACTTCTGTAGTAGAGAGAGAGCAGAATGCATTTGTTGATTGGTAGAGATCACATATTAAGAGAAGTCTTTTTCACCCATATAGAGAAAGTTTGATGAGAAAAGAAATAATGTGTTTTGAGTTGTTGGAATAAGGGTGGAGTACCCATAGTGTGCTAAGTGTGGACTTAGGCATGAAGGTCCAGAATGTTGGAAGGCCAATGGTAGAAATTTTGGATGTGGAGAGGCAGGATACATGTCAAGGACTGCCTTAAGAACCAAGGTAAGCAAGTTGCTAGTAGACCTGATAAACGAAAAGCCAGAGTCTATGTACTGAATAAGGAGATGTAGATACTGCAGATAATGTACTAATAGGTGCCATTCTAATATCTAAATGTTAACTAAAGTTTTGTTTGATTTAAATTGTAATGTTTTGTACTCCAATTATCAAGGGATTGTCCGCTTCGCCCCAAAGGCCTCCCAAATTTGTCCTATTTTAGAGGTAATTAGCTCTAGAGTGGGGACCTCCCAAGAGGTTGTTGGGTTCTTGGGTTTCTCCGGATCTCACGTGCAGCGGAAAATAAAATAAAAATGGAGATCCGTTCCCGTTTCGAAAACTAAAAATTACGATTATAGGATAATCGATTCTCACCGTGTGTGGATTCAAATCCACAACCGTTCGGTTCCATCGGTGCGACACCGCAAGCCGTGCGAGCGCCCGGCCTCTGGCGAAGTCTACGCGATCCTCCTCGCGATGGATATCCTCACGTTCCTCGTTCTTTGCAGCCCACGAAACCTCCTCCGGTCGCCGCAACGCGCGGACGATTTCCCGTCGAACGGGAGTCGGAGAAGCGGCGGAGCATATCTGGATCTATCTGGGATGACAGAGAGAGAGAGAAACAGAGGAGGAGCAGTTAGGGTTAGCAGCAGCTTGTCCTGCTCAGCCCGTTCGCTATATTCTATACTAAAAACCCCTGGTTTGTATAAAACCCACTTATTTATCCATCGCCTTGAGAATCATTTGCGTGTGACCCTCTAAGCCCAATTACCAGTCCGATTAATAGCCCAATAAGTCCAGTGACTCCTCACTGGCTTTATTAATCAATTAATAGCCCTTTATTAATTAATTAATCAATCGAATTGATGTCGCACATCGAATTCGATCGAGCCTCCGATCACGTTGGGTGCCAAGCAACACCGCCTGAACCCGGAAGGTATCGGGGTTAAGTAACCCACTCTTGGAACCTTTCCGCCGACAGTTACCGCGTGGATATAATATCGAAAAATTCCTTTCCCGATATTATCGTCCGCCCTGGCCAGGGACTCCGCACATCTTTCCTAGATCATTCTCTCTCTAAGTACCGAGAGCGAATGATTCCATATTGACATACAATTCCCTTCGATGGTATTCCGCTGTACACAATCCTTGGCGTTTTAGAATCCCGTGGCTAGAGATTCGTAAACCATGGTCAAAGCACAGAAGTCCACCGACAAGTTGTCCTTGGTGGCTCAGGTCCGAGGACCATCCACGCAACTGCGACAATAGAATCAAGCTGGTTGATAGTGAGGTACAATGCCATCCAGCGATTCAGTCGGATCAGTTCAGTGAACTCATTCTCCAATGAGCACCTACAGATTCGCCTTAGTGTCTCCACACAAGTGACTTATGAGATCAGTCACCCTCATCATATGAGCAGGAGTAATCTGTACTAGTCTAACCGGATATCCGATGTCCTTCTCGGATATCCTCCGACTATGAACGATTAAGAATATGTGTATTTAAGTGATTAGTCTCATTAGTATGATCTCATCATAATCTGATCACTATAGTACATATTCACGGACTTCATTATGAAACGATAATTAATGCGATTTACACATAATGAATATTATGCCATTATATTAATAAATGAATGAGATTTATATAGTCAGATTAGCTTGTAGGCCACCTAAAACTAACAATCTCCCACTTGGACTAAAGCCAATCACCTTTATACAATAAGCCTATAGACTCTAGGTGACGCTCAAACACAATTTGAACCAACGGCTTTGTCAGTGGATCTGCTACATTGTCGACGGATGGAACTCTTTCCACTACTACATCTCCTCTGGATATGATCTCTCTGATAAGGTGAAAGCGCCTCAGAATATGCTTCGATTTCTGATGAGACTGCGGTTCTTTCGCTTACGCAATGGCTCCATTGTTGTCGCACAACAGTGGAACAGGCTCAGAGATACTGGGAACTACGCCGAGGTCGGTGATGAATTTCTTCAACCACACTGCTTCCTTGGAGGCTTCAGCTACAGCGATGTACTCAGCTTCAGTCGTCAAATCTGCAGTGGTTATTTGCTTGGAATTCTTCCAGCACACTGCGCCTCCGTTCAAAGTAAACACAAATCCAAATGTAGACTTGCTATCATCTGGATTTGACTGGAAACTCGAGTCAGTAAAGCCTAGCAGTTTTAAGTCACCTCCTCCATAGACAAGAAACATATCCTTAGTTCTTCTCAAGTACTTAAAGATACATTTCACTGCCTTCCAGTGCTCTTCGCCTGAATCAGCCTAAAATCTGCTCGTAACACTTAAAGCAAATGCAACATCAGGCCGTGTACATAGCATGGCATACATGATAGATCCTATGGCAGAGGCATAGGGTATTTTACCCATGAATGCCCTCTCATTAGGAGTCTTAGGAGGCTGCTCCTTTAAGAGACTAATTCCATGTCTCATTGGTATGAGACCTCTCTTCGAATTTTCCATGCCAAACCTTTTGACTATGGTATCTATGTACAATGATTGAGTTATTCCAAGCATCCTCTTTGATCTATCTCTATAGATTTGTATTCCCAATACGTAGGATGCTTCTCCCAAATCCTTCATGGAGAAGTTTTTCGACAGTCATATCTTTACTGATGACATCATAGCTACATCATTCCCAATGCGTAGTATGTCATCTACGTAAAGAACTAAGAAGGTGACTGCACTCCCACTGGTCTTCTTGTACACACAAGGCTCATCTTCATTCTTAATGAAGTCATAAGACTTGACAGCCTCGTCAAATCTTATGTTCCAGCTTCGGGAAGCCTGCTTCAGTCCATAAATAGACCTCTGAAGCTTGCATACTTTATCTGGAGATTCTTTGGATGTGAAGCCTTCCGGTTGTATCATATACACCTCTTCCTCAAGGTTACCGTTGAGGAAGGCAGTCTTCATATCTATCTGCCAAATCTCATAATCAAATGTGCAGTAATGGCAAGTAGAACTCTGATCGACTTTATCATGGCAACTAGTCAGAAAGTCTCGTCATAGTCAATTCCTTGTCTCTGACGATATCCCTTTGCCACCAACCTTGCCTTATAAGTGTCGATCCGTCCATCAGAACTGATCTTTCTCTTAAAGATTTACTTGTAACCGATGGGTACAATACCCTCGGGCAAGTCCTCCAAGTTCCAAACTTAGTTGGCGTACAAGGACTGGATTTCTGAGTTTACGACTTCTCGCCATTTCCCGGCTTCTGGGCCTTCTATGGCCTCCTGGTAGGTTTTAGGATTATCATCCTCATTATATTCTACCTTAGACTCACCTTCAGCGATATGTCCCACATATCGTTCGGGTAGTCTAGGTAATCTACCAGATCTACGAGGCTCATGTGTGTGTACTTGAACAGATTTAGGAACTGATATCTCATCTGATGATAATGCAGCTGTTTGGGGATCTGGAACCTCTTCCAGTACTATTTTACTCCCATTATCCTCCTAAAGAAGGTATTCCTCTTCCAGGAAGACAGCTTTCCTGGCGACAAACACCTTTTGTTCACTAGGATGGTAAAAATAGTATCCAAAGGTTTCCTTTGGATATCTCACAAAATTGCATTTATCAGTTCATGATTCCAGCTTATCTAGATCATGCCTCTTTATATGAGCAGGACAACCCCAAACTTTAACATGTTTAAATTATTGTTTCCTGCCTTTCCGTATCTTATGTGGAGTAGAGGCCACACACTTGCTGTGTACTCTACTCAGTAGGTATGCTGCTGACTCTAGAGCATACCCCCAGAGGGACACTGGTAATCCCGAAAAGCTCATCAAGGATCGCACCATGTCCAACAAGGTGCGATTCCTCCTTTCTGATACGCCATTCATCTATGGTGTATATGGAGGGGTTAGCTGAGAAAGGATACCATTATCCTTTAAGAATTGTGTGAAATTAGTACTCAAGTATTCTCCTCCTCGATCTGATCGAAGAGCTTTAATACTATTTCCTAACTGCTTCTCTACCTCATTCTTGAACTCCTTGAACTTCTCAAATGCTTCTGACTTGTACTTCATTAAGTACACATAGCCGAATCTTGAGAAGTCATCGGTGAACGTGATGAAGTATGAGTAGCCACCTTTGGCTTGGGTGGACATGGGACCACATACATCCGAATGTATTAGTTCTAGAATGTCCTTGGCACGTTCTCCATGTCCAATAAATGGAGATTTTGCCATCTTTCCCATAAGGCAGGATTCGCATGTCGCAAACGATTCATAATCGAATGCTGTTAAGTAACCATGCTTGTGCAACTTTTGCAACCTGCTTTCGCCAATGTGCCCAAGTCTACAATGCCACATATAGGCTTGGTTCACACAATTCTTGCTCTTCTTAAGAGCATTATCAATTTGAAGATTGTAATAAGAAACATCCAAAAGATATAGTCCGTTGACTAAAGATGCCGAAGTTATCGATTTATTACCATAATAAAGTGAACAACTTCTATTCTCAATAGTCAACCTATATCCTATCATGTCCAAACAAAATACTGATATGATGTTCTTTATTATGCTAGGAACATAATAACAATCTTTTAATAGTAAGACGTCTCCTGATGGAAGCCTGAGGTTTGCTGTCCCAACAGCAATCGCCGCAACTTTTGCGCCATTTCCTAGCCTCAATTCCACCTCATCTTGTCTCAGCTTGCGCTTACTTGTCAGCATCTGCACATCATGACAGATATGAGAAGCACATCCGGTATCTAATACCCAATATGTAGAATCTCTAACTGATAAGTTGATATCTATCATATAGATATCTGAAGCTTCAGATAACTTCATTTTTCCATGAGCTTTATCGTTAAGGAACTTCTTGTAGTTCCTCTTCCAGTGACTATACTGCTTATAGCAGAAGCAGTCACCCTTTGCTACTCTTTCGTCTTCGTCCTTCGATCTTTTATCGTTAGCTATCATCTCTGCTTCAAGGGCATCAAATGCTGATTCGATAGGAGGATCAGCTCCAGGGACAAAGTCAATGTGTTCAGATCTGAAGACATTCTTCAGGTTTTTTAACCAATCCGAGTAGATCAGATAAGTCAAAAGGGCATCAAGTATGCTACGGAGTGGGTTATTCGACGACATAATTCCCTACAGGAGATAAGTAAAATCTATTTAGCAGCTGTTCAATTATTAAAAATAAAACAAGACATGGTCTTTTGTTCAAGTTTAACTCCCACTAATTCTCGACGGACTGTACAACCCTTAGTTATATAGAATGGGAGACGCCTGTGAGTGCTTAAAATGAGTGTGTGATTATCATGAAAAATCTATGTTGTTTAAGTGCAAAATAAACCTATCAAAAAGAAACTAAGTGAAGTGATCGCCAGAAACTTTTGACTTAAAAGTTCCAAAAGAAAGAGTTTGATCGTCTACCTGTTTGAATGTGGGAGATGTTGAGCTCTTGATTCCCCTCCTTCAGCCGGCTGAAGAAAGAGAGCCCTTCCTTTTCCTTTGTTCTTGCTGGGATTGCTGTTGAGGATCGTCCAGAGTTCTTGTGATTTGCTTGTTGATTTTCTTCCCTTTGATTCTTTCTAAGAAAAGAGAAATAGAAATGAAGAAACGACGATGAGAACTTAAGCAAAAGTAGTATCCATTCTAATCAGAGTTTTAAACATGCAACTAAACAGAGAACTCACTTGTTAGGATGGTCTTTGAAACTCCTTTATTAAATAGGTTTTGAAAATGATGCTAGTGTTGTGTGTTGCATGGAGTGATGTGATGAAGAATGTAGAATTAATGAAGATGTGAATATGCAGAAATGAATTGAAAAACTTATGCCGAGTGGATGAAGCCTTGAATTGGATGAAGAATGGATGAAGAAAGGACGCCGACTTCTGGAAACAGCAGCACTTCGGCGTTTGGACGTCGTTGCTTCGATCTTCAATTCGATATCGCCTCAATTCGAACTCTAATTCAACTCTGATTCTAACTTTTTTTTTTTTTTTTACCCATTCAAGATGCAAGGTATTTATAGACTTCTTCTGCGTCCGCGAATTTACATGAAAAAATTTAGGATTTATCCATCTTAACCAACAGATAAATACAGATTAATTCATCTTTATCTGTGATTATTTAAAACGCGTCAACCATAATAGACGCCTTTCAGATTGATTAAGATAAAGATAAACATCCGGGAAAAACTTATCTTTATCTGTATTAGCTAAAACGCGTCTACATGTATAGACGTTTTTTACACTAATTAAGATAAAGATAAACATCCGGAAGAGAAGTAGAAATAGCTTAGGAAACCTAAATTGCGTCGTGCCTTAAGGACGCCTTTTAGCTAATTAATCAACTGATTAAAATTCAAATTTAAACGTTAGAATAAGAATAAACTCTAAATGGCGTCCACACAGGTAGACGTCTTTTAGCCTTCTTCATATTTCAACTGAAATTTGAGTTAAAATCAATTTAATTGATTAACTTAAACATGTTTGTTTGATCCGACACTTTAAAAGATCAATAAAAATTAATCAATGATTAAATATCAGACCATTATGAGACATTATTATATGATATGAAATTTACTCGAAATGACGTCAAAATTAACGTGTCTACAGCTGCCTCACCTTGACATCGTCTTTGCAAGGGAGTGAAATGAAATAGAATGTATTGAAAAGGTGATGCCAAGGTGTGATGAGACACGCTCTTAACATCACATGATCGGAATTTTTCTCGAAATCATCAACGAAGATAGCTCAAGGAGATCAATGGAATCAATCATGTCTGGATGAGGTAGACAAGAAAATAAAATAAGGTCGATCAACCTCCTCGGAATGGGAAGTACCCCAGGTCGTAGACACTGTAGGTTTCATCATGGGGAGCGTTTGCCAGCCAATGTGGACGTGCTGCAGCCACGATGGATCTTAAAAGAAAACAAGAAACATTGGATAATGAGTCCAAGAAAGGATAGAATTCCAAGGATATCTCAAGCGAACCTCAAAGATAATCAAGATACTCAATTCAGAATGGAATATTTCATATCATGTTGAAATTATTTGATCAAAGGTCTGAAACTTAATCAATAATTAATCCTTATCACAATGATTTCAAAGTCCTACATGATGCATGCTGGGCTAAAAGAAAAATATAAAGTCAAATAAAATATAAATTAATCAAGGATAATATTGTTAAATTGTTATTAATGAGTCAAGACACCAACTTTTGTAATCCAGTGCTAAGCCGAAGCTCGTTTATCCACGCACCGTTTCACAAAAGATGGAACCATCATCCTCACTAATTAACAATCAAACGGCCTATCCGTGCGATTAAGAATTCTCTGGAATTATCACTGTTTTTGTTGTAGGGGAACTCAAATTCCAGTTTCATCAAAACCACAAGGTCCTTGATATGCTCTAATAAATACTTATCATATAGTAATGCAGATTAACTACATGAAATAATACAAGGGTAGAAATAACCATCTTTTTAGCCACGGTCGGGACTTCATAAACTCCAATAGTGGGATCTTCTTGACATTTTCAGCTCTACTCAGGTTTTTCTTGAATTTCCTGCAATCAAAATCATTAATAATTCCAAACAAATATCAAAAACCATAGAATTTCGAGTGAATGACAGAAAGGCTGAAACGCGTCATGTCGAGCAGACGCCATTCAATGTTAAAACGCGTCGCTTATCCTCGACGCCTTTTACTCACAGAAACAGGTTCTTCTATTCGAATTCCAACTCTACCAATGCACATCCCTTTTCCAATTCGGAAAAGTCTTCCTAGGATCGCAATTCCTTCTATATAAACACCATTAAGTCGTTCCCAAGCAATCCTACCATAATCCAAAGATTATAGGTTGAGTTTTCTTCAAGGTTTCAAGGTTTTCCAAAGGTTTCCAAGCTTCCAAGCTTCAAGAAGGAAGAACTCCGAAAAGAGGATGGGTTCTTCAAACAAGAAGATGAAGATGTCACTGGAAAAGATTTCAGACGTGGAGAATCACCTCATCGGAAGGGATCCCAATCTTCAAGTAAGTTAAATCAACTTCCTTCTTCTTGTTCTTCATGTTCTTCAATTGATCTTGTTCTTCAAACTCTTCAATCCTTCCTTTTGTTTTCAGAATTACCCCATGTTTCCTGGCCCAAGGAAATTCACCTCTCTCCCTTGGGTTCGTAAACTTGCAAAAAGTGTTAAGCTTTCCATGCAAGTTTTCATCTCCAAGTGAAATATTCAACGACTGGTGGTGCATGCCAAACACTACAAGAGTTCGAACGTAGATTGGGCGGCTATGGGTGCTTTGATCGAATGGTGGCATCCCCAAACTCATACGTTCTTCTTCCAAGACTTTGAGTGCACTATCCTTTTGGAGGAGGCGGAGCTTCTATTGGGTATCCCAAAGACCAAAGATAAGATGGCTTTAACAAGAGAGAAAATTACCGGTCAACAATTGTTGACATCAATCATGAAGGATCCTTTAGAAGCTAAAGGATGCCTTACCAAAAAGGAGATCAATCTTGCAAAGCTTGCTGAGTGGACTCTATACGAAATTGCTAGGAATAAAAGTGTCCAGCCTAGGCAGAGAGTCTAGGATGGTCCCTAGGGTGGAGGTAGAGGCCGCCTTAGGACTAGAGGAGCCCCGGCGTCGGTCAGACGAGACTCGGGAGGAGTTTAGGGATAGACTAGCTGAGTCGTCCTCCCTTGTATATTGTACTGACCCTAGTCAGGGGGAGGAGGTAGATAGGCAGCTTAGGGTCTTCCTAGTTTTCTTTTTTGGTCGGTTGCTCTTCGGTACGAAGGGCGACCATATTCATTGTAGATTCTTGTACTTGTTAAATGATTTAGACAGCCTAGGGGAGTATGCATGAGGTGCGGCTCTTCTGGCCCACCTGTTCGCCGATTTGTCCGCAGTCACATCGGACCGTGAGACTACCGTCAGCGGCTTCTCGCCGTTTCTCCAGGTATTAAATTGTTCATTATTTGTTTATGCAATGCAATGTGATGAAATGATTTTTTCTAACTTATATGTTCATGAATGCAGGTTTGGAGCTATCATTACTTCCCGCTCGGCAGAGCGAGGATTGCACGACCTGGGGCTGTCCCATTGGCCTGCTGTTGGCAGCCAATTGTAGACACCGCCCCCCAGCACCATCAGCTGACGGCCCTCCGTCGTCAATTCCTCGACTATCTAGAGCTTCTGGTGAGTTCTTAATTTATTCAATTTTATTCATTAAATGCAATCTTTTATTTATTAAATGCACGTTATTTATATGAATGCATCTAACTTATATGCAGGTGATCTGGCGCCCGTACCTGGGTATGGGCGAGGAGGGTCAGCCGTGGGTGACGGCTGGCAGGAGGAGGTTCGGCAGGTAGATGTGGCTGCATTGCATGAACGAGATTGAGCCCCTCCGCCTCCGGCTCGTGATGAGGACCCTGGGCCTCCACTAGGAATGGATCGATGAGGAGGTCCCGGAGGGCGTCGGGAGGAGCATGAGGGGCAAGCAAGCCCTCACCGACTGGCGTGCCAAGTTCCCGGAGCAGTACGAGGACTGGCACCGCCGAGGCGTACGGGTGGAGTCCCATGTGGAGAGTAGCGAGGCCTACCTCCAGCAGTATCGGGCCCACTACGTCGATCAGCTTCGGCTCCTCCGACCACTTGATGTAAGTATGCTTTTATGCGTCTTTAATTTTATTATTATCTTGATTTATATTTGTGAATGAATGTATGTATGTGTGATATGCAGGATGCACGTGATGCGGTCATCATTGACCTCCGGACCCGCCTACACGATGCGGAGGCCCAGCTAGAGCAGGTCCAGAAGGAACTGTTCAATCTGGTATGTATACATGTTTATGAATGGATGTTTTGATTAATTAATTATTTTGGCGATTAACACTGACGGTTGTCTTTTGGTGCAGCGAGCCGTCTACACCTAGGCGGCTCCCCTTGCCTATGGAGCTTCCTCATCCACTTCTTCTGTCGCCCACGAGGCTACTCTGGTTGACCTCCAGAGCCAGCTCGCCTTCGCCATCCACCGAGCTTCCCTCGCAGAGGAGGATCGCGTTGCTCGGGTAAGTTCTTTCCCTTTGACTTTTGAACCTGATTTTGATCACTTGATCGCCTTGGACTAACAATGACTTATCCTGTAAGTTGCTGAGCTTCATGAAGCCCTTCAGAGGGCTGAAGTGGATGCAGCTCGCTTTCGTGTTCTCGAGGAGCAGGTGGCTTGAGTTCGCGAGCTAGAGGAGCAGGTGGCTCGCCTCTCCACCGGGGATCTTCCTCGAGAGCTTTCGCACCTCCAGTCCCGACTGGGGTTCATTACTGAGGAGTGGGAGAGAGAGCGGCTGGAGCGGCAGAAGATGGATTCGGAGATGGCCTCCCTTCGAGTTCAGTTGGGCATTGCCGAGCACGAGCGCCGGAGTGTGGAGGAGAGGTACAGGGGTACTCGACAGCGTGCTCAGGAGCGTGGTTGACGAGTGCTTTTACCGCTAGTGTCGCCATGTCTTCCGGCCAGGCAGGGCCGAGCGCGATGAGGCCACCTCCACTTCCCAGCCGAGGACCAGCGCCGGATGCGCCCGACGAGGCTCAGAGTCAGCTCGATGAGGGTGGAGGGGAGAGCCAGCCTTGAGGACTCATGTATTTTCTTTTCTTTCGTGTATCATGTACAAAAAAACCTTTTGATAATATATATGAAACTTTTGGCCTCCAATCTCGCGTTCTTGTGTTTGCCTTGTGTCCTGCATGTCACTTAACAAACAGGTTAAGTATCTATTTAGGCTTAGCCCCTTGCCTGACCCAATAAATGGTCAATCAATCTTTTTCCTTAAATGAATGGTCAAGGGGCATAGCCTTTATTAATAAAGGTAATAAGAATAAGCAAACTTAAGCAAAATGCAACATACAAGCAGACAAATGCTCACTGAAAATAAAAGGAATGAGACATACCAAGTGTAATAAGCAAATGCTAATATTTTTTTGTTGTTTTCAAATATCTCTTTTTTTTTGTTTTGAAATATGTATATTTTTTTTGGTTTTTTTTTTTGGACATATGTATTTTTTTATTTATTTTTGACATATGTATTTTTTTTTGGGCTTTTGAAATATGTATTTTTTTTAGAATTTTGAAATATGTATTTTTTTTGGGATTTTGAAATATGTATTTTTTTGGGATTTTGAAATATGTATTTTTTTGGGTTTTTGACATATGTATGTGAACTAAAAGACCAGCATGGTACTCAGAACAAAAGATCATATTCATTTATGAACTTAATTTTTCAAATTATTCTTCAACAATTTAACTTAAACCCATCGTGTTTGAACTTGTGTTTCCATTCGTGATCCCATTTGATGATTTGACCCTTAGTCAATCTAAGTCATTCCTTAAGTTTGGAGTACGCCTCTTTAGAAAGAAAGGAAGAATAAGTTTAGAAAGCCCATGAGAAGGTTCCGGAGACCTAAAAAGATATTCCTTTCCTACCCTAGTATCCGTTGGGGTTCGGTCATTTTCTTTCCGGGGTATTTATCGACCTTGCGTTCCCTTTCATTTCATTTTATGGCCTTGATGTAACGTTTGTAATGTAATGGCCTTTTGATTTGACATTTGGATTTTGCCTTTACTTTGGCTTTTTTTTCTTTTGTTTAGGACGGATCTCCCCCTTTTTTTTATGACGGCCTCCTACTAAGATGGCGGGTATTCTTGGTAGTCTATTCTAAGCCTCGTTCCGACATCATGGGCCGAGTGTAAAACAAATTTTTGTTTTAAAAAGGAATGATTTGTACTTTACACTTTTAGTCAAGCTTTCGGTATTCCTTAGGATTTGGCATCTCTTGTTACTCACGAATCAAACGTGTCAGTGTGTATAGTAATGGGTTTGGAATTAAATTATCCAGACTAATAAGGAAATTTGAGTTTATAAATTTTATGATTCCACTGGTCTTAGTACCATGCTGATCGAACGTAAGGGTAGTATTTCTTGAGATGTAAACCATTCCAGGGATGAGTTAGCTCTTCTCCTTCTGCATTGACAAGACGGTAAGCATTACCAGGAAAAGCGTGCGATATAACATAAGGTCCTTCCCTGTTGGGTTGGAGCTTAGAACACGGACCACCAGGTTTTACAAAAATCCTTTTGACGACCATTTCACCGACTTTGAACTTACGTTCAATGACTTTCTTTTGATAAAAACGTGCTAGTCTATTTTGATAAACTTTCGCATGACTAGCGGCTGACCATCTTCTCTCGTCTAAGAGTTCCAATTGAGCAAGGAGTGCTGAACGGTGTTCATCAATAGAAAATTCCTTATTCAATTGTATTCTTAATGACGGTATAAGGATCTCGTATGGAACTACCGCCTCCATTCCAAATGTTAAGGAATAAGGAGTTTGCCCAGTGGGCGTGCGGATTGAAGTTCGATAGGCCCATAGAGCCTCAACTAATTTTTATGGCCAGTCTGCAAATTTGTCAGATTTGCACGTCTTTTTGATGATTTTTATCAAAGTCTTATTAGTTGCCTCTGCTTGGCCATTGGCTTGTGGGTAATAAGGAGATGAATGATGCAATGCAATTCTATACCTGTTGCAGAGGTCCTTCAATTCTTGTGACACGAACTGCGGTCCGTTGTCGGTGACGATGGTGCTTGGAATTCCAAATCGGGTGATGATGTTCTTCATGATGAACTTGCAGACGGTTGATGCTTTGACTTCCACGTACGCTTCGGCTTCTGCCCACTTGGTGAAGTATTCCGTTGCCGTGAGAATGAAAGATTTTTGCTTGATACTGGAATTTGGATTACCAAGGGGTCCAATGATGTTGAAAGCCCATATGGAGAAAGGCCATGGGGAAGAAACAGGATGGAGTGAAGATGCAGGAGAATGAATTTTGTCAGCGTGAAGTTGGCACTTAGCACACCTACGGACATACCCTACACAGTCTTCTTCCATGATTGGCCAGTAAAATCCTTGTCTGAGGATCTTCTTTGCTAGCATCTGTCCATTGACATGGCCACCACGAACTCCACTATGAGCTCCTTCCATAACCTTCCAAAGCTCATCTTCGTCTAGACATCTCAGAAGAACTCCATCAAAACCTCTCTTGTACAGTGCTCCTCCAACTAGGGTGTATCATTGAGCAACTCTCCTGATAGCTCTCTTCTCCTCAGTTGTAGCTTCCTCAGGATATGATTGATCTTCACAATATTTGACAATTTCATAATACCATGGCTTATGTTCATCATCCATCTCTTCTAACAGCTCCATCAACATGATTTCTCTCTTTTCCACGATATCTCCGTCTTTGACTTTCTTCAGCAACTTCTCCTTAGTTCTAAGAAATGAAGGGTCTTTCACGGCGGGTGAGAGACGCCTATGAACTATGATTGATTCGAATTGTCTGGTGATTGAAAAATCAAGAGAAGATGTCAATGAAGCTAGAGCGTCAGCTAAGATGTTCTGATTCCTAGGGACATGGACAAAGATCAATTTCGTGAAAAGCTTTGAATAAGCAGAAGTAAGTTCTTGATAAGGCTTGAGCTTGGGATCAAGAGTTCGATACTTGGTCAGCAATTGACGAAGAATCAGTTGACTATCACCTACAATCCTGAGTTTAGTGGCACCATGGAAATGAGCAGCCTCGAGGCCAGCAAGGAGTGCCTTGTATTCAGCTATATTGTTGGTGACTGGAAAGTCAAGCTGAAAGGCTTGTGGAATGGTGACACCTTCAGGTGATAACAGAACGATACTGATCCCCTTTCCATGAGAATTCAGAGCTCCGTCAAAATGCAGAGTCCACATATCATCTCTACTTTGATTTACGGACATCAGTTCCTCATCCGGAAACTCTGATCGCACTGGATCAAATCGAGGAAGGGGATGATGAGCGAGATGTTCTGCTATGGCATAACCCTTGATCGCTTTCTACTGAATGTAAATGATATCTAATTGAGATAGAAAGCTTTGCCATCGCACTAACCTATCAGTAAGAACAGATTTCTCCAGAAGAAATTTGATCGGATTCATTCTAGCGATGAGATAGACTTCATGGGTCAGAAAATAATGCTTCAATTTCTGAACAACCCAGACCAATGCTGCATATGTTTTCTCCATCGCCGTGTATCTCTGTTCAGCGGGGTTGAGAAGTTTACAGAGATAATAGGCTGCCCTCTCCTTTCATTCTTCATCCTCTTGTGCTAGGACAGCCCCCACTGCATCATCCAGGACAGAAATGTAAAGTATCAATGGTTTGCCTGGAGATGGTGGTCTCAAAACAGGAGGACTTGCTAAATAGTTCTTTAATCCATCGAATGCCTCCTGACACTTATTGTCCCAATTGAATTTGACTCCCGACTTGGTAAGCTCGTAAAACGGCTTACACCTTTGTGAGTGCTAGGAGACGAAACGACGAATAAATTGCAACCTCCCGATTAATCCTCTCAACTCCTTCAAGTTTTTGGGAGGTGGCATTTCTCTGATAGCCTTCGCCTTGTTGGGATCGATCTCAATTCCCCGTTTGCTGACAATGAATCCAAGTAGTTTTCCTGAAGAAACCCCGAATACACATTTCTTGGGGTTCATCTTTAACTGATACTCTCTCGATCTCCCTAATACCCTTGCCAGAACTTTGGCATGCTCAGCCTTTGTCTTAGATTTAACCAATAAATCATCCACATACACTTCCAGATCTATGTGCATCATGTCATGAAATATTGCCATCATAGCCCTCTGATAAGTGGCTCGAGCATTCTTTAATCCAAATGGCATGACGACATAGCAGTATGTTCCCCAAGGTGTAGTGAATGACGTTTTCTCTTGATCTTCTTCTGCTAACTTGATCTGGTTGTATCCTGAAAATCCATCCATAAATGATAAGGTCTCATAGCCAGCAGTATTGTCAATGAGTACGTCAATATGAGGCAATGGAAAATCATCTTTAGGACATGCCCGGTTCAGATCGCGGAAGTCAATGCAAATTCTGACCTTCCCATCTTTCTTCATGACCGGGACTATGCTGGCCACCCATTGCAGATAGAGGACAACTCTAATAAATTTGGCTTTATGTAATTTGTCGACCTCTTCCTTCATCTTTAGAGTCATTTGTGGGTGGAATCGCCTTAATTTCTGCTTGACCGGGCTAGCTCCATCCTTTAATGTCAACCTGTGTTCAACTAAAGACGAGTCTAACCCCGGCATATCTTCATAACTCCAGGCAAAAGTATCCTTATAGTCCTTAAGTACTTGTACCTTTGCCTTCTCATCCTATGTAGAAAGATTTTTACTGACGAGGACAACCTTAGGTTCGTCTTTCAGTCCCTAAATTGATTTCTTTGGTGGGCTCTTCTACGGCAGCTGAGGGATCATCGAATCTCTTCACTCCACTGGCATATGCCTCAGCCGCGTCCTCGTCATCTTCCTCATTTTCAATAATGGGGTCTTTCTCATGTACTAACTCATACACCCCATACCCATCATTGACTGACTCATCGTTCATACAATCTTCTGGCATCTGAATCGGATTTTCTAAAAACTGAGGGATTAAGGAGCAAGAAAAGCATCTATCAGCTAAGTCCTGGAGGTTTCTATCTGGAATTCGCCTACCCTTAGACTTCCAAGACTTCCTAACTTGACTAACCTGCCTAGAACTAGACTGCCTAACTTCACTAAACTCCCTATTATAACCTAACGAAGATGAAGCAGGATGGAAATCCTGGGATACAAGTGGAAATACAGGAGAATCCTCCGGAGGGGAGGGGCAGAGTAGATTTAGGAGAGAATCTTGACCGAAGGACCCGCGCAATGGGGTGTAATCGGACAAGTAGGAAGTTTCCTCAATGAGGTTCTGGAATGAATTTGTTGCCAAATTGGCGTTTTTTTTTGGACTGTAGAGGAGTTAAGTATAAAACATGAATGAATACAAATAGAAGGAGAATTAGATGGAGGAAGTGGCACCAGGACCAAGGGGTTAGGGGGATCATACAGCAGTATGTCCCAGATCAAATCATACATCCTCTCTAGATCGAGAGGAGGTGGTGGAATGAGGTCCCGAGGGGACAGAGTAATCATAACGGGCGGAGCCCGTGGAATATCTTCAATAATGACCCGCGACCAAGTCTGGGTCAGGAGCAATGTGCGAAACAGAGTATGGAACATGAAAACATAAGAAGGATATGTCCCCCTCCAGAGCAGATATGTGGTGTAGCCAACTTCATAGGGGTCATCTGGCTCCCCTTCATCGATCTCTTCCGACAGCAATATCCGCTTGTCAAAGATAGCACCAGGACTTTCGATCAGCTCATCAATCTGCGGCGGCCACTTGGGTTATGCATGATCTAGAAACAGTTTATTCAGTGCAATGTAAAGGTCTCTCAGATCGAACCACCTGTACCATTCACATTCAGGATCATGGAATTTTCTCCTCTTCATAGGCCGCAGAGCCTCCAAGGACTGGTACGTGAGTAGTTACGAGCAATGCCTGGCCAGGTCTCTCCCATATATATCATGGAGGTCAAAACACGAAGTAATGAGCACCGTGTTGTCGTGTCTAATTATGGGCCCCTTTACTAAATGTGTATACAAGGTCCATGTTAGGGGATCCCGGCCTTCCTTGGGTGGTGTAGACATTGTCTCTCAGACTTTCTGACCATCTTCATTCTCTGCTTGCTGAACAATGTCTTGTTTCAGTTTTCTTGGCCTATAGCCCAGGCCGCTTCCAGGTGCTCCTTGGTGATCTTTGACAGGAGTGGTCCTGCCTTGTAATTGTGTGCCCAAACCTCTTCCAGGCTGATAACCGCTCTTCATCATAATTCTCCATCCTGGGGTACTCATGCACTTCCCCCTTTTTATGGCATTTAACGGGTAAGGAGAAATAGTGGTAGTTTTCAGAGGATCAGCCACTAGATGGTACACCTGTAATATCGACAGAAAAGGTTGTCGGCCAGGTAAAGAAGCAGCTTTGATATTCAAGGTATGAGCAGCGGCAAGGATCGCCATGCTCGTTACTTTAATGATTCGTCCTTTAAAGGGAAATTTGAGGCATTGGTGATTCGTGGAAGGAATCGCCTCGAGAGTTTTTATGTAAGGACGACCCAAAATGGCATTCAAAGAAGGGTCGATTTCCAGAATGTGAAATTCGACCTCAGCATGACTTACAGGGCCTAGCTCTACTTTCAAATAAACCATTCCCAGAGGGGAATGGGTGGAATTATCATATGTTGTCACAGAGATGGGGCTAGGCAGCCATTTTTCTTTGGGCACACCGCACAGCTCTAGGGTCTTCGGAGGTAAAACATTGATTGAAGCCCCTGTGTCAACCAGGCATGTATCCACGGCCTTCTTGCAGATGTTGACCGTGATGCTCAGAGCCATGCTTCTGGCTGCCGGCGGTGTGAGTGCTTAGAATGATCGTGTGATTAACATGAAAAAAACTATGTTGTTTAAGTGCAAAATAAAGCCTATTAAAAACAGAAACTATGTGAAGTGATCGCCAAAAACTTTTAACTAAAAAGTTCCAAAAGAAAGTTTGATCGCCTACCTATTTAAACGCGGAAGATATTGAGTCCTTGATTCCCCTCCTTCAGCCGGCTGAAGAAAGAGAGCCCTTTCTTTGTTCTTTGTTCTTTGTTGTTGCTGTTGAATTTGAAGTTGAGGATCGTCAAGAGATTCTTGTGACTTCGTGCTTGATTTACTCCTTTTGATTCTCCTTTGCTCCGTTACAAGAAAATGGAAAGAGAAATGAAGAAACAATGATGAGAACTTTAAGTAGAAGCAGTATCCATTCTAATCATGGTTTTAAACATGAAACTAAACAGCAAACTTACTTGTTTAATGGCTTTTGAAACCCCTTAATCAAATAGGTTTTGGAAAGAATGATGTTGTGATGTGTGTTGCATGAAGTGATGATGCAAGATTAATGAAAATGTAAATGAAAATGCAGAAATGAAAAACTTATGCCGAATTGGATGAAGCCTTGAATTGGATGAAGAATGGACGCCGACTTCTGGAAACAGCAGCGCTTCGGCGTTTGGACGTCGTCGCTTTAATCTTCAATCACTAAGTCTGATTCTAACTTCTCTCTTCTCTTTTTTTTTTTCTTTTCAAGATGCAAGGTATTTATAGACCTTTTCTGCGTCCGCGGCTTTACATGAAAAAATTTGGGATTTATCCATCTTAGCCAACAGATAAATACAAATTAATTTATCTTTATCTCTAATTATCTAAAACGCGTCCAGAATGACTGACGCCTTTCAGATTAATTAAGATAAGAATAAACATCCGAAAAACTTATCTTTATCTGTATTAGCTAAAACGCGTCTACATGTGTAGACGTCTTTTACACTAATTAAGATAAGGATAAACATCCGGAAGAGAAGTAGAAATAGTTTAGGAAACCTAAAACGCGTCAACTCATACAGACGCCTTTTAGCTAATTAATCAACTGATTAAAATTCAAATTTAAACGTTAAAATAAGAATAAATTCTAAATGGCGTCCACACAGGTAGACGTCTTTTAGACTTCTTTATATTTTAACTGAAATTTGAGTTAAAACCAATTTAATTGATTAACTTAAACATGTCTGTTAAACCCGACACTCAAAAAGATCAATAAAAATTAATCAATGATTAAATATCAGACCATTCTGAGGCATTATTATATGATATGAAATTTACTCGAAATGACGTCAAAATTAGCGTGTCTACAGCTGCCTCACCTTGGCATCGTCTTTGCAAGGGAGTGAAATGAAATGGAATGTACTGAAAAGGTGATGCCAAGGTGTGATGAGACACGCTCTTAACATCGCATGATTGGAATTTTTCTCAAAATCATCAATGAAGATAGTTCAAGGAGATCAATGGAATCAATCCTGTTTGGATGAGGTAGACAAGGAAATAAAATAAAGTCGATCAACCTCCACGGAGTGAGAAGTACCCCAGGTCGTAGACACTGTAGGTTTCATCATGGGGAGCGTTTGCCAGCTAATGTGGACGTGCTGCAGCCATGATGGGTCTTAAAAGAAAATAAGAAATATTGGATAAAGAATCCAAGAAAGGATAGAATTCCAATGATATCATCAAGCGAACCTCAAAGATAATCAAGATACTCAATTCGGAATGGAATATTTTATGTCATGTTTGATTTTATTTAATTAACGGTCTGAAACTTAATCAGTAATTAATTCTTATCACAATGATTTCAAAGTCCTATATGATGCATGCTGTGCTAAAAGAAAAATATAAAGTCAAATAAAATATAAATTATTCAAGGATAATATTGTTAAATTGTCATTAATGAGTCAAGATACCAATTCTTGTAATTCAGTGCTAAGCCGAAACTCGTTTATCCACGCATCGTTTCACAAAAATGGAACCATCGTCCTCACTAATTAACAATCCAACGGCCTATCCATGCGATTAAGAATCTTCTGGAGTTATCACTGTTTTTGTTGTACGGGAACTCAAATTCCAGTTTCATCAAAACCACAAGGTCCTTAATATACTCTAGTAAATACTTATCATATAGTAATGATGATGCACAATGAATTACATGAAAGGAGTACAAGGGTAGAAATAACCGTCTTTTTAGCTACGGTCGAGACTTCATAAATTCCCACAGTGGGATCTTCTTGATATTTTGAATTCTCTGATTTCCTGCAATCAAAATCATTAATAATTCCAAACAAGTATTCAATTTAAACTACAAAAACCACATAATTTCTGGTAAATCATAGAAAAGCTAAAACGGGTCGTGTTGAGCAGACGCCATTCAATGTTAAAACACGGCAGTGCTCCTCGACGCCTTTTACTCAAAGAAACTGGTTTCTGGTTGTTCTCTATTCGAATTCCAACTCTATCAATGCACTTCCCTTTTCCAATCCGGAAAAGTCTTTCTAGGATCGCAATTACTTCTATATAAACACCCTTAGGTTGTTCCCAAGCAATCCTACTATAATCCAAAGATCCTAGGTTAAGTTTTCTTCCAAACTTTCAAGGTTTCTTCAAAGTTTTCAAGGTTTCCAAGCTTCAAGAAGGAAGAACTCCGAAAAAGAGGATGAGTTCTTCAAACAAGAGGATGAAGATGTCCCTAGAGAAGATTTCAGACGTGGAGAATCACCTCAACGGAAGAGATCCTAATCTTCAAGTAAGTTAAATCAACTTCCCTTCAATTCTTCTTCTTGTTCTTCGTGTTCTTCATGTTATTCTTCATGTTCTTCGTCTTTTGTTTCCATAATTACCCCATGTTTCCCGGCCCAAGGAAGTTCACCTCTCTCCCTTGGATTCGTAAACTTGCAAAAAGTGTTAAGCTTTCCATGCAAGTTTTCATATCCAAGTGGAATCTTCAAGGTTTAGTGGTGCTTGCCAAAAATTACAAGAGTGCGAACGTAGATTGGGTGGCTATGGGTGCCTTGATCGAGTGGTGGCATCCCCAAACTCATACGTTCTTCTTCCAAGACTTCGAGTGCACAATCCTTTTAGAGGAGGCGGAGCTTTTATTAGGTCTCCCAAAGACCAAAGATAACAAAGATAAAATAGCTTTAACAAGAGAGAAAATCACCGGTTAACAATTGTTGACATCAATCATGAAGGATCCTTCAGAGGCTAAAGGATGCCTTACCAAGAAGGGAATCAATCTTGCAAAGCTCGCTGAGTGGACTCTATATGAAATTGATGATCTAAGGGAGGATGAAGCGGAGGATGTGACGAAAGCTTTCGTCACATGCCTTGCCGGTGCCTTGTTCTTCCCTGCGCAAGATAACATCTTAGAAGATGATCAGGTCAGTGCCATTTGCGCAGTCTTTGAAGGTAAATCCATTAGCACTGCACTCTTGGCATATCTTTACAGTGGGCTTTCTGCGGCATCTTTGGGTCGTCCTCCTTATGGGTGCATGTTACTTTTTGCTCTGTGGGTTGAACTTCACTTCAAGTTTGAGTACTGCAAGAAGAGGCCTCTGAAACCATCTCAAATTTTCTTGAATAGTCCAATTCATTGCATTGCTAATATTGTAAAGTTCAATGAGCACATGGTCAACAAGGTTCCAAAGCTCAAGATCCGGGCCGACTGGAGAGAGTATTTGAAGCTCATGACATCCGACATATTTGACTCGTCTCCACTCGCTCTTGTTGGAAAGCCTGTTTGGGTGCGCCGTGCGACGGGAGTGGATCTCAAGTTGATTGGAGCCACCGAGTTCGTGTTATACAACCCACATCGGTGCCTTACTTAACTTAGCTTAGGCCGTCGTGAATTCCCTGAGTTCTCCTTTACACCCCCGATCAAGAAGCGTGCCTTGGAATCCGACGAAGATTATGAAGCCATAGAAATCATTACTACCTTATGGAACCTTGGCTTTAGTTACCGTGTAAAATCCTCTAAAGATAGAGATAAAGGATTAAAATTTCCTTACCTTAAAAGTCTTCATGAAAGTCTTCCTTAAATGTCCTCTTTCTCTTTTTGATTTGATGTAATAAAGGATTTCATTGAATAAATAATTATTTTTCATGCCTTGAAATCTTTCCTCGACTTCTTGTGATGTGCACATGATTTTTCCTTAAGTAAAAACTGGGCAATTCGGGTTTTGTTAAATGTAAAACACGTCCATTCAGACAGGCGCCTTTCAACCATAATTCTTCTTCAAAAACCTGATTTAAACGTTAAATTGCGTCTGTAACTTTTGACGCCTTTCAATTATCTCTCCTACTTTTTCCAAGATTCTGCCATTAATTCCGTGATTAATTGCCTAAAAAGCGTCTACAGTGTAAGCCGCCTTTCATCATCATCCTCTGTACGACTCTGACAGTAATCTGAAACGCGTCAGCATAAGTGGACGTCTTTCAATCAGTTTCAAACACCTGTCCTTGCCGCCTCAACTTATGGGGCCTAAAACACGTTGTTAGGAGTCGACGCCTTTTAACCTTTCGTTTACAGACCCGCGAAGGCCCCCTTTCTTCCTCACTTTTCACAAACTCTCTCTCTCTCTTCACCTCTGGCGATCTCCGAGCTCCGGCGATCTCCCTCTCTTTATGGAACGCGGCGAAGGCTCTAGGAAGATGAAAGCCTTGGCCAAGAGGCGGCGAAGGCATGAGGAAGAAGCTCCCGAGGAGGTTTCGGCGGTGCTAGCCGAAGCCGCGACATTTTTGGAGGAGGAGATCCCTCCACCGGCGCCCGTGGCAATGGAGGAAGAAGAGGAGGGCGACCTCCATACGGTAAGTTCACTATGAGATGAATGGGATGAGAAAAAGGGAGGAGAAAACGGGGTTCTTCAAGAACCCGGAATCGGGTCTTGAAAGGCGTTCAGACCAGGTGACGCTATTCAAAAGGCGTCACACTGAGCTGACGTCTTTCAAGACTAATTCCGAATTTTTAATTAGGTAGAAAATAAATTTGAATTGCGTCAAGGCATGTTGACGTGTTTTGAAAAACGTCTATATGTGCTGACGTCTTTCAAAACAGAACTGTTTTCCTGTTTTTCTATTCATTACTGACCCTATTTTTATGTTTTATTTGCAGGGAGTGATGAGGTCCAGGATTAGTTGGGACCTAGTGATAGGTGCCTATAGGGGACTCCCGGACTTCCAGAAGGCGCGCCTGCGCCGGATGGGGTTCGGTGAGGTACTAGATATCGAGCCATTTTGGCTCGATTTGGTCCTGCTGCAGGCGCTTAGGGAGCGTTGGCACGCAGAGAGTTGGGCATTCCTAATGCCCTGGGGACATATGATCCCCACTTTAGAGGATGTGGCCAGGATCACTGTCCTCAGGGTAGAGGGCCGACCTGTGAGTAGGGTTACTTACCCCAACAACTTGGGATTAACAGAGGCTCTACTAGGGATAGAGGTATCTAGCATAGGTAGAGAGTCCAGGATGGTCCCTAGGATAGAAGTAGAGGCAGCCTTAGGATTAGATGAGCCCCGACGTCGGTCTGATGAGACCCGGGAGGAGTTTAGGGATAGGTTAGCTGAGTCATCTTCCGCCGTCTACTGTAGCGACCCTAGTCAGGGGGAGGAGGTAGATAGGCAGCTTAGAGTTTTTCTAGTTTTCTTCTTTGGTCGGTTGCTCTTCGGTACGAAGGGCGACCACATTCACTGTAGATTCCTTTACTTGTTAGATGATCTAGATAACTTAGGAGAGTATGCTTGGGGTGCGGCCCTTCTGGCCCACCTCTTCGCTGATTTGTCTGCGGTCACGCCGGACCGTGAGACCACCGTGAGCGGCTTTTCCCCATTCCTTCAGGGATTAAGTTGTTTCATTATTTGTTTATGCGATGCAATATGATATGATGCTTTACTAACTTATATGTTCATGAATGCAGGTGTGGAGCTATCACTACTTCCCGCTCGGCAGAGTGCGGATTGCAAGACCCGGAGCTGTCCCGTTGGCCTGCCGTTGGCAGCCAATCGTGGACACGGCCCCACAGCATCACCAGCTGACGGCCCTCCGCCGTCAGTTCCTGGATTATCCAGAGTTACTGGTAAGTTTTTAACTTGTTCAATTAAATGCAATCTTTTATTCCTTAAATGCAAGTTATTTACATGAATGCACTTAACCTATATGCAGGTGATCTGGCGCCCGTACCTTGGTATGGGCGAGGAGGGTCAGCCGTGGGTGACGGCCGACAGGAGGAGGTTCGGCAGGCAGATATGGCTGCACTGCCTTAACGAAAACGAGCCCCTCCGCCTCCGGCTTGTGATGAGGACCCTGGGCCTCCACCAGGAGTGGATTGACGAGGAGGTCCCGGAGGACGTCGGGAGAAGCATGAGGGGCAAGCAAGCCCTCACAGACTGGCGTGCCAAGTTCCCAGAACAGTACGAGGACTGGCACCGCCGAGGCGTACGGGTGGAGTCCCGGGCGGAGAGTAGCGAGGCCTACCTCCAGCAGTACCGGGCCCACTACGCCGATCAGCTGCGGCTCCTCCGACCACTCGATGTAAGTATGCCTTTATGCATCTTCAATTTTATTATTATCTTGATTTATGTTTGTGAATGAATGTATGTATGTGTGATATGCAGGATGCACGTGACGCGGTCATCATCGACCTCCGGGCCCGCCTACATGATGCGATGGTCCAGCTCGAACAAGTCCAGAAAGAGTTGTTTGATCTGGTATGTATGCATGTTTATGGATGCATGTTTTAATTAATTAATTGTTTTGGCGATTGACACTGACGGTTGTCTGTTGGTGCAGCGAGCCGTCTACACCCAGGCGGCTCCCCCTGCCTTTGGGGCTTCATCTTCTTCCTCATCTGCCTATGATGCTGCTCTGGCTGACCTCCAGAGCCAGCTCGCTTCTGCCATCCACCGGGCTTCTCTTGCGGAGGAGGACCGGGTTACTCGGGTAAGTTCTTTGACTTTGACTCCTGAATTTGATTTTAATTATTTGATTGCCTTGGACTAACGATGGCTTTTCCTTCAGGTTGCTGAGCTTCAGGAAGCCCTTCAGAGGGCTGAAGCGGAGCTGGAGCGTTCTCGTGCTGCAGCTGCTCGTGCTGAAGCCGATGCGGCGCGAATCCGGTCTCTGGAGGAGCAGGTGGCCCGACTCTCGACTGGAGATCTTCCTCGAGAGCTTTCACACCTCCAGTCTCGACTGGGGTTCATTACCGAGGAGCGAGAGCGGGAGCGGCAGGAACGACAGAAGATGGATTCATAGATGGCTTCCCTCCGAGTTCAGTTGGGCATTGCGGAGCATGAGCGCCAGAGTGTAGAGGAGAGGTATAGACGTGCTCGACAGCGTGCTCAGGAGCGTGGTCTGACCAGTGCTTTTACTGCCAGTGTCGCCATATCTTCCGGCCAGGCAGGGCCGAGCACGATGGGGCCACCTCCACCTCCCAGCCGAGGACCAGTACCGGACGCACCTGACGAAGCCCAAAGCCAGCTTGATGAGGGCGGAGGGGAGAGCCAGCCTTGATGGCTTATGTATTTTTTTTTTTTTTTTTTTTTATGTATCATGTACAAAACACCTTTTGATGATATACATGAAACCTTTTGGGCTCCAATCTTGTGTTCCTGTGTTTGTCTTGTATCCTGTACATCACTTAACAAAAGGGTTAAGTATCTATTTAGGCTTAGCCCCTTGCCTGACCAAATAAATGGTCAATTAATTTTTTCCTTCAATAAATGGTCAAGGGGCATAGCCTTTATCAACAAAGGTAATCAAACTATAAACAGACTTGAGCAAAATGCAACATGCAAGCAAACAGATGCTCACTGAAAATAAAAGGAATGAGTCATGCCAAATGCAACAAGCAGATGCTAAATGAAATATTTTTGTTGTTTTGAAATATTCATTTTTGTTTGGGTTTTGAAATATATGTTTTTTTTTATTTTGGCATATGTATTTTTTTTTTATTTTTGACATATGTATTTTTTTTTGGATTTTTGACATATGTATTTTTTTGGATTTTTGACATATATATTTTTTTGGAAATTTTGACTAATAGATCAGCATGGTATTTAGATCAAAAGATCATATTCATTTACTAACTTAATTCCCAAATTGTTCTTTAACAACTTAACTTAAAATCCATCGTGTTTGAACTTGTGTTTCTATTTGTGATCCCATTTGATGATTTGACCCTTAGTCAATCTAAGCCATTCCTTAAGTTTGGAGTACACCTCTTTAGAAGGAAAAGATGAATAAGTTTAGAAAGCCCATGAGAAGGTTCCGGAGACTTAAAAAGATGTTCCTTTCCTATCCTAATATCCGTTGGGGTTCGGTCATTTTCTTTCCGGGGTATTTATCGACCTTGCGTTCCCTTTTATTTCATTTCATGGCCTTGATGTAACGTTTGTAATGTAGTGGCCTTTTGATTTGACATTTGGCTTTTGCCCTTTTCCTTTTGCTTTTCTATTTTCTTTTTTTCTTTGGGACGGATCTCCCCCATTTTTTTATGACGGCCTCCTACTAAAATGGCGGGTATTCTTGGTAGTCTATTCTAAGCCTCGTTCCGACATCATGGGCCGAGTGTAAAATAGAACTTTTGCTTTAAAACGAATGACTTGTACTTTACACTTTCAGTCAAGCTTTTGATATTCCTTAGGACTTGGCATCTCTTGTTACTCACGAATCAAACGTGTCAGTGTGTGTAGTGATGTGTTTGAAGTTAAAATTATCCAGACTAACAAGGAAATTTGAGTTTATAAATTTTCTGATTCCACTGGTCTTTATACCATGCTGATCGACTCTTTAACCTAAGGGTAGTATTTCTTAAGATGTAAGCTATTCCAGGGATGATTTAGCTCTTCTCCTTCTGCATTAACAAGACGATAAGGATTACCAGGAAAAGCGTGCGATACAACATAAGGTCCTTCCCAGTTGGGTTGGAGCTTAGAACGTGGACCACCAGGTTTTACAAAAATCCTTTTGACGACCATTTCACCGACTTTGAACTTACGTTCAATGACTTTCTTTTGATAAAAACGTGCTAGTCTGTTTTGATAAACTTTTACATGATTAGCGGCTGACCATCTTTTCTCGTCTAAGAGTTCCAATTGAGCAAGGAGCACTGAACGGTGTTCATTAATGGAGAATTCCTTATTCAATTGTACTCTTAATGACGGTATAAGGATCTCATATGGAACTACCGCCTCCACTCCAAATGTTAAGGAATAAGGAGTTTGCCCGGTGGGCATGCGAATTGAAGTTCGGTAGGTCCATAGAGCCTTACCTAATTTTTCTGGCCAGTCTGCAAATTTGTTAGATTTGCACGTCTTTTTGATGATTTTTATCAAAGTCTTATTAGTTGCCTCTGCTTGGCCATTGCCTTGCAGATAATAAGGAGAGGAATGATGCAATGCAATTTTATACCTGTTGCAGAGGTCCTTCAATTCTTGTGACACGAACTGCGGTCCGTTGTCGGTGACGATGGTACTTGGAATTCCAAATCGGGTGATGATGTTCTTCATGATGAACTTGCAGACGGCTGATGCTTTGATCTCCACGTACGCTTCAGCTTCTGCCCACTTGGTGAAGTATTCCGTTGCCGTGAGAATGAAAGATTTTTGCTTGATGCCGGAATCTGGATTACCAAGAGGTCCAATAATGTCGAAAGCCCACATGGAGAAAGGCCATGGGGAAGAAACAAGATGGAGTGAAGATGCAGGAGAATGAATTTTGTCGGCGTGAAGTTGACACTTAGCACACCTACGGACATATCCTACACAGTCTTCTTCCATGGTTGGCCAATAAAATCCTTGTCTAAGGATCTTCTTTGCTAGCATCTGTCCGTTGACATGGCCACCACAAACTCCACTATGAGCTCCTTCCATAACCTTCCAAAGCTCATCTTCGCCTAGACATCTTAGAAGAACTCCATCAAAACCTCTCTTGTACAATGCTCCTCCAACTAGGGTATATCGTTGAGCAACTCTTCTGATAGCTCTCTTCTCCTCAGTTGTAGCTTCCTCAGGATATGATTGATCTTCACAATATTTGGCAATTTCATAGTACCATGGCTTCTGTTCATCATCCATCTCTTCCAACAACTCCATTAACATAATTTCTCTCTTTTCCACGATATCTCCGTCTCTGACTTTCTTCAGCAACTTCTCCTTAGTTCTAAGAAATGAAGGGTCTTTTACGGCGGGTGAAAGACGCCTATGAACTATGATTGATTCGGATTGTTTGTTGATTAGAAAATTAAGAGAAGATGCCAATGAAGCTAGAGTGTCAGCTAAGATGTTCTGATTCCTAGGGACACGGACAAAGATCAATTTCGTGAAAAGCTTTGAATAAGCAGAAGTAAGTTCCTGATAAGGCTTGACTTTGTGATCAAGAGTTCGATACTTGGTCAGCACTTGGCGAAGAATTAGTTGGCTATCACCCATAATCCTGAGTTTGGTGGCACCATAAAAATGAGTAGCCTCGAGGCCAGCAAGAAGTGCCTCGTATTCAGCTATATTGTTAGTGACTAAAAAATCAAGCTGAAAGGCTTGTGGAATGGTGACACCTTCAGGTGATAACAGAACGATACCGATTCCCTTTCTATGAGAATTCAGAGCTCCGTCAAAATGCAGAGTCCACATATCATCTCTGATCTGATTTACGGACATCAGTTCCTCATCCGGAAACTCTGATCGTACTGAATCAAATTGAGGAAGGGGATGATGAGCGAGATGTTCTGCTATGGCATAACCCTTAATTGCTTTCTGCTGGATATAAGTGATATCGGATTGAGATAGAAAGCTTTGCCATCGCGCTAATCTATCAGTAATGACAGATTTCTCTAGAAGGAATTTGATCGGATTCATCCTAGCGATGAGATGAACTTCATGGGCCAGAAAATAATGCTTTAATTTATGCACAACCCTGACCAATGCTGCACATATTTTCTCCATTGCCGTATATCTCTGTTCAGCGGGGTTGAGAAGTTTAGAGAGATAGTAGGCTGCCATCTCTTTTCCTTCTTCATCTTCTTGTGCTAGGACAGCCCCCACAGCATCATCCAGAACTGAAATATAAAGTATCAACAGTTTGCTTGGAGATGGTGGTCTCAAAACAGGAGGACTTGCTAAATAGTTCTTTAATCCATTGAATGCCTCCTGACATTTATCATCCCAATCGAATTTGACTCCCGGCTTGGTAAGCTCGTAAAACGGCTTACACCTTTGTCAGTGCTGGGAGACAAAACGGCGAATAAATTGTAACCTCCCGATTCATCCTCTCAACTCCTTCAAGTTTTTGGGAGGTGGCATTTCTCTGATAGCCTTCGCCTTGTTGGGATCGATCTCAATTCTCCGTTTGCTGACGATGAATCCAAGTAATTTTCCTGAAGATACCCCGAATATACACTTCTTGGGGTTCATCTTTAACTGATACTCTCTCGATCTCTCTAATACCCTTGCCAAAACTTTGGCGTGCTCAGCCTTTGTCTTAGATTTAACCAATAGATCATCCACATACACTTCCAGATCTATGTGCATCATGTCATGAAATATTGCCATCATAGCCCTTTGATAAGTGGCTCCAGCATTCTTTAATCCAAATGGCATGACAACATAACAGTATGTTCCCCAAGGTGTAGTGAATGACGTTTTCTCTTGATCTTCTTCTGCTAGCTTAATCTGATTATACCCTGAAAATCCGTCCATAAACGATAAAGTTTCATAGCCAGCGCTATTATCAATGAGTACATCAATATGAGGCAATGGAAAATCATCTTTAGGACACGCCCGGTTCAGATCGTGGAAGTCAATGCAAATTCTGACCTTCCCGTCCTTCTTCATGACCGGGACTATGTTAGCCACCTATTGTGGATAAAGGACAACTCTAATAAATTTGGCTTTATGCAATTTGTCGACCTCTTCCTTCATCTGTAGAGCCATTTGTGGGTGGAATCGCCTTAATTTCTGCTTGACAAGGCTAGCTCCTTCCTTTAATGTCAACCTGTGTTCAACTAAAGAAGAGTCTAACCCTGGCATATCTTCATAACTCCAGGCGAAAGTGTCCTTATAGTCCTTAAGTACTTGTACCATTGCCTTCTCATCCTCTGTAGAAAGATTTTTGCTGACGAGGACAACCTTAAGTTCGTCTTCAGTCCTTAAATTGATTTCTTTGGTGGGCTGTTCTACGGCAGCTGAGGGTTCATCGAATCTCTTCACTCCACTGGCATATGCCTCAGCTGCGTCCTCGTCATCTTCCTCATTTTCAATAATGGGGTCCTTTTCATGTACTAACTCATACACCCCATACCCATCATTGACTGACTCATCATTCATACAATCTTTTGGCATCTGAATTGGATTTTCTAAAAACTGAGGGATCAAAGAGCAAGAAAAGCATTTATCAGCTAAGTCCTGGAGGTATCTATCTGGAATTTGCCTACCCTTAGGTTTCCTAGACTTCCTAACTTGACTAACTTGCCTAAAACTAGACTGCTTAACTTCACTAAACTCCCTATTATAACCTAATGAAGATGAAGCAGGATGGAAATCCTGGGATACAAGTGGAAATACAAGAGAATCCTCCTGAGGGGAGGGGCAGAGTAGATCTAGGAGAGAATCTTGACCGAAGGACCCGCGCAATGGGGTGTGATCGGACAAGTAAGAGGTTTCCTCGATGAGGATCTTGGAAGAATTTGTTGCCAAATTGGTGTTTTTTTTTTTTTGATAGTAGATGAGTTAAGCATAAAACATGAATGAATACAAATAGAAGGAGAATGAGATGGAGGAAGTGGCACCAAGGCCAGAGGGTTAGGGGGATCATACAACAGTATGTCCCAGATCAAATCATACATCCTCTCTAGATCGAGAGGAGGTTGTGGAATGAGGTCCCGAGGGGACAAAGTAATCATAACGGGCGGAGCCCGTGGAATATCTTCAATAATGACCCGCGACCAAGTCGGGGTCAAGAGCAATGTACGGAATAAAGTATGGAGCATGAAAACATGGGAAGGGTATGTCCCCCTCCAGAGCAGATCTGTAGTGTAGCCAGCTTCATAGGGGTCATCTGGCTCCCCTTCATCGGTCTCTTCAGACAGCAATATCCGCTTGTCAAAGATAGCACCAGGACTTTCAATCAGCTCATCAATCTGCAGCGGCCACTTGGGTTCTGCAGGATCTAGGAACAGTCTGTTCAGTGCAATATAAAGGTCTCTCAAATCGAACCACCTGTACCATTCGCATTCAGGATCATGGAATTTTCTCCTTTTCATAGGCCGCAGAGCCTCCAAGGATTGGTACGTAAGTAGTTCTGAGCAATGCTTGGCCAAGTCCCTCCCATATATGTCGTGGAAGTCAAAACACGAAGTAATGACCACCGTGTTGTCGTGGCTAATTATGGGCCCTTTTACAAAGTGTATATACAGGGTCCATGTTAGGGGATCTCGGCCTTCCTTGGGCGGTGTAGACATTGTCTCCCAGATTTTCTGACCTTCTTCTTGTTGAACCGTGTCTTGCTTTAGTTTACTTGGCCTGTAGCCTAGACCACTTCCAGGTGTTGCTCGGTGATTTTTGACAGGAGTAGTCCTGCCCTGTAATTGTGTGCCCAGACCTTTCCCAGGCTTATAGCCGTTCTTCATCATAATTCTCCATCCTGGGGTACTCATGCACTTCCCCCTTTTTATGGTATTTAACGGGTATGGAGAAATAGTGGCGGCATTTAGAGGATCAACCACTGGATGGTAAACCTGTAATACCAACAGAAAAGGTTGTCGGCCAGGTAAAGTAGTAGATTTAACATTCAAGGTATGAGCAACAACAAGGATCGGCATGCTCGTCACCTTAATAATTTGTCCTTTGAAAGGGAATTTGAGGCATTGGTGATTCGTAGAAGGAATTGCCTCAAGAGTTTTAATGTAAGGATGACCTAAAATGGCATTTATAGAAGGGTCGATTTCTAGGATGTGAAATTCGACCTCTGCATGACTTACAGGGCCTAGCTCTACTTTCAAATAAACCATTCCCAGAGGGGAACGGGTAGAATTGTCATATGCCGTCACAGAGATGGGGCTAGGCAGCCATTTTTCTTTGGGCACACCGCACAACTCTAGGGTCTTCGGTGGTAAAACATTGATCGAAGCCCCTGTGTCAACCAGGCATGCATCCATGGCCTTCTTACAGATGTTGACCGTGATGCTCAAAGCCATGCTTCTGGCTGCTGGCGGTGCTAGTTCCGATGTGTGAAATGTAATGGAGGGCTGATCCCCCTGAGGAACTAATAGTGCTGTAATCTTCTCTACCGGCACGTCCTCGTTGACCATCACCTTCTGCAAATATTCCATCAAGACTTCTTGGTGACTCTTCGATCTCTTGATCAGTTCATGTATGGAGATCCGTGCCGGTATTCGATCCAAATGTTTCAACAAATCATATTGAGTGCCTGGTGCACTCTCTTCATTGTGTGCTTCCTCTGACGGCTGTGATGGGCCGTCTCTAACCGTTGACTGAGGAAATACTTTGTTGAAAATTCTTCCACTTCGGAGTGCGTGTTCCTCAATCGTGGAGGATCCGGGCGACACCTTGAGTACCGCAGAGTTGGATGGTGTAGATGATGCGGAGGGTTGGTATGTAGGTGATGGCGTTGGGTTGGGTGGTGATGGCGCGGTGCGGATTAAAGGCCTGGATGGTTGGATGGTGGATGGGTATGTGGTTAAAGTAGATGAAGTGGGGAATGGCACGCGTAGTAGCGGTCTGGATGGTTGAATGGTGTCTGGGTAAGCGGTAGTGGTAGCGGGTGAAGTAGGAAATCGTACGCGTAATAATGGTCTGGATGGTAAGAGAGGTGCGTAGTTGGTTTGCGGGAGGTTATATGATGGTGGCGTAGGAGTGTGGGGCGTAATGGGCTTGAGGAAGGCGGGTGGTGGTAATGGGTTATTGGATGCGGGTGGCGGTATACGGGTGATGGTAATGGGTTGTGGCCTGGGTATGTGGATGGTACGGCGTGGTGGTCGTTCTGCGGTACTCGGAATATGACCCGTTGAATAAAGAGAGGAAGAGTCCTCTATTCTCCACTGTTGCCCACGGTCAGCCTCAAACTGGCTGTTTGTCAAGATAAGGGCAACTTGGTTTTGGTTCTGGTGCTCCGGGAGCGGGTTCTGCACTATGCCCATGTTGGGTGGTGGTGCTGCTTGTGCTGGTGGTCTTGCTTGCTGCTGCTGCTGTTGCTGTGGTCTTCTCGCCTTCAGGGCTGATATATACTTTTTCATCTCCTCCAAGTCTATGCCGCCCTGCTCGTTGAGATCATGAATATAATCTCTGAATTAGAAGCAGGTGTCAATGGTATGCCCAGGTTGCCTATGGAAATAGCAATACCTGGACATGTCGGCTTTTTGAGGCCAGACGACCTTTTCCCTTGGCAAAACCAAGGCATTAGCTGCCATCAAGGCACTGAAAATATCTTCCAAGGATTTTGGGAGGGCTGGGTATTCCGCCCTTTTCGGGCCTGGAGGTCTTCTCTGCTGATTATAGTCAGCAGGAGGAGGGACATTATGGTATGCCGGTGGTGCGCGCGGCTGGTACTGCTGCTGTTGCTGATATTGCTGTTGTTGGGGTTGCTGGTACTGTTGTTGCCGTTGCGACGGCTGCTGTAGCTGTTGCTGTTGCTGGTTCTGGTTCGGCTGCTGGGGCCGCTGATACTGTTGTTGATAATGGGGGTTCTGCTGCTGCCTGTACCCCTGCTGGTTCGGCTGCGGTGGCCTCTGGTACTGTTGCTGACTCCTCACAAACTGGGGCGAGTTATTGTTCATGCTACTAACCTGCTCATGAGAGAGCGTGCCCTCAGTAGTCGGACCTGTGCTGGGAGCATTTGGCACCGCAGGCTTCCGAGGTGGAGGCCTGCTAGGTCTGTGAGGATGAAAGACGCTAGAGAACGTAGCGTCCTTGAAGGCATTCTGGCAGTACCGTGCTCTTTCATAGAGCTCTGCCATGTTGGTCAGATTGTTCAAGGAGAGGACTAGTTTGAACTGGGGCGTGGCGTTGGAAATTAGCATCTTCACTTGTTCGGACTCGGACAAGTGATCCTTCACCTTCTCGGCCAAGCCCCGCCACCTGTCAGCAAAACTGACAAACTCCTCATCAGGTTTCATCTTTTCTGCTATGAGGTCAGTGAAGGACAGAGAGGGTGCAACTCTGTCTTGGTACCGTTGAATAAATTTCCGAAAGACGATACCGTAGTCCTCTACTTCGGAGGGTTCCAGGGAAAAGAACCACTCAAGGGCTGGTCCCTCTAGAGATCTCCTGAACAAAAAGGCCAACGACCTCTTGTCGTTCTGCCAGAAAGATGATTCGTACATAAACTCCTTCAAGTGTGTGAAGGGGTTACCAGTACCGTTGTACTTCCGGTACACTGGCATCTCAGAGGGTGGCAGGTGGAACACTGGCAGGCTCGGTAAATTGATCTCTGGTGCAGCTTTGACCCCCATCATCTTCTGGAGGTTGTTGAATTGTTCATCCATGCGCTCCATCTTGGCCAGCAACGCTTGCGTGGTCAGATCTGCCTGGGGAGGAGGTGGAGGTACTTGATAGGCCTGTTGCCTAGAGTACGTCGGACAGGGAGGACAGTAAAGAGGAGGTCCGACAGAGCTTCCGCCATGCCCGAGGGCATTTTGATAAGCAGGCGTTAGCGGTCTGGCCGGTTGCCTAGAGGATGAAAGTTACGGCCCAGCTGGCCGAGAAGTAATATGGAGGCCTTCTATGGCCTGATGGATGTAAGGAGGATGAAGAGGAGGTTGCTAAGGGACAACAGGGGGAGCCACAGGGTTCGGCTCAGCAGGCTGCATGGGTGCCTTCCCCTTTAGAATAGACTGGATTGCCTCGAACTACTGAGGGTCCAGACGGGAGGCAAGAACTCCCAAAGCGTTGACGAGATCCGAAGGATCAGAGGATGAGGGATCATTCTGATTCATGTCCCCCTCAAGATTGGGATTAGGAATCGCATATTCATGCGGGGGAAGATCAGGATATCGATCATGGGGATGAAAGAGAGGTGTCCGGACATTCCCATCTTGTCGATATGGAATGGGGACAGAATTACGGGAGGCATCAACATCTCTCCCGTTCTCATAGTTGTAGTCTAAATTGCGAGGGGCATTAGCATCTCCCTCGTAGTTGATGATGGCATCTTGAGCCATACTCATGTCCCTGCCTGATCGCAGCAGCATGATGTTAGATTCTTTTTTCAAAGATTTGACAAACAAGTTGCACAGACATTAATCAATCAAGTGGATGCTTAACGTGATTTTAAGATTCCTTGTTGAGTTATTTAGATTCAATTAAACCACAAATTCGCTCAGGGAAAGGATCCTAGTTTCAGTTCAATATCCATCGTTATTCTCTATGGCTTTCTCTCACAACGTTTATGGAATCTAACTGGGACTTCAACTGGTACAACCAGCCCGATGATCAAGGAGGAGTACCTTGATTTTGGGGACTTATGGAGGCCTCAACGTCAACTTCTCTAGTCTGATCAAGGGACCAACCCAATCAGAGAGAGTTGCTGTCGTCAAGTAGTGTGTTCCTAAGAAAAGGAGGGTATTCGCCTCAATTCGTATGACCTATGGCCTGGATGGCCTCTAATGCTTAATAATAATGGGTAGTAGCACTCAAGTCACAAAAATCTGAGAACTGGGGAAAAATTAAAAAACTATATGAATTGGGTCGAGTGTAGTCGACGCTATTCAAACAAAATCTTAATTTTTCGTAGAAACTCAGATTGCAGACATCAGAGAATGAAGACTGAAAGGCGTCTGGGTGTATTGACGCAGTTTGAAACGCGTCAGTGCTCCTAGACGCTTTTCAAGTCGCAGAAACAGTTTTGCAGGAGGAATTTCTGGGTTGATTCCTCCTTAAACAGGATATAAACAATAAATAATCAGTTCATGCAAAAAAAATTTAGTTCCAGATTTTAACAGGATGATTTTACTAACTAAACAACCAAGATTCCAATCAATCACACAACATTTTCATCACAAAAACAGCTTTCACAATTAATCAACGGGGAGGGCAAGATCTTGCCACAGGGGTGTGGACGTGGTGCACAAGGGAAATTAACTAAACTAAAACACTCACCAATTGGTGAGGACGTGTCGAGAGACACAAGTGGTGTACCGTGGGTGCCCGATTGATGATAGCAAGAACAAAAAACTAAAAGATGGCTAGACCAAGTCCCATCATGATCACCAAAAAAGTTGTGAGTGCTTAGAATGATCGTGTGATTAACATGAAAAAAACTATGTTGTTTAAGTGCAAAATAAAGCCTATAAAAACAGAAACTATGCGAAGTGATCGCCAGAAACTTTTAACTAAAAAGTTCCAAAAGAAAGTTTGATCGCCTACCTATTTAAACACGGAAGATATTGAGTCCTTAATTCCCCTCATCAATCGGCTGAAGAAAGAGAGCCCTTTCTTTGTTCTTTGTTCTTGCAGTTGAATTTGAAGTTGAGGATCGTCAAGAGATTCTTGTGACTTCATGCTTGATTTACTCCCTTTGATTCTCCTTTGCTCTGTTACAAGAAAATTGAAAGAGAAATGAAGAAACAATGATGAGAACTTTAAGTAGAAGCAATATCCATTCTAATCATGGTTTTAAACATGAAACTAAACAGCAAACTTACTTTTTTAATGGCTTTTGAAACCCCTTAATCAAATAGGTTTTGGAAAGAATGATGTTGTGATGTGTGTTGCATGAAGTGATGATGCAAGATTAATGAAAATGTAAATGAAAATGCAGAAATGAAAAACTTATGCCGAATTGGATGAAGCCTTGAATTGGATGAAGAATGGACGCCGACTTCTGGAAACAGCAGCGTTTCGGCGTTTGGACGTCATCGCTTCAATCTTCAATCACTAACTCTGATTCTAACTTCTCTCTTCTCTTTTTTTTTTTTCTTTTCAAGATGCAAGGTATTTATAGACCTTTTCTGCGTCCGCGGCTTTACATGGAAAAATTTGGGATTTATCCATCTTAGCCAACAGATAAATACAGATTAATTTATCTTTATCTGTAATTATCTAAAACGCGTCCAGAATGGCTGACGCCTTTCAGATTAATTAAGATAAGGATAAACATCCGAAAAACTTATCTTTATCTGTATTAGCTAAAATGCGTCTACATGTGTAGACGTCTTTTACACTAATTAAGATAAGGATAAACATCCGGAAGAGAAGTAGAAATAGCTTAGGAAACCTAAAATGCATCAACTCATACAGATGCCTTTTAGCTAATTAATTAACTGATTAAAATTCAAATTTAAACGTTAAAATAAGAATAAATTTTAAATGGCGTCCACACAGGTAGACGTCTTTTAGACTTCTTTATATTTTAACTGAAATTTGAGTTAAAACCAATTTAATTGATTAACTTAAACATGTCTGTTAAACCCGACACTCAAAAAGATCAATAAAAATTAATCAATGATTAAATATCAGACCATTATGAGGCATTATTATATGATATGAAATTTACTCGAAATGACGTCAAAATTAGCGTGTTTGAAGATGAAAGTTGCGGCCCAGCTGGCCGAGAAGTGATATGGAGGCCTTCCATGGCCTGATGAATGTAGGGAGGATGAAGAGGAGGTTGCTGAGGGATGGCAGGGGGAGCCACAGGGTTCGGCTCGGCAGGCTGCGTGGGTGCCTTCCCCTTCAGAATGGACTGGATCGCCTCGAACTGCTGAGGGTCCAGGCGGGAGGCAAGAACTCCCAAAGCATTGACGAGATCCGAAGGATCAGAGGACGAGGGATCATTCTGATTCATGTCTCCCTCGAAAATGGGATCGGGAATCGCATACTCATGCGGGGGAGGATCATAATATTGATTATGAGGATGAAAAAGAGGGGTTCGGACATTCCCATCATGTCGAACCGGAACGGGGACAGAATTACGGAAGGCATCAACATCTCTCCCACTCTCATAATCGTAATCCGAATCGCGAGGGGCATTGGCATCTCCCTCGTAGTTGACAATGGCATCTGGAGCCATACTCAAGTCCCTGCCCGGTCGGAGCATCATGATGTTAGATTCTTTTTCAAGGATTGGCAAACAAGTTGTACAGAGATTTAAACACACAAGTGGATGCTTAACGTGATTTTAAGATTCCTTGTTGAGTTATTTGAATTTAATTAAACCACAAATTCGCTCAAGGGACGGGATCTTAGTTTCAGTTCAATATCCACCGTTATGCTCTATGGCTTTCTCTCACAACGTTTATGGAATCTAATCGGGACTTCAACTGGTACAACCAGCCCGATGATCAAGGAGGAGTACCTTGATTTTGGGGACTTACGGAGGCCTCAACGCCAACTTCTCTAGTCTGATCAAGGGACCGACCCAATCAGAGAGAGTTGATGACGTCAAGTAGAGTGTTCCTAATAAAAGGAAGGTATTAGCCTCAATGCGTATGACCTGTAGCCTGGATGGCCTCTAATGCTTAATACATAATGGGTAATTAGCACACAGATCACAAAAATCTGAGAACTGAAGAAGAAATAAAAAATTGCTTGACTCGCGTCGAGATTAGTCGACGCTATTCAAACAAAATCTTAATTTTTTGCAGAAGCTCAGATTGCAGACAGCAGAGAAATAAGACTGAAAGGCGTCTGGGTATGACGACGCAGTTTGAAACGCGTCGCAGTTCCTAGACGCTTTTCAAGTCGCAGAAGCAGTTTTCCAGGAGGAATTTCTGGGTTGATTCCTCCTCAAACAGGATAAAAACAGTAAATAATCAGCTCATGCAAGATTTTTTTAGTTTCAGGTTTTAACAGGATGATTTTACCAACTAAACTACTAAGATATCAATCAATCACACAGCATTTCATCACAAAAAGCAGCTTTTCAACTAATCAACGGGGAGGGCAAGATCTTGCCACTAGGGTGTGCACGTAGTGCACGTGGGAAATTAACTAAACTAAAAACACTCACCAATTGGTGAGGACGTGTTGAGAGACACAAGTGGTGCACCGTGGGTGCCCGATTGATAATAGCAAGAACAAAAAGAACTAAAAGATGGCGAGACCAAGTCCCACCGTGATCTCCAAAAAAGCTGTGAGTGCTTAAAATGAGTATGTGATTATCATGAAAAATCTATGTTGTTTAAGTGTAAAATAAACCTATCAAAAAGAAACTAAGTGAAGTGATCGCCAGAAACTTTTGACTTAAAAGTTCCAAAAGAAAGAGTTTGATCGCCTACCTGTTTGAATGTAGGAGATGTTGAGCACTTGATTCCCCTCCTTTAGCCGGCTGAAGAAAGAGAGCCCTTCCTTTTCCTTTGTTCTTGCTGGGATTGCTGTTGAGGATAGTCCAGAGTTCTTGTGATTTGCTTGTTGATTTTCTTCCCTTTGATTCTTTCCAAGAAAAGAGAAATAGAAATAAAGAAATAACGATGAGAACTTAAGCAAAAGTAGTATCCATTCTAATCAGAGTTTTAAACATGCAACAAAACATAGAACTCACTTGTTAGGATGATCTTTGAAACCCCTTTATTAAATAGGTTTTGAAAATGATGCTAGTGTTGTGTGTTGTATGGAGTGATGTGATGAAGAATGTAGAATTAATGAAGATGTGAATATGCAGAAATGAATTGAAAAACTAATGCCGAGTGGATGAGCCCTTGAATTGGATAAAGAATGGATGAAGAAAGGACGTCGACTTCTGAAAACAGCAGCACTTCGGCGTTTGGACGTCGTTGCTTCGATCTTCAATTCGATATCGCCTCAATTCTAACTCTAATTCAACTCTGATTCTAACTTTTCTTTTTTTTTTACCTATTCAAGATGCAAGGTATGTATAGACTTCTTCTACGTCCACGAATTTACATGGAAAAATTTGGGATTTATCCATCTTAACCAACAGATAAATACATATTAATTTATCTTTATCTGTGATTATCTAAAACGCGTCAACCATAATAGACGCCTTTCAGATTGATTAAGATAAAGATAAACATCCGGGAAAAACTTATCTTTATCTGTATTAGCTAAAACGCGTCTACATGTATAGACGTCTTTTACACTAATTAAGATAAGGATAAACATCCGGAAGAGAAGTAGAAATAGCTTAGGAAACCTAAATTGCGTTGTGCCTTACAGACGCCTTTTAGCTAATTAATCAACTGATTAAAATTCAAATTTAAACGTTAGAATAAGAATAAACTCGAAATGGCGTCCACACAGGTAGACGTCTTTTAGCCTTCTTCATATTTCAACTGAAATTTGAGTTAAAATCAATTTAATTGATTAACTTAAACATGTCTGTTTGATCCGACACTTTAAAAGATCAATAAAAATTAATCAATGATTAAATATCAGACCATTATGAGGCATTATTATATGATATGAAATTTACTCGAAATGACGTCAAAATTAGCGTGTCTACAACGCCGAGAGTCTCCTAATGGGGATCAGAATCTCAATGACTTGCACTACAGCCTTGTGGATATCACAACAAACTGTAATACAATCAAAGAGCACCCAACTCATGGGACTTGCAACTCCTTGCAATATCTGATCATAGCTTATGTCCCCAAAGATTTAATAGCCTTGTGGATAGCACAACAAACCATTAATTCTGGTCTAAGCTAACCATCGTTACGCGACGACCATAGATTTGCATGCAACCCTTGTGGATAGCACAACAAAGCTACATGGTTCCTTTATCCTGATCATATAGGCATCTAATGCCATAGCCATAGTTTGTCCTCCCAATTAAGCATGCCTTGTGGATAGCACAACAAACCTGCCTAAAGTGATTCGAATCCTATGACTATAACGATGGTGGACCACGCGGTAAGTTCTTAACTACTCACGTTACAGCTTAGAGTTTATCTGAGGGTATTTAGATAACTTTTATCTTGGTCTCTCCTAGGTGATAGTATATAAATATATCGTATATATTTACTAAATACTATACATACTTTGATTCATAATCAAACATAAAACATTACATCTCATACATGTCATTAGTGTAGTCATGGATAGTACGGTGGGTTTGACTGGAGCCAACAGTCAAACGCACACACAATCTAACACAACAATTATATTAGATAACATGCAAACACATAGGCAAAGGATCTACATCTATTCGCCTTCCTGGTTGCAGCTGTAGATCGTCCTCGCTCCTTCCTCGGTTGCCTTGATCATATTACAATAAATTCTAGAATTTATAGATAAATTGAAGAGGGCCTTATGGCGAGTACAAGAGAGAGGGAGGTAGAAGTATCGGAGAATGAGAGAGGGAGAGATTCGTAGATCTCTATTTATTAACAATTTAATAAATATCCATCATCCATGAACCATACAATCCATTCATCACATGAATAATTAAATAAGTGCATATCCATGACCATGGTGTGTTTTAAACATCCCACATATGATTCAGCGCATTACATGGCTAAAATAAAAGAGTTTTTAAAATATATAATTTTGGCTTTCAAAAAGCTGGGATCCAATCAAAATTGGTATTTGAATTTCGAAAACACTTTTAATTAAATTTAATCATGCAATCAAATCAAAATTTTAAAGCAATAATCACACATCACGTGCACACACTTCAAATTAATAATTCCAGATTATTTCATGCAAATTAGAACAATTCTAATAATCCAACACTTAAATTAAACCCCATTAATAATCTAACAATTAGACTATTAATAATTAATCTAACTCTTAGACCAGTCCAACAAAGTTAATTAACAATTTAACATTTAAATTATTAATTAATACTAATTATTAATTAACTACTAATCTAACTATTAGATTAGTTAATTAATGTTAATTAGTAATTTAACACTTAAATTATTAATTAACACTAATTAATTAATAACAATAATCTAACAATTAGATTATTTAATTTAAAATTTATTATTAATTTAACACTTAAATTAACAATTAACCTTAATTAATTAATAATTACTAATCTAACAATTAGATGAGAAGATTAATGTTAATAATTAATTTAACCCATAAATTAATAACTAACAATTAATCATTAAAGACTTCCAATTTAACACTTAAATTAGTTATCTAAGTTAATTATTAATTTTACTCTTAAATTAATAATTAACTTACATATTAATTAACAATTAGTTGAAATCATAATTAGTAATCTAACTGTTAGACTAATAATTATTGATTACTAATTTAACCATTAAATTATTTTTATTAAAATTAATTATTAGTTTATTAAATTAACAATTAATATTAATCAATTAACAACTAAATGTTAATTAAAGTGATTCATAAATCATGAATAAGCCCATTTAAATAATATTGAATAATATTTTAAATTTTATAAAACAATTTTAATTTTAAATTAAAATTCAATCAGACTCAAATGGGTTAATAGGGGTTAATAAAATGATTTTAAATGGGGAAGCAAGGCCCAACCCTTTAGGGCCAAGCTGGTCCGGGCCCAATTGGGTCTGGGCTCGAGCCAAGCGCGCCTGGGCTCAGGCCCGGTCCGGCTAGGGGCCAAGCCCGGTCGGACCGGCCCGCCTGCCCCGAACCGCCAGTCTCCTTCCTCCGAAACCCTAACCTGCGTTTGCAGGTTTCAGGCGGCGGGAGGGGTTTTTGCCAGGGCCGGCGGCAGCGTCTCACGCCGATGGCTGGCAGCCCAGTTCCGACAGGCGATGGCTCCATCGTCGGTGAGCCTCCCGGCGCCGTCATCCCTTCCGGAGAAGCCCAACAAGGCCGGCCGAGACCCCTGGAAAAACCTGGTTTTCACAAAAGCAAAATGGGAAAAACGGATCCCCTTTAATCCTTTGACAGCCCCTCTGGCAACCTGTCTAGAGATAGCCATGATGCCCGCAACTTCCAGTTAAATTTTTCTAGCATCCTTTATGCTAGTTATTCAACTCTTTTGGGCATCAAGATCTCTGAAAACCCCCAGGTAGGAAACCCCATTCTTCATCGCATGAAGAACAAAGGAAAAACCCAAAAAAAATTCAATTTGCAGAATTAAATTAATCTAATTAATATTGTGTTCATCGTATGAACATTAATCCAGCAAATATTCGAATTTGAGAATGGAATAATACATGAAATATTAATTTCGGAGACCGAAATGGGACGAGAAACAGCGAACCTAGCTCTGATACCACAGTTGGGTTCTCCGGTTTCTCCAGATCTCACGCGCAGCGGAAAATAAAATAAAAATGGAGATCCGTTCCCATTTCGGAAACTAAAAATTACGATTATCGGATAATCAATTCTCACCGTGTGGGGATTCGAATCCGCAACCGTTCGGTTCCGTCGGTGCGACATCGTAAGCCGCGCAAGCACCCGGCCTCTAGCGAAGTCCACGTGATCCTCCTCGCGACGGATATCCTCACGTTCCTCGTTTTTCGCAGCCTACGAAACCTCAACCGGTCGCCGCAACGCGCGGACGATTTCCTGTCGAACGGGAGTCGGAGAAGTGGCGGAGCAGATCTGGATATGTCTGGGATGACAGAGAGAGAGAGAAACAGAGGAGGGGCAGCTAGGGTTAGCAATAGCTTGTCCTGCTCAGCCCGTTTGCTATATTTTATACTAAAAACTCCCGGTTTGTATAAAACCCACTTATTTATCCATCACCTTAAAAATCATTTGCGTGTGACCCTCTAGGCCCAATTACCAGTCCGGTTAATAGCCCAATAAGCCCAGTGACTCCTCACTGGCTTTATTAATCAATTAATAACCCTTTATTAATTAATTAATCAATCGAATCGATGTTGCACATCGAATTCGATCGGGTATCGGAGTTAAGTAACCCACTCTTGGAACCTTTCCGCCGACAGTTACCACGTGGATATAATCCTTCATTCGTACAATGCTCTCGAGTCAACTCAGGGTATGGCGTACTGTCAAACCCTAACCGGTCGACTCACTTGGATTGGATGCCACTGATAAATATTGAAAAACTCCTTTCCCGATATTATCGTCCGCCCTGGCCAGGGACTTCTGTGCATCCTTCCTAGAACATTCTCTCTTTAAGTACCAAGAGCGAATGATTCCTTATTGACACACAGTTCCCTTCGACGGTATTTCGCTGTACCGAATCCTTGGCATTTTAGAATCTCGTGGTTTTGATTTGTAAACCAAGGTCAAAGCACATAAGTCCACCGACAAAGTGTCCTTGGTGTCTCAGGTTCGAGGACCATCCACGCAACTGCGACAATAGAATCAAGCTGGTTGACAGTGAGGTACAATGCCATCCAGCGATTCAGTTGGATTAGTTTAGTGAACTCATTCTCCAATGAGAACCTACAGATTCGCCTTAGTGTCTCCACACAAGTGACTTATGAGATCAGTCACCCTCATCATATGAGCAGGAGTAATCTGTACTAGTCGAACCGGATATCCAATGTCCTTCTCGGATATCCTCCGACTAAGAACGATTAAGAATATGTGTGTTTAAGTGATCAGTCTCATTAGTATGATCTCATCATAATCTGATCACTATAGCACATATTCACGGACTTCATTATGAAACGATAATTAATGTGATTTACACATAATGAATATTATGCCATTATATTAATAAATGAATGAGATTTACATAGTCAGATTAGCTTGTAGGCCATCCCGTTATTACTCCCAGCTAAGCATGCTTAACTACGGAGTTCTTTACAAGAATTGAGTTAATACTCGAAGCGGCACCTAGATGTTCGGAGATACAATTTCGCTATATCAGAGGGGTGTTAAATTCTATCCCCATAATATAAGTGACATCTTTGTCGCGATGTTACCTAACCTTTAACTAGTTCACCAGGCAGGTGGGACACTAGAGATGGCCCCCACAGGTTCAATAAGTGGCTCCCACCAAGTAATTTGACGCTATGGCGTCACATATCACCATCCCACATGTAGTGCTCTTATGATGTATCAATTTGTCCTCTGCGGCTCTTAACTCCCATACTTCCGACTAGTTCGTACCTCTGATACCATTCTGTAACACCCTGTACTCCAACCATCAAGGGATTGTCCACTTTGACCTAAAGGTCTCATGGTTTCGTCTTTTTAGAGGCAATTAACTCTAGAGCGGGGACTTTCCAAGAGGTCATTTATCTCGTTACTACTCCTGGATAAGCACGTTTAACTACAAAGTTACTTAGTAGAACTGAACCAATACTCGAAAAGGTGGTTCAATGTTTGGAGATACAACTGAGCCATATTTGAGGGGTGTTATATAGATGATACATATTCTTTTATTTATGTTGAATTTGTTAGAACTAAAGATAGTTGTTTGATTCAGAATACTAGACCCTTAACTATTACTATTGCTACTAGTGAAGAAGTGATTACATAGTCCATACTGTCAAATTTAAATGTTCAGATTAAGGTTAGATGTATCCCATTGTCAGCCTATGTCATTAGGATGGCAGCCTTTAATGTTATTTTAGGCATGAACTAGTTGGAGGAGTATTTTACTATATTGGATTGTTATGAGAAAAGAGTAGTGTTTCAAATTCCTGGAGAATAAGAATTTATTTTCAATGTCCTAGGAGGAAGTATGGGAAGGTGTTGGTATCTACATTAAAGGCTACCAAGTAGATTAATCAAGGTTGTAAGGCTTATTTAGTTAGTGCAATATCAGTTGGTAGTGTTGGGAAGATAATTTTAGACATAGATCAGAGAATTTTTAGATGTATTTTTAGAGGACCTACCAGGTTTACCATTAGTTAGAGAGATTGATTTTACCTATATCTAAGGCACCCTATATAATGGTCCCTACAAAATTAACTGAATTAAAGAAGCAGTTGCAAGAACTTCTAGATGAAGGGTTTATTAGACCTAGTGTTTCACCTTGGGGTCCACCTTTTGTTTGTTAAAAAGAAGGATGGATATGTGATTAATTACATGCAATTACATCAGTTCACGATGAAAAACAAATATCCTCTACTAACAATTGATGATTTATCAACTAAGAGGAGCTAAGATATTTTCTAAATTGGATATGAGATTTCGATACCATCAGTTGAGAATCAAGAGTGAAAATATGATAAGATATGGACATTATGAGTTCTTGGTCATGCCATTTGGATTGACCAATGCACATGCTACTTTCATGGACCTGATGAATAGAGTTTTTAGGTCCTATTTGAATCAATTTGTCATGGTATTAATTGATAATGTGTTGATCTGCTCTCCTCATGAAGAAGCTCACAAAGAACACTTATGAATTGTTTTAAAAAAACTACGTAGATATTTAAATGAGTAGGATTGTTTTTAATACAGGTGGCCTGACAAGCATTAAATGAGAATATATTCTGGGCAGGACAAATGCACGCATACATGACAAATACTTCGTGAGCATGATAAATCGTATTTGTCATGCCCACGAAGCATTTGTCATACTTGAAAAATATTTATCAGCTCTACGTAATTGGGGACAAATTTTTGCACGTGACAAATATTTTACCGACTTGACAAATACTTTGTGGACATGACACATAGTATATATTTGTAGATATTTATGTGAGTAGGGCTGTTTTTTCTACAAGTGGCCTGACAAGCATTAAATGAGGATGTAGAATTCTGGGCAGGACAAATGCATGCATACATGACAAATACTTCGTGAGCATGATAAATAGTATTTGTCATGTTCACGAAGTATTTGTCACGCTTGAAAAGTATTTCTCATTTCTGTGCATGTGTATAGATTTGTAGGCATGATAACTATTTTTCATACGTGACAATTACTTTATGGGCGTGACAAATAGTACTTGTCATGCCCCCGAAACATGTTATGTTTGTATACATTTGTCATGCCCAGAGTTTTGCTCCTAAGGAAAATATTAATTAATTACTATTTAAATAGCATAAATTATAGGTTGATGTGTTTTAGGTTCCACTAGTCTCTGCCACAACGATTGCTATTTTAATTATGCTCATTAATTACGAAGGCACATATCGGTCATGCTAAGTCATGAAAATATTATCTATCTGCATGTTATATGTCCATAGTATGTAAGGATTTTTAGATGGTCCTTGAGACCTATCAAGTTTAGGGATATACCGGCCTAACCTTAATATTCATTTTTAACCCCTCAGAGTCTCTTATGTCTCAGATAGGTCCACATGCTAAGTTTGAAGTGGGAGGTTAGCTTAACTACAGCTAAATTTAAGTGATCAATATGGAAAAACATAAGGATGCCCTTCACTACCTTCATTGTATAGAGAGAGAGTGTGCAAAATCAGGGAGTAGGATCTCTCTACGTGTGTGTGCACTCGTGCGCATGCGAGCATAGCTACTTCTTCCTTGTTTGGCAAAAATAGTAGCAGTGGTGGGTGCAAGTGAGCGGCCGGATCTTGCTTACCATCGAAAGGCAAGGGAGGGAAACACAACGACAGTTTTGACATTACAATTTTTTCATATTTAATAAATAATGCAAAATATTCTTGTCATTTTAATTAGAATGTGAGAATGGAAGGTATATTCATAGAATATTCTGCATTTTATGTGATCCACCAATTCATGGATACATCTCTTGATGGTAAAAATCCTGGACTTTAAAAACTATGAAGATTGGGGCGGTCGATCCATAAACATGGTGCATTTGAAGAAACATATCAAAAAAATTGAGTTCTAAATATTTTAAGATGAATTTTATCGTATCCGATTTCATCCCAAAGGCGTATTTTAAAATGTGGCACCATCCGATTGGCCTCATGGGCGGTGGCTCTTCCTTCCGAGGGCCTTCTTCCACCTTGATATCTCCAGGGTCCTTAAGTTTGAAGGGACTCCTTATGAAATGGGGTGATAGGATGAAGATTTCTTTCTTCTTTTTTTTTTTTGGTAAAAGTAATAACCTAAGATCTTACTCAATTTGTTTGCAGAATAGGTTATTTGGAATTACTTATCCGGAATAACGTATACTAGAATAAGGAGTGCTTAGCTTTGATAGTTCTGTGGGACCTACTGACGGAATAGAAAGGATAAACAATTTTTGGGTCTAGGGTCGAATTGTTTATTCTCCTTATTCTAGTATAAGCAATTCTAACGCAGTATAAGCCATTCCGCCCATCAAACTAGGATTAACCTTATTCTACGAATAAGAGGCTTTATTCTTGTCCTATTCTCCAATCAAAGTGGCGTAGTCCATCCTAACCTTGTCCTAAAGTTATAGAGTAAGACTTGCTGCACTGAGGAGGACTGTACAAGCCATGTGACCTATACTGCCTCCCCCAGTGTCATCGATCTGTGTGATCGGACGACACTGCAGCATATTTTATTTATTTATTTATTTATTTGTTTTATTTGTTTTATTTTTTTGATACGTCAGATCAAAAATTTGAAGATACATCTAAGTAGCTCGGATCTTCCCCATCCCGGTTATATAGTTTTTCAATATATATATATATATATATTTATTTATTTATATATTTATTTATTTATTGTACAGAAATGGAGGTGGATACTAAAAGTTTTTTTAAAAAATATATATAGGTAGGTCGGAACCGACCCAAACTACTCGGATGTACTCTCAGATTTTTTGATCGAACGTCTCAAGAAAAATTCAAAAAAAAATAAAAAAATCAAACACTGCCCCCTCAGTGCAGTGAGTATTACTCAAAATTAAAAGGAGGTTTAAACGGGAGGAGGAGGCCGAAGGAAAATCCTAGGATGCCACACGCTTCTATAACTCTAACAGCATGAAATTTAACATCTGGAAGGAAAGTGATGACGTTTCCTAAATTTTCAAGTGGTGCTATGAAGCTTTCCAGGAGCTTCTTTATAACCTCTAGCTACTCGGGAAAATGAGAGACTTTGTCAAAATTTACTAGGATCGAAATACATTAGAGAGGAGTGGGCAAGTAACAAAAACATCTTGGTGGGCAGGTTGCTGGCTGTCTAATAGACTAGACGGATCGTCTTAACCCTGTAATAAGGTACTTTTGGGTGAGAAAAAAGATTCAAAATGGACTAAAAGTTAAAGTCTATTAATATAATAAGTTCAACTTAATTCACCGAATAGTCTAAAATACGGTGTGCATACTTGTGGTAGAAAATCCATAAATAAACCAAAGAAGAATAGTTCAAGAGTAACTAGAATAATCTGGATAATTATATATGGACAAGTCATGCACATTTTGTGATGAAAATACCACATTATATAAAGGATGTTTCCATGTTAGTTACTGTTGCATCCTAAACATCATATGTGCCATAATAGTGTATGCAATAATCTCTATACTCTCCTGATTAAAGATTGTCCAAAAAATACTAGTTCATCTTAAATTCAACTCTACTCCGGTTTACCTTTAACCTAAGAACAGCGAGTTGTTAAAATAGCGTCCTCTCTCATCCTCACCTTAGCCTTTAACTTTAACTCGATATTTCAGATATACCAATGATTATTACCATGAAAGTTTTATAAGCTTGCTTTTGCCCCTTTAAATGTGAAAATGGAATATGTTTACCACTGGGAAGCTAAAGGGCTTTAAGTTTACTGGCCTTTTTAATAGTAGTATTGTTGCAGATGGAGGTTTCTGGCATATCATACAAGTAATGTAGAGCATACCTAATAATACTTAGCATCAAGGTTTACGGACTTGGATATCCATATTGGATTGTATCTTTCAAGATACGAGTCAGATCCAACAATCCGACTTGGGCGGACCAAGTACGAGTCGCATGAGTCAAGCTAATAGATTTGTTAAAACTAATGAGTTTTAGTCATATTTTAGAACAATATATCCTATTAATTGATATAAAAATTAATTTTACTTATCAAATTGAAAAAACTCAATTTAAAATGACCCATGATACATGTACGAGTTGATACGACTCTGTTTGACTTGGTGTATACAAGAGAATTTGACTCGCCTAGATACGAGTCGACTCATACGAGTCTGTATGATCTGGTACGATATGGCAAATTATGCTTAACATGTACCATTGGTTAATATAGAATTTTTCCTTATATAAAAATATAAAATTTCGTTCAAAGGATGTGCTACTTGTTAGGAATTAGATTACTTTATTATAAGGAAAGAGAAAAATTCTGCAATTAGAAATTCATACACACTATGCATGTACCATTTAAGGAGTAATTGGGAAGGAGCAACAAAAAATATTAGGAGTCTACGATCTCTTGGCCCGTCGCGCCCGCAAATTCATGGCTATTGAAGTTATCTCCTATAAGGATTAGGGCGGACGACGAAGAACGCAGTGAAAATAAAGAACAAAATAAAACCCATCCGTTCCCGATCCATTTCAAACAAAACAAACAAAAAGGCAGTGATCAAACAACACCTTGTACGGAACTAGATCTTGATCATATCAGTTCTGTCGAGGCGCTGCTGCTAGCTTCAGAAGCATCTGGCCTTCATTGGTATCCATGCGATCCTCGCTTGACGGTTCGTCCTCGCTGCGTCGTCTGATCCGACATGTTTGCTAAGTTCTTTTCGCTACGGTGATGCCCGCAATAGATGAGCATAGTCCCATTCGATGATCGATGGGAAGCAGACGTGCACGACGGAGGCATACGAGGCACCAAGCAAAGAGAGAGAGGGGGGTGGCCATGTCAGGGAGAAGCCTGGAGCTTGGCCCAGGGCTTCCTCTTAGTGTTTATTTATATTAAGTTCGACAACTTTTCACAAAAGTCTCCTAAATTAATATAAAACTCACTTAAATACCATAAACTGAGAGTCTTTGTGTGTATGACCCTCCACGCCTAAGTACTAGTCTGATTTTTGCTCTAATAAGCTCAGTAACACTTTATTGGATTAAATTAATTAATTTAATATCTCATATTAATTAATCTTTCGATTTAATATCGCATATATTAATTGGTTAAACTTCTGATCAAGTTGGATGCTAAGCAACACCGGTTGACGTCGAAGGATAATGGGGTTCAACAACTCATTCAAGGAACCTATCTATCAACATCTATGTGGCTATAATCTTTCATTTGTACAATACTCCTGAGTCAATCTAGGGCATGTCCAACTATTAAACTCTAGATGGTCAACTCATTTGGATTAGATATCGCTATATAATGTCAAAAAATTCTTTTTCTAATATTGTGTCCGTTCCGGTAAGGTACTCCCGCGTGTATCAGTCTTAAAGTATTCTCTCTCTAATTACAGACAATGAATGATCATAATAAACTTGAATAATTATGACTCCATGGTTAGAGGTCTATGAGCTAAGGTCGAAGCTCAAAAGTTCACTGACAAGATGTCTTTAATGTCTCATGTCCAAAGACCAATAACGTTACTGTGACGATGAATAAAGCTGGTTGATAGTTAGGTGAATTTACCATTTAGCGATTCATGTTTGATCAATTTAGTGAACTTATTCCCCAATGAGTACTTATATGCTTGCCATAGTGTCCCTACACATGTGACTATGAGACCAGTCACCCTCATCACATGAGCAAGCACAACGTACGAATCTATGCATATCTAAGATGTTCCGTCTCTGATATCCTGTGATTGGGAACAATTATGAATTATAGTTACAAATATTAGTCTCATTATCACAATCTAATTGTAATCTAATATTCACCTCAAAATTCTAAGGACTTCATTGTGCGCAATAAGTTAATCGTCAATCATCATAATAAACTGATTATCATTTGTGAGTGAACGAGAATACATATAGGTGCTATATGATTGGCTTTGAGGACACCTATTTTTAAAATTATCCCACTTGGACTAAAGTCAATCACCCTCCTGTTTGATCTCCATCAAGCTAAAGTGATGCTTATTAATAGTCTAAGACTAAGGCTTAGTTAGTAGATCTACTATATCATCTAAAGATGGAACCCTTTCCATTATATTATCTCCTCTTAAAATTATGTCTCTAATCATGAGAAGGTGCCTCAGAATGTTTTACAAATTCTGATGAGACAACGACTCTTTCAGTTATTCAATTGCTCCCACTATTGTTCCACAACAATGGATCAGAGGCGTTCAGAACACATTTTATCCATCTACCAAGAACACATTCTTTCGTAGATTTACTTGATACTTACTGGTAGCACTTAGAGTACGTTTTATATCAGGTCTTGGATTTGGTCAAATCAAACATCCTCTTCTGATCTATCATCATAAATCTGTATTGACAATGTCAGGACTGAGGTTTCGGGTTCTGTATTCGGGTCGGGTTCGGGCTGGATCCCCTGGTTTCGACCCTGAGGGGTCTTGAGATTTCTGACTGAATGACGTCTGCACTGCTCGACGTCTTTCAAAAGACGTCTGTCTATGTAGACGCCATTTAAGTCTGCTTTCTGTTGTGCCACGTGTGCGCCACGTGGGCGGGTTTCGGGCCGCGAGAGTACGGCCCCTGTCACATCGTCTGAACGGCGTCCATGTTGGTCGACGCGATTCAGACTGTGACCCTGCCGTGTCAGTGTGCGGCGCCAGAGCGTTGTCAGTACGGCCTGTCCTATCGTCTGAACGGCGTCCGTGGTGAGCGACGCGTTTCAGAGCACTCTCAGTACGGCCCGTTCTGTCAGACTGATTGGCGTCTGCTTCGATCGACGCGTTTTAGCTAGATTCAGATTGACCCCGCGAGCCTCCCCTTCTTTCCCTCATTCTCGCCTCCACCTTCTCTCTCTTCACCCTCTCCGCTCCCTCCGCCCTCCTCCCTCCCTTCCCTCCTCTTCTTCCTCTTCCATCACTCCAACACCTCCCTACCTCTCACCTCTACCTCCACCACTTCCTTCGCGGCGTTCCATTCTCCGGACGGCGGCCGACGTCCAGGCGGAGTGGCGGCGTCCTCGAGGGTACCGGCGGCGGTCTGCGGTGCAGCGGGTCGGCGGCACGGAGCTTGGAGGAGTTCAAGAACCGGTAGGGGGACGAACCTTGCATGGACTGTGAATGTGTTGCTCGTGATTTCCTTAGCGTGGCATGTTATGTTTTGGGTTAGAATGAGCATGTTTAGGGGGTTTTCTTGTGAGAAAGGCCGTGCTCGTGAGCGTGGATTTGTAGCATGCTGAAAGTAGTTGATTTCCCTATCTTTCCCCTTCTGTTTTGGGGCATTTTCGGGGTGTTTGGGGTTAAAGGAGAAACCCTCGGGTTGAACCAGGGAACCAGATTTCTGGCGCTAAACGGCGTCGTGCCTGGTCGACGCCTTTTAGAAGGACGTCAGGGCAGTACGACGTCTTTTAGGGCGAAAACCTCCCTGTTCGAGGTTTCACGAGTTAGGGGTTCTGGCGCTAAATGACGTCATGAATGGACGACGCCTTTCAGAAGGACGTCGGGCCATCATGACGCCATTTAGGCAGGAAATCACCCCGACTGAGGGCCTGCAAATCTGGAATTTCGGTGTGAATGGCGTCTGAGAGCTCGGACGCGTTTTAAACGGCGGCTTCCCAGGTGGACGCGTTTTAAGGAATAATCTGGCTTTAAATGAACCTGTTTGAGGAGCTTGAATGGCGTCGACCTAGGTCGACGCGATTCAAGACAGAACTGCATAAACCCTGGTTTTTAACATATGTTTCACTGTTGGGTGGTTCAAATGCATGCTTTAAGCTGTACGCTGAGACGGAGGTTTACTGTGCGAATGGAATCATGTTATATGTGTGTATGTGCTTATGCGAATATGGAATCGGAATAACTGTGGTTTACGTTTGTCACCATGGACCGATGGGGACAGGGTCATGGTGTCTGTGAGGCTTTGTGCCGTACCGGTGGGAGGAGGGGGTACATGTTGTGTTTTACCTTTGGCTGAGGGAAATAGGACCACCTTGAGCCCGTCGGGCCGGAGTAGCCAGCGCGCTATCCGAGGGGTTGCTGTTTGGTCTCAGCGGGTCGGGCTTTCCCTGTTTGTCGTGGCAGCTTCCGGCGCGTTTCTTGCTGTGGAGCTAGTTGTGGTACTGTTGGAGTTGTTTTACCCCTGTAGCCACTGGGCCTGATGTGACCTTTGATTAAGGTTACGAGTGGTACCCTTAGCCCTTTGGCCTGACGCAGCCCGGGAGGTTAGGGTTGTGGGTAGTTCCGGTAGCTTCGGCTTGACGGGGGTTCGCCGGTCCCCAGGGCCCTCCTGAAGCGCTGAGGCCTAGCGTGGAGGCAATCCGGTCGGTAGGATAGTAGTCTAGACTTCTTGTGTGCACACGTAGCTGGGCAGTGGTGGTACACTGGTCCCAGCTAGTCTTAGTTTGACTCACTGCCTCACCCTACAGTGCCTCGGAACACTGTAGGGGAGGACATGCGTGAGTAGTGGTGGTAGTGTTGTGAGGCGACATTTGACTTCGGTCGACAGTGTGGTTCAGTCGCTTTGTGGACTTTGGCTGTGAGACGTGACTCTGTGTTGGGTTCTTCGGGTTGCTTAGAACTGTTCCTGCTACACTGCTTATCGTACGTTTCATATTAGGTTGGGTGCTATGTTTACTGCTTTGTTTAATTGTCATATATCTGTGTTGTTGCACTTGTGGGTGTGTGAGTGGGAGGCAGGGGATCGGATGATCCCTACTGAGCCCAATTCTGGTGTGGCTCACTCCCTGCGGTTTCAGGTGTGGACCTCGTGGCGTTTGGCGGCGGGTGGTGTCTTCTTGGTGTGCGGACCAGTAGCTGTCTCAGTTCTGGGGTATGCCCCGATGTTGTTGTACTTTACTTCTGCCTGTACTTATTTAATTTGTTGGACCATGTAATTATTGTTGGACTATATACGGACATTGTTATCTTCCTTCCTGCGCACTTGCTACATCTTTGTAGTTCGTGTGATTGTTATATTTAGCCTTGTTTAACGCTTACTCCTCCAGACGTGTTGTGTAAGATTCGGGTGTGAACCCGTAGTTAATGGGCCGACATCCATTTAGTGATCGGGTCTCCGGTCATAGGATGGCGGGTCGTTACAGACAATATACATGATATTTCACCTAAATTTATCATAGAGAGATTGTGGTAACCATGATTTTACCGATGGTAACATTCCAACGTCATTCTCAATGATTAAGATGTTATCAACGTAAAGCAGGAGTAAAATAATTGCCTCCAATTAGCCTCCTTGTATATACACACAGTTCATATTCATTCTTAATGAATTCTTAAGATTTGATCACCAGATCAAATCTCTAATTCTAACTTTGTGAAGCTTCCAATGACCCTTAAACTAATCTACAAAGCTAGCATATCCTTTCAGGATACTTTTTGAATGTAAAACATTCAGGCTATATCATATATGTATCTTCCTCAATCATATTGAGAAGAGCTATTTTAACATCCATCTGCCATTTGTCATCATCGTGACAAGCAATTATAGCAAAAGAATTCTAATTTACTTAATTATGGCAAGAAGGATTCGTCATAGTCAACACTTTGACTTTGACGATAGCCTTTGGCCATTAATCTTGCCACATAAGTATCAACAATCCATCTGTAACGATCTTCCATTTGAAGATTTACTTACAACCGATGAGCACTATACCTTCAGGAAAGTCTACCAAGTTCCAAACTTGGTCGGTACACATGGACTAGTTGTCAGAATTTCTGGCCTCTTGCCATTGCTGAAGTCAGATCTACTAAAAGCCTCATCATAAGTCTTTAGATCATCATCCATATCTTAGAGTTCCTCCCCTTCTTCCATCTTTGATATGACATATCTATATGGCTATCTGAAGAACTCTAAAAGATCTACGTTAATCTTTAGCATGTGTTTCGACATGTTGCATAGGAAAAAGTTCATTCGAAGACCCATATTAATTTGTGTGTTTGGAACCTTTTCTAGTTCTGTCCAACTTCCACTGTCTTCTCTAAGGACATATTCAACTTCATGGAAGACAATTCTTTTAGCAATAAATCATTATTTTACTGTTAGATAAATCGAATAACATCCAAATATTATCTTTGGATATTATAGAAATTTATACTTCTCTATCCTTGATTCCAACTTTTTTAGATTATGCCTCTTCACAAGGATAGGATATTCCCTGACTTTAACATACTTAAAATCATGTTTCTTCCCTCTCCATATCTCATATGGATTCTTTCCTCTCCATATCTTGTATAGAGTGATTTGCACTTATCTACTTGAACCATATCCAAAATATAGGCATCTTATATTGATATATAAGCCTATAAGGAAATGAAAATTAGGCAAACTTATTATATACTGTACCATATCAAGTAAGGTGCGATCCATCTTTAAATACACCATACAATTTGTGGCATGGTATGAGAAATCAATGGGGAGAGGAGGCCATTATCTTAGAAGAATTGGGGGCATTAAGGGTTGAACGTGATTTGCTAGAAGCCAACATATCCATAATATACAGTTAACTCTGAAGTGGAACATAAAACTTTTTAGATTTGTGTTCCATAATGAACCGTGTGTATTTGAATGCCGTGTATGATGATATGAATGAGTTTCGTGACAACATTGCACATAACTCCCTGTTAGAGATTGAAGAAGATCCGCAACAAACATTTATAGGCATGCTCCAAACACTTAGAGAGGAGCATGGGAGAAGGTGTTCTAATGAATCTTCCACTTCACAAGGGGAATATGATCCTATGATTTCAAACCGAACTTTTTGGAATCCAGGAGAAGATCCGAAACTCATTGCCGTGTTATCACGGTACACCTCCGACCAACTCATTCAGTTGGTCTCTCGTGGCAAAACTCAGGAAGCCACTCCTTGGAAAACTCAGTTCCAGGGATCTTCTAGCAGACCCCAGACCCATGTCAATCAATCAATTCCATTTCCAATGGCTCCACCCAATTTTACCAACCAGATTACACCTCCTAGGCAGGAGGAATTCATCTACAAAAGTGAGGTTGAAACCTACATGGTAAGCTCATGGATAGAAACCTTACCCTGAGGCAACCCCATTCTCTTTCGAGCTACTGTAAGCTCCCTCCAGCCTACTTCCCACCAGGATTCAAGGTGCCTAAGTACAGGAAATACGATGGTAGCACTGATCCTCCTCACCACCTGTTAGGTTTCCTCATGGAATCCCACAATTGGCTCTATGATAGAGTCCTCCTTGTCCACCTCTTCCAGAAGCCTCTAGAAGGAGAGGCATTGAGATGGTTCTCTTCCTTACCCGCTACAAACCTTATCAAGTTTGATATGGTCTCAGAGAGATTCATTACCCACTTCAACCATATGACAACCTTACCTCCCACCCTTTTCGACTTTGTAATGGAGAAGATGAAGTCAGAGGAGGACTTCACACACTTTGCTAATACGTGGGGGGACATGGCCTCTAGGGCGGAAGTTACTATCCCCGAAGCTCAAGTTGTCATCATGTTGGTCAACAATGCTACCCCGCAGCTTTGGGCCATCCTCATGCTCAACGAACTTCAAACATTCGCTCAACTGTATAACCGAGCTCTGGTGGTCCAGTCTCATATTCGAGATTCCACTTTGCTACCTTTCTTTGAAAAAAGGAACAAGAACAAGAAAACCTTACAGACCCCTACTATAGAGGGAGTCACTATTAACGAACATGTGAGCATGTTAGGACAACCTTCTAGGTTACCCAACTCTCAACCCAGGTTAGATACTCAACCCAACCAGAAGCAATATTCAACAATCCCTCCTCCGACTAACTATAGTCATCCCATGCCCAAGCATGCATCATACCCACCTTTGTCAGAGTCATTAGCAGACATATTCCATGCCTTGCTAGCTTGCAATGCCATCCAGCTTCCACCAAAGTGCAAAGGTGCTCCACGCAGTACTGACACATCCAGGTACAGTCCATACCATAAGATCCCAGGGCACACAATCAATAACTGCTTCACCTTCAAAGATTGGGTGTATAACCTAAATGATGAGGGTAGGATCAACTAGGAGGATATGAAAGAGGCTATTGAGACCTTAAAAGCCAACAAAGAGCTGGGAATTGTAAGACCCTCTGCCCTCCCATCAGATATCACAAGATCCATCTAGTTCCCAACGGAAAGTGAACACCCTAGTAAAAAATCTAGAGCCGAGAGTGGTTCGTAGGGAGCAACATTGGGAATACAAAGAGTTCAGGTACAACACCGATTCCCCACTCAGATGGTTGAGGCTAGAAAGCCTGCGCCAGAAGTCTCTATAATCTTTCAAGATAAACCCCTGGTCTTGATACGACCTAGGGAGTAATCAACAATCACCAACCCAGTCACTCTGGTCCAAGTTCCCTCAATCTCAGTCAGAGAACATCCTCTGTCTTGTCTATCTTGGTCCCCACACCAAAGATGGGCCTAGTGACCCAATCCAACCCCATAAATCACCACTAAAATCAGATCAAGCAGTAGACCCAAGTCCGGTAGGTTTCACGTTGAGAAATCGCATCATTCCCCTAGCTTAACTCTTGGACTCACCAAAGAATCCAAATTTGGCCGGAGGGATTATTCAATCTGAGTATGACATCCTACAATATCTAGAAAAAACTTTTGCCAAGATTTCGGTCCTAGAGTTGATTCAAAGGTCTTCCATACATAGGGAGACATTGTACAATTTCCTCTAGCAAATCACGGTCAACGAAGATCTTCCTATCAGTGGAGTCACAAATGTCATCCTCTTAGTCACCCAGACACTTATGATATCCTTCTCAGATAAGGAACTAGCTTCCCCTGAATGTCGATCCCTTACTTTATGCCTAACTGCTACACTCAACGGTTACTCAGTAGACTCCATCCTATTAGATACCAGAGCTTCAATTAATGTTTGTCCACTAAAAACCCTAAAGAAGATAGGGATTGATCTAGAAAAGATCGAGTACACCTCCATGATGGTTTTGGCCTATGACAATTCTCAAAGGCCGGTCGATGGCAAGATCTTTCTTCAATTGGAAATTGGCCCAGTGGCTATGATCTTAGAATTCTACATTCTAGATGTCAAGCCTATATACAATTCCATTCTAGGGAGACCTTGGATGGATCAAACCTTGAGAGTGGCATCCACTAACCATCAGTGTTATAAGTTGCCGTACAATGGGAAGGTTGTCAAAGTTAAGAGCACCTCCTATGTTGAGTCTTTGGACTCAATATCTGATAGAATTGGGTGGCCTCAAAGCCAATCATTATACATTCTAGTTCGAAATATTACTAAAGGCAATCATTTCATTATATATAGTTCTCGCAAATTAACTATCGTAGTGAAGGTCCGTAGACAAATGTATAGAATATTGAATTATGATGAGATTATGATAGTGAGATCAATATTCTTAGTCACTTGTCTTAAACAGTTCTCGATCATAGGATATTTGAATTGGACATTAAATATCCGATAAGATCGACACAAGTTATTTTTCCTCATGTGATAAGGGTGAATGATCTCACATTCACTCGTGTGCTGACACTAAGACAAACTTGTGGATGCTCATTAGAGAATGAGTTCACTGAACAGATCTGAAATAGAATTCCTGGATGGTCATTATACCTATTAGTCAACCAGGGAATTCAATCGTTGCAGTAGCGCAGTTGGTTCTTTGACTTTTGTTACCAATGATACCTTGCTTATAGACTATTGTGACTTGATTATCTGCCTTGTGGATTTTGACTATTATGTTCATAATAGTCAGTCTCTCAGACACAGTAGAAAGCTTTCGAAGGTAATTGAGTGAACAACAGGGGATTACTCACTCGTGGTATATGATTGGAGAGTGAATGTCCTTGGATGTGTACACAGAAATCCCTGGTCATGGTCAACTGAAAGAGATGTCTTTCTAGAAGTTAACTGAGTACTAGAATCCATCTAAATAATACGATAATGGGTTTGACTATGAAACCATACCCTTGCGTTATTGGGATAACGGATGAGTGAAGGATTTTATTTGTGCGGTATCTGCAGACGGAAAGGTTCAAATAAAGGGAATATTATCTCTTATATCTTTTGGGATCATAAGGAAGTGTTTGGTGCCGTTCATGGTCAGAAGGTCAAGTGGATTAATCATCGGATGATAAACCACTTATTTATTGAATTAATTATTTAACATATGATGTTTAAATAATAATTAATAAATACTAAACTTTAGAATTAGTTCTAAGTTTAATGGGCCTGAAACCAGACGGGCCTGGAGCGTCACACACATAAAAGTTCTCGTAAGACGGTAAGAGATGTTAAATATTATATTTATCTGGGTTTTTGCGAAAAGTCGCAGGATAAACATGAATATTTAAATGGAGAATTATCCAAGGCCAAGCTCTTGGATAATCATGAGAATTAAACCTTGTGCTTATCTATATTTCTTATAAAAGGAGGCCAAGGGGAGCGGTGGTAGGTGGTTGAAAATGTACACAACACCTCTTGGGTTTTTCTCTCTCCGCTCTTTCTTTCCTCTCTCTCTCTTGAAGAAGACCTCTCTCTCTTCTACTTTTTGTCTGCATGGTGGATTTGAGATCGGGTCAAAGTACTCAAGCCAAGGAGGAAATCGCATATGCGTCGGGAGCTCGTGCGGATACCTCTGGAGATCGTGCGCATATGCAATTATCGAAACAATTGAATCCACGAGAGATTCAAAATCCCGCAAAGGTGAAGAACAATTCTTCCCGTTAATTTTGTTGTCTGTTTTACGATCCCAGCAACCCGATGCATTGAAATCGATATATATATATATTTCCACTGCGTTAGAACGATTCCTAACAGTATCAGCCGAACATATCCCGTCCATGATCACTTATGGAAAAGGGAAAGAGCCTATTCTTTCATCAGTCACTTCACATCCTAAGCCCTAAACTAGCATAGGTTGGCAGCTTATGAATAAGATGGGGTACAACTCAGGATTTGGGTTAGGCAAGGAGGAACAAGGAATTAGAGAACCTATTCCTGAAAATCAAACTATTGGGGGAGTCAAATTGGGTTACTCACCAACCAAACCAACCGAATGGCCAAGAAAGTGGACTCTTTTGGACCATTTTGTGAAGAAAAATCAAGAGTTACTCAGGGTGGATCACCTTAGAGATAAGTTGAAAGAAGAGAGCAAGGAGGCTTGAAAAGAAGATGAGGAAGACTTTGGCACAAGGCTACTGTTTCATAAACCAAACATCCCACAGGTAGGGGTATTTTTGGCCAAGGATGAACCGGTACTTGCCACGTTCATTCCTTTTCTATTCCACCCGCCTTCCTTTCCTATGCTCCCAGCACCGTCGTGGCACATTCCCCCGAATGTTTCACGTTTGTAGCTTGCGACCACCAAAAAAAGGGTTCCATTCCCATACCCAAGGGTGTGAAGTCACTATTGAGGAGCCTATGTATTGGGGCAATCACACCGTCACTGGGTCTTTGTCTCAAGGACCCACCCTTGTCCCTTCAGGGACAAGTCTGACCCGTTCTCCAAATCTTGTTCATAGTAGCTTAGGAATTTGGATTGCTTCTTCAGTGTCTAGGAATTGTAGGGATAAATAAGTTCCATCATTTCTAGTTTAGGAGTTAGCAAATAGGTGTAGATATTTGAAGGAGGTCGATGAATTTCTTTAGTTAGAGGTCATCTATGAGCCGCTAGAACCACTAGGAGTTGAATCTCGCAATGATGGTTTAGGAGTGTTTGAGCTTAATGAGGGTGAGCATGAAGAAGATGATGACTTGGCCAAACCATTTGTAAGTGGGATGAGGCGGTTTGATGAACCTTTGTTAGCCATCAACGAACCCACTAAAGAAGTCAACAGCGGAACCGAGCAGGATCCGAAGACAGTGCTGATCAGTGCGAAATTGAGTGAAGAGTAAGGGTCGTCCATCATAGTTATACTCAGATAATATCCTGATGGGTTTGCATGATCATACGAGGAGATGTCCGGGTTAAGCGCAGAATTAGTGGAACATCGGCTCGTCCTCAAGCCTGACGCCAAACCCATGAAGCAAAAGTTGAGACAACTACAACCTGAATAGCACTAAAGGTAAAAGAAGAGGTTGTCAAGTTACATAAGGCCAACTTCATCTGAATAGTACTCTATCCTAAGTGGGTGGTGAATATCATCCCTATAACGAACAAGGATAGAAGGGTTAGGGTCTGCATAGACTTTCGTAACCTTAACCAGGCTTGTCCAAAGGACGATTTCCCACTCCTCACATAGACTTGCTGGTCGATAATACCGATATGAAATGCTCTCCTTCATGGATAGATTTTCAAGGTATAATCAAATCCGACTGGCCGAAGAACATCAGGAGAAGACATCTTTCATAACCCCATAGGGAACCTATTGCTACATAGTCATGCCATTTGGGCTTAAGAACGGAGATGATGGCAATCTTTCACGATATAATCCACACCGATATAGAGGTTTATGTTGATGACATCTTAGTGAAGTCTAAGATGAGGAAAGGGCATGCTTAGATCCTTAGAGCCGTAATGCGAAGGTCGAGAGAGCACCAACTAAAAATGAACCTAAAGAAGTGTGTATTCGGTATTTCCTTTATAAAGTTTCTAGGATTCATAGTAAGTAGGCGAGGGATTGGTAGATCCAGACAAAATGAAGGCGATAGCAGAGAAGCCTCCTCCTAAGAATGTCCTTGAAGTAATGGGCTTTATTGGCCGTCTACAATTCATTAGACGGTTCATATCTCAACACTCGCTGAGGTGCAAACCCTTTTGGGACTTATTAAAAGGAGGGAAAAAAAATTGATTGGAGCTATAGGTGTCAAAAGGCCTTCGATGATTTGAAGAGCTATCTCCTCAACCCGCTAGTTCTTCTGGCTCCTATCCCAGGGCGGCCTTCACTAGTATATGTTTCCACCACTGAAGAATCAGCTGGAGTGGTATTGGCCTAACAGACAGTAAGAAGAGAGAAAGAGCAGTGTATTACCTCTCCAAGTTGTTCAATGATGCTGAAAGATGTTATACAGCTATGGAAAGGATATGTGTAGCTATCGTTAGGGTAGTGCATAAATTGAAGCTCTACTTCCTTGCCCACGAGGTCAAACTTCTAGCTAGAATGGACCCAATAAAATATTTGCTAGAGCAGACAATAGTAATGGATAGGCTGGTGCGATGGCATACTTTCTTGAACCAATTTGATATCACTTACGTGTATCAGAAGGCTATCAAGGGGCAACCAATTACTAAGCTCCTAGCCCACACCCATTGCCTAAATTTTCACCCATCGACGATGAGTTCCCAGATGAGGAGTCGAATGTGATGGTGGATGATAGTCCATCCAGAGTCTTCCACTTTGTTGGGGCACTTAACTCTCAAGGCAGTGGGGTAGGGGCGATCCTTGTATCTCCGGAAGGGGTAAGTATTCCGCATGCTTGCCAATTATCCTTCTCGATGAGAAACAATGTTGCAAAATATGAGGCCCTCATAGCTGGCTTAAAAATGACGTTGGCTCTTAAGGTCAAAGAACTGAGGATATTCTGGTTAATGGTCTAGGGATAACTAGTGTAAATTAATGAAAATCAACAAGTAGAGACTATTCCCTAAGAATAAATATTTATGCCATTTACATATAGTTTCAATTATTACAAGCCCAACATAAATTGGAACATAATGAATTAAAATTAATTAATAGATTATGTAGCCATTAATTTCAAGATACATATCCAAAAGACAAAATCCAAATATAAACTATACCATCTTTATCTCATTACATTGCTTGCCACCATGTATCCATTGTGCCACTTTGATATCATGACATATGAGATTTCACTAGCATCCATGAAGGGGCTCAGTCTCAAGAAGAGAGCTCGATAGGGATCCATGTCCAAAAGTGGTCTATGAAATATCTACCAAGTGAAACATTTATATACATATATCTCAATGTAAGATTGTACTCCATATATCAATATTTACAAGTTCATGAGTCATATACTATCTACTCAGTCCATAAACAGGACATCATTAACAAATCATCTATTCCAAGTTTACAGAACCAAGATGTTCATGGATCCTACCAAATCATTTTACATGAAGGCATCACAAAGAATTCATCGCACAATGTGCATCAATAGTTACCTAAACACAGAATGAATCACAGAGGTCATTCATAGTTTCTACTATTATGTCTATATCATATCTCATAGATCGATCTATTAAACAACTAATAAGTATGATCACTATATTTAAATCATCTATAAAGATGGCCCAAGGTCGAAAGAATCCATCATATATCATAAACATATAGCAAATCATATAATCATATATGTCTTCGTTTGTCTATTCACCTTTCCAAGGCGGTTTATGATCATATCAAATTCATTCAAATGACCCATTCCAGGGCTGATTCACAAGTTAACATAAGTGATAAAGATGATAAATCATATTTTTTTGTTAGTAGTTCGACTGTTGTTTATCTTAAGCTTGGGTGAGTTAAAAAAGGAGAGAGCAACTTAACCTTAATTAACCCCCTTCAAATCATTGAAATGGCTGTATATACATACACAGTGACACTCCTAGGATCTTTCATATTCTCATTGTACCTCCAAAAGTGTTATACTTTAAACCTAATTATATTTACAATGAAATATTTCGTTGGACATGATAATATATATTAACACTAAAGGGTATACCTGGAACAATATCACTAAATATGTAGATATACATGATAATATAATCATCATGTATATAGCACGGTATGATAGAATATGTGGTATATATGCATGTTTTTATCCCTCACATCATAGAGTAACCAAGAGGGAGAAAATGAAAGAAGTTAGGAGTCTACGATCTCTCGGCTCGTGGTGCCCATGAACTCATGACAGTAGGAGTTTCCTCCTCCCTTGCAATAAGGTGATTACGATTCTACTTGTTAATATAACCGTGCCATGTGCCTCAAAAAGTCCCTTCCACTTATGGGCTGGATAGAATAATGGTACAAGGCTCAGTTTATAGTAGCGCATACCTCAAGTCAAGCCGGATAGAAAGCCTCCCTCTAGGATAGAATAGTGGCCACGCGGACTCGTCGCACCATTCCAAAGGCCAAACTGGATAAAAAGCTTTTAGGGACTTGTGAGTTGTGGCTTCTTACGGATAGTGGCATTTAGTGCGAGAGAGAGAGAGAGAGAGAGAGAGAGAGAGAGAGAGAGAGAGAGAGAGAGAGAGAGAGAGAGAGAGAGAGAGAGAGAGAGAGAGAGAGAGAGAGAGAGAGACTATAAATATGGCAAGAGATCTTACACTTCCCTACCCCATAAACTCCCCAGCCACTAGCGCATGTACCAAAAAGGAGTTCGTAAATGAGGTGCTCATACTTGATGTCAGGTGCTGTCGCCCTCGTCCTGCTGCTGCAAGCCACCCTGCATGCACCGGCAATGGCAACGGCCTGTGTGAGATCAGAGCTGGCCCCATGCAAGGATGCTGTCTTAACAGGAGAGCCGTCCAAGGAGTGTTGCACCAAGCTAATGGAGCAGGAGCACTGCGGGTGTGAGTACATGAAAGAACCCTGGTTCAGGGCCATCTCTGAATCACCCAATGGCCACAAGATCGCCACCGCCTGCAGCCTTTCCTTCCCTAAATGTTGATCTGCATGCATGGTTAACTATCACCTGCTGTATAAGCTTCCATATATAGTATTGCTTGAATAAATGGAGGGGGTTCTTATCTACTTGTTTGGTGGGAGCTCCTTACCAAGTTCTTATCTATTCGATATTTTCATCTGCGTTACATTTACCGGGATGTGGATCAGTGCCGTAGTTTAAGAATGGAGGGAGTTTCCACGGAGCTGCAATGTGTTTTGTCTTTTTTATTTTATTGTTGATTTTTTTTTTTTTAGAACGTCCAGTAAAACATTAGATGGCACTTTTGGAATATTTGGCTCGGCCCCAACATGATTGTATATTTTTTTCGAAATAAAATTGTTTTTTAATCATATTAAAATCTAGGTAGATATTAAAAGTATTTTTTTTTTGAAAAGAAATATCTAATCCGACGGCAAATCCAAATTTTTTGGATGTACTTTCGAATTTTTTATCGATCGTCACAAAAGAAATAAAAAAATTCTAACAAAAATATAAAAATATCACTTGAATCCGAGGACACGAAGAAAGCAATATATGTCACGTGATCTGTACTGTGGACTCCATCAACCCGTGGACACCCGTAGGAGAGAAGATTCTGGAGACACTGTTTTAAACGTTAAACGGAAACACCGTAACTCTCGTAGGGTTACGTGGGCATCTTCCCTCACAAATACCTGCCAAGGCCACACGTATAAGTAATATTAAAATGGGATTTTTGCATATATACCTTGTAAAATGTCATATTAGTAATGATACTCCTAACTTCCACAAATTAGTTTTAATACTTCTGAAATCACAAAAATATTAGGGTTATACTTTTTCGTCAAAATATTTTTAAATCAAACCTAAAGATTTTTCTTGCATACCCGTAAATTTACTAATATTTAACATATGTATTCTTAAATTTAATGAAATTTTATATGTATCACTGATGCTTTTAAGATTTACGGAATTTTTGAGCATATTTACTTGGAATACATATGTTTTTGATGCAGGGATATAACCATGATATTTTTAAGATTTCAGGGTATTAAGAATAACATGTGAGAGTTAGGGATATATATAGATGCAAATACGGTGTTTATCTGCAAAAATCCATATTAAATTCATTGAGAATTGGAGTCCACGACAAAATATAAATATTCTCTATCGTATTATCCGTAAATTGGAAAGATAAATTATTCTTAATTAAAGAAAATTGGATAATGATTGGATTACAATGCACATGGGTTATGTATAAGTATGAATCATACATGAGATTACCTACAAATATTAAATCCTTAGGGGTTATTTGCGAAAACCCCAATTAAGTGTAGTTGATTTTCCAATACCAACCGCATTGTTAGATCAGATTACGGATTCAAATATGCCTATGCCTTACAATATGGCATAGGTTAAGACGCTTAAAAGATACATATTTTTGGCTATAGGAGGACATTATTTGTATGCCAATAATATCAGGTAAGGATAAGGATATACTTAGTTTTAAATCTAAATGTTTGATATTTATTTATTTTGGATATACTTAGTTTCAAATCCAAATGATTGATATTTATCTACTTAGCTTGCATTAAAATTAACTGTTAGATACATCATATATACTACTCTCGTTTTTTATCTGTTTATGAATAAATTTCTTATTCGTATACTTACCATGTTACATTTCTCAATGTCCATAGTATTTCTTAACCTCCTTTTTCAATTACGTGTTCTTTGGCATTCATATGTGGTTGCAACTACTTTGTACCAAGACAGAACATAATTTCACGTATCACAAACTAAACTTTCAGTTTAAAAGAACTAATAAAAGAAATCCGTACAAAAGGATACTGTAGCAATGAAGTCTATTCATTCAAAAATTAGAAAATAACTTAAAATAAAAAAAATTAAATATGGTTCTTCCGAAAACTAAATGCATGTGGCATTGCTATTCTCTAGTTGATTCCTCATAAAATCCTCTTATGCATATGCGACGCTTGTCAAGTTGATTATGGTTATTGTGAACCTTGTAAATGAAACAAAAAAATATTATATAACATTAGTAATACAAACTTTTAAAATTTTGAAATCATATTTTTCATCAAAAGTAATATACCTGATCAAGTGAATTAAGGTCGAAATGAGTGAAATGACATGGGGGATCTGATTCTATTCATAAGATATACCTTACAAGTAAACTACAAATGCTTAATTTCATAAAAATTGCATATATTATTATTTTTGCTTTCTCTAACTAAGGTAAATGTTTCACATCATACATTTGGAGAGAATGGTCACTTGCAGATGGTTAAGGTCAGCAGAGAATAGTAACATCTAAAAACTACAATATCAAATATAAAAAATCTTGGTCATGTAATATGTGAGAATTAAAGGTAAAAATATTATTATGTTTATATACTATAAATTTAGTGCAGAACTAACTAATAAATTTGTTAGTGCAGCTTCGACCTCATTTAGTGTAATATGCAAACAACGTAATGCAATTTTGAAAACTTCATCGAATGTAGTAGCCTTCACTACTATATTAGTTGCTTCACAACAAAGTCTACTATATGATAGTGTAATCGGCTCATGATCATCAATTTGTATTGCTTCAACTTGAGCATCAATGACTAGCCCTGATTTTGCAAATCTTGTCCACCTCTTTAGTATATATTGTTGTGGGATATCCTGTGTATCCATGACAGTGAAAATCTTTAAATTATGATAGCAAAAATATCCTATAGATCTAAACAATTGACAACTACACTTGACAACGCCCTCATGAATTTCAAATGTGACAATGTGCTTTGATTCTTCAAAACCAACTTTCCACACAGCCTAAGTAGACTTAAACGCATCCTCCTCAATTTTCTCATGACGATAACAAATCCCTTGATATGTCATAAACAACAACGATGACGAGTATTTGGCATATCTGTGCAATTGCACCACCAATAGCCAACTCTTGATAAGTAAGAATCACCTTTGGATGCTTATGATCCATTATCCTCATCCATGTTGCCATTACTAATGTAAATGGTGCCTCTATCTCATCTAATAAAAGTGCACCACCAAATGAAATGGTTTGATAATGATGATTAATACCTACAATTAGAACAAATGATAGGCCATACTTATTAGTTCCATATGTAAGATCAAAGCAAACAATATCACCAAAAAAATGATTATCCATCCTTGACCTAACATCGGACCAAAAGAAGTTTGTCAATTGACCCTTTGATTATGCTTGAATTGGATAATAGAAGGATGGATTTTTTTCTTGTTGTTGTTCAAGGTAATCGAGGACTATTTCTGCGTCACCCTTTTTTATATCTTTTTGACGCTGTGTTCAAAAGGTTTTTTGCATCTTTGGTGGTAAAACTAATGTTCCTACTTCCTCTAGCTTCAATGGCTAAATAGTTCATCATAAAATTTAATTTTACATCTGTTGCATGCATATTACTAAGCATTTGTCCTTGACCTTTGCTGACATTTCTGTGAAGCTTCAATATATGCCTTTTGTCTGGAGAAGTCATTTCATGATTTTGACTTACAATCACCTTTATGACTACCTATTGACCCCTTTTATCTTTCTTAATAGACATTTTTGCCTTAATGACCTATCCTCAATTCTTCTTTGTTATTGACTTTAATTTTAGCTTGATCAAATTTTGTTTCTCTAAACCTTCAAGTGAGCAACAATATAATGGCCAATAATTTCACTGATACATTGAGATTTGCAAGTCAAATTTTTTCGAATGCTAAAACCTATGTTAAATGCATACCAATTGTAAAAATGAAAAAAAGCTTCTTCGTGAGTTTCAAATTCCATATAAACACATAGACGAAGGTAGCCGTCCACATTAACTCTATTAGCATCATTATCCTTCTCTAGCGCATTATTTACATTATTTGTTTTCTCCTCTTCTTCTTCACCGGCAACATTATTCATTTTTTTAACTCCCACTAGAAGCATCATTGACATCATAATTAGTAAATATACAATTGAACAAGTTTTATACTTAACTAAAAGTACATTTCTTTCTCATTGGCTAGGCTAATTTACTAGCAGTATGATATAAAACATTTTTTTTCGGCGTAACTCAAAACTCTAACACAATAAGATGGTTTTTAATATTAAAATATGGCTTACCCGGTAGTCTGGGTCGATGCTGTAGCTTTGATATTTGAGAGGAAGGCTTTGCGAAAGATGAGGGCCACATGGTGTTGCTATAGATGCTTGAGATTAAAATTATGATTACCTGGCTTGGTTGATGTTGTAACTTAGGTATTTGAGAGGGAGGGTTTGAGAAAGATGAGGGATACGTGGTGTTGCTAGAGATGTTCGAGAAGAAGAAAATTCTTCCTACAGAGGCGGTGTGGTGACATTGTTGATCTTGATCAGACGGCAGCGCCCTTAGGGTGCATCTAAGTGGATGTACTGAGGGACGATATATATATACACACGATGTATCTAATTTAGATGCCCCCTCCAAAACTTACTTTTTCCATGGTTAAAAAAATAATAAAAATTATCAATAATATACATACATATATATATACTCACACGTACACACACGATGCATCTAATTTAGATGCGTCCCCTCTAAAATCTATTTTTCCATGTTTAAAAAAATAATAATTATTATCAATAATTTTTAAGTATTCATGTTAGAATATTTGGGGTTCCACCACACATAACGGAATTATCTGAAGAACGGGGTCGATGGAGGGATCCTCCTCGTGCAATGAAAGACAAAATAACAGGATCATCCTCGTTGCAAGGGAAGGTACCAAAGTCCCCCATGAAGCTCTATGCGGTATGATTCAGGGGCTATAGGTGGTATCCCAAGGGGAGAGAAAGATCGAGAGGAAAAACTTCTAGGGAGAGAGAGAGAGAGAGGAAGAGAGAGAACAATATTGACTACTGCTCTCATCTCTTGAACCGTAGATGTGGGTCTCTCATAGACACCACAACTCTGGATTTGGGCATGTTTGGAGATATTTTAAGGGCCTATAATAGACCTTAAGCAGCCTTTTTAACTCCATTTGGTTGGGGTTCTTGGAGGACTTTGTCTGCTAGAAGCGATCGCCTAGCTTGGAGTTTGAGGGCACTACTGATTGAGGTAGGTGGATCATCTAGATCAAGAAATATTTTCTATGAAAAATCTATATTATTTTGATGATTTCAAACTTCTCAGTTTGATTCCAAAATTTGATTTCTGTTTTGATGTAATTATTAACTCTTTTATTTTCAAATTTCGATTTGGATCCATATGGATTATAAATTATGATCTTTATCCGTTCCCTAATTCATATTGATCTGTTCTAAATCATTTCATCTTTGAATCTTTGATCTAAATATGTTCTATATTATATTTAATTATTTGTACATGTTTAATCATTTGAATCTGGTCCGAAACTTGTGAATTTAGTAAGATTTGAAGTGTAAACTATTTTATAACCTGAATTCGATCTATTATGAAACTTTTGTTTTATTCCATTCATTTCAATGATGAAATCATGATCTATTTTAGATCTAGTCTCAGATTGATTTAGTTTTATATTAATTTGATTACCTCATTTTTGTTTACCAAATTTGATGGCTCTTATTCATTAAATCCAATGTTCTATTCTATTGAAATTTGTACATATATGAAGAGCTGTAAATCAGAGAGTGACTCCTAAGGGATGTGTTTAGGCCATTTTATATAAGCAGTCATATGTTTAGTCAGGTCTGAAGGCAATAGGTTGGTAAATCCTAGATTGCCTTGCATGCTATTTGCATGTGACTTAGTATTTCAGAGGTGGGAGAGTGAGACTCCTTGGAGCTATAGTATACAAGAAGTCTACCGACAAGGTGTCCTTGGTGGCTCAGGTCCGAGGACCATCCACGCAACTGTGACAATAGAATCAAGCTGGTTGATAGTGAGGTACAATACCATCCAGCGATTCAGTCGGATCAGTTCAGTGAACTCATTCTCCAATGAGCACCTACAGATTCGCCTTAGTGTCTCCACACAAGTGACTTATGAGATCAGTCACCCTCATCATATGAGCAGGAGTAATCTGTACTAGTCTAACCGGATATCCGATGTCTTTCTCGGATATCCTTCGACTATGAACGATTAAGAATATGTGTGTTTAAGTGATTAGTCTCATTAGTATGATCTCATCATAATCTGATCACTATAGCACATATTCACGGACTTCATTATGAAACAATAATTAATGCGATTTACACATAATGAATATTATGCCATTATATTAATAAATGAATGAGATTTATATAGTCAGATTAGCTTGTAGGCCACCTAAAACTAACAATCTCCCACTTGGACTAAAGCCAATCACCTTTATACAATAAGCCTATAGACTCTAGGTGACGCTCAAACACAATTTGAACCAACGGCTTTGTCAGTGGATCTGCTACATTGTCGACGGATGGAACTCTTTCCACTACTACATCTCCTCTGGATATGATCTCTCTGATAAGGTGAAAGCGCCTCAGAATATGCTTCGATGTCTGATGAGACTGCGGTTCTTTCGCTTACGCAATGGCTCCATTGTTGTCGCACAACAGTGGAACAAGCTCAGAGATACTGGGAACTACGCCGAGGTCGGTGATGAATTTCTTCAACCACACTGCTTCCTTGGAGGCTTCAGCTACAGCGATGTACTCAGCTTCAGTCGTCAAATATGCAGTGGTTACTTGCTTGGAATTCTTCCAGCACACTGCGCCTCTGTTCAAAGTAAACACAAATCCAAATGTAGACTTGCTATCATCTGGATTTGATTGGAAACTCGAGTCAGTAAAGCCTAGCAGTTTTAAGTCACCTCCTCCATAGACAAGAAACATATCCTTAGTTCTTCTCAAATACTTAAGGATACATTTCACTGCCTTCCAGTACTCTTCGCCTGGATCAGCCTGAAATCTGCTCGTAACACTTAAAGCAAATGCAACATCAGGCCGTGTACATAACATGGCATACATGATAGATCCTATGGCAGAGGCATAGGGTATTTTACCCATGAATGCCCTCTCATTAGGAGTCTTAGGAGGCTGCTCCTTTGAGAGACTAATTCCATGTCTCATTGGTATGAGACCTCTCTTCGAATTTTCCATGCCAAACCTTTTGACTATGGTATCTATGTACAATGATTGAGTTATTCCAAGTATCCTCTTTGATCTATCTCTATAGATTTGTATTCCCAATACGTAGGATGCTTCTCCCAAATCCTTCATGGAGAAGTTTTTCGACAGCCATATCTTTACTGATGACATCATAGCTACATCATTCCCAATGAGTAGTATGTCATCTACGTAAATAACTAAGAAGGTGACTGCACTCCCACTGGTCTTCTTGTACACACAAGGCTCATCTTCATTCTTAATGAAGTCATAAGACTTGACAGCCTCGTCAAATCTTATGTTCCAGCTTCGGGAAGCCTGCTTCAGTCCATAAATAGACCTCTGAAGCTTGCATACTTTATCTGGAGATTCTTTGGATGTGAAGCCTTCCGGTTGTATCATATACACCTCTTCCTCAAGGTTACCATTGAGGAAGGCAGTCTTCATATCTATCTGCCAAATCTCATAATCAAAATGTGCAGTAATGGCAAGTAGAACTCTGATCGACTTTATCATGGCAACTAGTCAGAAAGTCTCGTCATAGTCAATTCCTTGTCTCTGACGATATCCCTTTGCCACCAACCTTGCCTTATAAGTGTCGATCCGTCCATCAGAACTGATCTTTCTCTTAAAGATTTACTTGTAACCGATGCGTACAATACCCTCGGGCAAGTCCTCCAAGTTCCAAACTTAGTTGGCGTACAAGGACTGGATTTCTGAGTTTACAACTTCTCGCCATTTCCCGGCTTCTGGGCCTTCTATGGCCTCCTGGTAGGTTTTAGGATTATCATCCTCATTATATTCTACCTTAGACTCACCTTCAGCGATATGTCCCACATATCGTTCGGGTAGTCTAGGTAATCTACCAGATCTACGAGGCTCATGTGTGTGTACTTGAACAGATTTAGGAACTGATATCTCATCTGATGATAATGCAGCTGTTTGGGGATCTGGAACCTCTTCCAGTACTATTTTACTCCCATTATCCTCCTAAAGAAGGTATTCCTCTTCCAGGAAGACAGCTTTCTTGGCGACAAACACCTTTTGTTCACTAGGATGGTAAAAATAGTATCCAAAGGTTTCCTTTGGATATCTCACAAAATTGCATTTATTAGTTCCTGATTTCAGCTTGTCTTGATCATGCCTCTTTATATGAGCAGGACAACCCCAAACTTTAACATGTTTAAATTATGGTTTCCTGCCTTTCCGTATCTTATGTGGAGTAGAGGCCACACACTTGCTGTGTACTCTACTCAGTAGGTATGCTGCTGACTCTAGAGCATACCCCCAGAGGGACACTGGTAATCCCGAAAAGCTCATCAAGGATCGCACCATGTCCAACAAGGTGCGATTCCTCCTTTCTGATACGCCATTCATCTATGGTGTATATGGAGGGGTTAGCTGAGAAAGGATACCATTATCCTTTAAGAATTGTGTGAAATTAGTACTCAAGTATTCTCCTCCTCGATCTGATCGAAGAGCTTTAATACTATTTCCTAACTGCTTCTCTACCTTATTCTTGAACTCCTTGAACTTCTCAAATGCTTCTGACTTGTACTTCATTAAGTACACATAGCCGAATCTTGAGAAGTTATCGGTGAACGTGATGAAGTATGAGTAGCCACCTTTGGCTTGGGTAGACATGGGACCACATACATCCGAATGTATTAGTTCTAGAATGTCCTTGGCACGTTCTCCATGTCCAATAAATGGAGATTTTGCCATCTTTCCCATAAGGCAGGATTCGCATGTCGCAAACGATTCATAATCGAATGCTGTTAAGTAACCATGCTTGTGCAACTTTTGCAACCTGCTTTCGCCAATGTGCCCAAGTCTACAATGCCACATACAGGCTTGGTTCACACAATTTTTGCTCTTCTTAAGAGCATTATCAATTTGAAGATTGTAATAAGAAACATCCAAAAGATATAGTCCGTTGACTAAAGATGCCGAAGTTATCGATTTATTACCATAATAAAGTGAACAACTTCTATTCTCAATAGTCAACCTATATCCTATGATGTCCAAACAAAATACTGATATGATGTTCTTTATTATGCTAGGAATATAATAACAATCTTTTAATAGTAAGACGTCTCCTGATGGAAGCCTGAGGTTTGCTGTCCCAACAGCAATCGCCGCAACTTTTGCGCCATTTCCTAGCCTCAATTCCACCTCATCTTGTCTCAGCTTGCGCTTACTTGTCAGCATCTGCACATCATGACAGATATGAGAAGCACATCCGGTATCTAATACCCAATATGTGGAATCTCTAACTGATAAGTTGATATCTATCATATAGATATCTGAAGCTTCAGATAACTTCATTTTTCCATGAGCTTTATCGTTAAGGAACTCCTTGTAGTTCCTCTTCCAGTGACTATACTGCTTATAGCAGAAGCAGTCACCCTTTGCTACTCTTTCGTCTTCGTCCTTCGATCTTTTATCGTTAGCTATCATCTCTGCTTCAAGGGCATCCAATGCTGATTCGGTAGGAGGATCAGCTCCAGGGACAAAGTCAATGTGTTCAGATCTGAAGACATTCTTCAGGTTTTTTAACCAATCCGAGTAGATCAGATAAGTCAAAAGGGCATCAAGTATGCCACAGAGTGGGTTATTCGACGACATAATTCCCTACAGGAGATAAGTAAAATCTATTTAGCAGCTGTTCAATTATTAAAAATAAAACAAGACATGGTATTTTGTTCAAGTTTAACTCCCACTAATTCTCGACGGACTGTATAACCCTTAGTTATATAGAATGGGAGACGCCTGTGAGTGCTTAAAATGAGTGTGTGATTATCATGAAAAATCTATGTTGTTTAAGTGCAAAATAAACCTATCAAAAAGAAACTAAGTGAAGTGATCGCCAGAAACTTTTGACTTAAAAGTTCCAAAAGAAAGAGTTTGATCGCCTACCTGTTTGAATGTGGGAGATGTTGAGCTCTTGATTCCCCTCCTTCAGCCGGCTGAAGAAAGAGAGCCCTTCCTTTTCCTTTGTTCTTGCTGGGATTGCTGTTGAGGATCGTCCAGAGTTCTTGTGATTTGCTTGTTGATTTCCTTCCCTTTGATTCTTTCCAAGAAAAGAGAAATAGAAATGAAGAAACAACGATGAGAACTTAAGCAAAAGTAGTATCCATTCTAATCAGAGTTTTAAACATGCAACTAAACAGAGAACTCACTTGTTAGGATGGTCTTTGAAACTCCTTTATTAAATAGGGTTTGAAAATGATGCTTGTGTTGTGTGTTGCATAGAGTGATCTGATGAAGAATGTAGAATTAATGAAGATGTGAATATGCAGAAATGAATTGAAAAACTTATGCCGAGTGGATGAAGCCTTGAATTGGATGAAGAATAGATGAAGAAAGGATGCCGACTTCTGGAAACAGCAGCACTTCGGCGTTTGGACGTCGTTGCTTCAATCTTCAATTCGATATCACCTCAATTCGAACTCTAATTCAACTCTGATTCTAACTTTTTTTTTTTTTTTTACCCATTCAAGATGCAAGGTATTTATAGACCTCTTCTGCGTCCGCGAATTTACATGAAAAAATTTAGGATTTATCCATCTTAACCAACAGATAAATACAAATTAATTCATCTTTATCTGTGATTATTTAAAACGCGTCAACCATAATAGACGCCTTTCAGATTGATTAAGATAAAGATAAACATCCGGGAAAAACTTATCTTTATCTGTATTAGCTAAAACGCGTCTACATGTATAGACGTCTTTTACACTAATTAAGATAAAGATAAACATCCGGAAGAGAAGTAGAAATAGCTTAGGAAACCTAAATTGCGTCGTGCCTTACAGACGCCTTTTAGCTAATTAATCAACTGATTAAAATTCAAATTTAAACGTTAGAATAAGAATAAACTCTAAATGGCGTCCACACAGGTAGACGTCTTTAGCCTTCTTCATATTTCAACTGAAATTTGAGTTAAAATCAATTTAATTGATTAACTTAAACATGTTTGTTTGATCCGACACTTTAAAAGATCAATAAAAATTAATCAATGATTAAATATCAGACCATTATGAGACATTATTATATGATATGAAATTTACTCGAAATGACGTCAAAATTAGCGTGTCTACAGCTGCCTCACCTTGACATCGTCTTTGCAAGGGAGTGAAATGAAATAGAATGTACTGAAAAGGTGATGCCAAGGTGTGATGAGACACGCTCTTAACATCACATGATTGGAATTTTTCTCGAAATCATCAACAAAGATAGCTCAAGGAGATCAATGGAATCAATCATGTCTGGATGAGGTAGACAAGAAAATAAAATAAGGTCGATCAACCTCCTCAGAGTGGGAAGTACCCCAGGTCGTAGACACTGTAGGTTTCATCATGGGGAGCGTTTGCCAGCCAATGTGGACGTGCTGCAGCCACGATGGATCTTAAAAGAAAACAAGAAACATTAGATAAGGAGTCCAAGAAAGGATAGAATTACAAGGATATCTCAAGCGAACCTCAAAGATAATCAAGATACTCAATTCAGAATGTAATATTTCATATCATGTTGAAATTATTTGATCAAAGGTCTGAAACTTAATCAATAATTAATCCTTATCACAATGATTTCAAAGTCCTACATGATGCATGCTGGGCTAAAAGAAAAATATAAAGTCAAATAAAATATAAATTAATCAAGGATAATATTGTTAAATTGTTATTAATGAGTCAAGACACCAACTTTTGTAATCCAGTGCTAAGCCGAAGCTCGTTTATCCACGCACCGTTTCACAAAAGATGGAACCATCATCTTCACTAATTAACAATCAAACGGCCTATCCGTGCGATTAAGAATTCTCTGGAATTATCACTGTTTTTGTTGTAGGGGAACTCAAATTCCAGTTTCATCAAAACCACAAGGTCTTTGATATGCTCTAATAAATACTTATCATATAGTAATGCAGATTAACTACATGAAATAATACAAGGGTAGAAATAACCGTCTTTTTAGCCACGGTCGGGACTTCATAAACTCCAATAGTGAGATCTTCTTGACATTTTCAGCTCTACTCAGGTTTTTCTTGAATTTCCTGCAATCAAAATCATTAATAATTCCAAACAAATATCAAAAGCCATAGAATTTCGAGTGAATGACAGAAAGGCTGAAACGCGTCATGTCGAGCAGACGCCATTCAATGTTAAAACGCATCGCTTATCCTCGACGCCTTTTACTCACAGAAACAGGTTCTTCTATTCGAATTCCAACTCTACCAATGCACATCCCTTTTCCAATTCGGAAAAGTCTTCCTAGGATCGCAATTCCTTCTATATAAACACCATTAAGTCGTTCCCAAGCAATCCTACCATAATCCAAAGATTCTAGGTTGAGTTTTCTTCAAGGTTTCAAGGTTTTCCAAAGGTTTCCAAGCTTCCAAGCTTCAAGAAGGAAGAACTCCGAAAAAGAGGATGAGTTCTTCAAACAAGAAGATGAAGATGTCGCTGGAAAAGATTTCAGACGTGGAGAATCACCTCATCGGAAGGGATCCCAATCTTCAAGTAAGTTAAATCAACTTCCTTCTTCTTGTTCTTCATGTTCTTCAATTGATCTTGTTCTTCAAACTCTTCAATCCTTCCTTTTGTTTTCAGAATTACCCCATGTTTCCTGGCCCAAGGAAATTCACCTCTCTCCCTTGGGTTCGTAAACTTGCAAAAAGTGTTAAGCTTTCCATGCAAGTTTTCATCTCCAAGTGGAATATTCAACGACTGGTGGTGCTTGCCAAACACTACAAGAGTTCGAATGTAGATTGGGAGGCTATGGGTGCTTTGATCGAATGGTGGCATCCCCAAACTCATAAGTTCTTCTTCCAAGACTTTGAGTGCACTATCCTTTTGGGGGAGGCGGAGCTTCTATTGGGTATCCCAAAGACCAAAGATAAGATGGCTTTAACAAGAGAGAAAATTACCGGTCAACAATTGTTGACATCAATCATGAAGGATCCTTTAGAAGCTAAAGGATGCCTTACCAAAAAGGGGATCAATCTTGCAAAGCTTGCTGAGTGGACTCTATACGAAATTGATGATCTAAGGGAGGACGAAGCGGAGGATGTGACGAAAGCTTTCGTTACATGCCTTGCCGGTGCTCTATTCTTCCCTGCGCAGGACAACATCTTAGAAGATGATCAGGTCAGTGCTATCTGCGCGATTTTCGAAGGTAAATCCATTAGCACTGCACTCTTGGCGTATCTTTACAGCGGGCTTTCTGCGGCATCTGTGGGTCGTCCCCCCTATGGGTGCATGTTACTCTTTGCTCTGTGGGTTGAACTTCACTTTAAATTCGAGTACTGCAAGAAGATGCCTCCAAGACCGTCTCAAATTTACATGAATAGTCTGATCCACTGTATTGCCAACATCGTAAAGTTCAACGAGCACATGGTCAATAAAGTCCCAAAACTCAAGACCCGAGCCGACTGGAGGGAGTATCTGAAGTTTATGACATCTGATATATTTGACTCGTCTCCACTCGCTCTTGTTGGAAAGCCTGTTTGGGTGCGCCGTGCAGCGGGAGCAGATCTCAAGTTGATTGGGGCCACCGAGTTCGTGTTATACAATCCTCATCGGTGCCTTACTCAACTTAGCTTGAGTCGTCGTGAATTCCCCGAGTTCTCTTTTACATCCCCGATCAAGATGCGTGCCTTGGAATCCGACGAGGATTATGAAGCTACATAACTCATCACCACTTTGTGGAACCTTGGCTTCAGTTATCGTGTAAAATCCTCTAAAGATAGAGATAAATGATTTAAATTTCCAAACCTCAAAGGTCTTCATGAAATTCTACCTTAAATGTCCTCTTTCTTTTCTCTTTTTCTTTATGATGTAATTAAAGATTTCATTGAATAAATAACTATTTTTCATGCCTTGAAACCTTTCCTTAACTTCCTGTGATGTGTTCATGATTTTTCCTTTAGTAAAAACTGGATTTTTCCTGAAAATATGACACTTCGGGTTCTGTTAATGCAAAACGCGTCTACTCAGAAAGACGCCTTTCAACCATAATTCATTTTCCAGAAATTCAATTTAATCCTCAAAAACCCTGATTTAACCTTAAATTGCGTCTACCAGCCAAGACGCCTTTCAATTCTCTCTCCTACTTTTTCCAGGATTCTGCCATTAATTCCGTGATTAATCTCCTAAAACGCGTCTGGAATCTCAGACGCCTTTCATCATCATGTTGCGTACGGCTCTGACCAGAATTGGCGGTAACCTGAAACGCGTCAGCACACGTAGACGCCTTTAAATCAATTTCAAACAGCTATCTTTACCGCCTCAACTAATGCGCCCTAAAACGCGTCTATCTGAGTCGACGCCTTTTAGCTTTCTGTTTACAGACCCACGAAGCCCCCTTTTCTTCCTCACTTTTTCTCCTTTGCTTTTTCTCTCTTCAACCCTCCGAGCTCCGGCGATCTCATCTTCCTCTCTCTCAAAACTCCCTCCCCAAGCTCAATGGAACGCGGTGAAGGTTCCCGCAAGATCAAGGCTTTGGCCAAGAGGCGGCGTAGGGCGGCTCGCGAGGAAGAAATCCCCGAGGAGGTGCGGGCCGTTCTCGCCGAAGTGGCGGCGTTCTTGGAGGAAGAAATCCCTCCACCGGCGCCCGTGGCCATGGAGGAAGAAGAGGAGGGCGACCTCCACACGATAAGCTTCCTATGGAATGAATGGGATGAAGAAAAGAGGGGAGAAAGGGGTTCTTCAAAGAACCCGAAATCGGGTCTTAAAAGGCGTCCAGACCAGGTGACGCTATTCAAAAGGCGTCACCTCGGGATGACGCCTTTCAAGGCTAAATTCCAGATTTTAATTAGGTAGAAAATGTGTCTTAATTGCGTCAAAACATGTTGACGTATTTTAAAAGACGTCTATATGTGTTGACGCCTTTCAAAACAGAACTGTTTTTTTCTATTTTTATTTATTACTGACCCTATTTTTTTATGTTTTTATTTGCAGGGAGTGATGAGGTCCAAGATTAGCTGGGACTTAGTTGTAGGTGCATACCGGGGGCTCCCGGACATCCAGAAGGCGCGCCTATGCCGGATGGGGTTCGGTGAAGTCCTGGACATCGAGCCATTTTGGCTCGACCTTGTCCTGCTGCAGGCGCTCAGGGAGTGTTGGCACGCAGAGAGTCGGGCATTCCTAATGCCCTGGGGACATATGATCCCCACTCTATAGGATGTGGCCAGGATCACTGGCCTCAGGGTAGAGGGCCGACCGGTAAGTGGGGTGACTTACCCCAACTACCAGGGACTGACAGAGGCATTGCTAAGAATAAAAGTGTCCAGCCTAGGCAGAGAGTCTAGGATGGTCCCTAGGGTGGAGGTAGAGGCCGCCTTAGGACTAGAGGAGCCCCGGCGTTGGTCAGACGAGACCCGGGAGGAGTTTAGGGATAGACTAGTCGAGTCGTCCTCCCTTGTATATTGTACTGACCCTAGTCAGGGGGAGGAGGTAGATAGGCAGCCTAGGGTCTTCCTAGTTTTCTTTTTTGGTCGGTTGCTCTTCGGTACGAAGGGCGACCACATTCATTGTAGATTCTTGTACTTGTTAGATGATTTAGACAGCCTAGGGGAGTATGCGTGGGGTGCGGCCCTTCTGGCCCACCTGTTCGCCGATTTGTCCACAGTCACACCGGACCGTGAGACTACCGTCAGCGGCTTCTCGCCGTTTCTCCAGGTATTAAATTGTTCATTATTTGTTTATGCAATGCAATGTGATGAAATGATTTTTTCTAACTTATATGTTCATGAATGCAGGTTTGGAGCTATCATTACTTCCCGCTCGGCAGAGCGAGGATTGCACGACCTGGGACTGTCCCATTGGCCTGCCGTTGGCAGCCAATTGTAGACACCGCCTCCCAGCACCATCAGCTGACGGCCCTCCGCCGTCAATTCCTCGACTATCTAGAGCTTCTGGTGAGTTCTTAATTTATTCAATTTTATTCATTAAATGCAATCTTTTATTTATTAAATGCACGTTATTTATATGAATGCATCTAACTTATATGCAGGTGATCTGGTGCCCGTACCTGGGTATGGGCGAGGAGGGTCAGCCGTGGGTGACGGCTGGTAGGAAGAGGTTCGGCAGGTAGATGTGGCTGTATTGCATGAACGAGATTGAGCCCCTCCGCCTCCGGCTCGTGATGAGGACCCTGGGCCTCCACTAGGAATGGATCGATGAGGAGGTCCCGGAGGGCGTCGGGAGGAGCATGAGGGGCAAGCAAGCCCTCACCGACTGGCGTGCCAAGTTCCCGGAGCAGTACGAGGACTGGCACCGCCGAGGCATACGGGTGGAGTCCCGTGCGGAGAGTAGCGAGGCCTACCTCCAGCAGTATCGGGCCCACTACGCCGATCAGCTTCGGCTCCTCCGACCACTTGATGTAAGTATGCTTTTATGCGTCTTTAATTTTATTATTATCTTGATTTATATTTGTGAATGAATGTATGTATGTGTGATATGCAGGATGCACGTGATGCGGTCATCATTGACCTCCGGACCCGCCTACACGATGCGGAGGCCCAGCTAGAGCAGGTCCAGAAGGAACTGTTCAATCTGGTATGTATGCATGTTTATGAATGGATGTTTTGATTAATTAATTATTTTGGCGATTAACACTGACGGTTGTCTTTTGGTGCAGCGAGCCGTCTACACCCAGGCGGCTCCCCCTGCCTATGGAGCTTCCTCATCCACTTCTTCTGCCGCCCACGAGGCTACTCTGGTTGACCTCCAGAGCCAGCTCGCCTTCGCCATCCACCGAGCTTCCCTCGCAGAAGAGGATCGCGTTGCTCAGGTAAGTTCTTTCCCTTTGACTTTTGAACCTGATTTTGATTACTTGATCGCCTTGGACTAACAATGACTTCTCCTGCAGGTTGCTGAGCTTCATGAAGCCCTTCAGAGGGCTGAAGTGGATGCAGCTCGCGTTCGTGTTCTTGAGGAGCAGGTGGCTTGAGTTCGCGAGCTAGAGGAGTAGGTGGCTCGCCTCTCCACCGGGGATCTTCCTCGAGAGCTTTCGCACCCCCAGTCTCGACTGGGGTTCATTACCGAGGAGAGGGAGAGAGAGCGGCTGGAGCGGCAGAAGATGGATTCGGAGATGGCCTCCCTTCGAGTTCAGTTGGGCATTGCTGAGCACGAGCGCCGGAGTGTGGAGGAGAGGTACAGGCGTACTCGACAGCTTGCTCAGGAGCGTGGTTTGACGAGTGCTTTTACCGCTAGTGTCGCCATGTCTTCCGGCCAGGCAAGGCCGAGCGCGATGGGGCCACCTCCACTTCCCAGCCGAGGACCAGCGTCGGATGCGCCCGACGAGGCTCAGAGTCAGCTCGATGAGGGCGGAGGGGAGAGCCAGCCTTGAGGACTCATGTATTTTCTTTTATTTCGTGTATCATGTACAAAAGAAACCTTTTGATAATATACATGAAACTTTTGGCCTCCAATCTCGCGTTCTTGTGTTTGCCTTGTGTCCTGCATGTCACTTAACAAACAGGTTAAGTATCTATTTAGGCTTAGCCCCTTGCCTGACCCAATAAATGGTCAATCAATCTTTTTCCTTAAATGAATGGTCAAGGGGCATAGCCTTTATTAACAAAGGTAATAAGAATAAGCAAACTTAAGCAAAATGCAACATACAAGCAGACAAATGCTCACTGAAAATAAAAGGAATGAGACATACCAAGTGCAATAAGCAAATGCTAATATTTTTTTGTTGTTTTGAAATATCTTTTTTTTTTTGGTTTTGAAATATGTATATTTTTTTTGGTTTTTTTTTTTGGACATATGTATTTTTTTATTTATTTTTGACATATGTATTTTTTTTTGGGCTTTTGAAATATGTATTTTTTTTGGAATTTTGAAATATGTATTTTTTTGGGATTTTGAAATATGTATTTTTTTGGGATTTTGAAATATGTATTTTTTTTGGGTTTTTGACATATGTATGTGAACTAAAAGACCAGCATGGTACTCAGATCAAAAGATCATATTCATTTATGAACTTAATTTTTCAAATTATTCTTCAACAATTTAACTTAAACCCATCGTGTTTGAACTTGTGTTTCCATTCGTGATCCCATTTGATGATTTGACCCTTAGTCAATCTAAGTCATTCCTTAAGTTTGGAGTACGCCTCTTTAGAAAGAAAGGAAGAATAAGTTTAGAAAGCCCATGAGAAGGTTCCGGAGACCTAAAAAGATATTCCTTTCCTACCCTAGTATCCGTTGGGGTTCGGTCATTTTCTTTCCGGGGTAGTTATCGACCTTGCGTTCCCTTTCATTTCATTTTATGGCCTTGATGTAACGTTTGTAATGTAATGGCCTTTTGATTTGACATTTAGATTTTGCCTTTGCTTTGACTTTTTTTTCTTTTGTTTGGGACGGATCTCCCCCTTTTTTTTATGACGGCCTCCTACTAAGATGGCGGGTATTCTTGGTAGTCTATTCTAAGCCTCGTTCCGACATCATGGGCCGAGTGTAAAACAAATTTTTGTTTTAAAAAGGAATGATTTGTACTTTACACTTTTAGTCAAGCTTTCGGTATTCCTTAGGATTTGGAATCTCTTGTTACTCACGAATCAAACATGTCAGTGTGTATAGTAATGGGTTTGGAATTAAATTATCCAGACTAATAAGGAAATTTGAGTTTATAAATTTTCTGATTCCACTGGTCTTAGTACCATGCTGATCGAACGTAAGGGTAGTATTTCTTGAGATGTAAACCATTCCAGGGATGAGTTAGCTCTTCTCCTTCTGCATTGACAAGACGGTAAGCATTACCAGGAAAAGCGTGCGATATAACATAAGGTCCTTCCCTGTTGGGTTGGAGCTTAGAACGCGGACCACCAGGTTTTACAAAAATCCTTTTGACGACCATTTCACCGACTTTGAACATACGTTCAATGACTTTCTTTTAATAAAAACGTGCTGGTCTATTTTGATAAACTTTCGCATGATTAGCGGCTGACCATCTTCTCTCGTCTAAGAGTTCCAATTGAGCAAGGAGTGTTGAACGGTGTTCATCAATAGAAAATTCCTTATTCAATTGTATTCTTAATGACGGTATAAGGATCTCGTATAGAACTACCGCCACCATTCCAAATGTTAAGGAATAAGGAGTTTGCCCAGTGGGCGTGCGGATTGAAGTTCGATAGGCCCATAGAGCCTCAACTAATTTTTATGGCCAGTCTGCGAATTTGTTAGATTTGCACGTCTTTTTGATGATTTTTATCAAAGTCTTATTAGTTGTCTCTGCTTGGCCATTGGCTTGTGGGTAATAAGGAGATGAATGATGCAATGCAATTCTATACCTGTTGCAGAGGTCCTTCAATTCTTGTGACACGAACTGCGGTCCGTTGTCGGTGACGATGGTGCTTGGAATTCCAAATCGGGTGATGATGTTCTTCATGATGAACTTGCAGACGGTTGATGCTTTGACTTCCACGTACGCTTCGGCTTCTGCCCACTTGGTGAAGTATTCCGTTGCCGTGAGAATGAAAGATTTTTGCTTGATACTGGAATTTGGATTACCAAGGGGTCCAATGATGTTGAAAGCCCACATGGAGAAAGGCCATGGGGAAGAAACAGGATGGAGTGAAGATGCAGGAGAATGAATTTTGTCAGCGTGAAGTTGGCACTTAGCACACCTACGGACATACCCTACACAGTCTTCTTCCATGATTGGCCAGTAAAGTCCTTGTCTGAGGATCTTCTTTGCTAGCATCTGTCCATTGACATGGCCACCACGAACTCCACTATGAGCTCCTTCCATAACCTTCCAAAGCTCATCTTCGTCTAGACATCTCAGAAGAACTCCATCAAAACCTCTCTTGTACAGTGCTCCTCCAACTAGGGTGTATCATTGAGCAACTCTCCTGATAGCTCTCTTCTCCTCAGTTGTAGCTTCCTCAGGATATGATTGATCTTCACAATATTTGGCAATTTCATAATACCATGGCTTCTGTTCATCATCCATCTCTTCTAACAGCTCCATCAACATGATTTCTCTCTTTTCCACGATATCTCCGTCTTTAACTTTCTTCAGCAACTTCTCCTTAGCTCTAAGAAATGAAGGGTCTTTCACGGCGGGTGAGAGACGCCTATGAACTATGATTGATTTGAATTGTCTGGTGATTGAAAAATCAAGAGAAGATGTCAATGAAGCTAGAGCGTCAGCTAAGATGTTCTGATTCCTAGGGACATGGACAAAGATCAATTTCGTGAAAAGCTTTGAATAAGCAGAAGTAAGTTCTTGATAAGGCTTGAGCTTGGGATCAAGAGTTCGATACTTGGTCAGCAATTGACGAAGAATCAGTTGACTATCACCTACAATCCTGACTTTAGTGGCACCATGGAAATGAGCAGCCTCGAGGCCAGCAAGGAGTGCCTCGTATTCAGCTATATTGTTGGTGACTGGAAAGTCAAGCTGAAAGGCTTGTGGAATGGTGACACCTTCAGGTGATAAAAGAACGATACCGATCCCCTTTCCATGAGAATTCAGAGCTCCGTCAAAATGCAGAGTCCACATATCATCTCTAATTTGATTTACGGACATCAGTTCCTCATCCGGAAACTCTGATCGCACTGGATCAAATCGAGGAAGGGGATGATGAGCGAGATGTTCTGCTATGGCATAACCCTTGATCGCTTTCTACTGAATGTAAATGATATCGAATTGAGATAGAAAGCTTTGCCATCGCGCTAACCTATCAGTAAGAACAGATTTCTCCAGAAGAAATTTGATCGGATTCATTCTAGCGATGAGATGGACTTCATGGGTTAGAAAATAATGCTTCAATTTCTGAACAACCCAGACCAATGCTGCACATGTTTTCTCCATCGCCGTGTATCTCTGTTCAGCGGGGTTGAGAAGTTTAGAGAGATAATAGGCTGCCCTCTCCTTTCCTTCTTCATCCTCTTGTGCTAGGACAGCCCCCACTGCATCATCCAGGACAGAAATGTAAAGTATCAATGGTTTGCCTGGAGATGGTGGTCTCAAAACAGGAGGACTTGCTAAATAGTTCTTTAATCCATCGAATGCCTCCTGACACTTATTGTCCCAATTGAATTTGACTCCCGGCTTGGTAAGCTCGTAAAACGGCTTACACCTTTGTGAGTGCTGGGAGACAAAACGACGAATAAATTGCAACCTCCCGATTAATCCTCTCAACTCCTTCAAGTTTTTGGGAGGTGGCATTTCTCTGATAGCCTTCGCCTTGTTGGGATCGATCTCAATTCCCCGTTTGCTGACAATGAATCCAAGTAGTTTTCCTGAAGATACCCCGAATACACATTTCTTGGGGTTCATCTTTAACTGATACTCTCTCGATCTCCCTAATACCCTTGCCAGAACTTTGGCATGCTCAGCCTTTGTCTTAGATTTAACCAATAAATCATCCACATACACTTCCAGATCTATGTGCATCATGTCATGAAATATTGCCATCATAGCCCTCTGATAAGTGGCTCGAGCATTCTTTAATCCAAATGGCATGACGACATAGCAGTATGTTCCCCAAGGTGTAGTGAATGACGTTTTCTCTTGATCTTCTTCTGCTAACTTGATCTGGTTGTATCCTGAAAATCCGTCCATAAATGATAAGGTCTCATAGCCAGCAGTATTGTCAATGAGTACGTCAATATGAGGCAATGGAAAATCATCTTTAGACACGCCCGGTTCAGATCGCGGAAGTCAATGCAAATTCTGACCTTCCCATCTTTCTTCATGACCGGGACTATGCTGGCCACCCATTGCAGATAGAGGACAACTCTAATAAATTTGGCTTTATGTAATTTGTCGACCTCTTCCTTCATCTTTAGAGTCATTTGTGGGTGGAATCGCCTTAATTTCTGCTTGACCGGGCTAGCTCCATCCTTTAATGTCAACCTGTGTTCAACTAAAGACGAGTCTAACCCCGGCATATCTTCATAACTCCAGGCAAAAGTGTCCTTATAGTCTTTAAGTACTTGTACCTTTGCCTTCTCATCCTCTGTAGAAAGATTTTTACTGACGAGGACAACCTTAGGTTCGTCTTTCAGTCCCTAAATTGATTTCTTTGGTGGGCTCTTCTACGGCAGCTGAGGGATCATCGAATCTCTTCACTCCACTGGCATATGCCTCAGCCGCGTCCTCGTCATCTTCCTCATTTTCAATAATGGGGTCTTTCTCATGTACTAACTCATACACCCCATACCCATCATTGACTGACTCATCGTTCATACAATCTTCTGGCATCTGAATCGGATTTTCTAAAAACTGAGGGATTAAGGAGCAAGAAAAGCATCTATCAGCTAAGTCCTGGAGGTATCTATTTGGAATTCGCCTACCCTTAGATTTCCAAGACTTCCTAACTTGACAAACCTGCCTAGAACTAGACTGCCTAACTTCACTAAACTCCCTATTATAACCTAATGAAGATGAAGCAGGATGGAAATCCTGGGATACAAGTGGAAAAACAGGAGAATCCTCCGGAGGGGAGGGGCAGAGTAGATTTAGGAGAGAATCTTGACCGAAGGACCCGCGCAATGGGGTGTAATCGGACAAGTAGGAAGTTTCCTCAATGAGGTTCTGGGAAGAATTTGTTGCCAAATTGGCGTTTTTTTTTTGGACAGTAGAGGAGTTAAGTATAAAACATGAATGAATACAAATAGAAGGAGAATTAGATGGAGGAAGTGGCACCAGGACCAAGGGGTTAGGGGGATCATACAGCAGTATGTCCCATATCAAATCATACATCCTCTCTAGATCGAGAGGAGGTGGTGGAATGAGGTCCTGAGGGGACAGAGTAATCATAACGGGCGGAGCCCGTGGAATATCTTCAATAATGACTCGCGACCAAGTCGGGGTCAAGAGCAATGTGCGAAACAGAGTATGGAACATGAAAACATAAGAAGGATATGTCCCCCTCCAGAGCAGATATGTGGTGTAGCCAGCTTCATAGGGGTCATCTGGCTCCCCTTCATCGATCTCTTCCGACAGCAATATCCGCTTGTCAAAGATAGCACCAGGACTTTCGATCAGCTCATCAATCTGCGGCGGCCACTTGGGTTCTGCAGGATCTAGAAACAGTCTATTCAGTGCAATGTAAAGGTCTCTCAGATCGAACCACCTGTACCATTCACATTCAGGATCATGGAATTTTCTCCTCTTCATAGGCCGCAGAGCCTCCAAGGACTGGTACGTGAGTAGTTACGAGCAATGCCTGGCCAGGTCTCTCCCATATATATCATGGAGGTCAAAACACGAAGTAATGAGCACCGTGTTGTCGTGGCTAATTATGGGCCCCTTTACAAAATGTGTATACAAGGTCCATGTTAGGGGATCCCGGCCTTCCTTGGGTGGTGTAGACATTGTCTCCCAGACTTTCTGACCATCTTCATTTTCTGCTTGCTGAACAATGTCTTGTTTCAGTTTTCTTGGCCTATAGCCCAGGCCGCTTCCAGGTGCTCCTTGGTGATCTTTGACAGGAGTGGTCGTGCCTTGTAATTGTGTGCCTAGACCTCTTCCAGGCTCATAACCGCTCTTCATCATAATTCTCCATCCTGGGGTACTCATGCACTTCCCCCTTTTTATGGCATTTAACGGGTAAGGAGAAATAGTGGTAGTTTTCAGAGGATCAGCCACTAGATGGTACACTTGTAATATCGACAGAAAAGGTTATCGGCCAGGTAAAGAAGCAGCTTTGATATTCAAGGTATGAGCAGCAGCAAGGATCGGCATGCTCGTTACTTTAATGATTCGTCCTTTAAAGGGAATTTTGAGGCATTGGTGATTCGTGGAAGGAATCGCCTCGAGAGTTTTTATGTAAGGACGACCCAAAATGGTATTCAAAGAAGGGTCGATTTCCAGAATGTGAAATTCGACCTCAGCATGACTTACAGGGCCTAGCTCTACTTTCAAATAAACCATTCCCAGAGGGGAACGGGTGGAATTATCATATGCTGTCACAGAGATGGGGCTAGGCAGCCATTTTTCTTTGGGCACACCGCACAGCTCCAGGGTCTTCGGAGGTAAAACATTGATTGAAGCCCCTGTGTCAACCAGGCATGTATCCACGGCCTTCTTGCAGATGTTGACCGTGATGCTCAGAGCCATGCTTCTGGCTGCCGGCGGTGTGAGTGCTTAGAATGATCGTGTGATTAACATGAAAAAAACTATGTTGTTTAAGTGCAAAATAAAGCCTATTAAAAACAGAAACTATGTGAAGTGATCGCCAGAAACTTTTAACTAAAAAGTTCCAAAAGAAAGTTTGATCGCCTACCTGTTTAAACGCGGAAGATATTGAGTCTTTGATTCCCCTCCTTCAGCCGGCTGAAGAAAGAGAGCCCTTTCTTTGTTCTTTGTTCTTTGTTCTTGCTGTTGAATTTGAAGTTGAGGATCGTCAAGAGATTCTTGTGACTTCGTGCTTGATTTACTCCTTTTGATTCTCCTTTGCTCCGTTACAAGAAAATGGAAAGAGAAATGAAGAAACAATGATGAGAACTTTAAGTAGAAGCAGTATCCATTCTAATCATGGTTTTAAACATGAAACTAAACAACAAACTTACTTGTTTAATGGCTTTTGAAACCCCTTAATCAAATAGGTTTTGGAAAGAATGATGTTGTGATGTGTGTTGCATGAAGTGATGATGCAAGATTAATGAAAATGTAAATGAAAATTCAGAAATGAAAAACTTATGCCGAATTAGATGAAGCCTTGAATTGGATGAAGAATGGACGCCGACTTCTGGAAACAGCAGCGCTTCGGCGTTTGGACGTCGTCGCTTCAATCTTCAATCACTAACTCTGATTCTAACTTCTCTCTTCTCTTTTTTTTTTTTCTTTTCAAGATGCAAGGTATTTATAGACCTTTTCTGCGTCCACGGCTTTACATGGAAAAATTTGGGATTTATCCATCTTAGCCAACAGATAAATACAGATTAATTTATCTTTATCTCTAATTATCTAAAACGTGTCCAGAATGGCTGACGCCTTTCAGATTAATTAAGATAAGAATAAACATCCGAAAAACTTATCTTTATCTGTATTAGCTAAAACGCGTCTACATGTGTAGACGTCTTTTACACTAATTAAGATAAGGATAAACATCCGGAAGAGAAGTAGAAATAGTTTAGGAAACCTAAAACGCGTCAACTCATACAGACGCCTTTTAGCTAATTAATCAACTGATTAAAATTCAAATTTAAACGTTAAAATAAGAATAAATTCTAAATGGCGTCCACACAGGTAGACGTCTTTTAGACTTCTTCATATTTTAACTGAAATTTGAGTTAAAACCAATTTAATTGATTAACTTAAACATATCTGTTAAACCCGACACTCAAAAAGATCAATAAAAATTAATCAATGATTAAATATCAGACCATTCTGAGGCATTATTATATGATATGAAATTTACTCGAAATGACGTCAAAATTAGCGTGTCTACAGCTGCCTCACCTTGGCATCGTCTTTGTAAGGGAGTGAAATGAAATGGAATGTATTGAAAAGGTGATGCCAAGGTGTGATGAGACACGCTCTTAACATCACATGATTGGAATTTTTCTCAAAATCATCAATGAAGATAGTTCAAGGAGATCAATGGAATCAATCCTGTTTGGATGAGGTAGACAAGGAAATAAAATAAAGTCGATCAACCTCCATGGAGTGAGAAGTACCCCAGGTCGTAGACACTGTAGGTTTCATCATGGGGAGCGTTTGCCAACCAATGTGGACGTGCTGCAGCCATGATGGGTCTTAAAAGAAAATAAGAAATATTGGATAAAGAATCCAAGAAAGGATAGAATTCCAATGATATCTTCAAGCGAACCTCAAAGATAATCAAGAGATTCAATTCGGAATGGAATATTTCATATCATGTTTGATTTTATTTAATTAATGGTCTGAAACTTAATCAGTAATTAATTCTTATCACAATGATTTCAAAGTCCTATATGATGCATGCTGGGCTAAAAGAAAAGTATAAAGTCAAATAAAATATAAATTAATCAAGGATAATATTGTTAAATTGTCATTAATGAGTCAAGATACCAATTCTTGTAATTCAGTGCTAAGCCGAAACTCGTTTATCCACGCATCGTTTCACAAAAATGGAACCATCGTCCTCACTAATTAACAATCCAACGGCCTATCCGTACGATTAAGAATCTTCTGGAGTTATCACTGTTTTTGTTGTACGGGAACTCAAATTCCAGTTTCATCAAAACCACAAGGTCCTTAATATACTCTAGTAAATACTTATCATATAGTAATGATGATGCACAATGAATTACATGAAAGGAGTACAAGGGTAGAAATAACCGTCTTTTTACCTACGGTCGAGACTTCATAAATTCCCACAGTGGGATCTTCTTGATATTTTGAATTCTCTGATTTCCTGCAATCAAAATCATTAATAATTCCAAACAAGTATTCAATTTAAACTACAAAAACCACAGAATTTCGGGTAAATCATAGAAAAGCTAAAACGGGTCGTGTCGAGCAGACGCCATTCAATGTTAAAACACGGCAGTGCTCCTCGACGCCTTTTACTCAAAGAAACAGGTTTCTGGTTGTTCTCTATTCGAATTCCAACTCTATCAATGCACATCCCTTTTCCAATCCGTAAAAGTCTTCCTAGGATCGCAATTCCTTCTATATAAACACCCTTAGGTTGTTCCCAAGCAATCCTACCATAATCCAAAGATCCTAGGTTGAGTTTTCTTCCAAACTTTCAAGGTTTCTTCAAAGTTTCCAAGGTTTCCAAGCTTCAAGAAGGAAGAACTCCGAAAAAGAGGATGAGTTCTTCAAACAAGAGGATGAAGATGTCCCTAGAGAAGATTTCAGACGTGGAGAATCACCTCAACGGAAGAGATCCTAATCTTCAAGTAAGTTAAATCAACTTCCCTTCAATTCTTCTTCTTGTTCTTCGTGTTCTTCATGTTATTCTTCATGTTCTTCGTCTTTTGTTTCCAAAATTACCCCATGTTTCCCGGCCCAAGGAAGTTCACCTCTCTCCCTTGGATTCGTAAACTTGCAAAAAGTGTTAAGCTTTCCATGCAAGTTTTCATATCCAAGTGGAATCTTCAAGGTTTAGTGGTGCTTGCCAAAAATTACAAGAGTGCGAACGTAGATTGGGTGGCTATGGGTGCCTTGATTGAGTGGTGGCATCCCCAAACTCATACGTTCTTCTTCCAAGACTTCGAGTGCACAATCCTTTTAGAGGAGGCGGAGCTTTTATTAGGTCTCCCAAAGACCAAAGATAACAAAGATAAAATAGCTTTAACAAGAGAGAAAATCACCGGTTAACAATTGTTGACATCAATCATGAAGGATCCTTCAGAGGCTAAAAGATGCCTTACCAAGAAGGGAATCAATCTTGCAAAGCTCGCTGAGTGGACTCTATATGAAATTGATGATCTAAGGGAGGATGAAGCGGAGGATGTGACGAAAGCTTTCGTCACATGCCTTGCCGGTGCCTTGTTCTTCCCTGCGCAAGATAACATCTTAGAAGATGATCAGGTCAGTGCCATTTGCGCAGTCTTTGAAGGTAAATCCATTAGCACTGCACTCTTGGCATATCTTTACAGTGGGCTTTCTGCGGCATCTTTGGGTCGTCCTCCTTATGGGTGCATGTTACTTTTTGCTCTTTGGGTTGAACTTCACTTCAAGTTTGAGTACTACAAGAAGAGGCCTCTGAAACCATCTCAAATTTTCTTGAATAGTCCAATTCATTGCATTGCTAATATTGTAAAGTTCAATGAGCACATGGTCAACAAGGTTCCAAAGCTCAAGATCCAGGCCGACTGGAGAGAGTATTTGAAGCTCATGACATCCGACATATTTGACTCGTCTCCACTTGCTCTTGTTGGAAAGCCTGTTTGGGTGCGCCGTGCGACGGGAGTGGATCTCAAGTTGATTGGAGCCACCGAGTTCGTGTTATACAACCCACATCGGTGCCTTACTTAACTTAGCTTAGGCCGTCGTGAATTCCCTGAGTTCTCCTTTACACCCCCGATCAAAAAGCGTGCCTTGGAATCCGACGAAGATTATGAAGCCATAGAAATCATTACTACCTTATGGAACCTTGGCTTTAGTTACCGTGTAAAATCCTCTAAAGATAGAGATAAAGGATTAAAATTTCCTTACCTTAAAAGTCTTCATGAAAGTCTTCCTTAAATGTCCTCTTTCTCTTTTTGATTTGATGTAATAAAGGATTTCATTAAATAAAGAATAATTTTTCATGCCTTGAAATCTTTCCTCAACTTCCTGTGATGTGCACATGATTTTTCCTTAAGGAAAAACTGGGCAATTCGGATTTTGTTAAATGTAAAACGCGTCCATTCAGACAGACGCCTTTCAACCATAATTCTTCTTCAAAAACCTGATTTAAACGTTAAATTGCGTCTGTAACTCTTGACGCCTTTCAATTATCTCTCCTACTTTTTCCAAGATTCTGCCATTAATTCCGTGATTAATTGCCTAAAAAGCGTCTACAGTGTAAGCTGCCTTTCATCATCATCCTCTGTACGGCTCTGACAGTAATCTGAAACGCGTCAGCATAAGTGGACGTCTTTCAATCAGTTTCAAACACCTGTCCTTGCCGCCTCAACTTATGGGGCCTAAAACGCGTCGTTAGGAGTCGACGCCTTTTAACCTTTCGTTTACAGACCCGCGAAGGCCCCCTTTCTTCCTCACTTTTCACAAACTCTCTCTCTCTCTTCACCTCTGGCGATCTCCGAGCTCCGACGATCTCCCTCTCTTTATGGAACGCAGCGAAGGCTCTAGGAAGATGAAAGCCTTGGCCAAGAGGCGGTGAAGGCATGAGGAAGAAGCTCCCGAGGAGGTTTCGGCGGTGCTAGCCGAAGCCGCGGCATTTTTGGAGGAGGAGATCCCTCCACCGGCGCCCGTGGCAATGGAGGAAGAAGAGGAGGGCGACCTCCACACGGTAAGTTACCTATGAGATGAATGGGATGAGAAAAAGGGAGGAGAAAACGGGGTTCTTCAAGAACCCGGAATCGGGTCTTGAAAGGCATTCAGACCAGGTGACGCCATTCAAAAGGCGTCACACTGAGCTGACGTCTTTCAAGACTAATTTCAAATTTTTAATTAGGTAGAAAATAAATTTGAATTGCGTCAAGGCATGTTGACGTGTTTTGTAAAACGTCTATATGTGCTGACGCCTTTCAAAACAGAACTGTTTTCCTGTTTTTTTATTCATTATTGACCCTATTTTTATGTTTTATTTGCAGGGAGTGATGAGGTCCAGGATTAGTTGGGACCTAGTGATAGGTGCCTATAGGGGACTCCCGGACTTCCAGAAGGCGCGCCTGCGCCGGATGGGGTTCGGTGAGGTACTAGATATCGAGCCATTTTGGCTCGATTTGGTCCTGCTGCAGGCGCTTAGGGAGCGTTGGCACGCAGAGAGTTGGGCATTCCTAATGCCCTGGGGACATATGATCCCCACTTTAGAGGATGTGGCCAGGATCACTGGCCTCAGGGTAGAGGGCTGACCTGTGAGTAGGGTTACTTACCCCAACAACCTGGGATTAACAGAGGCTCTACTAGGGATAGAGGTATCTAGCATAGGTAGAGAGTCCAGGATGGTCCCTAGGATAGAAGTAGAGGCAGCCTTAGGATTAGATGAGCCCCGACGTCGGTCTGATGAGATCCGGGAGGAGTTTAGGGATAGGTTAGCTGAGTCATCTTCCGCCGTCTACTGTAGCGACCCTAGTCAGGGGGAGGAGGTAGATAGGCAGCTTAGAGTTTTTCTAGTTTTCTTCTTTGGTCGGTTGCTCTTCGGTACGAAGGGCGACCACATTCACTGTAGATTCCTTTACTTGTTAGATGATCTAGATAACTTAGGAGAGTATGCTTGGGGTGCGGCCCTTCTGGCCCACCTCTTCGCTGATTTGTTTGCGGTCACGCCGGACCGTGAGACCACCGTCAGCGGCTTTTCCCCGTTCCTTCAGGTATTAAGTTGTTTCATTATTTGTTTATGCGATGCAATATGATATGATGCTTTACTAACTTATATGTTCATGAATGCAGGTGTGGAGCTATCACTACTTCCCGCTCGGCAGAGTGCGGATTGCAAGACCCGGAGCTGTCCCGTTGGCCTGCCGTTGGCAGCCAATCGTGGACACGGCCCCACAGCATCACCAGCTGACGGCCCTCCGCCGTCAGTTCCTGGATTATCCAGAGTTACTGGTAAGTTTTTAACTTGTTCAATTAAATGCAATCTTTTATTCCTTAAATGCAAGTTATTTACATGAATGCACCTAACCTATATGCAGGTGATCTGGCGCCCGTACCTTGGTATGGGCGAGGAGGGTCAGCCGTGGGTGACGGCCGGCAGGAGGAGGTTCGGCAGGCAGATATGGCTGCACTGCCTTAACGAAAACGAGCCCCTCCGCCTCCGGCTTGTGATGAGGACCCTGGGCCTCCACTAGGAGTGGATTGACGAGGAGGTCCTGGAGGACGTCGGGAGAAGCATGAGGGGCAAGCAAGCCCTCACAGACTGGCGTGCCAAGTTCCCAGAACAGTACGAGGACTGGCACCGCCGAGGCGTACGGGTGGAGTCCCGGGCGGAGAGTAGCGAGGCCTACCTCCAGCAGTACCGGGCCCACTACGCCGATCAGCTGCGGCTCCTCCGACCACTCGATGTAAGTATGCCTTTATGCATCTTCAATTTTATTATTATCTTGATTTATGTTTGTGAATGAATGCATGTATGTGTAATATGCAGGATGCACGTGACGCGGTCATCATCGACCTCCGGGCCCGCCTACATGATGCGGAGGTCCAGCTCGAACAAGTCCAGAAAGAGTTGTTTGATCTGGTATGTATGCATGTTTATGAATGCATGTTTTAATTAATTAATTGTTTTGGCGATTGACACTGACGGTTGTCTGTTGGTGCAGCGAGCCGTCTACACCCAGGCGGCTCCCCCTACCTTTGGGGCTTCATCTTCTTCCTCATCTGCCTATGATGCTGCTCTGGCTGACCTCCAGAGCCAGCTCACTTCTGCCATCCACCGGGCTTCTCTTGCGGAGGAGGACCGGGTTACTCGGGTAAGTTCTTTGACTTTGACTCCTGAATTTGATTTTAATTATTTGATTGCCTTGGACTAACGATGGCTTTTCCTTCAGGTTGCTGAGCTTCAGGAACCCCTTCAGAGGGCTGAAGCGGAGCTGGAGCGTTCTCGTGCTGCAGCTGCTCGTGCTGAAGCCGATGCGGCGCGAATCCGGTCTCTGGAGGAGCAGGTGGCCCGACTCTCGACTGGAGATCTTCCTCGAGAGCTTTCACACCTCCAGTCTCGACTGGGGTTCATTACCGAGGAGCGAGAGCGGGAGCGGCAGGAACGACAGAAGATGGATTCAGAGATGGCTTCCCTCCGAGTTCAGTTGGGCATTGCGGAGCATGAGCGCCAGAGTGTAGAGGAGAGGTATAGACGTGCTCGACAGCGTGCTCAGGAGCGTGGTCTGACCAGTGCTTTTACTGCCAGTGTCGCCATGTCTTCCGGCCAGGCAGGGCCGAGCACGATGGGGCCACCTCCACCTCCCAAGCGAGGACCAGTACCGGACGCACCTGACGAGGCCCAAAGCCAGCTTGATGAGGGCGGAGGGGAGAGCGAGCCTTGATGGCTTATGTATTTTTTTTTTTTTTTTTATGTATCATGTACAAAACACCTTTTGATGATATACATGAAACCTTTTGGGCTCCAATCTTGTGTTCCTATGTTTGTCTTGTATCCTGTACATCACTTAACAAAAGGGTTAAGTATCTATTTAGGCTTAGCCCCTTGCCTGACCAAATAAATGGTCAATTAATTTTTTCCTTCAATAAATGGTCAAGAGGCATAGCCTTTATCAACAAAGCTAATCAAACTATAAACAGACTTGAGCAAAATGCAACATGCAAGCAAACAGATGCTCACTGAAAATAAAAGGAATGAGTCATGCCAAATGCAACAAGCAGATGCTAAATGAAATATTTTTGTTGTTTTGAAATATTCATTTTTGTTTGGGTTTTGAAATATATGCTTTTTTTTATTTTGGCATATGTATTTTTTTTGGATTTTTGACATATGTATTTTTTTTTGGATTTTTGACATATGTATTTTTTTGGATTTTTGACATATATATTTTTTTGAAAATTTTGACTAATAGATCAGCATGGTATTTAGATCAAAAGATCATATTCATTTACTAACTTAATTCCCAAATTGTTCTTTAACAACTTAACTTAAAATCCATCGTGTTTGAACTTGTGTTTCTATTCGTGATCCCATTTGATGATTTGACCCTTAGTCAATCTAAGCCATTCCTTAAGTTTGGAGTACACCTCTTTAGAAGGAAAAGATGAATAAGTTTAGAAAGCCCATGAGAAGGTTCCGGAGACTTAAAAAGATGTTCCTTTCCTACCCTAACATCCGTTGGGGTTCGGTCATTTTCTTTCCGGGGTATTTATCGACCTTGCGTTCCCTTTTATTTCATTTCATGGCCTTGATGTAACGTTTGTAATGTAATGGCCTTTTGATTTGACATTTGGCTTTTGCCCTTTTCCTTTTGCTTTTCTATTTTCTTTTTTTCTTTGGGACGGATCTCCCCTTTTTTTTTATGACGGCCTCCTACTAAAATGGCGGGTATTCTTGGTAGTCTATTCTAAGCCTCGTTCCGAAAACATCATAGGCCGAGTGTAAAACAGAACTTTTGCTTTAAAACGAATGACTTGTACTTTACACTTTCAGTCAAGCTTTTGATATTCCTTAGGACTTGGCATCTCTTGTTACTCACGAATCAAACGTGTCAGTGTCTGTAGTGATGTGTTTGAAGTTAAAATTATCCAGACTAACAAGGAAATTTGAGTTTATAAATTTTTTGATTCCACTGGTCTTTATACCATGCTGATCGACTCTTTGACCTAAGGGTAGTATTTCTTAAGATGTAAGCCATTCCAGGGATGATTTAGCTCTTCTCCTTCTGTATTAACAAGACGATAAGGATTACCAGGAAAAGCGTGCGATACAACATAAGGTCCTTCCCAGTTGGGTTGGAGCTTAGAACGTGGACCACCAGGTTTTACAAAAATTCTTTTGACGACCATTTCACCGACTTTGAACTTACGTTCAATGACTTTCTTTTGATAAAAACGTGCTAGTCTGTTTTGATAAACTTTTGCATGATTAGCAGCTGACCATCTTTTCTCGTCTAAGAGTTCCAATTGAGCAAGGAGCGCTGAAGGGTGTTCATTAATGGAGAATTCCTTATTCAATTGTACTCTTAATGACGGTATAAGGATCTCATATGGAACTACCGCCTCCATTCCAAATGTTAAGGAATAAGGAGTTTGCCCGGTGGGCATGCGAATTGAAGTTCGGTAGGCCCATAGAGCCTTACCTAATTTTTCTGGCCAGTCTGCAAATTTGTTAGATTTGCACGTCTTTTTGATGATTTTTATCAAAGTCTTATTAGTTGCCTCTGCTTGGCCATTGCCTTGCGGATAATAAGGAGAGGAATGATGCAATGCAATTTTATACCTGTTGCAGAGGTCCTTCAATTCTTGTGACACGAACTGCGGTCCGTTGTCGGTGACGATGGTACTTGGAATTCCAAATCGGGTGATCATATTCTTCATGATGAACTTGCAGACGGTTGATGCTTTGATCTCCACGTACGCTTCAGCTTCTACCCACTTGGTGAAGTATTCCGTTGCCGTGAGAATGAAAGATTTTTGCTTGATGCCGGAATCTGGATTACCAAGAGGTCCAATAATGTCGAAAGCCCACATGGAGAAAGGCCATGGGGAAGAAACAAGATGGAGTGAAGATGCAGGAGAATGAATTTTGTCGACGTGAAGTTGACACTTAGCACACCTACGGACATATCCTACACAGTCTTCTTCCATGGTTGGCCAATAAAATCCTTGTCTAAGGATCTTCTTTGCTAGCATCTGTCCATTGACATGGCCACCACAAACTCCACTATGAGCTCCTTCCATAACCTTCCAAAGCTCATCTTCGTCTAGACATCTTAGAAGAACTCCATCAAAACCTCTCTTGTACAATGTTCCTCCAACTAGGGTATATCGTTGAGCAACTCTTCTGATAGCTCTCTTCTCCTCAGTTGTAGCTTCCTCAGGATATGATTGATCTTCACAATATTTGGCAATTTCATAGTATCATGGCTTCTGTTCATCGTCCATCTCTTCCAACAACTCCATTAACATAATTTCTCTCTTTTCCACGATATCTCCGTCTCTGACATTCTTCAGCAACTTCTCCTTAGTTCTAAGAAATGAAGGGTCTTTCACGGCGGGTGAAAGACGCCTATGAACTATGATTGATTCGGATTGTTTGTTGATTGGAAAATTAAGAGAAGATGCCAATGAAGCTAGAGTGTCAGCTAAGATGTTCTGATTCCTAGGGACACGGACAAAGATCAATTTCGTGAAAAGCTTTGAATAAGCAGAAGTAAGTTCCTGATAAGGCTTGACTTTGGGATCAAGAGTTCGATACTTGGTCAGCACTTGGCGAAGAATTAGTTGGCTATCACCCATAATCCTGAGTTTGGTGGCACCATAAAAATGAGTAGCCTCGAGGCCAGCAAGAAGTGCCTCGTATTCAGCTATATTGTTAGTGACTGGAAAATCAAGCTGAAAGGCTTGTGGAGTGGTGACACCTTCAGGTGATAACAGAACGATACCGATTCCCTTTCTATGAGAATTCAGAGCTCCGTCAAAATGCAGAGTCCACATATCATCTCTGATCTGATTTACGGACATCAGTTCCTCATCCGGAAACTCTGATCGTACTGGATCAAATCGAGGAAGGGGATGATGAGCGAGATGTTCTGCTATGGCATAACCCTTGATTGCTTTCTGCTAGATATAAGTGATATCGGATTGAGATAGAAAGCTTTGCCATCGCGCTAATCTATCAGTAATGACAGATTTCTCTAGAAGGAATTTGATCGGATTCATCCTAGCGATGAGATGAACTTCATGGGCTAGAAAATAATGCTTTAATTTATGCACAACCCTGACCAATGCTGCACATATTTTCTCCATTGCCGTATATCTATGTTCAGCGGGGTTGAGAAGTTTAGAGAGATAGTAGGCTGCCATCACTTTTCCTTCTTCATCTTCTTGTGCTAGGACAGCCCCCACAGCATCATCCAGAACTAAAAGATAAAGTATCAACAGTTTGCTTGGAGATGGTGGTCTCAAAACAGGAGGACTTGCTAAATAGTTCTTTAATCCATCGAATGCCTCCTGACACTTATCATCCCAATCGAATTTGACTCCCGGCTTGGTAAGCTCGTAAAACGGCTTACACCTTTGTGAGTGCTGGGAGACAAAACGGCGAATAAATTGTAACCTCCCGATTAATCCTCTCAACTCCTTCAAGTTTTTGGAAGGTGGCATTTCTCTGATAGCCTTCGCCTTGTTGGGATCGATCTCAATTCTCCGTTTGCTGACGATGAATCCAAGTAAATTTCCTGAAGATACCCCGAATACACACTTCTTGGGGTTCATCTTTAACTGATACTCTCTCGATCTCTCCAATACCCTTGCCAAAACTTTGGCGTGCTCAGCCTTTGTCTTAAATTTAACCAATAGATCATCCACATACACTTCCAGATCTATGTGCATCGTGTCATGAAATATTGCCATCATAGCCCTTGATAAGTGGCTCCAGCATTCTTTAATCCAAATGGCATGACAACATAACAGTATGTTCCCCAAGGTGTAGTGAATGACGTTTTCTCTTGATCTTCTTCTGCTAGCTTAATCTGATTATACCCTGAAAATCCGTCCATAAACGATAAAGTTTCATAGCCAGCGGTATTATCAATGAGTACATCAATATGAGGCAATGGAAAATCATCTTTAGGACACGCCCGGTTCAGATCATGGAAGTCAATGCAAATTCTAACCTTCCGTCCTTCTTCATGACCGGGACTATGTTAGCCACCTATTGTGGATAAAGGACAACTCTAATAAATTTGGCTTTATGCAATTTGTTGACCTCTTCCTTCATCTTTAGAGCCATTTGTGGGTGGAATCGTCTTAATTTATGCTTGACAGGGCTAGCTCCTTCCTTTAATGTCAACCTGTGTTCAACTAAAGAAGAGTCTAACCCTGGCATATCTTCATAACTCCAGGCGAAAGTGTCCTTATAGTCCTTAAGTACTTGTACCATTGCCTTCTCATCCTCTGTAGAAAGATTTTTGCTGACGAGGACAACCTTAAGTTCGTCTTCAGTCCCTAAATTGATTTCTTTGGTGGGCTCTTCTACGGCAGCTGAGGGTTCATCGAATCTCTTCACTCCACTGGCATATGCCTCAGCTGCGTCCTCGTCATCTTCCTTATTTTCAATAATGGGGTCCTTTTCATGTACTAACTCATACACCCCATACCTATCATTGACTGACTCATCATTCATACAATCTTTTGGCATATGAATTGGATTTTCTAAAAACTGAGGGATCAAAGAGAAAGAAAAGCATTTATCAGCTAAGTCCTGGAGGTATCTATCTGGAATTTACCTACCCTTAGGTTTCCTAGACTTCCTAACTTGACTAACTTGCCTAAAACTAGACTGCCTAACTTCACTAAACTCCCTATTATAACCTAATGAAGATGAAGCAGGATGGAAATCCTGGGATACAAGTGGAAATACAAGAGAATCCTCCTGAGGGGAGGGGCAGAGTAGATCTAGGAGAGAATCTTGACCGAAGGACCCGCGCAATGGGGTGTGATCGGACAAGTAAGAGGTTTCCTCGATGAGGATCTTGGAAGAATTTGTTGCCAAATTGGCGTTTTTTTTTTTTTGATAGTGGAGGAGTTAAGCATAAAACATGAATGAATACAAATAGAAGGAGAATGAGATGGGGGAAGTGGCACCAAGGCCAGAGGGTTAGGGGGATCATACAACAGTATGTCCCAGATCAAATCATACATCCTCTCTAGATCGAGAGGAGGTTGTGGAATGAGGTCCCGAGGGGACAGAGTAATCATAACGGGCGGAGCCCATGGAATATCTTCAATAATGACCCGCGACCAAGTCGGGGTCAAGAGCAATGTACGGAATAAAGTATGGAGCATGAAAACATGGGAAGGGTATGTCCCCCTCTAGAGCAGATCTGTAGTATAGCCAGCTTCATAGGGGTCATCTGGCTCCCCTTCATCGGTCTCTTCAGACAGCAATATCCGCTTGTCAAAGATAGCACCAGGACTTTCAATCAGCTCATCAATCTGCAGCGGCCACTTGGGTTCTGCAGGATCTAGGAACAGTCTGTTCAGTGCAATATAAAGGTCTCTCAAATCGAACCACCTGTACCATTCGCATTCAGGATCATGGAATTTTCTCCTTTTCATAGGCCGCAGAGCCTCCAAGGATTGGTACGTAAGTAGTTCTGAGCAATGCTTGGCCAAGTCCCTCCCATATATGTCGTGGAAGTCAAAACACGAAGTAATGACCACCGTGTTGTCGTGGCTAATTATGGGCCCTTTTACAAAGTGTGTATACAGGGTCCATGTTAGGGGATCTCGGCCTTCCTTGGGCGGTGTAGACATTGTCTCCCAGATTTTTTGACCTTCTTCTTGCTGAACCGTGTCTTGCTTTAGTTTACTTGGCCTGTAGCCTAGACCACTTCCAGGTGCTGCTCGGTGATTTTTGACAGGAGTGGTCCTGCCCTGTAATTGTGTGCCCAGACCTTTCCCAGGCTTATAGCCGTTCTTCATCATAATTCTCCATCCTGAGGTACTCATGCACTTCCCCCTTTTTATGGTATTTAACGGGTATGGAGAAATAGTGGCGACTTTTAGAGGATCAGCCACTGGATGATAAACCTGTAATACCGACAGAAAAGGTTGTCGGCCAGGTAAAGCAGTAGATTTAACATTCAAGGTATGAGCAACAACAAGGATAGGCATGCTCGTCACCTTAATAATTTGTCCTTTGAAAGGGAATTTGAGGCATTGGTGATTCGCAGAAGGAATTGCCTCAAGAGTTTTAATGTAAGGATGACCTAAAATGGCATTTATAGAAGGGTCGATTTCTAGGATGTGAAATTCGACCTCTGCATGACTTACAGGGCCTAGCTCTACTTTCAAATAAACCATTCCCAGAGGGGAACGGGTAGAATTGTCATATGCCGTCACAGAGATGGGGCTAGGCAGCCATTTTTCTTTGGGCACACCGCACAACTCTAGGGTCTTCGGTGGTAAAACATTGATCGAAGCCCCTGTGTCAACCAGGCATGCATCCATGGCCTTCTTACAGATGTTGACCGTGATGCTCAAAGCCATGCTTCTGGCTGCTGGCGGTGCTAGTTCCGATGTGTGAAATCTAATGGAGGGCTGATCCCCCTGAAGAACTAATAGTGCTGTAATCTTCTCTACCGGCACGTCCTCGTTGACCATCACCTTCTGCAAATATTCCATCAAGGCTTCTTGGTGACTCTTCGATCTCTTGATCAGTTCAAGTATGGAGATCCGTGCCGGTATTCGATCCAAATGTTTCAACAAATCATATTGAGTGCCTGGTGCACTCTCTTCATTGTGTGCTTCCTCTGGCGGCTGTGATGGGCCGTCTCTAACCGTTGACTGAGGAAATACTTTGTTGAAAATTCTTCCACTTCGGAGTGCGTGTTCCTCAATCGTGGAGGATCCGGGCGACACCTTGAGTACCGCAGAGTTGGATGGTGTAGATGATGCGGAGGGTTGGTATGTAGGTGATGGCGTTGGGTTGGGTGGTGATGGCGCGGTGCGGATTAAAGGCCTGGATGGTTGGATGGTGGATGGGTATGTGGTTGAAGTAGATGAAGTGGGGAATGGCACGCGTAGTAGCGGTCTGGATGGTTGAATGGTGTCTGGGTAAGCGGTAGTGGTAGCGGGTGAAGTAGGAAATTGTACGCGTAATAATGGTCTGGATGGTAAGAGAGGTGCGTAGTTGGTTTGCGGGAGGTTATATGATGGTGGCGTAGGAGTGTGGGGCGTAATGGGCTTGAGGAAGGCGGGTGGTGGTAATGGGTTATTGGATGCGGGTGGCGGTATACGGGTGATGGTAATGGGTTGTGGCCTGGGTATGTGGATGGTACGGCGTGGTGGTCGTTCTGCGGTACTCGGAATATGACCCGTTGAATAAAGAGAGGAAGAGTCCTCTATTCTCCACTGTTGCCCACGGTCAGCCTCAAACTGGCTGTTTGTCAAGATAAGGGCAACTTGGTTTTGGTTCTGGTGCTCCGGGAGCGGGTTCTGCACTATGCCCATGTTGGGTGGTGGTGCTGCTTGTGCTGGTGGTCTTGCTTGCTGCTGCTGCTGCTGCTTTGGTCTTCTCGCCTTCAGGGCTGATATATACTTTTTCATCTCCTCCCAGTCTATGCCGCCCTGCTCGTTGAGATCATGAATATAATCTCTGAATTAGAAGCAGGTGTCAATGGTATGCCCAGGTTGCCTATGGAAATAGCAATACCTGGACATGTCGGCATTTTGACGCCAGACGACCTTTTCCCTTGGCAAAACCAAGGCATTAGCTGCCATCAGGGCACTGAAAATATCTGTCAAGGATTCTGGGAGGGCTGGGTATTCCGCCCTTTTCGGGCCTGGAGGTCTTCTCTGCTGATTATAGTCAGCAGGAGGAGGGACATTATGGTATGCCGGCGGTGCGCGTGGCTGGTACTGCTGCTGTTGCTGATATTGCTGTTGTTGGGGTTGCTAGTACTCTTGTTGCCGTTGCGACGGCTACTGTAGCTGTTGCTGTTGCTGGTTCTGGTTCGGCTGCTGGGGCCGCTGATACTGTTGTTGATAATGGGGGTTCTGCTGCTGCCTGTACCCCTGCTGGTTCGGCTGTGGTGGCCTCTGGTACTGTTGCTGACTCCTCACAAACTGGGGCGAGTTATTGTTCATGCTACTAACCTGCTCATGAGAGAGCGTGCTGGGAGCATTTGGCACCGCAGGCTTCCGAGGTGGAGGCCTGCTAGGTCTTTGAGGATGAAAGACGCTAGAGAACGTAGCGTCCTTGAAGGCATTCTGGCAGTACCGTGCTCTTTCATAGAGCTCTGCCATGTTGGTCAGATTGTTCAAGGAGAGGACTAGTTTGAACTGGGGCGTGGCGTTGGAAATTAGCATCTTCACTTGTTCGGACTCGGACAAGTGATCCTTCACCTTCTCGGCCAAGCCACGCCACCTGTCAGCAAAACTGACAAACTCCTCATCAGGTTTCATCTTTTCTGCTATGAGGTCAGTGATGGACAGAGAGGGTGCAACTCTGTCTTGGTACCGTTGAATAAATTTCCGAGAGACGATACCGTAGTCCTCTACTTCGGAGGGTTCCAGGGAAAAGAACCACTCAAGGTCTGGTCCCTCTAGAGATCTCCTGAACAAAAAGGCCAACGACCTCTTGTCGTTCTGCCAGAAAGATGATTCGTACATAAACTCCTTCAAGTGTGTGAAGGGGTTACCAGTACCGTTGTACTTCCGGTACACTGGCATCTCAGAGGGTGGCAGGTGGAACACTAGCAGGCTCGGTAAATTGATCTCTGGTGCAGCTTTGACCCCCATCATCTTCTAGAGGTTGTTGAATTGTTCATCCATGCGCTCCATCTTGGCCAGCAACGCTTGCGAGGTCAGATCTGCCTGGGGAGGAGGAGGAGGTGGAGGTACTTGATAGGCCTGTTGCCTATAGTACGTCGGACAGGGAGGACAGTAAAGAGGAGGTCCGACAGAGCTTCCGCCATGCCCGAGGGCATTTTCATAAGCAGGCGTTAGCGGTCTGGCCGGTTGCCTAGAGGATGAAAGTTACGGCCCAGCTGGCCGAGAAGTAATATGGAGGCCTTCTATGGCCTGATGGATGTAAGGAGGATGAAGAGGAGGTTGCTAAGGGACAACAGGGGGAGCCACAGGGTTCGGCTCAGCAGGCTGCATGGGTGCCTTCCCCTTCAGAATAGACTGGATTGCCTCGAACTGCTGAGGGTCCAGACGGGAGGCAAGAACTCCCAAAGCGTTGACGAGATCCGAAGGATCAGAGGATGAGGGATCATTCTGATTCATGTCCCCCTCAATATTGGGATTAGGAATCGCATATTCATGCGGGGGAAGATCAGGATATCGATCATGGGGATGAAAGAGAGGTGTCCGGACATTCCCATCTTGTCGATATGGAATGGGGACAGAATTACGGGAGGCATCAACATCTCTCCCGTTCTCATAGTTGTAGTCTGAATCGCGAGGGGCATTAGCATCTCCCTCGTAGTTGATGATGGCATCTTGAGCCATACTCAAGTCCCTGCCTGATCGCAGCAGCATGATGTTAGATTCTTTTTTCAAAGATTTGACAAACAAGTTGCACAGAGATTAATCAATCAAGTGGATGCTTAACGTGATTTTAAGATTCCTTGTTGAGTTATTTAGATTCAATTAAACCACAAATTCGCTCAGGGAAAGGATCCTAGTTTCAGTTCAATATCCATCGTTATTCTCTATGGCTTTCTCTCACAACGTTTATGGAATCTAACCGGGACTTCAACTGGTACAACCAGCCCGATGATCAAGGAGGAGTACCTTGATTTTGGGGACTTATGGAGGCCTCAACCTCAACTTCTCTAGTCTGATCAAGGGACCAACCCAATCAGAAAGAGTTGTTGTCGTCAAGTAGTGTGTTCCTAAGAAAAGGAGGGTATTCGCCTCAATGCGTATGACCTATGGCCTGGATGGCCTCTAATGCTTAATAATAATGGTTAGTAGCACTCAAGTCACAAAAATCTGAGAACTGGGGAAAAATTAAAAAACTATATGAATTGCGTTGAGTGTAGTCGACGCTATTCAAACAAAATCTTAATTTTTCGTAGAAACTCACATTGCAGACATCAGAGAATGAAGACTGAAAGGCGTCTGGGTGTATTGACGCAGTTTGGAACGCGTCAGTGCTCCTAGACGCTTTTCAAGTCGCAGAAACAGTTTTGCAGGAGGAATTTCTGGGTTGATTCCTCCTTAAACAGGATATAAACAATAAATAATCAGTTCATGCAAAAATTTTTTAGTTCCAGATTTTAACAGGATGATTTTACTAACTAAACAACCAAGATGCCAATCAATCACACAGCATTTTCATCACAAAAACAGCTTTCTCAGTTAATCAACGGGGAGGGCAAGATCTTGCCACAGGGGTGTGGACGTGGTGCACAAGGGAAATTAACTAAACTAAAACACTCACCAATTGGTGAGGACGTGTCGAGAGACACAAGTGGTGTACCGTGGGAGCCCGATTGATGATAGCAAGAACAAAAAACTAAAAGATGGCTAGACCAAGTCCCATCATGATCGCCAAAAAAGTTGTGAGTGCTTAGAATGATCGTGTGATTAACATGAAAAAAACTATGTTATTTAAGTGCAAAATAAAGCCTATTAAAAACAAAAACTATGCGAAGTGATCGCCAGAAACTTTTAACTAAAAAGTTCCAAAAGAAAGTTTGATCGCCTACCTGTTTAAACACGGAAGATATTAAGTCCTTAATTCCCCTCATCAGTCGGCTGAAGAAAGAGAGTCATTTCTTTGTTCTTTGTTCTTGCTGTTGAATTTGAAGTTGAGGATCGTCAAGAGATTCTTGTGACTTCGTGCTTGATTTACTCCCTTTGATTCTCCTTTGCTCTGTTACAAGAAAATTGAAAGAGAAATGAAGAAACAATGATGAGAACTTTAAGTAGAAGCAATATCCATTCTAATCATGGTTTTAAACATGAAACTAAACAGCAAACTTACTTGTTTAATGGCTTTTGAAACCCCTTAATCAAATAGGTTTTGGAAAGAATGATGTTGTGATGTGTGTTGCATGAAGTGATGATGCAAGATTAATGAAAATGTAAATGAAAATGCAAAAATGAAAAACTTATGCCGAATTGGATGAAGCCTTGAATTGGATGAAGAATGGACGCCGACTTCTGGAAACAGTAGCGTTTCGGCGTTTGGACGTCGTCGCTTCAATCTTCAATCACTAACTCTGATTCTAACTTCTCTCTTCTCTTTTTTTTTTTTTCTTTTCAAGATGCAAGGTATTTATAGACCTTTTCTGCGTCCGCGGCTTTACATGGAAAAATTTGGGATTTATCCATCTTAGCCAACAGATAAATACAGATTAATTTATCTTTATCTGTAATTATCTAAAACGCATACAGAATGGCTGACGCCTTTCAGATTAATTAAGATAAGGATAAACATCCGAAAAACTTATCTTTATCTGTATTAGCTAAAACGCGTCTACATGTGTAGACGTCTTTTACACTAATTAAGATAAGGATAAATATCCGGAAGATAAGTAGAAATAGCTTAGGAAACCTAAAATGTATCAACTCATACATACGCCTTTTAGCTAATTAATCAACTGATTAAAATTCAAATTTAAACGTTAAAATAAGAATAAATTCTAAATGGCGTCCACACAGGTAGACGTCTTTTAGACTTCTTCATATTTTAACTGAAATTTGAGTTAAAACCAATTTAATTGATTAACTTAAACATGTCTGTTAAACCCGACACTCAAAAAGATCAATAAAAATTAATCAATGATTAAATATCAGACCATTATGAGGCATTATTATATGATATGAAATTTACTCGAAATGACGTCAAAATTAGCGTGTCTGAAGATGAAAGTTGCGGCCCAGCTGGCCGAGAAGTGATATGGAGGCCTTCCATGGCCTGATGAATGTAGGGAGGATGAAGAGGAGGTTGCTGAGGGATGGCAGGGGGAGCCACAGGGTTCGGCTCGGCAGGCTGCGTGGGTGCCTTCCCCTTCAGAATGGACTGGATCGCCTCGAACTGCTGAGGGTCCAGGCGGGAGGCAAGAACTCCCAAAGCATTGACGAGATCCGAAGGATCAGAGGACGAGGGATCATTCTGATTCATGTCTCCCTCGAAAATGGGATCGGGAATCGCATACTCATGCGGGGGAGGATCAGAATATTGATTATGAGGATGAAAAAGAGGGGTTCGGACATTCCCACCATGTCGAACCGGAACGGGGACAGAATTACGGGAGGCATCAACATCTCTCCCACTCTCATAATTGTAATTAGAATCGCGAGGGGCATTGGCATCTCCCTCGTAGTTGACAATGGCATCTGGAGCCATACTCAAGTCCCTGCCCGATCGGAGCATCATGATGTTAGATTCTTTTTCAAGGATTGGCAAACAAGTTGTACAGAGATTTAAACACACAAATGGATGCTTAACGTGATTTTAAGATTCTTTGTTGAGTTATTTGGATTTAATTAAACCACAAATTCGCTCAAGGGACGGGATCTTAGTTTCAGTTCAATATCCACCGTTATGCTCTATGGCTTTCTCTCACAACGTTTATGGAATCTAATCGGGACTTCAACTGGTACAACCAGCCCGATGATCAAGGAGGAGTACCTTGATTTTGGGGACTTACGGAGGCCTCAACGCCAACTTCTCTAGTCTGATCAAGGGACCGACCCAATCAGAGAGAGTTGATGACGTCAAGTAGAGTGTTCCTAATAAAAGGAGGGTATTAGCCTCAATGCGTATGACCTGTAGCCTGGATGGCCTCTAATGCTTAATACATAATGGGTAATTAGCACACATATCACAAAAATCTGAGAACTGAAGAAGAAATAAAAAATTGCTTGAATCGCATCGAGATTAGTCGACGCTATTCAAACAAAATCTTAATTTTTTGCAGAAGCTCAGATTGCAGACAGCAGAGAAATAAGACTGAAAGGCGTCTGGATATGACGACGCAGTTTGAAACGCGTCGCAGTTCCTAGACGCTTTTCAAGTCGCAGAAGCAGTTTTCCAGGAAGAATTTCTGGGTTGATTCCTCCTCAAACAGGATAAAAACAGTAAATAATCAGCTTATGCAAGATTTTTTTAGTTTCAGGTTTTAACAGGATGATTTTACCAACTAAACTACTAAGATATCAATCAATCACACAGCATTTCATCACAAAAAGCAGCTTTTCAACTAATCAACGGGGAGGGCAAGATCTTGCCACTAGGGTGTGCACGTGGTGCACGTGGGAAATTAACTAAACTAAAAACACTCACCAATTGGTGAGGACGTGTTGAGAGACACAAGTGGTGCACCGTGGGTGCCCGATTGATAATAGCAAGAACAAAAAGAACTAAAAGATGGCGAGACCAAGTCCCACCGTGATCGCCAAAAAAGCTGTGAGTGCTTAAAATGAGTGTGTGATTATGATGAAAAATCTATGTTGTTTAAGTGCAAAATAAACCTATCAAAAAGAAACTAAGTGAAGTGATCGCCAGAAACTTTTGACTTAAAAGTTCCAAAAGAAAGAGTTTGATCGCCTACCTGTTTGAATGTAGGAGATGTTGAGCTCTTGATTCCCCTCCTTTAGCCGGCTGAAGAAAGAGAGCCCTTCCTTTTCCTTTGTTCTTGCTGGGATTGCTGTTGAGGATAGTCCAGAGTTCTTGTGATTTGCTTGTTGATTTTCTTCCCTTTGATTCTTTCCAAGAAAAGAGAAATAGAAATGAAGAAACAACGATGAGAACTTAAGCAAAAGTAGTATCCATTCTAATCAGAGTTTTAAACATGCAACAAAACATAGAACTCACTTGTTAGGATGATCTTTGAAACCCCTTTATTAAATAGGTTTTGAAAATGATGCTAGTGTTGTGTGTTGTATGGAGTGATGTGATGAAGAATGTAGAATTAATGAAGATGTGAATATGCAGAAATGAATTGAAAAACTTATGCCGAGTGGATGAAGCCTTGAATTGGATGAAGAATGGATGAAGAAAGGACGCCGACTTCTGGAAACAGCAGCACTTCGGCGTTTGGACGTCGTTGCTTCGATCTTCAATTCGATATCGCCTCAATTCTAACTCTAATTCAACTCTGATTCTAACTTTTTTTTTTTTTTTTTTACCCATTCAAGATGCAAGGTATGTATAGACTTCTTCTACGTCCACGAATTTACATAGAAAAATTTGGGATTTATCCATCTTAACCAACAGATAAATACAGATTAATTTATCTTTATCTGTGATTATCTAAAACGCGTCAACCATAATAGACGCCTTTCAGATTGATTAAGATAAAGATAAACATCCGGGAAAAACTTATCTTTATCTGTATTAGCTAAAACGCGTCTACATGTATAGACGTCTTTTACACTAATTAAGATAAGGATAAACATCCGGAAGAGAAGTAGAAATAGCTTAGGAAACCTAAATTGCGTCGTGCCTTACAGACGCCTTTTAGCAAATTAATTAACTGATTAAAATTCAAATTTAAACGTTAGAATAAGAATAAACTCTAAATGGCGTCCACACAGGTAGACGTCTTTTAGCCTTCTTCATATTTCAACTGAAATTTGAGTTAAAATCAATTTAATTGATTAACTTAAACATGTCTGTTTGATCCGACACTTTAAAAGATCAATAAAAATTAATCAATGATTAAATATCAGACCATTATGAGGCATTATTATATGATATGAAATTTATTCGAAATGACGTCAAAATTAGCGTGTCTACAACGCCGAGAGTCTCCTAATGGGGATCAGAATCTCAATGACTTGCACTACAGCCTTGTGGATATCACAACAAACTGTAATACAATCAAAGAGCACCCAACTCATGGGACTTGCAACTCCTTGCAATATATGATCATAGCTTCTGTCCCCAAAGATTTAATAGCCTTGTGGATAGCACAACAAACTATTAATTCTGGTCTAAGCTAACCATCGTTACGCGACGACCATAGATTTGCATGCAACCCTTGTGGATAGCACAACAAAGCTACATGGTTCCTTTATCCTGATCATATAGGCATCTAATGCCATAACCATAGTTTGTCCTCCCAATTAAGCATGCCTTGTGGATAGCACAACAAACCTGCCTAAAGTGATTCGAATCCTATGACTATAACGATGGTGGACCACGCGGTAAGTTCTTAACTACTCACGTTACAGCTTAGAGTTTATCTGAGGGTATTTAGATAACTTTTATCTTGGCCTCTCCTAGGTGATAGTATATAAATATATCGTATATATTTACTAAATACTATACATACTTTGATTCATAATCAAACATAAAACATTACATCTCATACATGTCATTAGTGTAGTCATGGATAGTACGGTGGGTTTGACTGGAGCCAACAGTCAAACGCACACACAATCTAACACAACAATTATATTAGATAACATGCAAACACATAGGCAAAGGATTTACATCTATTCGCCTTCCTGGTTGCAGCTGTAGATCGTCCTCGCTCCTTCCTCGGTTGCCTTGATCATATTACAATAAATTCTAGAATTTATAGATAAATTGAAGAGGGCCTTATGGCGAGTACAAGAGAGAGGGAGGTAGAAGTACATCGGAGAATGAGAGTGGGAGAGATTCGTAGATCTCTATTTATTAACAATTTAATAAATATCCATCATCCATGAACCATACAATCCATTCATCACATGAATAATTAAATAAGTGCATATCCATGACCATGGTGTGTTTTAAACATCCCACACATGATTCAGCGCATTACATGGCTAAAATAAAAGAGTTTTTAAAATATATAATTTTGGCTTTCAAAAAGCTGGGATCCAATCAAAATTGGTATATGAATTTCGAAAACACTTTTAATTAAATTTAATCATGCAATCAAATCAAAATTTTAAAGCAATAATCACACATCACATGTGCACACACTTCAAATTAATAATTCCAGATTATTTCATACAAATTAGAACAATTCTAATAATCTAACACTTAAATTAAACCCCATTAATAATCTAACAATTAGACTATTAATAATTAATCTAACTCTTAGACCAGTCCAACAAAGTTAATTAACAATTTAACATTTAAATTATTAATTAACACTAATTATTAATTAACTACTAATCTAACTATTAGATTAGTTAATTAATGTTAATTAGTAATTTAACACTTAAATTATTAATTAACACTAATTAATTAATAACAATAATCTAACAATTATATTAGTTAATCTAAAATTTATTATTAATTTAACACTTAAATTAACAATTAACCTTGATTAATTAATAATTACTAATCTAACAATTAGATTAAAAGATTAATGTTAATCATTAATTTAACCCATAAATTAATAACTAACAATTAATCATTAAAGACTTCCAATTTAACACTTAAATTAGTTATCTAAGTTAATTATTAATTTAACTCTTAAATTAATAATTAACTTACATATTAATTAACAATTAATTGAAATCATAATTAGTAATCTAACTGTTAGACTAATAATTATTGATTACTAATTTAACCATTAAATTATTTTTATTAAAATTAATTATTAGTTTATTAAATTAACAATTAATATTAATCAATTAACAACTAAATGTTAATTAAAGTGATTCATAAATCATGAATAAGCCCATTTAAATAATATTGAATAATATTTTAAATTTTATAAAACAATTTTAATTTTAAATTAAAATTCAATCAGACTCAAATGGGTTAATAGGGGTTAATAAAATGATTTTAAATGGGGAAACAAGGCCCAGCCCTTTAGGGCCAAGCTGGTCCGGGCCCAGTTGGGTCTGGGCTCGAGCCAGGCGCGCCTGGGCTCAGGCCCGGTCCGGCTAGGGGCCAAGCCCGGTCGGACCGGCCCCCTGCCCCGAACCGCCAGTCTCCTTCCTCCGAAACCCTAACCTGCGTTTGTAGGTTTCAGGCGGCGGGAGGGGTTTTTGCCAGGGCCGGCGGCAGCGTCCCACGCCGGTGGCTGGCAGCCCAGTTCCGACAGGCGATGGCTCCATCGTCGGTGAGCCTCCCGGCGCCGGCATCCCTTCCGGAGAAGCCCAACAAGGCCGGCCGAGACCCCTGGAAAAACCTGGTTTTCACAAAAGCAAAATGGGAAAAATGGATCCCCTTTAATCCTTTGACAACCCCTCTGGCAACCTGTCTAGAGATAGCCATGATGCCCGCAACTTCCAGTTAAATTTTTCCAGCATCCTTTATGCTAGTTATTCAACTCTTTTGGGCATCAAGATCTCTGAAAACCCCCGGGTAGGAAACCCCATTCTTCATCGCATGAAGAACAAAGGAAAAACCCAAAAAAAATTCAATTTGCAGAATTAAATTAATCTAATTAATATTGTGTTCATCTTATGAACATTAATCCAGCAAATATTCGAATTTGAGAATGGAATAATACATGAAATATTAATTTCGGAGACCGAAATGGGACGAGAAACAACGAACCTAGCTCTGATACCACAGTTGGGTTCTCCGATTTCTCCAGATCTCACGCGCAGCGGAAAATAAAATAAAAATGGAGATCCGTTCCCATTTCGAAAACTAAAAATTACAATTATCGGATAATCAATTCTCACCGTGTAGAGATTCGAATCCGCAACCGTTCGGTTCCGTCGGTGCGACATCGCAAGCCGCGCAAGCACCCGACCTCTAGTGAAGTCCACGCGATCCTCCTCGCGACGGATATCCTCACTTTCCTCGTTTTTCGCAGCCTATGAAACCTCAGCCGGTCGCCGCAACGCGCGGACGATTTCCCGTCGAACGGGAGTCGGAGAAGCGGCGGAGCAGATCTGGATATGTCTGGGATGACAGAGAGAGAGAGAAACAGAGGAGGGGCAGCTAGGGTTAGCAATAGCTTGTCCTGCTCAGCCCGATTGCTATATTTTATACTAAAAACCCCCGGTTTGTATAAAACCCACTTATTTATCCATCGCCTTAAGAATCATTTGCGTGTGACCCTCTAGGCCTAATTACCAGTCCGGTTAATAGCCCAATAAGCCCAGTGACTCCTCACTGGCTTTATTAATAAATTAATAACCCTTTATTAATTAATTAATCAATCGAATCGATGTTGCACATCGAATTCGATCGGGCCTCCGATCACGTTGGGTGCCAAGCAACACCGCGTGAACCCGGAAGGTATCGGAGTTAAGTAACCCACTCTTGGAACCTTTCCGCCGACAGTTACCACGTGGATATAATCCTTCATTCGTACAATGCTCTCGAGTCAACTCAGGGTATGGCGTACTGTCAAACCCTAACCGGTCGACTCACTTGGATTGGATGCCGCTGATAAATATTGAAAAACTCCTTTCCCGATATTATCGTCCGCCCTGGCCAGGGACTTCTGTGCATCATTCCTAGAACATTCTCTCTTTAAGTACCAAGAGCGAATGATTCCTTATTGACACACAGTTCCCTTCGACGGTATTTCGCTGTACCCAATCCTTGGCATTTTAGAATCTCGTGGTTTTGATTTGTAAACCAAGGTCAAAGCACATAAGTCCACCGACAAAGTGTCCTTGGTGTCTCAGGTTCAAGGACCATCCACGCAACTGCGACAATAGAATCAAGCTGGTTGACAGTGAGGTACAATGCCATCCAGCGATTCAGTTGGATCAGTTTAGTGAACTCATTCTCCAATGAGCACCTACAGATTCGCCTTAGTGTCTCCACACAAGTGACTTATGAGATCAGTCACCCTCATCATATGAGCAGGAGTAATCTGTACTAGTCGAACCGCATATCCGATGTCCTTCTCGGATATCCTCCGACTATGAACAATTAAGAATATGTGTGTTTAAGCGATCAGTCTCATTAGTATGATCTCATCATAATCTGATCACTATAGCACATATTCACGGACTTCATTATGAAACGATAATTAATGTGATTTACACATAATGAATATTATGCCATTATATTAATAAATGAATGAGATTTACATAGTCAGATTAGTTTGTAGGCCACCTAAAACTGACAAAGGTCACCCATCCCGTTATTACTCCCAGCTAAGCATGCTTAACTACGGAGTTCTTTACAAGAATTGAGTTAATACTCGAAGCGGCACCTAGATGTTCGGAGATACAATTTCGCTATATCAGAGGGGTGTTAAATTCTATCCCCATAATATAAGTGACATCTTTGTCGCGATGTTACCTAACCTTTAACTAGTTCACCAGGCAGGTGGGACACTAGAGATGGCCCCCACAGGTTTAATAAGTGGCTCCCACCAAGTAGTTTGACGCTATGGCGTCACATATCACCATCCCACATGTAGCGCTCTTATGATGTATCAATTTGTCCTCTGCGGCTCTTAACTCCCATACTTCCTACTAGTTCGTACCTCTGATACCATTCTGTAACACCCTGTACTCCAACCATCAAGGGATTGTCCTCTTTGACCTAAAGGTCTCATGGTTTCGTCTTTTTAGAGGCAATTAACTCTAGAGCGGGGACTTTCCAAGAGGTCATTTATCTCGTTACTACTCCTGGATAAGCACGTTTAACTACAAAGTTACTTAGTAGAACTGAACCAATACTCGAAAAGGTGGTTCAATGTTTGGAGATACAACTGAGCCATATTTGAGGGGTGTTATATAGATGATACATATTCTTTTATTTATGTTGAATTTGTTAGAACTAAAGATAGTTGTTTGATTCAGAATACTAGACCCTTAACTATTACTATTGCTACTAGTGAAGAAGTGATTACATAGTCCATACTGTCAAATTTAAATGTTCAGATTAAGGTTAGATGTATCCCATTGTCAGCCTATGTCATTAGGATGGCAGCCTTTAATGTTATTTTAGGCATGAACTAGTTGGAGGAGTATTTTACTATATTGGATTGTTATGAGAAAAGAGTAGTGTTTCAAATTCCTGGAGAATAAGAATTTATTTTCAATGTCCTAGGAGGAAGTATGGGAAGGTGTTGGTATCTACATTAAAGGCTACCAAGTAGATTAATCAAGGTTGTAAGGCTTATTTAGTTAGTGCAATATCAGTTGGTAGTGTTGGGAAGATAATTTTAGACATAGATCAGAGAATTTTTAGATGTATTTTTAGAGGACCTACCAGGTTTACCATTAGTTAGAGAGATTGATTTTACCTATATCTAAGGCACCCTATATAATGGTCCCTACAGAATTAACTGAATTAAAGAAGCAGTTGCAAGAACTTCTAGATAAAGGGTTTATTAGACCTAGTGTTTCACCTTGGGGTCCACCTTTTGTTTGTTAAAAAGAAGGATGGATATGTGATTAATTACATACAATTACATCAGTTCACGATGAAAAACAAATATCCTCTACTAACAATTGATGATTTATCAACTAAGAGGAGCTAAGATATTTTCTAAATTGGATATGAGATTTCGATACCATCAGTTGAGAATCAAGAGTGAAAATATGATAAGATATGGACATTATGAGTTCTTGGTCATGCCATTTGGATTGACCAATGCACATGCTACTTTCATGGACATGATGAATAGAGTTTTTAGGTCCTATTTGAATCAATTTGTCATGGTATTAATTGATAATGTGCTGATCTGCTCTCCTCATGAAGAAGCTCACAAAGAACACTTATGAATTGTTTTAAGAAAACTACGTAGATATTTAAATGAGTAGGATTGTTTTTAATACAGGTGGCCTGACAAGCATTAAATGAGAATATATTCTGGGCAGGACAAATGCACGCATACATGACAAATACTTCGTGAGCATGATAAATAGTATTTGTCATGCCCACGAAGCATTTGTCATACTTGAAAAATATTTATCAGCTCTACGTAATTGGAGACAAATTTTTGCACGTGACAAATATTTTACCGACTTGACAAATACTTTGTGGACATGACACATAGTATATATTTGTAGATATTTATGTGAGTAGGGCTGTTTTTTCTACAAGTGGCCTGACAAGCATTAAATGAGGATGTAGAATTCTGGGCAGGACAAATGCATGCATACATGACAAATACTTCGAGAGCATGATAAATAGTATTTGTCATGTCCACGAAGTATTTGTCACGCTTGAAAAGTATTTCTCATTTCTGTGCATGCGTGTATAGATTTGTATGCATGATAACTATTTTTCATACGTGACAATTACTTTATGGGCGTGACAAATAGTACTTGTCATGCCCCCGAAACATGTCATGTTTGTATACATTTGTCATGCCCAGAGTTTTGCTCCTAGGGAAAACATTAATTAATTACTATTTAAATAGCATAAATTATAGGTTGATGTGTTTTAGGTTCCACTAGTCTCTGCCACAACGATTGCTATTTTAATTATGCTCATTAATTACGAAGGCACATATCGGTCATGCTAAGTCATGAAAATATTATCTATCTGCATGTTATATGTCCATAGTATGTAAGGATTTTTAGATGGTCCTTGAGACCTATCAAGTTTAGGGATATACCGGCCTAACCTTAATATTCATTTTTAACCCCTCAGAGTCTCTTATGTCTCAGATAGGTCCACATGCTAAGTTTGAAGTGGGAGGTTAGCTTAACTACAGTTAAATTTAAGTGATCAACATGGAAAAACATAAGGATGCAAAATCAGGGAGTAGGATCTCTCTACGTGTGTGTGCACTCGTGCGCATGCGAACATAGCTACTTCTTCCTTGTTTGGCAAAAATAGTAGCAGTGGTGGGTGCAAGTGAGCGGCCGGATCTTGCTTACCATCGAAAGGCAAGGGAGGGAAACACAACGACAGTTTTGACATTACAATTTTTTGATATTTAATAAATAATGCAAAATATTCTTGTCATTTTAATTAGAATGTGAGAATGGAAGGTATATTCATAGAATATTCTGCATTTTATGTGATCCACCAATTCATGGATACATCTCTTGATGGTAAAAATCCTGGACTTTAAAAACTATGAAGATTGGGGCGGTCGATCCATAAACATGGTGCATTTGAAGAAACATATCAAAAAAATTGAGTTCTAAATATTTTAAGATGAATTTTATCGTATACGATTTCATCCCAAAGACGTATTTTAAAATGTGGCACCATCCGATTGGCCTCATGGGCGGTGGCTCTTCCTTCCGAGGGCCTTCTTCTACCTTGATATCTCCAGGGTCCTTAAGTTTGAAGGGACTCCTTATGAAATGGGGTGATAGGATGAAGATTTCTTTCTTCTTTTTTTTTTTTGGTAAAAGTAATAACCCAAGATCTTACTCAATTTGTTTGCAGAATAGGTTATCCGGAATTACTTATTCGGAATAACGTATACTAAAATAAGGAGTGCTTAGCTTTGATAGTTCTGTGGGACCTACTGACGGAATAGGAAGGATAAATAATTTTTGGGTCTAGGGTCGAATTGTTTATTCTCCTTATTCTAGTATAAGCAATTCTAACGCAGTATAAGCCATTCCGCCCATCAAACTAGGATTAACCTTATTCTACGAATAAGAGGCTTTATTCTTCTCCTATTCTCCAATCAAAGTGGCGTAGTCCATCCTAACCTTGTCCTAAAGTTATAGAGTAAGACTTGCTGCACTGAGGAGGACTGTACAAGCCATGTGACCTATACTGCCTCCCCCAGTGTCATCGATCTGTGTGATCGGACGACACTGCAGCATATTTTATTTATTTATTTGTTTTATTTGTTTTATTTTTTTGATACGTCAGATCAGAAATTTGAAGATACATCTAAGTAGCTCGGATCTTCCCCATCCTGGTTATATATTTTTTCAATATATATATATATATATATATATATATATATATATATATATATTTATTTATTTATTTATTTATTTATTGTACAGAAATGGAGGTGGATACTAAAAGTTTTTTTAAAAAATATATATAGGTAGGTCGGAACCGACCCAAACTACTCGGATGTACTCTCAGATTTTTTGATCGAACGTCTCAAGAAAAATTCAAAAAAAAATAAAAAAATCAAACACTGCCCCCTCAGTGCAGTGAGTATTACTCAAAATTAAAAGGAGGTTTAAACGGGAGGAGGAGGCCGAAGGAAAATCCTAGGATGCCACACGCTTCTATAACTCTAACAGCATGAAATTTAACATCTGGAAGGAAAGTGATGACGTTTCCTAAATTTTCAAGTGGTGCTATGAAGCTTTCCAGGAGCTTCTTTATAACCTCTAGCTACTCGGGAAAATGAGAGACTTTGTCAAAATTTACTAGGATCGAAATACATTAGAGAGGAGTGGGCAAGTAACAAAAACATCTTGGTGGGCAGGTTGCTGGCTGTCTAATAGACTAGACGGATCGTCTTAACCCTGTAATAAGGTACTTTTGGGTGAGAAAAAAGATTCAAAATGGACTAAAAGTTAAAGTCTATTAATATAATAAGTTCAACTTAATTCACCGAATAGTCTAAAATACGGTGTGCATACTTGTGGTAGAAAATCCATAAATAAACCAAAGAAGAATAGTTCAAGAGTAACTAGAATAATCTGGATAATTATATATGGACAAGTCATGCACATTTTGTGATGAAAATACCACATTATATAAAGGATGTTTCCATGTTAGTTACTGTTGCATCCTAAACATCATATGTGCCATAATAGTGTATGCAATAATCTCTATACTCTCCTGATTAAAGATTGTCCAAAAAATACTAGTTCATCTTAAATTCAACTCTACTCCGGTTTACCTTTAACCTAAGAACAGCGAGTTGTTAAAATAGCGTCCTCTCTCATCCTCACCTTAGCCTTTAACTTTAACTCGATATTTCAGATATACCAATGATTATTACCATGAAAGTTTTATAAGCTTGCTTTTGCCCCTTTAAATGTGAAAATGGAATATGTTTACCACTGGGAAGCTAAAGGGCTTTAAGTTTACTGGCCTTTTTAATAGTAGTATTGTTGCAGATGGAGGTTTTTGGCATATCATACAAGTAATGTAGAGCATACCTAATAATACTTAGCATCAAGGTTTACGGACTTGGATATCCATATTGGATTGTATCTTTCAAGATACGAGTCAGATCCAACAATCCGACTTGGGCGGACCAAGTACGAGTCGCATGAGTCAAGCTAATAGATTTGTTAAAACAAATGAGTTTTAGTCATATTTTAGAACAATATATCCTATTAATTGATATAAAAATTAATTTTACTTATCAAATTGAAAAAACTCAATTTAAAATGACCCATGATACATGTACGAGTTGATACGACTCTGTTTGACTTGGTGTATACAAGAGAATTTGACTCGCCTAGATACGAGTCGACTCATACGAGTCTGTATGATCTGGTACGATATGGCAAATTATGCTTAGCATGTACCATTGGTTAATATAGAATTTTTCCTTATATAAAAATATAAAATTTCGTTCAAAGGATGTGCTACTTGTTAGGAATTAGATTACTTTATTATAAGGAAAGAGAAAAATTCTGCAATTAGAAATTCATACACACTATGCATGTACCATTTAAGGAGTAATTGGGAAGGAGAAACAAAAAATATTAGGAGTCTACGATCTCTTGGCCCGTCGTGCCCGCAAATTCATGGCTATTGAAGTTTTCTCCTATAAGGATTAGGGCGGCCGACGAAGAACGCAGTGAAAATAAAGAACAAAATAAAACCCATCCGTTCCCGATCCATTTCAAACAAAACAAACAAAAAGGCAATGATCAAACAACACCTTGTACAGAACTAGATCTTGATCATATCAGTTCTGTCGAGGCACTGCTGCTAGCTTCAAAAGCATCTGGCCTTCATTGGTATCCATGCGATCCTCGCTTGACGGTTCGTCCTCGCTGCGTCGTCTGATCCGACATGTTTGCTAAGTTCTTTTCGCTACGGTGATGCCCGCAATAGATGAGCATAGTCCCATTCGATGATCGATGGGAAGCAGACGTGCACGACGGAGGCATACGAGGCACCAAGCAAAGAGAGAGAGGGGGGTGGCCATGTCAGGGAGAAGCCTGGAGCTTGGCCCAGGGCTTCCTCTTAGTGTTTATTTATATTAAGTTCGACAACTTTTCACAAAAGTCTCCTAAATTAATATAAAACTCACTTAAATACCATAAACTGAGAGTCTTTGTGTGTATGACCCTCCACGCCTAAGTACTAGTCTGATTTTTGCTCTAATAAGCTCAGTAACACTTTATTGGATTAAATTAATTAATTTAATATCTCATATTAATTAATCTTTCGATTTAATATCGCATATATTAATTGGTTAAACTTCTGATCAAGTTGGATGCTAAGCAACACCGGTTGACGTCGAAGGATAATGGGGTTCAACAACTCATTCAAGGAACCTATCTATCAACATCTATGTGGCTATAATCTTTCATTTGTACAATACTCCTGAGTCAATCTAGGGCATGGCCAACTATTAAACTCTAGATGGTCAACTCATTTGGATTAGATATCGCTATATAATGTCAAAAAATTCTTTTTCTAATATTGTGTCCGTTCCGGTAAGGTACTCCCGCGTGTATCAGTCTTAAAGTATTCTCTCTCTAATTACAGACAATGAATGATCATAATAAACTTGAATAATTATGACTCCATGGTTAGAGGTCTATGAGCTAAGGTCGAAGCTCAAAAGTTCACTGACAAGATGTCTTTAATGTCTCATGTCCAAAGACCAATAACGTTACTGTGACGATGAATAAAGCTGGTTGATAGTTAGGTGAATTTACCATTTAGCGATTCATGTTTGATCAATTTAGTGAACTTATTCCCCAATGAGTACTTATATGATTGGCTTTGAGGACACCTATTTTTAAAATTATCCCACTTGGACTAAAGTCAATCACCCTCCTGTTTGATCTCCATCAAGCTAAAGTGATGCTTATTAATAGTCTAAGACTAAGGCTTAGTTAGTAGATCTACTATATCATCTAAAGATGGAACCCTTTCCATTATATTATCTCCTCTTAAAATTATGTCTCTAATCATGAGAAGGTGCCTCATAATGTTTTACAAATTCTGATGAGACAACGACTCTTTCAGTTATTCAATTGCTCCCACTATTGTTCCACAACAATGGATCAGAGGCGTTCAGAACACATTTTATCCATCTACCATGAACACATTCTTTCGTAGATTTACTTGATACTTACTCGTAGCACTTAGAGTACGTTTTATATCAGGTCTTGGATTTGGTCAAATCAAACATCCTCTTCTGATCTATCATCATAAATCTGTATTGACAATGTCAGGACTGAGGTTTCGTGCTCTGTATTCGGGTCGAGTTCGGGCCGGATCCCCTGATTTCGACCCTGAGGGGTTTTGAGATTTCTGACTGAATGACGTCTGCACTGCTCGACGTCTTTCAAAAGACGTCTGTCTATGTAGACGCCATTTAAGTCTGCTTTCTGTTGTGCCACGTGTGCGCCACGTGGGCGGATTTCAGGCCGCGAGAGTACGGCCCCTGTCACATCATCTGAACGGCGTCCATGTTGGTCGACGCGATTCAGACTGTGACCCTGCAGTGTCAGTGTACGGCGCCAGAGCGTTGTCAGTACGGCCTGTCCTGTCGTCTGAACGGCGTCCGTGGTGAGCGACGCGTTTCAGAGCGCTGTCAGTACGGCCTGTTCTGTCAGACTGATTGGCGTCTGCCTCGATCGACGCGTTTTAGCTAGATTCAGATTGACCCCGCGAGCCTCCCCTTCTTTCCCTCATTCTCGCCTCCACCTTCTCTCTCTTCACCCTCTCCGCTCCCTCCGCCCTCCTTCCTCCCTTCCCTCCCTCTTCTTCCTCTTCCATCACTTCAACACCTCCCTACCTCTCACCTCTACCTCCACCACTTCCTTCGCGGCGTTCCATTCTCCGGACGGCGGCCGACGTCCAGGCGGAGTGGCGGCGTCCTCGAGGGTACCGGCGGCGGTCTGCGGTGCGGCGAGTCGGCGGCACGGAGCTTGGAGGAGTTCAAGAACCGGTAGGGGGACGAACTTTGCATGGACTGTGAATGTGTTGCTCGTGATTTCCTTGGCGTGGCATGTTATGTTTTGGGTTAGAATGAGCATGTTTAGGGGGTTTTCTTGTGAGAAAGGCCGTGCTCGTGAGCGTGGATTTGTAGCATGCTGGAAGTAGTTGATTTCCCTATCTTCCCCCTTCTATTTTGGGGCATTTTCGGGGTGTTTGGGGTTAAAGGAGAAACCCTCGGGTTGAACCAGGGAACCAGATTTCTGGCGCTAAACGGCGTCGTGCCTGGTCGACGCCTTTTAGAAGGACGTCAGGGCAGTACGACGCCTTTTAGGGCGGAAACCTCCCTGTTCGAGGTTTCACGAGTTAGGGGTTCTGCCGCTAAATGACGTCATGAATGGACGACGCCTTTCAGAAGGACGTCGGGCCATCATGACGCCATTTAGGCAGGAAATCACCCCGACTGAGGGCCTGCAAATCTGGAATTTCGGTGTGAATGGCGTCTGAGAGCTCGCACGCGTTTTAAACGGCGGCTTCCCAGGTGGACGCGTTTTAAGGAATAATCTGGCTTTAAATGAACCTGTTTGAGGAGCTTGAATGCATAAACCCTGGTTTTTAACATATGTTTCACTGTTGGGTGGTTCAAATGCATGCTTTAAGCTGTACGCTGAGACGGAGGTTTACTGTGCGAATGGAATCATGTTATATGTGTGTATGTGCTTATGCGAATATGGAATCGGAATAACTGTGGTTTACGTTTGTCACCATGGACCGATGGGGACAGGGTCATGGTGTCTGTGAGGCTTTGTGCCGTACCGGTGGGAGGAGGGGGTACATGTTGTGTTTTACCTTTGGCTGAGGGAAACAGGACCACCTTGAGCCCGTCGGGCCGGAGTAGCCAGCGCGCTATCCGAGGGGTTGCTGTTTGGTCTCAGCGGGTCGGGGTTTCCCTGTTTGTCGTGGCAGCTTCCGGCGCGTTTCTTGCTGTGGAGCTAGTTGTGGTACTGTTGGAGTTGTTTTACCCCTGTAGCCACTGGGCCTGATGTGACCTTTGATCAAGGTTACGAGTGGTACCCTTAGCCCTTTGGCCTGACGCAGCCCGGGAGGTTAGGGTTGTGGGTAGTTCCTGTAGCTTCGGCTTGACGGGGGTTCGCCTGTCCCCAGGGCCCTCCTGAAGCGCTGAGGCCTAGCGTGGAGGCAATCCGGTCGGTAGGACAGTAGTCTAGACTTCTTGTGTGCACACGTAGCTAGGCAGTGGTGGTACACTGGTCCCAGCTAGTCCTAGTTTGACTCACTGCCTCACCCTACAGTGCCCCGAAACACTGTAGGGGCGGACATGCGTAAGTAGTGGTGGTAGTGTTGTGAGGCGACATTTGACTTCGGTCGACAGTGTGGTTCAGTCGCTTTGTGGACTTTGGCTGTGAGACGTGACTCTGTGTTGGGTTCTTCGGGTTGCTTAGAACTGTTCCTGCTACACTGCTTATCGTATGTTTCATATCAGGTTGGGTGCTATGTTTACTGCTTTGTTTAATTGTCATATATCTGTGTTGTTGCACTTGTGGGTGTGTGAGTGGGAGGCAGGGGATCGGATGATCCCTACTGAGCCCAATTCTGGTGTGGCTCACTCCCTGCGGTTTCAGGTGTGGACCTCGTGGCGTTTGGCGGCGGGTGGTGTCTTCTTGGTGTGCGGACCAGCAGCTGTCTCAGTTCCGGGGTATGCCCCGATGTTGTTGTACTTTACTTCTGCCTGTACTTATTTAATTTGTTGGACCATGTAATTATTGTTGGACTATATACGGACATTGTTATCTTCCTTCCTGCGCACTTGCTACATCTTTGTAGTCCGTGTGATTGTTATATTTAGCCTTGTTTAACGCTTACTCCTCCAGACGTGTTGTGTAAGATTCGGGTGTGAACCCGTAGTTAATGGGCCGACATCCATTTAGTGATCGGGTCTCCGGTCATAGGATGGCGGGTCGTTACAGACAATATACATGATATTTCACCTAAATTTATCATAGAGAGATTGTGGTAACTATGATTTTACCGATGGTAACATTCCAACGTCATTCTCAATGATTAAGATGTTATCAACGTAAAGCAGGAGTAAAATAATTCCCTCCAATTAGCCTCCTTGTATATACACACAGTTCATATTCATTCTTAATGAATTCTTAAGATTTGATCACCAGATCAAATCTCTAATTCTAACTTTGTGAAGCTTCCAATGACCCTTAAACTAATCTACAGAGCTAGCATATCCTTTCAGGATACTTTTTGAATGTAAAACATTCAGGCTATATCATATATGTATCTTCCTCAATCATATTGAGAAGAGCTATTTTAACATCCATCTGCCATTTGTCATCATCGTGACAAGCAATTATAGCAAAAGAATTCTAATTTACTTAATTATGGCAAGAAGGATTCGTCATAGTCAACACTTTGACTTTGACGATAGCCTTTGGCCATTAATCTTGCCACATAAGTATCAACAATCCATCTGTAACGATCTTCCATTTGAAGATTTACTTACAACCGATGAGCACTATACCTTCAGGAAAGTCTACCAAGTTCCAAACTTGGTCGGTACACATGGACTAGTTGTCAGAATTTCTGGCCTCTTGCCATTGCTGAAGTCAGATCTACTAAAAGCCTCATCATAAGTCTTTAGATCATCATCCATATCTTAGAGTTCCTCCCCTTCTTCCATCTTTGATATGACATATCTATATGGCTATCTGAAGAACTCTAAAAGATCTACGTTAATCTTTAGCATGTGTTTCGACATGTTGCATAGGAAAAAGTTCATTCGAAGACCCATATTAATTTGTGTGTTTGGAACCTTTTCTAGTTCTATCCAACTTCCACTGTCTTCTCTAAGGACATATTCAACTTCATGGAAGACAATTCTTTTAGCAATAAATCATTATTTTACTGTTAGATAAATCGAATAACATCCAAATATTATCTTTGGATATTATAGAAATTTATACTTCTCTATCCTTGATTCCAACTTTTTTGGATTATGCCTCTTCACAAGGATAGGATATTCCCTGACTTTAACATACTTAAAATCATGTTTCTTCCCTCTCCATATCTCATATGGATTCTTTCCTCTCCATATCTTGTATAGAGTGATTTGCACTTATCTACTTGAACCATATCCAAAATATAGGCATCTTATATTGATATATAAGCCTATAAGGAAATGAAAATTAGGCAAACTTATTATATACTGTACCATATCAAGTAAGGTGCGATCCATCTTTAAATACACCATACAATTTGTGGCATGGTATGAGAAATCAATGGGGAGAGGATGCCATTATCTTAGAAGAATTGGGGGCATTAAGGGTTGAACGTGATTTGCTAGAAGCCAACATATCCATAATATACAATTAACTCTGAAGTGGAACATAAAACTTTTTAGATTTGTGTTCCATAATGAACCGTGTGTATTTGAATGCCGTGTATGATGATATGAATGAGTTTCGTGACAACATTGCACATAACTCCCTGTTAGAGATTGAAGAAGATCGGCAACAAACATTTATAGGCATGCTCCAAACACTTAGAGAGGAGCATGGGAGAAGGTGTTCTAATGAATCTTCCACTTCACAAGGGGAATATGATCCTATGATTTCAAACCGAACTTTTTGGAATCCAGGAGAAGATCCGAAACTCATTGCCGTGTTATCACGGTACACCCCCGACCAACTCATTCAGTTGGTCTCTCGTGGCAAAACTCAGGAAGCCACTCCTTGGAAAACTCAGTTCCAGGGATCTTCTAGCAGACCCCAGACCCATGTCAATCAATCAATTCCATTTCCAATGGCTCCACCCAATTTTACCAACCAGATTACACCTCCTAGGCAGGAGGAATTCATCTACAAAAGTGAGGTTGAAACCTACATGGTAAGCTCATGGATAGAAACCTTACCCTGAGGCAACCCCATTCTCTTTCGAGCTACTGTAAGCTCCCTCCAGCCTACTTCCCACCAGGATTCAAGGTGTCTAAGTACAGGAAATACGATGGTAGCACTGATCCTCATCACCACCTGTTAGGTTTCCTCATGGAATCCCACAATTGGCTCTATGATAGAGTCCTCCTTGTCCACCTCTTCCAGAAGCCTCTAGAAGGAGAGGCATTGAGATGGTTCTCTTCCTTACCCGCTACAAACCTTATCAAGTTTGATATGGTCTCAGAGAGATTCATTACCCACTTCAACCATATGACAACCTTACCTCCCACCCTTTTCGACTTTGTAATGGAGAAGATGAAGTCAGAGGAGGACTTCACACACTTTGCTAATACGTGGAGGGACATGGCCTCTAGGGCGGAAGTTACTATCCCCGAAGCTCAAGTTGTCATCATGTTGGTCAACAATGCTACCCCGCAGCTTTGGGCCATCCTCATGCTCAACGAACTTCAAACATTCGCTCAACTGTATAACCGAGCTCTGGTGGTCCAGTCTCATATTCGAGATTCCACTTTGCTACCTTTCTTTGAAAAAAGGAACAAGAACAAGAAAACCTTACAGACCCCTACTATAGAGGGAGTCACTATTAACGAACATGTGAGCATGTTAGGACAACCTTCTAGGTTACCCAACTCTCAACCCAGGTTAGATACTCAACCCAACCAGAAGCAATATTCAACAATCCCTCCTCCGACTAACTATAGTCATCCCATGCCCAAGCATGCATCATACCCACCTTTGTCAGAGTCATTAGCAGACATATTCCATGCCTTGCTAGCTTGCAATGCCATCCAGCTTCCACCAAAGTGCAAAGGTGCTCCACGCAGTACTGACACATCCAGGTACAGTCCATACCATAAGATCCCAGGGCACACAATCAATAACTGCTTCACCTTCAAAGATTGGGTGTATAACCTAAATGATGAGGGTAGGATCAACTAGGAGGATATGAAAGAGGCTATTGAGACCTTAAAAGCCAACAAAGAGCTGGGAATTGTAAGACCCTCTGCCCTCCCATCAGATATCACAAGATCCATCTAGTTCCCAACGGAAAGTGAACACCCTAGTAAAAAATCTAGAGCCGAGAGTGGTTCGTAGGGAGCAACATTGGGAATACGAAGAGTTCAGGTACAACACCGATTCCCCACTCAGATGGTTGAGGCTAGAAAGCCTGCGCCAGAAGTCTCTATAATCTTTCAAGATAAACCCCTGGTCTTGATACGACCTAGGGAGTAATCAACAATCACCAACCCAGTCACTCTGGTCCAAGTTCCCTCAATCTCAGTCAGAGAACATCCTCTGTCTTGTCTATCTTGTTCCCCACACCAAAGATGGGCCTAGTGACCCAATCCAACCCCATAAATCACCACTAAAATCAGATCAAGCAGTAGACCCAAGTCCGGTAGGTTTCACGTTGAGAAATCGCATCATTCCCCTAGCTTAACTCTTGGACTCACCAAAGAATCCAAATTTGGCCGGAGGGATTATTCAATCTGAGTATGACATCCTACAATATCTAGAAAAAACTTCTGCCAAGATTTCGGTCCTAGAGTTGATTCGAAGGTCTTCCATACATAGGGAGACATTGTACAATTTCCTCTAGCAAATCACGGTCAACGAAGATCTTCCTATCAGTGGAGTCACAAATGTCATCCTCTTAGTCACCCAGACACTTATGATATCCTTCTCAGATAAGGAACTAGCTTCCCCTGAATGTCGATCCCTTCCTTTATGCCTAACTGCTACACTCAACGGTTACTCAGTAGACTCCAGCCTATTAGATACCAGAGCTTCAATTAATGTTTGTCCACTAAAAACCCTAAAGAAGATAGGGATTGATTTAGAAAAGATCGAGTACACCTCCATGATGGTTTTGGCCTATGACAATTCTCAAAGGCCGGTCGATGGCAAGATCTTTCTTCAATTGGAAATTGGCCCAGTGGCTATGATCTTAGAATTCTACATTCTAGATGTCAAGCCTATATACAATTCCATTCTAGGGAGACCTTGGATGGATCAAACCTTGAGAGTGGCATCCACTAACCATCAGTGTTATAAGTTGCCGTACAATGGGAAGGTTGTCAAAGTTAAGAGCACTTCCTATGTTGAGTCTTTGGACTCAATATCTGATAGAATTGGGTGGCCTCAAAGCCAATCATTATACATTCTAGTTCGAAATATTAATAAAGGCAATCATTTCATTATATATAGTTCTCGCAAATTAACTATCGTAGTGAAGGTCCGTAGACAAATGTATAGAATATTGAATTATGATGAGATTATGATAGTGAGATCAATATTCTTAGTCACTTGTCTTAAACAGTTCTCGATCATAGGATATTTGAATTGGACATTAAATATCCGATAAGATCGACACAAGTTATTTTTCCTCATGTGATGAGGGTGAATGATCTCACATTCACTCGTGTGCTGACACTACGACAAACTTGTGGATGCTCATTAGAGAATGAGTTCACTGAACAGATCTGAAATAGAATTCCTGGATGGCCATTATACCTATTAGTCAACCAGGGAATTCAATCGTTGCAGTAGCGCAGTTGGTTCTTTGACTTGTGTTACCAATGATACCTTGCTTATAGACTATTGTGACTTGATTATCTGCCTTGTGGATTTTGACTATTATGTCCATGATAGTCAGTCTCTCAGACACAGTAGAAAGCTTTCGAAGGTAATTGAGTGAACAACAGGGGATCACTCACTCGTGGTATACGATTGGAGAGAGAATGTCCTTTGGATGTGTACACAGAAATCCTTGGTCATGGTCAACTGAAAGAGATGTCTTTCTAGAAGTTAACTGAGTACTAGAATCCATCTAAATAATACGATAATGGGTTTGACTATGAAACCATACCCTTGCGTTATTGGGATAACGGATGAGTGAAGGATTTTATTTGTGCGGTATCTGCAGACGGAAAGGTTCAAATAAAGGGAATATTATCTCTTATATCTTTTGGGATCATAAGGAAGTGTTTGGTGCCGTTCATGGTCAGAAGGTCAAGTGGATTAATCATCGGATGATAAACCACTTATTTATTGAATTAATTATTTAACATATGATATTTAAATAATAATTAATAAATACTAAACTTTAGAATTAGTTCTAAGTTTAATGGGCCTGAAACCAGACTGATATATGGGCCTGGAGCGTCACACACATAAAAGTTCTCGTAAGACGGTAAGAGATGTTAAATATTATATTTATCTGGGTTTTTGCGAAAAGTCGCAGGATAAACATGAATATTTAAATGGAGAATTATCCAAGGCCAAGCTCTTGGATAATCATGAGAATTAAACCTTATGCTTATCTATATTTCTTATAAAAGGAGGCCAAGGGGAGGGGTGGTAGGTGGTTGAAAACGTACACAACACCTCTTGGGTTTTTCTCTCTCCGCTCTTTCTTTCCTCTCTCTCTCTTGAAGAAGACCTCTCTCTCTTCTACTTTTTGTCTGCATGGTGGATTTGAGATCGGGTCAAAGTGCTCAAGCCAAGGAGGAAATCGCATATGCGTCGGGAGCTCGTACGGATACCTCTGGAGATCGTGCGCGTATGCAATTATCGAAACAATTGAATCCACGAGAGATTCAAAATCCCGCAAAGGTGAAGAACAATTCTTCCCGTTAATTTTGTTGTCTGTTTTACGATCCCAGCAACCCGATGCATTGAAATCGATATATATATATATTTCCACTGCGTTAGAACGATTCCTAACAGTATCAGCCGAACATATCCCGTCCATGATCACTTATGGAAAAGGGAAAGAGCCTATTCTTTCATCAGTCACTTCACATCCTAAGCCCTAAACTAGCATAGGTTGGTAGCTTATGAATAAGATGGGGTACAACTCAGGATTTGGGTTAGGCAAGGAGGAACAAGGAATTAGAGAACCTATTCCTGAAAATCAAATTATTGGGGGAGTCAAATTGGGTTACTCACCAACCAAACCAACCGAATGGCCAAGAAAGTGGACTCTTTTGGACCATTTTGTGAAGAAAAATCAAGAGTTACTCAGGGTGGATCACCTTAGAGATAAGTTGAAAGAAGAGAGCAAGGAGGCTTGAAAAGAAGATGAGGAAGACTTTGGCACAAGGCTACTGTTTCATAAACCAAACATCCCACAGGTTGGGGTATTTTTGGCCAAGGATGAACCGGTACTTGCCACGTTCATTCCTTTTCTATTCCACCCGCCTTCCTTTCCTATGCTCCCAGCACCGGTCGTGGCACATTCCCCCGAATGTTTCACGTTTGTAGCTTGCGACCACCAAAAAAAGGGTTCCATTCCCATACCCAAGGGTGTGAAGTCACTATTGAGGAGCCTATGTATTGGGGCAATCACACCGTCACTGGGTCTTTGTCTCAAGGACCCACCCTTGTCCCTTCAGGGACAAGTCTGACCCGTTCTCCAAATCTTGTTCATAGTAGCTTAGGAATTTGGATTGCTTCTTCAGTGTCTAGGAATTGTAGGGATAAATAAGTTCCATCATTTCTAGTTTAGGAGTTAACAAATAGGTGTAGATATTTGAAGGAGGTCGATGAATTTCTTCAGTTAGAGGTCATCTCTGAGCCGCTAGAACCACTAGGAGTTGAATCTCGCAATGATGGTTTAGGAGTGTTTGAGCTTAATGAGGGTGAGCATGAAGAAGATGATGACTTGGCCAAACCATTTGTAAGTGGGATGAGGCGGTTTGATGAACCTTCGTTAGCCATCAACGAACCCACTAAAGAAGTCAACAGCGGAACCGAGCAGGATCCGAAGACAGTGCTGATCAGTGCGAAATTGAGTGAAGAGTAAGGGTCGTCCATCATAGTTATACTCAGATAATATCCTGATGGGTTTGCATGATCATACGAGGAGATGCCCGGGTTAAGCGTAGAATTAGTGGAACATCGGCTCGTCCTCAAGCCTGACGCCAAACCCATGAAGCAAAAGTTGAGACAACTACAACCTGAATAGCACTAAAGGTAAAAGAAGAGGTTGTCAAGTTACATAAGGCAAACTTCATCTGAATAGTACTCTATCCTAAGTGGGTGGTGAATATCATCCCTATAACGAACAAGGATAGAAGGGTTAGGGTCTGCATAGACTTTCGTAACCTTAACCAGGCTTGTCCAAAGGACGATTTCCCACTCCTCACATAGACTTGCTGGTCGATAATACCGATATGAAATGCTCTCCTTCATGGATAGATTTTCAAGGTATAATCAAATCCGACTGGCCGAAGAACATCAGGAGAAGACATCTTTCATAACCCCATAGGGAACCTATTGCTACATAGTCATGCCATTTGGGCTTAAGAACGGAGATGATGGCAATCTTTCACGATATAATCCACACCGATATAGAGGTTTATGTTGATGACATCTTAGTGAAGTCTAAGATGAGGAAAGGGCATGCTTAGATCCTTAGAGCCGTAATGCGAAGGTCGAGAGAGCACCAACTAAAAATGAACCTAAAGAAGTGTGTATTCGGTATTTCCTCTATAAAGTTGCTAGGATTCATAGTAAGTAGGCGAGGGATTGGTAGATCCAGACAAAATGAAGGCGATAGCAGAGAAGCCTCCTCCTAAGAATGTCCTTGAAGTAATGGGCTTTATTGGCCGTCTACAATTCATTAGACGGTTCATATCTCAACATTCGCTGAGGTGCAAACCCTTTTGGGACTTATTAAAAGGAGGGAAAAAAATTGATTGGAGCTATAGGTGTCAAAAGGCCTTCGATGATTTGAAGAGCTATCTCCTCAACCTGCTAGTTCTTCTGGCTCCTATCCCAGGGCGGCCTTCACTAGTATATGTTTCCACCATTGAAGAATCAGCTGGAGTGGTATTGGCCTAACAGACAGTAAGAAGAGAGAAAGAGCAGTGTATTACCTCTCCAAGTTGTTCAATGATGCTGAAAGATGTTATACAGCTATGGAAAGGATATGTGTAGCTATCGTTAGGGTAGTGCATAAATTGAAGCTCTACTTCTTTGCCCACGAGGTCAAACTTCTAGCTAGAATGGACCTAATAAAATATTTGCTAGAGCAGACAATAGTAATGGATAGGCTGGTGCGATGGCATACTTTCTTGAACCAATTTGATATCACTTACGTGTATCAGAAGGCTATCAAGGGGCAGCCAATTACTAAGCTCCTAGCCCACACCCATTGCCTAAATTTTCACCCATCGACGATGAGTTCCCAGATGAGGAGTCGAATGTGATGGTGGATGATAGTCCATCCAGAGTCTTCCACTTTGTTGGGGCACTTAACTCTCAAGGCAGTGGGGTAGGGGCGATCCTTGTATCTCCGGAAGGGGTAAGTATTCCGCATGCTTGCCAATTATCCTTCTCGGTGAGAAACAATGTTGCAAAATATGAGGCCCTCCTAGCTGGCTTAAAAATGACATTGGCTCTTAAGGTCAAAGAACTGAGGATATTCTGGTTAATGGTCTAGAGATAACTAGTGTAAATTAATGAAAATCAACAAGTAGAGACTATTCCCTAAGAATAAATATTTATGTCATTTACATATAGTTTCAATTATTACAAGCCCAACATAAATTGGAACATAATGAATTAAAATTAATTAATAGATTATGTAGCCATTAATTTCAAGATACATATCCAAAAGACAAAATCCAAATATAAACTATACCATCTTTATCTCATTACATTGCTTGCCACCATGTATCCATTGTGCCACTTTGATATCACGTCATATGAGATTTCACTAGCATCCATGAAGGGGCTCAGTCTCAAGAAGAGAGCTCGATAGGGATCCATGTCCAAAAGTGGTCTATGAAATATCTACCAAGTGAAACATTTATATACATATATCTCAATGTAAGATTGTACTTCATATATCAATATTTACAAGTTCATGAGTCATATACTATCTACTCAGTCCATAAACAGGACATCATTAACAAATCATCTATTCCAAGTTTATAGAACCAAGATATTCATGGATCCTACCAAATCATTTTACATGAAGGCATCACAAAGAATTCATCGCACAATGTGCATCAATAGTTACCTAAACACAGAATGAATCACAGAGGTCATTCATAGTTTCTACTATTATGTCTATATCATATCTCATAGATCGATCTATTAAACAACTAATAAGTATGATCACTATATTTAAATCATCTATAAAGATGGCCCAAGGTCGAAAGAATCCATCATATATCATAAACATATAGCAAATCATATAATCACATATGTCTTCGTTCGTCTATTCACCTTTCCAAGGCGGTTTATGATCATATCAAATTCATTCAAATGACCCATTTCAGGGCTGATTCACAAGTTAACATAAGTGATAAAGATGATAAATCATATTTTTTTGTTAGTAGTTCGACTGTCATTTGTTTATCTTAAGCTTGGATGAGTTAAAAAAGGAGAGAGCAACTTAACCTTAATTAACCCCCTTCGAATCATTGAAATGGCTGTATATACATACACAGTGACACTCCTAGGATCTTTCATATTCTCATTGTACCTCCAAAAGTGTTATACTTTAAACCTAATTATATTTACAATGAAATATTTCGTTGGACATGATAATATATATTAACACTAAAGGGTATACCTGGAACAATATCACTAAATATGTAGATATACATGATAATATAATCATCATATATATAGCACAGTATGATAGAATATGACATGTTTTTATCCCTCACATCATAGAGTAACCAAGAGGGAGAAAATGAAAGAAGTTAGGAGTCTACGATCTCTCGGCTCGTGGTGCCCATGAACTCATGACAGTAGGAGTTTCCTCCTCCCTTGCATTAAGGTGATTACGATTCTACTTGTTAATATAACCGTGCCATGTGCCTCAAAAAGTCCCTTCCACTTATGGGCTGGATAGAATAATGGTACAAGACTCAGTTTATAGTAGCGCATACCTCAAGTCAAGCCGGATAGAAAGCCTCCCTCTAGGATAGAATAGTGGCCACGAGGACTCGTCGCACCATTCCAAAGGCCAAACTGGATAAAAAGCTTTTAGGGACTTGTGAGTTCTGGCTTCTTACGGATAGTGGCATTTAGTGCGAGAGAGAGAGAGAGAGAGAGAGAGAGAGAGAGAGAGAGAGAGAGAGAGAGAGAGAGAGAGAGAGAGAGAGAGAGAGAGAGAGAGAGAGAGAGAGAGACTATAAATATGGCAAGAGATCTTACACTTCCCTACCCCATAAACTCCCCAGCCACTAGCGCATGTACCAAAAAGGAGTTCGTAAATGAGGTGCTCATACTTGATGTCAGGTGCTGTCGCCCTCGTCCTGCTGCTGCAAGCCACCCTGCATGCACCGGCAATGGCAACGGCCTGTGTGAGATCAGAGCTGGCCCCATGCAAGGATGCTGTCTTAACAGGAGAGCCGTCCAAGGAGTGTTGCACCAAGCTAATGGAGCAGGAGCACTGCGGGTGTGAGTACATGAAAGAACCCTGGTTCAGGGCCATCTCTGAATCACCCAATGGCCACAAGATCGCCACCGCCTGCAGCCTTTCCTTCCCTAAATGTTGATCTGCATGCATGGTTAACTATCACCTGCTGTATTAGCTTACATATATAGTATTGCTTGAATAAATGGAAGGGCTTCTTATCTACTTGCTTGGTGGGAGCTCCATATCAAGTTCTTATCTATTCCATATTTTCATCCGCGTTACATTTACTGGGATGTGGATCAGTGCCTTAGTTTACGAATGGAGGGAGTTTTCTGGAGGAGTAATACTTGTTGCACCGAGGAAACGGATCTGCAATGCGTTTTGTTTTTCCTTTTTATTATTTAATTTTTACTTTTTTTGGAATGTCCAATAAAACATTAGATGGCACTTTCGGAAAATTTGAGTCGGCTCCAATATAATTGTATACTTTTTGGAATAAAAAGTTTTTTAATCACATTAACTCGAGGTAGGTATTAATAGTATTTTTTTTTTCAAAAAAAATATATAATCTGATCAGGGCAAATCCAAATTTTTCGGATGTGCTTTTGAATTTTTTATGGGACCTCACAAAAAAAAAAAAAATCTAAAAAGAAAATAAAAAATCACTAGAATATGACGACACTAAGAAAACAATGTATGTCACGTGATCTGTACTGTCCTCATCACTGCACTGAGCGTCACCATTCCACTAGAGAAGCAATAGGATGTACTCGACCGCATGGTATTCCCTTGTAGTCGAGTCGTCATCTGTCGGATGGGCAATTCCATCAACCCGTGGACTCTCGTAGGAGAGAAGATTCTGGATCCCCTACGGTCCACGTTGGACGGAAGGGGGTCAGTACACACTGGGGGAGGGGGGTAAAAAAAAATTCCAAAAAATACCTTGTGTGGGCCCCGGGCATTAAATTCGACCCCCTCCCTCAATGTGTATTGATTTCCTTCGATCCAACGTAGACCGTAAAGGATCCGGACTCTAAACGGAAACACCGTAACTGGAAACAGTGCATGTAACATCCTGCACTCCTCGAGCTAGGTGCTTAAATTTAACATATGTATCCTTAAATTTAATGAAATTTTATATGTATCACTGATGCTTTTAAGATTTACGGAATTTTTTTAGCATATTTATTTGGAATACATATTTTTTTGATGGAGGGATATAACCAAAATATTTTTAAGATTTCAAGGTACTAAGAATAATATGTGGAAGTTAGGAATATATATAGATGCAAATACGGAGTTTATCAGAAGTATAGATGCAAAAATCCGTATTAAATTCATTGAGAATTGGAGTCCACGACAAAATATAAATATTCTCTATCGTATTATCAGTAAATTGAAAAGATAAATTACTCTTAATTAAAGAAAATTGGAAAATAATTGAATTACAATGCACAAGGGTTATGTATAAGTATGAATCGTACATGAGATTACCTACAAATATTAAATCACTTAGGGATTATTTGCGAAAACCCCAATTAAACGTAGTTGATTTTCCGATACCAACCGCATTGTTAGATCAGAGATTACGGATTCAAATATGCCTATGCCTTACAATATGGCATAGGTTAAGACGCTTAAAAGATACATTTTTATGGCTATAGGAGGACATTATTTGTATGCAAATAATATCAGGTAAGGATAAGGGTATACTTAGTTTTAAATCTAAATGCTTGATATTTATCTATTTTGAATATACTTAGTTTCAAATCCAAATGTTTGATATTTATCTATTTAGCTTGCATTAAAATTAACTGTTAGATACATCATATATACTACTCTCGTTTTTTATCTGTTTATGAATAAGTTTCTTATTCGTTGACTTACCATGTTACATTTCTCAATGTCCATAGTATTTCTTAACCTCCTTTTCCAATTACGTGTTCTTTGGCATTCATATGCGGCTGCAACTACTTTGTACCAAGACAAAACATAATTTCACGTATAACAAACTAAACTTTCAGTTTGAAAGAATTAATAAAAGAAATCGGTACAAAAGGATAGTGTAGCAATGAAGTCTAGTCATTCAAAAATTAGAAAATAACTTAAAATAATAAAAATTAAATATGGTTCTTCCGAAAACTAAATGCATGTGGCATTGCTATTCTCAAGTTGATTCCTCATAAAATCCTCTTATGCATATGCAACGCTTGTCAAGTTGAATATGCTTATTGTGAACCTTGTAAATGAAATAAAAAAATATTATATAACATTAGTAATACAAACTTTTACAATTTTGAAATCATATTTTTCATCGAAAGTAATATACCTAATCAAGTGAATTAAGGTCGAAATGAGTGAAATGACATGGGGGGATCTGATTCTATTCATAAGATATACCCTACAAGCAAACTACAAATGCTTAATTTCATAAAAATTGCATATATTATTATTTTTGCTTTCTCTAACTAAGGTAAATGTTTCACAGCATACATTTGGAGAGAATGGTCACTTGTAGATGGTAAAGGTCAGTAGAGAATAGTAACATCTAAAAACTACAATATCAAATATAAAAAATCTTGGTCATGTAATATGTGAGAAATAAAGGAAAAAATAATATTATGTTTATATATTATAAATTTAGTGCAGAACTAACTAATAAATTTCATAGTGCAGCTTTGACCTCATTTAGTGTAATATGCAAACAACTTAATGCAATTTTGTAAACTTCATCGAATGTAGTAGCCTTCACTACTATATTAGTTGCTTCACAACAAAGTCTACTATATGATAGTATAATTGGCTCATGATCATCAATTTGTATTGCTTCAACTTGAGCATCAATGACTAGCCCTGATTTTGCAAATCTTGTCCACCTCTTTAGTATATATTGTTGTGGGATATCTTGTGTATCCACGACAGTGAAAATCTTTAAAGTATGATAGCAAAAATATTCTATAGATCTAAACAATTGACAACTACACTTGACAATGCCCTCATGAATTTCAAATGTGACAATGTGCTTTGATTCTTCAAAACCAACTTTCCACACAGCATAAGGAGACTTAAACCCATCCTCCTCAATTTTCTCATGACGATAACAAATCCCATGTATTAATTCTTTTTGGAAAAATACAAAGAGTGTTCTTATGTAAATTCCAATAGCTTCTTTCTCCACATCTAAAGAAACATAAAACAAACCTTGTTTGTTTAGTGTCATAGTCCTCATCCCTTTCTTCCTCTCGCCTAGCAAGAAGAGGTTTATCATTTTGCATAACAAACTCATTCAAATGCATGCTTCTTTTTAAATAACCATAAAAAAAGAGTTTATACTTTCACCATGTTGTGTAGTGTACATAGATGCACAAAAAATATCACGTTCATAAACAAAAGTCCACTTTTCTCTTTTTTCATAAAGTTTCAATAGCCACTGGTTATCCTTAATGTTAAACTAATGAAGCACAATGTTCTAACAAGATTTAAATTCATCTATTGTCTCACAATTATATAAACAATAATTGAAATCTACAACAAAACCATTATGTGTATTATAAACATGAGATGTATTTTTCATTGCATGTCGCTTTATATGTCATAAACAATAATGATGACGAGTATTTGGCATATCTATCCAATTGCACCACCAATAGCAAACTCTTGATAAGTAAGAATCACCTTTGGATGCTTATGATCCATTACCCTCATCCATGTTGCCATCACCAATGTAAATGGCACCTCTATCTCATCTAATAAAAGTGCACCACCAAATGAAATGGATTGACAATGATGGTCAACACCTACAATTAGAACAAATGATAGGCCATACTTATTAGTTCCATATGTAAGATCAAAGCAAACAATATCACCAAAAAAATGATAATCCATCCTTGACCTAACATCGGACCAAAAGAAGTTTGTCAATTGACCCTTTGATTATGCTTGAATTGCATAATAGAAGGATGGATGTTTTGCTTGTTGTTGTTCAAGGTAATCGAGGACTATTTCTGCGTCACCCTTTTTTATATCTTTTTGACGTTGTGTTTAAAAGGTTTCTTGCATCTTTGGTGGTAAAACTAATGTTCCTACTTCCTCTAGCTTCAATGGCTAAATAGTTCATCATAAAATTTAATTTTACGTTTGTTGCATGCATATTATTAAGCATTTGTCCTTGACCTTTGTTGACATTTCTGTGAAACTTCAATCTATGCCTTTTGTCTGGAGAAGTCATTTCATGATTTTGACTTCCAATAACCTTTATGACTATGTAGTGACCCCTTTTATCTTTCTTAATATACATTTTTGCCTTAACGACCTATCCGTAGTTCTTCTTTATTCTTGACTTTAATTTTGGCTTGATCCAATTTTGTTTCTCTAAACCCTTCAAGTGAGCAACAATATGAACGGCCAATAATTTCACTGATATATTGAGATTTGCAAGTCAAACTTTTTCAGATGCTAAAACCTATGTTAAATGCATACCAATTGTAAAAATGAAAAAAAGCTTCTTCATGAGTTTCAAATTCCATACAAACACATAGACGAAGGTAGTTGTCCCCATTAACTCTATTAGCATCATTATCCTTCTCTAGCGCATTATTTACATTATTTGTTTTCTCCTCTTCTTCTTCACCGACAACATTATTCATTTTTTTAACTCCCACTAGAAGCATCATTGACATCATAATTAGAAAATATAAAATTGAACAAGTTTTATACTTAACTAAAAGTACATTTCTTTCTCATTGGCTAGGCTAATTTACTAGCAATATGGTGTAAAGCATTTTTATTTGGCATAACTCAAAACTCTAACACAATAAGATGATTTTTAATATTAAAATATGGCTTACCCAGTGGTCTGGATCGGTGCTATAGCTTTGATATTTGAGAGGATGGCTCGATGAAAGATGAGGGCCACATGGTGTTGCTACAGATGCTTGAGATTAAAATTATGATTACCAGGCTTGGTTGATGCTGTAACATTGGTATTTGAGAGGAAGGCTTTAAGAAAGATGAGGGATACGTAGTGTTCATAGAGATGTTCAAGAAGAAGAAAATTCTTCCTACAGAGGCAGTGTGGTGACATTGTTGATCTTGATCAGACGGCAGCGCCCTTAAGGTGCATCTAAGTGGATACGTCGAGGGACGATATATATATATATATATATATACACACGATGTATCTAATTTAGATGCCCCCTCCAAAACTTATTTTTTCCATGTTTAAAAAAATAATAAAAATTATTAATAATACATATACATATATATATATACACACACGTATACACACGATACATCTAATTTAGATGCGTCCCCTCCAAAATCAATTTTTCCATGTTTTAAAAAATAATAATTATTGTCAATAAATTTTTAAGTATTCATGTTAGAATATTTGGGGTTCCACCATACACAGCAGAATTATTAGAAGAACGGGGTCGATGGAGGGATCCTCCTCTTGCAATGAAAGGCAAAATAAGAGGATCATACTCGTTGCATGGGAAGGCTACCAAAGGCCCCCATGAAGCTGTATGCAATATAATTCAGGGGCTATAGGTGGTATCCCAAGGAGAGGGAAAGATCGAGAGGAAAAACTTCTAGGAAGAGTGAGAGAGAGAGAAGAGAGAGGTGTAGACACGCTAATTTTGACATCATTTCGAATAAATTTCATATCATATAATAATGCCTCAAAATGGTCTGATATTTAATCATTGGTTAGTTTTTATTGATTTTTTGGGTCAATTATCTAAAAAGTGTCGGATCAAGCAGACATTATTTAAGTTAATCAATTAAATTGATTTTAACTCAAATTTCAGTTAAAATATGAATAAGTCTGAACGGCGTCGACATGTGTGAACGCTATTTAGAGTTTATTCTTATTTTGATGTTTAAATTTGAATTTTAATTAATTGATTAATTAACTAAAAGACGTCTTCAAGGCACGACGCATTTTAGGTTCCTAAGTTGTTTCTGCCTCTCTTCCGGATGTTTATCCTTATCTTAATTAGTATAAAATGCGTCTTCTATGGACAACGCATATTAGCTAATTATAGATAAAGATGAATTTTTACCGGATGTTTATTCTTATCTTAATTCGTCTAAAAGATGTCTCTCTTAGGCGACGCGTTTTAGATAATTACAGATAAAGATGAATTAATCTGTATTTATATATTAGTTAAGCTGGATAAATCTCAAGATTTCTCCATGTAAATTCGCGGACGCAAAGAAGTCTATAAATACCCTGCCTATTGAATGGGTGACAGAGTTAGTGATTGAAGTGATATCAGAGTGATAATTGAGTGAAAATCGAAGCAACGACGTCCAAACGCTGAAGTGCTGCTGCTTCCAGAAGTCGGCGTCCATTCTTCATCCAAGATCCATTGAAGACCAAGGCTTCCAGGGGCCATCCATCATTAACTTTCAATTCATTTCTGCATATTTTTTACATTCTTCATCACATCACTCCATGCAACACACACAACACTAGCATCATCTTCAAAACCTATTTGATTAAGGGGTTTAAAAGACCATCCCAACAAGTGAGTTTTTCCTGTTTAGTTGCATGTTTAAAATCTCTTCTGGAATGGATACTGCTTCTTCCTAAGTTCTCATCATTGTTCTTTATTTCTTTTTATTTCTTGCAAGCTACAAAGAAAAATCAAAGGGAAGGAAATCAATAGCAAACAACAAAGACTCTGGACGATCCTCAAGAACTCAACAGCAATCAAAGTAAGAACAAAGACAAGAAAGGGCTCTCTTTCTTCAACCGGCTGAAGGAGGGGAACCAAGAGCTCAATATCTCCCACATCCAAACAGGTAGGCGATCAAACTCTTTCTTTTGGAACTTTTAAGTCAAAAGTTTCTAGCGATCACATCACTTAGTTTCTTTTTAATAGGTTTATTTTGCACTTAAACAACATAGTTTTTCATGATAATCACACACTCATTTTAAGCACTCACAGCTTTTTTGGCGATCACGATGGGACTTGGTCTCGCCATCTTTTAGTTCTTCGTTCTTGTTGTTATCAATCGGGCACCCACGGTGCACCACTTGTGTCTCTCGACATGCCCTCACCAATTGGTGAGTGTTTTTAGTTTAGTTAATTTCCTACATGCACTACGTGCACACCCTTGTGGCAAGATCTTGCCCTTCCCGTTAATTAGTTGAAAAGCTGTTTTTGTGATGAAATGTTGTGTGATTGACTGATATCTTAGTTGTTTAGTTGATAAAATCATCCTGTTAAAACCTGAAACAAAAAATCTTTTGCATGAGCTGATTATTTATCGTTTTTATCCTATTTGAGGGGGAATCAATTTAGAAATTCCTCCTGGAAAACTGCATCTGCGACTTGAAAAGCGTCTAGGATAAGCAACGCGTTTCAAACTGCGTCGCCCAACCCAGACGCCTTTCAGTCTCACTTTTCTTGCTGTCTGCTGTCTGAGCTTCTGCGAAAAATTAAGGCTCTGTTTGAATAGCGTCGACCAAAAGCGACGCGATTCAGGCAGTTTCTTATTTCTTCTTCAGTTCTCAGATTTTGTGATCTGTGTGCTATTACCCATTATATATTAAGCATTAGAGGCCATCCAGGCCACAGGTCATACGCATTAAGGCTAACACCCTCCTCTTCTTAGGAACACTCTTCTTTGCGTCTTCAACTCTCTCTGATTGGGTCGGTCCCTCGATCAGACTAGAGTAGTTGGCGTTAAAGACCTCCGTAAGTCCCCAAAATCAAGGTATTCCTCCTTGATCATCGGGCTGGTTGTACCAATTGAAGTCCCGGTTAGATTTCCATAAACGTTGTGAGAAAAAGCCATAGAATATAACGGTGGACATTGAACTGAAACTAGGATCCCATCCCTTGAGCGAATTTGTGATTTAATTAAATCCAAATAATCCAACAAGGAATCCTAAAATCACGTTAAACATCTACTTGTTTGTTTAAATCTCTGTACAACTTGTTTGTTAATCTCTGAAGAAAAAATCTAACATTATGCTGCTTCGATCAGGCAGGGACTTGAGCATGTCTCCAGATGCCATTATCAACTACGAGGGAGATGCTAATGCCCCTCGCGATTCCGATTATAATTTTGAGGACGGGAGAGATGCTGATGCCTCCCGTAATTCTATTCCTATTCCAGTTCGACATGAGGGGAATGTTCGAACCCCTCTCTATGATCAATATCTTGATCCTCCCCCGCATGTGGATGCGCTCCCTAATCCTACCTTTGAGGGGGACATGAATCCTGATGATCCCTCATCTTCTGATCCCTCGGATCTTGTAAATACTTTAGGAGTTCTTGCCTCCCGTCTGGACCTACAGCAGTTCGAGGCGATCCAGTCCATTCTGAAGGGGAAGACGCCCATGCAGTCTGTCGAGCCGAACCCTGCGGCTCCCCCTGCCATCCCTCAGCAACCTCCTCATCATCTTCCCTACATTCATTAGGCCATGGAAGGCCTCCATGTCACTTCTCGGCCAGCCGGACCGCAACTTTCATCTTCTAGGCAAACGGCCAGACCACTGACGCCTGCGTACCAAAATGCCCTCGCGCATGGCGGAAGCTCTGCCGGACCTTCTCTTTACTGTCCTCCTTGTCCGACGTACTCTAGGCAACAGGCTTATCAAGTACCTCAACCTCCTCCCCCTCCCCAGGCTGATCCGACAACGCAAGCGTTGCTGGCTAAAATGGAGCGCATGGACGAACAATTCAACAACCTCCAGAAGATGATGGGGGTCAAAACTGCATCGGAAATCAACTTACCAAGCCTACCAGTGTTCCACCTGCCACCCTCCGAGATGCCAGTGTACCGAAAGTATAACGGTACTGGTAACCCCTTCACCCACTTGAAGGAGTTCATGTACGAGTCATCTTTCTGGCAAAACGACAAGAGGTCGTTGGCCTTTTTGTTCAGGAGATCTTTAGAGAGACCAGCCCTCTAGTGGTTCTTTTCCTTGGAACCCTCCGAAGTAGAGGACTATGGTATCGTCTCCCGAAAATTCATTCAACGATACCAGGACAGAGTTGCTCCCTCCCTGTCCATTACTGGCTTAATAGCAGAGAAGATGAAGCCCGATGAAGAGTTTGTCAGTTTTGCCGACAGATGGAGGGGCTTGGCCGAGAAAGTAAAAGATCACTTGTCCGAGTCAGAGCAAGTGAAGATGCTGATTTCCAATGCTACGCCCCAATTCAAACTAGTCCTCTCCCTAAACAATCTGACTAGCATGGCAGAGCTCTATGAAAGAGTGCGGTACTGTCAGAATGCCTTCAAGGACGCTACGTTCTCTAGCGTCTTTGATCCTCACAGACATAGCAGGCCTCCACCTCGGAAGCCTGCAGTGCCAAATTCTACCAGCACAGGTCCAACTACTGAGGGCACGCTCTCTCATGAGCAAGTCAGTAGTATGAACAACAATTCGCCCTAGTTTGTGAGGAGTCAACAACAGTACAAGAGGCCACCGCAGCCGAACCAGCAGGGGTACAGGCAGCAGCCGAACCCTCAGTATCAGCAGCCCCAATATCAGCGGCCTCAACAGCCGAACCAGCAACAGCAACAGCAACAGCAACAGCCACAGCAGCAGCCGCAACGGCAATTGCAGTACCAGCCACCACAACAGCAACAACAGCAGTATCAGCCGCGCGCACCGCCGGCATATCATAATGTCCCTCCTCCTACTGACTACAATCAGCAGAGAAGACCTCTAGGTCCAAAGAGGGCAGAATACCCGGTCCTCCCAGAGTCCTTGGCGGACATTTTTAGTGCTCTAATGGCAGCTAATGCCTTAGTCCTGTCAAGAGAGAAGGCGATTTGGCCCCAGAATGCCGATACCTCCAGGTATTGCTATTTCCATAGGCAACCTGGACACACTATTGACACATGCTTCCAATTTAGAGATTACATCCATGATCTCAACGAGCAGGGCGGCATTGACTGGGAGGAGATGAAAAAGTACATATCTGCCTTAAAGGCAAGAAGACCACCACAGCAGCAGCAGCAACAGCAAGTGAGAGCACCAGTACAAGCAGCACCACCACCGAACATGGGCATAGTGCAGAACCCGCTTCCGGAGTATCAAAATCAGAACCAAGTTGCCCCCATTCTGACAAATAGCCGGTCTGAGGCTAACTGCGGGCAACAGTGGAGGATAGAGGACTCTTCCTCTATCTATTCAACGGGTCACATTCCGAGTACCGCAGAACAACCACCACGCCGCACCATCCATATACCTAGACCAAAGCCCATTACCATTACCCCTATACCAACACCTACATATCACTCACCCGCACCCACTAACCCATTACCACCACCCGCTTTCCTCAAACCCATTACGCCCCACGCCACTACGCCTCCACTAAATAACCCCCCGCAAACCAACTACGCACCCCTCCTACCATCCAGACCTCTACTCCGCATACCATTCCCTACTTCACCCGCTACCACTACCGCTTACCCAGATACCATCCAACCTTCTAAACCACTATTACGTATGTCGTTCCCCACTTCATCCACCATCCAACCATCTAGGCCTTTAATCTGCACCGCGCCATCACCGACTAACCCCACGCCATCACCTACATACCAACACTCCACCCCATCCGCACCATCTAACCCTGCGCTATCAAAGTATCACCTGGACCTTCCACAGTTGAGGAACATGCGCTCCGGAGTGGAAGGATTTTCAACAAAGTATTTCCTCAGTCAACAGTTAAAGACGGTCCATCACAGCCGACAGAGGAAGCACACAATGAAGAGAGTGCACCAGGCACTCAATATGATCTGCTAAAGCACCTTGACCGGACACCGGTACGAATCTCCGTGCTTGAACTGATTAAAAGATCAAAGACTCACCAAGAAGCTCTGATGGAATATCTGCAGAAGGTGATGGTCAACGAGGACGTGCCGGTGGAAAATATTGCAACACTGTTAGTTCCTCAGGGGGATCAGCCCTCTATTTCATTTCATACATAGGAACTAGCACCGCCGGCGGCTAGAAGCATGGCTCTGAGCATCACGGTCAATATCTGCAAGAAGGCCGTGGATGCATGTCTGGTAGACACAGGGGCTTCAATCAATGTTTTACCTCCGAAGACCCTAGAATTGTGCGGTGTGCCCAAGGAGAAATGGTTGCCTAGCCCCATCTCCGTGACGGCATATGATAATTCCACCCGTTCCCCTCTGGGAATGGTCTATTTGAAGTTGGAGCTAGGCCCTGTAAGTCATGCAGAGGTTGAATTTCACATCCTGAAATTTGACCCTTCTTTAAACGCCATTTTGGGTCATCCTTACATAAAGACTCTTGAGGCGATTCCCTCCACGAATCATCAATGCCTAAAATTTCCCTTCAAAGGACGAATCATTAAGGTTACGAGCATGCCCATCCTTGCTGCTACTCATTCTTTGAATGTCAAACCCACTTCTTCACCTGGCGGACAACCTTTTCTGTCGGTATTACAAGTTTACCATCCAGTGGTTGATCCTCTGAAAACTGCCACTATTTCTCCTTATCCATTAAATACTATAAAGAGGGGGAAGTGCATGAGTACCCCAGGATGGAGAATAATGATGAAGAACGGTTATCAGCCTGGAAGAGACCTGGGCACACAGTTACAAGGCAAGACCACTCCCGTCAAGGACCACCTGTGAGCGGCCTGGGCTATAGGCCGAGAAAAATGAAGCAGGACATTGTTCAGCAGGCAGAGAATGAAGGCGGCCAGAAAGTCTGGAAGACAATGTCTACACCGCCCAAGGAAGGTCGGGACCCCCTAACATGGACCCTATACACTCATTTTGTAAAGGGGCCCGTAATAAGCCATGACAACACGGTGGTCATTACTTCGTGTTTTGACCTCCATGATATATATGGGAGAGACTTGGCTAGGCATTGCTCAGAACTACTCACGTACCAGTCTTTGGAGGCTCTGCGGCCTATGAAGAGGAGAAAATTTCAAGATCCTGAATGTGAATGGTACAGGTGGTTCAATCTGAGAGACCTCTACATCGCGCTGAACAGGCTGTTTCTCGATCCTACAGAACCCAAATGGCCGCCACAGATCGATGAGTTGATTGAAGGTCCCGGTGCTATTTTCGACAAAAGGATACTGCTGTCAGAAGAGACTGATGAAGGGGAGCCAGATGACCCCTATGAAGCTGGCTACACCACGGATCTGTTTTGGAGGGGGACTTATCTTTCTCATGTTTTCATGCTTCACACCTTGTTTCGCACTTTACTCTTGACCTCGACTTGGTCACGGGTCATCATTGAAGACATTCCACGGGCCCCGCCCGTTATGATTACTCTGTCCCTACGGGACCTTATTCCACCACCTCCTCTCGATCTAGAGATGATGTATAATTTAATCTGGGACATACTGCTGTATGATCCCCCTAATCCTCTGGCTTTGGTGCCACCTCCCTCATCTCATTCTCCTTCTATTCATCTTCATTCCTGTTTTATGCTTAACTCTTCTATTGCCAAAAAAAACAACGCCAATTTGGCAACAAATTATTCCCACATCTTCATTGAGGAAACCTCCTACTTGGCCGATTATACCCCATCGCGCGGGTCTTTCGGTCAAGATTCTCTTCTAAATCAACTCTGCCCCTCCCCTCGGGAGGATTCTCCTGTATTTCCATCTGTATCCCATGATTTTCATTCTGCTTCATCTTCATTAGGTCAGAATAGGGAGTCTAGTGAAGTTAGACAGTCTAGCTCTAGGCAAGTTAATCAGGTTAGGAGGTCTAGAAAGTCTAAGGGTAGGCAAATTCCAGATAGATACCCCCAGGACTTAGCTAACAGATACCTTTCTTGCTCAATGATCCCTCAGTTATTGGAAAATCCCATTCAGATGCCAGAAGACTGTATGGATGATGAGTTAGTCAATGATGGATATGGGGTGTATGAGTTGATACATGAAAAAGACCCCATTGTTGAAGATGAAGAAGATGACGAGGACGCAGCTGAGGCGTATGCCAGTGGAGTGAAGAGATTCGATGAACCCTCAACTGCTGTAGAAGTGCCCACCAGAGAAGTCAATTTAGGGACTGAAGACGAACCTAAGGTTGTCCTCGTCAGCAAGAATCTTTCTGAAGAAGATGAGAAGGCAATAGTACAAGTACTTAAGGACTATAAGGACACTTTCGCCTGGAGTTATGAAGATATGCCGGGGTTAGACTCGTCATTAGTGGAACACAGATTGACATTAAAGGAAGGAGCTAGCCCAGTCAAGCAGAAATTAAGGCGATTCCACCCGCAAATGGCTTTAAAAATGAAGGAAGAGGTCGACAAATTGTATAAAGCCAAATTCATTAGAGTTGTCCTTTATCCACAATGGGTGGCCAACATAGTCCCGGTTATGAAGAAAGATGGGAATGTCAGGATTTGCATTGACTTCCGAGATTTAAATCGGGTGTGTCCTAAAGATAATTTTCCATTGCCTCATATTGATGTACTCATTGATAACACTGTTGGCTATGAAACGTTATCATTTATGGATGGGTTTTCAAGATACAATCAGATTAAATTGGCAGAAGAAGATCAGGAGAAGACATCATTCACTATATCTTGGGGAACATACTGTTATGTCGTCATGCCATTTGGATTAAAGAATGCTGGAGCCACTTATCAGAGGGCTATGATGGCAATATTTCACGACATGATGCATATAGATCTAGAAGTGTATGTGGATGATTTGTTGGTTAAATCTAAAACGAAGGCAGAGCATGCCAAAGTTTTGGCAAGAGTGTTAGAGAGATCAAGGGAGTATCAATTAAAGATGAACCCCAAGAAATGTGTATTCGGGATATCTTCAGGAAAATTACTTGGATTCATTGTCAGCAAACGGGGAATTGAGATTGATCCCAACAAGGCGAAGGCTATCAGAGAGATGCCACCCCCCAAGAACTTGAAGGAGTTAAGAGGATTAATCGGGAGGTTGCAATTTATTCGCCGTTTTGTCTCCCAGCACTCACAAAGGTGTAAGTTGTTCTACGAGCTTACCAAGCCAGGAGTCAAATTCGATTGGGACGATAAGTGTCAGGAGGCATTCGATGGATTAAAGAATTACTTGGCAAGTCCTCCTGTTTTGAGACCACCATCTCCAGGCAAACCATTGATACTTTACATTTCTGTCCTGGATGATGCAGTGGGGGTTGTCCTAGCACAAGAGGATGAAGAAGGAAAGGAGAGGGCAGCCTACTATCTCTCTAAACTTCTCAACCCCGCTGAACAAAGATACACAGGGATGGAGAAAACTTGTGCAGCATTGGTCTGGGTTGTTCAGAAATTGAAGCATTATTTTCTAGTCCATGAAGTCCATCTCATCGCTAGGATGAATCCAATCAAGTTTCTTCTGGGGAAATCTATCCTTACTGATAGGTTAGCGCGATGGCAAAGCTTTATATCTCAATTCGATATCACTTACATTCCGCAGAAAGCGATCAAAGGCTATGCCATAGCAGAACATCTCGCTCATCACCCCCTTCCTCGTTTTGATCCAGTTCAATCGGAGTTTCCGGATGAGGAACTGATGTCCACAGACCAAATCAGAGATGATATGTGGACTCTGCATTTTGACGGAGCTCTGAATTCCCATGGAAAGGGTATTGGCATTGTTCTGTTATCACCCGAAGGTATCACCATTCCACAAGCCTTTCAGCTTGACTTTCCAGTCACCAACAATATAACTGAATACGAGGCGCTCCTTGCTGGCCTCGAGGCTGCTCATTCCCATGGTGTTACCAAACTCAGGATTGTGGGTGATAGCCAATTGATTCTTCGCCAAGTGTTAACCAAGTATCGAACCCTTGATCCCAAACTCAAGCCTTATCAGGAACTTACTTCTGCTTATTCAAAGCTTTTTACCAAATTGATCTTCGTCCATGTCCCTAGGAATCAGAACATCTTAGCTGACGCTCTAGCCTCACTTGCATCTTCTCTTGATTTTCCAATCAGCAGGTAATCTGAATCAATCATAGTTCATAGGCGTCTTTCACCCGCCGTGAAAGACCCTTCATTTTTGAGAACCTAGGAAAAGTTGCTGAAGAAGGTCAGAGATGGAGATATCGTGGAAAAGAGAGAAATCATGTTGATGGAGCTGTTAGAAGAGATGGATGATGAACAGAAGCCATGGTACTATGAAATTGCCAAATATTGTGAAGATCAATCATATCATGAAGAAGCCACAGCTGAGGAGAAAAGGGCTATCAGGAGAGTTGCTCAACGAAACACCCTAGAGAGGTTTTGATGGAGTTCTTCTGAGATGTCTAGACGAAGATGAGCTTTGGAAGGTTATGGAAGGAGCTCATGCTGGAGTTTGTGGTAGCCATGTTAATGGACAAATGCTAGCAAAGAAGATCCTTAGATAAGGATTTTATTGGCCAACTATGGAAGAAGACTGTGTAGGATATGTCCGTAGGTGTGCTAAGTGCCAACTTCACGCCGACAAAATTCATTCTCTTGCATCTTCACTCCATCATGTTTCTTCCTCATGGCCTTTCTCCATGTGGGCTTTCGATATCATTGGACCCCTTGGCAATTCCGATTCCGACATCAAGCAAAAATCCTTCATCCTCACGGCAACAGAATACTTCACCAAGTGGGCAGAAGCTGAAGCATATGCGGAAGTCAAAGCATCAACCGTCTGCAAGTTCATCATGAGGAATATCATCACCAGATTTGGAATTCCAAGCACCATCGTTACCGACAATAGACCGCAGTTCGTGTCACAAGAATTGAAAGACCTTTGCAACAGGTACAAAATTGCATTGCATCATTCATCTCGTTATTATCCGTAAGACAACGGCCAAGCAGAGGCAACTAATAAGACTTTGATAAAAATCATCAAAAAGATGTGCAAATCTAACGAATTCACAGACTGGCCAGAAAAATTGGTTGAGGCTCTATGGGCCTACCGAACTTCAATCCGCACGCCCACTGGGCAGACTCCTTATTCCTTAACATTTGGAATGGAGGCGATAGTTCCATACGAGATCCTTATACCATCATTAAGGGTACAATTGAACAAGGAATTTTCCATTGATGAACACCGTTCTGCACTCCTTGCTCAATTGGAACTCTTAGACGAGAGAAGATGGTCAACTGCTAATCATGCAAGAGTTTATCAAAATAGACTAGCACGTTTTTATCAAAAGAAAGTCATTGAACGTAAGTTCAAAGTTGGTGAAATGGTTGTCAAAAGAATTTTTGTAAAACCTGGTGGTCCGCGTTCTAAGCTCCAACCCAATTAGGAAGGACCTTATGTTATATCACATGCTTTTCCTGGTAACAGTTATCGCCTTGTCAATGCAGAAGGAGAAGAGCTAACTCACCCTTGGAACGGTTTGCATCTTAAGAAATACTACCATTAGGTTAAAGAGTCGATCAGCATGGTACAAAGAGCAGTGGAATCAGAAAATTTATAAACTCAAATTTCCTTATCAGTCTGGATAATTTAATTCTAAATACATTACTACACACACTGACACGTTTGATTCATGAGTAACAATAGATGTTAAATCCTAAGGAAAATCGAAAGCTTGACTGAAAGTGTAAAGTATAAATCATTCCTTTTGAAGCAAAATTCTGTTTTTTTTACACTCGGCCCATGATGTTGGAACGAGGTTTAGAATAGACTACCAAGAATACCAGCCATCTTAGTAGGAGGCCATCATAAAAAAAAAGGGGGAGAGTCGTCCCAAAGAAAAGAAAAGAAAAGCAAAGCAAAAGGCAAAAGCCAAACGTCAAATCAAAAGGCCATTACACTACAAACGTTACATCAAGGCCATGAAATGAAATAAAAGGGAACGCAAGGTTGATAAATACTCCGGAAAGAAAATGACCAAACCCCAACAGATATTAGGGTAAGAAAGGAACATCTTTTTAGGTCTCCGGAACCTTTTCATGGGCTTTCTAAACCAATTCTTCCTTTCTTTCTGAAGAGGCATACTCCAAACTTGAGGAATGGCCGAGATTGACTAAGGATCAAATCATCAAATGGGATCACGAATGGAAACACAAGTTCAAACACGATGGGTTTAAGTTAAATTATTAAAGAACAATTTGGGAATTAAGTTAATAAATGAATATGATCTTTTGATCTGAGTACCATGCTGGTCTTTTAGTTCACATCATATTTAAAAAAAAAATACATATTTCAAAATCCAAAAAAAATACATATTTCAAAATCCAAAAAAAAAATACATATTCCAAAAATCCAAAAAAATATACATATGTCAAAATCCAAAAAAAATACAAAATTCAAAAGCCAAGAAAATACACATGTTTCAAAAGCCAAAAAAATATACATATTTTAAAACCCAAACAAAAAAAGTAGATATTTCAAAACAACAAAAATATTTCAATTATCATATGCTTATTACATTTGGTATGCTTCATTCCTTTTATTTTCAGTGAGCATTTGTCTGCTTGCATGGTGCATTTTGCTTACAGTTTGATTATTCATATTACCTTTGTTAATAAAGGCTATGCCCCTTGACCCTTTCACTAAGAAAGAAATTGATCAACCATTCACTTGGCCAGGCAAGGGGCTAAGCCTGAATAGATGCTTAACCTGTTTGTTCAAGTCATATACAGGACACAAGGCATGAAGAGAGTTGAAATACGGATTGAAGACAGCCAGAACCTGTTTCTGCGATTGAAAGGCGTCGTTGAACAATGACGTATTTTGGTTCATGTTAATGGCGTCGGCGCGACATGACGCGATTGCAAAGCTGAAAATATCAAGAAGATCCCATTATGTGAGTTTATGAAGTCCCAACCGTGGCTAAAAAGACGGTTATTTCTACCCTTGTATTATTCCATGCATAATCTCATTATTATATGTTAAGTATTTATTAGAGTACGTCAAGGACCTTGTGGTTTTGATGAAACTGGAATTTGAGTTCCCCTACAACAAAAACAGTGATAATTCCAGAGAATTCTTAATCGCACGGGTAGGCCATTGGATTGTTAATTAGTGAGGATGATGGTTCCACTTTTGTGAAACGGTGCGTAGATAAACGAGCTTCGGCTTAGCACTGAATTACAAGAATTGGTATCTTGACTCATTAATGACAATTTAACAATATTATCCTTGATTAATTTATATTTTATTTGACTTTATATTTTTCTTTTAGCCCAGCATGCATCATATAGAACTTTGAAATCATTGTGATAAGAATTAATTACTGATTAAGTTTCAGACCATTAATTAAATAAAATCAAACATGATATGAAATATTCCATTCCGAATTGAGTATCTTGATTATCTTTGAGGTTCGCTTGAAGATATCCTTGTAATTCTATCCTTTTTTGGATTCTTTATCCAATATTTCTTGTTTTCTTTTAAGATCCATCATGGCTGCAGCACGTCCACATTGGCTGGCAAACGCTCCCTATGATGAAACCTACAATGTCTACGACCTGGGGTACTTCCCACTCCGTGGAGGTTGATCGACTTTATTTTATTTCCTTGTCTACCTCATTTAGACAGGATTGATTCCATTGATCTCCTTGAGCTATCTTCACTGATGATTTTGAGAAAAATTTCAATCATGTGATGTTGAGAGCGTGTCTCATCACACCTTGGCATCACCTTTTCAGTACATTCTATTCCATTTCACTCTCTTGCAAAGACGATGCCAAGGTGATGCAGCTGTAGACATGCTAATTTTGACATCATTTCGAGTAAATTTCATATCATATAATAATGCCTCAGAATGGTCTGATATTTAATCATTGGTTAGTTTTTATTGATTTTTTGGGTTAATTATCTAAAAAGTGTCGGGTCAAGCAGACATGATTTAAATTAATCAATTAAATTGATTTTAACTCAAATTTCAGTTAAAATATGAAGAAGTCTAAACGGCGTCGACATGTGTGGACGCTATTTAGAGTTTATTCTTATTTTGATGTTTAAATTTTAATTTTAATTAATTGATTAATTAACTAAAAGACGTCTTCAAGGCATGACGCATTTTAGGTTCCTATGTTGTTTTTGCCTCTCTTCCGGATGTTTATCCTTATCTTAATGAGTGTAAAATGCGTCTTCTATGGACGACGCATATTAGCTAATTATAGATAAAGATGAATTTTTACCGGATGTTTATCATTATCTTAATTAGTCTAAAAGATGTCTCTTTTGGGCGACGCGTTTTAGATAATTACAGATAAAGATGAATTAATCTGTATTTATCTGTTAGTTAAGCTGGATAAATCTCAAGATTTCTCTATGTAAATCCGCAGATGCAAAGAAGTCTATAAATACCCTGCCTATTGAATGGGTGACAGAGTTAGTGATTGAAGTGATATCAGAGTGATAATTGAATGAAAATCGAAGCAACGACGTCCAAACGCTGAAGTGTTGCTGCTTCCAGAAGTCAGCGTCCATTCTTCATCCAAGATCCATTAAAGACCAAGGCTTCCAGGGGCCATCCATCATTAACTTTCAATTCATTTCTGCATATTTTTTACATTCTTCATCACATCACTCCATGCAACATACACAACACTAGCATCATTTTCAAAACCTATTTGATTAAGAGGCTTAAAAGACCATCCCAACAAGTGAGTTTTTCCTGTTTAGTTGCATGTTTAAAATCTCTTCTGGAATGGATACTGCTTCTTCCTAAGTTCTCATCATTGTTCTTTATTTCTTTCTATTTCTTGCAAGCTACAAAGAAAAATCAAAGGGAAGGAAATCAATAGCAAACAACAAAGACTCTGGACGATCCTCAAGAACTCAACAACAATCAAAGTAAGAACAAAGACAAGAAAGGGCTCTCTTTCTTCAGCCGGCTGAAGGAGGGGAACCAAGAGCTCAATATCTCCCACATCCAAACAGGTAGGCGATCAAACTCTTTCTTTTAGAACTTTTAAGTCAAAAGTTTTTGGCGATCACATCACTTAGTTTCTTTTTAATAGGTTTATTTTGCACTTAAACAACATAATTTTTCATGATAATCACACACTCATTTTAAGCACTCACAAGAGGAAGAGAGAGAACAATATTGACTACAGCTCTCATCTCTTGAATCGTAGATGTGGGTCTCTCATAGACACCACAACTCTGGACTCCTCTTCCCACATAGAAAGGGACTACACTAAGTCAGGCCTAGATCGATCTACCAATGTAGATGCCAGAGTTCTAACTAAAGTCAAACTCCACTCTACATCTCCCATTTAGATACATTGGTCACCACATAATCCTCCATCATATCTCATCTAACTCCTTCATATAGGAAAATAACGCATGCGACCGAACGAGAAAGATCTAATAGTGAGTAGTGATACTTAAGTCACCACTTGACTAATGTAACACTATAACTCTAAGTCTCGTCTCATACCCCAAATCACAAGCTCACACTAGATAAAATTGATCGGATCCCTTTAAGATCTCTATCTTGACCTCTCAAATAATGTATTTGCGCTCATGATTGCATTAGGCACATCCATATAACCATCCGAACAATGAGTCAGAACATCACGGGTGTGACACAAGCTGACTTTTCCTATGCCATACTTGTCAATATCCTTGACTACTTTCTTAGACACTCTGCTGGACTGCATCATCTCCTGGCCTTTGAACATCATCAAGTATCAATTCAAGGTGCATAATCCTAAAGGGTACAAAGAAATAGCTCACACTGTGATGAAGAAGGATCTCCTCAATCACTCCTCTAATGGTCGTCAAAATAGCGCATACCATATAATTTGTATGCTATAGGGGAACAACAAAACATCATATGTCACTCTTATACACTATATAAACCTGAAACCCTGAGCTCTACTAAGCGCATCCAAGCTGCCCACATGGTTCACATCATATTCGACCATCATAGGCTACATGGAAAAGTAAATCCATAATGACTAATTTTTTATTAGTCTCATCTTAGCCGCCTACTAAGACAATTACGACTTTTATCATGCTCCCATTGAAGGTAAAAATTGTTATTTAGAAAATATGGGAACTGGTTGGGCATTTAACTAACTTAGAATTTAAATGAGGTTTAAGGGAGCATTTGGAATCCGATTTTGGCAGGAGTAGTGGCTCAAGTTTTGGGCATGTTTGGAGACATTTTAAGGGCCTATAATAGACCTTAAGCAGCCTTTCAAACTCCGTTTGGCTGGGATTCTTGGAGGACTTCGTCTGCTAGAAGCGATCGCCTAGCTTGGTGTTTGAGGGCACTACAGATTGAGGTAGGTGGATCATCTAGATCAAGAAATATTTTCTATGAAAAATCTATATTATTTTGATGATTTCAAACTTCTCAGTTTGATTCCAAAATTTGATTTCTGTTTTGATGTAATTCTTAACTCTTTTATTTTCAAATTTCGATTTGGATCCATATGGATTATAAATTATGATCTTTATCCATTCCCTAATTCAATTTGATATGTTCTAAATCATTTCATCTTTGAATCTTTGATCTAAATATGTTCTAGATTATATTTAATTATTTGTACATGTTTAATCATTTGAATCTGGTCTGATACTTGTGAATTTAGTAAGATTTGAAGCGTAAACTATTTTATAACCTGAATTCAATCTATTATGAAATTTTAGTTTTATTCCAATCATTTCAATGATGAAATCTTGATCTATTTTAGATCTAGACTCATACTTATTCAGTTTTATATTAATTTGATTAGCTCATTTCTGTTTACCAAATTTGATGGCTCTTATTCATTACATCCAATGTTCTGTTCTATTGAAATTTGTACATATATGAAGAACTGTAAATTAGACAGTGACTCCTTAGGGATGTGTTTAGGCCATTTTATATATGTAGTCATATGTTTAGTCAAGTCTGAAGGCAATAGGTTGGTATATCCTGGATTGCCTTGCATGCTATTTGCATGTGACTTAGTATTTCAGAGGTGGGACAGTGAGACTCCTTGGAGATACAGTATCCAAGACCAAATGCACTAATTGCCTAGGTGCTTCATGGTATGTATGGTCCTCAAGGATGGCTAGATTGGGTGTCTGCTATGTTCTGAGTATTTTCTGAATCTTCTCGTAAGAATTTGTTATATTTCAGTTCTGGTGTATGATGTTGGAATAAATATCTGATAGTCCTGAACTATGTCTGTTTGTTTGAGGATCTATGAGGATCCTTTGAAATCTATTATGATTAGGACTAGTTCAATTCATTGAGACTTCAGTTAAGAATTGTTTGATCAGTTTAATTAGTTGATGCACTTTATTTCAACTTAATTTGAGATATTTCAATTTAATTCAATTCAGATTAGTCAATTTGATTCACTTTAATATAATTAAAATAATCTTAGTTCAATTTAGATTTTTGAGATCTCTAAATTTATGATCAGTTTCTAACTTGGATTAGCTTAGAAATCACCATTTGTTTAGTTTCTACAATCGATTAAGTCTACTCTAATTGGTGTCATATGACCCTGATGCCTATTTCAAATTGCATCTATACAACTTGATGCCTTTTAGAGTTAAACTTGAAATTAAGAGCTCAATTCTTAAATTACCCCTTTAATATCAATTATTTCCTTGTTTTGGTAATCGATTAGGCCTTTACTTTAGTAATTGATTTCCTTTGAATTGTTAAACGATTAAGTTTTGCTAAGCTAATTGATTACTCTTTTGCTCTGTTAATCAATTAGACTTTGTTTAACTAATCAACTATCCTTTATTCTCTGAATCAATTATGCATTGTTCAACTGATCGATTATCCTTATTCTATTAATCAGTAAGCCTTGATTAGTAAATCAGTTAGCATTTGTTCAGTTAATCGATTTGTCTTTTTGCAGTTAATCGATTTGACTTTGTTCAGTTAATCAATTAGGCCTTGCTATGCTAATTGATTTCTTTTTATTTAGTTAATCATTAAATCTTTGTTCTATTAATCGATTAAGCATTGTGTTCCATTAATCGATTACCTTCTATTCAGTTAATTGATTTCCTTTTGTTATGCTAATCAATTACCCCTTTAATCCACTAATCGACTATCCTTTGTAATGTTAATAGATTTCCTTTGTGTCTTATAGTCAATCATGCTTTTGGTTTGGACTTCGATTCTTTAGTTTGTTAATTGATTATCCTTGTGTTTTAAAATCGATTAGGCCTTTGCTTTAGACTTTGATTACATGACTATTTCGTTTCGATTAAGCTTATTTTTTTAGTTATTATCTGACTTGGGATAATTGATCAAATTATGGTTATCTCTAATTTAGGTTTCGATTAACGATCTTTTTTTACTAATATTGATTATCTACTTTATTCCTTTGAAAATTCAATTAGTCCTTAGAATTTACTTATTTTCATGTCATATCTTTACATTTGGAATATTGAAAGATCCTGACTTGTTTGACTCTTATGAGTGATTAATTATTTGAAAATCACTTTGATTATTCAAAAATTAAGATCCTACTTGTTAACTGTTCATTTGAAGTTAGATATATGTTTATACCTACTTATTCTTCAGAAAAGAAAAATTATCTATCACTTCAATTATTTATTATTTTTGCTTGGTAAGGTTTTGAAGCCTGGTGAGTTGTACTCATAAGTCATTACTTATGTTTTTAGATATTGGGGCCAATGAGCTACTTAAACGGTAAGGTGGAAATTTGCCAATTGGAGAAGGAGATTTTTGCATTATACTCAGGTGATTGGCTATGGAGATCAGTTGAAGATTAGTTTTTGTAAAAGAATTAAGAAAGAATTGTACTGTTTGGTTTAGCTTGAGGGGTCCTATGTACGATTGGAACTCTAGTCTTGTAATAATTACTTTGGTGGATTTTTTGGGCATTGAAATGTATATGAATCTAGGTTTGATGTGCCCTAATAGGATTATTTTTGGTCTTTCAGATTATGGCTAAGAGAGACAAACCTTCCCATAAAGTGAGTCTTGCTGCAGGAGAGCCTAGATTAGGAGGTTCAGCACCAATTCACCAACTACTACAGTAGAGGAGAGGAGGTTTAATTTAGAGGAGTTTGAGAATCTTTTACAAACATTCTAAGGGTTGATCCATAATATGCAATCTGAGGTTATGGTACAATATTAGAAAAGGACGTCTGGAGCTAATGTTATGGATAAATTCAAGAAGTTGTGATCCCCATCATTTAAGGGGGAGAATAGGCCAAAAGTGGTAGAGAATAGGTCCTACATAGAGAATATTTTTGACGGTATTGGGTGTACAACAGAGACGAAAGTGAGGTTGGTTACATTCATGTTTAGTGGGAAGGCTAAGTTTTGGTGGGATTCAGTGAAAAGAAATGTATTTACTAGTCACGAGGGTTATATTTCTTGGGACATATTTTTATTGGAATTCAAGAAGAAATAGTTTCCCTCTCATGTTAGGGATGCTAAGGTGCTGAAATTTTTGAGTCTAACTCAAGGAGCTATGACAGTGGCTAAATATGAAGCCAAGTTTGTGGAGTTAGAGAGGTATGCTTCTTAGTTCGTTGCTGATGAGGAAGAAAGAGTAAAGAAATTTGTGAATGAGAGTTAGGCAACCATTAGGAAAAGAGTAACTTCATTTAGGTTGAAGACTATCATAAAAACATTGGAGATTACTTCTGTAGTAGAGAGAGAACAGAATGCATTTGTTGATGGGTAGAGATCACATATTAAGAGAAGTCCTTTTTCACCCATATAAAGAAAGTTTGATGAGAAAAGAAATAAAGTGTTTCGAATTATTGGAAGAAGGGTGGAGTACCCATAGTGTGGACTTATGCTTGAAAGTCCAGAATGTTGGAAGGCTAATGGTAGAAATTTTGGATGTAGAGAGGCAGGACGCATGTCAAGGACTGCCTTAAGAACCAAGGTAAGCAAGTTGCTAGTAGACCTGATAAAGGAAAAGTCAGAGTCTATGTACTGAATAAGGAGATGTAGATACTGCATATAATGTACTAATCGGTGCCATTCTAATATCTAAATGTTAACTAAAGTTTTGTTTGATTTAAATTGTAATGTTTTGTACTCCAACTATCAAGGGATTGTCCGCTTCGCCCCAAAGGCCTCACAATTTTGTCCTATTTTAGAGGTAATTAGCTCTAGAGTGGAGACCTCCCAAGAGGTCACCCATCCCGTTATTACTCCCGGCTAAGCATGCTTAACTACGGAGTTCTTTACAAGAATCGAGTTAATACTTGAAGTGTCACCTCAATGTTTGGAGATACAATTTAGCTATATCTGAGGGGTGTTAAATTCTATCCCCATAATATAAGTGACGTCTTTGTCGCAATGTTACCTAACCTATAACTAGTTCACCAGGCAGGTGGGACTCTAGAGATGGCCCCCACAGGTTCAACAAGTGGATCCCACCAAGTAGTTTTATGCCGTGGTGTCACATATCACCATCCCACATGTAGCCCTCTTATGATGTATCACTTTGTCCTCTGCGGCTCTTAGCTCCCATACTTCTGGGTAGTTTGTACCTCTGATACCATTATGTAACACCCTGTACTCCAACCATCAAGGGATTGTCCGCTTTGACCTAAAGGTCTCATGGTTTCGTCTTTATAGAGGCAATTAACTCTAGGGCGGGGACTTTTCAGGAGGTCACTTATCTCGTTACTACTCCCGGATAAGCACGTTTAACTACAAAATTACTTAGTAGAACTGAACCAATACTCAAAAAGGTGCTTCGATGTTTGGAGTTTTAACTGAGCCATATTTGAGGGGTGTTATATAGATGCTACATATTCTTTTATTTATGTTGAATTGGTTAGAACTAAAGATAGTTGTTTGATTCTGAATACTGGATCCTTAACTATTACTATTGCTACTAGTGAAGAAGTGATTACATAGTCCATACTGTCAGATTTAAATGTTCAGACTAAGGTTACATGTATCCCATTATCAGCCTATGTCATTAGGATGGCAGCCTTTAATGTTTTTTTAGGCATGAACTAGTTGGAGGAGTATTTTACTATATTGGATTGTTATGAGAAAAGTGTAGTGTTTTAGATTCCTGGAGAATAAGAATTTATTTTCAATGTCCTAGAAGGAAGTATGGGAAGGTGTTGGTATCCACATTAAAGGCTACCAAGTAGATTAATCAAGGTTGTAAGGTTTATTTAGTTAGTGCAATATTAGTTGGTAGTGTTGGGAAGACAATTTCAGACATAGATCAGAGAATTTTTTGATGTATTTTTAGAGGACCTACCAGGTTTACTATTAGTAAGAGAGATTGATTTTACCTATATCTAAGGCACCATATATAATGGCCCCTACAAAATTAACTGAATTAAAGAAGCAGTTGCAAGAGCTTCTAGATAAAGGGTTTATTAGACTTAGTGTTTCACCTTGGGGTCCACCTTTTGTTTGTTAGAAAGAAGGATGTATCTGTGATTAATTACATGCAATTAAATCAGCTCACAATGAAAAACAAATATTCTCTACTAACAATTGATGATTTATCAACTAAGAGGAGCTAAGATATTTTCTAAATTGGATATGAGATTTTGTTACCATCAGTTGAGAATCAAGAGTGAAGATATAAATAAGATAACTTTTAGAATAAGATATGGACATTATGAGTTCTTGGTCATGCCATTTGGATTGACCAATGCACATGCTACTTTCATGGACCTGATGAATAGAGTTTTTAGTCCTATTTGAATCAATTTGTAATGGTATTCATTGATAATGTACTGATCTACTCTCCTAATGAAGAAGCTCACAAAGAACACTTATGAATTGTTTTAAAAAATCTATGTAGATATTTATATGAGTAGGACTGTTTTTTCTACAAGTGGCCTGACAAGCATTAAATGAGAATGTAGAATTCTGGGTAGGACAAATGCATGCATACATGACAAATACTTCATGAGCATGATAAATAGTATTTGTCATGCCCACGAAGCATTTATCATACTTGAAAAATATTTATCATCTCTACATAATTGGGTACAAATTTTTGCACGTGACAAATATTTTACCGATTTGACAAATACTTTGTGGACATGACAAATAGTATAGATTTGTAGATATTTATGTGAGTAGGACTGTTTTTTCTACAGGTGGCCTGACAAGCATTAAATGAGGATGTAGAATTCTAGGCAAGACAAATGCATGCATACATGACAAATACTTCGTGAGCAGATAAATAGTATTTGTCATGTCCACAAAGTATTTGTCACGCCGGAAAATATTTGTCATCCATGTGCATGCGTGTATAGATTTGTAGGCATGATAACTATTTTTCATATGTGACAATTACTTTATGGGCGTGACAAATAGTACTTGTCATGCCCCCAAAACATGTCACGTCTGCATACATTTGTCATGCCCAGAGTTATGCTCCTAGGGAAAACATTGATTAATTACTATTTAAATAGCATAAATTATCGGTTGATGTGTTTTAGGTTCCACTAGTCTCTGCCACAACAATTGCTATTTTAATTATGCTCATTAATTACGAAGGCACATATTGGGCATGCTAAGTCATGAAAATATATCTGTCTGCATGTTATATGTCCATAGTATGTAAGGATTTTTAGATGGTCCTTGAGACCTATCAAGTTTAGGGATATACCGGCCTAACCTTAATATTCATTTTTAATCCCTCAGAGTCTCGTATGTCTCAAATAAGTCCACATGCTAAGTTTGAAGTGGGAGATTAGCTTAACTACAGTTAAATTTAAGTGATCAACATGGAGAAACATAAGAATGCCCTTCACTACAGTTAAATTTAGTAGCAGTGGTGGGTGCAAGTGAGCGGCCGGATCTTGCTTACCTTCGAAAGGCAAGGGAGAGAAACACAACGACAGTTTTGACATTACAATTTTTTGATATTTAATAAATGATGCAAAATATTCTTGTCATTTTAATTAGAATTTGAGAATGGAAGGTGCATCCATAGAATATTCTGCATTTTTATGTGATCCACCAATTCATGGATACATCTCTTGATGGTAAAAATCCTAGACTTAAAAAACTATGCAGACTGGGGCGGTCGATCCATAAACATGGTGCATTTGAAAAAACATATTAGAAAAATTGAATTCTAAATATTTTAAGATGAATTTTATCGTATACGATTTCATCCCTAAGGCGTATTTTAAAATATGGCACCATCCAAATGGCCTCATGGGCGGTGGCTCTTCCTTCTGAGGGCCTTTTTCTATGTTGATATCTCTAGGGTCCTTAAGTTTGAAGGGACTCCTTATGAAATGGGGTGATAGGATGAAGATTTCTTTTTCTTTTTTTTGGTAAAAGTAATAACCCAAGATCCTAATAGTCCATCTTAACCTTGTCCTAAAGTTATAGAGTAAGACTTGCTGCACTGAGGGGGACTGCATAGGCCATGTGACCTATACTGCCTCCCCCAATGTCATCGATTTGTGTGATCGGACGACACTGCAGCATATTTTGGGTGAGAAAAAAGAATGAAAATGGACTAAAACGTTAAAGTCTATTAATATAATAAGTTCAACTTAATTCACCGAAGAGTCTAAAATACGGTGTGCATTTTGTGATGAAAATACCACATTATATAAAGGATGTTTCCATGTTAGTTACTGTTGCATCCTAAACATCATATGTGCCATAATAGTGTATGCAATAATCTCTATACTCTCCTGATGAAGGATTGTCCAAAAATACTAGTTCATCTTAACTTCAACTCTACTCTGGTTTACCTTTAACCTAAGAACAGCGAGTTGTTAAAATAGCGTCCTCTCTCATCCTCGCCTCTTAGCCTTTAACTTTTAACTCGATATTTCAGATATACCAATGATTATTACCATTAAAGTTTTATAAGCTTGCTTTTTCCCCTTTAAATGTGAAAACGGAATATGTTTACCGTTGGGAAGCTAAAGGGCTTTAAGTTTACTGGCCTTTTTAATAGTAGTATTGTTGTAGATGGAGGTTTCTGGCATATCATACAAGTAATGTAGAGCATACCTAATGATACTTGGCATCAAGGTTTACAGACTTGGAGATCCATATTGGATTGTATCTTTCAATATACGAGTCAGATCCAACAATCCGACTTGGGCGGACCAAGTACGAGTCGCATGAGTCAAGCTAATGAATTTGTTAAAACTAATGAGTTTTAGTCATATTTTAGAGCAATGTATCCTATTAATTAATATAAAAATTAATTTTATTTATCAAATTGAAAAAACTCAATTTAAAATGACCCATGATACATGTATAAGTTGATACGAATCTGTCCAACTTGGTGTATACAAGAGAATTTGACTCACCTAGATACAAGTCAACTCATACGAGTCTGCACGATTTGGTACGATATGGCAAACAACACCTTGTGCGGAACCGGATCTTGATCATATCAGTTCTGTCGAGGCAATGCTGCTAGCTTCGAAAGCATCTGGCCTTCATTAGTATCCATTCGATCCTCGCTTGATGGTTCATCCTCGCTATGTCGTCCGATCCGGCATGTTTGCTGAGTTCTTTTCGCTTGGCGGTTAGTCCCATTCGATGATCGAAGAGAAGCAGACGTGCACGACCAAGGCATACAAGGCACCGGGCAGAGAGAGAGGGGGGTGTCCATGTCAGGGAGAAGCCTAGAGCTTGGCCCAGGGATTCCTCTTAGTGTTTATTTATATTAAGTTTGACAACTTTCCACAAAAGTCTCCTAAATTAATATAAAACTCACTTAAACACCATCAACTGAGAGTCTTTGTGTGTGTGTGACCCTTCATGCCTAAGTACTAGTCTGACTTTTGCTCTAATAAGCTCAGTAAAACTTTACTTGATTAAATTAATTAATTTAATATCTCATATTAATTAACCTATCGATTTAATGTCGCACATATTAATCGGTTAAACTTCTGATCAAGTTGGGTGCTAAGTAATACTGCTTGATCTCGGAAGATAATGCGGTTTGACAACTCATTCAAGGAACTTATCCGTCAACATCTGCGTGGCTATAATCTTTTATTCGTACAATATTCCTGAGTCAATCTAGGGAATTGTCAACTATTAAAGTCTAGACGGTCAACTCACTTGGATTAGATATCGCTGTATAATGTCATAAAATTCTTTTTCTAATATTGTGTTCATTCTAGTAAGATACTCCCGCATGTATCATTCCTAGAGTATTCTCTCTCTAATTTCAGAGAGTGAATGATCTCGTATTCAACACTCAATCACCTTCAAAAATATTCTGTTGAACCTGATCACTTAACTAATTAAGACTCCATGGTTAGAGGTCTATTAGCTAAGGTCAAAGCTCAGAAGTCTACTGAGAAGATGTCTTTAATATCTCATGTCTAAGGACAAACCACGCTATTGTGACGATGAATGAAGCTGATTGATAGTTAGGTGAATTTACCATTTAGCGATTCATGTTTGATCAGTTTAGTGAACTTATTCCCCAATGAGTACTTATATGCTTGCCATAGTGTCCCTACACATGTGATTATGAGACCAGTCACCCTCATCACATGAGCAGGCACAACAGTACCAATCTATGCGTATCTAAGATGTCCCGTCTCTGATATCTTGTGATTGGGAACAATTAGGAATTATGGTTACAAATATTAGTCTCATTATCACAATATAATTGTAATATAATATTCTCCTCATAATTCTAAGGACTTCATTGTGTGCAATAAGTTAATCGTCAATCGTCATAATAAATTAATTATCATTTGTGAGTGAACGAGAATGCATATAGGTGTTATATGATTGGCTTTGATGACACCTATTTTACCACTTGAACTAAAGTCAATCACCTTCCTGTTTGATCTCCATCAAGCTAAAGTGATGCTTATTAATAGTCTAAGATGAAGGCTTAGTCAATAGATTTACTATGTCATCTAAAGATGAAACCCTTTCCATTATATTATCTCCTCTCAAAATTATGTCTTTAATCATAAGAAGGTGCCTTAGAATGTTTTACAAATTTTAATGAGACCGCGACTCTTTCAGTTATTCAATTGCTCCTACTATTGTTCCACAACAATGGATCAGAGGCATTCAGAACACATTTTATCCATCTACCAAGTAACACATTCTTTCCTAGATTTACTTGATACTTACTCGCAGCACTTAGAGTACGTTTTATATCAGGTCTTGGATTTGGTCAAGTCAAACATCCTCTTTTGATCTATCATCATAAATCTGTATTGACAATATACATGATATTTTACCTAAATCTATCATGGAGAGATTATGGTAACCATGCTTTTACTGATGGTAACATTCCAACGTCATTCTCAATGACTAGGATGTTATCAACGTAAAGCACGAGTAAAATAATTGCCTCCAATTAGCCTCCTTGTATATACACACAGTTCATATTCATTATTAATGAATTCTTAAGATTTGATCACCAGATCAAATCTCTAATTCAAACTTTGTGAAGCTTCCAATGACCCTTAAACTAATCTACAAAGCTTGCATATCCTTTCAGGATACTTTTGAATGTAAAACATTCAGGCTATATCATATATATATCTTCCTCAATCATATTGAGAAGAGCTATTTTAACATCCATCTGCCATTTGTCATCATTGCGACAAGCAGTTATAGCAAAAGAATTCTAATTTACTTAATTATGGCAAGAAGGATTCCTCATAGTCAACACTTTGACTTTGATGATAGCCTTTGGCCATTAATCTTGCCACATAAGTATCTAACAATCCATCCATAATGATCTTCCATTTGAAGATCTACTTACAACCGATGGGTACTATACCTTTAGGAAAGTCCACCAAGTTCCAAACTTGGTCGGTACACATGGACTAGTTGTCAGAGTTTCTGGCCTCTTGCCATTGCTGAAGTCAGATCTACTAAAAGCCTCATCATAAGTCTTTAGATCATCATCCATATCTTAGAGTTCCTCCCCTTCTTCCATCTTTGATATGACATATCTATATGGCTATCTGAAGAACTCAAAAAGATCTACATTGCTCTTTAGCACGTGTTTCGACATATTGCATAAGAAAAAGTTCATTCGAAGACCCCATATTAATTTGTGTGTTTGGAACCTTTTCCAGTTATATCCAATTTCCATTGTCTTCTCTAAGGACAGATTCATCTTCATAGAAGACAATTCTTTTAGCGATAAATCATTCTTTTACTGTTATATAAATATAATAACATCTAAATATAATCTTTGAATATTATTGAAATTTATACTTCTCTGTCCTTGATTCAAACTTTCTTGGATTATGCCTCTTCATAAGGATAGGACATTCCCTAACTTTAACATACTTAAAATCATGTTTCTTCCCTCTCCATATCTCGTATGGATTTTTTCCTCTCCATATCTTGTATAGAGTGATTTGCACTTATCTACTTGGAACCATATCCAAAATATAGGCATCTTATTTCGATATATAAGCCTGTAAGGAAATGAAAATGAGGCAAACTTATTATATACTGTACCATATCAAGTAAGGTGTGATCCATCTTTAAATACACCATACATTTGTGGCATAGTATGAGAAATCAATGGAGAGAGGATGCCATTATCTTAGAGGAGTTGTGTGAATTCTCTACTCAAGTACTCATCTCCTCGATCAAATCGAAGAGTTCTAAATACTCTTTTTGGTATGTCACTGTACTTTATAATCAAATCTCTTAATCTTTCCAAATGCTTTTGACTTGTACTTTAGCACATAACTGAATCTTTAGAGAAGTTATCATTAAGGAAGATAAAGCAAGAGTAACTATGTTTGGCCTAAGTGGACATTAGACTATATACATCAAAATGTATAAGTTCCAATATATCTTTGGTTATTTCTTCATGTCCAATAAATGGAGAATTAATCAACTTATCGCATGAGACAGGTGTAAACACCCGATTTTGGACACTTTTTTGGTCATAAAACCCACATCATCATCATAATTCGTCAAATTTTCCCTATCTAATTAAGCACATTCAATAACCAGGCCCATTAACCAAATCCCCTCCCAGCTTTCGTGGAAGGCAGACTTTATTGCCTTCCACCACTCGCAAAATGCCAACTTTATTGCCTTCCACAACTCGCGGAAGGCCAACTTTGTTGCCTTTCACCACCCACGGAAGGCCAACTTTGTTGCCTTCTACCACCCGCGGAAGACCAACTTTGTTGCTTTCCACCTCCTGTGGTAGGCTAACTTTGTTGCCTTCCAACTCCGCAGAATGCCAACTTTGTTGCCTTCCACAAAAGTGGAAGGCAGAATTGTTGGCCGTCTATCCACCCACTATTACCTTGACCTCATCTTCCCACATTCTCCTTCACTTACGACCCTCACCCCTACTACTCCGACTACTCCCCACTCCGGCGACTACCGCAACCACGATTCCTTGCCCTTGACTATTTCCTATTGGCTCTTGGTGATTAATGGGGATTTAGATCCCTGATTTTTCCTATTTTCTCCCCTCCTATATAAACCCTCTAGGTCCTCTCGGGAAGGTGGTTGGAGAGCTGAGGTTAGAGGGTTGGAAGGTTGGAGGTTGGCAAGTTGGTGTTGTAGGCAGTAGGTCAAGAGTACCAGAGAGACAGAGGAAGACCAGGGAATGAGTCTTTCTTATATGGGCTTGTTCTTCTAACTCTTCCCCTCTTTCTTTTATGTTTTACTGCATTCTCCTTTTCACCACATCTCATAGTCCCTTTTTACCATAACCCATTTATCTTTTCATTATGACACACATGTACACTTCATTGCACGCATCTTAGGATGACTTAGCACCCACTCTAACAGAGGTTCCCTTAAAAAAACGGGAGGTGGGTGGCTATAGTGCATGATCACCTTCCCTCTCCAACACCCACTCGGTGCAACCCTTTTCAATTTTAGTTTGCTTATTCTACTCGCATGGATAGATTCTACGTACTGCAGTTCTAATCAGGTTCCTTCCTCTCTTTGTTTGTTTTTTCTTTTTAGGGGCTCTTACCCCTTTTTTGCGCGTAGACTACCGAGCTCTCTCCCTTCGGCCGACTGGAGGCAGAGAAGAGGAATCCACGACCTCCTGCTCCAACTAGACGCGATCAACTTGCTTCATCTTGCAGAGCATAGGGACCTTAAGGTAATGCTTCTAACGATCACATGCTAAATCCTATCGCCCTAGTTGTACGATGGACGGAGGCTCCTGCAGAAAGGGGAATGTCCCGGGCGTCCACAACCCTATGGCGATTACAGTGGGATGTCTTTTTGCTCACTGTGCGCACGACATCGAAAGATAAGAAGGTAATGGCCCCTGCTAATTTCCTTTTCTTCTTTTTTAAATCGGCCTAGACGACCAAGAAGCCTACCACCCAGATCAGTGGACGACCAATCCTCAGGCCGCCTTACTTGTCAGACGGCCAATTAGCTAGCCGTCTAACCACCTGGACGGCCATGTTCCTGGCCATCCATCTCTCTGGATGGCCAGATTACTAGCCGCCCATCTCCCTGGATGGCCAGCTTTTAGATCACGTTCCTCAGATGGCCGCTGATCCCATTGTCTACATGTTGATTGAATGACCTGCATGCTCACGGTGTTTTGCTTAAACTGTTGGATGTTCTGCATGCCTTTGTTGTTCTAGTCCATTGTTTGTTAATTATTGGGCTGATTTCAAGGTGTTCTCCATGGTGATTTTAAGCAAGAGCCAGCATCACATTGCTAGTTACCCCTCCCACAGTGTTTGAGTCTCCACCTGAGGATTCCCATTCAGGTGTGACTAGTCTTACTCTGTTAGGAACCTTCGTGAGTCTCTGCGAGCCAAGGATTCCCACTTGGCCACCAAGCAGGTTGTACCTAAACCACCTAACAGGATCCCAGGATTGTGTAAGAAAATTAAGTTTTGCTATTGGAAATTTTTCTACCCATAGGCATCACCGAGAAGAACCATTTCTAAAACAAAAACGCCTAATCAAATTTTGGCGAAACAATTGCTTGAAAAAAAAAATGGGGGCATTAAGGGCTGAACGTGATTTGCTAGAAGCCAACATATCTATAATACACAGTTAACTCTGAAGTGGAACATAAAGCTTTTTAGGATTTGTGTATCATAATGAACCGTGTATGTTAATACCGTATATGATGATATGGATGAGTTTGGCGACAATATTGCACATAACTCCCCGTTTGAGATTAAAGAAGATCTGCAACAAAAATTTATAGGCATGCTCCAGATACCTAGAGAGGAGCTTGGGAGAAGGTGTTCTGATGAATCTTCCACTTCACAAGGGGAAGATGATCCTATGGTTTCAAATGGAACTTTCCAGAATCCGGGAGAAGATCCGAAACTCATTGCCGTGTTATCACGGTTCACTCTCGACCAGCTCATTCAGTTGGTCTAGTAGCAAAACTCAGGAAGCCACTCCTCAGAAAACTCAATTTCACGGATCTTCTAGCAGACCTCAAACCTATGTCAATCAATCAATCAATTCCAGTTCCAATGGCTCCACCCAATTTTACTAACCATATTACACCTCCTAAGTAGGAGGAATTCATCTACAAAAGTGAGGTCGAAACCTGGGTAAGCTCGTGGCTGAAAACCTTACGCTGAGGCAACCCCATTCTCTTTTGAGCTACTGTAAGCTCCCTCTAGCCTAATTTCCACTAGGATTCAAGCTGCCTAAGTACAGGAAATACGATGGTACCACTGATCCTGATCACCACCTGTCATGTTTCCTCATGGACTCCCACAAATGGCTCTATGATAGAGTCCTCCTTGTCCACCTCTTTCAGAAGTCTCTAGAAGGAGAGGCATTGAGATTGTTCTCTTCCTTACCCGCTACAGACCTATTAGACTTTGATATGGTCTCAGAAAGTTTCATTACCCACTTCAACCATATGACAGCCTTGCCTTCCACCCTTTTCGACCTTCTAATGGAGAACATGAAGTCCGAGGTGGACTTCACACACTTTGCTAATGGAGGGCCATGGCCTCTAGGGCAGAAGTTACTATCCCCGAAGCTCAAGCTGTCACCAAGTTGGTCAACAATGCTACCCCGCAACTTCAAGCCATCCTCATGCTCAACGAACTTCAGACATTTGCTCAACTATATAAACGAGCTCAGGTGGTCCAGTCTCAGATTCGGGATTCCACTTTGCCACCTTTCTTTGAAAATAGAAACACGAACAAGAAAACCTCACAGACCCTTACCATAGAGGGAGTCACTATTAATGAATAGGTGAGCATATTAGGACAACCTTCTTGGTTACCCAACTCTCAACTCAGGTTAGATACTCAACCCAACCAGAAGCAGTATTCAGCAGTCCCCCCTCTAACTAACTATAGTCATCCCATGCCCAAGCTTGCATCATACCAACCTATGCCATAGTCATTAGCAGACATCTACTATGCCTTGCTAGCTTGCAATGCCATCCAGCTTCCACCACAGCGCGAAGGTGCTCTACGTAGTACTGACACATCCAGGTATTGCCTACACCACCAGATCCTAGGGCACACAATCAATAACTGGTTCACCTTCAAAGGTTGGGTGTATAACCAAAATGATGAGGGCAAGATCAATTAGGAGGATATGAAAAAGACTTGAGACCTTAAAAGCCAAGAAAGAGCTAGGAATTGTAAATATTATGTCCCTAATCTGGTTCAGTCATTCAGACTCTCTTCGGATTCAAGTTACATAACTACATAATCAAATAACATACAAATCGAAGATGAATGATGAGAGACAAATAAGTAAGTAATAAACATGCCATTTACTATCATTAAATCTAAATATTCCATTCTATTGCCATAACCAGGATCCTTAATTTTTTTCAAAAATGCAGTGGAAATAAAATTTCTCAACTCACTAAAGAAATATAAAAGTACATATACTCTCTCAAGTTCTTACTATATCAAATCTAAGAAAACAGTAAATCTAATCCTAATTAACCTCCAAATGAGTCTGAATTTAATTCCTTAAGCAAAGTCCTCTCGCTCAGCCAACTCTTCCTCCTCAATTTTTTGAAAATCTTAGCAAGATTTATGAGTACAACAACTCAGTAGACAAATCAAACCCAGCAAATGCTAACAATATAATAATTGAAAGGGATAATATCAAATATACATACGATTCACAATTCTACATGTAACTCAAATAAGATTATGATACAAAACATGATCAAATATAAATTATCAAATCACATGTGTTTTCTAATAGCAAGAACAAATTGAACTAATATATAGCATATAAGCATGATCAAATTATGATTTAGCTGAACAAGTCTACTAGCCATGATCAAAACATATCACATAGCAAACTAAACATATCAAATTGAACATATAGAAAATTTGTCATAGCATGGTAGCTTGTCAAATCAAAGTTCATATTGTAAGAACAACTAATCGAAATGAATATGTATTCTTAATTAAATAAATTGAGATCAAAATAACTGAGCATAGATATCAAAAGAGTAAACTGAGTATATTATAAGCTAAATCAAATGGATCTAAACATCAAATTATGTTTCATTATTATGTGTCAAACAATTCAAATCTAAACATATCAAATAGACATATATCCAACCACTATATGAGGAGCTGGACAAACAAATATCAAAGCATATAGGTAAGTATGCTAAGTGTTAGTCTTAGGTGGCCTACAAGCTAATATAATTATGTAAATCTCGTTCATTTATTAATAAAAATGACATTTTTTTTCATTATGTATAATCTATTTTAATTATCGTCTCATAATGAACTCTGTGAATATGTGCGATGGTGATCAGATTATGATTAGATTATACTAGTGAGATTGATCACTTAAACACATATATTCTTAATAGTTCATAGTTGGAGAATATCCGTGAAGGACATCGAATATCGGGTTAGACTAGTACAGATTACTCCTACTTATACGATGAGGGTGACTGATCTCACAGTTACTTGTGTAGAGATACTAAGGCAAATCTCTAGGTGCTCATTAAAGAATGAGTTCACCAAACTGATCCGACTGAATCGCTGGATGGTATAGTATCTCACTGTCAACTAGCTTGATTCGATTGTCACAGTTGTGTAGATGGTCCTCAGACCTAAGACACTAACGATACCTTGTCGGTGGACTTCTGTACTTTGACCTTAGTTTATAGATCTCTATTCATGAGATTCTAAACAGCCAAGGATCGGGTGCAGCAGAATACCGTTGATTGGAATTAAGTGTCAATAAGGAATCATTCGCTCTCGGTACATAGTGAGAGAATGCTCTAGGAAGGATGCACGAGAGTCCCTAGTTAGGGCGGACGATAATATCGGGAAAGGAGTTTTCCGATATTATACAGTAGCATCCGATCCAAGTAAGTCGACCTGTTAGGGTTTGACGGTGCACCATACCCTGAGTTGACTCGAGAGCATCTTGCGAATGAAGGATTATATCCACGCGGTAACTGTCGACGAGAATGTTCTAAAAGTGGGTTACTTAACCCAAATACCTTCCGGGTTCATGTGGTGTTGCTTGGCACCCAACATGATCGAAGACTCGACCGAATTCAATATGCGATATTAATTTGGATAATTAATTAATTAATATGAGTTATTAGTTGATTAATTAAATCAGTGAAAAGTCACTAGGCTTATTGGGCCATTAACTGGACTGGTAATTGGGCCTAGAGGTTCACACACAAAAGATTCTCAAGGCTATGGATTAAAGTGGGTTTTATATTAAACTGAGGTTTTTATGAAAAATCGCGAGATTAATATAAAATTAGCAAACGGGCTGAATAGGCTAGGTTGCTGCTCCACCCTAGTCGCCCCCTCCTCTCTCTGGCTCCCTAGCTATCTCCCCTCTTTGGAGATAGCTCCACCATCTTCTCCGACTCACCGTTTGACGGGAAATCATCTGTGCACTGCGGCGATCGATGCAGCGAACAACAAAGGTTCGTAGACTGTGAAGAACGAGGATCGTGAGGAAATCCACTGCGAGGAGGATCGCGCGGACTTCGCTAGAGGCCGTACGTTTGTGCGGCTAGCAGTGTCACACTGACGGAACCATTTGGACGCGGATTCGAATCCACATGCGGTAATGTCCGATTACCTGTTCTAATCGGTTTTAGATTATTCGAAACAGACAGGGATTGCAGTCGTTTTAATTTTTATTTTTGTGACCCCGAGAAACACGAGGACCTAATAGTGGTATTAGAGCCAGGTTCCACTATTTCTCATTCTGTTTCGGTCTTCGAATTAATATTTTCATGAATTATTCCGCGCATCGTTTTAATTTTATGCAAAGTTAATAATCATAAGATGATTACTACAATTTGATCGCTTATTTTTGTATAAAAAAATTAAAATTATTTTGGGGATTTTTGGAGTTCTTCATGTGATGAAGAACGGGGTTTATTGCGTCTTGTTCAGGTTTCCCAAGTGTTGGGATGGAGGACCGGGACCCTGGATCATCTGGGGAAAGTCACTAGTCATCACTAAGCTCCTTGCTGGCGCCAGAGTGGACGGCTCGGCGGTGAACAGCCAGCCCCATCTCCTTCCTTCTCCACGATTTGAAAAACCAGAAAAAAGGGGCTTGGCGTCCTGTCTCAAAAGGCCACTGGTGGACGTGCCGATGCAGGGGGCGTCGCCGGGCACTAGCCGCCAGCGGCATTGCCATAGCCCCCCACCGCCAGCAACCTGCAACCTACGGGTTTAGGGTTTTGGTGTGTGGGGGTGGGGGGGGGAGGGGTCCGGTTCAGACCGGCCAGGTCGCTTCTAGATCGGGTCCGAGTCCAGGCACCCAACAGCTGGGTGCCTAGTTCGAGCACGGGCTCATCAGGGTCCAAGCCAAAGGGCTCGAGCCAGGCGCCCTAATGGGTAATTTTACCCAATTTCCCAAAAATCAAAATAAACCTCAAATTACCCATTTAAAATATAATTGAAATTGGATTACAACTTTAAAATTCAAAATTGTTTTAAATTTAAATTTATTATTCAATTCTATTTAATTGGGCATTAATGATTTTGAATCATTAAGATTAATAATTAGTTGTTAACTAATTAGAGTTAATTATTAGTTTAAGTGTTAAATTAATACTTAACCTTAATTTGACTAATTTAAGAGTTAGGTTAGTAGTTAATAATTATTAGTCTAATTGTTAGATTATTAATTATTAATTCATCTAATTGTTAATTAATTAGAGATAGTTATTAAATTAAGTGTTAAATTAATAATTAATTTTAATTGACTAATTTTAATGTTAAATTACTAGTTATTAGTTAATGGGAATTAATTGTTAATTTAAGTTTTAAATTAATTATTAATTTTAATTAACTAATATAAGGGTTAAATTAGAAAACATTAATGAATTAGTGTTAATTATTAATTTAATTGTTAAATTTATAATTAACATTAATTTACCAATCTAAGAGTTAGGTTAGTAATTATTAATTAATCAGAGTTGATTACTTATTTAAGTGTTAAATTAGTAATTAACTTTAATGGACTAATCTAAGAGTTAGATTAGTAATTAATTACTAAAGTCTAATTGTTAGATTATTAATTTTAATTAATCTAAATGTTAGATTGATTTATTTTTAGAGATGCTTTAATAGCATGGAACATTCTCGAATTGTTAATTTGCAGTGTGTGCATATATGATGTATGTTTTATATGCTTTTAAATTTGATTTAATTGCATGTTAAGATAATTAAATGAGTTTTCGAAATACAAATGTCAATTTTGATTGGAACCCAGCTTTTTGAAAGTCAAAATTATTTAATTTTAAAACTCATTTATTTTAGCCATGTGATGTGCTTAATCATGTATGGAATGGTTAAAATACACCGTGGCTATGGATATGCATTTTTAAATTATTCATGTGATGAATGATGTATGTGGATTGTAGTTTTATGTTTGTATATTTATTAATTGGTAATAAATAGAGATTTGCATACCCCTCCCTCTCTCATACTCCGATGTACTTCTACTTCCCTCTCTCTTGTACTTGCCATAACGTCTTCTTTTATTTACATGTAAATCTTGAATTTATTGTAATATGATTGAGACAACCGAGGAAGGAGTGAGGATGATCCACAGCTGCAACCAGGAAGGTGATTCGATGGAGTTCCTCTGCCTTTATGTTTACAGGAATGTCTAATGTAATAGTTATGTTAGATTATGTGTGCGTTTGACTGCTGGCTCCAATCAAAACTATTATATTATCCATAACCACACTAACACATGTATGTGATACAATGTTTTTAATTTTTTATTATGAATCAAAACATGTATAGTAAGTAGTAAATATATACGATATATTTAAATACTATCACCTAGGAGAGACTAAGATTAAAGTTATCTAAAACCCTCGCTAAATTCTAAACCGTAACGTAAGTAGTTAAAAACTTACCGCGTGATCCTCCATCGTTATAGTTATAGGATTTAAATTACCTTAGCCAGGTTTGTTGTGTTATCCACAAGGCCTGTCTAATTGTAAGGAGGGACTATGGCTATGACATAAGATGTCTATAGATTAGGGTAATGAAACCATATAGCCTTGTTGTGTTATCCACAAGGGCTGCATGCAAATCTATGCTCGTAACGTAACGATGGTAATGCTTAGACCAGAATTAATGGTTTGTTGTACTACCCACAAGGCCATTAAATATCTGAGGACCGAATATATGATCATATATTCAAGGAGTAGCAAGTCCCATGAGATGGGTGCTCTTTCATTGCATTATAGCTTGTTGTGCTAGCCACAAGGTTGTACTGCAAGTCATTGAGATTCTGATCCCCACTAGGAGAGTGTCGGCGTCTACCATTCTATATAAATGAGGGTTATGTAGTCCGTCGAAAATTAGTGGGAGCTAAAACTTGATTAAAAGGTTATGTCTTGTTTTAAATTTAATAATTGAACATTTGCTAAATAAATTTTATTTATCTCCTGTAGGGAATTATGTCGTCGGATAACCTACTCCGTGGCATACTTGATGTCAATCTTTTGACTAGTCTGAACTACTCAAATTGGCTCAGAAACCTGAAGAATGTCTTCAGATCTGAGCACATTGACTATGTCCTTGGAGCTGATCCTCCTGCTGAATTGGCATTAAATACCCCTAAGGCAGAGATGATCGCATATGGAAAAAGGAAAAAGGATAATGGCAAAGGAGTCGTAAAAGGTGACTGCTTCTACTATAAGCAGAATGCTCACTGGAAGAGGAACTGTAAGGAGTTCCTCAACGATAAAGCTCATGGAAATGTGTAGCTGTCAGAAGCTTTAGATATCTATATGAAAGATATCAACCTGTAAGTTAGAGATGCCACATCTTAGGTATTAGATACTGGATGTTCCTCTCATATCTGCCATGATGTGCAGATGCTGACAAGTAAGCGCAAGCTGAGAAAAGGCGAGGTGGAACTGAGGCTAGGAAATAGTGCAAAAGTTGTGGCGGTTGCTATAGTGACAGCAAACCTCAGGCTTCTATCGTGAGACGTCTTATCAATGAAAGATTATTATTATGTTCCTAACATAATAAAGATTATCATATTAGTATCTTGTTTAGACAAGATAGGATATAAGTTGACTATTGAGAACAAAACTTGTTCCATTTATTATGGTAATAAATCAATAGTTTCGGCACCTTTCGCCAACGGTCTATATCTTTTAGATATTTCTTACTACAATCTTCACATTGATAATGGTCTTAAGAAGAATAAGAATTGTGTGAACCAAGCCTACATGTGGCATTGTAGACTTAGACACGTTGGTAAAAGCAGGCTGCAAAAGTTGCATAAATATGGTTATCTAACTGTATTCAATTATGAATCGTTTGTGACATGTTAGTCCTGTCTTATGGAAAAAATAGCAAAATCTCTATTTACTGGACATGGAGAATGTGCCAAGGATATTTTGGAACTAATACATTCAGATGTATGTGGTCCCATGTCCACTCAAGCTAAAGGTGGCTTCTCGTACTTCATCACGTTCACTGATGACTTCTCGAGATTCGACTATGTGTACTTAGTGAAGTGCAAGTCGGAAAGCATTTGAAAAGTTCAAGAAGTTCAAGAATGAGATAGAGAAGTAGACATGAAAGAGTATTAAAGTTCTTCGATCTGATCGAGGAGGAGAATACTTGAGTACTAATTTCACACAATTCTTAAAGGATAACGATATCCTTTCTCAGTTAACCCCTCCATATACACCACAAATGAACGGTGTATCTAAAAGGAGGAATCGCACCTTGTTAGACATGGTGCTATCCATGATGAGCTTTTCGAGCTTACTGTAGACACCGATTTTGGACCACCCTTTTGGTCATAAATCCCCTCCATCATCAGCCCATCATCATAAATCCCCTCATTTGAGCCATCTCAGCCCACTACCAGCTAGGCCCATTAACCAAATCCCGACTCTAGCCACCTTTTCCGTGGAAGGCCAGCCAGTCCGTCTTCCACCCCCTTCGAAGGCCACCCCTCGCCTTCCACCACCTTCGAAGGCCACCCCCCGCCTTCTACACCCTTGGAAGGCCAGCTACCTTGCCTTCCACCTTTTTTCCACCTTTTCCACTTTTAGCCACCTTTTCGTGGAAGGCCAACCCCCTTGCCTTCCACCGCCTTCGAAGGCCACCCCCCGCCTTCCAACCCCTTCGAAGGCCACCACCTTGCCTTCCACCCTTTTGGCCACCCTTTTTCACCTTTTCGTGGAAGGCCAGCCAGTCCGCCTTCCAACCCCTTCGAAGGCCACCCCCCGCCTTCCACCACCTTCGAAGGCCAGCCCCTTTCCTTCCACCTTTTTAGCCAACTTTTTCACTTTTTACCACCTTTCTGTGGAAGGCCGACCCCTTGCCTTCCACCTCCTTCGAAGGCCACCCCTCGCCTTCTACCCCCTTCGAAGGCCAGCCGGGCCGCCTTCCACCACAAGAATTGAAGGCATGTCACCTGGCCGTCCACTCCTTAATCACCCCCTTGACTCCGTCTTCCCCACGATCTCCTCTACTCGCCGCCCACGTCCCCACTACTCCGACCACTCCCCACTCCGGCGACTGCCGCGTCCACTACCTCCAACCCTTGACCACTCCCTATTGGTTGAAGGATGATTTACGGGGATTTAGACCCCTGTTTTCTCCCCTTTTTTCCTTCGCCTATTTAAACCCCCCACATCCTCTCGAGCAAGGGGTTAAGGACTTGGGGTTAAAGGAGGATTTGGGGTTAAGGATTTTCTGAGGTTAAGAGGTGGCTTCTTGGAAGGAAGGCTCAGAGAAGGCTGGCAAGCGGGCAAAAAGTCAAAAGGCTGTTTCAGGAGGAACGTCACTCCAAATGGGCTTGTCTTCCTAACCCTCTTTTACTTTTTCACCTTTTTCACTTCATTGCATTTCCAATTTCCATCAATGCCGTAACATCCTCTCTCTTTCACTCTCTTTTACCTTCAACACATCATTTCACTCTTCACACACGAGCACTTATCTGCATGCATACATCCTAGGATGACTTAGCACCTTTTACCTCCAGAGGTTCCAAACAAAAATCGGGAGGTGGGTGGCCATAACATATGGTCACCTTCCCTCCCAAACACCCATCCGGTGCGTTTCCCTCTAATTTTAGTTATTTTTTATGTTTGCATGAACGGATCCTACATGTCACAGTTCTAATTGGGTTATTGTCTTTTCTTTGTCTGTCTTTTCTTTTCAGGGGCTCTTACCAGATTCTGCTCGTGCACTACCGAGCTCTCCTCCTCTGGCCGGCCGGAGGAAGAGAAGGAGGAACCAGCATCTCCCGCTCCCACAAAACGCGATCACATCCCCACCATCCTGCGGAGCACAGGGACCGTAAGGTAATGCTCCTGGCGATCACATCCTTTATTTCTAACCCCCTTTAAGTCGCCACAGTGCTAAGACGAACAGAGAGGAACCCTCGCCCGAAGCCCGCAGCCGCGGCGGGGGACGTTCCGGGCGCCTACAGCCCTTTGGCGATCACGGTGGGACACTCTCTTGCTCGCCGCGCAGGTAAGACAACTTAAAATACAAGAGTTCCTATGGACGGCCAAGCACTTGGCCGCCCAGTGTCCTGAACGGCCAAGCGCTTGGCCGCCCAGACCGGACGGCCAAGTACCTGGCCGTCCAGTGGACCGGACGACCAAGTGCCTGGCCGTCCAGCCCAGCCCAGACGGCTAAGCACCTGGCCGTCCAGAGCCCAGGATGTCCAAGCGTCTGGCCGTCCAGGCAGGACGGCCAACTGCCTGGCCGTCCAGTGGACCGGACGGCCAAGTGTCTGGCCGTCCAGCCCAGGCAGGACGGCCAACGGTCTGGCCGTCCAGGCTCTAGGACGGCCAGGTAGCCTGCCGTCCAGGCTCCGACTTTTCTGGCTTTCTGAGTTTTTAAGTGTCCTTTTTTAATTTGTTGCTGATTCTAGTCTGTTTCTTTACTGTTCTCTTGTTTTTTTCTTTCCTTTTCTATCTGCTGGACTGTGGGTTAATTTCAGGGTATTCTGCACGGGGGTTTTAAGGAAGAGCCGGCATCACACTTCTAGTTACCTCTCCCGCAGGATTTGACTCTCTACTTGAGGATTCCCACTCGGGTGTGACTAGTCTTATTCTGTTGGGAACCTCCGTCAGTCTCCGCGAGCCAGGGATTCCCACTTGGCCGCCGAGCAGGTTGTACCTGAAACCACCCTGTAGGAACCTTGGGTTTGTGTGAAGAATTAGTGAACTGTTTCAAATTTAAAGACACTTACTTGAATCTCGGTGGAACAAGCTTTGGAAAAGTGAAGGGTCGTTAAGGGTTAAACTTGATTTGTTAGAAACCAACTTTCATAAAACATTGGCAAACATTTCAAGTGGAACATAAAATCATTTAGGGTCTGTGCTTCATAATGAACCGAATGTATGTCAATGCTGTGTATGATGACATGGACCAGTTCGGCAACAATGTTACACACAACCCTCTGTTTGAAATTGAAGAGGATCCACAACCAACATTTGTGGGCATGTTCCAAACACCTGGAGAGGAACTTAAGGGAAGGTGCTTAGATGAATCTTCTCCTTCAGAAAGTGACCTTATAATGTCCAACAGAACCCTCCGAAACCCAAGTGAGGACCCGGAACTTACTGCCGTGTTATCACGGTACAGCCCTGATCAACTCATCCAGTGGGCCTCCTGTGGCAAAACTCAAGATGCCACTCCTCGGAGAACTCACCTCCAAGGATCTTCCAACAGAGCTCAGACCCATATCAATCAGCCAACTCTTACCCCAGTTGCTCCACGCGTCATGCCAATTCCAGTCTCTCCAACTACACCTCCTCCTGAGCAGAAAGAATTCATCTATAAAAGTGAGGTTGAAACCTGTGCGCGTAAGTTCATGGCCGAGAAACTTACCCTGAAACAACCGCATTCTCTCTCGAGTTATTGCAAGCTCCCACCGGCCTACTTTCCACCAGGATTCAAAGCTCCCGAGTACAGGAAATATGATGGCACCTCTGACTCTCATGATCACCTGTCAAGTTTCCTCATGGATTCCCATCAATGGCTCTACGACAGAGTCCTCCTTGTCCATCTGTTCCAGAAATCCTTAGAAGGTGAGGCCTTAAGATGATTTTCTTCCTTGCCCGCCACAGACCTAATCAATTTTGATATGGTCTCTGAAAAATTCATCACTCAGTTTAGTTATATGACAACCATGCCTCCCACCTTGTTTGATCTTGTGATGGAAAAGATGAAGCCTGAAGAGGAGTTCACGTATTTTGCCAATAGGTGGAGGGCAATGGCCTCTAGGGCAGGAGTGGAAATCCCCGAATCTCAAGATATCACCATGCTGGTCAATAACGCTACCCCGCAGCTTCGGTCTATTCTCATGCTGAGCGAATTTCACACATTCGCACAACTTTATAATCGAGCTCGGGTAGTTCAATCTCAGATCTGGAGTTCCACTTTGCCATCCTTCTTTGAAAATCAGAACATAAGTAAGAGGATTCCACCAATAGAGGGAGTGGCAATCAATGAACAGGTGAGTGCCTCGGAGCAACCCTTTAGGTCACCCACTCCTATGTCCAGATCAGATAACCAATCCAATCATAGACCATATTCAGCAGTTCCCCCTTTCTCCAGTGCCAAGATCAATTGGGCGCACATGAAAGAGGCTGCTGAAACCTTGGAAGTCAAGGACCCTCCGCCCTCTTATCAGGTGGCCCAAGATCCATCTAGCTCTCTAGAAAGGGTGAGCACCCTTGTCAAAAATTTGGAACCAAATGTCGATCATAGAGGACAGTACTGGGAGTATGAAGAGGCTGGGATATGGCGTGAGTGCCCTACTAGGACGACCAAACCTAGAGAGCCGTTGCAAGGAGTCTCCACTATCATCCAAGACAAACCTTTGGTCTTGATACGACCTAGGGAACAACCAACAACCATCAACCCAGTTACTCTGATCCAAGCTCCTTCAATTTCAATCAGAGAACCTCCTCCATCCATCTTGTGTCCAACACCAAAGCCAAGTCCAGTAACCCAATTCTGCCTAATAAATTCACCACCAGTTCAACCACTAAAGTCAGATCAGGCAGTTGACCCCAGTCCGATTGGTGTCACACTGAGAAATCACATCATTCCCCCAACAAGTCAACTCTTGGATTCTCAAGAGGATTCAGATCTGTCTGAGTATGACATCTTGCAGCATCTAGGGAAAACTCCTGCTAAGATGCCAGTCCTAAAGTTGATTGGGAGATCTCCTACACAAAGGGAGACATTGTTCAAGTTCCTCCAGCGCATTACACTCAATGAAGATCTTCCCGTCAGGGGGCTCACAAATGCCATTCTCTCAGTCACCCAGACACCTACGATGCCCTTCGCAGATAAGAGTCTAGCTCCCCCTGAATGTCAATCCCTTCCCTCATGCTTGACCCCAACACTCAAGGGTCACTCATTGGACTTCATCCTGTTGGATACTGGGGCATCAATCAATGTTTGTCCACTCAAGACCCCCAAGAAAGTAGGGATTGATCCAGAGAAGATTGAGTCTACTTCCATGATGGTCTCAAATGGGAAACTGGAAATTGGGCCAGTGGCCATGATCTTTGAATTCGACATCCTTAATGCCAAGCCCATATATAACGCCATTTTGAGAAGGCCTTGGATGGACCAGACTCTGGGAGTACCCTCCACTAATCATCAGTGCTATAAATTCCCATACAAGGGGAAGATTGTCAAAATGAAGGGTACCCCCTATCTTGAGCCTTTGGATTTAGTCTCGACTGAACAAATTCTATCTATGATCACTCCTGGAAAAGGGGCAGAGCCCATCCTTTCATTGGTTGACTCTCAGGCCAAGCCCCAGCCTAGCATAGGTTGGCAGCTTATGAACGAAATGAGGTATAGTTCGGGACCTGGGTTAAACAAAGAAGAGCAGGGAATTCAAGAACCTATCTTTGAAAATCTGACCATTGGAAGATTCAAATTGGGTTACATACTAACCAAATCAACTGAAGGATCAAGAAAATGGAGTATCTTAGAAAATCAAGAGGTACTCAAGATACACTATCTTGAGGATGAGTTGAAGGAAGCAATCAATGAAATTCAGAGGGAAGATGCAGAAGATTTCGGTATACAGTTGCTGTTTTATGAACCAACCACTCAACAAGAAGGAGCCTCCTTAGTGAGGAATGAACAGGTATCCACCGCCCTCATTCCCTTACTATTTCACACACCTGCCCCTCCTAAGCTTTTATCACCGGTCGTAGCACACTCCTGGGGCAATTCTGCCATCATTGGGTCTGTGTCTCAAGGACCCACCTTTGCAACATGTCTGACTCACCCTCTGAGTCTTGTGCATAATCGCTTGGGGATTGGATAGCTTCCTCTTTATCCACAAGTTGTAGAGGTAGGTAAGTTCTTTCATTTTTAGTTAGCAAACAAGTGTAAATATTTGAAAATTGTTGAAAAGCTTTCCTTTGGATAGAAGTCTATTTGAAGAAGTTTTATCCTCAAAATACAAAAAAATCAAAAATTTCAAAATCTCCCAAAAAAAATCAAATATCCAAAAAGCATCAAAATATTTGTAAATATGTACATACTTTAATGGAAATGACAAAAAAAAAAAATCAGAAAAGACACAAAATCCAATTGTCTGGTGACTGCCACGTAACCCCCTGTCTAGGTCTAGTTGCATGATAGGTTGGGATGACATTGCGGTTTGGCTAAGATTTTGGTCCACCAGAACCTTGGACGTGTCTACTTTACTTTCATACGGATCCCTATGCTCATCATGAGATGCACACACCTGCACATTTTTCAAAAAGAACCTGTTTAAAATGAGTTCCAAGTCTTTTGTGCACTGTCAAATGCAACCTTTGCTCTTCGTCTCTCGACCGATCAGGACAGTTGACGCCCTTAAACGGTCGAGCTCAGCAAACTGCGGTTCCTCAAAAAACTCGATAGATGTAACCCCTCAACAAAAAAGGGCCCAGAAATGAAATGTAAAGGACCAGAGCACGTGAAGAGGGCAGTGTCCCCGCAGGCGGAATATCAAATAACCCCAATAAATGTCAAGAACAGAAAAGAAATACAAAAAAGAAAAGGGGTTCAAGCAATCATGAAAAAAGTCTGGTCGTGACCGTGCCTGGCCAAGAAAACCAATAAAGGCCTGAAAAGTCAAAATTGGGGCATCTAGGAGGTCAAAAGGAGTCCGTTTTGTCACAGCTTGTCCTTTTAACGGTTTTGCTGATCCTCCTGTGAGGTTTGTCTCCACAATTTCTTCACTTTTTCTCCCCCAAGGTTCAGCACGAGATAGCTATCTAAAGACTGAACATCATTTTAAAATGGTTCGTTTTCAAAAATCGTCACATGCTCACATGATCACAGGAGTCTAAAATGGGTGAAGAGTAATGTCGATGTTTCTGGTGAACTAATTTCTTAACCATAATCTCAATGTGTACCCTTACAACTTCGGGCTTAGGTCAATGCATGCGCGTCACCAATCGGTGCGACGGCGTCTGATTCCGGGTCAGCGTCGCGCGGTTGACCGTTAGGGTTCCAAGGTGTTCCATCATATACCTTCTAGATTGTGAGGAAAGAGACCCGGGTCGGGCAAATCGTTTACCTCGAAAGCTTTTTGGGCAAACTTTGTGGTCGGAAGCAGCTGGGAGCCTAAGCATGGCATGACGGTATTGTCATCAGTATGAGTCTTAACCGGTCAAGGTTAGTTTGAGGAGTCTAGAGGCCCAAATCAATCTAGATGTGAGCTTAGGATACCTGGGAAGTTGAGTGTGCATTTCCCTTTTATCATTCAACCAGCCTAAGTCTGGGCAGTCACCAGGTGGTCGGACAAAAAAAAAAAAAAAAAAAAAAAAAAACATGTTTTCATTCATCACACACCTCACTTGTTAATATCCACCAGCATTTGCATATTTACTTCTTGCATCAGTTTCAATATTCTTCCTTTTGTCTGGTTAGTAACACGGCCCCTTGACCCTATGCGAAGGCTAGGGAAAAGGTAGTTGCTCTTTTGGGCAAGGAGCCGAAAACAGATACTACTAACAATTTCCCCTTCATTTTGTGCATACAGGAAAAGGATTCTGTCCAAAAGGTGGATGCTTTTGCTGTCGAGTCGAAGCCGAAAACAGCCGGATTGGCATTCTACTTTGAGAATGGCCATATCTTCCGCGCTGGCTTCGACTCGACAGGGACCTTTGTCCCTCGTTTCCTTGCAGCTCGACATTAAGATATTGTGGATCATTGATTATTTACATTTACTGATGTGCGTTCTTGCAGCCGCAGGGAATCTGAAGCAAGTAGGATTGAAGACACAGGAGGCTAATAACTTCGGGCGTATAGACTCTGAGTTCCTCTTTAAACAAAACAATGAGGAGTCTATATTCTCCAAGTTATTCGATTGGCCAATAAATCCCTCCTGTTTGCATTAGGAATTGCATTAGGAATTTGTTTTTCTAAATTTCAACTCAGCATGCATTTGCATAAGCATTCATCCTCGCCCTAGGGGCAATGACCATGATTCATCACTGCTTAACCCATCGCTGATCCGTGATTCTGGCAGTTGTACGTCTGTTAGCCTTTTGTATTGCAAGACCCCTTTCTCCTTTTTTCAGCAAGTGCGCTTGAGAGTCTCACACTTGGCGATCCCATGATGCGCCAGGCCACCGCGCGCCCGTTGTGTTGAGAGTTCTTCAAGTCACACTCCTACACCTTTCATGCTCGAGATCCCCTTGGGCCAGATCGCTATATTCTGGTATGCCAAGGCCTCGCGGTTCCAGCACCCGGGGGTCCCACGGACTGTGATTCTCTAGTACTGAACTTTGTCCCTTTTCTTAAACCACTCTTGAAACTCGAATGGCTAGCTTTCATGCATTTGCCGCATTCGCATGTCATCCCTGGGGATAGCTCATTCCTTTTCCGGGCGGTCCAAAATCAGTTTCGATTTCCGGAACACCTATTTATCATTCCATTCCATTCCACTGTAAAACAGGTGTCCCGGAGGGGCATTTGTAGACACCGATTTTGGACCACCCTTTTGGTCATAAATCCCCTCCATCATCAGCCCATCATCATAAATCCCCTCATTTGAGCCATCTCAGCCCACTACCAGCTAGGCCCATTAACCAAATCCCGACTCTAGCCACCTTTTCCGTGGAAGGCTAGCCAGTCCGCCTTCCACCCCCTTCGAAGGCCACCCCTCGCCTTCCACCACCTTCGAAGGCCACCCCCCGCCTTCTACACCCTTGGAAGGCCAGCTACCTTGCCTTCCACCTTTTTTCCACCTTTTCCACTTTTAGCCACCTTTTCGTGGAAGGCCAACCCCCTTGCCTTCCACCGCCTTCGAAGGCCACCCCCCGCCTTCCAACCCCTTCAAAGGCCACCACCTTGCCTTCCACCCTTTTGGCCACCCTTTTTCACCTTTTCGTGGAAGGCCAGCCAGTCCGCCTTCCAACCCCTTCGAAGGCCACCCCCCGCCTTCCACCACCTTCGAAGGCCAGCCCCTTGCCTTCCACCTTTTTAGCCAACTTTTTCACTTTTTACCACCTTTCCGTGGAAGGCCGACCCCTTGCCTTCCACCTCCTTCGAAGGCCACCCCTCGCCTTCCACCCCCTTCGAAGGCCAGCCGGGCCGCCTTCCACCACAAGAATGGAAGGCATGTCACCTGGCCGTCCACTCCTTAACCACCCCCTTGACTCCGTCTTCCCCACGATCTCCTCTACTCGCCGCCCACGTCCCCACTACTCCGACCACTCCCCACTCCGGCGACTGCCGCGTCCACTACCTCCAACCCTTGACCACTCCCTATTGGTTGAAGGGTGATTTACGGGGATTTAGACCCCTGTTTTCTCCCCTTTTTTCCTTCGCCTATTTAAACCCCCCACATCCTCTCGAGCAAGGGGTTAAGGACTTGGGGTTAAAGGAGGATTTGGGGTTAAGGATTTTCTGAGGTTAAGAGGTGGCTTCTTGGAAGGAAGGCTCAGAGAAGGCTGGCAAGCGGGCAAAAAGTCAAAAGGCTGTTTCAGGAGGAACGTCACTCCAAATGGGCTTGTCTTCCTAACCCTCTTTTACTTTTTCACCTTTTTCACTTCATTGCATTTCCAATTTCCATCAATGCCGTAACATCCTCTCTCTTTCACTCTCTTTTACCTTCAACACATCATTTCACTCTTCACACACGAGCACTTATCTGCATGCATACATCCTAGGATGACTTAGCACCTTTTACCCCCAGAGGTTCCAAACAAAAATCGGGAGGTGGGTGTCCATAACATATGATCACCTTCCCTCCCAAACACCCATCCGGTGCGTTTCCCTCTAATTTTAGTTATTTTTTATGTTTGCATGAACGGATCCTACATGTCACAGTTCTAATTGGGTTATTGTCTTTTCTTTGTCTGTCTTTTCTTTTCAGGGGCTCTTACCAGATTCTGCGCGTGCACTACCGAGCTCTCCTCCTCTGGCCGGCCGGAGGAAGAGAAGGAGGAACCAGCATCTCCCGCTCCCACAAAACGCGATCACATCCCCACCATCCTGCGGAGCACAGGGACCGTAAGGTAATGCTCCTGGCGATCACATCCTTTATTTCTAACCCCCTTTAAATCGCCACAGTGCTAAGACGAACGGAGAGGAACCCTCGCCCGAAGCCCGCAGCCGCGGCGGGGGACGTTCCGGGCGCCTACACTTACCAGTGTCCCTTTGGGGGTATGCTCTTGAGTCAGCAGCATACCTACTGAGCAGAACATCTAGCAAGTCTGTATCCTATACTCCATATAAGATATGAAAAGGCAGAAAATCAGAATTTAAAGATGTTAAAGTCTTGGGTTGTTTTGTGCATGTAAAAAGGCATGATCCAGACAAGCGGGAATCACGAACTGATAAATGCAGGTTTGTGGGATATGCAAAGGAGACCTTTGGATACTATTTTTACTATCCTGGTGAACAAAAAGTGTTTGTGAGACATATCGCCATAGGTTTGTGGAATACACATAGATGAGCCTCGCAGATTTTGTAGAATACCTAGACTACCCGAACGATATGTGGGACATATCACTGAAAGTGAGTCTAAGGTTAAATATAATGAGGATGATGATCCTAAAACCTACCACAAGGCCATAGAAGACCTAGAAGCTAGGAAATGGCGAGAAGCCATGAACTCTGAAATCTAGTCTATGTACACCAACCAAGTTTGAAACTTGGAAGGCTTGTCTGAGGGTATTGTACATATCGGGTGCAAGTAGATCTTTAAGAGAAAGATCAGTACTGATGGACGGATCGACACTTATAAGGTAAGGTTGGTGGCAAAGGGATATCGTCAAAGGTAAGGAATTGACTATGACGAGACTTTCTCACCAGTTTCCATGATAAAGTAGATCAGAGTTCTACTTGCCATAACTGCACACTTCGATTTCGAGATCTAACAGATAGATATGAAGACTGTCTTCTTCAACGGTAACCTTGTAGAAGAGAATCTGAAGGTTTCATTTCCAAAGAGTTTCTAGATAGAGTCTGCAGACTTCAGAGATATATTTATGGACTGAAGCAAGCTTTCCGAAGCTGGAATATAAGATTTGATCAGGCTGTCAAGTTTTATGACTTCATTAAGAATGAAGATGAGCCTTGTGCGTACAAGAAGACCAGTGGGAGTGTAGTCACCTTCTTAGTTCTTTACGTAGATGACATATTACTCATTGGGAATGATGTGGCTGTGATGTCATCAGTAAACATCTGGCTATCGAAAAATTTCTCCATGAAGGATTTGGGAGAAACATCCTACGTATTGAGAATACAGATCTATAGAGATAGATCAAAAAGGATGTTCGGAATGACCCAATCTATGTACATAGATATCATTGTCAAAAGATTTTGCATGGAAATTTCCAAGAGAGGTCCCATTCCGAAGAGACATAGAATTAATCTCTTAAGGGAGCAGTCTCTTAAGACTCTTAATGAGAGGGCATTCATAGATAGAGTACCCTATGCATCTGCCATAGGATCTATCATGTATGACATGCTATGTACACGGCCTAATGTGGCATACACTCGAAGTGTTACGAGCAGATTTTAGGCTTATCTAGACGAAGAGCACTAGAAGGCAGTGAAATGTATCATTAAGTACTTAAAAAGAACTAAGGATATGTTTCTTGTCTATGGAGAAGGTGACTTGAAAGTGTGAGGCTTTACTGACTCGAGTTTTCAATCAGATGCATATGATAGCAAGTCTACATCTGAATTTGTGTTTACTCGAAACGGAGGCGTAGTGTACTAGAAGAGTTCCAAGGAAGAAACCACTGCATATTCGACGACTGAAGCTGAGTACATCGTTGCAGCTAAAGCCGCCAAGGAATCAGTATGGTTTAAGAAATTCATCATCGACCTTAGTGTATTTTTTAGCATCTTTGATCCTGCTCCATTGTTGTGCGACAATAATGGAGCTATTACACAAACGAAAGAGCACGGTCTCATCAGAAATCGAAGCATATTCTAAGGTGCTTTCATCTCACCAGATAGATTTATTTACAAAGGAGATATAGTGGTGTAAAGAGTTCCATCAACCAATAATTTAGTAGATCCACTGACGAACCCTTTATCTCAAATTGTATTTTAGCGTCACCTAGAGTATATAAGTGGGAGATTGTTAGTCTTAGGTGGCCTACAAACCAATCTGACTATGTAAATCTCGTTCATTTATTAATAAAATGACATTTTTTTTTTCATTATGTATACTTTGTTTTAATTATCATCTCATAATGAGGTCTGTGAATATGTGTGATGGTGGTCAGATTATGATGAGATCATACTAGTGGGACTAATCACTTAAACACACATATTCTTAATAATTCTTAGTCGGAGGATATCCGAGAAGGACATCGGATATCCGGTTAGACTAGTACATGTTACTCTGGCTCATATAATGAGGGTGACTGATCTCATAGTCACTTGTATAGAGACACTAAAGCGAATCTGTAGGTGCTCGTTAGAGAATGAGTTCACCGAACTGATCTGACTGAATCGCTAGATAGTATAGTACCTCACTGTTAGCCAGCTTGATTCTATTATCGCAGTTGCATGGACGGTCCTCAGACCTGAGACACCAAGGACTTGTCGGTGGACTTATGTACTTTGACCTTGGTTTACGGATCTCTATTCACGGGATTCTAAACAGCCAAGGATAGGGTGCAGCGGAATACCGTCGAAGGGAATTGGGTGTCAATAAGGAATCATTCGCACTTAGTACTTAGAGAGAGAATACTCTAGGAAGGATACACGAAAGCTCCTGGACAGGAAAGACGATTGTAACGACCCACCACCCTATAATCGGGGATCCGATTACTAAATGGGTACCGAATCATTAGTTTGGAGCCAAACTAGGATCTAGATAAGTCTGGGAAATAAATAATAAACTAAGCTAAACATTCACATCGCATTGAATTGAAAAGGAAGTGCAAGGATTAAAAGTTATTACAATGCGACTCGACACAGCAAACAATTACATATTACAATTGAAAAGAAATAATTAAGCGTACAGGCCAGAAAATAAAATAACAACTACGTCGGGGCATACCCCGGAATGACGGCTGCTGGCGTGCAACCCAAAACAGCACTCTCCTCGCTAAGCCTGCCTGAAACCCTCACCTAAAAACCGCAGGGGTGAGTCTCAACGAAAAGACTCAGTAGGGATCCTTCAATCCCCACTGCCCACTCACACACCTACAAGTGCAGCAACACAAATATAGGTGAATTAAGCAAGTAAAGCAGTAACACAATACCTAAATTTCGATATAAAACACATGCATTTGAGATGTAACACGCTCAACTTTGAAACCATTCTACTAGGGAGCCTACAACCAGCGTCTCAGCAAAACACGCTAACCACACAGCCGAACGCGGGAAACACCGACCCGTTGAGACCAAACAGTAACCCCTCAGATAGCATGCTAGCTACTCCGGCCCAACTGGCTCTAGGTGGTTCCTGCTTCCCCCAGCACGAGTGACACTCCACAGGTACCACTCCTACACCGATACTAGATAACCCCGGGGTACACCAGGTGACCCTCTCTCTAGGCGTCACCCCACCACTCACACACCGGCGCTGTGTCCCTCCCACACCGACATAGGGTGGCAAGCGCTACAACTGTCACTGTAGGTCCACAGTCGCACGAAACACAACACAGTGCGATCCGATCACGTACAAATTCTCATCCTCGAGTACGATTTCAAACATGCAATTAACCAAACTATCTAACAGTGTGAAGATATGTTAATAGCATGAATTAATGTGATTCTGCCTTGAATCGCGTCGCCCAAGGCCGACGCCATTCAAGCCTCCTAAACTGGTTCATGTGAAATATGGCCTCGGAAATGGCCTAAAATGCGTCGCCTATGCAAGTTGCTTTTTGAAAGGCATCGCTGTCCCTGGACGCCATTCAGTTCCAGAGACAGAGTCTGGTATTTGGGCTAAATCGCATCGCGGGTGGAAGCCACCTTTCTAAAAGGCGTCACTGTCCTCCGACACCATTTAACCCTCACAGACAGGTTCTCCCTCGCCATCTCCTGGTCCACAGGGTGAGATTTCCTCCCCAAAATCATGTAAAAACACAAAAAACATGGAGAATGGGGAGAAGAACCTAACTACCCATTTAAAACACCTAATTTCTCATTTCATGCATTTAGTATTTTTACCCCAAGAACACCCTTAAACATGCTTCAAAGCGGGAAAACATGGTTTTTAAATGAAATACTACGGGAATCGTCACCCTACCGGTTACTTGAACTCCTCCAAGCTCCAAGCCGCCTACCCGCCTTGCCCCACGCCGCCGCCGGTACCGCCGTGGACGCCGTTACTCCACCGGGACGTCGGCCGCCGTCCGGAGAGAAAAACGCCGCGGAGGAGGTAGTGGTGGTAGTGGTGGGAGTTAGGAGGTTAATGGAGTGGAGGGAGAGATGAACTGGAGAAAGGAAAAGGAAGGAGGGGGGAAAGGAGCCACTAGCTCGCCGGAGGAAGAGAGGAGAGAGAAGAGGGAGGAGGAAAATGAGGGAAAGGAAGGAGGGTTCGCATGGTCAACCATAAGCTGGGTAAAACGCGTCGTGTATGCCCGACGTCTTTCAGATGACAAGACCGGCCGTACACTGACAAGCCAGGGTCGTACTCTGAAAGGCGTCGTCCATCCAAGACGCCATTTAGACGATATGACCGGGGCCGTACTCTCGCGACCCAAGGCCAGCCTACGTGGTGCCCACGTGGCACAGCCTAAAACGCGTCTGCATTGCTGGACGCCGTTTAAACCACGTCTGCATTGCTGGATGCCGTTTAAACTGCGTCTCGCAGGCTCGACGCGAAACAGAACTGAGTCTCAGCCCCATCAGGGCCTGAACTAAGGGATCCAACCCCAAAAACTGACCCAGTAACCGGATCTGAAAACCTCAATCCTTACATTCGCCCTCCCTTAAAAGAATTTCGTCCCCGAAATTGCCTGTTGCAATTAACGAGGGTGAAACATAAAGATACAAGCTCATAAGAGTACTTACAAGAAAAGGTAGGAAAACTACTCCCGCATCTCATCCTCGCGCTCCCAGGTTGCCTCGCCTCCGGAGCGATACTGCCAAATCACCTTAACCAGAAGTACAACCTTGTTCTGAAGGACCTGATCCCTGCGATCCTCAATACGTACTGATAACTCTAGAAAGGACAAGTCCTCAGTGACTTCCAATTCTGAAAAATCTAAAACATGAGATGGATCATTAACATATCTCCTCAGTAAAGAAACATGGAACACATCGTGCACCCCTGCAAGACTGGGCGGCAAGGCTAACTGATGCGCCGTTTCCACAATTCGAGCAAGAATGGGAAAAGGCCCAACATATCGCGGACTCAGCTTACCTCGCTTCCGAATCTCATCACACCCTTGGAGGGTGAGACTCGGAGAAACACGTGGTCTCCAACCTCAAACTCAAGTGGTCTCCTACGGATGTCTGTATAACTCTTCTGTCTACTCTGAGCTGCAATCAATCTCTGCTGCTCCACTCTGCCAACCTCAGCACACTGCTGAACCAACTCCGGTCATGCTATCTCTGCCTCTCACCAATCTCAGCCCAATTTACAGGGGATCGACACGGTCGCCCGTACAATGCCTCATAAGGCGCCATGCCGATACTAGAATGATAACTGTTGTTGTAAGCAAACTCCACTGTAGACAAGTGCAGCTCCCAAGAACCTCCCCAGTCTAGGCAACATGCCCTGAGCATATCCTCTAGAGTCTGAATGGTCCTCTTCGACTGCCCATCAGTCTCGGGATGATAGGCCGAGCTGAAGGCCAACTGTGTGCCCAAGGCCTTCTGAAAACTCTTCCAGAATCTAGAAATAAGTCTCGGATCCCGGTCTGACACGATGGATAAGGGCACCCCGTGCAGAGAGATGATCCGATCCACAAATAGCTTAGCCAACTTACCGACTGACCAGTCCTTCCTAATAGCCAGGAAGTGTGCCGACTTGGTCAATCGATCAACAATGATCCAGATCGCGTCTCTTCTGCCAAGGGACACAGGTAATCCCATCACAAAGTCCATAGTCACATGCTCCCATTTCCATTCTGGGATCGGCAAGGGCTGCAATAACCCTCCGGGTCTCTGATGTTTTGCCTTAACCTGCTGACAAGTCAGGCATCTTGCTACATAGTCAGCCATATCCTTCTTCATACCAGGCCACCAAAAGTGCCTCCTCAAACAATGATACATCTTAGTCGTTCCGGGATGCACTGCATATCTAGAACGGTGCGCCTCATCCAGGACACTCCTGCGCACATCCTCCTCGGCCGGAACATAGAGTATGCCTCTAAACCTGACTGTACCATCATCCCACAATTATACCTCTGGTCTCTGGAGAATCTGCGGTAACTCTACATCTGCCCTCTGAGCCTCAATTACGGCATGGTACACTGCTGGCCTCACAGTCAAGCTGGCCAGCACGGCTCTGTCAGCCTCTCGCGGAACCCTAAAGGAAGATTCCACAACTTGCTCAAATAACCTCCATTCTCGAACCATGAGATATGACACGACTGTCTTCTAACTCAAGGCGTCTGCCACCACATTAGCCTTGCCCGGATGATAAGAAAGGTCGAGGTCATAATCCTTGATAAATTCCATCCACCTGCGCTGCCTCAAGTTCAGATCCTTCTGCGTGAATACATACTTCAGGCTCTTGTGATCAGTAAAAACCTAAAATTTCTCTCCATACAAATAGTTCCGCTAGATCTTCAGTGCAAATACCACAGCTGCCAACTCTAAGTCATGAGTGGGATAGTTCTCCTCATGCTTCTTCAGCTGCCTAGAAGCATAGGCCACAACCTTACCATGTTGCATCAGAACTGCACCTAAACCTCGACGTGATGCATCTGAATAAACCACAAATCCACCGGAACCTGATGGAAGTGCCAACACTGGAGCCGAAGTGAGGCGAGTCTTCAACTCAAAGAAACTCCGCTCACACTCCTCGGTCCACACGAAACGAACTCCCTTACGAGTCAACCTCGACAAGGGGGTCGCTATCGAAGAAAAACCCTGGACAAACCGTTTGTAATATCCTGCTAGCCCCAGGAAGCTCCTGATCTCAGTTATTGTTGTTGGTCTGCTCCAATCCATTACTGCCTCGATCTTGGCTGGATCCACTGCAATGCCATCACCAGAAATGACATGCCCCAGGAAGTGCACCTTGTCTAACCAGAATTCACACTTGCTAAACTTGGCATAGAGTTGGTGCTCTCTTAGAACCTGCAATACCACCTGAAGATATGTGGCATGCTCTTCCTCAGAAGAAGAGTATACCAAAATATCATCTACAAATAACACCACAAACTGATCCAGGTAGGCCCTGAAGACCTGGTTCATCAAATCCATAAAAGCTGCTGGAGCATTGGTCAAGCCAAAAGGTATAACCAAAAACTCATAATATCCATACTGAGTCCTAAAGGCCGTCTTACTAACATCAACCTCACGGATCCTCATCTGATAATACCCTGATCTCAAGTCAATCTTTGAAAACACCTTCGCAGACTGTAACTGATCCATCAGATCGTCGATCCTCGGAAGTGGGTACTTGTTCTTTATCGTCATCTGGTTCAACTGTCTATAATCAATACACAACCTCAGAGAACCATCCTTCTTCCTGACAAATAGAACTAGAGCACCCCACGGAGAAGTACTGGGACGAGTGAAACCCTTATCCAGTAGTTCCTGCAACTGCGCCTTCAACTCAGCGAGTTCGGCTGGTGCCATCCGGTACGGGGCCTTAGACAGGGGCGATGTACCCGGTGCAAGCTCAATAGTAAACTCAACCTCTCGCTGAGGAGGAAGGCCAAGCAACTCCTCAGGAAACACATCTACAAAGTCGCAAACTACAGGCACCTCCCAAGCACTGGGACTACCACTAACATCAGCTAGAACAACAGAGGCAAGGAAGGCCTCACAACCACCAACAAGCAACCTTTGGGCCTTAAAGGCAGAAATAAGAATACCTCGAGAAGAGAGCCTAATACCTTGGAAGTAGAAGGTCGGGATGTCTGGAATAGATAAACGCACCCTCTTCCTGTGGCTGTCCACCTCGGCATAATAAGTCTCCAACCAGTCCATACCCAGAATGACATCAAAGTCGCGAATAGCAAGTACAACTAACTGGGCAGGTAACTCATGGCCCTCAATGGTTAAGGGAACTTCACTCAAACAGTTATAAGACAACATGAAATCTCCTGAAGGAACCTCTACCATCAATCCATCAGATATCTCATCAACAGGTGCAGAAAGAACATCTACAAACTGCTCATAGATAAAAGAATGCGAAGCACCATAATCAATTAACACATGTGCGGAGTTTCCAAGGATAGAAAGTGTACCTTCCACCAAGTTGGATGCACGAGCCTCCTTCCTGGTGATAGCTAGAATTCTCCCCTGGGTCCTCAGCTTCTTCTGATCACCTGGTCCCTGCCCCTGACCATGCCACTGCGGGCAATACCTCGCCAAATGGCCCTGCTGGCCACAAGTGTAACACCTCTCAGAAAAAGCAGGACATTGAGTGTAACGACCCGCCATCCTATGACCACAGACCCGATCACTAAATGGATGTCAGCCCATTAATTGCGGGTTCGCACCCGGATCTCACACAACACATCTGGAGGAGTAAGCGTTAAACAAGGCTAAATATAACAATCACACGGAGTACAAGATATAACAAGTGCGCAGGAAGGAAGATAGCAATGTCCGTATACAGTCCAACAATAATTACATGGTCCAACAAATTAAATAAGTACACGCAGAAGTAAAGTACAACAACATCAAAGCATACCCCGGAACTGAGACAGCTGCTGGTCCGCACGCCAAGAAGACACCACACGCCGCCACACGCCACGAGGTCCACACCTGAAACCGCAGGGAGTGAGCCACACCAAAATTGGGCTCAGTAGGGATCATCCGATCCCTTGCCTCCCACTCACACACCCACAAGCACAACAATACGGATAAATGGCAACTAAGTAAAGCAGTAAACATAGCACCCAAATCTGATATGAAACATACGCATAAGCAGTGTAGCAGGAACAGTTCTAAGTAACCCAAAGAACCCAACACAAAGTCACGTTTCACAGCCAAAGTCCACAAAATGACCGAACCACACTGTTGACCGAAGTCAAACGTCGCCTCACAACACTACCACCGCTGCTCACGCCTGTCCGCCCCTACAGTGTTCCGGGGCACTGTAAGGTGAGGCAGTGAGTCAAACTAGGACTAACTGGGACCAGTGAGCCACCACTGCCCAGCTACGTGTGCACACAAGCAGTCTAGACTACTGTCCTACCAACCGGATTTCCTCCACGCCAGACCTCGGCGCTTCAGCAGGGCCCTGGGGACCGGCGAACCCCCGTCAAGCCGAAGCTACAGGAACTACCCACAACCCTAACCTCCTGGGCTGCGTCAGGCCAAAGGGCGAAGGGTACCACTCGTAACCTTGATCGAAGGTCACATCAGGCCCAGTGGCTACAGGGGTAAAACAACTCCAACAGTACCACAACTAGCTCCACAGCAAGAAACGCGCCGGAAGCTGCCACGACAAACAGGGAAAACCCCGACCCGCTGAGACCAAACAGCAACCCCTCGGATAGCACACCGGCTACTCCGGCCCGACGGGCTCAAGGTGGTTTTGCTTCCCTCAGCCAAAGGTAAAACACAACATGTACCCCTCCTCCACCGGTACGGCACAATGCCTCACAGACACCATGGCTCACCCCCATTGGCCCATGGTGACAGACGTAAGCCACAGTAGTTCCAATTCCATATCCGCATAAACACACATACATACATGATGTAATTCCATTCACGCAGAAGTCCTCAGTCTCAGTGTACAACTTAAAGCATGCATTCGAACCATCCAATCGTAAAACATGTGTTAAATAACAGGAGTTAAGCAGTTCTATCTTGAATCGCGTCGACCGAGGTCGACGCCATTCAAGCCCCTAAAACAGGTTCATTAAAACCAGATTATTCCTTAAACCACGTCGACATGGGAAGCCGCCCTTTAAAACGCGTCAGACTCCTCAGACGCCATTCACCATAGAATTCAGATTTGCAGAAGCCTCAGTCGCGATGATTTCCTGCCTAAAAGGCGTCATGATGGTCCGACGTCCTTCTAAAAGGTGTCGTCCATACATGACGTCTTTTAGCACCAGAATCCCGTACAACGAAACCTCGAACAGGGAGGTTTCTGCCCTAAAAAGGCGTCGTACTGCCCTGACGTCCTTCTAAAAGGCGTCGACCAGGCACGACGCCGTTTAGCGCCAGAAACCTGGTTCTCTTGTTCGATCCGAGGGTTCCTCATTTAACCCCAAACACCCCGAAAATGCCCAAAACAGAAGGGGGAGGAAAGGGAAATCAACTACCACAAGCATGCTACAATTCCACAATCCCTAACACGGCCATCCTCACAAGAAAACCCCTTAAACATGCTAAGTCTAACCCAAAACATATCATGCCACGCCAAGGAAACCATAAACAAGATAATCACGATTCATGCAAGGTTTGTCCCCCTACCGGTTCTTGAACTCCTCCAAGCTCCGTGCCGCCGACCCGCCGCACTGCAGACTGCCGCCAGTACCCTCGAGGACGCCACCACTCCGCCGGGACGTCGGCCGCCGTCCGGAGAATGGAACGCCGCGAAGGAAGTGGTGGTGGTAGAGGTGAGAGGTAGGGAGGTGTTGGAGTGGTGGAAGAGGAAGAAGAGGAAGGGAAAGGGGAAGAGAGGGTCGGAGAGGCGGAGAGGACGAGGAGAGAGAGGGTGAAGGCGAGAATGAGGGAAAGAAGGGGAGGCTCGCGGGGTCAATCAGAAACTGGCCAAAACGCGTCGACAGAGATAGACGCCTATCAGATGACAGGACGGGCCGTACTGACAGCGCTCTGAAACGCGTCGCTCACCACGGACGCCGTTCAGCTGACATGTCAGGCACCGTACACTGACACCGCAGGGTCGCAGTCTGAATCGCGTCGTCCATCATGGACGCCGTTCAGACGACGAGACAGGGGCCGTACTCTCGCGGCGCGAGACCCGCCCACATGGCGCCCACGTGGCACATCAGCAAGCAGACTTAAATGGCGTCCACACAACCTGACGCCTTTTGAAAGGCGTCGAGCATTGCAGACGTCAGTCAGTCAAAACTCTCAAGACCCCCCCTCAGGTTCCAAACCAGGGGATCCGGCCCGAACCCGATCCGAATACAGTACCCGAAACCTCAGTCCTTACATTCTCCCTCCCTTAAAAGAATTTCGTCCTCGAAATTTGCAACCGCTCAACGATAAACTCGGCTAACCATCACATGCCGGCACACCAAATACAACAATCATTCTCACCAATCACACACACAGGGCTCCACATAACTAGCCAATCAAATCCACACCAAACTAACCAAGATTCTCAAATTTGAAAAAAAAACTGATAGATCAAAATAACCACACACTAGCAAGGCACATATTACAAACCTGATTCTCCACCAAACCCAAGTACATAAAAGTGCCACAAGAGTTCACAACCACCTCTGAATAAGACAAGATAGAAGTGCTTATCTAGCCCAGCCTCTCGGACCTCCACAAAGAGACGCAACTCCACTCAACGTCTCAGACTCCTACTGACTACTCGGCTCCTGACCTGTCTTATTCTTCTGGGGACAGTTCCTCGCGAGATGTCCCTTCCTACCACAGCCAAAACAGCTACCAGTGATCAATGGACATATCCGATTACCATGAAACCTACCACAACGGGGACAACGATCCGCAGCATCCCTCCTCGCTTCCTGTTGCCAGCTGACCTCCATCTGCATCTGCTGAACCGAACCATCCTCATCCTCGTCACAAGGTACCTCTTGGAACTCGAGCTCAAAGGAACTCGAACCGCCTGACAAAAAGACCGCTGAACTATCCCTGCCTTGCTGCTTCCCTTGTGTTGATTGCTCCGACTCCTTCGCCGAGTGTTGGAACTGCATCTCCACCACTGCCGCGCACCGAACTGCTGACGCCAGATCCTTACAACAATGAGCTGCCACAAATTCCCTCAGATCATGCCGAAGTCCATCCACAAATTTCTCCGTCCTAAGATCCTCATGCTCAGATATGTGTGGAGCAAATCTTCCCAGAGCTACAAATTTCATCTGATATTCTAGAACCGACATGCCATCCTGCACCAATTCCATAAACTCCCTTTCCTTGGCCCTCCGAACGTGCCTCGGAAAGTACTGTCCACCAAACTCTCTCACAAAGTCTTCCCAAGGAATCTCTCTCAAAGACCTATCTGGAAACATCATCCCCTTGATGGTAACCCACCAATCATAAGCATCATCTTTCAGCAAGTAGGTTGCCAACAAGGTCTTGTCACTCTCAGCACATTCTAGAACATCAAACGCCTTCTCCACTTCCTTAATCCAATGAGCTGCCGTATCTGGAACAGGTTGACCCGTGAAAGAAGGGGGCTTCAACTTCAAGAACCGCTCCATCACCATGGATTGGCCACCTCGGGAATTAGACCCCTCACTTCCATCTCCCTGCTGGTATCTAGACATAGCCCCAATCATAGCTTCCATGCAACGATCGACATTATGTCCTTCTGTCCTCGAACCGCCATCATCTGCTCTCGAACCACGAATCAACGAAACTCTCCTCCTCGGTGCCATCACTACCCCACAAACACGAAAATCGAACCAAAACACGTTAAAACCTACCAATCTACACCAGCAGCCATCGCCTGTACAGACTCGTACTTATTGTTGGACTATAATATCTAACCTAGTTTACCATATACTCGACCAGACTGAGCTCTGATACCATCTGTAACGACCCGCCATCCTATGACCCGAGACCCGATCACTAAATGGATGTCGGCCCATTAACTGCGGGTTCGCACCCGGATCTTACACAGCACATCTGGAGGAGTAAGCGTTAAACAAGGCTAAATATAACAATCACACGGACTACAAGATATAACAAGTGCGCAGGAAGGAAGATAGCAATGTCCGTATACAGTCCAACAATAATTACATGGTCCAACAAATTAAATAAGTGCACGCAGAAGTAAAGTACAACAACATCGGGGCATACCCCGGAACTGAGACAGCTGCTGGTCCGCACGCCAAGAAGACACCACACGCCGCCACACGCCACGAGGTCCACACCTGAAACCGCAGGGAGTGAGCCACACCAAAATTGGGCTCAGTAGGGATCATCCGATCCCCTGCCTCCCACTCACACACCCACAAGCACAACAATACGGATAAATGGCAACTAAGTAAAGCAGTAAACATAGCACCTAAATCTGATATGAAACATACGCATAAGCAGTGTAGCAGGAACAGTTCTAAGTAACCCGAAGAACCCAACACAAAGTCACGTTTCACAGCCAAAGTCCACAAAACGACCGAACCACACTGTCGACCGAAGTCAAACGTCGCCTCACAACACTACCACCGCTGCTCACGCCTGTCCGCCCCTACAGTGTTCCGGGGCACTGTAAGGTGAGGCAGTGAGTCAAACTAGGACTAACTGGGACCAGTGAGCCACCACTGCCCAGCTACGTGTGCACACAAGCAGTCTAGACTACTATCCTACCGACCGGATTTCCTCCACGCCAGACCTCGGCGCTTCAGCAGGGCCCTGGGGACCGGCGAACCCCCATCAAGCCGAAGCTACAGGAACTACCCACAACCCTAACCTCCTGGGCTGCGTCAGGCCAAAGGGTGAAGGGTACCACTCGTAACCTTGATCGAAGGTCACATCAGGCCCAGTGGCTACAGGGGTAAAACAACTCCAACAGTACCACAACCAGCTCCACAGCAAGAAACGCGCCGGAAGCTGCCACGACAAACAGGGAAAACCCCGACCCGCTGAGACCAAACAGCAACCCCTCGGATAGCACACCGGCTACTCCGGCCCGACGGGCTCAAGGTGGTTTTGCTTCCCTCAGCCAAAGGTAAAACAAAACATGTACCCCTCCTCCACCGGTACGGCACAATGCCTCACAGACACCATGGCTCACCCCCATTGGCCCATGGTGATAGACGTAAGCCACAGTAGTTCCAATTCCATATCCGCATAAACACACATACATACATGATGTAATTCCATTCACGCAGAAGTCCTCAGTCTCAGTGTACAACTTAAAGCATGCATTCGAACCATCCAATCGTAAAACATGTGTTAAATAACAGGAGTTAAGCAGTTCTGTCTTGAATCGCGTCGACCGAGGTCGACGCCATTCAAGCCCCTAAAACAGGTTCATTAAAACCAGATTATTCCTTAAACCACGTCGACATGGGAAGCCGCCCTTTAAAACGCGTCAGACTCCTCAGACGCCATTCACCATAGAATTCAGATTTGCAGAAGCCTCAGTCGCGGTGATTTCCTGCCTAAAAGGCGTCATGATGGTCCGACGTCCTTCTAAAAGGTGTCGTCCATACATGACGTCTTTTAGCACCAGAATCCCGTACAACGAAACCTCGAACAGGGAGGTTTCTGCCCTAAAAAGGCGTCGTACTGCCCTGACGTCCTTCTAAAAGGCGTCGACCAGGCACGACGCCGTTTAGCGCCAGAAACCTGGTTCTCTTGTTCGATCCGAGGGTTCCTCATTTAACCCCAAACACCCCGAAAATGCCCAAAACAGAAGGGGGAGGAAAGGGAAATCAACTACCACAAGCATGCTACAATTCCACAATCCCTAACACGGCCATCCTCACAAGAAAACCCCCTAAACATGCTAAGTCTAACCCAAAACATATCATGCCACGCCAAGGAAACCATAAACAAGATAATCACGATTCATGCAAGGTTCGTCCCCCTACGGGTTCTTGAACTCCTCCAAGCTCCGTGCCGCCAACCCGCCGCACCGCAGACCGCCGCCGGTACCCTCGAGGACGCCGCCACTCTGCCGGGACGTCGGCCGCCGTCCGGAGAATGGAACGCCGCGAAGGAAGTGGTGGTGGTAGAGGTGAGAGGTAGGGAGGTGTTGGAGTGGTGGAAGAGGATGAAGAGGAAGGGAAAGGGGAAGAGAGGGTCGGAGAGGCAGAGAGGACGAGGAGAGAGAGGGTGAAGGCAAGAATGAGGGAAAGAAGGGGAGGCTCGCGGGGTCAATCAGAAACTGGCCAAAACGCGTCGACAGAGACAGACGCCTATCAGATGACAGGACGGGCCGTACTGACAGCGCTATGAAACGCGTCGCTCACCACGGACGCCGTTCAGCTGACATGTCAGGCACCGTACACTGACACCGCAGGGTCGCAGTCTGAATCGCGTCGTCCATCATGGACGTCGTTCAGACGACGAGACAGGGGCCGTACTCTCGTGGCCCGAGACCCGCCCACGTGGCGCCCACGTGTCACATCAGCAAGCAGACTTAAATCGCGTCCACACAACCTGACGCCTTTTGAAAGGCATCGAGCATTGCAGATGTCATTCAGTCAAAACTCTCAAGACCGCCCCTCAGGGTCCAAACCAGGGGATCCGGCCCGAACCCGACCCGAATACAGAACCCGAAACCTCAGTCCTTACATTGAGTCCCACCGTGAGTGCCACCGCAATGTCGACAAGCTGCGGGAAGCATCTGAGCTGCCTCTTGCTGACCACTGGACACTGACTGACTCTGCTGGCCCTGCCTGGGTCTGCTGTTGCCGCTATTGCTGCCACTGCCTCGAAAGAACCTCCTAAATCTAGAGCCAAGTGAAGACGATCGTGATCCGAACGAAGGAGCTGCTGCTGCTGCCTTTCCCTTGCCACGAACTAGCCCCTGAGTAGTCTGTCCCCTCTCCCGGGCTAACTGATCATGCTGTGCCTCTACTGCCGCGGCACACCTAACTGTCGATGCCAAATCTGTACAACAGTGGGACGCCACAAAACTCCTCAGATTGGACCTCAATCCATCCACAAACCTCTCAGTCCGACACTCCTCGTCTCCTGAGATAAAAGGCACAAACCTCCCAAGCGACACAAGCTTAGTCTGGTATTCAAGCACTGTCATGCTTCCTTGGGTCAGTTCCATAAATTCCCTCTCCTTGGCCCTCTGAACATGCCTAGGGAAGTATTGTGCATTGAATTCCTTCACAAAAGTCTCCCATGGAATCTCCCTGAGACTCCTATCCGGATATGACAAACTCTTCAAAGTGGTCCACCAATCGTAGGCATCATCCTTCAGCATGAAGGTAGCCAACGGAGTCCTCTCAACCGCCGCACAATCCATAGTATCAAAAGTCTTCTCCATCTCCCTCAACCAATGAACAGCCTCATCAGGGTCGGGACGACCGGTGAAATGAGGCAGCCTCAGCTTCAGGAATTTCTCCAGTGTAGCTGAAGACCCTCCCCGAGCACTAGAACTCTCACTAGGGTCTCGGGTCTGGTATCTAGCCATCGTGTCCATCATAGCCTCCATGAAATGCTCCATACTCGGCCTACCGGTCTCAGATCCACTAGGGACATCTCCCCACTCTCTAATAACTGGCATCCTCTTCCTAAGAGCCATCTAATCGCCTACAATCACAAAAATCGAAAAGTTCTAATTAGAATCCTAAAACCTACACTACCGCCGTGCCTGTACGGGATAATGAAATTATTTGCTTGAATTACAATATTTAACCTAGTTATTCATTTATTTGCCATACCGAATGCCCTGATACCAATTGTAACGACCCGCCACCCTATAATCGGGGATCCGATTACTAAATGGGTACCGAATCATTAGTTTGGAGCCAAACCAGGATCTAGATAAGTCTGGGAAATAAATAATAAACTAAGCTAAACATTCACATCGCATTGAATTGAAAAGGAAGTGTAAGAATTAAAAGTTATTATAATGCGACTCGACACAACAAACAATTACATATTCCAACTGAAAAGAAATAATTAAGCGTACAGGCCAGAAAATAAAATAACAACTACGTCGGGGCATACCCCGGAACGACTGCTGCTGGCGCGCAACCCAAAGCAGCACTCTCCTCGTTAAGCCTACCTGGAACCCTCACCTTAAAACCGCAGGGGTGAGTCTCAACGAAAAGACTCAGTAGGGATCCTTCGATCCCCACCGCCCACTCACACGCCCACAAGTGCAGCAACACAAATATAGGTGAATTAAGCAAGTAAAGCAGTAACACAATACCTAAATTTCAATATAAAACACATGCATTTGAGATGTAACACGCCCAACTCTGAAACCATTCTACCGGGGAGCCTACAACCTGCGTCTCAGCACGAGTGACACTCCACAGGTATCACTCCTACACCGGTACTAGCTAACCACGGGGTATACCAGGTGACCCTCTCTATAGGCGTCACCCCACCACTCCCACACCGGCGCTGTGTCCCTCCCACACCGACACAGGGTGGCAAGCGTTACAACTGTCACTCTAGGTCCACAGTTGCACGAAACACAACACAGTGCGATATGATCACGTACAAATTCTCATCCTCGAGTACGATTTCAAACATGCAATTAACCAAACTATGTAATAGTGTGAAGATATGTTAATAACATGAATTAATGTGATTCTACCTTGAATCGCGTCGCCCAAGGCCAACGCCATTCAAGCCTCCTAAACTGGTTCATGTGAAATCTGGCCTCGGAAATGGCCTAAAATGCGTCGCCCATGCAAGTCGCCTTTTGAAAGGCGTCGTTGTCGCTGGACACCATTCAGTTCCAGAGACAGAGTCTGGTATTTGGGCTAAATTGCGTCGCGGGTGGAAGCCGCCTTTCTAAAAGGCGTCACTGTCCCTCGATGCCATTTAACCCTCACAGACAGGTTCTCCCTCCGCCATAACCCGGTCCACGGGGTGGGATTTCCTCCCCAAAATCGTGTAAAAACACGAAAAACATGGAGAATGGGGAGAAGAACCTAACTACCCATTTAAAACACCCAATTTCTCATTTCATGCATTTAGTATTTTTACCCCAAGAACACCCCTAAACATGCTCCAAAGTGGGAAAACATGGTTTTTAAATGAAATACTACGGGAATCGTCATCAAGGCCCGAACTAAGGGATCCAACCCCAAAAACTGACCCGATAACCGGATCCGAAAACCTCAATCCTTATATAGGAAAAGGGGTTTCTCGATATTATAGGGCAGCATCAGATCTAAGTGAGTCGACCGGTTAGGGGTTGACGGTACACTATACCTTGAGTTGACTCGAGAGTATTATGCAAATGAAGGATTATATTCACGCGGTAACTGTCGACGAGAAGGTTCCAAAAGTGGGTCACTTAAACCCAATACCTTTCGGGTTCACGCGGTGCTGCTTGGCACACAACGTAATCGAAGGCTGGACCGAATTCAATATGCGACATTAATTCGGTCAATTAATTAATTAATATGAGTTATTAATTGATTAATTAAGTCAGTAAAGAGTCATTGGGCTTATTGGGCCATTAACCGGACTGGTAATTGGGCCAAGAGGGTCACACACAAAAGATTTTCAAGGCGATGGATTAAAGTGGGTTTTATACTAAACCGGGGTTTTTTATGACAAACTGCGCGGTTAATCTAAAATGTAGCGAACGGGCTGAACAGGTCAGGCTGCTAGATAACCCTAGCCGCCCCCTCCTCTCTCCCTCTCTCTCTAGCGCCCCAGCTTTCACCACTTTATGGAGACAGCTCCACCATCTTGTTCGACTCCCGTTTGTCGGGAAATCGTCTGCGTGTTGCGGCGATCGTTGTGGCGAACGACGAAGGTTCGTGGGGTGCAAAGAATGAGGATCGTGAGGAAATCCACTACGAGGAGGATCGCGTGGACTTCGCTAGAGGCCAGACATTTGCGTGGCTGGCAGTGTCACACCGATGGAACCATTCAGACGCAGACTTGAATCCACGTGCCGTAATGTCTGATTACCCATTCTAATCGGTTTTAGATTATTCGAAACGAACAGGGATCACAATCGTTTTAATTTTTATTTTTCCGTTGTGTTTGCGATCCTAAGAAACACGAGAACCTGACATGAAGATCATGGCACATGCATAGCTGGGGGGTCTATTGTCTCACCTTGTATAACTGCAAACAAAATATAATCACAGGGGTTTTCCTGTTGTCCATGGGCAGAACTCATCCACAGACACTTATGGAATGAGCCCCAATCTCCTTAAGATGGCAATGTCTAACTATATCTCAAAAAAATATGGCACAAATATATTTTCAAAGATTTCATAATGATCATAGATTTATAAATTAATTTGGCAAAGTGATACTTACATATAAGATCAAAATACATATTTTTATATACAAAATAATCACTTAAAGAAGTAACATGGTAATATAGACAAATAATCATAGTAAATATGATCAAAATAGGTTTATGGACATAAGTGTATGCTATTTAAATTTTCTCATATTTTTTGTACAAAGAATTATAATTTTTGGCTAATAAAACTAATTTTCAGAGATAAAAAATGAACAAATAAAACCGAAAATAGCAAACATATTCAGAAAATTATTAAACTTGGTGAAAGTGTCCAAGAGGTCAACGTAATTATAAGGACAAAGTTTCATATAATTCTGATATCAAACGAATGATTTAGAGCATCAAATGACATATAAATAACTTTATTCAAATTGGGCCAATAAAATAAATAGCAGAATAATAGACAAATAAAATCTAAAAATTATGAGATTATACTAGAAGGTATAACTGGTCAAATAAAAGGGTATTCAAAATTTCAAGTTAATTGGCTGAGGAACAAAGAAGTTATGATCAATTTAAATTCAAGCTGAAAGTTTGTCATAGTTTTTGAAAACCGTAGGTATAGGTGCTAAAAAACGTGGCTATAGGTCTTGAATTTTCAGAATATAGGATTTTGTGAATTTGATCAAAAAAATCATAGATCAAAATAGAATTTGAAGTCATAGATTGATAGATTATGGTTCTATAAAGTATATTTAACCACTTTTAAAAATCAAAACAAAGTTTTCATATTATTACAAAATATCATTCAATGGGTTATCATCACCTACCTAAAAAATACGAAGAACACTCTCCTCTAATATTTTTCAATCACCTTCTAGCACTCCACGCTCGGTTTTCTTATTTCTAAGGCTTCTCCTACGACCTCTAAATATCAAAGAACAACAATCCATCCATTAGAATCAATTTACAAAAAGAATTAAATCAAAATACTTCTCTTTCTCACGAGGAACACTATGTTCTTACCTCTTATCTTGGGGCTGCGTAGAGGAAGCCTTGTACACGATTCTAAGGCATCATATATACTATTTTGGCTTCCTAATACTACCCAAATTAAGCCTCCAAAGTTTCCAAGTCGAACTCAAACTATAGCTTCCTTGACCAACAAGCTAAAGTGTTCCGATTCAAACTAGGAACCCAGATTTTCATGCAGGATGGGTTTCCTTCCATAAACCATCTTCGATTCGACCCATTAAACATTGAAATTAGCTCTTGGTCCTTTTGACAAAGTGTTAGTATTTTATATCTTATTTCCAACCATATATGTCATATCATTTTTGGATTTTTGTGCGTGAATTTATTATGTTTTTAATACAGCATTTTCTCACAATTATCAGACCCGAAAATTTGACTAAATGTTGGAAACTAACTAGTTTCCTAATTGGGTCACTAATGAGTTTATTGGGCTTGTTTTGACTTAACTAATGACTTACCCATTCTAGATCTATTATTATATTATTAATTAAACATTAGATAGATTTAAATTATTTTAGCATGTTCATTGATTTAGTTAAGCTTATTTAAATCTAATTAAGCTTAATTAACCTTAGCCATTAATAAATTAATGGGCTTGATATCTAAGATATAACATCCTCTCCCCATTAAATAAATTTCATCTTCGAAATTAGTATGACTTACCAAATAAATCTAGATACTTCTTCTTCATATCTTCCTCTGTCTCCTAGGTTGCTTCCTCTGTAGAATAGTTCTGCCATAAAACCTTCGCTAGACGAATCACCTTGGTTCGGAGTATTTGTTCTTTATGATCTAATATGCAAATTGGATTCTCTTCATAAGATAGGCCTTGTTGTACATCAAGTGGCTCATACTTGATCTACATGGTCTACCATAAATTGCCTCATATGGAGCCATCCCAATGCTAGAATGATAGCTCCCATTGTATGCAAACTCAATCAGAGGCAACTAACCATCCCAGCTATCCTACCACTCTAGACTGCATGCTCTCAACATGTCCTCGAGCATCTGTATAGTCCTCTCAGACTGGCCATTAGTCTGAGGATGAAAAGCATAGCTAAACTTCAATTGTGTGCCCAATGCTTCTTGTAGATACTTCCAGAATCGTTCAGTGAATTTGGAATCCCTGTCTGAAATGATAGAAACTGGCATACCATGCAATCGGACTATCTCATCAATGTAGAATCTGGCCAACTCCTTTAATGACTGGGTCTTGTGAATAGCCAGAAAATGAGCAGACTTAGTTAATCAATCTACAATCCCCCATATCATATCATGCTTCTTCCTTGTTTCAGGTAAGCCAGTAATGAAGTCCATAGTAATCTGCTCCTACTTCCATTGAGGTATTTCCATTGACTGCAATGGACCAACAGGTCTCTAGTGTTCAGCCTTCATTTGTTGACATGTCAAACACCTAGAAAGAAAATATGCAATGTCTTTCTTCATACCTGATCACCAGATGTATAGAGAATTTTGATTTATGAGCTTTAGTCAACAATTCTCTTCTTAGCTCGTCATCATTCAGCACACATAACCTACTGCCATGTTGAATGCCTCTATCTGTACCTTTTACTACATCAGGCTTACCTTTCATAGTAAGAAATAGCTTCATCCTTCTCCTGAGCCTGAATGATTCTGTCAGTAAGAGTAGACCGAACAGTCAGCTGCATCAGATATGACCTCTCACCATGTACCTGAGGTGTGGCTGCAATAGCGTCTTCCATATCTTTCCACTCTAAGTGCAATTGTAAAATCATAAGCTTTTTGCTCAATGCATTAGCTATCACATTTGCCTTGCTTGGATGCTAGTTCAAAGTGAAGTCATAATCTTTTAAGAACTCCACCCAGTGCCTCTGTCTTAGATTGAGATCCTTCTATGAAAAGATATACTTCAGGCTTTTGTGATTAGTGAATACCTCAAACTGCGCTCCATAAAGATAATGACCTTGCCATGTTGCATAAGCACACATTCGAGACCTTTGTATGAAGCATTAGTGTATACAACAAAACTATCAACCTCAGTTGGCAAAGTGAGTATCGGAGCTGTGGTCAGTCTTCTCTTCAATTCTTGAAAAAGTTTGCTCACTTTCTACCGACCAAACAAATTTTGTACCCTTTTGTGTCAGCTTGGTCATTGGAGCGGCTAAGGTAGAAAATCCCTCAATGAACCTCCTATAATATCCAGTCAAATTAAGGAAACTCCTTATTTCAGCAGCAGTCTTCGGAGCTTCCGATTTCAGAATAGCTTCCACCTTTGTTGGATCCATAGAAACTCCATCTTTGAAAATAATATGTCCCAAAAATTGGATCCGGTCGTGCCATAACTCACATTTGTTGAATTTGGCATATAACTAATGTGCTCTGAGAATCTCCAACACAATCTTCAAATGCTCCCTATGTGCTTTCTTACTCAGAGAGTAAATCAACACATAATCAATAAAAACCACCACAAATTGGTCAAGATATGGCTGAAAGATTCTATTCGTTTGATCCATAAATGTAATAGGAGCATTGGTTAGCACAAAAGGCATAACTAAGAACTCATAATGACAATACCTGGTACGAAAAGCCATTTTCAAAATGTCTTCATCCTTGATCTGCAACTGATGGTAACTGGATCGAAGATCAACCTTGAAGAAGACCTTGGCTGATTGCAACTACTCAAACAAGTCTTTGATCATTGCAAAGGATACTTGTTTTTTATGGTGAATTGACTGATCTTGAGCTAATCAATGCACAACTGTATTGACCCATCCTTCTTTCGGACGAATAGCACTGCTGCACTCCATGGTAACACACTTGGACGTATGAAGCCTTTATCTAGAAGTTCATGTAGTTGCTTCTTCAACTCTGCCAACTCAGTAGGAGCCATTCGATATGGTGCTTTCGAAATAGGTGATGTTCGTGGCATAAGATCAATAGTGAAATCGATCTCCCGTGATGGTGGCAAATCGGGCAGATCATTAGGGAAAACATCGGAAAAGTCTCGAAGCACCTCAATATCCTATATTGTCTTGGCTGTATTATTATCAATCACCACACTAGTCAAAAATGCCTCACAACCCTGATAGACTAATTTCACTGCTTTTATCATAGAGACAAACACTGTCCCAAACTTATTCTTTGGACATTGAAAGTAGATAGTATCCTCTGGCCGAGGACCTTGAAAGATGACTCTTTTCTTCTTGCAATCTAGAAGTGCATCATGTTTTTCTAGGAAATCCATGCCGAATGTAATATCAAAGTCCATCATGTTCTTAACATAGGGCCATGCAAATAAATCCTTATCCGCTATGCGAATATGAAAACTAGACACCATAAGTGTGGAAATCAACGTTTCACCATTAACTGTGGTAATAGTCAAAGGTGGTACCTCTAAAAGTAAAACACTCTCTAAAGAGTCAACAAATCTAGTGGAAACAAAACTATATGTTGCACCAGAATCAAACATAACTCAGACACGTACACCCTTAGCTAGAATAGTACCTATGGCCCTATTTGTGTCGTTACCTACTTCAACTGCTTCATTTGTAAGAGCATAGAATCGCGCCTTTCCCTTGCAAGTGCTCCAGGCGCAAAGTTTCCCTTAGGCTTTGGGCAATCGCGAATCATATGGCCTGGTTTACCGCAGTTGAGGCACTTTCCAGCTAGATGCCGGGACTCTGAGCCTGCGTGCGGTCGTCCACACTAAGCACAAACTGGATGTGCACCTTCTTAGCTGCCGGTATCGCTAGATGGAAGTCCTTTCTCTTCTTCTTGTCAAATTCACGGCGGAAAGGTGGAGCATGAGCCCTTTCTTGCATTTACGAAAGCAATATGCTCCCTCTCTGCAATGTAAGGTGTTGCCCATGCTTCCTTTATAACAGTATGCTTAAATAGAGCTACTCTACTACGAATAGCCTCAGTCAGCCCACTGACAAACTTTTTGACTCATTCCTCTTCCACGGTGAAGAAATTAGGTGCAAAGCACTCCAAGTCAACAAACTTGGCATCATACTCGGCCATCGTCCCTTGTGTCAGAGTAAGGAAACAACAACTCTAGCATCTTTGATATGAGTTGGAAAATACTGCTCCCGAAAAGCAGCCAGGAAGTCCTTCCACATGATAGGCCCATCTTGACCAGCAAAAATAGTCCTACCGGCGGAACTTCACTAGAAGTCTACTCAATCCTCGAGTATGAAAGCCGCCAACCTGACCTTATCTTCTTCTGTACAACTGATAGCCGCAAAGATCTTCTCGATCTCCCAAATCCATGCTTCAGTAACCTTTGGCCTACTCACCCCCTTAAAAAAAGGAGGGCCTATGTTTCTTGAACTTTTCCATCATCGCCACCCCAGATGTACTCATTGGAGCGGTCTGAGTCTGTTGTGCCACATGAGCTTGCTGTGTAGCCTGTGTTTGCATAGTTTGGACCATGCCCTAAAAAGCCTGCAGAATAGTCCAAAATCTCTGTGTGGCATGGCCATAGGGTTGGTTTGCACCACCCCCTATCCCAGACTGGTCTCGGTATCACCACGAGTTGAGCCTCTCTGAACTGGGGACTCCTCAGTGCTAGCGGGCTTAATGATGGGCGTTCTATTCCCAGCCCCCCTTCTCGTTATAGCCATAGTCTAAACATCAAACAGAACCTAATTAGCTTCCATCTTTAAGAATTTAAGCCTACCTTGACTATCCTAACCATACTCTCACAATTAGTTTGGTATGGCTTACGAATATATGGTAATGGTTAAAGTTCTTTCACGATTCATATGCTCTAACACTACTTTGTTACGTCTTTAATCCAGTTCAGTCATTCAGACTCACTTCTGATTCAAGTTACGTAACTACAGAACCAAATAACATACAAATCGAAGATAATTGATGAGAGACAAATAACCAAGTAATAAACATGTAATTTACTATCATTAAATATAAATATTCTATTCTATTGCCATAACTAGGATCCTCAAATTTCTTCAAAACATGCAGTGGAAATAAAATCTCTCAACTTACTAAGAAAATATAAAAATACATATACTCTCTCAAGTTCATACTGTATTAAATCTAAGTAAACAATAAATCTAATCTTAAATAACCTTTGAAGGAGTCTGAATCTAATTCCTTAAGCAAAGTCTTGTCCCTCAGCTAACTCTTCCTCCTCAATCTCTTAAAATGTTAGTAGGGTTTATGAGTACAACCACTTAGAAGGCAAATTAAACCCATCAAATGCTAACAATATAATAATTGAAAAGAAATAATATCAAATATATCATATGATTCACAATTCAAATATAAATTACCAAATCACATGTGTTTTCTAATAGCAAGAACAAATTGAACTAATATATAGCATCTAAGGCATGATCAGATTCTAATTTAACTGAATAAGTCTACTAGCCATGATTAAAACATATCACATATAAAACTAAAAATATCGAACTGAACATATAGAAAATTTGTCATTACATGGTAGCTGATCAAATCAAAGTTCATATTGTTAGAACAACTAATCATAATGAATATAGATTCTCAATTAAATAAGCTAAGATCAAAACAACTGAGCATAGATATCAAAAGAGCAAACTGAGTAGATTATATGTTGAATCAAATCGATCTAAACATCAAATTATACTTTACAATTATGTGCCAAACAAATCAAATCCAAACATATCAAATAGATATACATCTAATCACCATATAAAGAGCCGAACAACCAAATATCAAAACATATAGGCAAGTATGCTAAGATTATGGCACATGAATAGCCGGATAGTCTATTGTCCCAACTCGGATAACTGCAAACAAAACGTAATCATCGAGATTTTTTCATTTTTCACGGGCAGAACTCATCTACATACGCTTATGGAATGAGCCACAATCTTATTAAGATGACAATTTTCAAACATATCTTAAACAAATATGGTACAAATATATTTTCACAGATTTCATAATGATCATAGATCTATAAATTAGTTTGGCAAAGTGATACTTATATATAAGAGTTAAAATACATATTTTTATATACAAAATAATCACTTAAAGAATCAATATGATCATATAGATAGATAATCACAGTAAAGCTTATCAAAATAGGTTTTTGGACAAAATCGTACGCTATTGAAATTTTCTCAGATTTTTCGGACAAAGAATTACAATTTCTGACTAATAAAACTAATTTTCAAAGATAAAAAATAAACAAGTAAGGCTGAAAATAGCAAACATATTCAAAAAATTGCCAAACTCAGTGAAAGTGTCCAAGGGATCAAAGGAATCATAATGACAAAGTTTCGTATAATTATGATATTAAATGAATGATTTAAAGTATCAAATGACATATATATAGCTTTAGTCAAATTGGGCCAAACGAATAAATAGCAGAATAATAGGCAAATAAAATATAAAATTTATGATATTTTTCCATAAGGTGTAACAGGTCGAAATCAAAGTGTATTTAAAATTTTAAGTCAATCGGGAAAGGAACAAAGGAGTTATGATCAATTTAAGTTTAAGCTGAAAGTTTGTCACAACTTCTAAAAATCGTAGGTATAGGTGCTGAAATACGTAGCTATAGGTTATGAATTTTCAGAATATAGGATTTTACAAATTTGATCAAAAAGTCATAGATCAAAGTAGAATCTAAAGTCATAGATTGATAGATTATGATTTTAGAAAGTATGTTTGACTACTTTTGAAAATCAAAATAAAGTTTTCATACTATTACAAAATATCATTGAATGGGTTATCATCACCTACCTCGAGAACACAAAGAACACTCCCCTCTAATGTCTTTCAATCACCTTCTAACACACCAAACTTGATTTTCTTATTCTACAAGACTTCTCCCACGACCTCTAAATCTCAAAGAACTATAATCCATCCATTAGAATCAATATCCAGAATGAATTAAATCAAAATATATCTTCTTCTCATGAAAAACACCATGTTCTTACCTCTTATCTTGGGGCTGAGTGGTGAAGGCCTTATACATGACTCTAGCCTCATATATTCTATTTTGGCTTTCTAATACTACCCAAATTAAGCCTCCAAAGTTTCTAAGTCGAACTCAAACCGTAGCTTTCTTGACCAACAAACTAAAGTGCTCTGATTCAGACTAGGAACCCAACTTTCATGCAGAATGGGTTTCTTTCCATAAACTACCTCCGATTCGACCAATTAAAAATCAAATTTAGCTCTTAGTCCTTTTGACAAAGTGTTAGTATTTTATATCCTATTTCCAACCATATATGTCATATTATTTTTGGACTTTTGTGCGTGAATTTATTACATTCGCAATACAGCGTTTTCTCATAGTTATTAGACCAAAATATTTGACTAAGTGTTGGAAACTAACTAGTTTCCTAATTGGGTCAGTAATGAGTTTATTGGGCTTGTTTTGACTTAACTAATGACTTACCTATTTTAAATGTATTATTATATTATTAAATAAATATTAAATAAATTTAAATCATTTTAATCTATTAATTAATTTAATTAGGCTTATTTAAATCTAATTAGGCATAATTAACCTTGGCCCATTAATAAATTAATGAGCTCAAGATCTAGGATATAATAGTAAAAGACCCTCTGTCCTCCCATCAGATATCACAAGATCCATCCAGTTCCCGAGGGAAAGTGAACACCCTAGTTAGAAATCTAGAACCGAGAGTGCTTCGCAGGGAGCAACATTGGGAATACGAAGAGTTCGGGTACAACACCGATTCCCCACTCAGATGGTTGAGGCTAGAAAGCCTGCCACAGAAGTATCCGCAATCTTTCAAGATAAACCCCTGGTCTTGATACGACCGAGGGAGCAATCAACAATCACCAACCTAGTCACTTTGATCCAAGTTCCCTCAATCTTAGTCAGAGAACCTCCTCTATCTATCTTGTGCCCAACACCAAAGATGGGCCTAGTGACCGAATTCAACCCCATAAATTACCACTAAAATGAGATCAAGTAGTAGACCCAACTCTGATAGGTGTCACGCAGAGAAATCGCATCATTCCCCTAAGTTAACCCTTGGACTCACAAGAGAATCCAAATCTGGCCGGAGGGATAATTCAATCAGAGTATGACATCCTACATCATCCACAAAAAACTTCTATCAAGATTTCGGTCCTAGAGTTGATTCGAAGATCTTCCACACATAGAGAGACATTATTCAATTTCCTCTAGCAAATTATAGTCAATGAAGATCTTCCTATCAGTGGAGTTACAAATGTCATCCTCTCAGTCATCCAGACACCTATGATATCCTTCTTAGATAGGGATCTAGCTCTCCTGAATGTCGATCCCTTCCCTTATGCCAAACTGCTACACTCGACGGTTACTCAGTAGACTCCATCCTATTGGATACCAGAGCTTCAATCAGTGTTTGTCCACTCAAAATCCTAAGAAGATAGGGATTGATCCAGAAAAGATCGAGTCCACCTCCATGATGGTTTCGGCCTATGACAATTCTCAAAGGTCGGCCGATGGCAAGATTTTTCTTAAATGGAAAATTGGACCAGTGTTTATGATCTCAGAAGTCTATATTCTAGATGTCAAGCCTTTATACAATGCCACTCTAGGGAGACCTTGGATGGATCAAACTTTGGGAGTGGCATCCACTAACCATCAATGTTATAAGTTCCCGTACAACGGGAAGGTTGTCAAAGTTAAGAGCACCCCTTATGTTGAGTCTTTGGACTCAGCATTTATAATTACACATTTCTAGATAATAAATAGATGGAATTTGCACACTACACTTGTGATTTTATATACAAAACCATATGAAATGATAGATACATCAATGATTCCTTCAAATATATCAATTTTGTAAAGATCAGAATTGAAAATATCATCATTTCATGTAATTAATTGAATGTTACAATTTTATTCTCAATAAGGGCTTCTTGACAATTATCAAAGATTTAATGTAGATCTGAATAATTTATTAATTGCCGCATGGATTTAATTATTATTTTATGTGGATGTAGGATGTGAACAAGCAGATGGCATAGTGGTTAGACCACTTAAGCTCCAGTGAAGTGACTAGGGTTTGAATCCTAATGGAAACAATATTTTATTTTCATGTTTTCTCTTCAAATGGGGCCCACATGCCAGCTATGAGAGAGAGGTGGGAATCTTAAAATTTAAAGAGAGAAATATTCCTTTCAAAATTCAATTTTCAAATTTCAAAATGGCCTTTATTATCTTTAAGGAGGATCCTTTAATTAAGGAAAAATTTAATGCAAAATTTAAACCCCTTTATTATATTTTTGAATTTCAAAAAATCTCCCCTAAAACTATAAAACCTAAGGAGGGGGAGTCTAAAAAGGCCATTCTTATTCTTCTCCTAACCCCGCCAATTGAGCCTCTCTCTCTCTCCCATTTTTCTATCTTTTATGTGATTTCCTCCTTGGCTTCCTCTCTCCCTCTTTCTGATCTTTCAGAAAAGCTTTGTATTTTCCTTTTGTTTTCTCTCTCTGCTGTCTGTTTCCCTTTCTCTCTCTCTCCTGCGTCTGCTTTCTCCATCTCTCTCCCTTTCTATGCTCTGTCTCTCTCCCAGTGCTTCTCTCTCTTACTTTATCTCTCTCTCTCTTTCTGCGTTCTCTTGCTCTGCGCCTCTCTATCTCTCTCTTCTCTTTCTCTCAACAACAGACACCCCCTGCCTCGGGAGTCCGCGCTGGTGCCACGCGTCGCCCTTGAGAACGTAGCGGGCGACCTTGTCGCCCGTGTACGACGCTGGGGTTTGCACCGCCCCACCGGTGCCACGCGTTGCCACTCGCACCCGCCAGCCGCCGAAACACTGCCATGCGGCAGCGCCCAGCAATTCGCCGCTGCCTTTCCTGGTCGCTCAAGCCGGCCCGTTCACAGTTTCCCGCTCGTGCCGCCCTACTGCCACCTGTTGCTCGTACGCCATGTGCTAGCCTCGTCTGTCGCGCACGTCTGCCTCTTTAGCTGCTTGGGCGCACTACGCCTGCCCCCTCAGAGCTAGTCTCTAGCAGCCGCCGGCCCACTGTGCCTACAGAAGCCCCACTACCTTCTTATTCATAGTTTATTTTGTTTTTTTTATTTTATATACAGTATTGTGTTTTTCTCAAAAATCATTATAATTTGAATCCTTGTTTCATGATGTGTTTGAGTGATAATTTCTAGATTTGATTAGTGATCGTAATTTCACATATTTAATTAGTCATCTAATTCTAAATTCAAAGTCTCTTTGGCGTCAAGTATATTACGTTTTTTAATATTTTACATTTATTTTCCTGTGGATTCGACCCGATCTCACCACTGGCTATTTTCAAGTAACTATGTGTGGGAATTGGAATTTAAGATTGGTGGTTTTGTGTTTTAATGGCGGCATTCAAAAGACACATCAAGTATCAACCGTACAAATCCCGTCCATAATCACTTATAGAAAAGGGAAAGAGCCTATTCTTTCATTAATCGCTTCACATCCCATGCCTTGGCTTAGCATAGATTGGCAACTTATGGATAAGATGGGGTACAACTCATGATTTGGGTTAGGCAAAGAGGAACAAGGAATTCGAGAACCTATTCTTGAAAATCCAACTATTGGGGGGTTCGGATTGGGTTACTCACCAACCAAACCAACTGAATGGCCAAGAAAGTGGACTCGTCTAGACCATTTTGTGAAGAAAAATCAGGAGTTACTCAAGGTGGATCACTTTGGAGATAAGTCGAAAGAAGAGAGCAAGGAGGCTCGAAAAGAAGATGAGGTAGACTTTGGCACAAGGCTACTGTTTCATCAACCAAACATCCCACAGGTTGGGGTATTTTTGGCCAAGGATGAACTGGCACCTGCCGCATTCATTCCTTTTATATTCCACCCGCCTTCCTTTCCTATGCTCCCAGCACCGGTCGTGGCACATTCCTCCGAATGTTTCATATTTGTAGCCTGCGACCACCAAAAAAAAAAGTTCCATTCTCATACCAGAGGGTGCGAAGCCACCATTGAGGAGCCCACGTGTTGGGGCAGTTCCACCGTCACCAGGTCTTTGTCTCAAGGACCCACCCTTGTCCCTTCAGGGACAAGTCTGACCCATTCTCCGAGTCTTGTGCATAGTAGCTTAGGAATTATGATAGCTTCTTCCGTGTCTAGGAATTGTAGGGATAAACAAGTTCCATCATTTCTAGTTTAGGAGTTAGCAAATAGGTGTAGATATTTGAAGGAAGTCGATGAATTTCTTTAATTAGGGGTCATCTCCGCGCTGCTAGAACTAGCTAGGAGTTGAGTCTCGCAATGATGGTTTAAGGGTGTTTGAGCTTAGTGAGGGTGAGCATGAAGAAGATGATGACTTGGATGAACCATTTGTAAGTGAGATGAGGCAGTTTGATGAGCCTTCATCAGCCGTCGACGAACCCACTAAAGAAGTCCACCTCAGAACCAAGCAGGATCCTAAGATAGTGTTGATCAACGCGAAATTGAGTGAAGAAGAAGAGCAGTCCATCATAGCCGTACTCAGAGAATATCCTGATGGATTTGCATGGTCATACAAGGACATGCCCCTGTTAAGCACAGAATTGGTGGAACATCGGCTCGTCCTCATGTCTGAAGCCAAACCCATGAAGTAAAAGTTGAGACGGCTACAACCTAAATTAGCACTAAAGGTAAAATAAGAGGTTGGCAAGTTACACAAGGCCAAGTTCATCTGAGTAGTACTCTATCCTAAGTGGGTAGCCAATATCGACCCTGTAGTGAACAAGGATAGAAGGGTTAGGGTCTGCATAAACTTTCGTAACCTCAACCAGACTTGTCCAAAGGATGATTTCCTAGTTCCTCATATAGACTTACTGGTCGGTAATACCGCCAGATATGAAATGCTCTCCTTCATGGATGGATTTTCAAAGTATAATCAAATTCGACAGGCCGAAGAAGATCAGGAGAAAACATCTTTCATAACCGCATGGGGAACCTATTGTTACGTGGTCGTGCCATTTGGGCTAAAGAATGCTAGAGCCACTTATCAAAGGGCGATGATGGCAATCTTTCATGATATGATCCACACCGATATGGAGGTTTATGTAAATGACATTTTAGTGAAGTCTAAGATGAGAAAAAGGCATGATCAGATCGCCAGAGCGGTAATGCAGAGGTCGAGAGAGCACCAACTACAAATGAATCCGAAGAAGTATGTATTCGTGTTTCCTCTAGAAAGTTGCCAGTGTTCATGGTAAGCAGGCAAGGGATTGAGGTAGATCTAGACAAAGTGAAGGCGATAACGGAGAAGCCTCCTCATAAGAATGTCCGGGAAGTAAGAGGCTTCATTTGCCATCTACAATTCATTAAACGGTTCATATCCCAATACTCTCTGAGGTGCAAACTCTTCTACGACTTATTAAAAGGGGGGGCAAAATTCGATTGGAGCGATAAGTGTCAAAAGGTCTTCGATAATTTGAAGAGCTATCTCCTCAACCCGCCAGTTCTTACGGCTCCCATCCCAGGGCAGCCTTCACTACTATATGTCTCCACCGCTGTAGAATCAGTTGGAGCAGTATTGGCCCAACTGGACGATGAGAAGAGAGAAAGAGCAGTGTACTACTTCTCCAAGTTGTTTAACGATACTGAAAGACATTATATAGCTATAGAAAGGACATGTGCGGCTGTTGTCTGGGTAGTGCAGAAATTGAAGCACTACTTTCTTGCCCACGAGGTCAAACTTGTAGCTAGAATGGACCCAATAAAATATTTGCTAGAGCGGCCAATAGTAACGGATAGACTGGTGCGATGGAAGACTTTCTTGAACCAATTTGATATTGCCTACGTGAATCAGAAGGCTGTCGAGGGGAAAGCAATTGTTGAGCACCTAGCCCACCACCTATTGCCTAAATTTTCACCCACCAATGATGAGTTTCCGGATAAGGAGTTGAATGAGATGGTGGATGATAGTCCATCTTGGGTCCTCCATTTCGATGGGGCACTTAACTCTCAAGGCAGTAGGGTAGGGGCGGTCCTCGTATCTCCGAAGGGGTAAGTATTCCGCATGCTTGCCAATTATCCTTCTCGGTGACAAACAATGTTGCTAAATATGAGGCCCTCCTAGCTGACTTAAAAATGGCGTTGGCTCTCAAGGTCAAAGAACTGAGGATTATTGGAGATTCACAGCTAGTCCTTTGCCAAACAGTGGGCAACTACCAAACCCGAGACCCCAAGTTGAAGCCATATCAAGAATTGGTAAGTTCATTTACTAGGCAATTTAGGAGATCACCTTTGTCCTTGTGCCTAGATCCTAGAACATCCTAGTTGATGCCCTAGCTTCCTTGTCCTACGCTCTAGAAATCCCCTTGACGAGGAGTTTAGAAACCATCACTATGCAGATGCAAGTTTCTCCCTCTTTTCAGGACCTGTCGTTCTGGCTATTTCTTCCCCCACTTGAGCATATTTCTGTTGTCACTGAGGAACTCATGTTCGACTGGGATGGTGGGAACCCTTGGTATTTCAACATCCTGAACTACCTTTGAGATGGAGCCTTCTCGGCCTATGCTATGGCCTTTGACCATAGGGCCATTCGTCGTGCATCTCAATGTTACATCATCTTAGGTGGGCTTCTTTACATAAGGTTTTTTACTAGAATACTCCTTCAGTGTCTAGATGATACCGATGTCTAGATGATATTGAAATCCCCCAGAACACCACTCATTCTAGTGAGTGCGGAGGTCATGTCAATGGCCGTACTCTAGCTCAGAAGCTCCTCAACTCCTATTATTGGCCTTCAATGGAGGTTGATTGTACCATCTTTGTTCGAAGGTGCTTGAAATGCCAACTACATGCTGACAAGATCCATACGCCTTCATCATCCCTCCATCCCATCATTTCTCCTTGGCCATTCACCATGTAGGCTTTCGATGTTATAGGACCTTTGGAAGACTGACCAAGGAAAATCAAAAGGAAATCTTTCATCTTAACTGTCATTGAGTATTTCACAAAATGGGTTGAAGCTGAAGCATTCACTTAAATCAAGGCATCCACGGTGGTGAAATTCAAAGCGCAACATTCTAGCGAGGATTGGAACACCGCGTGACTTCGTCACCAACAATGGACCGCAATTTGTCTCCAAGGACCTTTATGACATGTGCAGTAAGTATGGCATTAATTTGCATCATTCTTTGCCATATTACCGATAAGGAAATGGACAAGCACAAGCAACTAATAAAACTCTCATTTGAATCATCAAAAGTACTTGAAAATTTCATAATTATTCAGATTATCAGAGCCAGGTTCCACTTTGATCAGCTTCGGAATGATAAAATTATTATTCTATAACTAATTCCATGCAAATTTTATTTTTCTCTCATAGAAATTACTCTTGGGATGAGCTTGCAATAATTGGACTATTTTTCTATAGAGAAAATCAAATTTTAATGGGTTTTTCGTAGGTTTTTTCATGGTGACGAAGAACTAACTTTCTGGGTTTCGCTGGGTTTTAATGGTGATGGAAGATCACCGTAAAGATTACTGGTATGACCAGCTACCCTAGCCAGTCCCCAAGGTCCTAGTTGTGTTCGGAATCTGGTGGTGGAAGCTCACTTCTCCATTATTTTCAAATGTTGAAAAACTTAAGGATGGAAGGCCAAAGTTTGCAAAAACTCCTCTTAACCACCAGATTTGGGGGCGGCCTGCGACAAGATCATTGCCGGCCGCCTATCGTCGGAGCCGGGGACGGAAAGGGGGCCACCCCCGCCACCTCCGGCCACCAGCGCCGGGGGCGGCACCGCCCCATACATCAACTAACCTACAACCAGAAAACCCTAAGGGACTGGCACTGGGTGCTCGAACTGGACGGTCCCGCGCCGGTTCGACTAGGGGCGGGAGCCCGGTCAGGCACGCTAGGCGCCCAGGCGCATCAGTTGGCTGGGCCAAGTGGACCCTGTTAGTTTTAGGTGGCCTATAAGCCAATCTAACAATGTAAATCTCATTCATTTATTAATATAATGGCATAATATTCATTATGTGTAAATCGCGTTAATTATCGTTTCATAATGAAGTCCGTGAATATGTGCCATGGTGATCAGATTATGATGAGATCATACTAATGAGACTGATCACTTAAACACACATATTCTTAATCGTTCCTAGTCGGAGGATATCCGAGAAGGACATCGGATATCCGGTTAGACTAGTACAGATTACTCCTGCTCATATGATGAGGGTGATTGATCTCATAAGTCACTTGTGTGGAGACACTAAGGCGAATCTGTAGGTGCTAATTGGAGAATGAGTTCACTGAACTGATCCAACTAAATCGCTGGATGGTATTGTACCTCACTGTCAACCAGCTTGATTCTATTGTCGCAGTTGCGTGGATGGTCCTCGGACCTGAGACACCAAGGACACCTTGTCGATGGACTTCTGTGCTTTGACCTTGGTTTACGAATCTCTAGCTATGGGATTCTAATACGCCAAGGATTGGGTACAGCGGAATACTGTCGAAGGGAATTGTGTGTCAATAAGGAATCATTCGCTCTCGGTACTTACAGAGAGAATGCTCTAGCAAGGATGCGCGAAAGTCCCTGGCCAGGGCGGACGATAATATCGGGAAAAGAGTTTTCCGATATTCATCAGCGGCATCTAATCCAAGTGAGTCGATCGGTTAGGGTTTGACAGCTCGCCATACCCTGAGTTGACTCGATAGCATTGAACGAATGAAGGATTATATCCACGCGGTAACTGTCGGCGGAAAGGTTCCAAGAGTGGGTTACTTAACCCCAAATACCTTCCGGGTTCACGCGGTGTTGCTTGGCACCCAACGTGATCGGAGGCCCGGTCGAATTCGATGTGCGACATCAATTCGATTGATTAATTGATTAATAAAGGGTTATTAATTAATTAATAAAGCCAGTGAGGAGTTACTGGGCTTGTTGGGCCATTAACAGGACTGGTACTTGGGCCTAGAGGGTCACACGCACATGATTCTCAAGGCGATGGATAAATAAGTGGGTTTTATATAAACCGGGGGTTTTTATGAAAAACCGCGCGGTTAGTATAAAACATAGCGAATGGGCTGAGCAGGCCAAGCTGCTGCTAACCCTAGCCGCCCCTCCTCAGTTTCTGTCTTTCTCTGGCGTCCAGGCAGATCCAGATCTACTCCGCCGCTTCTCCGAATCCCGTTCGACGGGAAATCGTCCGCACGTTGCGGCGACCAGTGGAGGCTTCGTGGGCTGCGAAGAACGAGGAATTCGAGGATATCCGTCGCGGGGAGGATCGCGTGGACTTCGCTAGAGGCCGGACATTTGCGCGGCTTGCGGTGTCACACCGACGGAACCGAATGGCTGCGGATTCGAATCCGCACACGGTGAGAACTTCGATAATCCGATTATCGTATTTTAGTTTTCAAAACGGGAACGGATCGCGGTAAATATTTTATTTTTCCGCTGCGTGAGCGATCCGGAGAAACCGAGAAATCCCAATAGTGGTATCAGAGCCAGGTTCCACTATTTCTCGTCCCGTTTCGGTCTCCGAATTTAATATTTTCATGTATTATTCCATGTGCGAATTCGATCTGTTTGCTGGATCCGTGTTCATGAGATGAACACAGATATTTAAGAATAATATGATTCTTTTATTTATGCAAAATCGAATTTTTTGGGGATATTTAGTGTTCTTCATAAGATGATGTCTTGGGGGTTTTCGGCTGGTTCATACTTGCTTCCCAAACGTTGGGAGGGCGAGTAGGGACTCCGGATCCCGAGTGGATAGTCACCACTATCCATTGGGAACCCTTGCCGGCGCCGGAGTCGCCTTGGAGGGCTTCGTAATCAAGCCCTAAGTTGGGTTTTTGAACCGTGAAAAATCTGATTTTATTGGCCTTCTAAAGGGGCTCGACCTGCCTTGGATTAGATCCGGCCACCGCCGGCGATCCCACCGGCGTCGGAGGCGTCACTGGCGGGGCTGGGTGCCGCTGGGAATGGGGGCAGCCACCGGGCGCCGCCGTCGGGCTTCACCTGCAACTGTTGCAGGTTAGGGCATTGAGGATAGGGCGTCAAGTTGAAGGAAGAGGCTGGCCGGCCCGAGCCGGTCGGACCAGCTGAACCGGCCAATCCGTGCAGCCCTGAGCGGCCTTGGGATGCCTGAGCTAGGAGCTCGGGCCCGGGCTCGATCTGGTTCGAGCCACAGTCGAGCCCTGGCTCAGCATGAGGGGCTGAGCCCTGTTTCCCTTTACTAAAACCTCCTATGTCCTATTAAACCCCTAATTCCTTATTAGCCCAAATGATTTAATGAGATTGGATTTTAATTGAAAATTTAAATTTTTATTCAATCTTATTTTATTGGGCTAATTATGATTTTGAATCATTATTTGATTAAATATTAGATCTTAACAATTAGGGTTAATTATTGACTTAAGTGTTAATTTAATAATTAACTTAAGGTATCTAATTTTAAGAGTTAAAATTAGTGGTTGATGATTATTAATCTAATTGTTAGATTATTAGTTATTAACATATCTAATTGTTAATTATTTAGAGTTAGTTATTAATTTAAGAGTTAAATTAATAATTAATTCTAATGTCTGATTTAAATGTTAAATTAGTAGTCCTTGATTAATTACTGTTAGTCATTAATTTAATAGTTAAATTAATGATAATTTTAATTAACTAATCTAAGAGTTAGATTAATTAATTATTAATTAGTTAGTGTTAATTATTAATCTAAGAGTTAAATTAATAATTAACATTAATTGGCTAATCTAAGTGTTAGATTAGTAGTTAATAATTATTTTGGTTGATTATTAATTTAAGTGTTAAATTATTAATAACTTTGATGGATTAATCTAAGAGTTAGATTAGTCTTTAAATAGTCTAATTGGTAGATTATTAATGGGGTTTAATCTAAGTGTTAGATTATTAGAAATGTTCTAATTTACATGGAATAATCTGGAATTATGAATTCGGAGTGTGTGCGCATGTGATGTGTGTTTATTGCTTTTAAATTTGATTTAATTGCATGTTAAGATAATAAATGAGTTTTTCGAAATTCAAATACCAATTTTGATTGGATCCCAGTTTTTTGAAAGCCAAAATTATTTATTTTGAAAACTCATTTGTTTTAGCCATGTGATGCGCTGAATCATGTGTGGGATGTTTAAAACACACCGTGGTCATGGATATGTACTTAATTTATTATTCATGTGATGAATGGATTGTGTGGATCGTGGATGTATGATTGATTATTAATTGTTAATAAATAGAGGTCTGCGCACCTCTCTCTCTCATACTCCGATGTATTTCTACTTCCCTCTCTCTCTCTTGTACTCGCCATAAGGCCTTCTTCAATTTACTTGTAAATTCTAGAATTTAAGTGTAATATGATCGAGGCAACCGAGGAAGGAGCGAAGACGATCCACAGCTGCAACCAGGAAGGCGAAAACATGGAGATCTCTTGCCTATGTGATTGCAGGATATCTAATGTAAATGTTATGATTAGATTGTGTGTGCGTTTGACTGTTGGCTCCAGTCAAACCCACTGTGCTATCCATGACCACACTAATAACATGTATGAGATGCATTATTTTCTTTTGATTATGAATCAAAGCAGGTTATAGTATTTAGTAAATATATACGATATATTTATATACTATCACCTAGGAGAGACCAAGATAAAAGTTATCTAAATACCCTCAAATAAACTTTAAGCCGTAACGTGAGTAGTTAAGAACTTACTACGTGGTCCACCATCGTTATAGTCATAGGATTCGAATCACTTTAGGCAGGTTTGTTGTGCTATCCACAAGGCCTGCTTAATTGGGAGGAGAAACTGTGGCTATGGTATTAGATGCCTATAGATCGGGGCAGAGAAACCATGTAGCTTTGTTGTGCTATCCACAAGGGCTGCATGCAAATCTATGCTCGTCGCGTAATGATGGTCAGCTTAGACCAGAATTAGTGGTTTGTTGTGCTATCCACAAGACCATTAAATCTCTGGGGACCGAAGCTATGATCAGATATTGCAAGGAGTTGCAAGTCCCATAAGTTGGGTGCTCTTTGATTGTATTACAGTTTGTCGTGCTATCCACAAAGCTGTAGTGCAAGTCATTGAGATTCTGATCCCCACTAGGAGACTGTCAGCGTCTCCCGTTCTATATAACTGAGGGTTATACAGTCCGTCGAAAATTAGTGGGAGTTAAACTTGAACAAAAGACCATGTCTTATTTTAAATTTTAATAATTGAACATCTGCTAAATAGATTTTACTTATCTCATGTAGGGAATTATGTCGTCGAATAACCCACTCCGTGGCATACTTGATGCCCTTTTGACTTACCTGATCTACTCGGATTGGTTCAGAAACCTGAAGAATGTCTTCAGATCTGAGCATATTGACTTTGTCCCTGGAGCTGATCCTCCTGCTGAATCGGCATTGGATGCCCCTGAAGTAGAGATGACAGCTAACGATAAAGGATCGAAGGACAAAGGTAAAAGAGTAGTGAAAGGTGACTGCTTCTACTATAAGCAGTATGGTCACTGGAAAAGGAACTGCAAGGAGTTCCTTCATGATAAAGCTCATGGAAGAGTGAAGCTGTCTGAAGCTTCAGATATCTATATGATAGATATCAACTTATCAGTTAGAGATTCCACATCGTGGGTATTAGATACCGGATGTGCTTCTCATATCTGCCATGATGTACAGATGCTGACAAGTAAGCGCAAGCTGAGACAAGGTGAGGTGGAATTGAGGCTAGGAAACGGCGCAAAAGTTGCGGCGATTGCTGTTGGGACAGCAAACCTCAGGCTTCCATCGGGAGACACCTTACTATTGGAAGATTGTTATTATGTTCCTAGCATAATAAAGAACATCATATCAATATCTTGTTTGGACAAGATAGGATATAGGTTGACTATTGAAAATAGAAGTTGTTCGATTTATTATGGTAATAAGTCAATAGCTTCTGCATCTTTAGTCAACGGTCTATATCTATTAGATGTTTCTTATTACAATCTTCAGATTGATAATGCTCTTAAGAAGAGCAAGAATTGTGTGAACCAAGCCTACATGTGGCATTGTATACTTGGGCACATTGGCGAAAGCAGGTTGCAAAAGTTGCACAAGCATGGTTACTTAACAACATTCGATTATGAATCGTTTGCAACATGCGAATCCTGCCTTCTGGGAAAGATGGCAAAATCTCCATTTAGTGGACATGGAGAACGTGCCAAGGATATTATGGAACTAATACATTCGGATGTATGTGGTCCAATGTCCACCCAAGCCAAAGGTGGCTTTTCTTACTTCATCACGTTCACCGATGACTTCTCAAGATTCGGCTATGTGTACTTAATGAAGTACAAGTCGGAAGCATTTGAGAAGTTCAAGGATGTGGTGGAGAAGCAGTTAGGAAAGAGTATTAAAGCTCTTCGATCAGATCGAGGAGGAGAATACTTGAGTACTAATTTCACACAATTCTTAAAGGATAATGGTATCCTTTCTCAGCTGACCCCTCCATATACACCACAGATGAATGGTGTATCAGAAAGGAGAAATCGCACCTTGTTGGACATGGTGCGATCCATGATGAGCTTTTCGGGATTACCAGTGTCCCTCTAGGGGTATGCTCTAGAGTCAGCAGCATACCTACTAAACAGAGTACCCAGTAAGTCTGTGGCCTCTACTCCATATGAGATATGGAAATGCAGGAAACCAGAATTTAAACATGTTAAAGTCTGGGGTTGTCCTGCTCATGTAAAGAGGCATGATTCAGACAAGCTGGAATTACGAACTGATAAATGTAGGTTTGTGGGATATCCAAAGGAAATCTTTGGATACTATTTTTATCATCTTGGTGAACAAAAGGTGTTTGTCGCCAGGAAAGCTGTCTTCCTGGAAGAGGAATACCTTATCCAGGAGAACAGTGGGAGTAAAATAGTACTGGAAGAGGTTCCAGATCCCCAAACAGCTGCATTATCATCAGATGAGATATCAGTTCCTGAATCTGTTCAGGTATACACAGATGAGCCTCGTAGATCTGGTAGAGTACCTAGATTACCCGAACGATATGTGGAACATATCGCTGAAGGTGAGTCTAAGGTACAATATAATGAGGATGATGATCCTAAAACCTACTAGGAGGCCATAGAAGGCCCAGAAGCCGAGAAATGGCGAGAAGCCATGAACTCAGAAATCCAGTCCATGTACACCAACCAAGTTTGGAACTTGGAGGACTTGCCCGAGAGTATTGTACCCATCGGTTGCAAGTGGATCTTTAAGAGAAAGATCGGTGCTGATGGACGGATCGACACTTATAAGGCAAGGTTGGTGGCAAAGGGATATCGTCAAAGGCAAGGAATTGACTATGACGAGACTTTCTCACCAGTTGCCATGATAAAGTCGATCAGAGTTCTGCTCGCCATTGCTGCACATTTTGATTATGAAATCTGGCAGATGGATGTGAAGACTGCCTTCCTCAATGGTAAGCTTGAGGAGGAGGTGTATATGATACAACCAGAAGGTTTCACATTCAAAGAATCTCCAAATAAAGTGTGTAAGCTTCAGAGGTCCATTTATGGACTGAAGCAGGCTTCCCGGAACTGGAACATAAGATTTGACGAGGCTGTCAAGTCTTATGACTTCATTAAGAATGAAGATGAGCCTTGTGTGTATAAGAAGACCAGTGGGAGTGCAATCACTTTTCTAGTTCTTTACGTAGATGACATACTACTAATTGGGAATGATGTAGCTATGATGTCATCAGTAAAGATCTGGCTGTCGAAAAACTTCTCCATGAAGGATTTGGGAGAAGCATCCTACGTATTGGGAATACGGATCTATAGAGATAGATCAAAGAGGATGCTTGGAATGACCAAATCCTTGTACATAGATACCATAGTCAAAAGGTTTGGCATGGAAAATTCCAAGAGAGGTCTCATACCGATGAGACATGGAATTAGTCTCTCAAAGGAGCAGTCTCCTAAGACTCCTGATGAGAGGACATTCATGGATAGAATACCCTATGCCTCTGCCATAGGATCTATCATGTATGCCATGCTATGTACACGGCCTGATGTTGCATTTGCTCTAAGTGTTACGAGCAGATTTCAGGCTGATCCAGGCGAAGAGGACTGGAAGGCAGTGAAATGTATCCTTAAGTACTTGAGAAGAACTAAGGATATGTTCCTTGTCTATGGAGGAGGTGACTTGAAACTACGAGGCTTTACTGACTCGAGTTTCCAGTCGGATCCAGATGATAGCAAGTCTACATCTGGATTTGTGTTTACTTTGAACGGAGGGGTAGTGTGCTGGAAGAGTTCCAAGCAAGTAACCACTGCAGATTCGACGACTGAAGCTGAGCACATCGCTGCAGCCGAACCTTTCAAGGAAATAGTGTGGTTGAAGATGTTCATCACCGACCTTGACATAGTTCCCGGTATCCTTGATCATGTTCCGCTATTGTGCGACAACAATGGGACTATTGCACAAGTGAAAGAGCCGTGGTCTCATCAGAAATCAAAAGATGTTATGAGGCGCTTTCATATTATCCAGAGGAGATTTAGTAGTGGAAAGAGTTCCACTCGTCGACCATGTAGCAGATCCACTGACAAAGCCGTTGGCTCAAATTGTGTTTGAGCGTCACCTAGAGTCTATAGACTTATTGTATAAAGGTGATTGGCTTTAGTCCAAGTGGGAGATTGTTAGTTTTAGGTGGCCTACAAGCCAATCTAACAATGTAAATCTCATTCATTTATTAATATAATGGCATAATATTCATTATGTGTAAATCGCGTTAATTATCATTTCATAATGAAGTCCGTGAATATGTGCTATGGTGATCAGATTATAATGAGATCATACTAATGAGACTGATCACTTAAACACACATATTCTTAATCGTTCCTAGTCGGAGGATATCCGAGAAGGACATCGGATATCCGGTTAGACTAGTAGAGATTACTCCTGCTCATATAATGAGGGTGACTGATCTCATAAGTCACTTGTGTGGAGACACTAAGGCGAATCTGTAGGTGCTCATTGGAGAATGAGTTCACTGAATTGATCCGACTGAATCGCTGGATGGTATTGTACCTCACTGTCAACCAGCTTGATTCTATTGTCGCAGTTGCGTGGATGGTCCTCGGACCTAAGACACCAAGGACACCTTGTCGGTGGACTTCTGTGCTTTGACCTTGGTTTACGAATCTCTAGCTATGGGATTCTAATACGCCAAGGATTGGGTACAGCGGAATACCGTCGAAGGGAATTGTGTGTCAATAAGGAATCATTCGCTCTCGGTACTTAGAGAGAGAATGCTCTAGGAAGGATGCGCGAAAGTCCCTGGCCAGGGCGGACGATAATATCGGGAAAGGAGTTTTCCGATATTCATCAGCGGCATCTAATCCAAGTGAGTCGATCGGTTAGGGTTTGACAGCTCGCCATACCTTGAGTTGACTCGAGAGCATTGAACGAATGAAGGATTATATCCACGCGGTAACTGTCGGCGGAAAGGTTCCAAGAGTGGGTTACTTAACCCCAAATACCTTCCGGGTTCACGCGATGTTGCTTGGCACCCAACGTGATCGGAGGCCCGATCGAATTCGATGTGCGACATCAATTCGATTGATTAATTGATTAATAAAGGGTTATTAATTAATTAATAAATCCAGTGAGGAGTCACTGGGCTTGTTGGGCCATTAACTGGACTGGTACTTGGGCCTAGAGGGTCACACGCACATGATTCCCAAGGCGATGGATAAATAAGTGGGTTTTATATAAACCGAGGGTTTTTATGAAAAATCGCGCGGTTAGTATAAAACATAGCGAACGGGCTGAGCAGGCCAAGCTGCTGCTAACCCTAGCCGCCCCTCCTCAGTTTCTGTCTTTCTCTGGCGTCCAAGCAGATCCAGATCTGCTTCGCCGCTTCTCCGAATCCCGTTCGACAGGAAATCGTCCGCACGTTGCGGCGATCGTTGCGGCGACCAGTGGAGGCTTCGTGGGCTGCGAAGAACGAGGAACTCGAGGATATCCGTCGCGGGGAGGATCGCGTAGACTTCGCTAGAGGCCGGGAGTTTGCGCAGCTTGCGGTGTCACACCGACGGAACCGAATGGCTGCGGATTCGAATCCGCACACGGTGAGAACTTCGATAATCCGATTATCGTATTTTAGTTTTTGAAACGGGAACGGATCGCTGTAAATATTTTATTTTTCTGCTGCGTGAGCGATCCGGAGAAACCGAGAAATCCCAATAGACCCGAGCCGCACCGCCCATTTGGTCCGGACTGTAACGACCCGCCACCCTATGATCGGAGACCCGATCACTGAATGGGCGTCAAATCATTATCCAACGGTCTCACACCAGGATCTTATATACACATCTGGAGGAGTAAGCATTAAACAAGATTAAATATAACATTCACACGGACTACAAGGAAGTACAGTATGCAGGAAGTAAAGTAATAATATCCGTCCACAGTCCAACAATAATTACATGGTCCCACAAATTAATTAAGTACAGGCAAAAGTAAAGTACAACAACATCGGGGCATACCCCGGAACTGAGATAGCTGCTGGTCCGTACACCGAGAAGAACACCACGTGCCGCCACTTGCCACGAGGTCCACACTTGAAAACCGCAGGGAGTGAGCCACAGTAGAACTGGGCTTAGTAGGGATCATCCGATCCCTTGCCTCCCACTCACACACCCACAAGTGCAATTACAAAGATACATAGGAACAAGATAAGTAAAGCTATAACACATTCCTCATGAATTCTCGATATAAACCGCATGCATTTGGAATATAACATGCATATCTCAGAAATCATTCTAGTAAGGAACCTACAACTCGCGTCTCGGCAAAACGCGTCAACCACGTCTCCGAAAAGTGGGAAACACCGACCCGCTGAGACCAAACAGTAACCCCTCGGATAGCACGCTGGCTACCTCGGCGGCTACTCCTTCCCCCAGCAAACACTGACCCGCTGAGACCAAACAGTAACCCCTCGGATAGCACGCTGGCTACTCCGGCCCAACTGGCTCAGGTGGTTACTCCTTCCCCCAGCACGAGTGACACTCCAAAGGTACCACTCCGACACCGGTACAAGCTAGCTAACCCCGGGGTTCACCAGGTGACCCTCTCCACTAGGCGTCACCCCGCCACTGCTCCCGTCAGCGTTGTGTCCCTCCGCACCGACACAGGGTGTAGAACGCTACAACTGTCACTCTAGGTCCACCGAAACAGAAAACACGGCACGGTGCAATCCGGTCACGAAGAGTTCATCACATCGAGTACATTAACAGCATGCATTAACCAACTATCTAGCGGTGTAAACACATTTTACTGGCATGAATTAGTGTGGTTCTGTCTTGAATCGCGTCGCCCAAGGCCGATGCCTTTCAAGCTCCATGTACAGGTTCATGTAAAACAGTCTTCAGGATCAGGCCCTAAAAGGCGTTGACACCAGTGGTCGCCTTTTGAAAGACGTCGACATCCTCAGACGCCACTTAACACCGAAATCCAGGAATTCCAAAAAACGTTACTCAGGGGATTTCTGCCTTAAAAGGCGTCATGGTTACCCGACGCTTATTCAAATCGCGTCGCCCACCCATGACGTCTTTTAGTCTCATAATCTCCGAACTGAGTTCCTCAGTCGGGGTGATTTCCTGCCTAAATGGAGTCATGATGGCCCGACGTCCTTATGAAAGGCGTCGTCCATCCATGACGTCATTTAGCGCTAGAATCCCTGACTCTTGAAACCTCGAACAGGGGGATTTCTGTCCTAAAAGGCGTCGTACTGCCCTGACGCCCTTCTGAAAGGCGTCGATCAGGCACGACGCCGTTTAGCGCCAGAAACCTGGTTCCCTGGTTCGATCCGAGGGTTTCTCCCTTAACCCCAAATACCCCGAAAAGCCTCAAAACAGAAGGGGAGGAAAAGAAGTTCATCCACCACAAGTATGCTACAAATCCTCATTCACGAGCACGGTCATACCCACAAGAACACCCCCTAAACATGCTCAATCTAGCCCAAAACACGTCCTATCATGCCTAGGAAAACACGAGCAACATATGCAAAGTTCGTCCACCTACCGGTTACTTGAACTCCTCCTGACTCCGTGTCGCCGAACCGCCGCACCGCAGACCGCCGCCGGTACCTCCGAGAACGTCGTCACTCCGCCGGGACGTCGGCCGCCGTCCGGAGAATGGAACGCCGCGAAGGAAGTGGTGGTGGCAGAGGTGAGAGGTAGGGAGGTGTTGGAGTGGTGGAAGAGGAAGAAGAGGAAGGAAAAGGGGAAGAGTGGGATCGGAGGAGGCGGAGAGGGAGAGGAGAGAGAGTGAAAGGGTGAGAATGAGAGAAAGAAAGAAGGGCTCACGGGGTTAATCAGAAATTGCCTAAAACGCGTCGAGTGAGAGAGACGCCTATCAGATGACAGGACGGGCCGTACTGACAGCTCTCTGAAACGCGTCGACCACCACGGACGCCGTTCAGCTGACATGTCAGGCACCGTACACTGACACCGCAGGGTCGCAGTCTGAATCACGTCGTCTATCATGGACGCCGTTCAGACGACGAGACAGGGGCCGTACTCTCGCGGCCCGAGACCCGCCCACGTGGCGCCCACGTGGCACAACAGAAATTCATCTAAATGGCGTCCACCTATCAAGACGCCGTTTGAAAGGCGTCGTGAAGAGTAGACGTCATTCAGAAGACACTCTCAAGGCCCCTCAAGGTCCAACCCAGTGGATCCGGCCCGAAACCGACCCGAAAACTGAACCCGAAACCTCAGTCCTTACACGGACCATCTAGGCTTTAGGCCGAGCCTTGGCCAGGCATAGGTCTACCAGGTTTTAATGGGCCAGCCACCCAGCCCTTTAAACCCTAAAACCCTTTTATATATTTAAACCCCACAACTTGTAGATAAAACCAACCCCTATTAACTGGAAATTAAAATTAAATAAAGTTTAAAGTTTTTAACTAGTTTAAAATTTGTTTTAAACTTAAGTTTATAATTTTTTAGGTAATAATGGGTTGTTTTTAAGATATAATCTTAAAAGGTTTTATTTATGATGTGATCTTAAAGTAGGGTTATTTTTTAAGATATGATCTTAAATTTTGCTAACAATTGTTGTTGGTTTACTTTTAATTAAGTAATAAATGGGGTTATAATTAAGATATGACCTTAATTGTATATTACTTTTAATTAAGTAATTAAAGGAGTTATATTTAAGATATGATCTTAAATTAGATAAATATATTTTTAAGAAGTGTTCTTAAAATCAATGTTAACAAGTGTTGTTAATTAATTTTAATCAGGTGATTAGATATTTAATTTATTAGCAAATGTTGTTATGAAATTATTGTTTTAATTAAGGAACACTTAATAAAAAATATTAGGTGATTAATTAACTCTTAGTAAATGTTATTAATAGAGTTAATTACTTCTTGAAAATAAACCTTAATAAAAGTTATTAAGGATTATAGTTCACTCTTAATAATAGTTATTGAGATATTCTCTCAATTAAAGATTATTGAAGATCTATTCTACTTAAATATGACCTTTTAATAAAAGTTATTACAAGATTGGATAAAAGTCTAATTGTTAGACTAAATTAGAAATGTTTTAATTAATATTTATTAATAATTGTTATTGAGAAATATTATTTAACTAAATGGGTCTTAACAAGGAGTTGTTAAGAATAATCAGAATTATAAATTTTTTTATAAGAGTTATTAAGGAATTTTTAATTAAATATAAATGTTAGATTATTTCACATTAATAATTGTTGTTAGTGTGATTTAAAATTAATCTAAGTGTTAGATTAATTAATTTAGAAATATTCTAAATTATGTATAGAATATTTTAGAATTTTAATTTTAGTCTTGAGTGCACATGTTGATGTGTTTTAATACTTTAAATTAGATTTAAATGCATGATTGAAAATGAGATTTTCGAAAATTCAAATTATCCAATTTTGATTGCTACCCAGGTTTTTAGAAAACTAAAATTATTATTTGTCAAAAATTTTAGCCTTCATGTCATGTATTTTATCATATGTGGATGGTTAAAATTTGATGTGGTCATGGACATGCACTTTATTTATTTCATATTATGTGATGGTATGTGCTATGTGTGGATCATTTTAGAATTTGAGTGGGTTAATTAATGGCTAATTAATGAGGCCTGTGTGCCTCCCTCACTCTATCATTACAATGTAATTTTATCTCCCTCTATTATTGTACTCAGCCATAAGACTTTCTCTTACAATTTATTTGTATTTGAAATTATTTCAAAAATTAATATTTTTGTAATTGATTGCCCTGGCTGAGGAGAGATGAGGATGATCCACAAGTGCAACCAAGAAGGTGACCGGAGATGAGATCATCAGTGCCTCTGTGTTTACATGTTCTAATTATATAATTGTTATATAGTTTTTATGATTAATTGTATGACTCCAGTTAATCACCGTGCTATCTATGACCACATAATAAACATGTATGGTTGATGCATATTTTTTCTTTTGATTATAAATCTATTGATATTATCTAGGTATAGTTAAATATATATGCGATATATTTATAAATTATAACCTAGGTAGAGATCAAGATAAAAGTTACCTAAAACCCTCGCTAAAGTCTGAGCCGTAACGTGAGCAGTTGAGAACCTACTGCATGGTCCTCCATCGTTATAGTCATAGGACTCAAATTACCTTAGGCAGGTTTGTTGTGCTACCACAAGTCTCGTCTAATTGTGAGGAAAGACTCTGGCTATACCATAAGATGCCGTCTGATCGGGGTAGAGGAACCATGTAACCTTGTTGTGCTACCACAAGGATTGCATGCAAATCTATGATCGTCTCATAATGCTGGTAATGCTTAGACTAGATTAATGGTTTGTTGTGCTATCCATAAGGCCATTAAATCTCTAGGGACCAAAGCCATGATCAGATGTTGCAAAGAGTTGTAAGTCCCATGAGATGGGTGCTCTTTAATTGTAGTACAGTTTGTTGTGCTATCCACAAGGCTATACTACAAGTCATTGAGATTCTGATCCATGCTAGGAGACTATCGGAGTCTCCCGTTTTGTGTACTTGAGGGTTATACAGTCCGTCGAAAAATAGTGGGAAATAATTCAAAATAAAAGTCCATAATTGAATAATAAGAACTGTCTGTTTAAATTATTTATTTCCTCTATTAACTAAAATGACATCAATTAATCCAAGACTTGGCATACTAGATGTCAATACTTCTCAAATTAAGATTTACAAAAGGACTCTGAAGAATGTCTTTAGGGCCATATGATAGCCACTATCCTAGTCAGATATCATGAAATCTCTTACTTAAGTGAAATCAAGTAGAAGAGATATTCATAGTATGCCTTTGAGAAAGGCTAAAGGTAAGATCTTAAATAGTTGAACCCACATCTGAGATAGATAAAGGCAAGTCAACTGAAAGAGAGAATAAGCAGTTCTCCCACTGTAACCAATAATAAGGATATTGGTAAAGGCAAATAGGAAAATGAAACTTGTAAGAAGTTTCAAGCTCTAATATGAGTTATTAGAAATGGTTCTCAAATCTGCAATAGTATGCAGACTTAGACAAGTAATAGAAAATCGAGAAAATAAAAATGTTGAGTTAGACTCAGCAATAGTTTACGAGATACATAGGTTACTGTGAGACAGTAAATCTTTGTATACTTTTAGGAGATTAATATGAAACTAAATAATTGTTATTTAGTTCCATTAATGATCAAGAATTGTAAAAGTGAATAATATTGACTGAGAAGGAACAAGCGTTGTCTCATTTAGTTTTAAGAATAGAACGAAAGATTTTAAAATCAGTCAATGCACTATAAATTCTTGATGTGACATATCATATGATGAATGTTCACAAGTCTACTATAGAAATGAACTTAGTAAATCATAATTATCTATGGCATTGTATACTAGGTTGTAGGATAAGTAGAAATTATTGGAGCTCATACATGCTGATGTAAATAGCCTAATATCTTCTTAAGGCCAAAGATAATCACTTCTATTGACTTACCTAAATAGGTTATTTTTGGAAAGATTTGGCTATGTGTACTTGCTAAAGTACTAGTTGAATGCATATAAAAGATTAAGGTATAGAAGATTAAGATGAAGTGACTAATTGAAAGAGTATCAAATTCTTCGATTTGATCAAAGAAATTAATACTTGAACACGGGATTCACGCAAGTTATTAAAATGATAACTGTATCCTCTCTCGATAAATCCTTATTGTATATCATAGCAATATGATATAATGAGGAATAATACTTTATTGGATATAGTACTATATTTATAATAAGATTTTCCTAACTCTTATATTCTTGTATATATATATGAGTATGAACATTAGATGTCCATACTTCACATATGGTTTTGAATACGTGAGTATATGCATATAAGATATGGAGATGCGATAATTCATATGAAATGTGAATTATAAACTAACATGATTTTAAGGATGTTAAAGTAAAGTTATGTCTTAATCTTTTGGAAAAGACATGATCCAAAGAAGTTTGATCTAAAAGGACATGGCATAATGTGAATTTGTGAGATGTCCAAAGAGTTTGGACATTATTTTATTGGCCAAGTGATAATGAAATAATTATCGTACTGAAAATTATCTTCTAAGAAAAGGAACATGTCCTCAAAGAAGACAGTATGAGCTAATAAAACTAGAAGATGTTCTAGACTCACAAATTAATACAAGATTATTAGATAATCTTCGGATATTTGGAACTGTTCATAACATAGATTAAAGAGCATCATAGATTTTAAGATTCTCTCAATGGCTAGTCTGATATGTTTCACATATCAGAGATAGCAGAATGATAGGAGCTCAAAGATGTGGATTATAATCAAACACTTAGTGATCATTAAGAGTTTTTACTTAATGGTCAAACACTCAGTGATCATTAAGAATGATCACCGATTGTGTGTGTACAAAGAGGTCAGTGGGAGCAAAGTCACATTAGTAATGCTTTGTGATAATAACATCAAAGTCATTGAGAATGACATTCGGATGTTACTATCAATAAAGGTATTATTACCTATGTTCTTCTTCCATAATGGGTTTGGTTATAACATCTTACGTATTGGAGATACGAATCTATTAAGATAGATCGATAAGGATATTACCTTAAATTGTATGTCAAAATGTTCGACATAAATTTATAATAAATCTCAGTTGTTGAGATATGAAATTTATTTCTTTAAGGAAAGGTTCTTTGAAGGATACAGGGAAACCTTGATAGAAGGAGTGAAACATATCACTAAGTACTTGAAAAGTACTAAGGATGCACTCCTGTATATGGAGATGATGATTTGAAACATTGAGTCACACTGACTCAAATTTCAAATTAGGCATCGGTTTAACCTTCTAATAAGAAAAGAAGGGATTGGAAGGGTTCCAACTCAGAACTCGATATTAGGATGACGACATTAACAAGTGATGCTGTTATTGGAATAGTATGGATAAAAGAATTCATCCTTGAACTAAATGTAGTTCTAAAAGGTCTCTGATCTTGTCCCGTTGTTATAGGACAACAATTGGAGTGATCAATTTTGTGGTCGAGCCGTGGTCTCATTAGAAGTTGTAGAACATTATGAGGCTCTTTCACAAGTCAAAAGATAAATAATTAAGAGGAAATAACGTAATAGAAATTATTCCACTTATGAATGATTTAGCAGATCCCGGACCAAGCCTTAGTCACAGATTTGATGTGAGCATCCCTTGGATTTGTCGGAGATCAAATGCGAAGGTAATTGGCTTGAGTCCAAGTGGGAGATTGATAGATATAGGTGGCTTCTAAGCCAATCACGAGGCACTTATTTCAATCTAGTTCAATAATAAATGGCATACATATTTCATTATGTAGATTGGCGTGTTTATTATTATTGCTTATAATGAAGTCTATGAATGTGTACAACGGTCATCGAATTATGATGAAATCATAATAATGAGATCGATAACCTATAAACACATATTCTGAATTGTTCCGAGTCGTAGGATGTTTGAGAAAGACATCAAACATTCTCAAACATCCGGTAAGACTAGTATAAGTTATTCCAATTCATAGGATGAGAGTGATTGATCTCGTTAGTCACTTGTGTGGAGACACAATAGTGAACCTATAGGTGCTCATTGGGGAATCAGTTAATTGAGCTGATCCGACATGAATCGTCGAATGGTAATTTACCTGATTATCAATTGGCTTGATTCATCGTCACAGTGGCAAGGTTGATCCTTAGACTTGAGACACCAAAGACATCTTGTCGGTGGACCTCTGGGCTTTGACCTTAGTTTATGAATACCTATCCATGGGATTTCTAAATAGTCAAGGATCGGGTCTAGCGAAAGACCTTCGAAGGTGATTGTGTGTTCAATAAAGGATCATTCACTCTCAGGTAACTGGAGAGAAAATACTCTAAAATGGATATGTAGGAGTCTCTGGCCAGAGCAGACACAATATCAGAAAAAGATATTTTCTGATATTGTACAGCGGAGTCTAATTCAAGTGAGTTGACCATCTAGGGTTTTGACAGTTGACCATAACCCTAGGTCGACTCGAGAGCATTGTGCGAATGAATAATCACAAGCCATGCGGTAACTGTGGACGGACAGGTTCCATGAGTGGGTTGTTGAACCTCATTGCCTTCCGGGATCATTCGGTGTTGCTTGGCACCCAACTTGATCAGAAGGTCGATCGAATTTATATGAGACGTTAATTCGGTTAAGTAATTAATTAAATATTTGATATTAATTAATTACTATAAGTCAATAACTAGTTATTGGATTTAATGGACTGAAAACCGGACTGGCTAATGGGCCTAGAGAGTTACACGCAAACTAATTCTTAGTCAGTGGTACTTAAGTGGGATTTATATTAACTCGACGATTTTTATGAAAAGTTGTGCCGACTTAATATATATACGCGCTATTGAGAAACCATGGGCCAAGCTTCAAGAGCTCTCAAGGCTGGTCGTCCCCTTCTCTTTCTCCTCCTCCTCTGGGCGCCCTATTCGAGGCATCGGGAGACTTCCCGTCTCCGCCGCGTGCGTTTCTCGAGAGTCAGGAATTCCTGTCCGAATGATCAAGACATGGCTGCGGCGAGGATTCTTCAGTAAGTGAGCTGATCTAGACGAGGGATCGAGGACAAACCATCGTGGAGGATCGCGTGGATACCGCTGGAGGCCGGACGCTTGTGCGGCTAGTGGCATCGCCTCAACAGAACCGAAACGGTTGCGGATTCGAATCTGCACACGGTGATACGATCACTTCTCGATTTTCAGTTTTAGTTTTCATTCTGAAATCGGATTAGTGGGCATCAATCGGGATTCAGTTTGTTGCTTCCGCTGCGTTATTCACGCCCCGCCTAGATCCCAACAAGAGGCTCTTTGGGCGTACCGTACTTCTGTCCGGACACCCATTGGACAAACACCATATGCATTGACGTTCAGGACAGATGCAGTACTCCCATATGAGATCCTCCTTCCTTCACTAAGAGTTCAGTTGGACAAAAAATGAGCGACGTTGAACGTCGCGAAGCCATGCTAACCCAACTGGAACTATTAGACGAAAGAAGGCTATTGGAGGCAGACCGTGCACAATTTTACAGAAACAAAATTGCAAGGTTCAATGCAAAGAAAGTCCTTGAAAGAAAGTTTGAAATCGGGGAGATGGTTCTAAAAAGAAAAATGATTAAAGCTTCTTGTCCCAGGAGCAAATTGTAGGAAAATTGGGAAGGTCCGTTTGTAATTAAGGAAGTATATTCAGGAAATGCCTATCGCTTAGTCAATGAAAATGGAGAAGAATTGCCTCACCCACGGAATGGGGTCTAGCTGAAGAAATTCTACCATTAAAAATGCACAAAAAGATCACAAAATTTCAAAATTCTAAAAAAATTGAATATTCAAAAAACAACAAAAATATTTGTAAATATGTACATATTCTAATGAAAATCAGGAAAAACAATCACAAAAACACAAAATCCAACTGTCTAGTGGCTGCCATGTAACCCCTGTCTAAGTCTAGCTGCATGGTAGATTGGGTTATCATTGAAATTTAGATAAGACTTTGGTCCACTAGAGCCATAGAGATGTTTGCTTATTTTCACATGGGCCTCCACAGTCACTGTAAGATGCTTACACTTACACATTTTTCAAAATAAACCTTCTTAAAATGCGTTCGATGTCTTTAGTACACTATCAATTGCAACTACTTTTGCTTTTCTTCTCTTGACTAATCAGGACAATTGACGCCCTTAAATGATCGAGCTCAACAAACTGCGGTTTCGAGCAACCCGATAGATGTAACCCCTCAAAAGATCCTAGAATTGAAATGTAAAGGACCAAAGCACGTGAAGAGAGCAGTGTCCCCACATATGGAATGAGAAATGAAAAGCAAAAAACCCTGAAAATGTCAAAAAAAATCAAAAGGGTTCAAGCAATAACCGTGCCTGGCCATCAAAGGCCTAAGAAATCAAAAGTAAATAAAGGCATCTAGGAGGTCAAGAAAGATTCATTTTGTCACAGCTCTGCTTGTTAATGGCTTTGATCCTCTTGTGAAGTTCATCTCCCTAGTTTCTTCATTTTTTTTCTCCTCCAAGGCTTATGTGAGAGATAGTCGTCTAAAGACTGAACATCATTTTAAAAATGGTTTGTTTTCAAAAGTCATCACATGCTTACGTAAACAGAGAGGACCAAAGTGGGTGAAGAGTATTACCCATGTGTTTGGTGAATCAATTTCTTAACCATAATCTTAATGAGCATCCTCAAAATTTTGGGTTTAGGTCAATGAAGTGCGTCACCTATAGGTGCGACGGCGTCTGATTCAGGATCAGCATCTCGCGGTTGACCGTTCGGGTTCTAAGGTGTTCTTCCATCTTATATCTTCTAGGTTGTGAGCAAAGAGACACGGATCAGGTAAATCATTTGCCTCAAAAATGTTTTTGGCGAACGTGGTGGTTGGAAGCAGCTGGGAGCCTAAGCATGACATCACGATATTGTCATTAGTATGAGTTTTAGCTGGTCGAGGTCAGCTTGAGGAGTCTAGATGCCCAAATCAACCTAAATGCATGCTTAGGATACTTGGGAAGTTGAAAATGCATTTCCTTTCATCATTAAGTTAGGCTAAGAATGGGCAGTCACCAGGTAGTCAGAACCAAAACATTTCCCTACTTATTAAAACAATCGCATCTGCATGTCGCATTGCATGTCTCGTTTGTTAATACTTACCAACATTTGCATGTTTGCTTGTCGCATCATTTTCATTACATTTTCTCTTCTTATGGTTAGTAGGACATGGCCCCTTAACCCTATGCGAAGGCTAGGGAAAAGGTAGTTGGTCTTTTTGGGCAAGGGGCCAAAAACAGATGCTACTAACCGTTTTCCCCTCCATGTTGTGCATACAGGAAGAACATGCATGAATGAAGGGAAGAAGACTGAAATGCTCAAAAGTCAACAGTGAAATATAGTGTGAAATATAAGTACATACATCATGAGCAGGGGCATGCCCCTATGATAAATATCAGTCCTTCTTCTCACCCTCAACCTCTTCATCCCATCCCTTATGAGAGGGGTGCCTCATCTAACTCTCTGCATCATCCCCTCGTGTGCGGTGCTGGCCAGACAATGGCAGCCTAGAACTCGAGGATCCAGTGGGATGATAAGACCACCATACATCATCGGCAAATAGAGAGTCAAGGTCTCTAAAGGCTGAACTCCTGACTGGTGCTATCCCGGCTGATGGAGCTGAAGTTGGTGGGTGAGCCCCTGGGCTCTAGGCACTAGACCTGGCACCCCGATCTCTTCCTTTCTTCATCGTCCGGTCCCATAAGGTTCTATACTTCAACTCCATCTATTTCACCCCCGTCTGAGCCTTCGTGAGTTCTCGTTGAAGGCCAGTTATCATCCCCTCCCAGTACACATTGGGGTGGGACCCTCCTATTGTTTCTGCTTGTGTCACTCTCTCCTCAGCACAGAGCACTTGCTCCCAGATGGTATTCTCCATCCCCTCCGCCTGGATCGCCCTCTCGAGTGTTGGCTAGGGCAGCCTTGATCTTCTAGTGCTGCAAGAAACACAGAAAGTAAGGCACAAACTTAATTAGTAAAGGAGCAACATTTGGACAACGGTACTCACCTGCTGCACCAGATCGGCCTCCCGAGTCTTGGCCCGACAAATGCATCGCACAGACGGCCCTCCCAATCTGTCGGGGCCTCTTGCCCCAGTGATGAGGATCTTGGGCTAGGATCCCCTCACCATCCTTAGCTAGCCAGCCTTCCCCTTTGCTCCACAAATACAAAGAAAATAAAAGGACATTCCACCTAACGTCCTACAAAATTCAAAATTCAAACATCACTCACCAGTTCCTAAATTTGTCTATGTAGATCAACAATCTCGAGAATCAGGCCGGTATTTTGGTTCTTCAGCACTTGCATGGCCTCAGTCTCCGGCATCTATTAAAACATAATCAGGGTCTAGTTAGAAAAGAGAAGTAGGAGAAAGTGAGTGAAGTGAAGGGCCCGGGTGACTCACATGTTGAACATCAAGATACAGGCGATCCTCGTATCGCCTAACATAGTCATCCAGGTATGCTCGACTGTCCCGCAAAGTCTTAGCCTCTCTCATGGCATCGCCTGTACAATGACATACCCTCATCTCCTCTCGCCTTATTGCCCGCGAATCCTGAGCAAACCCAGTCTATCGGCGGCGCGCATGGTTCATGGCGGGAAAATCCGGCAACACCAGTAGAGGTTGATGCCACCCCTAGGTGAGGAAAGACATCCGGACTTATAGAGAGTCAAAGATGTTCATGCATAACAGGGGCACTTCTCGATGGAATTATGGAAGGCCTTATTGTACCCAGGGTTGACTTCCAACATCCTCTCTGTTAGTCTAAGGTGGCCTACAAGCCAATATGACTTTGTAATCTCATTCGATTTATTATTACAATGACATAATATTCATTGTGTGTAAATCGTATTAATTATCGTCTCATAATGAAATCCGTGAATATGTGCGATAGTGATCAGATTATGATGAGATCATACTAGTGAGATTGATCACTTAAACACACATATTCTTAATCGTTCCTAGTCGGAGGATATCTGAGAAGGACATCGGATATCCGGTTAGACTAGCACAGATTACTCCGGCTTATAAGATGAGGGTGACTGATCTCATAGTCACTTGTGTGGAGACACTAAGGCGAATCTGTAGGTGCTCATTAGAGAATGAGTTCACTGAACTGATCCGACTTAATCGCTAGATGGTACTGTACCTCACTATCAACTAGCTTGATTCTATTGTCGCAGTTGCATGGATAGTCTTCAGACCTGAGACACCAAGGACACCTTGTCGGTGGACTTCTATGTTTTGACCTTGGTTTATGAATCTCTAACCACGGGATTCTAAACATCCAAGGATCGGGTACAGCGGAATACCGTCGAAGGGAATTGTGTGTCAATAAGGAATCATTCACTCTCGGTACGATGAGAGAGAATGCTCTAGAAAGGATGCACGAAAGTCCCTGGCCAGGGCGGATGATAATATAGGGAAATGAGTTTTTCGATATTCATCAGCTGCATTCAATCCAAGTGAGTCGACCGGTTAGGATTTGACAGTACGCCATACCCTGAGTTGACTCGAGAGCATTGTACGAGTGAAGGATTATATCCACGCGGTAACTATCGGCGGAAAGGTTCCAAGAGTAGGTTATTTAACCCCGATACCTTCTGGGTTCACGCAGTGTTGCTTGATACCCAACGTGCTCGGGGGCCCGAGCGAATTCGATGTGCGAGATCAATTCGATTGATTAATTAATTAATAAAGAGTTATTAATTGATTAATAAAGCCAGTGAGGAGTCACTCGGCTTATTGGACTATTAACCAGACTGGTTATTGGGCCTAGAGGGTCATACGCAAATGATTCTCAAGGCGATGGATAAATAAATAGATTTTATATAAACCAGGGGTTTTATGGAAAACCACACGGTTAATATAAAATGTAGCAAACGGGCTGAGCAGGCCAAGCTACTGCTAACCCTAGCCGCCCCCTCCTCTCTTCCTCTTTGTCTCTGGCGCCCCAGGTCGGATCCAGATACCTGGTTCTGCTTCGCCGCTTCTCCGACTCCCGTTGAACGGGAAATCGTCTGTACGTTGCGGCAATCGGCGGAGGTTTCATGGCTACGAAGAACGAGGAACGTGAGGATTTCCGTGGCGAGGAAGATCGCGTGGACTCCGCTAGAGGCCGGGTGCTTGCGCGGCTTGCGGTGTCACACCGACGGAACTGAACGGTTGTAGATTCGAATCCGCACACGGTAAGTCCTGATAATCTGATTATCGGGATTTTTATTTTTCGAAATGGAAATTGGATCTCCGTTTTTACTTTTATTTCCGCTGCGCGGGAGATCCAGAGAAACCCAAGAACCAAACAGTGGTATTAGAGCCAGGTTCCACTGTTTCTCGTCCCGTTTCGATCTCCGATTTAATATTTCCATATATTATTCCATGCTCAAATTCGAATTTTTGCTGGATTAGTGTTCATATGATGAACAAAAGTTAATTAGATTAATTTTTATTCTGTAAAATTCGAAATTATTTTTTGGGGTTTTGGTGTTCTTCGTGAGACGAAGAACTACGTTGTTCGGGCGACTTCCAATGGCCTCCCAAGTGTTGGGAAGGATGGCCGGCATCCCGGGTTATTGGGGTAGAGTCGTCGGTCTACCTAGGCTTTGCAGCCAGCACCGGAGATGCGGCTTAAGGTGGCCGGGAATCCTCTTCCTCTCCACGTTTTTGAAAGGAATTAGAAAAACCAGTTTTCTTTAGAGGGCTCGGCCATGGCATATTTTGGTGCCCGGGTAGGTTGTTTGGCCATCACAGATAATCCCAGTTTTTTGGTGGAGATGGTGGCATCATTGCTGGTGTCGGGGTGGCCAGAGGAAGCCCCCTTTTTCTTCCTTTCCTCCCACAGGTTTGTGAAACCTGAAAACCAGAAATTTTGGGGGTTTTTGGGGCTCGGCGGCAAAGATGCAACTGGACGGCGCCGTGAGACCGGCCGCCGGAGGGGCGCCGCCGTCAGGCCCCTACCTCAACTTCCCCACGGCCGTCGGCCACCTGTTATTAGGGTTAGGGCGTTGGGCGTTTGGGAGGAAGGAGGAACTGTCAGATCTCTCGGTCCTGACCCGGTCGAATCGAGCGGAGCGCAAACGGTCTGGGGAGGGCCCGGGTCCGAACCCCTGGCCTTGCCAAGGCTCGAGCCTGGCCGAGCCAGGGGATCGAGCCAATTGCCATGTGGCTGAGCCTTGACATTTTTTTAAACCCCAACACCAAACCCCTAATTAGCCCATTTAAAATTAAAATAAAATTTGAATTTAATTTTAAAATTCAAAATTATTTTTGAAATTTAATTTTATTATTCATTTTTATTTATTTGGGAAATATGATTATAAAATCATTTAACTTAACAAAATGTTGTTAATTGATTAAGTTTATTATTAATTTAAGTGTTAAATTAATACTTAATTTTAAATTGACTAATTTAAGTGTTAAATTAGTGTCTAATAGTTAATATTGAATTAATTGTTAATTTAAGTGTTAACTTGACAATTAATTTTAACTAACTAATCTAATTGGTTTAATTAGAAGTTATTAATTTACATTGATGTTAATTGATAGTTTAAGAGTTAAATTAATGATTAACATTAATAAACTGATCTAAAAGTTAGATTAGTTTTAAATAATTAATTTGTGTTAATTACTAGTTTAAGAGTTAAATTAGTTATTAACATTAATTAATTAATTAGTCTAAGAGTTAGATTAATAGTTAATAACTAATTAAAGTTGATTATTAATTTAAGTGTTAAATTAATGATTAATTTTATTCTACTGATTAAGAGTTAGATTAGTAATTAATTATTAATACTCTAATAGTTAGATTATTAATATTAATTAATCTAAATGTTAGATTGTTTAATTATTAGAAATGTTCTAATTGCATGGAATAATATGGAATTATTAATTTGGAGTATGTGTACATGTGATGTATGTTTAATGCTTTTAAATTTTGATTTAATTTCATGTTAAGTTAATAAAATGAGTATTTCAAAATTCAAATGCCAATTTTTATTGGAACCTATGCTTTCTGAAAGCCAAAGTTATTTATTTTGAAAAACTCTTTTATTTTAGCCATGTGATGCGCTTGTCAAGTGTGGATTGTTTAAACACATCGTGGTCATAGATATGCACCTTTAATTATTCATGTGATGAATGATTGTGTGGATCGTAGATGTTTGAATGATATTATTTATTAATTGTTAATAAATAGAGGTCTGCGTACCTCTCTCTCACTCCTCATACCCCAATGTAATTATACCTCCCTCTCTCTTGTACTCGTCATAAGGCTTTCTTGTGTTTAGATGTAAATTCTAGAATTTAATGTAATCTGATCGAGGCAACCGAGGAAGGAGCGAGGACGATCTACAGCTATAACCAGGAAGGCGAATCGATGGAGATCCTTTGCCTTTATGTTTGCAAGATTATATGATGTAAAAGTTATGTTAGAGTGTGTGTGCATTTGACTATTGGCTCAAGTCAAACCTACTGTGCTATCCATGACCACACTAATGACATGTATGAGATGCATTATTTTCTTTTGATTATGAATCTAAGCAGGTGTAGTATTTAGTAAATATATACGATATATTTGTATATACTATCACCTCGGGGAGACCAAGATAAAAGTTATCTAAATATCTTCTCTAAACTATAAGCTATAACATAAGTAGTTTAGAACTTACCGTGTGGTCCACCATCGTTATAGTCATTGGATTCGAATCACTTTAGACAGGTTTGTTGTATTACCACAAGGCCTGTTTAATTGTGAGGAGAGACTGTGGCTATGGCATTAGATGACTATTTGATCGGAGTAGAAGAACCATGTAACTTTGTTGTGCTATCTACAAGGGCTGCATGCAAATTTATGCTCATCTCGTAACAATGGTTAGCTTAGACCAGAATTAGTGGCTGGTTGTGCTATCCACAAGGCCATTAAATCTTTGAGGACCGAAGCTATGATCGGATATTGCAAGGAGTTGCAAGTCCCATAAGATGGGTGCTCTTTGATTGTTTTACAACTTTCTTTTGCAATCCACAAGGTTGTAGAGCAAGTCATTGAGATTATGATCTCCACTAGGAGACTGTCGGCGTCTTCCGTTCTGTATAGCTGAGGATTATACAGTCCGTCGAAAATTAGTGGGAGTTAAAACTTGAACAAAACATCATGTCTTGTTTTATGTTTAATAATTCAACATCTACTAAAATAGAACTTATCTCCTGTAGGGAAATATGTCCTTGAATAATCCACTCTGTGACATACTTGATGCCAAACTATTGACTAGCCTGGACTACTCGGATTGGTTCAGAAACCTGAAGAACGTCTTCAGATCTGAACACATTGACTATGTCCTAGGAGCTGATCCTTCTGCTGAACCGGCATTGGATGCCCTTGACGCAGAGATGATAACTAACAATAAAAGATCGAAGGACAAAGGCAAAGAAATAGTAAAAGGTGACTACTTCTACTATAAGTATAATGGTCACTGGGAGAGGAACTACAATGAGTCCTCAATGATAAAACTCATGGAAAGGTGAAGCTGTCTGAAATTTCAGATATCTATATGATAGATATCAACTTGTCAGTTAGAGATTCCACATCCTGGGTATTAGATACCGGATGTGCTTCTCATATCTGCCATGATGTGCAGATGCTGACAAGCAAGCGCAAGCTAAAAAAAGGCGAGGTGGAATTGATGCTAGAAACGACACAAAAGTTGCGGCGATTACTGTTGGGACAACAAACTTCAGGCTTCCATCATGAGACGTCTTATCATTGGAAGATTGTTATTCTGTTCCTAACATAATAAAGAACATCATATCAATATCTTGTTTGGACAAGATAGGATATAAGTTGTCTATTGAGAATAGAAGTTGTTCGATTTATTATGGTAATAAATCAATAGCTTCGGCATCTTTAGTCAACATATTATATCTTTTAGATGTTTCTTGTTATAATCTTCATATTAATAATGCTTTTAAGAATGGTATCTTTTCTCAGCTGACCCCTCCATATACACCACAGATGAATGATGTATCAGAAAGGAGGAATCGCACCATGTTGGACATGGTGCGATCCATGATGAGTTTTTCGGGATTACCAGTGTCCCTTTAGTGGTATGCTCTAGAGTCAGCAGCATACCTACTAAACATAGTACCCAGCAAGTCTGTGACTTGTACTCCATATGAGATATGGAAAGACAAGAAACCAAAGAATTTAAACATGTTAAAGTCTGGGGTTGTCCTGCTCATGTAAAGAGTGTTAGTATTAGATGGTCTCAAAGCCAATTCGATACTATATACTTATTCAGATTATTAATAAATGGCAATAATTCATTGTGTGTAATTAATTCGATCTGTGTTTATCGTATCACGATGAAGTCCATGAACATGTGCAATAGTCTTTGGATTATGATGAGATCATAATTACGGGACCGAAGACTTATAAACACATGTTCTTAATTGTTCCTAGTCATAGGATGTTTGAGATAGGACATCGAACATCCAGATAGACTAGTATAGGTTACTTCAGCTCATATGATGAGGGTGACTGATCCCATAAGTCACTTGTGTGGAGACACTATGCTGAACCTATAGGTGCTCATTGGTTAATGAGTTCACTGAACTGATCCGACTATGAATCGCTAGATGGTAATCACCTCATTGTTAACCAGCTCGATTCATTTGTCACGGTTGCGTGGATGATCATTGGACCTGAGACTCCAAAGATATCTTGTTGGTAGGTTTCTGAGCTTTGACATTGACGAACGAATCCCTAACCATGGGTTATCAATAAGTCAAGCGATCGGGTTCAAGGAAATGCCCTCGAAGGTAATTGTGTGTTCAATACGGGATCATCCGCTCTCGGTAGTTTGAGAGAGAATGTTCCGGGAATGATGCGCTTAAAGTCCCTGGCCAGGGCGGACTCTGTAATCGATAAGGAGTTATCGGATTCAGATTAGCGGCATCTGATTCAAGTGAATCGACCAAATAGGGTTTAACAGTAAACCATGCCCTAGGTCGATTCGAGAACATTACACGGATGAAGAATTATATCCGCGCGCTAACCGATGACAGAAAGGTTCCAATAGAGGGTTGCGATAACCCCAGTGGCATCCAGGATCATGCGATGTTGCTTGGCATCCAACGTGATCAGCAGTCCATCCGAATTTATTGTGGGACATTAAATTCGGCTGATTAATTGAATATAAGGATATTAATTAATTCAGTGGGTCAGTAAAGGGTTACTGGACTTAATGGGCTATTAACTAGACTGGTATTTGGGCCTAGAGGGTCACACGCACATGGTTTTCAAGTCGATGGATAATCCGACAGGATTTTGGATAAGTCTGGGTTTTTATGAAAAACCGCAAACTGACTTATTATAAAAGAACGGATTCTACGTCCGGGGCCAGCAACCCTGACCTATCCGTCATTCATTCTTTCTCCCTTTCTCTCTCTTCTGGGCGTGCGGTTCCCAACTGCTCCACCTTCCGTCTGACGAGGATTCCGAATCCGCATGTCGCGGCGGATTATGCGCAGCCAGACGGGATCTACGAACGCCGCAGCGAGCGAGGAAGATCCATCGCGAGGAGAACCGCGTGGATACCGCTAGAGGTCGGGCATCTGCGCGACTTGCGGCATCGCTCCGACGGAACCGGAAAACGAATGCGGATTCGAATCCGCGCAAGGTAAATTCGATTTACACGGGTTTTATTTCTAGGATCGAAACGGGACAGATCCGATCCCGAATATTTTGTGCCGCTGCGTTTTAGGATCGGATCCCGACACAGCGATCCCAACAGTCGTATCAGAGCCAGGTTCCACTGTGTTTTCGCCGTTTCGGTCTCCATATTGATGTGTTTATAATTGATTCCATGTGTCGTTTAATTTTGATTACATGTGTTGTGATCATGGGATGATCACAATGAATTTACTGTAAATTACTGTGATTAAAATTGGATTTAATTTGGGTTATTTTGTGTTGTTCGTTTGACGAAGAACGGCTTGCGTCGGCATGTTTACGGGCACCCCAAAGGTTGGGGATGGCTCGCCGGCGTGAGGATTTCCTCCCATGGGATCATTGATAGTTAGATGTATCTAAGATCGGCGTTTTTGGGGATAGATGGAACCCCTTTATCTTCCAAAATAACATTGAAAACCCATGGAAACTGCAGGTTCGGTTTGCAGTTGAAACAGAGGAAAAAGGGGGCCGTCCGGTGACCTTGGAGGCCACCGGAGTCGTCGCCGGCGTCCCTGGCCGCCGGCCAGGGGCTCACGGCGCCGAGGGCCCGCCGGCCAACGCCTGCTGGGCAGGTGATCGGCGGCGGGGCCGCCGCCTCCCGCACCCCCCTGCGCAGCTAGGGTTACCTAGCTGCGTTAGGTGGGAGGGGTTACCTAGCTGCATCAGGTGGGAGGGGAGGGGCACCTGGGCCGGCCCGGGCCCTAGGCCGACCCAGCCCGGCGCCCGACCCGGGCCAGTCCCGCCCATGGGGCAGGACTAGGCCCAGTCTGGGCACCGGCCTGGGCCGGTCCAGGGGCCGGACCGGGCCCGATTCAGCTGCTTCTTTTTATTTTTTTTATTAACCCAATTAAATTCCTATTAAATTGATTATTGGCCCCTAAATTACAGAAATTTTATTAAAATTTTAAAATTTCATTTTAATCTGTATGATCAATTTTATAGGTCAATAATCAAATATTTTAAATAGGAATTAGCTATTTAACAAATGTTGTTAATTTGCTTTTAATCTAAGTGTTAGATTATCTTGACATTAAAGAGAATTAATTTAATTGTTAAATTAAATTTTTAATGTCTATAAAATTAACTAGCTGGAATGTTATAAATGCGTCTATTTGGAGTTAACGTGCATTTATTTTGATGTGCATTAGTTTGCTTATTTGAATTAGATTTAATTAGCATGGTTAGACTTATTGAAATTTTTTCAAAAAATTCCAAATCCAAATTTTGTTTGGTCCCTGGTTTTATGAAACCTGAAATTATTATTATTTTCGAAAATTTTATTTAGCCATTTGATGTGCATATCATGTGTGGTTTGTTTAACTAAAACACATGGTGGTCATGGACGAGCATTAATTGTGGATGTGGAATGTGATTGTGTGGTTTATTGTTTATTAATAAATAGAGGTCTGCGAACCTCTCCCTCTCATATTCCCATGTACTTCTACCTTCCTCCTTAATGTAATCGCCATAAGGCTTCCTCATTTAAATTATCATGTAATTGAGAATTACGATGTAATTTGATCGAGGCGGCTGTGCGCGGAACGAAGATGATCCACAACTGCCGACCAGATGAAAATGAAGAAGTTCATTGAATCCATGGGTTTGCAGACTCATGATATAAGTTGTTATATTGTGTATGTGTGTGCGTTTGACTGTCTGGCTCAAGTCAAACAGCAGTGCCGTCCATGACCACACTAATGACATGTATGTGATGCGTGTGCTTAATATTTGCTAGGTTATTAGTATTTATAATATATTCGATATATTTAATACTATCACCTAGGATGAGACCAAACTAAATAAGTAAAACCTTCGTTACAAACTCTAAGCCGTAGCGCGAGTCATTGAGAATGCACCGCGTGACTCTCCATCAATATGATCAATAGAACTTAATTCAATCATGGCAAATACTATGTGTTTACCCGAAGTCTGTCATTGTTTGTTGAGAGGACTGTTGATCATGGCATTAGATGCCTTTGGATAAGAGTAGAGGAACGATATAGTTATCCACGTGTTTACCCGAGAACTATATTTCTATTTTACTATGTCACGTATTGATGGTAAAGTTTAGACTGGGGATAATGGTCTACTGTGTTTACCCGGGACCATTAAACTTGGGAGCCGAAATATGATCGGATATTGTAAGGAGTTGCAATTATCATGAGATGATTGCTCTGAGATAGCGGTATGATACTACGTGTTTACCCGAGGTCATACTGTGATGCTTGGAGATTCTGATCCCCACTAGGAGACAGTCGGTGTCTCCCGTTCTGTATATCTGAAGGTTATACAGTCCGTCATAAATTAGTGGGAGTAAAACTAGATAATAAAAGACCATATCTTGTTTTAGTTAATCTGAATATCTGCTAATTATCAATTGACTATCTCCTGTAGGCGAGAATGTCGCATCATAACCCGTTGCGAGGCATACTTGATGCCAACCGTTTGACAGACACCAATTACTCAGACTTGCTCAGAAACCTGAAGATAGTCCTCAGGTCTTAGCAGATTGCCTACGTCTTGGATAATGAACCTCCTGCTAAATCAGCATTAGATGCTCCAGAGGAGGAAATGATAGCGTATGAAAAATGGAAGGAGGATTCTACCATGGCCCAATGCTACATGTTAGCCTCTATGAGCAATGAGTTGCAGAGGCAACATGAAGAGATGGATGCTAGATCCATCATGCTCCATTTGATGGAGCTATTTGGTGAGCAGAGCAGAATCGAACGATATGAGATATCGAAGAATCTGTTCAAGGCTCAGATGGCAGAGGGAACTTCGGTACAAAATCACGTGCTGAAGATGATTGAGTGGGTAGAGAGGCTGGATGCTCTTGGGATTACACTTCCCAAGGAGATGCACATAGTCCTCGTGTTGTCTTCACTTCCACCGTCATATGCTCAGTTCATTGTTAATTTTAACATGAACAAGATCCAGGCCACCTTAGTTGAACTACTGAACATGTTAAAAATTGTTGAGGGGAACCTTGTGAAGGATAAACCCCAAGTCCTAATGGTTGGTAAGACCAACAGAAAAAGACTTGCAATCCAAGCTTTTCGAAAGAATAAGAACAAGGTTCAGAGAAAGGCAAATGTTACCAAGAAAGACACAGGTAAAAGTACTGAGAATGGTGATTGCTTCTACTGTCACCAGAAAGGGCATTGGAAGATGAATTGCAAAGAATACCTCAAGGACAAGGCTCAAGGAACTGTGAAGCAGCACGACGCTTCAGGTATCTATATGATAGATGTAAACTTGTCAATTAGAGATTGTACATCATGGGTATTAAATACTGGATGTGTATCTCATATCTGCAATTCTGTGCAGGCACTGACAAGAAGGCGTAAGCTGAGGACCAGTAAGGTGGAGCTGAGGCTAGGTAACGGCGCAAGAGTTGCGGCGATCACTGTGGGGACAGTGAAGCACAAGCTACCATCTGGAGACACATTTTTATTAGATGAATGTTATTATGTACCTAGCATAATAAGGAACATCATTTCTATTTCATGTTTAGATAGAATTGGATACAATTTACATTTTGGGAACAATAGTTGTTCAATTTATTTCGGAAATAAATTAATAGCTTCTGCTATATTGTCCAATGGATTGTATCTATTGAATGTGTCTCATGATAATTTACATATCGGTTCTTCAATTAAAAGAAGTATGAAATGAACAAAGCCTACTTGTGGCATTGTAGGCTTGGACACATTGGTGAAAACAGACTCCAAAGGATGCATAAAGATGGATATTTGGATCCATTTGATTATGAATCATATGCAACCTGTGAGTCATGTTTAATGGGTAAAATGACTAAGTCTCCATTTAGTGGAACTGGAGAACGAGCTAAAGACATATTAGAACTCATACATTCAGATGTATGTGGTCCTATGTCAACCCAAGCCATTGGTGGTTTTTCATACTTTATTACATTCACTGATGATTACTCAAGGTATGGATATATATACTTATTGAAGTATAAATCTGAAGCCTTTGAGAAATTCAGAGAATTTAAGAATGAAGTAGAAAAACAAACAGGAAAGAGTATAAAAACCATCCGATCTGATCGGGGTGGTGAATACTTGAGTACAGAGTTCATTAAATACTTAAAGGATAATGGTATCCTTTCTCAGCTTACACCTCCTTATACACCTCAGATGAATGGTGTATCAGAATGGAGAAATCGCACATTAATGGAAATGGTGCGATCCATGATGAGTATGTCCAAATTACCAGTGTCCTTATGGGGATATGCACTTAGTTCGGCTATGTATATCCTGAATAAGGTACCCAGCAAATCTGTTGAGACCACTCCATATGAGATATGGAATGGAAGGAAACCAAACCTTAAACATGTTAAAGTATGGGGGTGTCCTGCTCATGTTAAAAGACATGACGCAGATAAGCTGGAATCCAGAACTGACAAATGCAGATTTGTGGGATATCCAAAGGAAACTTATGGATATTACTTTTATCATCATGGTGAACAAAAGGTGTTTGTGGCCAGGAGAGCTGTCTTTCTGGAAGAAGATTATATTCTCCAGAAGGACAGTGGGAATAAAGTAATACTGGAAGAAATTCCAGACCCACAAACTGGCAATGGTTCATCAGATGAACTGTCAGTTTCTGAACCTGTTCAAAATGATACACAGGAACCTCGTAGGTCTGAAAGAGTACCTAAACCACCAGAAAGATATGTGGGACATATTAATTTGGATGGTTCATGGATACTTTATAATGAGGATGATGATCCTAAGACTTACCAGGAGGCCATTGAAAGTCCAGAGGCCAGGAAATGGTAGGAAGCCATGAATTCTGAAATACAGTCTATGTACATCAACCAAGTTTGGAACTTGGTGGATTTACCCGATGGTATAGTACCTATCGGCTGCAAATGGATCTTTAAAAGAAAGATCGGTGCGGATGGACGTATTGAGACTTATAAAGCAAGATTAGTGGCGAAAGGCTATCGTCAAAGACAAGGTGTTGACTATGACGAAACCTTTTCACCCGTTACTATGATTAAGTCTATCAGAATTCTTCTCGCCATTGTTGCCTACCATGATTATGAAATCTGGCAGATGGATGTGAAGACTGCCTTCCTCAATGGAAACCTTGAGGAGGAGGTGTATATGATGCAACCAGAAGGATTCACATCCAAAGAATCTCCAGACATGGTGTGCAAGTTGCAAAGGTCCATTTATGGACTGAAGCAAGCCTCCCGAAGCTGGAACATAAGATTTGATGAGGCGATCAAATCTTATGGCTTCATTAAGAATGAAGATGAGCCCTGTGTATACAAGAAAAACAGTGGGAGCGCAATCACATTTCTGGTTCTTTACGTTGACGACATCCTACCCATTGGGAATGATGTAGGAATGATGTCATCAGTAAAGATATGGCTGTCAAAGAACTTCTCCATGAAGGATTTGGGAGAAGCATCTTACGTATTGGGAATACGGATCTATAGAGATAGATCAAAGAAGATGCTAGTTTTAACCCAATCCATGTACATAGAAACCATTGTCAAAAGGTTTAGCATGGAAAATTTCAAGAGAGATCTCATACCGATGAGACATGGAATTTCACTTTCTAAAGGTTAGTCTCCAAAGACACCTGAAGAGAGGGTTGTGATGGATAAAGTCCCCTATGCTTCTGCCATAGGGTCCATCATGTATGCCATGCTATGTACCAGACCTGATGTAGCATATGCTCTAAGTGTTACGAGCAGACATCAGGCAGATCCAGGTGATGAACACTGGAAGGCTGTGAAATGCATCCTTAAGTACTTGAGAAGGACTAAGGATCTATTTCTAGTCTATGGAGGAGGAGACTTAAAGCTGCAAGGATACACTGACTCGAGTTTTCAGTTTGATCCTGACGACAGCAAGTCAACATCAGGTTTTGTTTTCACACTCAACGGGGGAGCAGTGAGCTGGAAAAGTTCCAAGCAGGAAACCACTGCTGATTCGACAACGGAAGCCATGTATATTGCTGCTACTGAAGCCGCCAAGGAAGCTGTATGGATGAAGAAATTCATCGACGATCTTGGTGTGGTGGAAAGCATATCTGGTCCCGTCCCACTGTTGTGTGACAACAATGGGGCGATTGCTCAAGCGAAAGAGTCGAGGTCTCATCAGAAGTCGAAGCACATTCTGCGGCGCTTTCATCTGATCAGAGAGATTATAGCTCGAGGAGATGTCGTGGTGGAAAGAGTTCCCTCAGCCGACAACATAGCAGATCCACTTACAAATCCTTTGTCTCAAAATGTTTTTGAGCGTCACTTAGAGAATATGGGTATTCTGTATAAAAGTGATTGGCTTTAGTCCAAGTGGGAGATTGTTAGTATTAGATGGTCTCAAAGCCAATCCGATACTATATACTTATTCAGATTATTAATAAATGGCAATAATTCATTGTGTGTAATTAATTCGATCTGTGTTTATCGTATCACGATGAAGTCCATGAACATGTGCAATAGTCTTTGGATTATGATGAGATCATAATTACGGGACCGAAGACTTATAAACACATGTTCTTAATTGTTCCTAGTCATAGGATGTTTGAGATAGGACATCGAACATCCGGATAGACTAGTATAGGTTACTTCAGCTCATATGATGAGGGTGACTGATCCCATAAGTCACTTGTGTGGAGACACTATGCTGAACCTATAGGTGCTCATTGGTTAATGAGTTCACTGAAGTGATCCGACTATGAATCGCTAGATGGTAATCACCTCACTGTTAACCAGCTCGATTCATTTGTCACGGTTGCATGGATGATCATTGGACCTGAGACTCCAAAGATATCTTGTTGGTAGGTTTCTGAGCTTTGACATTGACGAACGAATCCCTAACCATGGGTTATCAATAAGTCAAGCGATCGGGTTCAAGGAAATGCCCTCGAAGGTAATTGTGTGTTCAATACGGGATCATCCGCTCTCGGTAGTTTGAGAGAGAATGTTCCGGGAATGATGCGCTTAAAGTCCCAGGCCAAGGCGGACTCTGTAATCGATAAGGAGTTATCGGATTCAGATTAACGGCATCTGATTCAAGTGAATCGACCAAATAGGGTTTAATAGTAAACCATGCCCTAGGTCGATTCGGGAACATTACACGGATGAAGGATTATATCCGCGCGCTAACCAATGACAAAAAGGTTTCAATAGAGGGTTGCGATAACCCCAGTGGCATCCAGGATCACGCGATGTTGCTTGGCATCCAACGTGATCGGCAGTCCATCCGAATTTATTGTGGGACATTAAATTCGGCTGATTAATTGAATATAAGGATATTAATTAATTCAGTGGGTCAGTAAAGGGTTACTGGACTTAATGGGCTATTAATTGGACTGGTATTTAGGCCTAGAGGGTCACATGCAAATGGTTTTCAAGTCGATGGATAATCCGACAGGATTTCGGATAAGTCTGGGTTTTTATGAAAAATCGCAAACTGACTTATTATAAAAGAACGGATTCTATGTCCGGGGCCAGCAACCCTGACCTAGCCGTCATTCGTTCTTTCTCCCTTTCTCTCTCTTCTGGGCGTGCGGTTCCCTACTGCTCCACCTTCCGTCCGACGGGGATTCCGAATCCGCATGTCGCGGCGGATTACGCGCAGCCAGACGAGATCTACGAACGCCGCAGCGAGCGAGGAAGCGAGGACGATCCATCGCGAGGAGAACCGCGTGGATACCGCTAGAGGTCGGGCATCTGCGCGACTTGCGGCATCGCCCCGACGGAACCGGAAAACGGACGCGGATTCGAATCCGCGCAAGGTAAATTCGATTTACACCGGTTTTATTTCTAGGATCGAAACGGGACAGATCCGATCCCGAATATTTTGTTCCGCTGCGTTTTAGGATCGGATCCCGACACAGCGATCCCAACAAAGAGGCATGATCCAAACAAGCTGGAATGACGAACTGATAAATGTAGGTTTGTGGGATATCCAAAGGAAACCTTTGGATATTACGTTTACCATCCTGGTAATTAAAAGGTGTTTGTCGCCAAGAAAGCTTTGTTCCTAAAAGAGGAATACCTTCTCCAAGAGGACAGTAGGAGTAAAATAATACTGGAAGAGGTTTCAGATCCCCAAATAGCTGCATTATCATCAGATGAGATATCAGTTCCTGAATTTGTTCAGGTACACACATATAAGCGGCGTAGATCTGGTAGATTACGTAGACTATCCGAACGATATGTCGGACATATTGCTGAAGGTAAGTCTAAGATAGAATATAATGAGGATGATGATCCTAAAACCTACCAGGAGGCCGAAGAAGGCCCAGAAGCCGGGAAATGGCGAGAAGCCATGAACTCAGAAATCCAGTCCATGTACACCAACCAAGTTTGGAACTTGGAGGACTTGCCCGAGGGTATCGTACCCATCGGATGCAAGTGGATCTTTAAGAGAAAGATCGGTGCTGATGGACGGATCGATACTTATAAGGCAAGGTTGGTGGCAAAGGGATGTCGTCAAAGGCAATGAATTGACTATGACGAGACTTTCTCACCAGTTGCCATAATAAAGTCGATCCGAGTTCTACTCGCCATAACTGCACACTACGATTACGAGATCTAGCAGATGGATGTGAAAACTGCCTTCCTCAATGGTAACCTTGAGGTAGAGGTATATATGATACAACCATAAGGTTTCACATCTAAAGAATCTCCAGATAAAGTGTGCGAGCTTCAGAGGTCCATTTATGGACTGAAGCTGGCTTCTGGAGCTGGAACATAAGCTTTGACGAGGCTGTCAATTCTTATGACTTCATTAAGAATGAAGATGAGCCTTGTGTGTACAAGAAGACCAGTAGGAGTGTAGTCACCTTCCTAGTTCTTTACGTAAATGACATACTACTCACTGGGAATGATGTAGCCATGATGTCATCGATAAAGATCTGGCTGTCGAAAAACTTCTCCATGAAGGATTTGGGAGAAGCATCCTATGTATTGGGAATACATATCTATTGAGATAGATCAAAGATGATGCTTGGAATGACCCAATCCTTGCATATAGATACCATAGTCAAAAGATTTGGCATGGAAAATTCCAAGAGAGGTCTCATACCGATGAGACATGGAATTAATCTATCAAAGAAGCAGTCTCCTAAGACTGCTGATGAGAGGGCATTCATGGACAGAGTACCCTATGCCTCTGCTATAGGATCTATCATGTATGCCATGCTATGTACACGGCCTGATGTTGCATTTGCTCTAAGTGTTATGAGCAGATTTCAGGCTGATTCAAGCAAAAAGAACTGGAAGGCTATGAAATGTATCCTTAAGTGCTTAAAAAGAACTGAGGATATGTTTCTGGTCTATGGAGGAGGTGACTTGAAATTGCGAGACTTTACTTACTTGAGTTTCTAGTCAGATCCAGATGATAGCAAGTCTACATCTGGATTTGTGTTTACTTTGAACGGAGGCGCAATGTGCTGGAAGAGTTTCAAGCAAGCAACCACTGTAGATTCGACGACAGAAGCTGAGTACATTGCTGCAGTTGAAGCCACCAAAGAAGCAGTGTGGTTGAAGAAATTCATCACCAACCTTGGCATAGTTCCCAGCATCTCTGAACCTGTTCTGCTGTTGTGTGACAACAATGGAGCCATTGCGTAAGCGAAAGAGCCGCGGTCTCATCAGAAATCATAGCATATTCTAAGGTGCTTTCATCTTATCAGAGAAATCATATCCAGAGGAGATGTATTGGTAGAAAGAGTTCCATCTGTCGACAACGTAGCTGATCCACTGACAAAGCCGCTAGCTCAAATTGTGTTTGAGCGTCACCTAGAGTCTATAGGCTTACAGTATAAAGGTGATTGGCTTTAGTCCTAGTGGTAGATTGTTAGTCTTAGGTGGCCTACAAGCCAATATGACTATGTAATCTCGTTCGATTTATTAATATAATAGCATACTATTCATTGTGTGTAAATCATATTAATTATTGTCTCATAATGAAGTCCATGAATATGTGCGATAGTGATCAGATTATGATGAGATCATACTAGTGAGACTGATCACTTAAACACACATATTCTTAATCGTTTCTAGTTGGAGGATAACTGAGAAGGACATCAGATATCTGGTTAGACTAGTACAGATTACTCCCGCTCATATGATGAGGGTGACTGATCTCATAGTCACTTGTGTGGAGATACTAAGGCAAATATGTAGGTGCTCATTAGAGAATGAGTTCACTGAACTAATCGGACTGAATCGCTGGATGCTACTATACCTCACTGTCAACCAGCTTGATTCTATTGTCGCAGTTGCGTGGATAGTCCTCGAACCAGAGACACCAAGGACACCTTGTCGGTGGACTTTTGTACTTTGACCTTGGTCTATGAATCTCTAACCACGGGATTCTAAACAGCTAAGGATCGGATACAGCGAAATACCGTTGAAGGGAATTGAGTGTCAATAAGGAATTATTCGCTCTCAGTACGACAAGAGAGAATGCTCTAAGAAGGATGCGTGAAAGTCCCTGGCCAGGGTGGACGATAGTATCGGGAAAGGAGTTTTTCGATATTCATCAGCGGCATTCAGTCCAAGTGAGTCGACCGGTTAGGGTTTGACAGTACGCCATACCCTGAGTTGACTCGAGAGCAATGTACGAATGAAGGATTATATCCACACGGTAACTGTTAGCGGAAAGGTTCCAAGAGTGGGTTACTTAACCCCGATACCTTCCGGATTCACGTGGTGTTGCTTGGCACCCAACGTGATCGGAGGCCTGATCGAATTTGATGTGCGACATCAATTTGACTAATTAATTAATTAATAAAGAGTTATTAATTGATTAATAAAGCCAGTAAGAAGTCACTCGGCTTATTGGGCTATTAACCAGATTGGTTATTGGGCCTAGAGGGTCACACGCAAATGATTCTTAACGCGATGGATAAATAAGTGGGTTTTATATAAACCGAAGATTTTTATGAAAAACCGTGCGGTTAATATAAAATGTAGCGAACGGGCTGAGCAGGCCAAGCTACTGCTAACCCTAGCCGCCCCCTCCTTTCTTCATCGCTGTCTCTGGCATCCCAGGTCAGATCTGGATACCTGGATCTGCTCCGCCGATTCTCTGACGCCCGTTCGACGGGAAATTGTCTGCGCGTTGCGGCGATCGGCGGAGGTTTCGTGGCTGCGATGAACGAGGAACGTGAGGATTTATGTCGCGAGGAGGATTGCGTGGACTCTACTAGAGGCTGGGCACTTGCGCGGCTTGCGATGTCGTACCGACGGAACCGAACGGTTGAGGATTCGAATCCGCACATGGTAAGTTCTGATAATCCAATTATAAAGATTTCAATTTTCGAAATGGGAATCGGATATCCATTTTTACTTTTATTTCCACTGCGCGGAAGATCCGGAGAAACCCGAGAGCCCAACACTCTCTACATAAGGCATCCATTTGACCTGGTCAAGCACAAAGTTAGATTTATCATCAACAGGGGCACATTAAGAAAGATAAAAGCTTGTTATGAGTCACTCACCATATGGGGAGGGAAGGAATCAATTTGGCCACAGATTTCCTCCAGGCGGCAGGAAATAGAGCGAGGGTGTTTGGTTACTTTCTTCTGTCTTATGGGGAAAACGGGTGTAACTCCAAATTTACAAAGAAAAAATACAATCTTCTGTCTTATATGAATAATGAAAAAAAAAATCAGAAAAAGTCCACATAAAAAGGGAAGTCCTCTCTTAAATCGAGTCGAAGCCAAGGTATTCGGCTTGGCGTTCTATTGTGAGAATGACCATATCTTCCACACCGGCGTCGACTCGAAACAAGCTTTTTTGCCTCTTATTTTCTTGCAATATGTCATTAAAAACTGATGATTATTGATTATTTACATTTTGTTGATGTGTGTTATTACAGTTGTAGGAAATTCGAAGCAAATAGGATTGAAGATGTAGGAGGCTAATAACTTTGGGCATATAGACTCGGAATTCCTCTTTAAACAAAATAATGAGGAGTCTATATTCTCCAAGTTTTTCAATTGGCCAATAAATCCCTCCTGTTTGCATTTAGATTAAAAATTTATTTTTCAATTTTTAAACCAGTATGCGTTGCATAAGCATCATCCACAAGAAAATCCATTCCCACCCTGGGGCCAATGACTGTGATTTGTCATTCTGCTTACCCCATTGATGATTTGTGATTCTGGCGAGTGTTTGCTTGCTAGCTTTTTGAATTGTAAGACTTTATCCTTTCCTAATCCTCGTGATTGAGATTCTCTCACTTAGCGATCATGTGATACGCTAGGACATCGTGCGCCTGTTGTGTTGAGACTTTTTCAAGTCACACCCCTTCATCATCCTTGCTTAAGATCCCCTTAGGCTAGACTGCCATGCATCCTAGTGCGCCAAGGCCTCGCGGTTCTAGCATTCGGGGGTCCTACGGATTGTGATTCTCCCATTGTGATTCACCTAAGGGGCATTTGTAAACACTCAATTTTGGACACTCTTTTGGTCATAAAACCCACATCATCATCATAATTCGTCACATTTTCCCCATCTAATTCAGCCCATTCAATAACCAGGCCCATTAACCAAATCTCCTCCCACCTCTCGTGGAAGGCAGACTTTGTTGCCTTCCACCACTCGCAGAAGGCCAACTTTATTGCCTTCCACCACTCGCGGAAGGCCAACTTTGTTACCTTCCACCACCCGCAGAAGGCCAACTTTGTTGCCTTCCACCACCCGCAGAAGGCCAACTTTGTTGCCTTCCATAAAAGTGGAAGGTAAAATTGTTGGCCGTCCATCCACCCACTATCACCTTGACCTCGTCTTCCCATGTTCTCCTCCACTTATGACCCTCACCCCCCACTACTCCGACCACTCCCCACTCTGACGACTGCCGCAGCCACGATTCCCTGCCCCTGACTATTTCCTACTGGCACTTGAGGATTAACGGGGATTTATTCCCGTGGCTTTCCCTATTTTCTCCTCTCCTATATATACCCTCTAAGTCCTCTTGGAAAGGGAGTTGGAAAGCTTAGGTTAGAGGGTTGGAGGGTTGGAGGTTGGCAAATTGGTGTTGCGGGTAGCAAGTCGGGAGTACTAGAGAGACAGAGGAAGACCAGGGAAGGAGTCTTTCCTACATGGGCTTGTTCATCTAACTCTTACCATCATTTTTTTTATGTTTTACTGCATTCTCCTTTTCACTACATCTCATAGTCCCCTTTTTACTATAACCCATTTATCTTTTCACTATGACACACACGTACACTTCATTGCATACATCCTAGGATGACTTAGCACCCACTTTAACAGAGGTTCCCTTAAAAAAAATGGGAGGTGGGTGGCCACAGTGCATGGTCACCTTACCTCTCCAACACCCACTCAGTACGTCCCCTTTCAATTTTAGTTTGCTGATTCTAATCGCATGGATAGATTCTACACACTGCAGTTCTAATCGGGTTACTTCCTCTCTTTGTTTGTTTTTTCTTTTCAGGGGCTCTTACCACCTTTTTGCACGTAGACTACTGAGCTCTCTCCCTTTGGCTACCCGGAGGCAGAGAAGAGGAATCCACGACCTCTTGCTCCAACAAGATGCGATCCACTTGCTTCATCCTGCGGAGCATAGGGACCTCACGGTAATGCTCCTAGCGATCACACACTAACCCCTTACCGCCCGTGTTGTACGATAGACGGAGGCTCCCGTGGAAAGGGGATCATCCTAAGTGTCCACAACAGGATTCATTTATTGCATATGATTCACAAGATGCATGCTTTGAACTTTGTCCTCATCTGTATGACCATAATGGGGATTCACACTGTGTCTTTTTTGCCTCAAGGGACTTGTGTATTTCATCCCATGACCTATTATATCTAGAATCTATGAACTATTGATTGATTACTAAATCAATTATTTTATTTCTTAAACAAATGGAGCAACAGTTGTTCCTTACTAAGACAATGGATAACTAACCTTATCTTAGTAAGATTTTGAGATTATGTTCTTAACGATAAAGATAACAAAATAACAATTATCAAGTTCCGTTAAATCTTCTGAGGGTATCCTGAGGTTTGCTATCTCTACAGTAACAAATGTAACTTTTGCATTGTTCATAAGCCTTAGGGCAACCTCTTCATCTCTCAATTTCCTTTCGCTTGTCTTGTTCTTCATATCATTGCAGATTTGAGGACCACATCTAGTATCTCAGACTAGAGATGCAATTTCTTTAATGGACAATTAAAAATCAATTAAGAATACTCGAAACTTCTCTAACTTTTACCTTCCTATTGTTTGCCTCTTGCAGGATCCTTACTGTATGTGCTTAGAATGACCGTGTGATTAACATGAAATATCTATGTTGTTTAGTGTAAACTAACCTATTAAAAATAGCAACTAAAGTACAGTGATCGCCATAAACTTTTAACTTAAAAAAAGTTTCAAAAGAGATATAATCGCCTACCTTTCAAACGCGGAAGATTGAGTCCTTGGTTCCCCTTCCTCAGCCGGCTGAAGAAAGAGAGCCCTTTCTTTGCTTCTTTGTTCTTACTGTGGAATTTGAGGTTGAGGATCGTCCAGAAGTTATGCTTTGATTTCCCCCTTTTTGATCTCTTGTTGTTGTTGAGTGCAGAAGAGACAGAAACAGAATAAAGAAGAATGATAATGAGAATTTAAGTAGAAGCAGTATCTAAACTAATCATGATGTTAAGCATATTTAAAACAGCAAACTCACTTGTTTAATGGCTTTGAAACCCCTTTAGTCAAGTAGGTTTTAAAAGATTATGCTGTGGTGTGTGTTTGCATGAAGTGAATATGAAGAATGAAACTAATGAAGATGAAAAATGATTGCAGTAATGAAAAACTTATGCTCAATCGGTTGAAGCTTTGAAAGGATGAAGATCTTGAAAGGGACGCCGACTTCTGGGAATGGCAGCGCTCCGGCGTTACGACGTTGCTTCAATCTTCAACTCGCTATAACGCTATGCCTCAACTCAATTCAATTCTCTTCTCTTCCTTTTTTTCTCTTCAACATGCAGGGTATTTATAGGCATTTCTTGCGTTCGAGATTAACATAGAAAAATCTCGAATTTATCCATCTTAACCGACAGATAAATACTAATTAATTCATCTTTATCTGTAATTATCTAAAACGCGTCCACCTTGGCTGACGCCTTTCAGATTAATTAAGATAAGGATAAACATCCGGGAAACCTTATCTTTATCTTTATTAGGTAAAACGCGTCCATCTATGTAGACATCTTTTAGACTAATTAAGATAAGGATAAACATCCGGAGGGGAAGTTAAAATCACTTAGAAAACTTAAAACGCGTCGACCTTTACAGACGCCTTTTAGTTAATTAATCAATTAATTAAAATTCAAATTTAATCGTTAAAACAGGAATAAACTCTAAATGGCGTCCACGTGGGTCGACGTCTTTTAGAATTCTTCATATTTTAACTCAAATTTGAGCTAAAATCAATTCAATTGATTAACTTAAACACATCTGTTAAACCCGACACTTAAAAAGATTAATAAAAATTAATTAGTGATTAATTATCAGACCATTCTGTGGCATTATTGTATGATATGAAATTTACTCGAAATGACGTCAAAATTAGCGTGTCTACAGCTGCCTCACCTTGGCATCGTCTTTGCAAGGGAGTGAAATGGAATGGAATGTACTGAAAAGGTGATGCCAAGGTGTGATGAGACACGCTCTTAACATCACATGATTAGAATTTTTCTCAAAATCATCAATGAAGATAGCTCAATGAAATCAATGGAATCAATCCTGTCTGGATGAAGTAGACAAGGAAATAAAATAAGGTCGATCAACCTCCTCGGAGTGGGAAGTACCCCAGGTCGTAGACACTGTAGGTTTCATCATGGGGAGCGTTTGCCAGCCAATGTGGACGTGCTGCAGCCATGATGGATCTTAAAAGAAAACAAGAAATATTGGATAAAGAATCCAATCAAGGATAGAATTCCAAGGATATCTTCAAGCGAACCTCAAAGATAATCAAGATACTCAATTCGGAATGGAATATTTCATATCATGTTGGATTATTTGATTTAATAGTCTGAAACTTAATCAATAATTAATTCTTATCACAATGATTTCAAAGTCCTACATGATGCATGCTGGGCTAAAAGAAAAATATAAAGTCAAATAAAATACAAATTAATCAAGGATAATATTGTTAAATTGTCATTAATGAGTCAAGATACCAATTCTTGTAATTCAGTGCTAAGCCGAAGCTCGTTTATCCACGCACTGTTTTACAAAAGTGGAACCATCGTCCTCACTAATTAACGATCCAACGGCCTATCCGTACGATTAAGAATCCTCTGGAATTATCACTGTTTTTGTTGAAGGGGAACTCAAATCCCAGTTTCATCAAAACCACAAGGTCCTTGATATGATCTAATAAATACTTAACATATAGTAATGCAAATGATTTACATGAAATAATACAAGGGTAGAGATAACCGTCTTTTTAGCCACGGTCGGGACTTGAATTCCACAATGGGATTTTCTTGACATTTCCAGCTTTGCTCAGGCTTTCTTGAATTTCTTGATTGTCTTGAACTAACAAAATCTTCTTCTGCAGGTAGCTGAGCTCCAAGAAGCCCTTCAAAGGGCTGAAGCGGATGCCTATGCTACAGCAACTCGTGCCGAGGCTGATGCAGAACGGATCCGGGCCTTAGAGGAGCAGGTGGCCCGACTTTCGGTTGGAGATCTTGCGCGCCTCCAGACTCGCCTGGAGGTCATCAACGAGGAGCGGGAGCGGGAGCGGCAGGAGCGGCAGAGGATGGATACTGAGATATCCGCTCTTCGGGTCCAGCTTGGCATCGCAGAGCACGAGCGCCGGAGTGTGGAGGAGAGGTACAGGCGTGCCCGACAGCGTGCGCAGGAGTGCGGTTTGACGAGCGCTTTTACCGCCAGTGCTGCCGTGTCTTCTGGCCAGGCGGGGCCGAGCACGATGGGGCCACCTCCACCTCCTAGCCGAGGACCAACTCCAGACGCACCTGACGAGGCCCAGAGCCAGTTAGATGAGGGCGGAGGGGAGAGCCAGCCTTGAGGGCTTATGTACTTCTTTTCTTTCCATGTATCATGTACAAAACACTTTTGATGATATAGATGAAACTTTTGGGCTTCAATCTCGTGTTCCTGTGCTTATCTTGCATCCTGCACAACACTTAACAAACAGGTTAAGTATCTACTTAGGCTTAGCCCCTTGCCTGACCAAACAAATGGTCAATCAATCTTTTCCTCGAATAAATAGTCAAGGGGCATAGCCTTTATTAACAAAGGTAATAAGAATAATCAGACTTAAGCAAAATGCAACATGCAAGCAAACATATGCTCACTGAAAAATAAAAGGAGTGAAACACATTAAATGCAACAAGCAAATGCTAATTGAAATATTTTTTGTGATTTTGAAATATTCATTTTGTTTGGGGTTTTGAAGTATGTATTTTAGATTTTGAAAAATGTACATTTTTTTTGAATTTTTGACATATATCCTTTTTTTTTGAATTTTTGACTATGCAATTTTTTTTTGAATTTTGACATATACATTTTTTTTGAATTTTGGCATATACATTTTTTTTGAATTTTGACATATGCAATTTTTTTGAATTTTGACTATGCAAATTTTTCGAATTTTGACATATACATTTTTTTTTGAATTTTGACATATACATTTTTTGAATTTTTTTTTTTGACTAAAAGACCAGTATGGTACTTAGATCAAAAGATCATATTCATTTATTAACTTAATTTCCAAATTGTTCTTTAACAACTTAACTTAAAACCCATCGTGTTTGAACTTGTGTTTCCATTCGTGATCCCATTTGATGATTTGACCCTTAGTCAATCTAAGCCATTCCTTAAGCTTGAAGTACACCTCTTTAGAAAGAAAAGAAGAATAGATTTAGAAAGCCCATGAGAAGGTTCCGGAGACTTAAAAAGATGTCCCTTTCCAACCCTAATATCTGTTAGGGTTCGGTCATTTTCTTTCCGGAGTATTTATCGACCTTGCGTTCCCTTTTGTTTCATTTCATGGCCTTTGTGACGTTTGTAGTGTATTGGCCTTTTGATTTTGAATTTGGCTTTTTGCCTTGCTTTTTTTTTTTTCATTCTTTTCTTTCTTTGCTTTGCTTTGGAACGGATCTCCCCCATTTTTTTTATGACGGCCTCCTACTAAGATGGCGGGTATTCTTGGTAGTCTATTCTAAGCCTCGTTCCGACATCATGGGCCGAGTGTAAAATAGAATTTTTCTTTAAAATGAATGATTTGTACTTTACACTCTTAGTCAAGCTTTTGATATTCTTAAGGACTTGGCATCTCTTGTTACTCACGAATCAAACGTGTCAGTGTGTGCAGTAATGAATTTGAAGTTAAATCATTCAGACTAACAAAGAAATTTGAGTTTATAAATTTTCTGATTCCACTGGTCTTTGTACCATACTGATCGACTCTTTATCCTAAGGGTAGTATTTCTTAAGATGTAAACCATTCCAGGGATGATTTAGCTCTTCTCCTTCTGCATTAACAAGACGATAAGCATTACCAAGAAAAGCGTGTGATACAACATAAGGTCCTTCCCAATTGGGTTGGAGCTTAGAACGCGGACCACCAGGTTTTACAAAAATTCTTTTAACGACCATTTCACCGACTTTGAACTTTCGTTCAATGACTTTCTTTTGATAAAAACGTGCTAATCTGTTTTGATAGGCTTTTGCATGATTAGCAGCTGACCACCTTTTCTCGTCTAAAAGTTCCAATTGAGCAAGGAGTGCTGAACGATGTTCATCAATGGAGAATTCCTTGTTCAATTGTACTCTTAATGACGGTATAAGGATCTCATATGGAACTACCGCCTCCATTCCAAATGTTAAGGAATAAGGAGTTTGCCCAGTGGGCGTGCGGATTGAAGTTCGGTAGGCCCATAGAGCCTCAACCAATTTTTCTGGCCAATCTGCGAATTTGTTAGATTTACACGTCTTTTTGATAATTTTTATCAAAGTCTTATTAGTTGCCTCTGCTTGGCCATTGCCTTGCGGATAATAAGGAGATGAATGATGCAATGCAATTTTATACCTGTTGCAGAGGTCCTTCAATTCCTGTGACACGAACTGCGGTCCGTTGTCGGTGACGATGGTACTTGGAATTCCGAATCTTGTGATGATGTTCTTCATGATGAATTTGCAGACGGTTGATGCTTTGATCTCCACGTATGCTTCAGCTTCTGCCCACTTGGTGAAGTATTCCGTTGCCGTGAGAATGAAAGATTTTTACTTGATGCCGGAATCTGAGTTACCAAGAGGTCCAATAATGTCGAAAGCCCACATGGAGAAAGGCCATGGGGAAGAAACAGGATGGAGTGAAGATGCAGGAGAATGAATTTTGTCGGCGTGAACCTGACACTTAGCACACCTACGGACATATCCTACACAATCTTCTTCCATGGTTGGCCAATAAAATCCTTGTCTAAGGATCTTCTTTGCTAGCATCTGTCCATTGACATGCCCACCACAAACTCCACTATGAGCTCCTTCCATAACCTTCCAAAGCTCATCTTCGTCTAAACATCTCAGAAGAACTCCATCAAAACCTCTTTTGTACAGTGCTCCCCCAACTAAGGTGTATCGTTGAGCAACTCTCCTGATAGCTCTTTTTTCCTCAGTTGTAGCTTCTTCAGGATACGATTGATCTTCATAATATTTTGCAATTTCATAATACCATGGCTTCTGTTCATCATCCATCTCTTCTAACAGCTCCATCAACATGATTTCTCTTTTCTCCACAATACTTCCATCTTTGAATTTCTTCAGCAACTTCTCCTTAGTTCTAAGAAATGAAGGATCTTTCACGGCGGGTGAAAGACGCCTATGAACTATGATTGATTCGGATTGCTTGCTGATTAGAAAATCAAGGGAAGATGCAAGTGAAGCTAGAGCGTCAGCTAAGATGTTTTGATTTCTAGGGACATGGACAAAGATCAATTTTATGAAAAGCTTTGAGTAAGCAGAAGTAAGTTCTTGATATGGCTTAAGCTTGGGATCAAGAGTTCGATACTTGGTCAGCACTTGGCGAAGAATTAATTGACTATCACCTACAATCCTGAGTTTGATGACACCATAGAAATGAGCAGCCTCGAGACCAGCAAGAAGTGCCTCGCATTCAGCTATGTTGTTGGTGACTGGAAAATCAAGCTGAAAGGCTTGTGGAATGGTGACACCTTCAGGTGATAACAGAACGATTCCGATCCCCTTTCCATGAGAATTCAGAGCTCCGTCAAAATGCAGAGTCCACATATCATCTCTGATTTGATTTACGGACATCAGTTCCTTATCTGTAAACTCTGATCGCACTGGATCAAATCGAGGAAGGGGATGATGAGCGAGATGTTCTCCTATGGCATAGCCCTTGATTGCTTTCTGTTGAATATAAATGATATCGAATTGAGATAGAAAGCTTTGCCATCGCGCTAACCTATCAGTAAGAACAGATTTCTCCAGAAGGAACTTGATCGGATTCATCCTAGCGATGAGGTGGACTTCATGGGCCAGAAAATAATGCTTCAATTTCTGAACAACCCAAACTAATGCTGCACATTTTTTCTCCATCGCCGTATATCTCTGTTCAGCGGGGTTGAGAAGTTTGGAGAGATAGTAGGCTGCCCTCTCTTTTCCTTTTTCATCTTCTTGTACTAGGACAGCCCCCACTGCATCATCCAGGACAGAAATATAAAGTATCAATGGTTTGCCTGGAGATGGTGGTCTCAAAACAGGAGGACTTGCCAAATAGTCCTTTAATCCATCAAATGCCTCCTGACACTTATCGTCCCAATTGAATTTGACTCCTGGCTTGGTAAGCTCGTAGAACGGCTTACACCTTTGTGAGTGCTGGGAGACAAAACGGCGAATAAATTGTAACCTCCCGATTAATCCTCTTAACTCTTTCAAGTTTTTGGGAGGTGGCATTTCTCTGATAGCCTTCGCCTTATTGGGATCGATCTCAATTCCCCGTTTGCTGACAATGAATCCAAGCAATTTTCCTGAAGATACCCCGAATACACATTTCTTGGGGTTCATCTTCAACTGATACTCTCTTCATCTCTCTAATACCCTTGCCAAAACTTTGGCGTGCTCAGCCTTCGTTTTAGACTTAACCAATAAGTCATCTACATACACTTCCAGATCTATATGCATCATGTCATGAAATATTGCCATCATAGCCCTTTGATAAGTGGCTCCAGATTTCTTCAATCCAAATGGCATGACGACATAACAATATGTTCCCCAAGGTGTAGTGAATGAAGTCTTCTCTTGATCCTCTTCTGCCAGCTTAATCTGGTTGTATCCTGAAAATCCATCCATAAACGATAATGTCTCGTAGCCAGCAGTGTTATCGATGAGTACATCAATATGAGGCAATGGAAAATCATCTTTAGGACATGCCCGGTTCAGATCGCGGAAGTCAATGCAAATTCTGACCTTCCCGTCCTTTTTCATAACCGGGACTATATTGGCCACACATTGTGGATAAAGGACAACTCTAATGAATTTGGCTTTGTGTAATTTGTCGACCTCTTCCTTCATCTTTAGAGCCATTTGTGGGTGGAATCGCCTTAATTTCTGCTTGACCGGAGTAGCTCCATCTTTTAATGTTAACCTGTGTTCAACTAAAGATGAGTCTAACCCCGGCATATCCTCATAACTCCAGACGAAAGTGTCCTTATAATCCTTAAGCACTTGTACCATTGCCTTCTCATCCTCTGTAGAAAGATTTTTACTGACGAGGACAACCTTAGGTTCGTCTTCAGTCCCTAAGTTTATTTCTTTGGTGGGCTCTTCTACGGCAGCTGAAGGTTCATCAAATCTCTTCACTCCACTGGCATATGCCTCAGCTGCGTCCTCATCATCTTCCTCATCTTCAACAATGGGGTCCTTTTCATGCACTAACTCATATACCCCGTACCCATCATTGACTGACTCACTATCTGTACAATCTTCTGGCATCTGAATTGGATCTTCTAAAAGCTGAGGGATTAAAGAGCAAAAGGAACATTTATCAGCCAAATCCTGGAGGTATCTTTCTGGAATTTGTCTACCCTTAGGCTTCCTAGACTTCCTAACCTGACTAGACTGCCTAATTTCACTATTATAACCTAACGAAGATGAAGCAGGATGAAAATCCTGGGATACAAGTGGAAATACAGGGGAATCCTCCCGTGGGGAGGGACAGAGTAGATCTAGGAGAGAATCTTGACCGACGGACCCGCGCGATGGGGTGTAATCGGACAAGTAAGATGTTTCCTCGATAATGATCTGGGAAGAATTTGTTGCCAAATTGGCGTTTTTTTTTGGACAATGAAAGAATTAAACATAAAACAGGAATGAATACAAATGGGAGGAGAATCAGACGGAGGAAGTGGCACCAAGACCAGAGGATTAGGGGGATCATATAGTAATATGTCCCAGATCAGATTATACAACCTCTCTAGATCAAGAGGAGGTTGTGGTATAATGTCCCGCGGGGACAGAGTAATCATGACGGGCGGAGCCCGTGGAATATCTTCAATTATGACCCGCGACCAAGTCGGGGTCAAGAGTAGTGTGCGAAATAGAGTATGGAGCATGAAGACATGTGAAGGATATGTCCCCCTCCAGAGCAGATCTGTTGTATAACCAGCTTCATAGGGGTCATCTGGCTCCCCTTCATCAGTTTGTTCGGACAGCAGTATCCGCTTATCAAAGATTGCGCCAGGGCTCTCAATTAGCTCGTCAATCTGCGGTGGCCACTTGAGTTCTGCAGGATCCAGGAATAGTCTGTTCAGTGCTATGTATAGGTCCCTCAGGTCGAACCACCTGTACCATTCGCATTCAGGGTCATGGAATTTTCTCCTCTTCATAGGCCGCAGAGCCTCCAAGGATTGGTACGTAAGTAATTCGGAACAATGTCTGGCCAAATCCCTCCCATATATGTCATGGAAGTCAAAACAGGAAGTAATGACCACCGTGTTGTCGTGACTAAGTATGGGCCCTTTCACAAAATGTGTATATAGAGTCCATGTTAAGGGATCTCGGCCTTCTTTCAGTGGTGTGGACATTGTTTCCAAGATGTTAAGGGATCTCGGCATTTATGGAAGGGTCGATTTCTAGAATATGAAATTCGACCTCTACATGACTTACTGGACCTAACTCCACCTTTAAATAAACCATTCCCAGAGGGGAACGGGTAGAATTGTCATATGCCGTAACTGAGATGGGGCTAGGCAGCCATTTCTCCTTGAGCACACCGCATAGCTCCAGGGTCTTCGGAGGTAAAACGTTAATTGAAGCCCCTGTATCAACCAGGCATGCATCCACGGCCTTTTTGCAGATATTGACCGTGATGCTCAGAGCCATGCTTTTGGCGACTGGCGGTGCTAGTTCCGATGTGTGGAATGTAATTGAGGGCTGATCCCCCTGAGGAACTAGTAGTGCTGCAATTTTCTCTACCGGCACGTCTTCGTTAACCATCACCTTCTGTAGGTATTCCATTAAGGCTTCTTGGTGAATCTTGGACCTTTTAATCAATTCAAGTACAGTGATCCGTGCCGGTGTTCTGTCCAGATGTTTCAACAAGTCGTATTGAGTGCCTGGTGCACTCTCTTCATTATGGGCTTCCTCAGTCGGCTGTGATGGGCCGTCTCTGACTGTGGACTGAGGAAAGACCTTGTTGAAAATCCTTCCACTCCGGAGCGCATGTTCCTCGACCGTGGAGGATCCGGGTGACACCTTGAGTACCGCAGAGTCGGGTGGCGTTAGCGGTGCGGAGGGTTGATGCGTAGGTGGTGGCGTTGGGTTAGGTGGTGATGGCGCGGTGCGGATTAAAGGCCTAGAGGGTTGAATGGTAGATGGGTGAGTGGTTGGCGAAGTGGGGAATGGTACGCGTAATAGCGGTCTGGATGGTTGGGGCATATCTGGGTAGGTGGTAGTGGTAATGGGTGAAGTAGGAAATGGTACGCGTAGTAATGGCCTAGATGGTAAAAGGGGCGCGTTATTGGTTTGCGGAGGGGTATATGATGGAGGCGTAGGAGTGCGGGGCGCAATGGGTCTAAGGAAGGTGGGTAGTGGTAGTGGGTTGTTGGGTGAGGGCGAGTGATATGTGGGTGTGGGTAGAGGGGTAATGGTAACGAGTTGTGGTCTGGGTATGTGGATGGTGCGGCGTGGTGGTTGTTCTGCGGTATTCTGAATGTGACCCGTTGAATAAAGAGAGGAAGAGTCCTCTATCCTTCATTGTTGCCCACGACCAGCCTCAGACTGGCTGTTCGTTAGAATGGGAGCAACCTGGTTCTGGTTCTGGTGCTCCGGAAGTGGATTCTGCACTATGCCCATGTTGGGTGGTGCTGCTGCTTGTGCCGGTGGTCTCACTTGCTACTACTGTTGCTGCTGTTGCGGTCTCCTCGCCTTCAGGGCTGTTATGTATTTTTTCATTTCCTCCCAGTCTATGCCGCCCTGCTCGTTGAGATCATGAATATAATCTCTGAATTGGAAGCAGGTGTCAATGGTATGCCCAGGTTGCCTATGGAAGTAGCAATATCTGGACGTATCGGCATTTTGAGGCCAGACGGCCTTTTCCCTTGGCAAAACTAAGGCATTAGCCGCCATTAAAGCACTGAAGATATCGGCCAAGGATTCTGGGAGAGCCGGATATTCTGCCCTCTTCGGGCCTGGAGGTCTCCTCTGCTGGTTGTAGTCACCAGGAGGAGGGACATTGTGGTACGCCGGCGGTGCGCGCGGCTGGTACTGTGGTTGTTGCTGGTTCTGATACTGCTGCTGCTGGGGTTGCTGGTACTGCTGTTGCCGTTGCGGCTGATGCTGTAGCTGTTGCTGGTTCTGATTCTGATTCGGCTGCTGGGGCCGTTGATACTGTTGTTGGTACTGGGGGTTCTGCTGCTGTCTGTACCCTTGCTGCTGTGGCCTCTGGTACTGCTGCTGACTCCTCACGAACTGGGGCGAGTTATTGTTCATGGTACTCACTTGCTCATGAGAGAGCGTGCCCTCGGTAGTCGGACCTGTGCTGGAAGAGTTTGGCACTGCAGGCTTCCGAGGCGGAGGCCTGCTAGGTCTATGAGGATCAAAGACACTAGAGAATGTAGCGTCCTTGAAAGCATTCTGGCAGTACCGTGCTCTTTCATAGAGCTCTGCCATGTTAGTCAAATTGTTCAAGGAGAGGACGAGTTTGAACTGGGGGGTGGCATTGGAAATCAACATTTTCACTTGTTCGGACTCGGACAAGTGATCCTTCACCTTTTCAGCCAGACCCCGCCACCTGTCAGCAAAACTGACAAACTCCTCATCAGGTTTCATCTTTTCTGCAATGAGGTCCGTGATAGACAAGGAGGGTGCAACTCTGTCCTGGTATCGTTGAATAAATTTGCGTGAAACGATACCGTAATCCTCTACTTCTGAGGGTTCCAGGGAAAAGAACCACTCGAGGGCTGGTCCCTCTAGAGATCTCCTGAACAAGAAGGCCAACGACCTCTTGTCGTTCTGCCAGAAAGAGGATTCATACATGAACTCCTTCAGATGTGTGAAGGGGTTACCAGTACCGTTGTACTTTCGGTACACTGGCATCTCAGAGGGTGGCAGATGGAATACTGGCAGACTCGGTAGACTGATCTCTAGCACAGCTTTGACCCCCATCATTTTCTGGAGGTTATTAAATTGCTCATCCATACGCTCCATTTTGGCCAGCAGCGTTTGTGTGGTCAGATCTGCTTGGGGAGGAGGGGGAGGAGGAGGTACTTGGTAGACCTGCTGCCTAGAGTACGTTGGGCAGGGTGGATAATAGAGGGGAGGTCCGGCAGAGCTTCCGCCATGCCCGAGGGCATTTTGATAAGCAGGCGTTTGCGGTCTAGCCGGTTGCCTAGATGATGAAAGCTGCGGCCCAGCTGGCCGAGAAGTGATATGAAGGCCCTCCACGGCCTGATGGATATAAGGAGGAGGAAAAGAAGGTTGCTGAGGAACAGCAGGGGGAGCCACAGGGTTCGGCTCGGCAGGCTGCATGGGTGCCTTCCCCTTCAAAATAGATTGGATCGCCTCGAACTGCTGAGGGTCCAGTCGGGAGGCAAGAACTCCCAGAGCATTAATGAGATCCGTAGGATCAGAGGATGAGGGATCATTCTGATTCATGTCCCCCTCAAGATCAGGGTTAGGGATCGCATATTCATGCGGAAGAGGATCAGGATATTGATCACGTGGAGGCAAAAGAGGTGTCCGAACATTCCCATCTAGACGATATGGAATGGGGATAGAACTACGGGAAGCATCAGCATCTCTCCCACTCTCATAGTTGTATTCAGAATCCCGAGGGGCATTAGCATCTCCCTCGTAATTAACCATGGCGTCTGGAGCCACACTCAAGTCCCTACCTGATCGTAGCAACATGATGTTAGATTCCCTTTTCAAAGATTTAATCAAATAAGTTGTACAGAGATTAATCAAACAAGTGGATGCTTAACGTGATTTTAGGATTCCTTGTTGAGTTATTTGAATTGGATTAAACCACAATTTCGCTCGGGGAAAGGATCCTAGTTTCAGTTCAATTTCCACCGTTATTCTCTAGGGCTTTCTCTCACAACGCTTTCAGAATCTAACCAGGACTTCAATTGGTACAACCAGCCCGATGATCAAGGAGGAATACCTTGATTTTGGGGACTTATGGAGGTCTCAACGTCAACTTCTCTAGTCTGATCAAGGGACCAACCCAATCAGAGAGAGTTGCTGACGTCGAGTAATGTGTTCCTAAGAAGAGGATGGTATTAGCCTCAATGCGTATGTCCTGCGGCCTGGATGGCCTCTAATGCTTAGTAAGTAATGGGTAGCTAGTACTCAAAACACAAAAATCTGGAAACTGGAAAAAAAATTAAGAAACTGTCTGAATCGCGTCGATGGTAGTCGACGCTATTCAAACAGAACTTAATTTTCCGCAGAAGCAGATGCAGACAACAGAGAAACTGTGAAGCCTGAAAGGCGTCTAGGGGTGTTGACGCGGTTTTGAAACGCGTCAGCAATCCTGGACGCTTTTCAGTTCGCAGAAACAATTTTCCAGGAGGATTTTCTGGGTTGAATCCTCCTCAAACGAGATAAAAAAGCAGTAAACAATCGACTCATGCAAAAGTTTTAGTTCCAGATTTTAAACAGGATGATTTACTAACTAACAACTAGAAAAACAATCAATCACACATCATTTTTATCACAAAAACAGCTTTTTGAGTTAATCAAGGGGGGGGGCAAGATCTTGCCACTGGGGTGTGCACGTGGCACACGAGGGAAATTAATTAAACTAAACACTCACCAATTGGTGAGGACGTGTCCAGAGACACAAATGGTGCACCGTGGGTGCCCGATATGATGATAGCAAGAACAAAAAGAAACTAAAAGATGGCGAGACCAAGTCCCACCGTGATCGCCAAAAAAGCTGTAGGTGCTTAGAATGACCATGTGATTAACCTGAAATATCTATGTTGTTTAGTGTAAACTAACCTATTAAAAACAGCAACTAAAGTGCAGTGATCGCCAGAAACTTTTAACTTAAAAAAAGTTTCAAAAGAGATATAATCGCCTACCTTTCAAACGCGGAAGATTGAGTCCTTGGTTCCCCTTCCTCAGCCGGCTGAAGAAAGAGATCCCTTTCTTTGCTTCTTTGTTCTTGCTGTGGAATTTGAGGTTGAGGATCGTCCAGAAGTTATGCTTTGATTTCCCCCTTTTTGATCTCTTGTTGTTGTTGAGTGCAGCAGAGACAGAAACAGAATAAAGAAGAATGATGATGAGAATTTAAGTAGAAGCAGTATCTGAACTAATCATGATGTTAAGCATATTTAAAACAGCAAACTCACTTGTTTAATGGCTTTGAAACCCCTTTAGTCAAGTAGGTTTTAAAAGATTATGCTGTGGTGTGTGTTTGCATGAAGTGAATATGAAGAATGAAACTAATGAAGATGAAAAATGATTGCAGTAATGAAAAACTTATGCTCAATCGATTGAAGCTTTGAAAGGATGAAGATCTTGAAAGGGACGCCGACTTCTGGGAATGGCAGCGCTCCGGCGTTCCGACGTTGCTTCAATCTTCAACTCGCTATAACGCTATGGCTCAACTCAATTCAATTCTCTTCTCTTCTTTTTTTTCTCTTCAACATGCAGGGTATTTATAGGCATTTCTTGCGTTCGAGATTAACATAGAAAAATCTCGAATTTATCCATCTTAACCGACAGATAAATACTAATTAATTCATCTTTATCTGTAATTATCTAAAACGTGTCCACCTTGGCTGACGCCTTTCAGATTAATTAAGATAAGGATAAACATCCGGGAAAACTTATCTTTATCTTTATTAGGTAAAACGCGTCCATCTATGTAGACGTCTTTTAGACTAATTAAGATAAAGATAAACATCCGGAGGGGAAGTTAAAATCACTTAGAAAACTTAAAACGCGTCGACCTTTACAGACGCCTTTTAGTTAATTAATCAATTAATTAAAATTCAAATTTAATCGTTAAAACAGGAATGAACTCTAAATGGCGTCCACGTGGGTCGACGTCTTTTAGAATTCTTCATATTTTAACTCAAATTTGAGCTAAAATCAATTCAATTGATTAACTTAAAAACATCTGTTAAACCCGACACTTAAAAAGATTAATAAAAATTAATTAGTGATTAATTATCAGACCATTCTGTGGCATTATTGTATGATATGAAATTTACTCGAAATGACGTCAAAATTAGCGTGTCTACAGCTGCCTCACCTTGGCATCGTCTTTGCAAGGGAGTGAAATGGAATGGAATGTACTGAAAAGGTGATGCCAAGGTGTGATGAGACACGCTCTTAACATCACATGATTAGAATTTTTCTCAAAATCATCAATGAAGATAGCTCAATGAAATCAATGGAATCAATCTTGTCTGGATGAAGTAGACAAGGAAATAAAATAAGGTCGATCAACCTCCTCGGAGTGGGAAGTACCCCAGGTCGTAGACACTGTAGGTTTCATCATAGGGAGTGTTTGCCAGCCAATATGGACGTGCTGCAGCCATGATGGATCTTAAAAGAAAACAAGAAATATTGGATAAAGAATCCAATCAAGGATAGAATTCCAAGGATATCTTCAAGCGAACCTCAAAGATAATCAAGATACTCAATTCGGAATGGAATATTTCATATCATGTTGGATTATTTGATTTAATAGTCTGAAACTTAATCAATAATTAATTCTTATCACAATGATTTCAAAGTCCTACATGATGCATGCTGGGCTAAAAGAAAAATATAAAGTCAAATAAAATACAAATTAATCAAGGATAATATTGTTAAATTGTCATTAATGAGTCAAGATACCAATTCTTGTAATTCAGTGCTAAGCCGAAGCTCGTTTATCCACGCACTGTTTTACAAAAGTGGAACCTATTAAAAACAGCAACTAAAGTGCAGTGATCGCCAGAAACTTTTAATTTAAAAAAAGTTTCAAAAGAGATATAATCGCCTACCTTTCAAACGCGGAAGATTGAGTCCTTGGTTCCCCTTCCTCAGCCGGCTGAAGAAAGAGAGTCCTTTCTTTGCTTCTTTGTTCTTGCTGTGGAATTTGAGGTTGAGGATCGTCCAGAAGTTATGCTTTGATTTCCCCCTTTTTGATCTCTTGTTGTTGTTGAGTGCAGAAGAGACAGAAACAGAATAAAGAAGAATGATGATGAGAATTTAAGTAGAAGCAATATCTAAACTAATCATGATGTTAAGCATATTTAAAACAGCAAACTCACTTGTTTAATGGCTTTGAAACCCCTTTAGTCAAGTAGGTTTTAAAAGATTATGCTGTGGTGTGTGTTTGCATGAAGTGAATATGAAGAATGAAACTAATGAAGATGAAAAATGATTGCAGTAATGAAAAACTTATGCTCAATCGGTTGAAGCTTTGAAAGGATGAAGATCTTGAAAGGGACGCCGACTTCTGGGAATGGCAGCGCTCCGGCGTTACGACGTTGCTTCAATCTTCAACTCGCTATAACGCTATGGCTCAACTCAATTCAATTCTCTTCTCTTCCTTTTTTTCTCTTCAACATGCAGGGTATTTATAGGCATTTCTTGCGTTCGAGATTAACATAGAAAAATCTCGAATTTATCCATCTTAACCGACAGATAAATACTAATTAATTCATCTTTATCTGTAATTATCTAAAACGCGTCCACCTTGGCTGACGCCTTTCAGATTAATTAAGATAAGGATAAACATCCGGGAAAACTTATCTTTATCTTTATTAGGTAAAACGCGTCCATCTATGTAGACGTCTTTTAGACTAATTAAGATAAGGATAAACATCCGGAGGGGAAGTTAAAATCACTTAGGAAACTTAAAACGCGTCGACCTTTACAGACGCCTTTTAGTTAATTAATCAATTAATTAAAATTCAAATTTAATCGTTAAAACAGGAATAAACTCTAAATGGCGTCCACGTGGGTCGACGTCTTTTAGAATTCTTCATATTTTAACTCAAATTTGAGCTAAAATCAATTCAATTGATTAACTTAAACACATCTGTTAAACCCGACACTTAAAAAGATTTATAAAAATTAATTAATGATTAATTATCAGACCATTATGTGGCATTATTGTATGATATGAAATTTACTCGAAATAACGTCAAAATTAGCGTGTCTACACTTACATGTGGTAGGAAGTACTCCTCCCTTTTTCAGCTGGCAAGTCTTTATCCCTTTTAACAACTTCTTCCGCCCTTTAGGGCTTCTTCTTGTCACCTTTCTAAAAGGCATGCCATAAGTATCCATTCATATTGGTCTCACTTAGTAAGAGGTCAAAGGGTCTCTCCTTACTGACCTTATCTTTAAGCTCTAGTAAAGATTATTCATTAAGGACAAGGACTACTTCCGAGATATGAGGACATTCTTTAGAATCTTATAGCTTGTTTGAATATGTAGAGTATGTCAGCATGTTTTCATCCAATATGTCATGTATCTAAGTACTTGACGACAATTTAAACTTTTAGAGAAAATAAAGTGATTCAGAAGATAGTTCTTATTAACTAATATATAATCTTTTAACTTAAATTAACTTTTGCTATTTTTCCACTAATTGTATAAACCTCAGATATGTAGAACGGGAGATGTCGACGGTTCCCCAATGGCGATCAGAATCTCACTGACTCATAATGTGGTCTTAGGTATGGGCACAACAAGCCACACCATGATCAGAGCGTAGCCAACTCTTGGCACTTGTAAGCCAAAACCACTAATTCCGACTTAAGTGTTACCATCATTACTCAATAGGCATAGGCTAAGATGCAACCCTTGCAGGTAACACAACAAGGCTACATCTTTACTCTACCTTGTTTACAGTCATCATCATGCCATAGTTTTAGTCTGTCATCAGATATCATAGGTCTTGTAGATAGCACAATAAATCTACTTCAATCTAAGTCTAGTCCAAAAACTATAATGATAGAAGACTATGCGGTGCGTTCTCAACGACTGTGCTACGGCTTAAATTAAAGAATAGGAGTTTTTTATTTACTTTCATCTTGATTTCATCCTATGTGATAGTAAATAAATATATCATACCTATTTTTAGATATCTAATAGATAATTAAAATTTAATTCAAAATAAAAAACTGAATCATGCATCAATCATATATGTTTATTATGTGGTCATGAACAACACTGTGATTTGATTGGAGCCAAATAGTCAATCACCATCTAATTAATATAATAACTTATATTAATCAAACTAAGCAATCACATAGGCTAGGATCACATCTCCACGACCTTTCTAGTTTCTCTTGTAGATCATTCTCGCTCCTCCTTTGCCATTGTGATAAATTACAATAATTGAATTTTATATAAATTATCAAATATACATGAATGTAATAGAAACCCTTATGGTTGAATAGAATTGAGGAGGGGGGTAGAAATACATTGTAATGGTAGAGAGAGAAGGAGGCACACAGGCCCCAATAATTAACAGTTCATTCAACCTCATACACATTCCACATCCACAATCACATCATATCATTACATGATATAATAAACTAAGAGCATGTCTATGACCATCACAAATTTTAACCATTTAATCATATTTTTACGCATCACATGAAAGGTAAAATTTTGAAAATAAAATATTTTTTCTCGAAACATGAATTCCAATTAACATTGGATATTTGAGTGTTCAAAAATCTTATTTTCTAAGCATACTTTTAAATCTAAATTAAAAGTATTAAAATTACATCAACATGTGTACACAAAACTAAAATTAATTTCTAGAAAGGTTCCATGCGAAATTTAGAACATTTCTAAATGATGTATAATTTCATTAAACGAATGTTGTTAGTGAAATCTAATTATATCCAAGTGTTAGATCAAAGCCTACCCTATTTTCCTAATTAGAGTTGTTAAGAAATTAAATAACCAGGCTTTGATACTACTATAAGGACCGAGGCAGGACGATGAAGAACATAGCGGAAAGAAAGAAGAAAATAAATCTCGCCCATTTCCAATCCATTTTGGACGAAAACAAACAAAAATGTAGTGATCAAACCTCACCTTGCACGGAATTGAAATCGCGATCGTCTCAATTCTATTGAGGCGATATCGTTAGCTATGCAAGCACCCAATGTCCAGCGGTATCCATGCGATCCTCACTTGATGGCTCATTCTCGTTTCCTCATTCTATTTGACACGTTTGCTGAGTTCTCTTCACCGTGGCTAAGCACAAGGTGTCCGGTTCAATGATCGACGGGAAGTGGATGTGTGCGACGAGTGCGTACAGGGCATCGAGAAGAGAGAGAGAGGGGGGGCGGCTAGGTCAGAGAGAAGCCTGGAGCTTGGCCCAGAGCTTTCTCTCTGCACTTATTTATACTAAGTTCAGGCGACAATTCACAAAAGTTTTCAAATTATAAAATCAACTTAAAAACCATCAGTTGAGAATCTTTGTGTGTCTGACCCTCCATGCCAAATTACCAGTTTGATTTTCGGCCTAATAAGCCCAATAACACATTATTAGATTAAATTACTTAATTTAATATCTCATATTAATTAATCTACCAAATTAATATCGCACATATTAATCGATCAGGCTTTCGATCAAGTTGGGTGCCATGTAACACCACATGATCACAAAAGGTAATGGGATTCAGCAACCCACTCAAGGAACCTATCCGTCGACTGTTGTCGTGTGCCTATAATCATTCAGTTGTACAATGCTCCTAAGTCAACTTAGGGCATGGTTGATAAGTTGTTATTTTTTATCATTAAAAGGGGCAAATGTATGCATTATACTCATGATTCTATGTGTACAATGGCATGAAATGATAGATAATTTTATATTGACTCCAACGATACTAAATCTGTTAAATTTTGAGTTAAAAACATCATCATTTCATGTGAAAAACTGAGTGTAATGCATTTGCAGTATTTTAGCAAAACCGAGAAAATAAAGAATTTTATTTCAGCAGAAATATAATATTGTTCACAATAAAATTTTAATTTACATTTATTTTATATGAATAGGACATTAAAGAGGATGTGGCACAGTTGGTTAAGTTTCTAAAGGCTTGTGGGAGGTGCAAGGTTCGAATCTCAGTAAAAACACTCTCATTTTGGCAAAAAGAATAAAGTAGGGGTAAAATTGTCATTTGGTACTCTAGAAAGGGTTGCCCTAACCCTTTTACCGAAGAAAACCAAAAGGAGTAGCCACCTCCCTTCTTCCCCCACTTTCTTTATTTTAAAATCTCTCTTCCCCTTTTAAAATCCCCTTTTCCCTTCCTTCAGGGGGCTAAAGTTTTATTTTCTCTCCCTCCCCCTAAGGTTTGCTCTCTGACACGTATAGCTATCTAACTTTCTCTATCAGATTCTCTTTCTCTATCTTTCTCTATCAGATCATCTTTCTCTCTCTTTCTCTATCATATTCTCTTTCTCTCTCTCCCTACTCTTCTCTCTCTCTCACGCCCCCTGCTAGTCTCTCCCCTCTCTCCACCTTTTTCTCCCTCTCTCCCACATGCCCTGTCTCCCTCTCTCTCTTTCTGACGTTCCCTCTCTTTCGCTTCTCTCCCTCTTACTTTTTTTCCTTCTTTCTCTTACTTTTCCTCCCTCTCTCTCGCACTCGGCGTCTCTCTCCCTCTCTTTGTGTCTCTCTATCCTCTCTCCTGCCGCCTGCCACCTGCCAGCTGCCTCGCCTCGCCAGCCGAGCCGCCACGCGGCGCCCCACGGGCATTTCCCGTCAGATCCGCCGCCGCCCGGCGCCACATGGTAGAGTCGCGTAGTTTGCAGGGCCAGGCATCGTCGCCCGTTCCCTAGCACGAAGGCACGCTTCTCCTCGCCGGCTGCCATGCGTCCCAGCCACCACCCGTACGCGCCCTTAGTTGCTGCACGTACCTGCCCACGCGTTTGCCATGCGCCCAGCGCACTACGCCCTTGCTACTGCCATCCAGACCACAACACTGGTGCCTCCACAGGAGATAGCCTGCACCAACAGGGGTCACTCTTAGCTGTTTATTTTTTTTTGCTTTTCATTCATTTAGTTATTTGGTTAAGTTAGTTGATTAGTTGTTTCCTTTTAAGATATTATGACCAAAAAATTTGTAATCCTATTTTTTTGTTGTTGGTTGATTAATGTTAATCTTTTGAAATTGCGAAAAAAAATTCAATATCGGTGTTTGTCTTGTTTAGAGTTTCGCCATCTAAGTTTTAATTCTTCTTCACATGAGATTGTGTTTAGTTTCTTAAAATTAGTTAACTTAATTGGAATTCTCTTTTTTAGTTGTTTTAGTTAATTAGGTTTTTGTTTTAAGTAGGTAATTATTTATTCAATCCAAAATCATAATCTTTTTAGATCAATGAAAATCCAAACTTTTCAAAGTTAAAAATTTATTTCTTCGTGGATTCGACCTGATCTCACTACTTGCTATTTTCAAAGAATTACATGTGGGAATTGGAATTTAAGATTGATGTGCGAATATGCTTAAGGACACATGCTTTCGAGCGATCAATTTTTGGTGCCGTTGCCAGATATATAGATTTTTAATTTTTTAAATTTTGGATTTAGTGTAATTATTCTCTAGCTAACATTTTTTCTTATTTTTGTAGGTACATTAAAAGGAAAAAAAAAGGAAGCAAAATTATTGGTAAGAGTGTTCCAACTTCCCCCTTTTCAATTTTTCCTTATTCTTTTAGTTAGTTTCCTTTTCTGTAGTTTCTAATTTATATAGGTTTTCATTAATTTTTAAAAAAAAAGAGAAGAAAAATTCAAATCTAAAAATCTCCATGACAAGATTATAAACTTTCCACGCTAGGCATTCATCATTTTAGGAAAGTATGAATTAGTTTTCTTTCTTAGTTATTTCTATTTTTATTGAAGATTGCGAAGGAAAGGTACGTTTTTCATTTATAGCAAGTGATTCATGATTGCATAAACATCCCTTGCTTGATTTGACTGTTGCATTGCATTAAAAAAAAATACTCTAAGGGCAATACCTTTAATAGCATAAGGTAGGGATTTCATCGCCCTTCTTTAGCCTAAAATCAACCTTCTTTGTATCGTCATTTCCTAAACCTAATAAAAGTAAGTCGATTGGACTTTAGGGTTCACACTGTGGGTGATTTAAATTTCAAGTTGCCTCCACTTTTGGCAACCGTGTCTAGGCTAGGCATTAAAAGGAAAATGCCTAAGTGGGAAAGTGGTTCTTTAATTAGGCCTACGAAAGTAGGGGGAGCCTCCCACTACCCCACCTCTTACCTGGCCGTTGACTAATTATAGTTGTGACTTGAGGTGGACCCCATTCATTTTGTGAGTAAAATTAACATCGAAGTCTGAGTCAACCTTAGGTCGTTAGGTTAATTTGTTTGCTAAAGTGCTGGCATATAGAAAAAAAATAAAAAATAAAAATATATATATATATATAAGTTCTTCTTCTCTCTCTTCGTACTAGTGTATGCAAGGTAGGAGATCTCAAAGTCCTACCCTTCTAGGACCAATTGCTAAAATTGAGAGAGTTCTTCATCAAAGAAACTTATCTCAAAATCAAATGGCCGAGAATCATAGTCCTTCGAAGCAAATGAAGGATTATTTCATTCCAAATCAATATCAACCTTCATCTTACTTTCATCTTCCTTAGAATCCGGCCAATCAATATGAAATTAAATCGAATATCATTCACATGCTCACATCCTTTTATGGGAATACAAATGAAGACCCTTATAAGCATTTAGATGAGTTCTTAGAGATTTGTTCCACGATGAGATTCAGAATTTCACCAATGATGCCCTTAAGTTGATCACTTTCCCCTTTTCACTGAAAGATAAGGCCAAATATTGGGCCCATTAGGACATGGGAAGAAATGCAAAAAGAATTTCCAAGAAGTTCTACCCCATAGGGCGAACAAACACCATGAGAAGGGCCATTACGGGTTTTACCTAAACTCCCGGGGAATTAATTCGTGAGTTAAGGGGGAGATTAAAGGAATTTCTTCGGAAATGCCTTTATCATGGGCTATCAAAACGGCAAATTGTCCAAGCATTCTGTAAAGGGTTGTCTGAGCAATTCAGACAGATGGTAGATGCCTCTTGTGGAGGGGCATTTATGATGAAGTGTGAAGATGAGGCCTACAATTTATTTGAAATGCTTAGTGACAATTCCAACAATCATGCCTCTCTCTCATCTTATGAGAGGGTTGTTGGGCCATCTAAACGGGCCAGGATGTATGAACTTAAGAATTGAAGAGAGCCTGAATCCAAAATAGACATCAATTTAATCAATCATAAATTATATATGGTAGACTTGTTGGCACAAAAGTTGGATCAATTCTTAGCCCTAAATAAACATGAACCTACCTATCCAACAGCATCTAGTCCATACGAGGGTCCATCTTCCATCCTTTATGACATTTGTGCTTTGTGCACATGTCCGGCCCATCAAGTGACTGAACGCCCAACTGTGGCCCAACTTCCACCATTCATTCAAGAACAAGTTCAGGCTGCCCAGGGATTCTCCAGGCCCAATAATGATCCATTCTCAAACACTTATAATTTTGGCTAGAGGAATCATCCTAATTTTGCATGGAAGAATCAACAAGCTCCATTACAAATGCTTAATCCTCCCCTGCATCAAGTCCAAAAGCCACATAACTCCTTTCAACATCAGTCCAATTTCTGTGGGAATACATATGCTAAGGGACCACATGCCCAATTCTCTGAAGCTCATGTCTCTCAACCAGCCCACTATCAATCCTTCCAATCAGGGCAACCAACCCAATATCCTCCTCTACCCACTTACCAACAACCTCCTCAACCCAATTTTGATGACAAATTCACACAACTCCAACAACTTATCTTGACCCAACAAGAATTTACTTCCAAGTTGGAGAGTCAAATGGGGCAGTTAGCTGAGGAAACTATAAAGAGGGAAGTGGGCTAACTTCCTAGTTAACCCATAGCCAATCCGAGGAATCAGCCCCCTGATTTTCCACCCCAAATGGGCCTTTTACCTTAATCTGGCCCATTATCACAACCTAAAGGGTAGTAATTCGAGAATGATAAAGCTATTTCGACCCTTAGAAGTGGAAAGACCATGAATGACCCACAAAAGGCGAGGGAGGTAATAGAAAGTTCCACTAATGGATCCCATGAGGTCAAAAGTGAAAGTGAGGTAGAGCCCAATATGGAGAAGTTGGGGGGGATCTAAAAGGAAAAGAAAAACTAGATGAAGGCCCAAGCTCATATCAACCAAGGGTGCCTTTCCCAAATGCTTTAGCGGTCAAACCCAATGCAAGGAAGAAACTGGCCCAGAATGAGGAGTTGACGGAATTATTCAAACAAGTTCAGATCAATGTTCCACTCCTTGATGCCACGAAGCATGTATAGGCTTATGCTAAGTTCCTTAAGGAATTATGCACACCACGAAGAGAATATAGGCTTTCAAAAGATGTGAGTGCAATTGTAATGAACCATATTCCTAAGAAGCTGAAAGACCCCTGTAGACACGCTAATTTTGACGTCATTTCGAGTAAATTTCATATCACACAATAATGCCTCAGAATGGTCTGATAATTAATCATTAATTAATTTTTATTAATTTTTTGAGTGTCGGGTTTAACAGATGTGTTTAAGTTAATCAATTGAATTGATTTTAGTTCAATTTGAGTTAAAATATGAAGAATTCTAAACGACGTCGACACACGTGGACGCCATTTAGACTTTATTCCTGTTTTAACGATTAAATTTGAATTTTAATTAATTGATTTATTAACTAAAAGGCGTCTGTGAAGGTCGACGCGTTTTAAGTTTCCTAAGTGGTTTTAACTTCCCCTCCGGATGTTTATCCTTATCTTAATTAGTCTAAAAGACGTCTACACAGGTGGACGCGTTTTAACTAATAAAGATAAAGATAAGTTTTCCCGGATATTTATCCTTATCTTAATTAATCTGAAAGGCGTCAGCCAAGGTGGACGCGTTTTAGATAATTACAGATAAAGATGAATTAATCAGTCTTTATCTGTCGGTTAAGATGGATAAATTCGGAGTTTTCAAATGTTAATCTCGAACGTAAGAAATGCCTATAAATACCCTGCATGTTGAAGAGTTAAAAAAGAGAGAAAAAAGAGAGAACATAATTAAGTTGAGTTGAGCCATAGCGCTATAGCGATTTGAAGATCGAAGCAACAACGTCGTAACGCCAGAGCGCTGCTATTTCCAGAAGTCGGCGTTCCTTTCAAGATCTTCATTCTTTCAAGGCTTCAACCAACTGGGCATAAGTTTTTCATTACTGCATTCATTTCATTAGTTTCATTTTTCATATTCATTTCATGCAAACACACACCACATCATAATCTTTCAAAAACCTACTTGATCTAAGGGGTTTCAAAGCCATTAAAAAAAAGTGAGTTTGCTGTTCTAAATATGCTTAAAACCATGATTAGTTTAGATACTACTTCTATTTAAATTCTCATCATTGTTTCTTCATTCTGTTTTTTTTTCTGTCTCTGCTGCACTCAACGACAACAAGAGATCAAAAAGGGGAAATCAAGCACAACTTCTGGACGATCCTCAACCTCAAACTCAACAGCAAGAACAAAAGAAGCAAAGAAAGGGCTCTCTTTCTTCAGCCGGCTGAGGAAGGGGAACCAAGGACTCAATCTTCCGCATTTTGAAAGGTAGGCAATCATACTCTCTTTTGAAACTTTTAAGTTAAAAGTTTCTGGCGATCACTGCACTTTAGTTGCTGTTTTTAATAGGTTAGTTTACACCTAAACAACATAGATATTTCATGTTAATCACACGGTCATTCTAAGCACCTACAGCTTTTTTGGCGATCACGATGGGACTTGGTCTCGCCATCTTTTAGTTTCTTTTGTTCTTGCTATCATCATATCGGGCACCCACGGTGCACCACTTGTGTCTCTGGACACGTCCTCACCAATTGGTGAGTGTTTAGTTTAATTGATTTCCCTCGTGCACCACGTGCACACCCCAGTGGCAAGATCTTGCCTCCCCTTTGATTAGTTCAAAAAGCTGTTTTTTGTGATGAAATGCTGTGTGATTGCGTGATTTCTTAGTTGTTTAGATAGTAAATCATCCTGTTTAAAATCTGAAACTAAAAAAATCTTTGCATGAGTCGATTGTTTACTGCATTTTACCCTGTTTAAGGAGGATTCGATCCAGAAAATCCTTCTGGAAATCTGTTTCTGCGAACTAAAAAGCGTCCAGGAAAAGCGACGCGTTTCAAAACCGCGTCGTCACTTCTAGACGCCTTTTAGCCTCCAGGCTTTCTCTGCTGTTTGCATCTCTTTCTGCGAAATAATTAAGTTCTGTGTTGAATAGCGTCGACCATAATCGACGCTATTCAGACAGTTTTTTAGTTATTTTCCAGACTTTCTCTGCTGTTTGCATCTGTTCTCTGCGAAAGAATTAAGTTCTGTTTTGAATAGCGTCGACTATAATCGACGCAATTCAGACAGTTTCTTAATTATTTTTCAGTTTCCAGATTTCTGTGGTTGAGTGCTAGCTACCCATTACTTTATTAAGCATTAGAGGCCATCCAGGTCGCAGGACATACGCATTGAGGCTAAAACCCTCCTTTTCTTAGGAACACATTTCTCGACGTCAGCAACTCTCTCTGATTGGGTTGGTCCCTTGATCAGACTAGAGAAGTTGACGTTGAGACCTCCATAAGTCCCCAAAATCAAGGTATTCCTCCTTGATCATCGGGCTGGTTGTACCAATTGAAGTCCCGGCTAGATTCCGAAAGCGTTGTGAGAGAGAACCCTAGAGAATAACGGTGGAAACTGAACTGAAACTAGGATCCTTCTCTGAGCGAAATTGTGGTTTAATCCAATTCAAATAATTCAACAAGGAATCCTAAAATCACGTTAAGCATCCACTTGTTTGATTAATCTCTGCACAACTTGTCTGATTAAGTCTTTGAAAAGGGAATCTAATATTATGTTGCTGCGATCAGGCAGAAATTTGAGTATGGCCCAAGATGCCATTATCAACTACGAGGGAGATGCTAATGCCCCTCGCAATTCAGATTTCAACTACGAGAACGGGAGAGATGCTGATGCCTCTCGTAATTCTGTCCCTATTCCAGTTCGACATGACGGGAATGTCCGAACTCCTCTGTTTCATCCGCACGATCAATATCATGATCTTCCTCCGCATGAATATGCGATTCCTAATCCTGAGCTTGAGGGGGACATGAATCAGAATGATCCCTTACCCTCTGATCCTACGGATCTCATCAATGCTCTGGGAGTTCTTGCCTCCCGACTGGACCCTCAACAGTTCGAGGCCATCCAGTCTATTTTGAAGGGGAAGGCACCCATGCAGCCTGCCGAGCCGAACCCGGTGGCTCCCCCTGCTGTTCCTCAGCAACCTTCTTTTCCTCCTCCTTATATCCATCAGGCCGTTGAGGGCCTTCATATTACTTCTCGGCCAGCTGGGCCGCAACTTTCATCATCTAGGCAACCGGCTAGACCGCAAACGCCTACTTATCAAAATGCCCTCGGGCATGGCGGAAGCGCTGCCGGACCTCCCCTCTATTGTCCACCCTGTCCAACGTACTCTAGGCAGCAGGCCTACCAAGTACCTCCTCCTCCTCCTCCTCCTCAAGCAGATCTGACCACACAAACGCTGCTGGCCAAAATGGAGCGTATGGATGAGCAATTTAATAACCTCCAGAAAATGATGGGGGTCAAAGCTGTGCCAGAAATCAGTCTACCGAGTCTGCCAGTATTCCATCTGCCACCCTCTGAGATGCCAGTGTACCGAAAGTACAACGGTACTGGTAACCCCTTCACACATCTGAAGGAGTTCATGTATGAATCCTCTTTCTGGCAGAATGACAAGAGGTCGTTGGCCTTCTTGTTCAGGAGATCTCTAGAGGGACCAGCCCTCGAGTGGTTCTTTTCCCTGGAACCCTCAGAAGTAGAGGATTACGGTATCGTTTCACGCAAATTTATTCAACGATACCAGGACAGAGTTGCACCCTCCTTGTCTATCACGGACCTCATTGCAGAAAAGATGAAACCTGATGAGGAGTTTGTCAGTTTTGCTGACAGGTGGCGGGGTCTGGCTGAAAAGGTGAAGGATCACTTGTCCGAATCTGAACAAGTGAAAATGTTAATTTCTAATGCCACCCCCCAGTTCAAGCTCGTCCTCTCCTTGAACAATTTGACTAACATGGCAGAGCTCTATGAAAGAGCATGGTACTGCCAGAATGCTTTCAAGGACGCTACATTCTCTAGCGTCTTTGATCCTCATAGACCTAGCAGGCCTCCGCCTCGGAAGCCTGTAGTGCCGAACTCTTCCAGCACAGGTCCGACTACCGAGGGCACGCTCTCTCATGAGCAAGTGAGCACCATGAACAATAACTCGCCCCAGTTCGTGAGGAGTCAGCAGCAGTACCAGAGGCCACAGCAGCAAGGGTACAGACAGCAGCAGAACCCCCAGTACCAACAACAGTATCAACGGACCCAGCAGCCGAATCAAAATCAAAACCAGCAACAGCCGCAACGGCAACAGCAGTATCAGCAGCCCCCTCAGCAGCCATATCAGCAGCAACAGCAACAGCCACAGTACCAGCCGCGTGCACCGCCGGCGTACCACAATGTCCCTCCTCCTGGTGACTACAACCAACAAAGGAGACCTCCAGGCCCGAAGAGGGCAGAGTACCCGGCCCTCCCAGAATCCTTGGCGGATATCTTCAGTGCCTTAATGGCAGCCAATGCCCTAGTTTTGCCAAGGGAGAAGGCCGTCTGGCCTCAAAATGCCGATACATCCAGGTATTGCTACTTTCACAGGCAACCTGGGCATACCATTGACACCTGCTTCCAATTCAGAGATTATATTCATGATCTCAATGAGCAGGGCGGCATAGACTGGGAGGAAATGAAGAAGTACATAACAGCCCTGAAGGCGAGAAGACCGCAACAGCAGCAGCAGCAGCAAGCAAGACCACCGGCACAAGCAGCAGCACCACCCAACATGGGCATAGTGCAGAATCCACTCCCGGAGCACCAGAACCAGAACCAGGTTGCTCCCATTCTAACGAACAGCCAGTCTGAGGCTGGTCGTGGGCAACAATGGAGGATAGAGGACTCTTCCTCTCTCTACTCAACGGGTCACGTTCAAAGTACCGCAGAGCGACTACCACGTCGCACCATCCACATACCCAGACCACAACCCGTCACCATCACCCCTCTACCCACACCCACATATCACTCGCCCTCATCCAATAACCCATTACCACTACCCACCTTCCTTAGACCCATTACGCCCCGCACTCCTACGCCTCCATCATATACCCCTCCGCAAACCAATAACGCGCCCCTTTTACCATCTAGGCCACTATTACGCATACCATTTCCTACTTCACCCGCTACCACTACCACCTACCCAGATATGCCCCAACCATCCAAACCGCTATTACGCGTACCATTCCCCACTTCGCCAACCACTTACCCATCTACCATCCAACCATCTAGGCCTTTAATCCGCACCGCGCCATCACCACCTAACCCAACGCCACCACCTACGCATCAACCCTCCGCACCGCTTACGCCACCCGACTCTGCGGTACTCAAGTTGTCACCCGGATCCTCCACGGTCGAGGAACACGCGCTCCGGAGTGGGAGGATTTTCAACAAGGTCTTTCCTCAGTCCACAGTCAGAGACGGCCCATCACAGCCGACTGAGGAAGCCCATAATGAAGAGAGTGCACCAAGCACTCAATATGACTTGTTGAAACATCTGGACAAAACACCGGCACGGATCACTGTACTGGAATTGATTAAAAGGTCCAAGATTCACCAAGAAGCTTTAATGGAATACCTACAGAAGGTGATGGTCAATGAAGACGTGCCGGTAGAGAAAATTGCAGCACTACTAGTTCCTCAGGGGGATCAGCCCTCAATTACATTCCACACATCGGAACTAGCACCGCCAGCCGCCAGAAGCATGGCTCTGAGCGTCACGGTCAATATCTGCAAGAAGGCCGTGGACGCATGCCTGGTTGATACAGGGGCTTCAATTAATGTTCTACCTCCGAAGACCCTGGAGTTATGCGGTGTACCCAAGGAGAAATGGCTGCCTAGCCCCATCTCAGTTACGGCATATGACAATTCTACCCGTTCCCCTCTAGGAATGGTTTATTTAAACGTAGAGTTAGGTCCAGTAAGTCATGCAGAGGTTGATTTCATATTCTAGAAATCGACCCTTCCATAAATGCCATTCTGGGACGTCCTTATATCAAAACTCTTGAGGCGATTCCTTCTACGAATCACCAATGCCTCAAATTCCCTTACAAAGGACGAATTATTAAAGTGACGAGCATGCCGATCCTTGCTGCTGCTCATACATTGAATATTAAATCTGCTGTTTTACCTGGCCGACAACCTTTTCTGTCGGTATTACAGGTCTACCGTCCAATGGCTGATCCTTTGAAAGCCGCTACCATTTCTCCATACCCATTAAATGCTATCAAAAGGGGGAAGTGCATGAGTACCCCGGGATGGAGAATCATGATGAAGAACGGCTACAAGCCTGGGAAAGGTCTGGGCACACGGTTGCAAGGCAGGACCACTCCTGTTAAAGATCATCGGGCAGCACCTGGAAGCGGTCTGGGCTATAGGCCGAGCAAACTGAAGCAAGACAGGGTTCAGCAAGAAGACGGTCAAGAAATCTTGGAAACAATGTCTACGCCACTGAAAGAAGGCCGAGATCCCTTAACATGGACTCTATATACTCACTTTGTGAAAGGGCCCATACTTAGTCACGACAACATGGTGGTCATTACTTCCTGTTTTGACTTCCATGACATATATGGGAGGGACTTGGCCAGACATTGTTCCGAACTACTTACGTACCAATCCTTGGAGGCTCTGCGGCCTATGAAGAGGAGGAAATTCCATGACCCTGAATGCGAATGGTACAGATGGTTCGACCTGAGGGACCTATACATAGCGCTGAACAGACTATTCCTGGATCCTGCAGAACCCAAGTGGCCATCGCAGATTGACGAGCTAATTGAGAGCCCTGGCACAATCTTTGACAAGCGGATATTGCTGTCCGAAGAAGCTGATGAAGGGGAGCCAGATGACCCCTATGAAGCTGGTTATACAACAGATCTGCTATGGAGGGGGACATATCCTTCACATGTCTTCATGCTCCATACTCTTTTTCGTACACTACTCTTGACCCCGACTTGGTCGCGGGTCATAATTGAAGATATTCCACGGGCTCCGCCCATTATGATAACTCTGTCCCCTCGGGACTTTATTCCACAACCTCCTCTCGACCTAGAAAGGATGTATGATCTAATCTGGGACATATTGCTATATGATCCCCCTAATCCTCTGGCCTTGGTGCCGCTTCCTCCGTCCGATTCTCCTCCCATTTGTATTCATTCTTGCCTTATGTTTAATTCTTTCATTGTCCAAAAAAAAACGCCAATTTGGCAACAAATTCTTCCCAAATCATTATCAAGGAAACATCTTACTTGTCCGATTACACCCCATCGCGCGGGTCCATCGGTCAAGATTCTCTCCTAGATCTACTCTGTCCCTCCCCACGGGAGGATTCCCCTGTATTTCCACCTGTATCCCAGGATTTTCATCCTGTTTCATCATCCTTAGGTTATGATAGGCAGTTTAGTGAAGTTAAGGAGTCCAGTTTTAGGCACGTTAGTCAGTTTAGGAAGTCTAGGAAGCCTAAGGGTAGGCAAATTCCAGAAAGATACCTCCAGGATTTGGCTGATAAATGTTCCTTTTGCTCTTTAATCCCTCAGCTTTTAGAAGATCCAATTCAGATGCCAGAAGATTGTACAGATGATGAGTCAGTCAATGATGGGTACGGGGTATATGAGTTAGTACATGAAAAGGACCCCATTGTTGAAGATGAGGAAGATGATGAGGACGCAGCTGAAGCATATGCCAGTGGAGTGAAGAGATTTGATGAACCCTCAGCGGCCGTCGAAGAGCCCACAAAAGAAATAAACTTAGGGACTGAAGACGAACCTAAGGTTGTCCTCGTCAGTAAAAATCTTTCTGCAGAGGATGAGAAGGCAATGGTACAAGTGCTTAAGGATTATAAGGACACTTTCGCCTGGAGTTATGAGGATATGCCGGGGTTAGACTCATCTTTAGTTGAACACAGGTTAACATTAAAGGATGGAGCTAATCCGGTCAAGCAGAAATTAAGGCGATTCCACCCACAAATGGCTCTAAAGATTAAGGAAGAGGTCGACAAATTACACAAAGCCAAATTCATTAGAGTTGTCCTTTATCCACAATGGGTGGCCAATATAGTCCCGGTTATGAAAAAGGACGGGAAGGTCAGAATTTGCATTGACTTCCACGACCTAAACCGGGCGTGTCCTAAAGATGATTTTCCATTGCCTCATATTGATGTACTCATCGATAACACTGCTGGCTATGAGACATTATCGTTTATGGATGGATTTTCAGGATACAACCAGATTAAGCTGGCAGAAGAGGATCAAGAGAAGACTTCATTTACTACACCTTGGGGAACATATTGTTATGTCGTCATGCCATTTGGATTGAAGAACGCTGGAGCCACTTATCAAAGGGCTATGATGGCAATATTTCATGACATGATGCATATAGATTTGGAAGTGTATGTGGATGACTTATTGGTTAAGTCTAAAACGAAGGCTGAGCATGCCAAAGTTTTGGCAAGGGTATTAGAGAGATCGAGAGAATATCAGTTGAAGATGAATCCCAAGAAATGTGTATTCGGGGTATCTTCAGGGAAATTGCTTGGATTCATTGTCAGCAAACGGGGAATTGAGATCGATCCTAATAAGGCGAAGGCTATCAGAGAAATGCCACCTCCCAAAAACTTGAAAGAGTTAAGAGGATTAATCGGGAGGTTACAATTTATTCGCCGTTTTGTCTCCCAGCACTCACAAAGGTGTAAGCCGTTTTACGAGCTTACCAAGCCAGGAGTCAAATTCGATTGGGACGATAAGTGTCAGGAGGCATTTGATGGATTAAAGGACTATTTGGCAAGTCCTCCTGTTTTGAGACCACCATCTCCAGGCAGACCATTGATACTTTATATTTCAGTCCTGGATGATGCAGTGGGGGCTGTCCTAGCACAAGAGGATGAAGAAGGAAAAGAGAGGGCAGCCTACTATCTCTCTAAACTTCTCAACCCCGCTGAACAGAGATACACGGCGATGGAGAAAACATGTGCAGCATTGGTTTGGGTTGTTCAGAAATTGAAGCATTATTTTCTGGCCCATGAAGTCCATCTCATCGCTAGGATGAATCCGATCAAGTTCCTTCTGGAGAAATCTGTTCTTACTGATAGGTTAGCGCGATGGCAAAGCTTTCTATCTCAATTCGATATCATTTACATTCAACAGAAAGCGATCAAGGGCTATGCCATAGCAGAACATCTCGCTCATCATCCCCTTCCTCGATTTGATCCAGTGCGATCAGAGTTTCCGGATGAGGAACTGATGTCCGTAAATCAAATCAGAGATGATATGTGGACTCTGCATTTTGACGGAGCTCTGAATTCTCATGGAAAGGGTATCGGAATCGTTCTGTTATCACCTGAAGGTGTCACCATTCCACAAGCCTTTCAGCTTGACTTTCCAGTCACCAATAACATAGCTGAATACGAGGCACTTCTTGCTGGCCTCGAGGCTGCTCATTTTCATGGTGCCACCAAACTCAGGATTGTAGGTGATAGCCAACTAATTCTTCGCCAAGTGCTGACCAAGTATCGAACTCTTGATCCCAAGCTTAAGCCATATCAAGAACTTACTTCTGCTTACTCGAAGCTTTTCACAAAATTGATCTTTGTCCATGTCCCTAGAAATCAAAACATCTTAGCTGACGCTCTAGCTTCACTTGCATCTTCTCTTGATTTTCCTATCAGCAAGCAATCTGAATCAATCATAATTCACAGGCGTCTTTCACCTGCCGTGAAAGATCCTTCATTTCTTAGAACTAAGGAGAAGTTGCTGAAGAAATTCAAAGATGGAAGTATCGTGGAGAAAAGAGAAATCATGTTGATGGAGCTGTTAGAAGAGATGGATGATGAACAGAAGCCATGGTATTATGAAATTGCAAAATATTGTGAAGATCAATCGTATCCTGAAGAAGCTACAACTGAGGAAAAAAGAGCTATCAGGAGAGTTGCTCAACGATACACCCTAGTTGGGGGAGCATTATATAAGAGAGATTTTGATGGAGTTCTTCTGAGATGTTTAGACGAGGATGAGCTTTGGAAGGTTATGGAAGGAGCTCATAGTGAAATTTGTGGTGGCCATGTCAATGGACAGATGCTAGCAAAGAAGATCCTTAGACAAGGATTTTATTGGCCAACTATGGAAGAAGATAGCGTAGGATATGTCCGTAGGTGTGCTAAGTGTCAACTTCACGCCGACAAAATTCATTCTCCTGCATCTTCACTCAATCCTGTTTCTTCCCCATGGCCTTTCTCCATGTGGGCTTTCGACATTATTGGACCTCTTGGTAACCCAGATTCCGGCATCAAGCAAAAATCTTTCATTCTCACGGCAACGGAATACTTTACCAAGTGGGCAGAAGCTGAAGCGTACGTGGAGATCAAAGCATCAACCGTCTGCAAATTCATCATGAAGAACATCATCACAAGATTCGGAATTCCAAGTACCATCGTCACCGACAACGGACCGCAGTTCGTGTCACAGGAATTGAAGGACCTCTGCAACAGGTATAAAATTGCATTGCATCATTCATCTCCTTATTATCCGCAAGGCAATGGCCAAGCAGAGGCAACTAATAAGACTTTGATAAAAATCATCAAAAAGACGTGTAAATCTAACAAATTCGCAGATTGGCCAGAAAAATTGGTTGAGGCTCTATGGGCCTACCGAACTTCAATCCGCACGCCTACTGGGCAAACTCCTTATTCCTTAACATTTGGAATGGAGGCGGTAGTTCCATATGAGATCCTTATACCGTCATTAAGAGTACAATTGAACAAGGAATTTTCTATTGATGAGCATCGTTCAGCACTCCTTGCTCAATTGGAACTTTTAGACGAGAAAAGATGGTCAGCTGCTAATCATGCAAAAGTTTATCAAAACAGATTAGCACGTTTTTATCAAAAGAAAGTCATTGAACGAAAGTTCAAAGTCGGTGAAATGGTCGTTAAAAGAATTTTTGTAAAACCTGGTGGTCCGCGTTCTAAGCTCCAACCCAACTGGGAAGGACCTTATGTTGTATCGCACGCTTATCCTGGTTATGCTTATCGTTTGGTTAATGCAGAAGGAGAAGAGCTAAATCATCCTTGGAATGGTTTACATCTTAAGAAATACTACCCTTAAGTTAAAGAGTCGATCAGTATGGTACGAAGACCAGTGGAATCAGAAAATTTATAAACTAAAATTTCTTAGTTAGTCTGAATAATTTAACTTCAAACCCATTACCGCACACACTGACACGTTTGATTCGTGAGTAACAAGAGATGCCAAGTCCTTAAGAATATCAAAAGCTTGACTAAAAGTATAAAGTACAAATCATTCCTTTTAAATAAAATTATGTTTTACATTCGGCCCATGATGTCGGAACGAGACTTAGAATAGATTACCAAGAATGCCCGCCATCTTAGTAGGAGGCCGTCATAAAAAAATGGGGGAGATCCGTTCCAAAGCAAAGCAAAGAAAGAAAAGAATAGAAAAAAAAACAAAAAGAAAATGCAGGCAAAATCAAAAGGCCAATACACTACAAACGTCACATCAAGGCCATGAAATGAAACAAAAGGGAACGCAAGGTCGATAAATACCCCGGAAAGAAAATGACCGAACCCCAACAGATATTAGGGTTGGAAAGGGACATCTTTTTAAGTCTCCGGAACCTTCTCATGGGCTTTCTAAATCTATTCTTCTTTTCTTTTTAAAGAGCTGTACTTCAAGCTTAAGGAATGGCTTAGATTGACTAAGGGTCAAATCATCAAATGGGATCACGAATGGAAACACAAGTTCAAACACGATGGGTTTTAAGTTAAGTTGTTAAAGAACAATTTGGAAATTAAGTTAATAAATGAATATGATCTTTTGATCTAAGTACCATACTGGTCTTTTAGTCAAAAATTCAAAAAAAAATGTATATGTCAAAATTCAAAAAAATTTGCATGTCAAAATTCAAAAAAGTTTGCATATTGCATAGTCAAAAATTCAAAAAAAAGTACATATTTCAAAAATTCAAAAAAATGTACATTTGTCAAAATCTTAAAAAAAAAGAATATATATTTCAAAACCCAAACAAAAAATGAATATTTCAAAACATCAAAAAAATATTTCAATTAGCATTTGCTTGTTGCATTTAATGTGTTTCACTCCTTTTATTTCAGTGAGCATCTGTTTGCTTGCATGTTGCATTTTTGCTTAAGTTTGATTATTCTCATTACCTTTGTTAATAAAGGCTATGCCCCTTGACCCTTCTACCAAGGATATGATCAAGTAGTCGGTTACTTAACCAGACAAGGGGCTAAGCCTGAATAGATGCTTAACATGTTTGTTCAAGTCATATACAGGACACAAGGCCTGAAGAGAGTTGGAATTCGGTTTGAAAACAACTAGAACCTGTTTCTGTGGGTGAAAGGTGTCGAGGAGAACTGCCGCGTTTCAACACTGAATGGCGTCTGCTCGACACGACGCATTTCAATAATTCTGTGATTTATCCGAAATTCTGTGGTTTTTGATGCTTAAGTTGAATATTTATTTGGAATTACTAATGATTCTGATTGCTGAAGTTGGAAGATCCCACTGTGGGAGTTCAAGAAGTCCCGACCGTGGCTAAAAAGACGGTTATTTCTACCCTTGTACTCTTCTATGTAAATCATTCGCATTACTATATATTAAATATTTATTAGATCATATCAAGGACCTTGTGTTTTGATGAAACTGGAATTTAAGTTCCCCTACAACAAAAACAGTGATAATTCCAGAGGATTCTTAATCGCACGGATAGGCCGTTGGATTGTTAATTAGTGGGGACGATGGTTCCACTTTTGTGAAACAGTGCGTGGATAAACGAGCTTCGGCTTAGCACTGAATTACAAGAATTGGTATCTTGACTCATTAATAACAATTTAACAATATTATCCTTGATTAATTTATATTTTATTTAACTTTATATTTTTCTTTTAGCCCAGCATGCATCATGTAGGACTTTGAAATCATTGAAATAAAGATTAATTACTGATTAAATTTCAGACCATTAATCAAATAATTCAACATGATATGAAATATTCCATTCTGAATTGAGTATCTTGATTATCTTTGAGGTTCGCTTGAAGATATCCTTGGAATTCTATCCTTTCTTGGATTCTTTATCCAATATTCTTGTTTTCTTTTAAGATCCATCATGGCTGCAGCACGTCCACATTGGCTGGCAAACGCTCCCCATGATGAAACCTACAGTGTCTACGACCTGGGGTACTTCCCATTCCGAGGAGGTTGATCGACTTTATTTTATTTCCTTGTCTACCTCATCCAGACAGGATTGATTCCATTGATTTCATTGAGCTATCTTCGTTGATAATTTTGAGAAAAATTCCAGTCATGTGATGTTAAGAGCGTGTCTCATCACACCTTAGCATCACCTTTTCAGTACATTCCATTCCATTTCACTCCCTTGCAAAGACGATGCCAAGGTGAGGCAGCTGTAGACACGCTAATTTGGACGTCATTTCGAGTAAATTTTATATCATACAATAATGCCTCAGAATGGTCTGATAATTAATCATTAATTAATTTTTATTAATTTTTTTAAGTGTCGAGTTTAACAGATGTGTTTAAGTTAATCAATTGAATTGATTTTAGCTCAAATTTGAGTTAAAATATGAAGAATTCTAAAAGACGTCGACCAACGTAGACGCCATTTAGACTTTATTCCTGTTTTAACGATTAAATTTGAATTTGAATTAATTGATTTATTAACTAAAAGGCGTCTGTTAATGTCGACGCGTTTTAGGTTTCCTAGGCTATTTCTACTTCTCCTCCGGATGTTTATCCTTATCTTAATTAGTCTAAAAGACGTCTACGCATGTGGACGTGTTTTACCTAATAAAGATAAAGATAAGTTTTCCCGGATATTTATCCTTATCTTAATTAATCTGAAAGGCGTCAGCCAAGGTGGACGCGTTTTAGATAATTACAGATAAAGATGAATTAATCAGTAATTATCTGTCGGTTAAGATGGATAAATTCGGAGTTTTCAAATGTTAATCGCGAACGCGAGAAATGCCTATAAATACCCTGCATGTTGAAGAAAGAAAAGAAGAGAACAGAATTAAGTTGAGTTGAGCCATAGCGTTATAGCGATTTGAAGATCGAAGCAACAACGTCGTAACGCCGGAGCGCTGCCATTTCCAGAAGTCGGCGTTCCTTTCAAGATCTTCATCCTTTCAAAGCTTCAACCAACTGGGCATAAGTTTTTTATTACTGCATTCATTTCATTAGTTTCATTCTTCATTCACTTCATGCAAACACACACCACATCATAATCTTTCAAAAACCTATTTGATCTAAGGGGTTTCAAAGCCATTAAAAAAAGTGAGTTTGCTGTTTTAAATATGCTTAAAACCATGATTAGTTCAGATATTGCTTCTACTTAAATTCTCATCATCATTCTTCTTTATTTTGTTTCTGTCTCTGCTGCACTCAACAACAACAACAAGAGATCAAAAAGGGGAAATCAAGCACAACTTCTGGACGATCCTCAACCTCAAACTCAACAGCAAGAACAAAAGAAGCAAAGAAAGGGCTCTCTTTCTTCAGCCGGCTGAGGAAGGAGAACCAAGGACTCAATCTTCCGCATTTTGAAAGGTAGGCGATCATACTCTCTTTTGAAACTTTTAAGTTAAAAGTTTCTGGCGATCACTGCACTTTAGTTGCTGTTTTTAATAGGTTAGTTTACACCTAAACAACATAGATATTTCATGTTAATCACACGGTCATTCTAAGCACCTACAACCCCTAGCACCTTTGATCGCATGCGACTTAGGAGGAGTGACATTTGATAGGGCTTTATTGGACCTAGGTGCCAGTGTGAACCTTTTGCCAACAGCTATTTACAAAAAAATCGATATTGTGGAACTTACGCCCACATCCATCATTTTACAGTTGGCTGATAGGTTTGTGAAAACCCCATGGGGACTTATTAAGGATGTTATTGTAAAAGTCTATGATTGTTATTTTTCCGTGGATTTTCTTATTCTGGATATGGCCTTACTTGAGGAACTCATTCACACCCCAATCATCCCAGGATGTCCTTTCTTAGTCACTGCTAAAGCGAACATTAATTGTGCAACTGGTATGATGGACATATCCTTTGGGGGCCAAAATGTCAAGATTAATGTTTCAAAGCATCCCAATATTTGGCCCATGAAGAAGAATGCCACACCATTGATATCTTGGACAATTTGACTAAAGAGGATCCGGTACTCACACATGACCTTTTGGAAGAGGCTAATGCTTTAAAGGATTCTCCTAACCTCTTAACTTCTTGGCCCACGGTAGAACCTTTGCCAACCTTACAATATGAGCCCGCTTTGCCATATTTAGAGGACCCTCCTACACTTGAACTCAAACCATTACCTGAGACTCTCAAGTATGTCTTTTTGGGTTTCGACCAAACTCTTCTGGTAATTATCGCGGCAAATCTCACCTCTCCGCAAGAGGCCCAACTAATTGAGGTTCTTAAAGTCCACAAGAGTGCCATTGGATGGTCAGTGGTAGATTTGAAGGGAACTAGTCCGTCCATTTACATGCATCATAATTACATGGAGGAAAAGTCCAAGCCGAGTCGGAAAATGCAAAGGCGGCTTAATCCAAATATGAAAGTAGTGGTGAAGAAAGAGGTTGTGAAATGGCTTGATACGGGTATCATTTACCCCATCTTGGACAGCAAGTGGGTCAGCCTAACCCAAGTGGTACCTAAGAAGTTTGGATTGATTGATATTAAGAATGATCATGGGAAAGAGGTACCCACTAGGCTCACCACGGGATGGAGAGTGTGTATTGATTATAGAAAGCTTAATAACATGACTAAGAAAGACCACTTTCCACTCCGTTTCATGGATCAGATTCTAGAAAAGTTATTGGGCCGAAAATTCTTCTGCTTCTTAGATGGGTACTCTGGGTATAATCAAGTGGCTATTTACCCGGAAGATCAAGAAAAGACCACCTTTACATGCCCTTATAGCAAATTTTCTTTCAGGAGAATGACATTCGGACTATGCAACGCACCTGCCACTTTTCAACGGTGCATGATGGCTATATTCTCTGACATGGTGGGAGAGTTTCTCGAAGTTTTTATGGATGATTTTTCGATCTTTGGGGACTCTTTTGAAAATTGCCTAAAAAATCTGAAACAGGTGCTAGCTCGATGTATAGAGACCAATCTGATACTTAGCTGGAGAAGAGCCATTTTATAGTTCGCGAGGGCATTATTCTAGGCCACATTATATCTGAAAGGGGGATAGAGGTAGAAAAAGCTAAGATGATCTCATATCTAATCTTCCTCCTCCTACTTCTGTCAGACAAATCTATTTATTTCTTGGCCATGCCAGTTTCTATCGCTGGTTCACACAAAATTTCTCCCAAATTATCTGACCTCTAACTTTTCTCCTAGCTAAGGATGTCCCATTCCACCTAAATGAACAGTCCATAAAGGCACTTAATTTTTTGAAAGAAGCTTTGACCAAAGCTCCGATTCTTCAATTTCCTGATTGGTCTCTACCTTTCGAGATCATGTGTGATGCTTTTGACTATGCTATCGATGCGTTGTTGGGACAACGGATCAACAAGTGTCCCGTGGTGATCTATTATGAAAGTCGCACTCTTGCAGATGCCCAAATGAATTATACTGCCACGGAAAAGGAGTTATTGGTTGTGGTTTTTACTTTAGAAAAATTTCAATCTTATCTTTTAAGGGCAAAAGTCATAATTTATTCCTCTTACAGTCTTGAAATACCTATTGACCAAGAAGGATGCAAAGCCCCGACTCATCAGATGGACTTTACTCCTTCAAGAATTTGATTTAGAAATCAAGGAACAAAAGGGCTCTGAGAATGTGGTAGCTGACCACCTATCCCGAATTCTCAGTTCTGAGAGTACTCCAATGACAGATTCATTCCTTGATGAGCATCTCATGGCCATTTCTCACAATGTTGCACCTTGGTATGCTCATATTGTCAACTACAAGGTGACCTATCAGCTTCCGAAAGGACGGACCAAAAGTGAGAATGACATATTATTCTCCTAGGAAAAGTATTACTTCTCGGAAGATCCTGAACAATTCAAATTCTGTCCCGATCAAATCATCCGGTGATGTGTCCTTGAGGAAGAACAACAGAGTGTACTGAACTTCTGCCATAGTCTTTCTTGTGAGGGCTATTTCTTAGGGAAGAAAACTGCCGCCAAAGTCCTACAAAGTGATTTTTGCTGGCCCACATAGTTTAAAGATGCCTATGAGTTCAGCAGAACTTGCCTCATATGTCAAGCCGTAGGAAATATGGCGAAAAGGGATATGATGCCATTCAACTCAATTCTAGTTGTTGAAGTCTTTGATGTTTGGGGAATAGACTTCATGGGACCTTTTCCACCTTCGTTTGGACATGAATATATCTTGGCGGCAGTAGATTATATTTCTAAGTGAATTGAAATAGTACCCACCCGAACTAATGATCATAAAGTGGTCATGAAATTCATCGAGAAAAACATATTTTCATGGTTCGATGGCCCAAAGCTATCATAAGTGATGGGGGCATGCATTTAACGAATTCCCAATTTCGATCTTTGCTTGAGAAATTTGAGATTAATCACAAACTAGCTACCCCTTATCATCTCCAAATCATTGGCCAAGTGGAAGTATCTAATAAGGAAATTAAGAGTATTTTGCAAAAGTCCGTTAGGCCCGATAGGAAAGATTAGTCTAAAAGATTGGATAATACTTTGTGGGCCTATCGGACCACCTATAAAACTCTTATTGGCATGTCTTCTTATTGCTTAGTTTGGAAAAGTATGCCACCTTCCTGTGGAATTGGAATATAGGACATATGGGGCCATCAAACAAGTCAATATGGACCTAGCCTAAGTTGGTACCTACAAAATCTTACAACTGGGTGAGCTAGAAGAGTTGCGTAATGAAGCTTATGAGAATTCCAATATTTATAAAACCAAAACTAAAGCTTTCAATGATAAAAACATTGTAAGGAAATCTTTCCATCTAAATCAAAAAATTTAGTTATTTAATTCTATGCCTCGATTATTTTCAGGGAAACTAAAATCAAGGTGGGATGGGCCATTCCTTATCATTAAAGCATTTGACCATAGTGTTGTTAAAATCATGGATCCAAAGACTAGACACACATTCATGGTTAATGGTCAACGGTTAAAACTGTTTTTTGAAAATCTTCAAAATTGTCCATCAAAATTGTGGCACTAAGTGGTCCACAATAATTGCACTTCCGTTTGGCTGAAGATGTTAAACTTAGCGCTTGTCAAGAGGCAACCCAACATTTTAAATCTTCTTTTACTTTTCTATCCCTTTTTAGTTTTTTCTGCAGCAGACGGCTTTGGTAAAGTCTCATCTTCATGACCACAGGTTGTTTCTCTCATTCCCAAGTTTTTTTATGGCTGACCTATTATTCATATCTTTTATGCCATTGAGGACAATGCCATTCATGTTGGAGGGGCAATCAATATGCATTTTTGAAAAATATTTTGAAGAAAATTGATATTTTTTACTGAAAAAATGGTTACAATTTTTCAAAAACTTCTTTTTCACATCCCACGTAAGTTGCGTGGAATCATGTTTCATTAAGTGAATCATAAACAAATCAATTTTGTGTTAGCCAAATTGGATAGACCCTTTAAAGTTCAGAATATTCCACTTTATAAGAAGCCATGACAGAAATGATTTTCACACACACACGACAACTTAGAATGAACAAAAGGCCTTGAAGTATAAAATTGCTGGAAATAACCTTAAAGATAGGACTAGCTATTCTAATTTTTTCTTTTGGGTTGAATGAAAGGAATGTTAGTATTCGTAATAGGGGACCGACCCACTCAGCACTCTAACGAAGCAGTCATTTAAAAGGGACAGTTATAAACATTAAATTCCATATACAATGTCAAAAAAAGTTAAACGAAGGCGGGTGGCAAAAAATACACACCTCCTCTCAGGCAAATTGAAGAGAGTAGTAAAAAGTACGCATTGTCAAAGGCAAAAGTACAAATAAATCGAAATGTCGCGCTAAAAAAAAAGACCCACATCTGAGCAATAGGATCAAGTTGTGAAAAATGCTGAGTCAGAGCGGGAGCAGAAAATTGGTAAAGGCACGGATATAACAGAAAAGGCAGAATCGAGTTCTAAGCATGTCAATTTGCACGCATGATCACCTATCGCGAATCAAAGTGTAGTGGAAAATGAGAACTTTAGCCTTTACCGATGGGCTACCATTTAATTGTCTGTGATAAATAACAACAAATGAAGCATGATATTTCATTGTTATCCCAATTTTTCTTCTATTTGTATTGCTAAGGGACTAGCAATGAGTAAGTTGGGGGGTGAGATAAGTTGTTATTTTTTATCATTAAAAGGGGCGAATGCATGCATTATACTCATGATTCTAAGTGTAAAATGACATGAAATGATAGATAATTTTGTACTGATTCAAACGATGGCAAATTTGTTAAATTTTGAGTTAAAAACATCATCATTTCATGTGAAAAACTGAGTGTAATGCATTTGCGGCATTTCAGCAAAATCGAGAAAATAAAGAATTTTATTTCAGCTTAAATATAATATTGTTCATAATCAAATCCTAATTTAGAATTAGTTCCTATAAATAGGATTTGAAGAGGATGTGGCGCAGTTGGTTAAGTTTCTGGAGGCTTGTAGTAGGTCTAAGGTTCGAATCTCAGCAAAAATGCTTTCATTTTAACAAAAAGAATAAAGCAGAGGCAAAATTGTCATTTGCTACCCTAGAAAGGGTTGCCCTAAATCTTTTACACAAGAAAACCAAAAGAAGCAGCCGCCTCCCTTCTTCCCCCACTTTCTTTATTCTAAAATCTTTCTTCCCCTTTTAAAAGACCCTTTTTCCTTCCTCCCGGAAGCTGAACTTTTATTCTCTCTCCCTCCCCCTAGGGTTTGCTCTCACACGCATAGCTCTCTCTCTTTCTCTGTCAAATTCTCTTTCTCTCTCCCAGCTTTTCTCTCACGCTCACACCCTTTGCCAGTCTCTTTCCTCTCTCCACCTTTTTTCCCTCTCTCCCACACGCCCTGTCTCCCTCTCTCTCTTTCTGACGCTCCCTCTCTCTCCCTTCTCTCCTGCTTACTTTTTCTTCTTCTCTCTTACTTTTCCTCTCTCTCGCTCTCACGCACTCAGCGTCTCGCTCTCCCTCTCTCTGTGTCTCTCTCCTCTCTCTCGTACCGCTTGCCAGCCGCCTTGCCTCGCTAGTTGAGCCGCCACACGGTGCCCCACAGGTGCTTCCCGCCAGACCCGCCGCCGCTCTGTGCCACGCGGCAGAGTTGTGTAGTTCTCAAGGCCGGGCAGCCGCTGCCCGTACGTGCCCTCGGCTGCTGCGCATACCCGCCCCCACGTCTGCCACGACCCGACGCACTACGCCCTTACTACTGCCGCCCGTACCACAACGCCGGCATCTCCACAGGAGATAGCCTGCACCAACAGGGGCCCCTCTCAACTGTTTATTTTTTTTTGCTTTTCATTCATTTATTTATTTGGTTAAATTAGATGTTTAGTTGTCTCCTTTTAAGATATTAAGACCATAAAATTTGTAACCTTATTTTTTTGTTGTTGGTTGATTAATGTTAATCTTTTGAAATTGCAAACAAAAAAATTGAATATCGGTGTTTGTCTTGTTTAGATTTTCTCCATCTAACTTTTAATTCTTCTTCACATGAGGTTGTGTTCAATTTCTCAAAATTAGTTCACTTAATTAGAATTCTCTTTTTTTATTTTTTTAGTTAATTAGTTTGTCGTTTTAAGTAGGTAATTAATTAATCAATCCAAAACCATCATCTTTTTAGATTAATGAAAATATAAGCTTTTCAAAGTTAAAAATTTATTTTCCTGTAGATTTGACTTTATCTCACTACTTACTATTTTCACATAATTACATGTGGGAGTTGTAATTTAAAATTGATATTCGAATATTTTAACGACACATGCTTTCAAGCGATCAATGGTCAACTATTAAATCTTAGACGATCAGCTCACTGGAATTAGATGACATTGTACAACACCAAAAGCTCCTTTTTAAATATTGTGTTTGCTCTACCGAAAGCCTCCCGCATGCATCATTTTTAGAGTATTCTTTCTCTAATTACCGAGAGCAAATGATTTCCTATTGAGCATCTAATTACCTTCGAAGATATTCGATTGAACTTGATCAATTGACTAATTTGGATCCTATGGTTAGAAGTCCGTGAGCCAAGGTCAAAATTTAGAAGTCCACTTACAAGGTGTCTTTGGTGTCTCGGATTTAAGGACTAATCATGCTACTATAATAATAAATTAAGCTGATTGACAGGTAGGCAAATTTACTATCTAGTAGTTCATGCTGGATCAGTTCAGTAAACACATTTCCTAATGAGTATCTGTATGTTTGCCGTAGTCTCTCCATAAATGTGACTCTGAGGCGCAGCCAAATGTTGTATTTAGATAGACACCCAACTGATCAGGTGTACATTAGAATCTGATCAGAAAGTTATCTAAACCTATTGACAGCACTACGATTGTATTCTCATGAGTCATATGTCTCTTCCCCTTCCACAGACTGGATAGAACAGTGGCCACGAGGGTCAATATGCAGTGACGCATGTCATGACCCAATTACGCCGGATAGAAAGCCTCCCTCACTGATAGAACAGTGGCCACAGGGCTCAACAGTGATACCATTTGGCAACCGAAACTGGATAGATATTAGCCTTCCCAAACTCGTGGCTTCTTATGGATATAGCAGCATTTAATGCACTGTACGTGTGTGTGTGTGTGTGTGAGAGAGAGAGAGAGAGAGAACGGGTCTATAAATATAGCAGGAGTTCTTCCCCTTCCCTCTCCCAAAACCCCACACTACCACTCTCCATCCTATAAAGCAAACAGGGACTTGGAAAATGAGGTGCGTATACTTTCTATAAACCCATCCTATAAAGCAAACATGGACTTTTTATACTCTCCATCCTATAAACCCCACACTACCATTTTTTTTGGCTCCAGCTTTGAATCCTAAACTTGAATTATGAGATCTGGAATCTTTGCCCTGTTTGGTTGGGGTATCATAATTGATACAATATTAATTTTGATATTGATATTTTTGAAATATTGAATATCAATATCAAAATTGATATGATAAAATATTGTGGTGTTTGGATAAAGTTGCATGAATATCAAATGTGATATAAGAGACTGTTTGGATGACTTTTCATATTAATTTTAATTTACTATAATAGCTATGTGGTCATTTTGGTGTACTGTAAAATTTATAAAACATAACAAACAACTATAAAGTAATGTCTTCTTCTACTTGGTATGCTATAATTATTTTTAATCATGACAATATTATTTTAAAATAATAATAAATCAAAGTTAGAGATTTAAACTGTTGCAAATTATTGGGTGTAAATAAATATCTTTCTATTTACATTTTCAATCCAAAACCACTTAGAAATAAATCAAAGACTTTTGTATTAATGATTTTAAAATCAGATGTTTTCAACAAATTTAAAATTAAGTTCTTAATATTGTCTCATGTGTAAATAAAATCAAATTGTACTTAGGTACTATAGATTTTATTTTAAAAAGCACAATGCTAAAAGTGCTAAATAGTAAAACAAATACAAGCAGGTGGTGGTGGTGGAAAGGAAGAGAGGTGTGGGGAAGAGATGGAGACGTCAGGGGACAGGCACTGCTCCCTCCATCTGTATTGGTTTTAATACATGTAGAAGCTTGTATTAAATCTTCTACTATTGGGGGTCTTCGACCAGCATAACTTTCAAAATTAATACAGGGTAACCAAACAACTACTTTAAGTGCTTTTAATATTAATATTAAAAGTAATAGTGATACACCCAGTTAATACCATAACCAAACAGGGAATTAGATATCACCGCCTAGATAGGAAAAATTGTATGTACGGATTAATCCCCCCAAACCTCTTATAATTAGTTGTTAGCACTTACTCAAGTTAATGGGCATAATGCTTTCATCTTTTCGAAAAACATTCTGCAAAAAAGCATTATCGATCAGATAAACCCACTATTGTGGAAGGATAAAAAATAAAGATTCTGGATAACCGAATTGCTACCCATACTTTACAAATGAGAGCGGAGTTAGATCGATCCATTTCTTACCAACAACTAAAAGTAGATTTTCACAGAGAATTACTGTCTTCTATTAATAGAGCAACATTCTGTTGCCTCTAGGGAAACAAAAAGATAAGAGCTAGTATGTCACATATTTCAAAATCATTGATTTGGTTTTTATTTTTTGATTCATACCATGCATCAAATCTTATCCATTCAGTAATTTTTCATGAATTCAGAGATGTAAATATGTTAGACTTAGGACCCATTTGACAAAACTTATTTTAAACATCTAAAGTCTAATTCTCCATCTATTGTCCAGATGTGTAACTAAAAAAGTACTTGAAAAGAATAAGATGCACTTAGAAAGCTTGTTTGATAACCAACTTAACTGACATCTAAATTAACATATTATTTTATAAAAATACCTCTAAATACTTAAAACTACTCGTACTTTTATTTTTTGTCTTTTATTAGAGTTGAAATAATCTGGGAATGTTATTTTTGCACATATATCCCTCTAAGTGTGTATTTATACTTAGGTCCCTAACTTTTATATATTATAAAAATACCCCTAAATATTTGAGAATGCCCATAATTTTGTTCTATTTTCCTTCACTATAGTTGAAATCAATGTGGAATGTTATTTTTACACATCTATTCCTCTAAGTAGGGCTGTCAATGGATACCTGAGTTCCGATTATCAACGTCGTTTCCATTTTTATTAGTGGATATGGAACTCCGTTAAAGAACACCCGTTAAGTTATAGGAAATGGAAATGGATCTCTGATAGTTATAGGAGTTAGAAAAGGAAACACTCATTTCCGCATCCGCTAACCCGTTTCCATTTCCGAATGATCATGTACCATATACATCCATCCACATACACACACATACACATATATGTATATATATGTGTATATATATATATATATATATATATATATATACGTATATATATATATATATATATATATACGTATATATATATATATATGTATATACGTATATATATATACGTATATATATATATATACATATATATATATATAATATCTAACAGTGAGCATATTGTGAGTATTCAAATCAGGTGTGTGATTATCATGAAAATTTGGTTGTTTATGAGACAAATAAATCCTATTAAAAGAAAACTATGTGAATGTGATCGCTATAAACTTTTAACTAAAAAGTTCCAAAAGAAAAAGAATTTGATCGCCTACCTGTCTTGGATGTGGAAGATGTTGAAGTTCTTGATTCCCCTCCTTCAGCCGGCTGAAAAAAGAGAGCCCTTCTGACTTTGTTCTTCCTTTGAATACTTATCGGACTTTGAGGATCGTCCAGCTTGATTCCCCCTTTCTTTGATCTTCTTAATCTCCTTTGAACCTTACAAAGAACAAAACAAAAGAAGAAAAAACCAATAAGAACTTAGGCAGAGGTAGTATCTATTCCAATAGAAATTTTGATCATGCAATTTAAATAAAGAACTCACTTGTTTTGATGGTCTTTTAAACCCCTTAAACAAATACGTTTGAAATTATGTTAGTGAGTGTGTGTAGCATGGAGTGATGCGATGAATGAGGTTTTGAACTAATATGATGATGAAACCAAGTAGAGATTAATGAAAAGAACTAAGTTGGATGGCCTCTGGGAAGCCTTGATCTTGAAAGCTCTTGAATGGACAAAGAAAGAATGCACAAAGCTTCAAGACTTCTGGAGATAGTAGCAGCGATCCTTCAGCATTTGGACGTCGTCTCTCTCCAAGAATTGCTCCGATAATCACCAATTATCACTAATTATCACTAACTTTTTAATGACCAAGGAGTTATGTATTTATAGGCTTTAAGTTCACGCATCCGCGGTTATTAATGGATTAACATGAAAGAGTTTGAAGTTAATCCAACTAAGAAATAGATAAATACAGATTAATTCATCTTTATCTATAATTTAACTAAAACGCGTCGCCTAAGGGAGACGTCTTCTAGCTTAATTAAGATAAAGATAAATATCCGGAAGAAGAGATATAAACACATTAGGAAACCTAAATGGCGTCGTGCCATTCAAACATCTTTTAGTTAATTAATCAATTAATTAAATTCAGATTAAAAATCAAAATATGAATAAACTCTAAATGGCGTCTGCACATGTCGACGTCTTTTAGACTTTTTCATATTTTATTAAAAGTCTAAGTTAAAATCAATTTAATCAATAAACTTAAATTATGTATGTCTAACCCGATACTATTTAGACAATCATTTTAGCAAAAATTAATAATAATTAACTAGTGATTAAATATCAGACCATTTTGAGGCATTATTATATGACAAAATTTATTCAAAATGATGTCAAAATTAGCGTGTCTACAGTTGCCTCACATTGGCATCGTCTTTACAAGGGAGTGAAATGAAATGAAATGTACTGAAAAGATGATGCCAAGGTGTGATGAGATACGCTCTTAACATCACATGATTAGAATTTTTCTCAAACTTTTCAACGAAGATAACTCAAGAAGATCAATAGAATCAATCCTGTCTAGATGATATAGACAAGAAAATAAAATAAAGTCGATCAACCTCCACAGATTGGGAAGTACCTCAGGTCATAGATACTGTAGGTTTCATCATGGGGAGCGATTGCCAGCCAATGTGGACATGCTGCAACCATGATGGATCTAAAAAAAACAAGAATATTTGTAATAAAGAATTCAAGAAATGATAGAATTCCAAGGATATCTTCAAGCGAACCTCAAAGATAATTAAGATACTCAATTCAAAATGAAATATTTCATATCATGTTGGGATTTATTTGATCAATGGTCTGAAGTTTAATTAATAATTAATTATTATTACAATTATATCAAAGTCCTACATGATGCATGCTGGGCTAAAAGAAAATTTTAAAATAAAAAAATATAAATTAATCACGGATAATATTGTTAAATTGTTATTAATAAGTCAAGATACTACTTCTGCAATTCAGTGCTAAGCCGAAGCTTGTTTATTCACGCACTGTCTTACAAAAACGGAACCATCGTCCTCATCAATTAACAATCAAACGGCCTATCCGTGTAATTAAGAATTCTCTGGAATTATCACAGTTTTTGTTGAAGGGGAACTCAAATTCCAGTTTCATCAAAACCACAAGGTCCTTGATATACTCTTGTAAATATTTATCATATAGTAATGATGATTATGAAAATCAATTACATAAAGGAATACAAGGATAGAGATAACCTTCTTTTTAGCCACGGTCAGGACTCATAAACTCACACAGTAGGATCTTCTTGATATTTTCAGCTTCATTTTGAATTTCTTTTGAATTTCCTACACTAAAAAATCATCAGTAACTTCAGTTAAATGCATCAAAATCTGGATAAACATTGAATTTCGGGCAGATAGTAGAAAATCCTAAAACGCGTCGTGTCAAGCCGACGCCATTAACATTAGGTAAAACATGTCGCTGTTGGACGACGCCTTTCAGTCGCAGAAATAGGTTCTGGCCATATTCAACCCGGATTCCAACTCTCTTCATGCTCATCTTTTCTCCAATCTAGAAAAGATTCTCTAGAATCGCAATTCTCTCTATATAAGCTTCATTAACTTGTATTAAGGCAATCCTAACACAAATCTAAAGATCAAAGCAAGGGATTTCCTCCAAAGTTCAAGGATTTCAAGGTTTTCAAGAAGGAAAAGCTCAAGAACAAGATGGATTCTTCCAATAAGAGGGTGAAAAAGACGCTCAAGAAGCTTTCGGAAGTGAAAAATCATCTAAGCGGGCGAGATCCTAACTTACAAGTAAGTTAAATCCTTTTTTGTTTCAATTCTTCTTCAATTCCCTTCATATTCTTCATGTTCTTCAAGCTTTTTAGTAATTTCCTTTTCTATTCATATAGGCATATCCTCTCTTTCCCGGTCCAAGAAAATTTACATCCCTTCCTTGGATTCGCAAGCTTGCGAAGAGCATCACAATATCCATGCAATTCTTTGTTTCCAAGTGGAATATCCAAGGTCTTGTTGTTCATGCAAAGCACTACAAGAGTCCAAACGTGGATTGGGCGGCTATAGGTGCTTTGATTGAATTATGGCATCCTCAAATCCATACCTTTCTCTTTCCTAAATTTGAATGCACTATTCTTCCAGAAGAGGTCGAACTCCTATTGGGCCTTCCCAAAATCAAGTTGAACGGTGATGAACTTATCCTGAATAAGATGGCTCTTATGAGAGAAAAGATCATAGGTCAACAATTGTTAATGGAAATCATCAAGGATCAAAAGGAAGTTCATGGACGCCTCAGTAGGAAAGGGATTAACCTTGCAAAACTAGCAGAGTGGACTTTGTCTGAGATCGAAGAACTCAAGGAAGATGATACTGAGAACGTGATGAAAGCTTTCACCACGTGCCTAGCTGGAGCTCTGTTCTTTCCTGCTCAAGACAATACTCTCGAGGATGATCAAGTCAGTGCAATCTGCGAGATTTTTGAAGGAAGACAGATTGGCACTGCAATCCTAGCTTATCTCTACAGTGGGCTTTCTGCAGCATCCATAGGACAACCTCCTTATGGTTGCATGCTACTTTTTGCTCTGTGGGTCGAGTTGCACTTCAAGTTTGAATATCACATTAGAAATTCAGCAAGACCGTCTCAAATATATTAGAATAGCCCGATCTTCCATATTTCCAACATAGTGAAATTTAATGAAAAGATGATCAACCGAGTGCCAAAACTCAAGACTCGGGCAGACTAGCGAGCTTATCTGAGGTTAATGCCATCATATGGATTCGATTCCTTTCCACTTGCACTTGTAGGGAAACCAATTCGAGTACGCCATGCAGCTGGTGAAGAGCTCAAACTAATTGGGGCAACTGAGTTCGTGTTGTACAATCCTCATCGCTGTTATATTCAACTCAGCATGCCTCGCCATGAATTTCCTGAGTTTTCCAATACTTCTCCAATCAAGAAGCGTGCCTTGGAATCCGATGAAGATTTTGAAGCCACTGAACTTATAGTCATGTTGTGAAATATTAGCTTCAATCATCGTATAAAATTCTCTCAAGACGCTCATAGAGGTTTAACCTATTCATATGTAATGGGACTTCAGGAAATTCGTCCTTGAAAGCTCTTTTTTATTTTTCCTTTTGATGTAATTAATAATTTATTTCAATAAAGAATCCTTCCTTTGTGTCTTGAAATTCATCCTTAAAGTTCTGCAATTTATTCGAGATTTTTCCTTAAGTAAAAACTTGATTTTTCCTTAAAAGATTTCAATTCAAGTTTACTTAATGTAAAATGCGTCCACTCATAAAGACGTCTTTCAACCAAAAATCATTTTCCAAAAATTAGAGATTAAAGCTTAAAATCCCGAATTATGTTTAAAACGCGTCCACATGTGAAGACGCCTTTCAATTCTCTCTCATACTTTTCACATAATTCTGCCATTAATCCTGTGATTAATCCATTGAAACACGTCGTCTAGAAAAGACGCGTTTAATCATTGACCGTGGTATGGCTCTGTGCAGAATTGGCGGTTTAACCTGAAACACGTCGTTCTGTGAAGACACCATTTGACCAATTTCAAACCTTTGCCTTGCCGCCTTAATTTGTGTACCTTAAATGGCGTCGCTGTCCCGCGACGCGTTTTAAACTTATCAAACAGAAGCCTGCGAACCCGAGCTCCTTCTTCTCCATTTGCCTAAAACTCCACTTCTCTCTCTTGTCTCTCTGGCGACGTCCTTCTTCAACTCTGGCGACGATCATCCTTGCCACCGACCATCGCCATCCTCATCCTCTCTTTCTCTCTCTCGGATCCCTCTTTCTTTCTCTCTTTACTCCTTCCGAACTCCCTCTTTCAAAACCAAACACTTTCTTTCACTCACTCTTCTTGCCATGGAACGTGGAGGAACAAGCAAAGCCAAGGCCATAGTAAAGAGACGGCGGACAGGCTCCCTCGCGGTGGTACCAGTGGTGGAAGAAGCTCACCAAGAGGTGCCGGCCGAGCTTGCGGGAGTAGCGGCTTTCTTGGAGGAGGAAGAAGCTCCACATGCGGCCATGGCCGAAGAAGGAGGGGAGGGTGACCTCCACTTGGTAAGCTTCCTGTGGATTGAATGGAAAAGGGGATGAAAGGGGTTCTTTGGAAGAACTCGAAATCGGGTTTGAATGGCATCCAGACCAGGTGACGCCTTTCAAAGGGCGTCATCCTGGTCTGACGCCATTCAATGGAAAATCTCATTTTTTTAATAGAGTAGAAAATCAGACTGAACGGCGTCAAGACATGTGGACGCCTTTCAATAGACGTCCAACATGGTAGATGCCTTTAAGACAGAATATTCAACTGATGAAATTTTCTTGTTTTATTTGCAGGGGACGATGAGGACTCGTATCTCCTGGGATTTGGTTATAGGGGCCTACCGGGGACTCCCAGACTTCCAGAAGGTGCGCATGCGCCGGATGGAGTTCGCGGAGCTCCTAGAGATCGAGCAATTTTGGCTCGATTTGGTTCTTCTTCAAGCACTCAGGGAGCGCTGACATGCGGAAAGCAGGGCTTTCCTAATGCCCTAGGGACATATGGTCCCCAGCCTGGAGGATGTTGCCAGGATCACCGGCCTTAGAGTTAGAGTAGAAGGCCGGGCGGTGAGCGGGGTGACTTACCCCAACTATTGTGGAATGGCGGAGGCCTTGCTAGGGATAGAAGTGTCTAGCCTGGATAGGGAGTCTAGGATAGTCCCTAGGGTAGAGGTAGAGGCTACCCTAGGATTGGTAGAGCCCTGGCATCGATCCGACGAGACCTGGGAGGAGTTTAGGGGTAGGCTAGCTGAGTCCTTTGCTGCTATATACTGTAGAGACCCCGATCAGGTAGAGGAGGTAGATAGATAGCTTAGGGTTTTTCTTGTCTTCTTTTTCGGTCGGTTGCTCTTCGGTACGAAGGGCGACCATATCCACTATAGGTTCCTTTATTTATCAGATGATTTAGAGAGTCTGCATGAGTACGCATGGGGTTCGGCCCTCCTGGCTCTTCTCTTTGCTGATCTTTCCGCAGTCACGCCTAACCGCGAGACTACTATCAGTGGCTTCTCGTCGTTCTCCCGATATTAATATTTTAATTATTTGTTTATGCAATGGTATATATGATGCTTGCTTCTAACTTATATGTTCATGTATGCAGGTGTGGAGCTACCACTACTTCCCGCTCGGCCGAGCGTGGATAGTAAGACCGGACGCTGTCCCATTGGCTCGCCGTTAGCAGCCCATCGTGGACACAACCCCGCAGCACCATCAGCTGACAGCCATTCGCCATCAGTTCTTAGATTATCCAGAGCTTCTGGTAAGTTATTTAATTGTTTTTTTATTGAATGCAATATTTCATTAATTAAATGTAATTTATTTATGTATGAATGCATCTAACCTGTATGCAGGTGATCTGGCGCCCATATATGGGCATGGGCGAGGAGGGCCAGCCGTGGGTGACGGCTGGCCGGAGGAGGTTCGAGAGGCAAATGTGGCTGTACTGCTTTAACGAGATCGAGCTTCTCCACCTTCAGCTGGTGATGAGGACCTTAGGCCTCCATCAAGAATGGATCGAAGAGGAGGTCTCGGAGGGTGTTGGGAGGAGCATGAGGGGCAAGGAAGCCCTCACAGACTGGCGTGCCAAGTTTTCGGAGCAGTACGAGGACTGGCACCATCGTGGGGTGCGAGTGGAGTCCCATGCGGAGAGTAGCGAGGCCTACCTCCAGTAGTACCGGGCCCACTACGCCGATCAATTGCGGCTCCTCCGTCCACTCGATGTAAGTAAGCGGTTATGCTTCTTTCATTTTATTATTATCTTTATTTATGTTTGTGAATGAATGTATGTATGTGATGGCATGGTGGATGCACGAGATGCAATGATCATCGACCTTTGGGCCCACCTTCAGGATGCTGAGGCCCAGCTAGAACAGGTCCAAAATGACTTTTTGACCTGGTATGTATGCATGCATGAATGTTTATTTTGGTTAATTTGTTTTTTTTTGACGATTAGCCACTGACGGTCATTCTTTTTGGTGCAACGAGCCGTCTACACCCAGGCGGCTCCTCCTCTCTCCTCTACTGGCACTTCTTCATCTTCGGCTGCTCACAAGGCCGTCCTCGCCGACCTCCAGGACCAGCTGGCTTCTGCCATTCACCGAGCCTCTCTCGCGGAAGAGGACCGGGCTGCTCGAGTAAGTTCTACCTTTTGACTTCCTTTATTGAATTTGATTTTGATTACTTGATGATCTTGAACTGACAATATCCTTTTTTGCACGTTGCTGAGCTTCAGGAGGCCCTTCAGAGGGCCTAGACAGAGTTGGAGCAGTCTCGCGCTACGACTGCTCGTGCTGAGGCTGATGCTGCCCGTAACAGAGGCTTGGAGGAGCAGCTGGCATGCCTCTCCAGTGGCGACCTTCGTCGAGAGCTCACGCGCCTTCAGACTTGTCTGGAGATACTCACCGAGGACCGAGAGCACGAGCGGCTGGAACGGCAGCGAGTGGTTGCCGAGTGACCTCCCTCCAGGTTCAGCTCGGTGTGGCCGAGCATGAGTGGTGCAGCGTAGAGGAGCGTTACCGACGTGCCCGCCAGCGAGCACAAGAGAGGGGGCACGGGAGTGCGTTCACTGCGAGTGTCGCGATATCATCGGGCCAAGTTGGGCCAAGCCTGATGGGACCACCACCTCCGCCCAGCCTAGGACCAGCATCGGATGCTCTTGATGAGGCTCAGAGTCAATTCGATGAAGGGACCGGGGAGAGTCAGCCGTGAGGGCTGCATATGTATTTTTTTCTTCTCTTGGAATCTTGTACAAAAACGCCTTTGATATATATATATGAAACTTTGGCCTTCGACCTTGTGCCTTGTATGGATTTCTTGATTTTCATGTTTGTATCCTATACATGACTTAACAAATAGGTTAAGTATCTGTTTAGGCTTAGCCCCTTATCCGATTAAGTAACCGATGAATTGATCCTTTCCTTGGTGGAAGGGTCAAGGGGCATAGCCTTTATTAACAAAGGTAATAATAATTAGACTGGAGGAAACAACAGAGTAAGATGCAACATACAAGCATGCAGATGCTCGCTGAAAATGAAAGGAATGAAACATATCAAATGCAACAAGCAGATGCTAATTGAAATATTTTTTATTTTGAAATATTCATTTTTGTTTGGGTTTTGGAACATATATTTTTTTTGGATTTTTGAAATATCTATTTTTTTGGATTTTGAAATATGTACTTACCCTCTCTTTTTTTTTTTTTGGATTTTGAAGTATCTATTTTTTTTTGGATTTTGAGATATATACTTTTTTTTTATTTTGAAATATATACTTTTTTTGGATTTTGAAATATGTACTTTTTTTTGGATTTTTTAAATATATACTTTTTTTGGATTTTCAATTTAAAAGACCAGCATGGTACTCAAATCAAAAGAAACATATTCGTTTATTAACTTAATTCCCAAATTATTCTCCAATAATCTAACTTAGACTCATCGTGATTGAGCTTGTGTTTCCATTCGTGATCCCATTTGATGATCTGACCCTTGGTCAATTTAGGCTGTTCCGTAAACTTGGAGTACGCCTCTTCAGAAAGAAAAGAAGAATTTGTTTAGAAAGCCGAGAGGGTTCTGGAGACCCAAAAGGATGTCCCTTTCTTACCCTAATATCTGTTGGGGTTCGGTCATTTTCTTTCTGGGGTATTTATCGACCTTGCGTTCCCTTTTCATTTGATTTCGTGGTCTTGGTGTAACGTTTGTAGTGTAATAGCCTTTTGATTTGATGCTTAACTTTTTGCCTTTTGTTTTTCTTTTTCTTTTCATGGGACAGATCTCTCCCTTTTTTTTTATGACGGCCTCCTACAAAGATGGCGGGTATTCTTGGTAGTCTATTCTAAGTCTTGTTCCGACATTGTGGGCCGAGTGTAAAAACAGAATTTTTCGTTTAAAAAAAAGAATGAATTGTACTTTATACTTTTAGTCAAGCTTTCGGTATTCCTTAGGACTTGTTATTTCTTGTTACTCACGAACCAAACGTGTTAGTGTGTGTAGTAATGTGTTTGAATTAAATTATTCAGACTGATAAGGAAATTTGAGTTTCAAAACATTCTGATTCCACTAGTCTTTGTACCATGCTGATCGACTCTTTAACCTAAGGGTAGTACTTCTTAAGATATAGACCATTCCAAGGGTGAGTTAACTCTTGCCCTTCTGCATCAACTAGACGGTAAGCATTACCAGGAAAATCATGAGATACAACATATGGTCCTTCCCAATTGGGTTGGAGTTTAGAACGTGGCCCATTAGGTTTTACAAAAATTCTTTTGGCAACCATTTCACCAACTTTGAACTTACGTTCGATGACTTTCTTTTGATAAAAACGTGCTAATCTATTTTGATAAACTCTTGCATGATTAGCAGCTGACCATCTTTTCTCGTCTAAGAGTTTCAATTGAGCAAAGAGTGCTGAACGGTGTTCATCAATAGAAAATTCCTTATTCAATTGTACTCTTAATGACGGTATGAGGATCTCGTATGGAACTACCGCCTCCATTCCAAATGTCAAGGAATAAGGAGTCTGCCCAGTGGGAGTGCGGATTGAAGTTCGGTATGCCCATAGAGCCTCAATCAGTTTTTCTGGCCAATCTGTAAATTTGTTAGATTTACACGTCTTTTTGATGATTTTTATCAAAGTCTTATTAGTTGCCTCTGCTTGACCATTGCCCTGAGGATAATAAGGAGACGAATGATGCAATGCAATTTTATACCTGTTGCAGAGGTCCTTCAGTTCTTATGACACGAACTGCGGTCCATTGTCGGTGACGATGGTGCTTAGAATTTTGAATCTGGTAATGATGTTCTTCATGATGAATTTGCAGACGGTTGACGCTTTGACTTCCGTGTGTGCTTCGACTTCTGCCCACTTGGTGAAGTATTTCGTTGCCGTGAGAATGAAGGATTTCTGCTTAATGCCGAAATCAGGATTGCCAACGGGTCCAATGACGTCGAAAGCTCACATGGAGAAAGGCTCTAGGGAGGAAACAGGATAGAGTGAAGATGCGGGGGAATGGATCTTGTCGACGTGAAGTTGACACTTAGCACACCTACGGACATATCCTACACAATCTTCTTCCATAGTTGGCCAATAGAATCCTTGTCTAAAGATCTTCTTTGATAACATTTGTCCATTAGCATGGCCACCACAAACTCCAGTATGAGCTCCTTCCATAACCTTCCAAAGCTCATCTTCGTCTAAACATCTTAGAAGAACTCCATCAAAACCTCTCTTGTATAGCGCTCCTCCAACTAGGGTGTATCTTTGAGCAACTCTCCTCATAGCCCTTTTCTCCTCAGCTGTGGCTTCTTTAAGATATGATTGATCTTCACAATATTTTGCAATTTCATAGAAGATATGATTGATCTTCACAATATTTTGCAATTTCATAGTTCCATGGTTTATGTTCGTCATCCATCTCTTCCTACAACTCTGTCAACATAATCTCTCGTTTCTTCACGATATCTCCATCTCTGACCTTCTTCAGCAACTTTTCCTTAGTCCTAAGGAAGGAACGGTCTTTCACGGCGGGTAAAAGATGCCTATGAACAATGATCGATTCGGATTGTCTTCTGATTGGAAAATCAAGGGATGATGCGAGTGAAGCTAGAGCGTCAGCTAAGATGTTATGATTTCGAGGAACATGGACAAAGATCAATTTAGTGAAGAGCTTTGCATAAGCAGAAGTGAGTTCTTGATAAGGCTTGAGCTTAGGATCAAGAGTTCGATATTTGGTTAACACCTGGCGAAGGATCAACTGGCTATCACCCACGATTTTGAGTTTGGTGGCACCATGGAGATGAGCAGCCTCGAGGCCAGCAAGGAGTGCCTTGTATTCAGCTATATTGTTAGTGACTGGAAAGTCAATCTGAAAGGCTTGTGGAATGGTAATACCTTCAAGTGATAACAGAACAATGCTAATACCCTTTCTATGGGAATTCAGAGCTCCGTCAAAATGCAGAGTCCACATATCATCTTTGATTTTTTCTATGGACATCAGTTCCTCATCCGGAAACTCTGATCAGACTGGATCAAAACGAGGAAGGGGATGATGAGCAAGATGTTCTGTGATGGCATAGCCCTTGATCGCTTTCTGTTGAATGTAAGTGATATCAAATTGAGATAGAAAGCTTTGCCATCGTGCCAACCTATCAGTGAGGACGGATTTCTTAAGAAGAAACTTAATGGGATTCATCCTAGCGATGAGGTGGACTTCATGAGCTAGAAAGTAGTGCTTCAACTTCTGAACCACCCAGACCAATGTTGCACATGTTTTCTCCATCGTCGTATATCTCTGTTCAGCGGGGTTGAGGAGTTTAGAGAGATAGTAGGCTGCCCTCTCCTTCCCTTCTTCATCTTCTTGTGCTAGGACAACCCCCACTGCATCGTCCAGGACAGAAATGTATAGAATTAAAGGTTTGTGTGGAGATGGTGGTCTCAAGACAAGAGGACTTGCTAAGTAATTCTTCAATCCATCAAATGCCTCCTGACACTTATCGTCCCAATCAAATTTGACTCTTGGCTTAGTAAGCTCGTAAAACAGCTTACACCTTTGTGAATGCTGGGAGACAAAACGGCGAATAAATTGCAACCTCACGATCAATCCTCTTAATTCTTTCAAATTCTTGGGAGCTGGCATCTCTCTAATAGCCTTTGCCTTGTTGGGATCGATCTCAATGCCCCGTTTACTGACAATGAATCCAAGTAATTTCTCTGAGGATACCCCGAATAAACATTTCTTAGGGTTCATCTTCAACTAATATTCTCTTGATCTTTCTAACACTCTTGCTAAAACTTTGGCATGCTCAGCCTTAGTCTTGGATTTCACTAACAAGTCATCTACATACACTTCTAGATCGATGTGCATCATGTCGTGGAATATTGCCATCATAGCCCTTTGGTAAGTGGCTCCAGCATTCTTTAATCCAAATGACATCACGACAAAGCAATATGTTCCCCAAGGTGTAGTGAATGATGTCTTTTCCTGATCTTCCTCAGCAAGCTTAATCTGATTGTATCCTGAAAATCCATCCATAAATGATAAAGTCTTATATCCAGCTGTGTTATCAATAAGCACATCAATGTGTGGCAGCGGGAAATCATCTTTAGGACATGCCCTTCAAATCTCGGAAGTCAATACAGATTCTGACTTTCCTATCCTTCTTCATAACTGGGACTATATTAGCCACCCATTGCGGATAGAGGACAACTCTAATAAATTTGGCTTTATGCAGCTTATTGACCTCTTCCTTCATTTTCAAAGCCATTTATAGGTGGAATCGCCTTAACTTTTGCTTAACCGGGCTAGCTCCATCCTTTAAAGTCAATCGGTATTCCACTAGTGATGAGTCTAATCCTGGCATATCCTCATAACTCCAGGCGAAAGTGTCTTTATAATCCCTGAGTACTCGGACCACTGCCTCCTCATCTATTTCAGATAAGTTTTTGTTGACGAGGACAACCTTAGGTTCGTCTATAGTCCCTTGATTGATCTCTTTGGTAGGCTCTTCTACGGCAGCTGAGGGTTCATCAAATCTTTTTACTCCACTAGCATATGCCTCAGCCGCGTCCTCGTCATCTTCTTCATCTTCAATAATGGGGTCTTTTTCATGTATCAGTTCATACACCCCATATCCATCATTGACCAGCTCATCATCTACACAATCTTCTGGCATCTGAATAGGATTCTCTAATAGCTGAGGGTGTTGGAATCCAGGCGGGATGCGAAGAACACAGTGGAAACGACGAATAAAATTAATCCCGCCCGATGCGCGCTGATCCGATGCGGAACGAAAAACGCAAACCGAAAAACGGGTCGAAATTTGATTATCGTATGCGGATTCGAATCCGCTTATGTCTCAGTTCCGTCGAGGCGATGCCGCGAGCCGCACAAGCGTCCGGCCTCCAGCGGTATCCACGCGATCCTCCGCGGTGGCTCGTCCTCGCTCCCTCGTCCGTATCAGCTCACTCGCTGAAGATCTGTCGCCGCAACGATTGCCGAAAATCCGCCGACGGGAATTCCCGACTTTCAGGAATCACGCGCGGCGGAGACGGAGACAATCCCGGCGCCTCAAACGGGGCACCCAGAGGAGGAGAAAGAAAAGGGGGGATGACGGCCAGCAAGGGGAAATCTTGGAGCTTGGCCCAGGGTTTCTCAACAGCGCGTATATATATTAAGTCGGCGCGACTTTTCACAAAAGTCCCCGAGTTAATATAAATCCCACTTATGTACCACCGACTGAGAATCTTATTGCGTGTGACCCTCTAGGCCCATTTACCAGTCCGATTTTCAGCCCGTTAAGTCCAATAACTAGTTATTGACTTATTGTAATTAATTAATATCTAGATATTAACTAATTACTTAGCCGAATTAACATCGCATGTAAATTCGGTTGGACTTCTGATCAAGTTGGGTAACAAGCAACACCGCATGATCCCGGAAGGCAATGGGGTTCAGTAACCCACTCATGGAACCTATCCGTCCACAGTTATCGCGTGGCTATAATCCTTCGTTCGCACAATGCTCTCAAGTTAACCTAGGATATGGTCAACTGTCAAATCCTAGATTGTCAACTCACTTGAATCAGACTCCGCTTTACAATATCAGAAAACCTATTTTCTGATATTGTTTCTGCTCTGGCCAGAGACTCCTGCGGATCTATTCTAGAGCATTCTCTCTCCAGTTACCTGAGAGCGAACGATCCTTTATTGAACACACAATCACCTTCGAAGGTCTTCCACTGGACCCGATCTTTGACTATTAGAGATCTCGTAGATAGGGATTCATAGGTCAAGGTCAAAGTACAGAAGTCCACCGACAAGGTGTCTTTGGTGTCTCAAGTCCAAGGATCAACCACGCCACTGTGACGATAAATCAAACCGATTGACAGTTAGGTAAATTACCATTCGGCGATTCATGTCGGATCAGTTTAGTGAACTCATTCCCCACTGAGCACCTACAGGTTTACCATTGTGTCTCCACACGAGTAACTAACGAGATCAGTCACCCTCATCATATGAGTTGGAATAACCTGTACTAGTCTAACCGGATGTTTGATGTGCTTCTCAAACATCCTACGACTAGGAACAATTGAGAATATGTGTTTATAAGTCATCAGTCTCATTATTATGATCTCATCATAATCTGATGACTACTGCACATATTCATGGACTTCATTATGCACAATTATAAATATGCTAATCTACATAATGAATTTAATGCCATTGATTAGTGAACCAGATTGAAATAGGTGCCTAATGATTGGCTTAGAGGACACCTATATCCATCAATCTCCCACTTGAACTCAAGCCAATCACCTTCGCATTTGATCTCCATCAAATCTAGGTGATGCTCACAAAAAGTCTGTGACTAAGACTTGGTCAAGGATCTGCTAAATTATCTATAGATGAAATATTTTTCATTACGTTATTTCCTCTTAATCCTTTGTCTCTGAATCTGTGAAAGAACCTAGAATGTTCTGCAACTTCTGCAAATCTAGAGACCATGGCTTGATCACACAATTGATTGCTCCCACTGTTGTCCTACAACAACGAGAATTTTATCAGAGACCTTTTAGAACAACATCTTAGTTCAGGAATGAACGTTTTCATCCATACTGTTCTTATAACAGTATCACTTGTTTATGTCGTCACCTTAATATCAAGTTCTGGATTGGAACTCTTCCAATCCATTCCTTTCTTCTAGAAGGTTGAATCCATTATTTGACTTGAAATTTGAGTCAATGTGAACTCATAGTTTCAAATCATCCTCTTCATATACGTGAATGCATCCTTAGCACTTCTCAAGTGTTTAAAGATGCATTTCACTCATGTATTCTTTAAGGAACTTTTCTTTAAAGTAATAAATTACATGTCTCAACAATTGAGACTTATTATGAAATTTATGCCAAATATTTTAACATACAGGTCAATATAATATTTCCACCGATCTATCTTAATAGATTCGTATTTCCAATACATGGAATATTATAACTAAATCCATTATGGAGGAAACCATGGTTAACAATGCTTTTACTAATAGTAACATCCCGAAGTCATTCTTAATGACTTTGATGTTATTATCACAAAGCATTACTAAAGAAACCATATTCCCACTGTCCTTTCTGAACACACACAATCCGTGATTATTCTTAATGATCACATAGTATTTGACTATTAAGTCAAAACTTCTTTTTTTTTTTTTTTTTTTTTACAACTTAGGAAGCTTCAGTTTGATTCAAAATGATCTTTTGAAATCATAACTTGCTTCTTGGACATTTTTAAAGCTTTAAAAGTGTATCGTATATATCTTTACCTCAATCTCATTGAGAGAACGCTTTTAATATCCAACTGTCATCATCTCATTATAATGATAGGCAGTATTGACAAGTAGAATTCTAATAAACTTATCAATCTCAAAGTTGTAATTACAGAGAGCATCATTATCATAGATTTTAGATCATAATCTATTTTGAACTCCTCTCATCTTGCTAAATTAGATATGTCAAACATATCTTTTTAGTCACTGAGAGAATCTCAAAAATCTATGAAGCTCTCTAATGTGTGTTATGAGTGGTTCCAAACAACTAAAGATTATCTAATAATCTTATGTTAGCTTGTGAATCTACAACATCTTCTAGTTTTATCAGCTCCCATTGTCTTCTTTGAGGACATATTGTTACGCCCCGAATCCGATTCATTTTTTTTTTTTTTTAAACTTAGAATCCGACCACGTAATCTCAGAACAAATTCCACCATAACGAACATATATGAGAGCTAAACAACCATAAGGCGATTTTAAATAAATGTCATAACCATCATGTAACCCAAAATATCTAAATATAGACAACACCAAAGTTCAAAATTTACAATTTCCATCAATTGTGTAAAAATTCTTTATCTCACCAAATAAATAAAAATACATCAATCTCTCATCATCCCTATTACATCAAGTCTAAAAAACCTGTCAATTCAATCTAAATAACCTCCTGAAGATGTCAAATGCCTCAATCAGAAGTCTTCTCAAATTTCGGATTCTCTTTCTCATATCTGAAAATGTTAATAGGGTTTATGAGTACAACCACTCAGTAGGCTTCAAACAATCCATAAGATTTAACATATAGTAAACCTTACAAATCACGTTATACAATTATACTAAACATGATCTTATACAGTTCTACATATAGCTCAAATAAAATATGATACAAAACATGGTCAGATATAAAGTTATCAAATCAAATTTGTTTTCTAATAATATAATTAGATCAACTAACATATAGCATATATGGCATGATCGAACTCATATAAGACATATCAAATTCTACTAGCCATGATCAGAACGTATCACATAACATATCAAATTATCAGGGCGTTACGTATCGCCGTCCCCTGATCACATGTTATATTAAATAACAATTATCATGGCGTAGTAGCTTATCAAATCCGATTCATATCATGGATCATATAGTTAAGACAGATTCATATGACTACAAAGGGATAGCCGAATAGGATGATCAAAAGATCCAAATGACTAAGTTGAATTCAAATGAACATATGGAGTAAGGATTTCAGATTTATGTGTCAATCAAACAAATCAAATCATATCATAACGGACATGCACCCAAACCACAACATAAGGAGCCAAACAAAACAAATACTAAAGCATCTAGGCAAATGATGCAAAGGTCTTAGTCACTGCGCAGAACCGGGGAGTCTAAGTCCCACCCAACTCCAAACCGCCAGGGCGTTACGTATCGCCGTCCCCTGGTTTTAGTCGGCCAGAAATCAAGATTCCACCCGTTTGCCCTCGGGTTCCAAACAAAATACCCTATCCAATATGGATGCTTATAATAGATTTGGGTCAAATATCTCCTTAAGATGGCAATGTCCAAACAAAGTCAAATAATTATGGCACAATCAGATTAACTGAGATCAAATGATGACAAAAGATGAGTATAGATCTAAAAATTGAATTACCAAATTGATACGTACATATAAGAGTTAAAATACATACTTTTATATACAAAATAACTACTTAGAGAGTCATCATGGTCATATATATATACGGATAATCAGAGTAAAGCTGATCAAAATAGATTTCTGGATAGAAACGATAATCAAAGGAATTTTCTTAGAATTTTCGGAATAACAAACATATTTTTCGGCCATCAAAACTGATTTTTAGAGCTGACAAATCAACAAATAAGCCGAATAATATCAAATAGATTCATAAAATTATAAAACTTTAAGAACATGTTCCAAATGTCATATTTAAATTGTGGATAAAGTTTCATCAATTTCTGGATTGGTTTGCTATGATTTTTGGTTATCACTTTGATTCGGAGAATCCAACTTAAATAGAATTGCAGCAAATCAAAACAGAGGGTAAACTGAATATCAAACGAAGTCATAAAATTCTAACACTTTACATAGAGGTCAAGGATAATATAAAAAAGGTCTCTACAAAATTTGGTATGATTTGGATTTGAATCAAATGAGATATAGGATTCACAAGTTGAGATTTTAAAACTGTCTGAACAGATTGTATAGTCTGAAAATAGTATTATGAAATAAATACGAAACAAACTCCTAAAATTATGGAATTTATTGGACATGAAGGTAACATGATAAATAGACTTCTGTCCAACTTTCAGCGCATTTGGGCATCATATCAAGGAGAACAAACATCTGTAACTCGTGTAATCATAATTAAAAACAGAACATATTGAACGGACAGATTACATAGGCTGAGATAATAATCATGAAATAAATAGAAAAGAAGATCACAAAAATATGAAACTTAGATATCATGGAGTATACGTATAGATAAAATTTCTTACCAATTGATTTACTTTTGAAATCTTTCTAAAATAACATAGTTTTATAATACAAAATAGATCATGTGTACAGTTATCCACCTACCTTTTGATGAAAGACTGGCTCTTGATTCTCCTATAGCTTCATCGCTATTTATCCATGATTTTTTCTTCCTCTAAATTCTTTTCCACATTCTCTAAGGTCTTCCTCACGTTCTCTAAGTTTCCAATAATATAAAACATTGATTAGAATCAAACCTCCAAAAGAAATAACCACGAACAACTCTATTCTCTCATGAACACCACATGAACTTACCCCTTTAGAAGAGAGCTGCATGTTATAGAGGTTGAGCATGACCCAAGGCTCTATTTATGTTTATTTAACCTCCTAATATAACTACCAACACTCTCTTTCTTTTCTAGAGTCGAACTCCTACTCCCCATAACTTAATCTCTAAGTAAAAGTCACTTCCTAGTCTAAATCGGACTCTGCTCAAGCTATCTGCAGGTTTCCTTTTTGAAGACGTTTAACTTCATCTCCTTAAATATCCTAATTAAGAAATACTTTATTCTAAATTTTTTTAAATATTTTTATTACCTTTCCAATGAAATAAATTTCACTATTTTTGGACTTTTATACAAGAATATATATTTATTTTATTGACCTGCTGTCCTGAGTACTCCGAACTCAGAAATCTGGCAGATTTACTTCATGTCTAAAGATGTCCTGATTCCGATTAGGAAACGACTTATTTTAAACATGTGTTCTTCATAAAACTTCTATGTATTTGAGTAATAGTTATAATGGGAGTTGTCTTACTTAATTATGGATTTTATGTACCGATTTATGCTTAAAATACTAGAGCTATGTCAAGTAAATCTGTGTATAGAATCCTAGTCCAAGTGGGATTCCTATTATGACTTTCTACCCATTAATTAGAATATTAATTATATTCAAATTTATTATGTTTTACTTTTAATCTAAGTCAAATATGTTATACATAACTTTTTAGGTCGTAGTTAACATTAATGTTACCATCTTTTGTTTCCTAATTCAAATCCTAATCCGATTAGGACTTGTTCTTTATGAGTAGCCCTTTCTAAAACTGATTTTTTTGTTATTTTTGACCTCTAAAACATCTGAATTAGTAAACATAGTCTTCCACAAAGTTATGGATATTTTTATTATCTTTCTAATGATATCAATTATGCATTAATCCAAATTTTTTATAGAAAGTTATAATTATTTTACTATGTTGCTGTCTAATACATCAACATAGAATTTGAACTAAATTAGTAGGCTATTCTTAGTAGTATAATTTGGGTTAATTGGGCTTTCATAATTGAGTTAATTGGACTAAATTAAGTTACTTAAGCTCAGTCATAGACTTTTATAATTAGTTAATTGGTCTAATTTAAATTAATTAAATTTATTATTAGTTGTAAAAGTATGGGGTATAACACATATTCCTCTTCACATAAGACAACTTTCAGGACGATAATTATTTCATTATCGCCTGACCAATAACTGTAGTGTCCAAACTCTTTAGACATTCACAAATTCACATCACGGTAATACCTGACTTTTAAATCAGGTTTGTTCATAATTCACATCTCATATGAATTATTTGGTCTCCATATCCTATATGGACATACACTGACTTATTTGGAACCATCTGTAGAGCATGGACATCTAATGTTCATACTCATGTTCACAAGGATAAGAATTAGGCAAATCTTATTATATATATTGCACCATATCTTAATAAGGTGCAATTCCTCATTCTATCATATTACTATGATATATAATGAGAATCAATCGAGCGAGGATACAATTATCCTCTTAATGATTTATGTGAATCATATACCTAAGTATTAGTTTCTTTGATCAAATCAAAAATTCTAATACTTCATATTGATCTTATACCATAATCTTTCAGATGCATTCATCTTGTACTTCAGTAAGTACATACAGTCGAATCATTCTAAGAGTACACTGATAAGGTAAGTCAATAGAAGTGATTATCTTTGGCCTTAAGAGGACATTGAACTGTTTACATCAATATGAATCAGTACCAATAATTTCTTATTATACAATCCTGTGTACAATACTATAGATAATCAAGATTTACACAGTTCATTTCTATAGGAGACTTGTGAATATTCATCACATGAAATGTCACTTCAAGAATCTATAGTGCATTGACTGATTTGAACAACTATTGTTCTTTCTCAGTCAACGTTATTCACTTTTATAATTCTTGATATCTTATACAACTAAATAACAATTATTCAGTTTCATTTTAGACTCCTATAAATATACAAAGATTTACTGTCTGACAGTAACTTATAATTATCATGAACAATTGTTGAGTCTAACTCAACACTTACATTATCTCGATTTACTTTTACTTGTCTAAATCTGCACACTATCGCAGCTCTGAGAATCATTTCCAATATCTCATATTGGATATGCTAATTTTCCAATAGACATGCAAAAGTTGATAATAAGAATATATGAGACTTCTTTCAAGTTTCATATTCATTTTGTCTTTACCAGTATCCTTATATTAGTTGCAGTGGGAGAACCGCTACTTCTCTATCTCAGCTGACCTTCCTTTATCCTTTCAAGTGTGGGTTCGACCGTTTAAAATCTTATCACTTGCCTTTCTCAAAGGCACATCATAAATATCTCTTCATCTTGGTCTATCCAAATAAGAGATTTCATGACAATCAATGCCTTTCAAAAAGGCATATCATGAGTACCACTTCACCTTGGTCTATCCAAGTGAGAGGAATCATGATACTTAATTAGGATAGTGACTTTCACTTACCTCTGAAGACATTCTTTAGATTTTTCTAGTCAGTCTGAGTGTGAGAAGTATTGACATCCAATATGCCAACTTCTCGAATAGACGACATATTAGTGAATCAAAGGAAATAACGTGATTTAAGCAGATAGTTCTAATAATTCAATTATGATCTTTTATCTTGAATTATTTCTCACTATTTTTCGACGGACTGTATAATCTTCAGGTATACAGAACGGAAGACTCCGACCGTCTCCTAGTGAGGATCAGAATCTCCAAGAATCACAGTATGACCTTGGGTAAACATATAGTATCATACCATTATCTTAGAGCAACCATCTCATGGTAATTGCAATTCCTTGCAATATCCGATCTTATTTTGGCTCCCAGGTCTTTAATGGTCTCGGGTAAACACAGTAGACCATTATACCTAGTCTAACCTTACCTTCAATATGTGACAGAGTAGAGTAAGAATGTAGCTCTCGGGTAAACGTGAGGATAGCTACACCGTTCCTCTATTCCAATCTTAAGGCATTAAGATGTCATAGTTAATAGTCCTTTCATCAGATGGTGGCAGATATCGGGTAAACACATAGAAACTGTCGTCACTGAATCAAGTTCTAAGAACTATATTGATGGAGAGCTACGCGGTACATTCTCAATGCCTCATGCTCCGGCTTAGACTTTATGTTGAAGGTTTTGTTTATTTTAAGTTGGTCTCATCCTAGGTGATAGTTTATAAATATATCAAATATATTTAACTATACCTAGATATTAGCAATCGATTCATAATCAATAACTAAAAGCATGCATCATCCATACATGTTCATTATGTGGTCATGGACAGTACGATCATTAACTTGAGCCAAATAATTAATCACCAAAACTATATAACATTTATATAATATAAACATGCAAACACATAGCCACTGGTGATCTCATCTCCTGTTGCCTTCCTAGTTGCATTTGTGGATCATTCTCGCCTTTCCTCGGCCGGCGCGATCAATTACAAATAATATTAATTTTGAAACAATTTCAAATACATTAATTGTAAGAGAAAGCCTTATGGCCGAATACAATAACAGAGGGAGATAGAATTACAATGGTATGAGAAAGAGAGGGAGACACGCAAGCCTCATTAATTAACACTTAATTAATGTACATCACATCCCATAACAATCCACATAATCACATACCATCACATGATATGAAATTTAACTAAGTGCATGTCCATGACCACCACAAATTTTAACCATCCACACATGATAAAGCACATCACATGAAGGCTAAATTTTTTTAAAAATAATAATTTTGGTTTTCTTAAAACCTGGGTTCTAATCAAAATTGGATAATTTGAATTTTTGAAAATCTTATTTTCTAACATGCAATAAATCTAATTTAAAGTATCCAATACATCAACATGTGCAAACAAAGCTAAAATTAAAATTCTAAAATATTCCATGCAAAATTTAGAACAATTCTAAATTAATTAATCTAACACTTAGATTAATTTTAAATCACATTAATAACAATTATTAATTGTGAAATAGAATTAAAAAATTCCATAATAACTCTTATTAAAGGAATTTCTAACTCTAATATTAACCCCTTAACAACTCCTTGTTAAGACCCATTTTTATTAAATAATATTTCTCAATAACATTTATTAAGAAATATTAATTAGAACAATTCTAATCAAAATAGTCTAACATTTTAGACTTAATTTAATCTCTTAATAAATTTTATTAAAAGATTAATTATTAAGTAGATTAGATCTTCAAAATATAATTAAGGGATCCTTGAGAATATTAATTAACTTAATAACTATTAGTAAGCTCTGCTTAACCTTCAATAACTTTTATTAAGGTTAATTCTCAAGAAACAATTAACTCTTTTATAACCATTATTAAGAGTTAATAAAACACTTAACAACTTTTATTAAATATCCCTTAATTAAATAATTAATTTCATAACAACAATTGTTAGGAAATTAAATGATCTAATCACCTAATTAATTACAATTAACAACTTAAAAAAAATTAACAACATTTGTTAATACTATTTAAGGTTGCAATCATAAAATAATTAACAACATTTGTTAATAATTAAATTAAGATCTCATCTTAATTAATCCCCTTAATCACTCATATTAAAAATATTAAATTAACAATAATTGTTAATTAAATCAAGATCACATCTTAATTTATAAACCCTCTTGATAACTTAAAATAATCAATCAAAATATAAAACAGATTTTAAATATGATACATTATTTTATTTTAAGCTAGAGAGGGTTAAATACCTATTAATAAAGGGCGTTTTAGGGTTTAAATGGGCTAATGGGCTGGGTTTAGAGGGGTAAAAGGTGGGGTGGAAGCCCAAATGGCCCAGCTAGCCCGGACCAGACCCATCTGGGTCGGCCTAGGCGCCTGGCCTGAGCCTGGTTTGCCCCAAGTGGGCTGGGCCTGGCTCGGTTCGGCCTGGACTGCCCGGGCAGGACGGCCCAGGCTTGAACCTAGACGGGTTCTGCGGCTAGGGCATCTGGCTCCTCCTCTTCCTTGCCCGACGCCGGCTAGGGAGAGCTAGGGCGGCGCCGCCCGGCCTCCACGCCGCCCCTGACGGGGCTGGCGGGCTCGGCCGGCGATATCGGCGCCGGTGAAGCTCCGGCTGGCCTCCCCCCCTTCAAAAGAACCCGACGGTCACCTGCTGCAGGAAAAGGGGGGGGGGGGGGAGGGGGCAGCCGGCACCGCCAGCATCTGCTCCTGTTCCTGCTCCGGCAGGGCAGTCACAGGACCCCAGCCTCCTCGGCGGCCCCGCCCACGTCGGCGTTAGTCGGAGATGCCTAGTTCCCCCTTCCCCTTCATCACATGACGGGAGGATAAGGAAGAAGAAGAGAGCGGGTTCCAAACTTGCCGTCGCCAATAGTCCTCCACTCCGGCACCAGCAGGGAAAGTCCGACCGAATATTGCAAAGGGGGTTTATGTTAGTTTTAGGTGGCCTACAAGCCAATCTGACTATGTAAATCTCGTTCATTTATTAATATAATAGCATAATATTCATTATGTGTAAATCGTATTAATTATCGTTTCATAATGAAGTCCGTGAATATGTGCTATAGTGATCAGATTATGATGAGATCATGCTAATGAGACTGATCACTTAAACACACATATTCTTAATCATTCATAGTCGGAGGATATCCGAGAAGGACATCGGATATCCGGTTAGACTAGTACAGATTACTCCTACTCATATGATGAGGGTGACTGATCTCATAAGTCACTTGTGTGGAGACACTAAGGCGAATCTGTAGGTGCTCATTAGGGAATGAGTTCACTGAACTAATCCGACTGAATCGCTCGATGGTATAGTACCTCACTGTCAACCAGCTTGATTCTATTGTCGCAGTTGCGTGGATGGTCCTCGGACTTGAGACACCAAGGACACCTTGTCGATGGACTTATGTGCTTTGACCTTGGTTTACGAATCGCTAGCCACGGGATTCTAATACGCTAAGGATTGGGTACAGCGGAATACCGTCGAAAGGAATTGTGTGTCAATAAGGAATCATTCGCTCTCGGTACTTAGAGAGAGAATGCTCTAGGAAGGATGTGCGGAAGTCCCTGGCCAGGGCAGACGATAATACCGGGAAAGGAGTTTTCCGATATTCATCAGCGGCATCCAATCCAAGTGAGTCGACCGGTTAGGGTTTGACAGCTCGCCATACCCTAAGTTGACTCGAGAGCATTGTACGAATGAAGGATTATATCCACGCGGTAACTGTTGGCGGAAAGGTTCCAAGACTGGGTTACTTAACCCCAATACCTTCCGGGTTCACGCGGTGTTGCTTGGCACCCAACGTGATCGAAGGCCCGGTCGAATTCGATATGCGACATCAATTCGATTGATTAATTAATTAATAAAGGGTTATTAATTGATTAATAAAGCCAGTGAGAAGTCACTGGGCTTGTTGGGCCATTAACTGGACTGGTACTTGGGCCTAGAGGGTCACACGCAAATGATTCTCAAGGCGATGGATAAATAAGTGGGTTTTATACAAACCGGGGATTTTTATGAAAAACCGTGCGGTTAGTATAAAACATAGCGAATGGGCTGAGCAGGCCAAGCTGCTGCTAACCCTAGCCGCCCCTCCTCAATTTCTCTCTCTCTCTGGCGTCCAGACAGATCCAGATCTGCTCCGCCGCTTCTCCAAATCCTATTCGACCGGAAATTGTCCGCGCGTTGCGGCGATCGTTGCGGCGGTTTCGTGGGCTGCGAAGAATGAGGAACGCGAGGATATCCGTCGCAGGGAGGATCGCATGGACTTCGCTAGAGGCCGGGCACTTGCGCGGCTTGCGGTGTTGCACCGACGGAACCGAACGGTTGTGGATTTGAATCTGCACACGGTGAGAATCGATTATCCGATAATCGTAGGTTTTAGTTTTTCGAAACGGGAACGGATCGCTGTTTAATATTTTATTTTTTGCTGCGTGAGGGATCTGGAGAAACTCGAGAAAACCCAACAGTTTATCCCCCATCAACCCCAACCCCGGTGAGGCCGACCAACGTGGCCCATTGCAGCCGGAAAACTCTTCCAACCGGCGGTTACACAGTTAAGAACTGTGGCCATACCCTCCCCTTTCTCTTCCAACTATTGAATAAGAAAGGTGGGATGCATCACTTCCGGTCATCAGCGACCTTGAGGACGACCGACAGTGGCACAAAGAACTACCTATGCATGTCTTGCGGCCGGTTCTTCGTCTCCATGAAGAACACCAAGAAACACCCCAAAATAAACATTGTTTTCTTCACAAAAATAATCTAGATAAAATATGCTCATCCGATGAACATCTTTCGTGAAAGAACAACAACTCGAGCATGGAAATTATTTTAGAATAATAATTTAGTCGTTCCGGAGCGGATCAGAGCGGAACCTGGCTCTGATACCACTGTTGGGATCCGAGCGAGATACGAAGAACACAGCGGAAACGACGAATAAAATTAATCCCGCCCGATGCCCGCTGATCCGATTCGGAGCGAAAAACGCAAACCAAAAAACGGGTCGAAATCTGATTACCGTGTGCGGATTCGAATCCGGTTCCGTCGAGGCGATGCCGTGAGCTGCACAAGCGTCCGGCCTCCAGCAGTATCCACGTGATCCTCCGCGGTCGTTCGTCCTCGCTCCCTCATCCGTATCAGCTCGCTCGCTAAAGATCTGTCGCCGCAACGATTGCCGAAAAACCGCCGACGGGAATTTTCGACTTTCGGGAATCACGCGCGGCGGAGACGGAGACAATCCCGGCGCCTCGAACGGGGCGCCCAAAGGAGGAGAGAGAAAAGGGGGGATGACGGCCAGCAAGGGGAAATCCTAGAGCTTGGCCCAGGGTTTCTCAACAGCGCGTATATATATTAAGTCGGCGCGACTTTTCACAAAAGTCCCCGAGTTAATATAAATCTCACTTATGTACCACCGACTGAGAATCTTATTGCGTGTGACCCTCTAGGCCCATTTACCAGTCCGATTTTCAGCCCGTTAAGTCCAATAACTAGTTATTGACTTATTGTAATTAATTAATATCTGGATATTAACTAATTACTTAGCCGAATTAACATCGCATGTAAATTCGGTCGGACTTCTAATCAAGTTGGGTGCCAAGCAACACCGCATGATCCCGAAAGCAATGGGGTTCAGCAACCCACTTATGGAACCTGTCCGTCCACAGTTACCGCGTGGCTATAATCCTTCGTTTGCATAATGCTCTCGAGTTAACCTAGGATATGGTCCACTGTCAAACCCTAGATTGTCAACTCACTTGAATCAGACTCCGCTTTACAATATCAGAAAACCTATTTTCTGATATTGTTTCTACTCTGGCCAGAGACTTCTGCGGATCTATTCTAGAGCATTCTCTCTCCAGTTACCTGAAAGCGAACGATCCTTTATTGAACACACAATCACCTTCGAAGGTCTTCCGCTGGACCCGATCCTTGACTATTAGAGATCCCGTGGATAGGGATTCGTAGGTCAAGGTCAAAGTCCAGAAGTCCACCGACAAGGTGTCTTTGGTGTCTCAAGTCCAAGGATCAACCACGCCACTGTGACGATGAATCAAGCCGATTGACAGTTAGGTAAATTACCATTCGGCGATTCATGTCGGATCAATTCAGTGAACTCATTCCCCAATGAGCACCTACAGGTTTACCATTGTGTCTCCACACGAGTAACTAACGAGATCAGTCACCCTTATCATATGAGTTGGAATAACATGTACTAGTCTAACCGGATGTTTGATGTCCTTCTCAAACATCCTACGACTAGGAACAATTGAGAATATGTGTTTATAAGTCATTAGTCTCATTATTATGATCTCATTATAATCTGATGACTATTGCACATATTCATGGACTTCATTATGCTCAATTATAAATATACCAATCTACATAATGAATTTAATGTCATTGATTAGTGAACCAAATTGAAATAGGTGCCTAATGATTGACTTAGAGGACACATATATCCATCAGAGGGATCGTAGAACAAGAAAGGCATTTATTAGCTAAATCTTGGAGGTATCTATCTAGAATTTTTCTACCTTTAGACTTCCTAAACTTCTTAACATGATTAACCTACCTAGAGCTGGACTCCCTAACTTCACTAGACTCTCTATCCTGACCTAATGAGGACGAAGAAGGATAAAAATTACAGGGTACAAAATATGATACAGGGGAATCCTTCTGAGAGGAGGGACAAAGCAAGTCTAAAAGAGAATCTTTCCCAAACAACCCACGCGATGGGGTATAATCGGACAAGTAGGAAGTTTCCTCAACGAGGATCTGAGAAAAGGAAGTTGCCAATGAGGCGTTTTTTTTTTTTTTTGTAATTAGATGAGTTAATCATAAAACAAGAGTGAATGTGGATAGGAGGAGAATGAGATGGAGGAAGTGGCACTAAGGCCAAAAGATTTGGGGGATCATACAATAGCATGTCCCAGATTAAATCATAAATCCTCTCTAGATCGAGAGGAGATTGAGGGATGAGGTCCCGTGGGGACAGACTGATCATGATGGGCGGAGCCCGTGGAATATCTTCAGTGATGACCCGCGACCAAGTCCGGGTCAGAAGCAGAGTGCAGAATAAGGTATGGAGTGTGAAAATGTAAGAGAGATAAGTTCCCCTCCAAAAAAGATACGTGGTATAACCAGCCTTATAGGGGTCATCTGGCTCCCCTTCATCTGTTTCCTCAGACAGCAGTATTCTTTTGTCAAAAATGGCACTAGGCCCTTCAATCAGTTCATCTATTTGTGGAGGTAACTTCGGCTCTAAAGGATCAAGAAACAGTCTATTCAATGCAATATACAGATCCCTTAAGTTAAACCATCTGTACCATTCACACTCAGGGTCTTGAAACTTCCTCCTTTTCATTGGCCGCAGAGCCTCCAAGGACTGGTACATCAGCAATTTTGAACAATGACTGGCCAGGTCTCTTCCGTATATGTCATGGAGATCAAAACAAGAAGTGATAACCACCGTGTTGTCATGACTGATTACAGGCCCTTTAATGAAATGTGTGTATAGGGTCCATGTTAAAGGGCCCCGGCCTTCTTTACACGGGGTGGACATTGTTTCCCAGACCTTCTGGCCGTCTTCATCTTCTTCCTGCTGGATAATGTCGTGCCTCACTTTTCTTGGCCTATAGCCCAAGCCATTTTCAGTTGTCCTTGAGGGGTGTGGTTCTGCCTTGTAATTACGTGCCTAGGTCCTTTCCTGGCTGATAACCATCCTACATCATTATTTTACAACCAGGGGTACTCATGCACTTCCCACGTTTCATGGCATCCAGTGGGTAAGGAGTAAGTGTGGGAGCTTTTAAAGGATCAACCACAGGATGGTAGACCTATAATACCGACAAAAAAGGTTGTCGGCCAGGCGAAGGAGTTGGCTTAATATTCAAAGAGTAAGCAGTAGCAAGGATTGGCATGCTCGTAACTTTAATGACTCGTCCTTTATAGGGAAATTTGAGGCACTGATGATTCGTAGAGGGAATCGCCTCAAGGGAATGTAAGGACGGCCCAAAATGGCCTTCAAAGAAGGATCGATTTCCAAGATGTGGAATTCGACCTTGGCATGACATACATGGCCTAACTCCACTTTTAAATAAACCATTCCCAGAGGAGAACGAGTGGAGTTGTCATATGCTATAATAGAGATAGGGCTAGGCAGCCATTTTTCTTTGGGTACACCACACAATTCGAGGGTCTTCGGTGATAAGACATTAATTGAAGCCCCCGTGTCGACCAGACATGCATCTACAGCCTTCTTGCAGATATGGACTGTAATACTTAGAGCCATATTTCTGGCTGTTGGTGGTGCTAGTTCCGAAGCATAAAATAAGATAGAGGGCTGATCCCCCTGAGGAACTAGTAGTGCGGCGATCTTCTCCACTGGCACGTCTTCATTGACCATCACTTTTTGTAAGTACTCCATCAGAGCTTCCTGATGAGTCTTCGATCTCTTGATCAACTTGAGCACAAAGATTCATGCCGGTGTTCTGTCCAGTTGTTTTAGTAGGTCATATTGAGTGCCTGGTGCACTCTCATCGTTATGAGCTTCCTCTAACGGTTGTGATGGGCCGTCTCTGACCGTAGATTGAGGAAAGACCTTATTGAAGATCCTCCCACTCCGGAGTGCATGTTCTTCAATTGTAGAAGGTCCAGGTGATAGCTTGAGCACCGCGGGGTTAGTGGATGGTGTGGATGGTGCGGAGGTTTGGTGTGCGGGTGATGGTGTAGGGTTGTTTGGTGGAGGCGCAGTGCGGATGAGGGTGTTTGGAGGGTTGGATTGTGGATGGGTAAGTGGTTGGTGCGGGTGATGTAGGGAATGGTACACAGAGTAATGGCTTAGATGATTGTATAGTATTTGGGTAAGTGGTGGTGGTGGTAGGGGATGTGGGGAACGGTATGCAGAGTAATGGTTTGGATGGCATAAGGGGTGCGTAACTAGCTTGCAGGGGGTTGTTTAATGGAGGCGTAGTGGCACAGGGGGTAATGGGTTTAGGGAAAGTGGATGGTAGTGATGGGTTAATGGGTGTGGGTGAGTGATATGCGGGTGTTGGTATAGGCGTGATGGTAACGGGTTGCGATTTGGGTATGCGAAGGATACGGCGTGGCGGTTGTTCGGCGGTGCTCGGGGTGTGGCCTGTTGAGTAAATAGAGGAGGAGTACTCTATCTTCCATTGCTGCCCTCGGTTAGCCTCAAACTGGCTATTTGTTAAAATGGGGGCAATTTGATTCTGGTGCTGATGCTCCGGGAGTGGGTTCTGCACTATACCCATGTTTGGAGGTACTGCTGCCTGTGCTGGCGCTCTCTGTTGTTGCTGCTGCTATTGAGGTCTTCTCGCCTTCAAGGCGGATATATACTTCTTCATTTCTTCCCAGTCGATGCCTCCCTGCTAGTTGAGATCGTGAATATAATCTCATAATTAGAAGCAGGTATCTATTGTGTGTTCGGGTTGTCTATGGAAATAACAATACCTGGAGGTGTCGGCATTCTAGGGCCAAAGTGTTTTTTCTCTTAGCAAAACCAAAGCATTGGCTGCCATTAAAGCATTGAAGATATCCGATAAGGATTCTAGAAGGACTGGATATTCTACCCTTTTTGAGCCTGGAGGCTTCCTTGGCTGGTTATAATCACCAGGAGGAGGTACATTATGGTAAGCCGACGGTGCACACGGCTGATACTGTTGTTGTTGTGGAGGCTGGTACTGTAATTGCCACTGTGGCTACTGCTATGGTTGTTGTTGTGGCTGCTGGTTCGGCTGCTATGGCCGCTGGTATTATGGTTGCTGCTGTCTGTAACCCTGCTGGTTCAGAGGCCTATAACCTTGCTGGCTTATAGGTTGCTGGGACTGATTGTTGTTCATGCTACTAATCTGCTCATGAGAGAGCATGCCCTCAGTGGTCGGACCCGTGCTAGGAGATTTTGGCAAGGCAAACTTCCGAGGTGGAGGTCTGCTAGGTCAGTAAGAGTCAAAGACATTGGAGAAAGTGGCGTCTTTGAAAGCATTCTGGCAGTAACGCGCCCTCTCATAGAACTCTGCCATACTGGCCAGGTTGTTCAGTGCAAGGAACAGCTTAAACTAAGGTGTAGCATTAGAAATCAACATTTTTACTTGCTCTGGTTCGGACAGATGATCCCTAACCTTTTCCGCTATGCCTTTCCATCTATCAGCAAAACTGACGAACTCCTCGTCTGGCTTCATTTTTTCTGCTATAAGGTTGGTAATTGACAGGGAGGGGGCAACTCTATCCTGGTATCTTTGAATACATTTTCTTGATACGATACCATAGTCCTCTACTTCAGATGACTCTAAGGAAAAGAACCATTCGAGGGCTGGTCCCTCCAAAGATTTTCTGAACAAAAATGCCAACGACCTCTTGTCGTTTAGCCAAAAAGATGATTCGTACATGAACTCCTTCAAGTGAGTATATACTGGCATCTCGGAGGGCGCCAAATGAAACAAGGGCAGACTTGGTAGGTTAATCTCAGGTGCAGGTTTGACTCCCATCATTTTCTGAAAATTATTAAATTGCTCGTCCATACGCTCCATCTTCGCGAGCAGAGCCTAAGTTGTCGGATCGACTTGAGGAGGGGGAGGTGGTGGTACATGATAGGCATGCTGCCTAGAGTATGTGGGGCAAGGGGGACAATAGGGTTGAGGTCCGACAGCGCTTCCGCCATGCCCGAGGGCATTTTGGTAAGTAGGCGTCGGCGGCCTGACCGGTTGCCTTGAGGATGACAGTTGTGGCCCAGCTGGCCGAGAAGTAGAAACCTGAAGGCCTTCCATGGCCTGATGAATGAATGAAGTATGCTGAAGAGGAGGTTGAGGAATGACAAGGGGGACCATAGGATTCGGTCCAATAGACGGTACATGCGTCTTCCCTTTCAAAATGGATTGGATTGCCTCAAGTTGTTGAGGATCCATATGGGAGGCCAGAACTCCCAGGGCGTTGACCAGATCAGAAGAATTAGATGATGAGGGTTCATTTGGGTCCGTGCCCCCTTCAAAGACAGGATTAGATACCGCATGCACATGTGGGGGAAGATCAACACTAGGATTGTGTTGATCATAAACAAAAGGAGGAGGGATTTGGGGATTTCCCTCATGTTGAAATGAATAAGAATTGGGATCACGGGGGGCATTAGCATCTCCCCCGTTCTCATAGTGATAATTAGATTCAAGAGAGGTATTAGCATCTCCCTCATAATTGACCAGAGCATCTGAAGCCATGCTCAAATCCCTACCTGATCGAAGTAGCATGATATTAGATTTTTTTTTTTATCAAAGATTTGCAGACAAGTTGTACAGAGATTAAGCAAACAAGTGGATATTTAACGTTATTTTAGGATTTCTTATTGGATTATTTGGATTCAGTTAATCACAAATTCACACAATGGGTAGGATCCTAGTTTCAATTCAATTTCCACCGTTATATTCTATAGCTTTCCCTCACAATGTTATGAAAATCTAGCCAGGACTTTGATTGGTACAACTAGCCCGATGAACAAGGAGGAATACCTTGATTTTGGAGACTTACGGAGGTCTTTAACGTCAACCACTCTAGTCTGATCGAGGGACCGACCCAATCAGAGAGAGGTGAGGACGTCAAGAAGTGTGTTCCTATCACAGGGGGGGGTTTAGCCCCAGTGCGTATGACCTGTGGCCAAGGTGGCCTCTAATGCTTAATACGTAATGTGTAATAGCAATCAGATCAAAAATTTGAGGACTGAAGATCAAAACAAGAGACTGTCTGAAACACGTCGTTGTTGGTCGACGCTATTCAAAATAGAACCTTATTTTTCTCACAGAAACTCAGGCAACAGACAGTAGAGAATTTGGCCTGAAAGGCGTCTTGGTAAGACGACGCGGTATGAAACGCGTCGTTGTTCCTGGACGCTTTTCAAGTCGCAGAATCAATTATTCAGGAAGAATTTATGGATCGATTCTTCCTTAAACAAACAGAATAAAAGCGGTAAATAATTGGCTCATACAAATCTTTTTTTTTGTTTCAATTTTTAACAGGATAATTTTATCATGTAAACAACTAACATATAAATCAACCAAACATTCTTCTTTTCACAATCACAACTTTCAATCAATCAAACGGGGAGGGCAAGATCTCGCCGCAAGGGTGTGCACGTGGTGCATGCGGGATGACAACTAAATTGAAAACTCACCGATTGATGAGGGTGTGTCGAGAGACACAGGTGGTGCACCATGAGTGCCCGATTGACAAAAGCAAGAACAAAGATTAAAAGATGGCGAGACCAAGTCCCACCGTGATCGCCAAAAAGCTGTGAGTGTTCAAATCAGGTGTGTGATTATCATGAAAATTTGGTTGTTTATGTGACAAATAAATCATATTAAAAGAAAACTATGTGAATGTGATCGCCAAAAACTTTTAACTAAAAAGTTCCAAAAGAAAAAGAATTTGATCGCCTACCTGTTTTAGATGTGGGAGATGTTGAAGTTCTTGATTCTCCTCCTTCAGCCGGCTGAAGAAAGAGAGCCCTTCTCACTTTGTTCTTGCTTTGAATGCTTATCGGACTTTGAGGATCGTCCAGCTTGATTCCCCCTTTCTTTGATCTTCTTAATCTCCTTTGAACCTTGCAAAGAACAAAACAAAAGAAGAAAAAACCAATAAGAACTTAGGCAGAGGTAGTATCTATTCCAATAGAAATTTTGATCATACAATTTAAATAAAGAACTCACTTGTTTTGATGGTCTTTTAAACCCCTCAAACAAATAGGTTTGAAATTATACTAGTGAGTGTGTGTAGCATGGAGTGATGTGATGAATGAGATTTTGAACTAATATGATGATGAAACCAAGTAGAGATTAATGAAAAGAAATAAGTTGGATGGCCGCTGGGAAGCCTTGATCTTGAAAGCTCTTGAATGGATGAAGAAAGAATGCAGAAAGCTTCAAGACTTCTGGAGATAGTAGCAGCGATCCTTCAGCGTTTGGACGTCGTCTCTCTCCAAGAAGTGCTCCAATAATCATCAATTATCACTAATTATCACTAACTTTTTAATAACCAAGGAGTTATGTATTTATAGGCTTTAAGTTCATGCATCCGCAGTTATTAATGGATTAACATGAAAGAGTTTGAAGTTAATCCAACTAAGAAATAGATAAATACATATTAATTCATCTTTATCTATAATTTAACTAAAACATGTCGCCCAATGGAGACGTCTTTTAGTTTAATTTAGATAAGGATAAATATCCAGAAGAAGAGATAGAAACATATTAGGAAACCTAAATGGCGTCGTGCCATTCAGACGTCTTTTAATTAATTAATCAATTAATTAAAATTTAGATTAAAAATATCAAAATATGAATAAACTCTAAATGGCGTCTGCACATGTCGACGTCTTTTAGACTTTTTCATATTTGATTAAAAATCTGAGTTAAAATCAATTTAATCAATGAACTTAAATTATGTATGTCTAACCCGATACTATTTAGACAATCATTTCAGCAAAAATTAATAAAAATTAACTAGTGATTAAATATCAGACTATTTTGAGGTATTATTATATGACATGAAATTTATTCAAAATGATGTCAAAATTAGCGTGTCTACAAATATCTCTTGACAGTTTGATAAAAGAAAGGCCATAGTAAAAAGTTGGAAACTTTTTAACATTTTAATATAACTTTATGGCACATGTTTGTGTATATTTATATGTAAATTTAGATTGATAGATAAAGTAGATTTTAAAATTCAAAATTCATATATTATTAATTTTTACCTATATTAAAAGTTTGTAGGTTTAAAATTTTTAATTACTAGAAGAAAGTTTATCAAAAAGTGAATAATAATAGTGATTTTAAATATCTTCTTAATATAGCGATGATGATAGCGTTTACTTCTGTTTCCATTTCTGATTTTCGATTTAAAAGAGGAAATTGATGCGAAAGTGAGAACACTCACTTCCGACTCCGTTTCCATCTCCGATAAACCATATAGGAAACGGAAGCGGAAGGTGCCATTTCCGTTTCCGTCTCCGACCCGTTGACATCGCTACCTTTAAGTGTAATATTTACAATAATATCATTTTTGAAAAGAGAGAAAATAGATGGCTACCATGGAGCTAGAGTGGTCGGTGATGATGTCGAAGGGGGAGATAGGAGGAAGAGGAAGAGGGGAGTAGAGAGTGCCCAACACCTGATGACCACCACCGTTCCTCCTCCACCTTCGGCTTCTGCTTGGACGGTCGAGCCCATCACTGGAGATGTAGATACCCCTTTTTCCCAATTGCCATCACTGACAACCTCCTCCGACATTATTGCTCTTATGTCATACACAGACATGCAGGCGAGGCTAGTCGACTTGGGATGCTCTACACCCGCCCCGTCTGGTGTGACACCTCTTGCCCCATATAGCAATTATGCTGCAGCAGTGTTCACTGCCGCCGACCTAGGAGGATAGTCTGTTCCTCCTCTTCCCCCTGATGATCATGACCCATGTGATGCTACTGCTGCATTCATGGCCGACCACCACCCAGGATGCTCTGCTCCTGTCGACGGGGCCCCTGCTACAATGATGGCCAGGGATGATGACCCGGTAGGACCACTTTGTGGCCGAAGACCACCCAGGGTGCTGTGCTCCTACATTTGGTGCCACAGATGGCGACCAACTTGTCCAATGCCGCCGCGGCGCCCCAAGGGGGTTTGGGTCTGAAGCAAGGAGGGGAGAAACCCAAGTCCAGGGCCAAAAGGGGCAAACAGCGGCAGGAGAAGGGGGTATAGCCATAGCCGCCGCTCTAGCAGCACAAGGTAGAATAGAAGTCTCCGGAGAGAGACCCTACTATGGTGCACATCAATTCGGGTCTCTACAAGGTGAGAGTTTTTCCACTAAAAAATAAAAAGTGGCTTCCTCATCACTTGTAGATTCAGATGCATTTCATATACAAGAGGATGGATTAGATATTCATTTCGATACTTTGTCAAACAGTTTGAAAATTCAAATGTCTGAATACCTAAGATTAAGTGATTCAATGAGTTATACCAAATGGGCCCTTCATTCTCAAATAACAAATGAATATAAAACAAAACACCTGATAAATATAAAATATGGGGCGCACTTAGATAGCGTGATCAATGATGATATGTTATAGATGATCCGAAAAACTTGAATCATCTAGTTTTAGAGTAGATGCTTATGTTGCACAATCACAATCAAATAACAACTATTTTTAGTTTAGAGTATTGATAAATAATGCACACATATCTATTACACATATTTATATTATGTTTTGTTAGAAAACTTGTAAGATGGTGATGTAGTTATTTGATGTTAAGCAACGATTGTAAGTTTAAATCATCTATATGGTCTAAAGTGACCGACCATTGTAGAGGTAAAAATATGTTAAGTGCACGGTGGACTAATGAATTGAATGTTTAGGTCAAGGAATCTGGGACCACTTGAGGAAGGTCGAAGTGGAAAAGGGTTTTGGTCAAGCAATTGTACTTAATCCCTAACAATGAAAGATTTCAAGATTTCAGGCCCTTCAATTCTTTCTAGAGAGGGTTTGATGCCTACCGGTCCCGGTATATGCTCTGTCGGCACGAATTCCACCGTTGAAGAGGCCGAGGGTCTTCCCTGATCGGCACACCGCTCATAATGAAGTGCCTATAGGAGAGGTCCCGGTCCAAGCCACCAAGAAAGGGCCAAGCACAGCGGTAGAGCCAAGGGTTCATCCAGGGCCTTCCTTGCTTCCCTGCCAGCAGAAATTTTTTGTGTAGCTTGGAAAATTCTCAGGTATAAGGACTAATCATGCTATTGTGACAATGAATTAAGTTGATTGATAGGTAGACAAATTTACTATCTAGTAATTCATGTCAGATCAATTCAGTAAACACATTCCCTAATGAGTATCTGTATGCTTGCCCTAGTCTCTCCACACAAGTGACTATGAGACCACTTATCCTCATCATAGGAGCAGGCACAACACACACACACACTAGTCTATCCAGATATAATATGTCCCGTTTTTGATATCCAATGACTAATAATAGTTTAAGAATTGTGGTTAGAAATATTAGTCTCATTACTACAATCTCATTGTGATCCAACATTCTTCTCATAATTCTAACAACTTCATTATGTGTAATTAGTTAATCGTCAATTGTCATAATGAATCAATTGTCATTCATCAGTGAACGAAAATGCATATAGATGCTATATGATTGACTTTGAGGATACCTATCTACAACAACTCCTCCCTTGCAATAAGATTATGATTCTAATCCTACTTATTTACATAACCATGCATGTGCCTCAAAAAGTCCCTTCCACTTCACAAACTTGGTAGAACGATGGCACAAGGCTCACTCCATAGCAATGCATCTTTCAAGACAAGACGGGTAGAAAACCTCCCTCTAGGATAGAAGAGTGGCCACGAGGACTAGTCACACCATTCATGCAAGGATGCCATCTTAATAGGAACCATCCAAGGAGTGTTGCATTAAGTTGACGAATATCTTTCATATTCTTTTGTGTAGGTTGGAAAATTTTGTCCCTTACGCCTAAATTATATTTTCAATGAAACATTCTTTGGGCTACAATAGTAATAGAACGACAAGATATTACCGAAATAATACCACTAATCAAATAGACATACATGATAATATAAAAATATTAGGGTGCACTGTAGAATATCGACAGACTATGTGGTATAAAGATATTATTGTCCCTTGCATCAAAAGCCAGTGGTTGCAATTAGAAAATTCAAAAGTAAAATAATAAATTTGATAAAACTATAAATATCTAGAAGGTTTTGAGCTAGTTAAATAAGCACATTAAATATATGTAAGATAATAACAAAATGACCGACATTTTAACTAAACAAGGAGAATTGTTAAAGATAAATAAAATTCACGATAAATGTACGTCATCATATGATCCCTCCTCACCAACATTAAGAATACGCCATACATGTTGAATAATTGATTAAAATAAATAAATAACATTAAATTTAAGAACCTGATCAAAAGGCGCAGCCAAATGCTGTATTTAGATAGACACCCAACTGATTAGGTGTACATTCGAATCTGATCTGAAAGTTATCCAAACCTATTGACAGCCCTACGATTGTATCCTCATAAGTCATAAGTGTCTCTTCCTCTTCCACAGACTGGATAGAACAGTGGCCGCGAGGGTCAATATATAGTGACGCATGTTACGACCCAATAACGCAGGATAGAAAGCCTCCCTCATGTGTCTGTGTGAGAGAGTCTTGAGAGAGAGAGAGAGAGAACGGGTCTATAAATATAGTAGGAGTTCTTCCCCTTCCCTCTCCCTAAGCCCCACACTACCACTCTCTATCCTACAAAGCAAACAGGCACTTGAAAAATGAGGTGCTTATACTTTCTTCCACAAAAGTGGAAGGCAGACAACCCCGCCATCCACAAAAATAGAATGCATACAACCCCACCGTCCTTAAAAGTGGAAGGCGGACAACCCTGAAAGTGTTAGGCAATGATGCCCGCCGTCCACAAAAAGTGAAAAGTGGACAACCACGCCTTCTACAAAAAAGTAGAAGGCGGACAACTCCACCCTCCACAAAAAGTGGAAGGCAGACAAGCTTGCTTTCCACTTCTCTTAGAAGGCGGACAACCCCGCCGTCCACAAAAGGTGGAAGTGGGCTGCACAAATGACTTGGTTAATGGGCTTTGAGATTAATGGGTTGAATTGGGTGGATCAAATGTGATGGATGATGATTGGATTTTATGATCAAAGGGTGTCCAAAATCGAGTGTTTACACACCTGAGGCATGAAAGCCACTACTTGAAGGCATCTGTTTAAAAGCTACAATATCATATTAAAGTAACAAGTAGATTAAAAATAAACTTCATTGAAAATTACCATCACCTAATTCTTAATGTATTTACCTACTCTTATGTCAATTCCTTCACTAATGTCCACATCAATTGTTTCTCTCCTAACATGAATATCAATTAAGCTTTCTTGATAAGTTTCTTCAAGATATATGCATTATCTTCAGCTGCTTCATCCTGCATGTCATAGTAATCTCGAGGTCATATTCTAACAGGATAATCCACCCTAGTGTTCTATTATGATTTACATAGAACACCTACTCTACTTGATTTGCAAGAGCAAATGACTCATTTGTGTTGAGTTTAAAACTGACAATTCTATACTTATTACTCTTAAATCCCCTATTCTTTTCTATAAACATCCCACTAATTATACTTAAATAGTACAATATAACTTTCATGATCAAAAAATATTTCGAGAACATCAATTAGACGTCTATAATATCCATCACATCTAGATTCAAGTTTTGCATTCACAATAACTCTAGACAATTGAGTCAACTTAGTATCATCAATTTCTTTTATACAAATATAAAACTATTTACTATGTAACCCGAATGTGAATATGTATATCTGGAAGGCTTTTGTAACAAAACTTCGATATCATGAGTGTAACGAAGAATATTTATATATTTCAGTTCTTGAACATAACTTCGAAATCATTTTAAAAAAATCTTTCTCCACCACATTTGAGGTTTATATTTTATGTTTGTGTTCATCAAAAAATTTGATCCATTTTTTCAATTTATTTCAAAATATATATATATAGGCCAAATCTCTTTCTTCTTAAAATAGTAAACGAGTTTCAACTTTTCCTTTTAAGAAACGTCCAAGAGAATTAACAGCTCCATCATAATTTTTTTCTCTGCAATTAAATCGAATGTCAATGTTATCCATATACATTAAACAAAATGAGATCCTTTCTTCAACAAAATAACTTTTTGCAATTGAACCTTCTAGACGTGCCTTATTGAGGACATAATCTTTCATTTTTTTAAAAAAACTTTCTATAGAAGACATCTATCGACATTGAACAGGACCATCAATTCTTACTTCATATGCCAAATGGATTAACAAATGAATCATTACATTAAAAAAAGATGGTGACAAAATCTATTCCAGCTTACATAATATCTCTACGATATCATTTTGTAATTTTAATAGACGCACAGGTAGAAGAACTTAGGAATAGAATTTTTTGAAGTACATACTCAACTTTGTAATCGGATCAGCAACACTTGCATGTATATGTGACAATCATGACTCTTCAACCTAGTCAGCTTTCGACCCACAATGTCCACACTTTATGATAAATTAGAAGAATATCTATGTGGGATCTTAATCTTACAAAGAATTCACACACAACAAACTATTGTATTTTATTTAACATGTACATTGCTTCTAGTATCTTGTTCTTGTATCGGGGATCTTTTGACACATGAAATTCTTATCGTATTCTCTACTCTTCCAGGCTTAACCGTGTCTTGAAGTTGTCTTTACTTTTTTTTTTTTTTTTTACTGTGGAGAAGGTTCAAAGTGTCCAATAAATTATCATATACATTCTTTTTTATGTGCATTACGTCTAAATTATGACCAATGAGAAGACTTGACGAGTATGGTAACTCTCTAAATAAAATGCTCCTCTTTTTCCATTCTTTTAAGTCTTTAATATCTTTTTGAACTTCTTTCCAAACTTCAGATAAGGAAGACTCTATTGTTGGCTCCATACTTCTAAGCCTAAAAGAATTGTTAGATGTCTGCCAACTTCAACTGTACTATCAAATCTCTGTTTGTAGTTACTTTTCCAACATCTATGATGTAATGATAAAAAACGTATGTGCCATAAATAACAAAATTTATGGCACTTATTTAGCCATCTTCAACGAGTTTTATAATTAAATGATGGACATGTAAATTTTTCTTTAGTGCTCCACCCAAACAAATTAGCATATGCAGGGGAGTGATTTATTGTCCGAAGGTCAGCAATATACATCTTGGAATTCTATTTTTTTGAAGTATAATATATTTCAACACCATTGTTCCATAAGCCTTTTAACTCTCTACTAGCGGTTGTAAGCACACATCAATGTTATTTTCCAGATCTTTAGGACCAGGAATGAGTAATGACATCATCATAAATTTATGTTTCATGCATATCTATGGTGACAAATTGTAAACAATCATCATTACAGGCCATATACTATAGTTGTTGTTCATATTTTCAAATAGGTTGAACCCATCACTCGTTAAATCAAGTTTCATGTTGTGAGCTTATGCAACGAAACCTAGATACTAATTATCAAATGTTTCTATACCTCAGAATTAGTAGGATGTCGCATCTCTTAACTTTGTTGAGTCCGACCATTAGTATGCTATGTCATCCGCCTGGCTATCTTAGACGACACAAACAACCTTCGTAATCTATCTTTTAATGGAAAATAATACAAAACTTTATTGGATACACGCTTGCCAAGTTCATCTTCTCATTCTCTAATTGGTTGTTCAAGTTTTGCATGCTTTCCTTATACCTCAGTGCATCACACTGTGGACACCGATCTTTATCTTCATGTTCTTTTCAAAATAATAGACAATCATTCTGACACCCATCTATCTTCTCGTACCTCAACCTCAAATCTTTAATAACCTTTTAAGTCTCATATCATGTTTGAGATACATTGGCTCCTTCTGGTAATATTTTCCTCATGAATTTAAGAAACATATTCATATATGTCTTTGTCCCTTGATTTAATATCTTAATAGCAACAACTTTAAAAGAAATGTTAACTTTGAAACCTTCTGACACCTATGATACAATGGTATTTTAGCATCCTTTCATAGTTTATAAAAGTCTCTCACTTTGGAATTTGGTTTATGCTCTTCTTCTACAATAATACTTCCATTTTTTTGCAAGTCATGCAGCATATCAATTGTGCTATTAGAAATAAAATATTCTTGTTGTTCAGTCATCTTTACAGGGGGGATGTCAGTTTGATATATGACCAAATCATATAATTGTCCATCTCCATGACACACCTAATTTGTATAATGCACCCACACTCCATCTATGGGTTTCAATATCTATCTGGGTCAACATTATTCCCTTAAGACAATTTCAACATGGACACTATATCAATTCATTGTTTTGTCCATGTCTAAAACTTATTCTATTTTTATGAAAGGCAAAGTCCAAAAACTCATCTACCCATCTCTCATATCTAGGATCTCCTTGATTATGAACATGGTTCGTCAAACTCTTATCAGGTCCAACCATTTCTAAGTATCCTCTAACCTACATATTAACAAATATGATCAGTTAATAGTTATCCACATATATACATCAAAAATTTGACAGCATCTCTCCTAAAAATAATATATTATCTACATTCATATACCTATCTGTTTTTATACAAAACGCACACACGAAACATAAGAAACTTGATCAGGGGGTCCAATTTTTTACAATAAGGACAACACCCCATTTACAATAAGGCTCAGACGTAACTATTTTGTTTGCCCTTGGGGGCTTCCGTACGCTTTAGTAATTTGCACAAACTACTGCAACCCGATTGCCTACTAACAAAATAATGCAACACATAAAACGCACATACATGCATACACAACCTTCTAGCGAGGAACGATGGCCATCTAGGGCAACCATGCCGTTAGTAGATGTCTTGCATTGACTGTAAAGACAAATGCATCATCATCGCCTCACACACATAGGACACACACACAACCAGCCATACATAAAATGCACACACACACAATACATGAAACTTGATCCTTTAATATGTTTAATATGCTACTTCAGAGTATGAACTTAGCCAATAAGTACACAAGAGGGAGCACATTGTTGAGATCAGGGGGGGACTAATTTTTTACAATAAGTACAATGCCCCATTGCACACACTCCACATGCATACGTATGCAAACACTCACACACACACAACACAAACACACATAGTCGCCTCTCTCCATAAAGTTTAGGAGAGGGGAAACCAAAGGCTCAGATGTAACTATTTTTTTTGTCGCTAGGGGCTTCCGTATGCTTCCGCAATCTACACAAACGGCTTCAACTCGATTGCCGACCAACGAAATAACACAACACATAAAACGCACACACATGCATACAAAACCTTCCAGCATGGAAGGATGGCCATTTGAGGCCGCCACACCGTTAGTAGATGGGTCGCAGTGGCTACAAAGGCAAATGCATCATCATCTCCTCACACACACAACCTGTCACATACAAAATGCACACACACAATAGCAAAACACAACATAAGAAACTTGATCCTCTCATCTCCTCAATGTTCTCCTTCAGAATATGAACTTAGCCACTAAGCACAAGCCACGAGGGAGCACATTGATGAGATAAGGGGTTCAATTTTTTACAATAAGTACAACACCCCATTGCACACACTGGACATGCACGCAAACACTCACACACATGCAACACAAACACACGTAGTTGCCTCGCCATAAAGTTTAAGAGAGGGGAGAGGGAAGGTTCCAATGTAACTATTTGTTTTTACCCCTAGGGGTTATCGTATGCTTCAGCGATCAACACAAACGACTGCAGTCCAATTGCCCACTGATAAAATAACACAACACATAAAACACATACATGTAGTATACATAACCTTCCCGCAAGGAAGGATGCCCGTTAAAGGCTACCACACCATTAGCAGATGGCTTGCAGTTGCTGTAAAGACAAATGCATCATCATTACCTCATACACACATATAGGATACACGCACACAACTTGCAAAGGCAAATACATCGTCGTTATCTTCAATTAATTCAAAAGTCTACTAACAAAAGTTAGACACATAATAAATATTAAATACAATACCCAGGACATATAATATTGCAAACATAATACATAAGGCACATAATACTAGCTAATTAGACAATCTAGATGTATATATAGTTAGCTAGGTAGATAGATAGAGAGATATATAAATGGATAGGTAAATAGATTTATAGACATAGATATACACATTTCTAAAAAAAAATCAACAGCATCTCCCTGAAAGTTGTACATTTTCCCCATATGTACACCTGTCTGATTTCATATAATCTCATAAAAGAATAGTATCTAGATCACATAACATACACATATACATCCACATCCTCATCCGTCCCTACAAGAAAATCTACTTGTATCTACATATAAATATCAAGTCACATCCACATATGTATGTCTCACATATACATCAACATCTATGGTACAAAAATTATATTCCAATTCACATGCGCATCCACAAGTATATATCTATCTACTTTAGTACTAGGCGGAGGTAAACTTCTTTATACTGAAGATGCCAATTTGATATACCGAAATTGTAATATAGTCTGACAAAAAGAAATCTACATCTACATAAATAAAATCAAATAGATAAATAAATAGCTAGCTAGTTAGATAGATAGATATATGTATAGATAGATAGACAGATGTGTACATAGATCGCAGGATAGATAGATAAGTTGGTAACTAGATAGGTAAATAGATAAGATAGTTACATACATAAATAAAAATATAGATACATAAGATTGTTACATACATAGGATAGATAGGTAGACAGATACGTAGATAGATAGATAGGATAGCTAGATAGATAGATAGGTAGTACCTAGTTATATAGACAGGATAGACAGGTAGATAGATAGGATAGCTAGATAGAAAAGTAGTAGCTAGTTATATAGATTGGTAGATAGATAGCTAGGTAGATAGGTAGATAATTATATATATATACATAGATAGTAAGATAGATACATACATAGATATATAGTTAGATAGGTAGATAGGTAAATATATAGACATATACATAGATAAATAGTTAGATAAGATAGATAGGTACATAGGTAGATATATAGATAACAAAATAGCTAGATATATACATCAATAGGTAAATAGCTATATATTTAACTATATAAATAGGTAGATAGATAAACTAGATACAAAAAGATAGTTAGCTAGATAGATAGATAGAAAGATCTATAAATAGATATATTGATAGATTTATAGACATGGACATACACATTTCTAAAAAAAATTCGGCAACATCTTCCCTAAAAGTTGTATGTTCTTCACACCTGTGCACCTATCTGATTTTATACAATCTCATAAAAAAAGGAGACTTACATCACAATACATGTCCATCGATAGATATTTGATCATCAAATGTTCTTTATTATATATGCTTCATCATTATCTTAAAATTTTGGCAACACCTCCCCACACTTCTCTAATATATGACCATTATTTACTAATTTTAACATTTCTTAAAAAATCACTTGTATGAAATACAAGTGACAAAAATAGTAGTTAAAATTAGAAGGTATATTGTAGAAGAGTGAGAAGATACTGTCGAAAATTTAAAATAATCATGAAGCACATATAATGAAGAATATTAGATGATCAAATATTCACAGACTGTCTTTTTTTTTTTTTACCAGAAGAAAAGAGCATATATTTCTACTTAAATAGGTTCAGTTACATCAGAGATGAGAACAAATTGTATAACAAAAGGAAGTGTGTAGGAGTCCCACACAGCTTCAATGTTAGAAAGCACAGCAAATCTAGCATAGGCATGAGCAACCTTGTTGCAATGTCTAGGGGTAAAGTTTAAGCTGATATTCTCATTGGAGAGAAAAGGTTGGGAATTTTCAATAATAGTCTTCACCTTCCAAGGTATAGAGTTGATTCCAAGCGAAGCATTAATTAGAAGTTGAGCATCACCTTCCATAAAAACCAACCCACTCATTTGTTGGGCAATCTGGAGAGCATGTAGGAGTGCCAAAGCTTCCACCGAAATGGGATCCGAGGTGCCAACAATTTTGGTAATACAGGTGATGGGAGAACCTTGCCAGTCTCTAACTATAATCCCCAAGGCACCTCCAGCAGTTGAGGTTGCACCATCAAAGTTTATCTTAAGAGCACCTTGTTTAGGAGGGTTCCACGCTGTCAACTGAGTTGAGGGTTTTTGATTAGCAGAGTGACTGGTGCAGGCAGAGGAAGTCCAAAAATCCACATCCGCCAGGGCAGATCTGATAACAGAGAGAGGTGGAACAACAGTCCTATCAATGACCATTTTGCATCTGGCTTTCTAGATCTGCCACATAATAGAAAAGCAAATTGCTAGGATCCTCCTATCCTTATCATTTGCGGTAAAAGGGGGCCTAGACCAATCCAAAATTTTGTCAGCCAGAGGTTTCTGATCCATGGGTGAGTGATAGTTTAAGGGGCATGCTTTCCAAACAACTCTGGCAAATTCACATTCAAACAACATATGTGTAATAGTTTCTGGGTATTTGAAGCAAACCTGACAGATGTTATCCACATTGGCCATTCTCTTGGAGATAAGTTCAGACACAGGAGAGAATTTGATAGGCATTTCCACACAAAATGTAGTATCTTTGGTGGTATCAATTTCCGAACATGAGCATGCCATAGTTGTTTCCAAACTTCCCCAGGGGTAGAAGAAGAGGCAGAAATTGATATATCAGAAAGATATCTATATGCAGATTTTATGGTGAAATTGCCATCCTGCGTAAGTGTCCAAATAAATTGATCACCCAAGTTTTGCCCATTTTGAGGTAGCTGAATTTAACTGATTTTGTTAGCCGTTTCATCATTGAACAACTTATATAAGAGATCCACATTCCAATTACCATGATTGATAAGTTGGAAAACCCAAATGGGGATCAGAGTATCAAAGTGTGGTCTTATTGTAAGGGGGGAAAAATTATTTGGGACCCATTTGTCTGTCCAGATATTTGTTGAAAGGCCATCTCTAATAATCTTGAAGGATAATGATGACATGATATTTCTGGTTTTGAGTATAGCAGCCCAAGACATTGAGCAATTTGCTGGCAGATTTGCATCCCAAAATTTGTGCTTATAAGGTATTTGGTTCTAAGTAAGGAGGCCCAGACAGAGTTCTGGTTTCGAATGATTTCCAACTTAATTTCAGCACAGCAGCCTGATTTAAAATTTCTAGGTCCCTGATGCCCATTCCTCCTACATCCCTGTGCTTTTTAAGAGATGCCCAACTAAGAAGATGAATTCTTCTATGCTCCAAGTTGTCACCCCATAAGAAGGAACACATAATCTGATTTAACTTTCTGATGGTTTGCTTTGGGAGAAAGCCAATGCCCATTACATGAACTGGTATGGAGGTTAGTGCAGAGTTTATCAAGGTGATTTTTCCTGCAGTGGAAAGGGTAGTGGCTTTCCAATTAGAGAGTTTATTTTTCATTCTATCCACAATGTAGGAGAATTGATTCACTTTATCCCTGCCAAACCAGAATGGAATGCCCAAATGCAGATCATTTTTCTTCATTAAGGGAATGTTGTATTTGGAGCAAAATTGAGCTTGAACATGGGTGGGAATATTTTTGCTAAACATAATGTTGGATTTGGATTTGTTCATGAACTATCCAGACCAGCTTCCATAGATATCCAGGCAATGAAGATATTGGTTGATCTTAGTTTCGATAGCCATGCCGAACATCACAATATCATCCACATACATCATATGTGAGATGGTGGGAGCTCTTCTATTTATTTGAAAGCCCTGAATGCTTCTGTCCATAACTTTTGAGTGAAGAAGCTTAGTCAGCATTTCAGCACATAGAATATAGATATAAGGTGAGAGTGGGCATCCCTGTCTAATTCCTCTGCTGGGGACAATCATACCAACATGTTCACCATTGATACTGATAAAAAAAGTTACAGTTGAAATGCACATCATCAGTAGGTTCACTGTGGGAGAGGAGAAACCCAATTTATAAAGCACAGTAGAGATGAAAGACCATTCAAGTTTGTCATATGCTTGGCAATATCAACCTTCATACAGAAAATGCCAGAATTCCCTTTCTTTACATTCATGGAGTGAGCTAATTCCTGAGAAATGAGTATATTGTCCAGCAAGTTTCTGTCAGCAACATAAGCACATTGATTGAAAGATATCAGTCTGTGGATATTCTAGCTGGCAGATTAAAAGTATCCACAGACTATCCAATAAGATAATTCAAGACTTTAAGATCGATATATGTCATTACTACCAAAAGACAATAAAAATATATATCATAACAAAAGTCTTGAACAGATCGAAAATAAAAAAAAGGCCAAATCTAGACTGATAACTGCATCCACATATGAATAGCCAAATCCACATACACATATACATCCACATCATCGTCCGTACTTGCAAGAAAATTTATTTGTATCTACATGTAAATATCAAGTTACGTCCACATACACGTCTAACATCTACATCGACATACACAGTACAGAGATTATATTCCAATTCATATGCGCATCTATAAATATATATCCATCTACTTATATATTATCCTTTAGTAGTAGGCAGAGGTAAACCTGTACATACTAGAGTTGTCAGTTTGATATACCGAAGTGGTAATATAGTTTGACAAAAAGAAACCTACTACATAAATAAAATCGGATAGATAAGTGATAACTAGATAGATAGATATATACATAGATAACTAGATAGATAGATAAATAGATAGTACATCCACATCTACATCTATTAAAGAAAATCACATTTAGATCCACATCTACATCTAAAGAGGCCAATAGAGAGACGTACAATATGAAACTTGCATGGGATCACTATATAAAAATGCAACAAAGAAGATAGAAAACATGTCAAGACGAAGAGAACTAAAACTCATATACAATGCGGATAGCAATCTTGTCCGTAAGAATGGTGCTATTATTGTACCCTATACTTCAATTAGAAAGGATTAGAGGTTTTTGCCCACTTAGAGAATCTAGAGTATGGTCCACTTAGCAAAAGCACGGTCCACTTATACATAAGTCAACTTCCTATGCAAGTTTTTAACGTGTGTCAACGTGTGTCAAATTTAGGAAGAACTTACTCTATTTAGGCAATATAGAGTCCAAACTCCAAAGCAAGTAGGTGTTTAACTAGAGCTGTCAACCAATGTGAATCACGAAAAGAATCCGAGTCTTCAACCTTAAAGCTGAACTTAAAACATATTTGTAGCTGTTTTAGGATAGATCTAGTCTAAAAGCCCATTTTTTAGTTTAATATGTGATATTTTGTTCGGTCAAGAACGTTTCATGGGGGGAGAAAATAAGGGAGGGAGACCCAACCCATTGTCCTCTTTATTTTTCTTTCACCCTTTGAAGGCCATTGATTCACAAAGTTCGGATGAAGCCTCCTGCAGAGAACTATAATTATTGACGGGTCCTTGCTCCTCTCTACTTAGTGCAATTGATTCTTTACTACTAGTGATTACAAATGATGATCAAGCCCTTTAATTTGCTTTCAACCTAAACCAATTTCTTTTCGAAATAAATTAAACCAAATCAAATTGAATATAATTGAACCTTTCAGTTTAATTTTCTGGTTTGAACCGAAGAGCCCTTTGCAAGACCGGCAAAAATGGTTAACGCTTTCTTGCGTTATGTTCCCCGATTCTTAACACTACAACAAAAGTGGGTTGTTCTTACATCACAAAACCGTAACATATGTACGTAAAACCGTTACAAATTATCTATACTAACAGAACGTCTTACGAACAGTCTTCGTTGGCGTAGCGACCGTTACTAGAAGTTTTGTTACAGCTCCATACCCGTAAGTAATAACTAGTATACACTGTCGAACTAAATCGTAACTAAAATACATTTATAGTTACGGCAATACGCGTAACTATCTATACTCAAAACAGTAAGAAATACTAACATATTGCTTCATATATACTCACACGTTATAGCCGTATGTAAAGCGTAACTGTAATGACTCACATGCTTCCGTGCATTACTTACGTTTATGTTCGTAGGTATATTTAACCGTAATAATTACTAACGTGATACCTTCGTACATCGATGCCGTCACTAAACTGTTACTAGAAGGTTACTTATGATTTTGAATCGTAAGATGATGCTGTAACTAAATCGTTAAAAATTTACTCATAATTCAAAAACCGTAAGACGTTAATGTATATTTACAAAAAAAAACCATTTGTAGATTTCTGTAACTATTAACCTGTAACTTGTAACCCATAACCTATAACCTGTAGATTGAACCAATTTGTTTTGAAAAAAACTGAAACGTGTAAATACTATTCTTAAACTTTATATCTATATGTAAACACCTAGAATGAAGACAAACAATACTTCCAAATACAATTCTCAAATTTTAACAAATTGTACACAAAAAATAGACCAACAGTTTTCACCTGCACATTGAACGAATTTGTTTGGAAAATAAATTTCAACCTGTAAATACAACTTTTAAATTTCGTATCTACATGTAAACACCTATAATGAAGATATAGACAATACATCAAACTACAACAATTCCCACATTTTAACAAATTGTACACAATAAAATGGTAACCACAATTCACATTTCATTGCAATAGAATGTCAACATAATCAAATGTACCACTTTCAAACGTCCAACATGTAAGAAAATGTCTATTCCAAATATGTAAAAATATTGCAACTAACAAAATGAAATTATTTAGTGAAATCCAACCATGCACCCACTAAACTACAAAATTGGTCGTAGAAAGGATTCCAACATTAGGAAAATCCAGCCAATGCATCTATCAACCACAAAAATGGGAAATAAACAGTATCCCATTATTAAGAGCTATGCCACATCAAGTTGACCTGTAGAAAATGATGAAAAAAATATATTTAAAGATTATTATCAATACCTAATAATAAAATTTAATTTGAATGAAATGATGAAACACAAATTTACATAGTCTTTAAACCAAACTATGTGACTGCCAACAGCATCTCTCATCGTCTTTCTTTCTGCATCTTTCACAAAAAGTGGTGCATTTGGTTCAATTACTAAAAAGACTGAGATTTCATAGAGGAGATCTCTTAAAACTTTTCCCATGACCACTTTATCCTTATCTTCACTCATCACTATGCCCCTTCCAAGTTTTTGTCCTCCCATATCTAATAATGTGACTCTTTTTCCTTGCATCTGTATAATATAAAAATAAGAAGTTAAAAATAAATTGTCATTCTTTTAGAAATAAATAAATTAAGAAATCTTTGTCACTCTGTCACAATATAGACATTTAATAGAAGATGAGTGTACCTGGGATTGATTGGATTGCAATACAGTTGTGCATTCTGATTTTACACATGTTAATGAAGGTAGCTGGATTTCACTAGATTTTATTTCCTACAAAAGATTGAAGAAAACAATAAGCATGGAAATACTAATGAAAATCAGATAGAGACGTACTCGGATTTCATTTAGAATAAATACCGAAAAAAGAAGCTAAGAGATAAGTTCAGAAATGATAATAAAATTGACCTACAAAGTATACATGAATATTTATACTAAAATATTCTGAACATAACTAAAATTTTGAGAGAAAGTACAAGTAAAGAGTGAATGAGTTTAAAAGGAAAATCCAAAATATGCAATGATTCTCTATATACAACCAGGTTATAGTCAAAGTTGTCTCATAAATTTAAAAATACGAGGCATAATTTGTTACCTCTTCTAATTTTACTCCCGCATATTGCTTCTGCAAATCAATGAACCAAAGGAAAAAAATATTAGTCGTTTTTTAAAAATGATAGTTGATAGACTATATACGTATATGTTGAACCTCAATAGAGTTTAATAAAAATGTCAGCAGTCAGTTTGTCGCAGAAATGTTATGACTAATCAGGACCATGGCTCTGTTCATAATGGTCCTAGGATGAAGATTGCAGTTCTCAGTCCATTTATTGGGAGAAAGGGTAATAGATCATTGGCTGGCTGGTATTAAACTATTAAAAAGCAACATCCAACAGAAGCAGGTTCAACTCACTTTCAAGTATCCAGTTTGCAAATCCACAATTCTGTATTACTTCAATACAATTGTTGCAGCAAAATTTTGCAAGCACATTAAGTAAAATAAAAAAGAGATGCTTAGTAAAGTTTAAAAGAAAAATATTAAACATGAAAATGTTGCACCAGAGGTGGAGTCCCTGCACAACATTCAAGAGAATAAGAACAAGAACAAGCAGAGCTTGTGCATCACAAATGAGAGAAAGAAGGACAAGGAGAAAAGCATAAATCAGTACAAAATCTAATAATTGAAGGATTTTCAAAGAAGATATCAATGTTTGTCTTGTTCTTTGCCTCTTCTTTGCTCTATGCTTGCCAAAGGAGATTTGAGAAGATGGTTGAAATCAAATTTCAGACAATACTCGTGTGATGGTTTTGTTAGTCTTGATTCATCTAGAATTGATAAATACCCAGTACTCCCAAACAAGGTCTGATAAATCTTCCAATTATTCTAGAATGTAAGTGCTCCAACACTACAATTTTCTCACTAATCTGCCATTATTTTGTGGACAGCTACAAATCTGTAATTGCAGACTTCGAAGATGAGGGAAAGACCAAGTGTTTAATAGGGAACTTTTTCACCATGGACCCAATATTTCAGCACATCATAAACTTTTTGTCTTCAACATATTCACAGCAATTGCAAGGCTCTTTGAAAAATTGATTGTCTAGGCCCATATAACATTTCAATGCATCTCATAACAAAAACAAGACTTTGCATTTCGGTAGCACTTGCTCCGAAAGAAAAAAAGAGTGTCATCAGTTTATTGGAAGCAGCAAACCTGTTTTCTAAGCTGGATGCATGAGAACTATCTCCTTTGCCTTCACATGCATTTTATTTATTCTTTTTTCGGTCGATGCATTTTGCTTAAGTCATTGCAACAAATAAACAGTCACCTTGTCCTGTTCCTTTTAGTTTGGAGGGAAACATTGTGTTAATTATCTGGATATTGATCCAACAGAAGCAGGTTCAACTCACTTTTTCTAGTGTTCAAGCATGAAGTCAGAAAAACTGACTACGTTGCAGACTGGTTAGCAATCAGAGCATGTCAAAGCTATTGCACCGATCACTAGGCAAGTTATACTATAGTGTCACACTTTTACCGGCCATTTTCTGAAACATATACATTAAATTTTGCTGAATTAACCAGTCAACATCTTTTTGCTGCCAGATACATTAAATTTTTTTAAGGTTCATCGAGCCATACCAGTCAGTGATGGATCATGACCCACTCTGGCCCTCTGGCTATCAGTCATGACCAGATGGATGACCATGTTTGCATAAATCATGTCAATGTTGGCCCTCTGGCTATGATTTTTTCTCAGATCTAGTATCCAAAACCAATGTTGGAAACTGCATCCATAAGTGCATGAATGTTTGGAGAGACTTCTGATGGATTCATTTGTGTAGAAGTTACCCCTAAAGTTTGGGTTCCAGACCAAAAATGGCAGCACATCAGGAAACAACTGGTTCCTAGACAAGTGTAAAATGGCATGCTTCCAAAAGCTTTATCTCGGAAAATCCCTAAATAAATGAAGAGAGAGGAGAAATGGGGGAGCATTTCTCTGCAACCAGAATTGCAGAGAAAATCATGTGCTTGGATCATAAAAACATAAAAATATAAAAACAATAAAGTAAAGGTTAATACAATATGGAGAGATGAAAATTACCTCAAGTATAATTGACTCAACCTTGTTAATTTTCTCAGCTAATTCTTTCACAAGATGAGAGAATGGCCCACGATCTAGTGCAACTCCATTTTTTCCTTTCTATAAGGATAAAAATGATTAAATATAAGTGAGAGAATTTTCATACCAAATAAGTTGAATTATAATCCAAATCTAAGGATTTCAAGTTGTTAACATTTACCTCATCTTCATTGATATCGGCAAAACTTTTCGTTCCAGCACAATGGAATAGAGTATGCTTCTTTTTATTTTCTTTATTAATCTCACTACATCTCTATAAAAATACTCCACACAATCAACACAAGTAAACATGATAAACTTATATTGTAAAAAATATAAGTTTTACATTTAGATCGGCTTATTACCTGCCAACTTTTTGTGCACCATGTAACCACAACTCTTCTCCATTGTGCTTCATTCACACGTGGATCTGTTGGAAGTTTTTGTTGAGTTGCCTTCAAAGTAGGAATGAAATATTTATTCCTCAGCTCTTGCTTCCATGATCTCCATTTCTGATTTAAGTCCTTCATTACCCACTCCCTTGTGTACTCAGGTACATCGTATTTCCTCTACATTGTACATGCAAAAGGTTAGGGCAACATATAATGTGACAAAAAATAATATAATTGTGAAGAAAATTTCACCTTAATATATTCCCAGACATCATCTTTGTTAGTGTGAGGCATTGCCCTCCAACTTTTTGCATCAATAGGCAACTTGTCACTCAACCTTGCAATAACTCCTAAAAACAACTTTAACAAATGTCCCCCCTCACCAACTGGCTGGCCAAGTTCGTTAAGTTGCACATGAATTCGCTTGTCGTCATCCATACCATGGACATCACAAGCTGTATTTGGTCCTCGACCCTTCCTTCCAGAACATGTCCTTGTTTCAGATCCTATGTTCACTTCCCCAAGAGATGGTTGAAGATTTTCTTCTTCTTCTTTTTCACATGTTTCTTCTTCTTCCTTTTCTTCTTCTTCTTCTTCTTCACATCCTCCACAAATTTCAATTGTAGGTGGATTACCGCATGTTTGTTGATCCTCTGAGGTCAGTCCATATCGAAATGACTCTATGTCTGTTTGCTTAAACCAATCTTTTGTAAGCTGAAAATTGGACAAAATAATCAAACTAATAGACAACCATCATTCCAATGATATAAAAAAATGATATAACATAAAGAAGTGAAAAACTTACAAAATATGGCAATACATCCCGACAAACATATTGTGGAGCCATGTGCACAAATAAGTACATGTAATATAGCACATAAAAACCACAATCGGAGTCATTTGATTGTTGTGGTACCTGTAAAATTAACAAAATATAGTTAATCACATAAGATATAACATAGATTGCATTATTATCTCATTATTAAGCATTTTTACCGATGGAAAAAGAAGTGGAATGGATGAAATTTGATCTTCACTTTCTCCTCTGCCCTCTAAAGCATAAATGTCAGCCACAAATCTATATAAAATTGTCAACATTTCATTCACATATATAATTTTGACAACTATTTTTTATAAACAAATGTCAACTTACTCTCTAATGAAAACTTCCAGTCTTTTTGGATCTATCATCACCAGTGAATCAAGAAGTAACATGATTGGAGGATTTGGAGAAGATTCAAAATCTTCTCCAAAGTGACAAAGAATTAAAAGGCTCCAATTCCCCCTAATAAGAAAGATTAAATATTAGTAACAATTAATTATGTAAACTACTCTTATAGTTGAAGAGTAACCCACCAAGCACATATTGGAACAAAAATGTATTTTTTTTTGAAAACATTATTCTTCTTCTTTAACCATGATAAGATCTTCTTTCGTGAGATAGTATTCATATACACCGTAAACCATAGACAATCTATACATGAGAAACATTCCAACTGTGTTTCGGAAATCTTTGTCCACAATTTCCTAGTAAAAGCTAGAAAAAGTCAAAAACGATGAAAAGAGTTATAAATTATTTCATTATTGTATATATAACAATTACAAAAAATTAGAGAATTTTAACATCTTACTCAAAATATGATTGAAAGTCTGCTGTGTTGAGCTTCCTTTGTTCCTTTCAGCCTTCATAAACGTCTGACAATCCTTTTTTCTTTTTGTTCAATTTTTCTTGACTTGCACTTGGGCCAGACGGTTTTGACAATTTTGAAGTATTTTCTCCACAAGTTGAGCTTGGCACACGTTTGACATTAACATAGGTCAACTTTCTTTTTCTCCCCCTGCAAGTATTAAACAAACTATCATTGCAACTAAACACATAAGATATGAATAAACAAGTTGGAAGCATTTATGTAAGATATTTATAACTTACATGTTTTCTTTCCCACGATATCAAGAAACTTGATTCTACACTTTTTTCTGTACAATTGAAGCAAGAGAAAGATAATATTTATGCACAATCCTTTTTCTATTTTTGGTTTACTAGCTGAAAGTTGAGAGACTAGAAAAAAAAAGGGAATTATAACATGGCATGTCTTCGTTTAAACATATTTCAAAGGTTATCCCCATTCTCACGAAACCTGGTGGAGGGAGGGCAGACCAAGCAAGCTGCCCAGTTCATTCACAAAAGATACAGCCCACCAGATAGGATTTCAGAAAACCCAGAAAGGCATGGAACAGGCCTTCGAAACCAAGGCATGGAACAGGCCTTAGAAACCAAGACATGTTGGCCAATTGGCACAAGTTAGAAGAGCTGCATATTTCACATAACTTGCTAGAAAGGAAACACGACTAATAAGCTACTAAAGAATATTTGGCTAGTCATTGAATAATAATAAACAAAAATTTGACTTATTTTAATATTGAGGGGCCGACACCTCCTCTTCCAGCATGGTGCATTCAACAGCTAATGTAAGGAAGGAAAAGCTTACTCCATTTGTGCATCACAGCGTAAATCAATAAGTAAACAAGATAAAATAGAAAGTAAACATAAAGAGTCATATAGCTGTTCAAACATACAACTTGAACAAAAGATTCAAAGTTCAAAAATTAAATTGGGATTTCCAACCCTTCTATGTCATCCCTTTCCCATATTACATTCGCATCATCTTCAAGATTAGTATCACTGCTATTAATACCAACAGTTTGCATTGAGTCATTGCCATCATTCTCAATACTTTCCTCGCAATGTACATCAAAAAAGTTCCTTGGCCTTGTCTTCCTCACAACATACCACCCCTCAGCTTTAGGATCTTCGACATATCAGACTTGCCCTACTTGAGAGGCTAACACATATGGTTCTCATGTGCGGAGTTTGTGACTAAAGTTAACCAATGTGAATCCATCTTCCTCCCTTACACCTCTTTGAATATCAACCCATTCACACTTGAAAAGCAATACTCTCATCTCTACATAATAGTTAAATTGTACAATTTCGTTTATGACTCCATAATATGTCACCTCTGTACGGATTGGAAATTTATCCCTTGAACTTGAAAAACTTGAAGTTCTAGCAACCATAATAACTCCACTATTTTGTGTGGCTCTACGTTTCTCCACTTTTTGAGTTTGAAACCGAAATCCATTTATCAAGCAAACATCAAATTTTCTCACTAGATTAAGAGGACGATCCTTCAGCCAATGCAACTTTAGATCTAATGCTTCCTTGTTTTCTTCTTGCAACATGTTAACCTATACAAAGTGATACATACACATTAATGTAGGTGCATTAATTATCGATAAATATGTGTAACAATTGCATTTACTTACTTGTGCTTTGAACCATTGTGGAAATTCCAATGTATGAATACGCTCTATCTCCATTTCAGATGATCGAGGTCTTTGTTTTTTAATCAACTCAAGGTGTGTACTGCATGTGATATATATATACATATATATAATATACGTAATAACATTGGTACAATATTAAAAAAATTCTAAATGTTACCTACGCTATGTAAGGAGCTATTGCATCACAATTGTATAATATATAACAATGTGCTTGGCTCAATTCTTCATTGCCAATGATGCAAGTGGTCCCAACTCCTAAGGCACGCCCACTTTCAGAAAATATCTCCCATCCTTTTTCAACTGCAAGCTCACCATCATCTTCATTTCTTAAGGGCTGGTTAAACCATGTTTGAACATCATCATCTAAATACCTTGATGCAAATATGATAGCCTCCTCTGCTAAATATCATTCTGCCATTGAACCTTCACGGCGTGCCCTATTACGAACATAGGACTTGAGTCTCACTAAGTACCTATGTAAGATAAAAATTAATTCTCTTTACACACACATACATATGTATTGAAATAAATACATATCATTCAAGTTAACAATTATTAAACATACCTTTCAATAGGATACATCCATCGATAGTGTACGGGACCCGCAAGTCTTGCCTCATCAGGCAAATGGACAAGTAAATGTACCATGACATCAAAGAAACTTGGAAGAAAAACCATCTCCATCTGGCACAAAATCATTGCAATGTGTTGCCGAAGATAGAAGAAGTCATTAGCTGAAGATGTTTTTGAACACAATTGTGAGAAGAAATTGCACAAGTCAATAATTGTTGATTTAACTTTATTTTGTGCTATTCCACGAATTGCAACTGGAAATAATTGTTGTATAAGCACATGACAATCATGGCTCTTCAAACCTCAAATCTTCTTGCGTTCCATAGGATGAACACGTCTTGAAATGTTAGATGCATAACCATCGGGAACTTTGACATGTTTTAAGACTTTACAAATTTGTTCTCGTTCGATATTGCTCAATGTGAAGATGGCAGGTGGCAACAAACTCTCTTTGGACCTAATGCGAGAGGATGAAGAGATGGCCTTATAGCTAAAATTTCCAAATATTGACGAGCTTTCAGTCCATCTTTATTTTTGCCATCAATATCAAGAAGAGTACCGACAATACTATCACACACATTCTTTTCAATATGCATTACATCAAGATTATGTCAGAGCAATAACGATTTCCAGTAAGGTAACTCAAAGAAAATACTTTTCTTTTTCCATGCCAAATATTTAGATTCTTGGATGTCACTCCTCTCCTCAACATGTTTCTTTAATGCAACCTTCTTCTTACATTTTCTCTTCAACATCAACCCTGTACCTATTCGCTTCATGGGTTTATTTGAAGCTTTTGAAGATTTTCCAAAAGTAAATGTGAGACCATGTAACTGTTCCAAGACATCTAATCCAGATAATGGAGCAGGTTTATCTCTCCACTCTTCTTTTCCATCAAATTGTCGTTTTAATGTTCGGAATTTGTGATCTCCTTTCAACCACCGACGGTGGCCAGTGTAACAAAACTTTCCACTTGCACTCAACCACTGTGCACGTGTATCTTTATTGCATATAGGACAAGCTAGTCGACCTTTTGTGCTCCATCCAGATAGGTTAGCATATGCTGGAAAATCATTCATAACAATGCAGCACGCATACAGAACATTTCACCCTTAGAAGCGTCATATGTATGAACCCCATGCCATAAAGTCTGCAATTCCTCTATTAGTGGCTGCAAATAAACATTAATATCATTGCCAGGACCATATGGACCAGGAATAAGTAATGATAAAAAAATATTTGGTGCCTTCATACAATGCTATGGAGGTAGGTTGTATGGCATCAAAAGCATAGGCCAAGTGCTATGGCTGATGTTCATTGATCCAAAAGGATTAAAACCATCACTTGCTAAACCCAAGCGGACATTTCGAACTTCTGAACCGAAATTGTCAATTGCATCTAAATATTTCCAACATGCTAAATCTGCCGGATGCCTCAAGATGCCATCTTCTTGACGCTCTTCTTGATGCCACCTCATATTTGCAGAAAATTTAGAACACATATACAACCTTTGCAACCTTGGAATCAAGGGAAAATGACGAAGAACCTTCTTTGCAACTTTCTTGTCATCGTCACCATCCTCATCATGTGTAGTCCACCGAGCTTCTCCACATTTTGGACATTGCTCGTATAAATCATAATCCTTTTGATATAATATGCAATCATTAGGACATGCATCAATCTTATGATAACTATACCCCAAGTCACTGATAATCTTCTTCATTTCATAAAAAGAATCCGGCAATACCTCACCTTCTGGAAGGGCCTCCTTCAACAATTTCAAAAGCATGTTGAAAGCTTTGTTACTCATTTTGCCTATACATTTAATGTTGAACAGTCGGATTACAAAAGAAAGTTTGTTGAACTTCTTGCACCCTGGGTACAAAGGTTGTTCAACATCTTGAATCATAGTGTAAAAATCTTTAGAGACCCCTTCATCTACATCACTACATTCGGACCCCACATCTACGTTATTTTGCATGCCAAACACATCATGTAACATGCTATGCATACCGGCATCCTTAAAGGGATGCTCACATGAAGTCTTTTGTGTTGATGGCCTGCTAGAAGTTGAAGCACTTCCGTGAAATTCCAAGAACTTCTTATCTTTGATGACTCCATGGAAATATAAATGTTCCCTAACTATTTATTTTTCCCATTTACAAGTACATGCACAACGCAGACAAGGACACTTGATACTTGTACAATCACCCAAATATTCACAAGCAAAATCAATGAACTTATCAACACCATCCAAATACTCATTTGAGTGCCTCAGTTGATCCATCCAGCTCCAATCCATATTTGTGAATACAGAATGATTAGTAATTAATGTAACTATAAAAGACAACAAAATGAACGTGAGTATTTGGAAAAAGATTGTTCCAACTGAAAATAAAACTGAACAAAATCTTGGAGAACTGAAAAAGGAAGATCAAGAAAACAGGTTAGAGGAAAGCAATATGAAGGCCTAATCCCTTCTCTCTGACCAAAAATTGCTAGATCACCATATATGGTTTAAAAGAAAGAGTGGGGAGGTCCTCATTTCTACTGGTCAACCTTTAGAAAATGAGACCATAAAATTATAAATATCAATACTTGGAATAAAAATAACTGTTGAACTCCACCTGAATAGGACCGAGCAGCACTACGTAATGCACATGGCAGTGGAATTGCACGGTTTTCAAAGCTGTTGGAGGTGTGTAGAACCTGATTCCCACCTTGATTTAAATACCTGTCTTTTGTTTTGACTTACAAACTAGTGGCAATCACAGATGTTGAAAAAAAATCACCCATGGCCTACACCTCATCATTTTTAACTTTGGTGCTCCATAGAGGATCACATCCAAACATACATCCAAATGTTTCAGCTTCACATTAGGCGGGGAAAGGTCTCATTCTCATAGTCTATACAAATATACATCCAGAGGATCACACTAAATTTCGATATTTTCCTTTATTTCTCCATCTAGAACTAAGACTTATAAGCTACCAAATTCAAAGATAAAGACTACAGGATTTTCCAAAGAATTTAGGCATCATCAACTTAGAGTCATATAATTCACCTAAAACAAAAAGAAAATACAGGACAAATGTCAAACCAAGTTCGATGTCTCTTTTTCACTCTACTGATAAGTGTGTATCATGTTGCACTCAGAAAAAGTAAATTCAACAAGAAGATCACAAACAAAAAAAAAGAACTAGTAATTCAACCACTTAACTGATAGGCCAACATTCTGTTATCCACGTCATCTAACTAACAAACGAGAACCACACATTCATGATTCCCAATCAATTTTTAACATTAGAAACATACAACAGAATGCCTCCTCCTCAGATAGGAGGAACACCGGAAAAAACAAGGGGATTAAAGAAAGTGACTTGCTCTTGCTGGCCTTCAGACCTAATCCAGCGACAAAAAATTATGCAGAAAAAGGAGACGACAGTGTCTGGCACCTGTGTCAGCCTTTCCTCAGGAATCCTCACAGCCTCCTCCTCCTCATCTGCCAACCCACATGCACCTGCCTTCACACACTTCACAGTCTAAAAATACTCGAGTTGCAGTACAAACACTAGAACCCCCTACTTCCCTGCCCTCCCTCCCCCGTTAAAAGAATAAACAGAGCACCGACAGGCAACAGTCCACCACCCAACCAAATATATGTAATAAGCAGGCAGATTAGGAATACTAAATGCATTAATAATCTAAGTAAGCAAATATTAAAGTGGTTTTGGTTTACGAGGGTGTTGGTTTAGTAAATCTAGAGTTATTAAGGTCGGACCCTGAAGGCTGAAGGCTGAACGCTGAACGGATGAAGGGCATTGGTTTACTAATAAGCATAATGCCGGACCCTGAAGGCTGAACGGATGAAGGAGTGCGAGGAAAGGGGCCATGGCAGCCCACGCGACCGCCTTCCCTACCACCTCTCGCACCCTCGCCTTCCTCCAACCCCAGCCCCATCCCCACCCCCACCACGCCGTCAGCACTGCCCAGCCTCCCGGGCCCCCATACGGCGCCCTTGTCTTCCCCGGCCCAACCCGCCCACGCCCAGAGGGCTGCCGCCGCACCGCCACCTTCCCTGCCACCTCTCGCACCCTCGCCTTCCTCCAACCCCAGCCCCATCCCCACCCCCACCACCGCCGTCAGCACTGCCCGGCCTCCCGCGCCCCCATGCGTCGCCCTTGTCTTCCCCGGACAAGCCCGCCTACGCCCAGAGGGCTGCCGCCGCACCGCCACCTTCCTTGCCACCTCTCGCGCACTCGCCTTCCTCCAGCTCCAGCCCCATCCCCACCCCCACCGCCGCCATCAGCACAGCCCGCCCTCCCGCGCCCCCCATGCGGTGCCCTTGTCTTCCCCGGCCCAGCCCGCCTACGCCTGGAGGGCCGCCGCCGCACCGCCACCATCAGGGCCGCCGCCGCCGCCCCTCCTCCCCCATCCGACACGGTGAAAATAGAGAATAAGCCAGCTATGTGTGTGTGCGTGTGAGAGAGAGAGAGAGGAATATGGGTGTAGGGAGAGAAGGGGACCGTACCTGGAGCAATGGTGGGGTCGATGGTGACCCACGCACGACAGCGTCAATGGTGGATGCAGAGAAGAAGTCACAGAGGATTTGGGGATTTAGGGTTGGAAGAAGAAAAGGGGGTTTTACAGTCCACGCGGGTGATTTTGGTCTTCGCGATTTTGTCTTTCTTTTTTGTTCGAGATTTTGGGTCTTCGCGGGTGATTTTGGCCTTCGCGCGGGCCAAGGGTATGTTTGGCGCCAAGAAGAGGGGGCCGTTCGCTTACGGTTTTTAGCCCAAACTCGTTTCACTTACGGTTTTCGGTCCACTTCACTCCCGATAACTCCGCAAGGTATTACGGTTACGGTATAGTTACATTCTCTTAAGTAACAAATTATAAAATAAAACAAACTATAAAAAAGCCGTAAGTATAAAATGATGTACTCTTACAAACTACACAACTGTTAGTATGAACAGTAAGTACAATCCACTTTTGTTGTAGTGTAATCACCATTATCCCCGTTGGGTTGCTGCAATTCTAATACCTTTTGTCGATTTTATTTAGAATGAACATGCATGACTCCTAATACTACGATTTCTTCGCCAACCATGAGCTGGCCTGTTAGTTTTCTTTCCTGATCTCTGGAACGAGACACGATATGCTTGAAAGTTGTAACAGGAGGAGAGATCACTTGGACCGATTTCTTAGACCTTTCCCTATAATATATTTAAATCTTATTACATTGAACTTTATCTATAATAAATATCATTTTTATTCCCATACGATTTAAGGATTTCTGTAAGAATGTAAGAATTCAGGAAGTGGAACCAGGTAATCTCAATCCTATATATTTGAGATCCCTAATATATAACGATGAACAAGCCGGCTACAGTTTGAGAACAACTGAAATTAACTACACCGATCTTACATCGTCCATCCGCATTGTCTTCTGCTTGAAGATATGTGTATATATATAATCAGCTATTGGAATTTTGAAAAACACAAGTATTCGGATCATGAGAAACCAGAGTTAGGGGAGGCGCTCGATCTAAGAGCAGATAGCAGGAAGTTTCCAAAGTCTTCCCCAATACAGACCAGAAAGTCCCTTTTGCCATAATGTTTAACGAGATTGTTCTTCGTACATCTATAGTAAAATGCGACAATTTATCTTGTTGCATTAATGTTTTTTTGTCACAAACTTAATTAAGGATACCATCAGAAGGGATCTTCTTGGTTTTACAGCTTCAAATTGGTAATGGAGATTGTGACCAAGAGAGCAAGAACTCTTTTATGATAGAAGAGCTACAAGAGAATAGCCACCTCCATTCTTCCCCCACTTTCTTTATTTTAAAATCTCTCTTCCCCTTTTCAAATCCCCTTTTTCCTTCCTTCCGGGAGCTAAACTTTTATTTTCTCTCCCTCCCCCTAGGGTTTGCTCTCTGACACGTATAGCTCTCTCTCTTTCTCTATCAGATTCTCCTTCTCTCTCTTTCTCTACACTACAAGAAAAACAGGATTTGTCAGCGGCTAAGAGCCGCTGACAAATCCTAAACAGCCGTTGACAAATACTTATGTCGACGGCTTTACAGCCGCTGACAAAGCCGTGGACAAAAGTCCCGTTGGCATATATTTGTCAACGGCTAAAACACAGCCGCTGACATGTACTATATATGTGAACACACAGAAGCCGCTGACATATAACGCATATGTCAGCGGCTACTTAAAGCCGCTGACATATACGTTATATGTCTACACACAGTAGCCGCTGACATATAAGACATATGTCAGCGGCTCTAATGTCAGCGGCTCTAAGATAGCCGCTGACATATGAAACCTATGTCCACGGAGTTAGCCGCTGACATATGAGACATATGTCAGCGGCTTTAAAATAGCCGCTGACATATGAAACCTATGTCCACGGAGGTAGCCGCTGACAAATATTGCATATGTCTACGGCTAATAGTAGCCGTCGACAAATACTACATATGTCGACGGCTATAAGCCGCTGACAAAACGATTTGTCAGCAACCTAAGCCGCTGACAAATACTATTTGTCGACGGCTTTGAAGCCGCTGACAAAACGTTTTCCCTGAGAGCAAATACTATTTGTCGACGGCTATAAAGCCGCTGACAAATAGTTACTAAGAAAAAAAAAAAAAATATTAAAATAATAAATTATATATTTTTCCTGTATATACAGATTTGTGCTTACAAACATATACAAAAACACATCAACATGTACAAATAAACACATTCACACTTTCAAATAAACACATTCATAAAATCACAAAAAAAATACATCCACATACATAAATAAACATTCACATAACATTAAAAAACACATCCATGAAAAATTCACATTACACATCCCCGAAAAATTCAGATTACACATCCACAACTAAATATATCAATTATTATCGGCTCACTGTTCGTCATCACCATCAAAATCATCTCCCTCATCATTTGATTCGTTTTCGGCGTCGTCCTCATTCACAGCAGCTATCTGAGGCAGAGTAGGATTGTGCATTTTTTGAAATTGACTCATAAATGCGCTCATGTCTGCCATTTGTTTGCGCATCCACTCCATCTCCTCCCCTTGGGCTTTGATTTTTTCTTTCATGTTTTGCATCTCCACAACCTGCTCCTCAAATTTCTGTTGATAGGAAGAGCTCGATCCTTCTCCCGGTCCATACCATGTATGTAACGTCTCTCGACTTCCTGCACAACGAACACGGCCAGATCGATCTTTTCCCATAACCGAAATGAATGCATCCTCAGCAGAAATGAGAGTACTCCCAACATCACTCTCCAAAGAAGAAGTGGTTAATTGAGTCATCCTCTCCTAAAAAAAAATAAAATAAAATTGTTATTAGTGATACATATTAAATTTAATAAGAATGATTAAAAATAATAATTCAAATGATAGAATAACTTACATATCGACTCTTACTCTCCTCATCTACCCATTGCTTACTGCCGTCTGGAAGATCCTTACATCTACCCATCTTGAACATCTCAAGGCGCTCGGGATCACGTTGATGAAGATGATGCTGTTCAAATTATATTAAAAAGAATAAGTAATAAAAAGTTAACAATATAGAAACACTACTAATAAAATGAAAATCTTACGAAGTCATCCTTCAATTGATAATGACTCGTTCGGCCCCGCCTATATGGCATAGACTGATGGGAGCGATTTTCTCTATTACGATCAGCAATTTTCTGCAGAAAAAAAATTATTAGTTGTCAAATTTGTATCGAAAAAATCAACATAAATTATCAAACTATATTATTATTTTACCTGTTCATCTGACGTGCTCCATTTCTCGCACATCGTCTGCCAATCAGGCGGATCAACACCCGCCGGCACGGAAACAATTGCATCCGCCAAAGTCTTTCCCGTATAATGCTATGAAATGATTTCAGTTTGACTTCATTATACATGAACATAAGAAAAAATAATACAAAAATAGATTATAAATGAACATAAAAAATTTTCATTTACTCTTTTCTTCAAAACACCGCGCCAACTGCGATGCATTGAGGTCATGTGCATAAGCATCTCCCTATCTGTCTCGGGAGTTCGGTCCCACTGATACATTAACTGCACATTATCGTTAACTTAATTAGTCATACAAATTTGACAAACATATAATTAACTTTAAATATTGTTACCTCGAGATCTCTAAACATTGCAGCTTGTTTCGCTGCAGGAAGAGTAACAAAATTTTTCTGCCATATCTTGCAATGAAGTTTTGCCACAATACCCATGCGGGATACAAAATTACTTCCCTTCTCACCAACGCCGTAACCGCTGATCACCCGCACGTTCCATCGTTGACCCTGCTCCAATCTCCCATCGGTGACACCTCTGGTGGGACCCCGACGGCCATGTCCCCGACCCCAAGGCTGCGTAGAAGATGGACCTGTTTAAACATACATGATAAAGATATTTATGTGAAATTATAAACATAAAAGTATCAATTTAATGAACGACTAAAATTAAAATTCATACCTATTGCAGATGAAGATGTGGATACAGATGTAGATGTCTGAGCCGCAGCGGCCTGAGAGGCAACAGGCTGAGAGGCAACATGCTGAGAGGCAAGAGCCTGATATGTAGAAAGAGCCTGAGAGGTGGGAAGTTCGGGAATAAGTTGCTGAGAGGCAATGGCCTGAGAGGTTGAACGCTCAGGGATAGACTGCTGAGAGGCAATGGCCTGAGAGGTCGAATGCTCAGGGATAGACTGCTGAGAGGCATTCCGCTTCTTGCGGAGTGTGAAACCACTACCTGAGCCACGAGCGCCGCTACCTGAAGCCATCTGTTCAAATCCTACTGTATTAGATTAGAGTTAGAAGTAAAAATAGATAAAAAATAAACGTCGTTGAAAGTTACCTTCACCTAAACCTCCAAGTATTCGCCTACTCTTATGTTAATTCCTTCACTAATATCCACATCAATGGTTTCTCCCCTAATAGGAATATCAGTTAAGTTTTCTTGATAAACTTCTTCAACATATAATTCATCATCTTCAGCTGTTTCACCTTGCATGTTATAATAATCTCGCGGTTGTGCTCTAACAGGAATGATCCACCCTGCTGTTGTATTATCATTTACATAGAACACTTGTTCTACTTGATTTGCAAGAGCAAATGGCTCATTTGTGTTGAGTTTAAAACGTGTATTCAGACTGACAATTTCATACTTATCAATCTTAAATCCCCTGTTTTTTTTATAAACATCCCACCAATCACATTTAAATAGTACAATATGACTTTCATGATCAAAAGATATTTCGAGGACATCAATCAGACGTCCATAATATCCATCACATCCAGATTCAAGTTCCGCATTCACAATAACTCCAGACAATTGAGTCAATTTAGTATCATCAATGTCTTTGATACGAAATCTAAAACCATTTACTATGTAACCTGAATGTGAATATGTAAGTCTTGATGGTTTCTGTGACAAAACTTCAATCTCATGAGTACAACGAGGATCATTTGCTTCTTTCAGTTCTTCAACATAACTCTGAAACCATTTCAGAAAGTCTTTCTCCACTACATTTGAAGTTTGCACTTGTTGTTTGTGTTCAGAAAAAAATTGATCTATTTGTTCAATCTGTTTCAAAATGTATGTATGGGCCAAATCTCTTTCTTCTTCAGATAGTAAACGAGGTTCTACTTTTCCTTTGAGAAAACGTCCAGGAGATTTGAAAATCGAACAACTTTCATTATTAGTCTCATTAACAGTTCCATCATAATTCCTTTCTCTCCGATTAAATCGAGTGTCAATGTCATCCATATACATCGAACAAAATGACATCGTTTCTTCAACAAGATAACCTTCTACAATTGAACCTTCTGGACGTGCCTTATTGAGAACATAATCTTTCAATTTTTTCAAAAATCTTTCTACAGGATACATCCACCGATACTGAACAGGACCAGCAATTCTTGCTTCATATGCCAAATGGATTATCAGATGAATCATTACGTCAAAAAAAGACGGTGGAAAAATTTGTTCCAACTTACATAATGTCACTATAATATCACTTTCTAATTTGAATAAACGTTCTGGTACAAGAACTTTGGAACATATTTCTTTGAAGTACATACTCAACTCTGTAATTGGATCAGTCACATCTTCATGTACAATGTCACGAATTGCCAAAGGCAGCAATACTTGCATGTAGACGTGAGAATCATGACTCTTCAACCCAGTCAGCTTTCGACCCGTAATATCTACACTTTTGGATAAATTAGAAGAATATCCATCTGGGACCTTGATGTTACTTAAGAATTCACACACAAGAGACTGTTGTCTTTTGTTTAGTGTGTACATTGCTGCTGGTATCTTGTTCTTGTATTGGGGGTCCTTTGACACATGAAATTCTGGCCGTATTTTCCAGTCTTCTAGGTCTAACCGTGCTTTTAAGTGGTCTTTACTTTTTTCACCACCTAGAAGGTTCAAAGTGCCCAACAAATTATCACATACATTTTTCTCGATGTGAATTACGTCTAAATTGTGACGAATCAGAAGATTCGACCAATATGGTAACTCTTTAAATAAGATGCTTCTTTTTTTCCATCCTTTCAAGTCTGCAATATCTTTCTTGAACTTTTTTCCGAATTTCAGATAAGGAAGACTCTGTTGTTGATTCCACAGTTCTAAACCTGTCAGAATTCTTGGCCGTCTGCCACATACAACTGTACCATCAAATTTATGTTTGTAATTACTTTTCCTCCATCTGTGATGTAATGGCAAAAAACGTCGGTGTCCCAAGTAACAAAATTTGCGGCAATTAATTAACCATCTTGAACAGGTTTTATAATTACATGATGGACATGCAAATTTTCCTTTAGTGCTCCATCCAGACAAATTGGCATATGCTGGAAAGTCATTTATTGTCCAAAGAACGGCAGCATGCATCTTGAAATTCTGTTTTTTTGCAGCATCATATGTTTCAACACCATTCTCCCATAAGTCTTTTAAGTCTTCCACTAGTGGTTGTAAGTACACATCGATGTCATTTCCCGGATCTTTAGGACCAGAAATTAGTAATGACATCATCATAAATGTTTGTTTCATGCACATCCACGATGGCAAATTATAAACAACTGTCATTACAGGCCATATACTATAGTTGCTGCTCATATTTCTGAATGGGTTAAACCCATCACTCGTTAAACCGAGTCTCAAGTTGCGAGCTTCTGCCGCGAAATCTGGATACTGATTATCAAAATGTTTCCATGCCTCAGAATCAGCAGGATGTCGCATCTCTCTGTTTTGTTGAGGAATTCGACCATCAATATGCCATGTCAACCACTTGGCTGTCTTGGAGGACATAAACAACCTTTGCAATCTATCTTTCAATGGAAAATAGCGCGAAAATTTATTAGGTAGTCGTTTGCCAAGTCTCTTGTTCTCATTATGTATTTGGTTGTTTAAGTCATGCATACTTTCCTTATACCTCGGTGCATCACACTGTGGGCACCGATCTTTATCTTCATTTTCCTTCCAAAATAATAGACAATCATTCTGACATGCATCTATCTTCTCGTATCCCAACCCCAAATCTTTAATAATCTTCTTTGCTTCATACCATGTTTGAGGTACATTGGCTCTTTCTGGTAATATTTCTCTGATGAATTCAAGAAACATATTCATACATGCCCCCGTCACCTGATTTAGTGTCTTAATATGCAACAACTTTAAAAGAAATGTTAACTTTGAAACCTTCTGGCACCCAGGATACAATGGTATTTCAGCATCCTCCAGTAGCTTATAAAAGTCTCTCGCTTTGGAATTCGGTTCATGCTCTTCTTCTGCACTAACACTTCCAGCTTCTTGCAAGTCATGCAACATCTCAACTGTACTATCAGCAATAAAAGATTGTTGTCGTTCACTCATCTCTACAGTAGGGATGTTGGTTTGATATCTGAATATATCAGTTAATGGTGCCTCTCCATGACACACCCAATTTGTATAATGCACCCATACTCCGTCTACCTTAAGATGGGTTTCAACATCTATCCGGGTCAACTTTACTCCGTTAAGGCAATTCCGACATGGACACTGTATCAATTCATTGTTTTGTCCATGCCTAAAACTTATTCTATCTTCATGAAAAGCAAAGTCCAAAAACTCAGCTACCCCTCTCTCATATCTACGATCTCCTCGATTATGAACAAACTCCATCCAACTCTTGTCAAGTCCAGCCATTTCTATGTATCCTCTAACCTACATATTAACAAATGTGATCGATTAATAACTTATATATTATCCACGTATGCAAAACACAAAGACACACAGTGGTATCTCTATAAAATTTAGGAGAGGGAAGACCGGAGGCTCAGATAGAAAATGTTTTTAACCCCTAGGGGCTTCCGTATGCTTCAGCGATCCGCACAAAACGGCTGCAACTCGGTTGCCCAGTAGGACCATCCAGAGCTGCCGTGCCGTTAGCAGATGGCTTGCAGTGGCCGTAAAGTCAAGTGTATCATCATCGCCTCACATACAATACCAAGGACATACACACAAATAACCTGTAAAGATAAATGCATCGTCATCATATTCAATTAATTCAAAAGTGCTACTAACAAAAGTTAAATACATAAATAGATAGATAAATATATTTATAAATATAGATATATACATTTTTAAAAAAAATTCGGCAGCATCTCTCCTAAAAGTTGCACATTTTTCACATTTGTACACCTGTCTGGTTTCATACAATCTCATAAAAAAATAATATATGCATTACACATCCACATCCACATCCACATTTCTAAACAAAATTCGGCAACATCTCCCCTGAAAGTTGTACATTTTTCAAACCTGTACACCTGTCTGATTTCATACAATCTCATAAACAAAGGGTACCTACATCATATAATATGTCCATCCATGTATATTTGATCACCTAATGTTCTTTAATATATGTGCTTCATGATTATCTTAAAATTTCGGCAGCATCTCCCCACACTTCTCCAATATACCACAATTATTTATTAATTTTAACTTTTTCTCAAAAAGTCACTTATATGAAATACAAGTGACAAAAAGAGCAGTCAAAATTAGCAGGTATATTGGAGAAGAGTGAGAAGATACTGTTGAAAATTTAAGATGATCATGAAGCACATATAATAAAGAACATTAGATGATCAAATATCCACAGACTGTCCAACAGGACAATTCAAGACTTTATGATCGATATATGTCATTACTGTCAAAAGACAGTAAAAACATATATCATAACAAAAGTCTTGAACGGACAAAAAAAAAAAAGGTCAACCACATCCATATATACAACTGCATATACATATGCACAACCACATCCACATCCACATACACGTACACATACATGTACACATTTACATCATCATCTGTACCTGCAAGAAAACTTATTTGTATGCATATGTAAATATCAAATCACATCCACATTCATACATCTCATATCCACATTCACATATATAGTACAGAAATTATATTCTAATTCGCATGCGCATCCACAACTATATATTACCCTTTGGTACTAGGCGGAGGTAAACCTCTACGCACTGGGGTTGCCAGTTTAATATACCAAAGCAGTAATATAGTCTGCCAAAAAAAAATCTATATCTACCAATGATCCAACTTTGCTAGAGTTACTTAAAAAAGATAGTATCATTCAAAACAGTATATGAGCTAAACACTTCAAATTTCCACCACATCTACTCTACACCTTTAAAGAATAAAGAATATATGAGCTAAACACACAAGGTAGTAAACTAAAAACAATAAAGAATATATGAGCTACACCCTGCGTAGAGGTTGATTCAATGGCCAACCATTTGCAATGCCTTAAATGTAACAAGAGTCTCTTAGTAAAATATTTTTGTATTGAATAAGATTATTTTACTTAAGTAGGTGACTGTTCCAACTCACTTTACCACCCAAAAGAAATATGTTATAGATGATATCCTTTTGCACTAAAAACACATACATCTAGTGAGAATTGAACCATAATCTCCTCAAGTAAGGAGACTACACGCATAGATGATAACGGGCAGCAGAAAGAGGGATTTTATCTCGTTAGGAAGCGAGTAATACCCCAGAAATTTCAAAATTGTCCCTGAATGTATTGAAAAAATTCCAATTAAAAGTGAGATTGTAGGGAACTTTTACTGAATATAGAGATTATAGAAAGGTTTACCAAAATCAATAGATTTGAGGGACTAAAAACTAAAAAAACCCATTTTTTATGTATGCTTTCCCCCGTCTGGTAGTGAAGGCCTGTCCAAGAATGAATGACAGTGGAGCCATTGAGTAGGTTGGAGATCACCGAGTGTCATCTGAATCCAAGAGGACATCAAAATTCACTGGATGATCTCTGTAACAGGTTACCTTCACAGACACAGAAAACCAGTTGGTCCCAAGTAAAACTAAAGCTTCATGGTAACGGTAGTTGAGGTGGTCCTTTTTCATTGCCCATGAGGCAGGAAAATAGGTCGTAGCTTACTTAGTTTGATCTACTTAGGGACCTCCAATACTTGACATATTGTCAACTTGCAATATTTGAAAGTCATGGAATGGAACAGCTTTTCCCCTTGAACACTGGTTGATATTGGGTGGAAAGAAAGTACGGTAAAATGATAATTTTCACACTTGAGAATGATTCATATGTAAGATGAAGCCATAGTCATATTCTTCTTGAACATCTTGTCAAGAGCTTTGACACCAAACCACCATTGAACTATACCTTTCTCTTTCCTGTTGGTTGACCCAATTTCTTACTTCAAAAACATAGAGCATGGGCTAAATTTTTAATGATGTAGAGAGCTTACGTATAGTTTGGCTATTTTTTGCTACCTCAATGTGTTTCTCTTAACGACCAGAAAGATAGTAGGAGAATTTATGATTGATTATCTTTGATCATCTGATTGTTTCTATTATTTCTTCATCATTATGACAAACCTGTTTTGATTCTTGCTCTATCTCTTAAGTACACGACACATTTAATATGTATATGCACCAATGCACCTTTAATCTCCTAAAAGATAAGCAAAATGAAACAATTTCTCATGATTGACATATTGGAATTCTGAACAGGATGTATCATACCACTCTAAGAGAAGTTGTACAACCATTATCACAGGGGAATTGGACCATGTCTGGTTGGGATGTGGTCTGGAGGTTTGGATTCCCAGGCCCAGTGGTGCAGCTGGTCTGTTCAGCTGGGTACTGTGGGCACCCCAGTGATGTGCAGATCAGCTGAGGGTTTGACTGTGCTTTTGTCTCCAATATATGTTGAACAAAATGATGATATGAAATAAATTGAACCTTCAAAGTAGTGGCTGGATTTGTGATTTATGGAAAAATCTGATTGGCTTTGGATTAATTGGTCTTAAATACAAATTCTTGTCTGACTCAGATTTATTTAGCTACTTTCAAAAAGTGGTCACCTAGGCAGAACGTGGTCTTTTCCCATGCTTCTGCCTAGCTTAGGTCAAAATGTTCAAAACTTGAGTTTTTGTCTCGAGCCATACCAGTGGCTTGATTTTTGGTTAAACTAATATGGTATTGCAGGCTCATCGGCTGGAGAGAAGGGGACAGCGAGCCAGCAACCCCCAAATAATGCCCCCCCTCAAAGCCTCACCACCTCTGCAGCCAACCACCTCGCCATGGAGAGGACAAGGAGAGGAGGTGGCAGAGGCTCAGACCCAACATTTGTTCCAGAAATTCCTCAAACTGGCTGCAACCTGGTTGCCCAATGAGAACAGCAAGGCCATCCAGGGGTGCCCTGCCATTAGTAGATGTATGCAGTGTCTGAAAAAGCCAAAGGCATCATCATTACCTCCCACATCTCACAAACACACTGGTTGAGCAAATGTGTGTGTGAGAGACAGACAGAAAGAACAACAAGAGCAACAGCTGCAGCAGGAATCATGCATAAGGCTGCAAACAAACCAATATGCTCAATGAACAACTCGCAAGACTACTCAACTTAAGAAATAGAGGGAAGGTTGAGCAAGTGTAGACTTGAACCTGTAGTAGAGGAAAGTTACTATGGCAAAACAGTCTAATTATGTAGCCACTAGGTTAAGGGGAAGGACCTGTCACGGAGAGTGAGGAGATCCCCTTGAGAGGAACAAAGGAAATTATTTCCGCCAGCCGCGAAGGGGCTACTTGGCCGCAACTTGGAGAGAACCAACGGCGATGATGGGGTCGTCGGTCGTTGGAGGCGGCGATGGGGTCTCCAGCGGCTGGAGGCGGCAACGGGGCGAGGCGGCGATGGGGTCGCCGGCCGTTGGAAGTGGTGATGGGGTCCCCAGCGGCTGGAGGCGGCAATGGGGCCGGGCGGCGATGGGGTCGCCGGCCATTGGAAGTGGCGATCGGGTCACCAGCGGCTAGAGGCGGCAATGGGGCCGGGCGGCGATGGGGTCGCCGGCCGTTGGAAGTGGCGATCGGGTCACCAGCGGCTGGAGGCGGCAATGGGGCCGGGCGGCGACGGGGTCGCCAGCCGTTGGAAGTGGCGATCGGGTCACCAGCGGCTGGAGGCAGCAATGGGGCCGGGCGGCGATGGGGTCGCCGGTGCCTGGGTGAGGATCGAAGAACCGCGGCGTGGGTTTGAGAGGGAAAGGGCGTGGGTTTGGGGACGCACTGCGGACGAAGGGGATGACATAGGGTTATGGTTTTTTGTCCACGGCTATAAACGTAGCCGTTGACATATAGCTGATATGTCGACGGCTATTCTTATAGCCGTGTACATATCATTTTAGCTTTCTTTTTATTACGTATGTCGACGGATTCTACGTAGCCGTTGACATATATTCTACATATGTCAACGGCTAACATGTAGCCGTTGACATATGTGATACATATGTCAACGGATAACATGTAGCCGTTGACATATATTAAGTATTTGTAAACGATTACTGTGGCCGTCGATATATGAGTCTATTGTCAGCGGTTATCTTTTAGCCGTCGACTAATACACTCTTTGTCAATAGATACTTTTAGCCGTCGACATATACTCGCTGACAAAACCTAACTTCCTTGTAGTGCTATCAGATTCTCTTTCTCTCTCTCCCTGCTTTTCTCTCTCTCTCACGCCCCCTGCCAGTCTCTCTCCACCTTTTTCTCCCTCTCTCCCACATGCCCTCTCTCTCTCTCTCTCTCTCTCTTTCAGATGCTCCCTCTCTCTCGTTTCTCTCCCTCTTACTTTTTCTCCTTCTCTCTCTCACGCCTCGCCAACCGAACTGCCACGCGGTGCTCCACGGGCATTTCCCATCAGACCCGCCGTTGCTCGGTGCCACGCGGCAGAGTCGCATAGTTTGCAACGCCGGGCATCATCGCCTGTGCCCCAGCACGAAGGCGCGCTTTGCCTCGCCTGCTGCCACGCACCCGGCGCACTACGCCCTTGCTACTACCATCCGGACCACAACGTCGGTGCCTCCACAAGAGATAGCCTACACCAACAAGGGTCCCTCTTAACTGTTTATTTTTTTTTGCTTTTCATTCATTTAGTTATTTGGTTAAGTTAGTTGATTAGTTGTTTCCTTTTAAGATATTAAGACCAGAAAATTTGTAATCCTATTTTTTTGTTGTTGGTTGATTAATGTTAATCTTTTAAAATTGCAAAAAAAAAAATTTGAATATCGATGTTTGTCTTGTTTAGAGTTTCTCCATCTAAGTTTTAATTCTTCTTCACATGAGGTTGTGTTTAGTTTCTCAAAATTAGTTAACTTAATTAGAATTCACTTTTTTAGTTGTTTTAGTTAATTAGTTTGCTGTTTTAAGTAGGTAATTAATTATTCAATCCAAAATCATCATCTTTTTAGATCAATGAAAATCCATACTTTTCAAAGTTAAAAATTTATTTCCCTATGGATTCGACTTGATCTCACTACTTGCTATTTTCAAAGAATTACATGTGGGAATTAGAATTTAAGATTGATGTTCGAATATGCTTAACGACACATGCTTTCGAGCGAACAATTTTTGGTGCTGTTGGCGGAGATTTAGATTTTTAATTTTAGATTTAGTGTAATTATTCTCTAGCTAACATTTTTTCTTATTTTTTTAGGTACACTAAAAGAAAAAAAAAGGAAGCGAAATTATTGGTAAGAGTGTTCCAACTTCCCCCTTTTCAATTTTTGCTTATTCTTTTAGTTAGTTTCCTTTTCTGTAGTTTCTAATTTAGATAGGTTTTCATTAATTTAAAAAAAAAAAGAGAGAAGAAAATTCAAATCTTAAAATCTCCATAACAAGATTATAAACTTTCCATGCTAGGCATTCATCATTTTAGGAAAGCATGAATTAGTTTCCTTTCTTAGTTATTTCTATTTTTGTTGAAGACTGCGGGGAAAGATACGTTTTTCATTTATAGCAAGTCATTCATGATTGCATAAACATCCCTTGCTTGATTTGACCATTGCATTGCATTCAAAAAAATAGTCTAAGGGCATTACCTTTAATAACATAAGGTAGGGATTTCACCGCCCTTCCTTAGCCTACAATCAACCTTCTTTGCATTGTCATTTTCTAAACCTAATAAAAGTAAGTCGAAAGGGACTTTAGAGTTCACACTGTGAGTAGTTTAAATTTCAGGTTGCCTCCACTTTCGACAGCTGTGTCTAGGCTAGAGGTTAGAAGGCAAATGCCTAAGCAAGAAAGTGGTTCTTTAATTAGGTCCCTACGAAAGTAGGGGGAGCCTCCCCCTACCCCACCTCTTACCTGGCCGTTGACTAATTATAGTTGTGACTTGAAGTGGATCCCATTCATTTTGTGAGAAAAATTAACATAGAAGTCTGAGCCAACCTTAGGTCGTTAGGTTAATTTGTTTGCTAAAGTGCTGGCATATAGAAATTAAAAAAAAATAAATATACAAGTTCTTATTCTCTCTCTTCGTCCTAGTGTATGCAAGGTAGGAGATCTCGAAGCCCTACCCTTCTAGGACCAATTGCTGAAATCGAGAGAATTCTTAATCAAAGAAACTTATCTCAAGATCAAATGGCCGAGAATCATGGTCCCTCGAAGCAAATGAAGGATTATTTCATTCCAAATCAATATCAACCTTCATCTTACTTTCATCTTCCTCAGAATCCGGCCAATCAATATGAAATTAAATCGAGTACCATTCACATGCTTACATCCTTTCATGTAAATACAAATGAAGATCCTTATAAGCATTTAGATGAGTTCTTAGAGATCTGTTCCACGGTGAGATTCAGAATTTCACCAATGATGCCCTTAAGTTGATCATTTTCTCCTTTTCACTGAAAGATAAGGCCAAATATTGGTTGAGGACTATATGTAGGCCCATTAGGATATGGGAAGAAATGCAAAAGGAATTTCCAAGAAGTTCTACCCCATAAGGGGAACAAACACCATGAGAAGGGCCATTACAGGCTTTACCCAAACTCCCGGAGAATTAATTCATAAGTCAAGGGAGAGATTAAAGGAATTGCTTCGGAAATGCCTTCATCATGGGCTATCAAAATGGCAAATTGTCCAAACATTCTATAAAGGGTTGTCTAAACAATTCAAACAGATGGTGGATGCCTCTTGTGGAGGGGCAGTTATGATGAAGAGTGAAGATGAGGCCTACGATTTATTTGAAATGCTTAGTGACAATTCCATCAATCATGCCTCTCTCTCATCTTATGAGAAGGCTGTTGGGCCATCTAAATGGGCCAGGATATATGAACTTAAGAATTGAAGAGAGCCCGAATCCAAAATGGACATTAATTTGATCAATCATAAATTATATATGGTAGACTTGTTGGCCCAAAAGTTGGATCAATTCTTAGCCTTAAATAAACAAGAACCTACCTATCCAACACCATCTGGTCTATACAAGGGTCCATCTTCCATCCCTCATGACATTTGTGTTTTGTACGCAAGTCCGGCCCATAAGTGACTGAATGCCCAATTGTGGCCCAACTTCCACCATTCATCAAGAACAAGTTCAGGCCGCCCAGGGATTCTCCAGGCCCGGTAATGATCCATTCTCGAACACTTATAATCCCGGCTAGAGGAATCACCCTAATTTTGCGTGGAAGAATCAACAAGCTCCATTACAAATGCCTAATCATTCCCTGCATCAAACCCAAAAACCACATGACTCCTTTCAACATCAGTCCAATTTCTATTGGAATACATATGCTAAGGGACCACATGCCTAATTCTCTGAAGCTCAATTCTCTCAACTAGCCTACTATCAATCCTTCCAATCGAGGCCCAATATCCTCCTCTACCCACTTACCAATAACCTCCTCAACCCAACTTTGATGACAAATTCACATAACTCCGACAACTTATCTTGACCCACCAACAGTCTATTTCTAAGTTGGAGAGTTAAATGGGGCAGTTAGCTGAGGCAACTATAAGGAGGGAAGTGGGCTAACTTCCTAGTTAACCCATAGACAATCCGAGGAATCAGCCTCCTGGTTTTCCACCCCAAATGGGCCTTTTACCTCAATCCGGCCCATTATCACAAGCTAAAGGGCAGTAATTCGAGAATGTTAAAGCTATTTCGACCCTTAGAAGTGGAAAGACCTTAGATGACCCACATAAGGCGAGGGAGGTAATAGAAAGTTCCACTAATGGATCCCATGAGGTCGAAAGTGAAAGTGAGGCAGAGCCCAATATGGAGAAGTTGGGGGGGATCCAAACGGAAAAGAAATCCTAGATGAAGGCCCAAGCTCATATCAACCAAGGGTGCCTTTCCCAAATGCTTTAGTGGCCAAACCCAATGCAAGGAAAAAACTGGCCCAGAATGAGGAGTTGACGGAATTATTCAGATCAATATTCCACTCCTTGAAGCTATTACGCATGTGCATGCCGGCTTATGCTAAGTTCCTTAAGGAATTATGCACACCACGAAGGGAATCTAGAATGACACCTGAAAAGGTTAGGCTTTCAGAAGATGTGAGTGCAATTGTAATGAACCATCTACCCAAGGAGCTGAAAGACTCCGGGCACCTTTGATCTCATGCCACTTAGGAGGAGTGACATTTGTTAGGGCTTTATTGGACCTAGGTGCCAATGTGAACCTTTTACTAACAGCTATTTACGAAAAAATTGATATTGTGGAACTTACGCCTACATCCATCATTTTACTATTGGCTAGTAGGTTTGTGAAAACCCTATGGGGACTTATTAAGGATGTTATTGTAAAAGTCTATGATTGTTATTTTCTCGTGGATTTTCTTATTCTGGATATGGCCTCACCTGAGGAACTCATTCACACCCCGATCATCCTAAGATGCCCTTTCTTAGTCACTGCCAAAGCAAACATTAATTGTGAAATTGGCATGATGGACATATCCTTTGGGGGCCAAAAGGTTAAGATTAATGTTTTCAAAGCATCCCAATATCCGGCCCATGAAGAAGAATGCCACACCATTGATATCTTGGACAATTTGACTAAAGAGGATCCAGTACTCACACATGACCTTTTGGAAGAAGCTAATGCTCTAAAGGATTCTCCTAACCTCTTAACTTCTTGGCCCAAGGTAGAACCTTTGCCAACCTTACAATCTGAGCCCGCTTTGCCATCTTTAGAGGACCCTCCTGCACTTGAACTCAAACCATCACCTAAGACTCTCAAGTATGTCTTTTTGGGCCCCGACCAAACTCTTCTGGTCATTATCGCGGCAAATCTCACATCGCCGCAAGAGGCCCAACTAATTGAGGTTCTTAAAGTCCACAAGAGTGTCATTAGGTGGTCGGTGGTAGATTTGAAGGAAATTAGTTCGTCCATTTGCATGCATCATATTTACATGATAGAAAATTCCAAGTCGAGTCAGAAAATGCAAAGGCGGCTTAATCCAAATATGAAAGAGGTGGTGAAGAAAGAGGTTGTGAAATGGCTTGATGCTGGTATCATTTACCTCATCTTGGACAGCAAGTGGGTCAGCCTAACCTAAGTGGTACCTAAGAAGTCTGGATTGACTGATATTAAGAATGATCATAGGAAAGAGGTACCCACTAGGCTCACCACAGGATGGGGAGTGTGTATTGATTATAAAAAGCTTAATAGCATGACTAAGAAAGACCACTTTCCACTCCATTTCATAGATCAGATTCTGAAAAAGTTATTGGGCCAAAAATTCTTCTGCTTCTTAGATGGGTACTCTGGATATAATCAAGTGGCGATTTACCCGGAAGATCAAGAAAAGACTACCTCTACATGCCCTTATAGCAAATTTGCTTTCAGGAGAATGACATTCGGACTATGCAACGCACCTGCCACTTTTCAATGGTGCATGATGGCTATATTCTCTAACATGGTGGGAGAGTTTCTCAAAGTTTTTATGGATGATTTTTCGATCTTTGGGGATTCTTTTGAAAATTACCTAGAAAATCTGAAACAGGTGCTAGCTTGATGTATAGAGACCAATCTGATACTTAGCTGGAGAAGAGCTATTTTATGGTTCGCGAGGGCATTGTTCTAAGCCACATTATATCTGAAAGGGGGATAGAGGTAGATAAAGTTAAGATTGATCTCATATCTAATCTTCCTCCTCCTACTTCTGTCAGACAAATTCGTTTATTTCTTGGACATGCCAGTTTCTATCGCCGATTCATACAAAATTTCTCCCAAATTGCCCAACCTCTAACTTTTCTCCTAGCTAAGGATGTCCCGTTCCACTTGAATGAACAATGCGTAAAGACACTTAATTCTTTGAAAGAAGCTATGACCAAAGCTACAATTCTTCAATCTCCTGATTGGTCTCTACCTTACGAGATCATGTGTGATGCTTCTGACTATGCTATCGGTGAGGTGTTGGGACAACGGATCAACAAGTGACCCGTGGTGATCTATTATGCAAGTCGCACTCTTGCAAATGCCCAAATAAATTATACCGCCACGAAAAAGGAGTTACTGGCTGTGGTTTTTACTTTAGAAAAATTTGAATCTTATCTTTTAGGGGCAAAAGTCAATATTCCTCTCACTCAGTCCTGAAGTAGCTATTGACGAAGAAGGATGCAAAGCCCCGACTCATCAGATGGACTTTACTCTTTCAAGAATTTGATTTAGAAATCCAAGATAAAAAGAGCTCTGAGAATGTGGTAGCTGACCACCTATCCCGAATTCTCATATCTGAGAGTGCCCCAATGACAGATTCATTCCTTAATGAGCATCTCTTGGCCATTTTTCACAACGTTGCACCTTGGTATGCTCATATTGTCAACTACAAAGTGACCAATCAGCTTCCGGAAGGACGGACCAAAAGTGAGAATGACAGATTCTTCTCCCAAGAAAAGTATTACTTCTTGGAAGATCTTGAACTATTTAAATTATGTCCCGATTAAGTCATCCGGTGATCTGTCCCTGAGGAAGAACAGTAGAGTGTACTGAACTTCTACCACAGTCTTTCTTGTGGGGGCCATTTCTCAAGGAAGAAAACTGCCACTAAAGTCCTACAAAGTGGTTTTTACTGGCCCACACTCTTTAAAGATGCCTATGAGTTCAGCAGAACTTGCCTCAGATGTCAAGCCGTAGGAAATATGGCAAAAAGGTATATGATGTCATTCAACCCAATTCTAGTGGTTGAAGTCTTTGATGTTTGGGGAATAGACTTTATGGGACCTTTTCCACCTTCGTTTGGATATGAATATATCTTGGCGGCAGTGGATTATATTTCTAAGTGGATTGAAGTAGTAGCCACTTGAACTAATGATCATAACTGGTCATGAAATTCATCCAGAAAAATATATTTTCATAGTTCGAATGGCCCAAAGCTATCATAAGTGATGGGGGCATGCATTTAACGAATTCCCAATTTCGATCTTTGCATAAGAAATTTGGGATTAATCACAAGCTAGCTACCCCTTATCATCTCCTAACCAGTGGCCAAGTGGAAGTATCCAATAAGGAAATCAAAAGTATTTTTACAAAAGTCCGTTAGGCCCGATAGGGAAGATTGGTTTGAAAGATTGGATGATACTTTGTGGGCCTATCGGACTGCCTATAAAACTCTTATTAGCATGTCTCCTTATTGCCTAGTTTTTGAAAAAGCCTGCCACCTTCCTGTGGAATTAGAACATAGGACGTATGGGCCATCAAACAAGTCAATATGGACCTAGCCTAAGTTGGTACCCACAGAACCTTACAACTGAGTGAGCTAGAAGAGTTGCGTAATGAAGCTTATGAGAATTTCAAAATTTATAAAGCCAAAACTAAAGTCTTTGATGATAAAAACATTATGAGGAAATCTTTCCATCCAAATCAAAAAGTTTGGTTATTTAATTCTAGGCTTCGATTATTTTTAGGGAAACTAAAATCAAGGTGGGATAGGCCATTCCTTGTCATTAAAGCATTTGACCATGGTGCTGTTAAAATCATAGATCCAAAGACTAGACACACATTCACGGTTAATGGTTAACGGTTGAAACCGTTTGTTGAAAATCTTCAGAATTGTCTACCAAAATCATAGCACTAAGTTGTCCACAATGATTGTGCTTCCGTCCGGCTAAAGATGTTAAACTTAATGTTTGTCAAGAGGCAACCCAACATTTTAAATCTTCTTTTGCTTTTCTTTACCTTTTTAGTTTTTTCTGTAGCAAACGGCTTTGGTAAAGTCTCATCTTCATGGCCACAGGTTGTTTCTCTCCTTCCCAAGTTTTCTTATGGCTAACCTGTTATTCATATCTTTTATGCCATTGAGGACAGTACCATTCAAGTTGGGGGGCAATCAGTATGCATTTTTGAAAAATATTTTGAAGAAAACTGATATTTTTTACTGAAAAAATGGTCAAAATTTTTCAAAAACTTCTTTTTCACATCCCACGTAAGTTGCGTAGAATCATATTTCATTAAGTGAATCATAAACAAATCAATTTTGTGTTAGCCAAATTGGATAGAGCCTTTAAAGTTTAGAATATTCCACTTCATAAGAAACCATGACAGAAATGATTTTCACAAACACGACAACTTAGAATGAGCAAAATGCCTTGAAGTATAAAATTGCGGGAAATAACCTTAAGGATAGGATTAGCTATTCTAATTTTTTCTTTTGGGTTGAATGAAAGGAACGTTAGCATTCGTAATAGGAGACTGATCCATCTCAGCACTCTAAAGAAGCAGGCATTTAAAAAGGGATAGTTGTAAACATTAAATTCCATATACGATGTCAAAAAAAGCTAAACCAAGGCGGGTGGCAAAAAGTATGCACCTCTTCTCAAGCAAATTGAAGAGAGTAGTAAAAAGTATGCACTCTCAAACACAAAAGCACAACTAAATCGAAATGTCGCGCTAAATAAAAAGTGCCTCATCTGAGAAATACGATCAAGTTGTGAAAAGTGATGAGTTGGAGCGGGAGCTAAAAAATGATCCTCACGAACTGATTGGGAATCTCTTTTCTCTTCTCTTCCCCAAGTAGTTTGATCTAAAGGGTTGGCAAAGGCAAGGATATAACGGAAAAGGCATAATTGAGTTCTAAGCATGTCAATTTGCATACATGATCACCTGTCGCGAATCAAAGTGTAGTGAAAAATGTGAACTTTAGCCTTTACCGATCGGCTACCATTTAATTGTCTGTGATAAATAACAATAAATGAAGCATGATATTTCATTGTTGTCCCATTTTTTCTTCTATTTGCATTGCTAAGGGACTAGCAATGAGTAAGTTGGGGGGTGTGATAAGTTGTTATTTTTTATCATTAAAAGGGGCGAATGCATGCATTATATTGATGATTCTAAGTGTAAAATGACATGAAATGATAGATAATTTTGTACTGATTCCAATGATAGCAAATTTGTTAAATTTCGAGTTAAAAACATCATCATTTCATGTGAAAAACTGAGTGTAATGCATTTGCGGAATTTCAGCAAAACCGAAAAAATAAAGAGTTTTATTTAAGCATAAATATAATATTGTTCATAATAAAATCCTAATTTACATTTAGTTTATGTAAACAGGACATGAAGAGGATGTGGCGCAGTTGGTTAAGTTTCTGAAGGCTTATGGGAGGTCTAAGGTTCGAATCTCAGCAAAAACACTCTCATTTTGGCAAAAAGAACAAAGCAAGGGCAAAATTGTCATTTTCTACCCTAGAAAGGGTTGCCCTAAATCTTTTATACAAGAAAACCAAAAGGAGCAGCCGCCTCCCTTCTTCCCCCACTTTCTTTATTTTAAAATCTCTCTTCAACTTTTAAAAGACCATTTTTCCTTCCTCCCGGAGGCCGAACTTTTATTCTCTCTCCCTCCCCCTCTCACATGCATAGCTCTCTCTCTTTCTCTATCAAATTCTCTTTCTCTCTCCCTACTTTTCTCTCTCTCTCACGCCCCTTGCCAGTCTCTTTCCTCTCTCCACCTTTTTCTCCCTCTCTCCTAGACGCCCTGTCTCCCTCTCTCTCTTTATGACGCTCCCTCTCTCCCTTCTCTCCCTCTTACTTTGTCTTCTTCTCTCTTACTTTTCCTCTCTCTCTCTCTCGCTCTCACGCACTCGGTGTCTCTCTCCCTCTCTCTGTGTCTCTCTCTCCTCTCTCCTGTCGCCTATCGCCTGCCAGCCGCCTCGCCTCGCTAGTCTAGCCGCTACGCGGCGCCCCATAGGCGCTTCCCGCCAGACCCAGCGCCGCTCTATGCCACGCGGCAGAGCTACGTAGTTCTCAGGGCCGGGCATCGTCGCCCGTGCCCCAGTGCGAAGGTGCGCTTCGCCTCACCGGCTGCCACGCGTTGCAACCGCCGCCCGTACGTGCCCTCTACTGCTGCACGTACCCGCCCATATGTCTGCCACGTGCCTGACGCACTGTGCCCTTGCTGCTGCCGTCCGTACCACAATGCCGACGTCTCCATAGGAGATAGCTTGCACCAATAAGGGCCCCTCTCAGTTGTTTAGTTTTTTTTGCTTTTCATTCATTTAGTTATTTCGTTAAGTTAGTTGATTAGTTGTTTCCTTTTAAGATATTAAGACCATAAAATTTGTAACCTTACTTTTTTGTTGTTGGTTGAGTAATGTTAATCTTTTGAAATTGCAAACAGAAAAATTGAATATCGGTGTTTATCTTGTTTAGATTTTCTCCATCTAACTTTTAATTCTTCTTCACATGAGGTTGTGTTTAGTTTCTCAAAATTAGTTCACTTAATTAGAATTCTCTTTTTTTTATTTTTTTAGTTAATTAGTTTGTTGTTTTAAGTAGGTAATTAATTAATCAAATCCAAAACCATCATCTTTTTAGATCAATGAAAATCTAAACTTTTCAAAGTTAAAAATTTATTTCCCTGTAGATTTGACATGATCTCACTACTTGCTATTTTCACGTAATTACATGTGGGAATTGGAATTTAAAATTGATATTCGAATATGCTTAACGACACATGCTTTCGAGCGATCGATAGTCAACTATTAAATCTTAGACGATCAACTCATTAGAATTAGATGACATTGTACAACGCCAAAAGCACCTTTTTAATATTGTGTTTGCTCTGTCGAAAGCATCCCGCACGCATCATTCTTAGAGTATTCTCTCTCTAATTATCGAGAGTGAATGATTTTCTATTGAGCACTCTATTACCTTCAAAGATATTCGATTGATCTTGATCACTTGACTAATTAAGATCCTAAGGTTAGAAGTCCGTGAGCCAAAGTCAAAATTTAGAAGTCCACTAATAAGGTATCTTTGGTGTCTCAGATTTAAGGACTAACTATGCTACTATAATAATAAATTAAACTCATTGACAGGTAGACAAATTTACTATCTAATAATTCATGTCGGATCAGTTCAGTAAACACATTCCCTAATGAGTATCTGTACGAGGCGCAGCCAAATGCTGTATTTAGATAGACCTCCAACTGATCAGTTGTACATTCGAATCTGATCAGAAAGTTATCCAAACCTACTGACAGCCCTACGATTGTATTCTCATGAGTCATAAGTGTCTCTTCCCCTTCCACAGACTGGATAGAACAGTGGCCACGAGGGTCAATATGCAGTGACGCATGTCATGACCCAATTACGCCGGATAGAAAGCCTCCCTCACGGATAGAACAGTGGCCACAGGGCTCAACAGTGATACCATTTGGCAACCCAAACTGGATAGATATTAGCCTTCCCAAACTCGTGGCTTCTTATGGATATAGTGGCATTTAATGCACTGTGCGTGTGTGTGTGTGTGAGAGAGACAGAGAGAGAGAACGGGTCTATAAATATAGCAAGAGTTCTTCCCCTTCCCTCTCCCAAAACCCCACACTACCACTCTCCATCCTATAGAGCAAACAGGGACTTGGAAAATGAGGTGCTTATACTTTCTTCCATGCGCTGTCATTCTCGTCATTCTGCTGCAAGCCGACGTGCAGGCATCGGCCACGGCGGACTTTCTCATCTGCCGGCCGTTTCCTATTGATCCTCTGAATAACCCATGCAAGGATGTCTATTTAACATGGCGCCCGTCCCAGGAATGCTGCAGCGCGGTGAAGGAGCACGTGCCCTGCTGGTGTCGTGAGCTCCGTACTCTGCCCTTGTCCGAGAACTTACGCCGCCTCTTCGGCATCTGCAAGATTACCATCCCTTGTACGCATGGTTAAGTTTTATCTGCTGTGTACACATATATGTTTGCATGAATAAATGGAAGGGCCTCCCATCTGCTGCTTGTTGTATGGGAGCTCCCTACCAAGTTCTTATCTATCCTTGTTTTTATCTACTTTGCGTTTAATGGGCTGCGGGTGAGGATGGAGGGAGTTTTCGTAATCGTCAATCCGTGGATGCCACGTGGACCGATCGGTGGTATTTGGCATGAAGCATTTTTTTGGCTCCAGCTTTCAATCCTAAACTTGACTTATGAGATCTGGAATCTTACGCCCTGTTTGGTTGGGGTATCATAATTGATACAATATTAATTTTGATATTGATATTTTTGAAATATTGAATATCAATATCAAAATTGATATGATACAATATTGTGGTGTTTGGATAAAGTTGTATGAATTCAAATGTGATATAAGAGACTGTTTGGATGACTTTTCATATTAATTTTAATTTACTATAATAGCTATGTGGTCATTTTGGTGTACTGTAAAATTTATAAAACATCACAAACTACTATAAAGTAATATCTTCTTCTACTTGGTATGCTATAATTATTTTTAATCATGACAATATTATTTTAAAATAATAATAAATCAAAATTAGAGATTTGAACTGTTGCAAATTGTTGGGTGTAAATAAACATCTTTCTATTTGCATTTTCAATCATAAACCACTTAGAAATAAATCAAAGACTTCTGTATTAATGATTTTAAAATCAAATGTTTTCAACAAATTTAAAATTAAGTTTTTAACATTGTTTCATGTGTAAATAAAATCAAATTGTACTTACGTACTATAGATTTTATTTTAAAAAGTAAAATTACGAGTAATTACGAACAAAGCACAGTGCTAAAAGTTCTAAATAGTACAACAAATACAAGCAGGTGGTGGTGGTGGAGAGGAAGAGAGGTGAGGGGAAGAGATGGAGACGTCAGGGGACAGGCACCGCTCCCTCCATCTGTATTGGTTTTAATACATGTAGAAGCCTGTATTAAATCCGCTACTATTGGGGGTCTTCATCAACCAGCATAACTTTCAAAATTAATACAGGGTAACCAAACAACTAATTTAAGTACTTTTAATATTAATATTAATATTAAAAGTAATAGTGATACACCCAGTTGATACCATAACCAAACAGGGCATTACATATCACCACCTAGCTAGGAAAAATTGTATGTATGGATTAATCTCTCCAATCCTCTTAAAATTAGTTGTTAGCACTTACTCAAGTTAATGGGCATAATGCTTTCATCTTTTCGAAAAACTTTCTGCAAAAAAGCATTATCGATCAGATAAACCCACTATTGTGGAAGGATAAAAAATAAAGATTCTGGATAACCGAATTGCTATCCATACTTTACAAATTAGAGCGGAGTTAGATCGATCCATTTCTTACCAACAACTAAAAGTAGATGTTCACAGAGAATTATTGTATTCTATTAATAGAGCAACATGCTGTTGCCTCTAGGGAAACAAAAAGATAAGAGTATGTCACATATTTCAAAATCAGTGATTTGATTTTTATTTTTTGATTCATACCATGCATCAAATCTTATCCATTCAGTAATTTTTCATGAATTCAGAGATGTATATATGTTAGACTTAGGACCCATTTGATAAAACTTATTTTAAACATCTAAAGTCTAATTCTCCATCTATTGTCTAAATCTGTAACTAAAAAAGTACTTGAAAAGAATAAGATGCACCTAGAGAGCTTGTTTGATAACCAACCTAACTGACATCTAAATTAACATATTATTTTATGAAAAAACCTCTAAATACTTAAAATTACTCATACTTTTATGTTTTTTCTTTTATTATAGTTGAAATCATATGGGAATGTTATTTTTGCACATATATCCCTCTAAGCATGTATTTATACTTAGGTCCCTAACTTTTATATATTATTAAAATACCCCTAAATATTTTAGAATGCCCATAATTTTGTTCCATTTTCTTTCGCTACAGTTGAAATCAATGTGGAATGTTATTTTTACACATCTATTCCTCTAAGTGTAATATTTACACAACAATAATATTATTGGTAAAAAGAGAGAAAATAGATGACTACCATGGAGCTAGAGGGGTCAGTGATGATGTCAAAGGGGGAGACGGGAGGAAGAGGAAGAGGGGAGTAGAGAGTGCCCAGCACCTGATGACCACCACCCTTCCTCCTCCACCTTCGGCTTCTGCTTGGACGGTCGAGCCCATAGATGGAGATGTAGATGCCCCTTTTTCCCAGTTGCCATCACCGACGACCTCCTCCGACATTACTGTTCTTATGTCGTACATAGACATGCAGGCGAAGCTAGTCAATCGGGATTCTCTGCTCCCGCCCCGTTAGGTGGTGTCGCTGCACTGTTGACGCCTCTTGCCCCATATACCAGTTATGCTACAATAGTGTTCACTGCTGCCGACCTAGGAGGATAGTTTGTTCCTCCTCTTCCTCCTGATGGTCACAACCCATGTGGTGCTACTGCTACATTCATGGCCGACCACCACCCAAGAAGCTCTACTCCTGTCGACGGTGCCCCTGCTGTAATGATGGTAAGGGATGATGACCCGGCAGGACACTTTGTGGCTGGAGACCACCCAAGGTGCTGTGCTCCTACATTTGGTGCCACAGATGACGACCAACTTGTCCAATGCCACTACGGGGGCCCAAGCGGGTTTGGGTCTGAAGTAAGGAGGCGAGAAACCCAAGTCCAGGACCAAAGGGGTAAAACTGCGGCAGGAGAAGGGGGTGTAGCCGTAGCCGCCGCTCCAGCAGCACAAGGTAGAACAGAAGTCTCCGAAAAGAGACCCCACTATGGTGGACATCGATTCGGGTCTCGACGACGTGAGAGTTTTGCCTCTGAAAAATAAAAAGTGACCTCCCCATCACTTGTAGATTCAGATGCATTTCAAATACAAGAGGATGGATTAGATATTCATTTAGATATTTTGTCAAATAGTCTGAAAATTCAAATGTCTGAATGCCTAAGATTAAGTGATTCAATAAGTTATATCAAATGGGCTCTTAGTTCTCAAACAACAAATGAATATAAAACAAAACAAGCGATAAATATAAAATATGTAGCGCGCTTAGATAGCGTGATCAATGATGATATGTCATAGATGATCCAAAAAACTTGAATCATCTAGTTTCAGAGTAGATGCTATGTTTTGTTTCAAAACTTGTAAGATGGTGATGTACTTATTTTATGTTAAGCAATGATTGTAAGTTTAAATCATCTATATGGTCTGAAGTGACCGACTATTGTAGAGGTAAAAATATGTTAAGTGCACGGTGGACTAATGAATTGAATGTTTAGGCCAAAGAATCTGGGACCACTTGAGGAAGGTAGAAGTGGAAATGGGTTTTGGTCAAGCAATTGTACTTAATCCCTAACAATGAAAGATTTCAAGATTTCAGGCCCTTCAATTCTTTCTGGAGAGGCTTCGATGCCTACCGGTCCCGGTACATGCTCTGCCAGCACGCCTTCCACCATTGAAGAGGCCGAGGGTCTTCCCTGCTCGGCACACCGCTCATGATGAAGCGCCTACGGGAGAGGTACCAGCCCAAGCCACCGGGGAAGGACCAAGCACAGCGGCAGAGCCAAGGGTTCATCCAGGGCCTTCCCTGCTGCCCTTCCAGCAGAAAATTTTTGTGTAGCTTGGAAAATTCTCAGGTCTAAGGACTAATCATGCTATTGTGACAATGAATCAAGCTGATTAACAGTTAAGCAAATTTACTATCTAATAATTTATGTCGGACCAGTTCAGTGAACACATTTCCTAATGAGTATGTGTATGTTTGCCGTAGTCTCTCTACACATGTGACTATGAGACTACTTACCCTCGTAACATGAGCAGGCACAACATACACACTAGTCTATTCAGATATAAGATGTCCCGTTTTTGATATCTTACGACTGAGAATAGATTAAGAATTGTGGTTAGAAATACTAGGCTCCTTACTATAATCTCATTGTGATCCAACATTTTTCTCATAATTCTAACGACTTCATTATGTGTAATAAATTAATCGTCAATTGTTATAATGAATTAATTGTCATTCATCAAGGAACGAAAATGCATATAAATACTATATGATTGACTTTTAGGACAACTATCTACAACAATTCCTCTCTTGCAATAAGATTTTGATTCTAATCCTACTTATTCATATAACCTTGCCATGTGCCCCAAAAAGTCCCTTCCACTTCACAAACTTGATAGAAGGATGGGACAAGGCTCACTCGATAGTAATTCATCCTTCAAGACAAGACGGATAGAAAGCCTCCCTCTAGGATGGAAGTGTAGCCACGAGGACTAGTCACACCATTCATGCAAGGATGCCACGTTAACAGGTGAGCCGTCCAAGGAGTGTTGCATTAAGTTGACTGATCTCTTTCATATTCTTTGGTGTAGCTTGGAAAATTTTGTCCTTTACACCTAATCTATATTTTCAATGAAACATTCTTTCGACTACAACAGTAATAGAACCGGAGGATATTACCGAAATAATACCACTGAACAGATAGAAATACGTGATAATATAAAAAAATTAGGGTTTACAGTAGAATATCGACAGACTATGCGGTATAAAGATATTATTATCCCTTGCATCAAAAACCAGTGGTTGCAATCCGAAAATCCAAAAGTAAAATAATAAATTTGACAAAGCTATAAATATAAAGAAGGTTTTGAGCTAGTTAAATAAGCACATTAAATATATGTATAATAATAACAAAATGACCTACATTTTAACTAAACAAGGAGAATTACGAAAAATAAAATAAAATTCACGATAAATGTTCGTCATCATATGATCCCTCCTCACAAACATTAAGAATAACATTATGTTGAATAATTTATTAAAATAAATAAATAACATTAAAGTTTAACAACCTCATCAAAAGGCACAGCCAAATGCTGTATTTAGATAGACACCCAACTGATCAGGTGTACATTCGAATCTGAACTGAAAGTTATCCAAAATCTATTGACAGCCCTACGATTGTATCCTCATAAGTGTCTCTTCCTCTTCCACAGACTGGATAGAACAATGGCCACGAGGGTCAATATATAGTGACGCATGTCACGAGCCAATTACGCCGGATAGAAAGCCTAGCACATGGATAGAACAGTGGCCACAGGGCTCAACAGTGATACTATTTGGCAACCCAAACTGGATAGATATTAGCCTTCCCAAATTCGTGGCTTCTTGTGGATATATAGTGGCTTTTAATGTACTGTGCGTGTGTGTGTGAGAGAGTCTAAAAGAGAGAGAGAGAGAGAACGGGTTTATAAATATAGCAGGAGTTCTTCCCCTTCCCTCTCCCAAAACCCCACACTCCCACTCTCCATCCTACTAAGCAAATAGGACTTGGAAAATGAGGTGCTTATACTTCCTTCCATGCAAGCCGACATGCAGGCGTCGGCCACGGCAGACTCTGTGGTCTGCCTGTCGTCATTTAATCCTCTGAAAAACCCATGCAAGGATGCCTTTGAAACAGGGCACCCGTCCGAGGATTGCTGCAGCTTGGTGAAGGAGCGCATGCCCTGCTGGTGCCGTGAGCTCCATACTTTGCCCTGGCCCGAGCGCTTGCGCAACATCTTCACCGCCTGCAACATTACCAGCCCTTGTATTTGATTTGTATGCATGGTTAGCTTTTACCTGCTGTGTACACAAATATGTTGGCATGAATAAACGGAAGGGCCTCCCATCTGCTGCGTTTAATGGGGTGCTTTTTTTTAAAATCTACAAAAAAGCATTATCGATCAGATAAACCTACTGTCGTGGAAGAATCAAAAATAAATATTCTGGATAACCGAATTACTATCCATACTCTACAAATGAGAGCGGTGTTAGATCGATCCATTTCTTACCAACAACTAAAAGTATATGTTTACAGAGAATTACTGTTTTCTATTATTAGAGCAACATTTTGTTGCCTCTAGGGAAACCAAAAAAAAAAACACATAAGAGCATGTCACTTGTTTAAAAATCAGTAATTTGATTTTTATTTTTGATTCACACCATCAAATCTTATCCATTTATTAGTAATTTTTCATGAATTCAAAGATGTATTTTAGTCTTAGTTCTCAAACAACAAATGAATATAAAACATAACACCTGATAAATATAAATATGTGGCGCGCTTAGATAGCGTGATCAATGAGGATATGCTATAGATATGATCGAAAAAACTTGAATCATCTAGTTTAGGAGCAGATGCTTATGTTGTGTAATCACAATCAAACAGCCACTATTTTTTATTTAGATTATATTGATAAATAATGCACACATACATATGTATTACACATATTTGTATTTATGTTTTATCCCAAAAGTACTTGTAAGATGGTGATGGATATATCTGGCGTTTAAGCGTTGATTTTAAGTTTAAGTCGTCTATATGCTCTGAAGTAACCGACTATGATAGAGGTAAAAATATGTCGAATGCACGGTGGACATATTTAAACATTCATATAGCTAATAGTATAATTTGTCAAAAAAGTAAATTTTAAATAAAAAGAGACATATTTAAAGCATCATATATTTTTGCTGCAAGTTTTTATATAAAATAGATTCAAACAAGTTAAAAAAATTACCTCTGAAGTATTTTAAGAATTTTATAAAGTTTTTAAAATTGTTTTCATTATTTGCTAACATGAAAACTTTTTTTTTAGAACTTAAATATGTTATTTACTGAAATAAATATCTAATAGATTAAAAAAATTATGAGATTTGAAAGACATGTTAGAAATATCATATGGGTTATGTCCGCAAAGGTTTATAATTTCTGAACCCATTTGACTCAAATTCGAACTCAAAGTCAATTTTCGATTTTAAGTTGCATAGTCTAATTCGACATATCTGAGTTTAATATAAAATAAATACTAAATAAATTTTATATATTTTTAAAATTTATAGACATAAACTAAACATGTTGAAGAAAAATGTTTCAAAATTGAAAGCATTTAGATAAAAAATAAATGAATTATAAACTTCTGAACATAAGATAGGAAAAGTTGGGCAGATATATTACTATCGGATTGAATAGGTTGGAAAAATAATTACGGAATAAGTATTAAATAAATTCAAAAAATATATTTTTTTTTCATTATAAACTAAATATCTAGAAGACCTTACAGTGACAATTTCATGTCATTCTGATGCCAGACAAGGGAGAACCAATCTGCGAAACCTGAGACAAAAACTCAGATCAGATGGCCATACTACTTGCCTTCTGACCGAACACATGGCCACCTAGCTAGCTTGCTTGATGGTCATACGGCCACCCACTGACCATCTATTGGAGCTGGTCGTCTGATGCATCAGACGGTCATCAAGGTGGCTGTCTGATGACAATAGCCACTATAATGGCCGTTAGGCCGCCAGACGCACAAAAACACACTGAAGCTTAGATTTTTATAGGGTTTTGAAATTTTCTTCAAAAAAAAGTTTCAAATAACAATAAAACATATTCTTATATGAATTTAGATTTTTCTAGTGGTACAAATTAAACCATGTGAGAAGGTAATCATCACCTACCTCTTACGCTAGAATCCCTAAATCTGAAATATGCCAAGAGATCTCGACTCCTAGCATGAATCACTACTTCTTAACATTCCTCCTCGACCTCCAATACTCCTATAAGACAAGATAACTACGAAATTATAAGTTTTCCTCAAGAACAATCTTCATCTTCTTTTATTTCTTCAAGAATAAGAATAAAACACCCACCTTTCACAACGTAGAACGACGGCTAAATTTAACCACACCTATAACCACATATATATATAGAATTAACATCTAACTTCTGATATAAAACAACCTCTACAAATTGCTTTTAGATCGGATTAATCTACCTTTCCATAAATTAGAGAGAATCTGACTCCAAATCAGACTCTTCTCCTGCAACTTTACCGTCTTGAACTAAACTTTCAATTTCCTGCAACTTTACCATCTTGAACTAAACTTTCAATTTTTCGGCCTAGTAAATGAACAAATCTACATAAATGGTCTTATACAAAGTTGTATATCTTTGAACTCTTCCCAACAGTGCTAAGCACCCCAAAATACCAGTTATGCACTAATAATTATTACCAAAATATTAACCTGTCTCCTACGTACTCGAACCCTGAAATTTCCTTTTACATAATAGGCTAAACGACCTACGAAACTAAGTTAATGGGCTTACTTATTTATCCATATTATGCTCTATCTATCTCTTTAATTATTATCACTATTATTAATTATTTATTATTATTTATTTTTTTATAAAAATATCGGATATTGTATCCCTCCTCCTTAAATAAATTTCATCCTCAAAATTTACAATGCAAGCAGAGTATAAAATCACTTACCAAATAGTTAAGGATATCTCTTCTTCATATCTTCTTCCTTCTCCCACATCATCTCTTCTATAGATTAATGCCTCGAAAGAACCTTAACTATAGGAATCATCTTAGTCCTCAGCACTTACTCTTTATCGCCAAGAATACAAACATGTTTCTCTTCATATGACAAATCCAATTGAACTTCCATAGCTCATAATCTAGTTAAACTTCCAGTACATACTCCTTGCCATGGGTCATCCTTAATTTCAAACAAGAGATTGTGTGTAATGTTGTCGCCAAATCCATCCATATCATCATACACATAATTGAGAAATATGTGGTCCATGAAATACAAATTCTAACAAATTTTATGACCAACCTTTGAGTTAATTCTATATTATGGATGTGTTGGTTTCTAACAAAGTGTATTCAACCCTTAGTGTCCCGATTCTTTTAAGAAAATTGTTTCACCAAAGTTTGATTAGGCGTCTTAATTAAGAAATGATTAGCTTAATGATGCCTATGGGTAGGTGATTTTTTTGTATTAGGAGATGCAAAATCATTATCTTTTTACACAGTCCTAAAGGATCATGTTAGGTGGTTTAGGTATAACCATCTTGTTGGCTAGGTGGGAATCCTTAGCTCGCGGAGACTTATAGAGGTTTCCAGCTGAATAAGATTAGTCACACCCGAGTGAGAATCCTCAGGTAGAGAGTCAAACTCAGTGGGAGAGTATAACTATAAGTGTGATGCCGACTCTCTCCTAAAACCACACGTAGAACACCCTGAAATTACCTTCTTTGCTTCGTTCCTCCGTTCAACATACAATTGAGGCCATATGGTGAGGTAAAAATAAAGAGATTATGGTGTGATCACCAGGAACAATACCTTAAATTCCTGTGCTCCACGGGATAAAGAATGATCACGATGTGTCAGAGTGGGGGATGGTAGGTTCCTCTTCTTTGCCTCCGGCTGGCCGGGGTAAAGAACTAGGTTCTCCGCACACAAACTGTGGTAAGAGCCCTATAAAAGATAAATTAAACAAAAGAAATAAACCTGATTATAACTGTGGCATGTAGAATCTACCAATGCATGTATTAAATAAATTAAATATTAGGAGGGGGCGCACTAGATTGGTTTGTTGGGATGGAAGGTGACCATGCACAATGGCCACCCACCTCCCGTCTGTTTAAGGAAACTTTTTTTAAAATTGGTGCTAAGTCATCGTAGGATGCATGAGTGTACATGTGTGACATGGTGAAAAGGTGAATGTGTTATGGTGAAAAAGGGACTATAGGATGTGATGAAGAGAATAATGCAGTAAAACATAAAAGAAAAAGGAAGTGAGTTAAAAGAACAGGCTCATATGTTAGGAAGGACTCCTTCCCTAGTATCCCTTTGTCTCTACAGCACTCCCCAATCTGCTAACTCTTGATTATGCTCGCTTCTCTCTCTTTCAACCTGCCAACCTACCCCCTCCGAGAGGAGTTGGAGAGCTTAAATAGAGGGGAATCAAAAATAGGAAATTAGGAGTCTAAATCCTGGTTAATCATCAAGTGCCAATAAAAATTTAGTCAAAGTGGTAGACCATGGTCGAGACGATCGCTAGAGTGGGGAGTGTTCGGCGTAGTGGGGTGTGAGGGTCGTAGCCTGAGGAGAATGTGGGGATACGAGGTCAAGGCAGTTCCGTGAAGTGGACGACAGACAACTCTGCCACCATCCACAAAAAGTGGAATGCGGACAACCCCGCTGTCTATAAAAAGTGGAAAGCGGACAACCACGCCTTCTACAAAAAAGTAGAAGGCGGACAACCCCACCGTCCACAAAAAGTGGAAGGCGGACAAGCTCGCTTTCCACTTCTCGTAGAAGGCAGACAACTCCGCCCTCCACAAAAGGTGGAAGTGGGCCACACAAATGACTTGGTTAATGGGCTTTGTGATTAATGGGTTGAATTGGGTGGATCAAATGTGATGGATTATGATTGGGTTTTATGATCAAAGGGTGTCCAAAATCGAGTGTTTACACACCTAAGGCATGAAAGCCACTACTTGAAGCCATCTGTTCAAAAGCTACAATATCATATTAAAGCTACAAGTAAAAGTAGATAAAAAATAAACTTTATTGAAAGATACCATCCCCTAAATCTTAATGTATTCACCTACTCTTATGTTGATTCCTTCACTAATGTCCACATCAATTGTTTCTCTCCTAACATGAATATCAATTAAGTTTTCTTGATAAGTTTCTTCAAGATGTAATGCATTATCTTCAACTGCTTCATCCTGCATGTTATAGTAATCTCGAGATCGTGCTCTAACAGGTAATCCCCCGTGCTGTTCTATTATGATTTACTTAGAACACCTGCTTTACTTGATTTGCAAGAACAAATGACTCATTTGTGTTGAGTTTAAAAGTGACAATTCTATACTTATTGCTCTTAAATCCCCTATTCTTTTTTATAAACATCCCACTAATTACACTTAAACAGTACAATATAACTTTCATGATCAAAAGATATTTCGATAACATCAATTGGACGTCTATAATATCCATCACATCTAGATTCAAGTTCTGCATTCACAATAACTCCAGATAATTAAGTCAACTTAGTATCATCAATTTCTTTTATACAAAATCTAAAACTATTTACTATGTAATCCGAATGTGAATATGCAAGTCTTGAAGGTTTTGTAACAAAACTTCAATATCATGAGTATAACGAGGATCATTTATATCTTTCAGTCCTTAAACGTAACTTCGAAACCATTTTAAAAAATCTTTCTCCACTACATTTGAGGTTTATATTTTATGTTTATGTTCATAAAAAAAATTGACCCATTTGTTCAATATGTTTCAAAATATATATATAGGCCAAATCTCTTTCTTCTTAAAATAGTAAATACATTTCAACTTTTCCTTTTAGGAAACGTTCAGGAGAATTAAAGATTAAACTTTCATCATCAGTCTTATTAACAGCTCCATCATAATTCTTTTCTCTGCGATTAAATTGAATGTCAATGTCATCCATATACATTGAACAAAATGATATCGTTTCTTCAACAAGATAACTTTCTGCAATTGAACCTTCTAGACGTGCCTTATTGAGGACATAATCTTTCATTTTTTTCAAAAAACTTTCTATATAATACATCCATCGGCATTAAACAAGACCATCAATTCTTACTTCATATGCTAAATGGATTAACAAATGAATCATTACATTAAGAAAAGATGGTGACAAAATCTGTTCTAGCTTACATAATATCTCTGTGATATCACTTTGTAATTTTAATAGACGTTCAGGTAGAAGAACTTTGGACTAGAGTTCTTTGAAGTAGATACTAAACTTTGTAATCGGGTCAACAACACTTACATGTATATGTGACAATCATGACTCTTCAACCTAGTCAGCTTTCAACCCATAATATCCACACTATGATAAATTAAAAGAATATCTATGTGGGAACTTAATCTTACTTAAGAATTCACACACAACAAATTGTTGTATTTTATGCAATGTGTACATTGCTTCTGGTATCTTATTCTTGTATCGGAGATCTTTTGACACATGAAATTTTTACCGTATTCTCCACTCTTCTAGGTCTAACCGTGCTTTGAAGTTGTCTTTATTTTTTTTTACTATGAAAAAGGTTCAAAGTGCCCAATAAATTATCACATACATTCTTTTCGATGTGCATTACGTCTAAATTTTCCATTCTTTTAAGTTTTTAATATCTTTTTGAACTTCTTTTCAAACTTCAGATAAGGAAGACTCTATTACTGGCTCCATACTTCTAAGCCTAAAAGAATTGTTAGATGTCTGCCAACTTCAATTGTACTATCAAATCTCTGTTTGTAGTTACTTTTCCGACATCTATGATGTAATGATAAAAAACGTATGTGCCCTAAATAACAAAATTTGTGGCACTTATTTAGCCATCTTCAACGAGTTTTATAATTAAATGATGGACATGCAAATTTTTCTTTGGTACTCCACCCAGACAAATTGGTATATGTTGGGGAATGATTTATTGTCCGAAGGTCAATAGTATACATCTTGGAATTCTATTTTTTTGAAGTATCATATATTTCAACACCATTGTCCCATAAGCCTTTTAACTCTTCTACTAGCGGTTGTAAGTACACATGAATGTCATTTCCCAGATCTTTAGGACTAGGCATGAGTAATGACATTGTCATAAATGTCTGTTTCATGCATATCTATGGTGACAAATTGTAAACAATCATTATTACAGGCCATATACTATAGTTGCTGCTCATATTTTCAAATGGGGTGAACCCATCACTCCTTAAATCGAGTTTCATGTTGTCAGCTTCTGCAACGAAACCTAGATACTATTATCAAAATGTTTCCATACCTCAGAATCAGTAGAATGTCGCATCTCTCAACTTTGTTGAGTCCGACCATCAGTATGTTATGTCATCCGCCTAGCTGTCTTAGACGAAACAAACAACCTTTGTAATCTGATGTAGCCGAAGCTATCACTGTCGAATTCCGAGATTAGAATCCAAGATTGTAACTAGAAGATCAAGAAGAGCCGAAAGGGATCCGGGCCGAGACATGGGCGAAATACGAGACCGGAGCTCTGAAGCCGAGAGAGATGCGGACGAAGACTTGTCGAAGGCGAAGCCGATACTCCGTTTGCCGAGGAGGATCTAGACAAAGGGGTCGATGAAGAATGAGGCCGAGACCCCTATGAGAAGTAGAAAATCGAGTCCAGTGGCCGAAGCCGACTCGGACGAAGAGGTAGGCGAAGATTCGAACCGAGACCCCTGCAGAAAGAAGAACCAGTCAACGAGGGTCCTGGGCTTCGGCCCAAGAGAACCCCCCTCCGACGGTTAAGTTAGCTTCTGAAGAAGATTTGATTCAGAAGGGAAGAAGGAAGAAGCTTTAATGCTCTTTTTTCTGTCTCTCTCTTTGTAATAAATAGCCTTCTATTTATAACGGGGGATGAGGGGTTACCTAGTTGTTGCAGTCGATATAGGACTATGTTTTAGGTTGCTAATAAACCGCCATAAACCGCCATAGTGCCCAGTAATCCGCCGGAATGGGCCGGATATGGCTACTGGGCCGAATGCCACTGTTGGGCCGAGGGCCGCTGTTGGGCCACTGTTGGGCCGAGTGCCATTGGGTTGTATCCCTTTCACTGGGCCGGCCCCCTAGATCTGGGCCAAATCGGATTCTGCCCCATCACATGGCCCCCTACTCTCGTCGTTCTCAATTTTATGAAACGCCGAGAGTAAAGTCTGAAACCCTTACGGAAAAATAAAATCTGACCTAATTCTCGTCTAAAACGATTGTTCTCATTCCTATTTAAAAACTAGGAGATACGGCTTCGCCTCAAGTTGGCCGAGAGTCGGTGACAAACAGCCTTGTCTCAAGCCGAGACCCTGTTACAAACACCTTCGTCCCAGTACGAGACTTGGTGACGAATACCTTTGTCCCTAGTTGCGAAAGGGAAAGGTTATTAGGACTCTCTGGGACATCAAGTGAGGGCGGAAATGACTTTGAATCTCTCGCCTTCACCGTCGCATCACAACAAACACAGGACATGTGTTTAACATCCGGCCGGGTAGCCGAAAGCACAAATAGATCTCAACCGTCAATAGTCATCACTTGGATCGCGGCCGTTTCAGCTCTCTGCCCGAAACTTCACCTAGATCAGTGCCACTCCGGCCCCCGGCACGAGGATCGGGACACGTGGCGAGCATCCGGAGGAATAGCTGAAGGGTTAGGCCGCTTCCGGCCGTTGATCGCCTTTTTTCGATCCGGCAGCCCGCTTGTCATCATGGCGAAGGACGGGACACGCATCGAACATCCAAGTGAGGCGGAGCCAAAGGGTTGAAGGATCTCGGCCGTCGGTTCACCATCCAACCCCCCTAGGTTCTCCTATAAATACCGGCTTCATTCGCCTCAGCACTGTTCCTTCGCATTCTCTTTCTTCTTCTCCGCGCCAAAGCATTGCTGCGAGCAGCGCCGCGAACGTCTTTTCTTCTCCGGCCACGAGTGTTCCATCGAGGTCGTCCGCGGACGTCTTGTCCATCCCCGGGGAGTTTCTAATCTGAGGGTAAGCCTCAGCTCCAGCCTTTTCTTCTTTTGATTCATGTCCTGTAGTTCTACTTCGGCCGAGAGCAGCTTTTCGGCCGAAAGCGGCTCGTCGTGCTCCTCATCTAGACCTACTCCCCAATCTTCTCTGTCATCTCCTTTTTCCTCAAATTCCTTCCTTTCTGTTATGGCAGACGAGGCAGAACCCGTCCCTGCTGCTGCTGAGCCTTCCACTACCGGCCGCCGTCAGGCCGAGAAGGTCTCGGATGTAGTTTGCACCCTTAGTGTCGATGAACTGAAGGGCATAACTAACTACTATTTGATTCCTTCTTGGATGATTCCCATTCGGCCTGGGTTACAAGAGCCAATTCCATTCGGCCTGGTTGCTTCTCGATTTATGAGCACAGCTTCCGGGCAGGCTTTCGCCTTCCCCTTCATCCTTTTGTTGTAAATCCTTTGAGCTTTTATGGCCTAGCTCCGTCTCAATTCTTTCCGAATTCCTGGCGGATGGTCTACGCTTTCTTGGCTCTTAACTCCATTCTTGACTTCATCCCTTCTGTAAATATCTTTCGTTATCTCTTCAAAATCAAACCTCAAGGGAGGTCTTCCTGGTTTTGCTTCGTCCCCTACTTCGGCCGGGGGATCTTCTCCGGGAAGCCCTCGTCCATTCATCATTGGAAGGAGGATTTCTTTTTTATTTCTATGCCGGAGGGAAATAAGGATGTCTTGCCCTTTCCTACCGAATGGGCGCCCTTGGCCGAGGGCATTTCCGACTGCCCATCCCTCAACCCCGAACAGCTTGCTGACGCCCACCTCTTCGAGGATGACACTCCGTACAACATTGCTGAGATTCTCGAGGATGAGGACAGACTCATAGAGATGGGAGCCTGGTCGGATCTGTCGCACTCTTTTGCCCGGGCCTTTCCCTATCTCCCTCCTGGAGATGCCCCGGTAGAGGCCGAGGCAAGGGCTACCGCGACTACGGCTCTGGCCGAGGTCCGTCGTCCGTCTAAAGAGGGCGTCGAAGCAATGGCCGGGGGTAAGTCGGCTTTGGGTCATAAAATTATTGTTGAACTTCTCCTAATTCTTCTTCTTTTCTGCTTCAAGAAATGTCTGGTCTTAGGGGCCTTATGAGCCGAATCTCTCGGCAGCCCGCTTTGTCTCAACCGTCCCAGCCGCGACCTACGGAAGGAAGGTCGATCGAAGGAGCTTCGGCCCCGGGCACTCAGCCGGCGAGGCAGACAGCAGCTTCTGCCGAAGGCCGCGCAGCTGCCGCTGCTCTCGAGAGGGAGCGACGGAAGGGGAAGGCGGTCGCCGGGGGGAGTGAGAAGCGGAAGCGCCAGGACGACCGCGACGAGAGGGAATCTACCCCGGTGACCAAGAAGCTGGCCTCGGGATGGGATGCTCCGCTCTGATCGTCTCCCCAGCCGCGGGGGGGCGATTCCCCTTCGGCCACAGGTGCCGCGACGGATACGGTGTTATCGTATCCCTTTGGGGCGGGCGGGACCCACATGTCTCGGGAGTACGGGCACGAGCCATGGAGCCCGGACACATGGGTCTTCACAGACGATAGTCTGGATGATTCTCAGACACAGGGCTTAACCATCCCGATGGCCCGAGATGAGATCTGAGAGCTCTCTTCGGAAGGCTTGTCCCTGCAGTGTGTCTAACACGCCATCCAGGTGAGACTTCCCTCTTCGGACTCACTTCTCGCTGTTTCCTTTAGTTGCTTTGGCTCATGTTTTTCTTTCTTTCTGTTGTAGGCTGCGGTCATGTGCGGGGCTCTCGCTCTCCGCCAAGCCCTCATCCAGCGGAAGCTTTAGGACATCGATCAAGCCTCGGACCATCTGGCTTCGGGTAAGGTGGCCTCGGTGCAGCGAGATCTCGAGGCCAACATTGATGCCCTTATTGGGGCAAATGTGAGGCTGCGGTCTAACCTGTACGGACAAAAGGAGGTGGCCCATATAGCCGCCAAGGCCCAGAAGAAGGCCAAACGTCAACTGGATCAAGCCCAAGCAGAGATCGCATCTTTAAAGGCCGAGATCCAGGACAAGGAGAAGGAGCGGGACGAGGACCGCCGTCGTCATGCCGAAGCTGTATCGGCCCTGAAAGCGGACTTGGAGGCCAAGTCCAAGGAAGCTGATGACGTCGCTCGCACAGCCGTGGTGAGTTATAAGGAAGGCCCGGAATATGCTGATGAAATGCTCGACACCGGGGTTAAGGCGGCCGCGACCATGTTTGATATGGGGATGGCCATTGCCCAAAAGGCTTGTCCGGACACAAATCTGACGGGTTTCGGCTTCCCTACCGAAGAAGAAGGTGAAGAACTCTTAGCCTGGTGGTGACAGCTCAAGGCCGAGAGGATCCCGGCTTCTCCGTAAGACGCAGTAGCGGGTTCGGACCATGCTTCTACTCCGAGGTCTCCAGGCCATACTCCTGTTGATGTGGATGGCGATGCCGATAGCTAATCCAAGGGCTTGTCCCAGTTATTTTTGCTTTTAAGATGCCGAGGTCGGTACATGGCCTAATTTTGTACTCACATATATAGAAGTGATTTGTACTTGTTTGTTTCATGGCATATCGTTCTAAGCAGATAACTGAGTTCGGTCCTGTACGTGGCCGAAGCCATGCCGCTCTCGATACGGTTTGCATGGCCGAAGCCACTCCCGATACGGTTTACACGGACTTAGAGTAATGCCGCTCCCGATACGGTTTGCATGGCCGAAGCCACTCCCGGTACGGTTTGCACGGACTTAGAATAATGCCGCCCCCGATACGGTTTGCATGGCCGAAGCCACTCCCGGTACGGTTTGCACGGACTTAGAATAATGCCGCTCTCGATACGGTTTGCATGGCCGAAGCCACTCCCGGTACGGTTTACACGGACTTAGAATAATGCCGCTCCTGATACGGTTTGCATGGCCGAAGCCACTCCCGATACGGTTTACACGGACTTAGAATAATGCCGCACCCGATACAGTTTGCATGGCTGAAGCCACTCCCAGAACGGTTTGCACGGACTTAGAATAATGCCGCTCCCGATACGGTTTGCATGGCCGAAGCCACTCTCGATACGGTTTACACGGACTTAGAATAATGCCGCTCCCGATATGGTTTGCATGGCTGAAGCCACTCCCGGAACAGTTTGCACGGACTTAGAATAATGCCGCTCCCAATACGGTTTGCATGGCCGAAGCCACTCCCGATACGGTTTACACAGACTTAGAATAATGCCGCTCCCGATACGGTTTGCATGGCCGAAGCCACTCTCGGTACGGTTTGCACGGACTTAGAATAATGCCGCTCCCGATACGGTTTGTATGGCCGAAGTCACACCCGGTACGGTTTACACGGACTTAGAATAATGCCGCTCCCGATACGGTTTGCATGACCGAAGCCACTCCCGATACGGTTTACACAGACTTAGAGTAATGCGAGACACTATTTCAGAATAAAATATTCATTCAAGGTGTCCGGTTGAATCCCGGGAAAATGCCTTACATGAAATAGCGCCGAAGGCGCTCTACATTCCAGGTGCAAGGGAAAGGTTGGCCGAAAAGAGCCTCCAGCTGATAGGCCCCTCGTCGGATTACTTCTCTTATTCGATAAGGGCTCTCCCAGTTTGGAGAAAGCTTCCCTGCAGCTTCGGCTGGTTTGGATACATGGGCATTCCGCAACACGAGGTCTCCGATTTCAAAACTTCAAGGCTTCACTCAAGCGTTGTGATATCTCGCCATGCGTTGTTGATATGATGCAAGCCGAATGCGAGTTTGATCCCTCGTTTCTTCTATCAGATCAAGATGATCCCTCAGGGCTTCATCATTATCCTTCGGATCATAAGCAAGAACCCTTGGCGATGGTATGTCGATTTCCACAGGAATAACAGCTTCCACTCCGTAGGCCATTCGGAATGGGGTTTCTCCGGTAAGGGTTCAGCTTGTTGTTCGATAAGCCTATAGAACACTTGGTAACTCTTTGACCCATCGGCCTTTAGCCTTGCCGAGACGAGTCTTCAATCCTTGCAATATGCTTCGGTTAGTGACTTCGGCTTGGCCATTCATTCGAGGGTGTGCTACCGAAGCGAATTTATGTAGAATACCGAAGTTGGCATAGTTGTCTTTGAACCGATGGCTGTCAAACTGCTTGCCATTATCTGAGATGATTGCCCGAGGGATGCCATAGTGGCAAATGATGGATTTCCATACGAAGCTCCATGCATTATTATCTGTGATGGACACAAGGGGCTCGGCTTCAACCCACTGGTGAAATAATCTACCGCTACAATAAGAAATTTTCTTTGGCCGGTGGCCATGGGAAAAGGTCCCAAAATATCAATCCCCCATTGGGCGAACGACCAAGGGTCTGACAGAGGTGTTAGAATGGTTGATGATTGGTGAATGAGAGAATTGTGCCTTTGGCACTGGTCATAGCAGTGGACGAAGGCAGCTGCGTCCCCTCGGAGTGTCGGCCACTAGTATCCTTGCCTTAATAATTTATGGGTCAAGGCCCTTCCTCCTGCATGTGCTCCGCAGATTCCTTCATGTACTTCTCGAAGGGCATAATTGGCTTCGGACGGGCTGAGACATCGGAGGAGTGGCCGGCCGAAGGACTTCTTATACAGCATACCATCTAGAATTATAAAATGAGAGGAGTGCTGCCGGATGCATCTCGCTTCTTTCTGATCAGACGGGACCTCCTCTCGGAGGAGAAAGGTAATTAAGGGAGTCATCCAGGTCTCCCCTTCGGACTCATTCACTTGTATGACCTCGGATTCGCTGAGACTTGGCTCAGACAGTTCTTCTACCAAGACCATTCGGCCTCCTCCCCCATTTTGAGTTGACGCTAGTCAAGAAAGGGAATCGGCTCGAGTGTTCTCGGCCCGAGGGATCCGCACGATCTCAAAAGAAATGAATTCAGCTATGATCTTGTGAATTACCTGGAGATAGGAAGCCATCAGTGCATCTCAGGCCTTGTACTCCCTAATGATTTGATTGACGATAAGCTGAGAGTCGTTGAACGCCTTTATCTTCTGCGCACCGAGCCTTCTAGCGGCCCGAAGGCCTGATATAAGGGCTTTGTACTCAGCGGCATTGTTAGTTGCCGGGAAGGTGAAGTGCAGAGCGTACTCTGTGACGACCCCTTCTAGAGATGCCAAGACCCACCCGGCGCCACTACTCGAAGAGCATGCGGATCCGTCAATGTATAACTACCATTCATCCGCCGAGGATAAAGGAGCCGAAGTGATTTTGGGTTCAGGATTTGCTCTGATTATTTCCGGCTGAGGGGCCGAAGATGATTCAGGAGTGAGCTCAGCGATGAAGTCAGCCAAAGCTTGAGCTTTTATTACAATCCGAGACCCATAAGAGATGTCGAACTCCCGCAGTTCGATCGCCCATTTTGCTAGTCTCCCGGACACTTCCGGTCGAGAGAGAACCTGCTTCAAAGGTTGATCTGTGAAGACCTTCATCGAATGTGCGAGGAAATAGGGCCGGAGCCTCCTCGCAGAAGCGACGAGGGCCAAGGCCAGCTTTTCAAGAGCCAGATACCGAAGCTCTGCTCCATGGAGCGCTCGGCTTACATAATAAACTGGCCTTTGAATACCATCTTCTTCCCGGACGAGGACGGCACTGATAGCTACTTCATAAGCGGCAAGATAAACGAACAATTGCTCTCCTCGGACCGGCTTAGATAAAACAGGAACCTTGGAGAGATATGTTTTTAGCTGATCGAAGGCCGACTGACATTCGTCTGTCCAGGAAAAATTGCTAGTCTTCTTCAGCAGCTTGAAGAAGGGGAAACAGTGATCCGCCACCCTTGACATGAAGCGGCTTAATGCAACAATTCGTCCGCTTAGTCTTTGAACTTCTAGGACATTTAATGGAGAGCGCATTTGGAGGATGGCCGCGATCTTAGCAAGATTTGCCTCCACCCCTCGGCGGGTGACCATATAGCCAAAGAACTTCCCGGAGGCTATGCCGAAGGTGCACTTGGCAGGGTTCAACTTCATTTTATACCTGCGCAAGGTAAGGAATGTTTCGGCCAAATCGGCCAAATGATCTGCAGCGATGCGGCTTTTTACCAGCATATCGTCGATGTAGACCTCCATATTCCGGCCGAGCTGCGGAGCAAACATTTTGTTGACGAGACGCTAATAAGTTGCTCCAACATTCTTCAGGCCGAAAGGCATCCGGGTGTAGCAATATAAGCCGAGATCAGTTGTAAAGCTTGTTTTGTCTTCGTCGTCCAGATGCATTCGGATTTGATGATAGCCTGAATAGGCGTCAAGGAAGCTGAGCAGTTCATGGCCAGAAGTGGCGTCCACTATCTGTTCTATCCGGGGCAGCAGAAAACTGTCCATCGAACAAGCCTTGTTGAGGTTAGTGAAGTCTACACACATTCGCCACTTGCCGTCCTTTTTGGGCACCATCACTACGTTAGCGATCCATTCGGGGTGATGCACCTCTCAGAGATGTCCCGCGTTTAACCCCTTTTGTACTTCATCCTGGATGGCCATCTTCCTTTCTTGATTAAAGGTGCGCCGCTTCTGCTTGACCGGAGGCAGATTCAGGTCGACGTGCAGCCGATGCTCTGCCACCTCCGGGTCGACTCTGGACATATCTGAAGGAGACCAGGTGAAGATGTCGAGGTTTTCCTTCAGGAAGTTGATAAGTCTCTCGGCTTCAGTCTTCTCAAGGCCGGAACCTATCATCAGTGTTCGGCCTTCCCCTCCTAGAACCGGAACGGTTGTAAGTTCCTCTCCTGGGGATGCTTCGGCTGAAGGTTAGATGGAAAAGGATTCGGCCGCAGCCTTCCCTTTGACCGAAATCATATAGCACTGTCGGGTAACTTCTTAATTCCCCTTGGCCTCGCCGACTCCATGACCGGCACGGAACTTCAGCTTTTGATGGATGGACGAAGGCATAGGTCCAATTCCTCCGATCAACCTTCGGCCAAAAATGGCGTTGTAGGCCGAATCAATCTTCACGACAGCAAAGTCCGTCTCAATAGTTAATTGTCTTGGGGCTGTACCGAGGGTCACGGGTAATCGGACGATGCCTTCCACCCGGCAGGGTGCACCATTAAAACCAAACAGAGGCCCCCGGTGAGGCTTCATATCAGCCTCATTCAAACCCATTTTTAGGAAGCAATCATAAAAAAGTATATTGGGAGCACTTCCATTATCAACAAAGATACAATGAACATCGTAACTTTTCATTACAGTATTTACAACAAGGGCATCGTCATGAGGGACCTGAACATCGGTCAGATCCTCCTGGCCAAAGACGATATCTTCTTGACGAGATTGCTTCATCCTGGCATCGATCGATGCTACTTCTGTCGCTTCATCGGCTCGACGACGCCTTGCTCCCTCTCCCGGTCCTTCGGATATCATCATAATTGACCCAGCACTGGGTCGTTGGTGTGATGCTTCTGCCAGGGCCGAAGTTACTTTCGGCTGAGGTGGTGCTTCCATATCCGGGAGTTGACGTTGTCTTGTCGTCTCGGGGGCGTCTCGATTCTCCTGCTGTTGAGGCTGCACTCGTCGATACTGCGGCAGGCGGCCTTCCCGGATGAGGCGATCAATCTCCTCCCGGAGGTGCCGACATTCGTCAGTCGAATGCCCAGTTTCCCGATGGTACTCGCAATATTTCCGGGAGTCCCTTCGGCGATGATCAGTTTTGATACGCTCAGGCTGCCAAAGCATACCTTTCACCTCCATGAGCATTCGGGAGGGTGGAGCAGGTAATGGCATATACCACTGTTGCGGATCCCGACGTTTGTCTCGGCCCCATTCTTCCCTCCGGTATCGCTTGCGAGAGGGTTCATGATCTTCCGGTCGAGGACGTGCTGCGGGAGGGGTAATCGCCGATACTGTCTCGGCAGAACTCTTGCCCTTGGACATCATCAGGGCCTCCCGGTTGATATATTTATGGGCCCGAGCCACCAGATCCTGGAAGGTGGGAGGATGGCGCTTTCTGATGGAGCTGCGAAGCCCCTCGTCCGTGCATCCGCTGATTACCACCAAGACCGCAATCGAACTCTCCAGGTTTGGAATCTGGGCTGCTTCGGCCAAGAACTTGGTAAAATATTCTTGAAGGGTCTCGGTCGGTCCTTGCCGAATGGCAAGCAGACTGGCCGAAGTTTTACATTGCCGAGTGGCATCATAAAATTGGTTGATAAACAGTTGGCCTAACTGTACTAGAGAATGAATAGAATTGGGAGCCAACGTTTCAAACCAAGTTAAGGCCATTTTTTCCAAAGTAAGGGGGAAGAAACGGCAACGGACTGCCTCAGAAACCCCTCGGACGGAGAGGTAAGAATTGAACTTCTAGAAATGGCAGACTGGATCTGTCATTCCATCATACAGAGGCCCTTTCGGTAATTTAAAGTTGGAAGGTACCTCGACGGCCAGAAGCTCTTGAGAGAAAGGAGTCTGCTCCAGGATGGTGCTGGCGAGAGGTGCTCCATACGACCGGGATACCATCTGCTGCGTTTCCTTCCTCATCGTTGTCAGTCGCCGGTCCAGATCCAGGGTGGTTGAAGTAGTGGCCAAACACCCTTCGGCCTTAGTCGGATGAAATCCGGACGAAGCATTGTCCGGCTTTGTCAGAATATGACTAGCACGAGGAACTTGGCCTTGCAGCCCGATTGGCTCGCTGCGCGCCGAAGCCGCTTCGTCGTAAAACGCCCGCGAGGGTGTTGGCAGTCCCCTCGGAGTCTGAGCAGCAGGACAATATTAAGGAGGAGGTGGTACATGTTGTGTGGGCTGATTCAGCAACCCCATATGCTGAGCGATAGCAGACACCATATCCCGCAGTGGTGCCAGAGAGGTGACAGTAGCGGCCAGTATGGCCACTTGCTGCTGGAGTTCTTCCACTCGGTCGTCCCCGGGAGCGAGGGACTCCGGTATTGCTGGAAGGACGAAACCTTGCGGAAGAACGGATGGAGTACCTTCGGCGTGGAGTGTCTGCGCCGGAGTCGCTCGTGTCTCCGCCTCGTCTTGGCCGGATCGTCTGGTCACCGGACGATGAGACATGACCTTTTGTCGGGGTTCCCACAAATGGCGCCAAGTGATGTAGCCGAAGCTATCACTGTCGGATTCCGAGATTAGAATCCAAGATTGTAACTAGAAGATCAAGAAGAGCCGACAGGGATCCGGGCCGAGACATGGGCGAAATACGGGACCGGAGCTCCGAAGGCGAGAGCGATGCGGACGAAGACTTATCGAGGGCGAAGCTGAGACTCCGTTCGCCGAGGAGGATCTGGACGAAGGGGTCGATGAAGAACGAGGCCGAGACCCCTATGAGAACTAGAAAACCGAGTCCAGTGGCCGAAGCCGACTCGGACGAAGAGGTCGGCGAAGATTCAAACCGAGACCCCTGCAGAAAGAAGAACCAGTCAATGAGGATCCTGGACTTCGGCCCAAGAGAACTCCCCTTCGACAGTTAAGTTAGCTTCTGAAGAAGATTCAATTCAGAAGGGAAGAAGGAAGAAGCTTTAATGCTCTTTTTTTTGTCTCTCTCTTTGTAATAAATAGCCTTCTATTTATAACGGGGGATGGGGGGTTACCTGGTTGTTGCAGCCGATATAGGACTATGTTTTAGGTTGCTAATAAACCGCCATAAACCGTCATAGTGCCTAGTAATCCGCCGGAATGGGCCGGATACGGCTACTGGGCCGAATGCCACTATTGGGCCGAGGGCCGCTGTTGGGCCGAGTGCTATTGGGTTGTATCCCTTTCACTGGGCCGACCCCCTAGATCTAGGCCGAATCGTATTCTGCCCCATCATAATCTATCTTTTAATAGAAAATAACACAAAACTTTATTGGATACTCGCTTGCCAAGTTCATCTTCTCATTCTCTAATTGATTGTTCAAGTTTTGCATGCTTTCCCTATACCTCAGTGCATCACATTGTGGACACCGATCTTTATCTTCATGTTGTTTTCAAAATAATGGACAATCATTCTGACATCCATCTATCTTCTCGTACCTCAACCTCAAATCTTTAATAATCTTTTAAGTCTCATACCATGTTTGAGATACATTGGCTCCTTCTGGTAATATTTTCCTGATGAATTCAAAAAATATATTTATACATGTCCCTGTCACCTAATTTAGTGTCTTAATAGCAATAACTTTAAAAGAAATGTTAACTTTGAAACCTTATGACACCTATGATACAATGGTATTTCAGCATCCTTTAATAGTTTGTAAAAGTCTCTCACTTTGAAATTTGGTTATACTCTTCTTCCGTAATAATACTTCCATTTTTTTGCAAGTCATGCAGAATATCAATTGTGCTATTAGCAATAAAATATTATTGTTGTTCAGTCATCTTTACAGAGGGGATATCAGTTTGATATCTGACCATATCATCTAATTGTGCCTCTCCATGACACACCCAATTTGTATAATGCACCCACACTCCATCTATGGGTTTCAATATCTATCTGGGTCAACATTATTCCCTTAAAACAATTTCGACATGGACACTATATCAATTCATTGTTTTGGACATGCCTAAAACTTATTCTATTTTTATGAAAGGCAAAGTCCAAAAACTCATCTACCCATCTCTCATATCTAGGATCTCCTCGATTATGAACAAGCTTCATCAAACTCTTATCAGGTCCAGCCATTTCTATTTATCCTCTAACCTACATATTAATAAATATGATCGGTTAATAGTTATCCACATATCTACATCAAAAATTTGACAGCATCTCTCCTAAAAATAATATATTATCTACATTCACATACTTGTCTGCTTTTATACAAAACGCACACACACACAACATAGAAACTTGATCAGGGGGTCCAAGTTTTTACAATAAGGACAACCCATTGCACACACTACACTCGCACACGCATGCAAACACTCACACACACACAACACAAACACACACAGTCGACTCTTCATAAAGCTTAGGAGAGCGGAGACGGAAGGCTCAAATGTAACTTTTTTTATTGCCCTAGGGGCTTTCATATGCTTTAGTAATTTGCACAAACTGCGGCAACCCAATTGCCTACTAACGAAATAATGCAACACACAAAACGCACACACACGCATACATAACCTTCTAGCAAGGAAGGATGGCCATCCAGGGCAACCATGCCGTTAGCAAATGTCTCGTAGTGATTATAAGGCAAATAATGCATCATCATCGCCTCACACATAGGACACACACACAACCAGCCACACATAAAACGCATACACACACAACACAAGAAACTTGATCCTTTAATCTCCTTAATATGCTACTTCAGTGTATGAACTTAGCCAATAAGTACACAAGAGAGATCACATTGATGAGATCAGGGAGGTAAAATTTTTTACAATAAGTACAATGCCCCATTACACACACTCACATGCATACCTATGCAAACACTCACACACACACAAGACAAACACACACAGTCGTCTCTCTCTATAAAGTTTAGGAGAGGGGAAACCGGAGGCTCAGATGTAACTATTTTTTTTTGTCCCTAGGGCTTCCGTATGCTTCCGCGATCTACACAATCGGCTGCAACTCGATTGCCCACCAACAAAATAACACAACACATAAAACGCACACATATGCATACAAAACCTTCTAGCGAGGAAGGATGTCCATCTGAGGCCGCCACACTGTTAGTAGATGGGTCGCAGTGGCTACAAAGGCAAATGCATCATCATCTCCTCACACACACAACCTGTCACATACAAAATGCATACACACAATAGAAAAACACAACATAAGAAACTTGATCCTCTCATCTCCTCAATATGCTCCTTCAGAATATGAACTTAGTCAATAAGCACACAAGCCACGAGGGAGCACATTGATGAGATAAGGGGTCCAATTTTTTACAATAAGTACAACACCGCATTGTACATGCTGGACACACACAGGTACGTAAACACTCACACACACGCAACACAAACACACGCAGTCACCTCACCATAAAGTTTAACAGAGGGGAGAGCAAAGACTACAATGTAACTATTTGTTTTTTCCCCTAGGGGCTATCGTATGCTTCAGCGATCTGCACAAATGACTGCAGTCCGTTTTCTCACAGATAAAATAACACAACACATAAAACACACACACGTATACACAACCTTCCATCAAGGAAAGATGTCCGTCCAAGGCTGCCACACCATTAGCAGATGGCTTGTAGTGGCTACAAAGACAAATGCATCATCATCACCTCATACACACATATAGGACACACACACACAACCTGCAAAGGCAAATGCATCGTCGTCATCTTCAATTAATTCAAAACTGCTACTAACAAAAGTTAAACACATAATAAATATTAAATACAATACCTAGGACACATAATATTGCAAACATAATACATAGGGCACATAATACTAGTTAATTAGATAAGCTAGATGTATAGATAGTTAGCTAGGAAGATAGATAGAAAGATATATAACTGGATAGGTAAATAGATTTATAGACATAGATATACACATTTCTAAAAAAAATTCAGCAGTATCTTCCTGAAAGTTGTACATTTTCCCCGTATGTACACTTGTCTGATTTCATTTAATCTCATAAAAGAATAGTACCTAGATCACATAACATACACATATACATCCACATCCTCATCCGTACCTACAAGAAAATCTATTTGTATCTACATATAAATATCTAGTCACAACCACATACGCATGTCTCACATATACATCCACATACATGGTACAGAGATTATATTCCAATTCACATGCGCATCCACAAGTATATATCAATCTACTTTAATACTAGGCGGAGGTAAACTTCTATACACTGAAGGTGCCAGTTTGATATACCAAAATAGTAATATAGTTTAACGAAAAGAAATCTACATCTACATAAATAAAATTGAATAGATAAATAAATAGCTATCTAGCTAGATAGATAGATATATGTATAGATAGATAGACAGATATGTAAATAGATCGCAAGATAGATAGATAAGTTGGTAACTAGATAGATAAATAGATAAGATAGTTACATACATAAATAAAAATATAGATACATAGATAAGATTGTTACATAGATAGGATAGATAGGTAGACATATACGTAAATAGATAGATAGGTAACACCAAGTTATATAGACAGGATAGACAAGCAGATAGATAGGATAGCTAGATAGAAAGGTAGTAGCTAGTTATATAGATTGGTAGATAGATACCTAGGTAGATAGGTAGATAATTATATATATATATATATATATATATAGCAAGATAGATACATAGACAGATATACAGTTAGATAGGTAGATAGGTAAATATATAGACATATACATAAAACTGATAGTTAGATAAGATAGATAGGTACATAAGTAAATATATAGATAACAAGATAGCTAGATATATACATCGATAGGTAAATAGCTATGTATTTAACTATATAAATAGGTAGATAGATAAACTAGATACATAAATAGATATATTGATAGATTTATAGATATGGACATACACATTTCTAAAAAAAAATAGATATATAAATAGAAATATTGATAGATTTATAGATATGGACATACACATTTCTAAAAAAAAATCAGCAATATCTCCCCTGAAGTTGTACGTTCTTCACGCATATACACCTATCTGATTTTATACAATCTCATAAAAAAAAGAGACCTACATCACATAACATGTCCATCCATAGATATTTGATCATCTATTGCTCTTTATTATATGTGCTTCATCATTATCTTAAAATTTCGGCAACATCTCCCCACATTTCTCTAATATACCACCATTATTTACTAATTTTAATATTTCTCAAAAAATCACTTATATGAAATACAAGTGACAAAAAAGGTAGTCAAAATTATAAGGTATATTGGAGAAGAGTGAGAAGATATTGTTGAAAATTTAAGATAATCATGAAGCACATATAATGAAGAATATTAGGTGATCAAATATCCACAGACTGTCTAATAAAATAATTCAAGACTTTATGATCGATATATGTCATTACTGTCAAAAGACAGTAAAAATATATATCATAACAAAAGTCTTGAATAGACCGAAAATTTTAAAAAAAAGTCAAATCTAGACTAATAACTGCATCCACATATGAACAACCACATCCACATCATCGTCCGTACTTGGAAAAAAACTTATTTGTATCTATATGTAAATATCAAGTTACGTCCACATACACGTCTAATATCTACATCGACATACATAGTACAGAGATTATATTCCAATTCATATGCGCATCCATAAATATATATACATCTACTTATATATTATCTTTTGGTACTAGGCAGACGTAAACTTCTACGTACTGGAGTTGTCAATTTGATATACCGAAGTAGTAATATAGTCTCACAAAAAGAAACCTACTACATAAATAAAATCGGATAGATAAATGATAACTAGATAGATAGATATATACATAGATAACTAGATAGATAGATAGATAGATAGTACATCCACATCTACATCTGTCAAAAAAAATCACATTTAGATTTACATCCACATCTAAAGAGGTGAATAAAGAGACATAACATATGAAACTTGCATGGGATCACTATACAAAAATGTAAAAAAGAAGATAGAAAATATGTCAAGATAAAGAGAACTAAAACTCATATACAATGCGGATAACAATCTTATCCGTAAGATAAGAAGTGCTAATCTTATACCCTATACTTCAATTAGAAAGGATTAGAGGTTTTTGCCCACTTAGAGAATCGAGAGTATGGTCCACTTAGCACAAGCATGGTCCACTTATACATAAGTCAACTTCCTATGCAAGTTTTTAACGTGTGTCAACGTGCGTCAAATTTAGGAAGAACTTCCTCTATTTAGGCAATCTAGAGTCCAAACTCCAAAGCAAGTAGGTGTTTAAGTAGAGCTGTCAACCAATGAGAATCACGAAAATAATGCAAGTCTTCAACCTTAAAGTTGAACTTAAAACATATTTGTAGCTGTTTTAGGATAGATCTAGTCTAAAAGCCCATTTGTTAGTTTAATATGTGATATTTTGTTCGGTCAAGAACGTTTCATGGGGGGAGAAAATAAGGGAGGGAGACCCAGCCCATTGTCCTCTTTATTATTCTTTCACCCTTTGATTGATTCACAAAGTTCGGATGAAGCCTTCTGCAGAGAACTATATACTTGAGATCCCTAATTATAACGATGAACAAGCCGGCTACAGTTGGAGAACAACCGAAATTGATTACACTGGTTTAACACAGTGTCGCCCAATCACAGTTGATAGCATAGGTAGTCGAGAGCAAGCCAAGAGCTCCACCGATCTTACATCGTCCATCCACATTGTCTTCTGGTTGAAGATGTGTATATATATAATCAGCTATTGGAATTTTGAAAACACAAATATTCGGATCATGAGAAACTGGAGTTAGGGGAGGCGCTCGATCTAAGAGCAGATAGCAGGAAGTTTCCAAAGTCTTCTCCAATACAAACCAGAAAGTCCCTTTCGCCATAATGTTTACCGAGATTGTTCTTCGTACATCTATAGTAAAATGCGACAATTTATTTTGTTGCATTAATGTTTTTTTGTCACAAACTTAATTATGGATACCATCAGAAGGGATCTTCTTGGTTTTACAGCTTCAAATTGGTAATGGAGATTGTGATGACCAAGAGAGCAAGAACTTTTTTATGACAGAAGAGCTACAAGAGAAAAAAGCACGACCTCGAGATTTTCAGATCCAATGGTAAGGAGTACCATACCTTCTTCTCCCCCACAGGCGGCAACAACGGGGAGTCGCGCGGCAACCACAGGCGCCGGTGGGCTGAGAGGGTGGGGAGGGCGGCAGCGACGACCACAGGCGATGACGGCAGACCGAGCAGAGGCTGACGGGCTGAGAGGGGGGAGGGGGATGGCGACGACCACAGATGATGACGGCGGGCCAAGCGGAGGCCGGCAGCCAGAACGCGAGCGGCGGGCTGAGAGGGAGGAGGGGGGCAACGATCACAGGCCAAGTGGGGGGGGAGGAGTAACTACCGTTTGAAAGGCCAACGGGAAAGTCCGGTCATAAGGCGACAAAAAATGAACAGTGAAAAGTAACAAGAGGGGAGGAGGGTAGAAGGCAGGAGAGGAATAAAGTTGAAATTACATTATTACATTAAGACTCTTCTAATGAAATTTTAAATTTTGCATCCGCCACTAACCACCTGTAGACCCACCAGCTACATCCTCCTGGCAGGGAGACACGAGACAGGATAAGGGGAGGGAGGGAGGGAGGGAGGGGGGGAGAGGGATGACTCCTGGGGAACCTAGATGGAAAACTTCCAAGATCAAAAGTTGGAGGGATCCTCTCGCTCCAGGACAGGCCGGGGAGGGAGAGAAAGACCAGCAAACCAAGGTTTCTGGGCGTCCCTGAGGGAGGAAGAGGACCAGCAACTAAGGGTTGCTGATAGTTCCAGAACAAGCTATATTAAGTGAGTTCAATCAATAGGAGATGAGATCTTACTTGGTCTCTTCTATTTGTCCACGTGTTGCTATCTTCCATATTCTTTTGTGTAGCTTCGGAAAATTATGTACTTTACACCTAAATTATATCTTTAATGAAACATTCTTTCGGCTACAACTGTGATAGAACTAGAGGATATATATTAACGAAATAATGCCACTAAACGGATAGAAATACATGATAATATAAAAATATTAGGGTGCACAGTAGAATATCGACAGACTATGTGTGGTACAAATTAAGATAATATTATCCCTTGCATAAAAATCCAAAAGTAAGATAATAAGTTTTGACAAAGCTATAAGCGCATTAAATATATGTAAGACAATAACAAACTGACAGACATTTTAACTAAACAAGGAGAATTACTAAAAATAAATAAAATTCACAATAAATGTCATGATATGATCCCTCCACACAAATATTAAGAATATGATACATGATGAATAGTTGATTAAAATAAATAAATAATATTAAAATTTATTGACGTCATCAAAAGGCGCAGCCAAATGTTGTATTTAGATAAACACCCAACTGATCAGGTGTAGATTCCAATCTGAAAGTGATCCAAATCTATTGACAGCCCTACGATTGTATCCTCATAAGTGTCTCTTCCTCTTCCACAGACTGGATAGAACAATGGCCACAAGGGTCAATATATAGTGACGCATGTAACGAGTCAATTACGCCGGATATGTATATCAAAAGCCTACCTCATAGATAGAGTAGTGGCCACAGGACTCAACAGTGACACCATTTGGCAACCCAAACTGGATAGATATTAGCCTTCCCAAACTCGTGGCTCCTTATGGATATAGTGGCATCTAATGTACTGTACGTGTGCGTCTATGAAAGAGAGAGAGAGAGAGAGAGGGGGGGGGTTATAAATATAGCAGGAGTTCTTCCCCTTCCCTCCCCCAAAACCCCACACTAGCACTCTCCATCCTATAAAGCAAATAGGACATGGAAAATGAGGTGCTTATACTTCCTTCCATGCGCTGCCATTCTCGTCATTCTGCTGCAAGCCGACATGCAGGCATCGGCCACGGCGGACTCTGAGCCCTGCCCGTGGCCTAGTGATCCTCGGGAAAACCCATGCAAGGATGCCCTTGAAAAAGGGCGCCCGTCCGAGGATTGCTGCACCTACGCGACGATGAACCAAATACCCTGCTGGTGTGAGCTTGCGCCATATGGTCCGTTGCCCGAGCGCTTGCGCTACATCCTCACCGTCTGCAACACTACCATCCCTTGCGTATGATTTGTATGCGTGGTTAAGTTTTACCTGCTGTGTACACATATATGTTGGCATAAATAAATGGAAGGGCCTCCCATCTGCTGCTTGTTGTATGGGAGCTCCCTACCGAGTTCTTATCATCCTTGTTTTTATCTACTTTGCGTTTAATGGGGTGGGTGTGCGGATTAGAGTAAGCACCACAGTCCAGAAAGAACTGAGATCTTCTACGTCCAAGTTTAGACAGGATCCGGTCAGTAAAAAGAGGAGGAGGGCCAAAATTATGAGATTTAGACAAGGATCTCAACTCGTCTAGAAATGGAGTAAGTTTTCGTAATCGTCAATCCAGGGATGCCATGTGGACTGAGCGGTGGTATTTGGCATGGAGTATTTTTTAGCTCCTTCCAAACCAGCTTTCAATCCTAAACCTGAATTATCAGATCTGGAATATTCTTAGATATCACCGCCTAGGATGAATTGCATGTAGGGATTAACCTCTCCAAACCTGTTATAATTAGTTATTAGCACTTACTCAAGTTAATGGGCATAATGCTTTCATCTTTTCGAAAAACTTTCTCCAAAAAAAGCATTATATATCGATCAGATAAACCCACAACTGTGTGGAAGCATCAAAAATAAATATTCTGGATAACGGAATTATACTATCCATACTTTACAAAGGAGAGGGGAGTTAGATCGATCCGTTTCTCACCAACAAGTAAAAGTAGATGTTTACACAGAATTACTGTATTCTATTAATAAAGCAAGATTATATTGCCTCGAGGAAAAAAAGAACATAAGAGTATGTCACTTATTTCAAAATCAGTGATTTGGTTTTTCTTTTTTAATTCACACCATGCATCGAATCTTATCCATTTATTAGTAATTTTTAAAGATGTATTTTAGAGTTAGTTCTCAAACAACAAATGAATTAAAATAAAAGAAAACACCTGATAAATATAAAATATGCGGCGCGCTTAGATAGCGTGATCGATGATGATATGTCATAGCTGATCCAAAAAACTTGAATCATCTAGTTTCGGAGCAGATGCTTACGTTGTGTAATCACAATCAAACAGCAACTACGTTTAATTCAGAGTATTGATAAATAATGCACACATTTGTACTTATTTGACGTTAAGCGATGATTGTAAGTTTAAATCATCTAGTATGGTCTGAAGTGATCGACCGACTATTGTAGAGGTAAAAATATGTTAAATGCACGGTGGACTAATGAATTGAATGTTTAGGTCAAAGAACCTGGGACCACTTGAGGAAGGTAGAAGTGGAAATGGGTTTTGGTCAGGCAAACGTACTTAATCCCTAACAGTGAAAGACTTCAAGCTTTTATATGGGTTCTCCCCATCAAGGAAGCTGGACGAGTATCCTCCTGGCCTCAACTGGCAGTAATGTGTGTTGCTTATAGGACTTCACAGGAGCGCCATGCGTGACAGCCGCAGGCTAACAAGGTCCCCATGGTGAGCGTGTGGCAGATCCTGTGAAACGCCATGGGGCGGTGTAAGATGTGATCGGCATGTGGCCTTTTAGTTCTGTCACCTGTGGAGATGGTGTGATCTCGTGAGGACTTATGGCCATCGGAAAGGCATGGCTTCTAGGTATTCCCCACCACTTCTTATTATGCTCCTTGCACGGGCTATTAACGAAGGTACCCCAAGGACACGGCAAGGACCTTTCTATGTATTTGTGGCATTGCCTAGTCTGAGGACCATCGTGGACTGCTGGGCCTCATATACTCGGCCTTCTTTGGGTTCCTTTTGGCCTTCGGACTATAGTACATGCGGTTTAACAGCGTGCATCATTTTTTACCTATTGTCTTCGGACTGAAGTAGGTTTCATAGATTTTACATATTGCCTTCGGTCACATAATACCTTATGCAACAAGGACGTTTATATTGAAATTGAGCCACATAATTTCCTTAAGATAGAATGGTCGATAATCACATATTTTCAAATTAATTTCACATGAATTAAAGAAATGAAAATTCATCATATTACTGAAAGTTTAAATATTCACATAGCTAATAGTATAATTTGTCAAAAATAATAAATTTTGAATAAAAAGTGACAAATTTAAAGCATCACATATCTTTGATGCAAGTTTTCATACGAAACAGATTCCAACAAGTCAAAAAAAATGATCTTTGACTTTTTAAAAATTAAAAAAAATAAAATTATTTTCAGATTTTTTTAACATGAAACTTTATTTTTTTTAAATTGAAAGATGTTATTTACTAAAACAAATATCAAATAGATTTTATGAAATTTGAACCCATTTTTATAATGTTAGAAATATCATATGGGCCATGTCATTTTTATAATGTTCTGAACCCATTTGAATCAAATTCGAACTCTAAATCAAATTTCAATTTTAACTTACACGATCTTTAGTGTGACATATTCGAATTTAATATCAAAAGATATATTAAATAAATTGTAAAAAATTTCAAAATTTATAGACATAAACTAAACATGTTGGAGAAAGCATTTGGATAAAAAATGAATGAGTTATAAACTTCTGAACATAAGATAGGAAAAGCTGGGCAGACATATTACTATCGAATTACATAGATTGGAAACATAATTACCAAATGTATATTAACTACATTAAAAAAATATAAAACTTTGTAAGTATAAATTAGATAGGTAGAAGGACTTACAGTAAAAATTTCAAGTCATTCCAATGCCAAAAGAGGGAGGACCAATCTTCGAAACTTAAGACAAAAACTCAGATTAGATGGCCAGACTACAGGCCTTCTGCCCAAATAGACAGCCACCTAGCTAGCAGCCTGACTATCAGACGTCTAGTGGAGCATTAGATGGACATATAGCTGGCCGTCTTATGCATCAAACGGCCATCGAGGTGGTCGTTTGATGCTAACGGTGACTATAATGGCCATTAGGCTACCAGGCACATAGGAGCACACAAAAACTTAAATTTGTATAGGGTTTTGGAATTTTCTTCAAAAAAAAAAGTTCTAAATTAAAGAAAAAATATTCTTATATAAATTTTGACTTTGAAATAATCAAAATATTTAGATTTTTCTATATATACAAATTAAACCATGTGTATTGTGACGATCGATGGGAAGCGGACGTACTGACGGGGGCGTACAGGGCACTAGGCAAAGAGAGAGAAATGGGGGTGACCAGATCAGAGAGAAGCCTTGAGCATGGCCCTGGGCTTTCTCTCAGAGCATATTTATATTAAGTTCGGGCAACTTTTCACAGAAATTTCCAAGTTAATATAAAACTTGCTTAAACACTATCAACTGAGAATCTTTGTGCTTGTAAATACCAATCAAATTTTTGGCCCAATAAATCCAGTTATCCTTTATATGATTAAATTAATTAATTTAATATCTCATATTAATTAATCTACTAAATTAATATCGCACATATTAATTGGTCACCTTCTGATCAAGTTGAGTGTCATGTAACACCACATGATCACAAAAAGTAATGGGGTTCAATAACTCGCTCAAAGAACCTATCTATCAACAATTTCCATGTGATTATAATCCTACATTTTTATACAATGTCAGAAACCCCCTTTTCTAATATTGTGTATATTTGCCTATAGACTCCCACACACATCATTTCTAGAGTATTCTCTCTCTAATTACCGAAAGCGAATGATTCCGTATTAAGCACTCAATTACTTTTGAAGGTATTCAACTGAATTTGATCACTTGACTAATTAGGACCCCATGATTAGAGGTCCATAAGCAAAGGTCAAAAGTCAGAGGTCCACTTACAAGATGTCTTTAGTGTCTCAGGTCCAAGTACTATGACGATGAATTAAGTTGATTGACAGTTAGATAAATTTACCATCCAGCGATTCATATCATATCAATTTACTGAACATATTCCCCAATAAACACTTGTGTGCCTGCCCTAGTGTCTCCACATATGTAACTATGAGACCAGTCATTGCATCACATGAGCAGGCACGACACACACCAGTCTATCTGGATATAAGATGTCCCATCTCTAATATTCTATAACTGAGAATAGTTTAGGAATTGTGGTATGAACATTAGTCTCATTATGATCCAATATTCCCCTCATAATTACAACGACTTTATTATGTGCAATAAATTAATTGCCAATCGTCATAATGAATTAATTCTCATTTATCAGTCAACAAGAATGTATATAGATATTATATGATTGGTTTTGAGGACACCTATTTACAATACGTCCTCCCTTGTAATAAGACTATGACTCTAGTCCTACTTATGTTTGGTTTTCACCTAATATTGCGGTCCACTTGTGGTGATTAGGCCATACAAACACACCATAGGGTTCAGTTAATGGAATACGGTTATTGGGGTTAACCTATTAGGAGCCCATTAAGATTCTGTTATGGGTGGGATCCATTTTAGATTAAATTGGGACTGCTCCCTCCTCTCTATAAGTAGCACAAGACTCCCCATGAGGTCATATCCATTAAGAGAAATAGAGAGAGGAAACCAAAGGGAGTTCATGCTCTGGTTACACGTTTCTCTGCATCCAGTGTTCGCACGGTTCGTACACGAGTGGGGATCATCTTGCTCGTCATCTTCCTCTTCCGTCTATGCTAAAGAGGGATGGCTTTTGCTATAGGTATTCTATACATCGCTAACATGTGGTATCAGAGCTCGTGTCGAGGTTTTTAGGGCTCCGATCACGTATTCTTCCTATTTCATATGATTACAAAATGGGAGAATGATCTACGTTTTATATTTTATTTTAAGTTTATGCCATCTGGTGGTGGTAATCGTCGTGAAGGAACCGACGGCGTCGATCTAGTGGGTCCTGGGGTGCTAGGGCTGTATGAACCTAAGCACCTAGGGGTCTGGCACACTGGACGCCTGCGCGTTGGAGCGCCTGGGTGCGTACACCAGGCGCCCGAACAGGTACCTGTGTGGTAGGGCGTGCCCAAGCGGGGTGCCCCTGCGCACAACATTCCCAGGTGGGGCACCCCGGCATAAAGCATTCGCACGCGCTGGGCGCCAACCCGTGCAGGCACGCCTAGGCGTGTGTGCCTCTACCACAGCGAGCAAGCCGCACGGGCTGCACCTTGCGGCAAGGCGCTGCCACACTGGTAATCCGTGGAGACCCATAAAAAAAAGGGTTTAGGGGGGTTGTCGGCGGCCACATCCCCGCCATACAATGTCTTTGGTAAGGTCTCCGGTTGGCGGGGAGTAGCGGCGGCAGTAGCTCTTCCTCTCCTCACGTTTCTCCCCAACACGTAACTGTTTTGGAGAGAAAGGTGGGGGGAGGTAGAAGATGAAGGTTTAATGATCATTATACCTTCTATTAAGAAATTTAAAATTTTAAATTTGGGATCCTATAAGGGCTTAATAGATCCAGTTGATTGGGTCTCTTATAAGGTTTTGGATTTTATGTTGGGTGTGGATTAAAATCCACAACGGACTTAGTTAACGGGTTTCGGATTTGGATAGTCGGTATTAGATCCATTTGGATCTTATTTAAAACTCGAAATCCATATCAGTTGAAGTATCCGATTTGTTATAGATTTGGAAGAAACTCTTTATATACCATCTTTTAATAGAAATTTAGCTTTAATATTAAAACTTGATTCAAAAGGTTTTTGAGTCAGTCTTGGAAACTCTTTAGTTGAATTAATTAAAGTCTCTATTATTATTGGTACTGGCTCTCTATTTAATGGTTTATATAAATTGTGTCTTAACAATGTAAGTGAACAATCTCATAATACCCCGCATACTTCAGTCCTTATTGGCAACAAGCGTATTAGAGTTAATAAAAATTCATCTATGTTATAGCATTGGAGATTAGGACATATCTTCATTAAGAAGCTTAAGAGGTTAGTCGAAGAAGGAGTGCTTTACACTCTGAATTTCACTAATTTTAAGATATGTGTTGGTTGCATCAAAGGAAAGAAAACACACACGCCTAATAAGGATGCCAGTAGAAGTTCTGAAATTATAAAAATAATTCACACTGATATATGTGATCCATTTTCACCTTGTTTGACTTGGACTATTAGTAAGATTCCTTAAAGATGAGGGTATTGTACCTCATTACACTACCCCTGACAGTCCATATCAGAATGGAGTTATAGAAAGAAAAAATCGTATGCTTAAGGAAATAGTCAGGACAATGTTAAGTCATTCTACCCTTCCTTTATCCCTATGGGGTGAGGCCGTTAAGACAGCTGCACACATTGTGATCAAGATTCCTATGAAGGCTGCACCTAAGACTCCTTATGAGTTATGGTGTGGCAGGAAACCTTCTGTGAGCTACATGCGCACATGGGGATGTTCAATTAAGGCTAGACTATACAATCCATAGGAAAACACTTTCGATCTCAAAACAACTAGTAGATTCTTGATTGGTTATCCTGAGAGATCAAAAGGGTATATATTTTATTATCCATCACATGTTCCCATCATTATAGAGATAGATAAAGCAAGGTTTCTTGAAGACGGCAGAGTTAGTGGGAGTAGACCTTCTCGAGAGATTTCTTTTGAGGAGTTACAGGATCAAAATGAAATACCTATAATAACTGATCACATTGTTCCCATATTCATTCTCCGAAATGATACTTTGAGGGAGCAAGTGGTTGCAGTAGGTCCACCTTAAGTTGCACCAGAGCAAGTGGATGTCACGGTAGTTGACCAACCACTTCTTCAAGTGGATCAAGGTCCAACACTACGTTGATCTGAAAGAGTCAGGAAACTTGCTATATCTGATGAGTTTATAGTGTACTGATAAGTCGTCATTTTTATCATTAAAAGGGGCAAATGCACGCATCATACTCATAGTTTTATGTGTAAATTAGCATGAAATGATAGATAATTTGTACTGATCCCAACGGTACCAATTTCGTAAAATTCCGAGTTAAAAACGTCGTCATTTCATGTATATAATAGAGTATAACACATTTGCGATTTTTCGGCAAAACTAAGATGATAAATAGATTTATTTGTGTATAAATATAATATTATTCATGATAAAACTCTAATTTACATTTATTTTTGTGCAAATAAGACATGAAGAAGATCTGGCGTGGTTGGTTAAGTTCTTGAAGATTTGTAAAAGATCTAGTGTTCGAATCTCAGCAAAAATAACTTCATTTTGACAAAAAGATTAAAGCAAGGGTAAAATGGGTACCCAAAAAGGGTTGTCCTAATTCTTATCTAAGAAGAAGACAATAAGAGTAGATGCCACCTCCTTTCCCTCTTTTCTCTATTTTGAAGATTTCTCTCCGTTTAAAAAAACCACCTCTTCCTTCTTTTGGAGGCTAGCTGGCTTTTTCCACTCTTCACCTTTTCTCCTTCTCTCTCAGATGAGACCCATCTCTTTCTCTCACATTGCACTCTCTCCCCATCTCTCTACCTTTTTACTGTTCTCTCTATCTATCTCCTCTTTCTTCTCTGCTCTCACGCCTTGTCAACATATGAGGGGGAGGCTAGGGGTACGTGTCTGCACCAAAGAGCACGTGGCAAGCGTGTATCGTCGCTCGAGCCTGCGAGCTGCACGTCTCACCTTGTGCATCCCTGCCAACCGTACCATCCGTACGGCTCTACAGAGTTTCCCGCCCGCTAGGGTTGCAGGCGCACTGTGCCACTGGCAGACGATAGGCTCAAGCTTCCCGCAGGTGCCTCTGCTAGCAACTCAGTTGTTGTTTTTGGCCGAGCGCCTGTTCTGATATTTTTAGAGTTTAAAAGTTCTAATTTCAATTCTGTTGTTTATAATGTTGTTTTTTTCAATTGATCTAATTATCAGTTAATTGAGCACGAATAGTTTAGGTATTTTCATTTTATAGTATTAAAGATTCACATGTTAGCCTCAATTTGATTGTTTACACGAATGCAATGAACAGTAAAGTACTATTCATCCCCAACTTTCAAAATTTTATTCGCCTAATTTGAAATTCTTTTATCCAAAGCAATTGAAATTTATTAGTTGTTTTTATTTTTATTTTCATTTAAAAATATCCAAAAAAAATGATGAATAGTAACAAGGGGAGTATGTGGCAATTTTTAAGAGGATGTCATCTCCACTACATTTAATGCTCTTTTGCACAAACCTTTTAACTCTATCATCTGCATTTATATCCTTATTTGATCAAACCATCTTAGCTAGTGTAAGTTTGTTAATTCCATAAGTTTTCTACCTTATTTCTTTTAATCAAATTCCATAGTTTTCAAAGTTTGTAAATTTAATTCCCTGTGGATTCGACTCGGACTCACCATTGTTATTGCTAAAATTAATTTACATGAGCCGATTAAAATATGATTGTTAACTGTAATTTTTAACGACATAATCATTGGCTATCAATTTTTGGTGTCGTTGCTGGGGGTTTATATTTTTAGTTTTTATTATTTTGGATTTAGTGTAATTATTTTCTATCTAATTTTTTGTTCTTATTTTTTTATAGGTGGATATTAAAAAAAAAAAAGGGAAAGCGAAATCATTGGTAAGTGTGTTCCAACCTTCCATTTTCCATTTTCATTACTTAAGTTAGTTTCCTTTTTTTTGTAGTTGCTTAGATAGGTTATCATTAACTTAAAAAAAATAAAAAATAAAAATAAGAAAATTCAAAATTTAAAAATCTCCATTTTAAGATTAGAAACCTTCCATGCTAGGCATTCATCATTTTAGGAAAGTATGAATTAGTTTCCTTTCTTAGTTATTTCCATTTGTTGTTAAAGATTGCGGGGGAAAGGTACATGTTTCAATTTTAATAAATCATTCATAATTGCATCAAAACCCCTTCTTCGATTTGAATTGTGCATTGCATAGCATTCAAAAAGACATTAAGGGCAATAACTTTAACTAGATAAGGTAGGGATTTCATCACCCTTCCTTAGCCCACAAATTACCTTCTTTGCATTGACATTTCTTAAACCAATAAAAACAAGTCGAAAGGGACTCTAGGGTTCACACTGTGAGCAGTTTAAATTTCGAGTTGCCTCTATTTTTGACAACGGTGTCTAGACTAGAGGTTAAAAGACGCCTAAATAGGTAAGTGGTTCTTTAATTAGGTCCCTACGAAAGTAGGGGGAGCCTCCCACTACCCCACCTCTTATCTGACTGTTGATTGATTTTGGTTGTGACTTGAGGTGGACCCCATTCACCTTGTGAGAAAATTCATATAGAAGTCTAAGTCAACCTTAGGTCATTAGGTTAATATTGTTTGCTAATTTTTTTGCATATAAAAAAAAAGTGAAAGAAAAGAAAAATCAATTCCTTCTTCTCTCTTCGTCCTAGTGCATGTAAGGTAGGAGATCTCAAAGTCCTAATCTTCCAGGACCGATTGCTGAAATTGAGAAAATTATTTATCAAAGAAACCCACTTCAAGATCAAATGGCCGATAATCATGATTCCCCAAAGCAGACAAAGGACTATTTCATCACAAATCAATATCAACCTTCATCCTGCATTCATCTTCCTCAAAACCTGGCCAAGCAATATGAGATCAAATCAAGCACCATTCAGATGCTCCCATCTTTTTATGGGAATACAAATAAAGATCCTTATAAGCATCTAGATGAATTTCTACAGATCTGTTCTACGGTAAAAATATAGAATTTCACCGATGATGCCCTTATGTTGACCCTATTCTGCTTTTCACTGAAAGATAAGGCCAAATATTGGCTAGGGACTATAGGTAGACCCATTAGGACATGGGAAGAATTGCAAAAAGAATTTCTCAAGAAGTTCTATCCCATAAGGCGGACCAATACTATGAGAAGGGCCATCACAGGTTTTACCCAGACTCCCGGAGAATTAATTCATGAGTCTTGGGAGAGATTAAAAGAATTGCTTCGGAAATACCCTCATCATAGGCTATCAAAATGACAAATTGTCCAAACATTCTATGAATGGTTGTCAGAACAATTCAGACAAATGGTGGATGCCTCATGTGGAGGGGCATTTATGATGAAAAATGAGGATGAGGCTTATGATTTATTTGAAATGTTAAGTGAAAATCCACTCAATCATGCCTCTCTCTCATCTTACGAGAGGTCTATTGGACCATCTAAACCGGCCGAAATGTATGAACTGAAGGCTCGAGGAGAGCCCGAATCCATAATGGACATCAATTTGATCAATCAGAAATTAGATAAGGTAGACATTTTAGCCCAAAAGTTAAACCAACTCTTAGCCTTAAACAAACAAGAACATACCTATCCAACACCATCTAGTTCATAGGAGGGCCAATCCTCTATCCCTCATAACATTTGTGCTTTGTGCTCAAGTCAGGCCCATCAAGTGAATGAATGCCCAACTGTGGCCCAACCATTCATTCAAGAACAAGTTCAGGTCGCCCAGGGTTTCTCCAGACCCGATAATGATTCATTTTCTAACACTTATAATCCCGGTTGGAAGAATCACCCTAATTTTCCATGGAAGAATCAACAAGCTCCATTACAAATGTCTAATGCTCCCATACATCAAGTCCAAAAGCCACAGAACTCATTTCAACATCAATCCAATTTCTATGGAAATGCACAGGCTAGGGGATCACAGGCCTAATTCTCACAAGCCCAATTCCCTCAACCAGCCCACTACCAATCTTTCCAATTAGGGCAACCAACCTAATACCCTCCTCCACCCACTTACCAACCACCTCCTCAGCCCAACTTTAATGACAAATTCACATAACTCCAACAACTTATCTTGACCCAACAACAGTCTATTTCTAAGTTGGAGAGTCAAATAGGCCAATTAGCTGAGGCAACTATGAGGAGGGAAATGGGCCAACTCCCTAGTCAACCTATTGCCAATCTAAGGAATCAACCTCCAGGTTTTCCACCTCAGTCGGTCCTTTTACCTCAACCCAACCCACTATCACAACCAAAAGGACCGCAATTTGAAAATGCTAAAGCTATTTCGGCTCTTAGGAGTAGAAAGAGTTTAGAAAACCCACAGAGAGATGGGGAGGTGGCAGAAGAGCCCATTAATGGACCTCATGAGGTCGAAAGTGAGAGTGAAGCTAAGCCCAATATGGAGAAGTTGGAGGGGAATTCCAAAGGGAAAGAGAAACTAGATGAAGGCCCAAGTTCATATCAACCAAGGGTGCCCTTCCCAAATGCTTTAGCGGCCAAGCCCAATGTTAGGAAGAAATTGGCCTAGAATGAGGAGTTGATGGAATTATTCAAGCAAGTACAGATTAATATTCCACTCCTTGATGCCATTAAGCATGTGCCAGCTTATGCTAAATTCCTTAAAGAATTATGCACACCGCGAAGGGAATCTAGAATGGTACCCGAAAAGGTTAGACTTTCGAAGGATGTAAGTGCAATTGTGATGAATCATCTTCCCAAGAAGTTGAAGGACCCCGGGACACCTTTGATCTCATGTGACTTAGGTGGAGTCACATTTGATAGAGCTTTATTGGACCAAGGTGCCAGTGTGAACCTTTTATCAACAACCATTTATCAAAATTTTGATATTGGAAAACTAAAACCCACATCCATCATCTTACAATTGGCTGATAGGTCTGTGAAGACTCTACGGGGATTGATTGAGGATGTCATTGTAAAAGTCCATGATTGTTATTTTCCCATGGATTTTCTTATTCTGGATATGGAACTCATTCACACCCCAATTATCCTAGGACGTCCATTCTTAGCCACTGCCCAAGTTAATATAAATTGTGAAACTGGTATGATGGACATATCCTTTGAGGGTCAAAAAGTCAAGATTAATGTCTTCAAAGAATCTCAATATCCGGATCAATGCCACACTATGGATATCTTGGATAATTTGGTTGAAGAGAATGCAATGCTTACTCAGGACCTTTTAGAAGAAGCCAATGCTCTAAAGGATTCTCCTAAACCTTTAACATCTTGGCCCAAGGTGGAACCTTTACTTGCCTTACAATCTGAGCCCACTCTGCCATCTTTAGAAGACCTGCCTGCACTCGAACTCAAGCCTTTACCCGAGTCTCTTAAGTATGTCTTCTTGGGCCTCGACCAGACTCGTCCGGTCATCATCATGGCAAACCTCACCTCGCCGCAGGAGGCCCAACTAATTGAAGTCCTTAAAGCCCATAAGGGTGACATTGGGTGGTTGGTGGCAGATTTAAAGGGGATTAGCCCGTCCATTTGCATGCATCACATTTATATGGAAGAAAATTCCAAGCCAAGTTAGGAATTGCAAAGGCCGCTTAACCCAAATATATAAGAAGTGGTAAAGAAGGAAGTTGTGAAATGGCTTGATACGGATATCATTTACCCCATATCAGATAGTAAATGAGTTAGCCCAACTCAAGTGGTACCCAAAAAGTCCGGATTGACGGTGATTAAGAATGATCATGGGGAGGAGATACCCACTAGGATCACCATGGGATAGAGAGTGTGTTGATTACAAGAAACTCAATATCATAACTAAGAAGGACCACTTTCCACTCCCATTCATGGATTCGATCTTGAAAAAGTTATTGAGCCAGAAATTCTTTTGCTTCTTAGATGGGTACTCCGGATATAAACAAGTGGCTATTTACCTAGGAGATCAAGAAAATACCACCTTCATATGCCCTTATGGCACATTTGCCTTGAGGAGAATGTCATTTGGATTATGCAATGCACCTGTCACATTTCAATGGTGCATGATTGCGATATTCTCCAACATGGTGGGAGAGTTCCTCGAAGTTTTTATGGATGATTTTTCAATCTCCAGAGAATCTTTTGAAAATTGCCTAGAAAATCTGAAACATGTACTAACTCGTTGCATAGAAACCAACCTGATACTTAGCTGGGAGAAGAGCCATTTTAGGGTTCGAAAGGGCATTGTTCTAAGTCACATTATATCTGAAAGGGGGATGAGGTAGATAAAGCTAAGATCAATCTCATATCTAATCTTCCTCCTCCCACCTCGGTCAGATAAATCCGTTCATTTCTTGGCCATGCCGGTTTCTATCGCCGGTTCATATAAAATTTATCTCAAATCGCCCGACCTCTAACTCTTCTCCTAGCTAAGGATGTCCCATTCTACTTAGATGAACCATGCATAAAGGCATTCAATTCTTTGAAGGAAGCTTTGACCAAAGCTCCGATTCTTCAATCTCTTGATTGGTCTTTGCCTTTTAAGACCATGTGTGATGCTTCTGACTATGCTATCAGTGCGGTTTTGGGACAAGGAATCAACAAGTGTCCCGTGGTGATCTATTATGCAAGTCGCACCCTTGTAGATGCCCAAATGAATTATACCACCACGGAAAAGGAATTATTGGCTGTGATTTTTGCCCTAGAGAAATTCCGATCTTATCTTTTAGGGGCAAAAGTCATAATCTATTATGATCGCTCAGCTCTAAAATACCTTTTGACCAAGAAGGATGCAAAGCCCAGACTAATCAGACAGATCTTACTCCTTTAAGAATTTAATTTAGAAATTCGGGATAAAAAGGGCTTTGAGAACGTAGTAGCTGACCATCTATCTCGAATTCTAATTTCTGAAAGTGAACCAATGACTGATTCATTCCTTGATGAGCATCTATTGGCCATTTCTCACACCGTTGCAGCTTGGTATGCTCATATTGTCAACTACAAGGTGGCCAATCAACTTTCGGTAGGATGGACCAAAAGTGAGAAGGACCGATTTTTCTCCCAGGAGAAGTATTACTTCTAGGAAGATCCTGAACTTTTAAATTCTGTCATGATCAAATCATCCGGCGATGTGTCCCAGAGGAAGAACAACAGAGTGTACTGAATTTCTACCACAATCTTTCTTGTGGGGGCCACTTCTCGGAGAAGAAAATTGCAGTCAAGGTCCTGCAAAGTAATTTTTACTGGCCCACACTCTTTAAAGATACCCATGAGTTCAACAGAACTTGCCTTTGATGCCAGGCTATAGGAAATATGGCAAAAAAGGACATGATGCCACTCAACCCTATTCTAGTGGTTGAAGTCTTTGATGTTTGGGGGATAGACTTTATGGGACCTTTTCCACCTTCGTTTGGACATGAATATATCTTAGTGGCAGTGGATTATGTCTCTAAATGGATTGATAGTAGTAGCCATCCAGACCAATGATCATAAAGTGGTCAAGAAATTCGTTCAGAAGAATATCTTTTACGATTTGGGTGGCCCGAGGCTATCATAAGTGATGAGGACACGCATTTCACGAATTCTCAATTTTGATCTCTACTTAGAAAATATGGGATTACTCACAAGCTGGCTATTCCTTATCATCCTCAAACTAGTGGCCAAGTAGAAGTTTCTAATAGAGAAATTAAGAATATTCTGCAAAAGTCCGTTAGGCCCGATAGAAAAGATTGGTCTGAAAGATTGGATGATGCTTTGTGGGCCTATCAGACAGCTTATAAAACCCCTATTGGCATGTCTCCTTATCGCCTGACTTTTGAAAAGCTTGCCACCTTCCTGTGGAATTAGAGCATATGGTGTATTGGGCCATCAAATAAGTTAATCTAGACCTAGCCCATGCTGGTTCGCACTGAACCTTTCAACTGAGTGAGTTGGAAGAATTCTGCAATGAAGCCTATGAGAACTCCAAGATCTATAAAGCTAAAACCAAAGCCTTTCATGATAAACACATTGTGGGAAAATCTTTCCATCCAAATCAAAAGGTTTGGTTATTTAACTCTAGGTTGCGCTTATTCTCAGGAAAACTGAAATAACGATGGGTTGGGCCATTCCTGGTCATCAAAGCCTTTGACCATAGAGCTGTTAAAATCATGGATCCAAAGACTGGATACACATTCACCGTTAATGGTCAACAGTTGAAACCATTTGTTTAAAATTTTCAAAATAGTCCACCAAAATCCATAGTGCTAAGTGATCCACAATGATTGTACTTCCGTCTGGCTGAAGACGTTAAACTTAACGCTTGTCTAGAGGCAACCCAACATTTTAGATCAACTTCTGCTTTTCTTTTTATTTTCAGGTTTTTCTGCAGCAGTCGGCTTTGGTAAAGTTGCACCTTTATGGCCACAGGTTGTCTCTATGCTTCTAAGTGTTCTTATGGCTAGCAAGTATTCATATTTCTTATGCCATTGAGGACAATGTCAATCAAGTTAGGGGGGGGGGTAATTAATATGCATTTTTTTGTAAAAATCTTTTGAAGAAAATTGATATTTTTCACTGAAAAAATGGTCAATTTTTTTGATTATTTTTTTTTAAAAAAAAACCCACATGATTTTCACACACACACAACAACTTAGAATGAGTGAAAGATCTTGAAAATATAAAATTGTTGGAATTAACCTTAAGGATAGGACTACCTATTCCAATTTTTTTCTTTTGCATTGAATGAAAGGAACGTTAGGATTCGTAATAGGGGACCGACCAACTCAGCACTCTAAAGAGGCAGTCATTTAAAAAAGGGTCAGTTGTAAACATTAAATGTCAAATAAGATGTCAAAAATAACTAAAGGAAGGTAGGTGACAAAAAATACGCACCTCCTCTCAGGCAGATTAAAGAGAGTAGTAAAAAGTACGCACTATCAAAGGCAAAAACGTAACTAAATGAAAAAACAGCACTAAATACAAAGTCCCTTATACTAAAAATACGACCAAGTCGTGAAAAGTGTTAAGTCGGAGCGGGAGCTGAAAAACGATCCTCTCGGACTGATCTGGAAATCTCTTTTCTCTTCTCTCCCCCAAGTAGTTTATCTAAAGGGTTAATAAAGGCAAGGATATAATGGAAAGGGCATAAACAAGTTCTAAACATGCCAACTTACATGCACGATCACCTGTCGCGAACTAAAGTATAATCGGAAATGAGAACTTTAACTTAACCAATCAACTACCATTTAATTGACTGTGATAGATAACTATAAATGAAGCATGATAGTTCGTTGGTGTCCCTACTTTTCTTCTATTTACATTACTTAGAGACTAACAATTAGTAAGTTGGGGGGTGTGATAAGTCGTTATCTTTATCATTAAAATGGGCAAATGCATGCATCATACTCATATTTTTATGTGTAAATTAGTATGAAATGATAGATAATTTTGTATCGATCCCAACGGTACCAATTTCGTAAAATTTCGAGTTAAAAACATCCTCATTTCAAGTGAATAATGGAGTATAATGCATTTGCGATTTTTCGGCAGATTCGAGATGATAAATATATTTATTTTTGTATAAGTGTAATATTATTCACGATAAAACTCTAATTTACATTTATTTTTGTGCAAACAAGACATGAAGAAGATCTGGCATGGTTGGTTAAGTTCCTAAAGATTTGTGGAAGGTATAGTGTTCGGATCTTGGCAAAAATAATTTCATTTTGACAAAAAAATTAAAGCAAAGGTAAAATGGATATTTATTACCTAAAAAGAGTTGTCCTATTTCTTACCCAATAAAAAGACAAGAAGAGCAACCGCCACCTCTTCCTTATTTTGGGGGTTAGCTGGCTTTTTCCACTCTTCACCTTTTTTCCTTCTCTCTCATACGAGACCCATCTTTTTCTCTCCTATTGCACTCTCTCCCCATCTCTCAACTTTTTTACTGTTCTCTCTATCTATCTCCTCTTTCTTCTCTACTCTCACGCCCTGTCAACATACGAGGAAGAGGCTGGGAGTACGTGTCTGCACCAAAGAGCACCCAGCAAGCGTGCATCGTCGCTCGAGCCTGTGAGCTGCTCGTCTCACCCTATGCATCCCTGCCAACCGTAAGGCTCTGCGGAGTTTCCCGCCTCCCAGGGTCGCAGGCCCACTGTGCCACTGGCAGACGATGGGCTCAAGCTTCCCTCAGGTGCCTCTGCTAGCACCTCAGTTGTTGTTTTTGGCCGAACGCCTGTTCTAATATTTTTAGAGTTTAAAAGTTCTAATTTCTATTATGTTGTTTTTTTCAATTGATCTAATTATCAGTTAATTGAGCACGAATAGCTTAGGTATTTTTATTTTTTAGTATTAAAGATTCACATGTTAGCCTCAATTTGATTGTTTACCCGAATGCAATGAACAGTAAAGTACTATTCATCCCCAACTTTCAAAATTTTATTCTCCTAATTTGAAATTCTTTTGTCCAAATTAATTGAAATTTATTAGTTGTTTTGATTTTCATTTTTATTTAAAAATATCAAAAAAATAAAATAAAGAAAAAAAATGATGAATAGTAACAAGGGGGGTATGTAGCAGGTTTTAGTTAGTTTGGGGCGTGATACTATACGTAACAGAGGGTGGCATCTCCATGCTCTTTTGTCCATACCTTTTAACTCCATCATTTGCATTTATATCCTTATTTGATCAAACTATCTTAGTTAGTGTAAGTTTGTTAATTCCATAAGTTTTCTACTTTGTTTCGTTTAATCAAAATCTAAAGTTTTCAAAATTTGTAAATTTAATTCACTATAAATTCGATTTGGACTCATCATTGCTATTGTTAAAATTATTTTACATAAGCCGATTAAAATATGATTCTCAGTTGTGATTTTTAACGACATAATCATTGGCTATCATATATCTATAAGAGGACAGTATAGACAGGAGTGACATTGATGATCCAATGATATTTTCACGAGCCATGAAAGGTGAAATCCGTCTATTGGTTTGAGGCCATGAAGGTAGAGATTAATTTAATGGCTAAAAATCAAGTATGGGATCTTGTTGACTTGTTAAAGGAATCCAAACTTGTTGGATACAAATAAATATTCAAAATTAAAGTAGACTCTAAAAGTAAATTGAGTGATATAAAGTTAGATTATCAGGAAAACATTATTAAGATTGTAATTCAACCTAGGGTTTTCTCTCTCTAAGATTGTAGAGAGAGAAGTTCTGGGATTTTCCCTCTTGCCCGCCGCCGGCCATGGCCGGCCTTGAGGGGGCGGCCAACCCCCTCCCCGCTGCACAACCCCCTCCACCTCCTGACCAGCCACCGCCCTGCTGTTCTTCGCCTCCTCTGGCTTTTATGCAAGCATATGAGCCTCAGCCTCTCGCGGGAGACTCCTCCATGCAGACTGCGTTCAAGCCTCCTACTATACCGGCGTGGATAAACCAGCCTGGTTCGAAGTCCTTCGTCCAGATCTTGAAGGAGACCAAGATATTTCCCTCGGTGGGTATCCAGGTTCACCCACCTGCTTTCACAGATCTGGGGGAACCGGCAGTCTTCTTTTCTCCTGAAGAAATCGCAGCTACTCTCGTCCCCTTCCGGTTTGCTCTTGTGGGGAAAACTCCATATGGCCGACCTCCGTTTCAGGAAATCAAGGAGGTTCTCTCACAAAGGCTTAATCTTCAACAAGAGTTCGTTATCAGCGTCTTGGACAACAGGCATCTTCTGATACGTTGCACGGTTGAGGATGACTACTTGAGGATCCAACTTCGTGAACAACTCTTCATCAAGGGATGTCTTTTCGATTTCTAAAGTGGACTGCCGATTTTGGGTGCAGAACGGAACTAAGTGTAGTCCCTGTGTGGATCGAATTTCCTGCGTTGAAGCCTCACCTTTTCCATGAAGCGTGTGTTAGGTCTATCGCTGGCAACGTGGGGCGCGTCCTTCAAATAGCTCTGCGCACCGCACAGATCACCAACGCTTCATCCGCGCGTGCCTGCTTCGAACTGTACATTCTCAAGCCCAAGCCTCCAAGAGTCTGGATCGGCATGGGGCATACAGGCTATTATCAGGAGATTAGGTACCCTTCTATACCCTACTATTGCACTGTTTGCCGGCTTTTAGGGCACCAAGCTTCTGAGTGTCGTCGTGCACCCAAGAAGGGAGGTCCCCAGGACCCCACGCACAAGTCTGGCGACTCCAATCCTCCTACCAACTCTCACCCGGATAGTTCTGTGGCCACGCCAATGACAGTTTCGATGCTATGCCCTCCTGCGCCGCTGGCCAAAGATGCCTCGGAGAAACTCAAGAAGGTCATGACTGGCCAGGGAAGATCTAACCTTAGATGGGTCTGCAAGGAACCTCAGATCGTTTCTACTGCCAACGCCTTCGAGGTCCTTCATTTATCCTCTGAAGTCCCTGATAATTTGCGATCCGAGGATGTGTTGAATTCGCAGGATGCACATGTTGATATTACGCTGAAGGAGGCCATGAACACCCCACAAGATGCGCAGGAGATGCCACCCTCGGACTTGCATGGATAGGTGATGTCGCAGACTGGTACCCTGGTTCATAATACCCGGGCACCTGCTCCTCCTCGTACAATAATTCCTGATGCTCCCGCTGAAGACATTCAGAATTCAGTGTGTTTAAATCGTCCGGCCAGGGATGCCCATGCACCAAGTAAGGCTCTGCCACGTCCATCTCCAATCTCAAAGACTGCAGGTATGACGCCGGGTGTCGGCTAGCTAACGACCACGAGCACCGCTGTGGTTTTACTGGCCTCCTCCCCCATGCATATTCCCAGATTCGTGGCGCCAGAACCTTGCCATGCGGCAGCCCACGATCACTCTTTTCATGCCTCTAATACCAAGCCGATGTCAGTTTATGCCCCTCTTCACAAAGCCACCACCGAGGACACGCCAGTCCTGCAGCCTGGACCTTCGTCTACTTCCGTTGCTGCCACTATTTCCGAGTCTGACTTGGACAAAAGGCATGATGCATGATATGAACCCTCAGGTCAGGCCCAAAACAGATGCTGCTTATCATCCCTCTGGTCCGTCTATTGAAGACTCTGCGGCTGCCCCATCTGTTGAACCTGCACCAGCCTTATCCTCTATACCTGATCCTCCCACCATTCAACAACAAGACAATGGCCGCACTATTACTGTTACTAACATGCAGGGATTCCCCTTGTAGTCGACTTGCGTGTTGATTCAGGGTCAGTTCTTGAGAGCCCGCCACCTACTATACTTGGACAGGATATTGGTGCTGGGGGGCAAAATCTTCATATCCAAGTGCATGCGGCTTCAAGCCCCCAGCACCAAGTCGTTGGTGAGCACTTATCACGCCCATCGTCATAATGCTTGTATGTCATCTCCTATTCCTGATTATAATTCGATTGTTGCATTTATGGGGGACCGAGATCTGGATTTAATTTCTCGAGCTGCTGCTGAAGAGAATAAAGTTGCTATGCGCATGGAAGTCCCAACGTCTTTCTGTGAAACAGTTCCTCAGGAGGCTATGGAGGACATGATTGCTCAAACGAAGCCTATTCAAGTCCAAACGTCTTTTAGCGTAGAGAATCAGGTGATATCTACACTTTTCCCACCTCTTGAGTAGGATAATCATCATGAAATGGGTCATACCTGTGATTTGGATGCACTTAGTTTAGAAAATCCATCTCAGACTAAGGAAAATTAGCAATTACTTGAAATCCACAAATTCAAAAAATCCTTCTCTTCTACTGTTGATGCTCATGCTAAAATTAATATGGATGTGCAGGCTGGGTCTAGTTCTCCTGGCTTGGTTTAGCGTAAGAGCACAAGGCCCACTAGGTCTCAAAAGAGCAAAACCAAATTTAATGATTAAGTCTCTAGTTTGGAATACTAGAGGAGTTGGTAACTCCTCTTCTCTTCGCAGGCTGATATCTATTTGCAAGTCTAATAGGATTGAAATTGTTGTTATTCTTGAGCCTATGATCAATATGTCCTCCATGCAGCATATTTCTATGCAGTTAGGTCTTCATAATCACATTGCTTTTAATATGGATAATGCTAAAATTTGGGTCTTCTGGCATTCTTCTATAGATATAGATATCATGCACATCGATGATAATTATATTACTCTTCGAGTGAAATATGTGAGGGAACACATGATTACGTTCGTTTATGCCAGTTGTCATCTGCAAGACATAATTATTACTTGGGATGATATTGCTTCTTTCTCTTCGGCTGTTAATCTCCCTTGGATGGTGATTGGAGACTTCAATTCAATTTTGTATTCTCATGAAAAACTTGGTGGCAATGCTCCTCTTCCTACTTCTGTCCATGCTTTCCATTCGTTTATGCAGGACTGTGGCCTTGCTGATCTTGGGTTCAATGGTTCAAGCTACACTTGGCGTAATGGACAACAAGGGCTTGGTTGTATCAGAGCTAGACTGGAAAGAGGATTGGCCAATAGTTTGTGGTTTGATGCTTTCTCTACTTCTATTTCTCATTTGTACCATAATTGTTTTGATCACAATCATCTCCTAGTTGAGTACAATTATAGCAATGTCTCTCGTTATGGTCACTTTAAATTCTTGAAAGTCTGGACTAGGCATAAGAATTTTACTCAAGTGGTGAAAGAATGTTGGATTTGGCTTCTGCATGCCTCTCTTTTATACAAGCTCAGTGCCAAGCTCAAAAGACTGAGAGCTACTCTTAAGCAGTGAAATAAGGATAGTTTTGGGAATATTTTTTATGCTATTATGCAGGCTGAAAATAATATTGTATACATGCAAGATATAGTTGATAATTCTCCATCTGACGATGCTATGAATGACCTTATTGCTGCAAAAAAGCATCTTGATGAATCTCTTCTCAGACAGGAAAGCTTTTGGAGACAAAAATTGCACTTTAGGTGGCTTAAAGAGGGAGACTCCCTAGCTGATGATAATGGTAACCAGGTTACTGACCATAATGTTCTGCTATCTATGGCTATTGATTATTACAAAGAGCTATTCACTTCACAACCATCTTCTATGAATAACAGTTGTTTGCTTAAGTACATCCCAAATATTGTCACTGACCAGGATAATACTAATTTGATGGCTATCCCAAATTTAGATGAGGTTAAGGAGTCTGTGTTTTCTCTATGTGCTGATAGTGCATCAGTACCTGATGGTTTCTCAAGTGAATTTTTTACTCATTGTTGGGATATTATTGCTGATGACATTCTTGCTACGATTATTGAATTCTATAAATGAGGTACTTTGCCTAAATCATATACGTCTACACATCTGGTGTTAATCCCTAAGTGTGACAGTCCTGCTACTCTCAAGGACTTCAGGCCCATTAGTCTTTGTAATTTTATTTACAATATTCTATCTCTCATTGTATGTAAGATTCTATCTCTCATTTTGCATAGACTAATCTCTCCCTTCCAAGGTGCTTTTGTAAAAAGAAGGGATATCAGTGATAATATTTACTTGGCTCAAGAAATAGTACACAATATTTCTAAAAGAACCGGAGGTCACAATGTTATTCTCAAGCTGGATATGATGAAGGCATATGATAGACTCGAATGGAGTTACTTGTTCGATGTGCTTTCTAAATTTGATTTTTCTAATTCCTGGATTAGTTTGATAAAGAATATGTTCACTCATTGCTGGTTCTCTGTGATTTTTAATGGTCAGCTTGGAGGATATTTCAGTTCTACTAGAGGGCTCAGGCAGGGAGATCCATTAGCCCCCAATCTATTTATTTTGGCTGAAGAAGCTTTCAGCAGAGGTCTTCAAAGCTTATTCTTCAGAGGCCTGATTACTCCCTTCTCCACTTTTAGGGATGGTCCTATTATATCACATTTGTTATTTGCTGATGATACTGTTATATTTACCAATGGCTCTCAGGCTTCTCTTCGCAGACTATTTGCCTTCATTTCTATTTTTGAGAATTGTTCTGGTCAGCAGGTTAATAAAGAAAAGAGTTCTTTTATGTGGCTCCGTCCACCAGCACCCAAACGATCAATCAAATTATTGCAGTCACTCATATGCCTCATAAAGTTTTTCCTATTATTTATCTGGGGGCTCCTCTATATAAGGGAATTGCAAAAGTATCTTACTTCCAACAAATCCTTGACAAAGTGAGAAAGAAACTTCCTAATTGGAAAACTAAGCTCTTATCTCCGGGAGGTAGATTAATTCTGATTAAACATGTTTTATCTTCAATTGTCATACATACCCTTGTTGTCCTATCTCCCCCTATATGTATTTTTGATGCCTTGGATAAAGTCTTTGCTGCCTTCTTTTGGGGATCTTCTAGTGTGGGTCAAAGAAAACACTGGATTACTTAGAATCATATGGCCAGGCCTGTTGCTGAAGGTGGGATTATAGTTAGATCTCTTTCTGATCTTAGTACAGCCTTGAAGGTGAAGCTTTGTTGGAAGGTTTATACTCATAAAAGGTGTATGGAGTGATTATATTCATAACACCTACTTGCAGGGTCATCATATTTCTTATTGTCCTTTTACAGGCTCTCCACACTGGAAGATGACTCTTCGACACAGATAATGGGTTTTAGACCACACTTGTTAGCAGGTTGGGTTTGGTAACCTCTCTTTTTGGCATGATAATTGGACTGGACATGGTTCTCTCAGGGATCCTGTTTCTTCTGATCAATGGTATTATATAGTGCATTCTCATAATTGGATTGGCCAAGACTTCAGTATTCACAGACAGGATTATTCGCAGTTGCTTCCAATGGATATTCTCATTGTTATTAGTGGTCATGCTAACTGCTTATCTCACACTCATGGTCCTGATAGACCAATATGGCAGCTAAACACTCACGGTTACTTTACTACTAAATCTGCTTGGAATATTATCAGACATGCCAGGCATGAGCGTTCTATCACCAAATGGATTTGACATTCTCTTTTACTTGCTAGTAATGATCTTGATTTATTGCACGAAACAAAGGCTTTTATTTTTAAGAAGTTTAAGATAAAAGACATGGATGATGCCTACTATGTTTTGGTCATTAAGATCACTAGTCAGGCACTCTTGGTCTTTCTTAGAAAGTTTTCATCTCAAAAGTCTTGGAAATGTTTAATATGCAGTCTTGCGCACACGATAAAATACTCATTGTGAAAGGTGATATATTCAGTGAATTGCAGTGTCCTAGAAATGACTTACAAAGGAAACAGATAGAGCCTATTCCGTATGCTTCAGCCGTTGGGAGTTTGACGTACCTTTAGACTTGTACACATCCAGATATTACTTTTACCGTGTGTATACTCAACAGGTACCAAAGCAACCCAAACATAGATCACTGGAAGGCTACCAAGAAAGTCATGCACTATCTCAAAGGCATAATAGTTTACATGCTCACATATAGGAGGTCAGATCAACTGGAGGTCATTACATATTATGTTGCTGATTTTGGCGTCTGTCTTGACACGAGGAAGTCTACTATAGGCTACATCTTCCTCTTGACAGGAGGAGCTATCACCTGGTGTAGTGAGAAGCAGAGTATTACAGTGGCTTCCATCGTCGCAATTGAGTTTATTACTTATTTTGAGGCTAGTAGACAGGTCATTCAGTTGCGGAATTTGCACACAGGTCTACCGTTTACTGATTTTGTCTCTAGACTTATTAGAATTTACTGTGCCAATTTCACTGTGGTCTTATTCTGCAAGAACAATAAGGTGTCCAAAGGTGGTAGAGCTTTGGATATTAAGTATTTTAGTCTTAGAGACAGAGTAAAGAATCATGAGGTATCTGTATAATATATTGGGATAAATCTTATGGTTGTTGACTTACTCACTAAGGGACTATCTGCTAGCACTTTCTGTAGTCATATGATCTAGATTGGTCTTGTCTCTCAATTTGTTGTGACATTTTCAGTGTGACACATATAATTATTTGTAATCACATTTATATTATAATTCTGCTATTATTTTTTGCCTATTCCATTTATTGTATATCCATGTTAGTTGTGGATTATAGCTAGCAGATCGTATGCGTAAGTGGTGACTAATAGATAAACATATTTGGTGTTCAATTATAGTAAATTGATGGTATTGTGATACATGGAAGGAGGTGTAATTGAATACATTTGCTGCCATGACTCCTCCCATTTGATTTTGTTATTCTTGAATTCTTTAGATTCCGTTACTGGAATCGTGTGTAGTTTTATTTTTTATCATGTGCACGCATACCGTATTTCTCTCTTCAGATGTATGCCCATGACATCAAATCTTCAACAGCTTTTTTAAAACTATATATGTCCATACTATATGTATGTTTTCAAAGGAAGATTTGATGTTGTTGTGACAAGTTGGACCAAGTGGGAGAATGTTGGATTTTCACCTAATATTGTGGTCCACTTGTGGTGATTGGACTACAGAAACACACCATAAGGTCCAATTAGTGAAATACAGTTATTGGGCTTAACTCATTAGGAGCCCATTAGAATCCTATTATGAGTGAGATCCATTTTAGAATAAATTGGGACTGGTCCTTCCTCTCTATGTAAGAAGCATATGACTCCTCATGATGTCATATGCATCAAGAGAGATAGAGAGAGGAAACCAGAGAGAGTTCGTGTCCGAATTATACGTTTCTCCACGTTCGGTATTCGCCAAAGAGGGATCATCTTCTTCGTCGTCCTCTTCTATCCACGTCAAAGAGGGATGGCTTCCGCTACAGGTATTTTATACATCCATAACAAATTATTCATATAACCTTGCCATGTCCCTCAAAATTAAAGTCCCTTCCACTTCACAAACTCGATAGAACGATGGCACAAGGCTCACTCCATAGCAATGCCTCTTTCAAGACAAGACGGATGGAAAGCCTCCCTCTAAGATAGAAGAGTGGCCACGAGCACTAGTCACACCATTCATGCAAGGATGCCATCTTAACAATTGAGCCGTCCAAGGAGTGTTGCATTAAGTTGACGGATATTATTATCCCTTGCATCAAAAATCAGTGGTTGCAATCAGAAAATCCAAAAGTAAGATAATAAATTTGACAAAGCTATAAATATCTAGATGGTTTAGAGCTAGTTAAATAAGCACATTGAATATATGTAAGATAATAACAAAATGACATACATTTTAACTAAACAAGGAGAGAATTACTAAGAATAAATAAAATTCACGATAGATGTCATCATATGATCCTCCACACAAATATTAAGAATGTCATCCATGTTGAATAATTGATTAAAATAAATAAATAATATTAAAAATTAACAAGGTCATCAAAAGGCGCGGCCAAATGTTGTATTTAGATAAACACCCAACTGATCAGGTGTAGATTCGAATCTGATCTGAAAGTGATCCAAATCTATTGACAGCACTACGATTGTATCCTCATAAGTGTCTCTTCCTCTTCCACAGACTGGATAGAACAATGCATGCCCACAAGGGTTAATATATAGTGACGCATGTCACGAGCCAATTACGGCGGATAGAAAGCCTACCTCATGGATAGAATAGCGACCACAGGGCTCAACAGTGATACAGTTTGGCAACCCAAACTGGATAGATATTAGCCCCTTCCCAAACTCGTGGCTCCTTATGGATATAGTGGCATTTAATGTACTGTGCGTGTGTGTGTGAGAGAGAGTCTGAGAGAGAGAGAGAGAGAGAACGGGTCTATAAATATAGCAGGAGTTCTTCCCCTTCCCTATCCCAAAACCCCACACTACCACTCTCCATCCTATAAAGCAAATAGGACTAGGAAAATGAGGTGCTTATACTTCCTTCCATGCGCTGTCATTCTCGTCATTCTGCTGCAAGCCGACATGCAGGCATCGGCAACGCTGGACTCTGTGGCCTGCCCGTTGCCCATTAATGCTCAGGAAAACCCATGCAAGGATGCCTTTGTAACAGGGCTCCCGTCCCAGGCTTGCTGCACGTTTATGAAGCAGCAAACGCCCTGCTGGTGTCGTGAGCCACATACTGTGCCCTTGCCCGAGCGCTTGCGCAAGATCTTCACCGCCTGCCACATTACCATCCCTTGTAATTGATTTGTATGCATGGTTAAGTTTAACCTGCTGTGTACGCATGTATGTTTGCATGAATAAATGGAAGGGCCTCCCATCTGCTGCTTGTGGTGTGGGAGCTCCCTACCGAGTTCTTATCTATCCTTGTTTTTTATCTACTTTGCGTTTGATGGGGTGCACGCGGGTGCGGATTAGAGTACGTACCACAGTGCAGAAATGGAGGAAGTTTTCGTAATCGTCAAAAATCCATGGATGCCACGTGGGCCGATCGGTGGTATTTGGCATGAAGCATTTTTTAGCTCCTTCCAAACCAGCTTTCAATCCTAAACCTGAATTATCAGATCTGGAACATTCTTAGATATCACCGCCTAGGATGAATTGTATGTAGGGATGAATCTCTCCAAACTTTAAGCTTTCATATGGGTTCTCCCCATCAAGGAAAATGGACGTGTATCTCCAAACTTTAATCTTAGATATCACATGAGCGCCATGCGTGACAGCCGTGGGCTAACAAGGTCCCCATGGTAAGCGTGTGGCAGATCGATCCTCATGATGTGAAACGCCATGTTACATGTTAGGTAGAGGGTGTAAGATATGATCGGCATGTGGCCTTTTAGTTCTGTCCCCTGTGGTGATGGTGTGATCTCATGAGGACTTATGGCTATCGGAAAGGCATGGCTTCTAGGTATTCCCCACCACTTCTCGTTATGATCCGTGCACGGGCTACTAATTATGAAGGTATCCCAATGACACGGCGAGGACCTTTCTTTTTGTGGCATTGCCTACTCTGTGGACCATCGTGGACTGCTGGGCCTTCATATATTCGGCCTTCTTTGGGCTCCTTTTGGCCTTCGGACTATAGTGCGTGCGGTTTAACAGCATGCATCATTTGTGACCTCATCCTCATATTTGAAGAAAAAAAACATAAAACTTTAAATATCCATCCTTCGGATTTTTTCATCCCTTAGGACTTTATGTTGACCGGCTAATCATGTTCAATATTGGAATCAATCTCGATACCAAAAAGTCAAGAAAAAATAGTCACAAAATAGAAAATTCGTTAGATTAGCCTCCAGAGTTGTTTTCATTCTTTGTGGTTTTAATATTCATCGCTAATTTATGCCTAAAAGCTAAGAAAACTATAACCTAGATGGTCGCCTTCAAATCCCCCCTTCCGATATTTGAAAAACTAAAAATTATCAAAAAAATAAAAAATTTAAGTTACCCCCAATAATTGAATTGCTTGGTTCCTACAAGGATCAAGGAGTCGTAGTTACGGGGCCCTTTGTTCGTCCCCAAATAAAACCTTTGATGCTTAAGTCAGAAAACATGTGACAACTTAACGATGCTAGAAGTGGAATGAAAATGGCTTTTAGTCAGATAATTGTACTTAGCCCGCACAGTCAGAGAGTTCAACTTTTATATGGGTTCTTCCCGTCGGGCAAATCGACACATATTCCCCTCGCTTGAACTGGGAGTAACATGTGTTGTTAGACCGAGATGACCATCAACTCCACAAGGATAGGAGTTTATCCTTATCTCTGTTGCAGAGAGATAACTACAGGAGACTTGGTCTCCCACGTTTCCTAAAAATAGGAGGCGGTTACCATGGGAGCGGAGATGGCTAACGAAGGATGATGCCTCTATTAATAGGAGGGTTCCCTGCCCTTCAAGAACACATGCAACAAGTGTGAGAAACAGAGAGATTATCCTTGAAGATCTCTTTGGTTAGCCATCGGAGCTCCCCCCAATCCTTCTCCGTTTTTCTCCTTCACGTGTTGCCTTTAAGGCGTCATATGAGCACCATGCATGATGGCTACACGCTAATAAGGTCCTGTCTACTAGTAAATGGAGCCAAATCACCTTTTTAAGCGATGTATTCTACATGGTGAGCGTGTACCAGATCCTCATAATGGCGCAACACCATGTCAAATAAAGGGTCCCTTGGTGACGGTAGTCCCTACGTTTGGTTGCCTAAGATGTGACTAGCATGTGGCCTTTCTAGTCCTATCATGTGGGGAGAGGATGTACTAATCTCCTATGGACTTTCGCTATTAGAAAGCATGGCTTCCCTAGTGGATCTAGGATGTATTTCAGACCTTTTCTTGTTATGCCAAGTGCTTGGTTCATCATTGAAGGTAACTCGTTGACACAACATTAGATCTTTTCTCTAGGACCTTTCTTTGTGTGGCCTTGCTCAATCCATGGACCATTACATGCCTTCATATGTTGGGCTATATTTGAGCTCCTTTTGGGCCTTCTCGCTTATATATATATATATATATATATATATATATATATATATATATCAAGAGAAAGATAGAGAGAGATAGAGGATACATTTCCTGTTGCAAGGGAACAGGAAACTTCATGTTATAGGACTATTTGGTAGAAAAAGGCGACACATCCCTTCTACACCTCTCTTTTCTCCCATCTCTACTTTTGCCTTAACTGCAGAAATTCCAATAGAGATGGGGATAGAAAGGAGAAGGTTCAACATGTGTAGGTGCAATAGGATGTCAGGCCAGTTGGAACAAACGTAGGTGTGCAGAAGCATTCGTTGTCATCATCCGAGGGCGGAGGGAGATACTTGAAGCTACTATGCATGTTGGGGAAGGAAGGGAGGGGGGAGGAGAGATACTCATCATGTGCACATGTTCTTAGTGTCATTGATGGGAATAGAAGACTAGTAATAGGATGAATTACTGCATAAAGGAGGCGAAGTTGTCAAATATCTGCATGATGAAGTGTTTCCAAGGATTTTCCAATTTGGTGTGCTTATCTAACTTCGTCAAAATAACTGTATTTTTAGATTCGACTCAAACCCATTGCCCAATGAAGATGAGAATATCATTTACATCTCCCGTAGGATAACTTACGTGATTAATTGTAAGAATCCTAAGTTGATATCTGCATGACAAGAATATACTGTTAATCTTCAATTTCAATTGTCTCATTGCAGAGTAATATGACAGTTCTTCACTGGCGGTAGTGTTCAAGATTCGAAAGCTCGCTTCTGATATTTGGCTGAATTTAGTTGATTACTTGTTTTATATCATTTTTATGTCAGGAAGTTAGCGATGTTAGTAAGGTTAGTTCATGCAAGCATGCAAAGCATAAAGGATTTGAGGAAAGGGTAAATGCGGGAAAATATGCTCATTCCCATTGGTAGGCTTGGAACCTGTTAGATATCTATGTCCATCAAGTCAAGCCCATAACTATTATGTATAGTCTTATTCTTTTTAATAATAATATTTACTTCATATTCATTATATGTAATTCGACTGTACCGTTTCATAATGATGTCCGTAAATATGTGCAATAGAGATGAAATTATGATGAGTTCACAATAATGAGATTAATCTTGTATAAAAATATATTATTAATTATTTCTAGTCGGAAGATATTTGAGAAAGACATCAAATATCTAATAAGACAATACGGGTTACTTCTACTTATAAGATGAGGGTGATTGATCTCATAGTCACTAGTGTAGAGACACTAAAGGGAATCAGTAAGTGCTCCTTAGATAATGAGTTCACTAAACTAATTTGACATGAATCACTAAACAGTCATTTACCTAACTATCAACAAGTGGATTCATCATCACAGTGGTGCGGTTGGTCCTTAGACTTAAGATACTAAAGACATCTTGTTGATAGACTTCTATGTTTTAACCATAACTTAAAGATTATTGACCATGGGATCTTAATTAATTAAGTGATTAGATCCAACAGAATATCTTCGAAAATAATTGTGTGGTCAATATAGGATCATTTGCTCTTAGTAATTGGAGAGATAATGTTCTACGAAGTGATGTCCAGGAGTTCCTGATCAACATAGGACAACATGTTAGGAAAGATATCTTCTGATTATGCTTTTAGGCATCTGATCCACATAAGTGAATGAGTTAGGGTTTGACAGTCAACTATATTAAGTTCACTTGATAGCATTGTACGTAGAAAGTATTCTAGCCGCGTAGTATTTGATGACAGAAAGGTCCCTTGAGTGGGTTGTTAAACCCCAATGCCTTCCAGGATCATGTAGTATTGTTTGGTACCCAACTTAATCGAAAGCTTGATTGAGTATCATGTGATGATAAATCGATTAAGTATTTATCTAATATGAGTTATTAAATGAATTATCATAAGTCAATAAAAGGTTATTAAGCTTATTGGACTCGAAATTAGACTAGCACTTGGGCCTCGAGGGTTACGTGCACAAGGTTTTCAGTCGATGGATATTAAGTGATTGGCAATTTTTATTAGTTTAGAGACTTACATGAAAAGTCATGTTAAACTAGTATAAATTGTAACATTCCAAAGTCTATGTTCAGTCATATCCGACTTTCGGCGAAATTCAGAGATGATACATATACGGAACATAGCATATACATTACCGAAATAAGAGAATAAGAGTCAACAAGGCAAAACAAATAACCATCCATCACACATTCTGAGTAATAATAAGCCAACACAATCTACAAAAGTCTCATAATAAGCAACTATCTCAAAATAACATAATCAAACACTCATAATAGGTCAATCTACTGAAATGAAAAGACTCATAAATTCACAACTAGCGTCGAATCCAAAAAGCTCTAAGCACACCTACTTCTTGTGATCAGAATCAAAGTCCAACTTTTTGGTCATCTCTCATGAAAAATTATCCAACAAACTCACTGACAAGACTCAGTAGGCATCATCCCCTTTACATGCTAAACATATAATAATTGAAATTTATATGGTAATTAAATCATATCATGAACAATTTCACAATACTATATATAAATCAAATAAGAGATTGATAGAAAACATGATCTCACATATAACTCATATCAAATCGGATGTATTTTCTAATACTCTGAAACAAACATGTTAATTCATAATGCTTATCATATATATCAAACTCTCTTACTTTACTTAAAAATAAACTAGTAACATATAATCAAGTTACCTATCTTAAAATTTAGATTTCTAAAAATTTCACATCATAAAATAGATTTATAATGTGTTAAACGAAATTCAAAAGAATCACATATATGCCAAATTATCATAGTTTCATATCTTAGTCGGACAAACATCCTAACCACAATATAAGAGGCCATATATGTACATATACCAGATACTTAGGCAATAATACCAAGTTTTGGCTACGGCGAAATCGGAGATCACACATATCCTACCATTCACCATACTAAAGTAGGTTTCATAGATTTTACCTATTGCTCTTAGATCATATAATCCCCTTAAGATGGCAATGTCTATAATCACACATTTTTAAATTAATTGCAAATAAATTAGAGAAATTTAAGTTCAATTATTTGCTGAAAATTTAAACATTCATATAGATAATAGTATAATTTGTCAAAAATAGTAAATAAATTTTAAATAAAAAGAGACATATATAAAGCATCACATATTTTTGCTGCAAGTTTTTTTATAAAAATAGATTCCAACAAGTTAAAAAAAATGACCTCTAAAGTATTTTAAGAACTTTATAATATTTTTAAAATTGTTTTCATATTTTTCTAACATAAAACATTATTTTTTAAAAACTTAAACATGTTATTTACTGAAATAAATATCAAATATATTAAACAAATGATAAAATTTGGAAGACAGGTTAGAAATATCATATGGGCTATGTTTACAAAGTTTTATAATTTTTGGAACCCATTTGACTCACATTCGAACTCAAAGTCAATTTTCGATTTTAAGTCACACAGTCTGTAGTTCGACATATCTGAATTTAATATCAAAATAAATACTAAATAAATTTGAAATATTTTCAAAATTTATAAGCATAAACTAAACATGTTGGCGAACAAATGTTCAAATTCGAAAGCATTTAAATAAAAAATGAATGAGTTATAAACTTCTGAATATAAGATAGGAAAAGCTGGGCAGACATATTACTATCGGATTGCATAGGTTGGAAAAATAATTACAGAATAAATACTAAATAAATAAATAAATATAAATTTTTTTTATTAGAAACTAAATAGCTAGAAGACCTTATAGTCACAATTTCAAGTCATTCTGATGCCATACGAGGGAGAACCAATCTGTGAAACATGAGACAAAAACTTAGATCAGACGGCCAGACTACTTGCCTTCTGATCGAACACACGGCCACCTAGCTGACCACCTGATGGTCGTACAGCCAGCTATGTGACCATCTATTGGAGCTAGCCGTCTGATGCATCAAACGGCCATCAAGGTGGTGGCCGTCTGATGCTAATAGCCACTATAATGGCCATTGGGCCGCCAAACGCACAGGAGCATACCGAAACTTGGATTTTATAGGGTTTTGAAATTTTATTCAAGCAAAAAAGTTTCAAATTAAGATAAAAATATTCTTATATGAATTTAGACTTTGAAATCATCAAAATACTTAGATTTTTCTAGAGGTACAAATTAAACCATATGAGAGTGTAATCATCACCTACCACTTATACTAGAACCCCTAAATCTGAAATCTGCCAAGAGATATCGACTCCTAGCGTGAATCACTACTTATTAACTTGCCTCCTCGACCTCTAATACTCCTAGAAGACAAGATAACTACGAGATTATAAGTTTTCCCCAAGAACAACCTTCATCTTCTTTTCTTTCTTCAAGAACAAGAACAAACAACCACCTGTGGTGCTCAAAAAGTGGGTGGTTATCATGATATCATGTGTTCATATGGTGAATAAATCAAGTTTTAAAATTAAGTGTGATTGACAAAAATCGAGGGCTTCAAAGGAATAATTTGATCGCTTACTTACCTTGTGATTTGGAGAGATTGGATTCTATTATTCCTCTTCTTCGGCCGGCCGAAAAAGAAGAGTCTTTTTTTTTGTTCTTTACTCTTGTTTCTTTGTGTTATTTTCTTCTTTCTTTTCTTCTCCAAGCTTTCCAAATCCTTCAAACTTTGCAATCCTTCTCTTCAATACCTTACAAGAAAAGACAATCCAAACAAAAGGGAAATTGATTAGAACTTCGGTAATGTAGTATTTATTCTAACTAGTAAATCTAAAATGCAATTAAACAAGAAGAACTCACTTGTTGTGATTCTTTAAAACCTCTAACTCATGTAGCATGGAAATTATGTAGTGAGTGTGTGTATGATAGAGTGATGTGATGAAGAACTATGCAAAACAGTAAATTAACTAGATGAAAACAATGAAAACTAGAAAGAGAAAGTAAGGGGGATGAGTGTGGTTGGCCCCTCCATAGCCTTAGTCTTCAATGGGCTTCAAAGGAAAAAGATGATGAAGAAGAAGAAGCTCCTCTTGTTGTCCACGTTTTCATTCTTGAGAGCCTTCAAACACCTTGAGGGAGAGCTCAAATTCTTCAATAGCCAACCTCTTTCAAAGGCCAAAGGGATAGTGTATATATAGAGGCCTTGTTTAGGGTTGTTTAGTCATCAAAAACCTCTCCCATAGCCTCCATATTACCATAGATAAGCATGGAAGGAATTTGAAACCTTTCCAACTTCTGAAAACCAGATTATCTCGGTCAAATCAAGTTTATCAAGAAAGTACTTAAATCGTGTCGCTCACTAAGGATGCCATTTAGCTAATTAAAACGGCCAAAATAAAAACAAAATCCGAAAAGGAAATTGGAAAACATTAGGAAACCTATAAGGCATCTCCTATGAGCGACGTTATTTAGATAATTAGAAAATTTCGAATTCAAATCGAAAGTCTATATGGATTAAGAGACTAAATGGCATCGTCCATGGGCGACATTATTCAGTTAAATCTATCTAAATTTAGGAGTTTAATTCCGAACTGATTTCGACTATAAATCTAAATGGCGTCGGCCATGGTCGACGTTAATCAGCTAATTTCGAGAAAAATTAAATAATGATTAAAAACCAGACCATTTCGGGGCATTATAATTGTGACATAAAATTTACTCAATATGATATCAAACTTAGCGTGTCTACAGCTGTCGCACATTGGCATTGATTTTGCAAGGGAGTAAAATGGAATGGAATGAACTGAAAGATGATGCTAAGGTGTGATGAGATACGCTTTCAACATTACATGATAAGAATTTTTCTCAGAATGAACAGTGAAGCAATTCAAAGAGATTAATAGAATCAATCATGTCTAGATGAGATCGACAAAGGAAATAAAATAAGGACAGTCAAACTCTACGAGGGGAAGTACCCTAACTCACAAACCTTGCATATTTCATCATAGAGAGTGATTACCACCTAATGTGAGCGTGCTTCAACCATGATGGATCTTAAAAGGAAACAAAAAATTGGGATAAAGAATCCAAGCAAGGAAGGAATTCCAAAGATATCTTCAAGAAAACCTCAAAGATAATTGAGAGATCAATTTAAAGTGGAATATTTCATATCACGTTAGGATTTATTAGATCAATGGTCTGAAATTTAATCAATGATTAATTCTTACTACAATGATTTTAAAGTCCTACATGATGCATGCTAGGCTAAAAGAAAAATTAAAATAAAATAAAATATAAATTAATCAAGGATAATATTGTTAAATTGTCATTGATAAGTCAATACACCAGTCCTGCAATTCAGTGGTAAGCCGAAGCTCGTTTGTCTATGCACCGTCTCACAAAAGTCGAACAATCGTCCCCATCAATTGACAATCTAACGACCTATCTGTGCGATTAAAAATCCTCTAGAATTATCGTTGTTTTTGTTAAAGGGGAACTCAAATTTCAGTTTCATCAAAACTACAAGGTCTTTGATATACTCTAATAAATATTTATCATATAATAATGATGTAAATCAAATTACATGAAGGAATACAAGAGTAGAGATAGCTGTCTTTTTAGTCACGACCACAGTGGAACCTTACTGAAATTTCAGCTCTATTTTTCTTTTCTTTGAATTTCCTGCACTCAAAATTTCATCAATAACTTCAAGCAGATAATTAAACATCATCAAACAACAACAATTATGCATTTTCGGAAAAATGTCAGAAATTCTCTAACTGGCGTTGCTCTGAGTCGACGTCATTTGAATGAGGTCGCCCCGTCTAGACGCCATTTAACTTACCAAAACAAGACTGTTCAGACCCCAATCCGGACTCCACCTTCCTCCTACAAACACCCTATTCCAATTCGGAAAGGGCCACTCAATCTCGTAAATCACTCTATATAACCTCCCTCTCTTCATATCAAATCAACACAGTAAGCATTCAAGAGGGAAAGGCTAGGGAATTCCCTTCAAAGCTCAAGAGAAAGAAGGAGAAATAATCAAGAAAAGGGAGAAGACTAAACATTCAAGAAGGTTGGCGAGTTTTGCTAAGGATTCCACATCAAACAAGAAGGTGAAGAAGATGATTGAGAGGTTTTCTAGCATAGAAGGCCACCTTAGTAGGCGAGATCCTAACTTACAAGTAAGTTACTCTTTCTTTCCCCATTCATTTTTTTTTCTTTATTCTTCCACATAAATTCTCCATGCTCTAAATTTTCCTCAATATGATAGAACTCTGCTAATTATCTTTCAAGGGATATCCTTTCTTCCCTAGTCCAAGGAGATTTTCTTCGCTCCCATGGATTTTCAAGTTGGTGGGGAAAATCAACCTCTTCATGCAGTCATATATCTCTAAGTGGCATATCTAAGGATTAGTTATCCATGCAAAACATTACAAGAGCGAACTTATAGATTGGGCTGCAATGGGTGCATTGATTGAATTGTGGCATCCTCAAACCCATACTTTCCTCTTCACTTCCTTCAAATCTACCATTCTGTTGGAAGAAGCTAAACTCCTATTGGGACTTCCTAAGCTCAAAGCTAACAGTGATGAACCTGACATGATGGATATGCTATTGATGAGAGAAAAGGTAACTTGCCAACAATTCTTAGAAAAGATCATAGATAGTCCGAAAGAAATCCAGAGTGTGATTACTCGGAAAAGGATCAATCTTACGAAGCTTGCAAATGGACTTTGAAGAAGATAGAAGAAATCAAAAAAGAAGATACAGAGACCACAATGATCGCGTTCACTGCATGTCTAGTTTAAGCTCTACTATTCCTAGCCAAGGACAACATCTTATTGGAAGATTAGCTCAGTGCAATATGTGGAATATTCCAAGGAAAATAGATAAGTACAGTTGTCCTAGCCTATCTCTACAGCGGACTATCAGTGGCTTCTACTGGTCAACCTCCTTATGGCAGTATGCTACTCTTAGCCTTATGGATTGATTTGTACTTCAAATTCAAACATAATGAGGAAGAAGTTTCCAGGACATCTCAAATATATCAGCACAGTTCTGTCTTTCATATTGTCAATATTGTGAAATTCAACAACAACATGACCAATCGAGTGCCCAACCTCAAAATTCAAGCTGACTGGCGTGCTTAGTTCAAGACCATGCCAAGGACTGGCTTCAAATCAACACCACTTGCTCCCCAACAAAAGGCGGTTCGAGTGCGCCACTATGCTAGCACAGAGCTCCGACTGATTGGGGCAACCAAGTTCGTCTTATACAATCCACACCGCTGTCATCCTCAACTTGGTATGCCTCACTATGAATTTATTAAGATATCCAATCTTTCTCCAATCAAAAAACAGACTTTAGGAACTGATGAAGATTTTGAGATAATAGAGCTTATTAACCATGTAGAACATCGGTTTCACCCGTTGTGTTAAACTTCCTTATGAAGCGAGTCAAGAGCTATGGAAAACTTATATAAAAGAGCTTCAGAAAATCCGGCCTGAAAGTTCTCAACTCTTGCCCAAAGTTTGACGTAATTTTTAAATTTATTTTCAATGAAAAATTATTCCTTTATTGCAATAAAGATCTTTCCTCAATATTTGTGCAATGTTCTGGAATTTTTCCTTAAGCAAAACGGCTCATTTTCCTCAAAATTCAGAGTTTCGAGCTCATTAATCCCAATGGTGTCGACTCAGAGAGACGTCTTTCAATAAAATTTATTTTTCAAAAATTAAGATTTAATCCTTAAAAGGACCTGAATAACGTCGACCATGGGCGACACTAATCACATTCTCCCACCTATTTTTCAGAAATTTACGGGCATTAATTCTTTGAATTACGTCGCCCATGATCGACGCCAATCATTATTTCAACCCATACCTCCACATTTTCCAACGGATTAATTCTTTGAATTGCGTCGTCCATAGTTGATGTCTTTCTCTGATTTTCTCCAGACTTTGTGGTATGGTTCTGATTGTCAAAGGCGATAATCCAAATCACGTCGTCCATGGGCAACGCCTTTCTTTAAACTTCAAAATTTGAACCGCCTGCCTCAGTTTGTGTGCCACTAAATCTCATCGCTTTGAGTCGACGCCTTTTAACAATTTTACACAGGGTTCGCGAGCTCGAGCCCCTCCTCTTCCTCATTCTCTCATTGCTCGTTCTCTCTCCTCTTTCCCTTACCCTCTCCAGCGACTTCGACGTCTTTCGGCGACTCCACGGGATTTCGGCGATCCTCCTTCGTCACCGGCCACCTTCTCCTGCTATCCCCCTTCTCTCATCCACCACCTCTCTCTCACGAACTCTATCTCTCTCTCTATCTCTCAGTTTTCTCCTCCCTACCATGGAGCGGGGGGGTCTTAGCGGGCTTGGGAAGCGACAGAGGATATTTGGTGTGCCAGAGTTGGAGGGAGACGACGAGGATCTTCTCCCAACGCAACTAGAGATTATGGAAGACTTAGCGAACCTCACCATGGCCGAGGAATTCATGGAGACCGAAGAGGCTCCACCGGCGGTGCCACCAGCACTAGCACATGCCCAAGAGGCAGGGCCTCCTATGGTGAGTTCAAATTTCCACTTTTATAGCTTTTGGGGGAAACGGGGAGCCGAAAGGAGTGGTGGCCACGGATCTACGGACCCGTGCCCAAACAGCGTCGAGACCAGGTGACGCCTTTCAAAAGGTGTCGACCAAGCCCAACGCCATTCAGAGGAGTGGTCCTGGACCCAATTTATCATTAAAAATTGATTTTAATTGCTTTCAATTGACATTTCTAACATTTACTTGGGCAATTGTAGAGGACAATAAGGGCCTGAATATCGTGGGATCTTGTGATCGCGGCCTACAGGGGACTCCTGGATTTACAAAAGGCTAGGCTCAGGAAGATGGGATTTGGAGAGATCTTGGACATCGAGCCCTTCTGGCTCGATTTAGTGTTGCTACATGTCCTTAGGGAGAGATGGGATTCCAAGTGCATGGCATTCCTAATGCCTTAAGGACATATGGTCCTCAGCCTAGAAGATGTGGCAAGGATCACCGGCCTTCGAGTAGAGGACCGGACGGTGAGCAGGATTACTTATCCCGACTACCAGGGGATGGTAGAACACCTCCTCGGTCTTGGAGTGTCAGGGACAGTTGGCAAAGAGTCAGTAGAGTAGAGGTAGAGGATGCTTTAGGGCTAGTCGACCCTAGACAAATGCAGGGTGAGTCTAGGGAGACCTTTAGAGATAGGTTGTCCAGGTTAGCTGCCAGTGTATATTGTTGGGATGAGAGCTAGAGAGAGGTAGTAGATCGGCAACTTAGGATTTTTCTAGTTTTCTTCTTCAGTCGATTACTCTTCGGGACGAAGGGTGATCATATCCATTGTAGATTTTTTAGTCTTCTTGAGGATTTAGATAGATTAGGTGAGTATGCATGGGGTGCGGCCCTGTTGGCCCATCTCTTCGCCAATTTATCCATGGTCACACCAGACCGTAAGACCACCATCAGTGGCTTCACGCCATTTATTCAGGTACATCCTTTATGAATTTTATTTTATTTATTCATATGAAATGATTTAATACATGTGAGGATTGTTTGTTTATGTAGATTTGGTCATACTATTACTTTCCTCTGGGCCGAGCAAAGGCCGTCCGACCTGACGTTGTCCCGCTAGCCCGCCGTTGGCTGCCAGTTGTGGACACAGCACCGCAGTACCATCAGTTGACGGCTCTCCGCCGTCAATTCCTTGATTATCCAGAGCTTTTGGTGAGTTTCTTTAATATTTACTTCTCACTTTAATCCAATTAAATGCAATTGTTTATTAAACCATTAATGCAATTAACTTATGTGCATGCAGGTTATTTAGCGCCCATATTTGGGCATGGATAAGACGAGACAACCTTAGGTGGAGGCTGGCAGAGCGAGATATGAACGCCAGGTGTGGGTCCACTGCATGAATGAAATCCAACTGCTGCACCTGCGACTGGTGATGAGGACGTTGGGCCTCCACCAAAAGTGGATAGAGGAGGAGATCCTAGAGGGGCTCGAGAGGACTATGAGAGGGAAACAGGCTTGCAAGGACTGGCGTGCGAAGTTCCCGGAGCAAGGCGACGATTGATTTCGGAGCAGTGTCCCAGTACAATCACATGCGGAGAATAGCGAGGCTTACCTCCAGCAGTACCGGGTTCACTATGCTGCCCATCTCTAGTAGCATCGTCCTCTTGATGTAAGTATGATGTCATGCTTCTTTCCTTTTATTATTATCTTTATTTAAGTTTGTAAATGAATGAATGACTATATGCATGTACAAGATGCGCGGGATGCCACCATCATCACCCTCCGGGCTCGACTCTGAGATGCGGATGCCAACTCAAACAAGTTCAAAAGGAGCTCCATGATCTAGTATGTATAAAGGAATTATGTAATTTATGAATGAATTCGTCTTTATTAATTAAACTGTTTTGACGCTTAACCACTGACGGTGATCTTTTGGTACAGCGTGCCGCCTACACGCAGGTTGCCCAGCCTCCCTCATACGTAGCTAGGGCTTCATCTTTTGGTGCCTCTCACGACACTGCCCTCGTCGACCTCCAAGAGTAGCTGGCTCGGGCCATCCACCGGGCCTCTCTAGCAGGGGAGGACCGCACTTCTCGGGTAAGTTCCGATCCTTGGCTTCTCATTTCTTGCATAGTTTGATTCCGAACTTAAACACGATTGACCATGTCTTGATTGGCAGGTTGCCGAGCTTCAGGAGACCCTTCAGAGGGTTGAGACAGAGTTGGAGCAGACTCGCGCTGCAGCGGCTCGGGTGCCAGAGCTAGAGGAGCAGCTGGCGTGCTTCTCCACCAGTGACGTTCCTCGCAAGCTGGTACGACTCCAGATGCATCTGGAAGTGGTCACCGAGGAACTGGATCGGGAGCATGGCCGCCTGATGGCCGACCTCCAATCTCTCCAGGGTCGGTTATCCGTCGCTAAGTATAAGCGGCGGAGCATGGAGGAGAGGTACTAACGGGCCCGGTAGAGAGCTCGCGAGAGAGGGCATGGTAGCACATTCACCTCAAGCGTTGTTGTGTCCTCTGCCAGAGCCGAACCGAGTGCAATGGGGCCACCGCCACCACCGACTAGGGCACCAGAGGGACCTGATGAGGCCCAGAGCTAGTACGACGAGGGCGTCGGTGTGAGTCAGCCTTGAGGGTTGTTGGTGTTGTTACTATCGACCATCCTGTGAGTGCTCAAATATGGTGTGTGATTATCATGAAAATTTGTTGATTATATGACAAATAAACCTATTAAAAACTATATGATCGCCAGAAACTTTTGACTAAAAAGTTCCAAAAGAAATAAGATTGATCGCTTACCTGTTTCAAATGTGAGAGATGTTGAAGTTCTTGATTCTTCTCCTTCAGCCGGCTGAAGAAAAAGAGCCATTTTGACTTTGTTCTTGCTTTGAATGTTGATTGTGCTTTGAAGATCGTCCAAATTTCCTTTGTTAATTCTCTCCTTTTGATCTTCTTTGTACCTTGCAAAGAATGAAATAAAAAATAAAAAAGAATAATCAGATCTAAATGGAGGTAGTATCTATTCCAATAATAATTTCAATAATAATTCTAATCACTTATTTTATGGTCTTTGAAACCCCTTAACATGTGGGTTGGAAAATATATGCTAGTGTTGTGTATGTAACATGAAATGATGTAATGTAGAAATTATGATCTAATATGATAAAAATATGAACACAGATTAATTAAGAAGAACTGAGTTGGATGGCCCCTGGAAAGCCTTGGTTCTTAAACAATCTTGAAGGATGCAGAAAGATGAAGAAAGGATGAAGAAAGTAAGAAGCTCTTCTTTCAAAACTCCTGGAAGTAGTCGTACAACGCTTCGATCCTTCAATTCCTTCAGCATTTGGACGTCGTCTCTCTCTTGAATTCTTCTTCAGATTTTTCGCTCAGATTCTCCACCAACTTTCTTCACTAACTTTCTTCACTCCAAAGGCTTGTGTATTTATAGACTTAAGTTCAAGACCCTCACGCACGTCTGCGGTTACTTATGGATTAACATGAAAGAGTTTGAAGCCAATCCAACCAAGAAATAGATAAACATAGCTTAATTCATCATTATCTGTAATTAACTAAAACGCGTCGCCTAAGGGAGATGTCTTTTAGTTTAATTAAGATAAGGATAAACATCAGAAAGAAGAAACAAAAACACTTTAGGAAACCTAAATGATGTCGTCATGGCAAACGTCTTTTAGTTTATTAACAAATTAATTTCAATTCAAATTAAAAATTAAAATAGAATAAAACCCTAAATGGCGTCTTCATAGGCCGACGTCGTTTAGAATTTTTCATATTTGATTAAAAATTTGAATTAAAATGAATTTCATTAATAAACTTAAATTATGTCAGTCTTATCCGATGTTATTTAGACAATTATTTCAATAAAAATTATAATAATTAACTAATAATTAAATATAAGACCATTTTTAGGCATTATTATATGACATAAAATTTACTCAAAATGATGTCAAAATTAGCGTGTCTACAGCTGCCTCACATTAGCATCGTCTTTGCAAGGGAGTAAAATGAAATGGAACGAACTGAAAAAGTGATGCCAAGCTGTGATGAGACACGCTCTCAACATCACAGGATTGGAATTTCTCAGAATAATCGATGAAGATAACTCAATAATATCAATGGAATCAATCATGTCTGGATGAGATAGACAAGGAAATAAAATAAGGTCGATCAACCTCCACAGATTGGGAAGTACCCTAGGTTACAAACCTTGCAGGTTTCATCATGGGAAACGATTGCCAACCAATGTGGACGTGCTACAACCATGATGGATCTTAAAAGAAAACAAGAAATGTTGGATAAAGAGTCCAAGAAAGGATAGAATTCTAAAGATATCTTCAAGCGAACCTCAAAGATAATCAAGATATTCAATTCAAAATGGAATATTTTATATCATGTTGGGATTTATTTGATCAATGGTCTAAAGTTTAATCAATAATTAATTCTTATCACAATTATATCAAAATCCTATATGATGCATGTTGAGCTAAAAGAAAAATATAAAGTCAAATAAAATAAAAATTAATCAAGCATAATATTGTTAAATTGTCATTAATAAGTCAAGATACCAATTCTATAATTCAGTGCTAAGCCGAAGCTCGTTTATCTACGCACTGTTTCACAAAAGCAGAACCATCGTTCTCATTAATCAACAATCAAACGGCCTATCCATGCGATTAAGAATTCTCTAGAATTATCATTGTTTTTGTTGAAGGGGAACTGAAATTCCAGTTTCATCAAAACCACAAGGTCCTTGATATATTCTAATAAATATTTACCATATAGTAATGATGATAATGCAAATCAATTATATAATGGAATACAAGGGATAGAAATAACCGCCTTTTTAGCCACGGGAAGGACTCATAAACTCCCATAGTAGGATCTTCCTGATATTCTCAGCTTTATTTGAATTTCTTTGAATTTCCTGCACTCAAAAATTTATCAGTAATTTCAAGCAAATACTCAATTAAGCATCAAATATGGATGAACAATGAGTTTCGGGTAAATAACAGAAAAACCTGAAACACGTCGTTCGCACCGACGCCATTAAGATCACCCAAAAAACGTCGTTGTTCTCTGACGTCTTTTAAGTCGTAGAAACAGGTTTCTGCTGTGTTCCATCCGAACTCCAACTCTCTTCATGCAAATCCCTTCTCCAATCCGAAAAAGGCTCTTCAACTTCGCAAATCACTCTATATAAGGTTCCTTAACTTGTTTTAAGGCAAATTCAACCCTAATCTAGAGATCAAAATAAAGAATTCTCTCCAAAGTTCAAGGGAAATCAAGGTTATAAGGTTTCAAGGGGAAAAAGCTCAAGAACAAGATGGATTCTTCAAGCAAAAGAATGAGGAAGACGCTCGAGAAGCTTTCTGATGTGAAAGATCATCATAGCGGGCGAGATCCTAACTTTCAAGTAAGTTGAATCATCTCTTTCTTTCAATTCTCCTTCTTCAATTCCCTTTTCTTCATGTTCTTCACATTCTTCATGGAATTATAGAAAAAAAAAATTCATTCATCTAGGCATATCCTCTTTTTCCTGGCCCAAGAAAATTCACATCCCTTCCTTAGATTCGTAAGCTTGCTAAAGTATCACTATTTTCATGCAATCTTATGTTTCCAAGTAAAATATCCAAGGTCTAGTTGTCCATGCAAAGCACTACAAAAGTTCAAACGTGGATTGGGCAGCGATGGGTGCTTTAATTGAATTGTGGCATCCTCAAACCCATACTTTCTTCTTTCCTGATTTTGAATCCACTATACTTCTTGAAGAGGCCGAACTCCTATTGGGCCTTCCTAAGATCAAGTTGAATAACAATGAACTGATCCTGAACAAGATGGCTCTCATGAAGGAAAAGATCACAGGTCAACAATTGTTGATGAAGATCATGAAGGATCCAAAAGAAGTTCAAGGATGTCTTACTAAGAAAGGGATTAACCTCGCAAAGTTAGCAGAGTAGACTTTGTATGAGATTGAAGAACTTAAAGAGGATGATATTGAAAACGTGATGAAAGCGTTCACCACATGCCTAGCTAGAGCTCTATTATTCCCTGCCCAAGACAATATATTGGAAGATGATCAAGTCAGTGCAGTTTGCAAGATCTTTGAAGGAAGACAAATTGGCATAGCGATCCTAGCTTATCTCTACAGTGGGCTTTCTGTAGCATCTATAGGTCAGCCTCCTCATGATTGCATGGTTCTCTTTGCTCTGTGGGTTGAGTTGCACTTCAAGTTGAATATCACACTAGAAATTCTGTAGGACCATCCTAGATATATCAGAATAGTCCAATCTTCCATATTTTCAATATTGTGAAATTCAATGAAGGGATGATCAATCTAATGCCTAAACTCAAGACTCGAGCAAACTGGCGAGCTTATCTGAAGACAATGCCATCATATGGGTTCGATGCTTCTCCACTTGCTCTTGTAGGGAAACCAATCCGAGTACATCGTGCAACTGGTGCAGAACTTCGACTGATGGTGCAACTGAGTTTGTGTTGTATAATCTTCATCAATGCTATACTCAACTCAGCATGCCTCGCCATGAATTCCCTAAGTTTTTCCACATATCTCCAATTAAGAAGCGCACCTTGGAATCTGATGAAAACTTTGAAGCAACTGAGCTTATAGTTACTTGAAGCGGTCCCCCCCGAAGAGGCCATGGCCTTGGAAGCAGTGACAGCTATCTTAGAAGAGGAAGCTCCTCCTATGGCGATAGGCGAAGAAGAAGAAGGGGAGGACATCCTCCATTTGGTAAGTTTTCCTATGAATATGATTTTTTTTGAATGAATGGAATAAGGAAAGGGGAGAGAAAGGGGCTTTTTAGAAAAAGCCCAAAATCGACTTTGAATGGCGTCTAGACCAGGTGACACCTTTCAAAGGGCGTCGCCATGGTCCGACACCATTCAAGGTAAAATTCCATTTTTTTTAGTAGAGTAGAAAATAGATCTAAATGGCATCAAGGCATGTGGACGCCTTTCAATGGGCGTCTACCATGTCAGACGCCTTTTAAACAAAATATTTTTATTTATTTTTAATGTCCACTGACTAATGAAACTTGTTGATTTTATTTGCAGGGGACGATGAGGGCCCGGATTTCCTGGGACCTGGTTGTCGGGGCATATAGAGGACTCCCAGACTTCCATAAGGCGCGGCTGCGCCGGATGGGGTTTGGGGAGATTTTGGACATCGAGCCATTTTGACTCGATCTGGTGCTTCTGTAGGCACTCAGGGAGCGCTAGGATGCAGAGAGTCGGGCATTTCTAATGCCCTGGGGCCACATGGTCCCAAGTTTGGAGGATGTGGTCAGGATCACTGGCCTTAGAGAAGACGGGAGAGAGGTGAGCGGGGTGACTTACCCCGACTACCGAGGATTAGTTGAGGTCTTACTAGGGATAGAGGTCTCTAGCTTAGATAGAGAGTCTAGGACAGTCCCTAGGGTTGAGGTAGAGGCAGCCCTAGGTTCAGTTGAGCCTCGGCGTCGATCAGATGAGACCCGAGAGGCATTCAGAGATAGGTTAGTTGAATCCTCCTCTTACGTCTACTGTAGAGACCCTAGCCAGATAGAGGAGATAGATAGACAACTTAGAGTCTTTTTAGTTTTCTTTTTTAGTCAGTTGCTCTTCAGTACGAAGGGCGACTATATCCATTGTAGATTTCTTTGTTTATTAGATGATTTAGAAAGTCTGCATGAGTACGCTTGGGGTGCGGCCCTCTTGGCCCATCTCTTCGCAGACCTTTCCGCGGTCACGCCGGACCGCGAGACAACTATCAGCGGCTTCTCGCCGTTCCTTCAAGTATTAAGTTATTTAATTATTTGTTTATGCAATGAAATACAATGATATGATGCTCTTCTAACTTATATGTTCATGTGCGTAGGTTTGGAGCTATTATTACTTCCCGCTCGGCCGAGCGCGGATTGTTCGACCGGGTGCTGTCCCGTTGGCTCGCCGCTGGCAGCCAATTGTGGATACGGCCCCGCAGCACCACCAACTGACGACCCTCCACCGTCAGTTCCTCGATTATCTAGAACTCTTGGTAAGTTTTTAATTTATTTAGTTTTGTTCATTAAGTGCAATCTTTATTAAATGCAATTTATTTGCTATGAATGCATCTAACTGATATGCAGGTGATTTGGCGCCCGTATCTGGGCATGGACGAGGCACGCCAGCCATGGGTAATGGCTGGCCGGAGGAGGTTCGGGAGGCAGGTGTGGGTACAGTGCCTCAACAAGATCGAGTCCCTCCACCTTCGACTCGCGATGAGGACCCTGGGCCTCCACCAGGAGTGGATAGATGAGGAGTGTTAGTCTTAGGTGGCCTACAAGTCAATATGACTTTGTAATCTCGTTCATTTATTAATATAATGGCATAATATTCATTGTGTATAAATCGTATTAATTATCATCTCATAATGAAGTCCGCGAATATGTGCGATAGTGATCAGATTATGATGAGATCATACTAGTGAGACTACTCACTTAAACACACATATTCTTAATCGTTCCTAGTCGGAGGATATCCGAGAAGGACATCGGATATCCGGTCATACTAGTACAGATTACTCCCGCTCATATAATGAGGTTGACTGATCTCATAAGTCACTTGTGTGGAGACACTAAGGCGAATCTGTAGGTGCTCATTGGAGAATGAGTTCACTGAACTGATCCGACTGGATCGCTGGATAGTATTGTACCTCGCTGTCAACCAACTTGATTCTATTGTCGCAGTTGCGTAGATGGTCCTTGGACCTAAGACACCAAGGACACCTTGTCGGTGGACTTCTGTGTTTTGACCTTGGTTTATGAATCTCTAACCATAGGATTCTAAACAGCCAAGGATCGGGTAATACCGTCGAAGGGAATTATGTGTCAATAAGGAATCAATCGCTCTCAGTACAATGAGAGAGAATGCTCTAGGAAGGATGCACGAAAGTCCCTAGCCAGGACGGACAATAATATCAGGAAAGGAGTTTTCTGATATTCATCAGCGGCATCCAATCCAAGTGAGTCGACCGGTTAGGGTTTGACAGCACACCATACCCTGAGTTGACTCAAGAGCATTGTACGAATGAAGGATTATATCCACGCGGTAACTGTCGATGGAAAGGTTCCAAGAGTGGGTTGCTTAACCACGATACCTTCCGGATTCACGCGGTGTTGCTTGACACTCAACGTAATCGAAGGCCCAACCGAATTCGATGTGCAATATTGATTCGGTTGATTAATTAATTAATAAAAAGTTATTAATTGATTAATAAAGCCAGTGAGGAGTCACTAGGCTTGTTGGGCTATTAACCGGACTGGTAATTAGGCCTAGAGGGTCACACGCAAATGATTCTCAAGGCGATGGATAAATAAGTGGATTTTATATAAACTGGGGGTTTTTACGAAAAACCATACGGTTAGTATAAAATGTAGCGAACGGGCTGAGCAGGCCAAGCTGTTGCTAACCCTAGCCGCCCCCTCCTCTCTTCCTCTCTCTCTTTGGCGCCCCAGGCCAGATCCTGATCCCCGGATCTGCTCCGCCGCTTCTCCGACTCCCATTCGATGGGAAATCGTCCGCGCGTTGCGGCGATCGTTGCGGCGACCGACGGAGGTTTCGTGGCTGCGAAGAACGAGGAACGTGAGGATATCCGTCACGAGGAGGATCGCGTGGACTCTGCTAGAGGCCGGGCGCTTGTGCGGCTTGCGGTGTCGCACCGACGGAACCGAACGGTTGCGGATTCGAATCCGCACACGGTAAGATTCGATAATCCGATTATCGGGTTTTTAGATTTTTCGAAACGGGAACATATTTTCGTTTTTATTTTATTTCCGCTGCGCAGGAGATCCAGAGAAACCTGAGAACCCAACAAGGAGGTCCCAGAGGGAGTTGGACGGTCCATGAGGGGGTAGCAGGCCCTCACAAATTGGCGAGTAAAGTTCCCGGAGTAGTATGAAGACTGGCATCGCCGGGGTGTCCGAGTCGAGTCGCAAGCGGAGAGTAGCGCAGCCTACCTCCAACAGTACCGGACACATTACGCCGATCAGCTGTGGCTCCTCCGTCCACTCGATGTAAGTATGCTTTGATGCGTCTTTCATTTTATTATTATCTTAATTTATATTTGTGAATGAATGTATGTATGTGATGTTATGCAGGACACACGAGATACGGTGATCATCGACCTCCGATCCCACCTACAAGATGCGGAGGCCCAGTTGGTACAAGTCCAAAAGGAACTTTTTAACCTGGTATGTATGCATGACATGTATGAATATTTTAATTATTTAATTTGTTTTGACGATTTGCCACTGACAGTTGATCTTTTGGTGCAGCGAGTCGTCTACACCCAGGCGGCTCCTCCTCCCTTCTCTCCTAGCGCTTCGTCCTCTGCCCCGCCTGCTGCTTATGAGGCCCTAGTAATGGATCTGCAAGACCAGTTAGCACAGGCTATCCGGCGGGCCACCCAGGCTGAGAAGGATACGATGGTCCAGGTAAGTCGCTGACTTATTTTACCTTTATACAATGCATCTGCTTGAATTTGAATGGTTGATCTGAATGCGATAACTTCTATTGCAGGTTCAGGTGCTCCAGGAGGCTCTCGAGCAGAGGGATGCGGAGCTGACACAAGCTCGGAGTTCAGCTGCTCGTATCGCAGAGTTGGAGGATCAGGTGGCGCGCCTCTCCACTGGTGACGTCGCACGACTCTAGGTTCGCCCGGAGATCCTGATTGAGGAGAGAGATCGTGACCGTCTTCGGCTAGAGAGTCTTTAGGGTCGCCTCTCCGTTGCAGAGCACGAGCGCCGGATAGAGTGCGATGGGACCACCTCCACCTCCGACTTGTAGGCCAGGGGGACCTGATGAGGCGCAGAGCCAGTATGAGGGAGCTGGGGAGAGTCAGCCTTGACAACTATTTATGTACTTTTCCTTTTCTTGTCTGAGTCCTGTATAAAACACCTTTTGATATATATGAAACTTTTGCCTTCAGCTTTGTGCCTTTTGTGTGGATTCTTTGACTTTTATACCTATGTCCTGTACATTGCTTAACAAACCGGTTAAGTATCTATTCAGGCTTAGCCCCTTGCCCAGTTAAGTAGCCAAATACTTGATCCTATCCTTGGAAGAAGGGTCAAGGGGCAAAGCCTTTATTAACAAAGATAATGATAACCATAAAAAGAAATGGAGTTATGCAACATTCAAGCGTGCAAATGCTCGCTAAAAATAAAAGGAATGGAACATATCAAACGCAACAAGCATATGCTAATTGAAATATTTTCGATTTTGGCTTTTAGAATATATATATATTTTTGGATTTTGACATATCTATTTCAAATTTTGAGATATATATATATTTTTTTTTTTTTTTTGGAATATATATATATATATTTGAATTTTGAAATATATACTCTTTTTTTGGATTTTGAAATAACTATTTTTTTTAGATTTTTGAAAATATCTATTTTTTTTAATTTTTGAAAATATCTATTTTTTTGGATTTTTGAAAATATCTATTTATTTTGATTTTTTTATTTTGAAATATTGCGAAAACTAAAAAACCAGCATGGTACATAGATCAAAAGAACATATTCATTTATTAACTTAATTCCCAAATTGTTCTTCAATAATCTAACTTAGACTCATCGTGCTTAAGCTTGTGCTTTCATTCGTGATCCCATTCGATGGTCTGACCCTTAGTTAATCTAGGCCGTTCCTTAAGCTTGAAGTATACCTCTGTAGAAAGAAGATTGAAGAATTTGCTTAGAAAGCCCACGAGAAGGTTCTGGAGAACTAAAAATATATCATTTTCTTAGCCTAATATCTATTGGGGTTCAGTCACTTTCTTTCCGGGGTATTTATCGACCTTGCGTTCCCTTTCCATTTGATTTCATGGCCTTGATGTAACGTTTGTAATGTAATGGCCGTTTGATTTTGATATTGGCTTTTGCCTTTTGCTTTTACTTTTTCTTTTCATGGGACGGATCTCCCCCCTTTTTTTATGACGGCCTCCTACTAAGATGGTGGGTATTCTTGGTAGTCTATTCTAAGCCTCGTTCCAACATCGTGGGCCAAGTGTAAAAATAGAATTTTTGTTTGAAAAGAATGACTTGCACTTTACACCCTTAGTCAAGCTTTCGGTATTCCTTCGGACTTCACATCTCTTGTTACTCACGAATCAAACGTGTCAATATGTGTAGTAATGTGTTTGAATTAAATTATCTAAACTGATAAGGGAATTTGAGTTTCTAAATTTTCTGATTCCACTGGTCTTTGCACCATGCTGATCGACTCTCTAACTTAAGGGTAATATTTCTTAAGATACAGACCATTTCAAGGATGAGTTAACTCTTGCCCTTCTGCATTAACTAAACGGTAGGCGTTACCAGGAAAAGCATGCGATATGACATATGGTCCTTCCCAATTGGGTTGAAGCTTGGAACGCGGACCACCAGGTTTTATAAAGATTCTTTTGACAACCATTTCATCAACTTTGGACTTACGTTCAATGACTTTCTTTTGATAAAAACATGCTTATCTATTTTGATATACTCTTGCATGATTGGCAGCTGACCATCTCTTCTCGTCTAAGAGTTCCAATTGAGCAAAGAGTGCTAAGCAATGCTCATCAATGGGGAATTCCTTGTTCAATTGTACTCTTAATGACGGTATGAGGATTTCATATGGAACAACCACCTCCATTCCAAATATTAAAGAATACAGAGTCTATCCAATGGGCGTGCGGATTGAAGTTCGGTATATCCATAGAGCCTCAATCAGTTTCTCTGGCCAATCTATGAATTTATTAGACTTGCACGTCTTTTTGATGATTTTTATCAAAGTCTTGTTAGTTACCTCTGCTTGGCCATTGCCTTGCAGATAATATGGGGACGAATGATGCAATGCAATTTTATACCTGTTGCAGAGGTCCTTCAGCTCCTATGATACGAACTGTGGTCCATTGTCGGTGACGATGGTACTTAGAATTCCGAATCTTGTAATGATGTTCTTCATAATGAATTTGCAGACAGTTGATGCTTTGACTTCTGTGTATGCTTCGGCTTCTGCCCACTTGGTGAAGTAGTCCGTTCCCGTAAGGATGAAGAACTTCTACTTAATGCCGGAATCAGGATTGCCAAGGAGTCCAATGACGTCGAAAGCCCACATGGAAAAAGGCCATGGGGAGAAAACAGGATGGAGTGAAGATGCAGGAGAATAGATCTTGTCGGCGTGAAGTTGACACTTGGTACACTTACGAACATACCCTACACAATCTTCTTCCATGGTTGGCCAATAGAATCCTTGTCTAAGGATCTTCTTTGCTGGCATTTGTCCATTAACATGGCCACCACAAACTCCAGTATGAGCTCCTTCCATGATCTTCCAAAGTTCATCCTCGTCTAAGCATTTCAAAAGAACTCTATCAAAACCTCTTTTATAAAGTGCTCCTCCAACTAGAGTATACATTTGAGCAACTCTCTTGATAGCCCTTTTTTCCTCATCTGTGGCTTCTTCAGGATATGATTGATTTTCACAATATCTTGCAATTTCATAGTACCATAGTTTCTCTTCACATTCATCTCTTCTTATAATTCCAATAACATTATCTCTCACTTTTTCACAATATTTCCATCTCTGACCTTCTTCAGCAACATCTCCTTAGTCCTAAGGAATGAAAGGTCTTTCATGGCGGGTGAAAGACGCCTATGAACAATAATCGATTCGGATTGTCTGCTGATTGAAAAGTTGAGGGATGATGCGAGGGAAGCTAGAACATCAGCTAATATGTTTTGATTTCGAGGAACATGGATGAAGATCAATTTAGTGAAAAGCTTAGCATAAGCAGAAGTGAGTTCTTAATAAGGCTTGAGCTTAGGATCAAGAGTTCGATATTTGGTTAGCACTTGGCGAAGAATCAACTAGCTATCACCTACAATTCTAAGTTTGGTGGCACCATGGAGATGAGCAGCCTCGAGGCCAGCAAGGAGTGCCTTGTATTCAGCTATATTGTTAGTGACTGGAAAGTCAAGCTGAAAGGCTTGTGGAATGGTGACATTTTCAGGTGACAACAGAACAATGCCAATATCCTTACCGTGGGAATTCAGAGTTCCGTCAAAATACAGAGTCCACATATCATCTTTGATTCTGTCTATGGACATTAGTTCCTCATCCATAAACTCTGATCGGACTGGATCAAAACGAGGAAGGGGATGATGAGCAAGATGTTCTGCGATGGCATAGCCTTTGATTGCTTTTTGTTGAACGTAAATGATTTCAAATTGAGATAGAAAGCTCTGCCACCGTGCTAACCTATCAGTGAGAACATATTTCTCAAGGAGAAACTTGATGGGATTCATCCTAGCGATGAGATGAACTTCATTGGCTAGAAAGTAATGCTTCAATTTCTGAACCACCCATACAAGTGTTGCACATGTTTTCTCTATCGCTGTGTATCTTTGCTCAACGGGGTTGAGAAGTTTTGAGAGATAATAAGTTGTCCTTTCCTTTCCTTCTTCATCCTCTTGTGCTAGGACAACCCCCACTGCATCATCCAGGACAAAAATGTATAGAATCAACAGTTTGTCCGGAGATGGTGGTCTTAAGACTGGAGAACTTGCCAAATAATTCTTCATTCTATCAAATGCCTCCTGACACTTATCGTCTCAATCAAATTTGACTCCCGACTTGGGAAGCTCATAAAACGGCTTACACCTTTGTGAATGTTGGGAGACAAATCGGCGAATAAACTGCAATCTCCCGATTAATCTCCTTAACTCTTTCAAGTTCTTAGGAGGTGGCATTTCTCTAATAGCCTTTGCCTTGTTGGGATCGATCTCAATACCCCGTTTACTGACAATGAATCCAAGTAATTTCCCTGAGGATATCCGAATACATATTTCTTGGGGTTCATCTTCAACTGATATTCTCTTGATCTTTCTAGAACTTTCGCTAAAACTTTGGCATGCTTAGCCCTCGTCCTAGACTTTACTAACAAATCATCCACATATACTTCTAGATCTATATGCATCATGTCATGGAATATTGCCATCATAGTCCTTTGATAAGTGGCTCCAGCATGACGACATAACAATTTGTCCCCCAAGGTGTGGTGAATGATGTCTTTTCTTGATCCTCTTCTGCCAATTTGATTTGATTATATCCTGAGAATCCATCCATAAATGATAGAGTTTCATAGCCAGTTGTGTTGTCAATGAGTACATTAATGGGAGTTAGTGGGAAATCATCCTTAGGACATGTCCGGTTCAGATCTTGGAAGTCAATACAGATTCTGACCTTCCCATCCTTTTTCATAAATGGGACAATGTTGGCCACCCATTGTGGATATAGGACAACTCTAATAAACTTGGCTTTATGCAGCCTATTGACTTCTTCTTCATCTTCAAAGCCATTTGTGAGTAGAATCGCCTTAACTTTTGCTTAACTTGGCTATCTCCATCCTTTAATGTCAATCGATGTTCCACTAGTGATGAGTCTAGCCCTGGCATATCCTCATAGTTCTAGGCAAAGGTGTCCTTATAATCCTTGAGAACTTGGACCACTACCTCTTCATCTGTTTTAGAAAGATTTTTACTGACGAGGACAATCTTAGGTTCGTCTATAGTCCCTAGGTTAATTTCTTTGGTAGGCTCTTCTACGGCAGCTGATCATCAAATCCTTTTACTCCACTGGCATACGCCTCAGCTGCATCCTCGTCATCTTGCTCATCTTCACTAATGGGGTCTTTTCCGTGTATCAATTCATACACCCCATATCCATCATTGACTGACTCATCATTTACACAATCTTTTGGCATCTGAATAGGATTCTCTAACAGTTGAGAGATCATAGAGTAAGAAAGGCATTTAAATGCTAGATCCTGGAGGTATCTATCTAGGATTCTCCTACCCTTAGATTTCCTAGGCTTCCTAACCTTATTAACCTATCTATAACTAGACTCCCTAACTTTACTAAACTCCCTATCTTGACCTAATGAAGACGAAGAAGGATAAAAATGTGATACATGAGGGAATACAGGAGAATCCTCCCGAGGGGAGGGACAGAGTAGATCTAGAAGAGAATCTTGCCTGAATGACCCACGCGATGAGGTACAGTCAGACAAGTAGGAAGTTTCCTCAACGAGGATCTGTGAGAAAGAAGTTGCCAAATTGACGTTTTTTTTTTTGAGATAAGATGAGTTAATCATGAAATAACAATGGATATGGACAGGAGGAGAATAAGATGGAGGAAGCGGCACCAAGGCCAAAGGATTGGGGGGATCATACAATAGCATGTCCCAGATTAAATCATAAATCCTCTCCAGATCGAGAGGAGGTTGAGGGATAAAGTCCCGTGGGCACAGAGTGATCATGATGGGCGGAGCCCGTAGGATATTTTCAGTAATGACCCACGACCAAGTCAGGGTCAGAAGCAGAATGCGGAATAGAGTGTGAAAGGTGAAGAGGCGAGAGGGATAAGTTCTTCTCCAGAAAAAATCAGTAGTGTAACCAGCTTCGTAGGGGTCATCTGGCTTCCATTCATCTGTTTCCTCGGACAACATAATTCTCTTGTCAAAAATGGCGCCAGGCCCTTCAATCAGCTCCTCTATCAACGGCGGCCACCTCGGCTCTGAGGGATCAAGAAATAATCTGTTTAATGCAATGTACAGATCCCTCAAGTCGAACCATCGGTACCATTCACATTCTGGATCTTGGAATTTCCTCCTTTTCATCGACCGCAGAGCCTCCAAAGACTAGTACGTCAGCAATTATAAGTAGTGCCTTGCCAGGTCCCGCCCATATATGTCATGCAGGTCGAACTGGGAAGTGATTAGCACCGTGTTATCATTATCATGATTGATTATGAGCCCCTTGACAAAATGTGTATGCAGGGTCCATGTCAAGGGGTCCCGGCCTTCTTTACATGGTATAGTCATTGTTTCTCAAGCCTTCTGACCGTCTTCATCTTCTTGTTGTTGCACGATGTCATGCTTGACTTTTCTCGGCCTATAGTCTAGACCATTACCGGGTGTCCTTCGGTTGTCTTTAATGGGCATAGTTCTACCCTGCAATTGCGTGCCCAGACCCTTTCCAGGTTGATAGCCACCTTTCATCATAATTTTTCAACCAGGGGTACTCATGCACTTCCCCCGCTTCATAGCATCAATTGGATAAGAATCAAGCATATTGGCTTTCAAAGGATCAGCCACAGGATGATAAACCTGTAATACCGACAACAGAGGTTGTTGGCCAAGTAAAGAGGTCAGCCTGATATTCAAAGAATGAGTGGTAGCCAGAATCGGCATACTTGTGACTTTAATAATGCGTCCCTTGTATGGAAATTTGAGGCATTGATGATTTGTAGAAGGAATTGCCTCAAGGGACTTAATGTAAGGGCGGCCAAGGATACCCTTCAAAGATGGATCGATTTCCAAGATGTAGAACTCAACCTCGTTATGACAAACAGGGCATAACTCTACCTTCAAATAAATCATTCCTAGAGAGGAACGGGTAGAATTATCATAAGCTGTAATAGAAATTGGGGAAGGCAGTCACTTCTCTTTGGGTATACCACACAGTTCAAGGGTCTTTGGTGATAGAACATTTATTGAAGCCCCTGTGTGAACCAGGCATGCGTCTACAGCCTTCTTGCAGATGTTGTCCATAAGACTCAGAGCCATGCTTCTGGCTGCTGGTGATGCTAGTTCCGAAGTATGTAACGTAATAAAGGGCTGATCCCCCTAAGGAACTAACAATGTAGTGATCTTCTCCACCGATACGTCTTCGTTGATCATTACCTTCTGCAGGTACTCCATCAGAGCTTCCTGATGGGTCTTGGATCTCTTGATCAACTCGAGCACGGAGATTCGTGCCGATGTTTTGTCTAACTATTGCAATAGGTCATACTAAGTGCTTGGTGCACTCTCATCATTATGCACTTCCTCTGGCGGCTGTGATGGGCCGTCTCTGACTGTAGACTGAGGAAAGACCTTGTTGAAGATCCTCCCGCTCCGGAATGTATGTTCTTCACTAGTAGAAGGTCCAGGTGATAGTTTGAGCACCGTAGGGTTGGTGGGTGGTTTAGATGGTATGGGGGGTTGGTAAACGGGTGATGGCGTAGGGTTGTTTGGTGGCATGGTGCGGATGAGGGGTTTAGAAGGTTGAATGGTGGAGGGGTAGGTGGTTGGCACGGGTGAAGTGGGTAATGGCATACGGAGTAGCGGTTTGGATGGTTATATGGCACTGGGGTAAGTGGTTGTGGTAGGTGATGTGGGGAATGGTATGCGGAGTAATGGTTTGGATGGCATGAGGGGTGCATAGTTGGTTTGCGGAGGGTTGTTTAATGGAGGCGTGATGGTGGAAGGTGTAATGGGTGTGGATACAAGTGTAATGGTGACAAGTTGCGGTTTGGGTATACGGAGAATACGGCGTGGTGGTTGTTCGGCGGTGCTCGGGATGTGGCATGTTGAGTAAATAGAGGAAGAGTCCTCTACCTTCCACTGTTGACCTCGATTAGCCTCAGACTGGCTATTCGTCAAGATGGAGGCAATCTGATTCTGATACTGATGCTCCGATAGTGGGTTTTGTACTATACCCATGTTCGGAGGTGTTGCCGCCTGTGCTAGCGCTCTCTATTGTTGTTGTTGTTGTTGCTGTTGTGGTTGTTGTTGTTGATGATGTTGTTGTTGCTGAAGTCTTCTTGCCTTCAAGGCAGATATGTATTTCCTCATCTCCTCCCAGTCAATGCCTCCTTGTTCATTGAGATCATGGATATAATCTCTGAATTGGAAGCAGACATCTGTCGTATGCCCAGGTTGCCTATGAAAGGCGCAATACCTGGAGAGGTCGGCGTTCTGAGGCCAGACTGTCTTTTCCCTGGGCAGGAATAAGGCATTGGCTGCCATCAGGGCATTGAAAATGTCTAGTAAAGATTCCAGGAGTGCTGGATATGTTACCCTTTTAGGGCCTAGAGGCTTCTTATGTTGGTTGTATTCATTTAGGGGAGGTACATTATGGTACGCCGGCGATGCGCGCAGCTTACCACTGTTGCTGGTTCGGGGGCTGTTGATACTACTGATGGTTCGATGGCTGCTGATATTGTTGCTGGTACTGGGGCTGCTAAGGTCCGTAACCCTGCTAGTTCAGAGGTCTATAAGCCTGTTGACTCGAAGGTCTGTAACCTTGCTAGTTTGGTAGTTGCTGATTTTTCACGAACTGGGGTTAATTGTTGTTCATGGTGCTGATCTGCTCGTGGGAGAGCGTGCCTTTAGTCGTTGGACCCGTACTAGGAGGGTTAGGCAGGGCAGGCTTCCAAGGTGGAGGTCTGCTGGGTCTGTAAGGATCAAAGACATTGGAGAAAGTAGCATCCTTGAAGGCGTTCCGGCAGTAACGCGCTCTCTCATAAAGTTCCGCCATGCTAGTCAGATTGTTCAAGGCCAAGACCAGCTTGTACTGAGGGGTGGCATTAGAGATCAACATCTTGACATGTTCAGATTTGGACATATAATCCTTAATCTTCTCCGTCATGCCCCTCCATCTATCAACAAATGTGATGAAGTCCTCATCGGGCTTCATTTTCTCAACAACTAGATCAATGATGGACAGAGATGGTGCGACTCTGTCCTAGTATCGTTGACTAAATTTTCTAGATACGATATCGTAATCTTCCACCTCATATGGTTCTAACAAGAAAAAACACTCCAGGGCTGGCCCCTCTAACGATTTCCTGAACAGGAATGCCAACGACCTCTTGTCGTTCTGCCAGAAGGAGGATTCGTACATGAACTCCTTCAGGTGGGTGAAGGGGTTACCAGTACCATTGTATTTCCTATACACTGGCATTTTCGAGGGAAGCAAATGGAACACAGGCAGACTAGGAAGGCTGATCTCAGGCGCAGCCTTAACTCCCATCATCTTCTGAAAGTTGTTGAACTGTTCATCCATACGCTCCATCTTCGCGAGCAGAGCTTGAGTTGTTGGATCAACCTAGGGAGGAGGTGGTGGTGGTACATGATAAGCCTGCTGCCTAGAGTATGTGGGGCAAGGGGGACAATAGGGTTGAGGTCCGGCAATGCTTCCCCTATGCCCGAGGGCATTTTGATAAGTCGGCGTAGGCGGCCTAACCGGTTGCCTTGAGGAGGACAGTTGTAGCCCAACTGGCCGAGAAGTTGAAACCTAAAGGCCTTCCATGGCCTACTGAACAAAGGAAGTATGGTGGTGAGGAGGTTGAGAAATGACAGGGGGAACCACAGGATTTGGTTCAGTCAACTACACAGGCGTCTTCCCCTTCAAGATGGCTTGGATTGCCTCGAGCTGTTAAGGATCCAGATGGGAGGCAAGAACTCTCAGAGTGTTGACTAGGTCAGAGGAATTGGAGGATGAGGGTTCATTTGGGTTCATGGCCCCCTCAAAGATAGGATTAGACACCGCATGCACATGCAGAGGAAGATCAGTGCCATGATTATGCTGATCATGAGCAAAAGGAGAAGGGATTTGGGGGTTTCCCTCGTGTTGAAATGAATAAGAATGGGGATCACGGGGGGCATTAGCATCTCCCCCGTTCTCATAGTGATAATCAGATTCAAGAGGGGTATTAGCATCTCCCTCGTAGTTAACTAGAGCATCTGAAGCCATGCTCAAATCCCTACCTGATCGATGCAACATGGTATTAGATTTTTCAACAAAGATTTACAGACAAGTTGTGCAGAGATTAGACAAGCAAGTGGATGTTTAACGTTATTTCATGATTCTTTGTTAGATTATTTGGATTCTGTTAACCACAAATGCACTCAACGGATAGGATCCTAGTTTCAGTTCAATTTCCACCGTTATATTCTAAGGTTCTAACTCACAACGTCATGAAAATCTAACCAGGACTTCAATTAGTACAACTAGCCCGATGAACAATGAGGAATACCTTGATTTTGGAGACTTACAGAGGTCTTTAACGTCAACCACTCTAGTCGGATCGAGGGACCGACCCAATCAGAGAGAAGTGAGGATGTCAAGAAAGGTGTTCCCATGAGAAAAAGGGAGGTGTTAGCCCCAGTGCGTATGACCTGTGGCCGGGATGGCCTCTAATGCTTAATATGTAATGTGTAATAGCAATCAAATCAAAGATCCTAGGACTGGAGATCAAAACAAAAATCTGTTTGAATCACATCACTGTTTCTCGACGCTATTCAAAACAGAACTTTATTCTGCTCGCAGAACCTCAGGCAGCAGTCAGCAAGAAATTTTGCCTGAAAGGCGTCGTGTTCTGGCGACGTAGTTATGAAACGCGTCGTTGTTCCAAGACGCATTTCAAGGCGCAGAATCAACAATTAAGAAGGAATTTTTGGGTCAATTTCCTCTCAAACTAACAAGGTAAAACAGTAAATAATCAGCTCATGTGAATCTTTTTTTATTTTAATTTTTAACATGATGATTTATCATGTAAACAACTAAAACATTCAATCAACCACACATTCTTCCTATCACAATCACAACTTTTCAATCAATCAAATGGGGAGGGCAAGCTCTTGCCGTAAAGGTGTGCACGTGGTGCACGTGGGAACAATAATTGAACTAAAAACTCACCAATCGTTGAGGGCGTGCCCAAGAGACACAAGTGGTGCACTGTGGGTGCCCGAAAAAGCAAGAACAAAAGATTAAAAGATGGCGAGACCAAGTCCCACCGTGATCGCCAAAAAGCTGTGAGTCTTAAATTTGGTGTGTGATTATCATGAAAATTTGTTGATTATATGACAAATAAACCTATTAAAAAGTATGTGATCGCCAGAAACTTTTGACTAAAAAGTTCCAAAAGAAAAATGATTGATCGCTTACCTGTTTCAGACGTGGGAGATGTTGAAGTTCTTGATTCTTCCCCTTCAGCCGGCTGAAGAAAAAGAGTCCTTCTGACTTTGTTCTTACTTTAAATATTGATTGGGCTTTGAAGATCGTCCAGATTTCTTTTGTTAATTCCCTCCTTTTGATCTTCTTTGTACCTTACAAAGAATGAAATAAAAGAGAGAAAAAAATAATAAGAACTAAATGGAGGTAGTATCTATTCCAATAATCATTCTAATCATGCAACCCAAGCAGGATAAACTCGCTTGTTTTATGGTCTTTGAAACCCCTTAACATGTGGGTTGGAAAATATATGCTAGTGTTGTGTGCGCCACATGAAGTGATGTAATGTAGAAATTATGATCTAATATGATGAAAATATGAATAGAGATTAATTAAGAAGAACTGAGTTGGATGGCCCCTAGAAAGTCTTGGTTCTTGAACAATCTTGAAGGATGCAGAAAGATGAAGAAAGGATGAAGAAAGGAAGAAGTTCTTCTTTCAAAACTCCTGGAAGTAGTCGTGTAGCGCCTTGATCCTTCAATTCCTTCAACGTTTGGACGTCGTCTCTCTCTTGAATCCTTCTTCAAATTTTTCGCTCAGATTCTCCACCAACTTTCTTCACTTCAAAGGCTTGTATATTTATAGATTTAAGTTCAAGACTCTCACGTACGTCCGCGGTTACTTATGGATTAACATGAAAGAGTTTGAAGCCAATCCAACTAAGAAATCGATAAACATAGCTTAATTCATCATTATCTGTAATTAACTAAAACACGTAGCCCAAGGGAGACGTCTTTTAGTTTAATTAAGATAAGGATAAATATCGGGAAGAAGAAACAAAAAGACTTTAGGAAACCTAAATGGCGTCGTCATGACAGACGTCTTTTAGTTTATTAACAAATTAATTAAAATTTAAATTAAAAATCGAAATAGAATAAAATCCTAAATGGCGTCTTCATAGGCCAACGTCATTTAGAATTTTTCATATTTGATTAAAAATTTGAATTAAAATGAATTTCATTAATAAACTTAAATTATGTCTGTCTTATCCAATGTTATTTAGACAATTATTTCAATAAAAATTATAAAAATTAACTAATGATTAAATATCAGATCATTTTGAGGCATTATTATATGACATGAAATTTACTCAAAACGATGTCAAAATTAGTGAGTCTACACATCCATCACAATACTCCTTGTATTTGTTGTTATGCTGTCGAAGTCTGGCTATCATATGTTTTGGGTCCTGATGATGGACTTCCTTACATATACAAAAACTATTGATATATGAATGAAGCTCTCTTGTACTTTAACTGTCTCTTCTTTCTCTTTTTATGACCTATGCCCAGCACATGACTTGAACAAACAAGTTAAGCGTCTCTTCTGGCTTAGCCCCTTGCCATATTAAATAATTTACTACTTGATCCTATCCTTGGTAGAAGGGTCAAGGGAAAAAGCCTTTATTCAATGAAGGCAAATAAAAATAATTAATAATGCAACATGCAAGCATGCAAATGCTCGTTGGAATAATAAAAGATGCAACACACATGATCTAACAAACGGATGCTAATTGAAATTCTAACATGTTTTTTTTTTTTTTGACATATCCATTTTTTTGTACTTTTGCAATATCCATCTCTTTTGTGGTTTTGGAATATCCATTTTGAAATATACATTTTTTTGTAATTTTGAAATATCTATTTTCTTTTTTATTTCAAAATATCTATTTTTTTTGTAATTTTAAAATATCCATTTTTTTGTAGTTTTCAAATATTTATTTAACCTAAAGACCAGCATGGTACATAGATCAAAAGAGCTTCCTTGTTCGTTATATTAATTCCCTAATTATTCTTCAATAACCTAATTTAGGTTCATCGTGCTTTTATTGTGCTTATGTCCATGATCCCATTTGATGATCTGACCCTCGGTCAACTTAGGCCATTCCTTAAACTTAGAGTACGCCCCTTAGGGAGAAGGGAAAAAATGGTCTAGAAAGCTCACGAGAGGGTTCCAGAGAGCTAGGAAGATATCCATCCTTTACCCTAATGTCCGTTGGGGTTCGGTCATTTTCACTTTATGGGGTATTTTTGACCTTGCGCTCTCTTTTATTTGAATAATTGGCCTTTTGATTTGACGTTTGTGGCCTTCTGTATTTGATTTGACTTTTGCTTTTTGCTTTTGCTTTTGGGGCGGATCTTTTGATTCTTCCCTTTCTTTTTATGACGGCCTCTTACTAAGACAGCGAGTATTTTCAGTAGTCTATCCTAAGCCTCATTATGACATCGTGAGCCGATAATAAAAAGGGAAAGAAAACAAGAATAGGTTATACTTTACACTCTTAGTTAAGCTGTCAGCATTCCTGGACTTTACATCTCTTGTTACTCAAGAACAAAATATGTTTGTATGTATAATGCATCTAAATTAGACTATCAAAGACTAAAGAGGGAATTTAGGATTTCAAATTTTCTAACTCCACTAATCTTTGCACCATACCAGTCGACACAACTTAATCTAAAGGTAGTATTTATTAAGATATAAATCGTTCCAGGGATGAGTTAACTCTTGACCTTCCGTATTAACTATCCTACAGGCATTACCCGGAAAAGCATTTTTTACAACATAAGGTCCTTCCCAATTGGGTTGGAATTTAGAACGTGGACCACCAGACTTTATAAAAATCCTTTTAACCACCATTTCACCAACTTTGAATTTTCGTTCAATAACTTTCTTTTGATAAAAACGTGCAAGTCTATTTTGATATACTCGTGCATGATTAGTAGCTGACCATCTCTTCTCGTCTAAGAATTCCAATTGAGCGAGGACTGCAGAATGTTGTTCATCAATAGAAAACTCCTTATTCAATTGTACTCTTAATGACGGGATGATGACTTCATATAGAACTATCGCCTCCATTCCGAATGTAAAAGAATATGGAGTTTGCCCAGTTGGAGTATAGATTAAAGTACGGTAGGCCCATAGAGCCTCAACAAGCTTTTCTAGCCAGTCTGTGTATTTGTTAGACTTACTTGTCTTCTTTATGATTTTGATTAAGGTTTTCTTAGTTGCCTCTGCATAGCCATTGCCTTGTGGATAATATGGAGAAGAATAATGCAATCTTATACCTCTTTGAGAGGTCCTTCAACTCTTGTGAGATAAACTGTGGTCCACTGTCGGTGACGATGGTGCTTGGAATCCCGAATCTAGTAATGATATTCCTCATGATGAACTTACAGACCGTTGATGCTTTGATCTCCGTGAAAGTTTCGGCTTCTGCCCACTTGTTGAAGTACTCCGTCGCCGTGAGTATAAAGGATTTTTGTTTGATCGAGGAGTTGGGATCACCAAGAGGACCAATGATGTTGAATGCCCACATGGAGAAAGGCCATGGGGAGGACAGAGGATGGAGTGAAGATGCGGGGGAATAAATTTCGTCGACATGAAGTTGACACTTAACACACTTACGGACATATCCTACACAATCTTCTTTCTTGGTTAGCCAATAATATCATTGTCAAAGGATTTTCTTTGATAGCATTTGTCTATTAACATGGCCACCACAAACTCCAGCATAAGCTCCTTCCATGATCTTTCAAAGATCATCATCATCTAAGTATCTTAGAAGAACACCATTAAATCCACGTCTATACAACTTCCCTCCAACTAGGGTGTATCTCTGAGCAATTCTCCTGATAGCTATTTTCTGCTCAGCAGTGGCTTCTTCAGGGTAACTCTGATCTTCACAATAGTTTGTAATTTCGTAAAACCATGGTTCCTCTTCAGCTTCCATCTCTTCTTGTAATTTTAGCCACAAGATGTCTCTCTTCTCCACAGTATCTCCATCCCTAACCTTCTTCAACAATTTCTCCTTAATCCTAAGAAAAGAAAGGTCCTCTACAGCAAGAGAGAGACGCCTATAGACAATGATTGATTCTGAATTTTTGTTGGTTGGAAAATTCAGGGACTATCCAAGAGAACTTAGAGCGTCAGCTAAGATGTTCTGATTCCGAAGAACATGGACAAAGATCACTTTGGTGAAAAGCTTGGCATAAGCTGAGGTGAGTTCCTGATATGGTTTGAGTTTGGGATCAAGGGTACAGTACTTGGTGAGCACTTGGCGAAGAATCAATTGACTATCACCTACAATCCACAGTTTGGTAGCACCATGGAAATGAGTGGCCTCAAGGCCTGCAAGAAGCGCCTTTTATTCAACTATATTATTTTTAACATGAAAAGCAAGCTAAAAGGCTTGAGGAATGGTGACACCTTCAGGTGATAGAAGAATAACATTGATACCCTTACTATAAGAATTCAGAGCTGCATCAAAATGCAGAGTCCATAAATCATCCTTAATTTTGTTTATGGGTATCAATTCCACATCTGAAAATTCCGATCAAATCGGATCAAATATGGGAAGAGGGTGATGAGTAAGGTGTTCTATTATGGCATAGCCTTTAATCGTTTTCTACTGAATGTAGATAATATCGAATTGGGAAAGAAAGTTTTGCCAACGTGCTAATCTATCGGTAAGGACAGATTTTTTTAAAAGGAACTTAATAGGATTCATCCTAGCGATGAGATGGACTTCATGGGCTAGAAAATAGTGTTTCAGCTTCTAAACTTCTCATACCAATGATGCACATTTCATCTTCTTACGCCAAGACAGCCCCACCGAATCATCTAAGACAGAAATGTATAGAATTAAATGCTTGTCCGAAGATGGCGGTCTCAGGACAAAAGGACTTGCAAGATACTTCTTCAATCCATTAAATGCCTCCTGACACTTATCGTCTTAATCGAATTTGACTCTTAGCTTAGTAAACTAATAGAACGACTTACACCTTTGTGAGTGCTGGGAGACAAAGCAGCGAATAAATTGCAACCTCCCGATTAATCCTCTCAATTCTTTCAAATTCCTGGGAGGTGGCATTTCAATAATAGTTTTGGCCTTGTTGGGATCGATCTCAATGCCCCGTTTGCTGACAATAAATCCTAATAACTTCCCTGGTGAGACACCAAACACACATTTCTTTGTATTCATCTTCAATTGATACTCCCTTGATCTTTCCAATACTTTTGCCAGAATTTCAGCATGCTCAACTCTAGTCTTAGACTTAACCAGAAGGTCATCCACATATACCTCCAAATGTATATACATCATATCATGGAATATAGCCATCATTGCCCTTTGATAGGTGGCTCCAACATTCTTCAATCCAAACGGCATAACTACATAACAATATGTTCCCTATGGTGTAGTGAATGAAGTTTTCTCCTGATCTTCTTCTGCCAAACAAATCTGATTGTACCCTGAAAAGCCATCCATGAATGATAGAGTCTCGTATCCGGCTGTATTGTCAATGAATACATCTATATGAGGTAGTGGGAAATCATCTGTAGGACATGTCCAATTCAGATCTCAGAAGTCAATGCAAATCTTAACTTTCCCGTCCTTCTTCATAACCGGGAGTATATTGGCCACCCATTGTAGATAGAGGACAACTCTAATAAATTTGGCTTTATGCAATTTATCCACCTCTTCCTTCATTTTCAAAGCCATCTGTAAGTGGAATCGCCTTAATTTATGTTTGACCGGATTAGCTCCAAATTTCAAAGTTAATCGGTGCTCCACTAAAGAAGAATCTAACCCCGACATATCTTCATAACTCCAGGCGAATGTGTCCTTGTAATCCCTAAGAACCCGAACCAAAGCCTTTTTGTCTGATTTAGAAAGATTCTAACTAATGAGGACAACTTTAGGCTCTTCTTCAGTTTCTAGATTGATCTCTTTGATTGGCTCTTCTATAGTAGCTAAGGGTTCATAGAATCTCTTCACTCCACTTGCATATGCCTCAGCTGTGTCCTCATCTTCTTCTTCCTCGACGACGAGGTCCTTTTTATATATCAATTCATACACCCCATATCCGTCATCAACCAACTCATCTACCTCACATTCTCCTGGCAACTGAATGGGGTCCTCTAACAACTAAGGGATTTGGTAGCATGAAAGGCATTTAGATGCTAACTCCTAGAGATATCTATTCGGAATCTGTCTATCCTTAAACTTTCTAGACTTCCTAAACTGCCTAACTTCACTAGACTTCCTATAACTCGACTCCTTATCCTGACCGATGGAGGACGAAGAAGGATAAAAATTAAAGGGTACATGATGGGATACAGGGGAATCCTCCTGAGAGGAGGGGCAGAGTAGATCTAGAAAAGAATCTCGTTCGAATGACCCGTGCAGTGGGGTACATTCAGACAAGTAGTAAGATGTTTCCTCAATGAGGATTTGGGAGGAGGTTTGAAAATTGAACATAAAGCAAGAGTGAACTTGGAAAGAAGGGGAATAGGATGGGGAAAACGATACCATGGCCAAAGGATTAAGGGGATCATACAGTAGGATATCCTAGATCAAATCGTAGATCCTCTCGAGGTCAAGAGGAATCCGAGGAAGGAAGTCCCAAGGGGACAGAGTAATGATGATGGGAGGTGCCCGGGGTATCTCTTCAGTAATGACTCTCGACCACGTCGGGGTCAACAGCAGAGTGCGGAACAAAGTATGGAGAGTAAAGATATGAGATGGATAAGTAGCTCTCTAGAGATGATCGGGGGTTAGGCCTGGTTCATAAGGGTCATCTAGCTCCCCTTTATTTGTTTCCTCGCTCAGTAGGATTCTTTTATCAAAAATCGCCCCAGGCCTCTCAATCAGGTCATCTATCAACGGCAGCTACTGTGGTTTGGAAGGATGCAGAAACCGCCTATTCAAAGCTATGTACAAATCCCATGTATCAAACCACCTGTACCATTCACATTCTGGGTCTTGAAACTTTCTCTTTTTCATAGGGCGTAGAGCCTCCAAGGATTGGTACGTGAGCAATGGTGTACAGTGTTTGGCCAACTCTCTCCCATAAATGTCATGCAAATCAAAGTGGAAGGTTATCACCACCGTGTTATCATTGTCATGTTGAATTACGGGGCCCTTGACAAAGTGAGTAGATAGGGTCCAGGTCAACGGGTCCCGATTCTCTCTGTACGGGGTCACCATGGTCTTCCATGCTTTGTGACTGTCTTCACTTTCTTGTTGTTGTACAATACTGTGCCTTACTTTTTTTGGCCTACAGCCCAGACCATTCCCAGGTTTCATTCTGCCATCTTTGACTAGCTTGGTTCTGCCTTGCAACTAAGTGCCCACACCTTTCCCAGGTTGATACCCGATCTTCATCATTATATTCCAACCAAGGGTACTCATGAACTTCCCCCATTTCACTGTATCAATTAGATAGGACGAAGGTAGAATGAACTTCAGTGGATCTGCCAAAGGAAGATAGGCTTGTAACACAAATAAAATGGGTTTCCAAACGTATGAAAGATTAGGAGTTGGGTTCACGTTCAGGGAGTGAATTGCAGTAAGAATGGGCATACTAGTGATAATGATACGTCCTTTGTAAGGAAACTTGAGGCATTTATGATTGGTTGATGTGATAGCCTCAAGTAATGTGATATAAGGACGGCCAACTATACCCTTTAGTGAAGGATCAATTTCAAGGATATGGAATTCAACTTCGGAATGACAAATTGGGCCCGAACCTACCTTCAAGTAGACCATGCCCAACATTGATGGATGCTCCAGTGTCCACTAGATAGGCGTCCACGACCTTCTTACAAATGTTAACGGTGATACTCAAGGCCATACCCCGCGCTTCCAAGGGTGCTAATTCAGATGCATAGAAAGATATGGATGATTGACCACCTTAGGGTACCAGCAGTGTAGTGATTTATCCACCAAGACGTCTTCATTGACCATTACCCTCTGCAGATACTCCATCAGGGCCTTTTGGTGGGTCTTGGATCTCTTTGTCAGTTCGAGCACAGGATACGTGCCGGTGTTTTATCTAGGTGTTTCAAGAAGTCATATTGAATGTCAGGTGCACTCTCTTCATTATGTACTTCGTCAACTGCCTGTGATGGGCCCTCCTGAACAGACTGAGAGAACACTTTGCTGAAAATCCTGCCGCTCCGGAGCATTTGCGGCTCAATAGTGGAAGGTACAAGTGATATCTTAAGAACTGCTGAGTTAATGAGGGGTTTTGAAGGCATGAAGTTGTAGACACCGATTTTGGACCACCCTTTTGGTCATAAGTCCCATCCACCATTAGCCCATCATCACCAAAAATCCCCTCATTTTAGCCATCTTAGCCCACTAACAACTAAGCCCATTAACCAAATCCCGACTCTAGCCATCCTTTTCATGGAAGGCCACCCCTCGCCTTCCACCACCCTTCGAAGGCCAGCCAGTCCGCCTTCCACCCCCTTCGAAGGCCACCCCTTGCCTTCTACCCCCTTCGAAGGCCAGCCACCTTGCCTTCCACCTTTTGGCCACCTTTTTCACTTTTCACCACCTTTTCGTGGAAGGCCAGCCCCCTTGCCTTCCACCCCCTTCGAAGGCCACCCCTCGCCTTCTACCCCCTTCGAAGGCCAGCCACCTTGCCTTCCACCCTTTTAGCCACCTTTTTCACTTTTTACCACCTTTTTCGTGGAAGGCCAGCCCCCTTGCCTTCCACCTCCTGCGAAGGCCACCCCTTGCCTTCCACCTCCTTCGAAGGCCACCCCTTGCCTTCCACTCCCTTCGAAGGCTAGCCGGGCCGCCTTCCACTCCTTAACCACCCCCTTGACTCCGTCTTCCCCACGATCTCCTCTACTCGCCGCCCTCGTCCCCCACTACTCCGACCACTCCCCACTCCGGCGACTGCCGCGCCCACCACCTCCGACCCTTGACCACTTCTTATTGGCTGAAGGCTGATTTACGGGGATTTAAACTCCTATTTTCTCCTATTTTTTCCTTCATCTATTTAAACCCCTCAGGTTCCCTCGAGCAAGTGGGGGGTTGGAGGAGGAATTAAGAAGGAGTTTCTTTCTCGGAGCAGGTCGGCTTTGAGGAGTCGAGCGGGCAAACGGTCAGGAGGAGTCTCAGAAGAATCCTTCGCACTTCAAATGGGCTTGTCGTCTTAACCCTCTTTTACTTTTCACCTTTTTTATTTCACTGCATTCTCACTTTACTCCATGCCGTAACATTCTCCCTCTTTCACTCTCTTTTACCTTCAACACATCATTTCACTTTTCACACACGAGCACTTATCTGCATGCATACATCCTAGAATGACTTAGCAATCCCTATTTACCCCCAGAGGTTTCAAAAAAAAAATCAGGAGGTGGGTGGCCATAACATATGGTCACCTTCCCTCCCAAACACCCATCCGGTGCGTCTCCCACTAATTTTAGTTAATTTTTATGTTTGCATGAACGGATCCTACATGTCACAGTTCTAATCGGGTTATTGTCTTTTCTTTGTCTGTCTTCTCTTTTCAGGGGCTCTTACCAGATTCTGTGCGCGGACCGAGCTCTCCTCCTCTGGCCGGCCGGAGGAAGAGAAGGGGAAACCACCATCTTCCGCTCCCACAGAACGCGATCACACCCTCACCATCATGCGGAGCACAGGGACCAAAAGGTAATGCTCCTGGCGATCACATCCTTCATTTCTAACCCCCCTTAAATCGCCACAATGCTAAGACGAACGGAGGAACCCCCAATTCCAAAGCCTCGCAGCCACGGCGACGGGGGGAACGTTCCGGGCGCCTACATAAGTGTTAGCTTGGTGTAATGGGTGATTGAGTGATGCGGATGAGGGGTTTGGTGGGTTGTATAGCATTATGGTGGATGGGTGATGGCATGGGGAATGGAATGCGTAGTAATGACTTGGATAGCATGATGTGTTCGTATAGCATTCAGTGGTGGTGGTTTCGGCATGGTGGATGTGGGTTTAAGAATAGCGAGGGGTGGAATGGGGGTAGTAGGTGTGGGTTGTAGTGGAATTGGTGAAGGCCTGGGGATGCGGATAATGCAGTGTGGTGATGGTACGACAATGTTTTGACTATGGCCTGTAGAATAAATAGACGAGGATTCTTCGAGCCTCCACTGTTGTCCCCTGTCAACCTCAGATTGGCTATTTGTGAGGATGGGGGTGATCTGATTATGATGCTCCGGCAGCGGGTTTTGTACTATTCCCATATTCGGCGGAGGTGCCGCCTGCTGGACTGGTGCCCTCTGAGCTTGTTGTGGCTGTTGTTGTAGTCTCCTCGCCTTTAAGACAATTATAAATATTCTCATCTCCTCTCAATCTATGTCCCCTTGGTCATTCAAATCATGGATGTAGTCCCTAAACTGGAAACAAGCATCCACACTATGCCCCAGCTGTCTATGGAACACATAATACTGGGAGGCATCAGCATTTTGGGGCCAAGTGGTCCTCTCCTTTGGCAGTGACAAAGCATTCACCACCATAAGGGCATTGAATATATCAAATAATGTTTTTGGAAGTGGTGGGTAGGATGCCTAGTTCGGACCCAGAGGTTTCCGCTGTTGAGAATAATCACCTGGGGGAGGAACTTTGTAAGGATCGAGACTTTCGGATTCGGTTTTCGAGTCGGACCCTATAATTCTAGCCCTAGTGGGGGGCTGAGGTTCTGTGTTGTTTCGCGTCTCGCGGGCTCGACGCGGTTTGAACGGCGTCCACCGTGGCAGACGCGTTTCAGGTTCTGCCACGTAGGTGCCACGTGGGCTGGCTTTGGGCCGCGAGAGTACGGCCCTGTCGTGTCGTCTGAACGGCGTCCACGTAGGACGACGCCTTTCAGACTGCGACTCTGGGTGTGTCAGAGTACGGCCCTGACATGTCGGCTGAACGGCGTCTGCTTCGATCGACGCGTTTCAGAAACTTGTCAGAGCGGCCGTCACATCACCTGATAGACGTCCGTGGATGTCGACGCGTTTTAGCCAGTCTCTGGTTAACCCCGCGAGCCCTCCTTCTTTCCCTCATTTACACCTTCTCTCTTTCTTTCCTTCCCCTCCGGCGATCCCGACGGCAATTCCTTCTCTTCCGTCTTTTCCTCCCACCATTTCATCTCTCCCTCCACTCCATCCTCTACCTAGCTCCTACCACTACCACCTCCACCTCCACTGCGGCGTTCTACTCTCCGGACGGCGGCCGACGTCACGGTGGAGCAAGGACGACCACGGCAGTACCGGCGGCGGCGTAGGGCGAGACAGGTGGACGGCTTGAAGCTTGGAGGCGTTCAAATATCCGGTAGGGTGACGGTTCCCATAGCATCCTGTTTAAGCCATGTTTTCCCCCGTCTATGCATGTTGTAGATCTTTGGTTTTGGGGGTAGAATGAGCATGTTTAGGAGTTCTTTTGATGATATGGGGGATTTTCTATGAATGTGATTTCCTATGGATTGTATTGCCCCTCTTTCTCCTCCGTTTTTGGGTAATTTTGGGGTTGTTTGGGTTGGAAAGGGGAGCCCTCGGGCTCATGGCAACTCTGGTTCCTGGGGTTGAAAGACGTCGTGCATGGACGACGCCTTTTTGAAGGGCGTCGGGCCATCACGACGCCTTTTAGACAGGAATCACCTGACAGAGTGTCTGCCAGTGCGGGGATTCTGGGACTAAAAGACGTCATGGGTGGGCGACGCGTTTTGAATAGCGTCGGGTATCCATGACGACTTTTAAGGCAGAAATCCCCTGAGTAAGGCCTTTGGAATTTCTGGATTTCTATGTTGAATGGCGTCTGAGGATGTCGACGCCTTTTAAAAGGCGACCTCTGGTGTCGACGCGTTTTAAGGCCTGATGCTGAAGACTGTTTTACATAAACCTGTACATGGAGCTTGAATGGCGTCGGCCTTGGGCGACGCGATTCAAGACAGAACCACACTAATTCATGCCAGTAAAATGTATTCATACTGCTAGATAGATGGTTAGCGCATGTTTTAGTGTACCCGATAGAAATGGATTCTTCATGATCATATGGTTCTATATGTGTGTTATGCGATCGCGGACTTTTCACGTGACCGGATCGCACTGTGCTGGGTTTTGAGTTACTGTGGACCTGGAGTGACATTGTAGCACTTTATCACCCTGTGCTGGTGGGGGCGTGAGCACAGCGCCGGTGGGGGCGTGGGCGGGGTGACGCCTAGTGAGAGAGGGTCACCTGGCGAACCCCGGGGTCAGCTAGTACCGGTGGCGGAGTGGTACATTCGAAGAGTCACTCATGCTGAGGGAAGGAGTAGCCACCTGAGCCAGTTGGGCCGGAGTAGCTAGTGTGCTATCCGAGGGACTACTGCTTGGTCTCAGCGGGTCGAGGTTTTTCCCACCGTTGTTTGTGCGGTTGGCGAGTTCTATCGAGACGGCAATTGTGGATTCTCGAGTCGGCTGGTTTAGAATATGCATGTTATTATATTTCGACTGCTTGTGATTTCACGTTGAGAATTAGGAATTGTACCTACCACTGCACTTGTTACTTTACCGTTAGCTGTACTTTACACTTGTGGGTGTGTGCGTGGGCAGTGGGGATCGAAGGATCCCTACTGAGTCTTGTCTTGAGACTCACCCCTGCGGTTTTCAGGTGAGGACTCCCAGCAGACTTAGAGCGGCGTGTGCGGCCGTGTGTTGAACGCCTTCAGCAGTTGTTCCGGGGTATGCCCCGATGTAGTTGTTATTTATTTCTGGCCTATATGTTTAATTATTTCTTTTCAGTTTGAGTATGTAATTATTTGCTGAATTGAGTCGCATTGTAATAATTTTAATTCCTGCACTTTCATTTCAATTCAATGCGATGTGAATGTTTTGCTTAGTTTATTATTTATTTCCCAGACTTACTAGATCCTGGTTTCGTTCCAAATTAATGATTCGGTACCCATTTAGTAATCGGATCTCCGATTATAGGGTGGCGGATCGTTACAGTTGGTATCAGAGCATACGGTCTGGCAAATAAATAAATAACTAGGTTAAATGTTGTAAGCTCGGCAAATAAGTACATTATCCCGTACAGGCACGGCGGTAGCATAGGTTTTAGAACTCTAATTAGAACTTTTGATTTTGTAATTGTAGGCGAGTAGATGGCTCCCAGGAAGATGATGCCGGTTATTCGAGAGCGGGGAGATGCCCCTAGTGGGTCCGAGGCAGGGAGGCCGAGTGTAGAGCAGTTTATGGAGGCCATGATGGACACTATGGCTAGATATCAGACGCAAGACCCTAGCGAGAGTTCTAGTACTCGGGGAGGGTCCACAGCTACACTTGAGAGGTTCCTGAAGCTGAGGCCACCTCACTTCACCGGTCGTCCCGACCCTGATGAGGCCATTCATTGGCTTAGAGAAATTGAGAAGACCTTCGATACCATGGACTGTGCAGCAGTAGAGAGGACCCCGCTGGCTACCTTCATGCTGAAGGATAGCGCCTATGACTGGTGGACCACACTGAAGAGTTTGTCTTATGAGGACAGGAGTCTCAGGGAAATTTCATGGGAGACCTTTGTTAAGGAGTTCAATGCACAATATTCCCCTAGACATGTCCAGCGAGCCAAGGAGAGAGAGTTTATGGATCTGACGCAGGGGAGTATGACGGTACTTGAGTACGAGGCAAAGTTTGTTTCGCTGGGACGGTTCGTGCCTTTCATATCTGGGGACGAGGAGCGTCGCACGGAGAGGTTTGTGGACGGGCTGAGGCTCAGTCTGAGGAACTTCGTGGCGTCCCACTGTTGTACAGACTTAGCATCAGCAGTTAGGTGTGCAGCAGCTGTAGAGGCTCAGCAGACCCAGTCGGCCCGGGAGAGAGGGCAGACTGTTCAGGGGCCAGTGCGAGGCAGGGGTAAGGCAGCGGCACCGGCTCCTTCGGTCGGATCGGGATCGTCGTCACTCGGCTCCCGATTCAGGAGATTCTTCAGGGGTGGTGGCAGCAGTAGTGGCAGCAGCGGCAGCAGTAGGCCCAGGCAGGGTCAGCAGAGTCAATCAGCGTCCAGTGCACACCAGGAGCCAGCTCAGAGGCTTCCGGTAGTCTGCCAGCACTGTGGTGGTGCCCATGGCAGGACTCAGTGTCCCACTCTTCCCAGGAGGTGTTTTACTTGCGGCCAGCAGGGCCATCTGACGAGGCAGTGCCCGCAGGGGCATAGTCAGGGGCAGGGTCATGGCGATCAGAAGAAGCCGAGGACCCAGGGGAGAGTTCTAGCTATCACCAGGAGGGAGGCTCGCACGTCCAACTTGGTGGAAGGTACACTTTCTGTCCTTGGGAACTCTGTGCATGTGTTGATCGATTCGGGTGCTTCGCATTCTTTCATTTCTGAGCAGTTTCTAGATATTCTTTCTGCACCCGTTGATGAGTTAGCCGATGGTCTGATGGTAGAGGTTCCTTCTGGAGACTTCATGATATCTTACAATCGTTTGAGGAATGTTCCCTTGACCATTGAGGGTCATGTGCTACCTGCCCAATTGGTTGTACTTGCCATTCGTGATTTTGATATCATCCTGGGTATGGATTGGTTGGAAGCCTTTTATGCTGGGGTGGACTGCCACAGGAAGAGGGTGCGCTTCTCTATTCCGGACATACCGACCTTCTTTTTCCAAGGTATTAGGCTTTCTTCTCGAGGTATTCTCATTTCTGCCTTTAAGACACGGAGATTGCTTGCTGGTGGCTGTGAGGCTTTCCTTGCCTCTGTTGTTGTTTCTGATGTCCGTGCTAGTCCCAGTCCTTGGGAGGTGCCCGTAGTATGTGATTTCGTAGATGTGTTTCCTGAGGAGCTGCCTGGCCTTCCTCCTCAGCGAGAGGTCGAGTTTACCATCGAGCTTGCACCAGGTACGGCGCCCTTGTCTAAGGCCCCGTATCGGATGGCGCCAGCCGAACTCGCTGAGTTGAAGACGCAGTTGCAGGAGTTGCTGAATAAGGGTTTCATTCGTCCCAGTACATCTCCATGGGGTGCTCCAGTTCTGTTTGTCAGGAAGAAGGATGGTTCTTTGAGATTGTGCATCGATTATAGGCAGCTGAACCAGGTAACAATAAAGAATAAGTACCCGCTTCCTAGGATCGATGATTTGATGGATCAGCTGCAGACCGCGAGGGTGTTTTCCAAGATCGACCTGAGATCTGGATATTATCAGATGAGGATCCGGGATGTGGATGTTAGTAAGACGGCTTTCAGGACCCGGTATGGGCATTATGAGTTTTTGGTTATGCCCTTCGGCTTGACCAATGCTCCGGCGGCCTTTATGGATCTGATGAACAGAGTCTTCAGGACCTACCTGGACCAATTTGTGGTTGTGTTTGTTGATGATATTTTGATCTATTCTTCTTCTGAGGAAGAGCACACCGCCCATCTTCGGGCAGTGTTGCAGGTCCTGAGGGAGCACCAACTTTACGCCAAGTTCAGCAAATGTGAATTTTGGCTAGACGAGGTGCACTTCCTTGGGCACGTTATTTCTGGTGAAGGTATCGCAGTAGATCCAGCCAAGATCGAGGCAGTAATGGACTGGAACAGGCCGACTTCAGTGACTGAGATCAGGAGTTTTCTGGGGCTTGCCGGTTATTACAGGCGGTTTGTTCAGGGATTTTCTTCGATAGCGGCCCCCTTGTCGAGGTTGACTCGAAAGGGAGTTCGTTTTGTGTGGACTGAGGATTGTGAGCAGAGTTTTATTGAGCTAAAAGCTCGCCTCACGTCAGCCCCAGTGCTGGTGCTTCCATCTGGGTCAGGTGGATTTGTGGTTTACTCGGATGCGTCCCGTCGAGGTTTGGGCGCAGTCCTTATGCAGTATGGCAGGGTAGTTGCTTATGCTTCTCGGCAGCTGAAGAGGCATGAGGAGAACTATCCTACTCATGATTTGGAGCTTGCAGCTGTGGTGTTTGCACTTAAGATCTGGAGGCATTACTTATATGGAGAGAAATTTCAGGTTTTTACCGATCACAAGAGCTTGAAATATGTGTTCACTCAGAGAGACCTGAATTTGAGGCAGCGAAGGTGGATGGAGTTTATTAAGGATTATAACTTTGACCTTTCTTATCATCCGGGCAAGGCGAATGTGGTGGCAGACGCTTTGAGTCGGAAGACGGTCATGTCATACCTTATGATTCGGGAGTGGAAATTGTTCGAGCATGTAGTGGAATCCTCCTTTAGGGTTCCACGTGAAGAGGATAGAGCAGTGCTAGTCAGCTTGACCGTGAGACCAGCTGTGTACCATGCTGTGATTGAGGCTCAGAGGGCAGATGCTGAGTTACCACAGATTCTCCAGAGGTCGGAGGTGGAGTTGTGGGATGACGGTACTGTCAGGTTTAGAGGCAGACTCTATGTCCCGACTGAGGAAGACGTGCGCAAATGTGTTCTTGATGAGGCGCACCGTTCGAGATATGCAGTGCATCCTGGAACAACAAAGATGTATCATTGTTTGAGGAGGCACTTCTGGTGGCCCGGTATGAAGAAAGATGTGGCCGAATATGTGGCTAGATGTATGACTTGTCAGCAGGTTAAAGCCGAGCATCAGAGACCTGGAGGGTTGCTGCAGCCCTTGCCGATTCCTGAGTGGAAATGGGAGCATGTGACGATGGACTTTGTGATGGGATTGCCTGCATCCCCTAGCAGGAGAGACGCTATCTGGGTCATCGTTGATCGGCTGACCAAGTTGGCACACTTCTTAGCCATTAGGAAGGACTGGTCGGTCGGCAAGCTGGCAGAGTTGTTTGTTGACCAGATCATCTCTCTGCACGGGGTACCTGTGTCCATTGTTTCGGATCGAGATCCGAGGTTTACTTCCAGGTTCTGGAAGAGCTTTCAGAAGGCTTTGGGCACTCAGTTGGCTTTCAGCTCGGCCTACCATCCCGAGACTGACGGGCAGTCAGAGAGGACCATTCAGACCTTGGAGGATATGCTCAGGGCATGTTGCCTAGACTGGGGAGGTTCGTGGGAACAGCATTTGTCCATTGTGGAGTTTGCCTACAACAACAGTTATCATTCCAGTATCGGCATGGCGCCTTATGAGGCTTTGTATGGGCGCCCGTGCCGATCTCCGGTGTGTTGGTCCGAGATCGGTGAGAGGCAGATAGCAGGACCTAAGTTAGTACAGCAGTGTGCTGAGATTGCCAAGACAGTTCGGCAGACGTTGACCGCAGCTCAGAGTAGACATAAAAGTTCTGCTGACGTCCGACGGAGACCACTTGAGTTTGAAGTTGGGAACCACGTGTTTCCCCGAGTCTCACCCTCCAAGGGTGTGATGAGATTCGGGAAGCGAGGCAAGCTGAGTCCGCGATATATTGGACCTTTTCCCATTCTTGCTCGAATTGGGGAAACCGCGTATCAGCTGGCCTTGCCGCCCAGTCTTGCAGGGGTGCACGATGTGTTCCATGTGTCCTTGCTGAGAAAGTATGTTCAGGATCCGTCCCATGTGTTGGACTTTTCAGAGTTGGAAGTCGCTGAGGACCTGTCCTTTCCAGAGTATCCCGTTCGTATTGTGGATCGCAGAGATCAGGTCTTGCGGAACAAGATTGTATCGTTGGTCAAGGTGATTTGGCAGTACCGCTCCGGAGGTGAGACAACCTGGGAGCGAGAGGATGAGATGCGGGAGCAGTTCCCTTACCTCTTTTCGTAAGTTTCCTTGTGAACTGCATCCCTGTTTTGACCTTGCTAATTCTAGCAGTCAATTTCGAGGGCGAAATTTCTTTTAAGGGGGGGAGAATGTAAGGATCGAGACTTTCGGATTCGGTTTTCGGGTCGGACCCTGTAATTCTGGCCCTAGTGGGGGGCTGAGGTTCTGTGTTGTTTCGCGTCTCGCGGGCTCGACGCGGTTTGAACGGCGTCCACCGTGGCAGACGCGTTTCAGGTTCTGCCACGTGGATGCCACGTGGGCTGGCTTTGGGCCGCGAGAGTACGGCCCTGTCGTGTCGTCTGAACGGCGTCCACGTAGGACGACGCCTTTCAGACTGCGACTCTGGGTGTGTCAGAGTACGGCCCTGACATGTCGGCTGAACGGCGTCTGCTTCGATCGACGCGTTTCAGAAACTTGTCAGAGCGACCGTCACATCACCTGATAGACGTCCGTGGATGTCGACGCGTTTTAGCCAGTCTCTGGTTAACCCCGCGAGCCCTCCTTCTTTCCCTCATTTTCACCTTCTCTCTTTCTCTCCTTCCCCTCCGGCGATCCCGACGGCAATTCCTTCTCTTCCCTCTTTTCCTCCCACCATTTCATCTCTCCCTCCACTCCATCCTCTACCTAGCTCCTACCACTACCACCTCCACCTCCACTGCGGCGTTCTACTCTCCGGACGGCGGCCGACGTCACGGTGGAGCAAGGACGACCACGGCGGTACCGGCAGCGGCGTGGGGCGAGACAGGTGGACGGCTTGAAGCTCGAAGGCGTTCAAGTATCCGGTAGGGTGACGGTTCCCATAGCATCGTGTTTAAGCCATGTTTTCCCCCGTCTATGCATGTTGTAGATCTTTGGTTTTGGGGGTAGAATGAGCATGTTTAGGAGTTCTTTTGATGATATGGGGGATTTTCTATGAATGTGATTTCCTATGGATTGTATTGCCCCTCTTTCTCCTCCGTTTTTGGGTAATTTTGGGGTTGTTTGGGTTGGAAAGGGGAGCCCTCGGGCTCATGGCAACTCTGGTTCCTGGGGTTGAAAGACGTCGTGCATGGACGACGCCTTTTTGAAGGGCGTCGGGCCATCACGACGCCTTTTAGACAGGAATCACCTGACAGAGTGTCTGCCAGTGCGGGGATTCTGGGACTAAAAGACGTCATGGGTGGGCGACGCGTTTTGAATAGCGTCGGGTATCCATGACGCCTTTTAAGGCAGAAATCCCCTGAGTAAGGCCTTTGGAATTTCTGGATTTCTGTGTTGAATGGCGTCTGAGGATGTCGACGCCTTTTAAAAGGCGACCTCTGGTGTCGACGCGTTTTAAGGCCTGATGCTGAAGACTGTTTTACATAAACCTATACATTGAGCTTGAATGGCGTCGGCCTTGGGCGACGCGATTCAAGACAGAACCACACTAATTCATGCCAGTAAAATGTATTCATACTGCTAGATAGATGGTTAGCGCATGTTTTAGTGTACCCGATAGAAATGGATTCTTCATGATCATATGGTTCTATATGTGTGTTATGCGATCGCGGACTTTTCACGTGACCGGATCGCACTGTGCTGGATTTTGAGTTACTGTGGACCTGGAGTGACATTGTAGCACTTTATCACCCTGTGCTGGTGGGGGCGTGAGCACAGCGCCGGTGGGGGCGTGGGCAGGGTGACGCCTAGTGAGAGAGGGTCACCTGGTGAACCCCGGGGTCAGCTAGTACCGGTGGCGGAGTGGTACATTCGGAGAGTCACTCATGCTGAGGGAAGGAGTAGCCACCTAAGCCAGTTGGGCCGGAGTAGCTAGTGTGCTATCCGAGGGACTACTGCTTGGTCTCAGCGGGTCGAGGTTTTTCCCACCGTTGTTTGTGCGGTTGGCGAGTTCTATTGAGACGGCAGTTGTGGATTCTCGAGTCGGCTGGTTTAGAATATGCATGTTATTATATTTCGACTGCTTGTGATTTCACGTTGAGAATTAGGAATTGTACCTACCACTGCACTTGTTACTTTACCGTTAGCTGTACTTTACACTTGTGGGTGTGTGCGTGGGCAGTGGGGATCGAAGGATCCCTACTGAGTCTTGTCTTGAGACTCACCCCTGCGGTTTTCAGGTGAGGACTCCCAGCAGACTTAGAGCGGCGTGTGCGGCCGTGTGTTGAGCGCCTTCAGCAGTTGTTCCGGAGTATGCCCCGATGTAGTTGTTGTTTATTTCTGGCCTGTATGTTTAATTATTTCTTTTCAGTTGGAGTATATAATTATTTGCTGAATCGAGTCGCATTGTAATAATTTTAATTCCTGCACTTTCATTTCAATTCAATGCGATGTGAATGTTTAGCTTAGTTTATTATTTATTTCCCAGACTTACTAGATCCTGGTTTGGTTCCAAATTAATGATTCGGTACCCATTTAGTAATCGGATCCCCGATTATAGGGTGGCGGGTCGTTACAAACTTGATTGTCGCCGGGTTGCTGCCGGGGTTGGTTGTAAGCTGGCTAATAAGGTTGCTGGGGTGTCCTAAAGCCCTGTTGATTATGTGGTCTTGGCCCACTGTACTGCGGCGGCAGGTTCCTCATGAACTATGCCTTATTGTTGTTTACTGTACTGATCTGTTCATGGGACAAGGTACCTTCTGTAGTTGGACCCATATTGGAAAATTAGGGACATTAGGCTTCCTAGGTGGAGGCCTATTGGGTCAATGAGGATCAAACACATTAGAAAATGTGGAGTCCTTGAAGGCGTTCTGAGCATAGCGCGCTCTCTCAAACAAATCCGCCATATTGGTCAAGTTATTCAAGGTCAAGACCAACTTATACTGGGGGGTAGCGTTGGCTATCATCACCTTGACCTGTTTAGACTCAGACAAGTGATCTTTGATCTTTTCATCCATGATGTGCCATCTATCAGCAAACGCTACGAAGTCCTCATCAGAATTCATTTTCTCAATCACCAGGTCTGTTATAGATAGGGACGGTTCGACCCTATCTTTATACCGTTGTAGGAACTTCCTCAACACAGTGTCAAAATTATCATTCTACTAGAAAGATGACTCGTACATGAATTCCTTTAGGTGGATAAAAGGATTATCGGAGCCATTATACTTTCGATACACTGGCAATTCTGAGAGTGGAAGATGGAAAATAGGCAGATTGGGGACAGAGACTTCGGGAGCAACTTTGATATCTATCATCTTCATAAAGCTTTTGAATTGTTCATCCATCTGATTGAGTTTAGTTAATAAGGCCTGAGTAACTGAATCAGTGGGTGGTGGGTGGTGGTGCCTGAAAGGTCTGCCTCCTAGAGTAGCTAGGACATGGAGGACAGTAAGGTTGAGATCCGGCAGCATTCCCACCATGCTCGAAGGCATTTTGATAGGTTAGGGTCGGCGGTCTGACCAGGTATCTGGAAGTGGACTGCTGAGGGCTCGGAGGCCGAGGGGTAGAGATGTGAAGGCCCTCCATGGCCCGAATGGGGATCAGATGAACGACAGGTGGAACCGGGATGTACGGCTCGAATGAATGCACGCGGGTCTTTCCCTTCATAATGGATTAGATCGGCTCATGTTGTTGAGGGTCCACATGGGTAGCAAGAGCTCCCAACATAGTTACCAGATCGGGGGGGATTGGTGGAAGAAGGCTCAGCTTGATCTTGAGCCTCTTCATAAGTGGGATTTTAAATGACATGAACATGGGAGTGATCACCCATATTCGGATGGTACTAATCATAATTGGAATGGACTTGAGTTTGAAGGGCATAAACATCTCCCTCGTGTCTAGTTCAAAGCTAATTGGGGTTCTGAGAGGTATAAGCATCTCTCTCATCTTCAGAATAAGAAAGATCATAAATCTGAGGGGCATGAGCATCTCCTTAGTATTCGACCAGGTTATCTTGTTCGTAGGCAGCCATGCCGATGGTTCTACCTGAACGTAGCATCATGATGTTTAATTAATCACAGAATTCAGACTAGTTTGCACAAATTAACAACCAAGTGAATGCTTACACTATTTTGGGAGTTTTTTGTTGATTTAATTGAATTTTATGTACAGATTCCCTCAGTAGATAGGATCCTAGTTTCAATTCAGTTTTCCGCCATTATATTCTATGGCTCCACTCACAACGTTATGAAAATCTACCCAGTACTTCAATGGTACAACCAGCCCAATGAATAAAGTTTTGGGGACTTACGGAGGTCTTAACACTAACCACTCTAGTCTGATCGGGGGACTGACCCAATCAGAGAGAGGTGAGAGTGCCGAGAAGGGTGTTCCTATAGAAAGGGGAGTGTACTCCCTGTGCTAATGTCATGCGGCCTGGATGGCCTCTAATACAATATAATAAGTAAATATAGGTAACTTGAATCACGTCATCTGGTTGCGACGCTATTCAAGACAGTAGCTTTCTGGTCACAGTGGCTCAGGCAGGAAGACAAGTAGGATATGCAAGTTGAACGCATCAGGTATGGACGACGTCTTTCAAAAAGACGTCGCTCTGTGTCGACGCTATTCAGTCCCAAAAAATAGTAATTAACAAAGATAACAAGGACAATCCCCTCTCAAATCAACAGGACAGAATAGGGATCAAATACTCATGCAAAACACAGATCAAACAGATTAATTACTCATGCAAACATCAATTGTATCAATTAAACTAGCATACTTCTTTCAACCACAACTCAAGGCAATCATGGGGAGGGCAAAATTTTGCCACAAGGGATGTGCACATGGTGCACGTAGGGAGAAAAATAACCAACCAATCAATCAATCATAAATAGTACCCGAGGGACACAAACAGTGCACCGAGCGTGCCCAATGGAAAATAACAAGAGTAAAGAAAAAAGAATGGCAAGACAAGTTCCACCGTGATCGCCAAAAAGTTGTGGTGCTCAAAAAATGTGTGTGATTATCATGATAATGTGTTCATATGGTGAATAAGTCAAGTTTTAAAATTAAGTGTGATCGACAAAAATCGAGGGCTTCAAAGGAATAATTTGATCGCTTACTTACCTTATGATTTGGAGAGATAGGGTTCTATTGTTCCTCTTCTTCGGCCGACCGAAAAAGAAGAGCTTTTTTTTTTGTTCTTTACTCTTGTTTTTTTGTGTTATTTTCTTCTTTCTTTTCTTCTCCAAGCTTTCCAAAGCCTTCAAACTTTGCAATCCTTCTCTTCAATATCTTGCAAGAAAAGACAATCAAAACAAAAGGGAAATTGATTAGAACTTCGGTAGTGTAGTATTATTCTAACTAGCAAATATAACGTGCAGCGAAACAAGAAGAACTCACTTGTTGTGATTCTTTAAAACCCCTAACTCATGTAGGCATGGAAATTATGTAGTGAGTGTGTGTATGATGGAGTGATGTGATGAAGAACTATGCAAAACAGTAAATTAACTAGATCAAAACAATGAAAACTAGAAAGAGAAAGTAAGGGGAATGAGTGTGGTTGGCCCCTCCATAGCCTTAGTCTTCAATGGGCTTCAAAGGAAGAAGAGGATGAAGAAGAAGAAGCTCCTCTTGCTGTCCACATTTTCCTTTTTGAGAGCTTTCAAACACCTTGAGGGAGAGCTCCAATTCTTCAATAGCCAACATCTTTCAAAGGCCAAAGGGGTAGTCTATATATAAAGGCCTTATTTAGGGTTGTTTAGCCTTCAAAAACCTCTCCCACAGCCTCCGTATTACGACAAATAAGCATGAAAGGAATTTGGAATCTTTCCAACCTCCGGAACTAGATTATCTCGGTCAAATCAAATTTAACAAGAAAGTGCCTAAATCGCGTTGCTCACCAAGGATGCCACTTAGCTAATTAAAACAGCCAAAATAAAAATAAAATTCAGAAAGAAAACCAAAAAATATTATGAAACCTAAATGGCGTCGCCCATGAGCGACGTTATTTAGATAATTATGAAATTAATTCGAATTCAAATCGAAAATTCAGATGGATTAGGGGACTAAATGGCGTCGTCCATGGGCAACTTTATTCAGTTAAATCTATTTGAATTTAAGATTTTGATTCCGAACTGATTTCGGCTAGAAATCTAAATGGCATCGGCCATGGTCGACGTTAATTAGCTAATTTCGAGAAAAAATAATTAATGATTGAAAAGCAAACCATTTCAGTGTGTTATAATTGTGAGATGAAATCTACTCAATATGATATCAAAATTAGCATGTCTACACCACCGTTCACAGCGTAGAATGACAGCTAAATTTAACCATGCCCCTAACCATATATATATAGAATTAACATCTAAATTTTGATCTAAAACAACCTCTACAAATCACATTTGTATCGGATTAATCTGTCTTTCCCTGAATTAGAGAGAATCCGACTCCAAATCAGACTCTTCTCCTGCAACTCTACCTTCTTGAACTGAACTTTCAATTTTTTGGCCTAGTAAATGAACAAATCTACAAAAATGGTCATCTATAAAGTTGTAGATATCTTTGAACTCTTTCCAACAATACTAAGCACCCCAAAATACCAGTTATGCACTGATAGTTATTACCAAAATATTAATCTGCTGCCCTAGGTACTCGAACCTAGAAATGTCTTTCTACATAATGGGCTAAACGACCTATGACACTAAGTTAATGGGCTTACCCATTTAGCATATTATGCTCTATCTATCTCTTTAATTATTATTACTCTTATTGTTAATTTTTTTATAAAAATACTGGATATTGTACGCTTCCCCATTAAATAAATTTCATCCTTGAAATTTATAATGCAAGCAAAGTATAGAATCACCTACCTAACAATTATGGATATCTCTTCTTCATATCTTCTTCCATCTCCCACGTCATCTCTTCTATAGAGTAATGCCCCGAAAGAACCTTAACTATAGGAATCGTCTTAGTCCTCAGCACTTACTCCTTGCCGTTAAGAATACAAACATGTTTCTCTTCATGTGACAAATCTAATTGAACTTCCAATAGCTCATAATCTAGTTTAACTTCCAGCACTTACTCCTTGTTGTGGGTCCTCCTCAATTTCAAACAAGGGATTGTGTGTAATGTTGTCGCCAATCCATCCACATCGTCATGCACATAATTGAAATATACGTGGTCTATGAAGTACAAATCCTGACAAATTTTACGTCCCACCTTTGAGTTAATGGTGTATTATGGATGTGTTGGTTTCTAACAAAATGTATTCAACCCTTAATGTCCCTATTCTTTTAAGAAAATTGTTTCACCAGAGTTTGATTAGGCATCTTAATTAAGAAATGATTCACTCAATGACGCCTATGGGTAGGTGATTTTTCTGTATTAGGAGAGGCAAAATCCTTATCTTCTCACGCAGTCCCAAAGGATCCTATTAGGTGGTTTAGGTACAACTCGCGCGGCGGCTAGGTGGGAATCCCTAGCTTGTGGAGACTTACGGAGGTTCCGAATTGAATAAGACCAGTCACACCTGAGTGGGAATCCTTAGGTGGAGAGTCAAACTCAGTGGAAGAGTGTAACTATTAGTGTGATGCTGGCTCCCTCCTAAAACACCACATAGAACACCCTAAAATTACTTTCTCTGCTCCCTTCCTCCGTTCAGTGTACAATTGGGGCCATATGGTGGGGTAAAAATAAAGAGATTAGGGTGTGATCGCCAAGAGCAATACCTCAAATTCCCATGCTCCACAGAATGAAGAAGTTTGATCACGATGTGTGGGAGTGGGGGATGGTGGATTCCTCTTCTTTGCCTCTAGCCGGCTGGGACAAAGAACTCGGTTCTCCACGTGCAAACTGCAATAAAGGCCCTACAAAAGATAAATTAAACAAAAGAAATAAAGTTGATTAGAACTACAGCACGTAAAATCTACCCATGCATGTATTAAAGAAATTAAAAATTAGGAGGGGGCACACCAGATTGGTCTGTTAAGAGGGAAGGTAACCATGCACTATGGCCACCCACCTCTCATCTTTTTAAGGAAACCTTGTTGAAATAGGTGCTAAGTCATCCTAGGATGCATGAGTGTACGTATGTGACATGGTGAAAAGGTGCATATGTTATGGTGAAAAAGGGACTATAGGATGTGATGAAGAGGAGAATGCAGTAAAACGTAAAAGAAAGAGGAAGAGAGTTAGAAGAACAAGCCCGTATGTTGGGAAGGACACCTTCCATGGTCTTCCTCTATCTCTACGACGCTCCCTAATCTGCTAACTCTTGATTCTGCCCGCCCCTCTCTCTTTCAACCTGCCAAACTCTCCCCTTCGAGAGGAGTTAGAGAGCTTAAATAGAGGGCAAGCAAAAATAAGAAATTAGGAGTCTAAATTCCTGTTAATCATCAGGTGCCAATAAAAAAATCAATCAAAGTGGGAGATCGTGGTTGCGACAGTCGCCAGAGTAGAAAGTCCTCGGCATAGTGGGGTGCGAGGGTCGCAGCCTGAGGAGAACGTGGGGAGACGAGGTCAAGGTGGTTTCATGAAGTGGACAGCAGACAACTTTATCTTCCACAAAAGTGGAAAGCGGACAACCTCGCTGTCCATAAAAAGTGGAATGCAGACAACCCTGCCATCCACAAAAAGTGGGAGGCAGACAACCCTGAAAGTGGAAGGCAATCAAGCCCGCCGTCCACAAAAATTGAAAAGCGGACAACCCTGCCTTCTACAAAAAAGTGGATGGCGGACAACCCTACCTTCCACTTTCTAAAAAGTAGAAGGCAGAAAACCCCGTTGTCCACAAAAAGGTGGAAGTGGGCCGCACAATGACTTGGTTAATGGGCTTTATGATTAATGGGCTGAATTGGGTGGGTCAAATGTGATGGATTATGATTGTGACATGGGTTTTATAATCAATGGGTGTCCAAAATCGAGTGTTTACACATTTGAGGCATGAAAGCAACCACTTGAAGCCATATGTTCAAAAGCTACCATATCATATTAAAGTTACAAGTAAAAATAGATAAAATATAAATTTCATTGACAGTTACCATTACTTAAATCTTAATGTACTCGCCTACTCTTACGCTAATTCTTTAACTTATATCCACATCAATTATCTCTCTCCTAATATGACGATCAATTATGTTTTCTTCATAAGTTTCTTCAAGATGTAATGCATCATCTTCAACTGCTTCATCCTGCATATTATAGTAATCTCGATATCACGCTCTAACAGGATAATCCACCCAATTGTTGTGTTATGATTTACATAGAACCCCTGCTCTATTTGATTTGAAAGAGCAAATGACTCATTTGTGTTAAGTTTAAAATAGGTGTTAAGACTGACAATTCTATATTTATTAATCTTAAATCTCCTATCTTTTTTTATAAACATCCCACTAATTACACTTAAAAAGTATAATATGGCGTTGATGATCAAAAGATATTTCGAGAACATCAATTAGACGTCCATAATATCTAGCACATCCAGATTCAAGTTCCGCATTCACAATAACTCTAGATAATTGAATCAACTTAGTATCATCAATATCTTTTATACGAAATCTAAAACCATTTACTATGTAAACCAATTGCGAATATGCAAATCTTGAAGGTTTTTATGACAAAACTTCGTTCTTGTGATGCTCAAAAGTGTATCATGCTCTTATTAGAATTCAGTGTTAACATAAATAAACAATGAAGATAAAACGTGATTGCCAGAAATCGAGGATTTCGAAAGAAAATTTGATCGCTACATACCTTGCTAACTTGGGAGAATTGGAGTCCTTTTGTATTCTCCTCCTTAGCCGGCCGAAGAAGAAGAGCCTCCTTTTTTGCTTTAGTCTCTTTTCGGTGGTTTTCTTCTTTTCTACAAATCTTCTAAACCTTGCAAACAATCAAACAAAAGGAAGAAAAAATTAGAGCTAATGGTATAATGTAGTATCTATTCTAATAAACAAACTAAACATGCAACAAAACTAATCAACGCACTTGTTTGGTGATTCTTTAAGCCCCTAACTCATAAGAATATAATATACATATGGTGTGTGTGAAACATGGAGTGATGATGATATGAAGCTAATGAAAACAGTGATGAAAACTATGGTGAATACAGTGATGAAAACTATAGAAAACTCTAAAAACTACAAAGAAGAAGTGAAGGGGAAGAAGATGGTTGGCCTCTCCATAGCTTAGGGTCTTCACAGCTCCAATGCAAGAGGAAGAAGGGGAAGAAGAAGCTCCAAGCCTTTGTCCACGTTTTTCACTAAGAGAGCCTCCTTTCACCTTGATAGAAGTTTCAAATCTTCTAATGGCCAACCTCTCTTGAAGGTCAATGGGCATAGGTATATATAAGAATTGATTTGAAGGCAATCTGGCCTTCAATGGCCTCTCCCACCGATCCAAATTGCCATAGATAAGTTTAAAGAAGTTAGAAACCCTTCTAACTATAGAGACCAGATAATCTCGGCCAAAACACGCATATCAAAAAATCTTCTAAATCGTATTGTCCATCAGCAACGTCATTTAGTTAATTAGAGGGGCCAAAATTGAAATAAAATCCGTAAGGAAATCGTAAAAAATTAGGAAACTTAAAAGGCGTCGTCCAGAAAAGACGTCATTTAGATAATTAGAAAATTAACTCGAATATAAATTAAAAATCTAGACGAATTAAACCTAAATGGCGTCGTCCATGGGCGACGTGATTCAGTTAAATCTATCTGGATTTAAGAATTTAAATCTGAATTAGTTTAAGCTAGAAATCTAAATGACGTCAGCCATGGTTGATGTCAATCAACGAATTTCGAGAAAAATCAATAAAAATTATAATGATTAAAAATCAGACTATTTCAAGACATTATAGTTATGATATGAAATTTAATCAATGTGAGGTGCGTGTCTACAGCTGCTCCACCTCGGCATTGACTTTGCAAAAGAGTGAAGTAAAATAGAATGAATAGCGGTAAATGGAATGAAGTGGAATGAACTGAAAAGGTAATGTCAAGGTGTGATGAGACACGCTCTTAACATCACATGATGAGAATCTTTCTCAATATAATCAATGAAATGACTCAAAGAGATCAATAGAACCAATCATGTCTAGATGAGATAGACAAAAGAAAACAAATAAGGACGATCAACCTCCACGAGGGTAAGTACCCTATGTCACAAGCTTTACAGGTTTCATCATGGAAAGCGATTATCAGGCAATGTAGACGTGCTTCAACTATGATGGATCTTAAAAGAAAACAAAGAAATAAAGATCCGAACAAGAAGAAATTCCAAGAATATCTTCAGAAATCTCAAAGATAATTGAGATACTCAATTCATAATGGAATATTTCATATCACATTAGGATTTATTAGATCAATAGTTTGAAATTTAATCAATAATTAATCTTTACCACAATGATTTCAAAATCTTACATGATGTGTGCTGGGCTAAAAAAAATTAAAATGAAATAAAATATAAATTAATCAAGGATAATATTACTAAACTGTTATTAATGAGTCAAGACACCAGTCATGCAATTCAATGCTAAGCCGAAGCTCGTTTGTCCACGCACTATCTCACAAAAGCAAAACCATCGTCCCCATCAATTAACAGTCCAACGGCCTATCCGTGCGATTAAGAATTCTCTAGAATTATCATTATTTTTGATAAAGGAGAACTCAAATTCCAGTTTCATCAAAACCGCAGGGTCCTTAATATATTCTAATAAATATTTAACATATAATAATGCTGATGCAAATTAAGTACATGAGAGAATACAGGTGAAGAGATAGTTGTTTTTAGTCACGGTGGGACTCAGTAGAACCTCCATAGCATTTTTTCTTTTTCTGGATTTTCTTGCACTCAAAATTTGTCAGTAACTTCATTGCAAATAATCAAATATCATCAAATAGCATTAAATATGCAATTTTCGAAATACAGCAAAAATATTCTAAATAGCATAGCTCTGAGTCGACATCATTTGAATGACATCGTCTCGTGGCAACGCCATTTAACTTACCAAAACAACTCCCTTCTGACTCCCATCCCGGACTTAACTTTCCTTCATCAAACACCCACTTTCAATTCGAAAAGGGCCTTCTAGCCACACAAATCCCTCTATATAATCTCCCTCTTCTCATATCAAACCATCAAAACAAGCTTTGGAGAGGGAAAGCTAAGTGATTCTCTCACAATATCAAAAGAAAGGAAGGAGAAAGTGACAGGAAGAAATCAAGCAATTGATTCAAAGAAGATGGCGAGTTTTGCAAAAGATTCTTCATCAAACAAGAGGACGAGGAAGATGATTGAAAGGCTTTTTAACATAGAAAGCCATCTTAGTGAACGAGATCCTAATTTAAAGGTAAGCTATTCTATCCTTCTCCATTAAAATTTCTTTCTTTTACAAGTTTTTCCATGCTCCAATTCTTCTTTTAAATATGATAAAACCATGCCAATTTTCTTTTCTTTTAAGGGATATCCTTTCTTCCTTAGTCCAAGACGATTTTCTTCTCTTCGATGGATTTCAAAGTTAGTAGAGAAGATCAATCTTTCCATGTAATTTTATATTTCAAAGTGACATATCCAAGGCTTAGTAATACATGCTAAATGTAAGGACTGAGGTTTTCGGATCCAGTTTTCGGGGTCGGACCCTGTAGTTCAGGCCCTAGTGGGGCTGAGACTCTGTTCTGTTTCGCATCGAGCCCGCTCGACGCGGTTTAAACGGCGTCCAACATTGCAGACGCGTTTTAGTTTGTGCCACGTGGGCTGGCTTTGGGCCACGAGAGTACGGCCCTGTCGTGTCGTCTGAACGACGTCCGCATGGGACGACGCCTTTCAGACTGCGACCCTGGGTTGTCAATGTACGGCGCCAGTCTTGTCGTCTGAACAGCGTCTTGGATGGACGACGCGTTTCAAAGTTCTGTCAGAGCGGCCCGTCATGTCAACTGATAGGCGTCCGTACAGCTCGACGCGTTTTATCCTGTTTCTAGTTACCCCGCGAACCTTCCCTCCTTTCCCTCATTCTCACCCTCACACTCTCTCTCCTCACCCTCTCCACCCTCCGACTCTCCCCATTCTTCCCCTTCCCTTTCCCCTTATTTCTCTTCCACCACTCCACCACCTCTCCACCTCTCACCACTACCACCACCGCTCTCTTCGCGGCGTTCCATTCTCCGGACGGCGGCCGACGTCCCGGCAGAGTGGCGGCGTCCTCGGAGTGCCGGCGGCGGTTTGCGGTGCGACGGTTTGGCGGCGGAGCCAGGAGGAGTTCAAGAATCGGTAGGGTGACGATTCCCGTAGTGTTTTATTTTAAAACTATGTTCTCCCGCTCGAAGCATGCTACAGATCTATGGTTTTGGGTAGAATAAGCATGTTAGGGGCTTTTTCTTGATGGGAATGGGAGTTTCTGTGAATGTGGATTTGTGATGATTTAGCTTGTCCCTCTTCCTCCTCCGTTTGGTTTGATTTTGGGGCATTTGGGGGTGAGAAAGGGAGCCCTCGGGCAGACTGCGGAACCAAGTTTCTAGCGCTAAAAGACGTCGTACCTGGACGACGCCATTTAGAATGGCGACGGGTCAGTACAACGCCTTTTAGGCAGAAATCTCCATATTTGAGGTTCTGCCAGTTTGGGTTTTTGGCGTTAAATGACGTCGGACCTGGACGACGCCATTTAGAATGGCGACGGGTCAGCACGACGCCATTTAGGCAGAAATCGCCCAGATTAGAGGATTCTGCATGTTTTGGGTTATGGTGTGAAGGGCGTCTGAGGACTGTGACGCCTTTTGAAAAGGCGGCTTCCCAGGACGACGCGTTTTACGCCAGGTTCTGAGGCCGAGATTTCATGAACCAGTTTAGGATGCTTGAATAGCGTCGGCCTTGGGCGACGCGATTCAAGACATAACCACACTAATCCATGCCAGTAAAATGTATTTTCACTATTAGATAGTCGGTTAAATGCATGCCTTAAATCTACTCGATAATGATGGATTATTCGTGACCGGATCGCACTGTACCGTGTTTTGTGTTACTGTGGACCTAGAGTGATAGTTGTAGCATTTTATCACCCTGTGCTGGTGTGAGTGGAGCACAGCACCGGTGGGAGCAGTGGCGGGGTGACGCCTAGTGAAAGAGGGTCACCTGGTGAACCCTAGGGTTAGCTAGTACCGGTGTCGGAGTGGTACCTGCGGAGTGTCACTCGTGCTGGGGGAAGGAGTAACCACCTGAGCCAGTTGGGCCGGAGTAGCTAGCGTGCTATCCGAGGGGTTACTGTTTGGTCTCAGCGGGTCGGTGTTTCCCACTTTCGTTGTGTGGTTGTCGTGTTTTGAGGATACGCTGGTTACGGGTTCCCTGGTAAATTGAAATTGTGCATGTTAAATATACTTCGAATACATGTGATTCATATCGAGATTTAGATGTAGTAATTACTGCTTTACTTGGTTACTGTACCTCCAGCTATACTTTGCACTTGTGGGTGTGTGAGTGGGCAGTGGGGATCGAAGGATCCCTACTGAGTCTTTTCGTTGAGACTCACCCCTGCGATTTTCAGGTGAGGACTCCAGGCAGACTTAGCGTGGGGTGTGCTGCTGTGTGTCGCGCACCGTCAGTTGTTGTTCCGGGGTATGCCCCGACATAGTTGTTATCTTTATTTCTGGCCTATATGCTTAATTATTTCTTTTCTGTTGGAGTATGTAATTATTTGCTGTATCGAGTCGCATTGTAATAACTTTTAATTCCTGCATTTTCCTTTCAACTCAATGCGATGTGAATGTTTAGCTTTGTTTATTATTTATTTCCCAGACTTACTTAGATCCTGGTTTGGTTCCAAATTAATGATTCGGTACCCATTTAGTAATCGGATCCCCGATTATAGGGTGGCGGGTCGTTACACTAAACATTATAAGAGTGCGTGCATGGACTAGGCTACAATGGGTGCTCTAATTGAATTGTGGCACCCTCAAACATACATTTTCCTCTTCACTTCCATCGAAGCTACCATCCTGTTGGAAGAAACTGACCTCCTACTAGGACTTCCAAAGCTCAAAGCTAATAGTCCTCGGACCTGCGACACCAAGGACACCTTGTCGGTGGACTTATGTGCTTTCACCTTGGTTTATGGATCTTTATCCACGGGATTCTAAATAGCCAAAGATCGGGTACAGCAGAATACCGTCAAAGGGAATTAAGTGTCAATAAGGAATCATTCACTCTCAGTACTTACAGAGAGAATGCTTTAGGAAGGATGCACAAAAGTCCCTGGCCAGGGCGAACAATAATATCAGGAAAAGAGTTTTCTGATATTATACAACAGCATCCGATCCAAGTGAGTCGACCGGTTAGTGTTTGACGGTACACAATACCCTGAGTTGACTCAAGAGCATTGTACGAATGAAGGATTATATTCACGCGGTAACTATTGGTAGAAAGATTCCAAGAGTGGGTTACTTAATCCCAATACCTTCTGGGTTCACGCGGTGTTGCTTGGCACCCAATGTGATCGGAGGCCCGATCGAATTTAATATGTGATATTAATTCGATTGATTAATAAATTAATAATGAGTTATTAATTGATTAATTAGGCCAGTGAGGAGTCACTGGGATTATTGGGCTATTAACCGAACTGGTTATTGGGCCTAGAGGGTCACACGCAAATGATTCTCAAGGCGATGGATAATAAGTTGATTTTATATTAAACCGGAGGTTTTTATGAAAAATCACGCAGTTAATATAAAAGATAACGAACAGGTTCAGCAGGCAAGGCTGCTCCTCAACCCTAGCCGCCCCTCTCCTCTCTCTCTCTCTCTCTCTCTCTTTCTCTCTCTCTCTCTCTCTCTCTGGCGCCCCTGCACTCTCTCCTCTCTGGAGACTACTCCGCCGCTTCTCTGACTCCTGTTCGACGGGAATCGACCGTGCGTTACAGCGGTCATTGTGGAAAATGGCGAAAAGTTCGTGGGCTGCGAGGAACAAGGATAGTGAGGAAATCCACTGCGAGAAGGATTGCGTGGACTTCGCTAGAGGCCGGACATCTGCACGGCTGGTGGTATCACACCGATGGAATCGTTCGGACGCATATTCGAATCCACGTGAGGTAATAAGTGATCATCCGTTGAATCATTTATGTGTTTTATTCAAAATGGGAAAACAGATCGTTGTTTTAATTATTTATTTCCGTTGTGTGAGCGATCCAAAAAAATACGAGAACCTTACACTAGTAATAGCGGCGTACCGTGGTCTGCCGGACTTCCAAAAGGCCCGACTGCAGCAAATGAGCTTCGGCGAGATTCTAGAGATAGAACCCTTCTGGATCGATCTGGTCCTGCTCTAGGTACTCAGGGAGAGGTGGGACCCAGTTAGTCGGGCATTCCTAATGCCCTGGGGACACATGATCCCCAGTCTAGAGGATGTAGCGAGGATCACTGGCCTTAGAGTAGAAAGTCGGACAATGAGCGGAATTACTTATCCCGATTGCAAAGAGATGGCGGAGAGTCTTCTAGGATTAGAAGTCTCCAGATTGGCAGGGAGAGAGCCTAGGACTCTGTACTGAGTAGAGGTTGTAGATGCTCTAGGGCTAAGAGACCCTAGACAGAAAGTAGGGGAGTCCCATAAGATGTTCATGGACAGATTGACTAGGTCAGCATTAACGACCTACTACTAGGATGAGGAACATACTGAGCTTGTAGATAGGCAGCTCAAGATCTTCCTAGTATTTTTCTTTGGCAGGCTGTTATTCGGGACGAAGGGCGACCATATCCACTATTGTTTCTTGAGTCTCCTTGTAGATCTCGATAGGTTAGGTGAGTATGGCTGGGGTGTGGGCCTTTTTGGCCCACCTCTTCATTGATCGATCTGCGATCGTGCCGGACCATGAGACCACACTCAGTAGCTTCGCACCGTTTCACCAAGTACATTAGTAAATTTATCTATTTTATGCTTATGATTTAATGCATGATGATTATGATTTCTAACCTATATGTTTACGCATGCAGATTTGGAGTTATTACTATTTTCCACTAGGCCGAGCGAAGGCCATTCCTCCAAATGCTATCCCACTGGCCCTCAAGTGGCCGCCAGTCATTAACACAGCTCCACAGCACCACTAGCTAACGGCTCTCCGTCGTCAATTCCTTGATTATCCATAACTTTTAGTGAGTTTTATTTAAATTCTTATTTAATCTAATTAATTAAATGCAATTGATTTATTAAGAATGATGCAACTAACCTATGTGAATGTAGGTGAGCTGGCACCCATACCTTGGCATGGGAGAAGCAGGGCAAACTTGGGTGGAGGAGGGGCGAGCGAGGTATGGACACAAGATGTAGGTCCACTACCAAAATGAGATTGAGCTCTTTCACTTACGGCTATCGATGAGGATGCTGGGCCTCCACCAGTATTGGATTGAGGAGGAAATCCCATAGGGGATTGGGAGAACGATGATAGGGAAGCAGGCCCGCACCAATTGCCCACCTCTAGCAGCTTCACCCCCACGATGTAAGTATGGTTGATATGCATCTTGCATTATGGTGATATGCGTCTTGCATTTTTTATTATTACCTTGCATATATTTGTGAATGAATGAATGACATGTATGATTATACAGAATGCGCGGTTTGCCACCATCATCACCCTCTGGGCTCGCCTCCAGGATGTAAAGGCTCAGCTCGAACAGTTCAAATTGATCTTAACACATTGGTAAGTATGCATGAATTGTCTAATACTATATGAATGCTATCATTTTATTAATTAAATTATTTTAACACTTAACCAGTAACAATGATCTCTTGATGCAGCTTGTCACCTACACCCAAGCTGCCCAGCCTCCCATCGACATGGCTGGCGCCTCATCATCGGGCTCATCACAGGAAGCAGCTCTTGCTGCCCTCCAGAAGTAGCTAGCCCGAGCCATCCATTCGGCTCCTCAAACAGAGGAGGACCGCGTCTCCCGGGTAAGTTCCTATCTTCAACCTTTCACAACTTGATCCTGATCTTGAATTTGGACTTGAGCTTAGACTGACGGTGTCTCTCTTTGATTGATAAACAGGTTGCCAAGCTTCAGGAGGCTCTTTAGAGGGCCGAGGCGAAGCTCGAGCAGGCTAGGAGTGATGCGGCCCAAGTCTCGGAGCTAGAGGAGCGGTTGGCTAGGCTCTCCACAGGCGATCTCTCCCTCGAGCTCACATGTCTTCAGATGCATCTAGAGTTCACTACCGAGGAGAGGGATCGGGAGTGGAAGCGGTTCATGACAGACACCCACACTTTGCGAGGCTAGCTGGCAGTAGCAGAACACGAGAGGCGGAGCATGGAGGAGCACTACGAGCGAGCCCGCCAGCGAGCTCGCGAGGCGGCCACGGGAGTGTCTTCACTACGAGCATTCCTGTGTCATCTCCTCGAGCCGAGCCCATGGGACAACCACTAGCACCGACCAGAGAACCCGACGTACACGACGAGACTCAGAGTCAGCTCGACGAGGGTCATGGTAAGAGCCAACCATGAGGGCGTCTGTTGTTGATGATGTTGTTTACGATGTTGTTCCATCATATGATGATGTATTCTCCTATGATGTTATGCTGCTGAACTAATGATGTATTTGGGTCCTAATCTTCAGAGATCGTGGACTTTTTATATCCCTCTCATATATGTACATGACTTTTATTATGGATGAACCTTGTAAATAGAACATTTGTAATCACTGAGTGCTTTTCACGTCTTCAATCTCTTATGTTCCTGTGCCCTGTTCAAAACTTAAACAAACAAGTTATTTATCTGTTCTGGCATGGCCTCTTGCCCAGTTAAGTAACCGACTATTTGATCCTATCCTTAGTAGAAGGTTCAAGGGGCAAAACTTTTATTTAACGAAGGCAAAAATAAATTGAAAGGAATAACTTAAAATGCAACATACAAGCACACAAATGCTAACTAAAAATAAGAGATGTTGCAAACATATGATGCGACAAATAGATGCCATATTAAAACTTCCAAATTTTTGAAATGTCCATCTTTCATTTTTTATGATTTTAAAATATCCTTTTTTTTTGTTATTTTGAAATATTCATTTTTTTGTGATTTTGAAATATCTATTTTTTGTGATTTTGAAATATACATTTTTTTGTGATTTTAAAATATCTATTTTTTATTTTAAAATATCCATTTTTTGTGATTTTAAAATATCTATTTTTTGTGATTTTGAAATATCCATTTTTTTGTTTTAAAATATCCTTTTTTTTAATTTGAAATATCCATTTTTTTCTTTGATTTAAAATAAACCTAATGTAAAGTCCAACATGGTACATGGATCAAAGAGTTTACTGGTTTGTTATCTTAATTCCCTAATTATTCTTCAATAACCTAATCCAGATTCATCGTGCTTTTATTGTGCTTGTGGTTATGATCTCATTCTATGATCCGATCCTTAGTTAACTTAGGTCATTCCTTAAGCTTGGAGTACGCCCCTTTGGGAGAAGGGAAGAAATGGTCTAAAAAGCTCACGAGAGGGTTCCAGAGACCCAGGAAGATGCCCCTCCTTTACCCTATTGTATGTTGGGGTTCGGTCATTTTCACTTTGTGGGATATTTTTTTTTTGACCTTGTGCCCCTTCGGCCTTTTGATTTGACGTTTGACTTTATGGCCTTTTTTTTTGTATTTGGCTTTTGCCTTTCGTTTTTAGAGTGGATCTTTGGGTTTTCTCCCCTTTTTTATGACGGCCACCTACTAAGACGGCGGGTATTTTCAGTAATCTATCTCAGGCCTCGTTCCGACATCGTGAACCGAGAAGGAAAGAATAAGTTGCACTTTACCCTCTCAGTCAGGCTGTCGGCCTTCCTTGGACTTCACATCTCTTATTATTCAAAAACAAAGCATGTTTGTGTGTGTATTATGTACCTAAATTAAACTATCATAGACTAAAGAGAGAATTTCGGATTTCAAATTTTCTAACTCCATTGGTCTTTGCACCATACTAGCCGAAACATTTATCCTAAAGTAGTATTTCTTTAGATATAAACCATTCTAAGGATGAGATAATTCTTGACCTTCTGCGTTAACTAGCCTATACGTGTTACAAGGAAAAACACTTTTTACAATATAAGGTCCTTCCCAATTTGGTTGGAGCTTAAAACGAGGACCACTAGATTTTACAAAAATTCTTTTTACCAGCATTTCACTGACTTTAAACTTTCTTTCAATAACCTTCTTTTGGTAAGAACGTGCAAGTCTATTCTGATCAACTCGTGCATGATTAGCAGTTGACTATATTTTCTCGTCTAAGAATTTCAATTGACCGAGGAGTGCAAAGCGATGCTCATCAACAGAAAACTCCTTATTCAATTGTACTCTTAATGACGGAATGAGGACTTCATATAGATCTACCACCTCCATTCCAAACGTTAAGGAATATGTGGTTTGCCCAGTAGGAGTATAGATTGAAGTTCGGTAGGCCCATAGAGCCTCAATGAGCTTTCCTGTCCAGTCTACATATTTATTAGACTTGCATGTTTTCTTTATGATCTTAATCAAGGTTTTATTAGTGGCCTCTGCTTGGCCATTGCCTTGTAGATAATATGGAGATGAATGATGCAATGCAATTTTATACCTAGTGCAGAGGTCCTTCAATTCTTGTGAAATGAATTGCAGTCCATTGTCGGTGACGATGGTGCTTGGAATCCCGAATTTGATGATGATATTATTCATGATGAATTTGCATACTGTTAACGCTTTGATTTCCGTGTAAATTTCGTCTTCTGCCCACTTGGTAAAGTACTATGTTGCTGTGAGTATGAACGACTTATGTTTGATTGAGGAGTTGGGATCACCAAAGGGACCAATAATGTCGAATGCCTACATAGAGAAAGGCCATGGGGAGGACAAAGGATGGAGTGAAGATGCAGGGGAATGGATTTTGTCAGTATGAAGTTGACACTTGGCATACCTACGGACATACCCTACACAGTCTTCTTCCATGGTTGGCCAGTAATATCCTTGTCTAAGGATTTTCTTTAATAACATTTGTCTATTCACATGGCCACCACAAACTCTAGTGTGAGCTCTTTCTATGATCTTCCAAAGCTCATCTTCATCTAGACATCTTAGAAGAATACCATCAGACCCTCATCTGTATAACTCCCCTCCACCTAGGGTGCATCTTTGAGCAATTCTCTTGATAGCCATTTCTCCTCAGCAGTGGTTTCTTCAGGGTAAGACTGATCTTCAGAGTATTTTGCAATTTCATAATGCCATGGTTTCTCTTCATCTTCCATCCCTTCCTGCAATTCTAGTAACATAATCTCTCTCTTCTCCACAATGTCTCCATCCTTAACCTTTTTCAACAGTTTTTTCTTAACCTTAAGAAACGAAGGTTCCTCTATAGCAGGCAAACAACGCCTATAAACAATGATTGATTTGTAGTGTCTACTAATTAGGAAATCTAAAGAAGATGCGAGAGAAGCAAGAGCATCAGCTAGAATGTTTTGATTACGAGGGACATGGACGAAGATTAATTTAGTGAAAAGCTTGGCATAGGCTGAAGTGAGTTCTTGATATGGCTTGAGTTTGGGATCAAGGGTACGATATTTGCTGAGTACTTGACAAAGAATCAACTGACCATCACCTATAATTCGCAGTTTGGTGGCACTATGGAGATGAGCAGTCTCAAGGCCAACAAGGAGAGTCTCATATTCAACTATGTTATTTGTAACATTAAAGGCAAGCTGAAAGGCTTGGGGAATGGTGACACCTTCAGGTGAAAGGAGAACAATGCCGATACACTTACTGTGAGAGTTCAGAGCTCCGTTAAAATGCAGAGTCCACATATCATGAGTGAGTTTGTTTATAGATATCAGTTCCTCATCTGAAAACTTCGATTGAATTGATCAAAACAGGGAAGATGGTGATGAGCAAGGTGTTTTGCTATGACGTAGCCTTTGATCGCTTTCTGCTGAACATAGATGATATCGAATTGAGAAGGAAAGCCTTTACATCGTGCTAATCTGTTAGTAAGGACAGATTTACCAAGAAGGAACTTAATGGGATTCATTCGAGCAATAAGATGGACTTCGTGAGCTAGAAAGTAATGCTTCAACTTTTGAACTACTCATACCAGTGCGGCGCATGTTTTCTCCATCGCTGTGGACCTTTGTTCTGTAGGTTGAGAACTTTAGAGAGATAGTAGGTTGCCCTCTCCTTTCCTTCTTCATCTTCTTGTGCTAGAACAACCCCCACCGAATCATCCAGGATAGAAATGTATAAGATCAAATGCTTTCCCATAGATGGTGGTCTCAAGACAAGAGGTGTAAGGACTGAGGTTTCGGGTTCTGTATTCGGGCCGGGTTCGGGCCGGATCTCCTGGTTTCGACCCTGAGGGGTCTTGAGATTTCCGACTAAATGACATCAGCACTGCTCGACGCCTTTCAAAAGGCGTCAGGTTGTGTGGACGCCATTTAGGCTGCTTGTTGTTGTGCCACGTGTGCGCCACGTGGGCGGGTTTCAGGCCGCGAGAGTACGGCCCCTGCCACATCGTCTGAACGGCGTCCATGTTGGTCGACGCGATTCAGACTGTGACCTCTGTGATGTCATGGTACGGCGCCAAAGCGTTGTCAGTACGGCCCGTCCTGTCAGACTGATTGGCGTCTGCCTCGATCAACGCGTTTTAGCTAGATTCAGATTGACCCCGCGAGCCTTCCCTTCTTTCCCTCATTCTCGCCTCCACTCTCTCTCTCTCTTTGCCCTCTCCGCTCCCTCCGCCCTCCTTCCTCCCTTCCCTTCCTCTTCTTCCTCTTCCATCACTCCAACACCTCCCTACCGCTCACCTCTACCTCCACCACTTCCTTCGCAGCGTTCCATTCTCCGGACGGCGGTCGACGTCTCGGCGGAGTGGCGGCGTCCTCGAGGGTACCGGCGGCGGTCTGCGGTGCGGCGGGTCGGCGGCATGGAGCTTGGAGGAGTTCAAGAACCGGTAGGGGGACGAACCTTGCATGGACTGTGAATGTGTTGTTCGTGATTTCCTTGGCGTGGCATGTTATGTTTTGGGTTAGAATGAGCATGTTTAGGGGGTGTTCTTGTGGGTTTGGCCGAGCTCGTGAACGTGGATTTGTAACATGCTGGATGTAGTTGATTTCCCTATCTTCCCCTTCTGTTTTAGGGCATTTTCGAGGTGTTTGGGGTTAAAGGAGAAACCCTCGGGTTGAACCAGGGAACCAGGTTTCTAGCGCTAAACGGCATCGTGTCTGGTCGACGCCTTTCATAAGGACGTCAGGGCAGTACGACGCCTTTTAGGGCAGAAACCTCCCTGTTCGAGGTTTCACGAGTTAGGAGTTCTTGCGCTAAATGACGTCATGGATGGACGACGCCTTTCAGAAGGACGTCGGGCCATCATGACGCCATTTAGGCAGGAAATCACCCCTACTGAGGGTCTGCAAATCTGGAATTCGGTGTGAATGGCGTCTGAGAGCTTTGACGCGTTTCAAACGGCGGCTTCCCAGATGGACGCGTTTTAAGGAATAATCTGGCTTTAAATAAACCTGTTTGAGGAGCTTGAATGGCGTCGACCTCGGTCAACGCGATTCAAGACAGAACTGCATAAACCCTGGTTTTTAACATATGTTTCCCGGTTGGATGGTTCGAATGCATGCTTTAAGTTGTATACTGAGACGGAGATTACTGTGTGAGTGGAATCATAGTGTGTGTGTGCGTGGGCTTATGCGAATATGGAATCGGAATGACTGTGATTTACGTTTGTCACCATGGACCGATGGGGACAGGGTCATGGTGTCTGTGAGGCATTGTGCCGTACCGGTGGGGGAGTGGTACATGTTGTGTTTTACCTTTGGCTGAGGGAAGCAGAACCACCTTGAGCCCGTCGGCCAGAGTAGCCGGTGCGCTATCCGAGGGGTTGCTGTTTGGTCTCAGCGGGTCGGGGTTTTCCCTGTTTGTCGTGGTAGCTTCCGGCGCGTTTCTTGCTGTGGAGCTGGTTGTGGTACTGTTGGAGTTGTTTTACCCCTGTAGCCACTGGGCCTGATGTGACCTTTGATCAAGGTTACGAGTGGTATCCTTAGCCCTTTGGCCTGACGCAGCCCGGGAGGTTAGGGTTGTGGGTAGTTCCTGTAGCTTCGGCTTGACGGGGGTTCGCCGGTCCCCAGGGCCCTCCTGAAGCGCTGAGGCCTAGCGTGGAGGCAATCCGGTCGGTAGGACAGTAGTCTAGACTGCTTGTGTGCACACGTAGCTGGGCAGTGGTGGTACACTGGTCCCAGCTAGTCCTAGTTTGACTCACTGCCTCACCCTACAGTGCCCCGGAACACTGTAGGGGCGGACAGGCGTAAGTAGTGGTGGTAATGTTGTGAGGCGACGTTTGACTTCGGTCGACAGTGTGGTTCAGTCGCTTTGTGGACTTTGGCTGTGAGACGTGACTCTGTGTTGGGTTCTTCGGGTTGCTTAGAACTGTTCCTGCTACACTGCTTATCGTACGTTTCATATCAGGTTGGGTGCTATGTTTACTGCTTTGTTTAATTGTCATATATCTTTGTTGTTGCACTTGTGGGTGTGTGAGTGGGAGGCAGGGGATCGGATGATCCCTACTGAGCCCAATTTTGGTGTGGCTCACTCCCTGCGGTTTCAGGTGTGGACCTCGTGGCGTTTGGCGGCGGATGGTGTCTTCTTGGTGTGCGGACCAGCAGCTGTCTCAGTTCCGGGGTATGCCCCGATGTTGTTGTACTTTACTTCTGCCTGTACCTATTTAATTTGTTGGACCATGTAATTATTGTTGGACTGTATACGGACATTGTTATCTTCCTTTCTGCGCACTTGTTATATCTTTGTAGTCCGTGAGATTGATATATTTAGCCTTGTTTAACGCTTACTCCTCCAGACGTGTTGTGTGAGATCCGGGTGTGAACCCGCAGTTAATGGGCCGATATCCATTTAGTGATCGGGTCTCCGGTCATAAGATGGCGGGTCATTACAAGAGGACTTGCCAAATATGTCTTCAATCCATTGAATGCCTCCTAACACTTATCTTCCCAATCGAATTTGACTCCCGGCTTAATAAGCTCGTCAAACAGCTTACATCTCTATGAATGTTGGGAGACAAAACGGCAGATAAATTACAACCTTCTAGTTAATCCTCTCAATTCCTTCAAATTCTTGGGAGGTGGCATTTCAATAATAGATTTAGTCTTATTGGGATCAATCTCAATACCCCGTTTACTCACGATGAATCCTAATAACTTTCCTAATTAGACACCAAATACACACTTATTGGGATTCATCTTTAATTGATACTCCCTTGAGCATTCCAACACCTTAGCCAAGATTTCAACATGATCAGCCTTAGTTTTAGATTTCACTAGAAGGTCATCCACATACACCTCCAAATGTATATGCATCATATCATGAAATATGGCCATCATTGCCCTTTGATAAGTGGTTCTAGCATTCTCCAATCCAAATGGCATAACTACATAGCAATAGGTTCCCCAAGGTGTGGTGAATGATGTCTTTTCCTGGTCTTCCTCTGCCAAGCAAATCTGATTATACCTTGAAAATCCATCTATGAATGATAAAGTCTCATATCCAGTTGTGTTATCAATGAGCACATCTATATGAGGCAATGGGAAATCATCCTTAGGACACGCCCGATTCAAGTCTCGAAAGTCAATATAAATCTTGACTTTTCTGTCCTTTTTCATAATCGAAACTATATTGGCCACCCATTGAGGATAGAGGACAACTCTAATAAATTTGGTTTGTACAACTTGTCTACCTCTTCCTTCATCTTTAAAGCCATTTATGGGTAGAATCACCTTAATTTCTGCTTAACCGGCTTAGCTCCCGAAGTCAATCGATGTTCCACTAAAGACGAATCTAACCCCGGCATGCCTTCGTAACTCCAGGCGAAAGTGTCCTTGTAATCTCTAAGAACCCAAACCAAATCCTCTTCATATGATAGAGAAAGATTTTAATTGATGAGGAAAATCTTAGGTTCTTCTTCAATTCCTAAGTTGATTTCCTAAGTTGGTTCTTCTACAACAGCTGAGGGTTCATCGAATCTTTTCACTTCACTTACATACGCCTCAACTACGTCCTCATTTTCTTCTTCTTCAATGATGGGGTCTTTTTCATGTAATAGTTCATACACCCCATACAACTAGCTCATCTACCTCACACTCTTCTGGCAACTAGATAGGATTCTCTAACAACTGAGGGATTCATGAATAAGAAAAGCATTTGAAGGCTAACTCTTAGAGGTATCTATCTAGAATTTGTCTACCTTTAGACTTCCAAGACTTCCTAACCTACCTAACTTCACTAGACTGCCTACAACTAGACTCTCTATCCTAACCTAAAGAGGATGAAAAAGGATAAAAATCATAAGACACAAGATGAGATACAGGGGAATCCTCCTGGGGGAGGGACAGAGTAGCTCTAAGAGAAAATCCTGCCCGAGTGACCTATGCAATGGGGTACGTTCAGACAGACAGTAAGATGTTTCCCCAAGGAGGATTTGGGAAGAAATTAAGAAATTGACATTTTTTTTTTTTTTTGAAAAGATTTTCATTTATCATAAGTCAAAAATGAACTTTAAAAGAAGGGGAATCAGGGTAGAAAAGGACAGCATCATGGCCAAATGGTTTGGGGGATCATATAGAAGGATGTCCCGAATCAAATCACGAATCTTCTCAAAAGTTAAAGGAGCCCAGAGAAAGAAGTCCCGAGGGGACAAAGTGATAATAATGGGCGGCATCCGAGGTATGTCTTCAATGATCGCCCTGGACCAAGTTGGAGTCAGCAACAGGGTTCTAAACAAGGTGTGGAGGGCAAAAATATGGGAAGGGTACGTGGCTGTCCAAAGGTGATCAGTAGTCATACCTGTTTCATAGGGGTCATCAGGCTCCCCTTCATTAGTTTCATCACTCAGCAATATCCTCGTATCAAATATGGCCCCGAGCCCTTCAATCAAGTCTTCTATCAGAGGTGGCCATTTCGGTTTAGAAGGGTCCAAGAATAATCTGTTTAGAGATATGTATAGATCCCACATATCAAACCATATATACCACTCACACTCTGGATCATGAAATTTTCTCCTTTTCATAGGCCGTAAAGCCTTCAAGGATTGATATATAAGGAGTGGTGTATAGTGCCAAGCCAAATCTCTCCCATAGACATCATGCAGGTCAAAATGGGAGGTGATCATCACCGTGTTGCCATTATTGTGCTGGATTACGGGGCCCTTGAAGAAATGAATAGATAAAGTCCAAGTTAACGGGTCCTAATTTTCTTTGCATGGGGTTACAATGGTCTTTCATATCTTGTGACCGTCTTCACTTTCCTCCTATTGTACTATGTTATGTCTCACTTTTGCTGGTCTGTATCCCAGACCATTTTTAGGTACTATTATGTCGTCTCTGACTGGTTTAACTCTTCCCTATAACTGCATGCCCAGACCCTTTCCGGGTTGGTATCCAATCTTCATCATTATACGCCATCCTGCAGTACTCATGTGCTTCCCCGCTTCATTGCACTGACCGGATATGATGAGGGTAAGGTAGACTTCAATAGGTCTGCTGAAGGGAGGTAAGTCTGTAGCAGAGATAGAACAGGTTTCTGAATGGGTGGGTTATTGGGAATTGGATGGACATTCAAAGAGTGAGTGGCAGCGAGGACATGCATACTGGTTACCTTGACAACACGCCCCTTACATGGGAATTTGAGATATTGATGATTGGTCGATGGAATTGCCTCAAGCAGTTTAATGTAAGGACGGCCAATAATGCTTTTCAGTGAAGGGTCTATCTCCAAAATGTGGAATTCAACCTCAAGATGACAGACAAGGCCTAATTCTACTCTAAGATAGACTATACCCAGTGGAGATCGAGTGGAGTTATCATAGGCTGTGACAGAGATAGGTGATGGCAGCCACTTCTCCTTCGGCACGCCACAAAGTTCTAGGATTTTCGGTGGCAATACATTTATTGATGCTACAGTATCTACTAGACAAGCAACCACAACTTTCCTACAAATGTTTACTGTAATGCTCAATGTCATACCCCACGCTACTAAGGGTGCCAGTTCAGAAGAATGAAAAGATATGAATGGTTGTTCGCCCTATGGTACCAACAATGTAGTGATCTTTTCAACCGGTGCATCTTCATTGACCATAACCCACTTCAGATATTCCATTAAGGCCTCTTGGTGGGTCTTGGACCTCTTAATCAATTTCAGTACGGAGATGCGTGCCAGAGTCTTGTCTAGGTGCTTCAGTAGATCATATTGCATGCCTGGTGTGCTCTCTTCATTCTGTACCTCTTCAGCTGGCTGTGATGGACCATCTTGAACATAAGACTGAGGGAACACTTTGTTGAAGATTCTGCTGCTCTGGAGCATCAGAGCGATTCAACAATGGAGGGTGATGGTAATGCTTTAGTAACTACCAAGTTAATAAGTAGTTTAGATGGCATGAGTGATGAATTTGGTGTGGTAGGTGGTGATTGCGAGATGCGGATGAGGGGTTTAGTAGGTTGTAGGTTATTATGGCTAGGTGATGGCATGGGGAAAGGGATGCGTAACAATGGCTTGGATTTGTTTGTGGACGGGTGGTGGATTATTTGGTAGTGGAGGCCTTGGTGTAGTGGATATGGGTTTAAGGATGGCAGGTGGTGGAGTGAGTATCGTAGGTATAGTGAGTCTAGTTTTTATGGGTTGTGGTGGTGGAATGGGTGTTAGTGGGTTTGGCAAAGGCCTAGGAATGCGAATGATGCAGCGTGGTGGCTGCACAGCAGTATCATGACTGTGCATTGTGGAGTATATGGATGAGGATTCTTCACCCTCCACTGTTGTCCCCTATTTACCTCAAGTTAGCTATTAGTGAGGATTGGGGCTATCTGATTTGGATGCTCCGGGAGCGAGTTCTGCACTATTCCCAAATTCTGCGGAGGTGCCACCTGATGAACAGGTCCCCTCTGGATTTTCTATTGTTGTTGTTGTTGTTGGGTCTCTTTGCTTTCAAAGCAGTAATATACTCCCGCATCTCTTCCAAATCAATACCTCCTTGATCGTTTAAATCATGAACATAATCTCTGAATTGGAAACAAACGTCCATAGTGTGTCCAAGCTGATGATGAAACACACAATAGCAAGATGTGTCGGCATTCTGTGGCCAAATAGTCCTTTCTTTAGGTAGTATCAAAGCATTATCTACCATGAGAGTGTTGAAAATGTTAGAGAGTGACTCAGGAAATGGTGGATATGATGCTCTCCTAGGACCTGGAGGTTTTCTTTGCTAAGCATAATCAGTCCATGGCAGAACTTGATTATAACCCAGCTGCTGTCGGGGTTGATTGTAGACTAGCTGTGAAGACTGCTGGGGCGGCCTGAAGCCTTGCCCATTATACTGTGGTGGCTGGTTCTCATAAACTGAGCTTGGTTGTTGTTGTTCATAGTATTGATCTACTCAGGAGATAGAGTGCCCTCAATGGTTGGACCCGTAGTGGAAGAGCTAGGAACATTAGGCTCCCTTGGTGGAGGCATGTTGGGTCTATGAGGATCAAACACGCTAGAGAACGTGGAATCCCCAAAGGCATTCTGGGCATAGTGCGCCCTTTCATATAAATCAACCATATTGATCAAATTATTCAGAATAAGACCAACTTGTATTGTAGTGTGGCATTGGCTATGATCATCATGACTTGTTCTAACTCAGACAGGTGATCATTCACTTTCTCTTCCATGACTTGTCATCTGTCTGGGAAGGCTACAAAATTCTCACCGGGCTTCATCTTTTCAGCTACCAGATCCATAATGGACAGGGATGGAGCAACTCTATCCTTATATGATCGCAAGAATTTTCTGGACACTATATCGAAATCCTCAACATCAATAGGATCCAGGGAGAAAAACCATTCAAGAGATGACCCTTCCAACGACCTTCTAAATAAGAAGGCCAGTGATCTTTTGTCGTTCTGCCAGAACGAGGATTCATACATAAATTCTTTCAGATGGATAAACGGATTTCCCATGCCATTATATTTTCTGTAAACCGTCATTTCAAAGGGTAAGAAATGGAAAACCGACAGAGTTGGGTCATGGATCTGTGTCAATCATACTTCTAAAGCCTTTGAACTGCTCGTCCATTTGATTGATCTTGGTGAACAGGGCTTGAGTAATAGGATCTGTTGACTGAGGTGGTGGTGCTTAGAATGTTTGCCTCCTAGAATAGCTAAGGCAAGGAGGATATTACAATTGTGAACCGACAACATTTCTGCCGCGCCCGAAGGCATTCTCATGAGTGGGAGTATGTGGCCTGACCGAGTATCGAGAGCTAGATTGTTGAGACCCCATTTTCAAGGAGTAGAAATACGAAGGCCTTCGATGGCCTGAGTGGGAACTTGATGAAGAACAGGAGGAACCGGAATGTTCGATTCATGGGAACATAAAGGGGTCTTCCCTTTCAATATAGACTGGATTGCCTCAAGCTGTGGAGAATATATGTGAGTAGCGAGAGCTCCCAGAACAGTGACCATATTAGGAGACGGTGTAGATGAAGGCTCAACTTGGTCTTGAGCTTCTTTGAAAGTAGGATTGGAACCAGCGCCTGCGACAAGAACATGGGAACGATCACCAGTATTGGGATTATACTGGTCATAAGGAAAATAGACATGACTTTGAGGGGAATAAGCATCTCCCTCATGTCCAGTTTGAAATTTATTAGGATTGTGAGGGGCATAAGTATCCCCCTAGTCTTCAAAGTAAGATTGATTATAGTTTTGAAGGGCATGAGCATCTCCCTCATACTCAAACATATTATCGTGTTGGTAGGCATCCATGCTGACGGTCCTACCTGAACGTAGCATCATGGTGTCCAATTAATCAAAGATTCAAACAAGTATGCACAAAGATTATCAAACAAGTGGATGTTACGTTGTTTTAGAGTTTCTTGTGAAGTTTAAATGAATTTTTAAGGACCAATTCACTCAATGGGTAGGATCCTAATTTCAGTGTGATTTTTCGCCATTATTCTCTATGTCTCCACTCACCACGATTTCAATGGTTGTCCGGGTACTGCAGTGGTACAACCATCCTGATGAGCAAAGATGAATTTTTTGTTTTTGGAGACTTGCAGAGGTCCCGACACTAACCACTCTAGTCTAACCAAGGGACTAACCCTAGTCAGTGAGAGGTGAGAGTGCCGAGAGAAGTGTTTCCTAAAAAAGGTGAGTGAACTCCCAATGAGGATGTCCTGTGATTGGGATGTCCTCTAATACAACAAATAATAGACATAATATCAAACAAGAACAAGAATCCGAGGACCGATGGCCGGAAGGAATCCTGCTTGAATGGCATCATCTAGTGTCTACACTATTCAAGATAGTAAACCCTATGTCAACAGTGCATCGGGCAGCAAGGCAGACAGGCCAAAAGGCATCAGGCCTAGGCGACGTCTTTTAAAAGGCGTCGTCTGGGCTCGACGCGATTTGAAGCCCGTAGACAGTCAAACAGAAGAATAAACAGGGGCACTCCCCTCTCAAGCAAACAAGGTGTATAAAAGATCAATTATAATGTGAAATACAACTCAAACTGGCAGTTTATCATGCAAACACTAAAAATATCAAATCAAGCAATCATACTTATCATGCCACAATTCTTAGGCAATTAGCGGAGGACAAAATCTTGCCACCAGGGGTGCGCACGAGGTGCACATGGGAAAAAAAAGCAACAACCAATCAATAAATCATCAAATGTGCCCGAGGGGCACAAAGGGATGTACACGAGAGTGCTAAACGGTGCACACGAGGATGCTAAACGGTGCATATGAGGGTGCCCAATGGAAAAACAAGAGTAAAGCGAAAAAGGAACGGCAAGACAAGTCCCACCGTGACTGCCAAAAGGTTGTGTTGCCCAAAAGTGTGTCATGCTCTCCTTAGAATTCAGCGTTAACATAAATAAACAATGAAGAAAAAACGTGATCGCCAGAAATCGAGGATTTTGAAAGAAAATTTGATCGCTACTTGCCTTGCTAACTTGGGAGAATTGGGGTCCTTTTGTTTCCTCCTCCTCAGCCGGCCGAAGAAGAAGAGCCTCCTTTTTTACTTTACTCTCTTTTCGCTGGTTTTCTTCTTTCCTCCAAATCTTCCAAACCTTGCAAACCATCAAAGAAAAGGAAGAAAATATTAGGGCAAATAGTATAATGTAGTATCTATTCTAATAAACAAACTAAACATGCAGAATCAACTCACTTGTTTGGTGATTCTTTAAACCCCTAACTCATAAGAATAGAATATGCATATGGTATGTGTGTGAAATACGGAGTGATGATGATATGAAGCTAATGAAAACAGTAAGAAAACTATGGTGAAAACGGTGATGAAAACTATAAAAACTAGAGAGAATAAGTGAAGGGGAAGAAGATGGTTGGCCCCTCCATAACCTAAGGTCTTCAAAGCACCAATGGAAGAGGAAGAAGGGGAAGAAGAAGCTCCAAGCCTTTGTCTACGTTCTTCACCAAGAGAGCCTCCTTTCACCTTGATAGAAGCTTCAAATCCTCCAATGGCTAACCTCTCTTGAAGGCCAATGGGCATAGGTATATATAAGAATTGATTTAAAGGCAATCTGGCCTTCAATGGCTTCTCCCACGGATCCGAATTGCCATGGATAAGCTTAAAGAAGTTAGAAATCCTTCCAACTATAGAGACCAGATAATCTAGGCCAAAGCACGCATATCGAGAAATCCTCTAAATCGTGACATCCATCAGCGACATCATTTAGCTAATTAGAGGGGCAAAAATAGAAAGAAAATCCGGAAGAAAGCCGTAAAAAATTAAGAAACTTAAAAGGCGTCGTCCAAGAAAGACGTCATTTAGATAATTAGAAATTTAACTCGAATTTAAATTAAAAATCCAGACATATTAACAAACCTAAATGGCGTCATCTATGGGCAACGTCATTCAGTTAAATCTATCTGGATTTAAGAATTTAAGTCTGGATTGGTTTCGGCTCGAAATCTAAATGGCGTTTACCATGATCGACGTCAATCAATAAATTTTGAGAAAAATTAATAAAAATTAATTAATGATTAAAAAATAGGCCATTTCGAGATATTATAGTTATGACATGAAATTTACTTAATGTGAGGTCAAAATTGACGTGTCTACAGCTGTCATGAGTGAAACGAAGATCATTTGCATCTTTCAATTCTTGAACGTAACTCTAAAACTATTTTAGAAAATCTTTCCCCACCACATTTGAGGTTTATACTTTCTGTTTGTGTTCATGCAAAATAACACAAAACTTTATTACATACTCATTTGCCAAGTCTCCTCTTATCATTCTGTAATTAGTTGTTCAAGTTTTGCATACTCTCCTTATACCTCGGTACATCACATTGTGGATATCAATCTTCATCTTCATGCTCTTCTCAAAATAATAGACAATCATTCTGGCATGCATTTATCTTCTCGTATCTCAACCCCAAATCTTTAATAACTTTTTAAGTTTCATACCATGTTTGAGGTACATTAGCTCGTTCTGGTAATATTTCCGTGATGAATTCAAGAAATATATTCATACATGTCCCTGTCCTCATATTAAGTGTCTTAAAAAAAATGTTAACTTTGAAACATTCTGGCACCTATGATATAATAGTATTTCAGCATCCTCTAATAGTTTATAAGAGTCTCTCACTTTGGAATTTGATTTATGCTCTTCTTCTGCAATAATACTTCCAGCTTCTTGTAAGTCATGCAGCATATCAACTGTGGTATCAGTAATAAAACATTCTTGTTGTTCAGTCATCTTTCTAGGAGGGATGTCGGTTTGATATCTAACCATATCATCTAATTGTGCCAGTCCATGACACACCCTATTTGTATGATGCACCCACACTACATCTACCTTAAGATGGGTTTCAATATCTATGCAACTTGTCGACCTCTTCTTTCATCTTTAAAGTTATTTGTGGGTGGAATCGCCTTAACTTCTGCTTAACCAGATTAGCTCCATATTTCAAAGTCAATCGATGTTCTACCAAAGAAGAGTCAAATCCTGACATGTCTTCATAACTCCAGGCGAAGGTGTCCTTGTAATCTCTGAGAACCCGAACCAAAACCTCTTCGTCTAATTTAGAAATATTTTGACTAATGAGGACAACCTTAGGTTCGTCTTCAGTTCCTAAATTGATTTCCCTAGTAAGTTCTTCTACAGCAGCTGAGGATTCATCAAATCTCTTCACTCTATTAGTATAAGCCTCAGTTGCGTCATCATCTTCTTATTCTTCAATGATGGGGTCTCTCTCATGTAACAGTTCATATACCCCATACCTATCATCAACTAACTCATTTGCCTCACGCTCTTCTGGCAACTGGATAGGATTTTCTAACAACTGAGGGATTCGTAAGCAAGAAAGGCATTTGAAAGCTAATTCTTGGAGGTATCTATCCGGAATTTGTCTACCTTTAGACTTCCTAAACTTCCTAAACAACCTAACTTCACTAAACTGCCTATAACCAAACTCCCTATCCTGACCTAAGGAGGACGAAGAAGGATAAAAATCATAAGATACATGATGAGATATAGGGAAAATCTCCTGAGAGGAGGGGCAGATCAGATCTTGTTGGGTTCTCGGGTTTCTCCGAATCTCCCACGCAATGGAAATAAAATAAAAAACGGAGATCCGTTCCCGTTTCGAAAAACTAAAAACTACCATTATACGGATAATCGATTCTCACCGTGTGCGGATTCGAACCCGCAACCGTTCGGTTCCGTCGGTGCGACACCGCAAGCCGCGCAAGCGCCCGGCCTCTAGCGAAGTCCATACGATCCTCCTCGCGACGGATATCCTCACGTTCCTCATTCTTCGCAGCCCACAAAACCTCCGCCAGTCACCGCAACGATCGCCGCAATGCGCAGACGATTTCCCGTCAAACGGGAGTCAGAGAAGCGGCAGAGCATATCCGGATTTGTCTGGGACGCCAGAGAGAGAGAGAAACTAAGGAGGGGCGGCTAGGGTTAGCAGCAGCTTAGCCTGCTCAGTCCGTTCGCTATATTTTATAATAATTGCGTGATTTTTCATAAAAACCCCCGGTTTGTATAAAACCCACTTATTTATCCATCGCCTTGAGAATCATTTGCGTGTGACTCTCTAGGCCCAATTACCAGTCCAGTTAATGGCCCAACAAGCCCAGTGACTCCTCACTGGCTTTATCAATCAATTAATAACCCTTTATTAATTAATTAATCAATCGAATTGTTGTCGCACATCGAATTCGACCGGGACTCCGATCACGTTGGGTGCCAAGCAACACCGCGTGAACCCGGAAGGTATCGGGATTAAGTAACCCACTCTTGGAACCTTTCCGCCGACAGTTACCGTGTGGATATAATCTTTCATTCGTACAATGCTCTCGAGTCAACTCAGGGTATGGCCTGCTGTCAAACCCGAACTGGTTGACTCACTTGGATTGGATGCCGCTGATAAATATCGGAAAACTCCTTTCCCGATATTATCGTCCGCCCTGGCCAGGGACTTCCGCGCATCCTTCCTTGAGCATTCTCTCTCTAAGTACCGAGAGCGAATGATTCCTTATTGACTCACAATTCCCTTCGACGGTATTCCGCTTTATCCAATCCTTGGCATTTTAGAATCCCGTGGCTAGAGATTCGTCAACTAAGGTCAAAGCACAGAAGTCCACCGACAAGGTGTCCTTGGTGTCCCAGGTCCGAGGACCATCCACGCAACTGCGACAATAGAATCAAGCTGGTTGACAGTGAGGTACAATACCATCCAGCGATTCAGTCGGATCAGTTCAGTGAACTCATTCTCCAATGAGCACTTACAGATTCGCCTTAGTGTCTCCACACAAGTGACTTATGAGATCAGTCACCCTCATTATATGAGCAGGAGTAATCTGTACTAATCTAACCGGACATCTGATGTCCTTCTCGGATATCCTCCGACTATGAACGATTAAGAATATGTGTGTTTAAGTGATCAGTCTCATTAGTATAATCTCATCATAATCTGATCACTATAGCACATATTCATGGACTTCATTATGAAACGATAATTAATGCGATTTACACATAATGAATATTATGCCATTATATTAATAAATGAACGAGATTTACATAGTCAGATTGGCTTGTAGGCCACCTAAACTTAACAGATCTAAGAGAGAATCCTGCTCGAGTGACCTGTGCAACGAGGTACATTCGGACAAATAGTAGGATGTTTCCTCAATGAGGATCTGGGAAGAAGTTGGGAAATTGACGTTTTTTTTTTTGGAGGTTTTTGTTTATCATAAAACATAAGTGAATCTGAAAAGAAGGGGGACCAGGAGTAGAAAATGATGGCACCATGGCCAAAGGGTTTGGGGGATCTTGCAGGAGGATGTCCCAAATCAAATCACGGATCTCCTCGAAAGTTAGAGGAGCCCGGAGGAAGAAGTCTCGAGGGGACAAAGTGATAATGATGGACAGCGCTTAGGGTATGTCTTCAATGATCACCCTAGACCAAGTCAGAGTCAACAATAGGTTTTGAACAACATGTGGAGAGTGAAAATATGGGAAGGGTACATGGCTCTCCAAAAGTTATCGATAGTCATGCCTATTTCATAGGGGTCATTAGACTCCCCTTCATCAACTTCATCACTTAGCAGGATTATTTTATCAAATATGCCCCAGGCCCTTTAATCAGATCTTCTATCAGAGGCGGCCATTTCGGTTTAGAAGGATCCAAGAATAATTTGTTCAGAGCTATGTACAAGTCCCACATGTCAAACCACCTGTACCACTTACACTCCAGGTCATGGAATTTTCTCCTTCTCTTAGGCCGCAGAGCCTCCAAGGATTGATATGTAAGGAGTGGTGTACAATGCCTAGCTAACTCCCTCCTATAGATATCGTGTAAGTCAAAATGGGAGGTGACACCGTGTTATCATTATCATGCTGGATTACGGGGCCCTTGACGAAATGAGTGGATAATGTCCAAGTTAACGGGTCCCGATTTTCTTTGCACGGAGTCACTATGGTCTTCCATATCTTGTGACCGTCTTCACTTTCCTCCTGTTGTATTATATTGTACCCTCACTTTTTCTGGTCTATATCCCAGACCGTTTTCAGGTACCATTCTATCGTCTCTAACGGGTTTAGTTCTTCCTTATAACTGCGTGCCCAGACCCTTTCCCGGTTGGTATCCAATTTTCATCATTATGCTCCATCCTGGGGTACTCGTGTACATCCCCCACTTCATGGCACTAATCAACTGTGATGAGGGTAGGGTCGACTTCAGCGCATCTGCTGAAGGAAGGTAAGTCTATAGCAGAGATAGGATTGGTTTCTAAACAAGTGAGGGATTGGGAATTGGATTCACATTCAAAGAGTGAGTAGCAGCAAGGATGGGCATACTTGTCACCTTGACAATGCGTCCCTTGTATGGGAATTTGAGGCATTGATGATTAGTCGATGGAATTGCCTCAAGCAGTTTGATGTAGGGACAGCCAAGAATGCCTTTCAATGAAGGATCTATCTCGAAAATGTGGAATTCAACCTCGAGGTGACAAACAGGGCCTAATTCTACTCTAAGGTAGAGCATGCCCAGTGGGAATCGAGTGGAGTTATCATAGGTTGTGACAGAGATGGGTGATGGCAGCCACTTCTCCTTCGGCACGCCACAAAGTCCTAGAGTTCTCGGCGGCAACACATTTATTGATGCTTCGGTATCCATCAGACAAGCATCCACAGCTTTCTTACAAATATTCATAGTAATACTCAGAGCTATACCCCGCATTGCCAGGGGTGCCAGTTCAGAAGAATGGAAGGATATGGATGAATGTTTGCCCTATGGTACCAACAATGCAGTGATCTTTTCAATCGATACATCTTCATTTACCATAACCCTCTGTAGATATTCCATCAAGGCTTCCTGGTGGGTTTTAGACCTCTTTATTAATTCTTGTACGGAAATGCGTGCTGGAATCTTGTCTAGATGCTTCAGTAGATCATACTGAGTGCCTGGTGCACTCTCTTCATTTTGTACTTCATCAATTGGTTGTGACGGACCATCTTGAACAGAAGACTGGAGGAACACTTTATTGAAGATTCTGCCGCTCTGGAACATTAATGGTTGCAGCTCAACTGTGGAGGGTAATGTTTTGATGACTGTCGGGTTAATGAGTGGTTTAGATGGTATGAGTGGTGGATTTGGTGTGGTAGGTGGTTGCGCGATGCGTATGAGGGGTTTAGTGGGTTGTAGGGTGTTATGGCTAAGTGGTGGCATGGTGAAAAGAATGCGTAGCAATGGCTTGGACGGCATGATTGGTTCATGGATGGGTGGTGGATTATTTGGTAGTGGTGATGGCCTTGGTGTAGTGGATACGGGTTTAAGGATGGCAGGTGGTTGAGTGGGGATTGGTGGGCTTAGCTTTTATGAGTTGTGGTGGAACAGGTGTTAACAGGTTTAGCGAAGGCCTAGGAATGCGGATGATATGGTGCAATGGATGTACGACAATATCATGGCTATGGATTGTGGAGTATATGGATGAAGTTTCTTCTACCTTCCGTTGTTGTTTCCTATTTGCCTTAGATTGGCTATTAGTGAGGATCATGGCTATCTGATTTGGATGCTCCGGGAGAGGGTTTTGCACTATTCCTATATTCAGTGGAGGTGCCACCTGCTGGACAAGTGCCCTCTGGACTTGTTGTTGTTGTTGTTACTGCTATTTCTATTGTTGAGGTCTCTTTGCTTTCAAAGCGGTAATGTACTTCTACATTTCTTCCCAGTCAATACCTCCTTGATTGTTTAGATCATGAATGTAATCCCTGAATTGGAAACAAACATCCACAGTGTGTCCAAGTTGACGGTGAAACACACAATAGCGAGATGTGTCGGCGTTTTGAGGCCAAATAGTCCTTTCTTTAGGTAGTGACAAAGCGTTAGCTACCATGAAAGCGTTGAAAATGTCAGAGAGTGACTCTGGCAATGGTGGGTATGATACTCTCCTAGGACTTGGAGGTTTTCTTTGCTGAGAATAATCAGTAGGTGGCGAAACTTGATTATAATCTGGCTGCTGTCGGGGTTGATTGTAAACTTGTTGATGAGGCTACTGGGGTAGCCTAAAGCCCTGCTGGTTCTGTAGTCTTTGCCCATTGTATTGTCGCGGTTGGTTTCTCATAAATTGAGCTTGGTTGTTGTTGTTGTTCATGGTACTGATCTGCTTATGAGATAGAGTGCCCTCAGTAGTCAGACCTATTGTGGAAGAGCTAGGAATATTAGGCTTCCTTAGTGGAGGCCTGTTGGGTCTATGAGGATCGAACACGCTAGAGAACGTGGAATCCTTGAAGGCATTCTGGGCATAGCGCGCCCTTTCGTATAGGTCATCCATATTGGTCAAGTTGTTTAGAGTCAATACCAACTTGTATTGTGGTGTGGCATTTGCTATCATCATCTTCACCTGCTCTAACTCGGACAGGTGATCTTTTACTTTTTCTACCATGGCTCACCATCTGTCTGCGAAAGCTACAAAGTCCTCATCGGGCTTCATCTTCTCAGCCACTAGGTCCATAATGGAACGGACGGAGCAACTCTGTCCTTATATCTTTGCAAGAATTTTTTGGACACTGTATCAAAATCTTCAACATCAACAAGATCTAAGGAGAAAAACCACTCAAGGGCCGATCCCTCCAACAACCTTCTAAACAGGAAGGCCAGTGATCTTTTATCATTCTGCCAGAACGAGGATTCATACAGGAATTCCTTCATATGAATAAATTGATTACCCGTGCCATTATACTTTCTGAAACTGGCATTTCAGAGGGTAAGAGGTGGAAAATTGGGAGAGTTGGAATAGAGATCTTAGGAGCAGCCTTGGTGTTGATCATCCTTCTAAAATATGTGAACTGCTCGTCCATTTGATTGATCTTGGTAAACAGGGCTTCAGTAATAGGATCTATTGACTGAGGTGGTGGTGCTTGGAATGTCTGCCTCCCAGAATATCTAGGGCAAGGAAGACATTACGGCTGTGAACCGGCAACATTTCTGCCGTGCCCAAAGGCATTCTGATGAGTGGGAGTATGCGGCCAGACCGAGTACCGAGAGCTAGATTGTTGAGGTCCTATTTGCCAAGGAGTAGAAATTCGAAGGCCTTCCATGGCTTGAGTGGGAACTTGATGAAGAACAGGGGGAACCGAAATGTTCAGTTCAGAGGAACGTAAAGGGGTCTTCCCTTTCAGTATAGACTGGATTGCCTCAAGCTGCTGAGGATCCACGTAGGTAGCGAGAGCTCCTAGAACAGTGACCAGATCAGGAAACAGTGTGGATGAAGGCTCGGCTTAGTCTTGAGCTTCTTCAAAGGTAGGATTAGAACTAGCTCCCACGACATGAACATGGGAATGACCGGCATCGAGATTGTACTAATCATAAGGAAAACGGACATGACTTTGAGGGGCATGAGCATCTCCCTCGTGTCCAGTTTGGAAGTGATTAGGATTGCGAGGGGCATAAGCATCTCCCTCATCTGCAGAATAGGATTGATCATAGTTTTGAGGGGCATGAGCATCTCCCTCATATTCAAACAAATTATCGTGCTTATAGGCAGCCATGCCGACGGTCCTACCTAAACATAGCATCATGGTGTCTAATTAATCAAAGAGTCAAACAAGTTTGCACAGAGATTCTCAAACAAGTGATGTTATGTTGTTTTAGAGTTTCTTGTAGAATTTAAATGGATTTTAAAGGACCAATTCACCCGAGGGTAGGATCCTAATTTCAGTGTGATTTTCCGCCGTTTTATTCTCTATGGCTTCACTCACTACGATTTCAATGACTATCCAGGTACTTCAGTGGTACAACCAGCCCGATGAGCAAAGAGGAATTCTTCACTTTTGAGGACTTACGGAGGTCCCGACACTAACCACTCTAGTCTAACCGAGAGACCAACCCCAGTCAGAGAAAGGTGAGAGCGCCGAGAGGAGTGTTTCCTAAAAAAGAGGAGTGAACTCCCAATGAGAATGTCCTGTAACCGGGATGGCCTCTAATGCAATAAGTAATAAATATAATATCAACCAAGATCAAGAATCTGAGGACCAATGGCCAAAAGGAATCCTGCCTGAATGACGTTGTCTGGTGTCGACGCTATTAAAGACAGTAAACCCACTATCACAAGTGCCTCCCGCAGCAGGTAGAGAGGTTAAAAGGCATCGGGCCTGGACAACATCTTTTAAAAGGTGTCGTCTGGGCTTGATGGGATTTGAAGTCCGTAGACAGTAAAAAGAAAAGAACAGCAGGGGCACTCCCCTCTCAAGCAAACAAGGTGTATAACAAATCAACTATTAGGCGAAAACAATTCAAACTAGCAGTTTTATCATGTAAATATTAGAAATATCAAGTCAAGCAATCATGCTTATCATACCACAATCCTTAAGCAATCAAGGGAGGGCAAAAATCTTGCCACTAGGGATGTGCACGAGGTGCACGTGGGGAGAAATCAATCTAATCAACAAACCATCAAACATACCCGAGGGGCACAAAGGATGCACACGAGGGTGTTAAACGGTGTACACGAGGGTGCCCAATGGAAAAATAAGAGTGAAGTAAAAAAGAAACGACAAGACAAGTGCCACCATGTGGTGCTCAAAAGGGTGTCGTGCTCTCATCAAAACTTAGTGTTAACATAAACAAACAATGAAAAACATGTGTGCGATTGCCAAAAATCGAGGATTTCGAAGAGAATTTGATCACTACTTACCTTGTGAATTTGGGAGAATTGGGGGTCCTTTTGTTTCCTCCTCCTTGACCGACCGAAGAAGAAGAGCCTCATTTTTACTTTACTCTTTATTTTAATGGTTTTCTCCTTTTCTCCAAATTTTCTAAACCTTACAAACAAAATAAGCAAAGAAAAGAAAAGATTAGAGCTATAAACATAGTGTAGTATCTAATCTAATAAACAAATCAAACATGGAATTAAACTCATCTACTCACTTATCTTTTCTTTTAAAACCCCTAACTCATATGATGATGGAAATAGATGTGTGGTGTGTATGAAACATGGCTGTGATGATATGAATCTAATAAGTATGATGAAAATGATGGTGAAAGTTAAATTAAACTAGGAAAAACTAAAGAAAATAAGGGAAAGGGATGAATATGGTTAGCCCCTCCATAGTCTGGACTCTTCAATGCTCCAATGGACGAGGAAAAAGAGGAAGAAGAAGCTCAAATAGCCTTGCCCATGTTCTTCACCAAGAGAGCCTCATTTCACCTTGATGAGAGCTCCAAATCCTCCAATAGCCAACCTCTTTTGAAGGCCAAGGGGTATTGGTATATATATGAATTGTTTTGAAGGAAATTTGGCCTTCAATGGCCTCTCTTACGGATCTGAATTATCATGGATAGACTTCAAGAGTTAGAAGTCTTTCCAATTATGGAGACCAGATAATCTCGACCAAAGCACGCTTAACAAGAAATCCTTCAAATCGCGTCGTTCATCAGTGACATCATTTAGAGGGACCAAAATAAAAAGAAAATCTAAAACAGAAAGCAAAAAAAATTAAGAAACTCAAAAGGCGTCATCCATGACAAATGTCTTTTAAAGAATTAGGAAATTAACTCGAATTTAAATTGAAAATCTAGATGTATTAAGAAACCTAAATGGCGTCGTCCATAGGCGACGTCATTCAGTTAAATCTATCTGGATTTAGGAATTGAAGTCCGAATTGATTTCGGCTAGAGATCTAAAAAGTATCAGCTATGGTCGACGTCAATCAACAAATTCTGAAAAAAAAAAAAAATTAATTAATTAATGATTAAAAATCAGACCATTTTAGGACATCACAGTTATGATATGAAATTTACTCACTGTGAAGTCAAAATTAACGTGTCTACAGAATCCACTGAGAAAGGGTATTATTATTCTTCAAGAATTGTATGAACTCTATAATTATGTATTTTCCTCCTTAATCAGATCGAAGTGTTTTAATACTTCTTTTAATTTATTTTTCTATTTCGTTCTTGAATTCTTTGAATTTGCTAAATACACCTAACTTATACTTCATTAAGTATACATAGTTGAATCTTGAAAAATCATTAATGAATGTAATGAAGTAAGAAAAATCATCCTTGACTTGGGTTGATAGACTATATATATCAAAATGTATTAATTCCAATATGGCCCTCTCTCCATGTTGAATAAATAGATAATTAGCCAACTTACCTATTAAATAAGACTCAAAAGTTGCATATGATTCATAATCAAATGGATCTTGGTATCTATTCTTGTGCCATTTATGAAGTCTATTTTCTCCAATGTGCCTAAGCCTATAGTGTCGTAGGTAAGCTTGGTTCACACCATTCTTGCTTCTCTTAAGAGATCTTTCAAGGTGGAGAGCATCATATGAAATATCAAAAAGGTACAAACCATTAACCAAATGTATTAAAGTAAGAATTTTATTTCTAAAATAAATTAAACAACCATTGCTATCTATAGTTAACTTGTGCCAATTATATCTAAACAAGAAATAAAAATAATGTTCTTTATGATGGAAGGAATATAATAGCAATCATGTCTCTAGATGGAAGCATGAGATCTACTATCCCAATAGTGAGCGCCGCAACCTTTACGTTGTTTCCACAAGTCTACTTCGCCTTTACTCAGCTTTATTCTACTTTTCAGCACCTGCACATCATTGCAGACATGAGAAGTATATCCAGCATCTAATATCCATGATGCAAAATCTCTAATAAACAAGTGAACATTTATCATATAGATATATGAAGCTTATGCAAGCTTCTTCTTCTCCTAAGCTTTCTCTGCGAAGTACTCTTTATAGTTCCTCTTCTAGTATCCCTTCTTATAACAGTCGAAACACTTATCCTTCTTTACTCCCTTGCCCTTGTCCCTCTTGGGTGCTAGCTTCTACTTGGTCTACTTCTTTGCTTTGCCTTTCTTAAAGGCTTGGATTGCTCCTCTCTTCCTGTTGTTCCCACCAACTATGAGAACAACAGCCTTATCCTTCTAAAGGTTACCTCAGCAGTCTTTAGCATGTTAAACCGTTTGGCCAAAGTTACCTAAATCTTGTTCATGTTAAAGTTAACAATGAATTGAGAGAATGGATTGGGCAGTGATTAGAGATGAGGTTGACGCTCAAGTCTTTGTCAAGATCAAAGCCAAGCGCAGCAAGCCTCTTAATCTACTATATCATCTTCAATATATGGGTCTGCACTGAAGAAACGCTACCATCTAAGTCCTAAACATGTTCTTGGATATCCTCTCAGTCCTATTTTACTCTCACTTCTTTAAATGGAGTATGATGGATTTAGAATCCATCTTCTCATATTGCCTCTACAACTAATTACTCACAGAGACCAACATGTAGCATTAGCAAGATAAAATCATCTTTCCACTTCTAATACACGATCATCTCCTCTTCAAGTGCATCTAATGTAGGTTTAGGTGGAACCTGATCCTCAAGGACAAAGGCAAGTTGCTCAGACCTAAGGATGATCTTTAGATTTCTAAGCCAATCCGAGTAGTTAGGACCTATCAACTTATTGGCATCTAGTATGCCACAGAGCAGAATGTTCAATAACATTTTAGCCTATAAGAAAATGTAAGTAATCAGTAGATGTTCTATAATTTATTAAATCAAGATTTGGAATTTAATCAAGGTGAACTCCCACTAATTTCAATGGATAGTATAACCTTTACATATATAGAATTGGAGACACTGACCATCTCCTAGTCGGGATCATAATCTCACTAACTCATAATATGACTTGTGGATAGTACAACAAATCACACTATGCTCAGGGAGTAGCCAACTCTTGACACTTGCAACTCCTTACAATATCCGATCGAGCTTTGGTCCTCAGATCTTTAATAGCTTTGTGCATAACACAATAAGCCATTAAAGTCTAGTTTAAATTGTCACACCTCCGAACACCATTTCAAGTTACAAGCTTACTCTAATACCAACAGTATGTAACAGTAAGAACAACCCAACAAAATCTTAAAAATGAAAAACTAAAATCCATAGCTCAAGACTTAGTTGCTGATGCCAAGGCCGAAAGTTCCATCTTATTTACAAGGCCTGAATCATATATTCAGATTATTACAAATCCAAAATTTCTCAACAGACCAAAATCCACTCAAACTAATCCACTCAAACTAAATCAAAAAGTACAATAGAATTGCACTCAACGAAAAGCCTGTAGAATTACTCTAAGAACTTATCAGAAGACTAAACTCTAAGAATATCCACTTGATCTCCACAATAGAATGATCCACAGCCACAATTCTAACGCCAACTAACTCAAATCTCCTCAGCCTCAATCTAAAAACATAAATTATTTTTTTAGTACAGCTTAGTCAACACCCTACCAAGTTAAACATATAATAATTGAAATGATAGATAATATGATTCCGAATAAGGAATTAAAATAAACATATATTTATCCATAAGGAAGTTTTAACTAAATGTGGCCAAAAGTCAAATAATCAAATATCCATACGATCAAATAATCAAAATAATTTCTAATTTTTTTCAAAAAACTCAGATCTCTAATCATAGCTGAAAATATTTTGACTCCCAAGCATAGAGCAGATATTAACTCTCCAAAAAATTAGAGCACATAATCGAATTCAGCTAGAAAAGATCATTAATTAAGAGCTAAATCAGAATAGAATAGACTCTAATCGATTATCTTAAGTCAGATAATCGCATTTCGAAGATGAGATTAACCGAGATCAAATAGTAATATAATAGGTCCTTTCATAGGACATAGTCAATTATCAGTGTAACTCATAATCGGTGTTGCAAACACAACTTAATCATAACTGAATAAACCTATAATCAGTCTAAGAACAAGAGCAAAATCAATTATAATTCATGAGACTAATCATACTCTGATCTAGAGATTAATCGGTACCATAATCGGTTACAAGATCAGCAAAGATCAATTACAAAGTCGTAAGGTCATCGCTTGTCAAAATGAATAGTAATCAATTACAGGAACAAAGATAATCAATTTACAGCCGATAATCAGAACTGAAGATAATCGAATATCAAGCTGATTGATTTCCGATTACAAGGATAATCGATTACAGAGATATTTGCATTCCCAATGATAATTGAGACATAATCAATTTACAATTCAAAGCCAGATCGATTAACAAATTATCAGACAAATTGATTATTGATTCAAAGGAATAATCGATCAATAAAGTTCAAGACAGAACAATTACTGAGTATCAACTTAAACAGTGACAGACTGAAAGAGTAATCGGTCAACCAAAAGAACAATAACTGAGTTATAATCGATTATAGTTGTAGGGAATAATCGATTATCTGAGCAAGGCCATATTGATTAACAATTTACAAAATGAATTGATTAACTAAACAAAGGCATCAATCAATTAACTGAACAAAAGCATTAATCGATTAACAATCACAAAATAAATCGATTAACTGAACGAAGGCATCAATCGATTAACTGAACAAAAGCATTAATCGATTAACTGAGTTGATACTGATTCCGATTAAGTGAATGAGCCTATATCGATTATCTAAACAAGACATATCGATTAGCTGTGTTTTCAAAGCTAATTAGAGAAAAAAGTCCTAATCACATGATATTACTGAACTGTGAGACTCTTAAGCAACCAATTAATCAAAATAATTACTAGATTCAAATGTATCAGATCACAGCATATGTACGGAATAAACTAAAAATATGATCAAATGAACTTAAAAGACAAATCCACATCAGAACGAACTGAAAATCAATTCACATCATAATGAACTAAAAAGACAAATCCACTGATCTGTATGACATATCAAGCTAAAGCAACGATTAAACGGACATATATCAGATGAAACTAATGAAAGATCGAACTGAACTAAATTAGTCCTGAATCTTATTCAAATAGATGGCTCAACAGACAAAACTCTAGGACTGTAAAATTTCTATACTTAAATCAAACGTATCAAACATATTTCATATCAAAATTTCATACTTTCAGATGTGCCTATTGCCTTCATATCAAATCATACAGATCATACATATACACCAAGTACCTAGACAATATAGTGCTCTAATCTTAGCTCATACGCAGAACTGGAGAGTCTCTAGTCCCACCTCAGAATTTCAAGCCACATACACCTTAGTATGCAAGGATCCTGAGATTTTAACCTATTGCCCTCACAAATCTTTAAAGCACCAAGCCACATGCATTTCTACATGCAAGGCCCATTGTCTAAGAATTGCAAGGATCCCTTTACCTATAATTTTGCTGTTATGAGCCACTTAGATGCAACAAGACCCTTTGCCCCGTGGTTGCATACCTTACCTACAAGCAAAACTACATAGGGGTATCTTTCCATTGGCCGGTTGCATTGTGTCATGGCACAAGGGATCTACACCTGTCTGAAACATACCCAGCCATCAACTCCAACATGGGGGCTTGCACTAGACTTTACGTGACATACGGTAGTTGCGATAGAGAGGACAACCTTCTTGGCAAGACAGATTCACTGCGGTTCACGAGAAGCTAGGTGACTAACGATAGAGTACACAATCTTAAGAATGCCCTTCCAAGACATTTGGTAGATCAGCTTCATCTTATGAGGAGAAAAAAGGGATACAATCAAGGTTCTATACTTTTGTTTGAGTGACATTAGTTGCATTACTCATACGAAGGAAAGAGTGTTGCAATCTGACAATGCAACAGGTTCTCTTCATGTTGTAAACTGAATGCGCACAACGTAAAAACAAGAAACAATAGTACAGTGTAGTTTACTAGTAGACTTGTCCTCCGGGGACAATAATTTCTGTGTTGTTTACACGTAAAACAGCTTTCAATAGCACCACAACATAGCAATGATACCACACAAGTACACCAAGAACGAGACAGGTACTTCAAAACAAGAAGCACTCCAAATCAATCAACCAAGCATAGCAAACCAGCTCTTCGCATAGAAACAACAGTGGCCAAAATGCCCAAGGAAAAGTATAGATCAAAGATCCGACTTCACACTACCGGAACTAAGCAAAAGAAAGATTTCAGGGCATTATCAAGAATTTTTTAAATATAAACATTACATTTACTAATTACAAGCTAGCTTGCAAGGATATGGCTGCCTGGGGTATCTTTTGATATCATAAACAATATGATTTCCTAGGGAAGATAAGCAGAAGTTGTGAACCATCTAGACCATGACTATGATCAGTTGGATAATGAAGCTACTCCACACTGGGCGCCTCCTCAGTTGGATTGGCTTCAAAGACATCAGAACCTGATGAATCAGGATCCTCCAGGAGGTCTTGAGATTGTATCGACTCTTTGTAGACAGGTGTCTGCTTGAAATCTGTTGCTCCTTCATTGTATGTAGCCACAGCAATCCCACATGCGATCAACTGCAATTCAATGTTGAAGTCAGTCTTCAAAAGATTGAATTTTGGGGAAAAGAATGAAAATGATGACAGAAACAACAATCCAGGAACCCAAATTCACTTAAAGCATGAAGAATGTTCATACCCTACCCCACCCCCACCCCACACACAAAAAAAGAGAGCCTCAAAGAAGAGTAAAGTACAAGAAATTTAGGCAAGGCCTAAGTGAGCAACTGGTGTCCGACACTAGTCAAAGTTTCCAACATAAATAAGTTTACTAATAGCACGTACTTCAGAAATATGTAATTCTTATCATGTAAGGCAATTTGGGGTGGGGGAGTTAAAGAACATATAAATACAATAAACCTTTTAGTGGGGCAGGGGGGGGCATGCAACCCCCCCCCCTCCCCCGCATGTCCACCCCTGATTTAAGTTAATATTTTAGTAGTTTATTGCATATACATAGTTCATTACACTGTCAACCAACCACCTTAGGTGTGGAAGTCTACAACAGTTAGAAAATGTAAGCTTTGTAAATGACTAATGGCTACTAAGCTTATGATAGATATGATGTCTCCATATGGTGGTGACTGACTTTCAGGATGTTCATCTGGTATTCACCTAATATGCCAATCTAACTGGGGGCCCACCAAGCTAAATATTCCCACCTAAGTGCACAGCTGGGAACTCATGTCTACATATCACAAATTCTTCTACTTATCCAGCAACTTAGCTCACGGCTGTTCTGATTAAGGCAGGCAATAATGACAACATACTTTGTATGCTTGAGCATAATGACCAATCTCCAATCGTTTAAGAAAAACTTCTCTTGGCAAACCCAGAGACCCTGATTCCCATAACTTTAAAACTCCCTCAAAAGCCTCTTGAACATCTTACAGTGCTTTGGGGATGCTCCCTTGAATGCAGAAATGGATTACAACTGTGTTTCTAGACTACAAATGGCTTGGGCATGCTGATGTCGGTGAATTGTTGAGGAGATTTCCTTTTACTACCCAAATCTAATTGTTGCCAACATCACATAGAAATTCTTGAAATCCTTACCTGAACAGCTACCACCACTGGTGGTTGCGCGAGTTCCAGAACAGATGCACACTAGGGCATCAGTCGGCACCAGATAATGACCAACAGGTAACTGAACTTTCTACTAAGAAAAATTGTAAAGCCCAAATTGATCCTTATTAGCAATAATGGATGGTGTATGCCCCATTGATCCTTAGAAACATAAGCCTCGCCGTTAGAAATCCTTGTAGGCCACCTGTGCTTGAACTACAACCAACAGGCCTCTCACATAATCACATAGTGTCTAACAGTCTAGCCACGTAGAAATAAGTATTCTACACTTTCCACCAAACTTGTGGGCTCCCATCTGTCCCATAACGGTTTAGTGCATTTCCTTTCTAGAATGTGTCTAGCAAAGCATAGGAAAGCATGCTTAGCAATTCTTTTGCTCTTTCTTTCCTCCACAACATGAAGACTCACTCTACCGCATCCAATGACTCATTCTTCATCATCATGCACTTGATGCCAGGCCTACCACTCATTGTTTCACCCACCTTGTAGGTGAGCCTAGGTAGGCTGAATTTCAGCTTTTATGTCCTGTCGGCTGGACCAAGGCTAACAAAGTGCTGGATTTGGCACGACCAAATATCGGGCAAGGTATCTGTAACAGCCCCGCATTATAGATACTATCTATATCTTTCTTACAATGCAGTTCTGTTACTTTTCATCTATATGAAAATCTAAATTTGTCCAACACTTGGATCGATCAGTCAGACATAAAATTGCAGCAATAAGAAACAATCACACTATATGAAAGTAAAGAAAATATTATATTCTATTAAATATGTCCTTATAGAACTGGAGTATAAAGAGTACAAAAGCAGAGTACTCAGCCGATGCTTACAATAGCAAGTGTTTGCCTCCTAACCGATATTACAAAATGGCTGAGCTACCACAAAATTAAGATTCTATGTCCTTATATTAGCGCCTGGACCCCTTTCATGGAAAAAAAATAATTTAAGAAACTTCATGAGTCTCAGTCAAGAACTCACTAGGGATCATTTACTCCCTACTACAACTTCAAGCTCAACACATATCTTAGAGAAAGGAATAAAATGCACTGTCATCAGGAAAATGCATACAATTGTATGATCTAACGATAAATTCAGAATAACACAACATTGAGTTCTTTGTAGGACATTGAGCTGTTTTCTTTTAGTTTGGTCATTTAATATTATCTTTTATGTTCATGTATGATATAAATATGTAACTAAAAAAAATAACGATCATATATAATCTAAAATTCTTCTTTCTTATAACTGAGCTACGATCAAGTGTTACTATGATCTTTTCATTCACTTTCTTTTCAGATCCATCTTGATAGTCAGTCATCCCTCCGACTATATAGCTCATTCATATAAAGAAGGTAACGAGATATAACATTCACCACCAGTCTTTATCAAATTGAGCAAGTTGCCCAAAGTTCTTGGCCAACTGGAATTCACAACTTAAAGTTATGTCATCTTGGCTCAAGTCTCAAGTGCACTCAAGTGGTTTATCTAGCCACTGCCCCAGAATGTCTCGAGTCTAGACTACTAGACCCTTTATTAACCTGATCAGTCTTTTTCTGAGTCACAACCTAATCGGTCTTTTTTCTTTTTCAATTCAATAGGAGACACCCTGTCTTTCTTTCACTTTCGACAATGACACATGTCCCATATATCTAAGGACAGATCTGAGGGCTTTACCTACCCGTGAAGTGTTATCACCTTGTTATTAGTAGGAAAAATATATCAAGAAATTCACTAATAACACAATCCTTATCATAAAACATATTCATAGGAATCAAAATTTTTACATAATCCCAGACACAATCATATCCCTTTCATGAAAGGCCCTGTTCACAATTGTAATTTCTCATGAATTAATAATTTTGAAGGTATGCCCAGTCCTTACTCCTTTTGGTGAAAAAGGGTCAACCTAGGTGTCCTTGTAATGACCGGAGAAGACAAACTAGTATTATTACAAGCTTAGGTGACCCCCCCCCCCCTCCCTTCTTTGAGGTATCTACCTAATGATCATAATATCGAGACGAAATGGGATAATGACATACATAGGTGTCCTAGATGTGGTGGAAAGTGTGGAATTCCCTAGAAGGAAATGAGTGGCAGCCCCTTTACACCACACCCTTTCATAAAAATTTACTACTTACATATCTCTATTTTATATTCTTCTCAATAAAGAACTATAGAGTCATCCTTCTGACAAACTAAAGATAGTTTTAGAACCTTGAAATTTTTAATTTAAGACCCTATAGAAACTGTCAATCACACTTTAATTCTTAAATTTCTAATAATCATATTTATATTTTTTAAGAATTTATAAATATGCCTTTTTACAATTATACATATTCTAGTAAAACCTTTAATTCTTAAATTTCTAATAATCATATTTATACTTTTAAGAATTTATAAATATGCCTTTTTACAATTATACATATTCTAGTAAAACTTACTAACAACTTAATTGCACCAAAAATTCACTAAAATCTTAAAGTAACTTTTCCTTTGATATGTTTGTTAAGGATTCTTTCACATATCTCCCTTATTTTTGTAGGTCATTACAATATCTCTCCGAAGACCTTTCGTACAAATTAGAATTCGAATGGGAGTCTAGAAAAGAGTCCTATCCTTGAACAGCAAAAGGACATCGTTTGTTGAGGATGGACTTCGAAAAAGGCCTATGACAAAATCAACTAGCAATGTCCATATAAAGTTTTGACCCAAGCATCTTGGTGACTAAAAAGCAAATGAATAATCTGAATAGGAGCAGGCAACATCTGACTGGCAGATGACTGACCCATCAAGGAGTGACAAGTGGGTCTCCAGTATATGCCAGAAGAGGGAATTTCTTCTGGCTTAAATCTAACATGCTTATCATCAGTTTGCGGAGACAAGGTCACACCTTAGCCCGCGGAAATGTCATCAGATACTCAAGATGCAGAGATTTAGCAATAAGCAAAAGAGTGAAGACCCTGCACATGCATTCCTGGCAAACATGTGGCATGGCATGTCTGACTATCAGAGTGTAGCTGCTCCTGGTTGCAGAGTTCAGGGACACCTAAACAGTGTCCTATGCCCCAACAATGAGGAGCCAGATGCCGATGTGGTGGATTTAAAAGCAAAGGGAAAGTGTTGACCTTGGGCATATTGTGGTGGTCTGATATCTATAAATGAGGTGACAACAAATGGATCAGCTATACACAACACTTGTTGAGGTTGAGCTAAACAGGAACCTAGGTAAAGTCCAGGCATGCAGGATTTCCCTCATACCCAGTGAGATCCCACTAAGCCATTTACACCAGGAGGGTGCATCAAGGGGTTTATCATACCCTTTGCAATGTTGTTTGTGGAGTTGGTGGTAGAATTCTCCATCAGTTAGCATCTCATGAAATAGAGGTGTGGAGGAGCCTACTTAGAGAGTAGTTTACCGATCTCTGTTTGATGGAAGCAAGGTTTGAACTGGCTATTTCAGATATGAATGGCCAAAAGAATGGAGAGATGGAACCAACATGTAATTTTAAAAGACATATTTTATTTTTAAAATTTTATAAGGCTTGATTTATTGTACAGGAGTCATTTAAAATTTGTAGCCCTTGATACCTTCAATCATCAAGGGCTGCAGGGACCCTACCTCGATTCCCTTTGTTAAGCACAGCAAGGTCACTACCCCACCATAGCAGGCTTGATAGCAGGCTTGCAGCTGCCTCACCCCTTCATGTCGCAATCACGGCTGCCTTTCCCTGCTGTCACCGCTGCCTTCCACCATCACTTGCCATGACACGTAGCAATTGCCTCACCTCCTCGTCGCCCTTGTCCTAGTCTTTTCTTCTTTCTCCTCTTTTTTCCTCTTTGTCCTCCTCCTGCTCATACCTCCACCTAGTTTTCTCCTTCCCCGTCCTTTTCCTTTTGTTTTCCCACTTGCCTCCCTGTTTTCTCCTCCTCCATCTTTTTCTTCTTCCTTTACCTCTTTATTCTGGGATAATACCTGTGGGATCTGCCCATTTATCTTGGAACTGGCTGGTTCTCAATCTGTACCAGAATCAAACTGGACAGATGGACATTAATTCCAGAACCAGACCTCATTCTGCAATCCTTGGGCGGAAGCTTGATGGTTACTGGTGATGAGTACTGATGTAGCCGAAGCTATCACGACCGGATTCCGAAGTTGGAATCCGAAGAGATGGATCCGGAGCTGGGTCGGATCGGTGCTTAGAAGCCCGACGGGGATCCGGGTGGCGAAGGATGCGGAGGCGAAGCCGAGAGTCCGAAGGCCGAGAGACGCTCGGTCGGTTGCTGACTCGCTCCGGGAAATCGGGGCCGAGGCTCCTTCGGCGGACGAAGGGGCGGCGCGAGACCGAGTCTCCTCTGTCGCGGGGCAGCCGGCGCACGGCGTCGAGACTAGGGAGAGGAGTCCGAGGTCGGCGGCCGAGACCGACTCGGGAAGGTCGGCGATGATTCAAACCGAGCCCCTGCAGGAGGGAAAGAAGAAGAAAACCGGTCAGCAGGAGTCCCGGGCTTCGGCCCTAAGGAACCCCCTCCGACGGTCAAGTTAGCTCCTGAAAATGATTCGATTCAGAAGGCAAAGAGTAGCTTTAATGCTATTTGGACTGTAGTCCTTAAGGATCTCGGAGGCTTTTTAGAGCATACCTTTGGCAATAAATAGCGGTGTATTTATAGCAGAGGATAGAGGTTGGTTAACGGTGATAGCCGATATAGGACTATGTTTTGGGCTTACTGGTAAACCGCCATAGTGACTGGTCCGCCACCGGAGTGGGCCGGATTCGGCTATCGGGCCGAAGGGGGTTGGGCCGCTGATGGGCCGAAGCCTGTTGGGCCCTGGGCTGCCGCGCTGCTCCCGGGCTGTAGGCTGGTGGGCCGTTGACGGGCTGAAGCCTGTTGGGCCGGGAGCGACGGTGCCGCTTATGGGCCGAGGGCTATTGGGCCGCTGATGGGCCGAAGGCTCCCTGAGGGCCTTGCACTGCTGCTGCTTGGCTGAACGGGGTTTGGGCTTGTTTCAATGGGCCGAATCGGATTCTGCCTCATCAAGTACTACTGGGCAATCTTACTGCAGGTGATAGGGACATCCCCATTGACACGGCATGGAGATTCAAGAAGACCATCAAATATTAAAATCAACCACCTCCTAAAGGCTGATGCCAAGGATATGGTTCTGCACTTAATTCCTTGCCTGACAATGAATCCAGAATTTGGCATGAGACTATCGGGTAGAAATCCTCTGCAGCATATGCATATAACTTAACCTCAAGGATATCAAGATTCTTTTAAGTCCAAAACTTGTTCATTATGACTAGAAGAAACAGAACTAAACTACTTGCAAATGAAGAATAGCTTCCCAAACATGGTGAGCAAACAAAAGAAAAAACAGTCTATACAATGGCAAAACAAGTCAACAACCACCATGTAAACTCTTTGACCCAATAAATCAATAAGAGACAGGGAGCCAAAAGAAGAACCAAGAACCACAAATATTTGGGAGCTGACAAAACAACACAACTAATAACCAAATACAAAGCTTACTAAAAGCTCAATACTAGACATCACACCCCCCCATACACACACAATGTTCTCCATATCTTTAGATACAACATTGGTGGCATGTTTTACAAGCTTTGTTAGATGTCTAAGAAATCATGGCTCATTAAATATACATATATGATATGTGCCAACTGAAATAAAGGTGAGACTTAGGGTTTTACCTTGACGTAGGCCTTGCTCAAGGCCAACAAGAGCACCACATGGCAGTTGCAGCAACAACTCATCACCAACAGCAGCACCAAAGGCAGCGGCTGGCAGCACCAGTACTAGGAGATCAAGGCGGCAACAGCAAAAAGGAGGCTGTGGTCCCCTGTTCTAAGCAGAACAGGGCACTTCAAGAGAGAAAGGGGCCATAGAGAGAGAGAGAGAGAAAACTTTGGGTGTTTAGGCTGTAAAGAAAAAGAAGAAAAGGAAAGAAGAGAAGGAGAGAACCAGTGGGGGCACCCATTCATGGATAGCAGTATCGGCCGATACCGATACGTATTGGCCGACACATATCAGTATCGGAGGGTACCGATACCGACACTTGTAAATGGGTACTGACTGATACTAGCCAATACTAGGCCGATACCAGCCGATATGTATCAATATTGGTACCCTCCGATACAAGCACCGACACCAATACTGCCATCCTTGCTTCCGTGCCCCCCCTCCAACCAGTTGGTCTCCTGATCCTCGGAAGAGCAGAACCCCCACTGGATAGTGGGGAGGATTTTGGGAATAAAACTAAACAAAAAAGAAAGAAAGAGAAAAGAAGAAGAAGAAGAAAAATATGAAAGAGAAAAAGGAAAATAGAGACAGAGAGGAGAGAGAGGAGCCGTAGGGGATTCCCACCAGCTGCCCCCCACCCTCCCCCCTAAACCACGGATCTACTTCCTCTTGGGAAGAGGAACACCCTCCACTGGAGAGGTGGGAGGCATTAATGGAAACCAAAAAAAGAGGAGGAGAAGGATAGAAAAGAAGAAAAAATAAGAAAGAGAGAGAGAAAGTAGAAAGAGGGTCGGCCCCATGGGGGGTGCCACTAGACCCATTGGTACGCCCACTAGATGACCTCCTCTCCAAAAGGCAGCCACGTCCCCCCTCTCTCACTCTCATTTCCATCTCGTGTAATCTCTCTCTCAACCCAAAAATTCAAACTAATTTGGAGAGAAGAACTATCCAGTGGGGGGTGCCACCAGATCATTTCAAACCCCCCTTCCCCCCCCCCCCCCCCCCAAAAAAAAAAAAAAAAAAACCACAACCCACACACTGGATGCACTTGACCCTATAAACACACCCCAAAGGGCTGTTCCAAAGAGGACTTTTTCGAAGACAATTTAGTGCCATCACTTAGTGAGAAGAAATACAAGACTTGAAGCAAGCTCCAAGCTCATATATTTTTGTGCTTGATGACTTTTTTAGCTTTGGGAAAACACTCAAGTATTCTTAAGTTGTCTTTTGAATTCATATGCAAGCTCATATATTCTTCAGCTTTGCAAATTTATGTAATGGCTCATATATTCTTGAGTCTTACATCTTGTAACATTGATCATGCCATTAATGTGTCCCACTGAGCATATTAGATATTGGACTTTGTTGGGCCTTGTTTAGTAAACCATATTGGTCCTCGTCTAACTTTGTCTAATCAAAGTGGACCTATAATAGATCATTTTGGATCTTGTTTAATTAACATTGGTCCTAAATGGGTCCTAAATAGATCTACTAAAACCCATCAAGATCTTGTTTAATTAACATTAGTCCTTAATGGGTCCTAAGTGGATCTACTAAAGTCCATTAAGCTAAAAGATACTTAGTGGGCCATTGGCATGGTTCACTTAATGCTTAAAAGACATTTAATTGGATCTAATGGGCCACACAATCTTGTTTAATTAACATAGGTCCTTAATGGATCCTGAGTGGACTCACTAATACCCTTTACATTAAAGGATCATGACTTATTGGTATCTTGCACTAGGATTTATTAAGAAACAATGTCGTAAAGGATGCTTATTGGATCTAGTTGGCCATATGATTAAAGAATCATACTCTCAAATCAATGATTGTTTTGAAACTTAAAAGGGGTCTATACCTTTAAAGAGTATCCTTTAAGGATTTCAAAAAGAACTTAACAGGCTCATCAAGCGATTCAAGACAATAAAGCTTAATCACCCCTTAAAGAACCTAAAAGCACACAAGTGAATTATGCCATGGTCCCTTTTCATTAATATATTTTATACAAGTCATGGTACAATTGATCGATTTAAATTACATTTTACATTACGTTAGTGCCCAATTTTTTTTAAAGGACATTACACTATGACAATTAATCAAAGGTTGTCGATCACTTGTTCACCGTAATTAACATTGACCAAGGTCAGTGAGAAGAGGTCAAAATCAATGGATTCACATGCTGGATCCAATGCTTTAGATCTCTTGAGGTCCCATCCAAAGTTCTCAAGATCTATCAAAATAAGTAAACAAATAAAATTCGAAGTGTGAGGGTTCAATCTCCCTCACGTCTCCTACACGACAATAAACGAGGTTTGACCCATGCTATAGAGGGGCTTTAGTAACCCCATTTTACCACATCCTAGAAATGTTCTCCACGAATCATTGGCAGCATCTCTTGATCCTAAGCCAATCCGACAGAAAAGCCTCAGCCACATGATGACTACTTTTAGGTACAAAATTGTAAGACCCCACAAAAAAAACTTAAGCATATATTTATAAATTTTAAAGAAATATAAACATGTAGTCCGGCGACAGTCCGGCGGCAACGTAGCGGCGGTCGAAGGCGGCCTTCTTAGTAAGAGGTAGGGTGATACTCCCCTAATAATCTCTTTTAGTTTTGACTTTAGGAGAGTTATAATGTATAAGAAAAACTATGTTTTTAGGAAGGAGATTATGATTGGGTAATTTGTGATTTAAGGTAAGTAAAAAATAATTTTATGGATTATAAATATTTCATGTTGAGCATATTATAGTATGAATAAGAGTATATTTTTATGATTTTAACTTTATAACGTTTATGATCAAAGGCATAAAATTGAAGGGGGAGTTTTGAAATTATTAATAGACATGACATTGTATATGCGCAAAGCTTTAGTTAGCATGTCTTTTTATGCCCTTCCAAATATCATTATTATGAAGGCTATAGAGAAGATAAATATCTTGCATTAAAAAAAGGTTGGTTAAATTATGAGACAAGTGTTGATAGTGGAAGGCATGCTATACCATAAATAGAGACATGTTTCTTATTTTGATTTTTTTTAGTTCTGTTTTAATGATATTTATTATCACGAGCATGCTATGATTGATTAAGTATTAGAACCATGATGCCATGATTAAACCATAAGAACCTAAACAGGGGGTAATTTCAACTGGAATCTTCCCGATACAAAAAGGCATTTAAAACTTGAACAATGAGATCTCTATAGAAATTCTCCATTATGAAAAAGAAAGGATGGACCGAGTCCATTCAAATTTAGATGAGTTACAAAAGAAATGAAGATTTAAAACTTGACACTCCAAAAGATGTTTAAAGTTGCACTTGTATTATGTATTTTTATAATATAAAGAATAAAGGAGCCATCGTGGCTATAATGACCCCATGAAGGGAGAGAAAGATTAAGAAATTTAGAATATAATAGAAAGAAAATTAGATGAAGGTTAGGAAGCCTTCCATGATGATGAACCTTTATGATAATAACAAACAATAGTTTCATGATGATTTCTATAATGACTCATTGGTTCATAAAGAAAAGACGTGACATTTATTTAAGGTTATATTGTACCATGGACACACATACACATATTATATATATATATATAGATATATAGATATATATATATATATATAGAATATGAACATTCTTGGAACAATTTCATAGCTATGTTGACCCCATTGAGGGGAATAAAGACAATGAAATGAAACGAGACATAGAAGCCTCTATAACGATAAATATGAAACATGATTATAATGATGAATGTAAAATTGAGACATGGAAGTCTTTTATAGTGAAAATGAATTGAAATGTATGACCGGTTGTTTTTTACAATGATTTGTCTTTCTTTCTATAAAGAAAAGAAGTGACATCATGGCTAGTGGGATGACGGAGTGTCCCCCAGATATAAAAGATTGTACGGTAAGCTCCCTAACGATGTGTAGTGCCGAGGTATGGAACATCCCTTCTTTGGTGACGGTTCCAGAGTCTAGGTTTGGAACCTCGGCTAGGCAGGGGATAGAGTTCCTACTTGAGTGCACTTATAGGCTGAGGCATGGACGTTTTAGTGAGGAAAAGTGGGTATATTACATACCTAACTTAGAACTTTTTTAGCCTCCTCAGTAGGTTTCCGAAGACTTACTAGGCTAGATAGGCTAAAGGGTAGTAGGTGCATCGAAGGAACGGCCTACTCACCATACGACATGTTAGTTCATGGTTATTCCCGTTACTTCAAGTTGAAGGATGAGTCCCACGACAATACTGATGATATTGACGACATTGACAGTACAAACGATTCATGGACTCATTCATGAAAACCCTAAGATAATTATTATAGTAAGTACCTTTATATTTTCTATGTTAGTATCAAGTATCACTAAAAGGAAAAGCATGAATGCAAGAAAATATGCGAAGTTATTATTCTGTTAAATGTTTTCATTCCAAGTTTACGTTGTTTTTACGATGCATGTATTCTATATTAGTCAATGCATTATTCCATAAAGGTCCCATGCATTTATGAACATATTATTAAGTTAGTCCAAAAGATTAATAATAGAAGAATAAAAACCTGTAAGTTGGTTTGGATTAAATTACAAAATTAAGTGTTAAAATTTTATTACATCTACTGGTCACTTTGCAACTATTACTTGTGACGGCTAACGAAATAAGAAACTATACATTATGCATAAGTAAGAAAGAGTGAATGGGTTGGGGGGGAGGGGAAGGGTGTGTAGGATATAAGTAGGGATGTAAATGAACTCCACTGAGAACTCAATTTATTGATTCTCATAAAAGTTATTTAACATATTTTTCAGAGATTTGTCACGGAGGATGCAGAAAAAGGAAAAAAATAGATCCAATTCAAAAAATATATATATACTTTCAAATACGGCCAGTTTATTTAATTATTTGAGATATATTATTTATATTTATGTTGTATGATGGACATGATATGCATGTTGTTCTTTTATATTTATGTTCTTTACTATTTTGTTTTTGCTCTTGTGCGCCTACCGGAAATCTATAAAAGCTGGATCATTACAAAAATTCTGCTCTAATGGGAGGCTGTGTGATGCCTCATGCACCTACTCCAAAGAAGATTTAGAAGCAACGCCATCATGATTGTCTCTCAAAGAAGGCAAAGAGGGAAATTATCAGCTAAGAAATGGGATGTGACCCACCACAATTTTCTTCAGATTTGCCCTTCCCTGAAGATGATGCCAACCTCATGTTCATTTAATAACCACTTTTCAACGATCTCTATGCTTGGAGTAAATTCAGAAAAGATTAGATTATGCTGATTTGAGCACAAGGCATCATACTCTTCTGAAAGATGTTGAGAGGATTGATGGTTAGCCCAGAGGGAAATGACAAACATCTTCATGTAAACATTGTCATGGAACTATTGCTGTACATCATTGGGCTTAGTGTGGACTTACGTTATCTATAGATTAAAGGGCAGCGAGTACCCATACTCAATCAATGGCCAAACCTATGCAAGATATGATAAGTTACTGGTCTCTAGTTCAAATTTCTGAAAAAACTTAAGGTCACCATATTCAACTACATCTGTATTAGATGCGAGAACTTGAACAGAAGCATGGACGTAGACCTCCAGACCAAAAACATTGTGCACATGATGTTTTGGTTGTTGAGAAATTTGTAAAGAGATATGGGGGTAAGGTTTACAACATACCTCCATGGGGGCAAAAAACAGTACAAGGTGCAGCTTGTATGCTTTGTCCTTCTTTTTTGTTTTTATTATGTTGCATTTGAATTTTGGATTGTACTTATCTAGATTCATTCTCATAAGTCATAATCCTTTGGTTGCACAACACTAGTATTTGGCTAAAAAGAAATGGTTACATGCTCCAGTTTAGTTGCACTCACTATCATTGCTCAGTTTGTAAGTTTGACCTCTGTACAGAGCATGCAACTTTATGTTGTTTTTTCATCTAGCAGCAGTGTACCCTCAAAAAACAGCACTGTTATGACTCTCAATTTTCTGAAATCACCTCCCTCTTCAAGATTCTCCTAAAGATCGTAACTATATTCTCTCTGCATCATCTATCTACTTCCATGGTTAAAGTTTCAAGGTAAGTTATAATTCAAAACTCCATACAAACTCCATATTAACTTTTAAAAGACCCTATGAACAAAAATAGTTGGAGAATGGAATAGCAAGGGTTCTCGAGCTCATAAACCTAACTCAACTTTAACTAGAAAAACAACTAGCAGCATCAGCCAACACTTAGACTTACAATGCAACAGCAAATGTGGTTGAACCATAAGACATTGAGAACGTGTCATCTTTCAAACAAGAAAGCTACACAAAGAAACTTTTGAAAAAATTCAACTTTTATGTATTGCGACTGGGGTACTGCGCAGGATAACTGACAAACAGATAATAATTCATGCTGTCCGATGCCCCCATCAAACCAACAATTCAAAGAATTTTCATTAAAGAGTCATTTGGATTAAAGTAAGGGATTGAAATCCTTGGATTTTGAAGTAACTGGTTTCAGAACCAGGGACTCTACTGTAAAGTGGCTGATCCCGATTTAAGATTTCAGTACTTTACGTCAATATAGTCATAAGGAATCCACAGACTCCAGTATTTTTACATGAATCCAAATAAAAGGGAATCCAAGTATTCCAGAATTTGCTGTCAACCCAAACCACGCTAGTCCATGTCTCAATACGAGTTGGACAAAAAGACGAAACCTTACAGCGAAACCAATGCCGAAAGCCCATAGGTACTGCACGATGAAGCCGAAGGCGTCCCACTTGGACCCCTCCCAGAAGTCCGGCGTCAGCCCCGGCAACTCCGGCATCGGCGACATCGACGTCGCGCCATCCAAAAAGCCCCACTCAACAGAAGACGAAGAGGGAAGACCCCCCTCGCCGACCTCACTGCCCCCTCCTCCGCCTCCCTTTCCCTCCAATTCCTCCTTCGACGGCTTAGTGGTGAGCCCCCCCTTCTTGCCCCGGTCCTCCAGCCGGCGGGTGCGGGAGGACAGCCCCCTCCTGGCGCACACCACCTGGGCAGCGCCCCTGCGCGCCCCACCGCCGCCATCCTTGCTTCTGCGAAGGGAAACGAGGAGGAGAGGGGAGAAAGAGGGTGGTGGTCTGCGGGGACGGGCTTGCCGGGTGGCGCCACGCATGCAGCAGGCGCCGGCGCTGGCGCCGGTGGAGCACACCAGAGCCATGTCGCGGCGGCAGAATAGGGGTGGAAGGAGGGGGATGGCGAGCTCTGCAACTTGTTCAGAGCTCTGCAAAGAGTGGTGTTTTTTCCCTTGCAGTTTTGATGGTGGAGAGGATAAGAGAGAGCGGATTGCTAAGCCCACTCGAGTGGGGGTGGCTGTTTGGATGCACCGGATCATACGAATCCTTGGACCCCACTCGGCATGGCCCACCAAATATTCGATAAATATTTTAAATTCGCAAAGGGATGCTATTACATGTTGTCCCAAAGACTATTCTAACATGTATAATATTTCAAATTATTATCGCAAGTTGGCAACTAACATATTTGATACGTATAAATATTTCTACCAGTAAGATGGCATATATTGGTAAAAAAAAAATAATAATAAGATGGCATATGTGACAGATGTGTCATTTTGTAAGATTGTATAGGATATTATATAAATAACTATAGCATTTTAAAAAGTTAACAATTAAGAATGGGAAATGTGAAATTATCCCAAGTACAGCGGCGTCTTAATACCCGGAACGGGATATCAGTTAACATGTAAACTATTGGATGAGAATTATTTATGCGATATCCAAAAAAAAAAATCATTGTATGTATCTAGCAGTCCTTTTTAGCTTAAAAAAATAACTAAAATAATCCATAAATGGTTCTCTCCTTCTTCAAAATAATTAGGTGAAGTCTAACACACCTTCAATTAAAAGTTGCATACATGGCCAAAATAATTTTTGGATACTCATTCGTAGGCACAGGAGCGGATCGAAGATTCCTTTTGAGGGGGACCAGGTACAAATAGACTTTTTAAATTAAATAGACAAATTAAATAATAAACTATAACTAATATTTTTACTGTGCTCAATTTTCTTTTATATAAGTAAAATTATATATTATCGATTTTATGTTGAGATTTATACATTTTTCTCTTGATGTATAAAATTATTTGATCACAAATTTATATTTTCTATTATTTTGTTACAAAATGCTTAGGCCAGTGAATCACGAAAACTCTTTTATTGCTAAGCATCTAATTTGCTAAATCTTTCATTATTTTATCTAATCGTGAGGAAACATTTTACATTTTCACAAATATAAGAAAATAATTAAAAGAACAAATTCATCATGTCATGATGCTAACTAATAAATCATGACACTCTAAATCGAACAAATATCTTAACACAGACACAAGTCTTTACAGTAATAGAACACTTTTTGAACAAGGAAAAATCAGAATATGAAGATTATCTAATAATATAGTCAAAAATTAAGCCTTTAACAAATAACAAGGAGAAAATAGAGATGACGTTAACTAAAATAGAAAATATTAAAAAAACTTAGCTTTTCTCTTGACGTGCCCATATCAAGTCTTCTGCATGGACCTAAATGACGGCACGAGACCTGGACTGGATGAAGCCTTTCTCATTAGAGAGATGGGAAGGAGATGAAGCTGGTTACATAAGTATTAGTGGAAGGGGGTAAGAGAATGGTGGAATGAGGAAGAGAGCGAGAGTGAAAGAAAAAAGAGAGCGAGGGAGAAACCAAGGTGGTCACGCCTTGGAGAGAAAGAGACTCCACATGGTAAGGGACCCCTCGGTCCGCCCCTGCATAGGCATCAAAGTTGATACAATTATAAAAGGATGAAAAAGATGCCACATTAAAATTTGATATCTGACATATGAGAACATGGCCCACTTATAATATTAGACACACAAGCATGTGCGAAAAAATGTGTTCACATATTCACCGCTCAAATTTACTTTATTTATACTTTAAATACAAATTTAAATAAATTGATTGAAATACAAAGGCCAGCATGCAAAAATAACCAGTACATTCAAAAATTGCAAAATAACATAAGCATGCGAGGAGTGGAGGAGAGAAAGAATGGGCATCAGGGATGTAGTGTGGGCTACCAATGGCAGGATTATATGCCTGAAGCCCGACCTGTTAACCCGAAACCCGAAAAAGTAATCAAAGAGCATTTGGAGGGATATATAAGAACCTGCAATTGTTAGAATAAGATATTAAAATGCAATAGAATTAAACATGTCCCAATTCACAAATATATAATGAAGAACGAAATGCGCAAGAAAGTAAAGAGTACTCAACTGACGAGGAAGAGAACACCTCCAACAACCACAGCGCTAGCCCACACTATAGCCACAACACTTAAAAGGAGTAGGGAGTGAGTCACGCTAGTACTGTGCTCAATAGGGGTCCCGCATTCCCTACTCCCTAACACAAGAACGAACAGAAGCAACTAGAAGTAAACGCGCAGTGCAACCTAGCAAGATTATATATGATGCAATAACTAAGAACTATATATACAGAGCTACCAACCGAGGAGTAAACAGTCGAGCACTCACACCGAAAAGTTGTAAAACTATATGACTCCATAGACTACATTTTATTATCTTTTACTCGTACTCCAATATATTAGTAGTCTCAGTGAAGCTACAACTCAATGCAAAAGATGCACAGAATTAGGTTATGACCCATGTCAGCTACCCACACAAGGAAGCACTACCGAACGTTGTCCAAGAAGCCACAACACGAGACAAAACAAGACTAGCTAACGGTCCTCCCCACTCCTAAAAAACTTCAAGTGGTAAGGACACGCTAACACCGGCAACAGAAACCCAAGAAAGACTACACCCTGCCAAGATAGGTTGGAAACCCCTCAACCACCCTAAGTCGCTCTAGCCTCAAACACGGCCACAGGTGATCCCAACTTGTCAAGTCACTAGAGTGACAAGGACACCGATACCCACTAGCGCAACGGCTCAAAAGTTAAACTCCGTACAACTCTGAACTCCACAGCCTAAGTGCATCTACTAACGTCCTATCTCATAACCAAACCTCATGCATGTCCACCCCTACAAGCACCAGATGCCCACAACATGAGGCAGTGTGAAACAAGACTAACTGGGGTCCGTGAGTTCACGCGGGGTCCGAACACCCAGTCAAGTGTACATACAAGTAGAAACTACTGGTGTCCCATGGTCGATTTCCTCCACACTTAGACTCAGGCTATAAATGCAAGGACCTTGGGAACATGCTCGAACTCGAACGCATCGAAGTGTCAGACTAACATGTGACCCATGCCCTCATAGGCCACAATGTGAACGTAGGCACTGGGTGTACCATTGGTAGATGTTGTCACTCCGGATTCAACCATGAGTAAAGCATTTAACATAAAGCATAATCAACTACAGTGACCATAGAAACATACCCATGACCCCTCGCCATCACAATGGCTCACCAACAAGGTCACCTCCCTATGTCGGGGTTGTTAGTCTTAGGTGGCCTACAAGCCAATCTGACTTTGTATAATCTCGTTCATTTATTAATAAAAGGGTATTATTTCATTATGAGTAATTCGTTTTAGTAGATTGATGTAGGAGTAATTGAGTCTGTTATGTAATTGTGAGATCCTAAGGAGTTTTGAGAGGTTGTTTATGTTGTTCAGAGACAATTGTTTATTATGAGACTTTTGTGAATTGTGTCTATTTGTTTTGTCTGGTGGACTCTTATTCTCTCATTTTCATTATGTATATACTATATTTTGTACATGTACCGTCTCTGAATTTCACCGAAAGTCGGATATGACTGGACATGGAGTTTGAGCCGTTACAAAAACAGTGTAGATTTGTGAGATATCCAAAAAAAACGTTTGGATATCATTTCTATTAACCTAACGATAAAAGAGTGTTTATCGCTGAAAGAACTATCTTTTATGAAGAGAAATGTGTCCCTAGAGAAGATAATGTGATGAGGGCACGTTCAACTCCACACTATGGCTTGTGGATGATAGATACTATTGGTTATGTTATTTATGCATCTTTGCTTTGTTCTAGTTTATAAAAAACACTTAAGGCCCACTTTGTATCCTGTTTATGTTAGTTTTGCTATTCCAGTATGTTTCTATAGGCATTTTAGTCTTTACTGTCTATCTAGGATATGAAAGTCTTTTTTTTATTTTATGTAAAGGGCGTAAGAGTCAAGTGTTCTATGAGCTCTCTATAAATTTACCCCTCTTGTAATGGCATAGTATGAATGAAAATCCTATTTTTGAAATTCTTGTAGTGAGAAACTATAGTGTGAGTGTGAAGTTCCTAAAGGGGAAGGCGAGAAGTCTTCTACCCAACCCATACCCCCACCTTCTACCTCTCACATGCCCCCTCTCTCCCTCTTCCCCTCTTCTAGAGTAGCCATGCCCTCCTATGTCTTTTACCCCTTCTCTCTCGTTCTCACCCTGTAGGCTACATAGCTATCTCTCCCATGAGCAAATCACAATTCTACTTCCCCGTTTTTTAGCACCTCCAATACCTCTCCTCCCTCCCTTGTTCTTAGTACAGATCACATGGCCATCCATTTTCCCCAACCCTGCAACCAACATCCATCTTTCACAATTTTTCAATAGATCTAAACATCTAGAGAGAGCAACAGGAGTAGACATGTAGAACGTATACATAGGTGGTCTACTGCATCAACATCAACATTGTCTTCAAAACTAGTAGGTGGCATCTTCTCCAACAAGATCCAAGCGTGGTTGGAAGCAGCATCTCCATCACAAGCAACATCCTCTTTTTCTCTACTTGGTTCAAATTTCCGAAGCATTTCCTATCGAGTTCGAAAGGTCCCTTGAGCTTCTGACAGTTATGAGAAGACCCTTTATTTCTAAAGTTATAAGCGGTGGCTCTTTGGCTTCCGAGAGTTACGAAAACTCTTCAGCTTCCAAGAGTTGTAAAAAGTTTTCAGATTCCAAGAGTTTAGTGCACGCCTTTTCAATTCCCCTTCCCAATTTATTACTTTAATTCTGCCCTGTAATTCCCCTTCCTGAGTACACCCCTCCTATGTGAGGTGTTCGGTGTTGGTTTTAATATTTTCTGCAAGAAATCTTCATCGACACTGAGCATACATCGACGTGCATCTTTGTGCGCGACCACATATCCGACCGGGACTAGTTTTCACAAACCAACAGGGTGCGTGACTTGTCCCTTCTCCTCATATAGTTGCTTGTTTGTCTAGTATTACTTTCATCGCCGTGCGCTGTGAGAGAGATCGTCAAATTCACTAAATTTGGGTGCATTGTTGTTGGGTGAGAGAGAGTACTTGTGAGAACCCATGCTCTAAGAGCATCAAATCTAACCTCTTAACTGTGGGTACACCTAAATCTTAAAGTGAAGACATAGCTTCTCTTTGCCCATTTATCTCTAAGTAGTCTAATCTACGGGCGTGCTTAACCACTTGATCACCACAGGTTCACTATGTGAACTAAATTGAGTCGCCGTATAGGCCGGTAAATCGTATAGTTAGTTGAATTGCTAATTGGTTTTGGCTTGCGAAAGTTGGGTCCTTACTTGTCCCGCATCATAATGGGAGCTAGATAGAATTGGAAGAAGTTTCAGATACACAAGTTAACACTGGATCATCGAATAAGTTCTTTCCTGTGGAACTTATCACGACACACATTAAAAAGTGATGTAGGTTTCTTAGAGTTCTCCAATAGCCAGATTAATATGTATGACATATAAATAATGACATAAAGGGAGGAACTATATCATGAGGATAATTGTAACGACCCGCCACCCTATAATCGGAGATCCGATTACTAAATAGGTACCGAATCATTAATTTGGGACCAAATCAGGATCTAGTAAGTCTGGGAAATAAATAATAAACTAAGCTAAACATTCACATCGCATTGACTTGAAATAAAAGTGTAGGAATTAAAATTATTACAATGCGACTCGATACAGCAAATAATTACATTCTCCAACAGAAGGAAATAATTAAACATACAGGCCAAAGATAAATAACAACTACATCGGGGCATACCCCGGAACAACTGCTGAAGGCACACCACACCCGGCCGCACACGCCGCTCTAAGTCTGCTGGGAGTCCTCACCTGAAAACCGCAGGGGTGAGTCTCAAGACAAGACTCAGTAGGGATCCTTCGAATCCCCACTGCCCACGCACACACCCACAAGTGTAAAGTACAGCTAACAGAAAAGTAACAAGTGTAGTGGCAGGTACGATATCTAATTCTCTACGTGAGAACACATGCAGTCGAAATATAATAATCATGCACATTCTAAATCAGCTGTTAGAAAACCCACAACTGCCGTCTCGATAGAACTCGCCGACCGTACAAACAACGGTGGGAAAAACCTCGACCCGCTGAGACCAAGGAGTAGCCCCTCGGATAGCACGCTCGCTACTCCGGCCAAACCGGCTCAGGTGACTACCCCTTCCCTCAACATGAGTGACTCTCCGAATGTACCACTCCGACACCGGTACTAGCTGACCCCGGGGTTCACCAGGTGACCCTCTCTCACTAGGCGTCACCCCGCCCACGCCCCCACCGGCGCTACAGCACAGGGTGATAAATCGCTACAATGTCACTCCAGGTCCACAGTAACACAAAACCACCAAAACTCAGCACTGTACGATCCGGTCACGTGAAAAGTCCGCGATCGTATAACACACATGTGACACCATCCGGTCATGAAGAATCCATCTCCACCGGGTACACTAAAACATGCACTAACCATCATCTAACAGTATGAACACATTTTACTGGCATGAATTAGTGGGGTTCTGTCTTGAATCGCGTCGCCCAAGGCCGACGCCATTCAAGCTCCGTGTACAGGTTTACATAAATCAGTCCTCAGAATCAGGCCCTTTAAAACGCGTCGACACCAGTGGTCGCCGTTTCAAAAAGCGTCGACATCCTCAGACGCCATTCAGTACAGAAAACTAGGATTTTCCGAAATCTTTAAATAGGGGATTTCTGCCTTAAAAGGCGTCGTGGCTACCCGACGCTATTCAAAAAGCGTCGACCACCCATGACGTCTTTTAGTCCCATAATCCCAAACTGGCAGACTCTCAGTCAGGCGATTCCTGTCTAAAAGGCGTCGTGATGGCCCGACGCCCTTTGAAAAGGCGTCGTCCATGCACGACGTCTTTCAACCCCAGGAACCAGAGTTGCCATGAGCCCGAGGGCTCCCCTTTTCAACCCAAACAGCCCCAAAATACCCAAAAACGGAGGAGAAAGAGGGGCACACAATCCATAGGAAATCTCATTCATAGCAAATCCCCCATATCATCAAAAGAACTCCTAAACATGCTCATTCTACCCCCCAAAACCAAGGATCCACAACTTGCATAAACGGGGGAAAACATGGTTTAAACACAAAGCCGTGGGAGCCGTCACCCTACCGAACACTCGGACGCCTCCGAGCTTCAAGCCGTCAGCCTGTCTCGCCCCACGCCGCCGTCGGTACCGCCGAAGTCGTCCTAGCCCCACCGTGACGTCGGCCGCCGTCCGGAGAGTAGAACGCCGCAGTGGAAGTGGAGGTAGTAGGGGTAAGAGCTAGGTAGAGGATGGAGTGGAGGGAGAGGCGAAATGGTGTGAGGAAAAGAGGGAGGAGGAGGGGGTCGCCGCCGGTCGCCGGAGGAGAAGGAGAGAAGGAGAGTAGGAGAAAATGAGGGAAAGAAGGAGGGCTCGCGGGGTTAACCAGAAACTGGCTAAAACGCGTCGACATGCACGGACGCCTATCAGGTGACATGACGGCCGGTCTGACAAGAGTCTGAAACGCGTCGTCCTACACAGACGCCATTCAGACAACTTGTCAGGGCCGTACTCTGACACACCCAGAGTCGCAGTCTGAAAGGCGTCGACCCACACGGACGCCGTTCAGCCGACCTGATAGGGCCGTACTCTCGCGGCCCAAAGTCAGTCCACGTGGCACCCACGTGGCAGAACCTGAAACGCGTCTGCCACGGTGGACGCCGTTTAAAACGCGTCTCGGGGTCCTGACGCGATTCGACTTAGAACCCCCGCCCCTCACAAGGGCTAGAACTACAGGGTCCGACCCGAAAACCGGATCCGTAAGTCTCGATCCTTACAATAATGATCCAAAGACCTGTGATGAGGCTCTTAACATCTCTGATTTCGGAAAATGACAAGAGGCCATGAATTCTGAGAAGCAATCCATGTACACTAACCAAGTTTGGAACTTGGTGGACTTACTTGAGGGTATGGTACCCGTCAGTTGCAAGTAGATCTTCAAAAGGAAGATTAGTGCAGATGGACTATTTAACACATGTATGACAAGGTTAATGGCTGAGGAAAATCGTCAAAGATAAAGTGTTAACCTTGATGACATTTGCTCAACAATTGCCATAATTAAGTCAATTAGAATTCTTCTTCTCATAACCGCCTATCATGATGATGAGATATAGTAGATGGATGTTAAGGCTTCCTCAATGAGATTTTTGAGGAAGATGTATATGTAATACAACATGAATGTTTTTCATCTAGATAGTATCCTGAGAGGATATGCTAGGTTCACAAATCCATTGATAAATCAACCAAGCTTCCCGAAGTTGAAATTAGATATTTGACTTGGTGATCAGATCTTATGAGTTCATTGAGAATGAATATAAACCATGTGTGTATGTAGAAGGCTAGTAGGAGCATAATCATTTTATTAGTACTTTATGTTGATGACATCTTACTCATTATGAATGACATAGAGATGTTATCATTGGTAAAAGCATAGTCATCTGAAATTTCTTCATAAATGATTTGTATGAAGCATCCTGCGCATTAGGAATACAGATCTATAGAGATAGGGTGCTAAGGATGCTTCACTTGACCCAATGCAAGTATATTTAGTCAAATGTCAAAGGGTTTTATATGACAAATTCCAATAGAGATCTCATATAGATGAGAGTGGAATTAATCTCTCTAAGGAAATGTTCCTTAAGACTTTTAAAGAGAGATCATACATGAGTTAAATGCCTTATGTTTTTGCAATAGGATCGATCATATGTACTTGACTTGATATAATGCGTGCCCTAAGTGTTATGAGTAGGTATTAGGCGAAACTAGGAGGACTTCGTTGGTAGGCGATGAAGTACATCCTTAAGTATTTGAGAAGAATTAAAGATATATTCCTAGTATATAGAGAAAATGATTTGAAGCTACGAGGTTACACTGACTTAATCTTCAAATATGACTTGGATAAAAGAGAAACAATGTTAGGTTTTGTCTTTTCCCTCTATGGAGGTGCAGTGGACTAGAAGAATTCAAAGTATGGAATCATTGTTAACTTGATGACAGAGAAAGGACACACTGTTACTGAGATAGTGTGGATGAAGAAGTTCATTCCTAAACTAGGAGTAGTTCCGAACACTTCTGATCTAGTCCCGCTATTATGCGACAACAATGGGACGATTATATAAGTGAAAGAGTCGTAGTCTCATCAGAAGTCGTAATACATTCTAAGGCACTTTTACCTAATCAGAAAGTGCTTTTTTAGAAGAGATATTTTTGTGGACAAAGTTCCATCTGAAGATGATATAGTAGATCCACTAACTAAGCCTTAGTCTCAGACTATCTATGAGTATCACTTAGGTTTGATGGAGATTAAACGAGATACTAATTGGCTTTAGTCCAAGTGAGAGAATGTTAGAAATAGGTGTCCTCAAAGCCAATCATATGGCGCCTATATATATTCTTGTTCATTAATAAACGACAATTAATTCATTATATTATTTGGCATTTAACTTATTACACACAATGAAGTCTTTTGAGCTATGTAGGAAATATTAAATCATAATGAGATTACGATAATATGACCAATATTTCTAACCATAATTCCTAAATTGTTTCTAGTCATAGGATATTTGAGATAGGACATCTTATACCCAAATAAACTAGTGTATGTTATGCATGCTCATATGATAAATGTGACTGGTCTCACAGTCACATGTGTAAAAACACTAGGGCAAGCACATAGGTGCTCATTGAAGAATAAGTTCACTAAACTGGTTCGACTTAAATCCTTCGATGGTAATTTTACCTAACTATCAACCAACTTGATCCAATGTCACAGTTGCGTGGTTAGTCGTTGGACCTGATACACTAAAGACACTTTGTCGGTAGACTTCTAGACTTTGCCCTTAGCTCACGAATTCTAACCATGAGGTCCTAATTAGTCAAGTGATTGGGTTTAGCGAAATACCTTCGAACGTGATTGAGTGTTGAATACGGGATCATTCGCTCTCAATAATTAGAGAGAGAATGCTTTAGGAATGATGCTCAAGAGTCTCTAGTTAGAGCAAATACTATATCAGAAAAAAAAGTTTTTTGATTTGGTACAACAGATCTAATCCAACTGAGTTGATAGAATAATGTTTGACAGTTGACCATGTCTTAAATTGACTTGGGAGTATTATACGGTTGAAGGACTATAGCCATACAGTAATTGTTGATGGATAGGTTCTTTCAGCGGGTTGTTGAACCTTATTACCTTCTGGGATCATGCGGTGTTACTTGGCATCTAATTTGATCGGAAGTCCGACCAATTAATATGTGTGATATTAATTCGGTAGATTAATTAATTAATATGAGATATTAAGTTAATTAATTTAAGTCAATAAAATTTTACTAGGCTTATCGGGCTGAAAATCAGACTGGTATTTGGACCTGGAGGGTTACATACACAATGATTCTCAATTTATGGTGTTTAAATAGATTTTATATTAATTCGGAGACTTGTGTAAAAAATCACACCAACTTATTATAAATAAGCGCTAAGAGGGAATCTTGGGCCAAGCTCCAGAGTTCTCCTGGAGTCAGCCGCCTCTCTCTCCCTGAGCCATGCGCCACATATAGGGTGCCCCTCTCATTTCGTCTTCGTCGCCTATGCTTCCCGAGCGTCGGGAGCCACTATCAGCATGCCACAAGCACCGTCGTAGAGAAGAGTCATCGACGAACGAGTCAAACTGGATGAGGAAGCGAGGATGAACCATCAAGTAAAAATCATATAGATACCACTGGAGGCCGGACACTTGTGCAGTTAGCGGCATCGCTCCTTCAGAACCACTCGAACACAAATTTGACTCCGCACAAGGTGATGTTTCGTCACACATATTAGATTTGCCGAACGGGTAAGGAACGAGTAGATCAAAATTTTAATCTCTTATTTTCGCTGTGTTTTCTCTATCCCACCTGAATCCTTATAGCTTAATTATGCTCTCGAGAACATAGTCTATGCTCTCTAGGGGTGGCAACAAGTCGAGCCCTAGCTCATGCATGCTTGAGCTCGGCTCGACATATACAAGCTTGAGCCGAGCCTGAGCTTGAAACCAAGTCTGAAGCCCAACTTGAGCTCGAGCTCGAAATGGGAAACTCGAGTTCGAGCTCGAAATGGGAAGCCCAAGTTTGAGCCTGAGCCCAGCTCGGCCCACCTGGGCATGTTTTGTTTAGCCCAAAGCTCTGAAGTCTTATTGCTGGAGAACCCACATAGACATAGGCATCCTTAGCCCAAGACACAAGCCCATTTTACTTGGTCCAGGCCTCCCAGCCCATATTGCTGGAGAAAATAATATGGGCTGCTTGACTTATAGCTGCGGGGGTGGGGGGAACAAAAATGAGTAGCCGATATTAGACTGGAAGTCCTCGGCAAAACATCCCCCGTGCGGTGTGCGTATGGGCGTGCATTTCTATAGGGTTGTGCAGGCACTTTAGTCCTCTATCGAAAATTCCAAAATGTTTTACCACCTCATAACCATTCTTGTTGGCAATTTGAACATGGGGACTTGACTTGGGTTTAGGTTTTCTAGTAATAAGTTAAATTTATTTAAATGTTTTGGTGTGGTAGGCATGAAAGCTAACAAGCCAAGCTACACAGGGCTCAAACTCGGCTCATTTAATGAGCCGAGCCACATGTTGGACCCGATATCGACTCGTTGGCTCATTCAAGTCGAACTTAAATCAAGTCGAACTTAAGCGGCTTGGCTCATTGCTAACCCTAATGCTTTCAAAAGCAATCTAGAGGACAAATTTTTATTTTTTTGAAATCTGATCTCCCATGTGTACTAACTCGCAGATGATGTCGAACCACATTTAATAGTGAAGACAGCCCCCATGTGAATTTTTTAAGTAGTAGAATGAAATCAAGGGACTTAATCCAAGTCAAGTTTTTGCACTAGTAACGGTATAGCCAGTGGTAGAGCCAAGAAATTTTTGAGGGAGGGGGCAAATGCTTAACTCATAATAATCTTCTCTAGTCACCAAATTAGGTTAGTTTTCTAAACAATAAATGTACATAATTGTATATTTATTATAGATATACATATATTTACATGCATATGCGCACGCGAACATCCACACAGGCACACACACACACACAAACATATATGTATATATATATATAGATATAGATATAGATAGATAGATAGAGAGAGAGAGAGAGAGAGAGAGAGAGAGAGAGAGAGAAGCATTGCATGGTAAGTTGGAGTTCTTGTGCACTTTAGCTTCATGGTAAGAGGGCCATCTGATTGAGAGTAGATGGTAAAATCTCTAATCTCAAAATCATTGAATTTAAAATCTCTTGTTCTAGTTTTTAGCATTTTTGAAATACAACCATTTTAGACATACGAAAAATGCTGTAAAAAAAATTATAACACTCCAAATATAAGAAAAACTCTTATTTTATAATCCTTTTTTTTTGACATTTTACAATATTTTCTGACAGTTAAGAAGAAAATATGCATGGAGGATAGGTAGAGATGCAAAACAACCTCATCAGCATCGGATTATAAGTAGCAAGTTTGATACAAGCATACACGAAGTAGCACGTGCTGTTCATAGGCCCACCCCTTGAGCTGCAATCCGTTTTCATCTTTATCATGTAACTCAAATTTATAAATCTTTTAAAAAAAATTCAATTTAGTTATACTTTCTATCTTTTCTTTTATGATTTATTAAAATAGATTTTTCATAAATTCAAATATATAAGTTAATCTTATATTTTTAAAAGAAATCATATCTTTTTTTTAATGTCTTTTTTAATTTAATGGATATTTTAAATATTTGTATTATATTTTAGTATTAAATTTTACATATTAAAAATGATGTTCCTTCCATGATCTTTTCACCAAGTTTTCAATCTTTTTTCTTCAGAGGCGCATTTGCTCCACCTACTTATAAGGATGGAAAATAGTATAATAACACTATTTTCTAATATAACTTTTGATGTTGCTTAGGTGACACATATATATTAGATTGTGTAACTGTTAAAGGTGTGGGATCTTTATACTCTCCTCTAATGTGCATGTGTGCTATTTAGTCTGTGTCAAAAGTTATGTTGAAAAACGGTGTCACTATATTATTTCGTATAAGGATAAGAGAATGGCAAGGGTGTGCACTATTTTTTTTCTTTTTTTTTGGGGGGGGGGGGAGGGGTGTTCATGTGAACTTGTGCACGGCTCACCCTAGGGGTGCAGCTACTTTGTCATAGTTCCCTTCCATTGCCACATCAGCTTATAACTAGAAATACATCCTCACATGGACGACTATACAGTCAACTAGTGAATTGATAATATAAAAATAAGTGCTTTTTGGATCAATATCTTGCATATTTTGGTATTAGTCTTTCTCTAAACTTAATATAATTTAATAATAAATCATTTCAGATAAAAATCATTTAATAGATGCAAATATTCATAGAATATTCTTAAAACAAATGTTAAAATGAACGAAAATATTTGAACTGACTTTAAAAAAAATTAAAAAATTGAGACTCAACAAATAAGAAAAAGTGAGGTTGAGCCTATTAATGATTTTTAATTTTTTAAAATCATCTAATCAGAGATCATATTAATTCGATACGTGAACATGTTTTTAAGATGACCTAAAAAATATGTTATTTTTTTATTTTGGCTGTGCGGCAAGCGTTACTTCGAAATTATCAGGGGTCACTCGGTCTTAACAATCAAAATTACTGTCCTTCGTCAAAAAAAAAAAAAACTACCGACCCTGTTACTGAAAGAACCAGACGCCTGGAACTTGGCGGAACGATCACGGCCAATAGGTAAGCGCCACGCATGAGTAAACGTTTGGCGCGCACATCATCCAATCTCAAATCCCGCCGGGCCCACATCAAACGATCCCGGCTCCTCCACATCACAGGGCAGCAACCAATACATACCCCGGTGCCCCCCCCCACCACGCGCGAACTCCTCCTCCTCACCCCCTCTATCGCCCTCTTCGCCCCTCGATTCCATGCTCTACGCCTCTTCTTCTCCCTCGCGGTGGCCCGGCGTCGTCGCCGGTGCGCCCGCCATCGCTAGAGCGTCGCCACAGGGCCGCCCGACGCCGGTCCTCCGCCGCCCCCTACGCCTCCTCTGCGCGGGCAGACCCGCGGGCGTGGCCGCCCCGGGCGACGGGCGGCGGCGCTGGACCAACCCCGACGGAGATAGGAACAGGGGGAGAGAACGGTGGGTCCGCCAGCCGGAGCTCTTCCGCCGCTGGGTCGAGTCCGAGAATGCCAACCCGGATCTCTCAAAAAATGGGGGCCGCGGCGGCGGGGGCGGCGATGGAGGTGGGGAAGGTAACGACTAACGATACTTTCACAGACCTGTAGTATGATATCCAAACTCTTGTTGCTGTGGTGTGGCCTACAATTCTGCTGCCGAGCGAGAATTGTAGCATGTCATCAGTTGATGAAAGAGCCCGATGCAACAAAATGCATGTTGGGTTTTTGAAACAGTTCGAATCATTTCGATAATAAAAAGTTTGATCTGTTTTACCAAGAAAGTCTACGGTTCGAATCCGTATAGCCCTATACATTATATTTACATTCTTTTTTTTATTATTTCTATTAAAATTTTAGTATTTCTATTAGAAAAAGAAGGGGATAACCTACAACCTTGCAAAACAATTAAGATTTCAAGCCTCAAGTCCGTAAATATGAGTCGAGACACAAGTCGGTCCGAGTTGGAATAGTATGCATCAGTATTCCAGGATACCGATATGGTAAATCTTGTGTGAGAGTGTTATCTATGTTGTTTTTGGAGTAGATACAATCTCACTGACTATTTGGATGCTGAATTGTAGTGGGACATGGGTTTGGATAGAAGTAAATGGAGATGGTGAGTGGGAGTTCATGAAATCTGCTCTTATACTAGAAACCGCCTCTCCCTTTGAAGTGGCATGAACTTTCGTTTTTCCATCGTTATCTGACTTTGGTATACACTTTTTGATTACCCAGTTGTAGGAAATTGTTATCCTGATGATAAATGAACCCCGGCCAAATTTGACAAGCAGGTCCATGCAAGGATTGCTCACCCTTTTGAAATCAACTATCGCATTTTGACTTCTTTTCCATCTGTCATTTTTCTTAGTTAGAAACATGGCAATCTGTTGCGGTCTTTGATGGAACGATCTAAATCCAAGGAGCCAATCTCTCCAGAGAATGGACCAGGGAAAATTTTTCCAAGTGTGATTGGGTTTCTTGTGTGTAGATGTTGTCTCTTTTTGGATGATGAAAACATCAGCTTGGCCCTATGTGAACTTAAAAGAGGGCAAGGAACCTGTGGCCCAATCCTCGTGAGTTCAACTGCAGGCTGGTTTTGTAACAAAGCCTCTACTTCTGGAAGCAAGAGTTGTGGCCATTCAAGATGAGGCAACATGCTGGATATCATATCCTATATTCATTAACCAAAAGCTCAGATCACAATATGTGTTCAATTTGGTTTTGAATCAAGTTTTGAACTTGAAACTAGGCAATAGCGATTGGAATTTCATAAATGGCCACCCTTGATCTACAACCCAATCAATAAACTTCATCACTCCTCTAAAATGCAAGAATTTGCCAGAAATGTGGACAATGTTAAACAAAGCATAGTAACATAACTGAGTTCATCAACACGCAAGGTTGGCTCCAAATAACTCTTGAAATGCTTTGAACTTGCATCACATGTTATTGAGTGAAGAGGCTCAAGATTATACACAACCTATCAACTAGATCTTAACCAAGGTGCGAGTAGACTTCAAATGTTAGTCATGTTTTGAGTTTCAAACTTTAGTACATACGAGAGGAAATATTTAACAGGGAATTATCAATTATCTAACAAATTATTGCACTTAAATATTAGCACAAGCAAACACTATCCTCATCTTTGCAATGAAGATTTTTTTTAGTCTTCCATCGAAACATCAATTTTTGCAAAATTTATGGTGGGTTGCACTCATGTAGTTGAATTTTTCACAAGGAAGTAATTCAAGATAGAAAGAGTATGGTTTGTGGTAGAGATGCTTATACAAGATCTTTTCCTCTAAATATTTCCCCCTCTCCCTCTTCTATCATGCATCATTTTTTGGGAGGAAAAGGAAAAGGAAAAGGAATGTACTCGGTTCTTCACTTTGTGACTAGGCTTAATTGTGGAGTAAGTTACGAAGATTAGAAAAGCATGTTTGCACATTTGAGAGTAGAAAAGTGATAAGGATGGTAATCCAGATGCAAACACCACTATCAGTTACCAATGCCATTAGTGAGATTACACAAACTGTTTCTTTGTTTTGTAGTGATTTTATTATCTCTCATTTCATTGAAGAAATATCTATGCAGTATAGACAATGGCAAAGGGGATTTTAGGAAGGCAGTTGGGCTTTTGGGGCTTTAGGCAGGGGACTTCCTATACCATTCGTAGAGATGCCCATTAGCTTGTGTGCTATTCACTACGGTGTTTGATGGAGAATTATATAGAAGTTTCTTATGGAGGAATGCTTCTTTCTTATGGAAGGAGGATGGTTCCTTGCAAGTATGTGTTGACCAACTTACAAATCTACGTCATCTACTATCCCTTTTTGTGTAGAATCCTGATGATGGTGCCTAAAAAGTTAGCGTCTACAATTTATACACTTTTGGCATGGTAGTTTAGGTAAATGCAAATGATGGCATGACATTAGTAGGGAAAGTGTTTGTAAAAGGAAAGGAGTTTGTGCTTTTGATAAGACAAACACTAGGGATTTTAATCATGCACTTTTGAGCAAGTGGTTGTAGAATTGGATATTGTAGAAGGGGGTTTGTTTCCCCTAAGTGGTGAAGTTGACTGAGGTGAGCAAAAAATGCCTCGTCTTGCCTCATGTTCGCCTCACTCACCTAATGATGGGGGACAGAGAAGGTGACATAGGAGGAAGGCTTGAAGGCCAAGAGAGGAAGAGGAAGATAGGGGAAGAAGAAGCAGACGAACAGGGGAAGAAGAGGGGAGGAAGGAGACAAGGTAGGGCTTCCCACCCTATTCTGCTCACAGGCCTATATGGGCTCCACACACACAAGAACTATAACAGTCAGTAAAAGTTCCTTTCCTTTCTCTAATCATTAGGTTGCCCTTTTTGGGGCATACAATAGTATATATAGGCTCCCAAAAATGAAGGCTTAGGTCCCTCAAAAGACTAAAGTCCCCTAAAAAAAAAAAGTACATGACAAAATAGAAAAAAAAGGATAACATGGGCCACTATAATGGGTAAATCTCCAACCTAAAGACCTTGAGAAAACAAATGCATCAATCCCAAGCCTAAAGTCCAAAATAAATCAACAAACATATTAATAGATATCTCCTAGCTATAATACTGTATGATCTGCTGCAGACGTCCTACGACGGCGGTAAACTTGGGCTGGATCATAATAGAAATGAGCTCAGGTGTCCTTACCAATCCTCTTCGGTTGGGAGGAACTCGACCCAATCGAGTAAGTGTCTCGGCTGCTCTGATAGTGCTCTAAGAGATCTTGGTCAATTTGTTGCAGCTTCTCGTGCGTGATCGATGTGTCCTCGATCAATGGCCTCCCTCTCCAACGAACTAGGTAGTGCTGATATGCCCCATCCCTAGAAGTAACAACCTACTCGTCTAATATATAGTTAATCTGCGCACGCCATGCTGAAATGGGGGTTGGAAGTGGACACTCATAGGTGGGGTCACTCCCAAGAGGAGGAGAAGGCTCAAATGGGTCGCTAGGAATCATTGTCGGGTCTCGGTAGGTTATCAAATCTAAGACGTTGAATGTGGTACTGATGCCATAGTCTGGAGATAAATCCACAATGTACACATTTGGTCCAACTCGTTTTAGCATTTGAATGGACCGACTTCTCGAGCTTGCAGCTTCTTCACGGTTTCAGATGGAAACTATTCAGGTTTGACCCTGATCATCACGTAGTCGCCCTCTTGGAACTCATGCTGTTGTCAATGCACATCGACCATTCTGTTGTAATGTTCATTGTTGATCTCAATGTGACAACGGATACAATCATGTCGATGGACATTTTATCAAACGTCTTAAAATAGGGGATAAGCCATTTTGGAGAACTGATCAATGACAACCAAAATGGAATCATGCCGATGGACAGTTCGTGGCAAGTTTAAGACAAAGTCCATACTAACATCCTACCACTGACGGTCGAGTACAGAAGGGGAGTGTACGAGTCAATATTTTGCTTCTTTTGCTTTGTCGTAGTGAAAGTGCCACACTGAGCGACAATCTGTGCCACGTGCTTCAAGCTAGGCTAGAAAAAGCGATACTCAACCTATTCAATGGTTTTGTTCCGGCCAAAATGACTAGCCAGACTATCAGCATGCACCTCCCATATGAGAAAATGACGGATCGTAGTCCACAGGATACATAGTCGATCTCGGAATAAATAACCCTCATGTATGATATATTCACTGAACTCTTGCGAGGGTCCGATAAAAAGAGCGGCGTGGATCGGACCAAAACATGGACAAGTTGAATACTCCTCCCGAAGTCTCTCAAATCCAGTGACCTCCATGCTGACAATTGATAAGAGTGAATATCAGTGACTCAACGTGTCGGCCACGCGGTTCTCCACGCCTGCCTTATATCTTAAGACAAAGGTATAGGCCTGAAGAAACTCTACCCACTGGCTATGCCTCGGGTTTAGCTTCTTTTGGGCATGGAGGAACCTGAGGGTCTCGTGGTCCGAATACAGGACAAATTCCTACCGTAGAAGATAATGTCTCCAATATCTCAACGTCTGAACTACCGCATAAAACTCCGTATCATAGGTGGAGTACGTCAGTTTAGCATCATTTAGTTTCTCACTTAAGTATGCAATGAGTGGCCCTCCTGACTCAAAATCCTACCTATGCTGACACTAGAAACATCATAGGAGACCTCAAACACTGTCGAAAAATCTGGTAGATGAAAAACAGGTACCTAGGTCATGCGTTCCTTGATGTCACGAAAGGCCAAAGCAACAACCTTTGTCTAAAGAAAGGCTCCATTCTGAATACATTCAGTAATGGGAGCTGTAATGGAGCTGAACCTGCAGATGAATAGACGGCAGAATGTCGCTAAGCTGTGAAAACTCCGTACATCATGGATAGACTATGGCTCGGGCAACTTTACTATCGTCCTGACTTTCTCTGGGTCAACAGAGACACCTTAGCTGAAATAATGAATTCTAAGAAGATCACTGGGTCAGTCAAGAAAGTGCACTTCTTAAGGTTACCAAACATACTCTTACGATGAAGGACGAGACACAATTGACGTAGGTGTTCTAGGTGATCATCCCTAGAATGGCTGTAAATAAGGATATCATCAAAGTACACGATCAGGAAGACCGCAATATCTGAATCATCAGCGGCATAAAAGTACTAGAGGCGTTGGACAGTTCGAAGGGCATGACCAACCACTCATAGTGTCCATCCTTCGTTTTGAAAGCCGTCTTCCACTCATCCCAGGTCGGATATGGACCTAGTGATAGCCACTTTTCAGATCAATCTTAGAGAACACAGTGGCTTCCGCCATCATATCAAACATGTCATCTAGGCGGAGAATGGGAAACTGATACTTGATGGTGATGCAGTTAATTGTGCGATTGTCCACGTACATCCTCTAGGTACCATCTTTCTTTAGAATTAAAAATATGAAAACGGTGCAAGGGCTCATGCTCTCACGAATGGAACCCCTCCTCAGGAGCTCATCAACCTACCTCTAAAGCTTTGCATGTTCAGTGGCGTTCAGGCGATAATGAGGCAGGTTGTGCAACATGGATCTTAGAATCATATCAATGGCATGCTGGATATCACGCATGGGCGGCAAGCCCTCTGGAAAATCCTTAGGAAAGACATCTTGGAACTCCTAAAGAAGAGAGGCAACTGCAGCAAGGTGCTCGCTTGGGATCTCATCAACAACCTCTCTCATTGCAAGTACGAAAATAGGCTCACTCTCATCAATGATATGCTCAAGCTCTCTGACGCTAATTAGCTGCAAAGTCATAGTAGGAGGTGCGCCAAGGATGAAAGGTGTGGGAGCCAAAGCACTGCTCGACTGGGTCAAGCAGGGAGTGAAAGGGGTGCTTAATAGTGATATGTCGTGAGTGGCTAGAGTGCTAAAAGGTGTGGCACTAGAAGATGCCACGGCACTGGAGATTGAAGGAGCAGAAGAAGAAGAAGCGGGAGCACTAGGCTGAGATGCCTCCTGCTGGGATGAAGACTTCGGCAGGGAGGACTGCACAGTGATGCGCAAGTCTCCAAATGACAACACGCAAGTGTTGGTTCGACCATAAAGGACTGCATCTACATTATAAATTCACGGCCCGCCAAGAATAAAGCTTCCAACTTCCATCGGTAGATGTCACACTAGATCTTATCCTCATATGGTGGAAAGAATATTTGAACGAGGCATCTCATCTGAATTGGGGTAGAAGTAGAGTCCATCCAAGATACACAGTAGGAGCGAGGATGGTCCACAATAGTCAGCCCAAGGTGCTCGACGACTTTCATAGAGATTGCATCGATGCAACTCCCGCTGTCGATGATCACTTTACACACTTTATCGCCCACTCGATAATAGGTGTGAAAGATCGCAATACGACGCCAATCATCACTTTCCTTCAACTGAGCCAAAATGCAACGGACAACTCCAAGTCTGCCCCCATCTAGTAAGTCCTCAATATCCTCCACCTGGTAATGCTTGTATCAAATACAACCAACCAACTCCTCCTCATCCGATTGAAACTCATCGGCCATATCGGCTTCGGCCTCATAAGTCACATCCTGCATAGCCGGTGGGCGCTCCTCAAGATTAGCACTCTCAATAGTCAAAGACCTCGTAGGGCAATGAGAAGTATAGTGACCAAGCCCCTAGCACCTGAAACAACAGCCGTGGGCGCACCATCCTAAGATGATTCACCCACAGTTGGGGTCTTCCCCTTATCCTCCTGTCTAAAAGGTGGAGCGCCAACTGGAGGACGGGAAGGTGGAATAGGCTGAGTGGGAACAGAGTCTCTTTGCAGAGGAAATCGACGTTTAGGAAGGAGCTTCTGTTAACAGGCTCGACAGGGTTGAAAGTGAGGCCTCGTAGTTGTGCTCCCGGTGTGGCCCGCTGATCAAATGGACGTTGAAAAGGCGGCCTAGCGTGCAGGGGTGAAACCATCTCCAACTCAAACTACTTCATCTCGTGCACAACCTGATAGGCATGCTCAATGATTGTCACGTGCTGATGGAACAACTCCTACTGATAAACACGGCGCTGACCCCTTCGAAAACGAGAAAGAGTCAACACACTCTCCTTTCTAGCTCCACACCTCATTAGGTATTCGTCAAACTCTACAATATACTCAGATACTGAACGAGTCCCATGTGTGAGGTTCTGCCATCGATCGATGAGGTGATGGAGATAAGTCGGAAGAAGGTATTTCCCACGAAGTAACACCTTCATGTCCTCCGATGACTCAATGGGCTTCTGATGCCTTTACTCGCGTAGAGCCTCAATGTTAGATAAATAGGTCTGAGCTTGGCCTGTAAGCTTCATCAAAGCGAAGTGCGCTCTTCAAGCATCGATCATGCCCATCCAATCAAAATAGCAGTTCATGCTAGCCTCCCAATCAAGATAAATCTCCTAGTCCAACCACTCGTCAAATGTAGGAGTCTTAGCACGAGCAGCCCGACGATCATCCTGGTCTCTAAAATCACGGTAGGGCCTATGTTCATCTCCAAATCTACCCCGATCGTCCCGATCTTTCGAGTATCAGGGGTACGTCTGATCATAACCATAACCCACTCGATTAAATCGAGCATCATGACTAAATCGATCACCCCAATTATATCGATCAAAGCGGTCATATTGATCATGTCGATCGAATCGATCATCTCTATCACGCCGATCAATGCAATCAACGCGATCAAATCGATCCAACCGACTACTGCGGTCGAGACGATCACCCTAATGCCATTAATGCCTCTTATCTAGCCCCTAATCCTGATCATGCAGCCTAACTTGCCTCCCTAATCTACGTGCATCAAATCAATTGGCATAACTCAATTCACCTATAAGATCATAGTCAAACCCGTCATCCTCGTTTCGCCAGTCAATTACTTGCTCAGCTCGATGAGGTGTTTACACTGGCAGAGTTGGAATCATCAGAGGTGGCGGATATGTCGGGGACAATGTGGGGTGCAAGGCCGGGGCTAGGATCTAGTCTTGGCAGTCCAACACTCAACCTAAACCATGGCACAGTGGGTATCCCACAGGGGCAGGAGCATGGCTTGGTAAACCCTGGACCGTGCACTCCGAATCGGACAATCTATCTTGCACGGTCCTAAGCGACTCCCCAAAACGATCTAGGCACTCATCAAGGCAATGATCCAATTGATCCATCTAGCGCATGAGTTGGCCAAATAACTCTTTCATCTCAGGGACCGCTGGTGAGCCAGTGTGTGATCCAACTATGAGTCAGAACTATGAAAAAATCAGTACCACTACATGTGGGCATATGTTGAGAAGTGAACTAAAAGTGCAAGCTACAGCGACATTAGTATGAAACTAACCCCAAAATGATATGCCATGACGAAATGACAACTAATAAATGATAAAAAAAATGAGACTAACGACAACCACCAAAAATGCTCTGACTACTACGAATGAATCAAGATCAACAACCAACACTGTGGTGGACAACAAATAAGCATAATCGAGCATAATTTTCCATGAAAGAGAGTATGTGAATATAACAAGAAATGCAAGCTAGGTAATCCGTCCCTCGCAACGAGTAGCGAGTGGATCAATTGTAGTGAGGACTACCAATTAGCCTAGGCTATCAGCAACATAGCCTAGGCTATCAGCAACATCATAAACTATCTCACATTAGGGCCACAAGACAGGTCGCTCACAAACACACAACCGGTAGTGAAATTTTAATCAAGTGGCTAGGCAACCTAGATTAATACTCAAGCACAACGGCAGATATGGCGCAAATACTAAACGAACAAGTCAATAGGAAGGGTCTGTTCACGCTAGCCTACCCGCTGTAGAGTGGGGCACAAAAACCAACGCAATGTCGGGACAACATCACGTTGGAGCTGATTCGACCTCATTGAGACGAAGCCAATGGTACAGATGGTCTGCGAATTGAAGCAAGAATGGGTGACCTCGATATGCATGTAGAGGTGGCATACAAAATGAGGTATTGTCTGTGCTGACACACACTGAAATTGAGTTGGCCTCATTTAGACGAGATCAATGGCGCTGATGGTACACAAATCAGAGTCCGACTAACTCCCCAACCTTAAGGACTTCTTTTGTACCCTTGGTGCAATGGTCCTTGGTTCATTGCTTCTGGATCTAGGCGCACAGACCTGGGGCTAGGTGGCTTGCACCAGTATCGAACCAGAGCTGAACCTAGGTGCTGGACCTGGCTGGAACAAATGGTAGGACCCTAGTGCGGACCAGGGTTCGAGCTGGGTTGCAAGAGGGCTTGGATCCTTAGGGCTTGCAGATGGACCCACTGGACCCAGATCTGGTTTGGACCAGACCACTTGGGCTGGGACTTGGTCCCAGTAAAAAATGGTTTGACCGGGTTGGGATTTAAAGGCCATGGGATTCTTCGTTCTTCTCCTCTAACAATAACGCATTAGAAGGGAGAGGGAGAGGTAGACGGTGGCGGCTAGAGCAGGGAGGGCGCCAACACTGGTGCCGACAACAGTGGGCACCGGCAACGGCGACGATGCCGCCAATGGGCATCAGTGATAGGCGACGGGCCGCTGGTTCCTCTCAAACACCTCTTCTTTTATGTTCTGCTGTGGAAGAGAGGAGATGAGGGTGAAGGTGGCGGCATATGATGGAGATGGCGAGGGTGCCGGCAACGTCGGTAGAGGCCGACGATAGTGGTTGTGGCGCCAGCCGCAGGGGCTGCTGACGGTAGTGGCAGTAGCTTGCAGGACTCCCAGCGGGCAGCGGGGTTCTGGTGGTGACTGGCAGGTCGGCGATGACGACGACGTCTCTGGTGGAACCTGGTGAAGGCAACGACGGCAGCGACTTCAGGTGGAGGTGAGGATGGCGTAGATGCCAGCATGGCGGTAGCATTGCCTGCAATTAGGGTTGTCGGTGGCAGTGGCAGGGGCTGTTGAGGGTAACAACAGCTCCGATTGTGGCCGCTAGCGACAGTGGTGACGGTAGCAGTAACGACAGCAGGGGTAGTGACGATGGTGACGCCGGTGGGGGCCCGAACCTTCCCCCCCGCTCCTCTTCTTCTTCCTTTTCTTCTACTCTCCTTCTTGTGTTTCTTCTTCTGGTGGGATCACCGGAGGGAGATTGGGGGGGGGGGGGGAGAGAGAGAGAGAGAGAGAGAGAGAGAGAGAGAGAGAGAGAGAGAAGGAAGAAGGTGGTGGCAAGGCTGTGTAGCGGAGATTGGGATTTAGGCTCTGATATCAGGTTGATGGGGGGTAGACAAGGTGACACATGAGAAAGGCTCAGAGGCCAAGAGAGGAAGGGGAAGACATGGGAAGAAGAAGCAGACGAGCAGGGGAAGACGAGGGAAGGAAGGAGATGAGGCAGGGCTTCCCACCCCATTCTGCTCACATGCCCATCACAGGCTCCATACGCACAAGCATTGTAGCGGCCAGCAAAAGTTCTTTTCCTTTCTCCAATCATTAGGTTGCCCTTTTTGGGGCATACAATCGTATATATAGGCTCTCAAAAAGGAAGGCCTAGATCCCTCAAAAGACTAAAGTACCCCTAAAAAAGAAAAGTAAAGAACAAAATAGAAAAAAAAAAAAAAGGTAGCATGGGCCACTATAATGGGCTAATCTCCAACTTAAAGACCGAGAGAAATAAAAACAAATGCATCAATCCTAAGCCCAAAGTCTAAAATAAATCAACAAATATATCAATAGACATCTCCTAGCCATAATACTGTACGATCTAGTGCAAACGTCCTACAGCGACAGTAGACCTTGTCCGGATCGTAACAGAAATAGACTCGGGTGTCCTCACCACGTAAGCACTTGCCTATGAAGTCTATGCCAAGCAAATGCTTATTTCTTTTTCAATTATATTGTATTGCTTTTTTTCTTATTCTTAATTATTTTTATTCCAAAGTGGCTAATGCCTCTTTTAACAATATCCAATTCTTTTTTTCTCTTGCATGCTGCCACATTTTTTCTTATTTTGAATGATTTCTAAGACCACCCACTACTCATATGAGTGCTTTATACAAATTGGTCATTACATGTCATGCATGATCCATGTTTCTCAAATTCTTACATATGATTATCTTGGATTTTTTTCAAAATTTTTTATATTGTCATTTTCTTCCTTTATAGTGATCTATGAAAGAACGCATTGCCTTAAATGTCTAAGGATTGCCTAGGTATCTTAGGTTGAGGTGAACCCATGGTTGCTTGCTTGCCTTCAGCATTTGACTGCATAGATTTTATGAATTGGTATTGCTTAAACTACTGATGTGGTTCTCTCTATCATGGATGCTAATCTTGGTCATGGACAAAATATTCAATTGATGAAGAACACTTGGTCTATGGAGAGACCCTAAAAGGAGAGATTTCTACAACTCTCTAGGATGGCTATAGAAATTGGTAGTTGTAGCATTTGGACAGTGTTTGAGGGTTAGGGGGAACTTACAGGAGGAAGAAATTGGACAACTCAAGACTTTTTGGGCCTTCTTGTGGGTTCGTTGTTGTTGAAGGAATCATGGGCTTTTGCCGCCAATGCATTGCTTGCTTTGCGGTCCTGCTTGCATATCTCTAGTAGATGCACAAATCAAAAATAAAATAATAAGATACATCAATATAAAAGTACAAAATAAAAGTCATGTCCATCATACAATAGCAATATAAAGAAAATAAAACATAACCCATGAATATGAACAAATTGGCCATACCTTGAATATTTTAGAATTGCATTGGATTTATGTCTTTAGTTCTTGTTTCTTGAAAAATATATTTTAATCTTCTATGAGAATTCGTATTGAGATCTCAGTGAGAATCATTTTGATGGAAGTGACCTCAAGTTTTGTCCTTCTTTAGAGAATAGGGATTTCATTGTTGGGACTCTCTTTTTAAGCGCATGATCACCTTCTAACAACTAATGTGGGACAATGTAGACTCCCATGTTTGCCTTAACATAGCCCCCAAGAAGGCTAGCATGTGTGGATTGATCAAGATTCCTACAAATGACATCAAATTGTAGTGGGAAGGAACCATAAGCTCTTGCCACCGAAGCATTGCCTGCTTTGGCCTATGGACATCGTGAGGTTTTATTAATTTCAGATCCAAATTTGTGGAGTTCAAGATGGGATAAAAAGGGTTGCTTTGTTGTGCAGTTTGCTTACAAGAAACTAATAGATCAATATTAGGCACCCCTTCGCTTTAACAGTATGGAACCTATTTCTGTTCGAAAATGAAGATTTTGATTTTGAGGCTCACATGAGGTCGGTTGGCATAGTTGATGGATGATATCATGACATATTGTTGCTTGTGTGGGGAGGCGGAGAGACTAGATCACCTATTCTTAAGGTGCTATTTTTCTCAAGATGTGGGGTAGCAAGTCTTTCTGAAATTGGGCATAACCTTCCCCCAAGGGAAGTTGATTTTACTACATCTTCGAATTAGAAATGTGTTCTCAAGGAGGATCACAAGCTTTGGTGGTTGATTCTGCATGCAACACTTTATGTCATGTATATATATATATATATATAGAGAGAGACGCACATAATTGAAGTCATCCAATAAAAGAACATGTAAAAAAATTATATCTAAAAATATAAAAAAATAATTAAAAAATAAAAAAATTCGTCAAATTAATTTTTAGGATTGAATCTATCTCTTAAAGTTTCAATTTTGATTTGCAAAATATAACGCATTTGATTGAACGGTTACTATTAAAATTTTTAATTTAATCGTAAAAAATAAATCTCAAAATGTGAAAACCAATTTAGAAGAGATATTCTAATATTTTTAATATTTTTTATTATTTTTTTAACATAAAGATGTGAAGATTTGACGAGAACTCATTATAGCCGACTATATATATATATATATATATATATATAACAAGTAAAATAATGCAGGAGAGGAGGACGTGCGGTCATGATTTTATATATATATAAAACAAACAAGTAAAATAATGCAGGGGAAGGAGGACACGCGAGGCCACGCCCTCCGTCCGTGCAACTCGCTGGATGGCCAGACACGTCATATCTCGCTCGCTCTCTCTCTCTCTCTCTCTCTCGGCGACGGTGACTGCTCCGGTGGCGCAGCAGCTTTTTCTCTCTCTCTCTCTCTCTGGGCGACGGCCTTTCACGGCCTTTCATGGCCAATGCCCCATGCCCCTCATCCCTGCAGCTCCTCAGACTAGACCACCGGACAAGCCACGTCTCTCTCTCTGTGCGACGGCCCTTAATTCTGCACTTCCCTAGTGGCTGGTTTCCCCGCTACCCACAGAATAAGATGGGAAAAAACAAATTGTGCGATGCTGGGAGCAGATCAGGTTGTAATCCTGATTTCCAACTAACACCACATATTTTCAGCAAGATCCTCCAAAAGCCCCGTGGAGCGACAGCTTCTCCATCTTGGATTGCGGTGCTCCCCTATCTCATCCCCGGCAATAACATTGGACAGTCCTAAGAGAAAACTAAGTAATCATCTTATGGATTAGATTACTCTTTACTATCTGCAAAGATAATCATGTTCAATCAAGCACAACCTTTTCATCGAAGAACCAAGAATCATATGAAGTTAGTCGGCACATATAGAGCATCTACAGTAATTGATATTTGAAGATGTCGGTGCACCTTAAATGAGCCAAAGTAATTGATATACAGAGCCAAAGTAGAACATTTACAACAATTGATGGACAACGAAGAGCAATGAAGAAAGTGCTGGTTTCCTGAACAAAATTCAGAGCCAAAGTATCTCCACTTAATTCTGGCATTGCAGCGGTACAGTGTGTTGACGCTCATTGCTACCCCAACTGCTGTTTTAGGGCTCCGCCACCTGCTTCCGTCTCTGCTGCTACTATGTTTGCCGTGTCTGCTACAGTTGTTGCTGCGGGGAACACCAGCTACCAGGGAACTGCAGAATAAGGGCCGCCGTTGTCCACAGAGAGAGAGAGAAAGAGATCTGTTGCTGCCATATTTGCTGATTCTGCTGCCGGCTGTGGAGGAGACCGGCCACCAGGGCAGTCGCCGTCGTGGGGAGAGAGAGAGAGAGAGATGACATGCCTGGCCATCCAGCGAATTGCACGGACGGAGGGTATGGGACTTTGCCTCACGTGTCCTCCTCTGCATTACTTGTTTATTAGGCACCATCGGATCTAAACGACCCAACGAGTGCGGTTTGGTGGCAACACAAGAGGACGCCACTGGTGGCATTTGAACTCCACTCTCTCTATATATATAGAGAGAGAGATCAGAGAAAGAGAGGAGGAACAAGGGGAGAGGAGAAACAGAGGTGCAGGAGGCAACAACCTAATCTCCAAACCTAAAAGAGCCAGCCATACCTCTCTTCCCATTTATTTTACTAGGGGCAAACATAAATAAAATACATGAAGTTTTACCCCTATGTAACATGTAAACATCGACAGGTAAATAAACAAAGAGAAAAAATATGCAAAAGACATAAATGCCCTTCATCATTTGTGCCGCAAGTTACTATACTCTCCCTCCAGTTAAGCATGTATATTAATCATGTTTAGCTTGCCAATTGCATCCATAATTGCTATCGAGGCAGACCTTTAGTCAAACATCAGATAACTGTTGACCGGAACTGACATAAAGCAAACAACTCCTCAATCTATCTTGATGTGCTTTGTTCTATCATGCTGAACTGGATTGTTTGCAATACTGATAGCTGCCTTATTGTTAACTTTATGGGCAATTCAAGTTTCACTCCCAAGTCTTTGAGTAGGATTTTCAACCACATTAATTCAACTACAGCTTGTGTCATAGCCCTATACTTAGCTTCAGCACTCGATCTGGCATAAATAAATTGCTTCTTATTTCTCCAAGTGACTAAATTTCCACTAAAAAAAGTGCACTACCCAGTAGTAGATCTCCCATTATCTTGAGAGCTTGCGCAATTTGCATCTGTATACCCTTCCAACCTGAGAGGCTGAGATGGCCTCCTTTGGAGAACAAGAGATCTTTTTCAGGACAAGATTTTATATGCCTCAAGATTCTATCCACAACTCCAAAATGTGATGTACGTGGTACATGCATAAACTGGCTAACTAGGCTCACATCATATGCAATATCAGGTCTAGTAAGGGAAAGATACAATAATTTTCCCACCAACCTTTGATACTGCCCCTTTTCTGCCTTAAAGAGAAGATCACCATCTGCTTCACCCAATCTATGATTTGTCTTAATAGGAGTATTTGCAGTCCTACACCCAAGTTTTCTAGTTTCTTTCAGCAAATCAAGTGCATACTTGCGCTGACATATATAGATCTCCCTAGTAGACCTAGTGACTTTAATATCTAAGAAGTATCTTAGTTGTCCCAAGTCTTTGATCTCAAATTCACTGGCTAAGTTTCTCTTCAAGGATTCAATCTCTTCTTGATTGTCTCCAGTTACTACCATGTCATCAACATAGACAATCAGAATAGTAACTTTTCCATCCTTCCACTTTGTAAATAAAGTGTAATCTGCATTACGCTATATAAAGCCATATCTGATCATTGCAACTCCAAACCTCTCAAACCATACTCTGGGAGACTGTTTCAGTCCATACAATGCCTTCTTCATTTTACAAACTTTATCTCCTATAACAATCCTAGGAAGTGGGCGTATATACTTCTTCTACAAGATCACCATTTAGGAATGCATTCTTAACATCTAATTGATGTAATTTCCAAGAAAAATGAGCCACCAATGAAAGGATGACTCCAACAGAATTTAACTTTGCTATAGGAACAAAGGTCTCTTGATAATCAACACTGTAGGTTTGTGTGAAACACCTTGCTACCAATCTGGCCTGGAGTCTCTCTACATTGCCATTAGCTTATTAAACTTGATGGTATAGACCCATTTCGAGTCCACAAGCTTCTTCCCTTAAGGGAGGTCAACAAATTGTCAAGTATCATTCTTCTTGAGAGCATTCTATTCCTCTTCCATAGACCTTATCCATCTAAGGTCCTTCATGGCCTCAGTAAAGGTTGAGGGAATTGACAAGGAAGATACTGGCTGAGATAAAGGGCTGGCAAGAAGGAGACAAACATGAGTAGCCAAGGTATTTGGATATTGGGTGTTTGGTGCACTTTCTGATGCCTTTCCTCTCAGCAATTGGTTTATCAAGGTCATTAGGTGGCTGGTCTGGTTGCTTATTTTCACACAAAACATTATCAGCCAAAGATGATTCTAACCCAAGAACATTACCAGCTTGTTGAGAAGGAGGATCGATAGGAGGCATCTTCACAACCTCAACCCCTTTTTAAGTTGCTGATTTTCAACTTATTGAATCTTGTTTTTTCTAGCAAAGTGCTTACCACATCTTTCTGCCTTAGACTGACTAGTCCCTTTGTTGTATTCAATCACAAAAAATTTTAGTAGTGGTATTAGCACTAAGAGTGTCATCCTGAGGAGGGGAAGGTGAAGTAATCATCGGCACAGAAGAAAGAGTGTGGGTGACATCTTCTTGTGTAAGAATGTTCTCACCCTCAAATAGATCATGGGATTGGTAATAAGACTGGGATTCATGGAAGGTAACATCTTTGATGGTGTACTTCTTCCCAGTTTTAGGGTCATAATGCCACGAATGACTTTGGGATCTAGCTTAGATGAGCTAGGAGCAAGGTTGTGGATAACACAAAGACAACCAAATACTCGCAATGGTGAGAGTGGATGTTTGGACATAAGAATGGAATAAGGAGTACAAAAACCAAGCATTCATAAGGGCGTTCTGTTGATGACATATGCAACTATGAGCACAACTTCAACCTAAAATTTCTTGGGAGCTCATGCTGAAAGAGGAGAGACTGTAGCAGTACTGTAGCACAGTCTCCTGGTCACCAGCAGGAGAAAGATGGAGAAAGAGACCACCGGTGTTGCTTCTTTCTTTGTCTATCTTTGCTCTGATATCATGCAGATCAGAGATAGGAAGAACAGAGGGTGAGAGGAGAAACAGAGGTAGAGAAGGCTGCAACCTAATCTCCAAACCTAGAAGAGCCAACTGCAGACCTGTCCCCCTATTTATATTAGTAGGGCAAACATAAATAAAATACATGGCAGTTTTATCCCTATGTAAAATGTAAACATTGAGGGGGTAAATAAATAAAGAGAAATAAAATGCAAAAGACATAAATGCCCTTCATTATTTGTGGCACAAGTTACTACAATACACACACACACACACACACACACACACACACACACACACACATATATATATATATATATATGACACATGCTCCTTTTCTCTTTTGAACTTTAATGAATTTGAGCACTACTCACTTACATAAAAAAGTTAGAGTGCGACTTGCTGCACCGCTTGCAGCCCAGCTACACTGCAAGCAGGCAGCCATCCGATCTGGTTAGATCGGACGGATGCAGCAGCAAGGCCAATTTTTTTATTTTTTGAAAGTTTCTATGGTGGGCCTCATCATGCTCGGCATATCCGTACAACCTAATCTCTGATCGGACAAGCCAATAAAAATCTAAAAAAACTGTCACTGTTCATTGGCTCGGTTTTTATATTTTTTGGATTGTCTGATCGAAGATTGGATTGTGTGAGCATGTCGAGCATGATGGGGCCCACCATAAAAATTTCCAAAAAATGAAAAAATAAAAAGTTTGGCTGCACCCCATGCTGTGCAGCAAACTCAAAAAGTTATCAAATATAGATGTGCTTGCATTCACTTTTGCAGTTGTATGTATTTTTCTCCCCTTCTTGGCAGTCTAGTTATCAGTAACATTCTTATAAATCTACTACAAATAAGAAAGAAATCAATTTCATGAGCTGGAATTTTAATGTGTTATATGGCACTTTCTTAGATAATCCACAGAAGTCAAGTTGACAAATAATGGTGTCAGAGATGGTTCTCATAACTAGCTTTTGATTTATGTTGTTAAGTAGTCTCTATCTTGGTATAATATTAGCTAACTGTGACCAGGTCAACGATGGGCAAGACATAGGCTGCGAGAAATTCCTAAAGTGAAGCTGGATTTTCCAAGAAATATACACAATCTTGACTATGTAGTTACGGAGAAGCACTTTTTTTTTTTAATACATACAACTGTGGAATTTGGTTCCATGAAAGTTGAAAGAAATCAAGGTTTTGTTAGAGTGAACATTGGTCATATCTGAAAATGGCAACTCATCAGCCAACACACAAATTGCAAAAGTTATACGGAAAAAGTTAGTTTATATACAAGCAACGAAACAGTTTACAATGGTTGCAGTGACAACATATGTATAAGCTTGTATCATGGCGTACGATATATTGCAACATCATCCATGGAATATGGTTCCATGAAAAGAAATCAAGGTGTTCTTACAGTGAACCTCAGTCATATCTGACAAATAGCAACTCATCAGCCAACATACAAATTGCAAAAGTTCTACGGAAAAGTTAGTTTATATAGCAACGAAATAGTTTACATTGGTTGCAGTGACAACATACGTATAAGCTTACATCATGGCGTATGATATATTGCAACATCAGCCATGGAATATGGTTCCATGAAAGATGAAAAAAAATCAAGGTTTTCTTAAAGGGAACCTTGGCCTTATCTGACAAATGGCAACTCATCAGCCGGCGAATGGATTGCAAAAGTTCTACATAAAAGTTAATGCATGTACAAGCGACGAAACAGTCTACATTGGTTGCAGTGACACCATTTGTATAGGCTTATATCATGGTCTATGATGTATGGCAACATCATCTTGCTTATCACTTTCAGATCAGAAATATACATGTCTGCATAGTCATTAGTCTAAATAGGAAGACATCAGTGTCTTACAGATTTCAATGGTTCTTGATAATGACGCCTTGATCTTGATTGTTGTCCATGATTGCTACTGCTCTTTCTCTACTCAGATAGTTTTATAATTGTGTCGCACAACATACTGGGAGTCGATAATGCTTCAAAGCACGTTGATCTCTACCCAAATATACCTTTTGATGTTATGAAGTGGGGCAGGCGGAAAGAGCTCATTTGCCGAGATATACATAATTGGAATGCTGACATAGTGTGTCTACAGGTGCGATGGTTGTATGGTTCTGTTGTCTTTGTATTTAGTTATTTATTGAAAATGCCTTCAAAAGAATTCATGGATTTTCTTCAGGAGGTCGACAGATATAATGATCTTCTTAGCAATCTGAAGAGAGAAGGATATATAGGCACATTTAAGGTGCATATATTATTATATTCAATGGATTTTTTTTTTGCATTTTTCTCTTGGAAATTATATAACTAGGAGAAGATTCTGTCTTTCATAGCAACGAACTGGTGATGCGGTGGATGGCTGTGCCATATTTTGGAGAGAGAACGTGTAAGGAAACTTTTGTCGACCTTATTTTCTGACCTGTTATGTGTCCTATACTTCAAATATTGTTCACTTTGGCTCATCATTGTAGATTCCACTTGTTAGAGGAGAAAAGCATCGAATTCAAAGGTTTTGGTCTTCGCGATAATGTTGCTCAGCTTTGCATTTTTGAGGTAATAAAATAATAGATTTGGTACCTCTACCCATCCAAAATTTGCATAGTGTTCTTAGGAGCATTTATTTATGCTTTTGGATAATCAAGTCTTCCAAGAAATATACCCAAGTTTACTTGGACAATGTAACTCAGAGATCTGTTGCCCAAACATTTATAAGTGATGCATCTTGATCAAATTTCTAAGTATAACTTGTTACGTCTCTGAATTGGTTTTGCACCGGGTGTTTCTACGTTGTCCCACCATTTTGACTATGTAAGAGAAAAAAAAATGTTGGGTCAACCCAAAGTTGATCTGGATCACCCAATTCAGGCTGTACAAAACCATTTCAAGTCAGTGCTATCCCAGTCTGAACTGAAATAGTCAAAAAGTGGTCAGAGAACTTCACTTGCCCGTCATATGTGCTTTCATGCATGACTAGCCGCTCAGATGGGATCTTACACTCAATGACAACCTGCCCTAGAGATGACCAGAATGGATCTCTCTCTCTCTCTCTCTCTCTCTCACACACACACACACACACACACACACACAAACACACAAAAACAACCATTGCTTTGAGCACAATGGGGGAGAGTGCATCTTGTCCAACTTGGAGATCCATCTTGTCTTAACTTGTTTATTACAGGCAGATGATGCATGGAGCTAACACGAGAAGATTGCTAATCGGCAATGTTCATGTGCTCTTCAACCCAAACAGGGGAGATATAAAATTAGGTCAAGTATGTACTTTAACTATGTTTCTGTTATATTTAACATTTTATCTGTCATTTTCGTGCTAGTTTGATAAAATTGAGTTTAATTTTTTGACCCATTTCCCACTGCAATCTTTTCCAGGATGAACATGTTCCAGAATAAGTTTCTTCACTTGCAGTATCTGGTGGTTAAGAATGAAACTTGATGACTATTCTTGCATCGGAAGTTACTTGAAGAACTGTTTATGAAAGTGTGTGTAGAGACTGACTGTATTTTATTAGGCAGAAATCTCATCTAGGATTTTAAAACAGTGTTCTATTTATCCTTTAAGTCTTTCTTAGGGAAAAGTAATAGGTCACTCTGCTGTTGAACTTGGAAGACTGTGACAAACTGTTGATATGAATATATATTCATATTGCACTCTGAACCAATTGCTAGATTTGGAAAAAGGTAATATCTGAGGTGTTCTTAGACAGAAAAGTTGTAGATAATATGTGCACCATGTATGTGTTGCATTAAAAGAGATATAGAGGTCCTCTCTATTTTTCTTCAAACAATTCTTGATGTTATATTTTGTTCGAGTACAACATTGTCATGTCCATAGGGGGTGGGTGAATGGCAGTGGATAGGCCCTGGTTTTCAGCAGTTTAAATTCCTGCAGGTCGTGGGTTCCAGTATGTGCGTCGCCGTGGAATAGTTACCCAGCATGTTGTCCCCCCTGATGTGCTGGGCAGTTTACCTAGTATGGCTTGGGCGTCTGCCCTGAAAGCTGCCCAAAACATCACCCGCTGTGCGGTATGACTTGGGTATCTGGCCTGGGAGCTGCCCCAACCCCCAGGGTTTCCCATGAGTACTATCTCATCTCAGAGACTCAGAGAGAGAGAGAGATATTATCATGTCCATCCATATCAGCATTCAAAAGGAAGACCAGTGACATGAACCTGAAATTGTTTAATGTGCTTCGAAAAAAAAAAATCATAGATAAACATCTCCTCCAGTGTATTTTCTGTGTATGTTCATATTGCATTCAGCAATTGTTTAGTTTCTGTAACAATAATTAGTTAGTTGTTATCATCCGTTATTCCGTTTGTACCTTTTGTGGAAACTCAGCTTTCATAATTGTTGGGAGGGCTTATCATATTGACACCTCAATCAGATCAATGGATCAGACGACCTGGACAAAAATAAAGCAATTTTCCTTCTCTATGTTATGGCTCACACTAAAGTTTCATAGTTACATCTCTTGATTAGGAAAGTAGGTTCTTACACCTTTTGTGTTGGTGTTTAATTTTGTCACTGGGATCTGTTTTCTTCATTTAGATTCCTACATAAGATCCATCCTCTGATTGTCCAGAAATATTTGTAGTTGTTTCCCAATCATGGAATTCTTATCTGCAAAGGCCAGCAATGTACTGGCTTGGTACTGACTAAGCTGATTGAGCTGACTCAATGGGGAAGACAATTTCATTAAAACGATTTGCTTGATTCCACTTATTCCTCTTTGATTTCACTAGCTTTTTAAAATAATATTTCCAACTAAAAACCAATATTATTTTAAAAAGCTAGTGAAATCAGAGAGGAATAATATTGCCAACTAAAAACCAGTCTTGGGGATAATTGTCTGAGAGAGGCATATCCAAATATCTTTCATTTGGTTGTGCATAAATGGAGTTTTGTGAAAGAATGCTTTGAACAAAATCAGGGTCAGGTGCAGTGGTATGTGCGGTTATGAAGGAATTTAAAGGATGATGAGATGGATGAATTTACCGAGTTAGCGACCAAATTGTATGATGTATCAATGCACAGAAATCAACCTGATAAAGTGTTGTGGGTCAGCAACAAAGGGAAGTTTTCAGTTAAATCCTCTTATTCCTTGCTCGAGGGCGATTTAGGGCAAGATTTTATGTACCTCAAGATTCAATTCATAACTCCAAGATGTGATGTACGGGGTGCATGCATAAACTTGCTAACTAGGCTCACAACATATGCAATATCAGGCCTAGTAAAGGAAAGATGCAATAATTTTTCCACCAACCTCTGATACTGCCCCTTTTCTGCCCCCAGAGAGAAGATCACCATATGCTCCACTCAATCTATGATTTGTCTCAATAGGAGTATCTGCAATCCTGCACCCAAATTGCCAGTTTCTTTCAGCAATCAAGTGCATACTTGTGCTGACATATATAGATCGTTCTAGTAGACCTGATGACTTCAATCCTTAGGAAGTATCTTAGCTGTCCTAAGTCTTTGATCTCAAATTCACTGGCTAATTTTTTTTCCAAGGATTCAATCTCTTCTTGATTGTCTCCAGTTACTACCAGGTCGTCAACATAGACAATCAAAATAGTAAACTTTTCCATCCTTCCACTTTGTAAATAAAGTGTGATCTGCATTACCTTGTATAAATCCATATCTGATCATAGCAATTCTAAATCTCTCAAACCATGCTCTGGGAGACTGTTTTAGTCCATACAATACCTTCTTTAGTTTGCAAAGTTTGTCCCCTATAACAATCGTAGGAGGTGGCTGCATATATGCTTCTTCTACAAGATCACTATTTAGGAACGCATTCTTAACATCCAATTGATGTAATTTTCCATGAAAAATTAGCTGCCAATGAAAGGATGACTCTAACAGAATTTAACTTTGCCACAGGAGCAAAGGTCTCTTGATAATCAACACCGTAGGTTTGTCTGAAACCCCTTGCTACCAATCTGGCCGTGAACCTCTCTACACTGTCATCAGCTTTAAACTTGATGGTATAGACCCATTTCGTGCCCACAAGCTTTTTCCCCTGAGCAAGGTCAACAAGTTCCCAAGTGTCATTCTTCTTGAGAGCATTCGATTCCTCTTCCATTGCCCTTACCCATCTTAGGTCCTTCATGGCCTCAGTAAAGGATGAGGGAATTGACAAGGAAGATACGGCTGAGATAAAGGCCTGGTAAGAAGGAGACAAACATGAGTAGCCAAGGTATTTGGATATTGGGTGTTTGGTGCACTCTCTAATGTCTTTCTTCTCAACAATTAGTTTATCAAGGTCATTAGGTGGCTGGCCCGGTTGCTGGTTTTCACACAAAACATCATCAGCCAGAGATGATTCTGACCCAAGAACCTTACCAGCTTCTTGAGAGGGAGGATCGATAGGAGGCATCTTCACAACCTCAGCCCCTTTTTTAGGTTGCTGATTTTCAACCTGCTGAATCTTATTTTTTCTAGCATAGTGCTTACCAAATCTTGCTGCCTCAGTCTAACCAATCACTTTGTTGTGTTCAGCTTCACAAAAAAAGTTGGTCATGGTATTAACACTAAGAGTGTCATCCTGAGGAGGAAAGGCCTCTTTCTCTGATCTACAGAGTATATTGGAGGGTGAAGGACTGATCCCAATGTATAGGCATAACTAGTACAAAAGTTGAGATTATATGAAATCTTGAAGGCAGATTAGAAAACTAATTTATGTCAACTTGAATGAGGTTACTGAAATCCATGGCAGTTGCATATGCTACTTAGTGTGAGGATCTGACTATGAATGTTGGGGATTGCTTTTGAATGGGGGGATCATGATAGGCAGTAATACTTGCACTGTATTAGAGGGGTTAATTATTGGCCTATCCCCAAACAAGAAATCATGGGAAGGAGGCTTGCTAGTAGAAATAGGACACCTGTGGCTGCCTTGCTAGGTGAGCTTGACAGGCGAGGAGAGTATAGGATCAGCAGATCTGTGTCAAGATATGTAAGTGGTTTGTCTATGGTCTGGGCTACTACTGCTTGGGTTCATGTGCTTGGCGTGAACAGTTGTTCTGTGGTTAGCATATTCTTATGAAATAGTATGATGATTTCAATGGACTCAACGATTTTGTTGGTAAGTTTTGTTTTGTTTTCTTCTAATTGAACATTTTAGTTAATGAATCACAGTACCATCAACTTAAAAAATTACTGTCACTAAGTTTGCAGGCAAGAGGGGCTTTTCTAACCTATAGACTGCTTCCTGTTGTCAAAAGAGTTGGCCCTTTAAACTTCAGGTATCCATGCATTACTGCTGTATCACAGGCTTCTGGGGTGAAAAGATTGAAGATAACATTAACCAAAAGGAATGTCAGATGTTTGATACCCACTAGCATTGACACATAGTATATAGCTTATAAGATGATCCCTCTATTCATATCCGTATATCTTAATACCTTAGATTATAAAAGCTAAATTATTGCAGATGAGAGTGACATCAGGCTTGATAGCTAGTGCAAATTTTGGCTTTTGTACACCCTCTTGAAGGGCTAATGCGTTCTGTAAGATTGGAAGTAGTCCACAATGTCTTTTTTAGATTTTATTTTGATATGATCTATTTTTGGTCAAAGCTGAGCTTTTATGATGCAAAAGATCAGTGTATACAGCCTGTAGGAGCCTTTTGTATAGAATATCTTTCAGCTGATTGCCCTTAGAATCTACACAAATTTCCTAGCCTAGACATTGAATGAGAAGAAAGCCAGCTTCACGTCAAATGTGCTGCACCTTGCTTTGCCTTGGAACCCTGGACAACTTTCAGTCCGATGCCAAAGTCACGCTACGCACAGCAAAATTAAAATTAATAACCAAATGCAAAATCAAAACTAATAACCAAATGCAAATGCAATGCTGAGCCCATGTTTTATTCATAACAATGGGCAGAACATCCTGGTTGACAGTATGCTTTATCACTGTAAGTAGAATGCCAAATAGACTGAAGTGGAGGGCTAGTTTCACAAGGAGGAATCAAATTGGTTACCATGTTATTCTACTGGTGCTTCTCAATTTCTAATTGCTAGCTTCAATACATCATTTCTTGTTTTTGTATTCATTTGTCATGATAATCTCATACATATAACCAGAAATTTCTCAAATGTGTTTGTGCTTTATGTTCTATGTATGGTAGATCTCTGGATCTCTAATGTTGGCTGTATAGTACTTGTTTACACAGAATTCATGGGCATATATGTCCATTCCATTTCTAATTAATTTGACTCTCAGATACGCATCTTCTTGTGGAACGCACATGCTCTGGCTGAGAAATGGGGAAGCATTCCTCTTGTACTTGCGGGTGATTTCAACAGCACTCCACAGGTAGTGGCCTTTTCCACAATGTTTCAGAGCAAACTTGGGTATATACTTGTATTCAGAGAACACATCCATTCTCATTAGCACTGCCACTGGGAGTACAGGATGGTTGCTTGTCTAACTTATAAAGATATGAAAAGGGAAAAAAAAGGCATAATTCACCAATTATCCTACAATCAGTCAAACAAAGATAAAATAAGTAAATTTTACTGCATGGTAGGAAAAACTACAGAAAGTATGATTTTCAATGGCCTCCTAATGAGTAAGTGATAAACACATTGGCAACCATTTTTACATTCATCTTTGTTCATCTACTTTGCATTTAGCTGGACTTATATCTCATGGGTCATAACTGTAAAAAGCTAGCATTGTTTTGTCTTATTTTTGCAGAGTGCGGTTTACAAGTTCTTGTCAACGTCAGAGGTAAAATGCTTAAGATATGTTGATTCCTTTAGAACATTACTCACATTGTCCACTTAGAACATTGTGCAGCAGGAGGTTGTAAATGAGGGTTTTGACATGGTTGCTTTCTCCATTGTCTTTTCAGATAAATGTAATGATGCATGACAGAAAGCATTTGTCAGGACAAAACAAATTTCATCCACCACCATTTTCTGTGCCAAGGTTGGTAAAGAAATTACCTATACCAGGACACGTATAATCTTTATTTTTCTTTTTGCACCCATTTGTTGCAACTAGCATCATAAAAATCATTTACCTATGGTTTGAGTCATTGCACATAAGATTTCATTCATAACGAGTTAAATTTGACTCATTATGACCTGTGATCACGTCAATACAGATTCTTGAGTCACTCCTGGACTGACGAAGAGCTGAAAAATGCAACTGGTAACTGCAGATGTAAACATCTTGGGCATCCATTGAATCTTCAAAGTGCCTATGCCAGCGTGAAGGTACTGTCACATCTCAAAACCTCTGCTTTATTTTAACCAGCTTTAGACACATCATAGGTGCTCGGAGTATGCAATTTCTTTTCAGGGAACTTTAAGGACCAGGGGTCCGCAGGGAGAACCAATGGCTACAACATACCACTCTTTTTTTCTGGGAACAGTTGACTATCTCTGGTGGGTCACCAATTTTAAAGAGGTATCTACTTATGTACCAAAGGAGCAAGACTAAGATGTTTGTTCTACAGGTATTCTGTTGGATTGTCACCTTTGAGGGTTTTGGACACATTGCCGATTTACATCTTAAGGAAAACCGGTGGCCTTCCTTGCGAGGTAAGAACTCAGACTCCAGCTTTTGAAGGATTCTTATTTCTCTTGCTCTAAGCTGCTTGAGAAGGTGCATGAACAAAGTAGGTTGCCATTTTACCGGGGATCATCTCTAATCCTTGATACCTAATATCTGCTTAAATTGTCTGACTCTTGATGATCAAGGTATATCATCTATGATCATCTTTCTCATCCTATTAACATCATCATCCCTTCTTCGTTCCACATTACTACTTTTCTTGTTTTCTATGCCCATCTTATGCTCATCCCCTTCCTCTCCATTACTTACCCCCCTCCCCCCACTCTCTTGGTCTTGGTCTGAGTTTGAGAATAGAGATGTAACACTGGAGTAAATGGCAAGGCCTAGTAACTTCAGGACTAGAAAATCCATCATGACACCTAAAGATCTTACTATAGCATTCATTTCTTCAAACTATCTAGTGAAGTCAACTTATAAGCTGAAAAGTCTAAACTCCAAATCAGTTAGGTACCCTGCATGAATGTTCAAGGCTCGGAATAATGTTCAGATCTATGATTGTGTTTGGAGTGCTGCAATAGGTGTCATCCCCATGTTTATTTTCATTTCATTTTTTCTTTTTTTCCTTTTTGTGGGGAGAGGATATAAGAGGGGCTAAAAAACTCACCATGTACTATCTTCAGATGTAACAAGCATGGCAGCAAATACCATTACTATTTTCGTAGAGCTACATTAAAAGGAATCTGGATCAGGTTTCCAGTGCTGTGCCAAGCCAAGTTCCTAGCTTGGTGGGACACAAATACCCACCTCATCCCACCACCTCCAACACACAGACAAGCTGGGAAATAGGGAATGACAGGGAGTGGTGAGAAAGAGAAAGAGGGTCGGGTGAGAGGGAGGGATAGGGCAAGATGCAGACATGGGATAGAGACATAGGGGTATTCACTTTTTGGTTCAAGCTGAAAAATCAAACCAAATTTTTGGTTTGGTTCAGTTTTGCTAGGTTTCAAACTGTGTAACTGAACCAAACTGTTTGAACTGAAGTTAAATATTGAGATTGTATTTATAGAAAATTTGATATTTTTATTCTTGAAAGTTTCTTGATTCATAAGCGCTCTTTATGGTCCGAGTCGTGGTTGCACTGACTCACACGGAGAGCATATCAGTGTGGGCTAAATAATTCTCCTAGCCTTCCTTTCCCATGTTTTCAATGGGGGACTAAAAACAAGTCCCAGAATAAAATATCCATCCACCCTCCACCCGATGGTAGCTTTTTTAATCGCGTCAAAACTCATTTTACCTCTCTCTTATCCATCCGACATAGTGAGTGTAGGTTCATAGGAGAGTTGCAGAGATAAATGGCACATCACCTGTGGCAGAGATGGACGAGAAAAGCCCCTTCAACAGCCTGATGCTGAAGGAGTTTATGCTAGCATGGCCTCACCTATGCCACCTCCACCTACTACAACCCCAGCTGGCTGCCTCAATGTTGGATGCATACCGCTGGTGTCTACTTACTCCTTTGGCATCTTTGGGGGCTGTGATGGCACGTCAATGATCACCTTCACCTTAGACTTTGCCTAAAAATGGTCGAGGGGGCATTTGGCGCCACCATGGAGCAAGCACTTGTCAATGCACCCTTCATGGAATAGGTTCTTGCACCCTAGAAGTGTCTTCACCATCTGATTCACCTTGAAGCAACCCACACACACCATGCACTCATCCGCCAACTGTTTGTGTCATTTGTGGCACAAGTGGTAGACAAGACCAAACTCTATTTTTTCGGTTCAATGATCTACAATCCTCCCCATAGGGAATAGGTTTATATGTGTATTGAAATATAAACCCAATAACCCAAGTAAGAAGTAAGGGGCTTTGTACACCCAGTGCAGGAAGGTGAAGTCTAGAAGGATTGGGTTTGCGGATCTGCCCATACAGTTGGAACCTTGCAACTAGAATCATGCGTAACCCAAAAGAGGGTCAAGCTATTAGAGGTTTTACACTTAGCTATGGTAAAATGGATTGAATTGTGGAAAGCTTACATGTGAAAAAAAAAATAGTCTTCATTCAAGGCAAGCTATAAGGGATTCTTCTTTTGCTAGAAAAGGAACTGGGAAAGGGCTCATCATGGGCATAACGATAGCTATAAGGAAAGAATATCGGTCGACAACAGGCTTTGTAGCTCTAGATAATCCATACCATGCTCACCCTAACATAAAGGAAAGGACAACAAAAGAGGAGAGAATCCAAGGGTAAATTCATCCAATGGTATAAGTGCATAGGTTTAGCGGCATGCATGAAGTGGTTGGACTCTTTAAGTTAGGGCAGAAACTTCCCCAACATCGTCATTGAAGCAATCAACGAAGGCAGCCAAGAAAAGGCCTAAAAATTTGTGTTTTGTTCTCAAGCTTTCTTTCTTAGATGACTTTTTACTTTTTATGCTTAGAAGTCCAGTTCGAGCGATAGTTTTGAGGTTCCCTTCATTAGATTGTTCCCCCCAAGCTTCATCCCTTTTTCCAAGAAATCATGTAATATGTTATAACAATGTAATAAATAGATGGCTAGAGAGGGAAGAATTGATGGTAATTGAGCTTAGAATAGCCAGTGAGTGTTATGAACTTACGTGTATGGTAGTTGGATAGAAGGGGTCAGTTTCAGCCCAATAGTAAGGCCCGCTCGTTTGCAAGTTTACTCTTTCAGGCCTTCACTTTCTTTTCTTGAAGTCAAGTTTAATAGAGATTTTTTTTTTTTTTTTTGGGAAAGTGGACGGTAGCACAATTGTATTAATATAAGAAGAAAAAAAGCGGATATACAAGTATAACCACCATACCTTACAAAAGCCCCTTTACAAAAGACACCCACAAGGTGTATTAATTACCCCTCCCTTGAAAGAACAAAAAAAATGGGAGTCAACAACGTTCTTTTACAAATTGTTGCAGCCCACTGTCTCACTATACACCATGGTTTGCCGTATCGTACCAAATTAGGCGGACTAGTATGAGTCGACTTGTATCTAGACGAGTTTGAGTCGTTGGGACGGTTCGAGTCACCGAGTCGCATGCGACTCAAGCTGACTCGATATGACTCGTGTCAACTTGATGGGACTTGTGACGACTCGTGCGATACGTTGCAATCCGGCACGGGTCGTTGTGATCCGGCTCAAACCTACTCAATGTGACTTAATGTGACTTATATCTTATTAAGTAGACTTTTTTTCTAATTTGATAAGTAATTAGGCTTTTTTCTCTAATTGGTAAATAATTAGACTTTTTTCTCTAATTTAATAGGTGATTTACACTTCTATATTGATTAATAGGGTAGAGTTTTCCTAAATTTGACTTAAAGTTTTTGTCATTAATAAACCACTGGAGTTAAAAGTTTATCTATGTTATAATTATGCACAAAATTAAAGAATCTGAAAAAATAAAAAATAAGCATGGATTGGCCAGACTCATGCTAGTCAGTCTGAGTCGGCCCAAGTCGGATCGATATCGTATCGTATCTAGGAAGATACGATCCGATACAGATCAGCGATATGGTGAACCTTGCTACACCCTTTGTAACAAGTGCTTGAGCTTTTAATTCTCTTGTTCCTTTCACCCCAAATCACCCAATGGTCTGGTGGAGGATCACCCATCCAATCGAGTCATTATCTTTGGGATACAATGGCTACCCAGGAGAAAAAAGACACTCTATAACTACCCCCATATCCTATTGCATACCCACTCTATTCGGAAGCATATGTCATACCTCCCTAGTAAAGAGGCATCTATAAAGAGATGATTTATGGTCTAAACCTGATCAACATACAAGGTACACAAGTTCTCTAGTCCCTCCATAAACTGGGCTAAGCTTGTCCCAAGTCGACAACCTCATGTGGCTCAATCTCTAGATGAGCACTTTGAGTTCCAAATGCCATGACCACCTTGCTTATAGTCTCCACTCCCCTTCTAAAGAAAATGGCTTCAAATGGAATCAAGCTTTTTGAGGACCCTTTTGGGCACCTTAAAGATAGAGAAGAAGTAAATAGGTAGACTATCTGAAACCAAATTATAGTGCACCATCCAACCTCTATAGGAGAGGAGTCTACCTTTCCAACCTGCCAATCTATCTTCAAATTGTTGGACCACCCTTTGCCATTCTCCCCTCCCTACCTTCCTTAATGATAAAGTTAAGCCCAGGTATGTGATTGGAAACTCCCTAACTTGGCATCCTAATGTAAAGGCTGCCCTCTTAAGAGCCTCATCATCCACATTCACACCAATAAGGTAACGTTTTTTTGGAAATTCACCTAAAGACCCCAAACCTCATCCAACCATTCTAGGATAAGTCTGGTTATAAATAATGGTCCTCCCCCTCCGAGAAGAAGAGGATAGTATCGTCTACATATTGCAAGTAGGTGATCTACCTTGCTTGCACAGACACTCTAAAACTAAACACCAAAAAAACTGCCTCTACCTTCTCTCACATTTTGCTAAGGATGTGGGCATCAAAACAAATAAGAGAGGGGATAGAGGGTCTCCCTAGCAAAGACCTCTACCACTATAGAAGAATGGAGTAAGAACTCCCATTCACAAGGACAACAAATAAAGCTGAAGATATACAGGTCTTGATCCATCTAACCCAAGTGTCATCAAAGTCAACCTTCTGAAGGGCTTGAAACAAGCAGTCCCTATTGACTCTATCATAAGCCTTCTTAAAGTCCAACTTAAGCACCAAACCTTTTTGCTTATGGATTTTCATATCATGTATGGCCCTCACTTGTGGCTCCTAGAGGAGATCGTATTATTTGGTGTCTCATCCTCCATACCACCCTTCGGTCTATGTGGGGTGAAAGGAATAGGCAGATTTTCAAGAAAGAAGCCTTGGATCCAAATAAAATTGTCTCTTGTGTTTGCCATAGAGTCAGGGATTGGGTTTGGGTTTCTTGTTGTGAGCTCATCAGGACTTCTTCCTTTATGGATTTGTTTGAGTGATTGACTTCAAGGTTAAGAAACCCGGGATCGGGTCCCGGATCGGCCGGTCCAAAACCGATCGGATCGGCCGATTCCGATCCGAGTCAGTCCGATCCCGGCCGATCCTGGCTGAGTCAGGCTCGGCTGGTTCGGATAGCAGAAAAAAATAGAAAAAAATATGAAAAAATGTGTAAAAAATATAAAACACAAGTCTAATGCATAATGGTGTTGAAATACATTGATTTGAAGTACATAAGATGTTGTTGGACAAAAAAACCTTGAATAAACTTACATATATGATTATGAACTTACATTTATTCCAAACGTACATTATACTGAATGAACATATGGCTAACATACTCAGCCCATGACATATAGCTCTGGTAGTATTGTTCATACTGCATCACATACCGGCTATAGTCATCCGTATTGGTATAAATGACTGAAAATTGTGGATATTCTAGACAACCCCCTGAATAGTCGGATGTATCAGAATGTTGAGGAGGGTAAACTACATATCCAGTAGGCTGACTATATGATGATGCATCTGATAGTTGCTCCTGATATTCCTGAGGAGCTTTACCTTTGTCCTTCCTCCTTGATCTGCTGAATGTTTGAATGGAAGATTCTTCACGTCCTCCTCTGCTACCATGATGTTCATCTTGGGTAGCATGTGTGAATTCTTCTTCTCCAGTGAATTGAATTGGTGGAGCTGGGGCTGGGGCACTGGTAGCATCTCCGCCATCCTCAGAACTGTCGGAGCTCGTCTTTGATGTCGAGTCATTTGAGGTTTGATATTGGACCTCATCACTTGGTTCTGGCGTTTCATCATCTTCCTCGATAGTCTCCAGATCAGCAATTTGAATTCCAGTACCACTCTTCCTTTTGCTTGGTACTTGTTTTTTGCTCTTCTTCTGACGTTTTGGAGAAGGAGGTTGAAAATCAGTAAGTAATGGAACATTATCTAACTCACCTTCCGCCCATTCCCGATCATTTGGGTTGAATTCAGGCTCATTTGAGGTGCTTGCATCAACCCATGCATTTAGTGGATGTTGCTCCTCGAACAGCTCATCCAAGTCTATGGGTTCTTCTGCATGTGTCGTCTCTGTGGCTTGTTCGGAAATTCTCTCTTTCTCCTGCCTTTGAAGGTTCCTTATGAGCTCCAGATTCTTTAGCTTCAACCTCATGTTATAATGACAGAATACTAGCTTCTCTAGACGGCTCGACTTCAATCTGTTCCTTTGCTTGGTGTGAATCAAGCCAAAGGTGCTCCAGTTTCTCTCACAGCCTGATGAAGAGGTTGTTTGACTTAAGACCCGAATTGCAACATAGGCTAGATCTTCATACCCATATGTTTTTCCATGATCTAGCCACCAGTCAGCTGTAAATAGAAAATTGGCCATGCCAACAATGTGCAAGCTATAATTAAAATTTAAGTAGAACATCTAGTTAATAATTTTCAAACCTGGATTCAAAATTTTGGCAGCTCTTTGAGCAGTACTTGTCCCAAAGTGGTATAACATCATTCTGTAATCATGCATTTGCTTGCATGCCAATATTGCTCTGTCCTCATCTGCAAGCATACGCTTAATAACAGACTTAGCCCCCATCAACACTTCCGAACAACTATCATAGCTATCCTTCTTCCCATCAGTTCTAAACATGTACTGAGGGTTGAAAAAATAACCTAAATAAATAAGTCGAAGTTAGTTATTACTTAAGAAAAATGTGTATACAAATAATACATATAGAAAGTTAGTAGCTTACCAGCTGCATGAAGATCGTGATGTAAAGTGTGTTCCCAACGTCTGTCTATTATGTCCCACCACTTCACAAAGGTTGTTGGGTTGTTCAGTTGAATGAGCTCCTTAGCTCTGTCCATAGCTTCATATAAAAAACCCATATCCGATCTTCTTTCTCCATCACAAGATCGCAAGACACGGACAAGCGGTTCTACAACATTTAACACCGCTTGCACCCCCCTCCAGAAGGGTCTAGACTGAATTAGATCAGCCACTTTCTTACCTTTCTCTCTGACCTTAGTTGGTACATGCCGCAATATGTGATTCTCCCAATCTTCCGATGCCACCATCCTAATCAAGTTGTTCTTTTGTTGACTTAAACTATCTAGAGAGATATATTGAGATGCAAACCTGGTGGCTCCCGGACGAAGCAACTCTCTTCCATGAGTATGTGTGCGCATGATATCCAGAATGTTGTTGTGATTGTAGATGAATGTGGTGATAAATCGACCACTCTTGACCACTCCATCTACCATCGGATCAGAGCAAATGTCTTCCAACATCAAGTCAATACAATGAGCAGAACAGGGAACCCAGTATAAATGTTCTCTCTTCTGCATCAACATTTGTCCAGCTAATTTGAACGCCGCTGCATTGTCCGTAACGACTTGGACAATCCTTTTTTCGCCCACTTCTTCCACCATTTGATCCATTAATTCACACAGGTACTGGGCATTCTTTATTTTTCCAGATGCATCAATGGACTTCCAAAATACGGTTCCAGCTTTACAGTAAATTAAGAAGTTGATCATACTTCTTCTTGTTATCCCTGTAAAATTCCAAACGTGATAAGAAATCAGAAAGAGACCCATTCTGATTAAGAAAAAATGAAGATAAGATAAGAAACTGAATATAAGATTTATGTACATGTCCATCCATCGCACATTAAAGTGCATCCATACTCATCCCATATCCTTTCAAATGATTTAATGTATGTTCGGATGTCATCAACTTCCATATCCAAGTACTTGTTGTATATCTCATATGGAGAAGGTCCCTCAACCCCTTTGCCAACTTCTTGTATGGTCTCGATCATGGACTCATAATATGGCCCCTTGGCCGCATTAGCAGGGATACTGTTATAGAAAAACCACCTAGATGTAGCTCTCCCTATCTTCTCCTTACAAAGTTTTAAGTTCTTGAATGCAGCACTAATAGAAGGTTGTTTATCCCTCTTCTTGGTGAGCAAGGGATCTATTGGACCTACTCTAGGATCTCCAGCTCTAGTGAACTCCTGAGGCAGCTCCTCGCATACATTAGTGCTCATGCCGGCGCTAGTGCTCCCTTGTGCAGAAGGTGTGGAGCCACTTCCTTGTCCTCCATATCTTCCAGTGTGCCGAAATAAGTCCTCATCTGCAAAAGACCGCCGGCTTGCTTCCATTGCACGTCGCAATTCAGCTTTAAATGTAAAAGAAAAAAAATTAATCTACTATAACTATTTGTCTGAAAACGTTAAATGAAGAACATGAAAATAAGTTAAATAAGAAACTTACTTGTATCCCAATCATCAACATTTATAGGTTGATTACTTCCACCAAGCCGGACTCCAGCATCAGACCTTCGCGCTGGTTCAGTCAATTCCTCTCGAATTTCCTGTCTTCTTCTGGCAGTACTTGCTTTGCTTGATTCCTTCTCCTTCATGTAAGTTCGAAATTGGATCTTAACCTCTGAAGGAACTCGAGCACATGCTGCAACTTCACCTTTTATTCCAGCAAGATGTTGTTTGAATCGGTAGACCCCGCCAGAGACAACCCGGTTGCAATATTTGCATTGTACCTTTCTTTGGCCCATGTCCACCGGTGTGCAATGACCCCAAGCAGGATCAGCACTAGGAGGATTCCCAGATGACCGCTCAGCAGCACCTTGAGATGCCATTCCTTCACAGCACAAGAAGATGAGAGACTGCGGAGCTTGTAGTAGACTAGAAGTGACCTCGTAGGAGAGATGGAGAGAGAATTCTATGAGAGAGAGAGAGCAAGAATGTTAGGAGGCTCAAAGGGCAATTGTGGAGCCTTAGGAGAGCCTTGGGGGGGTTTAAATAGACCCCCAAGGCCCAAACTAGCCGTTGCTGGCCGTTTGGGAACGGCCAGCAACGGCTAGTTTGACCCCCAACGGCTAGTCAAACTAGCCGTTGGGGGCTGGGTCGGGCCGATCCGAGCCGACCCGGCCCGATCCGGTCCCGGATCGCCCGATCCGGCTCGGACCGGCCGATCCGAGTCCTGGACTCGGCCAGGTTACTCGGGATCGGCACGGTCGGCCCAAAACCTGTCCGACTCGGCCGATCCGTGCCGATCCGAGCCGAGTTTTTGAACCTTGATTGACTTGTACACCGTCTTGGTGTTATTTTGCTATTTCTTTTGTGGGCGTCATTATATACTCAGTTGTACACCTTTTATACATTTATGCAATTCAATAGTGCCATCCACTTTCAAAAAAATGTATACACTGGTAGGCTACCAAGAAGTTCTCTTGAACTTGTCTACCTTTGTGATATAAGATCAACCTATGCACTACTCTTACAAGCCTGAGCGCTAGAAGCTTGAAGATGATCTTATAGGCACCAGTCAACAAGCTAATGGGTTTGTAATCCCCTAACTTGTCAACTCATTGCTTCTTGGGGATGACCATGAGGAAGGTCTTATTGATAGTGCTTAAGCCCTTCCTTTATGGAACTCCTAAATAGCCTTACAAACACTATTTTTGACAATACCCCAATAATGCTAATAGAACATTATATGGAAGCCATTTGGACCAAAGGCTTTATCCCCACTGTTGACAGTTGTTTTTTATCCGACCGATTTGTTTCGGATTTTTGGTTTGCTTGTTTGATTTGTTTTGTTTTAGTTGGTCATTTAGTTTGGTAGACTGGGTTTATGGTTGTATGATGTTGACTCGCCCATGGAAAAGGGATTCATGCGGGTTCGGATGAACTTTCCATGTCAGTCAATAGGCTGACGGTGATTACATCATGTTGCAACAGGAAAACCCTTTGATTTCCTTTCCAAAGCTGGCTTTCTAGATGGCTCCTTGCAGTGTGAAAGTCTCGCTCGTTTCATTTTATTCGCTCACATATTATTCACGAGAGGATCGACTTCCTTCCCCTTTTCTCCTATAGTGTTTTTTTAACATTATTGATGAGCATTGTTCACATGCGTTGTTTACGAACGCTGTTCATGTGTACTATTCTTGGATACTATTCATAAACATTGTTCACGGGTACTATTTATGGACACTGTTCATGGGTACTATTCACAAGTACTATTCATGGACACTGTTTATGGGTACTATTCACAAGTACTATTCATGGACATTGTTCATAGGTAGGCCCCACTAAGTGTCAATGATTTAAATTGTGTCAAGGCGGCTATAGGCCGACGGGGTATTATTCCATCCAATTTCTCGCTGTCTTGTAGTCATATATGGAGGTAACAACAGGCTGACAAGCCTTCATCATCACTCGATGACATACCGCTTGCGCATTGGAGTGGTAGCGGGGCGACGAGGCTTCAACATCACTCGTCGACACATCACTTGCGCACCGGAGTGGCAATGAGGCGGCGAGGCTTCAACATCACTCGTCGACACATCACTTGCGCACCGGAGTGGCAATGAGGCGGCAAGGCTTCGACATCAGTCGTCGACACATCACTTGCGCACCGGAGTGGCAGTGAGGCGGCGATACTTCAATAATTGTAACTTGATCATAGGCACTGGACGACATGATCCTGGGTTACACCGCCACGACTTGGCGGCATGGCTGATGATCATAACCACGCCGCCATGACATAGTGGCGTGGTTAGGAATCATAGCCACGCCGCCAAGGCATGGCGGCATGGTTAAGGATCATGCTGCCCGGACCTGGCGGCATGGTCTTGTACCTTGGGAATGAGAGGCGAGGGATTTTCTTATAACTCCACCACTTCGAACTAACTTCCAACCACTTATCACCACCATACAAGGTAGGGGGTAGGGGCTATTTATAGAATTCTCGATCAATAAGGGGCCGCCAAGTGGCGGCTTACAATTGGTTCTTGGAGGTGGGCCATGCCTAGTTGGCGAAGCTCCATTGGTCCAAGTCCTCGGCCGTATGATTGGTCCATTTGGCAATGACGAGGCGATGATGTGGTGGCGATGACGAGGCGATGAAGATCCGCGTGGCGTCGCTTCATTGGACCATGCAGGCGTGGGTGGGGTCCACATGAATTCAAAAAAAATATTTTTTATAGGTTGCAGCCCCGAGGGTATGCCGCCATGAGTGGGCGGCGGAGCGAGGGGCAGCAACCCCTTTGCTGGGCACTGCCGCCCACAAGGGGCGGCAGACCCAAAGGAGTTGGGTCTGCCGCCCCTTGTGGGCAGCAGACCCAAAGGGTTCTGCCGCCCACGAGGGGCGGCAGACTTCCTTCGTGCATGCCTTGGGGCGGCATGGAAAATTTTGTTTTGGACCCTTTAATTTCTGATTTCGTTTTTGGGTCCATTTTTCTTTATCTTTGGGGGATTTTTGGATTTTGGGAATTGTCCTCCCCTTGATAAAATCTACTGTCCACAAAGTGCCCCCTACGAGTCATTTGCCAAAAGCAGGAGTAGATGGAAGTGGCTCGTGTGTTTGATGTTGTGTCCTCAAACTTGAACGTAATTACGGTGCTGCCATTCGAGAGTTCTATAAATATGACAGGAGGGGAGGACAGTCCATCATCGCTTTGTCTGAATCTTGCAAGGCTGCCATTTGCATCTTCCTTGGTGAGTAGTGGCGGAGCTTGAAGATATACCACCGAAGCTTGGCGGTGGAGTTTGAAATCCTGAGGTTATGTTGCTGGGGCTTGGCGATGGAAGCTTGATGTCATGCCGCCAAGTATCAAAGGCAGAGTTTAAAGTTGTGTTGCCCAGATTTGGAGGCGAAGCCTTGATGTCATGCCGTCAAGTGTCAGAGGCGAGCTTGATGTTTCGCTGCCAAGTCTTGGAGATGATCTTAATGATATGTCACCAAGGTTTAGAGGCGAAGGCTTGATGTCATGCTGCCAAGTCTTGGAGACGAGCTTGATGATATGTCGCCAAGGCTTGGAGGCGAAAGCTTGTTGTTGTGCCGCTAAGTCTTGGAGACGAGCTTGATGATATGTCGCCAAGACTTGGAGGCGGAGGCTTGATGTTGTGCCGCCAAGTCTTGGAGACGAGCTTGATGATATGTCGCCAAGGCTTGGAGGCGGAGGCTTGATGTTGTGCCGCCAAGTCTTGATGATAAGCTTGATGATATGTTGCCAAGGCTTGGGGGCGAGGGCTTGATGTTGTGCCACCAAGTCTTAATGATATGCCACCAAGGCTTGGAGGCGGAGGCTTGATGCTATGCTGCCAAGTCTTGGAGACAAGCTTGATGCGATATCGCCAAGGCTTGGAGGCGGGGGCTTGACGTCGTACCACCAAGTGCCGAGACGAGCTTGACGCTTTGCTGCCCGAACTTGGAGGCATAGATTGTGCCTTCAATTCTTAGCTAAGGCTTGACGCCATGTCGCCAAGGCTTGGAGGCAGAAGCTTGTGCATAGTAGATTTGGACTTTTGGAGTTTTAATCTGACAGTTTGTTTGTGGATGCAGGTTTCCTCTCTTCACCTTCTCTTTCTTGTCATCACGTCTCATTCACGGACCTTTAATTCTGATGAAGTGGGGCCCTCACGCGCACGTGGTAGGGGAAAATCTATCCGCCAACTTAGTGCAGGGAAAGTTGGGAGAGTTGATAGAAGTATTTCTCCTCCGAGTATTAAACAAAAGACACGATATAAAGTGCACTGGCTGAAGGTCTCTATGCCATCTTCTATGGCTCAACCAATCTCATCAGAGGAGATGGAACTTGGGTTACGCTTCTGTAGCCCGAAGTGGGTCGGAATCACCCCCGGAGAATGAGGGTCATCTTGAGAAGGAGTTCATAAAATATTCTTCTGAGCAGTATATTTATGTTCTTTCAAAGAAATATACTGGTCATTATCCAGTGGACCAATTTTTATTGTCTGAAATTGCTCATTTTGACGGTATCAGTTCTCAGCGACAGCCTGTTTCTGTTGTTCAGCGCCGAGATTTGGAGAAATCAATCTTAATAAATCGGGATAGTTTGAGAGGTTTTGTGGCATATACTATCCCTGCTTTTGATATTTTTGATTCTCGCCCGGATATTCTGCCACCGGTTGAAATGCAGATTCCTCTGGTAGATGATAAGTAGTATTCTTACGGAGCTTTAGTTCCTACAAAATGGGGAAGTGTTGGAGGATTGGAATTATTGTATCTGTAACAACCTGCCACCCTATAATCGAGGATCCGATTACTAAATGGATATCGAATCATTAAAATTTGGAGCCAAACCAGGATATCGGTAAGTCTGGAAAATAAATGATAAACTAAGCTAAATATCCACATCATATTGAATTGTAAAGGAAGTGCAAGAATTAAAAATTATTACAATTCAACTTGACTCAGCAAATAATTACATATTCCAACTGAAAAGAAGTAATTAAGCATACATGACTGAAAGAAAAATAACAACTACATCGGGACATATCCCGGAACGATGGTTGCTGGCGCGCAACTGGAGACAAAACCTTCCACGCTACGCCTGCCTGGAACCTTCACTTAAAAATCGCAGGGGGTGAGTCTCATCGAAATAGACTCAGTAGGGATCCTTTGATCCCCACCACCCACTCACGCACCCACAAGTGTAACAACACGAATATAGGCAATTTAAATAAAGCAGTAAACACAACTCCCAAATATTCTTAAATTTCGATATAAAACACATGCATTCATAAATATAACATGCACAAATCTGAAACCACTCCACCACGGAGTCCACAACCAGTGTCTCGGCTAAACATACAAGTCACACGGTCGAATGCGGAAAACACCGACCCGCTGAGACCAAACAGCAATCCCTCGGATAGCGCGCTAGCTACCTCGGCCTGACCGGCTCTAGGTGGTTCTGCTTCCCCCAGCACGAGTGACATGTCGAATGTACCACTCCCACACAGGTACTAGCTATACCCCGGGTACACCAGGTGACCCTCTCTCTAAGCGTCACCCCACCACTCCCACACCGGCGCCGTGTCACTCCCACACCGACACAGGGTGCCTAAGCGCTAACAATTGTCACTCTAGGTCCACGATCGCACAAAACATGTCACAATGCGATCCGATCACGTAGAAATCCTCGATTTCAAAGTATGGTTTTAAGCATGCATTTTAACCAAACTATCTAACAATGTAAATACGTGTTAATTACATTGATTAATGAAGTTCTGTCTTGAATCGCGTCGCCCGTGGCCGACGTCATTCAAGACTCCTAAACTGGTTCATGTAAAACGTAGCCTCAGAAGATGTCCTAAATCGCGTCGTGTAAGGTAGTCACCTTTTAAAAAACGTCGTTGTCCCTGGTCGCCATTCACAACAGAAACATAATCAGGGCTCGAGATGAACTAGGCTAAATCGCGTCTTAGGAGGCAGCCGCCATTTAGAATGGCGTCGCTGTCGCAAGACGCCATTTAGAGTTCGTAAACAGGTTCCCCCAGCCTTCCCGAGTACTAAAAGTGGAATTTCTTCTCCCAAATTGCATAAAAATGTACCAAAATAGGGAAGGAGGAGGGGAATCCAAATACCCGTTAAAACCTACCATTCCTCAATTTATAAAGTGACCATTTTCGCTCCAAAAATCTCCTAAACATGCTCCAAAGCGGGAAAAATATGATTTTATTCAAAACACAACGGAGATCGTCACCCTACCGGTTACTTGAACTCCTCCGAGCTTCAAGCCGCCGAACTGTCACGCCACAAGCCGCCGCCGGTGCCGCCGTAGACGCCGTTACTCCACTGTGACGTCGGCCGCCGTCCGGAGAGCAATACGCCGCAGAGGAAATGGTGGTGGTAGTGGTGGAAATTAGGGGGGGTTGATGGAGTGGAGGGAGAGGAAAGGAAGGAGAAGGGGAAGGGAGAGTGAAGGAATCGGAGAGAGGGAAGAGAGAGAGGAAGATGAGAGAAATGAGGAAAATGAGGGAGGGTTCGCGGGGTTAAACCGAAATTAGGTAAAACGCGTCGCCCAATACCGACGCTATTCAGACGACAAGAACGGGGCCGTACTCTCGCGGCCCGAAACTAGCCCACGTGGCACCCACATGGCATACTTTAAAACGCGTCCCCCCAACCGGACGCAGTTAGAACCGCGTCAAGCTTGGAACCTATGCCCCAGCCCCACAAGGGCCCAAACCAAGGGATCCGACACCGAAACTAACCCAATAACTAGATCCAAAACCTCAATCCTTACAGTATCATTCTCATAGTGGTTTCTTTCTGACGCCTTTAAGTGATGGCAACATCATGGACCCATTTGATTCCAGATGCTATTTGAGAGATATTATATTAGAGCGGAGACCAAGCTGGTACGGTCCTTTAGCCATAAAGTCTGCTCATACACCTTGTATCGGGGCGATTGAATGGTTGGAACGGATTTTGGAAAGACATGAAGTATTATTGTGTCGTATGAATATTTATGATGCTGTGAAGGCTGCTAGATATGCTTATCCCTGCTATTCTGGTTTAATTGAGGCTTTAATAGAACGATATAATTCACGTTGGAATACTTTCATGACTACCGAAGGGGAGACCACTATAGATCTTTGGTCTTTTCATAATATTTCTGACCTACCTATTGTGGGGTATCCTTATGAAGAAGTCAGCCTGTGTGACATGCGAAGGGATATGAGTGATGGGGAAGGCTCTTATCTGCTCCTATTCTGTTGTCGTTATTTGGCTAAAGTTTGGAGAGATTTGAGTCATTTGAAGTCCTCAGAGTCCGAAGCTTCGTATAAAGTTGCTTTGACTTCCTGGGTCAGATATTTTTATAAGGGCCCGTATTGTTATGATCGTCGATTCCCTTTATATGGGGATTCTCCATGTGATCATCGACAAATAGATCCCTCTAGCTTGCCGAGTTGTGAACCTTTCATAGCAGAAGGGCCTACTTATCCTGAGGAACTGGCCGATGTGGTTGACTTGGCGGCTTATCTCACATACTGGCTTGCCAGTTTTGCATTGCCCGTGAGTGATAATACAAAGTTGCGGTTACATGTGTTATGGCCCGCGTGTCAACTGGCTTGTGGTGTGCAGTTAGCCATTGCTCCTGCGGCTCTTGCTAATATTTTTTATACTTTTGAATCATGGAGTAGTAAGGAATTTCCAAGGGATAGTCGTCCGACCACTCCCACTCATTATATCAGTGCATGGGCTGGCCTTTTAATGCCCAGGCTTGTTTCTTTTCATAGTTCTGACAGGCAAGTCTGGCCTCTTATATTACAGTTTGCCAGTGAAGAATTGGAAGGTGATTATCTTGCTCAACTGAAATATGTCAGGGACACATTAGCTTTTCGTCCGAAGCATCGAACACGAGGGCTTTATTTTGATCATTCAACCTTCAAGCAGCGTCCTTCTAGCGAGGACACATTTTTCTCTCATCTTGAGTCTACTAGACAGGTGATTCATCCCATTTCAAGTATGGGGTATACTGTATCTAGTCTGTCGGATGGACTCCAAGGCTGGTTGGAAAGTATTCGGCCCAGTGTCTTAGTATTCAAAAAAGGCAAGGTGGCTTATTTGCAGCCTTACTATCCATATAGAGTTGCAAGAAATTTTGGCTTTGATCAGAAGATTCCACCGTATAATGTGGAATTTGCTCTTAATAAAAGAGTGTATGGTCTTGACAATGTTGCATATAAGACCATGATATGGTGGAATTATTTTCAGCGCATAGAGCTTGGGAAGACCTTATGTGTTCAAGAATTTGATCGAATAGGACTTCTGGATATTTAATATGCTAACTGGTGGCATGGACACAGTTATATCCTTCGTCATAATGTAGAAAGCCTTAGGCGATACGAGATTCGATATCTTACTTCTTCACATCGTCTGATGTTCAATATCCCCGATAATATATTGCAAAGGGACTTTCCGACTTTTCAGGAGGATATCAAAAGAGAGAGCAGAATTGGAGGCGGCCAAGGCTTCTGGGTCTATACGCGAGGCACGCCCCTTCACTGTGAAAGATACAGAACTAGCACCCTTGCAGCATTATAAATATCCTTCCTTCTCTCAAGAGGAAGTTAATGCAGCTCAGGCATATGCTCGGAAGAGGCGAGAGCAGCTGGAGTTAAAATCCAGGATTGTTACTTCCGAGATAGATAAATCTCTTATTTCTCGAGATATAGCACAATGGTCTGTGTATATAGGAGAAATAGAGAAGAGGGTTCAAGCCCGACTACACCCCAAAAAGCCATATTATTAGCTGGAGCATTTCAATACTGCTTGCAAATTTGGAGGGAAGACGGATCCGACCACCCCTCTCCCCACTGCAACCCCTATATCTGATCCGGCTGGGGACTGGTAGAGGTACTTGTGTGAACAACTAAAGATTCTCCGCTGTCCAGATGAAGCTTATGTTGTTGTTTGTGCTACTCTTTATGGAGAGGTGACTGATATTGTATTGGGAGCCGGGGTAAAGTTGGACTATTATCATCTTACTTTGATTCCTCAGCCTGTGGTTCCCCTTCCATATGAGAGTAAGTATCAGCTTCCTTCCTCCCTTTTAAGAGTTTCATGGTACTGTTTTTGCTTATTGGCTTCTATGTTTTATTTGTTTAGGGCCAATTTAACAGTATAAGTGGCCTACTACTTCTCGGCGTGTTACTTTGGATGCTACTGGTAATGTGCATCCATCTCCTGCGGCTCGCCCTCCTAAGGCATCATTGTCGGCTTCAGTCGAGGCAAGACCTTCCGAGGAACAGAATTTCCAATCTTCCAAGGAGCCAAGTAAGTCATTGAATCTCCTGAAATCGAAATTTTTTTTCGGGGCTCGGTCCTTGAAGAAGAGGGTCAAGAATGTTGCTTCGCACATTGTACAAGGTGCTCAGAAAATGCTATTTGGTCTATTTAAGGAGCATGAAGGACCATCTTCAGCATGCGGTTCCACCGGGCAGTTAACTTCCTCTTCTTTGCCTAGTTCTTCAGGGGGATTGGCCCATGAACTTGAAGAACATATGAGTAAGATTTTGTTGATCGTATGGTTTTGACTCATTGTCTTTGCATATTTCATCGTCATCCCTTTTGTTTATGAATTTTGCAGATCTTCATACGACTGATTCCTCGCATGTTAGGAGTGAGCCGAGATTATCGAGAAACAATGGATGCAAGGAAGGGGAAATTGTTGTGGAGGATACTACTTCCCTTCGAATGGGGGGTATGCTGGATGCTGTGGCAGAGGATGATTGTTATATAGATAACACAGAATATCAAATTCCGGGTTTGTGGGCAGATACACCCGCTATTTTGCATGCGCCTCCTCCTATGTCTAGACTATTAGCTCCTTTATGTGATACTGAGGGTACCTTAGCCGGAATAGCAAGAGCCCTTTTCTTTAGCCCGGTAGCCTCTGGTGATACTATGGGATCTCCATACGTTACCGCAAGCCCTTATATTGATGTGTTGGATCTACCGCATATTATCGGAGGACAGGATATTGTTATGGCGGAGACTTCCTATACCGCATATGATCCTGATAATCCTGTTATTGATTATCCCGTCACTTATGAACCAGCTGAGCATATAGAAATATCAGGTGAAGAAGAGGCTGATGTCGATCATCCTTCCACAAAAGCTTCTCAAAATGTGAATGAGCCTGTGGAGCTTGAAGTTTTATCAAGGCCGAGTACTCTTGCCCTTACTATTCCATTAAGTATAACGTGGCCCGACGAATTGCCCTGCTTTCGTCGCCCTTTTAGCAGCACTTGTATGAGCTTGATTGAAGAGATGCAGGCTTTACCTAGACGTCGGCCCTTACCAGAATTGGATACCTGCATTAAGGAATTGCAGTCATTGACTAATCTTTATCATGGATTTGGGTATCCTCGAGACCCATGGATGGAGGGCAGTGCAATCCACTAGGGATACATTGGTTCGGTTGCATGAGGAAGAAAATGAAAAATGGCACCAATCTGAGACTCATCAAGCACAGGAACGGGCCCAAATATTCCGTCAAATTGAAGAAGATGAAGCTCTCTTGTCAGAGATAAATACTGAGAAGACCATGTGCGACGAAGCTGTAAAATTTGCTTCTGACAGTCGTGAAGCAGTGGCGGAACACCTGACCAATCTTAGGCTAGCACTGTCCAGTTATCGTCAGCAAATCGATGAGATCTCTGCCAAGATGCAAAGAGTTACTGAGGAACTGACCGAAGGCGAATGTCTAAACGAGACTTGGGTTGAAGATTATGAGGCGCTGAAGACCGAACGAGAAGCACTGTGTTTCGAAGCCCGTTGTCTTCGTTCGGAGGTCAAAGGACTTAGAAAAAGTATTTCCCAGTCATAAATAATAGGGTAGTCCAATCTGCATAATAGATGTATAGACTATGCTCTGGCTTTCTTGTTGTAATGAGTCTCTTTTTTAATTTGTCCCAAAAATCTGTCTAGAAGTCTGTCGTCCATTAGTGTGTTGTTTGTCTACTATGTCTGATGTACCATAATGTCAAATTCTTCTAGTCTTCTTTCTTTCCCTTTATCACAGCGCCCCGCTTTCGGGTTTTTGCTAGGGTAACTTCCCCTTCCTTTTTGCATGTGCATCCTTTTGGGTTTTCACATAGCGGGGTTTCCCAATTTTGCCCGAAGCACGCTTTCGGGTTTTTTGCTTCGGTCAGATGTTTGACCTTTTTGCCCCCAGCCTTTTGGCCGGGTCTATTAGGGCAATTCGATTTTAAGCCCCCCTTTTTTTTTATTAAGAGAGAGAGAGAGAGAGAGAGAGAGAGACGAAGCGAGATTTGGAGTAAAAAAGGTTTGAGAGTATAAGTATAGGATAAATTGAGGTCCTTTGGGGATTACGAATTTAGGTTTGGAACGACGCTTAGGGATTTTGAGGCTGTGGATGTGGGCCGCATGAAGCAAATTTGGGTCTTTATAAGGCTATATTTTTAGGTTGAGTGGTGGACTTGGGCAGTGGATTGAGGGCTCCACAAGGCCATGATTTGGGTAGTGGATTAAGGGCTCCATAAGGCCATGATTTGAGTGGTGGATTGAGGGCTCCATAAGGCCATGATTTAGGTGGTGGATTGAGGGCTCCATAAGGCCATGATTTAGGTGGTGGATTGAGGGCTCCATAAGGCCATGATTTGAGTAGTGGATTAAGGGCTCCACGAGGCCATGATTTAGGTGGTGGATTGAGGGATCCACAAGGCCATGATTTAGGTGGTGGATTGAGGGCTCCACAAGGCCATGATTTGGGTAGTGGATTGAGGGCTCCATGAGGCCATGATTTAGGTGGTGGATTGAGGGCTCCACAAGGCCATGATTTAGGTGGTGGATTGAGGACTCTACAAGGCCATGATTTGAACATCTCTGATCGATGCATTAAGAAGATGCAATCAATCCCAAGGGTTCAACAACTTGACTTTTTGGCTTACAGGAAATGTCGAGGGCCCAAATATTTTGCCATTCATATATACAAGAAGGGGGGAATTACAGGGCCAAGACTGCCACTTATATATATCACCATGTTTTGATGCAGGCACGAGATTATCATCTTTCTTGTTGTTCATATAGTTCTTCTTCAGAGGGGGTTTCTTGAGGGGCATAAAAAAGCTTCATATGTCTCCCATTAAGGGGAGGGAATGCCGCCTTACCCTCATGGTCCACCACAGTATATGCACCACCTTCATATACCTTATGAACCGCATAACGTCTGAGCCAGTTTGGGGTAAATTTGCTTTTTGCTTTGGAAGCCATAGCGTCCTTTTGTTTGACCATGACTAGGTCACCCTTCTTGAATGTCCTTTCTTTGACTAATTTGTCATATGCGCGAGCCATACGCACTTGATAAAGACAGAGGCTTTGGTAGGCGTGTAAACGATCACCCTCCAAATTGGCCAATTCTTCTAATCGTCTTTGTATGAACGGATCGTATTGAGATGCGAGTTCATAGTGTGCTGCCACTCGGTAAGACGAGAGCTCAATTTCAATTGGGATGACTGCTTCTGCCCCATATACTAAAGAGAAAGGGGAGCATCATGTGGGAGTTTTATATACCACACGATACGCCCAGAGTGCTTCATGCATTTTTTCATCCCATTTTCTTTTGTTTCCTTCGACCATCTTGACGAGGAGTTTGCATAATGTGTTATTGAAGGCCTCTGCTAGGCCATTGGCTTAGGGATAATATATAGTGGAAGCCCTCCAATCAATATGAAATTTCTCAGCCAACTTGTATATGGTTTTATTTTTGAATGGCGTGCCATTATCAGAGATAATTTGGTGCGGCACCCCAAAACGGTAGATAATATTTTGCCTGACAAAGCGGGCAATCACTTCTGCAGTAACTTCTTTCAAAGGCTGAGCTTATGCCCACCTAGAAAAATAATATGTCGCTGCTAGTATGTATTTACAACCCCTGGAGGATGGCAACAGCAGTCCCACAATATCCATGCCCCATCTAGCAAAGGGCCAGGTTGCTGCACTGGGATGTAAAGGATTCGGGGCTTTTCTTAGTATAGGGTCAAAAGCTTGGCATTGAAGACATGATTTTGCATAATTTTGACAATCCCTCAACATGGTTGGCCAATAATAGCCCATACTTAATGCGGGTGCTCATTCTAGGCTCGGACTGGTGAGCTCCGCAAAGACCGTCGTGCACTTGTTTCATCACTCTACGTGCTTCTTTTGGTGATAAACACCTGAAATAGACCATTTTGTCCTTTTCCGTGGAAATTCGATACAAGATATTATTTACCAATCTATAAGAAGCGCGCCTCGCCATAAGTTGGATGCGCTCAGCTTTGTTGTTTGGCATCTGTCCTGTCTTAAGCATATTTAGGAGAGGCCAACACCAATCTTCTTCAATTTGATCATTGGCATAATCAGCAGTATTGATCTCATATATAGTCAGACCATTTTCTGAGTCTAAGGTTCTTGCCAATAACCTTTTGTCGATAACTGGAATGTTTACTTGCTTGATGGAGGCAAGGCTAGAGCTGCGGCCAGCTTTGCCAAGGCATCAGCCTGTGAATTTTCACCCCGGACTATGTGATTTATTTCACCGTGAGAAAACATACCCATTGGGCAGATGGCCGCATTATAATAGGGTACCAACTCGGCTTTCCGTATTTCATAGATCCCTTTGATTTGATATATCACCAGTAGGGACCCCAAAAATTTGCAAGTGTTGGATGCCCATATCAAGAGCCATTACGAGACCGACAAGAAGGGCCTCATACTCAGCTTGATTGTTTGTGAGTGGCTCTGTTAGAGCGCAAGATAAAGGTAATACTCCCTTTTCTGGTGTTATTAAGACAATACCAATGCCGGCTTTTGGTGTAGGTATGCCATTTGCATTTTTTGTTATTCAGGAGGCACCATCGAAATATAGTCTCCATTGTTTGGCCTCGATTTGATCAATCTCCTGGACGGGTAGCACTTCGTCATCTGGAAGTTCCGTGTTTAAGGGAGAGTATTCTGGAATGGGGTGTGCTGCTAGAAAATCAGCTATAACTTGGCCCTTCACAGCCCTTTGAGGAATATATGTAATATCAAATTCCATCAATAAGAGTGCGCATTTGCCCAGCCTTCCAGATAACAGTGGCTGATGCAGGAGATATTTCAGAGGGTCTGCTCGTGAAATAAGTTGGACCTGATGAGATAATAGATAGTGATGAAGCTTTTTGGCCGTGAATACTAATGCCAGGCATATCTTTTCCATCGGGGCATATTGGTGTTCTGGGCCAACTAGGATTCGGCTAAGATAATATAGCAGTTGTTCTTTTCCTTCATCATTTACTTGAGCAAGCATTGCCCCCAGCATGGATGGCAGTACCGGTACCGGTACCGGTACCGGCCGGTACGACCGGTACGGGCTTAAAAGGGCCCAAAAAAATCAGAAAAATTCAGAAAAAATTCAGAAAAAATGTAAACAATTAATTAGCTATGTGTTGGGTGTGATAAAAATGGGTTAAGACAAAGAAGTACACATAACGCATACAAAATGACTATTTTCATAGAGATTAAACATGAAAAATATTATGTTAATGTACTAAATATTTACAACAATGCAAAATATGAACGAAATCAAACGATCCTTACCTATGAAAAACATAAGTGAGTCCCTTAATATGGATAATAACCCGTAGATCCTTCTGATTCATCATCTGGTTGCTGTTGTTGGTATCCATAATAAGGTTGCATATGTTCCCTATATTCACCATAACTAAACAATGATGCAGCCAAGTCGTGCATCCCTCTTTGAATCCCTCTTGGAGTATATGGTTGTTGACTTGATGAAATGCCAGAATCATGGTGCAAAGAAGTAGCATGAGGATAAGAAGAAGACCCTGACCCATAACTGCTACTGGGTGGAATCGGTTGATGGAATTGAAAGCCTTCATACTCTACTTGATCTCCCCAGCTATACATGCCTGCTTCTTGTTGGCCACCTCCATAACCTGACTGCTGTCCATGCTGGCTTTGTGAATCATAATCTCCTTGACTTTCATGTTGTCCTCTTCCTGTGTCAACATATAAGGAGAAAGAAGGTGCATACACTCCGCCCCCGGTAGTAGCACCTGCAGCTGCACCAGCATCATCACTAGGAGACTCTGCCCCATCATCGTCGTCATCTTGATCATAATCAACAATTAACTTTCTTTTAACAGTACTTGATTTTTTCTTTTGTGATGCCTGTTTTTGTTGGCTTTCTTTTTTTTCTAGATCCTTTTGCAAGTTCAATCGATTCAATACTCTTTTTCCTCGTGGTGTATGCCTCACATAAATTTGCTTCAACTCATCAATGGCAGGATCGTCTCTGGCAGCCAGATTAGTCCTCTCCAATGTAGATGTACTCCTTTTCAAGAATGATGGTGGCCCAACCATTCTAGGAGTGACTGGCCTACTATCTGATTCTTAGTGTCTAGCAGGCTCAAGCTCAGTATCAGGTGCAAATAAAGGCACATGCTCAGTCTGACTCTGATACTCGTGAAGGAGGAGGTGAATTTTCTTTTTGCCTTTTCGAGCTTCTTAATTCTGGATCTCTAGCAACAGCTCCATCTAGTATGCCTTCTGCCCATTCTGTATCATCAGGATCAAAAACTGGCTCATCGACAGTTGCTCGTGTCTCAACCTAAGTCTGCAAGGGATTATCATCATCAAATAACTCTTCCACATCAATTTGGCCAACCATATCTTCTGCGTGCCCTGCAGCTCGTTTCTCCCTCAATTGTTGTCTCAACCGGATGTTTTTGATCCTCAATCTCATATTGTAATGGCAGTACACCAATTTGTCCAATCGTTCAGCCTTTAACCGGTTACGAATTTTTGAGTGTATAAGGCTGAACGTGCTCCAGTTTCTTTCACATTGGCTTGCCGACGTCGTCTGACTCAAAACCCTCACTGCAACGGAAGCCAATGGATTATAGCACCTATCTCTGTTGTACACCATTATCCACCACTCAGCTGTGCCATCATTAAAAGAAACCAAAAAAAAAATTAATCAATGTATGTTCTCGTTTCTTATGCACATTTGACAACAATGCAATGACTAAGTATACCTGGGCTCACTTTCTCTACAGCAATTTGCACAGAGTCTTCATTATATGTCTCCAGCCTTAGCCTATAAGCCTCCATCTACAAAGATGGAATTAACAATTAATAGAATTCATAGGCTCTTCAAATTACAAGTAATTAGATAAATCTTAAAGTCAGATCTTCACTAAGTATACCTGTCTCTCTGCCTCAATCCTATCTTCTATTGTCCTCGACAAACGTGCAATCACATTTAATGTGCCTTGAATCACCTCTCCATCAATATGCACTTGACGACTGTACATTACTCGAGGATTTAAATAATAACCTGCATTTAGGTGAAAAATTACTAATGTCAATTTAATAAATAATCTCCCATGTAATAGTATAAGACTTCACTTACCAGCTGCATGCAAGTCGTGGTGTAATGTGCTTTCCCATCTGATATCAATAAGGTCCCACCACTTCATATAAGTGTTGGGAAATGCGTTCTTGATGTGGACCTTAGCAATGTCAATTACCTCGTACAAATATCCCATGTAATTCTTATCATCCCCATCCACCAATTTTAACACCTGTACGAGAGGTTCCACCAACTTCAGATAAGTCTCCATATTACTCCAAAAATTTTTATTCTCTATGAGCCGGTTTGTTTGCGGGATAAGGGTCGAACAGGACGCGTTATTCCACTTATTCGGTTTGGGAGCGCGGACGCATTATTCTTCGTTATTCTGGGTGCGGACGCGCTATTCCTTGAATAAGTGGAATAACTCGTTTCATATAAAAGGCAAGAACTAGTTATTCCGTGAACTACTTATTCCACTCAAAGTAAATTCTTCGTATTCTAATAATAAGAGATCCGGGAACAAGAAATCTGAAATACCTAATCCTCAAAACAAACCAGCCCTATGATTTTTCTCACTTCCAAATGTTCAGATTTAGATTCATTGGAAGTGGTCCGCATATACTCCAAGAACTCCTTATTAAACATAAAACCCCTGATCTCATTCTTGAATTTGTGCAAAGATTCTAAAGAAATAAAATTAGATGCAAATCGTGTAGGTCCTGCACGGATGAGATCTCGACCTCCAGATGCTTTTTCTCTGAACATATTCAAGATCCTGGGATGACCATAAATAAATTGGTTAATTCTTTGGGCTCTCTTTACAGTCTTGCTGATAGTTGGATCCTTACCAATGTCTTCAAGCATCAAGTCCAGACTATGCGCTGCACATGGGACCCAATAAAGGTGTTTGCGCTTGTCCATTAACTTCTTCCCTGCAGCTTTATAACTTGGTTCATTATCGATGACCACCTGGACAACATTTTCCTCTCCAATTTCCTGCACCATCTGATCCATCAAACCAAATAAATATTTTGCATTCTTTGAATAGTTTGATGCATCAACAGATTTCATAAAAACTGTCCTTTCTGTGCAATAAACAAGAAAATTAATCATGGACTTCTTCGTGGTACCAGTCCAGCCATCGCACATAATTGTGCATCCTCTCTCCTTCCATACTGCCTTAAAACTTTCAACCCACTGTTGAAGTTCCTCGTATTCTCCATCAAGCCCCCGTCCATATATGTCTCGACGTGTGGGGGCTTTGAACCCACGACCATGATCTGCTATCGCATCAATCATAGGCTGAAAATAAGGAGACTGAGCAGCATGTGAGGGAACACCTGCATGCAAAAACCATTTGCATATGCTTTTAAAAGTATGTCCTGCCGCTTCAGCTAACTTTTTTACTCCTCTCATTGCTTGCTTGATTTTTGGCTGAGTAGAAGTCTGTCTTCTAAAAAGATAACTGTCCATAGGACCCACTTGGCCTGTAGGTTGACTTGTGCCTCTTATTGATGGTCCATCACCTCTCCTTCGGACTTCATCTTCTTGTTGATGCCACAAACTCTCTCTTCTAGCTGCAGCCATGTCAGGATCATCATCATCATTATCATCACTAGAATCTATATTTTGTTCAGCCCTTTGCCTCTCACGTATAGAAATGTCACTGGCCGCAGTATACATCCCTTTGCCTTTTGTATTATGTCTACCTGAAATTTCTCCTTGGAGTTCAACCTCATCTTCATTCTTTTGTTCTTTTTGTGCTTTTCGGCCACGCAACAATTCACGCATCTCGTTGGCAACTTGTCGGGGACAGACAGTACACCTTGTCACTTGTCCTGTCTTCCCTGCTAAATGTTCTTTCCCTCGGGTGATTCCACCACCCATCTCTTTGCCACAATATTTGCATTTCACTCTCCTCTTTGCAGTATTAATTAAGGTGATATGGGCCCACCCTGGGTCTTGCTCTTGCTGTTCAGCCATGTTCCTACAACACATAAAAAAAAAAATAGAAACAAATATAAGAACATTTGGCATTATGCTCCTAGTTTAAAACATGTAAAATTAGATGTTAATTAGGCTCCAATTGATGTTTAATTTAACAATTAGACAAAAGCCCCAATTTTTAACCGCTAATTAGGGCCAAAATTGGGGATTTCCCCTAATTCACCGTCGATCAACGTAATTGACAGCACACTCCTAATTTAAAACATGTCATGAAGTTTAATTAGGCTCCAATTGATGTTTAATTTAAGTAATTAGACAAAAGTCCCAATTTTTAACTGCTAATTATGGCCAAAATTGGGGATTTCCCCTAATTAACCGTCGATCAACGTAATTAACAGCACACTCCTAGTTTAAAACATGTCATGAAGCTTAATTAGGCTCCAATTGATGTTTAATTTAAGTAATTAGACAAAAGTCCCAATTTTTAATTAGGGCCAAAATTGGGGATTTCTCCTAATTAACCGTCGATCAACGTAATTAACAGCACACTCCTAGTTTAAAACATGTCATGAAGTTTAATTAGGCTCTAATTGATGTTTAATTTAAGTAATTAGACAAAAGCCCCAATTTTTAACTGCTAATTAGGGCCAAAATTGGGGGTTGTCTATTTTATCAAGAAAATGAACGTAAATCATCTAAGAAATATGTAACAAACTAAAAAATAATCACTATATTAAAATATAAATCATACCTTCTTTTTTTCTTCCACCCAAAACAGTGAAAATGTCTCCGGAAAAGGATGAAAACGTCTCCGGCGGCGGTGGCGGGCGGCGGCGGCAGCGGCGGGTGGCGGCGGCGGTTCTTTCCCCTCCTCCTCCTCCTTTCCCTCCTTCCCTTCCCCTCCCACTGCAAAAAACCCGAATCCCCTCTCACAGATCTGTTTCTGTGAGAGGGGACAGTGAAACACCCCTTTAAGGGGTGTTTCACGGGCGTACCGGCCTGGTACCGGCCCGGTACAGTCATTTTTTTTATTATTATTATTTTTTTTACGGTACCGGCCCGAAATGGGGGTACCGGCAAGGTTAAGAAACCCGGGATCGGGTCCCGGATCGGCCAGTCCAAAACCGATCGGATCGGCCGATTCCGATCCGAGTCAGTCCGATCCCGGCCGATCCTGGCTAAGTCAGGCTCGGCTGGTTCGGATAGCAGAAAAAAATAGAAAAAAATATGAAAAAATGTGTAAAAAATATAAAACACAAGTCTAATGCATAATGGTGTTGAAATACATTGATTTGAAGTACATAAGATGTTGTTGGACAAAAAAACCTTGAATAAACTTACATATATGATTATGAACTTACATTTATTCCAAACGTACATTATACTGAATGAACATATGGCTAACATACTCAGCCCATGACATATAGCTCTGGTAGTATTGTTCATACTGCATCACATACCGGCTATAGTCATCCGTATTGGTATAAATGACTGAAAATTGTGGATATTCTAGACAACCCCCTGAATAGTCGGATGTATCAGAATGTTGAGGAGGGTAAACTACATATCCAGTAGGCTGACTATATGATGATGCATCTGATAGTTGCTCCTGATATTCCTGAGGAGCTTTACCTTTGTCCTTCCTCCTTGATCTGCTGAATGTTTGAATGGAAGATTCTTCACGTCCTCCTCTGCTACCATGATGTTCATCTTGGGTAGCATGTGTGAATTCTTCTTCTCCAGTGAATTGAATTGGTGGAGCTGGGGCTGGGGCACTGGTAGCATCTCCGCCATCCTCAGAACTGTCGGAGCTCGTCTTTGATGTCGAGTCATTTGAGGTTTGATATTGGACCTCATCACTTGGTTCTGGCGTTTCATCATCTTCCTCGATAGTCTCCAGATCAGCAATTTGAATTCCAGTACCACTCTTCCTTTTGCTTGGTACTTGTTTTTTGCTCTTCTTCTGACGTTTTGGAGAAGGAGGTTGAAAATCAGTAAGTAATGGAACATTATCTAACTCACCTTCCGCCCATTCCCGATCATTTGGGTTGAATTCAGGCTCATTTGAGGTGCTTGCATCAACCCATGCATTTAGTGGATGTTGCTCCTCGAACAGCTCATCCAAGTCTATGGGTTCTTCTGCATGTGTCGTCTCTGTGGCTTGTCCGGAAATTCTCTCTTTCTCCTGCCTTTGAAGGTTCCTTATGAGCTCCAGATTCTTTAGCTTCAACCTCATGTTATAATGACAGAATACTAGCTTCTCTAGACGGCTCGACTTCAATCTGTTCCTTTGCTTGGTGTGAATCAAGCCAAAGGTGCTCCAGTTTCTCTCACAGCCTGATGAAGAGGTTGTTTGACTTAAGACCCGAATTGCAACATAGGCTAGATCTTCATACCCATATGTTTTTCCATGATCTAGCCACCAGTCAGCTGTAAATAGAAAATTGGCCATGTCAACAATGTGCAAGCTATAATTAAAATTTAAGTAGAACATCTAGTTAATAATTTTCAAACCTGGATTCAAAATTTTGGCAGCTCTTTGAGCAGTACTTGTCCCAAAGTGGTATAACATCATTCTGTAATCATGCATTTGCTTGCATGCCAATATTGCTCTGTCCTCATCTGCAAGCATACGCTTAATAACAGACTTAGCCCCCATCAACACTTCCGAACAACTATCATAGCTATCCTTCTTCCCATCAGTTCTAAACATGTACTGAGGGTTGAAAAAATAACCTAAATAAATAAGTCGAAGTTAGTTATTACTTAAGAAAAATGTGTATACAAATAATACATATAGAAAGTTAGTAGCTTACCAGCTGCATGAAGATCGTGATGTAAAGTGTGTTCCCAACGTCTGTCTATTATGTCCCACCACTTCACAAAGGTTGTTGGGTTGTTCAGTTGAATGAGCTCCTTAGCTCTGTCCATAGCTTCATATAAAAAACCCATATCCGATCTTCTTTCTCCATCACAAGATCGCAAGACACGGACAAGCGGTTCTACAACATTTAACACCGCTTGCACCCCCCTCCAGAAGGGTCTAGACTGAATTAGATCAGCCACTTTCTTACCTTTCTCTCTGACCTTAGTTGGTACATGCCGCAATATGTGATTCTCCCAATCTTCCGATGCCACCATCCTAATCAAGTTGTTCTTTTGTTGACTTAAACTATCTAGAGAGATATATTGAGATGCAAACCTGGTGGCTCCCGGACGAAGCAACTCTCTTCCATGAGTATGTGTGCGCATGATATCCAGAATGTTGTTGTGATTGTAGATGAATGTGGTGATAAATCGACCACTCTTGACCACTCCATCTACCATCGGATCAGAGCAAATGTCTTCCAACATCAAGTCAATACAATGAGCAGAACAGGGAACCCAGTATAAATGTTCTCTCTTCTGCATCAACATTTGTCCAGCTAATTTGAACGCCGCTGCATTGTCCGTAACGACTTGGACAATCCTTTTTTCGCCCACTTCTTCCACCATTTGATCCATTAATTCACACAGGTACTGGGCATTCTTTATTTTTCCAGATGCATCAATGGACTTCCAAAATACGGTTCCAGCTTTACAGTAAATTAAGAAGTTGATCATACTTCTTCTTGTTATCCCTGTAAAATTCCAAACGTGATAAGAAATCAGAAAGAGACCCATTCTGATTAAGAAAAAATGAAGATAAGATAAGAAACTGAATATAAGATTTATGTACCTGTCCATCCATCGCACATTAAAGTGCATCCATACTCATCCCAGATCCTTTCAAATGATTTAATGTATGTTCGGATGTCATCAACTTCCATATCCAAGTACTTGTTGTATATCTCATATGGAGAAGGTCCCTCAACCCCTTTGCCAACTTCTTGTATGGTCTCGATCATGGACTCATAATATGGCCTCTTGGCCGCATTAGCAGGGATACTGTTATAGAAAAACCACCTAGATGTAGCTCTCCCTATCTTCTCCTTACAAAGTTTTAAGTTCTTGAATGCAGCACTAATAGAAGGTTGTTTATCCCTCTTCTTGGTGAGCAAGGGATCTATTGGACCTACTCTAGGATCTCCAGCTCTAGTGAACTCCTGAGGCAGCTCCTCGCATACATTAGTGCTCATGCCGGCGCTAGTGCTCCCTTGTGCAGAAGGTGTGGAGCCACTTCCTTGTCCTCCATATCTTCCAGTGTGCCGAAATAAGTCCTCATCTGCAAAGGACCGCCGGCTTGCTTCCATTGCACGTCGCAATTCAGCTTTAAATGTAAAAGAAAAAAAATTAATCTACTATAACTATTTGTCTGAAAACGTTAAATGAAGAACATGAAAATAAGTTAAATAAGAAACTTACTTGTATCCCAATCATCAACATTTATAGGTTGATTACTTCCACCAAGCCGGACTCCAGCATCAGACCTTCGCGCTGGTTCAGTCAATTCCTCTCGAATTTCCTGTCTTCTTCTGGCAGTACTTGCTTTGCTTGATTCCTTCTCCTTCATGTAAGTTCGAAATTGGATCCTAACCTCTGAAGGAACTCGAGCACATGCTGCAACTTCACCTTTTATTCCAGCAAGATGTTGTTTGAATCGGTAGACCCCGCCAGAGACAACCCGGTTGCAATATTTGCATTGTACCTTTCTTTGGCCCATGTCCACCGGTGTGCAATGACCCCAAGCAGGATCAGCACTAGGAGGATTCCCAGATGACCGCTCAGCAGCACCTTGAGATGCCATTCCTTCACAGCACAAGAAGATGAGAGACTGCGGAGCTTGTAGTAGACTAGAAGTGACCTCGTGGGAGAGATGGAGAGAGAATTCTATGAGAGAGAGAGAGCAAGAATGTTAGGAGGCTCAAAGGGCAATTGTGGAGCCTTAGGAGGGCCTTGGGGGGGTTTAAATAGACCCCCAAGGCCCAAACTAGCCGTTGCTGGCCGTTTGGGAACGGCCAGCAACGGCTAGTTTGACCCCCAACGGCTAGTCAAACTAGCCGTTGGGGGCCGGGTCGGGCCGATCCGAGCCGACCCGGCCCGATCCGGTCCCGGATCGCCCGATCCGGCTCGGACCGGCCGATCCGAGTCCTGGACTCGGCCAGGTTACTCGGGATCGGCACGGTCGGCCCAAAACCTGTCCGACTCGGCCGATCCGTGCCGATCCGAGCCGAGTTTTTGAACCTTGGGTACCGGTACCGGTCCGGGCCGGTACCAGTACGTACCGGTACCGGCCGAAACTGCCATCCATGGCCCCCAGTGAAGCATCTTGGGCGGCAATGTAAAGGATCAGAGGTCTTCCTTAAACAGGCGCCCCAAAATAGGAGGATTAAGGAGATATTCTTTAATTTTATCAAAGGCATTTTGGCACTGCTAGTCCCAATGGTAAGGGACATCCTTTTTCATCAATCTTGAGAATGGTTGGCATCTTCCAGCCAGATTGAAATAAACCTCCTGATATATGCAAGTTTTCCTTGCAATGATTTTAGCTGTGTTAGGTTTCTTGGGGAAGGCATTTCCCGAATTGCTTTGATCTTCTCTGGATCAATTTCTATTCCTCTGTATCTGACAATAAAATCAAGGAATTTTTCGTTGGTGACCCCAAAGGCACATTTTAATGGGTTCATCTTCAATCTGTATTGATGGAGCCTGTCAAAGACTTTTTGCAAATCGGCCAGATGGTCAGCCTTCTTTTTGGTTTTGACAACTAGATCATCGACATAGCATTCTACTTCATGATGGGGCATCTCATCAAATATCTTTGTCATGGCGCGTTGATATGTTGCACCGGCATTGTTTAGTCTGAAGGGCATTCTTTTGTAATTGAAAATTCCCTTTGGCAACCTAAATGCAGTATGGATTTTATCTTTCTCAGCCATGCGAATTTGATTATAGCCAGATGACCCATCCATAAAAGATAAGGTTTCATGTCCCGATGTGACATGAACCATTGTTTTGGTGATTGGGACCGGAAAGTCATCTTTAGGACATGCTTTGTTAAGGTCCCTATAATCAATACACACGCGTATCTGCCCATTTTTCTTTTTCACAGGCACAATACTAGCCAACCAAGTTGGATAAAGTCATTCTTCGATGAAATCCACATCGAGGAGTTTATCAACTTCGATATTGACTTTTACTTGTAATTCAGGGCGCATGCGTCGCTGCAATTGCTTAATAGGCTTTACATCCGGTAGGATGGATAACTGATGTTCAGCCACATATGGGTCTAAGCCAGGCATTTCCTTGTATGTCCAAGCGAAACAATCTTTGTATCCGCTTAACAGCTTTTTATACGCGGCCCTATCTTCTTCAGGCATCAAGGCACTTATAAAAACTGGCCTTGGCTCTGCCTCAGAGCCTAGATTTATTTATAGGAGGTCGTCAACAGTAGCTTGGCCACCTTCTTCAAATGCTTTTGGAGTTGGTTCTAGGTCTTCTAAGTCTTTTTCTTCATCAAAAGTGCTTTCACACACTTCTGACCATTCTAATTCTGGCTCCGCTTTGAATTGACATATTTGTTGAAACTGTTGGAGATATGTTTCCACCAGATGTGATGATCTTGCTTCTGTACTGGACAAGATTTTCAGAAAGGGCTTAGTAGGCGGGACTAGATATTTGGCTTCCTGTCCATGTATTGACGGAGTAGAAATATTTTCTTCTGATTCATCACCCGAACTGTCAAATTGAATTCTGGCGTGACTTTTGCTTTATGTGTAGCTAATTGTATTGACGGCAAAATGAGCAGAAGGCTCTCTACGTCATTCATATCCCAATCCCCTTTTGTCACCGAGCGTATAACGAGCATCTCTCGGATACCACATATTGTGAAAGAATTGAGCCGTCTGAGGGGTTTAAGTCTGGGGCATTTGCAAATTGTCAAACATCCTTTTAACGTTGCCGGACATGCCTGGCAACTCCTCAATTATAAGTGAAGGATGATTTTGTTGTATCAAATCATCAGGATTTCCAAGCCGTTTTGCCGGTGTAGATGTCCCTTTATGAAAAATGGTGCGAGTCCCATCTCTCCGGGGGACAATAAATGTATTGAGTTCTTCTATAGTATCTACCTCTCTTTGAGGGGAAATGTACATATATTCCACCGGAAGTGTTGTAGTGGAAGGAGTGTAGGACCCTGCTTTATCTTTTTGCTCTTAGATTTGTTCATAGTTTCCACTATAGCTAGATGAGGGTGTGCAATCATTTCCCTGAATTGCCTTATTGATAATAATATCATGTGGCTTCTGAACAAAATATTTCTATAGCCTTCTTTTCTTTGCCCTGCTCATTTGTAGAAGCAGCATATTGGGGTATGAAGATGTCAGGATCCAAGTAGAGTTTTACATCTGCGAGATAACATTCTTGTAGGGTGAACGGTTCCTTGTCTGCAAAGAGACGATATTCCTTACCGTTCAGAGTATACTTCAGGCATTGGTGTAGAGTGGAAGGCACCATCCAGTTCTCATGGATCCATGGTCTTCCTAGCAACGCTTTATAGGATGTGCAGGTGTCGATAACATAGAAAGTGACCATAGTCACGAAATTATCGATGGCAGTTCAATGTGCACAGCTCCCATAGGCTCTTCGATGTCTTGATTGAATCCAGATATCATTATTCCATCTGCTTTACTTATGTAAGGTAAGGGTTGAAGATTCTGGAATGTTTTATAAGGTAAGATATTTAAGGCTGAGCCTGCATCAACGAGAATCCTGTTGATTGACATCCTATGAAGTAGGCCTTTTCATATAAAGAGGGTGGTTATGAGAAACCCCAGGCAGCAGCATATCTTCATTGATGAATGAAATATCAGCAGCATATGCTTCATACACCTTTCTTTGTAGGTCAACCAGATAAGCCTCAGAAGACTCGAGGTTTGTAAGAGCCATGATCAAAGCCTCTCTGAGTCCTTTGTTCAATAATAGGGCATCCTAGATGCTAAGAGTAGACGGAATTTTCTTCAACATTTCTACGATCTTATGATCTACTGGCTTATAGGTAGGCTCAAATTGTTTGTCCGGATCAGCTGTGGCGACGTCTTCTTCAAATAACTTGTTTAGATCTTCTCTTTCTGGTTCATCCAGAGGATGAGTATGCCATCCCGCTGATGAATCGATTGCTATTTTTGGAGCGATTGGCGGCGATTCATCTTCACTTGACGAATCATCAAAGGAATAGATAGTCCCCTTTATTTCAGGCGGGGGGACAGGCTTGGGTTCCTCTCCGCGAAAGCGGATAACTTTGTCATTCGGGATATTCTTCCCTTTATTGCGAGCTTGGATATGATCCTTTCTGCAGCCACTGTTAACTGGGGTGGGCTTTCTTCTTTGATAAGTAAGTGTTTCCTGCCCCGGTTTGGGAGGGTTGGCTTTAGCTCTTATGCCATTTGCCGATTTGGGAAGGTTGGCTTCAGCTCTTTTGCCATATGGCGCCTTTTTTGAGGATGATATAACATTACAAGAAAACATGTTGAGCATTTTGTCAAAGGCCTCTGAAAGGAGAGCCACCTCCCAAAACGGCTCCTCATATTTAGGAGGGTCTTGCCAGAAGTTATTACTTGCATCAGGATGGTATGGTTCTTCTTCTGCCTATATCCCAGCGAACCAGTCATCGACCTGCTGTAAGGATTCCAACTATTTCCATGGCATATAGTGATGCAGAGTGAGAGGTTTCGGGCGAGGAGGAGGCCTATATTCGTCCAAGTTGTTGATGAATCTTTGTAATCTTTATTGTGGTGTTTCTGGGGCTTTTAGAGTGTTCACATGTTCCTTGTGCCTTCTTCTTTCATTCCTCTTTTTATTTCTTTCTTGTTTCTACTGAAGAATGCCTTTGCTGGTTTGTCCGAATTGACCCTTTGTGAGCACTTCTTGGGGGCACACACAGGGCCTCTTGGAGTGAGACTTTGTGTCTCTAATTTCATGAGGTCGAGAAGGGCCCTCGTCTTTATAATAAGACCTAGAATGCTTGTTCTTGTAATGCATTTCGACCCAGGGGTTTTTAGCCTATCCAGCAGCTTCCTCGGAGAATGTTTTGACTGTTTGCATACACCGTTCTACCATTTCTGGTGGTAGTTGTTGATATGGGAATACTTCCTGATAGGCGTGTATGACATTGGCGGCGAGATTTTGCCCAGCTTGGATATGAGGTTGAGGTGGATCAACCCGGCTCTTTCCCAGATTTATAATACCTTTCTGTATGAAGTCTTCGATCATATCTTTAAAGAGGAAGCAATCTTCGATCACATGCCCTAACATTTGGTGATATTGGCAATAGTTGGGCTCATTTCTTTTGTCTACTTCATCGGGTCTCTTAGGTTCTGGCAATTTGGCGAGCTCTTCTTCCATACACCGATCAAATATCCTTCGAGTCATATTCCTCGGGAAGGAATAGGGTTTTTGAAGCTTCTGGGACAAACTTTTGCCTAGTTGCTTGCCACTTTGCTTGCGCGGCATTTTTGGTGAATTGGAAGGAATTAGTTCTTTCCCCTTTCCTGCATCTGGAACTATGTTCAGAGTATTGACCTCCTTGGCTTGTTGGCTTCCACTGCCACCCCTCTTTTCAAAGAATTTAGATTTGGTTAATAAATTCGGGTTTTATGTGAAGAACATTTCCACTTCCGCAACCGCATTATTGAGGTGCTCAAAAGTTTTAACATTCGAACCTACTAACTTTTCGCTGATTTCGGTCCGAATGTTCCTTTTGCAAATTTTGACGGCTTCTTCTTGACTTGGCGGATTTTCGCATCTCATGCTAAGATCACGCCATCTTTTTATGAATTCCAAGGCAGGTTCGCCTCGATTTTGTCGTGTGGAGAAGAGTTCTATCAATGGAACCTTTCTTTCCACCACTCGAAATCTTTCTACAAATTTTTCTTGTAGATCCTGCCACCTTGCAATAGAACCGGGCTTGAGGTGAGAATACCATTGGAAAGCCACATATGTAAAGGATGTGGCAAAGTATCGAAGCATATATGATCCATCGGCAGCCAATTCTCCCATAATTGTATAATAGTACGCCAAATGTTGGCGAGGCGACTCTTTCCCATCATATTTCTGGAATTTGGGAATCTTAGTATCGGGGGAAGCCGCTTGGATAGGTGATGAATTGGATATGGTACTTGGTATTGACTGAAGATCGTCGGCGTCTCGCCTCCAAGCTGGGCGAGTTTAGCCTCCACGACTTGTTCAATCACGTCTTTTTGGGGTCCAGTAGTGCCTTCCGTCGAGGATGATGCCGGTGGATTTGGCTAGATCTGGCTTGATGTTGGCGCAATAGGCGCATGTGCTGGTTGCGCCAATGGGCGATTGATCCCATGTATTGCCTCCGGTTGTCGTAGTTGCGGAGTTGGAATAGCAGGCATGGATGGGGTGACTGGTGGAGCTGACATTGCCCCCGGCCAATTTTGCATCATGGCTTGGATCATTGAATGAAGATAAGTGGCCTCGTCCTCAAGAGCTTGTCTGGATGTATGTGGATCATCTTGATGGGTGCTGTCTTTGACCCCCTTGATGATACTAATTTCTTCTTCTGGTCCTTGCAAAGGCTCCACAGGTTGTGTATCTTGCATCAGTTGTTGTGGATGCATCTGGACCTGTTCCAGTGGTGGAAGAATCTCTGCTCTAGTGTCCCAAGTTCTTTGCATGAGCCGAGTGACGGGGCCAGTCCGTCCCAAGATGGTTGTAGCTTCTTCTGGATTCCCTGGTATACTTGGGGTGTTTGCTCCAGTGGAATTGCAAGTGAAAATCTTAAGCACATTTCCCATTACTCGAACAATCCTCCTTTTCTTTTAGGGTGGTCGAGTTGGAGGAGTAAGACGTTCCCATATACTAGAGGACGAGTGTTGTGAACTTAATAGAGTCTTAAAAGACTCTTTATGGGAGGAGTAATAAGTGTTGCATCTTGCTTCTTTGTAAGATCCTTTTCTCTTTAAATCTTTGATGGCACTGTCATTTGAACATGGGTTGCCGGTTATGAAGGACCTGCTTTGTCCTATTTTAAATGGCGGGCTTCTTCTTTTGTTACCCATACTTGCTTTACTTGTTTCGCATGTAAGGTGGCCTTCTGATGTCAGCCAGGCTGTTTTGGACTTTCATTGTCTTGTTTCTTCTTCCTCCACATAGAATGGGGTTTTGTATGGGAATTACAATGTTGAACTTTTAATTCTTCCTGAGGTAATTTCGCCAACACATTGAACCTGTTGCGGATGGGGACATTGAATATAACAGGTTCCCTGGGAATAGTAGTGCGGCTTCCATCGAGATGAACTCGCAAGTCGCCGACTACCACAGTGCGGCATGCCGTCAGACAACGTTGTGATCCCACAGTAGATGACTCTTGAGTTTCTATACTGATCACGTTGACGGCTAAGTACTGAATGAGAACATCCTTCCTTTTTGGTTGAGATCACTGTTTGGGAGAGCCAGACTGTTTATGTGACATAGACATTTTTCCGGACGACCATGAGTATTTATGTGTGCACTGCATGAGTTACTATTGGCTTTGGTTGAGCGAGCAATAGCTTGAGTTCTAATTGCAGCTGAACCTTCAGTATTGTTGACACCAGCCGTTGCATAAATGCTGGAGATTACCATAGCCGGCAACGGGGCTGGTATAACACCCAAGAAGAAAGGAGAGGCAACCACAAGCGGAAAGTTGCCAAAGCTGATCGGCGTACTGAGATAGCCAAACTTCATATGATTTTGGACCACCAGCGGTCCGAAAGTTACCCGAGCTTGGTTGATTGCCATTGAGAGCGAGCGAGCGAGCGGAAAGCGAGACGAGAACACACTGCAAGTACAACCATTCAATGTAAGCCATTAAGAATGCCATACAATGAAAAAAGAAGATGAAAGGGGAAAAGGTCCCCAACGGAGTCGCCATTTGTTGACAGTCGTTTTTTATCCGACCGATTTGTTTCGGATTTTTATTTTGTTTTTTGGTTTGTTTTGTTTTAGTTGGTCATTTAGTTTGGTAGACTGGGTTTATGGTTGTATGATGTTGACTCGCCCATGGAAAAGGGATTCATGCGGGTTCGGATGAACCTTCTCTGTCAGTCAATAGGCTGACGGTGATTACATCCTGCTGCGACAGGAAAACCCTTTGATTTTCTTTCCAAAGCTGGCTTTCTAGATGGCTCCTAACAGTGTGAAAGTCTCACTCATTTCATTTTATTCGCTCACATATTATTCACGGGAGGATCAACTTCCTTCCTCTTTTCTCCTATAGTGTTTTTTTAACATTATTGATGGGCATTGTTCACATGCACTGTTTACGAACATTGTTCATGTGTACTATTCTTGGATACTATTCATAGACACTGTTCACGGGTACTATTCATGAACACTGTTATGGGTACTATTCACAAGTACTATTCATGGACACTGTTCATAGGTAGGCCCCACTAAGTGTCAATGATTTAAATTGTGTCAAGGCAGCTATGGGCTGACAGGGTATTATTCCATCCAATTTCTCGTTGTCTTGTAGTCGTATATAGAGGTAACAACAGGTTGACAAGCCTTCATCATCAGTCGACAACACACTGCTTGCGCACTGGAGTGGCAGTGGGGCGACGAGGCTTCAGTATCACTCGTCGACACATCACTTGCGCACCGGAGTGGCAGTGAGGTGGCGAGGCTTCAGTATCATTCGTCGACACATCACTTGTGCACCGGAGTGGTAGTGAGGCGGTGAGGCTTCGACATCACTCGTCGACACATCACTTGCGCACCGGAGTGGCAGTGAGGCGGGGAGGCTTCAACAATTATAACTTGATCATAGGCACTGGACGGCATGATCCTGGGTTACGCCGCCACGACTTGGCAGCATGGCTGATGATCGTAACCACGCCACCACGACATGGCGGCGTGGTTAGGAATCATAGCCAACGCCGCCAAGGCATGGTTAAGGATCATACCGCCCCGGACCTGGCGACATGGTCTTGTATCTTGGGAAATGAGAGGCGAGGAATTTTCTTGTAACTCCACCACTTCAAACTAACTTCCAACCACTTATCACCACCATACAAGGTAGGGGGTAGGGGCTATTTATAGAATTCTCGACCAATAAGGGGCCACCAAGTGGTGGCTTACAATTGGTTCTTGGAGGCGGGCCATGCCCAGTTGGCGAAGCTCCATTGGTCCAAGTCCTCGGCCGTATGATTGGTCCATTTGGCGATGACAAGGCGATGACGTGGCAGCAATGACGAGGCGATGAAGATCCACGTGGCGTCGCTTTGGACCATGCAGGCGTGGGTGGGGTCCACATGAATTCAAAATGAGTGGGCGGCGGAGCGAGGGGCAGCAACCCCTTTGCTGGGCTCTGCCGCCCACAAGGGGCAGCAGACCCAAAGGGTTCTGCCGCCCACGAGGGGCGGCAGACTTCCTTCGTGCGTGCCTTGGGGGGCGTGAAAATTTTGTTTTGGAACCTTTAATTTCTGATTTCGTTTTTGGGTCCATTTTTCTTTATCTTTGGGAGATTTTTGGATTTTGGGAATTGTCCTCCCCTTGAGAAAATCTACTGTCCACACCCACCAAGGGAGAACATAGTCTCTTTTTGATCTTGTCCTCATTGAAAAGGGGTCAGAGAGAGCTCTCCTTTCCTCGTCCATCAGGTGGGGAAGGAGATCATCAAAAATGGTGGGTTTTCTCATATCCTCCTCAGAGCTGATAGCCTCTAGTTCAGTGTAGGATTCATCCTCATCTCTCGAGCATCAAATGAGATTGATCTTGCCTCCCATATGCCACCTTTTAGAAGTAAGTAGTGTTCATGCCCCATTCTTTGATCCACCTATCACGAGACCTCTACTTCTAGTAACTCTCCTCCCCAATCGAAATCTGCTTATATTCCACTTTCAACTTATCCCATTGAGGTTTGTCCTCTACATCCATGAATCCCGCCTCCTTCAAAGCATTTAGAACAAGCAAGTGGTCCATAATACTTTACATAGTAGACTTCCCAAGTAAAGAACTAGCAGCTCCCCACCCAAATAATGCTCAAACCAAGGACGTTTGAGCCTCATAACAAGAGAAACCATAGCTGAAGCCTCCTGTCTACCATGATTCCACACCCTAGAAACGATATCTACAAAATCTTCTTCCATTAGCCTAAACTTCTCGAATTTGAATAGTCTCTGCCTTCTACCTCCATTGTTCGCAATCTTGAGCAAGATTGGTCTATAATCGGAAGTCGGCCACAGGAGACAACCAACATGCAAATTGTGTAATGGTCTTCCCAGTCCACAGAGATCAAAAAGCTATCCAGCCTAGAGCAAGTAGGGTTCACCCTGAAATTAGAGCAAGTGAAACATTGATTGATGCATGCACAAGAAGTAGCTTCTTGCTTCAAATAAGTCTATTGTTGAGAGCTCTAAAGCATGTGGCCCATCTTTCCAATCTTAAAGTTCACTATGAAAGGTCCATTTATTATGGTATTATATTATGATTGAAGGGATTAAAGTCCAATTGTGAGTGAGGATTTTAGAAAATTATAAAAGGTATAAGAGAGGTGGGAAGATGCTTGACCAGTCTGATAAAAAGGTCTAGTGCATGGTCATGCATCTTCGATTTTCTAGTTTGTTATGATGATTAAGTAAAAAGGATGGTCTTGCTACTTTCTTATCATATCCCCCTCTTCACTTTCTAAATAGTTTTTTGGAAAGCTTCACTTTATAAATAGTTACTTCGTACCTTTAGTAAAGGGCTACTTTCTACTTGCTGTCAAGTCCATATGTTGAGCCAGTAGAAGTAGTAGGTCAAGTAAGAGTACCCTGGCCAGACTTGGATGCTTTTCGAAGTCAGACTAATTTGGGATTTCTAAAGTTTAGGGTCATGCTTTTTTATATATGATTGGCAGCTGTACACAAGAAGGAATGAGAGGAGGGCTTTTGTAACACTCCGTCGACTCGGTTTAGTCATGCCGGCTTACTTTGAACCAGCAGGTGCGCCACAGTGGGAATTACCCAAACATACACTTATTCCAGAGTGAGCACATACATACATCCATAATACCATAAATCAACCATCATAACCATAAATTCATCCACTACTTAATAAGTACTACAAATTTCAATAAACTCAGGATCTCTAAACATATCCGAATTATTACATCAATTAAATAGTAGCTCGATCTTCTGACTCTAAGTCTCCCGTCCCACTGCTCAACCTTTCTCTTCTTTTTCTGAAAAATGTTTAGTGAGCAAGTGTAAGTCCCAACAGACTTAGCAAGTTCATAGCCCATAAAACCACAAGTTTTCATAATATATCATAAGGAAAAAAGACATCATAAATATCTTAATAACATGCATCATAATATTGTATAAACATACTTATGCCCTAAACCTGTTGTTCTTAAGCATCAAATCTTATCATGAGTAACTAAACATTATAAGCCTAGCATGCAACTACAACATGTATCTTAGAATGTCTTAACATGTATCTTAACGTACGTGCCTCTATTCGTGAACTTAATATATCATGCATCCTATTTCTTAACATGTTTAACTGAACATGCTCACATATATTATCATCTTATTGTCCGTAACCAGATAGACAAAGGATTCTAGAGGTGGCCCCCACAAGTTCAAGGGGTGGCTCCACGCTATGGTGGCTTCACCTTTAAGGGTAGTCCTTTCCTCCAAGAGGTGGCTCCACGCTACGGTAGCCCTTTCCATAGGTAGCCCTTTCCTCGGTGGCTCCATGCTACGGCGGCTTCACCTCTAAAGATAGCCCTTTCGATAGGTAGTCCTTTCCTCCGATTGCAACCTATGTGGCACTTAGTTCCCAAGCTGCCAGTTGGTTAATCATCTTAACACATGCATGCGACATGCAACTATATGCATCTATATCATCTTGAACATCTCATATAGATCTTTATACTTAGAATAAGTAGGAAAATAATGTTGAAAGTAGAGTTTTCTATATAAAAATATCTGCGGAATCAGGGTTGATCATCACTTGCCTTTAACCAACATAGTTTAGAATGCGTAGAACCTCCCCTAGGCATGGCAAGAACCTCCCTTTACGCATGCCCTCATTATTACAAGCGTCACACGAAGCCCTCTTCATGCACCGTGCGAAGAACCATCATGGATTGCTCCCGTTTTCCTTCTAAATCTCTTTCTCTCTCTCTTTCCCTCTCTCTCTACTTCTATGCTTCTTAAGTTGTGATAGGAGGGGAAGGGTACCCTCTTATTTATAGGAGGAGAAGAGGGGTTAACTTGAGGGTTAAGTTAACTTAAAGGGTAGGTTAACTTGTTGGTTAAGTAACTTATGGGTTAAGAAACCTTACTAATATCCTTATTCTTTATGTTACTAATAGTATTTATCTATATCCTTATCCGTTACCACTAACCTTTTACTTGTTATACTTTAACCCTATATTTTTTATAATTACATTTATACCTTCAATCGATAACTTTTCACCAAGTAAGCTGAAATCAACCCATTTTGGTTATTTGAAAGTACTTTTAATATCTTAGAATATTTAAGTTTAAACCCCTTAACATTTATTAGTCGTACTTTTGTCCCTAAACTTTTTATAATTGTATTTATACTTTTTAGGAATTTACAAATATGTCATTTTTCCTAATTGTGTATATGTTGGTAAAATTTATTACCATCCATTTATACCATAAAGTTCTTAAAATTATAAGTAAACTTTTCATGCAAGTATAATTTATTTGTAGGTCCTTACAGCTTGCAACCAATATAAACCTTTCAGCCTTCACTAGTGAGTCCAACAAGTTCACCTATCCAAGAGGTATGTGATTAGGCACTGGCTAGCTAGGTACTTGCGCAGTAGGGATATGGCCATCTTTGTACTCCCACATTGGAAATAATGTGAAGGGAAAGAGTTAGGACACCTTAATAGACATTCTAACCTAGCTTTTCCTAGTGCATTGTTTCATGGCTGCTGCCCAATTGCCTTTAGGCTCAATGTAGGAGGCACCCAGATGGTTGGACTAATGGCGTCACAACAGTTCAAACCAAATTAAACTGAATCTTAATGGAGCCACAATGGTTCAAAATGAAGCATACTGAAATAAACCGAATTTCTTAGTTTTGGTTTCTGCAGGTGGCCTGATTTAGTTTGTTTAGAGATTTTTTTCCTCTAAATCAAGTCAAATCAACCCATGAAGACCAGAGCAATGGCAAAGAGTGAGGATGGATTGGTTGAGTTGCTTAGTAGGGGAAGGATGTTTGTCTCGATCATTTTCAGCCATGTCATTAAGCAGCCATTGCTTTGGGGTAGTGCTTCGCTGAAAATGTCAAAGAAGTGGCCCCTCTACGGGAGGGTGCATCAAGTGTGGTGAGGCATGTATCTTAGATAAAGTAGACGCCAAGCTACATAGTCTCTTCACATTCAAAAAAAAAGTTGCATAGTCTGTTTGGCAAAGGTAGGCACCATAGATCTATTGAGATAAATAGGGAGAGGCGGAAGGAGCTCTCTTCTTGTTTTTGAGATCCACAGGAGATGGGATGTCACCTCAAAGGGTTGCTAGGGCTCAGACGGATGGGGGATAGTTGGGGCTTGATAGATGTTAGCTGATCAAGTGTCAAATAAGAAGCCTATTTTGTTAGGGTGTTGGGCTACAAACATGCATCATTGGAAGGAAGGGATGTTGAAGTATTTAAATGGGGTCCGGAGGTTGGTGCTAGGCATTGTAAGGAACCTACTTTAATGTAGGTGGATGTCTTAGGGTTCCCTTTGCATCTTTAGAAGAGAGAGGGCATGCTGCCCAGGAAGTAGGTTTTTGCCATTAGTGTAAGTGAACCAGGGATAAGGGCTGCCTAGCTCCTAAAGGCTGAGGGTGTTGTTCAATCGCCGGCGAAGGTTACCTTGAATCATTAGGGCCAGGGTTAAAGAGATCAAAGATAAGGAGGAGATGGTTGGGCATAGGACGAATGCATCCTAGATGGAGAAGCTTCGGTAGAGCCTTGTGATGTGCCATCCATAAAGTGTAAAGAAACCGTAAATGTCTCAAAGGGGGAGAGGTCGAGGATCATCTTTGTATGGTCGTATTGGTAACTTTGGTAGTTGTTTTTTTTTTTGTGTGTGTGTGTGTCGGGGGTGGGGGGTGGATTGGTGCTTTTTTCATGTACTTAGAGCTTGCTGCTTTATTTTGAAATGATGGTTTTTCAGGTGGTGATATCCTGGGGATCCTAGGCTTGTGGCTTAGCTGCATGAGACCACCTTTCTCTAGGAGAGGTCTGGGTTCAAGTTTCACATCCGGCGCTTGTCCAGGAGGGATTTGTCCATGTGTTCATTGTGGCCTGCAAGTGGCAAGGGGTGGTAAGATTTGCTCTTTACAGTGGCATCTCTAAACTCGGAATAATCAACTAAAGAAGGTGAGGTGTCTTGAGCATGCAAAAAAATCTCCCACCAATTGGGAAAAATTGATATAAATATATATGTTTGTACTCTCTTCGTTACGGAGGCCTTTGTAAAATTTTATAAAAAAAATCATCCCAAGAATTCTGTAATGAAAGGATGGTTACAAGGGGCTATAGTTTTACTATTTCTTAATGTCCAGTGGTATCATCCATGTTTAGAAAAGCAGCACACAGACAACAAGCCAAAGGCAGTGAGCTGCCCCACCACCAACTGAGATTCAGAATAGTCCAGATTTGGGCTCTATTAAAAGGGAATAATAATAAGAAAGGGAATAGTATAATACCATGATCTCCCCATATAGTTGTATTCGCCTGATGTTTTACATTGCTGCCGGGCTTTTTTTTTCCAAGCTTTATTCTTTTCAGATATTCGGATTATCTTCCATTTGTAATCCATCTGATTTTCTCGGTAATCACAGAAAATAGGGAGCGACCATCTGGCCCTTGCCTCGGAGTTCATCTTCACAGAAGAGCATAAACTGAAGCCACAGGAAGCTATGGAGGCTAATTCAGCAGCGTTATAGACAAGGTGCCACTACCAAAACCCCTGCATATTTCCATTGTCGTCTGTCCCCAGGTCATCCCAACAGCAGTAAGCTAGGCTTCCCCTCACCCTCTGGAGAGGTTTCAATTCTATCTTCAAAACCCAACCACTCCGCTGTCCAAGTCTGGTCCAGGCTGCTACTCAGATGCCCATACAGGATGCATATAGGTGTTTAACTGTGATGATGCCTCCTGTGCCCTTCGCAACGTGGGAATAAGAATCAAAAGCAGCGATAAGATAACGATTTACAGTTCTTGCATGCATGCAGGAAAATTCTTATATGTGAAGATACATCATTGTAATAACATCTTAAAATATCGTTACACATCAGGCATTCCAATGTTTTTATTCTTATACATGTGTAAAACAACCCTAAAGATTACATCTTACGTAATCAATTTGGTGTTTCATTGGGCAGCAAGTCGACTGGCATTGAGGGATGATACATCGTTTACTTTTACTTTGCAGTAGAGTACTGTGTCAGATATCTGGTCATGAATACCTCAACATTTGTTTAAATGTGTTCAATTGCAGAGGTTTGATAATTTTTGCTAGTACTTTCTCTTTTACATTCTTAAATATGTTTTAGTGAACCAGACTATATATATGCACGTTAAAGTATATGCCATATGCCTGCATCTGTATGCTCCTTGCATTTTCTATTTCGTTTTTTAAATTTTGTCACGTCCGAAGTGCATGCCTATGCGTATTTTGTAATGATCCTCTTAAGATGAACGAAATATCTTCTATGTTGAGCAAAAAAAAAAAAAAGAGTGCATGTCTGCGTATGTCAACGTCTAGGCCCGTATCCGAAATTATACGGAGAGCTTTGCATGTGTGAATTCTACAAGATAATTTGACATGATCTTTTGCAGGGTTATATGCATGCAAGGCTTCAAATTGCAAATGGTGATCTTGCCGATGCTGATTGCATGACCTGCGCTAAACTAGTAGCAACTAACGACTGAGATGATCTAGTAGCTAGCAACTGGCGATTAACGACCACCTCAGTTGCTTCTTTTTGTCCAAAAGAAAAATGGCGACTAAGATGTTCATCTATGATCACCGAATGCGGCCCCAATTTTTGTCAGTCAAGGGTTGAAAGTACATTGACCTTGGATTCTTTTTTTTTAACCTTTATTGCTAATAAAAAGGACATTTTTGCTAAGATACTTGTGATGATACAGATTCACGGTTACCTAACTTAAAAGGATACAAGCGAAAAATAGTAGCTTAGAGTTGACCATTCCAAAGAGAATTGAGTTACGTACTAACGGTCAAATAAAATAGTCATGCACCCCACTTTTTATCCTCTTTTTTTTTTGCGGAATAAGCAGCCGCTATTTTTAGTGAGCAGGTCATCCGACTACTACGTGTCTGACGCCTACATATTTATATTTTTACCATCATTTTCACGTTTATTACTAAAAAAATACCACTAATCAGCGGGGGCCAGACTCCTTTTTTTTCAACCAAAAAAAAAAAAAAAACAAAGAACCACCTAAAAACACTTGGACCTGCAGAATAGACTTCCAAGCAGAGGTAAAAATAGTAAGAGTAATGATCTGAATTCACATGAACTGAAAATTTTTAAAACTGTCCTCAAAACCTAGTTTACTTGGAACAGCTAGGCAAAATATGAGTCCGTACAAATCTCGGATTACAAAGGAACCGCATTCCAAATGCCAATAACTTACTGGTAACAATGCCCTCACCCTTAGTTTCTCTACCGGATACAAAATTGCACTAAAACATAAAACCATTGAATTATGTCCTCTGGCTCTGATGAGCAGCATGCTGTCCGCCAAACAATAGGCAGGTCAGTTACGCCCCCTAGAGGATGACCAGGAGGAAGATGACAGTGGCAATCTCGAGCCACCACCTGAAAATGATTTACGGTCATCACTCGATCGCCACCGGTCCCCAGATTGGGCAGGATGATCATCCGGCCTACCCCATCGATCTGTTCCTGGAGGCGGTGCTGCACTTTGGCTTTCTGGCCTCTCCCGACGGAACCTAGGCACGTATATGCCCGCAGTAGGTGCAGGAGAAGCAGCAGCTGCCGCTGCAGCCGGTGCTGCCACAGGCTCAGAAGGACGTGGCCCAGATGTGGGTTCAACAGCCCTTGGAGGTGGCTCAGCTGCCCTTAAGACAGCCTCTCTCCTCAGTCTTTCTTTCTCTTCCAGTTCCTTCTCCCTCTGCCTCTGCCGCTCAGCAATTTCATCAAGTTTTGCCTTCCGCTCGGCTTCTTCTTTCTTCCTCCTCTCACTTTCTGCAACCAAAAAGAAAGAAAGCACAATAATTGAAGCACAACAGGATGTCTCTACTGCTTGGAAAGGACTGAAAGAAATGACAACTAGAGGTACCAATAGGTATTCAGCTGATCCTTGGTAGTGCACTTGACAGATAAATTTGCTAATCATAGATGACCTCACCCGTACGGGTGGGGCCACTCCACCCGTACACTGAAGTGGCCAGCATGACTTGTACATTGTCAAATAAATAAATTTCCAGAATCGTGTCTGAGGAGGAGAGCTTGCGTAATCTACTTTTCAGCCTTATGGTTGGGGAAAGATTCAAAACTTATGCATTCTTTAAAAAACTTGCATTTTATTAAACATCAAAGAAAAGAATCATCTAGTTAAAGAGGAGATCGGTTGTTGTCATCAGTTTTAGAAGGGATTATCCAAGGTTCAGGGAATTTTGTAGAAAACTGTGTTAAGTCCCCCAAAGAAAACATGGTTTTTCGTTTATGGGCATGTGCAGTGAACTAGGCAACAAAAAGATCTTAGATGTGCTAGACATAATTCATCAGGTGAAAGGGATATTAGCTAACTGGCTTGATACTTGAGGCTAATTTATCATCCACCATTACTGTTTAAACGCTTTAAGCGTCAGTCAATGAAATCCACCTATTGGATCAAAAAGGCCTCAATAAGATGTTTGGAAGTGATGCATACTGGTATCTAGACTGATGTATCTAACCAGTAAAATACAAAATGCATGATCCACAAGAAACATGAATCATACATCCACTATACAGATTATATGATCCTTCAAAAAAAAAAAAAAAAAGATGACTCCTTTCCAACCTCAACCATCCCAGGACAATTAGACCTAATCTCATCCCAAGTCTTTACTTTTTGGTGATGTAGCACATTGAGAAGGTCTACTTTCCATCTTTCTGCGACTCTCGAAAGATAAAGAAGGGGAGTAAAACCGATAAAAGTTTCCACCAGTTAATATTCCCAAAATTGCCTGAAAAGAGATACCTATTCAGTCCCATGCAACTCAAATAAGGCGTGATCATGAACCAATCCTGATGGCATTGTGTCAACATGTTCTTACATACAAGAGTCCAACTTTGACATCATGTTGAGGGGGTGTCTGCATTCTCAACATTTTCTCGGAAAGTAGAGAATCATGGGAACTGTTTTCCCATTAAGTTTAAAAAAAAAATCGCTGGAAGTAAAATCACAGAAACATTTCCCGATGGGAGGGGTGGGGAAATAAACTTGGGGAAAAAAAAGAATACTCTGAGAATAAGGAGATTGTTTTCCCCAGATAATTTTTAACTTCCAAACCCGTGGAAGTTAGTTGAGGAAGTAATTTCCCCAGGAAATTTCGAGAATGTAAACACCTCCTAAATGTGTTTTCTTAGTTTCCTCCACAACAACATCCAAGTAAAATATTCCTTTTTAGAAAGTGAACTAAATAGAATTCTCATTTTCTTTTTCTTCTAGGAAAAATGTGAGACAAATTACCGAGTTTGTTACATAAGACTTGTACATCCGTCAAAGAAAAGATGCCTCCAATATCCCTGTTCTCAGACAATTCCCCTTGGTACATTACTTGTGATTGCAACAGTACAGAAGGCTGGTCTTTAACAGAAGTAGGGGTGGCAATGAGCCGACCAAGCTTTAGGCAGAGCTCACCAAAAAAATCCGGGCCCAAGCAGACCGTGAGCTTTGATTCGAACCCAGAGCAAGACTCAAACTCGGCTCGAGCATATCTCACTCGTGCCTAAGCCTGGCTCGGCCATCGAGTCAAACCACTCATGCCTGCCATTCACCCGACTTGAACCAGACCTGTCAGGCGGCTAATGGGTAAAGAGGAACACAGGGGCTCTAGTTATAAAGATTTTTGAAGGGCCGTTTTCTAGGGAATTCAATGTGGAACTAAACATCTCAGGCGGAATGCCCACATGCTTAGCCCTCTTAAATTTTGCGCTTGGAACCTTTGCAAACACCTTTCACAGCTGGGCTCGGTCCAAGTTATTTGGGAATTTTGTTGAGGGACTAATATAAATATTATATACTTTTTTTTGAGAAGTGGATAGTACCACCTTATATATTCAAAATGTTTAACGAATGTACAAGGAGAACAAAAGGCACCAAACAGGTGCAGCTGACAATCACTCACTCCCCCCAAAAGATCAAAAAGAGGAGCATGATGCTCATTACAAAATGCCACAGCCCATTCCTTAACCCTCAAAGACACACAATGTACAATTCGTTCAGGAATCTGTGCTTCATGCCTGAATATCCTACGGTTTCTCTCTCCCCAAATGGTCCATAAGGTTGCATGAAGAACCATCCACCACATTTGCTCATCTTTCTTCAGTTTGTGCATGGAACCCCAACATAATAAAAGCTTCTTCACCGAACTGGCTGCATCAGGAATTCTTCCTTGAGAGTTCAGCTTACTGAAAAAGGTCCCACACCTCCGAGGCAAAGGAGCATGTGAGGAATAAGTGATCAAAAGATTCTTCTACTTCCCCACACATCGCGCACAAGGTGGGGATCCCTTCGACAAAGCGCACCAGACAATCACAGTGGACAGCTGATGAAGAGAAATTCTCCACACAAGAAGTTTGGCCTTAGGAGGGGTCTTCAGACCCCAAACTTGGGTGAAGAAAGGGTGTCAGGTCCCTCCATTCTGCCATAATCTTGAAAACAGACTTGACAGAGGAGTTGGATGAATCCCATTTTCACTGCCAAGAATCCTGCTTAGAGGAGTCAACTTTGAATGAGCGGATGCACTGAAGCAGATCTCCAAAGGCCACAGTCTCATCATCATACAGTTGTCTTCTAAAGGAAGGCACCCAGACGACTCCACTGCTAGACAAGACCAAAGAATTGACCGATCACCACTTGAGGCTGAGATGCAATAGCAAATAAAGAAGGGAACTGTTCTGATAAAGGGGCAGTCCCACACCACTTATCTAGCCAGAAATGGTAGTATGTCCCATCACCAATAGAAACATAGGTGCCAACTTTAATTACATCAGCAGCCAACATAATATCTCTCTATACATAAGAGGCTCTGTGAATGGAATCATGATAGATGTCCACACTCTCGAGGTAGAGTAGTACTTAAGCTTCACTACTTCCCTCCACAAGCCCAAGTCAGAAGTCCCTAATTTCCAAAGCCATTTGGAGCCTACCTCCATAGGAGAGGAGCCTACTCTTCCATCCAGCTAATTTGCAGTCAATTTTTTCCACAATTTTCTGCCAATCCCTGCACAACAGCTTCCCCGGAGTCAGAAGCAGACCAAAGTATGTGATGGGAAAACTCCCTAGCTGGCAGCCTAGAATAGTGGCCACTCTCAACACTCTTCCATCATCCCATATTCACACCTATTGCTTGACTTTTGTGAAAATTGACTGCAAGACAATAGACCTCTCGGAATAATTCAAGAATAAGCCCAACTATGAACACTTGCTCCACATCATCATGTATAAAAAAAAGATGGTATCATCTGCATACTGGAGATGGGTGATTTGTGAACTCAGGCGGTAAAAAAGAAATCCTGCAGGAAGTCTCTCCTCCTATGCCTTGTCCCACATCCCACAGAGAAGAACACCGGTACAAAGAGAAGAGAGAAAGTCCCCTTGACGGAGTCCTCTGTGAAAGATAAGAGGGCTTCCGTTTAAGAGGACCGCAATAGAAACGGATGAAACACACTCCCTGATCCACTGAACCCAAGTATCATTAAAGCCCATCTTGGCCATGAGTTGAAGCGGGCATTCCCAATTAACTTTATGATAAGCTTTTTCAAAATCTAATTTCGAGGCAATGCCTCTATTGCGAAGCTGCTTCATAGAATGAATGCATTCATGAGCTACTAGAAAAATCTCCTGTATGTGACTGCCCTTGATAAAACCACTCTAGTTAGGTGAAATCACTCTATGTACTACCTTCTCCCATCCAGACTGCTAACATCTTAGTGATGATTTTGAACACTCCATTGAGCAAACTAATCAGTCTGAAATCTGATAAGGCATTCGCCCCTTGTTTCTTCGGAATGAGCACCATATATGTCTTATTAACACCCTTCAAGTGAGCCTTTCCCTCTTGAAACTCCAGAATTGCCTTTAGCAGTAAAGATTTAACCACATCCCAACAGTGTTGATGAAACATCAATCAGAACCCATCAGGGCCGGAGGCCTTATCTCTAGTAAGGCCAATCACTGCCTTCTTCAGCTCTTCGTCAGAGAATAGTGTAACAAGATCTCTACTCTACTTCCGTCAGCTGGGGTAGAAGGTCTCCCTGAATGGAGGGTCTCCAAGTGTGCACCTTCGAAAATAAGGAAGAGTAAAACTGAAAAGTATGCTCTCTTATGTCCTCCTTTGTATCGGCTGTTCTCCCACCTTGAGAGACGAGATGTAGTTCATTCTCCTCCTTCCAGAGGCAATCCTCTGGAAATATGCGGTGTTGCTATCCCCTTCTTTTTTTTTTTTTGAAGGTGAACATAGGTCACATTTGATATCCCCTTCTTTGACCCATTTTCCCTTGATTGCTACCTCCAGAAAATCTCACCCTTGCAAAGAAGCTCCTGATATTCTAGTTTCAGTTTGTCCCTAGTCCCCCATCTTCTGCATCTAACAACCCAGCCTCTTCAAGAGCATCAAAACCATCTAATTGTTCTAGCATTCTCTATTTGACCTCCTTGCCTGGAAGCCTCCTCAAGGCCCCCACTCAGTGAAGGCTTGAGCCAAGAGTTTCAAGTTGCCAACCAGCCTTGCTATAGCAGACATCCTTGGAAATCATCTATCCACGCCTTTCTGACTTCCTCCAAAAAGCCATCTTCCTTCAGCTAGAACTTCTCCATCCTAAAGATGTCTTCGGTGCCTCCTTGCATTAGTCTTGAGGAGAATGGGTCTATGATCTGAAAAAGGCCTTTGCAAGCTCTGCGCCTGCAAATGCAGGAAGTGGTCCTCCCAGTCCACTGTCACCAGAAATCTATCAAGCCTTGAGCAAGAAGGGTTCTCCCTGAAATTGGACCATATAAAGGCATTATTGGATATCCACCAACGTAGCATCCGCAATTAATTCCAAAAAATCTTCCATCATTCATGTGTAGGAGATCTCTGTTGATCTCTCATTCACGCTAGTAACAACATTGAAATCACATGCCACACACCATGGTCTGTTGTCCTGTCAATGCATGAGAAAAAGTTCATCCTACAGTTGTTACTTGTCCTCTCTCCCTTGAGGACCACAGACAGCAATAAAATCCCATGTAAAATCATCCTACACATTTTGAAAGGTGATATGAACAAAGTGTCTTCCCACACAAGAAGCAATCTTCTCCACTACAAATTCAGTCCACAGCACTATGATGCCTCTGGAAGACCCCTGCCGCAGGGGAAAACACGCCTTTAGGGAGTCTAGTTGCTCCAATCTCCCTCATTAGCTCCTGGGCCCTCTCATCACATCTGGTCTCCTGTAAAGCCAAAATATTCACCTTGCATCTACGGATGACTTCCTTCAAAACAGCCCTCTTCTCTCTCCCCCCCCCCCAACCCCCCTGATGTTCCATGTAACAGCACTCATTGATACACAAGAACCTCCTCTCCTGCCCCTCCCTCATCACCCTCAACTCCCCCCTACCTCTCCCCTTTCCTTTCCTACAAGCTTTACTCAAGTTGGTCTTTCTCCCCCTGGCCTCACGAGCAATACCCAATTGCCACCACTTTTGAATCTTGTGAAAAACAACCTTAATGTCCTTATCCACTCCATCAAAGGACACCCCAACCTTCACAACCACCTCTCTAGCCTTTCCCTCCACTATGTTCTTCACCTTCGCTAACATCTCCTCAACTACCTCTGCCCAGCCCCTCTCCCGCACTCTCTTCTGAATCCCTCGTAGCATCTCCTTCCTTGTCAAGCTCCACAGCCTCCTAAAGAGAATCACCAGCACCCCTCCTATCTGTAAAGGCCAATTCTCTGTTCAGAGAGCTCAAGAAGTCTCTAACAAAGATAGGGGAGGCGCAGGAAGATGTGTGCCCCTCCTGCATTGAACGTGCTGGAAGAGCTGAGCTAAGGACAGGATCTGAGGAGGTCCCTCCTAACTCACCATGCCGTTCAGCTTCTGGAGCCGGGAGAGGTCTAACAGGAGGCAGCCTAGGGTCCACAGCCGGCGGGGAGACATCCTTGAGCAGCCGCACAAGGTCTGGTGAGAAGACTGCCCTGCTAGCCTCCATATGGCGGACTGCACGGTCCGTAGACACCCCACGACCGCCACCCCCTACTGGGCAGCTTCCTCCAGACAACAAAGAAGACCCCATGGGGAGCCCGAGAGGGAGAAAAGCCCGCTGACATCCTTCGTCTGAGGTTTAAGGGGCAGGGTAGAGGGTTCTGGGGGTGTCACACACCGACCCGCCGGCCGCCGCAGCTGGATCGCAGTGACCGTCGACCAAAGGAGGCAGAGGCTCGGGGTAGACATCGGGCGCAGAAGGCGAACAGTGATGGCTCTAAGTGACAGCCCAAGACCAGCAAATGTCTCGGGTAAGTCACAAGTAGCCTGACACTAGCCCGACTCAGCACCGAATCCTTTCCGCCTGGCCAATCCAAAAACATCCCAGTCCATAGCTGAACTGCCTGAAATGGCGTCCGGTCAGTCATCTGAGCAGGCAATTTCAAATTTGAACAGCCACGCACACACCCCGCACGTGACCTGCCATCATCCTCCTCGCAAAACCCTAACCTCGTCTGTTCCGCTGCTTCTCCCTGGACGATGGTGATGCTGACCAGAAATCTCTTTGCCCCAACCTTCAAGTCCACCATACCTAGGATCTTCTCTAGAGACGTCGTCTTGATCACCCCCTCGACGACTGTTACATTGCCAGCCCAGGTGATGTGCAGGTCTTCTCCGTAAGCTTCCCCAAAGGCCCCTATAACCAATTGAAATCTAGCCTGGTCGTAGAGGAATAGAGGAACCCCCCGAGAGTCTAAGATGCACTCCAGCACATCTAGGGTCAGGAATTGTGCCCAAGTGTTCTTCCCACGGCGCCACCGCCAACGAGAAGTTTGATCCACACAACCAACCTAAAGAAGCCACCCTCTGCATCTCCTCTTCCGTATGGCCGATGGCTAAGAAAATTCCTCCCTCCATCTTCCTAACCTCCCATCTCCCCTTGCCACATTCCCAAGTTAAGGATGGCAGAAACCAACTCCAGCTGAGGACAGCCCTCCATAGGATGAACCCAGAGGCACCTCCGGAGCCAAAGGAGATAAGGAGCCACCCTCTCCAGGGGGATCTCGACTAGAACCGGGGAATTCGATCAGTGCTTCTCGCCGGGCAGGCCGCCACTGCGAACCACCTCAGCAGAGGAGCGCCGCTGCGAAGCGTGCAGGGCAAGACCTCCTGAGGAACAAAGACGCCGGGTGTGTCCACTCCTGCTGTAGAGCAAGCAGCAGACCAGCTCCCTGCATTTTCTCACCAGGTGCTCCCTGCTGAGGCAGCGGAAGCAACGTCACTCCCAGGCGGATGAACAGACACCACGTGTAGGACTGGGGGTGGGTGGGAATGCGGCGGCCAGAAAGAAGCAGGATGTCGACCGGATCCCAGAGGGACATGGCTGGCACCTGAGGCCACTGCCGGAGTTCTCGCCTCACCTGACATTTCTATTTGGAGGCATTGTTGATACTCCTTCCCTTAATATAAAATATTATATTATATTTTATATCTTGAGCCGGCTCACGAGCTGATCGAGCCAAGGTCAACCCAGCTCAAGATTGGCTCATTCAATGAAACGAGCTGTCTTTGCTCAAGCTCAGGTCATTTCCCTAAACAGAGGCTTCTCCAGGCTTTCTGCAGGCATTTGTGCCAAGAGTCCTCCCCTAGGGTATAAATCTTTGTTTAAGAAACCCCTTACTGGATGAAGCTATTCACTGATACACCCCCCAATAAAAATCAGAACCTTCTTGGCATGAAAAAAGCTATAGCAATCAGTTGCATCAGTGTATGAGTCAGAAGCATACCTTCATGTTTCCGTGCTTCCTCTTCTTCCCGCAACCGATTCAGCCTTTCCTCCTCAGATCTCAAATAAAATAACAGCTTGCGTTTGATTTCCCTTTCACGTCTCCTTTCTGCTCTAAGTCGAATAATTCTGTCATCCCTCTCCTCCTTCAAACGCTTGTACTCTGCTTCACGTCCACTGACAATTTTATTCTGGAATATAACCTGGTCCAAAAAAAAAAATGCAGTTAGTTTTCTGAGCTTGAAAGATACCAAAATGACAAGTTTAAGAAAGAACACTCATAAAAATACTCTGCATAAATGAAAAGGAGAGGATACGTTTGGTGATCTGACACTACCACATGTCAATTAATAAACAAATGAAACTACAGTATCCACAGTAACCTTTGGAGAGATTGGCATGGTTTCATCACATTTCAGGATGACTAGGAAGGAGCCTGACAAGAACTCTAAATAGTAATGACATTAGTTTCAACATAATAATGGAGCCAAAATTTTCCATTTTGTCCTACATTCCCTTCAATTTCAATCAGGTACTCTCTCTCTCTTCTTTTTTTTTTTTGAAAAAATTGTGTTATGTACCACCAATTTTATTAGATAAATAGAGGTAGTACATCCAAAACAGAAGAGAGATTCCTCTACCTGTAAGAACAGAAAACCAAAAAACCTGTCTTTATAAACTTGGACCAGTCCTCAAGTGAAACACCCAAGATGAATCCACTCCAGTGAAACAAAAAAGAAAACGCCTGAATGCAAATATTCTCAGTGTAGCACTTCTGTCCTGTGAAGATGCAGTCATTTTGTTGCCTCCACAAACTCCAGCAAACAGCATGAGGGAGCATATGGAACACCTTGTTCTGAACCTTTTTTCCTCCTGAAATCCTGTGAGACTTAAAGAAATTCCACATATCTTGAATCTGCTGGAACCTACTGTGAAATCCTACCAAATCTGATGCAATCCTCCACATTTCCTTGGCCACTTCACATTGAATAAATAAATGGTCCACATCCTCATCAAACCTCCCACAAAACACACATTGCTTATCAACATCCGTTGCCCACTTTCTTATGTAGACTTTTGTAACTATCCTCTTCTGAAATAAAAGCCACATGAAACCTCTTACTTTTAAAGGAGATTTAACTTTCCACAGCTCTTGAAAAGAAGGATGTGAAGGCAAATCCCCTTCTATTAAATTGTAGAGAGATTTAACCAAGAAACATCCATTGTTCTTTAGCCAAACTACTTTATCCTTCGCATTCGGGTTGACTACAATCTGTGACAAATCTTTTAATGTAACATATTCATCAGCTTCTTGATCTTTCAAATTTCTCCTAAGAATGATATTCCACTGAGCTCTCTCCCCATCAACATGATACATCTCCTTGACAGAAGCCCATTTGTGCACTGCCACATTGAAAGTCTGCTGATACCTGTCCTTCAAAGTAAAATCACCCATCCATTTGTCGAACCAGAAATAAGTATCCTGACCATTCCCTATCCGAATGATAACATACTTGACCACCCATGCTGAAGAATGTAAAATTCCCTTCCATACAGGTGAAAAAGTTGACTGAGGATTGCAACTCAAATAAAATTTCCCGTTCCGCACATAGTATTTGGATTTAACAATATTCTGCCATAACTGAACATCACCAGAAAGAATGCCCCGCAGCCACTTCCCCAGCAATGCTAAGTTCATATATTTCAAATTTTTTACTCCCAAACCTCCCTTGTTAATTGGCCGGCACACCTTGTTCCAAGCTACCAAAGGGATACGCTTAGAGCTGTCTGATCTTCCTCCCCATAGGACATTTCTTCGGATGCGATCCATCTCCCGAATAATGGCATTCGGGACATGAACACTGACATGTAATAAATAGGAATAACTGATAGAACCGAGTTCAATAAAGTAATTCTGCCTCCCAGACTCAGATTTCCAGCTTTCTATAAAGCTAGCTTCTTCTTCATCTTATCAATCAAAACATCCCAATCTTTCCTTTTAGCAACTCTATAATGCAAAGGTAAACCCAAGTAAAAGAATAGACAACTATTCCACCTTGCAACATAATACCTGAGCACACTCTGTGATAGTGTTCTCATCCATATTTATCCCCACAAGAGAACTTTTGTCGTAGTTAATTTTCAGCCCAGAAGTAAACTCAAATTCTTCAAAATAAACAGCATGTTCCTCACTTGCTCCACTCCACCTTCCAGGAAAATTAATGTGTCATCTGCATATTGCATGTGGGAGATAAGAGAGTGGTGTTCTAAGCACTGAAACTCCTTTGATCCATCCTGCTGATTCTGCTTTGTGACACATCTTGCTGAGAACATTAGCAACCAAAATAAATAAGTAAGGTGATAGCGGATCAGCCTGGCTTAAGTCCCCTTGTGCTTTTGAAGAATCCTTTGACATTTTGATTAATAATCATAGAGAAAAAAGCTGTGGACAGGCAATCCTTCAACAAATCCATCCACCTATCTGGAAAATCATGCATCTGCAACACATTCCAAAGGCACTGCCATAATACTCAATCATATGCCTTGTGAAAATCCAGTTTAATGAGCACCCCTTCCTTTCTGCTTTGCTTCATGGAATACAAGACTTCATGTGCACTAAGAAAAGCATCAAAAATCCTCCTTCCTGGCACAAAATCCTGTTGGTAATCATCAATGAGCTTACCCAACACCTTGCCCAGACGAGAAGCCAATACTTAAGTGAAAATTTGGTATGCTCCATTTAATAAGATGATTGGTCTGAAATCCTTAAGCTCAGCCACATTCTCCTTCTTAGGCAACAGCACAATGAAATGTCTGATTAACAAATTCCCCTCCTTTACACTTAGAGAACCATTCACTTAAAGCACATGTCACATCAATTCTCAACAGTTCCCAGAAACTTTGAAAAAAAGCCAGTGGTCTGGACCTGGTGCCCTATCACCTCCCAAACTAAACACCGCCATTCTGACTTCTTCCTCATTAAAACTGGATAGTAAAAGCTCTTGGTCTTCCAAACTAAGCTTGGCAACATCAGTATCATGCCACTTGGGATACCATCTGCTCTGCTGTAAACAATCTACTGTAAAAATTTATAATTTCCCCAGCAATAACTCCTCAATCATCTGTCCACACTCCATTGATGTACAACGCAGATACTAAATTCCTTCTCCACCTTCCGTTAGCAACTATGTGAAAAAATCTGGTATTGTTGTCTCCTTCTTGAAGCCACTGAACTCTAGACCTTTGGCTTCGTCTGATTTCATCCTCCAAATTCCCCTTCGTTAACTTGATCCTGACAGTTGTGAGCTGAGATTTTTCACGAGGGGACAAACCCTTTTCCTCTTCTAACATTTCAAGTTTGTTAATCTCAGAAAGGAGATAATGCTGCACTACAACTTTGCTTTCTCTCCATCCTTTTGCCCATATCTTAATAGCTTGTTTCAAACTTCTTAATTTCTTTGCCAGAGTCTTCATGTCACAGACCGGAGGAGTATCCTTTAACCAGACTTCTTTAACCAATTCTCTGAACTGATCATTTTCCATCCAACATTTCTCCAATCGAAAAAGTCTATTCTGAACAATGCCATCATTAGAGTCCACAATCAGAGCACAGTGATCAGAAACAATTCCCAGTTGAAAATTAAGCTTCAAAAGAGGAAACAATGCATCCCATTTGTCATCGATAAAGACCCTATCAATCCTCGACATAGACGGAGGACTTCTAGAATTGCTCCAGGTGAAATTCCTGCCTTGCTGTGGTAATTCAATCAACCTCATATTCAAAATCCACGAACTAAACTCTTTCCTTCCTTTGTCATTCTCCCCCCCTTCCTCTCAGTTGGAATTCTGACTTCATTAAAGTCTCCTGTGAGACACAACGGAACAACAAACTGATTCTTGCAATCTGTTGACTCCTCATAGACCTTTCTCCTCTCGATATAAGTATTAGGACTGTATACCCTTGAAACCACCCATTCTGCCCCTGAAGTCTGATCATTAAACAAGACAGACATAGAATGTTCTCCCACAGCAGCCATTTTACCATTCCATTTAGTAGAATCCCATGTGATGACGATGCCCCCTGAAAGGCCTTCTGACCTTATAAGAACAAAGTCTGGTTGAGAAAACCCAGTGAAGGTCTTGATCAAAACATTATCAAAGACCAACATCTTTGTTTCCAGAATACACACTACATCCACCCTGCACCTCCGAATCACTTCTTTCACCGCCATTTGTTTATGTTGCCCATTAAGACCTCTAATATTCCAACTGACTATCTTCATTTATCACTTCTAGTCTCCCTCAAACGCCTAGTCTGACTTCTAGAATTTGCGTCAGCAGCACAAAAAACTTCAGATCCTTTCAACAGACTGACCAACTCTCTGGAACCCCTCTGCTTGAAATGAGATTGCTGACCATCCTCGGAAAGAGTCGACCATAGTCTCCTGTATTGACCTGCTTTTTTTTTCTGAACTTGACAACTCAGCATACTCGTGCATCTCCGCATCTGACCAACTGTCAAGAAATCGGCCCTGATTCCCTTCCTTAGAATGTTGGAGATTTTCTTGTGCCTTAATATTGCCATCTTTCTGTTTTGGCTCAGCATTTTGGGAATGTGACAGAGGAGATCGGGAATTTGGTTGGCTACTTGGCTGACATGCTCCCACTATTCCCCCAGATAGGGCTGTTCAATATTTGATTCAACCCGAAAAACCAAACCAAACCAAACCAGACCAAAATTATGGTTTGGTTCGGGTTGAGAGCCACCTCAGTTTGGTTCGGTTTGAAACCCCCCCCCCTCAACTCGTAAAACCCAAACCAACCCCCCCCCCCACACACACAAAAAAAAACGATTCAATGGACTCTGTAAACTTCCAACCTTCCATTAAAATATAAATTTTACAGCCAACACCCTTATCCTTTGTGCACATCATAGCTAACTGTTGGGTATTGTTGAAAATTGTAAGGAGCAAAAAGAAACTTCAGATTCCAAAGGACTAAAGGCAGCTGAGCGCCTCACTTCATCCGCACGCAGTGGAGTTGTGCATGGCAGCATGGGTTTAGTCCCACATCGGAATTTTTTGTGAAGGCTCAACCCAGAAAAGGCTATAAATAAACAGCTAGACAGCCATCCAAACCTTCAGGGAGTACTCATGTCATTGATTGTGCTGTGTGCTGGGTGCTGTCCCACTGATGGCCCATAGAATTTTTATGTAGGCAAAACATGAGTAGAGTAGGTATCTGGGCTGGGCAGGCAGCTGGACCTGGCCCAATCAAAAGTTGGCGCGTGGACTTTGTGCCCAAATAAGTTTGAAACCAAACCAAAGCAAATAAAACCGAACCTTTTCTGTTTGCTTTGGTTCGGTTTCTAAGAGTGAATCAGTTTGCTCCGGTTTGAAATTTTTCTCCCCTAAACCGAACCAAACCACAACAATGATCCAAAACAAGTCAACTATACTAAAACAAGCATTCATATATCTCTGACTTTGTCAAAGAAAATTTAATTACAAGATCTCCATCAAATGCACTCTCACAGTCCTTTCTCTAAAGGACGTTTTCACATTCGATGGTTTAAGAAAGAACTGTGAGGTGATCTAATAATCACAAAAAGTACTAGACTAGTAGTCTCCTAGTATCTGATTTGGACATAATCAAGAACATCTTCTACATAGTAATACTTGGTAGGAACATGACATTTCACTTCTGTTTTTTTAAAATTAAAAATCTATTGGCCAACTTTCTAAAAATTGCACTATTTTTATGGAAAAGAAGATTGAACCCACAACAATTCAGAACCAAACATGTTATAAAACCACAATATGAAAATATGATCGACGTAGCCATCGATAATACTTAGATATTTGTTTTAGCAGAATTAAAATAAGTACAAGGACTCATTTACCAATTTGCAGAAATTTCCTCCTTTTTACCTTTTTACTGAAAAGCAAAATGACACATCTAAAATAGGTAATAGTGGCCTCAGAAAACAAGAAAACCCAGTATGGGATTTATAATTATAGACCCATGGGCAGCCATGGTTCACAGGATCGGCTGGCTCTGATCCAAATCGGCCGATTTGGATTGGAATCGTCGATCCAATTTCAAGGGGGAGCCCGTTCCCCTCCTAAAAATGAAAAGGAAAAGGAAAACCAAAGCCAAATCAGTCCAAGACTCTGTTGAATCAGCTAGGATCAGCCAAATCATTGGATTGGCTCATTTTTTAATTTTTTTGAAGTCAAAAGACTATGAAGAAAATCTAATAAAAAAGCTAATGGATCGAGATGGAAAGGCAAGGATGATTTGGCCAATCCGGACCATATAGAGACCAGCCAATCCAACATCCCAATTCAATCCTGCCTTCCTTTTGGCAGCAGATAAAGGAACACTGCTCATTAAAGAGCACTAACGTTTCTGAATAGGGATGAAAAAGGATGTGTATTGGGTTGAATAATGAATTGTAGACATATACTTAAAAAGACTAGTAAATCTTTCTTTAAACCTATTTGTATCCTTACAATATATTATCACTAACATGCTTCTTTCTGAGCATTTTATATTATTTTACGTATATTCATGTTTTGAAGAAGGAAGAGGGGATTGAACCTCCAACTCACTGATAGCATCCATGTCACTGGTTTGAACAAATATTATATTTTTCAGAAAATTGTACATGATCATGTTATCAAAGGACACTAAATGCTTATCCATATAAGCAAAAAAGAAAGAGGATGCAAATGGTAACTGATAACCTGATTATTCCACCGTTCATTAGCTTATAGGTCAGTGGTCAGTTAACGGATAGTCCTCTAAACCGATATGCATAGCGGACAAGGTAAAAAATACAAATTTTATTCTAACCGAATACATGTGGTACACTAAGATCCAATTATCCAACTGACTATTAATTTATAGATTAGTTAATAGATACTCGGATAGCACTTCCAAACCGATAGCTTAACGGATAGGTCATAGACTTATTTTAGATCCACACGGAATCCAACCCGTTTGCATCCCTGGTGAGCATCTAGGGTCACAACGGCCACCAAAAAAGCATGTGGCTCAGCCATACAGGCTCTCCCCTTTCATAGGGAGGTTCAACCCCCACCACCCACAGTTGTGCAGGGGGTGATTTGTTCACAAGTTTGTGAGGCCTATTGCCCGTGTGCTTCCTGCAGGTGACGGGGCCCATGGGAGGAATATTGCTCCCTGTGGTGAGGCCCTCAAGCTCGGAATAATTGCCTGTGGTTGTGCAGAAGAAATCACTACTCAGAAAATTCTGAGTCCCCATTTGTACTATCTCCACTATGGAGACTTTGAGAATATACCTGACCAAAAAATAGTCACAATGGCCAAACCTAGCACGTGTAAAACACCAAAACAGTGTACATGATGAATTTAACCAAGCAGCATCCTCATTCATATGGCTTAAATATCAGATACCTTTTTGAAAATTAAAAAAAAAAACTCACAGTCCTTAGGATAAAAGCCACCAACTCATGATCAAATACCCTGGTCAAAGAACAGAGCTAACAACCCTAACAATTATCTGCACTGCTGAAATTTTCAGTAATTAACTAAAAAATGTACTAAGAACATAAAATGTATTCATTCTTCTAGTTCGGTTAAAGAAGTGACTCTACTAAAATGCCTTAGTTTTACTGCTGCTGCCGTTTGTAAACGAAGAAGATATTAAAGTCAAAGGAAGAAGAAAACCTTATTCTCCAACATTCGTGAGAGCCTGTTTTTCTCTTGAAGGTCATCTGCATAACGCTGCCTGCGTAGTTCATCTGCTTGCTGCATAGAGATCATTGAATGTCAATATAAGGAAAAAGGAAATATTCAGAAGAGCCTATTATGTGAAACTGTGAAAAAATGAAACTAGGCTGAAATTAAACCAGCTGCTCGCGCTCATGGAGAATTTTCTCCTCCACCAATCGTTGTTGGTATGCTGCTTCTATCAACGGTGCCTCCTCTTCCCTTTTTGCTCTTTCCATGTAATCCATCGTTTTGGCTAGTCTCTGCAGCTTCTTTTCCATCTCTTGCCGCTCCTTGAGCTGTTCACTTAATGCCATCTCAAGCACAGCCTGCTTAGTTACCTTGTCCTGCAGAGAAGCAGTTTGCTACAATTAGTGAAACTAACATATTTCCCCATCTAAAAAATAAAATTCCTGGATGATATTGCAGAGATTGGAATGAGTACAGAAAAGATTTTATAAACTTACATTCATGTTGAATTGAAAAGACTTTTGTCAACTTAAATCCATGTCTATCTCCCTCAAAAATCAAACTTGACTTCTAATAGCAGGGTCAATAAGATTGTTTCCACAAATATGGGGAGAACTATGTTCACTAACACGCTTTGTTCTGCTCCATACTAACGAGACAAAACAGAACATTATGTGCCATTGAATTAAATGCACTTAAGTACCAAGAGAAGTATCCACTATAACAGACAAGAATGAGTACAAGTTTCAAAATTGCTTCATGCCAATTGCAAGGAATAGTTTCTGCATCCATTGAAACAATTTTAAAAAACGAGAATATGTAGCCCAGTCATAAGCTGGGGAGAAGGAAAGGAATACCTATAGGAGAGGACTACTCATGAGACAATGGTACATAACATAACACTACCTTGTGTAGCCTCTAATGTGACTGGAGACTTAGGGTAGAGATAAACTAGATTAGTCCTATATTGAAAACTAGGAAAAAGTTATTGCCCTATATGGGTGGCTTAGATCCGTAGGATAGTACCTCCCAAGGGTTTAATTGGATCGTTACAATGTGGTATCAAAGCCGCACTCACACCCTCTACCTTAGGAATGAACTAGGCAAAAGTGGATGGGCTTGTAGTAACCAAGTTATGAGCTAGGCAGGAGGAACGGCCTATCCATAGGCAAGGACTCCCGGTGAAATGGCGGTACATAACACCACGGTGTTTGAAGCTAAGGCAAGGATTAACTTAAAAAAAATGGAAACTAGACTATATGTAGGAGGCTCAGATCCAGAACCTACAAGGCATATTTTGAGGACAAAACTATAGTTACATGGTGTACTGACCCGGTCATGAGCCGGGTAGGAGGAAAGGATTACCGATAAGAGAGGACTACTTGTGAAGTGAAGTGGTGTGGAGCGACCACTATGTCCGAGGGTTCGAACAAGGATGAACCAAATCAATCCAACATCGAAAAACGGAAGAGTTGTTGGCCATGAATGTCGGATTTGAATCCATAACTTGTGAGGCACCCTTTGGGGATAAAACTATACGGGTTTGGCGCGAAGTGAACAACAGCTCACAAGGATTGGATCGGATTGTTACAAAATGGTATCAGAACAGGCCCCATGTAGTACGATGTTGGCTGGTTCGGACGAACCAAGCAAAAGATGGTGGGCCTATAGTGACCCAATCACAAGCAGGGTTGGAGGAAAGGACTGCCTATAGGAGAGTGCTACTCGCGAGGTGAAGCAATATGAAGTTGCCATGATGTGGAGCCACTACTATGTCTGGGGTGGGGCAGGGATAAACCAAGTTAATCTAACATCAAAAAAATTAAAAAACAAATTGATGGGTCATATATGTGAGATTTGAATCCATAACTTATGAGGCACCTTTTGGGATCAAAACTGTAACCGCTTGGCCTAAAGCGGACAATACCTCACAAGAGTTGGGTCAAGTCGTTACATATGGACTAGTCATGGGAACATTAATGGGAATGAGATTGGAGTTCGAAGGAGGGGGTCATCTAACATACCATTCACATTTCCCTTAGAAGCAAGATTGCTTTTGGGGTGGGAATGATGGTAAAATGAGTAGATCTTGCTACTAAGGACAAAACCATGCAGGCTTATGAAGGCCCAAAGCAGACAATATCTCACACATGTTAGATTGGATTATTACAAAGAGGGATGGCACTTGCACATTGGAATAGTCTTTTGATTCTCAAGGAATGCCGCTTTCCGTCCATGATCAATGGAACAAGCAAATGCGAAGCAACCTATTTTGAAACTATCCATCTTTATGCCATATAAATCCTTTTATCCCCTTAAGACCTCTTTGATTTGTAGATAAGCCATGGATAGGGCAGCATATGCATCTTATCTAGGTTTATTCGATTTGGTCGCCTGGACTACTTATCTTAGGCGAGAATGGGTTATTCACAAATAAACTAAAACAAGCAATCATGTCAAAAATCCTGAACTATTTATTCCCACAAGAATAAGAGTTAATGATACCTATTTTATATATTTTATTCTCTTAGCCCCACTTTGATAGCAAAATAAGAGAAGAATAAGAGGTCTTATTCTTAGAATACGCCTAATTCTGCTTTGATTGGAGGAATTGCTCATACCACGTCAGAATTGCTTATTTGGAGAATGAAGTGAATAAGCAATTCCACCCCACACCTAAGAATTAGGTATTTGTAAGACATCCTTTTCTGATTTTATTATCCTTTGATTTGAAAAATCTTTGTCGGATTTGAAAATCTTTGTTTGAAAAGAGAATTTTAAGTTTTGAAAACATGTTCTCTTTTCTTTTAGGTAGATTTCTAGGATTAATCTTCAAAGTCTAAATGACTTCTGGATCGACTGTGGATCCGTGTTCTTGACCTCTCGCCACCATGGTCGGCCGGGTCGGACCGGGTCGGATCGGATCGCCCGGTCCGCTCGGAATCGGAGCGGTCCGACCCGACCCCGAGCCCCGACCCAGCGATCCCAGCCGGGATCGCTGGGATCGGGTGGGGGTCGGCCGGGTCGTCCGACCCCAACCCGGGTCGGTCTGGGTCGGACCGGTCCGGCCGACCCGGCCACCCAACGGCTAGTTCTGAACTAGCCGTTGGGTAGCCGTTGGGAACCCATTCAAATGGGTTCCCAACGGTTAGGAGGGGCTTCTAAGCCCCTCCAAGTCCCCCCCAAGTCCCTATAAAACCCCCTCCTACCCTTCTCTCCCTCATTCACACAAATTCTCATTTCTCTCTCTCTCTAAATTCTAAAACTTCTCTCTCTCTCTCTCTAAGCTCTCATACTCTCTCAAAGACTCAAAGCTCTCTTAACTTCTTTCTCTCCAAACTTCCAAAGCTCTCTAGAGTTCTAAACTCTAAAGGACGGACCGACGGACTACATCAAATTTTTTTCATCATATTATTTTTATTGCATTTTAATTTTTCTCTCTAACCTCTTTTTGTCTTTGTAGCTTTATTTCTCATTGTCTCTCACTCTCCCTCGAGGTATGATATGAAATCTCACTCTCTTTCTCTATGTTTTTTCTTATTTCTCACCATTTCTCTTTATGTAATTAGTTAATTACTAATTATCTCTTTCCCTATTAATATATTTTTTATTTTTAAAGATGTCGACTTCTAAGCATAATGAGGCCACATCTGTCACCTCTCGTGGTGACCCGGGATGGAACCACTGCACCGTCGTAGATATGGCTTCACGCAAAATCAAATGCAACTACTGCAGTCGGATTATTTCGGGTGGAGTTTTTCGTCTAAAACAACATATTGGGGGTGTCAAAGGAGAAGTGAAGGCTTGTACTGCTGCACCACTAGAGGTAAAAAATCAATTCAAAAATTACCTACGACAAAGAGAGTTGGAAAAAGGAGCAGCATCAACGATGAGAGGCCAAATTAGGGAAGAAATGACACGGCCCTCAGGTCAAGGTATTCATATTCACCCTCCGGGAGATAGATCTCGGGAGGGAGACATAGACCCTACCAGAAGGAGATCTACTGCATTTGAAGACTTCTCTCGAGGTATTATTTGATTTAAAATTTTCAATTAATTATTTACTTCTTTATACTTCATCTCGATTAAATTAGTCTAATCATCTATTTTAATTTAAAGATGATATACGTCGAGCGATGGACGAAAGTAGACGATCTTTTGCTGATGAGGATGTGTATAGACGCACCGGTCGACACGTTGGGCAAGGGAGTGGATCCGGACATGGATCCAACGAGGAGGAAATTCATGACTTGACTAGGGACAATGATCCTAGAGTGGGTCCTATAGATGCTTTCCTAACAAGACGGAGAGGTAGACAACCATCAATCACAGCTGCTATGAAGAACCTGAAGGTATGCAAGGAGAAGATTGGCCGTGCTGTTTCGAGATGGTTTGTTTATAACAGTGTACCTGCCAATGCTGCAAAAGGTCCTTATTGGGAGGACATGATTGAGACTATTGGAGATGTGGGTAAGGGTATTCCTAGACCAACCCCCAAGGAGATATACAACACTTATCTTCCTCAAGAGGTAAGTGATCTCCAGGAGTATATCAAGTCGTTTGAGCGAATTTGGGATGAAAGAGGATGCACAATAATGACAGATGGCTGGACAGGTGAGTACATTGAATTAGTTTAACATATTTAGAAATTAGAATCTTAGATTAACAGATTATATTTTTAGTTAATTTAGACATTCGCTAACATCTATAACATTATTTGAATAGGAATTACGAGAAGAAGTATGATTAACTTCCTTATATACTGTCAAGCTGGGACTGTATTTTGGAAGTCCGTAGATGCTAGTGGAAAGGTAAAGAATGCTGAATATCTTTTCAAGTTAATTGATGACATTGTGGAACAGGTGGGAGAAGATCGGGTTGTCCAAGTTGTAACAGATAATGCAGCTTCATATAAAGCTGCTGGCCATATGTTAATGGAGAAGAGGCCACATCTATATTGGCTTCCTTGCTCTGCTCATTCCCTAGATTTGATGCTAGAAGATATTGGGAAAGATGTCAAAATTACTGAAACAGTGAAGTCAGCCCAATTCATCACATCATATATCTACAACCATAACGATGACGATGATGATCCACATGGAAGTCAAGGTGGATCCTTGCAACAACGGTCATCTCGAGGACGTGGAGGATCAAGTCAACATGGTGAAGCTCCTCCAATGATTTTCACAGGAGAGCAAGAATTTACGCATGCTACGCAGGATGCCGACCACTCCAGTAGGTTGGCTAAGGGCACATCAGCAACAAATAAAGGCAAAGGGAAACAACAACAAGAGCTCCTAAAGAGAACATCCTCTCAAGAGCATTCGTCTGATGCATCCTCTCAAGTTCCATTAGATGGTTATAGTCCTTATGGATATCCAGGTACATATTATCAACATCCACCACCCTATGATGCATCGAGTTACTTAGGAGGATATCCCACTTATCCTCCAACTTCAGATATTTCCTCTTATCAATCCTCAACCTCAGAAGGATCTTATCATGAGCCAAAGACACAAGGATGGATACCGGTGACAATAATCTACCCATTCACAGATGAGTATAACCGATTTGTACAGGAATATGAACAATGTTACCAAACTTATATGTCTTGGGCTGATTATGTGCAACATTTGTATAGCACCTACAATGTAAGGCTAGAATAAATGTATGTCTACTTGTTCTGTCACTTTGTGTGAGTGTTTTTTTTTTATTATCATGTAATACTTAGGGGTAAGGTTTTATGTCCCCCCCATGTATTGTATTCAAGTTTTTTTCAAAGTTAATAAAAATTCAAGGGCTTACCCAAGGTCCTAGATAAGTTTTGGGTAAATATAATTTTTCCTGATTTTTTGAATTTTTTTCTTATTTTTTGGACTTGTTTTTCTATTTTTTCCCTATTTTCTTCTATTTTTTCCCCTTTTTATAAATTGGATCGGCCAAACCGGTCCGGCTCGGTCCGGACCGGTTTGGGATCGGATCGGATCGTCCGATCCACTCGGTCAGGACCGGACCGATCCGAGTCCGACCCCCGAGTTGGCCTACCTTGCTCGCCACTGACCTCGATTAATGTTAATTACACCAATCAAAGATTGGTAACCCTTGATTAACCATCCAATAAGACTTGGAAGAAAATATAAAATAAGCAGAGTTGAATACAACATACAAGTCATTCATTTTTTTTGTTCTTTTTATAGTAAAGAGGAGTCCATAGGTATCCTTTAAAAGATACTTAAAGGATCTTGAAGTTCTCACAAAATTGTGAGTATTTTGAGAAAGGTTCCTTGAAACTATCCTTTAAGTATCTTTTAAAAGGATGAAGGATTATTTGAACAACATGTCCTCTTATTTGAGATATTTTGAAAAGATATAGACTGCTTAAAAGATAAGCAAGATTAATTGCTTGATTAACCTTCCAATTAAGGCTTGAAGAAAGTAGAAATAAACAAGATTAATTAAAGGCATGCAAGTCATTTTTTTTTAGTGAGGAAGATTCTATGGATATCCTTTAGAGGATACTTAAAAGATTTTGAAGTTCTCACAAAGGGGTGAGTATTTTGAGGAAGATTCCTTGAAATTATCATTTAAGTATCCTTTAAAAGAATGGAGGATTATTTAGATAACATGTCCTCTCATTTGAGATATTTTGAAAAGACATAGACTACTTAAAGGATACTCTAAATTGATAAGGTATGAAGACCGCCACATAATTAGGAATATTCTTTAATGGTCTTTCAACCAATATGAAGGAACCACAATATTATTTTAGGTCATTTAACCAGTATAAATGAATCAGGACTTAATGGTCAATCTATCAGTAGGAAAGAACCACTTTAATTAATGGTTACCCCATCGATATAAAATGAATAAAGATTTATTCTTATTGGTCTACCTATTAATAGGATAATCACGATTTCGTAGCCTGGCCCCCAATTAAGACAAAACTATAAAAGTCACTAACTATCCCTAGTGATAAGGATGAATCAATAATCATAACCTTTGGCCACTCTACCAATAAGAGTGAACCATTAATCAAATGGACAGTCTAACAATAGGATAGAACCACTAAATTTAGGCCATACAACCGGTATGAATGAACTTGATTTTTTTTATTTGTGCATTTTTTATTTTTAGAAAACTTTGGTCATCCAACCGATATGGAAGAGCAAATTATTTTTCTTATTTTTAATTGATTAATTAACAAATGGTCAACCAGATGATATGAAAGGGACACATAATTAATCGGTTGAATGAATTGGTTGATTAACAGATTATTGATCTACCAAGTGATATGGAAAAACCTAATTAATTTAATTAGTTGAATGAATTAGTTGATTAACAAATTTGTTAATTTAATTAGTTGATTGATTAACAAATTAATTTAATTTATTAAATTAATTGATTGGTTAACAAACTTGTTAATTTAATTGGTTAATTAACAAATTTGTTAATTTAATTAGTTAATTGATTAACAAATTAACTTAATTGGTTAATTGATTGATTAACAACTTTGTTAATTTAATTGATTAACAAATTAATTTAATTAGTTAATTACTTAATTAACAAATTTGTTACTTTAATTGATTGATTAACAACTTAATTTAATTGGTTAAGTTAATTGGTTGATTAACAACTTAATTTCATTGGTTAACTTAATTGATTGATTTAACAGATTTTTTAATTTAATTGGTTGAATTAATTGGTAGATTAACAACTTTGTTAATTTAATTAGTTGAATTATTAACAAATTCATTAATTTGATTAGTTGAGTTGATTGATTGGTTAACAAATTCGTTAATTTGATTGGTTGAATTGATTAACAAATTGACTTAATTGGTTGATTGATTGACAAATTAACTTAATTGGTTAAATTACTTGATTGATTAACAAATTTTTAGTCAACCAAACATTATGGAAGAACCATACTTATTATCTGATTTTTTTATTTAACTCCCTCTTTTTTTTTAGATTAATATGGTCAACCAACCAATATGGAAGAACCATTTAATTAAGTGATCTTTTATTTAAGTTCTTTTTTTTTTAATATAGCCAACCAACCAGTATGGAAGAACCATGTTTATCATCTTACTTTTATTTAACTTCTCTCTATTTTTTAGATTAATATGGTCAACCAACCAATATAGGAAAACCATGTTTATTATCTTTATTTAATTTCTCTTTTTTTAGATTAATATGGTCAACCAACCAATATGGGAGAACCATGTTTAATTTACTATTTTCTATTTTTTATTAATTCATTATTGAATGGCCAACCAACCAATATGGAATAACCATATTATTAATTAATTTGTTATTTTCTGTTTTTTTAATTTAAATTAGTTTACTATTAGATGGCCAACCAACCGATATGGAAGAACCATGTTATTTTTTTTATTATTTATTATTTTTTATTTAACTTAAGTTAATTTATTGAATCGCCAACCAACCAATATAGAAGAACCATGTTATTTATTTACTATTTTCTGTTTTTTATTTAAGTTAAGTTAATTCATTCTTGAATGGCCAACCAACCGATATGGAAAAACCATGTTATTAATTAATTTGTTGTTTTTTATTTTTTTATTTAAATTAATTTACTTATTAGATGGCCAACCAACCAATATAGAAGAACCATTTAATTCAATTTATTGTTTTCTGTTTTTTATTTAAGTTAATTTATTATTAGATGGCCAACCAACCAATATGGAAGAACCATTTAATTCAATTTATTATTTTCTGTTTTTTATTTAAGTTAATTTATTATTAGATGGCCAACCAACCAATATAGAAAAACCATTTAATTAATTGTTTGTTTTCTATTTTTTTTAAGTTAATTCATAATTTGATGATCAACCAACCAATATGGAAGAACCATCTAAAAAAAACAATTCATATGAAAATTGATATTAAAAAAAAAACTTCTAAATTTATTTCTCCCAAAATCAGAAATTACAAGCCTTCAAAAAAAATATAAGCCTTCTCTTCTTCTCCTTTTCTTCTTGTGCAGGACTTGGGAGCCTGCAACGGGGGGGGGGGGGGGGGTTCATTCCTTGGAGACTTGGCCTCCTTTTATAGGCACTGGTGCCACCTTGGCGCCAGGGGAGGGGGGGGTTACCATGCGTGAGAGAGAGAGAGAGAGAGAGAAGGAAAGGAGGGGGGCGTGGTACTGTAGCACTACAGTACCCGCGCTTCTATTTTTTGGATCCCCTTCCTTCCTCTCTTTTTTTTGATTTATTCTCTCCCCCTCCTTTATTTCTTTCTATTCTCTCTCTTTCCATAAAAAGGAAGACCGATTGGGAGGAGAATTAGGGTGGCGGGGGAGGGGGGGGGGGGGGAGGAGGTTGTTCTAAGGCCGGCTGCATGCTCTGCCTCCCTCTCTGTGGTGCATTTGCTTCTCTGCTGTTGACCAACCCCCCCCTTTGCTGCTGCTGCTGTTGAAACTTGTGTTGGTGCAGATTTGATGCTGGTTGGAGCTTGTGTTGGTGTAGATTTGCTGCTGATTGGAGGCTTCTTGTAAGCCCTTTTTTTTTGCTGATCTTAGCCTTGATTGGAGGCTTTTTCTTGTTGGTTTTGGAGACTATACTTGCCGCATCTATGAGGTATGGCCATCCTCTCCTTGTTTTTTACTTTGTACATACATGCACATTACTAGAAATATATGCATGCAAGCATGTCTGATTTTTTTTGGTTCAACATTATTCCACCTAGGATTCCGTCCGGCTGTCAAAGTGAAGCACTCCTTATTCTGGGATAAGCAATCAAGAATAATTAATCATGTTATAACCTATTCTGCTATCAAAGTGGGGCTTATTTACTGCACTTAATTTATTTTCTTATTATAGGTATGACTTAATTTATTTTTCTTATTCCATGTAGAATAATAATTCCATTTCAAAGCAAAGGACGTCTTATTTGAGCATAAGCAATCCCAGACAGTTTGCCACGATAAGCAATCCAAGAATCAAGATTTAAGCAACAGATTCAGGCTTTCCTCATTACTTTCAATTATTGCAAGATTCTCTATCCTAATTATTAATGGCCTAATATGGAGCTAATAATCAGACATGACATAAATAGACATCAGATATACCATCATCGAAGAATCAATGCCAGCAATACAATTATCATTCATGGCCTCAAATTGAACGACATGATATGATTCTGCTCAACTTTGCAATCTAAAATACAAGTCAGCATAAGCCTAAACTAATTTTGTAATCAAGCCAGCTCATCTTTAGAGTTGATACAAGCAAGAACCTATTCATCAAAGCACCTAATATATTTAATCAAATCTAGGACAAATGAAGATAGAATTTACTCCGTCGATAGTTGGTCTCTTTCCTTTCTTTTTCCCACGCTTCTCAGTCTCTAAAAGTAAAGCTTGAGCTTCTTGAAGTTCTCGCTCCTCTATTTCTCGGCGAATTCTTTGCTCTTCTCTGCGAGAATATTCAGTTGCAAGTCTCTTTTGTTCTGCTTCCTCAGTTATCTTTTGTAACTTCAATCTCTTTGATTCTTCTTCACGTTCCTTCGAAATTCAAATAAGGTCAGAAACAAACAAAAAATCAGATACCTGGAATTTTGGGGGAAAAGCAGATAACATGTAACAAAGGGTGAGAGAGATACAAGTTCCAGCATTTGTCTCTCATGCTCTTCTTTGCGTTTCTCAATGATTGATTTGCGGGCAAGAAGTCTCTTGTGTTCCTTGTCCACAACATCTGCCAAACTCACTAGGTTCTCACCTAGTTTTGATTGCCTTTTAACTGGAGGATAGATCATGCTCCTGGCTTTATTCAAAGACTCAACAAGTGCGGTGAGATGATCACGAAGCCCATCACATTCAACATCCTAAACACAATATACCATTGAATTAGAATAATGCAATTTAGTTTAAAGCAAAACTTGGTACAACAGAAAGAATAATGCACTATAGTATTAAGAATGATGTAGGTAAAAAACTGCCTAACAATACACACTACTTAGACTAAAAAAAATTAGCCGAGTGCACATCATCAAATGAATTTTATTGGGACAAAGAATACCCAGACAGTTGAATCGACAAAGACCATCTTTTTTTGGGTGTCCGATCAAAGATCAGATTATATGGGCATGTGGACCATACTGGGGCCCTCCTAAAAAAACTTCCAAAAAAATTAATTGAAAACACCGCCAGGCAGTATAGCTACTGCCTGGCAGTGCAGCAAGTTCTACTCTAACTAAAATGCTTACAGAGAAATACATACAAGCTCGGCAATTCAGATGCATTATGGGCCGGGAAACTCTTGTCACAACATGAATGTTACTGCCTTCCATGACCTTGCAACTATTAAAAGGATTGCATCAAATAATTTATTCTACATTGTTTATACCAAAATAAAGAAATGAGAGGCAGAAAAGAATAGACAATCAGTCAGATCTATCAGGATCTTTGTCTACTCTTCAACAAATAAGACTAAAATTAAGCATATATCAGCAGCCTGAATTTTTTTTTTCCCATATAAGTGCTCTCTTTTGCCACCAAAAGTACGTCCTCGGGAGAAAATTGCATGAAGTACACAAAATTTTGGCGTTATGTTGAATTAGCAGATGCTCATGGCATACTGAAGCGGATATTTGGATATCCTGCACACATGAAAGAAATCCCTTTTTTTAAGGGGGTGGGAATGTCAAACCAAGAGGGGGATATCGAAGTTTCTACAATGTAAGTGATGGAAGAATATAAACATACACAAACAAGTATATAAATGTCAAGGATGAAAAAATAGCATGTTTAACTGAAGAACTTATCAGAACAAAGTATATGAAGCATATTCACACTCATTGAAGCTCGGGCAAGCACATCCATAAGCAAGCATATGACTGAACAACAAAAGGCAGTTTACATACAGAACGAGACATGGGATGTAATCCTATATAGAGGACATATACGCACCAAATTACCAAAATGTACAGCACCCTTCATATGATTAACTTTCATAGAGACAAAGTCATATTTTACAGCATCAACTGCAATCTTTTCTATAACTGAAAAATCAAAGAATGGAATCATCTTTGAGAGCATCTCAATTTTCATTGTTTGGTACACCTGGGAAACCTGAAAAAGAAACAGAAGGTAGCTCAGACGCCAGCATATTTAATGCACTCTCCTCTCAATGGGCATCGACAAAAAGCTAAAAAAGAATGCAAACCTGCTGGAGCACTCTCAAGGCAGTAAGTTTTTCTAAAGCGGGAATGTACTGTGACAGCTGAACTTCTGGAACAGAGGAAGCCGAGGACAGTTTAGCGCCGAGCTTGGATATCTTGGCCAGCAAAGGCTGTACTCTTGATGCAAGATCTAAAGGAAGAAATTCATGTTCTAAAAGATGGTAAAGGTCCTTTACTTCTTGTAAGACACATGCCATGACACCTTTTGAAGCCTGTAGAAGATCAGTTTTTTTTGTTAGCCAACAACAGCCATAGATAATTAAAGAATGCAAGCAAATTAACCAAATAAAAATTGGTATTTAATTGTCATTAATGAAAAATGAAGCTGGTGGTATTCACATAAGGAATTGTTAGCCAAAACACACTAATTCAGAAGACAGCAAAATAAAAATATAGAAACACATGAGCACGTGCATACACGCAGAACAGTTTCATTGTTGCTTCCTGTTTCTTCTTAACACACACACACAGAGACACACAAAGAAGGGAAGAAAGAGAAGACCACTGAGGTAAAGAAGAGGAAGACAGGAAGAAAACCAGGGCGAATGAACAGAAGGAAAGAGGAAGAGAGCAGCAGCTGCAGCCTGCAGCCAAAGTTACAAGATTGGAATGGCAAGCTGACCTATGAAGAGAAAGTTCTACCTCCAGCAGCGGGAAGCTTCAGAACAAATCTTTAAAATCTCATCTCTGGAGCCAGCATCTTTATCTTGCTCCACACAACCCATTCAAATCTATGTGGGAAGGCAGAGAAAAATGAAACGCTTTGGGGGTGAGGGGTGAACCATGATGTGGGAGTTCAAGGTGTGAAGGAGATGGATGGTGACAGTGACATTCAAGGGATGCTATCTCATCCCAGATTCCGGGATCTCTCGAGAATCTCTCTCCAAGGTTCCCGAGATAAATCTCTACTGAGATCAAGAAAAGAGACCGAGTGCAATGGAAGGAGCAGGATAGAGGAGGAGAGGACATGAGAATGCCAATAGAGGAGGGTATGAGGATGATGATGAGTTTCCAACACATTTAGATGGCATTGAGATTCAAGAAACCAATCCTTGTATATATGCAAATACGTTTTTACATTCTTGTTATGGTAATTTAATCATGTCGAAAGGTTAAATGCACAAAATTTAAAGATTTTTTATAGAACAAGATGATCATAATCTGGCCATCATACCCAATTTCTTTTAGATCTCTTCAAGATCTCCTCCTTGGCCTTCCAATGTAATGTCAAGATCTGATATGAAAGTCCTTGTATGGTGCTATTTGTTTTGTGTGTTTGGGGGGGGGGGGGGGGGGGGGGGGGGGGGGGGGGTGTTGTTTGTGGTTATGCAAATATTATCGTGATCTCTCAAGATCTCCTCTCCAACCCCCCCCCCCCCCCTTTTCAAGACTAGGCTGAGATTCAAGATGGCAAACCTTGTGCAAAATCACATGGAAGCAACAAAGATTTGCAGCTAGTCATTTTCTATATTGTCTAATTAGTAATAATCTATTAGAGACTACCTAAATAATTGTAATTTATGATTAATGGTCATTTGTAATTTAATTATTAGGCCTATTCTAGCCATCTATCAATTTCAAGGTTTATTCTTCTATCATAAATAAGAATTCATCCCAAAGAAGAATCAGAATGATGGTTGCCTTGGAAATGCGTTTCTCCTCCGTCATTGATGTTGCCTTGGAAATGTGTTTCTCCTCCGTCATTCATGTGGCACGCTAGGAGAGCAACCAGGTAAGAAGTAGAGTTGAAAAGAAATGTTTTTGCCTTGATTCCAGCGAGTTAATCAGAAATGAAATCAAAGTTGGAATCATATATTTCAAATTCATTTCTAATTCAAACTCGAATTGGAAGCAAAATGTTCCAAGATCCACTAAATGTCTTTTTTTTCATCTATCAGCTTGGTCAAATCCTAAATAGGCTTGCCCTCCTCTCCAATAACAAAAAACAAATGCTTCAATATAAATACCAAATATTACTATACATAATATATATATACTTTTATAACTCATCCCAATATTTTATAGGAATATCTATTTGTGTTCATTAAAATTGATAATAAACTTGAAATAGGCTGCATTACTGGTGTACACAATTACATTAAATAATTTGAAATGTTTAAAATTTGTCAAAAATAACTGCCTCGCTAGTGAGGCATCCAACTTGACAACAATTAGGCAGTCTGGCCATGCCTCTTTTCTCTCTTGTTTTTGTTTTTCCTTTTTTCGGGGGGTTCATCTACTGCATTGCATTAACTAGGTGTTTCTAAAACATTGAGAGTGACCTACCAACACAATAAGGAAAGATGGAGAAGTTGGCAGCACTCTTCATAGCCACAGCAACAGCAGAAGCTGCTACTATACTGTACCCTAGGCATTTTTGTGTCATTTTCAACCCCTCTTTTTTCTTTTCTTTTTCGCATTCTCTCCTTTTACTACCTCCCCCCACCCCCTGTGGCTTGCAGCTGCTGATCGACACTAATGCTGATCCTGACTCAGCTGCATCCATGATTGGCATCAATTCCTGCTGACTCCAAGTCAAACTCATGATTGCAATAAATAATTTCTATTTCAAATGATGAAAAATTTGGCTAGAAGTGTAGAGTAAGACTATTTAAATCATTTGCAATTTTGTTATCTGAACCAATTATACAAAAAGTGTGCCTGACTTTTCAAAAAGAACAAACTTCCTGAGACAAAGATTCATGGATAATCTTACCAACTCTGCAAAAAGTGATGACCTCGTCAACTGCAGAAGAAAGTACAAAAAGATTGTCAACATTTTGAGTAGGCAAGTCCTATGCAAACAGCAAGCTTGGTGTGAGATTCATCTGAGAATATACCATTTCCTTGCTCTCCCGTTTAATGTCAAGGCTAAAGTTTATGAGGCTTGCCATCCTTAAATTGTGTTCTCTTTCATTTTCAAGTTCCAAGTGAGAAGCACCATGCTTGTGATCATATGGGGCTACTGACAGAGCAGCTAATAAAACAGAGGATGCTATCAATTGCAGATCCTTCTGGGTTAAGTTCTTATTATGACTTTTCTGAAGTACAAAAAGTTTGAGCCATGCATATGCATGATAAAGATGACTGCCCGAAACCCAGAATATCTCTGTTAGCTTGGCATAATAGATAACCATTAGTGATGGCTTTGGTGTTTTTTTAACCATGCACATCAGACCATGGACATCCTCAACAGAGCGAAAGGCCTCCTGCAAAGCATAATACATATTTCAGTTTGGGGCTTATCAAAATCAACTGCACTAACATTAACCAGTAAAACCAGTGTGTATAGTTATTAGTTCACAACCTGCCAAAGCTCAAGTTCGGTTGCAATCTTGAGCTGCTCTACTCTTGTATCCAAGTAGAGATGCAAACTTTCAGGGGCTGTCAAATCAGGCCTGTCCCTTTGATCTCGATATTTGTTCAGGTTAGCTAGGTGGTTCCTTATAATCTCACAAAGTCTGCGGAATTCTGTAGTCCTCTTGTATTGCTTGCAAAACTGGAATGCTCTGTGAGCTGTCATCTACAAATCGAAATGCAAATGAAACTACTAATGCCCAGCAGTGTCTTAAATACAGCATGTGTAGATATGTATATGTACTTAATTGAAAAGTCAATTAATCCTCTATCACAAAAAAAAAAAAAAAAACAATCTAGAAAAAAATGGGAGGGGAGTTCCAACCATATCATTCCATTTCTATCTCAAAATCACACCCTAAGCATGAACCCACATGATGCAAGAGAAAACTCCCAGAAAAGCCAAACACCAGTTACTGAAAGAAATCATTTCATACTAAAGGCATTCACATTCCACAATGCTCATTTCTTGGCACTAGCACAAAATTTGTTGAGAATGATCACTAAGAGCACAATTTTGTTATAAGAACAGAACTAAAACATGATTTCATAAACTTCACTTCTCAATTATGCAGTTTATGACAATTTACAAGAAGCCAAAGCACAATGGAAACCAAATGTCACTTTTAAACCATATGAAGAATGGTGCAAAAAATGAACATGGCTCCATCTGTCATCATCACCATATCATCATCCCAAAGGCATGTAAGTTATCATAAGCATGACTCCATGTGTGCCCCCCTCCCCCCAAACAACAACAACAAAAAAACAAAAAAACAAAAAAACTCATTTTGTGATGACAATGCTGAAGAGTTGAAGTTTACTTTTCTAATAGTCTCCTTTCCATTTCCTTCCCTCCTAATAATTTAACTTCAGTCTTTAAGACATTTTCACTTACATGCATAAACTTCCGTAGGAAAGGTCAACTACACCTAGCAAAAACACCCAGACTTTTTAGTCACATATTCTAAAGATCTCAAGTCTAAATTGCTGACAAGCCTATTATCTATAATCAGTCATGAGCTAGGCAGTAGAAGAAGACTCCAAATAGGAAAGGGTCACCTGGATCAAAAGGGTGGAAACATGCCCTATGCTATCAAAGGCGATCCCTACACTTACAAGGAAATGAGGCAAGGTAAGGAGAGGGGAGCCAAAATGTCTCGACTCACCACAGGTTCACCTCACCCACACAAGCACTCACCTTGTTATCTATGTCTAATGCCTATCTCTTTAATTATGTGGTTCTGCTTGTTTCCTATTGTTATTTACTTTAAAGTGACTAATGCTACTTTTAACAATGTCTAGTTCACTTTTTCTCTTACATGCTGTCACATTTTTCTTATTGTTTATGATATCTAAGACCATGCACCACTTGTTTTGGGAAGGTGACAAAAGTTACATTTCATTCCAAAATGAGAAAAGACAATTACATCAAAAGGAGGGAATCCTTCAAAAAAGATAACCCACTGAAAGCAATAAAACAAAGATAGGTAGAAGTCCCTAGCCACTAGAAGGATGAAAGAAAAGGAAACCAAACAAAATGTCTAAAAGATTTATCTATGTTATCAAAGGCGAGTGAAGAAGTCACAAGGGCGACAAGGCGAGGTGAGGCGAGGTGCCCACAACTAGGCATTCACCGTAATCGCCCTGAACGCTGACGTGATCACCTCACATGCTTTTCCCACTTCATCCACCTTAAGATGCTTTGCAATTGGCTGCCGCTTTGGGCTTCACTCACCAGGCTCATTCACCCAACCCACTTACCCAGTTACATATAAACTCTTTGATCCCCTAAGACATTAACACTACTGTGGACAGAAAATTTTTCCAAGAAAATTTGAAAGGCCGAGATATGAAAAATACATAAAAATAGGAGGGACCTTTCACCAAAAATCCTTGGAGAATACATGAAAATTCCCTGACAAATAAAAAAGAAGCCAAAAATACCCAAAACAGACTCCAAAAATCAGAAATTTGGGGAGGAGAAAAAACCCAAAAAGGCCCCCATTGAAACACCCCCACCCCCAATCTGCTGCCAAGAGCAGCAGCCTTGAAGGCTGCCGCCCATAGAGTGCAGCAGCCCCCAAGTGTCTGCCACCCCCTAGGGGCGGCAGCACCCAAATGGGCTGCTGCAGCCCCTCCCAACCATGTTGCCGCCTCCCAGCGATGTGTCCCCCACCTTTGGCCTATTTTTCCTGCATAAAACTAATAAAATTTTGTTAGAAAATAGTTATCAAATGGGCCCCACTAGAGCCTACATGGGCCAATTGTGAAGAGCCAAGTGGATCAGCTTGGCTTCGTCATCCTCGCCACGTCATCACCACCTCATGCCTTGTCAGCGACAAGTCGACCAATTGGAGGAAGACCACGCTTCAACCAATGGGGTGCTGTCACCTAAGCCCACCTCCAAGGACCAACTGTAGGCTGCCACTTGGCAGTTTTCTATTGGATGTAAAACTTTATACATACACCCCATATACCTCCTTGTAAATGAGTTGAAAATTTGGTGGAAAAACCTGCCATATACAACTCTCTGACTCTCTTCTCCAAGATATTCAAGGGAAGGGGATTTTTTATTGCGACGTACCCGGTATCCATTGGATACGTCACACCCACCCTGCAATGTATTCAATGGATACGTAGCAAGCCCTCGACGACGCCATATTTTGTCTTCCACTTACGCTTGATGTGAAGCACTCGTCGGTCCATCATCCCTCCAATGCGGTGGTAGCGAGCCGTCAAGTGGATACTTTCGGCCCACTTTCACACCATGAGGTGGCGTGCCATGAGTCGAAGCCCCTCGGCCTGATGTCTCAAATGAACGATGACCAGTGAGCAATAGGTAATTGTCTGATGGAGAACACCATACAGTTATTGCCTCATAAAAGCAGACTCACCTACTCTCATTCATATGCTGGAGCCGTGGATACCAACGCTGGCCATTCAGTCCGTCCATAGTCCGAGGGTCGCCTTCAGCCTTGTCATGTCTCAAAATGCATGCCCACTATCCAAACAGTTTGGACACAGGTTAAAACAATTTACGTTGTGGATTGGTGTGTCGTCAAAGACTCAACATGTTAACAAAATATTCCAGCGATGCAATGCCACCTTGTGTTATTGCCCATTTGCAAGGTCCACCCGGGACAGTCATCGCCAAAGGTGAATAGTGCCTAGGAAAGTGTGGCATGCATGCTTGCGACAAATAGCCAAATCAACTAGGGTTCTCAACTATAGCGACGTCTTTGGTCATTAAGACCCAACTTCCAGTCTGCAATGGTTCCCCGCACTAATGTCTCGGCATGCGTGCTGTTACAATGAATAGTGACGTATCACCATAAATAGTGACACGTCGCCACATGAATAGTAACACAACATGCGTACAATGTGCAATATCAATTAAAATGAAAAATAATGCGTGCAGATCAGACACGACCCCAATTGGGTACCAACAAGTAGGAGTGTCAATGGGTCGGGCTAGGATCGGGCTTAGCAAAGCCCAAGCCCACAAAGAAAAGTAAGGCCCAAGCCCACTTCTCTATGCCTAAGCTCAAGCCTAAAATAATTTGGGTTCCGGGCTTAATATAAAAAGAGTTAAATTCTTTATTTAAAATATGTAATCTATTATATTAACAAGAATTAGTGTCTATCCATAAGTCTCATCACCCATTAAAAAATGAGACCTTCAAGATCTTTAAATTCAATAATATACAATAAAAAACAATCAAAATAATCATTTATATTTTGATCTTTCATGTTTAACTTAAAATAAAAACTGCAAGGAATACATATTTAATAAAAACAAAACCTAATATAGCATCTAGCTCAAATATTGATTAACTCACACTAAAATATTATAATGATTAATGGTGCATATGATTATTTTGAAGGTGTCATAAAGACGTGAATTATGTAAGGTAATTTTTACACATCTAATATTCTTTAATAAGTACATGTAAAGAGCACCTTTTTGAATTTAAGATAATTGGAACATAAATACAACGTTCATACTTGACGTAAATTAATCTCTATAATATACATGTGCAAATGAATGATCTTGTCAATGTGAACATGTATACATTATACAATTTCAATTGCTATTCTTTATATCTAATATTTATCGGACTTTTTGGGCTTTCGAACTCGGGCTTGACAAAATCCAAGCCGGGTCAGGATTAAAATTGAAGCCCAAGCCCAACCCAAAAATGAGATGTGCTCAAATTTAATACCCAAGTAATCAGAGTCGGGCAAGCTTTCGGGGTTTCGGGACCCATTGACAGCCTTATCAACAAGAGTCGGACAGCATATGAATAGTGCACCTCGATAGGTGTGCCACATCCCACTTCATCAAAGGAGCAACTTCAATCGCAGTCCAATGATCCGAAGCACACTTGACTTACGTTGAGAACCACTGGTCGCGCATGAATAACATGCCTCCGTAGGCATGCCACATTGCCACACCTCATTTTCGTCAAATGACGATTTTACTAGCAATCCAATCTTCAAGATCGACCCGACTCATGTCGAGACCTGCCAACGACCTGCTAACCATGTGCCTCAATATGCATGCCATAACTTGTTTTCATCAAACAGATTGGTCTTTTACAGTCAAATCTCTTTAGAAACCAACCCGATATACGGTGGGGCCCACTATTTACCCATGAACAGTACCTCACGATAGTCTCGGCAAACAATACCATGAATAATACCAATGAATAGTATTTTCTAATAAAATTTCTCTAAAATATAAGAAAATCATGTGTTGGATTTCCAACCTTCTAATAAGCAATACGTAAGAGAATTGAGAGACGGGAGTAATGTTTTTAGCACTGCATGAGCCATTTAGAAAGTAAGACTGCTTTTGAAAGAAATAGAAGTTCCTATCGAAGTAGGATGTAATCAACGCTGACTCACCGATCAGTGGAAAGAATTACTTCAACGAACCCTTATAATCCCCTTCCATGGGCGAGTCCATATAAACCTTTAGATTGCATCCGCATCTAAATAGTCACATTGCGAGTCGAAATCATGCTTGTTTATCCAAATATCAAGAAATCATGATTCCCGCCATTTAAATGAATCGAAGAAATAGCGGGGCGATCGCAGAACCCTAGCCCCTTTTATATCTCAGTGGACCCACAGCAATGCACGAGGAAGATGCCAGCGACAGTGCAAGCTCTTCCTCGACTCTGGCAATGGCTCGTGCCTTCCTTGACTCTAGCGTGGCCTCTTCCAACTCTATTGTAGTCTTCAATGAGCCCACTCCACAAGGCAGTGCATCCCCTTCAACTCCGGCATGTCGCTCTCCCACAAGCCACCACGTCTCCTCTGACTTTGGCATCCCTTCTCCAATGCTCCTACATCACCCCCAACAACGTATATGCTCTCTATAATCATAGGGGCGAAGGCAAAAGAGCTTCTCTACCTATCTGTTCCCCCTCTCTTCTCTCCCTCTCTCTCTCGTAGTTTCTCTTCTCCCTTTCTATTTGTGTTCGCCCTTTCTCAATCCCTCACCCTTTCTTCTCTCCCTCTCCCATTCTCCCCCTTTCTTTCAAAGCACTCTCTCTCTCTCTCACACACACACAAAAATACTCCATGTGCAGTCACAAGGAGAGAAGCAGAACCAGGAGACTATGTTCCCTATTCTCACTCAATCTCACTCCTTCTACCCCCTCCTCTCTTCTCTCTCTCTGGGAACACTTGCAGCCTTGGGCATATTTCACAAGACTTCTTTCTTTCTAACTGTTTTCTTTCCTTTTCTCTACATTATGTTATTGTTTTATTTTATAGCTATTAGATATTATTGAATTGCTTCTTTGTTGTTTTTCAAATATTAAGTTCTATTTCAATTTTGTTGATTTCAAACTTATTTGGCCATATCTGAGTGCATGGACAAGTAATTTTGATGGGTTTTTGCATGTGTTTTTACATATTTAATGTATTTGTACATATAAATATTTTATATTTTTCAAATAAAATGTCTCCTCGAATGCCTAGACCATCGCCTATGCATTTGAGGCTAAGGTGACCCTTCAATTGCCTCATGTCTCTGACTACATTGAGCTTTATCAAAACAATAAGGCCATTTTGGCAAACCCTCCAAAAAAAGACCATGCACTAATAATGTGTGCTTTATAAAAATTGGTCTTTACTTATTGGATATGGTTCGTGTTTCCCAAAGCCTCAAACATCATTATTTTGGATGTTTTCTTTATCTTCCTCCTACTACTATTTTCCTTCTTTACATTCATTTATGAGAGAAAACATGTTGCCTCAAACACCTATGTTCTTGCCTAAGCATTTGAGGTAGAGGCAAGCACTTGGTTGCCTCACTCACCTCTCACCTTTAACTACATCAAACATGACAGTGTGGAGCAGCCACAAGCTCATAGCATGGAACTAGCGCTGGGGGGTTGGGACAACAATGAACCACATTAGCCCCATATCAAAAAAAGGAAAAAAAAAGGTTACTAGGTTATATAAGTAAGCTTAGATGCATAATGTATGAAGCACCTTTAGGAGACAAACCGCAGACTAGGTGTTATATAAGTAAGCTTAGATGCATAATGTATGAAGCACCTTTAGGAGACAAAACCACGCAGACTAGGTCCATAGTAGACAATACCTGACAAAGATTGGGCAAGGCCGTGACATTATAAATTCCTCGCTTGATATTTTGAATTGTTTTCACGCTTCCTACTTTATAAAACTACATTACTAGATCGAGAATCCAGCTAGCTAACTGCACATTCACTCTTTTAAGACAGTACAATGTAACATAGACTTTGATAGAGAAGAATGATAACAGCTTTTTGGGATGTAATGAAGAAATATTGCCTATAACAACATTAGTAATTACTAGGGCTGTAAACGGGTAGGATACGGATACGGAAACAGGTGTTTCTGTTTTCCGATTCCGATAACAAAAATCTGTTTCCGTTTCCGATTCCGATAAGATCGGAAAGTACAATTTCCGTTTCCGTTTCCAATAATATCGGAAAGTCTATTTTCCGTTTCCGATTTCGATATCGGAATCGGATATTATATCCGATAATTACCAAAAATTATTAATTTCTTGATTTATTTGTTTAAAACATATAGAATGATGCCTAAATATAACCAATACGCCTTAGCACATTAGATAATAATCAATAAAATTAAAACACAATGAGTATAATCATGTATCCATAAAATTATATTTAAAAAAACTGTTATATGCATTAAACTTCACAACTAAATGTTAAAAGATACCTAAAAAAAGACTTTCAACTAAACATCATTTCAAAATAAAATGAATTTTTCACCACATAATAATCAAATTCTTCACAATGAACAAGGGCACGGAGACGGGGAGGATGAGTTCTCCTTTGCCGCGGGCAGCGAGGGGGTGGGCGAGGTGGAGCTGGCGTGGGACTTTTTCCGAGTCTGGGAGCTTGAGGTGCCCAAAGAGGAGGAGGAGGGGGAGGAGGAAGAGAAGGAGGAGGAATTCGGCCGGCAGCTGAGGAAAGCTATGGAGGGGAGCTCTGTCGGCGCCGTGACACCGCCGCTGCTAGCAGATTTGGAGTGGAAGATGGACAGCAGTCCGAACCCGAACTTGGATGAACAGCTACAGGGACGACTACTCGATGCTCGAGCCTCCTCCACGCCGGTGTCCTCCTCGAGAACTCCGACTTCGGCCCCGAGCGCGAGATCGGCCCCGACGAGAACTACCGCCGCGCCCGCGCCCGTGACCCCCCGCCGCCGCAGCTCAATCGGCCGCCCCCCTCCTCGCCCTCTCCCTCTCCTTCTTCTTCCTCCTCCGACTCCACGGCGGCGGCCACCCCCGTCACCTCCGCTCCCGATTGAGCCTGGTCACTCTTCGACGACCTCTACCTCGATACCGTGTCTTGGATTTGAAGGTTTCCTACCTCTTCTTTGTTCGGGGAGGAAGGGGAGAGTAGGCATTCTCTCTGTTTTTGCTCACGGGGCGTGGGGGGTAGGAAATAGGAGAGGGATTGAAGAAGAAGACGCATACCCGATACCGTCGCCGTCGAGGCCGCCCCGAGTTCCCCTTCGTCAAGGCCGTCACCGGCCAAAACCGTACAGACCTTCCGGATTTCCCCCCTTCGTCGCTGACCCCGTTTGAGAACGATGGATGAGCAGCTGTTGGACGAGAGCAGCGTCGAACAGCTGAGACTTGCCGTCCAACGGAGGGAGGTGTTTGCTGGCTTGCTAGTTGCTGCGGAAGGTTGGTGTGGTGGAGTGGGGAGGAAGAAGATGGGGCTTAGATTAGAGGGGAGATGGCCAGATGGGGCATGCCGCATGCATTGGGGGTTGTGTAGTCTGTAGCGAAGGGTTAGGGTTCTGGTTCCCCTTTTTTACGAACGTTTTTCTCCCCCAGCCATCCGATTAAAAAAGATTTAAGATTAATATTATTTTTAATTAATAAATTAATAATAATCGGAATCGGAAATCGGAAAACGGATACGGAAACAAGTATTTCCGTTTCCGATTCCGATAGCTTATCGGAAATATCCGATTCCGATTCTGATAACTATCAGACGGATATTTTTTATCAAAAACGGATATTTTTTTTCGGTAACGGATCGAAAAATTGGGTAATCGGGTTTCCGTTGACAGCCCTAGTAATTACGGTTCCTTCAATAACACCAAAATAGTATTTTATCAAAAAGAGATCCAAGAAGACAAAATTCTCATTCACATTAGAAAAAACACTAACTTCTTATAAGAATCACTTAGGATTTGACCATTGATTCCTTCTTAGTTCTTAGTTCTTACCGATTATGAAGAAACTATTAAAAAGTACCTTTTGACTTAAGAGCACTAAGGTGGAGTTTGATAACCCTTAATTGGCCAATTATTTCTTAAGCGGGCAGATACAATCTATTTAGAGGTGTTTGACAAAACGTACAACTTCAGCTCTTAATTGTCTATATGCTGGCAGTTACTGTCTTAACCATTAAGCTAAGAAATTTTACTTATCACTTAATTGAGGTTACAAGAAGAAAATAGGACATTGACACCCATGGATTTCGGACTCTCACATGAGCTGCCCCATCTTCTCATTGCAATGGCTCTATTGGAAACACCCTCATCTTCATGAAAATTGTCATATTCAAGGAAATTGAAGCTGTCAACCTAGGGAACTTTGTGGAGATAAATCCATCATATTCATTTGGAGGCTAATTTCATATCTAAGGTGCTAGTAAAAATATATATTGCAATATAATATAATATTAGTTTAATTATTATATTTGTAACATATAATTTTATTATAGTATTATATATCTTAGTTAATAACTAAACAAGACCTAAAAGAACAATAGTCTTATAGATGCATTCATTACTCCTTATCCAAGTTCCAAACCTTTTTTACAACATTGTAGTAATGAGTATCAGACAACATTGTACTGAGCCACCATTTGAAAAAAGTCAATTCCTGATATTCCTCAATAGAGAAAATGACAAAAAAAATATTTAATAAGAATCTCCATTAGTTCACACCTAGATGGAACCATGTAGCTGAATCTTCCAGTTAAAATAATAATAATGAGAAGGTTGTATGGTCCAGGTGAAATGATGGTGACATGAAGATGTTCAGAAGCAAAAGAAATGAAGAAATTCAGAAGCAAACTGATTGAGAATATTTCATTACTAGTGACTAGTCGAAACAGATAAGGCACATTACCTAAAGCTTTTGAAATAACAGCAAGATATGCATGAAAACAATAGCAATAAAAAATAAAGTGTAAAATAAACTACCTTTGAGGAAACCAGAAACACATGGATTTAGGCAACAAGGTTAAAAGAAATAAAAAACAAGGATAAAACACAATTCAAGGAAGCATAACACTCTCACAAAGATGAGACAGCTTACTGCATACAATGCTTCCAACTTGGAATTGTTGCGGAGAATCTCAAGCACAGTCCTGTAGGTTTCCCATAGAAACTTAAACCAAGGGGTTACAAGCTCCCTGTCAGATCTATCCTTCCCTTTCTCCCCACTGACATAGCTGAGCATTAAGTCTTCCGGCCTCTTGTCTGCCTCCAAGTCCTCAACATCCAGAGCATCTTCAAGAGCCTGAGCTTGGCTCCGAGCCTGCTCTGCTCTTTCAGTAGAAAGCTGCATAAAGTGCTTTATGACCTCTTCCAGAGAGCTAACATTCACTTGCTGACACACAATTCGATATTGGATTAGGCCATCCTTTGCAAATCTGCCCCTCTGCAAGTCTACGCAGAGCTCTACATACTTGAACATGATCCGTTCCAAGGGCTTCTGCCAAGCCCTATACCTCTTTGAAGTGATAACATCGTGAAGCGCTTGCAGAGCAGATTGCTTCTGACCCACGTGGATCAGTTCTGCAAATATGTGCATGAAAAATTCAGACGTAAACCAACAAGCCAGAGAATTATGAATCCATATGCAAACTTCAAAAAGAGTTATTCCCCCATCAAATTAATTAAATCATGGAATCGTAGATTAGCAACGACCACTTAAGAGCGCTTTGGGACAGACTGCCCCCACTTGATTATTAATTCTCACAAGCCCAATACAAAAACAACTGAAATCTACATCCTTTCCTGTTGAAATCAAACTATACACCAGTGCAAAGTTAGACCTTAACCTAACGAGCTTACACTCTAACATCACTCCGCCATGAATGCGCGGTTTCATTTTTCAACACAGAGGCAAAATTTTCACAACCGGTACAATCGCAAAAGCCCGAATAGTTCCACATCAAAACAAAACACCAGAATACCGACTTACCCTCCGCTCTCTTCAGAGCATTCTCCGGTTTTGCGAAAGTCGCCATGGTTTCAGATCAACGCCTGCTCGCCGAAAGCAGGCGACAAGAAAAACCTAAAAGCCGCCAAAGTATATACCTAAATCACACAAGCAAAAGAAGCAGAAGGTTAGATATAAAACAAAGGATAGACAACCCTAGGGGACGAAGAACGTGCCGAAATCTGATGAAATCTACAAGAACATCAATCTGCACAATCCGGTGAGACGGCAAGCAAAAAGTTCCCTTCAAGAAGGGAAATTTCCACCCCGGGAAAGGGCGGAAAACAAGAATTGAGAGAGATCCACCGATTGGCGTGGCCCTTGGCGATCGGAAAGGGAAGGAACGCAGAGGAGGAGTACCTGGGAGAAATGGCGGCGATCACCTGCGGGGACGACAGCGAGAGGGCAAGGAGATCATATTAGGTTCCCTTTGGAGTTTGTTTCTTACATATGTACCTTTCGTAAATTAAAATTTTATGTGTCTTTTCTGGAAGTGTGTTTATCAATGTATTAAGAATTTTTTTAGAGGGCTGTCAACAGAAATCCGATTATCTGATTTTTCTATCTGTTGCTGAAAAAAAATATCCGTTTTTGATAACAAATATCTGCCCGATAGCTATCGGAATCGGAATCGGATATTTCCGATAAGCTATTGGAATCGGAAACAGAAACTCATATTTCCGTATCCGCTTTCCGATTTCTGATTCCGATTGTTATTATATTATTAAGAATAATATTAATCTTAAGATTGTTTTAATCTTATTAATCATTATCTAATATACTAAGACGTATTTGTTATATTTAGGTTTCATTTTATATGTTTTAAACAAATAAATTAAGAAATCAATAATTTTTAATAATTATCGAAAATAATATCCGATTCCAATATCAAAATCGAAAACAAATCGGAAACGGAAAATAGACTTTCCGATTTTATCAGAAACGGAAACGGATAATGCACTTTCCGATCTTATCGGAATCGAAAACGGAAATAAACTATCCTTATCGGAATTGAAAAACGGAAATACACGTTTCCGTATCCATATCCTACTCGTTTACAGCCCTACTTTTTTGTTGTGATTTTATTTTAAGCGACGGGGCTTCAAATGGATACTCAACTTTTCATTATCTAGCCCATTTTTGTTCCGGATGTGAAAACCCGTTAAGGGCGAAAATGGATCTTCGATAATTATCAAAATAAAAAACAGAACCAATTATTTCTGCATCCATTAATTTTTTTTTTTTTCTAAATTATCATGTATTTTATATTTAATATTTGACAAGATAAAATTTGAACTATCATATGTGTCCCTCTCATATCCATTGGCAGAGGGGCAAGCAACAGTTGTGGGCCTCGAAACTTTCCAAAAAAAGACCTATAAAAGTATGCATCTAGGTTAAAAAACACGTTTATTTCACATCTATTATATAATTCCTATAAAAACCTAAAGTTAGGCACATATTTTTTCTTATGTTTAAATCCTACTCTAACAAATATAAACCTCAGTTAAACTGATATTGTTATACAATTAACCTTTTGTATTAAAGAATTACATTCCCCCCACCATGGAATTCATTTTTCCACTGTCCAATGGTGAAGATATTTATTGACACTTCGCCAAAAGTAAGGCTAAGATAGGAAGTAAGAACCTTCTTAAAGTTTATAATGATTTAATGGTGTATGGTTTGGAAAGGGGCATAATATGTAGATTTAAGTTTAGACAATAGGTAGAGTAGATTTCAAAATTTAAAGTTCATAAATTATAAGAATTTTCATAAATTAAGGCCTTGTAAGTTTAAAATTTTCAATTATTAGAATAAAGCTAGCGAAAGTAAATAGTAAAAACAATTTAAAATAGTCTCTTATTAGTGATAATGATAGTAGAAACTCTTGTTTACTTCCATTTCTAATTTTCAATAGATATAAAAGCGAAAATAGATGCAACAATGAAAACACTCATTCTCATTTTCGTGTCTGATAAACTTTATAAGTGTTACGTCCTGGATCCGGTTAATTTTATTTTTATTTTTAACTCGGAATCCGACCACGTAATCTCAAAACAAATTCTACCATAACGAACATATATGAGAGTTAAACAACCACAAAGCGATTTTAAATAAATGTCATAACCATCATATAACTCAAAATATCTAAATATAGTCAACACCAAAGTTCAAAAATTACAATTTCCATCAATTGTGTAAAACATCTCAATCTCACCAAATAAATAAAAATACATCAATCTCTCATCATCCCTATTACATCAAATATAAGAAAGTTGTAAATTTCAATCTAAATAACCTACTGAAGATGTCAAATGCCTCAATCAAAAATCTTCTCAAATTTCAGATTCTCTTTCTCATATCTGAAAATAATAGGGTTTATGAGTACAATCACTCAATAGGCTTCAAACAATCCGCATGATTTAACATATAGTAAACCTTACAAATCACGTTATACAATTATACTAAACATGATCTTATACAGTTCTACATATACCTCAAATAAAAATATAATACAAAACATGGTCAGATATAAACTTATCAAATCAAATATATTTTTTAATAATATAAATAGATCAACTAACATATAGTATATATGGCATGATCGAACTCATATCAGACATATCAAATTCTACTAGCCATGATCAGAACGTATCACATAACATATCAAATTATCAGGACATTACGTATTGCCGTCTCTTGAGCACATGTCATATCAAATAGCAATTATCATGACATAGTAGTTTATCAAATATGATTCATATCATGGATCATATAGTTAAGACATATTCATATGATTACAAAGAGATAGTCGAACAGGATGATCAAAAGATCCAAATGACTAACTTGAATTCAAATGAACATATGGAGTAAGGATTTCATATTTATGTGCCAATCAAACAAATCAAATCATATCATAATGGACATGCACCCAAATCACAACATAAGGAGTCAAACAAAACAAATACCAAAGCATCTAGGCAAATGATGCAAAGGTCTTAGTCACTGCGCAGAACCGAAGAGTCTAAGTCCCACCCAACTCTAAACCGCCAGGGCGTTACGTATCGCCGTCTACTGATTTTAGTCGGCCAGAAATCAGGATTCCACCCATTTACCATCGGGTTCCAAACAAAATACCCTATCCAATATAGATGCTTATAATGGAATCGAGCCAAATATCTCCTTAAAATGACAATGTCTAAACAAAGTCAAATAATTATGGCATAATTATATTAACAAAGATCAAATGATAACAAAAGATGAACATAGATCTGAAAATTGAATTATCAAATTGATACGTACATATATGAGTTAAAATACATACTTTTATATACAAAATAGCCACTTAGATAGTCATCATGGTCATATATATGAAAAATCAGATTAAATCTGATCAAAATAAGTTGTTGGACAGAAAATATAGTCAAATGAATTTTCTTAGAATTTTCGGAATAACAAACATATTTTTCGGCCATCAAAACTAATTTTCAGAATTAACAAACTAACAAATAAGCCGAATAATAGCAAACATGTTCATAAAATTATCAAACTTAGAGAACATGTCAAAAATATCATATTTAAATTGTATACAAAGTTTTATCAATTTCTGGATTGGTTTGATATGATTTTGGATTCTCACTTTAATTCGGGGAATCCAATATAAATAGAATTTCAACAAATCAAAACAAAGGGTAAATTGAATGTCATACGAAGTCATAAAATTCTCAAACTTTACAGAGAAGTAAAGTATAATATAACAAAGGTCTCTACAAAATTGCGTATTATTTGGACGTGAATCAAATGAGATATAGGATTCACAAATTAAGATTTCAAAATTGTCTAGGCATATTATATAGTCTGAAAATAATATTATGAAATAAATATCAACCAAACTTCAAAATTTATTAAATTTATTGAGCATGAAAATAACATGAAAAATAGACTTCTTTCAAAATTTCAGCTCAATTGGGAATCAAACCAAGGAGAACAAATATTTGTAACTCGTGTGATCATAATTAGAAATAGAACATATTGAACGGACATATTACATAGGCTGAGATAATAATCATAGAATAAATATAAAAAGAAGATCACAAAAATCTGAAACTTGAATATCATGAAGTAGACATATAGATCAAAGTTCTTACCTATTGATTAGCTTTGAAAACTTTCGAAAATAACATAGTTTTATAATACAAGATAGATCATGTGTATAGTTATCCACCTACTTTTTGAAGAAAGACCGGCTCTTGATTCTCCTATGACTTCCTTGCTATCTATCTATGATTTCTTCTTCCTCTAAACTCTTTTCCACATTCTCTAAACTCTTCTCCATATTCTCTAAGCCTTCAATAATACAAAACATTGATTAGAATCAAACATCCAAAAGAAATAACTATGAATAACTCTATTCTCTCAAGAACACTACATGAACTTACAATTTATTAGAGAACTGCATGCTATAGAGGTTGAGCACGACCCAAGGCTCTATTTATGCTTATTTATCCTCCTAATATAACCACCAACACCCCATTTCTTCGCTGGAGTTGAACTCCTACTCCCCATAACTTAATCTCCAAGTCAAAGTCACTTCCTAATCCAAATCGGACTCTACTCACGCTACCTGCAGTTTTCTTTTCTGAAGATCTTTAAATCCATCCCCTTAAACATCCGAATTAAGAAAAACTTTTTCTTCTACAAAGTTTTAAAATTTTTTATTAGCTTTCTAATGCAACTAATCTCACTATTTTTGGACTTCTATACAAAAATATATGCTTATTTTACTGACTTGTTGTCCTGAGTACTCCAAATTCAGAAATCTAGCAGATTGCCTTCATGTTTAAAGATGTCATCATTCCGATTAGGAAACGATTTATTTTAAATATATGTTATTCATAAAACTTCTATAAATTTGAGTCATAGTTCTAATGGGAGTTATCTTACTTAATTATGAATTTTGTGCACGGAGTTATGCTTAAAATATTAGAGCTATGTCAAGTAAATCTGTGTATAGGATCCTAGTCCAAGTAGGATTCCTATTATGACTTTCTACCCATTAATTAGAATCTTAAGTATATTCAAATTTATTATGTTTTATTTTTAATCTAAGTCAAATATGTTATACATAACTTTTTAGGTCGTAGTTTATATTAATTGTACAATCTTTTGTTTTCTAATTCAAATCTTAATCCGATTAGGACTTCTTCTCAGTGGGTAGTCCTTTCTAAAATTAATCTTTGATATTTTTGACATCTAAAATATCTTAATTTGTAAAAATAATCTTCTACAAAGTTATTGATCTTTTTATTATCTTTCTAATGATATCAATTATGCTTTAATCCAAATTTTATATAGAAAGTTATAATTATTTTACTATGTTGCTGTTTAATATATCAACATAGAATTTGAATTAAATTAGTGGGCTATTCTTAGTAGTATAATTTGGGCTATTGGATTTTTATAATTGGGTTAATTGAACTAAATTAAGTTACTTAAGCTCAGTCATAGACTCTTATAATTAGTTAATTTGTCTAATTTAAATTAATTAAATTTATTAATAGTTGAAAAAGTACGGGCTATAACAATAAGAAATGAAAGTAGATGGAAAATGCCATTTCAGTCTCCATCTCATACTCATTTGTGGCCCAAAATTTAGGGTTTTTTAGTTTTTAGTCTCTCTAATATAGTTCATTTAGGAAAAACTATTTATAACCTTTCTATTTAGGATAATTGATTCAAGATCCCTGGCAGTGACTGGGACATATTTTTCAATTCCTCATAGAAAAGGGAGCATCAAGAAGTCCTTACCTTTTGGTGCCCTATAATTTCTAGTCTCTGCTTTTTGGGACGTATAATTAATGATCTCTCATGAACAATTGTCATATGACTGCCGTCCATCACATTTTTTTACTTCCTATTTTACCCTTGACACCTTTGAGAAGATCCCTGCCATCCCTTTCCCTTTGATTTCGTTCAGCCTTCGTCCTACCTGCCCTCTTCAGCCAAAGTTAAAGAAAAATAGTACGTAATTTAAATACCTACCTCTAAATCATTCTAAGCGTGAGTTACAAAAAAATAGTAAATGACTTAAAGTAAACTAAAATTACTTAAAGTAAACAGTTGAATGATTTAAACCATACAACATATAACATACGTACCTTTTACTTGTGGAAGAATATCATTCAACATTCATCATTCAACATGGGTATATTTTTCTTGAAGAAGAATATCATTCTTTTTTTTGTCAATAAACATACTTACTTACCATTTAACTAGCAACCAAAGTTCAAGTACAAACGAAAGAGATAACAAGAACAAGGAACATAAGGAGAAGGGGATGAATCTTTGACAGAAACACAATCGGCGGTCGACGTCAGAACATAGAACCCTTAACAGGGTAACAACAAAAGTTCAGAGTATGAGATAAGTAAAAAGAGAACCAAAGTCGCCATCTGAACATAGCTTCAGAAGCCAAGCATGCGTACGAGGACGCATGAGATAAGCATTGGACTCGAGCACCATCACAAAGACCATTCAACATTCATCATATTATATTGGGTTATAACAAGACCTTCTATTGTGTCCTCCTTTTTTGCATCTAGAACAAATGTATACCAGTGTTGTCAAGGCGTACGCCTAGGCATCGCCTAGGTGTCCCCTAGGCGTGCGGGCGCTGTTCACCGGGCGAAGTGGGCTGACGCCTATAAAAAGCAGCCCAAGCGGACGCTTAAGCGTTCAAGCAGTTCGCTTGGCCTGCCTGGGCCGCCTAAGCGCCCCTTGGGCCGGCCCGTTACTTGGCCTAGGTACCCACCTGGCCCAGCTACCCTTTAAATAAGCCCCGACCCAATATGAGCCTTCTCCCCCCTTTCGACCCCAGCACCCCCCGATCCGTTCTCGCCTGCTCCGCTAGGGTTCGCCGCAACCGCTCGCCACCGATTGCGTCTACCGTCGTCGGCGATCGCCTCTGCTTTTGCCACTGTCCCCTTTGCCTGCTGCAGCTGGAGCCGTCGCTGGCGATCACTCCGAATCCCTTCGTCATCTCCGAACGGATCGAACCTCCGGTGAGGCCTTCTTTTCCATCCCCTCTCTCTCTATCTCTCACACGCTCCCTGCTCCCTGTCTCACTCTCTATGTCCCAACCTCTCTCTGGCACACACGGCGACTCGAGAGAGTCTCTTTCTGGCTAACTCTCTCTCTCTCTCTTGCTCTCTCCGTCTCACTCTCTCACTCTCTCTCTCTCTATCTCTCATTGTCTCACACGCTCTCTATCTCACTCTTTCTATCTCTCACACACTCTCTGTCTCACTCTCTCTATCTCTCAGTCTCGTCTCATAGCACTCTCTCTATCTCCCTGTCTCGCTCTCTCTGCCTTACAGTCTCACTCTCTCTCTGCCTTGCTCTCTGTCTCTCACATCTCTCTCTATCTCTCACACTCACTTTGTCTCACTGTCTCTCTGGCTCTCACTTTCTCTCACACCCTCTCTCTGTCTCACTCTTTCTCACACACCCACACTCTCTGTCTCACTCTCTCTATCTCTCTGTCCCACTCTCTCTGTCTTAGACTCTCTCTCTCTCTCGGACCCACTCTCTCTATCTCTCTGTCCCACTCTCTCTGTCTTAGACTCTCTCTCTCTCTCGGACCCACTCTCTCTATCTCTCTGTCCCACTCTCTCTGTCTTAGACTCTCTCTCTCTCTGTCTCACTCTCTCTCTCTTAGACCCACACTCTCTCTCAGACCCACTCTCTCTCTCTCTCTCTTTATCCCACTCTCTCTTTGTCTCTCTCTCTCTCTTAGACCCACTCTCTCTGTCCCACTCTCTTTGTCTCTATCTCAGACTCTGTCTCTCTCTCTCAAAGCCACTCTCTCTCTCTCTTGGACCTTCTCTCTCTCTCTCTCGTCCTGTCTCTCTCTATCATAGACCCACCCACTCTCTCTCTTACCCTATCTTTGTCTCTCTTACTGTCTCACAGTGCACTGTCGAGATTTCTCTTACTCCTTTTTATTTGTCACTTGTCAGATTTTTATCTTTACAAGGAAGGAGAGTCAGGGTCGTAATCCGCATTTGTACAAGGAATGCTAGAGAAGAAGAAGGCCAAGTTAAATGATCCGGGATGGAATTATTCCTATTGGTCGGATGAAAATGATAAAAATAAAGTGAAGTGTGAACTTTGTGGTTTGGTGACAAATGGGGAGATCAAAAGACAAAAAGAATCATTTAGTAGGAGGATTTAGTGATGTAAAAAAATGTCCAAAGACAACAACAGATATTTTTGAAGAAATGTTGAGTTGGATGACAAAAAACAAGAAAAGAAAAATTACAATCGATGAGTATGTGTGTAAATGAATCATCTGACTAGGAAAATCTCCACAAATCGGATAAAGGTTCTTCATCGTTGAAGAAAAAACCAAACAAGGGGCCAATGGATGCTTTTGCAAAGATGACTGCAGAGGACTTTGTAGAAGCAAGGAGACATGGAAAGAGGGTTCAAACAACTTTGGAGAGTAAATGGAAGAAAGAAGAAACATTGAAGCTTGATGAAGTTGTAGCCACCTAGTTTTATGAGGCTGTAATTCCTTTTAATGTTGCAAAGTTGAAGAGTTTTGAGGTGATGTTTGAACTTGCAGGGCGGTTTGGATCGGGACACAAGCCTCTAAGTTATCACATGTTGAGAGTGCCTCTCCTTAAAAAAATGGTAGAGAGCACACATCAATTGCATGATGCGTATAAGCAACATTGGAAGACTTATGGTTGTACCCTCATATGTGATGGATGGACTGACAAAAGGCAGAGGAAGTTGATTAATTTCTTAGTGGATTGTCCAGAAGGGACTTATTTTATGGAGTCCGTTGATGTTTAAAATTGTAAAGAGGATGCATACCTCTTACATAAATTGTTGGATGCCATGATTGAAAAAATTGGAGAAGAATATGTGGTGCAAGTTGTGACAGATAATGCTTCATATAATATTGCTGCAGTGAGAATATTGATGGAAAAAAGGAGAAGATTGTTTTGGACACCTTGTGCTACACATTGCCTTGATCTCATGTTTGAAGATTTTGGCAAATTAAAGGCATATAAGAGTGTCATTTCAAAAGCCAAGAAGTTGACTTCATACATCTACACACACACGTTTACTTGACTATATGAGAAATGAGACAAAGGGAAAGGAACTTGTGAGATGTGGAGTTACAAGGTTTGCAACTGCTTTTCTTACATTGGAAAGATTGCACGATGATGCTGTAAGGAGAGGCTTGCGTAGGTTGTTTGCTTCAGAAGCATGGCATAATAGTGCATGGGCAAAGACAACTATGGGAAAAAAATGATGTTTCTTTTGTCTTTCAGGTGAAGTTCTGGCATGGTATTGAAGATGTCTTGAAAGCCTCACAACCAATTTTGCAGGTTTTGAGATTAGTTGATGGAGATGAAAAGCCTGCCATAGTATACATGTATGCTGCAATGGAATATGCAAGGCAACAAATTATTGTAAATTTTGGTTCAAAGGAAAAAAATTATCGACCCATCTTGAAAATTGTGGATAAAAGATGGCAAGATCGAATGCATCGTCCTTTACATGCAGCAGGATATTTTTTGAATCACAAATTATACTTTGAGGCTAGATCAAAAGATGTTTCTAATGGTAAAAAGTTTGAGAGCAGTTTTTATGAATGTGTTGAAAAGATAGTGCCAGAAAGAGAGATATAAGACAAAATAAGTGATCAAGTTGCAAACTATATTGGTGGAAAAGGCTTGTTTGCAAAGCCAATGGCAGTTAGAGCTCGTGAAAGGAGGCTACCAAGTGAGTAAATTCTTGCAATCTCTCTTTATTGCTTCGTATTTTTTTGTTTTACAAATTAAATGATTTTACATTATACTGTTTAATTATTTTTTTTTATAGTTGAGTGGTGGATGCAATTTGGTGGAGATGCATCAAAGCTCGTGAAGATAGCCTTAAGGATCTTAGGACTTTGTTGCAGTTCATCTGGCTGTGAGCGTAAATGGAGCACATTTGAGTTTGAAAGTATTTAACTTGAGATATATTCTTAGTATGTTTTTATTTTTTCATTTAATTTTCATATTTAAATTTTACTCTTCGTCTTTGACTTGCCTTTTTTATTTATGTAGGTTCATACAAAAAAGAGGAACAGGTTGGAGCATAAACGATTGAATGATTTAGTATACATTCAATACAATCGGCCCTTCGTGAAAGATTCATAGAAAGAAAGAATCATCCAGAGAAGAGTGATCCTATATGCTCAGCAGATTTGGATTGGGGAAGTGAGTGGATGACTAGGGATGCAAAAGATTTGGTTCATGATGATGATAATGATCTCAAATGGGCAATTGTAGACATAGCCATGGGAGCATCTGAAGAAAGACTCAGAAGAGGCAAAATGCCACAAAGAGAAAGTACTTCGCAGTCCATGCCCATGGTTGGTGATGATGAAGAAGAGAACCATTCGAATAAGGAAGAAGAGGCAGAGGAAGAAGATGATGATGATAATGCATCTTGGGAATCAGATGTCGAACATGATGATGAAGATGATGGGGACGAGGATGGGAACATGGCTCTTGAGAGTGCACCATTTGGCCTTAAAATTTAGAGAACTTTAAACTTTATTCGAATTAGCTTTGTTGGACATTTGAACTAGTCTTATTTGTTTGCTTTCTTGAGTCTTTAGTGTTAATGTGTTACTTCTTCTTTATTTTATGCTTAGTGATGGATGTGATATTAGAACTTCATGAACTTTATTTAGTGTAATGAAATTATCTTCTTTTATTATGTGTTTACATTTTTACATCATATATATATATATATATATATATATATATATATATATATATATATATATATATATATATATATATTGTTGTTATGAGTATTATGTTGCAGATGTTGGAAGAAGAACTCCATAAATATGAGGTTAGTATTTTATCTTTGAAATTTTGTTTTTTTTAATTATTTTTAAGTCACATATTTAACTTTGGTACTTTATTGTAATATTTGTTTTCATGTTAATGTGATATTATTGTTATTCTCTTCATATTTTTTATGTTAATGTTAAATTAGTGTGATATAAAATATATTATTTTGAAGTGTACGCCTAGGCGACGCCTAGGCGGACACCTAAGCACTTAGGCAGTCAGAGACCTCAAGCATGCCTTGGTCGCCTTACCGCCTTGACAACTATGACGTATACATATTCTATTTTTCCCCTTAAATGTATTCGCTTCTTTTTTGGTCTTCCAGATAATTTTTTGTCTCAGGTAGCTTGATTTGAACATCTTTCAGTTGTAGTGGATTCGGCATATCAAATGTAGGGACTGGTTGTATAAGATTTTGATATGTAGTCCTATACATATGTGTGCTATAAAATGGTGCCACAAACTAAGGTGCATGCTGTCTATTGCAGGCAATTGCAACACATACATGTTTGCAAGGTATCTTCAGAAGCTGTCAGTATCCATAGGACCAAATTTGTTGATAGAGGTCCACTGCATATGTCGTTATGCTTTCTATGACTTCAAATACATTCTCATATGATTGACGTATTCCTAAACCTAGTCTCTCATAAAGGTTTTGTACGATTAATTTTTCTACCTTAGGACAGAATGGAGTCTCTTAAGTGTCAGCATTAATTTTTTTCTTTGCAGCCATTTCCATAATTTAAACTCCAATCTTGTCAACTATTTGAAGAATGGGTAGAGCACGAGCGTCATGTATCCATACATTAATGACTCGACTAGATTAGAGTATAACTCTCTGTACCTGTGATCATTTAAACAGAAAAAAAACATTTGAAATTAAAATAAATAAGAATAAGTTTAAAGGTTAAATGAGTATACTGCTAAAGTAAAATTTTGAGTGGATTAAAGTAATGAAGAGTAACTTTTAGAGTTAAAGATATATAGCGTTAAAGTAAAACATGGAGTGAATTAAATGAGAGAAGAAGAGGTTCTAAAGTAAAATGTAGAATGTTGTAAACTAAAAATTTGTAGGACTAAAGTGACGTTAAACAAAATACAATAATTTTTAGTTTACACCATTATACAAATTTAGAAAAAAGAATATGTATTAAGGTAAAATACATAGAGTGATACAGTAAAAAATCGAATGGGTTAAAGTAATGAATAGTTACTTTAAAGGTAAAAGGCATATAAAGTTAAAGTCAAATATGAAGTGGATTAAAGCAGAGAAGAATAGATTTTAAATAAAAATATAGAACACATAGTGTTAAAGTAAAGCATGAATGACGTAACGACCCGCCACCCTATAATCGGGGATCCGATTACTAAATGGGTACCGAATCATTAAATTTGGAGCAAAACCAAGATCTCGATAAGTCTAGAAAACAAATGATAAACTAAGCTAAACATTCATATCGCATCGAATTGTAAAGGAAGTGCAGAAATTAAAAATTATTACAATTCGACTCGACTCAGCAAATAATTACATACTCTAACTAAAAAGAAATAATTAAGCGTACATGCCAGAAAAAGAAATAACAACTACATCGGGGCATACCCCGAAACAGCAGCTGCTGGCGCACAACCCAAGGCAACACTCTCCTCGCTACGTCTGCTTGGAACCCTCACCTGAAAATCACAGGGGGTGAGTCTCATAAAAAAAAGACTCAGTAGGGATCCTTCGATCCCCACCACCCACTCACACACCCACAAGTGCAATACACAATTATAAGCAATTTAACTAAATAAAGCACTAATGCAATTCCTATGTTTCGATATAAAACACACGCATTTATAGCAATAACATACACGATTCCGAAATCACCCTACCACGGAGTCCACAACTAGTGTTTCGGCTAAACACACAAGTCACACGGTCGAACGCGGAAAACACCGACCCGTTGAGACCAAACAACAACCCCTCAGATAACGCACTGGCTACTCCGACCTGACCTGGCTCAAGGTGGTTCTGCTTCCCCCAGCACGCGTGACACTCCGAATGTACCACTCCCACACCGGTACTAGCTATACCCCGGGGTACACCAGGTGACCCTCTCTCTAGGCGTCACCCCACCACTCCCACACCGGCGCCGTGTCACTCCCACACCGACACGGAGTGCCTAAGTGCTAACAACTGTCACTCTAGGCCCACGATCGCACAAAACGCAACACGGTGCGATCCGATCACGTAGAAATCATCGTCCTCAAGTATGATTTCAAGCATGCAATTAACCAAACTATCTATCAATGTAAACATATGTTAATTGCAAGAATTAATGAGATTATGTCTTGAATCGCGTCGTCCAAGGCCGACGTCATTCAAGACTCCTAAACTAGTTCATGTGAAATATGGCCTCGGAAGATGGCCTAAAACGCGTCGTTTAAAAGGGGCGCCATTTGAATGGCGTCGTTGTCCTTGGACGCCATTCAGTCCAGAGACATAGTCTGTTATGTGGGGTTAAATCACGTCGTGAGTGGAAGCCGTCTTTTTAACTGGCGTCGCTGTCCCCAGACGCCATTTAACCATGACAGACAGGTTCTCCTCCGGCCTCCCCCGAGTTACAAAACGGGATTTCTCCCCCATAATCGCACACAATGCCATAAAAATAGAGAGGGAGAAGGAGAAACTAAGTACCCATTAAAAACCTACAATTCCTCATTACATGCAATTAGTATTTTCATTCCAAAAGTCCCTTAAACATCCTCCAAAGCGGGAAAAACATGATTTTAATTAAAACATTGCGAGGATCGTCACCCTACCAGTTACTCGAACTCCTCCGAGCTCCAAGCCGTCGAACCACCTCGCCACACGCCGCCGCCGGTACCGCCGTGGACGCCATTACTCCACCGGGACGTCGGCCACCGTCCGGAGATAAATACGCCGCGGAGGAAGTGGTGGTGGTAGTAGAGGAAGTTAGGAGGTTGATGGAGTGGAGGGAGATGAGGAATGGGGAGAGTAAAGGAAGGAGAGGGGGAAAGGAGGCGCCGAAGGCCGGAGAGAAGAGAGGAGAGAGAGAGGAAAGGAGAGAATGAGGGAAATGAGGGAAGGTTCGCAGGGTCAAATTGAAACTGGATAAAATGCGTCGTCCAAGACCGACGCCATTCAGACGACAAGACGGGTTGTACACTGACATGCCAGGGCCGTACTTTGAATGGCGTCGACCATGCAAGACGTCATTCAGACGATAAGACCGGGGCCATACTCTCACGGCCCAAAGCCAGCCTACGTGGCGCTCACGTGGCACAGCCTAAAATGCGTCCACATCGCCGAACACCGTTTGAACCGCGTCGAGCCAAGCCCCAACCCCACAAGAGCCCAAATCAAAGGATCCGACCCTGAAACTGACCCGGTAACCGGATCTGAAGCCTCAATCCTTACAAATGATCTTCATAACTCCTACCTCTTTCCAGGGAAGAGTGCGTGCGACCAATGATCGACATCATTTCTCAATACCTAGTCTTTCACCTCAGAAGATTGAAACTCTATTGCATGCATGGCTGCCATGTATTTGAGTTAAGTAACATCATATGTAATCCTCTTAAAAAAAATTGTAAGAACTTTCTTCATAGGGGCATAATATCTTCCAGTAGCTCGGTCCAGGAAGTTATGATTGATGTACTTAAAACAATATGAATGGTAGGCATTTGGTAATATTTTGAAAACATCTTCATTTAAGCCCTTTGCCCTATTTGACTTAAAGACCTTTCTTCTCTCCTTGATGGGTGCCTTCTTCAGGTTTTAAACCATACCCAATTGTCATAATTTCTAAATCGTCTATGGCGTGCGCTATAGTGAAGAGCTCATTATTGTCATTTAATGCACTAGCCGCAAGTATTACACCGTTCATTCTATGTTGTTCGATATGAGTTGCATCTACGAATAGTATAGGTATACACCCAATTTCATATCCATAAGCACATGCATCGAAGCATAAGAAGTAGCTTTTAAAACGTCGTGCCACCACTTGAAAATCTTCAATGGATCCGAGATTTGTCTTCAAAACATGGGCATTGTACCAAAGCAACATATCATAACTTGTGCGGATATCTCTGTATATAGAATTAACAGCTACTTCCTTGCCCCACCAAGTCTATTATGAAAATGTTACTTTAAATTTTATTCCGTCCTCGTTGCCCATAAGAATAACTGCTGACACGAGGAAGAGGTGAGCACCACGATATTCAACGTATTTATTGTGTTTCTTTTTAGATTTAAAGTATTCATGTTTTAAAAGTTCATATATTTTAAAGTGAAGTTCCAATGTCTTAAAGTAAATCTTCATATGTCTTAAAGTAAATTTCATATGTCTTAAAGTAAAATTTTAAGAATTTCAAGTAAATTTTAAGTTCTTTTATAGTAATTGTTCATATGTTTTAAAATAATCTTCTATGTATTAAAGTAGATGTTTTAAAGTGAAGTTCAAATGTCTTCAAATAAATCTTCGGACGTGTTAACGTAAATATTTATATGTTTTAAAGTAAAGTTCATATGTCTTTAAAGTAAATTTTTAAATATTTTAAAGTAAACTTTTGAGTTCTTTTAAAGTAAATGTTCCTAAGTTCTAAAACAATCTTCAGATGTATTAAAGTAGATGTTCATATATTTTAAGGTAAGTGTTCACATACCTTACAGAAAATATTCGTATCTTCATTACAGGATGACGATTTTGTCATCCTCCCAAGAAAAAAGAGAACGAGAGGAAGAAAGGATACTAGTTTGAAGAATAGTGTGCCTTCTGGGGATTTATGGCTTGTGGACGATGTACTTCTAGGCTCCCAACCAACGAAAATTGACTCCTAGCTGGTTTCAATTTTCAAATAGACAAAATGAAACAAGGAGGGACTATGTGGCCATAGATGAACTTCAAGATAAAGATAAGGCTATCATATAGAGTTTTTTAAAACAATGCACAATTGGCAGGTATGTGTAATATATGAATTTTAATGTATTACAGAACATACATTAAACTATTACATGACATTGCTTAAAGTATTAATTCTTCATCGTTTATGTATCTTTCTTCTACAGCACATGGATGTTTAAGTGGATCGGCGGATTGGATAACTATATCACTTTTGCCCACATTTGTGATTTATTGTTCTACAAAGAGACCAACTATGAAGTCATTAATACCTTTTTCCAGTTGGTCTTACAACAAGAATGTCAACCAAATCCTTCTCTCTTCCGCAAATATGAATGTTTATGTGTATCTTTAAAGGGATATGTATTGCAATGGAAGGAGGACGACATGCAAAATGAGTGTATGGATCAAAACTTCAAGAAGTTGCAACACCCTCCAAGAGAACTGGATCTCCTCTTCTCTTTCATATACATTGGAACCAACCATCAGTCCCTTCTTATGGTCAATGTAAAGACTGAGGAGTTCCAAGTGTATGATTCTATGAAAAAATAGGAACGTCCAGACATTTCAAAATATGTTAATGTCCAATCTTAATAGTGTATATAGTAACCAAGTTGTGAATCCTTATTCCTAACCCTTTCATTTATCTTGTTGTAGGCTACATTGATGGTAAGACATCTAGCAAATATGGGGATCAACGCAACCAAATGGTCCTTGACGTTTTCCAAATCTTACCCTGAACAAGGTTCAGACACGACTACAACATGTTTGTTTGCAAATATATAGAATGTCTTGGCCAGAAAGACATTGATAGAATGTACTTCTCCCAGATGTATGTTCTATTTTACCATAAAAATATTTCAATCAGTCATGAATTACTCATTTCGTTAACACATTTAAGGTATTCATTTTCTAAGCTAACGTGGATGCTTTCTGTGCAAAACTAGCTATCAAGATCATTGAGGAGTACTTCAAAAAAGAGGAACAAGAAACTGCTCACAAATCTTGAAGACTCCTCCCCTGTGTCTGATCCTATAAAACATCATCTTGTTTGTATGTTAGTCTTTACAAACACTTCAAAAATAACTTTAGTAATCGATTAACTCCCGTTTGATAATCTCTTGCCTTTGGGACCATGTCTTGTTGATTTTCTAATCTACATGATTATCTTGTTATTACTTTAATAACCCTACACGCAGATTATTTGTCTAACTGTGTTTTCAAAACTAATTATACTTTCAAAGTAATGTGTTTAACATTTCACTTTAAAACGATTGCCTACTATGAAACAATTGTAACTTTAACATAATTTTTGTTTTGCTTTAAAGTCAAATCTTTTTTACTTTAAATAAATGTGTTTTAATTTAACATCATATATGTTCAATTTTATGGTCACTTTAATGAGATCTTAGAGTAATGTTTAAAGTAAATGATCGCATGTCTTAAAGTAAATGTTCATATTCCTTAAAGTAAATGTTAATATCTTTTAAAGTTAATCTTCATATGTCTTAAAGTGAATGTCCAAATTTGAACGTAATACGATACAACGGTCACTTTTATATAATGTGTTTTTTGCTTTAAGGTCATATCTTTTTCACTTTAAATAAATATGTGTTTCAATTTAAAGGTCATACATGTTTTATTTTAAGGTTACTTTAGAATGACATTAAGGAAATATTTGAAGTAAATGTTTGCATATCCTAAAGTAAACGTTCATATGCCTTAAAGAACTGTTTATACATTTTACGATAAATGTTCAGATATCTTAAAGTAAATGTCCAAATTTTAAACTAAATGTAAACTTTAAGGTAATAGTGGTTTTACTTTAATGACATTTCTGTTTCACTTTAAAACGATACATATTTTCTTGTTAAAATCGTTCTTCAATCGAAATTTGTGACGCCTTTAATCCGGTTTAGTCATTCAGACTCACTTCGAATAAATTACGTAACTACGGAACTAAATAACATACAAATCGAAGATGAATGATGAGAGACAAATAACTAAGCAATCAATATGTCATTTACCATCATTAAATCTAAATATTTCATTATATTGCCATAACTAGGATCCTCAAATTTCATCAAATATGTAGCGAAAATAAAATCTCTCAACTCACTAAAGAAATATAAAAGTATATATACTTTTCTAATTTCTTACTACATCAAATCTAAGAAAACAATAAATCTAATCCTAAATAACCTCCAAATGAGTCTGAATTAAATTCCTTAAGTAAAGCCCCTCAGCTAACTTTTTCACCCCAGTCTCTGAAAATATTAGTAGGATTCATGAGTACGACCACTTAATAGGCAAATCAAACCTACCAAATACTAACAATATAATAATTAAAAAATGATAATATCACATATACATACGATTCACAGTTCTACATATAACTCAAATAAGATCATGATACAAAATATGATCAAATATAAATTACCAAATTACATGTATTTTCTAATTATAAGAACAAATTGAACTAACATATAACATATAAAGTATGATCAGATTTTGATTTAACCGAACAAGTCTACTAGCCATGATCAGAATATATCACATATCAAACTGAACATATAACAAATTTGTCATGACATGACAGCTTATCAAATTAGAGTTCATATTTTGTCAGAACAACTAATCAGAATGGATATAGATTCTTAATCAAATAAGTTGAGATTAAAATAATTTAGTATAGATGTCAAAAGAACAAACTGAGCAGATTACAAGATAAACAATCAAATTAAACTACGTAATCGCCAGAAACCGAGGGTTTCCATGAAAAGATTGATCGCTCACTAATCTTGCAGAATTGGGAGAGTTGTGGTTCCTTTTGTTCTTCTCCTTTGGCCGGCCAAAGAAGAAGAGCCTCTACTTTTACTCTTGTTTTTGGGGTTATCTTATTTTCAAGCCTTCTTTTCTTTCTTCAAATCTCTCTCCAAAGCCTTCTTCAAACCTTGCAAAAAGGATTAAACAAAAGAAGAAAAGAACATGGTTAGAGCTATTTGGAGTATAGTATATATTCTAACTAACAATTTTAACATAAACTAAACTAAAAAGACTGACTTGTTTAGTGTTCTTTAAACCCCTAACATGTAGAGATAGGAAAAACTATAATGTGAGTGTGTGAATCATGGGGTGATGGGATGAAAAATCTAATGAAAACAGTAATGAAACTAACTAGAAATCTAAGAAACTAGATTAGAAAGAGATTAGAAAAGGGAGTGTTTGGCCCCTTCAAAGTCTTGATCTTCAAAAGCTTTAATGGAGGAAAATGAAGAGGAAGAAGAAGCTCCAATGTTCTTCTACGTTTTTTGCAGAGAAGGGCTCTTTTTCACCTTGTGTTCAACTCTAAAATCTCAATGGCCAACCTTTTTTCAATGCCAAAGGGGGTGGGTATATATAGAAATAGGTTTTGAAGAGAATTTGGCTTCAAAGGGGCTCTCCTGCGGCCTCCGGATTGCCATGGATAGCCATCCAAGGAGTTGGAAATCTTTCCAACCGCAAGAACAAGATTAGCTCGGCCAAATCAAGTTTATCAAGAAAGTGCTTAAATCGCGTCGCCCACCCGGGACGCCATTTAGCTAATTAAAGGGGTCAAAGTAGAAATAGAATCCGCGAAGGAAATCGGAAACAATTAGGAAACTAAAAAGGTGTCGTTCATGAGCGACGTCATTCTAATAATTAGGAAATTAATTCGAATTCAAATCAGAAATCCGGACAGATTAGGGAACTAAATGGTGTCGTCTATGGGCGATGTTATTCAGTTAAATCTATCCAGATTTAGGAATTTAATTCCGAACTAATTTCGGTTAGAAATCTAAATGGCGTCAGCTATGGTCGACGTTAATCAACAAAAATCTTAAAAAAATCAATAAAAATTAATTAATGATTAAAGATCAAATCATTTCGTGACATTATAATTGTGACATGAAATTTACTCAATATGAGGTCAAAATTTGCGAGTCTATTGTTATATTTCATAATTATGTGTCAAACATATCAAATAGACATGCATCCAACCACCATATAAGAAGTCAAACAAATAAATATCAGAGTATATAAGCAAATATGCTAAGGTCTTGACACATGTATAACCTAGGAATCTATTGTCCTACCTCGGATGACAGCAAACAAACACACAATCATTGGGATTTTCTAATTGCCTACGGGCAGAACTCATCCATAGACGCTTATGGAATGAGCTCCAATCTCCTTAAGATGACAATATCCAAATATATATCAAACAAATATGGTACATTCATATTTTCACATTTTTCAAACTTATCATGGATCTATAAATTTAATAGACAAAATGATACATATACATATGAGTCAAAATATGCTTATTTTACATACAAAATAGTCATTAAGAGTTAAATAGATTATATATACAGAAAATCAGAATGTAGTTGATACAAATAAGTTACTGGAGAGAAGAATATGCTACTGATATTTTCTCAGATTTTTCGGACAAAGAACTATAATTTTTGGCCAATAAGACTGATTTTCAGAGGTGAAAATTAATAAATAAGGCTGAAAATTGCAAACATATTCAAAAATTGATCAAACTTGGTGAATATGTCCAAGAGGTCAAAGGAATCATATGGAGAATGTTTCATATAATTTAGATATCAAACGATTGATTTAAAGTATTAAATGACATATAAAGAACTTAAGTCAAATTGGGTCAATCGAATAAATAATAGAATAATAGGTAAATAAATTTTAAAACTTATGAGATTTTACCATCAAGTATAACATGTCGAAATCAAAATGTGTTCAAAATTTCAAGTCAATCGGCGAAAGGACAAATGAGTTATGGTCTATTTAAGTTCAAAATGAAAATTGGTCACAAGTTTTCAAAAGTATAGCAAAACATCCTAATAATCATAGCCAAAGGTTCTCATAACCGTAACCAAAGGCTTATGTCCCCTTAATGTTTAAGTAAGAGTCACGTCGGGGATAGTGGACACATTTTAGACGTGTTTTTAAATCACATCGTATCGCGGCAAAGCGTTTTAATAGGGTTTTTGCGAACTTACATATTTCGTGAATTTGATCAAGAATTGATGAAATTGAGATCGTAGTTGCATAGACTATTGTTCCAGATATCATGTTTGACTATTTTTGAAAATTAAAATAATATTTTTATATGAATACAAAATATCATTTAATGGGTTATCATCACCTATCTCAAGAACACGAGGGACACTCCCCTCTAATATCTTTCAATCACCTTCTAGCACTACAATCTCGATTTTCTTATGACCTAAAGTTTCTCCCACGACCTCTAAACCTTAAAGAACAGCAATCCATCTATTATAATCAATTTTTAAAGAGAAGTAATCAAAACACTTCTCTTTCTCATGAAAAACATCATGTTCTTACCTCTTATCTTAGGGCTGCGTGGAAGAGGTCTTATATATGACTCCAAGGCCTCATATATATTCTTTTGATTTTCTACTACTATCCAAATTAAGCTCTCAAAGTTGTCAAGTCGAACTCAAACCGTAGCTTCCTTAACCAACAAGCAAAAGTGTTCCAATTCAAACTAGGAACCTTGATTTTTGTGCAGAATGGGTTTTCTTCCATAAACCCCTTCAGATTCGACCCATTACATGTCTAAATTAGCTTTTAATCCTTTTGACAAAGTTGTAGTCTTTTATACATGTTTCCAACCATATATGTCATATCATTTTTAGACTTTTGTGCGCGAAGTTATTACGTTCGCAAAACAACGCTTTCTCACAATTTTCGGACCAAAAAATTTAACTAAAAAGTGTTGGAAACTAACTAGTTTTCTAATAGGTCACTAATAGGTTTATTGAGCTTGTTTTGACTTAATTAATAACATATTCATTCTAAACCTATTATTATATTATGAAATAAATATTAAACTTGTTTAAATCATTTTAGCCCATTAATTGACTTAATTAGATTTATTTAAATCTAATTGAGCTTAATTAACCTTAGCTGATTAGCAAATTAATGGGTTTAAGATTTAAGATATAACAATTCATACCTAACATTTTGCTTTAAAATTATTGTCTATTATGCTACAATGGTCAATATTATTATATAGATGAAGCAACAAAGACTTCTGAATCTAATTGAAATTCAACAATGCCGAAATGTCACCTATTTCAATGTGATCTGCAATGGTTGAAACTTCTCAAGCCGTTGCCTTTACAATGTGAATAAGTGTACAAACGTTCGGCCTGCCTTTTCGAAGAGCTACATATACTCTCAGCCTGCCTCTTTGATCGAAAAAGATATCTTTCTTTGTAGCTCAATTGAATGAAAATATACTCGCATCCGTGCATCTTATATAGCTCAAGTATGATATCCACATCATCATTGATGGACAAGCACGCATTGTAGTTCAATAATCTAGGTAATAAATATGGAATGGATCATTTTCGTCCAATCAAACTCCAACTTCGCAAAATCTCCTTCCTTATCTAATCTAGTGTCATACTCGGTCGAATAAAAAAATATAAATGCTTCATCATCAAATGCACATCTCGCTGCGATCTTCTTCATTGCATATGAAAGGAAATTTAAAAAAAAAAAGAGTTTCAATGTCTAGTGAAGAACATGGTTGCGAACATGAGGAACAAGACTGTTGGTAAGAAAGAATAGGGTTGCTGCACAGACGTGGGAGACTAAGTTCCGGAGTTAGTCAGAGCACAAGACATCTACCTCCGTGGAGTCTGGAAGACTTTAGCCGGTGACTGGTGAAGCGGACGGCACATACAAAGATCATCGACCACGACGGCAGTTGAAGGCAGCAAACGGAGGAGATAAAGACGAGAAAAAGAGGTGTTAGGATTCTCGTTAAATGCATTAAATGGAGAGGGGTAAAATAGGAAAGAAAAACATAGATAGATGGCTACAAATGGAAACGCTTGGTGAGGGACTAGAAAATAAGTCCGATGAAAAGTAGGGACTTCCTATCATTCCCTTTTCTAACAGGGACCAGGAAATAAGCCCCATCCACTGACAGGGTCCCTAAATTAATTATCCCTTTGTATTTAGTAAAAAAACTTCCCATAATCTCACTTTTATTTAAAAAAGACCATTTTTCAGAAGGTTTTTTCAAAATATTTCAAAGTATTTGGAGACTTCTTTTTTGTAATTTTGAAGGTGTTGACTAATTTTTTTAAGGATGCTTTTTTAAAAAAATGAGAGTGATGGAGTCTTTACAAAATATAGAGGTCACATAGAGTTTTTCGTAGGATACTAGTTTAGAGGGACTAAAAACTAAAGAGCTAATAAGGAGTTATATTGGCTACACACGGTGCAACAGTCCTTAGGGCAAAACTCATCTCTCTAAGTTTTTTAAGAAAATAAAGGAAAACAAGAAAATAAACTTGTTGCTGCATCCATCTAAGCACAATGGATGGCTGCCCGCGCTGCTACACCGTGAGCGGTGCAGCAAGTATAATGGATTAATAAATGCAGTCATATGATCAATTCTCCATAAAGGGATTTCACTTCCTATTGGATTTAAATCAAGCTCATAAAATTAAGTAAATTTGTATTTCATAAGCTATATTTTAGTTTCAGTGTTAAAACTTGAATTCAAATATATCGATATGTGTACTATTTTTTTTTGTGTTCAAAATTCTTTTGCATACTATGTGAAGAAAATAGGAATAAAACTACCCAAAAAGGAAGCAAATAAGAATAAGTTATTAGTCTTAATTAGTTAACTTACCATACTATGCTTCTTATACGATGCTTGGGAGGCCCGGATGTGATATTGTAACTCCTCCACTGATCCAGTTCGGTCATGTCGGCTTACTTCGAACCGGTGGGTGCGTTACAGTGAGAACAACCCAAACAACTACGAATCTATCAAGAGGGAGCATGCATACATCCATAATCATCATGAACAACTATTATACCCACAAGTAATATCCACTATATAAGATAAAATAGTGAAAATAACATTAACTGTGTTTAAGTTAATACATCTCTGAGTCTCAAATTAAACTAAATATTACATCAATTAAAATATGAAAATAATTTAAAACCTACGTCTATCTAGTAAGTCTTCAATTCAAAAACTATGCCGCACGTTCCTCCTCAAACACAACCTCAACTTCAGCTTCTTTTGAAAATGTTAATGAGCAAGGGTGAGTCCCAACAAACTTAGCAAGCTTATAATCCACAAACCACAAGTTTTCCATAACATATACATAATAGAAAATGTATAATAATCATCTATCATAACAAGCATTTCTATCATATATACATGCTTATGTCCCACAACATGTTCTTCATCATTAAATCATCATCTATGCAACTAAACATGCATCTTAAAACATAAACTTAACATGCATCATGAACATGAGCATAAATCTTAACTATGTCTCTTTCTTAAATATGAACTTATCATGATCTTACATGCATCAACATGTCATTATAACTTAATGATCACATATATCATCATATTTTCCCTTCATAACATAGGACAAGCAAACATAACATGAACTAGAGGTACCATCATCATCTTCTTTACCCAATGATAAGGTAAAACCCACTAAGTCTTTGGTTGTGCAGTCGGGGGACGCTCTCAAATCCCACTTAGATAGCATGTAAATACACCTCCAAGATTTACTCATTACCTCGAGCTTATACACAACCTCATAGTCATAACCAAGTAGATATGAGAATCTAGAGATGACCCCCATGGAATAAAGAGATGGCTCCCACCAGATAGTACTTTGGTGACTCCCCTAGTGTAGCATTTTGGTCCATGTGGCACTTAGGTCTTATACTATCAGTTGGTGCATCTACATCATAACATCTTAATTAAACGTATGCTTGCAACATGAATCTGCATGATGCGGAACATAACCATGCACTACCAAAACTTAAAACATGCAATTATATGTAATTACTAGTAGTTAAACATATTTTGTACTAAGCTTCTGAAACGCATCATTATCAGATGACGCCATTTGTAAAACGCGTCACCCTACCCCGACGCCTTTTAGAGCTTAAATCAAATTCCAGAAATTTCATAACAACTCTTATTAATTTTTGAAAATAGTGATTAAGTATTTAATATCCTAAACATGTATTAATCTAGTTAAATAGAATCTATACATATTCATGGATATTTACAAGAATTAATCGTGGATTATTTAAGTATTGATATGCCAATCATCATTTGAAAGCTCTACATAAATCATTCCCTCCATAGACATAAATTATAGCATGCAATTAACAGTCTAAAGATGATGCTAATACCCTGTGATTCATAATCACTCTAAACAGAACTATAAACCCATTATCAATGGAATCTAAACATGAATTGGCATGAACTATGCGAGAATAATTAAATTACCCATACTTGCATGACTCGCATCACCCATCGTGGATGCGATTCATAAATCGCGTCACCTGTGTAAGATGCGTTCTAATCCAGATATCCATATTTCATATAATTCACATAAATTTAGAAGAGTTCAAAACAAAATCACATCCAACATGCTCTAACCTTCATACCTTCATCTTTAAAACATCTTACGGGGCCCCTAGTGAAGTGAGTATAGAGGGTCCATCTAAGGGGGTCCCGTTTCCCTTTGTGAGGGGTGACCATAGTCTTCCAGACTTTATTTGCATTCTCATTTTCAACTTGCTGAGTTATCTCTCTTCTGACGATCTTCGGCTTCTATCCTTGACTGCTTTCAAGGATGAGCCTTTTATCTTTGATGGGTTTTAGCCTGCCTTGCAATTGGGCTCCCAATCCTTTGCCCGACTGATATCCAACTTTAAGCATTATGCACCACCTTGGGGCATCTAAGGGTTGTTTCATTTTAGGCATGGCAACAGGTGATGGGAAGGAGCTTTAGGTGCCAAAGGATCAACAGAGGATTGGTACATGTCTATAAGGGATAGTACATGCTTTTGGGTTGGACAGACCGGTGGTATAGGATTAACGGTGAAGGTATGTGTGGTGGCAAGAATAAGCATGCTAGTGACCTTCACACTTCCCCTTTAAATGGAAACTTGAGGCATTGGTGGTTTGTAGAAGGGATGGCGTCTAGGGCTTTGATGTATGGGTGGCCAAGGATGTGTTTCAAGGATGGGTCAATCTCAAGAATGTGGAACTCTGTGGTAAGGGAGATTGGACGCAATTCTACCTTCAAAGTGATCATTCCCAGCGATGACCTTGTAGTGTTGTCGTATGCTGTAAATGAAATGGGGGAAGGCATCAACTTTCTCTAAGATCTTACATAGCTTAAGTGTACTGAGAGGCAAAACATTGATGGAAGCGCTAGTGTCAATCAGACAATTGTCTATTGCAGTTTGATGTATGTTCACTGTAATGCTTAATGCCATTCCTCGAGCCGCAAGAGGTGCCAACTCAAAACTATGGAAGGAGATGGAGGGTTGATCATTGGTAGGATTTAGTACAGACGCAATCTTTTCAACAAGAATATCCTCGTTGACCATGACTTTTTGTAGGTATTACATGTGAGCTTCTTAGTGGGTCCGAGATCTCTTTATTAGCTCCAAAACGGAGATCCAGCCGGAGTCTTATCCAAGTGTTTCAGTAGGTCTTACTATGTCCCAGGGATGCCCTCTCTACTGGCTGGCTCTTCTTGAGGTTGTTGCTACTGGGGAAACATCTTTTTAAAGATTCTCCCACTTCGGAGCACCATGGGTTGTAGTTCTTTGGATGAAGAAGAGGATGCTTCCATAGATGATGGTACAATGGCCAGAGGCTTGGTGATAAGGGGTTTACTAGGTGATGGATAATTGGGGATAATTGGCGTTGTTATGGGTATGGTTGTAGGGATTCAGATGAGGGGCTTGGATGGTTGTGGGGTGCTTATGACCATTGGGGTGTATGGTGGAATACGTTAAAGGGGTTTTAGTGGTATAGGGTGTGGGGCGAAGGGATTATTTGGTTGTGGACTTAGACGGTTTGGTGGAGGAATTGTAATGGACGGATTTAGCTGCGAGGGTTGAATGGGTATGGTAATTGATGGCGGGGCTTGGCCTACAGGTGGATCTCATGGGACAGTGATGAAGGTTCGTGGCGGTTGGGGCGATGGCGTGGATGTGGAAGCTTGGGCTTGATGAGTGGTGGAGAAAATGGAAGTAGCATCCTTAATCCTCCAGTCTTGTCCTTTGTCAACCTTAAGTTGCCCTTGAGTGGAAATAGGAGAAACTTGGTGGTTCGGCTAATCCTCTAGGAGGGGGTTCTAGACAATCCTTATATCAGGATGTAGTTGTGCTGCTTGCTAGACCGGTGCCTACTGAACCAGCTGTTGTTACTTTGGTCTTGTGGCCTTTAGGGTGGAGATATACTTCCTCATCTCTTCTCAATCAATTCCTCCTTGATCATTCAAGTCATATATCTAATCCCGAAATTAGAAGCAAATATCAATAGTGTGCCCAGGCTGTTTATGGAACATATAATAATGGGACATGTCAACATTCTGCGGCCACACTGTCCTCTCCTTGGTAATGTGATGGCATTGGCAGCCATCAGGGCATTAAAGATATCAGAAAGTGATTCAGGTAAGTAAGGGTATTGGGCTCTTTTCGGATCAAGGGGCTTCCTTTGCTGAGTGTAGTTGTTTGGTGGTGGTACCTAGTTGTAGTTTTGATAAGGTGGTTAGTTAAAGGTCAGTTGAGGTGGATGGCTTTCTATTGTCTATAGGCTTGGGGTTGGGGAGGCCTTTGGTTACTGAATTGGGGTGCTTGGTGTCTCACGAACAGAGGGTTGTTCATGGAATTAACTTGCTTGTTGGTGATTGTACCTTCAGTGGTGGCTCTAGGATTGAAAGGATTTCTTGTACTGTTGGACTTTCTTCGTGGTGGTATGTTAGGCTTGGGGGGTTCAAATAGGCTCATAAAGGAGGAATCCTTGAATGCTGACTGCGCATAACGTGCTCTTTCATAGAGCTCAACCATAGTAGTGAGATTGTTTAAAGTCAGGATCAACTTGTACTGAGGTGTGACGTTTGCTATCATCATCTTTACTTGTTCAGGTTTTGACAAATGATCCTTTACCTTTTTAGTCATAGATCTTCATCTGTCAGCAAAGGCAGTGAAGTCCTTAGGTTTCATTTTCTCCGCTATTAGATCTGTTACTAAGAGGGATGGTCCGACCCTATCTTTGTACCTTTGAAGAGACTTCTTTTGAACAATGTCAAGTCTTCAACCCCTGAGGATTCTAGGGAGAAAAACCATTTCAAAGCAGGAATAGTGACCTCCTGAACAGAGAAGCCAAAGACCTCTTGTCGTTCTAACAAAATGAAGATTCATAAATGAAATCGTTCAAGTGAATAAATGGGTTCCCTGACCCATTATACTTCCTATAGACATGCATTTTTGAGGGAGGTAGGTGAAACACTGAGAGTATAGGGACCAAAACTTCACGGGCCGCCTTGGTATCAACCAACTTCTTTAGACTCTTGTACTTCTCATCCATTTGGTTGAGTCTGGTGAGAAGTGCGTGGGTGAGTGGATCACTTTGAGGAGGTGGTGATTGATAATAGACTAGCCTTTTGAACCATTGTAGGTAGTATTATGGGGACGCAGAAAAATAAGGCTTGTCCGTGGAATCCCCGCCTTGCATGGAGGCCATTGAAACAACAGGACTCTGAGGCATAGAGGGATATCTGTAGTTGGACATGGGAGGAACTGCAGCTTGCTGTTGGGGAGAGACGTGAAGGTTCCCCATAGCATGAGTGTGTGGTTGAACGGGGATTTGGACAGTTGGATTTACTGGTTTAGTAGAAATGGAGGGAGTCTTTCGCTTCAGAATAACTTGGATAGCCTCAACTTGTTGAGGCTCTAAGTGAGAAGCAAGGATGGCCAAAGTTGAGAGGAGTTTTGGTGGCAGATTAGAGGACGAGTGCTCATTAGTGTCTAGAGCCTTGTTGTTAGAGCTTATGTTGGGTTGAGAATCAATAACATGAACTCGGGACTAGACATAGTATCCTGAGGTGGATTATACTGGTCATAGTGGGTATCTTCATAATCAGGTTACGATTGATGAGAGTTGTGAGTATTATTCGCATAGCTAAATGAATTGTCATTTTCATAACTAGCCATACCAACAACCCTGCCTGAACAAAGCATTATATTCAAACAACCAGTGATCGATTCAAGGCAATTTTGTAAACAATTAACTTAAGCAAGTGGATGTTTATGCAATCTTTAGATTTCTTGTTGAGTTAAAGGAATTCTTAGACAGAGTGAAAACTCTCTCAATGGATAGGATCCTAGTTTCAATTCGGTTTCCACCATTATTCTCTAGGGATTCACACTCTCAATGAATGGTTTAACTAATTTAGGGTCTTCAATGGTACAATCAGCCCGATGAATAAGGAGGGATTCCCTTACTCTTGGAGACTTATGGAGGCCTTAACACAAGCAACCCTAGTCTAAAAGAGAGGGACCGCCTCAATCGGAGAGAGTTACAGGTACTAAGAGAAGTGCATGTCTCTTAAGATGAGGGAGAGTAGGCTCCCAACCCGGATGACCTGTGGCGTAGGCAAGAACCAAAGGCCTCTAATGCAGAAAGATGAAATATAATAGTGGGATCAAAGATCTGAATTGCGTCGGTGCAAAAGGACGTGATTCATGAATCGTGTCGCTCTGAGTCAACGTGATTCAACAAATCACACTTCTTCACAAACACCCCTCGAGCAGTAGACACACCGATTGAATGGTGTTAGCTGTGGGATATGTGGTTCATAAATGCGTCGCTTTGTGTTGACATGATTCAGAACCCGTGGTAACAAATAAGAATGGATGCTTCCCTTTGACCAAACAGAAGATAGATGGAAATAAAAAGATGCACAAAAACAGCCTGACTTCAAGGTAATAAGTAATCAGCTAAGTCAATCAAGCACACTTTATTCAAGGCACTTTTGATAAGCCCACAACTTTGAGACAATCACAAAGAGAACCGAAGTTGCCATTATAAAAGTGTGCATAGGGTGCACAGAGGATAAAAGCGACAAATAAGGTGTGCTCGAGGAGCACTATAGATGCACACGAGGGTGCCAAATCGAGCAGAGAGTGAAAAACAGAAGACGACAAGATAGAGTACCATCGTGATCGCGAAGAAACTGTGAGTGCTCAAATGTGCTAGTGAAAGACAAATGGCAATGTTACTATAAATAAGAAAAACGAACATGTGATTGCCATAATCAAATATCTTAATAAATAAGAAAAGAAGTGATCGCACAATTATCTGAAACTGAGAGTGTTGTGAGCCCTTCAATTTCCCCTTCCTCGGCTGGTCGAAGAAGAAGAGTTTGAAAATAACGCACAGCAAGTGATGATGCGCTTCAACTCCTCCCAATATCTTGCAAGAAAACACACAAACAAACAAAGCGGAAAAAATGGTTAGAGCTTTGAGGAGTATAGTATATATTCTAAAGAGAAAGACATTATGCAACTAAACTAATAATACTCAGTTGGTTTGTGTTCTTTAAACCTCTATATGCAAAGAGATGGAATAATGAAAGGATATGTAGGTAATGGTGTGTTCATGTGAACATGATGATGCATGTAATGCAACTAAAAGTAAAAGGAAAGTGAAACAAGAAGAGAAATAGGAAAAGTTGGCCCCTATAAGGTCATTCGGTCTTCCAAAGCCTCCCAAGGATGGAAGAACCTTGGAGGAAGAAGATGGCGCCTCAAGGATGTTTTCCACGTTCAAAAAAGAGGGCCCTCGTCTCACTATGATAAAACGCTCTAATGACTTACTGGCCAACCTCTTTGAAGCCTCAAAGGGGTATTCTATGCATAGGATGCTAGGGTTCTAAGGCTTACCAAACCTCATAAATTTGAAGTAATCTTCAAAGAGATATACCAGTCGAGTAGAGACCTTCAAATCAAGGAAATTAGATGATCTCGGATGGAAATGGGCTTGTAGGCTATGCCACTGAATTGCGTCGTCTACAGACGACGTCTTTTAGAAAGGCGTCGCCAACCTAGACGTCATTTAAAGGGGTCAATTAAGAAAGATAATCACAATAAAATCTGAAGATCATTATGGAAATGCTAAAATGCTTCAACCATGACCGACGCAATTTAGATTAATAGCGAATTGACTAAAAATCAATTAATAATTGGTCAGGATTAGCATCATGAAATGCATTGACCCTGCCTGACACCATTAAACTTAATAATTATCCGATTAAAAATTGGATTAGAAATCTAAAAGACGTCGACCTGGGGCGACGCGTATTAGGGATTTTACTGAAATTCATAAAAAGATCATTTCAGGGCATCACAAATATGACATGAAATTTACTCAACGTGAAATTAAAATTGGTGTGTCTATAACAGAAAGGTTCCTTGAGCAAGTTGTTGTACCCTATTACCTCTCGGGATCATGTGGTGTTGCTTGGCACCAACTATCGGAAACCCGACTGTTTATCATGAGTTGATAATTTTGTTAAGTAATTTATTAAATATACGATATTGATTAATTATTTTAAGCTAATAAGGTGTTATTGGGCTTAACGGACCAAAAATCGGACTGGTAGCTGGCTTAAAGGGTCATACGGAAAAAGATTCTCACTAGGTGATATTTTAGTGGGTTTTATATTAATTTGGGGACTTGTGCAAAAGGTCACTTGATTTTATATAAATATGCGTCGTAAAGGAATCATGGGTCAAGCTCTAGGGGTTCCACAGAGCAGGTTGCCCCCTCTCTCTCTTCCTCTCTCGTGCGCCCAAAGTTGACACCTTGGCTCTCTTCCGCCATTGGTCTTCGAGAATCTACCGCCCGCATGCCGCGGGCATCATTGCGGCATAGAAACATCGACAAACGCACCAATCTAGACAAGGGAGCGAGGACGAACCACCGACATGAGGATCATGTGGATATTGTTGGAGGCCAGACATCTATACGACTGGCGGTGTCGGTCTGTTAGAATAACACGAATGTAGATCAGAATCTGCACAAGGTGATGATCGATCACCCTATTCTAGTTAGTTTAGTCGAGACGGATTGGAACGACAGGTTAGGAAATTTTAATTGTTCGTTTCCGCTGTGTTCTTCGGAGATCCCCACCCGATCTTTACATTCATATGGTAGTGGATGCTTAATCTCTCATAATTACTTTGATACTATACTATTATGCCCCCGAAATTCAGTTCAATACACTGACTTACATTAGATTTTGAGTATGCAACATCGTCTTAACAAACGGATATGAGAGAGAAACAAATCACAAGATAATTTAGATAAATGACATTACCATCACAAAGTCTAAATAAATAGTTAAATATCAAAGTCCACAAATAACAATATCTATCAAATAGTATCTAAATTCTCAAGCTCACCAAATAAAGAAAAATTATATCAAATCTCTCAGAAAAAAAATCCTCCTACATCAAACTCCTAAGTTTGAAAAGCAAATTTTCAACTAACATATAGTAACTTTGCAAATTATATTATATAATTATACTAAGAATGTTGATAAGATCAAATTCTATATATAGTACGACAAGAAAATGATATGAAGCATGTCATATTTGTCAAATATTATCATATGAATATATTCTTATATTAATATTTAGATCTGGTAGAAGATGATCATATGGTCAAATCAAGATATTCAAATAGCAAACCTTATGCTTCACATCATAGTTCTCTAGTCAATGCGCTTATCGAATAAATAACTTCTAATCTATAGAAGGTTAACAACAAATATATGTTGCCCAAGGCTAGACTAACGTAGAGGGGGGGTGAATGGGTTATTAAAAAATTGCTCGAACTGAAATTAAATGCGGAAGCTAATAAATGGATTGAAAAAGATAGAAACAAGAAAACATTCACATATTAAATACATGGGAGATTTATATTAGTTTGGTCTATTTAGACCTACATCCAATCTCCAAGAAACCATTTAAGAATTCTACTAATAGTAAGGTACCAACCCCTTGCAGGTTATACTCAACAACCTCATGTAACTATAAGCCCTCTCTTCAATACGAAGAGGAACACCCTCCTACTTCCAGCAGGCCCTCTCTTCCACAACCAGGAAGAGAAACAAAGCAAATAATAGTAAATTGAAAGTGCCTATGAATTAGGCAAGTGTTCTCAAAGAACACAGTACAGATCAAGACAGAAAAATGAACAAAGATGTTGCACAGGTCTTGATCTGAAGAGGATTTCCAAGAACTTCTTGTAAGAATAATGAAGCACAGCTCTTGAGATCTTCAAGCTCTTTCTCTTGGCAAGTTAGGCGTTTTTGCTCTTATAAAGACTTGGATGTGTGTGTCTATCTTGTATATGTGTCCCTTTTTTTTGTTTTTGCGGTGAAGGGCTTCTATTTATACCCCTCATTCAAAAACAATATGTTAAACTGATTTGTTTGATGGTGGCATCTTTTTGCCTGTGTCTAACGTTCAAATTTTTTAGAAAGAAGCTAGAGAGAGGCATGGTTGATGGACTCGAGGTAGCTGAATTAATGCGTGGAAGTTTCGTCGGATATAGATATGTTAGTTCAACCCTGCAGAAAGTATAAACACTAAAAAGGCAAGTTGCTTTTTTCTGCCATTGTGTCAGTTCGTAGCAGAGGTCTATGACAATACAAAGTGTATAGATATGCAGAGATCTCAAGCAAAAAGTACATATAAAATATATCTTAAAAGTACCAGCTAATTTAAATTTAATTTAGTAAAGTAATCGCTAGCCGAAGTTACAGGTTAATCGAAATGAATATTCTTTAATATAAGTCGTAAACGAACGCTAATTGAAGTGAGAATTTGGTCACTAATCGAAGTCAGTAAGTGAGTGTTAGTATAACTTACAAACAGATTGTTAATTAATGTACATGTAGCTCTCACTCAAATTAGAAGAATGACTTAACTTAAAATATAAGAAATAGTTAATCGAAGTGATAACTAAAGCATTAAACGAAGTGATATGAGACATACGGTGAAACTTGAGTGAAATGTCTTGCTAATCGAAGTCTCAATTTATTCAATAATCATAGTGAGACTTATGATCAATAATTAAAAAAACACTTAGGTTTACACAGATTAAAATATATCGTTAATTGAAGTAACGTTGAAAATGTTAATCGAAGTGAAACTTACAGTGTTACTCGAAATGCAATCCGAGAGTAAAACTTCAATTAACATTATAACAGTAATCGAAAGGATATCTCAAAAGTACTAATCGAAATGAAACTTAAACTTTGTTTCCATTAAGACACAAAATGTAACTCTAAGTTGAGTTTCGATTAACGTTATCAAAATAATCGAAAAGGTTGCTTAAATGTTAATCGAAGTCAGACTTATACAGACTCGAAGTGAAAAACTTAATTGATAATCGAATGCAACTATGAAACGTTAATCGATAGAGGACTTACAACGCTAATCGATAGAAGACTTATAAAGTTAAACAATAGGAAACTTTTAGTTCTTTATTCGAAGTGACTAAGTCAACATTAATCGAAGTAATACTTAATCACCTAATCGATAAAACACTTAGAAAACTGATTCAATTAGTATATAGAGTAATGCTTCGATTAATGCTGAATTAACTACAAGTTACTTGAAGGTTGAAGTTTAATCGAAGTTCCAGTTAGCTTCTTAATCGTAAGAGTAGAGGAATCCTGAAAGCGATTAAGTCATAGAGCTTACACAACTTATGATAGAAATTGTCAGAAACTAAACTAATGAAACAAAGAGATTTCTCTCACTCTCATAGAAACAAAGTCTTGACATTTTCATAGTGTGTTCTCACCAAAACATAGAAAATATGAAAACACAAATTACTCAACAATATCAAATTCTCACATGCTAGTAATATGTTAACTTAATTATATTTTCTTGATTTGAATTCAAAAGATATAGATCATAGCATGGTCATATGATACCAAATGAGAGGTAATCAGAATAAAACATGATTATCAAATCAAGAGAACGAAGGTTGATCTATAAACTAATCAAAACATGGTACGGATAACTAGTCAAGTAAGAACATGACTGATCAAATAAATAATTTATGCGGCATATTAATAATGAGGATCGACAAATTTCATATCATAAGTTAATCGAATTTACCATATCATTAGATGTATTAATTATCATATTTTCACTTAAATATGTCGAACATGCATCCAAACCACAACATAAGGAGCATCTACATAAATATAAATACGCCTAGGTGAGCAGCACAAAGGTCTTGACTACTGCGCAGAACTGCGGATATCCCATCAGTATATCCATTGCTCATAAATTCTGACCTATTCTACCAATGCTTACAATATCTATCAAAAAACTTTCCTACGATGGCAGTACCTGTATATATTTTAAAGAGATCGAAGATATAAATCTACAAAAATTTAATAGTTAAATTGAGTCAAACAGATTTAGTGTTCCTTATTCACATAAAGCCGTGTATAGTACCTTAATAAAATACATTTCAATCTAGAAATGAAAAGCAAGTTAAATCTAATCAAATAGGGTCAAAATATGTTTATGAAGATGTAAACAAATTTTCAAAAATTTTAGGATTGATCTCATAATTTTTCAATATGTACATCGAATTTTAGTATAGAAAATAGCAAGAATAATCAAGATAATTATCAAATAGACTTATAAAATAATCAAACCTAATGAATAGGCTCACAGTATCACATTATGGGTTTTGGCAAAGTTTCATAATTTTATGAGTTGATTGGTATGGTTTCAGACTGTCATTTTGATTTTAGAAATCTGACTTTGATAGAATTCCAACAATTTAAAATAGAGGGTAAAATAAATAGCGAACAAGGTCAAAAAATGCTTAAACTTTACAAAAAGATCAAGGGAAATATTACACAGGTCTCTAGAAAATTTAATGTAATTTGGATATGAATCGAGCAAGTTATGATGGTTACAAGTTGAAATTTCAAAACTATCAGACCATATTGCACACGTGACAAATTAATTATGTAATAAAGAGTAACCAATTTCAGAAAAATCTAAAACCTTTTATTCATATATTATACATGTGCAACTAATTCTATCAAAATTTCAGATCAATAAGACATTGGACGGGGGAAGAACAACACCTGCAACTTAGGTGATTACAGTGGGAAACATAACAGACAGATTGCATAGGTTGACAAATCAATCATAGAATAAATAGTAAGTAAAATAAAAAAATATTAACTTTAGTAAACATGAAATAGACATCCAAATCAAACTTATTACCTATTGATTAATTTTTAAATTTTTTAAAAATAATATAACTTTTGATACAAAATAATTCATGCTTTGAGTTATCTACTCAACTCTTGAAGAAAAATCAATTCTTGGTGGCTCCTAGAATTCTTTAAAACATGTTTCATGACCTCCAACCCTTCTAAGTTTTCTTCAACCTTTTAAGATCCAACGAACTTTCTCACGTCGAAGAAACAACCTCTTATAACATTTAGCATTTCCTCCCTCTTCCTCTCGAGAATATAAAAATTAATTTCTCCGAGCAATGTTATGGCTAGGGTATAGTATGTATGAATTTGGGTAATTATAAATAGTACTTTTCCTCTCTCCTGTCTTCTCAAACTCCTACTCTTTCATGGTCAGAGTTATCTTAGGAGAGACTTTTTCTTCATAGATAAGCTTCCAAGTTGAGATAAAACTCACCCAGATTTATGTCAAATTTCATTACCATCTAAAGACGTCCAAATGTGAACAAATAAACGACGTATTTTGTAAATGTCTTTATGAAAATTTTGAGTTGAGTTATCTTTTCGACGGTAGTTATCTCACCTTATTCTAAATTTTTTACGTAGAATTATGCATAAAGCACTAGCATTGAGTAAGTTTATGCATAGAATCTTAATTCGAGTAAGATTTAAATTATGACTTTTTATCCACAAATTGAAATCTTAAATAGACTCAAATTTATTATGTTTTATTTTTAATTCAACTCAAAGATCTCTTGTAAAAAATTTTAAGTCGTGTTTTCTTTATGTGATACTCTTTTTCAGAGAAATTATTATGTCTTTCTAAAAAGGTCACTTAATTAAAATATTGTGATCTGAGAAAATTTTATACAACAATTATGTTAAATCATCCATAAATTCTAAAACATAGCCAATCATTTATCAAAGCAGTGAAATACTCGGATTAGGTTAAAGGTTCAACTTTTGGGTCAAACTGGTTAACTTGGGTTAAATTAAATATTGCATAAATAAAATAAAAAACTAAAACTAATAATTAATAATTAAACAAGCATCAAATATCTTTATAAATTAATGCGCAAATTTCTTTAATTGCGTGCTGTCTTTGTAGTTGGACAGGAAGAGAGGAGCGTTCGTGACTGGGAGGCTGCAGCCGTGCCCCTGCGCTGCGCCGCGTAGGAATTTGGGGAGGAGTCGGCCGGCAACAACTCCGAATCAGCTTTTGCTTAAGGGGTCGGTTCGTCCAACCACCCTGGTGGGCCGGCCGTAACCACTTTAACCGGTTTACAACGGTTTTTTTTTTCAAAAAAGAGGGGGTTAAAAGAAGAAAAGGTTGCGTTTGTAAGAGGTTGTTAAATTAAGGGTCCGTTTGGAAGGCCTTAAAATGCCGAGTGGGAGCAGCTTTTTCGGGAAACCTCCCCAGCACAGGTTATTTGGTTACATATAAAAGCTCGTAAAATTAAAATTCGATAACTAACTTGGAATCCTGCTTTCGGCATCCATCCCCCTACGCCTAATGCCATTTTCCTAGCTTAATGCATAGATGGAATAGTCATATGTCAATCTAAATAATGAAAGAGAATAATTTACTGCATCACCACAGAAAAAATAAAATAAAAATTTGAAGGCCCCTAACATTGTTTGCATCCTCTTATAATTAAATTTTTCAGAAGACAACTCAAAAAATATAAAAATTCAAAAACCTTGGCTCCACAAATAGTACTTTACTCTTCATTGGGGCTGGGTTTTTAAAATTTCATCTTTCTTCGAGATGTTCGATCTAAAATCTAATTAGATAGGTATGTAGGAGATGTCAGGATCTTTCAAAAAAATAAAAAAATATGAAAAAATAAAAAATCGAGCCCCAATGAATAGTATATTACTGTTCATTGGGGCTCAGTTTTTAAATTTTCATCTTCTTTTGAAATGTCCAATAAAAAATCGAATTATATGAATATGTAGGCCATATTAGAACCCTTCAAAAAAAATTTATGAAAATTAAAAAATCGATCCCCAATGAATAATATATTACTATTCATCGAGCTTTGGTTTTTGAATTTTTATTAATTTTTTGGATGTCCGATCGAAAGGGGGCTTCCAAAAAAAAATTTTAAAAAGTTTTTTTTTTAAAATTTGACTGTACCGTGACGTAATAACCTCTAAGGGTGCAATATGTTATTCTCTCTTTAAGATTACTTATATTTATACCTTTAAAACTTAAGATATTATAATTTTACATAGAACCAGACCAAATTTATTTCAAGCTGAAAATTTTAAAAAAGGAAAAAATATCCTTTAATGTTGAGGTTCAAATTTTGATCATGTGAAGATATGACCTTTTTTATTTGAATTGTCTAATCAAATGTCGTGTTGGAGTATTCTCTTAGTTCAGAAAAATATAAAAAGAGTCCTTTGGCTATGTCATATCGATGTTAAAAATTTTGTAATGCTAAAATTCTTTTATAAGCAAACATATATATGAAATGATTTTCAAGAAAATATTTTCCGAAGTGCCAAGTAGTCGATTATTTTTTCATTTTTCTTGTAAATTGATTTCCTTGGAAAACCGATTATATTTTACAAACGGTAAGAGTGTCTAATAATTCTGAATTTCATTTATTTCATCGGTTACCCTCTCACTCGCTAAGCAACAAAATATACTTGATCGCTTTAATGGCTTTTCTGATGCAACAATCTGCTGCAATGGACGTGCTGACATTGGTCTTGAGATGATCATTGACATCATAAATTTTTGCAGACATTAATCTGATTAATTATTAATTATATGTACTAAACAGTTAAATGAGATAAATATTCTTTGTTTTACAACTACTAATTATAATTATATGAGATATATATTAAAGGTCCTTTTACATATATACTTCATTAATCTACGAAATTTTTGATGACGCTATCTTTTTTTTTTTAACCTCTGATTTACCCACTTGAAACCCCTTGCTCTAAACATTAGGATACTTTTGGAATTTTCTTTACCGACCTGTCATGACATGGACAGATTTTCCGAGCATCCTGTAATTTTTAGATAAAGCTTCCAGGCTCAGGCTCAGGTGGTTGTGTCTAGTGCTCACCCAAAAGGGTTTCCGAAGTCACCAGACAGGTCGTGTCTTTGTTTCTACTTAAAAGTCTTGTCTTGTCTTCCATGCACGGAGAAGTAAGAATGTTGAATCGGAGTGTTAGGGAAAACAAGTGTGCGCACTAAGACACGAATCTTAGATTTCAACATAAGTCTTCAAAATTATCAAACACAACTTGAGGCTCCATGTGTGAACCGGTACCCACTTTAACTAGTTGGAGTGGCTGGTCTGGTCTAGTTTTTGAAAACTATGATGGTGCATGGAGACTGCAATTACAGTTGCATCGCCCAAGGTGTTTCCGCAAAGAATATTACTTGCTGCAATGCTCAGTTGCAATACAGCCGATCATAGAATCAGATGGTATGGGATCGCGACACTGTCTCATAGGAGGTGCAGCGGAATATGATACTCCCTACTGTCTGATCCCACGATCGAACAGTAGTTGCAGTTTTGTTGCAGCTGAGCGTTGCAGCAACTATTATCTCTCTCTTTACAATTCGGGCTCGGGTTGGGTTCGAACTTTAAAATCAAAATGAGAACGAGCTCTGATCTTCCCAACTACCTCTCCTTATTGCTCTCGACAGGTTCCATGGAGCTTTAGGAGCAGTGTAGGCAATACTAGAAATTGATTTGCATTAAAGAAATCATTTACGGGATCACCACCTCCGGTTTGAACTCAAGAAAACCTGACAGAATATGCTATTAGGACTTCCCAGTTGAAAAAGTGATGCAGAGTGGTGGCTTACAGCAGGTGTGAACAGATAACAACAACTTCAATATGCTGAACCCAGCAAATCAATGATCAATACAATAAATGTGTGGCCACAGACACAGAATACCATGTAATGACTACAATCAAAATGACGACTATATATTTGATTAAGTTTAAAAAAGGGAGATAGCAATGCCTGTTTTCATCTCATTACTTTTCTGGACTCTATACAGTTGGTGTTTCTGGTATCCGGGCATCAAGCCTATGGTTCATCACCTCTCTAGCCCGCGCGCTCCTATATTGCAACCGTTGATGGAGCATCTCTGACATCTGGTCGAAGAATTCTGCATCCCACCTCTGAATCGATGAAGGATCTTCTGCAAAACATATGTATATAGATGTAACTGCACTTTCCACCACCACAACTGCTAAACCCACCTGAAAAGAGAACACTTTACATGTTTCAACTTTGGCATGAAAGAATTTAAGTTTGTGCTAAGAAATGGCCAGTGGCGAAGCAAGCCATATAAAACTATCATGGTGTAGCTAGAGACATGCAAGTAACATTGATTTATGTGCTACAATATCCCAAACATGAGGGCTTAGGAATGCAGCAGAAAAAAGAAAAAAGAAAAAAGAAAAAAGAAGAAGAAGCAGATATAGTGTAGAGCACAAGTTGTGTTGATAAAGCTTCTTTCTCACCTTACATTTAAGAAAAGCACTTAGGCACAAGGCAGCTGCTTAAGCAGTGCCTAGGCGGTGACTTAGCACCTCCTTAAAATACATACTAAATATATTAACATTAATTATAGATTCTTCAACATAAACAAAGAATAGCAATAAATTCAAGCCATTTCTAAAGACAAAAAGATAGACAAAGTGGAATATTATAATTTATAACTGAAACTGACAAATTTACAACAACAAATAAATTGATTAATTAAAAAAATCTGAAAAAAGTCCAGAAAAAGAAAGAGACAAACATTAAAGAGAGAGAAAGATTGAGAAAGAGAGAGAGAGAGTTAGAGTGAAAGAGGGCTTCGGCCTGTGAGTTTGTCAATCTATGACAACGTGTAAGAGAGAGTGAGAGTGAGAGGAAAGAGAAAGGGAGAGCTTCGACATTACCTCTATGAGAGAGATTAGAGAGACAGTATGAAAGCAAAGTAAAAGAGGGGGCAAGATAGACATGGTGTGAGAGAGAGAGAGAGAGTGAAAGAGGGTTTTGGCCCTGTGACAATGCATCAGTGGGTGGGGGGTGGGATGGGTGTGTATGTGAGAAAGAGGGGGGGGGGGGGGGGGGGTTCGGTCTACCCTACCAAGCTACCACTATGACAGACAGAGGGGGTGCATGAGATTGTGATTTTGTGTGTGTGTGTGTGAGAGAGAGAGAGAGAGGGGGGGGGGGTTCGGTCTACCCTACCAAGCTACCACTATGACAGACAGAGGGGGTGCATGAGATTGTGATTTTGTGTGTGTGTGTGTGAGAGAGAGAGAGAGAGAGAGGGGGGGGGGGGGGGGGGGCGATGGACCGAGGGAGATAAGGCATCAACCCTATACAGTATGTGGCAAAGAGGGGGGAGAAGGGTTTCAGCCATATTTGTAGCACAGAGAGAAGAGAAAGAGAGGGAGATAGGGCTTCGACCGTGGATGTGTGGTGTAAGAGGGAGAAAGCTCTCTCTCTCTCTCTCTACACATATATATATATATATATATAGAGAGAGAGAGAGAGAGAGAGAGAGACAGGGCTTTGGCCCCTATTCTGTCGCAAAGAGGGGGAGAGGGAGATCAGGCCTTAACAGATGCTGGACGCACAATGATGGCGATGGCAGCAACGATGACTAGAGAAGGCGGTGGCGGCAGCAGCAAAATCCCAGCTGTATCGCAAACAATGGGCCTTACTGGGCCAGACCAGGGCCACGTGCCCGCTAGGCACCCAAGCGGGTTGCCTGGGCCGCTTAAGTGGTGCCCTGATCTACTTTTTAGGGGCTCAACAAAGGCGGCCCACCGTCTAGCTATGGTAATGGCACCTTGGTGCCTAGGTGCCTGCCTAACTATGCCATGAACACTTTAAAAAACTGTGAAGCAACCAAAGGTTCAGGAAATATTCTAATAGTAGTCATACTAGACTGAGGGATCCACTTCCTGCGAAGCTGTAACCCGTATCCACACCATGAATTGTGAGTGTAATAGACCAACAGGTAGTATCCAGGTCATGTTACCTTGGATTCACTAGCACACACAATAGATGGCCTGCAAAAACCCTCCAGCGCCACTAGCACACCCAATAGATGGCCTCCAAAAATCCTCCAGCACGATCCGGATCAATCTTCTTTACACCAACCATTTTATAGGATAATAGATGGTCCACAAATGAACAGTATGGATAAAGAAAGAAAACGTCAATCCTCATTGATATCCTGTTGAGGATCCCTCACAGTGCCAACATTGAAGTATATGCACAAAGACAATTATGCACCCCAGTTATTGAGCATGATGATCAATAGGGTACAAGTGGCAGAAGAAAAACATCCAGTTCTATCCAATTCAACACAATTATGCTCCCAAGTCAATGAATGTGACACTTGATAGGGCACAAGTGGCAGAAGAAAAGCATACGGCTCTTTCCAATTCAATCTTTTGATGAACCATCTACATAAGGCGAACAGTCACCAGGAGAGTAGCCTAAAGTACAAATAAATTCATAGATGTCTTACACCTATGAGGTTTATCCTAATCACATTCTACATACCAGTAACAGATGGCCACAGAACATTAGCAGTAGGATGAAGAATAACTAGATCCATTACCTGAAATACAAAACAATTAACAGAGTGGAATTGATGTATGGACACCATAAAAGAAGTCCAATGTAAATTGAACAGTAAGATGCCACAATAGGCTACCTTAAGCATACATGCATTCAAGAGCGGTGGAACATAATGGATTGAAGTATGATATCCAGTGAATTACACCTAGACTGCCAGCAGAATCTAGATAGACTTCCAAACTTCAGATGAAGCAGATCTCAAATTAGGTATGAGGAGAATGAGGATGACAAAAAGGCCAATTTATCAAACAATGAGTGAGGTGATGTTTCTTCCAAAGCATGAAGACTTCGAGATGAAAGCTAGCTAAGTAACCTCCAATGAAGTCAGCAACAATATGTTGTCCTTTTACATATTCTCAAAAGTAGGCAGCAAAGTAATCCAATGCAAAGGGTTAAATAAACAAATTCTCAAAAGTAGGTACATCATCTAAATTAAAAGGTTAAACTGTCCATGAGACGAAGTCCTCGTTCCATAAAGGGGGAAAATCACAAAATATATCTTGAATCTTGACAACACAACATGCCAATTTTTTCGTAGTAAATTATAAAAATAAGAATACCAGAACAGATGTTTACCTTGTCTTCCAAAAACAAATGGAAAACCTATTTAAATGCATTACTATTTAGAGAAATAGAGTGTCATGTTGCAAAACACCATGAAAGAAATTTTACTAAGAAATAAAAAGACAAAAATTCAGGGACAAGTTTATGTCTGCTTAGGGGAAACTGCAAACCCTTGTTTGCTCACTTGCCATGATGTGTGGTCTCTCCAGGTGTGCCGGGGGGGGGTTGGTTTTCTTGTTTCGCTTCAATGTCCCTCACAAAAATGTTCCTTGGCCTAACATGCCTGGATCCAGCACAATTAAAAAAGAAAATACGGCAGCAAAAAGTGCCAAACTGGCCATAGTATGGGCATTTCTAGATGGATGTATAGGCATTTCTAGATGGACTATCCAAGGTTCACAACTGCCTGCAACTGAGATCCCCAAGAAAAGAAGCTTGGAGCCAGAAGAAACTCATGGAGAATGAAGGCAAATTGGCTCAGGTTTCAAGAAAAAGTTACTTAAAGGAAAAATGAACATACTGATCTCGACATTATCATTTCTAACTTTCAATACGTAAGGAAAAGAAGGAGAAAACCAGATATGGAATGAAGCTATATCAGGTCTTTGAAGATGGTCAATTAGCATAATATGTGGCTCAGTTGGCAGCTCACGACCTCCCCATTTCAGGTCACAGGTGCAAGGACCACTAGGTGTGTAAAAACACCCCTTCATGCTGAGTTGTGCAGTCCGTGGGATTTCTTCCCTGGTGATGGTTCCAAATCCAGAAGGCTCACCTGTATATGCCCGGAAAAGAGTTGTTTGTGTGGAAATATGCCCTACTGGGGGAAATATATTGGCCTTGCAGGGATTTGAACTCTCCCAACTCAAAGGAATTTGTACATACTTGGCAACTGCTTGCTGGGATTTGAACTCTCCCAACTCAAAGGAATTTGTACATACTTGGCAACTGCTTGCTGGGATTTGAACTCTCCCAACTCAGGGGAATTTGTACATACTTGGCCAACCGTGTCACTGACTACCCAAAAAAAACGTTGGTCAATAGGACAACATCACAGTTTTTTACTTTCTAATGCTGAACTCAAAGAGAGGAGCCAATTCTCTGGTTCTTCCAAGATGATAGTACTTCTCTGCATAACCAACACTGATTATTTTTTTGAGAAGCAAAATGACCAGTTTTTCAATGAAAAGCCATTATTTAACAAATAGTAACATCAAAAGGCATGCATAATTATGCATTCCCAACCTATGTCATCAAAGGTGATTGTCTCGCTTGCCTAGGCAATGAAGTAGGTGGAGGCAACCCAAAACGCCTCGCCTCGCCTCATGTTCGCCTCACTCACCTAGGCACTTGCCTATGACGTCTTGTCATATGCTTGTTTATTTTTTAATTATGTGGTACTACTTTTTCTTATTCTTGATTATTTCAAAGTGGCTAATGCCTCTTTTAACATTATCCAATACCCTTTTTCTTTGACATGTTGTCACATTTTTTTCTTATTTTTAATGATTTTTAAGACCATCCACTACTTATATGAGTAGTAGATGCTCTCACGACATTGCATGTTGGACATGATCAATACCTTAAGTAGTGAATGGTCTTAGGACATTACATTTTGGACATGATCAGTACTTCTCAAAGTCTTACATATGATTGTCTTGGATGTTTTTCAATTTTTCTTGTGTTGTCATTTTCTTCCTTCCTAGTGATTTATGAGAGAACGCATTGCCTCAAATGCCTAAGCGATCACCTAGGCATTTGGGGCTGAGGCGAACCCCCAGTCACCTCGGTTGCCTCTTGCCTCTAACTACATAGTTCCCAACAATTTTTAATGGGGAAAACCAAAATACAATACCTGAGGTTCAAGATCTGCTCTTCACTTTTTGCATGAACACAACCCAAATGCCTAAGCGATCACCTAGGCATTTGGGGCTGAGGCGAACCCCCAGTCACCTCGGTTGCCTCTTGCCTCTAACTACATAGTTCCCAACAATTTTTAATGGGGAAAACCAAAATACAATACCTGAGGTTCAAGATCTGCTCTTCACTTTTTGCATGAACACAACCCATGTGAGTAGTCTCATCCAAATGAATATTGTGGTGAGAAAAGTTAATTCTTCACAATGAAATTGCTGGAAAAATGCCTTGGTCCATGGTCCTCCAGTTGGCATCCACTTCCTTTGGGTGAACCAGGCAGGAAGAATGAATGTGCAACCGTTTTGCCTCAATGGATACATTCTCTAGTTTCCAATTTCTAGCAAAGAAAAAATTTTATTCTAAATTCCTTATTCAGCAAATACTTAATCAGGATATCTTGTCACCCAATTTTTGTGAATGACTGTTGTACAGATGAGAATGATAAGTCTTAAAGTCATGCTGACATGTAGGTGTGTAAATGGCACCCCAGATCCATTTAGCTGCCTGTTTCCAATGCTTAAAGAGTACATATTTTTTTAGGATTAAATGATACTATCCATACCCTGAAAAATTTGGACTATGACTGATTTGTGAGTCTTATTGTATAACTAACTTCTGAATTTGATAATCCATCTGTTTTATGTTCACTCAACTTAGCCCTTGATCACATCTTATGCACTACACTCACTTCTCACCTGTTTAGAAATATAACACAATCACATACCCATCTTATTGCATGCTTGCCATCTCCTGTTTAAAATCCCTTGAATCTCCAACCTAATACCCTTGGGACCGTATGTAAAAAAACCTGAAATGGTGACCAATATGCCTTTAAATCCCCATATTAAACCCATGTTGAACCAAAAAAATTTCAGACATACACACTAGGTTTAAAAAAAAAAAAAAAAAAAAAACCCATGTGTATGTATGCATGCATCTATGCAAAAGGGAATTAGGGTTCATCCTAAAACATGGCTACTAGGGTTCATGGATTCAATGAGATGCATGCAAAAATTCATAAACACGCATACATCTATTGTACACAAGAAAAAAAAGGAGACACAAAAGATGAAAAATAGGTGCCAGCCATATCTGGAATAGTTGCAAATGCAGCCCCTAATGCTGCAAAATCAGCAAGAGAAGCTCCAACAGCAGCAAGAGAAGCATCAACAGCACAGGAGGAGAGGAAGGAGGCAGCGCCAACAGCAAGGAGAGAGAGAGAGAGAAAGAGCACCGGCCGGCCTCTCTACCCCCCCCCCCCCCCCCCCCCCCCCCCCCCCCGCGGCACTCACCGTTTTTTTTTTTTTTTTTGGGGGGGGGGGGTACCGGTGGCTCCACCAGTGCCCCCTTCTCTCCCTTATCTCTCTCTCACTCTCCCACCCACTCTCTCTCTCTAGGCCCTCATCCATATTCGCACCCCCCCGGTTGCCTAGGTGGCACCAGTGGGCATCCGCCCCCCACCGGTGGCCACTCTGCTGGCTTATAAAAGGCCCCCAAGCGCCCAACAGCGAAGACACGCACTCTGAGCCAAAAAAAAAAAAGAAAAGGAGAGGCTCTGCTCCAGAATTTCTGCAGAAAAAAGGAGGAAAATAAGCTCTGGATAAATACAATTTTATTTTTCTATTATTATTGTAACAAAGTAGACAATAGTAACATAAGGAGTGTTTATTTCTATTGGTAAAATAGTCCTAATTGATGTATGATTTTCTCTTATTAGTAGAATAACCAATCTTTAATGGTTCATTCTTAATAGAATGACCATGTGATTAATGGTTCTCTCTTATTGGTAGAGCGGCCATACGTCACATGAATCATCTTATTAAGGGGGATTATTATCTATTGGTTCCTCTAATTGGGTTTATTTCTAATTGATATTTAGTTTACTCTTATCGATAGAGTAGCCATAAGTTTAATGGTCCATTCTCAATAGAATGACCATATGGTCATATAATTCTCTTATTGGTAGAACGGCTATATAACCTATGGACCATTTTATTAAGATGGCTTAAAAACTGTTTGATGTGCCTCAATTAATAAAAATCTGCATGTCATTATAATGGTGGTTTATTTATATCGGTTGAATGACCAATTTTGTTGTGGTTCCTTCATATTAGTTGGACTATTAAGGGATATCCTTAAATATGTGGTGGCCCTCATGCCCCATTAATTAAGAGTATCCCTGATGTACACATATCAAATGAGAGGGTATGTTGTACAAATAATCTCCTATCCTTCTTAAAGGATACTTAAAGGATATTTTCAATTAATTCACCTTCTTCAAAGGGTTCTAATGAAGATTGTGCTCAAAGCCTGATCTTCTTAGTACCCTAAGAGATCCTAAGTCCTCATGTCCTCGTAAGAACTTAAAAAATCCTTTAAATATCCTTTAAAGGATCTTCATGAACCTTTAAAAAAAAAGATAATAAAATAAAAATAATAGAAAAAGGAAGTCATGTTTACATTGAACTTAGGCAATGTATTTTATTTCCTGCTTCAATCAATGGGCTTTATTGGACGGTTAATCAAGGGTTGTCAATCGATGATTGACCGAGATCAGTGGGGAGAGGTCAAGAATACGGATCCATGCTTGATCAAAAAAAAAAACTTAGACTTGAGGATTAATCATAAATTCTCAAGGTCCACATTAAAAAAAAGAGAGAAGAACATGATTTCAAAAATCTAAGACTATTCTTTCAAAATCAAAAGACTCCTTTTCAAAGAGAAAAGAAATTCTTTTAAAGAAAATAGAAGTGTCACAGATTTGGCACGCCTGATGGGACCTCTCCTTCCCTTCATCTCTCCGTCCAATAAGGCCCCTATGAAGACAAGCCTATTGTTGCCCTGTTTGGTGCAGGTGCGAAGAACTTTAATCACAAATGGCAAGCAAGGTCACCTACGGTCCCCTGGTGGTTGCTACTCATGTTCAATATGGGTATTTGACTACGCCAACCTGTTTCGGTGATTTTCCAGCGGTAGTTGGATCCCCTATTTCCTAGGGGTGATTGCTGCACCGAAGCCTGTTCCGGTGAAGAACACAACAACAAGGCGCACTTTCTGCGCCCAAAAGAAGAACAACAACGACAGACCCGGCCAATTCTATGTGGTCAACGCAATTCATATTGCACCGGCCTCCTCTTCCAACAAGAGGCCACAAAAGATTAAGATTGTCAGCCCGTCTATTACGGGAAAGACAATTTTAGTCGGCAATCTCCGAATCAGTCTGGATGGCAGGGAGCCGATTATACCTACAACTCGCCACGTTCCATCAGTTCCTGTCCAGAACCGATTCAAGATAATTCCAAAGGTCTGCCAGAATAAGGCAATCTTTAAGAAAAAGTCAAGAAAACCAAGAGCCCTCAGTCAGTGGGAGCAAAAGACTCAAGCAAGAGCCCTGGGCCAGCCAGAGCAAAAGTATCAACAAAGGGCAAGCATGCCACCAAGACGAAGCAATCATGTGGAAGACAAGAATCTCCAGCTAAAACAAATTTAGGTGACCAAAGAGGAAGCCCTAAAGATTCGCCAAGCTAGGGCTACCCTAGCCCACAACAACCTCAAAAGATCGAAGAGCCAATGAGGCAGATCACTAAAGAAGACTTTCGACCTCGTTCTCTGCGAGATCAGAAAAGGAAAGGGGCCTACAAAGCCAAGAAGCAGCAATAACAACAACTCAACCAATAGAGGACTTCGGTCTTCTCAAGACTGGGGGCACCTCCCCCACAAATCTCAAAAAGAAGGAGGGTCACGCAAGTGACTGAAGACGGCATTCGGGTATACACCTGTTATGCCTCAAGCACTAGCAACAGGCAAAACATATTACCATAAGACCTGGCTGAGATTGTCCATATAGCTCAATGGGATGGGCCTTTGACCCGACAAGTAGAGCAAGCCTGGCAATGGTTAAACCAAAGGAATATAGGAGTTAATCTGCAACCTCAAAATGGCGGTGTTGTCGCCACATAAGGTGGAAATGAGATGGGTTGAATGCCCATAAACCGGGTCGCAGCCAAGAGCAGGCCAACCCGAGTCAGCCTCAAATTATAGAGGAGATGAGGTTGAAAAATCAACAGCTGAAAACCCTTCTATTGGGACTCATGCAGAAGCTAAAGGAACAACAAAGGACAACACAGATGAATGGGCCTCCCCCAAGGGCAGTCCCTATTCCGGCCATGATCAGGCCTCAAGCTCCAGGTGTCAACTTTACCTCAGATGAAGCTCCAGAAAATCAGGGTGAAGAGCCAAACCACAATGCTCAGTAGTCCCATACCTCTGTCGAAGATGTTGCGGTGTCCCAGAAACACCTAATTGAGCAAATAGTAGAGGTTAAAATTGCCGAACATGGTGATGGGATAAGTACCTTCGACTTGTACAAGGTGCCATTCCATGTTCACAATTTATTCAAGAAGTTACCTCACAGCCATATGAAGCGTCCCAAGTTCACAAGATATGACATGGAGGGATCTGCCCAGGAGCATATCGCCCACTACATGAGCGACCTGAGAGAGCTAGCCATGGAAGAAGTATACATGTTGAAGTTCTTCTCGACCTCTCTAACAAGCACATCATTCCAATGGAATGCTAAGTTAAAGCCCAACTCCATCAGCAATTGGGAAGAAATACAGAAGAAGTTTCTGGACCGATTCAAGGTGTCAGAACGAAAGGTGACCATCACTAAACTGGTGGCGCTGAAGCAGGACAAGAGTGAATTCGCCATTGATTACATCAAGAAATGGCGGAATATCAACATGAAATGTGACAACCCGCCGGTGCATGAAGATGCGGTGAAACTCTACAAAAGGGCTTGAAGCCATAAATTAATGAAAAGCCGATTAGGGCAAATATAAGGAACTTTGATTAGCTGAACAACATCGTGTCAGAGACCAAAGTGTTCTTCGCTGACAACCCGACGGTGATGTTCAACAAAGGGAAGGCTCCCAAAGAGCGAGCATCCAATATGAAAGAAGTTAATGTTGTTGACTTCGCTTCGACAGTAGAAAAGACTGAGGGCAGGCCCAATATAAATGCCTCCACATCCAATGTTAAAGGAGGGGGCAGAGTGTCATCTCTGTCTCAGTGAGAAAATGAAGAAACCATACTCCTTTACCAGGGAGCATACAAGGAAGTTGTTCGATACTTATGTCCGGGAGAATCTACTATCACTTCCGGAACTAAAGAGGCCAGCTGAAGTCAATAAGACAGATCGGGAAGACAGATGAGCCTAACTATTGTTTGTATCACCGCATGTTGGGACATGTGATGGAAGACTGCTATTTATGTAAAGATGAGATTGAAAAGCTCATCCAAGAAGGAGTAATAGAAATGCGGAAGTATCTTGTGAGTCTACCCCAACCACATTAAAAGCCGAGGCAGGCCTTTGCGGTGAATGTAATTCATATGAATGAAGATTCATCCTGGGAGGACACAGAAGAAGGCATGGATTCCTCTCCGGAGCAGGAGGCCATACCCGATTATACCCCGGCAACGCCGACATATACATCGACGATACCTCCATCAAAGGATCCCAGTAGGGAAATGCTAGAAGAAATTCAAGTTAGTCTAGGACAGTTGTTTTAGCAACAACTAACACTGACACGTAAAGTGGAGGAACTTTCGAAGCAGCTGGCCGAAGTCTTGACAGAGAAAAAAGCCTGTCGGTCCATTTCAACCGAAGAGTCAAGGTCGGAACAGCAATGCCGGAAGGGCAAGTAGGTGATCGATCTGAACAAAAGGCCAGAAGTACCATGCAAGGAGCGGAGGTTTTCGAGCAGAAAAAGATCTGATCACTGTAACGGTGAATCCTAAGACATCCCGATGATCAAGGACAGCCCCCGAAAGAGGCAAGCTGCAGATAGGGAAAAAGGAGGGATAAGAATCGAAGGCAACATATCCCTCAAGAAAGAGTACTCCTTTCTGAAGGAGAAAACCCGAGAGCTCTTTAAATATGCATAAATCAAAGGGCGATAGTACTGCCCAAGCCTAAAAGGCAAGAAGAATCATGTGAAGAAGTCATTCCCCGGTATTGCACTTATCACCGCGCGGAGGGCCACTCCATTGAGCAGTGTATTGCACTTAAAGATAAAGTAGAGAAGCTAATCCAAAGCGGCAAAATAGATATGGGAAAGTATCTGGTGTATCCCTCACGGCCGCACAGCCGAAGTGTTGACACATAAATGGCAAATGTGCTGCATGTGAATGCCAGGGATAACGAGAAGCTACTGGTAAAAAAAGAAGGCAGTTCTGATCTTAAAGAAGCCCTTTTATATTATTATGGAGGAATGGTCTTAGATAGGCATGTCACTCTCCAGACCAAAGCCGCCATAGACACTATGATGGCGGTCGCAAGAGAGATGGAAGAGCGAAGCCTGAAACGACAACAAGAAGCCATAAAGGAGGAAGAAGCAAAAGTGAATTCTTCCAGCAGTAAGCAACATAAGATGGTGTTCGGAGAATATCAGATGTTGCCAGATGCGATTGTCGACCAAGCCATCAATCTACCTTTGAGCGCAACTAGCCTGAGAAGCAGTGGACTCTGATCTAGAAGAAGAAGATCGAGTAAAGTCACACAAGGGAGGTAAGAATGGAGAAAGGAAAAGCCCATGTCCATATGCCTCCGCCACAAAAAATGCCAACTCAGTCCCGTCTCATCAATGAGGCAGTTAAAAAGAAAAAGCAGGAAAAGAATAGAAGAAAGAATGAGAAAAGGAAACCCATAAAGAAAGAAGCTCAGGCCAATGTTGCAGATATGTCGAAACAAGAGATGACATCTCTGCAGAAGCTACAGAAGATCATCGATGAGTTGGAAGAATACGCTCTAGGTCATCCAGTGAAGAAGGTGTCACTAAAGGAATACATACCTTGGGAGGAAATGGAGAAGAAGTCTCGCCTAAGGGGTTGGCTATTGCATCTCCGCCAATACATGTGGAATATAGGAAAAGAAGCTTTGCACGATGATGAAGAAGCGGCTGCCTTTTAGGAGGGAGAAGTGACTGTAGAAGGACTGGAAAAGCAATTTCAGTCATTCTCCTGCAATATAGCCTCTATGCAATTGCAAGCTGGAAGTGGCATTAACGACGAGATCCGGTGTGTTTCACCCATATCTAAAAGACCTCTGGTAACATACCAGAGAAGAAGTAACTCGCAGAGTCAAAGAAGAGGGCGAGGCTGAGACCGGAATGGTAGGTATGACAAAGGCCAGAATGCCACAAGCCAAAATAATGTAATCTACTTCAAAGGAGAAATTTCGAAGCTGGTTCCTAAGTCAGAGGTAAGGGGGAATGTCTACTTTTACCCCTCATCCGATGAAGAGGCGAATCATGTGGCAAGTTTCGAAGAGGCAAGCCCAATAGTAAATCCCAACGAAGCAGGTCCTTCGTTGCCGCCTGACGCCGCAAAAGAGATAGAAGCCTTCGCTGACCTGTTCGATGAAGGCTTGAGGGTTTACTCTTAAGAAAAGGAGATTCTGGCCGAAGAGGTTACAGAAGAATCAAGACAGCAGAAAGCATTGGCCGAGACTCTAAAGAGTACAGCCGAGATACTGCCATATGTTGAAAAGACTCGTATAAGAGCAGATCGGAAGATTCTACCAACAATGAAGAGAATGCCAGCAGGCCTTAGCATCTGGGAAGCCATCTCCCTAAGCAAAGAATTGAGAGAAGCATTGATTACTGTCTTGTAAGACCCAGAAGCCTATGAAGTCCACTAGGCTAAAGTTCGAGTTGAATTGTACACAGTGTACGAAGCCACAATGACTTTCACTGAAGAAGACATGTTGCGGACCTTTTCGCCATAATAAGCCATTATACATGAAAGGCTAGATCAACAGACGAGAGATAGATCGGATCTTGATAGATTCGGGGTCCGTCGTCAATATTATGCCATTCAAGACCTTTCAGGCTTTATACCTTACGCCTTATATGAAGAAAGTGCAAAGAGTTACCATATCAGGCTTCAACCAAGATACTGAAGAGGCTTTGGGGCGAGTTGATGTTGAGTTGACTCTAGATGGTTGGGTGACCCATGTGTCATTCCTCATTGTCGACTCCAATACATCTTTCAAGACACTCCTAAGGAGGCCTTAACTGCATAAGAATTGGGTTGTTCCCTCCACCCTACATTAGTGCATCAAGTATACCAAAGACGACGAGCAACACCGGATCTTTATTGATCGGGAGCCGTTCAAAGCTTATGATTACCATTATGCTGATGCGCAGCTTTATTTTGACAAAGCAATGGACTTAGCAACCGGCGAAACCCGTGGCAAGGGAAAACAGGTGATGAAGAAGTCCTTTGATGAAGAAGGAGGCATAACCATGAATGAAGGTAAGGCTGAGAAGTTCAAACGGAAGCCGAAAGCCCCCTCTAAGTACGGGAAGTCCGTCATTAATCTGAAAGCAAACTTCATCAGCAAAGGGGTGGAAGCAAGTGTCTGCATGGCTCCCAATTTAATGAAGTTGGTTTATCAGCAAAAAGTTCATACAGTGGAAGAGCTGAAAACCTTCATTGTGCTCCACAAAGACAATCGGCGAATTGTCTTCTACAAGGGAGATTTGGTGCCCTAAAATTCCCTAAAAGATGATTTTGGGTTGAAAGTTTATCAACAGGGAGTTAAAGAAAAAATCTCGGAATTAGAAGATATGCCTCAATACATCAAGAAGATGTGCCAACATTAGAAAATCCTAGACAAACAAAGTACAATCAGAAGTAAATTCTTCTAAGAGCTATGGTATCCAACTGAAGTGAAGGGGCAACCTCCCTTCTCTAAGCAAGATCGGAGGGGTTTGCGTTACGGACGGCATCGTGGTCCCTCTGTCCACTATGTTGTTAATATGGTAAGCCTGCCATCATCCGAAACAGAAGGGCAGACTTCAGAAGCAAGGGTTAACAATCCAAAAGAAGAGTCTCTACAGCTAGTCTCTCCAGCGGAATCTAACTCCATAGAAGAAGAGTCAATATGGCATGAAGCATATGTTGCCGATACTGACGAAGAAGAAGACTTTGTGAATGTTCAGCCAGCTCCATAAGAAATGGAAGACGGCGGACAAGCTACGGTTGATGAATTGAAAGAAATCAACTTAGGCGGACCGGGAGATCCACGTCCAATCTTCCTCAGTGCGTTATTGAATGAGGAAGAAAGACAGACATATACAGAGTTACTCTTAAAGTACATAGACTATTTCGCTTGGAACTACAAAGAAATGTCTGGCTTGGATCCCTCAGTGACAGAACATGAGTTGTCCATCCTACCTGATGTCAAGCCGATAAAGCAGCCCCAAAGGCGAATGCGTCCAGAATTGGTAATCAAGGTAAACGCAGAAGTCGACAAGATGCGAGAAGTTGACTTCATCAAAGAATGCATATATCCAGTGTAGCTGGTCAACATTGTGCCAGTAAAGAAGAAAAATGGGCAAGTCCGAGTCTGCATTCACTTCCGAGACTTGAACAAAGCATGCCCAAAGATGACTTCCCACTATCAATCACAGAAACGATGGTAGATGTCACTACGGGCTTTGAAGCATTATTCTTCATAAATGGATCGTCGGATCACAATCAAATCAGAATGGTCGTCAAAGACAAGAACTTTACAGCCTTCAGAATCCCCAAAGGTATATTCAATTACAAACGAATGCCCTTCGGGCTCAAGAATGTTGGCGCCACCTATCAGAGGGCCATGACAAAGATATTTGATGAGATGCTCCATGACTTGGTCGAGTGCTATATTTACGACATGGTCGTGAAATCTGAAAGAAAAGAAGACCATATGGCGATCTCCGGAGGGTGTTTGAAAGACTTCGATAACTTCAATTGAAGATGAATCCCTTGAAGTGTGCCTTCGGCGTGTCCAGCGGCAAATTCATCGGATTTGTGGTTAGATATCGAGGGTAGAAATCAACCTCGACAAAATCAAGGCCATACAGGAGTTGCCTCCTCCTAAGAACCTAACTAAACTCAGATCATTACAAGATAGGTTAGCCTACATTAGAAGATTCATCTCCAACATGTTAGGAAGATGTCAGCCCTTCTTGAAGCTAACAAAGAAGGGGGCACCCTTTGTATGGGACGAGGAGTGCCAACAAGCCCTGGACAAAATCAAGGATTATCTCCTCAATCCGCCGGTACTGAGGGCACTAGTACATGACAAGTTTATAATCTTGTACATTACGGCCATGGATGCTTCACTGGGGGCATTGCTCGCCCAAGAAAATGAAGATGGGAAAGAACATCCCTTATACTACCTAAGCAGAATGCTGGTGGGTCTTGAGCACCGACATGGAGAAAATGTGCTTGGCCCTGGTATTTGCTGCTAAGAAGTTGAGGCACTATCTCTTGGCACACAAGGTTCAACTAATATCGCGGTATGATCCGTTGAAGTTCCTTCTTAAGCAACCCGCACTGTCAGGAAGACTAGGCAAGTGGGCCTTACTTCTCATGGAATTTGATATTACATTTGTGCCTTAGAAGGCAATAAAGGGGGAAGGCATGGCCGAATTCTTGGCATCTCATCCCATCCTCGAAGACTCTCCTCTGAGCAATGAATTGTCGGATGAAGAAATGTTGCCGGCACAAAAAGCAATGGAAGTGCATCAAGTAGAAATTAAGACTTGACAGTTGTACTTTGATGGAGCGTCAAGAACTGTCATAAAATATGATGGCACATCAACAACCAGAGCTGGAGCGGAACTTGTCCTTGTTACCCCTGAAGGCAGGGTGCTGCATTCGTATGCACTCATGAAAGCATTGACAAACAACGAAGTAGAATATGAAGTTCTGATAGTAGGGCTAGAAGTTGCCCTGAAAATTGGCGTCCGGTGCATCCAAGTATACGGAGACTCCTTCCTTGTCATTAGACAGGTCCTGCGGGTCTTCGAAGTCAGAAAGACAGAATTGATGGCCTATCATGCTACTGCTATAAGGCTAAGCGAAAGGTTTTATACCTTCCAAATAGAACATGTCAAAAGGGGGCAAAATGGTCAGGTCGATGCCCTTGCCAAGTTAGCCTCCGCTCTAAAGTTGCCACCGGCAGGCGAAGCTGAAATCCTTGTGAAGGATAGGAGACTGTTCCCGAGCTCCATGAATGAAAAAGACGACTTAACAGTGCTCGAAGTCAACACTGTTAAAGAAAATGAAGTAGTAGAAGAAGAAGACTGGCGCATTGCTATCATCAAAGTCAAGGAAGGCTAGCTTCCATATGACAAAGCTGAATGGGTACGACTGTTACGTCGGACAGTGTCCTACAGGTTGATTGGCGGAGTCCTATATCGGCTGGTCCATGAAGATAAAAATACAGTCCTCTTAAGGTGTCTTTCACCAAAGGAGGCTGTTGAACCCATTTTCTGAATGGTAAAAAAAAAAGAGATGAAAGAGGAGCAAGAAAAAAAAATCAATCAACAATGGCCCATTGATGGCCTTTAATGGAGGAATAAAGAAAGGAAGGAGAGGGAGGCTAGACCCCCCCCCCCCCCCCCCCCACCGGTTCCATTAGAGCTCCCCACCGGTAGGGGGTCTTGCCCCCATTAAATAAAAGGAAAAAAAAAACCCAACCGGTGGGGGGGAGCTCCTCTCCATTAAAAAACAGAAAAAGAATGAGAGAGGGGAGAATTAATAGGTATGAACACCATTAAGAGGGTTTTTTTTAAAAGCCTTGTTTTGCCCCATGTTATTGGAGCTCCCACTAACTCACATTTAATTCCCCCATGATTAGTGAAAACCCATCTTTTCACACCTAAACCAATGGAGAAAAGGGAAGAGGGGGTTAAATGGGGTTCACCTCATTTAATACAAACAAGAGAGAAGAATAAAATAAAGAGGAGGAGGAGAATGGGGGTGGCCACCGGTTCCTCAAACCGGTGGGGGGGGGGGGGATAAACCGGTGGCACCCCCCACCGGTTCCCAACCGGTGGGGGTGCCAACCGGGCCCCCTCCCCCTCTCTATTCTCTCTCTCTCTCACTTGGCATCCGGTGGGTACCCCCCCACCTCAAGGATTCTGGTAGGTACCCCCCACCGGTTAAGGCTTTCAAGCCTATAAATACCTCCCAAGAGGTAAGAAGAAGGCTATGCCCATTTGACCCAAATTTCCTAGGGGAAACTCTGCCAATTTGAAGACCAAATCCGGTGCTCTTGTCCGGGTTTGCTACGATTTGGAGGAGATATTTTCTTGGAGGGCTCTCTTCCTAAGGTTTATTCCAAAGGGGAAGCTCTGCCAAATTTATGTTGTAAAATCACCGTTCTATAAGACGGGATTATACCGAAATAATGAATGAATGCCACTATTGGTTCTTTAAGCATATGTGTGTGCATGTGTGTTCATGAATCTACTACTTAAATAACACTATGTTATTATACTTTCACATACATAATTAATTAGTTCAATAACTAATTAAAATACATAAATATGTAATTAAATATTCTAAAATATCCTTGGCCTCATCTCATACATAATTAAATCTAAACTCATAATTAAAACTCAATAATGAAACATAGACTCATAAAACAATATACTTAAGTTAAAAACTGCCTTAAAGACCTCCATGCTTAATTAATTAATAAAATCTACGAAAATTATTTAAAATCAGTAAAATAAATATAAAAATCAGAAAAAATTCTGTAAAAACCAGTAATACTCAGTAAAAATCAGAAAACAAAATCTGGAAATCACATAAATCTAAAAATGACTTAAATATCCTTCATATATCTAATTAATTAATAAAAATCAGTAAAATTAATAAAAAAATTAGTAAAAACCAGTAAAAAACAGAGAACCAAATCTGAAAACATATAAAATTTCCAAAATGACCAAAATACCCCTAGAACTTAATAAAATTACCAAAAATATCCTCACCCATAATAAAAATTTATAAAAATCATAGAAAATCCTTAAAAATACCAGAAATCTATTTTATGACCAAAATGCCCTCAATATGATACAATTAAATAAAAATCTCATAAAAAAATAGACTATAAGTCTAAATAATCCGATTTAAGGTAAAATTACCAAAATACCCTTATACACTTAAAAATAATTCCATAAATCTCATAAGGTCTTTGAAACTATTAAAACTTATTTTCATACATTAAAATAACCATAATATCCCTATAACTCCTAAATTGTATAATTACAAAAATACCCTTATGGGTTTAAAATACTTGAAATTAATCCAGATAACTTAGAATCAATCCAAATACCTTAGAATCAATCCAAAACCATATAAAACTTATCTCAAATTTGGGTGAGGCCAAGGGCTTAACCTAAAATATGTCTTCATATGCATGTATTGCGCGTAGTAGTAGTGTTGCATGTTATAAGGGCATCATACGGACGGTTAATCAAGGGTTGTCGAGCAGTTGCTTGACGTAATTAACACTGACCGAGGTCAGTGGAGAGAAGTCATATACTCGAATCTTCGTCTGATTCGAAGTCCCGAATTCCCTGAGGGCTAATCCCAAACTCTCATAATCCAATAAAATGTAAAACCGACCTATATTTCTCTAGATAAACAAAAACAAAAACAATATGGATTTTCCAAATAATCCGATAGGAGAGATGTTTAGGTCAGGTCCCGAACAAATAGAGGCGTAAAAGATAATGAAGGAAATTCACTCCGAGGTCTGCGGAGCACACCAATCTGACTTAAAGATGAAGATCAACATCAACACCAAATGTTTTTTCTAGCCGACAATGTATGTTGATTGCAAGAAGACCAAGAGTTGCCCTCAATGCCAAACTTTTGGGCCAATCCGCAGAAGGTCTCCCAACCAGTTACATCCCACAGCGCCTACATGGCCTTTTGCCCATTGGGGAATGGATGTGGTAGGCCCACTCCCACCTTCGTCAAGATGGTGTAAGTATATTCTGGTCGCAACATAATACTTCATGCGTTGGGCAGAAGTTGTCTCGCTCAAGGAAGTCACAGGCGAAGTAGTGTCGCGCTTTGTCCGATATAATATCATATACAAGTTCATGACGTCCAGCTGAATCACTTCGAACAATGATATCCCCTTCAAGAATCAGACAATCTACAAGATGGCAGCAAAATTCTACATTGACTGGAATACGTCTTCAATCTAGTATCCTCAAGCCAATGGCATAGCTGAAGCCTTCAATAAGACACTTTACAAATTGCTGGTGAAGATCAGTGAAAGACAGGAGCGGAAGTGGAATGAAAAGATACACGAGGCACTATAGGCCATATTATATAATCTACAAAACCCCAACGGCTTGCTCGCCATATTCCCTAGTGTACGGGGTAGAGGCAGTAGTTCCGATTGAAATTGAATTGGCTTCTTACCAAGTGGCTCTGCACTATGAATGGCAAGAAAGCAACTTAAATGAAACACAAAAACGCTACGAGGAGCTGGCAGACCTCGAAGGTGAAAGATTGACGGCTTACCAACGCCCGAAAGTCTATCAGGCCCAGATGTCCAGGGCTTTGTATAAGTTGGTAAAAGAAAGACTGTTCAAGAAAGATGACCTCGTCATGGTTAACCAAAAGGATGTGATGGCATCTCGTCCTAAAAACAAATTCAAGCCTAATTGGATAGGACCCTTCATAGTCAGCAAAGTGTATGAGGGAGGTGCCTATAAATTAGTTGATGAAAAAAGCAATGTGGCATTTCCTCTATTGAACGGGTGCCACATGAAGTTGTATTATGCTCCGGAGCATGAATCGTCCGAAAATATACAACCAAAGAAGTCTTGAAAAAAAAAAGAGGGGGGGGAGCCTTAAAAACGAGGTAGCCCGATAGACTTAATTGGTCTTCTCACCAAAAAAAGGCAAATTAAGGACAAAAAAGGTCTTTAACCCGGTTGACGTGAAAACCCGCAAAGACGCCTTAGATAAAAATGGGAAATCCTGCTGTGTGAAAGCATGCAAGTGTGCAGAAACAAAAATAAGATAGCCTTGGCGAAAACCCATGGGCGCTATGGCTAGTAAAAAGAAAAAAAAAAAAAAAAAAAAGAGGAAAACAACCCATTGGGGAATGACTTGCAAAAGCACTCCGATTGGCGGAGAATTATCCTCGCCTACCCTTAGTGAGAGTTGAGTTTTTCCACATCCTTACCCAGAGAGGATGTCAGAGTCATCAATGATGAGAAAACCCTTAGATCACTCCAAAAGTGGTGAGGTGACATTCAATAAAAGGCTACGACCGAGACGACCATGATAATGTCCTCCCAACTCGATAAAAAAGTGAAAAAGTCCGATTTTCACCTTGGATAGGTTCAAAAGGTTCCTCCATCCCATCGAATAAAACCAAAAAAAAAAAAATCCAAATAGCCCCAAGTTTCGGCCCAGGGAGCCGTTCTATACCAAAATCCAAAGTTTCCGAAGTTTCCAGCCCGGGGAGCATTTGCATCCAAAAACCCAAAATTTCCCTAAGTTTTTAGCCCAGGGAGCCGTCGTATCCCAAAAAAAATAGTTTCCTAAATTGCTGACCCAGGGAGCCGTTGTATCCCAAAACTCAAAGTTTCCTAAATCCCAAAACCTAAAGTTTTTCAAAGTTGCCGGCCTAAGGAGCTGTTATTTTCAAAAAAATAAATTCATGGCTATTTGAAGCCTTTACTCTATTGAAAACCCAAATTTCATGACTACTTGGAGTCTTTATTCCCTTGAAAACCTAAAATTCATAGCTACTTAGAGCCTTTATCTCCTTGAAAACCCAAAACCCATGGCTACTTGAAGCCTTTATCCCCTTGAAAACCAAATACCCACGGCTACTTAGAGCCTTTTATCCCCTTGAAAATCAAAGGGAAAAAAAAACCCATGGCTACTTGGAATCTTTATCCCCTTGAAAACAAAAAACCCACGGCTACTTAGAGCCTTTATCTCCTTGAAAATAAAAAAACTCCAAAACTATTTGGAGCCTTTATCCCCTTAAAAACCAAAAAAAAAAACGGCTACTTAGAGCCTTTATTTATCCCCTTGAAAAAAAAAAAAAAAAACATGACTATTTGGAGCCTTTATCCCCTTGAAAGAATCTAAAACCTATGGCACTTGGAGCCTTTATCCCCTTGAAAACCCTTAAAATCCAACATATTATCTAGAACTTTCATTTTCCAAGAATATCTCTAAAGCCTCCGTCCCTCCGGAAAAGTTCACATAAAGGCCATTCGGTCCCTAAAGCGTCACAAATTTACGATTCCTAAATCCCACCACCTTGGCCCACAGGGAAGCCACAATTCCATACCGAACAAAGAAATTCTATCCAAATCCAGCCCATCAGGGAGCCATAATCCATTATTGAGAAAAAGGGGGGAAAAAAAAGGGAACTTAAAATTGAGGTGCTCCTATGGACTTAACTGTTTCCCCCAAGAAAAGGAACAGTTAAGGGCAACAAGGTTTAAAAATCAGACAAAGGTGAAAACACGAAAGGACGTCTTCAGTAAAAATGGATAACCCCGCTGCACGGAAACCCAAAAGAACGCGCATTCAAAAGTAAGAGGGGACTAACTCCGGTAAAAACCCGAAAGGGCGCTGGTGTTGGCAAAAAAGAGGAAGAAAAAGAAAGTCAAAGGCTAGTTTACAACATATGGCAAAGAGCTCATCCTACCAAAAAGCATATGATATACTGAAATGTCATAGGTACCTGAGAGGCCGAGACAAGCCCTCAGGGTGGCCAAAAGAAAAAATGAGCAAAATAATGATGATGTCCGAGACAAGCCCTCGGAATAACTCGAAGAGGAAAAATAACTCAGCCCTGAGCGGGTGACTTGGGAGGGTCTACAATCAGACGAAGAAGCCCTTCTCTGTGAAGACACTCAGCTCTCTCCCTGCGAACCTCAGCGACGCGAAGGTCCATCGTTGCAATAAGATGAGAACCCTCTTCCATGGATTTTTCAACCTACTTCATTTGAGGCGCAAAGCAGCGAGATAGGATGTTTGCTTCTCTAAGTCTAAAAGAGCAGCGTCTCGTTGGCATTGCAGAACATCAGACTCCTCGGCGGTGCTTTCTCTCACCCCCTCCAAGATGGCCACCTCAGTCCTCAAAAAGGCCAATATGGCCTTAAAGGCTGCGAAAGTGTCACCAGCTGGCACTGCTGCAAAAGAAATGAAGATCGCATAAAACAGTAAAAAGAGAGAATAATAAGAAGCATATGCAAGAAAGAAAAAAGCTAACCAAGAGCTGAGGTAGGGGTCCGAGGATCCTCGATAGTCTCCGACGAATGAGACAACAAGACAGTGCCAGTAGAACCCTCTGAAGGGAAAGGAGAGGTAGTCCCCTCAAAACAGAACCTGATAGGGCTAGTAGTTGCTTCAGAGGAAGATAACAACACTATCTAGGTAGAATCCTCCGAGGCAGAAGAAAGAGAAATAATAGGTGAAGTTGCCGCAGGATCAGATCACCATGGAACTAGTGCACGGCTGCTAGCCTCAAAATCCATAGGTAGCCAGCCAAAGATCAGTCTATGTATCTGAAAGAAGGACAGTGTCTCCTGAGTAAGCAGGGGAGGCTGAATCTGTCATAAACGAAGCAAAGGGTCAAGACAAATGCCGACAGTAAAGTAAAATAAGAAGGATTATAAAGGAAGAAAAGAAGGTAACTTTACCGCAAATAGAAGGCACAGAAAGGACCTTATAAACTACCATCGCTAGTGACATATCAGAGGTAGAGGCCTCAACGGAGGTGGAAGAAGCTCATTCTGCATCGTCCGAGGCTAAGACAGGATGTGCAGTTGTAGGAATAATTGATGCATAACAATCAAGGTCGACTCACTAAAGTCAAGAGAAAAAGGAAGAAAAAGTCCTGAGGGAAAAGGAAAAAGCAATTACCTAAGGGAGTGTAGTCCAAAATAGTAGCCTCCGAAAGAGCTATCTCCAAACAAGTGGCCTCTAGAAGTGCAGCCCCTAGTCCCACCAAGGGAGCATCGCTAGCATAATCTCCTACAATAGGCAGGGCAATGTCTGGCTCTAGTTCTACTGTAACACCAGCATCTGTAGATAAAAGAAGTCAGAAGACAAAAAGAAGAAAGAAGTAAAAGAAAACAACAGAAAGAAAGACGCACTAGCCTCAGAAGGTGCAGAAGGGGCGGGGGCAATAGGCTTCTCTGAAATAGCAGGCGTAGCCTCCATATCTGTCGTCACCTCTAGCAGAGGTAAAGAAGCTAGCCGTTTCAACTCTTCTGCGGTCATATCTACACCAGACACGAAGTTGTCAAAAGGAGAAACAGACATAATAGAAGCATAAAATAACAGAGAAAAAGAGAGAAGGTCGTACAAGGGCCGGAGTTGTCTAACAAAAACTCCTGCATTAACTGATCAAAGAGCGAGATGTCCGATAGGTCAGGCTCGAAAGCTCCCCAATCCCAAGCCCCGAGATCATTGTCGGTCGTCTGCTGGACGGTCGCAGTCGGATCTGATACCCTTTGTAGTTGAGGAGAATGAAAGAAATGGCGATGTCAGTACCTTAGAAAGACAAAGTAAAAGAAGGAATAAACCTAGGCGACCCCTCGAGAATACCCATAACCGAAAAGAACGAAGGCGACAAGTCAGACAACTGTCCAAAGAAAATAAGCAATAATAAAGAGAGAAAAATAAAAAGCAATGATTGTTATGTACCCTTATCAAGCGAGGGAACAAGTACCCCTGCTGGGAGGTCAACTGCAGCCACCTCTGTAGTAGAAAGTATACCTAGATAACAGATGGACATAGGGTCAGAAAAGCAATCGAAAGTAGCAAAAAAGATGAAGTAATCCTACAAACACCAATAGTCCCACCGGCTCAAGGCTGCGCCTCTTGAGGTGGCAACGAAACACCTTATGGGAAGAGGTCCTCAAGCTCGACCTCACACTCATCCGCTACAAGAAGCCAAAGAATCAACAACAATACACAAAGTCCATACAATAAGAATAACAGAAAGGTTTTATCGTGATTACCTAAAGTTGGAGCCTGAAGATGAGAATGAGCAAGCAGGCTAGGCGAACAAGGCAGAACCAAGCGAGGTTAGATAGCCCTAGAGGTTTCCTCCCCCTCCGCTTGCCTTCCCCGCTTGCACTGTAAAGCTTTATTAGCGGAAGCCACCAATTTGCCTATCTTGCTCAATGCTAAGGTAGGTGCAGAAATAGATACGACAACTGGAGCGACAATCAACTCAAGAGATGACTAAGCAGTCAGCACAAAAGAGGAAGCAAAAGCCGACGTGGGAGCAGACACAGAGGCTGGTGCTGGAGTTGAAATAGGATACATAAGTCATAAAACAACAAGGAAAAACATAATCAAGAAATCAGAAGCAGTAAAGAGAAGTGGTAGATGTTTATTGTTATGACCAAAAAGCTCAGGAGGCTCTGTAATGAGAGTATGGAAGGACATGCCCAGCTAGGTGGCAACCTGGCCAACAGCTCGCCAAACATCTCCCACAGTAGCAGCCCGCATCACGAGGAAAGCCTCACGCCAAGGCCCAAGTAGACACAACATCTGGCTAAGATAGCTCAACCAACGACGAGCGGGGTCGTAGTTGAAGGCCCACAACGGCAACAAGGTATGCAGTGGTGCTTTCGGTAGAAGGCCGCAGTCTGTTAATAAGTTGGTAGTCCAGAAGTAGCCAGGGTCTGCCGTAGTGTAGAAGTCTTCTGCGGAGGAAGAGCCTTTCCTCCCTTTATAAGTGTGTCGGGCAAAAATCTTTTCTGATCCCGCGCATGCCTTTGATGCGCTACCTGATGAAGAAGCAATGGCCGGAGTACCGCCGTGCGTGGCCCTAAAGACGTGGATATCTCTACTCCGCTGGCAAAAGTTGCCTCCGCGACACCGCCACCAAGTAGCAAAGGCGACCGTCATGCTACCTTTGTAAGTGGGAAAAGGAACGTAAGGCCTGCCGTCAGAATTCTTATGTTGAAGCAAATTCCACCACAAGCGAGCCACTAAATGCCCGTTGCGGCTCTCGTACACCCGTGGTAGACCAGTAAAGGTAAAACTTGGAGGTACTCTCTGATCATACCTAAAATTCCACGAGAAGCGGTGAGGATAGAATGGCTCGAAGATGACAGTGCTCCCCTTCTTCAATATAAGTAACTTGGGCGGGTACTCTGCAACCACCCGTCAAGAACATTTGCATTATGACCCATCTCACCTGTCTACGGGTCAAACTATGGGCGATCTATGGCACCCCCTCTGTCAGCAAACGGCCTGAAATGTCGCGAAGAATGGTCAAAATCCACCCGACGAGAAGAGTAGAAAGAAATGAACCCCAGGGCGTCCCGAGCAAAAGACAACTGGCAGGCCCCGTCACCGCTATGTTGACCAACAAATAGAAGAATGGTGGGAAAACCTGTGCCCACTTCACCCCTGATGGGCGCCAAACCGGGAAGCAGTAAACCGACACAAGCGTTGACGTAGTGAGTAGCCATCACTACGGAACACCTCGGCGGGTTAACGGAACTGCTAAGCGCCCCGAAAGAGTGGTAAATACCTGCCAGAGCAGCAGGTGCAATCGCTAGTCGAGTACCAGTAGCTAGATGACAAGTTGCCAAAAGAACCTCGGATCGCAGAACCCCTCATTGCCGTAAGGTACGGCAAAAGTGACCAACCAACACGCAAGAAAAACAACCGTGTAAGTGACATCATCAAGTCCCCAAGGATTAGTCGTCTGAAGTTCCAGCTCGACAACAAAGTTGTAGGATGGAAGCTTGCTTCTGGGGATCTCAAGGAAACTGTCTGCCAGAAACATCTGCAAAGTGCTTCATGTAATAAAATGGACCGTCGTAGAAATATCGGACCCAAGCTGACACAGAAACTCGACCAGGTCCACTGGAACTGTCTGCCTCAGAAGAAGAAGGCTTTCTAGCTTTGGAAAGATCTCTCCATACCGCCAAGAGGTAGCGGTACCAATAAGGGGTCGTGTAAGAACCTGCCCCGTCTGTGACACTGCGGTAAAATTCATCCAGCACTACTGTTTGTTCAGAACCTAACCTAGATGTCTCCTCATATCGGATTATTTAAAAAATCCTTGTCGTTTTGGGTCTTTTTGTTTTTATCTGGAGAAATATAGGTCGATTTTATTTATTGGACTATGAGAGCTTAGGATTAGCCCTCAGGGAGTCCGGGACTTCGGATCAAGCGAAGATCCGAGTATATGACCTCTCTCCACTGACCTTAATCAGTGTTAATTACGTCAATCAACCGCTCGACAACCCTTGATTAATCGTCCGTTGATGTCCTTATAACATGCAACACTACTACTACAGGCAGCACATGCATATGAAGATATATTTTAGGTTAAGCTCTTAGCCTCACCCAAGTTTAGGATGGGTTTATAATTGATTGGGAGACTTTTTAAAATGTTTTGAATTGACTCCGAATTATCTGGATTTATTCCAAGTATTTTAGACCCATAAAGGTATTTTTGTAATTATGCCAAGTTGGAGCGTATACGGGTATTGTGGTCACTTTAGTGTGTGAAATCAGTTTTAATGATTTAGGAAGGTTTCAAAACCTTATGAGGTATTTTAGAGTTATTTCAAGTATGTTTGGATTGTAAGGGTATTTTGGACATTTTACCTTAAATCGAGTTTATTAGACTTGGAGTCTATTTTTATATTTTTCTGAGATTTTTATTATTTTTATCATACTGAGGGTATTTTAGTAATTTTACCCATTTTATTGAGGTTTGGAGGGTATTTTGGGCATAAGGGAGGTTTTGATATTTTTTAAGAATTTTTAGTAATTTTTACAGATTTGTATCATGGATGGGAGTATTTTGTAATTTGTATTAAGTTCTAGGGGCATTTTAGTCATTTCGGAAATTTTATATGTTTTCAGATTTGATTCTCTGTTTTTTACTGATTTTTACTGATTTTTTTATTAATTTTACTGATTTTTATTAATTAATGGATATATGAAGGATATTTAAGTCATATTTTTGGGCTTATGTAATTTTCAGAAACTGAGTATTACTGGTTTTTACAGAATTTTTCTGATTTTTATCTTTATTTTACTGATTTTAAATAATTTTTACAGATTTTATTAATTAATTAAACATGGGAGGTATTTAAGTCATTTTTTTAACTTAAGTATATTATTTTATGTCTTAATGTTTCATTATTGAGTGTTGATTATGAGTTTAAGATTAGTTATGTATGGGATGAGGCCAATGATATTTTAGAATATTTAATTATACATTTATGTATTTTAATTAGTTAATAAACTAATTAATTATGTATATGAAAATATATTAACATAGTGTTACTTAAGTAATAGATTCATGAACACACATGCAGACATATATGCTCAAAGAACAATATTAGCATTTCATTCATCATTTCGGCATAATCCCGTCTTATAAAACGGCGATTTTACAATATAAATTCGGCAGAGTTTCCCCTTAGGAAGAGAACCCTCCGAGACGAAAAATATCCTCCAAACGCAGCAAACCCGGGCAAGAGCACCGGATTTGGTCTTCAAATGGGTAGAGTTTCCCCTAGAAAATTTTGGGCCAAATGGGTATGCCTTCTTCCTTCCCCTTAGGGGGTATTTACAGGCTTGAAAGCCTTAACCGGTGGGGGTACCCACCGTTGGATCTTGAGGTGGGAGGTGCCACCGAAATTGTTTGAGGTGGGGGGTACCCACTGGAATTTTTTGAGGTGGGGGGGGGTACCCACCGATTTGCTTCTCTCTCTTCTCCTATTCTCTTTTTTCTATTTAATAAGGGTGACAGGAGAGAGAGGTTAGAGAGGAGAGGGGGAGCCCGGTGGGCACCCCCACCAGCTGGACCCCTACCGGTTTGGGAACCGGTGGGGGGGGGGGGGGGGGGGGGGGCTTTCCCCCTCTCCCTTTCTTTATAAAAAGAGGGTCCAACAAATGCCCCCCACAAGACATGTGCTGGAGGTGAAGACGACGGTGCATGTCCCGTGTCCCATTTGGCTGCAAGAATCTTCACTTTGCATGCTTGAGGGGCTCTCACATGCGGCGTGCCGGTGTTGTCTTGATGAATTCCCGTGTCTTGCCTTATGTATCTGCGGCTATTGGGGGAAGTCAACCGCTTTCTCGTATATGCCAGGCGACACATCGCTTCGGCTTGCTATGCATATACTCCATCTGAGCTTATCTAGGTCCCGATATCCCTCAATTTTGGTACTTAGACACCTCAAAATACGCCCAGGAAGTCTTGTTTCATAACTTTTCGACTCTCCGAATATATTCGAAAGTGTCTAACCCCTCTGATTATGGGAATCCTCTTGGCCTTCATGACTTGGAGGTTTCCAAAAAGTTGATGCCGCTTGAATCTTTCGACGTTTACTTAGATTCTGAGAGATCTCTTGGCCTTCATGACATGGAGACTCCTTAAGAATACATAGGCGAGTCGTTTAATTCTTCCGACATTTACTCTATCTTGGGGTATCAGTACCTTATATTGGCATTTCCAGGAGCTCCGCACGAAGCATTCTGGTCTGGTCTAATATCTGGTTCATAGTAATTTGACTTTGTCCTATGACTTCATTAGGACTTGGTCAATTTTTGTTTTTCGAGACTTTTATTGCAGCTCTCTAGCGCTGATTTCATCTCTCGATCTTCTTGTAGTTTGTTGTCTTTGTTCTCGTGGCCTACACGGGAGATCCTCCTATGGCGGGGTACGGGGAGGACGATATTCTAACCCCGCCAATTGTCGAGTAGCCTTTTGCCAAAGTGGGGCGAAATTGAAACTATCGAGGGAGGCAATGCAGCTTAGGTTACGGAGACTCCTAGACTCCCATATCAGAAGGATATCGTCATTTCTAGTACCGCGGACGCCCATATTGCCGCTCTGCGCCAGCATGCATATATTATTGAAGCTTCATTGGAGGGAGAACTCCCATTTTGTGGCGGCCATCGAACATCGCTTCGACCGATATTCCGGAGATGGAGCCGAATTTCTTTAAAAAGATTGAAGTTTTCCATTTGCTGAAGAACTCGAACTACCCCGCATGTTCATCTCGAACTCCAACATTGCTCCAGTGTATTACAAATATTCTCCTGAAAATAAATGCTAAGCTTGAGTGGTACGGACCCTTTATTGTATGTTGCATGTATTCTCTCTTTCTTTCTTTCCCTCTCTTTTTTTTTTTTTTTTTTTTTTTTTTATAACTAATACTAGCGCCTTTTCAGGTTTTCGCCAGCATTAGTCCCCTCTTATTTTTACATGTGCGCCCTTACGGGTTTTCACACAGCGGGGTTACCCGATTTAGCCTAAGGTGCCCTTTCGGATTTTCACCTTAGCTGAGTATAAGACCTTTTTACCCTTAACCGATCCCTTTGAAGACGAGATCGATTAAGTCCGTCGGGGCACCTCGTTTTTAAGTCTTATTTTTTTTCTTTTTTTTGTTCGGTAGGGAATTACAGCTTCCCTGATAACCGCTAAGGAAATTCTTGTAAGGAACTGAGGTTTCCCTGTGAACCGCTAAGGAATTTTATGTAGGAAACTGAGTCTTCCCTGAGAACCGATAAGGAATTTTATGTAGGGAATTGAGTCTTCCCTGAGAACCGATAATGAATTTTATGTAGGGAATTGAGTCTTCCCTGAGAACCGATACGGAGTATATGTAGGGAACTGAGGCCTCCCTGTGAGCTGCAATGAAATATCTGTAGGGAATTGAGTCTTTCCTGAGAACCGATAATGAATTATACGTAGGGAACTGAGTCTTCCCTGAGAACCGATAAGAAATTTTATGTAGGGAACTGAGTCTTCCCGGAGAATTGATAAGGAATATATGTAGGGAACTGAGGCCTCCCTGTGAGCCGCTAAGAAATATCTGTAGGGAACTGAGTCTTCCCTGAGAACCGATAAGAAATTTTATGTAGGGAACTGAGTCTTCCCTGAAAACCAATAAGGAATATATGTAGGGAACTGAGGCCTCCCTGTGGGCCGATAAGAAATTATATGTAGGGAATTGAGTCTTCCCTGAGCACCGATAAGAAATTTTATGTAGGGAACTGAGTCTTCCCTGAGAACCGATAAAGAATATATGTAGGGAACTGAGGCCTCCCTGTGAGCCGATAAGAAATTATATGTAGAGAATTTAGTCTTCCCTGAGAACCGATAAGAAATTTTATGTAGGGAACTGAGTCTTCTCTGAGAACCGATAAGGAATATATGTAGGGAACTGAGGCCTCCCTGTGAGCCGATAAGAAATTATATGTAGGGAATTGAGTCTTCCCTGAGAACCGATAATGAATTTTATGTAGGGAACTGAGTCTTCCCTGAGAACCGATAAGGAATATATGTTAGGAACTGAGGCCTCCCTGTGAGCCGATAAGAAATTATATTTAGGGAATTGAGTCTTCCCTGATAACCGATAAGAAATTTTATGTAGGGAACTGAGTCTTCCCTGAGAACCGATAAGGAATATATGTAGGGAACTGAGGCCTCCCTGTGAGCCGATAAGAAATTATATATAGGGATTGAGTCTTCCCTGAGAACCGATAATGAATTTTATGTAGGGAACTGAGTCTTCCCTGAGAACCGATAAGGAATATATGTAGGGAACTGAGGCCTCCCTGTGAGCCGATAAGAAATTATATGTAGGGAATTGAGTCTTCCCTGAGAACCGATAAGAAATTTTATGTAGGGAACTGAGTCTTCCCTGAGAACCGATAAGGAATATATGCAGGGAACTGAGGCCTCCCTGTGAGCCGCTAAGAAATATCTGTAGGAAACTGAGTCTTCCCTGAGAACCGATAAGAAATTTTATGTAGGTTTCGAGAAAACGGGGTTCTAGGTAGCCGTGAATTTTGGGATACAACGGCTCCCGGAGACCAAGGATTTTGAGATATTGTGCTTCCTGTAGGCGAATTCCGGGGTTTAGTGCCTCCCGTAGGCGAAATATGAATTCTATGATTTAAAGCCTCCCGTAGGCGAATTCCGGAATTTAACGTCTCCTGTAGGCGAAATATGAATTCCATGATTTAAAGCCTCCCGTAGGCGAAATATGAATTCCGAGATTCAAAGCCTCCCGTAGGCGAAATATGAATTCCGAGATTCAAAGCCTCCCGTAGGCGAAATATGAATTCCAGGATTTAAAGCCTCCCGTAGGCGAATTCCGGAGTTTAACGCCTCCTATAGGCGAAATATGAATTCCAAGATTTAACATGGGGGATTGCGGGGGGGGGAGAGAGAGTGAAAAGGAGAAAAGGGAGAAGGAAGAAGAGGGGAAGCAGCCGGCAGCGGCCAGTGGCGGCTCAACGGCGGTCCAGTGGTGACATGGCGCCGGCCTTCTTGGCAAGAGGTGGGTGATACATTTTATTGATCATTCCTTTTATTTTTAGAGTAAAATTATAAGTATAACAAAGATTTTTGCCTAGACAATTTATGATGTAAGAGTAATTATGAGATAATTATATAAAGAGAAGAAAATTTCATGATTAAGCATGATGTAGCATGGTTAGATGCATGGTTCTATTATTAATTTGAATTGATTTAATGATGTTTCATTAGCAAAAGCCTGTGATGTTTTAATTAATTTAAGTACCTGAATGCTATGATGACACCACATGATTTAGCTATGGGGTTAGTTTCCCATCACAAACAAGACAATTAAAAACCTGATTATGAAATGCCTATGGAAATCCTTCATGATGAAAAGGGGTTATGAAATAATGGACTGAGTCCATCTAATTCATATAAATTATGAAGGAAACATGGATATGGAGCCTTAAACTTTAAAAGAAGTTTAAAATTACATTTTTATTATATATGTTCATTATTTAGTATACATAATAAAAAAGCCTTTATAGCTATGATGACCCCATGAAGGGGGATAAAGATTTTAGAATTCAGAAAAAGAAAGAAAGGAATTAGATGAAGGCAAAGGAGCCTTCCATGATTATTGTGAATTTTTATATAGATGTTGAACAATGATTTAATGATGAAATGGTTGTTTAAAGCTATAGTGTATGATAAGCACACATATATACATATGTATATTATAGAATATGAGGACATATAGAACAATTCATGACAATGATGATCCCATTAAGGGGAAGAAAGATGATGAAATAAAACGAGGCATAGAAGTCTCTATGATGATATCAATGAAATAAGATTGTAACGATGAATATGGAAACAAGGTACATAAGCCTTCTTTAACGATCATGAATTCTTATGAAATGTATAACCGGTGTTTTCTATGATCATATATCTTTCTTTCTATAAAAGAAAAGAAGTCACATCATGACTAGCAGAACGACAACACGTCTCCCGAAAACAAGGGGACGTACGGAAAACTCCGCAACGATGTGTGCCGAGACACGGAGTATCCCTTTTTTGGTTACGGTTTCAAAGTCCAGATTCGTGACATCGTCAGGACAGGGTTCCTAGTTGAGTGCACTCATAAGTTAGGGTATAGACGCTATAGTGAGGGAGAGTGGGTACACTATAGACTCGGCTTAGCCCTCTTCTCAGTATGTTTTCGGAGACTTACTGAGTTGGATAGGCTGAAGGGTAGTAGGTGCGTCGAAAGAACGGCCTACTCACCGTCACGATGGTTAGCTCATGATTATCCCCGTCACTCCGGGTTAAAGGATGAAACCTATGATGATACTGACGATATTGATGATACTGACAATTCATGGACTCATTCCTAAAAACCCTAAGATAATTATTATAGAAAGTACTTTTATATTTTCTATGTTAGTATAAAGTATCATTGAAAGGAAAAGAAAGCATGTAAGAAAATGTGTGACAATTATTATTATGTTGAATATTTTCATTCCGAGTTCACGTTGTTTTACGATGCATGCATTAGTTCAATGCATTATTCTATAAAGGTCTCATGCATTTATAAACATATTGTTAGGTAATTCAACAAATTAATAATAGAAGAATAAAAAGTTGTAAGGTTTCGATTAAATGATAAAATTAAACCTTGAAATCTTATTACATCTACTACTCACTTTGCAACTATGACTTGTGCCTATTAACAATAAGAGAAACTACATGACATGCATAGGCGAGGAAGAGTGAATGGGTTGGTGAGTGCGGGATATCAGTAGGGATGTAAATGATCCCTATTGAGAACTCAATTTATGAATTCTCATAAAAGTTATTTAACTTATTTTTCAGAGATTTGCAACAGAGGATACAGAAAAAGGAAAAGATGGATCCAATTCAGAAAAAGAAAAATTTTCAGCTATAGCTAGTTTATTTATTTATTTGTGATATTTTATTATATTTCTGTTGTATAATGGATATGATTTGCCTATAATTCATTTACATTTATATTCCTTATTATTTTGTTTTTGCTCTTGTGCACCTACCGGAGATCTATAAAACATGGGCCGTTACAATATAAATCCCTTGTTTACTTTTTGTATATCATAGCTTCACTAGTTGACTCTTGCGGGCCACCTAAACCATCACTGCATGATCGGGTGGTGGTTCCAATACAACCTTCACAATCAGAACTGGGGTCGTCACACTATAATATCTCCAAGATCTTTGTCTCTCCCGGGGTTCCAAGTTGAAATATACATTGATATTAGGAATAAGAGGGAATTTAGAGGACTAGGAAAAAGGAGAAGGAGAAAGAGATGGAGGTGGAGATGAGTATCCAATAAAGGAGGAGACGAGGCTACTGACAGAGGAAGAGAAGCTTAAAAGAACATTCAGATCTAAGAAAGCAATCTTTATATTAGTTATATGTAAATGAGTTTTTGCATTGTCATTATTATTATTATTCTGATAATTTAATCAGATCGAATAGCTAAATGTATGAATTTATTTTTTTAAGTTGCAGATTATCATGATCTTTGTGTTGTTTCCAATCTCTCCGAAATCTCTCCTCTTCAGCCATTCGCGATGATGCCCAGATTGATACAGCATTCCTTGATCACAGCTCTTGTTTCTCATTCACTTTGTTTATATAGCTCATTTTCACGCATTACAAGTTTGATAGGTAGAAAATTTGCAAACTATCTAGTTATAGTGTTATATCATAATCTAACCTTAATATTCATTTAAAATAATTTTAAATGATAAGGATGCATAAGGATACTGATGAGGTTAAGGATGCACTCTTTCTTTAAAGGATAAGCATAAAGCTATACTATCCAGCCCAACATGTATCCTTTACATTCCTATTTGACCTGTTATTTCCCATTACGCACCATGAGAACATAGCAAAAACAAGCTGTTTTTTACCTCATCCTACCAAGCAATAGCAAAGGAAGAAAAAAAAAACAAATTGGTTAAATAAGTAAATCCTTTTTTAAATCGAACTCACCATAACAACATTCCAATAAATGCCTTTTGATGCTAATCTTCTGTCATTATATCAGCTATTGATGGGTTCAGGGCTTGTAACATTGTGCAATTTAATCGAATAAGATAGTTAAGAGTAGGAGAAAGTACTCGCTTTGATTTTCACAGCTAAGGACATAAATGCAAAAACTTAAATTAATGGAAGGGCCAATTGATCAAACAACAACAACAACAAAAAAAAAAAAAAGAATCCTAAATCCATTGTGAATAATTGAATATCACCAAACTCATAGGCAAGACTCAGCCTAGGAAAGGGTATAGTAGGTATATAAAAAGAAAATCTAAAAAAACTCAGGATGTAGCTTTCTAATTTGATACATGTGCACAGCTAGACTGACCAATATCACCAGAAAGGAAAAACAATTTAGAGAACAAAAAAGGGATATATAAAACTTTAACATGAGTTGATGAAGGACAACAAATACCATAACTTTTTAATAAAATAACTGCCAGAAATTCCTCTCCAATTAGTCAAATTATCAAATAAACAATACCCCTTTCTTCTTGTGACTGTATCATACAATTCATCTCCTGTAGCAGTGGGGATAAAACACTACTTAATGTGCTTCATCGAAGATTATTTTTAGCCAGACTAATGTTCATGAAAGTAATGGGTGTTGCCCTTGTGGAAGAGGAACATCTACTCTATTCACTTGATTGTACTGCCTATAATTATATTCAGTCAAATTGGGGGTACGATCCGTACCTTTTTTTAAAAAAAATGATGACATCAATCGGAGAAAGATTTCATCCTCGGGCACACTTAAAATTGCACATGCGTTTGTGACCATTAGGTCAATTAATGTAGGTTTGTAGGCGTAATCATGATGGTTCACTCAGACGGATGAAGCTGTCAGCTCCTCCTAGAAGACGATACTTGCAGCATAACCAACAGATATGTCACCTGAGTGCAATTAACAAAAAAGTGACACTTTTCAAGGGGAAGCAGAAAGGATGTTATGCATGGTGCGTGTTCCCAGTGGCTGTGGGAAAAAATAAAAAGACAGAATCCAGGAGGCTTCTGCCTTTTCATGTCCCTCTCATCTCAACACATGCAGTGATGAAATGCCATTTCCCACATATACTCAGTTCTTGGCAGAATGAATTTTTGATAGGATTCATTATTCAGGATAATAATCTTTGCAAAATTGCTGGACCACAATCATTCAATCTAGTAGATTTCTTTGCAATTGTATGAGGGTCGGGATGAGCAATGGCTCCACTAAAACATTCTCCTAGTTCAATTTCCTAAGAATGAAATTAAATTGCCTAGAAAAAGGATTGTACTCCTATTCCCTAAGCATTTAATAGGCCCAACTCTTGCAAGCGTCATTAGTAGAGTGAATCAATAGCTACACATATTTTATATTGGATATGGATAAGGTAAGGATTTATAAGATTGTGTCAGTTCATAGAAGGGGACACAGGTGAAAGCAAGAAAAGATGTATTTGTTAAAGGAATAAATCAATACCAGGGCTTTAAAAGAATGTAGATGTACGTTCAATGCTAGGTTAGAAGAAAATTGAAAGCCTTTCATACATGCACAAAATCGTTGGACTTACAGGTGGGAAATCCTACATGTAACATGAAGATCAATGATCGCAAGTAAGACTTGGCCTAGGGAAAATGGAAAGAGGCAGGAATACTGTTAAAAATTCAGTCACAATCTACTTTCCTAGAAGCTGATCCATGTGTACACCGAGACATATGCAAATCATGCGGTTTTAAGAATTACAAGGTTCCTAAATCCAAACAAACAGATTTTCTCATGTACGTGAAAAATATTGTAGAAATACCAATAAAAAATTCTCAGCACAACGACAAAAAAAATATAAAACACTATGGTAAAGATTTAATTCGATGTTGAGGATGTGAATCATTTGAAAACAATCAGCGATTCTTGTCCTATCATAACAATCTCAACGAAGAAAGACAACGACAAAAAAAATATAAAACACTATGGTAAAGATTTAATTCGATGTTGAGGATGTGAATCATTTGAAAACAATCAGCGATTCTTGTCCTATCATAACAATCTCAATGAAGAAAGACAAGACAAAATGAGAAGAATAAGAAAACAGCAGAACATGATTCAAGTCAAATCGTTATCCACTTCCAAATGAGCTAAAGCTCTTATTTAAGGCAGAAAGGCCCGATTTTGCAAGAAGATGAATCAGGCTTGCAGAACTCGTGATTTATATAATTTTGAAAACAGGCATCCTATGAGATTTTCATTATTTCGGCTTAATTTGTAGGTAGCAAAGATCCAATATATAAAACTTCACCCTTAAATCTATCATTCCATGATGCTGATACTACCCACAAGAGTAAAATAAATGAAAGGTAATCAGTCACCTACTGCTTCTATCAAGAAATTAATGCAACCTCAAATCATGGCCATGCTGTTCAGCTGATTAGCAATAAATTTCATACCCAAGCAATAATTCATTTTTTCTTCCAGAATGAAAACTACAAGTGACTATCACTGCCATTATTCAAAGACCAGATATTGATATTCAATCATATTTAGGGTATCAATTTAACAATGATGTCATACTGATGTGATTAACATGTTTTCTCTGTGCCATTAGCTCTATCTTTTTAGATAAATGAAGCGCTTTTACTACTTCACATGCATGATGGATACATATTGGTAAATAAATAGCTAAATTCTCCACCATCCCTTTATGCCAATATTTCTGGATCTGCTGCAACGTTAGATGCAGACATCCATGTCAGTCTTATAACCAACTAAAAGAGAGAACATTAAAGAAGATCTAACATTTTGTATTCATGTATGTCTTGTATTAAGCACGACAACTTGTTCACTTAAGCAAATACGGAGGACATATTGTTGTTTCCTAATTGTCATCCCCATGCTGTGGGAGGAGCACCTAGAAATTACAATCACGGACCTCCTTATGCCATGTATGATATGTCTAAAGTCCAATGGCTGCTGCACATCATGCCGTGACAAAGTGAAGAGGACTGTTTCTTAAAGATTAAGTGATATAAGTGGAAACATCATGAAACATGATAATAGATATTCAAACGTTTTATCAAGCCCAACCTTGGGTTCACCCGCTTAACTTTTCCCACCCTTTCGATGACAACCATTTACTCTCTCTCCTAATTCTCATGTAAACTACAGTTTGACAATTGTTTCGATGGGGATCCAAGACTGACACACCAACATCACTACACGTTACACACGATAGAGCACGTTTACAGCTGTAGGAAGACTACAAATCATTTTATTTGGCTCAGATAGTTTGCATGATGTCTGAGTCATAAGGACATAAGACGACGAGTCCATTGAGTCATTGTTCAGCCCGTTAGGGTCCGTGTAGTCACTTTTCTACTTTTTAGGACTTTTCTGAGCGACTTTCATACTATTTTTCAGGTTAGGGTATTTTGGTCCAGAGTCAAGTTTAGGAAATCATTAGAGTTTGTTTACTCTTCAAATAGTCCTATAAGATAATTTAGTTTCTCTCTAAGACGAAGAAGACCCTGAGATGGGGTCAGGTGAGCCTTGAGACACGGTCAAGTGAGATGCCCAGGTATCACCAACGCGGCCATTGCTTTGCCACCACCACTATCCTTCGCCTCAGACTGCCATCTTCTTGCTCATTCTGCATCAAATTTGGTATTAGAACCAAGTTTGGATCATCCTTACGGTCCAAATCCTCCCACTACTGCAACTTCTCTCTCTCTCTCTCTCTCCCCTACAATATTATTCATCACTATAGTACCCGCAGTACTGTTCACTACTATAGTATTCACAGTACTATTCATTGTAAACAGTACCTGCCTCCCTCTCCCTCCCCTCCCCCCTACACACTATTTTTGCATGCTACTTGCGTTGTTGGTTTCTGTCAGTGGTGCAGTAGGGCGTTGCTGGTGCATTGCCCAGTGACTGTCGTCAATCTCTGTCAGTAGACCCATTCTTGTTCGTCGTCTGCGACGGGCTTATGGACGTAGGATGACCTTGGCAATGCATTACATGGAGCCCCGTAGATTAGATCATGCTCGTTCATAGTATGTACCGTGCGTAGGCATAACTTCCTCAGTCTTCTACATTAGGGTTATTTTGCCCAATAAGGAGCATGTTGCCCTTGTGTTTAATAGTTGATTGGAGAAGAACATTATTTCATAGGCACTTGTTAATTTACTCTTCAAGACATGAGAAATTGTGCTTGATGGTGACCAAGCATGTGTGGAATTCTTACTTTGACGGGGCATGGTGTACCATTCTTCTAAAGCTAGGACCGTTCATCAAAGTTGGTAGAAATTGAATGGAGGAACAACATACCACCATGGATCCCGAGTGATAATGTTGCGCCCTCTAACCACCTCACTTGAAAGGAAAATTCATTTTTCGAATCAAGTATCCTTCAAATATGACAAAGTCCCGGCCTAAGGATGCAACCGAGGTAGCGAAGTGTGAGGCCGACTCGACAGCCGTCCTAACATATTCAAGTTCTTTGAACATCACCAGCAATGCATCATCACCATCTCCACCCTTATTCTCTGTAGGATCCCTTGACATTTCCCCTGCTACATCAACAGTAGTAGCCTCTCTTCTTCAACCTGACCCACCGACATGGGATCAAACTATTATGGTTGCAGCTGGTCTTCAGTTGCTAAAGCATTCCCTATTCGAGGAGTTGTCAGACCTGCAAATTCAGTTGATTATTGTCACAGACATGGACCTTGCTACATGACACCGAGCTTTTGATCTAGTGTGGTGTGCTCCTGATGATCCTGTAAAGCAGTGTTCGACGCACCTTGATGTGCGTGTTGGTTCAAGAATTTTGATGTCATTTTTCATCTGTCACAGTTGTTATCATGATCCTTCGACACTACAAAACTTGAAGACGAGTTTTCTCAAATTAGGGGAGAATGATGGGGATCCAAGATTGACACACCAACATTGCTACATGTTACACACAATGGAGAACGTTTACTACTGTTGGAAGACTACAATGCATTCTATTTGGCTCAAAGATAGTTTGTAATGCATGAGTCGTAGGGTATTGGACAATGAGTCCATTAAGTCCTTGTTCCGCCCGTTTGGGGTCCACTTAGTCACTTGTCTATTTTTCAAAAACATTTTGTGCAATTTTAGAATTCTTTTTTCATGTTAGGGGTACTTTATTCTAGAGTCAAGTTTAGGGAGTCATTAGAGCTTGGTTACTCTTTAAATAATCTTATAAGAAAATTATCATTTTTCAATGAATATTTAATGCAAATTTTGAGTATTTTCCTGAGTTCCTCTTTGAGACGGAGAAAACACCATGAGACAGGGTTAAGTAAGCCCTGAGATGGGGTCAAATGAGACGTCTGAGTATCACCATCACCGCCATTGATTCGCCACTGCCACCATCCTTCACCTCAGACCACCATCTTCCTATTCATTTTGCATCACTTTTTCCATATCAACTTAATAGACTTAGGATAAAGAAGTCATGTGCAAGATTTGTACCCATTTGGATTATATGATTGTCCATCCTTTACAATATACGCACATGCTCTAATTTCCCAGCTACCATTGTGCCCCAATCTTGCCTTTGCCATTTCTTTATCAAGGGTCAGCATGGAAGCTGGTGAGAAAGGTTGTTCAAAACTATAGGTCCCTAGATATATGCCTAAGAGGGTGTTTATAAGTTATAACCCTCAGACTTTTCCATTCTTTTGTCTTGACAACTACCTGTCATGTGTTTTACAAACACATGAAAATGGTAGTTGGGAAAATATCTCCCAGATGCTAAGATACCCCGGGGAAATAGAATCTGGGAAATATTCTCACCCCCTCTCCAATACCCTCACTCTCTATCTATTCACTTCCCGCTCTACCCCACATAAGAATGCAAACACATGTTTTTACTTTCCAACCATTTTCCTACAAAAAATTACAAATGGTTGTTTTTTTCTTTTTGGCAAATTATTTCCCGTGTTTTATCACTTCCTAAGAAAATGTTTCCCATGATTTATATTTCCTCGGAAAAGCTGAGAATGCAAAAAGACCACCAATAACCGAACCCATATTGACAGTGTGATGCTTGTGATTGTTCTATAGTAACTGAGGTCGCTTGAATACTTTCTTCCAGGTTGTACTACCTTCTAGTTTTCTGAATGTAGAAACACGTTATAAGTTAAGATTATTAGAAGGTGGTTACCTACAACGGCCATGGTAAATCACACATGCATGCACCATAAATGGAACATGAAAGCTTTAAACTCACCAAAATCATTCCCATTAATGTTGATGTGGAGCCAACCATAAGGACCCTGTCTCTGCTCCTATACCATGCCCAAGCACCTGCACTTGTTCCAGTAACTAGACCACCCATGACAGCACCCATCAAGAGAACTGCCCCTGAACAGTCATATGCTACAAGTGCTTCAATACCAGTAGATTGGAATAATTCCCATGCATCCCTTGCTGAATGATTGAAGCTTTTGCCATTAACTGCAATCTGAAATAAGGTGAAAAAAAAATCAAATTTTCATTATTCGTCACAAACTTGCATAAATTATGGTTCAAAATAAACTGGTATAAAATCAAAAAAAAAACACAAATGACATATTTGAAGCGGGAAAAAAAAAGAGTAGAAGGAGATAACAACAGCAAACAAGTAGAGAAAGTAATGCCACTATATTGTGTCCCACAAGCAGCAATCATGGCACTTCCACCCGATGGAGAAGCCTAGCTAAGGGCTGGACAATTGCCTATTTATTTCCAGTCAAACCTCCAGCATAGTAGCTACCTCCAGTTCTCCAGGGACGCCTCCACTTAAGCCTCACAGAATGACAGTTATGTGCCTCCCCAACGAGGAGAGATGACCCACAAAACATACTATGAGGCATGGGTCCAAAGGCACCAGGAAAAGACAAAAGTAGCAGCAGTCCTTTACCTCCCAACCCCTCCAGCCCCAAGAAACAAAAGTTTACACCCATCGTGATACTCTAAACTGCCAAACCCCTCCAGCCGCCAGCCACCCCCTACCCCCACCCCCCAACACCCCCCCCCCCAAAAAAAAAAAGAAAAAAACGTTTACACCCATCATGATACTCTGGCAGCAAGGATATCAATATGATGGGAATCCCACCCAACTATCAAAGGAAACTTCCACAGACTAGGGATCTTGTTATGCAAAATAAAGTACAGATGGACTTGGCACAAACTGCACCATAGATTCCCATAAAAAATAATAAGATAGATTACGAAGAAATGGATGCCCTTCTCTATCTCAAGCACTCTTGTCGGCATCTTCGGATAATTACCCAAGACCTGATCCGTGAGATATGAGGGCCAACTACCCAAGATCTTGATCATATGAACACAAAGATGAAGATGACATCTATTTATACTGTTCTAAAATTTACACGAAGTTGTCTTGCTGTCCATGATGCAAATCATGACCCAACACTGATCTGAGTCCACGGATGAGCCATGAACCAACATTGATTCCCACAATATATTCTCAAGTGCCTCCTCAAAATACAGTGGAATTTGAATAATGGACATGGTTCAGCAAAGGGCAACTATTTGGAACTTAGGCCTTAGTTATCTTTCCTATCAAATTTTATTTTTCTTCTTTTTATTTGTTTTATCTAGAAAAATATAGGTCGGTTTTATTTATTTTATTTCTTAGACTATGGGAGCTTGGAATTAGCCCTCAGGGAGTCCGGGACTTCGGATCAGGCAAAGATCTAAGTATATGACCTCTCTCCACTGACCTCAGTCAATGTTAATTACATCGAGCAACCACTCGACCACCCTTGATTAACCGTCCGAGGGATGCCCTTTAAACCATTTATACTACCACGCAACATGCACGCAAGTGAAAGCAGCCTTTAAGTCCTTGGCCTCTCCCAAGTTTTTAGAGTATTTGGATTCACTTTAGTGTTTCAGAGTATTTGGATTTATTCCACTGCATTAGAGTGAACTCCTAAGTGCTAGGATTCATTTAAAGTGTTTCCGATTGATTCCCGGCCATTTAGGATTAATTCCAAGCGTTTGAGACCCATAGAGGTATTTCTGTAATTATGTTATACTAGGGTCATTATGGTCATTTTTGGTTTGTGAGATGGATTTTACCATTTTAGGAAAGCTTGAAAACCCTAGGAGGCATTTTAGGGCCATTCTAAGCACATTTGGGTTATAGGGATATTTTGGTAATTTCACTCCAAATCGGATTTCTAGACTTAAAGTCTATTCTTATGTTTTTAGGTATTTTTCTGGAATCTTTAGTTATTTTTATCATATCAAGGGTATTTTAGTGATTTTACCCATCTTATTAAGATTCGGAGGGTATTTTGGGCATAGGGGAGGTTTTGACATTTTTTAAGAATTTTCTGTGATTTTTACATATTTTAATCATGGGTGAGGGTATTTTGGTCATTTCAGATATTTGTATTTTTTTTATATTTGGTTTTCTGTTTTTCTTTTTTTACTGTTTTTTACTGAACTTTACTGGTTTTTATTAATTCTTACAGATTTTTATTAATTAGTTAGGTGTGAGGGGTATTTAGGTGATTCTTGGAGTTTATATATATTTAGATTTGGTTTTCTGTTTTTTACTGGTTTTTACTGAACTTTACTGGTTTTTATATTGATTTTACTGGTTTTTATTAATTCTCACAGATTTTTATTAATTAGTTAGGTGTGAGAGGTATTTGGGTCTTTTTTTTAACTTAGGTATATTATTTTATGTGTCTATGTTTCATTATTAAGTTTTGATTATTAGCTTAGGTTTAGTTATGTGTAGGGGTGAGGCCAAGCAAGGTTAGAATCTTTAGTCATGTATTTATTTTAAGTATGTATTTTGATTAGGTATTAAACTAATTAATTAATTAATTATGAGTGTGAAATACACTAACATAATGTTACTTAAGTAATAAGTTTATGAACACACATACACACATGCACAAAAATATTAGGATTCCATTCATAATTTTAGCATGGTTTCGCCTCATAGAGGGGCAATTTACAACAGAAATTCGGCAGAGCATCCCCTAGTAAAACCTTAGGAGAAGGACCCCGAAACAAAACTTTTCCTTGCGCGCTCTAAACCAGTGCGAATGCACTAAGCTCGGTCTTCACCCGGGCAGCACCTCGTCGCTCTGTATCCGAGATAAGCTCCTTGTGTTGTGGTGCCTTGGTGTGTGTCTTTTGGGCTTCCCATGGGCCCAATTTATAGACCATGCGAGCCACATTCGGTGGGGGTACGCACCTCAAAAAAAATTGAGGTGGGGGGTGCCACTGTAGAGCTTCTTTGGGAGAGAGAGAGAGAGAGAGAGAGAGTGGGAGGGCCCGATGGGGCACCCCCACCGGTTCCCAACCGGTGGGGGTGGCCACCAGTTTCCCCCCACCGGTTGGGAACCAGTGGGGCTCCCCTTCTTCAATTTTCTTTTCCTCCCCCCTTTTTCCTCAATAAATGACGGACCCTCCATTAATCCCGCTCTTTCATTTATTTGACCAAGTGTGAATGGGGATGGGTCTTCTCCAATGATGGGGAATTAATTATGGGTTAGTGGAGGCTCCACTAACCATGGGGGCAGAATTAAAATCCCATTAAATCACCCATTAATCCTCCATTTTTTTTCTTTCTTCCCCTCTCTCTCTCTCTCTCTCTCTCTCTCTCTCTCTCTCTCTCTTTTGAATTTTGAAATGGGGAGAGGGGGGAGAATGGAAACCCCCCCCCCAACCGGTTCCTTATGGAAGGAGACTGGTGGGGGCTCCACAAACCGGTGGGGATCCCCCCCCCCCACCGGTTCCCTCCCCCCTCTCTCCCTATTTTAATCCAAGGAGAGAGAGAAAGAGGGGGACCACTCCATGCCATTCTTGTCCTTGGTGCAGGTTTTTCCGGTTTTCTCCTTCTTGGGCTGTCCTATTCATATTTTTTAAAGAATATTGGGACTATTTAGATCAAACATTTGGGCCCATCTTGGACTGTCTATTGGACTTACACTTATTAGACTGCCCCTAGCAGCATATTGGGCCGCATTTGGGCTGCACTTGGGCTTTATTTGGGCTGCAGTTTGGGCCCTATTTTACCCCTTTTCTAGGCCCATTTTCAGCAACATATTGGGATTTCCCACGGGCCCGATTAGTAGATTTGTGGGGCTGTTTTGGGACAGTATATTAGGGCTTGTCCAGGGCTGTTTTGGACAGCGTGTCAGAGCCATTTCGAGGCGATTTTCGCCAAGGTATATTCCCACTTCTTGTCTTTTCCTACATATGCATGTACATAGCCCATGTTTGCATACATATAGGCATAGAAGAATTTTTTTATATCAACATAGGCCCTCATAACATGAGCACATGTTTGCTTTCATATTAACATAAGCTCACATACGTGAGTATATGTTACATGTTACCATTCATATTGCATGACTATAATATGCACGTGCATATTAGGCAATTTCATCATGCATGGAATATTTTGGGTCAACAGCAACAAAAAAGTCAAAGAACAAAATTATTGCATGGGTGACATGTTGCACAGAAGTTTCGATTCAATTATTTATTACATGTGACTTGTATAAAATTACCCACTACCAATGGGGTAAGTCATTCCTCATAGGCAAACATGAAAAGGGATTTTTATTGTTCAGTCACAATAATCTACCAATATTCCTTATAAGTCCCTACAATCTTTATATTCCTTATTAGTCCCTATAACTATTTAAAACATCTTTAGAAAGCCTCTCAACATTCCTTAAAAAAAACCCTTTGGAAGTGAAGATAGAGAAACCAGAGATGGAAAGGCACGGGAAGCAAGGAACAAGGTAAGGGTGGCGCCGGTTTCACACACAGCATCGGCCAGCCGCACACCACCTCCCCTCTTTTATATTATTAGGGCAAAACAGTTATAAGGAATAAAGAACTCTTTTACCCTTGAGTTAATAACACACACACGGGTGTAGAGTAAGACATATAAACATCAAGAAAAAGATTGAAATACCCTTACAAAGAGGCGCTAACCACTACACTCTCCCTCAAGCTGAGGATGGATGTTTAACATGCCTAGCTTGCTGATTGCATTTATAAACTGATCTCTTGTTAAGCCCTTGGTGAGAACATATATGGCAGACAAGACATAACTCTCCACTGTCCAATTCTTCACGAATGAAATGTTTGTCAATCTCAATATGCTTTGTCCTTTCATCCTAGATAGGGTTATTAGCAATATTAATTGCAGCCTTATTATCACAAAAAAAATTCATTGGCATCTGGGCTTTCATTCCCAAATCTTGGAGTAGAATCTTCAACCACAACAATTCAACTATAGATTGTGCCACAGCTCTATACTCGGCTTCTACACTCGATCGAGCACAAACTGTTTGTTTCTTACTTCTCCAAGTCAATAGGTTTCCACCCAAGAACATACAATAACCAATAGTGGAGCGCTTGTCATCTTGTGATCCTACTTAGTTAGCATTAGTGTACCCCTCTAAACTAAGGTGATCTCTTTTTAAAATAGAAGGCCCTTTCCAAAGGATGACTATATATATCTCAGGATTCTATCTGTAGCACTAAGATGAGAGGTGCAAGGTGAGTGCATAAACTAACTCACTACACTCAGCCTAGGCAATGTTTGGTCTAGTAAGAGAAAGGTACAACACTTTCCCAACAAGTCTTTGATATTGTCCTTTTTCAGCCTCAGACAGGTATCATCATCTATTAGACTCAATCTATGATTTGTCTCGATGGGTGTGATGCTGTCCTACAACCAAGTTTTCATGTCTCCTTTAATAGATCAAGAGCATACTTTCGCTGATATATATATATATATATATATATATATATATATATATATATATCCTTTTGAAGATCTAGTGACTTCAATGCCTAGGACGTATCTCAAATGTCCCACATCCTTAATCTCAAAATCCCTTACTAGTTCCTTCATTAAAAAATTAATATTTGCCTGGTTATCACCTGTGATAATCATATCATCAACATATACAATCAAAACAACTACCTTTCCATCTACCCACTTTGTAAACAAGGTATGATCAACATTACATAAAGCCATAACCAACCATAGTAACTTTGAATCTTTCAAACCAAGTCCTAGGAGATTGTTTCAGCCCATAGAGAGCTTTCTTTAACTTACAAACTTTACCCTCGGTAACAATGCTAGGAGGTGGCTGCATATACACTTCCTCTGTCAGTTCACCATTCAAGAAGGCATTCTTGACATCTAGTTGACACACCTCCCAAGAAAAATGTGCAGCTAATGAAAGTATTACTCTCATTGAGTTTAACTTTGCAACTAGTGCAAAAGTCTCCAGATAGTCAATGCCATAGATTTATGTGAACCGTTTGACAACCAGCCTTGCTTTGAACCTTTCCACACTCCCATCAGCTTTGAATTTGATGGTGTATACCCATCTAGAACCAACCAGCTTCTTCTGTTTGAGAAGATCAACAAGTTCTCAAGTATTGTTTTTATTGAGGGCACTTAACTCCTCTTCCATAGCTTTAACCTATCTTTGATCCTTAACAGCTTCTGTGAAGGTTAGCGGAACTGAAGAAGAGGAAAGAGCTGCAATAAGCTTCTGATAAGAGGGAGACAACTTAGAGTAATACAAGTACTTGGAGATTGGATGTTTGGTGTATTCTCTTACACCTTTCCTCATAGCAATGGGTTTTTCATGACCATCCGATCTTTATCACACTCAAGAGGCTCAACAAGAGAAGAAGAATCGAACTGAGGAACAATACCGGCATCTTGAAGTGAGAGATCCATGGACGGCAATTTTACAGCTTCAGTTCCCTTATCTTTTTGCAGTTTTTCATCTTGTAAGACCTTCTTTACCCTTTTTTCATAGTGCTTACCCAATCTTTTTTTTTTTTGGGACCGTTGTGTTCATTCTTAGGAATATTTCCAGAGGCTTCTCCAAGAGTGACATTCGATCTTAGCATCACAGTGGAAGGTACAAGAGGTAAAGAAGAAGGATTAGATGGAGTCTCCCCCTCAAACAAATCCTGGGATTGGTAATATGATTGAGATTCAAAGAAAGTGGCATCTTTGACTACATACTTCTTATGGGTGCAAGGATCAAAACATTTGTATCCTTTCTGGGTAGGAGAATATCCCATAAAGATACTACGAATAGACCCAGCATCAAGTTTTGACAAACCAGGTGATAAATCATGAATAAAGCACAAGCAACCAAACACCTTCAGAGGTAAAGGAAAGAGGGAGTGGGCAGGCTGGAGAATGGAGATTGGGGTCTAGAAGTTTAGAACCCTGGAAGGCATTCTATTAATGACATATGCAGTAGTGAGTCAAGCCTCAATCCAAAAAAAAAATGGATGATTGTGGTGGAGAAGAAGTGCCCGGGCAGTTTCAAAAAGGTGTCGATTCTTGCGCTCAGCTACCCCATTTCTTGTCTAGAAGTTTAGAACCCTGGAAGGCATTCTATTAATGACATAAGCAGCAGTGAGTAAAGCCTCAATCCAAAAAAAAATTGGAAGATTGTGGTGGAGAAGAAGTGCCCGGGCAGTTTCAAAAGGGTGTCGATTCTTGCGCTCAGCTACCCCATTTATTGTGGGGTATAAGGGCATGAGGATTCATGAATGATACCCACATCCTCAAAAAAGATATTCAGGTGTTTCACAAAGTATTCTTTTGCATTATCAGAGTGAAACACTCTTATTTTATTTCCGAACTGATTTTCCATCATTCTTTCAAAAACCTGAATAATTCTAGGCACTTCCTCCCTGATTTCATAGGGTATACCTACGCACAGTGCGAAAAGTCATCAATGAACGTTATAAAGTATCTATTTCCATCAATGGAAGGGAAAGGAATAGGACCCTAAACATTCGAGTGAACCAACTCAAAAATTGTAGAACTTTTATTCATAGATGTAGGAAATTGAGTTCTACAATGCTTTGCAAGGGAACAAATTTGACACTAGATAGATCGAGGATCTATCTTATGAAATAAAGAAGGAAACAATGTTTTCAATGCTGGAAAGGAAAGATGTCCTAGACGAAAATGCCACAACTGGATCTGTTTTATTCGGCTAGACACAACATCAGTACTGGCTGACTTAAAAGCTGCACCAGTCTGAGACTGGAACTGGTAGAGGCCCTCCACTTCACGCCCACTCCCAATCAGCTATCATGTCTTCAAGTCCTGAAAGACACAATGAGAAGGAAAAAAGGTTATAGAACACTTTAACGATTTCGTAAGACTGCTGACTGAAAGTAAGTTTATGGACAATTTTAAAACATGAAGGGCTGAGGACAAAACAAGGTGATTACCCAGAGGAATGTTCCCTTTCCCTGCAATGGTGGCCAGGGTATTGTTTGCGCGAAGGTTTTTCCAACCCCTGGCGTCGGGACCTGACCTAGACATATCTCTTCCTCCCTATGTCGGATTATTCGGAAATCCATTTTTTTATTTATCTAGAGGATTATAGGTTAGTTTTATATTTTTTTATCGGATTATGAGAACTTGGGATTAGCCCTCAGGGAATCCGGAACTTCGAATCAGGCGAAGATTCGAGTATATGACCTCTCTCCACTGACCTCGGTCAGTGTTAATTACGCTGAGCAACTGCTCGGCAACCCTTGATTAACCGTCCGTATGATGCCCTTAATCATGCAAAACTACTACTACAGGCAGCGCATGCATATGGATATGAAGGCATATTTTAGGTTGAACCCTTAGCCTCACCCCTAATTTGAGGACAATTTTTTATATGGTTTAGGATTGGTTCCTGATTATTTAGGATTGATTCCAAATTAGGTGGATTAATTCCAAGTTATGTGGACTGATTCCCAATTTTTAATCCCACAGGGGTTTTTCTGCAATTATCCACTCTCAGGGGTTTTTATGTAATTATGGGGGTTTTATGGAAATATAGTGGCTTGTAAACATATAGAAGTGAATTTTAGAGGTTTTCAAGCCTTATAGGAGTTAAGGAATTGATTTTCAAACATATGGGGGTTTTTTAGTAATTTTACCTTAGAACCGGCTTTTTAAGTCTTATGGTTCGTATTTAATGATATCAGACTATATGAGCAGAAATTCTGCTTATAATATGAATTTTAATGCTTTCGGGGTTGTATATGTAAATATTATGCACGAGGGTATTTTCGTAATTTTACATTAGGTTTTTAGATATATGGTTAATGATTTAACATTCTTTCAGATTTCTGATTTTCTGATTTTTTTGTTAATTTTATTAATTTTATCCATTTTTTTATGATTTTAATTTAATTAACTGATTAATTAACTAAATATATACGGGTATTTGAATTTATTATGATTTTTGTATCATATTTCAGGTTTTTTTGTTTTTGCAGATTTCTTACAGATTTTTACTGGTTTTTCCTGATTTTTAATTAATTTCGTGAATTTTCACTAATTAATTAATTAATTAATTATGAATTATAAATTACCTTTAAGGCTTGATTATGATTTTATGCAGATTTCTGAATTTGGTTTATTCATGGGGTGAGGTTAGGGTTAGGTTATGGATGTACACAATTTCATTTACTTTTTTTAGGAAAATATATACATATATTATTGTTATTTTGATTTTTTTAAAAAATATGATAATTATAAAATTTAAATGACACACATAAGCACAAAAATTCTGATTTTATTTCGGCAGCATTTCGCCTTATAACAGGGTGTTTTCTACAAAAAAATCCGGCAGAGCCTCCCCTAGGATTGAATCTTAGGAGCGAGGACTCCCCGGAACGCAAGAAAGACCTCCGAAATCGCAGCAAACCCGGGTTTAAAAATCCGAATTTGGTCTTCAACCGGACAGAACTCTCCCTCACAATTTCACACTTGTATATGGTAGTGTGTATAGGCTTGTATATGTGGCCTTGTATATCTTCAATTGGGGAGCCTTGGGGTCCTATTTATAGGCCCAATTTTAGGCCCGGTGGGGGGAGCCACCGGATGGAGCAAGGTGGGGGGAGCCACCGGTTGGAGCCTCTTTCCTCCCCCATTTTATTTTATTTTTTTATTCCTCATTGGCCAATAGATGACAAGAGAGGGTGAGAGAGAGCAAACAAAGAGGGAGAGAGGGGGGGGAAAGGTGGGCACCCCCACCAGTTCCAGCCGGTGGGGGGAATGGCCACCGGCCATGGACCCCCCCCACCGGTTGGGAACCGGTGGGGGGATCTCCCCACCGGTTTCCCAAAACCGGTGGGGGGTGTTCCCCTCCCCCACTTCCTTCCTTTTTCTGCTTTTTTGGGGCCCATTAAATGGGAGATTCTTTTCAGATTTTGGGGGTTTGGGTTTAGGCCAATGTGAAAGGGGTTTAACCCCATTAACTTCAGGTTTGGGCTAGGTGTGAAAGGGGGTTTAAGATGGAGTTAAAGAGGGTTTCCACATGGGATTCTTAACCCATGTGAATGGGGTTAAGATCTCTCATTTAAACCTCCCATTAAACACACCCCCTCCCCCCCATTTTTTTGAATTTTTAAAGGAGAAAGAGAGGGAGGGAACCCCTCTTCCCCCCCCACCGGTTTCCCTCTTGGAACCGGTGGGGGGGTTCCCAACCGGTGGGGGGCTCCCCCCACCGGTTCCCCCTCTCTCTCCTCCCCCTTCTTGGCCTATTTAAATAAAGGGGATGGGAGAGAGGGGTCCACTTCCCCTTTAGGAAATATCCACTTGCCCCTTTCAGATTTTTTCTCCTTCTGGCCTGCAGATTTGGTCCCCCCTAAGGACTGATTTCTTGGCCCATTTGAGCTCCTTATTGGGCTTTTTATTGGGCCACCTATTGGGCCTCTTTCCCTTGCCATTGAGCCCTCATTTGGGACTATTTTAGGCAGGTTTGGAGGTCATTTCTGCCCCATTTCGGGACTGGTTTTGGCCTATCCCGGGACAGATTTAGGCCTGTTAGAGGTGCCTATTGGGCCTCGTTTTGAGCTCCCCCATTGGGCTGTTTATTGGGCTTATCTTTCCCGATATTGGGCCTCCGTTTCGGGGCTGATCTAGGTGAGTTCTCAAACTGTTTTCACCTTATTTCGGGGCAGATTTCAGTCCACCTTGGGACTGAACTTGGGCCCATTTTGGGGGCTTATTGGGCCTCATATTGACCCCACCCACAGGGCTACTTATTGGGCCTATCTCTCCCCTTATTGGGCCTCCATTTCGGGGCCATTTTTGGGGAGTTTTAGGACTGATTTTACTCCATTTCGGGACAGACTTTAGTCCACTTTGGGACTGATTTTGACCCTTGTTTTGCAGCGTTCGGGGTCTCATTTATCGCTGCATTTTGGGGTCTCCCATCGGGTCCCATTATCGAGCATCGCGGAGGCGGTTCGGGAGTTGATTTCGGGAGCCGAAGCAAGCATCTTGGGGCTGCCTTAGGCTCCTAAAAAAAATCTGATTAGGGCCTTCGTGGCCTAGGTATGTTTCCCACTCCGCTGTCCTCGTAATGTGAGCCAATGGTTTCTTATGGATTTCTAGTATTCGCCCATATCATAGGCATGCACTTTATTTTGCATGACATGGTCCTTCATGAACATGTTGTCATGCCTTTGTATGTGTATTCTCCCATGGGGAATTTCACATCGACGCGAGCATGCGTCATATATGCATACTCACACAATGCAAATCTGCATATAGGTATATGAGATTATTTTTGGGGTTCAACAAATGCCCCCCACGGGATGCTCGCCGGAGACGGAGTCAAAGGTGAGTGTCCCGTGCATCATTCCATATACATATCTATTCATGGACATGGGCATATATGAACATATATATGTATGTATATTTTTCCTTTTGTATATGCCCCGAGGGATTCTTTTCATGTTATGCTTTGACGATATCCTGCCAATCTCCCTATCTTGCTCAATATGGTTCGAGCGTATGCAGATTTTTAGGAGAGTAGCAATGTCGTCCCATATTCTTCGTGCAACCAATTGCATGATTTGCCATTTGTGGGTTCGGATACTCTATGTATTTTGGTACTCGAGTGGTCCAACGTTACCCCAGGAGCCTTGTCTTTATGACTTTGCAACCTTCTGAGGACGTTCGGAACTATGAAATTTTCTTTATATTCGGATCCTCTTGGCCTTTGTGACTTGGAGGGTCCTCATAAGAGTGACATCATCGGATTGTTCGACACGTTGCTCGGTCCCGAATACCTCTTGGCCTTTGTGACTTGGAGATCGGTTGGGAACATGGAGCGGGTCACTCAATCCTGATAATGTCATTCCTATTTAAAGGATATAAGTACCTTATTTTGGCATTTTCGGGAGTCTTGTGCAAGACATTCCGGGTTGGCCAAGTATCCGCCATTGAGGCACACATATGAGGGCATGATATGGATGTCGTGCTAGTATTAGCACTTCGTCTTTCTTATAGTTTGGGCATTTCCAGGAGCTCTACACGAGACATCCGAATTAGCCGCATTTTTGCCATTTGTTGGCGATATATAAGCTTTGCTGCATTATCCTGACTTCCTGTCGGGATTTAGTTGTATCATCTGCTTTGTGCATTATTTTGATGTGTATGTGTGTGTCTTTGTCTTTTCGCAGGCTGCTGTTCCTGCCTCATTATTATGGCCGCACTTGGCGATTTCTCCCACGAGGGTCCTCAGGAGGAGGAGATTGCTTATTCAGATGCGGGGTTCCGCTGGGTGGCTCAGCCACATTTGCGGATCACTATTGAAGATGCTGTCCCCATTCGCCATGAAAGCATATATAGAGACGGGGAATTCTTCTATTTCTTGCGGGGCGAGACCGCCCGGCATCTTCCCTCAGATCTTTCCATCTACGAGCTGCTCCGATCATTTATTTATGTTGAAGATGGGGTCGAAAGACCGCTATCTCCTGTGGAGCGCCGCGACTTGGAGCGTGCCATTCTATTGGACCGAGACAATATGGAGGGGTTGCTCCCCTTTTCATACCCGGCCTTCCCTCTTGCTGTTGACCGATTGTGGGAGTTTCCTACTCCCGAACAAATGGGGCCCATCCGGGCTATTCTTCGGGTCCACGACATCAGCCGGACCTACTCACCAGCTATGTGGACGAGAGCAGGAAGTCGTCCTCTTGAGGCCGCCCGACACCCTCAGGGGGTGTTTCTGACCGAGGCGGAGGAAGGTTCCATACATGACTCGTCCGATTTCAGCATACTATTATCGGACATATGTCGGGGCGTTCGCCTCGCATGGGACGCCCGTCTCCAGATCAGGAGTTCCCACGTCTTCCGCCTGGGGGCTACAGAGTGGCTTTTGCACATATTGAAGCATCACCGGCCAATCCTTGACAGAGCCGGTATATATGAGGCTGTTTCAGCGGCTCAGTATGATTATCCCTGCCATCATGGCTTTATTCAGGCGATCGCCGAGCGGTATATTCGTGATACTAATACTATCGCGACTGTTGAAGGCGAGACCGCCATCGACCTTTGGGCCTTACATCGGATTTCAGCTTTGCCGATTGTGGGGGAGCCCTATGAAGAAGGAGTGTTGGATGAATTTCATCGCAGCACCACCGACGGCGCAGGGAACTATACCACCCCCTATTGTTATAGATATTTGCTGAAGGTGTGGCGGGACTTGTCCAAAGCCAAGCGCGCCGCATCGTCCTCCATTGGGGGGAGTTCTTTTGGCCCGGGAAAGGTATCACCAGCTGCCTGGGTCAGATTCTTCTTTGGAGGGCCATTCCGCTATCACCGAGGCTTCGCCAGCATTTTCGATGAACGGGTCCCTTCCATTTTGTCATATAGGGACATATCTCGGAGAGGCATTATCATTGCGCCGGAGCATGAATCCGAGAACCCATGGGGCCTGGATGATATCACTTATGTGGCGGCTTATCTAGCATATTAGCTAGTTACTTTTGCTGTCCCGTACGGGGACGAGGGGGCTTTGCGGCCCGAGGTTTTACTAGCGGCTTCCCGACTTGCAGCGGGGACCCGCCTCGCTATTGCGCCGGCGGCACTTGCTAGTGTATATCATTCTTTCGGGGCTCTTTGCAGCTCGGCTACCCCGAATTCATGTTCAGTGGTGATGGCCACTCACTATGTCAGCGCCTGGGCGGGACTCCTGCTTCCGGGTTATTCTCCCCTTGGCAGGGAGATGGACTCTTCACTGCCCACCGTGCTTCGACTAGCAAGCCAGCCCGCCAGCCAAGGGACGGGTCAGCTCTCTTATGCCCGTGCAGCTTTGAGTTTTATACCCTTCGGCTCTCCCCGGAAGCTGGATTTTGACCATTCCTCGCGGAACTTCCGGCCATATCTCGACAGAGGAGGAGCCGCCGACCGAGCTTGGTTTGACCCATGGACGGGCCGTATGGGCCATGATGGTGCTGCATTAGATGGGTGGACTCTGAGCACTCGCCCATCTCTGCTCATATTGAAGAAAGGGCGAGACGTCATTCTGGAGCCTTATTATCCGAACCGCTTTGCGCGGAATTTTGGCTATGATCAGATGATCCCCTCCAGTCTTGTCTTTGCCGAGCTGCCTCGGGTATATCAGAAGCGGAAGAGCCATCTTGTCGCCCGACTATGGTGGAATTACTTCCAGCATCAAAATTCGTTCGGCCCAGTGGCAGTACCTCCCCCCACTCATGAAGGGGGTATGACTGTTTCCTTTGCTGCTTGGTGGCACAAGAACTAAGGGGAGTTGCGGCTCAGACCCGATCCCGAGCAGACGAGGAGTTCTTCTCAGGCTAAGTCCACCAAAGGACTTGGCCGACATACATATAAGGGCCGAGCTGGCCCATCGGCGCCGAAGACGAAGAAGAAGAAGAAGGGCGGCGAGGATGATGGCTTCTATGAGCTCGCCGCTCCAGGGTATATATGGACTCATCAGTTCCTGGCGGACTGCAAAATCCCCAGAAGATTTGAGCACAGTACCCGGCTGCCCGTAGGCAGTTTCAATGGAGATCCTGCCAGAGATTGGCTATGTTATCTCAGCCACATGCTTGCTTGCTTTGGCCCTCGCCGCGAGGCTTTCCTGATATTGCGGGCCGAGACCGTCGGCGATGTTTGGCGGGTAATGGGGCAAGCGGCGACCCAGTTAGGGATGCCTTTTGATTCCCTCATACCCGAACCGCCGAGGTCTTTTGCCGCAGCAGGTATTCCATTTCTATATTCTTTCATTGTTTCTCTTTATTGTGGATATGCATCGCATTTACCTTACTCTCCTTGTTTTATAGGAGATGTTGTCTCTCCTTTGCCCGCGGCTCCTGGAGGATCTCCCGCGCATCAGGCGCCTGAGGGAGGGCCTCAAATCCCTGCTGAGGAGGTGGCTGCACCGTCTGCCAGCATCGGCCCCACATCGGAGATGCAACTCCTAGTGGCCGCTGCGAAACAGGCAGCTCGGAGGAAGCGAGCGGCCGAAGGTGAGACGGAGGGTCGATTGGTTCGGCCCCGACTGTCTCCTACCCCTCCGTCGGCTCCGGTACCTATCGAGAGGCCACCTTCGCCTATCGGTAAGAAACTTGCTGGCTTCTTTCGTTTTGAGGATTAATTCCCCTTTTGAATATGGCTTCTTATGTTGTACATATTTTCTCCTTCCCATCAGAGGAAGGTGAATTTATTGGTGAGAACGAGTCTCAGGTGGCTATGGAGCCTGCTGTCGGCGAAGTCCCGCTTACAACAGGTGAGGCTGACCGGCCGCTTTATTTTTTGTATGTTTGTATTTCCCTTCTTGCCACATTTAGAAGGTTCTTACCTTCCATTATTTCTATTTTTTTCAGGGGCCTATGTTCCCGAGCCTCCCGCTCAAGACTCTGTTCGGATAGCTTCGCCGGCCATTGCGGAGGTGTGCGGACATATGCATATATATTTTTGGCAAGTCGGTATTCACCCCTTGCTGGGGGTGACTGCGGTTCTAATCATTCTCCCTTTTTGCTTTCTGCAGGAGAACGTGACTATAGCTGCAAATGTCGCTTTGGGCAACGATGAGGAGCTGGGGGACCTCAATTGGGCCGACTACGAGCCCTATAGGTTGGATGTCCCTCTGGTCGACCAGCTCTACCATGAACTCTTGGATGACCAGGGCCGTTTCGGTAATATACAGCTTTTTGCCGACATATCGCAGCCCCTATGGCTTTTTGCCTTGCACCGGGTCTGGTTTTTTTTTGATCTTTTCTCTATGCAAATTTTACTTTTGAGGAGCTGATGCGTTCAGCCTCCAACCATTCAGGCTCCTCATTCATGAAGGGCCTGGTAAGGGACTCGACCGCTCCCCCTGCAGTGGATAGTCCTCTCGAGGGTAAGTTATATTTGCTTTGATCTTCATGGCATTCTTATCCACCTTGTTTTCTTCTGGTAACCAATATCAAATTTTTGTGTTACAGAAGTTGTTGGAATGACGCCAACTGCGGCTGCCTCTCCTTCCGTCGCTCCTCTTTTGGAGGACGACCCGGCTGCCCCTCTTGCGATTTCCTCGGCAGAGGGGGAGCCTGCAGAGACTGAGGCTGCTCAAGAAGAGCCCGCGGCTTCACCACCAGGTGGATCTATTCTCTTTGTCCCGTGCTTAAGACTGCACAAATTATGTCTTTATTTTCTTTTTTGACTATATCTCTTTTGCCTGTCTTTATCTCTTGGCACAGATGCCCTCCCTGTGCTCACCCAAAGGTTGGAACGCCGGGACGGGGTCAGATCAGCCCCTGAGTTTCTTTCAGGAGGCATTGAGGGACTAGCAGCATCAGCGGCACGTGCCAGAGCTAGGTCCCTCCCAATTTGCTTCAGCCATGTCCCAGCCGTCGAGGACATTGCCACCTTAGCAGGTATGAAGCTTCTTATCCCTTATTGTTTCTTCATCAAATTTTATCGGGTATTGACCCTACTTCTATTATGCAGCTTGGAGGGCTTCACTGCCTGATTCTCCGGCTCGTTCAGGGGACACCGTCCCCCTTTCTTGCTCGGGGGGAACTCCTTGGACTCCTCGGGTTGAGGAACCGGCGTATACTTCGACCGAGCTGCTCGATTACTCCGGAGACGAGGGGGAGCCCGAAATCACCTACCCATTTGCCTTTGACCGGAGGGTGGATTCGCCGACGTGGAGCGGCTCCACCGCCAAATTGTCGCCTTCGTGTCACTCGGGGGACACCGAATCCCTTTTTGCCTCTCCCGATAAGGATGGAAAAGTGGGTCCTCCCCACCCCGAGGAGACAGCGGAGTCAAGTAACATTCCTTTTTTTTTCTTTCGTTTCATTGCCGGCATTATTCGCTGACACTATCATTTCAACTCTGGTTTCATGATATTCTCTTTCTCTTTTCTTTTATCAGGTGGGGAAGGCCAGGATGATTCTACCGTACCTGCTGCCCAACAAGCTCAACTGCAGGCTGAGCTGGAGTCCGCTCTCGAGGATGTGGCCGCTCGAACTGTAGAAGTTTCCGAACTCCGAGCCGATAGAGACATTGGACTCCAGCATTGCTGAAGCGAGGTCCCAAGTCTCCGCTCTCCGTCTTCAGCTAGAAGAATTGGAGAGGAGCTTGGAAGAGGGCGTCGAGCAAGTGGCGACCCTCGACCGCCGTCTGGACGAACTCACTCGAGAGCGAGACACGTCGGTGGACAGGGTTGAGGCTCTCCGTCTTTTATTAGACGCCTCGCAGGCTTTGGTGGTGCGGGAGCCGACTCCGACTCTGGACTAGCTGTTGGGACTCCCTCCCCCTCTATTTGACCTTGGCGTTGTTTCATTTTGAACCGCATATTTGAGTTACCCCGAGGGCTTGTCTCGGGCTTCCATCTCGCGGTCATTTATATGAAGAGTTTTTTTTTTTTATTAGAAATGATATTCGTCTTCTTCTTCTTCTTCTTTTTCTTTTTTTTTTTTCTTTTTTTTTTTTTTTCAAACCAATGCCAGTGTCCTTTCGGGTTTTCACCGACACTGGCCCCCTCTGATTTTTGCCTGCACGCCCTTGCGTGTTTTCATGCAGCGGGGTTACCCGATTTTGCCTAAGGCGCCCTTCCGGGTTTTCACCTTAGCTGGGTATATAAGACCTTTTTACCCTTAGCCGATCCCGATATGGATGAGATCGGTTAAGTCCGTCGGGGCACCTCGCTTTTTAAGCCCCCCCCCCCTTTTTTTTTTTTTTTTTTTTTTTTTTTTTTTTTTTTTTTGCACGTTCTAACTACTATTAAATAAAGAACTATTATTAAATATAAATATAAACATATGACATAACTGAACCAACAGTTATTGGGGGAGTATACAATATGAGAACTTGATACAATATGGGTATGTGAATAGGGTTATATATGGTTTAACGCTCCTCGTGAGTGAAACATGAATTTCAGGATTTAAGGCCTCCCGCAGGCGAGTATGAATTTCGGGATATAAAACCTCCCGTAGGCAGATATGAAATATGAATTTCCAGGATATAAAGCCTCCCGTAGGCGGATATGAAATATGAATTTCCAGGATATAAAGCCTCCCGTAGGCGAATATGAAATATGAATTTTCAGGACATAAAGCCTCCTGTAGACGAATATGAATTTCCAGGATATAAAGCCTCCTATAGGCGAATATGAATTATGAATTTCCAGGATATAAAGCCTCATGTAGGCGAATATGAAATATGAATTTCCAGGATATAAAGCCTCCTGTAGGCGAATATGAATTTCCAGGATATAAAGCCTCCCGTGGGCGGATATGAAATATGAATTTTCAGGATATAAAGCCTCCTGTAGGCGAATATGAATTTCCAGGATATAAAGCCTCCTGTAGGCGAATATGAATTTCCAGGATGTAAAGCCTCCCGTAGGCGAATATGAATTATGAATTTCCAGGATACAAAGCCTCCTGTAGGCGAATATGAAATATGAATTTTCAGGATATAAAGCCTCCTGTAGGCGAATATGAATTTCCAGGATATAAAGCCTCCTGTAGGCGAATATGAATTTCCAGGATATAAAGCCTCCCGTAGGCGAATATGAATTTCCAGGATATAAAGCCTCCTGTAGGCGAATATGAAATATGGATTTCCAGGATATAAAGCCTCCTGTAGGCGAATATGAATTTCCAGGATATAAAGCCTCCTGTGGGCGGATATGAAATATGAATTTCCGGGCCATTGAGGCACACCGGTGGGACTGGCGTGTATCAAGGTCAATTTCAGGGTATAGCGTCCCTTTGGGGTGAATTCGAACGCCTACGGCACGCCGATGAGACTATAGCATATGGGACTATATGGTTATGCCGATGGAATTATAACTTACGGGGGGGAATTTTAGGGTATAACATTCCCAGGGACGCGAATGATATTTTCGTATTGCTCCTCAAGGGCGAATGAGAAAATCCTTATCCTTCGTGACATGCCGGTGGGACTAGAGTATGTGAAGGGGAAATTCAGGATATATTACCTCCTTGGGGCAGTAGGGAAATTCTCGACCCTTTTATGGTATGCCAGTGGGACTGGCGTATGTCCAGGGAGGACTTGGCGCATAATGCCTCCTCGAGGCATGATCCTAGGGTTTAATGCCTTTTGTAGGCGAATGTCGAAATTTAACGCCTTCCATGGGCAAAAAATGAATTTCCGGGATTTAATGCCTTTTGTGGGCAAAAAATGAATTTCCGGGATTTAATGCCTCCCGCGGGCAAAAAATGAATTTCCGGGATTTAATGCCTCCCGCGGGCAAATTCCGGGGTTTAACGCCTTCCGTGGGCGAAATATGGAAATTTTCATCGTATGATATTCCTGACAGGAAAATATTTTCTTATAAAGTGAATTGCTCATGATGATATGACGTCTTTCGGGTATATGCCCGTGTATTACATCGCGTATAACAGGGACGGGGATTGTTCCCTCAGACTACATCGAGCAGAAGAGCAAGTTTTCCACTTCCTTATCAAGTCGGGAGGTCATCGTCATCATCGCCTCGGTCGTAGCCCTTGATGGGACATTATCGTACCACTAGTGTGGTACCAAGGGTTTATTCGTCATTGGCGACTCTGATATCCTCCCTGGGTAAGGATGTGGGAAAACTCAATCTCTGCCCTTAGCAGGCCAAGAGAGTTCTCCCCCCGCCGGGGAACAAGTATGCGGCTTTATGGGCCTATGTGCTCGCGCACGAGCATTATTGGCTTTCCTTGGCGCATATGGCTCTTGTGCGGTGTTCCCCGACGAGTTGCCGGATTATTTTGTCTTTCAAGACATATATTGGGCTTCACGGCACCGGTTTATGTTGTTGCTGCTGCTCAAGTTGATCATGTACCGGAGCGTAGTACAACTTCATATGTCGGCCGTTCAATGGTGGGAAGGTCAGATTCCCTTTTTCATCCACCAGCCTATAAGCACCGCCTTCGTAGACTTTGCTCACTATGAAGGGTCCGACCCAGTTTGGTTTGAACTTATTTTTGGGCCGAGAGGCCATAACATCTTTATGCTTGACCATTACAAGGTCCCCCTTTTTGAAGGTCCTTTCTTTCACCAATTTATCGAACGCGCGAGACACTCGGGCCTGATATATTTGCAGGCGCTGATATGCTTGCAGTCTTTTGCCTTCGAGGTCCGATAGTTCCTCATAGCGTCTTTGAGTTTCGCTTATGTCGTCTTCCTGCACTCCATAATGCAGGGCGACCCTATAAGATGCGAGCTCTATCTCTATCGGGATTATGGCTTCTGCTCCATAGACTAAAGAGTATGGGGAGCATCCCGTTGGGGTTTTGTAGACAGTGCGGTAGGCCCATAATGCTTCATGCATTTTCTCGTCTCAATCCCGCTTTCGTCCCCCACTGATCTTCACCAGAAGTTTGCAGAGGGTTTTATTGAAGGCTTCTGCCATCCCATTGGCTTGGGGATAGTATACTGAAGACGCATTCCAGTCTATATGAAATTTGGTTGCCATCTTATATATTGTTTGATTTTTGAATGGCGTGCCATTATCTGATGTGATCTGGCTAGGAGTTCCGAATCGGTATATGATATTATGTCTGACGAAGCGTGATACCGTTTCGCCGGTCACTTCCTTCAAAGGAATGGCTTCTGCCCAGCGAGTAAAGTACTCTGTTGCGGCGAGAATATATTTACACCCTCGGGATGATGGTGTCAACGGACCCACGACATCCATTCCCCAATGGGCGAAAGGCCATGTCGGGGTTGTTGGGTGCAAGTAATTGGGGGGTCGCCTAGGAATAGGTCCATAGGCTTGACATTGGGGGCAGCTTCTCGCCACTTTCTCGCAATTTGCGAACATAGTTGGCCAATAGAAGCCTTTATTTTTTATGTTGATCTTCATTTTTGCGTCTGACTGATGAGCTCCGCACATCCGGGCGTAAACTTCCTTCATTATTTTGCGTGACTCCCTTGGGGAAAGGCACCGGAGTAGAACCGCATTTTTGTCCTGAGGGACGAGGCGATATAGCACGCCATTTATCAGCTGATATGAAGTTGCTCTTCGAAGCAGTTGGATTCTTTCGGCTTTGCTATCAGGGAGCCAGCCATTCTTTATTTTGATGATAGGAACACGCCAATCATCTTCCTCTTGGATATTATGGTCTTCTAGTGTATTGATCTCAAATATTGTCAGACCATCTCTTTCATTTAATGAGGTGGGGAAGAGTCTCCTATCCCTCACAACTATTTCAGCTTCACCTTCGGGAGGCAATTTTAGCGATGCCGCTAATTTAGCTAATGCATCGGCCTGGGCATTCTGGCCTCTTCTGATATGTTCTATGGAGAAGGTATAGAATTTTTCGCTTAGTCGGACAGCCGCCGCATGATAAGCTATTAATTCGGTCTTCCTGACCTCGAATATGCCGAGAATTTGTCGGATGACCAACAGGGAGTCCCTGTATACTTGGATACATCTGACGCCTATTTCTAAGGCAATTTCTAGCCCTACAATTAGAGCTTCATATTCTGCCTCATTATTGGTCAGGGATTCCATTAAGGCACATGAGTGATGCAATATCCCACCTTCCGGGGTGACTAGAACCAAGCCAGCTCCCGCCTTTGTGGTTGATGTGCCATCCGGCTTTATGATGGTTCTCGAGGCCCCATCGAAGTATAGCTGCCATGTTTTTACTTCTGCTTGCTGCACGTCCAGTATTTTCTGTGCAGGCAAGACTTCTTCATCGGGCAATGCATTATTCAGAGGGGAGGTTTCAGGAATTGGGTGTGCCGCCAAGAATTCAGCCATACCCTGTCCTTTTATCGCCCTCTGGGGGACAAAGGTAATATCAAACTCCATGAGGAGTAAGGCCCATTTCCCTAACCTCCCAGACAACACAGGCTGGCGAAGCAGGAATTTTAGCGGATCAAACCGCGATATGAGTTTGACCTCATGTGCCAACAAATAATGCCTTAGCTTCTTTGTGGCGAAAATAAGTGCCAGGCACATCTTTTCTGTTGGAGTATATCGGTGTTCAGGACCCACCAACATCCTGCTGAGGTAATAGAGCGGTTGCTCTTTCCCATCCTCATTTTCTTGCGCCAATAAAGCTCCCAAGGAAGCATCCAAGGCTGCAATATAGAGTATGAGTGGTTTACCCTTTATGGGTGCCCCCAGCACTGGCGGCTTGAGGAGATATTCCTTTATATCATCAAGTGCTTTCTGGCATTCTTTGTCCCAAATAAATGGGGCTCCTTTCTTCGTCAATCTTGAGAAGGGCCTGCACCTTCCGGATAGATTGGAGATAAATCTCCTGATATAGGCCAACCTGCCTTGCAAGGATCTAAGCTCGGTTAGAGTCCTGGGAGGGGGCAGTTCCCTGATTGCCTTGATTTTATCGGGGTCGATCTCGATTCCCCTATATCGGACTATGAAGCCCAAAAACTTCCCGCTAGAGACACCAAAGGCGCACTTCATGGGATTCATTTTAAGTTGATATTGGCGAAGCCTTTCGAAGACTTTCCGTAAGTCCCCAAGGTGGTCGTCTTTCTTTGCAGATTTCACGACGAGGTCATCAACATAGCATTCGACCAAATTATGCAACATTTCATCAAATATTTTGGTCATGGCCCTTTGGTATGTAGCACCGGCATTCTTCAGACCGAAGGGCATCCTTTTGTAATTGAATATTCCTTTCGGGGTACGAAAGGCTGTATGATTTTTATCCTTGAGGGCCATTCTAATCTGATTGTAGCCCGATGACCCGTCCATAAAAGACAAGGCTTCATATCCCGTGGTGACATCCACCATGGTTTCGGTTATTGGCAATGGGAAGTCGTCCTTCGGACATGCCTTATTTAAGTCACGAAAGTCAATGCAGACTCGGACTTGGCCATTCTTTTTCTTCACCGGCACAATATTTGCCAGCCATATTGGGTATATGCATTCTTCGATGAAGTCGACTTCTCGCATCTTGTCAACTTCGGCATTCACCATAATTTCTAATTCAGGGCGCATTCGCCTCTGGGCTTGCTTTATTGGCTTGACTTCAGGGAGAATTGATAATTCATGCTCCGCCACTGAAGGGTCCAGACCAGGCATTTCTTTATAATTCCAGGCGAAACAATCCCTGAATTCTATCAAGAGTTCAGTGTACAACTGTCTTTCTTTATCACTCAGGAGGGCGCTGAGGAAAACTGGCCGAGGGTCTTCTGGTTTGCCGAGGTTGATCTCTACCAGTTCGTCGACCGTGGCTTGTCCTCCATCTTCTATCTCTCAAGGGGCTGGCTGAAGATCGATGAAGTCCTCATCTTCATCTATATCGGCTGCATAGGCTTCCTGCCATTCGCCTGTATTTTTATGTGGGTCTTGGGAGATCGCATTAGCGGCTTCCGAAGATCCTTTTTGCCTTTCCGTATTGGTATCGTGGCCTTTATTTGTGTACTGGGAAGGCCCTGTCGGACATTGCCCCCGTTCACAAATGGCATTTATTCCAGTTGAGACCGTTTCGACAGATAGGGAGATTTCTTCATTTCCATCTCCCGAACTGTTAAGCCCAATATGGCCGGTCGGTTCCTCTACTCCCGATAGTAGGCTCACCATATGGATTGCATATGGGGTGGAAGACCCCTAGCGTCTCCAAGGCCTCTTCTATCTTGATTGGATGACTGCCCCTTGACTTGTGCAGGGTGCCATAATTCTCGAAAGAATTTATTCCTGGCTGCACTTTGTCTTTCTGGGATGCTTTGGCGTTTGCACATTTGTCTTATATATTGGGGCATATCATCCATTTCTTGGACCACTTCTTCGACTTCCGGCCGGACATTTTCATGTCCAAAACCGTCTTCGGGAGGGCTCTCTGGCACGAGATCCCCCTTATAGAATATGATACGCCGCCCGTCTTTGTGACGGACTGCGAAGGTTTTCAACTCTTCCACAGTGTAGACTTCCCTGGGGAATATGGGCTTTGTGAGGCCGGAAGGTATGCATATGCTGGCCTCTATTTCTTTGCTAATGGCATTAGTTTCCAGATTGATGGTCGACCTGCCAAATTTAGCCAACTTTCGATGAGACTTGCTGGGCTTCATTCCTTGCCGGAATCTAGCAGCTTTGTCTTCGTTGATTGTAATTCCGCATTCCTCATCGGAAGACTTATCGGCTATCTTCTTCCCCTTACGACGGCTTTCGCCGGTCGTCGGGTCCGAGGCCTTATCAAAGTATAGTTGTGCATCCGCCAGATGGCAGTCATAAGCCTTGAACGGCTCCAAATCGGCAAATATCCGGTGTTGCTCACCGTCCTTTGTATATTTGAGGCATTGGTGGAGAGTTGAAGGCACCACCCAATTCCTATGTAACCAAGGCCTACCAAGTAGTGCCTTGAAGGAAGTATTGGAGTCGACTATGAGGAAGGACACTTGGGTCACCCAGTCGTCCAAACACAACTCCACATCAACTCGACCGAGGGCCTCTTCCGCCTCTTGGTTGAATCCCGATATCGTTATGCCCTGCACCTTTCTCATGTATGGGGTGAGGTATAACGCTTGAAATGTTTTAAGGGGCAGTATATTTACGGCAGAGCCTGAGTCTACCAATAGTCTATCGACCTCCCGGCCATTGATTTTACCCCGCATGTATAGCGGTCTATTGTGGCATGGTGATGATAACAGCATATCATCATCGGTAAAAGCTACCGTAGCCTCATATGTTTCATATGCTTGAGCCCTTATTTCGGCCATATGGACCTCATATGTTTCAGGATTTTGCAGGGCAGTAATCAACGCCTCTCTTAACTCCTTGCTCAAGGCTATTGCTTCCCATATACTGAGGGATGCTGACATTCTTTTCATATTTTACAGCACCTTTCGATCCGCCCTGGCTCGGGCTTGTTCGATGGGAGGCATTATTTCTGCCATACTGTGAAGGGTCTCCTTCAAGACCTTTGACTGCTCCCCGGAAGTCGGGGATTCCTCTGTCTGTACCTCCCCTTTTGTAGGATCAATTTGTGTTTCTTCGGCGAATAATTCCGCCAAGGTCTCGACTCCCTCTGCGGGATTTGGCTGGACCGAGGGGTTTATCTCTCCTGGTTCCTTGATGGATTGAGCATTTTCTGCTTGCGGAGAACATTCTTCTTCATCAGAAGAAGGGCAGAAGCGGATATTACCCCGAATTTCAGGCCTTGGAATTGGCCCTGGGGTTTCTCCCCTGAAGTAGATGATTTTATCTGGATCAGGTTGGCTTTTATCCAGACCAGTATTGCGGTCTCGACCTCGACCTCGGCCTCGGCCTTTATTCTTATTTCTCCGGCTCCCCTTCCTTTGATAGGTAGCCAAAGGGGTTCCGGTTTCTGGTGGAGCGTAGCTCGCTTCGCCGCTGGGAATATCTTGCAGTCGAGCCGACACCACAGGACAGGCTCGATATTGTTGCTCTATCTTTTCTATGGTCAGCCCGTCATCCCAGAATAAGCTAACATCGTCCGGAATGGAGAGTTCGTCCTCACTAGCCTTTCGCATGCGGCCCTGGAGGTCCAACAGCCACGCTCTGAGGCGAGCTCGTCGGTCGAACTCTTCCCATGGAATATATTGATTCAGAGGGACATCCTCTGTGGGCCGACTTGGTTGATATTCTTCCAATTCGTCGATGATTTACTGCAACCTTCGAAGTGGAGAGTTTTTGTCCTCAGACGTATTTATGGCATTAGCAAGCATTTCTTGCTTCTTCAGCCTTCTCTTATCACTTCTTTTTCTATTCTTTTCTTGTTTCTTTTTCCTTGCAGCTTCCTGAATGAAGCTGGGTTGGACCGGCATTTCTGGAAGTGGGTCGAAATGAACCGCAACTTTCCCTTTTGGCGCACACGTTTGCAAGGATTTAGCCATTTTAGGCTTCTTTTTCTTCTTTGCCTTAGTCCACGGACTTCCTGGCTGATCGTGGTCAAGAGTAACTTTGACAGCTTGCTCGACCATCAAATCTGGCAACATTTGATATTCGCCAAATATTTCCTTTATGGACTTTTTGGAGGGACCCACCTCCAAATTTTCTTGTTGGCATTTCATATCCAACATTCGTATTCTCGTGGCTACGGCTGCCACGGTATCAATGGCGTGACAGGTGGACGGCTTATCAAGTGCCATTCCCTCATATGTATTATCTGTGACGTCCTTCATATTGGAGGAGAACTTATGGACCATATTCACAGAATAATTAGTCACATGAGGTTGTGGGGGATCAACCAGATACTTCCCCATATTTATTTGTCCTTCTTGGATTAATTTTTCTATCTCATCCTTGAGGACGAAGCAATGCTCCGTTCGGTGCCCGAGGGCACGATGGTATTGACAGAAGTTAGGATCATCTGTCATATGCATCTCTTCCTCCCTTCTTAGCTTTGGAAGAACGACGACTTTCTTTTTCATACAAAGTCGGAAGAGTTCCCGAACTTTGTCTTTGGGGAATGAGTAGGGCTTTGCGCGCCTTTCCCTCAGAGTCATGGAGTTTCTGAAGCGTATTCCAGCCTCCTTATCGACCATTCGTCGGACTTGACGCCCTCTTTCGGCTATTCTTACGCTTTCATGGCTCCTTCTATAAGAAGTGGTTTCTTCTTGGCGGTATATTTCCGAGTCCTCTCTAGGAAACATGGCATGTTTGCCTCTTTTCCTTGAAGGACGATCGGGATCCGATTCCATCCCCTCAGAAGAGAAGAATCTGTCAACCTTGTTGAATGACAGAGTTTCTGAAAATTGCCTGGAGAGCCCCTCCATCATCTGGGTAAGCTCTTCTTGTTGACATGAGAGTCGTGTCAGGCTGGTCTGGATTCCTTCCAATGCCATCATGACCGATTCCCCAGAGGGAGGAGTTGCTGGGGTATATATTGGGGTTGCCTCGCGCTCCGGCGAAGGCCTCACCGCTTCTTCTTCGGGATGATACCCGGATGAGCTCTCGCTCATATAGATGACATTGACGGCAAATGCCTGCTTGTTTCTTTGGTGAGGCTGGGGAGGGCTTACCAGATGTTTGCCCATCTCCACTGCGCCTTCACGGATGAGTTTTTCTATTTCATCTTTACAGATATAGCAGTCTTCTATGACGTGCCCCAGCATGCGATGATATGGGCAATAATTTGGCTCATTAACCCTGCCTGCCTCAGCTGGCTTTTTGGGTTCAGGGAGCAACAGGAGTTTCGCCCGCATACATGTTTCAAACAATTTTCTTGTATGCTCGCGGGTGAAAGAGTATGGCTTTTTCATTCTTTCAGCAAGAGAAGAAACAGGTGCCTTCCCTTCCTCCTTTTTATTAGCCGCTGGGGCACTGGGACCTCCCCTAGCCTCGCTCCTTTCTGGAGCTGGGGAAAAATCGACTGTATTCACCTCTTTAGCCGGAGCACCCCGCTCCCTGGGCGCTTTCCCCTTATTTGGAAATATAGTGGGGTAATCGGCGAAGAACATCTCGATCTCCGTCACGATATTATTGAGTTGCTCGAAGTTTCTGACATTAGCTCCGATCAGCTTCTCATTTATCTCGGGCTTTAAGCCCCTTTTGCACAATCTTACCGCGTCTTCGTGGACGGGTGGATTGTCGCACCTCATGCTGAGGTTCCGCCATTTCTTGATATAATCCACGGCGGCTTCATTCTTCCCTTGTTTGAGTGTCACTAAGTCAGTAATAGTGACCTTCCGCTCCGATACTTAGCGATCAAGGAATTTTTTATGCATTTCTTCCCAGCTGCTTATAGAGTTGGGCTTCAGTTTGGCATACCACTGGAATGCCGTGCCGGTGAGAGAAGTCGAGAAGAACCTTAAAAGGTATGCCTCCTCAGTTACCAACTCTCCCAGATCACTCATATAGTGGGCTATATGTTCTTGAGCTGAGCCCTCCCCGTCATATCTTGTTACTTTGGGGCGTTTACTGTGATCTGCTGGAAGCTTTTTGAACATATGACGAACCGGGAACGGCACCTTATATAAGTCAAATGTACTTATTCCCTCGTCTTGTTCGGCCATCTTGGCCTCAACAATTTGCTCGATCAGGTGCTTTTGCGATGCTGTCGCATCTTCTGCTGATGCACGTGATTGATTAGCATTATAGTTGGGCTCTTCAGCCCTATCTTCCTGAATCTCCTCAGGACTGAAATTGACCTCGACAACCGGGGGTCCTGCTGGTGCAGGAATGGCCCTAGGCGGAGGCAGATTTATTGGAGGAGCGGGGGCAACCCTTTGTTGTTCCTCCATCTTCTGTATCAGGCCATATAGCAAGGCCTTTAATTGCTGATTTTCCTGCCTAATTTCCTCAAGAGTCTGAGGTTGAGGTTGTTCCTGCGGCAGTTGCGCGACTTCTGGCTCCTGGGCATTGGCCGCACCTTCATTGGCTTGGGACGGTTCTGCCCCCTGGCCTACTTGGCCCAGCAGGCGCATAGCTTGCTCCATTTGGCGGGTAACTGGCCCACCTCTTTGCATTATCCCAGCGGCATTACTCGGCTCTTCCGAGGGCTGCCGATTTACGTTGGAAGTATAACATGTATATATCCGGATGCCATCATCCGTCATGCGGGCGGTCCTCCTTTTCCTCTGTGCTGGGCGTACCAGCGCACCGAGTCTTTCGAAGACCGAAACCCGCTTTTGGGCAGGTTCTTGTTCCTCACGAACATCCTTCTTTCCTCGGCTTCGCTTATGATGAAGCTGAGTTGATGGATGATTCGCCTCCCTGATCGGCCCTGCAGGCCTGGGAGGTTGCTGCTCTGCTAGGGTAAACCTAGCCTCGCGGATTTCACGGGCTTCCTTTTTGGTCACCTATATCTTCTTTAGGGGGGGCGCATGACCCTCCTGACGTTTGCCCCCATTTTGGGGAATAATATCATCCTGCGCTCGGGGTATAGTATTGCCCCCTGTGCATCGGGATGTAACGTACGCAGGCCGATGAACCACGGCTTTTTGCGTTTTCTTTTTCCTTTTGAAGGTTGCCACCTCCTGGCAAACCTTCGGCAAAATCCCGAAACGGTTGTGAACTGGGACCGTCGGGACATGCCGAGTTTTTGGAACGATTGGTTCCCCGCCATCCAAACAAATGCGCAGGTCCCCAACCAATATTATTTTCCCGGTCCGGGAGGGACTCGGGGAAGCATTCTTTTTCTTCTGCCCCCTGCTGGACGAGGAAGCATGGAATGTAGTAATAGTATTGGCGGTGTAGACGATCTGCCGCTTCCCGCCTTTGTTGGCCTCCTTCGCGCGGGAGGCGCGCTTCTTTGCTTCTGCCGGAACCGACTCCGGCGCAGGGACTACCCCCAGGAAGTACGGAGATCCCACAACCGCGGGGAAGTTGCCGAAGCTGGTCGGCACAGTAAGGTACCCACTCTGGACGTGGGCTGCCACGGCAAGGGGGCCATAAGTGACCCTTGCTGCCATTATCGCTCTGACGGGCGGACGACTTAACCACCTGTATAAGACATGGCAAAGTTAGTAGCATAGTTATGGTGAGGGCATCACCGGACGGAGAGATGAAGGGAAATTGAGGTCCCACCGGGCGTGCCATCTCTGTTTGCGCGAAGGTTTTTCTAACCCCTGGCATCGGGACCTGACCTAGACATATCTCTTCCTCCCTATGTCGGATTATTCGGAAATCCATTTTTTTGTTTATCTAGAGGATTATAGGTCAGTTTTATATTTTTTTATCGGATTATGAGAGCTTGGGATTAGCCCTCAGGGAATCCGGAACTTCGAATCAGGCGAAGATTCGAGTATATGACCTCTCTCCACTGACCTCGGTCAGTGTTAATTACGCTGAGCAACTGCTCAGCAACCCTTGATTAACCGTCCGTATGATGCCCTTAATCATGCAAAACTACTACTACAGGCAGCGCATGCATATGGATATGAAGGCATATTTTAGGTTGAACCCTTAGCCTCACCCCTAATTTGGGGACAATTTTTTATATGGTTTAGGATTGGTTCCTGATTATTTAGGATTGATTCCAAGTTAGGTGGATTAATTCCAAGTTATGTGGACTGATTCCTAATTTTTAATCCCACAGGGGTTTTTCTGCAATTATCCACTCTCAGGGGTTTTTATGTAATTATGGAGGTTTTATGGAAATATAGTGGCTTGTAAACATATAGAAATGAATTTTAGAGGTTTTCAAGCCTTATAGGAGTTAAGAAATTGATTTTCAAACATATGGGGGTTTTTTAGTAATTTTACCTTAGAACCGGCTTTTTAAGTCTTATGGTTCGTATTTAATGATATCAGACTATATGAGCAGAAATTCTGCTTATAATATGAATTTTAATGCTTTCGGGGTTGTATATGTAAATATTATGCACGAGGGTATTTTCGTAATTTTACATTAGGTTTTTAGATATATGGTTAATGATTTAACATTCTTTCAGATTTCTGATTTTCTGATTTTTTTGTTAATTTTATTAATTTTATCCATTTTTTTATGATTTTATTTTAATTAACTGATTAATTAATTAAATATATACGGGTATTTGAATTTATTATGATTTTTGTATCATATTTCAGGTTTTTTTGTTTTTGCAGATTTCTTACAGATTTTTACTGGTTTTTCCTGATTTTTAATTAATTTCGTGAATTTTCACTAATTAATTAATTAATTAATTATGAATTATAAATTACCTTTAAGGCTTGATTATGATTTTATGCAGATTTCTGAATTTGGTTTATTCATGGGGTGAGGTTAGGGTTAGGTTATGGATGTACACAATTTCATTTACTTTTTTTAGGAAAATATATACATATATTATTGTTATTTTGATTTTTTTAAAAAATATGATAATTATAAAATTTAAATGACACACATAAGCACAGAAATTCTGATTTTATTTCGGCAGCATTTCGCCTTATAACAGGGTGTTTTCTACAAAAAAATCCGGCAGAGCCTCCCCTAGGATTGAACCTTAGGAGCGAGGACTCCCCGGGACGCAAGAAAGACCTCCGAAATCGCAGCAAACCCGGGTTTAAAAACCCGAATTTGGTCTTCAACCGGACAGAGCTCTCCCTCACAATTTCACACTTGTATATGGTAGTGTGTATAGGCTTGTATATGTGGCCTTGTATATCTTCAATTGGGGAGCCTTGGGGTCCTATTTATAGGCCCAATTTTAGGCCCGGTGGGGGGAGCCACCGGATGGAGCAAGGTGGGGGGAGCCACCGGTTGGAGCCTCTTTCCTCCCCCATTTTATTTTATTTTTTTATTCCTCATTGGCCAATAGATGGCAAGAGAGGGTGAGAGAGAGCAAACAAAGAGGGAGAGAGGGGGGGGAAAGGTGGGCACCCCCACCGGTTCCAGCCGGTGGGGGGTGTTCCCCTCCCCCACTTCCTTCCTTTTTCTGCTTTTTTGGGGCCCATTAAATGGGAGATTCTTTTCAAATTTTGGGGGTTTGGGTTTAGGCCAATGTGAAAGGGGTTTAACCCCATTAACTTCAGGTTTGGGCTAGGTGTGAAAGGGGGTTTAAGATGGAGTTAAAGAGGGTTTCCACATGGGATTCTTAACCCATGTGAATGGGGTTAAGATCCCTCATTTAAACCTCCCATTAAACACACCCCCTCCCCCCCATTTTTTTGAATTTTTAAAGGAGAAAGAGAGGGAGGGAACCCCTCTTCCCCCCCCACCGGTTTCCCTCTTGGAACCGGTGGGGGGGTTCCCAACCGGTGGGGGGCTCCCCCCACCGGTTCCCCCTCTCTCTCCTCCCCCTTCTTGGCCTATTTAAATAAAGGGGATGGGAGAGAGGGGTCCACTTCCCCTTTAGGAAATATCCACTTGCCCCTTTCAGATTTTTTCTCCTTCTGGCCTGCAGATTTGGTCCCCCCTAAGGACTGATTTCTTGGCCCATTTGAGCTCCTTATTGGGCTTTTTATTGGGCCACCTATTGGGCCTCTTTCCCTTGCCATTGAGCCCTCATTTGGGACTATTTTAGGCAGGTTTGGAGGTCATTTCTGCCCCATTTCGGGACTGGTTTTGGCCTATCCCGGGACAGATTTAGGCCTGTTGAGGTGCCTATTGGGCCTCTTTTTGAGCTCCCCCATTGGGCTGTTTATTGGGCTTATCTTTCCCGATATTGGGCCTCCGTTTCGGGGCTGATCTAGGTGAGTTCTCAAACTATTTTCACCTTATTTCGGGGCAGATTTCAGTCCACCTTGGGACTGAACTTGGGCCCATTTTGGGGGCTTATTGGGCCTCATATTGACCCCACCCACAGGGCTACTTATTGGGCCTATCTCTCCCCTTATTGGGCCTCCATTTCGGGGCCATTTTTGGGGAGTTTTAGGACTGATTTTACCCCATTTCGGGACAGACTTTAGTCCACTTTGGGACTGATTTTGACCCTTGTTTTGCAGCGTTCGGGGTCTTATTTATCGCTGCATTTTGAGGTCTCCCATCGGGTCCCATTATCGAGCATCGCGGAGGCGGTTCGGGAGTTGATTTCGGGAGCCGAAGCAAGCATCTTGGGGCTGCCTTAGGCTCCTAAAAAAAATCTGATTAGGGCCTTCGTGGCCTAGGTATGTTTCCCACTCCGCTGTCCTCGTAATGTGAGCCCATGGTTTCTTATGGATTTCTAGTATTCGCCCATATCATAGGCATGCACTTTATTTTGCATGACATGGTCCTTCATGAACATGTTGTCATGCCTTTGTATGTGTATTCTCCCATGGGGAATTTCACATCGACGCGAGCATGCGTCATATATGCATACTCACACAATGTAAATCTGCATATAGGTATATGAGATTATTTTTTGGGTTCAACAGGTACCATCTGCAATGGTCACCTTATCTCGTCCAGAACATAGAATGTATGAGGAGAAAAGGTTAGGAGTACCAGTCATATGATCAGTGGCCCTGCCCACTGAGATAAGAGGCAATACTAACGGTAGTTCCAATTGTACCTGATTGAGAGACAAAAGAAGATGGCTTAAGTTGTGAAAGGAATTGCTGCAAGTTTGCTATTTCAGAGCTGGAGAGGCCCACGAAACTTCCTTGCGAAGCTTGTTGTGCTGTAGTCTTGCCTTCGGGGGTTGACCCTTGTGTTTTTGTCACTGTTGCATTCCCTTTCATTTCTTGGTTTTTTTTTTTAATTTTGTTGGTTTTTTGTCTGGATGCAGCTCCCAACAAAACTCCACGAAGTGATTGATCCATCCATAATGAATACATTTCTTCCTCCCTTTATTTGCTTCTTTTTGTGTATTGATATTTGTGCTGGCCAAGGCTAAATGTTGTCCAATATTTGCCCCTCCTGAAGAGCCTATAGGGTCTACATGCATAGTCTTCCTCTCCTCAGTCACCACTTTTTGATAACATTGTTCAAGTGATGGGATTATTTCAAAATTGAGGATCTGAGATTTTAGTGCTTCATACTCTTGAGTGAATCTATGCAAAAATTTCAGCACCCTCTGATTTTGAACATGCTTGAGGTATCTCTTATGATCAGCAATTGTGTCCCAATCAGTGATGGCAAATGAATCTTGTTCTTCCTATAAGGCTCTCAAGGCCCGATAATACTCACTGATTGAGCTGGAGCCTTGTTTAATACCATGTATGGCAACCTCAAGGTCGTACAGGTTAACTGGATTGGCCCTCTCATAGTACATCTCTTCTAGAATTAACCACCTATCCCTTGTTGTTGGTTTCCTCGCAATGTATTTCAACTGAGCATCAGTCATCGAACTGAGTAGCCATGTCCTCACAATAATATCTTGGTGGTCCCAATCCTCATATTTTTCATCATCAACAGCTGGTCGTTTTATTCTCCAATTGATATACCCAGCCTTAGACCGGGCACTAATAAAAGTTCTGATGGCTGCAACCAGTGGCAGACGTAGCTCATTTCAGTGGGGTCCCAGGATCCTACTGAAATTTTAAAATTTTATTAGAAGAATCTTAATTTAATAAAATAAATTTCAAATTTAGGTATAAGGTGACCCCACTGAACTTTTTAGATGACCCATAGGACCCTAGTCTCACTCAGAGCTCAGTTCTACTAAATTTTTTTACATAATATTATGATTTATATCTATGATTTAATAAAAAATTCGTTGAGTATATTTAGAAGAAAAAATTCTTCGTAATGAAGTGTATCATTTTTATTGAAGTATACCATTTTTATAATGATTAAAATATATTTATTTTTATTTTTTATTTTAATATTTTTAATATAACAAAAATAAAATATTGATATATTTAATAATGATCCCAATGACCCCAGTGGACAAAGTTTCTGCGTCCGCCACTGGCTGCAACCCAATCTAAATAATTGGAGTCATTTAGTTTCACAGGAGGGAGTTGGAGTTGAATATTTTCCACTGCACTTTCCCCTTTGGAGGTGACTTTGGTGGATCCAATTGACGCATTGGTTGTAGCAGTTGACATCTCTGCTCACAGCCCACAAAACACCAACACACATAGCACCAATCACCAGCAGAAGTAAGAACAGGGACAAAAGAAGGCTTGTCCAGGTAGCAAAGCACCTAAAAGAATGCCAAAAAATAGAAGAGGTAGGGACCGAGCAACTCTGGTAACAGCCTTTCATCTTCCCTTCACAGAACTCCTTCGATTGGCAAGAACAGAGGACTAGATCCTCTAGAGGAGAAAGAAGAGGGCTTATGGCAAGATGTGGGTTTCAAGACTTGCCTTCACTAGAACACAGCCTGGTGAAGCTTCTCTCTGGGCAAGAAACAAAGATACCTCTGTCTTTCTCTATCTTCTATGCTTTGATACCATGAAGATAGAGAAATCAGAGATGGAAGAGGCACGAGAAGCAAGAAACAAGCTGAGGATGGCGCCGCTTTTACACACACAGCATTGGCCAGCTGCACACCCTCCCTCTTTTATATTATTAGGGCAAAACAATTACAAGTAATAAAGGACTCTTTTACCCTTGAGTTAATAACACACACAAGGGTATAGACTAAGACACATAAACATCAAGAAAAAGACTGAAATACCCTTACAAAGAGGATCTAACCACTACAAGATGGACTTTTTTAAGGATGATTCAAAGATTGTAGGGGTTTTTAAGGAAATATGAAGACTGCAGGGGCTTCTAAGGAATATTGGAAGATTAAAGGGACTGAAAATAAAAGTCATCTCAATGTTCGTGTATTTTTCTAAGATAAAATTTAGAGTTTATAAATCCTCAATAAGACTGGAAGTGTAAGGAAGGGAATCCTAAACATTACTCTTGCAAAAACTAAGAAAAAGGTTTAAGCTAAGATCAACTGAAGCTGCAAATGTTAAGAAAAAAAAGATCAACCAAAGCTATTCAAATAGAAAAGGTACTAAAAATGCCATTGAACATATAGTCGTAACGACCATCGTTACAATATGTCCAACTGTAAATGAAAAGAGTAACTTCAGAGAAAGTTAATCAATGTGATTTACTGATAAAGAAGAACAAGAAATAAAAAGGAAAACTTGGATGGTAACTATTACAGTTCACTTTTGTTGCCTACCAATGAGAAAAGAGCTTTATGGAGAATAAGAGAAATCATATATTGTTGAACCCTTTTTTTTTTTAAAGGTACAAAAGAAGGAAAAAAACGAGATGGAGGAGCAAGAAAAAAATCAACAAAGGCCCATTGATGGCCTTTAATGGAAGAATAAAGAAAGGAAGGAGGATGGAGGCCAGACACCCCCCCCCCCCGCCCCAACTGGTTCCACTGGAACCCCCACCGGTGGGGGTCTTGACCCCATTAAAAAAAAAAAAAAACCCACAATCGGTGGGGGGTCCTCATCTCATTTATGTAAAGCAAAGGAGGGGGGAGAAGAGAATTTAATGGCCTTTATTTAAGAGGGGTAATGCCCATTAGACTTTAATGGCCAATCATTGGCCTCCATTATTAATAAAATAAAGAGGAGGGGAATGGGGGGTGGCCACCAATTCCTCAAACCGGTGGCACCCCCCCACCGGTTCTTTAACCGGTGGGGGGGGAGGGTAAACCGGTGGCACCCCCCACTGGTTCAACCGGTGGGGGTGCCCACCGGGCCTCCCTCCTCCTCTCTATCCTCTCTCTAATCTCTCTCTCACTCTCTCTCCAAAAAAATCCTTCGGTGGCACCCCCACCTCAAAATCCAACAGTGGGTACCCCCACCGGTTAGGGCCCTCATGGCCTCTAAATAGCCCCTAAGAGGTAAGAAGAAAACATGCCTCCTTGGCCCAAAAATTCTTAGGGAAAATTCTGCCCTTTTGAAGACCGAGCTTGATGCCTTTTTGCACAAGTTTAACGCACGTGGAAGAGGCTTCATTTCTGGATTTTTCTTAAGATTTTCCTAGGGGAAACTTTGCCAAATTTATGCTGTAAATCGTCGTTCTATAAGGCGGGATTATGCCGAAATGGTGAATGAAATACTAATATTTTTCTTTGAGCACATGTGTGTGCATGTGTGTTCATGAACCTAGTACTTAAGTAACATTATGTTAGTATATTTTCACATACATAATTAATTTATTAATTAGTTTAATAACTAATTAAAATGCATAAGTACATACTTAAATACTCTAAAATACTCTTGGCCTCACCCCACACATAACTAAACCTAGACTCATAATCAAAACTCAATAATGAAACATTGATACATAAAATAATATACTTAAGTTAAAAATGACTTAAATACCCCTTATGCTTAATTAATTAATAAAATCTATGGAAATTAATAAAAACCAGTAAAATTAATAAAAAATCAGTAAAAAAATCAGTTAAAAACATAGAACTAAATCTGAAAACATATAAAATTCCCGAAATGACCAAAATGCCCCCCAGAACTTAATGAAATTACAAAAATACCCTCACCTATGATAAAAATCTGTAAAAATCACATAAAATTCTTAAAAAATATCAAAACCTCTCCTATGCCCAAAATACCCTCCAAACTTTAAAAAGACGGATAAAATTACCAAAATACCCTTAATGTCATAAAAATTTCAGAAAAAATATAAAATAATCCTATAACTTACGTCTAAAAAATCCGATTTGGAGTAAAATTACCAAAATACCCCTATAACTTAAATATGTCTAAAATAATCCTAAAATACATCCTAAGGGTTTTCAAGTTTACCTAAAAGGCAAAAAAAACTAAAATGATCATAATGACCCTAATGCAACATAATTACAAAAATACCTATAAATAGACTTTAAGTCTAAAAAACCAATTCGAAGTAAAATTAGCAAAATACCCTTACAACCCAAATACACTTAAAATAACTCTAAAATACCTCCTAAGGTTTTGAAACTTTCCTAAGTCATTAAAACTCACCTCACACACTAAAGTGACCATAATGCCCCTATATCCTCCAACTTGACATAATTACAAAAATACCCTTATGGGTGTAAAATAGTTTGAATCAATCCAAATAATTCGGAGTCAATCCAAAACCTTTTAAAAAGTCTCTTAACCAATTATAAACCCATCCTAAACTTGGGCGAGGCCGAGGACTTAACCTAAAACATATCTTCATATACATGTGCTGCCTGTAGTAGTAATGTTGCATGTTACAAGGGCATCAACGGACAGTTAATCAAAGGTTCTTGAGCGGTTGTTCGACATAATTAACACTGACCGAGGTCAGTGGAGAGAGGTCATATACTCGGATCTTCGTCTGATCCGAAGTTTCGAACTCCCTGAGGGCTAATCCCAAGCTCTTATAGTCCAAGAAACAAAATAAATAAAACCGACCTATATTTCTCCAGATAAAACAAAGACAAAAAAACATAGGATTAATAATCCGATAGGAGAGATCTAGGCTAGGTTCCAAACATATACATATATGTTTCTCCAACCCACTGTCAAGCATTTGTTCAAAGCTTTTTGTGGAAGTGTAGAATGTACCTTTACACTTTCACCATGCAATACCATAATTTCTACAGAAAGAGCTTGGTGCAAAATCAGATATCAATTATGAGAGACTTGCAATAAGGAGCAAGGAAATAAAAATCAAATTTTGTAATTGGATTGGTCCAAGTGGGTTCTGACCCAGTCCTGACTGAAGACGCAGTTTTGGCAAAAACCGGCCAGCTGTTGCTAGTTTCTCTCCATTGTTCGGTGGAATATGGATTGGGTTCTGCCAGCTCCAATCCAGTTTAAGCTGGTTCGGTCAGCTTCTTGTTTCATAACAAGGACTGAGATACAGTGTTAGACCATGACAACTAGGACTGCAAGTGGGTCGGAGACGAAAACAGCAATACACCTTCCGCTTCCGTTTCCTATAAGGTTTACCGGAGGCGGAAATGGAAATAAGTGTTTCCAGTTCCACATCTACTTCCACTTTTCAATTGGAATAAAAAATGAAAACAGAAGTCAACAGAAGTTTCCATTATCATCATCACTATAATAAGAAGCTATTTTAAATCACTGTTTACTATTCACTTCTGATAAACTTTCTTCTAATAATTGAAACTTCCAAATCCACAAGGCTTTAATTTATGTAAATTTTTGTAGTCTAAGAATTCTGAATTTTAAAATCTACTTTATCTATTAGTCCAAATCTCATATTATGAATCTAACCAAACCATGCACCATAACATCACACTAAATTTTAAGAAGGCCATGGCCTTACTTCTATCAAAGTGTCCAGAGATATCCTCACCATTAGATATGAGGGGGACCCCATCTAATGGTTCAATTTTTATCTTGTGAAATAATATAAATAAGATACATGATACTGTTTCCATTTCCGACTCTGATAATTATAGGAGATCCATTTCCGTTTCCAATAACTTAACAGGTTGTTTTTAACGGGTTTCCGTTTCTGTTAACAAAAACAGAAACACGTCAGATAATCAGAATTTGGGCATCCATTTGCAGCCCTGATGAAAACATTGAGGCGCACTAGCAAAAGCAGTCATTATTGGCATTATTGCATACTCGTCAAAATGGCATGGAGAACCTTCTATACATTCATCAGTCAAATAAAAAGGGAAGATCGCACAAAGTTATAAGGATAGCTATCAACAGCTAATGGCAAAATTTTAAAATGCCGAGTCAATGCTCCATCTGATCCCCACAAAGCATGATCCATGATGATGAATCAAATTTGCAGTATAAATCTGAACTAAACATATAACCAGTTTCATTCAACAGGCCAGAACTTCACCATTAGTCAAGTTACACTCATATACATTGGAATGCAGACATGATCCCGATTGTGTGTTTTTGCAAGAATACTAAGATGAGGAAATCTTTCTCAGCTTATGTTCTTTTATAACTTGTATCACCCGTATAAACTTTTGGAAATAGATCGCCTAGCAATTACACCAATTATACATGAGAACAAAGACTCAATGGCCCAAGCAAGAATACATGTTTAGAGTCCGATAAGGGGGATTTAGCTTTATAAAACCAAGGGTAGAATACACATTTAACAAGCAGCTGTATGAGGTCAAGAATGGTTTAAAAACACTCAATTATTTGATGAAATGACAAGGATTCAATGACCCCAAGTAAACAGAATATGTACAAAAACTGATGTGGGAGGTTTTATCAAACAAAAACCAAGGAAATGAAAAGAGCCACTAGACAAGTAGATCAAGCTGGGGTTTAGATACCTTGAAATAAAAGTGGAAAATTAGTCACAATAGATAGAAGGAATAAGATGATAGAAAGACAAAATGCTAATATCTAACTTATCTACCTGAACATATGCATACTTGTTGAAAAAACGAACTAATGTTTCCACTAGGTGAAACAAAAAATCAACACAGCAGAGCAGGCACTCATTGTTGCCAATTTTTGAGCGGATTCCCCGAATCTGGATCAGGAAGAAAAAACTTTATGTAATCAACAAAAAAAGAGAACACATTCAGAAAAAATGAACCAGCTAATGTTAAGTGCAGTAACAAACCTCCCACCGCAATGTTCGGATAGCAGCTGTAAAAAGTGACCCATAGCAAATGCTTCCAAAAGAAGTTGTTACAGCATATCTTAAGGACTTCACTAATGGCTTTGGAGGCATTGAAGGAGATCCTCGACCACCATGGTTTAGGACAAGAAACACCATACCAGATACTACGACATGAACTGTATTGCAAAGTACAGCGCCAGTCCAAAATAAACTTACTGAGAGCACCTACAAGAAAAGGGGGGGGGGGGGAATTGGGACATAACAAGGTGCGCGTAAAAATATAAATAACAATAGAACACATCATATCAAGGAAAAAATAGGACAAAGAGAAAAACTTGCCAGCTCACCACAAGAAGCCACCAGAGTCCGCCATCACCAATGCTCGAGGCAACAACACCAGCAACACCAAATGACCAGAATGCCATCCAAGAAAGCATGACCAGCATGAAGGCATAAGTTACTCTCATCACCTCTGGAAGGTTCCATACCATCCTCACTGCCTTTTGCAAAACCAGCATCGTAAAGGGGAGCCTATGATAAGAAAATCCACATTGAGGGAGAAGAATCAGGTATGATATGGAGATAACGTATGTTCCCAGATGATGGCAATATTTATGGGTCTTCAGATAAGTGTAGGAGATAAAACATGAATTACTTTTAAATAAATGGTAAGCATTTCCAAAAAAGTAATAGATGCTGACCATGAGTAATCATTCACACAATTGATATATAGCAGTGTAAAACTGTAAATAAATTCAGGATGACTTAATTACAAAATTATGAAGAAGTTGCATTCTCTCTCAACTCAATCCAATGGATAACTCCGTGGCAAGCAGTCTGACAAGTGCAAAAATAAGATCTCTTTTAGTTTGGTTATATCAAGTGAAATATAATTTATTTCTAGCCTGCAGTCAAATCAGAATTTCACAAAAACATTATAGTGGATGTCAAATCCAAATAGCAGGAAACTCAAACGCAGATCCCCCAATTAGTTCACCAATTTTCAACAAATAATTCTAGTTAAGCTGCTTAAGCAAAGGCATGGAGCTGTTCCAAAGCAAATTGTTGTGGATTGTGCAACCGTCCTTCGCAAAGTTTTAAAAGTACAAATCTAACCGTCCTTCACAAAGTTTTAAAACTACAAATCATGTCAGTTACTGAAGGGAAAGAAGATGGGAAAAAAATCAATAATAAAAACTTGAAGACCAACCTGCAACACTATCCCATTATTTCACTAGCATGGAAAAAATTCAAATGTCATCAAGATGAAGAAAATCTGCAAAATAAAAGTACGATAATACAATGTGCTTGCCATGTCTTTATTCTACATTTCTGCTACAAAAATTAACCTGCCTTCCTTTAAGACAATGAATAAAAAGTCTGCCTTAAATATCAAACTTGAGATTTATTCATATGAATGAAGCATTCAATCAGTTAAGTGATTTTGCATCAACAAAAGGAATGCACAATAAATTTATTTATCACAGACAACAAAGAAGCTTTACCTGTCTAATACAGCCATCACGTACAGGAACTGCAGGGCTGCACCAACAGCAAAAGCAATGCCCCAGAAGAACTGTTTGCTCCAAAAGCATAAGACACTTACAACAGAAAGATAAGTGGTGAGGATATGGACTGAAACTTTCAGTAGCTGGCTTGCACAAGAACCAAGAAGTAACAGCCAAATCCACCCTAAGACTGTACCAATGGCACCAGCCACACCATATATTGGCCAATAGGTCTCTGTAAGTCCCACCTGATTCTCACTGACCATGTATGTGTACCTATCTATTTTAAGCCTATCTGGCACTCTAAACCGGTTGATCCCAAGAAGTGCAAGCACAAATCCTAAAGCAAGAAGGTGAAGGGAAAATATGATTAACCAGAATACATCTCTCCAATGCCTGGGCTCTGAGGTCCTCCGAGGAGACAACGTGCTGCTTCTGTTATCACTTTGGCTTTGTTGACCATCCTGAGCATATGAGCAGATTACGGGTTGTTAAATTGAGTAAAAACACATAAAAATAATTTTTTAGAGAAAATATTTCTATCAATGATCCACAATTCAAAATAATTTTAAAGAAATACAAGTAACGACAATGCTGGTAGGAGTTATATTCTTGGATATAATCCACTCCCATGTGTGATGCAGTTCCATCATCGTGGGCCAATAAAACTTTTTAAGATGTAATTAGATGAAGGACTCCAGGGTCCACAAATAAAAACCCTGTTTTCCCTTTGCCAACTTGCCAGAAAAGCTCACCAATATGACTAGCTAAAAGATTTGGGTATCAGATGCATACGTGAAGCATGCATATATTACCGCCAAGAGAAATCACCAAGACTTATCCAGCCACTTTGGGCTAAAATACACGTGTGGATGAGCAAGTTCCACAGTTTTGAACACAGGTTCTGGCTGACTGTCAGCCTAACGTGGTCCATTAGATATGACAATGCAAGGCCTAGCCAAATACTACTTGGTGGACAACAGAAGCTCGCCTTCTGAGAGAAAGTGCTCAAAATTCTAATTGACAGTAATTGGCTGATAGCAGAATCCACTGAGACATAAAATACAATAAAAATGATGGTCGATAAAAATATGAAATCAAATGGAACTAAAAATGTGGAAAGAAAAATAAAAGGATGAAATAAAATGAAAAACAATAAACAATCCATAGGCAAGAGAACCAGAACTGTAACTTCATTTGGTTTCTGGGTTTCATCCAAGCACCTGAAAGAGGGGGGTGGGGTGGGGTGGGGGGAGATGCTTGTTTGGATTGGGAAGCTAGGAAACAAAATTAAAAACCCAATGAGAGCCCCACTAAACTTTGTCAAGGGGATATCAAAGAACTATTCCTTTTAGGCTTAGAAATCTAAGGCAACCTCCTTCCAAATTTTTTTAGGGTCCCTGTTGCAGTGGCAGGGACAGTACACGTAAATCAGAAAACATCCCATCACCCCAGGTTCGAACATGAGGTGAACAACCCTATCCCATCTACCATGTACCAACTTAAAGGAGGCATGTACATATGATGGAGTTAACAACATGAAACTGTATCATATGTGTACATATAATACATACACATACATGTGCATTCATCCCTTTTTTATTAATACAATTGTGGTACTATCCACTTCCAAAAGAACAACATGAAACCGTATTATGTGTACAGTAAATGTATGACACTACTACAGCTTGCCCTAAGCCCAGGATAAGAGACAACTATAATACTTTTGCTATAACATTTCATCCCAAATGTAAGTGCCCTAAGGATATGAACTTGTAATGTAAGATCATATGCAAGTCTATTTTTTATTCAACAAAATGTTGAGAGTCAGGGACTCATGAGAACCCAGTAAACAAGTGGATGATCAACCTATGTCGAAAAGTCAAGCCATAATATACATGAGAGAATAACTTATGTGCACCATACATGAGAGAATAACTTATGTGCACCACGGATTCACTGGTAAATTCAGGGAAAAAAAACAGAGAGAATATTTTCTGGAAGGCAGTAGAACGGAGACTGGATCATGTGCTTACACCAGTAATTGAAATGAGTTGGTAAAGAAGGAAAAATGCTGGTAACAAGGATTGTGCTTCTGATCAATGTATAAATGGGAATCGGGGTCACTTTGTGTGCAGAATCTGGGTTCCTATGTAGATGGATACTTTGGATGTTTTTGGGCTTCTTGGAAGACGTAACGGGGAATTTGACAAATACATCTTCATGCTTTTGTTCTTGAACTCAAGTGGGACTTCTATGCTTAGCGAACATAGAGCACTTCGGAAGCTTCAGTTCCTGTCACCGGTTTCAGGCGATATAATGTACATCGTTGCCATCATCTGCACAGGGGTGTGCACGAAGGTCATCGAAGGGAACAAACTTTTAGTGGTACTCTGCCTCTCCATTTTGTTTTCTTTTGTGTTTATGACTTGAATCTTGTTCTGATTGCACTTGACAATTGACATAAATCTTTGGCAGTACTAAATTAATCACACCTGCTGGGTGACATCACGTATACTTGCTGGTAGAACACCAATGAGGAAACATGAAGTAGACAAGAACTCTCTCCACTAAGCACCAACTTAAACTGAAATTGAGTCATGTCATCAGCATCAGCATCTAAACGAAGAGTTGAACTTCATCTTTGTCATCATTTTCGAAGCGACTTTAATATCTTTCTTTTTTGAAAGTGACTTCCGACATTGGAAACTCCGCGGCCCAATAATGGCTTTGCAAAAGCAAATCGAACGAAGTGGGTCTCCTCCTTCATCTCACAAAAAAATCATCTCTTTCCACCACCAAGGATTTTCATCTCGACAATCTCTATCGGTAGGTTGTAAGACGCCAAACGGCTTCTAAGCCCCCTACTAAACAGTATCATAGTGCCCACTACTGACGGTTACAATGGGAAATCCATACACAGGTCCAAAACAAAGGCTAAGAAAAATCATATGAAATAAAACAGACAGCAACACCAGAATGGAAAAAAAACGAAGGGAAACGATCTGTTCATCACAAAGATAGCTTCTTGTCACGACGGTAACTTCTAGCCCATCAAAAAGCACTGATTTTTATGCCCGATTCACTTAAGAAATAGAAGAAACGAACTGGGCAAGCAATATAAAAGAGGAACATATGGGTGGGGGAACCCGCAGCAAGATGGGAAAGCAAGAAAAAACAGTAAACGGGGCACCTCCTCGACAGTGGCGCTGGTGCCGGAGTCGGAGGACGCGCTGTGGAAGTCGCTGTTCATCATCTCCAGCAACAAATCCAGGGAGATCTCGACCGCAGAGGAGCGAGCACGCCAGAAACAAACACATCAAAGCGACCCAAAGAGGAAGAAGAAGAAGAACAAGGGGGTCAACGTGGGGAGTAGTTGCTGGGAGAAGGGAAAGAAACGAACTTTTTTCCCGTTTGAACGGGCACAAGGAACTGAATCCCCTGATTTCAACGGCTAGAGAGAGAGTGAGAGAGAGAGAATAAAAAGCTTAGAGAGAGAGAGATTAGAGAAAGAGAGAGTTTAGAGAGAGAACGTGGGAAATGGGGAATGGGAACCTTTCTCTTTCCTCGAAATTTCACTATTAACACTTGGAAATATTTTCTATTATTATTTAGTGTTCATGTTGTTAACCTATGCAAGTAGTTTAAATATTTTCCCTTCCTTGAAAGGTTACAGTTAGCTTTTAGAAAATTTTACCATACAGATATTAACCTTTACAAGAAGTCAGCTTGAATGAAAACCCAAATCTAACTACTAATTGTTAAATTTCCAGGTATTTGATAAAATTGTTTCCAAGAAAATTTCATAAATACCAGTGTAAGTAAACGGAGGTTTAATCTAATAGATGGGTGGCATGGGTGTTTTATCCACGTTGATTAAATCATAGGGGATTAATATAAAAATTCCTTAGTTTTTGAACACCTACGTCACACTCGAAAAAAGGTGGTCGGTGGGATTTATACAGATACTAAAAATTAAGTTATAAATACTGGAAAATGTTAGAGTACTCTTTGATGATTACCACTTAGATCAGTTTAACCGTCCAACTTTGGTCACCAAGTTTTGTGATTGGCTGAGTAGGATGCGTTCATAACTTCACATCGAACTAATATTTAGGATATTATCTATAAAAGTATGTTTCGTTTTAGTTGAATTAATGACAAACTTTAATAATTAAGATACTTATTCGATTCTCATTCTATATTTTTTATTAGTATTTTCTATTCTGTAAGCACCAAAATAAACGTAGTCAAAAGTGGAGGCGCAGACACCAGTGTTTGCAAAGATCAGTTTATATGTTTGAACGAGACGACCAATTTAATTGATAAACTTTTTAATTAATCCAAGCTGGACATGATGCATTCTAGTTGATGTTCACTACGTTACAATCAGAATTAATTTTTATCTTCTGTTTGAATCAATCAAAAGTTTAATTCAACCAGGTCCTATCCAAATCGACAATTCTGAGCTCCTCAATAAAATTGTTTTTTGAGAATTTTACAAAGAACTCACTTCATTTTGATAGCAGAATATATGTTACGATAGAATTAATTATTTTGAATTGTTTATTTAGAATAAGGAGTGCTTCACTTTGACAGCCAAACGAAATACTAGGTGGAATATCTAATTCTTGAGTCCGACTTTATTTGCAGAATAAGTTATTATATAGGACCCACTAATGGAATAGTATATAATAAAGGGTGTTTTGGTTTGATGGTTTTGTGGGTCCGTTGACGAAATAAGAAGAATAAGTAATTCTTAGGTCTAAGGTAGGACGATTTATTCTCCTATTCTCCGAATATACTATTTTGCATCGATATAAGTCATTTCGCTTGTCAAAGCAAAATTAAGTTTATTCTCCTCTCATTCGTCCTTATTCTTCTCTTATTCTCCGATCAAAGTGACGTTGAGTGTAGCATGAAATTGCTTATTCACTTTATTCCGCGAACAAACAATTCTGACGGAATAAACATATCCTCTAATCAAAATAGAATTAGTCTTATTTGAAAAATAGAAGGTCTTACTTTTCTCTTATTCTACTATCAAAGTGGATATTTTCATATTTGCAGAAAACTCCTTAAACTTTACTTGTATGCAGAAAACCTCCTTTACAATCATTGTAAATGTAAGAAACCTTTATGATAAAACAAAATACCTCTTGTAAAAGGGTATATATTAAAACTTCTTATGTACAAATTCCCCGTTGTCAAGTCTAACATCACTTACATCCTTTACAAATTAAGATTTATTTTACAAATGAAAAAAAAGTTTAAGAGATTTTTCTTATGTATGTACTTTTTCATAAAATTTTTAAGAGTTATTTGCAAAAAAAAATGTATTCTTTTAATAGATGTCCCTAAACTAAAGTTAATGAACTTCTAATGACGAAGGAGATGATTGTGGTCGGCGGCAAGTCGTCCATTGCCCAACCCAGTCGTTTGATTTCCTTTGCGTTGGCCCGGTTGGAGTGATGTAAAATCTATTGCATAGGATGATCAAGGCCGTCCATGGCATGAACTCCCAAGAGCTGATGTTATAATCTTCGAAGGAGGTGGGAGCACACAAAGAGGCGACTAGTCAAATCGTAGGATGATCAAGGCCGTCCATGGCATGAACTCCCAAGAGCTGATGTTATAATCTTCGAAGGAGGTGGGAGCCCACAAAGAGGGGCGACTAGTCAAATCGTACGGCCATCCAACTCCGCCTACCAGAATAGTGGATCTGAACCGTGCGATTGGGTCTTTTATGTTTTGCACATGTTATGACGAGGCCATGACGGAATGGGCATCATTAGCGGAACATAGGGAATAGGGAAATAGTTAGTATGACTAGAAAAGATTTTCCATTTTTCTTACCCAATTGACCGAGATGTATTTATCATTTTTTTAAAAAAAATATATAGTATTAATTATCTTTTGTAAAATTATAACAAATATTCTCGTTCCTTTGTTTCTCTTTAATTGAGAAAGAAAAGTTGAAAAATTTTCCCATCATACCAGCATTACTTGGAACATGCTTTGCCCTAACTGAAAAAATAGATAAAGTGGTTGAAGTGGTCGTTTGTTGTTCAGGAGTAATGAGGTGGAGGGTACCATTGGGACATGGGAAAACCGAATCTTTCCCATTGGTTGTTGGATTTGTTAGGTGTGGAGAACTCGAGAACATATTTAAAGATTGATACAAAATGTTAAATTTTATAATTACCATCAATTTATCTATGTTTCATGAAGAATTATTTTACTTTATTTTTCCATAGAAAGCAAAGCGGTTGGAAGCCAAAACCACTGATTTGTCTATTATCCAAACGACGGAGAACCCAGAGGGGGAAGGGGATGAATAAATTATTAAAAATTCTAATGAAAAATACATCGAAAACTAATCTCAACAAGGAAAAAAAATGAAAGAAAGAGGAAGAGACAAGGAACAGTCGCACAAAGAACACCGAGACTTACACTAATTCCGATCTCATACTTATGTCTAGTCTTTGAGTAATCTCTTGGAAGTTTCACTAGCATACAGGTCACACAAAGTACCAACTTTTTTACAGGTTACAACCACAAAATAACTCCCAACCACATCAGTCTTCTCTTTCTTCAAGAAGAGGTACAACCATCATGTTATGTAGGTCTTCCTTTCCTTACAAGGAAGAGATAAAAGTCAATTTTTTTAAACAAAAACTACTCAAAATGCCTCTCAGTGGGTAGATAAGTATACAATAAATCAAATGAAGATCAATGCAGAAGAGGATTTGATTTGCAGTGTCTCGATCAATTCGTGAAAGCTAAAGAGCTCAAAACAATACAACGGATGAAATAATAAATGCAGTGCTTCGGAATTTGTGCAAACTCTTAGGCTCTTCTCTTTTATTTTTCTAGAACATGGAGGAATTCAAAATGCAGATAATGGAGCTCTTTTGAATTTGAATTTCACTTTTTTGTTTTTCTTTTTTTGTTTCATCATACTTCTTGTAGATCTGGAGTCATATATAGGGTTGTGATACAATTTCTGCCTGTTAGACTCTTGAAGGGAATTGAGAGAAGAAAGCTTGTTGTGTCTATCATCTTAAATATGTGAGAGCTCCTTGAGTAGTCTTGTCGATTTTTTCATCTTTTGTCTTAGCTTTATTCTATCCTCTTCTTGTTGCATACACAAGTTTCCATATAACTACTTAAATACTTTCTTGACTAGATAAGTGAAAAGATATATGACATATATCTTCACAAATAGAAAATTAAAAGGTTGATGGACTTTCTATCGAATTTTTTAATGGAGATTGCCTTGTAGCATAAGTTTTGAACATACAGAAGATAGTGTAAATATGTTATTTTTGACCTCATATTGTTACGCCCCTAATTCTGTTCAGTTATTTAGACTCACTTCGGATTTAAGTTACGTAACTACTGAATCAAATAACATACAAATCGAAAATGAATGATGAGAGACAAATAACCAAACAATCAATATGACATTTATCATAATTAAATCTAAATATTTCATTATATTGTCATAATTAGGATTCTCAAATTTCATCAAATATACAACAAAAATAAAATCACTCAATTCACTAAAGAAATATATAAGTACATATATTTTCTCAAGTTCCTACTACATCAAATTTAAGAAAATAATAAATCTAATTTTAGATAGCCTTCAAATGAGTTTGAATCTAATTCCTTAAGCAAAGTCATATTCTTTAGCTAACTCTTTCTCTTCAGTCTTTGTAAATGTTAGTAGGGTTTATCAGTACAACCACTTAGTAGGTAAATCAAATCCAAAAAATTCTAACAATATAAGAATTGAAAATGAATAATATCAAATGTATATACGATTCACAATTCTACATATAACTCAAATAAGATCATGATACAAAATATAGTCAAATATAAATTATCAAATCACATGTATTATAATAGCAAGAACAAATCGAACTAATAAATAACATATAATATATAATCAAATTCTGATTTAACTGAACAAGTCTACTAGCCATAATCAAAACATACTACATATCAAATTGAACATATCGAACTGAATATATAGCAAATTTGTCATAGCATGGTAATTTATCAAATCAAAATTCATATTGTCAGAACAACTAATGATAATGAAAATAGATTATTAATTAAATAAGCTGATATCAAAATAATTGAATATTGATATCAAAAAGCAAACTGAGTAGATTATAAATTGAATCAAATAGATCTAAATAGCAAATCGTGTTTCATAATTATGTGCCAAACAAATCAAATTTAGATGTATCAAATAAACATGTATCTAACCACTATATAAAGAGCCGAACAAACAAATATCAAAACATATAGATAAGTATGTTAAGATCATGACACATGTATAGCCGGATAGTCTATTATTCCACCTTGAAAAACTGCAAATAAAATATAATTACGGAGATTTTTTCATTGTCCACGGACAGAACTCATTCACGGCATATTTCATAATGATCATAGATTTGAAAATTAATTTAACAAAGTGATACTTACATATAAGAATTAAAATATAAATTTTTTATATACAAAATAGTTACTTAAAGAGTCAACATGATTATATAGATAGATAATCAGAGTAAAGATGATCAAAACAGATTTCTAAATAGAAGTGTATGCTACTGAAATTTTATCAGATTTTTTAGATAAATAATTATAATTTTTGATAAATAAAATTAATTTTTAAAGATAAAAAATAGCAAATAAATTCAGAAAATTATCAAACTTGGTTAACATATCTAAGATGTCAAAAGATCATAATTACAAAATTTCATATAATTACGACATTAAATGAATGATTTAGAATATCAAATGACATATAAATAACTTAAGTCAAATTGGTATAATCAAATAAATAGCAGAATAATAGACAAATAAAATTTAAATTTTATGAGATTTTACTGAAAGATATAACATGTCAAAATCAAAGTGTATTCAAAATTTCAAGTCAATTGACTAAAGAACAAAAGAATTATAATCAATTTAAGTTCCTGTTAAAAATTTGTCATAACTTCTGAAAACCGTAAACATAGATTTTGAAAAACGTAACTATGTCCTAAATTTTCAGAATATAAGATTTTGCAAAGATGTGCCAGAAACGATGTTTTTTTCTTGGTTGGAAAAGTTTGGCAATGGTTAACTTTCACGAACTACCTTCTTGTATTATTTGACATCTGCATGAGGAGATATTATGGCTTCATTTCGTCAACAATTTAGTTTGGTCTGATTTTAGAGAACTCATATCAAACCAACAAACTTTCAAAGCATACCTAATCAAACTCTTTTAAAATTAAATCAAATCAGACCAAATTAGTCATCATAATGAGACCTTATTTCTCAAATAAGTCTTCAATAATTTAATAATTTATATAATAAGTAAATAATTTTTATAAACGTATATTAGATATCCTATTTAGTTATTCTAATTAACTTCTAATAGATGGTTTAAATATATAGTGATAAAATAAATTAGATTATTTTAAAACAAGGTGTCATATTACTCTCTACATATTAATCTTTTAAAAAAATTATATTACGATGAAGATGTTACCGATTTAAATAGAAAGGATCATAGTACTCTATTATACTTAATAATTTTCAATGATTTTAGTTTAATATATATAATAACTACTAAATATTTATACTAAATTTATATTTTTATAAGTAATTTAATTTGTTCGATTTAGTTTGGCTTATGAAGAGTAGAATCAAATCAAACTAAAATATTCTGTTCGATTAGGTTTCAATCGACATTCAAATTTTTTAGACTTCAAACCTAATCAAATCAAATCAAATGAGTGGGCTCGATTTAATTTTTTTTGCTTGAAACTAACTAGTGAACACCTCTAGTCTCAAACTTAAAGACATTGCCTAAACAAGGTACAGAATAGTCACATGTATAGAATCGACTCTTTATCTTTTAAGGGTAGATGCTAACATTTCGCAAAATTCAAACTCTTCGCGCTAGTAGAGGACTTATAATTGGAACATAGTTTTCAGGATATATATATATATATATATATATATATCGAATTGCTACAGAGATTACATATTTGATAGGTATATACATTTCACGTATACCACTAAAATAACATATTTGATATATATGCTACTTCCTAAGCGTATGTAAGATAATAAGTAAGTAACAAGGTATTTTTGAACTTTAACCTACATGAATGATTAATATGAAATTATTCCATTTTGTTATCCAATATCATCTTATATCTTATTCCAACCAAATTGGCATTTTCATTTTGGGTTCCATCTATGAGAGCACTCGACTAATAAAGATTATAGAATTTAGTATAACATTAAATTATTGAACCATCAAACACAACAATAATTCTGATTTTTTTACTTTTAATTTTTACATTTTTTTATATTTTATATTAATCCCTATAAGTTTAATTTTTATTTAGTCCTACTTTGATAGCAGAATAAGAGAAGAATGAAATTCTTTATTCCACGAATAAAACTAATTCTATTTTGATACATAGAATTAATTATATTTGTGAAAATTATTTATTCTTTGAATAAGTAGAATAAATAATTTTACCTAAAATCTAAGAATTACTTATTTTACTTTTTTCGTGGATTCCATACTACCATCAAAATAAAACGTTGACATAGATAATTAACCCGTCTCCTAATAGCTTCTTCCCACGAATTGGCACCCCCATTTTGGGCTCCTCCGCACCACTGGTGGTTCCGTCGTTACAGCCGTGCGGCCAATGTCGGCCGCCAGCGCCACGCGTGGCATTACGTGAAGCGTGACAGAGCATCCCGGCGAGGTCGAATACGTGTCGGCTGCCCATTCGCTGTCCTTCTGGCTTCCGCGGGGACGCGTCTTTTTTAGGGCTCGGCACCTTTAGCCCGACCGGACTCCCTTCCCCTTCCACCACCAGTCCCCTCTTCGACAGGGAAGAAGGACCGAAGAAGGGGAGCACAGGAGAAATTAGGGTTAGGGTTAGGATTTGCCCCATCCCGGAGGTTTGTTCTCTCATCAAATGACCCCCGCTTCCCAGTCTGCTTTCTTCTTCCATGTTTTTTCCTCTTCTTTTTGTTTGGATGCGGCCACGGCTTCGATCTCTGCTTTTCTCGCGGCCTACGCGATCGGATGCGACCCTGAATATGCTTGCGGGGGTTTTGATTCACTGGTTTATTTATTCTTTCGGCGAATTCTTGTCTGATCAGTGTGTTCTTTTAGCTATTTTTAGTTTTTCTCTTTTGGCGTGTGAAGCAATGGAGTGTGGTTCAAACCGTATGTTTGAAAATTTTCCGATTTTTTATTTTTTATTTTTTTTGCATTTTCCCGTTTCTGCGGATGTGCTTGTTTTTTATTTTTTTTGTGCGTACGACGCCGAGCGTACCTATTGCGTTGGGAACAGTTATCCTTTGGAAATTTTTATAGTTTCAGTTCTCGATTAACGTGGTCTTACGATGATTATTTCTGAAATTTCTGCAATTATTAGGGTTAGGGTTTTGGTGATTCCCTTCCATTTCTGCATTTTACGATGCTTTTTTTTTTGGTGTAGGACAGTTTGATCTGATCTGGTTGCTATTTCTGCTGCACAAAGAGAGAGAGAGAGAGGTGTTCTTTTTTAATCTCTGCGAAGATGGCGGCGGAGTCGTCTAGGGAGGAGAACGTCTACATGGCGAAGCTGGCGGAGCAGGCGGAGAGGTACGAGGAGATGGTAGAGTTCATGGAGAAGGTGGTGAAGGCGGTGGACACGGAGGAGCTCACCGTGGAGGAGCGCAACCTCCTCTCTGTGGCCTACAAGAACGTCATCGGCGCCCGCCGCGCCTCCTGGCGCATCATCTCTTCCATCGAGCAGAAGGAGGAGAGCCGCGGCAATGAGGACCACGTCGCCCTCATCAAGGATTACAGGGGCAAGATCGAGGCCGAGCTCAGCAAGATCTGCGATGGCATCCTCAAGCTGCTCGAAACCCACCTCATCCCTTCTGCCGCAGCCGCCGAGTCCAAGGTCTTCTACCTCAAGATGAAGGGCGACTACCACAGGTTGTATTCATGTGGGGATCATACATTAATCACATCGTAGATCTCTCCCCTCGATTTCCGTTAATTCCTGTGTTTCGATCGTTTTGTAGGTACCTTGCTGAGTTCAAGACTGGGGCCGAGAGGAAGGAGGCCGCTGAGAACACCCTCTTGGCGTACAAATCTGCTCAGGTACGTTCCGTTGCTTCTGTTTTTCTTCTGGGTTTTTTGGGGTGCCTTCTTATTGTAGAATCCAATGATTTGACATAAAAATTGATCCTTTATCGACACTGAGTTGTTGGTTCTGATGGTGTCTAGGACATCGCTTTGGCTGACCTGGCACCAACACACCCCATCAGGCTGGGGCTTGCATTGAACTTCTCTGTGTTCTATTACGAGATTCTGAATTCACCTGACCGCGCCTGCAGCCTTGCGAAGCAGGTTTGTCTCATCATTTCTTCATTTTTATGGTTGTATGGAGTTTGTTCGATGCTGAATTGGCTTTAGTGTGTTATTATTTCGCTTTTTTTTTTTTGTCTGCGTTATAAAATGCAACAGGTGCTTGTTCGGTGGTTTTGTTTTAAAATGCAAGAAAAAAAGTATTTATAATACTTGGCATCTGCTGAGCATATTTCTTGTGATTGGACTGATGTATAACACATTGATTTCTAGTTCAAGGAAACAATTTTTTTTTAACCTAAACGCCGTCCTCTGTTTAATTTAGTTGTCAATTAGAATGCCAAGTTTTGTTATTGTGGATCTGAACTTGACTTTCACCTTTAGACTTTAAAATAACAGCCCACGCATCTAGATGCCACCATGGCTTGTTAGATGCCTAGTATTGCCAATCTTTTTGAACATTAGTCATCTATATTTTTTAACTTTTTTATTTTTTTTAATCAAATCCCTGTTCTTTATTATTTGATGTTATTGTTTTTTCGTTCCCATGTTATTTTTGTACTTGCAACTTATGCACCTGTTTTCTGGATAATGTTCCTTTGGTGGCAATCGACACTAAAGCTGTATAATGACTGGTTGGTTGCCAGTTTTGAGTCCTCTGAGTCCTCTCCACCTGTCATGTTCCTCAGTCTGTCATCCGTGTATCATTTCAGGCTTTGTTTAGCATATGTACTGCGTGGAAGCAATCTACTCCATCGGACCTCAAATTTGTTAAAAAATTGTAGCTACTTGTCTGTCATGTGATGAAGCTATCATTGTAATCTAGAAGTAATTGTTGGTTCCTGGTCTTCTAAAGTGGGTTCTAGAGAGTGAGAGGTGATCCGAACTGAATCAGTAGTTACAAGAAATAAATGTCCATCATCCCCCCCTAATGTAGGGTTGGTTCATTCCACTTCTAGGTTGACTTGGGGTGAACCATGGCTTGCTAGTATTTGGTTTTGCATATTTGGTTTTGTGTTTTATATGTTCTTGCGATCATATCTAGTTGCTATATTCCTTGCATTTGGACTTCGATGTGGTGTCTATGTACTGTTGATGTTACTACAATATTACACGTGTCTTTTGATATATTGTTTTATCATCAAGATTTTTGCAAGTACGATGAACTTCCAGCTGAGCTGTTTCATCCTTGGTGCATGCTCTCGAGGAGTGAGTTGTACAATTTTGGGGTGTTAGAATACCTTTTTGGTGCGAGAGAAAATATAAGGAAATAAACTTATAAAAATCAAATATTTCTGAATGTTATTTGATTAGGTGCAGATTGATTTGTATAGGTGTTAACGTGGGCAGACTGATGGCTTTATTGCATTTCTGCGTTCATTGTTTTCAAGGCATCATCTAGGCATATGTGACAAGGTGTTTGCTTGTGCCCAAGGCGACCTAGTGCCTAGGCAAGCAGCTCATAAGGTGCTTGCCCAGGCCGCCTAGGGGCACCCAGCCCACCTTGTTGCTGAAACAACTAGCCTTTTTTAATGTCTATTTTGGTCATTAGAAAGAAGTTGAAGGATATTTTAGTACAATTGATCATATTTGCTTAAAAAGGGGGAAATAGATGATCAAACTTCTCACTTTGCATAGGATTCTTCTACCAAGGGGTTTCTTTTCCTTTCCTTTCCTCCTCTCAAATTTAGACATGTTAGTATGTTTAACAATTGATGTTTATGTTGCTTTCCTTATTGTTTATTTAAATATATGTTATATTTCTCTCTTTCTTTACATGGCATGATTATCTAACTAGTAAGTTTCATGTCGGGTTGTTTTTTCATCTTGATTGATGTACTTCAAAGTTCTTATTGGTTTTTTCCTTATTCATTTGTTAATATTTGCCACGTATTCTATTTTTTTCTGTTTACACGGTACATATATGTTGAATGTTGTGAATGGCACCTTTGTACAAATAAAAATAGAATTTTATATGGTGAAAAAATGTAGATAATAATTCGCTTGAAACATACTAGGATATATAAACTAGGCTTCGCCTAGGGACCGACCTTGCCTTGTTCGCCTAAGCAGTGTGGTGGTAGGTCAGCCTTGATCGCCTCGGACACCTTGACAACGACTGCATTATAAGAAAAGTTTGATCAGGTGAAATTTTTTTAATCAGATTTGGTTGCCCAACCTATGCAACCCTGCTTCTATGCTTTAATCACTTGTGATTACTTGGACAATTGGACTGGCCACTTTTTGCTTGGATCAGTTCCACTTACGATCCATAGTATGGTGTAATGTACCATCAAACACATAATATTCCAAGTGTATTTTAATTTTGATTTATAACTGGGGCCATCCCTCATAGGTGGGAGAGTTGGATAACACACTTCACAAGCAATTGTGAGGTCGTGATATTAAATCCCACCTGTGGACATACCCGCGGTGGGCAACAACCTTAGGTTCATGTGTGTTCACGTGAGTTCTTACCTCACGGAATTTGCCAGGCTGAGGGGAGGCTTAATGCCCGTGAGATGTTTGGTGAGCCCATGGCTCGTGGTAATGTAGGGCTCGATCCTGGGTTTGTGGGTTTATTCTTGGAATTCGAAAAAAAATTAGGGCCAAAAAAGACATGCAATCTTGATTACATTTCACACATTGTTCTATCACTTTCAAGGGAACATGCTATCCTGCAGACTCTGATGTTGGCTATAGCCTTTTGTTCAAATCAGGACATTGTCAATTTGGACATCATTTCCCAGTGAACACTTGTGGTTGGGTTGAAGGAGAATGAATGCAAATGATTTTAACAAAGCATGCCAAAGAGTAGACGTACTCTGGATTACAGCGCTCGGTATTCTGGGGCTTAACTTGGTTGCAGTGATCATCCTAGTGTGATGGTAGCTTGTAGCTAATTCTAGTTGATTCTGGCTAGTTCATGGCTGGCATCAACACTCTGGAATGGGTATTGACCAACTGATCCTGTAGTCGATCCTCTTATTTGGCACTAGTAGGACTGACCTTCGGGACCAAAAATGAGAAAAGTGGTTTCTCGAGATTGTTAATTGGCTCTGTTTACGTTTCCTTTTTATGCATGGGTCTTACTGTCTTGGTAAGCTTAGCTTTGGTTGTATCTGATATAGTTCTTTGATCTTCTATATGATTGCATTTTATGTTTTTTTTTGGTTGTGTATTTTCTTGTGCTTCCTAGTCACCTTTATGCACAGAAGAGGACTGTACACTTCTGCATCTGCATATTGTTCTTTTTTTCTTTATTTATGTATTTGAGTGAAAGCATTTGCTTCCTTTTGTTATTCATGTAATACTCCTTTTAGGATGGTTTTTTAGATGACTATTTGTCGGTCATTCACTGTCCAGAATTGAGCAAGCCAAATGGTCTACCTATATATAAAGTTGCCTGTTGTTGCTACTTCGCGTATGTCATCTAAGTTTATGGTCATTATTCTGTTTAAGGTTCTTGAGTATGGTATCGATGACTATGCCAAAAATGACCTAGCCATATGTTGATCTACTGAGTTAACTTCTTCGTTAATTCCATTGAGCAAGTTCCTATCTGATGAATCCGAACACTGCTTTCTTTGAGCAGGCCTTTGATGAAGCCATCTCAGAGCTGGACACACTGGGAGAAGAATCTTACAAGGACAGCACGTTGATCATGCAACTTCTTAGGGACAACCTGACCCTGTGGACCTCTGACATTACGGTTGGTTCTGTTGATATCTGACTCGATCATCGCTTGGCTGATGTCTGATGATGCTATATCTTTGGCTTTCAGGAGGACGCTGGAGATGAGGTTAAGGAAGCCTCTAAGCGAGAATTGGGTGACGGACAGTGATCAACGGTTGTAAAGCTGATGATGTGATTGCAATGTAGGTGTTGCCCAGGGGGCATTCGCTTGTTTGTTCGGTTTTTCTCTTCTTTTAATGTTATAGATATAGAAAGAGCTCAGTACTTGAACATTGTGTTTCTGGGCGCTGTTCGAGCTGTTGTGTTATTACTGTGATTTATTTGCTGTCTTTTGGAGTATCTCTTCTTCTACCTAGATGGATGTGTTTTCATCTTTATCCGGTTTAGGTGTTGTATGCTGTAAAATGATGTAAAACGTTGAATGCCGTAACGACCGTTTTCGAGTGTTTTATTGACGTTCGATGACCTGGGTTTAAAATGCGGTCAATCACCATGATGCCCATTTCTCTCTTTTTCAGTAAAAAATCACACTGAATTAAAGTAAAACTGGAAGATAATATAGCATTGTACCGCATGCTGGTGATTTTGACTTGTTGATTTCTTCATCGAGGGAGCTTTAGGAGGGGCTTCCGGTGAAGCCGCACCATCAGAAGAGGGCCCGGGCGAGCATCGCACTTCAGCGCGATTGCTGGGAAAGGATCGGGTGGAGTGGAGCCCATATCACTTGTATTTTTGTTTATTTTTTTCTCTTTGCACATTTGGACCGCCGCCTTTGCTCTTCGAATGAAAATATGTCTTTTTGTTGCCAAAGGATCATATTATATACCGTATGTATAGTGTACCTGCACCCTTTGTTCCCCCTGATCGAGCAGACTAAGTTATTGTAAACAACTTAGGCTAGTGGGTTAGTTGTTGCGTAGAGAGATGTAAGAATAAAATATTGAGTCCTTACATGTAGAAGCATGGCGAAACTATAAGTTATTGAACTGTTGTGCTGAGTTTTTGCAAGGATCGGGCAAGGAGAACAAGTACACAGTGGAAACAATGATTTTTCAAAATTAAAATCCTGCCATTACTGATCTGTTTGAGAAAACTACAAGGAAGTACATGTGATCGTTTATCATCTTGAGCAAATTAGAATCTGCAACCATTCGATTCTGATAAAGTGATGTCGCAATTTGTACATGTCTCCAACTTCCAATAATATCTATGCGATTCTCTTCTTTGGAGATAGTCCTTGTCCTCTCTCTCGGTTCGACGCGATCATCGAGATTTTTCCTTCACAGCAGTGGCATGCGGGTAGAGCTCTCCAACTATCTGATGTGCAGGCACCGAAGGCGAACGAAAGGGGGTGTCTGGCTCGAGGGGGCATTTGGATGGAGAGGAGAGAGAGGGAGGCGGCTAGCAAGGGAGAACCCGAGAGCTTGGCTCACGGTCCCTAGACAGCTACTATATGTAATAAGTTGGGTGATTTTTCATAAAATCTCAAGTTTTAATATAAAATTCACTTAATTATCTCAAACTGAAAATCTTTGTGCGTAAGACCTTCTAGGCTTAAGTAACAGTCTAGTTTTCGACCCATTAAGTTCAATAACTTATTGACTTATTGTAATTAATTAATATCAATTACTTAATCGAATTATCGTCTTACGATAATCGGTCGAGTTTCTGATCATGTCGGGTGCCAAGCGACACCGCATGTTCTCAGGAGGTAATGGAGTTAAGAAATCCGCTCAAGAAACCTTTCCATCCACAGTTACTACATAATTATAATCCTTTATATGTACAATGTTTCAAAGTCAACTTAGGGTATGGCGAACTATCAAATCATAACCAATCAACTCACTTAGATTCGACACGTCTAATATGTGTTAGCGAACTCCTTTTCTGACATAGTGTTCGTTCTGACTAGGGACTCCTGCACATCTTGCCTAGTATTCTTTCTCTGATTACCGAGAGCGATTAATTCCTTATGGAACCTACAATCACTTTTAAAGGTTTGTTACTAAACCCAATCCTTCATTGTTAATAACCCCATGGTTAGGGATTCGTCAGACAAGGTCAAACTCCAACAGTCTACCGACAAGGTGTATTTGGTGTGTCATGTCCGAGGACCATCTATGTAACTGTGACATTAAATCAAGCTGGTTGACAGGTAACTTATCATCTAACGATCCAAGTCGGATCAGTTCAGTAAACTCATTCACTAATGAGTACCTACAGATTCAACATAATGTCTCCGCATAAGTAACCATGAAATCAGTCACTCTTATCATATGAGTTGAAGTAACCTGTATAAGTCTTACCGAATATCTGATGTCCTTTTCATATATCTTCAGTCAGGAAGAATTAAGAGTGTATGTTTATAAGTTGTCAGTCTTAATATTATGATCTCATCATAATCCGACAACAATTGCACACAATTATAGACTTCACTATGGTACGAACAATAATGATAACAGTTATGAGCTAAATTCGATTTACACATAATGAATATATATATTGACATAATTAAATAATTGAACAAGATCATGTTTGATTTACTTGTAGGACACACATAGAATAAACAATCTTCCACTTAGACTAAAGCTAATAATCTCTATACTATATCTACATACCTTGTAGGTGACGCTCAAAGACAATTTGAGACAACAACTTCATTAAGGGATCTGCTATGTTGTCAGCTGACAGAACTCTTTCCACTATAATATCTCCTTTGGCGATCATATCTCTGATCAAGTGAAAGCGCCTTAGAATGTGCTTTGATTTTTGATGAGATCGCGGATCTTTTGCTTGTGCTATGACCCCATTATTGTCGTACAACAACCCCAGAGGAGGTCAGAGATACTCGGCACAATACTAAGGTCGGTAATAAACTTTTTCATCCAGATTATTTCTTTGGCGGTTTCAGCTGCAACAATGTACTCAGTTTCTATCGTCGAATCCGCAATAGTTTCTTGCTTAGAACATTTTCAACTCACTGTGCCCCCGTTCAATGTGAACACAAATCCAGAGGTAGACTTGCTATTGTTTGAATATGACTGGAAGCTTTTAAAGTCTAAGCCGGAGCGCGAGTGATTGAGAATACACTGCGTGGCTCTCCATCATTATAGCTTTTAGAATTCGATTCAGTTCTGAAAATTTCTTGTGTTTCCCCGAGATCTGTTAGTGTTTGATGAAGAAATTAAGAACTATGGCATATTGATGCCTTTGAACGGCGTAGAGTAACGGTGTACTGCCTTGCGTTTTCCTAAGAGTTGTATCTTAATTTATCTCGTTACGTAATGATGGTAAAGCTTAGACCATGAATAATGGTTTATTGTGTTTTCCTAAGACCATTATCAACCTGAGAGCCGAAGTACGATCATATATTGCAAGGAGTTGCAAGTACCATCCGATGGTTACTTTTAGATCATAGTGTGATACTTGTATTTCCCTGATGTCATACTATACTATGAGTCTAAGAGATTTTGATCCCTACTAGGGGATCGTCAGAATCTCCCGTTCTGTATGTGTGAGGATTATACAGTCCGTCGAAAAATAGTGGGAAATAATTCAAGATAAAAGACTATATTTGAATTATAAAAACTGTCTGCTCAAATATATTTATTTCCTCTATTACATGTAATGTCGTTAATTAATTCAAAATTTGGCATACTGGATGTCATTACTTCTATATACTTCTCATATTCAGATTGGGTACAGGACTTTGAAGAATGTATTTAGATCTAGGTGATACCTTTTATCCTAAATTAGATATCATGTAATCTCTTATTTAGTTAGACCAAGGAAAAGAGGTATTCATGTTATGCCTTTGAGAAATGAATTAAATATCATGCAATCTCTTATTTGGCTAGACTAAGGAGAATAAGTATTCATGGTATGCCTTTGAGAAAGATAAGAGATAATGATTCGATATTTGAGAAGGATAAAGGCAAGTCAGCTGAAAGAGAGAAAGAACAGTATGCCTACCATTGCAAAATAAGGATATTGGAAATTGCAATATGAATATTAAATTTGTAAGAAATTTCGGATATTCTTATTATCAACTTTTACCTGTCTATTAGAAAATTGACGTCTCCAATATGATATATTATAAATGACTCTCCGATTTGCAATGGTATACAGATTTAGACGACTAAAAAGTTATCGAGAGTTTAAAAGGGTTGAGTTAGACTGAAAAATAGTGCAAGAGTCGCATTGCACAGGTTATTGTGAGACAATAAATCTTAGAATGTCTTTAGGGGACTAAATTAACCTGAATAATTGTTATTTAGTTCCATTTATTATCAATAATAGTAAAAGTGAAAAAACATTGGCTGAGAAAGAACAAGTGTTGTTCCATATGATTTTAAAAATAAAATGATAAATTTTAAAACCAATCAATATACCATAGATTGTTGACGTGACATATCATGTGATGAATGTTCACAAGTTTTTTATAGAAAAGGACAGTATGAATCCTGATTATCTATGGCACTATACACTTAGGTTGTGCAATAAGGAATTATTGGAGCTTATACATGCGGATGTATATAGGTCAGTATCTTCTTAAGGCCAAAGATAATCATTTCTATTAATTTACCTTAATGGGTACTTCTTCGAAAGATTCGACTGTGTGTACTTGCTGAAGTACAAGTCGAATGCATCTAAGAGATTAAAGAATTTAAGATCAAGGTGAAGTAACAAATTGGAAAGAGTATTATAATTCTTTGATTTGATCAAAGAAATTAATCTTTGAGTACGAGATTCACATAAATCATTAAAATGATAATGGTATCTTCTTTCGATTGATAACTCATTGTATATCATAGCAATATGATATAAGAAGTAATTACACCTTATCGGATATAGTGCGATACAAAATAAGATTTGCTTAATTTCTTGTATTCTTGTGTGTATGAGTATGAACATTAGATGTCCATACTTTACATATGGTTCTAAATAAGTCAGTATATTTTAGTCTATATAAGGTATGTGGATAATATAATTCATATGAGATATAAATTATAAGGAAAATTGTTTTTTAAGAATATTAAAATCAAGGAATGTCCTAGTCTTGTGGAAAAGACATGATCCAAAGAAGTTTGACTCAAGAAGGACATAATGTAGTGTGAATTTATAAGATGCCCAAAGTGTTTGGATATTACATTTATTGGCTAGGCACTGAAAGAATGATTATCGTACAAAAGTTGTCTTCTATAAAGAGGACTATGTCATTAGAGAAGACAGTGGGAGCTGATAAAACTGGTAGGTGTTCCAGACCCACAAATTAACACTAGATTATTAAATAATCTTTAGTTATTTGGAACCATTCATGACATACATAGAAGAGCTTCATAGATTTTTGGGATTTTCTCATGGCTGTAAAGATATGTTCGACATATTAGAGATGACAGAATGAGTGGACCTCGAGAATGTGGATTATGATCTAAAATCTATGAAGAAACTCTCAATTATTACAACTTTAGGATTTTGGCAAAAGGTTAAGAGTTTTAAGCCATAGTTTATAACACCAATCAAGTTTGGAACTTGATAGAATTACTTGAGGGTACTGTACCAGTCAAAAGCAAGTAAATCTTCAAAATGAAGATTAGTACAAATGGACTATTTAAAACTTATATAACAAACTAAAGGAAATAGTGAAGGTCAATGTATTGACTTGGACAAGTTTTTCCTCACTAGTTACCATGAATAAGTTTATGAGAATTCTACTTGCTATAACTGCCTATCATGATGATGAGATAAAAGGAAGTTGAATATTAAAGTGCATTCACTCAATATGATTGAAGAAAAAGGTGTATATGATACAAGTTTGAAGCTTTTAGGATATCCAAGAAGGATGTTATGACTTCAAAGATTTATTTTGAATTAAATTGAAGCTTCTTAAAGTTGGAATCAGAGTTTTGACCTATTGGTCAAATACTAAGTGATCATTAAGAATGACTGCAAATTGTGTGTGTACAAGATAGTAGGAGCACGATCATATTGTTAATGCTTTGTGATAATAATAGTAATTGGAAATGACATCATGATGTTATCATCGGTAAAAGTATTATTATCCATGTACTTTTCTATAATAGGTTTGGATAGAACATCCTGTATATTGGGAATACGAATCTATTGAGATAGATTGATGAGGATGTTATCATCAGTTACGTTGACCTGTATGCCAAAAATGTTTGACATGACAAATTCCACAATAAGTCTCAATTGATGAGACATGGAATTAATTTCTTTAAGGAAAGTTTCCTTAAAGGATACAGGAGAACCTTATTAGAAGAAGTGAAACATATCACTATATACTTGACGAGTGCTAATGGTGCATTTCTGGATTATGGAGGAGATGATTAGAAATCATGAGGACACACTGACTCAAATTTCAAGTTAGACATGGATTTTGCCTTCTAATGAGAAAGTAGTAGATTGGAAGAGTTCTAAGCTAGAAACCACTGCTAACATGATAATAACTGATACTGTTGATAGAATAATATGGAGTAGATTGGAAGGGTTCCAACCTAGAACTCACTGCTGACATGACAACATAAACATGTGATACTGTTATTAGAACAGTACGGATGAAAGAGTTCATCTCTGAACTAGATGTAATTCTAAAAGGTCTCTGATCCCGTCCCGTTGTTATATGACAATAGTGAGAGCAATCAATTTTGTGGTGGAGCCATGGTCTCATCAGAAGTTGTAGAACATTCTGAGGCTCTTTCACAAGTTCAAAGACATAGTTTTCAGAGGATATAACATAATGGAAAATATTTCATCTGTAGATTATTTAGCAGATCTCCGACCAAGCCTTAGTCGCAAACTTTATGTGAGCATCACCTAGATTTGATAGAGATCAAATGTGAAAGTGATTGGCTTGAGTCATAGTGGGAGATTGTTGAATATAGGTGTCCTTAAAGCCAATCATAAGGAATCTATTACAACTTGGTTTATTGATAAATGACATTTAATTCGTTATGAAGATTGACGAGTTTACAATAGCGCATAATGAAGTCCTTGAATGTGTGCAATAATCATCAGATTATAATGAGACCATAATAATGAGACTGATGACTTATAAACACATGTTCTTAATCGAAGGATATTTTAGAAGGACATTAAACATCCGGTGAGACTAGTACAAGTTATTCCAGCTTATTTGATGAGGGTGACGGATCTCATTAGTCACTTGTATGGAGACATTATGGTGAACCTATAGGTGCTCATTAGGGAATGAGTTCACTGAACTGATCCGACATGAATCGCCGGATGGTAATTTACCTGACTATCAGCCGGCTTGATTCATCGTCACAGTGGCGTGTTGATCTTTGGACTTGAGACACTATAGACATCTTGTCGGTGGACTTCTGGGCTTTGACCTTGACTCACGAATCCCTATCCATGGGATCTCTAATAGTCAAGGATTAGGTCCAGCGGAAAACCTTCGAAGATGATTGTGTGTTTAACACGGGATCATTCGTTCTCAAGTAACTAGAGAGAAAATGCTATAGGGTAGATTCGCATGAGTTTTTGGCCAGAGTGGACACAATATCAAAAAAGGTATTTTCTGATATTGTATACCGGAGTCTGATCCAAGTGAGTTGACCATCTAGGGTTTGATAGTTGGCCATACCCTACGTTGACTCGAGAGCATTGTGCGAATGAAGGATTATAGCCGTACGATAACTGTGGACGGACATGTTCCATAAATGGGTTGCTGAACCCTATTACCTTCCGGGATCATGCGGTGTTACTTGGCACCCAAATTGATCGGAAGTCTGGCTGACTTTACATGAGATGTTAATTCATTTGAGTAATTAATTAAATATAAAATTTTAATTAATTACTATAAATTAATAAAGTGTTATTGGACCGAACGGGTTGAAAATCGGACTGATAAATGAGCTTAGAGGGTCACACGCATAAAGATTCTCAGTCGATAGTATTTTAGTAGATTTTATATTAATTCAAAGGCTTTTGTGAAAAGTCGCGCATACTTAACATATACAAAGCCAGTGTAGAAACCCTCGGCCGAGCTCTAGGAGCCTCTCCCAGCTGGCCGCCCCCCTCTCTCTCCTCCTCCCCTGGGCACCCCCTTCGGGGCATCGGGCTCATCCCGTCTCTGCCGTGCACACTTCCCAAATGTTGGGAATTCTCCGTCCGTGTGTTTCAGACACCGTTGCGGCGAAGAATCATCAACGAGTGTGCTGATCTGGACGAGGGAGCGAGGATGAACCACCGTAGAGGATCGCGTGGATACCGCTGGAGGTCGGACACTTGTGCGACTAGTAGCATCACCTCGACGGAACCGATACGCACGCAGATTCGAATCCGCGCATGGTGATCTGATCACTTTCGATTTTTTGTTTTTATCTTTGATTTATTTTGAAACAAATCAGGGGAAACAAATGTGATCGATTTTTCCGCTTTGTTTTTCGTGTCCCGCCCGGAGGATCCCAACACTGTAATGTCAACATGAATCACTAGGGCATCGTTGTGGGGAAGTATTATATCTTGCAAGTGCTGGTCTATTGAAATAATCGGCTCCTTAGTGGGCGATGACTGGTGTCTGACAATAGTTTTCCAACCAGTGTCATGAGCCTCCATAGTAGGGGTGCGCTTCCTTTTCGGTCGTTGTGCATTAGATTTTTCTGGTTGGGGCAGATTGATAACAGTTTCTCCTACTAGTCTCTTAACGTCTAAATGCCGGGACGTGATGCCTTTCGGTCATGGCCTTTTTAGATTGATTTCCCATAGATGGCGCCAAAAGATGATAAATCAAAATCTCGTCTACTCTGATTAGGACCCTCCTCTTATGATCGGAGGGGGAAACTTAGTTGCTCTTGCAAAAGAGAACACTGTCAAGGACCCCCGGCAATGATCCAGGGGATCCCCCTCTGATGCTTAAGTTAGAAAGCTGGAGAATGCCGGGAACGAATAGAAGGAGGCTGTGCTAGTTGTTGCATAACGTGGCCTGTCGAATAGGCGGTCCTTTTATAGTAGTACAGAGGTGGTTTCCGATAAAAATATTAAAATATTGTAGTGTTTTAAATTATTAAAATAAATTTAATTATTTTATATATTTTAATTGCCTAACATTATTTACTTCATAAAAACAAGAAGGTAACTTTTTCTGGTGATAATTGTTGTCACCAAAAGCTCTCAAGTCGTCACAAAATCTATTTTGTGACGACAAAAATAGTCGTTACAAGTCGTTACATTTTGTTGTATTGCAATAGGTGTATTGTGACGACTTAACATAGTAGTGACAAAATCACATTTATGATGACTCGTATATGTCACAAAAGCTACAACTCTGTCGTTACCAAAAGGTGCATTTGTTGCCATAAAATGTCTATTGTGGCAACTCATTTAATTGTTGTCAACAACAAGTGACCTCTTTTGTGACGAAGTATTAGTCGCCACAAAATATTAAATTTAAAAGTAAATAAAAATATTAAATACATATTTTATAATTATTATACACATCACCTATATATTTAAACATACAAGAATTGTACGCAAGCAAAATATACACTATTATATGAGACAAATATAATTCACATTCATCATCTATATAGTAAAACCATACCAAGGTTCCAAACTCCACATTTGTACTTCATAAACGATACATGTAATTAAAACAAAATAGAAAAAAGAGCAAACCCCTATCCATCATGTTGATCTCCTAAATCTCTAAATGTACCACTCGTCCTAGACAAATTGTCTACCACTCTGCGATCAACTTCATTTAAAAGATTTTGCCTTTGTTGCTCGAGCCGTTAGTCAAATCGTCCCTCCACTTCCTTCACGTGTTTTTGCAACTCTTTAATAAGAACATCCTTCTCTTGAAGCTCTATTTGAAAGTCTCGAAATAGTCGCTGCCGTGATTGTTGATTTACATGGTAGCTTTGGACCGTTCACACGTCCTCGTACATAGCCTGATCGCTCCCTGACAATAGAAGTGAAAATTTCGTCCACACTCTATGATCTTACAATGTCTTCATATCCCTCTTGTTCTTGTACTTTTTCTTGAACTTTTCGTACAAAACATTTAAGGGGAGATTCAAAATTAAAATATTATTATTTTTTATTTTTTAAAACATTTAGAGAAATTCATGATTAAAATTAACTGATTAGTATAAATCAAAATAGACAATGACATAAAGTGAAACTTACGTAAATTTCTTTAGCCCCTTTGCTCTCCCATGACCATCCTTTTTCTGATGAGTCATCCTCCAGAACTCGTCAATTTCAGGCTCCTCTCCTATTTCGTTTCTCTGTATTAAATTGAACATGGTAAGTCAGCACCTATAAATTCATTAGTATACGTAAACTATAACAAGCTATCATTGAATGATAAGACAGGAAGATCGTTTATCACACTCTAGAAAACTGCATCTAATAGGAAAAAAGGCATCTTCTATTTTTCCTTCAGATGTAAAATAGTGCAAAATGATAATAGCAACAATTAGATTCAAAAAACATGCTGACTATAATTATTAAATAGTGCAAATAGTTGTGGTAGCGGTGGCAGCACGGGGGCTTTCCCATCTTTGGAGGAGCTACACATCAAAGATATGGGCAGTTGGGAGAGATGGGTGGTCAGAAGTGGAGCATAAGAAGAAGGAACAGAGGAGGACAATAATGCAGTGGGAAGGTAGGAGGAGGTGGAGCAGCAAGACTTCAACGGTTACTGCTTCCCTCGCCTTCGCGTGGTTCAAATTAAGGAATGTCCCAAACTGGCCTAGATCTTCGGCTTGCTACGGCACCACGTTTTAGAGGCTGTACAAAGCCTAACTACCTGGGACTGCGGTGAGCTTTTGCATGTACTTGGCAAGAACCAGTGGAGGACGCTGCAGATTGTAGACATAATTAACTATCCAAGGCTAGCATGGTCGGAGTTGGAAACCATGCTCAATTCTCATACATATGCTCTGGAAAATTTCAACAAGTGATTTGTTTTCATCTCAGCGAGGAACCAACTCTATTCACTTCTGGGAATTCGGTGGCTAACTATGGCCACTTATCTGTCTGAAATTGGGTTATGACTGCAACTTAGACATTAAACTATGTCCATATATCATAAGGCATAAGGGTTGTCTATGTCATTGCAGGAGGAAGAAGAACCAGAGTGATAAGCATTCGCAAGATCAATTTCAGTTGATTATAGACTATGCAAGTTATTTAAATTTTCTTTAGCAAGACCAGGGAATTAAACATTGGATTAGCAGCTACCGTGACATGATCACAACCGGCAATTGCTAGACCACTCACCATTGAGGTTGACAACCATCATGCCAGGGCAGCTGCTAACACGTCTATTGCCATCATGCTTAGTTTCTCATATTGTTTTGATAAGAGAAACTTGTAGACACGTTAATTTTGATATTATTTTGAGTAAATTTCATATCATGTAACAATGCCCTAAAATAGTTTGATATTTAATCATTGGTTAATTTTTATTATTTTATTGGATTAATTGTCTAAATAATGTCGGCAAGACAGATGCCATTTAAGTTTATTAATGAAATTGATTTTAACTCATATTTTTAATCGAATATGAAAATCATCTTAAAGACGTCGGCCTATAAAGACGGCATTTAAGGTTTTATTCATATTTTGATTTTTAATTAATTTATTAATTAACTAAAAGACGTCTTCCCAACACGACGCCATTTAGATTTCCTAATGATATTTGTTTCTTCTTCCCGTGTTTATCTTTATCTTAATTAATCTAAAAGACGTCTCCCTTGAGCGACGCATTTTAGGTAATTACAGATAATGATGAATTAACCTGTGTTTATCTGTTTCGTGGTTGGATTGACTCCAAATTCTTTCATGTTAATCCATAAGTAGCCGCGGATGCGCGTGAGAGTCTTGAACTTAAGTCTATAAATACACGAACCTTTGAAGAAGGAAAATGTTAAGAATTTAAGAGAGAGACAACGTCCAGACGTTGAAGGCTAAAGGAAAATTGAAGCGCTGCGTGAAGAATTCCAGGAGCATTCAAAGGAGAGCATGTTTCATCTTTTCTTCATCCTCTTCGTCTATTCAAGACCAAAGCTTCCAGGGGCCATTCAACTTCATTCTTTCTTTCTCTTGTTTTCATCATCATTAGTATCATAAATAATTTCATAATCATCACTTCATTCACACACTGACAACATTCATAATTTCCAACCCACATGCTAAAGAAGTTTTAAAAGACTACAAAACAAGTGAGTTATCTGTTTAATTGTATGATTAAAATTTTGATTAGAATAGATTTTACACTCTATTAGTTCTTATTAGTTTCCTTCCTCTTTTTTTATTTATTTGCAAGGTACAATCATCAAGAAGATCAAGTAGAGATCATCATCCAAAGAACAACTAGAGCATAAAGGAAGATCCCCAAATTCATCAAATCAAAGCAAGAACAGAAACACTAAAAGAACTCTTTTTCTTCAGCCTGCTGAAGAGAAGGAATCAAGAATTCAACAATCTCCCAACTTCAAAACAGGTAAGTGATCATCTTTTTATCTTTTGAAGCTTTTTAGTCAAAAACTTTATGGCGATCACACTTAGTTTTTAATAAGTTTATTTGTCATATAATCAACATAAAATTTTCATGATTTCACACATCATAATTTGAGCACTCACAGTTTTTTGGCGATCACGGTGGGACTGGGTCTCGCCAACTCTTACTGTTTATTGTTCTTGATTTTATCAATCGGGCACCCACGGTGCACCACCTGTGTCCCTCGGGCACGTTCTCACCGATCGGTGTGTTTTTAGTTTAATTGTTATTCTCACGTGCACCACGTGCACACCCTTCCGGCAAGATCTTGCCTTCCCTGTGAATTGTTTGAAAGTATTGTGATTGTGATATGAATGTGTGTGATTGATTGAGTTTTGTTTTGTTTGAATGATAAATCATCCTATTAAAAATTAAAATTCGCATGAGCTGATCATTTACTGCTTTATTTTGATAACTTAAGAGGGAATTGATCCAAAAATTTCTTCTTAATTGCTGTTTCTGCGCCTTAAATAGTGTCTTGGAACAACGACGCACTTTATAACCGCGTTGCCCTTTCACGACGCCATTTAGGCTGTTTTTCTTGCTGTCTGCTGCCTAAGGTTCTGCGAATAAAATAAAGCTCTGTTGCAAATAGCGTTGGGTTACAACGACGCGATTCAACCAGATTTTTGTTTTGTTTATCAGTCCTTAGATCTTTGATTTGATTGCTATCTATCCATTATGTATTAAGCATTAGAGGCCATCTCGGCCACAGGTCATACGCACTGGGACTAACCCCCCCTCTCTCATAGGAACATATTTCTTGACGTCTTCACCTCTCTCTGTTTGGGTCAGTCCCTCGATCAGACTAGAGTGGTTGATGTTAAAGACCTCCATAAGTCCCCAAAATCAAGGTATTCCTCCTTATTCATCGGACTGGTTGTACCAATTGAAATCCTGGTTAGATTTTCATATCGTTGTGAGAAAGAGCCTTAGAATATAACGGTGGAAACTGAATTGAAACTAGGATCCTACCCGTTGAGTGAATTTGTGGCTAAAAATCCAAATAATCCAACAAGGAATCCTAAAACAACGTTAAACATCTACTTGTTTGTCTAATCTCTGCACAACTTGTCTGCAAATCTTTGTTAACAAATATAATACCATGTTGTTTCGATCAGGTAGAGATTTGCGTATGGCTTCAGGTGCTCTGGTTAACTACGAAGGAGATGTTAATGTCCCTCATGAATCTGATTATCATCCTGAAAACGGGGGAGATGCTAATGCCCCCCGTGATCCTCATTCCTACTCATCTGAGCATGAGGGAAACCCCCATATCCCTCCTCCTTTCATTCACAATCAATACTATTCTGACGTTGATCTTCCTCCGCATGTGCATGCGATGTCCAATCCTATCTTCGAGGGAGCCATAGACCCAAATGAACCCTCATCTACCAATCCCTCCAATCTAGTTACCGCTCTAGGGGTTCTGGCCTCCAATATGAATCATCAACAGCTCGAGTGAATCCAATCCATCCTGAAGGGAAAGATGTCCTTACATTATGCTGAACCGAATTCCACAGTTCCCCTTGTTGTTCCTCAACCTCCTCCCCAACGTACTTCCTCTATTCATCAGGCCATGGAAGGCCTTCATGTTTCAACCTCCCGGCCATCGGGACTACAATTGTCCTCTTCAAGGCAACCGGCCAGACCGCCGATGCCAACTTACCAAAATGCCCTTGGACATGGCGAAGCGCTGCTGGACCACAACCCTATTATCCACCTTGCCCCGCTTATTCTAGGCAACATGCTTATCATGTACCACCACCACCTCCTCCCCAAGTTGACCTGACAACTCAAGCCCTGCTCGTGAAGATGGAATGCATGGATGAGCAGTTCAGCAAGTTTTAGAAGATGATGGGAGTTAAGGCCGTGCCTGAGATCAATATTCCAAGTCTACCTGTGTTTCACTTGCCACCCTCAGAAATGCCAGTGTATAGGAAATACAATGGTACTGGTAATCCCTTCACCCACCTGAAGGAGTTCATGTACGAATCCTCCTTTTGGCAGAACGACAAGAGGTCGTTGGCATTCCTGTTCAGAAGATCATTAGAGGGACCAACCCTCGAGTGGTTCTTCTCGTTAGAACCGTATGAGGTGGAGGATTATGGTATCGTATCAAGGAAATTCATTCAACGATACCAGGACAGAGTTGCACCGTCTCTGTCCATAACTGGTTGGTGAGAAAATGAAGTCCGGTGAGGACTTCATCACCTTCGCCGATAGATGGAAGAGTATGGCAGAGAAAATTAAGGATCATAGTTCCGAATCCGAATAGGTCAAAATGATGGTCTCTAATGCCACCCCTCAGTACAAGCTGGTCTTTACATTAAATAATCTGACCAGCATGGCGGAACTCTATGAGAGGTCACGTTACTGCCAGAACGCCTTCAAGGATGCTACCTTCTCTAGCGTCTTTGATCCTCATCGACCCAACATACCTCTACCTCGGAAGCCTGCCGTGCCAAACTCTCCTAGCACGGGTCCGACAACTGAGGGCACGCTCTCCCACGAGCAAGTCAGCATCATGAACAATAATCAGCCCTAGTTCATGAGGAACCAACAACCACTGCAGTATGTAGGGCAAAGGCCACCGAAGCAGCAAGGTTACAGACCATCAAACCAGCAGTACCAACAGCAGCAGTATCAGCCTCCATAGCAACAATACCAGCCGCGCGCACTGCCGGCATATCACAATGTACCTCCTTTAGGTGATCACAATCAGTAGAGGAAACCTCCAGGCCTGAGAAGGGCAACATATCCAACACTCCCAGAATCTCTATTGGACATCTTTGATGCCCTGATGGCAGCCAATGCCTTAGTCTTGCCTAAAGAAAAAACAGTCTGGCCTCATAACGCCGATACCTCCAGGTACTGTGTCTTTCATAGACAACCTGGGCATACGGTAGATGCCTGCTTCCAGTTCCGAGATTACATCCATGATCTCAAACAAGGAGGCATTGATTGGGAGGAGATGAGGAAATACATATCCGCCTTGAAGGCAAGAAGACCTCAGCAGCAACAGCAACAACAATAACAGAGAGCGCCAGCACATGCGACAACACCTCCGAATATGGGTATAGTGCAAAACCTGTTGCCGGAGCATCAACACTAGAATCGGATTGCCCCCATCTTGACGAATAGCCAGTCTAAGGCTAACCGAGGGCAGCAGTGGAAGGTAGATGACTCTTCCTCTATTTACTCAACAGGCCACATACCGAGCACCGTTGAGCAACCACCACACCGCATTCTCCGCATACCCAAACCGCAACCCGTCACCATTAAATCCATTATCCCCTCCATCACCACGCCTCCATTAAACAACCCTCCGCAAGCCAACTACACACCCCTCATGCCATCTAAACCATTACTCCGCATACCATTCCCCACATCACCTACCACATCCACTTACCCCAGTACCATACAACCGTCCAAACCACTGCTCCGCATACCATTCCCCACTTCACCCGCACCAACCACTTGCCCCTCCACCATCCAACCCTCCAAACCCCTCATCCGTACCATGCCTCCACCAAACAACCTCACGCCATCACCCATTTATCAACCCGTCACCCTGTTTGAACCACCCACCAAATCGGCGGTGCTCAAACTATCACCTGGACCTTCCACTGACGAGCAACATACGCTCCGTAGCGGGAGGATCTTTAACAAGGTCTTTCCTCAGTCCACGGTCAGAGATGGCCCATCACAGCGGCCAAAGGAAGTACATAATGATGAGAGTGCACCATGCACTCAATATGACTTGTTGAAACAATTAGACATGACACTGGCACGAATATCTGTGCTTGAATTGATTAAGAGATCTAAGATCCATCAGGAAGCTCTGATGGAGTACCTGCAGAAGGTAATGGTCAATGAGGACGTGCCGGTGGAGAAGATCACTACACTGTTAGTTCCTCAGGGGGATCAACCCTCTATTTCATTCCATACTTCGGAACTAGCACCACCAGCAGCCAGAAGCATGGCTCTGAGCATTACGGTCAACATCTGCAAGAAGGCTGTAGATGCATGCCTAGTTGACACATGGGCTTCGATCAATGTTCTATCACCAAAGACCCTTGAACTGTGTGGTATACCCAAGAAGAAATGGTTGCCTTCCCCAATTTCTGTTACGGCCTATGACATTTCTGCCCGTTCCCCTCTGGGAATGATTTATTTGAAAGTAGAGTTACCACTAGCAGCCAGAAGCATGGCTCTGAGCATTACGGTCAACATCTGCAAGAAGGCTGTAGATGCATGCTTGGTTGACACATGGGCTTCGATCAATGTTCTATCACCAAAGACCCTTGAACTGTGTGGTATACTCAAGGAGAAATGGTTGCCTTCCCCAATTTCTGTTACGGCCTATGACATTTCTGCCCGTTCCCCTCTGGGAATGATTTATTTGAAAGTAGAGTTAGGCCCTGTTTGTCATACCGAGGTCGAGTTCCACATCTTGAAAATCGACCCCTCTTTGAAGGGCATCCTTGGCCGCCCTTACATTAAGTCCCTTGAAGTAATTCCCTCTACAAATCATCAATACCTCAAATTTCCATACAAGGGACGCATTATTAAAGTCACGAGTATGCCGATTCTTGCTATCACTCATTCTTTGAATATCAGGTCGATATCAGGTCGATCCTCTTACCTGACCAACAACCTCTGTTGTCGGTATTACAGGTTTTTCGTCTTGTGGCCGATCCTTTGAAAGCTCCCACGTTTGTTCTTTATCAAGTTGATACTATAAAGTGGGGGAAGTGCATGAGTACCCCTGGCTGGAAAATTATGATGAAAGGTGGCTATCAGCCTGGAAAGGGCCTGGGCACGCAATTGCAGGGCAGAACTAAGCCCGTTAAGGACAACCGAAGGACACCCGGTAATGGCCTGGGCTATAGGTCAAGAAGAGTCAGGTATGACATCATCCAGCAACAAGAAGATGAAGACGGTCAGAAGGCTTGGGAAACAATGTCTACACCATATAAAGAAGGCCGGGATCCCTTGACGTGGATCCTACATACACATTTTGTCAAGGGACCCATAATCAGTCATGATAATGATAACATGGTGCTAATCACTTCCCAGTTCGACTTGCATGACATATATGGGAGGGACCTGGCCATACATTGCTCAGAACTACTGACGTACCAGTCCTTGGAGGTTCTACGACTGATGAAAATGAGAAAATTCCAAGATCCAGAATGTGAATGGTGTCGGTGGTTCGACCTGAGGGATCTGTACATTGCATTGAACAAATTATTTCTTGATCCCTCAGAGTTGAAGTGGCCGCCGCTGATAGACGAGCTGATTGAAGGGCCTGGAGCCATTTTTGATAAGAGAACTCTACTGTTCGAGGAAATAGATGAAAGGGAGCTAGATGACCTTTATGAAGCTGGTTACACTACTGATTTTCTCTGGAAAGGAACCTATCCCTCTCACATCTTCACCCTTCACACTATATTCCACACCTTGCTTCTAACCCCGACTTGGTCGCAGGTCATCATTGAAGATATCTCACGGGCTCCGCCCATTATGGTTACTCTGTCCCTACGGGACCTTATTCCTTAACCTCCTCTCGATCTAAAGAGGATCTATGATTTAATCTGGGACATACTATTGTATGATCCCCCCAATCTTTTGGCCCTAGTGCCGCTTCCTCCATTTTATTCTCCTCCTATTTATATCCATTCTTGTTTCATGATTAACTCCTCTTTTCTAAAAAAAAAAAAACGCCAATTTGACAACTTCTTCTTCCCAAATCCTTATTGAGGAAACCTTATACTTGTCCGATTATACCCGTGGGTCATTCGGGCAAGATTTTCTTCTAGACTTGCTTTATCCCTCCTCTCGGGAGGATTCTCCTGTATCACCTCATGTACCCCATGATTTTTATCCTTCTTCGTCCTCATTAGGTCAGGATAGGGAGTCTAGTTCTAGGCAAGTTAATCAGGTTAGGAAGTCTAGGAAATCTAAGGGTAGGAGAATCCCAGGTAGATACCTCCATGATCTAGCTACCAAATGCCTTTCTTGCTCTATGATCCCTTAGTTGTTAGAGAATCCTATTTAGATGCCAGAAGATTGTGAAGTTGATGAGTCAGTCAATAATGGATATGGGGTGTATGAATTGATACACGAGAAGGACCCCATTACTGAAGATGAGGAAGATGACGTGGACGCGACTGAGGCGTATGCCAGCAGAGTGAAAAGATTTGATGAACCCTCAGCTGCAGTAGAAGAGCCTACCAAAGAGATTACTCTAGGAACTATAGACGAACCTAAGGTTGTCATCGTTAGTAAAAATCTTTCTAAAACAGATGAGGAGGCAGTAGCCCAAGTTCTTAAAGACTATAAGGACACCTTCGCCTGGAGCTATGAAGATATGCCAGGATTAGACTCATCACTAGTGGAACATCGATTGACATTAAAGGATGGAGTTAGACTGGTTAAACAAAAGTTAAGGCGATTCCACCCACAAATGGCTTGAAAATGAATGAAGAGGTCGATAAGCTGCATAAAGCCAAGTTTATTAGAGTTGTTTTCTATCCGCAATGGGTGGCTAATATAGTCCTGGTTATGAAAAAGGATGGGAAGATCAGAATCTGTATTGACTTCCGAGACCTGAACATGGCATGTCCTAAGGATGATTTTCCACTGCCTCACATTGATGTACTCATCGATAATACAGCTGACTATGAAACAATGTCATTTATGGATGGATTCTCAGGATATAATCAAATTAAGTTGGCAGAAGAGGATCAAGAAAAGATGTCATTCACCACACCTTGGAGAACAGATTGTTATGTCGTCATGCCTTTTGGACTGAAGAATGTTGGAGCCACTTATCAAAGGACTATGATGGCAATATTCCATGACATGATGCACATCGATTTAGAAGTGTATGTAGATGATTTGTTAGTGAAGTCCAAGACTAAGGCTGAGCATGCCAAAGTTTTGGCAAAAGTTTTAGAAAGATCAAGAGAATATCAGTTGAAGATGAACCCCAAAATGTGTATTCGGAGTATTCTCAGGAAAATTATTGGGATTTATTGTTAGTAAACGGGGCATTGAAATTGATCCTAACAAGGCAAAGGCTATTAGAGAAATACCACCTCCTAAGAACTTGAAAGAGTTAAGAGGATTAATTGGGAGGTTACAGTTTATTCGCCGATTTGTCTCCCAGCACTCACAAAGGTGTAAGCCGTTTTACGAGCTTACCAAGTCGGGAGTCAAATTTGATTGGGACGATAAGTGTCAGGAGGCATTTGATGGATTGAAGAATTGTTTAGCAAGTCCTCATGTCTTGAGACCACCATCTCCGGACAAACCTTTAATTCTATATATTTCTGTCCTGGATGATGCGGTGGGGGCTGTCTTAGCACAAGAAGATGAAGAAGGAAAAGAGAGGGCAGCCTATTATCTCTCCAAACTTCTCAACTCCGCCAAACAAAGATACACGGCGATGGAGAAAACATATGCAGTATTGGTCTGGGTGGTTCAGAAGATGAAGCACTACTTTTTGGCTTACGATGTCCATCTCATCGCTAAAATGAATCCTATTAAGTTTCTCCTTGAGAAATCCGTCCTCACTGATAGGTTAGTACGTTGGCAAAGTTTTCTATCTCAATTTGATATTATCTACATTTAACAGAAAGCAATCAAACGCTACGCCATCGCTGAACATCTTGCTCATCATCCTCTTCCTCGTTTCGACCCAGTACGATCGAAGTTTCCGGATGAGAAACTGATGTCCATAGACATAATCAACGATAATATGTGGACTTTACATTTTGACGGAGCTCTGAATTTCTACGGCAAGGGTACCAGCATTGTTCTGTTGTCACATGAATGTGTCACCATTCTACAAGCCTTTCAGCTTGACTTTCCAGTCACTAACAATATAGCATAATACGAGGCACTCCTTGCTGGCCTCGAGGCTGTTCATCTCCATAGTGCCATCAAACTCAGAATTGTGGGTGATAGCCAATTAATCCTTCGCCAAGTGCTCACTAAATACCAAACTCTTGATCCCAAACTTAAGCCTTATCAAGAGCTTACTTCAGCTTATGCTAAGCTTTTCACTAAGTTGATCTTTATCCATATTCCTCGAAATCAGGACATCTTAACTGACGCTCTAGCTTCCCTTGCATCATCTCTCGATTTACGAATCAGCAGACAATCCGAATCGATCATTGTCTATAGGCGTCTCTCACCCGCCGTGAAAGACCCTTCCTTCCTTAGAACTAAGGAGAAGTTGCTGAAGAAGGTCAAAGATGGAAACATTGTGGAGAAACGAGAGATTATGTTGATGGAGTTGCTAAAATAGATAGATGATGAACATAAACCATGGTACTATGAAATTGCCAGATACTGTGAAGATCAATCATATCCTGAAGAAGCCATAACTGAGGAAAAAAAGGGCTATCAGGAGAGTTGCTTAGAGGTACACTCTAGTTGGAGGAGCACTTTAAAAAAGAGGTTTTGATGGAGTTCTCTTGAGATATTTAGACGAGGATGAGCTTTGGAAGATCATGGAAGGAGCTCATACTGGAATTTGTGGTGGCCATATTAATGGACAAATGCTATCAAAGAAGATCGTTAAACAAGGATTTTATTGGCCAACCATGGAAGAAGATTGTGTAGGATATGTTCGTAGGTGTGCCAAGTGTCAACTCCACGCCGACAAGATCCACTCCCCCGCATCTTCGGTCCATCATGTTTCCTCCTCATGGCCTTTCTCCATGTAGGCTTTCGACGTCATTGGATCCCTTAGTAATCCTGATTCTGGCATTAAGCAGAAATCCTTCATTCTCACGGCAATGGAGTATTTCACAAAGTGGGCAGAAGCCGAAGCTTACACGGAAGTCAAAATATCAACCGTTTGCAAATTCATCATGAAGAACATCATCACAAGATTCGGAATCTCAAGTACCATCGTCACCGACAATGGACCGCAGTTCGTATCACAGGAGCTGAAGGACCTCTGCAACATGTATAAAATTGTAATGCATCATTCGTCTCCTTATTATCCGCAAGGCAATGGCCAAGCAGAGGCAACTAACAAGACTTTGATAAAAATTATTAAAAAGACGTGCAAATCTAATAAGTTCACAGATTGGCCAGAGAAATTGATTGAGGCTCTATGGGCATACCAAACTTCAATCCGCACGCCCACTAGGCAGACTCTATATTCCTTAACATTTGGAATGGAGACAATAGTTCCATACGAAATCTTCATACCATCATTAAGAGTACAATTGAATAAGGAATTCTCTATTGATGAGCATCGCTCAGCACTCCTTGTTCAGTTGGAACTCTTAAACGAGAAAAGATGGTCAGCTGCTAATCATGCACGAGTATATCAAAATAGATTAACACGTTTTTATCAAAAGAAAGTCATTGAACGTAAGTTCAAAGTTGGTAAAATGGTCGTCAAAAGAATCTTTGTAAAACCTGGTGGTCTACGTTCTAAGCTCCAACCCAATTGGGAAGGACCATATGTTATATCGCATGCTTTTCCTAGTAATGCGTATCACTTAGTTATTGCAGAAGGTCAAGAATTAACTTATCCTTGGAATGGTCTGTATCTTAAGAAGTACTATCCTTAGGTTAGAGAGTCGATCAGTATAGTGCGAAGACCAATAGAATCAGAAAATTTAGAAACTCAAATTCCCTTATCAGTTTAGATAATTTAATTCAAACACATTACTACACATACTAACACGTTTAGTTCGTGAGTAACAAGAGATGTAAAGTTCGAAGGAATACAGAAAGCTTGACTCAGAGTGTAAAGTGCAAATCATTCTTTTTAAATAAAAATTCTATTTTTACACTCAGCTCACGATGTCGGAATGGGGCTTAGAATAGACTATCAAAAGTACCAGCCATCTTAGTAAGAGGCCGTCATAAAAAAAAAAGGGGAAGATCCGTCCCATGAAAAGGAAAAGGAAAAGCAAAAGGCAAAAAGCCAAATATCAAATCAAAAGGCCATTATATTACAAACGTTACACCAAGGCCATGAAATCAAACAAAAGGGAGTGCAAGGTCGTTAAATATCCCTTAAAGAAGATGACCGAATCCAACAGATATTAGGGTAAAGGAGGGACATCTTTCTGTGTCTGCGGAACCCTCTCGTGGGCTTTCTAAACAAATTCTAACTTTCTTTCTGAAGAGGTGTACTCCAACCTTGAAGAACAACTTAGATTGACTAAGGGTCAGACCATCGAATTGGATCACGAACGAAAACACAAGCTCAAGCACGATTAGTCTAAGTTAGATTATTGAAGAACAATTTGAGAATTAGGTTAATAAATGAATATGCTCTTTTGATTTAAATACCATGCTGGTCTTTTAGTTTGCACATTATTTCAAAATCCAAAAAAAAATATAGATATGTTAAAATCCAAAAAAATAGATATGTCAAAATCCAAAAAAAATAGATATGTCAAAATCCAAAAAATATAGATATGTCAAAATCCAAAAAAAAAAAAAGATATCCAAAATCCAAAAAATATATATATACTTCAAAATCCAATATATATATATATATAAACAAATCAAGTAATTCAAAATCAAAATCCTGAAAATCAAATATTTTGCAAATTGTAAAGCCAAACAAAAATATTTCAATTAGTTGCTTGTCGCATTTGGTGTGTTTCATTCCTTTTATTTTCAGCGAGCATCTGCCTGCTTGCATGTTGCATTTTACTCCGTTATTTCTTTCAGTTCAACCATTCCTTTTACCTTTGTTAATAAAAGCTTCACCCCTTGACCCTTCTACCAAGGATATGATCAAGTAGTCGGTTACTTAACCAGGCAAGGGGCTAAGTTTGAATAGATGCTTAAACTGTTTGCTAAGTAATGTACAGGACATATGTATGAAAGTCAAAGTCAAAGTCAGAAGAAGTGCGAAAAAGTTTCATCTATATTTCAAAAGTTTCATATACATGTGTGAAAAGATGAGGAGTCCATCAATATCAAGACTCACAAAAAAAGAAGAAAAGTACATGGTAAGCAGCCCTCATGGCTGACTCTTCCCGGCCCCCTCATCAAATTGGCTTTGGGCCTCATCTTGGGCATCCGGTGCTGGTACTCTGGACGGCGGCGGTGGTGGACTCATGGTGCTCGGACTAGCTTGACCAGAAGAGATGGCCACGCTGGCTGTAAAGGCGCTCGCCCGCCCCCGCTCCTAAGCCTGCTGACGTGCTCGCCTATACTGTTCTTCCACACTACGGCGCTCGTGCTCGGCGATGCCTAACTGAACACGGAGGGAAGACATCTCTGTGTCCATCCGCTGCCGCTTTTGTCGCTCTTGCTCCCTCTCCTCAGTAATAAACTCCAGCCGAGACTAGAGACGTGAAAGCTGCCGAGGAAGGTCCCTGGTGGAGAGACGAGCCACCTGCTCCTCCAGCTCACGGACCCGAGCAACATCAATCTCAGCCCTTTGAAGGGCTTCCTGAAGCTCAGCAACCTAGAAGAGAAGACGTTGTCAGTCCAAGATAATCAAGCAATCAATGTCAGATTCAATAATGGAAGTCAAAAGGTCAAAACTTACTCGAGAGGCCCGATCCTCTTCCGCGAGGGAGGCTCGGTGGATAGCAGAAGCCAGCTGACCCTGAAGATCAGCAAGAGCAGCCTCATGAGCAGCCGTGGAAGATGAAGAAGCACCGGTAGAGAAGGGAGGAAGAGCCGCCTGCGTATACACGGCACGCTGTACCAAGAGAACGACTGTCAGTGGCCAAACGTCAAAATGAATTAACTAATCAAAATATTCATGCATAACATGCATACATACCAGGTCGAATAACTCCTTCTGGACTTGTTCGAGCTGGGCCTCCGCATCTTGTAGGCAGGCCCAGAGGTCGATGATGGTCACATCGCGCGCATTCTTCATAACATACATACATTCATTCACAAATTTAAATAAAGATAATAATTAAAATGAAAGACGCATGAAAGCATACTTACATCGAGTGGACGGAGGAACCGCAGCTGATCGGCGTAGTGTGTCCGATACTGCTGAAGATAAGCCGCGTTGCTCTCAGCATGGGACTCCACCCGCACACCTCGGCGATGCCAGTCCTCGTATTGCTCAGAAAATTTTGCCCGCTAATCTGTGAGGGGTTGCTTCCCCCTCATCGACCGTCCAACTCCCTCCGGGACCTCCTCGTCCACCCATTCTTGGTGAAGGCCCAGGGTTCTCATGGCAAGGCGGAGGCGGAGGGGCTCGATTCCGTTCAGGCAATGGACCCACATCTGCCTGCTGAATCTCCTTCGACCAGCCGTCAACCACAGCTGGCCTGCTTCGCCCATGCCCAGATATGGGCGTCAGATCACCTGCATACAGGTTAGATGCATTCATAATAAATAAATAAAAGATTGCATTTAATTAATAAAACTAAATAAATGAATTAAAAACTCACCAGTAATTTGGGGTAGTCGAGGAACTGACGACAGAGGGCCGTCAGTTGGTGGTGCTGAGGAGCCGTATCCACAATTGGCTGCCAGCGGCAAGCTAACCGGACAGCATTCGATCGCATGATCTTCGCCTGACCGAGCGGGAAGTAGTGGTAGCTCCACACATGCATATATACACATATAAGATTAGAAAAATGTCATATCACATCATTTGCATAAAATAAACAATAATTAAAATAACTTATACCTGGAGAAATGACGAGAAGCCGCTGATGGTGGTCTTACGGTCCGGCGCGACCGCAGACAAATCCGCGAAGAGGTGAGCCAGGAGGGCTGCACCCTAAGCGTACTCATGAAGGTGGTCCAGGTCATCTAAGAGACTCAGGAACCTACAATAGATATGGTCACCCTTCGTACTGAAGAGTAACCGACCAAAGAAGAAAACAAGAAAAATCCTAAGTTGCCTATCTACCTCCTCCTCCTGACTAGGGTCACTACAATAGACTACGGAGGAAGACCTAGCTAATCTATCTCTGAAAGCCTCCCGGGTCTCATCAGATCGACACCGGGGATCTACTAATCCTAGGGCTGCCTCTACATCTACTCTAGGTACAGTCCTAGACTCTCTACCCAGCCCGCCAAAGACCTCTATGCCTAGGAGACTCTCTGCTAGTCCTAGGTAGTCGGGGTAAGTCACCCCACTCAATGCCCGACCTTCTACTCTAAGGCCGGTGATCCTAACTACGTCCTCCAGACTCGGGACCATGTGGCCCCAGGGCATTAGGAATGCCCTACTCTCTACATGCCAATGCTCTCTCAGCACCTCCAGTAGCACTAGATCGAGCCAGAAGGGCTCGATCTCCAAAATCTCACTAACCCATCCGGTGTAGTCGCGTCTTATAGAAGTCGGGCAAGCCTTGGTAGGCACCGATGACCAGATCCCAGGATATCTTGGCTCTCATCGTCCCCTGCAAATAATTCAACAATTTTCATCAGTCAATGGACATTAAAAATTAATTTTCAAAATAAAAATATTCTATCTGAATGGCGTCGGACATGGTGGACGCCCATTGAAAGGCGTCCACATGTCTTGACGCCATTTAGTACAATTTTCCTTATTCTTTAGAAAGGAATCACTGATTTGAATGGCGTCGGACCTAGGCGACGCCCTTTGAAAGGCGTCACCTGGTTTGGACGCCATTCAAGCCCGAAGTCAGACCTTTTGAAAGGCCCCTTTCCCATGCTCATTCTCATGCCCAAATCAATCCAACAGAGAACTTACTAGGTTGGAGCCGCCTTCCACTTCTTCTTCTTCACCCACGGCCGCGGGAGGAGCCTCCTCCTCTTCCAAGAAAGCCGCCATCGCCGCGAGGTCGGTTGGCGCCACCTCAGAAGCTTCCTCCATTGCCACCACTGAGAGGGAGGCGCTCCGCTGTTTTTTTACCATCGCTTTGGCCTTGCTCGATCCTCCACGTTCCCTGGTGAGTAAGAGAACTCGGGTTTGAAAGTAGGAGGAAGAGGAAGAGAGAAAGAGAAGAGAGAGCTCGGGTTTGAGAGGAAGTTAGAGACGTTGAAGAGAGGGCCGGCAGTGGAGAGGTTCGAGGTCGCCGGAGTTGAGACGTTCGCCGGCGAGGAAGGGAGTCGCCGGAGAGGAAGAGGAGAATGAGGAGAGAGAAAGACAAATGAGAGAATGAGGGAGGAAGGACTCGGGCTCGCGTAGGGTCTATTTGAGAAGGTTAAAACGCGTCGAGGGACAACGACGCCTTTCAAAGCACATAATCTGAGGCGACAAAGCAAAATTTTATAATCCGTAAACTACGTCTACATGTCACGACGCATTTCAGACTAAACCACCAATTCTGGTCAGAGCCGTACCAGGCACAATGATTAACCGCGTCTTGTGTCCACGACACATTTCAGTAGATTAATTACAGGATTAATGGTAGAATTCTACGGAAAAGAAGGAGAGAGAATTGAAAGGCGTCTACATATGGGGACGCGTTTTAGGCATTTTAAGTGATAAATCTTTGCGAACTCGGAATTTAATTATGATTGAAAGGCGTCTTCCTGAGTGGACGCGATTTATAATTAGTAAATCCGAAGTTTGATCTTTTAAGGAAAAATCATAGTTTATTTTGAGGAAAAATTGAGAATAAATCATAGAACATTAAGGGATGATTTTTATTATATAAAGGATGGATTCTTTATTGAAAATAAATTCTTTATTACATCAAGGAAGAATTTCCCAAAGTCTCATTACATATGGATATGCTAATCCTTTGTGAGCTTCTTGTGAAGATTCTACACGATGAATAAAGCTGATGTTCCACAATGTAACTATAAGCTTGGTTGCTTCAAAATCTTCATCAGATTCCAATACGCGCTTCTTGATTGGAGAGATGTGGGAAAACTCTGAGAATTCATGGCGAAACATGCTAAGTTGAGTATAGCAGCGATGAGGATTATACAGCATGAACTTGGTTGCATCAATCAGTCGAAGCTCTGTACCAACTGCACGGCGTACTCGGATCGTCTTCCCTATAAGAGCAAGTGGAGAAGAATCGAATCCGTATGATGGCATTGTCTTCAAATAAGCTCGCCAATCAGCTCGAGTCTTGCGTTTGGGCACTCGGTTGATCATTCTTTCATTGAACCTCACGATATTGGAAATATGGAAGATTGGACTATTTTGATATATCTGAGATGGTCTTATAGAATTTCTAGTGTGGTACTCGAACTTGAAATGTAACTCAACCCACAGAGCAAAGAGAAGCATACAACCATGAGGAGGCTGACCTATAGATGTTGCAGAAAGCCCACTATAGAGATAGGCTAGGATCCTCGTGCCAATCTGTTTTCCTTCAAAGATCTCACAAATTGCACTAACTTGATCATCCTCTAGAATATTGTCCTGGGCAGGGAAGAAAAGAGCTCCAGCTCGGCATGTGGTGAACGCTTTCATCACGTTCTCAGTGTCATCCTCTTTAAGTTCCTCAATCTCATACAAAGTCCACTCTGTCAACTTTGCAAGGTTAATTCATTTCTTAGTAAGGCATCCTTGAACTTCCTTTGGATCATTCATAATCTTCATCAATAGTTGTTGACATGTGATCTTTTCCCTCATAAGAGCCATCTTGTTTATGATTAGTTCATCATTGTTCAGATTGATTTAGGAAGGCCCAGTAAAAGTTCGGCCTCTTCGAGAAGTATGGTGGATTCAAATTTAGCAAAGAAGAAAGTATGGGTTTGAGGATGCCACAACTCAATTAGAGCACCCATCGCTGCCCAATCCACGTTTGAACTCTTATAGTGCTTTGCATGGACAACTAAGCCTTGAATATTCTACTTAGAAACATAAGATTGCATGGAGATAGTGATATTTTTCGCAAGCTTTCGAATCCAAGGAAAGGAAGAGAATTTTCTTGGGCCGGGAAAAAGATGATATGCTTAGATTAAAAAAAAAAAAAAAGCTATAATTCTATGAAGAACATGAATAACATTAAAGAAGAAGAATTAAAAGAAAGAGATGATTTAACTTACTTGTAGGTTAGGATCTCGTCCGCTAAGATGATCTTTAACTTCAGAAAGCTTCTCAAGCGTCTTCTTCATCTTCTTGTTTGAAGAATCCATCTTGTTCTTGTGCTTTTCCTCTTGAAATCTTAATTACTCTGGAACTTTGGAGAGAATCCCTTGCTTTGATCTCTAGATTGTGTATGTATTTGCCTTAATACAAGTTAAGGAAACTTACGTAGAGAGATTTGCGAGATTGAAGAGTCTTTTCCGAATTGGAGAAGGGATATGCATGAAGAGAGTTGGAGTCCGGATAGAACATTGCAATAACCTGTTTATGCAACTTAAAAGGTGTCGAAGAACAGCGACGTCATTTGATTCATTATAATGGCGTCGGCTCGACACGACGCGTTTCAGAAATTTTCTGTTATTCACCTGAAATACCATGTTTATCCATATTTTGATGTTTATTGATTATGTTTCTTGAAATTACTGATGATTCTGGGTGCAGGAAATTCAAAGAAATGACAAATAAAGTTAAAAATCTTGAGAAGGTCCCATTGTAGGAGTTTATAAGTCCTGAGCATGGCTAAAAAGACAGTTATCTTTATCTCCTGTATTATTTCATGTAATTAATTTGTATAATCATCATTATCATATGTTAAATACTTATTAGACTATATGAAAGACCTTGTGATTTTGATGAAACTGAAATTTGAGTTTCACTCTAATAAAAACAGTGATAATTCTAGAGAATTTTTAATCGCACGGATAGGTCGTTGGATTGTTAATTGATGAGGACGATGGTTCCGCTTTTGTGAAACAATGCGTGGATAAACGAGCTTTGGCTTAACACTGGATTGCATGATTGGTATCTTGATTCATTGATGACAATTTAACAATATTATTCTTGATTAATTTATATTTTATTTAATTTTATATTTTTCTTTTAACCCAGCATGCATTATGTAGGACTTTGATATCATTGTGATAAGAATTAATTATTGATTAAGTTTCAGATCATTGATCAAAAAAATCCCAACATGATATGAAATATTCCATTCTGAATTGAGTATCTGGATTATCTTTGAGGTTCGCTTGAAGGTATCCTTAGAATTCTATCTTTGTTTGGACTCTCTATCCAACATTTCTTGTTTCATTTTAAGATCCATCATGGTTGTCGCACTTTCACATTTGCTGGTAACCGCTCCCCATGATGAAACTTGCAGGATTTGTGACCTAGGATATTTCCTAATTGTGGAGGTTGATCGACCTTTTTTTGTTTCCTTGTCTACCTCATCCAGACAGGATTGATTCCATTGATTTCTTTAAGTTACCTTCACTGATCATTTTGAGAAAAAATTCCCATCATGTGATGTTGAGAGCATGTCTCATCACACCTTAGCATCACATTTTCAGTACATTCAATTTCATTTCACTCCCTTGCAAAGTCAATACCAAGGTGGGGCAGCTGTAGACACGTTAATTTTGACATCATTTTGAGTAAATTTCATATCATGTAACAATACCCCAAAATGGTCTGAGATTTAATCATTGGTTAATTTTTATTATTTTATTAGATTAATTGTATAAATAATGTCGACAAGACAGATGTCATTTAAGTTTATTAATGAAATTGATTTTAACTCATATTTTTAATCGAATATGAAAATCATCCTAAAGACGTCGGCTTATGAAGATGCCATTTAAGATTTTATTCATATTTTGTTTTTTAATTTAATTTTTAATTAATTTATTAATTAACTAAAAGACGTCTTCCTAACACGACGCCATTTAGATTTCCTAATGATATTGGTTTCTTCTTCCTGAGTTTATCTTTATCTTGATTAATCTAAAAGGCGTCTCTCTTGGGCGACGTATTTTAGGTAATTACAGATAATGATGAATTAACCTGTGTTTATCTGTTTCTTGGTTGGATTGACTCCAAATTCTTTCATGTTAATCCATAAGTGGTCGCGGATGCGCGTGAGAGTCTTGAACTTAAGTCTATAAATACACAAGCCTTTGAAGAAGGAAAATGTTAAGAATTTAAGAGAGAGACAACGTCCAAACGTTGAAGGCTAAAGGAGAATTGAAGCGCTGCATGAAGAATTCCAGGAGCATTCAAAGGAGAACAAGTTTCATCCTTTCTTCATCCTCTTCGTCCATTCAAGACCAAGGCTTCCAGGGGCCATTCAACCTCATTCTTTCCTTCTCTTGTTTTCATCATCATTAGTATCATAAATAATTTCATAATCATCACTTCATGCATACACTCACAACATTCATAATTTCCAATCTACATGCTAAAGGAGTTTTAAAAGACTACAAAACAAGTGAGTGATTATGTTTAATTGCATGATTAAAATTTTAATTAGAATAGATTTTACACTCTATTAATTCTTATTAATTTCCTTTCTCTTTCTTTATTTCTTTGCAATGTACAATAATCAAGAAGATCAAGTGGAGATCATCATCCAAAGAACAACTGGAGTATAAAGGAAGATCCCCAAATTCATAAAATCAAAGCAAGAACAGAAGCAGTAGAAGGGATCTTTTTCTTCACCCTGCTGAAGAGAATGAATCAAGAATTCAACAATCTCCCAACTTCAAAACAGGTAAGCGATTATCTTTTTATCTTTTGAAGCTTTTTAATCAAAAGCTTTCTGGCGATCACACTTAATTTTTAATAAGTTTATTTGTCATATAATCAACATAAAATTTTCATGATTTTATATATCACAATTTGAGCACTCACAAAACTTACCGCTTCCTAACTGACTTGTTTAAAGGATTTGCGACCACAAATATGCCCAATTGCTTGTTTTGCACGATTGGCTTTGTTTCGTTTGCTCATCGCCTATGAAAAAAATAAAAAGTAACTATGAATTTCTTAGTAAAAGGGTCGCTATGTAATGTAAAGAAAAATCCAATTGTATGTACTTGATATTTATCCGACCCAAAATATCTCACTAGTACAACCCATTGGTCTATCTTAAGGTCTTCAGGTGGATTTTGTAAATGCTGCTCGTCAGTTTCCATAGACAAATTATGTTTGTGCAAGTGATGACGGAATATCCTATAAAACCTTTGTGCTTGCTCTAAGATAATAAATTTGATATCATCATCCTGACGAACCTCACCTTCAATTTTCAGATCAAACTTCTCCTGTAAAGATTGAATAAATTTAATAAAGACGTTAGGATATGAAAAAATAATGAGATATATATGAAGAGTAATTACCAAAACAAACTCGTAGATTTTCATTTGTTGTCCTCAGGCACATGTTTCCAACTCTTCTCTTTAAATGAAGCGTGAATCTTTATTAGTCGAGATATCTCATCGACTAGGTCAGTCGCATTAACCCCAAATGCCTTTCTATCTTTTATGCTAAGTTCCACCCGCAACTTAGCATTACCCATCGATCTAATCTTCTATGATAGTCCAAGGCCCTTATACTTTCCTCGAGTCCTCTTCTTTGCTATAGTTGAAGTTAACATCTCAGGTGCATTTGTTGAACCTGTTAATCAATACACAATCGTTATTAATAATAAGATGCAATAGACATGTGTCACAAATATAAATTTAATCTTACCTCGTGAGGAATGAACTTGAAGACTTGACCCAGAGTTACTTCCCTCGTTACGCTGTTGAGACGTCTTACTCATCGCTCTGGTTGTTATTCCCTCTTGTTGCTCCATCTTGCTATCCTTCTCTCAACCCCTCTTGCTGCTCCAAAGCTGAATATGTAGTTAAAATTTGAAGCCATAATTGCATGTATTGATAGAAGGCACACATCACATAAATGGAATAGCATCATCTCACTTTATTTTTTTTCTCATCACCGAGATAACCTGTGTTGCAGTCAAAAGGAGGAAAATAATAGTCTAGAAAAAGCATAAGCAAATGTAAGAAGCATCGACCAACAATGCCCCTCCCCCCCCCCCCCCCCCCCCCCCATCTAGACCTTTAGATAGTGCATACATATCTGAGTTAACTTTCCTATCTTTGTATAAAAGGGACACCTATACATAATAACCACATATTATTAGTGGAATAGCATTAGGATGCATGATGATTACTTATAGAAAAGTTGTGTACTTTATTTTCAAACCACTGGAGAAATAGCTCATCATGCATTCTTTCTACATTTCGAACACCTTTAGTCTTCAGCTCATTCAAATGGTCACTGTATACAAGTTTAAGTTAAACTAACTAGTTTGAAAATAAAAAAAAGATAATAATAGTTAACAAAATAAGTGACTAAAAAAGAGATGTCTTACTTGATGAATGGCTAAATTTCATCACAATTTCTTAACACATATAATTGACTTTGTCTGAATTCATCCATTGTAAGTTTCTCCACTCTACCACTTTTATACCTCTTCCATTTTGTTTAAAGATGTTCATCAAGCAATGAGAACTTTTATCCACATCTGCAATCCTATCAGGTCGGTTCAATTTGGATTCCACATTTCGCAAATATTTCGAGCAAAAAATAGTGCATTCCTTAGAAACATAACCCTCAGTATTAGACCCTTTAGGACGAGTTTGATTACGCACATAGCCTTTTAATGTGCGTAAGTACCTATATGAACAATAATTATTACATATTCATTTATATTTTTAATCTAACATATAATACAAAATAAAAATATATGACAATTTTAATTTATCTTTCTATAGGATACATCCATCGAAATTGCACAGGACCGGCAATTACGGCTTGTTGAGCTAAATAAATCACCAAATGCTCCATTACATCGAGGAAATTTGGTGGAAAAATCTTTTCCAACTTACAAAGAGTGATCGATATTTGAGAATCAAGATGCTCTAATAAATCAACTTTCAATACTTTTTCACATAATTCTAAAAAGAATTGACTTAGTTCTACTAAAGGATCACACACATCTACATTCAATATCCCACGTATGGCAAGTGGCAATAATCTCTCTATCAAAACATGACAATCATGACTCTTTAGCCCTTTCACATTGCATTCTTTAACATATGAACAACGGAAAATGTTTGATGCATGACCATTTGGAAACTTAACTTCTTTTAAGAATTGGCATATCATCCTCTTTCATCTATGGACAAAGTATATTTAGCAGGGAGCGATTCAACTTTTTCTTCCACTATCACAGGATACAATTTCTTTCTAATCTTCATATGTTGCAAATCAAGGCGAGATATCTTTTGTTTTTCGATCAATATTCATCAATGTCCCTAATATATTATCACACACATTCTTTTCTATGTGCATGATATTTAAATTATGTCGTATCAAAAGTATTTTCCAATAAGGCAACTCAAAAAAATACTTTGTTTTCCCCAATTGTATAGAAGTTCACTTCGCTTCCTTTTCCTAGTAAGCTTGCCAAAAGTTACATGTGAGAACTGACTATATTGTTCCAAATTTCATCTCTAGATATTGGTTGTGGTGCCATCTTCAGATCTTTCTTGCCATCAAATGCTCTTTGATTTTTTCTCCATTGACGATGACCATCTAACCAACGACGATGTCCCAAATAGCAATTTTTTTTACTATACTTTGCACGATATGAACATGTGCCTTTGTGGCACTCCGAACAAGTTAACTTCCCCTTTGTGCTCCAACCAGATAAAATTACATATGTAGGAAAGTCATTAACAGTCCATAGTAATATTGCCTGCATATTAAAATTGAGTTTTTTATAAGCATCATATGTTTCCAAGTCGACATCCCATAATTCCTTTAACTCTTCTATCAGTGACTGTAAATACACATCAATGTCATTTCCTAGACTCTTAGGACTAGGGATAAGTAAAGACATAATAAAGAAAGGTTGCTTCATGCACATCCAAGGAGGTAAGTTATATATTACAAGTACCACAAGCCATATGCTATATGTAGAACTCATTATGTCATATAGATTAAATCCATCACTTGCTAAGCCAAGTCTCACATTTTGATAATCCTCAGAAAAAAGTGAATCGTAAGAATCTAATGCTTTCCATGCAAGTGAATCAGCAGGATGTCTTAAGGTACTATCATCAATACCCAACTCCTTGTGCCATCTCATGTCTTTTGTAACATCTTGAGACATAAATAATCGTTTCAATCGTGTCTTTAGTGAAAAGTGGCGTAATATATTATTAGGAATTTTTACCTTCTGTTCTGGATGAATATCTATTTCATTTTGTTTGCTCGTTGCCTTTGAAATCCACCTGGATTCATCGCAAACTCGACAACAACCAAGATTAGTGTACTCACCTCAATATAAAATACAATCATTGATACATGCATCAATCTTTTCATATCCAAGGCCCAATTTCTGAATGTCTTTCTTTACTTCATACAATGACTCAGGTACATTATTATCCTCAGGAAGAATTCGCTTTATAAATTTCAGCAATGCATTAAAAGAAAAGTTGCTCCAACCATATAAGCATTTCATATGGAACAACTCAACTATGAAAGACAACTTTGACCAATCTTTACAATTTGGATAAAGCTTGATTTAAGCATCTTCAACCAAGTTATAGAACTTTTTAGCTCTAAGATTCGGTTCCTCAGGCTCAAGAGACATGTCCAATGAACTTTCATTAATATTTTTGTATGAAGACAATGCTCTACAGTTAGAATATACTGTAATATAGCAATTGTTGCATCATCATTTATCTCATGACTAATCTCATCATCAGATGTATCATCTTATGTAGAGATCTCATCTTCCCCATGATATTTCCAGTATGCATACGTCTCCAACCATCCGTTCTTGAAAACATGATATTTCACTTGAGCACGAGTCTGCCTTATTGTGTTTAAACACTTTCTACATGGACAAAGGATTTTTTCTCGTATGGCTGACCTTGCAAATGTAAATTCCAAAAAAATCATCAAATCCCTTCTCATACTCAGTTGTATTCCGTCTGAAATTCATCTATTGTTTATCTATAGGCATTCTAATTGTAATATAATCACCTGGTAACTCCTACAAGAACACAGTGTGCAATTAATTATCTAATAGATATGTAAAAATAAGAAGCATTTTTATGGTAATAAAATCGGTGACGGATGTGTAAAAATAAGAAGCATTAATTATCTAATACATATTTAAGAATAAGAATGCACGTAGGCACTTTCATAATGAATAGAGAACAAAGAGATCAACATTGACGAGTAAAAGATTAAAAGTGCATTAAGGTACATACTAATTAGAATGTGTAGGACAATCAATCATCTTGAATGTTCAGCATTTCGAAAATTATTTTCAATCCCACTTTTCTAAAAAGGTCTACTATGTTGTACACATCTAAAGTAAATTGCACAACAAATACAAATAGCAAGCAAAATTATTTATTGTCATTATTTAAGTTGTTAACATGCAAAGAACCATAAAACTAAGGTTCATAATTGAAGCATCATGGTAGGACCAACACGTTGCACACGTGAGGATGCTACTCCATTACCTCCAGTAATGACCGTTACTTCGACTAAAACTAAGGTTCACCCATCACATCCAATTGGCATTAATGAACCCAAGTGAAGCCTTTGAACTGAATTGCTCCGACCAAGAAGGGAAACACCTTCTCTTGCTTGAGCTGTGTTTGTTTGTGTCCCCTTCTCAAATTAAGCACTTCGTGAGTTTACCGAGTAAAATGCTAAGTCATACTAAGTAAGTTACCGTGATCAAGTGTCTAGGCAAGAGCAAAGTGCAGAATATGCTGATCATGGCTTCTGCAAGCGTTTCATGAACGTGTATGCATGACAGAGAGAGGTTTTATGTTTTTATAAGGTTAAACATATATCCATTCTTCAACCCCCCGGCCGTCAAGCTCGATCGCTAGCTGGGTTGTAGTTCCCAGTCTTGGGATATGGTCGTTGAAATTGATATTAACGAACAACTGCATGTTCTTAGTGTATGCGGTCGCCAAACTGGTTTTGCAGTGCGCCAGAACTCGGTGAAGGTTTTGCCTTTTGGTGAAAAATTCTCTCCAGGACCTATCGGGCATCCCATGGTCATGTGATTAAGAATTTTTGAAAAGCCACGGGAGGCGTTCTCTAATATTAACTTTCTTACTTGTGAAAAGAATAATACAAATCTTAATGTCGATACAAAATCTTTCTGTTCATCATACACGCTGCTTACTTGACCATTAGAACTCAGATGCAGGTGCTAAGGACCTATTACTAGGAGTGAGAGAAGTTAGCCCTCGTACCTTCTAAACGACAGTGTAAAGGGCTATTTGCCTACGAACTAAATGTAGCAACAAGTGGCTTGAAATAGGGAATAAAACAGATTCAACAGGTTTACAGACACTGTACCTTCTAAGTAACCAATAAAATCCAACTTGGTACATCCACAAGCTCACCGAGACATCAATCACCAGTCTATCTAAATAAACAACCCAAAACAACTGAGGTGACAACATGATGGGAGACGATGGGACTTTGGAGGAGGATGCAGAGAAGAAGGGGAGTGCGAGGGCATACCTACTGGTCGGGGATGACCGTACAGGCTCTGCCTCCTCTTCGCCTCTCCTTCCAATTGAGTCCACAGTGCTGCCATACCGATGCCCTACTCCCCACCCAACATAGCACTTTGCAGTAGGCTGGGCTTCACAATCTTTTCGAAAGATCGAGAGATAGAGGGAGAGGAAGAAAGGGCACGGCTAGTGGAGAGGGAAAGGAAGGGAGGGAGAGAAAGAAAGGGCACAGTCTCTAGTGGAGGGAGAGAGAAAGAAAGGGCACATGAAGGGAGGGAGAGGGCACGGACGCCAGTAGAGGGAAAGAGCACGGCCAGTGGAAGGAAAGGAGAGGAGGAGGAGGGAAGAAAAATTAGCATAGAAAAAATAGGAATATTTTTTTTTGAAAAATTTAATGTAACAAAATTAATTGTTATCATTTTTTTGTTGACAATTGTTATTATTGCAAATGACTAACAGCCCCGTAGTTTCCAATCTTATATGACAATAATCAAGTTTGTCACAAATACCTAGATCATAAGTGATGTAATTTTTAGTTGTCACAAAATTTTACTATCTTTTGTGATGACCAATTCATCGTCACACGTTTAAGTGGTATTTTTTTTAATGGTCATAAATAAAGTGTCACAAATAAACATTTTTCTTGTAGTGACATGTGAAACGTGTCATATTAACTAATATTCTTAATAAAAATACTCATGAGATTGAAACCTCCCCATAGAAAATTAAAATTACTATCATGCAACTCTTGATCAGACAAAAAGGAAAGCAATTTCAGTGGGCTTTACCTTGTACAAGGGACACCAAGTACACCAAATCAAATCATAAAAGAGTAATACTTGCCGCACAAGTTTAATCACACCGCATAACTCTTTGCGGTTGAACAACTTGGCCAACTGGATAAGTTAACATGATCACCTCTATAATATTTCGATTGATAAAGACGATTTTTAATTGACAAATATATATTTCTATTGACATATATAATTTTAATTGATAAATATGATTTTCAATTGACAAATACTTATTTTTCTTAAAAAATATAATTTTCAACCGACAAATATAATTTTTAATTAACAAATATATATATATATTTCGATTAACAAATATAAAATTTAAAATATATATTTGTTAATAAAAATATATTTATTAATTAAAATTAATATTTATCAATTAAAATAATAGGAGAATAATTATGTCAACTCGTCCCACTAGTCAAGATAGTAGTAGCGTGATTCAACTGCAGCAGCAAGTATTACTCATCATGAAATGATCCGACTTCCAGAAGAAACTTGGTCCGTTCGTTCGGAGATCTTTTACTCTCTCTCCCCCGACTGAGAGCGTCCGCAGTGACCCTATAATTTCTCTCCCTGAGGGTGAGGGTTGTCAACAAAGTGAATAAGTGATCTCTCTCTCTTGATGATGAGGATGATGAGCAGTGCCGCCGCCAGCACGCCGCCGGTGCCCCCTTCTACAACCGTAAGCAATCTGTTCCTCCTTGTATCGTTTTTACGTTTTAATGCGACCTTGTGCTTAATGTTTTCTCTTTTGAGCGCGTTCTCTCTCTCTCTGTGTGGGTGGTGCAGGTGAAGGTGGTGGTCAAGGGGCGGGTGCAGGGGGTGTGCTTCCGGCAGTGGACAGTGGAGAACGCCCGGGAGCTCGGCCTCAAGGGCTGGGTCCGCAACCGCAGGGACGGCTCCGTCGAGGCCCTCTTCGCCGGCGAAGCCGCCAAGGTCGACGACATGGTCGAGCGCCGATGCCGGGTCGGGCCCCCAGCCGCCGCCGTCACTGCCGTCCAGCGCTCCCCTTCCGAAGAGGACCCCGGCGCCGGCGCCTTCCGCTGCCTCCCCACCGTCTGAGGGCACAGGTGGGAGCTTGCCTTGCCCATCACATGTTTGTGTTTATGGCGCTTCCAGGTCGCCCTGGTCCTCGATGCATCGCTCTACCTGTTTTAGTATTTAAAAAATAAATAATGAATGTGAACACCATGGAGCTATGTTTTTACTATGCGCCCGAGTAGAAGTTTTTCTAGTAGGAGTTAGGGCTGTAACTCAGGCTGGTCATTTAACCCATGTTAGAGACTCGTCAATCTTAATCCAACTCTAGTCATCCTCCAGCTCGACGTCCTCAACTTTAATCTAACTCATTTTATATTGTTTCAACTCAACTCAACTTATGTAATCCAACTTTCAATGGATTGGATTGAATTCGATCGAGTTGGATTATATCTTTACTAGTGTATATTTTTAACTTTTCTTTCCTACTATTAAAATTTCATGTACAAAGACACGAAAGGATTTATATATCTATCTTAACAAAGTAATTTTAAAAAAGTACAAACATAGGTATATGATCATTACTTGAGAATATTTTTGTTCATATTGTAAATTAAATTTTTGTTTAAGAAGAATTAAATGAAGCATATTCTAATGATCTTAGTTATCATTTATGTGTATTAATATCAAGCTCATGTTAGGCCAGGTTAATTGAACCTTAATCTAACCCAACTTATCTAAGGACGAGTTGAAAAAATCCTCCAATCTTAACTTCAACAATAATTCGATCAGCTTCAATCTGACTTAACCATCGGAGTGGTACGCTCGGATTTGGGTTGACCCGCCTAAAGTTGCAACCTTAGTAAGAGTATTGCAATCCAACATGAATTATAATGTCTCAACATCTGTTATTCAAAATTCTAGAGTGGACGACAATATTGGGTGATTTTTTATTTTCTTTTGTTTTGCAGATTTGTTGACCTATAGTATCATCTAAACTCGGTTTCCATATCACCTCATCTTTGTTTAGACATTTGGGGTTGTTTGTTTCCATGTAAAACAGTATAATATACAAAAAAAAATTGTTTCATCTTTCAATATTTTTGGATGTTTGGTATGATATAAGACCGTGTAAGATAGCATTTTGTCTGGACCTTTTCTGCCTACTTGGCAGGTCTATTTCTTGTTTTACAAATAACCAAGCAAATGTTCTCTGCTTTTAAAACCAAAACACTTCACCGGTTTTAAAATCAGTAATTTTGAAACTGATTAGTTACAGGTTTTACATTGAAACAATTAATAGAATCGCCCTTCCACACAGTGTTATCTGGGTTCCTTTCTCTACACCTTGATCTCTCATGGGTCTCAAGATGTTTTTGCCTCTATATTTCGGACATTCGAAAGATCACTATGATGTATCCTTTACTCTGGGTATATATATCTTAGCTGCTCTTAACTTGTGTTAAAATGTTGCACATGTACTTCTGTTGTCACTGCTGACAATCAACATGTAACTAGAAGATACATAACTATATACTTTTAAAATATATTTAATATAAGCAAAAGCTTCATTCCTCTTAGTCCAATTACAAATTTCCTAAATAAAGATAATACCAACAGATAGTTATGTATCTTCGCGATCATTCACTCACTTGTGTGAATGAGCCACACGTACGTCCACAAACGTGTTTCACCCTTTAGAAGAGGGAGGCAAACCTCTGCAAGACGACACGTAATATTCTTCAGTGCTAGATATTGGCAGGCATATGACACAACAAGACTATGTATATTTATCTTCCATTCACATTTTTTTTTAATTTACAAGCTCCTTTCTCTAGAGCATGAATACAAGGAGGAACCCTACATCAAAACCACCGGCAGTGCAACAGGGCCCCATGCACCGCCGGTGGACCAGGGAGGCTTTGCTTGCAATGGGTATCCCTTAATAGGCTTCTTCTCAGGTCTCCTCCACTCGCAATGCAAGCTCCATCCCCTGTCCCTAGCTTATTATCTGCTCTTCAATTGTGGAGAATCTTGTTCTTTTCTGTAATCCAAAGAAGTTAAATAGAAAAAGTAAGCATATTTCGAAAAATAAGTAAGCATATTAAATAAGTACAAAATTAAGCATACCAAACAACTGGCCTCGTTGTATGCTGGGTCGGTTACCTTCCACTACAAAAGCAGGTCATTAGAACTTTTTTTCCCTTTTGTGGACCAACCAACAATTTGGTCCACAAACTGTAAGGGAAGTGAAGGTCTCACTTTCTGGTGTTTTACCTTGAAAAGAGAGAGCCCACCTCGACCGTGTGAAAAAGTTGGTCAAATCCACACCAAGGTGACGACGGTACACATTTAGATGCTACCTAATATTCTTTGACACAAACTGCTGGTTTCTATATGTCATCAGAAGCCCAGTGAATAGAACGCGAGCACTGGCTATTTAGGCCTAATCCTTTTTATGTATAGATCATATGAGAGGCTTATGGTTACGAAAGCCAAGTAGTTGAAGCGAAAAGAACAGATTAGTTTAGTAGTTTGACTATCTAGTAGATTCCCTCCGAAGACAAAGGGAGCTACTCCTCATTAAAAGCCAACCGTTAGTGCATAGGAATCCCGTAGAAACTGTCCTTTGCAGTTTGGAAGGATTTGTTTGACCCAAGCCCAAAAGGGACCTATTTGTCTAAGAAAAATGGTATAGCAACACCGTTTCTTAATACTAGTTTTGGACACACTTAGATGGCAATCCCTCATTGGAAGAAAGTGTTATGGCTATACACCTTTAATAATTCTACTTACCAATGTGTAATTGCCACCTAGGCATGTCAAAATAGTGTTAGAAAATGATATTATCTTACCATTTTCCTTTGTCTAATCATGCTCCCACAAGATGAGATCACTTGCACCAGTAAGGCATGCATCCAAGTAAGGGTGTCAACCGGGCGGGCTAACTCGTGGCCCAGCCCAACCCAACCCGTATTAAATAAAATTGAGTTGGCCCAAGTTATATAAAGTGGGTTGAGCTAAATTTGGGTTGACATTAATTAAATATAGGTTGAGTTGGGTTGAAAACAGACTGACATGATTTAAACTATTGACTTTTACAATAGTTCATATGAAAAGTGAAATACTTCTAACAAATCATTTATAAACAGAGCTAATCCAATCCAACCCACTAACTATTAAGTTGAGGTTGAATTTGAGTTAAATTTGAGTGCAGGTACACAGAGAGAAGTAGAGTTGAGTGCAGCCGTGTCTTTACTACAGCACAGTGTACGCCACTGGAAGCCTCATGGGTAATAAATTTCTATGAAGATAGATTCTTACGTGCACTTTCTAATAATTGATGTGGGTACATTCTTCTCATTTATACCGATTTTTTTTTGCAAACCATGAGAATGTCCGCACGTCATATTAAAAGATATAGACCCAACAAAACTTAACCTATTGTCAACTTACCTCGAACTGGCCCTTAAAACATGAGAACACTTTGTTAGCTAAATAAAATCGGGAATAATTGGTATAAGGGTTCAAACTCAGTTTGATTGTCGGGATGCCTAATTCTTCCAATTTTACGTGAAATTCCTAATTCCTCCGATTCTTCCAATTTTATCTTTTATTTCACTCTTTATTCTATTCTTTCCTATCAAATCACTTACAACAGTACAATGTAATTATCCTTATTCTGAGTGGAGTAGCAACAAATTATCAAATCAAAACATCGTTTATTATAATTTAAGAAATCCCCAAAATGAGTTTTAACGATTGAATTAAGTTTGAATCAGGTTGGCTATAACCAAATTTTACATTGTGTTCGATTAAGATTAAAAAAATTGACCCAATCTCACCCCAGCCAATTTGACATATTATTTTTTTTACTGTCAACCTATGGTGAGCTGCCTTGACCAACTTCAATCAGGTCAAGATGAAGATCATACACATCTGATTCAAAAACAAGTTAGATCAAACTAAGAATCAGTATTCTTTTTAACCTTTATTATTGATTTTGACTTGACTGCCTTTAAAAAGAAGCATACAAGTTCATCCAAAATAGATCCAGAAAACCTTATTGGAGTTGTATCCCCGCCTTGCCTATAATTGGAGGTGTCAATTGGGCGGGTCAATCCGTGGTCCAGCCCAACTCAGCTCATATTAGAGAAAATTGAGTTAGCCCAATTATATATTGGGTTAGACTAAATTTGGATTGACATTAGTTAAATCTGGACTGGGTTGAACTGAAAATGGGCTGGCCCAGTTTAATATATTGACTTTTTACAATAATTCATAGAGTAAAACACTTCCAACAAATCATTTTATAAACAAGGCCAACTCAATCCAACCGAACCCAACCCTACCCAACCCACTCACTATTGAATTGGGGCTGAATTTGAGTTAAATTTGGGTTGGACTAAAACTGGGCTGGGCTATGTGATAATTTGGGTTCTATTATCACATAGCCCACCCAACCCGCCCAATTTACCTATAATGGCTATAGGAGATACTGCAATGGGCAATGATGCGATCGAGCTATCCGACCGCCCCTCTTGCAGATGAGTCCGATTTCTGTGAGTGCAAACGAGGATGAGATCGGACAATATGAAAAATAGAAAAAGGTGCACAAGAGGAGTTTATTTTAAAAAATTTCTCTCTCTATACTTATTGAGTCCCATCATCATCTACATTTCGAAGTTGTTTGTTTTAATGTAAAACTTTGTAAATCATTGATTTCAAAATCATCGGTTTTAGAATAAGCAAAATTTTCTTGTTTTAAAATTAGAGAATATTTATTTAGTTGTTTGTAAAAAAAAATAAGAGAGATACTTTAATCTTCTTGTTTGATTTATGGTGGAGTCTTTACTGTAAATCAAAATAAGAAAACTAAGTTATCAAAAAAGCAGACAAAACCTAAACAAGATTTTACTTTATAATATTTTATATCATTCTAAACAACTAAAAATACTTTAAAATAAAATAATTATTTCAAAATTATTCTAAATTATGCTAAAACAAACAACCTTTAGAGGATCTGATTGCTCTGTGCCTCATCACTTGGTGCTTGACAAGTAACACGTCGGAGCATTCCACATGGGCGTGTTGAGGCCATCCGTCCAACGTTAAACAATCCTCTTAACAAAAGAATATACGACCTGGTCGCACTCGCACTAAATAATTTCGTTACACTTGAGTTCTCCCTTCTTTTATTCTTTTCACTACGACTGAGAGGAATATTGTGATCTCATTTTCCACTCCATCTCACGTGCCTCTCTCTCATTTTAACCATCTCATCTTGAGAAGAACACAGAAGAAATATCCAACTTGAGCTGACCAAGATTTCAATAAATTAAGTAGTAAAAAAGAATATAAGTAAAAAATAAGTAATCTATAGCAATCCTATGTGATTGATGCATTTGGTGTTCTATGCAAGAAAGAAGGAAACTGACGTGAATCGGTCCCTAGGAGAGTTGATTCACCACGTGCCTCTTATTTGAGAAGTGGCATGTTGGAATCTAGTTGGAGTTTATTGTTTCTTCAATTATGCAGTCTTTAGGTGTTGTTAGGATATTTATTCTTTGATCCGTAAAATTATTTCTCCGAAAAATCAGTTTGACTTGAAATCCTTGCCTAATTAGACGGAACTTTCGATTGTTTCAAAGTTAACTACAAATATGTGAAGGATATCCGGGATTTCACTTGGTTGGAGGTCTGATCACTTGTAAATATTTGTACTCGTGGCCTCCGAGCCACTCTTCAAGAAAAAAAAAAAAAAGAAAAGAAAAGAAAAGAAAAGAGGAAACTGATGTTGGAGTGTGAATGGCGGCGAAATCCGAATTCAAAGAAAGCAGATGAGTTCGGCTACGCTTACCTCTTTCTTTTCCAGGACGCCACCGCTCGCCGTCCCGCCCGGCGCCGCCGCCCCCACGCAGAGCTCCACGATCTTCTCCGCCGGGTCACCGCTCTCCTCCAGCAGCCGCGCCACCTGCGCGCTCGGCAGCCTCACTCGGACCCGCACCGCCCCCTCGCCGCCGTCCCCCGGCGCCGCCGCTGCCGCCCGGGCGACGGCGACGTCGGAGGCGGAGCGCCGGGAGAGCATGAGGCCCTCGAGGCGGTCCTTGGCAGAGACGTTGATGGCGGAGCGGACGCGGCGGGCGGCGGCGGAGGGGGGGTCGGGCAGCTGGACGAGGAAGTAGAGCTTGCCGGGGAGGAGGGGGTGGTCGGGGTGGAGCGGGGTGGCGCGGACGCCGACGTGGCGCACCTGGTCGGAGTCGAGGAGGACGTGGCCGGGGTGGTCGCGGAGCACGTCGCCCGCCGCGGCGGGGGGCCTCACCTTCACGGTGCTCCCGTCTATCTTCATCACTCTAGGCCTCCTCTTCCTTTTCCCTCCCAGGACGTTCCCCATACTCTCTCTCTCTCTCTAAGCCCTGTTGTGTGCCTGTTTCCCTCTATGTCTCCTCTCTCTCCTCTGTGTGTGCCTCTCTGTCTCCTCTACCTTCTCACTCTGTGTGTGTTTCCCTATGTCTCCTTCTCCATCCTCTGTGTGCGGTCCCCCCCCTCTCTGTCTCTCTCTCTCTAACTCCTCTCCTTCTCTCTCTTGTTATATTCGTCTCCTGTGTCTTTGCCTTGTCAGGGTTTGGCATCAGATGGTGATGTAGGCTGGGTTTGAAGGGTGTGGATATATCACGTAAAAGTCCGAATTTTTTAAGTACCATTTTGAATTGGACTAGTCCCAAAACATCAAGACGCATTTCATCGTAGTGACTAACTTTTTCTAATTTTTTGGTCGATCAGATTTTCAATACTACGTAGAGTACTTGAATACTATCAAGAACACAAGACTACTACGATACTTTAAAATACATCCCAATATAATATTCGTACAGTCATTTTAAGCTGTATTCAGGTGCACACTAGGATGTATTTTAAATTATGGTTGTAATTTTATGTTCTTAGTTGGATTTAAATGTTTTGCGTAGTATTAAGAAACTGCTGAACTGAAAAATAAGAAAAAATTGTTAATTTCAGTGGGATGTGTCTACTTTACATATGACACCTTGTGAATGGTTACTATTAGAGTCCAGGTCAAAATTCATCATGTAAGGAAGGCAGGGGAAGAGGGGATGAGAACGAAACAAAGGCACTGAGATGATGTGGCATGTGTGTGTTTTGAGAGCGGGGGCGGGTCAAGAAAGGAAGGTATCCCGGAAGGGAAGATGACGTACCTTCTCCATAGTGAAGGGTCGGTCTTTTGTCCTGCCTATCCTTCGAGGCTGTGAATCTTCTATATGTATTCTTTTATCTTCACTGGTATAAACATTTATACTAAAAGATTAGTAAAGTTGGACTCATATACTGTATATATTCGTAGCAAAGTCCAATCTCTGATACAGATGATCTTAAAAATAAAAAAAATAAAAATTGTTATTGGATTTGACTCATTAAAAATATTTTCTTTTACTGTTCATTAGAATTCAATTGTTTAATTTTCTAATACTTTTTGAATGATCCAATCGAAGAATAGGCAATGCAGCATATAAGCCATATGGAGCCTGACCTAAAAAACTTAAAAAAAAAAAAAATCTTAGTGCAGCTGCATTACTCTTTATATTTTAAAAGTAGATATGATGCAAAGAAAAGGTAACGCAGTGTAGACGTGGGTTACTGCAGAGCATTGGAATAGTCCTTTGTGCACAATTGTACTGTTACTTTTGCCAACATATCAATTACCTTTAAGTTCAAATCCGTAACATAACAATTCAGTAGGACTGAAAACGAGCTACAGAGAAAAGCAGAATAGGTGTTTCTGCTTGAAGATCAGAAATAAAAACAAGGTCAGGTCCATCATGGGTGCACCTTATTTTATTATTATTATTTTTAGAATTTTTTTAAGGTTGGCGCACCATGCTCAGCATGTCCATATAACTCGATCTCTAATTAGACAATGTCAAAAAGAATTTAAAAAGTAAAAAGTTGACTGTCCTCTTATTGGGTTAAGCCCGTTAAGAACTTTTTTTTACCAATCATCAAAGGTTAGTTTTTGCTTTTGTAGCGTTTTTTGGATCATCTCATCAGAGATCAAGTGATACGGATGTGTCAGATATGATGAGTCCAACTTTAAAAAAATAAAAAAAATCATATACAGTGAAGCAACTTACTGCGTTGCATGCAGCAAGTATACATTGCTCTTCTTAATTAAAGACCCTAGGAAGATTGAAGTCTTCTTGGGAGATTCCGGGTCTCACGTAAAAAAACGACTTAACCTGTTAAGCATCAAGAATATTGGTAGGATCCTCCTTCATCACACCTGTTTTTACTACGTCCTTGCACGGATGTTTGGCATCAAGCGTGACGCCAACGTAGACCCTGACCATTTCCATTGTTTTTACAATGACTAGGATGTGGGCATATACGCCCACAGACCCACGGCTAAAAGATAGTGTTAAAAAAAAGACTTGAGATGGACTGGTAACAGTGTTTTAATCTTTTAATGGTCCCTAGCTAGGACACTGTGATTGCAATTTGCAGCGTTGCAAGGTCCACAACTTAGAATTTGTCATGTCTTTTTGACAAGAAGTTTGGACTTGCATCAAATGCAAGTAATAGATGACGATCTTGGTTAATAAGAACTATCATTTGTTTTGATTAGACGTTGATCTAGGGTCCATCCTAATATATTCATATATAGGACTTCTTTTTCTCTTTATTTGATATATATTTTTGGTGACAAGATGTCCATCTCTTTCAATTGGTTGATCACAAAATGTGAGCCCTAAGCAATTGGATCTTGAAAGTCATGTATGCAGTATTTTAGTTATGTTTTAACTTTCAACCAAAAGTTACAAAGTGAAACTTTCAAGATTAGAGAGAAAGTGTGATTATTATGAAAGAGTTGACTTTTATAGTAAGTTAAGGTCACGTTTTGTGGCAACTTCCAATGAAGGATATAATTTGAGGTGGCATGACTGGGTTATGTGATAATTTAGGCGTCATCCAAATTCAAAATAGTCTTAGCCCAATTTTAATCCGACTCAAATTCAACTCACATTCAATCCAAATTCAGCAATGAGTGGGTCAGGTTGAGTTGGGCTAGTCTTATTTGTAGATAGTTTGTTACTATTTTATTTTTTATGTGAATTAATGGAAAAGTCAATTAAGTCAAATTCGGCTTACTCAATTTTAGTCCAACCTAGTTCAAATTTCACTAATGTCAACTCAAATTTAACTCAACTCAATTTATATAATTTGAATTTGCCCAATTTACTATAATATAGGCCAGGTTGGATGGGCCACAAGTTGACCGACCCAATTGACACCCTTTACTTCCAATTGGAAGCACTTATGCACTTTTACTTTAACTAAATTTTGCAGAAATTATTTGATCTTGGAAGTTATTTATGTCTCTTTTACTTGTGTTTTGCAGCCAAAAGTTATTAAGTGGAGCTTCCAAGTTTGAAGAAAAAGTAAAATTGTTATGAAAAGGTTGACTTTTGTAAAGAACTAAAATTAGTTGCGACTTCTCTCTATTAACTCATTCTATGTGAGAATTAGAACTCAAAAGTAGTTATTAAATAAAGTTTTGTCAAATGCACATTAAAATTAGTCATAACCTCTCTCCCTCAACTCATTATATGAGAGAAGTGAAAGTCAAAAGTGACTTTCAAATAAAATTTTTGCCAACACACCTATATGTTAGAAGTAATAATTAAACAACTTTTAGACATATAGAGTGTTAATTTTGTGTGGGAGCATGAATGGTAGAGAGCGTTCAATTAAGTCCATGTTTCAAACCCCTCTCCTTCTATAGTAAGGCAAAAATAAGAGGTGGCTAAAATTTTTGGATATAAGGCTGAGCTTTGTTGTTGACCGCATGACTTGAAATACTTGGGACGTTCTAAAATATGACTGACGACTTGCAAGCTTGACTGGGAATCCGAATCCAAGCCATCATGGGCCTTGTACAAGGGCCCATCCGACACAACTGTGTGGATGGAATAACACTTGTTGTACTGATTCTCTGTGTTATATTAAGAGTCAGTGCAGTGGGTAAATAAAAAAATATATTTTTTGATTTTTTTTAGGTGTGTTCTTAGATGTTCTACATGTCTGTACAGACTGATCTCTGATCGGATGATTAAAAAAAAAAAAAAAGTCTTATTAGACTTGACCCATTAAAGGTATTTTTTATCATTCATTTGAGCTCATTTTTTAATTTTTCAGATTTTTTTGAGTCATCCGATTGAAGATCATCCTATACAGACATGTAAGACACCTTGGTGCCCACTTAAAAAATTCAAAAAAAAAAAATATTTTATTTATCCACAGCACTGATGGTCAGTGTAATACTGAAGGTCAATGCAGCAAGTGTTATTCCTACATATGATTCCTTCTCCTATCTAGCAATACCTGTTGGGGGAAGCCTGCAGCACGTTGTGCACATGTTGGTTAGATGGCAGGGAGGCACGGCTCTATCGGTATAGACCTTTACTTATGAAAGTCCCCTAACTTGCTTAATCATTTTGAAAATATAAAAAAGAGTAATACTTGTTGCAATGTCATGCATGGCAATCCACGTGGATTGCAATGCATGACACAGTAACTATCCAATCCGGTCGGATCGGATGATTGTTGTGTAGTCCGTCTAGATTTAAAGAGAGTTTTTGAGGGCATTTCTTTTCACTTTTTCTCATTTTCTGTTCGGATTTTTTTTTTCAAAATGTTTGATAAAAAATTAGATGGTACAGTCGGGTTGTTCAGGTCGGCTCCGACCCGACTGCATAATTTTTTTAAAAAAAAAATATTTTTTTTCACGTAAATCAAGGTTTGTGTCAAATAATATTTTTGAAAAAAATATACAGTGGGTCAGGGCCGACCCGAGTAATGCGACTGTACCGTCCGATTTTTGATGGATGCTCCAAAAAAATTTAAAAAATTCGAACAGAAAATCAAAAAAGAAAATGAAAAACACCCCCCCCTGATATACTTAGGATTCCAATTCCTAAATAGAAAATCATAATTAAAATCTTATGAAAAATTCAACTCAAATATCTCTTACATAATTTTTTAGGTCGTAGTTAACTTTAATTACATTTTTTCTTCTTTCTTAATTCAAATTCTAGTCCTATTAAAACTTATTTCCTATTAGTAATCCTTGCCAAAATTAATCATCGATATTTTTCACTCTTAAAACATCTGAATTAGTAAAAAATATATTTTACAAAATTATATATTTTTTCATACTCTTTCCAATAGTATCAACCATATCTTAATCTGAATTTTTTATGAAAAATTATCACTATTTTCTATCTAGTGCATAAAATCTAAAATTTTAATTAAGTTAGTCGACTGTTTTTACTAGTATCATTGAGTTAATTGACTTTCATAATCAAATTAAATTAATTAAATTTATTAATAAACTCTCATAATTAATTAATTAATATAATTTAAATTAATTAAAATCATTAATAAATTGTAAATATATAAGAGATGACACCTTAAGGCAGACCTAAAAAAATTAAGAATATTACTTTTTTATTTTACAGGACTGACCTTCAGTGTAGCACTGGGGTCAATGCAGCAAACGTTACTCCTACTGAATTGGGGTGTATCGCAGCAATTCAAATTGTTAAATTGTATGGAGATATGATTTTTTTTTTTCTTTTTTTCTATCGTATGGTTAAAGATTGAAAGATACAAATGAGTCACTGGGGGTTACCCATACCTCCTAAGTTTTAATTTAAAAAAATTACACTCCTGACGCAGCCTGGCTGCTAGCATGCATGCCTTCCTTGCACTAAGCATTACTCATCCATCTAATTCACTTGCGAACATTATATCTGAATGTCTCTTTTTGGCTCGAGAATCAGACACTCGGGTGAATTCGGATACGCGGATCCCTGCCCACTGTTAGATGAAGACGTCCTTTTAAGATTTAATTCTCCGCTTGGGAAGAACAATTCCACCTTGACCATGGGTCCACTCTCAAGGGCGAATACCGGCAATGAATCATTTCATGCGGATTTAGTGGCGGATCCAATATTCATCTAGTGGGATCTTGAGATCTCAATGGATTTTGTCAAATCTATTGACCTAATTCAAAACGTTTAACCTAGTCTAGAGTCGCACTGGTCTAATTCAAAATCCCATATGACCTAACCCAAGATCCTACCGATCCAACATATGTATGACCTAGTGTCTCAATCGAATAAAATTTCTACATCTGCCACTGTACAGATTAGTAAAGTTTGCATATGATCTCTTGGCTGCACCTTATTCTCCGTTGTTCTCCTAGCTAGCTACGCCTTATTCTTCATTGTGTGGGATAATTCTGAGTACCTTTTGTAGATACAAAATGTAAAGAAAAATTTTAGGGATTTTTTTACATATGCCACTTTATTTACTGAATTTGTTTGGATGCCTCTATCTCTCATCTATTATCATGAACGCTGTTTACATTCTTAGAGAGATTGCAGTTATACCTTTCTCGTGGCATTTTGATGGAGGAGTACAACTACAATGTTTCTGAAGATTTAAGAATATTTATAACAATGTATAAGAGTTAGGAGTGTATATATATAAACATGTATAGTATTTTATTGAAGTAAATATATAAAAAGCAAAAATCTTATCATTCTCGTATAAAAATATAAATTTTAATAATCACCTGAGTACATGTGTGTCCGTTAGGCGAACGCGTCTCCATCCCTGTTGGATGCCATTAAGTTAGGGCCTATTATACTCGGAATGCTTTGTCTACAATCTTGTTCAAAGTGGTGTCTCACTGTTATCAGCTCTTTGGATTTTGCAATAGGGATGTTTATACTCTGAAAGATTTTGATATATTTATAGGCAAAAGTAAAAACTGTATATTCCAGTATTTAGTAATTTTAGATAAAAAATACTTGGTCAAAAGAAAAATAATGTTATATAGATCAATAAAACTAACAATTTACCTAACTCCAAATATAAGTAAAACACCATAAAACATACCAGACAACCTGTTAGTTCATATTGAAAATCTAGAGCAACTCATGCCTGAGCTGAAGTCAAACTTTGTCTCTAATATAACCTTTTAAAGTAGAGTACTCCGACTTGCTGCACCGCTCCAGGTGGCCGTCCCGACGACTGCAGTAGCAAGTTCCAATTTTTTTTATTTTTTATTAAACTTTTTAATGGTGGGCACCATCATGTTCTACATGCTAGTACACACTGATCTCCAATCAGACGATCCACTACATGGGACTTCTTTTTTTATGTTTCAGGTTTTTTTGGATCGTCCGACCGGAGATTGAATTATAAGAACATGTCGGGCATGATGGTGTCCATTATAATTTTTTGTTAAAATAAAAAAATTAGACTCATCGTGTATGCTGCAGCAACGAGATGACTTGTACAATTCAACGGCTTAGATCATATGAATGCATGATTCTATTTTTTCATATTTTTTTAACTGTCCGATAAAAGATCAGATAAATATAGATGTTGAATTGGGATAGGCCTCCAACTTGACAAATTAAAAAAAAAAACACGGACACGACAGCACTGTGCAGCAAGCATTACTTTAACTGATCTTTTGCCATAACATACTATCCAATATCATAAAACATCATCTTTTCTATGTCAAGCAAGTATGGCGTTTAACACTGTTTTATGATAGTTTACATCAAATGAAATAACTCCTTAATTTGCAATGAAGACTTGAAGGACCTCGTGCCTAAATTAACCTACGTGAAACTTCCTTGCCAACCTTGGAAATTCCTGCACCGTGGGCAGCCAAGGAGAGGCTTCACGTGAAGAATGCGACGTGGCCAATGAGAGTACTCATACATATATGCATGCATGCAGTTTATTAGTGCATTGAACTGTAGAAATTCTCAACAAGATTTTTCTTCTTTTTGACAATTGTCAGGTGAGATGCATAGCAGTCGAATATTTATATCTTATCTGTAAGAATTGAAAGCTCAATTTTTATAAGAATTAATTTTACTAGTAGAGCATTATTTGTGTACAACGGACATGCACTTCAAGAAAAATAAGATTTGTCAACGGCTAAGAGCCGCCGACAAATACCATAAAGTCGCCGACTAAATCATATGTCAACGGTTAGTCCGCCAATGACAAAGTCGTGGACAAAAGTCTCGTTAGCAAATATTTGTCAACGACTAACGAGAAATCGCTGACATATGTATCATATGTCTATGGTTAAAAGTCATGGACAAATAAGACATTTGTCAACGGCAGCTAGCCGTGGACAAATAAAATTATATGTCAACGGTTGTTAACTATGGACAAATGAAATATTTGTCAATGGATTAAACTGCTGACATACGAGGCCAATGTCAACCGTTGAAGTCGTTGACAAATATCGCATTTGCCAACAGTTGGAACCATTGATATATGTTGTTAATGTCAACAGCTCTAGCCGTTGACAAATACACTATGACATATGCTATGTATTTGTTAACGGCTGCAGCAGTTGACAGATGCGATATGTCCACGGTTTCTTAGCCATCGACATTTGTTAACAAAAGTTTTTGTCAGCGATTTCAGCTACTGACAAACTGTTATTACTTAAAAAAAATATTTTAAAATATTAAATAATACACAAAAACCTGTAGATGCACAAACCTGTACATAAACAAATGAACATATCCATACAAGTACATCTATACACAAATTAACACATCTATATGTACAAATAAATACATTCACACTTTTAAAATAAGCACATCCATATGCACAAATAAACATTTACATAAAATTAATAAACACATCTACAAAATATTTACATTACACATTCACAAATAAATGTATCAATTATCATCGTCTTACTCTTCGTCATCACCATCAAAATCATCTCCTTCGTCATTTGATTCACCTTGGGAGTTGCCATCATCTACAGCAGCTATTTAAGGTTTAGTAGGACTCTGTATTACCTGAAATCGACTCATAAATACGTTCATCTCTGCCATTTGTTTGCGCATCCACTCCATCTCCTCCTCTTGTGCTTAGATTTTTTTTTTTTTTCATGGACCGCAGCTCCACAGCTTGCTCCTTAACTTTCCATTAATAGGAAGAGTTCGACCCTTCTCCCAGTTCATACTATGTACGTAACGTTTCTCGATTGTCCGCACAACGAACACGGCCATATCGATCTTTTCTCATAACTGAAATGAATGTCTCTTAAGCAGAAATATGGGTATTCCCAACATCACTCTCTAAAGAAAGAGTGGTCAATTGAGTCATCCTCTCCTACAAAAAAAAGAAAAGAAATAAAGTTCTTATTAGTGATACAAATTAATTTTAATAAGAATTATTGAAAAAAAATAATTCAAGGATAGAAAGACTTATATATCAACTCCTATTCTACTCAGCTGTCATCTAGAATATCCTTACATCTACCTATCTTGAACATCTCAAGACGTTCGGCATCACGTTGATGAACATGATGTTGTTCAAATTATGTTAAAAAAAAGTAATAAAAACTTAATAATATAGAAAGATCAATAATAAAATGGAAATCTTATGAAGTCATCTTTCAATTGATAATGACTCGTCCAGTCCCGCCTATATGGTATAGACTGATGAGAGTGATTTTTCCTATTACGATCAGCAATTTTCTACAGAAAAAAATATTAGTTGTCAAATTTGTATCGAACAAATAAACATAAATTATTAAGCTTCATTATTATTACATGCTTATCTGACGTGTTTTATTTTTCACACATCGTCTGCCAATCAGAAGAATCAACACCGACCGGCACGGAAGTAATTGTATCCGTCAAAGTCTTTTATAAAACTATGAAATGATTTCAGTTTGACTTCATTATATATGAATATAAAAAACATTAGTACAAAAATATATTGTAAATGAACAAAAGAAAATTTTAATTTATTCTTTTTCTTCAAAACACCGCACCAGCTGCGATGCATTGAAGTCATGTGCATAAGCATCTCCTTATCTTCCTATCTATCTCGAGAGTTCGGTCCCATTGATACATCAACTGCATATTATCGTTAACTTAATTAGTCATACAATATTTCACAAATGTATAATTAATTTTAAATATTTTTATCTCGAGATCTCTAAATATTGAAGTTTGTTTCACTATAAGAAGAGTAACAAAATTTTTCTGCCAAATCTTGCAATGAAATTTTGCAACAACGCTTATGCGAGATACACAATTACTTTCCTTCTCGCCAACGCCGTAACCACTGATCACTCGTACGTTTCTTCGTTGACTCTACTCCAATCTGTAAGGAATCGCCAAGAACGCAGCAGAAATAAAAACGATTCTATTGTATCGGTCGCTGGGATCGTAAAACGGACATTAAAATAAATGCGGGAAGAACAGTTCTTCACCTTTGCGGGGTTTTGAATCTCCCGTGGATGATGCCGACTCGGTAATTGCGCACGCGCACGATCTCTAAAGGTATCCATACGAGTTCCCGCAGCAGACGCGATTTCCTCCTCAACTTGAGTGCTCCGACCATATCTCAAATCCACTATGCGCGGAGAGAGATAGATCCACTCCAAGAGAGAGAGAAGGAGAGAGAGAGAGGAGAGAGAGAATCTAGGGTGAAAAATCGTCCAACTAACTTTTTACCCCTCCCCCTTGGCCCTCCTTATATAGAAATAAGGATAAGCACAAAGATTAATCCTCATGATTATCCAAGAGTTTGGCCTTGGATAATTTTCTATTAAATCTTCATGTTTATCCTGCGGCTTTTCATAAAAACCTAGATAAGCATGAAATTTAAGGTCTCTTACCGTCTGACGAGAACTCTTATGTGTGTGACCCTCTAGGCCCATATATCAGTCCGGTTGCAGGCCCATTAAACTTAGAACTGTTTCTTGAGTTTAATATTTATTAATTAACATTTAAACATCATATGTTAAATGATTAATTTAATAAACAAGTGAATTATCATCTGATGATTAATTCACTTGGCCTTCTGATTATGAACAACACCAAACACTACCTCATGATTCCAGAAGATATAAGGGATACTGTTCCCTTTAATTGAACCTTTCCGTCTGCCGATACCGCACATATATAATCCTTCACTCATGCAATGTCCCAATAACGCAAGGGTATGGTTTTATAGTCAAACCTTCTATCGCATTATCCAGATGGATTCCAGTACTCAGTTAATATCTAGAAAGACATCTCTTTCATTTGACCATGGCCAGGGATTTCTGTGTACACATCCATAGGACATTCTCTCTCCAGTCTTATACCAAGAGTGAGTGATCCCTTGTTGTTCACTCAATTACTTTCGCAAGCTTTCCACTGTATCTGAAAGACCGACTATTGTGGACTTAATGGTTAAAGTCCACAAGTCAGAGAATCAAGATACAATGGTCCACAAACAAGGTATCATTGGTGACTCAGGTCAAAGGACCAACTGTGCTACTGCAACGATTGAATTCTCTGGTTGACTAATAGGTATAATTACCATCCAGGAATTCTTATTTGGGTCTGTTCAGTGAACTCATTCTCTAATGAGCACCAATTTGTTTGTCTTAGTGTCACCACATGAGTGAATGTGAGATCATTCACCCTCATCACATGAGCAGACATAACTTGTGTCGATTTTATCGGATATTTAATGTCCATCTCAAATATCCTATAATCGAGAACTGTTTAAGACAATTGACTGAGGATATTGATCTCACTATCATGATTTCATCATGATTCAATATCCCATACATTTGTCTATAGACCTTCATTACGATAGTTACTTGCGAGAACTATAAATGAAGAAATAATTGTCTTTATTAATTATTTGAACTAGAATGTACAATGATTGGCTTTGAGGCCACCAAATTCTAACACAATCTCCCATTAATGACACCTTTGGTTGAGCTCCGACGGTCATGTCTCCGACCAAATCCTTCCATATCAGATTAAACTTAGAAGTAAAAATAGATAAAAAATAAACCTCGTTGAAAGTTACTATCACTTAAACCTCAAGGTATTCACCTATTCTTATGCTAATTCTTTCACTAATATCCACATCAATTGTTTCTCTCCTAATAGGAATATCAATTAAATTTTCTTGATAAGTTTTCTCAACATGTAATGCATCATCTTTAGCTGCTTCACCCTACATGTTATAATAATCTCGAGGTTATGCTCTAACATGAATCATCCACTCTACTGATGTATTATCATCTACATAGAATATGTGTTCTACTTGATTTACAAGAGTAAATGACTCATTTGTGTTGAGTTTAAAACGGATGTTTAGACTAACAATTCTATATTTATCGATTTTAAATCTCCTGTCTTTTTATAAACATCCCGCTAATCACACTTAGACAATACAACATGACTTTCATCATCAAAAGATATTTCGAGGACATCAATCAAACGTCTATAATATCCATCACATTCAGATTTAAGTTCCGCGTTCACAATAACTCCAGACAATTGAGTTAACTTAATATCATCAATGTCTTTTATATGAAATCTAAAATCATTTACTATGTAACTCGAATGTGAATATGCAAGTCTTGAAGGCCTCTATGACAAAACTTCTATTTACATAGATCTATTTACTTATATATTATTCTTTGGTACTAGGCGAAGGTAAACTTCTACACACTGAGATTACCAATTTGATATATTAAAACAGTAATATAGTCTGACAAAAAAAAATTTACATTTATTAATGATCAACTTTTGCTAGAGTTACTTAAAAAAGATAGTATCATCCTTCATACAAATATAGAAGAAAGAATAAGGTACTTGAATAAAAAAATCTAAGAAATATTCTCACATTTAATGCAAGGAATCATATGAAAACATATTATAACTCATCAATGTTGGAGACCCCACAAAAAGCCATTCTAGATTTGGCATCCTTTTTTTTTTTTTTTTGTAATCATGCTTTCTTCAGTTCAAAATTATTGATTCTCTTTTATTTAACTATTACGTGGACATGAAGCACTCGTGACAAAAAATAAATAAATCTACGTATCATATAAAGGCCACCCCTATATGGGAATTTCCATCGAAGTTTTATTACAGAGCTTAGAATTCAAAAGTCAAGGATTTCCAATTAAAGATCATACTCTTGGTAATGCTTCCCGTCATTTTCATTGTTTGTAAAGAACCCCCATCCATAAGAACTATCAATGAGGTAAAGTATCCCGCTAATGCATGTTAGGATGTGAAGCAACAAGGTCACCGTAAATTCCCATGTAGATAATGGCCTTTGATTAAAAGCAAAGAATGGAAGAACATGTGAAATATAATTGTTAAAATAGAAAAGAATGGAGAAGACCCATCATTCACCCTGATCACTTTCTACTATTGGAAAGATATATTTGTTGACTTGGCAAAATGAACAATCTAGGTGGGACATAAAAATAACACCAAGATAAAGAATTAGGCATACTTGCGGAATAAAAGAAAACATAACTAGATCTTAATGGAGCTAATTATATTTGAAAAGTAAGATGGGATCATATCACTACTTGTTATCTGCTTCAGTAGATTCATGCACATCATGTGAAGAAAACAAAAGAATCAAGTGAATGGGTCAACACAATGGGAAGTGACGGTGTCAATATCTAAGCCATGCTATGAGTTGGAGAGAAAACAAAGACACAGGTGCCGGTGTAATATGAACTGCATAAAGATAACTAGATGTACCTGGAAACATGTAATGTTGCCGACCCACAACTTTATTGGTGAAATCTAGTAGCCTTGGCACCATCACAATCATACTGGTTGGCTTGAGATAATGGAATAAGGAAGGGGTAGAGCAGGCTTCATGGGAGAATTCAATTTCATTTGAGTGAGAAATAAAAGTGGTCTGTATCATAATAAAAAACTCACAGTTATAGTAGATCGAGACTGAAATTAGCTTATGTAGGCCAAAGGGGGCAGTTAGGGCATCACTGGAGAGTCCAATTCATTCCAGTCTAGATCAAAGCAGAGATGAGAGAATTTTGATAGAGAAAATTTCTTGCAGGCAAATGAGAAAGATGAGTCCCAAGTAGTTCTCTCCACGGGAAACCATTTGAAGGAAAATTTATATCACACTACTTCCAGAAACATGCAGTGTGATGCTGAATAGGAAGATGCATGGTGTGATATGTGCTTTTATCTCTAAAAGAGATGTCCTCAACATGTGGGTTAATTTACCAGCTCATGACCAAGTGCACCTCTAGAGCTGGTAAGAAGGTGGGAAAACATATACGTAAAAAGATGAGGTAGACATCTACGGTTAACATGTACATACATAGCATATGCCTCCTCTGAGAACTCGCGGCCCACATTTTTTACACCGTCAAAAGACCACATTTCAAGATATATGAGAGAGGGAAGCTGCCCAAGTGCAGGGAGGTGTACGCAGTTGGCACAGCCTTGCAGACGGATCCATTTGAGTCTCCCATGGGAAGAATGCCACCAGATGATTCTTGGGGAAAACAGCACAGAAAGCAAAACAAAACTTTTAAGGCAAATGATGGTAGCTTAATTTCAGTAAGAGTGGCTCGGATCCTCTCCATCCTCTTGGGAAGCTTCCACAGCTCTGCTTCAACTTGGGAACAGCACGTCGAGGAGGAGGATGAAGCGCACGGAAACCGGCTTAGCAGTTTCCTAGTTCTCTCGTCGACAGATTGAGACATGCTCGCCACCAAAAAAAAGTTCATATATGGTTTTCTGAAAAATTCCTCCACAACTGCAATGACATCCACCCCCACAATGTCCCAACACCGGCAAGCATTGGCGGACACAGGAATTTTGTCCAGTGGAGTCACCCGGATTGAGTATTGCAGGCCAAATTAGAGAAAGGACGGCTAGAGATGCAAACGGGTCGAATTTAGTGCGGATTTCTAAGGTAGATCCATGACCGTACCCGTTAAGTTATCGATTTAGAAATATTATCCGTTAACGATCCTATAAGTTAATAATCGGTCAGATAATTGAATCTTAGCGTACCATGTGTATTCGGTAAAAAAAAAAGTGTATTCATTACCTTATTTACTATGAATATCGATTTGAAAAGACAATTCGTTGATTGACTTATAAACTAATGATCAGTTGAATACTCGGATTATCGATCAGTTAACATTTGCATCGTTAGGGCAGCAATGAGGTTCACTTAGACTGAACGATTTATTTGAAAGATACGGATGAACAGAGGGATGAACATGTGATTGTGCGTAGGACCATGGGCTAGCTAAATGGATTGGGCGGCTGGGCCAAGGGCCAACAGGGTCCTGCGAGTGGGTCAGTGGGGTCCTAAGGCACCTTGACTTGGACTGGACTGTAGAGTTGTAAAAATCCAGTGGGGTCCTCGGACCCCACTGCCCAAACGCTAGATCCGCCTATGCGGGCAAGGTATAAGAACATCATGATTTTGACATTCATTTTATTTCAAACATTCCCTTGTCCTAAAATAAAGTATAAGAGCATCAAGATTTTAAAAAAATTATACCTATAGTGGGCCATGGAAACGAGGATAGGCTGGTGGACGTGAAAACGAGGATGGCCGGTGGTCGGTAGCCTGAGGAGGATGGTCGATGGCCAGTGGCTGGTGGCCGTGGAGACGAGCAGTGCAATGATGAAGCTGCCTGACTGTAGCTTGGAGAGGAGCAGCGACGGCGGTGTTGGGGTCAGGTGGGGGGGTTGGAAAAGTTAGGATTGACAGTTGGCTGACGTCCCGCCAAAGAGCAGCGGTGAGATAGGAGTGGCCGGAAGATGAGGAGCTCCGCGAAGGGGCTACTTGGCCGCAACCTGGAGAGAACCAACGACGATGATGGGGTGCCGGCAACTGGAGGCAGCGATGGAGTGACCAGCGGTTGGAGGCGGCGATGGGGTCGCTAGTGCCTAGGAGAGGATCGAAGAACCACGGTGTGGGTTTGAGGGGGGAAAGGGCGTGGGTTTGGGGCGCGCTGTGAACGAAGGGGATTTAGGTATGTCGACGGCTAAACTTATAGCCGTGGACATATCGTTTTAATTAAACTTATTTTTTCTTTTTATTACATATATCGATGGATCTCTCATAGCAATTAACATATATGTTACATATGTCAACGGCTATAGGCTAGCTGTTGACATATATTACGTATGTGTAAATAGTTACTTAAACCGTTGACATATGAGTCTATTGTCAACGGTTGTCTTTTGGCCGTCGACTAATACACTCTTGGTCGATAAGTGTTTTTAGTCGTCGACATATACTCGCTAACAAAATGTATCTTCCTTGTAGTGAGAGATTAATTGTTATGTTCTTTATGGATGAGTACTTGACCCGTACTGGGAAATGACTTCTTGAACTAATTTGCCCTTCTAGAGAAGTATGAAAACATAGGTTCTGACGGGTCTTAGAGATAAACTTCTTATATTAAAGTGAAATTTGATCCCTTAGTTTGTCCTTTGGGAGGAAGGTTCAAGTGTTATTAGATCACGCACTCTGATGTAAGTTCGACATGATTGAATTAGTTCACAGCAACAGGTTGAAGGATTCCTCTTAACACAGCAACGTAAGCGACCTCAATCCAAATCCATGCCATAGTGTAAGATAACGATATGCCCTGTCCCTCGAAGAGTATTAGAGGTCTGTAACAGTGACATTTTTTGAACGTGCGTACGTAGAGCTCCTTATAAAAATTAAATGAGTAATATGGTCTAAAATTAAAAATTAAATGAATAATATGGTCTAAAATTAAAAATTATTTTTCATTTTTTTTGGTAAGACCATCGTATCTGATATATCCATGCAACACAATCATTGATTAGAAGACCTAAAAAAATCTAAAAAATTTCAAACTGAACCTCAATGAATAGTAAAAAATATCCTTAATTAATGAGTTGAACCTAATGAAAAGGAGCTCATTTTTTTTTTTATCATTTGATGAGAAATTGGGTTGTATGAAAATATCGGACATGATGGATCTAACATTATTTCTTTTAAAAAATAATTTTGTATTTATTTTTTTGCTGCACTACATGCAATGCAACAAATATTACTTAATATACGGATTCCCTTGTCACAATTGAGATGACTTAAGGTTTAATATATATATATATATATATAGACGAAGAGTAATACTTGTTAGATAAATTGTGTTCCCGCATGATCCAAGGACAAAGATTGTATAATATAAACATTTGAGTCCAAATTTTCTGTGAACTGGACGATTCTAATATTAAAGCCTACACCTGCTGTGAAGTTGGGATGGCAGCATCATGGCATTGCAGATTGCAATGTATATGGGACTGCAGTACGAGAAAAGAGACTTTTAACAATAAAAAATTTTGTTGTTAAAAGTTAAATATTTCTTATTAAACAATATTAACAACGGATTTTTTGTTGTTAAAAGTTGTTGGGAAAAGCTCGTCACTAAAAGTTTTAACAACGAAACCACTAGTTCGTTGTAAAAGAAGAAAGAAATAACAACGAAAAAATTACTTGTTACTATAGTTTATTACAACGATTAGCACCTAACAACAACAAATTTACTTGTCACAAAATATTTATTTTTTAATCATTAAATAGATTTATAACAACAATTATTTTCGTTGCAAATGATCTCCATTATGACAAATACTTTTAGGGATTTTTCCAATTAGGTCTTTAAAATCTTTCCAAATTCTATATATGTCTCTTCATTCTTTGAATTTCTAATTATATCCCTATAATCCTCTGCCATTCTAAGGTATGGGCTTGTGGTAAGTGACCGTTCGAAAAAGAGATGACGGAGGAAAATGGTGCCGTTTGAGTGCGTTAAAGGTCAAAAATACCCATGACGGCATGTTCTTATGCACTCCATCTTTCTTCCCCTTCCTCTCATGACGACATGTTCTTTCCCTCTAGTTGAACGTTCCTTCGCACTGTTGCTCAAACCGAGAGGATCAAGAGGAGAAAAATCTTATGGCTCTTTTGTACCGCATTACTGCTCCTCAAAGGGCGTCGTTCCTCTGCACCGCACCGCTGCTCCTCCCCGGCACTGCTGCTCCTCCACGGCATTGGTCTACTTGATTCTCTCCACTCCGCCTCTGTTGCTCTTTCCTATGTGGAAATTTTTTCTGTCTGTGTGGCTCCATGTCTACTGTGGTGCTCCCCATCTTCTCCCCTTCGTCTATGTTCTGGTTCGGATCTACTCTCTCGCCGCGGCCTGGGGTGTTTCTCGACTGGCGTGCGGTCCAGCCCTTATTATTGATTTCCCAAATCTTAAAATTCCATGACTAACAAAGTTTTGCTTGTCCATCATTGATCAGCCATATTATACGAATGTGTAAAATTGAAGATGTTAGAATTGGTATGTGAAGAAGATGTTGCATATTACCTGTTTGTGCTATTGCATGAATGAGACCTAATGGTTGCATTTGTTTTCAGCTCTCCAATGCATCAAGTTCGCGTCGGCTGGACATGGAATGTCGATGCAGGAGAGGCTATTGTCGAGTGTTTACATCAAATAAAGAGGGATCTAAGGGCCGACGATTTTATTGTTGTCCTAATGCAAACAATCCTCATGAAGATTGTGGGTTGATGATGCGAGACATAGCACAGTTGATTTGAAACATTAAATGCTAGCTATGGAAGAAGGTCTACTAAAGAAACTTGGCCATTTAGAAAAAGAAATGAAGATATTAAAGATTGTACTCTTTTTATGTGTGTGTTTAGTTGCTATATCCTTAATGCGGTATTGAAGGAGACTGTTATGCTTGGGACCATGCTTTGAAGACTCATGTAATGAAATATCTTTTGTAATGACATGAACTGTTTCAAAGGTCTTATATGATATGAATTTCTCGTAAATCCAACTATAACTAATGATGTGTGAACAAACTGTGGCCCTTCTTGTCTATTTGCGATGTTTGAAGTGACATTTTAATCCGTTAGCTGAGAGGACAAGCCCTTGACATTAATTATCTTGTTAGTTTCAACAGTAGAGTGAATGCCAATAGAAGCAGCCAAGACCTATTAGCTTATAGCTTTCAGCTGAGCAAATCGACACTAACTGTTCACAAGTTACAAGATAATGGCCATCCACATCATTTCAAAAAGTTTTAATGCAGAATTTTACACAGAAACATATTTCATATATAATCTTAGAGTTTATACCCGAAGGTATAGAAACTACATAAACATTTGTTTACAGTTCTTAAGAGTCTATTTCCACTGCAAAGGAACTCCAATCTCTAGAAAGAAGCTTCTGACATGGAAATAATCATAGTCTTGCTCTCTGGAGTTCTAGTTTGGCTATGGTCCCAGGATGGATTTCATCAAAACCATATGCAATTCTCAAGGTAGGTATAGTGGCCCACATGTGTGTCAGAACTGCATCAGATGAGACACCAGCAGCACCATGAACTTGCATTTCGTCTGGGCTTTGATGCAGCATATCTAAAATCACAAGATATATAGTTGTTCAGGTGTCATAGTTATCTGCACTACTTAAAAGATGGAGGTGCTCTTAATTAGAGGGGTGGCTTGGTGCAATTAATGGTAGGGCTGCTCCATTGCAAGCTGATCCAGGCAAATGCCACACCATTCAAAATCAGAAGCAACCTCTTTGCAAAAAAGAAACATGAATTAATTGACACTGTACATTATTGACCTTCCCCATGCCCTGCATCGCAGAAGCTTGGTTGTTTTACTTGAAAAGGACGGCAATTTAGGACTTCAACTTTGCACACCTGGTTATTTTACTGAAAAAGGATGATGCAATACAGTTGTTGGCTTTAGAAACATAAGTTGGCTACATGTTTGTTATAAAATTGTCATGAATGAGATCTCTGGCAGAATAACATCATTTATGCGTGCTACCACCATTAAGGATAAGGGATATCCTGGATAACTTTACAAGCGAAGGCATGTTCTTCTCATCAATAAGCTATTCAAAAGTTCTTAAGGGTATATGAGGTAACTAATAGGTGGCATTGAAATGGGATTATGGGGAGGCCTGTGTGTAACTATTGCATGCATTCTATATATATATAGACGAAAAGTTATAGTTGTTAGATAAATTGTGTTCCCGCATGATCCAACGACAAAGATTGGATAATGTAAATATCTGAGTCCAAATTTCTGTGAGCTCGACGAATCTAATATTAAAGCCTACACTTGCTGTGAAGTTGGGATGATAGCATCGTGGCATTGCAGATTGCAATGTATATGAGACTGCAACACTACAAGAAAAGAGATTTTTAACAATAAAAAAATTTGTTGTTAAAAGTTATACATTCGTTGTTGAACAATATTAATAACACAATCTTTTGTTATTAAAAGTTGTTGGGAAAAGCTTGTCACTAAAAGTTTTAACAGCAAAACTACTAGTTCCTTGCAAAAGATGAAAGAAATAACAACGAAAAACTTACTTGTTACTATAGTTTATTATAACGATTAGCACCTAACAACAACGAATTTACTTGTCACAAAATGTTTATTTTTTAATCATTAAATAGATTTATAACAACAATTATTTTCGTTGCAAATGATCTCTATTATGACAAATACTTTTATTGTTAATAGTTCTTTTGAAAATAACTTTTTATTTTAAGAAATATTTAATGACAAATGTTTCATTGTTATAAGTTTTTTTACAACGAAACTTTCGTTGTTAAAAATATATATATATTTTTAAAAAATATAAAATATGGAATCAACCTGTATTTACAAGACCTTTGTAAAATGCATCATAAAGGTACAAACATAATGAAAATATACCCATCACTAAAAAGAGAAACGTACTTAAAATTACATTGTCTTAAAATCATAAACAAAACTAGCAAAATCCATTGTTCATGTCTATAATTCAAAAATACAACATAAAAAAGTCTGGATGATAATATCAAGCGGATGGTGATCATGAAGGATGGGATGTGAACAAGCGGTTCTCTGGACTAAGTAATAATGCCCATATCTGTTGGAGTTCTGATGAAAGACATGTGAATTGATCTTTAACAGTTTCCAATTCTCCCTTTGTGCTTGCAAGCTCTTCTTTTGTTTCTGCAAGTTCTTTCTTTGTATCTTCAAACTCTTGCACGACATCTACAAATTGTTGTGACAAGGAACATTCAGAATGCTTATCGACCTTCTTTGACATTGAAGGCTCACCATAGCCCATACCCCGCACATAACTAGATCTTGTGTCAAGCACTTGTGATATTACTTCAGAATGGCTAAGAGGAGTCTCCAAAGTCTTCAGACATTAGAGTAACCATTTGTTCCTGAAAGATAAAAAATTCTATTATTATATTATAAAAATTAAACTTTACTTCTTAGTATGAACAATCTATTTAAAATCTAAGGATTCAATAGAAAATATAGGTAGGCTAATGTGGTTGCATATAGACATTGAGAGTTAATAAAATTAACTTAAAATAATAAGAAAAACGTTTCTACGTGCTTTTATGATTCACATTCATCCTACACAATATATACATATACTACTCCCTTTTATATACCAAGAAAAATAAGTACTTATGCAATAATTTACATTCATCCTACACAATATATACATATACTACTCCCTTTTATATACTAAGAAAAATAAGTACTTATGCAAAGATTGCTATTTTACTATATAAGAGCAAAAAAAATATCAATAATTTATTCTTTATAATATATACATAAGAAAACACATTCAAGGAGAAACTTTTCTATATAAGAGAACCTTGAATATGGCTAATTTAAAATGAACTTAAGTTAATGTGAAATCCTCAATAATGGGCCACAAATGATAGGTTACTACTTTATGACATTTATATGTAAGGATAAATATTGGTTGCAAGATATATCTAGTATGACTAACTAGTTAGTATTCTCATCCAGCTTAAACTAAGCCAAGAAGAAAAAGAAACTTTACATATGCTTCCTCTGCCCCACGAGTGGCTCATCCACGTCCTTCTCGATAATGAATCTTTCGAAAAAATTGAATTTGATCTAATTCTTTCTAAAAGATTAAAAATTAAGAGAACATCAATATATCATTTCCAGAAGAAGAACAACTTAAGAATAAAAGAATAAGTAGTATACCATTTCCTCACGGGCACGAAGAAATGAATTTTCCCAGTCGTATGACGAATAGTTTGTTTAGATATATTTTGGGCATTTATCTTAGAACAGGCCTGCATTATATAAAAAAATAACATCTTCACATCACATATGCATTAACAATGAATAAATTTTTATAAAAATATAATTTACTAAATAAATAATACCTGTCATTTCTCATCAGTAAAAATATTATTACATAACCATTCCCAATCATCTTTGGAAATTTCTCTACAAGGATTAGCCCGTACTGCCTTAAGTGTAGCAAAAGACTTAAAATGCCTACGCATTTTCCTTTTATGACTACGAAATTGTTCTCCCCATATTGAGTGGACACAATCCTTAACTGTTTGATCTTCCATAATTTTGATATTGAATTTGTCCTGTAATAAGTTATATTATGTAAAAGAAGATATTTATTTTCGAAGTATAAAGATAATTGAACAAAAATAAAAGAATTAAACTTAGTCAAAAGAAATATTAAGTAAAGGCTAGTATTGAATTACCTCTATATAGGGATACAAGTGTTGAAAATCCTCAGCTTTAATATGAGAGGATCCTTTCACTAGTACTGGGCTATATTGTCTTAATATGCGCCCCAAATGACTACTAAAATTTATTGCATTTAGTCCAACTACCTTAAGCTTTCTAGCAAGAATAGTCACAGGCAATGGTCGACCCCCATTCGCTGGAATCTTCTTTTCAAGGTTAATGCCTCGAGTGGGGCCTCGCCCCCTTTTTTTTAGGGGTACTACAAGTAGAAGTATGACCAATTGAACCTGTAAAAGTTAAACAACCACATTAGTAAAAAATGAATTTTGAAACATTATGACTAGAACTCATTATTGAACTAATGCATGTGAAAATAAAAGATATTACATATATTGTATAACAATTTAAAATTACCCAAAGTCTGAGTTGCAATAGGTGCACTAGGAGGATCAACTGCTACGTGTGTCTAAGGAGCACGTGATCGACGGCCTTTAGGCATAGTCTGCTGCTTATTAAGTGAAACTCAATGGTTAGACATTATAAAATCATAAGATATCCATCACTACCCAATATGGTTCACTTGTTCTCTTAAGTAGCCTGTAAAATTTAAACAATCACATTAGTATAAGAAATTAACTAGAAAATATTATAAGAAATTCTTGAAATATTTAGTGCAAGGACATCGGATCCTATTTGATCCATCAACACTAGCTTGTGCATGGGCTATAAAATCATTTACACCCGCCTTATTACTCTGGACAAAATCTATTATTGAGTTGTCTCCAACTTCTATCTATTATCTGTTAGGATTCAAGTAGGTTCAAAATATAGTTAGGAATCAAAAGAATACAAATCACTTGCATTATAACCACATATGCACCTTAATGATGAGAGGAAATGTAAACTTTCTCTCTTTAGTTAATTATCATACTCAAGTACCTTGTTTCACATCTCTATCATATGATAGACAAGTTAATCTACGACATAAGGTAAAAATTAAACTAAAACTTTTAATGGTCTAAGGAGTAGTTTGTCAAAAGATATGCTCTAAGATCACATATTGTTTGGGCAGCATATTGATAATTTTAAAGTGAATCGTTATGTAAGACTTTGAAATGCATTATATATTAGAAAAATAATTTTAAAAGGGATAATTTCAAGCAAACAACCCTGTATGCTAAATTTAAAAAAAGGCATGCATATCTACATACTATCTTACATATCTTTACAAACTAACACATCCATCAAATATGCTATTTGAATGGCATATGTGATAGAATATTTGATATACGTAAACAAATTTTACTTTATATAGTAAGAAGGATAACCATGAAAATTAACATAAGAAAAAAATAATAAAGAAAGAAACTCTATTAACAATAGATTTTCATGTTTTAATCCTATCCCCCTCTCCCACCCACATAGAAAAAATGGGGAGAAGATAGGAATAAGAAGAGAATGCCTAAAGAAGAGAGTTGTCTTGGCGCTTACATGATATAAAAATAGCAAATCTATACGAGGACGGGAGGGTTGGATTGGAGAACAGTTGTTAGAGTTGGAGGTGAAGGCAAAAATTAGGAATGATGATTCTGATGGTGCCCCTTGAAGAGTGAAGCCAATGCCATCGAACATTGATAGAGGAGGTGAAAGAATATAATACGCATAGATAGAAGAGTTGAAAGAACATGTCCGGATAGATATATAGGGAAAAAGGAAAAAATAATTGACATAATACATGAAATGAAAAATATTCAGCATTTTAAATCCATGAAATAATATATATTTTATTAATACAATTTGACTTTTTGTTTAAACAATGAGCAATGACATTTTTCTTAAAAAAATATACATAATTGAAGTGGTACGAAAGAATATTTAAGATTATATGATAGTAATAGAGAAAGCGACAATAGATTATGTCGGCATTTTTTTAATAATCAAAATGCATGAGAACAAAATCAAAATTATTTTGCTTTTCAAGATAAAAAAATCCTTTCATATATAAGTCTATAAAAATTGTATAACATTTTGGGACAATTCAAAGTTAGGAAGAGATTGTAACTACTCACCAATATTTAAAGTGGATCAGTTGGCAAGGTCACCTTACCCACCTACAATGGCTCTTGTATTTCTATAAAATACAGAGGATGCACAGCCACAAACTTTTTCCCCTTCAATTGTTCTTTTGATTGTTGAAGCTAGTCAATGTGAAATAAAATAATTATTCATAAAGGGGTTTTCAACATTTTCATACAATGCTTTAAGAATTAGATTAGACCAGCCGATTAGTTGGGAAAAAAAGGAAGAATTGCTGCCTTTTCTAGTCTAGTTCATCAAAAAAATATCACCATTTTATTAAAAATTTATTAATTTAGTATAATTCACATGAAAATATATCATATATAAATATTATTATTTTTAAGATATTATTCAAAATTATTCAAACCTAAAGTTTATGATACCATCTAAACATAAAATGTGCACAGTGTAAGTACACAATGAGTTCCATAATTAAAAAAAATGTCAATATGAAATGTTGGATTTGAGCTATCCGTACAAAAAAGACTGGATCGAAAGCCACTTTAATTAGATGGGAAAAAATATTTGTGTGATTTTCTGTGATGAAAAACAATTATCCAACTAAATGAAATTTATTTTGTAAGGGACGGTGAAAACCAAGGGCAGACCTAGGCGCACGTGGCCCCCTTCCTCCCATAAAATTTATATTGTGTTTATATATTCTTAGTTATAAAGAGGTCTTTTTATGCATAATTCTTTTAAGTCCCCTCACCCCCCCCCCCCCCCCCCAAAAAAAATAATAATAATAATAATAATAAAAAAAAAACTTTTAACTTGGGCCCCTTGAGAAAATTTCTCAGTCTGCCACTGGTGAGAACCATGATAAATATCATATCCAAAATTTAATGGTCTTTTGGTCAGCCGTAAAATAGCATAATAAATTAATTTTAAAAATACCATTTTTAAGATAAGAACAATGAGAATAAAGTTTCTAATCTGATTTTAAAATCCTTGAATTTTAGGTCAAAAATTATTTTTTTTATTATTGATATGGTGGTTGAGCAGGAAGGTATGTACAAATATTCAAGATTCGATTTCGGACAACTGCCTAATATTTTTCTCCTAAGTAGGAGAACATTCCATGCAAGTCCAGTTATTCCACCAAATTAAGATGTAATTATGGGTCAAATGTATCTCTAAGGAAGCAATTGCACAAACAAAGGGAAATTAATCTTGCACAACAAATAACCCAACTAACAACAAGGGGAGGTTTTAGGATCCTGACGAGTTTTGACGAGACCTTCAAAAGGGAGACAAGTGAAGCCAGCAACCTAGTCACTTGGTTTGAAAATTTAAATCAATTGAAAATCGTATTATGTGGATCATTTGAGTTTGAAAGTACAATGATTTATGACATTTTGATCATGCGGAAAATACTATAAAACAATTCACATAACTTCAAAACATTAGAAACGTTCTTTTATAATATTTTGCGAAACATCAAAGGACTCTTTCAATTAAAATATTATAAAATATTGATTTGAAAGCACCCTTTAAAATCAGTGAAAATAAGAATCTTGATTTCAAAATCACTAGTTTTTAAATCTTCATTTTGGGTTCTCAATAATTAATCTAGAATGAAAATTGAAATCTGCAAAAACAAAATAATATACAAAAAATTTAGACAAAAGTCAAATAGTTTTTCAATATTCGGACCATAAAGAAAACGATTAGTTTTATAATCTTTTACGAAGTTCTAAGGGTATTTGAATTAGACGGTACATTAAATAACCCCCTTGGGATTTTTTATGGGAGACCAATTTTATCTTACACGGTGGAGGTCATGCGTGTTAGTCAAACAAGGTAAGGGAGAAATTTTCAATTTTTCTTGTGGGGGTCCACAAGCCCTTGACTCCCCCTTTGGTCTCTCATGAGTTAGGTTTTGGATAATCTGGGTTTAAATATCCCACGGGGCGGCACGGCACATCTGAAGAACTTCATATACCTACTAAGAAGAGGCCTAATTGCCTGAGGTCTAAAGAGAGCAACATAAAAGACAAGAATAATCAAATCTTACGGGGTGTTTGGTTGCATTACAATGTAACTTTTTATTACAAATATATATTTTTATACTAAAAATATACTAAAAGAGGTGTTTGGAGACACTATCAAAATATGTTTTGATGAAGACTCTCACTTACAAAACAAGATAAAAATAGAAAGAGGATAGACCCTATTTTATTTTTTGTAACCAAGTCATGAAAGAAAACAACGCCCCCCCCCAGCAACCTGTCTTATCCTTACCTCCTCAAATCATGCCCATGCATGTCCCTGCCTCCTCAAACCAACGCACGAAAGATAATTATATTTATTTTATAACTTAAAAGGTGTTGTTCTTTTAATTTTAATATATTTTTTATAATAAAATTATATAAAATATTATAGTACAACCAAGCACTCCATTAGATTGCTGCCACGACCCAGTAACCCGTCTAGATAAAGGTCGTCGGAATGGAGGGACTTGTGTTGCTTTGTAAATTCCTTCGACAAGAATGCGGACGCGCTATAGAGGACGAAGAGGGAGTTGCACGGATGGAGGCAGAGTTGCACAAACAGGGAGAAGGGCTGCGATTGGGGAGGGTCGAGGGCTTTCAGCGGAGAAAGGGCCACCTTTGGGAGATTTAATTTGAAATTTTATAAATTAATAACAATAATTTAATTTAAAATAAAAAATAATATTTTTGGTGATATTTAATTTGATTTTAAAATTATTTATATATGACCTTTGAGAGAACTAGATAATTGCTCAAGTGAAACAAGGAGAAAGGGCCACCTTTGGGAGAAAGGGCCATCTTTGGGGAAAAAAAGTTGAAAACCATTTACAAAAATTAATAAAAATAATTTAATTAAAAATAAAAATAACATTTTGGTGAGATTTAATTTGATTTTAAAATTATTCATATATGACCTTTGAGAGAACTAGACAATTGCTCAAGTGAAAGAAAGAGAAAGGGCCACCTTTGGGGAAAAAAAGGTTGAAAACTATGTCATTAGTGTTTGGAGCTAAAAGTCAAGGGGGACTATGACTCTTGACTCACAATGTGGCCCCGCCATTGCAATTGTAAGCCCCAGCAGATATTATACGATGATAATAGGATTTGGGCTTAGTAGAGAGAAACTCCAATCTAACCCTTCTTGGTTCTTCTCTTCCATAATTCTCTTCGGCAGTGGCGGATTCAGAAACTTTATCAAGTGGGGTCACTCGGATCATTATTAAATATATAGATATTTTATTTTTGTTATATTAAAAATATTAAAATAAAAAATAAAAATAAATATATTTTAATTATTATAAAAATGAATACTTAATAAAAATGATACACTTCGTTATGAAGATTTTTTTCTTTCAAATACACTCAACGAATTTTTTATTAAATCATAAATATAAATCATAATACTATGTAAAAAATTCAGTAGAACTGAGTTCCGAGTGAGACTAGAGTCCTATGGGTCATCTAAAAAATTCATTGGGATACCTTTATACTTAAATTTAAAATTTACCTTATTAAATTAAGGTTCTTCTACTAAAACTTTAAAATTTCAGTGGGATCCTGGAACCCCATTGAAATGGGCTGCATCCGCCACTGCTCTTCGAGGAGGGGGTGGCTCTCTTATAGGCCACCCTCCTCCCCCCCCTCGAGAGGATCTGACTTCCTAGTTTTGTGTTTCTACATCTCTACCCCCTCGAGACAATCCGACTTCTTAGTTTTGTGTTTTTGTGTCTAAGTAAAGTTTAGTATTCCCTTCGGCTTGGACTGGTTATCTAGTTCTTCTATCCTTTCAACCTAATTTTGCTCTCAGAGTAGACTTGCTTCACTTGTTTACCTCAGTTCTTGTTCACATTAGAACTCAACTGCTACTTTTCTGCCTCTGTCGTTCTTCCCTCCTTCAGTTTCGTCTCACTAACTGGTTGCTTATCACGACTGTTGGTTGCTTGTCTCCTTTATTCTCAGTGCAGCCTGTATGAGTTCCTCCTTCCGCACTTCTGGTCCTCGATCTTTTGTGCGCATTCACCATGCTCCGAATGAGGGGTATGTTCTCCGAGGCTCGTTCTCACTGTTTCAAGCTGCTATAAGTTACTTGCAGCCCAACGTTCTCGAAAGGAATGGTTCATGCTTGTGCGAAGACAAAGACTCCTTACTGTGGTGCTTTAACCTGCAATCTCAAACCAAGCCCAATTGACAACTTCGATCACTACAGTGGCTATTTTTATTGTCTTATTCTTGTATGTCACACTCAAGATTTGATTTGTCTTTGGGGCATGGGCAAGTATGCTGTTAACATGAGGGGCATGGTGTGGCACATTGCGCCATGTAAGAAGTCTTTGTTTGTGTACTTTATGGTTAAATGTAGGATTCATTATTACTGCTAAAAAAAAAAAAGAACAATCACACGGCCCATTGGGCTCCCACCAGCATTGCCTTTTTTTAACTGGACGGAGTTAGAACCAACTAAGTAGGATGATTGGTTTTACCTTTTGACTTTTTTTTTAAGACAACAAGTTTAAGTCCGTTGGGAACTGCTTTTCCTACTATTTGGCCATAGGTGGGCCACGTGATTATATCCTTAAGCCTGTGGGATTATTTCATTTGAAAATCAACTTGAGACTCAAATTATCACATAATTAAATAGAACTATTCCTTCGAATGAAATTATCTCCTCGTCTAGAAAAAAATATTTGAGTTTTTTCTGAATTTTAATCTTGATTCCCATACACGTGTATGTACTTGACCACGTACCAACCGAGTCACCCTGAAGAACAGCTGGGCGGATCGGGGACCTACGAAGCCCGCGCTACCGTCCGCACATATCAAAACCCTATTTGGACCGAGATCCGATCGTAAACAATCGGACGGTCGAAAAGCGCCCTTAACCTCTACCAACCCCGTCTCGCATAAATCCCCGAAACCCTAGCTTTCTCGCCCTTCTCCACACTGAGAGATCGCGGGGCCGCAGGGCGAGCGGCGCGTCCCCTGGTTTGTCTCCCTCCCTGCCATTTCCTCGTGCGATCTCCCCGCTTCTCCTTCTCTGGTTGTTATACTTGTTCTTCTGTTCACCCATTTCCCTCTCTCCTGTCTTCTTCGGATATCTCGGTTCGAGATGCGAAGGTTGTTGTTTCTCCTTTTCTCCTGGGGTCCATATCCATCTAAAAACGATGGTTTTTTTTTTTTTTTGATGCCTGAAACATACACCCATGTTTGTTTGATTGCTTTGAGAAGGAAATTGTGTGCAGATTTTTTTCTTCCAGTTTTTGTGGCTTTGAGTTTGATGTTCTGGTCGTGGATCTCAGTTGGATGGGAATTTCCCAACATGTCGGGGTTTCTTGTGTTTGATCCTTCTTGGATGTGGTGTGATTGAGTCCGTGTTTTCTAGATTTTGCTGCAGCTGTGTTGTGTCTGACAAGGGCTATATGTCTACCATTTCATTTTTTTGTAGCTAAAGGAGTTGTCGTTTTCAGTGTTTCGATCCTTTCTTCTGAGTATTTGGTGCTTTAACACTTGGTCATCTTAGTGTTTCGAAAGTCATCTTAGTCGCTTCTAGATGTTAGATGTGTGTTGTCCTCTGTTATACTTGGAGAAATATGGTGCTTATTCATATGTCTGATGTGCTGCTCGTGATATCAAGTAGATACGTTAGTCAAGAAAGTGCTAAAAAAGGACTAGGCCATTTTATAGGTTCACTAGTGCTTCTAATTGATGGACAATAAATAGAGAATATGATATCTAATTTAGAGTTTGCAATAGCGTACGGTACAGTATCCTGTAAATGCATACTTCTCTTGAGCATGGAAGGCTGATGAGTTGTGTTTTTTTTTTAAATTGATAGTACCGCTAAATGATAAATTGTTTTTCAACAGTAAATTCTGAGTTTTGATCAATGGTAGGGTCAAGGACATAAAAACCCAAGCATGTGGGCCTGTTGTTTGCATTGTTATTTATTTTGGTGGCAAACTTTCTCAGTAAGATCTGTATGCAGAACAAGGGAGAACATCTGGAGCACTTGGACTAGTATATCTGAAAGACGACTCTTTCACTTTCAACTACATAACTGTATAATTATATTGGAAGAGGACTGCACACGGAATTTGTTCTTTGAGGAATTTTGAATGGACTATTCACTTGAAACAAGTTATAGAAAGATCTCAGTTATTAGGTGAATATGGATTGGAAAAAGTGGAAAATTTTCATTTATTTTGAAGTGTTGAATGGCAACCTTCCTACTAAATGTTTAGGTATGTCAGTACATTATAGACAGCCGAGGGTGATTTAAATTCAGGTTCTTCAATCTGCCAAATGTCACTTTCAAATCCCAGGAGGGGTCATTAAGAAAATGGATAACATTAGATTTAGATTTTTATCCGGGGTGAACACCAAGAGAATCAAAGTATGTGTTCCTTGGGAAATGGAAAAGTGCATACGAACCGAAATGAAGTAGAAAAGTATGTTGTTGGATTTGGAAGATGGTTATGGGAGTTGCTAACAGATCAGACCCCATTATGTGCAAACATTTATTGGAAGGAAATGATATGAACTGTGCAAAAAGAGTTCTAAGATGGCCATGGAGTATCAATGATATGTCACCCATGTGGAGAGGAATTCTTCATCCTATGTGGCACTTGTAGAGAGGAATTCAAACGGAAGTGAGTGATGGTCAAGACACTTGACACCTTTTCTTTGAAGGGACAAGGTCAGTGTGCAACTATAATTGCACGGAGTGGTAATGGGAATGTGATGTGAGTGGGGGATTTTCTAGTTTACTATTCAAATTTAGTTTGGAAGTCGGAGTGGGAATGGGGAGCAAGAGTGCTTTTAGGAGTGGGAAATGATGGCAAGATGAGTGAATTTTGCTACTAGGGATGCAACCATAAATGGGATCTTGTAGCAGACTGCTTTGAAATTTGAAAAGAGAGGAAAGTTGTTGGAACTCCAAAGCTGATAATAAAAATTGAGAGATGATAAGATTTCTGAGCTTAAAGTCACGATAGGTTGTTGAAGTTAACCGAAATTCATCCTATTCTCAAAGTGTTATTTGGAAAGAGAAGCACGGAAAATTTCTGTCAAGTCTTTAGGAAATCTAAATTATTTAATCAATGGAAAAAAGGCAAGCTGGAACAAGCATAGGTAGATGTGTAGGTACAGTGTCTTGTTGGAGACATGATATGGAAGGGAAGCTTCCATTGCAAATCTGGAGTTTCATGTGCCTCCTCCATGTGAACAATGTAGTTACTAGAATGACAAGAAGTAAATGACACAAATTAAAGAAACTAGCTTCCTCCCTGTGAGTTGTTTAATAAGATTGATATCATGGTTTGGTGGACATGCCCACTTGTTGAGAGGTAAACATTACGGATGAAAGAACTTTGATTAGGCCATGGCTCAGGTTTATTGAAGTCGTTCCCATTTATTCGCAATTCTTTCACCAATATCAAGGTGAGAAGCAGGGAAAGGAATAGAGCTATTCTGGTCAAGTAGGTCTGAAGTTTTCATTTTAGCATATCATGCTTTCTGCAGAGTATAAAGTGCTGCTTTTCCACTCTTTTTCTAATAAAAAAGAGGACAATGATGCCCCATGTTCATGTCTGCTCTGGTGGTTTCATTATTAATTATATGTCTGTCCCTTGTAACCTTCTTTAGCTTATATGCATATTTTAAATGATGCATGTTGAAGACTAGAATATCTCACATACTCAGCAGATTATTCATTCTAAATTTGGTTACATTTAGGTTCTAGGATAAGGAATTTCCCATTGAAGGACTCTTCTTGCTCTAGTTTCTTTGCTTTCTTGGCACATCTTTTTTCTTTCTATTGATTCCTCTTCTTCCTTTTCATTTCCTAATTTATGTAGCTGTTGTGTTGAAGAAATGTTTAGAACTATGGTTTAAAATTTTGAACTCCTATATACCTTTTTTTGGAATTTATTAGATAATATGAATGTTTTTGAGAACACTATCCCACATACGTGATAATCTATAGCTATTTTCTTGGATGAAAATGGTCCCTGCCTTTGTCTGCTTTTGTTTTGTTATTACAACAGAAATATTTGACTGTAGTTTCTTATTACATTTTTTCTTATCTTCTCTTCAGTTACCATGTTTCGCTTCTTAAAAAATAATCTTTATTCACTTCCTTTTTGTTAATTGGATGTTTTTGCACATTTTGGTGAGTGATTTGTTCTGTTCACTAAGTTGCCTGATATCATATTGATGCCTTTTCAGGTTCTTCTCTGCTTCCTGTAAGGATAGTCGAGTACTGCCTACACAACAATGGTGTCATTGAAGTTGCAAAAGCGTTTGTCTGCCAGTGTCCTGAAATGTGGGAAAGGCAAGGTCTGGCTTGATCCAAATGAGACGAGTGAGATTTCCATGGCTAATTCAAGTAAGTGATTTAAGTTCTTCTTTGTTAAACTTTGTAGGATGATTATTGTTGATTTTAAGACCAGGACTAGACTTTTCCTGAATTAAAACTCTTCTCTGAGTATTCTCTTTCAGTTGGCTTGACCTTACATTCTTAACCTTGTGTTAGTCTTCTGCAAATTTGAGCAGATGTAGAAAAGAATGTTTCAATTTTATTACTCATATCACCCTTTCTTTTTGTTTTTACATATTTCATTTGTTGTCCTTTTCTCACGTGTAGCACAGTAAGGTTGACTATTGGCCTTCACATGCATGTACATCTGTGCGTCTACATAATATGTGCATGCACTCTCTGTTTCGTTCTACTTCTGTTGAATTTTCTTTTCTCAGTTGTGTTTAATGCTTTTTTGGATATGGTAATTTTAAATGGCTTTGCCAATCAAGGTTAACATGTGAGCAACTGTCCAGATTAACTTGTGCTTCAAGGAAACGAACCTTTCAAATATGAGAAAGTGAGATATCATCTTCTGTTCAAAATCTTGATAGTTTGATAAAATAAATGGGCCATCAATAACTTAGCCCCACTTGATAGCAGAATAAGGAAAGAATAAGGCTCCTTATTCTGCGAATAATGCTAATTCCACTTTGATATGCAGAATTAATTATACTTGTCAGAATTGCTTATTCTTTGAATAAGCAGAATAAGCAATTCCACCCAAGACCCAAGAATTGCTTATTCTGCCTATTCCGCTGGTGGACTCCACACCACTATCAAAGTGAAACGCCCCTTATTCTGTTATAAACAATCCGGTATAGGTAATTCTAGATAACCCATTCTGCTCTCAGAGTAGGGCTTAGAGTGGTGAAATGAATTAGATATCTAATAGATTAGAATGCAACCTGGCATCTTTCTCCAATGTGGGATTATCTGTTCAATCTATAGAATAGAATATTGAGATTGGTGTTTAACTTAACTTTGGGCTAATATCAACCCATTCAATAATATATACCAAGATTCGCCATATCGCTGATCCATATTGGATGTATCTTCCTAGAACGATACGGTACCAATCCGATTCGGGTTGACTCGGTCTGACTAGCATGAGTCACATGAGTTGGCTGATTTAGGCTTATTTCCATTTTTCAGGTTCTTTAATTTATGAGTAATTATGATATAAATAAACTTTTAACTCCAATGATTTATTAATGACTATGACTTTAAGTCAAATTTAGGAGAAATCTACCCTATTAATCAATACAAAAGTATAAATTACCTATTCAATCGGAGAAAAAGTCCAATATTTACTGATTGGAGAAAAAAGTCCAATTACTTATGAAATTAGAAAAAAGATCCACTTAATAAGATGTAAGTCACATTAAGTCACATCGAGTATGTTTGAGCTGGATCGCAGCGACCCCTATCGGATCATAGTGTATCGCACGAGTTGGCACGAGTCACATGTAAGTCACATCGAGTTGGCACGAGTCACATACGAGTCGGTTCGAGTCGCATTGAGTCGGCTCGAGTCAGATGTGACTCAATGACTCGAACCATCTCGGGGACTTGGATTTGTCCAAATATAAGTCGACTCCTATGAGTCGGCCCAATCTGGTACGATACGACATACCATGTGTTTCCTTTGTTGTTTGAATATTTTCTATGTAAAGATGCAGCCTTGTGTTTGTTTTGGTGCCTTTGATAATTGTATGCTTGATATTCCTTATCATTCTATTTTTTTATTTCCCTTTTATATTCTATTGATAGCAAACTTACATTAAGTACTGTTCTATATGCCTGTATTGGTAAACCACAATTTTCCTTTTTTGCGGGGTGGGAGGAGGTGAGCCCATAGTATGCTAGACCACCAAGTGTTTATTCACAGCATCTATTAGTTATTTTGATAAAAATTCGGGGAAATCATGTTCTGATGCCTAGGCGAGACCAAGCTTAGTCCCTAGTCGCCTTGCCTGTCTCTCACTTTCAAGTGCATGGATACACGTACCCTTTCTGTGACAAGGAATGTAATTGCATAGAAAAGATTTTTGCTGGAGATTTAGAACAGAAGTTTTTAGTTTCTTCACAAAGTCAGATTTGCATGTGTAGAATCTAAAGTTTCAATTGTCTTTCAGATAGTTTGAGTTCAATTGTCTTTGAGAGTTCTGTTTTTCTGTCCATGGAACATATATCGTCATCTGTATAGTTTCAGACTTTATTAAATGACACAATAGCATAAATCTTATTTCACTTATCGATGCATTTGACTACACCTATTGTTTGTTCATCTTGCGACTCATTCTTTGATATGATGGACAGGGCAAAACATAAGGAAACTGGTGAAAGATGGCTTTATCATCAGGAAGCCCACAAAGATCCACTCTCGTTCTCGTGCTCGTCGAGCTTTAGAAGCTAAGCGTAAGGGAAGGCATTCTGGATATGGTAAGCGCAAGGGTACAAGGGAGGCAAGGCTTCCCACAAAGGTGCTCTGGATGAGGAGGATGAGGGTACTGAGGCGCCTGCTACGAAAATATCGAGAGTCAAAAAAGATTGACAAGCACATGTATCATGACATGTACATGAAAGTGAAAGGTAATGTTTTCAAGAACAAACGTGTGCTGATGGAGAGTATACACAAGTCCAAAGCTGAGAAAGCAAGAGAAAAGACTTTATCTGATCAGTTTGAGGCCAAGAGGGCAAAGAGCAAAGCAAGCAGAGAGAGAAAGAATGCACGAAGGGAGGAGCGTTTCACCAAGGTAAGACAGTGTTTTGGATCAATTGACTTTGTTGGTGCAACTGTGAGGATTAAATCATGTTAACCACCATTTTCTATGTAAACTAAATAATGTTCCCTTCAAATAGAAAAATAAGAAATGCTACTTTCAGGAAAAACAGCAAGAAAGGCTGCTTGCTTATCATTTTATTAGATATGTTGCATGAGAGGCATGTTAGCATCCAGTTCCACCCTCACAGGCACTTCTTGAATGTTCATTCCTCTGAATCTTTTTTCTTCGGTTTTTAATGGCTCTTCCTCATTGTTTTATGAATGTGGCTCTTTCATTGTTGTCTTTTATCTCTGAAGGAATGAAAATCAAGGACAAGGTCATGTTTTCCCATTGTTCGCTTTCGCCACTATTGTCATGTAGGGGGAATTGTTAGGTGGGTGTGGTTTCTAAAGTCCGATGTTATTATGCAGCTATGCTGGATGGGGGTGCCTGTGGTACAGGAAATGGGAGAACTTGTTCATTCTCTGTGCAGTGGGATAGAGAAGGGATTTTAGATGCTTTAATCTACTTGTCACTTCCGTAAGGACATCTTTGGTGGCCATGATGAACAAACATCTCAGTTGGCACTTTGTGGACAGTGCATCTAGTGAAGCTGGCAAATGTCCTCCCAATAGGGGGGGAGGGAGGAATCTTGGTTTTCTAATTTTGTTGTGCTGGGGATTTATGGGGACTTTTCTTTGTGCACGAATGGGGTTGGGAGGGTGAGTTTGCATTAGGAAGGTGGTTTGGCAGTGGTGTGTTGTGCCATTATTGGCTTCTCCGTCTGCTACCCCGCACCACGAGCTTGTTTTAAACTATATCTTTGATTCTCTCTCCATCCACATTGAAGGAACAGAATATAACATGTTTCTAAATATTGTTTTCCATGTTGAGACAATTACTCTTTGCTATCCTGTCAAGACATGTTTACTCATCTTATTTTCTGATTGCATCTTTTTCCATTCTGCAAATATTTGGTTTGGTACTTTGGATGAGAGAGAGCAAATGTCATAGTTACCCAAAGGGTAAATGACCTGTCAAAAAACTAGTTAACTTGAGGGGATGAGAATCGTTACCTTGCTTATCCTGTATATGATCATGAATTTATCCTGCACATGCAGTGTGGTTGCTCAAACTTGACTCACCCATATTCTAGAATATTCAGCTTCTCATTGTATGACTAGACTTTTGGATTTGTCGAGTGATATATACATTCGCTATTTTGGTCTGTTGTCATTGGTTGGCGTATCTGAGTTCCCTTGTTACATAAATCTGGTTTTATGTTGATTGACTATATTAGTCTAAGAATCTCAACTTGTCCATTTCTAGCATCAACTTTTCAGGTCAGTTACTCTTTTGAGATTAGGGTAAACAAGAGGTTCTAGTCTGCTTCCGTTGATACCATTGTGTTTATTCATTTTTTGTACACTGCCGTGCCACCTAAACACTTCACCAGGTGTAAAAGTTGGGACCACCATTGCACTGAGTATTCACTGGTCTGTTGCATGCAACAGGGTCCTGGAGAAAAGCCAGCAGCACCGGTGCCAGCACCAGCACCTACCCCGGCACCACAATCTGCCGCGTAAGTGAAGTTCTCATTGGTATTTCTTTCTAATTATTTGCAGCTTATGATCACTCTAATTGTAGTTATTTTGTTGCTTGGGTTTTGCAGGGCGGGCAAGAAGGGGAAAAAGTAAGCAAGAGGCGGATAGAAGTGCCTTGTAAGCAGCTTTCCTAGGGTTGTCAGGGAGATTTTGAAGACTTCTCTGTAGATTTTACTAATGGGGAAAGTAATTTACCACTGAAGAATGTGTTTAGTTCCGGAGGATGGTTTTAAGTTAGCTTTTGCACTGTTGGGATGCTGTTGCACAATGTTTCGGTTACATTTATGTGTCTGTTTCCTTCACTCTGAGGATCATATTATTCGTGTCACTATAGCTGCAACCATGTGCATTTGCTTGGTTACCAATTGAATCTATGGTGTTGACGATTTCCTTGTACAGATTAGGCCCACAGGCTACCCACGTGGAATTAAAATTAGGCTAGGTTAACGCATGTCTAGGCCTTTCTCTAAAAGAATAGGATTGCAATCCACGTGGATTGCAATGCCTAAAGCATTGTAGCAAGTATTACTCATGGTTGTGATTGATGGCTTAGTTATTACTCAAAGTGGGAACTCTCAACCTTTAGGACTTGTTATTCAGAAGAATAGGGTCATCCAAAAGAGTACTATACCTAAAAGTTTTTAAGTTCACGAGAACAAGTACATATGGGATTAGCTAGTGTTGATAAATTGCCTTTGGAGCTTTGGAGTGCAAATGAAAGTCGTTATAGATCACTGAGATATATTACCTTGTTTAAACTAGCATGTTGGGCAATAAGGAAAGAATGTTCACAAAAAAAAGTGAAGCAAAGATGAGGATGCTTAGATGAATGTGTAATGAGATGAGAGAGGAGATTTCAAAATAAACCTATACGTAAGTGTACCTTGAATGGTTATTAAGCTTAGAAAATAAGCTTAGATGATCTGGTCGTGTATTCAGCTACGAGCGGATTAAATTCCAGTGTGGCATGACAAAAGGAGTTGAGGAGGGCTTAAAATTAGATGCTTCGATATAATAAATAGATTTGACCTTTATATATTTAACCTCAACCATTTCATTAGGTTAAAATCGCAAGACTGGACTAATGTAATTAGCCAAATAATATTAGTTAATTGCTATTAGTAGTGATATCCAATTTGGTACGCACATTGATGTTTAATGTAGTAATTAAACATTCTACAAAGAGTAAATGCCCTCCAATTAATACCAATCATCCTATGAAGACCTTAAACCAAAATGAAGTATAATAAAAATAACATCTTAAAAATGAAAACTAACTTTTATGGTTTTTTTATATATAAACTCCTATAATCTTGTGATATTACAAATAAGTCCCTTTAGTATGACTGTTTTCAAATAAATTCCCATAATTGCAACTTTCTTACAGATAATCCTTTTAGGGGTTTACTTGTAACACTATCAGGAGTTTATTTGTAAGTTTCAGGGGCCTTTCACTAATTCATAGTAGATTGTGGGGACTTATTTATAAATAGTCATATTAGAAAGATTTATTTGTAATATTTTGTAATATCATAAGATCATAAGGACTTGTATGTAAAAAGTCCAACTTTTATTTAGCAATTGATGTGATCTATGTTGGTACAATCTTGTATACATTAGTTCCTTTTATGCACAATAGGATCTAACTAATGCATCTAAAAATTCTATCTTGTTTAAAGTTAATGATAGGTCTGGTTGGAATTAAGTAGACAAATAGTAGAAAGATATGTTGACTTCAACTTCGCTTAGGGAGTGTTTGGCGCAACTTATAATTTAAAGTCACCTTTGCCTTTCTCTTATAACATGAAAAAAGATGGTGCAAGTAGTTATAACTAATTTTAGATAATTATAAAGTCAAATCTCCTCTAACAATCCTACTTTTTCTCTAATTTAGGAAGCTCGAAGTTATAGCTTTTGGTTGGAAGCTAAACAATAAACTAAATGCCATAAAAGTTGCTTCCAACACCTTTTTTTTCTCACAAAATAACTAGATAAAAGTCTAAAAGTGCTTCAAATTGAAAGCTGCGCCAAGCATGCCGTTAATCTAGAATGAGTTTGTTGACTCCGATCTAGCCTCAAGTCAAAACATTGAGTATGTCCTAACCATTTTGGTTCACTTAGAAGGTTGATTCTTAGGTTGAGACCAAGAGCTTATTGCGATGTATTTATAAATTTGGAAAATGTAAATGTGCAACATTGAAATGATTAATGATGCAAAAATGATTATCAATCCACAAGTCATCTTAATTAGTAAATTCACTACAAGAGTTTCTTGTTCAAAAATGATCGACATGAAGGTCAAGCGAGCAATATAAATCAAAGTATAGAGAAGTTTGTAGTTCACTCTTGAACACATACAAAGTTTTCAAATTGATAAAACAAAGACTATCCAAAAACATAGCCTAGAAATATAATAGAAAATATAATTAATCAACATTTATCTATCTAATATTGAACAAATGAGAGCATTCACATCTAAAATGTCTCTCTAAACAAAACCAAAGATAAGAAGTTAAAAAAAGACTTCTTAGTAAAAATTGAAAGTGCAGTGACAAAATAGGTAAATTAATGTTGATACATTAATTAAGCTTAAATTCAACTATCAAATCATTCTTTCTTTAGCATTTTTTGATGTTAGAGGTTTGTGATGATATTCTAACATTATATTTCGTAACAAGAGAATGTTATGGTTGGTGTTTATTTTTGAAGGTTACATATATCAAAATTGATTTTTTTCCGCTAATATAATGCTTCAATACTTAATATCGATCGCCATTAGTCTCTTTGAGCTAATTTTTCTTAAAATGAAATGTGATAAAATATTATATAATAGGTAATTCTGTATTTAAAATGAAAAAAATTATTGTACTTAAGAAATTATTTGTTTAAAACGAATGATCTATCATAAAATTCATAGATCCTATTATTATTGTTGAAGATATATACATAGGTAGCACAATGCTGCCATATGTTGAAGAAAATTTTTACATAACCATCAAAAGTTAAGACAATTTTTAATGGGTGCTCTTTATAGGTACTTAGCATGGAGTTATAAAAGTAACTATATTTCTTGTGCAAAAAGACCTAAATAACCCAAAATTAAATAAAATTGTTCTACTTATGATATGATTTGCAAGGAATGCTTTTGAAGCTAATCGTGATCTAATGTGGGAGTTGTTTATTTCTACTAGAGAAAGAATGAAATAAGTACACAACTAGATGAATTTTGTTGAAATGATAGAATAAAAGAATAGTAAAGAATGATGATTCCTATTTGTAGTATGCAAGTTTGGAGTAAAGCCGATCTAGACACTAATTCCTACAAAATAATATGCCCACCATGTTGGTTTTTGTGTTTGGAATTCAAACATTTCATTGTTGGTTTGGTTGTGTGCTTCGTGTATTGGATATCTAAAAAAGTTGAAAGGTCTTATATAGTTGGGCCTTTTCTCCTTGCTTAGATGTATTTTGGGACTTTATACACATGCGCCAGCTGAGAAACTAGTTAAGCGGGCGCGACGCATGCGATCATCGTGCGCAGGGGTGCAAATTGGTTTTGCCATTTTTTATATTTACTTTTTTCTTATGTTATGTTTTACTTCGTGGGCAGAACGGACACGACCGTTTAGAGGAGATGGACTGACAAGTCCATAGGATCCTCATATATTCGGGGCTGTCCTAGTTTTCTGTGGAATGGAACCATTATGTGCGACATCTTCTCTCTCTCTTTGCGTTGTTATCCATTTTACTGTATGTGTTCTATTCTAAGGTTTCTGAGGTGATTTGAGATTGAATCCATAGGTGGTCTTTGTCTTGGAGTACATCTACGGGGGATGCATATGGTTGTCGGCTCTTGGGAGAATATTGCCACTGACCCTTTGCTTTGCACTTTTGGTTGGGGGGGGGGACAATATATTCTCTAAAGAGAGTCAGTTGTTGGCGCTTTAACCAGATAACATCCTTCTATTCTTTGTGGATCTCTTTCATATTGTTTGTGCAAGTTTGGATCTTAGATATTCATTGTCTACATACTCCCATATCTCGTTTGGATTTCCTACAATTTTAGAGAACATATTACTTTGGTAGACATGATGGATGCTAAGATCTCTAGTTCTGATGAGGCCAGTGCCAAACCTAAGAAGTGTTTTGAGCAGAACTTCAAACGTTGGCAAGAATGAAGTTTTGGCTTACCACTTTAGGGTTATTCTCCACCATAGAGACAGATCCATCCTCGGATGATCAAGAGGAACCTGCCCATAGTGTTGCCATAGAGAGCTATAAACAGAAAGACTACCTTTGTTGTGGTAGAATTTTATCCGCTCTATTAGATGCACTGTTTGATGTGTACTTCTCAACAACTTCAGTCAAAGAACTGTGAAAATTTCTTGATTAGAAGTATAACTCTAGGTTTCTTGTTTAGAGAAATACATTGTTGGGAAGTTCCTGAATTTTAAGATAGTTGAAGGAAAATCTGTGGTTGAGCAAGCCCATGAATTTTAGATTCTACTTCATGGTCTTACTGAGGGAGATATGTCATTACCTGAGAAATTTCAGGTTTTATCTATCATCGAGAAGTTGCCTCCAAGTTGGGAAGATTTTGGCATGACACTAAAACATAAGAGAGGTAAAATCTCTCTTGATGACTTAATGATTGCGCTTAATATTGAAGAAGCACTGGAAGCAACATAAGGATGAAGATAAGGATATGCCAATGGACTTCACTCCAAAGGAAAATGTGGTAGTAGCCTCGTCTTCCAAGGTAAAGAACAAAAATTTGAAAATGAAGAACAAAGTGAGACTTAAGCAAAAAATTTAGAAGAAAGATGTGGTCAAACCTTGCTGGACTTGTGGACAAGTCAAACATTATGCTAAGTTCTGTCTAGATGGGAAGGATAAGAAGAAGAACCAAAGCAATGCATCCAGTTGCAGGGCACAAGTCAATGTTGTGACCACTAGTGTTGCTACCAGTTGCATAAGATATTTTCGTGACTATAGGGAACTTCACTGCAGTTAGGGTATTTGGAATAGGACGAATTGACCTGCGGTTTCTTTTGGGAAAGGTCCTGTTATATGAGGTGCATCATGTTCCATCGGTCCGACAGAATCTGATTTGTGGGTCTAGTTTAGTTCATGATGGTTATGAATTGATATTTGAATGTAATAAAGTTATTTTGTTATATTTGAGAACTTTTACTGGAAAGGGTTATCTTCATGAACGATTGTTTAAACTTTACACTGAATGTGTTTATCTAAATAAAGTTGATGATTTTGTTAGTACTTGTTCTTATAATGTTGAATCATATGGTGTATGACATGATAGATTAGGACATGTTAATTTTAATACTGTGAAGAGAATGATGAATCTTGACATGATTCCTAGGCATGATATTGATACTAAGAAAAAGTGTGAAATCTATGTAGAATATAAACAACCTCGCAAACCATTTAAATTAGTTGATAGACATTTTGATATATTAGAATTAGTTCATACTGATTGCTGTGAATTTAATGGTGTGTTGACAAGAGATCATAAGAAATATTTTATTTCATCTATTGATGCGTTTGCTAAAAACTAAAGATGAAGCTTTAGGTAAATTTTTATCCTTAAATCTGAAGCTAAAAATCAAACAAATAAAACTATTAAGACGTTAAGGTCTGATAGGGGTGGAGAGTATACTTTAAACATGTTTCAACAATATTGTCAAGATTCAAATATTATTAATGAGGTAACTACTCCATATAGTCTCAAATCTAATGGAATAGCAGAAAGGAAGAATAAAACTCTTAGAGATGTGATAAACTCCATATTAAGAAGTTATGAATATCTAACTTCATGTGGGGGAGGCTCTATACACAATATGTCATGTGCTAAATGTTAGTATTAGGTAGCCTCCAAGCCAATCAGATACTTTGTATTATTTAGTTATTAATTAAATGGCTTAATTTCATTGTGTATATAATTTGATATTGTTTGTCGTTTCACGATGAAGTCTATGAACATGTGCAATGGTTTTCGGATTATGATGAGATCATAATTACGAGACTGAAGACTTATAAACACATGTTCTTAATTATTCATAGTCGAAGGATGTTTGAGAAGGACATCAGACATCCGGATAGACTAGTACATGTTTCTTCAACTCATTTGATGAAGGTGACTGATCGTATAAGTTACTTGTGTAGAGACATTATGTTGGACCTGTAGGTGCTCATTAGCGAATGAGTTTACTGAACTGATTCAATTATGAATCGCTGGATGGTATCTACCTAACTGTTAACCAGCTTGATTCTTAGTCACAGTTGCGTGGATGGTCCTTGGACCTGAGACACCAAAGATCCTTGTTGGCTTGTTGGTAGGTCTCTGAGCTTTGACCTTGACTAATGAATCCCTAACCATGGGATACCAATAAGTCAAACGATCGGGTTCAGGAAAATGCCCTTGAAGATAATTGTGTGGTCAACAAGGGATCATCTGCTCTCGATAATAGGAGAGAGAATGTTTCGAGAATGATGTGGTTAAGTCCCTGGCTAGGGCAGACACTGTATTAGATAAGGAGTTATCTGATATAGTTTAGCGGTATTTGATTCAAGTGAATCGACCGGCTAGGATTTAACAGTAAACCATGCCCTAATTCAATTTAGGAACATTGTACGGATAAATGATTATATTCACGTGGTAACTGATGACGGAAAGGTTCCATTAATGGATTGCAGAACCCTAATGCCTTCTAGGTTTACGCGGTGTTGCTTGACACCCAACGTAATCAGAAGTCCGTCCGAATTTATTGTGGGACATTAAATTCGGCTAATTAATTGATATAAGGATATTAATTAATTTAGTTAGTCAGTAAGGAGTTATTGGGCTTAATGGGCCATTAACTGGATTGGTATTTGGGTCTAAAGGGTCACACGCAAAAGGTTTTCAAGTTGATGGATTAATTAACAGGTTTTATGATAAGTGTGAATTTTTTTCAAAAATCGCAAAGCCACTTATTATGAAAGAACCGCTGCTAGGTTAGAGGCCAGCAACTCTGATCTAGCCAACTGTCCCCCTCTCTCTCCTCTCCCTCTCTTGGGCGCGCCCCCTCAGAGGCCGGCTCCCTGGAGGCTTTGCTCTGTCTCCTGCCTGCTCCGCTTCCTGTAAGATGGGAATTCTGATTCCGCATGTCGTGAAGAATCATGCATAGCTAGACGGGATATGCAGACACCGCACGGAGCAAGGAAGCGAGGATGATCCGTCAAGAGGAAGACCGCATGGATACTGCTAGAGGCCGGGCACCTGTGCGGCTTGCGACATCGTACTGACGGAACCAGACGAACGCGGATTCAAATCCGCATAAGGTGAAAATCTACTTTCACTATCCGATTTTATTATTTGAAACGGCATGGATCCAGATTTTTATTTTTACTGCGTTTTCTCAGATCCGACACAACGAACCTAACAGTGGTATCAGAGCCAGGTTCCACTGTGTTTTTCGCTGTTTCGATCTCCAAATTGATCTTTCTAGTAGTTATTCCATGCTTTAATTTGATTTAAATGTTAGAAGAATGTTAATTTGATGAACTTGGGTAATTTAAATTTAGTTTCGAACAGAAAAATCAATTTTTTTGGACTGTTCTTCGTGGGACGAAGAACAGTGGAAAAAACATCTCGATTTGGGGCACCCCAATTGTTGGGGAGGCTCATTGGTGCCCTGGATCGTCCGGGGGGGGGGGGGTCGCCGGCTGTCGCTGGGCCCATGGTCGGTGCCAGACGTGGTGGCCGGCCGGTCCTTGCCTCCTCTTCCTTCTTTCTGCAAGTTAGAAAGGGGGGGGGGGGGAGGTTTGGGTTACCCATAGAAAAGGGGCAGCAAGTGGCCGCTGGCGAACAAGGGGTCGCCGGCGCTGGCGCTGGGACCTTGGCCGTCGGGCGGTACCCTGCCGGTGTTGGGACTCGCCACCCGCTCCTACTGGGCAGGAGGTCGGTGGTGCCCCCCTGCGCGCGGCTAGGGTTCCCTGGCCGAGCATAGGGGGGCGGGTCCTCTGCTGGGCCGGGCCAGGCCATGGGCCCGAGCCAGCCCAACAGCTGGCTCGGACTAGGCTTGCCCCTAGGGGTAAGTCTCGGTTCAAGCCCAGGTGTTGGCTGGGCTCGGCCCATTGGCTGGACCTAGCTCAGTAGGGGCTGAGTCCATTTGGTCCCTTTGGACTAGGCCCCACTGGGCCCATTTAATTTTTTTTTTTTATATATATATATATATATATATATATATAAATAGAATTTGATTTTTTTTTTAAATGTGATTTTAAAATTAAATTAATTTTGGTTTTTATGTTAATGGGCCCTAAATAGATTTTGAATCTATGGTAATTAACAAGAGGTTGTTAATTAGTTGTTAATCTAAATTGTTAGATTAGTTGATATTAATGATTATTAATTTAATTGTTTGATTAATCTCATTAATTTCAATTGATTAAATTTGCATGGAATATTATAGATCAAATCAATTTGGTATGTCTGCATATGTGATGTGTTGTTATAGCTTTTAGATATGATTTAATTGCTAAAGTTTTTTGAAAATTCTAATTAGTCAAATTTTGTTTGGTCCTTGGTTTCTGAAGCTAAAATTATTTATTTTTTAAAACTTTTATTTTAGCTACGTGATGCGCTATTTCTTGTGTGGTTTGGTTAATAAAATACACTGTGGTCATAGATATGCACTAGAAAATATTTCATGTGATGATGTATAGATGTGGATGGATGGTGTGTGATGACTCTTTATTAATTGTAATAAATAGAGGCTTGTGAACCTCTCCCTCTCTCATACTCCAATGTAATTCTATCTCTCTCCCTCATGTACTTGCCATAAGGCCTTCTTTTAAATTTGCATGTAAAATTGGGAATTTTTTATGTAATTTGATCGAGGCAACTGAGGCTGGAGTGAGGATCATCTACAACTGCAACCAGGAAGGAAAATGAAGGAGTTCATACAGCCTATGTGTTTGCAGATATTTAATATAATTGATATATTGAATGTGAGTGTGTTTGACTATTTGGCTCAAGTCAAACTACTGTGCTATCCATAACCACACCTTAATATGTATGTGATGCATGCTTTTTATTTTGATTATGAATCAAATGTCTAGGTTATATGTATATATTAAATATATGTGATATATTTATATACTATCACCTAGGATGAGACCATAATAAAATAAACAAAACCTTCAATTTAAAATCTTAGCCGGAGTGCGAGTCATTAAGAATGTACTGCGTGGCTGTCTATCATTATAGTTTTTAGAACTCGATTAAGTGATGGAAGTTTCTTGTGTTTCCCGAGATCTGTCACTGTCTGATGAAATAACTAAAAGCTATGGCATTATGATGCCTTTTTGATAAGGTAGAGGAACGATGTATCTATCCTTGCATTTACCTAAGAGCTGCATCCTAATCTATTATGTCATATAATCATGGTAAATCTTAGACCGAGGATAATGGTTTATTGTGTTTATCTAAGACCATTATAGACCTGGGAGCCAAAGAATGATCAGATATTGTAAGGAGTTGCAATTATCATGAGATGGTTGCTGTAAGATCATAAATGATACTTGTGTTTGTCCGAGGTCATGCTATGAATCTTAGAGATTCTGATCCCCGCTTGGAGATTGTCGGCGTCTTCCGTTCTTTATATCTGAAGGTTATACAGTCCGATAAAAATTAGTGGGAGTAAAACTAGATAAAAGACCATATCTTATTTTAATGTTAATAATTAAATTATCTGCTAATTGAAAATTTATATCGCTTGTAGGCTAAAATGTTGCACCATAACTCGGTGTGTGGCATACTGGATGCCAATTGATTGACAGGCCCTAATTACTCCGACTGGCTCAAGAACCTAAAGATTGTCCTCAGGTCTGAGCCAATTGCGTATGTCCTAGATGATGATCCTCCTACTGAACTAGCATTAGATGCCCCAGAGGAGGATATGTTGTCATACGAAAAATGGAAAGAAGACTTCACTATGGCCAAATGTTACATGCTTGCCTCAATGAGCAATGAGTTGCAGAGGTAGCATGAGGAGATGGATGCAAGATCTATCATGCTCCATCTGAAGGAGCTGTTTGGTGAGTAGAGCATAATCGAAAGATATGAGATATCTAAGAATCTGTTCAAGGCTTAAATGACAGAAGGATCTTCAGTGCAGACTCATGTGCTGAAGATGATAGAATGGGTGGAAATATTGGATGCTCTTGGGGTTCCACTTCCCAAGGAGATGCATACTGACCTGATTTTAGCTTCTATGACACAATCATATGCTCAGTTCCTTGTTAACTTTAACATGAACAAAATCCAAGCATCTCTGGCTGAGTTACTGAGCATGCTGAAGACTGCAGAGGGGAACCTTGTGAAGGAAAAGTCCCAAATCCTCATGGTTCATAAGACCAACAAGAAGAGAAAGACAGTTCAAGCCTGTAAGAAAGGCAAAGGTAAGAAACAAGAAAAGCCAAAGATTGTTAAGAAGGACAAAGGTAAGGGAGGTAAGAAGGGTGATTGCTTCTACTGTCATCAGAAGGGCCACTGGAAGAGGAATTGCAAGGAATACCTTAAGGACAAGGCTCAAGGAAAGGTGAAGCAGCATGATGCTTAAGGTATCTATATGATAGATATAAATTTGTCAGTTAGAGATTATACATCATGGGTATTAGATATTAGATGTGTTTCTCATATCTGCAATAATACGTGGGTGCTGATAAGAAGGTGTAAGCTGAGGATCGGCGAGGTGGAGCTGAGGCTAGATAACGGCGTAAGAGTTGTGGCGATCGCTGTAGGGACAGTGAATCTCAAGCTCCCATCTAGAGACTATATTTCATTAGATGATTGTTATTATGTACCTATCATAATAAGAAACATTATATCTATTTCTTATTTAGATAATATTGGGTACACTATGTCCGTTAGGAACAATTGTTGTTCTATTTATTTTAGAAATAAAATGGTTGCTTCTACTTCATTATGCAATGGATTGTATTTAATTAATGTGTCTCATGATAGTCTTCATATTGACAATGCTCTTAATAAGAGCAAGTGTGAAGTGAACAAAGCCTACCTAAGGCATTGTAGGTTTGGTCACATTGGAGAAAACAAACTCCAAAGATTGCATAAAGATGGATATCTAGATCAATTTGATTTTGAATCATATGTAACTTATGAGTCATGTTTGATAGGTAAAATAGCTAAATCTCCATTTATTGGAAGTAGAGAACGAACAAAAGACATATTGGAACTAATACATTATGATGTATGTGGTCCTATGTCTACTCAAGCCATTGATGGTTTCTCTTATTTCATTACATTCACTAATGATTTCTCAAGGTATGACTTTGTGTATTTAATGAAGTACAAGTCATAAGATTTTGAAAAATTTAGAGAATTAGGAATGAAGTAGATAAATAAAGTAGAAAGAGTTTTAAAACCATCCGATCTGATCGTAGTGGGGAATACTTAAGTACATAGTTCATACAGTACTTAAAAGATAATGGTATCATTTCTCAGTTTGCACCTCCTTATATACCTCAGATGAATAGTATATCAGAAAAAAGAAATCGCACATTGATGAAAATGGTGTGATCCATGATGAGCATGTTTAAATTACCAGTGTCCCTGTAGGGATATGCAATAAGCTCTACTATGTATATCTTGAACGAGGTACCGGTAAATCTATTGAATCCACTCCATATGAGATATGGAAAGGAAGGAAACCATTCCTTAAGCATGTTAAGGTTTGGGGATGTTTGGCTCATGTCAAAAGACATGATACAGATAAACTGGAGTCCATAAGTAACAAATGTAGATTTGTGGGATATCCGAGGAAAACCTACGGATACTACTTTTATCATCTTGGCGAACAAAAGGTGTTTGTCGTTAGGAGAGCTATTTTCTTGGAAGAAGATTACATTCTCCAGAAGGACAGTTGGAGTAAAATAACTCTGGAAGAAGTTCTAGACCCACAAACCGTCACGGGTTTATCAGATAAAACATTAGTTTTTGAACTTGTTCAAGAAAACACACAGGAACCTCGTAGGCCTGTTAGAGTGCCTAAACCACCTAAAAGATATATGGGACATATCAGTGGGGATGATTCTAGGCCACTCTATAATGAGGATGAAGATCTTAAGACCTACCAAGAGGCTTGTAGACACGCTAATTTTGACGTCATTTTTGAGTAAATTTCATATCATATAATAATGCCTCAGAATGGTATGATATTTAATCATTAATTAATTTTTATTAATATTTTTGAGTGTCGGGTTTAACAGACATATTTAAGTTAATCAATTAAATTGATTTTAGCTCAAATTTCAGTTAAAATATGAAGAAACTTAAAAGACGTCGACCAATGTAGACGCCATTTAGAGTTTATTCTTATTTTAACGTTTAAATTTGAATTTTAATCAATTGATTAATTAGCTAAAAGGCGTCTGTTAGAGCTGACGCGTTTTAGGTTTCCTAGGCTATTTTAACTTCTCTTCCGGATGTTTATCCTTATCTTAATTAGTGTAAAAGACGTCTACACATGTGGACGCGTTTTACCTGATAAAGATAAAGATAAGTTTTTCCGGATATTTATCCTTATCTTAATTAATTTGAAAGGCGTCAGCCATCCTGGACGCGTTTTAGATAATTACAGATAAAGATGAATTAATCAGTATTTATCTGTCGGTTAAGATAGATAAATCCGAAGTTTTTCAATGTTAATCACAAACGCAGAAGAGGTCTATAAATACCTTACATGTTGAAGAGTAAAAAAGTTAAGCGTGATCTTGAGAGAAGCATAATCTTTAGCGAGTTGAAGATCGAAGCAACGACGTCGAAACGCCGAAGCGCTGCTGTTTCCAGAAGTCGGCGTCCATTCTTCATCCAATTCAAAGCTTCATCCAATTGGGCATAAGTTTTTTTCATTTCTGCATCTTTATTTTCATTTCATTAATTTCTTATTCTTCATCATCATTCTATGCAAACACACACAACACTGCATTCTTTCAAAAACCTATTTGATTAAGGGGTTTCAAAAGCCACTCAACAAGTAAGTTCTATGTTTAGTTGCATGTTCAGCATCATGATTAGAATAGATACTGCTTTTACTTAAAATTCTCATAACTGTTTCTTTATCTTCTTTTCTTTCTATTCCTGCTGTACTCAACAACAACGAGAGAATCAAAAGGAGCAAATCAAGCACTCAGCACAAGGGATTTCTGGACGATCCTTAACCTCAACCTCAAATTTCAAATTCAACAGCAAGGACAAAAAGCAAAGAAGGGCTCTCTTTCTTCAGCCGGCTGAGGAAGGAGAACCAAGGACTCTATATCTTCCGCGTTTAAAAAGGTAGGCGATCATACTTCTTTTGGAACTTTTCAGTTAAAAGTTTCTGGCGATCACTGCACTTAGTTGCTGTTTTTAATAGGTTTATTTTACACTAAATAACCTAGATTTTTCATGATAATCACACGGTCATTCTAAGCACTCACAGCTTTTTTGGCGATCACGGTGGGACTTGGTCTCGCCATCTTTTAAGTTTTTTTGTTCTTGCTGTCATCAACCGGGCACCCACGGTGCACCACTTGTGTTTTTCGACACGTCCTCACCAATTGGTGAGTGTTTTAGTTTAATTAATTTCCCTCGTGCACTACGTGCACACCCCAGTGGCAAGATCTTGCCCTCCCCTTGATTAGTTTAAAAAGCTATTTTTGTGATGAAAATGATGTGTGATTGATTGATTTTCTAGTTATTTAGTTGGTAAATTATCCTGTTAAAAATTTGGAACTAAAAAAAAATCTACATGAGCTGATTATTTCCTGCTTTTAACCTGTTTGAGGAGGATTCAACCCAGAAAATCCTCCTGCAAAACTGTTTCTGCGAACTGAAAAGCGTCCAGGAGCACTGACGCGTTTCAAACCGCGTCAACACACCCAGACGTCTTTCAGTCTTCATATCTTCTCTGCTGTCTGCATCTGTTTCTGCGAAAAATTAAGTTCTGTTTTGAATAGCGTCGACTACCATCGACGCGATTCAGACAGTTTCTTAGTTATTTTTCAGTTTTCAGATTTTTGTGGCTTGAGTGCTAGCTACCCATTATTATTAAGCATTAGAGGCCATCCAGGCCGTAGGACATACGCATTGAGGCGAATACCCTCCTTTTCTTAGGAACACATTACTTGACGTCAGCAACTCTCTCTGATTGGGTTGGTCCCTTGATCAGACTAGAGAAGTTGACGTTGAGACCTCCATAAGTCCCCAAAATCAAGGTATTCCTCCTTGATCATCGGGCTGGTTATACCAATTGAAGTCCCGGTTAGATTCTGAAAGCGTTGTGAGAGAAAGCCCTAGAGAATAACGGTGGAAACTGAACTGAAACTAGGATCCTTCCCCTGAGCGAATTTGTGGTTTAATCCAATTCAAATAACTCAAAAAGGAATCTTAAAATCACGTTAAGCATCCACTTGATTGATTAATCTCTGTGCAACTTGTTTGACAAATCTTTGAAAAAAAAATCTAACATCATGCTGCTACGATCAGGCAGGGACTTGAGTATGGCTCAAGACGCCATCATCAACTACGAGGGAGATGCTAATGCCCCTCGGGATTCTGACTACAACTACGAGAACGGGAGAGATGCTGATGCCTCCCGTAATTCTGCCCCCATTCCATATCGACATGATGGGAACGTCCGGACCCCTCTCTTTCATCCCCAGGATCGATATCCTGATCCTCCCCCGCATGAATATGCGATTCCTAATCCCGATCTTGAGGGAGACATGAATCAAAATGATCCCTCATCCTCTAATCCTGTGGATCTCGTCAACGCTTTGGGAGTTCTTGCCTCCCGACTGGACCCTCAGCAGTTCGAGGCGATCCAATCGATTCTGAAGGGGAAGGCACCCATGCAGCCTGCCGAGCCGAACCCTGTGGCTCCCCCTGCTGTTCCTCAGCAACCTTCTTTTCCTCCTCCTTATATCCATCAAGCCGTGGAGGGCCTTCATATTACTTCTCGACCAGCTGGGCCGCAGCTTTCATCCTCTAGGCAACCGGCTAGACCGCAAACGCCTGCTTATCAAAATGCCCTCGGGCATGGCGGAAGCTCTGCCGGACCTCTCCTTTATTGTCCCCCCTGTCCAACGTACTCTAGGCAGCAGGCCTATCAAGTACCTCCACCTCCTCCTCCTCCCCAGGCAGATCTGACCACACAAGCATTGCTGGCCAAAATGGAGCGTATGAATGAGCAATTTAACAACCTCCAGAAGATGATGGGGGTCAAAGCTGTACCAGAAATCAACTTACCCAGCCTGCCAGTTTTCCATCTGCCACCCTCTGAGATAACAGTGTACCGGAAGTACAACGGTACTGGTAACCCCTTCACACATCTGAAGGAGTTTATGTACGAATCGTCTTTCTGGCAGAATGACAAGAGGTCGTTGGCCTTTTTGTTCAGGAGATCTCTAGAGGGACCAGCCCTCGAGTGGTTCTTTTCTTTAGAACCCTCCGAAGTAGAGGATTACGGTATCGTTTCACGCAAATTTATCTAACGATACCAGGACAGAGTTGCACCCTCCTTGTCCATCACTGACCTCATTGCCGAAAAGATGAAACCTGATGAGGAGTTTGTCAGTTTTGCTGACAGGTGGCGGGGCCTGGCCGAAAAGGTGAAAGACCACTTGTCCGAGTCCGAACAAGTGAAAATGTTGATTTCTAACGCCACGCCCCAATTCAGGTTAGTCCTCTCCTTGAACAATCTGACCAACATGGCAGAGCTCTATGAAAGAGCACGGTACTGCCAGAATGCTTTTAAAGACGCTACATTCTCTAGCGTCTTTGATCATCACAGACCTAGCAGGCCTCCACCTCGGAAGCCTGCAGTGCCGAACTCTCCCAGCACAGGTCCGACTACTGAGGGCACGCTCTCTCATGAGCAAGTCAGTAGCATGAACAATAACTCGCCCCAGTTCGTGAGGAGTCAGCAGCAGTACCAGAGGCCACAGCAGCCGAACCAGCAAGGGTACAGGCAGCAGCAGAGCCCCCATTATCAGCAACAGTATCAACGACCCCAGCAGCCGAATCAGAACCAGAACCAGCATCAGCCACAGCAGCCGCCGCAACGGCAACAGCAGTACCAGCCCCAACAACAGCAATATCAGCAACAGCAACAGCAATATCAGCCGCGCGCACCGCCGGCATACCACAATGTCCCTCCTCCCGGTGATTATAACCAGCCGAGAAGACCTCCGGCCCGAAGAGGGCGGAATACCTTGCCCTCCCAGAATCCTTGGCCGATATCTTCAGTGCTCTAATGGCAGCTAATGCCTTAGTCTTGCCAAGGGAAAAGGCCGTCTGGCCTCAAAATGCCGACACGTCCAGGTATTGCTATTTCCATAGGCAACCTGGGCATACCATTGACACCTGCTTCCAATTCAGAGATTATATTCATGATCTCAATGAGCAGGGCGGCATAGACTGGGAGGAGATGAAAAAGTATATATTAGCCCTGAAGGCGAGAAGACCGCAACAACAGCAGCAACAGCAGCAAGTAAGACCACCAGCACAGGCAGCACCGCCACCAAGTATGGGCATAGTGCAGAACCCGCTCCCGGAGCACCAGAACCAAAACCAAGTTGCACCCATTCTGACGAACAGCCAGTCTGAGGCTGGTCGTGGGCAACAGTGGAGGATAGAAGACTCTTCTTCTCTTTATTCAACGGGTCACGTTCAGAGTACCGCAGAACAATCACCACGCCGCACCATCCGCATACCTAGGCCACAAGCCATTACCATCACCCCTCTACCGACACCCACATATCACTCGCCCGCACCCAATAACCCATTACCGCCACCTGCTTTCCTTAAGCCCATCATGCCCCATACCACTACGCCTCCACCATATAATCCACCACAAACCAACTACGCACCCCTTTTACCATCTAGGCCATTACTCCGCGTACCATTCCCTACTTCGCTCATTAGCACCACCACCTACCCAGATATGCCCTTACCATCCATACCGCTATTACGCGTCCCATTCCTCACTTCACTAACCACTTACCCATCCACCATCCAACCATCTAGGCCTTTAATACGCACCATGCCACCACCACTTAACCCTACCCCATCACCTACACATCAACCCTCCGCACTGCTTACGCCACCCGACTCTGCGGTACTCAAGGTGTCACCTGGATCCTCCACGGTTGAGGAACATGCGCTCCGAAGTGGAAGGATTTTCAACAAAGTCTTCCCTCAGTCCACAGTCAGAGACGGCCCATCACGGCCGACTGAGGAAGTCCATAATGAAGAGAGTGCACCAGGCACTCAATATGACTTGTTGAAACATCTGGACAGAACACCGGCACGGATCACCGTACTTGAATTGATCAAAAAGTCCAAGATTCACTAAGAAGCCTTAATGGAATACCTACAGAAGGTGATGGTCAACGAGGACGTGCCGATAGAGAAAATTGCAGCACTACTAGTTCCTCAGGGGGATCAGCCCTCTATTACATTCCACACATCGGAACTAGCACCGCCAGCCGCCAGAAGCATGGCTCTGAGCATCACGGTCAATATCTGCAAGAAGGCCGTGGATGCGTGCCTGGTTGACACGGGGGCTTCAATCAATATTCTACCCCCGAAGACCCTAGAGCTGTGCGGTGTACCCAAGGAGAAGTGGCTGCCTAGCCCCATTTCAGTTACAGCATATGACAACTCTACCCGTTCCCCTCTGGGAATGGTTTATTTAAAAGTGGAGCTAGGTCCCGTAAGTCATGCAGAGGTTGAATTTCACATTCTCGAAATTGACCCTTCTATAAATGCCATTATAGGACGTCCTTACATTAAAACTCTTGAGGCGATTCCTTCTACGAATCACCAATGCCTCAAATTCCCTTTCAAAGGACGAATTATTAAAGTGACGAGCATGCCGATCCTTGCTGCTGCTCATACATTGAATGTTAAATCTGCTGTTTTACCTGGCTGACAACCTTTTCTGTCGGTATTACAGGTCTACTGTCCAGTGGCTGATCCTTTGAAAGCCGCCACCATTTCTCCTTACCCATTAAATGCTATCAAAAGGGAGAAGTGCATGAGTACCCCAGGATGGAGAATCATGATGAAGAACGGCTATCAGCCTGGGAAAGGTCTGGGCACACAGTTGCAAGGCAGGACCACTCCTGTCAAAGATCACCGAGCAGCACCTGGAAGTGGTATGGGCTATAGGCCAAGAAGACTGAAGCAAGATCTGGTTCAGCAAGCAGAGATTGAAGAAGGTCGAAAAATCCTGGAGACAATGTCTACACCACCTAAGGAAGGCCGAGATCTCCTAACATGGACCCTGTATACACACTTTGTAAAAGGGCCCATACTTAGTCACGACAACACGGTGGTCATTACTTCATGTTTTGACCTCCATGACATATATGGGAGAGACTTGGCCATACATTGTTCTGAACTACTTACGTACCAATCCTTGAAGGCTCTGCGGCCTATGAAAAGGAGGAAATTCCATAACCCTGAATGTGAATGGTACAGATGGTTCGATCTGAGGGACCTCTATATAGCACTGAACAGATTATTTCTAGATCCTGCAGAACCCAAGTGGCCGCCGCAGATCGACGAACTGATTGAAGGTCCTGGTGCCATCTTTGATAAGCGGATACTGCTATCGGAAGAAACCGATGAAGGGGAGCCAGATGACCCCTATGAAGCTGGTTATACAACAGATCTGCTCTGGAGGGGGACATATCCTTCCTATATCTTTATGCTCCATACTCTATTCCGCACACTGCTCTTGACCCCGACTTGGTCGCGGGTCATTACTGAAGATATTCCACGGGCTCCGCCCGTTATGATCACTCTGTCCCCTCGGGACCTCATTCCATCCCCTCCTCTCGACTTAGAGAGGATGTATGATCTGATCTAGGACATATTGCTATATGATCCCCCTAATCCTTTGGCCTTGGTGCCGCTCCCTCCGTCTAATTCTCCTTCCATTTGTATCCATTCTTGCTTTATGTTTAACTCCTCGATGGTCCAAAAAAAAACGCCAATTTGGCAACAAATTCTTCCCAAATCCTCATCGAGGAAACATCTTACTTGTCCGATTGCCCCCTACCGCGCGGGTCCGTCGGTCAAGATTCTCTCTTAGATCTACTTTGTCCCTCCCTACGGGAGGATTCCCCTGTATTTCCACTTGTATCTCAAGATTTTCATCCTGCTTCATCTTCATTAGGTTATGATAGGCAGTTTAGTGAAGTTAGGCAGTCCAGTTTTAGGCAGGTTAGGAAGTCTAGGAAGCCTAAGGGTAGGCGAATTCCAGATAGATACCTCCGGGACTTAGCTGATAAGTGTTCTTCTTGCTCTTTAATCCCTCAGCTTTTAGAAGATCCAATTCAGATGCCAGAAGATTGTACGGACGATGAGTCAGTTAATGATGGGTATGGGGTATATGAGTTAGTGCATGGAAAAGACCCCATTATTGAAGATGAGGAAGATGATGAGGACGCAGCTGAGGCGTATGCCAGTGGAGTGAAGAGATTTGATGAACCCTCAGCTGCCGTAGAAGAGCCCACCAAAGAAATAAACTTAGGGACTGAAGACGAACCTAAGGTTGTCCTCGTCAGCAAAAATCTTTCTATAGAGGATGAGAAGGCAATGGTACAAGTACTTAAGGACTATAAGGACACTTTCGCCTGGAGTTATGAAGATATGCCGGGGTTAGACTCATCTTTAGTTGAACACAGGTTAACATTAAAAGATGGAGCTAGTCCGGTCAAGCAGAAATTAAGGCGATTCCACCCACAAATGGCTCTAAAGATGAAGGAAGAGGTCGATAAATTGCACAAAGCCAAATTTATTAGAGTTGTCCTTTATCCACAATGGGTGGCCAATATAGTCCCGGTTATGAAAAAGGACGGGAAGGTCAGGATTTGCATTGACTTCCGCGATTTGAATCGGGCATGTCCTAAAGACGATTTTCCATTGCCTCATGTTGATGTACTCATCGATAACACTGCTGGCTATGAAACGTTATCGTTTATGGATGGATTTTCAGGATACAACCAGATTAAGCTGGCAGAAGAGGATCAAGAAAAGACCTCATTCACTACACCTTGGGGAACATACTGTTATGTTGTCATGCCATTTGGATTGAAGAATGCTGGAGCCACTTATCAGAGGGCTATGATGGCAATATTTCATGACATGATGCATATAGATCTGGAAGTGTATGTGGATGATTTATTGGTTAAGTCTAAAACAAAGGCTGAGCACGCCAAAGTTTTGGCAAGGGTATTAGAGAGATCGAGAGAGTATCAGTTAAAGATGAACCCCAAGAAATGTGTATTCGGGGTATCTTCAGGAAAATTGCTTGGATTCATTGTCAGCAAACGGGGAATTGAAATCGATCCCAATAAGGCAAAGGCTATCAGAGAAATGCCACCTCCCAAAAACTTGAAAGAATTGAGAGGATTAATTGGGAGGTTGCAATTTATTCGCCGTTTTGTCTCCCAGCACTCACAAAGGTGTAAGCCGTTCTACGAGCTTACCAAGCCAGGAGTCAAATTTAATTGGGACGATAAGTGTCAGGAGGCATTTGATGGATTAAAGGACTATTTGGCAAGTCCTCCTGTTTTGAGACCACCATCTCCAGGCAAACCATTGATACTTTATATTTCAGTCCTGGATGATGCAGTGGGGGCTGTCCTAGCACAAGAAGATGAAGAAAGAAAGGAGATGGCAGCCTACTATCTCTCTAAACTTCTCAACCCCGCTGAACAGAGATACACGGCGATGGAGAAAACATGTGCATCATTGGTTTGGGTTGTTCAGAAATTGAAGCATTATTTTTTGGCCCATGAAGTACACCTCATCGCTAGGATGAATCCGATCAAATTCCTTCTGGAGAAATCTGTTCTTACTGATAGGTTAGCGCGATGGCAAAGCTTTCTATCTCAATTCGATATCATTTACATTCAGCAGAAAGCGATCAAGGGCTATGCCATAGCAGAACATCTCGCTCATCACCCCCTGCCTCGATTTGATCCAGTGCGATCAGAGTTTCCGTATGAGGAACTGATGTCCGTAAATCAAATCAGAGATGATATGTGGACTCTGCATTTTGACGGAGCTCTGAATTCTCATGGAAAGGGTATTGGAATCGTTCTGTTATCACCTGAAGGTGTCACCATTCCACAAGCCTTTCAGCTTGATTTTCCAGTCACCAACAACATAGCTGAATACGAAGCACTTCTTGCTGGCCTCGAGGCTGCTCATTTTCATGGTGCCACTAAACTCAGGATTGTGGGTGATAGCCAACTAATTCTTCGCCAAGTGCTGACCAAGTATCGAACTCTTGATCCTAGGCTCAAGCCTTATCAAGAACTTACTTCTGCATATTCAAAGCTTTTCACGAAATTGATCTTTGTCCATGTCCCTAGAAATCAAAACATCCTAGCTGACGCTCTAGCTTCATTTGCATCTTCCCTTGATTTTCCGATCAGCAAGCAATCCAAATCAATCATAGTTCATAGGCGTCTTTCACCTGCCGTGAAAGACCCTTCATTTCTTAGAACTAAGGAGAAGTTGCTGAAGAAATTCAGAGATGGGAGTATTGTGGAGAAAAGAGAAATCATGTTGAGTGTCAACTTCACGCCGACAAAATTCATTCTCCTGCATCTTCACTCCATCCTGTTTCTTCCCCATGGCCTTTCTCCATGTGGGCTTTCGACATTATTGGACCTCTTGGTAACCCAGATTCCGGCATCAAGCAAAAATCTTTCATTCTCACGGCAACGGAATACTTCACCAAGTGGGCAGAAGCTGAAGTGTACACGGAAATCAAAGCATCAACCGTCTGCAAGTTCATCCTGAAGAACATCATCACAAGATTCGGAATTCCAAGCACCATCGTCACCGACAACGGACCGCAGTTCGTGTCACAAGAATTGAAGGATCTCTGCAACAGGTATAAAATTGCATTGCATCATTCATCTCCTTATTATCCGCAAGGCAATGGCCAAGCAGAGGCAACAAATAAGACTTTGATAAAAATCATCAAAAAGACGTGTAAATCTAACAAATTCGCAGATTGGCCAGAAAAATTGGTTGAGGCTTTATGGGCCTACCGAACTTCAATCCGCACGCCTACCGGGCAAACTCCTTATTCCTTAACATTTGGAATGGAGGCGGTAGGTCCATACGAGATCCTTATACCGTCATTAAGAGTACAATTGAATAAGGAGTTTTCCATTGATGAACATCGTTCAACACTTCTTGCTCAATTGGAACTTTTAGACGAGAAAAGGTGGTCAGCTGCTAATCATGCAAAAGTTTATCAAAATAGACTAGCACGTTTTTATCAAAAGAAAGTCATTGAACGTAAGTTCAAAGTCGGTGAAATGGTCGTTAAAAGAATTTTTGTAAAACCTGGTGGTCCGCGTTCTAAGCTCCAACCCAACTGGGAAGGACCTTATGTTGTATCGCACGCTTTTCCTAGTAATGCTTATCGTCTGGTTAATGCAGAAGGAGAAGAGCTAAATCATCCCTGGAATGGTTTACATCTTAAGAAATACTACCCTTAGGTTAAGGAGTCGATCAGTATGGTACAAAGACCAGTGGAATCAGAAAGTTTATAAACTCAAATTTCCGAGTTAGTCTGGATAACTTAAGTTCAAACCCATTACTACACACACTGACACGTTTGATTCGTGAGTAACAAGAGATGCCAAGTCCTGAAGAATATCAAAAGCTTGACTAAAAGTGTAAAGTACAAATCATTCATTTTAAAAGCAAAATTCTGTTTTACACTCGGCCCATGATGTTGGAACGAGGCTTAGAATAGACTACCATGAATACCCGCCATCTTAGTAGGAGGCCGTCATAAAAAAAAAGGGGGAGATCCGTTCCGAAAAAAAAAAAAAAAAAAAACATAGAAAAGCAAAAATAAAAGGCAAATGTCAAATCAAAAAGGCCATTACATTACAAACGTTACATCAAGGCCATGAAATGAAACGAAAGGGAACGCAAGGTCGATAAATACCCCGGAAGGAAAATGACCGAACCCCAACGGATATCAGGGTAGGAAAAGGACATCTTTTTAAGTCTACGGAACCTTCTCATGGGCTTTCTAAACTTATTCTTCCTTTCTTTCTAAAGGGGCGTACTCCAAACTTAAGGAATGGCTTAGATTGACTAAGGGTCAAATCATCAAATGGGATCACGAATGGAAACACAAGTTCAAACACGATGGGTTTAAGTTAAATTGTCAAAGAACAATTTGGAAATTAAGTTAATAAATGAATATGATCTTTTGATCTAAGTACCATACTGATCTTTTAGTCAAAAATTCAAAAAAAATACATATGTCAAAAATCCAAAAAAATACATATGTCAAAAATCCAAAAAAATACATATGTCAAAAATTCAAAAAAAATACATATGTCAAAAATTCAAAAAAAAAATATATATGTCAAAATTCAAAAAAAAAGTATATATTTCAAAACCCAAACAAAAATGAATATTTCAAAACAACAAAAATATTTCAATTAGCATTTGCTTGTTGCACTCAGTATGTTTCATTCCTTTTATTTTCAGTAAGCATCTGTTTGCTTGCATGTTGCATTTTGCTTAAGTTTGATTATTCTCATTACCTTTGTTAATAAAGGCTATGCCCCTTGACCCTTCTACCAAGGATAGGATCAAGTAGTCGGTTACTTAACCAGGCAAGGGGCTAAGCCTGAATAGATGCTTAACCTGTTTGTTCAAGTCATATATAGGACACAAGGCATGAAAGAGTTGGAATACGGATTGAAGACAGCCAGAACATGTTTCTGCTATTGAAAAGCGTCGTTGAACAGCGACGTGTTTTTGTTCATGTGAATGGCGTCGGCTCGACACGACGCGTTTCAGAAATTCAAAGAAATGAAGCTGGAAATATCAAGAAGATCCCACCATGGGAATTTATGAAGTCCCGACCGTGGCTAAAAAGACGGTTATTTCTATCCTTGTACTATTTCATGTAAATCATTTGCATTACTATATGATAAATATTTATTAGAGCATATCAAGGACCTTGTGGTTTTGATGAAACTGGAATTTGAGTTCCCCTACAACAAAAACAGTGATAATTCCAGAGAATTCTTAATCGCACGGATAAGCCGTTGAATTGTTAATTAGTGAGGACGATGGTTCCACTTTTGTGAAACAGTACGTGGATAAACGAGCTTCGGCTTAGCACTGAATTACAAGAATTGGTATCTTGACTCATTAATGACAATTTAACAATATTATCCTTGATTAATTTATATTTTATTTGACTTTATATTTTTCTTTTAGCCCAGCATGCATCATGTAGGACTTTGAAATCATTGTGATAAGAATTGATTGCTGATTAAGTTTCAGACAATTAAATCAAATAATTTCAAACATAATATGAAATATTCCATTCTGAATTGAGTATCTTGATTATCTTTGAGGTTCGCTTGAAGATATCCTTAGAATTCTATCCTTGCTTGGATTCTTTATCCAATATTCTTGTTTTCTTTTAAGATCCATTATGGCTGCAACACGTCCACATTGGCTGGCAAACGCTCCCCATGATGAAACCTACAGTGTCTATGACCTGGGGTACTTCCCACTCCGAGGAGGTTGATCGACTTTATTTTATTTCCTTGTCTACCTCATCCAAACAGGATTGATTCCATTGATTTCCTTGAGCTATCTTCATTGATAATTTAGAGAAAAATTCCAATCATGTGATGTTAAGAGCGTGTCTCATCACACCTTGGCATCACCTTTTCAGTACATTCCATTTCATTTCACTCCCTTGCAAAGACGATGCCAAGGTGAGGCAACTGTAGACACGCTAATTTTGACGTCATTTTTGAGTAAATTTCATATCATATAATAATGCCTCAGAATGGTATGATATTTAATCATTAATTAATTTTTATTAATATTTTTGAGTGTCGGGTTTAACAGACATGTTTAAGTTAATCAATTAAATTGATTTTAACTCAAATTTCAGTTAAAATATGAAGAAACTTAAAAGACGTCGACCAATGTAGACGCCATTTAGAGTTTATTCTTATTTTAACGTTTAAATTTGAATTTTAATCAATTGATTAATTAGCTAAAAGGCATCTGTTAGAGCTGACACGTTTTAGGTTTCCTAGGCTATTTTAACTTCTCTTCCGGATGTTTATCCTTATCTTAATTAGTGTAAAAGACGTCTACACATGTGGACGCGTTTTACCTGATAAAGATAAAGATAAGTTTTTCCGGATATTTATCCTTATCTTAATTAATTTGAAAGGCGTCAGCCATCCGGGACGCGTTTTAGATAATTACAGATAAAGATAAATTAATCAGTATTTATCTGTCGGTTAAGATAGATAAATCCGAAGTTTTTCAATGTTAATCACAAACGCAGAAGAGGTCTATAAATACCATACATGTTGAAGAGTAAAAAAGTTAAGCGTGATCTTGAGAGAAGCATAATCTTTAGCGAGTTGAAGATCGAAGCAACGACGTCGGAACGCCGAAGCGCTGCTGTTTCCAGAAGTCGGCGTCCATTCTTCATCCAATTCAAAGCTTCATCCAATTGGGCATAAGTTTTTTTCATTTCTGCATCTTTATTTTCATTTCATTAATTTCTTATTCTTCATCATCATTCTATGCAAACACACACAACACTGCATTCTTTCAAAAACCTATTTGATTAAGGGGTTTCAAAAGCCACTCAACAAGTAAGTTCTATGTTTAGTTGCATGTTCAGCATCATGATTAGAATAGATACTGCTTTTACTTAAAATTCTCATAACTGTTTTTTTATCTCCTTTTCTTTCTATTCCTGCTGTACTCAACAACAACGAGAGAATCAAAAGGAGCAAATCAAGTACTCAGCACAAGAGATTTCTGGACGATCCTCAACCTCAACCTCAAATTTCAAATTCAACAGTAAGAACAAAAAGCAAAGAAGGGCTCTCTTTCTTCAGCCGGCTGAGGAAGGAGAACCAAGGACTCCATATCTTCCGCGTTTAAAAAGGTAGGCGATCATACTTCTTTTGGAACTTTTTAGTTAAAAGTTTCTGGCGATCACTGCACTTAGTTGCTGTTTTTAATAGGTTTATTTTACACTAAATAACCTAGATTTTTCATGATAATCACACGGTCATTCTAAGCACTCACAAGGCTATTGAGAGTCCAGAGGCCGAAAAATGTTGAGAAGCCATGAACTCTGAAATTCAGTCCATATACACCAATCAAGTTTGGAACTTGGAAGAGTTGCCCAAGGGTATAGTACCCATCAGATGCAAGTGGATCTTTAAGAGAAAGATTGGTACAGATGGAAAAATTGAGACTTATAAGGTAAGATTAGTGGCGAAGGGTTATCTTCAAAGACAAGGTGTTGATTATGACGAGACTTTCTCACATGTTGCTATGATTAAGTCTATCAGAGTACTTCTCGCCATTGCTACATATCATGATTATGAAATATGGCAGATGGATGTGAAGACAACCTTCCTCATTGGAAACCTTGAGGAAGAGGTGTATATGATACAACCAGAGGACTTTTCATTGAAAGAATCTCCAGATATGGTATGAAAATTGCAAAGGTCTATTTATGGACTGAAGCAAGCTTCCCGAAGCTGGAACATAAGGTTTGATGAGACGATCAAATCTTATGACTTTATTAAGAATGAAGACGAGCCATGTGTATACAAGAAAAATAGTGGGAGCGCAATCACCTTCCTAGTCCTTTATGTTGACGATATTCTACTCATTAGGAATGATGTCGGGATGATGTCGTCAGTAAATGTATAGTTGTCTAAAAACTTCTCCATGAAGAATTTGGGATAAGCATCTTACGTATTAGGAATACAGATCTATCAAAGAAGATGCTTGTTTTAACTGAATCCATATACATAGATTCCATTGTCAAAAGGTTTGGCATGAAAAATTCTAAGAGAGGTCTCATACCGATGAGACATGGAATTTATTTCTCTAAAGGTCAGTCTCCTAAAGCCCCTGAAGAGAGGGCATTAATGGATAAAGTTACTATGTGTCAGCCATAGATTCCATTATGCACGCCATGCTATGTACTTGACCTGATATAGCATTTGCTCTATGTGTTACGAGTAGACATCAGGCAGATCCAGATGATGAACACTGGAAGGCTGTGAAATGTATCCTTAAGTACTTGAGAAGAACTAAGGAAATGTGTATGGTCTATGGAGTAGGAGACTTGAAGCTTCAAGGATATATTTACTCGAGTTTTCAGTCTGATCCGGATGACAGCAAGTCAACATCAGGATTTGTATTTATACTTAACGGGGGAGCAGTGAGCTAGAAAAGTTCATAGTAAGAAACTACTGCTGATTCGACGACAGAAGCTGATTATATTGCTGCTACTGAAGCCGCCAAAGAAACAGCTTAGATGAAGAAGTTCATCGGTGATCTTAGCATGGTGGATAGCATCTCTGGTCCCGTTCCACTATTGTGTGATAATAATGGGGCAATTGCTCAAGCAAAAGAGCCACAGTCTCATCAGAAGTCAAAGCACATTCTGAGGCACTTTCACCTGATCAGAGAAATTATTGCTCGAGGAGATGTCGTGGTGGAAAGGGTTCCCTCAACCGACAACATAGCAGATCCACTAATGAAGACATTGTATCATAATGTGTTTGAGCGTCACCTAGTGAATATAGGTATTCAGCATAAGGGTGATTAGCTTTAGTCTAAGTGGGAGTTTGTTAGTATTAGGTGGCCTCCAAACTAATCAGATACTTTGTGTTATTTAGTTATTAATTAAATGACTTAATTTCATTATGTATATAATTCGATATTGTTTGTCGTTTCACGATGAAGTCCATGGACATGTGCAATGGTCTTCGGATTATGATGAGAACATAATTACGGGGCTGAAGACTTGTAAACACATGGTCTTAATTATTCCTAGTCGGAAGATGTTTGAGATGGACATCATACATATGGATTAACTAGTACAAGTTTCTTCAACTCATTTCATGAGGGTGACTGATCCTACAGGTCACTTTTGTGGGGACACTATGTTGGACCTGTAAGTGCTCATTAGTGAATGAGTTCATTGAACTGATCTGACTATAAATCGCTGGATGGTATCTACCTAACTGTTAACCAGCTTGATTCTTAGTTATAGTTGCGTGGATGGTCTTTGGACCTGAGACACCAAGGATACCTTGTTGGTAGGTCTCTGAGATTTGACCTTGACTAACAAATCCTTAACCATGGGATATCAATAAGTCAAGTGATCAGATTCAGGGAAATGCCCTCGAAGGTAATTGTGTGGTCAACAAGGGATCATCCGCTCTCAGTAATAGGAGAGAGAATGTTCCAAGAATGATATGTTTAAGTCCCTGGCCAGAGCGGACACTGTATCAGATAAGGAGTTATCTTTTATAGTTTAGTGGCATTTGATTCAAGTGAATCGACCGGTTAGGGTTTAACAGTAAACCATGTCTTAGGTCGATTCAGGAACATTGCATGGATGAAGGGTTATATCCGTAAGGTAACGGATGACGGAAAGGTTCTATTAGTGGGTTACCGAATCCCAATGCCTTCCAGGTTCACGCGGTGTTGCTCGGCACCCAACGTGATCGAAATCCCATCTGAATTTATTGTGGGACATTAAATTTGGCTAATTAATTGATATAAAGATATTAATTAATTTAATGAGTAAGTTAGAAGTTATTGGGTTTAATGGGCCATTAACTAGACTGGCATTTGGGCCTAGAGGGTCATACGCAAAAAGTTTTCAAGTTGATGGATTAATTAACGGGTTTTATGATAAGTGTGGACTTTTCTGAAAAATCGTCAAGCCACTTATTATAAATGAACAATTGCTAGGTCATAGGCCAGCAACTCTGACCTTGCCAGCTGCCCCCCCTCTCTCCTCTCTCTCTCTCTCTCTCTCCTGGGCGCCCCCCCGAGGCTGGCCCTTGGAGGCTCTGCTCCATCTCCTGCCTGCTCTGCTTCCTGTCAGACTGGAATTCTGATTCCGCATGTCACGGAGAATTATGCATAGCCAGATAGGATCTGCTAACGCTGCGCCGAGCGAGGAAGCAAGGATGATCCGCCGAGAGAAAGACCGCATGGATTCCGCTATAGGCCGGGCACCTGCGCGGCTTGCGGTATCGCACCTACAGAATCAGACGAATGCGGATTCGAATCCGCGCAAGGTGAAAATCTATTTTCACTATCTGATTTTATTATTCAAAATGACGTGGATCTGAATTTTTGTTTCCCCTGCGTTTTCTCAGATCCGATATAGCGAACCTAACACTAAATAGAGTACCAATAAAGTCAAGGGATGAAAGCGCGTATAAACTCTGGAAGGGTAGAAGGACAAATTTGAAATACCTTAAAGTGTGGGAGTGCCTTGCAAAAGTACTAGTACCTGAACATAAAAGGAAGAAACTTAGTCCAAAAGTTAGATTTACAGGTAAAACATTGATTTTTTCCCTTGTGTTACTTTTAAAAAATAGATTAGATTATTTATTTTTATTAGTAGAAACTAGAAAGGTCATAAAAAGGACACTTAGTCAAATAAAATTTATTGAAGGATCCTACACAATTAGGGTTTTCAAGAATCACAAAAGATATGTGCAATCTCTATTTTCAAATATAACTGGGGAAAATCAGGTTATTAAATGAATAATAATATGATTTTTTTGGACTTTTAATTACATCAAGAAACATTCTAATAGGCAAAATTAGGTGGAAAATGCAGATATCATAGGAACAAAGACAATCACATACGTTTGTGAATTTAATGAATAATTTTAGGGCACTTTCATCCCATCATATTATTGTATGCATATTTTCGGATGTTGTTGCTTATTCAAACTATTAAAGAGTGGCTGAATTTTAAAAAGTACAAAATGTGAAAGTTGTAGGAAGTTTCATGTTATGTCATACATTTTTACAACTTATTAGTGAATTCAATTATTTTAAATTGGAGCAATTAACAAATTATAAGAGTCCACTAGTGAGTTTAATAAATTTAATTTAGACCAATTAACCTTATTATGAAAGTCTATTAGCCTAAGTATACTATTAAGAACACTACTAATTTAGTTAAAATCCTAGTTTAGATTCATTAGACAATACCATAGTAAAGTAATGATAACTTTTTGACAAAAATTTAGATTAACGCATGGTTGGTATCATTAAAAAGAACATAAAAATAGAAATAAATTTTTAGAAAATCATATTTACTAATTAAGATGTTTTGGAGGTCAAAAATATCGATGATCAATTTTAGAAAAGATTTGAATTAGGAAACAAAGATGGTTTAATTGAAGTTAACTACGACCTGGAAAGTTACGTATGACATATTTGGATTAGATTGGAAGTAGAACACAATAAATTTGAGTATGATTAAGATTCTAATTAGTAGGTAGAAAATCATAATTAGAATCCTGTTTGAACTAGGATTATGTATACAGATTTACTGGACATAGTCCTGGTGTTTTAAGCATAACTTTGTGTATAAAATTCAGATTAAGTAAGACAACTCCCATTAGAATGATAGCTCAAAATTCTATAAGTGAAGACCATATATTTAAAATAAGTCATTTACAAGTCAAAATCATGATATCTTTAGATTGAAAAGAAATCTACTAGATTTTTGGGTTCAGAGTATTTAGGACAACATGTCAGTCAAATAGGTATAACATTTTGTAAAAAATGTCCAAAAATAGTGAGGTTGGCGGCATTAGAAATGTAATAGAAAGTTATATAACTTTGTAAAAAAAATATTTTCTAATTCGGATGTTTAAGAAGTCGAATTTAAAAATTTTCAGAAAAGGAAACTACAGGTGGTGTGAACAGAGTTTGATTAATAGTAGGAAATGACTTTGACTTGAAGATTAAGTCATAAGGAGTTGAAGTTCGACTCCAGCAAAGAAAGAGGGTCTTAGTGATTGTATTAGGAAGGAAAGATAAGTATAAATAGGGCCTTGGAGTCGTGCATAAGCTCTATTGCACGCATCTCTCTTTCAAAGGTAAGTTCATGTGGTGTTCTTGAAAGAATCGAGTTTATTTATAGTTATTTCTTTTAAGAATTTATTTCTAATAAATGTTTTGTGTTATTAGAGGCTTAGACAATGTAGAAAGAGTTTAGAAAATATAAAAAGAACTTAGAAGAGGAAGAAAGCATAGAAGATAGTAAGGAAGGCATAGGAGAATAAAAAATTGGTCTTTCTTCAAGACGTTGGTGGATAACTCTAATCATGATATATTTTGTATTAAAAATCATATTATTTTTAGAGATTTTCAAAATTTAATCAATTAGTAAAAAAATTGATCTATATGTTTACTTATTGATCTTCAAGTTTCATATTTTTATGATCTTCTTTACTATTTATTCCTTAATTATTATCTCAACATATGCAATCTGTCCATTCAATCTATTTTGTTTCTAACTGTAATTAGATGAGTTACATATATTTGTTCTCCTTTGTCCGATGTCCAATTGAGCTAATATTTTTGTAAAATACTATTTTACACATTATATTTATGTCCAATAAATTTTATAATGGTTTGAATTCTTTTGCTCCTTATTATGAAATTTTATTCTTAGACTATAGAATCAATCTTGACAATTTTGAATTTCCAACTTGGGGATATTTTATCTCACGTAATTCATTTCCAAATCATACCAAATTTTACAGAAACCTTGGTTATATTTTCTTTAACCTCTCTATAAGGTTTGAGAATTTTCTGATCCCATTAGATGTTTATTTTATCCTATATTTTGATTTACTAAAATTCTATTTAAGTCAGATTTTTGAAGTCGAAGCGGGAGTTCAAAATCATATCAAACCAATCCAGAAATTGATGAAGCTTTGTTCACACTTTACATATGACCTATGTGACATGTTCACCAAGTTTGGTAATTTTATAAATCTATTTGATATTATTCGACCTATTTGTTGATTTTTCACTTCTAAAAATTAGTCTTAATGGCCGAAACATATATTTGTTATTTCAAAAATTCTGAGATAATTCTTCAAGCGTATATTTAGTTATTAACTTGTTGACATCCGTTTTATTTTGAAGTTCATTTATATGACCATGATGACTCTCTAAGTGGCTATTTTGTATATAAAAGTTTGTATTTTAACTCTTATATATATGTTTCAATTTAATAATTCGATTTTCGCTTATCTTTTGCTCTATGTTATGTTATTGTGACATATTTGTATGACCATATTTGTATATTACCATCTTAAGGAGATTGTAGGGCCCGATTTTGGTATAAAGATCCGTATTGGATAGGACATTTGAACCCGAGGGCAATGGGTGGAATCTTGACTTTCGGTCGGCTAAACTAGGGCATGACGATACGCAATGCCCTGGTGATTTAGAGTTGTGTGGGACTTAGACTTCCTAATTCTGTACAGTAACCGAGACCCCTGCATCATTACCTAGGCCCCACTTTGTTTACGGAATAGATTATTCCGAATTGCATATTCCGGATTGCATATTCCAGAATAAGAGGGGTTTTGGTTTGACAACAAGTATTTATTCAAGGAAGAATAAGGTGCTTATTCTAATTGCTTTGATTGCACCAAGGAGAATAAAACCCAGAATAAAGTACTTGTAGGACCAAATTGTCCTTCCTCTTCAAGTACTCACTAATATCATTTTGCAAGGATAGAGGTAATAGTCCAAGTCATTGGTATTTAATTCATTTCTTTACCAAGGTTGACCAATTCATGAAATCGTTTGTAAGTTTTTATAATATGAAATATAACATATTTTATGTTTTCATATATCATTGAAATATTCTATACTGAAAATCCAATTTTACAATGTAACTAATAAACATATACGTAGATATATGTCAATAACATATATACGAATATAAGTTAATACCTAATAACAGAGCATATGTTTTTTTATATGTACGCATACCATATATAATAACGAATATACATTGACACACACACATACACACACACACACACACATATATATATATATATAGGTATTAAATTTTGTACGTTTAAAAATAAAGTTTATACGAATATAAGTCATTATATATGATACAAGTACATATACAACAATATATGCCCCGTATATATATATATATATATTAACTTATAAGGAGTATATATGTTTATTTTTAAATATACACAATTTAATGCATATGTATATATATGTATAAGTATGTATTTGTTATTATATATGGTACACATATATATACAACAATATATGCTCTGTTAATACGTATATACAGAAAATTAGATACAAGCATGTATTATACAAGCTTCAATTTCATACTAACTAGATACACGCATACTTTCATGTTTATGGCGCACACCACACAAACATGAGTTGGAATGTATATAAAGTAACTTTTTATTCCATATGAAAGACCAAATACTTATAATAATTCATTCTTCGTACAAAAGTAGTCTTTGCCAAAAATTACAATATTACTATGACAGAAAAGACTACTCTTGCTGCTTGAAAACCCTTAGGTCTTTATAGCATGAAAAGATGGACAAAAATATATAAGACTCTCCAATAAACATATAAAATACATAGTAAATGACTCAGAAATGGCTTATGATAACATACCTGACAATAACATTTATGGTAGGCTTCATGGGCCTATAAATGGGAAGCTCGTGCATCTTCCACAACCATGAATGAAAAATAAGCACATACAGCATGAAATCAATCGAGGTTCATGCAACTTCCACGATACAGGAATAAGGAAATAATATACGACATCAAATCAATCGAGGCTCATGCATAAAATCATAATAACTTAATAAAAATAGCATGAAATCAAATGAGGCTCATGCAACCTCCATAATAGTATGAAATCACACCAGGCTCATGCAACCTCCACCACAACCGCACGCACATATATTTAAAATGAAATATAATATGGACTCAGAAAAAGGAGTTTCATCATCTATTGGGGTTGCTTAAAAGCCATCCAACCAATAGACTCATTGCTTCTTTCTTCATCACTGTCCATACATTACAACACTTAGAAAGGGCTGCAATCATGCCGTCCTAATAAACGAATACATGTTTCGGTAGGGTTGCACGTATGCTTTCCTACTACCCAAACGTGCAGTCGATATACAACTGCAATCATGCCCTCCTACTATTTGAGTGTCTGTGTAAGAAAGAAGCATTCCAAAATAGCATGAAATCACACGAGGCTCATGCAACTTCCATAATAGCATGAAATCGCAAGAGGCTCATACAACCTCCACCACAACCACACGCACATATAGTGAAAACGAAATATAACATGGACTCATAAAAAGGAGTTTCATCATCTATTGGGGTTGCTTAAAAACCATCCAACCAATAGACTCACTGCTTCTTTCTTCATCACTGTCCATACATTACAACACTTAGAAAGGACTGCAATAATGCCGTCCTAATATCCGAATACATGTTTCGGTAGGGTTGCACGTATGCCTTCCTACTACCCAAACGTGCAATCGATATACAACTGCAATCATGCCCTCCTGCTATCTGAGTGTCTGTGTAAGAAAGAAGCATTCCAAAGATGTTTGTGCACCACTTGTAAAAAGAAATGATAGGATATATTGAGTAGTTAACTCAAAATATAAAGCAACATCAATTTTCAGTGTACATAAATGTAAATAAACAAAGTCCAAATACGAATTAAGTTACATGCCATACAATCAACCTCAAGAGTAGCAATAGAAATATCCAACAACTAGAAATAGAATACAATTAAAGTCAGACATAACTGGTGGTGGAGCAAGCAAAGAAACATCCAACAAATCTAAGTATTCTCGTCCCAAAGTTGGTCTGCAATTTTCTCCCTGACATGGTCTCCTACAGCTAGCTCAGCTTGGCTAGGCCCAATGTCAATGGGGTAGTCAGTATCACCATCATCTTCTGCAAGTCCACGTTCATTTGCCATGTTAAAGTATACATCATGTCTCTATCTTCGACGAATGAAGTTATGGACAACACAACATGCTAACACTATCTTTCTTTGTGTTGCCCATGGGTACATACAACCCTCTCTTAAGATCTGAAAACGATTCTTCAGCACACCGAAGAGGCGCTCTACACAATTCCGAAGTTGTGCATGTCTATGGTTGAACTTTTCCATCTTATTTGTATACTGACCACATGACCTCTAAAGCTGCCTATGTGGTAACGTTGTTCGTGATAAGGAGCTAAGAAACTATATGTGTTTGCATACCCAGAGTCGACAAGATAATATTTGTCACGAGGGACCCGAAAACCGCCATGATCTAATGCCCATTTCAACACTCTCATATCAGCTGCAGAGCCTTCCCAACCAACACCAACATATAGAAAACTGAGGTCGAAAGAGACTACCCCCACAACATTTTGGCTTATATAATTCTTGCGGTTACGAAACCGACCATGATCTTTTCGTGGGATATGAGCTATTATATGCGTCCCGTCAATTACCCCAATTGCATCCTACACAGTATAATGAGAATATAAGACGAGACTTAAGGTGTTTTATTGGCAAATGAAAAAGAAATGCAATAAGAAAGCTGAGTACCTTGAAGTAAGGATAGAAATAATCCTTCCCTCGTATATGAGGGTGGCATTCACTCACATGAGAAGGAAGTTGAATGAACTCCGTCTTAAGAGATGCCAATGTCATAGCAACATTATTTACATAATGGCTGATTGTTTGTGAAGAGTGTTGAAAATATTCACACAATGCCCTAGTAGCAACACCATGGCCAGTAGCATGCAAGAATATTGCTAGTTGCTCATAGGCAGTGACATGTCGTGAGTCCAATAGTAAGCCCATGTCCACTAGCATGTCCCTCAGTGCCTTGAACATGCTAGGGCTAAGCCTGAAGGCCCAATAGGCCCTCAGTTCATGGCCTTGTAGCACCTCTTGTATCCATACATGACCAGTATGCGCCGAAGTAAACATCTTCCGTCTAGGCATAGTCGGAGCATATTGCTCTGATATTGCTTCAAGTATTACTTCTTCGATGTCTTGAATCATCTTGTCCTCCTCATTAATGAACTCCATTATCAATTCATTCATGTCTACATAAAGCACCCTTAATTGTCATTCCAACTCAATAGGGTACATAGTTGAAAGAAAGTAAGCAACGTGATATGTTAGAAGAACAAACAAAGGAGTTTAATAGTAAGGAACTTTAAAATACATCAACGGCCCCTCAAGGACATCAAAATTACACCAAGCAAGATTAAAAAAAGTAAGATGACAACTACGAACAAAAGGATTATCATTAGACAATATTGCCATGAGAAATCGGTTGACATGCGTGATGTAGGGGGAGCACTCAAAGCTCGTACGCAACTTGGAGTGCCCAATGCATATTCTTCGCGGGTGATTCTTGGTCTCGGTATGGGCTGCTCCACAACAACATACAGTGCTGCCTCTCCCTCTTCAATTGAGTGGAACCCCTTGTATCGAGCTCCTGGAAAATCATTCACTTGGGCATAACATTCTTCTCAAGTCAGGTACAAACCAGGCTCACGACCAACCCATACAACGTAACACTTAAAACGTCCCATTCTTACTTAGAATGATCCACCTGCATGTGATGTACGAATACAAATTGCAATTTATACTAGCACCATCGACATAATTCACCACATATGATTCTACTACTAAGGAGTACAACATTCATTTAACTTCAGTTGAAAATAGATTACTTAATTAGTCAAACACAAAGTGAACGAGCACGATCAACAGAAGATAAGGACATAATACATAAGTTCAAGTTCAAGTGGGACAAGTAGAATGAAGACATAACATGGTAGAATCTCTAAGTACGAAAATAAAATATGATGACAAGATTACGATGACAGGCAGCAAGTCAACTCAAGTAGTCCAGACAATAACCCGATCCAGCTTCTCCTCCTTTGGCAGAGCCATGTAAACCGACCGAATGGCCGCTGTACCGAAGAGGTTCATGGCCTTGAAATACAAATTACGCGACATGTTCGGAACATGGCGTAGGTCGTTCATACACTCCTTCATCGTCGGGATCCTTTCTTCTACAGCCGCCGGTGTATCGGACACATTGGTACCTCTGCTGGAACACCTAGATGAAGCCCGATCCGCATGCAACTCTCTGAGAACTTCAGTGCGCTCATGCAATGCTGTGGAGAAAGAAAGCACTGCTTCATCCCCAATGCATCTTTTGCCCCGACGCTTTGAGGACGATCCTTCCTTTTTCTGAGGAGAAGTCACCTCCTCTTCATTGACCTTTTGTGCCGGCGAACCTGGCGTAGGGGAAGGAGTCCGAGCGGAGTAATAAGATTGGGGTGCGATACAACCGCCAGTATAGTGTTGCTCATATCCACCGTAGGAAGAGGCATGAACTTGCTGTGATATGGACATTTGATCGTCACCTGTTATGGAAGCAGCATTGGCATAACCAATGTCAAAGTCATAATTTGGTGGTAGTGATGCATACGTAAGGGCATTAACGTAATCACCAATGGCTATATGACTTTGGACATAGTCTTCATTGACCTGCACAGAGGGTAGTGGGGCCTGCATTGGTTGTGGGACAGGTTGAAGGTGTGATGGGATGTCCACTGTGTGTGACAGAATGTTGCGATTCAAAGGCCTGCGTCGGCGTCTATTCACATATTTATACGCATTCATAGACCCTTCTGCATCTTCCCCATTTGCCGTGCTACTGGCTCTCATATAATCCATCTCTCTTAGGAACTCAAAGGTTTTGCCTTTTAATATACGAAAGTCACTATTTGCTTGAAAAATTGAGGGTAGTTATTACTGTGAGTGCTTAAAATGGGTGTGTGATTATCATGAAAAAACTATGTTGTTTAAGTGCAAAATAAACCTATTAAAAAGAACTAAGTGATGTGATCGCTAGAAACTTTTGACTAATAAGTTCCAAAAGAAGATTTGATCGCCTACCTGTTTGGACGTGGGAGATGTTGAGTTTTTGGTTCCCCTCCTTCAACCGGCTGAAGAAAGAGAGCCCTTTCTTGTCTTTGTTCTTGCTTTGGTTGCTATTGAGTTTTTGAGGATCGTCCAGATTTCTTGCTGTCCACTATTGATTCCCTCCCTTTGACTCTACTTTGTACCTTGCAAGAAATAGGAAGAAATGGATAACAATGATGAGAACTTAGGAAGAAGTAGTATCCATTCGAGAGAAAATTTTAAACATGCAACTAAGCAAGTAAACTCACTTGTTAGGTCTTTTAAACCCTTTTAACAAATAGGTTTTGAAAATGATGCTAGTGTTGTGTGTGTTGCATGGAGTGATGTGATGAAGAATGTAAGACTAATGTGATGAAAATGTGAGAAATATGCAGAAATGAATTGAAAGTTCATGCTGGATGGCTCCTGGAAGCCTTGGTCTTCAATAGATCTTGGACGGATGAAGAAGGATGCCGACTCTTGGAAGTAGCAGCGCTTCGGTGTTCGGACGTCTTCAAGCTTCTTTGCTCCAATCGCCACCAAAATAATTACTCAACATCACTCTTTTTTTTTTTTCTTTTTTTTTTCACTCATTCTAGAGACATGGTATTTATAGACTTCTATGCATTTGCGGATTTACATGAAGAAATCTTTGAAATTTATCCAGCTTAACTAACAGATAAATACAGATTAATTCATCTTTATCTGTAATTATCTAAAACGCGTCGCCACTGGGAGACGCCCTTTCAGATTGATTAAGATAAGGATAAACATGCGGAAAAAGTTTATCTTTATCTGTAATTAGATAAAACGCGTCGCCACATAAAGATGCCTTTCAGATTGATTAAGATAAGGATAAACATCTGCGAAAAATTTATCTGTATTTGTAATTAGATAAAGTGCGTCACCACACAAAGACGCCTTTCAGATTGATTAAGATAAGAATAAACATCCGGAAGAGAGGTAGAAACAACTTAGGAAACCTAAATTGCGTCGTGCTTGGCAGACGTCTTTTAGCTAATTAATCTATTGATTAAAATTCAAATTTAAACGTTAAAATAAGAATAAACTCTAAATGGCGTCTACAGAGGTCGACGTCTTTTATACTTCTTCATATTTTAATTGAAATTTGAATTAAAATTAATTTAATTAATTAACTTAAATCATGCATATTTGACCTGACACTATTTAGATAATTAACTTAAAAAGATTAATAAAAATTAACCAATGATTAAATATCAGACCATTCTGAGGTATTATTATATGATAAGAAATTTACTCGAAATGATGTCAAAATTAGCGTGTCTACAGCTGCCTCACCTTGTCATCGTCTTTGCAAGGGGGTGAAATGAAATGGAATGTACTGAAAATGTGATGCCAAGGTGTGATGAGACACGCTCTCAACATCACATGATTGTAATTTTTCTCAAGATCATCGATGAAGATAGCTCAAGGGAATCAATGGAATCAATCATGTCTGGATGAAGTAGACAAGGAAATAAGATAAAATCGATCAACCTCCACGGAGTGAGAAGTACCCCAGGTCGTAGACACTGTAGGTTTCATCATGGGGAGTGGTTGCCAGCCAATGTGGACGTGCTGCAGCCATGATGGATCTTAAAAGAAAATAAGAAATATTGGATAAAGAGTCCAAGAAAGGATAGAATTCCAATGATATCTTCAAGCGAACCTCAAAGATAATCAAGATACTCAATTCAGAATGGAATATTTCATATAATGTTGGAGTTATTTGATTAATGGTCTGAAACTTAATCAATAATTAATCCTTACCACAGTGATTTCAAAGTCCTATATGATACATGCTGGGCTAAAAGAAAAATATAAAATCAAATAAAATATAAATTAATCAAGGATAATATTATTAAATTGTCATGAATGAGTCAAGATACAAATTCTTGTAATTCAGTGCTAAGCGGAAGCTCGTTTATCCACGCACTGTTTCACAAAAATGGAACCATCATCTCCACTAATTAACAATCCAACGGCCTATCCGTGCGATTAAGAATCCTCTGGAATTATCACTGTTTTTGTGGTAGGGGAACTCAAATTCCAGTTTCATCAAAATCACAAGGTCCTTGACATGCTCATATAAATACTTAACATATAGTAATGCAAATGATTTACATGAAATAGTACAAGGGTAAAAATAACCGTCTTTTTAGCTACGGTCGGGACTTATAAACTCCCACAATGGGATCTTCTTGAGATTTTCAGCTTTCCCTGATTTTCCTGCGCTCAAAAATTCATCAGTAACTTCAAACAAGTGTTTAATTAAGCATCAAAATATGGAATTTCGGGTAAATGACAAAAAGCTTGAAACGCGTCGTGTCGCGCCGACGCCCTTTAACTGTCTAAAATGCGGTAGTGTCCCACGACGCCTTTTCAGTCGCAGAAACAGGTTCTGGCTATTCTCTACTCGGATTCCAACTCTTCCAATGCTCATCCCTTTTCCAATCCGGAAAAGTCTTCCTAGGATCGCAATTTCCTCTATATAAACATCACTAACTTGTTTCCAAGCAATCCTACCACAATTTAGAGATCCAAGGTTGAGTTTTTCTTCAAGGTTCAAGGGTTTTCCAAGGTTTTCAAGGTTTTCAAACTTCAAGAAAGAAGAAACTCGAAAATAGGATGAGTTCTTCAAACAAAAGGATGAGGAGGTCGCTGGAGAAGATCTCCGACGTGGAGACTCACCTTATTGGAAGGGATCCCAACCTCCAAGTAAGTTGAATTAGGTTTCCTTCAATTCTTCTTCTTTAAACTCCTCTTTTTTCCTCCATGTTCTTCATGTTCTTCAATTTCTTTCTTTTATTTTTCAGACATATCCCATGTTTCCCGGTCCAAGGAGATTCACTTCTCTCCCTTAGATTCGCAAACTCGCTAAGAGTCTTAGGCTTTCAATGCAAGCCTTCATCTTTAAGTGGAATCTTCAAGGCTTAGTGGTGCATGCTAAACACTACAAGAGCTCGAATGTGGATTGGGTGGCCATGGGTGCCTTGATCGAGCAGTGGCATCCTCAAACTCACACCTTCTTTTTCCCAGATTTTGAGTGCACTATCCTTTTAGAGGAGGCGGAGCTTTTATTGGGTCTTCCAAAGACCAAGTACAAGATGGCTTTGACGAGAGAAAGGATCACCGGTCAATAACTGTTGACGTCAATTATGAAAGATCCCTCAGAAGCAAAAGGGTGCCTTACCAATAGAGGGATCAACCTTGCAAAGCTCGCTGAATGGACTTTGTATAAGATCGATGACCTAAGAGATGATGAAGCTGAAGATGTGACGAAAGCTTTCGTTACGTGCCTTGCCGGAGCTCTGTTCTTCCCTGCGCAAGACAACATCTTGGAAGATGACCAAGTCAGCGCGATCTGCGCAAGACAACATCTTGGAAGATGACCAAGTCAGCGCGATCTGTGTGATCTTCGAGGGGAAATCCATTAGCACTGCGATCCTGGCCTACCTCTACAGTGAGCTCTCTGCGGCGTCCACGGGTCGTCCTCCTTACGGGTGCATGCTACTCTTCGTTTTGTGGGTCGAGCTACATTTCAAATTCGAGTATTGCACGAGGATGTCACCAAGTCCGTCTCAAATTTACCTGAATAGCCCGATCCACTGCATCTCCAACATTGTGAAGTTCAACGAGCGGATGGTCAACAAAGTACCAAAACTCAAGACCTGAGCCGACTGGAGGGAATATCTGAGATGCATGTCGTCCAACATGTTTGACTCTTCCCCACTCGCTATTGTTGGAAAGCCCATCAGAGTACGTCGTGCAGCGGGAGCGGAACTTAAGTTGATTGGGGCTACTGAGCTTGTTTTGTACAACCCCCATCGGTGCCTTACTCAGCTCAGCCTGAATCGTCATGAATTCCCTGAGTTTTCCCTTACATCTCGGATCAAGAGGCGGGCTTTGGAATCCGACGAAGACTATGAAGCCACAGAACTTATTACTACTTTGTGGAACCTTGGCTTCAGTTATCGTGTAAAATCCTTTAAAAATAGAGATAGAGGATTGAAATTTCCATACATTCAAGCACTTCATGAACTTCTTCCTTAAGTGTTTTATTTTCTTTTCCCTTTTTCTGATGTAATAAAAGATTTCATTGAATAAAGAGTCAATTTTCATGCCTTGAAACCCTTCCTTAACTTCCTGTGATATGTCCATGATTTTTCCCTTAACAAAAACTAGATTTTTCCTTAAAATCTGACAGTTCGGGTTTCCTAAAAGCAAAACGCGTCCATTTAGAAAGACGCCTTTCAAAGATAATTCATTTTCCAAAATTTAGTTATTAATGCTCAAAATCCCGAATTAAGCTTAAAACGCGTTTACTACCACATATGCCTTTCAATTCTCTCTCTTACTTTCCCAGAATTCTGTCATCAATTCCGTGATTAATCTTTTGAAATGCGTCTTGATGTAAAGACGCTTTTTATGATCATGCCTTGTACGGTTCTGACAAAAATTGGCGCTAACCTGAAACGCGTCGCCATATGTGGACGCCTTTCACTCCCTTTCAAACAGCTGGCCTTGCCGCCTCAATTTATGCGCCTTAAAACGCGTCGCTATACCCCGACGCCTTTTAGACTTCTTTAACAGAACCGCGAAGGCCCCCCTTTCTTCCTCACTTTCCTCCTTGCTTTCTCTCTCCTCGAGCTCTCCGGCGATCACCGGCGATCTTGCTCCTTTCTCCCTCAAAACTCTCTCTTCATGGAGCACGGTGAAGGCTCAAGGGGAAAACGCCGCCGCGCCATGCGGGTGATGAGGAGGGAGGAGCGCGAAGCGGCTCGCCCCGAGGAAGTCATGGCCTTGGAGGAGGCGGCGGCCATTTTATAGGAAGAAATTCCCCCACCGGCGGCGGTCGAGGAAGGAGAAGAAGAGGAGGAAGCCTCCCACCTGGTAAGTTTTCTTATGTGATGAATGGAGTGAGAATAAGAGGGAAGAAAGGGGTTCTAAGAATGAACCCAGAATCGGGCTTGAAATGCGTCCAGACCAGGTGACGCCATTCAAACGGTGTCGCCCTGGGTTGACACCTTTCAGGCTAAATTCTGAATTTTAAAATGGATAGAAAATGCTTTCAAATTGCGTCAGCACTTGTGGATGCCTTTCAATAGGCGTCCATGTGACCCAACGCCTTTCATTTCAGAAATATTTGATATGTTTTTATGTTCATTAACTGATGAAACTCCTTGTTTTCATTTGCAGGGGACTATGAGGGCTCGCATCTCATAGGACTTAGTTATAGGTGCATACCGGGGTCTCCCGGATTTCCAGAAGGCACGCCTGCGCCGAATAGGGTTCGGCGAGGTCTTGGATATCGAGCCATTTTGGCTCGATCTAGTACTGCAGCAGGCGTTCAGGGAGTGTTGGCACGCGGAGAGTCGGGCATTCCTAATGCCCTAGGGACACATGATCCCCACCTTAGAGGACGTGGCCAGGATTACTGGCCTCAGGGTAGATGGCAGACCGGTAAGCGGGGTGACCTACCCCGATTACCGTGGGATGGCGGAGGCCCTGCTAGGCATAGAGGTGTCTAGCCTAGGCAGGGAGTCTATGATGGTCCCTAGGGTGGAAGTAGAGGCTGCCCTAGGATTAGATGAACCCCGACGGCGATCTGATGAGTCCCGGGCAGAGTTTAGGGATAGGTTAGCAGAGTCTTCCTCCACCGTGTACTGCACTGACCCGAGTCAGGGGGAGGAAGTAGACAGGCAGCTGAGGGTCTTTCTTGTCTTTTTCTTCGGTCGGTTACTCTTCGGCACGAAGGGTGACCATATCCACTGTAGATTCTTGTATCTGTTAGACGATTTAGAGAGTCTGCATGAGTATGTCTGGGGTGCGGCCCTCCTGGCCCACCTTTTCGCCGACCTGTCCGCGGTCACGCCAGATCGCGAGACCACCATCAGTGGCTTCTCGCCGTTCCTTCAGGTATTAAATTGTTTTTAATTATTTGCTTATAAATGCAATGATATGATGCTTTACTAACCTATATGTCCATGTATGTAGGTGTGGAGCTACCATTATTTCCCGCTCGGCAGAGCGAGGATCGTACGACCGGGCGCTGTCCCATTGGCCTGCCGCTGGCAGCCGATCGTGGATACAACGCCACAGCACCACCAGCTGACGGCCCTTCGCCGTCAGTTCCTTGACTACCCGGAGCTTCTGGTGAGTTTTAACTTGTTAAATTTTGTTCATTAAATGCAATCTTTCATTCATTAAATGTAAGTTATTTATATGAGTGCATCTAACCTATATGCAGGTAGTTTGGCGCCCGTACATGGGCATGGGCGAGGAGGGTCAGCCGTGGGTGACGGCTGGCCAGAGGCGGTTCGGCAGGCAGATGTGGATGCACTGCCTGAACGAGATTGATCCCCTCCGCCTGCGGCTCGTGATGAGGACGCTGGGCCTCCACCAGGAGTGGATTGATGAGGAGGTCCCAGAGGGTGTTGGGAGGAGCATGAGGGGCAAGCAAGCCCTCACCGACTGGCGTGCCAAGTTCCCGGAGCAGTACGAGGACTGGCACCGCCGTGGCGTTAGGGTGGAGTCCCGGGCGGAGAGTAGCGAGGCCTACCTCCAGCAGTACCGGGTCCACTACGCCGATCAGCTTCGGCTCCTCCGACCACTCGATGTGAGTATGCATTCATGCGTCTTTTCATTTTATCATTATCTTAATTTATATTTGTGAATGAATGTATGTATGTGTGGTATGCAGGATGCACGAGATGCCGTGATCATCGACCTCCGGGCCCGCCTACATGATGCGGAGGCCCAGCTGGAGCAGGTCCAGAAGGAGCTCTTCGACCTGGTATGCATGCATGAATATGGATGTTTTAATTAATTAATTGTTTTGACGATTAACCGTTGATGATTGTCTTTTGGTGCAGCGAGTCGTCTACACCCAGGCGACTCCCCCTACATATGGAGCTTCATCATCTTCCTACCCATCTGCTGCACATGAGGCTGCTCTGGCAGACCTCCAGAGCCAGCTCGCGTCTGCTATCCACCGAGCCTCTCTTGCGGAGGAGGATCGTGGGGCTCAATAAGTTCTTTTGATTCATGGATTTGACTTTTGATTGCTTGATTGCCTTGGGCGAACAATGACTTCTCCTGCAGGTTGCTGAGCTTCATGAAGCCCTTCAGAGGGCTGAAGCGGATGCGGCCCGGGTTCGCGATCTCGAGGAGCAGGTGGCTCGCCTCTCCACCGGGGATCTTCCTCGTGAGTTCTTACGCCTCCAGTCCCGACTGGAGTTCATTATTGAGGAGCGAGAGCGGGAGAGGCAGGAGCGGCAGAGGATGGATGCTGAGATGACTGCTCTCCGGGTCCAGCTTGGCGTTGCAGAACACGAGCGACGCAGCGTGGAGGAGCATTACCGACGTGCCCGCCAGCGAGCGCAGGAAAGGGGGCACGGGAGTGCGTTCACCGCGAGCGTGGCCATATCATCAGACCAGGCTGGTCCGAGTCTGATGGGACCACCACCTCCTAGAGCTCCACTGCCGGACGCGCTTGACGAGGCTCAGAGTCAGTTCGACGAGGGGGTGGGAGAGAGCCAGCCTTGAGGGCTATATGTACTTTTCTTTTCTTTTGTGTATCATGTACAAACATCTTTTGATGATATATATACATGAAACTTTTGGCCTCCAACCTTGTGTCTCATGTGTTTGCCTTGTGTCCTGCACATCACTTAACAAACAAGTCAAGTATCTATTTAGGCTTAGCCCCTTGTCTGACCAAGTAAATGGTCGATCAATCTCTTTCTTAGTGGAAGGGTCAAGGGGCATAGCCTTTATTAACAAAGGTAATATGAATAATCAAACTGTAAGCAAAATGCAACATGCAAGCAGACAAATGCTCACTGAAAATAAAAGGAATGAAGCATACCAAATGCAATAAGCAAATGCTAATTGAAATATTTTTTTGTTGTTATGTACTTTTTTGGGTTTTGAAATATGTACTTTTTTTGAATTTTTTTGAAATATGTGTCTTTTTTTTTTGGATTTTGGGATATGTATATTTTTGGATTTGGAAATATGTATATTTTTTTTGGTTTTGAAGTATATACTTTTTTTTTTGGATTTTTGAAATATGATGTAAACTAAAAGACCAGCATGGTACTCATATCAAAAGATCATATTCATTTATTAACTTAATTCCCAAATTATTCTTCAATAATTTAACTTAAACCCATTGTGTTTGAACTTGTGTTTCCATTCGTGATCCCATTTGATGCTTCGATCCTTAGTCAATCTAGGTCGTTCCTTAAGTTTGGAGTACGCCTCTTTAGAAAGAAAGGAAGAATTGGTTTAGAAAGCCCTTGAGAAGGTTCCGGAGACCTAAAAAGATGTTCCTTTCCTATCCTAATATCCGTTGGGGTTCGGTCATTTTCTTTCCGGGGTATTTATCGACCTTGCGTTCCCTTTTATTTCATTTCATGGCCTTGATGCAACGTTTGTAGTGTGATGGCCTTTTGATTTGACGTTTGACTTTTGCCTTTGCTTTGTTTTTCTTTTCTTTTCTTTGGGACGGATCTCCCCCATTTTTTTTATGACGGCCTCCTACTAAGATGGCGGGTATTCTTGGTAGTCTATTCTAAGCCTCGTTCTGACATCATGGGCCGAGTGTAAAAGTAGAATTTTGTTTAAAAAGAATGATTTGTACTTCACACTTTCAGTCAAGCTTTCGGTATTCCTTAGGACTTAGCATCTCTTGTTACTCACGAATCAAACGTGTCGGTGTGTGTAGTAATGTGTTTGGAATTAAATTATCCAGACTGATAAGGAAATTTGAGTTTATAAATTTTCTGATTCCACTGGTCTTTGTACCATGCTGATCGACTCTTTAACCTAGGGGTAGTATTTCTTAAGATGCAAACCGTTCTAGGGGTGAGTTAGCTCTTCTCCTTCTGCATTGACAAGACGATAGGCGTTACCAGGAAAAGCATGTGATATAACATAAGGTCCTTCCCAATTGGGTTGGAGCTTAGAGCGTGGACCACCAGGTTTTACAAACATTCTTTTGACGACCATTTCACCAACTTTGAACTTACGTTCAATGACTTTTTTTTGATAAAAACGTGCTAATCTATTTTGATAAACTCTTGCATGATTAGCAGCTGACCATCTTCTCTCGTTTAAGAGTTCCAATTGAGCAAGGAGTGCTGAACGGTGTTCATCAATGGAAAATTCCTTGTTCAATTGTACTCTTAATGATGGTATGAGGATCTCATATGGAACTATCGCTTCCATTCCAAATGTTAAGGAATAAGGAGTCTGCCCAGTGGGCGTGCGGATCGAAGTTCGGTAGGCCCATAGAGCCTCAACCAATTTTTCTGGCCAGTCCGTGAATTTGTTAGATTTGCACGTCTTTTTGATAATTTTTATCAAAGTCTTGTTAGTTGCCTCTACTTGGCCATTGCCTTGCGGATAATAAGGAGACGAATGATGCAATGCAATTTTATACATGTTGCAGAGGTCCTTTAATTCTTGTGACACGAACTGCGGTCCATTGTCGGTGACGATGGTGCTTGGAATTCCAAATCTGGTGATGATGTTCCTCATGATGAACTTGCAGACGATTGATGCTTTGACTTCCGTGTATGCTTCAGCTTCTGCCCACTTGGTGAAGTATTCCGTTACTGTGAGGATGAAAGACTTTTGCTTGATGCCGGAATCAGGATTGCCAAGGGGTCCAATGATATCGAAAGCCCACATGGAGAAAGGCCATGGGGAGGAAACATGATGGAGTGAAGATGCAGGAGAATGAATATTGTCGGCGTGAAGTTGACACGTAGCACACCTACGGGCATATCCTACACAGTCTTCTTCCATGGTTGGCCAATAAAATCCTTGTCTAAGGATCTTCTTTACTAGCATTTGTCCATTAACATGGCCACCACAAACTCCAACATGAGCTCCTTCCATAACCTTCCAAAGCTCATCTTCGTCTAGACATCTCAGAAGAACTCCATCAAAACCTCTTTTGTACAGTACTCCCCCAACTAGAGTGTATCGTTGAGCAACTCTCCTGATAGCCCCTTTCTCCTCAGCTGTGGCTTCTTCATGATATGATTGATCTTCACAATATTTGGTGATTTCATAGTACCATGGCTTCTGTTCATCATCCATCTCTTCTAACAACTCTATCAACATGATCTCTCTCTTTTCCACGATATCTCCATCTCTGACTTTCTTCAACAGCTTCTCCTTAGTTTTAAGAAATGAAGGGTCTTTCACGGCGGGTGAAAGACGCCTATGAACAATGATTGATTCGGATTTCCTGCTGATTGGAAAATCAAGAGAAGATGCAAGTGAGGCTAGAGCATTAGCTAAGATGTTCTGATTCCTAGGAATATGGACGAAGATCAATTTGGTGAAAAGCTTTGAATAAGCAGAAGTAAGTTCTTGATAAGGCTTGAGTTTGGGGTCAAGGGTTCGATACTTGGTTAACACTTGGCGAAGAATCAATTGGCTATCATCCACAATCCTGAGTTTGGTAACACCATGGGAATGAGCAGCCTCGAGGCCAGCAAGGAGCACCTCGTATTCAGCTATATTATTGGTGACTGGAAAGTCAAGCTGAAAGGCTTGTGGAATAGTGATACCTTCAGGTGATAACAGAACAATGTCAATACCCTTTCCATGGGAATTCAGAGCTCCGTCAAAATGTAGAGTCCACATATCATCTCTGATTTGGTCTATGGACATCAGTTCCTCATCCGGAAATTCTGACTGGACTGGATCAAAACGAGGAAGGGGGTGATGGGCGAGATGTTCTGCTATGGCATAGCCTTTGATCGCTTTCTGCTGAATGTAAGTGATATCGAATTGAGATAGAAAGCTTTGCCATCTTGCTAACCTATCAGTAAGGACAGATTTCTCCAGGAGAAACTTGATTGGATTCATCCTAGCGATGAGATGGACTTCATGGGCTAGAAAATAATGCTTCAATTTCTGAACAACCCAGACCAATGCTGTGCAAGTTTTCTCCATCGCTGTATATCTCTGTTCAGCGGGGTTGAGAAGTTTAGAGAGATAGTAGGCTGCCCTCTCCTTTCCTTCTTCATCCTCTTGTACTAGGACAACCCCCACTGCATCATCCAGGACAGAAATGTAAAGTACCAATGGTTTGCCTGGAGACGGTGGTCTTAGAACAGGAGGACTTGCCAAATAATTCTTCAATCCATCAAATACCTCCTGACACTTATCGTCCCAATTGAATTTGACTCCCGGCTTGGTAAGCTCGTAGAACGGCTTACACCTTTGTGAGTGCTGGGAGACAAAACGGCGAATAAATTGCAACCTCTCGATTAATCCTCTTAACTCCTTCAAGTTCTTGGGAGGTGGCATCTCTCTGATAGCCTTCGCTTTGTTGGGATCGATCTCAAGTCCCCGTTTGCTGACAATGAATCCAAGTAATTTCCCTGAGGACACCCCGAATACACATTTCTTGGGGTTCATCTTCAACTGATATTCCCTTGATCTCTCTAACACTCTTGCCAGAACTTTGGCATGCTCAGCCTTCGTCTTAGATTTAACCAACAAGTCGTCTACATACACTTCTAGATCTATGTGCATCATGTCGTGAAATATTGCCATCATAGCCCTCTGATAAGTGGCTCCAGCATTCTTTAATCCAAATGGCATGACAACATAGCAGTATGTTCCCCAAGGTGTAGTGAATGATGTCTTCTCCTGATCTTCTTCTGCCAATTTGATCTAATTGTATCCTGAAAACCCATCCATAAATGATAAAGTCTCATAGCCAGTAGTGTTATCAATGAGTACGTCAATGTGAGGCAATGGAAAATCATCTTTAGGACACGCCCGGTTCAAATCTCGGAAGTCAATACAGATTCTGACCTTCCCGTCCTTCTTCATAACTGGAACTATGTTGGCCACCCATTATGGATAGAGGACAACTCTAATAAATTTGACTTTATGTAGCTTGTCGACCTCTTCCTTCATCTTTAAAGTCATTTGTGGGTAGAATCGCCTTAACTTCTGCTTGACCGGGCTAGCTCCATCCTTTAATATCAATCTGTGTTCCACTAATGACGAGTCTAACCTCAGCATATCTTCATAACTCCAGGCGAAAGTGTCCTTATAGTCTTTAAGAACTTGTACCATTGCCTTCTCATCCTCTACAGAAAGATTCTTACTGACGAGAACAACCTTAAGTTCATCTTCAGTCCCTAAGTTGATTTCTCTGGTGGGCTCTTCTACGGTAGTTGAGGGTTCATCGAATCTCTTCACTCCACTGGCATATGCCTCGGCTGCGTCCTCGTCATCTTCAACAATGGGGTCTTTTTCATGTATCAACTCATACATCCCATATCCATCATTGACTAACTCATCATCCATACAGTCTTCTGGCATCTGAATGGGATTTTCCAATAGCTGAGGAATCATCGAGCAAGAAAGGCACCTATCAGCTAAATCCTGGAGGTATCTATCTGGAATCTGTCTACCCTTAGACTTTCTAGACTTCCTAACATGATTAACTTGCCTGGAACTAGACTCCCTAACTTCACTAGACTCCTTATTCTGACCTAATGAAGATGAAGCAGAATGAAAATCATGGGATACAGATGGAAATACAGGAGAATCCTCCCGAGGGGAGGGGCATAGTAGATTTAGAAGAGAATCTTGACCGAAAGACCCGCGCGATGGGGTATGATCTGACAAGTAAGAGGTTTCCTCAATGAGGATCTGGGAAGAATTTTTTGCCAAATTGGCGTTTTTTTTGGGCAATAAAAGAGTTAAGAGTAATCATGACGGGCGGTGCCCGTGGAATGTCTTCAATAATGACCCGCGACCAAGTCGGGGTCAGGAGCAAAGTGAGAAACAAGGTGTGAAGCATAAAAACATGAGAAGGGTAAGTCCCCCTCCAGAGTAGATCTGTGGTATAGCCAGCTTCATAGGGGTCATCTGGCTCCCCTTCATCAGTCTCTTCTGACAGCAGTACCCTTTTGTCGAAAATAGCACTAGGACCTTCGATCAGCTCATCGATCTGTGGCGGCCACTTGGGTTCTGCAGGATCGAGAAACAGCCTGTTCAATGTGATGTAGAGGTCTCTTAAATCGAACCACCTGTACCATTCACATTCAGGATCTTGGAATTTTCTCCTCTTCATAGGCCGCAGAGCCTCCAAAGACTGGTACGTGAGCAGTTCTAAGCAGTGTCTAGCCAAGTCTCTCCCATATATATCGTGGAGGTCAAAACATGAAGTAATGACCACCGTGTTGTCATGGCTTATTACGGGCCCCTTTACAAAATGTGTGTATAAGGTCCATGTTAGGGGGTCCCGACCTTCCTTGTGTGGTGTATACATCGTCTCCCAGACTTTCTGACTGCCTTCATTCTCTACTTGCTGAATAATGTCCTACTTTAGTTTTCTTGGCCTATAGCCCAGGCCGCTTCCAAGTGTTCTTCGGTGGTCTTTGAAGTGAGTGGTCCTACTTTGTAACTGTGTACCCAGGCCTCTTCCAGGCTGATAACCATTTTTTATCATTCTTCTCCATCCTGGGGTACTCATGCACTTCCCCCTCTTTATGGCATTTAATGGATAAGGAGTAATAGTGGCAGTTTTCAGAGGATCAGCCACTAGATGGTAAACCTGTAATACCGACAGAAAATGTTGTCGGCCAGGTGAAGAAGTGGGTTTGACATTCAAAGAGTGAGCAATAACAAGGATCGGCATGCTCGTAACCTTAATGATTCGTCCTTTGAAGGGAAATTTGAGGCATTGATGATTCGTGGAGGGAATCGCCTCAAGAGTTTTTATGTAAGGACGACCCAAAATGGCGTTTAGAGACGGGTCGATTTCCAGAATGTGAAACTCGACCTCAGTATGACTTACAGGGCCTAGCTCCACCTTCAAATAGACCATTCCCAGAGGGGAACGGGTGGAGTTATCATATGCTGTAACGGAGATGGGGCTAGGCAGCCATTTTTCCTTGGGCACACCGCACAATTCCAAGGTCTTCGGAGGTAAAACGTTGATCGAAGCCCCTGTGTCAACTAGACATGCATCTACGGCCTTCTTGCAGATATTGACTGTGATGCTCAGAGCCATACTTCTGGCTGCCGGCGGTGCTAGTTCCGATGTATGAAATGAAATAGAGGGCTGATCCCCCTGAGGACCTAACAGTGCTGCAATCTTCTCCACCGGCACATCGACCATCACCTTATGCAAATATTTCATCAAGGCTTCTTAGTGGTCTTTGATCTTTTAATCAGTTCAAGTACGGAGATTCGTGCCGGCGTCCGGTCCAGATGTTTCAATAAATCATATTGAGTGCCTGGTGCACTCTCATCATTGTGTGCTTCCTCCGGCGGCTGTGATGGGCCGTCTCTAACTGTTGACTGAGGAAAGACTTTGTTGAAAATCCTCCCACTCCGGAGCGTATGTTCCTCAGCCGTGGAAGGTCCAGGTGATACTTTGAGTACCGCAGGGTTGGGTGGTGCAGATGATGTGGAGTGTTGGTATGTGGGCGATGGCGTGGGGTTAGTCGGTGGTGGCGTCGTGCGGATTAAAGGCCTAGACGGTTGGATGGTGGATGAAGTGGGGAACGGCATGCGTAATAGCGGTTTAGAAGGTTGGATGGTATCTGGATAAGCGGTAGTGGTAACGGGTGAAGTAGGGAATGGTACGCGGAGTAGTGGTCTGGATTGTAGGAGGGGTGCGTAGTTGGTTTGCGGTGGGTTATTTAATGGAGGCATAGTGGCGTGGGGTGTAATGGGTTTAAGGAAAATGGGTGGTGGTAATGGGTTAGCGGGTGCGGGTGAGTGATATGCGGGTGTTGGTATAGGGGTAATGGTAATGGGCTGTGGTCTGGGTATGTGGATGGTGAGGCGTGGTGGTTGTTCTGCGGTACTCAGAATGTGACCCGTTGAATAAATAGAGGAAGAGTCCTCTATCTTCCACTGTTGCCCGCGGTTAGCCTCAGACCGGCTATTTGTCAGAATAGGGGCAACTTAGTTCTGATTTTGGTGGTCCGGAAGCGGGTTCTGCACTATGCCCATGTTCGGTGGTGCTGCTGCTTGTGCCGGTGCTCTCACTTGTTGTTGCTGCTGCTGCTGTGGTGGTCTTCTTGCCTTTAAGGCAGATATGTACTTTTTCATCTCCTCCCAGTCAATGCCGCCCTACTCGTTGAGGTCGTGGATGTAATCTCTGAATTGGAAGTAGGTGTCAATAGTGTGTCCAGGTTGCCTATGGAAATAGCAATACCTGGAGGTATCGGCGTTTTGAGGCCAGATTGCCTTTTCTCTTGGCAGGACCAAGGCATTGGCTGCCATTAAAGCACTGAAAATGTCTGCCAAGGACTCTGGGAGGACTGGGTATTCTGCCTTCTTCGGGCCTGGAGGTCTTCTCTGCTGGTTATAGTTAGCAGGGGGAGGGATATTATGATACGCCGGCGGCGCGCGCGGCTGGTACTGCTGCTGTTGCTGATACTGCTGTGGCGGAGGCTGGTACTATAACTGCCTTTGCGGCGGCTGTTGTGGCTATTGCTGTTGCTAATTTTGATTCGGCTGCTGGGGCCACTGAAACTGGGGCTGCTGATACTGGGGGTTTGGCTGCTGCCTATACCCCTGCTGGTTCGGCTGGTGTGGCCGCTGGTACTGTTGTTGTTGACTCCTCACAAACTGGGGCGAGTTGTTGTTCATACTGCTAACTTGCTCATGAGAGAGCGTGCCCTCGGTAGTCGGACCTGTGCTGGGGGAATTTGGCAGTGCAGGTTTCCGAGGTGGAGGCCTGCTAGGTCTGTGAGGATCAAAGACACTAGAGAACGTAGCGTCCTTGAAGGCATTCTGACAGTACCGCGCTCTTTCATAGAGCTCTGCCATGCTGGTCAGATTGTTCAGGGAGAGGACTAGTTTGAACTTAGGCGTAGCGTTGGAAATGAGCATCTTTACTTGCTCCGACTCAGACAAGTGATCTTTTACTTTCTCGGCCAAGCCCCTCCATCTGTCGGCAAAACTGACGAACTCCTCATCGGGCTTCATCTTCTCTGCTATTAGGTTAGTAATGGATAGGGAGGGGGCAACTCTGTCCTGGTATCGTTGAATGAATTTTCGGGAGATGATACCATAGTCCTCTACTTCGGAGGGTTCCAAGGAAAAGAACCACTCGAGGGCTGGTCCCTCTAAAGATCTCATGAACAAAAAGGCCAACGACCTCTTGTCGTTTTGCCAGAAGGATGACTCGTACATGAACTCCTTCAAGTGGGTGAAGGGGTTACCAGTACTGTTATACTTTCGGTATACTGGCATCTCAGAGGGTGGCAGGTGGAACACTGGCAGACTTGGTAAATTGATCTCTGGTGCAGCTTTGACCCCCATCATCTTCTAGAGGTTGTTGAATTGTTCATTCATGCGCTCCATCTTTGCCAGCAACGCTTGCGTGGTCGGATCAGCTTGGGGGGAAGGGGGAGGTGGAGGTACTTGATAGGCATGTTGCCTGGAGTACGTAGGACAGGGAGGACAATAAAGAGGAGGTCCGGCAGAGCTTCCGCCATGCCCGAGGGCATTTTGATAAGCAGGCGTCAGCGGTCTGGCCGGTTGCCTAGAAGAGGAAAGTTGCGGCCCAGCTGGCTGAGAAGTTGAGACATGGAGGCCTTCCATGGCCTGATGAATGAAGGGAGGATGATGAGGAGGTTGTTGAGGGATGGCAGGGGGAGCCGCAGGGTTCGGCTCGGCAGACTGCACGGGCGTCTTCCCCTTTAAAATGGACTGGATCGCCTCGAACTGTTGAGGGTCTAGACGGGAGGCAAGAACTCCCAAAGCATTTACAAGATTCGAGGGATCAGAAGATGAGGGATCATTCTGGTTCATGTCTCCCTCGAAGATAGGCTTAGGAACCGCATGCACATGCGGGGGAGGATCAAAATATTGCTCATGAGGATGATAAAGAGGGGTTCGGACATTCCCCTCATACCGAACTGGACAAGGAATAGAATTACGGGAGGCATCAGCATCTCTCCCGCTCTTGAAATGGTAATCAGAATCGCGAGGGGCATTAGCATCTCCCTCGTAGTTGACAATGGCATCTGGAGCCATGCTCAAGTCTCTGCCTGATCGAAGCAGCATGATGTTAGATTTTTCTTCAGAGATTGACAAACAAGTTGTACAGAGATTAAACAAACAAGTAGATGTTTAACGTGATTTTAGGATTCCTTGTTGGGTTATTTGGATTTAATTAAATCACAAATTCGCTCAAGAGATAGGATCCTAGTTTCAGTTCAATGTCCACCGTTATGTTCTATGGTTATTTCTCACAACGTTATGGGAATCTAACCGGGACTTCAATTGGTACAACCAGCCCGATGATCAAGGAGGAATACCTTGATTTTGGGGACTTACGGAGGTCTTTAACGCCAACTACTCTAGTATGATCGGAGGACGGACCCAATTAGAGAGAGTTAAAGACGTCAAGAAGAGTGTTCCTAAGAAGAGGAGGGTGTTAGCCTCAATGCGTATGACCTGTAGCCTGGATGGCCTATAATGCTTAATACATAATGGGTAATAGCACACAGATCACAAAATCTGAGAACTGAAGAAGAAATAAGAAACTGCCTGAATAGCGTCGCTGTTGGTCAACGCTATTCAAACATAGCCTTATTTTTTCGCAGAAGCTCAGGCAGCAGACAACAGAGAAATGAGACTGAAAGGCGTCTGGGTCTAACAACGCAGTTTGAAATGCGTCGGTGTTCTTGGACGCTTTTCAAGTCGCAGATGTAGTTTTCCAGGAAGAATTTCTGGATCGATTCCTCCTCAAAACAGGATAAAAACGATAAATAATCAGCTCATGCAAAGTTTTTTTTTTTTTTGTTTTAAATTTTAACAGGATGATTAAATAAACAACTAGAATGCCAATCAATCACACAATCTTTATCACAAAAATAGCTTTTCAACTAATCAACGAGGAGGGCAAGATCTTGCCGCAGGGGTGTGCACGTAGGAAATCAACTAAGGTAAAAAAAACTCACCAATTGGTGAGGGCGTGTTGAGAGACACAGGTGGTGCACCGTGGGTGCCCGATTGATAACGGCAAGAACAAAGAATTAAAAGATGGCGAGACCAAGTCCCACCGTGATCGCCAAAAAACCTGTGAGTGCTTAAAATGGGTGTGTGATTATCATGAAAAAACTATGTTGTTTAAGTGCAAAATAAACCTATTAAAAAGAAACTAAGTGATGTGATCGCTAGAAACTTTTGACTAAAAAGTTCCAAAAGAAGATTTGATCGCCTACCTGTTTGGACGTAGGAGATGTTGAGCTCTTGGTTCCCCTCCTTCAGCCGGCTGAAGAAAGATAGGCCTTTCTTGTCTTTGTTCTTGCTTTGACTGCTATTGAGTTTTTGAGGATCGTCCAGATTCCTTGCTGTCCACTATTGATTCCCTCCCTTTGACTTAACTTTGTACCTTGCAAGAAATAGAAATAAATGAATAACAATGATGAGAACTTAGGAAGAAGTAGTATCCATTCGAGGGAAAATTTTAAACATGCAACTAAGCAAGTAAACTCACTTGTTAGGTCTTTTAAACCCCTTTAATAAATAGGTTTTGAAAATGATGCTAGTGTTGTGTGTGTTGCATGGAGTGATGTGATGAAGAATGTAAGACTAATGTGATGAAAATGTGAGAAATATGCAAAAATGAATTGAAAGTTAATGCTGGATGGCCCCTGGAAGTCTTGGTCTTCAATAGATCTTGGACGGATGAAGAAGGATGCCGACTCCTAGAAGTAGCAGCGCTTCGGTGTTCGGACGTCTTCAAGCTTCTTTGCTCCAATCGCCACCAAAATAATTACTCAACATCACTCTTTTTTTTTTTTTTTACACTCATTCTAGAGACAGGGTATTTATAGACTTCTTTGCATCCGCAGATTTACATGAAGAAATCTTTGAAATTTATCCAGCTTAACTAACAGATAAATACAGATTAATTCATCTTTATCTGTAATTATCTAAAACACGTCGCCACTGGGAGACGCCCTTTCAGATTGATTAAGATAAGGATAAACATCCGGGAAAAGTTTATCTTTATCTGTAATTAGATAAAATGCGTCGTCACATAAAGACGCATTTCAGATTGATTAAGATAAGGATAAACATCTGGAAAAAATTTATCTTTATCTGTAATTAGATAAAGCACGTCGCCACATAAAGACGCCTTTCAGATTGATTAAGATAAGGATAAACATCCAGAAGATAGGCATAAACAACTTAGGAAACCTAAATTGCGTCGTGCCTGGCAGACGTCTTTTAGCTAATTAATCTATTGATTAAAATTCAAATTTAAACGTTAAAATAAGAATAAACTCTAAATGGCATCTATAGAGGTCGACGTCTTTTATACTTCTTCATATTTTAATTGAAATTTGAATTAAAATCAATTTAATTAATTAACTTCAATCATGCATGTTTGACCCGACACTATTTAGATAATTAACTTAAAAAGATCAATAAAAATTAACCAAAGATTAAATATCAGACCATTCTGAGGCATTATTATATGATATGAAATTTACTCAAAATGATGTCAAAATTGGCATGTCTACAATTACCTTTCGGTTACTGAATAGCAATACGAAAAAGTAATTGTTATATTGTTAAGATGATCTTACTTCAATGGCTTCCTCCCATGATTCTGTTCCTGGCATAGGCATTTTTGCTTCGTCATCCCAACCCCAACCAGTCATTTTAAATTGCGCTAAAAGTTTCACATAAATCCCTTTTAGGACTTTCCATCGATTTTGCAAATGATCCTTATTGTAATTAAGATGCGTTGCAGCATTGAAGTTGGGCGCGATCTGGTGCCGAACTTACGTTTTGAAGGTACCCTCAATATGATTTTCCTTCTCATATTGTTCCATGAGAAGGTGAATGAGGATTTTATCTTGTTGGTTGGTCCAGTTTGGGGCACGGATCCTACCAATTCCACCAATTTTGGTTGGACGTTTACCTTTCTTTACTTTAAATGCAGAAGGGCATTCAATCACAATGGAGGAGGAAAATTTTTAGACTAATGACTATCATGAATAAAATATAATAACAAAAGTAATGAAAGGAAAGTAGATGAAATTGAACATTATAAAATAAAAATAAAATGACAAATAAACATAGACTTACCAGAGGTGGACATATTATGTTTGCGCTTTATGCACTTCCTAATGATAAGAAAGAACACAAGTGAATAAATTGCGCACTAAATTGAAATTAAAGTGTAAAGAACAAGAACTGCTAAGATAAATGGCATAATAGAGAAAGAACCGGCATCATGACTTAGCCTCACGAAAGGAAAATAAAACAACTATTTACCAAAATCATAAGAAAACTGGATGTTAACATCATCTTTTGCAAGACTGCAAGCAGAAAATAAATTGTTACAGGCTCCGGTTAGTGGAAATAAAAATGCTAACCAAATAATAAATGGATGCTAAGAAAAGATACTATAATTTTGACAAGCTTGCTGAGCTTGGTTCTAGTTATTGAATTTCTTTGAAAGAAAGACCAGTGTCTCCATGGTTTATTAATAGCTATCTTGCAGGTCACTGCAATAGTTACTACAAACCTGAATAAACAGATAGCTATCTTGCAATAGGTCACTGCAATAGTCACTGCAATACGCCACTGCAATAGTCACTGCAATAGCTATCTTGCAGGTCACTGCAATAGTTACTACTCAGGATGCCCTTTGATTCACTACAGGTAGTTAACATAATTTTAGTGACCTCCACATAGCCCATTTGATGATCTGATTTCATTCTAATTTTGATCAATGTTGGTGCTTTTACAGGCCCAATGACTGAATAAACATATATTTGAGACCATATATTACCATGCCTTGAAGGCTTCTTTGGAGATTGTTGTTAAAGAAGGCTCCTATGAGTCTTACCAAGGCAGCCATGTGAGCAAGGTCTGTTTTGCATTAGCTTTCTATTGAACACTGTGTTAGAAATGTGCGTTATCAAATATGGACTATCAGAAAATACAGCCGTGAACTAAATCATGGTTTGCTTATGATCATGGCTGCCAAACTCACCTCTTCCCTTGAAGTAACACAATGTCCCTCCTAATTCCTATATACCTCAATCTAATATACGTACAATTATTCTAAGTTTGTTATGAGAATAAGTACAATTCTGCCATTCTTGCTTTGGAGATCAACATTTTCACAGGTTTTAAAGAAATGATTTCACATAAGAAGTTAACATTGAAAACTAACCATGCCAAACTATGCTACATAGTGTACTGAGTTGTTATTTCTCCAATTGAAAGGTGCACATCCGGTGTCATGTGAAAAATGTATGGATGTGATGAATGTTTATTCTACATACCCTAGGCAGGTGAACATACACCATCAGTGGCTTATGATGTGATAATAGATGAACATGAGAAAAAATATAAATATTAACAAAAATAGCACAGTACAAAGAGTGAACATCAAAGTGAAAGAAAGTAAGCAATACGATGACATACATTATATTCGTTCAACAGAAATTGGCAAGTCTGTATGGTTTATGTTACTCAAAATAAGATTTAAATCTCATGATGTGAATAGAGAAACAACGAATAGAGACACATGAGGAGGAGAGGAAGGTATTGAAGTGAAAACCGGTGAATCCAAGAGATGATGGCCGCTGGTGAAGGCTTCTCGTTTGAAGAAGAAGAGGAAATCGTAGAGGCCACAAAATCCTCCCCTGCACCTTCCAGAGTGGAGCGCCTACCCTCTAACGGAAGCATCACTGCCTTCGTTACCAGCCTCCTCCATCCATTTATGGGAGGAAGAGCATAGAAAAGACTTTAATGGCGGATGGGAATGAACACTGCGAAAGGGGATGGATAGGTTGCAGAACCCTTCTGAAGAGGAAAAGCTGGGGAAACCCTAGTGGGGGATGGGAAACATCACTGGAAAAATCAAATCGGCGCTGGAAGGCTTCTCCTTAGAGAAGGCATCATGAGGTAGGGCAAGGAAGGGGGAACTCGTTCGGTCAAATAAACAATCGGATCAACAGGAGATGAACCTGCATAGAAACCAATGGATGAGCACTTGGTCCGCTGATGGGCAGCGTCGTCAACGCCAGTCTGTGCAGTCGGCGAAGGAACGACAGCTCCAGAACCTATCATACGTAGGTGCAGAGGGGTGGCGACTGGTCACTTCTGCCATGCAGGTCCACAGGGACGGCGACCATGTGCGTAAAGGCGATGCAGGGGAGGGCGAGGATTCGTAGGACACAGGATTTTGTCGGGGCGGGGGACACAGGCGAGGGAAGGAGGACCAACCTTTCGCATGGCTCGAACGACGATGGCGTTTGTCGTATCCATGCCCCTAAGAAAAGTGGGCCGAATTAGCAATTCCAGGGGCTGGGCCAGAATGGCGTATTCGCCCAATTCGGCTTATTCTGGAGAATAAAGACAAATACGCCATTCCCACAAACAAATTGGTATTAGGCTTATTCCGAGAATAAGTGAGCCTTATTCCGTCTTATCCGGCAAACAAAGTGGCGCTAGATGCTTTGGTGTACATGTAGGAATGTTGTGGTTTAGGTGCATGTCCACTATGATATGATTTGATTTGTTTGATTGGCACATAAATCTAAAATTTTTGCTCCATATGTTCATTTGAATTTAGTTTAGTCATTTGAATATTTTGATTATCCTGTTTAGCTATCCCTTTGCAATTACATATATCTGTCTTAACTATATGATACATGATATGAATATGATTTGATAAGTTACTAAGTCATGATATTTGTTACTTGATATAATATGTGCTCGGGGGACGGTGATACGTAATTCCCTGGCAATTTGATATGTTCTGTTCGATATGTGATATGTTCTGATCATGGCTAGTAGAATTTGATATGTCTGATATAAGTTCGATTATACCATATATACTATATATTAGTTGATTTGTTCATACTATTAGAAAACTTATTTGATTTGATAAGTTTATATCTGACCATATTTTGTATCATGTTCTTATTTGAGCTATAAATAGAATTATGTAAAATCATGTTTAGTATAATTGTATAATATAATTTATAAAATTTATTATATGTTTAAGTTCTATAGATGGTTTGAAGCTTACTGAGTGGTTGTACTTATAAACTATATTAACATTTTCAGATTTTGAGAAAGAGAATATGAAATTTAAGGAGACTTCTGATTGAGACATTTGACATCTTCAAGAGGTTATCTAAATTTAAATTTACAACTTTCTTATATTTGATGTAGTATGGATAATGAGATATTGATATATTTTTCTTTATTTAGTGAGATTGAGAATCTATATAAAAATTGATAGATATTATAATTTGTGAACTTTGGTGTTGGCTATGTTTGGATATTTTGGATTAATTGATGTTATGATATTTATTTAAATCGCCTTGTGATTATTTAGTTCTCATATCTGTTTGTTATGATGAGATTTGTTCGGAGATTACACAGTCAGACTCCGAGTTAAAAAAAAAAAGAACAGATCCATGACATAAAAATATGGTATCAGAGAAACTGTTAGAGTTTAAACATCTACAACCATTTAATCTAAAGTCATACTAATTGACCTTAAAGGATATGATGAAGTTTATGATTAGTATGATTTTAGGTTTAGATTAGCAATTGAAGTAATATATAGTTTCAAGTTATGGATAGGAGATATTAGGGTTGGTGATTATTGATGTCGGGTTTAGATAGTGGTAATAATTAGATTTATATAAAGGGAGTTCTAGATTTGGATAACGATTAATAGGATTAAGTTTCATCTTTTTAAGGGAGAGAGATCGCTATAGGATACATATGTGCCTACCACTTACATCTTTCTATTAAGTTTAAGCCATTAAAAATTGACCTATTTTTACTCTTGATCTTTTGATAATTAGTACTAATGGATGCCTTGGCCACAATGTACAGTCATAAATTTAGTGTCCTTCAATTTTATAGGTGACTCATATTTAAGTCTATGACATGTGTTTAGTTGGATGTCAATGATCTTAAATCTACATTTTTGGTGAGTAACTAGCATCATACTATGCCATTGATCCTTTGATCATTAGTACTTTATGAGAAAGTACATAGGCTACATGGGATAAAAGTTCATTTGATAGTGATGCTATACTATAGATATATCTTCTTAATTTATAAAAGTACTAAGAAGATACTTGTAGACATTTACATAATTCTTTCAAAGTGATCTACTAGGCCACCTATAGGCATATACTTAAGTCCTTCTATGTTATCATTTAGGTCTTACCCGTAAATACAAATATAGATTAATTTTAGTTCCATGATGAGTAGATTTTCTAAGCATATATAATCTGTAAATTAGTTAGAAAGTAAATCTGTGAAGAGTATTCGGGAGTTAAACACATTATCCTGATTAGGTATTACATCCATCTTCTTAAAGCTTCCAAATTAGAAGTAGAACATTGATGACTCACAATTTTCATTAGAGCTCTAAAATATTATAATTGTTTGAAGTATAGATGATTCTTTAGTAACATAATATGATGTTAGGACTTTTATGTATCTTAAGTTAAAAATATCTATAAGAGTTAATTGATATACTCTTATGATATTTAAGTACTTTTAAGGAGTAATTATAAGCCACGATGAAATTGTTATGATCATGATCTGTATCTTAATTATTTTGGTACATACTCAACCTTATGAGAGTTAGTTAGTCATCAATCTCTTTCCACCCTATACCTTTAGCAATGTCAGGATAAATTTATCTATTGATTAACTAGATCAGATCTCAAGTCTATAGATATTAAATTAAAGGTGTATATTAATCCTATTACAATTGCTTCTCAAATAAGGATCTATTTGTTATAGTGATTTGATCTTGATTGAGTAATCCATTATTCTGATTTTGGTCTTAGAAATATGTATGAGTAACCTATTAATATAAAGATAAATTGTTAGAATCTATCGAATTTCAAAGACGAGGTTTCTTTAAGGGAGAGAGGATGTTATATCTTGCACTTTTACAACTTATTAATGAATTCAATTACTTTAAATTGAATCAATTAACTAATTATGAGAGTCCATTGGTGAGTTTATGTAATTTAATTTAGTCCAATTAATCTTATTATGAAAGTCCATTAGCCCAATTTTACTATTAAGAATAGTCTACTAATTTAGTTAAAATTTTGGTTTAGGTGCATTAGATAGTAGCATAGTAAAATAATGATAATTTTCTGTGAAAAAATTGAATTAAGGCATGGTTGGTATCATTGAAAAGGACATGAAAAGATATATAACTTTATAGAAGATCATATTTACTAATTCAGATATTTTGAAGGTCAAAAATATCGATGATCAATTTTAGAAAGGGTTGCCTATAAAAAATAAGTCTTAATCAGACTAATATTTGAATTAAGAAACAAAAGATGGTATAATTAAAGTTAACCACGACTTGAAAAGTTACGTATGACATATTTGACTTAAATTAGAAGTAAAACACAATAAACTTAAGTATAATTAAGGTTTTGATTAGTGGGCAGAAAGTCATAGTTAGAATTCTACTTAAACTAAGATTTTGTACACAGATTTACTTGATATAGTCCTAGTATTTTAAGCATAACTTCATGCATAAAACTCTAAATCAAGTAAGACAACTCACATTAGAATGATAACGCAAAACTTTAGAAGTTTTATGAAGACCATATGTTTAAAATAAGTTGTTTACTAGTCAAAATCAGGGCATCTTTGGACATGAAGAAATTTTACCAGATTAGGTCAGTCAAATAGGCATAACATTTTGTACAAATTTCTAAAAATAGTGACATTAGTGGTATTATAAATATAATAAATAGTTCTAAAATTCTATAGAATTTTTTTTTTTTCTAATTCATATGTTTGAGGGGTCAAATTTAAACGTTTTCAGAAAAAGAAACTGCAGGTGACGTGAATAGAGTCTGAGTTACACTAGGAAGTGACTTTAACTTAGAGATTAAGTAACAAAGAGTTGAATTTTGATTCCATAAAAGAAAAAGTGCCTTAGTGATTATATTAGGAAGGAAAATAAATATAAATAGAGCCCTGGAGTCATGCATAATCTATTGCACCTAGTTCTCTTTCAAAGATAAGCTCATGTGGTGTTCTTAAGAGCTACTGGGGATTTGATTCTAATCAATGTTTGTGTTATTAGAGGCTTAGACAACGTAAAAAATGATTAAGAGAATATGAAAAGAACTTAAAAGAGGAAGGAATTATGGATAGATAGTAAGGAAGCTATAGGAAAATCAAGAACTGATCTTTCTTGAGGTAGGTGGATAACTCTAAGCGCGATCTATTTTATATTAAAAAATATATTATTTTAAAAAAAATTCAAAATCTAATCAATAGGTAAAAAAATTGATCTATGTGTCTACTTCATGATCATCAAGTTTCATATTTTTATGATCTTCTTTACTACTTATTCCATAATTATTATCTAAGTATATGCAATATGTCCATTCAATCTGCTTTATTTCCAACTGACTTCTCTATAAAGTTTGACAATATTCTGACCTCGTTAGCTATTTATTTTGTCCTTTGTTTTGATTTGCTGAAATTATATTTAAGTCAAATTTTCGGAATCGAAGCGGGAGTCTAAAATCATATCAAACCAATCCAAAAATTGATGAAACTTTGTTCACACTTTACATATGACCTATTTGACATGTTCGCCAAGTTTGGTAATTTTTTGAATATGTTTGATATTATTTAGCTTATTTGTTGATTTTTTAGTTTTAAAAATTAGTCTTAATGGCCGAAAAATATGTTTTTTATTCCAAAAATTCTGAGATAATTCCTCAAGCTTATATTTCTATCTAGAACATGTTGGCATCAAATTTATTTTGATTTTTTTATTTAGATGACCATGATGACTCTCTGAGAGGTTATTTTATATATAAAAGTATATATTTTAACTCTTATATGTTTGTATTAATTTGATAATTCAATTTTCAGTTCTATGCTCATCATTTGCTCTATGTTATCTTATTGTACTATATTTGTATGATTATGTTTGGACATTGCCATCTTAAGGAAGATTGTAGGACTCGATTCCGGTATAATCATCTATACTAGATAGGGCATTTCAACTTGAGGGCAACGGGTGGCTTGGTTTTGGGCCGACTAAACTAGCGACGATACGTAATGCCCTGGTAGTTTGGAGTTGGGTGGGACTTAAACTCTCCAGTTCTACACATTAATCAAGACCTTTGCATCATTACTTAGATGCTTTGGTATATATTTAGGACTCCTTATATTGTGGTTTGGGTGCATGTCCATTATGATATGATTTGATTTATTTGATTGTCACATAAATCTTAAGTATTTACTCCATATGTTCATTTGAATTTAGCTTAGCCATTTGAATCCTTTGATCATCCTGTTTAGCTATCCCTTTGCAATCATATGAATATGTCTTAATTATAAGACCCATGATATGAATATGATTTGATAAGCTACTATGCCATGATATTATTTGTTATGAGATGTGCTCAGGGGACAGCGATACGTAATGTCCTGACAATTTGATATGTTCTGTTCGATATGTGATACATTCTCATCATGGCTAGTAGAATTTGAGATGTCAGATATGAGTTCGATCATGCCATATATGCTATATATTAGTTGATCTATTCATGTTATTAGAAAATATATTTGATTTGATAAGTTTATATCTAAACATGTTTTGTTTCATGTTCTTATTTGAGCTATATGTAGAATTGTGTAAAGTCATATTTAGTATAATTGTATAATATGATCTATAAAATTTACTATATGTTAAGTCATGTGAATGATTTGAAACTTATTAAGTAGTTGTACTTATAAACCCCATTAATATTTTCAGAATTTGAAAAAGAGAATATGAAATTTGAGGAGACTTCTAATTGAACATTTGACATCTTCATGAGGTTATATAAATTTAACTTTATAGCCTTCTTAGATTTCATATAGTAGGGATAATGTGAGATTGATGTATTTTTTTTTATTTGGTAATATTGAGAATTCATATACAAATTGATAGATATTATAAGTTGTGAACTCTGTTGTTGGCTAGGTTTGGATATTTTGGATTAATTGATGGTTATGACATTTATTTAAATCACCTTGTAGTTGTTTAGCTCTCATATTTATTTGTTATCGTGGGATTTGTTTCGAGATTATGCAGTTGGACTTCGAGTTGAAAAAAAAAATGAACTGGATCCGGAGCGTAACGTTCAAAGATATGCTTATGGTGTGCAAAATAGGGCATTTAGTAACTTCTACATGAAATTATATTTAAAATACTTTAACAAGATATAAATATATTTTAATCCTAAAAAATATAGCATATTTATAAAAAAACTCCTATAATCTAACTATTTATTATTAAGCCCTTACAACTCCTCCTGAATTGGTCGAAGGCCCCAGAATGTTTAAAAAGAGTCCCTAAAAGTGGTACAAAAAAGCTCCTCAAAAGGGCTTTTTTATAAAAAAGTTGAGATTGTGAGGAGTTCTTTGTAAATAGTTAGATTAGGAGGAGTTATTTGTAATATCAAAATTTTCGGAAGGTTGAATTTGCATTATAGTATTACAAACTTTGACATGGCTTAATCATATATAAGTGCTTAACATGAAAACTCACCATATGAACTTTCCAACTTACAATGAGGTAAGAACGCGATTAATTGGATGTCTACACATGAAGTTATAATTTCTCAAACAATTATCCTTCCTTTAAAGGATATTCTCAATTTATGTGTGATGTGTCGAAATCTCATCCACTATGATAAGGATCCTCCACTCGTGGTCAGAGGGTCAGAACTCAGCCTCCTGCAAAAGAGAACACTATCAAGAGCCCTCATGGGTGATCGGGGATCCCCCTCTGATGCTTAAGTTAGAGAGCTAGGGGATACGGGGAAGAAGTAGAGGAAAATAGGCTGGTTGTTGCGTATGTTTGCCTGTGAAATAGGGGGGGGGGGTGTCCTTATATAACAGTACAAAGGTAGTTTCTGCTTTGGTTCCAACTAGAGGCAGTATCCCGGCTCAGTCCCCTTTCGGGGGTAGTTACCTAGGAGGAAAGAGCCTATTTGAGAACAATTAAATCTGAGTTGGATCTTTAGGTTCATCGTAATCCCTAGGGAATCGTAAGGAAAGGGGAGTCTTGTAGGTCTTATCTGTTGGGTATACCCCTGAATTATGTCTAGAGTGGGCTATGAGCAAGATGGCTTGTGGGCCCAAGTGGAGATGCACTCGATAATCCAAGATCAGATTTATTGGGTCGGCCCACTGGCTTTTCTGGGCTAGGCTATGTTCTTCTCCTTCAATTTCTTCCTCACTCCTTGACGTATTTCGTACGGCAAGGAACAATTCGTATCCTCACATGCACTACTTAGTTAATGTCCCTTGATATTCTTGTTTATGATTCTCCAAGGAGTTCCTTCACCCATTGCGTCTCCTTGAAGTGCACAACGTTTAGGCTTCGCTAGGCACTTTATAAGCCCTTGAGGGGAGGATCATCCTTAATGCCCAAGCAATCTCGTATTCCTGTAGAGATCCCAGTTCGAGGCTAGGGACGGAGTGTCGTTGGCGTTGAGCTCTGGGTTCCCCTGCACAAGGTGGAAGGATACCTTTTTCTAGGTTGAGGGAGGCCCTAAAGGGATGGCCTTTTCCCCTGGTCTTATGGGACCTTTCCGTCGGTGCCCCCTGGAACAGGGATAACCTTGCTGCCGTACATGGACGTGCACATCCTTGACTTGTCCCTATTGGCTCGCAGGTCGCCAAGGAGGTACTGCAAAGCATTAGTTTGTATGTGCTGCCGACTGAAGAGGAAGGAGACCTGGACGGGGGTTTGGATGGTGATGGTCCACATGGTGCGGTAGTTGCGCGTTGGGGTAGGCGACGACCGTAAGTGTTTGTTGGTCGGGCGGCTCAAGATGCAGCTTAATGTTGTTTATATATATATATATATATATATATATAACGTCGCCGTTTTACAATATAACACATTTTTAGTCTTAAGGTCCATGCTATCCTTCTCTTGTTCTTTTTTTTTATCTTTGTTTGATTTGACCAAAAGTTTAGGTTCAAGTGGATGGTCAATTCTAGCTTGACATGTTTGTTGGCCTGGGCCGGCCCTCGCAACAGGGGTCACGGGGTTGTCCAGGATGCATCGCGGCCTTGTCCGGTGCTCTTCATAGTCAGTGAATGTTGCAAAAGGGATCACGGGCACTACCCCCAGGTTTGCAGCTTGTGAGGGGGTAACTTGTGCCCTTACTTGTTCTGTCAATTGTTAGCTTTTCGCTTCGTTGTCAGGAGTCACTTTTGGTATGGTGAATCCCTCTTGATCTTTCTGAATCTTCCTTGGCCGCTGGTTCGGGCTATCGTCGGGGAAGGGCAGACTCCTTCTTTAAAAGGGGGCAAGGGTGAGTCATCTCTTCCCATTCTTCATTATGAGGGTGGTCACCGTGTTGTTGGTTAGGAGGTGTTAGCTTCTCGTCTCCGTATTGTCTCTCCTTGGAGGGCGAGGCTCTCTTTCCTAAATGTCCGAGATTGGTGGGGATGCCATACCTGCGGTGCACTGGGAAGGCTCCCATTAATCCCCAGAGGCTGGGGTTTCGTCTTTTGATGGTAGGTCGGAATTGCAGAACACTAATGTGGTTATTAGCCTAGAGAGCTTGTTGCGGTTGGACTGATAGACCATTTGTCGAGTTACATGCCTTCTTTCATCACTCCTGTCAGCTCAATCTGGGTTGGCTTAAGGGTTCCCATGAGTGTCCTGCCCTTTGTGCTTTGGTCTTCTTGTTCTAGCATCTCACGTCCATCTTTCTAACGCCTTTAACTTTTGACATGTACAATGGTCTGTTCTAGGGCACAAGAAATGGCTTTACTATATGGCTTGTGCGGGGACTACTTTTTGGCCGCATGCTCAGGGCACTGCTATGACGGTTAAGATTTTCGCACGTGTTTTTCTCTTAGTCATTCATTCTCCAAAAAGCTTGGGGGGAAGCCAACTCCTCCCGTGCAAGGTGCTTGGGTGGGTTCGGCCTCAGAGGTATGGAGGCAGTGAGGTGCAAGTAGTCTCCTAAGTTTCTCTAGTTTCCTAGTCCATCTAGGGCCGAAATCCAACTGGAATTCTTGGAAAGAAGTCTTTTGCTTCTTCTTATTGCCTCTCCTTCTACACAGAGTGTAAAAAATTTATATAAGAAATATTCTTGAACATGTATGACTCACTTCCCCCTTCTCCCCCGATCGAGCAAGCTAAGTCTTCGCCAGGGACTTAGGCTATTTTTGTGGTGGCGGGTTTGGTTTGTTCTGAGTAGATTTAGCGTTATGTACTGAGGTCAGGTATTTCGAGCGAGTTAAGTCCCATCTGAGGATGTGGAGCCCTTTTCCTATGAGGCGAGACTTGATAGGGAGAAATCCGAATGAGTTTAGTCATATATGAGGGTGGAGACCCTCTTCCCTGTTGAGGCGAGGCTTGGTAAGGGGAAATCTAAATGAGTTTAGTCCCATCTAAGGGTGGGGAGCTCCTTCCCTGTGAGGCGAGACTCGGTGGGGGGAAATCCGAATGAGTTTAGTACGAGACGCAGCTCGATAGGGGGAAATCCGAATGAGTTTAGTTCCATTTGAGGGTAGGGAGCCACTTCCCTGCCAGGCTCGGCTCGACAGGGGAAAATCTGAATGAGTTTGGTCCCATCTGAGGGTGGGGAGCCTCTTCCCTATGAGGCTCGGCTCGACAGGAGAAAACCCAAACAAGTTTAATCCTATCTGAGGGTGGGGAGCCCTTTCCCTGCGATGAGGCTTGGCAAGTGGAAAGTTGCTGATCCTGATCGATGTTTAGTTGGCGCTTACTTAGGTTAACGTCGCCTCGATCAGTGTCAATCGAGGTCGCTTATGCTTGTGCCTATTTGTACACCATTTATCCAGCACAGTTCAATGTTTAAAAGTGAAAGGAATGTCACATCTTTGCATTAACCAGGAAAAGTACGCAGTCTTATCACATCAAGAGTCAATTTAGAAAATAGCTACTAATAGAAGGGGCGCAGATGCTCTGCATTCCATTTATTATCTAATAATTTGTCGTCTAATTGGAAAAGACGATACACTTTGTTGTCGTAGCTCTTGGCAATTATGTATGGGCCTTCCCAGTTAGGAGCTAATTTGCAACCTACTTCGAGTGATTGAGGGGCGTACATGCTCCATAGACGAGGTCCCCTATACAAAAGCTTCTTGGTCGTACCCTCTTGTTGTACATCCAGGCCACCATTTGTTGATAATTGACCATCTGGATCCTGGTTTCCTCCCTCTTGGTTTCATCAATTCGATCTAAGTTTTCCCATAGCCTTCCGTCATTGGTTTCTTCGTCGAACTCTCATACTCTAGTGGAAGGCAGGCCGACCTCCAGCGGGATCACCATATTGGTCCCATAGGCTAGGTGATAGGGAGTCTCCCCTGTGGCTGTTCGTATGGTGGTCTGGAAGGACCATGGAAACTTTGGGAGCTGCTCGAGCCAATTCTTTTCTTCCTGTATCTGAGCCTTGATCCCCTTCATTATAGCTCGATTTGTATTTTCTACTAGGTCGTTTGCTTTGGAATGTACTATTGATGAAAAGCGGTGCTTAATGTTAAAATGCAGAGACCGGTCAGCAAACCACTGGATAGTGAATTACAGTTCGTTGTCGGAGACTAGGACGCGGGGTATCCCAAATCGATATATCACATGGGAGACCAAGAACATCCATACCATGTCTTTCCTGATGTTTGCTATGGCTTTGACCTATGGCCATTTCATGAAACAATTGATGGTGACTAGAACAAACTTTTTCTACGTCGTAGTCTTGGGAAAAGGTCCCAAGATGTCAATCCCCACATCACAAAGGGACAAGGTTTGGAATAAAGTGGAGTTCTTTAGCAAGGATTGGGCTGATTGGCGTGTGCACCTGGCAGATTGCCCACTTCTTGAAGTAGTCGATGCAGTCCTGTACCAGTGTGGGCCACCATTACCCATGGCATAATAAGGTCTTGGCCAGGGACCGTTGCCCGGCGTGGCTCCCATAGACTCCTTCATAGACTTTTGCAATGGCATCATCTACTTCTCTCAGAGCAAGGCATTTTAGCAGTAGCAGAGTCAGGGATTGGTGATACATTTCATCATCGACTAGAGTGAATTTAGCCGCTAGATATTTGATTTGCATGCCTCAGTCCTACCAGGTGGTGGTCGTCCGTCGAGTAGGATGATAATGATAGGGTCCATCCATGCAGGTTCTGTTGGGATCTGGGCGGGACGCGAAGAACGTAGCGGAAACAAAAATAAATCCCACCCGATGCCCACAGATTCGTTTCAAAACGAAAATCGAGAACCTAAAAATCAGGTTGTGTGATCACATCACCGTGTGTGGATTCGAATCCGCATCCGCGTCAGTTCCGTCGAGGCGATGCCATTAGCTGCATAAGCATCCGGCCTCCAGCGGTATCCACGTGATCCTCCACGGTGGTTCATCCTCGATCCCTCGTCCAGATCAGCATGCTCGCTGAAAAATCCTTGCCACAATGTTGTCCGGATCGCCCGAACGGGAATTCCTGACTCTCGGGAACTGCACGCGGCAGAAACGGGAAGTGTCCCGACGCCTTGAAAGGGGTGCCCAGAGGAGGAGGAGAGAGAGAGGGGGATGGCTAGCCTTGAGAGCTCCTGGAGCTTGGCCCAGGATTTCTCAATAGCACATATATATATTAAGTCGGTGCGACTTTTCATAAAAGTCCCCGAGTTAATATAAATCCCACTTTAGTACCACCGACAGAGAATCTATTTGTGTGTGACCGTTTAGGCCCATTAATTAGTCCGATTTTTAGCTCGTTAAGTCCAATAACTATTTATCGACTTATAGTAATTAATTAATATCTAATATTTAATTAATTACTTAACCAAATTAACATAAGATGTTAATTCGGTCGGACTTTCGATCAAGTTAGGTGCCAAGTAACACCGCATGATCCCGGAAGGTAATGGGGTTCAACAACCCACCCATGGAACCTATCTGTCCATAGTTACCGTGTGGCTATAATCTTTCATTCGCACAATACTCTCGAGTCGATCTAGGGTATGGTCAATTGTCAAACCCTAGACGGTCAACTCACTTGGATTAGATTCCGCTATACAATATCAGAAAACACCTTTTCTGATATTGTATCCGCTCCGGCGAGAGACTCCTGCGGATCTATCCTAGAGCATTCTCTCTCTAGTTACCTGAGAGCGAATGATCCTCTATTGAACATGTTAGTTTTAGGTGGCCTACAAGCCAATCTGACTTTGTAAATCTCGTTCATTTATTAATATAATGGCATAATATTCATTATGTGTAAATCGCATTAATTATCGTTTCATAATGAAGTATGTGAATATGTGCTACAGTGATCAGATTATGATGAGATCATACTAATGAGACTGATCATTTAAACACACATATTCTTAATCGTTCATAGTCGAAGGATATCCGAGAAGGACATCGGATATCCGGTTAGACTAGTACAGATTACTCTTGCTCATATGATGAGGGTGACAGATCTCATAAGTCACTTGTGTGGAGACACTAAAGCGAATATGTAGGTGCTCATTGGAGAATGAGTTCACTGAACTGATCCGACTGAATCGTTGGATGGTATTGTACCTCACTGTCAACCAGCTTGATTCTATTGTTACAGTTGCGTGGATGGTCCTCGGACCTGAGACACCAAGGACACCTTGTCGGTGGACTTCTGTGCTTTGACCTTGGTTTACGAATCTCTAACCACGGGATTCTAAAATGCCAAGGATTGGGTACAACGGAATACCGTCGAAGGAAATTTTGTGTCAATAAGGAATCATTCACTCTCGGTATGATGAGAGAGAATGCTCTAGGAAGGATGCGTGAAAGTCCCTGGCCAGGGCGAACGATAATATCAGGAAAGGAGTTTTCCGATATTCATTAGCGGCATCCAATCCAAGTGAGTTAACCGGTTAGGGTTTGACAGCACGCCATACCCTGAGTTGGCTCGAGAGCATTGTACGAATGAAGGATTATATCCACGCGGTAACTGACGGCGGAAAGGTTCCAAGAGTGGGTTGCTTAACCCCGATACCTTCCGGGTTCACGCGGTGTTGCTTGGCACCCAACGTGATTGGAGGCCCGGTCGAATTCGATGTGCGACATCAATTCGATTGATTGATTAATTAATAAAGAGTTATTAATTGATTTATAAAGCCAGTGAGGAGTCACTAGGCTTATTAGGATATTAACCGGACTGGTAATTGGGCCTAGAGGGTCACACGCAAATGATTCTCAAGGCAATGGATAAATAAGTGGGTTTTATATAAACCAGGGGTTTTTATGAAAAACCGCGCAGTTAGTATAAAACATAGGGAACGGACTGAGCAGGCCAAGCTGCTGCTAACCCTAGTCGCCCCTCCTCTATTTCTCTCTCTCTCTGGCGTCCCAGACAGATCCGGATCTGCTCCGCCGCTTCTCCAACTCCCGTTCGACGGGAAATCGTCCGCGCGTTGCGGCGATTGTTGCGGCGACCGGCGGAGGTTTCGTGGGCTGCGAAGAACGAGGAACGTAAGGATATCCGTCGCGAGGAGGATCGCGTGGACTCCGCTAGAGGCCGGGGGCTTGCGCAGCTTGCAGTGTCGCACCGATGGAACCGAACGGTTGCGGATTCGAATTCGCGCACGGTAAGAACTGATTATCCGATAATCTGGTTTTTTCGATTTTCAAAATGGGAACGAATCACCATTTTTATTTTTATTTCCGCTGTGCGGGAGATCCGGAGAAATCCGAGAATCCAACAGTAGTATCAGAGCCAGGTTCACACTGTTTCTCAGCCTGTTTTGGACTCCGAATCAGTTTTTTTCCTTGAAATATTCCATGCATATAATCTGAATGTGACGGTAGAACTGTGTTTATGTGATAAACACAGAAAATTAGAGTAATTTTATTTCTACTAATTCGGATGTTTTTGGGGTTCTTTGTGTTCTTTGTGGGACGAAGAACAACGGAGTTGTGCGGCTATAATCGTGCCTTCCCATGCGATGGGGTGGTGGCTGGGGATCCTGGTATGACCAGGGATCCCTCTGGTCACCAACGGGGTCGGTGGCCGACGTCAGTGTGCTGCATAAGGTGGTCGGATAAGGGGCTATTCTTGCTCCTTTTGTTTTTGAGAAAAACCTGGAAAAGAGGGGATAAGGAGAAATCGGCCAAGAAGGTTTTGGGGCCTCACCGGCGGCCCCACCGGCGCCGGAGGCATAGCCGGCGGGGCCGGGCGGCACCGGCACCGCCGTCGGCCCAGCTAAAAATCCCTGCAAATTAGGTTTTCGGGGGGGGGGGGGGGGGGGGATTCTGGTTGAAGAAGAAGCCGGGTGAGCCGGCGCCTTGGCCGGTTCGGTTGGACCGGGGCCGCCCGGGCTAGTCCGAGCGCCTAAGCCAGGCCCGGGCCCTGGCTTGGCACAGGGCTGAGCCCTGGCTTGGCACAGGGCCGAGCCCTGGCTCAACCAGTAGACTGAGCCCATTGACCCATAAGTCCCCTTATTATTTAACCCCTATTTGCCCTATTAAAACCCCTAAATTCATTATTAAACCTTATTGACCCAATTAAATTTTAATTAGACTTTAAATTAAAATTTCAAAGTGTTTTGAAATTAAAATTTTTATCTAATTTTATTTAATTGAGCCATTAATGATTTTGGAATCATTAAATTAACAAGTAGTTGTTAATTGATTGAAATTGGTTATTAATTTAAATGTTAAATTAATAATTAATTTTAATAGACTAATTTAAATGTCAAGTTAGTTATTATTAGTTAATTGGAATTAATCGTTAGTTTAATTGTTAAATTGATGATTAATTTTAATTAACTAATATAATGGTTTAATAATGAGTTATTAATTATTGGTTTAAGAGTTAAATTAATAATTAATATTAATATAATAATCTAAGAGTAAGATTAGTGGTTAAATAATTAATTTGTGTTAATTACTAGTTTAAGAGTTAAATTAGTTATTAACATTAATTAATTAATTAGTCTAAGAGTTAAATTAATATTTTATGACTAATTAAAGTTGATTATTAATTTAAGTGTTAAATTAATGATTAATTTTAATCTACTGATCTAAGAGTTAGATTAGTAAATAATTTTAATATTTTAATTGTTAGATTATTAATTTGGCTTAATCTAACTGTTAGATTGTTAAATTTTTAAAAATATTCTAATTTGCATGGAATAATCTTGAATTTATTAATTCGGAGTGTGTGCACATGTGATGTGTGTTTTATGCTTTTAAATTTGATTTGATTGCATGATTAAATTGATTAAAAGAGTTTTTTGAAATTCAAATACCAATTGTGATTGGATCCCAGTTTTTGAAAGCCAAAATTATTTATTTTGAAAAACTCTTTTATTTTAGCCATGTGATGCGCTGAGTCATGTGTGGGATGTTTAAAACACACCGTGGTCATGGATATGCACTTATTAAATTATTCATGTGATGAATGGATGTGTGGATCGTGGATGTATGTTGGTTGTTTATTAATTGTTAATAAATAGAGGTCTGCGTACCTCTCCCTCTCTCAAACTCCGATGTACTTCTACCTCCCTCTCTCTTGTACTCCCCATGAGGCCCTCTTCTATTTACATGTAATTCTAGAATTATTGTAATCTGATCGAGGCAACCGAGAAAGGAGCGATGACGATCCACAGATGCAACCAGGAAGGCGATATGATGGAGATCTCTTACCTATGTGTTTGCAGGTTTATATAATGTAAATGTTATGTTAGATTGTGTGTGTGTTTGACTGTTGGCTCCAGTCAAACCCACTGTACTATCCATGACCAAACTAGACATGTATGTGATGCATTGTTTTTCTTTTGATTATGAATCAAAGTAGGTATAATATTTAGTAAATATATGCAATATATTTATATACTATTACCTAGGAGAGACCAAGATAAAAGTTATCTAAATACCCTCAGATAAACTCTAAGCCGTAACGCGAGTAGTTAATAACTTACCGCGTGGTCCACCATCGTTATAGTCATAGGATTCAAATAACTTTAGACAGGTTTGTTGTGCTATCCATAAGGCCTGTTTAATTGGGAGGAGAAACTATAGCTATGGTATTAGATGCCTATATGATCGGGGTAGAGGAACCATGTAGCTTTGTTGTGCTATCCACAAGGGCTGCATGAAAATCTATGCTCGTCGCGTAACGATAGTTAGCTTAGACCAGAATTAGTGGTTTGCTGTGCTATCCACAAGGCCATTAAATCTCTGGAGACCGAAGCTATGATCAGATATTGCAAGGAGTTGTAAGTCCCATGAGTTGGGTGCTTTTTTATTGTATTACAGTTTGTTGTGCTATCCACAAGGCTGTACTGCAAGTCATTGAGATTCTGATCCCCACTAGGAGACTGTCGGCGTCTCCCGTTCTGTATAAATGAGAGTTATACAGTCCGTCGAAAATTAGTGAGAGTTAAAACTTGAACAAAAGACCATGTCTTGTTTTAATTTTAATAATTGAACATCTGCTAAATAGATTTTACTTATCTCCTGTAGGGAATTATGTCGTCGAATAACCCACTCCGCGGCATACTTGATGCCCTTTTGACTTACCTGATCTACTCAGATTGGCTCAGACACTTGAAGAATGTCTTCAGATCTGAGTAGATTGCCTACACCCTTGATGCTGATTATCCTACTGAATCGGCATTAGATACCTCTGAGACAGAGATGATCGCATACGATAAAAGATCGAAGGACAAATGCAAAAGAGTAGTAAAGGGTGACTGCTTCTACTGTAAGCGGTATGGTCACTGGAAGAGGAACTGCAAGGAGTTCCTTAATGATAAAGCTCATGGAAAGGTGAAGCTATATGAAGCTTCAGATATCTATATGATAGATATCAACTTGTCAGTTAGAGATTCCACATCTTGGGTATTGGATACTGGATGTACTTCTCATATATGTCATGATGCGCAGATGTTGACAAGTAAGCGCAAGCTGAGGCAAGGCGAGGTGGAATTGAGGCTGGGAAACGGCGCAAAAGTTGCAGCGATTGTTGTAGGGACAGTAAACCTCAGGCTTCCATCAGGAGACGCCTTACTATTAGAAGATTGTTATTATGTTCCTAGCATAATAAAGAACATCATATCAATATCTTGTTTGGACAAGATAGGATATAGGTTGACTATTGAGAATAGAAGTTGTTCAATTTATTATGGTAATAAATAAATAGTTTCGGCATCTTTAGTCAACGGTCTATATCTTTTAGATGTTTCTTATTGCAATCTTCATATTGATAATGTTCTTAAGAAGAGCAAGAATTGTGTGAACCAAGCTACATGTGGCATTGTAGACTTAGGCATATTGGTGAAAGCAGGTTGCAAAAGTTGCACAAGTATGGTTATTTAAATGCATTCCATTACGAATCGTTTGCGACATGTGAATCCTGTCTTATGGGAAAGATGGCAAAATCTCCGCTTACTGGACATGGAGAACGTGCCAAGGACATTCTGGAACTAATACATTCGGATGTATGTGGTCCAATGTCCACCCAAGCCAAAGGTGGGTTTTCATACTTCATCACGTTCACCGATGACTTCTCAAGATTCGGTTATGTGTACTTAATGAAGTATAAGTCGGAAGCATTTGAGAAGTTCAAGGAGTTCAAGAATGAGGTAGAGAAGCAGTTAGGAAAGAGTATTAAAGCTCTTCGATCAGATCAAGGAGGAGAATACTTGAGTATTAATTTCACACAATTCTTAAAGGATAATGGTATCCTTTCTCAGCTAACCCCTCCATATACACCACAGATGAATAGTGTATCAGAAAGGAGGAATTGCACCTTGTTGGACGTGGTGTGCTCTATGATGAGTTTTTCGGGATTACTAGTGTCCCTTTGAGGGTATGCTCTAGAGTCAGCAGCATACCTACTGAACAGAGTACCTAGTAAGTCTGTGGCCTCTACTGGAAAGACAGAAAACCAGAATTTAAACATGTTAAAATCTGGGGTTGTCCTACTCATGTCAAGAGGCATGATCCAGACAAGCTGGAATCACAAACTGATAAATACAGGTTTGTGGGATATCCAAAGGAAACCTTTGGATACTACTTTTACCATCCTGGTGAACAAAATGTGTTTGTCGCCAGGAAAGCTGTCTTCCTGGAAGAGGAATACCTTCTCCAAGAGGACAGTGGGAGAAAAATAGTACTGGAAGAGGTTCCAGATCCCCAAACAGCTAGATTATCATCAGATGAGATATCAGTTCCTAAATCTATTCAGGTACACACACATGAGCCTCGTAGATCTGGTAGAGTACCTAGACTGCCCGAATGATATGTAGGACATATCATTGAAGGTGAGTCTAAGGTAGAATATAATGAGGATGATGATCCTAAAACCTACCAGAAGGCAATAGAAGGCCCAGAAGCCGGGAAATGGCGAGAAGCCATGAACTCAGAAATCCAGTCCATGTACACCAACCATGTTTGGAACTTGGAGGACTTGCCCGAGGGTATTGTACCCATCGGATGCAAGTGGATCTTTAAGAGAAAGATCGGTGCTGATGGACGGATCGATACTTATATGGCAAGGTTGGTGGCAAAGGGATATCGTCAAAGGCAAGGAATTGACTATGACGAGACTTTCTCACCAGTTGCTATGATAAAATCGATCAGAGTTCTACTCGCCATTGCTGCACACCTCGATTACGAGATCTGCCAGATGGATGTGAAGACTGCCTTCCTCAATGGTAATCTTGAGGAAGAGGTATATATGATACAACCAGAAGGTTTCACATCCAAAGAATCTCCAGATAAAGTGTGCAAGCTTCAAAGGTCCATTTATGGACTAAAGCAAGCTTCCCGGAGCTGGAACATAAGATTTGATGAGGCTGTCAAGTCTTATGACTTCATTAAGAATAAAGATGAGCCTTGTGTGTACAAGAAGACCAGTGGGAGCGCAGTCACCTTCTTAGTTCTTTACGTAGATGACATACTACTCATTGGGAATGATGTAGCTATGATGTCATCAGTAAAGATCTGGCTGTCGAAAAACTTCTCCATGAAGGATTTGGGAGAAGCATCCTACGTATTGGGAATACGGATCTATAGAGATAGATCAAAGAGGATGCTTGGAATGACCCAATCCTTGTACATAGATACCATAGTCAAAAGGTTTGGCATGAAAAATTCCAAGAGAGGTCTCATACCGATGAGACATGGAATTAGTATCTCAAAGGAGCAGTCTCCTAAGACTCCTAATGAGAGGGCACTCATGGATAGAATACCCTATGCTTCTGCTATAAGATCTATTATGTATGTCATGCTATGTACATGGCCTGATGTAGCATTTGCTCTAAGTGTTACGAGCAGATTTCAGGCTGATCCAAGCGAAGAGCACTGGATGGCAGTGAAATATATCCTTAAGTACTTGAGAAGAACTAAGGATTTGTTTCTTGTCTATGGAGGAGGTGACTTAAAACTGCGAGGCTTTACTGACTCGAGTTTTCAGTCAGATCCAGATGATAGCAAGTCTACATCCGGATTCGTGTTTACCTTGAATGGAGGCGCAGTGTGCTGGAAGAGTTCCAAGCAAGTAACCACTGCAGATTCGACGACTGAAGCTGAGTACATCGCTGTAGCTAAAGCCGCCAAGGCAGCAGTGTGGTTGAAGAAATTCATCACCAACCACGGCGTAGTTCCCAGCATCTCTGAACCTATTCCGCTGTTGTGCGACAACAATGGAGCGATTGTGCAAGCAAAAGAGCCGCGGTCTCATCAGAAATCGAAGCATATTCTGAGGCGCTTTCATCTTATCAGAGAGATCATATCCGGAGGAGATGTAGTAGTGGAAAGAGTTCCATCCGTCGACAATGTAGCAGATCCACTGACAAAGCCGTTGGCTCAAATTGTGTTTGAGCGTCACCTAGAGTCTATAGGCTTATTGTATAAAGGTGATTGGCTTTAGTCCAAGTGGGAGATTGTTAGTTTTAGGTGGTCTACAAGCCAATCTGACTATGTAAATCTCGTTCATTTATTAATAAAATGGCATAATATTCATTATGTGTAAATCGCATTAATTATCGTTTCATAATGAAGTCCGTGAATATGTGCTATAGTGATCAGATTATGATGAGATCATACTAATGAGACTGATCACTTAAACACACATATTCTTAATCGTTCATAGTCGGAGGATATCCGAGAAAGACATCGGATATCCGGTTAAACTAGTACAGATTACTCTTGCTCATATGATGAGGGTGACAGATCTCATAAGTCACTTGTGTGGAGACACTAAAGCGAATCTGTAGGTGCTCATTGGAGAATGAGTTCACTGAACTGATCTGACTGAATCGTTGGATGGTATTGTACCTCACTGTCAACCAGCTTGATTCTACTGTTGCAGTTGCGTGGATGGTCCTCGGACCTGAGACACCAAGGACACCTTGTCGGTGGACTTCTGTGCTTTGACCTTGGTTTACAAATCTCTAACCACGGGATTCTAAAACGCCAAGGATTGGGTACAACGGAATACCGTCGAAGGAAATTTTGTGTCAATAAGGGATCATTCGTTCTCGGTATGATGAGAGAGAATGCTCTAGGAAGGATGCGCGAAAGTCCCTGGTCAAATTCGATTGATTAATTAATTCGATGTGCGACATCAATTCGATTGATTAATTCATTAATAAAGAGTTATTAATTGATTTATAAAGCCAATGAGGAGTCACTGGGCTTATTAGGCTATTAACCGGACTGGTAATTGGGCCTAGAGGGTTACACGCAAATGATTCTCAAGGCGATGGATAAATAAGTGGGTTTTATATAAACCGGGGGTTTTTATGAAAAACCGCGCGATTAGTATAAAACATAGGGAACGGACTGAGCAGGCCAAGCTGCTGCTAACCCTAGCTGCCCCTCCTCTGTTTCTCTCTCTCTCTGGCGTCCCAGACAGATCCGGATCTGCTCCGCCGCTTCTCCAACTCCCGTTCGACGGGAAATCGTCCGCGCGTTGCGGCGACCGGCAGAGGTTTCGTGGGCTGCGAAGAACGAGGAACGTAAGGATATTCGTCGCAAGGAGGATCGCGTGGACTCTACTAGAGGCCGAGCTCTTGCACGGCTTGCGGTGTCGCACCGACGGAACCGAACGGTTGTGGATTCGAATCCGCACATGGTAAGAACTGATTATCCGATAATCTGGTTTTTCCCATTTTGGAAACGGGAATGGATCTCCGTTTTTATTTTTATTTCCGCTGCGCGAGAGATCCGGAGAAACCCGAGAACCCAATAGAACATACAATCACCTTTGAAGGTCTTCCATTGGACCCGATTTTTGACTATTAAAAATCACGTGGATAGGGATTCCTAAGCCAAGGTCAACGTCTAGAAGTCCACCGATAATATGTATTTGGTGTCTCAAGTCTAAGGACCAACCACGCCACTGTGACGATGAATCAAGCCGATTGTCAGTCAGGTAAATTATGATTCGGCGATTCATATCGGATCAGTTCATTGTACTCATTCCCCAATAAGTACCTACAGGTTATCCATAGTGTCTCCACATAAGTGACTAACAAGATTAGTCACTCTCATCATATGAGCTGGAATAACATGTACTAGTCTTACCGAATGTTTGATGTCCTCTTCAAACATCCTACGACTAGGAACAATTAAGAATGTGTTTATAAGTCATTGTTTTCATTATTATGATCTCATCATAATTCGATGATTATTGCATACATTCAAGGACTTCATTATGCGTACCTATAAATACACCAATCTACATAATGAAATAAATGCCATTTTGGTGAACGAGATTGTAATAGGTGCCTTATGATTGGCTTAGAGGATACTTATATCCATTAGGTTCAGTGTCTAGCTGGGTCACCTTTGCTTGCTGGATGGTAGGTGCCAGTACGTCTTCTACAAATATTGTCCACGATGTTGGCATTGTCGAAGAGGTGTGCTTGGCCAGGTCGTCCATCTTCTGATTTTCTTTCCTTGGAATATATAGGATCTCAAACCCCTCTAAGGTGGTGGTCATTTGTATGACCAGTTCCTTGTATTGTTTCATAGTGGGATCTTTGGCCTCGTACTCACCTTTTAATTGCCAGACAACAAGCTGAGAATCAGAGAAAGCTCGTATTTGAGTTGCCCTCAAGTGGCAGGCCACCCGTATCCCAGTTAGGAGAGCCTCCTACTCCGCCACGTTGTTGGTGGCTTGAAATTAGAATCTTAAGGAACACTACAATCCTTCTCTCTCCAGTGCTTCTGGGATATTAGAATGAGCCCAGCCCCGCATCCAGTAGTTCGGATGATCCATCAATATAAATCAGCCACGTTAGTTTGGGTGTAACCTCGGTCGTCTGCTCTTGTAGGGGAAGAATGCATTCTATTATGAAATTCGCCAGGGCCTATGCTTTTATGGCGCTTCTCGGTCAGTAGGAAATGTCGAACTCTGATAGCTCGACGACCTACTTTACCATCCATCTTGAGGCATCTGGACGCTGTAGGAGCTATTGCAGAGGGCAATCAGTAACCACTTCGATCGAGTGCACTAGGAAGTGTAGTCGTAAATTTCGCACAACCACGACTAGGGCTAGGCCAAATTTCTCTGCGATCTAGTAGCGAAGTTCGGCCCCTTGGAGGACCCGACTCACGTAGTAGACTGGATTTTTAATGCTCCCTTCTTACCTCACCAATATTGAACTAAAGGCGTGAGGAGATACAGATAGATAGAGGAAGAGAGACTAACCCGGGCATGGTTTGGAGATGACTGGTGGGGCGACGAGTATTGTTTTAAATCTTCGAATACCTACTGTCACTCCTCCATCCAGTTAGTTAATCCTTGGGCATTAGGCGGGTTATCTTTCATCCGTAGTAGCCAGAAGAAGGGAAGGCATCACTCAACGGCCCTTGACAAGAACTGGTTGAGTGCAGTAAAGTGTTCGGTTAGACTTTGAACATCGTTAAGCTGTGTCAGTAGTTTCATAGTCAATATAGCCTCAATCTTGTCTAGATTGGCCTCGATGCCTCAATGTGTTACAAAGAAGCCTAAGAACTTCCCAACTATGACTCAAAAGGCGCATTTGGCTGGGTTTAGTTTCAAGCCATATTGCCTTAAGGTGTCGAACGTTTCTAAGAGGTCTTTAATGTGGTCGGCGGCATGTTTGAATTTGACTAGCATGTCGTAAACATATACTTCCATGTTTCATCCGATCTGCTGATCAAACATACTATTAACAAGTCGTTGATAAGCTACCCGGACATTCTTTAACCCGAACGACATTCGAGTATAGTAGTATAGTCCCATAACGGTGATGAAGGCAGTGTGTTCCTCATTTGCTAGTTTCATCCATATATGGTGATAGCCTGAGAAAGCATTAAGGAAGTTGAGTTGTTCGTGTTCTACTGTTGCATCGATTAGTTGTCGACGTTAGGTAAAGGGAAACAATCCTAGGGAATGGCCTTATTAAGGTTGGTGAAGTCCACACACATACGCTGCTTTTCGAAAGATTTCTTTATTAGGATGCGTTGGCCACCCACATGGGATAGTGAGTGTCTCATATTACTCTTGCATTTAATAAGAAAGTTACCTATTCTCTAATGGCGTCCTATCTCTCTGTGGAAAAGTGCCATCTCTATTTCTGAATCGGGGGGAATCTTGGATCGAGGTTGAGGGACTGTGTTGCAATATGCCATAGTACTCCGCGAGCAGGGCGTCGGTCTAGGCGAACGTGTCCATGTGGACGGAGAGGAATTTGCGACGCCTTTGCTTGAACATAAGAGCTCCTACTTTCAATTCATGGTTGGGGGCAGGGCCAACCTTGATGATGACCAGTTCGTCAGACAGCTCAGCAATTTCTTTGGTTTTCTCTAGAATTTCATAGGCCGGTTCAACATGCTTCTTTGGTTGAGCATCAGTCAACACTAGATATATTTTCAAGGAGGTGTTCTGATTCCTGCAAGCTTCTTCGATCCCTTCAACGGTCAAGAATTTGAATTTTTGGTAGAGGCTAGACGGGACAACCCTAAACCTACCCAAGGATTCCCTCCCCAGGATCATGTTATAAGGTGATAGGGTGTAATCACAAAGAGCTCGATTTCTCGAGTGATAGACAAGGGAGGAGTCTCCGGGGCTACTAGAGGGTTAGTTGCCCCTCAATAGCTATCAGCTGGCTGCTGAACCCGTATGCATGAGATTTCTCTTTTCCTTGTTTATACGGATAGAGCTGAGTTGTTGGAAACTATCCTAGGAGAAGATGTCCAGGGGTCGATGAAGACCCTTTCAATGCGATGTCTTATGATGTCAGCTTCAATTGCTAGGGCTTCATTATGAGGAATTATTATACCTTGGAGGTCCTCGTCGGTGAAGGTAATCAGTTCTTCGGTAAGCAATAATTGGTCATTGACAAGATTCCTCCGACTAGCCTCTTGAGCTTCTGCGGCAGAGGCAAGCTTTCTTTTCTTTTCTTGTCGTCCTCCTGGTCTGTGTAAGCATGTCTAGTCATAACAAACCGATTACGGCCGCTCTGGCCAATATCTTGGTGCCTGGGTGCCACATTATGATACCTTTTGGTCATGGCCCTCTCAGATCGGATTCCCATAGAAAAGATGATGGGTTGAAATCTTGTCCACTACGATTAGGATCCTCCACTCGTGATCAGAGGGTCAGAATTTAGTTGTTCATGTAAAAAAGAACACTGTCAAGGGCCCCTAGTGGTGATCCAGGGGATCCCCCTCCTATGCTTAAGTCAGAGAGTTGGGGGATACCAAGAAGAAGTAGGGGGAAAATAGGCTAATTGTTGTGTACGTTTGCCTGTCAAATGGGGGGGATCCTTAGATCACAGCGCAGAGGCAGTTTCCGCTCTGGTTCCAACTAGAAAGAGTACCCTACCTCAGTCCCCTTTTGGAGGCAAGTTACCTGAGAGGAAAGAGCATGTTTGGGAAAAGTTAGATCCGAGCTGGATCCTTAGGTTCATCATAATCCCTGAGGAATCGTAAGGAAAGGGGAGTCCTATAGGTCATGTCTCTTGGGTACACATTTGAATATGTTTGGGGCTGGGCTATGAGTAAGATGGCTTGTAGGCCCAAACGGAGATGCATTCGATAACCTAAGATCAAATTTATTGGGCCGGTCCATTAGCTTTTTTGGGTTAGGCTAAGTTGTTCTCTGTAAGGACTGAGGTTTCGGGTTCAGTTTTCGGATCAGTTTCGGGCCGGATCCCCTGGTTTGGACCCTGATGGGTCTGGGGAGTGCCTTCTGAATGACGTCTAGGCTGCACGACGCCTTTCAAACGGCGTCCTGCTATGTAGACGCCATTTAGCAAGATTGATGTTGTGCCACGTGGGCGCCACGTAGGCGGTTTTCGGGCCGCGAGAGTACGGCCCATGTCGTGTCGTCTGAACGGCGTCCATGGTGGACGACGCCATTCAGACTGCGACCCTGCAATGTCAGTGTACGGTGCCGGTCTTGTCGTCTGAACGGCGTCCGTGGTGGGCGACGCATTTCAGAGTCTCTGTCAGTACGGCCCGTCCTGTCATCTGATAGGCGTCTGTATCGCACGACGCATTTTACCCTATTCTAGTTTGACCCCGCGAGCCTTCCCTCCTTTCCCTCACTTTCTCCTTCTCTCTCTCTCTCCTCTCCTTCTCCGCCTCCTCCGACCCCTTTCTTCCCCTTTCCTTTCCTCTTCTTCCTCTTCCACCACTCCAACGCCTCTCTACCTCTCACCACTATCACCACCACTTCCTTCGCGGCGTTTCCTTCTCCGGGCGGCGGTCGACGTCCCGGCGGAGTGGCGACGTCGTTGGGGGTATCGGCGGCGATCTGCGGTGCGGCGGTTCGGCGGCACGGAGCCAGGAGGAGTTCAAGTAACCGGTAGGGGGACGAACCTTGCATGAATTGTAGTCGTTTCATCCGTAGTTTCCATGTGAAGCATGATGCGAATCTTTGGGTTTTGGGTAGAATGAGCATGTTAAGGGGGTTTAATGGGGGTTTCTATGTATGAGGATTTATGGGCTTCAAATGGTGATTCGATTTCCTTCTCGGTTTTCCCCCTCTTGGGCGTTTTGGGTTGGAATTGGGGGTAAAAGGGAGCCCTCAGGTAGAGTTTGCAGAACCAGGTTTCTGGCGCTAAATGACGTCGTGCCTAGACGACGCCATTTAGAATGGCGACGGACCAGCACGACGCTATTTAGGCAGAAATCTCCCTGTTTGAGGTTCTGTCAGTTGGGTTTCTGGCGCTAAATGACGTCGCACCTGGACGACGCCATTTAGAATGGCGACGGGTCAGCACGACGCCATTTAGGCAGAAATCACCTCAATTGAGGTTTCTGCAAGTTTCGGGTTATGTTGTGATTGGCGTCTGAGGACAGCGACGCCTTTCTAAAAGGCGGCTTCCTAGGATGACGCGTTTTAAGTGATTTAGCCGTAGCCTGTCCCTGCGTCTGTCGCTATCAGGCGACGAGGGATAGCGACGCCTTTTCAAAGGCGACTTGCTTAGACGACGTGTTTTAGAGAATCACCTCTTGGCCTGTTCCTGATTTCAGTCGCCAACAGGCGACGAAGGACAGCGACGCGTTTAATAGGCGGCCACCTATGGCGACGCCTTTTAGGCTATGTTCTGAGACCGAGAATTTACATGAACCAGTTTAGGAGGCTTGAATGGCGTCGGCTTTGGGTGACGCGATTCAAGACAGAACCACACTAATCCATGCCATTAAAATGTGTTTACACTGTTAGATAGTTGGTTAATTGCATGCTTTAAAATATACTCGACGATGATGGATTCCTTGTGACCGGATCGCACTGCGTTGTGTCTCGTGCGACCGTGAAACTTCTTATTGTGCTGTGTTTTGTGCTAGTGTGGACCTAGAGTGACAGTTGTAGCGCTTTGTCACCCTGTGTCGGTGTGGTTGGGACAAAGCGCCGGTGGGAGCAGTGGCGGGGTGACGCCTAGTGAGAGAAGGTCACTTGGTGAACCCCGGGGTTAGCTAGTACCAGTGTCGGAGTGGTACTTGTAGAGTGTTACTCGTGCTGGGGGAAGGAGTAACCACCTGAGTCAGTTGGGCTGGAGTAGCCAGTGTGCTATTCGAGGGGTTACTGTTTGGTCTCAGCGGGTCGGTGTTTCCCACTTTCGGAGGCGTGGTTGGCGCGTTTTGCCGAGACGCGAGTTGTAGGCTCCTTGGTAGAATGATTTATGAGATATGCATGATATATTTCGAATGCATGTGGTTTATATCGAGATTTAGGAGTAGTGTATTATAGTTTTACTTGCCTTAATTACCTGTACCTGTGTTATTGCACTTGTGGGTGTGTGAGTGGGAGGCAGGGGATCAGATGATCCCTACTGAGCCCAATTCTGGTGTGGTTCACTCCCTGCGGTTTCAGGTGTGGACCTCGTGGCGAGAGGCAGCGTGTGGTGTTCTCCTTGGTGTGCGGACCAGCAGCTATCTCTGTTCCGGGGTATGCCCCGATGTTGTTGTTGCACTTCGCTTCTGCCTGTACTTATTTAATTTATGAACTATGTAATTATTGTTGGACTGTGTACGGACATTATTAATTTCCTTCCTGCGCACTTGTAGTTCCTTGTTGTCCGTGTGGTTGTTATATTTAACCTTATTTAATACTTACTCCTCCAGATGTGTGTTTGAGATCCGGGTATGAGACAGTTGGATAATGATTCGACACCCATTTAGTGATCGAGTTACCGATCATAGGGTGGCGGGTCGTTACATTCTCCTTCAAAGTGCTTTTTAACAATTAATTTTCATTTTAATTTAGCGTGCTCTCTCTCTATAAATATATATATAGAGAGAGAGAAAGAGAGACAACAGATCAAATGAGCCCCGGGGCTCATTTAACTTAGATGATCCACACCCACAAAAAGCTTTTCTCTTCATGTTTTAAAAAATAGTAAAATTTATTAGTAATTTTTAAATATTCAAATAGGATCCTATGGGTTGTTTTCATCCTTGAGACTTTAATTTTCACCGTCCGATCTTGACGATCAATCCTACTTGTCTCATTGGATAGGTATAAGAAATCAACATTTTAAAATACTGAAAAATAGTCAAAAAATAGAAAATTCATTAGATTAGCTCTTAGGGATGATCCTATTCCTTAGAGTTTTAATTTTGATCCCCAAACAATGACACATTTGATTAGATGGCTATGATTAAATTTTTCGATCCAATAGTGAAACTTGAATCTCAAAGTATCGAGACGAACATAAATGGAGGTATTTGAATATTTTAGATTTTTTGATGATTTTTTACTTAATTTTTTAAGATGGAGAGGTGGGAGTTTCGAGGGGGGCCCTATATCCCTTCTCCCCTTTCTTCATGTGTGTGTATTTAATGTATGTATATATTTACACCTATGCCATCGTGACCATGCACACTTGCACAAACTTAGGTATCTTATTGTCAGATTGTCAATACTTCCTTTGTTTCCTTGAGGCTCGTATTTGGTCCTTGCCTACTCCTTATTCTCAATAAAACGGGTTGTGTAGGATGTATTACTCACCCTAGGCCTATTTAAAAAAAATCATTAACTATTTACTTTGAGAAAATTGTCTCTCATAGGATAATGAGCAAATCCTCAACAATTATAAAAACTCATTTAGTAAAATGGGTCATTCTTGAAAGCTTCTTAAGGGTCAATTAAATGCATATTTTTGGGTGGTTCAGAGGAGAGCGCAAGCTCGATTGTGGATAGGTAAGTATGATTTAATGTATATGGGAAATGACATGTCAATGCAACAAAGACCGTAAAAAGGAAGAAGAAAGAGGATAAAACATATTCATTTAAAAAATGGTCAAATTTACACGAAACCATTTAAAATATGAAAAGAAAATCCTTGAAGTTACCTATCATTGGAGGAAATGATAATAGTTGCTTTAAAAAAATTAGAGAGACATTATAAGCAACTGCTATTAATGCAAAATGAGGTCAATTTAGTGTGAATATCATTGAATATAAAATAGTACTTGTAGATGGAATAAATTAAATGATATGATGCTGTACGACTTGGAAGTGACTAAACAAAATGACAACACAAGAGATGAATTACTTGCGAACAAAATGACAATACTATAAGGAAGGTACAGGTTCCATGAAACTTGCACCTCAAAAGTTTGTCTTTCATTTTTACCCACAATATGAATAATAGTAGTCGAAAGTTGACTGGACTAGTTTGGATAAGCACATTAATGCACGTCAATTGCTCCCTCGCAAAGCCTCTTTTTCATGAAATATTGAAAGCTTCAAGTTTTGCTTTTAAACATAAGCTATAATAGAACTTTTCTTTAGTCAAGTGATGAAAAGGTTCAACTCTCCATTTTCAATATGTCAAGTCTGAGACCCACCAAAAACTCCTAGAGATAGGAACAATGTGCACATAAATGGAAGGGTTTGCACTTTTCACGTGGAAGCGATTAGCATTTTGTTGCATATAGGAGGGCAAGCATTCTATCCCCTGCTCATGGCGGGAGAGTTTAGAAATGGAAGAAATTAAAATTAATTACAACCTCTCTCTCTTAACTCATTCTATGTAAGAAATAGAAGTCAAAAGTAATTTTCAAGTAGAAATTTTACCAAACAGGTCCTAACAGACACTCCCTACAAGCTAAAAGATTACATAAATGACTTGCACATTCTATAATTCTTTGTACAAAACATTTGAGTCGAAGTAATGAAAACTCACAAGCGCTTCCAGTCACCCTTGAGCTGTTTACTTAGTTTTAGGTACAAGCCTCACATAACTTCAAATAAGAAATTGTACATTGACATGCCAAATTTTTTATCACTTGGTATCACTTGTAGGGATATAGGGCCGGGTCTGGGTAGACCCGGGCCCGAAAGCATTGGACCAAATCAGACTCACAATGTTAGGGGTAAACAGGCAATTGGGTCTGATTTTAGCTCTGCCTCTTTTTTAATTGATATCATACCGTAACTAGTGTTAAGACAAAATTTGTCATCTTTAGTTTTTGACTAGTTAAAAATGGGTCTATTTTCAGGCTCAGATTACAGAATTCTGTCTAAAGAATTTTAACTAACAATGGTTAACGAGCCTGTTATTGGGTATATCCAAACCCGAACTTATTGGGTCTAAATGGGTCGGTTCCTACGTCTAAGATCTATTTTGGCAGCCCCAATCACTTGTAATGGTAAGTTTGAGAAAATGTCTCATATCATGTCGATCAATATGAATAGGAGAGGAATGGTGTACATGATTGCAAACTTGCTTCACCCATTTTTACAAAATTTAGATTTCATTCCAAATTTAGCAGCCTTAATTGGATTGGACTTCACTGGTAATAGTAGAGGTAATTGATTTATAGGACTGTAATTCCTTATTGAAAATAGTCTCTCAAACTATTTTATATGAGGTTCATTGGCTTTGTGCTGTTTTTACGATGAAGGAGATTCGCAATGTTGGAGACTTCAGCATTTCAGTAAAGTTTTCCTTGAAGGATGATAAAAAGTAGTGGTTCCTTACCTCAGTTTATGGGCCTCATAATCATTAATATAGGGACATGTTCTTTATGGAGCTCTTCAGATTGCACAATCTATTTGTTGTCAATTGGTGTGTCCTTGGGGACTTCAACTACATCACATATCATTGGGAAAGGACTGGAAATCTCAATTGGGGTAGGGATATTGAAGAATTTGGGGAATGGATTAGGATCTGTGTCATAGTTGATTTGGAGATGCCTAACAAAAGGTTCACTTCGTCTAATTTTCAGGTAAATAGTATTTAATCTAGAATTGACAGGGTAGTGACTTCCACTGAATGGTTGAACCAATTTCCTTTCTCTAAAATTAAGGTTTGAATAGAGTATTGCTAGATCATATCCCAATTCTTTTGAGCACTGAGGATATAGGGAAAAGATCCACAAAGAAATTTCAAATATGAATTGGCTTGGCACTCAATGGAGGGATATACGGAGTTAGTAATCAAATGTTGGAAGGAAGCCCCAACAGCAAACTTTGCCTTATGACATTTTCCAAAAAACTCATACGAGTCAAATCTAGTATTAAGAAATGGAGCTTTTAAAATCTTTGGTTGTCAACTATTACCAGAGATCACCTATTATAGAAAATAGAAGAAATTGAATCTAGAGCTGATAATCAGTTTTTGCTATTTGAAGAATTCCAAGATCCTCAAAAATTTTAAAAGGAGTTCAATGATTGGTTATTGACGAGGGATGATTGGGTTTCGGCCCAATCAGGCTCACAGGTAGAAGGTCCAAGGGCCCGCGGCCCACAGACTGTCATGTGATGGCGTCACGTGAACTTCTATAGGCTCCCCAACGGGCAAGCCAAGGGCCGGGACCTACAACGCGAGGGCCCTGGCTCCCGAGAGAGCCAATCCTTGAAGGGGCCAATGCCTCAAGCAGTAAGCTCCAAGACCACCAACGTCTTGGATGATGCTCTCGACCACCGAGATAATTTGATTCTGTCGATAGCCCAGAGCCTCCCGGTTCGACTGGAAGAGGCAAAGCCCCTAGGCTCGAAGACCGAGGTTCTCGACTTCTTGAGAGAGCCAAGATTCTTGGGACAATTCAAACATTCCTCATCTCGCCATCGGGGGGGCCTTGCAGTCAAATAGTGCAACCGCCCATATAAGGTAGGTCTCTACGATCTATGTCCTTCGTCAAGAAAGGAGATCGTGCCTTCTAGCATGGTAGCCCACGATCTCCTCAATCAGGGGGCCCAAATCATGGGCCATCCAGCCACCATTGCTGGACCTCCCCCAGGGGGTCTCAGGGGGAGGGAGGTATAAGTATTCCTATCTCCCTCCGGAGCAAGGTACTATCTCATGCACACTCAGACCTAAAAAATTCCCTAGCCATAGTCTCCTTTAACTCAAGGATCTAACTTAAGCATCGGAGGGCCCTTCCCCCACCTAGGCAGGGGACTCCCTGACTGCTCTCTTCTCCTTGCAGGTCCTCGCATCTGTGTCTTCCTGAATATAAATTGTAACGACCCGCCACCCTATAATCGGGGATCCGATTACTAAATGGGTACCGAATCATTATTTTGGAACCAAACCAGGATCTAGATAAGTCTGAGAAATAAATAATTAACTAAGCTAAACATTCACATCGCATTGAATTGAAAAGGAAGTACAAGAATTAAAAATTATTACAATGCGACTGGACACAGCAAATAATTACATACTCCAACAGAAAAGAAATAATTTAAGCGTACAGGCCAGAAATAAAACAACAACTACGTCGGGGCATACTCCGGAACAACAGCAGCTGGCGCGTAACTCTAAGTAGCACTCTCCTCGCTAAGCCTGCCTGGAACCCTCACCTAAAAACCGCAGGGGTGAGTCTCAACGAAAAGACTCAGTAGGGATCCTTCAATCCCCACCGCCCACTCACGCACCCACAAGAGCAGTAGCACATATAAAGGTAAAGTAAGTAAGTAAAGCAGTAATTACTACTCCTAATTCTCGAAGTAAACCACGTGCATTCGAAATGTAACATGCATATCTCAGAAACCATTCTACCAGGGAACCTACAACCAACGTCTCGACAAAACACGCCAACCACACAACCAAACGTGGGAAACACCGACCCGCTGAGACCAAACAGTAACCCCTCGAATAGCACGCTAGCAACTCCGGCCCAACTGGCTCAGGTGGTTACTCCTTCCCTCAGCACGAGTGACACTCCACAGGTACCACTCCTACACCGGTACTAGCTAACCCCGGGGTACACCAGGTGACCCTCTCTCTAGGCGTCATCCTACCACTCCCACACCGGCGCTGTGTCCCTCCTACACCGACACAGGGTGGCAAGCGCTACAACTGTCACTCTAGGTCCACAATCGCACGAAACACAACACAGTGCGATCCGATCACATAAAAATCCTTATCCTCGAGTATGATTTCAAACATGCAATAAACCAAACTATCTAACCATGTGAAGATATGTTAACAGCATGAATTAATGTGATTCTGTCTTGAATCGCGTTGTCCAAGGCCGATGCCATTCAAGCCTCCTAAACTAGTTCAAGAAATCTCAGCCTCAGAATATGGCCTAAAACGCGTCGTTCCGGGAAGCCGCTATTTGAAAAGGCGTCGCTGTCCTTGGACACCATTCACAACAGAAGTCTCCTCTGACAGAAACCGTTGCCGGGACAATTTCTGCCTAAATGGCGTCGTGCTGGCCTGTCGCCATTCTGAATGGCGTCGTCCTAGCGGGACGTCATTTAGCGCCAGAAACCAGGTTTATGCAGCTCGACCCGAGGGTCCCCTTTAACCTCAAATTCGTCCCAAAAACATCCAAAAAGAGGAAAATGAAATGATAAACCAATCCATCACAGGAAAACCCACAAATCCACATTCATAGAAACCACCATAACCATCAAGAAAGCCCCTTAACATGCTTATTCTACCTAAAACCCCATACACGTATCATGCTTTAAAGTGGGAAAACATGGTTTTAAGTTGAAACACCACGGGGATCGTCACCCTACCGGTTACTCGGACTCCTCCTAGCTCCAAGCTGCCAACCCGTCTCGCCCCACGCCGCCGCCGGTACCGCCGTAGTCGCCGTTACTCCACCGGGACGTCGGCCGCCGTCCGGAGAGAAAAATGCCGCGGAGGAGATGGTGGTCGTAGTGGTGGGAGTTGGGAGGTTATTGGAGTGGAGGGAGAGGTGAAATGAAGGGAGGAAAAGGAAGGAGGGGGAAAGGGGGCGCTGGTGCTGCCGGAGGAAGAGAGGAGAGAGGAGAGGAAGGAGGGAATGAGAGAAAGGAAGGAGGGTTCGCGGGGTCAACCAGAAGCTGGGTAAAATGTGTCGTGCACGTCCGACGTCTTTCAGATGACAAGACCGGGCCGTACACTGACAAGCCAGGGTCGTACTCTGAAAGGCGTCGTCCATCCAAGACGCCATTCAGACGATATGACCGGGGCCGTACTCTCACGACCCAAGGCCAGCCCACGTGGCGCCCACGTGGCACAGCCTAAAACGTGTCTACAGCGTTGGACGCCGCTTAAACTGCGTCGAGCCCGGCTCGACGCGAAATAGAACAGAGTCCCAGCCCCATCAGGGCCTGAACTACGGGATCCGACCCCAAAAACTGACCCGATAACTGAATCCGAAAACCTCAATCCTTACATAAATTCTATCGTATCGAGTAGCCTGAGACCGGACTAGATGGTCCATATTGCCGGATCAGTTTTTGACTGCTACACGATTGGCGCTGCTATGGGAAACGTGCAAAAATCCATAGATAGAGGAAACAAAAAGATCCGTCGCCGCATTGGGACGCCCTCTCAACCAGACGCCGCAAGAGTTGATGCCGACATTCACCAGTCTCAGAGCGTCTCTTCACCATCATCACAAAACGATAGCGATCCCTTGGGGGTGGTCACTCAACAGCTGGGGGCCTTGATCACCCCGGTGCAAGAACATCTGCCTACACCCCAAGTAGGTGTTGCACCCTAAACGTGCACTCCCCGGGAGGTACAACAACCATTGGACACCCCCAAAAGGTGGCAAGGTGTTCAAAGTGCTAGTGGACACTTCATCATACTTGACGGAGAGATTGGCTACCGTCGACCCGTTGGCTCGAGAGTCGATGGTTCGAACTACGCATCCCCTTGCATGAAAGAGGCAATAGGGGCCAAAGCACCATTCCAATGCATCGTCGAAGCCCCACTCTTCTCTAGTGAACCCAGTCGTAGACCAGCGCGTTGACGAGTTGGAAAGGTGGCTCGATGAGTGAGAACGTCGGCTGGAGCAGAGAGAGACACGTCAAGAACCTCCTCTGAGAGAGATGCTCTTCCTCCCCTACCGACGAAGAAGAGGACCTCTCCCTCCTTTTCTCAAGAGATCTTCAATGTACCGGTCACTAAGAAGCTTCCCGTCAACAAGCTTAACATTTACGACGAGCAGGGGGATCCTGAGACCCACTTCAACAACTTTCAGTCTCTCATGAGGCAGCATTGGGTCCCGAATGTTGTTCACTGCCGCTCCTTCACCACCACCTTGGTGGAGACTGCGCAAGCGTGGTTCTCCTCCTTAGCTCTCGGGTCTGTTTGCCCCTTTGAACAATTCAGGAAACTAATTCCGAGACCACTTTACGGGTGCCCACCGAAAAAGGTTGGCTAGCTTAGTGACAATCAAGCAAAGGCATGGAGAGTCCTTGAGGGACTACATCTCCAAGTTTTATGATGAAGCTCTCTAAGTGCCCAAACTCAAGGTGTCCTTTGGCATTACGACTATTGCTCAGGGCACCCGAGATGACGCCCTTCGAAGGGCTATCATCCTCTAAGAACCCATGACTCTCAATATGCTCTGTTCACCAATATGCCGATTGTGAAGAGGTGGTGACCGTGTACCACTTTGGAGGGGAAGAAGGTGATCGCAAGCGCACTAGCGAGCAACATCCCCTCCCCGAGAAAAATAAGAGTCGGTGTTTTGAAGGGGAAGCCAAGAACCATGTAGCATTCAGCCAATACACATTGTTGACTACTCCTATCTTCGAAATCTTTTCAAGATATCGAAAACAAGGAATATGTCAACTGGCCACAAAAAATGAGACCTGGTCGGAAGCGCCAGAACAAGAATAAGTACTGCCACTTCTATAAGGAGCACAACCACACCATTAAATAATGCTGACAGCTCCAGGATGAGATAGAATCCCTGATCCATCGTGGCTATCTCGGGAAATATGTGGCAAAGTCAGGCTATGAGTGCAATGCCCCCCAAATGTAGAACCACCCAAACAAGATGGAGATCCACATGATTTCAAGTGGCCCAGCATCCGAAGGAGATGGTTTTGGGATCGGTCGTAACCCCGGGAAATCACAGAAGCGGAAGAACGTAAAACAAAATGATTTCCCAAACCGGTTCGGGCTCCAATTGATGCAACAAAAACGATCTTAAACAAATCACATGAGATTTATCACCTTGCATAGAATATGTTATCCTGTGAAAATCGATGCCGAACTCCTCGAAGCTTTTAGTCGTACAAACGTCCGGCCTCTAGAGCTTAATCCATACCAACTCACGCAGCAACGGAGTTCTTCTTCTCCAAAACCCGTACAAAACCCTACTGCCTCAAGAACCTGGGAAGAGTTCAACTCTTCTTTTCTTTTCTTGACGGCGGTGAATGGGTTTCATTAGCTAGTGGGTTGAAGAGAAGAAGATGGGTTTATATAAAGGATTAAAGGCGGCAGCTTGAACCGCTCATTCAACCAATCCTGTCATTTTACCGTCTCGGCTAAAAGTAACTGCGGTTAAATGTAAACCCGATGACATTTTATATATCAATCAATATATTATTATTAGCTCATTTATCAAATAAGCCTAATAATATATATATTATATATATATGTCCTTTATATTATTGTATATATACTTTTAAGCTATTTATAAATTCTTTTCTCAAAAGAATTCAATGCTTTAGTATATTTTTTCATACAATAATATTTCGTTCTGCAAGAGTAAATTGTGTGTGATCCTCTAGGCCCATTATCTCTCTAGTTTAAAGATCCATTAACTTCTAATCTAATTAGAAGTAAATTAAACCTGGTTATTCTCAATAATCGTTTAATTAGTTCCGGACCTTTTTGATCACATTGGGTCAAGCAAATCCGCATGATCCCAGAAGATGCCGGGTTCATCTTCACCCTGTCTGGCACCTGTAAGTCATCAGTTACCATATCGCTATAATCTCTCGCTCATTCTATGAGTCCAATCCGATCGTGTGGTATGGTTTCGTCAAACCACTGGTGATCGTGTCGTTTGACCATGACCTCCATAATAATTTCACGTTCGTTCCAAACGAACTGATACCACCCTGGCCAGGGATTTAGTGAAGCGTCCATATCATGACTCATTAACTGTCTGTGATATACCTGACAGTGAGCAATCCCTTCTTGACTATTAACGGTCTTTGCATGTATTCCGATGTGGCTAATAATTCGATGTTTTATGACTTATGGTTAAAGTCAGTTAACCAAACATTAAACCATATTGTGAGTGCTTAGAATGACCGTGCGATTATCATGAAAAATCTAGGTTATTTAGTGTAAAATAAACCTATTAAAAATAGCAACTAAGTGCAGTGATCGCTAGAAACTTTTAACTAAAAAGTTCCAAAAGAAGTATGATCGCCTACCTTTTTAAACGCGGAAGATATGGAGTCCTTGGTTCCCCTTCCTCAGCCGGCTGAAGAAAGAGAGCCCTTCTTTGCTTTTTGTTCTTGCTGTTGAATTTGAAATTTGAGGTTGAGGTTGAGGATCGTCCAGAAATCCCTTTTGACTTGTGCTTGATTTGCTTCTTTTGATTCTCTCGTTGTTGTTGAGTGCAGCAAAAAGTATAGAAAGAAAAGGAGATAAAGAAACAATTATGAGAATTTTAAGTAAAAGCAGTATCTATTCTAATCATGATGCTAAGCATGCAATTAAACATAGAACTTACTTGTTAGGATAGCTTTTGAAACCCCTTAATCAAGTAGGTTTTTGAAAGAATGCAGTGTTGTGTGTGTTTGTATGAAGTGAATGCTGAAGAATGTAAACTGAAATGAAATTGTAGATATGAAAAACTTATGCCCAATTATTGAATTCTTGAATGGATGAAGACTTGAAAGGACGCCGACTTCTGGAAACAGCGCTTCAGCGTTCCGACGTTGTTGCTTTGATCTTCAATTCGCTATCGCTCCAGTAATTCAACTCAAGATTATGTTCTCTCAAGATCACGCTTAAGTTTTTTACTCTTCAACATGTAAGGTATTTATAGACTTCTTCTGCGTTCGTGATTAACATTGAAAAACTTGAATTTATCCATCTTAACCGACAGATAAATACTGATTAATTCATCTTTATCTGTAATTATCTAAAACGCGTCCAGGATGGCTGACGCCTTTCAGATTAATTAAGATAAGGATAAATATCTAGGAAAACTTATCTTTATCTTTATTAGATAAAATGCGTCCATATGTGTAGACGTCTTTTACACTAATTAAGATAAGGATAAACATCCGGAAGAGAAGTTAAAATAGTTTAGGAAACCTAAAACGCGTCAGCTCTCAAAGACGCCTTTTAGCTAATTAATCAATTGATTAAAATTCAAATTTAAAATGCTAAAATAAGAATAAACTCTAAATGGCATCTACATAGGTCGACGTCTTTTAGACTTCTTCATATTTTAACTGAAATTTGAGCTAAAATCAATTTAATTGATTAACTTAAACATGTCTGTTAAACCTGACACTCAAAAATATTAATAAAAATTAATTAATGATTAAATATTAGACCATTCTGAGGCATTATTATATGATATGAAATTTACTCGAAATGACGTCAAAATTAGCGTGTCTACAGCTGCCTCACCTTGGCGTCGTCTTTGCAAGGGAGTGAAATGGAATGGAATGTACTGAAAAGGTGATGCCAAGGTGTGATGAGACACGCTCTTAACATCACATGATTGGAATTTTTCTCAAAATTATCAATGAAGATAACTCAAGGAAATCAATAGAATCAATCCTGTTTGGATGAGGTAGACAAGGAAATAAGGTCGATCAACCTCCTCGGAGTGGGAAGTACCCCAGGTCGTAGACACTGTAGGTTTCATCATGGGGAGCGTTTGCCAGCCAATGTGGACGTGCTGCAGCCATGATGGATCTTAAAAGAAAACAAGAAATATTGGATAAAGAATCCAAGAAAGGATAGAATTCCAATGATATCTTCAAACGAACCTCAAAGATAATCAAGATACTCAATTCAGAATGGAATATTTCATATCATGTTGAAATTATTTGATTAATGGTCTGAAACTTAATCAGTAATTAATTCTTATTACGATGATTTCAAAATCCTACATGATGCATGCTGGGCTAAAAGAAAAATATAAAGTCAAATAAAATATAAATTAATCAAGGATAATATTGTTAAATTGTCATTAATGAGTCAAGATACCAATTCTTGTAATTCAGTGCTAGGCCGAAGCTCGTTTATCCACGCACCGTTTTACAAAAGTGGAACCATCGTCCTCACTAATTAACAATCCAACGGCCTATCCGTGCGATTAAGAATTCTCTGGAATTATCACAGTTTTTATTGAAGGGGAACTCAAATTCCAGTTTCATCAAAACCACAAGGTCCTTGATATGCTCTAATAAATATTTATCATATAGTAATGCGAATGATTTACATGAAATAATACAAGGATAGAAATAACCGTCTTTTTAAGTCACGGTCGGGACTTCATAAATTCCACAGTAAAATCTTCTTAACATTTCCAGCTTTACTCAGGTTTTCTTGAATTTCCTTGAAACGCGTCAGTTCTCCTAGACGCCTTTTACTCACAGAAACAGGTTTCTGGTTGTTCTCTACTCGGATTCCAACTCTCTTCATACCTTGTGTCCTGTATATGACTTGAACAAACAAGTTAAGTATCTGTTCAGTCTTAGCCCCTTGCCTGACCGAGTGAACGGTCGATCAATCTTTTCCTTGAGTAAATGGTCAAGGGGCATAGCCTTTATTAACAAAGGTAATGAGAATAATCAAACTTAAGCAAAATGCAACATACAAGCAAACAGATGCTCACTGAAAATAAAAGGAATGAAACACATTAAATGCCACAAGCAAATGCTAATTGAAATATTTTTTGATGTTTTGAAATATTCATTTTTGTTTGGGTTTTGAAATATATGCTTTTTTTTTTTTTTGAATTTTGACATATGTATTTTTTTTTGCATTTTTGACATATGTATTTTTTTTGGATTTTTGACGTATGTATTTTTTTTTTTGACGTATGTATTTTTTTGGAATTTTTGACATATGAAATTTTTTTTGAATTTTTGACTAAAAGATCAGCATGGTACTTAGATCAAAAGATCATATTCATTTATTAACTTAATTTCCAAATTGTTCTTTGACAGTTTAACTTAAACCCATCGTGTTTGAACTTGTGTTTCCATTCGTGATCCCATTTGATGATTTGACCCTTAGTCAATCTAAGCCATTCCTTAAGCTTGGAGTACGCCTCTTTAGAAAGAAAGGAAGAATAAGTTTAGAAAGCCCATGAGAAGGTTCCGGAGACTTAAAAAGATGTTCCTTTCCAACCTTAATATCCGTTGGGGTTCGGTCATTTTCCTTCCGGGGTATTTATCGACCTTGCGTTTCCTTTCATTTCATTTCATGGCCTTGATGTAACGTTTGTAATGTAGTGGCCTTTTTGATTTGACATTGGGCTTTTGTTTTTGCTTTTCTATGTTTTTTTTTTTTTTCAGAACGGATCTCCCCCTTTTTTTTTATGACGGCCTCCTACTAAGATGGCGGGTATTCTTGGTAGTCTATTCTAAGCCTCGTTCCAACATCATGGGCCGAGTGTAAAACAAAATTTTGCTTTTAAAATGAATGATTTGTACTTTACACTTTTAGTCAAGCTTTTGCTATTCTTCAGGACTTGGCATCTCTTGTTACTCACGAATCAAACGTGTCAGTGTGTGTAGTAATGGGTTTGAAATTAAGTTATCCAGACTAACTGGAAAATTTGAGTTTATAAACTTTTTGATTCCACTAGTCTTTGTACCATATTGATCGACTCTTTAACCTAAGGGTAGTATTTCTTAAGATGTAAACCATTCCAGGAATGATTTAGCTCTTCTCCTTTTGTATTAACTAGACGATAAGCATTACCAGGAAAAGCATGCGATACAACATAAGGTCCTTCCCAGTTAGGTTGGAGCTTAGAACGCGGACCATCAGGTTTTACAAAAATTCTTTTAACGACTATTTCACCGACTTTGAACTTACGTTCAATGACTTTCTTTTGATAAAAACGTGCTAGTCTATTTTGATAAACTTTTGCATGATTAGCAGCTGACCACCTTTTCTCGTCTAAAAGTTCCAATTGAGCAAGAAGTGCTGAACGATGTTCATCAATGGAAAATTCCTTGTTCAATTGTACTCTTAGTGACGGTATAAGGATCTCGTATGGAACTACCGCCTCCATTCCAAATGTTAAGGAATAAGGAGTTTGCCCAGTGGGCGTGCGGATTGAAGTTCGGTAGGCCCATAGAGCCTCAACCAATTTTTCTGGCCAATCTGCGAATTTGTTAGACTTACACGTCTTTTTGATGATTTTTATCAAAGTCTTATTTGTTGCCTCTGCTTGGCCATTGCCTTGCGGATAATAAGGAGATGAATGATGCAATGCAATTTTATACCTGTTGCAGAGGTCCTTCAATTCTTGTGACACGAACTGCGGTCCGTTGTCGGTGACGATGGTGCTTGGAATTCCGAATCTTGTGATGATGTTCTTCAGGAAGAACTTGCAGACGGTTGATGCTTTGACTTCCATGTACGCTTCAGCTTCTGTCCACTTGGTGAAGTATTCCGTTGCCGTGAGAATGAAAGATTTTTGCTTGATGCCGGAATCTGGGTTACCAAGAGGTCCAATAATGTCGAAAGCCCACATGGAGAAAGGCCATGGGGAAGAAACATGATGGAGTGAAGATGCAGGAGAATGAATTTTGTCGGCGTGAAGTTGACACTTGACACACCTACGGACATATCCTACACAATCTTCTTCCATGGTTGGCCAATAAAATCCTTGTCTAAGGATTTTCTTTGCTAGCATCTGTCCATTAACATGGCCACCACAAACTCCACTATGAGCTCCTTCCATAACCTTCCAAAGCTCATCATCGTCTAGACATCTCAGAAGAACTCCATCAAAACCTCTCTTATATAATGCTCCTCCAACTAAGGTGTATCGTTGAGCAACTCTCCTGATAGCCCTTTTCTCCTCAGTTGTAGCTTCCTCAGGATACGATTGATCATCACAATATTTCGCAATTTCATAATACCATTGCTTCTGTTCCTCATCCATCTCTTCTAACAGATCCATCAACATGATTTCTCTTTTCTCCACAATACTCCCATCTCTAAATTTCTTCAGCAATTTCTCCTTAGTTCTAAGAAATGAAGGGTCTTTCACGGCAGGTGAAAGACGCCTATGAACTATGATTGATTCGGATTTCTTGCTGATCGGAAAATCAAGGGAAGATGCGAGTGAAGCTAGAGCGTCAGCTAGGATGTTTTGATTTCTAGGGACATGGACAAAGATCAATTTTGTGAAAAGCTTTGAGTAAGTAGAAGTAAGTTCTTGATAAGGCTTGAGCTTAGGATCAAGAGTTCGATACTTGGTCAGCACTTGGCGAAGAATTAGTTGGCTATCACCCACAATCCTGAGTTTAGTGGCACCATGGAAATGAGCAGCCTCGAGGCCAGCAAGAAGTGCTTCGTATTCAGCTATGTTGTTGGTGACTGGAAAATCAAGCTGAAAGGCTTGTGGAATGGTGACACCTTCAGGTGATAACAGAACGATTCCAATACCCTTTCCATGAGAATTCAGAGCTCCGTCAAAATGCAGAGTCCACATATCATCTCTGATTTGATTTACGGACATCAGTTCCTCATCCGGAAACTCTGATCGCACTGGATCAAATCGAGGCAGGGGGTGATGAGCGAGATGTTCTGCTATGGCATAGCCTTTGATCGCTTTCTGCTGAATGTAAATGATATCGAATTGAGATAGAAAGCTTTGCCATCGCGCTAACCTATCAGTAAGAACAGATTTCTCCAGAAGGAATTTGATCGGATTCATCCTAGCGATGAGGTGGACTTCATGGGCCAGAAAATAATGCTTCAATTTCTGAACAACCCAAACCAATGCTGCACATGTTTTCTCCATCGCCGTGTATCTCTGTTCAGCGGGGTTGAGAAGTTTAGAGAGATAGTAGGCTGCCCTCTCCTTTCTTTCTTCATCTTCTTGTGCTAGGACAGCCCCCACTGCATCATCCAGGACTGAAATATAAAGTATCAATGGTTTGCCTGGAGATGGTGGTCTCAAAACAGGAGGACTTGCCAAATAGTCCTTTAATCCATCAAATGCCTCCTGACACTTATCGTCCCAATTGAATTTGACTCATGGCTTGGTAAGCTCGTAGAACGGCTTACACCTTTGTGAGTGCTGGGAGACAAAACGGCGAATAAATTGCAACCTCCCAATTAATCCTCTCAATTCTTTCAAGTTTTTGGGAGGTAGCATTTCTCTGATAGCCTTCACCTTATTAGGATCGATTTCAATTCCCCGTTTGCTGACAATGAATCCAAGCAATTTCCCTGAAGATACCCCGAATACACATTTCTTGGGGTTCATCTTTAACTGATACTCTCTCGATCTCTCTAATACCCTTGCCAAAACTTTGGCGTGCTCAGCCTTTGTGTTAGACTTAACCAATAAATCATCCACATACACTTCCAGATCTATATGCATCATGTCATGAAATATTGCCATCATAGCCCTCTGATAAGTGGCTCCAGCATTCTTCAATCCAAATGGCATGACAACATAACAGTATGTTCCCCAAGGTGTAGTGAATGAGGTCTTTTCTTGATCCTCTTCTGCCAGCTTAATCTGGTTGTATCTTGAAAATCCATCCATAAACGATAACGTTTCATAGCCAGCAGTGTTATCGATGAGTACATCAATATGAGGCAATGGAAAATCGTCTTTAGGACATGCCCGATTCAAATCGCGGAAGTCAATGCAAATCCTGACCTTCCCGTCCTTTTTCATAACCTGGACTATATTGGCCACCCATTGTGGATAAATGACAACTCTAATAAATTTGGCTTTGTGAAATTTATCGACCTCTTCCTTCATCTTTAGAGCCATTTGTGGGTGGAATCGCCTTAATTTCTGCTTGACCGGACTAGCTCCATCTTTTAATGTTAACATGTGTTCAACTAAAGATGAGTCTAACCCCGGCATATCTTCATAACTCCAGGCGAAAGTGTCCTTATAGTCCTTAAGTACTTGTACCATTGCCTTCTCATCCTCTGTAGAAAGATATTTGCTGACGAGGACAACCTTAGGTTCGTCTTCAGTCCCTAAGTTTATTTCTTTAGTGGGCTCTTCTACGGCAGCTGAGGGTTCATCAAATCTCTTCACTCCACTGGCATATGCCTCAGCTGCGTCCTCATCATCTTCCTCATCTTCAATAATGGGGTCTTTTCCATGCACTAACTCATATACCCCATACCCATCATTAACTGACTCATCGTCCGTACAATCTTCTGGCATCTAAATTGGATCTTCTAAAAGTTGAGGGATTAAAGAGCAAGAAGAACACTTATCAGCTAAGTCCCGGAGGTATCTATCTGGAATTTGCCTACCCTTAGGCTTCCTAGACTTCCTAACCTGACTAACCTGCCTAAAACTGGACTGCCTAACTTCACTAAACTGTCTATCATAACCTAATGAAGATGAAGCAGGATGAAAATCCTGGGATACAAGCGGAAATACAGGGGAATCCTCCCGTAGGGAGGGACAGAGTAGATCTAAGAAAGAATCTTGACCGACGGACCTGCGCGATAGGGGGCAAGCGGACAAGTAAGATGTTTCCTCGATGAGGATTTGGGAAGAATTTGTTGCCAAATTGGCGTTTTTTTTTGGACCATCGAGGAGTTAAACATAAAGCAAGAATGGATGCAAATGGAAGGAGGATCAGACGGAGGAAGCGGCACCAAGGCCAAAGGATTAGGGGGATCATATAGCAATATGTCCCAGATTAGATCATACATCCTCTCTAGGTCGAGAGGAGGGGATGGAATGAGGTCCCGAGGGGACAGAGTGATCTTAACCGGCGGAGCCCGTGGAATATCTTCAGTAATGACCCGCGACCAAGTCGGGGTCAAGAGCAGTGTGCGGAATAGAGCATGGAGCATAAAAATATAGGAAGGATATGTCCCCCTCCAGAGCAGATCCGTTGTATAACCAACTTCATAGGGGTCATCTGGCTCCCCTTCATCGGTTTCTTCCGACAGCAGTATCCGCTTATCAAAGATGGCACCAGGACCTTCAATCAGTTCGTCGATCTGCGGCGGCCACTTGGGTTCTGCAGGATCTAGAAATAATCTGTTCAGTGCTATATAGAGGTCCCTCAGATCGAACCATCTGTACCATTCACATTCAGGGTCATGGAATTTCCTCCTTTTCATAGGCCGCAGAGCCTTCAATGATTGGTACGTAAGTAGTTCAGAACAATGTATGGCCAAGTCTCTCCCATATATGTCATGGAGGTCAAAACATGAAGTAATGACCACCGTGTTGTCGTGACTAAGTATGGGCCCTTTTACAAAGTGTGTATACAGGGTCCATGTTAGGAGATCTCGGCCTTCCTTAGGTGGTGTAGACATTGTCTCCAGGATTTTTCGACCTTCTTCAATCTCTGCTTGCTGAACCAGATCTTGCTTCAGTCTTCTTGGCCTATAGCCCATACCACTTCCAGGTGCTGCTCGGTGATCTTTGACAGGAGTGGTCCTGCCTTGCAACTGTGTGCCCAGACCTTTCCCAGGCTGATAGTCGTTCTTCATCATGATTCTCCATCCTGGGGTACTCATGCACTTCCCCCTTTTGATAGAATTTAATGGGTAAGGAGAAATGGTGGCGGCTTTCAAAGGATCAGCCACTGGACGGTAGACCTGTAATACCGACAGAAAAGATTGTCGGCCAGGTAAAACAGCAGATTTAACATTCAATGTATGAGCAGCAGCAAGGATCGGCATGCTCGTCACTTTAATAATTCGTCCTTTGAAAGGGAATTTGAGGCATTGGTGATTCGTAGAAGGAATCGCCTCAAGGGTTTTAATGTAAGGACGTCCTAGAATGGCATTTATAGAAGGGTCAATTTCGAGGATGTGAAATTCAACCTCTGCATGACTTACGGGACCTAGCTCCACTTTTAAATAAACCATTCCCAGAGGGGAACGGGTAGAGTTGTCATATGCTGTAACTGAAATGGGGCTAGGCAGCCACTTCTCCTTGGGTACACCGCACAGCTCTAGGGTCTTCGGGGGTAGAACATTGATTGAAGCCCTCGTGTCAACCAGGCACGCATCTACGGCCTTCTTGCAGATATTGACCGTGATGCTTAGAGCCATGCTTCTGGCGGCTGGCGGTGCTAGTTCCGATGTGTGGAATGTAATAGAGGGCTGATCCCCCTGAGGAACTAGTAGTGCTGCAATTTTCTCTACCGGCACGTCCTCGTTGACCATCACCTTCTGTAGGTATTCCATTAAGGCTTCTTGGTGAATCTTGAACCTTTTGATCAATTCAAGTACGGTGATCCGTGCCGGTGTTCTGTCCAGATGTTTCAACAAGTCATATTGAGTGCCTGGTGCACTCTCTTCATTATGGGCTTCCTCAGTCGGCTGTGATGGGCCGTCTCTGACTGTGGACTGAGGGAAGACTTTGTTGAAAATCCTTCCACTTCGGAGCGCATGTTCCTCAACCGTGGAGGATCTGGGTGACACCTTGAGTACCGCAGAGTCGGGTGGCGTAAGCGGTGCGGAGGGTTGATATGTAGGTGATGGGGTAGGGTTAGGTGGTGGTGGCATGGTGCGGATTAAAGGCCTAGATGATTGGATGGTGGATGGGTAAGTGGTTGGTGAAGTGGGGAATGGGACGCGTAATAGCGGTCTGGATGGTAAGGGCATATCTGGGTAGGTGGTGGTGGTAATGGGCGAAGTAGGGAATGGTACGCGGAGTAATGGCCTAGATGGTAAAAAGGGTGCGTAGTTGGTTTGTGGTGGATTATATAGTGGAGGCGTAGTGGTATGGGGCATGATGGGCTTAAGGAAAGCGGGTGGCGGTAATGGGTTATTGGGTGCGGGCGAGTGATATGTGGGTGTCGGTAGAGGGGTGATGGTAATGGGTTGTGGCCTAGGTATGCGGATGGTGCGGCGTGGTGGTTGTTCTGCGGTATTCTGAACGTGACCCGTTGAATAAAGAGAAGAAGAATCTTCTATCCTCCACTGTTGCCCACGACTAGCCTCAGACTGGCTGTTCGTCAGAATGGGTGCAACTTGGTTTTGGTTCTGGTGCTCCGGGAGCGGGTTCTGCACTATGCCCATATTTGATGGTGGTGCTGCCTGTGCTGGTGGTCTTACTTGCTGCTGTTGCTGCTGCTGTTGCGGTCTTCTCGCCTTCAGGGCTAATATATACTTTTTCATCTCCTCCCAGTCTATGCCGCCTTGCTCATTGAGATCATGGATATAATCTCTGAACTGGAAGCAGGTGTCAATGGTATGCCCAGGTTGCCTATGGAAATAGCAATACTTGGACGTGTCGGCATTTTGAGGCCAGACGGCCTTTTCCCTTGGCAAGACTAAGGCATTAGCTGCCATTAGAGCACTGAAGATATCGGCCAAGGATTCTGGGAGGGCAGGGTATTCCGCCCTCTTCGGGCCTGGAGGTCTTCTCGGCTGGTTATAATCACCAGGAGGAGGGACATTGTGGTATGCCGGCGGTGCGCGCGGCTGATATTGCTGCTGTTGGGGATATTGTTGTTGTTGGGGCTGCTGGTACTGCTGTTGCCGTTGCGGCGGCTGTTGTGGCTGATGCTGGTTCTGGTTCTGATTCGGCTGCTGGGGCCGTTGATACTGTTGCTGATAATGGGGGTTCTGCTGCTGCCTGTACCCTTGCTGATTCGGCTGCTGTGGCCTCTGGTACTGCTGCTGACTCCTCACAAACTTGGGCGAGTTATTGTTCATGCTACTGACTTGCTCATGAGAGAGCGTGCCCTCAGTAGTCGGACCTGTGCTGGAAGAGTTCGGCACTGCAGGCTTCTGAGGTGGAGGCCTGCTAGGTCTGTGAGGATCAAAGACGCTAGAGAATGTAGCGTCTTTAAAAGCAGTCTGGCAGTACCGTGCTCTTTCATAGAGCTCTGCCATGTTGGTCAAATTGTTCAAGGAGAGGACTAGCTTGAATTGGGGCGTGGCGTTGGAAATTAACATTTTCACTTGTTCGGACTCGGACAAGTGGTCCTTCACCTTTTCGGCCAGGCCCCGCCACCTGTCAGCAAAACTGACAAACTCCTCATCAGGTTTCATCTTTTCGGCGATGAGGTCAGTGATGGACAAGGAGGGTGCAACTCTGTCCTGGTATCGTTGAATAAATTTGCGTGAAACGATACCGTAATCCTCTACTTCGGAGGGTTCTAAAGAAAAGAACCACTCGAGGGCTGGTCCCTCTAGAGATCTCCTGAACAAAAAGGCCAATGACCTCTTGTCGTTCTGCCAGAAAGAGGATTCATACATAAACTCCTTCAGATGTGTGAAGGGGTTACCAGTACCGTTGTACTTCCGGTACACTGGCATCTCAGAGGGTGGCAGATGGAAAACTGGCAGGCTGGGTAAGTTGATTTCTGGTACAGCTTTGACCCCCATCATCTTCTGGAGGTGGTTAAATTGCTCATCTATACGCTCCATTTTGGCCAGCAATGCTTGTGTGGTCAGATCTGCTTGAGGAGGAGGAGGAGGGGGAGGTACTTGGTAGGCCTGCTGCCTAGAGTACGTTGGACAGGGGGGACAATAAAGGGTAGGTCCGGCAGAGCTTCCGCCATGCCCGAGGGCATTTTGATAAGCAAGCGTTTGCGGTCTAGCCGGTTGCCTAGAGGATGAAAGCTGCGGCCCAGCTGGCCGAGAAGTAATATGAAGGCCCTCCACGTCCTGATGGATATAAGGAGGAGGAAAAGAAGGTTGCTGAGGAACAACAGGGGGAGCCACAGGGTTCGGCTCGGCAGGCTGCATGGGTGCCTTCCCCTTCAGAATCGATTGGATCGCCTCGAACTGCTGAGGGTCCAGTTGGGAGGCAAGGACTCCCAAAGCGTTGACGAGATCCACAGGATCAGAGGATGAGGGATCATTCTGATTCATGTCTCCCTCAAGATCGGGATTAGGAATCGCATATTCATGCGGGGGAGGATCAGGATATCGATCATGGGGATGAAAGAGGGGGGTCCGGACGTTCCCATCATGTCGATATGGAATGGGGGTAGAATTACGGGAGGCATCAGCATCTCTCCCGTTCTCATAGTTGTAGTCAGAATTCCGAGGGGCATTAGCATCTCCCTCGTAGTTGATGATGGCGTCTTGAGCCATACTCAAGTCCCTGCCTGATCGTAGCAGCATGATGTTAGATTTTTTTTTCAAAGATTTGACAAACAAGTTGCACAGAGATTAATCAATCAAGTGGATGCTTAACGTGATTTTAAGATTCCTTTTTGAGTTATTTGAATTGGATTAAACCACAAATTCGCTCAGGGGAAGGATCCTAGTTTCAGTTCAGTTTCCACCGTTATTCTCTAGGGCTTTCTCTCACAACGCTTTCAGAATCTAACCGGGACTTCAATTGGTACAACCAGCCCGATGATCAAGGAGGAATACCTTGATTTTGGGGACTTATAGAGGTCTCAACGTCAACTTCTCTAGTCTGATCAAGGGACCAACCCAATCAGAGAGAGTTGCTGACGTCAAGTAATGTGTTTCTAAGAAAAGGAGGGTATTCGCCTCAATGCGTATGTCCTACGGCCTGGATGGCCTCTAATGCTTAATAATAATGGGTAGCTAGCACTCAAGCCACAAAAATCTGAAAACTGAAAAATAACTAAGAAACTGTCTGAATCGCGTCGATGGTAGTCGACGCTATTCAAAACAGAACTTAATTTTTCGCAGAAACAGATGCAGACAGCAGAGAAGATATGAAGACTGAAAGGCGTCTGGGTGTGTTGACGCGGTTTGAAACGCGTCAGTGCTCCTGGACGCTTTTCAGTTCGCAGAAACAGTTTTGTAGGAGGATTTTCTGGGTTGAATCCTCCTCAAACAGGTTAAAAGCAGGAAATAATCAGCTCAAGTAGATTTTTTTTAGTTCCAAATTTTTAACAGGATAATTTACCAACTAAATAACTAGAAAATCAATCAATCACACATCATTTTCATCACAAAAACAGCTTTTTAAACTAATCAAGGGGAGGGCAAGATCTTGTCACTGGGGTGTGCACGTGGTGCACGAGGGAAATTAATTAAACTAAAACACTCGCCAATTGGTGAGGACGTGTCGAAAGACACAAGTGGTGCACCGTGGGTGCCCGGTTGATGATAGCAAGAACAAAAAAAACTTAAAAGATGGCGAGACCAAGTCCCACCGTGATCGCCAAAAAAGCTGTGAGTGCTTAGAATGACTGTGTGATTATCATGAAAAATCTAGGTTATTTAGTGTAAAATAAACCTATTAAAAACAACAACTAAGTGCAGTGATCGCCAGAAACTTTTAACTAAAAAGTTCCAAAAGAAGTATGATCGCCTACCTTTTTAAACGCGGAAGATATGGAGTCTTTGGTTCCCCTTCCTCAGCCGGCTGAAGAAAGAGATCCCTTCTTTGCTTTTTGTTCTTACTGTTGAATTTGAAATTTGAGGTTGAGGTTGAGGATCGTCCAGAAATCCCTTTTGACTTGTGCTTGATTTGCTTCTTTTGATTCTCTCGTTGTTGTTGAGTGCAGCAGAAAGTATAGAAAGAAAAGGAGATAAAGAAACAATTATGAGAATTTTAAGTAAAAGCAGTATCTATTCTAATCATGATGCTAAGCATGCAATTAAACATAGAACTTACTTGTTAGGATAGCTTTTGAAACCCCTTAATCAAGTAGGTTTTTGAAAGAATGCAGTGTTGTGTGTGTTTGCATGAAGTGAAAGCTGAAGAATGTAAACTGAAATGAAATTGCAGATATGAAAAACTTATGCCCAATTTTTGAATTCTTGAATGGATGAAGACTTGAAAGGACGCCGACTTCTGGAAACAGCGCTTCAGCGTTCCGACGTTGTTGCTTTGATCTTCAATTCGCTATCGCTCTAGTAATTCAACTCAAGATTATGTTCTCTCAAGATCACGCTTAAGTTTTTTACTCTTCAACATGTAAGGTATTTATAGACTTCTTCTGCGTTCGTGATTAACATTGAAAAACTTGAATTTATCCATCTTAACCGACAGATAAATACTGATTAATTCATCTTTATCTGTAATTATCTAAAACGCGTCCAGGATGGCTGACGCCTTTCAGATTAATTAAGATAAGGATAAATATCCGGGAAAACTTATCTTTATCTTTATTAGATAAAACGCGTCCATATGTGTAGACGTCTTTTACACTAATTAAGATAAGGATAAACATCCGGAAGAGAAGTTAAAATAGCTTAGGAAACCTAAAACGCGTCAGCTCTCAAAGACGCCTTTTAGCTAATTAATCAATTGATTAAAATTCAAATTTAAAATGCTAAAATAAGAATAAACTCTAAATGGCGTCTACATAGGTCGACGTCTTTTAGACTTCTTCATATTTTAACTGAAATTTGAGCTAAAATCAATTTAATTGATTAACTTAAACATGTCTGTTAAACCTGACACTTAAAAATATTAATAAAAATTAATTAATGATTAAATATTAGACCATTCTGAGGCATTATTATATGATATGAAATTTACTTGAAATGACGTCAAAATTAGCGTGTCTACACACATTAGTCCTCACGCAAGACCTCATTAATGTCTCAGGTCAAAAGATCAACGATACTACTGAGACAGATGGATCTTCAATTGACATTAGGTATAATTAACCATATGAAGATCAATCAGCGGATCAGTTCAGTGAACATCCTCCCAGGATGAACACCCACACATATGTGCCGGTGCCCCGCACCTATGACTGTGAGATTGGTCATCTACACATATTACAAGTTTACGCTCTAAATACCACTTAAATATATTGAACAAGATTGTACAACACATTGGGCCTACACAGCACATAATTGGTCTGTAGGACACCCAAAAACTAACAATCTCTCACTTGTACTGCATCCAATTGCCCACAGTCTTGAGGCCCATCTTTTCCTGATGACGCTCAAACACAATCTGTGACAAAGGCTTAGTCAGTGAATCTGCAATATTGTCTTCTGATGGTACACGCTCTACCATTACATCTCCCCTTGCAGCAATCTCCCGAATCAGGTGGAAGCGCCTTAGAATGTGCTTCGACCTTTGGTGAGACCGAGGTTCCTTCGCCTGCGCGATGGCCCCATTATTATCACATAATAATGGGATGGGAGCTGATATGCTGGGAACCATGTCAAGTTCCGAGATGAATTTCTTCATCCAGACCGCTTCCTTGGCAGCTTCAGCCGCAGCTATATACTCTGCCTCTGTCGTTGAATCCGCAGTCATTTCTTGCTTGGAACTCTTCCAACTGACTGCCCCTCCATTTAACATGAATACAAATCCAGACATGGATTTGCTATCATCTGAATCTGACTGAAAACTAGAGTTTGTATATGCTCTCAATTGTAAGTCCTCTTCTCCTCTATACAGCAAGAAAAGATCCTTAGTTCTTCTTAAGTACTTAAGGATGAATTTCACTGCTTTCCAGTGCTCTTCGCCTGGATCACTCTGATATCTGTTGGTAATGCTTAAAGCATTGGCCACATCAGGGCGAGTACATAGCATGGCATACATGATCGACCCTATTACCGAGGCATAGGGTACCCGACTCATGTGCTCTGCTTCCTCAGGTGTTCTAGGGGCCATGCCCTTAGATAGGTAAATTCCATGTCATAGGAATGAGACATCTTTTGGAATTTTCCAACTGGAATCTCCTGAGTATAATATCTATGTACATGGATTGGGACATTCCCAGCATCCTTTTTGATCTATCACAATAGATCCTTATGCCCAGCATATAGGATGCTTCTCCCAAATCCTTCATGGAGAATGTCTTGGACAACTAAGACTTCGTTGATGTCAGCATCCTTACATCATTCCCAATGAGTAAGATGTCATCAACATAGAGGACTAAGAAGGTCACTGAGCTCCCACTGACCTTCTTGTAAACACAGGGTTCGTCTGCATTTCAAATGAAGTCAAAAGATTTGATAACCTCATCAAATCTCAAATTCCAACTTCGAGACGCCTGCTTCAATCCATAAATGGACTTTTGAAGCTTGCATACCTTATTGGGATGTTGCTTAGATGTGAATCCATCAGGTTGTACCATGTACACCTCTTCTGACAGGTTTCCATTAAGGAAAGCTGTCTTCACATCCATCTGCCAGATCTCATAATCTAGGTATGCTGTAATGGCAAGGAGGATTCTAATTGACTTTATCATTACTACTGGTGAAAAAGTTTCGTCATAGTCAATTCCTTGTCTTTGACGATATCCCTTTGCCACCAGACGAGCCTTATCAGTGTTAATTTGTCCATCTGCTCCGATCTTCCTTTTGAAGATGCATTTGCAGCCGATAGGGACCTTCCCTTCAGGTATGTCAACCAAGTTCTAAACTTGATTGGTATACATGGATTTGATTTCTGAATCCATAGCTTCCTTCCATTTCTCGGAGTCAGAATTACGGATTGCCTCCTGATAGGATTGAGGATCATCATCCTCATTTATCTGTACTTTAGATGAACTGTTAGAGATATGTCCAACATATCTCTCAGGTTTTCTAGATACCCTACCAGATCTTCGCAATATCTGTGTTTCATTTTAAGCATTTTCCGTAGGTGGTGTCTCATCTAATGAGACAGTGTCCCCAGTTTGTGGTTGATGGACCTCGTCCAGTTCTATCTGACTCCCACTATTTTTCTGGAGGAGATATTCCTTCTCCAGGAATACAACTCTCTTGGCCACTATGACCCTTTGCTCAGAAGGGTGACAGAAATAATATCCAAATGTCTCTTTTGGATATCCCACAAACCTACACTTGTCTATTCTTGACTCTAGCTTATCTGCGTCATTCCTCTTCACATGGATAGGACATCCCCAAACTTTAATATGATTAAAGTTCGGTTTCCTTCCCTTCTATATCTCATATGGTGTGGTAGGAACTGACTTACTCGAAACCCTATTTAACAAGTAGGCTGCAGTCTTTAAAGCGTACCCCCATAGAGACAATGGTAATTCTGCCAAGGACACCATGGAACGAACCATATCTAACAAGGTCCTATTTCTCCTTTCAGATACACCATTATGCTGTGGTGTATATGGTGGGGTCCACTGAGAAATTATTCCATTGTCCTTCAGGTAAGACGTGAATTCGAGACTTAAGTATTCACCTCCTTGATCCGATCGAAGAGTTTTAATACTTTTACTAGTCTGCTTCTCTATTTCATTTTTATATTCCTTAAACTTCTCAAAAGCTTGTAATTTATATCTCATTAAATACACATAGTCATACCTAGAGAAGTCATCAATAAAAGAAATGAAACAGAGATATCCTCCTTTAGCTTCTATTGAAATGGATCCACATACATCCGTATGTATGAGTTTTATAAGCTCAACAGCCCTTTCACCATGTCCACTAAAAGGAGTTTTGGTCATCTTCCCCATGAGATACGACTCACAAGTATCAAATGATTTGAATTCGAATGAATTCAAGTATCCATTTGAACATAGATGAGAAATCCTCTTCTCTCCTATATGACCAAGTCTGCAATGCCAAAGATATGAAGGATTCACTTCTTCTGTCTTATCACTGGAAACCTACATTACATCATTACATGTATCCAATACATATAACCTATTGAACAAATAACTATTAGTTATAATCAAACCATTATTGATAATAGAGCACCCAGTGCTAGTTATCGTCAAAAAGTAACTAACATTGTTTAAGTAGGAAATAGATATAATGTTTCTGATAATTTCTAGAACAAAATAACACTCTGTTAACTTCAGAATTATCCCAGAAGGTAAATTAAGATAAGCAGTTCCCACAGCTTTAGCAACAACTATGGCTCTATTGCCCATCCTTAGCTGGATCTCTCTTTTGTTAAGTCTTCTTTTATTTGTCAGTACCTGCAAAGAATTGTAGATTTGAGATGCGCATCCAGTATCCAATGCCTATAATGTGGATCTCATAAGAGACAAATTTAAGTCAATGACAAAAATACCTTCATTTAGAATTGCCTTGCAATTCCTTTTCCAGTGACCTGTTTGTCCACACCGAAAGTATTTGCTGTCTTTTTCATTCTTCTTGCCTTTGTCCTTGCCTGCCTTGGTGATATGATTACCTTTAGTCAGTTTCTTTCCTTTCTTTTTGTTGGGTGTCTGGGTGGCCTTCCTTTTCTTGTTGATCCGACCAACAATCATTACAGAAGATAGTTTCTCCTTCTGTATGGTCCTTTCAGCACTTTTTAACATGTTTAGGGGTTCTGGTAGAGAAACCTCAATCCTATTCATGTTAAAGTTCATGATGAAGGGAGAAAATGATTCAGGCAATGATTAGAGAATGAGATCAATACTAAGTTCAAGATCCAACTTGAATCCTAGCCCATTGAGTCTCTCTATCCACTCTATCATTTTCAGTATATGAGCCTGTACTGAAGCACCCTCAAACATCCTAGTCCTGAAAAGTTTTTTGGAGATCTCATACCTCTCTATCCTACCCTGCTCACCAAAGAGCTGGCGTAGTTGGAAAAGTATAGCTCTACAATCTATCTTTTCAAATTGCCTCTGTAGCTCCGGAGTCATAGAGGCCAGTATATAACACTGCGCGAGGGAAGAATCTTCCGACCATTTTGCATAATTTAATTGATCACCTTCCTCGGCATCAGCGGGAGGCTCAGGTTGAATCGTGTCTAGCACGTACACAATCTTTTCGGCTGTTAAGACTATTTGCAGATTACATAGCCAGTCTTGAAACTTAGGTCCAGTCAATTTGTTCGCATCCAAGATGCTACGGAGGGGATTCGACAATGACATGATGATCTGAATAAAAGACAATATTTTAGCATGCGTTCAAGGTTCTAACTTTAGATATAATTTTCTATCTTAGTTAGCTCCACTATTTTACGTTGAACTATATGACTCTCAATCATATAGAATGGGAGATCATGGCGATCATCCTAGTGGGTCGGAATCCCAATAGAACTGAAATGCAACCTTGTGGAAAGCACAACAAATCACATCCCATTCCTTGAGCAGTCAACAGCACTTGCATCCAATGCAATATCTGACTTTCGGCCCCTGAGCAGTCATCCCCTTGTGGAAAGCACAACAAAGGATACTCCCAGTTAGATCGCACCACCATTACTACACAGCAATAAGTTCGTGACCCGACTCTTGTGGAAAGCACAACAAGGCCAAGTTCAGTCCTTCATCCCATTGAAGCAAAGCTTTAGGGCTGAGATCCTGCCACCAAATCATGAACCTTGTGGAAAGCACAACAAATCTATAAAATAATGACATTCAGTCACCCTATAATGGTGGAGGGCCACGACAGCTTCTAAAACCACGTTCACAGATCTAATATTTAATAAAGATGGTATTTTACTTTTATCTTGGTCTCACCTTAAGTGGTAGAATAAATATATTCGTGCTATATATTTACTGTACCTAGTAATTGCTTAAAATAAATGCATCCCATGCAAATAAATAAGCCTGGGTGATCATGGACTCTAAGTAAAGCTACGTTGATATCCAACCTACTTCCCAAGCAGCAGGATCATCCTCGCAGTTCGTCCTCCATGCCTTTAAGCTCCATCCGCAACATTAATTACAATAATTACACGGCTCGCAGGCCGGAAAAAGAATTGCATGCCAAATAATTTTCAGTAGCCCTTAAGGCGAGTACATTCATCGAAGGAAGATATAATTACATTGGAAATTAAATAGAGAAAGAATGAAGACTTGTAGGCCTAAAACGAACTGAACTAAGTCCATGATCACACCCACCATTCCAAACACAATCATATCAATCACAGAAGGGTTATTTTGAAAATAATCCTTATATTTGGATTGAAATCATGGTTGTGCATACAAGAAATTTTGGTCATGTTTAATTTTGAAAAACTCATCATTACATTCAAAATTAATTTAACAGAGACCAAAAAGGCATCACAGTAACATTCATACTTAGAATTATTCCATACGTATAATAGGATATGCACATGAATTTAAAAATTAAATTCAATCAATCAAGATAATTAAGACAATCATGAAATTTAAATTCAAGTTAATCATCCAATGATCAAATATAATTTAATTAAATGATCGTCTTCAATTATCTTTCATTAAGATTCACAATTTATTCTTTTGAAAATTATCCAATAATTTTACAAACTCAAAATTTAAATTTTAACGATAATTCTTTCAAAATTCGAATTTAACAATTATCTAATAATTAAAAATTTGATAGTTTGAATTTATACGTAATCTTCAATTAAACTCAAAATTTACATGATAATTATCAGATTAATCAACAATAATTTTAATTAATCCTATTCGACAATTATCTTAATTTTTGAGATAAAATTTTAATTTTCTGAGCCAGTATAGTGCGCAGTGGGGGTTGGAGCAGTGCGCCTAACAGTGCGAAAAATTGGACAATAAATTAATTTTAAACAATTTTAAAATTGATCGGACGGCAAAGCCATGTGCCTTCCACCAAGTGGAAGGCCACATGGTTGGCCGTCCACCCCTTGGAGTGGAAGGCCACTTGCCATGCCGTTTAATTTTCGAAAAATATCCAGAAAAATCCCGCAAAACTTGACGGCCACTCCAAGTGCCGTTTACGTTCCGGACGGCCACTCCAAGTACCGTTTACAATCCTAAAAAAAAATTTCGAAAATACTCAGACGGTTTGGCCTTTTGCCGTCTAGTTTCCCACTGTTCCGGAAAAATAATTTTTTCATGGCCCAAAAAATTATAATAAAATTGAAGAATTTGAATATGATGTTACAACATAGATCGTTCTTCCCAGTTGCATTAATAGGAGCCTAAACCTAGCTATGATACCACTTTTGGGATCGGTCGTAACCCCGAGAAATCACATAAGTGGAAGAACGTAAAACAAAATGATTTTCTAAACTAGTTCGAGCTCTGATTGATGCAACAAAAACGATCTTAAACAAATCACACGAGATTTATCACCTTGCACAGAATATGTTATCCTGTGAAAATCGATGCCGAACTCCTCGAAGCTTTGAGCCGTACAAACGTCCGGCCTCTAGAGCTTAATCTACACCAACTCACGCAGCAATGGAGTTCTTCTCCAAAACCCTCCTGCCTCAAGAACTTGGAAGAGTCCAACTCTTTTTTTCTTTTCTTGACGGCCAACTATGGTGAATGGGTTTAGCTAGTGGGTTGAAGAGAAGAAGATGGGTTTATATAAAGGATTAAAGGCGGCAGCTTGAATCGCTCATTCAACCAATCCTGTCATTTTACCGCCTTGGCTAAAAGTAACTGCGGTTAAATGTAAACCCGATGACATTTTATGTATCAATCAATATATTATTATTAGCTCATTTATTAAATAAGTCTAATAATATATATATTATATATATGTCCTTTATATTATTGTATATATACTTTTAAGCCATTTATAAATTCTTTTCCTAAAAGAATTTAATGTTTTAGTATATTTTTTCATACAATAATATTCCGTTCTGCAAGAGTTATTTGTGTGTGATCCTCTAGGCCCATTATCTCTCTAGTTTAAAGATCCATTAACTTCTAATCTAATTAGAAGTAAATTAAACCGGTTATTCCCAATAACCATTTAATTAGTTCCGGACCTTTTTGATCACGTTGGTTCCAAATCCGCGTGATCCTAGAGGATGCCGGGTTCATCTTCACCTTGTCTAGCACCTGTAAGTCATCAGTTATCATATCACTATAATCTCTCGCTCATTCTATGAGTCCGATCCGATTGTGTGGTATGGTTTCGTCAAATTACTGGTGATCGTGTCATTTGACCATGACCTCCATAATAATTTCACGTTCGTTCCAAACAAACTGATATCACCCTGGCCAGGGATTTAGCGGAGCGTCCATGTCATGACTCATTAACTGTCTGTGATATACCTGACAGTGTGTGATCCCTTCTTGACCATTAACGGTCTTCGCATGTATTCCAATGTGGCTAATAATTCGGTGTTTCATGACTTATGGTTAAAGTCACTTAACCAAACATTAAACCATATCAGTCCTCACGCAAGATCTCATTAATGTTTCAGGTTAAAGGATCAACGATACTACTAAGACAGATGGATCTTCAGTTGACATTAGGTATAATTAACCATCTGAAGATCCATCAGCGGATCAGTTCAGTGAACATCCTCCCAAGATGAACACCCACATATATGTGCCGGTGCCCCACACCTATAACCATGAGATTGGTCATCTACATATATTACAAGTTTACACTCTAAGTACCACTTAAATATATTGAACAAGATTGTATAACACATTGGGCCTACACGGCCCATAATTGGTCTGTAGGACACCCAAAAACTAACAGATGGCTGCCAAGGAAAGAAGCCCTATGCGTGCTAAGTGAATGTTGTAGCTCCCGATCCTAAATGCCTCGAATGCGAGAAGGCCGTTGTAAGGGAACGGATGAAGGATCTCATCATTTTTTTGGATGAGGATTTAAAGGGAGTGACTATCCCTCACGATGATGCACTCATCGTGACTATGACGGTCAATAAATGTAAAGTTCACAACGTCTTAGTGGATAGGGGGAGTAGCCCTAACATTATCAATTATGACTGCTTTCTCCGAATGGGTGTCGATGTTCCCCCTATCCAACCGATGTGGACTCCACTCTTCGATTTCTTAGGAAATGCCGTACCTCTGGTTGGAGTAGTGGCGCTAGCCATAACCCTCGGGACTGCACCCCGAAAGGTCACCTTCGTGGCCGACTTCATGATCATCTAGGAGATGAGCACCTACAATGCCATCATTAGTAGAGGCATCATCAGAGGAGTAACGGGAGTCCCCTCATCGTACCATCAGAAGCTAAAGTTCTCAACTCCCTTCGGTGTTGGGGAGGCGAAGGGGAATCGGGATGAAGCATGCCACTACTATCTTATTGCCTCAAAAGGATTGGACAAGTAAGAAGAAGCGAAACTTCGTCAAGAGCTAGGGGAGAAACCCAAGGCCGCAACTCCTACTGAGGACCTCCTTAACATCGAGTTGGGAGAAGATCCTGACAGGACCATCTGCTTGGGATCGACCCTCCTGATTGCATAGGTGAAAGAATATCGCACCTTCCTATCCCAATACCGAGATGTTTTTGCCTGGTCCGAGGAAAATGTCTCGGGCATCCCTCACGAGGTGACAACACACCATTTAAACATACTTCCCAAGATTAAGCCGGTCCAACAACAGAAGAGGAGATGCGTGCCTAAGCGGCAAGAAGCGATTTGAGAGCAAGTCGCCAAAGGGCTGAAGACTGGTCTACTCAGGCTCATTTAGTATCTGCAGTGGCTTGCCAATGTGGTCCTAGTCCGAAAGGCAAACGGGAAGTGCCGCATGTGCATGAACTTCACCAACCTGAATAAAGCCACTCCAAAGGACTGTTACCCTTTGCCAAATATCGATCAGCTGATCGACTCCATGTCCGAAAATAAAATGCTGAGTTTCCTAGACGCCTATTTCGGGTATCACCAAATCCGCATGAACCTGGCCGATTAGGAGAAGACGGCGTTCATCACCGACTTGGGCATCTACTGCTATACCAAAATGCCATTTGGCCTCAAGAATGCCTGTCCTATCTAAGGCCATTGTAGAAGAGCGTCTTTTTCTATATCTATCGGTCACTACCCACTTGTTGAGCTCTGTGTTAGTGAGAGACAATGGAGTCCAAAGGCCAGTTTACTACATCAGCAAGGTCTTGCAGTGTCCTGAGCTATGGTATCCAACTACCAAAAAGTTCACCCTGACACTAATACATTCGGTCAGATGATTCCACCTGTATTTCTAGGCTCACTCTATCATTGCCTTCACAAGCCAGCCCCTGGGGAGGATTCTGTAGAACCCTGAGGCATCCGAACATCTAGTCAAATGGGTAGTCGAGTTAGGCGAGTTTGACATTGTCTACAAGCCAAGGGCCTCCATAAAAGCCCAGGCACTCGCCGACTTTATAGCTGAATGCACAATACTAGCGCATGAGTGATGATGACTCTCAGCCCAACTTGGGAGTTGCATGTAGACGGTTCCTCCTGTGCAGCCGACAGTGGTGCAGGGTTAGTACTAATGTCCCCCGAATGGATCGAGTTGCCTTATGCCATGCGGGTTCAAGTTTTCAGCTTCCAACAATGTGGTAGAGTGTGAACCGCTCCTATCGGGCATATGGATGGCTCAGAGCATGGGGGCCACGTGCATCGAGACCTTTACCAACTCCCAGCTAGTGGCCAGCCAAGTACAAGGAGAATTCGAGGCCCAAGATCCCAACATGAGCCGGTACCTACAAGAGGTCAGGAGCCAAATTGTAAGGACTGAGGTTTCGGGTTCAGTTTTCGGGTCGGTTTCGGGCCGGATCCCCTGGGTTGGACCTTGAGGGGCCGTGAGAGTGTCTTCTGAATGACGTCTACACTTCACGACGCCTTTCAAACGGCGTCTTGATAGGTGGACGCCATTTAGATGAATTTCTGTTGTGCCACGTGGGCGCCACGTGGGCAGGTCTCGGGCCGCGAGAGTACGGCCCCTGTCTCGTCGTCTGAACGGCGTCCATGATGGACGACGCGATTCAGACTGCGACCCTGCGGTGTCAGTGTACGGTGCCTGACATGTCAGCTGAACGGCGTCCGTGGTGGTCGACGCGTTTCAGAGAGCTGTCAGTACGGCCCGTCCTGTCATCTGATAGGCGTCTCTCTCACTCGACGCATTTTAGGCAATTTCTGATTGACCCCGCGAGCCCTTCTTTCTTTCTCTCATTCTCACCCTTTCACTCTCTCTCCTCTCCCTCTCCGTCTCCTCCGATCCCACTCTTCCCCTTTTTCCTTCCTCTTCTTCCTCTTCCACCACTCCAACGCCTCCCTATCTCTCACCTCTGCTACCACCACTTCCTTCGCGGCGTTCCATTCTCCGGACGGCGGCCGACGTCCCGGCGGAGTGACGACGTTCTCGGAGGTACCGGCGGCGGTCTGCGGTGCAGCGGTTCGGCGACACGGAGTCAGGAGGAGTTCAAGTAACCGGTAGGGGGACGAACTTTGCATATGTTGCTCGTGTTTTCCTAGGCATGATAGGACGTGTTTTGGGCTAGATTGAGCATGTTTAGGGGGTGTTCTTGTGGGTATGACCGTGCTCGTGAATGAGGATTTGTAGCATACTTGTGGTGGATGAACTTCTTTTCCTCCCCTTCTGTTTTAAGGCTTTTCGGGGTGTTTGGGGTTAAGGGAGAAACCCTCGGATCGAACTAGGGAACCAGGTTTCTGACGCTAAACGGCGTCGTGCCTGATCGACGCCTTTCAGAAGGGCGTCAGGGCAGTACGACGCCTTTTAGGACAGAAATCTCCCTGTTCGAGGTTTCAAGAGTCAGGGATTCTGGCGCTAAATGACGTCATGGATGGACGACGCCTTTTAGAAGGACGTCGGGCCATCATGACGCCATTTAGGCAGGAAATCACCCCGACTGAGGAACTCAGTTCGGGGATTCTGAGACTAAAAGACGTCATGGGTGGGCGACGCGATTTGAATAAGCGTCGGGTAACCATGACGCCTTTTAAGGCAGAAATCCCCTGAGTAACGTTTTCTGGAATTCCTGGATTTCAGTGTTAAATGGCGTTTGAGGATGTCGACGCTTTTCAAAAGGCGACCACTGGTGTCGACGCCTTTTAGGGCATGATTCCGAAGACTGTTTTACATGAACCTGTACATGGAGCTTGAAAGGCGTCGGCCTTGGGCGACGCGATTCAAGAGAGAACCACACTAATTCATGCAAGTAAAATGTGTTTACACTGCTAGATAGTTGGTTAATGCATGCTGTTAATGTACTCGATGTGATGAACTCTTCGTGACCGGATGACACTACGTTGGATGTCGTGCGACTGTGGACTTCCTCCGTGATCGGATCGCACCGTGCCGTGTTTTCTGTTTCGGTGGACCTAGAGTGACAGTTGTAGCGTTCTACACCCTGTGTCGGTGCGGAGGGACACAGCGCTGACGGGAGCAGTGGCGGGGTGACGCCTAGTGGAGAGGGTCACCTGGTGAACCCCGGGGTTAGCTAGCTTGTACCGGTGTCGGAGTGGTACCTTTGGAGTGTCACTTGTGCTGGGGGAAGGAGTAACCACCTAAGCCAGTTGGGCCGGAGTAGCCAGCGTGCTATCCGAGGGGTTACTGTTTGGTCTCAGCGGGTCGGTGTTTCCCACTTTCGGAGATGTGGTTGACGCGTTTTGCCGAGACGCGAGTTGTAGGTTCCTTGCTAGAATGATTTCTGAGATATGCATGTTATATTCCAAATGCATGAGGTTTATATCGAGAATTTAGGAGGAATGTGTTATAGCTTTACTTATCTTGTTCCTATGTATCTTTGTAATTGCACTTGTGGGTGTGTAAGTGGGAGGCAAGGGATCGGATGATCCCTACTGAGCCCAGTTCTGGTGTGGCTCACTCCCTGCGGTTTTCAGGTGTGGACCTCGTGGCAAGTGGCGGCGCGTGGTGTTCTTCTCGGTGTACGGACCAGCAGCTATCTCAGTTCCGGGGTATGCCTCGATGTTGTTGTACTTTACTTCTGCCTGTACTTAATTAATTTGTGGGACCATGTAATTATTGTTGGACTGTGGACGGACATTATTACTTTAGTTCCTGCATACTGTACTTCCTTGTAGTCCGTGTGAATGTTATATTTAATCTTGTTTAATGCTTACTCCTCCAGATGTATGTATAAGATCCGGGTGTGAGACCGTTGGATAATGATTCGACGCCCATTTAGTGATCGGGTCTCCGATCATAGGGTGGCGGGTTGTTACACAAATAGTCAGGCTCGACTACTTCGAGGTGATCTACATCCCAAGAGGGGAAAACACCAAGGTCGACTCTCTGTCCCGACTTACTTCTTCAGTCAGACTGGTACCCTCTCGGTCAGTGCTCGTCAAGGAAATCCAACAACCTAGTATCCAAAAAGATTATGTCCAAGCCATCAGGCAAACTACATCTTGGATAGAATCGATAACAGACTTCCTGGGTCATGGAAAGTTACCAGACGATAGACTGGAGGCGAGGAGCATTAGGAACATAGCCCGACGATTTACCTCGATTGGGAACAACCTCTACCAAAGGTCTTTCTTGCAACCCCTCCTTAAATGCTTCCACCTGACAAAGGCCCTGAAAGCTATAGAGGAGGCTTATGAGGGGATGTGTTTAAGCCATCTAGGGGGCCATTCGCTCGCTCGCATCCTACTCCATTAAGGCTATTGGTGGCCCACCCTGTACAAAGATGCGATGGACTACACCAAGAAGTGCGACAAGTGCCAATGTTTTGTGCCAACCCTTCATCAACCCGCCATCCCCATGACAAGCCTCCTCAAACCATGCCCTTTCGCAAGGTGGGGAATAGACATCCTTGGCCCCCTATCTGAGGCATAAGGACAAAGGAAGTTCGTTATTTTAGCTATCGATTATTTCTCCAAAGGGATGGAGGCGGAACCACTAGCTAAGATCACCGACAAAGCAATTTGGAGCTTCATATGGAAGTCCATTATCTGCAGATTCAGTGTTCTGAGAGCCATAGTCTCGAACAATAGAAAACAGTTTGCTAGCGCCTACTTCTGAGAACGTTATGAGCAACTGAGGATAAAGAATTACTACACATCGACAGCTCATCTCAAAGATTCGATTAGAGGGGGCCGCAAGTCCTGGTTAGAGGAGCTACAAAGTGTTCCGTAGTCACACAAAACAACTACCTGAGCGGCAATAGGAGAAACTTCCTTTCACCTAGTCTACGGAGCGGAAGCCCTAATTTCCTTGGAGATAGGAAGCCCCTCGCTCAGGGTCGAAGTCGTGGAAGGAGAAAATCAACAACAGTTGAGAGAAAATCTCAACATGCTTTCAGAAGTTCGAGAGAATGCCAGACAAAAGATGGTGGAATATTAGCGGAGGATGGCCAAGTATTACAACCTTCGAGTGCATGAAAGGCAATTCAAAGACTTAGTCCTGAGAAAGGCCAAAGCCTTAGTGCCACAACTCACCATGGGAAAGTTGGCCCCCAATTGGGAGGGCCCTTACCGCATTTTGGAAGTCATGGGGAAAGGATTGTACTGATTGTCCATGCTCGAAGGCAAGGAGGTACTTTGCACCTGGAATTCCGATAACCTAAGAGCTTATTATTGTTAGGATCATTTTGTTTCCAAAAAAACATTGTATCAAGTTGGCCAATTAATGGCAAAGCTTTTTCTTCCAAAGTGTATCTCCACCCAATTGTTCCCCAAGTGGCTATACTCGGGAAGGGATCTTAAGCCAACCTTCCCTCGAGTACTCACACTCGAGAAGGGCTCTTAAGATAATCTCCTCCTGAGTGCTCACACTCGGGAAGGCTCTCAAGCGAGCCTTCCCCCGAGTGCCCACAGTCGAGAAGGGTTCTTTAGCCAACCTTTCTCCGAGTGCCCACACTCGAGAAGGGCTCTTAAGCCAACCATCCCCTGAGTGCCCACACTCGGGAAGGTCTCCTAGGCCAGCCGTTCCCTCAGTACCCACGCTCGGTAAGGGCCCTTAGGCCAATTGTTCTTCCTAGCACTTACGCTCGGAGGAGGCTACAGTTGATCACTCAAGTGTCAACGCTTGGAGAAGGTATTTAGTCGTGTTCATAGGCGCAAATACGCCCGAGGTAATTCTCAAGCAACACAACATAGAGAGAAGTCACGAAAGCTGGATTTCTCTATGCAAAAGCACCCAGAGGGCTACAAAATAGAAGAAAGATATTTCCGCAGAGCTACAAAAATAAGAAGAAAAGGAATAGAAGCAAAGAAAATGTATAGCCATCTCCCCTCCTAATGGAGCCCGAGATACAAAATGTCGCAGGCTGGCATAAACTAGGTGCAGTAGGTGATTGGCTAATAGCTTTGGCAAGGCATCCCAAGTACCTCACCAGTTAACATACTAGAGGACGAGTGCCAAGGGAAAAGTATAGTGGCGGCCCCAACGGCATTCGACGGTCCCTCCGAAGTCACACTGCCAGGGCCTCCGCTAGAGCTTGGGCCCTCCTCTGTAGACAGCACGTGGCCGGATAACCTCGAGTCCCACAACGCCTCTTTGGAGATCTGAGGGCCGATGGCGACAGGGGTCCCCGCATAAATAAGGGCGAAGGTGTGTGCGTCCTAATAAGACAGCTGAGTAAACCCCTTTTCCAATGGGTGACCATCAGAGAGATCCCCAAAGGACGTCAAGAAAGGCCACTATGTCTGGGGACCCCATCGACCTAGAAGAAAGGATCCTTCCAGCTGATGCGAGGAAACCCAGGGCTCAACGTCAGCGACGATGTCCCGCTCTTGGCTTCGAACTGTGTGAAGCTGCGGACACTCGAAATCGCACAACATCGGGTTGAGAAGAGTTGGCAGAACATATCCACTGCCACCCTCGGGTGCCCCATGTCCATGACCAACGTCGCGGAACGCATGATGAGCCTCCTGGAGTTTGGCATCAACTGCGTAGGGGAAATCTAAAAAATGATCCAATAGCTGCTTGATGAAGGTGGCCACTGGTAGCCTAAACCCCACTACAAACATGGCCGTGTGGGGACGAGTACACCTGGTCTTGTGGAGAAGATGCGGTCCACAAGGGACGGCACCACTAGGCAATACTTGTTCGGAACATGATAAGTCGCCCAAAGTTCAAGAATGAATGCCTCTGTCATGCACGAGGGCCCCATAGACCGCCGATCCATGATCACCTTGGTAACATAATTCATGATTCACTCACCGGAATAGCAGCCGTCCGGCAAGAAATGAACAGGGGAAAACGAAGAAGCGGGCATAACGTGGCTAGTGGGATGCCTCTCGGCCTCCTTCTCATCCACATATGAATGGAGAGAAAGCTAGGGTTTTTGCCATTAGGGTGAGAATCCCCATAGAAAGCAGGTCCTGGGAAATCAGAAGGGCAGTCGAAGCTATGTTGACCCCAAGCGACCCCACCAAGTTTGCCCACTAGCAGATCGACACGTAAGCTGCCCACGAATGGTAGCAGGCTGGGACGCGAGGAAGCAAGGCGACGTGAGCTTCTCGTCAACAAGTGTCCCTCCACCGTATGTTGCCGCCTCAATTCAAGGCATGCCAACCCTCCTTCATGAGTTATATGGAAAGCTCATGCCTCACGTCACTCTCACCCTTGAATCTCAAAATTGAGAATGAGGGGGCTAGTGAAGAGGGATGATTGGGTTTCGGCCCAATTAGGCCCAATAGTTAGAAGGCCCAAGGGCCTACGGCCTACAGGCTATCATGTGATGGCATCACATGGACTTCTCCAAGCTCCCTCAATAGGCAAGCTAAGAGCTGAGAGGGCCATGGCTCCCAAGAGAGCCAATCCCTGAAGGGGCTAGTGCCTCAAGCGGTAAGCTCCGAGACCACTAACGTCTCGGATGATGCTCCTCACCATGAAGAGAATCTGATTCTCTTGGTAGCCCAAAGGCCCCGCTTTGACTGGAAGAGGCAAAGCCCCTACGCTCTAAGACTGAGGTTCCCAACTTCCTGAGGGAGCCAAGGTTCTCGGGACAATTCAGACCTCTCATCCTGCCATCGGGCGGGCCTTGCAGTCAAACAGTGCAATCGCCCATCCAAGGCAGGTCCCGACGATCTATGCCCCTCATCAAGAGAGGAGATCGTGCCTTCCAGCCTAGTAGCCTATGATCTCTGATAAAGTGTTAAATTAATCATTTAAGGGCAATCATATGTATCATACTCATGTTTTTATCTGCAAAATAGCATGAAATAATAGATAATTGTGTAACAAGTCCAACGGTACCAATTTCATCAAATTCTGACTTAAAAACATCGTCATTTCATGTGATTAAAGGAGTATAGCGCATTTGCGGTTTTTCGACAAAACCGAGATGAAATGAATAAATATGATGATATTTTTATGATAATGCGCTAAATTATATTTATTTAATGTGAACAGGACACGCCGATGATGCAGTGCAGCTGGATGAGTTTCCAGAAAATTTGGGAGATGTCTAGTGTGCGGATTTCAACTAAAACAGGAGTAAAAATACAATTTGATTCCTTCCTTCGCTAGAGTTTCCCAAAACCCACTCTTTCCTTTCGTCTCTCCAATTTCCTAAACACATCCCTTCCTTTATTTTAAAAATCCTCCCTCTCTCTCGTTTTAAAAATTTGAATCCTAATTCTTCTCCAGTTTCCTTTTCCTCTCCTTTAACCTCTTTCCTTCCCCAATTCCGACTCTCTCTTCCTCTCTCCGTTTTATTTTCCAACTTCTCCCTTTCCAAAAACTCTCCCACACGCTCTCTCTCTCTCTTCTTCTCTCCCATATATTCCGAGCCTCTCCCCTCTTCCAAGGACTCTCTATTTTTTTTTCCTAGTCTCTCCTTCTTCGTTTTTTTCAATAGCCGAGTCCTCCCCCTCCTCCGTAACCTTTCTCTTCCCACAGCTTCTCCTCTCCTCTTTCTCTTCCTCTCTGGTTTCCCGTTCTCCCTCCTGGTCTCTCTCTCCCTCTTCCCAGCATCTCCCTCGCTGGTTTCCCTTCCCACAGCTTCTCCTCTCCTCTTTCTCTTCCTCTCCGGTTTCCCGTTCTCCCTCCTGGTCTCTCTCTCCCTCTTCCCAGCGTCTCCCTCGCTGGTTTCCCTTCCCACAGCCAGCTCTCTCTTCCTCTCTCCTGTATTTTTCCTCACCTGTCGGAGCATCCTTTTCTCCCTTGCCGGTTTCTCTCTTTCCTTCCCACGCAATCCCTTTCTTTTCTCTCGTCCTCCCTCTCTGTTTTTCTCCAGTTCTCTCTTCTCTACCTCCCTCTCTCTTCTCTTCTCAAGTACCAGCTCCACGCATCTGCTGCACCTCCAGCGGCAGCAACCCAGCGGCAGCAACCCCACTGTCTTCATGCCAGCGCCGGCCAGCAGCACCGTCGACCCACGCGCCTGCATGCATGTGAGCTGAAGCCCTCCACCTCCAGCGGCAAGCACCCAGCGCCGGCGATGCTCCAGCAGCTGAGCCCCACGTGCATGCATGCACGCCTGCATGCACGGCCAGCAGCACCTCCTGTGCAGCCCCTCCAGCACGCAGCTGCCATCCACGCACGCCGGCGGCCCCCTTTCACCTGCTCGTCCAGTATCCTCCCAGCAGCTCCAAGTTCCAGCAACTGCACCTCCACGCGTTGCCCAGCCGCCTGCAAGCTCCCATGCGCATGCAGCCCAGCAGCTTCTCCAACCAGCAGCTTCTCTAACCTCCTGCCTCTCCACGTTGCAGCAGCAACCTCCTCCACGTGCAGCCATGCATGCTTGGAGCTTCCAGCGCATGTAACCTGCAAGTTCACAACAGCAAACCTGCGGCAGCAACATAAAGCCTGGACCACTGCACCACTCTCCTTTCTTTGCGGTCCATTGCGCCAGCAGCCAGATTGCTATTTTCTTTCCCTTTCTCCATTAGTTTAGAATTAGTTTAATTGTTTAGGGTTAGCTAATTGTCATTTAATATGTTGATTGTTTAGTTTAAGTTTATTAAACAATTAAACTTTGTAACTTATTTCATAATTTTTAGATAATTTATGTTTTACACGAAGTTAAATTTCAATGTCTTTGTCATAAATTGTAGTTGTGCTTATTTTTTTTATATTAGTGTTTATGTTTAATTCCTGAAAAAAAAAAAAGGATTTGTTAAATTAAAGTGATTATATTTTTTTAAGTAGCATTAGTTAATTGAGTTTTAGCTTAATTAAGTAATTAGTTATTTAAATTCTCATCTATTTTTAGATTAACTAAAGTCCAAAGTTTTCAAAGTTAAAATTCTAACTCCCTGTGGATCGACTCGGACTCACCGCTATTAATTTCCAAAATTTGATTTGAGTGAGCCGGATAAATTTAGATTGAACGTTTTCATGAGTGTTTAACGACGCACAATTTGAAACGATCAATCTCCTCAATCAGGGGGCCCAAATCGTGGGCCATCCAGCCACCATTGTTGGACCACCCCTAAGGGGTCTCATGGGGAGGGAGGTATAAGTATTCCTACCTCCCTCCGAAACAAGGTACGTTCTCACGCACACTCAGACCAAAAAAATTCCCTAGCCATAGTCTCCCTTGATCAAGGATTTGACTAAGGCATCGGAGGGCCCTTCCCCCACCTAGGTAGGGGACCCCGTGACTGCTCTCTTCTCCTTATAGGTCCTCGCATTTGTACGTCTTCCTAAATACAAATTCTATCATGTCGAGTAGCCAAAGACCGGATCGGACGGTTCAGATCGCCAGACTAGTTTCTGACCGCTACAATTATCAAAAGAAGAAATTAAATAAAAATAGAGGGCAAAGGAGCATTGGTTGAGAAAAGATGACAATAATACCAGATTTTTGCGTGCAGTTGCTAGTGCAAAAAGGAGATCCTTGAAGATTGAGCATGTGAACATTCATGGTGAGCTAATTGAATAGGAGGAGGAGATTCAGAAAAGCTTTATTGCTTACTATATAGATCTTTTTCCTAAGGATTATCAGTGAAGACCACATTTAGAGGATGGGATCCTTCCTAAAATAGAGAATAATCAAGTAGAATGCTTATGTACTCCATGTCAAGAAGAAGTTAAAGAGGCAGTTTTTGGCATGAATGCAAATAGATCATCGGGTCTTGATGGCTTCTCGCTAGGGTTCTACAAGTTCTTTCGAGATACAATCAAGGATTATCATATGGAAATGGTAAAGGTATTCCAAGAAAGACCTCTTAGTGTTCAGGGGTTAAATTCTACTAAGATTGTGCTTGTTCCTAAAAGAGAAGGGGTTGAGAAAGTTCATGAATGTAAACCGATCGATCTTTTGAATGGTTTCTATAAGATAATCACTAAAGTATTGGCAAACTTATTGAGAAAGATTCTTAGTGATGTGATCAGTGAAAGCCAATCAACTTTCATATAAGGAAGATTCATCCTGGACAATTATTTGGCTGCTTATGAAGTAATACATAATCAGAAGGTTTGCAACATGGAAGGAATTGTCCTCAAATTGGATTTCAAGAAAGCCTACTATAAAGTAAGCCAGATTGTGTTAATATGACCATAGGACTGATGGATTTTAAACAAAAATGGATAGATTGGATTATGAATTGCATTAGTACTCCCATATTTTCTACTTTACTAAATGGTGAGCCTTGTGGTTACTTCAACAGCTTAAGAAGACTAAGACAAGGGAATCCTATATCTCCAATTATTTTCCTTATGGTTGGTCCAATTATGAGCTCACTTCAGGATAGAGTCAAACGGCAAGGTTTGGTGGATGGCTTTTGCATTGGTAGAAACGGGCTATAACTTTCCCACTTGCCATTTATGGATGGCACACACTTGTTTACTTCTAGGAAAGAATGATGTTGGGTAACTTGAAGAAATTGATGCTATTGATAGAAGTTATAATGGGACTGAAAATCAACTTGGATAAAACTAAAGTAGTTGGGATTAACATGCAAGAGGATAGACAACAAAGTATGGTAAAGACTTTGAATTGTAAATGGACTCAATTCCCTATTAAGTACCCAACCTTCCATTGACTAGTGCTCCAATAAGGTTTAGGGAGTGGAATGGCTTAATTAAAAAAATTGATTGGATTTTAGAAGGATGGAAGGTCAAGTTTCAATCACTTGGGCATATGGATTCTCTCAAAAACAGTCTTAACCTTCTTTGTCAAACTATCATCCTTATATTTTTAAATTTTCAAAGATGGTGGAAAGAATGACAAAAGCAAGGAGAAGCTTTTTTCTGGGCTGGGGGTAAGAGAGATAAGAAAGGTTTACACTTGGTGGTTATTAGTTATAGGTGTCTATCAAGTCAATCTCATGACTATTTTGTATATTCTTATTCTTATTTATTTATGATAAAGGCACCTATTCATTATGTATAATGCATGTTTATCATTTCATAATAAAATCTATGAATATATACAATGAAGATTGAATCATGATGAGATCAATCTTTTTTAAACATATATTCTAAATTGTTTATAGTCGGAGGATATTTAAAAAGGAAATCAAATATCCAGTGAGACTAACATAAGTTACTACTACCTGTAAGATGAGAGTGACTAGTCTAATAGTTATTTGTATAAAGATAATAAAGTGAATTGTAGGTGCTCATTGATGAATTAGTTCATTGAACTGATCCAACTTTGAATCTATGGATGGTCATAGTACCTAGCTATCAACTAAGGAATTTACAGTTATAGTAGCACAGGTGATCCTTAGACATGAGACACTAAAAAAACTTTTTTGGTGGATTGCTGTGTCTTGATCTCGACTTATAAGTCTTTAACTATGATATCTTGAATAGTCAAGTACTTGGACTTAATGGGACATTTTTGAAGGCAATTGTGTGACCAATACAAAATCATTCACTCTAGATATTTAGAAAGAGAATGCTCTATAGAATGATATATAGGAAGTCCATGTCTAGGGTTAAACAACATATCAAAAAAGGACTTTTTTGATGAGGCATATAGATGGTATCTAATCCACATGAGCAAATATGATTAGGGTTTGACAATAAAGCCATACACTAGGTTCGCTTGAGAAAATTATATGGATGAAGGATTATGGCCATACGGTAATTGATGATGGAAAGATTCTTGAGTGGGTTGCTTAACCTGAATGGCTTATGAGATCATGAGGTGTTGTTTAGTATCGACTATGATCGAAAGTCTAATTGATTTAATCATGAGATAATAAATCGATAAATTAATTGTTAATTAAGCCAATAAGAAGTTGCTAGGCGTAGTGGGCTTGTAACCAAACTGACATCTGGGCCTAAATGGTCATATGCACAAAGTTCTTTGGTTGATGGTAATTAAGTGGAAATTTATACAAGTTCATATATTTTTTTATGAAGAATTGCCAAAACTAGTATAAGTAGAGGGGGATTGGGGCAGAACAAAAGAAATTTGAAAAAAAAGTTTATTTAATTAAGATATTGGTGTGGGTGCAACAATTTATTAAAGAGTATATGTATATGTATGTATATACACACACCCCCTACATTCATTAGTATTTTGCCTATATATCTCTAGATTCATAAAATTTTACATACATATCTTTGACTTTATCAAAATTTACAAAATTTTTTCAATATATTTAGTTGGAGTGCATAGTATTTTGACTGGGAGGTACAAGTGCAATTTTTTTGAAAATTCAAGAATATTTATAACAATATATAGGAGTAAGGGGTATACATACAAACACAGAAGTTTGCAGGGGAATATAAATCTAAAAAACCTATAACTTATATGTGCTACTAATAAAAGGGAACATTTGATAGATATCTTACTTTATAAATGTGTGTAAGATAAGTACATACAAGAGTGGTTAATAAAAAATTATATACACATCGAGGGATATACTCGGCCGGCCTGAAGGCGCCCGCCCCGCCGCCTCCGTCCGCGCGATTCCGATTCGTCGGAAAACAAAAGTCCCCTCATTTGGAAGCTGGGAGAGAAGAAACAACTCCCTTTCGTTATTTGCACCGGGTAGGGAGAACCCTACCAGTAGCAGTAGAAGCAGTACTATCTCATCTCCTTTCACCGGCGGTCTTTGCCCTTTGGTCCCCTACCTCTCCGCTCCCGTCGCACAGAGCAAGAAAAGGGAACGGAAGGGGGCGATGGAGTACTGCTATGGCCGCGACTTCCTGTTCTGCGACATGTGCGGGACGCAATTGCTGCTGAGCTCCCCCAAGTTCGCCCAATGCCCTCTCTGCGCCTTCAAGCGCCCCGCTGCAGGTTCAACTCTCTCTCTCTCTCTCTCTCTGTTTGGGATGCCCAAGGTAGATTTAGGGGTCGCTTGGTATGGCGCAAAATGCTGTAAAACATCGTAAAGATGATGTTTTTCCTTATGTTAGAATGCTGTAAATTGTCTTATGGCGTTTTCCTTATGTTTAGATGGCCGTAGATTGTTGGGTTTTCGAAATTGGTTGACCCATGCGGCACTCCACTCTTTTTGTACGGTTTGGGGTTTCAGTCTAAAACCACCAGAAATCAAAAGCAGGTGATTTGAAAACCAGGGAGTTTTTGCTTTCGACATGTCAACCAAACGGCACCTTAGAATGCGTTTCGTTCATGGCAAAACACTGCAAAATGCCGTAGAACACTGTATTTATGTGTCGTAAAAGTACGGTGTTTTACAGCATTTTGCATCAAACCAAACGGCCGTTTAGTGCTAGTCTTGAAAACTTGTTTTGAGATGTACAAGTGTTTAATGAGGAGATGAATGACGAAGACAAAATTCCATGAAATGGTTGTGTAGAAAAGAATAAGAAGACTTAACTGAGAACGCTAATAGGATGTGTGTCTGCCTCGTCAACCCCCTCTCCCCCCAGTCCCCGAGGAAGGAACAATTTTGGATTCCCTTTCCCTAGGGAGAGTAGAGTGAGGTGTGATCATTGAGCAAATTCAGGGTTGCTCCGCCCAAGGGACAGAAAGAAGCTACTGAATAATGTCTCATTTGTGTCTTGATGTTATCCTACATTCCTCTGTGCTACGGGGTCTCTTTGCTTTCATTGTGTTAGGTCTTGGTGTAGCAGGTGGAACAAGCAACCATAATACAGCCAATCAGTGTTGCAGTTGAATCCTTTCCCTATATATATATATATATATATATATATATATATATATATATATATATATATATATATATATATATATATATATATATATATATATATATATCAATTTAACAAGCAACATGGCACTTTCTCAATCTGCATTCTTGCAGTTAAAGTATTTCCCTTCCAATAAGTTTCTCCAGTTTTCTCCAGTCTATTTATCACTTTTCGAAGGAAAATGGTAGATGAAAATTCATGCAGTCTGCCTTCCATGAAAAGAAGATGCCTGTATGTAGATCCCATCCTTTTTTTTCTCATAATGATAAAAATTAGAGATAGATATGCCTTCAAATAGTGAGAGACAAGGATTTATTATTTGTTTTGACATGCTCCATATCATATGGATTTGGTGGCTCATCTTCAGCATCCTTGAAATCCAGTTTTTCCCATCCACATACTTATCCTCCTCTGGAACAGCTTAGTTGCACATGGCCAACAAGTGCTGCATCAACCCAACCCCCCCCCAAACACACACACACACACACACACACACACACACACACACACACACACACACACACACAACACACACATAAAGTTCTCATATTCACCTTCCAACCCCATCCAGCATAGGGTTGAGACTGATCCATATTTTTGACCTGACTGTAGGAATTTACGCAGGCAAGATATAAAATACTTTCGAACCTTCTTTCCTTGTTTGCTTTGTTTTTGTTTTCACTTGTTACTTTGTAGGCATGTGTAATGGAAAGGTGTAGACTGCCTAAAAAATGTTAGTACCACTTGCTCTCTGGTTGACCTACTGTAGATTCATATCTGTCTACTAGCTTACATTTCACAATGAGGGCACTGTCTGACATAGTTTGATTGTTTGGACTGACTGTCTGACATAGGCAAACCCTCATTGTAATTTATAGGCAAAATATGATAGTGATCTTGAGTTTCTCCTTTTGAGTGTTGTTGGCCTATTCAGACTGACATTGTCTGACAGAGATGAGTTAATCATGCCATAATGTGAGTCCACGCTTAATCAATAAGAAAGCTTGCATTTTGTACGAGCTATTAGGAGCTGGTCTGAGTTGTTTGATGAGTCATTCTGTGTTTGACTAATATGTGTAATTTTTTTAGGGTTCTGATATGGTGCATGATACCAACATAGCAAACCATTCCTCTAAGTTGATTCCAGAAACATTCTAAAGATTTTCCTCCTTGTCATAGTTGATTCTTTTGCATGTTTACTGTGTCAAATTTTTAAATTTTGTATTTCCGTTCGCTTATTTATTCAGTACATAATGTTTATTTGTTTTAGAGATGGAGGGGAAGGAAATACGGTACACTATCAGTGCTGAGGTATGTATTCTATTTATTCTGTTTTGTCTGTCGTCTTTATATGTCATCTATGTATTCTGTAGGTTTATTACAATGTAATCCACGTAATGAATATTATGAAACCAAATGCCACCATTTTTATCTCATACCATTCTACGGAAGTCAAATTTTTGTCCCTTCTGTTAGGTTTCCATCAGTGGTAAAATTAAAGTGTATACATGGTGTTACAGATGTACATAGAGAACAGATTGTGCAAACTCTTATTGACTGCTTATATTTTATTTATCCATGTCCCATTGTTTCTGTCCATCTCCTGATATGTCAAAAAGATCAACGTGAACATAGTTAAATTAGTCCAGTGCTAGGTTATGATCACCTAAATCTCCCAAACTTCCATAAGCCCCCGTCAGTTATACAAATTCATGCATCTGCACCCATCTGAGAACATTTAAAAATCTCCAAATTTCTGGGCACCTAGAAGTCTGAGAATTCCAAAAATACCCCTGACCATCCACAAATCTTAGAATCTCCAACATGCTTCTTGACTTCCCATGTCTAAAACAAACCTAAATGTCCCACTGGCCACATCATGCAGCAGGACATGTTTTGTCTTGTGCTGCATTGCATCGAACTTGCATGAACCCATTATTTTGTTGTTTACTGGTAAATCATCATTAAGGGGCAAACAACCAATGGTTTTCTTTCATCAATAGGACACTATTAACTTTGACTGCAGGACACTCTAGGGAGAGGATCCAAATTAAAGAAACTAGAAAGGTCCCTTTGTACGGCCTAGTCAAGAAAATAATTATGATGGTTGTCCAACCATGCCCTAAAACTTTTATTCTTAAACATTTCAAAGGCCAGCATTCCAATAGGTGCCCATTTTCACCCTATGTATGTAAATGGTTGTATTATGTTATGTTATGTTATGTGCAAAAATGTATTTTAACTTGACGAATTAACCACCAACTCTAATCTATGAATCCTACTCAAGATCCATACTGGAGGTTTTCCCTCAAATTGTAGTCCAAATGCGGCACTATGTATCACCCTTTTTGTGCGCACTGGACGGCACTGCCAATTGCACTTTTTGTGAAAATGGGCAAAAGGCCCAAATTTGGGTACCATAATCAAAGAGTGAATTGGGTTACTACTAGTTTCCATCTATTGGGGTGCTGATTAGTACACATCTTGTGCATTTTTACTTTAGTTCTATACAATGTAAGCCAATTGCAATTAGGTGTACTTGTTAAACACTCAATTTGGGAACCCTAGCTTATTCCTAATTCGAGGATTTCTTAATTTTCATTCAATTGTTGTACCAGTTGTCTCCCATTATATGCAATTGATTGTAATAAGATGTGATTATGTTTGTTTTGCAAATTTGGCAAAGGCCTTTAATGTTGGGACCTTAATTAGTGCCTAGAGGTGCCAAGTTGACACAATGATATGTAATCAGCCTAAATTGCATGGAATTAAAATTTAGGGGCATTTAACTAAGAAAGTGCAGGTTGAGAAGATGATCAGAGTAGGTTCTTGGAATATAGGGTCTTTTATAGGAAAGTTGGTGGAACTTGTTGATACCATGGAGAGAAGAAAAGTCAATATTGCTTGCATTCAAGAGACTAAATAGGTAAGAGAGAAAAGTAAAGAAGTAAGAAAGACATGTTACAAATTGTGGTATACAGGAAATGAGATAAATAAGAATGGGGTAGGTATTATTATTGATAAGACTTTGAAGGATGCAGTGGTAGCGGTGAGGAGAGTAGGAGATAGGATTATCTTAGTGAAATTAATTATAGAGGGAGATGCGATTAATGTAGTTAGTGCATATGCTCCACAAGTTAGATTATATAGTGAGAGTAAACGGAGGTTTTGGGAAGATATGGATGACGTTATTATGCAGAGTATACCAAATGAAGAGAATATCTTTATTGGTAGGGACCTCAATGGGCATGTAGGAAGTGAACATCAGAGTTATGAAAAGGTTTATGGAGATTTTGGCTTTGGGACTAGAAATGGGGAGGAAAAAAGTATCTTCGATTTTGCTATGGCCTACGACCTTATACTAGCAAATACTTATTTTATAAAAAGGGAATTTCATCTAGTGACCTTTAAAAGTGGACAAAATAGAAGCCAAATTGACTTCCTTCTTACAAGGAAAACAAATTGCGCTTTATACAATGATTGCAAAGTTATCCCCGGAGAGGTCTTAATAAGTCAACATAGGTGAGTAGTCTTAGATATTAAGATCAAGAGGTGGTCGAGTATGTTTAGAAGGAAGACTGCTGCTAGAACAAGGTGGTGGGAATTAAAAGGGATGAAGCAAGTGATATTTAAGAATGAACTTCTCAGTATAGGTGATTGGAAGTCGAACTTGGATGCCAATACTATGTGGATTGATACGGCCTTAAAGATTAGAGATGGAAAAGTGTTCGGGGAGTGTAAAGGACATGACCCACCTGCTAAGGAAAGGTGGTGGTGGAATGAGGAGGTACAAAAGGCGGTGAAGAGTAAAAGAGAATGGTATAAAAGATTGCCAAAATGTGATAATAATGAAGCTTATGAACAATACAAGATAGCAAAAAAGGCTGTTAGTAGGGCAAGAGCTCAGGTTTTTGAAAAGATGTATGAGAAACTTGGAGCAAGGAAGGGAAAAAAGATATTTATAGATTGGCAAGGATAAGAGAGAAAATGTGTTGAGATCTTAACTAAGTTAGGTGCATCAAGGATAGTGAAGGAAATGTTTTGGTAAAAGATGAGGACATCAGAGAAAGGTGGAGAAATTACTTTGACAATCTTTTTAATGATAATCATAGTGGAAACATAGTGGACATAGAATGTACAACATAGCATAATGTGAACTATACTAGGAAGATTAGATTTTCAGAAGTCAAGGAAGCATTGAAGATGATGAAAGTAGGTAAAGCTTGTGGCCCTGATGGAATTCCTATTGAAGTGCTCTCTTGTATCTATTTTTAAAAACAAAGGAGACATCCATGATTGTTCAAATTATAGAGGAATTAAGTTCATGAGTCATACTATGAAGCTATGGGAGAGAGTTGTGGAATATCGTTTACGTTCTAACACAACTATCTCGGCCAATCAATTCGGCTTTATGCGGAGTTGATCAACTATGGAAGCTATCTTTCTCATCAGGAGCTTGATAGAGAAATATAGAGATTTGAAGAAAGATCTACATATGGTGTTCATCGATTTGGAAAAGGCCTATGATAACGTTCTAAGAGATGTCTTGTGGTAGGTATTGGAGCGCAAGAGAGTATCTATTAAGTACATACAAATATTAAAAGACATGTATGAATGAGCAATTACTAGTGTCCACATGGTCAGAGGGGAAACAAGAGATTTTCCTATTTCTGTTAGAGTACATCAATGATCAACAGTAAGCCCTTATCTTTTCGCATTAATTATGGATGATTTAACAAAAGATATACAAGAGGACATTCCATGGTTTATGATATTTGCCGATGATATTGTGTTGATAGATGAGATGCAAGAGGGAGTTAATAGAAAACTAGAGCTTTGGATGAGCACCTTAGAGTCTAAGGGTTTCAGGTTAAGTAGAACTAAGACATAATACATACATTGTAAATTTAGTGAAGGTCGGATAGGGAAAAAGGAGGGAGTTAACTTGGATGGGATGATAATACCTCAAAGCACCAATTTCAAATGTCTTGGTTCGATCCTCCAAGCAGATGGAGGGTGTGATGAGGATGTTAGTCATAAGATTAAAGCAGGATGGTTGAAGTGGAGACTTGCCATGGGAGTCTTGTGTGACCGCAAGATCCCAACGAAGCTAAAAGGAAAATTCTACCGTACGGCGATAAGACCTGCAATGTTATATGATAGCGAGTGTTGGGCGATGAAGGGGCAACATGTTTCCAAGATGAATGTTGCCGAGATGAGAATATTAAAGTGGATGTGTGGGCATACTAGGCTAGATAAAATTCGTAATGAGTATATTAGAGAAAATGTAGGAGTGGTACCAATTGAGGATAAATTGAGAAAAGGGAGACTGAGATGGTTTGGGCATGTTAGGCGTAGGCTTAGGGAGGCTCCAGTTAGAAAAAAGGAGCATATTAAGATAGAGGAGGGGAAGAAAAGAAGGGGTAGACCTAAATTAACTTGGAAGAGGGTAGTACAATATGATTTGGAAGTTTTAAACATTTCAGAAGAAGTAGTCCAAAATTGTTTAGAGTGAAAACAGAGAATCTATATAGCCGACTTCAATTATTTGGGATTAAGGCTTCGTTGAGTTGAGTTTAACTAAAGAAATTAGGCTTAAGTTCAAATATAGGTGCAAATTGTGGCTATCTACAACTACCATCCAGTGGAATAGTAGGGCTATAACTGGCTGGAATTGGAGTTAGATGGAGGTGTTTGCAATTCTGACTCTTGTAAGAAAAAGTATTTTGCATTTTGAATCTCCTTTTCCAACAAGAGACCATTGAAAACTTAGTGGAAGCATGGTAGAAACTTTTCAGAAACTCATATTTATGGTGAGAATTAATGTTCCAAGTAATACGAAGTTATGTACAACCTTTGTGTTATGGTTATCAAACTTATTTTATATGATCTATTATAAAATAGGGATTTATATATAATTATGTATATACTACCGTAAACCACTGTGCTTATACACTCCTGACTCCAATGTATTATTGTTATAAATACCCCTGACATCTATAAAAGGGCTGTGGTGATCCTTTCTGTCAAAATGCCGTGAACTCGAAGTGAAGATGCTAGAAAGATGCTGTCAACCCCAGTGAGGTCAGGGGCATTCATACAAAGATACCGGGCTGTTCCTGGCATATTCTGTTGGAGTTCACAGTATTTTGACTGCAAGAAGATAATTGCAACCTTTATGGATGTGTTGGGGGCATTTACAACAATGTGGGAGTCAGTCAGATATGTATATAAAATATGGCTATTTACAGGAGTATATATACAAGGAACCCTGTAAAATTCATAGTTTATATAATATAATAGCTATGGGAAATACTGCTGGAAACTTGGATATGTATTCAGCTGTGTCTTTTCAATTCTGACAAGATATGGACCCTTTTTGTTTGGCTCAGCATACCCTCACACAAAGAAACCCAGCGCAGATATGTTATTTAAACTTTTTGGTGCTTGTTGGGCTGTAACTGCAACCGCCCTTTAGTGGAACTAGGCATCAATGAATGTTTCTCTGTTTTGATCCATATCTAGGGGATTGCTTCCACATTGTCCTTGAAAATATTGTTTCTTTACCTAATCTCTTTACCTGAAGTTTTCTTTCTACTGCAGGATATTAGAAGGGAGCTAAACATTGAATCTTTTGTTCAGACTGGAACAGTTGCTGTTCAAGAAGAACTCCAACGACCTATTGTAAGTGAAAGCTTTTATCGTGAAGCAGACACTTTTTGGCAATCTTGTGCATGTTTATTAATGGTCTCATTTCCTGTGCATCAGGTCAATAAAATATGTCCCAACTGTGGGCACAATGAGCTGGAGTACTACACCAAGCAGGTAATAGAGAACGATGTTTGCATTTGTGCTCATTTGACCCTTTCCTCTTCTGTAAACCAAGATGCTGATTTGTTCATTCTTGCCTCACAAATTGACAGTTGCGATCGGCTGATGAAGGAGCAACAACCTTCTACGAGTGCAGAAAATGCAAGCAAGGATTCAGAGAACAATAATGTCATTCATGAGCTCTATAACTAGGTTCTTGACCGTTTAGACTGATTCTTTCACAAACAGTGGAGTGGTATAGAATTATTAACAGAGCATCAATCATCTTATCTGGCCATGCTTTTTTTTCCATGAATCTTCGCATCTGATGCCTTAAGTTATTTTGCATCCACTCTTGAATCCTAGCTTGGAGCATAGTGAATAGGTACTGTCCCTTCCGGTTTAGCAACTGTTGATTCTGGGAAAATATGCTAATGTACCAGTAAATTAGGAATTTGTTTGTGTGCTTCCTTCGTAAAGTGTAAAAGGGCCTTTTCAACTATTATAGGGTAAAAGTGCCATTTCAAGATTGAGATATTGCAGTTGTCAAGAGTTGGTAACAGTGGAGGGCATAGAGGTGCATATAATAGGTTTTTGGGAAGCTATACGGGCCAATATGATTGTGTTCGGGCTTGTAAATTCAACTTGGATCTTGTCAGGCAAAAATGAGGTTAACAGCAAATGGGAGAAAGTGCCTCCTTGACGGGTACTAAGGATTGGTTTTCCAATGACATGGATGATGTGCCTTTCTTTTGCCTTCTCTGGAGATCCAAGATCAGTTACCTGGCCTCACTTGGTGGTGGGCATGATTGGATTATGTTTCGCTAAGTTTTAAGGCATTTCTTTCAAATCAGGTCAAACCAAACTATTTCATAGAGAGATATGAAATCAGATCGAACAAAGAAAAGGTTTAGTTCAGTTTGTTTAGATATTAATGTAATATACCCTTTGTATGTAATTAACAAAATAAACATAAGTAGCCCTTACTGATTGTGTACATAATACATAAATGGGATGAGACATGAGGACGATGATCCTTATATATGACTAGAGTAGTTGTTTTTGGTTAGTTTGTTTGAAAACATAATAATAATTGACAGTGACCACACCCCTTCTTCAGCTCTTTTTGTGGTGGGGTGGCATTTCTCCATCTTGGGAGGGACCCCTTGTAAGGACTAAGACTCCCGAGGGTTATCGGGTTGGATTCGACTTCTCAATACTCGGTATGAATTTTCTAGGCACCTAGAGTTACCTCTGAATTGCGTCTAGTAGGCTGGACGCCTTTTAAAAAGGCACCTACCATGTTTTGACACGATTCATTTTTGTGCATGTGTCTCGTGGCCATGTACGAGGGTTGCGTGGTTGATCTCTTGTCATGTTAGCTGAAATGTGTTTGGGATGGTTGACGTGTTTTGTGAAATACGTCTATCTGTGTGGATGTGATTTAGTTGACCTCTGTATGGATGCGCCCCATCTCGTGGCACCCTCAGATCGAGCTGAGGACACCTGGGGACAGACCTTGGGGTATCTTAACCCTAAAAGCTTCCTCCCCCTCCTCATTTCTCACTTTTCTCTTCTCTCCCTTCTCATCTCCTCTCCCTCCACCCTTTCCCTTCCCCTATTCCTCTTCCTCCTCCACCATTCCACCTTCTCAGGCCATTCCCCACATCTCTCCTACCTCCATTTCCACCGCAACTTCGTTCTCTTTGGACGACAGTCGACATCTTAGCGGGATTCGGCTTCGACAGCGGCCTTAGTGGCGACTTGGTGGTGCGGTTACTTGGCAGAGGACGGTCGTGGTGCCGGTGTTTCCATGGCTTGGAGACTCTGCGAGAGGTCGGGAGGAGTTCAAGTAACCGACAAAGTGACGATCCTCGTATGTATTTTCGGATCCGCCAGTTGTGTGGTTAATAGCTTCATATAGAAATTCATGCGTAGGATTTTCCTTCTTAATCTTCCCTTATGTTAGTTTAATTCTAATTTCATGCCAAATGTGATTTTGATGCTAATCGTGATAATTTTTTTGATAATGGGATTATTTATGTTTGCATGAGGTTTTGGAAGAATAATGAGCATGATTATGATGATTCCTTTTTGTGGTGATCATGGTTAGTGTGAGTTCAAGATTAGCATGCTTGGTGGGTAATTTCCTTGTTAATCATGAAAATTATGGTAGAGTAGTTTAAGGGTTGAAAACCATGTCTTAATGGGGCATATAGGAGGTGATTCATGTCAAATAAAGTTTAATTCCGAGGTTGGCGAGTGTTTTGGGTTGATCAGGGAGAACCTGTCAATGATTTGGTCTCGGGTGTTGAAATGCATCCAAACAAGCAGATGCAATTTGCAAAAGGCATCCATCTGCATGGATGCGATTCAGACCCAGATTTGATAACCCAGCATTCATGGGGTGACATATATATATGTGTGTGTGTGTGTGTGATGTGTGTGTGATGTGTGTGTGTGTGTGTGTAATTTCAATAATTGCATGCTTGAAATCATACTTTAGGATGGGATTTTTCCACGAATTCGAACTTCGCATGATTACATGTTTGTGTGGCTTTGAACCTAGAGTGACATTGATAGTTAGCTGTACACCCTGTGTTAGTGTGGGAGTAGCATAATGTCGATGTCAGAGTGGCACGGTGATGCCTAAGAGGCGAGGGTCATCGGGTGGACTGTGGGGTGTTAAATAGTGCTGGTGTGAGGGTGGCAGGCACACTTTGGAGCTTCATCACTCTTGTGGCTAGGCAAAAGTAGAACCACCTAGGGCCAAGATGACCGGTGTAGCCCGAGGCTACCTGAGGGGTTGCTGTTCTACACAGCAGTGGGCGTTTACCATTCTATAGTTACTCTTGTGAGCTTATTTTCAGCTATGTGATTTATTTATAATTTTATTATGTAATTTTCCTGTCTGTCTTTTCTTTGTAGCTCTGTGATTGTATATGGGGTGTGGGATCGCTGGATCCCTACTGAGCCCATTTTTTGTGTGGCTCACTTTCCTACATTTCAAGTGAAGGTTTCCGATGGGCTTAGGAGTTCGGGAGTTGACTCGGTGTTGTGCGCCAGCAGTCTTTTTGTCCTTGGGTATGCTCCAATGTAGTTCTACTTTTTCTTCTGGCCTATACGCACTTATATTTTCTTTCAGTCATGGACTATGTATTTATTTACCAAATCAAGTCAGACTATAATAACTTTTATTTTCTAGCACTTTCTACTTTGCAGTTCGATACTTTAGTTATTTGTTTAGCTTAGTTTATCACATATTTCTTAGATTATCTTGTGATCTTGGTTTGGTTCTAAATAACAAATTGAAATCCATTTAATAATCAGATCTCCAATTATAGGATAGCAGGCTGTTACAATATGGTATCAGAGTAGCTGGTCTGGGTAAATACGTAAATAACTAAGTTAATTAATATATTTCAGCAAATAAATACATCTCCCCGTACAGGCGTGGCGGTTGGCTTAAATTATAGGTCCTAATTTGAATTTCTTCGGTCTTTGTGGGTGTAGGCGATAGATGGCTCCTAGGAGGAGGATACTAGCTATTCGCGATCATGGATATGGAGTGTTTTGTAGAGGCGATGATGGAGACGATGTCTAGGTATCATGTCCGAGATCCTTGTGAGGGTTTGAGCTGTCAAGGTGGGTCTTTGGCCATGTTAAAGAGGTTCTTAAAGTTGAGGCTGCCTCATTTCTCTGATCGTCCTGATCCTGATGAGACAACTCATTGGCTGAAGGAGATTGAGAAGACCTTTGATACTTAGACTGTGTAGTGATAGAGATGACTTCATTGGCTACTTTCATATTGAAGGACAATGTGTATGATTGGTGGACTACTTTGAAGAGGATGGCCTATGCAAATAAAAACCTTAGAGAGATCTCGTGGGAGACCTTTGTGAAAGAGTTCATCAATACTTTCCCAGGTATGTCTAAAAAGTCAAGGAGAGAGAGTTCATGGAGTTGACCTATGGCGGCATATCAGTACTTGAGTATCAAATGAAGTTTGTTTCCTTGGGGAGTTTTGTGCCTTACATCTCAAAGGATGAGGGAAGCATACAGTGTACCATACAGTGATTGAGGCTCAGAGGGCAAATCTAAAGCTACTGCAAATTTTGCAGATATCAGAGGTAGAATTGTGGGATGATGGCACCGTTAGGTTCAAGGTAGACTTTGTGTTCTAGCAGAGGAGGAGGTGCGCAGAAGTGTTCTTGGTGAGGCACATCGTTCTAAATATGTCGTTCATCCCGGTACCACCAAGATGTACCATGAGACACTTTTGGTGGTTAGGGATGAAGAGGGATGTGGCTGATTATGTGGCAAAATGTTTAGTTTGCCAGCAGGTGAAAGTAGAACACTAAAGCTAGGAGGTTTGTTGTAGTCATTGTCGATTTCAGAGTGGAAGTAGGAGCACGTGACTATGGATTTTGTGATGGGGCTGCTTGTGACTCCCAATTGAAGAGATGCGATTTGAGTGATTGTTGACCGATTGACTAAGTTAGCTCACTTCCTAGCCATCAGGAAGGATTGATCAGTTAGTAAATTGGCAAGGTTGTTTGTGGACTGGATTATGTCCCTGCATGGTGTGCCCTTGTCAATTGTATCATATCGCGATCCGAGGTCCACTTCAAGGTTCTAGAGGAGTTTTCAGAAGGCGTTGGGCACACAGTTAGCCTTCAGTTCAACTTATCATCCTGAAATTGATGAAAAATCAGAGAGGACCATTCAAACTCTAGAAGACATGTTGAGGGCTTGCTACCTAGAGTGGGGAGGTTCTTGGGAGTAGCACTTGCTGACAGTGGAATTTGCATATAACAAAAATTATCATTGTAGCATCAGCATGACATCGTACGAGGCATTGTATGGGCGATCATGTTGTTCTCCACTTGATTGGTTTGAGATTGGTGAGAGATGGCTGGTAGTGTCATAGATGGTGCCGCAGTGTGTAGAGGTCATTGGGTTGGTATGGCAGAGGTTGTCTTCGGCACAGAGGAGGCATAAGAGCCATGCAGATGTTCGTTGAAGGCCACTTAAGTTCGAGGTTGGCGACCACGTGTTCTTTAGGGTTTCGCCCTCAAAGGGTGTCATGAGATTGGGAAGCGGGGAAGCTGAGTCTGCGATTTATTAAGCCTTTTTCTATTCGAATAGAGGAGACACCATATCAGCTAGCCTTGCCGCCCAGTCTTGCTAGGGTCCACGATATATTAGTACGTGTAGGATCCATCTCACATCTTGGACTTCTCAGAACTGGAAGTTTTGGAGGACTTGTCATTCTCGGAATATCCAATAGATTGTGGATCGTAAGGAGAAGGTCTGCAGAACAAGGTCATTTTGCTGGTGAAGTTTATTTGACATCATCTCTCTGGAGGAGAGGCTATATGGAAATGAGAGGACGAGATGTTGGAGCAGTTTCCTTATCTTTTCCAGTGAGTTCCCTTTCTTTGAAAATGTTCGTTTCTTTCTTTTAGTTATATTATTATCGTGACAATTTCAGGGACGAAATTTTCTTAAGGGAAGTAGGATGTAAGGACTGAGACTACGGATAGGGTTATCGGATTGAATTTGGCTTCTCTGTATTTGGTATGAGTTTTTTGGGGGCTTGGAGTGAGCTCTGAATCATGTCTAGTAGGCTTGAAACCTTTTAAAAAGGCGTCTACCACACTCGACACGATTCAATTTCGTGCATGCGGGCATCGTGGCCATGCATGGAGGGCCGCGTGGCTGACTCCCTGTCGTGTCAGCTAAAACATGTCTGGGATGGTGAACACGTTTTACGAAATACATCCATTTGTGTGGACGCGATTTAGTCGACTTTTGCGTGCCTGCGTCTTGTCCCATGGCACCTCCAAGCCAAGCTGAGGACACCTAGGGGAGGGCCTTGGAGGGGGGGGGTGCGGGGGTTCTTAACCTCGAAATCCTCCTTCCCCTCCTCATTTCTCACTTTTCTCTTCTTTCCCTTCTCATATCCTCTCTCCCTCCATCATTTCCCTTCCCTCATTCCTCCTCCTCCACCATTCCATCTTCTTAAGCCATTCCCCACATCTCCACTACCTCCATTTCCATTGTGACCTTGTTCTCCCCGGATGGCGGCCGACGTCTCAGCGGGATTATACTTTGACGGTGGCCTTAACGGCGGTTTGGTGGTATGGCGACGTGGCGGAAAAAGGGTAATTATAGTGGCTCGTTGACGTTGTAGCGGTGGTGCTTCCATAGTGTGGGGACTATGTGAGAGGTCGGGAGGAGTTCGGGTAACCGGTAGGATGATGATCATCGCATATATTTTTGGATCGACTTGTTGTGTAGTTAATAGCTTCGTGTAGAAATCCATGAGTAGGATCTTCCTTCTTAATCTTTCCTTATGCTAGTCTAATTCTAATTTCATGTCAAATGTGGTTTTGATGCTAATCATAATAATTTCTTGATGATGGGATTATTTGTATTTGCATGAGATTTTGGAAGAATAATGAGAATGATTATGATGATTCCTCTTTGTGATGGTCATGGTTAGTATGAGTTTAAGATTAGCATGCCTGGTGGATAATTTCTTTGTTAATCATGAAAATTATGGTAAAATAGTTTAAGGGTTGAAAATCATATCGCGTATGGGAGTCTTCTCTTTACTGTGAGTCATGTGAAATAGAGTTTAATTCCAAGGTTGGAGAGGGGGGAGGGTGTTTCGGGTTGACCAGGGAGAAGCGTCGATGATCTGGTCTCGGACACTGAAACATGTCTAAATAGGTAGACACAATTTGCAAAAGAAGTCTACTTGCATGGACGCGATTCAAGCCCAAATCTGATAATTTGAAACCATTATTTTCTGTATTCATGGGGTGTGAGATATATATATATATATATATATATATATATATATATATATATATATATATATATATTAAATTTTTTATAAAATATATAGATTAATTTTTTATATATGTGTTATATAATTTCAATAATTGCATGCTTGAAATCATACTTTGAGATGAGGTTTTTCCACGAATTTGAACTTCGTATGATTACATGTTTGTGTGGCTTTGGAGTTAGAGTGACAGTGATGGTTAGCCGTACATCTTATTGTCGGTATGAGAATGGCATAGTGTTAGTGTGGGAGTGGCACGGTGACACCTAAGAGGTGAGGGTCACCGGGTGGACCGTAGTGTTAGATAGTGCCAGTGTGGAAGTGACATACTTTGGAGCTTCGTCACTCTTGTGACTAGGCAGAGGCAGAACCAGCTAGGATAAGATTGGCCGATGTAACTAGAAGCTATCTGAGGGATTGCTACTCTGCATAGCAGGTCGGCGTTTACTGTTTACCTTTCTACGATTATTCTTGTGAGTTTATTTTCAGTTACGTAAGGTATTATTACTTTATTATGTAATTTTCTTACTTGTCTTTTCTTTGTGGCACTGTAGTTGTGTGTGAGGTGTAGGGATCGTGGGATCTTTATTGAACTCATTTCCTGTGTGACTCATTCCCTACGTTTTATGTATGTGTTCTCGACGGGCTTAGGAGTTTGGGAGTCGACTCGGTGTTGCGCGCCAGCAGTTTTTTTTTTTTTTTTTATAAATCTCGGGATACGTTCCGATGTAGTTGTACATTTTCTTCTAGCCTGTATATACTTATATTTTCTTTCAGTCGTAATTCGTGGACTATGTATTTATTTGTTAAATCGAGTCAGACTGTAATAATTTTTATTTTTCAACACTTTTTACTTTGCAGTTCGATACTTTAAATGTTTGTGTAACTTAAGTTATCACATATTTTCTAAATTATTTTGTGATCCTAATTTAGTTCCGAATAACAATCTGAAATTTATTTAGTGGTCGGATCTCCGATTATATGGTAACGAGTTGTTATACCCTTAACTTCCATCTCGAGAAGTTTTGTTTCCCACCTAATAGTAGGAGGAACTTCCATCATTGGCCGGCTGTCCGTCCGGTATATGGCTTCGCAGCAACCCTCGTTGGTTGTCTCAGCCCTTGGGTTTGTCTTCATTTTTATCAATTTTTTTTTTCTTTTAATTCAGAGCTCCAGAAGTTTCCTTTCCATTATCCCAGCCTCCACTCCTGGTTTACTTCTCAGAGCTTGACGTTTTCGATCTCCTTTTGTTCCCCTCCCCTGATCAGCTCTCCTGTATTCCTGCATCGACATAGGTGTTTGCCGGTCGAATGCCATCACGGCGCTGCCAGTGTTATATAGAGGGTGATTGAACTTGGTTCTACTCCCCTCGAGCTAATCCCAAGGTTTAGCATGCTCTGTGTGGCTCAAGTTTTGTCCGCCAGAGCTATTGCAGGTTACCTTGGGCATTTTTTAGTTGCTACAATGATTTATGATTTCCTTTCACTTCTTGCCTTTACATGAAGTTTAGCTATGGGCCTTGAAGTGGCCCTGGTAGGTGGTGCATGGTCCTCGTCCTGTGGGGATGGCTTGTAGTACTGTATCTGTGGTTGAATGAAATGACCACCCATCTTCTGACCCCCCAAAATTATAATTTAATTAAATACGAATAGTGTACTTCAACCCTTTGTTTCTGGATCACATCCTCCTGTTTCTAGGTGGTTGGGTTTGGCTCAAGGACACCGAAGAAGGCTTAGAAATGCGAGCAACTCATTGTGGCTGAAATGGATGACCATCTTACTCTTCTAGAGCAAAAAAGTGACATCGTTGACATCTCTTGTGACTAGTGAGAAGGTTTGTTGATCGAAATAGTTGTCTTATTTAATTCAACCTAATCTGACTGTTGGTCAGCTCATCTTTTGCTGTCACAGCATTGATGGCTGGTTGGTACTCCACACACAGTATTTTACTTACTTTATCTGATCAAATAATTTTTTCATTCTCTATTCTTGTAAAATGTAGAGGATGAAGTCAAGAGGATCTTGGTCCCATATTGACGGTTGCATAGGGATCCTCTGGAAAGAGATTAGGATGGACCCTTATTGCCTCTTCTGTTACCTTGTTTCATTTGTGAGCAGTGTAACTGAAGTCTGATTTTCTGAAAAAAATTACGACTTAATCACATCTTCTCTTCGTAATGTATTTTTCAAGAATAAATTATAATTTATTGAAAGAATCTTTAAAATCTTTATAAATTCAAAAAATATAGATTTAATCGCGATTTTTTTTAAGAAAAGCATACCTTTCTAAAAAGAATTCATTCATTTTTATATTAGATATTCATAAAATTATATATTGTCGGTTAAAAATTAACATTCTTTTACGACTTTTTCCCAAAGTTTTAGATTTTTTTTCTGACTTGAGATTTTATGGTCGGAATGATTTTTTTTGTTTGCACCAAATTCGTTTGATAATCCAGTGGGAAGTAGGGGTGTCTTTGACACTAACAGTTGCCAGCACTTTTGAGTTTTCACAATTCTCAAAAAATTATTTAGACGCCAATGATTATCAGATCTTAGAAGTCATATATGTAATTTTTTTCAACCAAAAATTTCAAATTAGGACTATCTAGATTCATTAAAGAGCGAGATCATTGGATGAACAGAGTTAACCGGTAACTGTCCAATGTCGGACCTACTTTCACTTGATAATTTTCATGTTTAAGCTGAAATTAAAAGGTGTTTGGAGTAAAAGTCTTGCCAAGCTGTAGTGACAAGCATTGCTCATTTAAATATTGATGTAGACTGGATCTATCACGACCGGACTCCGAAGCCGGAATCCGGAAAAGAGGATCCGAAGCCGGTTCGGATCGGTGTTGCTGAGGCCCGACGGGGATCCGGAAAAGAGGAGGCGGAGGCGGAGACGAGGGTCCGAAGGCCGAGGGGCGCCTCGGTCGGTGCGGACTCGTCCTCCGGGAAGTCGGGGCCGTGGCTCCTTCGGCGGGCGAAGGGACGGCGCGGATGAAGCTCTTCCCGGCTATACGGCTGACTGGCGATGAAGCCGAAGCCGATGGTCCGAAGCCGGAATGGTCTTCGGACTCGGCTTGTCCTTGGATAGTGAGCCCGAGGGCCCTTTTTTGTCGGACGAAGGGACAACGCGGGGTCGAGCCTCCCGTTGCGGGGCAGCCGCCGGACGGCGTCGAGACCAAGGAGAGGAGTCCGAGGTCGGCGGCCGAGACCGACTCGGGGAGGTCGGCGATGATTCGAACCGAGCCCCTGCAGGAGGGAAAGAAGAAGAAGAACCAGTCAGCAGGAGTCCCGGGCGTCAGCCCTGGGGAACCCCCTCCGACGGTCAAGTTAGCTTCTGAAGAAGATTCGATTCAGGAAGCAAGAAGAAATAGCTAGAGCACTATTCGGACAGTAGTCCTTTAAGGGGTTTCGGAAGCTTAGGGGGGCATCCGTTTTTCCCACCACCCCCTTGGCCACAAATAGCAGGATACTTATAGCGGAGGGTAGCGGATGGTTAACGGTGGCAGCCGATATAGGACTAAAAGGAGGCTTACTGACAAACCGCCATAGCGTCTGATCCGCCACCGGAGTGGGCCGGATTCGGCTACCGGGCCGAAGGGGGTTGGGCCGCTGACGGGCCGAAGCCTGCTGGGCCCTGGGGCTGCCGTGCTGTTCCTGGGCCGTAGGCTGGTGGGCCGCTGACGGGCTGAAGCCTGCTGGGCCGGGAGCGACGGGGCCGCTTATGGGCCGAGGGCTACTGGGCCGCCGATGGGCTGGAGGCCGCCAGAGGGCCTGGTACTGCTGCTGTTGGGCTGAACGGGGTTTGGGCCTGCTCTAATGGGCCGAATCGGATTCTGCCTCATCACATAGCCCCCCACTCTTGTCTTTCTCAGTTCTGAGATGGCGAGAGTATAGCCCGAAGCTGTGAAAAGGGCATCGTAACAGGTGTCTTACCCGAAACTCTGCTCCCCTTTTCTACTCGGAAGAGGGGGCCCTCGGTCGGCCGAGGGCTATGCGGTTGCTTCGTCCCCGCTCGGAGTGGTGACGAAGGCTCAGAGCTAAGAAGCTGAAGGGCCGAGCCCTCTGACTCGTGTCAGGCTCTATTAAATGGACGGGATGGCGCGTCTCCTCGCGAGGAAGCACGGGACACGCGTCGCGCATCCAGCCGCTCCGTCGAAAACACAAATAGATCCTGACCGCTCACGGGTCGCGGATCGCCTCGGCTCTCTGTCCGAGGCTTTCACTCGGATTGCCGCCTCTTCTTCCGTTGTAAGCCCTCGGCCTAGGATATGGCCGGTTTTTGTACTTCCTTCTACAAATACAAGGAATGTGTTTGGCTTTACCTTGGTGTTTGCGTATGATTGACCGACTATGGCCCTTCAGGAGCCTGAGATCCTGTCGTCGTTCGCTATAGCTTCTAAGGCCGAAACCCGATGCCGGTTCGGATAGAATGTCGTCACAGTATTCGGCCGGGGCCTTTACTACTGTGGTCCACATGATCTCGAAGGGGCATCTTGCCGCTTCTTACGTTAGTCGGATGGCCGAAGCCCTTCATGCTTCTGCTTGCGCGAACTTAGATATGCCTTGGCGCCTCCAGAATCGGTGTACGTGGCCGGAGCCATTCCCGGAACGATTTACACGGATTTAGAAGGAATACCATGCCGCTCCCGATACGGTTTGCATGGCCGAAGCCACTCCCGGTACGGTTTACACGGACTTAGAGAAAACCATGCCGCTCCCGATACGGTTTGCATGGCCGAAGCCACTCCCGGTACGGTTTACGCGGACTTTAGAGAAAGCCATGCCGCTCCCGATACGGTTTGCATGGCCGAAGCCACTCCCGGTACGGTTTACGCGGACTTAGAAGGAATACCATGCCGCTCCCGATACGGTTTGCATGGCCGAAGCCACTCCCGATACGGTTTACACGGACTTAGAGAAAGCCATGCCGCTCCCGATACGGTTTGCATGGCCGAAGCCACTCCCGGTACGGTTTACACGGACTTAGAGAAAGCCATGCCGCTCCCGATACGGTTTGCATGGCCGAAGCCACTCCCGATACGGTTTACACGGACTTAGAGAAAGCCATGCCGCTCCCGATACGGTTTGCATGGCCGAAGCCACTCCCGATACGGTTTACGCGGACTTAGAGAAAGCCATGCCGCTCCCGAAACGGTTTGCATGGCCGAAGCCACTCCTGGTACGGTTTACGCGGACTTAGAGAAAGCCATGCCGCTCCCGATACGGTTTGCATGGCCGAAGCCACTCCCGGTACGGTTTACGCGGACTTAGAGAAAGCCATGCCGCTCCCGATACGGTTTGCATGGCCGAAGCCACTCCCGGTACGGTTTACGCGGACTTAGAGAAAACCATGCCGCTCCCGATACGGTTTGCATGGCCGAAGCCACTCCCGGTACGGTTTACACGGACTTAGAGAAAACCATGCCGCTCCCGATACGGTTTGCATGGCCGAAGCCACTCCCGGTACGGTTTACACGGACTTAGAGAAAACCATGCCGCTCCCGATACGGTTTGCATGGCCGAAGCCACTCCCGGTACGGTTTACACGGACTTAGAGAAAACCATGCCGCTCCCGATACGGTTTGCATGGCCGAAGCCACTCCCGGTACGGTTTACACGGACTTAGAGAAAATACCATGCCGCTCCCGATACGGTTTGCATGGCCGAAGCCACTCCCGGTACGGTTTACACGGACTTAGAGAAAACCATACCGCTCCCGATACGGTTTGCATGGCCGAAGCCACTCCCGGTACGGTTTACACGGACTTTAGAGAAAACCATGCCGCTTCCGATACGGTTTGCATGGCCGAAGCCACTCCCGGTACGGTTTACACGGACTTTAGAAAGAGCCTTGCCGCTTCCCGATTGGTACGGGTTATTTGCGGACTTTAGAAAGAGCCTTGCCGCTTCCCGATTGGTACGGGTTATTTGCGGACTTTAGAAAGAGCCTTGCCGCTTCCCGATTGGTACGGGTTATTTGCGGACTTTAGAAAATATTCTGCCGATCCGGTACTGAATGGCCGGAGCCGCCCTCGGATCGGGTTGACGCGGTCTTTGGAGAAATCTGTTGTCGGACATGGTCCTTTCAAAAGAGACTTCATTCATGCCTCCCGGCTAAAACCCGGGTCTAATTACATGAGGTGCCGAAGGTACTCCGTATTTTTAAATACAACGGAGGATGCGTGTCCGAAGGGGTCTCGACTCTGTGAGCCCCCCGGTCGCTTTTGTTTACAAACACTTCAGCGGTTTCAGAGGCATAGCCTAGGGGAAGAGGATCTCCTTGGATGTTGCCTCACCGCTCTGAGGTCATCGAGTTGCGCCTCCGTCAAGGCCATTCCTACTGGTATTGTGGCAGTTGGCCTTCTCTGATGAGGCGATCTATCTCTTCCCGAAGTTGCCGGCATTCGTCAGTCGCATGGCCGATCTCGCAGTGATATTCGCAATACTTGCCGGAATCCCTTCGGCGAAGACCAGTCTTCATACGCTGTGGCGGCCGGAGCATTGATTTTATCTCCGTAAGCATTCGGGAAGGGGGAGCAATCAGCGGTAGGTGTCGTGGCTGCAGACCCTGTCGCTTGCCTCGGCCCCGTTCCTTTCGATACCGCTCATGTGAAGGTTCTTGATTTGTAGATTGAGGATGAGCCGCTGGAGGGGCTAGTGGTGCCGAGGGCTCGTTTGCCGAAACGGCCTCGTCGGTAAGGACTTGCGGAGACGCTGGTCGAGGCTCCTCGTTCTGTATAGGGCAAAAGGGAGGTGCTTGACCAGGGAGTTGGCTCAGTATCCCAAGATACCGGGCCAAGGCGGATACCATGTCCGCCAAAGATGCGACCGTGGCAGTCAGTGCGATCATTTGCTGCTGAAGTTCCTTCATCCGGTTGTCTTCAGCTGTGGACCCCGGCGCAACTAGCCGAACCGCACTCGAAGGGACGGACGGGGTGCCTTCGGAGGGTGGTAGCCGCGCTGAGACTCCCCGTGCCTCTGTTTTGCTTTGTCCGGATCGCCGGGTGACAGGTTGTCGTGACATGACTTGTTTGTTTGTTTCCCACAGACGGCGCCACGTGATGTAGACTGGATCTATCACGACCGGACTCCGAAGCCGGAATCCGGAAAAGAGGATCCGAAGCCGGTTCGAATCGGTGTTGCTGAGACCCGACGGGGATCCGGAAAAGAGGAGGCGGAGGCGGAGACGAGGGTCCGAAGGCCGAGGGGCGCCTCGGTCGGTGCGGACTCGTCCTCCGGGAAGTCGGGGCCGTGGCTCCTTCGGCGGGCGAAGGGACGGCGCGGATGAAGCTCTTCCCGGCTATACGGCCGACTGGCGATGAAGCCGAAGCCGATGGTCCGAAGCCGGAATGGTCTTCGGACTCGGCTTGCCCTTGGATAGTGAGCCCGAGGGCCCTTTTTTGTCGGACGAAGGGACAACGCGGGGTCGAGCCTCCCGTTGCGGGGCAGCCGTCGGACGGCGTCGAGACCAAGGAGAGGAGTCCGAGGTCGGCGGCCGAGACCGACTCGGGGAGGTCGGCGATGATTCGAACCGAGCCCCTGCAGGAGGGAAAGAAGAAGAAGAACCAGTCAGCAGGAGTCCCGGGCGTCAGCCCTGGGGAACCCCCTCCGACGGTCAAGTTAGCTTCTGAAGAAGATTCGATTCAGGAAGCAAGAAGAAATAGCTAGAGCACTATTCGGACAGTAGTCCTTTAAGGGGTTTCGGAAGCTTAGGGGGGCATCCGTTTTTCCCACCACCCCCTTGGCCACAAATAGCAGGATACTTATAGCGGAGGGTAGCGGATGGTTAACGGTGGCAGCCGATATAGGACTAAAAGGAGGCTTACTGACAAACCGCCATAGCGTCTGATCCGCCACCGGAGTGGGCCGGATTCGGCTACCGGGCCGAAGGGGGTTGGGCCGCTGACGGGCCGAAGCCTGCTGGGCCCTGGGGCTGCCGTGCTGTTCCTGGGCCGTAGGCTGGTGGGCCGCTGACGGGCTGAAGCCTGCTGGGCCGGGAGCGACGGGGCCGCTTATGGGCCGAGGGCTGCTGGGCCGCCGATGGGCTGGAGGCCGCCAGAGGGCCTGGTACTGCTGCTGTTGGGCTGAACGGGGTTTGGGCCTGCTCTAATGGGCCGAATCGGATTCTGCCTCATCAAATATTAAAAAATAGTTCACTCTATCTAAATTTAAGTCGCTTTCGAGTCAAATTTTAATAGGTCTTTTTTAGTGCTTTATATCTCAAAGTTTATTTTAGGGAGAAAAAAAATAAGTGGAATATGTTTTAGAACCTCTTCCGTAACTTTTAAGTAATAGTCCAATTCTTCTTAAATCTTTCCCAAAAATAAGTTGTTTTATTTTCAGAGAACCTTTGTATGTTAGTTCCCTTCTTTCAGGACACTTTCCTTCTCCACCACCATCACCTGCCGTCTCCTTCTCTCTAATGGATATCTTCTCCAAACAGCACTCTCTATCTTTTTAAAAATACTTTAATTTTGCCAAATGATTGAACTGATGAGATACAACATATTTAAAAATTAGAGTGAAATTTAAGTTGAAACTAATTTTGAGAACAAAGTAACTTTAAAAAAAGTTGTTCTCAAATGGTCGATAGTATTCGTTTGTATTCGTAAGATTGCTTAGATGACTGATGAGAATTCAAAAAACCATATGTCCTTTATTCTATGTCCTAAATTAGATATTCAATAAATATAAATATGAAGGATGAATATTTCATTTGTCCTAATAGAAAGAGGGTCAAGTCCATTGTTGCAATCTCTTCGGGGCCAAAGACCAATCCGGTAAATCAAAAGTGAATAGCCTACTTAAGGGGCCCAATCTAAGTCCGCCCTCTAGGGGGAACCCCGCAAGAGTTCGATATGGACTAGAATCCCTATCGGGGACGTTTCGATTTGCTTGGGAGAATCCGATTGCAACCTAGTTTCCACTAAGAGAAGCCCCAGAGAATGCGTCAAAATACGGACACTTTACATATCAAGAATGTTTCCGATCTTGGACTCGAAAGGGAAATCTGTCTAGGACGTACCTTTTCCGATCGGAATTGGTCTCTAAGAAGTCCCTGAACTGCTATATAAGGACCTCTGGGCTAACCAGCCAAGGTACCTTTTCAGAACCCAACCATCTTTTCTTTTCAGAGCGACCCCCAGCTTTCTGATTTAAGCATCAGAGGGAGATCTCCCGGTTCATCGCCGGGGGCCCTTGATGGTTTTTTTTTTTTTGCAGGACTACTAATGTTTGGCCTTATAATACTCAATAGAGAGTTCTGATCATGGTGAACAATATTCTGACTCGATATCTTTTGACGCCATCTATGGAAAATGCAAGCCAAAAGCCATGGTATGGGCAAATAGTAGCCGAACTTCTAGGCAGAAGGAGGTTGTAACTGGCAATGTAGCACTCCCACCACCTCCAGCCGTTAGAGTCCAGGGCAAGCCAGTGCTAGACAATGGAAACCACGTTTGCCCTCCTTCGAAGGTATGCATCATTTGTAAGGACTGAGGTTTCAGATCTAGTTATCCGGTCGATTTCGGTATCGAACCCTCCTAGTTCAGGCCCTTGTGGGGTTTGTGCATGAGCTCTTTATCGCATCAAGCTGGCAAGATGTGCTTTTGAAAGACGTCGGCCTTCGGGGACACGATTTAGAAACCATTGCAGGTGTACCACGTGGGCGGGTGTTGGGGCACATGTGTACGGCTCTGGTCTCATCATTTGAATGGCATTTTACATGATTGATGCGATTCAGACAACTGCCAGTGTACGACCCCTGTCCTGTCGCTTGAACTGCACCATTTAGGGACGACACGATTCAACTCGGTCGAGGTCGATGCCCTGAGCCATCCCTTCTTTCTCTCATTCTCTCCTTCTCACTCTCTCTCTTCCCTCTCTCTGACTCCCTCCGTTCCCCTTCCCTTCCTCTTCCCTTTCTTCCTCTTCTACGACTCCAACACCCCCTACCTTGACATCCTGTGTCGGTGTGGGAGTGACAAGGTGACACCTAATAGGCGAGGGTCACCTAGTGTACCCTAGGATAATAGCTAGTATCGGTGTGGGAGTGGTACACTTCGGAGTGTCACTCCTAGTTGGGAGTGTTGGTTCTCGCATTTCTCTGGATTGCTTACGTAGCGGAAATTAAAATAAAACCAGCGATCTATTTTTCCATTTCAAATAAACAAAAAATTGATAATCAGATTATCATTTCTTACCGCGTGCGGATTCAAATCCGCAACCGATCGGTTCCGTCGGTGTGACACCACAAACCGCACAAGCGTCCAGCCTCTAGCGGAGTCCACGCGATCCTCCTCGTGAAAGATATCCTCATGTTCCTCGTTCTTCTCAGCACATGAAACTTCCGCCGTTCGCCGCAACGCGCGGTCGATTTCCCGTCGGGCGGGAGTCGGAGAAGCGGCGGAGCAGACTCGGGGATCCGGACTCGTTTGGGACGCCAGAGATAAGAGAGGAAGAGAGGAGGGGGCGGCTAGGGTTAGCAGTAGCCTGGCCTGCTCAGCCCGTTCGCTACATTTTATATTAACCGTGCGATTTTTCATAAAAACCCTCGGTTTATATAAAACCTACTTATTTATCCATCGCCTTGAGAATCATTTGCGTGTGACCCTCTAGGCCCACTAACCAGTCCGGTTAATGGCCCAATAAGCCCAGTGACTCCTCACTAGCTTGATTAATCAATTAATAACTCATATTAATTAATTAATCAACTGAATTAATGTCGCACATCGAATTCAATTGGGCCTCCGATCATATTGGGTGCCAAGCAACACCGCATGAACCCAGAATGTATCAGGGTTAAGTAACCCACTTTTAGAACCTTTCCACCGACAGTTACCGAATCCTTCATTTATACAATGCTCTCGAGTCAACTTAGGATATGGTATACTGTCAAACCCTAACCGGTCGACTCACTTGGATCAGATGTTGCCATATAATATCGGAAAACTCTTTTTCCAATATTATCGTCTGCCCTGGCCAGGGACTTCTGTGCATCCTTCCGAAAGCATTCTCTCTCTAACTACCGAGAGCGAATGATTCCTTATTGACACTCAATTCCCTTCGACGGTATTCCGCTATACCCGATCATTGGCTATTTAGAATCCATTGGTTAGGGATTCATAAAAGAAAGTCAAAGCACAGAAGTCCACCGACAACGTGTCTTTGGTGTCTCAGGTCCGAGGACCATCTACGCAACTGCGACAATAAAATCAAGCTGGTTGACAGTGAGGTACAATACCATCCAATGATTCAGTTGGATCAGTTCAATGAACTCATTTTCTAATGAGCACCTACAAATTCGTCTTAGTGTCACCACACAAGTGACTATGAGATCAATCACCCTCATCTTATGAGCGGGAGTAATCTGTACTAGTCTAACCGGATATCTGACGTCCTTCTCGGATATCCTCCGACTAGGAACTATTAAGAATATGTGTGTTTAAGTGATCAGTCTCATTAGTATGATCTCATCATAATCTGATCACTATCGCACATACTCACAGACTTCATTATGAGACGATAATAATACGAATTTACACATAATGAATAATGCCATTCTATTAATGAAATGAACGAGATTACAAAGTCATATTGGCTTGTAGGCCACCTAAGACTAATAGAGAGGTGGCAGAACTACCAAGAGTTAGAGAGGCCGGAGTATCAAGTGCGCTATCCGAGGGGTTGTTGTTCCATCCCAGAGAGTCGGTGTTTTCCTGGTTGACTTGACAGTTTCTTGTGTGTTCCTTTTCGGTGGACATGTGATTTATGTATTGCTTTACTTACGCTTATCTTGCCTATATCCTTGTTGTGTTGCGATTATGGGTGCCTGTGTGGGAGGTGGGATTCGAGGGATCCCTACTGAGTCCATTCTGGTATGACTCACTCCTTGCAGTTTCAGGTGAGGATTCTCGGTAGGCGTAGCAGTTGTAGGGTTTCGTCTCAAGTTGTGCGCCAGTAGCTACCATTCCGGTGTATGCCTCGATGTAGTTGTACTTTCATTTTTAGGTTTGTACGCATGATTATTTCTTTTCAGTTGGACTATGTAATTATTTTCTGAGTCGAGTTGGACTGTAGTAATTTTTAATTTTCTATACTTTCTTTACAGTTCGATGCTGTATGGAATGTTTAGCATAGTTTATCATTTATTTTTCAAACTTATCGAGATCCTGGTTTGGTTCTTAATTTTAATGATTTGGTACTCATTTAGTAATCGGATCCCCGATTATAGGGTGACGGGTCTTTGCATCATTCACCTCAAGGGCCAGATTTCCAAGTCTAGGTTGGTATGATTCAACGACTGGAGGCAACAGTTGATCAACTAGTGAGAGAAGCACTCCGATGGAAGCGTAACCAATTGGGAAGCCCTCCACGTAGCCACCACGGTGCCCATCTTCTTTAAAACCTGATACCTTCGCCACCACCTCCTCTGTAGAACGGTTCGTTGGCCGGAGGATGGCCTTATCGCCACAACTCTAAGCCATAAGAGGCCTACAGATAGTTCGAAAAGTGGCTAGCAAGTGGCCGTCCTCCTACCCAACACTCGCTTGGCTGACCGCAGGGCGATAAATCTCCCTGGATCGAAGTATCGTCACTATCGCAAGTGGAGTGATCGATCATCACCACCAGATAATTGTGGTCATCTCACTTGGCCTGAGCAGGTGATCCATGTAATTTATAGAGGAGCTTCGAGTGGCGGAGGTTGCTGCTATCGACAACCCTCTACTCACAAAAGAGCCAATAACCTTCTTCGGCGAAGACCTACAAGGTATTATACTTCCCCATAATGACACTCTAGTTATAGAAACTGATATTGTAGGATATTACGCCAAAAGGGACTTTGTCGATAATGGGAGTTTGCTCAACATTATCTTCCTCGATTACTTTTGCCAACTCAACCTAGATTTATCAAGTATGAGGAGAGTCCAAACTTCCATATATGGATTCATCGGCCAACCAATGACTGCGGAGGGACAGATAACTCTCGTGGTGACGGTAGGTGTTACGCCTATGATCTGGTTCAGTCATTCAAACTCATTTCAAATTCAAACTCGGTAACTAGGAGAACCCCCTGATGCCTAGGGCAAGAACAACTGGTCACCAGAGTGTCAACAAGCATTCGATGAGTTGAAGCAGTACTTGGTAGCCCCTCAAGTGCTCTCTAAGCCTTGGCAAGTTGAGACATTGCTCCTCTATGTATCAGTTACTCCTCACACCATCATTTCTGTGTTGATCAAGGAGGAAGCATACATGCAAAAGCCTATGTACCATGTAAGCCGAGCCCTCAAAGGCATTAAGTTCTACTATCCGATAGCAGAAAAATTCACATTGGCTTTGATTATTGCCGTATGAAAACTGCACTCTTACTTCTAGACTCATCTGATGGAAGTCATGACCGATCGACCAATGCAGCATCTCTTGCAATGCCTGGACACTTATAGACGAATGGTGAAATGGGTAGTCGAACTTTCATAATTCAACATCTATTACAAGCACAGGACTGCTATCAAAGCCTAAGCGCTAGCGGATTTCGCAGTAGACTCTTCCTCTGCAGGAGCAACCAACAGGGATTGGATCCGACCCAATTTGGTAGATTTATACAAACAAGTCATCCCAGACTTCTGGCTGTAGGGCTGGTTTGATTATAATTCCTCAAAATGCCCTAGAGGGAGGGACTTTGCAGTTCTCCCTAAGGTTCTAAGTTCGAGTCACTAATAACATGACAGAGTATGAGGCACTACGTACCAGTATGTGAGTGGCTCACCACCTGAGAGCTATCCAAATTCGGACTTTTTCGGACTGACAGCTTATCGTTTGACAATTAAAAAGTGAATATGATGCAAAAGATCCTACCTTGAAGCAGTACAACGAATTGGTCATTCAAATGGTTGTTGCCCTCGAAGGGTTTGAGATTTCACATATGCCCAGAGAAGAGAACCAAAGGGCAGACAAGTTCGCCAAACTTGCCTCCTCTATATTGCCCACCGCCCGGACAGTATTTGTAGAAGATGTGCTGCAACTAGCCGTCTGGCAACTTGTCATCTCCTAGGTCGACACTGAAGTCACCTGGATGGACCCAATCTTTATCTTCTTTCGGGATGACCAGCTTCCAAAAGACAAGACATAAGGAAGAAGGATAAGACACCAGGTAGCTAAGTTCACCCTGAGGACGAACTTTACCACTAGTCATTGACTCTTCCCCTGCTCAAGTATCTCGCATTGAGAGAAGCGGCGGATGCCATCATAGAGGTCTATGAGGGTATCTGTAGAATCCATGCAGGCCCACGAGCCTTTCTCAGATGCTGCTTCACCACGGGTATTGGTGGCCCGCTACGGCACGCGATTGCATCGAGTACATCAAAAAGTGCCCAAGTCGTTAGATTCACGGCACGATCCCTCGACCACCAGTAGCAGAGCTTTCTTCCATCACCGAGCCATGCCCATTTTACATGTGGACAATTGATATCTTAGGTCCCTTCCCTAAGACTACCGCAGAGAAGTAGTTCATGTTGGTTGCGATCGACTATTTTACTAGGTGGTCCGAAGCCACGGTGATAAACATCAAAGAAGATATTGTGTACAAGTTCGTTCTTTCTACGTGATATATAGGTTCGGAGTGCCACAAGTGCTTGTCTCGGATAATGACAAACAGTTTGCCAGTCAGTGGTTAGTCGACTGCTACCATCAATTCAACATCCGATGTTGCTTCTCCTCAGTGGCACACCCTCAGGTAATGGATTGGTGGAAGATGCCAATAGAGCGATTGCCATTGTCATAATAGCTACAAGTGAAACCCCTTATCATCTTGCCTTAGGAACGAATGTTGTGATTCCACTCGAGGTAGGGCAGCCTTCGTCCCAGATCTAAGAATTTGACGAGGCAATGAACAAATAGAGGCCCCAGGAGAACCTCGAGCTCGTCAATGAAACCATGAAGGAAGCTAGGATTTGTATGATCAATTATCAACGTATGATGTCATGTCTTTACAACAAGAAGATCCGTCCAAGAAGCTTTCACCTAGTGACCTCGTCCTATGAAGTATGTATGCCTTCAAGCAGCTAGAAGTAGGACGCAACCTAGCACCCAACTGAGAAGGATGCTACGTAATCGCCAAAAGCTACAAGATTACAGCATATTTCCTTACCCGACTAGACGACAAACTTCTAAACAATAAGTGGAATGTAGAGCATCTACACCCCTTTGTAGGTGCTTAGGATGACCGTGTGATTAACATGAAAAATCTATGTTGTTTAGTGTAAACTAACCTATTAAAAATAGCAACTAAAGTGCAGTGATCGCCAGAAACTTTTAACTAAAAAGTTTCAAAAGAAGTATGATCGCTTACCTGTTCAAACGCGGAAGATTGAGTCCTTGGTTCCCCTTCCTCAGCCGGCTGAAGAAAGAGAGCCCTTTCTTTGCTTTTTGTTCTTACTGTTGAATTTGAGGTTGAGGATCGTCCAGAAGTCTTTCTGACTTTGTGCTTGATTTCCCCTTTTGAATCTCTCGTTGTTGTTGAGTGCAGCAGAGACAGAAACAGAAAACGAAGAAACAATGATGATGAGAATTTAAGTAGAAGTAGTATCTGAACTAATCATGATTTTGGACATATGATTGAACATCAAACTTACTTGTTGAGTGGCTTTGAAACCCCTTAAATCAAGTAGGTTTTGAAAAAAATTATGCTGTGGTGTGTGTTTGCATGAAGTGAATGAAGAATGAAATTAATGAAGATGAAAATGAAAATGCAGAAATGAAACACTTATGCCCAATCGGATGAAGCTTTGAAAAGATGAAGATCTTGAAAGGACGCCGACTTCTGGAAATGGCAGCGCTCCGGCGTTACGACGTTGTTGCTTCGATCTTCAACTCGCTATAATAATGCTCTCTCTTAATGGATTTCAACTCTTTTTTTTTTAACTCTTCAACATGCAAGGTATTTATAGGCCTCTCTTGCGTTCGTGATTAACATTGAAAAACTCCGAATTTATCCATCTTAATTGACAGATAAATACTAATTAATTCATCTTTATCTGTAATTATCTAAAACGCGTCCACCATGGCTGACGCCTTTCAGATTAATTAAGATAAGGATAAATATCCGGGAAAACTTATCTTTATCTTTATTAGGTAAAACGCGTCTACCTCTATAGACGTCTTTTAGACTAATTAAGATAAGGATAAACATCCGAAGGGGAAGTTAAAATCACTTAGGAAACTTAAAACGCGTCGACATTACCAGACGCCTTTTAGTTAATTAATTAATTAATTAAAATTCAAATTTAAACGTTAAAACAGGAATAAACTCTAAATCGCGTCCACACAGGTTGACGCGTTTTAGAATTTCTGAATCGTGTCCACACAGGTTGACACGTTTTAGAATTTCTGAATCGTGTCCACACAGGTTGACACGTTTTAGAATTTCTGAATCGTGTCCACACAGGTTGACACGTTTTAGAATTCTGCATATTTTAACTAAAATTTGAACTAAAATCAATTTAATTGATTAACTTAAACATGTATGTTAAACCCGACACTCAAAAATATCAATAAAAATTAATCAATGATTAATTATCAGACCATTCTGAGGCATTATTATATGATATGAAATTTACTCAAAATGATGTCAAAATTAGTGTGTCTACAGCTGCCTCACCTTGGCATCGTCTTTGCAAGGGAGTGAAATGAAATGGAATGTACTGAAAAGGTGATGCCAAGGTGTGATGAGACACGCTCTTAACATCACATGACTGGAATTTTTCTTAAAATTATCAATGAAGATAGCTCAAAGAGATCAATGGAATTAATCATGTCTGGATGAAGTAGACAAGGAAATAAAATAAAGTCGATCAACCTCCTCGGAGTGGGAAGTACCCCAGGTCATAGACAATGTAGGTTTCATCATGGGGAGCGTTTGCCAGCCAATGTGGACGTGTTACAGCCATGATGGATCTTAAAAGAAAACAAGAAATATTGGATAAAGAATCCAAGAAAGGATAGAATTCCAAGGATATTTTCAAGCGAACCTCAAAGATAATCAAGATACTTAATTCGGAATGGAATATTTCATATCATGTTGGAGTTATTTGATTAATGGTCTGAAACTTAATCAGTAATTAATCCTTATTTCACACTGATTTCAAAGTCCTATATGATGCATGCTGGGCTAAAAGAAAAACATAAATTCAAATAAAATATAAATTAATCAAGGATAATATTGCTAAATTGTCATTAATGAGTCAAGACACCAATTCTTGTAATTCAGTGCTAAGCCGAAGCTCGTTTATCCACGCACCGTTTCACAAAAACGGAACCATCGTCCTCACTAATTAACAATCCAACGGCCTATCCGTGCGATTAAGAATCCTCTGGAATTATCACTGTTTTTGTTGTAGGGGAACTCAAATTCCAGTTTCATCAAAACCACAAGGTCCTTGATATACTCTAATAAATACTTAACATATAGTAATGCAAATGCAAAATAATTACATGGAATAAGGGTAGAAATAACCGTCTTTTTAGCCACGGTCGGGACTTGAATTCCACAATGGGATCTTCTTGACATTTCCAACTTTACTCAGGCTTTCTTGAATTTTCTACAATCAAAATTATTAGTAATTCCAAACAAATATTCAATTTAAACATTAAAATCCAAAACATGGAATTTCGGATAAATGACATAAAAGCTAAAACGCGTCGTGTCGAGCAGACGCCATTCAACCTTGAAACGCGTCTGTTCTCCTAGACGCCTTTTACTCGCAGAAACATGTTTCTAGTTGTTCTCTACCCGAACTCCAACTCTATCAATGCACATCCCTTTTCCAATCCGGAAAAGGTCTACTTAGGATCGCAATTCCTCTTATATAAACACCCTTAGGTTATTCCCAAGCAATCCTATCATAATCCAAAGATCCAAAGGAGAGTTTTCTTCCAAATTTTCAAGGTTTCTTCAAGGTTTTCAAGCTTCCCAAGCTTCAAGAAGGAGGTATTTCGAAAAAGGGAGATGGATTCCTCAAATAAGAAGATGAAGATGTCTCTAGAGAAGTTTGCAGACATAGAGAATCATCTCAATGGAAGAAATCCCAATCTTCAAGTAAGTCCAATCAACTTTCTTTTCATGTCTTCCATCATGCTCTTCATCAAACTTCATCAAGCTCCCTTTTTATTATTATTTTTTTTTCAGAATTACCCCATGTTTCCTGGCCCAAGAAAGTTCACGTCTCTCCCTTGGATTCGTAAACTTGCAAAAAGTGTTAAGCTTTCTATGTAAGTGTTCATATCCAAGTGGGATCTTCAAGGACTTGTAGTGCTTGCCAAACATTACAAAAGTGCGAACGTAGACTGGGCGGCTATGGGCGCCTTGATTGAGTGGTGGCATCCCCAAACTCATACGTTCTTCTTCCAAGATTTCGAGTGCACAATCCTTCTAGAAGAGGCGGAACTTCTATTAGGTCTCCCAAAGACCAGAGACAACAGAGACAAGATAGCCTTGACAAAAGAGAGAATCACCGGTCAACAGTTATTGACATCGATCATGAAGGATTCTTCAGAAGCTAAAGGATGCCTCACTAAGAAGGGGATCAATCTTGCAAAACTAGCCGAGTGGACTCTTTATGAAATTAAAGATTTAAGAGAGGATGAGGCGGAGGATGTAACGAAAGCTCTCGTTACATGCCTTGCCGGTGCCTTATTCTTTCCTGCACAGGATAACATCTTGGAAGATGATCAAATTAGTGCTATTTGCGCAATTTTCGAAGGTAAATCCATTAGCACTGCACTCTTAGCATATCTCTACAGTGGACTTTCTGCGGCTTCTGTGGGTCGTCCTCCATATGGATGCATGCTACTCTTTGCCTTGTGGGTTGAACTTCACTTCAAATTCGAGCATAGCAAGAAAAGGCCTCTGAATCCATCTCAGATCTTCTTGAATAGTCCAATTCATTGCATTGCTAATATTGTAAAGTTCAATGAGTACATGGTCAACAAGGTTCCAAAACTCAAGACCCGAGCCGATTGGAGAGAGTATTTGAAGCTCATGACATCCGACATATTCGACTCATCTCCGCTTGCTCTTGTTGGAAAACCAGTTTGGGTGCGCCGTACAGCAGGAGCAGATCTCAAGTTAATTGGAGCCACTGAGTTTGTGTTGTACAATCTACACCGGTGCCTTACTCAACTTAGCTTGGGCCGTCGTGAGTTTCCTGAATTCTCTCCCACACTCCCAATCAAAAAGCGCGACTTGGAATCCGATGAAGATTATGAAGCCATACAAATCATCATTACTCTATGGAACCTTGGCTTTAGCTATCGTGTAAGATCCTCTAAAGACAGAGATAAAGGATTGAAATTTCCTTATCTTAAAGGTCTTCATGATATTCTCCCTTGAATGTCCTCTTTCTCTTTTTGATTTTGATGTTGATGTAATAAAGATTGATTCTATTGAATAAAGATTGATTTTCATGCCTTAGAATCTTTCCCCAACTTTCTGTGATGTGCACATGATTTTTCCTTAAGTAAAAACCTGATTTTTCCTGAAAATTCAACAATTCGGGTTCTGTAAAATGTAAAACGCGTCCACTCAGAAAGACGCCTTTCAAAGTAAATTCTTTTCCAGAAATTCAATTTAATCCTTAAAAACCCGATTTAAAAGATTAAATCGCGTCTATGTCCATAGACGCCTTTCAACTCTCTCTCCTACTTTTCCCAGGATTCTGCCATTAATTCCATGATTAATTCCTTGAAATGCGTCAAGTTAGTAAGACGCCTTTCATGATTTTTCTGTGTACGGCTCTGAACAGAACCTGAAACGCGTCAACTCATATGGACGTGTTTCAACCAATTCAAACAGCTGTCCTTTGCCGCCTCAATTTATGCGCCCTAAAATGCGTCTGTCTGAGTCGACGCCTTTCACCCTTTTCGTTACAGACCCGCGAAGGCCCTCGTTTCTTCCTCACTTTCACAAAAATCTTCTCTCTCCTCACCGAGCTCCGGCGATCTCTCCGGTGACCTCACTCCTTTCTTTCTCAAAAACTCCTTCTTTAGAGCTATGGAACACGGTGAAGGATCAAGGAAGAAGAAGGCCTTGGCCAAGAGGAGGCGGAGGCAAGAAGAAGAAGCTCCCGAGGAGGTGCCGGCGGCGTTAGCCGAGGCGGCGGCCTTCTTTGAGGAGGAACTCCCTCCACCGGCGCCCATGGCGGTGGAAGAGGAAGAGGAGGGCGACCTCCACACGGTAAGTCCTCTATAGAATGAATGGGGTGAAGAAAAGAGGGGAGAAAGGGGTTCTTGAAGGAACCCGAAATCTGGACTTGAAAGGCGTCCAGACCAGGTGACGCCTTTCAAAAGGCGTCGCCCTGGGTCGACGTCTTTCAATCCAAATTTCGAATTTTTATAGGTAGAAAATAGGTTTGAATTGCGTCAAGGTATGTGGACGTGTTTTGAAACACGTCTGTGTGTGCTGACGCCTTTCAAAACAGAAGTAAATTTTCCTGTTTTTATTAATAACTGATCCTATTTTTTTATTTTTTTATTTGCAGGGAGTGATGAGGGCCAGGATTTCCTGGGACCTAGTGACAGGGGCGTATAGGGGACTCCCGGATTTTCAGAAGGCGCGCTTGCGCCGGATGGGGTTCGGCGAGATACTGGACATCGAGCCATTTTGGCTCGATCTAGTCCTGCTGCAGGCGCTCAGGGAGCGTTGGCATGCAGAGAGTCGGGCATTTCTGATGCCTTGGGGGCATATGGTCCCCACCTTAGAGGATGTGGCCAGGATCACTGGCCTGCGGGTAGAGGGCCGACCAGTTAGTGGGGTTACTTATCCCAACTATCAGGGATTAGCAGAGGCCTTGCTAGGGATAGAGGTATCCAGTATAGGTAGGGAGTCTAGGATGGTTCCTAGGGTAGAAGTAGAGTCTGCCCTAGGTCTAGATGAACCTCGGCGTCGGTCTGACGAGACCCGGGTAGAGTTTAGAGATAGGCTAGCCGAGTCATCTTCCTCTGCCTATTGTAGTGACCCGAGTCAGGTAGAAGAGGTAGACAGACAGCTGAGGGTCTTTTTAGTTTTCTTTTTCGGTCGGTTGCTCTTCGGTACGAAGGGCGACCATATCCACTGTAGGTTTCTTTATTTATTAGATGACCTAGATAGCTTAGGGGAGTATGCTTGGGGTGCGGCCCTTCTGGCCCACCTGTTTGCAGACCTATCCGCGGTCACGCCGGACCGCGAGACTACTATCAGTGGCTTCTAGCCGTTCCTTCAGGTATTAAATGTTTTATTATTTATTCATGATATGCAATGTGTAATGCAATGATTTTTCTAACCTATATGTTCATGAATGCAGGTGTGGAGCTACCACTATTTCCCGCTCGGCAGAGCGCGGATTACTCGTCCGGATGCCGTTCCATTGGCCTGCCGTTGGCAGCCAATTGTGGACACGGCTCCGTAGCACCACCAACTGACGGCCCTCCGCCGCCAGTTCCTAGATTATCCAGAGCTACTGGTAAGTTTTTAACTTGTTCAATTTTTATTAAATGCAATTCTTTATTCCTTAAGTACAATTTATTTATGAATGCATCTAACCTATATGCAGGTAATCTGGCGCCCGTACTTGGGCATGAACGAGGAGGGTCAGCCATGGGTGACGGCTGGTAGGAGGCGATTCGGGAGGCAGATGTGGGTGCACTGCCTCAACGAGATCGAGCCCCTCCGTCTCCGGCTAGTGATGAGGACTTTGGGCTTCCATCAGGAATGGATAGATGAAGAGGTCCCGGAGGGCATCGGAAAGAGCATGAGGGGCAAGCAATCCCTCACCGACTGGCGTGCCAAGTTCCCGGAGCAGTACGAGGACTGGCACCGTCGGGGCATTAGAGTGGAGTCCCGTGCGGAGAGTAGCGAGGGCTTCCTCCAGCAGTACCGGGTCCATTACGCCGACCAGCTGCGGCTCCTTCGACCACTCGATGTAAGTATGCATTCATGCGTCTTTAATTTTATTATTATCTTGATTTATGTTGGTGAATGAATGTATGTATATGTGATTTGCAGGATGCTCGTGATGCGGTCATCATCGACCTCCGGGCCCGCCTACATGATGCTGAGGCCCAGCTCGAACAAGTCCAGAAAGAGCTCTTCGATCTGGTATGTATGAATGAATATGAATGCATGTTTTAATTAATTAATTGTTTTGGCGATTAACCACTGACAGTGTTCTTTTGGTGCAGCGAGCCGTCTACACCCAGGCGGCTCCCCCTACCTATGGAGCTTCATCTTCTTCATCATCCGCTGCGCACGATGCTGCCCTGGCTGACCTCCAGAGTCAACTCGCCTCTGCCATTCACCGGACTTCTCTTGCGGAGGAGGACCGTGCTGCTCGGGTAAGTTTTGATTTTTGAATTTGACTTGATTTACTTGATTGTCTTGAACTAACAAAATCTTCTTCTGCAGGTTGCTGAGCTCCAAAAAGCCCTTCAGAGGGCTGAAGCGGATGCCTATGCTACAGCGACTCGTGCCGAGGCTGATGCAGAGCGGATCCGGGCTCTAGAGGAGCAGGTGGCCCGACTTTCGGTTGGAGATCTTGCGCGCCTCCAGACCCGCCTGGAGGTCATCAACGAGGAGCGAGAGCGAGAGAGGCAGGAGCGGCAGAGGATGGATGCTGAGATATCCGCTCTTCGAGTCCAGCTTGGCATTGCAGAGCATGAGCGTCGGAGTGTGGAGGAGAGGTACAGGCGTGCTCGACAGCGTGCGCAGGAGCGCGGTTTGACGAGCGCTTTTACTGCCAGCGCTGCCGTGTCTTCTGGCCAGGCGGGGCCGAGCACGATGGGGCCACCTCCACCTCCCAGCCGAGGACCAGCACCAGACGCACCTGACGAGGCCCAGAGCCAGTTAGATGAGGGCGGAGGGGAGAGCCAGCCTTGAGGGCTTATGTACTTCTTTTCCTTTCATGTATCATGTATAAAACACTTTTGATATATACATGAAACTTTTGGGCTCCAATCTCGTGTTTCTGTGCTTATCTTGCATCCTGTACAACACTTAACAAACAGGTTAAGTATCTATTTAGGCTTAGCCCCTTGCCTGACCAAACAAATGGTCAATCAATCTTTTCCTTAAATAAATAGTCAAGGGGCATAGCCTTTATTAACAAAGGTAATAAGAATAATCAGACTTAAGCAAAATGCAACATGCAAGCAAACAGATGCTCACCGAAAATAAAAGGAGTGAAACACATTAAATGCAACAAGCAAATGCTAATTGAAATATTTTTTGTGGTTTTGAAATATTCATTTTTGTTTGGGTTTTGAAATATGTATTCTTTTTTTAGATTTTGACAAATGTACATTTTTTTTTGAATTTTTGAAATATGTACTTTTTTTGAATTTTTGACTATGCAATTTTTTTGAATTTTGACATATGTATTTTTTTGAATTTTTTTGACATATACATTTTTTTTTGAATTTTTGACATATATATTTTTTTGAATTTTGATTATGTACATTCCATTCCATTCAGTACATTCCATTCTATTTCACTCCCTTGCAAAGACGATGCCAAGGTGAGGCAACTGTAGACACGCTAATTTTGACGTCATTTCGAGTAAATTTCATATCATATAATAATGCCTCAGAATGGTCTGATAATTAATCATTGATTAATTTTTATTGATATTTTTGAGTGTCGGGTTTAACATACATGTTTAAGTTAATCAATTAAATTGATTTTAGTTCAAATTTTAGTTAAAATATGCAGAATTCTAAAACGTGTCAACCTGTGTGGACACGATTCAGAAATTCTAAAACGTGTCAACCTGTGTGGACACGATTCAGAAATTCTAAAACGTGTCAACCTGTGTGGACACGATTCAGAATTCTAAAACGTGTCAACCTGTATGGACGCGATTCAGAAATTCTAAAAAGCGTCAACCTGTGTGGACGCGATTTAGAGTTTATTCCTGTTTTAAGGTTTAAATTTGAATTTTAATTAATTAATTAATTAACTAAAAGGCGTCTGGTAATGTCGACGCGTTTTAAGTTTCCTAAGTGATTTTAACTTTCCCTTCGGATGTTTATCCTTATCTTAATTAGTCTAAAAGACGTCTATAGAGGTAGACGCGTTTTACCTAATAAAGATAAAGATAAGTTTTCCCGGATATTTATCCTTATTTTAATTAATCTGAAAGGCGTCAGCCATAGTGGACGCGTTTTAGATAATTACAGATAAAGATGAATTAATTAGTATTTATCTGTCAATTAAGATGGATAAATTCGGAGTTTTTCAATGTTAATCACGAACGTAAGAGAGGCCTATAAATATCTTGCATGTTGAAGAGTTAAAAAAAAAGAGTTGAAATCCATTAAGAGAGAGCATTATTATAGCGAGTTGAAGATCGAAGCAACAACGTCGTAATGCCGGAGCACTGCCATTTCCAGAAGTCGGCGTCCTTTCAAGATCTTCATCTTTTCAAAGCTTCATCCGATTGGGCATAAGTGTTTCATTTCTGCATTTTCATTTTCATCTTCATTAATTTCATTCTTCATTCACTTCATGCAAACACACACCACAGCATAATTTTTTTCAAAACCTACTTGATTTAAGGGGTTTCAAAGCCACTCAACAAGTAAGTTTGATGTTCAATCATATGTCCAAAATCATGATTAGTTCAGATACTGCTTCTACTTAAATTCTCATCATCATTGTTTCTTCGTTTTCTATTTCTGTCTCTGCTGCACTCAACAACAACGAGAGATTCAAAAGGGAAAATCAAGCACAAAGTCAGAAAGACTTCTGGACGATCCTCAACCTCAAATTCAACAGCAAGAACAAAAAGCAAAGAAAGGGCTCTCTTTCTTCAGCCGGCTGAGGAAGGGGAACCAAGGACTCAATCTTCCGCGTTTGAACAGGTAAGCGATCATACTTCTTTTGAAACTTTTTAGTTAAAATTTTCTGACGATCACTGCACTTTAGTTGCTATTTTTAATAGGTTAGTTTACACTAAACAACATAGATTTTTCATGTTAATCATACGGTCATCCTAAGCACCTACAACTTTTTTGGCGATCACGGTGGGACTTGGTCTCGCCATCTTTTAAGTTTTTTTGTTCTTGCTGTCATCAACCGGGCACCCACGGTGCACCACTTGTGTCTTTCGACACGTCCTCACCAATCGGTGAGTGTTTTAGTTTAATTAATTTCCCTCGTGCACCACGTGCACACCCTAGTGGCAAGATCTTGCCTTCCCCTTGATTAATTCAAAAAAAAGCTGTTTTTGTGATAAAAATGATGTGTGATTGATTGTTTTTCTAGTTGTTTAGTTAGTAAATCATCCTGTTTAAAATCTGGAACTAAAAATTTTTGCATGAGTCGATTGTTTACTGCTTTTTATCTTGTTTGAGGAGGATTCAATCCAGAAAATCATCCTGGAAAACTGTTTCTGCGAACTGAAAAGCGTCCAGTAGCTCTGACGCGTTTCAAACCGCGTCAACACCCCTAGACGCCTTTCAGTCTTCACAGTTTCTCTGCTGTATGCATCTGCTTCTGCGAAAAATTAAGTTCTGTTTTGAATAGCGTCGACGACCATCGACGCTATTCAGACAGTTTCTTAATTTTTTTTAGTTTCCAGATTTCTGTGATTTGATGTGCTAGCTACCCATTATTATTAAGCATTAGGGGCCATCCAGGCCGTAGGACATACGCATTGAGGCGAATACCCTCCTTTTCTTAGGAACACATTACTTGACGTCAGCAACTCTCTCTGATTGGGTTGGTCCCTTGATCAGACTAGAGAAGTTGACGTTGAGACCTCCATAAGTCCCCAAAATCAAGGTATTCCTCCTTGATCATCGGGCTGGTTGTACCAATTGAAGTCCTGGTTAGATTCTGAAAGCGTTGTGAGAGAAAGCCCTAGAGAATAACGGTGGAAATTGAACTGAAACTAGGATCCTTTCCTTAAGAGAATTTGAGGTTTAATTGAATCCAAATAACTCAAAAAAAAGGAATCTTAAAATCACGTTAAGCATCCACTTGTTTGATTAATCTCTGTGCAACTTGTTTGTCAAATCTTTGAAGAAAAAGAATCTAACATCATGTTGCTACGATCAGGTAGGGACTTGAGTGTGGCTCCAGACGCCATGGTTAATTACGAGGGAGATGCTAATGCCCCTTGGGATTCTGAATACAACTATGAGAGTGGGAGAGATGCTGATGCCTCCTGTAATTCTATCCCCGTTCCATATCGTCTAGATGGGAATGTTCGGACACCTCTTTTGCATCCACGTGATCAATATCCTGATCCTCCTCCGCACGAGTATGCGATCCCTAATCCTGATCTTGAGGGGGACATGAATCAGAATGATCCATCATCCTCTGATCCTATGGATCTCATCAATGCTCTGGGAGTTCTTGCCTCCCGACTGGACCCTCAGCAGTTTGAGGCGATCCAGTCTATTTTGAAGGGGAAGGCACCCATGCAGCCTGCCGAGCCGAACCCTGTGGCTCCCCCTGCTGTTCCTCAGCAACCTTCTTTCCCTCCTCCTTATATCCATCAGGCCGTGGAGGGCCTTCATATTACTTCTCGGCCAGCTGGGCCGCAGCTTTCATCATCTAGGCAACCGGCTAGACCGCAAACGCCTGCTTATCAAAATGCCCTCGGGCATGGCGGAAGCTCTGCTGGACCTCCCCTCTATTGTCCACCCTGCCCAACATACTCTAGGCAGCAGGCCTACCAAGTACCTCCTCCTCCTCCTCCTCCTCCTCAGGCAGATCTGACCACACAAACGCTGCTGGCCAAAATGGAGCGTATGGATGAGCAATTTAATAACCTCCAGAAAATGATGGGGGTCAAAGTTATGCCAGAAATCAGTCTACCGAGCCTGCCAGTATTCCATCTGCCACCCTCTGAGATGCCAGTGTACCGAAAGTACAACGGTACTGGTAACCCTTTCACACATCTGAAGGAGTTTATGTATGAATCCTCTTTCTGGCAGAATGACAAGAGGTCGTTGGCCTTCTTGTTCAGGAGATCTCTAGAGGGACCAGCCCTCGAGTGGTTCTTTTCCCTGGAACCCTCAGAAGTAGAGGATTACGGTATCGTTTCACGCAAATTTATTCAACGATACCAGGACAGAGTTGCACCCTCCTTGTCTATCACGGACCTCATTGCAGAAAAGATGAAACCTGATGAGGAGTTTGTCAGTTTTGCTGACAAGTGGCGGGGTCTGGCTGAAAAAGTGAAGGATCACTTGTCCGAGTCCGAACAAGTGAAGATGTTAATTTCCAATGCCACGCCCCATTTCAAGCTCGTCCTCTCCTTGAACAATTTGACCAACATGGCAGAGCTCTATGAAAGAGCATGGTACTGCCAGAATGCTTTCAAGGACGCTACATTCTCTAGCGTCTTTGATCCTCATAGACCTAGCAGGCCCCCGCCTCGGAAGCCTGCAGTGCCGAACTCTTCCAGCACAGGTCCGACTACTGAGGGCACGCTCTCTCATGAGCAAGTGAGTACCATGAACAATAACTCGCCCCAGTTCGTGAGGAGTCAGCAGCAGTACCAAAGGCCACCGCAGCCGAGCCAGCAGGGGTACAGGCAGCAGCAGAACCCCCATTACCAACAGCAGTACCAGCGGCCCCAGCAGCCGAATCAGAACCAGCAACATCTACAGCAACAGCCGCAACGGCAACAGTAGTACCAGCAACCCCAGCAGCAGCAGTATCAGCCGCGTGCACCGCCGTCATACCACAATGTCCCTCCTCCTGGTGATTATAACCAGCCGAGAAGACCCCCAGGCCCGAAAAGGGCAGAATACCCGGCACTCCCAGAATCCTTAGCCGATATCTTCAGTGCTTTAATGGCAGCTAACGCCTTAGTTTTGCCAAGGGAAAAGGCCGTCTGGCCTCAAAATGCCGATACGTCCAGGTATTGCTACTTCCATAGGCAACCTGGGCATACCATTGACACCTGCTTCCAATTCAGAGATTATATTCATGATCTCAATGAGCAGGGCGGCATAGACTGGGAGGAGATGAAAAAGTACATATCAGCCCTGAAGGCGAGGAGACCGCAACAGCAGCAGCAGCAGCAAGCAAGACCACCGGCACAAGCAGCAGTACCACCCAACATGGGCATAGTGCAAAATCCACTCCCGGAGCACCAGAACCAGAACCAAGTTGCTCCCATTCTAACGAACAGCCAGTCTGAGGCTGGTCGTGGGCAACAATGGAGGATAGAGGACTCTTCCTCTCTCTATTCAACGGGTCACATTCAGAATACCGCAGAACAACCACCACGCCGCACCATCCACATACCTAGGCCACAACCCGTTACCATCACCCCTTTACCGACACCCACATATCACTCGCCCGCGCCCAATAACCCACTACCCTCTTTCCTTAAGCCTATTACGCCCCGCACCACTACACCCCCACCATATAACCCACCACAAGCCAACTACGCACCCCTTTTACCATCCAGGCCATTACTCCGCGTACCATTTCCTACTTCGCCCATTACCACCACCACCTACCCAGATATGCCCCAACCATCCAGACCGCTATTACGCGTCCCATTCCCCACTTCACCAACCGCGTACCCATCTACCATCCAACCCTCTAGGCCTTTAATCCACACCGCGCCATCACCACCTAACCCAACGCCACCACCTACGCATCAACCCTCCGCACCGCTTACGCTACCCGATTCTGCGGTACTCAAGGTGTCACCCGGATCCTCCACGGTCGAGGAACATGCGCTCCGGAGTGGAAGGATTTTCAACAAGGTCTTTCCTCAGTCCACAGTCAGAGACGGCCCATCACAGCCGACTGAGGAAGCCCATAATGAAGAGAGTGCGCCAGGCACTCAATATGACTTGTTGAAACATCTGGACAAAACACCGGCACGGATCACTGTACTTGAATTAATTAAAAGGTCCAAGATTCACCAAGAAGCTTTAATGGAATACCTACAGAAGGTGATGGTCAATGAAGACGTGCCGGTAGAGAAAATTGCAGCACTACTAGTTCCTCAGGGGGATCAGCCCTCAATTACATTTCACACATCGGAACTAGCACCGCCAGCCGCTAGAAGTATGGCTCTGAGCATCACGGTCAATATCTGCAAGAAGGCCGTGGATGCATGCCTGGTTGATACAGGGGCTTCAATTAATGTTTTACCTCCGAAGACCCTGGAACTGTGCGGTGTGCCCAAGGAGAAATGGCTGCCTAGCCCCATCTCAGTTACGGCATATGACAATTCTACCCGTTCCCCTCTGGGAATGGTTTATTTAAAGGTGGAGATGGGCCCAGTAAGTCATGCAGAGGTCGAATTTCATATTCTAGAAATCGACCCTTCCATAAATGCCATTCTGGGACGTCCTTATATTAAAACTCTTGAGGCGATTCCTTCTACGAATCACCAATGCCTCAAATTCCCTTATAAAGGACGAATTATTAAAGTGACGAGCATGCCGATCCTTGCTGCTGCTCATACCTTAAATATTAAATCTGCTGTTTTACCTGGCCGACAAGCTTTTCTGTCGGTATTACAGGTCTACCGTCCAGTGGCTGATCCTTTGAAAGCCGCTGCCATTTCTCCATACCCATTAAATGCTATCAAAAGGGGGAAGTGCATGAGTACCCCAGGATGGAGAATCATGATGAAAAATGGCTATCAGCCTGGGAAAGGTCTGGGCACACAGTTGCAAGGCAGGACCACTCCTGTCAAAGATCATCGGGCAGTACCCGGAAGCGGTCTGGGCTATAGGCCGAGGAAACTGAAGCAAGACAGGGTTCAGCAAGAAGATGGTCAAGAAATCTTGGAAACAATGTCCACACCACTTAAAGAAGGCCGAGATCCCTTAACATGGACCCTATATACACACTTTGTGAAAGGGCCCATACTTAGTCACGACAACACGGTGGTCATTACTTCATGTTTTGACTTCCATGACATATATGGGAGGGACTTGGCCAGACATTGTTCCGAACTACTTACGTACCAATCCTTGGAGGCTTTGCGGCCTATGAAAAGGAGAAAATTCCATGACCCCGAATGCGAATGGTACAGATGGTTCGACCTGAGGGACCTATACATAGCACTGAACAGATTATTCCTGGATCCTGCAGAACCCAAGTGGCCACCGCAGATCGACGAGCTAATTGAGAGCCTTGGCGCAATCTTTGATAAGCGGATACTGCTGTCCGAACAAACTGATGAAGGGGAGCCAGATGACCCCTATGAAGCTGGTTATACAACAGATCTGCTCTGGAGGGGGACATATCCTTCACATGTCCTAATGCTCCATACTCTATTTCGCACACTGCTCTTGACCCTGACTTGGTCGCGGGTCATTACTGAAGATATTCCACGGGCTCCGCCCGTCATGATTACTCTGTCCCCTCGGGACCTTATTCCACAACCTCCTCTCGACCTAGAGACGATGTATGATCTGATCTGGGACATATTGCTATATGATCCCCCTAATCCTCTGGCCTTGGTGCCGCTTCCTCCGTCTGATTCTCCTTCCATTTGTATTCACTCCTGCTTCATGTATAATTCCTTCGATATCAAAAAAAAAACGCCAATTTTACAACAAATTCTTCCCAAATCATTATCGAGGAAACATCTTACTTGTCCGATTACACCCCATCGCGCGGGTCCGTCGGTCAAGATTCTCTCTTAAACATACTCTGCCCCTCCCCACAGGAGGATTCCCCTGTATTTCCACTTGTATCCTAGGATTTTCACCCTGCTTCATCTTCATTAGGTTATGATAGGCAGTTTAGTGAAGTTAGGAAGTCTAGTTTTAGGCAGGTTAGTCAGGTCAGGAAGTCTAGGAAGCCTAAGGGTAGGCAAATTCCAGAAAGATACCTCCAGGATTTGGCTGATAAATGTTCTTTTTGCTCTTTAATCCCTCAGCTTTTAGAAGATCCAATTCAGATGCTAGAAGATTGTACAGATGATGAGTCAGTCAATGATGGGTACGGGTATATGAGTTAGTGCATGAAAAGCACCCCATTGTTGAAGATGAGGAAGATGATGAGGACGCAGCTGAGGCGTATGCCAGTGGAGTGAAGAGATTTGATGAACCCTCAGCTGCCGTAGAAGAGCCCACCAAAGAAATAAACTTAGGGACTGAAGACGAACCTAAGGTTGTCCTCGTCAGCAAAAATCTTTCTACAGAGGATGAGAAGGCAATGATACAAGTGCTTAAGGATTATAAGGACACTTTCACCTGGAGTTACGAAAATATGCCGGGGTTAGACTCATCTTTAGTTGAACACAGGTTAACATTAAAGGATGGAACTAGTCCGGTCAAGCAGAAATTAAGGCGATTCCACCCACAAATGACTTTAAAGATGAAGGAAGAGGTCGACAAATTACACAAAGCCAAATTCATTAGAGTTGTCCTTTATCCACAATGGGTGGCCAACATAGTTCCGGTTATGAAAAAGGACGGGAAGGTCAGAATTTGCATTGACTTCCGCGATCTGAACCGGACGTGTCCTAAAGATGATTTTCCATTGCCTCATATTGATGTACTCATCGATAATACTGCTGGCTATGAAACGTTATCGTTTATGGATGGATTTTCAGGATACTGTAGACACGCTAATTTTGACGTCATTTCGAGTAAATTTCATATCATATAATAATACCTCATAATGGTCTGATAATTAATCATTAATTAATTTTTATTAATATTTTTAAGTGTCGCGTTTAACAGATGTGTTTAAGTTAATCAATTGAATTGATTTTAGCTCAAATTTGAGTTAAAATATGAAGAATTCTAAAAGACGTCTACACACGTGGACGCCATTTAGAGTTTATTCCTGTTTTTACGATTAAATTTGAATTTTAATTAATTGATTTATTAACTAAAAGGCGTCTGGGAATGTCGACGCTTTTTAAGTTTCCTAAATGATTTTAACTTCTCTTCCGGATGTTTATCCTTATCTTAATTAGTATAAAAGACGTCTACATAAGTGGACGCGTTTTACCTAATAAAGATAAAGATAAGTTTTCCCGGATATTTATCCTTATCTTAATTAATCTGAAAGGCGTCAGCCAAGGTGGACGCGTTTTAGATAATTACAGATAAAGATGAATTAATCAGTATTTATCTGTCGGTTAAGATGGATAAATTCAGAGTTTTCAAATGTTAATCTCGAACGCAAGAAATGCCTATAAATACCCTGCATGTTGAAGAGTGAAAAAAAAGAGAGAACAAAATTGAGTTGAGTTGAGCCATAGCGTTATAGCGAGTTGAAGATCGAAGCAACGTCGTAACGCTGGAGCGCTGCCATTTCCAGAAGTCGGCGTCCCTTTCAAGATCTTCATCCTTTCAAAGCTTCAACCGATTGGGCATAAGTTTTTCATTACTGCATTCATTTCATTAGTTTTATTCTTCATTCACTTCATGCAAACACATACCACAGCATAATCTTTCAAAAACCTACTTAATCTAAGGGGTTTCAAAGCCAGTAAAAAAGTGAGTTTGCTGTTTTAAATATGCTTAACACCATGATTAGTTCAGATACTACTTCTACTTAAATTCTCATCATAGTTCTTCGTTTTTTTTGTCTCTGTCTCTGCTGCACTCAACAACAACAAGAGATCAAAAGGGGGAAATCAAGCATAACTTCTGGACGATCCTCAACCTCAAATTCCACATCAAGAACAAAGAAGCAAAGAAAGGGCTCTCTTTCTTCAGCCGGCTGAGGAAGGGGAACCAAGGACTTAATCTTCCGCGTTTGAAAGGTAGGCGATCATATTCTCTTTTGAAACTTTTAAGTTAAAAGTTTCTGGCGATCACTGCACTTTAGTTGCTGTTTTTAATAGGTTAGTTTACACTAAACAACATAGATATTTCATGTTAATCACACGGTCATTCTAAGCACCTACAGCTTTTTTGGCGATCACGATGGGACTTGGTCTCGCCATCTTTTAGTTTCTTTTTGTTCTTGCTATCATCATATCGGGCACCCACGGTGCACCATTTGTGTCTCTGGACACGTCCTCACCAATTGGTGAGTGTTTAGTTTAATTGATTTCCCTCGTGCACCACGTGCACACCCCAGTGGCAAGATCTTGCCCCCCCCTTGATTAACTCAAAAGCTGTTTTTATGATAAAAATGATGTGTGATTGATTGTTTTTCTAGTTGTTTAGTTAGTAAATCATCCTGTTTAAAATCTGGAACTAAAAAAATTTGCATGAGTCGATTGTTTATTGCTTTTTACCTTGTTTGAGGAGGATTCAACCTAGAAAATCCTCCTGGAAAATTGTTTCTGCGAACTGAAAAGCGTCTAGGATAGCTGACGCGTTTCAAAAAAGCGTCAACCTACCTAGACGCCTTTCAGGCTTCACAGCTTCTCTGCTATCTGCATCTGCTTCTGCGAAAAAATTAAGTTCTGTTTTGAATAGCGTCGACTAACATCGACGCGATTCAGACAGTTTCTTAATCTTTTTCAGTTTCCAGATTTCTGTGTTTTGAGTGCTAGCTACCCATTACTTACTAAGCATTAGAGGCCATCCAGGCCACAGGACATACGCATTGAGGCTAATACCCTCCTCTTCTTAGGAACACATTACTCGACGTCAGCAACTCTCTCTGATTGGGTTGGTCCCTTGATCAGACTAGAGAAGTTGACGTTGAGACCTCCATAAGTCCCCAAAATCAAGATATTCCTCCTTGATCATCGGGCTGGTTGTACCAATTGAAGTCCCGGTTAGATTCTGAAAGCGTTGTGAGAGAAAGCCCTAGAGAATAACGGTGGAAATCGAACTGAAACTAGGATCCTTTCCCTGAGCGAAATTGTGGTTTAATCCAATTCAAATAACTCAACAAGGAATCCTAAAATCACGTTAAGCATCCACTTGTTTGATTAATCTCTGTACAACTTGTTTGATTAAATCTTTGAAAAGGGAATCTAACATCATGTTGCTACGATCAGGTAGGGACTTGAGTGTGGCTCCAGACGCCATGGTTAATTACGAGAGAGATGCTAATGCCCCTCGGGATTCTGAGTACAACTATGAGAGTGGGAGAGATGCTGATGCCTCCCGTAGTTCTATCCCCATTCCGTATCGTCTAGATGGGAATGTTCGGACACCTCTTTTGCCTCCACGTGATCAATATCCTGATCCTCTTCCGCATGAATATGCGATCCCTAATCCTGATCTTGAGGGGGACATGAATCAGAATGATCCCTCATCCTCTGATCCTACGGATCTCATCAATGCTCTGGGAGTTCTTGCCTCCCGACTGGACCCTCGGCAGTTCGAGGCGATCCAATCTATTTTGAAGGGGAAGGCACCCATGCAGCTTGCCGAGCCGAACCCTGTGGCTCCCCCTGCTGTTCCTCAGCAACCTTCTTTTCCTCCTCCTTATATCCATCAGGCCATGGAGGGCCTTCATATTACTTCTCGGCCAGCTGGGCCGCAGCTTTCATCATCTAGGCAACCGGCTAGACCGCAAACGCCTACTTATCAAAATGCCCTCGGGCATGGCGGAAGCACTGCCGGACCTCCCCTCTATTGTCCGCCCTGTCCAACGTACTCTAGGCAGCAGGCCTACCAAGTACCTCCTCCTCCTCCTCCTCCTCAAGCAGATCTGACCACACAAACGCTGCTGGCCAAAATGGAGCGTATGGATGAGCAATTTAATAACCTCCAGAAAATGATGGGGGTCAAAGCTGTGCCAGAAATCAGTCTACCGAGTCTGCCAGTATTCCATCTGCCACCCTCTGAGATGCCAGTGTACCGAAAGTACAACGGTACTGGTAACCCCTTCACACATCTGAAGGAGTTCATGTATGAATCCTCTTTCTGGCAGAACGACAAGAGGTCGTTGGCCTTCTTGTTCAGGAGATCTCTAGAGGGACCAGCCCTCGAGTGGTTCTTTTCCCTGGAACCCTCAGAAGTAGAGGATTACGGTATCGTTTCACGCAAATTTATTCAACGATACCAGGACAGAGTTGCACCCTCCTTGTCTATCACGGACCTCATTGCAGAAAAGATGAAACCTGATGAGGAGTTTGTCAGTTTTGCTGACAGGTGGCGGGGTCTGGCTGAAAAGGTGAAGGATCACTTGTCCGAATCTGAACAAGTGAAAATGTTAATTTCTAATGCCACGCCCCAGTTCAAGCTCGTCCTCTCCTTGAACAATTTGACTAACATGGCAGAGCTCTATGAAAGAGCACGGTACTGCCAGAATGCTTTCAAGGACGCTACGTTCTCTAGCGTCTTTGATCCTCATAGACCTAGTAGGCCTCCGCCTCGGAAGCCTGCAGTGCCGAATTCTTCCAGCACCGGTCCGACTACCGAGGGCACGCTCTCTCATGAGCAAGTGAGCACCATGAACAATAACTCGCCCCAATTCGTGAGGAGTCAGCAACAGTACCAGAGGCCACAGCAGCAAGGGTACAGACAGCAGCAGAACCCCCAGTACCAACAACAGTATCAGCGGCCCCAGCAGCCGAATCAGAATCAGAACCAGCAACAGCTACAGCAACAGCCGCAACGGCAACAGCAGTATCAGCAGCAACAACAGCCACAGTACCCGCCGCGCGCACCGCCGGCGTACCACAATGTCCCTCCTCCTGGTGATTACAACCAGCAGAGGAGACCTCCAGGCCCGAAGAGGGCAGAATACCCGGCTCTCCCAGAATCCTTGGCCGATATCTTCAGTGCTTTAATGGCAGCTAACGCCTTAGTTTTGCCAAGGGAAAAGGCCGTCTGGCCTCAAAATGCCGATACGTCCAGATATTGCTACTTCCATAGGCAACCTGGACATACCATTGACACCTGCTTCCAATTCAGAGATTACATTCATGATCTCAACGAGCAGGGCGGCATAGACTGGGAGGAAATGAAGAAATACATAACAGCCCTGAAGGCGAGGAGACCGCAACAGCAGCAACAGCAGCAGCAAGCAAGACCACCGGCACAAGCAGCAGCACCACCCAACATGGGCATAGTGCAGAATCCGCTCCCGGAGCACCAGAATCAGAACCAGGTTGCTCCCATTCTAACGAACAGCCAGTCTGAGGCTAGTCGTGGGCAACAATAGAGGATAGAGGACTCTTCCTCTCTCTACTCAACGGGTCACGTTCAAAGTACCGCAGAGCGACTACCACGCCGCACCATCCACATACCCAGACCACAACCCGTCACCATCACCCCTCTACCCACACCCACATATCATTCGCCCGCATCCAATAGCCCACTACCACTACCCACCTTCCTTAGACCCATTGCGCCCCGCACTCCTACGCCTCCATCATATACCCCTCCGCAAACCAATAACGCACCCCTTTTACCATCTAGGCCATTATTACGCGTACCATTTCCTACTTCACCCGCTACCACTACCACCTACCCAGATATGCCCCAACCATCCAAACCGTTACTACGCGTACCATTCCCCACTTCGCCAACCACTTACCCATCTACCATCCAACCATCTAGGCCTTTAATCCGCACCGCGCCATCACCACTTAACCCTACGCCATCACCACCTAACCCAACGCCACCACCTACGCATCAACCCTCCGCACCGCTTACGCCACCCAACTCTGCAGTACTCAAGGTGTCACCCGGAACCTCCACGGTCGAGGAACATGCGCTCCGGAGTGGAAGGATTTTCAACAAGGTCTTTCCTCAGTCCACAGTCAGAGACGGTCCATCACAGCCGACTGAGGAAGCCCATAATGAAGAGAGTGCACCAGGCACTCAATACGACTTGTTGAAACATCTGGACAAAACACCGGCACGGATCACTGTACTTGAATTAATTAAAAGGTCCAAGATTCACCAAGAAGCTTTAATGGAATACCTACAGAAGGTGATGGTCAATGAAGACGTGCCGGTAGAGAAAATTGCAGCACTACTAGTTCCTCAGGGGGATCAGCCCTCAATTACATTTCACACATCGGAACTAGCACCGCCAGCCGCTAGAAGCATGGCTCTGAGCATCACGGTCAATATCTGCAAGAAGGCCGTGGATGCATGCCTGGTTGATACAGGGGCTTCAATTAATGTTTTACCTCCAAAGACCCTGGAGCTATGCGGTGTGCCCAAGGAGAAATGGCTGCCTAGCCCCATCTCAGTTACGGCATATGACAATTCTACCCGTTCCCCTCTGGGAATGGTTTATTTAAAGGTGGAGCTAGGTCCAGTAAGTCATGCAGAGGTCGAATTTCATATTCTAGAAATTGACCCTTCCATAAATGCCATTCTGGGACGTCCTTATATTAAAACTCTTGAGGCGATTCCTTCTACGAATCACCAATGCCTCAAATTCCCTCACAAAGGACGAATTATTAAAGTGACGAGCATGCCGATCCTTGCTGCTGCTCATACATTGAATATTAAATCTGCTGTTTTACCTGGCCGACAACCTTTTCTGTCGGTATTACAGGTCTACCGTCCAGTGGCTGATCCTTTGAAAGCCGCTACCATTTCTCCATACCCATTAAATGCTATCAAAAGGGGGAAGTGCATGAGTACCCCGGGATGGAGAATCATGATGAAGAACGGCTACAAGCCTGGGAAAGGTCTGGGCACACAGTTGCAAGGCAGGACCACTCCTGTTAAAGATCATCGGGCAGTACCTGGAAGCGGTCTGGGCTATAGGCCGAGCAAACTGAAGCAAGACAGGGTTCAGTAAGAAGATGGTCAAGAAATCTTGGAAACAATGTCCACACCACTGAAAGAAGGCCGAGATCCCTTAACATGGACTCTATATACACATTTTGTGAAAGGGCCCATACTTAGTCACGACAACATGGTGGTCATTACTTCCTGTTTTGACTTCCATGACATATATGGGAGGGACTTGGCCAGACATTGTTCCGAACTACTTACGTACCAATCCTTGGAGGCTCTGCGGCCTATGAAGAGGAGGAAATTCCATGACCCTGAATGCGAATGGTACAGATGGTTCGACCTGAGGGACCTATACATAGCACTGAACAGACTATTCCTGGATCCTGCAGAACCCAAGTGGCCACCGCAGATTGACGAGCTAATTGAGAGCCCTGGCACAATCTTTGACAAGCGGATACTGCTGTCCGAACAAACTGATGAAGGGGAGCCAGATGACCCCTATGAAGCTGGTTACACAACAGATCTGCTATGGAGGGGGACATATCCTTTACATATCCTAATGCTCCATACTCTTTTTCGTACACTACTCTTGACCCCGACTTGGTCGCGGGTCATAATTGAAGATATTCCACGGGCTCCGCCCGTTATGATAACTCTGTCCCCTCGGGACTTTATTCCACAACCTCCTCTCGACCTAGAGAGGATGTATGATCTAATCTGGGACATATTGCTATATGATCCCCCTAATCCTCTGGCCTTGGTGCCGCTTCCTCCGTCCGATTCTCCTCCCATTTGTATTCATTCTTGCTTTGTGTTTAATTCTTTCAGTGTCCAAAAAAAAACGCCAATTTGGCAACAAATTCTTCCCAAATCATTATCGAGGAAACATCTTACTTGTCCGATTACACCCCATCGTGCGGGTCCGTCGGTCAAGATTCTCTCCTAGATCTACTCTGTCCCTCCCCACGGGAGGATTCCCCTGTATTTCCATTTGTATCCCAGGATTTTCATCCTGCTTCATCTTCATTAGGTTATGATAGGCAGTTTAGTAAAGTTAGGGAGTCCAGTTTTAGGCAGGTTAGTCAGTTTAGGAAGTCTAGGAAGCCTAAGGGTAGGCAAATTCCAGAAAGATACCTCCAGGATTTGGCTGATAAATGTTCCTTTTGCTCTTTAATCCCTCAGCTTTTAGAAGATCCAATTCAGATGCCAGAAGATTGTACAGATGATGAGTCAGTCAATGATGGGTACGGGGTATATGAGTTACTACATGAAAAGGACCCCATTGTTGAGGATGAGGAAGATGATGAGGACGCAGCTGAGGCATATGCCAGTGGAGTGAAGAGATTTGATGAACCTTCAGCTGCCGTCGAAGAACCCACCAAAGAAATAAACTTAGGGACTGAAGACGAACCTAAGGTTGTCCTCGTCAGTAAAAATCTTTCTGCAGAGGATGAAAAGGCAATGATACAAGTGCTTAAGGATTATAAGGACACTTTCGCCTGGAGTTATGAGGATATGCCGGGGTTAGACTCATCTTTAGTTGAACACAGGTTAACATTAAAAGAAGGAGCTAATCCGGTCAAGCAGAAATTAAGGCGATTCCACCCACAAATGGCTCTAAAGATGAAGGAAGAGGTCGACAAATTACACAAAGCCAAATTCATTAGAGTTGTCCTTTATCCACAATGGGTGGCCAACATAGTCCCGGTTATGAAGAAGGACGGGAAGGTCAGAATTTGCATTGACTTCCGCGATCTGAACCGGGCGTGTCCTAAAGACGATTTTCCATTGCCTCATATTGATGTACTCATCGATAATACTGCTGGCTATGAGACGTTATCATTTATGGATGGATTTTCAGGATACAACCAGATTAAGCTGGCAGAAGAGGATCAAGAGAAAACTTCATTCACTACACCTTGGGGAACATATTGTTATGTCGTCATGTCATTTGGATTGAAGAACGCTGGAGCCACTTATCAAAGGGCTATGATGGCAATATTTCATGACATGATGCATATAGATTTGGAAGTGTATGTGGATGATTTATTGGTTAAGTCTAAAACGAAGGCTGAGCATGCCAAAGTTTTGGCAAGGGTATTAGAGAGATCAAGAGAATACCAGTTGAAGATGAACCCCAAGAAATGTGTATTCGGGGTATCTTCAGGGAAATTGCTTGGATTCATTGTCAGCAAACGGGGAATTGAGATCGATCCCAATAAGGCGAAGGCTATCAGAGAAATGCCACCTCCCAAAAACTTGAAAGAGTTAAGAGGATTAATCGGGAGGTTACAATTTATTCGCCGCTTTGTCTCCCAGCACTCACAAAGGTGTAAGCCGTTCTATGAGCTTACCAAGCCAGGAGTCAAATTCAATTGGGACGATAAGTGTCAGGAGGCATTTGATGGATTAAAGGATTATTTGGCAAGTCCTCCTGTTTTGAGACCACCATCTCCAGGCAAATCATTGATACTTTATATTTCAGTCCTGGATGATGCAGTGGGGGCTGTCCTAGCACAAGAAGATGAAGAAGGAAAAGAGAGGGCAGCCTACTATCTCTCTAAACTTCTCAACCCCGCTGAACAGAGATATACGGCGATGGAGAAAACATGTGCAACATTGGTTTGGGTTGTTCAGAAATTAAAGCATTATTTTCTGGCCCATGAAGTCCACCTCATCGCTAGGATGAATCCGATCAAGTTCCTTCTGGAGAAATCTGTTCTTACTGATAGGTTAGCGCGATGGCAAAGCTTTCTATCCCAATTCGATATCATTTACATTCAACAGAAAGCAATCAAGGGCTATGCCATAGCAGAACATCTCGCTCATCATCCCCTTCCTCGATTTGATCCAGTGCGATCAGAGTTTCCGGATGAGGAACTGATGTCCGTAAATCAAATCAGAGATGATTTGTGGACTCTGCATTTTGACGGAGCTCTGAATTCTCATGGAAAGGGTATCGGAATCGTTCTGTTATCACCTGAAGGTGTCACCTTTCCACAAGCCTTTCAGCTTGATTTTCCAGTCACCAATAACATAGCTGAATACGAGGCACTTCTTGCTGGTCTCGAGGCTGCTCATTTTCATGGTGCTACCAAACTCAGGATTGTAGGTGATAGCCAATTAATTCTTCGCCAAGTGCTGACCAAGTATCGAACTCTTGATCCCAAGCTCAAGCCATATCAAGAACTTACTTCTGCTTACTCGAAACTTTTCACGAAATTGATCTTTGTCCATGTCCCTAGAAATCAAAACATCTTAGCTGACGCTCTAGCTTCACTTGCATCTTCCCTTGATTTTCCTATCAGCAAGCAATCTGAATCAATCATAGTTCATAGGCGTCTTTCACCTGCCGTGAAAGATCCTTCATTTCTTAGAACTAAGGAGAAGTTGCTGAAGAAATTCAAAGATGGAAGTATCGTGGAGAAAAGAGAAATCATGTTGATGGAGCTGTTAGAAGAGATGGATGATGAACAGAAGCCATGGTATTATGAGATTGCAAAATATTGTGAAGATCAATCGTATCCTGAAGAAGCTACAACTGAGGAAAAAAGAGCTATCAGGAGAGTTGCTCAACGATACACCCTAGTTGGGGGAGCATTATACAAAAGAGGTTTTGATGGAGTTCTTCTGAGATGTTTAGACGAGGATGAGCTTTGGAAGGTTATGGAAGGAGCTCATAGTGGAGTTTGTGGTGGCCATGTCAATGGACAGATGCTAGCAAAGAAGATCCTTAGACAAGGATTTTATTGGCCAACCATGGAAGAAGATTGCGTAGGATATGTCCGTAGGTGTGCCAAGTGTCAACTTCACGCCGACAAAATTCATTCTCCTGCATCTTCACTCCATCCTGTTTCCTCCCCATGGCCTTTCTCCATGTGGGCTTTCGACATTATTGGACCTCTTGGTAACCCAGATTCCGGCATCAAGCAAAAATCTTTCATTCTCACGGCAACGGAATACTTCACGAAGTGGGCAGAAGCTGAAGCGTACGTGGAGATCAAAGCATCAACCGTCTGCAAATTCATCATGAAGAACATCATCACAAGATTCGGAATTCCAAGTACCATCGTCACCGACAACGGACCGCAGTTCGTGTCACAGGAATTGAAGGACCTCTGCAACAGGTATAAAATTGCATTGCATCATTCATCTCCTTATTATCCGCAAGGCAATGGCCAAGCAGAGGCAACTAATAAGACTTTGATAAAAATTATCAAAAAGACGTGTAAATCTAACAAATTCGCAGACTGGCCAGAAAAATTGGTTGAGGCTCTATGGGCCTACCGAACTTCAATCCGCACGCCTACTGGGCAAACTCCTTATTCCTTAACATTTGGAATGGAGGCGGTAGTTCCATATGAGATCCTTATACCGTCATTAAGAGTACAATTGAGCAAGGAATTTTCCATTGATGAACATCGTTCAGCACTCCTTGCTCAATTGGAACTTTTAGACGAGAAAAGATGGTCAGCTGCTAATCATGCAAAAGTTTATCAAAACAGATTAGCACGTTTTTATCAAAAGAAAGTCATTGAACGAAAGTTCAAAGTCGGTGAAATGGTTGTTAAAAGAATTTTTGTAAAACCTGGTGGTCCGCGTTCTAAGCTCCAACCCAACTGGGAAGGACCTTATGTTGTATCGCACGCTTATCCTGGTAATGCTTATCGTCTGGTTAATGCAGAAGGAGAAGAGCTAAATCATCCCTGGAATGGTTTACACCTTAAGAAATACTACCCTTAAGTTAAAGAGTCGATCAGTATGATACAAAGACCGGTGGAATCAGAAAATTTATAAACTCAAATTTCTTTGTTAGTCTTAATAATTTAACTTCAAACCCATTACCGCACACACTGACACGTTTGATTCGTGAGTAACAAGAGATGCCAAGTCCTTAAGAATATCAAAAGCTTGACCAAAAGTATAAAGTACAAATCATTCCTTTTAAATAAAATTCTATTTTACACTCGGCCCATGATGTCGGAACGAGGCTTAAAATAGACTACCAAGAATACCCGCCATCTTAGTAGGAGGCCGTCATAAAAAAATGGGGGAGATCCGTTCCAAAGCAAAGCAAAGAAAGAAAAGAATAGAAAAGCAAAAGCAAGGCAAAAAGCCAAATTCAAAATCAAAAGGCCATTACACTACAAACGTTACATCAAGGCCATGAAATGAAACAAAAGGGAACGCAAGGTCGATAAATACCCCGGAAAGAAAATGACCGAACCCCAACAGATATTAGGGTTAGAAAGGGACATCTTTTTAAGTCTCCGGAACCTTCTCATGGGCTTTCTAAATCTATTCTTCTTTTCTTTCCAAAGAGGTGTACTTCAAGCTTAAAGAATGGCTTAGATTGACTAAGGGTCAAATCATCAAATGGGATCACGAATGGAAACACAAGTTCAAACACGATGGGTTTTAAGTTAAGTTGTTAAAGAACAATTTGGAAATTAAGTTAATAAATGAATATGATCTTTTGATCTAAGTACCATACTGGTCTTTTAGTCAAAAATTACATATGTCAAAAATTCAAAAAAAATTATATATGTCAAAAATTCAAAAAAAAAAATGTATATGTCAAAAATTCAAAAAAAATTGCATATGTCAAAAATTCAAAAAAAATTGCATATGTCCAAAAATTCAAAAAAAATTGTATATGTCAAAAATTCAAAAAAATGCATATGTCAAAATTCAAAAAAAATTGCATAGTCAAAAATTCAAAAAAACATATACAAAATTCAAAAAAAATATACATCTCAAAACCCAAACAAAAATGAATATTTCAAAACCACAAAAATATTTCAATTAGCATTTGCTTGTGGCATTTAGTGTGTTTCATTCATTTTATTTTCGGTGAGCATATGTTTGCTTGCATGTTGCATTTTTGCTTAAGTCTGATTATTCTTAATACCTTTGTTAATAAAGGCTATGCCCCTTGACCATTTATTCAAGGAAAAGATTAATTGACCATTCGTTTGGTCCGGCAAGGGGCTAAGCCTAAACAGATACTTAACCTGTTTGTTAAGTGTTGTACAGGATGCAAGATAAGCACAGGAACACGAAATTGAAGCCCAAAAGTTTCATGTATATATCAAAAGTATTTTGTACATGATACATGAAAAGGAAAAGAAGTACAAAAGCCCTCAAGGCTGGCTCTCCCCTCCGCCCTCATCCAACTGGCTCTGGGCCTCATCCTGGGCATCTGGCGGTGGAACTCTAGGAGCTGGAGGCGGTCCCATCGCACTTGGCCCTGCCTGGCCAGATGATATGGCTATGCTGGCAGTAAAGGCACTCGCCTGACCTCGATCAATAGCCCGCTGGCGGGCTCGCTGATATCGCTCCTCCACCATCTTGCGCTCATGCTCCGCGACTGACAGACGTCCCTGAAGACTCTCCAGTCGAAGGCGGTCGCGATCTCTCTCCTCAGTCACAACCTCCAGGCGAATCTGGAGGCGTGCAAAATCTCCAGTGGAGAGACGCGCCACCTGCTCCTCTAGAGCCCGGATCCGCGCAGCATCAGCTTCGGCGCGAGCCGCTGCAGTACGGGCATGCTCCAGCTCCGCTTCAGCTCTCTGAAGGACTTCCTGAAGCTCAGCAACCTGCAGAAGAAGATTTTATTAATTCAAGGCAATCAAGTAATTAAAATCAAATTCAGAAATGAAAAGTTGAAGAACTTACCCGAGCAGCACGATCCTCCTCCGCGAGAGAGGCCCGGTGGATGGCGGAGGTAAGCTGACTTCTTGGAGGTCGCCCTCCTCTTCCTCTTCCACCGCCATGGGCGCCGGTGGAGGGAGCTCTTCCTCCAAGAAGGCCGCCGCCTCGGCTAACGCCGCCGGCACCTCCTCGGGAACCTCTTCTTCTTGCCTTCGCCTCCTCTTGGCCAAGGTCTTCTTCTTCCTTGAACCCTCGCCGTGTTCCATGGCTCTAGAAGGAGTTTTGAGAGAGAGATCACTGGAATCGTCGGAGCTCGGGTGGAGAGAAGGAATTTTTGAGAAAGTGAGGAAGAAAGGAGGGCCTTCGCGGGTCGGTAACAAAAAGGGTGAAAGGCGTCGACTCAGGAAGACGCGTTTTAGCGCGCATAAGTTGAGGCGGTAAAGGACAGCTGTTTGAATTGGTTGAAACACGTCCACATGGGTAGACGCGTTTCAGGTTCTGTTCAGAGCCGTACACAGGAAAATCATGAAAGGCGTCTTTGTTACTAGACGCGTTTTATGGAATTAATCATGGAGTTAATGGCAGAATCCTGGGAAAAGTAGGAGAGAGAATTGAAAGGCGTCTATACAGGTAGACGCTTTTTAAGCTTAAATCGGGTTTTTAAGGATTAAATTGAATTTCTGGAAAAGAATATAGTTTTAAAGGCGTCTTTCTGAGTGGACGCATTTTGCATTTTACAGAACCCGAAATGTTGAATTTTCAGGAAAAATCAGGTTTTTACTTAAGGAAAAATCATGTGCACATCACAGAAAGTTGGGGAAAGATTCTAAGACATGAAAAATCGTTCTTTATTCAATGGAATCAATCTTTATTACATCAAAATCAAAGAGAGACAAAGGACATTCAAGGGAGAATATCATGAAGACCTTTAAGATAAGGAGATTTCAATCCTTTATCTCTGTCTTTAGAGGATCTTACACGATAGCTAAAGCCAAGATTCCATAGAGTAATAATGATTTGTATGGCTTCATAATCTTCATCGGACTCCAGGTCACGCTTCTTGATTGGAAGTGTAGGAGAGAATTCAGGGAACTCGCGACGAGCCAAGCTGAGTTGAGTAAGGCACCGGTGTGGATTATATAACACAAACTCAGTAGCTCCAATTAACTTGAGGTCTGCTCCTACTGTGCGGCGCACCCAAACTGGTTTTCCAACGAGAGCAAGCGGAGACGAGTCGAATATGTCGGATGTCATGAGTTTCAAATACTCTCTCCAATCGGCTCGGGTCTTGAGTTTTGGAACCTTGTTGACCATGTACTCATTGAACTTTACAATATTAGCAATGCAATGAATTGGACTATTCAAGAAGATCTGAGATGGATTCAGAGGCCTTTTCTTGCTATGCTCGAATTTGAAGTGAAGTTCTACCCACAAGGCAAAGAGTAGCATGCATCCATATGGAGGACGACCCACAGAAGCTGCAGAAAGTCCACTGTAGAGATATGCTAAGAGAGCAGTGCTAATGGATTTACCTTCGAAAATTGCGCAAATAGCACTAATTTGATCGTCTTCCAAGATGTTATCCTGTGCAGGAAAGAATAAGGCACCAGCAAGGCATGTAACGAGAGCTTTCGTTACATCTTCTGCCTCATCCTCCCTTAGATCTTCAATTTCATAAAGAGTCCACTCGGCAAGTTTTGCGAGATTGATCCCCTTTTTCGTGAGGCATCCTTTAGCTTCTGAAGGATCCTTCATGATAGATGTCAATAACTGTTGACCGGTGATTCTCTCTTTTGTCAAGACTATCTTGTCTCTGTTATCTCTGGTCTTTGGGAGACCTAATAGAAGTTCCGCCTCTTCTAGAAGGATTGTGCACTCGAAGTCTTGGAAGAAGAACGTATGAGTTTGGGGATGCCACCACTCGATCAAGGCGCCCATAGCCGCCCAGTCTACGTTCGCACTCTTGTAATTCTTAGCGAGCACTACAAGTCCTTGAAGATCCCACTTGGATATGAACACTTGCATAGAAAGCTTGACACTTTTTGCAAGTTTACGAATCCAAGGGAGAGACGTGAACTTTCTTGGGCCAGGAAACATGGGGGTAGGTCTGAAAGAAAGATAAAAAAGGAAGCTTGATGAGGAGCATGATGGAAAAGACATGAAGAACATGAAAGAAAGTTGAACTTACTTGAAGATTGGGATTTCTTCCATTAAGATGATTCTCTATATCTGCAAACATCTCTAGAGATATCTTCATCTTCTTGTTTGAGGAATCCATCTCTCTTTTTCGGAGTTTCTCCTTCTTGAAGCTTGGGAAGCTTGAAAACCTTGAAGAAACCTTGAAGATTTGGAAGAAAACTCTCCTTTGGATCTTTGGATTATGATAGGATTACTTAGGAATAACCTAAGGGTGTTTATATAAGAGGAATCGCGATCCTAAGTAGACCTTTTCCGGATTGGAAAAGGGATGTGCATTGATAGAGTTGGAGTTCGGATAGAGAACAACCAGAAATATGTTTCTGTGAGTAAAAGGCGTCTATGATACCTGACGCGTTTCAAATTTAAATGGCGTCTGCTCGACACGACGCGTTTTAACAAATCTGCTATTTTCCCGAAATTCTGTGGATTTTAAATTGAATATTTGTTTGGAACTAATAATTTTGATTGCAGGAAATTCAAGAAAGCCTGAGCAAAGCTGGAAATGTCAAGAAAATCCCATTGTGGAATTCAAGTCCCGACCATGGCTAAAAAGACGGTTATTTCTATCCTTGTACTCTTCTATGTAAATCATTCGCATTACTATATGTTAAATATTTATTAGACTATATCAAGGACCTTGTGGTTTTGATGAAACTGGAATTTGAGTTCCCCTTTAACAAAAACAGTGATAATTCCAGAGGATTCTTAATCGCACGGATAGGCCGTTGGATTGTTAATTAGTGGGGACGATGGTTCCACTTTTGTGAAACGGTGCGTGGATAAACGAGCTTCGGCTTAGCACTGAATTATAAGAATTGGTATCTTGACTCATTAATGACAATTTAACAATATTATCCTTGATTAATTTATATTTTATTTAACTTTATATTTTTCTTTTAGCCCAGCATGCATCATGTAGGACTTTAAAAATATTAATAAGAATTAATTATTGATTAAGTTTCAGACCATTAATCAAATAATCTCAACATGATATGAAATATTCCATTCCGAATTGAGTATCTTGATTATCTTTGAGGTTCGCTTAAAGATATCCTTGGAATTTTATCCTTGATTGGATTCTTTATCCAATATTTCTTGTTTTCTTTTAAGATCCATCATGGTTGCAGTACGTCCACATTGGCTGGAAAATGCTCCCCATGATGAAACCTACAGTGTCTACGACCTGGGGTACTTCCCACTCCGAGGAGGTTGATCGACTTTATTTCCTTGTCTACCTCATCCAGACAGGATTGATTCCATTGATTATCTTGAGCTATCTTCATTGATGATTTCGAGAAAAATTCCAGTCATGTGATGTTAAGAGCGTGTCTCATCACACCTTGGCATCACCTTTTCAGTACATTCCATTTCATTTCACTCCCTTGCAAAGACAATGCCAAGGTGAGGCAGCTGTAGACACACTAATTTTGACGTCATTTCGAGTAAATTTCATATCATACAATAATACCTCATAATGGTCTGATAATTAATCATTAATTAATTTTTATTAATATTTTTAAGTGTCGGGTTTAACAGATGTGTTTAAGTTAATCAATTGAATTGATTTTAGCTCAAATTTGAGTTAAAATATGAAGAATTCTAAAAGACGTCTACACACGTGGACGCCATTTAGAGTTTATTCCTGTTTTAACGATTAAATTTGAATTTTAATTAATTGATTTATTAACTAAAAGGCGTCTGGGAATGTCGACGCTTTTTAAGTTTCCTAAATGGTTTTAACTTCTCTTCCGGATGTTTATCCTTATCTTAATTAGTATAAAAGACGTCTACACAAGTGGACGCGTTTTACCTAATAAAGATAAAGATAAGTTTTCCCGGATATTTATCCTTATCTTAATTAATCTGAAAGGCGTCAGCCAAGGTGGACGCGTTTTAGATAATTACAGATAAAGATGAATTAATCAGTATTTATCTGTCGGTTAAGATGGATAAATTCAGAGTTTTCAAATGTTAATCTCGAACGCAAGAAATGCCTATAAATACCCTGCATGTTGAAGAGTGAAAAAAAAGAGAGAACAGAATTGAGTTGAGTTGAGCCATAACGTTATAGCGAGTTGAAGATCGAAGCAACGTCGTAACGCTGGAGCGCTGCCATTTCCAGAAGTCGGCGTCCCTTTCAAGATCTTCATCCTTTCAAAGCTTCAACCGATTGGGCATAAGTTTTTCATTACTGCATTCATTTCATTAGTTTTATTCTTCATTCACTTCATGCAAACACATACCACAGCATAATCTTTCAAAAACCTACTTAATCTAAGGGATTTCAAAGCCATTAAAAAAGTGAGTTTGCTGTTTTAAATATGCTTAACACCATGATTAGTTCAGATACTACTTCTACTTAAATTCTTATCATAGTTCTTCGTTTTTTTTGTCTCTGTCTCTGCTGCACTCAACAACAACAAGAGATCAAAAGGGGGAAATCAAGCATAACTTCTGGACGATCCTCAACCTCAAATTCCACAGCAAGAACAAAGAAGCAAAGAAAGGGCTCTCTTTCTTCAGCCGGCTGAGGAAGGGGAACCAAGGACTTAATCTTCCGCGTTTGAAAGGTAGGCGATCATATTCTCTTTTGAAACTTTTAAGTTAAAAGTTTCTGGCGATCACTGCACTTTAGTTGCTGTTTTTAATAGGTTAGTTTACACTAAACAACATAGATATTTCATGTTAATCACACGGTCATTCTAAGCACCTACAGATACAACCAGATTAAGCTGGCAGAAGAGGATCAAGAGAAGACTTCATTCACTACACCTTGGGGAACTTATTGTTATGTCGTCATGCCATTTGGATTGAAGAACGCTGGAGCCACTTATCAAAGGGCTATGATGGCAATATTTCATGACATGATGCATATAGATTTGGAAGTGTATGTGGATGACTTATTGGTTAAGTCTAAAACGAAGGCTGAGCACGCCAAAGTTTTGGCAAGGGTATTAGAGAGATCGAGAGAGTATCAGTTGAAGATGAACCCCAAGAAATGTGTATTCGGGGTATCTTCAGGGAAATTGCTTGGATTCATTGTCAGCAAACGGGGAATTGAGATCGATCCCAATAAGGCGAAGGCTATCAGAGAAATGCCACCTCCCAAAAACTTGAAAGAGTTAAGAGGATTAATCGGGAGGTTACAAGTTATTCGCCGTTTTGTCTCCCAGCACTCACAAAGGTGTAAGCCGTTTTACGAGCTTACCAAGCCAGGAGTCAAATTCAATTGGGACGATAAGTGTCAGGAGGCATTTGATGGATTAAAGGACTATTTGGCAAGTCCTCCTGTTTTGAGACCACCATCTCCAGGCAAACCATTGATACTTTATGTTTCTGTCCTGGATGATGCAGTGGGGGCTGTCCTAGCACAAGAGGATGAAGAAGGAAAAGAGAGGGCAGCCTACTATCTCTCTAAACTTCTCAACCCCGCTGAACAGAGATACACGGCGATGGAGAAAACATGTGCAACATTAGTTTGGGTCGTGCAGAAATTGAAGCATTATTTTCTGGCCCATGAAGTCCACCTCATCGCTAGGATGAATCCGATCAAATTCCTACTGGAGAAATCTGTTCTTACTGATAGGTTAGCGCGATGGCAAAGCTTTCTATCTCAATTCGATATCATTTACATTCAACAGAAAGCAATCAAGGGCTATGCCATAGCAGAACATCTCGCTCATCATCCCCTTCCTCGATTTGATCCAGTGCGATCAGAGTTTCCGGATGAAGAACTGATGTCCGTAAATCAAATCAGAGATGATATGTGGACTCTGCATTTTGACGGAGCTCTGAATTCTCATGGAAAGGGGATCGGAATCGTTCTGTTATCACCTGAAGGTGTCACCATTCCACAAGCCTTTCAGCTTGACTTTCCAGTCACCAACAACATAGCTGAATACGAGGCACTTCTTGCTGGTCTCGAGGCTGCTCATTTCCATGGTGCCACCAAACTCAGGATTGTGGGTGATAGCCAACTAATTCTTCGCCAAGTGCTGACCAAGTATCGAACTCTTGATCCCAAGCTCAAGCCTTATCAAGAACTTACTTCTGCTTATTCAAAGCTTTTCACAAAATTGATCTTTGTCCATGTCCCTAGAAATCAAAACATCCTAGCTGACGCTCTAGCTTTACTTGCATCTTCCTTTGATTTTCCTATCAGCAAGCAATTTGAATCAATCATAGTTCATAGGCGTCTTTCACCTGCCGTGAAAGATCCTTCATTTCTTAGAACTAAGGAGAAGTTGCTGAAGAAATTCAAAGATGGAAGTATTGTGGAGAAAAGAGAAATCATGTTGATGGAGCTGTTAGAAGAGATGGATGATGAACAGAAGCCATGGTATTATGAAATTGCAAAATATTGTGAAGATCAATCGTATCCTGAAGAAGCTACAACTGAGGAAAAAAGAGCTATCAGGAGAGTTGCTCAACGATACACCCTAGTTGGGGGAGCATTATATAAGAGAGGTTTTGATGGAGTTCTTCTGAGATGTTTAGACGAGGATGAGCTTTGGAAGGTTATGGAAGGAGCTCATAGTGGAGTTTGTGGTGGCCATGTCAATGGACAGATGCTAGCAAAGAAGATCCTTAGACAAGGATTTTATTGGCCAACCATGGAAGAAGATTGTGTAGGATATGTCCGTAGGTGTGCTAAGTGTCAACTTCACGCCGACAAAATTCATTCTCCTGCATCTTCACTCCATCCTGTTTCCTCCCCATGGCCTTTCTCCATGTGGGCTTTCGACATTATTGGACCTCTTGGTAACCCAGATTCCGGCATCAAGCAAAAATCTTTCATTCTCACGACAACGGAATACTTCACCAAGTGGGCAGAAGCTGAAGCATACGTGGAGATCAAAGCATCAACCGTTTGCAAATTCATAATGAAGAACATCATCACAAGATTCGGAATTCCAAGTACCATCGTCACCAACAACGGACCGCAGTTCGTGTCACAGGAATTGAAGGACCTCTGCAACAGGGATAAAATTGCATTGCATCATTCATCTCCTTACTATCCGCAAGGCAATGGCCAAGCAGAGGCAACTAATAAGACTTTGATAAAAATTATCAAAAAGACGTGTAAATCTAACAAATTCGCAGATTGGCCAGAAAAATTGGTTGAGGCTCTATGGGCCTACCGAACTTCAATCCGCACGCCCACCGGGCAAACTCCTTATTCCTTAACATTTGGAATGGAGGCGGTAGTTCCATATGAAATCCTTATACCGTCATTAAGAGTACAATTGAACAAGGAATTCTCCATTGATGAAGATCGTTCAGCACTTCTTGCTCAATTGGAACTTTTAGACGAGAAAAGATGGTCAGCTGCTAATCATGCAAAAGTTTATCAAAACAGATTAGCACGTTTTTATCAAAAGAAAGTCATTGAACGAAAGTTCAAAGTCGGTGAAATTGTCGTTAAAAGAATTTTTGTAAAACCTGGTGGTCCGCATTCTAAGCTCCAACCCAACTGGGAAGGACCTTATGTTGTATCACATACTTTTCCTGGTAATGCTTATTGTCTTGTTAATACAGAAGGAGAAGAGCTAAATCATCCCTGGAATGGTTTACATCTTAAGAAATACTACCCTTAGGATAAAGAGTCGATCAGTATGGTTCAAAGACCAGAGGAATCAGAAAGTTTATAAACCCAAATTTCTTTGTTAGTCTGAATAATTTAACTTCAAACCCATTACTGCACATATTGACACGTTTGATTCGTGAGTAACAAGAGATGCCAAGTCCTAAAGAATATCAAAAGCTTGACTAAGAGTGTAAAGTACAAATCATTCCTTTTAAGGTAAAATTCTGTTTTACACTCGGCCCATGATGTCGGAACGAGGCTTAAAATAGACTACCAAGAATATCCGCCATCTTAGTAGGAGGCCGTCATAAAAAAATGGGGGAGATCCGTTCCAAAGCAAAGCAAAGAAAGAAAAGAATAGAAAAAAAAAAAGGGAAAATCAAAAGGCCAATACACTACAAACGTCACATCAAGGCCATGAAATGAAACAAAAGGGAACGCAAGGTCGATAAATACCCCGGAAAGAAAATTACCGAACCCCAACAGATATTAGGGTTGGAAAGGAACATCTTTTTAGGTCTCCGGAACCTTCTCATGGGCTTTCTAAATCTATTCTTCTTTTCTTTCTAAAGAGGTGTACTTCAAACTTAAAGAATGGCTTAGATTGACTAAGGGTCAAATCATCAATTGGGATCACGAATGGAAACACAAGTTCAAACATGATGGGTTTTAAGTTAAGTTGTTAAAGAACAATTTAGAAATTAAGTTAATGAATGAATATGATCTTTTGATCTAAGTACCATACTGATCTTTTAGTCAAAAATTCAAAAAAAATGTATATGTCAAAAATTCAAAAAAAAATGTATATGTCAAAAATTCAAAAAAATGTACATAGTCAAAATTCAAAAAAATACATATGTCAAAAATTCAAAAAAAAATGTATATGTCAAAAATTCAAAAAAAATGTACATAGTCAAAATTCAAAAATCACAGAAATCTGGAAACTAAAAAAAATTAAGAAACTGTCTGAATAGCGTCGATGGTCGTCGACGCTATTCAAAATAGAACTTAATTTTTCGCAGAAGCAGATGCAGACAGCAGAGAAACTGTGAAGACTGAAAGGCGTCTAGGGGTGTTGACGCGGTTTGAAACGCGTCAGCGCTACTGGACGCTTTTCAGTTCGCAGAAACAGTTTTCCAGGAGGATTTTCTGGGTTGAATCCTCCTCAAACAAGATAAAAAGCAGTAAACAATCGACTCATGCAAAAATTTTTAGTTCCAGATTTTAAACAGGATGATTTACTAACTAAACAACTAGAAAAACAATCAATCACACATCATTTTTATCACAAAAACAACTTTTTTTTGAATTAATCAAGGGGAGGGCAAGATCTTGCCACTGGGGTGTGCACGTGGTGCACGAGGGAAATTAATTAAACTAAAACACTCACCAATTGGTGAGGACGTGTCGAAAGACACAAGTGGTGCACCGTGGGTGCCCGGTTGATGACAGCAAGAACAAAAAAACTTAAAAGATGGCGAGACCAAGTCCCACCGTGATCGCCAAAAAAGCTGTAGGTGCTTAGGATGACCGTGTGATTAACATGAAAAATCTATGTTGTTTAGTGTAAACTAACCTATTAAAAATAGCAACTAAAGTGCAGTGATCGCCAGAAACTTTTAACTAAAAAGTTTCAAAAGAAGTATGATCGCTTACCTGTTCAAACGCGGAAGATTGAGTCTTTGGTTCCCCTTCCTCAGCTGGCTGAAGAAAGAGAGCCCTTTCTTTGCTTTTTGTTCTTGCTGTTGAATTTGAGGTTGAGGATCGTCCAGAAGTCTTTCTGACTTTGTGCTTGATTTCCCCTTTTGAATCTCTCGTTGTTGTTGAGTGCAGCAGAGACAGAAACAGAAAACGAAGAAACAATGATGATGAGAATTTAAGTAGAAGCAGTATCTGAACTAATCATGATTTTGGACATATGATTGAACATCAAACTTACTTGTTGAGTGGCTTTGAAACCCCTTAAATCAAGTAGGTTTTGAAAAAAATTATGCTGTAGTGTGTGTTTGCATGAAGTGAATGAAGAATGAAATTAATGAAGATGAAAATGAAAATGCAGAAATGAAACACTTATGCCCAATCGGATGAAGCTTTGAAAAGATGAAGATCTTGAAAGGACGCCGACTTCTGGAATGGCAGCGCTCCGGCGTTACGACGTTGTTGCTTCGATCTTCAACTAGCTATAATAATGCTCTCTCTTAATGGATTTGAACTCTTTTTTTTTAACTCTTCAACATGCAAGGTATTTATAGGCCTCTCTTGCGTTCGTGATTAACATTGAAAAACTCCGAATTTATCCATCTTAATTGACAGATAAATACTAATTAATTCATCTTTATCTGTAATTATCTAAAACGCGTCCACCATGGCTGACGCCTTTCAGATTAATTAAGATAAGGATAAATATCCGGAAAAACTTATCTTTATCTTTATTAGGTAAAACGTGTCTACCTCTATAGACGTCTTTTAGACTAATTAAGATAAGGATAAACATCTGAAGGGGAAGTTAAAATCACTTAGGAAACTTAAAACGCGTCGACATTACCAGACGCCTTTTAGTTAATTAATTAATTAATTAAAATTCAAATTTAAACGTTAAAACAGGAATAAACTCTAAATCGCGTCCACACAGGTTGACGCGTTTTAGAATTTCTGAGTCGCGTCCATACAGGTTGACACGTTTTAGAATTCTGAATCGTGTCCACACAGGTTGACACGTTTTAGAATTTCTGAATCGTGTCCACACAGGTTGACACGTTTTAGAATTTCTGAATCGTGTCCACACAGGTTGACACGTTTTAGAATTCTGCATATTTTAACTAAAATTTGAACTAAAATCAATTTAATTGATTAACTTAAACATGTATGTTAAACCCGACACTCAAAAATATCAATAAAAATTAATCAATGATTAATTATCAGACCATTCTGAGGCATTATTATATGATATGAAATTTACTCAAAATGATGTCAAAATTAGCGTGTCTACACCCTTGTTAGTCTTAGGTGGCTTACAAGCCAATATGACTTTGTAATCTCGTTCATTTATTAATAAAATGGCATTATATTCATTATGTATAATTCATATTATTATCGTTTCATAATGAAGTCCGTGAATATGTGCGATAGTGATCAGATTATGATGAGATCATATTAATGAGATTGATCACTTAAATACACATATTCTTAATAGTTTCTAGTCGAAGGATATCCGAGAAGGACATCAGATATCCGGTTGACTAGTATAGATTACCCCTGCTCATACGATGAGGGTGACTGATCTCATAATCACTTATATGGAGACACTAAGGCGAATCTGTAGGTGCTCATTAGAGATTGAGTTCACTGAACTGATCCGACTGAATCACTGGATGGTATTGCACCTCACTGTCAACCAGCTAGATTCTATTGTTGCAGTTGCGTGGATGGTCCTCGGACCTGAGACACCAAGGACACCTTGTTGGTGGACTTATGTGCTTTGACCTTGGTTTATGAATCTCTAACCACGGGATTCTAAATAGCCAGGGATCGGGTACAGCAAAATACCGTCGAAAGGAATTGAGTGTCAATAAGGAATCATTCACTCTCGGTACTTAGGGAGAGAATGCTCTAGGAAGGATGCGCGGAAGTATGTGGCCAGGGCGGACGATAATATCAGGAAAGGAGTTTTCCGGTATTATACGGCAGCATCCGATCCAAGTGAGTCGACCTGTTAGGGTTTGACAGTACACCATACCCTGAGTTGACTCGAGAACATTATACGAATGAAGGATTATATCCATGCGGTAACTGTCGGAGGAAGGTTCCAAGAGTGGGTTACTTAACCCAATACCTTCCGGGTTCACGCGGTGTTGCTTGGCACCCAACGTAATCGGAGGCCTGATCGAATTTGATGTGCGACATTGATTTGGTTGATTAATTAATTAATATGAGTTATTAATTGATTAATTAGGCCAGTGTGGAGTCACTTGGCTTATTGGGCCATTAACCGGACTGATTATTAGGCCTAGAGGGTCACAAGCAAATGATTCTCAAGGCGATGGATAAATAAGTGGGTTTTATATTAACCGGGAGTTTTTATGAAAAACCGTGCGGTTAGTATAAAATGTAGCGAACAGGCTGAGCAAGCCAAGTTGCTGCTAACCCTAGCTGCCCCCTCCTCTTTTCCTCTCTCTCTCTGGAGCTCCAGGTCGATTCTGATCTCCGGATCAGCTCCGCCGCCTCTCCAACTCCCGTCCGACGAGAAATCGACCACACGTCGCAGTGGTTGTAAGGACTGAAGTTTCGGGTTCTGTATTCGGGTCGGGTTCGGGCCGGATCCCCTGGTTTGGACCCTGGAGGGGTCTTGAGATTTCTGGCTGAATGGCGTCAGCACTGCTCGACGCCTTTCAAAAGGCGTCAGGTTGTGTGGACGCCATTTAGGTCTGCTGGGTGTTGTGCCACGTGTGCGCCACGTGGGCGGGTTCCGGGCCGCGAGAGTACGGCCCCGGTCACATCGTCTGAACGGCGTCCATGTCGGTCGACGCGATTCAGACTGTGACCTCTGCGATGTCTGGGTACGGCGCCAGAGCGTGTCAGTACGGCCTGTCCTGTCGTCTGAACGGCGTCTGTGGAGGGTGACGCGTTTCAGAGCGCTGTCAGTACGGCTGTCCTGTCAGACTGAATGGCGTCTGCCTCGATCGACGCGTTTTAGCTGGATTCGGATTGACCCCGCGAGCCTCCCCTTCTTTCCCTCATTCTCGCCTTCACTCTCTCTCTCCTCGCCCTCTCCGACGCTCTTCTTCCCCTTCCCTTCCTCTTCTTCCTCTTCCACCACTCCAACACCACCTTACCTCTCACCTCTACCTCCACCACTTCCTTCGCGGTGTTCCACTCTCCGGACGGCGGCCGACGTCCCGGCGGAGTGGCGGCGTCCTCGAGGGTACCGGCGGCGGTGTGCGGTGCGGCGGGACGGTGGCACGGAGCTTGGCGGAGTTCAAGAACCGGTAGGGGGACGAAACCTTGCATGTGTGCTCGTTTGCTTCTTGGCGTGATGTGGCGTGTTTGGGGTTAGATTGAGCATGTTTAGGGGGATTCCTTGTGGGAATGGCGGTGTTTGTGGACGTGGTTTCATAGCATGATCGTGGTGCTTGACGTTCTCATCTTCCCCCTTTGCGTTTTGGGGCTTTTCGGGGTGCTTGGGGTTCAAGGGAGAGACCCTCGGGTCGAACCAGGAAACCTGGTTTCTGGCGCTAAATGGCGTCGTGCCTGGTCGACGCCTTTCCGAAAGACGTCTGGTCAGTACGACGCGTTTTAGGGCAGAAACCTCCCTGTTCGAGGTTCCCTGAGTTAGGGGTTCTGGCGCTAAATGACGTCATGGATGGACGACGCCTTTCAGAAGGACGTCGGGACATCATGACGCCATTTAGGCAGGAAATGCCCCCGTTTGAGGGTTCTGCAATCTGGATTTCTCGGTTGAATGGCGTCGGGCGACCCTGACGCGTTTTAAACGGCGACTTCATTGGTGGACGCGTTTTAAGGGATAATCTGGCTTTTAATAAACCTGTCTGAGGGTCTTGAATGGCGTCGACCTTGGTCGACGCGATTCAAGACAGAAATGCTTAAATCCTGTTATTTCATATATATTTCATTGGGGGGATGGTTCAGACGCATGCTTTGAGTTGTATACTGAGACTGAGGACTTCTGCATGAATGAGATTTCATCATGTTGTGTGTGTGTGCTTGTACGAATATGGATTCGGAATGACTGTGGTTTCCGTTTGTCACCATGGGCTGATGGGAGAAGGGCCATGGTGTCTGTGAGGAGGGGTGCTTGTTGTGTTTTACCTTTGGCTGAGGGAAGCAGAACCACCTTGAGCCCGTCGGGCCGGAGTAGCTGGTGTGCTATCCGAGGGGTTGCTGTTTGGTCTCAGCGGGTCGGGGTTTCCTTTGGTTGTCGTGACAGCTTCTGGCGTGTTTCTTGCTGTGAAGCTGGTGGTGTTACTGGTGGGAGTTGGTTTACCCTTTAGCCATCGGGCCTGATGTGACCTTTGATCAAGGTTACGAGTGGTACCCTTAGCCCTTTGGCCTGACGCAGCCCGGGAGAGTTGGGTTTGTGGGTAGTTCCTGTAGCTTCGGCTTGACGGGGGTTCGCCGGTCCCCAGGGCCCTCCTGGAAGCGCTGAGGCCTAGCGTGGAGGCAATCCGGTGGTAGGACAGTAGTCTAGACTGCTTGTGTGCACACGTAGCTGGCAGTGGCGGTACACTGAGTCCAGCTAGTCCTAGTTTGGCTCACTGCCTCACCCTACAGTGCCCCGGAACACTGTAGGGGTGGACAGGCGTGAGCAGTGGTGGTGGTGTTGGGAGGCGACGTTTGACTTCGGTCGACTGTGTGGTTCAGTCGCTTCGTAGGCTTTGACTGTGAGACGTGACTTTGTGTTGGGTTCTTCGGGTTACTTGGTATTGTTCTTGTTACACTGCTTATCGTACGGTTCCTATCAGGTTTAGTGCTATGTTTACTGCTTTACTTAATTGCCATATATTCCTGTTGTTGCACTTGCGGGTGTGTGAGTGGGAGGCGGGGGATCGGATGATCCCTACTGAGCCCATTTCTGGTGTGGCTCACTCCCTGCGGTTTCAGGTGTGGACCTCGTGGCGCAGCGGAAGCGTGGTGTCTTCTTGGTGTGCGGACCAGCAGCTGTCTTAGTTCCGGGGTATGCCCCGATGTTGTTGTACTTTCCTTTTGCCTGTACTTATTTAACTTGTTGGACATGTAATTATTGTTGGACTGTATACGGACATTATTATTTTCCCTTCTGCGCACTCGTTTACCTTTGTAGTCCGTGCGATTGTTATATTTAGCCCTCCCGTCTGCGAAGACCCCCACGTCCGGATGCCAGGGCTCGTGCCCGTACTCTCGGGACATGTGAGTCCCGGCTGCCCCGAAGGGAAATGAAATACCCTCCGTCTTAGCACCAGTGGCCGAAGGAGAGTCGCCCCTCTGCGGTTCCGGGGGCGTCGAGAGTGGAGCACCGCGCGCTGCGACCGGCCTCTTAGCCGCAGGGGTAGACTCCTTCTCACCGAGATCATCCGCCCGGCCCCTCTTCGCGGGTCGGCCGCTCCCTCGGGCGACCGATTTCCCCTTCTGCCGCTCTCTCTTGAGAGCAGTAGTAGCAGCACGGCCTTCTACCGAGGCCGCCGTCTGCCTTGTGGCACGGGCACTCGGGGCCGCAGCTCCTTCGGCCGCCCCTTCTTCCGCCGCCTGCGGCTGGGACAGTCGAGACTGACCGGATTGCTTGGAGAGTCGGCTAAGTAGTCCCTGAAGTCCAGTCATCTCTGCGGGCAAAAAGAAAGAAGGTTAGCAACAATTTAAAGCATACAACTTCCTTCGACTCAAGACCAATTTACTCTCGGCCCAGGGTTCGGCGCCCTCTTCGGTCGGAAGAGCTTTGGCCGGAGACTCGACTGCAATAGCTCCCTCGGCCTCTCCCGGAATATCTTCGAGAGGAAGATAAGGGGAGACTCGAGGAGGAGAGGTCGTCGGATCCGGCCAAGCTCCCATCTGTACGACCCTCTCCTCGTCCTCGAAAAGCTCCGCAATATCATATGGAGCATCGGCTTCCAAGAGGTGCACGATGTCGAGCTGCTCAGGTTTGAGAGAAGGCGGATCGAAGAGGCCTTCGGCCAAAGATGCCCATTTAGTAGGGAAGGGCCACACGCTCTTCCCCTCCTCCAAGAGAGGAACAAAGAGGAAGCCCTTCTTCCAATGATGAATGGACGAGGGCTTCCCGGAAAAGATACCCCGGCCGAAGCAGGGGACGAAGCAAAACCAATCAGATTTCCCTTGCGGTTGAATCTTGAAAAGATAGCGGAAGACATTTACCGAAGGGATGGCCCCGATATAAGCGTGCACAACCAAAAAGGCGTAGACTGTCCGCCAATAATTCGAAAAGAATTGGGACGAGGCTAATCCATAGAAGCTCAAAAGGTTAATAACAAAGGAAGGAAGGGGAAGACGAAAACCCGCCCAAAAGCTCTGCTCATAGATAGAAAAGCAGCCCGGCCAAACGGAGTCGGCCCTGGTATTCTTCCCGGGCCGAATAGGAATCATCCAAGATGGAAACTGATAATAGGAAGCGATGGCTTTGACGGTATCGTCATTAAGAAGGCTAATCACGTCAGAAACAGTCTCGACCGGGCGACGACCGGAGGTAGAAGGTTCGGCAACAGCCGGAACTGTCTCGGCTTCCTCAGCCTAAGACATCTCTGCCTCTTCCACCGTAGCAGAAGCAAAGGAAGTGGAAGAAAAGGGAGATGACAAGAAAGACTCGGGAAGTTTGGACGAGGAGCAAGAAGAACCTCCCTCGGCCGAAAAGCTACTTTCGACCGAAGTAGAGCTACTGGACATGTATCAACAGAATGGAGAAAGAGAATTGAGGCTTACCCTCAATGAAAGTCTCCCCGACTGCTAATAGCCCCTCCGACTACGAAAACGGCTTCCGGCGACGGCTTCCGGCGACAAAAAGCTCCCCGGTGACGGACAAGACACCCTCACACGACCTCGATGGCTCGTTCTCCAGCAAGGAACTTGGGAGCGGATCGCAGGGAAGCACAGGCGCCGGAAGAAGAAGAAAGCGGAACAGTTCCCAGGAGGAGAGGGGCTCCTATTCATAGGGAAGATTGAAGGCGTTCCGCGCCGGATCAATGGCCGAGATCTTCCCCCGCTTTAGCGCCGCTCTGCTCGGATGCGTGACACGTGTCCCGTCCTTCAGCATGATAACGGGCGGGCTGCAGGATCGAGAGAAGGCAATCAACGGCCGAGAGCGGCCTGACCCTTCGGCTATCCACCCGGATGCTCGCCACGTGTCCCGATCCTCGTACCGAAAACAAAAGAGGCGGCGATCCAAGTAAAATCTTGGGCAGAGAGCCGAAGTGACCCGCGATCTGCGTGATCACTGTTGACGGCCAAGATCTTTTTGTGTTTCTCACGATACGACCATTCAGACGGGAAGCTCGACGTCTTTTCCGCCCTTTTTTCAGGAGTTCTGACACATTTAGAAGACTCGTTCCTTCGTGACCGGTCCGCATCGTCCGAGGGAGTCTCGGCTTCGCTCCCTGCGAGCCCTCGCCCGGGCCCCTCTCGGCTTCGGATCCTCGGCCCCGTCTCCGCCCTCGCCTCGTTCCGAATCCCGGTCGGTCCTCTTCACTGATCCGATCCAGCTTCGGGTCCCATCTCCGGATTCCAGTCTCGGAATCCGATCGTGATAGCTTCGGCTACATCACTTAATATTCTAAAATTTCAATCGTATGAAGTAAGAATAGTGATTGTAACTTGTTCTTAGTGGGGGAATAAACTTTACATCTCTCTTAAATTTCTTGTGATGTTTTGCTCTGTTTTTTCTGCTTTCTATAAACTTTACATATGCTAGTTTAATATATATAAGCATAGTGATTATTAAGTTTTTATTTTTATTTTTATTTCTTAAGATTTTTATTATTAGCATTATAGTTGTAAATTTTAAAATTTAAATTATTGACAAAAGTTAAAACATAACGTATTCAATATATTTATCAAAAAATATTGTGTATAAAAATAATACTCTAAAAACATATAGCATCCAAGATCAATATTATTTATTAATAAGTGTCATTTATTACATGATGTAATTTTATATCATCATTAACTATGCAAATTAATTATGTTAGATTCTTTATGTACAGTTATTTGGGACGATCGAACACAGTGACATAAGAGATATTTCTTTACTCGTTGTAAAAAATAAAAGTCGTCCCAAAAATTGTGCCCTTTTGAGACAGCAATGCTATGCATCGCAAATTATTTTGTTTGACTTTAAAAAAAATTCTGCTCAATTTATTGTGATAACTGTTGCAATTATTGCAAAAAGAATTATTAATCTTCATCCCAAAAAAAATCTTAGTGGCCCTAAAAAGTTAAACTTCTGGGACGAACATCCCAGTCATCTCAAAAAGCTCACTGGATGAACTGTTTCCGACGTACTGTTGGACTTGTCCCAAAATGTCTTACATTGACGACCGATACATTATGACCGTCTGGAAGGAGTGACTCTTTGGAACGACTATCACTGTTCGTAGCAAATATTTTTTTTTTCAGCACAGAATTACATATCTCTCCCAAATAATATTATATTATTTGAGACGACTTTAAGCATCTGTGACTAGTTTTCTATCCCATAAAGCCACAATTCTTGTAGTGTACTTTCCTCCCTCCAAACTCTCACTGAGAGGATTTGCTTCCCGTGAAGAGGTGAGGAAGAGGCAGACGACGGTAGGATGAGAACCAAATATTTATCAATATTTGTCATTTCTTCGAAACCTGTGGTGAGAACCAAAAATTTATGCTAAAAAGTTCTGCTATTTTTATGTATATTACCCTAAATTCATAACTTTGTTAAAACATAATTATAAATTGATAAGAACTTTTCTGGCATATTCAATTAGATCAATGACCTTTTGATAAAAAGATACAACTGCAAGTTTTTCGAAGATATCAAAAATATTTATCATGATACATGAAAGTTAGGAATATATACAAAAATATGATAATTTAAAGGATATATAAACAGAATCTATAGGTACAAATTGACCTGAGAATTGAAGCACCGCACTTGCGCTGAATCTAGGAAGAAAGGGAAGTACTTGCTCTCCGGCTCGCACGTTTGGCAACAATACGGCAGTGCTCAAGGCAAGAGTACAGCGGTGCCGGTGTACTATATGCTTAATCCCACACGCAGCATCTGATGTATTCATCGGAACGGTTCATATACCGATGCATTACACAGCCATAGTCAGTGCAATAAGTACTATCTGCTAAAGAAAAAGAAAGAATACCCAACTAGGACTTGGTATCGAAGGTCATCGATCTCAAGTCACAGGATATTGAAGGAATCGAAGATCATGACATGTAGTACATTGCACAAATGAACCAACACACAAATGATTCATGTACAGCAAGAAAAAAGGCACAGGTCGAGCCACATATATTTTCCCTTTCTCAAACAAGAACAAAAAGAAGAAAGAACAACTTGCCTATCCGTGCGTGTGGCTACTCTAACGGTTCCAACGAACTCCATTGCCCAACCTTCCGAGTAACCGCTCAGCACGAAACAAGAAGCTTGTTCCACCATATATGGGTCTAGGACAAGACGAAGGACAGAAAGAAGCAGTTCTCTTCATGTAGAACAATGGAGAACCAGATGGTGGAACAATGGGTCTCGGACATTGCAAAGAAGCAGAACAATGGAGAACCACATCCATGAAAGAGAAGAAGAAAAGAAAGGGAAGAAAAGAAATTTGAAGCAGTTCTCTTCATGCATTGGTAAAGAAGCTAGCAACATAAAGTACGTTGACACCCAGATCACTCACCCAAAGAAGCCAAAGAATAAAACAACGCATAGAACTCCTCTCTCTCTCTCTCTCTCTCTCTCTCTCACACACACACACAAAGGGAAGAAAACCGGAGAGCGACAGAGTTGGGTTGCCAAATGACGACCGCCCAGCTACAAGCACCTACAAAAACAGCACAAAGACGCGCTGGGGTGTTGGGTTCTCGGCAGTTTTTCCGGATAACTCACGCAGCGGAAATTAAAATAAAGCCAGAGATCTGTTCTCGTTTCCAATAAAACTAAAACGATTATCAGATAATCAGATTCTTACCGCGTGCGGATTCGAATCCGCAACTGTTCGGTTCCGTCGGTGTGACACCGCAAGCCACGCAAGCGTCCGGCCTCTAGCAGAATCCACGCGATCCTCCTCGCGGTGGATATCCTCACGTTTTCTCGTTCTTCGCAACCCACGAAGCCTCCGCCGTTCGCCGCAATGCGCGGACAATTTTCCATCGGACGGGAGTCGGAGAAGCGGCGGAACAGACCCAGAGATCAGAACCAACATGGGGTGCCAGAGAGAGAGAGGAAGAGAGGAAGGGGCGGCTAGGGTTAGCAGCAGCCTGGTCTGCTCAGCCCGTTCGCTACATTTTATACCAACCACATGGTTTTTCATAAAAACTTCCGGTTAATATAAAACCTACTTATTTATCCATCGCCTTGAGAATCATTTGCGTGTGACCCTCTAGGCCTAATAACCAGTCCAGTTAATGGCCCAATAAGCCCAGTGACTTCTCACTGGCCTGATTAATTAATTAATAACCCATATTAATTAATTAAATCAATGTCGCACATCAAATTCGATCGGGCCTCCGATCACGTTGGGTGCCAAACAACACCGCGTGAATCTGGAAGGTATCGAAGTTAAGTAACCCACTCTTGGAATCTTTTTGCCGACAGTTACTGCGTAGATATAATCTTTCATTCGTACAATGCTCTCAAGTCAACTCAGGATATAGTAAACCGTCAAACCCTAACCGGTCGACTCACTTGGATCGAATGTTGCCGAATAATATCGGAAAACTCTTTTTCCCGATATTATCGTCCGTCCTAGTCAGGGACTTCCGCGCATCCTTCCTAGAACATTCTCTCTCTAAGTACCGAGAGCGAATGATTCCTTATTGACACTCAATTTCCTTTGATGGTATTCCACTGTACCCGATCATTGGCTATGTCAAAGCACATAAGTCCACCGACAAGGTATCCTTGGTGTCTCAGGTCTGAAGACCATCCATACAACTGCGACAATAGAATCTAGCTGGTTGACAGTGAGGTACAATACCATCCAGCAATTCAGTCGAATCACAAAGGGAAGAAAACCGGAGAGCGACAGAGTTGGGTTGCCAAATGACGACCGCCCAGCTACAAGCACCTACAAAAACAGCACAAAGACGCGCTAGGGTGTTGGGTTCTCGGCAGTTTTTCCGGATCACTCACGCAGCGGAAATTAAAATAAAGCCAGAGATCTGTTCCCGTTTCCAATAAAACTAAAGCGATTATCAGATAATCAGATTCTTACCGCGTACGGATTCGAATCCGCAACTGTTCGGTTCCGTCGGTGTGACACCGCAAGCCGCGCAAGCGCCCGGCCTCTAGTAGAATCCACGCGATCCTCCTCGCGGTGGATATCCTCACGTTTTCTCGTTCTTCACAACCCACGAAGCCTTCGCCGTTCGCCGCAATGCGCAGACAATTTTCCATCGGACGGGAGTCGGAGAAGCGGCGGAGCAGACCTGGAGATCAGAACCAACATGGGGTGGTAGAGAGAGAGAGGAAGAGAGGAAGGGGCGTCTAGGGTTAGCAGCAGCCTGGTCTGCTCAGCCCGTTCGCTACATTTTATACCAACCACATGGTTTTTCCTAAAAACCTCCGGTTAATATAAAACCTACTTATTTATCCATCGCCTTGAGAATCATTTGCGTGTGACCCTCTAGGCCTAATAACTAGTCCAGTTAATGGCCCAATAAGCCCAGTGACCTCTCACTGGCCTGATTAATTAATTAATAACTCACATTAATTAATTAAATCAATGTCGCACATCAAATTCGATCGTGCCTCCGATCACGTTGGGTGCCAAACAACACCGCGTGAATCTGGAAGGTATCGAAGTTAAGTAACCCACTCTTGGAATCTTTCTGCCGACAGTTACTGCGTAGATATAATCTTTCATTCGTACAATGCTCTCAAGTCAACTCAGGGTATGGTAAACCGTCAAACCCTAACCGGTCGACTCACTTGGATCGAATGTTGCCGAATAATATCGGAAAACTCTTTTTCCCGATATTATCGTCCGTCCTAGTCAGGGACTTCCACGCATCCTTCCTAGAACATTCTCTCTCTAAGTACTGAGAGCGAATGATTCCTTATTCACACTCAATTTCTTTTGATGGTATTCCACTGTACCCGATCATTGGCTATGTCAAAGCACATAAGTCCACCGACAAGGTATCCTTGGTGTCTCAGGTCTGAAGACCATCCATGCAACTGCGACAATAGAATCTAGCTGGTTGACAGTGAGGTACAATACCATCCAGCGATTCAGTCGAATCACAAAGGGAAGAAAACCGGAGAGCGACAGAGTTGGGTTGCCAAATGACGACCGCCCAGCTACAAGCACCTACAAAAACAGCACAAAGACGCGCTGGGGTGTTGGGTTCTCGGCAGTATTTCCGGATCACTCACGCAGTGGAAATTAAAATAAAGCCAGAGATCTGTTCCCGTTTCCAATAAAACTAAAACGATTATCAGATAATCAGATTCTTACCGCGTGCGGATTCGAATCCGCAACTGTTCGGTTCCGTCGGTGTGACACCGCAAGCCGCGCAAGCGCCCGGCCTCTAGCAGAATCCACGCGATCCTCCTCGCGGTGGATATCCTCACGTTTTCTCGTTCTTCGCAACCCACGAAGCCTCCGCCGTTCGCCGCAATCCGCGGACAATTTTCCATCGGACGGGAGTCGGAGAAGCGGCGGAGCAGACCCGGAGATCAGAACCAACATGGGGTGCCAGAGAGAGAGTGGAAGAGAGGAAGGGGCGGCTAGGGTTAGCAGCAGCCTGGTCTGCTCAGCCCGTTCGCTACATTTTATACCAACCACATGGTTTTTCATAAAAACCTCCGGTTAATATAAAACCTACTTATTTATCCATCGCCTTAAGAATCATTTGCATGTGACCCTCTAGGCCTAATAACCAGTCTAGTTAATGGCCCAATAAGCCCAGTGACTTCTCACTGGCCTGATTAATTAATTAATAACTCATATTAATTAATTAAATCAATGTCGCACATCAAATTCGATCGGACCTCCGATCACGTTGGGTGCCAAACAACACCGCGTGAATCTGGAAGGTATCGTAGTTAAGTAACCCACTCTTGGAACCTTTTTGCCGACAGTTACTGCGTAGATATAATCTTTCATTCGTACAATGCTCTCAAGTCAACTCAGGGTAAGGTAAACCGTCAAACCCTAACCGGTCGACTCACATGGATCGAATGTTGCCGAATAATATCGGAAAACTCTTTTTCCCGATATTATCGTCCGTCCTAGTCAGGGACTTCCGCGCATCCTTCCTAGAACATTCTCTCTCTAAGTACCGAGAGCGAATGATTCCTTATTGACACTCAATTTCCTTTGATGGTATTCCACTGTACCCGATCATTGGCTATGTCAAAGCACATAAGTCCACCGACAAGGTATCCTTGGTGTCTCAGGTCTGAAGACCATCCATGCAACTGCGACAATAGAATCTAGCTGGTTGACAGTGAGGTACAATACCATCCAGCGATTCAGTCGAATCACAAAGGGAAGAAAACTGGAGAACGACATAGTTGGGTTGCCAAATGACGACCGCCCAGCTACAAGCACCTACAAAAACAGCACAAAGACGCGCTGGGGGTTGGGTTCTCGGCAGTTTTTCCGGATAACTCACGTAGCGGAAATTAAAATAAAGCCAGAGATCTGTTCTCGTTTCCAATAAAACTAAAACGATTATCAGATAATCAGATTCTTACCGCGTGCGGATTCGAATCCGCAACTGTTCGGTTCCGTCGGTGTGACACCGCAAGCCACGCAAGCGTCCGGCCTCTAGCAGAATCCACGCGATCCTCCTCGCGGTGGATATCCTCACGTTTTCTCGTTCTTCGCAACCCACGAAGCCTCCGCCGTTCGCCGCAATGCGCGGACAATTTTCCATCGGACGGGAGTCGGAGAAGCGGCGGAGCAGACCCAGAGATCAGAACCAACATGGGGTGCCAGAGAGAGAGAGGAAGAGAGGAAGGGGCGGCTAGGGTTAGCAGCAGCCTGGTCTGCTCAGCCCGTTCGCTACATTTTATACCAACCACATGGTTTTTCATAAAAACCTCCGGTTAATATAAATCCTACTTATTTATCCATCGCCTTGAGAATCATTTGCGTGTGACCCTCTAGGCCTAATAACCAGTCCAGTTAATGGCCCAATAAGCCCAGTGACCTCTCACTGGCCTGATTAATTAATTAATAACCCATATTAATTAATTAAATCAATGTCGCACATCAAATTCGATCGGGCCTCCGATCACGTTGGGTGCCAAACAACACCGCGTGAATCTGGAAGGTATCGAAGTTAAGTAACCCACTCTTGGAACCTTTCTGCCGACAGTTACTGCGTAGATATAATCTTTCATTCGTACAATGCTCTCAAGTCAATTCAGGGTATGGTAAACCGTCAAACCCTAACCGGTCGACTCACTTGGATCGAATGTTGCCGAATAATATCGGAAAACTCTTTTTCCCGATATTATCGTCTGTCCTAGTCAGGGACTTCCGCGCATCCTTCCTAGAACATTCTCTCTCTAAGTACCGAGAGCGAATGATTCCTTATTGACACTCAATTTCCTTTGATGGTATTCCACTGTACCCGATCATTGGCTATGTCAAAGCACATAAGTCCACCGACAAGGTATGCTTGGTGTCTCAGGTCTGAAGACCATCCCTGCAACTGCGACAATAGAATCTAGCTGGTTAACAGTGAGGTACAATACCATCCAGCGATTCAGTCGAATCAATTCAGTGAACTCATTCTCTAATGAGCACTTACAGATTCACCTTAGTGTCTCCACATAAGTGACTATGAAATCAGTTACCCTCATCTTATCAGTTAATCTATACTAGTTTAACCGGATATCAGATGTCCTTCTCGGATAAGCTTCGACTAAGAACTATTACGAATATGTGTGTTTAAGTAATTAGTCTCATTATTATGATCTCATCATAATCTGATCACTATCGCACATATTTACGGACTTTATTATAAGACGACAATTAAAACGAATTGTACATAATGAATATTATGCCATTTTATTAATAAATGAACGAGATTTACATAGTTAGATTGACTTGTAGGTCACCTAAGACTAACAATCTTCTACTTGGACTAAAGCCAATCACCTTTATGTACTATTCCTATAGACTCAAGGTGACGCTCAAACAAATTTTGAGCCAGTGGCTTCGTCAGTAGATCTGCTATATTATCGGCAGATGGAACTCTTTCCACCACTACATCTCCTCTGGAAATAATCTCTTTGATAAGATGAGAGCGTTTCAAAATATCTTTCGATTTCTAATGAAATCGCGGCTCTTTCACTTACGCATTAGCCCCATCATTGTCGCACAACAGCGGAACAGGATAAAAAATGCAGGGAACTATGTCAAGGTTGGTGATGAACTTCTTCAACCACACAACTTCCTTGGCGGTTTCAGCTGCAGCAATTTACTCAGCTCTGCAGTGGTTATTTGCTTGGAACTCTTCCAGCACACTGCGCCTCCATTCAAAGTAAACACAAATCCATATGTAGACTTGCTATCATCTGGATCTGACTGGAAACTCGAGTCAGTAAAGCCTCGTAGTTTCAAGTCATCTCCTCCATAGACTATAAACATATCCTTAGTTCTTCTTAAATACTTAAAGATACATTTCACTGCCTTCTAGTGCTCTTCGCTTGGATCAACCTGAAATCTGCTCGTAACACTTAGAGCATATGCAACATCAGGCCGTGTACTTAGCATGACATATATGATAAATCCTATGGCAGAGGTATAAGGTACTTTATCCATGAATGTCCACTCATTAGGAGTCTTAGGAGACTGCTCCTTTGAGAGATTAATTCCATGTCTCATCGGTATGAGACATCTCTTGTAATTTTCCATGTCAAACATTTTGACAATTATATCTATGTACAAAGATTGGGTCATTCTAAGCATCCTCTTTGATCTATCTCTATAGATCCGTATTCCCAATATGTAGGATGCTTCTCCCAAATCCTTCATGGAGAAGTTTTTCGATAGTCAAATCTTTACCGATGACATCATAGCTACGTCATTCCCAATGAGTAGTATGTCATATAACGTAAAGAACTAGGAAAGTGACTGCACTCTCATTGGTCTTCTTGTATACACAAGGCTCATCTTCATTCTTAATGAAGTCATAAGACTTGACAGCCTCGTCAAATCTTATGTTCCAGCTCCGGAAAGCTTGCTTCAGTCCATAAATAGACCTTTGAAGCTTGTGCACTTTATCTGGAGATTTCTTGGATGTGAAACCTTCTGGTTGTATCATATACACCTCTTCCTCAAGATTACTGTTGAGGAAGGTAGTCTTCACATCTATCTGTCAGATTTTGTAATCGAAATGTACAACTATGGCGAGTAAAACTCTGATCGATTTTATCATAGCAACTGGTGAGAAAGCCTCATCATAGTCAATTCCTTGCCTTTGACGATATCCTTTTGCCACCAACCTTGCCTTATAAGTGTCGATCCGTCTATCAGAACATATCTTTCTTTTAAAGATCCACTTGCATCCAATGGGTACAATACCCTCGAACAAGTCCTCCAAGTTCCAAACTTGGTTGGTATACATAGACTGAATTTCTGAGTTCATGGCATCTCGCCATTTCCCGACTTTTAGGCCTTCTATGGCCTCCTGGTAGGTTTTAGGATCATCATCCTCATTATATTCAACCTTAGACTCACTTTCCGCAATGTGTCCTACATATCGTTCGGCTAGTCTAGGAAATCTACCTGATCTACGAGGCTCATCTGTGTGTACCTGAACAGATTCAGGAACTGATATCTCATCTAATGATAATGCAGCTGTTTAGGGATCTGGAACCTCTTCCAGTACTATTTTACTCCCACTATCCTCCTAGAGAAGGTATTCCTCTTCCAAGAAGACAGCTTTCCTAATGACAAACACCTTTTGTTCACCAAGATGCTAAAAGTAGTATCCAAAGGTTTCCTTTAGATATCCCACAAACCTGCATTTATCAGTTCGTGATTCCAGCTTGTTTGGATCATGCTTCTTTACTTGAGCAGGATAACCTCAGACTTTAATATGTTAAATTCTGGTTTCTTGCCTTTCCATATCTCATATGGAGTAAAGGCTACATACTTGTTGAGTACTCTGTTCAGTAGATATCCTGCTGACTCTAGAGCATACCCCCAAAGGGACACTGGTAATTCCGAAAAGCTCATCATGGATCGCACCATGTCCAACAAGGTGCGATTCCTCCTTTCTGATATACTATCCATCTATGGTGTATATAGAGAGATCAACTGAGAAAGGAAACCATTATCCTTTAAGAATTGTGTGAAATTAATACTCAAGTATTCTCCTTCTCGATCTGATCGAAAAGCTTTAATACTATTTCTTAACTGCTTCTCTTCCTCATTCTTAAACTCTTAGAACTTGTACTTCATTAAGTACACATAGTCGAATCTTGAGAAGTCGTCGGTGAACGTGATGAAGTACGAGAAGCTACCTTTGGCTTGGGTGGACATGGGACCATATACATCCGAATGTATTAGTTCCAAAATGTCCTTGGCACGTTCTCCATATCCAGTAAATGAAGATTTTCCCATTTTTCCCATAAGGCAGGATTCACATGTCGTAAACAATTCATAATCAAATGCAGTTAAATTACCGTACTTGTGCAGTTGTTGCAACCTGCTTTCACCAATGTGCCCAAGTCTACAATGCCAGATGTAGGCTTGGTTCACACAATTCTTACTCTTCTTAAGAGCATTACCAATGTGAAGATTGTAATAAGAAACATCTAAAAGATACAGGCCGTTGACTAAAGATGCTGAAGCTATTGATTTATTACCATAATAAATCGAACAACTTCTATTCTCAATAGACAACATATATCCTATCTTGTCCAAACAAGATACTGATATGATGTTCTTTATTATGCTAGGAACATAATAACAATCTTCCAATGATAAGGCATCTCCCGAAGAAAGCCTGAGGTTTGCTGTCCCGACAACAACTGCCACAACTTTTGCGACGTTTCCTAGTCTCAATTTCACCTCGCCATTTCTCAGCTTGCGCTTACTTCTCAGCATCTGCATATCATGGCAGATATGAGAATCACATTCAGTATCCAATACCCAGGATGTGGAATCTCTAACTGACAAGTTGATATCTATCATATAGATATCTGAAGCTTTTGATAGCTTTACCTTTCCATGAGCTTTATCGCTGAGGAACTCCTTGCAATTCCTCTTCCAATGACCATTCTACTTACAATAAAAGCAGTCACCATTTACTACTCCTTTGCCTTTGTCCTTCGATCTTTTATCGTACGTGATTATCTCTGTATTAGTGGCGTCTAATGCCGATTCAGCAGGAGGATTGACATCAAAGACGTAGGCAATGTGCTCAGATATGAAGACATTCTTTAAGTTTCTAAGTGAATCAGAGTAGTTCAGGCTAGTCAAAAGATTGGCATCAAGTATGCTACAGAGTGGGTTATTCGACGACATATTTTCCTATAGGAGACAAAATCTATTTTAACAGATATTCAGTTATTAAATATAAAACAAGATATGGTCTTTTATTCAAGTTTTAACTCCCACTAATTTTCGACGGACTGTATAATCCTCAGCTATACAGAACGGGAGACGCCGACAGTCTCCTAGTAAGGATTAGAATCTCAATGATTTGCAGTACAACCTTGTGGATAGCACAAGAAAGCTGTAAAACAATCTAAGAGCACCCATCTCATGGAACTTGCAACTCCTTACAATATCTGATCATATCTTTGGTTCCCAGAGATTTAATAGTCTTGTGGATAGCACAACAAGCTACTAATTCTTGTCTAAGCTAACCATCGTTACGCGACGAGTATAGATTTGCATACAACCCTTGTGGATAGCACAACAAAGTTACATAGTTCCTCTACCCCGATCAATAGGCATCTAATGTCATAATCACAGTCTCTCTTCACAATTAAACATGTCTTGTGGTAGCTCAATGAACCTGCCTAAAGTAATTCGAATCATATGACTATGATGATGGTGGACCACGCAGTAAGTTCTTAACTACTCACGTTACGGCTTAGAATTTAGACGAGGGTATTTAGACAACTTTTATCTTGGTCTCTCCTAGGTGATAGTATATAAATATATCGTATATATTTAATTTATACTATACCTGTTTTGATTCATAATCAAAATTAAAATAATGCATCTTATACACGTCAAGTGTAATCATAGATAGCACAGTGGGTTTAACTGGAGCCAACAGCCAAACGCACACAAAATCTAAGATAACATTTACATTAGACTACCCTGCAAACACATAGGCCAAGGATCTCCATCACATTGCCTTCCTGGTTGAATATGGGGATCGTCCTTGCTCCTTCCTCAATTGCCTCGATCAGATTACATTTAAATCTAAATTTTCATGTAAACAGAAGAAGGCCTTATGGCGAGTACAAGAGAGAGGGAGGTAGAATTACATCGAAGTATGAGAGAGAGAGAGAGGTACGCAGACCTCTATTTATTAACAATTAATAAATATCCATCATCTTTTCATCCACGATCCACACAAAACATTCATGACATGAATAATTTAAAGGCGCATATCCATGATCACGGTGTGTTTTAACCAATCCATATATGATAACTGCATCACATGGCTAAAATAAAAGAGTTTAAAAAATTAAATAATTTTTTGACTTTCAATAACTAGGTTCCAATCAAAATTGGCTTTTGAATTTCGAAAACTCTTTTAATAACTTAAGCATGCAATAAAATCAAATTTAAAATCATAAAACACATATCACATGTGCACTCACTCCAAATTAATAATTCAAGATTATTCCATACAGATTAGAACATTTCTTATAATTAAACAATCTAACATTTTAATTAAAACATATCAATAATCTAACAACTAGACTATTAATAAATAATTATCAATCTAACTCTTAGATTAGTCTACTTAAGTTAATTATTAATTTAACACTTAAATTATTAATCAACTGTAATTAATTATAAACTATTAATCTAACTATTATATTAGTTAATTAATGTTAATCACTAATTTAACATTTAAACGTATAATTAACACCAATTAATTAATCAATGCTAATTCTAACTCTTAGAATAGTTAATTTAAAATTAATCATTAACTTAACACTTAAATTAACAATTAACTCTAATTAACTAAAAAGTGCTAATCTAACTTTTAGATTAGTTAATTAATGTTAATCATTAATTTAACTATGAAAATAATAATTAACACTAATTAATTAATAACTGCTAATTTAACACTTAAACTAGTAATTGAATTAATTATTAATTTAACACTTAAATTAATAATTAACTCTCATTAATCAACAATTAGAAGAACTAATAATTAATAATTAATAATCTAGCACTTAGACTAATAATTATTAACCACTAATCTAACTTTTAATTTGTTAAATTAAGATTAATTATTAATTTAACACTTAAACTAATAATTAATCTTAATTAATTAATAACTAACTGTTAATTAAAATGATTCAAAATCATTAATTAACCCAATTCATAAAACTAAATAATAATTTAAAATTTAAAACAATTTTAAATTTTAAATTAAGATCCAATCAAATTATATCAAATGGGCTAATAGGGATTTATTTGGTTTAACAAGAAATGGGGTTAAAAGGGCTAAGGGGTCGAGCCACCTGGGCACCTAGTTCGATCCCCTGGCTCGGCCAGGCTCGGACCAGGTCCCCCCCCCCCCCCCCTCGAACCGAAACCCGCAGATGCAGGTTTCAGCCATCAGGTCCCACCGACAAGGCCGCCGGTGAAGGCCAAGGATCCAAATAGAGAAGCCGGATTTTCTCCCCTTCATTTTATGCTTTCTTTGTAACCAAAGGAAGAAGAAGAAGGGAGACCCTTATTTGCAGACCCTCATGGCCACAACCGCAGCGGTTTAGATGCCCACAGTGACCGGCTAGAGTCAAGGATCCTCTAGGATGATCCAATCATCTTCCATAGCCATCTAGATCTATAAAACGACACCGGGAAGAACCCCGTTCTTCATCGCATGAAGAACTTCGAAAGACCCCAAAATAATTTTAATTTTTACACAAAAATAAACGATCAAATTGCAGCAATCATCTCATGATTTCAAACTTGCATAAAAATTAAAACAATGCATGGAATAATACAAGAAATATTAATTTGGAGATCAAAACGGGACGAGAAGCAGTGGAACCTGGCTCTGAGACCACTGTTGGGTTCTCGGCGGTTTCTCTGGATTGCTCATGCAGCGAAAATTAAAACAAAACCAGCGATCCATTCCCGTTTCGAATAAAACTAAAATGATTATCAGATAATCATATTCTTACCGCGTACGGATTTGAATCTACAACCGTTCGGTTCCGTCAGTGTGACACCGCAAGCCTCGCAAGCGCCCGGCCTCTAGCAGAGTCCACGCGATCCTCCTCGCAGTGGATATCCTCACGTTTCCTCGTTCTTTGAAGCCCACGAAGCCTCCGCCATTCGTCGCAACGATCGCCGCAACGCGCAGATGATTTCCCGTCGAACGGGAGTCGGAGGAGTGGCGGTGTAGACCCGGAGATCATAACCGGCTTGGGGCACCAAAGAGAGAGAGGAAGAGAGGAGGGGACAGCTAGGGCTAACAGCAGCGTGGCCTACTCAGCCTGTTCGCTATATTTTACACTAACCACGCGGTTTTTCATAAAAAAACCCGATTAATATAAAACCCACTTATTTATCCATTGCCTTAAGAAATCATTTGCGTGTGACCCTCTAGGCCCAATAACCAGTTTGGTTAATGGCCCAATAAGCCCAGTGACTCCTCACTGGCCTGATTAATCAATTAATAACTCATATTAATTAATTAATCAATTGAATCAATGTCGCACATCAAATTCGATCGGGCCTCCGATCACGTTGGGTGCTAAGTAACACCGCGTGAACCCAGAAGGTATCGAGGTTAAGTAACCTACTCTTGGAACCTTTCCACCGATAGTTACTGCGTAGATATAATCCTTCATTTATACAATGCTCTCGAGTCAACACAGTGTATGGTAAACCGTCAAACCCTAACCGGTCGACTCACTTGGATCAGATGCTGCCGAATAATATCGAAAAATTCTTTGCCCGATATTATCATCCGCCCTGGCTAGGGACTTCCGCACATCCTTCCTACAGCATTCTCTCTCTAAGTACCGAGAGCGAATGATTCCTTATTGACACTTAATTTCCTTCGACGGTATTCCGTTGTACCCGATCCTTGGCTATTTAGAATCCCGTGGTTAGAGATTCATAAACCAAGATCAAAACACAGAAGTCCATCGACAAGGTGTCCTTAATGTCTCAGGTCCGAGGACCATCCGCACAATTGCGACAATAGAATTTAGCTGGTTGACAGTGAGGTACAATACGATCCAATGATTCAGTCGAATCAGTTCAGTGAACTCATTCTCTAATGAGCACCTACAGATTCACCTTAGTGTCTCTACACAAGTGACTATGAGATCAGTCACCCTCATCTTATGAGTGGGAGTAATCTGTACTAGTCTAACCGAATATCTGATGTCCTTTTTGGATATCCTCCGACTAGGAACTATTAAGAATATGTTTAAGTGATCAGTCCCATTATTATGATCTCATCATAATCAGATCACTATCGCACACATTCACGGACTTCATTATAAGACGATAATTAAAACGAATTGTACATAATGAATATTATGCCATTTTATTAATAAATGAACGAGATTTACATAGTTAGATTGGCTCCTAGGCCACTTAAGACTAACACGGGGGAATGCTTCAAAAAGCATGCCAAGACGACGTAGCTACTTTCTGTCCTTTACCTGGGTCGTCGCTGTGCTTCTTCCCTCCGTCGTCCCCATCACCACCTCATCACACTTGAGTAGCTCCGTCGGCAGAAGCGGTGAGGAGGCCGCTGGATGTTGTCGCATTGGTTTCGGATGTGGTTGATGATGCGGCTGAGGAGGCCGGAAAGCAGGCTACTTGAGACGAATGTGATGGCCAGCTGCGTCCTCGGCAGGCGAATGGGATATGCGAACGCCATGATCAATAGGGTCAACAACTCGCAACAAATAAGGATCACCGTGCGAAGAAACCTCGATGTCACCAAGAGTTGTTGAGGTTGGAGGTCTCCCGCCTGTTGCATTCTATAAGCCGCAAGCAGTTAACAATAATACCATGGGAACAAAAGGGGGGTCGAGAGTAAGAGAGAGAGATCTGTGACATGGTGTGTTTACCTTTCTTCACGTGCTTCCAATGTTTCCCCTTCTGCGTTTCCGTGGTTTCCTCTCTTTCCATCTCTTCGTGTCCTTCCATTGACTCCTCTCTCTCTCTCTCTCTCTCTCTCCACACTATTGCAAGTAGGGATGTCAATGGATACTCGAGTTCCGATTATCCATTTTGTTTTCGTTTTTATTAGTGGATACGAAACTCCGTTAAAGATCACCCGTTAGTTATAGGAAATGGAAATGGATCTCCGATAATTATAGAAGTCGGAAATGGAAACACTCATTTCCGCATCCGCTATCTCGTTTCCGTTTCCAAAAGATCATCTACCTTATACATCCATCCACACACACACACACACACACACATATATATATATATATATATATATATATATATATATATATATATATATATATATATATATATATATATATATATATATACAGTCAGAATATCCCTTGATAGTTTGATAAAAGAAAGGCAAAAGTAAAAACTCATTTTAATATGATTTTATGGCACATGTTTGGGTATATTTATATGTAAATTTAGATTGATAGATAAAGTAGATTTCAAAATTCAAAATTCAGAGATTATTAATTTTTACCTATATTAAAACTTTGTAGGTTTAAAATTTTTAATTACTAGAAGAAAGTTTATCAAAAAGTGAATAGTAATAGTAATTTTAAATATCTTCTTAATGTAGTGATGATGATAGCAGAAACTTCCGTTTACTTCCGTTTCCGATTACCGATTTAAAAGCAGAAATGGATGTGGAAGCGGAAACACTCACTTCCGACTTTGTTTCCGTCTCCGATAAACCTTATAGGAAACGGAAGCCGAAGGTACCATTTCCGTTTCCGTCTTCGACCTGTTGACAGCCTTAGTTGCAAGTCGTGCTGAGAACAAGTTTCTCCTAAGATCAGATTTCTCATGAGCATAGCTTGCTCGACATAGGTATTTATGGACCGTGGAGGGTATCCGGCCCAGAGATGGCCCGACTGTAGACACCAATTTTGGACCCTTTTTGATCATAAATCCCATATTACCATCATAATCCATCCAATTTCCTCACATAATTCAGCCCACTAAATAATCAGGCCCATTAATCAATCTCCGCTTCCTCTCACCTGCGGAAGGTCACCCCTTGCCTTCCATCACCCTTGGAAGGCCATTCCTTGCCTTCCACCACCCTTGGAAGGCCAACTGGGCCGCCTTCTACCTTTTCATGGAAGGCCAACTATCTGGCCTTCCAGGGAAGTGGGAGGCAAGATAGTTGGCCGTCCATTGCCCTAACTTCCACCTTGACCTCATCTTTCCACGATCTCCTCCACTCGTCACCCTCATCCCCCACTACTCCGATCACTCCCCACTCTGGCGACTGTCGCACGCACAACCTTCGACTCTTGACCATTCCCTATTGGTTCCTTGATGATTAACGGAGATTTAGAACTTGAATTTCCCCTATTTTCTCCTCTCCTATTTAAACCCTCTTACTCCTCTTGGAGAGGGGGTTGGTTGGTGAGGGTTGGGGTTTTGGATTTTAGGAGGCGGATAAGTCTGGAGGCTGCGGGTAGTAGAACAGGAGCACCAAGAATCCCTCCTACATGGTCTTGTTCTTCTAACTCTTCCACTCTTTCTGTTCTATTTCTGCATTCTCCTCTTTACCACATTTTATAGTCCTCTTCACTACAACCCATTCATCTTGTCACCATGGCATACACGTACACTTCATTGCATGCATCCTAGGACATCCTAGCACCCACTCTAACAGAGGTTTCAAACAAAAAAAACCAGATGTGGGTGGCCATAGTGCATGGTCACCTTCTCTCCCCAGACACCCATCCGGTGCGTTCCCTTTCAATTTTTAGTTCATTCACACATTTGCATGAGCCAATTCTACATGTCGCAGTTCTAATCGAATTTTCTTTACTTTGTTTTGTCTTTTTTCTCAGGGGCTCTTACCATATTCTGCGCGCGGACTACCGAGCTCTCTCCTTTCGGCTGGTCGGAGGTAGAGAAGAGGAACCCGTCATCTCCCGCTCCACCAAAATGCGATCAACCTCATCATCCTGTGGAGCACAGGGACCGTAAGGTAATACTCTTAGCGATTACACATTCCAAGCTTTAACCCCATTATCGCCGCAGTTGTACGACAGACGGAGGCCTCCCCCACGGAAGGATGGGAACACTCCGGGCATCTACAGCCCTCTGGCAATCACGATGGGAATGCTGTTTGCTCGCTTCGCGCACGGCTGCGAAAGGTAAGAAGGTAAGGTCCTTTTTTATTATTATTTTCGCTCTCCCCTATTGGACGGCCGAGTGTTAGGTCGTCCAGGACCCTGGACGGCCAACTATTTGGCCGTCCTGCTCCTTGGACGGCCAGATCCCTAGCCATCCATGAGATTGGACGGCCAACACCCTGGCCGTCGACCTCTGACCTGAACGGCCAGCCCATTGGCCGTCTAGTCCCTAGGAAAGGCAACCTCTCGGCTACTCATTTTCCATGATGATTTAATGACCTGTTCTTTTAATTAAACTAGTGGATGTTGTTTTGTCCTATTGTTTGTTTATGGTCGGGCTGACTTCAGCGTATTCTCCGCAGGGGTTTTAAGGAAGAGCCGGCATCACACTTCTAGCTACCTATTCCTCAGTGTTTGACTCTCCACCTGAGGATTCCCACTCGGGTGTGACTAGTCCTATTCTATTTGGAACCTTCGTGAGTCTCCACAAGCTAGGGATTCCCACTTGGCCGCCGAGCAGGTTGTACCTAAACCACCCAATAGGATCCTGGATTTGTGTGAGTAATTAAGCCTTCCCAGTCAAAATCATCCACCCATAGGCGTCATTGAGAGAATTATTACAAAATCAATGAACACTTAACTAAACTTTGGTAGAATAGATTTTGAAAGAAATGTATAGGGTCGCTAAGGTTTTGAACTTGATTTATTAGAAACCAACACTCATAATACACGGTTAACCTTTCAAGTGACATATCAAATCTTTTAGGATTTCTGTTTCATAATTAATCGAATGTATGTTAACACTGTGTATGATGAAATGGATGAGGTTGGTAACAATGTCACGCACAACCCTCTGTTCGAAATAGAAGAGGATCCACAGCAAACCTTCATAGGTATGCTCCAAACATCCAGAGAGGGACTTATGAGGAAAGATTCTGATGAAGCTTCTACCTCGCAAGGAGAAGTTGAGCCGGTGATTTCAAATAGAACATTCCAGAATCTTGGAGAAGATCCGGAACTTATTGTTGTATTATCACATTATACTCCTGATCAACTCATCCAGTTAGTCTCCCGTGGCAAAATCCAAGATGCCACTTCTCGGAAGACTCAATTCTAAGGATCTTCTAGCCGACCCTAGGCTAATCAAACTATGCCAGCTCAAACAATCCCATCTAATTTCATCAACCAAATCACACCTCCCAAGTAGGAGGAGTTCATTTACAAGAATGAGGTTGAGACTTGTGTGCAGCAACTCATGGCCAAAAATCTTATCCTGAGACAACCTCATTCCCTTTCGAGCTATTGTAAGCTCCCCTCAACCTACTTTCCACCATGATTTAAAGTACCCAAGTATAGAAAGTACGATGGTACCACAGACCCGCATCATCACCTATTAGGGTTTCTCATGGATTGTCACCAGTGGCTCTATGATAGAGTCCTCCTTGTCCACCTCTTTCAGAAGTCTCTCGAGGGTGAGGCTTTGAGATGGTTTTCTTCCCTACCAGCCGCTGAGCTAATCAACTTCGATATGGTCTCGGAAAGATTCGTCACCCATTTCAATCACATGGCAGCCTTGCCTCCCACCTTATTTGATCTTGTAATGGAAAAAATGAAGTCTAATGAAGACTTCATTCACTTTGCTAATAGCTGGAGAGCCATGGCCTCTAGAGTCAGAGGTTATCATCCCTGAAGCCCAAGCTGTCACTATGCTTGTCAACAACGCCACTCCGCAGCTCCGAGCTATTCTCATACTTAGCGATCTTCAAACATTCGCTCAGCTATATAATCGAGCTAGGGGAGTTCAGTCTCGAATTCGGGACTCCACTTTACCTTCGTTCTTCGAGAATAGAAACAGGAACAAAAAGAGCACACCGATTCCCACCATAGAAGGAGTCACCATCAATGAGCAGGTTAGCATGCTAGCCCAACCAACCAGATTTCCCGATTCTTAACCTAAGTCTGATGCTCAGTCCAATCAGAAACAATACTCAACTGTTCCTCCCCCGACTAATTATAGTCGTCCTATGGCTAAACGCGCATCATATCTACCGTTGCCAGAATCACTAGCAGACATTTTTTATGCCTTGCTAGCTTGCAATGCCATCCAACTCCCGCCACAACAAGAAGGTGTTCCGCGCAGTACGGACACGTCCAGGTATTGCCCCTACCATAGGATCCTAGGTCACACAATCTACAACTGCTTCACGTTCAGGGATTGGGTGTATGATCTGAATGATGAAGATAGGATAAACTGGGAGGATATGAAGAAGGCTATTGATGCCTTAAAGGCCAAAAATGAGTTAGGAATTGTGAAAGATCCGTTACCTTCTCATCAAGCAGTTCAAGATCCATCCAGTTCTCAAGGTAAGGTCAACACCTTGATCAGAGAGCCAGAACCTAGAGTGGTTCGCAGGGAGCAATATTGGGTGTATGAAGGATCTGGGATACAACATCAGGTTCCCACTTGGCTGAATGAGACTGGAAGGTCCACCCCAGAAGTCTCCACAATCTCTCAAGACAAACCTTTGGTCCTGATCCGACTTAATGAACAACCGGCAATCCTCAAGCCAGTCGCCCTCATTCAGATCCCTTCAATCATAGCTGAGGAACCCCCTCTATCTATCTTCTGCCAAACCAAGAACCAGGGGTCGATGACCCGCTTCAATCCTATAAGGTTACCAGTGAATGAGGCAGATCCAATTTCAGTGGGGGTAACACTCAGGAATCGTATTATTCCTCCCAGCCAGCCCTTAGACTCCCAAGATAACTCAATCTCGATTGCGAGAAATGCTCAATCTGAATATGACATCCTCCAGCATTTGGAGAAGACTCCTGCCAAGATCTCCATTCTAGAGCTAATCCGAAAATCTTCCACATATAGGGAAATGCTGTTCAATTTCTTACAGCAAATCACAGTCAATGAAGATCTTCCTATTGGAGGAGTCACCAATGCCATTCTCTCAGTCACTCAGGCACCCATAATATCCCTCCTAGAAAAAGATCTAGCTCTCCTCGAGTGCCAATCTCTTCCTTTGTGCCTAACCGCCTCTCTCAATGGTCATTCAGTAGACTCCATCCTGCTGGATACTGGAGCCTCCATTAATGTATGTCCCCTCAAAACTCTCAAGAAGAGAGAGATAGATCCATAAAAGATCGAGTCCACTTCCATGATGGTCTCGGCCTACGATAATTCTCAAAGGCCGGCGGTCAAAAAAATCTTCCTACAACTGGAAATTGGTCTAGTGACCATAATTTCAGAGTTCTATATCGTGGATGTTAAACCCATCTACAACGCTATTTTAGGGAGACCTTGGATGGACCAAACTTTGGGGGTCCCATCCACCAACCACCAGTGCTATAAGTTCCCGTAGAACGGGAAAATTGTGAAAGTCAAGAGCACTTCCTATATTGAGTCACTGGACTCAGTAACAGTAGAGCATATTCCATCTATGATAACTTCCAAGAGAGGCAAAGAACCCATACTTTCGTCAGTCAGTTCTCATCCCAGGCCTAGGCCTGGCATAGGTTGGCAACTTATGGGTAAAATGGGGTATAATTCAAGTTCTGGATTAGGAAGAGAAGAACAAGGGATGCAAGAGCCCATTTCGGAGAACCCTATGATCGGGGAATTTGGGCTAGGCTACAAGTTAACTGAACCAGCAAAAAGAACAAAAAAGTGGTCCCTCATGAATCACTTCGTGAAGAAAAAGCAGGAGTTGCTCAGGATAGAAGAAGGAGTACAAAAAGAGAACAAGGATGTTCCAGAGGAAAATGAAGAGGATTTCGGCATAACATCCTTGTTCCATGAACCGGACAGCCCAAGGGGAGGGATCTTTTTTATCAAGAATGAACGGGCACCTGCCACGTTCGTTCCTTTCTTATTCTACCCGCCTTGCGTTCTTATGCTCCCAGCTCCAGTTAGAGCCCATTATCCTGAATGTTTCATATTAGAAACATTTGGTCATAAAAAAAAAAAAAGTCCAATTCTCATACTAGAGGATGCGAACTCACTTTTGAGGAGCCTACATGGCGGGGCAACCCTGCTGTCACTAGATGTTTGTCTCAAGAATCCACCCTTTCCCCGGCAGGGACAATTCTAAATCATTCTCCAAGTCATGTACATAGTAGTTCAAGATTTAGGCTTAAGTAGGTTCCATCTTTCTTAATTCAGGAGTTAGCAAATAGGTGTAAAATTTTGAACAAAGTTGATGAATTTCTTCAGATAGGGATCATCTCTGAGCCAATGGGGCTTTTGAAAGTTGAATCTTGCAATGATGGCCTAGTGTTTGAACTTAGTGAAGGTGAAGAGGACGATGACTTGGCGGAACTATTTGTGAGTGGGACGAGACGGTTTGATGAGTCCTCATCAACCATCGATGAGCCCACTAAAGAAGTCAATCTTGAAACTGAGAAGGATCCAAAGGTAGTACTAATTAGCGCTAATTTAAGTCCAGATGAAGAAAAGTCCATAATAGCCGTACTCCGAGAATACTGATGGGTTTGCTTGGTCATATAAGGATATGCCTGGATTAAACACAAAATTGGTGGAATATCGGCTAATCCTCAAATATGATGAAAGACCCATGAAACAAAAGTTGAGACAGGTACAACCAGAATTAGCACTTAAGGTAAAAGAAGAGGTTGACAAATTACATAAGGCCAAATTCATTCGGGTAGTACTCTATCTTAAGTGAGTAGCTAATATTGTCCCCGTGGCAAAAAAGAACGGAAAGGTTAGGATTTTCATAGACTTCCGTAACCTCAATCAGGCATGTCCGAAAGATGATTTTCCACTTCCTCATATAGACTTGCTGGTCGACAATACGGCTAGATTTAAAATGTTGTCCTTCATGGATGGTTTTTCCAGATATAATCAAATCCGACTAGCTAAAAAAGATCAAGAGAAGACATTTTTCATAACCCTATGGGAAACTTATTACTACATGGTCATGTTGTTTGGGCTTAAGAATGCTGGAGCCACCTACCAAAGGGCAATGATGGCAATCTTTCATGACATGATTCACACCGACATGGAGGTTTATATGGATGACATCCCAGTGAAGTCTAAAACCAGGAAGGAGCATGCTCAAATTCTTAGGGCTGTAATGTAGAGCTCAAGAGATCACCAACTAAAAATGAACCCAAAGAAATGTGTATTTGGTGTCTCCTCTGGCAAATTGCTAGGGTTCATGGTAAGCAGGAGAGAGATTGAGGTTGATCTGGACAAAGTGAAGGCGATAGTGGAAATGCCCCCTCCTAGGAGTGTAAGAGATATAAAAGGTCTTATTAGCCGTCTACAATTTATCAGATGGTTCATATCTCAATATTATGTGGGATGTAAACCCTTTTATGATTTATTGAAAGGAGGGGTAAAGTTCATTTGGAGTGATAAGTGTCAAAAGGCCTTCGACGAGTTGAAGTGTTATCTCCTCAATCCTCCAGTTCTTATGGACCCTATCACGGGGCGGCCTTTACTGCTATATGTCTCCACCACTGAGGAATTAGCTAGAGCAGTATTGGCCCAACTTGACGACGAGAAGAAAGAAAGGGCAGTGTACTATCTTTCCAAGCTCTTCTACGATGTTGAAAAGCGATACACAACTATGGAAAAAACATGTGCGGCCGTCGTCTCGGTAGTGTAGAAATTGAAGCACTATTTCCTCGCCCACGAGGTTAAACTTCTTGCCAGGATGGACCCAATTAAATATTTGCTAGAGTGGCCGGTTGTAACGGATAGCCTGTAGCGTTGGCAGACCTTTTTGAACCAGTTTGACATCATTTATGTAAGTCACAAGGCTGTAAAAGGGCGAGCAATTGCCAAGCACTTAGCTCTCGGAAATAAAAGATAAAGTGGAGATCCGATTCCCGTTTCGAAAAATATAAATTCTTGATAATCGAATTATCGAATCTCACCGTGTGTGGATTCGAATTTGCAACCATTCGGTTCTATCGGTGCGACACCACAAGCCGCGCAAGCGCCCAGCCTCTAGCGGAGTCCACGCAATCCTCCTCGCGACAGATATCCTCACGTTTCTCGTTCTTCATAGCCCATGAAGTCTCTGCCGTTCGCCGCAACGATCGCCACAACGCGCGGACGATTTCCCATCGAACAGGATTCGGAGAAGCGGCGGAGCAAATCCGGGGATTTGGATCCTTCTGGGACGCCAGAGAGAGAGAGAAAGAGAGGTGGGGTGGCTAGGGTTAGCAACAGCTTGGCCTGCTCAGCCCGTTCGCTATATTTTATACTTACCACGCGGTTTTTCATAAAAACCCCCGGTTTGTATAAAACTCACTTATTTATCCATCGCCTTGAGAATCTTTTGCGTGTGACCCTCTAGTCCTAATTACCAGTCCGGTTAATAACCCAATAAGCCCAGTGACTCCTCACTAGCTTTATTAATCAATTAATAACTCTTTATTAATTAATTAATCAATCGAATTGATGTCGCACATCGAATTCGATCGAGCCTCCGATCACGTTGGGTGCCAAGCAACACAACACCGCGTGAACTCGGAAGGTATCAGGGTTAAGCAACCCACTCTTGGAACCTTTCCGCCGACAGTTACTGCGTGGATATAATCCTTCATTCGTACAATGCTCTCGAGTCAACTCAGGGTATGGCATGCTATCAAACCCTAAGCGGTTAACTCACTTGGATTGGATGCCGCTGCGACAATAGAATCAAGCTAGTTGATAGTGAGGTACAGTACCATCCAACGATTCAATTGGATCAGTTCAGTGAACTCATTCTCCAATGAGCACCTACAAATTAGCCTTAGTGTCTCCACACAAGTGACTATGAGATCAGTCACCCTCATCGCATGAGCAGGAGTAATCTGTACTAGTCTAACCGGATATCCGATGTCCTTCTCGGATATCCTCTGACTAGGAACGATTAAGAATATGTGTGTTTAAATGATCAATCTCACTAGTCTGATCTCTTCATAATTCGATTACTTTCGCACATATTCATTGATTTCATTATGAGACGATAATTAATACGATTTATAAACAATGAATATTATGCCATTATATTAATTAATCGAACTAGATTACAAAGTCATATTGGCTTGTAGGCCATCTAAGACTAACAATCTCCCACTTGGATTAAAGCCAATCACCTTTATACAGTAAGCCTATAGACTCTAGGTGACACTCAAACACAATTTGAGCCAACGGCTTTGTCAGTGGATCTGCTACATTGTCGACGGATGAAACTCTTTCCATCATTACATCTCCTCTTAAAAAATATTTCTCTGATAAGATGAAAGCGCCTCAGAACAAGCTTTCTAATGAGACCGCGGCTCTTTCGATTGCGTAATTGCTCCATTGTTGTCGCACAACAGAGGAACAAGATCAGAGATTTTGGGAATTGCGCCAAAGTCGGTGATGAATTTCTTTAACCACACTACTTCCTTGGCTGCTTCAGCTGCAGCGATATACTCAGCTTCAGTCGTCAAATTTTTAGTAGTTGCTTGCTTGGAACTCTTCCAGCACACTACGCCTTCGTTTAAAGTAAACACAAATCCAGATGTAGACTTGCTATCATCTGGATCTGACTGGAAACTCGAGTCAATAAAGCCTCGCAGTTTCAAGTCACCTCCTCCATAGACCAGAAACATATCCTTAGTTCTTCTCAAGTACTTAAGGATACATTTCACAGCCTTCCAATGCTCTTCGCCTGCATCAGCTTGAAATTTGCTCGTATAGAGTATATACAAGATCAGGCCGTGTACATAGCATGGCATACATGATCGATCCTACGGCAGAGGCATAGGGTACTCTATCCAAGAGTGTCCTCTCATCAGGAATCTTAGGAGACTTCTCGTTTGAGAGATTAATTCCATGTCTCATCGGTATGAGACCTCTCTGGAAATTTTCCATGCCAAACCTTTTGACTACGGTATCTATGTATAAGGATTGGGTCATTCCAAGTATCCTCTTTAATCTATCTCTATAGATCCGTATTCCCAATATGTAAGATGCTTCACCCAAATCCTTCATGGAGAAGATTTTCGACAGCCAGATCTTTACCGATGACATCATAGCTACATCATTCCTAATGAGTAGTATGTCGTCTACGTAAAGAATTAGGAAAGTGACTGCACTCCCACTGGTCTTCTTGTACATACAAGGCTCATCTTCATTCTTAATGAAGTTATAAGACTTGACAGCCTCATCAAATCTTATGTTCCAGCTCCAAGAAGTTCGCTTCAGTCCATAAATGGACCTCTGAAGCTTCCACACTTTATCTGGAGATTCCTTAGATGTGAAACCTTCTGGTTGTATCATATACACCTCTTCCTCAAGGTTACCATTGAGGAAAGCAGTCTTCACATCCATCTACCAGATCTCGTAATCAAAATGTGCAGCAATGGCGAGTAGGACTCTGATCGACTTTATCATGGCAACTGGTGAGAAAGTCTCGTCATAGTCAATTCCTTGCCTTTAACGATATCCCTTTGCCACCAACCTTGCCATATAAGTATCGATCCGTCCATCAACACTGATCTTTCTCTTAAAGATCCACTTGCATCCGATGGGCACAATACCCTCGGGCAAGTCCTCCAAGTTCCAATCTTGGTTAGTGTACATAGACTGGATTTCTGAGTTCATAGCTTCTCATCATTTCTCGGCTTCTGGGCCTTCTATGGCCTCCTGATAGGTTTTAGGATCATCATCTTCATTATATTCAACCTTAGACTCACCTTCAGTAATATGTCGTACATATCGTTCGGACAATCTAGGTAATGTACCAGATCTACGATGCTCATTTGTGTGTACTTGAACAGATTCAACATCTAATGATAATGCAGTTGTTTGGGGATCTGGAATCTCTTCCAATACTATTTTACTCCCATTGTCCTCCTAGAGAGGGTATTCCACTTCCAGGAAGACAGCTTTCCTGACAACAAACACCTTTTTTTCACTAGGATGGTAAAAGTAGTATCCAAATGTTTCATTTGGATATCCCTCAAACCTACATTTATCAGTTCATGATTCCAGCTTGTCTGGATCATACCTCTTGATATGAGCAGGACAACCCCAGACTCTAACATGTTTAAATTCTGGTTTCCTACCTTTCCATATCTCATATGGAGTAGAGGCCACAGACTTGCTGGCCACTCTGTTCGGAAGGTATGCTGCTGACTCTAGAGCATACCCCTAGAGGAACATTGGTAATCCCGAAAAGCTTGATAAAGTGTTAAATTGATCATTTAAAGGCAATCATATGCATCATACTCATGTTTTTATTTGCAAAATAGCATAAAATGATAGATAATTGTGTAACAAGTCCAACGGTACTAATTTCATCAAATTTTGACATAAAAACATCGTCATTTCATGTGATCAAAAGAGTATAGCGCATTTGCGGTTTCTCGACAAAACCGAGACGAAATGAATAAATATGATGATATTTTTATGATAATGCGCTAATTTATATTTATTTTATGTGAACAGGACATGCCGATGACGCAGTGCAGCTGGTGGAGTTTTCGGAAATTTGGGAGAGGTCTAGTGTGCGGATTTCAACTAAAACAGGAGTAAAAATACAATTTGATTCCTTCATTCGCTGGAGTTTCCTAAAACCCACTATTTCCTTCCATCTCTCTAATTTCCTAAACACATCCCTTCCTTTATTTTAAAAATCCTCTCTCTCTCTCGTTTTAAAAAATTGAATCCTATTTCTTCTCCAGTTTCCTCTCTTCTCAGCCTCTCCCACGTGCAGATCCTCCTCATTTTCCAACTCAAACCCGTAGCTTCTCTCCTCTCCAGCCGGCTACTCCTTCCTTCCCGCAGCTTCTCTCTCTCTCTCTCGCTAGTTTCTCTCCCATATTCTCTCTCTCTAGTTATCTTTATCTCTCTCTTCTATTCCTCGCCCTCCGCAGCTCCCTCCGGCGCTCCCTCTCTTTCTTCCTCTCTTTCTTCCTCGGTTTCTCTTTCTCTCTGTTTCTATTCCTCTCTCTCTTCCTCCTCCGTCTCGGTTCTCTCTGTGTTTTATTTTTATTTTTTTCTGCAGCATCCTTCTCTCCCTCCCTCCGGTTCTACCTCTCTCGTCCCCCCTCTCGTCTCTCAGTCTCTTCCTCCCTCTCGCTCTGTCTCTTTCTCCTCTCTCTCGCCGGCCTGAAGCTGCACCAAGCGCGACGCCGGCAGCCGCACGCATCAGCAGCCAGCAGCTGCACCACGCGCGACACCGGTCCCTGCTGCACCAGCCGCTGCGCAGGAACCACCCCACGCGTAGCCAATCGCCCCGCCGCTCGTGCACGCCGCCTGAACCAGCACCTCACGCTGCCAAGCTTCTCCACGGTTTCCTCCTGCCCGCTGCACCTCCAGCGGCAGCACCCAGCAGCTCCACCTTCTCCACGCACACAGCCAACTCCACCAGCGCATGCATGAAGCACCCACCACGCGCCGCGCTCCAAGCATCCTTCCAGCCACAAGCAGCAACCTGCATGCAGCTACGTGAAGCCAGCTCCTCCAGCCATCCACCTTCTCCACGTGCATGTGAGCACCTCCCGCAGTTCCTCCCGCAGCAGCACGCAGCTGCTTCCTCCATGCATGCAGCCCGGTGAAGCCATCAACCTGCAGCGTCTCCTGCGTACCCAGCTTCTCCAGCCAGCAACCTGCACGCACCTGCAAGCTGCTTCTCCACGCACACCAGCGCCGGCCAGCAACTCTCCCAAGCAAGTCCACGTGAAGCCAGCATCCCAGCAGCCGCCTCCTATTTTCCTCTCCTCCACATGAACCAGCAGCTGGCCCTCTTCCTCTCCATCCACGCGCCGGCATCAACCACCTGCAGCAGCACATCAGCAGGCCTCCTCCAACGCACCTCTTGCAGCCACGTACAACAGCTTCCAAGCACCACGCAGCAGCCTGCTTCCTCAAGCAAGTCCAGCGTTCACAGCAATTCCATCCTTCCCAGCAGCTGGACCACTGCGCCACCCCCCTTTCCTTGTGGTCCACTGCGCCGGCAGACCCACATATTGTTGTTGTGTTGCCCTTTTTATTTCCCCCATTAGCATAGTCTTTGTTATTTAATTAGGGGTAGTTGTTAGTTATTTGATGTTTAGGTATTGTTTAATTAGTGAGTGGTTATTTAATTAGGATTAATTTTTGATTAGTTGTTGTTTTAATTAATTATTAGTTGTTAATTAGGTTATTTGATTCATGATAATTAATGATTTATACCTTTAAACAATAGTTTGTCTTTGATGTTATAATTTTTTTTGTCGTGCTTATTTCCCAATTATGTTTGTGTTAATTTCAGAAGAAGAAAAGAAAAAAAAATATATTTGTTTAATTAAAGTAATTATATTTTTAGTAGCATTAGTTAACTTAATTTTAGTTTAATTAAGTAATTAGTTTATTTAAAATCTCACTTATTTTTAGATTAACTAAAGTCCAAAGTTTTCAAAATTAGAATCTTAACTCCCTGTGCATCGACTCGGACTCACCACTATCAATTTCCAAAATTTGATTTGAATGAGCCGGATAAATTTAGATTGAACGTTTTCTTGTGTTTAACGACGCACAATTCGAAACGATCAATTTTTGACGCTGTTGCCGGGGAGTTAGATTTTTAATTTTGATTATCTTGGATCTAGTGTAATTAATCTTTAGCTAATTTTATTTTTCTTATTTTTGCAGGTATATTGAAAAAAAAGAAAAAAGAAAAGCGAAATCATGGTAAGTGTGTTCCAACTTTCTATGTTTCAATTTCTTGACTTTAGTTAGTTTCCATTTTTGTAGTTTCTAGTTTAGATAGGTTTCCATTAACTAAAAAAAGAACAAAAAGAAGAACATCCAAATTTAAAAATCTCCATTTTCAAGATTAGAAACCTTCCATTTTAGGTCATGCATCATTTAGGACTGCATTTTTAGAATGTTTCCTTTCTTATAAATTTCCATTTTGTTGAAGATTGCGGGTGACAAGGTGAGATCTCTACCTTCCTTAAATACCATGTTCATGCATTTCCATGATTGCATAGAACCCCTTGTTCGATTTGGTTGTGCACTTCACATAAAAATATCTTAAGGGCAAGTCCATTAACAAAATAAGGTGGGGATTTGACTATCCTTCCTTGGCCCAAAAACAACCATCCCTTGCACTCTTTCACTAACCCAAGCCCATTAAAAGTGAGTAGGAATTCAATTTAGGGTTCACAATGAAATTTGGGTCTAGCTTGAGCCCACTATCATTTTTGGAGACCGGTGTCTAAGGCTAGAGGTCCAATGGCAAACGCCTAAGTGGGTCGGTGGTTCTTTAATTAGGTCCCTACGAAAGTAGGGGGAGCCTCCCACCACCCCACCCCTTACCTGGCCGATTGATAATTGTGAGGGTGGACTTGAATTAAACCTAGATTAATTTGTGAGAAACACATCATGTAGGCTAGTTTAACCATAGTTGTCTTAGGAATAATTGTGTGATAACTTGTTTGCATCATTAATAAAAAAAAAAAAAAAAAAAAAAAAAAGATTTTCAGCATGGAGTGGACTCAAATGAACCAATTTCTTGGCCCATGTCTTAATACCATCACACCTTTCCCTCCACCACCTAATATGGATTTGGCTCACAGATTAGCTAAGCTAGACAACTTGGCCCACACAATTGATCAATTTGTAGCTTTGGGCCCAAAACCGTCCTCATATCCCACACAATCATATACCTATCAAGAGAGATGCCCCATTTGGGCCAATCAGGACCATTATGATACCCCACCTGCTCTTCAATTTCCACCTCACCAGGCCCAAGCTCCAAGTCTAGTTATCCAAGACTTCTCGGATTGGCCCCAATTCCAAGTCTACTCTAGTGGTTTGGCCCACAATCATGGACACTCCGATTATCCATTGTCCACAAGCTCTTGTCCACCTTGCTTCCAATCAAATTATTCGACATATTCTTATTCTTCGCAGTCTGATTATCAGCCCAGTTATCCGCATTCTCAAGATGATCAATTCATGCAACTTGAACAAATAGTCTTGGCCCAACAACAAACCATTGGTAGAATGTAGGCCCTAATTGACTGTTTGACTGAAACTAATCTAAGGATGGATTTAGAAGAAGTGCTTAGCAAGCCCATTGAAAATCTGCAATCTTTTTTACCTGATTTTGACCAACAAATCAACTCACAAATTCAACTTGACATCGTTCAATCCGGCAATGGTCACATCATGCCTGATCTTGAAAACGGAGAGAATCTTACGGAGTCGCATCAGGTGAGAACAGGGAATGCTAGCATGAATCAATCTATGAAAAATCCTGAGACTGGTCAATAAGATGCATCCATGATCATACCTGTCTGTCCTGAGGAAAGCTTAAGTGATAGAAAAGGAGAAGGGGAAGTGAGTGATCTTTTAGAGGTTAATCCGGATTTTGAACACTTCATATTCCCCACAGTGGAAGTCAATATGCATGCTAGTCCGAACCTCGAATATTTTTTCTTCCCAATAGAGAAAGTGGATATTCTAGAAGATATATACCCGGTGGATAGAGAGAAGATGGAAAACCCTCAGACTGACCAGCAAAGTGAAGTCACGATCACACCTATCTCTCTTGAGGTGAGCTTGAAGGAAAAAGGAGAAGGAGAAATGAGTGATTTGCTGGATATTGAGCTGGACTTTGAACACTTTCTATTTCCCACAGAGGAATTAAATACACATGATGGTCCGGATCTTGAATATTTCTTCTTCCCAATGGATCAGAAAGTGGATAATTTTGAGGAATTGCATCAAGAGAAAACTGAAGCCATAGACTTAGCTAATCATCAAGAAGAGCCCATTGAGGGTAAGTTGGGGGGAGATGAAGGAGACGAGAAGGATTCTAGTGAGAGCCCAGATATTCACCTACCTATGATCTGTTTCCCGAGTGTTAGAGAATCTAAGCCCAATAGCCTCCAAAAGCTGGCTCGACTCAAGGAGGTGATGGAATTATTGGGCCAAGTCCACATCAGCAGCCATTTTCTCAAAGAAACTCACTGTGTTACCCAACTCAATTCTTACAATATCGATAACATCAATATTTACTGGATTTTATTGAAATTTGAGGCCAAACCGAACTTGTTCTCAATCTTGATCTTTGAGAAATTTGGAATCCACAAATTAAAGTGCACGTCGGTTGCTTTGCAGTCAATTGATCATTTCATTAAACAGCCACGTGACATGATCCAAGATACTCTTATTCAGATGCATAGGAGCCACATATTTGCTGATTTCCTCATCTTCGACATTGGATCATCCCCTACATTGAATCAATGGCCCATCATTCTGGGAACTTTTGATCTTTTTATCGAGGATCAAGTCCTTCAATTTAGTCAAGGACAAGAAGCAGGGTACGTAGTTGACATGGCCTACGAATCAAGTAAAACTAATATCTCATTGACCATGTTGAAAAATTATTTTCTCTAGAACCTCAATGATAACAGTCTGAGTCATCAGCTACTTGCAATGCTGAGTGCACCCCAACCAACAAACTTTAAAATGCATGCACTAAAATTTGTGCTAGTGGGCATTGGATAGTGTGCACATTCTGTCTGGCTGAAGACGATAAACTTAGCGCTTGTTGGGAGGCAACCCAACATTTTACTTCAGTTTTTGTATTTCTTTCCTTTTAGGTCCCTGAGCAGTAATCGCCGTGGGTACGTCGCATCATCTTCATTACAGGTTGTTTCGCTCCTTCACAAATTCTCTTCTGGCTGACATGTTTTCCATATCTTTTATGCCATTGAGGACAATGTCAATTAAGTTGGGGGGTGGGACAATCAATTTGATATGCATTTATTGGAAATCTTTTGAAGAAAACTGATACCTTTTACTGAAAAATGGTCAAATTTTTAAAACTTCTTCTCACATCCTATGAAAATTGCATGAAAATCATGTCTCATTAAGTAAATCTTAAACAAATCAGTTTTCTGTTAGTCACATTGGTCAAAGAGCCTTTAAAGTTTAAATATCCCACTTTACAAAAATCTACGGCATGATGATTTTCACACACACACGGCAACTTAGAATTAATACAAGGACTTAAAAGTATAGAAATGCTGGAATTAACCTCAAGGATAAGACTACTTATTCTAATTTTTCTTTTGGGTTGAACGAAAGGAATGTGTAGGATCCGTAATAGGGGACTGTCCTACTCAGCACTCTAAAAGAGGCGGTCATTTAAAATGGACAGCTGTAAACACTAAAGGCAATAGAAGGCGTTAAAAGAGTTAAAGGAAGGTAGATGGCAAAAAGTACGTACCTCCCCTCAGGCAATTCAAAGGGAGTGGCAAAAAGTACGCACTCTCAAAAGCAAAAGTACAATGAAATGAAAGAAAACGTCACGCTAAAAAGTCCATCGTAACAAAAACATGACCAAGTCGTGAAAAGTGCTGAGTTGGGACGGGAACTGAAAGACGATCCTCACTGACTGATCGGGAAATCTTTTATTCTCTTCTCCTCCCCAGGTAGTCTTATCTAAAGGGTAGTAAAGGCAAGAATATACCATAAAGGTCATAACGAGTTCTAAGTGTGTCAAATTTCATGCACAATCACTTGTCTGAATCAAAATATTGTGGGATATGAAAACTTTTAGCTCAACCAAACGGCTACCACTTAAATTGATTGTGAAATATACTACAAATGAAGCATGATAATTTATTGTTTGTCCTAACTTTTTCTTATTTGCATTGCTAAGGGACTAGCAATGAGTAAGTTGGGAGGTGTGATAAAGTGTTAAATTGATCATTTAAAGGCAATCATATGCATCATACTCATGTTTTTATTTGCAAAATAGCATGAAATGATAGATAATTGTGTAACAAGTCCAACGGTACTAATTTCATCAAATTCTGACTTAAAAACATCGTCATTTCATGTGATCAAAGGAGTATAGCGCATTTGCGGTTTCTCGACAAAACCGAGATGAAATGAATAAATATGATGATATTTTTATGATAATGCGCTAATTTATGTTTATTTTATGTGAACAGGACATGCCGATGACGCAGTGCAGCTGGTGGAGTTTTCGAAAATTTGGGGGAGGTCTAGTGTGCGGATTTCAACTAAAACAGGGGTAAAAATATAATTTGATTCCTTCCTTCGCTGGAGTTTCCTAAAACTCACTATTTCCTTCCGTCTCTCCAATTTCCTAAACACATCCCTTCCTTTATTTTAAAAATCCTCTAGTTTTAAAAAATTGAATCTTATTTCTTCTCCAGTTTCATCTCTTCTCAGCCTCTCCCACGTGCAGATCCTCCTCCTTTTCCAACTCAAACCCGTAGCTTCTCTCCTCTCCAGCCGGCTACTCCTTCTCCTCTCTATAAATCTTCCTTCCCGCAGCTTCTCTCTCTCTCTCTCTCGCTAGTTTCTCTCTCATATTCTCTCTCCAGTTATCTTTATCTCTCTCTTCTATTCCTCGCCCTCCGCAGCTCCCGCCGGCGCTCCCTCTCTTTCTTCCTCGGTTTCTCTTTCTCTCTGTTTCTATTCCTCTCTCTCTTCCTCCTCCGTCTCGGTTCTCTCTGTGTTTTATTTTTATTTTTTTCTGCAGCATCCTTCTCTCCCTCCCTCCGGTTCTACCTCTCTCGTCCCCCCTCTCGTCTCTCAGTCTCTTCCTCCCTCTCGCTCTGTCTCTTTCTCCTCTCTCTCGCCGGCCTGAAGCTGCACCAAGCGCGACGCCGGCAGCCGCACGCATCAGCAGCCAGCAGCTGCACCACGCGCGACACCGAACCCTGCTGCACCAGCCGCTGCGCAGGAACCACCCCACGCGTAGCCAATCGCCCCGCCGCTCGTGCACGTCGCCTGAACCAGCACCTCACGCTGCCAAGCTTCTCCACGGTTTCCTCCTGCCCGCTGCACCTCCAGCGGCAGCACCCAGCAGCTCCACCTTCTCCACGCACACAGCCAACTCCACCAGCGCATGCATGAAGCACCCACCACGCGCCGCACTCCAAGCATCCTTCCAGCCACAAGCAGCAACCTGCATGCAGCTACGTGAAGCCAGCTCCTCCAGCCATCCACCTTCTCCACGTGCATGTGAGCACCTCCCGCAGTTCCTCCCGCAGCAGCACGCAGCTGCTTCCTCCATGCATGCAGCCCGGTGAAGCCATCAACCTGCAGCGTCTCCTGCGTACCCAGCTTCTCCAGCCAGCAACCTGCACGCACCTGCAAGCTGCTTCTCCACGCACACCAGCGCCGGCCAGCAACTCTCCCAAGCAAGTCCACGTGAAGCCAGCATCCCAGCAGCCGCCTCCTATTTTCCTCTCCTGCACATGAACCAGCAGCTGGCCCTCTTCCTCTCCATCCACGCGCCGGCATCAACCACCTGCAGCAGCACATCAGCAGGCCTCTTCCAACGCACCTCTTGCAGCCACGTACAACAGCTTCCAAGCACCACGCAGCAGCCTGCTTCCTCAAGCAAGTCCAGCGTTCACAGCAATTCCATCCTTCCCAGCAGCTGGACCACTGCGCCACACCCCTTTCCTTGTGGTCCACTGCGCCGGCAGACCCACATATTGTTGTTGTGTTGCCCTTTTTATTTCCCCCATTAGCATAGTCTTTGTTATTTAATTAGGGGTAGTTGTTAGTTATTTGATGTTTAGGTATTGTTTAATTAGTGAGTGGTTATTTAATTAAGATTAATTTTTGATTAGTTGTTGTTTTAATTAATTATTAGTTGTTAATTAGATTATTTGATTCATGATAATTAATGATTTATATCTGTAAACAATAGTTTGTCTTTGATGTTATAATTTTCTTTGTCGTGCTTATTTCCCAATTATGTTTGTGTTAATTTCAGAAGAAGAAAAGAAAAAAAAAAGATTTGTTTAATTAAAGTAGTTATATTTTTAGTAGCATTAGTTAACTTAATTTTAGTTTAATTAAGTAATTAGTTTACTTAAAATCTCACTTATTTTTAGATTAACTAAAGTCCAAAGTTTTCAAAATTAGAATCTTAACTCCCTGTGGATCGACTCGGACTCACCACTATCAATTTCCAAAATTTGATTTGAATGAGCCAGATAAATTTAGATTGAACGTTTTCTTGTGTTTAACGACGCACAATTCGAAACGATCAATTTTTGGCGCCGTTGCCGGGGAGTTAGATTTTTAATTTTGGTTATCTTGGATCTAGTGTAATTAATCTTTAGCTAATTTTATTTTTCTTATTTTTGCAGGTATATTGAAAAAAAAAAAAAAGAAAAGCGAAATCATGGTAAGTGTGTTCCAACTTTCTATGTTTCAATTTCTTGACTTTAGTTAGTTTCCATTTTTGTAGTTTCTAGTTTAGATAGGTTTCCATTAACTAAAAAAAGAACAAAAAGAAGAACATCCAAATTTAAAAATCTCCATTTCCAGGATTAGAAACCTTCCATGTTAGGTCATGCATCATTTAGGACTGCATTTTTAGAATGTTTCCTTTCTTATAAATTTCCATTTTGTTGAAGATTGCGGGTGACAAGGTGAGATCTCTACCTTCCTTAAATACCATGTTCATGCATTTCCATGATTGCATAGAACTCCTTGTTCGATTTGGTTGTGCACTTCACATAAAAATATCTTAAGGGCAAGTCCATTAACAAAATAAGGTGGGGATTTGACTATCCTTCCTTGGCCCAAAAACAACCATCCCTTGCACTCTTTCACTAACCCAAGCCCATTAAAAGTGAGTAGGAATTCAATTTAGGGTTCACAATGAAATTTGGGTCTAGCTTGAGCCCACTATCATTTTAGGAGACCGGTGTCTAAGGCTAGAGGTCCAATGGCAAACGCCTAAGTGGGTCGGTGGTTCTTTAATTAGGTCCCTACGAAAGTAGGGGGAGCCTCCCACCACCCCACCTCTTACCTGGCCGATTGATAATTGTGAGGGTGGACTTAAATTAAACCTAGATTAATTTGTGAGAAACACATCATGTAGGCTAGTTTAACTATAGTTGTCTTAGGAATAATTGTGTGATAACTTGTTTGCATCATTAATAAAAAAAAAAAAAAAAAAAGATTTTCAGCATGGAGTGGACTCAAATGAACCAATTTCTTAGCCCGTGTCTTAATACCATCACACCTTTCCCTCCACCACCTAATATGGATTTGGCTCACAGATTAGCTAAGCTAGACAACTTGGCCCACACAATTGATCAATTTGTAGCTTTGGGCCCAAAACCGTCCTCATATCCCACACAATCATATACCTATCAAGAGAGATGCCCTATTTGGGCCAATCAGGACCATTATGATACCCGACCTGCTCTTCAATTTCCACCTCACCAGGCCCAAGCTCCAAGTCTAGTTATCCAAGACTTCTCGGATTGGCCCCAATTCCAAGTCTACTCTAGTGGTTTGGCCCACAATCATGGACACTCCGATTATCCATTGTCCACAAGCTCTTGTCCACCTTGCTTCCAATCAAATTATTCGACATATTCTTATTCTTCGCAGTCTGATTATCAGCCCAGTTATCCGCATTCTCAAGATGATCAATTCATGCAACTTGAACAAATAGTCTTGGCCCAACAACAAACTATTGGTAGAATGCAGGCTATAGTTGACTGTTTGACTGAAACTAATCTAAGGATGGATTTAGAAGAAGTGCTTAGCAAGCCCATTGAAAATCTGCAATCTTTTTTACCTGATTTTGACCAACAAATCAACTCACAAATTCAACTTGACATCGTTCAATCCGGCAATGGTCACATCATGCCTGATCTTGAAAACGGAGAGAATCTTACGGAGTCGCATCAGGTAAGAACATGGAATACTAGCATGAATCAATCTATGAAAAATCCTGAGACTGGTCAACAAGATGCATCCATGATCATACCTGTCTGTCCTGAGGAAAGCTTAAGTGATAGAAAAGGAGAAGGGGAAGTGAGTGATCTTTTAGAGGTTAATCCGGATTTTGAACACTTCATATTCCCCACAGTGGAAGTCAATATGCATGCTAGTCCGAACCTCGAATATTTTTTCTTCCCAATAGAGAAAGTGGATATTCTAGAAGATACATACCCGGTGGATAGAGAGAAGATGGAAAACCCTCAGACTGACCAGCAAAGTGAAGTCACGATCACACCTATCTCTCTTGAGGTGAGCTTGAAGGAAAAAGGAGAAGGAGAAATGAGTGATTTGCTAGATATTGAGCTGGACTTTGAACACTTTCTATTTCCCACAGAGGAATTAAATACACATGATGGTCCGGATCTTGAATATTTCTTCTTCCCAATGGATCAGAAAGTGGATAATCTTGAGGAATTGCATCAAGAGAAAACTGAAGCCATAGACTTAGCTAATCATCAAGAAGAGCCCATTGAGGGTAAGTTGGGGGGAGATGAAGGAGACGAGAAGGATTCTAGTGAGAGCCCAGATATTCACCTACCTATGATCTGTTTCCCGAGTGTTAGAGAATCTAAGCCCAATAGCCTCCAAAAGCTGGCCCGACTCAAGGAGGTGATGGAATTATTGGGCCAAGTCCACATCAGCAGCCATTTTCTCAAAGAAAAACTCACTGTGTTGCCCAACTCAATTCTTACAATATCGATAACATCAATATTTACTGGATTTTATTGAAATTTGAGGCCAAACCGAACTTGTTCTCAATCTTGATCTTTGAGAAATTTGGAATCCACAAATTAAAGTGCACGTCGGTTGCTTTGCAGTCAATTGATCATTTCATTAAACAGCCACATGACATGATCCAAGATACTCTTATTCAGATGGATAGGAGACACATATTTGCTGATTTCCCCATCTTCGACATTAGATCATCCCCTACATTGAATCAATGGCCCATCATTCTGGGAACTTTTGATCTTTTTATCGAGGATCAAGTCCTTCAATTTAGTCAAGGACAAGAAGCAGGGTACGTAGTTGACATGGCCTACGAATCAAGTAAAACCAATATCTCATTGACCATGTTGAAAAATTATTTTCTCTGGAACCTCAATGATAACAGTCTGAGTCATCAGCTACTTGCAATGCTGAGTGCACCCCAACCAACAAACTTCAAAATGCATGCACTAAAATTTGTGCTAGTGGGCATTGGATAGTATGCACATTCCGTCTGGCTGAAGACGATAAACTTAGCGCTTGTTGGGAGGCAACCCAACATTTTACTTCAGTTTTTGTATTTCTTTCCTTTTAGGTCCCTGAGCAGCAATCGCCGTGGGTACGTCGCATCATCTTCATTACAGGTTGTTTCGCTCCTTCATAGATTCTCTTCTGGCTGACATGTTTTCCATATCTTTTATGCCATTGAGGACAATGTCAATCAAGTTGGGGGGTGGGACAATCAATTTGATATGCATTTATTGGAAATCTTTTGAAGAAAACTGATACCTTTCACTGAAAAATGGTCAAATTTTTAAAACTTCTTCTCACATCCTATGAAAATTGCATGAAAATCATGTCTCATTAAGTAAATCTTAAACAAATCAGTTTTCTGTTAGTCACATTGATTAAAGAGCCTTTAAAGTTTAAATATCCCACTTTACAAAAATCCACGGCATGACGATTTTGACACACACACGGCAACTTAGAATAAATACAAGGACTTAAAAGTATAGAAATGCTGGAATTAACCTCAAGGATAAGACTACTTATTCTAATTTTTCTTTTGGGTTGAACAAAAGGAATGTGTAGGATCCGTAATAGGGGACTGTCCTACTCAGCACTCTAAAAGAGGTGGTCATTTAAAATGGACAGCTGTAAACACTAAAGGCAATAGAAGGCGTTAAAAGAGCTAAAGGAAGGTAGGTGGCAAAAAGTACGTACCTCCCCTCAGGCAATTCAAAGGGAGTGGCAAAAAGTACGCACTCTCAAAAGCAAAAGTATAATGAAATGAAAGAAAACGTCACGCTAAAAAGTCCATCTTAACAAAAACATGACCAAGTCGTGAAAAGTGCTGAGTTGGGACGAGAACTGAAAGACGATCCTCACTGACTGATCGGGAAATCTTTTATTCTCTTCTCCTCCCCAGGTAGTCTTATCTAAAGGGTAGTAAAGGCAAGAATATACCAGAAAGGTCATAACGAGTTCTAAGTGTGTCAAATTTCATGCACAATCACCTGTCTGAATCAAAATATTGTGGGATATGAAAACTTTTAGCTCAACCAAACGGCTACCACTTAAATTGATTGTGAAATATACTACAAATGAAGCATGATAATTTATTGTTTGTCCTAACTTTTTCTTATTTGCATTGCTAAGGGACTAGCAATGAGTAAGTTGGGAGGTGTGATAAAGTGTTAAATTGATCATTTAAAGGCAATCATATGCATCATACTCATATTTTTATTTGCAAAATAGCATAAAATGATAGATAATTGTGTAACAAGTCCAACGGTACTAATTTCATCAAATTCTGACTTAAAAACATCGTCATTTCATGTGATCAAAGGAGTATAGCGCATTTGCGGTTTCTCGACAAAACCGAGATGAAATGAATAAATATGATGATATTTTTATGATAATGCGCTAATTTATATTTATTTTATGTGAACAGGACATGCCGATGACGCAGTGCAGCTGGTGGAGTTTTCGAAAATTTGGGGGAGGTCTAGTGTGCGGATTTCAACTAAAACAGGGGTAAAAATACAATTTGATTTCTTCCTTCGCTGGAGTTTCCTAAAACCCACTATTTCCTTCCGTCTCTCCAATTTCCTAAACACATCCCTTCCTTTATTTTAAAAATCCTCTCTCTCTCTCTCGTTTTAGAAAATTGAATCATATTTCTTCTCCAGTTTCCTCTCTTCTCAGCCTCTCCCACGTGCAGATCCTCCTCCTTTTCCAACTCAAACCCATAGCTTCTCTCCTCTCCAGCCGGCTACTCCTTCTCCTCTCTATAAATCTTCCTTCCCGCAGCTTCTCTCTCTCTCTCTCTCGCTAGTTTCTCTCCCATATTCTCTCTCTCTAGTTATCTTTATCTCTCTCTTCTATTCCTCGCCCTCCGCAGCTCCCTCCGGCGCTCCCTCTCTTTCTTCCTCGGTTTCTCTTTCTCTCTGTTTCTATTCCTCTCTCTCTTCCTCCTCCGTCTCGGTTCTCTCTGTGTTTTATTTTTATTTTTTTCTGCAGCATCCTTCTCTCCCTCTCTCCGGTTCTACCTCTCTCGTCCCCCCTCTCGTCTCTCAGTCTCTTCCTCCCTCTCGCTCTGTCTCTTTCTCCTCTCTCTCGCCGGCCTGAAGCTGCACCAAGCGTGACGCCGGCAGCCGCACGCATCAGCAGCCAGCAGCTGCACCACGCGCGACACCGGTCCCTGCTGCACCAGCCGCTGCGCAGGAACCACCCCACGCGTAGCCAATCGCCCCGCCGCACGTGCACGTCGCCTGAACCAGCACCTCACGCTGCCAAGCTTCTCCACGGTTTCCTCCTGCCCGCTGCACCTCCAGCGGCAGCACCCAGCAGCTCCACCTTCTCCACACACACAGCCAACTCCACCAGCGCATGCATGAAGCACCCACCACGCGCCGCACTCCAAGCATCCTTCCAGCCACAAGCAGCAACCTGCATGCAGCTACGTGAAGCCAGCTCCTCCAGCCATCCACCTTCTCCACGTGCATGTGAGCACCTCCCGCAGTTCCTCCCGCAGCAGCACGCAGCTGCTTCCTCCATGCATGCAGCCCGGTGAAGCCATCAACCTGCAGCGTCTCCTGCGTACCCAGCTTCTCCAGCCAGCAACCTGCACGCACCTGCAAGCTGCTTCTCCACGCACACCAGCGCCGGCCAGCAACTCTCCCAAGCAAGTCCACGTGAAGCCAGCATCCCAGCAGCCGCCTCCTATTTTCCTCTCCTCCACATGAACCAGCAGCTGGCCCTCTTCCTCTCCATCCACGCGCCGGCATCAACCACCTGCAGCAGCACATCAGCAGGCCTCCTCCAACGCACCTCTTGCAGCCACGTACAACAGCTTCCAAGCACCACGCAGCAGCCCGCTTCCTCAAGCAAGTCCAGCGTTCACAGCAATTCCGTCCTTCCCAGCAGCTGGACCACTGCGCCACCCCCCTTTCCTTGTGGTCCACTGCGCCGGCAGACCCACATATTGTTGTGTTGCCCTTTTTATTTCCCCCATTAGCATAGTCTTTGTTATTTAATTAGGGGTAGTTGTTAGTTATTTGATGTTTAGGTATTGTTTAATTAGTGAGTGGTTATTTAATTAGGATTAATTTTTGATTAGTTGTTGTTTTAATTAATTATTAGTTGTTAATTAGGTTATTTGATTCATGATAATTAATGATTTATACCTTTAAACAATAGTTTGTCTTTGATGTTATAATTTTCTTTGTCGTGCTTATTTCCCAATTATGTTTGTGTTAATTTCAGAAGAAGAAAAGAAAAAAAAAAGATTTGTTTAAATAAAGTAATTATATTTTTAGTAGCATTAGTTAACTTAATTTTAGTTTAATTAAGTAATTAGTTTACTTAAAATCTCACTTATTTTTAGATTAACTAAAGTCCAAAGTTTTCAAAATTAGAATCTTAACTCCCTGTGGATCGACTCGGACTCACCACTATCAATTTCCAAAATTTGATTTGAATGAGCCGGATAAATTTAGATTGAACGTTTTCTTGTGTTTAACGACGCACAATTCGAAACGATCAAAGCTCATCATGGATCGCACCATGTCTAACAAGGTGCGATTCCTCCTTTCTGATACACCATTCATTTGTGGTATATATAGAGGGGTCAACTGAGAAAGGATAGCATTATCCTTTAAGAATTGTGTGAAATTAGTACTTAAGTATTCTCCTCCTCGATCTGATCGAAGAGCTTTAATACTCTTTCCTAATTGCTTCTCTACTTCATTCTTAAACTCCTTAAACTTCTCAAATGCTTCCGACTTATACTTCATTAAGTACACATAGCCGAATCTTAATAAGTCATCGGTGAATGTGATGAAGTACGAGAAGCCACCTTTGGCTTGGGTAGACATGGGACCACATACATTTGAATGTATTAATCCTAGAATGTCCTTGGTACGTTCTTCATGTCCAGTAAATGGAGATTTTGCTATCTTTTCCATAAGGTAGGACTCACATGTTGCAAACGATTCATAATCGAATTCATTTAAATAACCATACTTGTGCAACTGTTGCAACCTGCTTTCACCAAAGTGTCCAAGTCTACAATGCCACATGTAGGCTTGGTTCACACAATTCTTACTCTTCTTAAGAGCATTATCAATATGAAGATTATAATAAGAAACATCTAAGAGATATAGACCGTTGACTAAAGATGTTGAAGCTATTGATTTATTACCATAATAAATCGAACAACTTCTGTTCTCAATAGTTAACCAATATCCTATCTTGTCTAAACAAGATATTGATATAATGTTCTTTATTATGCTAGGAACATAATAACAATCTTCTAATGATAAGACGTCTCCCGATGGAAGCCTGAGATTTACTGTCCCAATAGTAATTGTCGCAACTTTTGCGCCGTTTCCTAGCCTCAATTCCACCTCGCCTTTTCTTAGCTTGTGCTTACTTGTCAGCATCTGCACATCATGGCAGATATGAGAAGCACATCAGGTATCTAATACCCAAGATGTGGAATCTCTAACTGACAAGTTGATATCTATCATATAGATATCTGAAGCTTCAGATAGCTTCACCTTTCGATAATCTTTATCGTTGACGAACTCCTTGCAGTTCCTATCACAGTGACCATTTTGCTTACAGTAGAAGCAGTCGCCCTTTAATACTCCTTTGTCTTTGTCCTTCGATCTTTTAACGTTAGCTATCATCTCTACGTCAAGGGCATCCAATGCTAGTGCAGCAGGAGGATCAGCTCCAAGGACATAGTCAATGTGTTCAGATCTGAAGACATTCTTCAGGTTTCTGAACCAATTCGAGTAATTTAGGTTAGTCAAACATTTGGTATCAAGCATGCCACGGAGTGGGTTATTCGACAACATAATTTTCTACATGAGATGAATAAAATCTATTCAGTAGATGTTCAATTATTAACCTTTTAAAAACAAGACAAGGTCTTTTATTCAAGTTTTTTAACTCTCACTAATTTTTGACGGACTATATAACCCTCAACTATACAAAACGGGAGACGCTGACAGTCTCCTAGTAGGGATCAGAATCTCAATGACTTGCAGTACAACCTTGTGAATAGCACAAGAAAGCTGTAAAACAATCAAAGAACACTCATCTCATGGGACTTGCAACTCCTTATAATATCTGATCATAGCTTTGGTCCCCAGAGGTTTAATGGCCTTACGGATAGCACAACAAGCCACTAATTCTAGTCTAAGCTAACTATCGTTACGAGACGAGCATAGATTTGTATGCAGCCCTTGTGGATAGCACAACAAAGATATATGGTTCATCTACCCCGATCAAATAGGCATCTAATGCCATAGCCACAGTCTCTCCTCACAAGTAAACATGCCTTGTGGTAGCACAACAAGTCTGCCTAAAGTGATAGTATAAATATATCGTATATATTTAATAAATACTATGCATGCTTTGATTCATAATCAAAAGAAAATAATGCATCTCATACATGTCATTAGTGTGGTCATAGATAGCACAATGGGTTTGACTAGAGCCAACAGTCAAACACACACAAAATCTAACATAACATTTATATCAGATAATATTGCAAACATAAAGGCAAAGGATCTCCATCGATTCGCCTTTCTAGTTGCAGTTGTGGATCGTCCTCGCTCCTTCCTCGATTGCCTTGATCATATTAGAATAATTTTAGAATTACAAGTAAATTGAAGAAGGCCTCATGGCGAGCACAAGGGAGAGGGAGGTAGAAGTACATCGGAGTTTGAGAGAGAGAGAGGTGCGCAGACCTCTATTTATTAACAATTAATGAATAACCAACAAACATCCACGATCCGCACAATCCATTCATCACATGAATAATTTAAAAGTGCATATCCATGATCACGGTGTATTTTAAACAATCCACACAAGATAAGCGCAACACATGGCTAAAATAAAAAAGTTTTTCAAAATAAATAACTTTGGCTTTCAGAAAGCATAGGTTCCAATCAAAATTGGCATTTGATTTTCGAAAACTCATTTTATTAACTTAACATGCAATTAAATCAAAATTTAAAAGTATTTAAACACACATCATATATGCACAGACTCCAAATTAATAATTTCATATTATTCCATGCAAATTAGAACATTTCTAATAATTAAATAACCTAACACTTAGATTAAACCACATTAATAATCTAACAATTAGACTATTAATAACTAATCTAACTCTTAGACTAGTCCAACAAAGTTAATTAATAATCTAACACTTAAATTAATAATCAACTAAAATTAATTATTAACCACTAACCTAACACTTAGATTAGTCATTTAATGTTAATTATTAATTTAACTCTTAAACCAATAATTAATACTAACTAATTAATAATTAATTAATCTAACTCTTAGATTAATTAATTAAAGTTATTATTAATTTAACTATAAAATTAATTACTAATAATAATTAATTAAGAACTACTAATTTAACATTTAAATTAGTCAATTAAATTAATTATTAATTTAACACTTAAATTAAAAAATAACTTTAATGAATAATTAACAATTAGATGTATTAATAACTAATAATCTAACATTTAGATTAATAATTATTAACCATTAATCTTAACTCTTAAAATTGGCTATCGAGGGTAATTATCAAATTAACACTTAAGCTAATAATTAACACAAATACATTAAGAACTAATTGTTAATAAATTGATTCAAAATCATTAATGTCCAATTAATTAAAAATTGAATAATAAATTTAAATTCAAAACCCTTTTGAGTTTTAAAATCAAAATTAATTATTAAATTGGGCCAGGAATTAAAGGGGTTAGGTGGCCCAGACAAATGGGTCATTTGGCCTGAGCTTAGGTCCTCGCTCGGCCAGGGGCTCGACCTGGATCATGAGCCCTGGCTCGCCTGGGTCCGAACCAGGCGCCAGCCTGGGCTCAGCCAGGGGCCCGGAAGTGACCCGGCCGGCCAGAGCCCAGTCGGACTGGTTCGGAGGGACGGGCCGGCCTCCCTTTCTCCAACCCCCCAACCCGACGCCCAGCAAAACCTAACCCTAACAAGTGGCAGGCGGCGTCTGGGCTATGCAGGGTGCCGGCGGCGGGGCTTCTCCGGCGGCCGACGTCGTCGGGTCCCACCGGCGACCCCTCCGGCGCCGGCGGGATCGCCGAAGAAGACCCCAACTTGGCCAAGACCTTTCTTATCTTCCTTTTAAAAAATTGTTTTTCTGGTTTTTAAAACAAGAAGTTGAAGAAAGGAGGCCATGATGCACTAATCCGACCATCTCTAGTGGGCTTTCTGCCGCCCACATTCGATGTTGTTGATGGTCGGCATGATCACTGGTCATACCAGGACCTCGGGTCACCTCCCCATGGTATGGGGATGCCGAATTGAAGTTGCTAAAATCCCGTTGTTCTTCATCACATGAAGAACAGGAAACACCCTAATAAAATCCGAAAAATTACAGAAAAATAATCTTATTATTTGTGTTCATCTTATGAACACTTTTATGTTGTTACAATCGGATTATAAGCATGGAATAATACATGGAAATATTAAATCGGAAACCAAAACAGGACGAGAAATAGTGGAACCTGGCTCTGATACCACTGTTGGGTTGTCGGGTTTCTCTGGATCTCCCGCGCAGCGGAAATAAAAGATAAAGCGGAGATCCGATTCCCGTTTTAAAAAATACTAAAACCTCGATAATCGGACTATCAAATCTCACCGTGTGCGGAATCAAATCCGCAACCGTTCGGTTTCGTCGGTGCGACACCGCAAGCCGCGCAAGCGCCCGGCCTCTAGCGGAGTCCACGCGATCCTCCTCATGATGGATATCCTTACGTTTCTCGTTCTTCGCAGCCCACGAAGTCTCCGCCGTTCGCCGTAACGATCGCCGCAATGCGCGGACGATTTCCCATCGAACGGGATTCGGAGATGCGGCGGAGCAAATCCGGGGATCTGGATTCTTCTGGGACACCAGTGAGAGAGAGAAAGAGAGGTGGGCCAGCTAGGGTTAGCAGCAGCTTGGCCTGCTCAGCCCGTTCCCTATATTTTATACTAACCGCACGGTTTTTCATAAAAATCCCCGGTTTGTATAAAACCCACTTATTTATCTATCCCCTTGAGAATCTTTTGCGTGTGACCCTCAAGGCCCAATTACCAGTCTGGTTAATAGCCCAATAAGCCCAGTGTCTCCTCACTGGCTTTATTAATCAATTAATAACTCTTTATTAATTATTTAATCAATCAAATTGATGTTGCACATCAAATTCGATCGGGCCTCCAATCACGTTGGGTGCCAAGCAACACCGCGTGAACTCGGAAGGTATCGGGGTTAAGCAACCCACTCTTGGAACCTTTCTGCCGACAGTTACCGCATGAATATAATCATTCATTCGTACAATGCTCTCGAGTCAACTCAGGATATAGCGTGCTGTCAAACCCTAACCGGTTAACTCACTTGGATTGGATGCCACTATTGAATATCGGAAAACTCCTTTCCCGATATTATCGTCCGCCCTAGTCAGGGACTTTCTGTTAGTTTTAGGTGGCCTACAAGCCAATCTGACTATGTAAATCTCGTTCATTTATTAATATAATGGCATAATATTCATTATGTGTAAATCGCATTAATTATCGTTTCATAATGAAGTCCGTGAATATGTGCTATAGTGATCAGATGATGATGAGATCATACTAATGAGACTGAACACTTAAACACACATATTCTTAATTGTTCCTAGTCAGAGGATATCCGAGAAGGACATCGGATATCCGGTTAGACTAGTATAGATTACTCATGCTCATATGATGAGGGTGACTGGTCTCATAAGTCACTTGTGTGGAGACACTAAGGCGAATCTGTAGGTGCTTATTGGAGAATGAGTTCACTGAACTGATCCGACTGAATCGCTGGATGGTATTGTACCTCACTGTCAACCAGCTTGATTCTATTGTCGCAGTTGCATGGATGGTCCTCGGACCTGAGACACAAAGGACACCTTGTCGGTGGACTTCTGTGTTTTGACCTTGGTTTACGAATCTCTAGCCACAGGATTCTAATGCGCCAAGGATTGGGTACAGCGGAATACCGTCGAAGGGAATTGTGTGTCAATAAGGAATCATTCGCTCTCGGTACTTAGAGAGAGAATGCTCTAGGAAGGATGCGCGAAAGTCCCTGGCCAGGGCGGACGATAATATCAGGAAAGGAGTTTTCCGATATTCATTAGCGGCATCCAATCCAAGTGAGTCGACCGGCTAGGGTTTGACAGCTTGCCATGTCCTGAGTTGACTCGAGAGCATTGTACGAATGAAGGATTATAACCACGCGGTAACTGTCGGCGGAAAGGCTCCAAGAGTGGGTTACTTAACCCCAAATACCTTTCGGGTTCACGCGGTGTTGCTTGGTACCCGACGTGATCGGAGGCCCGGTCGAATTCGATGTGCGACATCAATTCGATTGATTAATTAATTAATAAAGGGTTATTAATTGATTAATAAAGCCAGTGAGGAGTCACTGGGCTTGTTGGGCTATTAACTGGACTGGTACTTGGGCCTAGAGGGTCACATGCAAATGATTCTCAAGGCGATGGATAAATAAGTGGGTTTTATACAAACCGGGGGTTTTTATGAAAAACCGCGCGGTTAGTATAAAACATAGCGAACGGGCTGAGCAGGCCAAGCTTCTGCCAACCCTAGCCGCCCCTCCTCAGTTTCTCTCTCTCTCTGGCGTCCAGATAGATCCAGATCTGCTCCGCCGCTTCTCCTAACCCCGTTCGACGGGAAATCGTCCGCGTGTTGCGGTGATCGTTGCGGCGACTGGCGGAGGTTTCGTTAGCTGCGAAGAACGAGGAACGCGAGGATATCCGTCGCGGGGAGGATCACGTGGACTTCGCTAGAGGCCGGGTGCTTGCGCGGCTTGCGGTGTCGCACCGACGGAACCGAACGGTTGCGGATTCGAATCCGCACACGGTGAGAACCGATAATCCGATTATCGTGTTTTTAGTTTTTTTTCGAAACGGGAACGGATCGCTGTAAATATTTTATTTTCCGCTGCGTGAGTGATCCGGAGAAACCCGAGAAAACCCAACAGTGGTATCAGAGCCAGGTTCCACTATTTCTCGTCCCGTTTCGGTTTTCGAAATTAATTTTTCTTGAGTTATTCCATGCGTTTAATCCGATTAAAATGATGGAATAGTGTTCATAAGATGAACACAAATAATTTGATTATTTTTCTGTGATTTTTCGGATTTTATTTTGGGGTTTTCGGAGTTCTTCGTGGGACGATAAACGGGGTGTTTTCGGCGGCTTCGTACATGCCTCCCAAGTATTGGGATGGCGGGTTAGATCTCTGGATCTCTTGGTGATAGTCATCACTACACACCGGGCATGATAGCCGGCGCAAAGGTGGCCTTGAAGAGCTGCAAAATCGAGCCCAAAGTCGGGTTTTCGAAACCTGAAAAACCAGATTTTTGGGTTTTTGGGGCTTGGACTGCTCCCCATCGCCGGTCACCGGCGGCCCTGCCGGCGCCGGGCACGTCGCCGGCACTGGGGCATCGCCGGCTGGGGTTGGGCAGGGCAGGGGCGGCCGCCGGCGCCGCCTGCAACTCCAGCCGCTGCCGCCAGGGTTTGCAGGGAAGGGGAAGAAGGGTGAACCGGCCGGTCCCGAGCCGGTCTAACCGGTTGGGCCGGCCGGGCTCCTGGCTTGGCCGGGCTAGGCCAGGTAGGCCCTAGCCACGAGCCAGGGTCCGACCCTGGTTCGAACCAGGTCGAGCCACTGGCTCGAACTTGGTTCCCTAAATGGGCTGGGCCCATTTTCTTTCTTTTTCCCTTTTAAACCCAATATAAAACCCCAAGCCCATTAATTAATTAGAATTAGATTTTAATTTTAAAATCAAAATAGTTTTTGAAAAATTTAAATCATTGTTCAATTTTTTTTAATTGGGCTTTTATTAATGATTTTGAATCATTAAATCAATTAAGGGATTATTAACTAGCAATTAGTTGTTAATTAATTGGGGTTAATATTAATTTAATTGTTAAATTGATTATTAACCTTAATTTAACTAATTTAAATGTTAAATTAGTTATTAATAGTTATTAGTCTAATTGTTAGATTATTAACTATTATCTCAGCTAATTGTTAATTAATATTTAAGTTAGTTATTAATTTAATTGATAAATTAATAATTAACTTAAATGACTAATTTAAATGTTAAATTAGTAGTTCTTAATTAAATACTGTTAGTCATTAATTTAATAGTTAAATTAATGATAACATTAATTATCTAATTTAAGAGTTAGATTAATTAATTATTAATTAGTTAGTGTTAATTATTGGTTTAAGAGTTAAATTAATAGTTAATATTAATTGGCTAATCTAAGTGTTAGATTAGTAGTTAATAAATAATTTGGTTGATTATTAATTTAAGTGTTAAATTATTAATTAACTTTGTTGGACTAGTCTAAGAGTTAGATTAGTCATTAATAGTCTAATTGTTAGATTATTAATGGGGTTTAATCTAAGTGTTAGATTATTAGAATTATTCTAATTTGCATGGAATAATCTGGAATTATTAATTTGGAGTGTGTGCGCATGTGATGTGTGTGTAATGCTTTTAAATTTTGATTTAATTCATGTTAAGTTAATAAAATGAGTTTTCGAAATTCAAATGCCAATTTTGATTAGATCCCAGTTTTTTGAAAACCAAAATTATTTATTTTGAAAAACTCATTTGTTTTAGCCATGTGATGCGTTGAATCATGTGTGGGATGTTTAAAACACACCGTGGTCATGGATATGCACTTTATTTGTTATTCATGAGATGAATGGATTGTGTGGATCGTGGATGTATGATTGTTTATTAACTGTTAATAAATAGAGGTCTGCACACCTCTCTCTCTCATACTCCGATGTATTTCTACCTCCCTCACTCTTGTACTCGCCATAAGGCCTTCTTCAATTTACTTGTAAATTCTAGAATTATTGTAATATGATCGAGGCAACCGAGGAAGGAGCGAGGACGATCCATTGCTGCAACCAGGAAGGCGAAAAGATGAAGATCCTTTGCCTATGTGTTTGCAGGTTTATCTAATGTAAATGTTATGTTAGATTGTGTGTGCGTTTGACTGTTGGCTCCAGTCAAACTCACTGTGCTATCCATGACCACACTAATGACATGTATGAGATGCATTGATTTCTTTTGATTATGAATCAAAGCAGGTTATAATATTTAGTAAATATATACGATATATCTATATACTATCACCTAGGAGAGACCAAGATAAAAGTTATCTAAATACCCTCAGATAAACTCTAAGCCGTAACGTGAGTAGTTAAGAACTTACCGCGTGGTCCACCATCGTTATAGTCATAGGATTTGAATCACTTTAGGCAGGTTTGTTGTACTATCCACAAGGCCTGCTAATTGGGAGGAGAAACTATAGCTATGGCATTAGATGCCTAGAGATCGGGGTAGAGGAACCATGTAGCTTTGTTGTGCTATCCACAAGGGCTGCATGCAAATCTATGCTCGACGCGTAATGATGGTTAGCTTAGACCAGGATTAATGGTTTGTTGTGCTATCCACAAGGCCATTAAATCTTTAGGGACCGAAGCTATGATTAGATATTGTAAGGAGTTGCAAGTCCTATGAGTTGGGTGCTATTTGATTGTATTACAGTTTGTTGTGGTATCCACAAGACTGTAGTGCAAGTCATTGAGATTCTGATCCCCACTAGGAGACTGTCGACGTCTCCCGTTCTGTATAACTGAGGGTTATACAGTCCGTCGAAAATTAGTGGGAGTTAAACTTGAACAAAAGACCATGTCTTGTTTTAAATTTTAATAATTGAACATCTGCTAAATAGATTTTACTTATCTCCTATAGGGAATTATGTCGTCGAATAACCCACTCCGTGGCATACTTGATGCTCTTTTGACTTACCTGATCTACTCAGATTGGTTCAGAAACTTGAAGAATGTCTTCAGATTTGAGCACAATAACTTTGTCCCCGGAGCTGATCCTCCTGCTGAATCAGCATTGGATGCCCCTGAAATAGAGGTGATAGCGAATGATAAAAGATCGAAGGACAAAGGCAAAAGAGTAGTGAAGGGTGACTGCTTTTACTATAAGCAGTATGGTCACTGGAAAAAAAACTGCAAGGAATTCCTTCATGATAAAGCTCATGGAAGAGTGAAGCTGTCTGAAGCTTCAGATATCTATATGATAGATATCAACTTGTCAGTTAGAGATTCCGCATCTTGGGTATTAGATACCGGATGTGCTTCTCATATCTGTCATGATGTGCAGATGCTGACAAGTAAGTGCAAGCTGAGACAAGGTGAGGTGGAATTGAGACTAGGAAACGGCGCAAAAGTTGCGGCGATTGCTGTTGGGACAGCAAACCTCAAGCTTCCATCGGGAGACACCTTAATATTAGAAGATTGTTATTATGTTCCTAGCATAATAAAGAACATCATATTAATATCTTGTTTGGACAAAATAGGATATAGGTTGACTATTGAGAATAGAAGTTGTTCAATTTATTATGGTAATAAATCAATAGCTTCAGCATTTTTAGTCAACGGTCTATATCTATTAGATGTTTCTTATTACAATCTTCAAATTGATAATGCTCTTAAGAAGAGCAAGAATTGTGTGAACCAAGCCTACATGTGGCATTGTAGACTTGGGCACATTGGCGAAAGTAGGTTGCAAAAGTTGCATAAGCATGGTTATTTAACTGCATTCGATTACGAATCGTTTGCAACATGTGAATCTTGCCTTGTGGGAAAGATGACAAAATCTCCATTTACTAGACATGGAGAACGTGCCAAGGATATTCTGGAACTAATACATTCGGATGTATGTGGTCCCATGTCCACCCAAGCCAAAGGTTGCTACTCATACTTCATCACGTCCACCGATGACCTCTCAAGATTCGGTTATGTGTACTTAATGAAGTACAAGTCGGAAGCGTTTGAGAAGTTCAAGGAGTTCAAGAATGAGGTAGAGAAGCAGTTAGGAAAGAGTATTAAAGCTCTTCGATCAGATCGATGAGGAGAATACTTGAGTATTAATTTCACATAATTCTTAAAGGATAATGGTATCCTTTCTCAGCTGACCCCTCTATATACACCACAAATGAATGGTGTATCAGAAAGGAGGAATCGCACCTTGTTGGACATGGTGCGATCCATGATGAGCTTTTCAGGATTACCAGTGTCCCTCTGGAGGTATGCTCTAGAGTCAGCAGCATACCTACTGATCATAGTACCCAGCAAGTCTGTGGCCTCTACTCCATATGAGATATGGAAAGGCAGGAAACCAGAATTTAAACATGTTAAAATCTGGAGTTGTCTTACTCATGTAAAGAGGCATCCCAGACAAACTGGAATCACGAACTGATAAATGCAGGTTTGTGGGATATCCAAAGGAAAACTTTGAATACTATTTTTACCATCCTGGTGAACAAAAGGTGTTTGTCACCAGGAAACCTGTCTTCTTGGAAGAGGAATACCTTCTCCAGGAGGACAGTGGGAGTAAAATAGGACTGGAAGAGGTTCCAGATCCCCAAACAGCTGCATTATCATCGGATGAGATATCAGTTCCTGAATCTGTTCAGGTACACACAGATGAGCCTCGTAGATCTGGTAGAGTACCTAGACTACCCGAACGATACGTGGGACATATTGCTGAAGGTGAGTCTAAGGTACAATATAATGAGGATGATGATCCTAAAACCTACCAGGAGGCCATAGAAGGCTCAGAAGCCGAGAAATGGCGAGAAGCCATGAACTCAGAAATCCAGTCCATGTACACCAACCAAGTTTGGAACTTGGAGGACTTGCCCGAGGGTATTATACCCATCGGTTGCAAGTGGATCTTTAAGAGAAATATCGATGCTGATGGACGGATCGACACTTATAAGGCAAGGTTGGTGGCAAAGGGATATCGTCAAAGGCAAGGAATTGACTATGACGAGACTTTCTCACCAGTTGCCATGATAAAGTCGATCAGACTTCTGCTCGCCATTGCTGCACATTTTGATTATGAAATCTGGCAGATGGATGTGAAGACTGCCTTCCTTAATGGTAAGCTTGAGGAAGAGGTGTATATGATACAACCAGAAGGTTTCACATCTAAAGAATCTCCAGATAAAGTGTGCAAGCTTCAGAGGTCCATTTATGGACTGAAGTAGGCTTCTCGGAGCTGGAACATAAGATTTAACGAGGCTGTCAAGTCTTATGACTTCAGTAAGAATGAAGATGAGCCTTGTGTGTACAAGAAGACTAGTGGAACTGCAGTCACTTTTCTAGTTCTTTACGTAGATGACATACTACTCATTGGGAATGATGTCATCAATAAAGATCTGGCTGTCGAAAAACTTCTCCACGAAGGATTTGGGAGAAGCATCCTACGTATTGGGAATACGGATCTATAGAGATAGATCAAAGAGGATGCTTGGAATGACCCAATCCTTGTACATAGTGTAAGGAATCGGCAAGAACGCAGCGGAGAATAAAACCGATTCCTATGTATCGGCTGCTGGGATCGTAAAACGGACATTAAAATAAACGTGGGAAGAACGGTTCTTCACCTTTGCGGGGTTTCGAATCTCCCGTAGATGATGCCGACTCGGTAATCGCGCACGCGCACGATCTCTAGATGTATCCACACGAGTTCCCGCTGCAGACGCGATTTCCTCTTCGACTTGAGTGCTCCGACCAGATCTCAAATCCACTATGCGCGGAGAGAGACAGATCTACTCCAAGAGAGAGAGGAGAGAGAGAGAGGAGATAGAGAATCTAGGGTGAATAATTCGTCCAACCAACCAACTTTTTACCCCTCCCCCTTGGCCCTGCTTATATAGAAATAAGGATAAGCACAAGAATTAATCCTCATGATTATCCAAGAGTTTGGCCTTGGATAATTCTCCATTAAATCTTCATGTTTATCCTGCGGCTTTTCATAAAAACCCAGATAAGCATGAAATTTAATGTTTCTCACCGTCTGACGAGAACTCTTATGTGTGTGACCCTCTAGGCCCATATATCAGTCCGGTTTCAGGCCCATTAAACTTAGAACTGATTCTAGAGTTTAATATTTATTAATTAACATTTAAACATCATATGTTAAATGATTAATTTAATAAACAAGTGAATTATCATCTGATGATTAATTCACTTGGCCTTCTGATCATGAACAACACCAAACACTACCTCATGATCCCAGAAGATATAAGGGATACTGATGTTCCCTTTAATTTAATCTTTCCGTTTGCAGATACCGCACACATAAAATCCTTCACTCATGCAATGTCCCAATAACGCAAGGGTATGGTTTTATAGTCAAATCCTCTATCGTATTATTTAGATGGATTCTAGTACTCAGTTAATATCTAGAAAGACATCTCTTTTATTTGACCCTGGCTAGGGATTTCTGTGTACACATCCATAGGACATTCTCTCTCCAGTCTTATACCAAGAGTGAGTGATCCCTTGTTGTTCACTCAATTACCTTCGCAAGCTTTCCACTGTATCTAAAAGACCGACTATCGTGGACTTAATGGTTAAAGTCCACAAGTCAGAGAATCAAGATACAATGGTCTACAAACAAGGTATCATTGGTGACTCAGGTCAAAGGACCAACTGTAACGACCCGCCACCCTATAATCGGGGATCCGATTACTAAATGGGTACCGAATCATTAACTTTGGGACCAAACCAGGATCTAGTGAGTCTGGGAAATAAATAATAAACTAAGCTAAACATTCACATCGCATTGAATTGAAATAAAAGTGCAGGAATTAAAATTATTACAATGCGACTCGATACAGCAAATAATTACATTCTCCAACAGAAGGAAATAATTAAACATACAGGCCAAAGATAATTAACAACTACATCGGGGCATACCCCGGAACAACCGCTGAAGACACACCACACCCGGCCGCACACGCCGCTCTAAGTCTACTGGGAGTCCTCACCTGAAAACCGCAGGGGTGAGTCTCAAGACAAGACTCAGTAGGGATCCTTCGATCCCCACTGCCCACGCACACACCCACAAGTGTAAAGTACAACTAACAGTAAAGTAACAAGTGTAGTGGTAGGCACGATATCTAATTCTCTACGTGAGAACACATGCGGTCGAAATATAATAATCATGCACATACTAAGCCAACCGTTAGAAAACCCACAACAGCCGTCTCGATAGAACTCGCCGACCGTACAAACAACGGTGGGAAAAACCTCGACCCGCTGAGACCAAAGAGTAGCCCCTCGGATAGCACGCTCGCTACTCCGGCCCAACCGGCTCAGGTGACTACCCCTTCCCTCAGCATGAGTGACTCTCCGGATGTACCACTCCAACACCGGTACTAGCTGACCCCGGGGTTCACCAGGTAACCCTCTCTCACTAGGCGTCACCCCGCCCACGCCCCCACCGGCGCTGTGCTCACGCCCCCACCAGCACAGGGTGATAAAGCGCTACAATGTCACTCCAGGTCCACAGTAACTGAAAACCCAACACAGTGCGATCCGGTCACGTGAAAATCCCGCGATCGCTCAACACATATAGAACCATCCGATCGTGAGGAATCCGTCCCTATCGGGTGCACTAAAACATGTGCAAACTATCTATCTAGCAATGTGAACACGTTTACTGGCATGCATTAGTGAGATTCTGTCTTGAATCGCGTCGACCGAGGTCGACGCCATTCAAGCTCCATGTGCAGGTTTATATAAATCAGTTTTTAGAATCTGGCTTTGAAAGGCGTCGACCCTTATGGTCGCCTTTCAAAAGGCGTCGACATCCCCAGACGCCTTTCAACACGAAAATCCGGAATTCCCAAGGCCTTAACCAGGGGATTTCTGCCGTTAAAACGCGTCATGGATGCCCGACGCCGTTCAAAAACGCGTCGTATACCCATGACGCCTTTCAGCCACAGAAATTCCAACCGGGCAGACTGTCTGTCAGTCAAATCCTGTCTAAAAAGGCGTCGTGATGGCCCGACGCCCTTCAAAAAGGCGTCGTTCATGCACGACGTCTTTCAAGCCCAGGAACCAGGAACGCCCTAAACCCGAGGGCTCCCTTTCCAATTCCAAATAACCCCGAAAATCATTCAAACTGGAGGGAAACGAAGAGCAAGACAATTCATAGGCAAACACCCCCATAGAATTCCTAAACATGCTCATTCTAACTCCCAAAACCGAAGATCTACCACATGCATATTGAGGAAAACGTGATCTTAAACACAGTGCCACGGGGAACGTCACCCTACCGGACACTCGAACGCCTCCGAGCCTCAAGCCGTCCGCCTGTCTCGCCCCACGCCGCCGCCGGTACCGCCGAGGTCGTCCTAGCCCCACCGTGACGTCGGCCGCCGTCTGGAGAGTAGAACGCCGCAGTGGAAGTGGAGGTGGTAGGGGTAGGAGCCAGGTAGAGGATGGAGTGGAGGGAGAGGCGAAATGGTGTGAGGAAAAGAGGGAGGAGGAGGATCGCCGCCAAGTTCGCCGGAGGGAAAGAGAGAAAGGGAGAAGGAGAAAATGAGGGAAAGGAGGAGGGCTCGCGGGGTTAACCAGAGGCTGGCTAAAACGCGTCGACATGCACGGACGCCTATCAGGTGACATGACGGCCGCTCTGACAAGATTCTGAAACGCGTCGTCCTTCACAGACGCCATTCAGATAACTTGTCAGGGCCGTACTCTGACAACCCAGAGTCGTAGTCTGAAAGGCGTCGACCCATACGGACGCCGTTCAGACGACTTGACAGGGCCGTACTCTCGCGGCCCAAAGTCAGTCCACGTGGCACCCACGTGGCAGAACCTGAAACGCGTCTGCCATGGTGGACGCCGTTTAAACCGCGTCGAGCTCGCGAGACGCGAAACAACACAAAGTTCCAGACCCCACTAGGGCCAGAACTACAGGGTCCGACCCCGAAAACCGAATCCGAAAACCTCAGTCCTTACACCAACTGTGCTACTGCAACGATTGAATTCCCTGGTTGACTAATAGGTATAATTAGCATCCAGGAATTCTTATTTGGGTCTGTTCAGTGAACTCATTCTCTAATGAGCACCCATATGTTTGTCTTAGTGTCACCACACGAGTGAATGTGAGATCATTCACCCTCATCACATGAGCAGACATAACTTGTGTTGATCTTATCGGATATTTAATGTCCATCTCAAATATCCTATGATCGAGAACTGTTTAAGACAATTGACTGAAGATATTGATCTCACTATCATGATCTCATCATGATTCAATATCCCATACATTTGTCTACGGACCTTCATTACGATAGTTAATTTGCGAGAAGTATGAATGAAGAAATAATTGCCTTTATTAATAATTTGAACTAGAATGTACAATGATTGGCTTTGAGGCCACCCAATTCTAACATTCTCCCACTTGGACTATAGCCAATCATCCATGTGTCTAAATCCCATAGCCTTAAGGTGACGTTCTAAATTGTTTTGAGACAATGGCTTAGTCAAGGGATCTGTTACATTATCTTCAGATGAGACTTTCTCAACTACTATATCTCCTCGGGCAATGATCTCACGAATAAGATGAAATCGTCTCAGAATGTGCTTTGACTTCTGATGTGATCTTGGCTCCTTCGCTTGAGCTATTGCCCCATTGTTGTCACACAATAATGGAACAGGATCTGAAATGCTTAGAACTACTCCAAGTGCCGAGATGAACTTCTTCATCCAAACCGCCTCCTTGGTCGCTTCAGCTGCAGCAATGTATTCTGCTTCGGTCGTCGAATCTGCAGTTGTTTCTTGTTTGGAACTTTTCCAACTTACTGCACCTCCATTTAACATGAACACAAATCCAGACATGGATTTGCTATCATCCATATCCGACTGGAAACTCGAATCAGTAAATCCTCGAAGTTCCAAGTCGTTTCCTCCATAAACGAAAAATAGATCTTTAGTCCTTCTCAAGTATCTAAGGATACATTTCACCGCCTTCCAGTGTTCCTCACCTGGATCAGCTTGATATCTACTAGTGACACTTAGTGGGTGTGCCACATCAAGCCTAGTACATAGCATTGCATATATGATAGATCCTATTGCCGAGGCATAAGGAACTCTATCCATGTACGCTATTTCTTCAGGTGTCTTGGGAGACATTTTTTTAGAGAGATAAATTCCATGCCTCATTGGAACGAGGCCTCTCTAGGAATTTTTCATGCCAAACCTTTTGACTATGGTATCTATGTACATAGATTGGGAGAAGCCAAGCATCCTTTTGGACCGATCTCTATAGATCCTTATTCCCAGAATATAGGATGCTTCTCCCAAATCTTTTATGGAGAAGTTTTTGGATAACCAAGTCTTTACTGATGATGACATTCCTACATCATTCCCAATGAGTAGAATGTCATCAACGTAAAGTACCAAAAAGGTAACTGCGCTCCCATTAGCCTTTTTGTATACACAAGGTTCATCTTCATTCTTAATGAAGTCATAAGATTTGATTGCTTCATCAAATCTTAAGTTCCAAGTTCGGGATGCCTGCTTTAATCCATAGATGGATCTTTGCAGCTTGCATACCTTGCTTGAATGCTCTTTGGAAGTGAATCCTTCAGGTTGTATCATATACACCTCTTCTTGAAGGTTCCCATTAAGGAATGTTGTTTTCACATCCATTTGCCATATTTCATAATCATAGAATGCAGCGATTGCAAGAAGTATTCTGATTGACTTAATCATGGCAACTGGAGAAAAGGTTTCGTCATAGTCAATGCCTTGCCTTTGACGATATCTTTTTGCTACCAGCCTTGCCTTGTATGTGTCAATCTGTCCATCTGCCCCGATCTTTCTTTTAAAGATCCATTTACTGCCAATAGGTACTGTACCTTCTAGCAGATCAACCAAGTTCCAAACTTGGTTGGCATACATGGACTGAATTTCAGAATTCATTGCCTCTTGCCATTTTTCTGATTCTTGACTATTTATGGCTTCTTGGTAGGTTTGAGGATCATCATCCTCATTTAAGTGCACTTTTGGCTTGCCATCATCGATATGTCCAACATATCTTTCAGGCTGTTTAGGCACTCTACCTGATCTGCGAACCTTTTGTGTATCATCTTGAACAAGTTCTTGAGTCAATGGTTCAGTAGATGAACTAGTGTTGATTTGTGAGTCTAGAATTTCTTCCAGTTCTATCTTGCTCCCACTGTCTTCTTTTGAAATATATTCTTTCTCTAAGAAGACAACTCTTTTTGCGACAAACACCCTTTGATCGCTGGGCTGATAGAAATAATATCCAAAAGTCTCTTTTGGATATCCCACAAATCTACATTTCTCTGTCCTGGAATCCAGTTTGTCTGGATCATGTCTTTTGACATGTGCAGGACAACCCCAGACTATAACATGCTTAAAGTCTGGTTTCTTTCCTTTCCATATCTCATATGGAGTGGAAGATACTGACTTACTGGGAACTTTGTTCAACAGATATGCAGTAGTCAATAGTACATATCCCCATAAAGAGATTGGAAGTTTAGCATAACTCATCATTGATCGTACCATATCTAATGGAGTACGATTTCTTCTTTCCGATACACCATTTAATTGTGGTGTATAGGGAGGAGTCCATTGAGACAAAAGGCCAATATTCTTAAGATATTCTGTGAATTATGCACTTAAGTATTCACCCCCTCGATCTGATCGAAGAGTTTTGATACTCTTTCCAGTCTGGTTCTCAACTTCATTTTTAAACTCTTTAAATTTCTCAAAGACTTCTGACTTATATTTCATTAAATATATGTAGCCATATCTTGAGAAATCATCTGTAAATGAAACAAAGTATGAGTAACCACCCATAGCATGAGTGGACATTGGACCACATACATCACTATGTATTAGTTCCAATAAGTCCTTAGCTCTTTCTCCATGTCCTGAGAATGGAGCTTTGGTCATTTTTCCCATGAAACAAGCTTCACAGGTTGCAAATAATTCATAATCAAATAGATCAAGATATCCATTCTTTTGCAACCTAATGATCCTGTTCTCATTTATATGACCTAGCCTACAATGTCATAGGTACGATTTATTCACATCCTTATCTATTCGTTCAAGAGATTTATTTACCAGACAAACATCATATGAAATATCAAGTAAATATAATCCATTCAATAAATATCCGGAAGCAAACAATTTGTCTCCTTGATAAATGGAACAACCTTTATTCTCTAGTTTCATAGAATATCCTTGTCTGTCTAAACATGAAATAGATATGATATTCCTAATAATGGTCGGAACATAATAACAATCTATTAGTTCCAATGAGTCTCCTGACGGCATCTGAAGTCATGCTGTCCCCACAGCTAACGCAACAACTTTTGCTCTATTTCCGAGCCTCAGATCCACGTCTCCGCTGTTCAATCTTCTTTTACTTGTTAACACCTGCAAGTAATTGCAGATATGAGAAACACATCCAATATCTAATACCCAAGATGTTGATTCTCTATAAGACAAGTTAAGATCGATCATGAGTATACCTAAAGCTTCACCAAGCTTCTCCTTTGCTTTTTCTGCTAGATAAATCTTGCAGTTTCTCTTCCAATGACCTTCTTTATGGCAATGGAAACACTGACCTTTGTCATTGACTTTAGCTTTGTCCTTTTGAACCGCCGGTTTGCTTTTCACTAGCTTCTTAGGCTTACCTTTCTTAAAGGTCTGTCCAGCTTTTCTTTTGTTGTTGGTCTTACCAACAAGCATTACATTTGGCTTATCTTTCTGGATAGTGCCTTCTGCTGTCTTCAACATGTTGAGCAGCTCAGCCAGTGTAACTTCAATTTTGTTCATATTGAAGTTGAGAATGAATTGTGAAAATGAATCTGGAAGGGACTGTAGGATTAAGTCGATGCTTAGGTCATTGTTCATAACAAAGCCAAGCACAGCAAGCCTCTCAATCCATTCTATCATCTTGAGCACATGAGTTTGCACAGATGTGCCCTCGCTCATTCTGGTCCTGAATAATTTCTTAGATATCTCATATCTTTCTGTTCTGGATTGTTCACCAAACAACTCTTGTAGGTGATTCAGAATGGTCTTAGGTTCCATGTTATCATGCTGTCGTTGCAGTTCATTGTTCATTGAACCAAGCATATAACAGTGGACTTTGACAGAGTCCTCTTTCCAGTTTTCAAACATCATTAATTCATCTTCGTTAGCATTATTACCGGGTTGCACTGGATCTGGTTGATCCAGGACATAGGCTAGCTTTTCACACCTGAGGACAATCTTCAGGTTGCGTAACCAGTCAATGTAATTAGGTCCCGTGAGTTTCTTTGCATCAAGTATGCAACGAAGGGGATTAGGTGACGACATAGCGACCTACAAGGAAATATATATAAATGAGCAGATAGTTCTTAAAATCTGATTTAGGACTTTTAATCTAGATTTAGGCTCCCACTATTTTTCGGCGATCTGTATGACCCTCTAATATACAGAACGGGAGATTCCGGTGATCTCCTAGTAGGGATCAGAATCCTTCGAGTAGCATGCATGTGACCTTGTGGTAGCACAAGAAATCACATCAAGTCCCTTAAGCAGTCAACTCTTGACAATTGCAACATTTGCAATATCCGATCGATTTAACCTCTGAATCAGAATGACCTTGTGGTAGCACAACAAATCAAATGATTCAGTTAAGTTTATCCATCATTACTTAGATAACATGAATTCATAGTGCAATCCTTGTGGTAGCACAACAAAACTACACCATTTGTCCATTCATCTTAATGACATCACATGTCGTAGACCTAGGTTAATTTCTACATCAAATAGACCTTGTGGTAGCACAACAAATCCATTTGAGATAAGAATTATCCTAAGATCTATAATGATGGTAGGTTACGTGGATTATTCTGAATATCTCACGTTTACAACTTAAATTTTAAAATAGGGTTTTTGATTTGATTTATAAAAATCGTGCTATCAATAGTATTTCGATTTGAAGTATCATTATACTTAATAGAAATATATATATGATAGCATAGACCACAAATATCACATATATGCAGAAAAATTAAATAGGGATGATCATGGACTGCTAAAGCTACTATGGAATCATCGGAGCCAAACGATGATCCATAATAGGATCCTAATGTGAAAACAGCAACACTGGTTCCATTTGATGCGAGTCCTTCCTCCAGAGGTGTCTTCAAAAGATCCCGTCCTCTAAACTTAATCCAAAACATTTAAATATGAAATTTAAGACTCGCAGGTCCATAAATGTACATTTAAAGCAATAAGAAACCTTGATCTTATCAAGGGGAGTACAATCTTATAGGAAGGTAGAGAGTACACTTGGATTAAGAAAGAGGAGGACACACAGGTCCGATTTAAAATACCAAATGAAATAAGCATCACATTCATCCACATCAATCATCACATGATAATACTAAGTCTATGATCATCCCACCATAAAACACATCACATGCATCACAATCATCACATAATTGCTGTATGGTATTAAATTTTATAAATATAAAATTATAATACCAATTAGTTTTCGAAATAACATTTATTTCAACATTATCAATAATATTCAAAGCATTATTGACTAATGAAATAACTAAACTATTCAGTTAGTCTAAATCTTAATTCAAACAATTTGAACAGAAAAAAGTAATCAAGTTACGCATAAAATCAGTTTAAAACATTTTTAAACTAATTGATTTAATAGAAAAATTAATTATCTAAAACAATTTTAAATAATTAACTAATATCCTATTAACAATAAAACCCTTTAAGTGAATAACCGTTATTAAACAATTTAATAACCTGTTAATAATCATAAAAATAATTAATAACAATTATTAATTATTCCTATAATTTTACTGTTTTAAAACAATTTTAAAACAGGCTTAAATGGGCTTAAAATGGGCTAATAAAGGGTTTAATGGGGTTAAACAGTTATTAAAACAATTTTAATAATCATTAAAAAAATGGGCCCAGCCCATTAGGGCCAATTGGCCCGGAGCCGGGCCCTGGCTCGGCCAGGGTCGAGCCCTGGCTCGGCCAGGGGCTCTGGCTCGGCCAGGGGCTCTGGCTCGGCCAGGGGCTCTGGCTCGGCCAGGGTCGAACCCTGGCTCGGCCAGGGGGTCCGGCCCGGCCCCCGCCCAGTCCGACCGGGTCGGGATCGGCAGCCCGCTCCTCTTTACCTGCAAACCTGTAGAAACCCTAACCTCCATGAACAGCGGCGGCTGGAGGCGTTGGGGCGCCGGCGGCCAGCCCCCTCGGCGGCGGCGGCCCCGGCCGACGGTGCCCCCGGCGCCGGCTTCGTGCCCGGCGCCAGTAGGGCCACCGGTGACCGGCGATGGGAAGCAAACCAAGCCCCAAAAACCCAAAAAAATCTGATTTTTCAGGTTTTAAAAACCCGAGTTTGGGCTCGATTTTCAGGACCTCCAAGGGCACTCCGGCGCCGATCATCATGCCCAGTGTGTAGTGGTGACTATCACCAAATGATCCAGACATCCGGGCCACCATCCCAACCCTTGGGAATCGCGTACGAAGCCGCCGAAAACACCCATTCATCGTCCCACGAAGAACTCCGAAAATCCCAAATAAAATCCGGGATCAAATCCCAACAAGTTTTAGACCTTCTAAAAACGTGGGAACGATTCCCAGATTTAAAAATAATTTTTAGCCCAAGAACACGTACAATACGGGTTCTTCACGCATAACGAGAAAATCACGCAAAACGATGCCGTTTTACGATCGAACCAGCAACTTGGCTCTGATACCACTGTAAGGAATCAGCAAGAACGTAGCGGAGAATAAAAACGATTCCTATATATCGGCTGCTGGGATCGTAAAATGGACATTAAAATAAACGCTGGAAGAACGGTTCTTCACCTTTGCAGGGTTTCAAATCTCCCGTGGATGATGCCGACTCGGTAATCGCGCACGCGCACGATCTCTAGAGGTATCCACACGAGTTCCCGCTGCAGACGCGATTTCCTCCTCGACTTGAGTGCTCCGACCAGATCTCAAATCCACCATGCGCGGAGAGAGACAGATCTACTCCAAGAGAGAGAGAAGGAGAGAGAGAGAGGAGATAGAGAATCTGGGGTGAATAATTCGTCCAACCAACCAACTTTTTACCCCTCCCCCTTGGCCCTCCTTATATAGAAATAAGGATAAGCACAAGGATTAATCCTCATGATTATCCAAGAGTTTGGCCTTAGATAATTCTCCATTAAATCTTCATGTTTATCCTGCGGCTTTTCATAAAAACCCAGATAAGCATGAAATTTAACGTCTCTCACCGTCTGACGAGAACTCTTATGTGTGTGACCCTCTAGGCCCATATATCAGTCCGGTTTCAGACCCATTAAACTTAGAACTGATTCTATAGTTTAATATTTATTAATTAACATTTAAACATCATATGTTAAATGATTAATTTAATAAACAAGTGAATTATCATCTGATGATTAATTCACTTGGCCTTCTGATCATGAACAGCACCAAACACTACCTCATGATCCCAGAAGATATAAGGGATACTGCTCCCTTTAATTGAACCTTTCCGTCTGCAGATACCGCACAGATAAAATCCTTCACTCATGCAATGTCCCAATAACGCAAGGGTATGGTTTTATAGTCAAACCCTTTATCGCATTATTTAGATGGATTCCAGTATTCAATCAATATCTAGAAAGACATCTCTTTCATTTGACCCTGGCCAGGGATTTCTGTGTACACATCCATAGGACATTCTCTCTCCAGTCTTATACCAAGAGTGAGTGATCCCTTGTTGTTCACTCAATTACCTTCGCAAGCTTTCCACTGTATCTGAAAGACCGACTATCGTGGACTTAATGGTTAAAGTCCACAAGTCAGAGAATCAAGATACAATGGTCCACAAACAAGGTATCATTGGTGACTCAGGTCAAAGGACCAACTATGCTACTGCAACGATTGAATTCCCTGGTTGACTAATAGGTATAATTAGCATCCAGGAATTCTTATTTGGGTCTGTTCAGTGAACTCATTCTCTAATGAGCATCCACATGTTTGTCTTAGTGTCACCACACGAGTGAATGTGAGATCATTCACCCTCATCACATGAGCAGACATAACTTGTGTCGATCTTATCGGATATTTAATGTCCATCTCAAATATCCTATGATCAAGAACTGTTTAAGACAATTGACTGAGGATATTGATCTCACTATCATGATCTCATCATGATTCAATATCCCATACATTTGTCTACGGACCTTCATTACGATAGTTAATTTGCGAGAAGTATGAATGAAGAAATAATTGCCTTTATTAATAATTTGAACTAGAATGTACAATGATTGGCTTTGATGCCACCCAATTCTAACACATAGATACCATAGTCAAAAGGTTTGGCATGGAAAATTCCAAGAGAGGTCTCATACTGATGAGACATGGAATTTATCTCTCAAAAGAGCAGTCTCCTAAGACTCCTGATGAGACGGCATTCATGGATAGAATACCCTATGCCTCTGCCATAGGATCTATCATGTATGCCATGCTATGTACACGGCCTGATGTTGCATTTGCTCTAAGTGTTACGAGCAGATTTCAGGCTGATCCAGGCGAAGAGTACTGGAAGGCAGTGAAATGTATCCTTAAGTACTTGAGAAGAACTAAGGATATGTTTCTTGTCTATGGAGGAGGTGACTTGAAATTGCGAGGCTTTACTGACTCGAGTTTCTAGTCGGATCCAGATGATAGCAAGTCTACATCTGGATTCGTGTATACTTTGAACGGAGGCGCAGTGTGCTGGAAGAGTTCCAAGCAAGTAACTACTGCAGATTCGACGACTGAAGCTGAGTACATCGCTGCAGCTGAATCCGCCAAGGAAGCAGTGTGGTTGAAGAAATTCATCACAAACCTCGGCGTAGTTCCCAGCATCTCTGAGCCTGTTCCACTGTTGTGCGACAACAATGGAGCAATTGCGCAAGTGAAAGAGCCGCGGTCTCATCAGAAATCGAAGCATATTCTGAGGCGCTTTCACCTTATCAGAGAGATCATATCTTGAGGAGATGTAGTAGTGGAAAGAGTTCCATCCGTCGACAATGTAGCAGATCCACTGACAAATCCGTTGGCTCAAATTGTGTTTGAGCGTCACCTAGAGTCTATAGGCTTATTGTATAAAGGTGATTGGTTTTAGTCCAAGTGGGAGATTGTTAGTTTTAGGTGGCCTACTGTAACGACCCGCCATCCTATAATCGGGAATCTGATTACTAAATGGATGTCGGACCATTAACTGCGGGTTCACACCCGGATCTCACACAACGCATCTGGAGGAGTAAGCGTTAAATAAGGCTAAATATAACAATCACACGGACTACAAAGAGATTACAAGCGCGTAGGAAGGGAAATAACAATGTCCATATACAGTCCAACAATAATTACATGGTCCAACAAATTAAATAAGTACAAGCAGAAGCAAAGTACAACAACATCGGGGCATACCTCAGAACTGAGATAGCTGCTGGTCCGCACACCAAGGAGACACCACACGCCGCCACACGCCACGAGGTCCACACCTGAAACCGCAGGGAGTGAGCCACACCAGAATTGGGCTCAATAGGGATCATCCGATCCCCGCCTCCCACTCACACACTCACAAGTGTAATAATACAGAAAGATGGCAATTAAATAAAGCAGTAAATACAGCTCCCAAAACCTGATATGAAACGTATGCAAAGGCAATGCAATAGACACAGTTCTAAGTAATCTGAATAACCCAACACAATGCCACAACTCATAACCAAGGGTCCAACTAAGCGACCAAACCACACTTTCGACCGTAGACAAACGTCGCCTCACAACACCACCAACGCTCACACCTGTCCGCCCCTACGGTGTTCCGGGCACCGTAAGGTGAGGCAGTGAGTCAAACTAGGACTAACTGGGACCAGTGAACCACCACTGCCCAGCTACGTGTGCACACAAGCAGTCTAGACTACTGTCCTACCGACCGGACTTCCTCAATGCCAGGCCTCGGCGCTTCAAGAGGGCCCTGGGGACCGGCGAAACCCCCGTCAAGCCGAAGCTATAGGGACTACCCACAACCCTAACCTCCCGGGCTGCATCAGGCCAAAGGGCGAAGGGTACCACTCGCAACCTTGATATCACAGGTCACATCAGGCCCAATGGCTAAAGGGGTAAAACAACAACAACACCACACCCAGCTCTACAGCAAGAAACGCGCCGCAAGCTGCCACGACAAACAGGAAAGTCCCGACCCGCTGAGACCAAACAGTAACCCCTCGGATAGCGCGCTGGCTACTCTGGCCCGACGGGCTCAAGGTGGTTATGTTTCCCCCAGCCATAGGTGAAAACACAACATGTACCACTCCCCCACCGGTATGGCAACAATGCCACACAGACACCAAAGCCCTCCCACTTTGGCACAAGGTGACAAACGTAAACCACAGCTGTTCCAACTCCACAATCGTATAAGCACACAACATATGATATGATTCCACTCACACAGAAATCCTCAGGCTCGATGTACAACTTAAAGCATGCATTTGTTGAACTATCTAACAGTGAAACACATATTAATAACAAGAGTTAATGAAGTTCTGCCTTGAATCGCGTCGCCCGTGGCCGACGCCATTCAAGCCCCCTAAATTGGTTCATTTAAACCCGACCTCAAAGTCTGGCCTGAAAGGCATCGTCCTGTGATGCTGCCTTTTAGAAAGGCGTCGCTGTCTTTAGACGCCATTCACAACGGAACCCGAAACTTGCAGAAAACTCAATCGGGGTGATTTCTGCCTAAATGGCGTCGTGCTGGCCCGTCGCCATTCTAAATGGCGTCGCCCAGGCAAGACGTCATTTAGCGCCAGAACCCTAGACTGACAGAACCTCAAATGGGACGATTTCTGCTTAAATGGCGTCGTGCTGGACCGTCGCCATTCTAAATGGCGTCGTCCAGGCACGACGTCATTTAACGCCAGAAACCTGGTTCCATAGCTCTACCCAAGGGTTCCCCTTTTTACCACCAAATGCCCCAAAACGCACCGAAACAGAAGAGGAAGAGGGGGAAATCAAACTACCATGCGAGAACTCATAAATCCATATTTATAAACACAGCCATTCCACTAAGAAACCCTCTTAACATGCTCATTCTACCCCAAACACGTCATGCTTCACAATGGGAATCACGGATAAAAACAACCACAATCCATGCAAGGTTCGTCCCCTTACCGATCTCTTGAACTCCTCCTGGCTCCGCGCCGCCAAACCGTCGCATCGCAGACCGCCACCGGTATCCCGAGGACGTCGCCACTCCGCCGGGACGTCGGCCGCCGTCTGGAGAATGGAACGCCGCGAAGGAAGTGGTAGTGGTAGTGGTGAGAGGTAGAGAGGTAGTGGAGTGGTGGAAGAGGAAGAGAGGGAAAGGGAAGGGAAGGAGGGTTCGGAGGGTGGAGAGGGCGAGGAGAGAGAGTGAGAGGGTGAGAATGAGGGAAAGAAGGGAAGGCTCGTGGGGTCAATCCGAAATAGGGTAAAACGCGTCGTGCGAGACAGACGCCTATCAGATGACAGGACGGGCCGTACTAACAGAAGCTCTGAAACGCGTCGCTCACCACAGACGTCGTTCAGACGACAAGACCGGCACCGTACACTAACACCGTAGGGTCGCAGTCCGAATGGCGTCGTCCATCAAGGACGCCGTTCGACGACACGACAGGGGCCGTACTCTCGCGGCCCGAAACCCGCCCACGTGGCACAACAGCAACAACCCTAAATGGCGTCCACCCGGCAAGACGCCGTTTGAAAGGCGTCGTGCAGGACAGACGTCATTCAGAAGAAATTCTCAAGACCCCTCAGGGTCCAAACCGGGGGATCCGACCTGAAACCGACCCGAATACTGAACCCGAAACCTCAGTCCTTACACTTACAAGCCAATCTGACTATATAAATCTCGTTCATTTATTAATATAATGGAATAATATTCATTATGTGTAAATCACATTAATTAGCATTTCATAATGAAGTCCGTGAATATGTGCTATAGTGATCAGATTATGATGAGATCATACTAATGACACTGATTACTTAAACACACATATTCTTAATTGTTCCTAGTCAGAGGATATCCGAGAAGGACATCGGATATCCGGTTAGACTAGTACAGATTACTCATGCTCATATGATGAGGGTGACTGGTCTCATAAGTCACTTGTGTGGAGACACTAAGGCGAATTTGTAGGTGCTCATTGGAGAATGAGTTCACTGAACTGATCCGACTGAATCGCTGGATGGTATTGTACCTCACTGTCAACCAGCTTGATTCTATTGTCGCAATTGCGTGGATGGTCCTCGGGCCTGAGACACCAAGGACACCTTGTCGGTGGACTTCTGTGCTTTGACCTTGGTTTACGAATCTCTAGCCACAGGATTCTAATACGCCAAGGATTGGGTACAGCGGAATACCGTCGAAGGGAATTGTGTGTCAATAAGGAATCATTCACTCTCGGTACTTAGAGAGAGAATGCTCTAGGAAGGATGCGTGAAAGTCTCTGGCCAGGGCGGACGATAATATCAGGAAAGGAGTTTTCCGATATTCATCAGCGGCATCCAATCCAAGTGAGTCGACCGGCTAGGGTTTGACAGCTCGCCATACCCTGAGTTGACTCGAGAGTATTGTACGAATGAAGGATTATATCCACGCAGTAACTGTCGGCGGAAAGGTTCCAAGAGTGGGTTACTTAACCCCAAATACCTTCCGGGTTCACGCGGTGTTGCTTGGCACCCAACGTGATCGGAGGCCCAGTCGAATTCGATGTGCGACATCAATTCGATTGATTAATTAATTAATAAAGGGTTATTAATTGATTAATAAAGTCAGTGAGGAGTCACTGCGCTTGTTGGGCCATTAACTGGACTGGTACTTGGGCCTAAAGGGTCACACGCAAATGATTATCAAGGCGATGGATAAATAAGTGGGTTTTATACAAACCGGGGGTTTTTATGAAAAACCGCGTGGTTAGTATAAAACATAGCGAACGGGCTAAGCAGGCCAAGCTTCTGCCAACCCTAGCCGCCCCTCCTCAGTTTCTCTCTCTCTCTGGCGTCCAGACAGATCCAGATCTGCTCCGCCGCTTCTCCGAACCTTGTTCGACAGGAAATCGTCCACGCGTTGCGGCGACTAGCGGAGGTTTCGTGGGCTGCGAAGAACGAGGAACACGAGGATATCTGTGGCGGGGAGGATCGCGTGGACTTCGCTAGAGGCCGGACGCTTGCGTGGCTTGCAGTGTCGCACCGACGGAACCGAACGGTTGCGGATTCGTATCCGCATAGGGTGAGAACCGATAATCCGATTATCGTATTTTTAGTTTTTTTTCGAAACGGGAACGGATCACTGTAAATATTTTATTTTCCGCTGCGTGAGCGATCCGGAGAAACCCGAGAAAACCGACAAAACCCAACACTTTCACGCATCTTTCCTAGAGCATTCTCTCTCATCGTACCGAGAGCGAATGATTCCTTATTGACACTCAATTCCGTTCGACGGTATTCCGCTGTACCTGATCCTTGGCTGTTTAGAATCTCGTGGTTAGAGATTCATAAACCAAGGTCAAAGCATAGAAGTCCACCGCCAAGGTGTCCTTGGTGTCTCAGGTCCGAGGTCCATCCACGCAACTGCGACAATAGAATCAAGCTAGTTGACAGTGAGGTATACTACCATCCAGCAATTCAGTCGGATCAGTTCAGTGAACACATTCTCCAATGAGCACCTACAGATTCGCCTTAATGTCTCCACACAAGTGACTATGAGATCAGTCACCCTCATCGCATGAGCTGGAGTAATCTGTACTAATCTAATTGGATATCCGATGTCCTTCTCGGATATCCACTGACTAGGAACGATTAAGAATATGTGTGTTTAAGTGATCAGTCTCACTAGTATGATCTCATCATAATCTGATCACTTTTGCACATATTCATAGACTTCATTATGAGACGATAATTAATACGATTTACACACAATTAATATTATGCCATTATATTAATAAATCGAAGGAGATTACAAAGTCATATTGGCTTGTAGGCCACTTAAGACTAACAAGCTCACCATCCGCTACCTACATTCTCACCCACCAACAATGAGTTCCCGGATGAGGAGTTGGGCCTAATAGTGGATGGTACTCCATCTTGGGTCCTTCACTTCGATGGGGCACTTAATTCTCAAGGCAGTGGGGTAGGAGCGGTCCTCGTATCCCCATAAGGGGTAAGTATTCTGCATGCTTGCCAACTCTTCTTCTCAGTGACGAACAATGTGGCTGAATATGCGGCCCTATTAGCTGGCTTAAAATTGGCATTGGCTCTCAAAGTCATAGAATTGAGAATCATTGGATATTCTCAATTAATCCTCCGCCAAACCGTGGGCAAGTATCAAACCTGGGATCCTAAGTTGAAGCCATATCAGGAATTGGTAAGTTCGCTAGCTAGGCATTTCAGAAAGATTACCTATGTACATGTGCCTAGGTCCCAGAACGTTCTAGCATATGCCTTAGCATCCTTATCTTCAGCACTAGAGATTCCCATCACCAGAAGCTCAGTAGCCATTACTGTACAAAAGCAAGATTCACCCGCCTTTTGGGACCCCTGGTTCCAGCGATTCCTCCTCTCATCTGAGCATGTCTCTGTCATCACAGAGGAACTCACTCCCAATTGGGATGATGGGAACCCATGGTATTTTGATATCATAAACTACTTTCGTGATGAATCCTTCCCATCTTATGCCACAACTTCTGACCACAAGGCAATCCGCCGTACATCTTAATGCAATCTCATCTTAGGCGGACTTCCTTTTAGGAGATCCTTCACTAGAATACTCCTTCGGTTTCTAGATGATGCCGAAATCCCTTATATCATCAAGGCAGCTCATGCGAGCAATTGTGGTGGTCACATCGATGGTCGTGCCTTAGCTTAAAAACTTCTCATGTCCTATTATTGGCCTTCAATAGAGGCTGACTGTTCCATATTTGTTCGAAGGTGCTTGAAATGTCAGTTACATGCTAACAAGATTCATGCACCTTCATCATCCCTCAATCCTATCATTTCCCTTTGGCCCTTCACCATGTGGGCATTCGATATTGTAGGACCTCTGAAAGATCGATCAGGCGAAGTGAAAAAGAAATCATTCATCTTAACTGCCACTGAGTATTTCACTAAATGGGCTGAAGCTAAAGCATTCACGGAGATCAAAACATCCACGGTGGTAAAGTTCATCAAGCGCAACATTCTCGCCAAGTTCGGGCCACTGCGCGATCTAGTCATCGACAATGGACCACAATTTATCTCCAAGGAGCTCCAGGATATGTGTAGTAAGTATGGTATTAATTTGCATCACTCTTCGCCTTACTACCCACAAGTAAATGGTCAAGCGGAAGCAACCAATAAAACTCTCATTCGAATCATCAAAAGAACTTGCAGATCTCACAATTATTCAGATTGGTCTGATCGCCTAGTTGAGGCTCTTTGGGCATATCGCACTTCTGTCTGAACTCCCACCAGACAAACACCTTATGCATTAGCATTTGGGACAAATGCGGTACTTCTATACGAGATCCTTCTTCCTTCTCTAAGAGTGCAGTTGGATAGTGGAATCAGCGACATTGAACGGCGTGAAGCCATGTTAACCTAACTGGAACTATTAGATGAAAGAAGATTAGTGGCAGCAAACCACGCTCAAGTTTACAGAAACAGGATCGCGAGATTCTATGCAAAAAAGGTTCTCGAAAGAAAATTTGAAATTAGAGAAATGGTATCAAAAGAAAAATGTTCAAAGCTTCTGGTCCCAGGAATAAATTGCAAGAAAATTGGGAAGGTCCGTTTGTAATCAAGGAGGCATAGTCAGGTAATGCATATCGTCTAATCAATGAAAATTACCTCATCGTTGGAATGGGGTGTATCTGAAGAAGTTTTACCCTAAAAAAATCAAACAAAAAAAAAAATCAAAATTTCAAAATCCAAAAAAAGTTGAATATTCCAATAAGCAGCAAAAATATTTGTAAATATGTACGTACTTTAATGAAAAGCAGAAAAAATTAGAAATACACAAAACCCAACTATGTGGTGATTGCCATGTAACCCCATGATAGATCGGGCTATCATTAAGGTTTGGTTAAGACTTTGGTCCACCAGAGCCTTGGACGTGTCTGCTTTACTTTTATATGGACTTCTATGGTTATTATGAGATGCACGCATCTGCATGTTTTTCAAAGTGAACCTTTTTAAAATGAGTTCAAAGTCTTTAGTAGACTGTCAATTGCAACCTTTGCTCTTCGTCTCTCGATTGATCAGGACAGTCGACGCCCTTAAACAGTCGAGCTCAGCAAACTGCGGTTCCCAACAACCCAATAGATGAAACCCCTCAAATGGGCCCAAATATGAAATGTAAAGGACTAGAGCACGTGAAGAGGACAATGTCCCCATAGGCGGAATATCAGATAACCCTGAAAATGCCAAAGAAAAGATAATCAAAAGGGTTCAAACAATTGTACAAAAAAGCCTGGTCGTGACCGTGCCTAGCCATGAAACCTACCAAAGGCCTGAAAAGTCAATAAGTAAACAGAGGCATCTAAGAGGTCAAAAAATGATATGTTTTGTCATAGCTCTATCTTTTAACGGTTTTGTTGATCTTCCTGTGAGGTTTGTCTTCAAATTTCTTCACTTTTTCTCCCCCAAGGTTTAACATGAGATACAAATTTAAAGACTGAATATCATTTTAAAATAGTTCGTTTTCAAAAATCATCACATGCTCACATGATCACAGGAGTCCAGAATGGGTAAATAGTAATGTCAGTGTTTCTGGTGAATCAATTTCTTAACCATAATCTCGACGAGCACTCTCAAAACTTTGGGCTTAGGTCAATGCATGCGCGTCACCTATAGATGCGATGGCGTCTGATTCCAGGTCAGCGTCGCGCGGTTGACCGTTAGGGTTCCAAGGTATTCCATCTTATACCTTCTAGGTTGTGAGGAAAGAGACCCAAGTTAGACAAATCATTTACCTCGAAAACTTTTTGGGCAAACTTGGGGGTCGGAAGCAGCTGGGAGCCTAAGCATGGCATGATGATATTGTCATCAGTATGAGCTTTAACCAATCGAGGTCAGTTTGAGGAGTCTAGAGGCCCAAATCAACCTAGATGTGTGCTTAGGATACCTAGGAAGTTGAGTGTGCATTTCCTTTTAATCATTCAACCAGACTAAGTATGGGCAGTCACCAAGTGCTCGGAATAAAAAACACAACATCTGCATCACTCACCTCATCTGTTAATACTCGCCTGCATTTACATGCTTATTACAGTATTTCCATTATCGTCCGGTTAGTAGGACACAACCCCTTGACCCTATGCGGAGGCTAGGGAAAAGGTAGTTGCTCTTTTTTGGGCAAGGGGCCGAAAACATATACTACTAACTATTTCCCCTAATGTTGTACATGCAGGAAGAACATGTGTGAACAGAAGCAAAGCAAGAAATGCCCAGACATCCAACAGTGAAATATGCAAGCATAACGTCAAGTTCATACATCATAAAATAGGGGCATACCCCTATAAACCCCTATAACAGTACTCAATCTCTATTCCTTCCCTCTGCCTCATCCTCTCTCCTATCACGAAAGGAGTGTCTCATTTGACTCTCGGCGTCATCCTCTCGAGCACGGCGATGGCCCAATGCCGGCCACATGGAACCCGAAGATCTAGCAGGTCGAAGAGCCCTCCATGAATCCTCAGCAAGTAAAGAGTCGAGGTCCCTAAAGATAGAACTCCCAACAAGTGCCTGCCCAGCCGATGGGGCAGGGATAGGCAGACGAGCTCCTGGACTCTACGCACTAGATCTCATAGCTCATTCTTGCCCCTTCTTCATCACTCGGTCCCACAAAGTCTGGTACTTGAAGTCAAGTTCCCTCACCTCTGTCTGAGACCTCGTCAGCTCCTCCTGCAGGCCGGCTTTCTTCCCCTCCCAGTACACATCTGGGTGGGATCCCTCTCTTGTCCTGGCTTGAGCCGCCCGCTCCTCTAGCACCTGATCTCTCAATCGCTGATTGAGGTCCTCCAATTCTTGCGCCTTGGCTAAGGAGGCCTCCACCTCCTGGCACTGTAAGAGGACTTAGGTTTAGGCAAGTTCAATCAAGGTAACACAGGAATAAATAGCTCTCACCTGCACACAGGAATAAACAGCTCTCCCGGGCCTCCGCACGATGGAGGGCATCCTGTAACCTCGCCTCCCAATCAGCAGGGGCAGCTGGCCCCTGGGATGATGAACCTACGCCAGGATCAACTCGCTGCCCTTGGCGGGCTAGCATTTCCCTCTGCATCAAAAAAATTCCACAAAGATAAAAAGGCAATTTCACTCCTGAATCCAGAAATCAAATTTCTCACCAGCTCCCCAATCTGACAAAGCAAGTCACCCGTTTGCATAACCAAAATCTCGTTCTGATTCCTTAAAATCTACACAACTTCGGTCTCTGGCATCTGTTACAAGTGCACGATCAGGTTCGGTTAGTGAGAAGAAAATAAATGAAAGGCAAATGAACTGAAAAGATTGAATTAACTCACCTGACGGGCATCTAGAAACATGCGGTCCGCGTACCGTCTAGCATAATCCCCCAAGTATGCATGGCTATCACGAAGGGTCTTATCCTCCTGCATGGCGTCTCCCGTGCGGTGCCATAACCTCGATCTCAGCTTGCCTTATCACTCGCCAATCTTGACCAATTGAAGAAGACCGGCAACGGCCGCAGTTCATATCAGGATAAGTCGGCAAAGCAAGTAAGGGCTGATACCATCCCCACGTACGAAAAGCCATCCGAACAAAGAGGCCATCACAGATATTCATGTATAGCAGGGGCACTTCTCGTCGGAATTGGGAGACGCTTTGGGACACCCACGGATGATCAATGACATCCTCCTCTGCATACGACATCCACACCACCTATTTGAACTTGAAAGTTAGACTTAACTATTGAACAGAAGAAGCATAGTATGAATCACTCACCATGTGAGGAGGAAAGGTGTCAAGCTAGGCACGGATGTCCACGCGGTATGAGACTGGACGATAATCCCGAATCACCTCCCACCGCGCCATGAGAGAAGTCCATCCCTCACGATCAGCGGAGACTGTCCCACGACCAATGGGAAAACGAGTGTAACCCCAAATCTATAGGAAATACCACAGTCAATACCAATCAATATGAACAAGGAAGGACAAGGATCAACAATCAAGAAGGATTACCTAAAGGAAGGGCGTGAACCCGCCCAAATTTCCGGATCCCTGACGGAAGCTCACTAGGTGAGAGAAAAGGTGACCCAGCATCGCTGCCCCCCAAGCCATCTTCTTCGTTGCTTGGAGATCCTCCAGCAGAGGCAAATACTTCAAGTTGACCTTGTCAGAGGCCGTGGCAAATAGCAGTCTCCTAAAGAAAAATAGGAGGAAGATCCGCAAATTCTCATCATCTGAGTGGCCATCCAAATCTAACAGAGTCTCCACGCTCTCGGCGAACGTCTCAAGAGTCTCGCTTGGCATCCGCCGTGCCTGACTCAACCCCACAGACCAGGCAGAATGGCTGAGAGGTATATGAGATAATGCCCTTTGAACTCGGTAATACCCTTCACCTAGAAGTCAATCTGAAAGTTGCTGATAATCCCTGAGCTCGGGACCCACCACTGGATCACCGATAACTGGCAGGCCTGTTAGAAAGGATATGTCCTCTAGTGTAGGCAGCATGTGCCCCCAAGGCATGATGAAGGCCTGGCATCTATCATCCCAACGCTCCCGCAAAGCTACCAAGATTGGTGCATCCACCATGAATGATCAGATCCGGAACAGCGGCCCGAATCCAAATGCATCCACCTGAAATAGGAGCCGATCAGGCAGCACATGGTACCAGGCCCAGACCAACTCCTAAGAAACTATGCCCCAAACTTTCTACGGGCCCTGCAAATCCAGCGAAAAAAGAACAAAAATTATTAACATATGCAAAAAAAAAAAAAAAAAAGTAGGGAGGCCAGCCAGCCGGGCACTCGGCCGCCCACTGTCGTCCAGTCCACACTTCTCTCGGGATTTTAGAATTCAAAGAGACTCTATTTATTCGCTCATTTTAATAAAATACATCATTCCAGGGCTTTACATCCCATGAAAAAGGCACATACAACAGGCCGTACATTCCCTAAATAATTCACATATTTCTCGACCTCCTTGGAAGTCTCTGCTACATCAATGCGGGCCTTGGTGAATCTAGAATGACGGTGCCATGCACATCGGAGTCGCTTTGTGGCCATTGCTTCCCTCGCATACCCAGTATGTCTCGGAACAATCAATATATGATATGAAGCAGGAAACGACACTTGTCTTGGAACTCCAATTTGGAGATGGCAGCGATGCCCTTGGTACAAGGTTAACTCGTCAGGGCCAATTAGCCACTGCTCGCTCACGATCACGAGAAGCCCTTATTGTAAATTATGTACCCCGAAGGATCATCGGAACGAAGATGAATTTTTCCACAGCTAGGAAATTCAGGTAGTCATGCCAAACATCCCTTGCCTTGAGATGAGCCGTAAGACATTTGATTTGATCTTCTGGACCAAGAAGGGAGCGTGTAGGATACCACGCACTGTGCTGAAAGATCTTGGAAGTAGAGGTCACCTTCTCATCAAAATCGAAAATCAAGTGCATTTCCATCCACAACTGCAGAGTAAATAAACTCCCTCTTGCAGAATGCCCCATGCTCATGTGACTGAGCCCGCCATAAAGATGTGACAGAATCACTGGGGCAAGGGATTGACCTCTCCACAGCAAGCTCAACACACCTACATACTCTCTCTCCAGCACAGAGCCTGAAGTGGGAAACCACAAGGCACCCCCGAGGACTAGGCATAGCCCCCGCATCAATCTTTCAGGCCCGACTGTCTTGCGTTTGATTTCTTGGATCAACCAGCCCGCAAGACGATCAACAAGGATTCCTCACTTGTCGCTCATATGGCACAACTCTCACTTGTCTTGCACTATGTCAGCAAAAATCACCTCCCAGGCAGGCAAATCAGAGGGATCGCCAATGGCTAGACCATCCCAGCCATAGAAAAGTTATACTTCTTCCATCAGCACGGCCGCTTCGAACTCCCGAAACGTAAATGTATGCGTCTTCGGGTGCCATAGTTCGAGCAGTGCACCCAGACCCTCTCAATGCCAGTGAACGGAGTTGAACCATTTCGCAAACACAATAGACCGGGTTAGATTCCACCGGTCCATATACACCCTCATGTCTAGTGTGATCACGTCCATTAAATCTACAAGCCATGCATACCTTCGAGTATGCCTTGGATCAGGGAATCTCGGGACAGGCTGCAGGACAACCCAAGTCAAGGAAGAGGAAAGATAATCAAAATAAAGAGCATAAAAAACTTGAGCTTACTTGTCCGTTGACTAGTAAGTTGCTGAGATGGCCTTCAACATCGGACAGGACTCGAGGTTCCCTGGCAGCCACATGAGCAGAAGAGGAGGCCATAGTCATCGTAGAAAGGTTTGAAGGTTTCAGAAGGGGCTTCGGGTCAACCCTCCCCTTTTAAGGTCACAAGATAGACTTTGGCACTTCCCATTTTCTATAAAAGACGGAAGGCATGCACATCCACCTTTCATGGACGACATACTCCCTGGCCTTCCACCCTCTTCGTGGAAGGCATGCTAGTTGGCCTTCCACCTTTTCGTAGAGGGCAGGCTAGTTGGCCTTCCACCATTTCATGAAAAGCACACTCCGTATACCTTTCACCACTTCTTATATTGGGAGGTAACTTCACCACGGTTTCAAGAGACCTCTTTGCTTAACATCGACGAATTAATGGTTATTCCTGAAAATCGAGTCGAAGCCATATCGGATTGGTAATCTACCATTAGAATAGCCATATCTTCCTTATCAGCTTCGACTTGAAACTAGCTTTTGCTTCTCATCCTTTTGCAGTTTAAATATTTGAATACTGTGATCATTGAATATATGGACTTTGCTAATGTGCACTATTGTAGCTGTAGGAAATTCGAAGCAAGTAGAATTGAAGCCATAGGAGGCTAATAACTTTGGACGTATAGACTCTGAGTTCCTCTTTAAACAAAACAATGAGGAGTCTATATTCCCCAAGTTATTCGATTGGCCAATAAGTCCCTCCTATTTGCATTAGGAATTTATTTTCTAAATTTTAAACAAGCATGCATTGCATAAGCATCCATCCTTGCCCTAGGGACAATGACCATAATTTATCACTCAGCTTAACCCATTGTTGATTTGTGAGTCTGGCATTTGTTTGTTTGTTAATCCTTTGAATTGCAAGACCTTATCCTCTTCCAATTCGTGTGCTTGAGATTCTCTCACTTGGCGATCATGTGATGCGCCAGGCCACCGTGCGCCCGTCGTGTTGAGACCTTTTCAAGTCACACCCCCTCCATTTTTCTTACTTGAGATCTCCTTGGGCTAGATCGCCATGCATCCTAGTGCACCAAGGCCTCGCAGTTCTAGCACCCGAGGGTCCCACGGAGTGTGATTCTCCAGTTTGGACTTTGTTCCCCTTCTTAATCACCCTTGCAATCCAAATACCTAACTTTCATGCATTTACCACATTCGCATATCATCCTTGGATATAGCTCATTCCTCTTCGAGCTGTCGAAAATCAGGTTCGATTTCCGGAACACCTATTTATCATTCCGCTCCACTCCACTGCAAAACAGGTGTCCCGGAGGGACATTTGTAGACACCAATTTTGGACCCTTTTTGGTCATAAATCCCATATTACCATCATACTCTATCTAATTTCCTCATATAATTCAGCCCACTAAATAATCAGGCCCATTAACCAATCTCCGCTTCCTCTCACCCGTGGAAGGCCACCCATTGCCTTCCACTACCCTTGGAAGGTCAACTGGCCACCTTCTACCTTTTCATGGAAGGCCAACTACCTGGCCTTCTACGAAAGTGGGAGGCAAGATAGTTGGCCGTCCATTCCCCTAACTTCCACCTTGACCTCGTCTTCCCACGATCTCCTCCACTCGTCACCCTCATCCCCCACTACTCCGATCACTTCCCACTTCGACGACTGCCGTACGTACAACCTCCGACTCTTGACCATTCCCTATTGGTTCCTTGATGATTAACGGGGATTTAGAACTTGAATTTCTCCTATTTTCTTCTCTCCTATTTAAACCTTCTTACTCCTCTCGGAGAGGGGGTTGGTTGGTGAGGGTTGGGGTTCTAGATTTTGGGAGGCGGACAAGTCTAGATGTTGTGGGAAGCAGAACGGGAGCACCAGGAATCCCTCCCACATGGGCTTGTTCTTCTAACTCTTCCCTTCTTTCTGTTCTATTTACTGCATTCTCCTCTTTACAATATTTTATAGTCCTCTTCACTACAACCCATTCATCTTGTCATCATGGCACACATGTACACTTCATTGCATGCATCCTAGGACATCCTAACACCCACTCTAACAGAGGTTTCAAATAAAAAAAAGGGAGGTGGGTGGCCATAGTGTATGGTCACCTTCCCTCCCAGACACCCATCCGGTGTGTTCCCTTTCAATTTTTAGTTCATTCACACATTTGCATGAGCAGATTCTACATGTCGCAGTTCTAATCGGATTTTCTTTACTTTATTTTGTCTTTTTTCTCAAGGGCTCTTACCATATTCTGTACGTGGACTACCGAGCTCTCCCCCTTCGGCCGGCCGGAAGCAGAGAAGAGGGACCCGTCATCTCCTGCTCAACCAGAACGCGATCAACCTCATCATCTTGTGGAGCATAGGGACCGTAAGGTAATGCTCCTAGCGATCACACATTCCAATCTTTAACCCCATTATCGCCGCAGTTGCGCGACGGACGGAGGCCTCCCCCACAGAAGGACGGGAACACTCCGGGCGTCTACACCAACTAGGTCCATCCAACTGAGGGAGTCCCCCAGTACAACTTATCAAGACTTTTTTTGCCCCTGGATCGCATGATCTGCGAGACTAAGCGCATGACCAGACAACGGTCTTGTTCTCCAGATGATATGCCTCGGCCAAAACTGAACCGGAAGGTCTCTTAATGGGTTGCGTTAGAAGTCTATCCTTTTGCACTCTAGCTTAGCAAAATTCCGACATAAGTATTGCCCAATGAGTAAGACAACGAATATACATCACCATCATTATTTATTGTAAGAAACATATTTATTTTGGTTGATATATGTCACGTTAACAGAGGAGGATGGTAAGTAGCATCATTTTTTGACCGTAGATATAATTTATTCTTTTTGTAGGTACAAGTCCAATTATAGTCATAGGAAAAAAATTTGTCAACGTAATTATAGCAAGAAACTATTAAACCACCACAAAATATATAATTGGTCCCCTTCTTCTATTTGTGTACACATATAATCGCAATATTCCATATCATACAGTTCGCATGTATACACATACATACAATCCATAATTCCCACATAACATATATATTGCGAATCTATATTTCCACCAAATAATTATTCTAGTAAAGTGAGACATGCACGATAATTTGATCAAACTATAGCTTCCACCAACCTATGATCATTAAACCATCAAACTATAACATATGTAAAGCATCCATTGAGTCCATCACAGCACAAAACTATGATCAAACCTATGATCGCAACAAAGTAAGTGTACATAAAGCATCCATTGAGTCCACCATCCTATGATCGTCAAACGATCAAAAATATGTACTTCCATTCACAACAAAACTTAAAGTACAAAATAGATGTCCTATACATCCATAAACACAACATATGATCATTTAAATGTACGTCATACAACGAAAAAAATAGCTTTCACTGTTTTACAAATTTAAAACAGAGATATGTCACAAATCACTACCGTTCAACAACTTTTACGTGCTTGAATAAGTCTAGATGTACCTACAAAATAAATAAAAATCACACCACAAAATAAGTTATAGTGGCAAAGTTGCAAGACTGACCAACTTGCAGTCCTAATAAAATGTTTTCAAAAATACTATAAGTTTAGTAAACATGATACCACTAATTGATACAATAGGCACATATCGAGCATTTAAAGATGATAAGATAAAATTAACAAGATTGCTATTTAGATTTGTCCAAAGTTTTTGACATAAAAGATAATTTGAAGGTAAGCGAACTAGATGTCAAACTGCTACTTTTAAGCTATCAAGTCGACCAACCCCTGCGGGGATGGCCTTGTAAACGAGTAGATGGTGGTAGTGTCCTCTATCGATGTCATGCATGCATCCGCGAACAGCAAATATTCGAAGCAGGCCACGGCTATGGAAACTTGAAATGATGGCGGGGGCTGGGGGGCATGGCCCCCTTGTTCATGTATGTCATTGCACTAAAATTTAGTACTGGAAGTGTATTTCAAGAAACTGCAACATGTCAAACTCCTTACAAAGTGACCAACTGTTCAGAAATTTAGAAGGAAAATGCTTGCGTTTCGCTGGTGTGTTTGGTTGCAGCTTACCTCTTAATGCCCTCAGGTAGCTACTTTTCCAAGTAGTGGTACAATATATGCATGTCAATTTAGTTAGTCCGTTATTGGTTGTCATGCGTGTACATTAATGTGATGATGGGTCAGCACTGGGGAAAACCTGATGTATGAAACGGCAAGGATGTTGATTAACCCAGATTTAACCCTCTCTAAACAAATGCAGTGAAAATAACACCCAATAAAATCTGCAATATTCTGTGGATGCTCCGACTTTGGAATCATAACAAGGAACATCTGTAGGATCCAGGAAGAAAAGAGTTGTGGAAGAATTCCAAAACAGCTGCTACCACATCCTCTCCCACATCTTCCAGCAGGTGGTAAAAAAGAGACCCGAAAATTCATCAGTGCCAAGAGCACCGTCCCCTGACATATATACTAAACATCATGCTCTGAATGGTTTCAGCAGAAGGGAGTGCAACAAGATTGAAGTTGTCAGCCTCATAAACCAAGGACAGAATCAGATCAAGCAACTCGGCATGAGGAGCACAACCCTCCGAGGTAAACAACTGTTGATAAAAGTAGACAGCACAATTCATAATATCGTCAAAGTTATCATGAGAGTTACCTTGCATGCCTGTTATATATAGAAGAAATAGAGAGGAAGAATAGAGAGTTTCTTCCTATTAAATTGAGATATGGCATGAAAAATTTTGTATTGCAATATCCCCCCAGCAACCATTTCATACGAGAGTTTTTGTTTCCTTATTCCAGTGCTTGAGAACATATTTTGGACGTCTGAGTCTCAATGTCATTTTGTGGAGAGGATTGGCTTCAATAGGGATACACCAGGAGGTGCCAACAACGTTAGGAAAACTGTCATGACGCACCCACATATTCTGGAACCGAAATGGTCTGGGACATTGACCGGATGGATCAATAAATTTCACCAAAAGAGGGGAGTGATCGTGAAATCAAGAGAAAGGAGAAGAAATAGAGAGAACAGGAGAATACGGTGGTTTGGAGAATTCGGCTTTGTTACGGAACACAGAGCTCTACTATCCTTTTTATAATGAAGAGTATGTAAACAATTACAATTTGCCTAATTATAGTTAGCCCACTCATGCGTGGATGTCATGGAGATTTCCGATCCCCTGTTACTTGTCTTGCCATCTTCAATTGCTATTGCTGGCAGGAGATCTTGCTATTGCTGGCAGAGGATTGTTTCTATTCGTGGCAGGTGCGCTGTCTAGGCTGGATTCACTAACACGCCCCCTCAAGCTCATGGTGGTATTGACAACATGAAGCTTGTCACGTAACCAGGTGAAACGGGACCGAGGCAGAGCTTTGGTGAGAAGATCGGCAAGCTGGTCTTTTGTAGAGACGAAGGAGACGACGAGTTGTTTGGCAGCCACCTGCTCACGAACAAAGTGAAAATCTATCTCAACATGCTTCGTACGAGTATGAAACACCGGGTTGGCTACAAGATAAGTGGCACCAATGTTGTCGCACCACAAGACAGGAGGTCAAGCCATACTGAATCCGAGTTCAAAGAGCAGAGAACGTAACCAGATGAGTTCGGCAGTGGCGTTAGCCACAGCTTTGTACTCAGCCGCCGTCCTGGAGCATGCCATAGTGTACTTCTTCTTGGAACTCCATGAAATAAGATTATGACCCAGGTAGATGAGATATGCACTAGTAGACCACTGATCAACAGAGGATCTAGCCCAGTTGGCATCACTGAAGGCGTTAAGCTGAATTGGTGAGCCGCAGCGGAGAAGTAACCCATAGCCAACGGTGCCTTTAAGATATCGCAACAACCGCTTGATGGCGACCCAATGCTTGGGATGCGGATCATGCATTGATTGACACGCGCAATTGATGGCGAACGCAATGTCGGGGTGTGTAATGGTAAGATACTACAAAGCGCCAACAATGCTTCTGTAAACGGAAGCATCTGGCAGGTTGTCCGTCGGCTCTTGGGTTGGAGTAGAGGAGGCCACCCCAAGAGGAGTGAAAAGAGGTTTGGCAGCCTCCATCCTAGTGCGGCGAAGAAGATCAATAGTATATTTTCATTGAGAAAGCACGCATCCTTCAGCGTGAGGTCGAAGCTCAATGGCCAAGAAAAAGTGAGCTGCACCAAGGTCACAAACTGCAAATTCTCCACCAAGAGATTAGATCAGCATGTTGACGCCCCCTACATCTGTGCCAGTGACAAGGATGCCATCGACATAAATGAGAATATAGATAGAAGAAGACCCAGAGCGGTGATAGAAGAGTGAGGTGTCGGTCTTGGAGCCAAGAAACCCAAACTCCAAGAGGCGCGAGCTGAGCCTTTTGAACCACACGCGTGGTACCTGACGAAGACCGTACAGCGAGCGGTGAAGGTGGCAAACATGCTCCGAGAATAATGGGTGAACAAATCCAGGAGGCTGATCTGTGAAGACTGTATCCTCCAAATGGCCATGAAGAAAAGCGTTGGAGACGTCTAACTGCCGAATAGGCCAACCACTGCTAATGGCAATAGCGAGGAGAAGCCGAACCGTTGTGATCTTGATGACCAGGCTGAAGGTGTCGTTGAAGTCAATGTCTGGCTGCTGTCGGAAACCTTTGGCCACAAGGCGCACCTTGTGAGGCAGTCGATCAAACCATCTGCCTTATGCTTGAGCATGAAGACCCACTTGTAGTCCATGACGTTCATGCTGGGTTGGCGGGGAACAAGAGTCCACGTGCCATTGTGCAACAGGGCATCAAACTCAGCCGCCATGGCGGCACGCCAAGCCGGATCTTTGGACGCCTATATGTAACATGTAGGCTCATCAGGAAGTGTCGACTGGGCCAAGAAACACGCCGGCAACCGGTGTCGAGCAACGACAAGGGCTCGAGGCAAGACCGGGGGAGTGGTGGCATATATCTCAGCGAGGGACCTAGTTCGACATGGCGGGGAGGAGCAGGCCATAGTCGAGTCCGAGCCCGAAGTTGTCGAACTTGGCAAAGCAACTACTGGCGAGGTGTGGCCGGGTGTTGTTGGGGAACCAGGGGCTGACCCTCCACTACTAGAGGCAGGTGAGGAGCCCAGAGGGGGGGAAGGGTCATCGTTTGAGTTCGGACCAGACGCGATGGGAGCCACAGCCGATGGTGAAGAGATGATCGTTGCAAGGCCGGGCGGGGTTGTATGAGGACATGCGGGTGGCGGCCGGGGACCTGCTGGTAGACAGGACCCGAGGAACATGCCAAGAATATCCGGGGCTGCATTCGGTGGTGGCGATCCACACTGCACCTGCACGGTAAATGGAAAAGTGCGCTCATCGAAGACAACATGGTGAGAAATGTGCATGTGACCAGTGGTGAGCGACAAGCAACGATAGCCATGATGAAGAGTGCTATACCCGAGAAAAACACAACGATCAGATCGTGGTGAAAGCTTATTAGGTGCATAAGGTCGTAATCAAGGATAGCAAGTACATCCGAACATGCGTAGGAAGGTATAGTCCGGCGGTTTTCCAAATAATTTTTCGTAAGGTGTAAGCTTGTGAAGGACCGGCGTGGGGAGACGATTGATGAGGTACACCGTAGTCAAGATAACTTCATCCCAAAACTTTTGAGGAACAGACGCAATAGACATAAGGGTGAGAGCAGCCTCAATGATGTGTCGATGCTTACGCTCAACGGTTCCATTTTGTTCAGGAGTATGCGGACAAGACACACGATGGAGAATGCCATACTTATCTAAGTGCGTATGGAGAGAGTGAAACTCTCCACTCCAGTCAGATTGAAAGGCAAGAATTTTCTCTCCAAACAAACGCTCAACATGACGCTAAAATCAGCAAAAGACATCGACAACATTAGATTTTCGTTTGAGTAGGAACAACCAAGTAAACTTGCTATAGTCATCTACAAACAACACATAATAAGAATAACCACCAAAATATAAAATTAGAGCAAGGCCCCACAGATCCGAATGGACTAGTTGTAAAGGTTTCAATGAGATAGAAGAAGATTTAACAAAAGGTAACTTGTGACTCTTGGAAACCATGCAGGAGTTACACACAAACGACTTTAAGCAATGAGTTATAGGCAACCCATATTTATTCAAGACTTGAGACAGTATGCGAAGATTGGGATGACCAAGACACGCGTGGCACGCCGGAGGAGAAGCACGTTCACCAAGTTGAAGTTATTGGGTCATCCAACTCAAAATCTTAAGACTATAAGTGGAGTAGGCACCATCTATTAAACACTTTTTGATTTTGTCTTTTTTTCAATATAGGATTATTCTAACACGTCCCCTTGTCACGTGGACTACAAATACGGAGTGCGTGGCCCGGTTCGTAGCCCTCGGCTCCGATACCATGTGAAATCAAGAGAAAAGAGAAGAAATAGAGACAGAACAGGAGAATACGGTGGTTTGGAGAATTCGGCTCTGTTACGGAACAGAGCTCTACTATCCTTTTTATAATGAAGAGTGTGTAAACAATTACAATTGGCCTAATTATAGTTAGCCCACTCATGTGTGGATGTCATGGAGATTTCCGATCCCCTGTTTGCTGGTCTTGCCATCTTCAATTGCTATTGCTGGCAGGGGATCGTTTCTATTGGTGGCAGGTGCGCTGTCTAGGCTGGATTCACTAATAGTGATCAGAGAACAAGCGAGCCAGGTGAGTGATTCCAATGGATGGGAAAGTAGCCAACCGTGAGGAATTGTATAGTCCTCGGTCCAAAAAACGAAAAATAGCATCAGCACCTGATCTCCCAGTCCACCAGATGAAAGCAGAACTCTCATAGACTGCATCAGTAAGAGAGGAGGATTAATGTGTAAAGCCATTAAAGTCATCCATGCTAGGGCCCATAGCAGCAACACCACCCTGCTTCTCCTCAAGTGAGCAGACAGCATTGAAGTCCCCGGAAAGGAACCACGGTTTATCACGTAGGGAGCTTTCGTCCTCCGCTCCGTGACTGCATCTGCTGCTTCCCCCAAATAGTCTGAGCTCGCAAGTTTTGGGAAAGTGGAGGGAGGAAACTCTATATTACAATCAATGCTCGTTCCTGCGCCACCGGCTTGAGCCAATTCCTGAACTGGTAGTCTGGTGTAATAATAGAGTTGAACCCAATTTCTGTGCCACCGGCTTGAGCCAATTCCACAAGATCAAGGCCAACTTGAACTTATTCACTATATCGTTCATTTTTCGATCGTACTATCTAAAAAAATCTAAAAATTCTAACAAGAACATAGAAAAATCTGTCTATACATTGCCAGTACACTAAAAGGGCATTATTCATAATGATTCTCTCAAGACAATGTAAAAAGAGATTTTATGCGTGTATTAGTAGTGGGAGTTAAATCTAGGGACAGAAAAATAGGTCAAAGCAAAAAGCAAGAACCTGCCATGCAAGTGTTTGTTGCCGAAGAGTGCATAATAGACACTAAAACCTGCAACCACATGCTTCATGATATCTGTAATGGTGAAGACTCATCTAAAACCTACAACTACACAAGGGCAGACCTATGGAAGCTGCATCAAATGCAGCCTAAACTCAGTGGAGGCCTCGCCTAGAATGTATGGAAAGTAAACAATAATCAATTGCTTCAATTCAGTAAATAATTGAAGAATTGATTAACTAAGTACTATTCTTTTATTTCTTTTAGGTGCCAGCAGGCAGCCTATTAGAACCATGAATCAATCAAGAGAGCATGAACAACGGGGGGAAAAGAAACCAGAACAAAAACTAGGAAGCCAGGAACTGAAACCAAAAAAAAAAAGAAAAAAAAAACAGTGAAGAAGACGAAAACCAAAACAGAAACAAGAAAAGAAACACAGATCTGGGACATCCTCACAGTAGACTGCCAGAGTGCCACATCCAAATATCCACTAATATGGGACTTCAAAGGGGCATTTACACAAGCATATCCAAGGCGCGATTAAAACCAAGATTGGACATTAACTGTGCCTAGTTAAAAAATCTGTATGAACATTTTTCAAAGTTTGTGTCGAAATAATATTAGGAAACTGAATACTGGATAGGCAAATTAGTCAGGCTGCAAGAAAAGTTATGCTGCAACCAAGCAAATATATATTCAATTTCTCAAGAATGATCATAACTTACATATTCTATCAGCCAAAGGATGTAGGTTCCTAATGCGCCCTTCATTTTCTTCCAAAGATGAACTTTGACAATCAAAGGAGGAGCATCGCGTTTGACAGCGAAAGTTAAAGACACCTCACAGTGGGCATTTCCAATTCGTCGACCCATCACAACCTTGTCTTTGTCAATACTCATGACAATTCCACTCCTGACATGCTAGTGATCCAGATCTAGCAACTTTACACTCTTACCCTACAGTTGATCAAAAAATAAAATAGGATATAAGTTGATGATTGACATAATAAGAAGAATAGAACATATAAATTATATTAAATGATAGCTTTTCATTGATCAAAGCACCTGATGTAGCCGAAGCTATCATGACCGGATTCCGAAGCTGGAACCCGAAATTGGGATCTGAAGCTGAATCGGATCGGAGAAGAGGCCTGATGGGGATCCGGAAAGCAGTGATGGCGGAGACGAGGCCGAAGATCCGATGCCGAGGGTCGTCCGACCGGATGTGGGCTAGCCCTTAAAAGGCGCGGTCGAAGTCCCTCCGGAAGCTGGCGCGGAGCCGAGACACCTTCGGACGAGGAGGAGCAGCCAGCGAATGGCGTCGAGATCGGAGGAAGAAATCCGAGGTCGGCGGCCGAGACCGACTCGGAAGGGTCGGCGAAGATTCAAACTGAGCCCCTGCAGGAGGGAAAGAAGAAGAAGAACCAGTCAGTAGGAGTCCCGGGCTTCGGCCCTTAGGAACTCCCTCCGACGGTTAAATTAGCTTCTGAAGATGATTCGATTCAGAAGTCAAAGAGATGGAAGAAGCAGCTTTAATACTTTTTGGACTGTAGTCCTTAAGGGTCACGAAGACATACCTTTGGCAATAAATAGCGGTGTATTTATAGCGGAGGATAGAGGATGCTTAACGGCGGTGGCCGATATACGACTATGTTCCGGGTTTATTGGTAAACGCCATAGTGCCTAGTCCTTCCATCGGAGTGGGCCGGACACGGCTATTGGGCCAAAGGGGGTTGGGTCGCTGATGGGCCGAAGAGCACTGGACTGCTTACTGGGCCGAGAGCCGCCGGGGCGCTAACGGGCCGAAGGCTCCCAGGGGGCCTTTTACTGCTGCTGTTGGGCTGACCACAGCGTTGGGCCTGTTTTAATGGGCCGAATTGGATTCTGCCTCATCACATAGCCCCCCACTCTTGTCTTCCTCAGTTTTGAGATGGCGAGAGTATAGTCTGAAGCCTCCTTGGGGAATAATGTAACAGGCGTTGTCTGAGGCTTTCTGTTTCGTTAAGAAGAAATAATGCCCTCGGTCGGCCGAGGGTCAGTAGCCATTAATCGTCTTTGTTCGGGATATAGTGACGGAATACCTTCGTCCTTAATCGCGAAGGGACGAGCCTTCTAACTATGTCAGGCCTGACAAATGGACAGGACAGACATCGAGTTCTCCGTCAGAACGGTCGCGTCGTAAGGAAACACAGGACACGTGTCGCGCATCCGGCTGCCCCGTTAGAAACACAAAAGGATCCTGGCCGCATGCGGATCGCGGGTCATTTCGGCTCTCTGTCCGAGGCCTTACTCGGATTACCGCCTCTTCCTTCCTTGGCACGCGGATCGGAACACGTGGCGGACATCCGAGTGATCAGCCGAAGGGTCGGACTGCTTTCGGCCATTGATTATCTTGCCTCGATTCCCAGAGTCGGGCCGTCATCATTGCCGAAGGACGGTGCACGTGGCGTGTATCTGAGAGAGGCGATGTCGATGAGGGAGATGATCCTGGCCGTTGATTTCGGCGAGGGATGTTTTGAACTTAGCCTATAAATAGGAACCCTTTGCAGGGCACTGTTCCGCTCCCTCCTTCCTGCGCCTGCGTTTCCCTGCAACCATCCGAGCTTTCCTGCTTCTCCGGCGAAGAACGAGCCATCAGAAGGTGGTTCCGAGCGCGCTGTCTGCCGCCGGGAGCTCTTCATTGCCTGGAGTTGTTGCCGGGGAAGCTTCCATTGCTTGAGAGGTGGCAAGCTATCAAGGAGATCTTTTTTTAGGGTAAGCCTCAATTTTCTTTCTCCGCTCCGTGATCCATGTCCCGTAGTTCCTCCTCGGCGGATAGTAGTTCTTCAGCCGAAGGTTACTCTTCGTCTCAGCCTTTTGAATCATCCTTGTCATCTCCCCTCTCTTATAACTCTCTTGCTTCTCTTATGGCGGACAAAGCCGAATCGTCTGGCGCCGAGGGGGCCGAAGAGGTTCCCGCTGCGGGCCAGGCTTCCTCCTCCGGCCGTCGTCGGCCCGAGACCGTTTCGGAGGCGGCCTGCGCTCTTAGCGACGATGGGGTCAAATACCTTGCCTCCTACTATCAACTCCCCTCGTGGATGATCCCCTATCATCCTGGTTCGAATACCAGGGCCAATTCTCCTCGTCCGGGTAGCTTTTCTATTTATGAGAAAAGCTTCCGGGTGGGTTTTCGCCTTCCTCTTTCTACCTTCGTCATCAATCTTTTGTGCTTCTACGGTTTAGCCCCGTCTCAATTTTTCCCCAACTCCTGGCGCACAGTCTACGCCTTCCTCGTCCATTCATGATTGGAAGAGGAACTTCATTTTGGTCTCCCTCCCGGAGAAGGAGAAGAGTGTGTGGCCCTTCCCCACTGAGTGGGCACCACTGGCCGAAGGCCTCTCCGATCCGCCTTCTCTTAACTCCGATCAGCTTCACATCGTGGGCCTCGTAGAAGCCTCGGCTCCGTACGATATAGCGGAGCTTTTCAATGAATCGGAGCAGCTTGTGCAGGCTGGGGGCGTGGCCGGATCCGACTAAGGATCCTCCGCGGGCCTCTCCTTATCTTCCACCCGAGGAGGTTCCGGGGGAGACTGAAGGAGCTGCCGAGGTCGTGCCCCCGGCCGAAGCTCCTCCGATCGAAGTGGGTGATGAGGCTTCGGCCGAAGGTAAGTCGGTCTTGAATCATGGAGTTGCGCGCTGTAAGTTACTAACCTCTTTCTTCTGTTTGCAGCAATGTCTGGGATTCGAGGCCTCCTCAACCGGATGGCTCAGCAGTCCAGTCGACCGCAGGTGGCGGGAGGGGCCAGACGAGGCGTGGCCCCGAGTGTCCGGGCTGCGATAACGACAGCGGCTTCCGTTGAGGGCCGCGCTGCTGCTGCTGCTGCTCGAGAGAGAGAGAAAAGGCAAGTCGGTCGCCCAAAGGGGCGGCCGACCATCGAAGCGAGGCCGGATGGACGAGTCCGGCGAGACAGAGCTTGCCCCGGCAGCTAAGAGGCCAACTGCTGCCCGAAGGGCCCCGCTCTCGTCGCCTCCCGAAGCGCCGAGGGGCAATTCTCCTTCGGCCGCGACGGCGGGGGCGGAGGATTACGGAGGTTCCGGGTTGCAGGCATCTCGCGATCAGTCACACACCACAGGCACCTCCTAAGGACTGGAACTTCTACTAACATCAGCTAGAACGACAGAGGCAAGGAAGGCCTCGCAACCACCAACAAGCAACCTCTGGGCCTTAAAGGCAGAAATAAGAATATCTCGAGAAGAGAGTCTAATACCTTGGAAGTAGAAGGTCGGGATGTCTGGAATAGAGAAACGCACTCTCTTCCTGTGGCAGTCCACCTCAGCATAATAAGTCTCCAACCAGTCCATGCCCAGGATGATATCAAAGTCACGAATGGCAAGCATAACCAACTGGGCAGGTAACTCATGGCCCTCAATGGTGAAGGAAATATCCCTCAAACAATTATAAGATAACATGAAATCCCCAGAAGGAACTTCTACCATCAATCCATCAGATAGCTCATCAGTAGGTGCAGAAAGAACATCTATGAACTGCTCAGAAATGAAAGAATGCGAAGCACCTGAATCAATTAGCACATGTGCAGAGTTCCCAAGGACAGAAAATGTACCTTCCACCAAGTTGGACGTGCGAGCCTCCTTCCTGGTGATAGCTAGCACTCTCCCCTGGGTCCTCGGCTTCTTCTGATCACCTGGCCCTTGCCTCTGACCACGCCCCTGCGGGCAAAACCTCGCCACGTGGCCCTGCTGGCCACAAGTATAGCATCTCCCGGAAAAAGCAGCACACTGAGTCCCACCATGAGTACCACCACAGTGCCGACAAACTGCTGGAAGCCTCTGAGCTGTCTCCTGCTGAGTGCTGGACACCGACTGGCTCTGCTGATCCCGCCTGGGTCTGCTACTACCGCTGCTGCCACTACTGCTGCCACCGCCTCGAAAGAATCTCCTGAATCTGGAGCCGAGTGACGACGATCCCGATCCGGACGAAGGGGCTGCTGCCGCTGCTTTTCCCCTGCCACGCGCTGGTCCCTGAGTAGTCAGTCCTCTCTCCCGGGCTGATTGATTTTGATGTGCCTCCACTACTGCTGCACACCTAACCGCTGAGGCCAAATCTGTACAACAGTGAGATGCCACAAAGTTCCTCAGACTGGGCCTCAGTCCATCCACAAACCTCTCAGTCCGACGCTCCTCGTCCCCTGAAACGAAAGGCACAAACCTTCCAAGCGAAACAAACTTCGCCTGGTACTCGAGTACTGTCATACTCCCCTGAGTCAGCTCCATAAATTCCCTTTCCTTGGCCCTCTGGACATGCCTAGGGAAATACTGCGCATTGAATTCCTTCACAAAAGTCTCCCATGAAATCTCCCTGAGGCTCCTATCCGCATATGACAAACTCTTCAAAGTGGTCCACCAATCATAAGCACTATCCTTCAACATGAAGGTAGCCAACGGAGTCCTCTCAACTGCCGCACAATCCATAGTATCAAAAGTCTTCTCCATCTCCCTCAACCAGTGAACAGCCTCATCAGGGTCGGGACGACCGGTGAAATGAGGCGGCCTCAGCTTTAGGAATCTCTCTAATGTAGCTGAAGACCCTCCCTGAGCACTGGAACTCTCACTAGGGTCTCGGGTCTGATATCTAGCCATCGTGTCCATCATAGCCTCTATGAACTGCTCTACACTAGGCCTACCGGCCTCAGATCCACTAGGGACATCTCCCCGCTCTCTACTAACCGGCATCCTCTTCCTAGGAGCCATCTAGTCGCCTACAATCACGAAATCGAAAAGTTCTAATTAAAATCCTAAAACCTATACTACCGCCGTGCCTGTACGGGATAATGTAATTATTTGCAGGACTAACGACATTTAACCTAGTTATTCATTTATTTGCCATACCGAGTGCTCTGATACCAACTGTAATGACCCACCACCCTATAATCGGGGATCCGATTACTAAATGGGTACCGAATCATTAATTTGGAACCAAACCAGGATCTAAGTAAGTCTGGAAAATAAACAACAAACTAAGCTAAACATTCACATTGCATTGAATTGAAAGGAAAATGCATGAATTAAAAGTTATTACAATGCGACTCGATACAGCAAATAATTACATACTCCAACAGAAAAGAAATAATTAAACACACATGCCAGAAATAAAGATAACAACTACGTCGGGGCATACCCCGGAACAACAGCTGACGGCGTGCGACTCACAGCAGTACACACCTCGCTAAGTCTGCCTGGAACCCTCACCTGAAAACCGCAGGGGTGAGTCTCAACGAAAAGACTCAGTAGGGATCCTTCGATCCCCACTGCCCACTCACACACTCACAAGTGTAAGATATAGCTGAAGGTACAGTAAACAAGTAAAGTAGTAATTACTACTCCTAAATCTCGATATGAATCACATGCATTCGATATATATTTAACATGCATATTTCTAATCACTAATCTACCAGGAAACCCACAACCAGTGTCTCGTCAAAACACGCCAACCACACAAACGAAGGTGGAAAACACCGACCCGCTGAGACCAAACAGTAACCCCTCGGATAGCACGCTAGCTACTCCGGCCCAACTGGCTCAGGTGGTTACTCCTTCCCCCAGCACGAGTGACACTTCACAGGTACCACTCTGACACCGGTACAATCTAACCCCGGGGTTCACCAGGTGACCCTCTCTCACTAGGCGTCACCCCGCCACTGCTCCCACCGGCGCTGTGTCCCAACCTCACCGACACAGGGTGTCAAGCGCTACGACTGTCACTCTAGGTCCACAGTAACATAAAACACGGCATAGTGAGATCCGGTCACGTGAAAAGTCCACGGTCGCACGACACACAACGCAGTGCCATTCGGTCACAAAGAATCCATCATCATCGAGTATATTTAAAGCATGCCTTTAACCAATTATCTAACATTGTAAACACATTTTACTAGCATGGATTATTGTGGTTCTGTTTTGAATCGCGTCGCTCAAGGCCGACGCCATTCAAGCATCCTAAACTGGTTCATGAATCTCGGCCTCAGAATATGGCCTAAAAGGCGTCTCTACAGGTAGTCGCCTTTTAAAACGCGTCGCTATCCCTCGTCGCCTGTTAGCGACCGAAAATAGGGACAGGCCACGGTTGATTCCCTTAAAACGCGTCATCCTGGGAAGCCACCTTTTAGAAAGGCGTCGCTGTCCTCAGACGCCATTCACAACAGAACCCGAAACTTGCAGAAACCTCAATCGGGGTGATTCCTGCCTAAATGGCGTCGTGCTGGCCCGTCGCCATTCCAAATGGCGTCGTCCAGGCAAGACGTCATTTAGCGCCAGAACCCCAGACTGACAGAACCTCAAATGGGACGATTTCTGCTTAAATGGCGTCGTCTAGGCACGACGTCATTTAACGCCAGAAACCTGGTTCTGCAACTCTACCCGAGGGTTCTCCCTTTTTACCCCAAAACGCCCCAAAGACACCAAAACAGAAGAGGAAGAGGGAAAACCAAACTATCATGTAAACCCCATAATTCCACATTCACAAACACGACCATTTAATCAAGAAAAACCCTAAACATCCTTGTTCTACCCAAGAATCCCCTGCACGCATCGTGCATCAAGGCGGGAAAACATGGGTTTTGAAATGAAAGACTACGGGAATCGTCACCCTACCGATTCTTGAACTCCTCCTTGGCTCCGCCGCCAAACCGTCGCACCGCAGACCACCGCCGGTACTCCGAGGACACCGCCACTCCGCCGGGACGTCGGCCGCCGCCTGGAGAATGGAACGCCACGAAGAAAGTGGTGGTGGTAGTGGTGAGAGGTAGAGAGGTAGTGGAGTGGTGGAAAAGGAAGAAGGGTAAAGGAAAGGGGAAGAGAGGGGGGTCGGAGGGTGGAGAAGGTGAGGAGAGAGAGTGAGAGGGTGAGAATGAGGGAAAGAAGGGAAGGCTTACGGGGTCAATCCTAAACAGGGTAAAACGCGTCGTCTAAGACAGACGCCAATCAGATGACAGGACGGGCCATACTGACAGAAGCTCTGAAACGCGTCGCTCACCATAGACACCGTTCGGATGACAAGACCGACACCGTACACTGAGATCGTAGGGTCGCAGTCTGAATGGCGTCGTCCATCACGGACGCCGTTCAGACGACAAGACAAGGGCCGTACACTCGCGGCCCGAAACCCACCCACGTGACGCCCACGTGGCACAATGGCGACAAACCTAAATGGCGTCCACCCAGCAAGACGCCGTTTGAAAGGCGTCGTGCGGGGCAGACGTCATTCAAAAGAAGCTCTCAAGACTCCTCAGGGTCCAAACCAAGGGATCAGACCCGAAATCGACCCGAATACAGAACCCGAAACCTCAGTCCTTACATAGGGTGTCACCCCCATCTCCCCAACATTTGGGGATGCTCGTCCGAAGCCAAAACAATCGATGTTCTTCGTCAAACGAAGAACACGAAAAACACCCAAAAAGAAATCGATAAATTACAAAATAATAATAATTTCATTATATGGTATTCATCATATGAATATGGATCTGACGATTAATCGAAATCATGCATGGAATAAATCATAGAATAATTAATTTCGGAATCCGAAATGGGACGAGAAACAGTGGAACCTGGCTCTGATACCACTGTTGGGTTCTCGGGTTTCTCCGGATCTCCCGCGCAGCAGAAATAAAATAAAAAAAAAGAGATCTGTTACCGTTTCAAAAAATCTAAAATTACGCTAATCGGATTATCGAAATCTTACCGTGTGCAGATTCGAATCCACAACCGTTCAGTTCCGTCGGTGCGACACCGCAAGCCGCGCAAGCGGCCAGCCTCTAGCGGAGTCCACGCGATCGTCCTCGCGACGGATATCCTCACGTTCCTCGTTCTTCGCAGTCCACGAAGTCTCCGCCGTTCGCCGCAACGATCGCCGCAGTGCGCAGACGATTTCTCGTCGAACGGGTTTCGGAGATGTTGCGGAGCAGATCCAGGGATCCGGATCTGTTTGGGATGCCAGAGAGAGAGAAAAACAGAGGAGGGGGTGGCTAGGGTTAGCAGCAGTTTGGCCTGCTCAGCCCGTTCGCTATATTTTATACTAACCGTGCGGTTTTTCATAAACCCCCCGGTTTGTATAAAACCCACTTATTTATCCATCGCCTTGAGAATCATTTGCGTGTGACCCTCTAGGCCCAATTACCAGTCCGGTTAATAGTCCAATAAGCCCAGTGACTCCTCACTGGCTTTATTAATCAATTAATAACCTTTTATTAATTAATTAATCAATCGAATTTATGTCGCACATCGAATTCGATCGGGCCTCCGATCACGTTGGGTGCCAAGCAACACCGCGTGAACTCGGAAGGTATCGGAGTTAAGTAACCCACTCTTAGAACCTTTCCGCCGACAGTTACCGCGTGGATATAATCCTTCATTCGTACAATGCTCTCAAGTCGACTCAGGGTATGGCGTGCTGTCAAACCCTAACCGGTCGACTCACTTGGATTGGATGCCGCTGATGAATATCGGAAAACTCCTTTCCCGATATTATCGTCTGCCCTGGCCAGGGACTTTTGCGCATCCTACCTAGAGCATTCTCTCTCATCGTACCGTGAGCGAATGATTCCTTATTGACACTCAATTCCCTTCGACGGTATTCCGTTGAACCCGATCCTTGGCTGTTTAGAATCCCGTGGTTAGAGATTCATAAACCAAGGTCAAAGCACATAAGTCCACCGTCAAGGTGTCCTTGGTGTCTCAAGTCGACCATCCACGCAACTGCGACAATAGAATCAAACTGGTTGACAATGAGGTACAGTACCATCCAGCGATTCAGTCGGATCAGTTCAGTGAACTCATTCTCCAATGAGCACCTACAGATTCGCCTTAGTGTCTCCACACAAGTGACTTATGAGATCAGTCACCCTCATGGCATGAGTAGGAGTAATCTGTACTAGTCTAACTGGATATCCGATGTCCTTCTCGGATATCCTCCGACTAGGAACGATTAAGAATATGTGTGTTTAAGTGATCAGTCTCATTAGTATGATCTCTTCATAATCTGATCACTATAGCACATATTCACGGACTTCATTATGATACGATAATTAACTCTTTCAAATCACAGTGATCCCCACTGCTTCGCTCCTACAAGAATAATGATAGACAAGTAGAGCATCCAAAGTAGTTGCTGCATATGAGGAAATGAGAGGAACAAAAAGGACAATAAACAATAGCTATATATATCTTCGTGGAAAGATGGAACAAATAGAAAGGGGGGATGGGAACTCATTGGCAGAGGGTCGGGAATAGGTGTGGGCAACGTTAGAACACAAGGCTGAAAATATATCTATAGGCATAAAAGTTGATCGGCACAAATGGCCAAGGGAGAGAGCTTCTATAAAGGAGACTGGGGGGAGGAGAATGTCAGAAAGGAGGGGGTGGTCTCTGGGTCTTTTTTATTATGAGGATTATAACTTGGAATATTAGGGGTCTTTGTGGGAAGGAGAAGAGGAGGGGCAGTTAGGGAGTTGGTGAAGAGGTGCAGACTAGACGTATTGTGTCTGCAGGAGATGAAGTGTGAGGGAATAGTCTCACTAGCAGTGAGAAATGCAGGTGGCATTATGGTGTTGTGGAATGAGTATGAGGTGGAAGAGATGGATGGAAGTAGACAGATGGGAGTTCGTCGGTGTCCCTTACCTTCTATTGCATCAAAGATGGTTTCCTTTAAGATTTCACTAATGTTTATGGTCCTCAGGACAGCGCAGCCACGAAGGCACTTTAGGATCAGTTTATTTCTTTTTAGAGATCTTCTAGAAGCCATGACGTGTTTGCGGGGATTTCAATGCCACCAAGTCTCCGGAGGAGAGTAGTGGTCCATCTCATTCTCCTTAGAGATGGAGTTGTTGGGTAGAGCCGGGTGCCAGTTGTTCTCTCATAGTTGGGATCACGGCCAGAGTGCTCCCTAATGCCCAAGTGGTTGGGGTATTTTTCTTGATCATCAATGATCCATTTAGTCATTAGACTTTAAATCGACATAGTTGATTTCATGGCTGTCCCTTTGTATATCTCTTTAACTGCATCCTTAATTGGATCAAGTGCTTGCATTTGGATTCTTCGAATCCCTTATGTATTGCCATAGAGTACTTTCTTGTTATTGTATAACTCCATGTAAAACCATCTTAGTCATCTTCTCTACGCTCTTCCGTTGATCGTTATCGCTCGTTCTTACCCTTTCCATTGTTAAAGTTGCCTTAGGGGCTTTATGACTTGATATAGAGTCGTTGTATATATCAATTTTAAAATCACCAGTTTTAAAATTGAATAAGTCAAATCTTTGATTTTTAAATCACTGGTCTCAAAATTCTTGACTTTCAGTATTTTGAATTGAAAATCAAAATAAGATATAAAGAGTGTCATACAGGTCAAACAATTTTGAAATCAAATAATTTGTAGCACTCCAAATATATGTTTTATAATGCTTTACTATATACGTCCAAAAAATAATAATGCTTTACTATACATTTTATCATATTTTGTAATATTTGGGGCTCCCTTGTACCTTTTTTTAAAAACAAATGAGACATCCATGATTGCTCAAATTATAGAGGAATTAAGCTCATGAGTCATACTATGAAGCTGTGGGAGAGAGTTGTGGAACATCGTTTACGTTTTGATACAACTATCTCGGCCAATCAATTCGGCTTTATGCCGGGTCGATCAACTATGGAAGCTATCTTTCTCGTCATGAACTTGATAGAGAAATATAGAGATTTGAAGAAAGATCTACATATGGTGTTCATCGATTTGGAGAAGGCCTATGATACAGTTCCAAGAGATGTCTTATGGTGGGTGTTGGAGCGCAAGAAGAGTATCTACTAGGTACATACAAGTATTAAAAGACATGTATGAAGGAGCAACTACTAGTGTCCGCCCGATCGGAGGGGAAACGAGAGATTTTCTTATTTCTGTTGGACTGCATCAAGGATCAACAATAAGTTCTTACCTTTTCGCATTAGTTATGGATGATTTAACAAAAGATATACAAGAGGACATTCTGTGGTGTATGTTGTTTGCGGATGATATTGTATTGATAGATGAGATGCAAGAAGGAGTTAATAGAAAACTAGAGCTTCGGAGGAATACCTTAGAGTCTAAGGGTTTCAGGTTAAGTTGAAGTAAGACAGAATACATACATTGTAAGTTTAGTGAAGGTCGGATAGGCAAAAAGAAGGGAGTTAACTTGGATGGGATGACAACACCCCCAAGCACCAATTTCAAATATCTTGGTTCGATCATCCAAGAAGACGGAGGGTGTGACGAGGATGTTAGCCATAGGATTAAAGCATGATAGTTGAAGTGGAGACTTGCCACGGGAGTCTTGTGTGACCGCAAGATCCCAACGAAGCTGAAAGGAAAATCCTACCGTACGGCGATAAGACCTGCAATGTTATATGGTAGCGAGTGTTGGACGATGAAGGGGCAATATGTCTCAAAGATGAGTATTGCCGAGATGAGAATGTTAAGGTGGGTGTGCGGACATATTAAGCTAGATAAAATTCGTAATGAGTATATTAAAGAAAAAGTAGGAGTGAGATGGTTTGAACATGTTAGGCGTACGCCTAGAGAGATTCCAGTTAGAAAAGTAGAACATATTAAGATAGAGGAGGAAAAGAAAAGAAATGGTAGACCTAAATTAACTTGGAAGAGGATAGTACAATATGATTTAAAAATTTTAAATCTTTCAGAAGGAGTAACACATTTATGTACCACGGGTAGAAAATAATTTTACAGAATTTGCACGAAGACGTGCAATGAATGACCAGAGTAACATGTACAAAGCTGCTATGCCACATGAGACAATGGACCGCCCACTGCCCAGGCAACTGGGCCTACAAGTCCGACGGTGGCTATGTGTCCTTGTTGTTTTGGCATAGGATTGCAAAAAATCGTGAACGTCTAATTTTGACATAACGGTCAGTGAGCCTAAAAATCGCATCGCACAGAACACTGGCAAGGCGTTGCATGAACCCTTGTTTCCAATAGCTTTGCCCATAAAAGTCACACTGTTAGTCTCTATCACTAAGGTTGGTGAATATCACATACTTCCCACCCAGCCATATGAAAATCGCCCTTGATTATGAACCAGCAATGGATGACAAGCTGTTGATGATGATGATAAGAAATCTGAAAATTAATCATGAGAAGACCGTGAAGAAAGAGACCAACCAGCAAAGAAAGAGTAAAAATGTATAAACAAAGCATCATTATTGAGCAGAGAAATGTAGATATATCGCCTTTTTCTAAGGATATATAAATCAGTAGTCATGAGCATGGAAGGAGTGGTTAGGCAAAACAATTTGAAGAACCTGATTGATTTAAACAGAAAAGAATACACCAGGGGATGGGACTCGGAAAATGAAAGGGAGCAAACAATCTTCTAGTGAGGATGAAAGTAGAGAGGCAGTCAGAAAATTGGAAAAGGGAAGGACTTTCTTTGAAAATAAAGCCAATTTAAAATTTCTGTCACATTGTTGACCACACACCATGCCAGCAGCCACCATGTAGATGCCACATGGCGTCTTTTCTTTTTAACCTGAAAACTAAGTAGCACTATTGTTTGCTTACTGGTAAATGCAACTTTGCACGATAAGAAGTCACATGGTTGTAGTGCAATTCCTCTATGATGCCGAGAGAGACGTGTAAGGGAGGGAGCATATAGGAGAGAAGCACGTACCCTCCTCATCCAAGTTCTTTTTCCCCGAGTGATTTCCAAAATAAGCAAACTATGGTTTTACAACTTCTCAACATGCAAGTTGCACTTCATGGATCCAACTTCATTTTCTGATGGAAACTGGTGCCTACATGGAGAGCACCAATGAGCACCTGGTCCAAACCATGCTAGAGATTTGATAAAAATTCTTGGTTGTTATTGGCTGAAAAAATAAATATCCATTTTCAAAAAAAGAAAAATAAGTCCATTATTGACATGTCAAAGATTTGCTATAGCTGCAGCTGTGTCCACCTTTTCTGATAGTCTTGCATCACCTGGACATGACCTTACGATACTAAGAGACGAATGACCAATGGCCATAAAGCTTTGTTGTTAATACAAAATATACCAACAGAAAAATGGTTTAAACTATACTTGAGACACGTAGATCACCATCTTGGGATCTAGATAAGTGACACGGAAATATTTATGAATGGAATGCATGAAACAAAAGCGCGAGAAACTGAACAGTGGGCCAACAAGGTTCCCTTACACATGCCAACAAATGAGGAAGACAGACTTTTCAACACGTGATATTCATCTCAAAGCCACAATAAGAAATTTCTCTGCATTTTGTGCTAGGAGTATCCCCGCAAGAAATCCAAGGAAAGTAACAGCAATTTATGAAAAACTAGAGACCAAGCTGGTGGCATGTAAGAATCTTCATTCAATCAATAAACAACGGTGTAATAAAGAAATAGGCACAATGTATCCGACACTTGGGAGTACAGATTGTGACATAACAACATAGAAACCACTGAGAAACTGAATATTAAGCAGCGTGTATATAATAAGTATTACTAAACCAAACTGTCAACCCAAAACTAAAGCTAGCAGGGAGGCCCAAAACTGATGTATGTATGGAATGGTCCATGAACACCTAGTATGGGACAATGGCTTTCGCCAATACCACCCACGACAAACACAGGTGGAGTTGTGAAGCAAGTGGCACTCCACGAAATAGAAAGACCAAATTGGGGAAAACCATGATATACTAAATAGAACCGCCAACCCAAAACTTGAGCCAACGGATAGAGAGCTAATAACTAATGTCAGTAACATTATTGTCCGACATTTCTCCACATCCATCAGTCTTCTGACAGCAACTTTTCATTAGTTGTATGAGAAATTGCCTTCAAAAGCTTTTAAAAACATATGAACACGATGGTGACAACATCCTCCTCTTCGTCATCTTCTTTGCCCTTCTTTATCCTGGGACCTCTGACAGGAATCCTTCCTTTTCTTCATCCTCGTCTACCTCTTCCTCAGGGCAGTGGAGATCAAAGGTTGAGAACAAGGATCAATTGACCCCTACACATAGGAGTAAACATGGGATGAACTGGCTAATCTGTCCCCTTTTAATTGTTTAGGCCCAGCCAAGCTCTATTAGGGCCCACTTGGACCCTTTTTTTTTTTTCCCTTTGATAAATATGCAAGATTTTTTTTCTTCTTTGTAGGGTAGGGATGTGACTGTCAACGGGCCGGGCTGGCCCACAGGCTTCCGAGATGGGCCAGTGGTGGGTTGAAAATCGGGCTGTGTGATGCTGTGAAGCAATTGCGGTTGAAGATGAACAGTGCTACCTCCCCTCTCCCATCGTCAATGCACCCCCACCTCCATTCAGTGACCTCTATCGAGGCATCTTTGGGGAGGTGAAGGTGGACATCCTCAACAAATCCGATGGGCGACAGAGTAGCGTGTGAACGGAGGGACAAGTGAATGCCCCAAGCCCAGAAGGCTGGTGGGGAGAATGCAGTGGGCGGCACCGCAAGCAGAGGAGTTGAGGGCTTTGGCAGTGAGGAGGGTGGCCGGGTTGACCTAGAAGAGGACAGGGACCTCAGATAGATGAAGGTCGGAATAAAGGGTATAGGCGAGGAGGGCGAGGCAGGCGCCGGCATCAGTGCAGGGCTCGGTTGTGGACTTGCAGAGGGCAGGTGGCAGGAATGAGCAGAAGAAAAAGAGTAGGGCATTGGCGGTGATGGAGAGTTTCTCTACTAGGGTTTTGCTGCTGCTGTTTGCTGGTGGTTGGCGGGCCAGGCCAGGTCCCCATGTGCGTTGTAAAGAAGATGCAAGTCAGGTGGTCAGTGCCAAGCCAAGCTGCGGCTGGGCTGGCTACTGTTGGACTAGGCCAGGCAACCTTGAGGGGTAATGGGGTGTTTGGAATTGGATCCACCCTTCCAATCCCATTCCAAATAAGTCAATCCAACATACCATGCTAGTAACTTGTGTTCAGTAAAGGCATGGAAAACCAAAATCACTAATGAGAAAAAAGTAAAATCTCCCAATCCATGATCATATATCCCAGCTCGATGTACTCTGCGTGCCAACCAACAATCCATAATCCATCTTGATGTAGCCGAAGCTATGACGATCGGATTCCGACACTGGAATCCGAAGATGGGACCCGAAGCTGGATCGGATCGGTAAAGAGGACCAACGGGGATCCGAAGCGAGGCGAGGGCGGAAACGGGGCCGAGGATCCGAAGCCGAGAGGTGCCCGGGCGAGGGCTCGCCGGGAGCGAAGCCGAGACTCCTTCGGATGAAGCGGACCGGCCGGTGCAGGGCGTAGCTGAGGCTTCTCCGGACGAAGCGGACCAGCCTGCGGAAGGCGTGGCCGAAGGGAGAAAACCCGAGGTCGGCGGTCGAGACCGACTCGGAGAGGTCGGTGAAGATTCAAACCGAAGCCCCTGTAGAAGGAGGAAAAGAAGAAGAACCGGTCAGTAGGAGTCCCGGGCTTCGGCCCTAAGAAACCCCCTCCGACGGCTAAGTTAGTTTCTGAAGAAGATTCGATTCAGAAGTCAGGGAAGAAGAAATAGCTTTAATGCTTTTTGGACTATAGTCCTTGGGGTCTCGAAGACATACCTTTGGTAATAAATAGCCGTGTATTTATAGCGGAGGCTAGAGGTTACTTAGTGATGGCAACCGATATAGGACTATGTTTTGGTTTACTCATAAACCGCCATAGTACCTAACCCTCCCACCGGAGTGGGCTGGATACGGCTATTGGGCCGAAGGGGGTTGGGCCGCTGATGGGCTTGATGCCGCTTAGTGGGCTGAAGCCTATTGGGCCGAGGGCTGCTGAGCCGCTAATGGGTCGAAGGCTATTGGACCGCTAATGGGCCGAGGACCACTGGGCTGCTTACTGGGTCGAGAACTGGTGGGCCGCTAATAGGCCGAAGGCTGCCAGTGGGCCTTTTACTGCTGCTGTTGGACTGATCTCAGTGTTGGGCTTTTTTTAATGGGCTGAATCGGATTCTGCCTCATCACATAGCCCCCTCACTCTTGTCTTCCTCAGTTTCATAAGATGGCGAGAGTAAAGTCCGAAGCCTTTTTTTGGAAAAATAAGACGGCAAGTGCTTCGTCCAAAACCTTTGCTCTGCTTTGTAGAAAAGCTGCCTTAGGTCGACCGAGGGTTGGTGACAAACAGCCTCGTCTGAGGTCGGGACCTTTTCGGAGACACCTTCGTCTCAGGCCGAGACTTGGTGTACATATAGAAATGATCTGCGTTTGCTTGCTTCATGGTATGTCTTTATGAGTAGATGGCAGAATTTGGTCCTGTATGTGGCCGAAGCCATGCCTCTCCCGATACGATTTGCATGGCCGAAGCCACTCCCGGTATAGTTTGCATGGACTTAGAAAACCATGCTGCTCTCGATACGGTTTATATGGCCGAAGCCACTCCCGGTACGGCTTACACGGACTTAGAAAACCATACCGCTCCCGATACGGTTTATATGGCCGAAGCCACTCCCGGTACGGTTTATACGGACTTAGAAAACCATGCCGCTCCCGATACGGTTTGTATGGCCGAAGCCACTCCCGGTACGGTTTACACGGACTTAGAAAACCATGCCACTCCCGATACGGTTTGCATGGCCGAAGCCACTCCCGGTACGGTTTACACGGACTTACAGAATAATCGGACCTGTCGATGTAAAGTTTGCTATGTGCCGACGAAGGAGCCGAAGCGGATTCGGCTTTAGTAATAGCTCGGACCTTCGGCCGAGGGGCCGGGGATGCTTCGGGTGTGAGCTTAGCAATAAAGTCGGCCAAAGCTTGAGCTTTCATCGCGGTTCGACGCCCATAAGAGATGTCGAACTCTCCTAGTTCAATCGCCCACTTTGTTAGCCTCTCGGATACTTCTGGCCCAGAGAAGACTTGCCTTAAAGGTTTGATCTTTGATGACCTTTATTGAGTACGAGAGAGTGGGGCCGGAGCCTCCTAGTGGAAGCGACGAGGGCCAATGCCAGCTTCTCAAGAGTCAGATACCAAAGCTCTGCTCCGTGGAGGGTTCGGCTTATATAACAAACTGGTCTTCGATCACCACCTTCTTCTCGGACGAGGACGGTGCTGATAGCTGCCTCTGACATGGCGAGGTATACGAACAACTGTTCTCCTTGGACCGGCTTAGATAAGATGGGAACATCAGAGAGATAAGCTTTTAGCTAAGGCGATCTCGGATGAGGCGATCAATCTTCTCCCGAAGGTGCCGGCATTCGTCAGCCGAATGGCCGGTTTCCCGATGGTACTCGCAGTACTTGTGGGGGTCCCTTTGGCGAGGATCAGTCTTGATGTACTCCGGCTGCCGGAGTATGCCTTTCACCTCCATAAGCATTCAGGAGGGTGGAGCAGGTACTGGTAGATAATATTGCTGCGAATCCCGGCACTAGTCTCGGTCCCATTCTTCCTTCCGGTATCGCTTGCAAGAGGGTTCCTGATCTTCTGGGCAAGGGCGAACCGCTGGAGGTTTAGCCGCCGATACTGCCTCGGCAGTACTCTTGCCCTTGGACATCATCAGGGCTTCCCGGTTGATGTACTTGTGGGCCCGAGCCACCAGGTCCTGGAAGGTGGGAGGATGGCGTTTCCTGATAGAGCTGAGAAGCCCTTCGTCTATGCACCCGTTGATTACGGCCGAGACCGCAATCGAGCTATCCAGGTTTGGGATTTGGGCAGCTTCGGCTCGAAACTTGGTGAAATATTCCTGAAGGGTCTCGGTCGGTCCTTGCCGGATGGCTAGTAGACTGGCCGAGGTTTTATACTTCCGGGTGGCATCATAGAACTGGTCGATGAACAATTGGCCCAACTGGACTAAAGAGTGGATAGAATTAGGGGCCAATGTCTCGAACCAGGTTAAAGCTGTTTTTTCAAGAGTGAGGGGGAAGAGACGGCAGCGGACTGCCTCGGAAATCCCTCGGACAGAGAGATAGGTATTGAACCTCTGGAAGTGGCAGATCGGATCTGTCATTCCATCATAGAGAGGGCCTTTCGGCAGTTTAAAGTTGGGAGGTATCTCGGTGGCCAGAAGCCCTGGCGAGAACGGAGTTTGCTCCAGAATGGTGCTTGCGAGAGGCGCTCCGTATGGCCGAGATACCATTTGCTGCATCTCTTTCCTCATTGTCGTCAGCCGCCGGTCCAAGTCCGGGGCGGTTGAAGTAGTGACCGAATGTCCTTTGGTCTTGATTGGATGAAACTCGGACGAAGCATAGTCTTGCTCCGTTATGATGTGACTGGCGCGAGGGACTCGGATAGGCGGCGCGAGTAGCTCGCCACGTGTCGTTGCGGCCTCGTCAGAGAAGGCCTGCGAGGGTGCCGGCTGCGGCCTCGCAGCTTGAGCAAGACAAAATGGAGGAGGCGGTATCTGCTGGGGGAGTGGACTCAGTAACCCCATATGCCGGGCGATGGCGGATACCATATCTCGCAGGGGTGCCAGAGAAGTAACGGCGGCGGCCAGTGTTGCCACTTGCTGCTGAAGTTCCTCCATCCGATTGTCTCCAGGAGCGAGGGACTCCGGTATGACAGGAAGAGCCGAGCCTTGTGGTGGAGCAGACGGAGCACCTTCGGAATGGAGCGGCAGTGCTGAAGTCGCCCGTGTCGCTGCCTCGTCTTGCCCGGATCTTCTGGTAACGGGACGATGAGACATGACTTCTTGTTAAGCTTCCCACAGACGGTGCCACGTGATGTAGCCGAAGCTATGATGATCGGATTCCGACACTGGAATCCGAAGATGGGACCCGAAGCTGGATCGGATCGGTGAAGAGGACCGACGGGGATCCGGAGCGAGGCAAGGGCGGAAACAGGGCCAAGGATCCGAAGCCGAGAGGTGCCTGGGCGAGGGCTCGCCGGGAGCGAAGCCGAGACTCCTTCGGATGAAGCGGACCGGCCAACGCAGGGCATAGCTGAGGCTCCTCCGGACGAAGCGGACCAGCCTGCGGAAGGCGTGGCCGAAGCTCCTTCGGACGAAGCGGACCAGCCTGCGGAAGGCGTGGCCGAAGGGAGAAGACCCGTGGTCGACGGCCGAGACCGACTCGGAGAGGTCAACGAAGATTCAAACCGAAGCTCCTGCAGAAAGAGGAAAAGAAGAAGAACCGGTCAGTAGGAGTCTCGGGCTTCGGCCCTAAGGAACCCCCTCCGACGGCTAAGTTAGCTTCTGAAGAAGATTCGATTCAGAAGTCAGGGAAGAAGAAATAGCTTTAATGCTTTTTGGACTATAGTCCTTAGGGTCTCGAAGACATACCTTTGGTAATAAATAGCCGTGTATTTATAGCGGAGGGTAGAGGTTGCTTAGTGGTGGCAACCGATATAGGACTATGTTTTGGTTTACTGATAAACCGCCATAGCGCCTAACCCTCCCACCGGAGTGGGCTGGATACGGCTATTGGGCCGAAGGGGGTTGGGCCGCTGATGGGCTTGATGCTGCTTAGTGGGCCGAAGCCTATTGGGCCGAGGGCTGCTGAGCCGCTAATGGGCCGAAGGCTATTGGGCCGCTGATGGGCCGAGGACCACTGGGCTGCTTACTGGGCCGAGGGCTGCTGGGCCGCTAATAGGCCGAAGGCTGCCAGTGGGCCTTTTACTGCTGCTGTTGGACTGATCTCAGTGTTGGGCTTTTTTTAATGGGCTGAATCGGATTCTGCCTCATCACATCCTAAAGTGTCAGAAAACGTACATATCCAGGACATTAGAAAAAGCGAAACTAGTACAAGCATCTCCTGCCAAAATTAACATTTTGATTAAATAGGGCAAAAACAAGTAGTACCTTATTTTTGGACATTAGTCCTCGCAAAGCTGAGCTGAGCTAGATAATTGCTCCCAGCAAAATCATGCAGTGTATGGTGAGCCCTTATTCCTTCATAGTCAGTAATATCTTGCTTCAACATTCCCCCACATCCATTAGTATTTCGGAAGAAGGCATTCCATTAGTTGTGAGAGATTGCTCCAAGAGGTTGTGTCATGACATTGTCACATTAGTTCTCTTGAGAAGTGAAAATGAGACAGAAAGGAGCTCAGTGCCCCATAAAAATAAAATCAAATAAGAACAGACATCGCAAACAAGACTTCGACTCAATAAATGATGCCTAAGGTTCGACCTTCCCATCCTTTTTCATAACCGGGACTATGTTGGCCACCCATTGCGGATAGATGACAACTCTAATAATTTGGCTTTATGTAATTTATCGACCTCTTCCTTCATTTTCAAAGCCATTTGAGGGTGGAATCGCCTCAATTTTTGTTTAACCGGAGTAGCTCCATCCTTCAATGTCAACTGATGCTCTACTAAAGAAGAATCTAATCCCGGCATATCTTCATAGCTCCAGGCGAAAGTGTTGTCTCTTCATCTGTTTCAGAAAGATTCTTACTAACGAGGACAACCTTAGGCTCATCTTTAGTTCTTAGATTAATTTCTTTAGTAGGCTCTTCTATAGTGGCTGAGGGTTCATCAAATCTCTTCGCTCCACTGGCATACGCCTCTGTTGCGTCCTCGTCATTTTCCTCATCTTCAGTAATGGGGTCTTTCTTGTGTTGCAATTCATACACCCCATATCCATCGTCGACTAACTCATCTATTTCACATTCTTTTGACATCTGAATGTGATTCTCTAAAAGTTAAGGGATCTGAGAGCAAGAAAGACATCTTAAGGCTAGATCTTGGAAGTATCTATTCAGGATTCGCCTATCCTTAAACTTCCTAGATTTCCTAATCTGACTAACCTTCCTAGAACTAGACACCCTATCTTCATTAAATCGTCTATCACTAGACTCACTATCCTGACCTAATGAGGACGAATAAGGATAAAAATCAAGGGGTACATGGGAAAATACAGGTGAATCCTCCCGAGAGGAGGGGGAGAGTAGATCTAGAAGGGAATCTTGTCTGAGTGACCCGCGCGATGGGGCATAATCGGACAAGTAGTATGAAGTTTCTTCAACGAGGATGTGTGAGGAAGAGGTTGCCAAACTAGCGTTTTTATTGTTGTTGATGATTTTGAGTATTAATCATGAAACATGAATGAATATGAGGAGGAGGAGGATGACAAGATGGAGGTAACAACACCAAGGCTAGGGGATTAGGGGGATCATACAATAGTATGTCCTAGATCAGATCATAGATCCTTTCAAGGTTGAGAGGAATCTGAGGAATTAGGTCCCGGGGGGACAGAGTAATCATGATGGGTGGAGTCTATGGAATATCTTCAGTGATGGCCCTCGACCAAGTCGGGGTCAGAAGCAGAGTGCGGAATAAAGTATGAAGAGTGAAAACATGATGGGGATATGTTCCCCTCCAGAGAAGATCAGTGGTGAATCCGGGATGATAAAGATCATCAGGTTCCCCTTTATCTGTCTCCTCATCCAGCAAGATCCTCTTATCAAATATAGCTCTAGGGCTCTCTATCAACTCATAAATCAGTGGCGGCCACTTTGGTTCTGAAGGATCAAGGAATAGTCTATTCAGTGTAATATACAGGTCCCATGTATCGAACCAGCAGTACCATTCACATTCTGGATTTTGAATCTTCCTCCTTTTCATTGGCCGTAGAGCGTCCAAGGATTGATATGTCAGCAATTCAGAATAGTGCCTGACTAAATCCCTCCCATATATATCGTGCAGGTCAAAGTGGGAGGTGATTACCACCGTGTTATCATGGTCATGATTAATCATAGGCCCCTTAATGAAATGTGTATATAAAGTCCAAGTTAAGGGATCCTGATTTTCTTTGTCCGGGATGGTCATTGTTTTCGAGACTCTCTGACCCTCTTTGTCTTCATGCTGCTGAACAAACTGCCGTTTCACTTTCACTGGCCTATAGCCCAGACCATTACTAGGGACCCTTCTGTTGTCTTTAACAGGCTTGGTTCTGCCCTACGGTTGTGTGCCCAGGCCTTTTCCTGGTTTATAACCACTTTTCATCATGATGTCCCAGCCGGGGGTACTCATGCACTTTTCCCTTTTTACGGTATCGACTGGATATGGATCAAGTGTGGTGGCTTTTAAAGGATCAGCCAAGGGAGAATAGACCTGTAATATTGACAGACTGGGCAGTCGGCCAGGTAAGGGAATTAGTGTGATATTCAAGGAATGAGCAGCAGCAAGGATCGGCATGCTCGTGACTTTGATGATCCGTCCTTTGTATGGAAACTTAAGGCATTGATGATTAGTTGATGGAATTGCCTCAAGAGACTTGATGTATGGACGGCCAAGGATGCCTTTTAACGAAGGGTCAATTTTCAAGATGTGGAATTTGACCTCAGCATGACAAATGGGGCCTAACTCTACCTTCAAATAGACCATTCCCAGAGGGGAACGGGTAGAGTTGTCGTAAGTAGTAACATATATGGGAGAAGGCAACCACTTCTCTCTAGGTACTCCACAGAATTCCAAGGTCTTTGGTGATAACACATTGATGGAGGCCCCTGCATCAACTAGACATGCATCCACAGCCTTCTTACATATGTTAATTGTAATGCTCAGTGCCATGCTCCTGGCTGCTGGTGGAGCTAGCTCAGATGCATGAAATGAAATAGACGGCTGATCCCCCTGTGGAACTAGCAGTGCCGTGATCTTTTCTACCGGTACATCCTCATTTACCATAACCCTTTTGAGGTACTCTATCAAAGCTTCTTGGTGGATTTTGGATCTTTTGATCAGCTCGAGCACTGAGATGCTTGCCAATGTTTTTTCTAGGTGTTTCAACAAATCATATGGAGTGCCACGTGCACTCTCTTCATTCCGTACTTCCTCTGGCGGTTGTGGTGGTAAGTCTCTGACTGTGGATTGAGGAAAGATTTTGTTGAAAATTCTCCTACTCCGGAGCGCATGCTGATCATCATTGGAACGTAATATTTTGAGTACCGCCGGGTTAATGAGGGGTTTGGAGGGGGTGATGGATTTATATATGGACGATGGTGGGTTATTTGGTGGAGGTGTTGGAATGCGGATGAGTGGTTTGGAAGGCTGTATGGTATTGGGATAGGTGTTTGGTGTAGGTGATGTGAGGAAGGGAATGCGGAGCAATGGTTTGAATGGCAGAAGGGGTTCGTGGTTGGGTGGGGGGGGGGGGGTGTTATTTGGTGGATATATGGTAGCGGAGTGAGTGATGGGCTTAAGGAAGGTCGGCAGTGGAGTGGGTCTATGGTAGGCAGGTGTTGGTATGGAAGTAATGGTTATGGTTTCTGGTTTGGGTATGCGGAGAATGCGGCGAGGTGATTGCTCGGCGGTACTCGGGATATGGCCTGTTGAGTAAACAGAGGATGATTCCTCTACCTTCCATTGTTGCCCCCTGTTAACCTCAGACCGGCTATTAATAAGAATTGGGGTGATCTGGTTTTGATGCTCTGGCAATGGGTTCTGCACTATACCCATATTCGGTGGTGCTGCTGCCTGTGCTAGTGCTCTTTGCATCTGCTATTGTTGCTGCTATAGTGGTTGTCGCTATTGTTGTTGTTGTGGTCTTTTTGCCTTCAAGGCTACTATATATTTTCTCATCTCCTCCCAGTCAATACCCCTTTGCTCAGTCAGATCATAGATGTAGTCCATGAATTGGAAACATGCATCTACTGTATGCCCAGGTTGTTTATGGAAGACACATTACCTGGAGGCATCAGTATTTTGGGGCCAAACTATTTTCTCATTTGACAAAACCAAAGCATTGGCTGTCATAAGGACGTTGAATATGTCTAATAAGGATTCTGAGAGTGGAGGATAATATGCCCCCTTTGGGCCTGGCGATTTTCTTTGTTGGTTGTAGTTACCCGGTGGCGGTACATTGTGATATGCCGACTATTGACGTAGTTGGTTGAACGTTTGTTGATACTGCTGCTGAGGCGGATTATAGGCCGACTGGTATGGTTGTTGTGGCGGCTTAAAGCCCTATTGATTTGGCAGTCTCTGCCCTGTATATTGCGGCTGTTGTTGTTGGTTTCTCATGAACTACGGTTGATTGTTGTTCACAGTGCTGATTTGTTCATAGGAGAGTGTGCCTTCAGTAGTGGGACCCATGCTAGGAGCATTTGGCATTGCAGGCTTCCGTAGTGGAGGTCTCCTGGGTCTATGGGGGTCAAAAACACTGGCAAAAGTGGAATCCTTAAACGCACTTTAAGCATAACGCGCCCTCTCGTACAGATCTGCCATGGTGGTCAGATTATTTAGTGTCAATACCAATTTATACTGGAGAGTGGCGTTGGCAACCATCATCTTCACTAGTTCTTGTTTTGACAAATGATCTCTTATTTTCTCAGCCATTCCTCGCCATCTGTCGACGAATGTTATGAAATCTTCATCAGACTTCATCTTTTCATTAAACAGATCAATAATGAATAGGGTAGGTGCCACCCTGTTTTTGTATCTATGTAAGAACTGCTTTGACACCACGTCGAAGTTCTTTACCTCACTCGGGTCCAGAGAGAAAAACCACTCTAAGGCTGACCCTTCCAATGACCTCCTGAAGAGGAAAGCTATTGCTCTTTTATCATGCTGCCAGAATGATGATTCATATAGAAATTCCTTGATATGAAGGAAAGGATTGCCTGCGCCGTTGTACTTTCTATAGGCTGGCATTTCGGAAGGCAGGAGATGGAATACTAGCATATCAGGAATAGAGAGTTTGGGATCAATTTTACTATCCATCTTCTCAAAACTCATGAATCGCTCATCCATCTGAGAAATTTTGTTAAGTAGAAGTTGAGTGGTAGAATCTACTGGTGGAGGTGGTGGTTGTTGAAAAGATTGCTTCCTGGAATAAGCAGGGATGGGAGGACAGTAGGGTTGTGAACTGGCAGTATTTCCACCCTGCCCGAAGGCATTCTGATAGACTGGCGCGTGCGGCTTGAGAGGATGTCGTGAACTAGATTGTTGATGGCCCGCGTGCCGTGGGGTAGAAATATGGAGGCCTTTTGTTGCCCGAGTAGGAGCTTGGTAAACAGAAGGGTGAATCGAGGGATTCGGTTCAGAAGAATTCAAAGGAGTGTTTCCCTTCAAGATGGATTGGATTGCTTCAAACTGACGAGGATCCACATGATTAGACAGAGCTCCCATGAGGGTAGCGAGATCGGTAGGATGAGAAGAAGGCCCAGCTTGGTCTTGGGCTTCTTCATAGGTGGGGTTAGAGATGACATGAACGTGGGGATGATTACCTATATCTTGATTATATTGATCATAAGTTGAATCCATCTGAAATTGAGGGGCATGAGCATCTCCCTCGTATATGGTTTGGAATTGATTGGAATTATGAGAGATATAAGCATCTCTCTCATCTTCTGAATAAGACGAATCATAAACCCGAGGAGCATGAGCATCTCCCTCGTACTCCGCCACATCTTCTTGTTAGAAGGCAACCATGCCGAGAGTTCTACCTGATCGGAGCATCATGATATTAATTTTTGACAAAGAAATTCAAACAAGTTGTGCAAAAGATTAGCAAACAAGTGAATGATTACGTTATCTTAGGATTCCTTGTTGAATTATTTGGTTTGTTAAACACAAATTCACTCAATGGGTAGGATCCTAGTTTCAGTTCAGTTTTTCACCATTATACTCTATGGTTCTTTCACAACGTTATGAATGACTAACCAGGACTTCAATTGGTATAACCAGCCCGATAAATAAGGAGGAATACTTTGATTTTGGGGACTTACGGAGGTCTTAACACCAACCACTTTAGTCTGACTGAGGGACTGACCCAGTCAGAGAAAGGTGAAGATACTAAGAAAAGTGTTCCTATGAGGGGGGGTGAGCCCCAATGCAGATGACCTACGGCCTGGATGGCCTCTAATGTGGTATAAGATAAATATAGGTATCAAAAGGATCAAAGATCCGAGGACTGATGAGAAAAAGAAGAAACTGTTCGAATAGCGTCGCTGTTCACCGATACTATTCAAGACAGAAGCTTCTTATGTTAACAGAATCTCAGGCAGCAGCATAACAAGTATATGAGGCTGAATGGCGTCTTGGCACAACGACACGTTTTGAATCGCGTCTCTCTGTCTAGGTGCTATTCAGAACCTGAAAGCAGTAAACAAAGAACAATTTTGAGGACGATCTTCTCCCGAATTATCAAGATAAACAGGGATCTAACTGATCATACAAATTTAATTTAAACAAATTTACTATCATGCAAACAACATAAACTTACTCAACTACACACTTCCTACTACACTCACAACTTTCAATCAATCACGGGAGGGCAAGATCTTACCGCAAAGGGATGTGCACGTGGTGCATGTAGGGATAAAAGTAACCCAACTCACCAATTGGTGAAAGAAGTTTCTGAGGGACACAAGTGGTGCACCGTGGGTGCTTGATAATAAAAACAAGAACAAATATTAAAAGAAAAAGATGGCCAAACCAAGTCCCACCATGATCGCCAAAAAGTTGTGAGTGCTCAAATTAGGTGCGTGATGTTCATGAATTTCATATTGTTCATATGAATAATAAAACTGTTAAAATTAAAGAAAACGTGATCATCAGAAACTGTAAAGTTTCGAAAGAAAGATTGATCGCTTACCTTTTCAAATTTAAGGAGATGTTAAGTCCTTAATTCTCTTCCTTTGGTCGGCCAAAGAAAGAGAGCTATTTTCGTTCTTGTTCTTGCTTTTACTTGATGATTATTCCTTTGAACTTCCTTCTTTCTTCTTCTTTGTACGTTGTAACATCAAACAAAGAGAGAATCTAATTTGAACTAGAGTAGAGTAGTATCTATTCTAATAAGAAATTTAAACATGTAACTAAACTAATCTACTCACTTGCTTCTTGTTCTTTAAACCCCTTAACATGCATGTGGGTTTGGAAATATGAGTGTGTGTGTGTAAACATGAAGTGATGATGATAATGATGAAAAAAATAATGATGAATCTATAAAATTAATGAAAAGCTAGAAAGAAATTAGGAAAAGAAGACAGTTGGTTGACTCCTCTATAACCACTTCTTTAAAAGCTTCAAAAGATGAAAGGGATGAAGAAAAAGAAGTCTTAGACGAAGCTCTTCTTGTTGTCCACGTTTTTCTCCTCTAGAACCTCCAAACACCTTGCTTCAAGCTTCATAATCACCACTGGCCAACCTCTTTCAAAGGTCCAAAGGGTGTTGTATTTATAAGAATATGTTTATAGGTGTTTTAGGTTTCAAAAGGACTCTCTCCTACAGTCGGACTTACCTTGGACGAGCATGGAGGAGTTTGCAACCTTCCTAACTTCGGAAATCGGATTATCTCGGCCAAATCATGTTTATCAGGAAACTCACAAATCACGTCGTCCAGACGGGACGCCATTTGGTTAATTAAAGTGACCAAAATAGAAAGGAAATCCGAAAAGGAAATCGAAATATATTAGGAAACCTAAATCGCGTCTCCTAAGGGCAACGTGCTTTAGATAATCTAGGAAACTAATTCGGATTAAAAATCGTAAATCCAGACAGATTAGAACTTAAATCGTGTCTCCCACGGGCGACGCTATTCAGTTAAATCATCTAAATGGTGTCGTTCAAAGGCGACGCCAATTAACAAATTTCGAGAAAAATCAATAAAAATTAATTAATAATTAAACATCAGCCTATTCTGGGACATTATAATTGTGACATGAAATTTACTCAATATGAGGTCAAAATTAGCATTACACAAGAAAGGCATCTTAAAGCTAGATCTTGGAGGTGTCTATTTGGAACTTGTCTACTTTTAGACTTCTTAAACTTCCTAACCTGACTAACTTCACTAGATTCCCTAACTCCATTAAATTGCCAACCGCTAGACTCACTATCCTGACCTAGTGAGGACGAAGAAAGATAAAAATCAAGGGATACAGGATGTGACACAAGTGAATCCTCTTGAGAGGAGGGGCAAAGTAGATCTAGAAGAGAATCTTGCCCTAATGACCCGTACGATGGGGTATATTTCAACAAGTAATATGATGTTTCCTCAACGAGGATTTGAGAGGAGGGAGTTGCCAAAGTGGCGTTTTTTTTTTGGAGATTTTGAGTGTTAATCATGAAACATGAATGAATATGTAAAGGAGGAGAATGAGAAGGTAACGACACCAAGGACAAGGATTGGGGCGATCATACAATAGTATGTCTCAGATCATATCATGGATCTTCTCAAGATCGAAAGGAATCCAAGGAATTAAGTCCCGAGGGACAAAGTAACCATGATGGGCGGGGCCCGAGGAGGGTCAGGAGCAGAGTATGGAATAGGGTATGGAGGGTGAAAACCTGACGGGGATAAGTTCCCCTCCGGAGAAGATCAGTGGTAAATCCAAGCTGATAAGGGTCATCGAGCTCCCCTTTGTCTATCTCCTCACTTAGCAAAATTCTCTTATCAAGAATAGCCCCAGACCCTTCAAACAACTCGTCAATCAACAGAGGCCACTTTGGTTCTGAGGGATCAAGGAACAGCCTGTTCAGTGCAATGTACAGGTCCCATGTGTCGAACCAGCGGTACCACTTGCACTCTGAATTTTGAGTTTTCCTCCTCTTCATTGGCTGCAGAGCCTTCAAAGATTGGTATGTGAGCAACTCAGAACAGTGCTTGGCTAGATCTTTTCCATATACGTCATGTAGGTCAAAGTGGGAAGTGATCACCACCATGTTATCGTTGTCATGATTAATCACGGGTCCCTTAATGAAGTGTGTATATAAGGTCCAAGTTAAGGGATACCGATTTTCTTTATACGATGTGGTCATTGTCTTCCAGATTCTCTGACCGTCTTCATATTCTTGCTGCTGAACAATGTGTCGTCTCACCTTCATTGGCCTATAGCCTAGCCATTACCGGGTGCTCTTCTGCGGTCTTTGATAGGCTTGGTCTTGCCCTGCAATTGTGTGCCCAGGCCCTTTCTAGGTTGATAACTACCCTTCATCATGATGTCCCAGCCAGGGGTACTTATGCACTTCCCCCTTTTCACAGCGTCAACTGGACAAGGAACAGGTATAGTAGCTTTTAAAGGATTAGCCGAGGGATAACAAACTTGTAAGACTGATAGAATAGGTTGTCGGCCAGGTAAAAGAGTAGCAGTAAGGATTGGCATGCTCGTTACCTTAATAATCTGTCTCTTATAAGGAAACTTGAGGCATAGATGGTTTGTAGAGGGTATGGCCTCAAGGGATTTGATGTAGGGACAACCAAGGATGCCTCGATCTCCAAGATGTGGAACTATACCACGGCATGACAAGCGGGACCTAACTCTACCTTCAAGTAAACCATTCCCAGAGGAGAACGGGTAGAGTTGTCGTAAGCGGTAACAAAGATGGGTGAAGGCAACCACTTTTCTTTGGGTACACCGCAAAATTTTAAGGTCTTTGGTGACAATACATTAATAGAGGCTCCTGTGTCAACCAGACATGCATGTACAACCTTTTTGCATATGTTAACTGTAATGCTTAGTGCCATGCTCCTGGCCGTTGGTGGTGCTTGTTCAGATGTGTGGAATGAAATAGAGGGCTGATCCCCCTGTAGAACTAACAATGCTATGATCTTCTCTACCGGCACATCATCTTCACTGACCATTACTCTCTGCAGATATTCTATCAGATCCTCTTGATGGATCTTGGATCTTTTGATCAGTTCTAGTATGGAAATGTGTGCCGGTGTTCTGTCCAGCTGCTTCAGTAAGTCATACTGAGTGCCAGGTGCACTCTCTTCATTCTGAACTTTTTCTGACGGTTGTGATGGGCCGTCTCTTACTATGGACTGAGGGAAGACCTTATTGAAGATTCTCCCGCTCCGAAGCGTATGTTGTTCAATATTGGAAGGTCCAGGTGAGATCTTAAGTGCCGCCGTGTTGATGAGAGGTTTAGAGGGGGTAATGAGTTCGTAAACAGGCGATGGTGGGGGATTGTTTGGTGGAGGTGCTAGAACGCGGATGAGTGGCTTGAAGGGTTGTATGGTATTGGGGTGAATAGTTGATGTGGGAAATGGTATGCGTAGCAACGGTTTAGAAGGCATAAGGGGTTCTTGGTTGGGTTGCGGAGGGTTATTTGGTGGAGGCATGGTAGTGGAGGGGATAATGGGTTTAAGGAAGGTAGGCGGTAGAGTGGGTCTATGGTAGGCGGGTGTCGGTATAGGCATAAGGGTTATGGTTTCTAGCTTGGGTATACGTAGAATGCGGCGGGGCGGTTGCTCAGCGGTACTCGGGATGTGCCCTGTTGAATAAACAGAGGAGGATTCCTCTTCCTTCCATTGTTGCCCTCTATTAGCCTCAGATTGGCTATTAGTAAGAATTGGGGCAACCTAGTCTAGATGCTCCGGCAGCGGATCCTACACTATTCCCATGTTCGATGGTGCTACTGCCTATGCTGGTGCTCTTTGCATCTGTTGTTGCTGCTGCTGTGGATGTTGTTGCTGCTCCCAGTCAATACCCTCTTGTTCATTGAGATCATGGATGTAGTTTATGAATTGGACACACGCATCCACTGTACGCCCAGGTTGTCTATGGAAGACGCAATATCTGGAGGTATCAACATTTTGAGGTCAGATAGTTTTCTCCCTTGGTAGGACCAAAGCATTGGATGCCATAAGGGCGTTGAATATGTCTGCTAGAGACTTCGGGAGCTGAGGATAGGACGCCCTCTTTGGGCCTGGAGGTTTTCTCTGTTGATTGTAATTGCCTGGGGAGGGTACATTGTGGTATGCTGGCTACTGATGTGGCTGGTTGAACGCCTGCTAATACTGTGGCTGAGGCTAATTATAGGTTGGCTAGCATGGTTGCTATGGCAGCCTAAAGCCCTATTGATTCGGCAATCTCTGCCCTGTATACTGCGGCTGTTGTTGTTAGTTTCTCATGAACTGTGGTTGGTTCGTATTTATGGTGTTGATCTGTTCATGGGAGAGTGTGCCCTCAATAGTGGGACCCATGCTAGGAGAATTTGGCATGGCGGGCTTCCGAAGTGGAGGTTTGTTGGGTTTATGGGGGTCAAAGATGTTGGAGAAGGTTGAATCTTTGAAAGCGTTCCGGCAATAACGCGCCCTCTCATATAATTCCTCCATGCTAGCCAAGTTGTTCAATGTGAGGACTAGCTTGTACTGAGGGGTTGCATTGACAATCATCATCTTCACTTGTTCTGACTCAGACATGTGATCTTTTATCTTCTCTGCCATACCCCTCCATCTATCAGCATAGGTGATGAAGTCTTCATCAGACTTCATCCTTTTAGCCACCAAATCAGTTATTGATAAGGACGGTGCAATTCTATCTTGGTATCGTTGGATGAATTTTCTTGACACAACTTCATAGTCTTCCACATCAGCTAAATCTAACAAGAAAAACCACTCGAGGGCTGGTCCCTCTAATGATTTCTTGAATAAGAATGCCAACGACCTCTTGTCGTTCTGCTAGAAGAAAGACTCGTACATAAACTCCTTCAGGTGGGTGAAGGGGTTGCCAGAACCATTGTACTTTCTATACACTGACATCTCAGAAGGCGGCAGGTGAAACACTGGCAAATTGGGGAGGGTGATCTCAGGTACAGCCTTGACTCCCATCATCTTTTTAAAACTATTGAACTGCTCATCCATGCGGTCCATCTTCGTAAGTAAGGCTTGAGTCACGGGATCAACCTAGGGAGGGGGAGGTGATGGAGCATGATAGGCTTGCCTCTTGGAGTAACTCAGGCAAAGGGGACAGTATGGTTGAGGTCTGGTGGCGCTTCCGCCATACCCGAAGCTATTTTGATGGGTTGGCGTATGCGGTATAGCTGGGTACCTCGAGGAACATTGTTTTTGTTGGGATCCGGGCGAGACGCGAAGAATACAGCGGAAACGACGAATAATAATCCCGTCCGATGCCTGATGATCCAATTCGGAACGAAAAACTAAAACTAAAAAATCGGGCCGTAATCTGATTATCGTGCACGGATTCGAATCCGCTTCTGTCTCGGTTCCGTCGAGGTGATGCCGCGAGCCGCACAAGCGTCCAGCCTCCAGCGGTATCCATGCGATCCACCGCGGTGGTTTGTCCTCTCTCCCTCATCCATATCAGCTCGCTCGCTGAAGATCCATCGCCGCAACGATTGCCGAAAACCCGCCGACGGGAATTCCCGACTTCCGGGAATCATGCGCGGCGGAGACAGAGACAGTCCCGGCGCCTCGAACGGGGCGCCCAGAGGAGGAGAGAGAAAGGGGGGGATGACGGCCAGCATGGGGAAATCCTGGAGCTTGGCCCAGGGTTTCTCGACAGCACGTATATATATTAAGTCAGTGCGACTTTTCACAAAAGTCTCCGAGTTAATATAAATCCCACTTATGTACCACCGACTAAGAATCTTATTGCGTGTGACCCTCTAGGCCTATTTACCAGTCCGGTTTTCAGCCCATTAAGTCCAATAACTAGTTATTGACTTATTGTAATTAATTAATATCTAGATATTAACTAATTACTTAGCCGAATTATCATCGCATGTAAATTCGGTCGGACTTCCGATCAAGTTGGGTGCCAAGCAACACCGCATGATCTCGGAAGGTAATGGGGTTCAGCAACCCACCCATGGAACCTATCTATCCACAGTTACCGCGTGGCTATAATCCTTCGTTCGCACAATGCTCTCGAGTTAACCTAGGATATGGTCAACTATCAAACCCTAGAAGGTCAACTCACTTGAATCAGACTCGCTGTACAATATCCGAAAACCACTTTTCTGATATTGTTTCTGCTCTGGTCAGAGACTCCTGCGGATCTATTCTAGAGCATTCTCTCTCCAGTTATCTGAGAGCGAACGATCCTTTATTGAACATACAATCACCTTCGAAGGTCTTCTGTTGGACCCGATCCTTGACTATTAGAGATCCCGTAGATAGGGATTCATAGGTCAAGGTTAAAGTCCAGAAGTCCACCAACAAGGTGTCTTTGGTGTCTCAAGTCCAAGGATCAACCACGCCACTGTGACGATGAATCAACCCGATTGACAGTCAGGTAAATTACCATTCGGCGATTCATGTCGGATCAGTTCAGTGAACTCATTCCCCAATGAGCACCTACAGGTTTACCATTGTGTCTCCACACGAGTAACTAACGAGATCAGTCACCCTCATCATATGAGCTGGAATAACCTGTACTAGTCTTACCAGATGTTTGATGTCCTTCTCAAACATCCTACGACTAGGAACAATTAAGAATATGTGTTTATAAGTCATTAGCCTCATCCTTATGATCTTATCATAATCTGATGACTATTGCACATATTCATGGACTTCATTATGCGCAATTACATATATGCCAATCTACATAATGAATTGAATGTCATTGATTAGTGAACCAGATTGAAATAGGTGCCTTATGATTGGCTTAGAGGACACCTATATCTATCAATCTCCCACTTGGACTCAAGCCAATCACTTTCGCATTTGATCTCCATCAAATCTAGGTGATGCTCACATAAAGTTGGTGACTAAGACTTGGTCAGGGATCTGGTAAATTATCTATAGATGGAATATTTTTCATTACGTTATTTCCTTTTTATCTTTTGTCTCTGAACCTGTGAAAGAATCTCAGAATGTTCTGCAATTTCTGAAGAGACCATGGCTCGATCACACAATTCATTGCTCCCACTGCTACAACGATAGGATGGTATTAGAGACCTTTTAGAACTACATCTAGTTCAGGGATGAACCTTTTTCATCCATACTGTTCTAATAACAGTATCACGTATTTATGTCATCACCTTAATATTGAGTTCTGGATTGGAACCATTCCAATCAATTCCTTTCTACTAGAAGGTTGAATCCATTATTTGACTTGAAATTTGAGTCAGTGTGACCTCATAGTTTCAAATCATCCTCTTCATATACGTGAATGCATCCTTAGCACTTCTCAAGTGCTTAATGATGCATTTCTATCTTGTATCCTTTAAGGAATCTTTTCTTTAAAGGAATAAATTCCATATCTCAACAATTGAGACTTATGAAATTTATGTCAAATATTTTGACATACAGGTCAATATACTATGCCCACCGATCTATCTTAATAGATATGTATTTCCAATACGTAGGATATTATAACTAAACTTATTATGGAGGAAAATACGGTTAATAATGCTTTCACTAATAGTAACATCTTGATGTCATTCTCAATGACTTTGATGTTATTATCACAAAGCATTACTAAAGCGACCGTACTCCCACTATTCCTTTTGAACACACCCACAATCTGTGATCATTCTTAATGATCACGTAGTATTTGACCATTAAGTCAAAACTTTTATTACAACCTAGGAAACTTTAGTTTGATTCAAAATAATCTTTGAAATCATAACTTGCTTCCTGGACATTCTAAAAGCTTTAAAGGTGTATCATATATATCTTTACCTCAATCACATTGAGAGAACGCTTTTCATATCCAACTATCATCCTCTCATCATATGATAGGCAGTATTGGTATGTAGAGTTCTAATAAACTTATCAATCTCAAAGATGTAATGACAGAGAACATCATTATCATAGATTTTAGATCGTAATCTATTTTTGAGCTCTTCTCATCTTGCTAAATCAGATATGTCAAACATATCCTTCTAGTCACTGAGAGAATCTCAAAATCTATTTAGCTCTTTGATGTGTGTTATGAGTGGTTCCAAGCAACTTAAAGATTATCTAATAATCTTATGTTAACCTGTGAATCTAGAACATCTTCTAGTTTTATCAGCTCCCACTGTCTTTTCTGAGGACAAATTCCTCTTCATAGAAGACAACTTTCAGGACGATAATTATTTCATTATCGCCTGGCCAATAAATGTAATGTCCAAACTCTTTAGACATTTTACAAATTCACATCACGGTATAACTTGACTTTAAAATCATGTTTGTTCATAATTCACATCTTATATGAATTATTCGGTTTCCATATCCTATATGGATACACACTGACTTATTTGGAACCATCTGTAAAGTATGGGCATCTAATGTTCATACTCATATTCAAAATGATAAGAATTAGGCAAATCTTATTATATATGTTGCACCATATCTTAATAAGGTGCAATTCCTCATTCTATCATATTACTATGATGTATAATGAGGATCAATCGAGCGAGAATACAATTATCCTCTTAATGATTTATGTGAATCATATACTAAAGTATTAGTTTCTTTGATCAAATCAAAGATTCTAATACTTCATATTGATCTTGTACCTTAATCTCTCAGATGCATTCGTCTTGTACTTCAGTAAATACATGCAGTCGAATCATTCCAAGAGAAAACTATTAAGGTAATTCAATAGAAGTGATCATCTTTGGCCTTGAGAGGATATAGAGTTATTTACATCAGTATGTATTAGCACCAATAATTTCTCATTGTATATCCCTGTATACAATACCATAGATAATCAGGATTCACACAATTCATTTCTATAGAAGACTTGTGAACATTTATCACATGAAATGTCACTTCAAGAATCTATAATGCATTGACTGATTTGAACAACTATTGTTCCTTCTTAGTCAACGTTATTCACTTTTATAATTCTTGATATCTCACGCAAGTAAATAACAATTATTCAGTTTCATATTAGACTCCTATAGACATACAAAGATTTACTGTCTGACAGTAACCTATGATTATCATGAACAATTGTTGACTCTAACTCAACACTTGCATTCTCTCGATTTTCTTTTACTTGTCTAAGTCTGCACATTATCGCAGCTCTGAGAATCATTTTCCAATATCTCATATTGGATACGCTAATTCTCCAATAGACATGCAAAAGTTGATAATAAGAATATATGAGACTTCTTTCAAGTTTCATATTCATTTTGTCTTTACCAGTATCCTTATATTGGTTGCAGTGGGAGAACTGCTACTTCTCTATCTCAGCTGACTTTCCTTTATCCTTTTCAGGTGTGGATTCGATCGTTTAAAATCTTACCACTTGCCTTTCTTAAAGGCACATCATAAATATCTCTTCATCTTGTTCTATCTAAATAAGAGAATTCATGACAATCATTGCCTTTCAGAAAGGCATACCATGAGTACCTCTTCACCTTGGTCTATCCAAGTAAGAGGATTCATGATATCTGATTAGGATAGTGACTTTCACTCAACCCCTAAAGACACTCTTTAGAGTTTTCTAGTCAGTCTGAGTATGAGAAGTATTGGCATCCAACATGCCAACATCTCGAATAGACGACATATTAGTGAATCGAAGGAAATAACGTGATTTAAACAGATAGTTATAATAATTCAATTATGGTCTTTTATCTTGAATTATTTCTCACTATTTTTCGACGGACTGTATACCTTCAGGTATACAGAACGGAAGACTCTGACGGTCTCCTAGTGAGGATCAGAATCTCCAAGAATCACAGTATGACCTCGGATAAATACATAATATCATATCATTATTTTAGAACAACCATCTTATGGTAATTGCAACTCCTTGCAATATCCAATCTTATTTCGGCTCCCAGGCCTTTAATGGTCCCGGATAAACACAGTAGACCATTATACCTAGTTTAAGCTTTACCATCAATACGTGACAGAGTAGAGTAAGAATGTAGCTCCCGGGTAAACGCGAGGATAGCTACACCGTTTCTTTATTCCATTCTCAAGGCATCATAATGTCATAGTTAATAGTCCTTTCATTAGATGGTGGCAGATCTTGAGTAAACACATAGAAACTGTCATCACTAAATCAAGTTCTAAGAACTATATTGATGGAGAGCCATGCGGTACATTCTCAATTACTCGCGCTCCGGCTTAGACTTTATGTTGAAGGTTTTGTTTATGTTAAGTTGGTCTCATCCTAGATGATAGTTTATAAATATATCGTATATATTTAACTATACCTAGATATTACTAATCGATTCATAATCAGAAACTGAAAAGCATGTATCAACCATACATGTTCATTATGTGGTCATGGACAGCACGGTGATTAACTGGAGCAAAACAATTAATCACCAAAACTATATAACATTTATATAATATAAACATGCAAGCACATAGCCACTGGTGATCTCATCTCTTGTCGCCTTCTTGATTGCATTTGTGGATCATCCTCGCCTCTCCTCGGCCAGCGCGATCAATTACAAATATAAAACAGAATTTAAAATATTTTCAAATACAAATTAATTGTAGGAGAAAGCCTTATGGCCGAGTACAATAATAGAGGGAGATAGAATTACAATAGAATGAAAGAGAAGAAGGCACGCAGGCCTCATTAATTAACACTTAATTAATGAACATCACATTCCATAACAATCCACATAATCACACACCATCACATGATATGAAATTTAACTAAGTGCATGTCCATGACCACTGTAAATTTTAACCAACCACACATGATAAAACACATCACATGATGGCTAAAATTTTGAAGATATAATAATTTTGGTTTTCTTAAAACCTAGGTACCAATCAAAATTGGATAATTTGAATTTTCAAAAATCTTATTTTATAATATGTAATAAATCTAATTTAAAGTATCAAACACATCAACATGTGCAAACAAAGCTAAAATTAAAATTCTAAAATATTCCATGTATAATTTAAAACAATTCTAAATTAATTAATCTAACACTTAGATTAATTTCAATTCACATTAATAACAATTATTAATGCGAAATAATCTAACATTTAGATAGAATTAAAAATTCTTAAATAACACTTATAATAGAATTTTTAATTCCTATTATAATCGATTAACAACTGCTTGTTAATAAACCCCTTCACTTAAAGCATATTTCTCAATAACAATTATTAAGAAATAATAATTAGAACATTTCTAATTAAAATAGTCTAACATTTTAGACTTAATTTAATCTTTTAATAACTTTTATAAAAGATCAAATTACAAGTAGATTAGATCAATAATAACTATAATTGAGAGATTCATGAGTAAATTAATTAATCATCTTAATAACTATTATTAAGACTTAATCAGTCCTTAATAACATTTATTAAGGTTTATTACTCAAGAATTAATTAACTTAATTATAACTATTATAATTAGTTAATTAATCACTTAACAACTATTATTAAGTGTCTCTAAATTATTAATTTTAAATTCTCTAACAACAATTGCTAAGAAGTTATTATTATCTAATCAGTTAGATAATTAACAACAATTGTTAATTAGTTATAAGATCACATCTTAACTAATCTTTTAACACTTAATTAAGAGTTAATCAACAACACTTGTTAATATTATTGAGGATCTCATCTTAAATAATACTCTTTAATTCAAAGTTTAAAGAATTAATTAATTAACATTTGTCAATTAAATATTTAGATCATATCTAAATAAATATCCCCTTTATTACTAAATTAATAGTAATCAGGATTAAAGATCAAATCTTAAAAACTCCCCTATATTAAGATCATATCTTAATAATTAGTAACAACACTTGTTAGTTAACAAATTAAGATCATATCTTAATAAATTAACCTTTTATTAAGATCAAATCTTAATTAACCTATTTAACTGAAAATAAAAAAAATTAATTTTAAAACTATTTAAAACAAAGATTAGTTTTATTTTCAGGTTAAAAGGGTGCGGTTTTATAATTTATTTAGAGGGTTTAAGGGGTTAATGGGCTAGGCCTATGGGGCCCTGGGCCCGGGCCACAAGGTTGGCCTGGGCAACCTGGTCCGAGATAGGCAGGCTCCAATGGGGCGCCTGGGCTCGGGCCAGTGCTGGACCCAGCCAGTTGCTGGCCAGCCCGGCCCAGTTCGGGCTCCTGCGCACCCAGCGCACAGGACCGCCCGGTCTAGGGCCCAGGCGCCTAGTTCGCTCGGCCCGCCCAAGCTAGGGTTTACAGCCCTATTTCCTGCCACCGCCGGCCCTCTTTTGCAAGCCATTCTCCGGCGCCGGCGGGACGGTTGCCGGCCGGAAGTTGCAGGGCGTGGTTCCCCTTTCCTTCCCCGGTGCCGGCGAGCCTCGTGCCGCCGGTAAGCTCCAAAAGATGCCCCAAAACCTATGGTTTATCTATGGCCTTCCCTTTGTCTTCCACCTCCAACGCTTTGGAAAATAAACAGAAATTTAGGAGGCTCTCCGGCCACAGCAGGGACCAGGGGACAGGCCGGGATAGCTGTTCATAACAACGGGCTATTTTATATTTCTTCCATCACCATGGAAGCTTCATTCAAGCCTACAAATCAGATTCTTTATCACCATAAAGAACCCAACGAAGAACCCCAAAAATAAACATCGTTTTTCTTCACAAAAATAATCTAAATATAATGTGCTCATCCAATGAACAATTTTTCGTGAGATTAAAACGATTTAAGCATGGAAATGATTTTAGAACATTAATTTCATCGTTCCAGAGCGGATCAGAGCGGAACCTGGTACTGATACCACGGTTGGGATCCGGGCAGGACGCGAAGAATGCAGCGGAAACGACGAATAATAATCCCGCCCGATGCCCGTTGATCCGATTCGGAACGAAAAACTAAAACCAAAAAATCGGGTCGTAATCTGATTACGTGCGTAGATTCGAATCCGCTTCCATTACGGTTCCGTCGAGGCAATGCCGTGAGCCACACAAGCGTCTAGCCTCCAGCAGTATCCACACGATCCTCTGCGGTGGTTCGTCCTCGCTCCCTCGTCCGTATCAGCTCGCTCGCTGAAGATCCGTCGCCGCAACGATTGCCGAAAACCAGCCGACGGGAATTCCCGACTTTCGGGAATCATGCGCGGTGGAGACGGAGACAGTCCCGGCGCCTCGAACGGGGCGCCCAGAGGAGGAGAGAGAAAGGGGGGGATGACGGCCAGCATAGGGAAATCTTGGAGCTTGGCCCAGGGTTTCTCGACAGCATGTATATATATTAAGTCAGCGCGACTTTTCACAAAAGTCTCCGAGTTAATATAAATCCCACTTATGTACCACCGACTAAGAATCTTATTGTGTGTGACCCTCTAGGCCTATTTACCAGTCTAGTTTTCAGCCCGTTAAGTCCAATAACTATTTATTGACTTATTGTAATTAATTAATATCTATATATTAACTAATTACTTAGCCGAATTATCATCGCATGTAAATTCGGTCGGACTTCCGATCAAGTTGGGTGCCAAGCAACACTGCATGATCCCGGAAGGTAATGGGGTTCAGTAACCCACCCATGGAACTTGTCCGTCCACAGTTACCGCGTGGCTATAATCCTTTATTCGCACAATGCTCTCGAGTTAACCTAAGGCATGGTCAACTGTCAAACTCTAGATGGTCAACTCACTTGAATCAGACTCCGCTATACAATATCCGAAAACCACTTTTCTGATATTGTTTCTGCTCTGGCCAGAGACTCCTGCGGATCTATTCTAGAGAATTCTCTCTCCAGTTACCTGAGAGCGAACGATCCTTTATTGAACACACAATCACCTTTGAAGGTCTTCCGTTGGACCCGATCCTTGACTATTAGAGATCCCGTGGATAGGGATTCGTAGGTCAAGGTCAAAGTCCAGAAGTCCACCGACAAGGTGTCTTTGGTGTCTCAAGTCCAAGGATCAACCACGCCACTGTGACGATGAATCAACCCGATTGACAGTCAGGTAAATTACCATTCGGCGATTCATGTCGGATTAGTTCAGTGAACTCATTCTCCAATGAGCACCTACAGGTTTACCATTGTGTCTCCACACGAATAACTAACAAGATCAATCACCCTCATCATATGAGCTGGAATAACCTATACTAGTCTTATCATATGTTTGATGTCCTTCTCAAACATCCTACGACTAGGAACAATTAAGAATATGTGTTTATAAGTCATCAAACTCATTATTATGATCTCATCATAATCTGATGACTATTGCACATATTCATGGACTTCATTATGCGCAATTACAAATATGTCAATCTACATAATGAATTTAATGCCATTGATTAGTGAACCAGATTGAAATAGTTGCCTTATGATTGGCTTAGAGGACACCTATATCTATCAGTTGTGGCCCAGACGGCCGGTGTAACGACCCGCCACCTTATAATCGGGGATCTTATTACTAAATGGGTACCGAATCATTAATTTTGAGCCAAACCAGGATCCAGATAAGTTTGGAAAATAAATAATAAACTAAGCTAAACATTCACATCGCATTGAATTGAAAAGGAAGTGCAAGAATTAAAAATTATTACAATACGACTCGACACAGCAAATAATTACATACTCCAACTGAAAAGAAATAATTAAGCGTATAGGCCAGAAAATAAAATAACAACTACGTCGGGGTACACCCCAGAACAACGGCTGCTGGCGCGCAACCCAAGGCAGCACTCTCCTCACTACGCCTGCCTGGAACCCTCACCTGAAAACCGCAGGGGTGAGTCTCAACGGAAAGACTCAGTAGGGATCCTTCGATCCCCACCGCCCACTCACGCACCCACAAGTATAGCAACACAAATACAGGTAAAGTAAGCAAGTAAAGCAGTAATCACTACTCCTAAATCTCGATATAAACCACATGCATTCGAAATGTAGCATGCATAACTCTGAAACCATTCTACCAAGGAGCCTACAACCAGCATCTCGGCAAAAAATGCCAATCACACGGCCGAACGCGGGAAACACCGACCCGCTGAGACCAAACAGTAACCCCTCGGATAGCACGCTAGCTACTTCGGCCAAACTGACTCTAGGTGGTTTTTGCTTCCCCCAGCATGAGTGACACTCTACAGGTACCACTCCTACACCGATACTAGCTAATCCCGGGGTACACCAGGTGACCCTCTCTCTAGGCGTCACCCCACCACTCCCACACCGGCATTGTGTCCCTCCCACACTGACACAGGATGGCAAGCGCTACAATTGTCACTCTAGGTCCACGGTCGCACGAAACACAACACAGTGCAATCCGATCACATAAAAATCCTCATCCTCGAGTACGATTTCAAGCATGCAATTAACCAAACTATCTAACAGTATAAAGATATGTTAATAGCATGAATTAATGTGATTCTGTCTTGAATCGCGTCGCCCAAGGCCGACGTCATTCAAGCCTCCTAAACTGGTTCATGTGAAATCTGGCCTCGGAAATGGCCTAAAATGCGTCGTCACATGTAGCCGCCTTTTGAAAGGCGTCGCTGTCCCTCGTCGCCTGATAGCGACAGAAGCAGGGACAGGCTACGGGATGATTCCATTTAAAACGTGTCGCCCACGCAAGTCGCCTTTTGAAAGGCGTCGCTGTCCCTGGACGCTCATCAGTCCAGAGACAGAGTCTGTTAATTGAACTAAATCACGTCGTGGGTGGGAGCCTCCTTTCTAAAAGGCGTCGCTATCCCTCGACGCCATTTAACCCTCACAGACAGGTTCTTCCTCCGCCATCTCCCGATCTACGGGGTGGAATTTCCTCCCCAAAGTCGTGTAAAACACGAAAAACGTGGAGAATGGGGAGAAGAACCTAAATACCCATTAAAACACCCAATTTCTCATTTCATGCATTTAGTATTTTCACCCCAAGAAAACCCCTAAACATGCTCCAAAGCGGGAAAACATGGTTTTTTAAATGAAATACTATAGGGATCGTCACCCTACCGGTTACTCGAACTCCTCCTAGCTCCAAGCCGCCAACCCACCTTGCCACACGCCGCCGCCAGTACCGCCGTGGACGCCGTTACTCCATTGGGACGTCAGCCGCCGTCTGGAGAGAAAAACGCCGCGGAGGACATGGTGGTGGTAGTGGTGGGAGTTAGGAGGTTGATGGAGTGGAGGGAGAGATGGAATGGAGAGAGGAAAGGAAGGAGGGGGGGGAAAGGGGGCCGCCGGTTCGCCGGAGGAAGAGAGGAGAGAGAAGAGGGAGGAGGGAATGAGGGAAAGGAAGGAGGGTTCGCGGGGTCAACCAGAAACTGGGTAAAACGCGTCGTACAAGCCCGATGTCATTCAGATGACAAGACCGGACCGTACACTGACAACCTAGGGTCGTACTCTAAATGGCGTCGTTCATCCAAGACGCCATTCAGACGATATGACCGGAGCTGTACTCTCATGTTCCAAAGCCAGCCGACGTGGTGCCCACGTGGCATAGCCTAAAACACGTCTACATTGCTGGACGCCATTTAAACCACGTCTCGCAGGCTCGAGACGAAACAAGAACCAAGTCTCAGCCTCACCAGAGCCCAAACTACGGGATCTGACCCCGAAACTGACCTGATAATCGGATCCGAAAACCTCAATCCTTACAGCCGGGAAGTAGAAATATGAAGACCCTCCATGGCCTAATGAACGGGAGAAGCACGGCGAGGAGGAGGAACTTGATGATGTAGACACGCTAATTTTGACATCATTTTGAGTAAATTTCATGTACAATGATAATGCCCCAGAATGGTCTGATGCTTAATCATTATTTTTTTTTTATTGATTTTCTCTTGAGATTCATTAAATCACGTCGCTGATGCGCGACGCCATTTGGATTCATAGTAGAAATCAATTCGGAATTAAAATTAGTAAATTTATGAGGATTTAACTTAATAGTGTCGCCTGTGGACGACGTCATTTAGGTCCTAATCCGCCTAGGTTTACGATTTCTAATTCTAGTTAATTTCCTAAATTGTCTAAAGAACGTCGCGTGTGGACGACGCCTTTTAGCTTTCCAAATCCATTTCGATTTCCTTTTCTGGATTTATTTCTAATCTGGCTGCATTAATTAGCCAAATGGCGTCCCTGTTGGACGATGCGATTTGTAAGTTTCCTGATAAACATAATTTGGCCAAGATAATCCGGTTTCCCAAGTTGGGAAGGTTGCTAACTCCTCTATGTTCGTCCAAGGTATGTGCGACTACAGAAGAGAGTCCTTTTGAAGCTCTAAACAACTTTAAATCACTCTCTATAAATACAACACCCTTTGGACCGTTGAAAAAGGTTGGCCATTGGAGAATTCGGAGCTTCCTACAAGATTTTTTGAAGACCCTCAAGAAGAAGAATGTGTATAGCAAAGGAAGCTTGATCTTCTTCATGCTTTTCACCCTTTGAAACCCATTGAAGACCAAGGCTATGGAGGGGCCATCCTTTTCCTTTCTTTTTGATCTCTTCCATTGAATCTTGATAAGATTCATATAGTTTAAATTTATGTTTTCATATAGTTCCTCATTGCATCACTTCATTTACACACATTCACTTTAGATTTTCCATGCCTATACATCCTTTAGAGGTTTAAAAGAATACAAAACAAGTGAGTTCTTTGGTTTAGTTGGAATAGATACTACCTCTCTTTTGTTCTAATTTATTTGCTTTCGTTTGTTTTCAATCTTTCTTCCAAGGTGTGAAGGAGATTTAGAAGAAAGTTTGGAGTTTAAACGGAAGAAGAAGTACCCCAAAGAACAAGAGTAAAGAAAGAGAAGGCTCTTTTCTTTCGGCTGGCCGAAAGAGAGGAACAAAAGAACCCCACACTCTCCCGATTTGTAAGGTTAGTAAGCGATCACTTTTCCTTTGAAGCCCTTGGTTTCTGGAGATCACAATTTTTTTTATATTGTTAATCATAGTAAAAACATGATAGTATGATGAACACATACCCTTTTTTAGTACTACAGCTTTTTGACGATCATGGTGGGACTTGTCTTGCCGTTTCTTTTATTTACTCTTTTTATTTCCATTGGGCACCCTCGGTGCACCGCTTGTGTCCCTCAGGCACGTTTGATGGTTTGTTGGTTGGCTATTTGATCCTTATCCCCACGTGCACCTCGTGCACATCTACCTTGTGGCAAAATCTTGCCCTCCCTTGATTGTATTGAGTGGTAGTATTGGAAAGTGTATTTTGTTGGAATTAATATCCATGATGTCGCATGATTAGCCTATATATTTAACTATTGTCGCATGAGAAGTTGATCTATTATTCATCCTATTATTTGGAGAGGGGATTAGAGGTCATCCAGGCCACATGTCATTTGCATCGGGGCTCACCCCCCCTCCTATAGGAACACCTCTCTTAGCATCCTCACCTCTCTCTGACTGGGTCGGTCCCTCAGTCAAACTAGAGTGGTTGATGTTAAGACTTCCGTAAATCACCAAAATCAAGGAACTCCTCTTTGTTCATCAGGCCGGTTGTACTATTTGAAGTCTTGGGTAGTTATTCATACCGTTGTGAGTGAAGCCATAGAGTATAACGGCAGAAATTGAATTGAAATTAGGATCCTACCCATTGAGAGAACTTGAGTTTAAAAATCCAATTAACCCAACAAGTAACTCTTAAAATAGCGTAAGCATCTACTTTGTTGTTAATCTGTGCCAACTTAATTGAAATAATTGTCATCTCAATACAATGATGCTACGTTCAGGTAGAACCGTCGGCATGGTTGCCTTTGAACAAGAAGATCTGGTCGAGTACGAGGCAGAAACTTATGCCCCTCAAATTCATGGTGCATCTTATTCTGAAGATGAAAGAAACGTCTATATCTCTGGTTATCCTGACCAATTCCAAACCATATACGAGGGAGATGCTCATGCCCCTCAGTTTCAGGATGATTCGATTTATGATCAATACTATCCATATTAGGGCGATCAGTCACGTGTCCATGTCATCTCCAATCCTACCTTTGAAAGAGCCCAAGACCAAGTTGGGCCTTCTGCCAATCATCCTTCTGACCTTGCTACCCTCATGGGAGCTCTGTCTAATCATTTAGATCCTCGTCAATTTGATGCCATCCAATCCATTCTAAAATGGAAAATTCCTCTGCATCCTTCTAAGCCAAGCCCCTCAGTTCATCCTTCTGCTTATCAAGCTCCTACTCAGGCCATAGAAGGCCTTCATATTTCCACTCCTCGGCACATAGGCCCTCAATAATCTGGTTCACGGCATCCTATCAGGCCGCAAACCCCGATTTATCATAATGCCTTTGGGCACGATGTGAACGCCACCAGTTCACAACCTCACTGTCCTCGCATCCTTGCTTATTCGCAGAGGCAGTCTTTTCAACAACCACCACCTCCACCAGAGAGTCTTTTTGAAGCTCTAAACAACTTTAGATCACTCTCTATAAATACAACACCCTTTGGACCTTTGAAAAAGGTTAGGCATTGGAGAATTCAGAGCTTCCTATAAGGTTTTTTGAAGACCCTCAAGAAGAAGAACGTGGATGGCAAAGGAAGCTTGATCTTCTTCATCCTTTTCATCCTTTGAAGCCCATTGAAGACCAAGGCTATGGAGAAGCCATCATTTTCCTTTCTTTTTGATCTTTTCCATTGAATTTTGATAAGATTCATATAGTTTAAATTTATGTTTTCATATAGTTCCTCATTGCATCACTTCATTACACATATTCACTTCATATTTTCCATGCCTATATATCCTTTAGGGGTTTAAAAGAATACAAAACAAGTGAGTTCTTTGGTTTAGTTGCATGATAATTTTGTTGGATAGAATAAATACTATCTCTCTTTAGTTTTAATTTATTTGCTTTCTTTTGTTTTCAATGTTTCTTGTAAGGTGTGAAGGAGATTTAGAAGAAAATTTGGAGTTTAGACGGAAGAAGTATCCCAAAGAATAAGAGTAAAGAAAGAGAAGGCTCTTTTCTTTTGGCCGGCCGAAAGAAAGGAACAAAAGAACACCATACTCTCCCGATTTGCAAGATTAGTAAGCGATCACTTTTCCTTTGAAGTCCTCGGTTTCTGGCGATCATAATTTTTTTTATATTGTTAATCATAGTAAAAACATGATAGCATGATGAACACACCCTTTTTTAGCACTACAAATGACTAACCGGGTGAACCGTAAGATTCGTTTCAGCAGAACGCAAAGGCGTTTTCCCCTTGAGAATGGATTGGATAGCCTCAAGTTGTTGAAAGTTCACATGGGTAGCCAGGGCTCTCAAGACGGTGACCAGATCAAGGGGGTTGTCAGACAAAGGCTCAGCTTGATCTTGAGCCTCTTTATAAGTGGGATTAGAGATTACGTGTACATGAGGATGAATAGTACCAGGATCATACTGGTCATGGGTAAATTGAGCCTGATGGGGGACATAAGTGTCTCCCTCATATTCAGCGTGAAAGAAGTTGGAGTCATGGGAGGCATTAGCATCTCCCCCATTCTTAGAATGGTAATCATAATTGCGAGGGGCATTAGCATCTCTCTCATATTCAAACACATCTTCCTGTTCAATGGCAACCATGCCGAGAGTTCTACCTGATCGGAGCATCATGATGTTAAGTTTTGACAAGGATCCAAACAAGTTGTGCAAAGAATTAGCAAACAAGTGGATGGTTACGTTATCTTAAGATTCCTTGTTGAACTATTTGAATTGTTAAACACAAGTTCTCTCAACGGGGTAGAATCCTAGTTTCAGTTCAATTTTTTCACCGTTATGGTTCTCTCACAACATTATGAATAACTAATCAGGACTTCAATTGATACAATCACTCCGATGAACAAGGAGGAATACTTTGCTTCTAGGGACTTACAGAGGTCTTAACACCAACTACTCTAGTCTGACCGAGGGACCGACCCAGTCAGAGAGAGGTGAAGATGCTAAGAAAGGGGTTCATATAAGGGGAGGGGGGGGTGAGCCCCAATGCAGATCACCTACGGCCTGGGTGGCCTCTAATGTAGTATAAGATAAATATAGGTAACAAAGAAATCAATGATCTGAGGACTGATGGACAAAACAAGGAACTGTTTAAATTGTGTCGTTGTTCACCGATGTTATTCAAGAAAGAAGCTTCTTCTATTAATAGATACTCAGGCAGCAACGCCAACAGGAATATGAGACTGAATAGCGTCTAGTCACTACGACACAGTTTGAATCGCGTCTCCCTGTCTAGACACTATTTAGAGCCTGAAAATTGTAAACAAAGAGCAATTTCGAAGAAAATCCCCTCCCAAGTTATCAAGATAAACATAAATCTAACTAATCATGCAAATTCTAGTTAAACAGATTTATTATCATACGAACAAACATAAACTCAATCTACTACACACTTCCTATCACACTCACAACTTCCGATCAATCACGGGAGGGCAAGATCTTTCCGCAAAGGGGTGTGCACGTAGTGCACATAGGGATAAAAGTAACTAAACTCACCAATTGGTGAAAGGAGTGCCCGAGGGACACAAGTGGTGCACCGTGGGTGCCCGATGATAAAAAGCAAGGACAAGTATTAAAAGACGGTAAGACCAAGTCCCACCGTGATTGCCAAAAAGTTGTAGGTGCTCAAATCATGTGTGTGATGTTCATGAGTTTCATGTGGTTCATATGAATAATAAAACTATGTAAAACTAAAGAAAACATGATTGCCAAAAACTATAAAGTTTCAAAAGAAAGATTGATCGCTTATCTTTTCAAATTTGGAGAGGTTGAGTCTTTGATTCCCTCTCTATGGCCGGCCAAAGAAAGAGAATCATTTTTGTTCTTATTCTTACTTTTGTGTTCTTTTCGTGTGGTTCTTCTCTTCAAAGTCTTTCTTCCTCTTCAAAACCTTGCACAAAATCAAACAAAGTAAAAGAAGAAAACAAATTAGAGTTATGAAAGTATAGTCACTATTCTAAAGATTAATCTAATCATGCAACTAAACTAAAATCACTCACTTTTTTATTTCTTTTAAACCCCTATCATGAATATGGTTTTGAAAAATATGATATGAGTGTGTGAAATATGAAGTGATATGATGAAAAACTATATGAAAACAGTAAGTAAAACTATAGAAATCAATGAAATCAATGAAGAAACTAAAGGGAAAGTTGGTTGGTTGGCCCCTCCATAGCCATAATGCCTCAATATGCTTCAAAGGATGAGGAGGATGAAGAAGGAAGAAGTTCCTCTTGCTGCCCACGTTCTTCTCCTCTTGAGCCTTCAAACACCTTGCCTTGAGCTTCAAATTCTCCAACGGCCAACCTTTTTCAAAGGTCCAAAGGGGTATTGTATTTATAAGAATAGGTTTAGGGGTCTTTTGGACTTCAAAAGGACTCTCTCTCGCAGTTGCACTTACCTTAGACGAGCATGGAGGAGTTAGCAATCTTCCCAACTTCGGAAACCGGATTATCTCGGTCAAATCATATTTATTAAGAAACTGCTAAATCGCGTCGCCCAGACGGGACACCATTTTGTTAATTAAAATGGCCAAAATAGAAAGGAAATCCGAAAAGGAAACCAAAATACATTAGGAAACCTAAATCGCATCTTGTTTGGGCGACGTGCTTTAAATAATTAGGAAATTAATTCGAATTAAAAATCGAAAACCCAAACGGATTAGGACTTAAATGGCGTCTACCTATGGCGACACTATTCAGTTAAATCTATCTAAATTTAGAAATTTAATTCCAAACTGATTTTCGCTAGGAATCTAAATGGCGTCGTGCATGAGCGACGCTAATTAACGAATTTCGAGAAAAATTAATAAAAATTAATTAATGATTAAACATTAGACCATTTTAGGACATTATAATTGTGACATGAAATTTACTCATGAAGTCAAAATTAGCATGTCTACATTCATAATAAGCCTCCAACCAGTCCATGCCCAAGATGACATCAAAGTCACGAATGGCAAATACAACTAACTGGGCAGGTAACTGATGACCCTCAATTGTCAAGGGAACCTCACTCATACAGTTATAAGTCAACATGAAATCCCCAGAAGGAACCTCAACCATCAATCCATCAGATATCTCATCAACGGGTACAGAAAGAACATCTACGAACTGCTGAGAAATAAAGGAATGCGAAGCACCTGATCAATCAACACATGGGCGGAGTTCCCAAGGATAGAAAGTGTACCTTCCACCAGGTTAGATGCGCGAGCCTCCTTCCTGGTGATAGCGAGAACTCTCCCTTGGGTCCTCGGCTTCTTCTGATCTCCCAGTCCCTACCTCTGACCACGCCCCTCTGGACAATACCTCGCCAAATGGCCTTACTGGCCACAGTATAACATCTCCCAACAAATGTGGGACACTGAGTCCCACCATGAGTATTACCACAATGGCGACAAGCCTCTGGCAGTCTCTGCACTGCCTCTTGTTGTGTACTGGGTACTGACTGACTCTGCTACATCTGTCTGGGTTTGCTACTGCCACTGCTACCGCTACTGCTGCCACCACCCCAAAAGAACCTCCTGAATCTGGAGTCGAGTGAAGACGATCCCGATTCAGACAAAGGAGCTGCTCTCGCTGCTACTGTCTTCCCCTTACTGTATGCTGGCCCCTGAGTAGCCAGTCCCCTCTCCCAAGACGGCTGATCGTACTGTGCCTATACTGATGCGGTACACTTAACTGTCGATGCCAAGTCTGAACAATAGCGGGACGCCACAAAACTCCACAAATTGGACCTCAGTCTGTCCACGAACCTCTCAGCCCAACGCAACTCATCCCCCGAAATGAAGGGTACAAATCGTCCTAAAGCGACGAACTTCATCTGGTAGTCGAGCACCGTCATGCTCCCTTGGGTCAACTCCATATACTCCCTCTCCTTGGCCTTCTAGACATGCCTAGGAAAGTACTACCCGTAGAATTCCTTCACAAAAGTCTCCCATAAAATCTCCCTGAGATTCCTATCTGCATAAGACAAGCTCTTCCAAGTGGTCCACCAGTCATAGGCATTATCCTTCAACATGAAGGTAGCCAACGGAGTCTTCTCAACTGTCGTACAGTCCATAGTATCTAACTCCTTCAGCCAATGACGGCCTCATCAGGATTGGGACGGCTGGTAAAATGAGGCGGCTTCAGCTTCAAGAATCACTTCAGAGTAGCTGAAGGCCCTCCCAGAGCACTAGAACTCTCACTAGGGTCTCGAGTCTGATATCTAGTCATCGTGTCCATCATGACCTCCATAAAACGCTCCATATTTGGCCTACCGGCCTCAGACCATTAGGAACATCTCCCTACTCGCTAATTGATGGCACTCTCTTCCTAGGAGCCATCGACTTGCCTACAATCACAAGAATCACAAACCTATAATTAGAACCCAAAACCTAAACTACCACCGCCTATATAGGATAACGTATTTTGCTGAAATTACGGTATTTAACCTAGTTATTCATCTATTTGCCAGACCAAATGCTCTGTTACCAACTGTAACGACCCGTCACCCTATAATCGGGGATCCGATTACTAAATGGGTACGCAATAATTAAAATCTGGAGCTAAGCCAGGATCTCAATAAGTCTGGAAAATAAATGATAAACTAAGCTAAACATTTCACAACACATCGAATTATAAAGGAAGTGCAGGAATTAAAAAATATTACAATTCGACTCGACTTAGCAAATAATTACATATTCCAATTGAAAAAGAAATAATTAAGTATACAGGCCTGAAAAGGAAGTAACAACTACATCGGAACATACCCCAGAACGATGGTTGTTGGTGCGCAACCCGAGATGAGATCCCACTACGCTACGCCTGTCGGGAACCCTCACCTGAAAACAACAGGGGTGAGTCACACCGAAATGGACTCAGTAGGGATCCTCCGATCCCCACCACCCACACACACAACCATAGTGCAACAAGACTAGATGTAGGCAATTAAAGTAAAGCAATAAATACAACTCCCAAAGATTCCTAAATTCCGATATGAAACACATGCATTTGTAAATGCAACAGGCACAATTCTGAAACCACTCCACCATGGAGTCCACAACCAGTGTCTCGAATAAACACACAAACCACGCAGCCGAACGTGAAAAATATCGACCCGTTGGGACGAAACAGCAACCCATCGGATAGTGCGCTGGCTACTCCGGCCTGTCTAGCTTTAGGAGGTTATGTCTCCTCCCAGCCACGAGTGATATTTCGAAGTGTACCACTCCCACATCGGTACTAGTTATACCTCGAGATACACCAGGTGGCCCTCTCTCACTAGGCGTCACCCCACCACTCCCACACCAGCACTGTGTCACTCCCACACTGACACAGGGTGTCAAGTGCTAACAACTATCACTCTAGGTCCACGATCGCACAAAACACAATACAGTGCGATCTGGTCACGTAAAAACCTTCGTCCTTGAAGTACAATTTCGAACATGCATTTAACCAAACTATCTAACAATGTAAACACATGCTAATTGCATGAATTAATGAGGTTCTATCTTGAATGGCGTTGCCTGTAGCCAACGTCATTTAAGACCTCTAAACAGGTTCTGAGTTTTGCAGCACTGGGACCTAAATGATATTAGCCTGAATGGTGTCGCCCATGGGCGACGCTATTCAGCTCTTTATCCGCCCACTGGCCTCGAGGTCCGGGAAAATGGGTTGTAAATTATGTTGGCCATGGTAGACACCATTCTAAATGGCGTCACCTAGTCTCAACGCCATTTAACGCCTGAAACCGAGGGATCCTCCGGCCTCCACCAAGCCAAAACTGGAGTCCCTCTTCTCCCCCAAAACACACAAAACCCGTTTAATAAAAATATTTATTTTCATTAAAAAGCCCCTTAAAACATACTTTCTACCCAAAATTCTCTATGCATATCGTATGCTTCAAAGCAGAAAAATCATGATTTTAAACAAAACACAACGAGGATCGTCACCCTACCGGTTACTTAAACTCATGCTTGCTCCTAGCCGCCAAACCGCCATGCCATGAGCCGCCGCCGGTACCACCGTGGATGCCGTCACTCCACCGGGACGTCGACTGCCGTTCGGAGAGTAAAGTGTCGCGGAGGAGATGGTGGTGGTAGTGGTGAGAGGTAGGGGTTTGGAGTGGAGGAAGAGGAAGAATGGAAAGAGGAAGGGAAGGAGAGGGTCAGAGGGATTCGGAGAGAGGAAGAGAGAGGAGGAAAAGAGAGAATGAGAGAAAGAAGGGAAGGTTCAGATGTCAAACAGAACTAGCCTAAATCGCATCGCTCCTAGACGACGCCATTCAGATGACAGGACGCGGGTCGTACACTAGTAGATCTCTTAATGGCATCTTGCATGGTCGACGCCATTTAGATGATCAGACCGGGGACGTACACTCGCGCCCCAACGCTCGCCCACGTGGCACCTCCACGTGGCTCCTAAATCACGTCCCCCTAAGCCGACGCCGATCAAAACTGCGTCTCGCAAGCTTGACGCGATAAATAGTCCATGCCCCAGCCCCACAAGGGACCAAACCAAGGGGTCTGACGTCAAAAGCTGACCTGATAACTGAACCCAAAACCCAAGTCCTTACAAGTTTTGTGCTTCCCTTACCTAGTATGATGATCTTTTCTCGACGACCCTCTGGGTCTTGCCGGAATGCAACTTCCGGCTTTAAGACTGCCTTCTACAAACCCTCTTATCTTTTGTTTTCCTCCATTCCCTTCTTGTTTTCCATCAAACCCTTCCCCAATTCTCTACTTGGGTTCATGGAAAGCTAACTATCTCACCCACTAGATCTTAGTCTAGGTGCTATGGCTCCCTTGAGAACCTAGTTGTATTGCACTACACCACACATAGTTGGCAATATCAGTTGATACCGATACATATCGGTATCGTAGGCATTGATACGATGCTGAGTGAATCGATATCGGCCCGGTACTGGGTTAAAATGGACCTGGTATCGACTGATACTGACCGATACAGTTGACATGGATATAGGTGTGTATTGGTATCAGTACCCAACTATATCGATACTGATATCGGTATTACCATCCTTGACACCACACGTTCATTTTAAAAGCGTGTTCTACTGGACTTCCTCCTCCTTCTTCGAGTACATCATTGGCGGTATTGGGTATTTAGAGTGTTGTTTTATTGTGCTTTTTTGGCCAAACCGGTGAAAGAAGGTCTCAACTGATCCTTGGTGATCTTAGTCATCATTGTCTGCCTCTGATGAATTAAAGCCATTGTCAGTTGGGATGATTGCAGATACTCGACTAGTCTATGTTTTGCAGTGGTTTTTCTCTCCCCTCCCTATATTGATGTCTACATCCTTCAATGCTAATGTGTTTTGATCTGCTTTCCCCTTCCCCTGTAGTCATTTAGGTGATCCCAAGCCATTTTGTATATGTTGCCTCTTCCTTTGAATGAAAACGACAAATTTTATTGGTGATAAAAGAAGATGTAACTCAATAAATATCTCATGGCCTCTCAATTTAAGAGATCACATGTTCAACTCATATTAAGTACTTGCGTCCTATATATCTACATAAGATTATTTTTGTGGATAGTAAAATTGATCGTAAATCGGTGCCGAATAGGGAAACAATTCACATATTTGCATAATTATCTTAAACAGAGAATTCCGTGAAATTAGAAGTCTTTCACTTCAATGGTTAAAAAAAAGGTCTTTCACTTGATACTTGACCCTGGAGCCACGTGTTGAAAAAAAAAGGAAGAAAAAAAAGATAGCCTAGCACACCATAATAAATACTTATTATAGTATATCAAGAACCTTGTGTTTTGATGAAACTGGAATTTGAGTTCTCCTTCAACAAAAACAGTGATAATTCCAGAAGATTCTTAATCATATGAATAGGCCGTCAGATTGTTAATTGATGGGGATGATAGTCCCGCTTTTGTGAAACAATGCGTGGACAAACGAGCTTCGGCCTAGCACTAGATTGTAGGATTGGTATCTTCACTCATCAATGACAGTTTAACAATATTATCCTTGATTAATTTATATTTTTTATTTTAATTTAATTTTCCTTTTAACCCAGCGTGCATCATGTAGGACTTTGAAATTATTGTGGTAAGATTTAGTTATTGATTAAATTTCAGACCATTGATCTAAAAAAAATCCCAACGTAATGTGAAATATTCCATTCCGAATTGATCTCTCAATTATTTTGAGGTCTTCTTAAAGATATCTTTAGAATTCTATCCTTACTTGAATTCTTTATCCTAAATATTTCTTGTTTCTTTTTTAAGATCCATCATGGTTGTAGCACGTCCACATTGACTGGTAACCGCTCTCCATGATCAAACCTGCAGGGTTAGTGACCTAGGGTACTTCCTACTCGTGGAAGTTGATCGTCCATATTTCCTTTGTATATCTCATCCAGACGGGATTGATTCCATTGATCTATTTGAGTTACTTCATTGATTATTTTGAGAAAAATTATCATCATATGATGTTGAGAGCGTGTCTCATCACACCTTGGCATCATTTTTTTAGTACATTCCATTTCATTTTACTCCCTTACAAAGACAATGTCAAGGTGGGATAACTACAGACACGCTAATTTTGATTTCATATTAAGTTAATTTCATGTCATAATTATAATGCCCCAAAATGGTCAGATGTTTAATCGTTAATTAATTTTTATTAATTTTTCTCGAAATTTGTTGATTAGCGTCGCCCGTGGCCGACGCCATTTAGATTCCTAGCCGAGATCAGTTCGGAATTAAATTACTAAATTCAGATAGATTTAACTAAATAGCGTCGCTTCAGGAAAACGCCGTTTAAGTCCTAATCCGTCTGGATTTTCGATTTTTAATTCGAATTAATTTCCTAATTATCTAAAGCACGTCGTCCTAGGGAGACGCATTTAGGTTTCCTAATGTATTTCGGTTTCCTTTTCAGATTTTTTTTCTATTTTGGCCGCTTTAATTAACCAATGGCGTCCCATCTGAGCGACGCGATTTGGGAGTTTCCTGATAAATATGATTTGGCCTAGTTAATCAGGTTTCCGAAGTTAGGAAGGTTGCAAACTCCTTCATGCTCATCCAAGGTAAGTCCGACTGTGGGAGAGAGTCTTATTGAAGCCCAAAACACCCCTAAACATATTCCTATAAATACAACACCCTTTGGACCTTTGGAAGAGGTTGGCTATTGGTGATTTTGAAGTTTAAGACAAGGTGTTTGGATGCTCTGAAGGAGAAAAACGTAGACAACAAGAGAAGCTTCATCTAAGGCTTCTTCTTCCTCATTCTCTTCATCCCTTAAAACTCTTGAAGATCAAGGCTATGGAGAAGCCAACCAACCATCTTCTTTCTTTAATTTCTTTCTAACTTTTCATTGATTTCATATAGTTTATTCACTAATTTTTCATATTTCATCATCATCACTTCATGTTCATACACACACACACATCATATTTTCCACACCTACATGCATATTAGGGGTTTAAAGAATACCAATCAAGTGAGCAGATTAGTTTAGTTGCATGTTTGAATTCTTATTAGAATAGATACTACTCTATTTTAGTTCTAATTAGAATTTTTATTTTTGTTGTTTAATCTTTTTTATAAGGTACAAAGAAAGAAAGAAGGAGACTTAAAGTAATAATAACCAAGAAATCAAAAGTAAGAACACATCAACAAAAGGGCTCTCTTTTTTGGCCGGCCGAAGAGAGGGAATCAAGGACTCAATCTCCCAAATTTGAAAAAGTAAGTAATCAATCTTTCTTTGAAACTTAATAGTTTCTGCTGATCACGTTTTTTTTAGTTTTAATAATTTTACTATTTATATGAACAACATGAAATTCATAAACATCACACACATGATTTAAGCACCTACAGCTTTTTGGCGATCACGGTGGGACTTAGTCTTGCCGTCTTTTAATATTTGTCCTTGCTTTTTATCATCGGGTACTCACGGTGCAGCACTTGTAACCCTTGGGCACTCCATTCACGAATTGGTGAGTTTAGTTTCTTTTATCCTAACGTGCACTATGTCCACACCCCTTTGTGGCAAGATCTTGCCCTCCGATTGATTGGAAGTTGTGAGTGTGATAAGAAATGTGTAGTGGATTGAGTTTATGTTTGTTTGCATGATAATAAATCTGTTTAACTTGAACTTGCATGATCAATTAGACTTCTGTTTATCTTGATAACTTGGGAGGGGATTGTCCCCAGAATTGCTCTATGTTTACAATTTTAGGCTCTGAATAGCGTCTAAGCAGAGAGACGCGATTCAAACCGTGTCGCCCAGCCGAGACGCCATTCATCCTCATATTCCTATTGGCGCTGCTGCCTGAGGATCTGTTAATAGAAGAAGCTTCTGTCTTGAATAGCGTCGGTAAACAACAACACGATTCAAACAATTCCTTCTTTTGTCCATCAGTCCTCAGATCATTGATTTCTTTGTTACCTATATTTATCTTATACTACATTAGGGGCCATCCAGGCCATATGTCATCTACATTGGGGCTCCCCCCCCCCCCCACCATAGGAACAACTTTCTTAGCATCTTTACCTCTCTCTGACTGGGTCGGTCCCTCGGTCAGACTAGAGTGGTTGGTGTTAAGACCTCCGTAAATCTCCAAAAGCCCCAAAAGCAAGGTATTCCTCCTTGTTCATCGGGTTGGTTATACCAATTGAAGTCCTGGTTAGTTATTCATAACCTTGTGAGAGAACCATAGAGTATAACGGTGGAAAAATTGAACTGAAACTAGGATCCTATCTCCTTGAGTGAATTTGTGTTTAAAAAATCCAAATAATTCAATAAGGAATCTTAAGATAATGTAATTATCCACTTGTTTGATAATCATTTACACAACTTGTTTGAATCGTTATCAAAATTTAACATCATGATGCTCCAATTAGGTAGAACTCTCGGCATGGTTGCCATTGAACAAGAAGATGTGTTTGAATATGAGGGATATGCTAATTCCCCTCGCAATTATGATTACCATTCTGAGAAAAGGGGAGATGCTAATGCCCCCCATGACTCCAACTTCTTTCATGTTGAATATGAGGAAGACGCTTATGCCCCTCATCAAGCTCAGTTTACTTATGACCAATATGATCTTGGTACCAATCATCCTCATGTGCACGTAATCTCCAATCCCACTTATGAGGAGGCTCAAGATCAAGCTGAACCTTCGTCTACCAACCCTCCTGATCTAGTTACCGTCTTGGGAGCTCTAGCTACCCACATGAATCCTTAACAACTTGAGGCTATTCAGTCTATTTTCAAAGGGAAGACGCCCTTGCATTCTAACGAACCAAATCCTGCAGTTCCCCCCGTTGTTCATCAAGTTCCTCCCCCTCACCATATCCCCTCTGTTCATCAAGCCATGGATGGCCTTCATATTTCTACTCTCCGGCCATCGGGGCCGTAACAATCTTCCTCGAGATACCCGACTAGACTGCATGCGCCAACTCACCAAAATGCCTTCAGATATAGCAGAAGCGTTGCCGGACCTCAACCGTATTGCCCCCCTTGCCCCAGTTACTCCAAGAGTCAAGCCTATCATGCTTCATCACCTTCTCCTCCCCAAATCGATCCAGTGACTCAGGCTCTACTAACAAAAAATGGACCGGATGGATGAGCAATTCAATAGTTTTAATAAAATGATGGGAGTTAAGACTGTACCTGAGATCACCCTCTCCAGTTTGCCAGTATTTCATCTGCCGCCTTCTGAAATGCCAGTGTATAGAAAGTGCAATGGTTCTGGTAACCCCTTCACCCACCTGAAGGAGTTTACGTATGAATCCTCCTTCTGGTAGAACAACAAAAGGTCGCTGACGTTCTTATTCAGGAAATCATTAGAAGGACCAGTCCTCGAATGGTTTTTCTCGTTGGATTCGTATGATGTGGAAGATTATGAAATCGTGTCAAGGAAATTTATCCAGCGATACCAGGATAGAATTGCACCGTCTTTATCAATAACTGATTTAGTGGTTGAAAAGATGAAGCCTGATGAAGACTTCATCACCTTTGCTAATAGATGGAGGGGTATGACAGAGAAGATAAAAGATCACATGTATGAGTCAGAACAAGTGAAGATGATGAATGCCAACGCCACGCCTCAGTACAAGCTAGTCCTCATATTGAACAATTAGACTAGAATGGCGGAATTATATGAAAGGGCGTGTTATTGTCAGAATGCTTTTAAAGATTCAACCTTCTTCAATATCTTTGACCCCCATAGACCCAGCAAACCTCCACCTCGGAAGCCTGCCATGTCAAATTCTCTTAGCATGGGTCCTAGTACTGAGGGCACAATCTCCCATGAACAAATCAGCACCATGAACAATAATCAACCATAGTTCATGAGAAACCAACAACAACAACAACTATAGTATACGGGACAGAGACCACCAAATCAGCATGGCTTTAGGCCGCCACAGCAACCATACCAGCTAGCCTACAATCAGCCTCAACAGCTGTAACGATCGGCCACCCTATAATCGGGGATCCGATTACTAAATGGGCACCGAATCATTAATTTCGAGCCAAACCAGGATTTTGATAAGTCTGGGAAAAAAATAATAAACTAAGCTAAACATTCACATCGCATTGAATTAAAAAGGAAGTGCAAGAATTAAAAATTATTACAATGCGACTCGACTCAACAAATAATTACATACTCCAACTGAAAGGAAATAATTAAGCATACAGGCCAGAAAATAAAATAACAACTACATCGGGACATACCTCGGAACAGCGGCTGCTGGGGCGCAACCCAAAGCAGCACTCTCCTCGCTACGCCTGCCTGGAACCCTCACCTGAAAACCGCAGGGGTGAGTCTCATCGAAAAGACTCAGTAGGGATCCTTCAATCTCCACCACCCACTCACGCACCCACAAGTGCAGCAATACAAATATAGATCATTTAAGCAAGTAAAGTAGTAAACACAATTCCTGAGTTTCGATATAAAACGCATGCATTCAAAATATAACATACACAACTCTGAAACCATTCTACCACGGAGCCACAACTAGCGTCTCGGCAAAACACGCCAACCACAAGGCCGAACGCGGGAAACACCGACCCGCTGAGACAAACAGTAACCCCTCAGATAGCACGCTGGCTACTCCGACCCAACTGGCTCTAGGTGGTTTCTGCTTCCCCCAGAACGAGTGACACTCCAAAGGTACCACTCCTACACCGGTACTAGCTAACCCCAGGGTACACCAGGTGACCCTCTCTCTAGGCATCACCCCACCACTCCCACACCGGTGCCGTGTCCCTCCCACACCGACATAGGGTGCCTAAGCGCTACAACTGTCACTTTAGGTCCACGGTCGCACGAAACACAACACAGTGCGATCCGATTACGTAAAAATCCTCATCCTCGAGTACGGTTTCAAGCATGCATTCAACCAAACTATTTAATAATGTAAATACATGTTAATAGCATGGATTAATGTGATTCTGTCTTGAATCGTGTCGCTCACAGCCGACATTATTCAAGCTTCCTAAACTGGTTCATATAAAAATGGGTCTCATAAATGGCCTAAAACGCATCGCCATATGTAGACGCCTTTTGAAAGGCGTCGCTGTCCCTAGTCACCTGATAACAATAGAAACAGAGACAGACCTCGGGGTGATTTCACTTTAAAACGCGTTGTGCATGGAAGTTGCCGTTCAAAAGGCGTCGCTGTCCCTGGACGCTCATCAGTCCAGAGATAGAGTATGTTATTTGGGCTAAATCGCGTCGCGGGTGGAAGTCGCCTTTCTAAAAGGCGTCGCTGTCCCCCGACGCCATTTAACCCTCACAGACAGGTTCTTCCTCCACCATCTCCTAATCCACAGGGTGGGATTTCCTCCCCCAAATCGTGTAAAAACACTAAAAGGTGGAGAAGGAGGAGAGGAACCTAAATACCCTTTAAAAACACCCAATTTCTCATTATATGCAATTAGTGTTTTCACCCCAAGAAAATCCCTAAACATGCTCCAAAGCAGGGAAAAACATGGTTTTAAACGGAATACAACGGGGATCGTCACCCTACCGGTTACTCGAACTCCTCCGAGCTCCAAGCTGCCGAATCGCCACACCACACGCCGCCGCTGGTACCGCCGAGGACGCCGTTACTCTACCGGGACGTCGGTCGCCGTCCGGAGAGAAAAACGCCACGGAGGAGGTGGTAGTGGTAGTGGTGGGAGTTAGGAGGTTGATGGAGTGTAGGGAGAGATGGAATGGAGAGAGGAAAGGAGGAAGAAAGGAGAGGGGGAAAGGAGATGCTGGAGCCGGAGAGAAGAGAGGAGAGAGAGAGAAGTCAAAAATGAGGGAAAAGAAGGAGGCTTCGCGGCGTCAAACAGAAACCGGTTAAAACGCGTAGTCCAAGACCGACGCCATGCCAGGGCCGTACTCTGACATGCCAGGGTCGTACTCTGAATGGCGTCGACCATGCAAGATGCCATTCAGATGATGTGACCGGGGCCGTACTCTTGCGGTGCAAAGCCAGCCCACGTAGCGCTCACGTGGCATAGCCTAAAACGCGTCCATCAAGCTGGACGCCGTTTGAACCTAGCCCCACCAAGGCCCACACCAGGGGATCCGACCCTGAAACTGACCCGATAACCGGATCCGAAACCTGAATCCTTACATTCTCCCCCCCTTAAAGAATTTCGTCCCCGAAATTGCCTGCTATAAAACAACGAGATCGAAGATAATAGTACTAGCTCACAAGAGAACTTACGAGAACAGGTAGGGAAACTACTCCCGCATCTCATCCTCTCGTTCCTAGGTAACCTCGCCTCCGGAACGATGCTGCCAAATCACCTTAACCAGAGGAACAACCTTGTTCCGAAGGACCTGTTCTCTACGATCCTCAATATGTACTGGAAATTCAGGAAATGACAAGTCCTCAGCGACTTCCAACTCTGAAAAATCCAAAACGTGAGATGGATCCTGAACATATTTCTCAGCAAAGAAACATGGAACACATCGTGCACTCCTACAAGACTGAACAGCAAGGCTAGCTGATACGCCGTTTCCCCAATTCGAGCAAGAATAGGAAAAGGCCCAACATATCGCTGACTCAGCTTACCTCGCTTCCCGAATCTCATCACACCCTTGGAGGGTGAGACTCGGAGAAACACGTGGTTCGCAACCTCAAACTCAAGCGGGCTCCTACAGATATCTGCATAACTCTTTTGCCTGTTCTGAGCTGTAATCAACCTCTGCTGCACCACTCTGGCAACCTCAGCACACTGCTGAACCAACTCTGGCCCTGCTATCTGTCTCTCGCCAATCTCAGACCAATTTGTAGGAGATCGACACGGCCGCCCGTACAATGCCTCATAAGGCGCCATGCCTATACTAGAATGATAACTATTGTTGTAAGCAAACTCCACTATAGACAAGTGCTGCTCCCAAGAACCTCCCCAATCTAGGCAACATGCCCTGAGCATATCCTCTAGTGTCTGAATGGTCCTCTCCGACTGCCCATCATTCTCGGGATGATAAGCCAAGGTGAAGGCTAACTGTGTGCCCAAGGCCTTCTGAAAACTCTTCCAGAACCTAGAAGTAAATCTCGGATCCCGGTCTGACATGATGGATAAGGGTACCCCGTGCAGAGAGATGATCCGGTCTACAAACAACTTAGCCAACTTACCGACTGACCAGTCCTTCCTAATAGATAGAAAGTGTGCAAACTTGGTTAATCAATCAACAATGACCCAGATCGCGTCTCTTTTGCCAGGGGACACAAATAATCCCATCACAAAGTCCATAGTCACATGTTCCTATTTCCATTCCGGGATTGGCAAAGGCTGCAACAATCCTCCTAGTCTCTGGTGTTATGTCTTAACCTGTTGACAAGTCAGGCATCTTGCCACATAATCAGCCATGTCCTTCTTCATACCAGGCCACCAAAAATGCCTCCTCAAACAATGATACATCTTAGTCGTCCCGGGATGCACTGCATATCTAGAACGGTGCGCCTCATCCAGGACACTCCTGCGCACGTCCTCCTCGGTTGTGACATAGAGTCTGCCTCTAAACCTGACTGTACCATCATCCCACAGCTCCACCTCTGGTGTCTGGAGAACCTGCGGTAACTCTGCATCTGCCCTCTGAGCCTCGATTACGGCATGGTATACTGCTGGCCTCACAGTTAAACTGGCCAATACGGCTCTGTCAGCCTCTCGCGGAACCCTAAAGAAAGATTTCACAACCTGCTCAAATAACCTCCATTCTTGAACCATAAGATATGATACGACCGTCTTCGACTCAAGGCATCTGCCACCACATTTGCCTTGCCCAGATGATAAGAAAGATCGAGATCATAATCTTTGATGAACTCTATCTACCTTCGCTGCCTCAAGTTCAAATCTTTCTGTGTAAATACATACTTCAGGCTCTTATGGTCAGTAAAAACCTGAAATTTCTCTCCATACAAATAGTGTCGCCAGATCTTCAGTGCAAATACCACAGCTGCCAACTCTAAGTCATGAGTGGGATAGTTCTCCTCATGCTTCTTCAACTGCCTAGAAGCATAGGCCACAACCTTACCATGCTGCATCATAACCGCACCCAAACCTCGACGAGATGCATCTGAATAAACTACAAATCCATCGGAACCTGATGGAAGCACCAGCATTGGAGCCGAAGTGAGGCGAGTCTTCAACTCAATGAAACTTCGCTCACATTCCTCGGTCCACACGAAACAAGCTCCCTTACGAGTCAACCTCGACAAGGGGGTCTCTATCGAAGAAAAACCCTGGACAAACCGTCTGTAATATCCTGCTAACCCCAAGAACCTCCTGATCTCAGTTACTGTTGTCGGTCTGCTCCAATCCATTACTGCCTCAACCTTGGCTGGATCCACTGTAATGCCATCTCCAGAAATGACATGCCCCAGGAAGTGCACCTTATCTAGGCAGAATTCACACTTGCTAAACTTGGCATAGAGTTGGTACTCTCTCAGGACCTGCAATACCACCTGAAGATGTGTGACATGCTCTTCCTTAGAAGAAGAGTATATTAGAATATCATCTACAAATACCACCACAAATTGATCCAGGTAGGCCCTGAAGACCCGGTTCATCAAATCCATAAAAGCCACCGGAACATTGGTCAAGCCAAAAGGCATAACCAAAAACTCATAATGTCCATACCGAGTCTTAAAGGCCGTCTTACTAACATCAACCTCACGGATCCTCATCTGATAATACCCTGATCTCAAGTCAATCTTTGAAAACACCTTCGTAGACTACAACTGATCCATCAGATCATCGATCCTCGGAAGTGGGTACTTGTTCTTTATCGTCACCTGGTTCAGCTGTTTATAATCAATACACAATCTTAGAGAACCATCCTTCTTCCTGACAAATAGAACTGGAGCACCCCACGGAGAAGTACTGGGACGAATAAAACCCTTAACCAGCAATTCCTGCAACTGCGCCTTCAACTCAGCAAGTTCGGCTGGAGCCATCCGATACGGGGCCTTAGACAAGGGCGCCGTACCTGGTGCAAGCTCAATAGTGAACTCGACCTCTCACTGAGGAGGGAGGCAAGGCAACTCCTCAGAAAACACATCAGCAAAGTCACAAACTACATGCACCTCCCAAGGACTGGAACCACTACTAACACCAGCTAAAACAACAGCGGCAAGGAAAGCTTCACAGCCACCAACAAGTAACCTCTGGCCTTAAGAGCAGAAATAAGAATACCACGAGAAGAGAGCCTAATACCTTGGAAGTAGAAGGTCGGAATATCCGGAATAGAGTAATCCACCCTCTTCTTGTGGCAGTCCACCTCGGCATAATAAGCCTCCAACTAGTCCATGCCCAAGATGACATCAAAGTCGCGAATGGCAAGCACAACTAACTGGGCAGGTAACTCATGGCCCTCAATGGTCAAGGGAACCTCACTCAAACAGTTATAAGACAACATGAAATCCCCAGGAGGAACCTCTACCATTAGTCCATCAGATATCTCATCAACGGGTGCAGAAAGAATATCTACGAACTGCTCAGAAATAAAAGAATGCGAAGCACCTGAATCAATTAACATATACGCAGAGTTCCCAAGGACAGAAAGTGTACCTTCCACCAAATTGGACGCACGAGCCTCCTTCCTGGTGATAGCTAGAACTCTCCCCTGGGTCTTCGACTTCTTCTGATCACCTAGTCCCTACCCCTGACCATGCCCCTGCGGGCAATACCTCGCCAAATGGCCCTACTGGCCACAAGTGTAACACCTCCCAGAAAATGCAGGACATTGAGTCCCACCATAAGTACCACCGCAATGTCGACAAGCTGCCGGAAGCCTCTGAGCTGCCTCTTGCTGAGCACTGGACACCGACTAACTCTGCTGGCTCTGCCTGGGTCTGCTATTACCGCTACTGCCGCTGTTGCTGCCACCACCTCGAAAGAACCTCCTGAATCTGGAGCCGAGTGAAGACGATCCTGATCCGGACGAAGGAGCTGCTGCTGCTGCTGTCTTTCCCCTGCCATGAACTGGCCCCTGAGTAGTCAGTCCCCTCTCTCGAGCTGACTGATCATACTGTGCCTCTACTGCCGCAGCACACCTAACTGCCGATGCCAAATCTGTACAACAGTGGGATGCCACAAAACTCCTCAAATTGGACCTCAGTCCATCCACAAACCTCTCAGTCCGACGCTCCTCGTCTCCTGAAATAAAAGGCACGAACCTCCCAAGCGAAACAAACTTCATCTGGTACTCAAGCACTGACATGCTTCCTTGGGTCAACTCCATAAATTCCCTCTGCTTGGCCTTCTGGACATGCCTAGGGAAGTACTGTGCATTGAATTCCTTCACAAATGTCTCCCATGAAATCTCCCTGAGATTCCTATCCGCATATGACAAACTCTTCAAAGTGGTCCACCAGTCGTAGGCATCATCCTTCAACATGAAGGTAGCCAATGGAGTCCTCTCAACCGCCACACAATCCATGGTATCAAAAGTCTTCTCCAACTCCCTCAACCAATGAACAACCTCATCAGGGTCGGGACGACCGGTAAAATGAGGCAGCTTCAGCTTCAGGAATCTCTCAAGAGTAGCTGAAGGCCCTCCCCGAGCACTAGAACTCTCACTAGGGTCTCGGGTCTGGTATCTAGCCATCATGTCCATTATAGACTCCATGAAATGCTCCATACTCGGCCTACTGGCCTTAGATCCACTAGGGACATCTCTCCGCTCTCTAATAACTTGCATCCTCTTCCTAAGAGCCATCTAATCGCCTACAATCACAAAAATCGAAAAGTTCTAATTAGAATCCTAAAACCTACACTACCGCCGTGCCTATACGGAATAATGTAATTATTTGCCGAAATTACGATATTTAACCTAGTTATTCATCTATTTGCCAGACCGAATGCTCTGATACCAACTGTAACGACCCGCCACCCCATAATCGGGGATCCGATTACTAAATAGGTACCGAATCATTAATTTCGAGCCAAACCAGAATCTTGATAAGTCTGGAAAATAAATAATAAACTAAGCTAAACATTCACATCCCATTGAATTAAAAAGGAAGTGCAAGAATTAAAAATTATTACAATGCGACTCGACGCAACAAATAATTACATACTCCAACTGAAAGGAAATAATTAAGCATACAGGCCAGAAAATAAAATAACAACTATATCGGGGCATACCCCGGAACAGCGGCTGCTGGCGCGCAACCCAAAGCAGAACTCTCCTCGCTACGCCTGCCTAGAAACCCTCACCTGAAAACCGCAGGGGTGAGTCTCATCGAAAAGACTCAGTAGGAATCCTTCGATCCCCACCACCCACTCACGCACCCACAAGTGCAGCAATACAAATATAGATAATTTAAGCAAGTAAAGTAGTAAACATAATTCCTAAATTTCGATATAAAACGCATGCATTCAAAATATAACATGCACAACTCTAAAACCATTCTACCACGGAGCCACAACCAGCGTCTCGGCAAAACACGCCAACCACAACCGCTGAGACCAAACAGTAACCCCTCGGATAGCACGCTGGCTACTCCTGCCCAACTGGCTCTAGGTGGTTTCTGCTTCCCCCAGCACAAGTGACACTCCAAAGGTACCACTCCTACACTGGTACTAGCTAACCCCGGGGTACACCAGGTGACCCTCTCTCTAGGTGTCACCCCACCACTCCCACACCGGCGCCGTGTCCCTCCCACACCGACATAGGATGCCTAAGCGCTACAATTGTCACTCTAAGTCCACGGTCGCACGAAATACAACACAGTGCGATCCGATTACGTAAAAATCTTCATCCTCGAGTACGGTTTCAAGCATGCATTTAACCAAACTATCTAATAATGTAAATACATGTTAATAGCATGGATTAATGTGATTCTGTCATGAATCACATCGCCCACGGCCGACGTTATTCAAGCTTCCTAAACTGGTTCATATAAAAATGGGCCTCAGAAATGGCCTAAAACGCGTCGCCATATGTAGCCACCTTTTGAAAGGCGTCGCTGTCCCTAGTAGCCTGATAACGACAGAAACAGAGACAGACCTCGGGGTGATTTCACTTTAAAACGCGTCATGCATGGAAGTCGCCGTTCAAAAGGCGTCGTTGTCCCTGGACGCTCATCAGTCCAGAGACAAAGTCTGTTATTTGGGCTAAATCGCGTCGCGGGTGGAAGCCGCCTTTCAAAAAGGCGTCACTGTCCCCCGATGCCATTTAACCCTCACAAATAGGTTCTTCCTCCGCCATCTCCCAATCCATGGGGTGGGATTTCCTCCCCCAAATCGTGTAAAAATACTAAAAAGTGGAGAAGGAGGAGAAGAACCTAGATACCCTTTAAAAACATCCAATTTCTCATTACATGCAATTAGTGTTTTCACCCCAAGAAAACCCCTAAACATGCTCCAAAGTGGGGAAAAACATGGTTTTAAACGGAACACAACGAAGATCGTCACCCTACCGGTTACTCGAACTCCTCCGAGCTCCAAGCCGCCGAATCGCCACACCACATGCCGCTGCCGGTACCGCCGAGGACGCCGTTACTCCACCGGGACGTCGGCTGCCGTTCGGAGAGAAAAACGCCGCGGAGGAGGTAGTGGTGGTACTGGTGGGAGTTAGGAGGTTGATGGAGTGGAGGGAGAAATGGAATGGAGAGAGGAAAGGAGGAAGAAAGGAGAGGGGGAAAGGAGACGCCGGAGCCGGAGAGAAGAGAAAAGAGAGAAAGAGAAGGTGAAAATGAGGAAAAGGAGGGAGGCTTCGCAGGATCAAACAGAAACCGGTTAAAACGCATCGTCCAAGACCGACGCCATACAGACGACAAAACCGGTCATATTCTGACATGCCAGGGCCGTACTCTGAATGGCGTTGACCATGCAGGACGCCATTCAAACGATGTGACCGGGGCCGTATTCTCGCGACCCTAAGCCAGCCCACGTGGCATAGCGTAAAACGCGTCCATCAAACTGGACGCCGTTTGAACCGCGTCGAGCAAGCTCGATGCGAAAAGAACCACATGCCCCAGCCCCATCAGGGCCCACACCAGGGGATCCGACCTTGAAACTGATTCGATAACCGGATCCGAAACCTGAATCCTTACATTCTCCCCCCCTTAAAGAATTTCATCCTCGAAATTGCCTACTATAAAACAACGAGATCGAAGATAATAGTACTAGCTCACAAGAGAACTTACGAGAACAGGTAGGGAAACTGCTCCCGCATCTCATCCTCTCGTTCCCAAGTAGCCTCGCCTCCGGAACGATGCTGCCAAATCACCTTAACTAGAGGAACAACCTTGTTCCGAAGGACATGTTCCCTGCGATCCTCAATACGTACTGGAAATTCTGGAAAGGACAAGTCCTCAGCGACTTCCAACTCTGAAAAATCCAAAACGTGAGATGGATCCTGAACATATTTCTCAGCGAAGAAACATAGAACACATCGTGCACTCCTGCAAGACTGGGCAGCAAGGCTAGCTGATATGCCGTTTCCCCAATTCGAGCAAGAATAGGAAAAGGCCCAACATATCGCGGACTCAGCTTACCTCGCTTCCCGAATCTCATCACACCCTTGGAGGGTGAGACTCGGAGAAACACGTGGTCCCCAACCACCGGGACATAAGATCTCACCGGGACCTTCCAATATTGAACAACATACACTCCGAAGCGGGAGAATCTTCAATAAGGTCTTCCCTCAATCCACAGTAAAAGACGGCCCATCACAAGCGTCAGAAGAAATTCAGAATGAAGAAAGTGCACCTGGCATTCAGTATGACTTACTGAAGCAGCTAGACAGAACACCGGCACACATTTCCATACTAGAACTGATCAAAAGATCCAAGATCCATCAAGAGGCTCTGATGGAGTATCTGTAGAGAGTGATGGTCAGTGAAGATGTGCTAGTAGAGAAGATAACTGCACAGCTAGTTGCACAGGGGGATCAACCCTCTATAATATTTCACACATCTGAACTAGCACCACCAGCGGCTAGGAGCATGGCACTAAGCATTACAGTTAACATATTACACATATGAATGTTTGGTTGACAAAGGGGCCTCTATTAATGTACTATCACCAAAAACCCTGGAATTCTGTGGTGTACCCAAGGAGAAGTGGTTGCCTTCATCCATCTCTGTTACCGCCTACGACAACTCTATCCGTTCTCCTCTGGGAATTGTTTACTTGAAGGTAGAGTTAGGTCCCATTTGTCATACCGAAGTCGAGTTCCACATCGTAGAAATTGACCCCTCTTTAAAAGGCATCATTGGCCGTCCCTACATCAAATCCCTTGAGGCCATACCTTCTACAAACCATCAATGCCTCAAGTTTCCTTATAAGGGATGAATCATTAAAGTGACGAGCATGTCAATCCTTGCTGCTGCTCATTCTTTGAACACTAAACTGACTCCTCTACCTGGCCGACAACCCATTCTGTCGGTATTATAGGTTTGTTATCCCTCGGCTGATCCTTTGAAAGCCACTATACTTGTTCTTTGTCCAGTTGATGCTGTGAAAAGGGGGAAGTGCGTGAGTACCCCTAGCTGGGACATCATGATGAAAGGTGGCTATCAACCAGGAGAAGGCCTGGGCACACAATTGCAGGGTAGAACCAAGCCTATCAAAGACAACTGAAGGATACTTGGTAATGATCTGAGCTATAGGCCAGTGAAGGTGATACGACACATTGTTCAGCAGCAGGAAGATAAAGATGGTTAGAAAATCTGGAAGACAATGACCACACCGTGCAAAGAAAATCGGGATCCCTTAACTTGGACCTTATATACACACTTCATTAAGGGACCCGTGATTAATCATGACAATCACAACACGGTGGTGATCACTTCCCACTTCGACCTACATGACATATATGGGAGAGACTTAGCCAGGCACTGTTCTGAGCTGCTGACATACCAATCCTTGGAGGCTTTGCGGCCAATGAAGAGGAGGAAGACTCAAGATCCAGAGTGCCAGTGGTACAACTGGTTCGACACATGAGACCTGTACATTGCACTAAACAGGTTGTTCCTTGATCCCTCATAATCAAAGTGGTGTCCGTTTATTGATGAGTTGTTTGAAGGGCCTGAGGCCATCTTTGATAAGAGAATTTTGCTAAGTGAAGAGACAGATGGAGAGGAGCCTGATGACCCTTATCAGCCTGGATTCACCACTGATCTTCTCTAGAGGGGAACCTATCCCCATCATATTTTCATCTGCTCCTGACCCTGACCAGGTCGAGGGTCATTAATGAAGATATTCCTCAAGCTCCGCCCATCATGGTTAGTTTGTCCCCACGGGATCTCCTCCCTCAGATCCCCCTCGACCCTAAGAGGATTTATGATCTGATCTAGGACATACTATTGTATGATCCCCCCAATCCTTTGGCCTTGGTGCCGTTACCTCCTCATCCTCCTCCTTCCTAGATTCACTCTTGTTTTATGATTAATATTCAAAATCTCCAAAAAAAAGGCCAATTTGGCAGCTCCCTCCTCTCGTATCCTCGTCGAAGAAACATCATATTACTTGTCCGAATATATCCCATCGTACGGGTCACTCGGGCAAAACTCTCTTCTAGATCTACTTTGCCTCTCCTCTCGAGAGGATTCACCTGTATTCTCTCATGTATCCCTTGATTTTTATCCTTCTTCGTCCTCACTAGGTTAGGATAGTGAGTCTAGTGGTAGGCAATTTAATGAAGTTAGGGAGTCTAGTGAAGTTAGTCAAATTAGGAAGTCTAGGAAGTCAAAGGTTAGACAAATTCCAGATAGATACCTCTAGGATCTAGCTTTAAGATGCCTTTCTTGCTCTCGGATTCCACAGTTGTTAGAGAATCCCATTCAGATGCCAGAAGAATGTGAAGTTGATAAGTTAGTCGATGACGAGTATGGGATATATGAAGTGTTACATGAGAAAGACCCCATTACTGAAGATGAGAAAGTTGACGAGGATGCGGCTGAGGCATATGCTAGTAGAGTGAAGAGATTTGATGAACCTTTAGCTGCCGTAGAAGAGCCTACCAAAGAGATTAATCTAGAAACTGAAGACGAACCTAAGGTTGTCCTCGTCAGTAAAAATCTTTCGGAAACAGATGAGGAGGCTGTGGTTCAAGTTCTCATAAATTATAAAGACACTTTCGCCTAGAGCTTTGAAGACATGCCGGGGTTCGATTCTTCCTTAGTGGAACACCGATTAACATTGAAAGATAGAGCTAGCCCAGTTAAATAGAAGTTGAGGCGATTCCACCCTCAGATGGCTTTGAAGATGAAAGAAGAGATCGATAAATTTCATAAAACCAAATTTATTAGAGTTGCCCTCTATCCGCAATGGGTGGCAAATATAGTCCTGGCCATGAAAAATGATGGGAAGGTCAGGATTTGCATTGACTTTCGAGATTTGAATCGGGCATGTCCTAAAGACAACTTTCTACTGCCTCACATAGATGTACTCATCGACAACACAACTCGTTATGAAACACAGTCATTCATGGATGGATTCTCAGGGTATAATCAGATTCGCTTGGCTGAAGAAGACCAAGAGAAGACGTCATTCACTACACCTTGGTCCACTTATTGTTTTGTTGTTATGCCGTTCGGACTGAAGAATGCTGGAGCCACTTATTAAACGGCTATGATGGCTATATTCCACGACATGATGCACATTGATTTAGAAGTGTATGTGGATAACCTGTTAGTGAAATCCAAGACTAATACTGAGCATGCCAAAGTATTGGCAAGAGTTTTGGAAAGGTCAAGAGAATATCAGCTGAAGATGAATCCCAAAAAGTGCGTATTCGATGTATCATCAGGAAAGTTATTATGATTCATCGTAAGCAAATGGGGCATTGAGATTGATCCCAACAAGGCTAAGGTTATTAGAGAGATGCCACCTCCCCAAAATTTGAAAGAATTAAGAGGATTGATAGAGATGTTGTAATTTATTTGCCGCTTTGTCTCCCAGCACTCATAAAGGTGTAAGCCGTTTTACGAGCTTACTAAGTCGGGGGTCAAGTTTGATTGGGACGATAAGTGTCATGAGGTGTTCGATGGATTGAAGACATATCTAGCAAGTCCTCATGTTTTGAGACCATTATCTCCGAACAAACCTTTAGTTCTATATATTTCTATCCTAGATGACACGGTGGGGGCTATCTTAGTACAAGATGATGAAGAAGGGAAAGAGAGGGCAGCCTACTATCTCTCTAAACTCCTCAACCCCGCAGAATAGAGATACATAGCGATGGAGAAAACATGTGATGCATTAGTATGGGTGGTTCAGAAGTTGAAGCATTATTTCCTGTCCCATTAAGTCCATCTAATCGTTAGGATGAATCCCATCAAATTTCTTCTCGAGAAATATGTTCTCACCTATCGATTAGCACGATGGCAGAGCTTTCTATCTCAATTCGATATCATTTATATTCAGCAGAAAGCAATCAAAGGCTATGCCATTGCAGAACATCTTGCTCATCACCCTCTTCCTCATTTTGATCCAGTCCGATCGGAGTTTCCGGATGAGGAACTGATATCCATAGATAGAATCAAAGACAATATGTGGACTCTGCATTTTGACGGAGCTCTGAACTCTCATGGTAAGGGTATCGGCATTATTCTACTATCACCCGAAGGTGTCACCATTCCACAAGCCTTTCAGCTTAACTTCCCTGTCACCAATAATATGGCTGAATATGAGGCTCTTCTAGCTGATCTCGAGGCCGCTCATCTCCATGGTGCCACCAAGCTTAGGATTGTAAATGACAATCAGCTAATCCTTCGCCAAGTGCTTACTAAATATCGCACTCTTGATCCTAAACTCAAGCCTTACTAAGAACTCACTTCAGCTTATGCCAAGCTTTTCACCAAGTTGATCTTTGTCCATGTTCCTCGGAATCAGAACATTCTAGCTGACGCTCTAGCTTTTCTCGCATCATCTCTAAATTTCCCGATCAGCAAACAATCTGAATCGATCATCGTCCATAGGCATCTTTCACCCACCGTGAAATACCCTTCATTCCTTAGGACTAAAGAGAAGTTGCTGAAGAAGACTAGAGATAGAGATATTGTAGAGAAGCGGGAGATCATGCTATGGAACTGCAAGAAGAGAGGGAAGATGAAGAGAAACCATGGTATTTTGAGATTGCCAAATACTGTGAAGATCAGTCGTACCCTGAAGAAGCCACAGCTGAGGAAAAAAGGACTATCAGGAGAGTTGCTCAGAAATATACCCTAGTTGGAGGAGTGCTTTATAAACGAGGTTTTAACAGTGTTCTTCTGAGATGCTTAGACGAAGATGAGCTTTGGAGGGTTATGGAAGGAGCTCATACTGGAGTTTGTGGTGGCCATGTTAATGGACATATGTTATCAAAGAAGATCCTTAAACAAGGATTCTATTGGCCAACCATGAAAGAAGACTGTGTAGGGTATATTCGTAGGTGTGCTAAGTGTCAACTTCATGCCGACAAGATCCATTCCCTTGCATCTTCACTCCATCATGTTTCCTCCCCATGGCCTTTCTCCATGTGGGCTTTTGACATCATTGGACCTCTCGGTGATCCCAATTCCAACATCAAGCAGAAATCCTTCATTCTCATTGCAACGGAGTACTTCACCAAGTGGGCAGAAGCCAAAGCTTACACGAAATCAAAGCATCTATAGTCTGCAAGTTTATCATGAAGAACATCATCACGAGATTCGGGATTCCAAGTACCATCGTCACCGACAATGGACCACAGTTCATATCACAAGAGTTGAAGGACCTCTACAACAGGTATAAAATTGCATTACATCATTCATCTCCTTATTATCCGCAAGGCAATGGCCAAGCAGAGGCAACTAATAAGACTTTGATAAAAATCATCAAGAAAACGTGCAAGTCTAACTAATGCATAGACTGGCCGGAGAAATTGATCAAGGCTCTGTGGGCATACCGAACTTTAATCCGCACGCCTACTGGGTAGACTCTGTATTCTTTAACATTCGGAATAGAGGTGATAGTTCCATACGAAGTCCTCATCCTGTCTTTAAGGGTATAGTTAAACAAGGAGTTTTCCATTGATAAGCATCGTTCAGCACTCCTGGCTCAATTGGAACTTTTAGACGAGAAAAGATGGTCAGCCGCTAATTATGTACGAGTATACCAGAACAAATTAGCACGTTTTTACTAAATGAAAGTCATTGAACGAAAATTCAAAGTTGGTGAAATGGTTGTTAAAAGAATCTTTGTAAAACCTGGTGGCCCGCGTTCTAAGCTCTAACCCAATTGGGAAGGACCTTATGTTATCTCGCATGTTTTTCTTGATAATGCTTATCGCTTAGTTAATATAGAGGGGTAAGAGTTAACTCATTCCTAGAATGATCTCTATCTTAAGAAGTACTACCCTTAAATGAGTCTGTCGATCAGTATGGTGCAAGGACTAGTGGGGTCTGAAAATTCGAAACTCAAATTCCCTTATTAGTCTTTAGTAATCTAACTCAAACAGATTATTGCACACAAACACGTTTGGTTCGTGAGTAACAAGAGATGCGAAGCCCGAAGAACGTCGAAAGTTTGACTAAGGGTGTAAAGTACAACTCATTCTTTTTAAAAGAAAACTTCTGTTTTTACTCTCGGCCCACAATGTCGGAACGAGGCCTAGAATAGACTAACGAAAGTACCCACCGTCTTAATAGGAGGCCGTCATATAAAAAAAAAAGGGAAGATCCGCCCCACAAAAAGGCAAAAGAAAAGCAAAAGGCAAAAAGCCAACAAAATCAAAAGGTCATTCAACATTACAAATGTTACATCAAAAGGCCATAAAATTAAATGAAAGGGAGAGCAAGGTCGATAAATACTCCGTGGAAGTGAAAATGACCGAACCCCAACAGATAATAGGGTAAAGGTGGGACATCTTTCTAGATCTTTGGAACCCTCTCGTAGGCCTTCTAAAACAATTATTCCTTTCTTCTTAAAGAAACGTACTCCAAACTTGAGGAATAGCTTAGGTTGACTAAGGGTCGGACCATCGAATGGGATCACGATCATGAACATAACTCAAGCACCATGAGTTTGGATTAGGTCGTTGAAGAATGATTTGGGAATTAAGTTAATGAATAAATATACTCTTTTGATCCAAGTACCATGTTGGTTTTTAATTTATTTAGCTGATATCTTATTTCATTTCAAAAAAAAATAAAATTGTTGAATATTTCATAACCACAAAAAAATATTGAATATTCCAAAACAAAAAAAAAATTGAATATTTCAAAACCACAAGAAAAAATTGAATATTTTAAAACCACAAAAAAATAGAATATTTCAAAATCAAAAAAATTGGATATTGCAATTGCAAAACAAAAATATTTCAATTAGTATTTGTTTGTCACATCATATGTGTTGCATCCTTTCTAGTTTTAGTGAGCATTTGCATGCTTATATGTTGCATCTTACTATTTGTTTCCCTTTAATCATCTTTATTTGCCTTCATTAAATAGAGGCTTCGCCCCTTGACCCTTCTACTGAGAATAAGATCAAGTAGCCAATTACTTAACTGGACAAAGAGGCTAAGCCTGAACAGATATTTAATTTGTTTGTTCAAGCTATGTGCAGGTATGAAAAACGAGATAATAGAGAAAAGTACAAAGACAAGTCAAGAAACTCCATTCATATATCAAAAAGAGTTTGTATACAAGATGGAAGATACATCATAATGGTAGCCCTTACGGCTGACTCTCCCCCGCGCACTCATCAAACTGACTCTGGGCCTCGTTTGGCCCACACGTTTGTGGTAGCGGCGGTCCCATGACACTCGGCCCAGCCTGGCCAGAAGATACTACTATGCTGGTAGTGAATGCACTCTCCTGTCCTCGATCCAGCGCCAACTGCCTCTCACGCTGTCGAGCCTCTATGCTCTGGCGCTCGTGCTCCGCAACTGATAACCGGCCCTGAAGACTCTCCAACCGGACTCGGTCACGATCCCTCTCCTCGGTCAAGATCTCCAGCTGAACATGGAGTCGTGCAAGCTCGTGAGGAAGAGCGCCGACGGAAAGCCTAGCCAACTGCTCTTCTAGCTCAGCAACACGGGCTGCTGAACCACGGGCCTGTGCTAGCTTGGCATCTCTCACTCCAAGAGCTCGACAGAGCTCTTGGACCTGCAACAAAATACACCGTCAGCTAACTGATCAAGCAAATAAAGGGTACCACGCAAGAAGCAAGTCGAAGACTTACCCGATTAGCAGCATCCTCCTCAGCCTGAGTGGCTCGATAGATGGCGGAGGCCAGCTGACTCCGAAGGTCAGTTAGGGCGGCCTTATGAGCAGCAGAGGAAGAAGAGGCGCCGGCATAAGGTGAAGGAGAAGCCGCGTGAGTATAAGCGATGCGCTGTAATGGAAGAGACCTCCGTCAGTGTACAAGTGTCAGAACGATTTAATAATAAAAGGATACATTCATAATTCATGTTTCATTCATGCATACCAGTTCATTCAGCTCCTTCTGCACTTTTTCTAGCTAGGCCTCTGCATCCTGGAGGTGGCCCCGAAGAGTGATGATGGTGGCATCCCGTGCATCCTGCATATTCATACCATATCATGTCATACATTCACAAATATAAGCAAGACAATTAATAAAATAAAAGAAGTATTCATGTCATGCATATCATGTCACTTACATCGAGAGGACGAAGTAGCTAGAGGTGGGCCGTGTGGATGCTCAAATTATGTGTGTGATGTTCATGAATTTCATGTTGTTTATATGAATAGTAAAAACTAAAGAAAACGTGATCGTCAGAAACTATAAAAGTTTCAAAGAAAGATTGATCGCTTACCTTTTCAAATTTGAGAAATGTTGAGTCTTTGATTTCCTTTTTTTAACTGGTCAAAGAAAGAGAGCCATTTTACTAATGTGTTCTTGCTTTTGATTTCTTGATAATTATTCCTTTGAATCTCTTTCTTTCTCCTTCTTTGTACCTCATAAGAAAGATTAAACAAGAAAAAAAATAATTAGAACTAGAGTAGAGTAGTATCTATTCTAATAAGAAATTCAAATATACAACTAAATTAATCTACTCACTTAATTGGTGTTCTTTAAACCACTATAAGCATATGGGTATGAAAATATGAGTGTGTGTGTGAACATGGAGTGATGATAATGATGGGCTATGGAAAACAATGATAAATAAATTATATGAAATTAATGAAAAGTTAGAAAGAAATTAGGGAAAGAAGTTGGTTGGTTGGCTCTTCCATAGCCTTTGTCTTCAAGAGCTTCAAAGGATGAATAAGATGAAGAAGAAGAAGCCTTGAATGAAGTTCCTCTTGCTGTCCACGTTTTTCTCCTCTAGAACATTCAAACACCTTGCTTCAAGCTTCAAAATCACCAATGGCCAACCTTTTTTAAAGGTCCAAAGGGTATTGTATTTATAAGAATAGGTTTAAAAATGTTTAGGGCTTCAAAAGGACTCTCTCCCGTAGTCAGACTTACCTTGGACGAGCATGGAGGAGTTAGCAACCTTCCCAACTTCGAAAACCGGATTATCTCGGTCAAATCATGTTTATCAGGAAACTCACAAATCGATTCGCCCAACCGGGACGCCATTTGGCTAATTAAAGCGGTCAAAATAGAAATAAAATCTGGAAAGAAAACCCAAATATATTAGGAAACCTAAATCGCGTCTCCTAAGGGCGACATACTTAAGATAATCTAGGAAATGAATTCAGATTAAAAATCGAAAACCTAGACGGATTAGGAAACCTATTCAGTTAAATCTATCTGAATTCAGAAATTTAATTCCGAACTGATTTCAACTAAGAATCTAAATGGCGTCATACTTGGGCGACGCTAATTAACAAATTCTGAAAAAATTAATAAAAATTAATTAATGATTAAACATCAGATCATTTTCGGACATTATAATTGTGATATGAAATTTACTCAATATGAAGTCAAAATTTAGCGTGTCTACAAGGCGCGTAGTGGGTCCGGTAGTGCTGAAGGTAAGCATCACTGCTCACCGCCGATGAAACCACCCGGACTCCATACTGGAACCAATCTTCGTGCTGGTCCATGAACTTCGCCCTCCAGTCAGTGCGGGTCTGCTTCCTGATGCTTTTCGAATTGTGCGTCGTTAAACACATGAAAACGTTCAATCTAAATTTATCCGGCTCACTCAAATCAAATTTTGGAAATAAATAGTGGTGAGTCCGAGTCGATCCACAGGGAGTTAAGATTCTAATTTTGAAAACTTTGGACTTTAGTTAATCTAAAAATAAGTGAGACTAATTACTTAATTAAACTAAAATTAAATTAACTAATGTTACCTAAAATTATAATTATCTAAATTAACCAAATATTTTTTTGTCTTTTCTTTTTTTTCAGAAATTAAACACAAACACACATAAAAATAAGCACGACTAAAAATTATAACAACAAAAACAACTTATTGTTTGATTGTATAAATCATTAAACATCATGAATCAAATAACTTAATTAAATAACTAACAATTAATAAAACTCTAACCAATCAAGAATTAACCCTAATTAAGTAACCTAAGACTAATTAAACAATACCAACAACTATCCCTAATTAAATGACCAAGAACAACACAACAATGTGGGTTGCTGGCGCAATGGACCCGCTGTTGGGAGATCTGGCACAGTGGACCAACGCTGGAACCGCTTGCTGCTGTTGTTGCTGTGGACAGCTGGGAAGCTGTGGAGGAAAGGAGGAAAATTGCCGGCTGCGTGGAAGAGGCAACCGTGAAGCTGCTGGTTTCACCAACGTGGGATGAGGAGGGCGCTGGCAGGAGCTTCACCGGATCTGCTGGAGCTGCGTTGGAGAAAGCCGTTGCTGGTGTGCGTGGAAGAGGCAACCGTGAAGCTGCTGGTTTCACCAACGTGGGATGAGGAGGCAGCGCATGGGGGCTTCAAACACGCAGGGCTGCACGTGGAGGGTTGGCTTCAAGCTGGTGCGTAGACGTGCATGGAGGGTGCGAGGTGGAGCTTGGAAGAGATTGGTATGCGCTGGAGCAGCTGCTGGCCGCGTGGAGGAGCTTGCAAGCATGCGTGCAGGTTGCTGCTGCACGTGGATGGCAGGGATGCTTGAGGTGCTGTCGGTGCTGCTTGAAGCTGGTGGAAGGGGTGCTGGAGCTCTGGGATGCTGCTGCGTGGTGCAGCAGGAGGAAGAAGCTGCTGCTGGAGTTGGAGGGCTTCACCGTGGCTGCTGGTGTTCGTGGCTGCTGCGTTCAGGTTGGCGTGGAGGTGCAGCTGCGTGGCCGTTGCTGCTGCACGTGGAGGACGCTGGAGGAGGAGCTGCTGGACGTAGCTGCTGGGAGGAGTTGTTGCCGCTGGAGGTGCAGCGGGCAGGAGGAGTTGCTGCACGCACTGGTTGTGGCTGTGGAGAAGCTGGATGCAGGCCGGTTGCTTGCTGGCGTTTGCAGGTGCGAGGAGGAACGCCGGGCTTCACCGCGGAGTGGGGGCTTGCAGGTTTGAGGAGTAAAAGAGATAGAGAAAACAGAGGGAGAGAAGTGCTACTGGGAATTATTCAGAGAGAAAGAAGGATAGAGCCGTGGAGGGCGAGAAATAGAAGAGAGAGAGTTGCTGGAAGGAGAGAAAACGGAAAGAGAGAAAACGGTGGGAGAGAGAGAGATTAAAAAATTTCTGAAAATTGGGCACCTCCCTCCCTTTGACCTTCTCCCTTAGTTTTATAGAAAAGACGAGGGGTTTGAATTTCAAAAAGAGATTTAAATCTTTTCATTAAGTCCCCTTTGATTAGGGGATCCTCATAAAAAATATTAATTGGTGATTTGAATTTCGAATTTTTTAGATGGATCCTCCTTTCTTCGAATTTCAGAATTCCCTCCTTGTTTCTCTCTTAGTTGGCATGTGGGCCCCAGTTGAAGCTAAAATACGAAAATAAAATGTTGCTTTTGCCAGGATTCGAACCCTGGTTGCTTCCTTGAAGTTCGGGTGGTCCAACCACTATGTCATCTGCTTGTTCATGTCCTGTTTTCACATAAAATAACAGTTAAGTTCTTATAGCCGCAAATCATTCAACTGCGCATTAAATAATTGCTGAGAAAATGGAGTTGCTACCCTTATTCTATCCATGGAGTGATGATATTTGAAATTCAGATTTTGAATGCGCAAATAGTTTATCTATCATTCCATGTGATTTTGTTTGTTAAATTGATAGCAAAGTATGTAGTTTTCAGCTATTATTTATGTAAAATTGTGGACTTATCACACCCCCCAACTTAATCATTACTAGTCTCTTAGCAATACAATCATTTGAAAAATTAGGACTACCATGATTAGTAAACAGAATCACACTTCATTTTAAAGGATATCTATTACAAATGGTAGGTAATTGGAATTCAAGTTTTCGTTCTCCCGCCCACCATACTTAGAATCATGACAAGTGATTGTGCATATCATTTGAGGTGCTTTTGGAGTTTATTTCTATCATGTTTGGTATATCGTTGCCTTCACTGACTCTTGGAGTAGAATTACCCAGGGGAGAGAATAGAAAAAGAGATCTCTGGATTAGTTGGCTAGGTTCGCTTTTCGATTTTCACCCCGACTTAAAACTTTTTAGGATTTGGTCTTATTTTGCTGTGAAGGACTTTAGCACGATTGTTTTGTGCTTTGAGAGTGCGTACTTTTTGTCACTCTCTTTATTTTTGTCTGAGGGGAGGTGCATACTTTTTGCCACCGTCCTTCCTTTGACTCTTTTGAAGCATATTTATTTGATTTTTATGCTTCTTATTGTCCCCTTTTTTTTTTTTTTTTTTTTTTTTCGAAGTGACCGCCTCCTTAAAGTGTTAAGTGGTTTGATCTCTTATTACGAATCTTAACTTTCCGTTCGTTTGACCTAAAAGTAAAAGTAGAATGGGTAATTCTACACTTCGGGTAACTCCAGCAACTCTACACTTCCACTCTTTCCAAGTTACCGTGTGTGTGTGAAAATCATCCCGTCGTGATTCTTTGTAGAGAGGGGGGTTAATTCAAACTTTTTCTCAACTTCTTACCTCAATTTTTTTTGATCAAGATTCCCTAAATGAAGTGTGATAGATATGAATTTCTGTTGGAGTGTAAAAATGAAACAATTTTTTTCTTTTGAAAATTTGTGTTAAAATTGAAAAAATTTCAAAACTTTTGTTCATTTTAAACGATTTTATTCAATATGCACTATGATTCTCCCCCCAACTTGAATGACATTGTCCTCAATGGCATAGAAATGCACAAATTTAATATGGAATTCATGATGAGGATAGATACAACCTGAGGTGTGACGAAGCTTCTCTCTGTTCTCCAAGGTGGATTTTATGAGTTTTCTAAAAAGAAAAAAAAAAAGAATAATCAGAATAAAAATGAGAAGATTGGGTTGCCTCCCAATAAGCGCTAAGTTTAATGTCTTCAGCCAGACGAAATTATGTTCATTGTGGATCACTTAGCTGCATGGATTCCAATGGACAATTTTGAAGGTTTTCAATGTAAGGTTTTAAACGTTGCCCATTAACAGTAAATGTCTGTCCATTTTTTGGATCCATGATCTTGACCGCACCATGATCAAAAGCTTTAATCACCAGGAATGGTCCATCCCATCTTGATTTCAATTTCCCAGGAAACAAACGCAACCTTGAGTTAAATAGCCAGACTTTTTGATTAGGGTGGAAAGATTTCCTCACAATATATTTATCATGAAAAGCTTTAGTCTTGGCTTTATAGATTTTCGAGTTCTCATAGGCTTCATTTTTTATTTCATCTAGTTCGCTTAATTGTAAGGTTCGGTGTGAACCTGCTTTGACTAGATCAACATTGACCTGTTTGATAGCCCAATAAGCTCTATGTTCTAATTCCACTGGGAGATGGCAGGCTTTTCCAAAGACTAGCCTGTATGGTGACATGCCAATAGGAGTTTTATAAGCAGTTCGATAGGCCCACAAAGCATCATCTAACCTTTCGGACCAATCTTTTCTGTCGGGCCTAACAGATTTTTGCAAGATATTCTTGATTTCTCTATTGGATATCTCTACTTGGCCACTAGTTTGGGGGTGGTAAGGGGTAGCAAGCTTATGAGTAATCCCATATCTTTTGAGCAATGCTCGAAATTGAGAATGAGTGAAGTGCGAACCCCCATCACTAATGATAGCCTTTGGCCATCCGAACCTAGAAAAGATATTCTTCTGTACAAATTTCATCACCACCTTGTGATCATTGGTTCGGGTGGCTATTGCTTCAATCCATTTAGACACATAGTCCACTGCCACCAAGATGTATTCGCATCCAAAAGATGGTGGAAAAGGGCCCATGAAATCTATTCCCCAAACATCAAAAATTTCAACCACTAAGATTGGATTTAGAGGCATCATATCTCTTTTAGTGATATTTCCAACAGCTTGACATCTTAGGCATGTTTTGCTGAACTCATAAGCATCCTTGAAGAGTGTGGGCCAATAGAAACCGCTTTGTAAAACCTTTGCTGCGGTTTTCTTTCCGGAGAAATGACCTCCACAAGCAAGGTTATGGGAAAAGTTCAAAACACTTTGTTGTTCTTCTTCAAGCACACATCTCCGGATTATTTGATCTGGACAAATTTTGAAGAGTTCAGGGTCTTCCCAAAAATAATACTTCTCTTGAGAGAAGAATTTATCTTTTTCATTTTTTGTCCATCCTTGTGGGATTTGACCAGTCACCTTAAAATTCACAATATGTGCATACCATGGTGGTGACATGTGGGAAATGGCTAAGAGGTGTTCATCAGGGAATGAATCTCTCATTGGTTCATTATCTGAAATCATGATTCGGGAGAGATGATCAGCAACCACATTCTCGGACCCCTTTTTGTCCCGAATCTCCAAATCAAATTCTTGGAGGAGTAGGATCCACCTGATTAATCTTGGTTTGGCATCTTTCTTTGTCAACAAATATTTCAATGCCGAGTGATCAGAATAAATAATCACTTTTGCCCCTAAAAGGTAAGATCGATTTTGCCCCTAAAAGGTAAGATCGAAATTTCTCCAGAGCAAAAACAACAGCTAACAATTCTTTTTCTGTGGTGGTATAGTTCATTTGAGCATCTACAACTGTACGACTTGCATAATAAATCACCACAAGCTTTTTATTGATTCTTTGTCCTAGTACTGCCCCCATAGCATAATCAGAAGCATCGTACATTATCTCAAATGGCAAAGACCAATCAGGCGATTGGAGAATGGGAGCTTTGATCAGAGCCTCTTTTAAAGATTTAAATGCTTCCAAGCATTTTTCATCAATATGGAATGGGGCATTTTTGGCTAAGAGAAGGGTTAATGGTCGGGCAATTTGGGAGAAATTTTGAATAAACCGGCGGTAGAAGCCGGCATGGCCCAAGAATGACCGAATTTGCTTTACCGAAGTGGGTGGAGGAAGATTGGCGATTAGGCTAACTTTAGCTTTATCCACTTCAATACCTCTTCCAGACACTATATGGCCCAAAACTATACCCTCTTTAACCATAAAATGACTCTTTTCCCAACTTAGAACCAAATTGGTCTCTATGCATCTTCCCAGTACATTTTTCAAATTCTCCAGACAAATTTCAAATGAATCCCCGAATATTGAAAAATCATCCATGAATACTTCAAGGAATTCTCCCACCATATCTGAGAAGATGGCCAACATGCACCTTTGGAAAGTTGCTGGTGCATTACATAGTCCAAATGGCATTCTTCGGAATGCAAATGTGCCAAATGGACATGTGAATGTGGTTTTCTCTTGATCTTCTGGATATATAGCCACTTGATTATATCCCGAATATCCATCTAAGAAACAGAAATATTTCTGACCCGCTAGCTTTTCCAAAATCTGATCAATAAACGGGAGTGGGAAATGATCTTTCTTTGTCATTGTGTTCAATTTTCTGTAATCAATACAAACTCTCCACCCCGTGGTTAGCCTAGTGGGCATTTCTTCACCTTTTTCATTTGTTACCACAGTTAAGCCAGACTTCTTTGGCACTACTTGGGTTGGGCTTACCCACTTGCTATCAGATATTGGGTATATGATACCCGCATCTAGCCATTTCACCACTTCTTTCTTAACCACTTCCATCATAATAGGATTCAATTTCCTTTGCATTTCTCTACTTGGTTTTGCATTATCTTCAAGATAAATATGATGCATGCATGTGGTTGGACTTATTCCTTTCAAATCAGCTACTGACCACCCTATGGCTTCTTTATGAGTTCGAAGAACTTCAATGAGTTGTTCTTCTTGGGTAGGGTTAAGATCCGTAGCTATGATCACAGGTAGAGTTTCAGATGGGCCCAAAAAGACATATTTGAGAGATTCCGGCAAAGGTTTGAGCTCTAACTGAGGAGGAACCTGGAGAGATGGAGGAGTAGGTTCTAGATTGAGTTCAGGTAAAGGCTCAACCTTATTGGGCTGCCAAGTCCTTGTATTCAAATCTGATATGGCCATTAACTCCTCTTCCTCTTCAAATTGGGCCGAAGGGGATGTTTCTACAATATTATCAATCACATCAATTGCAAAACAATCTTCCCCATCCTGCATATGGCCAGAAGCTTTGAAAATGTTGAGGGATAATTTGTGATCTCCAAATGAGATATCCATTAACCCAGATTTGCAGTTAATGATGGCATTTGCAGTGGTTAGAAAAGGTCGGCCCAATATAATTGGGCTATTTCTCAGATGTTGAACGGGCTCCATGTCAAGGATGACAAAATCAACTGGGAAGTAGCAAGTATCAATCTTGACAATGACATCTTCCACCATTCCTTTCGGTGTCCTAAGAGATCTATCGGCCAATTGTAGGATCACCGGAGTTGGTTTTAATTCTCCTATCCCAAATTTTTCATAAACTGAGGTGGGTAATAGGTTCACACTTGCTCCAAGGTCCAATAATGCCTTATCAAAGGTGGTTCCTTCAACAACACAAGAGATAAGTGGTGCTCCAGGGTCTTTCATCTTTTTAGGCATTTGGTTGAGCAAAATGGCACTCACTTCTTCAGACAAAAAGACTTTTTTGGGATTTGCTTTAGGCTCTCTCTTGTGAGTGCAAAGTTCTTTCAAAAACTTGGCATAGGCCGGGACATGTTGGATTGCATCAACCAATGGTATGTTAATGTGGACTTGTTTAAATAAGTCCATTAACTGTTCATTTTTTGCTTGGATTTGATGCTTTCTTTACTCTTTGCCATTTTCTAAAGCTTGTGGAAAATGGATTTTCGGTTTATAATTCTCAGGACATTCCTCCATTTTTCCTTTTCCTTGAATGATATTGGGTTGTTCATTCTCATCTTCATCTTCTTCTCCTTTTTCTTCTTCATTTTGTTCAAGATTAGGCTGACTAGATCCTTGATTTGGGTAAGGATCCGGCAAGACTTTACCACTTCTTAAGGCCAAAATTGCTTTCGCATTTTCTAACTGTGGGCCTCTTGGTGGATTTGGGCCCATTTGAGGTTGGGCTTGAGGATTAGGTAAGATTGGTTGATGTTGGAAACCCGGAGGATAGTTTCGCGGGTTTGCAATGGGTTGACTTGGTAATGGGCCCACTTCCCTCCTCATGGTTGTATCAGCCATTTGACCCAATTGGGCTTCCAATTTTGAAATAGATTGTTGTTGAGAGATGACCAATTGTTGTAATTGTTGCTGTTGTTGTTGTTGATTCATGAGTAATTGTTGCAGCATATTGAATTTGTCATCATTTTGATTTGATGGCTGATGTTGTGGGATTTGATATGGAGGTTGAGAGCACATATTCTGGTTGTTATTGGGCTGAAAGTAAGGAGCTTGAGTTTGTTGGCTTTTGTTGAAAGATTGATTTGGATAGCAATTCTGTTGATGGGCCCTGTTCTGAAAATTTTGGGCTTGTGGATTTGGAGCTTGGGCTTGTTGAGATTTCCATGAAAAATTAGGATGATTCTTCCAACCAGGGTTGTAGGTGTTAGAATATGGATCATGATTGGGCTTTGAATAACCCTGGGCTGCTTGGACTTGTTCTTGGATGAACGGTGGCAATTGGGCTGCCGTGGGACACTCACTGACATGGTGAGTTGGGCTGGCACAAAGACTACAAGCTTCTTGGTAAGATGAAGAGGATTCAGAGTAAGGTCTTGATTGTGCATGGATATTAGATCCTTGGTTATTTGAAGCTAGGACTTGGTCTAGCTTTTGGGCCATAAGATCCATTTTGCTCATTTGTTGGGCCAGAAGGTCCACTTTATCCAACTTTTGAGCCAAGGCATTGATATCCATCTTAGGTTCAAATTCTCCTCTATTTCTTATTTCATAGACTCCAGTCCGTTTGGATGTTCCTACAGATCTTTCATATGATGAAAGTGAAGCATGATTTATTGAATTTTCACTTAGCATTTCAAACAAATCATAAGCTTCTTCCTCACTTTTGCTCATGAATGCTCCTCCACAAGATGCATCTACCATTTGCCTGTATTGTGCATCTAAACCTTCATAGAATGCTTGCACAATTTGCCATCTAGACAATCCATGGTGCGGACATTTTCTCAACAATTCTTTCAATCGTTCCCAAGATTCATGAATTTGTTCTCCGGGTAATTGTGAGAATCCAGTTATAGCCCTTCTCATTGTATTTGTTCTCCCAATAGGATAGAATTTTTTTAGGAACTCTTGTTGCATTTCGGGCCAAGTCCTAATGGGCTTCCCTATCGTTCCAAGCCAATATTTGGCTTTGTCCTTAAGTGAAAAAGGGAATAGGGTAAGTCGAAGGGCATCTTCCGTGAAATCTTGAATTTTCACGGTTGAACAAATTTCAAAGAATTCATCCAAATGTTTATATGGATCTTCATTGGTATTCCCATAAAAAGATGGGAGCATTTGGATGGTGCTTGGCTTGATCTCATAATGGCTAGCATGGACATTAGGCAATTGGATACAAGATGAAGGATTATAGTCTTGAGGAATGAAGTATTCCTTCATTTGTTTTGGCATTTGTTGATTGTTTCCAGCCATTTGATGTTGAATGTTGGTTTGGTGATGTAGGTATCTCTCAATTTCTTGAATGGGTTTGATAATATATGGCTTTTGAGATCTTCTACCTAGCATACACTAGACCAAGATGAGATGAGAATGGTTATTTTTGTGATTTTTATTTTTATATTTTTTTATGTTTATATATGCAAAGACAAACAAGTTAATAACAAATTCCTAATGACCTAAGTGTGTCCTCGACTTAAAGATGAGATTTCTCACAAAATGGCTAGAATTCACTATGAATCACCCCTACAATAGATCAATCGGCCAGGTAAGAGGTGGGATAGTGGGAGGCTCCCCCTACTTTCGTAGGGACCTAATTAAATAACCACTTGTCCACTTAGGCGTTTGCCTTTGTAACCTCTAGCCTAGACACCGTTGTCCAAAGTAGAAATGAATTCAAAGTTCGGTCCAATCATAGTGTGAACCCTAGGTGCAATTGCTATTTGATTTTTATTGGGCTTGGGACAATGCAAGATGGAGTGTTTGTGGTTTGTGGGCCAAGGAAGGGTGATGAAATCCCCACCTTATCTTGTGATGAAGATGTCCTTAAATTATTTGATCAATGAGATGCACACCACAATTCAATCAAGTTTGTTTTGTGCAATAATGAAATGACAATGCATGAACATGTTATTTGCACAATATTGAAAAACTTACCTTGCCTCCCGCACTCTTCAACATGAAATAAATGGCAAAAATTTAAAACTAATGCATTCCTAAATGATGCATGTCCTAAAACATGGTGGTTTGGTTTCTAATCTTGAAATGCAAAAAAAATTTTAATTTTGTTTTTCTGATTTTTTTTTTTTATTTAATGAGGGCTATATCTATTTTAAGTAAATCTGAAAATGAAAATAATAAAGAAATTGGAACAAACTCACCAAGTTGAGCTTTCCTTTTGTCTTCTTTTTTTTTAAAAAAAAAAAAAAAATTCCTGCAAAAAGAGAAAATGAATGTGAGTATGGATTTATACAAATGGACCCAAAATAATCAAAATTAAAATTCTAAGTCCCCGGCAACGGCGCCAAAAATTGATGCTTTTCGAATTGTGCGTCGTTAAACACATGAAAACGTTCAATCTAAATTTATCCGGCTCACTCAAATCAAATTTTGGAAATAAATAGTGGTGAGTCCGAGTCGATCCACAGGGAGTTAAGATTCTAATTTTGAAAACTTTGGACTTTAGTTAATCTAAAAATAAGTGAGACTAATTACTTAATTAAACTAAAATTAAATTAACTAATGTTACCTAAAATTATAATTATCTAAATTAACCAAATATTTTTCTGTCTTTTCTTTTTTTTCAGAAATTAAATACAAACACACATAAAAATAAGCACGACTAAAAATTATAACAACAAAAACAACCTATTGTTTGATTGTATAAATCATTAAACATCATGAATCAAATAACTTAATTAAATAACTAACAATTAATAAAACTCTAACCAATCAAGAATTAACCCTAATTAAGTAACCTAAGACTAATTAAACAATACCAACAACTATCCCTAATTAAATGACCAAGAACAACACAACAATGTGGGTTGCTGGCGCAATGGACCAGCTGTTGGGAGATCTGGCACAGTGGACCAACGCTGGAACCGCTTGCTGCTGTTGTTGCTGTGGACAGCTGGGAAGCTGTGGAGGAAAGGAGGAAAATTGCCGGCTGCGTGGAAGAGGCAACCGTGAAGCTACTGGTTTCACCAACGTGGGATGAGGAGGCAGCGCATGGGGGCTTCAAACACGCAGGGCTGCACGTGGAGGGTTGGCTTCAAGCTGGTGCGTAGACGTGCATGGAGGGTGCGAGGTGGAGCTTGGAAGAGATTGGTATGCGCTGGAGCAGCTACTGGCCGCGTGGAGGAGCTTGCAAGCATGCGTGCAGGTTGCTACTGCACGTGGATGGCAGGGATGCTTGAGGTGCTGTCGGTGCTGCTTGAAGCTGGTGGAAGGGGTGCTGGAGCTCTGGGATGCTGCTGCGTGGTGCAGCAGGAGGAAGAAGCTGCTGCTGGAGTTGGAGGGCTTCACCGTGGCTGCTGGTGTTCGTGGCTGCTGCGTTCAGGTTGGCGTGGAGGTGCAGCTGCGTGGCCGTTGCTGCTGCACGTGGAGGACGCTGGAGGAGGAGCTGCTGGACGTAGCTGCTGGGAGGAGTTGTTGCCGCTGGAGGTGCAGCGGGCAGGAGGAGTTGCTGCACGCGCTGGTTGTGGCTGTGGAGAAGCTGGATGCAGGCCGGTTGCTTGCTGGCGTTTGCAGGTGCGAGGAGGAACGCCGGGCTTCACCGCGGAGTGGGGGCTTGCAGGTTTGAGGAGTAAAAGAGATAGAGAAAACAGAGGGAGAGAAGTGCTGCTGGGAATTATTCAGAGAGAAAGAAGGATAGAGCCGTGGAGGGCGAGAAATAGAAGAGAGAGAGTTGCTGGAAGGAGAGAAAACGGAAAGAGAGAAAACGGTGGGAGAGAGAGAGATTAAAAAATTTCTGAAAATTGGGCACCCCCCTCCTTTTGACCTTCTCCCTTAGTTTTATAGAAAAGATGAGGGGTTTGAATTTCAAAAAGAGATTTAAATCTTTTCATTAAGTCCCTTTTGATTAGGGGATCCTCATAAAAAACATTAATTGGTGATTTGAATTTCGAATTTTTTAGATGGATCCTCCTTTCTTCGAATTTCAGAATTCCCTCCTTGTTTCTCTCTTAGTTGGCATGTGGGCCCCAGTTGAAGCTAAAATACGAAAATAAAATGTTGCTTTTGCCAGGATTCGAACCCTGGTTGCTTCCTTGAAGTTCGGGTGGTCCAACCACTATGTCATCTGCTTGTTCATGTCCTGTTTTCACATAAAATAACAGTTAAGTTCTTATAGCCGCAAATCATTCAACTGCGCATTAAATAATTGCTGAGAAAATGGAGTTGCTACCCTTATTCCATCCATGGAGTGATGATATTTGAAATTCAGATTTTGAATGCGCAAATAGTTTATCTATCATTCCATGTGATTTTGTCTGTTAAATTGATAGCAAAGTATGTAGTTTTCAGCTATTATTTATGTAAAATTGTGGACTTATCACTTCCCTCGCATCGTCCTCCCAATCCCTTCGGAGATCTCCTCCTCCATCCACTCTTGATGCAACCCCAAGGTTCTCATCACCAACTTTAGGCGCAGAAGGGCAATCTCGTTCAGGCAGTGAACCCAAACTTGACGCCCAAACCTGCCCCACCCACGCTCTACCCATGGTTGTCCTGCATCATCCATACCAAGATATGGATGCCAGATAACCTGCATGCATATAAGTTAGTTGCATTGCATAACTAAAACAACTAAATAAACATTTAATAAAATATTTAACAAAATATTCCAGAAAAAAATCCAATCTTACAACTAAAATATTTAACATGGAATAATTCAATGAAACTATTCAATAAATAATATATAACTAAATATGTAACTGAATATTTAACTAAAAATTTAATCGAGCATTTAATCAAGCATTTAATCAAACATTTAACAAACATAATATAACCAAGCATTCCATAAGATTTTTTAAACAAACATTTTTAAGTTAATTAACATAAAGCATTCAAACATTTCATGAAACAATTAATAAATAAAGGAAAAGAAGAATTAAAATTCACCAAAAGCTTTGGGTAGTCAAGAAATTGATAGCGGAAGGCCGTCAGCTGGTCGTGTTGTGGCGTCGTGTCCACCACCGGACGCCAACGTTGGGCAAGTAGGACTATCACCAGCTGTGTGGATGGCCTCACTCGGCCCAGTGGAAAGTAATAATAGCTCCACACCTGCATACAAGAACATATATGTTAGAATCATCATAATCATAATCATATACATTAAATAATCATAAGAATTTAATGGAACAAACATAAAATGAACAAAGGAACGGCGCGAAGCCGTTGATGGTGGTCTCCCGGTCAGGCATGACGGCATAAAGGTCAGTAAAGAGGGGGGCCAGAAGGGCCGCACCCCAGGCATGCTCACCTAGGTGATTTAAATCGGTAAGAAGGGTCAAGAAACGACAGTGAATGTAATCTCCCTTGGTCCCGAATAGGAGTCTGTCAAAGAAGAAGACTAAGAACCTCCTAAGGTCCCTATCTGCACTAGCCCTGTCGCTCGAATCATGGCAGTCTCACTAGATGCTCGGGTTAGTCTCTCTTTGAATTTCTCCTTAGACTCGTCCGTCTACTGCCTCAATTCTGCTACTCCAAGGGATCTCTCTATAGCTACTCTCATGAGAGTCCGAGACTCTCGGCCCTCCGGCCCCATGCACTTTAAGCCCAGCAACTCCTGAACAAACTCTCGATAATCGGGATGTGTGATCCCACTCACTGCCCGACCATCCACCTGAAGGCCAGTGATCCTGCACACGTCCTCGAGGCTGGGGATCATATGTCTCCAGGGCATTAGAAATGCCCTACTCTCAGTATGCCACCTCTCCCTCAATACCTGCAACAACACTAAGTCTATCCAAAACGGCTCTATCTCTAAGATCTCTCATAATCACATCTCTGCTAGTCGTGCCTTCTGAAAATCCGGGAGACCCCCTGTAAGCCACCACCACCAGGTCCCATGATATCCTGGTTCTCATTGTCCCTTATGATTGTCAAATAACTCATCAAATAACTTATTGGGACGTTAACAATCAATTTCTGAAAAAATTCTCAACATTTTTGAATCGCGTTTGAGTCGGGGGACACATTTCAAAACGAGTCCCTGTCCCTAGTCGCCTTTCACCACAAGTTCCCCGAACCTGTGGCCAAGCCCCCTTCTTCCCCCCAAAATTGAAATTTAATTATGTAAAGGGAGTGTTTCGAGGCTTACCAGACATGGGCCGGCCTCCTCGGCCGGTGCCGCCGCTTCCTCACCCTCTTGAGCAGCAGGAGGGACCTCCTTGGCTTCCATGAAGGCTACCGCCTCCATGATTCCTAATTCCTCGGCCGAAGTCATTTTCGAGGCTTCCTCCTCACCCACCTCCACCACCTCGACGGCGGTAACCCTCCATTGCTTCCCACTCACACCGCTAGGCTCGCCGAACTCCATGGGGTCGTGAGAGAGGGTGAGAGAGAAGAGGAGTTCGGATAGAGGAGAGAGAGATAGAGAGAGGAAGTAAGAGAGGATGAGAGAGAGAGGTGGTCGGCGGCGGAGAAGGTCGCCGGTGATGGAGAAGAACGCCGAAGAGGAAGAAGATTGCCAGGGAGTCGCGGGATCGCCGGAGAGAGAGGAGATGCAAAGAGAGAAAAGGCCAAAGAGAGAATGAGAAAGAAAGGGACTCGGGCTCGCGAACTCCTGTTTGAAATCGCTAAATCGCGTCTGGGAACTGCGACGCCATTTAGTGTTAAAGACTTAGAATTAAAGAGTAAAAGTGTTATATGAGTGTCATGTTATTAAGGTATTTAGAACTTAAGTCTTGAACTCTTTAATTCTTTAAATCCTAAATATCTTTAGTTTTAAAAAACCAAAGAGTTAAGGTACTAACTTGTGTTACATTTGAAGTCATCTTCAAGATGAGATAACATGCAACATGCACAACCCCTCCATGTTATTAGTTGATCTCTCATTTTGGTGGCAAATTGTTCGGTGAATTTGACTTGGGTACTTTTTGCAACCTCGATTGGTACAACGTTGATACCATCCTTTGCATTGCCACCCACAAGCTCCCCGCCACTACCACTATCCTTTCCACACACCAACTCAACCAATCGAAAGTCATCCACTCTTGTGGCCCACCATCCATTGGCACAACTACAAGGCCACCACCTTACATTGCTCCTTTCTCTCCCGCATCTCCATGGATCTTTCCATGTATGGATCTAGTGGCTTCCCCTGAATGACGAACCTTGCCATCCTCTTCTAAGAAGACTCCTTCCATTTCGAGGTCACATCGTGTGTGTGCTTCACAAAATTTATGTGGATTGATCTCAGATACTAAAAGAGGTGGCAATAGCAACACTACTTTCTCGAGAGACCATGACAATGAAAGAGTTTCCAATTGAGATGCGAGGTAGGAAGGGATAGCCAAAGTTCACTTGGACAGGTATCACTAGGAAGACACAACTATTACTAGATGCCATAAAGACATCCATCAAATTCAATTTGGAAACAATCGAATCAAGTTGTACGAAATGTAAGATTTGTTAGAGAGAATTGCAAGTTTCCATTAATGTTATTATCGATACCAACTCTCAAGTTATCTAAATAGTTCACGTTTTAAATATTTAAAAAATTAAATACCTTCCAATGTGTTAAGATCTTAACAACTTAACAACTTAATACTTAATACCGTACCACTTAATACTTTAAATTTTAAAATATTATAGTTGTATTTGCAAGCTAAAAGGTGGTAACTTTTAAAGTCTTTATTGTGACTAGAGGAATAAGACAACAGGGGTAAACTAGGTATTATAAGAAGTTTGGCGACATGGAGAACATAAATGCCCCTATAAAGTAGGGAGCTACTGTATATATATATATATATGTATATATATATTCTGTGACACGGAGAACTTGGCGATTTTCCCGAAAGACAGTTTTTTGTATATATACTCCTCCAAACTACTATATTTATAGGTATACCCTGACTCCTACATATTATTATAAATACCTCTAGAACCTTAAAAAAGATAGCGATTATACCCCTCCATCCAAATACCATGAAATCTAACTGAATATGTCCAAAAAATTTGAAAATCCTAAAAGGTCAAGGGTACCTGTGCAAAATTCTAATGAACTTAGGACTATATATGCAAAATATTAATGAATATAAGGATATATATGTAAAGTCTTTCACATATTTCACAGCATTTTGATGGAGGGATACAACTGCAACCTTTTTGAAGATTTTAGGAATACTTAAAACAATATGTAGGAGTTAGGGATATACATACAATTATATATAGTAGTTTACAAGGGCATGTACACAAAAATCCCAAACATATATTACTGGTTAGTATTGTCAGTGGCAGTACCCTACATCACAGAGCTTCCATTTGAACTTCCATCATAACATCAGTATTGCCCTTTGTTTCACTTGTCAGCTATTTTGCATTGCAATAAAGAAAATAAAAGCACAGTTACAGCGTACTTCATAAGAAATGTTTTATTTTTTCTCATGGTATCATACGAATATTTTCATCTGAATTTGATCTACAAGAGACTGTTGGTGGAACTGTAGGCTGGGATTTGTTCAATCCTCATCAACTGATGAATAGAGATTAAAATGTTCTTATCAGAAGGCAGTGGTCCCACTGAAGAATGATCCCAGATATGTTTTCAACAATGAATGAGTGATCCAAATCACAAGATCTGCATTCAAGGACAAGATGCCATGTTGCTCCAAAGGTAAAAGTAAATGCGCAAAATAGGCTAAGAAGATGACTTGCAGTTATTTATAACTGGCATTGCAACAACCAGAAAATGGTCACCAAGTATACCCTTTACCCAGATAAAGATTCTTTTACTCAGCAAATCCGTATTGTACCATTCAGTACAAACACAAAATTCCAATGACCAAAGATCCATAAACAACCCAAATTCCACCTCTACAATGTATCTTGCTATCACTATATCCTTGCTGAAATTTAAAAAAGGAAAAAAGCACATTTCCTCCACGTTTTTTTTTTTATCAGGAACAGGAAATCAAAGTTTCTCCTGTGGAAAAAAACAGACTTGCAGACATGTTGTAAAATTACTTTCAGAAAAGGAGCATGACAACAGAAAAGGTTGTAATCCATTTTCTCCCATGGACCAATGCTCATGCCTGACCCCAGACAAAATATACAGTGGCCAGATCATGAAAGAAATATTTCCTGGTTAAAGCTTAGCACTGGGGGAGCAGTAATCTGTATGGGAAAAGAACCTCCCTGCATTTGTGCTCATCCTAGATCATCAATCTCTGAAAAGAGAAAGACTAGGGCATCAATGAGAAGCAGTGATAAACATAAGAACACAAGATAAGCAGATGACATTTCTTACATCTACATTCTATGCATCTAACCGACAAGCTTTGTACATGGTCTTCTCCAAAGGACAAGTGCAACCTCTGCTCTTGACAGTTGGCTACTCATGTTTCATGGTTTGTGGGCAATGCTTCCGTCCAACCTTTTGAGAGCAAATCATAGTTGATTGATGCAAGCTGTGACAGATTCTAATCACCAGAGAGGATATTAGGAGAAGAAATGAAGAAAAATTGTTTATGTTGACAAAAGATGCACAGTTGACTGAAAGCAAATCTTCTCTTATGACTGGTGGTACAACTTGTACAACCTAGAAATTGAAATACCTTGAATGAAAAATTACTAAATGAGTAATTAACCGATGAGACAGCTTCAAAATCAGCAAGACCTCCACATTCATCTCCCTGCTTGCAACAAGAGTGAATATACTATAAGTAAAATTATCAACTCAAACAATTCCGAGAAACATTTTCTCTGATAATCTTGTCAAGAAAAGTTTGGAGTAGGATTATTTTCATAATCTGGTTTTTACATTGTTACAACCAAAAATTGAAAGCAGTTATTAGAATTATTCCCTAGAGCTGAGTTGCTATGGGTGGAAAACAAATGTTTATCATCAGCATTGAATTGTTGAAAGCTTTGGTGCAATCGTCAAGTCGCTCCATTGGGACCTAGAGGTTTACAGATCCAAAGCTGGAAACAGCAACTTCAGCAAGAGTAAAGGTTGTGTGTAATTGACCCCTCCCTGGACCCTGCAGTGGCAGGAGCCTTGTGGCATTGGGCTGCCATTTTTAAGCATAGGATTGTTGGAGTAGGTTAGCAGTCGTCTAAATGGTTGAGATTACCCAGTGATGTAAGTTGAGTGCGACTGTTCCTTGGCCATCAAGTCTATCAACATTCCTACTAAAAGGAATATAGAATCTAGCAGTACTAAGAATGAAATGGACTAAGATCCTCCAATACTAAAACAATGGAGAGTAACAGTTAAAAGGACAGTTTATTTAATAACGTACCAGTTCATCATGGCAATTACTCACACTGCTGCTGCCACTAATGCTGCCATTCTCACTGGAGTCCTCAAACTCACTGGCTTCATATACACGTTCATCAGATGGATTCCAGGAATATCTGCTTGTGAAATAGCTCGTATCAAGTGCATTATCTGAAGAAGGAATAAATGCAGCCTGCAGAAGTGAGTTTCCATTTTGTCAACTACACACCAAGAGATACAAACACGATCAATTATTAGTTTTATTCACCTTCTGCCAGGCAAGTGTGTCCCAGTTGATGTCTTTAAAAAATACATGCTGCTTGACCTGCAAAAACAGTCTTGTTAAGAAGACTGAGCCTTTTTAGGAAAAAGAAAAATTATAGCACATTATCGAGACAAAATTAGATTAGTTTGTTTCAGCTAGAAAAGACATCGGCAGATTTACTTCAGAAGCTCGCTTGGCTCCAAGCCTTTGACTAGGGTCTTCTGTCAATAACCTGTAATAGGAAGGGGGTTAATTTCAAAATTCCCAAAACAGAAAGAATGTGGTTAACTAGAAGAGAACATTTATTTGAAAAATGGCTCCAATAAATTTGACCAATAAAGCTCGGAGGAAATGAACGAATAATCCTAATGGTGAAAATCGGTCAGCCAACACAATCAACCTGGTTTGACCCAGGCTTTGGCCATGAAATGTGGCCTAAAAAGCAAAAAGAAGCATGGTTGGAGGCCTGCTAAATATATTTTTCTACATGCATGTTTGTACATAAAAATACTTTTAGGGATAAATTAATATTAACCACTCTTATATGTTAAATTTCAAAATTGCCATGCTTACTGGTGTATTATCCTAAATACCATTCTAAGATGCACCAATAATTCAAAATTGTCACTGCAATGGCATATTTGATATGTGTAAACATTTCTTATATGCCACTGAAATGACATATTTGATAGATATGTTATCTTTTAAGGGTATGCAGGATGCTATAAACTTACAATAGTCCCACATCGGAGAAGGGACAAAACAGATAATGCTTAAATAGGTGGTGCCTACTCCTTTCAATGCCTTAAAGGTTTTGAGTTGGATAGACCAATAAGTTCAATATGGTATCAAACCCATGGTTGTGAACCAGGCCGCGTACCCCATATTTGTACACCATGTGACAGAGCCTAAAATTGGGCTGCACATGAAGAGACATATTAGAATAGTTTCACATTGGAAAAGGGACAAAACAAGCAGCACTTAAGTAGATGGTGCATACTCCATTCAATGCATCAAGGTTTTTAAGCTGGATGGCCCGATAACTTCAATATAGGATAATATGTAAATAAGCATGGCATTTCTTAAATTTAACATACAAGAATGGTTCATTAGAAATTATATATATAATATTTGTGTCTACCACACGTTCACACTAGGTTGGGCTCAACCTGCAAATGCATCTTAAATAATATTTTCCATGAAACTTGTATTAAATAGCTATTAGATCTATACATCGTAAACCACAATATATAAGGTCAACTAAAACGGTCAGAACTGACCAGGCCTCGGCTGGGCCTAAAAACTTTTCTGGGCCAACCCCAGGCTTTCCTATTCAGATCACTATGTACTACTCACAATGGAAAACAAGAAGAAAGAAGAAACAGCCAGGAATGACATCAACTTATCTATGTTTATTTGAAAGCACAAATTCCATGTAACCAATACTAGATTAGACGGTGGGATATACATATAATGCAGGTATAGGTAAATATCTTCCCTAAGGTTTATTTCGGAGTGCTGCTTCTAGAAGGTGGACAGTGTCATCTAAGAGTACTAAAAGGAAAGTTGCACATAAGCATCAACGATTCTGTTCCAAGTGACAAGGCAATACCTCCAAAACTCAAACCAGCCACAAACGTCAAAGATAACACATGCCCCTCCACAACAAAACAGTAAACAGCCAACATAAGCAAATGAGAAATCCTGGTACATGTATTGTGAACAGAGACCAACTTGCAAGAACACAATCCCACACTTAAGTCTTCTCAAGAAAATCCTTTTCTCATTCCTTGCTTTTTCATTGCACCGCATAATAACACTCCCCAAGATGCCTTCTATGATTGAGAACCATCTATTACAAGTAGATAACCAATGAAACACTGCCACACACACGGAAAAAAGAACGAACTCCATATACCCTTAGTCCTTCTCACTGGTTTTCGGTATCATGTAGGTAGACTAGTAGAGAGCTAGACCCAATAGAATCGACTCAGACACGGCAAAACAGCCCCTAGCTGGGAACAATTCTGTAATACCTAACCCATTAGGAGCCCATTAGTAACCTGTTAGTGGTTTTAGTTGGCCCACTAGTGGACCTAAGGAGAGCCTTAGTCGAACCCCAGATTGACCTCTGAAAGGCGTCACCCATGGGTGATGTCAATCAGAGGATTAGTGGCCCTATTCGAAACCCTAATAGGACTCTGATAGGTGTCCAGTCGGGCAGATGCGATTCACACTAGTTCGGTTTGAACAAAATTTAGTTGTTTCCTTCATTAGGGAGTTCCCCTCTGCATAGAATTCGACCATAGCAGTCTTTAAATAGATTTCTTCGCCCCATGAACCCTTTTAGCACGTCCCTTTGCCTTAGATAGAGATTTAGAGAGAGTCGTGAGTGCTTTGGAGAGAGTTCTTGGTGGATTCCGTGTGGCTCTTGAAGAACTTCGTGGGAAGGCTCTCCAAGAGGTGGTGTGCGTGGTTGGAGGAGTTCCTTGCCTTGCCTAGGCGGGATTCTACGAACTTGGTGTAGAGGCAAGTGATAACTAATCCCTCTTCCATAGCTATTTTTATGTATAAAAATTTATTTTCAAGGTATTTTAATATGTACTATATGTAGTAAGATGGATGACATATCTAAAAGAGGTTTTAGATGCGTTAGAACATGCATGGATTAACAATTTTCATGGAATCATGTGAATTTTCTGCGAATTTCTGGAAAACTGGTTTACTGTTTTGTTAGGCATCGAGATAGGCTGACATGGCCCACGATTCACGTCTTTCTAGGCAGACATGTCTCAGCTTTATTACTCTGATTTTCTTGTTAAATTTCAGACCATGATTAGCCTGCTAATTTCTCATGTCAATCAGCTAATTAGTCTGGTTCACGTCATGCATCCCCGACACATCTCAGGAGAGTAATAATTATTTTTTTGAAAAAGTAATTATGTTTTTTTCACAGATTTTAAATATTCTGAAAATCTGTGTAATAGGTTGAAAGATGTAGGACCTCAGTAACGCATTTCATGAGCATCTAAACTAGATGCATTTTAGTTTCTTACACAGAACTGGCACATAACCTATTAAATTGCATGTTAATTACCATGATTTATGCATGGCACTATCACAGATGATCTGCATGCACGTGATGAACTGGTTCATGATGGACAATGCCACCTTAGCCTCACTTTGTTTGTGGAATAAGTCTTGAATAGGATGTTTTATTCTCCTAAAACCTTTTAACCCATTTTGGTAGAGGGGAGTGCTTAACCCAGGGTGCTATGGGTTATACCAGGGATTAAGCGGAATAACATGAGTATTTTGAACTCTTTATTCCACTCTTTATTCTCTTCTTTATTCTACTTATTCCTACCAAATCACTTGGAATAGCACAGTGCAATTCTACTTATTCTGGGTGAAATACCAACAATTTACCAAATCAAAATACCTCTTATTCTGGGTTAAGAAATATCCAGAACCTTATTCTGGTTTAAGTTATTCTGCAAACAAAGTGAGCCTTAGAGTATAAGAAACGTCCAACCCATAAAAGCGTCCTTATATGGGAAGACCATGAATTATGAATGTGATAAAAAGTCTGAGGGCAATGTGTTAAAATCTTAGAAGTGTCCCTGCTTTCAGACACTGACCCTGAGAGGGATATGTGTGATCCCCCGACTGTACAACCGAAGACTTAGTGAGAATTAGCTTACCACTACGTAAAGAAGAAGAACAACAAGAATAAGAACTCCTCATAATGTGATTTGAATGCATGTCCCATGAATAAAGTGAAAAGATGATGAATGTGAACGTATGAATATGTTTATGAACCATACTATGATGATATATGCTACGAATCATGCCACATGATTATGAATAATGAAATATGCAAGATTAGTATGCACATAGTATGACTTAGATGTTGAAAGAACATGATTAGGATAATAAGCATGTATATATGATATTATTGTTCAGTATCTATAAATGTCTATAATGTCTTTTTTTTATTATATTAATGTATGCAAAAATTATAGAATTGTGGTATTATGAGCTTGCTGAGTTGGTTAGGACTCACCCTTACTAATAACCCTTTTCAAGAGAGTTAAACCTTGAGGTTAAGAGTGAGGCATAGCTTGAGGAGGATCGAGAGGCTTAGTGATTCGAGTTTCGAGACTCATTAGCTAGACGTAGGTATATGTTTGTTTTCAATTTAGCATGATGATGTAATAAGTTAGTTAGAATTCTTGAGTTATAATAATCTTATTTGGGCATAAAGATCTTGGAGAGTACTATATTATTTTGATTATTTTAGTTTTAGTATTTGTTCTATATTAAGTGAAAATTCTTTTGGCTAAGAAGGTTGTTTCATTTGTATCATGGATATATGTATGCTCACTCTGAAAATTTATACATGATTAGGTTATTCTTACTGTGGCGGGACCTACGGGTTCAAAGTAAGCTAGCACGACTAAACTAGGTCAGTGGGGGATCATCACAGGAGTTGGTAATAGAGCTAGTTTTCTAGACTGAGTGTTTAAGCATGATCAATCTAAGCCATTAATCTAGGATCGTAGGTGCAGATTTTTAGGGGTTAAGGATTAGGCTTGAAGGTTAGGTCTAATTCGTGTTTTCTTTTACAGTCGATGGCAGGTAAGCATGGACGCCGTGATGAAGTACCGCAGCAGCGTACAACAGGGCCCACGAGAAAGCATAATCTCGATCAGTGGGATGTTAGAGAGGATGGTGCGACGCCTATTCCGCCTCCTCCCCCACTCCTAGACGTGGATGCATTCATGCAGATTTTTTAAGACTTCATTCAGGTAGCCAAGCAGCAGAGGCCTACAACCAAGGCTTGACGACGATGGAGCGATTCAAAAGAATGGGTCTGCCCTCTTTTAAGGGGGAGAGTGATCCTATTGTGGATGAGAGTTGGATCCAAGAAATAGAGATTTTTTGAGCGATTAGATGCCCTGAGGAGGACAAGGTCAGCTTGGGCGGTTACATATAGTAGGATCATGCTGATGTGTGGCAGACTTCCATTCTAAGGACCTAGTTTGCTGGCAGGGAGGCAACGATCACTTGGGAGGAATTTCTGGCAAGTTTTAAAGTGAAGTTCTTTCCATTGCACATTCAAGATAAAATGGTGCAGGAGCTTCTGAGTTTGACCCAAGGACAGTTGAGTGTTCTAGAGTATGAAGCCAAGTTTTCTGAGTTGGCTAAGTTTGTGTCTCATATGTATGCTGATGGCAGGTGGAAGATGTAAAAGTTTCTGATGGATCTGAAGCCCACTCTGAGGACGAAGCTGGTGGCCTATAAGTTCACATTGATGGAGGAGGTGGTTGATGTAGCTGATCGTGAGATCTTTTTGGAGAAGCATAAGGTGGCACCCAAGGAGCAAGTGTCGTCAACAACTTTTCCCAAAGTGCAGAGGAAGAGGAAGCAACTTGAAGCACAAAAGGTACCAGTAAAGCCTACAATGCCACCCACAGTGAGCGATGTTCCACCCCGCACCATTTGTCGTCAGTAGATGCATGGTGGTACCGAGTGCTTGAAAGTGGCAAACAAATGCTTTGGATGTGGCGAGGAGGGTCACATGATCATAGATTGTCCCAAGGTGGGTGCTGCACTAGTGACTGCATCGACTAAGACAACAAGCCCCTACTCCTGCCTTTGCCATAATAAGAGAAGACATGGAAGTAGCTGAAAACATCACAGAAGGTATCATTCTTATCAATGGAGTGCATGCCAGAGTTTTGTTTGATACTGGTGCTACCCATTCTTTTTTTTTCTTCGAGTTTTGTCCAGATTATAGTTGATAAGACGGATGTGGTTGAGTTATATATTGCTATGACTATTTTCACACTGGGAGGGATAGTACGGTCAGATAGATGCATTAGTTCTCTTTGCATAGATATTCAGGGTAGAAGCTTGTTCGTCCAAATGCATTGTTGGATATGCAGGACTTTGATGTCATACTGGACGTGGATTGGTTAGAGCAACATTATGTCATGTTGGATTGCTGTAAAGGAAGATTATTTTTCCATTCCGAATGCAGAGGAGTTTTTCTTTAAGCTCCCCAAGCCTAGTAAGTTGATTATCTCTTTTATGAAGGCTCAGAGTATATTAGTAGTGGTTGCAGTGCTTACTTGTCAATATTGTTTCCATCTCTGAGGAGTACTTACTTCTCAATGTTGTTTCTGTCTCTGAGAGGAGTCAGCCTCTCAGTGTCTCTGATGTGGATGTAGTCAAAGAGTTTGCTGATGTTTTCCTTAATGATCTGCCTGGTTCCTCCTATCCGGGATGGGAATTTTTGCAGAGCAACTATAGTAGCAATTATCCTTTTTAAAGGTGGACTATCAAAACACCCATAACAAGAATCCTAAGAGATTGTGTTTTTGTTTATTCATTGAGCAATAATTTCCCTAGCGAAGGTAAGACACCACTTTTCTGCCTCATCTACAGTATTTTCAAAGTTCAAGAAAATCTTCTACTTATCATCTAGTAATAGAGAATAATTTTCTTCCGTCTTATTAGGACTTTTTGATAGACTCTCTCATGTCAGAAGTTATATTGACCTGATACTTTTCACCACCTGGTACAGTGTTGCACTATGATAAGACAGTAGTAAAAACTTTAGATTTGGCACTGGATCTAGGCAACTCCGAATTGTAGGGGTATTGTGTATTATAGCAAGACAACCAGACTGAAACGGCTTTTCCAATGGTGGAAGCTCCACCTCTATACTAGGAGAACAGGTCATGAATGTCCCCTATCAAAAATGAACTACAATGGCTGAAATGCAGCACATAAAATAAATGAAAGGACTATGCATTGATGAAATTGGAAATTATTATTTGCATGATTAGAAAATTCATCAGATCCATCCAAGTTCGCGTCACCTAGAGCTGAAACAGTACAAGACAGCCCACAAAAATTATTTCTCAAGAATGGAGCCAAAGCAATTCGATTTTCTTCAATATCTTCTTTGGGAATCCTCTGACACATTTAGAAAGAGATAATATAACTATCAGCTTCTCTTACTTGTCAATTAGATCATATGCTTCAAAGCTCATTTCTTCAGGTATTTGAGGCCAAGGTATTTTCCTGTCGAGTATATTATCAAAAACTGTCTGCAAAATTGACAAGAGATGGGTGATAGTGAAATAAAAAGTGGGATAGCACAAATATTTAACAGAAAAATATTTTCATAATCTGTTTGCTCAACAATTAGGTTTTGTTGGGAGATCTATAGAAAATGGCATCCATCAAGTTTTTGTTTTGTTTTCCTGTACAAGAAGTTTTATTGCTCCTCAAAAAAGAAACTCTCTTAAGTTGATGGACCCTATCAATTGTTTCAAAAAATAAATATCATATCAATTTTCACTTTGAAAGGATGGGTCCTTGTAGGATATACTTGTTAAAATGAAGGGATGGGAATTTTCGCAGAGCAACTGTAGTAGCAATTATCCTTTTTGAAGGTGGACTCTACCACAATCTCCTTAATGCGAAGAGGAAAGTTTGGAACTGTCCCCTATTTTTTCTCTTTTACGGCATTGGTTAATCACTTGCAGCCAGAGAACACTCCCATCTTCAGTCAGACACCACCGCAATTTGCAAACCATAGCCTTGTTCATGTCCTCATAATCCAAATTCCCAAGTCTCCATTCTATGGCTTTGCAAACTTCTCACCAAGTATAGACCTTGCGATCCTATAATCTTATCTCCACTGCTGAGCCAAGAGAATCACATTGGATTGCCTCCAGTTTTCTGGCCACTATTTTTGGAACCCAAAAAGGAGCTGATAGGAAATGCCCTAGTCCTGAATCCCAAAATGATGGCTTCCCTATGAATCTCTATACCCTCAACATCCACCCCTACTAAAACGCCTTTGTCCAAATTCACTTTTATCTCTCTCAACCCTTTCAGAAGAATCAACATAAATCTTAGGACAAATAATTGATCCTCATTTCAGTAGCAAACAAAACAAGTATCTCCTGCATATTGGAAATATAAATTGAACTCCCCAAACATAAGAGCTGAAAACTCTAATGAGGCCCCAAGCCAACTTCCCTATTCCACATTCTGCCCATAATGTGTAACTAATACATGTAGCAGGGGGGCATAGGGTCTTCTTGCCTCAATCCCCAGCCACTATGGAGAAAGGTTGTTGGCTGACCATACACAATGACTACAAACCTTGCTAAGGAGATACACGCCAGGATCTAACCAATCTATCCCTCATCAAAGCCCATCAATTCCTAACCATGAATAAAAATTCCAACCAACTTTGCGTACCCAAGAAAAAAAAAAAGAACAAGAACAAGGGGGAGGAGAATAACCTGCCATCAACACCATCAACAAAAGCAGCAGCATCAATGACAAAAGGAGCAACAACAAGAAGTGCAGCAGCATGCACCAACAACAACATCAAACATAAACACCAACGGCAACAAAGGGAGCAGCATCAGGGGCAGCAGCCTGCAACAAGAAAGAAAAACAAAGAAGAAAACACAGAAGAATAGGGGATACCGAGCAAGGAGAATGAGGGGGGTTGGCGCAAGGGAGAGAGATAGAGGGGGAGAGAGAGAGAGAGGGAGGGAAAGGAATCCCCATCAAGATCTTCCCTACGCACAAATCACAAATAGAGAGAGAAAGAGATAGCTAATAGAGAGATAAAGTTGGAAAGAGAGAGAAAAAGAGCTACCAAACCCTACGCACAAATCACAAATAGAGAGAGAAAGAGATAGCTAAGAGAGAGATAAAGCTGAAAAGAGAGAACGAAAAAGAGCCACCAAACTCCCCACCGGTCCCTCTCTTGTGCACACAAAATAGAGAGAGAGAGAGACGGAGAGAGAGAGAGAGAGAGAAGGCAAGAAGAACCCCCCACCAGGCATGGAATTTTGGGTCGGATCGGGTCCCAGGATCGGGTCCAGCCGATCCCAATCCAATCCGATCCTCATGAACACTGGCTGGTTCGGATCGGCCCTATTAAAAAAGTAACAAAAAAAATCAGAAAAAATCATGCACACCTATAAAAAATAAATATTAAAGACAAAGAACTCGCTAATAATTATTATTGTGCACTAATTAAAAAAGATATTATGAAGTATTGTATATGAAATTAATAAAAAAATACCTTAGAAAGATCACATTTGTGATCCTTTATCATCCGGCTCATAAGTTTGAGCTAGCGGGCCATAATCTGCCGACATATATGCTGGATACCCATACCTAAACAAGGAGCTAGTGAGGTCTTCGAATCCCCTTTAAATATCTCGAGGTGCGTTTGCTTGTTAGCTTGAGCTTTCTCCTAATTATACTAGAGGGACATAAATGCCATATTGAATAGGTAGAGAGGTGAAAAATAGGCGGATAAGAAGATGCATGTTCTCAGCTGGGCCAATCGTATACTGTCTGTCTTTGTTGGCCTTCAAATACCTCTTGTTATTCTTGTCTTTGGCCTTGAGTTCCTTCAGAATGACTCAGAGGTGCAGAGTAATCTTCATATCTAAATAATTGCACCCAAGTCTAGAACCTCTTGATAGTCCAGTAGCAGCAACACCATCACCATCTCCATCATCATCATCATCCTGAGTGGAGTCATCACTCCCCACTTGACTTGTTTTCATCAGCCGCCTTCTTCTACGCCTGTAAGTTTGTCTCTCTACCTCGTACATGTTGGCCAAATGAGGTGGTAAAGTTGGGGTGTCCTTAAGTGTCTCTCTAGTCTGCTCAACTCTAACTATAACTCTCCCTTGTTCTTCTTCCAATGGATCCACACGTTGTTTAGACTTTTCTTTTGAGTTTTTTCTTTTCTTTTTGCTACTAGATTACTGCAATGAAAATCTCATTGGCTCTTTATCATTTCTTCTATGTAGATCCACCTTAGCAGGTTCCAAGCCCGGATAAAAGAGGAGGGTTGCGGTAGGTGACAGCCAGCGTAAAAATCTTGTCACATCTCATGATATAGATTCAATCAAAATTAACGTTGGGGTGTCCTCTACTTATGATGCGCTGCACCGAAGCCCGGGTGTAGTGAGAAATAGGCAAGGGTTAAAGGCGTTCCCGGCAAGCGACACGCCACATTGACGCCCGGATATGGTCTTAAATGAGCAAGGGTTCCCACATCATGGGCGAGTGTGAGTAAAGAAGCTAGTCCATGGAACCGAACAGAGAAAAAGACATAGGACAAACTTGGAGAATAATAGATGTTACTACAGAAAGAATTCTAAAAAAGTGCAGGTTGAGAAGAGGATCAGAATAAGTTCTTGGAATATAGGGTCTCCTACAAGAAAGTTGATGAAACTTGTTGATACCATGGAAAGAAGAAAAGTAAATATTACTTGCATTCAAGAGACTAAATGGGTGGGAGAGAAAAGTAAATAAGTAGGAAATACATGTTACAAATTGTGGTATACAGGAAAGGAGAGAAATAAGAATGGGTAAGTATTATTATTGATAAGACTTTGAAGGATGCAGTGGCAGCGGTGATGAGAGTATGAGATAGGATTATCTTAGTAAAATTAATTATAGAGGGAGATGCGATTAGTGTAGTTAGTGCTTATGCTCCACAAGTTGAATTAGATAGTGAGAGTAAACAAAGGATATGGATGATCTTATGCAGAGCATACCAAATGAAGAGAATATCTTTATCAGTGGGGACCTCAATGGGCATGTAGGAAGTGAACGTCAGGGTTATAAGAAGGTTCATGGAGGTTTTGGCTTTAGGACTAGAAATGAGGAGGAAAAAAGTATCTTCGATTTTACTATGGCCTATGACCTTATACTAGCAAATACTCATTTTATAAAATAGGAATCTCATCTAATAACCTTTAAAAGTGGACAAGATAGAAGCCAAATTGACTTTTTTCTCACAAGAAAAACAAATCACATTTGATGCAAAGATTGCAAAGTTATCCCCGGAGAGGGCTTAACAAGTCAACAAAGGTTAGTAGTCTTAGATATTAAGATCAAGAGGTGGTCGGATACGTTTAGAAGAAAGATTGCTGCTAGAACAAAGTGGTGGGAATTAAAAGGGATGAAGCAAGTGATGCTTAAGAATGAACTTCTCAATATGAGTGATTGGAAGTCGGATTTGGACGTCAATACTATGTGGATAGATATGGCGTCAAAGATTAGAGAAGTAGCTGGAAAAATACTCAGAGATTTTTAAGGACATGGCCCACCTGCGAAGGAGAGGTGGTGGTGGAATGAGGAGGTACAAAAGGCGGTGAAAAGTAAAAGAGAATGATATAAAAGATTGTCAAAGTGTGATAATAATGAGGCTTATGAACAATACAAGATAGTAAAAAAGAAAGCAAAAAAGACTGTTAGTAGGATAATAACTTAAGCCTTCGAAAAGATGTATGAGAAACTTGGAACCAAGGAAAGAGAAAAAGATATTTATAGATTGGCAAGGATAAGAGAGAAAAGGTGTTGAGATCTTAACCAAGTTAGGTGCATCAAGGATAGTGAAGGAAAGGTTTTGGTAAAAGATAAGGACATCAGAGAAAGGTAGAGAAGCTACTTTGACAATCTTTTTAATGATAATCATAGTGGAAATATAGTGGGCATAGAATGTACAACAAAGTATAATGTGAACTATACTAGGAGGATTAAATTTTCGGAAGTCCATGAAGCACTGAAGATGATGAAAGTAGGTAAAACTTGTGGCCCTGATGGAATTGCTATTGAAGTGTAGAAATGTTTAGAAGATGTTATAGTAGAATGGTTAACCCGACTGTTTAATAAGATCCTATTCTCTAAGAAAATACTAGATGAATGAAGGAAGAGCACTCTTGTACCTATTTATAAAAACAAATGAGACATCCAGGATTGCTCAAATTATAGAAGAAGTAAACTTATGAGTCATACAATGAAACTGTGGGAGAGAGTTGTGGAACATCGTTTACGTTCTGACACAACTATCTTGGCCAATCAATTCGGCGTTATGCCGGGTCGATCAACTATGGAAGTTATCTTTCTCATCAGGAGCTTGATAGAGAAATATAGAGATTTGAAGAAAGATCTACATATGGTATTCATCGATTTGGAGAAGGCCTATGATAGAGTTCCAAGAGATGTCTGTGGTGGGTGTTGGAGCGTAAAAGAGTATCTACTAGGTACATACAAGTATTAAAAGATATGTATGAAGGAGCAACTACTAGTGTCCATACGGTCGGAGGGGAAACAAGAGATTTTTCTATTTTTGTTGGAATGCATCAAAGATCAGCAGTAAGTTCTTACCTTTTCGCATTAGTTATGGATGATCTAACAAAAGATGTACAAGAGGACATTCCGTAGTGTATGATGTTTGCGGATGATATTGTGTTGATAGATGAGACGTAAGAGGAAGTTAATAGAAAACTAGAGCTTTGGAGGAACACCTTAGAGTTTAAGAGTTTCAGGTTAAGTAGAACTAAGACAAAATACATGCATTGTAAGTTTAGTGAAGATCAGATAGGCGAAAAGGAAGGAGTTAATTTGGATGGGATGGCAATACCCCAAAGCACTAATTTCAAATATCTTGGTTCGATCCTCCAAGAAGACGGAGGGTGCGATGAGGATGTTAACCATAGGATTAAAGCAGGATGGTTGAAGTGGAGATTTGCCACGAGAGTCTTGTATGACCGTACGATCCGAACGAAGCTGAAAGGAAAATTCTATCGTACGGCGATAAGACCTACAATTTATATAGTAACGAGTGTTGGGCGATAAAGGGGCAACATGTCTCTAAGATGAGTGTTGTCGAGATGAGAATGTTAAGGTGGATGTGCGGGTATACTAGGCTAGTCAAAATTCGTAATGAGTATATTAGAGAAAAGGTAGGAATGGTACCACTTGAGGATACATTGAGAGAAGGGAGACTGAGATGGTTTGGGCATGTTAGGCGTAGGCCTATGGGAGGCTCTAGTTAGAAAACTGGAGCATATTAGGATAAATAAAGAGAAGAAAAGAAGGGGTAGACCTAGATTAACTTGGAAGATGGTAGTACAATATGATTTGGAATCTTTAAACATTATAAAAGAGGTAGCCCAAAATCGTTTAGAGTGGAAACAGAGAATCCATATAGCCGACCCCAATTATTTGGGATTAAGGCTTTCATTGAGTTGAGTTGAGTTGAGATCTACCTGAGCAGCTGATCTGTTGAATACTGGCTGAAAGGCAGAAACTCTAGCAGTGTCTAGTAGTGTGGCTTACTTTCGGCATCTCTAAAAAATAGGTGCACCTCCGTCGTCTATTGCTTGAAATTCAAGATCGAGCAATTACTCAATCTAATTCATCTCTTATCCCAACTCCAATCCTGAGGAACAAACTCAGGCTGAGCATCTCTGGTTGCTCTGCTCTCCACCCAAGAATGCAACGGGTGCTCTTCATCCAGTAGTGCAACACGTTTGAGTTTTCTTATGATTGTGCTGGAGGGACATAAATGCCATACTGAATAGGTGGAAGTGCAAAGTACCCCTCAGTAGTACTGCTGGTGTCTAAATACGGCAGTATAAGGGAGTGAAAAATAGGCAAATAAGAAGATCCATATTCCCAGCTGAGCTAATCATATCCTGCATATCTCTGTTAGCCTTGAAATCCCCCTTGTTGTCCTTGTCTTTGGCCTTGAGTTCCTTCAAAATGACTCCGAGGTGCGGCGTAATATTCGTATCCTGAATAACTGCTCCTAAGTCCAGAACCTCCTGATAGTCCAGCAGCAGCACCATCACCATCTCCATCATCATCATCTACTATTGTTCCTAAGTGGAGTCATCATTCCCCACTTGGCCTGTTTTCGCCAGCCGCCTTCTTCTACGTCTGTAGGTTTGTCTCTTTGTTTCATACATGTTGGCCAAGTGATGTGATAAAGTTGGGATGTCCTCAAGTGTCTCTCTAGTCTGTTGAATTCTAGTTATGTCGCCCCCTTGTTCTTCTTCCGACGAGTCCACTCATTATTAGACTTTTCTTTTGATTGCTTTTTCTTTTTCCTACCAGATAATGAAGTTCTCGTTGGCTCTTTATCCTTTTTCTATATGAATCTACCTGAATAGCTGATCTCCTGAGTGCTAGCTGAGAGGTAGAAACTCTAGCAGTGTCTGGTAGTGTGGTTGACTTTCGGCGCCTCTGAAGAATAGATGCACCTCTTTAGTCTGTTGCCTGAAATTCAGGATCTAGAGCAACTACTATATCTAACTCACCTCCTGCCAAACTCCGATCTCGAGGATCAAACTCAAGCTGAGCATCCCTAGTTGCTATAGTCTCCACCCAAGAATGCAATGGGTGTTCTTCATCCAACAATTCATTGATATCCATTTGATGTAAAGCCTCATAAACTGGTCTGCCAACAAATTCTATGAATCTATGTCGTTCAAGCCTCTGTCTTTCCTAAATCTACCTGATCTTTAGGCACATGTTGTAGTGACAGTACACCAACTTCTCCAGTCTAGAAACACCCAATCTATTATGAACCTTCGTGTCAATGAGACTAAATGTACTCCAGTTTCTTTCATACTGAGTGGAAGAAGTGGTTTGACTGAGTACTCTCACTATAATATACGCGAAAGGGTTTGTGACAACTTGTCTATAATTAATCCGGATCCACCATTCAATTGTTGCAAAAAAAAAAAAAAGATGACGATATTATTAATGAATGGTAGTTCATTAAATTGAGTATTTGGCTATTTATTATGTAATTCACCTGGAGCTGTCCTCATTACTGCAGCTCTAACATCCTCATCTCCATAAATGTCAATCTTTAATTTAAATATCTCCGTCTATCAAATAAATGTAAATGACACAAGTTAATGATAGAAGACTGGATTCCATAAACTCCTACTTTATATGTTACCTCTACTAAGACATCTATCCTTTTATTTGTATTCCTTGATACTAGTAATCACATTAGTTGTACCTCGAATGACCTCTCCATCACTGTACACATCATATTGATATCTTGGGTTGAAAAAATATCATGTATTTAAATTAAGATTTACTAGTTATCAAAATAAATGTCATTAACATTAATCAAATAAAATCAAGTAGAAAAGAAATAAAATTAACCAGCAATATAAAGATCATCATAGAGAGTCAACTCCCATCTATCACTGATGATCCTCCACCATTTTCCAAAAATTGTAGGATTGCTTACCTTCAAGTGCTCCTTTGCTCTATTCATTGCCTCATATAATCATTTATGTCATCTCCATCAACCAACCTCAGAACATATACCAGAGGGTCAATAACTTTCAGGTACCGAGAAACTTTCAACTCAAAAACTTTTTTTCCCAACCAGCATTTGCACTACCAAGGCAACATCCCTAGCATCAACCCTTAGTGTCCCTATATGTGCCAAAAAATCGTCAGAGTGGACTAACTGGCCCAGCTGATGTTTTTATTTCATCAGGCTCTCTAAAGAGATGAAGTTATATGCAAATATGTACGAAAGAGATCTCGTCCACCTATATGCTCTCTCATCATATGTAAGATCATGTAGTGACTATAAATAAATTCAGTGATCATCTGAGCCTATTGTACAACCTCAGCAACAAAAGGCCCTTTGCCTATATCCTCCATCATCAAGTCAATGGAATGTGCTGCACAAGGTACTCAGTACAAATGCTTCATCTTCTGCATCAACAATCTACCAGCTACTTATTAGCTTGCTTCATTGTTAGTAACTACATGCACAACATTATCTTCACCAATTTCCTCTACCACCTCATCCATTAGCCTATACAAATAATTAACATTTTTTTATTTTGTTGGAAGTATCCACAGACTTCAAAAAAATAGTGTCCTCACTCAATACACAAGGAATTTAATCATGGAACTCCATGTGGTCCCTGTCCAACCATCACACATGATGGTACAACCACGCTCCTTTCACACATTTTTGAAGTTGTCGACCCATGTCTTCAACTTATTGTACTCATCTTCAAGCCCAACATCATAAATGTAGCGAGGTGTGAAGGCCTTTACATCAGGCCCAACATCTGCAGTTGCATCCACCATCGTCTGAAGATATGGGTTGGATGTTGTATGTGCTTGCACACCTGACATGTAATAACCACTTCACAACTCCTTTCAAGGCACTTTTTGTTGAAGCCTTAACTCCTTTCAATGTTTGCTTGATTTCAGTTGTCTAGCAGACCTTGATCTATATAAAAATTAGTCCATAGGACCACTTGTCACATCTAATGTCCGTAAACAACCCAACACAGTACTAGCAGTCCTACGAACAGAAGAGCCCCTAGGAAGAAATCTCCCAGATTGAGAACCAGTAGGTACTGATCTAGTTGATGATCCTACGCCTCTATGCCGGTCCTCATCTTCTCTATTTGTTCGTATACTGGCACGAACATCTCTAGTGTACTCTGGATCAGGGTCATCTGGATCCTCCTCATCATCATCATCTAAATTGATCGGTCATTGAACAAGCATATTGTAATCCCTTCGTCCCTGACGCCTGATATCTCATCTTGCAGATCCACCTATTGTTGAGCTGATAAGTATTTATGGGCTTTTTTACCCAACATATGAGTCCTTATTTCCCTCTGCAAGTTCAGTGGAACTGACTCACATCTACTGACATCTCCTGCTATACCAGCAATATGATTTTTTTAGGCGATACATCGCTCCACCCATCTCCTTTCCACACCAGTTGCATTTGACCCTCCTCTGCCTACTGTCCAATAGTGTCCAATACTGCCGACTAGGATCAACACCCTACTGCTCTACATTCTATTCATGATGTCTTTACTCTGTCATATTCCTGCATAACATAAAAAGATAAAAATAAATTTAAGTAGCACTAATCACATGCAATTAATGCACAAATCTATACAATCAGATTCTAATAAGTTCAATTGAGTGTTTGGCACACTCAATTGAACTATAATTACACTAATCATACAAAAACCCCAATTTTTAACCGCTAATTAAGGTTAATTTTAGAAAATTAACTAATAACATGTAATTAACGCGCAAATCTACAAAATTAGATTTTAATAAGTTCAATTGAGTGTTTGACACACTCAATTGAACCTTAATTAAACTAATCATACAAAAGTCTCAATTTTTAACCTCTAATTATGGTTAATTTTAGAAAATTAGTGCTAGTAACATGCAATTAATGTACAAATCCATGCAATCAGGTTCTAATAAGTTCAATTGAGTGTTTGACACACTCAATTGAACCCTAATTACACTAATTATACAAAGTCCCAATTTTTAACCTTTAATTAAGGTTAATTTTAGAAAATTAGTACTAATAACATGTAATTAACGCTCAAATCTATGCAATTAAATTCTAATAAATTCAATTGAGTGTATGGCACGCTCAATTGAACCTTAATTACATTAATCATACAAAAATTCTAATTTTTAACCCTTAATGAGGGTCAATTTTAAAAAATCAGCGTTAATGACGTACAACTAATGCATAAATCTATGCAATCAGGTTCTAATAATTTCAATTGAGTGTTTGACACACTCAATTGAACCCTAATTACACTAATCATACAAAAGTCCTAATTTTTTACCTTTAATTTAGGTTAATTTTGAAAAATTATTACTAATGACGTGCAATTAATCCACAAATTTATACGATTAGATTCTAACAAGTTCAATTGAGTGTTTGGTACACCTAATTGAACCCTAATTACACTAATCATACAAAAGTCCTAATTTTTAACTCCTAATTAGGGTTAATTCTGGGATTTTGTCTAATCAACATACTAAAAATTTTTAAGCTAAATATTAATAGATCTACACTACCATACATCATTTCTAATTTTTTGAGAATTTAAAAATTTTAAAATCGAAATATACCTTAACTCATATTGAGATTTGGTAAAAAAAATCTAACGTCGACGACGGCGATGGTTGTCAAACGGCGATGACGGGCTAAAAACCCCCTTCTTTCGATCAAAATCTCAGAGAGAGAGAGAGAAGAGGATGGCGACAGCGGAGGCGGATCACCGGCGGCGACGCAGGGGGTACTGGTTGTGGGAGGGGGGGGGGGAGAGTTGCAGTGCAGTTAAGCAGCAGCAGCGACTGATGCGGTCTCCCTATGCCCCTTTACAACTCGATATGGGCCGATCACAGTTTTTTTTTTTTTTTTTTTTTTTAAATCGATAAGGGGGGACAGTGATTCCCTCGCCCCAAATCGAATCGAAACCTACCAGATCGGCCGATCCTGCAATCCATGCTACGATGAGGTTTCTTCATACAGAAACAAGCAAGAGAAGAGAAGGTTGGTGGGAGCCACCAGACACCCCTACTAGGCAGTCTCTCTCTCTCTCTCTCACGCCCCCCACCGGATGGAATGTAACTCCTCTACCGATGAGAAAATAGAGAATTCCTAAAGGGGATTAAGCAAAAAAAGAAGGATTTTTAGAGGGAAAAGGACCCATCCAGTGGCAGTGCCACCAGAAGACTTGACCCTCCACCATATGGCTTTCTCCCTCCTATAAATACCGCTCAAAGGGGCTGCAGCAAGTGACTTTTTGGAGGAAATTGGTGCCTCTTTGAGAAAGATCGGGTTAAGGCTTTTCAAGAGGCAGACTCATATATTATTAAGCTTTGTCATTATTATTTTGTTTAACTAGCAAGCTCATGCATTCCTAAGCATTACCATAATTTTTGCAAACTCATGTATTTTTGTGTTTTGCCATTATATTTGAGAAAACAAACTCATGCATTCTTGAGTCTTGTATTTCATCTTCATGAAATGAATAATATGATGTGTACTTGCTCCACTAATCATATTGACTATGTGCTCATGATGAATTAATTTATTGTTGTTGGATCCTTATTAAGTTCATTAATATTATGGATCCTTATTGGACCTTAAGTGGCTCTACCGAAACCATTAAGCTTTTGGTTCCTAAATGGATCTTTAAATGGACTTTTAATGGATCTTATATAGGTCTCACTAAAGCCCTTCACAGGATATTATTTAAAGATTCTTAACGGACCTTCAGAGATCCATTATCTTCCTTAATAGTTGATCATTATATTTTATCCTTTAAGGCATACCCTTTAATTAGATCCACGTAAAATTTACTAAAGAATATAATCTTAATGGATCTATAATAGGTCTATGATCTCTTTGTCGCCTTAATCAATATCCATTAAGGTTATCTTTTAGTGGACAGACAAACTTGAACAAGTCCACAATGTTTGATGCATGTGAATTTAAAAGATAAATCTATAATAGGTCTATAACCTCTTTGTATCTTTAATCAATATCCAATCGGAATATCCTTTAGTGGATTTGGACAAACTTGATCAAGTCGTTCATGCTTAACACAAGTTGCCATAATCTGATTAAAGCCTAATAAGTTGGCCCATGGTCTTGGACTTTGTTTGATCGCTGTCCAAATGACCCTGATGCCCTTCACCTCCTCACCTAAACTCATTAAAGTTCCAAGACATCCTTAGCCTTGAACAAACAATGAGTTAACCAAACATACAACATTCCCTTAATACCCTTGACGTAAAGAAAAGACCTAATGCCCATAAAGCATAAATACGCCCTCATAACCCTCAATGACCCATCCATCCCTTAAACTAATCCAAAATGACCAAAATATCCCTCCTATAAAAATCTGTAAAAAATCATAGGAAGTCCTAAAAAACATAAAAATCACCTTACACACCCTAAATCTTCCTTAAAACCCTAAAAATGGCAAAATTTACCAAAATACCGTTAGACACCAAAAATCACTAAAGAGATAAAAAATGTTAAATCACCTAAAACACACTAAATACCCTTTGACCCCAAAACACCTAATTAAACTTAACCAATCTACTAAAACACATTTCAAACATCAAATGACCCTAATACCCCCATACCCTTTAACCATGCAAAATTATCAAAGTACCCTTTTCGACCTAAAACATTTGGAATCAATCCGAAACCCTTTAAAACTCTTCAAGATCATTTGAAATCCATCTTGAACCTAGGTAAGCTATTGGGCTCAATCCAAATCATGCTTTTATTAGTGGACTTGCAAATTTAATGTGGTATTATTTAAGGGTATCATCTATGGTAGTTAATCAAGGGTCTTCGATCATTTTATCGATGTAGTTAACATTGACCAACGTCAATGGGGAAAAGTCACACTTGTGGATCTGCATACTTCATCTAAAGTTTTAGATTCCTTGAGGTGTCACCCTAAGTTCTCACAATCTAAAGATCATCAAAATAAAATAAAACAAAAATAATGAAAGGCGAGGGTTCGATCTCCCTCGCATCTCCCACACTTTGTCATAAGCTTTCTCAAAGTCTAGATTTAGAACCAACTCTTCTTATGTTATTGTCTCATTTCTTGGACTGTTAGACATGTTCATGTGCCACTAGGAAACCCTCCTGGACATGCCTCCCTTTGATGAAAGTACCCAGACAAAAAGTTGTTCACATCAACCCAGATTGACTAGTCCAAAGCTGTTTTCAAGTTGATGCAACCTCTACCCCCAGCTGATGAACCCTAGGTTTATAGATCAGACCATCCAGCGAAGAATTGGCCAGTTGGGAACAAGGATGGCAGTACCGGTACCGGTACCGGTATCGGTGGGTACCGGTACCGGTACCGGTATCGGTGGGTACCGGTACCGGTACGTACCGGTCCGGTACCGGCCGATATCGGCCCGGTACCGGCCCAAAACCAGTCCGGTACCGGTCGGTACCCACGGTACCGGTGCCGGCCGATACCGGTACGTACCGGCCGGTACGTACCGGTATCGGCCGGTACTGCCATCCATGGTTGGGAAACAGTTGAGAAAGTGAGCTAGAGATAGCTAGCTGTTGGGAAATGGTTTGCAACAACTAGGAACGGCTTGGGGACTATATATATCCTTTCTTTGGTCCTTGCTAAGCCCCACAACTCTTCCCTCTTACTCTCTTTTGTTCTCACTCCTCGCTTGCAGCATGCTTGAGGAAAGGCTAAAAGGAAATCTGTTGCTACTTGTGAAATGTGAAGAAACCCTAAAAACTCTACAGAGTTACTATGGAAGAAACACTGTACTATAAATGAAAGCTCATTGTACAAATATTGACAGGGTTGTTGTGTGCAGTTTCTTTACCCTACAATGTTACTAGTAGCTGTGGGTTTTTTATTTGTGACATTTTTTTTCTGTGAAAATTGTGAAGACAGCATGTATTACTAGTGAGTTGCAACCTTAACCTTATTTTCATTGACTAAGCTGCATTTTCGTAGATGCCAGACAAATGACAATATCCTGCGTGAGAGCATGGCATAGTCCCAAGAGGCTGGAGGATTCATTGTATGTATTCCAAGCATTTCATTAGCAGTGTCCATCAATTTACAGAGCATTTGGCAGGAGTAAGCAAGGACAAAATCTCATGCCCAACTGGTGTCAACAACTGACCATGCACAATTCTCGTCTCTGGTGCAACAGAGATATAGCACGAGTCCTACTCAAGCAACCTCATCTTCAATTGGACATCAAGTGCTTACAACTTTGACACCAGCTTCAAATGTCATTACTGAGGCATGTGGAGCTTTGTTTATTGAGTTGGGAATACCCTACGACATGGTACATGCACCATCACTTGTGCATATGTTCACGTGAAGACCAAGGCATCCTCATACTTCGCCTCCTCCCTAGTGATGTGGGGCGGTAGAGCATCTTCGGTCCTCAATCTCCATCTATCCTCCCCTAAATGAAGTTAAGAATAGAAGCAAACAACATTCCTTAAGATCTCCTCCTGTGTGATCACTTGCTCTATTCTGAATGTATCAAATCTAATGTGTAAATTAGGGGGAATCAGGATCTCACTCTCTCATCTGACAACAATTTTTTTTATATATGGGAACTAGATCTCTCTCTCTCTATCTCTCTGAGAATGTGCAATCGAATAATATACAGGGAAAAAAGATTATGCTAACAAAAGGAAAGAACAAGTACAATCACACAAAAGAATATTTGCACCTGGAATATCAGAGGTCTTGATGGCGAATTCAAGCAAAGGCCTGTCAGAGATCACATTAGATCTTTAAAGTGGATTGTATGTGTTTGCAGGAAACCTAAGTAGGCACTGTGGATGCTCATATCATTGAAGCAATTAGTGGTTCTGTGTTGGCAGGTTGGGCTTCTATTCCCGCAGTGTGTTGCAGAGGGGGGGGGGGGGTGTATAATGTGCAATGTCAGTAAGTCAGAAGAGATTTATATGACATGGACAATTCAGTATATTAATCAGGTTTTCATCCAGGAATTCTAATGATCAATGGGTGATTACATCAGTAAATGGGCCTCATAACAATCAACTTAGAGAAATATTTTTCCGAGGGCTGTTCAGACTCTTTAATGCTTTTCAGGATGGGTGCTGTCTCCTTGGAGATTCCAATTGTATCAGATACCCCTGGAGAGATTAGGATACCATAAGCGGACCAAAGATATGGAGAGTTTTGGTAACTGGATTAGGGACTATGGCTTGGTCGATTTGGAATTACCTAATAAGAGATTTATCTGGTTGAATTTCCAACAGGCTAGCACTTGATACAGAATTGATAAAGTGTTGATTTCAAGTAATTGGCTCAAGTTATTTCTCCTCTCTCAAACCAAGGGTCAAAACATATCAGTGTCAGACCATCTTCCAGTCCTATTAAGCACTAAGGATTGCAAGAAGAAATACAGCATCGTCATGTATGAATTGGCTTGGCAAAGCCAAGAGGGTTTTAAGGACTTGGTCATAAAATGGTGAAGGAAGCAACATTTATGTACAATGCTTGTGTGACCTTTCTCCAAGAAACTCAAATGGGTTAAATCTAGTATCAAGAAGTGGACTTCTTAAACTTATCGAGAGGCTTCTGTCATTAGGCAGCAACTTCTGCAGAAATGGATGCTTTAGAGGCAAAAGCTGATGTTCAAAACCTGTCTCTGATGACTATCAACAGCTTAGCAATTACACAGAGAGTACAATGCTTACTTCAGGAAGAGATTAAGTGGAAGCAAAGGGATAAGGAGCATTTGTTGAAAGAGAAGGGGATAGGAACAAAAGATTTTTCCATGCAGCAGCCAGTGCAAAGAGAAGATCCTTAAAGATAGAGCGTGCGTGGATTCATAATCAGGTGATTGACTCTGAGGAAGAAACCAAGAAAGTGTTCATATCATACTACAAAGATCCTTTTTACAGAAGATGAGTTGTTGAGATCTCATTTCGAGGATGAAATTCTTCCAAAAATTGAAGACAATCAGGCAGAGGGGCAGTGTATTCCATTTCCAAGAAGTAGCTAAAGAAGCTGTATTCAATATGGATGCTAACGAGTCTCCCAGACCAGATGGGTATGGGCTTTTATTAGTACTATTGGGACTGCATCAAGGATTATTTCATGGATGTGATTAAAGAACTTCAAGATCATCCCCTCAGCATAAGAGGTCTCAATTCTACTTTTATCGTCCTCATTCCAAGCAAGGGGGAGATAAAGTATCAAAATATCGGCTGATCAATCTATTGAATGGATGTTATAAAATTATTACTAAGATCATGGCTAACAGATAGAGGAAGGTGTTGGTAGATGTGGTTAGTAGAAATGAATCTACAGTTTTGAAAGGAAGGTACATTCTAGATATATCTAGCAGCCTATGGGGCCACGCACCATCAAAAGTGCAGTAAGAAGGGAGGAGTGGTTCTTAAGTTGGACATTGAAAAAGCTTATGATAGAGTGAGCTAGCAATGTATTCAACGAACTCTTGGACTCATGGGATTCAAGCAAAAATGGATTGACTAGGTAATGAGTTGTATTCCTACCTCTCAGTTTTCTATTTTGTTGAATGGGGAGCCATGTGGTTATTTTAGTAGTTTGAAAGAACTGAGACAAGGTGATCATATCTCACCACTGATTTTTATTATGGTTGGACAAATTAGGAGCTCTCTTTGGCCAAAGCTACTGCTCAAGGCCTGGTGGATGGATTTATGCGGGAATAAATGGATTTCACTTGTCTCAGTTGCAGTTTGCAAATGATACACTTTTGTTTTCATCAGAAAATGAAGTCATGCTATGTAATATGAGGCGATGGCGTCTTCTATCAGAGGCCATTATAGGACTTGCAATCAATTTTGATAAATCAGAGGTGGTGGGCATCAACTTGGCGTAGAACAGAATGGTGAACATAGCAGCTAAAATGAAATGCAAAATACTTGCAATTCCCCATTAAGTACCTGGGATTACCCCTCCGCAATAGGCCGTTTACAGTTGGGGATTGGGATCATCCTTTCAGCAGGATGCAGATGGATTCTTTCCAAGACTGTTCTTTCATCAGTTTTTGAAGGTGACTAAAAAGTCACATTTCATTGAAAAGGTTGAAAACATACAATAAGGAAGCCTCGGAAGGGCCAGAAACAAAAATAAAACAACACAAAGATACACAAAAGATTACTCTACCAAGATGGTAAAGTAGGGAGAAACCATAGGCAAAGACCAAAAAAACACAAGGATACCCATGGCTTCAAAAGAGATCACATGATTAGGGTCTTCACTTGTTTGCCGCTAGGAAAACATTGTGGTGGTTGTACACATTGATGCTCACAACATTTCCCCAATCTCTCACCAAAAGGATAGCCCTTCTAAGAATATCGAATGGACTGCTGAAATCATCCTTGAACTTTCTCTTGTTCTTTTCACCCCATACAACCCACATCATCGCTGGTAGGAATAAGGACCAAATTTTATTATGTAGAGGTGGTTTAATGAGGTCTGACCAATTCCACATCAGATCTGCAACATTCTGAGGTTCGAATCAGGTCACTTTAATAGCCAAGCAAAGAGTTTGCCACAAAACATTCCCTATACCACGATTGCAAAATAGGTGGTCAAGATCTTCTTTGCAGATTCCACAAAAAGAGCATTTGGAATTCTGGATTTTGAATGTCTTCTTGATTCTGGAACTGGTTGGATGTCTCCCAATAGCCACTTTCCATAAAAACAAATTGATCTTGTTAGGTAACAACTTGGACCAAACAATAGGTTTCCACCAAACTCTGCAGCCTCCATCAGAGATGATTTTGACAAGAGAGTTAACTGAAACTCTGCCACGGTTCCCCCATATTCAAATCCTAGAATCTTCCTGATTAGGCAAGCTTCTAATATGACTGATGAGTTTCAGCATTGTGACCAATTGATCAAATTCAATCTCAGTTGGATTCCTTCTCAACCTGATATTCCAATGATCTCTGTCTAGAGGGGCAAAAATCTGTGCAACTGATTTCTTTTTATCAAGTACAATATGGTACAGCTCTTTGAATTGCTCTGCGAATGCAGTGTCTGAACACCATTTATGCTCCCAAAAGCAAATGGATTCTCCATTACCCAATTGCAGACTGATCCCGAGAGCTATAATGTCCACTGTTCTGAGAATATTCTTCCAAACGTAAGACAGATTGTATGGCTATTCTAACATGCTCCAATACATGCAGACCATGGTCGGCCGGGTCGGTCCGGGTCGGATCGGATTGCCCGGTCCGCTCGGAATCCGAGCGGTCCGAACCGACCCCGAGCCCCGACCCAGCGACCCCAGCCCGGGATCGCTGGGATCGGGTTGGGTCGGCCGGGTCGGCCGACCCCAACCCGGGTCGGTCCGGGTCGGACCGGTCCGGCCGACCCGGCCACCCAACGGCTAGTTCAGAACTAGCCGTTGGGTAGCCGTTTCCCAACGGTTAGGAGGGGCTTCTAAGCCCCTCCAAGTCCCCCAAGTCCCTATAAAACCCCCTCCTACCCTTCTCTCCCTCATTCACACAAATTCTCATTTCTCTCTCTCTCTAAAACTTCTCTCTCTCTCTCTCTAAGCTCTCATACTCTCTCAAAGACTCAAAGCTCTCTTAACTTCTTTCTCTCCAAACTTCCAAAGCTCTCTAGAGTTCTAAACTCTAAAGGACGGACCGACGGACTACATCAAATTTTTTTCATCATATTATTTTTATTGCATTTTAATTTTTCTCTCTAACCTCTTTTTGTCTTTGTAGCTTTATTTCTCATTGTCTCTCACTCTCCCTCGAGGTATGATATGAAATCTCACTCTCTTTCTCTATGTTTTTTCTTATTTCTCACCATTTCTCTTTATGTAATTAGTTAATTACTAATTATCTCTTTCCCTATTAATAATTTAATATATTTTTTATTTTTAAAGATGTCGACTTCTGAGCATAATGAGGCCACATCTGTCACCTCTCGTGGTGACCCGGTATGGAACCACTGCACCGTCGTAGACATGGCTTCACGCAAAGTCAAATGCAACTACTGCAGTCGGATTATTTCGGGTGGAGTTTTTCGTCTAAAACAACATATTGGTGGATGGATCATGGGAAGGCTCCAGGTTATGAAGATCTTGCTTATGTTGCTATCCGTGTATTGAGCCAAACCACCTCCTCTTCTGGCTGTAAGAGGAACTGGTCTACATTTAGCTTGATACACACCAAGCAAAGGAACCGATTAAGCTCAGCGAGATTAGAGCAATTGGTCTTTTGCCACTACAACATGTGCTTGAAATTAAAGAATCTTCAAAAAATTCAAGAGAACCAAAGAGAAGAAGAACGATGGAGAGATGAAGTTGCTGGAAGACCGGTGCAAGCAGAACAACAAGTTGAGGAACCAATTGATTTGGACGAGATATTTGAGGAGCAGAACCCACTGAATGCATGGGTGGATGCAAGGAATGTTTTGAGTCCATCAGAATTTGATCCAAACGATCGGTCATAGGTAGAAGGACAATTAGATGGTGTCCCCTTGTCCGTTGAGTTTCAACTTCCACCTCCTTCAAAACGGCAAAAGAAATCCACCCCACAAAGTTCAGGTAAGGGTAAAGGTAAACTAACTCATGTTGATATTGCAGATTTAGAAACTGTACAAGAACATGAGTCAGACGAGACACCAGAGCCGAGCGACAAGGTCGTTTACCAAACTTCAGACGACTCTACTTCGGCAACGACTACCCCTGACGATGACGATAATGATCCACATGGAAGTCAAGGTGGATCCTTGCAACAACGGTCATCTCGAGGACGTGGATCAAGTCAACATGGTGAAGCTCCTCCAATGATTTTCACAGGAGAGCAAGAATTTACGCATGCTACGCAGGATGATGACCACTCCAGTAGGTTGGCTAAGGGCACATCAACAACAAATAAAGGCAAAGGGAAACAACAACAAGAGTTCCTAAAGAGAACATCCTCTCAAGAGCATTCGTCTGATGCATCCTCTCAAGTTCCATTAGAGGGTTATAGTCCTTATGGATATCCAGGTACATATTATCAACATCCACCACCCTATGATGCATCGAGTTACTTAGGAGGATATCCCACTTATCCTCCAACTTCATATATTTCCTCTTATCAATCCTCAACCTCAGAAGGATCTTATCATGAGCCAAAGACACAAGGATGGATACCGGTGACAATAATCTACCCATTCACAGATGAGTATAACCGATTTGTACAGGAATATGAACAATGTTACCAAGCTTATATGTCTTGGGCCGATTATGTGCAACATTTGTATAGCACCTACAATGTAAGGCTAGAATAAATGTATGTCTACTTGTTCTGTCACTTTGTGTGAGTGTTTTTTTTTTATTATCATGTAATACTTAGGGGTAAGGTTTTATTTCCCCCCCATGTATTGTATTCAAGTTTTTTTCAAAGTTAATAAAAATTCAAGGGCTTACCCAAGGTCCTAGATAAGTTTTGGGTAAATATAATTTTTTCTGATTTTTTGAATTTTTTTCTTATTTTTTGGACTTGTTTTTCTATTTTTTCCCTATTTTCTTCTATTTTTTTTCCTTTTTATAAATTGGATCGGCCAAACCGGTCCGGCTCGGTCCGGACCGGTTCGGGATCGGGTCGGATCGGCCGATCCACTCGGTCAGGACCGGACCGATCCGAGTCCGACCCACGAGTTGGCCTACCTTGATGCAGACCGGTTTGGGTTTTGGGCATGGCCAAACATGGGTGCAGGGCCTAGGACATAACCATGGGTATTGGGTCGTCTAACTCAAAACTCAAGGCATTGAGTGGAATAGGCTTCACTCTTAAACATATCTTATTTTTAATCTCCTAACCAATGTGCAATTATTCTAACATAAGCTATTCAAGGAAAACTAAACAGAAAAGTTATTAATTATATCTAATACCCTCATACCAAGTCAAAGACCATGCCTTTATCTGTACCACAAGCGACTCATACCCATAGCAATATCAACTAACTACTCTAAAACCATGGTTTGTCGTATCGTACTGGATTGTGCTGACTCGTACGAGTCGACTCGTATCTGGGTAAGTACGATCCGTAAATAGTTGGCAGTCCTGCACAATAGTGATACTAAGGGGTGTTGGTACTGGTCTTTATAGTTAAGAAAAAAAACTAATATTTTTTATTGGTTGGTACCGGCCGATACCGATACCGATACATATCGGTACCCTCCAATACCGGTACTACCATCCTTGGATCCGTTGATGCACACCAAATCTGACCGGATCATATTGACTCATACATACATACTGGGTTGTTTTAAATTGAGTTTTTTTTCCCATAAGTAAATTTATATTTTTTATATCAATTAATAAGGTACATTTCTCTAAAATACGGCTTAAACTCATTACTTTTAACAAACTCATTGGCCTGACTCATGCAACTTGTACAAGTCAGATCAGATCCAACCGGTATCTGACAGAATTCAATCCGATCCGGATCCCGAAGTCGGCGAACCTTGTCTAAACTGACAGAATTCAATCCGATCCGGATCCCGAAGTCGGTGAACCTTGTCTAAAACTACATGTAAAGTATGTGTCAGCTAAGATGAGGAACGAATAGGATGAATGAACTGACGTTACAAGTCGTAACAGTAGCTAAAGCCATACTAGCTCCAAAGAAACAGAAGATGCATTTTTCACTATTCTCTTCCACCAGCATGTACTTGTATAGGCATATCTTGAGAAATGGATGGGGTTATCTACAAGTTATGAGATTATGATCAAAATCAAAGCCTTAATTTGGAACAGGAATCTGAAGACAGGATAGAAAAAATTGCTGGATATAGCCCCATAAAAGATTGAACCATTTGATATGAAATACTCTTTGATCTGCCATCAATGAAGCTTATCATGATAATGGAAAAAAGTATATACAAATAAAGCCTTGTTTTCCAACCCAAGTTGCCCCCTCCCCCCCCCCCCCCAATCCATGAGAACACCTAAAGTTTCCCTAAGGTGTACCCTAGAACTGGTACTAAACTCTTACACAGGCTTGATGGCATGATGTTTGTGTTCATATTAGATCAGTAAGATCAGGCTACCCAAATTAAGATAAACAACACAAATAATAGTATAAACCAGAAGTAATGTCTGGAAAATGACTTTGCTTCCATATGACATCACCGAAATTGTGAACATGAACAAAATGACAGAGTAAACCATCAAAGACATAAAAAAGGGGTGTCGAGTATCACCTGAGGATGTTCTGCATTAAAAGGTGGAAGCCCAACAATAAGTTCAAATAGAATAACACCTACAGACCACCAATCTGCACTTGCACCTGAAGGTATGCACATATAGCAAGAACTGAAATAAGAATAGAAATATTTATAAATGATACATCTTCAGTTCCCTAATTGTAAAGAGGGCAATATTACCAACCATGTCCTGTTCCTAAGAGGATCTCAGGAGCCAAATAATCAGGTGTGCCCACAGCAGAACGCTTCTTTCGCCTCTCTATCTGATCCTCAGATACAGACAACTGAAGTTCATCTTCACCAATCAATGATGTACCGCTTACTGCTGGACTGGATAAATCATCAGTACTGTTGATGAGACCAACCTTGGAAAGCCCAAAATCTGTCAACTGTTCAGGGGAAAAAAGAATGTAAGAAAGCAGTTCTCATTAGGAGAATGGCCAGCTGTTTACATTTTTCGTATTGTGCTAATACAATCTATATCTGTGTAGTCTGAGGCGAGAGGCTGGCTGTCTAGATTCTATATGCACGGAAAATTGCAGAAAAACAAAGAGGGGGATGGTCAGATGGCTGAAGAATAAGAGGAATGTGTAGGACTAAAGGAAGTCCAGGCCTTCTGGAGAAATAGCACCAAGGAATATGGAGACTGAGGAAATCAGGACCTGATAGCCAGAATGGCCCAAGACTGCATTGGCATTGAGGTGGGAGCTTCCTCTATTTTTCCCCAGGGGATTAAAGTTTTTGTACAGTAAATTGATCAAGAGTATTGCCTTACGGTACCATGAATATAGATGAGTTATAGCCCTTTTTTAACTGTCATATGGGAGAAACAAGAGCTATATTTCTGCACATCCACTTGTCTTTATTTTACTAATGATGTGTTGTACTGACCACTTCTTCGGAGAAAAAGTGAGAGAATATATAAGATTTGCTTCAGTGCAAAACCAAAGGTCATAGACTGTATGTATGGTACTTAACATCATTTATTTGTACATAATAAAGAATACAAGCATATGTTCCCTGAGCGTAGCCCAGTGGTGACATCCTCCCCCAGCGGGGGGAGGTCTTGGGATCGAGCGCAGGTAGACGCGATTTGTTGGCTGCTTCAGTGCTTTGGCAGCTGGTTTTTCACCCATTTATTGGGTGCCCCTGGTGGGCATCGAACCCTGCTGATTTGTAAATAGTGTATAGCCTCTAGTCATCCGGTTACTTACCAAAAAAAGAATACAAGCATATGTCTTAGCTGATTTCTGGCATGAATTGCTTGGGATAGTAGGAGGATTAACTATTGCAAGTTATAAGGATTAGAAACAGTGAGGCACTGCAGTGGTAACCAAATTGGTCAATGCTGTTGAGCTTGGACGGATGTGGATAGGGTCTGACTTCTGACATACTAATTAGGTATCTTTATAGCATTATTATGTTGCCTTTGTTGGTTATGCATCATCTGCACATCCATGGTATTTGGGCAACCTAATGCTATCTCATCATCCTGTTTAGACTTCAGCTGTTTCTCTAACCAATTCCTCTTTCTTACTCAAAAGAAAATTACATATAAATGCAATGTTGACAAATGTCCACATAAGTCAAATAAAGAACAATAGGTCTGTCGCAGAGGTAAGAAATGGAGAGAGGAGGACGGTTGGAGAGAGGAGCTTCAATACAGGGAGATGGACGGATAGAAGTTCAGGGTAAGAGCGCTCGCAGGCTTCCTATGAGATTCCTTTGCAGTCGTGGATCCCTGTGGATAAGGATGTTTGTATCCGATGCTTGACGAGAGGGCATCAGACTAAAGCCTACAGGGAAGCAATTCATTGCCTTTTGTGCAGAGGAGTGGGGCATAGGAGATGGGCTTGCCCAATCAACACAATCCATAAGAAGGTGAAGGTTTCAGGGGATCGGAAGACTGAAGGTAGGTGGAACTGAAAGGTAGGGCTCGAGGTGACAGAGTTCTACCTGGCACCGTTGAAGTTCCTTGGTCAACGAAGATTAGAGAAGCTAAGGGAAAGTTGGAGCAGAGTGTGGTGACTTCCGTTCCCAATCGGAAGCTTCATCTGGGGCAGAGTAGCAGGAAGTCATTGCTCTCCAGCTTACAGAGTCGCTTGCTAGAGGTGAAGGAATGGTGAATTCGAGAGTTCGATGGCTACTCATTCTTGCTGAAATCTGATTCTACCAATTGGAGAAATCAACCATGCTCCTTCGGTTCCTTGGAGATGGAGAACCTGTCTTTGATATTCTCCCCTTGGAAGATAGAAGATGGTACTTATTCCTGCTCACGATGGGCTCAGCAAATGATGTAGAATTAAAGGGGTATCCTTCCATTTGGAATGTGAAAACTTTTCATGTTCTTGTTTCCAGATTTGGTATCTGCAAGTGCTTTGAAGGGTGATAATTTTTTTTTTCTTTTTGCCCAAGTTCTGATAGATGTTGAGCAGGTAGAGAGAATTCCAGAGAAGATGAAGATTCCGGTACGGGGCAGAGTATTCCGGATCTTGATCAGTGCAGAAGATGCAGATCAGCCACCTTCTCATGTTGAGCAACAATCATAGACATGGGCTGAGGTCGTGGCTGAGTACGGGAGGTATCGGAATGGCGGGATAATTGGGCAGAAAACTGAGATGCCGGACAGCCAGGCAACTTCCTTGCAGAAAGCTTCGATTGGAGTCGCTGAGTTGAATGAGATTCTGAGTCATCATCACTCAGTGAAGACGAGTCATAAGAGGGAAATTGGCAGGCCATTGGGAGGTGGTTCAATGATTGTATTACAGTCTTGAGGTGGATGACAGAAAGGGTATCTGGGGAGCTGGCCCAAGTGTAATTCTTAGTAGAACAAGATCGGATACTACTCTGAACATGTTGCCATGCTCAGAGCCAAGGTGGCAGGATGGGTTCAGGAGTTCCTGAGAAAGTTTTTGAGGTGTGAGTGGAGAGGAGAGAAGCTGGTATCTATTTGGGTAGAGGAGATGAATAGTTGCAAGTCTTCAACCCACTCACTCCTGATCCGAAAGTGATTACAGACCCATTATTTATTGATCTGATTTCTTTGTATCAAAACTTATTCATGGACTAACACCCAGCTTCAGTTAGAATGAATGTCAGCAGGCTCAATTGTTGACCAGACATTTGGTCTGTTGTCTTCCTCCTCAGGATGATGGGAGCGTTTCGGGTTTAAGAGAACAGAGTATCAAAGAGGAGCTTCAGGGGACATTTGTGTTGCTCGATTACCCCATTCTCTATCTCAGCTTCATCAACTCTCCTCAGGGTCCTTACAGGTTTCTATGGCTTCTGATATCGCTGCATCTAGCAAGCATGCTACAAGTGAAGTTAGTAACCAGAGCAAGGCAAGGGGATTTGCGGATGGGGCTCCAGTAGAGGTTAAGTAGGAAGCTGGGAATTTCTCTTGTGAAGCAGGAACTGCTGATGGTTTCAAAGAGCAGAGTCAGCGCATATTACAGAGAATTATCTGACAGTGACAGTCAGTCTGATGCACAGGAATGGAGACTTTCGAATGCTACAGAAGGTTTTTCTGGGAAGAGGAATGAGGATGAGATAGATACAGTGGACTCGCTTATCTTATGAGCAACAAGACAATAGACCATGGAGATGGAATAAAAATGGGAAATTCTCTTGTGAAAATTCTAGATGATGGAGGCTGTAGAGTGTGGTGGAAGGATTTTGTTTGTCCAAAATTCTCCAACCTTTGAGCTATTTTTTCTGCAAAGAGGAACACAAGTAGTCTGACTGATTTAAAAGTTCAGGCATGCAATGCCTATCTCAACTTTATGATCTCGGGTCTCCCTCCCCCCTCTGTCTCTCTCCTTTCATTCTCTCTGGATCCGACAATGTCAGACTGTCAGAGGTAAGCAGTTCTTTGCCAATCCTAGGCGGTGTTTCTGTTGTTTAGAGAAGGGTCGTACATAAGAAAACTGTAATTGCCCTTTGCTCATGGCAGTTGCAAGAGTGTTAGTAATGGTAGAACCAAACCTGATAAAGGCTTCTTGGAAGAATGAGGTGGAAAACATTTCTACAGTGATTTCATGAGCCCCTGAAGTCATATCTAGACACAATGGCTCAAGAAGTGTTCTAGTAGGAGGATCCTTGAAGTGTGATATGTCAGTTAAGGATATTCCTAATGCCTTGAAAAGATATGAACTATGGGTTTCCAGTGGTTGGGTAAAGAAAAGTGCTAGCAATTCAATATTCATGTCTGTCTTGATGAGAGAACTTATCCTGCTACTATCTCTTTTTTCTTCTTGAAGTTGGATATGACTATCTGGCTGCTATCAAAGATAAAGATTTGAAATTGCAGAAAGGATAGTTGTCTCTTGATCCTTGGTACAGAAGATTTGGATGCAGAGGTGGAATAGAATTCATATCCTTGGGGTTTTGAATGTTTCAGATGGGTAACCAAAGAGTTGGGCTTTTGAAGGATACTGGTTGAGCTATTTTTACTGGTGACTGCATGGAAATTGCTCAGGTTCACGTTGAATTAGAGAAAGAGAAGCATGTAGCTAACAAGAAGAAGATAAACTATGGTTTCAAAGAGTTCAAAATTTAAGTACATCCAAAGGAGAAATAGACTATGGAGCACAACTCAGATGTTAACAAGGAGGTCAACATTTCTTGGACATGTGAGAAATGGTGTGTTTGGAACCTGCACCTAGCTATCTCTCCTATTGGATTTATCATCCTATGTTTGTTTGTTTTTTGTTTTATCTGGAGAAATATAGGTCGGTTTTATGTATTTTATTCTTGGACTGTGAGAGCTTGAGATTAGCTCTCAGGAAGTTCGGGACTTCGGATCAGGCGAAGATCTGAGTATATGACCTCTTTCCATTGACCTCGGTCAGTATTAATTACGTCGAGCAACCGCTCAACAACTCTTGATTAACCGTCCGTTGATGTCCTTGTAACATGCAACACTACTACTACAGGCAGCACATGCATATGAAGATATGTTTTTAGGCTAAGTCCTTAGCCTTGCCCAAGTTTAAGATGTGTTTATGATTGGTTAGGCGGCTTTTAAAAGATTCTGGATTGACTCCGAATTATTTGGATTGACTCCAAGTATTTTAGACCTATAAGGATATTTTTGTAATTATCCCAAGTTAGACGGTATAGGGGCATTATGGTCACTTTAGTGTGTGAGGTGAGTTTTAATGACTTAGGAATGTTTCAAAACTTTGGGATATATTTTTTTTAAGTTATTTTAAGTATGTATCAGTTATAAGGGTATTTTGGTAATTCTACTCCAAATTAGATTTCTAGGCTTAAAGTCTATTTTTATATTTTTTATGTATTTTCTGGAATCTTTACTTATTTTTTATTACATTGAGGGTATTTTAGTAATTTTACCCATCCTTTTAAAAGTTTGGAGGGTTATTTAGGCATAGGAGAGGTTTTGATATTTTATTAAGAATTTTCTGTGATTTTTACAGATTTTTATCATAGGTGAGGGTATTTTTATAATTTAATTAAGTTCTAGGGGGCATTTTGGTCATTTCGGGAATTTTATATGTTTTCATATTTGGTTCTGTTTTTTACTGAATTTTACTGGTTATTTTATTAATTTTATTAATTAATTCAGCATATGAAGGATATTTAAGTCATGTTTTTTGTTTATGTAATTTTCAGATTTGATTTTATGATTTTTACTAAGTGTTACTGATTTTTACAGAACTTTTCTGATTTTTATATTTACTAAAATAACATACTGGTTTTTACTAATTTTCACATATTTTATTAAATAATTAAGCATAAGGGATATTTAAGTCATGTTTTAACTTAAGTATATTATTTCATATCTCAATGTTTCATTTTTGAGTTTTGATTATGAGTCTAAATTTAGTTATATGTGGGGTGAGGCCAAGGGTATTTTAGAGTATTTAATTATATACTTATGTATTTTAATTAGTTATTAAACTAATTAATAAATTAATTATGTATGTGAAAATATACTAACATAATGGTACTTAAGTAATAGGTTTATGAACACATATGCTCAAAGAAAAATATTGACATTTCCTTCATCATTTCGGCATAATCCCGCCTTATAAAACGACGATTTACAATATAAATTCGACAAAATTTCTCCTAGGAAAACCTTAAGAAAAAACCCACAAATGAAGCCTCCTCCACGCGCACTGAATTTGTGCGAAAAGCACCAAGCTCAGTCTTCAAAAGAGCAGAATTTCTCCTACGAATTTTTAGGCCAAGGAGGCATGCCTTCTTCTTACCCCTTGGGAGGTATTTATAGGCCTTGAAGGTACCCACCATTAGTTTTGGAGGTGGGGGTACCCACCATTGGTTTTGGAGGTAGGGGTACCCACCGTTAGTTTTTTGAAGAGAATAGAGAGGAGAGAGAGGGAGTAGGGGATCCAGTGGGAGGTGCCACTAGTCCCCCCCCCCTCCCGTTGCCCAAACCGGTGGAGGACCCCCCCACCGGTTCCCAGGGGGGTCCAACCGGTGGCACCCCCCACCGGTTTGGGCAACAGTGTGTGTGTGTGGGGGGGGGGGGGCGCCTCCCCCTTTTCTTTAATTAAAAAAAAGGGTCCAACAAATGCCTCCCATACAACATGTGCCAGAGGTGAATACGAAAGTGCATGTCACGCGCCCCACTTGGCTACAAGAATCCTCATTTTCTATTTTTTAGAAGCTCTCGCATAGAGTATGTCAATGATGTCTTGCCTTACGTATTTGCGACTATTGAGGGAAGTCAAGCGCCATCGCGTATATGCCAGACGACACATCGCTTCGGCTTGCTATGCATATCCTCCTTCCGAGCTTATCTGGTTCCCGATGACCAACAATTTTGGTACTTAGACATCTCAAGATACACCAAGTCTTGTTTTCATAACTTTTTGACTCTCCGGGTGTATTTGAAAGCGTCCAACCCTTATTATTATAGGAATCCTTTTAGTTTTCACGACTTGGAAGTTCCCCGAGAGTTGATGTCGCTTGAATCTTTCGACATTTACTTGGATTTTGGAGGATCTCTTGGCCTTCATAACATGGAGACTCCTTAAGAATACACGGGCAAGTCGTTTGATTCTTTCGGCATTTGCTCTATCTTGGGGTATCAGTACCTTATCTCAGCATTTTCAAGAGCTCCGCACGAAGCGTTCTAGACTGGCCTAATATCTAGTGCATAGCAATTTGACTTTGTCTTATGACTTCATTAGGACTTGGTCCGCTTTTGTATCTCAAGACTTTTATTACAGCTCTCTGGTGTTGATTTCCTCTCTCTATCTTCTTGCAACTTGCTATCTTCGTCCTCATGGCCCATACAAGTGTTCCTCCTATAGTGGGACACAGGGAGGACGATATCCCACTCTCACCAATTGTCGAGTAGCCTTTCGTCAAAGTGGGCCGAAATTGAAACTATCGAGGCAGCCAATGCAACTTGGGTTGCGGATACTCCTGCGATCCAAAATCAGAAGGATATTGTCCTTTCTAGTATTGTGGACGAAGAACTACAGACTGCCGCTCTGCGCTTGCAGACACATATTCTTGAAGCTTTATTGGAGGGAAAACTCCCATTTTGTAGTAGCCATCGATCATCGCTTCGACGAGCATTCTGGAGATGGAGTCAAATTTCTTCAAAGGCTTGAAGTTTTTCATTTGTTGGTGGACGATCTATCGTAGTCTCTGACGGGACATGACTCTTCCCCAGGCCAGAGTTGATCCGTTATTTCTCTATTATAGTTCTTATTGCCTCCCTTTTATCAAAGAACTCGAGTTATCCGACGGGCTTGTCTCGAGCTTTGCCATTGCTTCACTGTATTACAAATGCTCTTCTGAAAATCAATGCAAAGCTTGGGTGCTATGAACCCTTTGTCGTATGTTGCATATATCTTTATATATATATAATTAATACTAGGACCTTTTCAAGTTTTCGCCAGCATTATCCCCCTCTTATTTTTGTCTATGCACCCTTGCGGGTTTTCACACAGTGGGTTACCCGATTTTGCCTAAGGTGCCCTTTCGGATTTTCACCTTAACTGGGTTACAGACCTTTTACCCTTAACTGATCTCTTTATGGGCGGGATCGATTAAGTCCGTCGGAACACCTCGTTTTTAAATCTCATTTTTTTTTATTTTTTTTTTGTTCGGTAGGGAATTATGACTTCCCTAAGGGCTAGAACAATTGAGTGGTGGAATTTTTATGGGACTTGTATGTTTTTTACCTGCTCGAGGATAAAGGCTTCAAGCAGTCATGGGATTTGAGTTTGCGACAACTCCCGGGGGACAAGAAGTCCGGGATATCATAGCTCCCGGACAAATAGGAGTCTACTTTATGGTAGAGAAATAGAGGCTCCATTGAAAGCCGATAAGGAATTTTTGGTGGTAGGTAGGGGATTAAGGCTTCCCGAAGACCGATAAGGAATTTTATTAAGATTTTTTTGGTAGGGAACTAGGCTTCCCTAGGAACCGATAAGAAATTATCTAGTAGGGAACTGAGGCTTTCTTGGGAACCGCTAAGGAATTTCGGTTGAGAAATTTTTGTAGGGAACTGAGGCTTCCCTGGGAGCTAAAGTATTTCTGTAGGGAAGTAAGGCTTTTCTGGGAACCGCTAAGGAATTTATGTAGGGAACTAAGGCTTCTCTGAGAACCGCTAAAGAATTTCTATAGGAAACTGAGGCTTCCATGGGAACCACTAAGAAATTTTTGTAGGAAACTGAGGCTTCTCTGGGAACCGCTAAGGAATTTATGTAGGGAATTGAGGCTTCCCTGGAAACCGCAATGGAATTTCTGTAGGGAACTGAGACTTCTCTGGGAACTACTAAGGAATTTTTGTAGGGAATTGAGGCTTCCCTAGGAACCGCTAAGGAATTTATGTAGGGAACTGAGGCTTTCCTGGGAACCGATAAAGAATTTATGTAGGGAACTGAGGCTTCGCTGGGAACCGATAAGAAATTTTCTTTAGTTTTTGAGAAAACGGGACTCTAGGTAGCTGTAAATTTTAAGATACAACGGCTCCCAGAGACCGAAGATTTTGAGATATTATGCCTCCCGGGGGCGTAAGGAATTCGGGATACTACGTCTCCCGAAGGCTCAAGATAATTTTGGTTGAATTTTATGATACAACGCCTCCCAGAAGCTAAAAGTAATTTAGGTTGAATTTTGGGATACAACGCCTCTCAGGAGCTCAAGGATTTTGGTTGAATTTTCATATGAATTGTTGATAGAGATTTTTCCAGTAAGACCAGTGATTTTAGCCAAGAGGGTGAATAGCTCTCATTGGCCCTATCAAGTGAGAAATCAAGCTTCCCACTTCCTTACCGAGTCGGGAGGACGTCATCATTGTCGCCTCGATCGTAACCCTTGATGGAATAATTTATGTGCCACTTACCCAATGTAAAGTGACACTAAGAATGTTCTCGTTATTGGCGACTCTAATATCCTCCCAGGTAAGGATGTGGGAAAACTCGATCCCCGCCTGAGACAGGCCAAGAGAGTTCTCCCCCCACTGAAGTATGGTTATATACATATTTTTGAACACACTTGATACGAACGCCTTCTGTGAGCCATAGCCCCATGAGTTGCTGGATGATGATGATTTTTTTTTTTTAACTAACATTGGCGCCCTTGCAGGTTTTCACCGAAACTTGCCCCTTCTTATTTTTGTATGTGCGCCCTCGCGGGTTTTCACACAGCAGAGTTTGCCCATTTTTTCTAAGGCGCCCTTTCGGGTTTTCACCTCAACCGGATTTCGAATTTTTTTGCCCTTAATTACCCTAACAAGTGTGGGACCAATCAAGTCTGTCGGGACACCTCATTTTTAAGACCCCTTCTTCTTTTTTTTTTTTTTTTTTTTTTTTTGCATACATGTATTGGATCCTATGGCGCTGGGGCCTCTTATTGCTATTGACACTCGAGGACCTCATGCATCAGAGCGTAGTACAGCTTCATATGACGGCCATTTAGTAGAGGAAAGACTAGGTTCTCTTGGACTCAGGCAAGACGCATCTGATCTTGTCATCGAGGGTATCCTCCCTAGCTTAGAGTTGCACCGAGATCATGCTGCAAGATATTGACTGGAATTGTATTTCAAGCTTTTCGAGTGTTAGGTCTTCTCCCTAGAATATGCTAGCATCTTCTAGGACTAAGAGATAATCCTCTTTTGCCTCTTGCACATGCTCACGAAGCTATAGCGGCCAGGTCTTTTATTGAGCTTGCCTTTTGAGTTCTTCCCATGGGATACATCCATCCAGGGAAACACCTTTATCGGCTGCCCTGATTGGTATTCTTCCAGCTCATCAATGATATTTTGGAGCCTCTGCAGAAGTATGACTTCATCTTTGGCTATAGTTGAGGACCTAGCCAAGGCTTCATGTCTCTTCAACTTTTTCATGTCTCTTCAACTTTTTCTTTTCATTTTTCCTATTGTTCTTTTCTTGTTTATTCCTCCTTGCCGCCTCTCTAATGAAGCAAGGTTGAGGTTTCACCCCTGGAGGCGGGACACTCTTGACTATTGTCTTGTTCTTTTTATCTTTTGTCTTTAGCAGTTTTATCGTTGTTGACCTCTTCTTTTGGACCTTAGTCCATTGTTGTTCTGGTTGTGGCTGCAGTCGAAAGTTACTTTAGTACTTTGTTCGACTATATATCTGGCAACAACATTTGGTATTCACCCATTGTATCCTTTTATTTTCTTTTAGAGGAACTGCCTTCTGCTTCTTCCTGCAGAGCTCCCTGTTGTTGTCTAAGGATATGTCTTTCCATGTTTTTTGCAATTAATGATATGGTGTTGATGATAGCTTTGGTTCGAGTAGTGGGTGGCCCATCCGAGGCTATCCCTCTATATTGATAGCGATGGACTTCTTTAGGTTGAGGCATGCACATTCCCTCAAGTGGAGTTTTTCTTTCTTTCTTTCTTTCTTTTCTTTCCCTCCCTCCAAAAAGGTTCTGCAAATTACGTTCATTGTGTAATTGCATGTAGCTGTGGGGGATTCACCAGGTACTTCCCCATATTTATCTTTTCTTCTTGAATCAGCTTTTCCACCTCATCTTTGAACATGAAGCAACGTTCAATTAAATTGGTGATGAAGCGTGGTATGAGCAGTAATTGGGTGCATCTAGCCGATGCATTTCTTCTTCCTTTTCGGCTTGGGCAGAATAATTGCTTCTCTGCTCATACATAACTCGAAGAGTTCCTGGGACTTTTCCTTCGGGAAGGAATATGGTCTCTCGAGCCTTTTTGTCAGGGATTCAGTGTCTTTAAAGATTATCCATGTTTCTGCACTGGCAACTTGTTTCCCCCGAGAACCTTATCTAGCTGTAAAGGTGACCTTGGGAGTATTGTCATGACTTTCACAATCTTTCCATTTGAGCACCATTCCCTCTCGATACTGGGCTTCTAGTGCTTCACTTAAGTCTATAACAAGTTTGCCCTTCACTTAAGTCTATAACAAGTTTGCCCTTCTTCTTTAAAGGGCGGCTGCATTCTGGTCGTGACTCCTCAACAAGGAATTCCGGATCGAATCGGGACCCGTCGATCCCGATCCGAATCGGGATCGGATCGGCTGGAATCGGCCTGGATCGGTCAGAATCGGCCGGGATCGGCTGGAATCGGCCGAATCGAGACCTGCCAATCCCAATCCGAATCGGCCAATCCAGATCGGGAACGGCCGATTCTGCATTCCATGCTCCTCAAAGGAAAAGGGCATATTGACTATGTCCATTGTAAGGACTTATGTCCACTGTCTCGCAAGGCCTTATATTACCTGAGTGAGTTCATATTACTGATGAGAGATTTGTCCTAGACTCACTTGAATCTCCTCCAGTGCTGCCATGACGGGCCCCTCTAGAGTGGGGGTCGCTGGAGTGTATGATGGAGTTATCTTTTGCTCCAGTGAGATTTGCTGGCAGGAGAGCTATATCAGACTCATCTGAATCTTTTTTAGTATTGCCATGATAGACCCTTCTGGAGCGAAGGTCACTGGAAGATATGATGGTATTGCTCTTCTGCTCTGGCGAGACTTGCCGATGCGAGAGCCATGACATACTCATCTGAATCTCCTTCAGTGCCGCCATGATAGACCCTTCTAGAGTGGGGGTCGCTAAAGGATATGATGGTATCACTTCCTGCTCTAGAGGGGCAACCATGTTCTCGTTTGCAGGCTCTTCTTCTAAGGAGTTTTCACCAATGTGGATGACATTTGCTACAAATGTCTATCTGGGCATTCGATGTGGTTGAGGCGGGTCTACCAGGTACTTTCCCATCTCCACAGCCCCTTCTCGAATGAGCATTTCAATTTCCCCTTTGCATATATAGCAATCCTCTATTATATGTCCCAACATGCGATGGTACATGCAATAGTTGGGTTCATCTACTTTATCAACTTATGCTGGCCTTTTTGGTTCAGGTAGCATCAAGAGATTTGCCCACGTGCAGGCGTCAAACAGCTCTCTTGTATGCTTTCTAGTGAAAGAGTAAGGCATCTTTCTCCTCTCATTAAGGGTGGCATATCCCTTCTATTGGATATTAAGACATTTGTATTGCTATTGCCCCATATGTTTTCTACAGTCGAGGCAAAATCTACAGCATTGACCTCTTCTGTATCTATACTCTACTTTTTTGGGACTTTCCCCCTAATGGAGGCAATGGTTGGATGGTCTGCAAAGAATATTGCACCTCCGTGACAATCTTATTTAGCTAATCAAAGTTCCTGACATTTGCGTCAATCAATTTTTCACTTATTTCAAGCTTTAAGCCATTTTTGCACAATTGCACTGCATCATCGTGGGCCAGCAGATTGTCACATTGCATGCAGAAGTTCCGTCATTTCTTGATGTAGTCGGTAGCGGGTTCATTCCTGCCTTACTTTAGTGTCACCAGTTCAGTGATGGTGACCTTTCACTCCGACACCTTGAAGCGATCGAGGAACTTTTTCTGCATTACCTCCTAGCTACTAATAGAGTTGGGCTTCAACTTTGCATACCATTAGAATGCAGTGCCCGTAAGGGAAGTAGAAAAGAACCTCAAAAGATAGGCCTCATCAGTAGTCAGCTCTCCCAAGTCACTTATATAGTGGGCAATATGTTCTTGGGTCGAGCCTTCCCCGGTATACCTGGTGAACTTGAGGGACTTCTTGTGATCTGTCGGGAGCTTTTTGAACATATGATGTACTGGGAATAGCACTTTGTATAAATTGAATGTGCCTATTTTGTCGTCTTGTTCTGCCATTTTGGCTTCAACAATTTGCTCAATAAGATGCTTCTACAATGCTGTAGTATCATTTGTAGAAGTATGGGATTGTTGAGCATTATGATTGGGCTCCTCAACCTGATCTTCTTGTATCTCATCAGGGTTGAAGTTGACCTCTGCAGCTTGTGGTCTTTTCACTGCCGACATAGGTACTACTCTTGGAGGTGGTGCATTTATTGGGGGGACTTGAGCTACCTTTTACTGTTCCATCTTTTGTATTAGGCCATAGAGCAAGACTATGAGTTATTGATTTTCTTGCCTCATCTCTTCTATGGTATGAGGGTATATTTGATCTTGGGGTTGTTCTAGAGCGACCTCGATACTTAGGGCATTTGCCCCGCCTTCATCAGCTCCTCTAGCAACATTGTTACTGCCAATTTAGGGTGGCTCTGCCTCCTGGCTTCCTCGATTCAGCAGACGCATAGCCTGCTCCATTTGACGGGTTATAGGCCTACCCCATTGCAATAGATTGGCGATATCATTTGGGTCTTCCAACAGGGAAAGTTGCCGGTTGGTGGTGCTAGAAGTGTAGCATGTGTAGACCCGCATGCCATTATTTGTCATTTTGGCAATTCTCTTCTTCTGAGTTGATCGGACCAATGCGCCCAACCGTTCGAGGATAGATGTCCGTTTTCGAACTAGTTCTTGTGCCTTATAGGCACTTTTCCTCTTTTGACCTTGCGGGGGACAAGGTCAGGTGGCTGAGTTGATTATCTGCCCCTCAGGCTCTACGAGCTATTGAGGCTGTTGTCCTGCTAGGGTGACCCTAGCCTGAATTTTGCGGGCTTCTTCTTTGGTTACCCACATTTTCTTTATGCGGAAACTCTTATCCTCTGTCTGATTGCTCCCAATCTGAGGCATAGATTTGTCCCCATTCCAAGACATAGAGTTGCCCCCTGCTCGAGGCATGGTGGGCTCTGGTATAATTCTTGGCTCCTAACGAACATGAGCCTTTGGGGTCCTTTTCTTCTTTTTGAAGGTCACCAAGTCCTGGCACACCCTCAACAGAACCCCATATCGGTTCTATACAAGAATCGTCGAGATATGATGGAACTTAGGAATGATGGGTTGCATGCCATCCAAACAAATGCATAAGTTCCCTACCAATATAGTTTTCCCCGTCCTAGACGAGCTTGCAGTTTGAACCTTCTGTTTTTGCCTCCTTCTAGAAGAGGAGGCTGGGGAGATGTTGATAGTATTGACGGCGAGCACTCACCTAGGTCAACTCTCGTTGTTGCTTTTTCTAGCGAGGGAAGCACGCCTCTTTTCTTCTTTTCCGGAGTAGGCTCCGGCACCGGGATGACCCCCAAAAAGTATGGAGATCCAATCACTACGGAGAAGTCCCCAAAGCATGTTGGTGTGGCCAGATATCCACACTGTGCGTGGATCGCCACCACAAGTGGGCCATACGTGACCCTTGCTACCATTGTCGTCTTTTGAACAAAAATTCGATCACCTGCATAAATCATGACAAAGTTAGTAGTAAAGTTATAGTGAGGGCATCACTAAACGAAGAAATGAAGCGAAAGAGAGGTCCCACCGGGCGTGCCATCTGTTTGGAACCTACACCTAGCTATCTCTCCTATCGGATTTATCATCGTGTGTTTGTTTGTTTTTTGTTTTATCTGGAGAAATATAGGTTGGTTTTATGTATTTTATTTCTTCGACTGTGAGAGCTTGGGATTAGTTATCAAGGAGTCCGGGACTTTGGATCAGGCGAAGATTTGAGTATATGACCTCCCTCTTCTGATCTCGATCAGTGTTAATTACGTCAAGCAACCGCTCAACAACACTTGATTAACCGTCTGTTGATGCCCTTGTAACATACAACACTACTACTACAGGCAGCACATGCATATGAAGATATGTTTTTAGGCTAAGTCCTAGGCCTTGCCTAAGTTTAAGATGTGTTTATGATTGGTTGGGAGGCTTTTAAAAGGTTCCATATTGACTCCGAATTATTTGGATTGACTCCAAGTATTTTAGACCCATAAGGGTATTTTTTTAATTATGCCAAGTTGGAGGGTATAGAGGCATTATGGTCACTTCAGTGTGTGAGGTGAGTTTTAATGACTTAAGAAGGATTCAAAACCTTAGGAGGTATTTTTTAGAGTTATTTAAAGTATGTTTGGGTTATAAGGGTATTTTGATAATTTTACTCCAAATTAGATTTCTTGGCTTTCTTTATGTATTTTCTGGAATTTTCACTTATTTTTATTACATTGAGGGTATTTTAGTAATTTTACCCGTCTTTTTATAGTTTGTAGGGGATTTTGGGCATAGCATAGGTTTTGATATTTTTTTAAGAATTTTCTGTAATTTTTATCATAGGTGAAGGTATTTTTATAATTTCATTAAGTTCTGGGGGCCATTTTGGTCATTTCGGGAATTTTATATGTTTTCATATTTGGTTCTATATTTTTTACTGAATTTTACTGGCTTTTTTATTAATTTTACTGCATTTTATTAATTAATTGAGTATATAAAGGATATTTAAGTCATGTTTTCGGTTTATGTAATTTTCAGATTTGATTTTCTAATTTTTACTGAGTGTTACTGGTTTTTACAAAACTTTTCTGATTTTTATATTGATTTTACTGATTTTTAGTAATTTTCACAAATTTTATTAATTAATTAAGTATAAGGGGTATTTAAGTCATTTTTTAACTTAAGTATATTATTTTATGTCTCAATGTCTCATTATTGAGTTTTGATTATGAGTCTAAGTTTAATTATATGTGGGGTGAGGCCAAGGATATTTTAGAGTATTTAATTATACTTATGCATTTTAATTAGTTATTAAAATAATTAGTAAATTAATTATGTATGTGAAAATATACTAACATAGTGTTACTTAAATAATAGGTTTATGAACATATGCTCAAAGAAAAATATTGATATTTCATTCATCGTTTCGACATAATCCCGCCTTACAGAACAACGATTTACAATATAAATTCGACAAAATTTCCCTTAGGAAAACTTTAGGAAAAAACCCAAAAATGAAACCTCCTCCACGCGCACTGAACTTATGCGAAAAGCACCAAGCTCAATCTTCAAAAGAGTAGAATTTTTCCTAGGAATTTTTGGGCCAAGGAAGCATGCCTTCTTCTTACCTTTTGGGGGGTATTTATAGGCCTTGAAGGCCTTAACTGGTGGAGGTACCCATTGTTAGTTTTGGAGGTGGGGGTACCTACCGTTGGTTTTGTAGGTGGGGGTACCCACCGTTAATTTTTTAGAGAGACTAGAGAGGAGAGAAGAGAGAGAGAGTGGGGGACCCGGTGAGCACCCCCACCAGTTCCCAACCGGTGGTGGTTGGACCCTCCCCCCCACTGGTCCAACATGGTAGAATCATTTAATTACAAAGATGAGAAAAAAGATAATAGAATTAATCATAAAAAATGAATCTTTGAAGAAATAGAAATCTGATACCATAAGCCTAGTCTGAAGTCAACGAGGCATGTAATAAGTGTAACTATAGATTGAAGAAAAAATTATGCAAATCCAGCACTAAGGAAGAAGACAAGGAGTACACTGCACCTGTAGCATAGTTAGTGAACTCAGCATTGACATTGGGCTCACCCTCAAGGTTCGCAGAACCAGTATCAGAACCAGAACTGGTCAGGGCCGGTTCCGGCTCAAAACCGACTAGAACTGGTCAGAACCAGCTAGGTCAAACTGGATTGGGAACTGCTAGTTTCGATCCGGTTCTTCTGGTTCCGGTTTGAACCGGCCTGTTCTGCAAATCATGGTCACCCACTCAGAGGGTGAACAAAAGGCAGCAATTTCTAAAGGTATACTTTGTGGTTTTCTTTGGGAGGCAAGGAAGCAAGGATCAAAGATGGGCATGGATCGACCTAATCCAAACTGATTGGATCGGACGATCCAATCCAATCATGAATCGATCCCCCACTTCTCCCTTATTAATTTTTAAGCAATCAAAAAATTAAAGAAAATGCCTAAAGATTTAAAAAATATAGAAAAATCAAAATTTCAGATTTTACCTTGATTTCTAACTTGCTGTCTACGTCAACTCTATCTATCTTCTTTTTTTAGTAAATGGTCTCTCTATAACACACACTCTCTCTATCTTTTATCTCTAAAATTTTATCCCTCTTGCTCTCTTTTTTTTTCTTAACTACATTAGTATTAACGGTCCTCAATAGTAAATAAAATAAATATTGGCCATGTTATAATTTAGAAAAAAATTATGAAATGTACACTAGTGCTTTAATTTTTTACTGATAATTATCTGGATTTATCTATAAGTGACAGTAAAAGTCATTCAATCGTATATATTTATTGAACTTTTTTTGTCAATAACAGAAGTCCATACCCTCTTTGGCGCTAATGCTACTATGAGAATGTGGTATTAATGCCAAAGCGGTATGGACTTTTATCATTGACCAAAAAAATATTCAATAAATGTATACGATTGAATGACCTTCTATGGTCACTTGTATCCAGATCTAGATAATCATCAGTAAAAAATTAAAAGAGTGATGTACATTCCTTAATCTTATTCTAAATAGCAACATAGCCAATTTATTCATTTTATTTACTTTTGAGGACTTGTAATACTAATTTATCCAAGAGAAGGAAAAAGAGTAAGAAAGAAAAAAAAATAGAAAGATAAGGATGTTAGAGAGAGAGCATGTGTTATAGAAAGACAACTTACTAAACAAGGCACCTTGAAGAATCCATCCGATCATTGTAAAGTAGAGTGTCACTTCACATTTTACGAAGCTAACTTAGAGAGCATAAAAATAGGGAAGAGAGTTTAAAGTTTAAACTATAGAGAGAAAAAACTTAGAGAGAGAGAGAGAGAGAGATAATGAGAATGATAAAATCATAAAAAGTTAGAAACTTATTAAACATAGAACTTAAAAAATGAGAATAGAAAGAAGAGAATTTTAGAGAGAGAGAGTTAGAACTTAGAAATAGAAATAGAGGGAGAATTTATAAGAATAAAGAGAGTTAGAAGTAAGATTGGTGGGGATGGGAGATGGGCTTGGGCAGTTTATATAGGGCCCCCAAGCCCCCTAGCTAGCCGTTGGGAGCATTCCCAAAGGCTAGTTTCAAACTAGCCACTTGGCAACAGTTAGTTTTATCTGGATCAGCCGATCCGGACCGATCCGGCTGATCCGATCATGGGATCATCCGATCCAGCCTGATCCATCCGATCCTAGTCTCGGAACAGAGGATCGGAGCATGGGATCAGATCGGTTCCACCAAAATCTGATCGGATCAACCGATCCGATCCATGCCGATCCGGCACACCATGTTGGGAGGCACCTCGATCTTCTCCTCATCCAACATAGACCTTATTGGTACAGGAAGAGATTACTAGGAGTCCACTCTGTCATTCTGATCTAGATGGAATAGGTAAATCCTCAAGACAAGACCAGTTGGTGGGAGAGCATTCTATCCCTTTCTCAGAGGCTACAGAAGTTTTCAGCTAGGCATAGAGAAGTTGTGAGACTTGAGCAATCTGGATGGGGAATCAATATGGAGAAATAGTTTGAAGTGGAAGGCGTACAACCAAAATTTTGAGTGAGATTCTGGAGAAGTCCATGGGAATTGAGGAAAGTTTGCTCAGATATAAATACCAGTCACCTTCCTCAAGACGTTTCCATCCTAGTGATATGGAAGACAAAGAAGATTGCTTTAGGTTTAGCATGCTCAGAGCTTTCTGAGTTCCCAATGCTCCTTGGGGAGATCACTTTTAGGGCAGGTTTGGCAAGGGTGGTGGCTTGGGCAGTCCCTGCCAGCAGAAGGTTCAGCAATACCAGTTCTGTGGAGGAGAAGGCACTGTTCCACGGGTTACGGTGTTTAAAGCATGTGATGTCTGGTTTTCCTGTCTGGACCTTGTGGTCCAATAATTCCAAATCGGAATTCAGCAGTTTAAGGAAATAAATCGATCCAGCTCACCAGTTTCAGATCATGTTTAAAATACCTGATCTGGATGTTAGTTTTTTTATCTACCGGGATTTGATGGGAACTATCTGTCTCATCTCTTTTGTGCTGTCTGTAAGCTACACTAACCACAAACTTCTCCACATACACCAACATGCTAGGGAGTCTCATGGGTGTCGTCATATTTCTATTCCTTCAGGCAACACCCTTCTTAACAGAGGAAGAGTTTACTTCGACCTGTGCCATTTCAAATGTATCCAATCTTACTAATAACCAATTGGAAGAGGTGGTATTTGAGAAATGCAGGGATTCAAGCCTGAATGTTGAGGGAAAAGTTGGTGAATTTTGACAGATGTGGAAGCTTTTGGGTTCTAACAAGGATGATAATACCAAGACTATAGGTCGAACAAGAAGAGGCTGGAGATGGAAGACCTAAAAGGTTTACTTAACTGCAATATCGGCAGCATGGAAGATTATTCTACAAAGATTATTAATGGTAGAGTTAAGAGGACCCAGAAGCTAAGTCCTTCATGGTGATCAACATTGTATCATTTTTTGTGTTTTTGGTCATGTTTAAGGTTCACAGTGTATTCAGGATTATGCCGATGAGATCATCAGGTTGAGTTTTCTGGGGAATGTGGCTTTGTTGAGTACTGTTGTAATTTAGTGTCCAGCAACTGTCTGTCTTGTGTGGCTTGTAGATACCTCACCTTAGGCTCTATCTGGTTGCAGCACCTCTGTTTGTCTCTTAATAAAGTTGGTTCTATATAAAATTGGTGCTATAACCCATTTTATTCAAAAATAAAGAGTAACATGACTGAAAATATTCTTGGTATCAAGGATTTTAGAGATTTCTATTTGGCTCTTTTGGGTAAATGGCTTTGGCAACTCAGTCTAGGTGGCAGTGCTATTTGGATGGAGATTATCAAGCAGAAATACCATGGGGTTGTGAGGCAGTGGGACCTCTCTCTCTCTCACCCAGAAGTTATATTTCCTCTATCTGGAAGGGCATTTTGCAAACTTCAAATGTGGTCTTGGCCAGTACCTATCATATCCTTCGTAATGAGCAGAATTGGCTGTTTTGGGAAGATAGATGGTGTGATGGAGTCCATCTTCAGGAGTGGTTCCCTTTGCTCTTCAGGATTTGTTGTACCCTCGTGGCAGTCGTAGCCCAAGTGTGGGATCCAGGCAGTTGGCTGTCATCTTTCTGGAGGGACCTTAGGGATGAGGAATTCACTCAGCTGACAGATTTACTCTTTTGCTCCAGGGCTATTCCATTGATCAGGCTGTTGAGGATACTTGGGGCTGGAAATGGGATCCTAGCAAAGAGGTATTCGGTGAGGTTAGCTTACAGGCAGATCCATGACAATGGAGTGTGTTTTCTATTTTTCAAGCATGTTTGGAAAATTCCTAGGCTGTTGAAAGTTCGGATCCTTGTGTGGAGGGTCACTCTCGGTAGGCTCCCAACATGTGATAAGCTGGCAGCTTTCATGGACGGGGTCAACACCACTTGTGCTTTGTGTGGACAGGCTGATGAATCTTTGGAGCATATCTTCCTTCTTTGTTCCTTCTGCTCAAGGATGTGGAACCTAGTACTAGACAAGATCAAGTGTGTTCATCTTCAGCCTATCACTGTCAAGGCACTGCTCAGGGTATGGGAAAGGCACTGAACTTCCAAGGATGACTACAAGCTGTGGCGGTTGATTCTACATGCTACACTATGGTCCATCTAGGGTGAACGTAGTGCCAGGATGTTTAAGTGGGATTCCAAGATGGAGGACAGCCTTGCTTCTTTCATTTGTGCAAGAGAGGTGGGATGGGGCAAGCTTTTGTGTTCAGCTCAACCCTATAGTTCTTCCTTCTTGAAAGGGTGGTACACCTTCTTGGTGTTTTTGTGAAGGGTTGTTTTTTAGGGTTTTACACTCATAAACTTGTACGTCCCTTTCTTTTAATATATTTTGTGGTATGATCCACTTTAAAAAAATGACTAAAAATAAATAGCAAATATTTAATCTTAAGAAAATAAAAGAACTCTTCAACTTCCTATAAAGAGAATACAGAAAGTGTCATTCAACCTTGATATGACCATCATGTGCAATCAACAGGTTGTCTGGCTTCAGATCCCGATGAACAATTCGAAGAGAATGAAGGTATTCCAAAGCAAGAACCTGCAGTACATTTGCTTTCATGAGCAGCATCACAAAAGTAGAAATCACTCAACTAACCTAAAAATAAGTTAGAGCTTACAACTTCTGCAAAATATATACGAGCAACATCTTCATCCAGGCACCCTAAATTTCTTAGTAATGAATACAAGTCACCTCCATTTAAGTACTCCATGACAAGATATAGGTTTTCCCTTGATGTAAAAGAATAAAAAAAGCGTACCTGATTCAAGCATATTATGTTAGAAGGAAACCAGCAAGTTTCAGCACATGAAGGAACTCGTAACTGTTAGAAACTTAGAACAGCTCACCACAAAAGGATTGCGAATAGTAATTAGAATGTCTCGCTCGGCCAAAATGCTCTCAACAGCATTTTTACGGATCATATCAGCCTTTTTCAGGACCTGGATAAGAATGGCACAAAGATAATAGCTGACCCTATGACTTTTAATACTAAACCTTGTGATCCTGTGTCACTAAGACAGTGTAAGCAGCAAAAAGAGCACTAAAACAGACAAATGTTATGTCGAGATGCACGCGGTACATATTGCAGGCTAGAGAAGATAATAAAGCCAAGTTATGATCATATAAGCAGGCCCTCGAAGGACATAATGTGAAGCATCAGTTTGGATCCAGGGTCAGTTGAGCCAATAGCGTAACACCATGTGTTTAGAACCCTTCATTCAAGAAACAAAAGCAAAAAAGGAGGTGGTTTGTCAATGTTATTACCTGTGGCATTGCGCATCTATGACCATCTGATATAGTTGCAAATTTCTTAAGTGTTGCAAATTTCTATGGCATTCTTCCGTAGATAGTTTCTTGTCCCACACCTTTTTGCCCCAAGACATTTTCCTTCATCCATCTGTTAATACCTTTACCGCTGATCTGACAGAAAAACTCCACATCCCACCAGGTTCCCATCTCCACCATTTTAATTTTCTTTTCCCTGGACTGATATTTACTCCATGAAGAACAAAAGTAATGTGCAAAAATTCTGTTTGCTCATTCTTTTCAAATCTCTTAACACCAGAGCTCTGTTAAACCTCATGCATCATCTGCCTTTGTCCTCCCACAACCTCTGCATAAAGATATTTGACAGGTCTCTTTATCTGATCTATTGACTCTGGTATGGAAGAGCTACTTACCAAACATGAGGTCTTAGTAGGTTTCTCATTTTGCCATAGACCCCAGCCCAAAATCCTTGCTGCTCCTCATTCCTGTTCTCGGTCCCAGTGAAAAAATGAATTTTAAACCAGAAATTCATCCTTGCCCGGATCGCCCAGATCGGGCGAGAATCGGCTGAATGGCCCAATCTGGATTGGATCCGATCGGGAACCGAATCGATCAATTATGGAACCGGCCAATTTTTTTCTGATTTTATTCCATTTTAAACTATTTTTTAGTTTATAAATTTTTCCCTTGGATTGGCCAGAATCAGCCGATCTGGATCGGATCGGATCAGGATTGGGACCGGCTGATCCTATTCAGAATTCCATGCATTGGTATGGACTGAAAATTCAATGGCATTATCAATTAGAAGCTATGACATTATCGTTGGAGATTAGCAATGCATTTTTTTCAGCAAACGAACAAGGGAAGCTCAGAACTCTATGACATTATCAGTTAGAATAAAAAACAACAAGAAAATACACATATACCCAGTTTAGTAAACATAAGCATACCTTTATAGCAAAAAGATCACCAGTTGTCCTTTTCTTGGCCAAGAATACGCGACCAAATGCACCACGGCTGATAGGTTTTATGATCTCAAAGTCATCTATAGATGTCCGTTCCTTAGCTGATGGGTGAACAGGACTTGCACGCAAGCTCTGGACCACATCATCCTCTTCATCCATTAAACTACTTGCTTCAACCTTTTCAAGGTCAACTGTATCACAGATATGCAAGTATTTGTCCCTAAAAAGGTACAAAATCACAACACGAACAAACCTAAGTGGCGAACAATAAAATGCTTAGAGAAAGCATGATTAAAAGCTGTAAACATTTAAAAACTATCTGGTCTGCCCAAGAAAGAGGCATGAATTAAAATCAACCAAGGAGAGAAATGCAAGGAAGAAAGGAAATAATTGTGGCACAACATAAGCATGTTTAGGGCTCACCTATGAAGTTTCTCTATGCGAGTTCCAAATGTCTGAACAGTAAGTGCATCAAACTTCCGTCCATTAACAACTTCTTGAATATCTTCTAGACAGGAGATCAGATACTGCAAGGACTGCTCCCCATCTATGGATGCATTAGCTATGCACTGGGCAATATCAGCAAGTTCTATAATCTACATTATGAAAAAAATAGTAAATGTATATTCACCAGTGACCAGTCATCTAATAAGAATGAAATATTACAAGAATGGCACTGCATGTAACAACAGCTAGTTATGGCACTGGTAAACTGCCAATATAAGATAGTACAGCTGTCTAATTTCTAGGAAATAAAACTATAAAGAAACATCAGTATGCTACCGTTCATTCTCAAGTCAAGTCCCTTAAGTCAGCATAAAGTGTTTCTGCTTCTTGACACTCGCAAGCATTCCACCCAAACAATCACCCGCCTTGAACTTTTCCCTATCCATCTCATCGAGCTGTGCATAGTTCGGATCCATAATGTTCACAATCACCAGATTCATTACAAATCCACTATTTTGTTCAACACCATCATACAGCGATCTCATTAAGTGTAACCCAACTTTGCAAATTTAGTATATTTTAAAAAATTATAAAATTGATGATCTTTCTATAATGTTTATTTCGAGTCAGTGAAACTACAACCATGTATGACAGTGTATTTCTTTGTAAAAAGCATATGTTATTCTAGAGGCATCACGCTCATGTGATTAAGGGTTTAGGCTTTTGAATTGGGAATGAAGGATAAGGGGGGGAGACTGGTGACTGAAATTTTTTTGCAGAGAGCAGAGGATGCTTTCACCCTCCAAAATCTTTAACAAGGATAAAACAGTCATCAGAAAGATAAAATTAATTGCAAAAAAATAGTGAAGAAAGAAAAATGAAGGAGAATGAGCAGCAGCCCCCTTCCGCACAGTTGGCAGCTAACATTGGGTAGGGGTTGAGTTGGGCTGGGCAGGGAATCCATTCCAGTGCTTTTTTGAAGGTGGATGGTACCATGTGTTTGTATAAATTGCAAAAAGGATGTACATGACTGTAGGAATTGAAGCCCTTAGAAGGAGCCACTTTACAAAAGCACCAAACTGGTGACAACACTCAACCCCCCCAAAATAAAACAAAAGGGAGGACCTCACAGCCATCCCATTACATCCAACCCTGATCTAATCCCTCACTGCATTACATAAAGAGCAAGGGGCCACCTGCAAAACCCTAGCTTCGTGCTTGAAAATCCTTCCATTTCTCTCCCCCCAAATCACCCACAGAGTAGCATGTAGGATCAACCACCAAATCTTGTGATCAGCTTGTGGAACCGAGTCTCCCTGCCGCAGCAAAAGGAAGATCATCCATGGTGCCTGCCAGCTGCATCTGCATCTGAAGCTTCGTAAGAATGATCTGCCACACCTCCCGGGTGAAAGTGCACCCCACAAGCAAATGGTACATATTCTCATCCATGTCCCCACAAATGCAACAGACAGACGACACCTCCAAGTCAAGGCAAATCAACCTATCACAGGTGGGCAGCCTGCCAGTGGAAATTCTCGACCTGAGGACCTTCACCTACAAAGGTGATTTGGGATCCCATACTGGTGCCAACCATGGGGCCATCTCTATGGTACTCATCCAGAGGGATACCCCTGATGGCTTCAAAGCATGCAATACATTATCCAAGGGACTGGTACTGCATGCTTCTACAAAGATGGGTCATCTTAAAGTATGAGATGATGCAATCCTCATTACTAGGTGACCAACTGAATTTTGTTGAAGCATATAAATATGCAAGTCGCTCGAGGTTACACTCCATATAGATCTATGGGCATCCCCTCATTTGACTTGACCAAAAACCCAAAAAAACTTTATAACATGATTTAACTTCGAAGGTAAAATACTTAAAAGATGAATTGATGACTAAGATTTGAAGAATTATAGGCTCATGGCAAAAGGCCATCTTCTTTCAATCTTTCCTATGACCAAATGATCATAACCAAGAGAAGAGATATGTCAGGAAACCAAAATTCCGATTCATAAGGAATCAAATAGATCATTATATATCTATATAGCCTTTGTGTAAGTTCAATCATCCCCAGAAAGATGCTCTGCCATTCATGGATCCTTCATAAATCTAAGGGCCTTTATGTATACAAAGATGATCCTTTACAATTTTAAGTCAAATTAGAACTTGAGTGAGCTTGTTCATTTTGTGGATTTCAAGGGAGGACTTGAACCAAAGGGGGTCAGCCCCTTATACGCTCCCATGGGTAAAAGCCACCTCAACATGAGAAAAGGGTCAAATCAAAAGAGAAAAATACAGCAAGAGAGGAAAAGCCGACATTCATGCATCAAGAAATGAAAATCATGCATTTTCTTGATAAGAACTCAAACATGTCATGGGAGGAGAATTTGCATGAAATAAACAAATATCTTTAGGGCATGGGTTCTATGCATAAAATAAATTGGGGATGGAGATATTATAAAAGTTAAACTTAGGGAAGGGAAATATAACATGAAAGTAAATATGGGAATAGGGAATATTGCAGAAATTAAGCTTGGGGATAGGAATATAACATGAAATAAACTGGTGAAGGGATTTACTGCATAAATGGAATTTAGGAAAGGGATTTATTGCATTAATGGAAAGAAATTTGCAGAAAATGAGGAAAACCCTCTTAGGGTTGACACCAAACATGGATTTAACATAGGAGACGTCAAGATCTTGACGGCATAACCCATAAGGGCCACCCCCCTCACTTCTCTCCCATGGTTAGATAATTTCTGAAGGGCCTGGGCAGACCCTTTTCTTTTCTCTCTTTCTTTTTCTCAAGAACCTCCTTTAATTTCTCTCTACCCCCCTTTAATTTGGTCATTCAAGGGTCCTATTTACAGGCCCAAAGGTTGTGGATGAATTCAACTACTTACTATAGTGCCATGGTGGCAAACTTGTGATTTCTGAACTAGAAAGACTTAAGGAAAGTTACAAAATCTGCAATTATATAGCCATTTGAACAGCAGAAAAACCACTGTCAAATTGGGTAGGGGCCGTCCCCTAGCATTTGGACTTGCTGGACCTCTAATCTTCAGATTTTCACTTGGATCATCTCAAGGGATGTATTGTGAGTGAAATTCATAAATCTGACTGACTTCAGACTAGGTTTGACTGGTCAATTTGACCAACAGGTTTAAAAGTAGGTAGGGGCAGACCTCTACTATTCTTTCTCTGTAGTACTCTAATTGGATTGATTCCAATTGCATCAAATAGGGTTTGAAAAGTTGAGTAAAATTCATAAATTTGGTCTCATTTGGGAGATAATCTGATGACCATTTTCAATCAATCTTCTTTTAAGTGTAAAGCTCATAAGGGCCGGCCTCAGTGGTTCTCATTGCTTATCCAAATGCCATAATTCCAAAGTCATTAGAGTGTGTTTTTTTTTTCCGAAGTGGATAGTAGAGCAATTTTATAAGAAGTCAAAAAGAGATACAAAAAGAGGGGGATGTACGAGTATAAAGAGTCCCAACCCTCAATTGAAAGAAGACAAAACGAACACCACAAACTCTGTGTACATCACTCAAAAAGGTGACAAGAGTCGACCCTCCTTAAAAAACAAAAATGGTTGACTTTTCTAGCGCTCGATTTCCCAAAATGTGTGCACTCCTTGACTCTACACACAATAACGTCAGCCATCCTTTTAACGGTTGCTTCTCTCCTGAAGATCCTCCTCGTGTTCCTTTCCGTCCAAATTGCCCACAAAGTATGAAAGATCAGCCACCACAGCAGTCTATTTGCCTAGGGGATGATTATAGAAGACCAACACTGAAACGAGTCCTCAACTCTGCTCCTCCGTGGGCCAGAGATATGACTCCTAGACATGACAGCCTCTATGGCCTTCAGCAAAACTGCAGCTCGTGAAGAGACGATCAAGTGACCCATCCTCACAATCACACATGGAACACAGCGAATTCACGTCACACCCAAAACAAATGAGCCGATCGATCACTAGTGGTAGTCTTCCAATGAAAATCCTCCACATTAACACCTTCACCTTCAAAGGGGTACCAGGGTCCCAAATCTGATGAATAAATGAGGACCTAGTACTAACACCTTCACCTTCAAAGGGGTACCAGGGTCCCAAATCTGATGAATAAATGAGGACCTAGTACCCCCATCAACAATTACCCGGTACACAGACTGGACTGAAAAGGTTCCTGAACTGGTCCATCCCCATCTCAAAGTATTCTGCATCAATAAATCAGTCTGATAATCCTGCAGCATGGCCAATGGATCAAACAGGTCCTGAATCTCATCGTCTCGTAGATTGCACCAAAAGCAAGGTGCCCATCCCCCATTTTGATCTCTAGTCTGTGCCACAGTCATCCTTGGGGAAGAAGAAATAGTAAACAATCTGGGGAATATACATGCCAAAGATGCTGGAGCACACCACTCATCCAGCCGAAATATTACATTCTTGTCCGTCTCCCACTGATATACGTGTAGCAGCCAGAACAATATCTGCAACCTGCAGGATGCCTCTCCATGTATGAGAGACATCATACATCACTTGAGGATACAAGTTCCAAGCCCTATCTCTGTGGTAATATTTTCTGAAATCACCTGAACCCACATTCCTGAAGAATTGGACTCGAGCATCCACAACCATTTAGCCAATAAAGTCAAATTAAAGTCCCTAATGTTTTTAATCCCAGGTCCCCACTTTCCTTATGTCTGCAGAGTTTTCCCCAGCTCACTGCAAATCATCCATGCATGACCTCTTCTCCATAGCCCTTCCAAAAAAATCTGCTACTAACGGCTTCAAGGCGCTTGGCTACTGACTTGGGATCCTGCACATTGAAAGGAAATAGATAGGAAGACTGTCTAGAACTGACTTGCAAAGCACCAACTTCCCCCCCATAAGAGAGGTTGTTTTTCATTCCTTCAGTCGAGCCAAAAATTTGTTAATAACTGGCTACCAATCTGCACTTCTGATTGCGGTCAGCGAAAGAGGGAGTCCCAGATAAGATATCAGAAAAGTGCCCTAAGATAACGACTGCCCTCGTCAACTCCCTATCCTCCATGTTAATGCCTATATCTGACTTCTCATAATTCATCTTAGACCGTTGACTTCCAGAAATAGCTCCAGCATGAGTCTAGTATGAAGAAACTGCTCCTCCTGTCCCGCCGGAAAAGGATTGTATTGTCTGCATACTGAAGACGAGAAATGTTCCTCCCACCCGGACACACCTCAAACCCCAAATGAAGCCTTCCTCTTCTGCCTTTGTACACATCTTGCTGAGCACCTGAGCCACTAGCACAAATAGCAATGGAGACATGGGCTTTCCCCTGTTGGAATTCCAGCACTGCTTGCAGTAGTAACTTATGCACAATGTCCCAACAATGTCTGTAGAACATTATAGGAAAGCCATTAGGACCTGGGCCTTATCTGCAGATAAAGCAAACACAACACCTCTCATCTCCTCCAAGGTGAACGGAGTAGATAAAAGCTGTCTATCTGAACTCTGCAGCTAGGGGAATAAAGTGAAAGTCAAAAGACGGCCAGACTATACCCTCCTCTGTAAATAGACAAGTGCAGTAGTCATGAACACGTCTCAGTATACCTTCCTTATCTATCACCTGCTGACCCTCCACCTTCAGTCCACCAATACGGTTCTTCCTTCTTCTACCTGAAGCCATTTTATGGAAATAAGCAGTGTTACTATCCCCTTCCTTGATCCACCTATCCCTTGATGTTTGCCTCCAATTCATTTCCTCCTTCAGAAGTAATTCTACGAAATCGGCCTTGAGTTTGTCCCTCTGTACTGTATACTCTTCGTCCAACAATCCAGCATCCTCCAAAGCATCACACCCGCCAACTAGCTGAAGCATCTTATCCTTGGATTCCTTATCTTTCAGTCTCCTAGAGGCCCCCCAACACATTGAGAGCACGGCCTAAAGAAGAGAGCTTGGTCACCAAAGTAGCCATTGCTGAATCCTCTCTATATACGGATTGCCATTCGGACTTCACAAAGTCCACAAAACCTTCCTCTCGCAGCCAGTATTTCTCAAACCTGAAGATATGCTTCCTTACAAACCTAAAATTGGAATTCAACATGATGGGCTTATGGTCTGATACTGATCGCTGAGGACAAGAAGCCTGCAAGTGCGGGAAATGATCCTCCCAATCAACTGTGACGAGAAATCTGTCCAATCTCGAACAAATCGGCTGTGCTCTGAGATTTGACCAAGTGAGGAAGCCATTCTCTCCATGAACATCCCTCAATGCACCCTGGTGGATGAAGTCCACAAGGCCATTTGAATGTTGAGTGTCAAATGATGGCAACTCCCCAAGTTTGGTAGAATTTGGACCTGGTTGATATTGACCCCCTTAACTTACGACTCAAGAATGGGGGCAACCCCTGTGGTTCTTACTATCTGAGGCCCCACTTTGCTTGTTCTCAATTGCATTGTCTCAAGGGTGGCAAACTGAGTGCACCCTGTAAATTTCTGCTCATTTGGATCTTTGTAACTTGATTCTCCAATTTGGAGTGAATTTCCCTTCAGCATGGTCCATTTTAGGGCCGGGCCTTATGGTTTGGCCTATCTGGAACTTCAGCAGATATGGAGCCACTTTGGAATACCGAAATACGTTACAAGGAGGTAAACCTCAACTTTCATGCAATTCTGAGATGGTTTGACCAGCCAACTGACACCAAATTCAATTCAATAAAGTAGGGGCCAACTCGTATCATTTGGGCTCCCTGGACCTCAGCTTGATATGAAACCCTGGAATCTGAAAGAGCATTCAGAATAACGGTGACTCTCCAATTTTCAGGTCATTTGGATGTGCTTTGACCCATTTGCTTTCGATGACTTGGTCTAACTCATTGAGCTTCACAAGGGTCGACCCCTATGGAATTAGATCTTCTTGAACTCCAAATTTCCTAGATTTTTGTATATGCCTAGAGGACGTTAAATGATGGCTAACCCCCAAATTTCAAGTCATTTGGATCATTGTGTGGTCCTTTGCACCTTCATGTTCCCTGATTTAAAGTAGAGACCAACCAGTGGAGTTCTCTCTCTACAGGCCTCCTCTTCACCAATTCCTGGTCCTATTGGGAAGAGCATCTTAAATGCCTTTACGGGTCAAATTTCACAGAGATGGAGATTATTTGACTGCAGTTCACTGATTGGCCCAATCTGCAATTAACAATTCACTTAAAGGAATTGGAATGTGCATAAATAAATTCAAATTTTCATGCCAACATCATCTTTTAGGGATTTGATGAATATACCTAAGGCATGTCTTGGAACAACCTTGCACATAGCTACTAGTAAATTTTGAATTAGTCGCTTGTTTCAATTTAAGAGTTTAATTCTACATCCTTATATAAATAGGATATCATATTTCTATTTTGCGTAACAGCTAATTATCTAAGTTGTCATATAAGTTCAGATTCTTCTGTTAATATGGGTACCAACAAAGTCCCAAACTAAATGTCATGAAGTTAAATGGAAAACTGACCCTACACATGAGAAGCCCTATTTCTGTGGATCCTTTATCGGACACTTTGCCCTTTTCGGTTGGGTCAGGTCAGGACCCAGGGTTGCCCTGTTCTATGGGGACTAGAGTCCAAGTCTCAGGCATTGTTTGACCATTGGGACAGTAAGAGGTTAGTCACTTGTGTGCACGTGAGGTCGAGTCTTAGGACAAAACAGTTATGAAAAGTTGTGTGGCTTGATTACTCCCATCCCCATCCTTCCCTCTCAAGTACCGGTTCTTCCGTTAGGGGCTTAGGATGGAGGCCTCATGGGGTGGTTCAATTCACCACTGCAACCAGGCCATTAAGTTTTGTTCCTAATGCATTGGTGACCTTCTCACACTCAAAAAGTGCAGGCCAAATTATCTTGATTGGAGTGTTGATTAACCCATATCAAGAAAAGGAACCCAGATGGCCTGATGGAACTCAAATGGTTTATAAGATGGGCAGAAAGGTTAAATTTTGTTTTCTGCAAGTCTTTTCAGTTTTCTGCTTTAAGATTGTCCCAATGCATTGCTCATGTTTATTCCAAGATGTAAAGTCCGAATTATTAATAGTATTCAACAATCTGTGCTTTTATTTAGGGACTGCATGTCCAATTTTAAGTATAATTTAATTCTGCAATCGTCATGATTTCATAAATTTACTAAACATTGTCATTCATGGTCCATTTATTATTTATGGTAAATAACTAACATTTTAGGCCTATTAAGGATAAGGTTGTATAGGATGCCTATATGAGTTTCTCGCAGTCACCCATCTTTTGTACAAGTGGCAGGTGCAGAGCAGCAGTAGTCAGTGAGTGACGCAGCATGGTGGTAATATAAAGAGAGCTCATGTGAAGAGGTCGTGAAGGAGAGAGTTTCTGTCAGTACTGTTGTCTTATGTGGATATGCACCATATGTTTGGCTGTGTTTATAACCTATCAACTGTACCTCGTCACTTTTGTATCATATGAATATATTTATCTAAATGTGTGTAGCTCATGGGGTGCACCTCTATGGTATGCAATTTATTTTCATGTTATGTGTTGGAATTATACTTTATTGGCCATCCGTGCAGATAACCAAACATGATCACAATCTGAAAGTGGCGACCTCCAATAGATTCACTAGCTTGGTATATTGTGACCATATTTAAGGGGTGATAGAATCATGGACTCCTCTGCCAGTGTTCGCTCCAGTACCCTTCCAAAAGAACCTGCTGCAAATAGCCTCCAATTATTTGACCACTATTTACGAGATCCTAAATATGGAGAGTAAATGGGGAGGCTATCCAAAATAGACTTGCGCAAAATTACCCTTCCACCAGAGGACAAGAGCTTCCCTTTCTAGCCCGTTAATCTAGAGTGAAACATAGACACCACAGACTGCTGCTAGTCACTGCAATGACTAGGGCCTGGAGTAAAACGGAGGCCCAAGTACTTGATGGGGAAGGATCCAATGTGACAACCCAAAATTACCACCGTCCTGTGCAGATTTGATTCAGACATATTAATTCTAAAACACAGTTCACCCTCAAGCCAATGACTTCCTCAAACAACTCAAGGATGAGTCCAGCATAGAAGAAATGTTCTTCCTACACCATAAGGAAGATAATGGTGTCATTTGCGAGATCTATGTTCCCCGGACTCCTACTTGGAAGCCTGAGGGCGAGCCCCCAAACCCTACCTTGTCCCACATGCAGCCGAGGACCTTGGAACAAGGACAAAAAGAAGGGGGGACATAAGGTCCTCAACTATTCTATAACCAAGGAGTAGTGTAACATTCGATTATTAGCATGTAATTAGCATAATTATATTACTAATTAATTTTGAGCTAATACATTATGTAAGTTAAGATATGCATAAAGATTAAATTTGATTGGTTACATCCCATAGAATAATTAGATATAATCAATTGTGATAGAAAACATAGTGATGCGGCAGAATCCGATTCGGCCCATTGCAGCAGGCCCAAACCCCATTCAGCCCAACAGTAGCAGTACTAGGCCCTCCGGCGGCCTTCGGCCCGTTAGCGGCCCAGCAGCCCTCGGCCCATAAGCGGCCCCGTCGCTCCCGGCCCAGCAGGCTTCGGCCCGTCAGCGGCCCAACCCCCTTCGGCCCGGTAGCCGAATCCGGCCCACTCCGGTGGCGGATCAGACGCTATGGCGGTTTATCAGTAAGCCTCCTTTTAGTTCTATATCGGCTGCCACCGTTAACCATCCGCTACCCTCCGCTATAAGTATCCTGCTATTTGTGGCCAAGGAGGTGGGGGGAAAAACGGATGCCCCCCTAAGCTTCCGAAACCCCTTAAAGGACTACTGTCCGAATAGGGTTCTAGCTATTTCTTCTTGCTTCCTGAATCGAATCTTCTTCAGAAGCTAACTTGACCGTCGGAGGGGGTTCCCCAGGGCTGACGCCCGGGACTCCTGCTGACCGGTTCTTCTTCTTCTTTCCCTCCTGCAGGGGCTCGGTTCGAATCATCGCCGACCTCCCCGAGTCGGTCTCGGCCGCCGACCTCGGACTCCTCTCCTTGGTCTCGACGCCGTCCGACGGCTGCCCCGCAACGGGAGGCTCGCTGCCCCGCAACAGGAGGCTCGGTTTCGCGCCGCCCCTTCGCCCGCCGAAGGAGCCTCGGCCTCGACTTCCCGGAAGACGAGTTCGCACCGACCGAGGCGCCCCTCGGCCTTCGGACCCTCGTCTCCGCCTCCGCCTCCTCGGCCTTCCGGATCCCCGTCGGGCCTCAGCAACACCGATCCGAACCGGCTTCGGATCCTCTTTTCCGGATTCCGGCCTCGGAGTCCGGTCGTGATAGATCCAGTCTACATCACGTGGCGCCGTCTGTGGGAAACAAACAAACAAGTCATGTCTCGACAACCTGTCACCCGGCAATCCGGACAGAGCGAAGCAGAGGCACGGGAAGCCTCGGCACAGCTACTGCCGTCCGAAGGCGCCCCTTGTACTCCGACAAGTGCGACTCTGCCAGTCTTACCAGAGTCCCTTGTCGCGGAAGACAACCGGGTGGGAGTACTCCAGCAGCAGATAGCAACGCTGGCAACTGCCGTCAAATCCCTAGCGCCTCTTCAGGAGATGGTGTCTGCCATCGTCCAGCGCATGGGACTGATAGGACAGCTTCCTCAGCAAGTACTGCTCCCTCCACTATATCCGGTTCAAGATGCGAGGCTCCGTCCAGCACCCGCGCCGGTTTCCCCTGACGAAACCGCTTTAGCGCACAACAAGCCCTCGGCACTACCTGCCCGAGCCCCTCGCATCGATCGCCTGACAAAGAAAGGTTTTGTTTCGTCCGAATTCCGCCCGGTCAGAACCGGTGGACAGTCAGTCGCCATCTCAACTGCCCCGGACCTGGACCGGCGGCTAGCGGCGATGAAGAAGGAAGTGCAGAAGATGGTGTCTCGGCCATACGGGGCACCTCTCGCCAGCAGCATCCTGGAGCAGACCCCGTTCACGGCGGAGCTCCTGGCTACCGAAGTGCCTCCAGATTTCAAGCTGCCGAAGGGTCCTCTCTACAACGGAATGACAGATCCGGTCTGTCATCTCCAGAGATTCAACGCATATCTCTCGGTCCGAGGGGTCACCGAAGCAGTCCGCTGCCGACTTTTCCCCCTCACCCTCGAGAAGGCTGCTCTAACCTGGTTCGAAGCACTGGCCCCCAACTCCATCCATTCCTTGGTCCAGTTGGGTCAGTTGTTTATCGACCAGTTTTATGAGGCCACCCGGCAGTACAAGACATCGGCTAGCCTATTAGCCATCCGGCAAGGCTCCACCGAAACTCTCCAGGAGTATTTCACCAGGTTTTGGACCGAGGCCGCCCAAATCCCAAACCTTGATAGCTCGATCGCGGTCTCGGCCGTGATCAGCGGGTGTCGGGACGAAGGGCTCCTCGGCTCCATCGGGAAACGCCATCCACCTACCTTCCAGGACCTCGTAGCCCGGGCACACAAGTATGTCAACCGGGAGGCCCTGATGATATCTAAAGGTAAAGGCGTAGCCGATGCAACTTTGGCACCTGTCCCCCGAGTGGTCCACCCTCGGCCCGAAGACCAGCAGTCCTCCCGAAAGCGGTATCGCAGGGAGGAATGGGACTGAGAGAGGCGACGGGACCCGCAACAGCGGCATCTGCCCTTGCCTGCTTCCCCTTCCCAAAATGCTCACGGAGATGAAGGACTTGATCCGCCGACCAGAGCGACAATTACTCAAAGACCGCATCAACCCGATCCGAGGGCGGCTCTGGCCATTCGTATCGGATCGGAGCGGCATTATTCGAAGACCACGTCAACCCGATCCGAGGGCGGCTCTGGCCATTCGTATCGGATCGGAGCAGCGTTATTCAAAGTCCGTGTAAACCGTACCGGGAGTGGCTTCGGCCATGCAAACCGTATCGGGAGCGGCATGGCTTTCTCTAAGTCCGTGTAAACCGTACCGGGAGTGGCTTCGGCCATGCAAACTGTATCGGGAGCGGCAAGGTTTTCTCTAAGTCCGTGTAAACCGTACCGGGAGTGGCTTCGGCCATGCAAACCGTATCGGGAGCGGCATGGTTCTCTCTAAAGTCCGTGTAAACCGTACCGGGAGTGGCTTCGGCCATGCAAACCGTATCGGGAGCGGCAAGGTTTTCTCTAAGTCCGTGTAAACCGTACCGGGAGTGGCTTCGGCCATGCAAACCGTATCGGGAGCGGCAAGGTTTTCTCTAAGTCCGTGTAAACCGTACCGGGAGTGGCTTCGGCCATGCAAACCGTATCGGGAGCGGCATGGTTTTCTCTAAGTCCGTGTAAACCGTACCGAGAGTGGCTTCGGCCATGCAAACCGTATCGGGAGCGGCATGGTTCTCTCTAAAGTCCGTGTAAACCGTACCGGGAGTGGCTTCGGCCATGCAAACCGTATCGGGAGCGGCAAGGTTTTCTCTAAGTCCGTGTAAACCGTACCGGGAGTGGCTTCGGCCAAGCAAACCGTATCGGGAGCGGCAAGGTTTTCTCTAAGTCCGTGTAAACCGTACCGGGAGTGGCTTCGGCCATGCAAACCGTATCGGGAGCGGCATGGCTTTCTCTAAGTCCGTGTAAACCGTACCGGGAGTGGCTTCGGCCATGCAAACCGTATCGGGAGCGGCATGGCTTTCTCTAAGTCCGTGTAAACCGTACCGGGAGTGGCTTCGGCCATGCAAACCGTATCGGGAGCGGCAAGGTTTTCTCTAAGTCCGTGTAAACCGTACCGGGAGTGGCTTCGGCCATGCAAACCGTATCGGGAGCGGCATGGTTCTCTCTAAAGTCCGTGTAAACCGTACCGGGAGTGGCTTCGGCCATGCAAACCGTATCGGGAGCGGCAAGGTTTTCTCTAAGTCCGTGTAAACCGTACCGGGAGTGGCTTCGGCCATGCAAACCGTATCGGGAGCGGCAAGGTTTTCTCTAAGTCCGTGTAAACCGTACCGGGAGTGGCTTCGGCCATGCAAACCGTATCGGGAGCGGCATGGCTTTCTCTAAGCCCGTGTAAACCGTACCGGGAGTGGCTTCGGCCATGCAAACCGTATCGGGAGCGGCAAGGTTTTCTCTAAGTCCGTGTAAACCGTACCGGGAGTGGCTTCGGTCATGCAAACTGTATCGGGAGCGGCAAGGTTTTCTCTAAGTCCGTGTAAACCGTACCGGGAGTGGCTTCGGCCATGCAAACCGTATCGGGAGCGGCAAGGTTTTCTCTAAGTCCGTGTAAACCGTACCGGGAGTGGCTTCGGCCATGTAAACCGTATCGGGAGCGGCATGGCTTTCTCTAAGTCCGTGTAAACCGTACCGGGAGTGGCTTCGGCCATGCAAACCGTATCGGGAGCGGCAAGGTTTTCTTTAAGTCCGTGTAAACCGTACCGGGAGTGGCTTCGGCCATGCAAACCGTATCGGGAGCGGCAAGGTTTTCTTTAAGTCCGTGTAAACCGTACCGGGAGTGGCTTCGGCCATGCAAACCGTATCGGGAGCGGCAAGGTTTTCTCTAAGTCCGTGTAAACCGTACCGGGAGTGGCTTCGGCCATGCAAACCGTATCGGGAGCGGCAAGGTTTTCTCTAAGTCCGTGTAAACCGTACCGGGAGTGGCTTCGGCCATGCAAACCGTATCGGGAGCGGCATGGCTTTCTCTAAGTCCGTGTAAACCGTACCGGGAGTGGCTTCGGCCATGCAAACCGTATCGGGAGCGGCAAGGTTTTCTCTAAGTCCGTGTAAACCGTACCGGGAGTGGCTTCGGCCATGCAAACCGTATCGGGAGCGGCATGGTTCTCTCTAAAGTCCGTGTAAACCGTACCGGGAGTGGCTTCGGCCATGCAAACCGTATCGGGAGCGGCAAGGTTTTCTCTAAGTCCGTGTAAACCGTACCGGGAGTGGCTTCGGCCATGCAAACCGTATCGGGAGCGGCAAGGTTTTCTCTAAGTCCGTGTAAACCGTACCGGGAGTGGCTTCGGCCATGCAAACCGTATCGGGAGCGGCATGGTTCTCTCTAAAGTCCGTGTAAACCGTACCGGGAGTGGCTTCGGCCATGCAAACCGTATCGGGAGCGGCAAGGTTTTCTCTAAGTCCGTGTAAACCGTACCGGGAGTGGCTTCGGCCATGCAAACCGTATCGGGAGCGGCAAGGTTTTCTCTAAGTCCGTGTAAACCGTACCGGGAGTGGCTTCGGCCATGCAAACCGTATCGGGAGCGGCATGGCTTTCTCTAAGTCCGTGTAAACCGTACCGGGAGTGGCTTCGGCCATGCAAACCGTATCGGGAGCGGCATGGCTTTCTCTAAATCCGTGTAAACCGTACCGGGAGTGGCTTCGGCCATGCAAACCGTATCGGGAGCGGCATGGCTTTCTCTAAGTCCGTGTAAACCGTACCGGGAGTGGCTTCGGCCATGCAAACCGTATCGGGAGCGGCAAGGTTTTCTCTAAGTCCGTGTAAACCGTACCGGGAGTGGCTTCGGCCATGCAAACCGTATCGGGAGCGGCATGGCTCTCTCTAAGTCCGTGTAAACCGTACCGGGAGTGGCTTCGGCCATGCAAACCGTATCGGGAGCGGCAAGGTTTTCTCTAAGTCCGTGTAAACCGTACCGGGAGTGGCTTCGGCCATGCAAACCGTATCGGGAGCGGCATGGTTCTCTCTAAAGTCCGTGTAAACCGTACCGGGAGTGGCTTCGGCCATGTGTACCGGTTCGGGGAGCGGCACGGTTTTTCTAAGTCCGCAAATAACCCGTACCGATCGGGAAGCGGCACGGTTCTTCTAAGCCCGCAGGTAACCTGAACCGAGAGTGGCTTCGGCCATGTGTACCGGTTCGGGGAGTGGCACGGTTTTTCTAAGTCCGCAAATAACCCGTACCGATCGGGAAGCGGCACGGTTCTTCTAAACCCGCAGGTAACCTGAACCGAGAGTGGCTTCGGCCATGTGTACCGGTTCGGGAAGCGGCACGGTATATTTCTAAGTCCGCAAATAACCCGTACCGATCGGGAAGCGGCACGGTTCTTCTAAGCCCGCAGGTAACCTGAACCGAGAGTGGCTTCGGCCATGTGTACCGGTTCGGGGAGCGGCACGGTTTTTCTAAGTCCGCAAATAACCCGTACCGATCGGGAAGCGGCACGGTTCTTCTAAGCCCGCAGGTAACCTGAACCGAGAGTGGCTTCGGCCATGTGTACCGGTTCGGGGAGCGGCACGGTTTTTCTAAGTCCGCAAATAACCCGTACCGATCGGGAAGCGGCACGGTTCTTCTAAGCCCGCAGGTAACCTGAACCGAGAGTGGCTTCGGCCATGTGTACCGGTTCGGGAAGCGGCACGGTATATTTCTAAGTCCGCAAATAACCCGTACCGATCGGGAAGCGACATGGTGTTCTATGTACACCAAGTCTCGACATAAGACGAAGGTATCTCCGACAAGGTCCCGGCCTTAGACGAAGCTGTTTTCCAACAGCTCTCGGCCGACCTGAAACGGCTTTTTTATACAAAGCAAAGGTTTTTCAAACGAAGCATATACCGTATCACTCTTCCGAGGAGGTCTCAGATTATACTCTTGCCATCTCAGAACTGAGGAAGACAAGAGTGGGGGGCTATGTGATGCGGCAGAATCCGATTCGGCCCATTGCAGCAGGCCCAAACCCCATTCAGCCCAACAGTAGCAGTACTAGGCCCTCCGGCGGCCTTCGGCCCGTTAGCGGCCCAGCAGCCCTCGGCCCATAAGCGGCCCCGTCGCTCCCGGCCCAGCAGGCTTCGGCCCGTCAGCGGCCCAACCCCCTTCGGCCCGGTAGCCGAATCCGGCCCACTCCGGTGGCGGATCAGACGCTATGGCGGTTTATCAGTAAGCCTCCTTTTAGTCCTATATCGGCTGCCACCGTTAACCATCCGCTACCCTCCGCTATAAGTATCCTGCTATTTGTGGCCAAGGAGGTGGGGGGAAAAACGGATGCCCCCCTAAGCTTCCGAAACCCCTTAAAGGACTACTGTCCGAATAGGGTTCTAGCTATTTCTTCTTGCTTCCTGAATCGAATCTTCTTCAGAAGCTAACTTGACCGTCGGAGGGGGTTCCCCAGGGCTGACGCCCGGGACTCCTGCTGACCGGTTCTTCTTCTTCTTTCCCTCCTGCAGGGGCTCGGTTCGAATCATCGCCGACCTCCCCGAGTCGGTCTCGGCCGCCGACCTCGGACTCCTCTCCTTGGTCTCGACGCCGTCCGACGGCTGCCCCGCAACGGGAGGCTCGCTGCCCCGCAACAGGAGGCTCGGTTTCGCGCCGCCCCTTCGCCCGCCGAAGGAGCCTCGGCCTCGACTTCCCGGAAGACGAGTTCGCACCGACCGAGGCGCCCCTCGGCCTTCGGACCCTCGTCTCCGCCTCCGCCTCCTCGGCCTTCCGGATCCCCGTCGGGCCTCAGCAACACCGATCCGAACCGGCTTCGGATCCTCTTTTCCGGATTCCGGCCTCGGAGTCCGGTCGTGATAGATCCAGTCTACATCACATAGTGTAAATCATAATCAGATTTTAATTTGAGATTAAGGGTAAGTATGCAATTATTAAAGGTAGGATGATCATTTGATGAATAATTAATTTATATAGTATAAAACTAAAATCTATAGTTAGAAATTTGTCTATTATTAATTAGTGCTTATCCAAGAAATATTCGTATTTTATTAGTTAGTGGGATGGTCAAAGTTAGTATTAACCTTAGTTAAGGTTAGTGGGATGGTTAACCATGGTTAAAGTTAGTGGAATGGTCAACCTTAGTTAAAGTTAGTGGGATGGTTAACCTTGGTTAAACTTAGTGGCATGGTTAACATTGGTTAAAGTTAGTGGGATGGTTAGAAATAATTTATTTTTAACTCATCTAAGTAACTATGGTAAGACTAACTAAACCCATCCTATTTAAAGGACCTTAACTTGAGTTTTGGCCTTGGTTTGGCATCTTCTCTACAGCAAAACGTGGGGAGCAGCAACGGAAGGATTTAGAAGGCCATCATTGAGGGTTGTTGGTGTTCTTGGAGTGTTCTTAGTGTTCTTGAAGAAGGTAGGTTGCATGGGTGCGAGTTTCATAAGAGTTTAGCTTAGTTAATCATAGGAAATAAGTAAATCTTTAATATATTTTTTTTATATCTTCAAATTATATGTTCTTGTGAAATTCTTAGATGTGAAATAGTTGAATGCTATAGGGATTTAAATTTTTAAAAACGCAAAAAAGATTAAGCATAGTAGAAGTTAAATTTCTGCAATCTATATTTTTTTGTAACTCTTTTGACAGCAGGGTAACCTTCAAATTTTTATGATTTTATTTTGTATAGAAAACTTATGAAATTTTTATGACATAACTATGACATGATTGGACATCTCCAAAACAATCGGCATAAATTTTCATGTACATATGGTGATACTTCTAGGTCATGAACAAGACTGTGATTTTCAGATACAACTTTCTGAGTTTATTTGATAGTATGTTAGAACATGAATTTTAGTGATTTATATATATCACAAAATAATCTGAAATTTTTATGACATAATACTCATACTAGTATAAATCTTGAAAAAAAGTTTTATGAATTTTGATATTCATATAATGATGCTTCTAGGTTAGGTAACAGGATATAACTTGTAGATACAGTTTTCGAACTTCATTTGATAGAATATTAGAACGTGAATTTTAGTAAATTTTTATTATTTTACAAACTAATATAAAATTTTTATGGTATAATACTCCTACTAATATACATCTTCATAAAAAGTTTCATGAATTTTTATATTCATATGGTGATGCTTCCATGTCAGGTAACATGATATAATTTGTAGATACAATTTTCCGATTTCATTTGATAGTATGTTAGAACGTGAATTTTAGTAATTTATATGTTTTACAAAATGATCTAAAATTTTTATTACATAATAGTTTCATTATTATACATCTCTATAAAAAGTTTTAATAATTTTAATATTCATATGATAATGGTTCCTAGTGTGTGTAGCAGGGTTCATACTCCACTCTGACATTTTAGTAACTCAGGAATAGTACTCTGATGTTTGATTTTATGCTATCTTTATAGAGGACCATTTGAGCCCACATTTTTACAAGATGTACCTAATGTGAATTAGTATAATATGCGAAATTTTTAGGATTTTTGGAACCTGCTACATTTTCTATCTAAGAACCTTAAGCTTGATAGAGAAATTAATACAAGCACATCTGTCCCTCGGGCCTCCAATCCACCTCTCCTTTACCAGATCTGCAAACTGTTCATGTTGGGCCCAAGCTTTTTCATATCTAAAAAGTCTGATATTTTTGTCCTTACAAGAATTTGTATCCAGCATAATAGAAATATTATTTGAAATCAATCTAGGAAGTTATTTGGCTGAGAAGAAACCAAATGAAGACTGCCATTCCATTGTGACAAAGAACCTGTCTAACTTCAACTTAGCCACCTTATCAGAGCAGGTAAACTAAAGTGATGGAAGCTCTATGTCTATCAATGATGTTGATCCAATCCACTCCCCAAACATATCCATTTCCTTGTTCCATATAAGTTGATTAGACCTCTAGACCTCACTGCATTGAAGTCTCCTGCTACACACTAGGAATCCTTGGCTTGACACTTGGCAGCTAGCAATTCTTCAAAAAAAGAATGTTTAATATCCTCTTCTACTGATCCATATACACCTGTAAATGTCCATAAAGCTTCCTTCCCAATGTGTAGAAAATCTGCTGAAATACTAAAATTCCTCATTCTCATACCAGTGCACAAAAACTGTTTATCATCCCACATAATAAGAATGCCTCCCTCCCCTCTGCAAGTTTATACTCATAAGCTTCCATTTTCTTTCATCCCAATCTAGAAACAAACTCCCTGCTGATTTCAGCCATCTTCCTCTCTTGCAAACATAAGAAGTCAATGCCTTCTCTATGAGAGATAGCTCTAGCCCTCTGACCTTCCAATCTCCATTAAGGCTTCTAATGTTCCAACTGACTATCTTCATAACATCTGAAGAAAATCCCTTCCCTATACCCTTCTAGACCTGAGACTTTCCACCTGGATGTTGTTGTTCACAAAGGATCGTTCTCTGTTCCCTATCATCATACCACCTCCATTCCCCTTTCTGCAATTAGCTAGAGTGAGATTGAGGCTACACCTAAATTTTCTCAGAAATCTTCTAACAGTACCCTCATCGTTGAAAAGATATACTTATCAAAGACCCTATCACCCTGATAATAGCATCAGTCCATTCTTCAGAAATGTCTCTAATCATAGCTAAAGGAATACAACTCTGAGTCCTCTTCTACAGAACAACAGAAAGCTCCATATCCTCCTCCATAGCTACTTTCCAGTTGTTAGGAACATCGTATGGAGATGTCTCAATGAAGGAAGAGGAAGAAAGAGGGGAAGAGGACTGGTGAAGGTGAAAACAAGGGCTTGTCTCTTGATAATTTTGGGTCCATTTGTGTATATCCATACTCACATTTATTCTCTTCTTTTGCAGGTACTTTGAAAATAAATAAAAAAAGGAAGGCGAAAAGGAAATTTGGTGAGTTTGTTCCAACTTATCAACTATTTTCTTTTTATTTTCAGATTTTAGAATTGTGATAGAATCTATTAATTAAAAATAAAAAAATCAGAAAACCAAAATAAATAAAAAAATCATTTCAAGGTTAGAAATTAAACCATCATGTTTTAGGACATGTATCATTTAGAAATGCATTAGTTTTTAAATTTGTGTCATTTTAATTTATGTTGAAGAGTGCGGGAACTAAGAAGAGTTCTCTCAATTGTGCCAATAACATGTTCATGCATTGTCATTTCATTTTTGCATAAAACGAACTTGTTTGAATTGTGCTGAGCATCTCATTGATAAAATAACTTAAGGGCATCTTCATAACAAGTTAAGGTGGGGATTTCATCACCCTTCCTTGGCCCACAAACCACCAACACTTCATCTTGCATTTTCCAAGCCTAATAAAATCAATTAGCAATTGAACTTAGGGTTCACACTGTGATTGGACCAAGTCGTGAATTTACTTCTACTTTGGACACCGGTGTCTAGGTTAGATGTTACAAAGGCAAACGCCTAAGCGGAAAAGTGATTATTTAATTAGATCCCTACGAAAGTAGGGGGAACCTCCCACTACCCCACCTCTTACTTGTCCGTTGATCCTTTGTGGGTTAATTCACAGCGAATTCTAGTTGCTTTGTGAGAAAGATCATTTTTAAATCTAGGTTGCACTTAGGTCATTAGGTTAATTGTTTTCAACTTGTTTGTCTTTGCATAAATAATAATAATAATAATAATAAAATAAAAATAAAAATAAATCATCTTCTCTCTCTTCGTCCAGTGTATGCTAGATAGAAGATCTCAAAATCCATATATTATCAAACACATTCAAGAAATTGAGAGATACCTACATTACCAAACCAATCTTCAAAATCAAATAGCTGAAAATAATCAATAAGTGCCTAAGCAGATGAAGGAATATTTCATTCCTCAAGACTATAACCCTTCATCTTGTATTCAATTCCCTAATACCCATGCAAGCCACTATGAAATCAAACCCAGTACCATCCAAATGCTCCCATCTTTCTATGGGAATATCAATGAAGATCCATATAAACATTTGGATGAGTTCTTTGAGATTTGTTCTATCGTGAAAATTCAAGATTTCACGGAAGATGCCCTTCGCCTAACCCTGTTTCCTTTCTCTCTTAAGGACAAGGCTAAATACTGGCTTGGTACAATAGAGAAGCCCATTAGAGCATGGCCTGAAATGCAATAAGAGTTCTTGAAGAAATTCTATCCTATAGGAAGAACCAATACCATGAGACGGGTCATAACTGGATTTTCACAATTACCTAGTGAACAGATCCATGAGTCATGGGAAAGGCTGAAAGAATTGCTTAGGAAATGTCCACATCATAGACTATCTAGATGGCAAATTGTGCAGGTATTTTATGAAGGTTGGGATGCACAATGTAGGCAAATGGTAGATGCATCTTGTGGAGGAGCATTCATGAGCAAAAGTGAGGAAGAAGCATATGATCTGTTTGAAATGCTAAGTGAAAATTCAATAAATCATGCCTCACTTTCATCATATGAAAGATCAGTGGGAGCATCCAAATGGACTGGAGTTTATGAAATCAGAAACCGAGGAGAATTTGTTTTTAAGATGGATATCAATGCACTAACTCAAAAGTTGGACAAAGTGGACCTTCTGGCCCAACAAATGAATAAAATAGATCTAATGGCCCAAAAGTTAGACCAAGTACACATATCGTATCACATATCGAATAGAACATATCAAATTGTCAAATTGTCAAGGAGTTACGTATCATCATCTTCTGAGTACATCTCATATCAAATAGCAAATATCCTGGCGTAGTAGCTTATCAAATTAGATTCATATCATGGGTCATATAGTTAAGATAGATTCATATGATTGCAAAGGCATAGCTAAACAGGTGATCAAAAGATTCAAATGACTATGCTGAATTCAAATGAACATATAGAGCAAAGATTTCATATTTATGTGCCAATCAAACAAATGAAATCATATCATAACGAATATGCACCCAAACCACAACATAAGGAGCCAAACAAAACAAATACCAAAGTATCTAGGCAAATGATGCAAAGGTCTTGGTCACTGTGCAAAACTAGGAAGTCTAAGTCCCATCCAACTCCAAATCGTTAGGGCGTTACATATCGCCGTCTCCTTGTTTTAGTCGGCCATAAATCAGGATTCTACTTGTTTGCCCTCGGATTCCAAAGAAAATACCATAACTAATATGGATGCTTATAATGGAATCGGGCCAAATATCTCCTTAAGATGGCAATGTCCAAGCAAAGTCAAATAATTATGGCACAATCAGATTAACGGAGATCAAATGATGACAAAAGATGAGCATAGATCTCTAAATTGAATTATCAAATTGATACGTACATACAAGAGTTAAAATACATATTTTTATATACAAAATAGCCATTTAGAGAGCCATCAGAGTCATATATATGGAAAATCAGAGTAAAGCTGATCAAAATGAGTTTTTGGACATAAAAAATAACCAAGAAAATTTTCGAATTTTCAGAATAATAGACATATTTTTCAGCCATTAAAACTAATTTTTAAAATTAAAAAATTAACAAATAGGCCGAATAATATCAAATAGATTCAGAGAATTACCAAACTTGATGAGAATGTCCAATAGATCATATTTAAAATGTGGATAAAGTTTCATCAATTTCTGGATGAGTTTGATATGATTTTGAATTCTGACTTTGATTCCGGGAATCCGACCTAAATAGAAATCCAGTAAATCAAAACATAGGGCAAACTGAATAGTAAACAGAATCATAAAATTCTCAAACTTTTCAGAGAAGTCAAAAATAGTATAAAAAAAGGTCTTTATAAACTTTGGCATGGTTTGGACATGAATCAACTGAGATATAAGATTCATAAGTTAGGATTTCAAAAATGTCAGGACAAATTATATAGTTTGCGAAGAATATTAAGGAATAAATATCAACCAAACTTTTAAAATTATGAAATTTGTTGTGCATGAGTATAATATCTAGAGTAAGTTTTTATCAAAATTGTAGCTCAATTGGACATCGGACCAATGAGAATAAATATCTGTAACTCATGTGATTATAATTGGAAACATAACAGATTGAACGGACATATTACATAGACTGAGATAATAACTATGGAATAAATAGTAAAAAAGATCACAAAAATCTGAAACTTGATGATCATGAAGTAGATATATAGATAAAAGTTATTATGTATTTATTAGCTTTTGCAAACGGTGAAAAATTATATAATTTTTAATACAAAATAGATCATGCTTCGAGGTATCCACCTATCTTTTAAAGAAAGATCGGCTCTTGGCTCCTCTATGGCTTCCTTGCTATTTATCAATGCCTTCTTCTTCCTCTAATTTTTTTTTTTCACATTTTCTAACCTTTTTTCCACGTTCCCTAAGCCTCTAATAATATAAAATATTGATTATAATCAAACCTCCAAAAGAAATAACCATGAAAAATTATATTATCTCAAGAACACCACATGACTTTAGTCTTAGAAGAGAGCTGCATGCAATATAGCTTTGAGAATGACCTCAAGGCTCTATTTATACTTTTTTACTCTTATAATATAACCACCAACACCTCATTTCTTTGCTGGAGTCAAACTCTTACTCCCCATAACTTAATCTCCAAGTTAAAGTTACTTCCTAGTGCAAATCGGATTCTGGTCACGCTACTTGTAGTTTCCTTTTTTGAAGACCTTTACATTCAACCCCTTAAACATTCGAATTAGGAAAAACTCTCTTCGACAAAATTTTCGAACTTTTTATTACCTTTTCAATGACTCTAATCTTTCTGTTTTTGGATATTTATAGAAAAAAGATATATATATTTCACTAACATGCTGTCATGAGTGCTCCGAACTCAAAAATATGACAGATTTTCTTTTCGTCCAAAGATGTCCTAATTCCGACTAGTAAACGATTTGTTTTAAATATATGATCTTCATAAAACTTCTAGACTTTTAAGTCATCGTTCTAATGGAAGTTTGCTTACTTAATTTAGAATTTTATGCACAGAGTTATGCTTAAAATATTAAGACTATGTCAAGTAAATCTGTGTACAAAATCTTAGTCTAAGTAGGATTCCAATTATGACTTTCTATCCATTAATTAGAATCTTAATTATATTCAAATTTATTATGTTTTACTTCTAATTTAAGTCAAATATATTATACATAACTTTTTAGGTCGTGGTTAACATTAATTATACCATCGTTTATTTCCTAATTCAAATCATAATCCGATTAGGACTTGTTCTCTATGGGTAGCTCTTTCTAAAATTGATCTTTGATATTTTTGACCTCTACAACATGTGAATTAGTAAAATGGTCTTCTACAAAGTTATATATCTTTTTATTATCTTTCCAACGATATCAATTATACCTTAATTAGAATTTTTTGTATAAAGTTATCATTATTTTACTATGTTGCTGTCTAATGAGTCAACCCAAAATTTGAATTAAATTAGTGGGCTATTCTTAGTAATGTAATTAGGCTATTGGGTTTTCATAATTGGGTTAATTGGACTAAATTAAGTTAGTTAGACTCAGTCATAGATTCTTATAATTAATCAATTGATCTAATTTAAATTAATTAAATTTATTAATAGTTGTAAAAGTGGGGGGTATAACAATTTCAAATGATCCCTAATAAATAAATAAATCTATCATCTAATAATCAACTCAAGAATCAATAGTCATCGTCAGCTATGGATCTCATGAGGTCATTTCACATGGGTAATGCAAAACTCACAACTTATACATTCCTGACATATAACCAAATTGGGAATCATTCGTAGCTCATGAAATCATTCAAATAATCATGTGTTCACATATCTTGTTCCATGTCTATTCATACTTATCACGTGTCTATCAATCTTTCTAATGACCCGTTCCAGGACCTAATTACAATCTGGATCATGTCCATCCAATCTTATCATTGAGTCATTAAGCCATTCCATGGTAGTTCATATTCCATAAATAACCACGTCATATCAATCATGAGTCATCAAATAATCGTATATAATTAAATAAATGGTATGACAGGGAAGTAGCAACACTAGCAATCTATCGATCATCTTCTTAGATCTCCGAAAATCCTTAAAAGTGTGGCAAAGAAGCAAGGCCAACTGAGGTACGAGGCACGCCACCGACATAGAGCCCTCAGGCGAGGTGCACACACAAGTGGACTTTCTCACTGTCCTTGGTTAGCCAAATAATCTTAAAAAAAGTTGGGTCCAGACATCTAGGACCCATTGATGTGGCTAAGTCGGGCCTTGACCGACCCCATCTATGTGACTAAAACTCTTGTTCCCTTCCCCAAAAGGGTAAATCTTTTTGAGTATCAAATGCTAGTGAGGCTAATCAACCATTCAAGTCTAAGAACATAAGCTAATCGTATCAAACTAATCACATGACAAAAGTATGATATAAGAATATAGAGTTGTAAGTGATAAACGGCTCGAATAGTCTTAATTAGATCAATTATAAATATCATACATGAATCCCAAGTCAAAATGCATCTACCGGTGGTCAAAATTGCTCAAAATAGTGAGTTTTTATCATTATGGGTCCAAACGGTCGATCAAACTACACAACGGTCGACTGTTTGGCTAAACAGAAGTCAAATGAGAGTTTTTGGTGAAAATGGTCAACTGTTTTAGTTGAAATGGTCGACTGTTTCTGTCAGAATGACAGGACGGAAAGAAACCTTCAACGCACTACACTGTGCACCTCTACTTCGGAGGGCCATAACTCATAAAGTACAACGCCAAATTGAGATCTTTTTTGTTTTGGTATAAGAAATATCATGAAATTTGAACTGGAGAATTTGCACATATACATATACAAATTCTATAACATGCATCCCATCTAATTATTGTGAAGGTCACATTATGCATCACAACATAGACAATGTTTCATTTCCGGACCACACTCTTCCAAACACCGAAACCATGGTGTTCACTACCCATACCATAATCTTTATCATCAATTAATGACTTAAGGGGCAAGATAATCATAAGAAACATGAATTTAGGTGCATGCAAACCAATTGGAATTCATATAACTAAATTCACATAGGAAATCGGAGAAACACTTCATAACATCACCCTACCTCTAGTAAATCCAAAGGGTCTTCTAGAGTCCACTTCAAGCAACAAGTGAGGTAGAAGAAGACCTCTAAGCCTTCACTCCATGAATTCCTCCTCCAAGGAATGATCTTCACCAAGCTCCAAGAACACCTTCTCTAAGAGCTCCAAGGGGGCCTCCAAGCTTCAAAGATTACCAAGCTAGCCTTCCATGGACTTCTCCTCCAACATGCACATGAGGGATCACCCTAAGAAGCCAAAAGAGTGAGAGAGGGAGCTGAGAGAGTGGGAGGAGAAGAGTGGATGGAGGGTTCGGATTCCACACCACCCTCCTATATAAAACCCAAAGAAAATGCAATCTTACCCCCAATCTTTATAAAATTGACCTTCTAACCCATATAGACCTAATGGGCCATCTAAAACTCATCTAATGGTGCCCAATATCACTTCTATAGGCCCTATTCTATATCTAATAATGTGAGTCACTCAAACCACCCATTTATATACATTTGTATGAGTTCTCATTCTCTGGTTGAGTCAATTCCACTAAAAGACAAAGACCGTATCTAAAAACTTGCTAAGTCAAAATTAACACATTTAATTAAGAACAATTTATACAAAATTCATTACGAAAGTCATTTGACTCAAAATAAACTATATTCATAGAAATTAAGCCAATTCACTCATGGTCAAACTCGGTCAAAGTCGATAAACTTGTTCGACAATCATGAACCGAAGGATCAAGATATTATAGATTTAAGATCTAGTTGCCATCAATTGAGAATCAAGGTTGAAGATGTATCTAAGACTGCATTCAGAATAAGAGATAGGCATTATGAGTTTTTGATCATGCCATTTGGATTGACTAATGCTCCAGCTACATTTATGGATTTGATGAACAGAGTTTTCATATCTTGTCTAGATCAATTTGTGGTTATTTTAATGGATAATGTGTTGATTACTCACCTAATGATGAAGTTCACCACGAACACTTAAGGATGGTTTTGGAGGAACTGAGAAGTCATCAGCTTTATGCTAAGGTCAGTAAATGTGAATTTGGTTGAAAGAAGTTCAATTTCTTGGTCATATCATTTCAAGTAATGGTGTGTCTCTTGATCCTACAAAGGTAGAAGTTGCTCTGAATTGTGAAGCACCTAAGGTTGTAGCTTAAATTTGGAGTTTTCTTGGATTAACTGAATATTGCAGGAGGTTTATTAAGGGATTCTCTATTTTGGCTAGCCCTATGACTAAATTGACTAAGAAATGAGTGAAGTTTCTGTGAACATTTGATTGTGAACATAGTTTTCAAGAGCTGAAATATAAATTGACTTCTTAACTTATATTAGTTTTACCCAATGGGTTGGATGGTTTTGACGTTTACACTAATGCTTCAAGGAAAGGATTGGGCTGTATATTGATGCAATATGGTAAAGTGATTGCTTTGTCTTTAGACAACTGAATTATCATGAACAGAATTATCCTACACATGACTTCGATTTGGCTACAGTGGTTCATGCTTTGAAAGTATAAAGACATCACCTGTATGGAGCTTAGTTTGAAGTGTTTACAGATCATAAGACTTTAAAGTATATATTTTCTCAAAATGACTTGAATCTAAGGCTGAAGTGATGGGTGAAATTTCTAAAGGACTGTGACTTTAACTTGATTTAGCTCCCAGGAAAAGCTAATGTGGTAGCATATGCATTAAGTAGGAAGCTTATGTCTTTGGAAATCAGTTTATATTAGAGATATTTGAAAATTTTGGTAGAAGCAAGACTACAAGAGTACAGTAATAAGTCTTATTTGATGGGATTGGATATGCAACCATTCATTATCATGAGGGCTATAAATACACAAAGTCGAAATTACACATTTGCATAATTATTGAATAAACCTTGACGGCACAATGCAATAACAGGGGGATTATAGTTAATGGCAAACTGTGTGTACCTGAAATGGAGGAACTTAAGATGGAGTTATTGGCTGAAGTACATAAGTCTAAGTTTTTTATTCATCCAGGGAGTACTAAAATGTACAAGGATTTGAAACAGAACATTTAGTGGCCAAGAATGAAGAAAGATATTACTGAATTTGTCTCTAAGTGTTTGATTGGTCAACATGTTAAAGCTGAACATCCAAGACTTGCTAGAACCTTACAATTGTTGGAGATTCCTCAGTGGAAATGGGAGCATATTACCATAGATTTTGGGGTTGGTTTGCCCAGGACTAGAAAGAGATAGGACATGATCTGGGTAATTGTGGATAGATTAACCAAATCAGCTCACTTTACCCAGTCATTAAAGTCTTTGGCCATATTATATATTGAAGAAATTATGAGGTTGCATGGGATTTCTGTATCAATTATTTTAGATAGAGATCTAAGGTTTACTGCTAGGTTCTAGAAAAGTTTGTAAGAAGTTTTGGGGACTTAATTGAAATTCAGCTCTGCATTTCATCCACAGACAGATGGACAATCTAAAAGGACAATTCAAACTCTAGTGGATATGTTTAGAGTATGTAGTCTTGAGTGGAAATGGTATTGGGATGAGCAATTGCCATTGGTGGAATTTGCATATAACAATAGTTATCATGCTAGCATTGAAATGTCACCTTATAAACCTTTGTATGGAAGACATTACAGATTACCTGTCTGTTGGATTGAAGTTGGAGAAAGAAGACTGATAGGAGTACAAACTATACAAGAGTACACAAAGAAAATTGAACTTATCAAGAAGAAGTTACTTGCAGCTCAAAGTAGATAGAAAAGTTATGTTGACAGTAAGAGAAAAGAATTGAATTTTGAAATGAAAGATCATGTGTTCTTGAAAGTATCACTTATAAAAGGAGTGATAAGATTTGGCAAGAAAGATAAATTAAGTTCAAAATTCATTGATCCTTTTGAGATTTTAGAGAAGGTTAGGATAGTAGCATATAAATTGGCATTGCCATTAGTGTTGACTAATGTTCATCCAATGTTTCATGTATCAATGCTCAAGAAGTATGCACAAGATTCATCTCATATGCTAGGATGTGAGCTTTTAGATGTACAACCAGATTTGACATATGAGGAACAACCTGTGAAGATTTTAGATCACAAGAACAAGTATTAAGAACTAAAGTTACTCCTTGGTAAAAGTTTTGTGGAGGAATTACTCACTAGAGGAAGTCACTTGGGAACCTGAAAAAGAGATGAAGAGAGGTATCCTCATCTATTTGGTAAGTGCTTAGTAAATTTTGAAGACGAAATTTTCTTTAAGGGGGAGAGGATGTTATGTTCTAAAAGATAAATATTTGAAACTAATTATAGTATTAATGATAGATTAAAATAAATTAATCTAAAAAATTAATTGGATTTGTGGTTTGTAGGTAGGTTATAGAATCCAGTTGTAAGGGTTAGATTTTTAGTTTTTTGGCCCTATAGATTTTTAAATGTAGTTTGTTAATAGTGGCTGAGTTGGTAGATTTAGCAGGTGGGAGCAAATTGGCTTATACACGTGGCAACTATTGGTGGTGTGGTTAGTTAGAGAAATGAACAGTGAGTGTAGTGGGGTAACGGAATTAGTTAGCCAAATCAAATTATCTTAAGTTCATGTTTGGGATCCGATCTTGGCGCGAAACTAGAAAATATCTAGGGCTATCAACAGAAACTCGATTATTCGATTTTTCGATCCGTTACCGAAAAAAAATATTCATTTTTGATAAAAAAATATCCGTTCGATAGTTATCGGAATCGGAAACGGATATTTCCGATAAGCTATTGGAATCCGAAACGGAAACGTCTGTATCCGTATCCGTTTTTCGATTACCGATTTCGATTATTATTAAATTTATTATTATTTTATTAAAAACAAATATTGACCTTAGGATCGTTTTTAATCGGACGGTTGGGAAGGGAAACATTTCTAAGAAGTGGAAACCCTAACCCTTTTGCTGTGCAGCCCCCAACGCATGCCCCATCTTCCCTCTTAGCTCCATCTGCTTCCTCCCCTCTCCACCGCACCATTGTTCCCAGCCAACGCTTCCTCGGCTCGATGACAAAGGCTCTCGGCTGCTCAACCATCCTTCCTCAACGGGGTCGACGACGAAGGGAAATCCGGGTGACCTCGACAGCGTTGGACTTGGGGCGACCTCGACGGCGTTGGACTCGCGGAGACCTCGACAGCAATGGTGCCCTTCCCTTGTCTTCAGTGTGACTTTTTTATTTTTTTCTTTCCCTCTCTTTGGACCTTTGATGTTTCTTTCTTCCTTTCAGATCTGCACATGTCCCTCCATTTTCTTCTTTCTTCCCCTTCTTTCAGATCTATGCATGTTTCCTCTATTTGATCTCCTTCCGGTGCAGTTTATTTCCTTCTCTCATTACCTTTGATGTTCCTCTCCCTCTTCTTCTAGATCTGTGCTCGATTTCACCTCCTCCTTATGATCTCTCTTCAATTTCTTTCTCTCTCACCAACACCCATCTCATCGTTCTTTCTACCCCTCCGCTCTAATCCACCCTACACTGCCACCTTCATCCCTTTGGGCTAGTCATCCCCCTTGCCATTTCATCTCCTTCGTCTGATCCCTGCTATCTACCGACCTCCCTTCCCTCCCACATTTTCTCTCCGGCCTTTTCAAACCCCTTTTGTCATTTCTTGTAGGTTGCTGCCTTGTGTGTCATTTCTTCCTCCTTTTGTTGGTTAGATCTAGGTGTTTTTTGTTCGAATAGTAGATCTTTGTGTATAGCCTATGTCCCTAAAGTAATTTGTATTTCAAAGTTATGCCAATGTTCAGTTATGCCCACATAAATATAGAATACGGATTAAGAAGCCGTTCTTATGTATATGTGATTAATAATGGGTGTCATGCATGTGTGTCCTATTCCAAGTTTCCAATATAAGATTATTTCATGCCCTCACGGAGGTTGTGTGCCCGGTGTCATCTTGGAGATGAGGCCAGCCGGCCACTGGTCCGGGCAGGATCGTGTTCAGCTGTTCCCCTCCATCTCCATTTCTGTTAGTTCATCGACGAAAATGGCTTTGGAAGTAATTTTAGAAGAAAATTTCCCTTCCCCTTTGTATGGCAATAGTGTTTTTCAATTAAATTTAATGATGTTTAATATTTATAAAAATAAGTATTTTAATTTAATTGATTATTATCTAATGTGCTAAGGCATGCCGGTTATATTTAGGCCTCATTCTATATGTTTTAAATAAATAAATCAAGAAATTAGTAATTTTCGGTAATTATTGGAAATAATATCCGATTCCAATTTCAAAATCGGAAACAAATCGGAAACAGAAAATAAACTTTCCGATATTATCGGAAATGGAAACGAAAACTGCACTTTCCGATCTTATCGGAATCGGAAACGGAAATAGATTTTTGTTATCATAATCGGAAAACGGAAACACCTGTTTCCGTATCCGTATCCTACCCGTTTACAGCCCTAAAAATATCTATTCAGCTTTTAGGCATGCCAAGAGAATTAGAAGGCTATAAATAGACCCTTCAGGCCATTAGAACTCGCTTTTGACATTTCCTTGGGAGTAGGCTGCTGCACCTGTAGGAGCAGAGGTGAGAAGGAGAGCTTGGTGTTCTTGGAGTTTCTTGTCTTTGAGGTAGGTGGATATATCTGAACAAATTTAATTTGTATGAAACCTGTATCTACTTTGATGATTTCTGTAGGTGCTTAGAATGACCGTGTGATTAACATGAAATATCTATGTTGTTTAGGTGTAAACTAACCTATTAAAACAGCAACTAAAGTGCAGTGATCGCCAGAAACTTTTAACTTAAAAGTTTCAAAAGAGAGTATGATCGCCTACCTTTCAAACGCGGAAGATTGAGTCATTGGTTCCCCTTCCTCAGCCGGCTGAAGAAAGAGAGCCCTTTCTTTGTTCTTTTGTTCTTGCTGTTGAGTTTGAGGTTGAGGATCGTCCAGAAGTTGTACTTGATTTCCCCTTTTTGATCTCTTGTTGTTGTTGAGTGCAGCAGAGACAAAAACAAAAAATGAAGAACTATGATGAGAATTTAAATAGAAGTAGTATCTGAACTAATCATGATTTTAAACATATTTAAAACAGCAAACTTACTTTTTTAATGGCTTTGAAACCCCTTAGATTAAGTAGGTTTTTTGAAAGATTATGATGTGGTGTGTGTTTGCATGAAGTGAATATGAAGAATAAAACTAATGAAATGAATGCAGTAATGAAAAACTTATGCCCAATCGGTTGAAGCCTTGAAAGGATGAAGATCTTGAAAGGACGCCGACTTCTAGAAATGGCAGCGCTCCGGCGTTACGACGTTGTTGCTTCGATCTTCAAATCGCTATAATGCTATGGCTCAACTCAACTTAATTCTCTTCTTTTTTTTTTTTTTTTAACTCTTCAACATGCAGGGTATTTATAGGCATTTCTTGCGTTCGAGATTAACATTTAAAAACTCTGAATTTATCCATCTTAACCGACAGATAATTACTGATTAATTCATCTTTATCTGTAATTATCTAAAACGCGTCCACCTTGGCTGACGCCTTTCAGATTAATTAAGATAAGGATAAATATCCGGGAAAACTTATCTTTATCTTTATGAGGTAAAACGCGTCCACATATGTAGACGTCTTTTAGACTAATTAAGATAAGGATAAATATCCGGGAAAACTTATCTTTATCTTTATTAGGTAAAACGCGTCCACCTGTGTAGACGTCTTTTAGACTAATTAAGATAAGGATAAACATCCGGAGGAGAAGTTAAAACCACTTAGGAAACTTAAAACGCGTCGACCTTCTAAGACGCCTTTTAGTTAATAAATTAATTAATTAAAATTCAAATTTAATCGTTAAAACAGGAATAAACTCTAAATAGCGTCCACGTGGGTCGACGTCTTTTAGAATTCTTCATATTTTTGCAGAAATTTGAGTTAAAATCAATTCAATTAATTAACTTAAATACATCTGTTAAACTCGACACTTAAAAAGATTAACAAAAATTAATCAATGATTAATTATCAGACCATTTTGAGGCATTATTATATGATATGAAATTTACTCGAAATGATGTCAAAATTACCGTGTCTACAGCTGCCTCACCTTGGCATCGTCTTTGCAAGGGAGTGAAATGAAATGGAATGTACTGAAAAGGTGATGCCAAGGTGTGATGAGACACGCTCTTAACATCACATGACTGGAATTTTTCTCGAAATTATCAACGAGGATAGCTCAAGGAAATCAATGAAATTAATCCTGTCTGGATGAGGTAGACAAAGAAATAAAATAAGGTCGATCAACCTCCTCGGAGTGGGAAGTACCCCAGGTCGTAGGCACTGTAGGTTTCATCATGGGGAGCGTTTGCCAGCCAATGTGGACGTGCTACAGCCATGATGGATCTTAAAAGAAAACAAGAATATCGGATAAAGAATCCAAGAAAGGATAGAATTCCAAGGATATCTTCAAGCGAACCTCAAAGATAATCAAGATACTCAATTCGGAATGGAATATTTCATATCATGTTGAATTATTTGATTAATGGTCTGAAACTTAATCAATAATTAATTCTTATTACAATAATTGCAAAGTCCTACATGATGCACGCTGGGCTAAAAGAAAAATATAAAGTCAAATAAAATATAAATTAATCAAGGATAATATTGCTAAATTGTCATTAATGAGTCAAGATACCAATTCTTGTATTTCAGTGCTAAGCCGAAGCTCGTTTATCCACACACCGTTTCACAAAAGTAGAACCATCGTCCCCACTAATTAACAACCCAACGGCCTATCCGTGCGATTAAGAATCCTCTGGAATTATCACTGTTTTTGTTGAAGGGGAACTCAAACTCCAGTTTCATCAAAATACAAGGTCCTTGATATAGTCTAATAAATACTTAATATATAGTAATGATGATGCAAAATAATCACATGGAATAATACAAGGATAGAAATAACCGTCTTTTTAGCCACGGTTAGGACTTCATGAATTCCACAGTGAGATTTTCTTGAAATTTCCAGCTTTGCTCAGAATTTTCTGCAATCAAAATTATTAGTTCCAAACAAATATTCAATTAAAATCCACAGAATTTCGGGAAAATAGCAGATTTGTTAAAACGCGTCGTTTCGAGCAGACGCCATTTAAACTTGAAACGCGTCAGGTATTGTAGACGCCTTTTACTCACAGAAACAGATTTCTGGTTGTTCTCTATCCGAACTCCAACTCTATCAATGCACATCCCTTTTCCAATCCGGAAAAGGTCTACTTAGGATCGCGATTCCTCTTATATAAACACCCTAAGGTTATTCCCAAGTAATCCTATCATAATCCAAAGATCCAAAGGAGAGTTTTCTTCCAAATTTTCAAGGTTTCTTCTAGGTTTTCAAGCTTCCCAAGCTTCAAGAAGGAGAAACTCCGAAAAAGAGATATGGATTCCTCAAACAAGAAGATGAAGATGTCTCTAGAGATGTTTGCAGATATAGAGAATCATCTTAATGGAAGAAATCACAATCTTCAAGTAAGTTCAATCAACTTTCTTTCATGTTCTTCATGTCTCTTCATCATCAAACTTCATCATGCTCCTCATCATGCTTCCTTTTTATCTTTCTTTCAGACCTACCCCATGTTTCCTGGCCCAAGAAAGTTCACGTCTCTCCCTTGGATTCGTAAACTTGCAAAAAGTGTTAAGCTTTCTATACAAGTGTTCATATCCAAGTGGGATCTTCAAGGACTTGTAGTGCTCGCCAAAAATTACAAGAGTGCGAACGTAGACTGGGCGGCTATGGGCGCCTTGATCGAGTGGTGGCATCCCCAAACTCATACGTTCTTCTTTCAAGACTTCGAGTGCACAATCCTTCTAGAAGAGGCGGAACTTCTATTAGGTCTCCCAAAGACCAGAGATAACAGAGACAAGATAGCCTTGACAAAAGAGAGAATCACTGGTCAACAGCTATTGACATCTATCATGAAGGATCCTTCAGAAGCTAAAGGATGCCTCACGAAGAAGGGGATCAATCTCGCAAAACTAGCCGAGTGGACTCTTTATGAAATTGAAGATTTAAGGGAGGATGAGGCAGAAGATGTAACGAAAGCTCTCGTTACATGCCTTGCTGGTGCCTTATTCTTTCCTGCACAGGATAACATCTTGGAAGACGATCAAATTAGTGCTATTTGCGCAATTTTCAAAGGTAAATCCATTAGCACTGCTCTCTTAGCATATCTCTACAGTGGACTTTCTGCAGCTTCTGTGGGTCGTCCTCCATATGGATGCATGCTACTCTTTGCCTTGTGGGTAGAACTTCACTTCAAATTCGAGCATAGCAAGAAAAGGCCTCTGAATCCATCTCAGATCTTCTTGAATAGTCCAATTCATTGCATTGCTAATATTGTAAAGTTCAATGAGTACATGGTCAACAAGGTTCCAAAACTCAAGACCCGAGCCGATTGGAGAGAGTATTTGAAACTCATGACATCCGACATATTCGACTCGTCTCCGCTTGCTCTCGTTGGAAAACCAGTTTGGGTGCGCCGCACAGCAGGAGCAGACCTCAAGTTAATTGGAACTACTGAGTTTGTGTTATACAATCCACACCGGTGCCTTACTCAACTCAGCTTGGCTCGTCGCGAGTTCCCTGAATTCTCTCCTACACTTCCAATCAAGAAGCGTGACCTGGAGTCCGATGAAGATTATGAAGCCATACAAATCATTATTACTCTATGGAATCTTGGCTTTAGCTATCGTGTAAGATCCTCTAAAGACAGAGATAAAGGATTGAAATCTCCTTATCTTAAGGGTCTTCACGATATTCTTCCTTGAATGTCCTTTGTATCTTTTTTTTGATTTTGATGTAATAAAGATTGATTCCATTGAATAAAGAACGACTTTTCATACCTTAGAATCTTTTCCCAACTTTCCGTGATGTGCACATGATTTTTCCTTAAGTAAAAACCTGATTTTTCCTAAAAATTCAACAGTTCGGGTTCTGTAAAATGTAAAATGCGTCCACTCAGAAAGACGCCTTTCAAACTAAATTCTTTTCCCGAAATTGAATTTAATCCTTAAAAACCCGATTTAAGCTTAAAACGCGTCTACCTGTATAGACGCCTTTCAACTCTCTCTCCTACTTTTCCCAGGATTCTGCCATTAATTCCATGATTAATTCCCTAAAACGCGTCCAGTAGTCAAGACGCCTTTAATGATTTTCCTGTGTACGGCTCTGAACAGAACCTGAAACGCGTCTACCCATGTAGACGTGTTTCAACCAATTCAAACAGCTATCCTTTACCGCCTCAACTTATGTGCGCTAAAACGCGTCTTCCTGAGTCGACGCCTTTCACCCTTTTCGTTACAGACCCGCGAAGGCCCTCTTTTCTTCCTCACTTTCTTAAAAATTCCTTCTCTCCACCCGAGCTCCGGCGATTTCTCCGGTGATCTCTCTCAAAAACTCCTTCTCTAAAGCCATGGAACACGGCGAGGGATCAAGGAAGAAGAAGACCTTGGCCAAGAGGAGGCAAAGGCAAGAAGAAGAAGCTCCCGAGGAGGTGCCGGCGGCGTTAGCCGAGGCGGCGGCCTTCTTGGAGGAAGAGCTCCCTCCACCGGCGCCCATGGCGGTGGAAGAGGAAGAGGAGGGCGACCTCCACACGGTAAGTCCCTTGTGGTTTGAATGGGCAAGGAAAAGAGGGGAAGAAAGGGGTTTTTCCAAGAACCCGAAATCTAGACTTGAAAGGCGTCCAGACCAGGTGACGCCTTTCAAAAGGCGTCGCCCTTGGTCGACGTCTTTTAAGTCAAATTTCGGATTTTTTAAAATAGGTAGAAAATATTTTTGAATTGCGTCAAGTTATGTGGACGTGTTTTGAAAAACGTCTATGTATGCTGACGCCTTTCAAAACAGAGTGAATTTTCCTGTTTTTTTTTTATTATTAATACTGACCCTATTTTTTTGTTGTTTCTATTTGCAGGGAGTGATGAGGGCTAGGATCTCCTGGGACCTAGTCATAGGGGCTTACAGAGGGCTCCCGGACTTCCAGAAGGTGCGCCTGCGCCGGATGGGGTTTGGTGAGATACTAGACATCGAGCCATTTTGGCTCGATCTAGTCTTGTTACAGGCGCTCAGGGAGCGTTGGCATGCGGAAAGCCGGGCTTTCCTAATGCCGTGGGGACATATGGTCCCCACCCTAGAGGATGTGGCCAGGATCACTGGCCTCCGGGTAGAGGGCCGACCGGTTAGTGGGGTGACTTACCCCGATTATCGAGGGTTAGCAGAGGCCTTATGAGGGATAGAGGTATCTAGCATAGGTAGGGAGTCTAGGATGGTCCCCAGGGTAGAGGTAGAAGCTGCCCTTGGATTAGATGAGCCCCGGCGTCGGTCTGACGAGACCCGGGAGGAGTTTAGGGATAGACTAGCATAGTCGTCCTCTGCCATCTACTGTAGGGACCCTAGCCAGGTAGATGAGGTAGACCGACAGCTTAGGGTCTTTCTTGTCTTTTTCTTCGGTCGGTTGCTCTTCGGTACGAAGGGCGACCATATCCACTGTAGATTCTTGTATTTGTTAGATGACCTAGATAGCTTAGGTGAGTATGCTTGGGGTGCGGCCCTCCTGGCCCACCTGTTTGCAGATCTATCCGCGGTCATTCCGGACCGCGAGACTACTGTCAGCGGCTTCTCGCCGTTCCTCCAGGTATTAAATGTTTTATCATTTATTCATGATATGCAATATGATATGATGCTTTTTCTAACTTATATGTTTATGAATGCAGGTGTGGAGCTACTATTATTTCCCGCTCGGCAGAGCGAGGATCGTTCGTCCAGATGCCGTCCCCTTGGCCTGCCGTTGGCAGCCAATTGTGGACACAACTCCACAGCACCATCAGCTGACGGCCCTCCGCCGTCAGTTCTTGGACTATCCAGAGCTTTTGGTGAGTTTTTAACTTATTTAAAAATTTTATTAAATGTAATTCTTTTATTGTTTAAATGCAAATTATTTATATGAATGCATCTAATCTATATGCAGGTGATCTGGCGCCCGTACCTTGGTATGGGCGAGGAGGGTCAACCGTGGGTGACGGTTGGCAGGAGGAGGTTCGGGAGGCAAATGTGGCTACATTGCCTCAACGAAATTGAGCCCCTCCGCCTCCGGCTTGTGATGAGGACCCTGGGCCTCCACCAGGAATGGATCGACGAGGAGGTCCCGGAGGACGTCGGGAGGAGCATGAGGGGCAAGCAAGCCCTCACAGATTAGCGTGCGAAATTCCCCGAGCAGTACGAGGATTGGCACCGCCGCGGCGTACGGGTGGAGTCCCGTGCGGAGAGTAGCGAGGGCTACCTCCAGCATTACCGGGCCCATTACGCCGATCAACTGCGGCTCCTCCGACCACTCGATGTAAGTATGCATTCATGCGTCTTTAATTTTATTATTATCTTGATTTATGTTGGTGAATGAATGTATGAATGCGTGACTTGCAGGATGCACGTGATGCGGTCATCATCGACCTCCGGGCCCGCCTACATGATGCGGAGGCCCAGCTCGAACAAGTCCAGAAAGAGCTCTTCGATCTGGTATGTATGAATGAATATGAATGCATGTTTTTAATTAATTATTTGTTTTGGCGATTAACCACTGACAGTGTTCTTTTGGTGCAGCGAGCCGTCTACACCCAGGCGGCTCCTCCTACTCATGGAGCTTCATCATCCACTTCTTCATCCTATGATGCGGCTTTGGCTGACCTCCAGAGTCAGCTCGCCTCCGCCATCCACCGGGCCTCTCTCGCGGAGGAAGATCGTGCTGCTCGGGTAAGTTCTTCAACTTTTCATTTCTGAATTTGATTTTAATTACTTTGATTGCCTTGAACTAACAATGACTTCTTCTGCAGGTTGCTGAGCTTCAGGAAGCCCTTCAGAGAGCTGAAGCGGAGCTGGAGCATGCCCGTACTGCAGCGGCTCGCGCCGAAGCTGATGCTGCGCGGATCCGGGCTCTAGAGGAGCAGGTGGCGCATCTCTCCACTGGAGATTTTGCACGCCTCCAGATTCGCCTGGAGGTTGTGACTGAGGAGAGAGATCGCGACCGCCTTCGACTGGAGAGTCTTCAGGGTCGGCTGTCAGTCGCGGAGCATGAGCGCAAGATGGTGGAGGAGCGATATCAGCGAGCCCGCCAGCGGGCTATCGATCGAGGTCAGGCGAGTGCTTTTACTGCCAGCATAGCCATATCATCTGGCCAGGCAGGGCCAAGTGCGATGGGACCGCCTCCAGCTCCTAGAGCTCCACCGCCAGATGCCCAGGATGAGGCCCAGAGCCAGTTGGATGAGGGCGGAGGGGAGAGCCAGCCTTGAGGGCTTTTGTACTTCTTTTCCTTTTCATGTATCATGTACAAAATACTTTTGATATATACATGAAACTTTTGGGCTTCAATTTCGTGTTCCTGTGCTTATCTTGCATCCTGTACAACACTTAACAAACAGGTTAAGTATCTGTTTAGGCTTAGCCCCTTGCCGGACCAAACGAATGGTCAATTAATCTTTTCCTTGAATAAATGGTCAAGGGGCATAGCCTTTATTAACAAAGGTAATAAGAGTAATCAGACTTAAGCAAAAATGCAACATGCAAGCAAACATATGCTCACTGAAAATAAAATGAATGAAACACACTAAATGCCACAAGCAAATGCTAATTGAAATATTTTTTTTTTATTTTGAAATTTTCATTTTGTTTGGGTTTTGAGATGTATATTTTTTTTTGAATTTTGAAAAGTGTATATATTTTTGAATTTTTGACTATGCAATTTTTTTGAATTTTGACATATGCATTTTTTTTGAATTTTTGACATATACAATTTTTTTTTGAATTTTTGGACATATGCAATTTTTTTGAATTTTTGACATATGCAATTTTTTATGAATTTTTTGACATATACATTTTTTTTTTGAATTTTTGACATACATTTTTTTTTGAATTTTTGACATATACATTTTTGACTAAAAGACCAGTATGGTACTTAGATCAAAAGATCATATTCATTTATTAACTTAATTTCCAAATTGTTCTTTAACAACTTAACTTAAAACCCATCGTGTTTGAACTTGTGTTTCCATTCGTGATCCCATTTGATGATTTGACCCTTAGTCAATCTAAGCCATTCTTTAAGCTTGAAGTACACCTCTTTAGAAAGAAAAGAAGAACAGATTTAGAAAGCCCATGAGAAGGTTCCGGAGACTTAAAAAGATGTCCTTTTCCAACCCTAATATCTGTTGGGGTTCGGTCATTTTCTTTCCGGGGTATTTATCGACCTTGCGTTCCCTTTTGTTTCATTTCATGGCCTTGATGTAACGTTTGTAGTGTAATGGCCTTTTGATTTTGAATTTGGCTTTTTGCCTTTGCTTTTGCTTTTCTATTCTTTTCTTTCTTTGCTTTGCTTTGGAACGGATCTCCCCCATTTTTTTTATGACGGCCTCCTACTAAGATGGCGGGTATTCTTGGTAGTCTATTCTAAGCCTCGTTCCGACATCATGGGCCGAGTGTAAAACATAATTTTATTTAAAAGGAATGATTTGTACTTTATACTCTTAGTCAAGCTTTTGATATTCTTAAGGACTTGGCATCTCTTGTTACTCACGAATCAAACGTGTCAGTGTGCGCGGTAATGGGTTTGAAGTTAAATTATTCAGACTAACAAAGAAATTTGAGTTTATAAATTTTCTGATTCCACCGGTCTTTGTACCATACTGATCGACTCTTTAATCTAAGGGTAGTATTTCTTAAGGTGTAAACCATTCCAGGGATGATTTAGCTCTTCTCCTTCTGCATTAACCATTCCAGGGATGATTTAGCTCTTCTCCTTCTGCATTAACCAAACGATAAGCATTACCAGGATAAGCGTGCGATACAACATAAGGTCCTTCCCAGTTGGGTTGGAGCTTAGAACGCGGACCACCAGGTTTTACAAAAATTCTTTTAACAACCATTTCACCGACTTTGAACTTTCGTTCAATGACTTTCTTTTGATAAAAACGTACTAATCTGTTTTGATAAACTTTTGCATGATTAGCAGCTGACCATCTTTTCTCGTCTAAAAGTTCCAATTGAGCAAGAAGTGCTGAACGATGTTCATCAATGGAGAATTCCTTATTCAATTGTACTCTTAATGACGGTATAAGGATCTCATATGGAACTACCGCCTCCATTCCAAATGTTAAGGAATAAGGAGTTTGCCCAGTAGGCATGCGGATTGAAGTTCGGTAGGCCCATAGAGCCTCAACCAATTTTTCTGGCCAATCTGCGAATTTGTTAGATTTACACGTCTTTTTGATAATTTTTATCAAAGTCTTATTAGTTGCCTCTGCTTGGCCATTGCCTTGCGGATAATAAGGAGATGAATGATGCAATGCAATTTTATACCTGTTGCAGAGATCCTTCAATTCCTGTGACACGAACTGCGGTCCGTTGTCGGTGACGATGGTGCTTGGAATCCCGAATCTTGTGATGATGTTCTTCATGATGAATTTGCAGACGGTTGATGCTTTGATCTCCACGTATGCTTCAGCTTCTGCCCACTTGGTGAAGTATTCCGTTGCCGTGAGAATGAAAGATTTTTGCTTGATGCCGGAATCTGGGTTACCAAGAGGTCCAATAATGTCGAAAGCCCACATGGAGAAAGGCCATGGGGAAGAAACAGGATGGAGTGAAGATGCAGGGGAATGAATTTTGTCGGCGTGAAGTTGACACTTGGCACACCTACGGACATATCCTACGCAGTCTTCTTCCATGGTTGGCCAATAAAATCCTTGTCTAAGGATCTTCTTTGCTAGCATCTGTCCATTGACATGGCCACCACAAACTCCACTATGAGCTCCTTCCATAACCTTCCAAAGCTCATCTTCGTCTAGACATCTCAGAAGAACTCCATCAAAACCTCTTTTGTATAATGCTCCCCCAACTAGGGTGTATCGTTGAGCAACTCTCCTGATAGCTCTTTTCTCCTCAGTTGTAGCTTCTTCAGGATATGATTGATCTTCACAATATTTTGCAATTTCATAATACCATGGCTTCTGTTCATCATCCATCTCTTCTAACAGCTCCATCAACATGATTTCTCTTTTCTCCACAATACTTCCATCTTTGAATTTCTTCAGCAACTTCTCCTTAGTTCTAAGAAATGAAGGATCTTTCACGGCGGGTGAAAGACGCCTATGAATTATGATTGATTCAGATTGCTTGCTGATAGGAAAATCAAGAGAAGATGCAAGTGAAGCTAGAGCGTCAGCTAAGATGTTTTGATTTCTAGGAACATGGACAAAGATCAATTTTGTGAAAAGCTTCGAGTAAGCAGAAGTAAGTTCTTGATATGGCTTGAGCTTGGGATCAAGAGTTCGATACTTGGTCAGCACTTGGCGAAGAATTAATTGGCTATCACCCACAATCCTGAGTTTGGTGGCACCATGAAAATGAGCAGCCTCGAGACCAGCAAGAAGTGCCTCGTATTCAGCTATGTTATTGGTGACTGGAAAATCAAGCTGAAAGGCTTGTGGAATGCTGACACCTTCAGGTGATAACAGAACGATTCCGATCCCCTTTCCATGAGAATTCAGAGCTCCATCAAAATGCAGAGTCCACATATCATCTCTGATTTGATTTACGGACATCAGTTCCTCATCCGAAAACTCTGATCGCACTGGATCAAATCGAGGAAGGGGATGATGAGCGAGATGTTCTGCTATGGCATAGCCCTTGATCGCTTTCTGTTGAATGTAAATAATATCGAATTGAGATAGAAAGCTTTGCCATCGCGCTAACCTATCAGTAAGAACAGATTTCTCCAGAAGGAACTTAATCGGATTCATCCTAGCGATGAGGTGGACTTCATGGGCCAGAAAATAATGCTTTAATTTCTGAACAACCCAAACCAATGCTGCACATGTTTTCTCCATCGCCGTATATCTCTGTTCAGCGGGGTTAAGAAGTTTAGAGAGATAATAGGCTGCCCTCTCTTTTCCTTCTTCATCCTCTTGTGCTAGGACAGCCCCCACTGCATCATCCAGGACTGAAATATAAAGTATCAATGGTCTGCCTGGAGATGGTGGTCTCAAAACAGGAGGACTTGCCAAATAGTCCTTTAATCCATCAAATGCCTCCTGACACTTATCGTCCCAATTGAATTTGACTCCTGGCTTAGTAAGCTCATAGAACGGCTTACACCTTTGTGAGTGCTGGGAGACAAAACGGCGAATAAATTGTAACCTCCCGATTAATCCTCTTAACTCTTTCAAGTTTTTGGGGGGTGGCATTTCTCTGATAGCCTTCGCCTTATTGGGATCGATCTCAATTCCCCGTTTGCTGACAATGAATCCAAGCAATTTTCCTGAAGATACCCCGAATACACATTTCTTGGGGTTCATCTTCAACTGATATTCTCTTGATCTCTCTAATACCCTTGCCAAAACTTTGGCATGCTCAGCCTTCGTTTTAGACTTAACCAATAAGTCATCCACATACACTTCCAAATCTATATGCATCATGTCATGAAATATTGCCATCATAGCCCTTTGATAAGTGGCTCCAGCGTTCTTCAATCCAAATGGCATGACGACATAACAATATGTTCCCCAAGGTGTAGTGAATGAAGTCTTCTCTTGATCCTCTTCTGCCAGCTTAATCTGGTTGTATCCTGAAAATCCATCCATAAATGATAACGTCTCATAGCCAGCAGTGTTATCGATGAGTACATCAATATGAGGCAATGGAAAATCGTCTTTAGGACACGCCCGGTTCAGATCGCGGAAGTCAATGCAAATTCTGACCTTCCCGTCCTTTTTCATAACCGGGACTATATTGGCCACCCATTGTGGATAAAGGACAACTCTAATGAATTTGGATTTGTGTAATTTATCGACTTCTTCCTTCATCTTTAAAGCCATTTGTGGGTGGAATCGCCTTAATTTCTGCTTGACCGGACTAGCTCCATCTTTTAATGTTAACCTGTGTTCAACTAAAGATGAGTCTAACCCCGGCATATCCTCATAACTCCAGGCGAAAGTGTCCTTATAATCCTTAAGCACTTGTATCATTGCCTTTTCATCCTCTGCAGAAAGATTTTTACTAACGAGGACAACCTTAGGTTCGTCTTCAGTCCCTAAGTTTATTTCTTTGGTGGGCTCTTCGATGGCAGCTGAAGGTTCATCAAATCTCTTCACTCCACTGGCATATGCCTCAGCTGCGTCCTCATCATCTTCCTCATCTTCAACAATGGGGTCCTTTTCATGTACTAACTCATATACCCCGTACCCATCATTGACCGACTCATCATCTGTACAATCTTCTGGCATCTGAATTGGATCTTCTAAAAGCTGAGGGATTAAAGAACAAAAAGAACATTTATCAGCCAAATCCTGGAGGTATCTTACTGGAATTTGCCTACCCTTAGGCTTCCTAGACTTCCTAACCTGCCTAAAACTAGACTCCCTAACTTCACTAAACTGCCTATCATAACCTAATGAATATGAAACAGGATGAAAATCCTGGGATACAAATGGAAATACAGGGGAATCCTCCCGTGGGGAGGGACAGAGTAGATCTAGGAGAGAATCTTGACCGACGGACCCGCGCGATGGAGTGTAATCGGACAAGTAAGATGTTTCCTCGATAATGATTTGGGAAGAATTTGTTGCCAAATTGGCGTTTTTTTTGGACAATGAAAGAATTAAACACAAAGCAAGAATGAATACAAATGGGAGGAGAATCGGACGGAGGAAGCGGCACCAAGGCCAGAGGATTAGGGGGATCATATAGCAATATGTCCCAGATTAGATCATACATCCTCTCTAGGTCGAGAGGAGGTTGTGGAATAAAGTCCCGAGGGGACAGAGTTATCATAACGGGCGGAGCCCGTGGAATATCTTCAATTATGACCCGCGACCAAGTCGGGGTCAAGAGCAGTGTACGAAAAAGAGTATGGAGCATTAGGACATGTGAAGGATATGTCCCCCTCCAGAGCAGATCTGTTGTATAACCAGCTTCATAGGGGTCATCTGGCTCCCCTTCATCAGCTTCTTCGGATAGCAGTATCCGCTTGTCAAAGATTGTGCCAGGGCTCTCAATTAGCTCGTCAATCTGCGGTGGCCACTTGGGTTCTGCAGGATCCAGGAATAGTCTGTTCAGTGCTATGTATAGGTCCCTCAGGTCGAACCATCTGTACCATTCGCATTCAGGGTCATGGAATTTCCTCCTCTTCATAGGCCGCAGAGCCTCCAAGGATTGGTACGTAAGTAGTTCGGAACAATGTCTGGCCAAGTCCCTCCCATATATGTCATGGAAGTCAAAACAGGAAGTAATGACCACCATGTTGTCGTGACTAAGTATGGGCCCTTGCACAAAATGTGTATATAGAGTCCATGTTAAGGGATCTCGGCCTTCTTTCAGTGGTGTGGACATTGTTTCCAAGATTTCTTGACCATCTTCTTGCTGAACCATGTCTTGCTTCAGTTTCCTCGGCCTATAGCCCAGACCGCTTCCAGGTACTGCCCGATGATCTTTAACAGGAGTGGTCCTGCCTTGCAATTGTGTGCCCAGACCTTTCCCAGGCTTGTAGCCGTTCTTCATCATGATTATCCATCCCGGGGTACTCATGCACTTCCCCCTTTTGATAGCATTTAATGGGTATGAAGAAATGGTAGCGGCTTTCAAAGGATCAGCCACTGGACGGTAGACCTGTAATACCGACAGAAAAGGTTGTCGGCCAGGTAAAACAGCAGATTTAATATTCAATGTATGAGCAGCAGCAAGGATCGGCATGCTCGTCACTTTAATAATTCGTCCTTTATAAGGGAATTTGAGGCATTGGTGATTCGTAGAAGGAATCGCCTCAAGAGTTTTGATATAAGGACGTCCCAGAATGGCATTTATGGAAGGGTCGATTTCTAGAATATGAAATTCAACCTCTGCATGACTTACTAGACCTAGCTCCACCTTTAAATAAACCATTCCCAGAGGGGAACGGGTAGAATTGTCATATGCCGTAACTGAGATGGGGCTAGGCAGCCATTTCTCCTTGGGCACACCGCATAGCTCTAGGGTCTTCGGAGGTAAAACATTAATTGAAGCCCCTGTATCAACCAGGCATGCATCCACGGCCTTCTTGGAGATATTGACCGTGATGCTCAGAGCCATGCTTCTGGCGGCTGGCGGTGCTAGTTCCGATGTGTGGAATGTAATTGAGGGCTGATCCCCCTGAGGAACTAGTAGTGCTGCAATTTTCTCTACCGGCACGTCTTCATTGACCATCACCTTCTGTAGGTATTCCATTAAAGCTTCTTGGTGAATCTTGGACCTTTTAATTAATTCAAGTACAGTGATCCGTGCCGGTGTTTTGTCCAGATGTTTCAACAAGTCATATTGAGTGCCTGGTGCACTCTCTTCATTATGGGCTTCCTCAGTCGGCTGTGATGGGCCGTCTCTGACTGTGAACTGAGGAAAGATCTTGTTGAAAATCCTCCCACTCCGGAGCGCGTGTTCCTCGACCGTGGAGGATCCGGGTGACACCTTGAGTACCGCAGAGTTTGGTGGCGTAAGCGGTGCGGAGGGTTGATGCGTAGGTGGTGGCGTTGGGTTAGGTGGTGATGGCGTAGGGTTAAGTGGTGATGGCGCGGTGCGGATTAAAGGCCTAGATGGTTGGATGGTAGATGGGTAAGTGGTTGGCGAAGTGGGGAATGGTACGCGTAGTAACGGTTTGGATGGTTGGGGCATATCTGGGTAGGTGGTAGTGGTAGCGGGTGAAGTAGGAAATGGTATGCGTAGTAATGGCCTAGATGGTAAAAGGGGCGCGTTATTGGTTTGCGGAGGGGTATACAATGGAGGCGTAGGAGTGCGGGGCGTAATGGGTCTAAGGAAGGTGGGTAGTGGTAGTGGGTTATTGGATGCGGGCGAATGATATGTGGGTGTGGGTAGGGGGGTGATGGTGACGGGTTGTGGTCTGGGTATGTGGATGGTGTGGCGTGGTAGTCGCTCTGCGGTACTTTGAACGTGACCCGTTGAGTAGAGAGAGGAAGAGTCCTCTATCCTCCATTGTTGCCCACGACCAGCCTCAGACTGGCTGTTCGTTAGAATGGGAGCAACCTGGTTCTGATTCTGGTGCTCCGGGAGCGGATTCTGCACTATGCCCATGTTGGGTGGTGCTGCTGCTTGTGCTGGTGGTCTTGCTTGCTGCTGCTGTTGCTGCTGCGGTCTCCTCGCCTTCAGGGCTGTTATGTATTTCTTCATTTCCTCCCAGTCTATGCCGCCCTGCTCGTTGAGATCATGAATATAATCTCTGAATTGGAAGCAGGTGTCAATGGTATGCCCAGGTTGCCTGTGGAAGTAGCAATACCTGGACGTATCGGCATTTTGAGGCCAGACGGCCTTTTCCCTTGGCAAAACTAAGGCGTTAGCTGCCATTAAAGCACTGAAGATATCGGCCAAGGATTCTGGGAGAGCCGGGTATTCTGCCCTCTTCGGGCCTGGAGGTCTCCTCTGCTGGTTGTAATCACCAGGAGGAGGGACATTGTGGTACGCCGGCGGTGCGCGCGGCTGGTACTGTGGCTGTTGTTGCTGCTGATACTGCTGTTGCCGTTGCGGCTGTTGCTGTAGCTGTTGCTGGTTTTGATTCTGATTCGGCTGCTGGGGCCGCTGATACTGTTGTTGGTACTGGGGGTTCTGCTGCTGTCTGTACCCTTGCTGCTGTGGCCTCTGGTACTGCTGCTGACTCCTCACGAACTGGGGCGAGTTATTGTTCATGGTACTCACTTGCTCATGAGAGAGCGTGCCCTCGGTAGTCGGACCTGTGCTGGAAGAGTTCGGCACTGCAGGCTTCCGAGGCTGAGGTCTGCTAGGTCTATGAGGATCAAAGACGCTAGAGAATGTAGCGTCCTTGAAAGCATTCTGGCAGTACCGTGCTCTTTCATAGAGCTCTGCCATGTTAGTCAAGTTGTTCAAGGAGAGGACGAGCTTGAACTGGGGGGTGGCATTAGAAATTAACATCTTCACTTGTTCGGACTCGGACAAGTGATCCTTCACTTTTTCAGCCAGACCCCGCCACCTGTCAGCAAAACTGACAAACTCCTCATCAGGTTTCATCTTTTCTGCAATGAGGACCGTGATAGACAAGGAGGGTGCAACTCTGTCCTGGTATCGTTGAATAAATTTGCGTGAAACGATACCGTAATCCTCTACTTCTGAGGGTTCCAGGGAAAAGAACCACTCGAGGGCTGGTCCCTCTAGAGATCTCCTGAACAAGAAGGCCAACGACCTCTTGTCGTTCTGCCAGAAAGAGGATTCATACATGAACTCCTTCAGATGTGTGAAGGGGTTACCAGTACCGTTGTACTTTCGGTACACTGGCATCTCAGAGGGTGGCAGATGGAATACTGGCAGACTCGGTAGACTGATTTCTGGCACAGCTTTGACCCCCATCATTTTCTGGAGGTTATTAAATTGCTCATCCATACGCTCCATTTTGGCCAGCAGCGTTTGTGTGGTCAGATCTGCTTGAGGAGGAGGAGGAGGAGGAGGTACTTGGTAGGCTTGCTGCCTAGAGTACGTTGGGCAGGGTGGACAATAGAGGGGAGGTCCGGCAGTGCTTCCGCCATGCCCGAGGGCATTTTGATAAGTAGGCGTTTGCGGTCTAGCCGGTTGCCTAGATGATGAAAGCTGCGGCCCAGCTGGCCGAGAAGTAATATGAAGGCCCTCCATGGCCTGATGGATATAAGGAGGAGGAAAAGAAGGTTGCTGAGGAACAGCAGGGGGAGCCACAGGGTTCGGCTCGGCAGGCTGCATAGGTGCCTTCCCCTTCAAAATAGATTGGATCGCCTCGAACTGCTGAGGGTCCAGTCGGGAGGCAAGAACTCCCAGAGCATTGATGAGATCCGTAGGATCAGAGGATGAGGGATCATTCTGGTTCATGTCCCCCTCAAGATCAGGATTAGGGATCGCATATTCATGCGGAAGAGGATCAGGATATTGATCACGTGGAGGCAAAAGAGGTGTCCGAACATTCCCATCTAGACGATACGGAATGGGGATAGAACTACGGGAGGCATCAGCATCTCTCCCACTCTCATAGTTGTATTCAGAATTCTGAGGGGCATTAGCATCTCCCTCGTAATTAACCATGGCGTCTGGAGCCACACTCAAGTCCCTACCTGATCGTAGCAACATGATGTTAGATTCCCTTTTCAAAGATTTAATCAAACAAGTTGTACAGAGATTAATCAAACAAGTGGATGCTTAACGTGATTTTAGGATTCCTTGTTGAGTTATTTGAATTGGATTAAACCACAATTTCGCTCAGGGAAAGGATCCTAGTTTCAGTTCGATTTCCACCGTTATTCTCTAGGGCTTTCTCTCACAACGCTTTCAGAATCTAATCGGGACTTCAATTGGTACAACCAGCCCGATGATCAAGGAGGAATACCTTGATTTTGGGGACTTATGGAGGTCTCAACGTCAACTTCTCTAGTCTGATCAAGGGACCAACCCAATCAGAGAGAGTTGCTGACGTCGAGTAATGTGTTCCTAAGAAGAGGAGGGATTAGCCTCAATGCGTATGTCCTGTGGCCTGGATGGCCTCTAATGCTTAATAAGTAATGGGTAGCTAGCACTCAAAACACAGAAATCTGGAAACTGAAAAAGATTAAGAAACTGTCTGAATAGCGTCGACTGTGGTCGACGCTATTCAAAACAGAACTTAATTTTTCGCAGAAGCAGATGCAGACAGCAGAGAAACTGAGAAGCCTGAAAGGCGTCTAGGTAGGTTGACGCGGTTTTGAAACGCGTCAGCTATCCTGGACGCTTTTCAGTTTGCAGAAACAATTTTCCAGGAGGATTTTCTGGGTTGAATCTTCCTCAAACAAGGTAAAAAGCAGTAAACAATCGACTCATGCAAATTTTTTTAGTTCGAGATTTTAAACAGGATGATTTACTAACTAAACAACTAGAAAAACAATCAATCACACATCATTTTTATCACAAAAACAGCTTTTTGAGTTAATCAAGGGAGGGGCAAGATCTTGCCACTGGGGTGTGCACGTGGTGCACAAGGAAAATCAATTAAACTAAACACTCACCAATTGGTGAGGACGTGTCCAGAGACACAAATGGTGCACCGTGGGTGCCCGATATGATGATAGCAAGAACAAAAAGAAACTAAAAAGATGGCGAGACCAAGTCCCACCGTGATCGCCAAAAGAGCTGTAGGTGCTTAGAATGACCGTGTGATTAACATGAAATATCTATGTTGTTTAGGTGTAAACTAACCTATTAAAACAGCAACTAAAGTGCAGTGATCGCCAGAAACTTTTAACTTAAAAGTTTCAAAAGAGAGTATGATCGCCTACCTTTCAAACGCGGAAGATTGAGTCCTTGGTTCCCCTTCCTCAGCCGGCTGAAGAAAGAGAGCCCTTTCTTTGTTCTTTTGTTCTTGCTGTTGAGTTTGAGGTTGAGGATCGTCCAGAAGTTGTACTTGATTTCCCCTTTTTGATCTCTTGTTGTTGTTGAGTGCAGCAGAGACAAAAACAAAAAATGAAGAACTATGATGAGAATTTAAATAGAAGTAGTATCTGAACTAATCATGATTTTAAGCATATTTAAAACAGCAAACTTACTTTTTTAATGGCTTTGAAACCCCTTAGATTAAGTAGGTTTTTTGAAAGATTATGATGTGGTGTGTGTTTGCATGAAGTGAATATGAAGAATAAAACTAATGAAATGAATGCAGTAATGAAAAACTTATGCCCAATCGGTTGAAGCCTTGAAAGGATGAAGATCTTGAAAGGACGCCGACTTCTGGAAATGGCAGCGCTCCGGCGTTACGACGTTGTTGCTTCGATCTTCAAATCGCTATAATGCTATGGCTCAACTCAACTTAATTCTCTTCTTTTTTTTTTTTTTTAACTCTTCAACATGCAGGGTATTTATAGGCATTTCTTGCGTTCGAGATTAACATTTAAAAACTCCGAATTTATCCATCTTAACCGACAGATAATTACTGATTAATTCATCTTTATCTGTAATTATCTAAAACGCGTCCACCTTGGCTGACGCCTTTCAGATTAATTAAGATAAGGATAAATATCCGGGAAAACTTATCTTTATCTTTATGAGGTAAAACGCGTCCACATATGTAGACGTCTTTTAGACTAATTAAGATAAGGATAAATATCCGGGAAAACTTATCTTTATCTTTATTAGGTAAAACGCGTCCACCTGTGTAGACGTCTTTTAGACTAATTAAGATAAGGATAAACATCCGGAGGAGAAGTTAAAACCACTTAGGAAACTTAAAACGCGTCGACCTTCCAAGACGCCTTTTAGTTAATAAATTAATTAATTAAAATTCAAATTTAATCGTTAAAACATGAATAAACTCTAAATAGCGTCCACGTGGGTCGACGTCTTTTAGAATTCTTCATATTTTTGCAGAAATTTGAGTTAAAATCAATTCAATTAATTAACTTAAACACATCTGTTAAACTCGACACTTAAAAAGATTAACAAAAATTAATCAATGATTAATTATCAGACCATTTTGAGGCATTATTATATGATATGAAATTTACTCGAAATGATGTCAAAATTACCGTGTCTACAATTTCGAAATTTCTCTTTAAGATACTCTTTAGTTCTGATTTAATGTAAGGACTGAGAATCCATATAAGGTTATTGGGTCGGATTCAGCTTAACAATATTCAGTGTGGATTTTTATGAAGATCTAAAGTGGGCTCTGATTCATATCCACCAAGCTAGATACCTTTTGTGAAAGGCATCCTCTTGTACATATACGATTCCGAGACGTGCATGCGCGCCCCGTGGCCATGCATGGGGGCCGCGTGGCTGCCCCCTGTTTAGTCAGCTGAAACGCATCCAGGTAAGTAGACGTAATTTGCAAAAGGCGTCGGTTTGGGTCGACATGTTTTAGAGGACTTTTGCATGACTATGTTCCGCCCCATTGCACCCCAGGTTGAGTTGAAGGCACCTGGTGGAGGGCCTAGGTGGGCGTGGCTGCGAATTTTCCCCCTCACTCCTTATTTCTCATCTCTGCCTTCTCTCTCCTCTCTCTCTCCATTCCCTCCATCCTTTGACGCTTTTCCTCCACCATCTCCACCTCTGCAAGCCCTATCTCCACATCACCACCACCTCCATCTCCACCATGATCTCATTCTCCCCGGACAGGGGCGGACATCTCGGCGGGGTGCAACATTGACAACAACATTAGTGGTGGCAGCGGTGGAACGACTAGGGGACGAGGAGGCGAGACGCGTGGCGGCATCGCGAGGCTCACTGGCATTGTGGCAATGGCTTGGCAGTTGTACGATAGTGCTTCCTCAACGTAGGGACTCTACAAGAATCAGGAGGAGTCCAAGTTAACTGGTAGGGTGACGATCCCTGTGCAAGTTTATATTAGTTAATTGCATGATTTCAATGATTCCATGTAGAAATCCATACTTAGGATCTCTCCCTCTATCCTCCTCTATGCTGGCTTGGTCTTAATCTCATGCTTGATGTGATCATGCTAATTATGGTGATGCCATGCTAATTGGATTATTCATGTTTTTGCGAGATTCTGGAAGGAACTATGAGCATGTCTATGGGGTTTTTTTTCCTTATGATACCCATGATTATTGTGGGTTTGGGATGATCATGCTTGGGGGATAGTTTTCTTGTTAATGATGATATTTATGGTAGAATTTCATGTGGGATGGTGAAATCATGCTTTAATGAAGTTTTAAGGGGCTATTTCTTTACTGTAATCCTCTATAATCTATGGGAACTTTTGTAAATAAGTTGTAGCTCGGGGATGACCAGGGAGAGGTTCTCCATGATCTGATCTCGGGCACTGAAACACCTCCAGTCAGGCGGACACAAATTGTAAAACATGTCCACTTGAGTGGATGCTATTTAAGCCCAGTCCTGAGACTCGAACCGTACTGTTTCCTACATTCATTGAGTGTACTATATGTAAATTCATGTTCATTTCCTTATAAATTATGTAGATTAAATTCCAATATTAATGTTGTATAAATTCTTACAATTGCATGCTTGAAATCATGTGTCAGGGTGGGGTTTTCCATGTATTCGTATTTTGCATGTTTGTGTGTTTGTGTGGTTGTTGAACCTGAGTGACATCACTCGCTAGTAGTGCACAAGGTGCCAGTGTGGGAGTAGCACAGTGTGGCTTATGAGGCGTGGGTTACCATGTTAATTCCCAGGTTAGTACACGGTATCGATCTGGGAATGGTACAGTTCCACTGTGGGAGTGGTATAATGTGGTACTTTTGTCATTCTTGTTAGTCTTAGATGGCCTATAAGTCAATCTGACTATGTAAATCTCGTTCATTTATTAATAAAATGACATTATTTCATTATGTGTAAATTCGTGTTGTTATCGTCTCATAATGAAGTCCGTGAATATATGCAATAGTGATCAAATTATGATGAGATCATACTAGTGAGACTGATCACTTAAACACACATATTCTTAATAGTTCCTAGTTGGAGGATATCCGAGATGGACATCGGACATCCGGTTATACTAGTATAGATTACTCCTGCTTATATGATGAGGGTGACTGATCTCATAGTCACTTGTGTGGAGACACTAAGACGAATCAGTAGGTGCTCATTAGAGAATGAGTTCACTGAACTGATCCGATTGAATCGCTGGATGGTATAGTACCTCATTGTCAACTAGCTTGATTTTATTGTCGCAGTTGCGTGGATGGTTCTTGGACTTGAGACGCCAAGGACACTTTGTCGGTGGAATTATGTGTTTTGACCTTGGGTTATGAATCTCTATCCACGGGATTCTAAACAGTCAAGGATCGGGTACAACATAATACAATCGAAGGGAATTGAGTGTTAATAAGAAATCATTCGCTCTCGGTACTTAGAGAGAGAATGCTCTAGAAAAGATGCGGAGAAGTCCCTGTCCAAGGTGGACGATAATATCGGGAAAAAAGTTTTCCGATATTATACGGCATCATTCGATCCAAGTGAGTCGACCGGTTAGGGTTTGACGGTACACCATATCCTGAGTTGACTCGCGAGCATTGTACGAATGAATGATTATATTCACGCGGTAACTATCGGCTGAAAGGTTCCAAGAGTGGGGTACTTAACCCCGATACCTTCTGGGTTCACGCGGTGTTGCTTGGCACCCAACGTGATCGGAGGCCCAATCGAATTTAATATGCGATATTAATTCGATTGATTAATAAATTAATAATGAGTTATTAATTGATTAATCAGGCTAGTGAGGAGTCATTGGGCTTATTTGGCCATTAACTGGACTAGTTATTGGGCCTAGAAGGTCGCACGCAAATGATTCTCGAGGCGATGGATAATAAGTGGGTTTTATATTAAACTGGGGGTTTTATGAAAAACCATGCGGTTAATATAAAGGATAACGAACGGGCTGAGCAGGCCAGGCTGCTGCTAACCCTAGCCGCCCGCTTCTCTCTTTCTCTCTCTCTCTCTGGCGCCCCAGGTTGGCTATGTTCTTCGAGTCTGCTCCGCCGCTTCTCCGACTCCCGTCTGACGGAAAATCGACCGTGCGTCGCGGTGGTCGTTGCAGCGAACGGCAAAGGGTTCGTGGGCTGCGACGTGCGAGGAACGTGAAGATATCTATTGCTAGGAAGATCGCGTGGACTTTGCTTTAGGCCGGGCATCTGCACGGCTGGCGGTGTCACACCGACGGAACCAATCGGTCATGGATTCGAATATGCGCGAAGGTAATAATCCGATCAACGATTTTTTGGATTTTTAGTTTTATCGACACGGGAAAACGGATCGTTGGTTTTATTTTAATTTTTGCTACGTGAGCGATCCGGAGAAACCCGAGAATCAGTAGTGGTATCAAAGCGAGGTTCCACTGTTTTTTGACCTGTTTCGATATCTAGATTGATTTTCTATGAATTATTCCATGCATCATTTTAATTTTTATGCAAGGCCAATGATCGTGAGATGATTGCTGCGATTCGATCACTTACTTTTGTGTAAAAAATTAAATTTATTTTGGGGATTTTCGGAGTTCTTCATGTGATGAAGAACGAGGTTAATGTCGGCTTCATTCGGATTTCCCAAGCGTTAGGATGGAGGGCCGGGACCCCGGATCTCCTGGGGATAGTCACCCTCTATTCAATGGGCTCCTAGTCGGCGCCGGATGGGCAGCTGGAGATGGCCGAAAGGATCTCTCTTCTCCTTCCTTCTCTACGATTTGGACAAGAACCATAAAAAGGGGGTGCATTAAAAGGGGTTTATACTAGCAAAAAAAGGGACCGCCGGCTGCCCCACCGGCGCCGAGCATGTCGATGGCGATGGGGCTTTGCCGGAGGGGCCTGGCGGCACCCAAGCGCCTGCCGGCGGCGGCCTGCAAACCCTATTTTCTATTTGGGGGTTAGGGTTTCGGTGGGCGTTGGGCGTTTGGGGAGGAAGGTGAACATGGCGGACCACCCGGCCCCAACCTAGTCGGACCGGCCAAGCACAAGCGGTCTGGGCCAGGCCGACGAGGCCATGGTCCGAGCCTGGCTCAGCCAAGGGCCCAAGGTGGCTCAGCCAATACCCTATTTAAACCCCTATTACCTATTAAAACCCAAAAACCCCAATTAACCCATATGGTAGTATAAAATTGAATTTTAATTTAAAATTCAAAAAATTGTTTTGATAATTTAAATTGTTATTCAATTTTGTTTTATGGGTATTAATGATTATGTTAATTATTAATTGTTAATTACAATTAACATGATCATTAATTAATAATTAAAGTTAATTATTAATTTAAATATTAAATTAATAATTAATCCTAATTAACTAATCTATGAATTAGATTAGTTGTTAATAATTAATTAGAGTTAGTTATTAATTTAAGTGTTAAATTAACAATTAATCTAATTGACTAATTTAAGTGTTAAATTAGTAATCGTTAATTAATTAGTATTAATTATTATTTTAAGAGTTAAATTAATGATTAACATTAATTACCTAATCTAAGAGTTAGATTAGCACCTTTTTGTTAATTAGAATTGATTGTTAATTTAAGTGTTAAGTTAATGATTAATTTTAAATTAACTATTTTCAAAGTTAGATTAATAGTTATTAATCAATTAATGTTAATTAATAATTTAAGTATTAAATTAATAATTAACATTAATTAACTAATCTAAGAGTTAGATTAGTAGTTAATAATTAATTAGAGTTGACTAATAATTTAAGTGTTAAATTAATAATTAACTTTAGTGGACTAATCTAAGAGTTATATTAGTAATTAATTATTAATAGTCTAATTTTTAGACTATTAACATAGTTAATCTAAATGTTAGATTGTTTTTAATTATTAGAAATGTTCTAATGATATGAAATATTCTAGAATTATTAATTTGGAGTGTGTATACATGTGCTGTGTGTTTTATATGTTTTTAAACATGATTTAATTGCATGTTAAGATATTAAAAGGAGTTTTTCGAAATTCAAATGTCAATTTTGATTGGAACCTAGCTTTCTGAAAGCCAAATTATTTATTTTTTCGAAACCCTTTTAATTTAGCCATGTGATGTGCTACTTCATGTATGGAATGTATAAAACATACTGTGGTCATAGATATGCATTATTAAATTGTTCATGTCATGAATGTTGTGTGTGGATCATAGATGTGTGAATAGATATTTATTAATTGTTAATAAATAGAGGTTTGCGTACCTCTCCTTCTTTCATACTCCGATGAATTTCTACCTCCCACTCTCTTGTACTCGCTATAAAGTCTTCTTCAATTTATATATAAATTTAGAATTTAATTATAATCTGATCGAGGCAACCGAGGAATGAGCGAGGATGATCCACAACTACATCTGGAAAGACGATTCGATGGAGATCCTTTGCTTTTTACGTTTGCAGATTTTCTAATGTAAATGTTATATTAGATTTGTGTGTGCATTTGACTGTTGGCTTCAGTCAAACCCACTGTGTTATCTATGGCCACATTAGACATGTATGAAATGCACTATTTTTAATTTTGATTTTGAATCAAAGTAGGTATAATATTTATTAAATATATACGATATATCTATATACTATCACGTCGGAGAGACCAAGATAAAAGTTATCTAATACCCTCGTCTAAATTCTAAGCCGTAATGTGAGTAGTTAACAACTTACCGCGTGGTCCACCATCATTATAGTCATATGATTCAAATTATTTTAGGCAAGCTTGTTGTGCTATCTATAAGGCCTATTTAATTGTAAGGAGAGACTATGGCTATGACATTAGATGTCTAATGATCTGGGTAGAGGAACTATGTAGCTTTGTTGTGCCATCTACAAAGACTGTATGCAAATCTATACTCGTCTCATAATGATGGTTAACTTATACCTAAATTAATGGCTTGTTGTGCTATCCACAAAGCCATTAAATCTCTGGAGATTGAAGATATATGATCAGATATTGCAAGGAGTTGCATATCCCATGAGATGAGTACTTTTTGATTGTATTACAGTTTGTTGTGCTATCCGCAAGGCTGTACTACAAGTCATTGAGATTCTAATCCTCATTAGGAGACTGTCGGCGTCTCCCGTTCTGTATAGTTGAGGGTTATACAGTCCGTCGAAAATTAGTGGGAGTCAAAACTTGAATAAAGGACCATATCCTGTTTTATAGTTAATAATTGAACATTTGCTAAAATAATTTTTATCTCATGTAGGGAAATATGTCGTCAAATAACCCACTCCATGGCATACTTGATGCCAATCTTTTGATTGGCTTGAACTACATAGTTTGGCGTAGAAACCTAAAGAAGGTCTTCATATCTGAGCACATTGCTTACATTCTTGGAACTGATCCTCCTATTGAACCGGCATTGGATGCTCTTGAGGCAGAGATGATAGCTAATGATAAAAGGAAGAAGGACAATATTAAAGGAGTAGTAAAAGGTGATTGCTTCTACTGTAAGCAGAATGGTCATTGGAAGAGGACCTGCAAGGAGTTCCTCAATGACAAAGCTCATAGGAAATTGAAGCTATTAGAAGCTTCAGATGTCTATATGATAGACATCAACTTGTCAGTTAGAGATTCCACATCTTGGGTATTAGATACCGGATGTACTTTTCACATCTGCCATGATGTGCAGATGTTGACAAGTAAACGCAACCTGAGAAAAGGCGAGGTGGAACTTAGGCTAGGAAACGACGCAAAAGTTGCGGCGGTTGCTGTAGGAACAGCAAACCTCAGGCTTCCATCGGCAGACGCTTTTTCATTGGAAGATTGCTATTATATTCCTAGTATAAAAAGAACATTATATCAGTATCTTGTTTGGACAAGATAGGATATAGGTTGACTATTGAAATGAAAAGTTGTTCAATTTATTATGGTAATAAATCAATAACTTCGGCATCTTTAGTCAACGGTCTATATATTTTAGATGTTTCTTATTACAATCTTCACATTGATAATGCTCTTAAGAAGAGCAAGAATTGTGTAAACCAAGCTTACATGTGACATTGTAGATTTGGACATATTGGTGAAAGCAGGCTGCAAAGGTTGCACAAGCATGGTTATTTAACTGCATTCGATTATGAATCGTTTACGACATGTGAATCCTACTTTATGGAAAAAATGGCAAAATCTCTATTTACAAGATATGGAGAACGTGCCAAGGACATTTTGGAATTAATACATTCATATATATGTGATCCAATGTCCACCCAAGCCAAAGGTGGCTTCTCATACTTCATCACGTTCACCAACAACTTCTTAAGATTTGACTATGTGTACTTAATGAAGTACAAGTCAGAAGGATTTGAGAAGTTCAAGGAGTTCAAGAATGAGATAGAGAAGCAGACAGGAAAGAGTATTAAAACTCTTCGATCAGATCGGGGAGGAGATTACTTGAGTACTAATTTCACACAATTTTTAAAGGATAGTGGTATCATTTCTCAACTGACCCCTTCATATACACCACATATGAATGGTGTATCTAAAAGGAGGAATCGCACCTTGTTGGACATAGTACGCTCCATGATGAGTCTTTCGGGATTACCAGTGTCCCTCTGGGGGTATGCTCTAGAGTCAACAGTATACCTATTGAACAGAGTACCCAACAAGTCTGTGATTTCTACTCTATATGAGATATAGAAAGGCAGGAAGCCAGAATTTAAACATGTTAAAGTCTGGGGTTATCTTGCTCATGTAAAGAGGCATGATCCAGACAAGCTGGAATCACGAACAGATAAATGAAGGTTTGTAGGATATCCAAAGGAAACCTTTGGATACTATTTTTACCATTCTGGTAAACAAAAGGTGTTTGTCGCTAGGAAAGCTGTCTTCCTGGAAGAAGAATATCTTCTCTAAGAGGACAGTGGGAGTAAAATAGTACTGGAAGAGGTTCCAGATCTCCAAATAACTGCATTATCATCAGATAAGATATAAGTTCCTAAATCTGTTCAGGTACACACAGATGAGCCTCGTAGATCTGGTAGGATACCTAAGCTATCCGAACGATATGTGGGACATATCGATGAAGGAAGTCTAAGGTAGAATATAATGAGGATAATGATACTAAATCCTACCAGGAGGCCATAGAAGGCCCAGAAGTCAGGAAATGGCGAGAAGCCATGAACTCAGAAATCCAGTCCATGTACACCAACCAAGTTTGGAACTTAGAGGACTTGCCCGAGGGTATTGTACCTATGGGATGCAAGTGGATCTTTAAGAGAAAGATCGGTGCTGATGGATGGATCGACACTTATAAGGCAAGGTTGGTGGCAAAAGGATATCGTTAAAGGCAAGGAATTGAGTATGACGAGACCTTTCACCAGTTGCGATGATAAAGTCGATCAGAGTTCAACTCGCCATAGCTGCACACTTCGATTTTGAGAACTAGCAGATGAATGTAAAGACTACCTTCCTCAACAGTAACCTTGAGGAAGGGGTAATCTTGAGGAAGATGTGTATATGATACAACCTGAAGGTTTCACATCTAAAAAGTTTCCAGATAAAGTGTGCAAGCTTCAGAGGTCTATTTATAGACTGAAGAAAGCTTCCCGGAGCTGAAAAATGAGATTTGACGAAGCTGTCAAGTCTTATGACTTCATTAAGAATGAAGATGAGCCTTGTGTATATAAGAAGACCAGTGGGAGTGCAATCACCTTCTTAGTTCTTTACGTAGATGACATACTACTCATTGAGAATGATGTAGCTATGATGTCATCGATAAAGATCTGGCTATCGAAAAACTTCTCTATGAAGGATTTGGGAGAGGCATCCTATGTATTAGGAATGCGAATTTATAGAGATAGATCAAAGAGGATGCTTGGAATGACCCAATCTATGTACATAGATATCATAGTCAAAAAGTTTGACATGGAAAAGTTCAAGAGAGGTCTCATACCGATGAGACATGGAATTAATCTCTCAAAGGAATAGTCTCCTAAGACTCCTAATGAGAGGGCATTAATGGATAACGTATCCTATGCCTCTGCCATAGAATCTATCATGTATGCCATGCTATGTACACAGCCTGATGTCGCATATGCTCTAAGTGTTACGAGCAGACAAAGAGTACTGGAAGGCAGTGAAATGTATCCTTAAGTACTTGAGATGAACTAAGGATATGCTTCTTGTCTATGGAAGAGGTGACTTGAAACTGCGAGGCTTTATTGACTCGAGTTTTCAGTCAGATCCAGATAATAGTAAGTCTACATCTGGATTTGTGTTTACTTTGAATGGAGGCGCAGTGTGCTAGAAGAGTTCCAAGCAAGAAACCAATGCAGATTCGACGACTTAAGCTGAGTATGTCGCTGTAGCTGAAGCCGCCAAGAAAGCAGTGTCGTTAAAGAAATTCATCATCGACCTCGGCGTAATTCCCAATATCTTTGAACCTGTTCTACTGTTGTGCGACAACAATGGAGCCACTGCACAAGTGAAAGAGCCGCGGTCTCATCAGAAATCGAAGCATATTCTGAGACGCTTTCATCTAATCGGAGAGATCATTTCCAGAGGATATGTAGTGGTGGAAAGAGTTCCATCCCCCGATAATGTAGCAGATCCACTGACAAAGCCACTGGCTCAAAATGTGTTTCAACGTCACCTAAAGTCTATAGGTTTAGTGCATCAAGGTGATTGGCTTTAGTCCAAGTAGGAGATTGTTAGTCTTATATGGTCTACAAGCCAATCTGACTATCTAAATCTCGTTCATTTATTAATAAAATGACATTATTTCATTATGTGTAAATTCGTGTTCTTATCATCTCATAACACAGTCAATGAATATATGCGATAGTGATCAGATTATGATGAGATCATACTAGTGAGACTGATCACTTAAACACACATATTCTTAATAGTTCCTAGTTTGAGGATATTCGAGATGGACATCGGATATCCGGTTAGACTAGTATAGATTACTCCTGCTCATATGATGAGGGTGACTGATCTCATAGTCACTTGTGTGGAGACACTAAGGCAAATATGTAGGTGCTCATAAGAGAATGAGTTCACTGAACTGATCCGACAGAATCGCTGGATGGTATAATATCTCATTGTCAACCAGCTTGATTCTATTGTCACAGTTGCGTGGATGATCCTCAGACCTGAGACACCAAGAACACCTTGTCGGTGGACTTCTGTGCTTTCACCTTGGTATATGAATCTCTATCTACAGGATTCTAAACAGCCAATGATCGGGTACAGCGGAATACAATCGAAGGGAATTGAGTGTCAATAGGGAATCATTCACTCTCGGTACTTAGAGAGAGAATGCTCTAAGAAAGATGCACGGAAGTCCCTGGCCAGGGCAGACGATAATATGGGGAAAGGAGTTTTCCGATATTATACGTCATCATCCGATCCAAGTGAGTCGACCGGTTAGTGTTTAACGGTACACTATACCCTGTGTTGGCTCGAGAGCATTGTAGGAATGAAGGATTATATCCATGTGGTAATTATCGGCGGAAAGGTTCCAAGAGTGGGTTAATCCCAATACCTTTTGGGTTCATGCGATGTTACTTGGCACCCAACGTAATTGGAGGCCCGATCGAATTTAATATGCGATATTAATTCGATTGATTAATGAATTAATAATTAGTTATTAATTGATTAATTACGCCAGTAAGGAGTCACTGGGCTTATTAGGCCACTAACTAGAATGGTTATTGAGCCTAGAAGGCCACACGCAAATGATTCTCAAAGCGATGGATAATAAGTGGGCTTTATATTAAACCGGGGGTTTTTATGAAAATCGTGCTGTTAATATAAAAGATAGCGAACGGATTGTACAGGCTAGGCTACTGCTAACCCTAGCCACTCTCTCCTCTCTTCCTCTCTCTCTCTCTGGCGCCCCAGGCCGACTCTGTTCTCCGGGTTTGCTCGGCCGCTTCTTTGACTCCCGTCCGACGGAAAATCGACTGCGCGTCGCGGCGGCCGTTGCGGCGAACAACGAAGGGTTTGTGGGCTGCGACGAGTGAGGAACGTAAAGATATCTATTGCGAGGAGGATCGCGTGAACTTCGCTAGAGGCCGGGCATCTACGCGACTGGCAGTGTCACATCGACGTAACCAATCGGTCGCGGATTCGAATCCGCGCAAAGGTAATAATCCGATTAACGGTTATTCGGATTTTTAGTTTTATCGAAACGGAAAAACGGATCGTTGCTTTTATTTTAGTTTCTACTGCGTGAGCGATCCGGAGAAATCCGAGAATCCAACAGTAGTATCAGAGCCATGTTCCACTGTTTCTCGACCCGTTTCGATCTCCAGATTAATTTTCTATGAATTATTTCAAGCATCGTTTTAATTTTTATGCAGGGCCAATAATTATGAGTTGATTCATGCTTAATGACACATAAATTTAAAGCATCAATTTTTGGTGCCGTTACCTGGGAGGTTAAGATTTGTGCTTGGATAATCTTGCTTTTATTGTGTATATTTTCATTTTAACATTGTCTTATTTTTGTGTGCAAGAAAATCGCAGAAAAAAATCTTAAGGGCACAACCTATAATAACATAAGGTGGGGATTTGATTACCCTTGTCCCACAAACCACTATCTCCTTACATCTTGCATTCACTCGAAGCCTAATAAAAAAAAAAGAATAGCAACTTGACCCTAGGGTTCAGATTGAAACGAATGTGAAGTTGGGCCCATTTTCATTTTGGACACTAGTGTCCAAGGCTAGAGGTCCAAAGGCAAATGCCTTAAGAGGGCTTGTGGTTACTTAATTAGGTCCTCACGGAAGTGAGGAGAGCCTCCCACATCCCAACCTCTTACCTAGCTAGTGGACAACTGAAAGTGGACTTAAGTGGATCTCTAGTCGATTTGCGAGAGAGCTTACATTGAGTTCAATAAGTGGTTGGACCTTAAGTAAGATTGTGTTTGCACCACTCATTAAGGTTGGTGTCTAGGCAAAGAGGTTAACAGGCCAAGCCTAAGTGGACTTGTGATTCTCTAACTAAGACCTCGCAAGAGTGAGGGGAGCATCCCACGATATCACCTCTTACCTAGATAGCCCAAGAGTGTGTGTATGGACTTCAATTAAACTTGAGGGAATTCGCAGTAGTTGTATTTATAGGTCTAGGAAATGTTTAAGTCCATAGGTTAATTTGTGTTGACCACTTGTTTGTTAATAAAAGAAATCATAAATCTTTTTTTAAAAGAAATCTTACTTAACAGGCTTTCTATTTTGGGTCATAGTTTTGGTTCATACAAGGAGAAGGTCTTAATTCCCTAATCATGTAGAGCCCGTTGTAAAGATTGAAAGGCTTCTCCATAACCAAGCCCAAAACCAACCCCAAGTCCAAGCTCAAGAGCACATCCAACCGATGTCTTATCAGGGTGAGCTACCCAAACGGATGAAGGAATACTTCATTCCTTCCAACTATAGGCCTTCCGCATGCATTTACTTATCGGAAGTGCTGACAACCCAATATGAAATCAAATCCAGCACCATCTAAATGCTCCCATCATTCCATAGACCGACCAATGAAGATCCATATAAGTATTTGGATGAGTTCCGTGAAATTTGTTCTATGATGAAGATCTAGAATTTTACCGATGATGTCTTGAAATTGACTTTGTTCCTCCTTCTTATTGAAGAATAAGACCAAATATTGGTTAAAGACCATAGGAAAGCCCATTAGCATAAGAGATGAAATGCAGAAAGAGTTTCTAAACAAATTCTATCCTATAGGTTAAACCAATACCATGAGAAGGGCCATCACGGGTTTTTCTCAAATCTCTGGAGAACTGATCCATGAATCTTGGAAAAGATTGAAAGAATTATTGAGGAAATGCCCCCATCATGGATTATCTAAATGGCAGATTGTGCAGGCATTTTATGTGGGATTGACAGAACCATATAGGCAAATGGTAGATGCCTCATGTGTATGTGGGGGGGGTGGGGATTGATGATTAAGAGTGAAGAGAAAGCATATGATCTATTTGACATGTTGAGTGAAAACTCTATAAATCATGCTTCTCTCTCCTCATACGAAAGATCAGTAGGACCGACGAGAAAGGGTGGTCTTTATGAAGTGAAGAGTCGAGGAGAGCCTGAACCTAGGTTGGATGTTAATGCCATAAACCAAAAACTGGAGAAAGTGGATTTGTTGGCTCAGAAACTGGATCAATTTCTCAACTTGAATTATCAAGCATCTACTGCCCAGTCTTCTTTTAATTCACACCCTAGTCAGGCCTAATATTTTGAAGAAGCTTGTGCTCTATGTGCTAGCCTAGCACATCTCATCAATGAATGTCTTACAATAGCCCAACTTCCCCCTTTTATCTAGGAGCAAGTGCAGGCTACTCAAGGATTCTCCAAGCCCAATTACGACCCATTTTCTAACACCTACCAATCCGCCCTGGAGAAATCATCCGACTTTTTCATGAAGGCCCAACAAGACCCATCTCAAACATCAAATCCTTCAGTAACAAATGTGCAAAGTCCAATCTTCAACAATCAATTTTAGGCTCAATATACTCAGCGTAATCTCTAAGGAAATTTTTATGCAAAAGGACAACAAGTGTACTTTTAGTCTACTTACCCTCATGGTCAACCACCGTACCCATAGCCAGTTTACCAACCTTCTTTGGCCCAGATGATGACAAGTTTAATCAATTAAAGCAGCTTATCTTGGCCCTGACTCAGTACTTCTAGGCCCAAAATCAGTCCATCCAGGCCCACCAGTAGTCTACTGCTAGAATAGAAGTCCAAATTGGCCAATTGTTTGAAGCTAATATGAGGAGTGAACCAGGCCAACTCCTTAGCTAGCCCATTGCCAACCGTAGGAACCACCCACCGAGTTTTCATTATCAACCCATTCCTCAATAGCTTCAACCTTGCCCATCGATGCCACAAAAAGGCCCACATGTAGAGAATGCTAATGCCATTTTAGTCTTAGGAAGTGACAAAATTTTAGTGGATCCTTCTAAGTCCCAAGTAGCAGATGAGAGCTCCTATAGGTAGGGCAACACTTACCAACCCAAAATCCAGATTAAGTTGGGGGAGATGCCAGAGGGAAAGAAAGGATAGATGAAGACCTTAGCCCATACTAGCCCAAGGTCCCCTTCCTAAGTGCTTTAGAATCCAAGGCCTCTAGCAAACAGAAGTTGGCCTAGAATGAGGAGATGATAGAACTGTTCAAACAAGTCCACATCAATATTCCCCTCCTCGAAGCCATCAAGCACGTCTCAGCCTATGCAAAATTCCTTAAAGAGCTATATACCCAAAGGCGAGGACCTTGTGTAGTATCCGAAAGAATCTTACGCTAAGAGAATGTTAGTGCAGTGCTACTAAATCAACTTCCCCAAAAGCTTAAAGACCCCGGTGCCCCTCTCATTTCTTGTGATATAGGAGGCATCACATTTGACAAAGTACTTCTGGATCTTGGGGTCAGTGTGAATCTTTTATCCACTTCTATCTTGAACAACTGGGTCTGGGAGAACTGAAATCCACACAAATTATTCTCCAACTGGTAGATCGATTAGTTAAAGTACTACGGGGACTCATTGAAAATGTCATTATCCAGATCGGAGATTGCTACTCCCCTTGGACTACCTTATTCTGGATATGACCCTATCCTCATATTTGAACCACATTCTATTCATTTTGGGACGTCCATTCTTGGCCACAACAAAGGTAAATATCAATTGTTTGACTGGCAGTATGGACCTTTCTTTTGGACACAGACATATTGGAATCAATATTTTTAAAGCCCCTGAGGATCTGGGACAAAAGGAAGGATGTTACACAATGCATACCATGGATGATCCAATGAATGTTAGTCCAGATCTTGAGCATTCCCTTTTTCCCATAGATGAAGCAAACACAGACACAAGCTCAAATTTTGAACAATTTATTTCCCACAGATGAAGCTGATGCACTTTTAGATTCATCTCATTCTCTTAACTGCGGACTGACCGTGGAATCTTTGCCCAATTTGCACTCTGAGACAACTTCTCCATTTCCTCCACAATCTGAGCACATATCTTTACCCTCTATAGGCACGCACATAAAAAACAATGCTAGACCTAGTAGGCACTCCACATGGGTTGAATCACCCCTTCATGATTAGGATGAGTATGGCTTTGGATAGTAGAATCACAAAAAATGGCAATGAGATGGATGGAAATGACTTAATTGACCTAAGATGATGAGAGTTTCACTGCGTCTGACTGAAGATGTTAAACTTAGCACTTATTAGGAGGCAACGCAATTTTCTAGTTCTACTTATGTGTCTTTTTACAAGTTTTTACGTACTTGGTGTCATCATCCTTGGTGTACATGGAGAGCCTCACCCATGCCTCAGGTCGTTTCTCTCCTCCTTATAAATTTCATGTCACATCTTTTCATTTATGATTACCATGCCATTGAGGACAATGGCATTCAAGTTGGGGGGAGGAATTATTGTGCATATTTGAAAAATCTTTTAAGAAAACTTGCAAAATTAATACCCAATTTTTTTCTCTGTCTATTTTTTATTTTTAATTTTTGGCTCGAACAAAAGGAAGGTTGGGATTTGTAATAAGAGACCAACCTACTCAACACCCTAAGGAAGTGGTCATCTCAAAAAAGGGACATTTAGAAGCATGTAAGCTAAATGACATATAACAAATATACTTTGAAAGAGCCAAAGTAAGGAGGGTGGAAAAGTGTAACGACCCGCCATCCTATAATCGGAGATCCGATTACTAAATGGGTACCGAATCATTAAAATTTAGAGTCAAACCAAGATCTCGATAAGTCTGAAAAATAAATAATAAATTAAGCTAAATATCCACATTACATTGAATTGTAAAGGAAGTACAGGAATAAAAAATTATTACAATTCAACTTGACTCAGCAAATAATTACATATTCCAACTGAAAATAAGTAATTAAGCGTACAGGCCTGAAAGGAAAATAACAACTATAACGGGGCATACCCCGGGACAGTGGCTGCTAGCGTGCAACCCGAGACAACACCCACCACGCTAGGCCTACTTGGAACCCTCGCCTGAAAACCGCAAGGGTGAATCTTATTGAAATGGACTCAGTAGGGATCCTTCGATCCCCACCACCCACTCACGCACCCACAAGTGCAACAATACAAATAAAGGCAATTTAAATAAATAAAGCAATAAACACAATTCCCAAAGATTCTCAAATTTCGATATAAAACACATGCATTCATAAATGTAACATGTACAACTCTAAAACCACTCCACTACGGAGTCCACAACCAGCGTCTCGGCTAAACATACAAACCACGCGGCCAAACGCGGAAAACACCGACCCACTGAGACGAAACAGCAACCCCTCGGGTAGCACGCTGGCTACTCCAGCCTAACCGGCTCTAGATGGTTATGCTTCCCCCAGTATGAGTGACACTCCGAATGTATCACTCCCACACCGGTACTAGCTATACTCCGGGGTACATCAGGTGACCCTCTCTCTAGGCGTCACCCTACCACTCCCACACCGGCGCTGTGTTACTCCCACACCGACGCAGGGTGCCTAAGCACTAACAACTGTCACTTTAGGTCTACGGTCGCACGAAACACAACACAGTGCGATCCGATCACGTAGAAACCCTCGTCCTCGAGTACGTTTTTAAGTATGCATTTAACCAAACCATTTAACAATATAAATTCATGTTAGTTGCATGGATTAATGAAGTTCTGTCTTGAATCGTGTCGCCCGTGGCCGACGTCATTCAAGACTCCTAAATTGGTTCACATAAAAATTGGCCTCAGAAGATGGCCTAAATCGCGTCGTGCAAGGTAGTCACCTTATAAAAGGTGTCGTTGTCCCTAGTTGCCATTCACGATAGAAACAGAATCAGGGCTCGGGATGAACTGGGCTAAGTCGCGTTTTAGGAGGCAGCCACCATTTAAAATGGCGTCGCTGTCGCAAGACGTCATTTAGCGCTCGCAAACAGATTCCCTCCCAGCCTTCCCCGAGTACTAAAAGTGGAATTTCTTCCCCCAAATCGCATAAAAACGTACCAAAATAGGGAAGGAGGAGGAGAATCCAAATACCCCTTAAAGCTTACCATTCCCCAATTTATAAAGTGACCATTTTCACCCCGAAAATCTCCTAAACATGCTCAAAAACGGGAAAAACATGATTTTAATCAAAACACAACGGACATCGTCACCCTACCGGTTACTTGAACTCCTCCAAGCTCCAAGCCACCAAACCGTCATACTACAAGCCGCTGCCGGTACCACCGTGGATGCTGTTACTCTATCAGGATGTCGACCGCCGTCCGGAGAGCAATACGCCGCGGAGGAAATGGTGGTGGTAGTGGTGGAAGTTAAGGGGGGGGGGGGGGGGGGTTGATGGAGTGGAGGGAGAGGAAAGGAAGGAGAAGAGGGAAGGGACAGAGCGAAGGGATCGGAGAGAGGGAGGAGAGAAAAGAAGATGTGAGAAATGAGAGAAAGGAGGGAGGGTTCGCGGGGTTAAACCGAAACTAGATAAAATGCGTTGCCCTATACCGATGTCATTCAGACGACAAGACCGGGGCCATACTCTCGCGGCCCGAAATTGGCCCACGTGGCACCCATGTGGCACACTCGAAAATGCGTCCCCCCAACTGGACACCGTTTAAACTGTGTCTCGCAAGCTTGACGTGATAAAGAACCTACGCCTCAGCCCCACAAAGGTCCAAACCAAGGGGTCTGACATCGAAACTGACCCGGTAACCGGATCCAAAACCTCAATCCTTACAGAAAGAGTACACACCCCCTCAGGCACATTAAATAAGATGACAAAAAGTACGCACTCTCAAAGGTAAAAAACGCAATCAAATGAAAAAGTTTTGCTAAATCAAAAAGTCCCTCGTAACAAAATAAGACCAAGTCGTGAAAAGTGTGAGTTAGGGCAAGAGCTAAAAAGTGATCGTAGCCAACTGATCAAGAGACTCTTTTTTCTCTTCTCTCTTTCGGGTAGTTCTTCCCCAAGGATTGGCAAAGGCGAGGATATAGAAGAAAGGGTGGTGACGACAATTCCAAGCATGTCAACTTTTATGCACAATCACCTATCATAGGGGGAATGAGAACTTTGACTTAACTGGTCACCATCTATTTGTGATAGATAAAACTTTTAAATGAAGCTTGATTTTCTACAGCTCATAGTAGTCTTAATTTTTCATTATTTACATTGCTAAGGGACTAGCAATGGGTAAGTTGAGGGGTGTGATAAATGCACAATTTTATGCTTTAAAGAGGAAAATTTCATGCATTTAACCTATGATTTTATGTGCAAATTAATATAAAATGATGGTCAAATTAGTCTTACTGCATTGACATAAATTTTGTGAAAATCTAGATAAGTGTCATTTGTACTTGAGCATGTTGAAGAGTTTAAATGCAAATTTCCATGAATAAGGGCATGACGGGAACATGAAAATCCTCTTGAGCACTTAAGTGAATGTTCCATGAATAGTTTGTAATTTTTATAGTCTATGTACATAATTTTATATCTTGTAGGATCTAAACTGCAAATTTCTATGTGCAGGGGCATTGCAAGGAAGACAAGGGCATTCATGTTAATTGAAGGCCAAGATGAGATCCTTAAGAAGCTTTACAATATTTATTCTCTGTGTTTAAGACATATAAAGCAAGTGGCCCAGTTGGTTAAAGGTTGCAGCAAGGTGGTGACTAGAGATCGAATCTTTGTAGGTGCAAGAATGATTTAATTTTATAGAATGAGGATTTGCATGGGCAACACTGTCATTTGAGAATGAAAGCTGCCCTAGAAACCCTCCTAACCGCCCCTCTCAAACCCTCCTAGCTGCCCCCCTTCCTTTGGAGGCAAATTGAAATTAAAATAAAATAAAATAAAAAATCAAGAGGGATTATCTTTTGATCCTTAAATCAAGAGAGGGGCAACATTCCATTCTCAAGAGATTTAAGGATCAAGATTGGCAAGCACCTAGGACTAGCCGGTGCTAATCCTCTCCTCCACCTTTTCCATCTCATCCTCTTTTTAAATGTCCACCTTCCATTCTCTATAAAGCACATCTCAACCCTACATTTTTTTACCCTAAACTACTCACATAAAAGACCACCAAGGGGTGGGCCGGCCCCAATCTTCTCGTCTCCTATCTCTCTCTCTTACACTCACATCTCTCCATTCTCTCTTATTGTAGCACAGGTAGTGTAGCTACAGTACTTTGCTATAGTAACCTCTCCATCTCCTCTTCTATTCTCTCCCGATCTAGGTCGACCCATCCTCTCTCATTTTCTCTTCCTCTTTCTCTCTCCTTGGGGTTGGCTAGCACTTCTTAGAGGAAGGTTCCTAGCGCGTTTCTTCGTCAAGCACCGCTGGTTGGAGGAGTGTGAAGGGTCCCCTTGCTGTCCACCATCATCCTGCACGGGGAGCTCAAGAAAGAGGCCACTTGCACGAAGGATCTTTGGTTATTTTTGTGTTTTCATTGGCTTAGTGTTACTTTTAATGCATTTTCAATTCGTTTTTTTTATTAGACAATGGTGAATAATGGGTTTCATTCAATAGATTTGGTGTTTGTTTACAAATAATTTTTCTCTATCTTCGTGCTTATTTCCTTCTCTTCATCTCTCTCTCTCTCTCTCTTACTCCCTTTCTTTCTCATAAGAATCTCTTTTGATGAATGTTTGATTTAGTTCATTTTCAGATTTGATTAATTCAAATAGGTTAACATTAGTGTTAAATGTTCGTCAAGTCTAGATAGGTTTCATTGAATAGTCGGTCCGCTTAGTGTAGTTCAGAATTTTCAGATTGCGCAGTCGTTGTATAACGCGCCATTTCATGTGCAAAATGATCTCCAAATTTAATAAAACTACTTTTGTTGTTTTCTAGATTTAAAACTCTAAATTCTCCCTTTGGTTTCATAAGGATTGGATTCTCAGTTTGTGAGTTACAGTAGATTTATGATCAGGCTAGATTCTAGGTTATCCAATTGCTTAGTGTAGCTTAGTCTAATTTTTGCTTCGTTTTCTCATTTAATCTTTTAGATCTGCTTCACTATCTTAAAATTGGTTTCTCAACACTTCAACTCTTGCTTTGTTATCACAAAAATACCAAAAAAAAATTCTCTTCAACTTTTGTTTTCAAAGGTTTTCGAATCACAACCTAATCTCCTTGTGGATCGACTTGGACTTACCCTTATACTATTTAAAATCCTTTGTGAATCCAGTATTAAGGTTGGTGTTCATTCATACTTAACGACACATAAATTTGAAGCATTAGTTAGTCATTTGGTCAATGATTTGATTCATTATGGCCAAGCGAGCCTCGAAGGTTGATGGATCCATGGTGGGATTAGGCTGAGAAGGCGGTTGCTGGTACACTATACCGTGCCGAGTGGTCATACAAGGGGCAAGATGGAGGGCAGCCTTCTAGTGGAAGGAAATTTACTATTCATAGCCGTCAAAATCTGATTTTCACTAGAAAATTCTATAATCTACCCAATGAAAGGTCATCAAATTATAAGCGTGACCTTCAAAAGAGTCACTGGGAAGTTGAACTTCTAGGCCCCTGAACCTATAACTCGAAAATTTTCTAGAAATGTCAATTTTTTTTACTAAAGTGGGATTTTCACCTAAAAAATAGTAGAATTTTGGACAACAAAATGATGCTTTACAGCATGTAGCATAAAGTAGAGTGTCAGCATTGACGTGCCGGTTCCGAATTGGGGTCGTGGGTCATAATTCGACAACCGAGTACAAAGTTATCCCAATTTACTGATAGGATGTCAAAATAACACCTAGATGTGTGCAGATGCAAAGACAAGTGATACCTTGGCTTGACCTTATGCTCTTGGGACCTAGGCTTGTGGGAACCAACCAATGACCATGGTCTGATACCAATTTGATGTGGGACAGAATCAAGAACTAGAAGGCAGCAAGCATTCAACCTAAAGAACGAGCCCTCTAATAACGTAAATGCTCTCTCGATGAAAACCAAACCTAGGATGACTTGGTGACAATAGAACGAGACTATGGCCCGCAGTCAACCCATACAAATTTGAGTATAATGGGGATAATGGTAGACCCACCCTCGGCTTAAGATGCCCACGATCTACTCGGGCAGATCTCATGCACTTCGGGTATGGGTTTCAATCGCTCTCCTCACGGCGGCGACGTATAGTCGGACTTAAATAGAGTTCGGGCACTCTCTCTCCCTCGGCTTGAGCTTCTAGGAATACTAGATAAATAGGAAATCAATAAGGAGAAAGGGCAGACCACTTACCACGCCGGATTGAAAACCTGGTCCCAGTCGGAGATGAGGGTAAGCGGGGATCGTGCATACATGCCCACATACTGTGTCGGTGTAGACTTTAGATTCCAGGATTACAATCAAATCAAATCTTCAGACATGGAGTTGATTGGAGCTTTTGGATTCAAGACTAGTTATAAATTTATGAGTCTTTTCATTTTAGTAGACTGATGTAGTAGGATAATTGAGTCTATTATGTAATTTGTGAGATCCCAGAGAATTGAGAGAAGTTGATTATATTATTCAGAGACAATTATTTATTATGAGACTTTCGTGGATTCTGTTGACTTATTATTATTTAAATTTCTCGGCAGATGGCTATCTATTATTACTTTGTGGACTCTTATTTTCTCATTTCTGTTATGTGTATGCTATGTTCCGTACTTGTACAGTCTCTGAATTCCATTGAAAGTTGGATATGACTGGACACAGAGTTTAGGACGTTATATATTTACTATATTTAGACTTCTAATTCATTCATGAGGATCATAATTCTTTTTTTTTTTTTTTTAAATAAGTAACCTAGTAATGACCCTTAGGGTAGCGCACACTACCTCAGCAAAGTGGCATGTTCTCATTACACCAACGTATTCTAGGTTCAAAATCTATTGATATGAAGAGAGTTAACAATGGCACTGGGGCATACCCCTGTGAGTACATCAAAGATGAGAAAAGGAGCAAGAGAAACATGATAAGAGATAATCTAGATATGCTTTAAGATTTCAGCTTCCTAACAGCTCCATTTTGTTGTCAATCAACCACAAGGAGACCTCTGGTTGTTCTGGGAATATCCCTCTCATAAAAGGACAAAACTTGATACACATTGTCTCAGGCCAGATTTGACATGGACTCAGCTACCTGGTTACCCTCCCTATAAATATGACTAATTGCCGGTTTAAATAAGTTTAAGAGTTGCCAAAGTTCCTCACAAAGATTTAGTAACCGCCAAGGCACATTCTTTCTATTACACAGTAGGTGCAGCAAAGCCTTACAGTCTAGTTCAACGACGTCCACCTGAAGATGGAGAGAGTAGTATAAACGAAGGCCATCAAGTACCACCAGAAACTCAACAGTGAAACTAGTAGTATGCCCATAGGGAAAGAGAAGGGCCATAATGAGTATGCCACTACTATCCTGCAAAACCCTCCCACCACCAGCAACACCTGGGTTCTCCCGGGAAGCCCCATCTGAATTTAGTTTAAATTGGTTCAAGGGTGGCAAAGGCCAATAGACAGCAACACACGCCACAATTCCCTTAGAAGGAGTTATGCCAGAAGAGTTCAGCACCTATACATCCTCTTGTTTGTCTGGAGGGAAAGCAGCATTTGCGAGCATAAGCTTAATGTGGCTGTAAATACGGGAAATATATAGAAGCAGGCACCCACGGGCGATTACTATCAAATCTAGATTTGTTGCGCACGCACCGGAGTTCATAGCAAATAAGCACAGGTATAGCCCGTCAGAGTAAGTGAATTCTTCACTTCCCATGGGCATCCAACAGCCACCCTTGTAAGTATCCAGTGATGGATGTACGAGTGGGGAACATATCAAAGATATGCTCAAAATGTGACCGCAAAGAAAGCGCACGGTTCTTCTCGGTATGGGTTTGGACTGAACTCAGTTAGTACAGAAAAGAAAGGAGGGAGATTTTCATAAAAATCCTTATTCAGAAATGGGAAAAGCACCATATTTGGGATTTTTTGAAATCTTCCTCTCTCTTTACTGACTGAGTTCAATCCAAGTCTGGACCTAAAGGATCCCTATTCGCAAAGAGAAATAGCTATGGGGCTATGAAGGAAAACGTGGCACACGTCCTCAACACAAAGTGAAACACAACAGGAGCAAGATGATGCCAACGGAGTACCAATGAATTGAATATTTGCATCAAGCGGTAACCTGTTATGGGCAGCATGAAGCACCAGAAAGGAATAATTTGTTGGGAATGAATCGATGCCACGTAAGAGCTCGAAGACCTTCCCTGCTGATCAATGGATATTTGACGCAATGTAGAGTAAGTAGATGAAACAGAGAACTAGCCATGCAAATCCGGCATCCAGATGTACTTGCTTGCAGCATTTCTATCCACTGGAAAAAGCTGAACCATACAGGCTTGAATGATATCTAAAGGAATTAGCTGAGTAAGATAGTTGGCAAAGTGCACGATCGCCCATGTGAATAGCTTCAGCAATAGTGATATCTTTGTATGCAAATAAGCGCCATGCATCGGCATTCACATGATGAACTAGCGCTCCTAAGCCAGACCAGTTTTGTAGGAAGAAAGATGCCGAACCATCAACAATATATAGTGCACTTACAGAAGTTTTGAAAGATATTCTGAGAGGTCAGCTGACAATTCCGCCAGATACGTGAGCCATGCAGTTTGGTGACAACTTTAAAGGTGCATGAGGGATAGGACTTCCTTTTCATGTACATACACAAAAGGCAAGTGGAATTTAAAAGCGTCCTCCAACAGGACCGAGATCGTCTACTCTACATTCTCTACATTAATGATACTCTACTTTATCCTATTGATTCAGTTATTATGGTGGGAAAAAAGTAGAGCCAAAAAGAGAAAAAAACTTTTATTTTTTAAAAATTCTAAATCAATCAGAATGAGTGGAGTACAAGTGATATAAAAAGAAATAGAGTAGACGATCTCAATCCCCTCCAACAATGCTGGAGGGAGAAAGCCTCAATCATACCCAGTAGGTACCTAAAACCAACACCACCCTCCGTTGCGGGCTTGCACAAAGATTGCCAGGACAATCACTGGTGCTTCCTGGAAGAATCATCCGAAAATGAGACATGATACTTTCCAACTTGTAGAGAACAGAAAGAGGAGGAGCCGTGGCAGCCAGTAAGTGTAAAGGTATAGAAGACAATACATGCTTAATCAGCGTAATCTTTCCACCACATGATAAGAGGCATCCCATCCAGGAAGAAACTCTAGCTTGAACTTTGGAAATAATGAAGTCAAAATAATTAACCTTGCATCTGCCAGAGAATAATATTGGAGCTCCAAGGTACTTCATATACTATTTCTGATGTTTGAAAGCGGTGCAACGGACCACTCTTGAGATTCTATGAAGGGGCGAAGAGGTGCCATCATGAAGCAACTTTTCTCTCTGCTGATTTTCTGACCTCAAGATTGCTCATATTTCATAAGAAAACCCATCAAAGTCTTCAGAGAAGTATTAGATGCATTGATAAAAACTATAGTACTGTGTCATCAGAAAAAGCAAATGGGAGATAGTAGGGCAAGAATTTGGAACTCTAGACCTGCAGGAAACATGTAGCTCCATGAGATTAGCAAGACCTCTACTAAGCACCTCTTATGCTATGATAAACCTGGTGAAGTCCTCTGGTGGATTGAAAGTAGCGTCGGCATGTGCCATTTGACATCACGGAGAACCAGCAATTAATAACATAACTCGTATGTGAGAGATCCAGGATTTGAAAAAGCCAAACCTTCTAAGGACATTAAACCGAAAGGGTCGTTCCAATCTAATGTAGGCCTTCATCATATCCAATTTAATAACAATATTCCTGCCCCTTGAAGGATGTGGAAGCTCTGGCATTAGCTCCTAGGCTAAGCAGATATCATCAAAGATGACCCCACCTTGTTCTGGTGAAATGATATGAGGATGCAGTGCACCTAACCTGTCGGATCGAGAAGATCTTTGCAATAATTTTATATGCAAAATTGCATAAACTGATAGGTCTGAAATCAGAAATAGTATCCGGAGTTTCCACCTTTGGAATCATAACCAGGAAAGAGGAGGTATATGATTGTGCCAAATAATATGACTTCTAAAAAAACTCCAGAACAGCAGCCACCACATCTTCACCAACAATGTCCCAGCAAGAAGTGAAGAAGAGTCCCAGAAATCCATCCGGACTAGGCGCACTACCGCCAGACATATCAAAGACAGTATGCCATATCTCATCAAGGGAGGGGTGGGCCAACAAGAAAACATTATCTTGCTCAATAAGGGATATGGGAATCAAATTCAGCAAGTCATCATGAGAAGGATGCCTCTCTCATGTAAACAAATCTTTAGAGAAACTAAATTAGTTTCTACCCAAATTAGTAGAGACCTTATGCTAGAATATGGAACATGTCCATAAATTTTGGTAGAATTCTGAATCCTTTAATCTTTATTTTACTAAACATTGAATTTCTATAAAAATAAGAATAATTCGCTAAAAAATAATAACTGAATGCTAAAAAAATCTATAAAAATCATCATATATTTAAACATGTCCATATGCTTGTTGATATCCATTTTTCACGAACTATCTCAGCTATAACCTATTTTCCACACAAATGGCATATTTTCTCCTCTTATGCCTTCGATCATTACAAGATATGTTTAATATTAATTCTTGTTTAATAAAATCCAATTTAATGATTAACTCAAAACTGGTAAAAAGTATACCAAGTATATATGAGATATATTTGGACAGTGCCATTGTAAGAAGAGTTTAGGCTGACCCTCTAGGTGTACATAGGGAAAGGTGATCAGTCAAGACCTTTACACTATTGCCGGAGTGCATTGGTATATGCAGAAGAGCTTCTTATGTCGTGGTTAGATGCATCCACATGATATAGGTGAAATGTGATACTTGTAGCACATGATTTGTAACTTATAAACTTGTTTAGTACCTCTAAAACCTATTCAAAATATGATATGAAACTCTCATATCAGTACTTGGTCAATTTGCAACTTTTCACTCTTTAAGTGATTCCTTAAGACAACAAGTTTATAGAAATTGTCTATGAACATAAAAGCTCCAGATTCGAACATGTAAGAACTTGAAATTTGATTATGATAATTTGTCTAAATGTTGCTAGTCATGTCAAATTGCGATTTGATATGTGAGCCTCTTCATATGTTAGAGATTATGAAATTTGATTTATTACATGATTATATGCTATTAGATATGCATGTTATCAAATTTCCATTACTGCTCCTTTTATCTGAAAAGTTAAGATTCACCATACTGAATACAAATTCCTTTAGATCAATCATGTAGCATATCTTCCATATTTCACCACCTATACCCAGCTCTTTCATCAGATCTAGAACTTGAAGAACTAGCTGACCTCTATGAAATTCCAGGGACCAATAGAAAAGGAGTAGAATCACCTATACAAAGGAAAAACTTAGAACGTTTTCAGATATATTTGACATGGTGTAACTGGCTGACACTCATTGTACCTAGGCTTATGTGCCTAATACAATATCTATCTTCTAATGTTTTTATTCAATTTGATTGTGTCATGCCTAATTTTCAGCATGGCACATCTGTATGCAATCTGAAAAACATATAATTGATTTCCAATAACTCTCTAGGATTGATATACCTGCTTGGTATACAATGTGGATGTATTCTAACAATTGATATTTAGATTCATGCCTTACAATTGATAAAAGGGGGGAAGAACATAAATATGCAATGAACATTTTGCTACACAGAAACATTGGATTCAAGTACACCCTTTACCAATGATTTAACTGCTCTGAACTACATGCAATCACTCTTTTGTTTCCTTAGGTGAACACATGATGTGAATGCATTGTTTTAAATGAAAAATGAATTCTTTTATTGCTCACATGATGCACTCAACAACAAAAATCTAGATAAATAATAACTTTTTACGGTTGTTGTGTGATAAATGTTTACTAAATGCCAAAAAATCATCAAAAAGGAGACATAACGCTTGAACACTCTTATCTTTACTGTTCCCTTTCATTTGAGTGCCAAAAATGGAGAGAATGCAAAAACACATGAAAATATTTCAGCTTTCTGTAGAAGTGAAGATACATGAGATTTTGTAGAGTATTTTTGGAGAAATTTTGTCATCATGAAAAAGGAGGAGATTCTTAGACCTCCCAGACCAATAGAACAAAGCTATGTTTTGGTATAATGTCAAAATTTATGCAAAGATATTTTGAGCAGAAATTCTAATCAAAACCTATGTAAAATCACATCTTATATGTTGTGTAGAAATGTAAAAACCTAATGAATTCTTTTTTTTAAAAATCATTATCATAGTTGAAGTACAAACAACTAGGCATATTGTTAATTACATAAGTGCACTACATAGATTAGTAAGGCACATCAATATTAGTTTACTTCAAATAACAGAGTACCGTTGTCCATCTTAAATCACTTAAGGGCACTAAACAAATAGGCAAAGTCTATAGCTAAAAGAAGCAAGTGAAATTAATAGGCGAGATGGGCAAAGGACAGCAACTGAAGAAAACAAGCAAAGCTTGGTAGGTAGGAATTTAAATGGTTCCCAAAACTCCATTTATCTATATGTTTCCGAAGCTTAAAGCGCATAAAAGGATATAGTTTAGAGCATAAGGATAAAGATAATATCCATAGCCAAACAATTTAGCATAAGGATACACTTATTTTCGAGTCAGATTATCCGAGTATCTGCCTGTTTTTCCTTCACTTATCTTAGCTATTGATCATCTCTCATTTACAACTCTCATTTCTCACCCATATATAAATGAAATATCTAATTATGTACCTATATGATTACATGTCTTATTGTTCACACTATTCTTTAACCCCCCTCTCCCCCATTTGCTATTTGCGAGGTTCGTTTTTCACAAATGTCACATGTTCTATAAATAAATTTATACAAACAACTTAGAAAGAACTTATACATATTTATATTTTGAAAGTAAGATTTCTTCGTTCCCTCTAGAGGCAACATATGATTAAACTTATGTTCACACATAGTATTGTCTGATAGTTTAACCTTTATATATCCGTTTCAACAATTTGAAGGATAAGGATATATTATGATAAGGATAAAGGTAGAACCATTATTTGACTGGATATGTATCCCTTTACCTCCCTATTGGTAGGTAATCTGGTGTAGGCGAAGTTCACATGCACTAGAACAAGAAAAGCTTATAGGTGAAGCTAATAGGTGAATGTGATATAACTAAAACAAACGATCGAAGTTGAAATAGGCAAAGTTGTAGGTGAAGTAGACAACTAAAGGCAATACCTGAAGTTGAGAAGTAAAGTTGTAATAGGTAGTTAAGAGCGAAGGACAAAGCTACAATTTAGCTGTCATGCAATGGAAGTAGGTGAATGAAGATAGGTGAAGTTGATGGGATAAGAGAGTAGGCGAAGTCCTTAAGCAAACTTCTACAGGTGAACCTTATTAGGCGAACTTAGGTCCACCTTAAGCCTCCACTCAATAACTAAGTGATACAACTTCACTTATTGTTTCCTCTTAGTTCATTTGATGCATATTTGATAGGTGATGCTACTTCACCTTATGCTTTATCAACTAAACCTTTTTATGAACGGTACACCCGAACTCTAGTTAGGCAAGATTGCTTCACCTATATCTTTTATCAACAAAACCCTTTAAGTATTGAATTAGGCAAATGGCCAACTATACCTACACTCTATCATATTTTAGGTTGACAGAGACATATTGTTTATGTCAGAGCAACATACAAAGACATATGTATGGCTTTGACCTTTCAGAAAAAAATGTTGTGAGTTCCCATGCACATGTTTGAATATTCTTGCGTAATATTTTTTATGTGCTTGGCTTGTTCCTTGGCTTTCAAATGCATAATATTTTATCTCTATTTTTTAATTGCATATTGAAAGCTTGCAAGTTTCTTGCATATCTAATTCATATTTTTAATATGTCTATTGGTCAATGCAAAGATACAACCTTGACAAAATTTTGCTTGCTATTCTTTGTGTTATTGCTGCTAACAAGTAGACAAGACATGACAGGAAGCCAAGTTAAATATGATGCAACCAAGGTAGCAGAAATGTATCTATTCCACTCCTCTCTCTCTCTCTCTCTCTCTCTCTCTCATTTGTATTAATATATGTCTATGTGATTAGGGAAATATTTTTAGGTCAAGAAAGCTTTAAGGATTGGATTAAACATGAATAACTCCCAAGAAGATTGAACATGATACAACAACTATGAGCTTCCTTTCAACATTTGAATGTTAGAGAGGAAGCCAATAGAGAAACAAGATGTTTGTCTAACGGATGTCTTCCTAAGAGCTGCTATTTAAAGAAAAGCTGGAGAAACAAGATAGATTAGGAGGATTTGAGCTAAGTGAAACTATAGATCCACCTCAAGTGAGAAATCAAGCAAGAAGTTTAGTGAATCAAGAAGAGAAATTTCAAATCAACCGCTAAACTTCAAGAGACCTAAGCCATCCTTCAGTGGAAAAGAGCATTCAACAAGAGGTTGAGCTTTTGCATCCCAAGGCTACTGTATGACAACTTTTGCAACAACAACATGCATTGAACTTTCCACTCCAATCTACTACAGTAAAGCGAAAGGATCCTTGTGATGAAAATTGTATTTCTATTTTCATTTGTACTTTAATTTCCTCCACACTTAATCTATTAAGAGGCAGTCTTCTGTGGATAATGCTATAAGCTTGGGGATTATGAAGTGTTTGCTGATGAGCAATGCTTGGTATGTTCGGTACTAAATTAAGTTAGTGGGATAGGTTGCTTGTAGACAGGCCATTGGTGTGAGTAGACACTGGATCAAACTAATAATGTGTCTAATAGAGGGTAGAACCTTTGGTGAGCAAGCGTTGGATCAACTAGCAAGGTTAGATTACTTGTGAGCAGGCCTTGGTAAGTTGGGGACCGGATCAACCGATAGGTGTACTACTTGGTGAAGTAGTAGAAGAGCCTAGGTGTGGGCTGTATGGCCTAGGGACTAGATGTAGTTTTGTTGAGACCGGACCAATATAAATCTTCAAGTCCAATGTGTGTTTGATCCTTCTTTCCCCCACTTACCTCAATATTGATCCAATTATACTTTAATTCTACATTCATCTAGTTCTAATTTTGTACATTCAAGTTAACATATTTATCACCGTTCATTTATTATATGACTAATCTATGAATATTTACATATGTAGTAAGTTAATTTTGACTATGGTATATCTTGACCACAATTTTAATTGTGAGCATTTAGAGTCGTTAAATATATCACAGTTATGTGATAGCTTTTTATTTCAAGTTTATTGCCATTGATTTAAAGTCTAAATTTTCAATTGGCACTCACATTCAAGAATGCCCCCCTACACCCTCCCCCCCCCCCCCCCCCCCTCTCTTGGGAGCTGCATGGCTATTTACAACTACAATTTTTAGATGTAACATGTTTTAGTCATGAACCTATATCCTATTTCATGAGTGGAATTGAGAATTTCCTTTAACTATGGCCACATATAGTAACACTTATTTTTGTGAACTTATCTAAGGATGCACTTTAACATCTTGCCTATACAAGCTTGAACCCATTCAAGGTCTTGACTCTTTATTTACTAGTAGCTTTAGGGACATTTTTAGGACACATAGGGGATGGGCATAGATACCGTAATTAGATATGTTACACAATTAGAGCTCGTATTTGATTCCTAATAATATGTATGAACCCAAGAAGACTAGGTCAACCATTTTTAAGCCTTAATTTCTTCTTCTTGTGTTTTAGAATAAGTACTTTTGCACGTCATCCTCACACCCAAAGATACTTTAAACTAAGTTCTATTTCTCTAAAGTTGATAAGCACCATTTCTTTTTTTCAAAAGAGTCTTATTCAAAATATGATAAGTCATATTCTTGGCTTCTCTGTGCATACACCGTTGACCATGTCGAGGATTTTGTTCTTTCATACTGCTATCCCATTTGACTGTAAATGATACAAAGTTTTCACGTCATGAGTAATGCTACCATGTTGACAAAATTCTTAAAACAAGTTTGGCATATGCTTTCCTCCTCTATCAAATCTCAATGTTTTAAATAATTTATTTAAAAATTATGAGATAATAAATTTTAAATTTTAAATTGATCAATTTTAAAATCCTTAAGTTTGATGTTCGATAATTTTATATTGAGAACTGAAATGTGTTAAAACAAAAATATCCAAAAAAAATCACAAAATAATTTACAATACTTAAAACATAAAAGAACATTTGTAACATATATTATGGCATGCCAAACAACTCGTGTTTGTTACGCTACCAATGGCCGATAGCCAATGGTCTTTGTAAAGAGAAAAGGTGAGATGGATCTGAGGCTAGAGAATGGTGTAAAGGTTGCGGCGATTGTTATAGGGACAACAAATCTCAAACTTCCATTATGAGACGTCCTATTATTAGATGATTGTTATTATGTACTTAGCATGGTAAAGAACATCATTTCTTATTCTTGTTTGGATAAGATTGGATATAGATTGACTATTGAGAACAAAGGTTGATAAATTAATTGCTTCGGTACATTTAGTCACTGGTCTATATCTTTTAGATATTTCTTACTATAGTCTCCATATTGATAATGCTCTTAAGAAGAGTAAGAATAGTGTGAACCAAATCTACATGTGGCATTGTAGACTTGGACATACTAGTCAAAGTAGGCTGTAAAAGTTGAACAAACATAGTTATTTAAATGCATTCGATTATGAATCATTTGCAATATGTGAGTCTTGCCTTATGGAAAAGATGATAAAGTTTCCATTTACTAGACATTGAGAACATGCCAAGGACATCTTGGAACTAATATATTTGGATGTATGTAGTTCCATGTCCACCCAAGTCAAAGGTGGTTTCTCATACTTCATCATGTTCACCGATGACTTCTCGAAATTCGGCTATGTGTACTTAATGAAGTACAAGTCGAAAACGTTTGAGAAGTTCTAAGAGTTCAATAATAAAGTAGAGAAGCAAGTAGGAAATAGTAGTAAAACTCTTCGATCTGATCGGAGAAGAGAATACTTGAATACTAGTTTCATACAATTCTTTAAGGATAATAGTATCCTTTCTTAGCTGACCCCTCCATATACATCACAGATGAATGGTGTATCTGAAAGAAGGAATCGCACCTTGTTGGACATGGTGCGATCTATGATGAGTTTTTTGAGTTTACCAGTGTCTCTCTATGATATGCTTTAGAGTCAGTAGTATACCTACTGAACAGAGTACCTAGTAAGTCTGTGACCTCTACTCTATATGAGATATGAAAAAGTAGAAAATCTGAATATAAACATGTTAAAGTCTGGGGTTGTCTTACTCATATAAAATTGTGTGATTCGGACAAACTAGAATCAAGAACTAATAGACGTAGATTTCTGAGATATCCAAAGGAGACATTTGGATATTATTTTTACCATCCTAGTGAACAAAAAGGTGTTTGTAACTAAAAAAGTTGTCTTCATGGAAGATGAATATCTTCTTCAGGAAGACAGTTGGAGTAAAATAGTCTTGAAAGAGGTTACAAATCCCCAAACAGCTGCAAATCATCGGATGAACTATCAGTTCATAAATCTATTCAGGTAGACACATAGGAACCTCGTAGGTCTATTAGAGTGCCTAAACAACCCGAGAGATATGTGGGACATATCAGTAGGAATAATTCTAAAACACTCTATAATGAGGATGATGATCCCAATACTTATCAGGAGGCCATTGAGAGTCCAGAGGTCAGGAAATGACGAGAAGCCATGAACTCTGAAATTCATTTCATGTACACCAACCAAGTTTAGAACTTGGTAGACTTACCAGAGCGTATAGTACCTATCGGATGTAAGTGGATCTTTAAGAGAATGATCAGTGCAGATGGATATATTGAGACTTATAAGGCAAGATTAGTGGCGAAGAGTTGTCGTCAAAGACAAGGTATTAACTATGATGAGACATTCTCATCTGTTGTCATAGTTAAGTCTATCAGAGTATTTCTCGTCATTACTGCATATCATAATTATGAAATCTGGCAGATAGATGTGAAGATAGTTTTCTTCAATGGAAACCTTGAGGAAGAAGTGTATATGATACAACCAGAGGACTTCACTTCACAAGAGTCTACATATATGGTATGCAAATTATAAAGGTCCATCAATAAACTAAAACAAGCTTCCTGAAGTTGGAACATAAGGTTTGATGAGGCAATCAAATATTAAAGCTTCATTAAGAATGAAGATGAGCCATATGTATATAAGAAAATCAGTGGGAATGTAATCACCTTCTTAGTCCTTTATATTGACGACAACTTACTCATTGAGAATAATATAGAGATGATGTCATCAGTAAAGGTATGGCTATCTAAGATCTTCTCTATGAAGGATTTGAGTAAGCATCTTATATATTGGGAATACGGATCTATAGAGATAGATCAAAGAAGATGTTTACTTTAACTCAATCCATATATATAGAATCTATTGTTAAAAGGTTTCGCATGAAAAATTCTAAGAGAAGTCTCATACCGATGAGATATAGAATTTATCTCTCTAAATGTTAGTCTCTTAAGACTCCTGAAGAGAGGACATTAATGGATAAAGTTCCCTATGCGTCGCCATAGGTTCCATTATGTATGTCATGCTATGTACTAGACTTGATGTAGTATATTCTCTAAGTATTATTAGCAAATATCAAGCAGATCTAGGTGGTAAGCATTGGAAGGCTGTGAAATTTATTCCTAAGTACTTGAAAAGAACTAATGATATATTTCTAGTCTATGGAGAAGGAGACTTAAAGCAGTGAAGATATACTGACTCGAGTTTTCAATATGATCCGGATGACAGTAAGTCAACATCTGGGTTTGTATTTACACTCAACGGGAGAGTAGTGAGGTAAAAAATTTCCAAGCATGAAATTGATGTTGATTCGACAACTAAAGTTGAGTACATTGCTACAGTTGAAGCCGCCAAAGAAGCAATGTGGATGAAGAAGTTCATCAGCGATCTTGATGTTATACAGAGTATCTCTGATCCTGTCTCACTGCTATATGACAACAATGGGGCAATAGCTCAAGCAAAAGAGTCACGGTCTTATTAGAAGTCGAAGCACATTATGCGGTACTTTCAGTTGATCAGAGAAATTATTGCTCGAGGAGATGTCGCGGTGAAAATGATTTCCTCAGCCGACAATATTGTAGATCTACTGAGGAAGCCATTATCTCAAAATGTGTTTGAGCGTCATCTAGAAAATATGGGTATTTAATATAAGGGTGATTGACTTTAGTCCAAGTAAGAGATTGTTAGTATTAGGTGGCTTGCAAGCCAATCAAATACTATATATGGTTCAATTATTATATTAAATTAACTTAAATTCATTGTATGTGTAATTCGACTTTAATTATTAAAATGCATGAATATGTGCAATGGTCTTTTAATTATGATGAGATCATAATTACGAGACTGAAGGCTTATAAATATATATTCTTACTTAATTGTTTCTAGTCGGAAGATATTTGAGAGAGACATCATACATCAGATTAGACTAGTACATGTTTCTTCAATGCATGTGATGAAGGTGACTGATCTTATAACTCATTTGTGTGGAGACACTATGTTGGATCTGTGGGTGCTCATTGGCGAATGAGTTCACTAAACTGATCCGATCATGAATCGTTGAATAGTATCTACCTAATTGTTAACCAACTTGATTCTTTGTCACAGTTGCGTGGTTAGTCCTGACCTGAGACACCAAGAGTACTTTATTGGTAGGTTTCTGAGTTTTAACTTTGACTAACGAATCCCTAACTATGGGATATCAATGAGTTAAGTGATCGGGTTCAGAAAGATACCATCGAAGGTAATTGTGTGGTCCACAAGGGATCATCCGCTCTCGATAAAAGGAGAAAGAATAGTCCGAAAATGATACGTTTAAGTCCCTAGTCAGGACGGACACTATATCAAATAAGAAGTTATCTGATATATTTTAGCGGCATCCGATTCAAGTGAATCGACCGACTAGGGTTTAACAGTTCATCATGTCCTAAGTTGATTTGGAAATACTGTACGGATGTAGGATTATATCTGCGCAGTAATCGATGACGAAAATGTTCCATTAGTAGATTGCAGAACTCCAATGCTTTCTAGGTTCACGCAATGTTGCTTGGTACCCAACGTGATCGGAGATCCGTCCGAATTTATTATGGGAATTTAAATTTTGTTAATTAATTAATATATGATATTAATTAATTTAGTAAATCAATAAAGAATTATTGAGCTTAATATGTCATTAATTAGACTGGTATTTAAACTTAGAGGATCACACGCAAAAGGTCTTCAGTCGACGGATCATTTAACGGATTTTATATTAAGTACGGATTTTTTTGAAAAGTTACAAAATCACTTAATATAAAAATATGGCTACTAGGTCAAGACACTCTGACCCTGTAGCAACCCCCCTCAAAGGGCTCCCGCTGTGGTCTCTACTTTATCTCCTGCCGGCGCTGCTTCCTGTCAGATGGGAATTCATCTCCGCATGTCGCGGAAGATTACGAGAAGTCAGTCGGGATCTACAGATGTCACACCGAGTAAGAAAACGAGGACGATCCATCGAGAGAAAGATCGCGTAGATATCACTAAAAGTCGGATACCTACGTAATTTACGACATCGTACCGACGGAACCATACAGATGCGGATTCAAATCTGCACAAGATGAAATTCGTTACACTTATGATTCATTCTCATTATTCCACATAAATTTTATTTTTAGTGTCCGTAAGCAAGGCCTTGGACGTAAACAGCATATTCTCGGGTCCAATACCTAAAACGTGATACCACGCGTAGAAGCCTATAAATGTACAGTTATTAATCCCTTTTTGGCCGCTGTACCCAAATTGTGCAAAAGGCAAGGAGCACGTGGCCCCCTTACCGGCTTGTTCGGTCACCTTTCGCTGTCCTTCCCCGACATCAAGTTGGGTGCCGGACAGGCTACGAAGATTTGGTACGGCAAGTTCGGGCGCCCCGCATTTATTGGCCATTTGCTTCCTCGTGAGGCAAAGTGCTCGGAGCAAGGTCTCCCCAACCAACTATGATTGCCTTGTACGGACTTGGATTTCCTTTCCCCCCCACCTATGAGGCAATTGATCTAAAACATTACGTGCGTGCTTGGATTGTCGGAAAATGGTGAATTCCTTGCAGTTTGAAGTTGTTACTGTCAATGTTTAATTTAAGATATGAAAAATTTGCTGGAACAGTTAGATTTCTTTTGTTTGGATTGCTACAAGATACTGAGATATTATGGATCCCTTTTGTTTTGTTTTGGATCAAAGTACTGTATCTTTAGCTTCGTATCCGCTACTGTAGGGAGGAGTCTCCTCTTTTGTGGTTCATAGAAAATAATTATGAACTAAAATCAGGAATTTGTTTTTATGTCTGCCGATTTTAACATAAGTGATCTCAAAAGTCATGAACTTACAATGTCTTACTTTCATATATAGATCTAAATAACCCTTTGATAGCACCATCTTTTTATTTTAATTTACAACCACACTTTGGTTTGATGGCTATTATTTTCTGTTCTTAGGGATGAGTGGGTTGGTAATGATGGAGGTTGGTATCGGTAGTCATATAAATTTTCTTTTCTTTGAGACCCCACGGTTGAATGACTTTGTGAACAAGGAGGAAATAATCTTACTCATGAATGGTCAAGAATATTAATTGATTAATCTTTCAAGAGGCTTAATAGCCACATAACAATCCTCATATGTTCCTTAATAGAGACAAAAGTGTTCTTGGTCAAGACAATAAATCCCAAAAGGCATTCCTTTTCATGTCTACATATACTCTTACGTCCAAAATTGTGGGAGATAAATATTTCGCGTAGATATCCTTATTACAACTCTCCTATTTTATGAAGTTGCGCTAACTATTTCTTTGAAGATTTAAAAGTCGAAAATTGATATTACGAGAATTTGTAGTTTCTTTAACTATATTAAAAAAAATTGTGGGAGAATTTATGGTAAGAATAGAGGACTATGCTTACACATGTCACATCATTTGTTGGAGATTAAAATATAATTAACAAAGTTTAATAAATACAATGATTATGGCTACAATCTCATTTTAACGAAGAAATTAAGGAAAAAGGATAACCAAATTATTGGGCTTTTATTTGTGCTTTAGCGTGAGATTATCTTATGAATTGTTTCAATTTGTTTTCTCATCAATTAGTTCAGTTTGCCTTCCCAGACACAAACCAAGAGGGAACTCTTTTGTTAATTAATGACCATAATGCCTCTTCTATCGGACTGTTAAAAAAAGATTATTAAAAATTTGATTTTAAAATGGTTGCTTGAATAATTTTATGTGGACAATTTTACGATGTTCATTGTCCTTTGGCTTAGATTGCAGTTTTACTTCTATCCACTCTCAATGATACCTCATCTGTTCATTTTATTACCAACCTTCTATCATCTTTTTCCAGTCTTACACATTTAATTCGATGCTAAATAATTTCTACTTGAGAATATTGTTTCAATATAATTAATTAAGATATCTTGCTGATGGCACTATAATTAGAAGGATATTAAGTACAAAAGTCCAATTACTAAAACCATAAGAGGGATATATATAGGTAGACCAATTTCTAGAAGTTTCTCAAACAACTTCTGGTTTAACTTATCAGGATATATCTCCAAAAAAACCTCGTTAAAAAACTTCTATCTCAAAGCATTACATGGGCCATTGGCCGTTGGCCATTGGTAGCATAACAGACAAGAGTTGTTTGGCATGCCGTAGTATACGTCATAAATGTTCTTTTATATTTTAAGTATTGTAAATTATTTTGTGATTTTTTTGGATATTTTTATTTTAACTCATTCTAGTTCTCAGTATAAAACTATCGAACATCAAACTTAAGGACTTTAAAATTGATCATTTTAAAATTTAAAATTTATTCTCTCACAATTTTTAAATCCATGATTTAAAACATTGAGGTTTGATAGAGGAGGAAAGTATATGCCGAACTTGTTTTAAGAATTTTGTCAACATGATAGCATTACTCATGAGGTGACAACTTGTGTATCATTTACAGTCAAATGGGATAGCGGTATGAAAGAACAAAATCCTCAGAGACATGGTCAACGCTCTTCAGCAAAGTTGTGGGTCACCTATGTATATGCACAAAGAAGCCAGGAATACTTCTTATCATATTTTGAATAAGATTCTTGTGAAAAAAGAACCAGTGCTTATCAACTTTAGAGAACTAGAAAACCTAGCTTAAAACATCTTAGGGTGTGAGGATGACGTGCAAAAGTATTTGTCCCAAAACACAAGAAGAAGAATTAGGGCTTAAAATAGTTGACCTAGCCTTCTTGTGTTCATACATATTATTGGGAATCAAATATGAGCTCTAATTGTGTGACACATCTAATTACGATATCTTTGCCTATCCCCTATGTGTCCTAAAAATGAGCCTAAAGCTACTAGTAAATAAAGAGTCAAGACCTTGAATGGGTTCAAGCTTGTATAGGGAAGATGTTAGTAGTGCATCCCGGTGCATTCTTGGAAAGGTTCACCAATATAAGTGTTACTATATGTAGCCATAGTTAAAGGAAATTCTCGATTCCACTCATGAAATAAGATATAGGGGCATGACTAAAATGTGTTACATCTAAACATTGTAGTTGTAAATAGCCATGGAGCTCCCAAAAGGGGGGTGTGGGGGTGTTCTTGAATGGGAGTGCCAATTGAAAATTTAGACTTTAAATCAATGGCAATAAACTTGAAATAAAAAGGTATTACATAACTGTTGTATATTTGATGACTCTAAGTAATAAACTAAAAAGCTATCACATAATTGCAATATATTTGACGACTCTTAATGCTCACAGTTACAATTGTGGTCAAGATATACCATAGTCAGAATTAACTTACTACATATGTAAATATTCATAGATTAATCATATAATAAATTAACGGTGATAAATATGTTAACTTGAGTGTACACAATTAGAACTAGATGAATGTAGAACTAAGGTATAATTTGATCGATATTGAGGTAGGTGGGGAAAGAAGGACCAAACACACATTGGACTTGAAGATTTATATTACTTCGGTCTCAACAAAACTACATCTTGTCCCTAGGCCATACAATCCACACCTAGGCTTTTCTACTACTTCACCAAGTAGCACACCTATTAGTTGATCCGATGCCCAACTTACCAAGGCCTGCTCATGAGTCATCTAACCTTGCTAGTTGATCCAACGCTTGTTCACCAAAGGTTCTACCCTCTATTAGACACATCATTGGTTAGATCCAGTGTCTACTCACACCAATGGCATGTCTACAAGCAACCTACCCCACTAATTTAATCTAGTATCCAACACACCAAGCGTTGCTCATCAGTAAACACTTCAAAATCCCCAAGCTTCTAACGTTCTGCACAAAAGAATGCCTCTTAATAGGCTAAGTGTGGAGGAAATTAAAGCACAAATGAAAATAGAAATACAATTTGCATCACAAAGATCCTTTTGCTTGACTGTAGTAGATTAGAGTGGAGAGCTCAATGTAGGTTGTTGATGCAAAAGTTGTGATACAGTAGCCTTAAGATGTAGAAGCTCAACCTCTTGTTGAATGCTCTTTTTCACTGAAGGATGGCTTAGGGTCTCTTGAAGTTTAGCGGCTGATTTGGAATTTCTCTTCTTGATTCACTATACTTCTTGCTTGATTTATCACTTGACGTGGATCTATATTTTCACTCAGCTCAAATCCTCCTAATCTATCTTGTTTCTCTAGCTTTTTTAAATAGCAGCTCTTAGGATGGACATCCATTAGACACACATCTTGTTTCTTTATTGGCTTCCTCTCTAACATTCAAATCTTGAAAGGGAAGCTCATAGATGTTGTATCCTATTCAGTCTTCTTGGGAGTTGTTCATGTTCAGCCCAATCCTTAAAGCTTTCTTGATCTAAAAATATTTTCCCAATCACATAGACAGATGTTAATTCAAATGTGTGTGTGAGTGTGTGTGTGTGTGAGAGAGAGAGAGGAGTGGAATAGATGCCTTTCTGCTACCTTGGTTGCATCATATTTAACTTGGTTTCCTGCCATGTCTTGTCTACATGTTACCAGCAATAACACAAAGAATAGCAAGCAATATTGTGTCAAGGTTGTATCTTTGCATTGACCATTGGACATATTAAAAATATGAATTAGATATGCAAGAAGCCTTTCAGTATGCATTTCAAAAGTAGAGATAAAAATATTATGCATTTGAAAGCCAAGTAACAAGCCAAGCACAGAAAAAATATTACACAAGAATATTCAAACATGTGCATGGGAACTCACAACATTTTTTCTGAATGGTCAAAAACGTACACATGTCTTTGTATGCTACTATGGCATAAACATTATGTCTCTGTCAACCTAAAAGATGACAAAGTGTAGGTATAGTTGGCCATTTGCCTAATTCAATACTTAAAGGGTTTTGTAGATAAAAGATATAGGCAAAGAAACATTGCCTAATTAGAGTTTGGGTGTACCATTCATAAAAAGGTTCAGTTGATAAAGGATAAGGTGAAGTAGCATCACCTCTCAAATATGCACCAAATGAACTAAGAGTAAACAATAAGTGAAGTTGTATCACCTAGTTATTGAGTGGAGGCTTAAGATGGACTTAAGTTCGCCTAATAAGGTTCACCTGTAGAAGTTTGCCTAAGGACTTCGTCTACTTTCTCAACCCATCAACTTCAACGAATGATGGAGGGGCTTCCTATGAGAAAGAGGAATAGACAACCCCCAGTTATGAATAATGCAACCTACTGATGAGAAAGTCGATCAGACCAAGGAGAAGATAAAGATAAAATCTAATGAAGTTGCCGAATGACCTCCCAACTAATAACTTTTGGGAACAACTACTTCCCTTCAAATATATAAGAATTCCTTGGTCAACTAAATCTCCCAAAGAGCAATAATAAAAATTACCCTAGACATAAAGTGATCAACTAAAAATGAGCCCTTGAAAAATAGTTAACAATAAATATGACATAAAAATCATGTTGAGGGGTAGGAGACCCAAACAATCAGCAAAATAGCTAACGACCTAATCAGCTAACTGGTCCAACAACTATGCTAATTAATAGATTTCCTAGGAAGGTCACCCATCCTGGGACTTCTCCCAACCAAGCACGCTTAACTTCGGAGTTCTTTCCAACTTGAGCTCCGAAAAATGGCTAGTCGGTGTTATTGGTAGTCTACTGATTTAGTCTATTTAACATCTTTTTATACGAGGTGTTACAATCTACCCCTCTTAGATAGGCGACATCTTCATCGCTATATCACAGCTATTCCAAATCACCAAGCATGTAGGAATCTAGAGATGGTCCCCACAGGTTCAAGAGGTAGCTCCTACCATGTAGTGCTTTGTCCCATACAGGTTCAAGAGGTAGCTCCCATTATGTAGCACTTTGTCCTATGTGGCACTTAGCTCTTACACTTTTGGCTGGTGTCGGACATTGATACTATTTGTAATGACCAATCAGTTAACTGACCTAATAACTATACTAGTTGATAGACTTCTCAAGAAGGTCACCCATCTTGAGACTTCTCCTAACTGAGCACGCTTAACTTCGGAGTTCTTTCCAACTCGAGCTCTGAAAAATGGCTAGCCAATGTTATTGGTAGTCTACTGATTTAGTCTATTTAATATTTTTTTATACGAGGTGTTACAATCTACCCCTCTTAGATAGGCGACGTCTTCATCGCTATATCACAGTTATTCCAAATCACCAAGCATGTAGGATTCTAGAGATGGCCCCCACAGGTTCAAGAGGTAGCTCCCACCATGTAGTGCTTTGTCCCATACAGGTTCAAGAGATAGCTACCATCGTGTAGCACTTTGTCTTATGTGGCACTTAGTTCCCACACTTTTGGCTGGTGTCGGACTTTGATATATTTGTAACGACCAAGCAGTTAACTGACCTAACAACTGTACTAGTTGGTAGACTTCTCAAGAAGGTCACCCATCCTGAGACTTCTCTCAACCGAACATGCTTAACTTCGGAGTTCTTTCCAACTCGAACTCCGAAAAATAGTTAATCGATGTTATTAGTAGTCTACTGATTTAGTATATTTAACATCTTTTTATACGGAGTGTTACAATCTACCCCTCTTAGATAGGCGACATCTTCGTCGCTATATCACAACTATTCCAAATCACCAAGCATGTAGGATTATAGAGATGGCCTTCACAGGTTCAAGAGGTGGCTCCCATAGTGTACCACTTTGTCTTATATGGCACTTAGTTCCCACACTTTTGGCTGGTGTTGAACTTTGATACTATTTATAATGACTAATCAGTTAACTAACCTAACAACTGTACTAGTTGGTAGACTTCTCAGGAAGGTCACTCATCCTGAGACTTTTCTCAACTGAGCACGTTTAACTTCAGAGTTCTTTCCAACTCGAATTCTGAAAAATAGTTAACCGGTGTTATTGCTAGTCTACTGATTTAGTCTATTTAACATCTTCTTATACGGGGTGTTACACATAGGGATACCACAATATTGAACTTACTCATATGTAAGAATGGAGTTACACAGCAGTCTCCAAATAAAAGTAGAATATTTGATAGGCAAAAAAGGAGATCATATCTTGGATCAAATAGAAGAGAACTGAGTAGTAAAAAGAAGAATCTTTCTAGCATATTTGGTAGAGACTAAACCACTAGAAGGACATCAGGTCCATCTATCTTGCTCAGATAATTTAAGATTTACAATATCACCATAAATATCATAAGGCACAAAGGCAGAGAGCAACTGCCAAAAGTGGTGGTCAGGAGAATAAAGCACATCAAAAACCAAAGCATCTTTGTTTTTCAAACCATTCCAAACTACATTAGGGATAAAGACTTTAAGTGGAGAGTCTTCAACCCACTTGTCATATCAAAAAGACACAACATTAGAGGCAATAAAAATTCTATAATTATGATACATAAATGATACGCGATAGATAATCAAGCTTGCCTATTTGGAGCCTTGATGTGACTAAAAGAAGTTCTTGAAAAGTGAATTTTGTGGAGGTGTTTGGCCTTGAAGAAATCAATCCAGAAAGAGTGAGAGGTTAAGACTCTAAAGCATCTTCACTCTTTGGGATAGTTACATATGAGAGAAAGATGGAATGCCAAGACCATCTTGGGAAATAGGCCTACAAATATAAGACTAAAAAATCCAAAGTCTCTTAGGTTCTCATCATGGAAAGCTCAAAGAAAGTTGACCATCAATCTGTTCAAACCATCAATCTGTTCAAATTAGTAATAGTAGTAATAAGGATAGAAAGAGAAGACCATATGTATAATGGTATAGTAAGCAATTCATGAAACAATCTTAGAAAAGTATTGACCATATTGAAGTTGTTCAAGATTATAACGGATTTTGGATATGAAGTCAATAATCTTTGTGGATGCGTGAAAATTTACGCTCCTTCGAGGTATTGTCTCTAGAGCGGAGGTAGGATTTTGTCATTTTTCTTAGAAAATGGTCTTCGTTAGGAAAAAAGCTTGTTTCTAGTTATAAACACACGCCTATTTTTACAACATTTGACGCGAGACTAAAGCGATTTGCTGTTTTTTATGCCTCTGCACAACCGCCAGTGGAAGTAGGCGTGTGACAAACCCCCGGTCTATTGGAGAACAAAATCTTCCGATGCCTAAGTTAGGTGCTAGAAGATAAGATCTTTCTAGGGGCTTTTTGTGCTTGGAGTTGCATACCTTGGACCGAAAAGGATTTGGGGATTATATAGTCCCTTTCCTCCCAAGGCATCCTGGGAGCGGTTTCCTCTGAAGTGGTAATTGGCCCATGAGGGATAATGGGTAAGGAGAGATTTGCTCGCGGTCAAGGGGGGGGTAGATCGTGAGGACCTGCTAAGTGGGCAGTTGCATCCCAAAAGATCTGCTTGATGGCGCGGAGGCACACAGGGTCGCCCCTTCGGGTGGTCTTCGTTATCGCGAGAGACCAGGGGGAAGGGGTCTTCCGACATCGGGTTCCTGATCTGTCTAGCGGAGTTGCTGATAGCCGAGGACTGAGGGCGATGAGCATGTCCCCGAGTCTCAGGGGGCTTAACTGAGATCTTGTGTGGGTCTCGGGAGCCGCTACAGGATGCGAGGTCAGGAAATCCAGTGGTCTAGACTTGATAGTTTCGGACTCCTACCTCTACATGCAAGTTAGGCTACCGAGTGCCATATGTCCCCCTCGCACCAGCTTCAGCAAGCCGTAGGCCCTTGGGCTCATGGGCTAAATGGGCCTGGTTAGGCACCCGATCACCCCTCGTCAATCTTAATTCATAAGGATCGTAAATGGATCAACTTTTTATTATCCAATTTGATCTATAAAATTTGGTCTGTTAATAAGTTTATTGGTTGGACTAATTTTCGGATGTAAGCCTCGTGGCCTTACATTTTATGGGCCTAGTAGTGGACGACTCCAAAATAAGAACTAATTTGGTTGATTCAAAATTGGTATGACCCAAATCGAATTTCTAATTTCTAAACTCATTTGATCTGCAAATCTTCAACCTATACATTTTATAATGTGTAAAATTGTTCGTTTAACATAACTTTAAGCTCAAAGCTTTATGTATTTAACATGTTGACCAACCTATTTGGACGTGCATTTTTTTAGCGTATACTCATGATCGAATCTTCTCTAATAAATAGTTTTGAACCTAAGTTAGTACAATCATTAATCACTTTCAAAAAGCACGCACTATTAGCAACGTTGATAAATTTAAATGAGTAGTAGCTTATGGACCATATTTTACTGGTACAAATATTCGAATATTTTGCACAAAAAATAAACTAATTAAAATTTAAAATTAGGAGGTAAAGTGCACATTTTAATGTCAGTAACACAATTTACTACGATGTCAATCCATGGTATAATCAGTGGAGAACGTAGAATTTTTTTTTAATGGGATCATTCGGACAATAAGCCAGTAGAATTACTTTATTAAACTGAAATTAATTGATCAGTGGCGTTACTCTAATTGGCCAAGACCAATGACCATTCTGTTTAATAGGCCAAAATTAGAGGGTCTCCGTAAAATTTACAAAATTTAGTGGGATCATGGAACCCCACTAGACATGTATTAGATCTGTCATTGGGTATAAGTCATTTCAATCAGCACAGTAGAAAAGCAGGTAGTACAAATTGAAAAAGAAATGACAATTAATCCGATCTAATTTGATATATAACAATGAAATCGTTAGTGTTTATAATTAACAAACTTTAGATCTCTATTCTTTCAACAAATTTCTGGTGATTTTTTTTTTTTGGATGTGGCTCAGAGGCCAAGTATATACAATTATTTCCAAGACCGGAATTCTAATCCGGAACCCGAGATTTCCTCCAATGTTTTGGAGATAATTTCGAGCGATCGATGGGTCCGCCTAATTAGGCGACAATTCTAAGTTCGTCCGATTTCTGGAAAAGTAATCTTACAGATCAGGAGAAAAATATTCTAACAACATCAAGGTTGTAAGACTGGGATTTTTTTGGTTCCAACCATGATCGAACTTGAGACCTCTTTTTCGTAAAGAAAGTGGTGAACCAACTGTCTTAGGCAACTGGTGAATTAATCTATCTTCTGATCCGATGGAAAAATTTGCAGCCCTAACTTTGGTCTTGGTACAAGTGATGGACAAAATCTTTCATCTTGACGGTGGGTTCGCTTGTTTGTTTGTGGTGCACGTTGAGGCGTACCAAATTAGACGGCTTTGTCGTTGCCAAGCTTGTCAAGGACCAAACAAAACGATAACGTTCCGAGTTACCGGTGGTCCCCACTTGCCAAGATTTGTCCGGACGCCACGTCAGCGGGGGACCAGCGTCGCCCAAAGATATGCGGCAACGAGGCGACGTGGGTCTCGTGTGGAGGAACCCAAGGTTTTCCCGCTTCCTCCCAAAGTCCTCTAAATTGATAACTGGATAATGTTAAGGGTTTTTCACAAAGAATCTCCTCAAGAATCATATGTATACCTAGAAAGTACGGTGCAAAATGTCAGGACGCAAGAACTCTCATGTATAATTATTGTATATGAAGATAATCTCCTATTATCAAAATTGTCATCACTTATAAATTGAAATTTATTTTTATAAAAAATAAGCAAATAACTACGTATATAATTCCATATATTCAGAAAATTTCTTAAAAAATGTGTACATGTAAAAAAAAAAAAAAAGAATCTTTATATAATCATTGTATACGTAGAAAAATGATTTTTTTTTTACGTATACAATGATTATATAAGAAGTTTTTTTTTTTGCATGTACATTTTTTTTACGTATACAATGATTATATAAGGAGGTTTTTTTTTTACATGTACACATTTTATAGGAAGTTTTTTTAGTATATAGAATTATATATGTAGTTGTAGAGGCATAAAAATGACAAATCGTTTTAGTCTTACATCGGATGTTGTAAAAATAGACGTGTGTTTATAAGTAAAACGTAACTTCTCTTTCTAACAAGGATTCTTTTTTAAGAAAAATGACAAAACTACACCTACGTTTTAAGGACAATACTTCAAGAAAGGCACGCAAATTTTTCATGCATCATCACATGACGTCATCTGTGGGAACGGAACAAAAAGTCACTAACTTGTCCGAACACCCCTAGTCGGCCTGATCCGTCCAGCAACTCAAAAGAGTCCACACACGCCTACTTTCTATTTTAATCGTACATTGGATGTTGTAAAAATAGACGTATGCTTATAAGCAGAACGCAACTTCTCTTCCTAACGAGGACCATTTTCTAAGGAAAATGACAAAACCTCACTTCCGCTTTAGAGACAATACCTCAAGAAATATACGTAAATTTTCATGTATCATCAATAGTTATTTACTTGTCTTTTTAAAAAAAATAAATTTCAATTTATGAGTGATGACAATTTTGATAATAGGAGATTATCTTCATATACAATAATTATACAAGAGAGTTCTTTCGTACTGATATTTTACAGCGAACTTTCTATTCTAGGTGTACATACGATTCTTGAGGAGATTCTTTGTTAAAAGCCCTTGAGCTTATCCAGTTATCAAAAAAAGGTTCCTCCACTCAAAACCCACGTCGCCTCGTTGCTGCAGATCTTTGGGTGATGCTGGTCCCTTCGCTGACGTGGCGTCCGGACAAATCTTGGGGCGTGGGGACCACCGGTAACTCGGAACGTTATCGTTTGTTTGGTCCTTGACAAGCGCGACAACGAGAAAGTCCTCAAATTCGGTACGCCTCAACGTGCACCACAAACAAGCGTACCCACCGTCAAGATGGAAGATTTTGTCCATCACTTGCACCAAGAGCAAAGTTAGGGCTGCAAATTTCTCCAATCGGATCAGAAGATAGATCAATTTACCTGAAATTTGTTGAAAGATTAGAGATCTAAAGTTTGTTAATTATAAACAATAATGATTTCATTGTTAAATATCAAATTAGATCGGATTAGGTGTTATTTCTTTTTCAATTCGTACTATGTGCTTTTCTTTTGTGTGGATTGAAATGAATTATACTTGATGACATATATAGTATATATCCAGTGGGGTTATGTGATCTCACTAAATTTTGTAAAATTTATTAAGATCCTATAATTTTGACCTATTAAACAGAATGGTCATTGATCTTGGCCAATTAGAGTAACACCGCTGGTCTACTAATTTCAGTTCAATAAAGTGATCTTACTGGTCTATTGTCCAAATGATCCCACTAAAAAAAAATTCTACGTTGTCCACTGATTATACCATGGGTTGACATCACAGTAAATTGTGTTACTGACATTAAAATGTGCACTTTACCTCCTAATTTTAAATCTTAATTAACTTATTTTTGTGCAAAATATTCGAATATTTGTACAGTAAAAGATGGTCCATAAGCTACTCATTTAAATTTATCAACGTTGCTGATAGTGCGTGCTTTTGACAGTGATTAATGATTGTACTAACTTAGGTTCAAAACTATTTACTAGAGAAGATGATCGATCATGAGTATACGCTAAAAAAATGCACGCCCAAACAGATTGGTCAACATGTTAAATACATAAAGCTTTGAGCTTAAAGTTATGTTAAACGAACAATTATACACATCACAAAATATATAGGTTGAAGATTTGCAGATTAAAGTGAGTTTAAAAATAAGAAATTCAATTTGGGTCATACCTATTTTGAATCAACCAAATTAGTTCTTATTTTGGAGTCGTCCGCTACCAAACCCATAAAATTAATGTAAAGCCATGAGGCTTACGTCTGAAAATTAGTCTAACCAATAAACATATTAACAGACCAAATTTTATAGATCAAATTGGATGATAAAAAGTTGATCCATTTACGATCCTTATGAATCAAGATTATTCACTTCAGATGTAACGATCCGCCATCCTATAATCGGTGATCCCATTACAAAATAGATATCGAACCATTAAAAATTAGAACCAAGTCAGGATCTCGATAAGTCTTGAGAATAAATAATAAATTAAGCTAAATATTTCAAATCACATCGAATTGTAAAAGAAGTACATGAATTAAAAATTATTACAATTTGACTCGACTCAGCAAACAATTACATATTCCAACTGAAAATAAATAATTAAGTGTACAGACTTTAAAGGAAAATTACAACTACATCGAGACATACTCCAGAATAGTAGCTGCTGACGTGTAACCCGAGACGAAACTCTCCACGTTACGTTTGCCTAGAACTCTCACCTGAAAATCGCAGGAGTGAATCTCATCGAAATAGACTCAATAGGGATCCTCTGATCCCCACTACCTACTTACGCACCCACAAATGCAGCAACACAAATATAGACAATTAAATAAATAAAGTAGTAAACGCAATTCTAAAAAATTTTCAAATTCCGATATAAAACACATGCATTTGTAAATACAATAGGCACAACTCTGAAACAACTCCACCACGGAGTCTACAACCAGCATCTCGGTTAAACACACAAACCACGCAACCGAACGTGAAAAATACTGACCTGCTAAAACAAAACAGCAACCCATTAGATAGCGCGCTAGTTACTCCAGCTTGTCTAGTTCTAGGTAGTTCTACTCCTCCCAGCCACGAGTGACACTCCGAATGTACCCTTCTCACATCAGTACTAGTTATACTCCGGAGTATACCAGGTAGCCCTCTCTCTATGCGTCATCTCACCACTCCCACACGGACACTGTGTCATTCCCACACCGACACAGGATGTCTAAGTGCTAACAACTGTCACTCTAGGTCCACAATCGCACAAAACACAATACAGTGCGATCCGGTCAAGTGGAAACCCTCGTCCTCGAACTACAGTATTGAACATGCATTTAACTGAATTATCTAATAGTGTAAACACATGTTAATTGTATGAATTGATGGAGTTATGTCTTGAATCGCGTTACCAGTGGCCGACATCATTCAAGACCCCTAAACTAGTTCAATTTTTGCAGAGCTACTGGGACCAGAGATACTAGCCTGAATGGCGTCGCCCATAGCCAACTTCATTCAGCTCTTTATCCCACGCTGGACTCGGGAACCAGGAAATTGGACCGTTAAATCACGTCACCTGGTCTTGACGCCAATCTAAATGGTGTCACCTGCTCCCGACGCCATTTAACGTCTGAAACTGTGTTCCATCAGTGCACCGGAGGTGTTTGGAGAACCAGGAAATTAGACCATTAAATCACGTAGCCAGATGTGTTCGGGGAGGAGGAGGAGAGAGAGAGAAAAGAATGGAGAGAATGAGGGAAAGGATGGAAAGCTCGAGTGTTCAAACCGAACAAGCCTAAATCGCGTCATTCTAGGAAGACGCTATTCAAACGACAGGACGTAGGTCGTACACTGGTAGATGTCTGAATCATGTCGCCTATTTAAGATGCCATTCAGACGATACGACCGGAGTTGTACACTAGCGCCCCAACACTCACCTACGTGGCACCCCCGCATCGCTCCGAAATGGTGTCCCACTAGGCCGACGCCTATCAAATCGCATCTCGCAAGCTCGATGCGAAAAAGAGTCCATACCTCAGCCCCACAAGGGCCCAAACCAAGAGATCCAACACCGAAACCGACCCGATAACCAGATCCAAAATCTTAGTCCTTACACTCCCCCCCCCCCTAAAAGAATTATGTCCCCGAAATTGCTGCTTAAAAAATAACGAAATCGAAAATGATGGTACAACCTCATGAGAGAACTTATAAGAAAAGGTAGGAAAATTGTTCCCGCATCTCATCCTCTCGTTCTCAGGTCGCCTTGCCTCTAGAGCGATGCTGCAAAATCACCTTAACCAGAGGAACAATCTTGTTCCGAAGAACCTGCGATCTACGTTCCTCAATACGCACTAGAAATTCTGAAAAGGACAAGTCTTCAGGGACCTCCAACTCAGAAAAGTCCAAGACATGAGATGGATCCTGGACATACTTTCTCAGCAAAGGAACATGGAACACATCGTGCACTCCTACAAGATTGGATAGCAAGGCTAGCTGATACGCCGTTTCCCCAATTTGAACAAGAATGAGAAAAAGTCCAATATATTGTGGACTCAGCTTACCTCGCTTTCCGAATCTCATCACACCCTTAGAGGGTAAGACTCGGAGAAACATGTGATCCCCAACTTCAAACTCAAGCGGTCTCCTACGGATATCTGCATAACTCTTCTGCCTGCTCTGAGTTGTAGTCAACTTCTGCTGCACCACTCTGGCAACCTCAGCACATTGCTGTACCAACTCTGGCCCTGCTATCTGTCTCTTGCCAATTTCAGACCAATTCACCGGAGATCGACATGGCTGCCCGTACAATGCCTCATATGGCGCCATGCCGATACTAGAATGATAATTGTTGTTCTAAGCAAACTCCACCATAGAGAAATGTTATTCCCAAGAACCTCCCCAATCTAGGCAACAAGCCATCAACATATCCTCCAAGGTCTGAATGGTCCTCTCTGACTGTCCATCAATCTCAGGATGGTAAGCCGAACTAAAAGCTAACGGCGTACCCAAGGCCTTATGAAAACTCCTCCATAATCTAAAAGTAAACCTCAGATCCCGATCTAACATGATGGACAAGGGTACCCCATGTAGAGAGATGATCCGGTCCACAAACAACCTAGCCAACTTACCAACTGGCCAGTCCTTCCTAATAGCTAGAAAGTGTGACTTGGTCAATCGATCAACAATAACCCAGATCGTGTCTCTCCGGCCGGGTGACACGGGCAATCCCATCACAAAGTCCATCGTCACATGTTCCCGTTTATACTTCGGGATCGGTAATAGCTGCAACAATCCTCTTCGTCTCTGATGTTTTGCCTTAACTTGCTGCCAAGTCAGGCACCTTGTCACGTACTCAGCCATGTCCTTCTTCATACCAGGCCATCAAAAGTGCCCCCTCAAACAATGATACATCTTAGTCGTTCCGGGATGCACTGCATATCTAGAACGATGCGCCTCTTCTAGGACATTCCTGCGCACCGCTTCCTCTGTTGGAACATAGAGTCTGCCTCTAAATCTAACCGTGCCATCATCCCACAACTCCACCTCTAATATCTTGAGAATCTGTGATAATTCTGCATCCGCCCTCTGAGCCTCGATCACAGAATGGTACACCGCTGGCCAACACAACTCTATCAACCTCTCGAGGAATCTTAAAGGAAGATTTCACAACCTAATCATATAACCTCCATTCATGAATTATAAGATGTGATATGACCGTCTTCTGACTCAAGGCGTCCGCCGCCATGTTCACCTTGCCTGGGTGATAAGAAAGGTTGAGATCATAATCCTTGATGAACTCCATCCATCTACGCTATCTCAAGTTCAAATCCCTCTACGTGAATACATACTTCAGGCTCTTGTGATAAGTGAAGACCTAAAACTTCTCCCCATATAAGTAGTGCCATCAGATCTTTAGTGCAAATACCACAGCCGCTAACTCTAAGTCATGAGTGAAATAGTTCTCTTCATACTTTTTCAGCTGCCTAGAAGCATAGGCCACAACCTTACCATGCTGCATCAAAATCACACCCAAACTTCGACGAGATGCATATGAGTAAACCACGAATCCACCAGAACCAGATGGAAGTACTATAATTGGAACCTAAGTGAGACAAGTCTTCAACTCAGTAAAGCTCCGCTCACACTCCTCGGTCTACACAAAACGAACTCCCTTACGAGTCGACAAGGGGGTCGCTTTTAAAGAAAAATCATGGACAAACCATATGTAATACCCTGCTAACCCCAAGAAGCTCCTGATTTCAATTACTATCGTCGGTCTGCCTCAGTCCATCACTACCTCAATCTTGACTAGATCTACAGTAATGCTGTCTCTAGAAATGACATGCCCTAAGAATTGCACCTTATCTAGTCAGAATTCAGACTTGCTAAACTTGGGATAGAGTTGGTGCTCTCTCAGAACTTGCAATACCACCCGAAGATGCGTGGCATGCTCTTCCTCAGAAGAAGAATATACTAAAATATCATCTACAAACACCACCACAAACTAATCCAGGTAGGCCCTGAAGACCCGGTTCATCAAATCCATAAAAGTCATCGGAACATTGGTCAAACCGAAAGGCATAACCAAAAACTCATAATGTCCGTACCGAGTCCTAAAAGCCGTCATACTCATATCAACCTTACGGATCCTCATCTGGTAACACCCTGACCTTAAGTCAATCTTTGAGAATACCTTAGTAGACTACAACTGATCCATCAAATCATCGATTCTCGGAAGTGGGTACTTATTCTTTACTGTTATTTGGTTCAGTTGTCTATAATCAATACACAGCCTTAGAGAACCATCCTTCTTCCTAACAAACTGAACTGGAGCACCCCACGGAGAAGTACTGGGTCGGATAAAACCCTTATCCAGCAATTCCTGCAACTGCGCCTTCAACTCAGCAAGTTCGGCCAGAGCCATCCAATACGGGGCCTTAGACAAGGGCGTCGTACCCGGTGCAAGCTCAATAGTGAAATCAACCTCCCGCTGAGAAGGAAGGCCATGTAACTCCTCATGAAACACATCAACAAAGTCACAGACTATAGGCACCTCCCAAGGACTGGAACCACTGCTAACACCAGTTACAATTACTGAGGCAAGGAAAGCCTTACAACCACCAACAAGTAACCTCTGGGCCTCAAAAGCATACATAAGAATACCATGAGAAGAGAGCCTAATACCTTGGAAATAGAAGGCCAGGATGCCTGGGATGGAGAAGCGTACTCTCTTCCTATGGCAGTCCACCTCAGCATAATAAACCTCCAACCAGTCCATGCCCAAAATGATATCAAAGTCACGAATGGCAAGCACAACTAACTGGGCTGGTAACTGATGACCCTCAATGGTCAAAGGAACCTCACTCATACGGTTATAAGTCAACATGAAATCCCCAGAAGGAACCTTAACCATCAATCCATTAGATAACTCATCAACGGGTACAAAAAGAACATCTACGAACTGCTTAGAAATAAAAGAATGCGAAGCACCCGAATCAATCAACACATGCGCAGAGTTCCTATGGACAGAAAGTGTACCTTCTACCAAGTTGGACGCTCGAGCCTCCTTCCTGGTGATAGCGAGAACTCTCCCCTGGGTCCTTGGCTTCTTCTGATCACTCGGTCCCTGCCCCTGACCATGCCCCTGCGGGCAACTCCTCGCCAGATCGCCCTGCTGGCCACAAGTATAACACCTCCCAGAAAATGCGGGACACTGAGTCCCACCATGAGTACCACCACCATGACGACAAGCTGCTGGAAGTCTCTGGACTGCCTCCTGCTGAGCACTGGACACCGACTAACTCTGCTGGGTCTGCTTGGGTCTGCTACTACCACTGTTGCCGCCACCGCCTCGAAAGAACCTCCTGTATCTGAAGTCGAGTGAAGACGATCCTGATCCAGACGAAGGAGTTGTTGTTGTCTTCCCCTTGCCATAAGCTGGCCCCTGAATAACTAGTCCCCTCTCTCGAGCCAACTGATCGTGTTGTGCCTATACTGCTGCAGCACACTTAACTGCCGATGCCAAGTTCGTACAACAGTGGGATGCCACAAAACTCCTCAAGTTAGACCTTAATCCGTCCACGAACCTCTCAACCCGACGCTCCTCGACCCCTGAAATGAAGGGCACAAATCTCCCAAGCAAAACAAATTTCATCTGGTACTCAAGCACTGTCATGCTCTTTTGGGTCAACTCCATAAACTCCCTCTCCTTGGCCTTCTTGACATGCCTAGAGAAGTACTGCGTATTGAACTCCTTTACAAATGTCTCCCATGGAATCTCCCTAATATTTCTATCTGTATAAGACAAGCTCTTCAAAATAGTCTACCAATCATAGAGATCATCCTTCAACATGAACGTCGCCAACGAAGTCCTCTCAACTACTACACAGTCCATAGTATCAAAAGTCTTCTCTAACTCCTTCAGCCAATGAACGGCCTCATCAGGAATGGGACGACCAGTAAAATGAGGTGGCTTCAGCTTCAGGAATCTCTCTAGAGCAGCTGAAGGCCCTCCCCGAGCACTAGAACTCTCACTAGGGTTTTGAGTCTGATATCTAGTCATCGTATCCATCATAGCCTCCATAAAACACTCCATATTCGTCCTACCGGCCTCAGACCCACTAGGAACATCTCCCTGCTCCCTAATAACTGGCACCCTCTTTCTAGGTGCCATCTAATCGCCTACAGTCACAAGAATCGAAAATTTCTAATTATAACCCAAAACCTACACTACCGTTGTGCCTGTACGGGATAATGTACTTATTTGCTGAAATTTATGGTATTTAACCTATTTATTAATTTATTTGTCAGAACAAATGCTCTGATATCAACTGTAACAACCTGCCACCCTATAATAGGAGATCTGATTACTAAATGGGTACCGAATCATTAAAAACTGGAGCCAAGTCAGGATCTTAGTAAGTTTGGAAAATAAATGATAAACTAAGCTTAACATTCCACATCACATCAAATTATAAAGGAAGTGCAGGAATTAAAAATTATTACAATTCGACTCGACTCAACAAATAATTACATATTCCAACTGAAAAGAAATAATTAAGCGTACAGGCCTTAAGGAAAAATAACAACTACATTGGGGCATACTCCAGAATAGTGGTTGTTGGCACGCAACCCGATACAAAACTCTCCATGCTACGCCTGCCTGGAACCCTCACCTGAAAACTGCAAGGGTGAGTCTTATCGAAATGGACTCAGTAGGGATCCTCCGATCCCCACCACCCACTCACACACCCACAAGTACAACAACACAAATATAGGCAATTAAATAAGTAAAGCAGTAAACGCAATTCCCAAATATTCCCAAATTCCGATATAAAATACATGTATTTGTAAATGCAACAGGCACAACTCTGAAACCACTCCACCACGGAGTCTACAACCAGCATCTTGGCTAAACACAAAAACCATGCAACCGAACGCGAAAAACACCGACCCGCTGGGACAGAACAGCAACCCCTTGGATAACATGCTGGCTACTCCGACTTGTCTAGCTCTAGGTGGTTCTGCTCCTCCCAGCCACGAGTGATACTCCGAATGTACCACTCCCACATCGGTACTAGCTATATCCCGGGGTACACTAGATGACCATCTCTCTAGGCGTCACCCCACCACTCCCACACTGGCGCTGTGTCACTCCCACACTGACACAGGGTGCTTAAGCTCTAACAACTGTCACTCTAAGTCTACGATCACACAAAATACAATACAGTGCGATCCGGTCACGTGGAAACCCTCGTCCCCGAAGTATGGTATCGAATATGCATTTAACTAAATTATCTAATAATGTAAACACATGTTAATTGCATGAATTAATTGGGTTCTGTCTTGAATCGCGTCACCAGTGATGGACGTCATTCAAGACCAACTGGTTCAGTTTTCCCAGAGCCACTAGGACCAGGGATACTGGCCTGAATGGCATCGCCCATGGCCGACGTCATTCAGCTCTTTATCCCACGCTGGACTCGGGAACCGAAAAATTGGACCGTTAAATCACGTCACCTGGTCTTGACGCCATTCTATATGGCATCACCTGGTCTCGATGCCATTTAACGTCCGAAACTATGTTCGACCTGTGCCAAACCGAGGGTCCATCTTTCTACTCCAAAGCACTCAAAAAAATACAAGGAAGAAAAGGGGAGAGGCCCAACAATCTGATATACTTCTCGAAAAACCAAAAATATCTATTTTCATTAAAAAAACCCCTTAAAACATGCTTTTCTACCCAAAAACCTCCACACACAATACATGCTTTAAAGCGGGGGAAAATATGATTTTAAACAAATACAACGAAGATCGTCACCCTACCGGTTACTTGAACTCCTCCTTACTCCTAACCACCAAACCGCCATACTACGAGCCGCCGCCGGTACCGCCATGGACGCCGTCACTCCACCGGGACGTCAGCTGCCGTCCGGAGAGCAAAGTGCCGCAGAGGAGATGGTGGTGGTAGTGGTGAGAGTTAGGAGGTTGATAGAGTGGAGGAAGAAGAGGAATGAGGAGAGGAAGGGAAGGAGGAGGGGAAGGGTCGTCGGAGGTGTTTGGAGAGGAGGGGGAGGAGAGAGAGAGAAGAATGGAGAGAAAGAGGGAAAGGAGGGAAGGCTCGAGCGTTCAAACCGAACAAGCCTAAATCGCGTCGTTCTAGGAAGACGCCAATCAAACGACAGGACGCGGGTCATACACTGGCAGATGTCTGAATCGCGTTGCCCATTTAAGACGCCATTCAGACAATACGACCGGGGCCGTATACTAGCGCCCCTACGCTTGCCTACGTGGCACCCTCGCATGGCTCCGAAATGGTGTCCCACTAGGCCGACGCCTATCAAATCGCATCTCGCAAGCTCGACGCGAAAAAGAGCTCATGCCCCAGCCCCATAAGGGCCCAACCCAAGGAGTCCAACACCGAAACTGACCCGATAACCTGATCCAAAACCTCAGTCCTTACATCATATCCAAAATCTGTTATAATATTGAACAACTTCAATATGGTCAAATACTTATCTAAGATTGTTTCATGAATTGCTTACTATACCATTATACACACGGTCTTCTCTTTCTATCCCTATTACTACTATTACTGATTTGAACAGAGTGATGATCAAATTTCTTTGAGCTTTCCATGATAGGAACCTAAGAGACTTTGGATTTCTTGGTCTTACATTTGTAGTCATGTTTCCCAAGATGGTCTTGGTATTATGTAACTATCCCTTAGAGTGAAGATGCTTTAGAGAGTCTTTGTAACGACCCGCCACCCTATAATCGGGGATCTGATTATTAAATGGGTACCGAATCATTAATTTGGAACCAAACCAGGATCTAAGTAAGTCTGGGAAATAAATAATAAACTAAGCTAAACATTCACATCGTATTGGATTGAAAGGAAAAAGCAGGAATTAAAAGTTATTACAATGCGACTCGATACAGCAAATAATTACATACTCCAACAGAAAATGAATAATTATACATACAGGCCAGAAATAGAATAACAACTACGTCGGGGCATACCCCGGAACAACAGCTGACGGCGCTCAACACACAGCCGCACTCCCCTCGCTAGCTCTGCCGGGAGTCCTCACCTGAAAATCGCAGGGGTGAGTCTCAAAGAAAAGACTCAGTAGGGATCCTTCGATCCCCACTGCCCACGCACACACCCACAAGTGTAACATACAGCTGAAGGAAAAGTAACAAGCACAATGGAAATTACTATTCCTAAATCTCGATGTGAATCACATGCAGTTGAAACGTATTAAACATGCATATTTCTAAACCAGTCTACTAGGGAATCTACAACCGACGTCTCAATAGCACACGCCAACCACACAAACGATGGTGGGGAAAAACACCGACCCGTTGAGACCAAACAGTAACCCCTCGGATAGCACTCTAGCTACTCCGGCCCAACTGGCTCAGGTGGTTACTCCTTCCCTCAGCGTGAGTGACACTCCGAAAGTACCACACCCACACCGGTACTAGCTGACCCCGGGGTTCACCAGGTGACCCTCTCTCACTAAGCGTCACCCCGCCCACGCCCCCACCGGCGCTGTGCTCCACCCACACCAGCACAGGGTGATAAGCGCTACAATTGTCACTCCAGGTGTAACGACCCGCCACCCTATAATCGGGGATCCGATTACCAAATGGGTACCGAATCATTAATTTGGGACCAAACCAGGATCTAGTAAGTCTGAGAAATAAATAATAAACTAAGCTAAACATTCACATCGCATTGAATTGAAATAAAAGTGCAGGAATTAAAATTATTACAATGCGACTCGATACAGCAAATAATTACATTCTCCAACAGAAGGAAATAGTTAAACATACAGGCCAAAGATAAATAACAACTACATCGGGGCATACCCCGGAACAACCGCTGAAGGCACACCACACCCGGCCGCACACGCCGCTCTAAGTCTGCTGGGAGTCCTCACCTGAAAACCGCAGGGGTGAGTCTCAAGACAAGACTCAGTAGGGATCCTTCGATCCCTACTGCCCACGCACACACCCACAAGTGTAAAGTACAGCTAACAGTAAAGTAACAAGTGTAGTGGCAGGTACAATATCTAATTCTCTACGTGAGAACACATGCAGTCGAAATATAATAATCATGCACATTCTAAACCAACCGTTAGAAAACCCACAACTGCCGTCTCGATAGAACTCGCCGACCGTACAAACAACGGTGGGGAAAAACCTCGACCCGCTGAGACCAAGGAGTAACCCCTCGGATAGCACGCTCGCTACTCCGGCCCAACTGGCTCAGGTGACTACCCCTTCCCTCAGCATGAGTGACTCTCCGAATGTACCACTCCGACACCGGTACTAGCTGACCCCGGGGTTCACCAGGTGACCCTCTCTCACTAGGCGTCACCCCGCCCACGCCCCCACCGGCGCTGTGCTCACGCCCCCACCAGCACAGGGTGATAAAGTGCTACAATGTCACTCCAGGTCCACAGTAACTGAAAACCCAACACAGTGCGATCCGGTCACGTGAAAAGCCGCGATCGCATAACACACATAGAACCATCCGATCATGAGGAATCCATCTCTATCGGATGCACTAAAACATGTGCTAACCAACTATCTAGCAGTATGAACACGTTTTACTGGCATGAATTAGTGAGATTCTTTCTTGAATCGCGTCGACCGAGGTCGACGCCATTCAAGCTCCATGTACAGGTTCATATAAATCAGTCTTCAGAATCTGGCCTTAAAAGGCGTCGACACCAGTGGTCGCCTTTTAAAAGGCGTCGACATCCCCAGACGCCATTCAACACGGAAATCCGAAAATTCCAAGGCCTTATTCAGGAGATTTCTGCCGTTAAAACGCGTCGTGGGTTCCTGACGCCATTCAAAAACGCGTCGTTTACCCCCGACGTCTTTTAGCCAGAGAATCCCCAACCTGGCAGACTTTCTGTCAGTCGATTCCTATCTAAAAGGCGTCGTGATGGTCCGACGCCCTTCAAAAAGGCGTCGTCCATGCACGACGTCTTTCAACCCCAGGAACCAGAACCGCCCTAAGCCCGAGGGCTCTCTTTTCAACCCCAAAAATCATCCAAAATGGAGGGAAACGAGGAGCAATACTATCCATAGGCGAACACCCTCATAGAAATCCTAAACATGCTCATTCTAACCCCCGAAACCAAAGATCCACCACATGCATAAACGAGGAAAACATGATTTTAAACACAACGCTATGGGGAACGTCACCCTACCGAACACTCGAACGCCTCCGAGCTTCAAGCCGTCCGCCTGTCTCGCCCCACGCCGCCGCCGGTACCGCCGAGGTCGTCCTAGCCCCACCGTGACGTCGGCCGCCGTCCGGAGAGTAGAACGCCGCAGTGGAAGTGGAGGTGGTAGGGGTAGGAGCCAGGTAGAGGATGGAGTGGAGGGAGAGGCGAAATGGTGTGAGGAAAAGAGGGAGGAGGAGGGGGTCGCCGCCGGTCACCGGAGGAGGAGGAGAGAAGGAGAGTAGGAGAAAATGAGGGAAAGAAGGAGGGCTCGCGGGGTTAACCAGAGACTGGATAAAACGCGTCGACATCTACGGACGTCTATCAGGTGACATGACGGCCGCTCTGACAAGATTCTGAAACGCGTCGTCCTACACAGACGCCATTGAGACAACTTGTCAGGGCCGTACTCTGACACACCCAGAGTCGCAGTCTGAAAGGCGTCGACCCACACGGACGCCGTTCAGACGACCTGACAGGGCCGTACTCTCGCGGCCCAAGGTCAGTCTACGTGGCACCCACGTGGCAGAACCTGAAACGCGTCTGCCACGGTGGACTCCGTTCAAAACGCGTCTCGAGGTCCTGACGCGATTCTACTCAGAACCCCCGCCCCTCACAAGGCTAGAACTACAGGGTCCGACCCGAAAACCGGATCCGAAAGTCTCGATCCTTACATTCTCCCCCCCTTAAAAGAAATTTCGCCCTCGAAATTGACTGCTAGGAATAACAAGGTCACAACGGGGATACAGGTTCACAGGGATACTTACGAAAAGAGATAAGGAAATTGCTCCTGCATCTCATCCTCTCGCTCCCAGGTTGCCTCACCTCCGGAGCGGTACTGCCAAATCACCTTGACCAACGGTACGACCTTGTTCCGTAAGACCTGATCTCTGCGATCCTCAATACGAACAGGATACTCTGGAAATGACAAATCCTCAGCGACCTCCAACTCTGAAAAATCCAACACATGGGACGGATCTTGAACGTACTTCCTCAGCAAAGATACATGGAACACATCGTGCACTCCTGCAAGACTGGGCGGCAAGGCCAGCTGATACGCGGTCTCCCCAATTCGAGCAAGAATGGGAAAAGGTCTAATATATCGCGGACTCAGCTTGCCTCGCTTCCCAAATCTCATCACACCCTTGGAGGGTGAGACTCGGAGAAACACGTGGTCCCCAACCTCAAATTCAAGTGGTCTCCGTCGGATGTCAGCATAACTCTTCTGTCTGTTCTGAGCTGCGGTCAACCTCTGCCGAACTGTCCTGGCAATCTCAGCACACTGCTGCACTAACTCAGGTCCTGCTATCTGCCTCTCACCGATCTCGGACCAACACACCGGAGATCGACACGGCCGCCCATACAAAGCCTCATAAGGCGCCATGCCGATGCTAGAATGATAGCTGTTGTTGTAGGCAAACTCCACAGTGGACAAATGTTGTTCCCACGAACCTCCCCAGTCTAGGCAACACGCCCTGAGCATATCCTCCAGGGTCTGAATAGTCCTCTCCGACTGCCCGTCAGTCTCTGGATGGTAGGCCGAGCTGAAAGCCAACTGAGTTCCCAACGCCTGCTGAAAGCTCTTCCAGAATCTGGAAGTAAACCTCGGATCTCGATCTGATACAATGGACAAGGGTACCCCGTGCAGAGAGATAATCCGGTCCACAAACAACTTAGCCAGCTTGCCGACCGACCAGTCCTTCCTAATGGCTAGGAAGTGTGCCGACTTGGTCAGCCGATCAACGATGACCCAGATAGCGTCTCTCCTGCTAGGGGATGCAGGCAAACCCATTACAAAGTCCATCGTCACATGCTCCCATTTCCACTCAGGAATCGGCAAGGGCTGCAGTAACCCTCCTGGTCTCTGATGCTCGGCTTTAACCTGCTGGCATGTCATGCATCTAGCCACATACTCAGCCACATCTCTTTTCATACCGGGCCACCAGAAGTGACTCCTCAAACAGTGATACATCTTTGTTATCCCGGGATGCACTGCATACCTCGAACGGTGCGCCTCATCAAGAACACATCTGCGCACGTCTTCCTCAGTCGGGACATAGAGTCTGCCTCTGAATCTGACGGTACCATCATCCCACAACTCAACCTCAGACCTCTGGAGAATCTGTGGTAACTCAGCATCTGCCCTCTGAGCCTCAATCACAGCATGGTACACAGCCGGTCTCACAGTCAAGCTGACAAGTACTGCTCTATCCTCTTCACGTGGAACCCTAAAGGAGGATTCCACCACCTGCTCAAATAATTTCCACTCCCGAATCATGAGGTATGACATGACCGTCTTCCGACTCAAAGCGTCTGCCACCACATTCTCCTTGCCCGGATGATAAGAAAGGTCAAAGTCATAATCCTTAATAAACTCCATCCACTTCCGCTGCCTCAGATTCAGGTCTCTCTGAGTGAACACATATTTCAAGCTCTTGTGATCTGTAAAAACCTGAAATTTTTCTCCGTATAAGTAATGCCTCCAGATCTTCAGTGCAAACACCACAGCTGCAAGCTCCAAATCATGAGTAGGATAGTTCTCTTCATGCCTCTTCAGCTGCCGAGAAGCATAAGCAACTACCCTGCCATGCTGCATAAGGACTGCTCCCAAACCTCGACGGGACGCATCTGAGTAAACCACAAATCCACCTGACCCAGATGGAAGCACCAACACTGGGGCTGACGTGAGACGAGTTTTTAGCTCAATAAAACTCTGCTCACAATCCTTAGTCCACACATAACAAACTCCCCTTCGAGTCAACCTCGACAAGGGGGCCGCTATCGAAGAAAATCCCTGAACAAACCGCCTGTAATATCCGGCAAGCCCCAGAAAGCTCCTGATCTCAGTCACTGAAGTCGGCCTGCTCCAGTCCATCACTGCCTCTATCTTAGCTGGATCCACTGCGATGCCTTCACCAGAAATAACGTGCCCAAGGAAGTGTACCTCGTTCAGCCAAAATTCACATTTGCTGAACTTGGCATAAAGTTGGTGCTCTCTCAGGACCTGCATCACTGCCCGAAGATGAGCAGCGTGCTCTTCCTCAGAAGAAGAATAGATCAGAATATCATCAACAAACACAACTACAAACTGGTCCAGGTAGGTCCTGAAGACTCGGTTCATCAGATCCATAAAGGCCGCCGGAGCATTGGTTAAGCCGAAGGGCATAACCAAAAACTCATAATGCCCATACCGAGTCCTGAAAGCCGTCTTACTAACATCCACATCCCTGATTCTCATCTGATAGTATCCAGATCTCAGATCGATCTTGGAAAACACCCTCGCGGTCTGCAGCTGATCCATCAAGTCATCGATCCTAGGAAGCGGGTACTTATTCTTTATCGTCACCTGGTTCAGCTGCCTATAATCGATGCACAATCTCAAGGAACCATCCTTCTTTCTGACGAACAGAACTGGAGCACCCCATGGAGATGTACTGGGACGAATGAATCCCTTATCCAGCAACTCCTGCAATTGCGCCTTCAACTCAGCGAGTTCGGCTGGCGCCATCCGATACGGGGCCTTAGACAAAGGTGCCGTACCTGGTGCAAGTTCGATGGTAAACTCGACCTCTCGCTGAGGAGGAAGGCCAGGCAGCTCCTCAGGAAATACATCGACGAAATCACAAACAACAGGCACCTCCCAGGGACTGGGACTAGCACAGACATCAGAAACAACGACAGAGGCTAAGAAAGCCTCGCAGCCACCAGCAAGCAACCTCCGTGCCTTAAAGGCAGAAATGAGAATACCTCGAGAAGAAAACCTAATACCTTGGAAGAAGAAGGTCAGGATGTCTGGAATAGAGAAGCGCACCCTCTTCCTGTGACAGTCCACCTCCGCATAAAAGGCTTCCAACCAATCCATACCCAGGATAATATCAAAATCACGGATAGCAAGTACAATCAACTGGGCAGGTAGCACATGACCCTCAATGGTCAAGGGAACATTCCTCAAACAATTATAAGATATCATGAAGTCTCCAGAAGGAACCTCAACCATCAGACCATCAGACAACTCATCAACGGGTGCAGAAAGAATATCTAGGAACTGCTCGGAAATAAAAGAATGTGAAGCACCTGAATCGATCAACACATGCGCAGAGTTCCCAAGGACAGAGAGTGTACCTTCCACCAAGTTGGACGCGCGAGCCTCCCTCCTGGTGATAGCCAGCACTCTCCCCTGAGTCCTCGGCTTCTTCTGATCGCCATGACCCTGCCCCTGCGGGCACTGCCTCGCCAGATGGCCCTGTTGGCCGCAAGTAAAACACCTCCTGGGAAGAGTGGGACACTGAGTCCCGCCATGAGCACCACCACATTGCTGACAAACTGCCGGAAGCCTCTGAGCTGGCTCCTGCTGTGCACTGGACGCTGACTGACCCTGCTGACCATGCCTGGGCCTGCTGCTGCCGCTGCTGCCACTACTGCTGCCACCACCCCTGAAGAATCTCCTGAATCGGGAGCCGAGAGAAGACGATCCCGATCCGACGGAAGGAGCCGGTGCCGTAGCCTTACCCCTGCCTCGCACTGGCCCCTGAACAGTCTGCCCTCTATCCCGGGCCGACTGGTTCTACTGAGCCTCTATAGCTGCTGCACGCCTAACTGCTGACGCCAAGTCTGTACAACAATGGGACGCCACGAAGTTCCTCAAACTGAGCCTAAGCCCATCCACAAACCTCTCCGTGCGACGCACCTCGTCCCCAGATATAAAAGGCACGAATCGTCCCAGCGAAACAAACTTCGCCTCGTACTCAAGTACCGTCATACTCCCCTGCGTCAGATCCATAAACTCCCCCTCCTTGGCTCGCTGGACATGTCTAGGGAAATGTTGTGCATTGAACTCCTTGACAAAGGTCTCCCAAGAAATCTCCCTAAGACTCCTGTCCCCATAAGACAAACTCTTCAGTGTGGTCCACCAGTCATAGGCGCTATCCTTCAGCATGAAGGTAGCCAGTGGGGTCCTCTCTACTGCTGCACAGTCCATAGTATCAAAAGTCTTCTCAATCTCTCTAAGCCAATGAATGGCCTCGTCAGGGTCGGGACGACCGGTGAAGTGAGGTGGCCTCAGCTTCAAGAACCTCACAAGTGTAGCTGTGGTCCCTCCCCGAGTACTAGAACCCTCGCTAGGATCTCGAGTCTGATATCGAGCCATAGTATCCATCATGGCCTCCATAAACTGCTCAACACTCGGCCTCCCTGCCTCGGACCCACTAGGGACATCTCCCCGCTCTCGAATAACTGGCATCCTCTTCCTAGGATCCATCTACTCGCCTATAATTGCAAAATCAAAAGTTCTAATTAGAGTCCTAAAACCTATGCTACCGCCGTGCCTGTACGGGATAATGTATTTATTTGCCGAATTTTCAACATTTAACCTAGTTATTTATTTATTTGCCAGACCGTATGCTCTGATACCAACTGTAACGACCCGCCACCCTATAATCGGGGATCCGATTACTAAATGGGTACCGAATATTAATTTGGGACCAAACCAGGATCTAGTAAGTCTGGGAAATAAATAATAAACTAAGCTAAATATTCACATCGCATTGAATTGAAATAAAAGTGCAGGAATTAAAATTATTACAATGCGACTCGATACAGCAAATAATTACATTCTCCAACAGAAGGAAATAGTTAAACATACAGGCCAAAGATAAATAACAACTACATCGGGGCATACCCCGGAACAACCGCTGAAGGCACACCACACCCGGCCGCACACGCCGCTCTAAGTCTGCTGGGAGTCCTCACCTGAAAACCGCAGGGGTGAGTCTCAAGACAAGACTCAGTAGGGATCCTTCGATCCCCACTGCCCACGCACACACCCACAAGTGTAAAGTACAGCTAACAGTAAAGTAACAAGTGTAGTGGCAGGTACAATATCTAATTCTCTACGTGAGAACACATGCAGTCGAAATATAATAATCATGCACATTCTAAACCAACCGTTAGAAAACCCACAACTGCCGTCTCGATAGAACTCGCCGACCGTACAAACAACGGTGGGGAAAAACCTCGACCCGCTGAGACCAAGGAGTAGCCCCTCGGATAGCACGCTCGCTACTCCGGCCCAACTGGCTCAGGTGACTACCCCTTCCCTCAGCATGAGTGACTCTCCGAATGTACCACTCCGACACCGGTACTAGCTGACCCCGGGGTTCACCAGGTGACCCTCTCTCACTAGGCGTCACCCCGCCCACGCCCTCACCGGCGCTGTGCTCACGCCCCCACCAGCACAGGGTGATAAAGTGCTACAATGTCACTCCAGGTCCACAGTAACTGAAAACCCAACACAGTGCGATCCGGTCACGTGAAAAGCCGCGATCGCATAACACACATAGAACCATCCGATCATGAGGAATCCATCTCTATCGGGTGCACTAAAACATGTGCTAACCAACTATCTAGCAGTATGAACACGTTTTACTAGCATGAATTAGTGAGATTCTGTCTTGAATCGCGTCGACCGAGGTCGACGCCATTCAAGCTCCATGTACAGGTTCATATAAATTAGTCTTCAGAATCTGGCCTTAAAAGGCGTCGACACCAGTGGTCGCCTTTTAAAAGGCGTCGACATCCCCAGACGCCATTCAACACGGAAATCCGGAAATTCCAAGGCCATATTCAGGAGATTTCTACCGTTAAAACGCGTCGTGGGTTCCTGACGCCATTCAAAAACGCGTCGTTTACCCCCGACGTCTTTTAGCCAGAGAATCCCCAACCTGGCAGACTTTCTGTCAGTCGATTCCTGTCTAAAAGGCGTCGTGATGGCCCGACGCCCTTCAAAAAGGCGTCGTCCATGCACGACGTCTTTCAACCCCAGGAACCAGAACCGCCCGAAGCCCGAGGGCTCTCTTTTCAACTCCAAATAACCCCAAAAATCATCCAAAATGGAGGGAAACGAGGAGCAATACTATCCATAGGCGAACACCCTCATAGAAATCCTAAACATGCACATTCTAACCCCCGAAACCAAAGATCCACCACATGCATAAACGAGGAAAACATGATTTTAAACACAACGCTATGGGGAACGTCACCCTACCGAACACTCGAACGCCTCCGAGCTTCAAGCCGTCCGCCTGTCTCGCCCCATGCCGCCGCCGGTACCGCCGAGGTCGTCCTAGCCCCACCGTGACGTCGGCCGCCGTCCGGAGAGTAGAACGCCGCAGTGGAAGTGGAGGTGGTAGGGGTAGGAGCCAGGTAGAGGATGAAGTGGAGGGAGAGGCGAAATGGTGTGAGGAAAAGAGGGAGGAGGAGGGGGTCGCCGCCGGTCACCGGAGGAGGAGGAGAGAAGGAGAGTAGGAGAAAATGAGGGAAAGAAGGAGGGCTCGCGGGGTTAACCAGAGACTGGCTAAAACGCGTCGACATCTACGGACGCCTATCAGGTGACATGACGGCCGCTCTGACAAGATTCTGAAACGCGTCGTCCTACACAGACGCCATTCAGACAACTTGTCAGGGCCGTACTCTGACACACCCAGAGTCGCAGTCTGAAAGGCGTCAACCCACACGGACGCCGTTCAGAGGACCTAACAGGGCCGTACTCTCGCGGGCCAAGGTCAGTCCACGTGGCACCCACGTGGCAGAACCTGAAACGCGTCTGCCACGGTGGACGCCGTTCAAAACGCGTCTCGAGGTCCTGACGCGATTCTACTCAGAACCCCCTCACAAGGCTAGAACTACAGGGTCCGACCCGAAAACTGGATCCGAAAGTCTCGATCCTTACACCAGGTCCACAGTAACACAAAACCTGGTACAGTGCGATCCGGTCACGTGAAAAGTCCGCGGTCGCACGACACACAACACAGTGCCATCCGGTCATGAAGAATCCATCATCATCGAGTACACTAAGAGCATGCATTAACCAACTATCTAGCAGTGTAAACACATTTTACTGGCATGAATTAGTGTAGTTCTGTCTTGAATCGCGTCGCCCAAGGCCGACGCCATTCAAGCACCCTATACTGGTTCATAAAATACCGGCCTCAGAATCTGGCCTAAAAGGCGTCAACACCAGAGGTCGCCTTTTAAAAGGCGTCAACATCCTCAGACGCCAATAACACAGAAGTCCAGGATTCGCGGAAAACGTTAATCTTGGGATTTCTGCCTTAAAAGGCATCATGGTGACCCGACGCTATTACAAATCGCGTCGCTAACACATGACGTCTTTTAGTCCCAGAATCTCCGAACTGACAGAGCCTGAGTGGAACGATTCCTGCCTAAAATGCGTCATGATGGCCCGACCCCCTTCAAAAAGGCGTTGTCCATGCATGACGTCTTTTAACTCTAGGAGCCAGGTCTGTCTCGAGCCCGAGGGCTCCCCTTTTCACCCCCAAAAACCCCAAAATCGCCCAAAAATAGAGGAGAAAGAGAGGCAAACCAAACCATCATAAACCCACATTTAGGAGCTCTTCCATCAAGAAGAGCTCCTAAACATACTTATTCTACTCCAAAACCATAGATCTAAAACATGCTTTAAGAGGGAGAACATGGTTTTAACATAGAATACTATGGGAATCGTCACCCTACCGGTTACTTGAACTCCTCCAAGCTCCAAGCCGTCCACCCGTCTCGCCCCACACCACCGCCGATACCGCCGTGGTCGTCCTTACTCCACCGGGACGTCGGCCGCCGTCTGGAGAGTAAACGCCGCAGAGGAAGTGGAGGTGGTAGTGGTGGGAGCTAGGTTGGTGATGGAGTGGAGGGAAAGACAAAGTGGTGGGAGGAAAAGAGGGAGGAGAAGGGGTCGTCGCCGGAGTCGTCGAAAGGGAGGAGAGAAAGAGAGAAGGAAGAGAAATGAGGGAAAGAAGGAGGGCTCGCGGGGTTAACCAGAGACTGGCTAAAACACGTCGATATGGATGGACGCCTATCAGATGACGTGACGGCCGCTCTGACAGAACTCTGAAACGCGTCGTTCCATCAAGACGCCGTTCAGGAGACATGTCAGGGCCGTACTCTGACAACCCAGAGTCGCAGTCTGAAAGGCGTCGTCCCACGCGGACGCCGTTCAGACGACACGACAGGGCCGAACACTCGCGACCCAAGGCCAGCCCACGTGGCATCCACGTGGCACAATCTAAAACGCGTCTGCCACGCCGGACGCCGTTTAAACCGCGTCTCGCAGGCTCGACGCGAAACAGAACAGGGTCCCAGCCCCGCTAGGGCCTGAACTACATGGTCTGACCCCGAAAACCGGATCCGAAAATCTCAATCCTTACAGTCTTAACCTCTAACTCTTTTTGGATTGATTTCTTCAAGGCCAAACATCTCCACAACATTCACCTTTCAGGAACTTCTTTTAGTCAAATCAAGGCTCCAAATAGGCAAGTTTGATTATCTACCGCCACTATTATGTATCATTTATGTATTATAATTATAGAATTTTTATTGCCTCTGATGTTGTGTCTTTTTGATATGACAAGTTGGTTGAAGACTCTTCTCTAAAAGTCCTTATCCCTAATGTAGTTTGGAATGGTCTGAAAAACAAAGATGCTTTGGTTTTTGATGTGCTCTATTCTCTAGACAACTACTTTTGGCAGTTGCTCTCTGCCTTTGTGCCTTATGATATTTATGGTGATATTGTAAATCTTCAATTATATTCTGAGCAGGATAGATGGATCTGATGTCCTTCTAGTGGTTTAGTCCCTACCAAATCTACTAGAAAGATTCTTCTTTCTACTACTTAGCTCTCTTCTATTTGATCCAAGATATGATCTCCTTTTTTGCCTGTCAAATATTCTACTTTTATTTGGAGACTACTGTGTAACTCCATTCTTACATATGAGCAGGTTCAGCATTATGGTATCCCTATGTGTTCCAGGTGTCCATGTTGCCCCTCAAGTTTTACAGAATGAACAATACACTTATTCTTTAAAGGGAGGGTCACACGTTGTGTCTAGAGTATCTTTGCTGATTGTTTGGGTCCAGCATGATTTTTATGTCTTCTTTATTGTTAACTATTTTTCAAGGGCTCATTTTTAGTTTATCACTTTATGTCCAGGATAATTTTTATTGTTGCTCTTTGGGAGATTTAGCTGGCCAGGAATTCTTATATGTTTGAAGGGAAGCAGCTGTCCCCAAAAGTTATTATTTGGGAGGTCATTCGGCAACTTCATTAGATTTTATTTTATCTATTCCTTGGTTTGATCGATTTTCTCTTCAGTAGGTTTGCATTATTCATAGCTAGGAGTTGTCTATTCCTCTTTCTCATAGGAAGCCCCCCTCCATCATTCGTTGGTAGAAGTCAATTGCTCCAAGGTACAAGCTCAATACGTATGGGGCCTTCAAAAGAAGTATTGGGCCAACATGTGATGGAAGTATTCTTAGAGACTTTGCGGGTGATATTGTTGTTGCACTTACGCACTTCTATGATTAATTTCCAATTTTAAGGCAGAGGTTATGGCTCTCCTAGATGGCTTAAGGTATTGCCAAAATTAGCTATTATGTGGACTATATGTAGAATTTGACTCAATGATTTTGGTTCACATTATAACAAGCTCCTACTCTTGCCCTTGGAGACTATCCTTATTGATGAGATATATTCTAGATTTTGTAATTGCACTTCATATCTTTGTCTAGCATGTCTACAGGGCGACTAATCACTATACTGATAGATTGGCTGACCATGCTTATAATTCCCATTCATCTTCCTTTTGGCATCTCTGGGGTAACTTTCCACATGATGTAAGAGGGACATTCAAGTTAGATAAATCTACATGTCCCTCACTTAGGCCTTAGGCCTTTGTAGCATGCTGACACTATTATTACTATATTTTAGGAATATGCCCGAGTGACTATGTATCACCTTTTTCTTATTAATAATATTCCTATATAGGATTGTTTTGGTGGAGTGGGTACACATCTCCCCTGAAGAGGCGTACACTCTCTAAGACACTTTAGGTAATTTACAACAACAACAAAAAAAATCTACGGATGTTCTTTCCTACAAAGCTAAATGCAAAGGCATTTAAAAATATTGAATGTCATAACCCAATTTTGGACCGAGACTGATTGAGTTACTCTCATCCAACACCATAAAAGATTTCCTTCCATTTATTCTTTTATTACATATTTTTAATCATGTGTATGGTAGGTTTTTTTTTTACAATCTCACGTCGACTTAGTCAATATTTAGTCAAGTCTCACGCCACATGAAACGTTGTTTTATAAATTTATAGACAACACTTAGCAGTCAAAGTTGGAAGGTTTCTTTGGAGTGAAGAGAGATGCGATACGATATTAATGGATTCAATGGACAGTGGATCTTAGCCAAACTAAACGAGAACCCAAAGAAAGCAAATCATTAAGAGAATACTTTATCCACTACTTGGGGTGTAGCAAATCTCACATGGAATGTACTTTCCAATCCAAAATTGTCACTTGATGCCCTCACATGCCCTCTGCAGTGTAATAATTTGTTGACGCGTCATGACATCAGCGCACATGGGCGTCCCTTGAAAAGAAAATATTTACTTTTCATCTTAAATTTTGGAGAGCATATTCACAGTTTGAGGAGCATATACATGCTCTCAGAAGCATATATAAGATTTGGAGAGCATGTTTACGATGAACATGTTCTCCAGAATTTATACATGCTCTCGAGAGCATGTATATGCTCTGGGAAGCACATGCTTCCCAAATCTTATGCATGCTCCCAAAAGCATGTACAAAGCGTGAATATGGTCTTCAAAATTTAGGACAAATTTTTTTTTTTTTTTCCTTTTCAAGAGTATCTATGTGTGCTAACGTCATGGCACATCAGCGTCATTATTACACTATAGGAGGACATGTGGGGGCGCCAGGTCGCAGTTTTGAGTTGGGGTGCATTCAACGTGGGACTTATTGCACCTGAAGTGGTGCAGCAAGTATTTTACAATCATTAATGAATTTGGATTAGTTGAACTCGCTTAATACTCTCTAGCGTCGAGTTTTCACTTTTAAAGAAGTTGTTTTTTTTTTTTTCAAATCAAATTTGAAATTAAAAAAAAAACTCTTTGTAAGAAGTATTGACCTCATATGAGCAATCATGCTAAATTATATTTGACAAATGAACGGGGCGTGGGTTAGCTTCAAGCCTTCAGGAGGTCCCCGAAAGTCTCGACTCCGATTCTATCGAAAGGTTAAAAGGGTTGAACTAGGATTCTATGGATCATTTGTTGGGTTCTCGCGTTTCTCCGGATCTCTTGCGCAGCAGAAATAAAAATAAAACGGAGATCCGATTCCCATTTCGAAAAAATCTAAAACCTCGATAATCGGATTATCGAATCTTACCGTGTGCGGATTCGAATCCGCAACTCTTCGGTTCCGTCGGTGCGACACCGCAAGCCGCGCAAGCGCCCGGCCTCTAACGGAGTCCACGCAATCCTCCTCGCGACGGAAATCCTCACGTTCCTCGGTCTTCGTAGCCACGAAAACTTCCGCCGTTCGTCGCAACGCTCGCCGTAACACGCGAACGATATCCCGTCGAACGGGAGTCGGAGAAGCGGCAGAGCAAATCCAGGGATCCAGATCTAGCTTGGGGCGCCAGAGAGAGAGAGAAACAGAGGAGGGGACGGCTAGGGTTAGCAGCAGCTTGGCCTGCTCAGCCCGTTCGTTACATTTTATACTAACCGTGTAGTTTTTCCTAAAAACCCCCGGTTTATATAAAACCCACTTATTTATCCATCGCCTTGAGAATCATTTGCGTGTGACCCTCTAGGCCCAATTACCAGTCTGGTTAATAGCCCAATTAGCCCAGTGACTCCTCACTGGCTTTATTAATCAATTAATAACTCTTTATTAATTAATTAATCAATCGAATTCATGTTGCACATCGAATTCGATCAGGCCTCCGATCACGTTAGGTGCCAAGCAACACCACGTGAACCCGGAAGGTATCGGGATTAAGTAACCCACTCTTTGAACCTTTTTCCCGACAATGCTCTCGAGTCGACTCAGGGTATGACGTCCTGTCAAACCCTAACCAGTCGACTCACTTGGATTGGATGCCGCTGATGAATATCGGAAAACTCTTTTCCCGATATTATCGTCCGCCCTGGCCAGGGACTTTCGCGTATCCTTCCTAGAGCATTCTCTCTCATCGTACCAAGAGCAAATGATTCCTTATTGACACACAATTCCCATCGACAGTATTCCGCTGTACCCGATCCTTGGCTGTTTAGAATCCCGTGGTTAGAGATTTATAAACCAAGGTCAAAGCACAGAAGTTCACCGACAAGGTGTCCTTGGTGTCTCAGGTCCGAGGACCATCTACGCAACTGCGACAATAGAATCAAGCTGGTTGACAGTGAGGTACAATACCATCCAGCGATTCAGTCGGATTAGTTCAGTGAACTCATTCTCTAATGAGCACCTACATATTCGCCTTAGTGTCTCCACACAAGTGACTATAAGATCAGTCACCCGCATCGTATGCGCAGGAGTAATCTGTACTAGTCTAACCGGATATCCGATGTCCTTCTCAAATATCCTCTGACTAAAGAATATGTGTGTTTAAGTGATTAGTCTCACTAGTATGATCTCATCATAATCTGATCACTATCGCACATATTCATGGACTTCATTATGAGACGATAATTAATACGATTTACACACAATGAATATTATGCCATTATATTAATAATTATGAACGAGATTACAAAGTCATATTGACTTGTAGACCACCTAAGACTAACAATCTCCCACTTGGACTAAAGCCAATCACCTTTATACAGCAAACCTATAGACTCTAGGTGATGCTCAAACACAATTTGAGCCAACGGCTTTGTCAGTGGATCTGCTATATTGTCGACGGATGGAACTCTTTCCACTACTATATCTCTTCTGGATATGATCTCTCTGATAAGATGAAAGCTCCTCATAACAAGCTTTCTGATGAGACCGTGGCTCTTTCGATTGCGCAATTGCTCCATTGTTGTCGCACAACAGAGGAACAAGATAAGAGATTTTAGAAATTGTGCCAAGGTCGGTGATGAATTTCTTCAATCACATTGCTTCCTTGGCGACTTTAGCTGCAGCGATATACTCAGCTTCAGTTGTCGAATCTGCAGTGGTTGCTTGCTTGGAACTCTTCCAGCACACTGCACCTCCGTTTAATGTAAACACAAATCCAGATGTAGACTTGCTATCATCTGGATCTAACTGGAAACTCGAGTCAGTGAAGCCTCGCAATTTCAAGCCACCTCCTCCATAGACAAGAAATATATCCTTAGTTCTTCTCAAATACTTAAGGATACATTTCACTGCCTTCCAGTGCTCTTCGCCTGGATCAGCCTGAAATTCTGCTCATAACACTTAAAGCATATGCAACATCAGGCCGTGTACATAGCATGACATACATGATAGATCCTATGGCAGAGGCATAGGGTACTCTATCTATGAATGCCCTCTCATCAGGAGTCTTAGGAGACTGCTGCTTTGAGAGAATAATTCCATGTCTCATCGGTATTAGACCTTTTTTAGAATTTTTCATGCCAAACCTTTTGACTATGGTATCTATGTATAAGGATTGGGTCATTCCAAACATCCTCTTTGATCTATCTCTATAGATCTGTATTCCCAATACGTAGGATGCTTCTCCCAAATCCTTCATGGAGAAGTTCTTCGACAATCAGATCTTTACTGATGACATCATAGCTACATCATTCCCAATGAGTAGTATGTCGTCTACGTAAAGAACTAAGAAGGTGACTGCGCTCCCACTGGTCTTCTTGTACACACAAGGCTCATCTTCATTCTTAATGAAGTGATAAGACTTGACAGCTACGTCAAATCTCATGTTCCAGCTCCGGGAAGCTTGCTTCAATCCATAAATGGACCTCTGAAACTTGCACACTTTATCTGGAAATTCTTTGGATGTGAAACCTTCTGGTTGTATCATATATACCTCTTCCTCAAGGTTACCGTTGAGGAAGGCAGTTTTCACATCCATCTGCCAGATCTCGTAATCGTACTGTGCAGCTATGGCGACTAGACTTTATCATGGCAACTGGTGAAAAAGTATCGTCATAGCCAATTCCTTGCCTTTGACGATATCCCTTTGCCACCAACCTTGCTTTATAAGTGTCGATCCGTCCATCAGCATCGATCTTTCTCTTAAAAATCTACTTGCATCCAATGGGTACAATACCCTCGGACAAGTCCTCCAAGTTCCAAACTTGGTTGGTGTATATAGACTGGATTTCTGAGTTCATGGCTTCTCGCCATCTCCCAGCTTCTGGGCCTTCTATGGCCTCCTAGTAGGTTTTAGGGTCATCATCCTCATTATATTTTACCTTAGACTCACCTTCAGCGACATGTCCCACATATCGTTCGGATAGTCTAGGTAATCTACCAGATCTACGAGGCTCATCTGTGTGTACCTGAACAGATTCAGGAACTGATATATCATCTGATGATAATGCAGCTGTTTGGGGATCTAGAACCTCTTCCAGTACTATTTTACTCCCACTGTCCTCCTGGAAAAGGTATTCCTCTTCTAGGAATACAACTTTCCTGATGACAAACACTTTTTGTCCAAACAAGATACTGATATGATGTTCTTTATTATGCTAGGAACATAATAACAATCTTCTAATGATAAGGCATCTCCCGATAGAAGCCTGAGGCTTGCTGTCCGAACAACAATCGCCGCAACTTTTGCGCCATTTCCTAGCCTCAATTCTACCTCGCCTTTTCTCAGCTTGCGCTTGCTTGTCAGCATCTGCACATCATGGCAAATATGAGAAGCACATCCGGTATCTAATATCCAAGATGTGGAATCTCTTACTGACAAGTTGATATCTATCATATAGATATCTGAAGCTTCAGACAGCTTCACCTTTCCATGATCTTTATCGTTGAGGAACTCCTTGCAGTTCCTCTCCTAGTGACCTTTCTGCTTGTAGTAGAAGCAATATCCCTTTACTACCCTTTTGTATTTGTCCTTCGATCTTTTATCGATAGCTATCATCTCTGCGTCAATGGCATCCAATGCCGGTTCAGCAGGAGGATCAGCTCCAAGGACATAGCCAATGTGTTCAGATCTGAAGACATTCTTTAGGTTTCTGAACTAATCTGAGTAGTTCAGACTAGTCAAACATTTGGCATCAAGTATGCCATGGAGTGAGTTATTCGACGACATTATTCCCTACAAGAGATAAGTTTTATTTTAGCAGATGTTCAAATATTAAATATAAAACAAGACATGGTCTTTTGTTCAAGTTTTAACTCCCACTAATTTTCGACGGACTGTATAACCCTCAGCTATATAGAACAGGTGACGCCGATAGTCTCCTAGTGGGGATCAGAATCTCAATGACTTGCAGTACAACTTTGTAGATAGCACAAGAAAGCTGTAAAACAATCAAAGAGCACCCATGTAATGGGACTTGCAACTCCTTGTAATATCCGAACATAGCTTCGATCTCCAGAGGTTTAATGGCCTTGTGGATAGCACAATAAGCCACTAATTCTGGTCTAAGCTAACCATCGTTACGCGACGAGCATAGATTTGCATGCAGCCCTTGTAGATAGCACAACAAAGCTGCATGGTTCCTCTACTCCGATCATATAGGCATCTAATGCCATAGCCACAGTCTCTCCTCATAATTAAACAGGCCTTGTGGTAGCACAACAAACCTGTCTAAAGTGATTCGAGTCCTATGACTATAACGATGGTGGACCACGCGGTAAGTTCTAAACTACTCACGTTACGGCTTAGAGTTTAGACGAGGGTATTTAGATAACTTTTATCTTGGTCTCTCTTAGGTGATAGTGTATAAATATATCGTATATATTTAATAAATACTATACCTGCTTTGATTCATAATAAAAAATAAAATAATGCATCTCATACATGTCATTAATGTGGTCATGGATAGCACAGTGGGTTTGACTGGAGCCAACAGTCAAACGCACACACAATCTAACATAACAATTATATCAGATAATCTTGCAAACATAAAGGCAAAGGATCTCCATCGATTCGCCTTCCTGGTTGCAGCTGTGGATCGTCCTCGCTCCTTCCTCGGTTGCCTCGATCATATTACATTTAAATCTAAATTTACATGTAAACAAAAGAAGGCCTTGTGGCGAGTACAAGAGAGAGGGAGGTAGAAGTACATTAGAATTTGAGAGAGAGAGAGGTACGCAGACCTCTATTTATTAACAATTAATAAATGATCAACAAACATCCGCGATCCACATAATCCACTCATCACATGAATAATTAAATAAGTGCATATCCATGACCACGGTGTGTTTTATACAATCCACACATGATTCAGCACATCACATGGCTAAAATAAAAGAGTTTTAAAAAATATATAATTTTTGGCTTTCAAAAAGCTGGGATCCAATAAAAAATTGGTATTTGAATTTCGAAAATACTTTTAATTAACTTAAGCATGTAATTAAATCAAATTTAAAAGCATTAAAGATACATCACATGTGCACACACTCCAAATTAATAAATTCTAGATTATTTCATGCAAATTAGAACACTTCTAATATTAAACAATCTAACACTTAGATTAAACCGCACTAATAATCTAACAATTAGACTATTAATAACTAATCTAACTCTTAGACTAATCCAACAAAGTTAATTAATAATTTAACACTTAAATTAATAATCAACTATAATTAATTATTAACTACTAACCTAACACTTAGATTAGTCAATTAATGTTAATCACTAATTTAACATTTAAACTAATAATTAACACCAACTAGTTAATAATTAATAATTCTAACTCTTAGAATAGTTGATTAAAATTAATTATTAATTTAAAACTTAAAATTAACAATTAACTCTAATTAAATTATAATTACAAATTTAACAATTAAATTAGTTAATTAGAATTAATTATTAATTTAACACCTAAATTAATAACTAACTCTAATTAATAATTAACAATTAGATGTTTTAATAACTAATAATCTAACATTTAGATTAATAATTATTAACCACTAATTTTAACTCTTAAAATTAGACAACTAAAGTTAATTATTAAATTAACACTTAACTTAATAATTAACCATAATTAGTTAAGAACTAATTGTTAATTAAAATGATTCACAATCATTAATAACCCAATTAAATAAAATTAGATAAAGATTTAATTTCAAAAACATTTTTAAATTTAAAATTTAAAATCTAATTAGAATTTAATTGGGTCAAAGGGGTTTTATTTTGGGTTTAATGGGAAATAATGGAAAGTGGGCTCAGCCAAGGGGCTGAGCCAGGGTCGATCCAGGCCCCCCCTGGTCCGAGCCAAGGCTCGGGTCCCTGGCTCAGGCCACCCCAGGGTCGGTCAAGCCGGTCCGAACCGGCTCGGGGCCGGCCCACCTGGCAACCCCCCTTCTCTGCAACTAACCAAACCCTAACCCCCTTTTCTCTATTGCAGGTGGTGGCCAACGGCTGGGGGGAAAGCAGCTGGGCCCGGCGGCCGAGGTTCCGGTGCCGTCCGACGTCGCCGGCGACACCCCCGGCGCCGGTGAGGGCCCCCGGCTCCGGCAGACCCTTTGCTTGGCACCCAAAGAAGCTGTCTGACCCCCTTTAAGATCCATGGTTTTCCTAAAACCGCGAAGAAGAGGAAGAAAGCCCCTTCTCCGGCCACCTCCAGTGGTCACTCTGGCGCCGGCCAGGAGCCCAGTGAAGACCGGTGATTTTCCCAGGGTGATCGGGGTGCCAGTCCAGTTCCCCAACGTTTGGGGATGCCCGAACAAAGCCCCTTTTGACCCCGTTCTTCATCACATGAAGAACACAGGAAGAAACCAAAAAAAAAACAAAATCGAAAAATTGTAAAAAAATAATCTAATTAATTGTGCCCATCGTATGAACACAGATCCGACAATTAATCAAACATTTAGCAAGGAATAAAGCATAGGAAAAATTAATTTCAGAGATCGAAACGGGATGAGAAACAGTGGAACTTGGCTCTGATACTACTGTTGGGTTCTTGCGTTTCTCCGGATCTTCCGCGCAGCGGAAATAAAAATAAAATAGAGATTCGATTCCCGTTTCGAAAAAATCTAAAATCTCGATAATCGAATCTTATCGTGTGCGGATTCGAATCCGCAACCGTTCGGTTCCGTCGGTGCGACACCGCAAGCCGCGCGAGCGCCCGGCCTCTAGCGGAGTCCACACGATCCTCCTCGCGACAGAAATCTTCACGTTCCTCGATCTTCGCAGCCACGAAAACTTCCGTCGTTCGCCGCAACGCTCGCCGCAACACGCAAACGATATCCCGTCGAACGAGAGTCGGAGAAGCAGCAGAGCAGATCCGGAGATTCGGATCTGGCCTGGGGCACCAGAGAGAGAGAGAAACAGAGGAGGGGGCGGCTAGGGTTAGCAGCAGCTTGGCCTGTTCAGCCCGTTCACTACATTTTATACTAACCGCGCAGTTTTTCATAAAAACCCTCGGTTTATATAAAACCCACTTATTTATCCATCGCCTTGAGAATCATTTGCGTGTGACCCTCTAGGCCCAATTACCAGTCCGGTTAATAGCCCAATTAGCCCAATGACTCCTCACTAACTTTATTAATCAATTAATAACTCTTTATTAATTAATTAATCAATCGAATTGATGTTGCACATTGAATTCAACCGAGCCTCCGATCACATTGGGTGCCAAGCAACACCGCGTGAATCCGGAAGGTATCGGGGTTAAGTAACCCACTCTTGGAACCTTTCCGCCGACAGTTACCGCGTGGATATAATCCTTCATTCGTACAATGCTCTCGAGTCGACTCAGAGTATAGCGTGCTGTCAAACTCTAACCAGTCGACTCACTTGGATTGGATGCCGCTGATGAATATCGGAAAACTTCTTTCCCAATATTATCGTCCGCTCTAGCCAGGGACTTTCGCGCATCCTTCCTAGCGCATTCTCTCTCATCGTACCGAGAGCGAATAATTCCTTATTGACACACAATTCCCTTCGACGGTATTCCGCTGTACCCGATCCTTGGCTGTTTAGAATCCCATGGTTAGAGATTCATAAACCAAAATTAAAGTACAGAAGTCCACTAACAAGGTGTCCTTGGTGTCTCAGGTCCGAAGACCATCCACGTAACTGCGACAATAGAATCAAGCTGGTTGAGAGTGAGGTACAATACCATCCAGCGATTCAGTCGGATCAGTTCAGTGAACTCATTCTCTAATGAGTACCTACAGATTCGCCTTACTGTCTCTACACAAGTGACTATGAGATCAGTCACCCTCATCGCATGAGCAGGAGTAATATGTACTAGTATAATCGGATATCCAATGTCCTTCTTAGATATCCTCTGACTAGGAACGATTAAGAATATGTATGTTTAAATGATCAGTCTCACTAGTACAATCTCATCATAATCTGATCACTATCGTACATATTCATGGACTTTATTATAAGACAATGATTAATACGATTTACACATAATGAATATTATGCTATTATATTAATAATTATAAACGAGATTACAAAGTCATATTGACTTGTAGGTCACCTAAGACTAATATTATTGTGCTCCTCATAGAAGGATCTTTGAGGTGGATTTGACTTTCGATTGTCCTTTGGTATTTCACTAACTCAAACTGCACACTATTACGATTAGAATGGAAGTCGAATAAATAGGTTGTCGAAGTGCCACTTTGAAAATCTAAAAAAATTATAACCGACAAACGGTGCACGATTATTGCATAATCACACGGAGACTGTAAGGCGCGTGGAGTTCCGCCCCTTCCGAAAGTAAAAGATTCCATGTCGGTGGCTTGCGGGCCCCACGTTCCCTTTCTGGCATCGTACGCACACACCCCCATAAATACGCATCCAGGAAGAACGACCTCAGAACGGTCCTGATTATTGTTATACAAATATAGCGGCGCGTGAGGCGGACATGAGGCCAATCCCCTGGAGCACGTGGAGACGCCACCGGGGCTCGCCGGTGGCCTCTATCCGGTTACCCGGTAATCGGCAGGTGGGAAAAGCCGATGGCGCAAGAACACGTATCAAACGGTGCACATGTAATGCGCGTGGCCCCACGTTGGCACCCCACCTTCTCATAATAATACGACCATCCACACCTACGACCCTTTTACCATCTCTCTCTCTCTCTCTCTCTTCCCTCGGTGGTGGCGGAGCTGTGAGGAGTGTGGCGGGCGGCTGCGGTGGACGTGGCGGGCGTGGAGGGAAGGGTGGAGGAGGGCTTTCGGCGGCGGCGGCGGCGCTGTGGCAGCTGGGGAAGGCTGTGCTTGGGAGCATGGAGAGGGACTTCCTGGGGGTCGGTGCGAAGGACACGGCAGTGAAGGAGGAAGCAGGTATGTGCGCGCTCTTCCGTCCTAGTTCGTTTTGTTTCCCTGGTCCCTCCCGATGTTATGTTCTTTGTGGTTCTTCATGGGTTTATGGTTTTGTTGATTGCTGTGTTTCTGTGGTTTTTGGTCTTTTTCCCTTCATTTCTTAGTTGAGCAAGATGTGGTTGATCGGCGTTGAGGAGGGGTGTTTGTTTGTTTAGTTCTTTTTTCCCATTTTTTAGTTTATTTGGGGTTTTGAATTTTTTCGCTTTTGTGTTTTTTTATTGCTATTTGTCAGAAAGATCTGACCTTTTGGCAGGTTAGGATTTGTTGTGTTATATTTGGATGGGAATTGGCCCCTCAATTTGGCTTATCAACCGCCAATCACAGTAATTTCTTCAAAAAGTGACATGGTTCCCTGGTTCCTGTTGACTGCCTTCTACCAGTGTTTATTCCTCATACTAGTTTAGGGTATGGGCATCCTTAAAGAGATTTCTTCTCAATTGCTTGACAAAGGAATTGACTAGATTTTTGTTGGGCCTTTCAGCTGGGTGAACTCTAGCCTTGAACCTTTTTTTCCCCTGTTATTTATTTAGGTGATCTGCTCTGTTTCATACAGTGCAGGAGATGGCAATTTCTGGTGATATAACATGGAATTTGATTGACTCCCTGTTTAAAAAAAAGATTTCCCCTTTTTCCTCCCTTGCCAGCGTTTGTTTGTGTAGCACAAAATTTGGGACTTGAGATTCTAAAACCATGGTAGGATTAGTGCTGGGTCTCTTCGGATTTTTGTTGAAAACTGTTTTGAGGGGTTCCCAAAAGTGTTGAGGTTGCAGTTGCTTGTAAATGGAGATTGATGTGCACATCTCCAATTATCTTAGTTGAGTCACCAAAAGAATTTGCTATTTGTCAGCAGAGAGAAAAGGAAAAATAAGAATTCAGTGTGATCTAATCCGGAGCATCTGTTTTTGCAGGCTTTGTAGGGACTTCGGCAGTGAATTGGCCGTTTTCAAACAAGATACCAGCTATGCAGCCCTTCATGAACTTGAAGGCCGTCCAGGAAGAGAGGCTGAAGAAGACCATGCTTGATCACCTCTCCCAATCTGGATTTCAGCCTGTGTCAACTGTTGGTGTTTTTGATTCCATGCACAGATCACCCTCTGTATTGGCATCACAGGTTCGATACATCTACTTATTTGAATCCTTGGATCCGTTTATTACCATGAAAGCCAATCCTAATCACTCTTTCTACATTTGGTTCATAGAGGTACTTGGGTATTGATAGGCAAGGCATCCACCAGTTCCAGCAGCCTGGCTATCCACCTATGGGGCCAGATCCTTTCAGTGCTCCTGCACATCACTCAAGTGAAATGAGAATGTTTCCAGCAGCTGCACACCATCCGATTCCTGCAGCAACCAACTACTACCCTTACTTTAAGGTCAGTGGTTCAGCAAACAGATCAAACCTGGGGGTCACCTCTCTGAAGCAGCAGCCACACTTTAAAGGAGGATCTACACCTGTTCCTCCAGGAGGTAGTCCTATGACTGCCCCCTTTGCTTCAAGGTAACAAGGGTGTCCTTTATAGTATGTGCTGTAGCCTTTTCTGTATATTGACTTACCAGCTTCTTTATTAAAATTCCCACTGGTCAGCACTTGGCAGGGACCTTATAAGTGCATCTCTTGTGGCAGGAACACCCCCAAGGCTTCTGGAACAGCTGCACAACTGACCATATTTTATGCAGGGATGGTTAATGTCTATGAAGATGTCCCATTGGAGAAGGTGCTAGTTATGTTACCATTGTCCATCTTGATTCTTGGGGATGCATGTATATAGAAAGAGTATAGCTATTTATTGGCTGGTCAAACTCCTTCCCTCATTGTCTCTTGGTTGTTGAAACTAAATTTTCAGGCCCAAGAGATCATGTATCTGGCTGCTAATGGCTCAAACATGAACTCAAATGTTGCAAGTGTCGGAGCCCAGATGCCAGTGGCAGTCCCTACTAAAGCAGCAGAGGATGAAGCAATTAGCATGAATCAGACTAAAATCATGAACCAGGTCCAAACACGGGGAAGCCCAGCACGGCCTTGCTCAAAGATGTGCACCCAAATACCTAGTCCCGCACGTGGGGTGCCTCAGTCAGGTGGTTGCCACAATTCCACTGATGATCTGACTGGCACAAAGACTGCTGTGTCCTTAGTTCCTAAGAGCCAGCGTGAACCTCCCACAGCAATTGTGACTGCTGTTGGGTCTGCTGCTGGTGCCAATCTCATTCCTAGGGGTATGTTCTATAGATCTAGTTTGTTTTGAAGTAGCTTGCATGAGATCCCAGACCAAACAAGGTTGGGACTCTAGGATCTTTCATCTCAGTTCTGAACTCTAGCTCATACTCTCTGGTCTTTTCCCCTCGAAATTTCAGTGCCTTCTAACTATTTCTGCATAAATCTTAGCTTATTTTGGTCATTTGCCTATGCAGCTATACCTCAAGCGCGAAAAGCATCGTTAGCCCGATTCTTGGAGAAGCGCAAAGAAAGGTATAATTCATGTCAATTTGGGATCCCATATATCTCAAGAGTAATAATTGTTGTACTGCACGGGATGCACTCCATTTTTTAAAAAAAAATTAATTTCTTTAGCATAAACATCAACTTTTTGACTGGTCTGCCATCTAAAGGCGCTAGAATGGCTGAATAATGGGTGAAATTTTATTAAGGTCAGGCCTGTCATGCACGACATGCTTGTATAACCCAATCTTGGATTAGACAATGCAAAAAAATCTAAAAGATCAAAAACTGAGCCTCAATGAACAGTGAAAAATATTCTTAATGGTCCAACCCAATAAAAGCGGATTCAGTTTTTGAATTTTTAGATTTTTTGGAGATCGGATTGTATGGATTTGTCGGCCATGATGGGTCCAACTTTAAAAAAATAAAAAAAATAAAGAAGGGGATGCAGCCCATGCGTTGCAGCAAGTGTTACTCATATCTCAAACCTTTTACATGAAACTCAAGTTTACTTGGACGTGGCGGGAGGAGTTTGAAATATGACCTTTGGCTTCGACCAGGGGTCATAGTAGGTGTTAAGCCTTTTTCAATGGTTCCAGAACTAACAGTACAATTTGTGGTCCCAAGAATATTTTTTGTGCCCTGAAGTGTATGTTTTACTTGTGGACCACCTGATTTTTCTGTGGCTTTCACTGGATGACATGTTATGTTTCCCCTGACTTGAGCGTCAAAAGGCCGAGTGCATGTGATTGGGACCACCCATTCAAGCATATCTTGGTTTTCCACTGTTGATTGGCTGAAGTTTTCCAAGATGTGATTACATATCACTTTCTATTCCACTGAATTATAGTGGTTTACCTTTCATTCAAAGATATATCTTCTGTTAAACATGTTGGTTGCCAAAGTTTCCCTCAATGTGATGAGCATGCATCTATCACCTGCATTCTTTGATGGACCTTGTAGGTGGTTAATTTGCTATTGATCCCAACACGGCTAAAGCTTTTCTCAGATACTTGTAAGTGGTTAATGTTCTTCTGATGATATTGTGGTGCAGGGTGACAATTGCTGCACCATACCCTCCCCCACACAAATCACCTGAGTGCACCTCCGAATTCGACGGCAAATCCTTGACAGCAGAGACTGCCCATTCAAGCAGCCAGGAACAGTCTTGGCGTGTGAGCGCCCACAAGAACAGCTCCGCCAGCTCCAGCTCTCCAAGCACCAAGCTAGAAATGTAGCCCAACTGCTCTTAGGACCACCTAGCATCTACCATTCTCTTTATATATATATATATATAGAGAGAGAGAGAGAGGAAAAAAAAACCTTCCATTCTGTAACCATTTTCCTGATTCATTTGGGGGTTTGAGTCCTTAGATAGATGTACCTCAAGATCTATTTACTGGAGCTTAGCTGTTGCTCATCTCCTAACAGGAGCTTCCCTTGTAATACCTTTTCCCCCTCAATTTGTGATCTTTCATTAATATCAGTTAATATGATCTAAAGGTCCTCTCTCTCTCTCTCTCTCTCTCTTTACATTGGAGGTAGCATGTGATGCATGTGGAGCCAGCTGAAAGAAAATCCAACAGGGGGAGATAAATGCATGGCGAGTTGAAATGGGCTTATGTGGTTCTGGTTGGAACAAAAATGGCAGGTTCTGGTGAATCATGGGATGCCAGAAAGTGTGGCCTTGGGTAGATAACTCTTGTAGTTGTAGACCCCAAGGCCAATTTGGAAGGCGGGAGGAACAGAATAGGACAGGAGGGGAAAGGACGAGGGGGGAGGAGGACCCGTGGGGTTGCCATCGGCCATGTGCTCCTTGCCTGCGAGAGAGAGGGGGGGCGTTCTCCGTTCACACATGCCTCATGTGGACTCTGTCTTATGTCCGAGCTAGAACTCGTCCTCATCCCCCTTGGGATGAAATTTTTTGAGAATTGCAAAGGGGTAGGACAAGACTGTGCAGGATGGGACTGTCGGCTTAAGACATTGATTGGAAATGAATGTGCTCCCGTGGACCCCTGCCCTAATGAAGGTCAAACGATAGCTGCTTGCTATTCGTCTACACGTCTTTATCCGAAGCTTGAAGAAAAGGAAATGATATATATACATTTTTTATATCTTTATGATAAGAGTAAGCATATTGTTTGTTTCCTGATATTGTTAAAGGGTAGAGACTAGAGAGATAGACACTGTTCTCTCTCTCTCTCTCTCTCTCTCTCTCTCTGACTAGGCTATTACTGCTTGTTCAATAAAAATGGATAATTTTAAAGATACCATTCTTAAATTCTACATTACAAAAATACCATGGTTACCTATATACTATCCTACATGCTTTCCTAACATGTATAACATTTCAAAATTACCATAGTAACAACATGCTGGATATGTATGAACGTTTCGTATATACCACTATTAAGGCATATTTGATGGATATGTAATTTTGTAAGGGTATGCTGGATAATATGCAAGTAGGTCTTTTCGTAGCATTTTCATTGGTGAAGTGTTATAGAACCACATGACCATTACCATGAATAATTGAGATGATTCAAGTATTTCTTAAAAAAAGACAGTGGAAAGAGGGATTTCATTTGAATTCAAAACTTCTTGGAAGAAAAAGAATGAGTGACATAGAGAGAGATGACTTCTTTTTTATATAGTTTTTTTGCTCAAGATAAAGAAAGAGGTGGGGAAAAGTCTTTTTTGTTTTTCTTTTGTTACTGAAACTCAAACATTGCACACACTTCATCTAATACTAAAAGTGCCTTTATGGATGTAAATGTTGGAGCATCTGTCTATGTCCTCCATCCCTCCTCGTTTGTGAATCTTTGCTTTTTAACTTATTTATCGACTACTCATGTACACCTCATTTAACTTGCAAGTTGTCGACGAGATACATTAATATTGTATTTCGAAGATTTTTTCCCTTTCCGTAATAGAGTGCTTCTATATCCTTATGATGAGATGCTATGCAGATATCATAGACTTGCCATCAAACTCCAAAATGTCTCACAACATTAGGAAAACATTACAAGACAGACTAATGTATGGAATGTTTTCTCATGTGCCCCCACGATTAACCATTTCCATGAGAAAAACGAAGGCAGTCATTTAAGAACTCTTTGTCACTTTGATTACATGAATTTTCTCTAGCAAATAATTTGTACATGTATCAACCAATTGATTGCTATCACTTGTGACTAGTGAAAACTTCCCCATGGCTGGTCCTAAGCCCAAATGAGAAAGAAGAAGGCTGTGAATTAGGTTGACTACATACATTTAATAAAAGAGTTTTACTTGCCGCACCACGTGTGGTGTAGTGAGTTGCTGCACCTTATGCAGTGTGGCACCATTTTTTATTTCTTACTTTTTAAAAAATTTTAGGTCGATCCCATCATGGCCGACACATCCGTATGATTCGATCTCCAATCAGACAGTTCAAAAAAAATTTAAAAATCAATAATCGAGCCAATAAACAATGATTTTTTCACTATATGTTCATTGGGTTCGATTTTTGATTTTGGGACGCTCCATCGGAGATCGGCTTATATAAGATGTGTCAACCATAATGGGGCCGACCTAAAAAAAATTTTTTTTTAAAAAAAAAATGTTGCTGCTACAACCATCCGATCTAACCAATTGGACATGCCCACAAGCTAAACTCTTAATAAATTTGTTGTATTCTAATTATGCGTCTTAATCCAAATATTATTAAAGTGGGGGGAGGATTCATGCAACTAGTCCCAAAGAAATGGAAAAAGATATGATAATAGTGACTTGTGAAGATGCAGCATAGAGCTTTTACTACATGTAAGATGTAACAATATATATTTTAACACAAAAATATCTAATTATCACATATTTTAATGTGCGCAGGATTATCTAATTTGCATGCCATTATAATTTATACAAAGGCTCCCTATTCTTCAAGATACAAGATACATATACATGCTATTGTTAACTTTTTATCCATTCTTACACATTTTATCGCATGGTTATTATTTTTCAATCAAGCTATATGTTATCACCGCAAATATAAGATACTATTGTACTTATTCATTTCGATGATATATAGTTTTAGGATGCCATCAACCTATATAAGTGTTGGGTATGAGTTGAAGTCAACCCTAATCCAACCAGACTTGACTACTCATAACCTGAACAAGACCCTAACTTTGAAGTTTGCAAATCTAATACAACCTAATATTAACCTAAAGATACATACTTAAAATTTAATTTAATTCCAATGTCATAGTTATTTTTATTTAATATCTCAAAATTTTAAGGTTAGGTTAACTTGAGAGTCTGATCAAACTTGGCTCGAGAGAAACTCGGGCGTAGTACGTGTTTAACCACCCAAACCAACCTGGAAACAAAATGGGAGGTCTAATGAATTGGTTTTCTTGTTGCCTCTAGAAAAATTAGAAGCCATGTTTAAACCGCAAAAGTCATGGTAGAAGACATATATTTCAGACAAAAAAAATTCTTGCTAAACATCTTATCTTGAAAAGGACAGATTACAATATAGTAAATTTGAACATGAAAATATTCCAAAAGGTGAAAACAATTACTAATATAGTCAAATATATTGATATTAAAATGTAGGGATAATTTCATATTAACTATGCATTTATTTAAATTTTAAGAATGCGATGCTTATTTAAATATTATATTTTACATATACTTACCGGTGCATCGTAGTGCTACTAAAACATTAAAAATATCAATAGGATATATAATATAATATGCAAGTAAGAATGACATTTTTTATATTTAGCATACAAGAGTGGCTAATGCGAAATTATTGTTAAAATTTGCCACTAGAGTAAATGATAAATGATAAATGTACCAGAATTAAAGAAAACTTAGGGTGCAACTTCCCTTAGACTCGATTAAAAGTTGACCTAATCTGAACACTAATACTCGACCACTCATAATTTTCCCAGTTTGAATGGAAACTTTACTCACTAATCCGGCCTCAACTCTGAGCCTAAATGCGCTCGACTTAACTTGATGCAAGTCCAACCCAATTAACGTGCCTAAAAATAGTGATTATATGTTTATATATGATTTTTATAATTAAGAATATTTTAAGTTCTATAAATGTTAAATTGACTCAAACTTGACCCGAAGACAAATCAAGTTAATTGCTGACTTAAACCGCATCAATTTGATTCAAAATAATGTCGATCTAATCCGACTTAATCCCCAGTTGAACCCGTCAGATTCAATTGGCTAATTTAGGCAATGTTTAGCGTAGCTTCCAATTGAGAGCACTTTATGATTTCTATCTAATTGTTTTGTAAGAAAAAAGGTGGGTGTTGGAAGTCAATTACATATAGTATTTTGAATTTCTTGACTTCCAATGGAAGATTCCAAATTAGAAATACCTTAAATTGAAAAAAAAGTGGTGTTGTTAAGGGTGTTTGACTTCTATAATCAGTTAACATTAATTATAATTATTTTTATCTACTAATTTTTATATTATAAAAATAAATCAAAAGTAACTTCTAATTAAAAGCTATGCCAAACACACCATACTTAACAACCCTTGTTATAAGTAATAGCATAATCAAAGTAGCCCATTGATTTAACTGTTATACCATTTGCCATAAAATATAATAAAATAGTTCAGACATTATTTCTATAAAATATAAAGTATAACACTTTATAATATGTTATGTAATTATTGAGTAGATCGATACACATGCATCGTAACAAAGAGCAAGGATCCCCTCAGTAGGAGATAGAAGGATCTGAGTTGACCTTCCAATTTCTTTGGAGTTTCGTCGCCTTTTTTCTTTCTCAATTTTCTTTATAATAATATTGTACTTTTGTGATTAGCAATGTACGTTTTACCGTAATCTTGTATTTTTGTATTCAACGTTGCATTCTCAATGAAGTATTTTGTTACAGTGTTGTCTTAAAAAATACAACACTGGTTAACTTAAAATTATAACACTAAAATAAAAAATTTAACATTATATTGAAAAAATATTATCTGAAAATATCACATCAATATGTAAAATACAACACTAAATGAAAATATAATATTTTCATTCTAAAAGAACTAAAAATAATAATAATAAATAAACAAATTTCTAAGAGATTAGAGGACCCCAACTACTTGCCCCCACAAGATGGAATGGAGACCACTGAACTTTCCCTCCGTGCACTTACTAAGGGATTGTTTGTTTTGCTGTAAAACACTGTAAAATTCTGTACTTATTTTGTTTTACAATGTTTTTCATATGTTTGATTGTATGTAAAATATTGTAGTTCAAAATGTTGTCGGCAGACTGTCGGCCAATGTGGAAGGTTCGTCGACTCGACGAGTCGGGCTGACTCGGACCTCTCATGATCCGTTACAAATCGGGTTAACTTGTGCCGACTCGTACCGACTCATACGAGTCACATAGTCATATCGTACAGATTCGGTCGAGTCGCACTAATTCGAATTCGTCCTGATACAGTACAAGTCAACACGAATCGAACCGGTACGGCGAATCCTGTGTGGCATCCCAAATCCCTTGTTTTGGTTTCCAGGCCACACCTTTCCAAACCAAAACAAGAGATTACGCCATTTGGGTTACGGTAGAGATGCTTCCTGTCATCGCGTCCATGTTTTGTTTTAGTTACTGTATAAATGTTTGGGGAAAGTTCTTTTCCTCGATCACTTTAAACTGTACCATAATATAGACGATAACGAAGGCTCACATATCTTCTATGATAATATAAACAACAGCAAAAGGTTCAGCTAACTTAGTCTTTGACATGATAAATTTCTATTCTTTGTATCCATCATCATTGTTAGAAATTAGTATATAAAATATTTTTTATTATTTTTAACTAATTTTTATATTATTTAGAAAATAATATTATTAATATAAGCATGACAATAAAATGAAAGGTAACTTTACCTCTCAAAATTGACAGTGATATGATCCAATATTTCAGCAAAACTAAACAAAGTACCTTATTTTATTTTCATGTGTTTTACGGACACCTAAACAAAGTATTTTCTGGTTTTATAACCACAAAACATTACTGATTTGAAAAAGTGGATGATTTTAAAACCGGAGAATTATAATATTTTACCGTGAAACAAATATTCCCTAAATCCTTGTCCCACGAGAAAGGGACGGGCACGTGCTAGCCTGTTCGGTGGGCGACTTGTTACTCGTTGCCCGCTCACTGTTTTATTAACAGCGTTTGACGTTTTCGGAGGGAGATCCGACCAGACAGCCCTTGTGTAAGAGCGTGAATCACGTGCTCCGTTCCGTCTGAATCATCTTCACACTAATACTTGTTGTACTGTTATGGATTGCAATGCATTCGATTGGATCTAGATAGGACGGTTGTTGTACAGTCTATTTAAATTTAGGGAGCAGTTTGAAAGATATTTTTTATTTTATTTTTTATTTTTTGTCATTTTTTTTGAAGCGTCCAATCAAAAATCCGACAGTACATCAGGTTGTTCGGGTCAATCCCAACTCAAATATATATTTTTTTTTAAAAAAAAATGAACACAAATCTTAATTTACGTGTAAAATATTTTTTTTTTAAAAAAAAATATATATTCGAATCGGAGCCGACTGACAGATCTCGTAATCGTAGTGTGCAACTATAGCGAGTAGAACTCTGAACGACTTTATCATGACAACTGGTGAGAAAGCCTCGTCATAGTCAATTTCTTGTCTTTGACAATATCCCTTTGCTACCAACTTTGTCTTATAAGTATCGATCCGTCCATCAACATCGATCTTTCTCTTAAAGATCCACTTGCATCCGATGGGTACAATACTTTCGAGCAAGTCCTCCAAGTTCCAAACTTGGTTGGTGTACATGGACTGGATTTCTGAGTTCATGGCTTCTCGCCATTTTCCGGCTTCGGGGCCTTCTATGGCCTTCTGGTAGGTTTTAGAATCAACATCCTCATTATATTCTACCTTAGACTCACCTTCAGCGATATGTCCCACATATCGTTTGGGTATTCTAGGTAATCTATCAAATCTACAAGGCTCATCTATGTGTACCTGAAAAGATTTAGGAACTAATATCTCATCTGATGATAATACAGCTGTTTGGAGATCTGGAATCTCTTTCAGTACTATTTTACTCTCACTGTCCTCTTGGAGAAAGTATTCCTCTTCTAGGAACACAACTTTCCTAACGACAAATATTTTTTGTTCACCAGGATGATAAAAATGATATCCAAAAGTTTTCTTTAGATATCCCACAAACCTACATTTATCAGTTCGTGATTCCAGTTTGTCTGGATCATGTCTATTTACATGAGTAGGACAACTCTAGACTTTAACATGTTTAAATTCTGATTTTCTGTCTTTTCATATCTCATATGGAGTAGAGGCCACAGACTTGCTGGGTACTCTATTCAGTAGGTTTGTTGCTGACTCTAGAGTATATTCCCAGAGGCTGATAATCCTGAAAAACTCATCATGGATCGCACCATGTCCAACAAAGTGCGATTCCTCCTTTCTGATACACCATTCATCTATGATGTATATGGAAGGGTCAGCTGAAAAAAGATACCATTATCCTTTAAGAATTGTGTGAAATTAGTACTCAAGTATTCTCCTTCCCGATTTGATCGAAGAGCTTAAATACTCTTTCATAATTATTTCTCTATCTCATTCATGAACTCCTTGAACTTTTCAAATGCTTCTGACTTGTACTTCATGAAGTACACATAGCCGAATCTTGAGAAGTCCTCGGTGAACGTAATGAAGTATGAGAAGCCACATTTAGTTTGGGTGGACATGGGACAACATACATCCAAATATATTAGTTCCAAAATATCTTTGGCACGTTCTCCATGTCCAGTAAATGAAAATTTTGCCATTTTTCCCATAAGGCAGGATTCATATGTCGCAAACGATTCATAATCGAATATTGTTAAATAATCATATCGGTGCAACTTTTGTAGCCTGCTTTCACCAATATGACCAAATCTATAATACCACATGTAGGTTTGGTTCACACAATTCTTACTCTTCTTAAAAGTATTATCAATGTAAAGATTGTAATAAGAAATATCTAACAGATACAGACTGTTGACTAAAGATGCCGAAGCTATTGATTTATTACCATAATAAATCGAACAACTTCTATGTTCAATCGTCAACTTATATCTAATCTTATCTAAACAAGATACTGATATGATTTCTTAATTATGGTAGGAACATAATAACAATCTTCTAATAGTAAGACGTCTCCCCATGGAAGTCTGAGGTTTGTTGTCCTAACAGCAACTGCCGCAACTTTTGCACCATTTCCTAGCCTCAATTCTACCTCGTCTTTTCTCAGCTTACGCTTACTTGTCAGCATCTGCACATCATGGCAGATATGAGAAGCACATCCGGTATCTAATACTCAAGATGTGGAATCTCTAACTGACAAGTTGATATCTATCATATAGATATCTGAAGCTTCAGACAACTTCACCTTTCCATGAGCTTTATCGTTGAGGAACTCCTTACAGTTCCTCTTCCAGCAACCATTCTGCTTACAGTAGAAGCAGCCACCCTTTACTACTCTTTTACCTTTGTCCTTCGATCTTTTATCGTTAGCTATCATCTCTGCGTCAAGGGCATCTAGTGCTGATTCAGCAGGAGGATCAGCTCCTGGGACATAGTCAATGTGTTCAAATTTGAAGACATACTTCAGGTTTCTGAACCAATCTGAGTAAACCAGGTAAGTCAAAAGGGCATCAAGTATGCCACAGAGTAGGTTATACGACGACATAATTCCCTACAGGAGATGAATTAGATCTATTTAGCATATGTTCAATTATTAAAATATAAAACAAGACATGGTCTTTTGTTAAAGTTTTAACTCCCACTAATTTTCGACAGACTATATAACCATCAGTTATACAGAACAGGAGACGCCGACAGTCTCCTAGTAGGGATCAGAATCTCAATGACTTGCAGTACAGCCTTGTGGATAGCACAACAAACTGTAATACAATCAAAGAGCACACATCTCATGGGACTTACAACTCCTTGCTATATCTGATCATAGCTTCGGTCCCCAGATACTTAATGGCTTTGTGGATAGCACAACAAACCACTAATTTTGGTCTAAGCTAACCATCGTTACGCGACGAGCATAGATTTGCATGCAGCCCTTGTGGATAGCACAACAAAGCTACATGGTTCCTCTATTCCGATCATATAGGCATCTAATGCCATAGCCACAGTCTCTCCTTACAATTAAACAGGTCTTATGGTAACACAACAAACCTGCCTAAAGTGATTCGAATCCTATGACTATAACGATGGTGGACCACGCAGTAAATTCTTAACTATTCGCGTTACGACTTAGAATTAAGATGAGGGTATTTAGATAACTTTTATCTTGGTCTCTCTTAAGTAATAGTATATAAATATATCATATATATTTACTAAATAAATATTATACCTACTTTGATTTATAATCAAAAGAAAACAATGCATCTCATACATGTCAAGTGTGGTCATGGATAGCACAGTAGGTTTGATTGGAGCCAACAGTCAAACGCACACACAATTCTAATATAACATTTACAGTAGAGAAACCTGCAAACACATAGGCAAAAGATTTTCATCTTTTCGCCTTCCTAGTTGTAGCTGTAGATCGTCCTCGCTCCTTCTTCGGTTGCCTCGATCATATTACATTTAAATCTAAATTTACATGTAAACAGAACAAGGCCTTATGGAGAGTACAAGAGAGAGGGAGGTAGAAGTACATCGGAGTTTGAGAGAGAGAGAGGTACACAGACCTCTATTTATTAACAATTAATAAATAACCAACATGCATCCACGATCCACACAATCCATTCATCACATGAATAATTTAAAGGTGCATATCTATAACCACAGTGTGTTTTAAACAATCCACACATGTAAGGATCGAGACTTTCGGATCCGGTTTTCGGGTCGGACCCTGTAGTTCTGGCCCAAGTGGGGTCTGGGGCTCTGTGATGTTTCGCGTCGAGCCGGCTCGACGCGGTTTGAACGGCGTCCACCGTTGCATACGCGTTTTAGGTTCTGCCACGTGTGTGCCACGTGGGCTGGCTTCGAGCCGCGAGAGTACGGCCCTGTCGCGTCGTCTGAACGGCGTCCGCGTGGGACGACGCCTTTCGGACTGCGACTCTGGGTGTGTCAGAGTACGGCCCTGACAAGTTGTCTGAACGGCGTCTGTGTAGGACGACGCGTTTCAGACTTTTGTCAGAGCGGCCGTCACGTCACCTGATAGACGTCCGTGGATGTCGACGCGTTTTAGCCAGTCTCTGGTTAACCCCGCGAGCCCTCCTTCTTTCCCTCATTTTCACCTTCTCTCTTTCTCTCCTTCCCCTCCGGCGATCCCGACGGCAATTCCTTCTCTTCCCTCTTTTCCTCCCCCCATTTCATCTCTCCCTCCACTCCATCCTCTACCAAGCTCCTACCACTACCACCTCCACTTCCACTGCGGCGTTCTACTCTCCGGACGGCGGCCGACGTCACGGTGGAGTAAGGACGACCACGGCGGTACCGGCGGCGGCGTGGGGCGAGACGGGTGGACGGCTTGAAGCTCGGAGGCGTTCAAGTATCCGGTAGGGTGACGGTTCCCACAGCATCGTGTTTAAGCCATATTTTTCCCCCGTCTATGCATGTTGTAGGCCTTTGGTTTTGGGGGGTAGAATGAGCATGTTTAGGAGTTCTTTTGATGATAAGGGGGATTTTCTATGAATGTGATTTCCTATGGATTGTATTGCCCCTCTTTCTCCTCCGTTTTTGGGTAATTTTGGGGTTCTTTGGGTTGAAAAGGGGAGCCCTCGGGCTCATGGCAACTCTGGTTCCTGGGATTGAAAGACGTCGTGCATGGACGACGCCTTTTTGAAGGGCGTCGGGCCATCACAACGCCTTTTAGACATGAATCACCTGACAGAGAGTCTGCCAGTTCGGGGATTTCTGGGACTAAAAGACGTCATGGGTGGGCGACGCGTTTTGAATAGCGTCGGGTAGTCATGACGCCTTTTAAGGCAGAAATCCCCTGAGTAAGGGCTTTGGAATTTCCGGATTTCTATGTTGAATGGCGTCTGAGGATGTCGACGCCTTTCAAAAGGCGACCACTGGTGTCGACGCCTTTTAAGGCCTGATTCTGAAGACTGTTTTACATGAACCTGTACATGGAGCTTGAATGGCGTCGGCCTTGGGCAACGCGATTCAAGACAGAACCTCACTAATTCATGCCAGTAAAATGTGTTTACACTGCTAGATAGTTGGTTAATGCATGCTGTTAATGTACTCGATGTGATGAACTCTTCGTGACCGGATGACACTGCATTGGGTGTCGTGCGACCGTGGACTTCTTCCGTGACCGGATCGCACCGTGCCGTGTTTTCTGTTTCGGTGGACTTAGAGTGACAGTTGTAGCGTTCTACACCCTGTGTCGGTGCGGAAGGACACAGCGCTGACGGGAGCAGTGGCGGGGTGACGCCTAGTGGAGAGGGTCACCTGGTGAACCCCGGGGTTAGCTAGCTTGTACCGGTGTCGGAGAGGTACCTTTGAAGTGTCACTCGTGCTGGGGGAAGGAGTAACCACCTGAGCCAGTTGGGCCGGAGTAGTCAGCATGCTATCCGAGGGGTTACTGTTTGGTCTCAGCGGGTCGAGATTTGCTGAGGGAAGGAGTGACCGCCGAGGTGGCCAGCGTGCTATCCAAGGGGTCACTGTTTGGTCTCAGCGGGTCGAGGTTTTTCCCACCATTTGTTTATGTGGTCGACGTGTTCTATCGAGGCGGCAGTCGTGGGTTCCCTTGTCGGTTAGTTTAGAAATATGCATGTTTAATACACTTCGACTGCATGTGATTTCACGTTGAGAATTAGGAATTGTACCTACTACTGTGCTTGTTACCTTACTGTTAGCTATATTTTGCACTTGTGGGTGTGTGCGTGGGCAGTGGGGATCGAAGGATCCCTACTGAGTCTTGTCTTGAGACTCACCCCTGCGGTTTTCAGGTGAGGACTCCCAGCAGACCTAGAGCGGCGTGTGCGGCCGTGTGTTGAGCGTCTTCAGCGGTTGTTTCGGGGTATGCCCCGATGTAGTTGTTATTTATTTCTGGCATGTATGTTTAATTATTTCTTTTCAGTTGGAGTATGTAATTATTTGGTGTATCGAGTCGCATTGTAATAATTTTAAATTCCTGCACCTTCATTTCAATTCAATGCGATGTGGATGTTTAGCTTAATTTATTATTTATTTCCCAGACTTACTTAGATCCTGGTTTGGTTCCAAATTAATGATTCGGTACCCATTTAGTAATCGGATCCCCGATTATAGGGTGGCGGGTCGTTACAACACATGATAAGCACATCACATGGCTAAAACAAAAGAGTTTTCAAAAATATATAATTTTGGCTTTCAAAAACTAGAATCCAATCAAAATTGACATTTGAATTTCGAAAACTCTTTTAATCAATTTAACATACAATCAAATTTAATTTAAAAGCATATAAAACACACATCACATGAGCACACACTCCAAATTAATAATTGTTAATAAATAGATGTCTGCGTACCTCTCTCTCTCTCAAACTCCGATGTACTTCTATCTCCCTCTCTCTTGTACTCACCATAAGGTCTTCTTTTGTTTATATGTAAATTTAGATTTAAATGTAATATGATCGAGGCAACCGAGGAAGGAGTAAGGACGATCCACAGATTCAACCAGGAAGGCGAAAAGATGAAGATCCTTTACCTTAATGTTTGCAGTATTATCTGATATAAATGTTATGTTAGATTTTGTATGCGTTTGACTGTTGGCTCCAATCAAACCCACTGTGCTATCCATGACCACACTTGACATGTATGAGATGTATTGTTTCATTTTGATTATGAATCAAAGCAGGTACGGTATTTAGTAAATATATACGATATGTTTATATACTATCACCTAGGAGAGACCAAGATAAAAGTTATCTAAATACTCTCGTCTAAACTCTAAGCCGTAACGTGAGTAGTTAAGAACTTACCACATGGTCCACCATCGTTATAGTCATAGGATTCGAATCACTTTAGGCAAGTTTGTTGTGCTATCACAAGGCCTGTTTAATTGTGAGGAGAGACTATGGCTATGGCATTAGATACCTATATGATGGGGTAGAGGAACCATGTAGCTTTGTTCTGCTATCTACAAGGGCTGCATGCAAATCTATGCTCGTCTCGCAACGATGGTTAGCTTAGACCAGAATTAGTGGCTTGTTGTGCTATCCACAAGGCCATTAAATCTCTGGGTACCAAAGCTATGATCCGATATTACAAGGAGTTGCAAGTCCCATGAGTTGGGTGCTCCTTAATTGTTTTACAACTTTCTTGTGCTATCCACAAGGTTGTACTGCAAGTCATTGAGATTCTGATCCCCACTAAGAGACTATCGATGTCTCCCGTTCTGTACAGTTGAGGGTTATACAGTCCGTCGAAAATTAGTGTAAGTTAAAACTTGAACAAAAGACCATGTCTTGTTTTAATATTTAATAACTGAACATCTGCTAAATAGATTTTATTCATCTCCCGTAGGAAATTATGTCGTCGAATAACCCACTCCATAGCATACTTGATGCCAAACGTTTGACTAGCCTGAACTACTCAGATTGGTTCAAGAAACCTAAAGAATGTCTTCAGATCTGAGCACATTGACTATGTCCTTGGAGCTGATCCTCCTACTAAACCGGCATTGGATGCCCTTGACGCAGAGATGATAGCTAACAATAAAAGATCGAAGGACAAAGACAAAGGAGTAGTAATAGGTGACTACTTTTACTGTAAGTAGCAAGGTCACTGGAAGAGGAACTGTAAGGAGTTCCTCAACGATAAAGATCATGGAAAAGTGAAGCTATCTGAAGCTTCAGATATCTATATGATAGATATCAACTTGTCAGTTAGAGATTCCACATCTTGAGTATTAGATACCGGATGTGCTTCTCATATCTGCTATGATGTACAGATACTGACAAGTAAGCGCAAGTTGAGAAAAGGCGAGGTGGAACTGAGGCTAAGAAAGGACGCAAAAGTTGCGGCGATTGTTGTAGGAACAACAAACCTCATGCTTCTATCAAGAGACGTCTTATCATTAGAAGATTATTATTATGTTCCTAGCATAATAAAGAACATCATATCAGTATCTTGTTTGGACAAGATAAGATGTAGGTTAACTATTGAGAATAGAAGTTTTTCGATTTATTGTGGTAATAAATCAATAGTTTCAGCATCTTTAGTCAATGGTCTATATCTTTTAGATGTTTCCTATTACAATCTTCACATTGATAATGCTCTTAAGAAGAGCAAGAATTGTGTGAACCAGGTCTACATGTGGCATTGTAGACTTGGGCATATTGGTAGAAGCAAGTTGCAAAAGTTGCACAAGCATGGTTATTTAAATACATTCGATTATGAATCGTTTGCGACATGTGAGTCCTGCCCTATGGGAAAGATGGCAAAATCTCAATTTACTGGACATGGAGAACGTGCCAAGGACATTCTAGGATTAATACATTCAGATGTATGTGGTCCAATGTCCACCCAAGCCAAAGGTAGTTTTTCATACTTCATCACGTTCACCGATGACTTCTCAAGATTCGGCTATGTGTACTTAATGAAGCACAAGTTGGAAGCATTTGAGAAGTTCAAGGAGTTCAAGAATGAGGTAGAGAAGCAGTTAGGAAAGAGTATTAAAGCTCTTCAATCAAATCGAGGAGGAGAATACTTGAATACTAATTTCACACAATTCTTAAAGGATAATGGTATCCATTCTCAACTGACCCCTCCATGTACACCACAGATGAATGGTGTATCAGAAAGGAGAAATCGCACCTTGTTGGACATGGTGCGATCCATGATGAGCTTTTCAGGATTACCAGTGTCCCTCCGAGGGTATGCACTAGAGTCGACAGCATACCTACTGAACAGAGTACCCAGCAAGTCTGTGGCCTCTACTCCATATGAGATATGGAAAGACAGGAAACCAGAATTTAAACATGTTAAAGTCTGGGGTTGTCCTGCTCATGTAAAGAGGCAGGATCTAGACAAATTGGAATCACGAACTGATAAATACAGGTTTATAAGATATCCAAAGGAAACCTTTGAATACTATTTTTACCATCCTGGTGAACAAAAGGTGTTTGTCGCCAGGAAAGCTGTCTTCCTGGAAGAGGAATACCTTCTCCAAGAGGACAGTGGGAGTAAAATAGTACTGAAAAAGGTTCCAGATCTCCAAACAGCTGCATTATCATCAGATGAAATATCAGTTCCTGAATATGTTTAGGTACACACAGATAAGCCTCATATATTACCTAGACTACCCGAACGATATGTGGGACATATCGCTAAAGGTGAGTCTAAGGATGAATATAATGAGGATGATGATCCTAAAACCTTCCAGGAGGCCATAGAAGGTCCATAAGCTGGGAAGTGGCAAGAAGTCCTGAAGTCAGAAATCCAGTCCATGTACACCAACCAAGTTTGAAACTTGGAGGACTTGCCCGAGGGTATTGTACCCATCGGATGCAAGTGGATCTTTAAGAGAAAGATCGGTGCTGATGGACAGATCGATACTTATAAGGCAAGGTTGGTGGCAAAGGGATATCGTCAAAGATAAGAAATTGACTATGACGAGATTTTCTCACCAGTTGCCATGATAAAGTCGATCAGAGTTCTACTCGTCATTGCTGCACATTTTGATTACGAAATCTGGCAGATTGATGTGAAGACTGCATTCCTCAACGGTAACCTTGAGGAAGAGGTGTATATGTTACAACCAGAAAGTTTCACATCCAAAGAATCTCCAAATAAAGTGTGCAAGCTTCAGAGGTCCATTTATGGACTGAAGCTGGCTTCCCAGAACTAGAATATAAGATTTGACGAGGTTGTCAGGTCTTATGACTTCATTAAGAATGAAGATGAGCCTTGTGTGTATAAGAAGACCAGTGGGAGCACAGTCATCTTCTTAGTTCTTTACGTAGATGACATACTACTCATTAGGAATAATGTAGCTATGATGTCATCGGTAAAGATCTGGCTGTCGAAAAACTTCTTCATGAAGGATTTGGGTGAAGCATCCTACGTATTGGGAATACGGATTTATAGAGATATATCAAAGAGGATGCTTGGAATGACCCAATCCTTGTACATAGATACCATAGTCAAAAGGTTTGACATGAAAAATTCCAAGAGAGGTCTCATACCGATGAGACATGGAATTAGTCTCTCAAAAGAGCAGTCTCCTAAGACTCCTGATGAGAATGCACTCATGGATAGAGTACCCTATGCCTCTTGCATAGGATCTATCATGTATGACATGCTATGTACATGGCCTGATGTTGCATTTGCTCTACGTGTTACGAGCATATTTCAGGCTGATCCAGACGAAGAGCACTGGAAGTCAGTGAAATGTATCCTTAAGTACTTGAGAGGAACTAAGGATATGTTTCCTGTCGATGGAGGAGGTGACTTGAAACTGCGAGGCTTTACTGACTCGAGTTTCCAGTCATATCCAGATGATAGCAAGTCTACATCTGGATTCGTGTTTACCTTGAACGAAGGCGCAGTGTGCGGGAAGAGTTCCAAGCAAGCAACCACTGCAGATTTGATGACTGAAGCTGAGTACATCGCTACAGCTGAAGCCGCCAAGGAAGCAGTGTGGTTGAAGAAATTCATCACCGACCTCGACGTAGTTCCCAGCATCTCTGAACCTGTTTCGCTGTTGTGCGACAACAATGAAGCGATTGCACAAGCGAAAGAGCCACGGTCTCATCAGAAATCGAAGCATATTCTGAGACGCTTTCATCTTATCAGAGAGATAATATCCAGAGGAGATGTAGTAGTGGAAAGAGTTCCATCTGTCGACAATGTAGCAGATCCACTGACAAAGCCGTTGGCTCAAACTGTATTTGAGCGGCACCTAGAATCTATAGGCTTACTGTATAAAGGTGATTGACATTAGTCCAAGTGGGAGATTATTAGTCTTAGGTGGCCTACAAGCCAATATGACTTTGTAATGTCGTTCATTTATTAATATAATGGCACAATATTCATTGTGTGTAAATCGTATTAATTATCGTCTCATAATGAAGTCCGGGAATATGTGCGATAGTGATCAGATTATGATGAGATCATACTAGTGAGACTGATCACTTAAACACACATATTCTTAATCGTTCCTAGTCGGAGAATATCTGGGAAGAACATCAGATATTCGGTTAGACTAGTACAGATTACTCATGCTCATGCGATGAGGGTGATTGATCGTTCCAAATTGTGCGTCGTTAAACACTCATGAGAACGTTCAATCTAAATTTATTCAGCTCATGCAAATTAGATTTTGAAAATTGATAATGGTGAGTCCGAGTCGATCCACAGGGAGTTAAATTTCTAACTTTGAAAATCTTGTGATTCTTAGTTATCTAAAAATTAGGTGAGTATTTGAGCGAACTAATTACTTATTTAAACTAAAACTCAATTAACTAATGTTACCTAAAAAATATAATTACGTAAATTAAACAAATCCCCTTTTTTTTTCAGAAATTAAACACAAACACATATGGAAAACAAGCACAACTAAAAAAAATATATAACAAAAACACCGTAATTTAACTATGTGTAAAACATTAATTATCTAAAAATCATGAAACAAATTACAAACTTTATGATTTAATATCCTTAAACTAAACAATCAAACATCAAATAATAACTAACTAATCCTAAACAATTAAACTAATACTATACTAATGGGGGAGAGAAAGAACAGAGCAACAGCAGCTTCTGTGGGTGCTTTGTTGGAACTACCGGCGCAATGGACCGGGCTGGAGAGGAGGAGGCGCAGTGGACCAGCCGGAGTGCTTGCATGCGTTGAGGGGCTGCGGTGCTTGGACGGCAGGCAGCTTCAGGTGCATTGCGTGGAGAAGCTTGCTGTGAAGGTTTGCCGCGTGGGGGATTGCTTCAAATGCTGGAACCGCTAGGTGCTGCATGCAGGTTGAGGGCAAGAGGAGGTTGCCGGTGCGTGGAGAAGCTTCTGGCTACGTTGGGATGCAGCTGGGCATGCATGGCTACGTGCGGAAGCAGCTGCTGGCAGGCGGAGGTGCTTGCTTCAGGCGACGTGCTGCATGTGCTGGGCAACGCGTGGAGGAAGGCGTGGAGGGTGCGGTTGCTGCTGGCGCTGGGGATGCTGTCAACGTGCACGCGTGCATGCATGCACGCATGATGGGCGCTGAAGGAGCTTGGATGCAGCTGCTGGCCATGGAGGTCCGTGAACAGCTGGGTGCGTGCGGCTTGCGCAAGTGCTGTGAAGCTGCTGGAGGGGGCTCGCCGGGCTGGGCTTCACCGCAGAGTGGAGAAGCTATGGAGGGAGGAAGAGAAGAGAGAGAGAAAGAGAGACCGAGAGAGAGAAGGAGAGTGCGTGCAGGGAGAGGTGTGCTAGGAAACGGTGGCAAGGAGAGGAGGAACCGACTATGGGAAGGAAAACCGAGAGAGAGGAGGGAATAGGTCGGCGGGAAATTGGAGAGAAAGAAAATCGAGAGAGAGAGGTGTGGTCTGCCGGGAGAGAACAGAGAGAGGGCGTGTGGGAGAGGGAAGGAAACCGGAACAAACCGTGGGTTGGGAAACTGCAGAAAGAGAGAGAGAGAGGGTCGGCTGCGGGGTTTGAGAGGAGGAAGAGAAGACTGCGGGCCGGAAGATTGGAGAAAAAGAGAGACCGAGAGAGAGAGGCTTGTGGAGGAAGAGAGAACAGAGGGGTTGCGGGAGATTCCAGAAGGAGAAGGAGGGTTGCGGGGGGGGGGGGGGGGAGGAATCGGCTGCGGGGGAGAGAGGTTAATATAGAGGGGAAGAGAGGCATGGGAAGGAAACTAGAGAAGAAGTAGGGCTGCGGTTGGGAAATTGGAGAGAAGGAAGGAAATAGAGGGTTTTGGAAAATTCCAGAAAAAGAAGGAATCAGAGGGTCTTTTTAAAGAGAAGGGAAGGAAGGTATTTTTTAAAAAAAAAGAAAGTGGGCTTTAGGAAGGTGGCTGGCCCTTCTTGGGTCCTTCTTGGCCATGGAATTATGGCAACACTAGGGCCTCAAATGACGTTTTTACCCCTGCTTTAATCTTTTAGACAAAATGAAGTTGAATTTATCGAAATTCGAACACTAGACCTCCCCCAAATTTCCGAAAACTCCACCAGCTGCACTGCATCATCGGCATGTCCTGTTCACATAAAATAAATATAAATTAGCACATTATCATAAAAATATCATTATATTTGTTTATTTCGTCTCGGTTTTGTCGAAAGACCGCAAATGCGCTATACTCCATTAATCACATGAAATGACGATGTTTTTAAGTCAAAATTTGATGAAATTGGTACCGTTGGACTTGGTACGCAATTATCTATCATTTCATGCTATTTCACAGATAAAAACGTGAGTATGATGCATATGATTGCCTTTAAATGATCGATTTAGCACTTTATCACACCCCCCAACTTACTCATTACTAGTCCCTTAGCAATGCAAATAAGGAACAGTTAGGACAAACAATGAATTATCATGCTTCATTTGTAGTATCTTTCACAATCAATTTAAGTGGTAGCCGGTTGGTTAAGCTAAAGTTTTCATATCCCACAGTATTTTAATTCATGACAAGTGATTGTGCATGAAAATTGACACGCTTAGAACTCGTCTCCGACCTTTCTGGTATATTCTTGCCTTTACTACCCTTTAGATAAGACTACCTGGGGAGGAGAAGAGAATAAAAGATTTCCCGATCAGTCAGTGAGGACCGTTTTTCAGTTCCCGTCCCAACTCAGTACTTTTCACGACTTGGTCATATTTCTGGTACAATGGACTTTTTAGCGTGGCTTTTTCATTTCATTGTACTTTTGCTTTTGAGAGTGCGTACTTTTTGCCACTCTCTTTGAATTGCCCGAGGGGAGGTGCGTACTTTTTGCCACCTACTTAATGCCTTCTATTGCCTTTAGTGTTTACAGCTATCCATTTTAAATGACCGCCTCTTTTAAAGTGCTGAGTGGGGCAATCCCCTATTACGAATCCTACACATTCCTTTCGTTCATCCTAAAAAAGAAAAATTAGAATAAGTAGTCTTATCCTTAAGGTTAATTCCAGCAATTCTATACTTTTAAGATCTTTCATTTATTCTAAGTTGCCGTGTGTGTGTGAAAATCATCCTGCCGTGGATTTTTGTGAAGTGGGATATTTAAACTTTGAAGGCTCTTTAACCAATGTAACAACCAAAAAAAACTGATTTGTTTAAGATTTACTTAATGAAACATGATTTTCATGTAATTTTCATAGGATGTGAAAAGAAGTTTTTGAAAGAAATTTGACCATTTTTCAGTGAAAGATATCAGTTTTCTTCAAAAGATTTTCCAATAAATTCATATCAAATTGATTGTCCCACCCCCCAACTTGATTGACATTGTCCTCAATGGCATAAAAGATATGAAAAACATGTCAGCCAGAAGAGAAGTGTGAAGGAGAGAGACAACTTGTAATGAAGAGGATGCGACATACCCAGGGCGACTGCTGCTCAGGGACCTAAAAGGAAAGGAAACACAAAAACTGAAGTAAAATATTGGGTTGCCTCCTAATAAACGCTAAGTTTATCGTCTTCAGCCAGACGGAAGTTCAATTATTGTGGATCACTCAATTCTATGGATTCAGGTGATGCATTTTGAAGATTTTCAATGAATGGTTTCAACCGTTGACCATTAACAGTAAAAGTATTCCCACTCTTGGGATTCAAAATTTTAACAGCTCCATGATCGAAGGCTTTAACGACCACGAATGGTCCATCCCATCTGGATTTCAGTTTTCCTGGAAATAAACGGAGCCTAGAGTTAAATAGCCAAACTTTCTGATTTGGAAGAAAGGATTTTCGCACAATATGTTTATCATGGAAAGCTTTAGTTTTGGCTTTATAAATCTTTGAATTTTCATAGGCCTCGTTGCGCAACTCTTCTAGCTCACTCAGTTGTAAGGTTCGGTGGGAACCAGCTTGGGCTAGGTCCAGATTGACTTGTTTGATGGCCTAATAAGCCCTATGTTCCAATTCCACTGGAAGGTGGCACGCTTTTCCAAAAACCAGGCGATAAGGAGACATGCCAATAGGAGTTTTGTAAGCGGTCCGATAGGCCCATAAAGCATCATCCAATCTTTCAGACCAATCTTTTCTATCGGGCCTAACGGACTTTTGCAGAATATTCTTAATCTCTCTATTAGAAACTTCCACTTGGCCACTGGTTTGGGGATGATAAAGGGTAGCTACTTTGTGACTAATCCCATATTTTTAAGCAAAGCTCGAAACTGATAATTCGTGAAATACGTTCCCCCATCACTTATGATAGCTTTAGGCCACCCGAACCGAGAAAATATATTCTTCTGAACGAATTTAATGACTACTTTATGATCATTGGTTCGGGTGGCTACTGCTTCAATCTACTTAGAGACATAATCCACCGCTACCAAAATATATGTATGTCCAAAAGAGGGTGGAAAAGGTCCCATAAAATCAATTCCCCAAACATCAAAGACTTCAACCACCAAGATTGGGTTGAGTGGCATCATATCCCTTTTCGCCATATTCCCTACAGCCTGACATCGGAGGCAAGTTTTGCTAAATTCATGGGCATCTTTGAAAAGTGTAGGCCAGTAAAAACCACTTTGCAGGACCTTGGCTGCAATTTTATTTCCTGAGAAATGGCCCCCACAAGCCAAATTATGACAAAAGTTGAGAACACTCTGTTGTTCTTCTTCAGGAACACATCGCCTAATGATTTGATCAGGACAGAATTTGAATAATTCAGGATCCTCCCAGAAATAATACTTTTCCTGGGAAAAGAATTTGTCCTTCTCACTTTTAGTCCATCCTTCCGGAAGCTGATTAGTCACCTTGTAATTGACAATATGAGCATACCAAAGTGCAACAGTGTGAGAAATGGCCAGTAGATGCTCATCGGGAAAGGAATCAGTGATTGGTGTACTTTTTGAGATCGGAATTCGGGATAGGTGGTCAGCTACCACATTCTCAGAACCCTTCTTATCCCAAATTTCCAAATCAAATTCCTAAAGGAGTAAGATCCATCTAATAAGCCTAGGCTTTGCATCCTTCTTGGTCAACAGGTATTTCAGAGCTGAGTGATCAGAATAGATTATGACTTTTGCCCCTAAAAGATAAGATCTGAATTTTTCTAGGGCAAAAACCACGGCTAACAATTCCTTTTCAGTGGTGGTATAATTCATTTGAGCATCGGCAAGGGTGCGACTTGCATAATAGATCACCACGGGACACTTGTTGATTCTTTGTCCCAAAACCGCACCGGTAGCATAATCAGAGGCATCGCACATGATTTCGAAAGGCAAAGACCAATCTGGCGATTGAAGAATCGAAGCTTTGGTCAAAGATTCCTTCAGAGAATTGAATGCCTTGATACAAGATTCATTTATTTGGAAAGGGACATCCTTAGCTAGGAGAAGAGTTAGAGGCCTGGCAATTTGAGAGAAATTGTGGATAAACCGGTGATAGAAACCGGCATGGCCAAGGAATGAACGGATCTGTCTGACCGATGTGGGAGGAGGAAGATTGGATATGAGATCGATCTTAGCTTTATCTACCTCTATCCCCCTTTCAGACACAATGTGGCCTTAAACAATGCCCTCTCGAACCATAAAGTGGCTCTTTTCCTAGCTAAGTATCAAATTGGTGTCAATGCATCTGGCTAGTACTTTTTTAAGATTTTCCAAGCAATTTTCAAAAGAATCCCTGAAGATTGAGAAATCATCCATGAAAACTTCGAGGAATTCTCCCACCATATCGGAGAATATAGCCATCATGCACCGTTGAAATGTGGCTGGTGCGTTGCATAATCCAAATGGCATCCTCCTAAAAGCAAACGTGCCATAAGGACACGTAAAGGTGGTCTTTTCTTGATCTTCCGGATAAATAGCCACTTGATTGTACCCGGAGTACCCATCTAAGAAGCAAAAGTACTTCTGGTCCGATAACTTTTTCAGAATCTGATCCATGAATGAGAGTGGAAAGTGATCCTTCTTAGTCATGAGATTCAACTTCTGGTAATCAATGCATACTCTCCATCCAGTGGTGAGCCTAGTGGGTACCTCTTCTCCATGATCATTCTTGATAACCGTTAATCCAAGTTTCTTGGGTACCACTTGGGTTGGGCTGACCCATTTACTGTCTGATATGGGGTAAATGATACCCGCATCCAGCCATTTCACAACTTCCTTCTTCACCACTTCTTTCATATTGGGATTAAGCCGCATTTGCATCTTCCGACTGGGCTTAGAATTCTCTTCCATATAGATGTGATGCATGCAAATGGACGGGATAATTCCCTTTAAATCTGCCACTGACCATCCAATGGCACCCTTGTGGTCTTTGAGGACCTCGGTCAATTGGGCCTCCTGTGGCGATATAAGATTTGTCGCAATGATGACCGGGAGACTTTGGTCCGGGCCCAAAAAGATATACTTGAGAGACTCAGGTAATGGTTTGAGTTCAAGCTCAGGAGGGTCCTCTAAGGATGGCAAGGCGGGCTCAGATTGTAAGGCTGGTAAAGGTTCAACCTTGGGCCAAGGTGTTAATGGGCCGGGCGAATCCTTTAAAATATTGGCTTCCTCCAAAAGGTCATATGTGGACATCTCATTTTCTTCAACCAGATTATCCAAGATATCAATGGTATGGCATTCTTCTTCATGATCTGGTTATTAAGATGCTTTGAAGACATTAATCTTGACCTTTTGACCCTCAAATGAAATGTTCATTATGCCAGTTTCACAATTTATATTAGCTTTGGCAGTGGCTAAGAATGGACGACCTAAGATGATCGGGATGTGAATGAGTTCCTTAGGTAATGCCATATCCAGAATAAGAAAATCCACGGAAAAATAGCAATCATGAACCTTCACAATAACATCCTCAATTAATCCCCGTGGAGTTTTCACAGACCTATCAGCCAACTGCAAGATGATGGGTGTGGGCGTTAATTCCCTAATATCAAATTTCTCATAAATGGCTGTTGGCAAGAGATTCACACTAGCACCTAAATCCAATAAAGCTCTATCAAATGTAACTCCAGCTAAGTCACATGAAATTAGAGGTGCTCCAGGATCCTTTAACTTCTTGGGTAAATGATTCATCACAATCGCACTAACATCTTTTGAAAGCCGAACCTTTTCGGGTTCCATTCTAGATTCTCTTCGTGGAGTACATAATTCCTTGAGAAACTTAGCATAAGCTGGCACGTGCTTGATGGCATCGAGGAGTGGAATATTAATTTGGACTTGTTTGAATAAATCCAACAACTCCTCATTCTGAGCCAGTTTCTTCCTAGCATTGGGCTTAGCTAACAAGGCATTTGAAATGGCACCCTAGGTTGATAAGAACTTGGGCCTTCATCTATCTTCCCTTTCCCTTTCGGATCCTCCTCCAACTTTTCCATGTTGGGTTCAGCCTCACTCTCACTTTCAATTTCATAAGGCCCATTAGTGGAACCTTTGGCTAACTCTCCATCTGCATGTGGTTTTTCTAAACTTCTCTCACTCCTAAGGACTGAAATGGCTTTAGCATTCTCAAATTGCGGCCCTTTAGGTTGTGGTAACGGGCCAGGCTGAGGTAAAAGGCCCGATTGCTGTGGAAAACTCGGAGGTTGATTCCTTTGATTGGCAATGGGTTGACTAGGAAGTTGACCCACTTCTCTTCTCATCGTAGCCTCAGCTAGTTGGCCCATTTGACTTTCCAACTTAGCAATGGATTGTTGCTGGGTCAAAATCAGTTGTTGGAGTTGAGTGAATTTGTCATCAAAGTTGGGCTGAGGAGGTTGTTGGTAAGTGGGTGGAGGGTGGTATTGGGTTGGTTGTCCATATTGGAATGAATGGTAGTGGGCCGGTTGACCTGATTGGAATGATTGATAATGGGCCGGTTGACCTGATTGATACTGGGCCGGTTGAGAAAACTGGGCTTGAGATCCCCTAGTCTGAACATTTCCATAGAAATTAGATTGCTGTTGAAATGAATTCTGTGGCTTTTGGGCTTAATGCATGGGAGGATTGGACATTGGTAATGGGGCCTGCTGATTCTTCCAAGAGAAATTAGGGTGGTTTCTCCAGCCAGGATTGTAAGTATTTGAGAATGGATCATTATTGGGCCTGGAGAATCCTTGGGCAGCCTGAACTTGTTCTTAAATGAATGGTGGAAGTTGGGCTGCAGTTGGGCATTCATTCACTTGATGGGTTGGACTTGCGCATAAGGTACAAATATCATGATTGGCAGAAGATGGGCCTTCATATGGACTAGATTGTGTTGGGTAAGTAGGCTCTTGCTTGTTTAAGGCCAAGAGTTGGTCTAGTTTCTGGACCAAGATGTCTACCATATCTAATTTCTGATTAATCATATTTATGTCCATTCTGGATTCGGGCTCTCCACGGGCCTTGAGTTCATACATTCCAGTCCGTTTATATGGCCCAACAGACCTCTCATAAGATGATAATGAGGCATGATTGATGGAATTTTCACTTAACATCTCAAAAAGATCATAGGCTGCATCTTCATTTTTCATCATAAATGCCCCTCTACATAAGGCATCCACCATTTGTCTGAACTGTTCAGACAATCCTTCATAGAATGCTTGGACAATTTGCCATTTTGAAAGCCCATGATGAGGGCATTTCCTAAGCAATTCTTTCAGTCTTTCCCAAGATTCGTAGATCAATTCCCCAGGAGTTTGGGTAAAACTCGTGCTGGCCCTTCTCATGGTATTGGTCCGTCCTATGGGATAGAACTTCTTGAGAAATTCTTTCTGTATTTCTTCCCATGTCCTAATGGGCCTTCCTATAGTTCCCAACCAATATTTAGCCTTTTCCTTTAATGAAAAGGGAAATAAGGTCAACTTAAGGCCATCATCGGTGAAATTCTGGATCTTCACCATGGAACATATTTCTAGAAATTCATCCAGATGCTTATAAGGATCTTCATTAGTATTCCCATAAAAAGATGGGAGCATCTGAATGGTACTAGATTTAATTTCATATTGATTGGCTGGATTCTGAGGAAGATGAATACATGATGAAGGTTGATATCGATTTGGAATGAAATAGTCCTTCATTTGCTTTGGTGGGTCCTGATTATCAGCCATTTGATCTTGTGGTGGATTTCTTTGATGTAAGATTCTTTCTATTTCAGCAAATGGTCCTAGAAGGTTAGGGTTTTGAGATCTCCTACCTTACATATACTAGGACTGAGAGAGAGAGGATGAATTTGAATTTTGTTTTCTATTTCTTGTTGTTGTTTTTTTTTTTAAATGCAGACAATTTTGACAAACAAATTATCCTAATGATCTAATGTTAACCTAGACTCTCTATGTGAATTTTCTTACAAGGTGAATGGAGTCCACCTCAAGTCACAACCACAATCAATCAACGGCCAGGTAAGAGGTGGGGTAGTGGGAGGCTCCCCCTACTTTCGTAGGGACCTAATTAGAGAACCACTTTCCCGTTTAGACGTTTGCCTTTTTAACCTCTAGCCTAGACACCGTTGCCAAAAATGGAGACAACCCGAAATTTAAACCACTCACAGTGTCAACCCTAGATTCTCTTTCGACTTGCTTTTAATTGGATTAGGAAATGCCAATATAAGGAAGGTGATTTGTGGGCTAAGAAAGGGTGATCAAATCTCTACCTTATGTGGTTAAAGTTGTTGCCCTTAAAGTCTTTTTGAATGCAATACAAGGCAACAAGCAAATCAATGCAGGGTGTGTTGATGCAATCATGAATGACTTGCTAAAATTGAAATACATATCTTTCGCCCGCAATCTTCAACAATTTATGGAAATAACTGTGCAAGGAAACTAGCTCATGCTTTCCTAGAATGATGAATGCCTAGTATGGAAGGTTTCTAATCTTGGAAATGAAGATTTTTAAATTTGGATGTTCTTCTTTTGTTCCTTTTTTAGTTAATGGAAACCTATCTAAACTAGAAACTATAAAAATGGAAACTAACTAAAGTAAGGAAATTGAAATATAGGAAGTTGGAACACACTTACCATGATTTTGCTTTCCTTTTTTATTTTATTTTTTTTCAATATACCTGCAAAAATAAGAAAAAGAAGGTTAGCTAAAGAATAATTACACTAAATCCAAGATAATCAAAATAAAAAATCTAACTCCCCGGCAACGGCGCCAAAAATTGATCGTTCCAAATGGTGCGTCGTTAAACACTCATGAGAACGTTCAATCTAAATTTATTCGGCTCATGCAAATTAGATTTTGAAAATTGATAATGGTGAGTCCGAGTCGATCCACAGGGAGTTAAATTTCTAACTTTGAAAATCTTGTGATTCTTAGTTATCTAAAAATTAGGTGAGAATTTGTGCGAACTAATTACTTATTTAAACTAAAACTCAATTAACTAATGTTACCTAAAAAATATAATTACGTAAATTAAACAAATCCCCTTTTTTTTCAGAAATTAAACACAAACACATATGGAAAACAAGCACAACTAAAAAAAAAATATAACAAAAACACCATAATTTAACTATGTGTAAAACATTAATTATCTAAAAATCATGAAACAAATTACAAACTTTATGATTTAATATCCTTAAACTAAACAATCAAACATCAAATAATAACTAACTAATCCTAAACAATTAAACTAATACTATACTAATGGGGGAGAGAAAGAACAGAGCAACAGCAGCTTCTGTGGGTGCTTTGTTGGAACTACCGGCGCAATGGACCGGGCTGGAGAGGAGGAGGCGCAGTGGACCAGCCGGAGTGCTTGCATGCGTTGAGGGGCTGCGGTGCTTGGACGGCAGGCAGCTTCAGGTGCATTGCGTGGAGAAGCTTGTTGTGAAGCTTTGCCGCGTGGGGGATTGCTTCAAATGCTGGAACCGCTAGGTGCTGCATGCAGGTTGAGGGCAGGAGGAGGTTGCCGGTGCGTGGAGAAGCTTCTGGCTACGTTGGGATGCAGCTGGGCATGCATGGCTACGTGCGGAAGCAGCTGCTGGCAGGCGGAGGTGCTTGCTTCAGGTGACGTGCTGCATGTGCTGGGCAACGCGTGGAGGAAGGCGTGGAGGGTGCGGTTGCTGCTGGCGCTGGGGATGCTGTCAACGTGCACGCGTGCATGCATGCACGCATGATGGGCGCTGAAGGAGCTTGGATGCAGCTGCTGGCCGTGGAGGTTCGTGAACAGCTGGGTGCGTACGGCTTGCGCAGGTGCTGTGAAGCTGCTGGAGGGGGCTCGCCGGGCTGGGCTTCACCGCAGAGTGGAGAAGCTGTGGAGGGAGGAAGAGAAGAGAGAGAGAAAGAGAGACCGAGAGAGAGAAGGAGAGTGCGTGCAGGGAGAGGTGTGCTGGGAAACGGTGGCAAGGAGAGGAGGAACCGACTATGGGAAGGAAAACCGAGAGAGAGGAGGGAATAGGTCGGCGGGAAATTGGAGAGAAAGAAAATCGAGAGAGAGAGGTGTGGTCTGCCGGGAGAGAACAGAGAGAGGGCGTGTGGGAGAGGGAAGGAAACCGGAACAAACCGTGGGTAGGGAAACTGCAGAAAGAGAGAGAGAGAGGGTCGGCTGCGGGGTTTGAGAGGAGGAAGAGAAGACTGCGGGCCGGAAGATTGGAGAAAAAGAGAGACCGAGAGAGAGAGGCTTGTGGAGGAAGAGAGAACAGAGGGGCTGCGGGAGATTCCAGAAGGAGAAGGAGGGTTGCGGGGGGGGAGGAGGAATCGGCTGCGGGGGAGAGAGGTTAATATAGAGAGGAAGAGAGGCATGGGAAGGAAACTAGAGAAGAAGTAGGGCTGCGGTTGGGAAATTGGAGAGAAGGAAGGAAATAGAGGGTTTTGGAAAATTCCAGAAAAAGAAGGAATCAGAGGGTCTTTTTAAAGAGAAGGGAAGGAAGGTATTTTTTAAAAAAAAAGAAAGTGGGCTTTAGGAAGGTGGCTGGCCCTTCTTGGGTCCTTCTTGGCCATGGAATTAGGGCAACACTAGGGCCTCAAATGACGTTTTTACCCCTTCTTTAATCTTTTGGACAAAATGAAGTTGAATTTATCGAAATTCGAACACTAGACCTCCCTCAAATTTTCGGAAACTCCACCAGCTGCACTACATCATTGGCATGTCCTGTTCACATAAAATAAATATAAATTAGCACATTATCATAAAAATATCATTATATTTATTTATTTCGTCTCGATTTTGTCAAAAAATCGCAAATGCGCTATACTCCATTAATCACATGAAATGACGATGTTTTTAAGTCAGAATTTGATGAAATTGGTACCGTTGGACTTAGTACGCAATTATCTATCATTTCATGCTATTTTACAGATAAAAACGTGAGTATAATGCATATGATTGCCTTTAAATGATCAATTTAACACTTTATCAATGACTGATCTCATAGTCACTTGTGTGGAGACACTAAGGCGAATCTGTAGGTGCTCATTAGAGAATGAGTTCACTGAACTGATCCGACTGAATCACTGGATGGTATTGTACCTCACTGTCAACCAGGTTGATTCTATTGTCGCAGTTGCGTGGATGGTCCTCGGACCTGAGACACTAAGGACACCTTGTCGGTGGACTTTTGTGCTTTGACCTTGGTTTATGAATCTCTAACCACGGGATTCTAAACAGCCAAGGATCGGATACAGCGGAATACCGTCGAAGGGAATTAAGTGTCAATAAGGAATCATTCGCTCTCAGTACGATGAGAGAGAATGCTCTAGGAAGGATGCGCGAAAGTCCCTGGCCAGGGCGGACTATAATATCGGGAAAGGAGTTTTCCGATATTCATCAGCGGCATCTAATCCAAGTGAGTTGACCGGTTAGGGTTTGACAGCACGCCATACCCTGAGTTGACTCGAGAGCATTGTACGAATGAAGGATTATATCCACGCGGTAACTGTCGGCGGAAAGGTTCCAAGAGTGGGTTACTTAACCCCGATACCTCCCAAGTTCACACGGTGTTGCTTGGCACCCAACGTGATCGGAGGCCCGACCGAATTCGATGTGCGACATGGATTCGGTTGATTAATTAATTAATGAAGAGTTATTAATTGATTAATAAAGCTAGTGAGGAGTCACTGGGCTTATTGGGCTATTAACCGGACTGGTAATTGGGCCTAGAGGGTCACACGCAAATGATTCTCACGGCGATGGATAATTAAGTGGGTTTTATATACACCGGGAGTTTTATGAAAAATTGCGCAGTTAGTATAAAATATAGCGAACAGGATGAGCAGGCCAAGCTGCTGCTAACCCTAACCGCCCCCTCCTCTCTTTCTCTCTCTCTCTGGTGCCCCAGAAGAATCGGGATCCTCGGATCTGCTCTGCCGCTTCTCCGACTCCCGTCCGACGGAAAATCGTCCGCACGTTGCGGCGATCGTTGCGGCGAACGACGGAGGCTTCGTGGGCTACGAAGAATGAGGAACGTGAGGATATCCGTCGCGAGGAGGATCGCATGGACTCCGCTAGAGGCCGGGCACTTGCCCGGCCTGCGGTGTCGCACCGACGGAACCGAACGACTGAGGATTCGAATCCGCACACGGTAAGATTTGATAATCCGATTATCGTAATTTTAGATTTTTCGAAACGGAAACAAATCTCTGTTTTTTCCGCTGCGTAGGAGATCCGAAGAAACACGAGAACCCAACACTAATAACCATTTCCAATACTTAAGAATCACTTCATCGGAAGATTAATCAATTCCATATTACATAAAGGTTACCTCCTTATTCTTACCTCCTACAGAGAATTATCACTTCCTGATCTCTAATCAGGAACTTTGCATGTAGAGAGAAGTAGAGCTCCTTCAAAAAAGCACCATCATTTATCATAAATGCCTACAAGATTTTTGTAAGGATCAGGCGAGGAGAACAAGAACGCAATGAAAATAATTATTTAAAATAAAATCTTGTTGTCACGATCCATTTCAATCAAAATAAAGAATAGGGTGAACAATCTTCACCTTGCGCAAAATTGAATCCATAACCATGTGATTCTGATGAAGTGATCCCGCAAGCCGCGCATATGTCCGGCCTCTAGAGGTATCCAAGCAATTCTCCTTCTCGTAGATCGTCCTCGTTTCTTCACTCGGTTTGGCCCGATCGTCGGGATCCCTTCTCTGCAATGGTGCCCACGGGCTGTGGTCCCTAATGGTCGGAGACGAAAGCGACAGAGGTGGAAAGAGGGGGCACCGTGCTCTGGGCGCACGGCTCGAGAGAATGCGAGGGGGGTGCACAGTACAAGAGAACACTAATGCTTGCCAGGTTTTCTCTCTTAGCGTATATTTATAATATTCAGCGGGAACTTTTCACAAAAGTCACCGAACTAATATAAATCCCACTAATTATCTACGGTTCAAGAATCTTTATGTATGTGATCCTTTAGACACAAGTGTGTAGACACGCTAATTTTGACATCAATATGAGTAAATTTCATATCATATAATAATGCCTCAGAATGGTTTGATATTTAATCATTGATTAATTTTTATTAATATTTTTGAGTGTCGAGTTTAACAGACATGTTTAAGTTAATCAATTAAATTGATTTTAGCTCAAATTTCAGTTAAAATATGCATAATTCTAAAAGACGTCAAACTGTGTGGACGCCATTTAGAGTTTATTCCTATTTTAACGTTTAAATTTGAATTTTAATCAATTGATTAATTAGCTAAAAGGCGTCTGTGAGTGCTGACGCGTTTTACGTTTCCTAAGCTATTTTAACTTTTCTTCCGGATGTTTATCCTTATCTTAATTAGTGTAAAAGACGTCTACACATGTGGACGCGTTTTACCTGATAAAGATAAAGATAAATTTTTCCCGAATATTTATCCTTATCTTAATTAATCTGAAAGGCGTCAGCCATCCTGGACGCGTTTTAGATAATTACAGATAAAGATGAATTAATCAGTATTTATCTGTCGGTTAAGATAAATAAATCCTAGATTTTTCTATGTTAATCACGAACGCAGAAGAAGTCTATAAATACCTTACATGTTGAAGAGTAAAAAGAGAGAGAGAGCATAATCTTGAGTTGAATTACTGGAGCGATAGTGAATTGAAGATCAAAGCAACAACGTCGGAACGCTGAAGCGCTGTTTCCAGAAGTCGGCGTCCTTTCAAGAGTCTTCATCCATTCAAGAATTCAACAATTGGGCATAAGTTTTTCATTTCTGCATTAATTTCATTTAGTTCTGCATTCTTCATCATTCACTTCATGCAAACACACACAACACATTCATTCTCTTCAAAACCTACTTGATTAAGGGGTTTCAAAAGCCACTCAACAAGTAAGTTTGCTGTTTAATTGCATGATTAGCATCATGATTAGAATAGATACTGCTCTTGCTTAAAATTCTCATCATTGTTTCTTTATCTCTTTTCTTTTTATTCCTGCTGCACTCAACAACAACGAGAGAATCAAAAGGAGCAAATCAAGCACAAGTCAAAAGGGATTTCTGGACAATCCTCAACCTCAACCTCAACCTCAAACTTCAAATTCAACAGCAAGAACAAAAAGCAAAGAAGGGCTCTCTTTCTTCAGCCGGCTGAGGAAGGGGAACCAAGGACTCCATATCTTCCGCGTTTAAACAGGTAGGCGATCATATTTCTTTTGGAACTTTTTAGTTAAAAGTTTCTGGCGATCACTGCACTTAGTTGCTGTTTTTAATAGGTTTATTTTACACTAAATAACCTAGATTTTTCATGATAATCACACGGTCATTCTAAGCACTCACAAAGTGCTAGTCTGATTTTCGGTCTATTAAGTCCAATAACACTTTATTGACTTAATTAATATCACATATTTAATTAATTACTTAATCGACTCACATCTTCATGTAAATTAGACCAAACCTCTAATCAAGTTGAGTGTCAAACAACACCGCATGATCTCGGAAAGCATTGAGGTTAAGCAATCTACTCATGGAACCTATTCATCTACAGTTATCGCGTAGATATAATCCTTCATTCGTGTAATGCTCCCGAGTCGATCTAGGGTACGATAAACTATCAAACCCTAACCAATCAACTCACTTAGTCTTTGATGCGTCTCATCTACATCAGAGAACTCCTTCTCTGACTCAGTGTCCACCTTGGCCAGGGACTCACGTACATGTTGTCTAGAGCATTCTCTCTTTAATCCTCGAGAACGAATGATTCCTTATTGAAACACAATCACCTTCGAAGGTCTTCGGCTAAATATGATCCTTGACTATTCAGAATCCTGTGATTAGGGATTCATTAGATGAGGTCAAAGTCTAAAAGTCCACCGACAAGGTATTTTTGTTATCTCAAGTCCAAGGACTATCTACGCTACTATGACGTTGAATCAAGCTAATTAATAGTTAGATAATTTACCATCAAACGATCCAAGTCGGATCAGTTCAATGAACTCATTCACCAATGAGCACCTACAGGTTTAATATAGTGTCTCCACACGAGTGACCATGAGATCAGTCACACTCATCATATGAGTTGAAGTAACCCATACTAGTCTCACCGAATATCTAATATCCTTCTCAGATATCTTCCAACTATGAACAATTAAGAATGAGTGTTTATAAGTTGTCAGTCTCAATATATTGATCACATCATAATCTGACAACTATTGCACACATTCAGATACTTCACTATGATACGAAGAGTAACAATCATAAATAAAATTTGATTTACACAATGAAATATTTAATGCCATTGATTAGTAGTTGAACAATATTGTCTGTGATTGGCCTGTAGGCCACACATAATATGAATAATCTCCTACTTAGACTAAAGTCAATCACCTCTATGTTGTATCCCCATACCCTGCAGGTGATGCTCAAAAATAATATGAGACAATGGCTTCGTCAGTGGATCTTCTATGTTGTCCGCTGACGGAAGCTTTTCCACTATGATATCTCCTCAGACAATGATCTCTCTGATCAAGTGAAAACACCTCAGAGATCGGGACTCTTTGACTTGCGTAATGGCCCCATTATTGTCGTACAGCAACAGGACTGGGTCAGAGATGCTCGGCACTACTCCAAGGTTAGCGATGAACTTCTTCATTCATACCACTTCTTTGGTGGCTTCAACTATTGCAATGTACTCAACTTTTGTCGTGGAATTTATAGTTGTTTCTTGTTTGTAACATTTATAGCTCACTGCATCCTCGTTTAAGGTAAATACAAATCCATAGGTAGACTTACTATCATCCGGATCTGACTGGAAGCTTGAATTAGTGTATCCTCGTAGCTTCAACTCTATTCCTCTATAGACTAGAAACATATCCTTAGTTCTTCTCAAGTACTTAAGGATACATTTCACAGCCTTCCAATGCTCTTCGTTTGGATCAACCTGATATCTACTCGTAACACTTATAGTAAATGCTATATCAAGTCTAGTACATATCATGGCATACATGATAGAACCTATGGCAGATGCATATGGCACTTTATCCATTAATGTCTTCTATTTAGGAGTCTTTGGAGATTGACTCTTAGAGAGAACAATTTCATGTCTTACCAGTATAAGACCTCTCTTGAAATTTTTCATGTTAAATCTTTTGACAATGGTGTCTATGTACAAAAATTAGGTCATTCCAAACATCCTCTTTAATCTATCTCTATAGATCCGTATTCCCAATAGGTATGATGCTTTTTCCAACTCTTTCGTGGAGAAGTTTTTAAACAGCCAGACTTTAATAGATGACAATATCGCTACATCATTCCCAATGAGTAGGATGTCGTCAACATCAAGTACTAGGAATATTACTACACTCCCACTAATCTTATTATACACACAAGACTCATCTTCATTCTTAATGCACTTATGAGATTTGACAGCTTCGTCAAACTTTATATTCAAGCTCCTCTCTATAGGTCCCCCTTCTCCTCCCCTCCCTCTGTCTAAGGATATTATCCCTTGGGGGGTATTTTTGTTCAAGACTAGGTCTCTTAGTTCTCTCTCCCCACTGGGGAGCAATTTTGTCTTCGGCACGTCAAAGGAACCTTCATCGACTTGATTCCAGTGGATCTCAATTGCGGCAACTCTCCTCTCCAAGTTGTCTTCCGTTCCGTTCCCCTTCACTACCTTCCCTTTTCTGGTTTGTTTGGTTTACTCCTTCTAGGTTGGGGCTCCTCCTCCCCTCTCTTCATCTTGTTCATCCCCACCCCTCATACTTCATAGGTTCCACATCCTTCACCTTTGTCCCCTTAGATCCTATCTGCTCTTGCTCCTATGGATCCTACCTATCCCAAGCCCCTGGCCCCTCTCCTATAGCTTGTCCACCCCCTCCTCCATCGCTACTGGCATTCTCTTTCAACTGTAGGCCCTAGATGTGCACCCTTGAAACATCCCATTGTCTGGCCGCCGTCCTCCTTGATTCATTCTAAGTAGGTCCCTTGGAGACTCGACAATTGTCGGCAATGGAGGTTGCCCCCTCTAAAAGGCTCGTGTAATGGTGCTACCCCGTCCCTCCCCACCCACTATGAGCAATTGCTTTTACATTTGCCCTAAGTCTTGGTGCAACAACAATTTTCTCCTTCCTAATGTAGGAGCCCCTAACCTCGTCAGAGGTAGCTGTGCCACCGTCTTCACTTATTTTTGGCACAGTTTCTTCTCCGACTTAGGTACAACGGTGGCTATGGTTGATCTGCTTGTTTATTTTTCTATGGGCCTTTTCTATGGTTGATATAATTATGTTTTAAGCCTTAAGAATATAGTGTATTTACAGCAAAATCCTTCTAATCTAACTATTTATTTATAAACCCTTACAATCCCCCATGAATTGGTGCAATGCTCCAAACTGTTACAAAAAGTCTCTAACAGTGTTACAAAAAAGCGCCTCAAAAAGACTTTTTGTTAAGAAACTTGAGACTGTGGGAACTTATTTGTAAAATAGATGGATTAGGAGTAATCATTTGTAATATTAAAATTTTCTGAGGGTAAGAGCAAAGAACCCTTTTTTATCTTCGTCTGAATGTCCCCGTTGGGCATGGCTTGTGTGGGCATTCGGTGGGTATGGACTTATCTTATGTAGGGTTGCTTCCTGCTCTGTACAGGGTCTTTTACTTCACTATTTGAATGATGAATGCCTTTTCATTTGTCTAAAAAAAAGTAGCCATTTTTATCACAAAACTGATTATATTATTATGATGTGTATATTTTATATGTAAAATAACCACAAATTCAAATTTAAATACTTTTCAAGTGACGTTTTGTAAAAAACAATATAGTATGTGCCTCTGGACTGGCCAGTTTTCATGTGAATTGGACAAAACTAGTCGGTTTTTAATTGATTTTCTCAATTTACTAAAGATGGTGGTTTTTTGATGAGTCGGACCGAAAAAGCCATTGGTTCTGATTTTTTTTTCTTTTTTTTTTGGTTAACCGGTTGTCTGGTCCGATTTTCAAAACCCTGTAAGAAAGTTGATCTGGGTAGATCCAAGCTCCTTAATTTTTATCTTTTTTTTAAACAAATGAGTAGTAAATATGAAAGTTGTGTGGGGTAGACCCCAAACCTGGCAATTTTATTTTAAAACCAAATCGACTGTTGCAGCCCATTCAAATTTGAAGATCAAGTGGCAACATTCTCTACATTTCAATCCACATTAGATTACACTACGGATAGCGGTGTACCAAGTCACACTCCTTTAAATTCGGTCAAGTAGTAGTTGTATTGACTTTACCTCTTAATCTCCCTTTTGAGGATTTTGTGCGATTACTTTTTTAGAGATTGACTTGCACCCAAAATAATCATCTTATTAGGCTCGTGGAATTACTTGCACAGAGATCGGTATGTATTCAAAATAATCATCTTACTAGGTAGAACTGTCGAAGTTACATAGAGCATTCTCCTTCTGGGAGGAAATATCAAGTTTTGAAATGGAACTTTGTACATAATCGATTAACTGAGCCACACCTTCAACTAATACTCATAAAGATGAGAATGTTTTGGTCCTGGGTGGAAAACTTAGGCCACCACACACATTGCCATGGCGCCCCTCATGTTATTTATGTAAGGTTCTCGGGGTTTCTCGGGATCGCAAACGCAGCGGAAAATAAAATTAATTTGACGATCCCTGTCCGTTTCGAAAAACTAAATCGATTAACAAGTAATCGTTTATTACCTTGCACGGATTCGAATCCGCGTCCGAACAATTCCGTCGGTGTGACACCGCCAGCTGTGCAAACGTTCGGCCTCTATCGAAGTCCACGCGATCCTTCTTGCAGATTTTCTTACGTTCCTCGTTGCTCGCAGCCCACGAACGATTCGTCGTTCGCCGCAACGACTGCCGCAACGCACAGTCGATTTCCCGTCGAACGGAAGTCGGAGAAGACGGCGGAGTAGACCCACAGAGGAGGGTCGGCCAGGGGCGCCAAAGAGAGAGAGGGAGAGAGGAGGGGGTGGCCAGGACTGACCAACAGCTTGGCCTGCTCAGTCCGTTCGCTAAATTTTATATTAACCGCGGGGTGTTTCATTAAAAAAAATTCGGAATAATATAAAATCCACTTTTAATCCATCGCCTTAAGAATCTTTTGCATGTGACCCTCTAGTAGGGGTGTGCACGGTTTGGTTCGGTTCAGTTTTGGAGGAAATTTCTTCAACCCGAACTGACATTTGAAACCGAACCGAACCGAACCGAAATTTTTCGGTTCGGTTCGGTTCAAACCGAATTTTCATATTTTATTGATATTAAATGTATATATATATATATTTATCATTAAAATTATATTTAAAAAATACTTATTTATACATAAATATGTATATGATATTAAAATATTAAAACATTTATATGCATAATGTTAATATAAATACTTATTTACTTTAAAAAATCGATTTATTCGGTTTTTCGGTTCGGTTCGGTTTCACAACTTTGTGAAACCGAACCGAACCGAACCTGACTCCAAACCGAACCGAACCAAACCGAACGGTTCGGTTCGGTTCGGTTCGGTTTTTCGGTTTTTATGTACACCCCTACCCTCTAGGCCTAATTACCAGTCCGATTAATGGCCCAATAAGCCCAGTGACTCCTTACTGACTCAATTAATCAATTAATAACTCATATTAATTAATTAATCAACCAAACTAATGTCGCACATTAAATTCGGTCGAGCCTCTGATCACGTTGGATGCCAAACAAGACCGCGTAAACCCGGAAGGTATTGGAGTTAAGCAACCCATTATTGGAACCTTTCCGCCGATAGTTACTGCGTGGATATAATCCTTCATTCGTACAATGCTCTCGAGTCAACTCAGGATATGGTGAACCATCAAATCCTAACCGGTTGACTTACTTGGATTGGATGATGTCCTATAATATCGGAAAACTCTTTCTCCGATATTATTGTCTGCCCTGGCCAGGGACTCCTGTGCATCCTTCTTAGAGCATTCTTTCTCTAAGTACCGAAAGCGAAAGATTCCTTATTGACACTCAATTCCCTTCGACAGTATTCCGCTATACCCAATCATTGGCTATTTAGAATCACATGAATAGAGATCCGTAAAGCAAGGTCAAAGTACAGCAGTCTACGGACAAGGTGTCCTTAGTGTCTCAGGTCCGAGGACCATCCACGCAACTGGTTGACAGTTAGGCACAATACCATCCAGTGATTCAGTTGGATCAGTTCAGTGAACTCATTCTCTAATGTGCACCTATAGATTCACCTTAGTGTCTCCACACAAGTGACTATGAGATCAGTCACCCTCATCATATGAGCAAGAGTAATATATACTAGTCTAACCGGATATCCGATGTCCTTCTCAGATATCCTCCGACTATGAACTATTAAGAAAATGTGTGTTTAAGTGATCAATCTCATTAGTATGATCTCATCATAATCTAATCACTATCGCACATATTCACGGACTTCATTATGAAACAATAATTAAAACGAATTATACATAATAAAATAATACTATTTTGTTAATAAATGAACAATATTTACAAAGTCAGATTGGCTTGTAGGCCACCTAAGACTAACAATTTAAACAACACTTTACGAGGATGTACAAAGAACGACCTAGCCTAAAGAGGAACTTACATGTGTGCTCTGTTCACGGGAGATCACATCAATCTTTTTGAAAAAAAATAAATAAATAAAAAGGGAAAGTCACAAAAGGCAGAAGGGAGGTAGAAGATTTCTATGGCCATTCCAATATCATCAAACTTTCTCCCCATCACACACCACATAAAGGAGCTGGCTAATTTCATAAGTAGAGGTACAAATTTGGCAAGTAGATTGGCAAGTTGATTTTGACCTAAGCCAATTTGAGTCCAGAATAACTCAGTTGGAGGTAGAACCCAATTTGGTTGAGCAAATATGCTCATGTCGGATTAGGACCAGTCGACACAGACTTCATCAAGGATCGATCTTTTCTGAAAATTGTAGTACAATGATTTATTTAGCAATATGAAAACAAACTCTAGTAAATAAGACTTTTTTGTTGACCACCTCTTTTCTTGATTTTGGCATCCACCCAATGAGATAAAATGTCCTTTTGCCACATCAATTGAAATTATTTCTCTAAGTGCCAAATGACGAATATTCTTGCTTTCTTTCTTTTTTTGTGAACTTATTTTTTCAAAAGATCTTTTTCCATTCGAATATATTCTATACGGAATCACACGCACGCGTACGTTGGGTGGATTTGATTCAAACGTCTGTAAGTTAGAACCTAAATGAGAAGAAGTTAATGTTAGTCTTAGGTGGCCTACAAGCCAATATGACTATGTAATCTCGTTCATATTTATTAATATAATGACATAATATTCATTGTGTGTAAATCGTATTAATTATAGTCTCATAATGAAGTCCGTGAATATGTACTATAGTGATTAAATTATGATGAGATCATACTAGTGAGACTGATCACTTAAACACACATATTCTTAATCGTTCCTAGTCGGAGGATATCCGAGAAAGACATCGGATATCCGGATAGACTAGTACAAATTACTCATGCTCATAAGATGAGGGTGACAGATCTCATAGTCACTTGTGTGGAGACACTAAGGCGAATCTGTAGATGCTCATTAGAGAATGAGTTCACTGTACTGATTCGACTGAATCGCTGGATGGTATTGTACCTCACTATCAACCAGCTTGATTCTATTGTCGCAGTTGCGTAGATGGTCCTCGGACCTGAGACACCAAGGACACCTTGTCGGTGGACTTTTGTGCTTTGACTTTGGTTTATGAATCTCTAACTAGGGGATTCTAAACAGCCAAGGATCGGGTACAATGGAATACCGTCAAAGGGAATTGAGTGTCAATAAGGAATCATTCGCTCTCGGTACAATGAGAGAGAATGCTCTAGGAAGGATGCGCGAAAATCCCTAGCCAGGGCGGACGATAATATCGGGAAAAGAGTTTTTCGATATTCATCAGCGGCATCCAATCTAAGTGAGTTGACTGGTTAGGGTTTGACAGCGCGCCATATCCTGAGTTGACTCAAGAGCATTGTACAAATGAAGGATTATATCCACGCGGTAACTGTCGGCGAAAAGGTTCCAAGAGTGGGTTACTTAACCCCGACACCTTTCGGGTCCACGCGGTGTTGCTTGGTACCCAACGTGATCGGAGGCCCGATCAAATTTGATGTGTGACATCAATTCGATTGATTAATTAATTAATAAAGAGTAATTAATTGATTAATAAAGCCAGTGAGGAGTCACTGGGCTTATTGGGCTATTAACCGAACTGGTTATTGGGCCTAGAGGGTCACACGCAAATGATTATCAAGACGATGGATAAATAAGTGGGTTTTATATAAACCGGGGGTTTTTATGAAAAACCGCGCGGTTAGTATAAAATGTAGCGAACGGGCTGAGCAGGCCAAGCTGCTACTAACCCTAGCCGCCCCCTCCTCTGTTTCTCTCTCTCTCTGGCATCCCAGACATATCCGGATCCCCGGATCTGCTCCGCCGCTTCTCCGACTCCCGTCCGACAGGAAATCGTCTGCGTGTTGCGACGATCGTTGTGGCGAACGGCGGAGACTTCGTGGGCTGCGAAGAACGAGGAACGTGAGGATATCGGTCGCGAGGAGGATCGCGTGGACTCTGCTTGAGGCTGGGTACTTGCGCGGCTTGCGGTGTCGCACCGACGAAACCGAACAGTTGCGGATCTGAATCCGCACACGGTAAGATTCGATAATCTGATTATCGTAATTTTAGATTTTTCGAAACGGGAAAAACGGATCGCTGTTTTTATTTTATTTTCTGTTGCGTGAGCGATCCGGAGAAACTCGAGAACCCAACAGTTAATCCATGCTCAACTTGACTCACGAAAATCCAAAGTTGGATGTGTCTGATTCAAAGCTGGAATCTAATTCTAGCTGGCCTGCCCCAATTTGCATATGGAGCCGATATAATTGAAGAAACTATCCCTAAAGTGTCCTTTCTCGTTCCTTTCCTCTTGTACCTTTCCCTCTTTACCTTTGTTAGTGGTGTCTCTACGAGTGGTCACTCGGACCAACATGCTTAGCGAGCCACACTACTAGCTTTGAACTATTGTTGTCATCCTCAAAGGATCTTAAAAGGGTTTTTTACATATATACTTCTCAAAAACAACGTATTTGCATGTATACTCCTAATTCTCACATATTATCATCAATACTTCTGAAATCTTCAAAATGTTGCATTTATATCCCTCAATCTAATGGTTTGGCATAAATACCCTTAAATTCACTAATATTATATATATATATATATATATATATATCTCAATATATTAAAATCTTGCATTTCGCACCTCTGATACTTCTAACAATGTCATGATTTATGCAATGTTTTTGATATATTTCATTGAAATTAACCTAAGTTTGACGGGAGGGACATAAATGGAACATTTTGAAGATTGTAGGGGTATTGATGACAGTATGTACGAATTGAGGGTATACATGCAATTACGATGTTTTGAGGGGTATATATGCAAAAAACCCATCTTAAAATCATTAGGTAGTGGGATTATTCGGGTAAACGAGTGAGATGACTAGGTTAGTCATCAAAATTTTTTATCCAATTAGATGGAACAAAGATACTCTTGTTAATTGTTGAGAACGACAGCCTGGGGTAGGGCCAAGACCGAAAGACTCTGCACCAAGCAATTATTTCACCTACCAACAGGAGAAACTATTTCACCCACCTGCAGGGGTTAATGTAGATACCACTTGATCCTTTATCGAGGACCCCAACCAACTCATCCCGAGTCAATTGTAGTCAAGAAGAATCGGTGACAAGGACGAACCTCCAATGGCCTAACATGGGCTAAACTTAGTCCTTACCCACCAATTAAGCCATGACTTTTATCCATACAAAATGTTAATAGATTTTGCAAAAATATTTTCCTACGTTTGAGTTGGCACGGAGAGATTCTTTACAAATTTTAAAGATCATAACTAAACCGCTAAGGATATCGAGTGAACAACATTTTTCTACAAACTCGGGGTAGAGGAGATCCATGTCACTAGGATGTTTCCAACACAACTTTGTAATTAATTGCAAGAGGACCAGGGAATGGTTTCTTAGGAACGCATTTGGGAAGAACTTTCATCCACTCAAATGATTAGGGCCACGAGAAATGGTTTGGGAACGTGGAGGGGAACGTCTCCGCATAGTTTATAAAATGTCGTACAACGAGAGAAGGATTTCGGAGAAGTTCAAGAGCCATCTCCGCGCGTGGCGCAAATGGACACCTACTCCCGCTCGGATGGGAGCACCCCAAGTTTAACCATCGTGAGAGACTTCTTCGCGAGGGGTACTCTAGTGAGGACACTTTCAGTCTCTCACTATGACTTGGAGATGACGGACACTATTAGATATGTTGTTTTGTATATCTTTACTTTATTCTAATTTATAAAGAACACTTAAGACGCACTTTGTAGCCAGTTTGTGTTAATTTTGCTATTCTAGTATGTTTTTATGGGCATTTTAGTCTTTAATGTCCATCTAAGATATGAGAGTCTTTGTTATCTTCTAAAAGGACATAAAAGTTAAGTGTTTTATGAGCTCTCTACAAATAGAGTCTCACCCCTCTTGTAATGCCATAGTATGAATGAAAATTTTATTTTTGAAATTCTTGTAGTGAGAAGCCATGGAGTGAATGTGAAACTCCTAAAAGGGGAGAGATGAGAAGCCTTCTTCCTAACCATAACCTCCACCTTCACCGTCTTCCTCTCCCTTCTCTCCCTCTCTAGTTGGCCACGAATCTGACCCCTTCTCCCTATTTCCCCATCTCCTAAAGCAAACCATGACCCTCCCTTCTTTTCCTTCCCAAACATGGAGCATCCCCATTTCTCTCCCCCTCCCCCCATCTTTATCTTTTCTCATTTCCTAGTAGACCACATCTATATCCTCTCCCTTTCCAAACCTAGTGCAGCAACATCCTCAACAACATGGAAGTGATCTGATAAGTAGCACACCCAGCACTTGTCTTTTTGCTCATGCAAATCTTGAAAGCAACATCATCTGCAAGATTTCTTCACCGGCAGTTTCTTCATTATCAGCAAATCCAATTTACATCTTTCACTCTCTCCAACAATGTCTAATCATCTGCAATGCCTTCAAAACCCAGTAGATCTTCAGCAGAGTCAACTTCTCCAAGGATCGGATTCCCCATCTCCAGCAAACAGTCAAAGAGTCCCTTGAACTTCTGACAGTTACGAAAAGACTGTTCCTCTTCTGGAGTTATAGCAGGTGGCTCTTTGGCTTCCAGGAGTTACAAAACTCTTCGACTTCCAAGAGCCTTTTAGTGCAGGCCTTTCATCTCTCCTACCTAATTTATTGCTTTAATTGTACCTTGTGATTTTCCTTCCTGAGTCCACCCCTCTTGTGTGAGGCATTTGACTTTGCTTGTAATAGTTTCTACATCGAATCTTCACAGACGTTGCGTATACAATGACGTGCATCTTTGCTCGTGACCTCATCTCTAATCAAGACTAATTTTCACAAATCAACAGGGTACGTGACTGTCCCTCCTCATATAATTATTTGTTAATCTAATACCCATTTTCATTGTTGCGCGCCATGAGAGAGAGCGCCAAATCACGAAACTTTTGTGCATCGCTATTAGGAGAGAGAGAGTATTTGTAAGAACTTACGCTCTAAGAGTGCCAAATCTAACCCCTTAACTGCGAGTATACCCAAATCCAAAGGTGCAGCCACAGCTTCTATCTGCCTACTTATCTTTAAGTGGTCTAATCTGCGGGGGTGCTTAACTGCTCGATCATCACGAATTCACCACGTGAACTAAATTGAGTCGCCATTTAAGCCCATAAATCGTATTATTCGTTGAGTTGCTAATTGATTTTGCTTGCAAAAGTCGGGTCCATACTTGTCCTGCATCATACTCCCTTTCCCCACTCATCTTTTAACCGTAGTTGCCAAGTTTTGAACCCGGTCTCTTAATTAGGGTTCTGCTTCCCTTAGCCATTGGCTATCTGTTCAAAAAAACAAAGTTCAAGAGACATAGATTGGTTTATGTATAATATATGGATTTTTACCTCTTAATCCTTACAATCTTTTAATATTTTTATAACTTCTTGTAATCTTCATATTTTCTTAAAATCTACGACAATGTTTGAATCGTCCTTAACAAATCCCTCTAGAGGGACTTCTTAGGAGAGGGTTGAGGAGTCTTTTAGGGACATTTTCAATAATTGTAGAGATTAGTAAGGAACATAAAGATTGTAGGGACTTATAAAGAATATTAGAAGATTATAAATACTAAAAAATAAAATCCTCAATTGTTAATTTCACTGTGAATTTGTGGATACCAATTTGATAAGTGGTGGCAACACTATCTTTGAGTTCTTCAAACTGAACATTTCTTAGAATTGGCCCCTATATATATATATATATATATATATATATATATAAGGGAATTCTAGATATTACTCTTCTTTCAATAATCTATCTTCTTTTAAGGATTTTTTTTTTTTGATCTTATATACATACATAGACAAATGCTATAGAGCGATGAGGGTAGTTGGTGCGACCCCGTCGCACTGTAGCAAAGCACCATAAAAGAAATTATGTTCCACCACGCACAGAACTGCTCCGCTCGTGGTGGAATGCCATGCGCTCTGCGCGGGCAGAACCTGCTGTCCGATCACTAGATTGGACGGGTGTGCTTATTTTTTATTTTTTCCTTTTCTCTCTCTTTTTTTCCTCCTCACACATCTTCCCCCTTCATGAATTTAGGCGCCGAAGGCACCGCAATAGTATTTTATTTTATTTTTTAAAAGATTCAACACTGTTAGATTAAGATCTAACGGTGCATTGTCTTCATACGACAAAGTCAAACTAACAACCTCCTTCGCACTATAGCTCTCTCTCTCTCTCTCTCTCTCTCTCTCTATATATATATATATATATATATATATATATATATATACACCCACACAATTGCATGCTTATTTGATCAAATCCCCTTTTCAAGTGGGTTTTCCCAAAATGTTTCGAAAGGATTATTCTTAATTTTCTAGAGGTTAAAAAAATAAAAAAAGTATATGTTATAAATAAATATTAAGAGTTAAAGAGTTAATCTCTGATTATCGTAGATTGTTAATTAAATCTCTTAGTAGCACTTTGATTGAGAGTTAGGGTAATCTATCCTTAGTCTATTATGATAAGATATTCCATATATGTATGAATTCTTTTCGATCACCAGTGAATTGCCCTAATAGGCTAACTTGAGGTAAAAATAAATATATTTCGATATAAACAGAGAATAATAGATAGAGTAAGCATATATATTATGATAAATGTTCCCTTAAATGTGCTTTAGAAAGTGACATCTTTCTTGTGACGGGGGCAAAAGTAAATGTAGGTCTAGGTTAACTGTATCTAGAGGAGGCTTTACAATACAAAATTAGGTTAACTCAAGTTAACTCTTATTAAATCTATCCGGGTTAGCTAATCCGGTCCATGAAATTATTTTTTGGATTAACTTTGGAATAAAATGGGTTAATATGAAGACATCACCAATCAAATAGGGCCTGAGTGAACAAAAACACATGTAAATTTTTCACAGCACTTTGATTTGGAGTTAGGATTAACTTGATCAAATAATAAATTATGAGATAAACATGAATTCTCTTTGATAACAATGAATTAAGATAACAATCAAACTTGGGGTAAGGTAAATATGCTCAAATAAATATAAATTCTCTTTGATAACCAATGAATTAGCATAACAATCTAACTTAGGGTAAAGTAAATACGTTTTGGTACAAATATAAAGCAAGTACATATATTGCTATAAATGTCACAAAGATGGTTCTAGAAGTGGGACAACTTTCTTGGAATGAAGGTATATGTGAAAGTAGTCTTGAGTTAATTATATTTCAAGGGAGGTCTTGGAATATAGAATCCAGGGTCGTCAGGAGTTAACTCCTATTTAACAGTATGTATTTCGAGTGAGCTAGTCTGACCAATCAAGCTATATACTTTTGGGTTAATTTCAGGACAAAAGGAGATAACTTGGTTTATCCTCCAGTCGAATAATGCCTTAGAAACCTAGAACACCATCATAATTAAACATATATATCATATAAATTTATTCCTCACTTGTTCTTTTTTTTGCTTTTTTTTTCTTTCTTTTTTTTTTTTCTTTTTTTTTGGGGGGGGGATAACAAAAGGCATCATAAAGGTGTGGAGTTTGGCATGTCCCTGATGGACTACCTTTGGTTCCATATCGACACAAGGTTTACATAAGATCTTTTAGAATTAGGCCACCAGTAATAAATTATCTGGTTCTCAGCAATATAATTTTCAAAATGTTTCTCAACAAATGAAGTAATGGATGGATGATATTTTGAAACAGAAAGCAATTTTGGATAAAGTATCAGATATATTCACATCCGTAAATCGATAGTTTATCGAGCGTTATCAAGGTGATATAATATGATGTATAAAATATGATATATTACACATTGTTTTGCAGATCAATTAGCCATCCAATTAAAGTTAAATGAGTAATCTTAAGAGTAAAATAATAAATTATGTATATTATCATATTATCCATTCTTTTATCCAATACCAATAGCTTTATAGGATAAGAAAATAGTACCACATGACCCTTTTCTATTAGTTTCAGATGAGTTTAGCGGATATTCCAATTAGACTTTAATATGGGAATTTCTGTTGAGGTATATCCCGTAGAAGTACTCAATTTGGATCAATGATCGATTTCTAGATGTCGTCGTAAACTTAATTGGTTACTTCTAATTACGTAGATCAATAATTTAAACCGTACTCAAAGGTATTTCCCATTGATATAAAAACTTTTGTACCATAAATAATGGTATCTCCAATTATAGCCCCTCTGAGATGTAAAATATATTTCTTATCACCATCCTCATAATGTATGAGACAAATATATGCATTTCGATTATGATCATATTCTATGGTTACGATTCTACCATATATGTTTTTTTCATTCCGTCGAAAATCGATTTTACGGTATAAACGTTTACGACCTCCCCCTCTATGTCTTACGGTAATGATTCCTCTAGCATTACGACCTTTACCACAACGATGTTCTCTACAATCCCTATATCGATACGAAATTCAACCTCTTAACATGTCCAATCATGGAGTACTCAGGAATTTTGAAGCAATGGAGAATGGGGGTGTGGGTTTCTATCGTTTGTGTACTTTGGGGAAAGGGTTGATCTTGGCTCACACATAGATGTTGCTATTAGTATGGGCAGGCCGATTAAAATAAGATTCAATTAAGTTAGGATTGAACTTATGCTCAACCCAAGCCAACATCAACCTAGGTCAGATTTGCCCCTTGGGAATAATACCCCACCATATCATAAAAGTTTAAAACTTGTGAAAATTTTTGCTTTGTAGTCAAATTGAGTTTACTTACCCCATTTTAGCTCAGGCTAGATTTGGGTTGGCTGGAAAGATGGGTAACCCAAAAAAAAGAAAAGGGTAAATGGGTCGGCTTGGGTTCAGATGGAGACCTCTTCTTGGATGAACCAGGTTATATACTTCTTCTTAAGTCGAGTCAAACTAACACAATTGCAATCCTACCCATGGAGACAAGGAAGTGAAGGCCCATTTCATCAAAGCCGAATGGAACAGCCGCCCTTTGAGTGTGTTTGAATAAGTACTAGAATAGCATTGAAGCCAATTCCCCATTTTTCATTCTTGGAAGAGTTATGGAAACCGGCAAGAACAATCTCGAGAAGGGATTTCTACAACGGAGATCACCGGCAATCTGATTCAAGAATTTCTTGATTTAGATCATTTGATCCAAATTAGATGGCCTAGTATAATAGAAAAGATAATTGAATTGCTCTGTATATACACACACATACTGATATATTAAATTTTGTAAACTAAACATTTTCGTAGGAACTCATAAGTGAGATCATCCAAGTCACTGAAAAGAAGTCAAATCGAGCCGGCAGCACAAAGGTCTCAACTTTTATTGCACTGCTTGTTGCAGCGCAGCACGGCAAATTGGACGGTAGTTATACTGCAATGCCCCAGTAGCATTCGGGTAAGTACAGAAACTCCAACAGAGTCCTTTGTGCCTAAGTTTTTGGTTTCTAAATACCAAGTGAAAGTACGGGCATTTCACCTACAGTTGAGCTTAACCCTCAACGTAGGGTTCTTGAAAACTTGATTTTAGGGAAAATTAATCCTCCTGCACAATTTGATATAGATCAGCGGCATCAGCCATTGAAGGTCCACTAAAGAAAACACAGCTTCGGAAAGCAACTATGACACAGATGGGAACCACAAAACACAAATGAGAAAGCTTCCATGCTGACCTAGTCACCTAGCACAATAAAAGAAAACGAATTTTTCTACTTGATTTTGTCACTCGGGACATCTTTACTTTAACTCTGTCATTACTGATGCAAATGAAGCAGAACGAAATCGCAGAGAGAAATCAATTGTACAGAAATGTACAACAGCAGTCACCTTGAAGCTCTTACTGGAATAAGAAATTTACAACACCGACCAATCAATCATGAACGAAGCATGCCACTTCGCACCTTGACTTGAAAGACTGAAGCAGGCTTCCAAGGGTCATGTAGCAGTCTTAGAGTGCTTGATAAGCCAATCTATAACAACATCTATGTTAATGGAATCCTTGCAGGAAATCATGTAGCAACAGACCTCCCTATCTTTAATAGACTCCAGGCCTCTGGGTCACAAAAGATAACAAGTGTTAGCATAATGTCTGTCCATACTGAGTAGTTATCCTTCTCCTATACGAATAAGGTTTTGAACTTACAGCTGATCAACCAATGCTTGTTTGGAGAGTGCTTCTGATTTGTCAACTTTGTTACCAAGAACTAAAAGAGGGATCCCATTTAAGGATGGCTTCAGGAGCAAATCATGCAGCTCACTTCTGGACACAGGGATGCCGTCTCTGTCGGCAGCATCTACTACATATCTACAATGAACAAAGGAGATGATGAAACAAATCATTAGAAAACAAAATTGTTACATGAAGCAGGAACACCCCCCACGCCGTTGAGGTGTTGTATTGTATAAGAGAAGGTGGTCCTCCCATGCTCAGTAACTACTATCCGGCGGGTTTCAGTACAAGAAATATGAGGTTGGCATCAGGCTCGCAGCCAGCTAGAAAATCTGTTTGAACCTTGGGTATCCTTTCAAGCACTAAGTCAACCACAGATTGATGGCATAATAACACTTAATGGTGATAATGTATTACATAAAAAAACATATCATATGAGTTAACTTTGTTAAATCCTGTGCCAATAGTGCTTTCCCAGATTGTTGATATTGATTTGACCACATTTTCTTCTGAAGTGATAAGCCCACTTCTGCAACAAGACACTGACATGCATTATGTGCGACAATCCTCCATTGTCTAATTGAAAGATACCCACCTATATAATTCTCCACCGGACATCCAACTGAAGGACTGCTTCCCTTCTTTCTTATTTCTATGCACTCTCTTCAATGCACAAATTGGGCACCATTTCTTACTTAGAATTTTAGTTTATAAACATATGATGGTCCTGCATATGCATACTGGGCAACCTTATGAGGTAAAAAATCACTTGTCTAGCGTACTCCTGTCAATGCCAATCACAGTTGTCAGATCTTTTTTTAACAAAAAAGCCTCTGCTTAGAAGTTTTTAGCTCATCATCAGAAAACTAAAAGAGAAAAAGACACGTCACAAGCTTTACATTCCCCTACTCTCTCAGATCAAGACATCTGTCATCACCTCTAAGATAACACCCAAACACTGAGACAAGTGAGCAAGAAAGGAAACACAATGAACATGAAAAGCTGAAGTTGAACTACATGCTAGCCTTAGTCCTCCCACCAAACCTCATGACTGATTGGAAACAAGAACCAAATAACACTACCCTTTTCATCCTCCTCTGTGACCCCATCCCCGTGTGGCAAGATCAGGTGACCATGCTTTTCTATCTGCCAGCATCAGCACCATGACAACCTTGATCATAGTCGAGTCTCCCTGACAATCTCACACCACATATGATTCATTAGAATGATGTCCATTGAGAAGAGTGAGGATTAGATGCATAGCTGTCAAGGCAGATGGGGCATTTTTTTCATGGCCCAGGCGGCAGAACATCTTCCAGGGCCTTGAAAAAGCAGGCGCGGGCACCACTTTGCACACCTCGGTGGGCCTAGCATGCAAGAGTAATTCATGGACCAAGCAAACTAGGCCCATTGGGATCCAACCCTAATATAAATAGGGTTGTGGGGATGAGTGGGCTATAGTTCTCGGTGTTCCTTTATCTTGTCTTCCTCAACATTTTATCTTCCTCTTCATCTTTGGCCTGTCCCTCCTTGACGAATCAACCTCAGCATTAAAAAAAGGCACTTCTACATGAATGACAAGATTCTCCACTCGCTACAACGGCCATGCTGAGATGACAAGCCTGACCTAACAATGTTGATGAACTTGGAACCCCTCATGGCCATTAGCATAATCTTAGATGACCCCCTTCAATGAGCCAGATGACACAGCACAGTCCTTTTGGCAAGTATGATACATGAGAGGCTGAGTCCATCTCATTATCCTCTTATCCTACCTAAGTTCCCCAGGCCCCACCCCCCCAAAAAAAAGACCACTTAGGCAGGCGCTTAGGCACTCGGAGACCCTAAGTACGCCACAGGCCTATAATTAGCTACTAAGAGAATTAGTTCTCCATGTAAGCTCAACAAACCCAGACATCATGACCCTAGGAGCAGTCCAGATGCAGGGGAAAAGTTTTGAGCAAGGTCGTTCACAAAACCGAACATAATCCCATAGCTGACCATTGACTGAAATTCCTATAATAACATCTAAGGGTGATCTGTGCTTCGTGTTCAACAGAATGGTAAAGCTGCAATAGGTTAGCTATCCTACATGTTGATGATCATCCTATTCTTCAAAATCAAGCATGCTCCAATTCCACATTATGTCACACTGGACATAATGTCCAAGGAACAGGAGATGAGATCCTCTAGACCTCATCTTCTGGACTTAAGTGTGCCCCTCACTCATAAAATCCAGAGATGAAGTTGGTATTTCACCTACTTTTTCTGATCAGAAGGCTGACTCACACTTGGCCCTTGTGCGTAGGGCCACATCTAGGTCTAGAGAATGAGGTCCAGAGGATCTAAATGTGAAGGAATGGCACACCCTATCTAGTTTTTTAGGAAGAAAGTGTAGATTGTACCATCAATTTCATTGCACAATAAGCAGAGGAAGTACAATCAAAGAGAGAAGAGGTTCCTCCATCCATAAAAGCAATTAAGCTGAAAAATCTGAAGATTAACTAAACTTTTGCAATCTGAAATTGACAACTGTAAAAGATGATGACTCCAATCAAACAAACAGTGAATGACCCGAACACGGACATTCTCAGCATGTATATTTCCCTGGAATATGTTGTCATTGTATTCCTGCCAAATGCTCCAACAAAAGCATGGAGAACTAGCATAAAAAAATCTCTTCTGGTTGCCTTTTGGTAACTTAATTCTTTGCCATCAACAAAAACTCCACATGCCTTCAATAGAGTTAAAGAAAAAAAAAAAACCTGTGACAGCCAATGATCCTCCAAATTTCCTCCCTGACGACACAATGATTTATTAAGTGTTCAATGTCTTCATCTGCCATTTTACAAAACTGCATGTTGCTTCCTCTATAGGATTCCATTTCCTACAATAGATTTTAGCGATAATCCTTTTTTCACAGAATAACCAAATGAAAGCTTGGACATTGAGAGAACTCTCAACTTTCCAAAAACCTTGAAATCTTTGATAAACTGGCATTTGCCCCTCGATGAATTGATAAAGAGGTTTCAGTGAGGAAGTAGCATTATTCGTGGCCCAGTGCATCCTGTCATGATGATATATGTTCATATCCATTTCCTCCCAGTGTTCACTTAATGCTAGCTTCCTAACAACCTAATGCATTATCATTTTTTGGATTGAGGATTCTTCCCTTTGGTTGGAGGGTCTCAATGGTAATCACTGACAATATGACATACCAGGCACATGATCAGAAGGTTTCAAGCCAAGCAGGAGAAAAGCACAACCTATGGTTTGAACTCTGAAGACTGCTCAATTTTGAAAAAAAAAATGAGATCCTTTTAGGGTAGATAAGATCAGCAAAAACTCAAACATCAACCAAACAACTGATGGTAGGATTGCAGGAATACTATCATCTGAGAACTTGCATAACATAACCAACTATAACCCTTAGTAGTTATCTGCCAATACAACCCTCAAAATGAGCTCTGTTCCGGAAGTCATCTGCCAATAAAGCCCTCAAAATGAGATCTATTCTGGATCCTCTACCATGAGAGGCGAGCAGTATCATGCAGCGGTAGCCTCTCCGGCGATCCGCGCTAACCAAGTCCCTCTTGGTAGGGGCCCAGAGATCTTTTGGCCTCCTAAAGGTGCTGGAAGTGCGGAGCCTTGGGCCACGTTTTGGGATCGTGCCCGTCTAGGCAGTACAGGATCTTTGCCGAGGTGGTCACAGGAGTCAGAGGGAATCCTCAAAGACAGCCTGCTCTTGGGGTTTGGGGTTCTACTGCAGAGCCTTGCAATCCTCCAAGCTAGGGTCCGCGATGAGTGCTATCTAGGCCAGGAGCATATTGTAGAGGTGTTGCCGTTGCTAGGTGGTAGACAGCATGGCCACAGAGGCAAGGATGGCAATCTTGATATCAGTACCTATACCAGTGGGTCGGTATATGGGTATCAGTATCGACTGGTATCGGCTGAAACAGGTTTTTTATTTTAGTTTATTTGGGTGGGCCAGTATTGGGGTACTCTGTATCGGTACCGGTCACTGCCGATACCGATACATATCGGCCAATATGCGTCGGTATCGGCCGATACTGCCATCCATGCACAGAGGACAGCATCCTGAACCTCATGAAAGGCAGGTGGCAAGGGGAAAGATGGAAGCTGCGAAGGGTGTCGGATCATCTGTTCCCTCTGGTATGCCCATCTAGTGGCATAGTGGAGGAGCTGACGAAGGTGGGGATCATCGCGGATCGGGAGGTGGTGCTTCGATCTTCGGTCTAGAATATCCTCACGGTGACCTGCTGAATCCTACGCTGTTGGGAATATCTCTAAAGCTTGTTGGAGTTCCACTTATCCTCATGGATCCGGAGCTGATCGAGGAGCTCATTGGGAGCTTTGCGGACAGGGTGGTTATGTCTCCTTGGTCGTTGGACTCCAAACCCTTACTGCTGGGTGTCCATTGAGGCTCAGGTGCTGTCTTGGTTGGATGTCCCGGCAGTGCTAGAAGTCGAGGTGGACGTGGCCCAGGCAATCATCAAGGTCCATGCCCTGGCTCAAGGGTCCGACGGCGGCGAACAGGATCAGCGACAGCAGTGTCTAGGGTTTCCGCTCAAGGAAAATGACCCACGAGCACGTGCATGTTACGCGTGTAGAGAAGGGGGTTCAAATTTTGAACCACCTGCCTCTTCTGAGCCACCATGGAACAGGGCCGGTCTCTTGGTGCATTTCTCTTTGCCAGGCCAAGCGGCTGGGCTTGGCAGGTTCACAGGGTAGGCCAGCGGGCTGACCGGATGAGTTATCCGAACGATTTGGACCAGCAATCAAACTTGGAGGCATTCATCTTCTTCACTTGATTGAGCCCTTCGCTCTAAACACCGCAGACTACTCCTTGGCTGCAGCCAGCTCCCTCCCCGGCCCAGCGACTCCTATGCCATCAACAGCCTTTCCCGTTCCTCTTCCTCCTTCCTTGGTTCCCCTACTCAGAGCGCCTCTTTCTCGGGGGGTGATGTTTCTCCCTCCTTTCCTTTTCTACGGCAGGCCTCTATGGCGATGGTGGACCCCGTATGGCCAATCTCTGAGAGGGGAGGGTCCTTGGAAGACGCCGTGAAGAATCTGACCGACGTTGCACCTCTAGAGGCTGTGGTCTTGGCTTCAGGTCATCTGGCCCTGGGGAGACATGGTTCCCAGACTCTCCCCTAGTCTCCTACTGCTCCTTTGTCTGGTGATTTGGGGCGGGGGGAGAACAGGCTTTTGATCAGTGAGGCTGGGTTGCTGGACCTGCAGTGGTTTCCACTGGAGGACCTCCTGCTCCTGGCTGGAAGGGGATCCTTGGACTCGGAGGGGCTGCCATCAATGCTCCTCAGCTCCTAGGAGAGGGAGAAGTCTCAGGGGCAAGCAAAAGTTGACAGATTACAACCTAGTGGGTTACCAGAGGGGGAATTAGAGAAGGTAGGGGGCATGGACAGAGAGGAGGTCAAGGACCTGATAGTCAGGGTAGGATGACTCACGGAGAGCAAGCCAAGGAGGTTGCTAATAAGGCGGAAGTGTCGTTCTAGGGGTTGGATAAGAGGTGAGGCAAATTTTCATTAAAATCCAAAAAAGATGGCTTGTGGGTGAGCTTGGATGGTGAAGGGGGATAAATCTTCCAGAAGGGGAAGGGCGAGAGTGAAGGAAAGGGAGACAAAACGGGAGGGTGAGGGTGGGATTCTGATTTCCAAATGAGAATTATCTCTCGGAATGTTAGAAGGGCATGCGGGAAGAAGAAGAGGAGGGTGGTAAAGAGTTTGTCAAGAGGAGCAAGCCAGATATTCTATGCATTCAAGAGCCTAAATGTGAGGGAGAAAGGGAGAACATTATGAGGGAAATGGAGGTGGTAGGCTCACTAAAGGAGTGGCTTCTCTTGCGGTGAACATTATGAGGGAAATGGAGGTAGTAGGCTTACTAAAGGAGTGGCTTCTCTTGTGGCGGACAATGCACGGGGGAGGGGGGGTCATGATATCATGGAATGAATATGAGGTGGAAGAAGTGGTTGGTTACAGACATGTGGGTAGATAGGCAAACTCCATTAGATTCCGTAGCCTCAATGACGGCTTTGTTTGAGACTTTATGGGGATGTATGGTTCCCATAGAAGGGCTGATAAGCAGGCTTTGTGGGAGGAGCTTCTAGCCTTCCAAGGTTAGGCTGGTTGACCTTGATGCATTGGAGGAAACTTTGATGCCATTTTGCTCACCCGAAAAGAGTAGTGTGAATTCCCACTATGCCGGTGAAATAGAAGATTTTACACTTCATTGCTTCAACAGCTCTCGTCAAAGTGCCCACCTCTAATGCTACTTTCACTTGGTCAAAGTGCCCACCTCTAATGCTACTTTCACTTGGTCCAATCTCAAGGAGGAACCTTCTCTCTCCAAGTTCGACAAATTCCTGATGTCTATAGACTAGGAAAACCACTTTCCCAGATGCAGGCGGAGTGTTTGAGGAGGGCAGCGTTTGATTACAAACCCATCCTCCTGCGGTCAAACAAGAGTTCTTTCAAGAAGCCGAGGTTCAGACTGGAAAGACACTAGCTAAGAGAAGATGATTTTATGGATGTGGTGAGGAGGGTTTGGAATGAGAGCGTGCAAGGTTCCAATTCCACAGCCAAGCTCACCTCCGAGCGCAAGTGTCTTTAAGGAACTTACCAAGTGGGGTGCCTTGAAAACTCTCCATGGTAAGGTGGATAAAGATGGGATTATAGAGCAACGAGCGGATTTAAATGCCCTAGAGGATGCAGGATTGTTGGATGTTGAAGACAAGGTCAATAGGGAGAGACTAAAGATAGAGTTTAATGATATTGTCTTAGAGGAGGAGATTTATTGGAAACAAAGATCTAGAGAGAGATTAATACCATACAAGAGGATTTGAGAAGATTAATACCATACAAGAAGAAATGCAATAGTTAGAGAAACAAGAAGAAGATAATTTGTTGTCTGTTGAAGACAAGGTCAAGCTGCCCTCTTTGAAGTCTCGCTATCATGAATGGATAAAAAAAGAAGAAATCAGATGGAGGCAGAAAGCACGGGTTCCATGGCTCAAAAAGGAGATATGAATACGGTTTTTTTTTTTCATAAGATTGCAAATGGTAGGAGACAAAAGAATCACATCACTATGATTAAGTGCAATGATTCATGAATAGAGGGAGAAAAATAAATTGCTGAGGAAGTCATCAATTTGTTCGGATAAATCTGGAAAGTTAAAGATCCGCTGAAGGTCAGGGGATTTATGTGGCTGATGGTTGAAAGAATAATAATAACGAAGGTCAAGCAAGGATGGAAATACCGGTATCAGTACCAGTATCGGAGGGTACCGATACCGATACAGGTACGTATCAGTATCGGCCGGTACCGGGTCCATTTTGGCCCAGTACCGGCCGATATTGGTCCATTCAGTATGGTATGAATAGTTGGCAATATCGACCGGTACCCATACGTATCGGTATCGGTGGGTACCGATACCATACTGAATGGACCGATACCGGTCGGTACTGGGCCAAAATGGACCCGGTATTGGCCGATACTAGCCGATATTGATACGTACCCATATCAGTATCGGTACCCTCCGATACCGGTACCGATATCGGTATTGCCATCCTTGATGGTATCGGTACCCACCGATACCAATACGTATCAGTATCGGCCGATACTGCCAACCATGCGAAGGTGTTTAGAACCAAATGGGCTCCCAATGCTGACACAACATGTTCTCTATGTGATCAAGGTGCAGAAGATGTCGAACATCTATTTATACATTGTCTTTTCAGCAAACAAGTCTGAAGCATTGTTAGCCAAATAGTATCATTCAATCTTAATTTCATCAGCATTAAACAGATGTGCTTTTAGTTCAAGATGATGAGGATGCAGTCCACTTCTCCAACAAGAAGAAAAACATTATCCATCATCCCTCACGCTATATGTTTGGAGTATTTGGAAGGAGAGCAATGAAGCTATTTTCCAGGTAAGTAAACCTTACACTGAGAACACGTCTTAGAGCTATCCATTTGTTGTTTCATTAGAGTAGATTTTTGTTACACATTTCTTTAGATAGCTGGAGGAGGGAGATCAATAATTTTGCTCTGTAATTTTTATTTCTTCTTTTTTAGGAGAGGCATCTCTCCAATCCTATCAGTTGTACTTTCTCTTTTTATACTTCAATAAAATTAGTGGTAAAATCCATGACTTTATTTCAAAAAAGATATAGAGAGAGATGGATTAAAGAGGATGACAAGAACATTGTGATTTCCATAAAGTGGCCTCAGGTAGGAGGAGACTCAACCAGATTAGAAGATTCAAAGATGGGGATCAGGTTTTTACAGGGGCCCCTCATATTAGACAACATGTGCAGGACTTCCATTCTAGGCTCTTCACAGAAGATAACTTTAGGAGGCCTTGGTTTTGTAGAAGGTCTTTTCCCCTCTCTCTCCTCCATAGGGAGGGATGGTATATCAACTCCTTTCACTAAGGAAGAGATCAAGAGATCTATTTTTGCTCTTGCAGGTGACAAAACACCAGGCCCAGATGGTTATCCTCCTATCTCTTCTAACATTGCTGGGATATTGTCAGAACATATATTCTTCAAGCCTTGCTGGAGTTTCAAGAGGGGAGGGATCATTTAGGGGCATTAACAAGACCTTTATTGTTCTTATTCCCAAGCAGGAAGGTACTGACTATCCGGATGGTTACAGGCTGATTAGCCTCTTGAATGGGATCTTGTAGATCATCAATAAGTCACTGGCTTTTAGATTGGAGAATGTGGTAAGTAAGGTGGTCAGTTGTAATCAGGTAGGCTTTATTAAGGGAAGATATATTCAAGATAACTTTTTGGTAGCCTATAAGGGTCTATATTCCATGAAGCTACATCATAGAAAAGGACTTGTGTTGAAATTAGATTTTGAGAAGGTATATGATAGGTTAGTTGGGAGTGTTTACTGCAGGTTCTAAACAAGATGGACAAATGTTTTCAAGGCGGCCAAGGCGACTGGCCTACTGCCTTACTGCTTAGGCGACAAGGCGAAGCCTAGTTTATATAACCTAGTACGTTTCAAGAGGACTACTATCTACGTTTCTTACCGTATTAAATTCTATTTTTATCTATATATATAAGGGTAGCAAACTAGCAATGGCATTCACAACATTCCGCATATACTTATAATGTAGAAGGAAAAATATAATAAACGACAAATATTAAGAAACATTAGAAAATGAATGAGAAAAAAATCAATGAGAATCCGGCAGTACCTATCAATCGAGATGAAAGATATGAAATTTACTAGTTACCTAGTTACGTGATTGTGACATGTAAAGAAAGTATAAGATACATCTAAGATTCAATTCTTTCCAATGATCGTGAGAGAGAGAGAGGAAACATGTTATGCGCTAGCAGAAGAATCCCATCAAAAGTGGGAACAGAGTGGAAAGTTTAATCGCCATTGCCTTATTTTGACATAAAAAATGTGGAGTTCTACAGAAATTCCCATCAACCTTTTTATAATAACTAAAGCAAACCTAAAACAAAGTGGGCTGCTTCTAAAACAAACTGGGCTGGGCGGGCTGGGCACCTTTAGGTGGCCTAGGCAAGCACCTTAATGGGCTACTCACCTAGGCACTAGGTCGCCTTGGGCGACATGGGACACCTTGTTGCCTAGGCGACGCCTCGAAAACAATGAGATGGGCTTTGGCGACAAATGGGTTTCTTGGATTAGGAAATGTGTATCTTTAGCCTCATTCTCAGTGCCCATTAGGCACACTGCCCCTTTCTTTTAAAGTGGAAGAGGCCTTAGCCAAGGGGATCCTTTGTCGCCCATCCTTTTAATTTTGGTAGCTCACATCCTTAGAGGGTTTGGGAAAGAGCAAAGGCAGCTGGTCTCATTAGGGGGATGCAAGTCACCCAACAGGGGTAGTGGCTATCGCATCTTCAGTATACGGATGATACGATCCTCTTCTTCTTAGAGGAGGGGCTGCTGCTTATGGCCAGACTTTTGTTGGAACTCGTGATGGATGTGGCAGGTTTAAAAGTTAATTTTCATAAGAGCTTTCTTGTCGACATTAATATGGGGGAGAGGGAATTGAAAAGAGTTACTTTCATTTGGGTTGTGAGAGAGGAGAGTTCCCATCTCATACCTAAGGTTGCCTCTTACCCTTGGAGCACTTCATTACAGAGAGTAGGAGAGAACAGTGCAGAGGTTTGAGTAATGACTGGCAAGGTGGAAGGGGCGACTTCTCTCTTATGGAGGTAGACTGACTCCATGCTGGTTGATCCTTGATAGTCTCCCTACGTACTACTAATCTATTTTTAAGATACCAATAACTATTGTCAGAAGGCTTTACTCCATTCAAGGTTTTGCTATCAATTGGACCAGAATGTGCAGAACCAAGGAAAATTGAGGATTGGGACTGAAGAATATAGCCTCTTTGAATGCGGCTCTCCTCTCCAAATGGCTAAAGCAAGCTTGTGACCTCAGATTCTGGCCTTTGGTGGGAGGTCATTTCCCAGAACTACTATGCTAGCCCCAAACTATGGAAGGTGTCCCTTCAGACTCTTTACACTGTCTTTTGGGTTTGGAAGGGGATTTTTTCCTGCACTGATATCTTCCTGGCTGGGTTTCAGATCAAGGTAGGTAATGGTTTGAGCACGATCTTCTGGGAGGGTCCCTGGTGTATTCCGCAGACTTTTCAGCAAATTTTCCCAGGGCTCTTTGCCACTTCACGAGATCCATCAGCAACTGTGAGTCAGATGGTCAAGGCAGTCTCCACCCACTCTGTTTGGAGTCCTACTTTCAGCCGAGAGCTGAGGGATGAGGAGGCGAGTGATCTTTTGCAGCTGCTCCAAATACTTCAGCTGGTCCAACTTGTGCCTCACTCCCAAGATCAGTGGACTTGGAGGAGGTGGGCCAAGGAGGGAAAGTTATTGGTCAAGTCAGCTTATCAAGTCCTTGCAGATGGAGGGACGAGGTTTCCCTTTCTGTTCGCTGTTTGAGGACCGCGAAGCCCACTCAAGGTGCAGATTCTACTCTGGCGAGTATCTCTAATAGACTCCCCACTAGAGATAGATTGGCTCGCTTCTTGCATGACCTACCTTCTAATTACTGTCTTTGTGGCACAGAGAGGGAGATCTCTGATCACATTTTCACAGAATGTTCTTTTGCTCAGGAGGTTTGGCTGTCGGCAAGTAGTCGGCTTTAGATAGGTCTGCTTCTTTTTCACTTCGTGGGGATTGGCACTGGGAGGAGGACTAAAGAACAGAATAGCAGGATCTTCAGAAAGGAAGTTAATACCCCTGACAAGGCCTTTTCTTTTGTTAGTAACAAAGCTAGGGAACAACTATCTGGGCCACCAGTATAGAACAGAAAAGGAGGATCTTCATAAGGGAAGTTAATACCCCTGACAAGGCCTTTTCTTTTGTTAGTAACAAAGCTAGGGAATGGGCCAGGATCTCTTGTAAAGTGGATTGCTGTAACTCCTTGTTTTGTCTGCTGGAGGAAAATTGATAGTGAGTCACGCCATCTTAGTGTCTTTTTATAGGAGGGACTTTTGTTGTTCATCATCTTATTTTTTGTACGTTACCACTTTTGTTTTCTATTTATAATACAAGTGGTACCATCCACATTCAAAAATATAAAGCCCTCAAAACTGAAAATTGATGTGTAAACACAGAACATACATACACTTGACTGATTTTCATTGTCCAACTAAATTGTCATCAGATCACCTAAAATTCCAAGTAGAAATGCCCAGGTCATTGCTTTTTAACATTCTAAGATGAGTTGAGAACTGGCCAAATATCAAAGCCAACCATTATCCAACTCTTTTTGATAAAAAAAATTCTTTTAGGAAAGCCTAGTATATTCATTGTTTGAAGAGGTTATTCCAACTTCTTGACTGTGTACATCATGCATGCAGACTACTCCCCTTGTTTTCCAAATAGTAGCCTGATTTAACTTTCCCCTTTTGCCCTGAAATAAAGTGACAATGAGCTGCAGTACTTTATCATGGGGCAGAAATAATCCATCACAGTCTAAAAACTTCGAAGGTATCTGTGTCAAATCAACTCAGCATGCTAGGCCCACTATGTGAAGCACAACAGGCAACAAGAATTTCTACAGGCTCCAAGTAGCACCCCCTTGAGTCAGGTAAATCTGTGATTTACTGGTGACGCCCAAAAGGTTGAAGTAGATATGAACGACAAAATATATTGGCCCATGAATCCACAAAATTATGGGTGAAATTAAGGTCACCGTTAATCTTTAAAAGCATGGCAATCAACAAGTACTTTGCTAATGACAATTTTCCATCCTCAAATAAATAGTTATCATCCAATGTGAATATCTGTTTATAAAATATCATGTGTATAAGAAAGTAAAAGTACATATCGACATATATAGCAAGTTCTTACAAGATGGCAGAGACTCCACGACAGTAACGCTCCCACATACTTCGAAACCTCCGCTGACCTCCCAGATCCCAAAGTTTTATGGTCACATTTCCCTTCATGACTTTTCGCATGTTAAAACCCACCTGTTTCATTGCATATGTATACGTTGGCATTAGCAAAAGCTTTCAAGTGATTGGCATTCATGGTATTTTCAAGTACTTTATTTCACAAAATGAACTTACAGTAGGAATCATGTCTTCAATGTAGCCTCCTGTCTGGTAAGTATTGGCTAATTGAGTTAGAAATGGTGTTTCAGAAATCAAAACATCGACAAGTAGACATACACAGTTACTCACAGTGATCGCATTGACAAGAGATGTCTTGCCTGCATTCTGAAGGCCAATAAGGGAGAGCTCCATTTCCTGTTTGAAAAACAAACTGAGATATGTAGAGTTAGATCAAAACATAGAATAATCAAAAACAGAAAATGAAAGTAATGTTTTCTCATTAATGGTACACAAGCAATCATCATATGTGCTTAGGGAAAATAGGCTCCAATTGATGTTAAACTCAGGGAAAATAGGCTTGTAGATGGTTTGGTCACAAGGATCGTCACCCAAGTTCAGCACCGGTTGGAAGATCTGATTAAATTCAAGTTGAGGATAGAAAACGAACTTGAGGAAGGCCCAAAAAGATGGTTGGATGAAGTACCCTTCCTAATTTTAGCTGCAAATGTGGCAATGGATTAAATAAAATTGCCGGGTAGGATTCATGTAGCTGACCTTAAAAAAATGGGATAAGACTATGATGATGAAGCAATCTAGGCCACATCTCATGGCCAAATGACAATCCTGTGTCAGGTGATAGGAAGATTTTACTGAAACAAAAAGATGAGCTATTGCCAAAGAATAAAAGAAAAAAAGGAGACAGGAAGTTATTCTCTTAGGAACAGCAATCCATGACAATGAAAGTTCCTTCAATAACTTTCTCTTTCCTGATTAGTGGTAGGTTGTACCTCCACTTTCAAAGAAGCAATAGGTTGTATCACCAATTTTATATTTACAAATGAAGATAGGACAACCAAGACATGAGAGCTTCCTCAAACCCTTAGTACAACCAAGACATGAGAGGTTCCTCAAACCCTCATTGCCATGTAACTTCTCATCAATACATAGAAAAGCTCACTCATATTTGAAGCATGGTTCTCCGTACCGGACCAGATCGGGCTGTCTCGTATGAGTCGACTCGTATCTGGACCAACCCGATCTGCTGGCACGCTTGGATCAGGCGATATTCTTTGAACCGTCATCGCATTGCAGCGTATCAAGCCGTATCCGATATGGGCTCGAGCCGGTTACGATTTGCCCGAGTCATTGCGATCCGGCCCGATGTGGACTGATACGCTGTGATCCGATACGATAAGTATCAAAATCCCTCCCCCCTTCTCAGTTGCATTATTGTTCGGATAGAAACGCAGCAGACGAAGTGTCCGCAGCCTTCATCCCTTTCCCCCTCCTTTCATTTTTCTTGAGTTTTTTGTTAGATCCAAGGGTTTGGAGGGGATCTTGTTGAAGGAGAAGGTCTTCCCAAGGGTTTTCTAAGCATTTCCATCCGCCTTGAATATTTAGAAACAAGGTATTTATCCGAACCCCAAAAATTTTAGCTTTTCTTCTTCTTTGGTTGTTTTTGATATTGTTTTTGTTAGATCCAAGGGTTTGGAGGGGATCTTGTTGAAAAAAAAGGTGTTTTCAAGGGTTTTCTAAGTATTTCCATCCAAATTCTAAGGTATTTATCCGAACCCTAAAAAATTTAAGTTTTTTCTTCTTTGGTTCTTTTTTTATGTTGCTTTTGAGGTTAGAACATAAATAATAGGTTCATCCATCATCTATGTTTGATTTTAGTATGAAAAAGCTTAGATTTAATCAAATTTGAAGATGATTAAATGGATTTCAATAAAATTTAGAAAAATATAGAAAAATTAAAATAAATTAAAAAATTCTTACATAAACTACTTGTGTAATGGTAGACATAGATCTACAATTTTCATACGTTACGATGAAATTTTAATTAAAAATGTTGCATATTGTATAATTTATTATTAATTATTGTAAATAACTAACTAAAATTTTAAAATTTTAAAATAATTTATAAATTATCTAAAATCACCTATATAAGCATGTTATTTAGGTCTATATCTTGTAAGTATGCTACTTTAAAATTTTAAATTGAGTTTATGTAATGTTTATACATTAAAACATTTAGAACTTTATAGTTTATATTTAATTTAATAAACTATATAGGTGATTTAAGTGTCTACAATCAAGATTTATAGTTTATTAATTTATTTATTTTTAAAATTTATGTTGATAATTTCTCAAAAAATTTAAAAACGTTATAAAAATTTTAAAAAACTCCTACAAAATATTTCAGCACTTCAAGTGATACTTTCCCTACTTTTTGTTTAATGTAAATTGTTGGTGTTGTTTTTTTTTCTTCTTTGCAAATAGATAGCATCCCCCTCCCCCCGTGTCGAGAGTCGGAAGATATTGGATGGCTTCATGGAACAATGGTTGATGGAAGCAGGCGTAAGTTCAAGTGCAACTATTGTCAGTTTATAGGACAATGAGACGGTGTGTCTCGGTTGAAGAAGCATCTTGCAGGAGGAAAAAACAGTAGGGTATAGTGAAGTCGTTGGCGGTAAAAATGTTCACGGGGAGGTCAGGATCCAGATGGCTCAACACTTGAAAAGCCTTAAAGAAGGCTGCAGACAAGGAGAGGGAAAAACAGATGATCTACGAAGTTGATCGCTGAGGAGATGATGATGAAGAAGTAGGTTGGACTGATGATGATCATGATGATGATGAAGAAGTAGACTGGTCATGATGTACATGGCCGTAAGCCTCCCTCTCCACGTACTCGGCAAGTTATGGAGCAGAGTAGGCATGAGTATTGGGAGAGAGAACAGATGAGAGCTCATGGGGTTCACTTTCAATAGGTAGAGCATTATGCTACATCAACAGGTGCTCGTGGGAGCACCTCCAAGTAGGGTGAACATAGGTCAAGGAATATATCCCCCTATTTCACTAGTAGACCAGCACCTGCAAGTCGGCCTCAAAAGCACAAGTCAGGCACTCCTGTTGAACAGGTTGACCCTTATATGTTTCTTAGGGAGCATGGGAAACAAATAAAGATTGATAATTGCATACAACAAGAAGGGTCTGAGGTATATATTGGGAGGGACTGTTGCAAAATTTTGGCATCACGCAAGTATCTCCTTCAATACAACAAATAGCTCTTACTATTCTAGTATGATCCAAGAAGTGCAAGCTCAGAGGTTACATGTTAAGCCTCTTACTCCAAAAGAACTATCAGAGAAATATCTTGATGTTAAGGTCAAGGAAATCAAGCAGTATATTAGTTCATTCAAGAAGAAGTGGGAGAAGTATGGGATTATCCTGATGTGTAATGAATGGTCAAGAATCACCAAAAGTAGCCTCATTAAATTTTTTTATGTACTGCGACAGACAAATATTCTATCATAAATCGGTAAATTCATCAAATATGATGCAAAACTATGAGTACATTCTAGAACTCATGGACAGTGTTGTACAAGAAATTGGCGAGAAGTACATTGTTCAGGTGGTGATAGATAATAGCTCCACATACAAGAAGGCAAGAGAGGAGCTAATGCTCCATAATATATACAACCATCATTATGTTTTGAGACTGATGAGGGATCATACATTTGGTGAGTTGTTAAGGCCTACCATTACAAGATTTGTCACCAACTTCATTGTCTTACAGAATATCTTGAAATATGAAGTAGGCATGAAATAGATGTTTAGAAGTGACGAATGGCTGCAATCCAAGTTCACTGCGACAGACGAAGGAAAGAAAATTGAGAGCTTGGTGAACAAGCAAGATTTTTTGCTAAACATAAAGCTTATAGTACAACTTATTAAGCCATTGTATGAGATCTTGCATTGCGTCGACGGAGATCAAACACCAACCTTAGGGTTGGTGTATGCCAAACTGGAAAGAGGAGAATACCTACTATCTCAAGAAAGCATGCCCCAGAATTTCTGCATATTATACAGAAGAGGTGTAACTATCAGATGACTCGAAAGTTGCATATGGCAGGTGAAAAATTTACATTACATGACCATTATTTCATACAATTTTGAGTGATGCTTGTGGCTTAATATATGATGCAACAACTGTACTTTTCTTACAGCATATTATCTCCATCCGGCATTTCAATACGCACATGAGTTGGCGTACAATGATGACTTAACTGCAGCTGTGACGATAGTGGTCAACCGATTTGAATGATTCGGATGTGGCAGTGGAGGCGATTAATGAAGTAGAGTGCTCAATATATTCTTTGTTGATTGTATCCACTACACAACAATCCTAGTAATGTTATTAATTACGCAAATGAAATTCTTTCAAGAGGCAACAGAGACTTTTGTTGAGCCTTCAGCTATAGCTGGCTATGAAAAATATGATGTTGGTATAAAAAATTTGTTTGAAGAAGAGTTGCACATACATGTCTTTTCATTTACGTGTATTTTGATAGACACTTCTATTATTTGTTTTACAATTGAGTGGTGGTTGAATTTTTGCAAGTCTGCACTAAAGTTGAGAGAGATGGCCATCAAAGTCTAGTAGCAAACATCTTCCTCCAGTGGATGTGAGTGGAATTGGTCTACCTTTGCACTCATACATACAAAGATCATGAATCGCTTATCACACATCCGGTTAGACAAGCTTGTGTATGTGCACTACAATATGAGACTCATGATTAAACATTTGCAGTAAGATGTAAAGAAAGGAGATGGTGATTATAATCCAACTGATCTTAATTACTTGGGAATGATGAAGATCATATGGTTGTTTGGGTTGCCAGAACAACAAATCGTGGGAAGGGCAGAACTTCATGAGGAGGTGGAACCTGATGAGTGCCCTAGTCTTAACACCTTCTGGACAGCAACAATATCAGTAAGCCAAGGGGGAGATCATAATGATGAATATATTGCTGGACAATCCCAGGCTCCGGAGCAGGTACAAGGTCAGGATCAAGAGATTGACTTAGAGGAAGATGATGATGGTGATGAAGATCAGTTGGTCTCAAAAGGCAGGAGTATAGCAGTTCGAGATGATAATATAGAGTGAGAGTGACTAATGCAGGGTTCTTCTGCTTTACGTCCTCCAGTTGCAGTTGCACCTCAGCATCCTTCATCTGCATCTTAGCATGGATCTCATCCATCAAGATCTCAGCATGTACAGAGTGCAAGTGCACAACTTTCTAGTCAAAATTCACGTCATTCTAGTACATGTACACACCCTCCAACACATCTCCCAGCTAGTGTAACTCAGAAGTAAACTGATGGGAAAGAAATAGGTTCAAAGGAGAAGAAGGGACGAAGTAGCATGAAGTCCTAGATGTCAAAGTGTTAGGAGGATCTAAAAAGAGCAAGAAGAAAATCGTAGTCCCAAATGATCCACTTGACATCGCAGACTTAAACACACTAGATCCTAATGATCAATCTGAGACGTTGTCTCCTTCTGATACTAGAGTGTCAGAAAGGGGGGTGGTAGTCATCGTCGTCGTCGTGCCACCAGCAGTAGTTGTGGTCGTGAGGGAAGAAGGATCATTTTTAATGGGAAGGATCAGTTAACGCATGTTACTTAGGAAACTGACCATGGAGCTCATCAAGCACTAAATAGGGCTCTGATAAAGGTTCCATATCGTCGAAGAGGACAGTAGGTAGACATGTCATATCAAATACACACTAACTCATCGTCAGATGATGAGTATTATCATGATCCCAAGACAAGTACCATCATGTATGAGTACGGATTGCACCACATTATAAGAGAGTTTGATGAGCTGAACACACAGGATGACAGAAGCTCAGGTGTGGGATAATATAATTCTAATGCATCAAACTCTTATTGACAGCCACATACATGATATAAGAGTATATCTTCTTATGGTGGTGATCATTCAGTCTTAGGCTATCAGTAGCCAAGATTGATTCCATATGGATACTCCATTTCATATGCATATCCATATGCTAGTCACAATTATGGTAAGGGTGTACCTTATGTTCTTACAGTAGCACGACTACTAGTGTACACACCAAGTGATGTCGCATATCAGCAGTACTTAGCAAATTATCAGTAAAAATATTTCTCATATATGCCTTAGAGCCAATATTAAGACTACGTGTTGTCCAACTACCATGTTCAGTTATTAAGAGATGCTCCGACGGGGACCTATAGGTATGACATGCCTACCCAGTATCCATATTGGGGTCATTCTTTGTATTTGATTTTTTACTTTTATTATAGTCTTATATTACTATACTTCAATTGAAGATCACGTTCTTAAATAATTCTATTCATTCTGCTTTTGCAGATGCCACGTGAGTGACATCATCTGGTATGGGACTATGGGTACACAATTCCAAAAGATCACTTGATCCATTATCTTTATTATGGACACCTTGTTAGCGGGATCCATCGTTTTGTGGAGCATCTTGTGGGGATACGTAGAGATAGTATCTCATGTCTTTCAGTCCCTCGAGATGCATGTGTATAGTTCCAGAAGTTTCTATGCCAAAAGAAAGAATCATCTAGCAAGGCATGTAGACAGCCGACAGTTAGGCCACTTACATTACTTACTCGTCTATCTCCATCTACGTCCACATGAGGATCTAGGGAGGAGATTGTAGATGTTGTGCGAGCATTCTTTTTAGTTTAATATTCCATCCACTGTTGTGCATACACCAACCATCATTTGTTCAGATGATCAAATGTATTAAGAGAGAGCCACATGTCCCACCTCCTACCTAGATTGAATTAAATTTTGATGGAGATGATGAGAGGTCTTTCTTTTCTTCTGATGACTTTGATGAGGATGATTGAATTTCATCACTCATATGTCATGTATATTATTACCTTTGAGAAACTTGAGTTTTCAATGTGTAAGATAGGTGGCAATGCTCATCCGACTACTTTGGTTTGAAAACTTATATTTGATACTTTCATGAAATTTGTGTCACTTTCTTTTACAAGTTGATGTTTCTTGTATTAAATTCTTCCTAATTAGCATGCTTGAGTATAATTTTTTCAAAGTGAAATATATATGAAATTGATGTTTTCTTATTAAATATGGCTTATAATTAACGGTAACAAGGAACATCAAGTAGAATGATTAAAAGTGTCTATTTATTTCAATAAATTAGACATTTCTTTCAAAAAAAAAGGACTTGATCTGGCCTAAACCGGCCCGAGTCAGTCCGATCTGAATCATTTCTAACTCGTATCTGGCCGGACCCGATCAGATCCGGATCTACGAGTTGGCGAACCTTGATTTGAAGAGTAGCCCATTTACAATCTTGAACCCTTAACCACATATAGAAGCCCATATATAAAAAGCTCTGGGACAGTACTCAAATAAGGCTATTCTACAAAGGGTCCAAAAAGTGAAATTGACGCGCTGCGGGAGCCCAAAATATCCCAAGAAATCCCTGGAGCGAAAGGACCGCTGGCGAATACCTATGGAATATTCATCCTTGAGAGCATAGTCCCTTTTTTTCCTATATAGCTCTCATTGGCCATCTTGCCCACTCTTCTGAGCAGGGTTTAAAAACTGGCTGGTCTGGATCGGACCCAGACCGACCCGTCTGATTCATCCAATTCAAACCAGATCAGCCAGTTCTGATGCAAAAAATAAAAAAACTGGTGCAAAACCGGCCTGGAACCAGTCAGAACTGGCCAGTTCTGGGTGGTTCTGTTGTCCCTAAATAAGACAGCAAAGTACTTTCACGGGTGGACATTCTCCAGCCCATGAGCAGCAGCTGAAGGGAGCGCCCTCCAAGGTGAGAAATTCACCTCATCTTATCCCCCCTTCCCACCCATTCTCTCCCACCTGCCTTCCCCCTGCCGCCACTGTCGCCGCCGGATCTTGCGGCTACTGCCACCGGAGAGTTGTGAAGCGAGAGAAAAAGAGAAGAAAGGAAAGGAGAAGAAAAAAGGGAAAGGAAAGGAGAGCAAAGAAGAGAGATGAAGAGGAAGACTAGGAAAGCGGAGGAAAAATAAGGGAAAAGAGATTTCAAGAGGAAAAACAAGCCTCATTTTCCATTAGATCTCCATCTTCAAGGGGTCTTTAATCTAGGCTTTATTCTCACATTTGCTTCAAATTGAAGGTACAATGTTCTATATCTTCTAAATTGATAGTCTTTAGACTTTGATTAATAAAGTTTTTGTACTAATTATAGTGTAATATTTTAATTTAAAAAATCTCTAATTTTTACCCTAATTTCTGTTCAAAAACTGTAGGCATTTCTAAATTTATGATCCTAAAGTCTAATATAGCTGCAATTAGACATGTTTGCTATCTATTAGACTTAATGGGCATAGTTGTCAAGGTGGTATGAGACACAAGGCATATTTGAGGTCCCCGAGCACCCAAGAGCTTGGGTGCTTGCCTAAGCGGTGCTTATGCGGCACCTTTATAATCAAGAGGTTGGGTCGTGTGTGTGTTGGGGGAGGAGGGAGAAGTACTTATGGAAAAGGAGACAAAAAAAACTTGAAGAGAAGGGAGAACAAAGGACGGGCATATAAAGAAAACTTAAGAAGAGTGAGAGGATCCTAATGGGCATGAAGGATTCCAAGTCTGTGGACATAGACAAGTGGGGCTTGTTGCCTCATTGAAGCCTCATAGTAAGAGGATAATGTATAGGAGTGCCCCATTGTTGATGTTGAGAATTGTTCACCGAAGAGGGACTATGCCAAAGATGACAAGGAAGATGAAATAATGAAGGAGACGAGCTGAAGGGGTAGCAAAACCTAGGCCCAGTCATTCACATAAGCATATTTATATTAAGATAGACGGACCCGATTGATTGGCCCATGAACTAGCCTAGGCATTGCCTAGGCATTCTAGGCACTCCTAAGCATGCGTAAGAGATGCCTAAGCATGCTGTTTTTGAGGCCTAATAAGGTGTTTAACTGCTTAGGCCTTGAAAATAAACCTTATCACCTAAGCGGTACCTAAGCATTGCCTAGGTATAAGCCTTGACACTATGCTTCAAATTTAGTTCACATATACCAAGGTTCACAGAACCGAGTAGAACCAGAACCGGTTAGGGCTAGTTCTAGTTCAAACCTGGATGGAACCGGCTGAACCGGACAGAAGTGGCCAAAACCAGCTGGTTCAAACTGGGTCAGGAACCGCCAGTTCTGATCCGGTTCTGTTGGTTCCAGTTTGAACTGGCCAGTTATGCAAACCTTGACATATACTTAGTCTCAGGTACAATTTAAGAGATGCATCTTTGTAAAAGACATCAAGCTTCTTAGCATTCGTTTCAGGGGTTGTTTTCTGCTACCCTTGTATGGGCATCTGACAAAGTCAAAACATGGAACAAGAAATGAAGAAAAGATGGGGTTAAGTTTACATCCACATTTGTTGATTACAAAGCTATTTGATAAGCTTTATTATGAATCTATGACACACATAGTGTTAGATGTTCTACAGAACATTAAGGACAATAATTTTAGAAGAAAAAAAATCAAGACAAAGTGAAGTACAAACTAATCAATAAGGCACTTTCTTTGCAAACCATCTTAATGAGATTGTGCAATCATATTAATGAGATGTTGCACGACTAACCATCTGGCAAACATGATGAAAATCTAGATCCAGATGTCAGTTGTGGAAAGCTGGTGTGAGAGACCATCAGTATATTGGCTGCAAGGGCAATCCAGATATCATTACCAGTCTGCTCGCTAAATTAGGTGATTAGCTGTGCACCTTTTCTTTGCTGCCATTTCTTAAAGGGGGTGTGGAAGCTGGTCTTCGAGAAAATCGGCTATGTGGACTCTACCCGGTTCTATTGAGGCCTTCTTCCAAGGTTGGATGAGGGAATGAGAGCCCAAGGATGATCGCAAGGTGTGGTGGCTCGTCTTCCATAATACTCTTTGGTCCATTTGGGGAGACCGCAACTCTAGGATCTTCAAGAAGGTTTGTAAGTCCTTGAATAGACTTGTCTCTTTTATTTGTGCCAAGGTCTTAGAATGGAGCAAGCTTTTGTGTTGTGCTAAAGCCCATTCTTCTTCCCTTTTGTCTGTCCTGGAGAGCTAGTGTGAGTCACACCTTCTTGGTGTCTTTTCTACAGGATTTTTTAGAGCTTTAATCGCCTTATACTTGTGCATCTCTTTTTTTTTAATATAGTTAATAGGTGCTAATTGGCAGCTCAACTATGATTAGTTTCAGAAAACCCCTAACTTTTACCATAAGTAGGGTTCAAAAATTGAGAATTCTCTAAAATTAAGGTCCTCAAGTCTCTAATTAAGCTGCAACTAGCCATGTTTTCCTCTATTGCACTTAATAATTACCAATTATCAGCTCAATTAGGGTTAATTTTAGAAAACCATAATTTTCACCTTAATTAGGATTCAAAATCGGGGCTTTTCTAAAAGAAGTGTCTGTAAATAACCTCCTAAAAGATTTTGTACTTGTGGATAACCCCCAACGTGATTTGTATTTGTTATCCTACATAGAATATGTGAAGGGTATTAAACGAGAAGACCAATAATACCCTCAAGTAAAATACAAACGCCTTCCAAAGAGTACACATTTTTAAATAAAAATATTTGTTGATGCTAATATACTTATAAAGTTCATTTACAACAAGCTTATGGATGGATGTCTATGCCCATTTGTTTGGATCAATGTCATATACATCATAGTAAAGGAGATATAGACAAATACACATCATATAGGGGGTTATCGACAAATATAATCTTCTAGAAAGTTATTTGCTAAAACCCTCCTTTTAAATTAAGGAGGTTATATGCAAATACATATCATATAGGGAGTTATTTGCAAATATGGGATCTTTCAGGCAGTCATCAACAAAAAACTCCTCAAAATTAAGATCTTAAAGTCTAACTGAGTTGCAATTAGATGTGTTTACTGTCTATTGAACTTACTGGGTGCCAATTGGCACCTTAATTAAGGTTAATTTCAGAAAATCTACAATTTTTCCCAGGACTTTTCTAAAATTAAGGTCCTAAAGTCTAATTGCGTTGTAATTAGTCATATTTATTGTTTATTGCACTTAATAGGTGCCAATTGGCATCTCAATTGGTTAATTTTTGAAAATCCCTATTGTTTAGTTAGGGTTCTCTGAAATTAAGGTCATAAAGTTTAATTGATCTGCAATTAGACATGTCTACAGTCTATTGCACTTAACAGATGTCAATTGACACCTCAATTAAGTAGTTATGTGCAACAAATAGTAAACATATCTAATTATAACTCAATTAGACTTTAGGACCTTAATTTTAGAAAAACTCCACTTTCTGAACCTTAATGAAGGTAAAAACTGGGATTTTCTTGATCAACCCTGTTTGAGGTGTCAATTAGGTGCGGTAGACAATAAACATATCTAATTGCAGCTCAATTAGACTTCAGACCTTAGTTTTAAGAAAAGCACTAATTGAACCCTAATTAAAGTAAAATTTGGGAGTTCTCTGAAATTAACCATAATTGAGGTGACAATTGACACCTACTAAGAACAACAAATCGCAAATATGTCTAATTGCAGCTTATAGTTAGAATGACCTTAATTTTAGAAGAGCCCCAATTTTGAACTCTAATTAAGATAAGAATTAGAGATTTTCCGAACTTAACCCTAATTGAGGTGCTAATTAGCACCCATTAAGTACAATAGACAATAACAGGCCTAATCGCAACTCTATTGGACTTTAGAACCTTAATTTTAGAAAAATCTCAATTTTTTAGCACAAATTAGGATAAAATTGGGGTTTCAAAGTTAAAATAATATAATAATATGCTATAATTAGGGCTAAAACTTTGTTAACCAAAGTCTAAAGACTATTAATTTAGAAGATGTAGCACATTGTACTTTCAATCTGAAGCAATTGTGAGAATTAAGCTTGGATCAAAGACCTCTTGGAGATGGAGGTGCTACTGAGAATGGGACTCCTTCCTCTCAAAATCTATTTTTCCTTTCTTTCCTCCTCCCTCCTAGTCTTTCTCTTCACCTCTCTTCTTTTCTTCTCCTTTTCTCTCTCTTTTTTCTTCTCTTTTCTTTCTTTCTTCTCTTTTTCTTCCTCTTCATAGCTCTCCCATGACGGCCGCAGTGGGAAGGAGGGTGGGAGACAAGGGGTTGGAAGGGGGAGAAGATGGGGTGAATTTCTCACCTTGGAGGGCTCCCTCAACATGCTGCTCACAAGCTGGAGAATGTCCACCTGTGACAGCACTTAGCTGTCTTTTAAAGGACAGGAGAACTGCCTAGAACTGGCCAATTCGCACCGGGTTCAGCAGGCTTTGACCAATTTCAGGGCAGTTTCATGCAGGTTTTTTATTTTTCCTTTGATTCACATTGGAATCGACCGATCTAGGTTCAAAACCTGGTGAACAGACCAGCCGGTTTTTAAAACTTTGGCCTCTACAGTACAGACGGCATGATCTTAGCTTCCCATTGTTTCCTTGGCAGTAAGTCAACCAGCTTATGAGAAGTGCTTCCTCCTTGTGAGCCTTGAATAGCCTGCCTTCGTTCCTTCTAATCAGAAACTTCCTCTGATGAGAACAAACATCTCCCATGGCCCGCTCTGCTGCATTTCCAACATCCCAAGCATTACAACACTCTCTACAGCATTACTACACTCTCTTGCTTTTTGTCCTCTTCCTAAACATCTTATGCATTCATCTGAACCAACTATTTCCTTCCAATCATGTAAACTGCTTCTGCCAGGGCATGCTCTAAGTCAAAGGGGTCTTTCTCCTGTTGCTGTTGACCTCAAGTCCAATTTTCCAGCCAGTCTTTCCTCCAATCCCCGGTTTCTTGTCTGCAGCAGGTCTTAATCCAGAGCTGGTGCAAACCAGCATCTCCCAAATCTGCCACTGGGGGTTCTTAACAAATTTTTCAAGTGATGCATGTATTCCCCTCAGAAAAGATCTTTTTTCCAACTTCGATCCAGTAACCATTTCATACTGGTATACAGGAATACTTCATTCTCAAATTTAAAATATGTACCTCAAAATAAAATATGGACATTGTAGCTTTTTTGAGCAGGCTGCATGAGATTTCTAGAAGTGACCTAAATAAATAGCATACCATTAACTTTCTCTTTGAATAATATCATCGATTCGTTAATGAAACAAAATAACAAAAGAGTGCCATAAGTATAGCATCTGTTCGCCTATGAAAATCCTTCCATAGAAAAATGTATGCACAGCAAGGGAGCACGAAAAAAATATGTCTATCCAACTTGAACAAAATGGCATAGTTGTATACCCCAACTACCCACCCACCACCATTCCCTTACAAACCATGGAATGCAGAATCGGCCGATCCCAATCCGGATTGGCCGATTCGGATCGGGATCGGCAGGTCCCGATTCGGCCGATTCCAGTCGATCCGATCCCGATTCGGATCGGGATTGACGGGTCCCGATTCGGGGACCCAATCCGATCCGGAATTCCTTGTTGCAAACTGCTTATTTTTCTTAGCCAGGGGATTGGAAGCGTGGGGGCAAAACTTATTCAACATGTCAAATCAATGGTCTAGAAAATCTATTTCTTCCCTAGAAGATAGAGGGATGATATTTTTCTTCTTCGAGAAGATACATGACAAAAGAAATAAATAGATTAATTCTTCAACATTAGAATGTTGGGGATGTAAAGTGATATTTCATATTTGGATTTGTAGGATCTTATCAAAGAAACTCATCATTGCACATGTGATCAAGTTGGAAATTGTGTGACAATTTTAATGTCAAACCATAGTTGTCAATCGCGTCCCGGTCCCCATCATGTTTCCCTACTAGGATGGGACGTCCAATGTCCTAGACAATTTTAGTGTCCTCCCGGAATTTTTCCCATACATATTTCAATAAACATAGAACATATGTATACTATAAATAATATCAAAATAAACATATCATATACAAATAACACAAACTTAATGCAATAGAAGTGTTTGGATGGGTTTGCATATTTATAAAGTATAATCAAGTGAAATTCCTAAAATAAGTTTACAAGTAGCTTAAGGAATTTGAGAAATATCAGGATAAAATATAATTCTAGCCAGGACAGATTGGGACAGACTGAGACAGGCTTAGACAGGCCGGGACCAAACCGGGACACTAACTGGGACAGACAAGAAACTGTCCCCTCCTATTTTCTCACTGGGACAGGATGTCCCGGTAAATTCCATCCGGGATGGGACGTGATTGACAACTACATGTCACACAGAACTCTGCAAGTCTGCAACTATTAATCAATGCTAGAGAACAAGGTTCTAAAAACCGGGTTGTAAAACCAGACCAGTCAGGGCCGGTTCCGATCCCGGTTCCGGTTCCAAGGCTGGCTTTGGCCAGTTTTGTCTGGTTCTGACCGGTTCCGGTCCGGTTCAACCAGTTCCGGTCCGCTTCGGTCGGTTTTTAGTACCATGCTTGAGAAGAAACTATCGCCAACATCCCTTCGCCCACACATGATGGCCTGTCACTGTTAAGGCTGCAAAACTTTTCTTCCTAAATTGCTCTTTCACTCTCCAAGGCTGGTTAAGTTGAAAAAGAGTTGCTGCCAGTCTTGCATTGTCATACCATGAGGGCAAGGAATTCCGGATCGGATCGGGTCCCCGAATCGGGACCCGCCGATCCCGATCCGAATCGGGATCGGATCGGCCGAAATCGGCCTGGATCGGCCAGAATCGGCCGGGATCGGCCAGAATCGGCCGAATCGGGACCTGCCGATCCCGATCCGAATCGGCCGATCCGGATCGGGATCGGTCGATTCTGCATTCCATGCATGAGGGGGCTTGCTATCGCTGACTTTCCTCCATGATGATCATCTGTTATTTGATGTGGAAGGGAACTTCGACTTTGGCAGTTAAGTGCCTTCTTATGTGATAGTGAAAAGCAGTTGATTGGTTGAAAAAAGATTTTATCATGTCAGGTGTTGTGAGGACCATATGAAACCAGATTCTCAAAAATCTCAACTTCCCATGCTTACTAGAATTCTAATATAACATGTGGCCGACCTTTCTATCTTTCATGTTGGTTGGGGTGGGGGCATGGTGTTGGTGGTCCATTTGGCCCCCAGCTCTGCCTCTGTGTGAACATAACAACTCCAAACACCAACCACCCCATGTAAGTGATCATTTTATTTCTCTCATCCACAGATGGTCAATAAGATTGAATGCAAAATCATCCACCCAACCATGGAGGACAAGAGACCCGGTGAATACTGGAAGAAAGAAATGTCAACATTCTCAGAGCCACAGGTAATGGAAGTAAGGGAGCAGATTCAATCTCTTTGCCAGCTCCATTAACAGGTAAAGGACAGGAGCTGAATACGAAAGGCTTGAAGATGTCAGAGGTACGGAAAGAAAACAGTTTGTCAAAAGAGGAAACAGAACGAGATGCCCAGGAGCTGAATATGGAAGGCTGGAAGATGTCAGAGGTAAGGAAAGAAAACAGTTTGTTAAATGAACTCAATAGAATGAGATGCAATTGTCAGAGAATGTAGAATCAGCAAGGAAAATGGAAGCACACATAATTGCGTGCAATGAAGGGATTAAAATGGACTAACTAACTTATGACTTGATGAAAGAAAAATGGCAAAAAATGGTCTGAGGTGCAAAATTATTGGCAAAGAAATTATTTATCAAGTCATGGCCAATTTGGGTGCCTAAAGAGATTGGAAGGAAGTTTATATTCATTCAGAAACTATAGCAATGAGGTAGAAGTGGGGAAATAGCATTGAGAACCTGGCAGAGAAAGGAGCAAGGATATGACTATGCATGGTTGAGGTTCCTTGAAAGTTGGGAATACCTATTCAGGACGATTGCTAACGATTTTGGATTTCCGAGGGGAGTAGATAAGAGTAATTCATGGGAGTTGCAATGATTCATTTCCTTTTAGGGATAATTTCATGGTAACCACTCTACTTTTTGAAATGTGAATCTACCACTGTCATCATCATCATGATCAAAGCCTTATCCCATCTATTTGGTCAGCGACATGAATATTGTCCCGCCATCTTAATCTATCCAATGCCAAACTTGAGATAGTACATAGCAACGCCAAATCCTTTCTAACTACATCTAACCACCTCATCTTAAGTCTTCCTCGTTGTCTTCTAGCGTCCTCCACTCTAATTTTATCACACCTCTTAACTGGTGCTGAACTTGGGTGATGATGTACATGACCAAACCATCACAGTCTATTCTCCCTAACCTTAACGTGAATAACCATCACAGTCTATTCTCCCAAAGGGTGGGATGGAGAATTAGCCACCATATATTGTCATCCTCCTTGAGTACGAAAAGCCTCCCCCAATAGATTAGAAGGCGATGTACTAAGTACTTCATCCCACCCCTATAGTGAAGCTTATCAAACAAGATCTACCACACCTCACGAGCAAAAGTGCAAGACACAAGCAAATGGTCTAGAGAGGCTCATCCTCCTCCCCACATAAATAACACGTAGAGGCTAACCAGGAAATAAATGGGCAAATTTATCATAGTTGGGTAGTTTGCCAAGGGAAATCCACCACACAAGTGCCTTGATCTTCATTGGGCACTTAGGTGACCAAATTTGAATCCAAAAGGGATGTCAAGTTTCCCCACCCCCCCAGCAATGTCTTGATATGCCAACCTCACAAGCAAGGGTTTTGAGGCTTACCACCCACCCACGACCAAGTACCTTGGCATTAGGGTCCCACTTTAGCTAGCATCAAAAGGAAGGTGCCCAACCTCCCCCAATATGAACTCTATCAAAACCTTGCGCCACCAATACCGACAGCTAAGAACAAATAGCATAATCTGGGAAACCTGATGGAAAGTGGGATAGCACCATACCACTTATCCCTCTAGAATAGGCGACTATCCTCATTACCTAAAGAGGCATGGGTACGGCTACTGGCTCTTGTATGTTAAATTTCAAAAATGCCATTCTTACTTGCACATTATTCTACATACCCTTACAAAAGAACATATCTATCAAATATGCCATTTCAATGGCATATATGAAATGTTTGTATGTATCAAATGTGCCATTGCCATGGCAAGTATGAAACATTATCCATATTAGGATGGTATGTAGGATAATGTGCAAGCATGCATGGCATTTTTGTAATTTAACATACACGAGTGGTTGATATGAAATTACCCCGTTTTTTACGTGAAATAAATTTGCAAAATGTATGAGCAGAAATGAACAGCATTCTTCAAATCCTTTAGCAGCTGAAGACTAGGGTAGGCAGAGGAAACAAGTCGGTATTTGTTAGAACAGTCTCACATTGAGTGGAGATCAAAATAAAACATGTTCAAAACAGCTGATCTCCACTCAATATGGGACTGCTGTAATGTCCCTCATGTGCAGGCCAACTTAGCTCTTGTATGTATACAATGACAAACATGGAGGTATGCGACTATGTGGCCCAAAAACATACCCACAGGTGATGGGCTATCCACTTCAAAACTTTTAAGGCCTGAGTGTGGAGATGGCACCACTATATTAATCACATTTTATTTTGATCTCCACTCAAATGTGGAGCTATTCTAACAGTACTAGGGTGTAGCTTCCACCCTTGCCATATCTGTGCAAAATGAAAAGCTTGTTGGATGAAGAATGGTTGTGGACTAATATGGTATTGCAGATGCAGCAGATGAGCAAAGAAACACAGAAAAAAGTTTCTTCTGAAACTCCATGACATCCAAGCTGTACAGTCTTCAACTTGGCATGAAGCATGGGATTATACTGTGTAGATTCCCATAGGAACATATTCATCACTTTTAATGGACATAGAAAGATAGAGTTGTCCAAAAATGGATTAAGGGCAAAGCATTATTGAACATAAAAATCCCTAATCACAACGTGGATCATTACCCAAGATTGGTAGAATATTCACCACAAAAGAATGGGCGGGTCATTTTCCCAAAATAGAAGTCAAATATCTTTCTCAACCCATATTGGATCACATCCCACCACTGATATCTACATGCACCAGACAAAAGGAGCCCATTTAATTAACAAACAGGCACAATGGGAAATCTTAAGGATGTAGTTATAGGTGGTGAGAGGAAATACTATAGGAAAAATATCCTCATCTGACTCCTACGAATAAGTTGATGTGGACAATGGATCAAGTTTCACATTTGCTGCCATCATAGTGATTTAGCATGTTCTATTTGCAAGGATTGAGGAAGATTAGGCAAAAGACAAGAACAATCTGAAGAATATCAGAAACAGTTTCTCATGGGAGTGTAAACAGAGGCAAACATCCAAGCAACAATACATCCAAGGAGGGCCGGCAATAAGGTGAACCATTTGCAAACTAGCTTGAGTTGGGCTCAGCATGGCTCAGTTGGTTTAACCAAATGAGCCGCTAGATCTATGGGCAAGGCTCATTTAGTAAGATGAGAAGAGCTTGAGCTTAATAACATTGGCTCTTTAAGCTCACAAGACAACTCAACTAATATTTAAATTGTTTATTTTGAATATATGATTAAACTGTTATTTAATAACATTAATCTTAAATCTTTTGAGCAATGGCTGGAAGCCCACAAGGCCATGGAGCCCATGAGTCCCCGTGGATTGGAAGAGACTGGGGAAAATGTTTATCAGCCCTTGCACCCCTCATTTATTCCGATACCCAATCTGGGACTTAATCTCACCTATTGCCTGCAGTGCCTGGGGAGCAGCATAGCCCAGCTAGCTACTCTAGCAGAGTTCACCAGAAGGGCTGTGGCATGATGGACATCTACAAAGTGAGCCCCGTGGACGGGTACAACCAGCCCACACCGGTGGTGCCACAGAGGATTTGCAGCAGTGGCGATAGAAACACCACTCTTAGTGACTACGGGGTGGCATGCTGGAGCACCTGCGAGGTGTTTGGGAGCCCCAAATCCGCTGCTGCATTGTGCTACGGCATCGCCTATGGGAACACCAACACCCGTTGGCCCATGTCCTCCTTGGAGTTCAAGAACTCATGTCCACGCTATGCTTACAATGATGGCGAAAGCGCCTTCACCTGCCCAGCAGCACCAGCTACTATATCACCTTCTGCCCCACCACAGCCAGCTAGCTTAGTCTTGTTCTATCTGATCATACTTAACTCCACTGCATGGAAAGGCTTGTGATGGTGCAGATAAGAAGCAGCGACATCAACAGTGTGATGATCTACCAGGGAGTTCTCCATCATGGCCGCTGCTGCTCTGGCGGTTCCATTGCAACCCGCTCCCTTGGGTCCCTTTCCATTGTTAAATGTCGAAAGCAAAGCCACAATTCATTAGAACATTATAAAAATAAAAGATACAGCTCAGTTACAAACATCATCTCTCTCCCATGGAGATGATAGCTAGAGAAATGCAAACCCATAGGAAGTGGGCATTAAAAGGAAAAAAGAAACAACAAATACAGACATGGCGAAATGCTCCCCAAGATTCACGAATGAAAGCTCTCCAGTTCTGTCAGTCAACTGGATGTTCAGCAGTAATTTGCACAGTTCAATGAATAGATGTCTAGTGACACCCACTCCATTCGGTCCTCTCACATTTGTAAATGTCTCTTGCTTCTTCTACAAATATTATAATATTCATTTATCTAGTATTTATATTTATTTGTTGACCTGAGCTCAAGCTTGAGGTATTCTGCTCAAGTTGAGCTCAAGTCTTGCCTTGTGCTCAAATCAAGGCTTGGGTTCTAGCTTAAGCTCATATCCTTTTTTGCAAGCCAAGCTCGAGTCTGCCAGAGCCAGCTTAGCTCAGCTCGTTGCTACCCGTACCTCCAAGAGGAAATAAACGTGTTGTCATGTGTTGTGTCTTCTGCCCCCCCAAAAAAAAGAGAGGACTGGCATGGCAAGGGATATAGCAGCACTCCAGAGGAAGAGGATTTAAAATCATACACGCACTGTTTAGTCCAATCCTTTGGAAGAAGACAATCAATGGTGGGCAAGGGTATCAAGGAGTGGTTCTACGCATTAAACAAGATGGCATTGCTATGCTAGAGTTACTCTTCCTAAAATCTGAAATTAGAGAGGCTATCTTCACCTTGGAAAAAGGTTCAGCCACAAACCCAGATGGTTTTCAGTTACTCTGAAGAAAGTGAGAACAAAGAGCAGAAAATGTGTACAGAAGCAATTTGGCAAAAGTCTATCAGCTATAAAAACAAGCTTTTATTCCATATTTTCAGTTCCTCTGAAGAAAGGTAAACAAAGAGCAGACACTTTCCATTGAAGAAAAATTCTCATGGACAATATGGGTGATTTCATAGCAGTCTATGAATGGATAACTACATCCGACTCATCAAATCGCAAGGCACACCAACTGAGAAATAATTTCATCCAAGGTACTTCACCAACAAAACAGCTACAAGCATTTCCAATTCCAACAGCTAAAAAGACTGCATTTTTTTAAACAAGACAGCTAAAAAGCCTAGACAGAAGCTACAAAAATTCCTTTTTTTTTTTTTTTGCTCCTTTTTAGAGGTTACAATCCCACAAAAGAACAGGCTTTTTTTCAGAAGGCTCGAGCTTTAAAGGCGCCTCATGCGGAAGCCTTGTGTCGAGATCGTTGTGGGGAAGGAGCGCGAGAAGATGGTACGTACCTTCGGAGCCAGTTAAGCAAGGAATCCCAGAGACCCATCTCGGCGGGAGCAGGAGGTTCGCCCACAGACCGCAGAAAGAAACCCTAAATTTCACAGTCGACGGAGAGAGAAGGGGGGGTGACTGCCGCCGGGAAAGAAGGAGAGATGGAGGAGATGTTGCAAAGAGAACGAGGGGACAAACGAAGGACGAGTAGCGTGACAGAGGAGAATGGGCTGGCTGTCAATGGACAGACTGGTGTGTCTTTCGCTTTGCTGACCTGAACGGCAACAGGCGTTTTGTTCCCGGAGAATATGGGTTTTTTGCACATATCCCCCTCTAAAATACCGTAATTTCATGTGTACCCCACTTCTCACATATTATCATCAATACCCTGCAATCTTCAAAATATTCCAGTTATGCTCCTCCCGTCAAATTTAAGTTAATTTTAACGAAATATGTCAAAAACATTGCATAAATTATGACATCGTTGGAAGTATCCGGCATACAAAATATAAGATTTTAGTATATTGAGAAGTATATATGTAAAATATTAATAAATTTAAGAGTATTTATGTCAAACCATTAGATTAAAATTGTAAAATGCAACATTTTGAAGATTGCAGGAGTATTGATGATAATATGTGAGAATTAGGGGTATACATGAGAGGGATATATATGTAAAAAATCTTAAGAATATTTGATTAAGTTAAATTTAAAAATATTATAATATTAAAATTACTTGAATTTGCTTTGAGAATTGCTCTCATTCTTTTAAATTTTAAATTTTAACCATTAATTAAAAGATTAAAAACTCTAAACATAAGACATGTCAACCTTTACATGTGATGGGGGGCATTGTAGCTGGTAGCCGCCCCTTAAGATATATCATACGGGTATTAAATCTAAATAAGCCGGTCTGGCAAAACTTGCAATTAAAAATAACTTCTAATTACTACATTTACATGAAAAAAACCTAGATGAAGTGCTATTATAACTAATTTTACATAGATACAAAGTCTAATATTTTCCTAGCAATCTTATTTTTTCTTCAATTATAAAATTTTTACTTTATAGTTTTTTATTGAAAGCTGATTCACAATCAAAATACTGCATAACGGCTTCTAAGATCTAAATTTTTAGGAATATAAATATACTTTTAATTGGAAGATGCCCCCATAAAAGTTGGTAGGGTAGGGAATGATTTGGGGGGCCAACGACGGAAATGGACCGGTTGTTAGATGATTTTGGACGTAAACTTCCCATAAGCTGATGAAGAGGTCAGTGGAACGTGGGCTGTTACGGGATGAGGAGGTTACGTCTTATTCAAATTTATACGAACTACATGTCAACAAAATAGACTCGACCATAAGGAAGGAGGTTACTTAACTTGACTTCCGATTCCATCTTTTAGTTATCTAAATTGAGTAATGTTTGTTGCAATATTCCTTTACTGTAATAGGAGAATTGCAGTAAGTAAGAAAATAAAATTAAAAATTTTTTTAAAGTCAACTCCCACATATCCTACATGGTCATACAACTTGATCTCCAATCTAATGACCTAAAAAATAAAAAAATCAAAAATCGAATCATAATGAATACTAACAAACATCTTAACGGGCCGAGTCTAATAAAAGTTTTTAATTTTTTTTTTTTTTTTAAATCTTTCGATTAGATATCAGATTCTATGACCATGTAAAACATATAGAGACCGACCCAAACAATTCATAAAAGAATTTATTTACCTACTGCAGAAAGAGGGGCATCCAAACGAGCATTACTCGTCCAAATTCAAATGACTCTTGGATTCCCTCCCTCACCACCTTCACAGCTTCTTTACCCCTCCCTCAGCACAACTAGCTCCTTTTCTCCCTCAAATATTCTTTACTTCCCTTGGTTCAAGAAACAAAAATGGTTGTTTACTCTTCAACTCGGGCTATCAAATGGTCGGAGATGTAAATGGAAATGACACTTTCCGCTTTCATTTTCTATAAGATTTATCGGAGATGGAAACGAAGACGGAAGTGAGTGTTTCTACTTCCGCATACATTTCCGAGCATTTGCACACATGGATATTTACTCTCTTTTTTTCAAAAAAAGTTTCACAATGGCACGGTGTTATGCATATTTGATAGAGTAGTGATCTTAGACTGAACTTTGAATAACTTTAATTAGCATTTTTGGAGGAAAAACATAGTAGCTAACTTTGACCTAGTTAATTTTGTATAAATCGAATTAAACCAGCCAGTTGTTAACTAATCCCTCAGTTTTCTTTTTTATTACAGTGCAGTGATCTTTTGATAAAGCAAATAGAAAAGGTTGATGGTTCTGATTTTTCCTCCTCCAACCGCTTGAGAACTAATCCCTCAATTTTTTCTATTACAGTCTAATGGTGTTTTGATAAACCAAATAGAAAAAGTTGATGGTTCTGATTTTTCCTCCTCGACCACTGCATTCAACTACTTTGTGTGTGTGCGCGCGCGCATAGATCGCCATCCATACCCCCATCTCATACACACAACTACATGCCATGGGGCTTGGTCTTAGTCAACCATTGTTGGAAGACGAAAATCAATGCTAACATCATCTTTCTATCTTTTCATCTTCAAATCATTAAGGCAAGTTCTCACTGATCGGTTAAAGGATTTCATAAACCTCCAAATTTTTCAATAGATTTGTAATGGAAATAATACAAGTTATGGGGCATACTCTTCCTTATAATTCTCCTAAGTCTCGTTCTTTACTGAATTCTTTTCCTCCACCCCCAACGTTGATTGGAAGGTTGTGCATTTATAAGGTATCTACCCTTTACTCCCTAACGTAGGTGGATGTGAGTTTGCGGTAGGAATGGTCGGCATCCCATCTAAGGGTGTCAACGGATCGGATTCGGGTCGGGTCAGGGAAGATCCGAAACATAAGATCTCATCTGTTGGTTTTTACTAATTTGCAAGCACTAGAGTGGGAGTGCTTGTAGAGGACAATGGCTCATTGTTTTCTTTTGCTCTGAAATTGTGAGGAGGATTTCAATGTTGATTAACTTGGATTTTAGGGATAAAATTTGACTAGAACATTGGAGTTCCAAGCTAATTTGGTGGATGTATTGCTATAACTGACCCTTTTTTTTCCCTCCCAATTGGATTGATTGTTTAAATCAGTCGTTCATTTTATTCTTTTTTATGCATGCGATATGAATCTTACACTATTTTATGAGCATATTGGCTTTTCTATAGATGTAAATAATATGTGAAAATTTGCTAACTTGCTTCTTTCATGAGAACTAAAGATAATTGTCAAACCTCACTTCTTATTTGCCCAAAGAAAATGGTATTAATATTTTAATAATATCAAACAATATTAGTTCCTTTTATATTTTAATGTCAAATTGTTTCCTATAGATAGCTTTATCTATGATAGATGCCATGCTCTAGTTATTAATTTTTGACCAATCAAGATAGAGACTTTTGACATACACCACAGAAAATTTTAGGAAAAGCTCCCCAAATAAAAAAAAAATCCATACAGAACCAAGGTTATAAAGAATACTTGTGTAATTGCAAGGAGCACAATCCCCATATGTAAGAGTCGTTTATTATTTCTATACTCATTTTTGGGAAGAAGAATTGAAGAAAGCAGTGAGATTTTAAGAGTTCAACTTATATAAGTGATAAAATTAAGTGGCAAGTGATAAAACTGAAACATTAAGAAAGTGACAAAAATACGCTTTGAAATTAATAGGTTTGCATAGATAGTGATAAAATTGTATTACAAAGTGATAAAATTAAGTAGCAAGTGATACAATTAAAATAGTTAGAAAGTGATAAAAATAAATTTTGAAGTGATAATTTCGCATTTGAAAGTGATAAACTGAGATGCGGTCAGAGTAAAACATAAAAGAATCGATTACCTCTTTTTAAAGGACGGGAATGAATCGATTAACTTTTTAAAATGGAGGTGAATAGAAAAAGACAATAATAAAAGCTGTCAAAGAATTGCACATTTTCTTTCTTTCCATCTAAAAAGGTCAAAAAAATGGAGAAGTAAGTGGGACAGATAGCGAGAGAATGTGAAATATTGCAATCCACCTCAACCTCTCTACACCACATGCAATGTAGTAAGTGTTACTCTTATAAGATTGTTAATATTTAAACTTGATTAACTTTAAAATGATGGCAATGTTTTTATCTATTAAGAATAATATCTATATGAAATTAATATTAAATGTTCCAAGAGAATGCTATCAAGTCAACCTATAATTATTTATATTTACATTTGGATTAATTTCCACTGGCCAGTGGCCTTACAGCAGCCCAAACACCCTTCTAGCGATCTTTGACAATGGTTCTCTCAATTTCGACTGCAGAGATCCAGCCTTATATACATCTCCAAAGAAGCTCGCCCCTCTTGTCTCATCATCACCATGATCATTAATTCCTTCATCATTCAATTCCATGGAAACTTCCATGTCCACAGTGCCATCCATTGCCTCTTCCTCAATCTCTATTTTCCTTTCATTATTGGGTAACCCCGGAATTGCCTCCTCCAGTAGAACCCTTTCAGATTCGGAAGCTTGAAGACAAGGGGTGCAATCTTTCCTATTAGTCTTGTGGAGTTTCTCAAGAACCCTCCATGTAACAGCATCAGGAACCAATCCATTCTTTCTCATCTCAGAAACCATCTGGTAGGCCTCTCTCTTTAAGCCCAACTTACAGGCACCATCGATGAGGATGTTGTAATTCACAATGCCTGGAGCAACCCCACAGTCTACCAGCTCATATAGGAAGTCACATGCCTCATTCAACTTGCCCAAATTGCATAAGCCTTTAAGCATTGCAGCATAAACAAAATCATCATGAACATCTGAGGGCCAAATAACATCCTCCCAGAACCTCTTTGCCTGGTTTACTTGGCCCATTCCCAGTAGTCCCTCCATGACTATGGCATGAGTGGTACAGTCAGCACGTACAGCCTGGTGCACCATTTCATCAAAGATTGACATTGCTTCATCCATGAGTTGGAGTTTAAATAGACCGCGAAGGACGGCATTATACGTTGCAGTGCCGGGACTGCAGGAACATTCGGGCATTTTGCAGTGCAAGATATCAAGTGCCTCTTTCACTCTTCCAGCATCAAGCAGGCCATGCAGAATGGTGGTGAATGTGACCATGTCTGGAGCACAGAAGCTCCCTTTCGACATATCGTTCAGGATCTTCAGAGCTTCGTCGATCCTACCGATCTTGCAGAAGCCATGGATGACAGTGTTGAGGGTGATCACATCAGGATGGCATTGATTCTGAAACATAGAGACCAGCACATTTAGCTGTTCACTTGGGTTACCAACAAGGCATAGGGCATTCAGAAATATGTTGTAAATTCGCGTCTTGTCGGCATCTTTCTTCCCTAGCATAAATGCAGCTACATCCTTAGCCTTGTGCACATCCCTCTCCCGGCAAAGCCCCACAACCAAGGACTTGTAAGTGGACTCCGAAGGCAAGTATCCAAACTCCGCACCTTCCTTGAACAGCTGATAGGCTCTCATACAGCCACCCTCCCCCTCCTTGCTCAAGCCATGTATGATGCAGTTGAAGGAAACGAGGCTTGGTGTGAAGCCCCTCTTCCTCATTATATAGGCAATGCGGGATGCCCCATGATGCCTCCCCACCCTGCAGAGCGAATCCATCATCTGCCCGTAAGCAAAGTCCTCTCTGACGAACTTACCCTGTGGCATCTCCTCGGCAAGCCTGAAGACCTCGTGGAAGAAGCCTTCGCGGCACAAGGCATCAACCAGATTTGCAAAAGCCGCATTGTTGATACAGGGGTCTTGCTCGCACGCCATCATCCTCCAAAGCTCGCCCATCATCTCCCGTGCTTGCTCAATCCGCCTCTTCCGCACAGCTCCCCTTATCAAGGCGCTGTAGGTGAGAGAGTTGGGCGCGACGCCGCTCGCTATCATTTCGTCGAACAGCTGTTGGGCGGCATCCAGTTCCCCGGCACGCCCGAACCCGCCGATCAGAGCCGTGTAGGAGACGACATCGGGGCGGTGGCCCCTGGACTTCATGTCGAGAAAGACGCTCCGCGCGTCGGCGAGCTGGGACTGCGAGCAGAACTGGTCGATGAGGCGGTTGTAGCTGGCGGCGGAGAGGACGAAGGCGGGCTTGCTGGCCACCAGGCGGTCGAGGACGCGGCGGGTGGCGTCGGGAGAGCGGCCGTCGAGGAGACGGGCGACGAGAACGTTGGACGTGCGGTCGTCGGGCACCCACCCGGAGGCGACGGAGAGGAGGAGGCGGCGGTGCGCCTCGAGGGAGCGGCCGGCGGCGCAGAGGCCGTGGACGACGCTGCTGAGGTTGAGGGAGTCGGGGCGGTAGCCGCGGAGGCGCAGGCGATCGAGAAGTCGGAGGGCCTCGTCGACTCCGCCGGCTTGCTCTCTGGAGCACAGCAGGTGGATCTTCTTGGTCCAATAGGAGCGGTCGGTCACGGGGATGCTCTCCTCCGCCCCATCTAACAGCGTCGGTCCTGTTGCTGCCGACGGCAACTGGGGTGGGGCAGCTGTGGCAAGGGTAGTGGTGGTGGCGGAGGACAGGTGGTGGTAATGCTCGAGCACAGAAGCCGCGGATGATCTAGTAAAGGCGGCGGCGGCATCGCACGGTAGTCGTCTCCTGCTGGCGAGATCCATGAGCGGCGGGACGCTAAGGCGGGATGCGGCCGTGCTTCCACACGCCGCAGCCGCCACCGTCCCTTCGCCGGGGCGGCGTGGACGAGCCAAAACAAGTTTAAACGAGGGAGCGAACCACCTCAGTCAGCCTGAAGGAGAAAACTCCAACGGTCTCAAACGGGACAGGCGGTCTCTTCTCTTCTCTCATTTTTTGTTCCAGCCGTCAAAAATGTCAGAGATCCACAAGGATTGCACTTACACCTTTTCATCAAAGTGCAATGAAATCAAACTGAAGGAATTTGCATATGTATATTCTTAAAGTTATTATTATTTTGTATATACTTATAAAATTTTGCATACATGTCTTTGACTTTATCAAAAATTTTGATAAAGTCACAGAGAGGTATAACTACAATCTTTTTTGAAGATTTCAAGGACCCTTATAAATTTGTCCAGGTATGTGTTGACAATCAATGTATGTTAGAACATTAATAAAATATTTATTTTGTTTTTAGAATTTGTACATCAATGGATTTTATATGCCTTGCGTAATTAGTTTACTTTTTCTTACATAGGTTATAATAAAATAATATTTCAATATCTTTTGAACTAAAAAAGCATTAGAGACAGCTGTAACTGTCTCTAAAATCACTGGGATAGATTAGGGATGGGACAAGGTGTCCCTTTTTATGTTTTATAAGAGACGGTTAAACAATCGTCTCTTATAACCTGCTTTTTTGATACGACTCTTAGTTGTATCTTACGATAATTTCATTCTGTCACAAATATTGTTACGAGAGTGGGTAGATGGCCGGCTCTAATAACATGATCTTTTTACTACCTCTCTTAGCCGTCTCTTATACCATTTTTAGAGACGACTTAATTATCCATCCCTTTTAATTTTACCGATGGGGGTTTTAAGGGACGACTCTATCGACGGTTGACAAGCCGTCTCTAATACTTTTTGAGACGGCTTTTTCATTTTTAGAGACAAATAAGAGTTGACGTCAGTTCTCTCTTTTCTTGAAGTGAAATACAATAATTTGTGGGAGTGTATATATACAAAAATAAAAAAAGAATAATATATTATAAAGAATTATATATAATATATTTTATAATATGTAGCCTACGTAATAACTGAATAGAATTTTGTCACGTCCTTTGTTCATCAGGTTCATTTTTGTGGTACCTATATATAATGCTTTAGAGGTTTAAAATTTAGGAATGTTAGACAAACTTGCCACAAGGAAAGCTCTTCAAGCAAAGCTCTTATTTGCCTTTTAGGTGTTAAGCTCAATCAATGGGTGAGCTTACCACTTAACTTGGGGACATATTTGCTATGAAATATTATAGTTGGTTTTTCCTTTTGATAGTATATGTTTTTATCCTTTGGACATGTCAAGTAAATTGGCTTGTCATGTATAATGTTTCTATGCAAAATGGCTGACTGATGGTTTTTAATATTAAGGAGTTGATATTAAATATGTTTTAGCAGAACTTTGAACCTTATCTTTCGCAAACCAAAAATGTTGTTTATCCTATAACCTTACTCACTTGAGAATTGTTGCAGGTATTAGTTCTATGGAATATGTAGGTCCCTGAGCTTGCATTTCACATGTAATATTATAGTTGTCACTTGGCTTGTCTGTCATCTGCTTTTGTCTTTAGGTAGATATTTCCAATCCGATCTTTCCCCATTTCATCCACCATTCAGTTTTCCCTTCATAGTGCGTCTGTCAATTTTCTGATTCTTGTTTAGAACATGTGTCTCCTACAGAAGATTCATTTTCCATTTATTACCTGTTCGATTCAGTACGACAGCTCTTAACTACTTTTTTAGGATCGAGTACTTACTGTAAAATCATTCATGTTGCTTGGACGGTAAACAAGTATTAATGTTTTCTAAAGGATGAGAATTTCATCCGGCCCAAACAGCTAGTAGGCCGGTCCAGTAACACAAGTTAAAGCCACCAAATGCAACTCCTCTAGGGCTTGCTCTCATCATGATCTTCGACCAAGATTTTGAATTAGAAAGGCCCAAGACGAGGCCTAGATGGTTTTACCACTGAAAGTACCTAGTCCATAGCATCAAGCCCTTGAGGAGACATCCAAATCCTCCCCCTAGCAGGATCCTTGGGTCGATTCTACTGAGACTCATCCATGCAGGAAGATCCTGTCTTTCTCGGCCCAGTCCTACCACGACCCACGACAAATCAGGGGAGATCTAGGAACCTGTCTGAATATGAGTCCTACCTTTCAGGGCAACCCCCTTTTAATCTCGTATAAATCACAATGAATATGAGGATCTGATCGGGATCCAACCTTTCCAAAATAGTCTCCTACCGGTCACGGACTTTAAGGGAAGCCCGGCAAGGATCTACTCTTCCTAATTGGAATCGGTCCATGAAAAGCACCGGAACCACTATATAAAGACCTCTGGTTCAGCCTGACCAGGTAAACTCTCCAGAACCCAAGCTGGTCCTATTTTCTTCCTAAACTCCCAATCTTCTGACTTAGGCATCAGAGAGGGATTCCTTGGATCATCACTGGGGGCCTTTAACGGTGTTTTCTTTTGCAAGACCACTGCTTCCTAGCCTTCAGATACCCAGTGGGAGGCTTTGATCGTAGTGGACGAGATTTTGACCCAATGTCTTTTGGCGCCGTATGAGAGAATCGCAAACCAAAAGTCATGATACGTGTAGACAGTAGTTGAGCTTCAAGGCAGAAGGGGGTCGCAGCTGGCAATACCGCACTCCTGCCACCCACAATCGTCGGGGCCTGAGCGAATCACTGTCGGACAATGAACACAATACTTGACATCCTTCCAAAGGCGCAAATCAACTGCCTCAAGTACATAATTTCCAGACTCTGGTCGACATGATTCAGTAGCTAGAGACGAAGATTGACCGATTAAAGGGATAGGCCCTCCGATAAGAGTGTGGTCGCCTGGGAAGACCCCCAATTGGTCACCATAGTGTCCACCTTACTCAGAGGTCTCATGATCGGGAAAATCCGATGCCTCCACCACCTTCATAGAATGGCCTGTTAGGTTTCGCTGGAGGGCAGCATTATTATCGTGATCTTGAGCCGCAACACGTCCAAGGGCAATTTCGTAAGCACCCCACGGACGACCATCCTCCTACTCGATACTCCCATGGCCGATCGCAGGGTCATAAGTTTCCCCGGACCAAAATTTCACCCTATCATTACTGCAAGCATGACGACCCGTCACCCCTGCTGAACAATCGTGTCCCGCTCAACTAGAGCGGGTGATTCACGCAATCTAAGTGATAGAGACGGCAACAAGAGGCGCTGTAGCTACACCTTCAAGATTCAGAGAGTCACTTTGGAGGCCGTAGCTAAAGACAACCCTTTGCTCACCACGGAGCTGATAACCTTCATTGATGAAGATCTACGAGGTATAGTACTCTCCCATAGTGATGCCTTGGTCATAGAAGCTAACATCATAGGGTATGGTGTCAAAAGAGTCCTCGTTGACAATGAGAGCTCGCTCGATGTCATCTTCCTCAACTGCTTCCACCAGCTTGACCCTCACTTATTGAACAAGAGAAGAGTCAAAGCCCCTATATATGAACTTAGGGGCCAATCGGTGACCACAGAATGGCAAATAACCTTCATGGTGACTAGAAACTCTTCCCCTATCGGTCATCCAGGAGGTCGAGTTTATGGTGCTCGACATCCCCTCGACTTAAAACGTCATCTTGGGAAGAGAATTCCTGGGACAGTTTTAGGCTATGCCGTCGAGCTTGTATCAGTAGCTTAAATTCCCAACCATAAATGGAATCGGAGAAATGCACGGGAACTAGAACATCGCTCGATAGGCGTATCTTGCGGCTATAAACACCTAGCTGAAGAACCCCATCATGCTCATTCAGGAGGCAGCAAAAAGGCACAAGGAAACGACTGAGCCTTCTGACGATTTGGTTACTGTTCGGATCGGCCTGGCCCCCAATCAGAAAATCAAGGTGGGAGCACTCATGTTTGAGCAACGATGTGAAGATTACTAGAAATCCCTTTTGGCTCATCTGGATGTGTTCACCTAGACATCGGCTCCTCTCCTAGGAGTGCCAGATCATATAGCCACCCATTCACTTAACTTGGATCCGAGGTTCCCTTCAGGCCAGCAACGAAAGCATCATTTTGCGACGGAGCGCGAACATGTCACGAAGGAGCAGATAACTTCATTATTGGAGACTGGCATCATTAGGAATGTCTAGTATCCAATCTAGGTCGCTAACATGGTCCTCGTGAAGAAAGCATTTGGGAAGTGGCACATGTGTGTCAACTTCACCGACCTTAGTAGGGCCACACACAAGGATTACTTTCCCCTGCCTAACATTGACCAGTTTATTGATGCGACAATCGGCCACGATTAGTTAAGCTTCCTTAATGCCTTTTTAGGGTATCATAAGATAAGAATGAACCCAACAGATGAAGAGCACGCCATGTTCGTCATCGACATGGTCTTTATTGCCACACCCGAATGATGTTCAGGCTAAAGACCACTGGGCGACCTACCAAAGACTTATCAATACTATGTTCGATTGGCAGATCAGATAGAACATGTAAGTTTATGTCGATGACATGATAGTGAAGTCCAGGCATGCCTCCAACCACTTTAACGACCTCTTGGAGACATTTGACACCTTAAGGCGCTATAATATGAAGCTCAATCTAGTCAGGTGCGCCTTTAGGATGACTGCAAGAAAGTACTTAGGTTTCTTGGTCACCCAATGAAGCCAATCCAAACAAAATCGAGGCGAACCAGACTATGAAGCCACCGACTCGCCTCAACGATGTCTAAAAGCTGACCCGGCAGCTTGCTGCGCTCAGTCGATTCTTGTCCAAAGCCGCCGAGCACTGCCTACCTTTTTTATGACTACTCTGAGTGAAGGCCAACCTCTTAACGCCCAAGGAAACGTCAAATGTTCACTGAAATACCAACAAGCATTCGATGAGTTGAAGCAATAGTCGTTAGCCCCCCCAGTGCTCTCAAAGCCTCGACAAGGTGAAAATTGTTGCTCTACCTATCAGTTACCCCTCACACCATTAGCTTTGTCTTGGTCAAGGTAGAAACCGACATTCAAAAGCCTATGCATTATGTAAACCGAGTTCTTCAAGGTGCTGATATAACGCCCTCGAACCCCATGTTTGGTCATATCCAACTTTCGACATAATTTGAGGACGGTATAGATACGGAATATAGCACAAATATAACTGAAACGAGAACATGAGAGTCTATAAGGCAATAAAAAATTAAATCCATCCATCGCATAAATCCAAATAACGATTGTTATACCCTAGATCTTAAACCCATTAATTTGTTAATGGGCCAAGGTTAATTAAGCTCAATTAGATTTAAATAAGCCTAGTAAGTCAATTAATAGACTAAAATGATTTCAATTTATTTAATATCTATTTAATAATATAATAATAGATTTAAAATAGATAAGTCATTAGTCAAGTCCAATGAGATCCAATAAGTCCATTAGGGATCTAATTAGCAAACTAGTTGGTTTCTAACAGTCAAATTTTGAGTTCTGAAAACTGTGTGACAACAGCATATTGGAGATGCAATAACTTAGCGCATAAAACTTCAAAATTTGCATAATCGATATGGTTAGAAAGAGGATAAAAAGGACTATAACTCGGTATAAAGGGCTTTTATCTAATTCAGTTATTAGAGGGGTCGAATTCGAGGGGTCTTAGTTAAGGAAACTCACTGCGTGCAAAAATTTGGATTCCTACTTGCAAACATATTTATTTTACTTGTTGATCAAGACTCTTTCTGTTAGAGTCCGACTCTACATAGAAGAGAACTTGATTTGGATAGTATTAGGAAGGAAAATATCTATAAATAAGGTCTTGAGGTCGTACATATGCTCTCTTGCACACAACCTCAATTTTAGGATAAGTAACATAGTGTTCTTCATCAAGAACTAGAAAAATCTTTGGTTTAATCTTTTGAAAATTGATTCTAATGAATGAATGGTGTTTTTGGGTGATTAGAGGACGTGCAAAAGGCTCTAGAATAAGAAGAATTCGTGGCAAAGCTTAAAGACTTGATTAGAAAAGATTGGTTTGTTCTTCTTTCAAGAGGTACATTATGATAACCCATCAAGTGATTAATTTGTATTAAAAAGAAAATTAATATTTTGATTTCTAAGGTAGTCAAAACGTATTTCTATAACCATATTATTTTAGTCTATGATATGAATTTTCACTTTATTTCATCAATTTTTGGCCAAAACTACGAATTTCTTATGACAGTCTGCAGTCTATAATGGACTACAATTACCCCTGCTGTTTGCTATCTTTGAGCGGCAGTAGTGCCTATCATCCAGTTTGAATTGGATGGTAGTGACTCTTGTCGTCCATACTTCTGAACGATAGCTAATTCTGCGGTCCAGAAATACTCAACCGCAGTTAAGTTTGTCGTCTAGTTTGCTATCCTGACTCTGTCAGTTCAAATTTCTAAACTAACTTTGATTAGCCATAGATCTGTGACTTGAAGTCCAATTGACCTAAAACTTTTTCCACATATTTGTTGTGATGAAGGCTAAGTGTCTACCAAATTTTGTAATTTTTAGATTTATTTTCCCATTATTCTATTATTTATTCAAATGGCCAAAGTCCACTCTGTTGAGCAATTTTTGTCTTTATTATACTTCCATATTTTGGTGATAACAAATAATAAAAATATTAATAATAAGTGTTATTTATATTTCCTTTAATAGTTTAATTTAATCTATTTTTATGCTGTTAGTTTCAATGTTACATGCTCAATTCTAGACTTAGGCGATTTTAGATTGTATATGGTCATATCGATTATAGACTTAACTAGTAAATCGATTAAGTCTCCCTCGCTAATCGATTAATGCTTTATTCATAAGTTTTATCTCAGTTAATCGATTCCGTCCTTAATTTGATTACATGATCGATTAACGTTATAATTCTAATTGATTAACTGTCTCACTTTGGTTATTGAAATGCTTCAAATCGATTAAGTAATTTAGTTTCGACTTTGATTAACATTATTATTCTAATTAATTAACTATCTCACTTCAATTATCGATATGCTTCAAATCGATTAAGTATTTTAGTTTCTACTTCGATTAACGTTATAACTCTAATCGATTAAGTATTTTAGTTTTGACTACGATTAATGTCATTACTCTAATCGATTAACCGTTTCACTTCGATTACTGATATATATCTAATCAATTAGTCTTAATGATTGTCTAATCTATTACTGTCTTTACAATTCGATTATTGTTATCGATCAAATCATAGCCTTATCGATTGTCACGTTGATTATTATTTCACGACAAACCGATTATTATTTAAGTTCAAATCGATTACGCTTTAAGTCTCAATTTTGATTACCGTTGTATGGTTAATCGATTACTCTTAGTGCTTATAACTTTGATTACTGTCTTGTGTCTAATCGATTATTGTGTTAAAATTAATTGATTTTGAGACTCGAACTGAACTTTGATTATCTTTATCTTCTCAAATCAATTAATCCTTATATACGGCTTTGATTAATAAGCATTTTCACTTCAATTATTTGTATTTCCAAGCATGTGATTTTGACTTCGATTAAGTGTCTCTAAATCGATTATTGGTCTTAATCTTCAACAATTACTATTCAGATCTAAGTGTTTGCACAATAAACTCATCATATCATGATACAAACAACAAGAGAACAAATAAATAGTTCTTTTTTATATTTTTATACGAATAGGAGATCTCAAAAATACATAATGTAGAAGAATTGAAGGATGTTTGGCTTCAAACAGTGTTGTTCATGCTACAACACAAAACAAACAATGGAACTACTAACGCATGAACACAAATCTATGACCTCTATTAGATCACAATATTTATCCTCTAGAACTTAAAATTGCATATATTCTCCTTGCTATTTGTCAAAATCATGTGGTAATTAAGGTCCAAGTGAAAGACTTCAAAGTTAAATGTCCAATTATTGAGGAGCTAAATGTATTATTCTGTCATGAGTTATTCTTCTAGTGAGGTTATTTGATGAAATTGGAGAAATTTTTCACAGCATAAGATGTAAGTAGGTTGTAGTGCATGCTTAGTGATTTTGTGAATGTGAATAAAATTTCTCTTTTACTTTTTACTTGGCTTTTTGGTAATACAATTTATTTTTTCAATAGATGCTATGTTCTTAGTAGCTAGAATTTTTACTAAAGAGTCTATGCCTTGGTGGTATTAGACCTCCCTTGCACAAGGGAGGTTATGAGTTCAAGTCCCATCTCTATAGTTAAGGGTTTTCACTATTTGATACAAAATAAATAAATTAAATTAAATCGGCTCTTCGTTTTGATTTGGTTTAGTTTGGAGTCTCAAAAATTGTGGTTTGAGTTGAAATCAAACCAAACAAAAAAAATTGAATTTGAATTACATAAAAGGGCATAAATGTAGTGTAAATTTTTAGTGGTTGTCATTTATGTTGAATGAAAATTATTAAGTAATAGAGTAATATGATCCTTTCTATTTAAATTAAGCATACCTTCCTCCATTCAATGTGAAGTGTAATATAGTTTTCCTTGTTTAAATTAAAGTGTAAGGAGTAATATGACCCTCTATTTTAAGTGATTTAATATTCTTCTTCATTATAGTAAAGTTTTTCTTTTACATTTGTCTAAACCTTCCATTAGAAGGTTTATTAGAATGATTAAATAGTATATTTAATCTTTATTTATAGAAATCATTCACTTATAATATCTATTGTTAAATTGTTGAAAACTTATTTAAGAGCTTGGGGCTCATTTTGATAGTTAAATCAAACTAAACCAAACCAAATCAAGAACACTCTACCAACAGTTGTGCAGGAGGAGGGAATTTGTCCACGAGTTCATCGAGGCCTATATCCGTGTGTTCTCCACAAGTGATGAGACCCATGGAGAGAATATTCCTTCCTGCAATGGAACCACCGAGCTTGAAATTAATGCTCTAAGAAGGCCGAATGATTATCGCAGTGCGGCTTAGCAAATATTTTTGACAAAAAAAAAAGCTTGAATTATTTGATTAGATTATCACTTTACTTGTCTCAAAGTAGTTTATGCTCGTTCCAATATCTTTCTAAAAGGGGATAAACAATTTCAACAGAATAAGGGCCAACTGTAAGAAAGCCCATAGCGCTTGCGGCTTATTGCTGCCCATTGATTAGGTCGATGTTGACCAGGACCCACCAGTTACACTATTGGAGCTCTCCATCAACTATCAAGTCAATCCTGGCCCAAAGCATTTTGAGACATTGATGGTCTATGTCGACCAATTACCCTCTAGAATCCTTTTAAGGGGTCTCCTTAAAGACCAATGGCCTATGCACAAGGTCAAAAGTACGTTTCCCTCGACCCTCCACGGCCATAAGGACCTCAAGAACATGGCTAAGGTAGACAAGGTGAAATAACACCCTTGGGAGACTCCTTGGAACTTTCTATAAGCTGGTGATACTACAACAAGGTCGAGAGAATGTCTCCATCAACTGGCTGATAGGCCCTTCTAGAGAAAACTGTAAGGATTGAGGTTTCGGATCCAGTTATTGGGTTAGTTTCGGTGTCGGATCCCTTGATTTGAGCCTTTGAAGGGCTGGGAGCATAGGCTCTTTTTCGCGTCGAGCTTGCTCGACGTGGTTCAAACGACGTCTTGATAGGAAGACACATTTTAGAGTGTGCTACGTTGGTGCCACGTAGGCCCCATGTGGGCCAGTTTCGGGTCGCGAGAGTACGACCCTGGTCTTGTCACTTGAATGGCGTCGGTATTGGACGACGCGTTTTAGCTAGGTTCGATTTAAACCCATGAACCCTCCCTCCTTTCCCTCATTTCTCTCATTTTTTTCTCTCTCCTCCCCCTCTCTCCGAACTCTTCGCTCTCCCCACCCCTTCTCCTTCCTTTCCTCTCCCTCCACTCCATCAAACCCCCTCCCTAATTTCCACCACTACCACCACCATTTCCTCTGCGGTGTATTGCTCTCCGGACGGCGGCCGACGTCTCGGTAGAGTAAAGGCATCCACGATGGTACCGGCGGCGGTTTATGGCATAGCGGTCCAGCGGCTTGAAGCTCGGAGGAGTTCAAGTAACCGGTAGGGTGACGATCTCCGTTGTGTTTTGATTAAAACTATGTTTTTCTTGCTTTAGAGCATGTTTAGGAGATTTTCAGTAAGAAATTCCACTTTTTATACTTGGAAGGCTGAGGGAAACCTGTTAGCGACCGTTAAATGGCGTCTTGGGACAACGACGCCGTTTTGAATGGCGGCTGCCTCCCACGACGCGATTTAAGTTCGGATCTCCCCGAGGCCTAATTCTGTTTCTGTCGTTTGAAAATAGAATTTACATTGTTAGATAGTTTGGATAAATGCATGTTTGAAAACATACTCGAGGATGATGATTTCTACATGATCGGATCGCACCGTATTGCGTTTTGTGCGATCGTGGACCTAGAGTGACAATTGTTAGTGCTTAGGCACCATGTGTCGGTGTGGGAGTGATACAACGCCGGTGTAGGAGTGGTGGGGTGATGCCTAGAGAGAGGGTCACCTGGTGTACCCCGGGGTATAGCTAGTGCCGGTGTGGGAGTGATACATTCGGAGTGTCACTGGTGCTGGGGGAAGCAGAACCACCTTGAGCCAGGTCAGGCCGGAGTAGCCAGCGCGCTATCCGAAGGGTTGTTGTTTGATCTAAGCGGGTCGGTGTTTTCCGCGTTCGGCCGTGTGACTTGTGTATTTAGCCGAGACGCTGGTTGTGGACTCCGTGGTGGAGTGGTTTCAGAGTTGTGTTTTCTACTTTATTTATTTAAATTGCCTTTATTCATCTTGTTGCACTTATGGGTGCGTAAGTGGGTGGTGGGGATCGAAGGATCCCTACTGAGTCTATTTCGATGAGACTCACCCCCTGCGGTTTTCAGGTGAGGGTTCCAAGCAAGCGTAGCGAGGAGGGTTTTGTCTTGGGTTGCGCGCCAGCAGCTATCATTACGGGGTATGCCCCGATGTAGTTGTTATTTCTTTTCAGACATGTACGCTTAATTACTTCTTTTTAATTGGAATATGTAATTATTTGCTTAGTCAAGTTGAATTGTAATAATTTTTAATTCATGCACTTCCTTTACAATTCAATGTGATGTGGATGTTTAGCTTAGCTTATCATTTATTTCCCAGACTTATCAAGATCCTGGTTTGGCTCCAAATTTTAGTAATTCGGTACCCATTTAGTAATCGGATCCCCGATTATAGGATGGCGGGTCATTACAATTGGTATCAAAACATTCGATCTGGTAAATAAATGAACAACTAGATTAAAGATTGAAATTTCAGCAAATAAATGCATTATCTCATACAGGCACGGCGGTAGTGTGGGTTTTGGGTTCTAATTAGAAATTTTTAATTCTTGTGACTGTAGGTGATTAGATGGCTCATAGTGTAAGGAATCGCCATGAACGCAGCGGAAATAAAAATGATTCAATTGTATCGGTTGCTGGGGTCGTAAAATGGACATTAAAATTTAAGCGGGAAGAACAGTTCTTCACCTTTGCGGGGTTTCGAATCTCCCGTTGATGATGCCGACTCGGTAATCGCGCACGCGCACGATCTCTAGAGGTATCCACACGAGTTCCCGCAGCAGACGCGATTTCTTCCTCGACTTGAGTGCTCCGACCAGATCTCAAATCCACCATGCGCGGAGAGAGACAGATCCACTCCAAGAGAGAGAGAAGGAGAGAGAGAGAGGAGATAGAGAATATGGGGTAAAAATTCGTCCAACTAACTTTTTACCCCTCCTCCTTGGCCCTCCTTATATAGAAATAAGGATAAGCACAACAGTTAATCCTCATGATTATCCAAGAGTTTGGCCTTGGATAATTCTCCATTAAATCTTCATGTTTATCCTGCAGCTTTTCACAAAAAACCCAGATAAGCATGATATTTAACATCTCTCACCGTCTGACGAGAACTCTTACGTGTGTGACCCTCTAGGCCCATATATCAGTCCGGTTGCAGGCCCATTAAACTTAGAACTGTTTCTTGAGTTTAATATTTATTAATTAACATTTAAACATCACATGTTAAATGATTAATTTAATAAACAGGTGAATTATCATCTGATGATCAAATCACTTGGCCTTCTGATCATGAACATCACCAAACACTAGCTCATGATCCCATAATATATAAGGGATACTGTTCCCTTCAATTGAACCTTTCCGTCTGCCGATACCGCACATATATAATCCTTCACTCATGCAATGTCCCGATAACGCAAGGGTATGGTTTTATAGTCAAACCCTCTATCGCATTATCCAGATGGATTCCAGTACACAGTTAATATCTAGAAAGACATCTCTTTCATTTGACCCTGGCCAGGGATTTCTGTGTACACATCCATAGGACATTCTCTCTCCAGTCTTATACCAAGAGTGAGTGATCCCTTGTTGTTCACCCAATTACCTTCGCAAGCTTTCCACTGTATCTGAAAGACCGATTATGGTGGACTTAATGGTTAAAGTCCACGAGTCAGATAATCAAGATACAATGGTCCACAAACAAGGTATCATTGGTGACTCAGGTCAAAGGACCAACTGTGCTACTGCAACGATTGAATTCCCTGGTTGACTAATAGGTATAATTACCATCTAGAAATTCTTATTTGGGTCTGTTCAGTGAACTCATTCTCAATGAGCACCCACTTGTTTGTCTTAGTGTCACCACACGAGTGAATGTGAGATCATTCACCCTCATCATATGAGCAGACATAACTTGTGTCGATCTTATTGGATATTTAATGTCCATCTCAAATATCCTAGGATCGAGAACTATTTAAGACAATTGCCTTAGGATATTGATCTCACTATCATGATCTCATCATGATTCAATATCCCATACATTTGTCTATGGACCTTCATTACGATAGTCGTTTGCGAGAACTATTAAATGAAGAAATAATTGCCTTTATTAATAATCTTGAACTAGAATGTACAATGATTGGCTATGAGGCCACCCAATTCTAACACCTAGGAAGAGAGTGCCAATTATTAGGGAGACGGGAGATGTTCCTAGTGGGTCTGAGGCCGGTAGGCCGAATATAGAGCGTTTTATGGAGGCTATGATGGACACGATGACCAGATATCAAACTCGAGACCCTAGTGAGAGTTATAGTACTCGGATAGGGCCTTCAGCTGCTTTGGAGAAATTTCTAAAGCTGAAGCCGCCTCATTTTACTGGTCGTCCCAACCCTGATGAGGCAGTTCATTGGCTGAAGGAGTTGGAGAAGACTTTTGATACTATGGATTGTATGGTTGTTGAGAGGACTCCATTGGCTACCTTCGTGTTGAAGGATGATGCCTATGACTGGTGGACTACTTTGAAGAGCTTATCTTATGCAGATAGGAATCTTAGGGAGATTCCATGGGAGACATTTGTGAAGGAATTCTATGCACAGTATTTTCCTAGGCATGTCTAGAAGGCCAAGGAGAGGGAATTTATAGAGTTGACCCAATGGAGCATGACAGTGCTCGAGTACCAGATGAAATTTGTTTCGCTTGGGAGATTCGTGCCCTTTATTTCAGAAGACGAAGGGCGTCGAACTGAGAGGATCGTTGATGGACTGAGGTACAACTTGAGGAGTTTTGTGGCATCCCACTGTTGTACAGACTTGGCGTCAGCAGTTATGTGTGTCGCGGCAGTCGAGGCATAGCACGATCAGTCGACTCGGGAGAGGGGACTGGTTACTCAAGGGCCGACTTACGGCAAGGGGAAGACAGCAGCAGCAGCTCCTTCGTCTGGATCGGGATCTTCTTCACTCGGCTCCAGATTCAGGAGGTTCTTTCGAGGCGGTGGCAACAGCAGTGGCAACAATGGTGGTAGTAGACCCAAGCAGAGCTAGCCGAGTCAATTGCTGTCCAGAGCTCAACAGGAGACAACTCAAAGGCTTCCGGTAGCTTGTCGACATTGTGGTGGTACTCATGGTGGGACTCAATGTCCTGCTTTTTCTGGGAGGTGTTATACTTGTAGCCAGCAGGTCCATTTGGCGAGGTTTTGCCCGTAGGGGCATAGTCAGGGGCAGGGACCATGTGATCAGAAGAAGTCGAGGACCCAGGGGAGAGTTCTTGCTATCACCAGGAAGGAGGCTCGTGCGTCCAACTTGGTGGAAGGTATATGTCCTTGGGAACTCCGCGCATGTGTTGATTGATTCGGGTGCTTCGCATTCCTTTATTTTTGAGCAATTCATAGATATTCTTTCTACACTCGTTGATGAGTTATCTGATGGACTGATGGTTGACGTTTTTGGGTTCTCGGGTTTCTCCGGATCTCCTGCGCAGCGGAAATAAAATAAAATGGAGATCTGTTCCCGTTGAGAAAAAAAACTAAAAACTGGATTATCGGATAATCGGTTCTTACGGTGTGCGGATTCGAATCGGCAACCGTTCGGTTCCGTCGGTGCGACACCGCAAGCCGCGCAAGCGCCCGGCCTCTAGCGGAGTCAACGCGATCCTCCTCGCGACAGATATCCTCACGTTCCTCGTTCTTCGCAGCCACGAAACTTCCGCCGGTCGCCGCAACGATCGCTGCAACACACAGATGATTTCCCGTCAAACGGAAGTCGGAGAAGCGGCGGAGCAGATCCGGGGATCCGGATCTGGCCTGGGGCGCCAAAAAAAGAGAGAAACAGAGGAGGGGGCGGCTAGGGTTAGCAGCAGCTTGTCCTGCTCAGCCCGTTCGCTACATTTTATACTAACCGCGTGGTTTTTCATAAAACCCCCCGGTTTATATAAAACCCACTTATTTATCCATCGCCTTGATAATCATTTGCGTGTGACCCTCTAGGCCCAATTACCAGTCCGGTTAATAGCCTAATAAGTCCAGTAACTCCTTACTGGATTTATTAATCAATTAATAACTCTTTATTAATTAATTAATCAATTGAATTGATGTCGCACATCGAATTCGACCGAACCTCCGATCACGTTGGGTGCCAAGCAACACCGCGTGAACCCGGAAGGTATTGGGGTTAAGTAACCCACTCTTGGAACCTTTCTGCCAATAGTTACCGCGTGGATATAATCCTTCATTCGTACAATGCTCTCGAGTCAACTCAGGGTATGGCGTGCTGTCAAACCCTAACCGGTCGACTCATTTGGATTGGATGCCGCTGATGAATATCGAAAAACTCCTTTCTCGATATTATCGTCTGTCCTGGCCAGGGACTTCCGCGCATCCCTCCTAGAGCATTCTCTCTCTAAGTACCGAGAGCGAATGATTCCTTATTGACACACAATTCCCTTCGACGGTATTCCGATGTACCTAATCCTTGGCTATTTAGAATCCCGTGGTTAGAGATTCATAAACCAATGTCAAAGCATAGAAGTCCACCAATAAGGTGTCCTTGGTGTCTCAAGTCCGAGGACCATCCACGCAACTGCAACAATAGAATCAAGCTGGTTGATAGTGAGGTACAATACCATCCAGCGATTCAGTCGGATCAGTTCAGTAAACTCATTCTCCAATGAGCACCTACAGATTCGCCTTAGTGTCTTCACACAAGTGACTATGAGATCAGTCACCCTCATCGCATGAGCAGGAGTAATTTGTACTAGTCTAACTGGATATCCGATGTCCTTCTCGGATATCTTCCGACTAGGAACGATTAAGAATATGTATGTTTAAGTGATCAGTCTTATTGGTATGATCTCATCATAATCTGATTACTATAGCATATATTCACGGACTTCATTATGAGACGATAATTAATACGATTTACACACAATGAATATTACACAATTATATTAATAAATATGAACGAGATTATAAAGTCATATTGGCTTGTAGGCCACCTAAGACTAACAATCTCCCACTTGGACTAAAGTCAATCACCTTTATATAGTAAGCCTATAGACTCTAGCTGACGCTCAAACACAATTTGAGCCAACGGCTTTGTCAGTGGATCTGCTATATTGTCGATGGATGGAACTCTTTCCATTACTACATCTCCTCTGGATATGATCTCTCTGATAAGTTGAAAGCGCCTCAGAATATCTTTGAATTTCTAATGAGATCACGGCTTTTTCACTTGTGCAATAGTCCCAATGTTGTCGCACAATAGCGGAACATGATCAAAGATATAGGGAACTATGTCAAGGTTGGTGATGAACTTCTTCAACCACACTACTTTTTTGAAAGCTTCAGCTGCAACGATGTGCTCAGCTTCAGTCGTCGAATCTGCAGTGGTTGCTTGCTTGGAACTCTTCCAACACACTGCTCCTCCGTTCAAAGTAAACACGAATCCAGATATAGACTTACTGTCATCTGGATCTGACTGGAAACTCGAGTCAGTAAAGCCTCGCAGTTTCAAGTCACCTCCTCCATAGACAAGAAACATATACTTAGTTCTTCTTAAGTACTTAAGGATACATTTCACTGCCTTCCAGTACTCTTCGCCTGGATCAGTCTGAAATCTGCTCGTAACACTTAGAGCATATGCAACATCAGGTCGTGTACATAGTATGACATATATGATAGATCCTATGGCAGCGGCATAGGATATTCTATCCATGAGTGCCCTCTCATCAGGGGTCTTAGGAGACTGCTCCTTTGAGAGACTAATTCCATGTCTCATCGGTATGAGACCTCTCTTGGAATTTTCTATGTCAAACCTTTTGACTATGGTTTCTATGTACAAGAATTGAATCATTCCAAGCATCCTCTTTGATCTATCTCTATAGATCCGTATTTCTAATACGTAGGATGATTCTCCCAAATCCTTCATGGACAAGTTTTTTCGACAGCCAGATCTTTACCGATGACATCATAGCTACATCATTCCCAATGAGTAGTATATGTAAAGAACTAAGAAGGTGACTGCACTCCCACTGGTCTTCTTGTACACACAAGGTTCATCTTCATTCTTAATGAAGTCATAAGACTTGACAGCCTCGTCAAATCTTATGTTCAAGCTCTGGGAAGCTTGCTTCAGTCCATAAATGGACCTCTGAGGCTTGCACACTTTATCTAGAGATTCTTTGGATGTGAAATCTTTTGGTTGTATCATATACACCTCTTCCTCAAGGTTACCATTGAGGAAGGCAATCTTCACATCCATCTGCTAGATTTCATAATCAAAATGTGCAGCAATGACGAGTAGAACTCTGATCGACTTTATCATGGCAACTGGTGAGAAAGTCTCGTCATAGTCAATCTCTTACCTTTGACGATATCCCTTTGCCACCAACCTTGCCTTATAAGTGTCGATCCGTCCATCAGCACCGATCTTTCTCTTAAAGATCCACTTGCATCCGATGGGTACAATACCCTCAGGCAAGACCTCCAAGTTCCAAACTTGGTTGGTGTACATGAACTGGATTTCTGAGTTCATGACTTCTCGCCATTTCTCGGCTTATAGGCCTCTATGGCTTCTTAGTAGGTTTTAGGATCATCATCCTCATTATATTCTACCTTATACTACCTTCAGCGATATGTCCCACATATCGTTCGGGTGGTCTAGGTAATCTACCAGATCTACGAGGCTCATCTGTACGTACCTGAATAGATTCAGGAACTGATATCTCATCTGATGATAATGCAGCTGTTTGGAGATCTTGAACCTCTTCCAAAACTATTTTACTCCCACTGTCCTCTATGAGAAGGTATTCCTCTTCTAGGAAAACAGCTTTCCTGGCGACAAACACCTTTTGTTCACCAAGATGGTAAAAAATAGTAGCCAAAGGTTTCCTTTGGATATCCCACAAATCTATATTTATTAGTTAGTGATTCCAGCTTGTCTAGATCATGCCTCTTTATATGAGCAGGACAACCCCAGACTTTCACATGTTTAAATTCTGGTTTCCTGTCTTTCCATATCTCATATGGAGTAGAGGCCACAGACTTGCTGAGTACTCTGTTCAGTAGGTATGCTGCTGACTCTAAAGCATACCCCTAGAGAGACACTGGTAATCCCGAAAATCTCATCATAGATCGCACCATGTCCAATAAGGTGCGATTCCTCCTTTCTGATACACTATTCATCTGTGTTGTATATGGAGGGGTTAGCTGAGAAAGGATACCATTATCCTTTAAGAATTGTGTGAAATTAGTACTCAAGTATTCTCCTTCTCGATCTGATCGAAAATCTTTGATACTATTTCCTAACTGCTTCTCTACCTCATTCTTGAACTCCTTGAACTTCTCAAATGCTTCCAACTTGTACTTCATTAAGTACACATAGCCGAATCTTGAGAAGTCATCGGTGAACGTGATGAAGTATGAAAAGCCACCTTTGGCTTGGGTGGACATTAGACCACATACATCTGAATGTATTAGTTCCAAAATGTCCTTGGCACATTCTCCATGTCCAGTAAATGGAGATTTTGCTATCTTTCCTATAAGGCAGGATTCACATGTCACAAACGATTCATAATCGAATGCTGTTAAATAACCATGTTTGTGCAACCTTTGCAACCTGCTTTCACCAATATGCCTAAGTCTACAATACTACATGTAGGCTTGGTTCACACAATTCTTACTTTTCTTAAGAGCATTATCAATATGAAGATTATAACAAGAAACATCTAAGAGATATAGACCGTTGACTAAAGATGTTGAAGCTATTGATTTATTACCATAATAAATCGAACAACTTTTATTTTCAATAGACAACCTATATCCTATCTTGTCCCAACAAGATACTGATATGATGTTCTTTATTATGATAGGAACATAATAACAATCTTCCAATGATAAGACGTATCCCGATGGAAGCCTGAGGTTTGTTGTCCCTACAACAATCGTCACAACTTTTGCGCCGTTTCCTAGCCTCAATTCCACCTCGTCTTTTTTCAGCTTGCGCTTACTTGTCAGCATCTGCACATTATGGCAGATATGAGAAACACATCCGGTATCTAATACCTAAGATGTAGAATCTCTTACTAACAAGTTGATATATATCATATAGATATCTGAAGCTTCAGACAACTTCACTTTTCCATGAGCTTTATCGTTAAGGAACTCATTGCAGTTCCTATTCTAGTAACTATTCTACTTACAGTAGAAGCAGTCACCCTTCACTACTCCTTTGCCATTGTCCTTCGATCTTATATCGTTAGCTATCATCTCTGCGTCAAGGGCATTTAATGCCGGTTCAGCAGGAGAATCAGCTCCAAGGACATAGTCAATGTACTCAGATCTGAAGACATTTTTCAGGTTTCTGAACCAATCCGAGTAGTTCAAGCTAGTCAAACATTTGGCATCAAGTATGCTACGGAGTAGGTTATTCGACGACATAATTTCCTATAGGAGATGAATAAAATTCTTTTAGCAGATGTTCAATTATTAAACATAAAACAAGACATGGTCTTTTGTTCAAGTTTTAACTCCCACTAATTTTCGACAGACTGTATAACCCTCAGTTATACAGAACAGGAGACGCCGACAGTCTCCTAGTGGGGATTAGAATCTCAATGACTTGCAGTACAGCCTTGTGGATAGCACAACAAACCATAATACAATCAAAGAGCACCCAACTCATGGGACTTGTAACTCCTTGCAATATCTGATCATAGCTTCGGTCCCTAGAGATTTAATGGCCTTGTGGATAACACAACAAACCACTAATTCTGGTCTAAGCTAACCATCGTTACGCGACGAGCATAGATTTGCATGCAACCCTTGTGGATAGCACAACAAAGCTACATGGTTTCTCTACCCCGATCATATAGGCATCTAATGCCATAGCCACAATTTCTCCTCCCAATTAAATATGCCTTGTGGATAGCATAACAAACCTGCCTAAAGTGATTCGAACCCTATGACTATAACGATGGTGGACCACGTGGTAAGTTCTTAACTCTCGCGTTACGACTTAGAGTTTAGATGAAGGTATTTAGATAACTTTTATCTTGGTCTCTCCTAGGTGATAGTATATAAATATATCGTATATATTTAATAAATATCATACCTACTTTGATTCACAATCAAACATAAAGCAATGCATCTCATACGTGTCAAGTGTACTCATGGATAGCACAGTGAGTTTGACTGGAGCCAACAGTCAAACGCACACACAATCTAACATAACATTTATATCAGACTTTCCTGCAAACACATAGGCAAAGGATCTTTATCTTTTCGCCTTCCTGGTTGCAGCTGTGGATCGTCCTCGCTCCTTCCTTGGTTGCCTCGATCATGTTACATTTAAATCTAAATTTACATGTAAATAGAAGAAGACCTTATGGCGAGTATAAAAGAGAGGGAGGTAGAACTACATCAGAGTTTGAGAGAGAGAGAGGTACGCAGACCTCTATTTATTAACAATTAACAAATATCTAATCACACATCCACGATCTAGACAATCATTCATCACATGAATAATTAAATAAGTGCATATCCATAATCACGGTGTGTTTTAAACATTCCACACATGATTCAGCGTATCACATGGCTAAAACAAATGAGTTTTCAAAATTAAATAATTTTGGCTTTCAAAAATTAGAATCCAATCAAAATTGGTAGTTGAATTTCGAAAACACTTTTAATCAAGTAAGCATGCAATTAAATCAAATTTAAAAGCATAAAATCACACATCACATGTGGACACACTCCAAATTAATAATTTCCAGATTATTCAATGCCATTAGAACAATTCTAATAATTAAACAATCCAACAATTAGATTGAACTAAATTAATAATCTAACAATTAGACTATTAATAATCTATAACTAATCTAACTCTTAGACTAGTCTAATTAAAGTTAACTAATAATTTAACGCTTAAATTAATAATTAATTGTAATTAATTATTAACTACCAACCTAACACTTAGATTAGTCAATTAATGTTAATTATTAATTTAACTCTTAAACCAATAATTAACACTAACTGATTAATAACTAATTTATCTAACTCTTATATTAGATAATTAAAGTTATAATTAATTTAACTATTAAATTAATGACTAACAATAATTAATTAAGGACTACTAATTTAACATTTAAATTAGTCATCTAAGTTAATTATTAATTTAACCCTTAAATTAACAATTAACTTACATATTAATTAACAATTAGTTGAAATAATAATTAATAATCTAACAGTTAGACCAATAATTATTAATCATTAATTTAAACCTTAAATTAGTTTAATTAAGATTAATTATTACTTTAACATTTAAACTAACAAATATCATGAATAAATTAACAACTAAAAGTTAATCCAAAATGATTCAAAAATCATTAATGCCCAATTTAAAAAATTGAAAATCAATTTAAATTTACAAAATAATTTTGAATTTAAATTTAATATTCAGTTTAATTTAAATTGGGTCAATGGGGTTTAAGGGGTTAATCAGCCTAGCCATTAGTTGAGCCATGGCACAAGCCATGGTTCGAACCAGGCACCCCCTGGTTTGGGCCCTGGAACATGGCTAAGGCCATCTGAATAAGGCCCGGTCCGGCCCGGTTCTCACCCAGACCGGCTAGGCCCGGCCCTGGCCCAAGCACCAGCCGGCCCGCCCGATCTCCCTCCCCAGCCATAGAAAACCCTAAACTGCAACAGTTTGCAGCCGGCGGGTTTGGGGTTCCGCAGGCTGTCGCCGGCGAGCGCCCGGGGCCCGCCAGCGAAGCCCACACTGCCGGCGACCTGCCCGGAGCCGTAGGGGTAGCCGACGGTTCCCTTAAAAAGTTGGTATAAACCCCTTTAATGCACCCCTTTAAACAGGTTCTTGTTCAAACCGTGGGCAAGGAAGAAGAAGGAAGATCCTCCTGGCCATCTCCAGCGGCCCATCCGGCGCCGACTAGAAGCCCAGTGAACAGAGGGTGGCATTCCCCAACGGATCCGGGGTCCCGGCCCTCCAACCCAACACTTGGGAAGCCCGAATGAGGCCGCCATTAACCCCGTTCTTCATCACATGAAGAACACGAAAATAACCCCAAAAATTTTGAGTTGCAGGATTAAAGTTAATCTAATTAATTGTGTTCATCATATGAACACAGATCCAACAATCAATCGAATTCATGCATGGAATTAAATCATGGAAAAATTAATTTCGGAACCCGAAACGGGATAAGAAATAGTGGAACCTGGCTCTGATACCACTGTTGGGTTCTCGGATTTCTCCGGATCTCCAGCGTGGTGGAAATAAAATAAAATGGAGATCCGTTCCCGTTTCGAAAAAAATTAAAAACTGGATTATCGGATAATCGGTTCTTACCATGTGCGGATTTGAATCCGCAACCGTTCGGTTCCGTTGGTGCGACACCGCAAGTCGCGCAAGCGCCCGGCCTCTAGCGGAGTCCACGCGATCCTCCTCGTGACGGATATCCTCACGTTCCTCGTTCTTCGTAGCCACGAAACTTCCGCTGGTCGCCGCAACGATCGCTGCAACGCGCAGATGATTTCCCGTCGAATGGGAGTCGGAGAAGCGGCGGAACAGATCCGGGGATCTGGATCTGGCCTGGGGCGCCAAAAGGAGAGAGAAACAGAGGAGGGGGCGGCTAGGGTTAGCAACAGCTTGGCTTTCTCAGCCCGTTCGCTACATTTTATACTAATCGCGCGATTTTTCATAAAAATCCCCGATTTATATAAAATCCACTTATTTATCCATCGCCTTGGGAATCATTTGCGTGTGACCCTCTAGGCCCAATTACCAGTCCGGTTAATAGCCTAATAAGTCCAGTAACTCCTTACTGGCTTTATTAATCAATTAATAACTATTTATTAATTAATTAATCAATTGAATTGATGTCGCACATCGAATTCGACCGAACCTCCAATCACGTTGGGTGCCAAGCAATACCGCGTGAACCCGGAAGGTATTGGGGTTAAGTAACCCACTCTTGGAACCTTTCTGCCGACAATTACCGCGTGGATATAATCCTTCATTCGTACAATGCTCTCGAGTCAACTCAGGGTATGACATGCTGTAAAACCCTAACCAGTCGACTCACTTGGATTGGATGCCGCTGATGAATATCGGAAAACTCATTTCCCGATATTATCATCCGTCCTGGCCAGGGACTTCCGCTCATCCTTCCTAGAGCATTCTCTCTCTAAGTACTGAGAGCGAATGATTCCTTATTGACACACAATTCCCTTCGACGGTATTCCGCTGTACCCAATCCTTGGCTGTTTAGAATCCCGTGGTTAGAGATTCATAAACTAAGGTCAAAGTACAGAAGTCCACCACCAAGGTGTCCTTGGTGTCTCAGGTCCGAGGACCATCTACACAACTGCGACAATAGAATCAAGCTGGTTGACAATGAGGTACAATACCATCTAGCGATTCAGTTGGATCAGTTCAGTGAACTCATTCTCTATTGAGCACCTACAGATTCGCCTTAGTGTCTCCACACAAGTGACTATGAGATCAGTCACCCTCATCGCATGAGCATGAGTAATCTGTACTAGTCTAACCGGATATCCAATGTCCTTTTCGGATATCTTCCGACTATGAACGATTAAGAATATGTGTGTTTAAGTGATCAGTCTCATTAGTATTATCTCATCATAATCTCACAGACTTCATTATGAGACGATAATTAATAATATTTACACACAATGAATATTATGTCATTATATTAATAAATATGAACGAGATTATAAATAGTCATATTGGCTTGTAGGCCACATAAGACTAACAGAGGTTCCTTCTGGGGATTTCATGTTGTCTTATAACTGTTTGAGTGAGGTTCCCTTGACCATTGAGGGTCATGAGTTACCTGCCCAACTAGTTGTGCTTGCCATTCATGACTTTGATGTCATCTTGGGTATGGACTGGTTGGAGGCTTATTATGCTGAGGTAGACTGCCACAGGAAGAGGGTGCGTTTCTCCATTCCGGGTATCTCGGCCTTCTACTTCCAAGGTATTAGGCTCTCTTCTCGTGGTAATCTTATTTTTCCTTTTAAGGCCCAAATATTGCTTGTTGGTGGCTGTGAGGCTTTCCTTGCCTCGGTAGTTGTAGCTGATGTTAGTAGTGGTTCCAGTCCTTGGGAGATACCTGTAATCTGTGATTTTGTTGATGTGTTTCCCGAGGAGTTGCCTGGCCTTCTTCCTCAGCGCGAGGTTGAGTTCATTATTGAACTTGTACCAAGTACGGCACCCTTGTCTAAGGCCCCGTATCAGATGGCTCCAGCCGAACTCGTTGAGTTAAAAGCACAGTTGCAGGAATTGCTGGATAAGGGTTTTATTCATCCCAGTACTTCTCCGTGGGGTGCTCCAGTTCTATTTGTTAGGAAGAAGGATGGTTCTCTAAGACTGTGCATTGATTATAGACAGCTGAACTAGGTAACTATAAAGAACAAGTACCCACTTCCGAGAATCGATGATTTGATGGATCAGTTACAGTCTGCCAAGGTATTCTCGAAGATTGACTTGAGATCAGGGTACTACCAGATGAGGATTCATGAGGTTGATGTGAGTAAGACAGCTTTTAGGACTTAATACGGACATTATGAGTTTTTGGTTATGCCTTTCGGCTTGACCAATGCTCCGGTAGCTTTTATGGATTTAATGAACCGGGTCTTCAAGGCCTACCTGGATCAATTTGTGGTGGTATTTGTAGATGATATTTTGATATATTCTTCTTCTGAGGAAGAGCATGCCACACATCTTCAGGTGGTATTGCAACTTCTGAGAGAGCACCAACTCTTTGCCAAGTTTAGCAAGTGTGAATTCTGGCTAGATAAGGTGCACTTCCTAGGGCATGTCATTTTTAGAGATGGCATTACTGTAGATCCAACCAAGATTGAGGCAGTGTTAGACTGGGGTAGACCGACAACAGTGACTGAGATCAGAATTTTCTTGGGGTTAGTAGGATATTACAGACGGTTTGTTCAGGATTTTTCTTCGATAGCAACCCCCTTGTCGAGGTTGACTCTTAAGGGAGTTCGTTTTGTGTGGACCGAGGAGTGTGAGCAGAACTTTACTGAGTTGAAGGCTCGTCTCACTTCGGCTCCAGTTCTGGTGCTTCCACCAGGTTCAGGTAGATTTGTAGTTTACTCCGATGCATCTCGTCGAGGTTTGGGTGCGGTTCTGATGCAGCATGGTAAGGTTGTGGCCTATGCTTCTAGGCAGCTGAAGAGTCATGAGGAAAACTACCCCACTCATGACTTAGAATTGGTAGTTTTGGTATTTGCTATGAAGATCTGGCGGCACTACTTATATGGGGAGAAGTTTCAAGTCTTCACTGATCACAAGAGCCTGAAGTATGTTTTCACTCAGAGGGATCTAAATTTGAGGCAACACAGATGGATGGAGTTTATTAAGGATTATGATCTTGACCTTTCTTATCATCCTGGCAAGGCGAACGTGGTGGCAGATGCCTTGAGTTGGAAGACGGTCGTATCACATCTTATGATTCATGAATGGAGATTATATGAGCAGGTTGTGGAATCTTCCTTTACGATTCCTCGAGAAGCCGATAGAGCCGTATTGGCCAGCTTGATTGTGAGGCCAGCGGTGTACCATGCAGTGATTAAGGCTCAGAGGGCAGATGCAGAGTTACCACAGATTCTTCAGATACCAGAGGTTGAGTTGTGGACTGATGGCACGGTCAGATTTAGAGGAAGACTCTATGTTCCAGCTGAGGAAGAGGTACGCAGGAGTGTTCTGGATGAGGCACACCGTTCTAGATATGCAGTGGATCCCAGAACGACTAAGATGTATCATTGTTTGAGGAGGCATTTTTGGTGGCCTAGTATGAAGAAGGACATAGCTGAGTATGTGGCAAGGTGCCTGACTTGTCAACAAGTTAAGGCAGAGCACCAGAGACCAGGAGGGTTGTTGCAGCCGTTACCGATCCCGGAGTGGAAATGGGAGCACGCGACTATGGACTTTGTGATGGGATTGCCTGTGTCACCCGGCAGGAGGGATGCAATCTGGGTCATTTTTGATCGATTGACCAAGTCTGTGCACTTTCTAGTTATTAGAAAGGACTGGTCGATCGGTAAGTTGGCTAAGTTATTTGTGGACCGGATCATCTCTCTGCATGGGGTGCCTTTGTCCATCGTGTCAGATCGGGATCCGAGATTCACTTCTAGGTTCTGGAAGAGGTTTCAGAAGGCCTTGGGTACGTAGTTAGCCTTTAGCTCAACTTACCATCCTGAGACCGATGGACAGTCAGAAAGGACCATTCAGATATTGGAAGATATGCTCAGGGCATGTTGCCTAGATTGGGGAGGTTCTTAGGAGCAACACTTGTCTACAGTGGAATTTGCTTACAACAATAGTTATCATTCGATTATCGGCATGGCACCATATGAGGCGTTGTACGTGTTGGGATTTCTCGGGTTTCTCCGGATCGCTCACGCAGCGGAAAATAAAATATTGAACAACGATCCGTTCCCGTTTCGAAAAACTAAAACCTACGATTATCGGATAATCGATTCTCACCGTGTGCGGATTCGAATCCGCAACCGTCCGGTTCCGTCAGTACGACACCGCAAGCCGCGCAAGCGCCCGGCCTCTAGCGAAGTCCACGCGATCCTCCCCGCGACGGATATCCTCGCGTTCCTCGTTCTTCGCAGCCCACCAAACCTCCGCCGGTCGCCACAACGATAGCAGATCTGGATCTGTCTGGACGCCAGAGAGAGAGAGAGAAACAGAGGAGGGGCGGCTAGGGTTTGTAAGGAATCGCCAAGAACGCACGGAAATAAAAATGATTCCATTGTATCGATTGCTGGGGTTGTAAAACGGACATTAAAACTAAGTGCGGGAAGAACAGTTCTTCACCTTTGCGGGGTTTCGAATCTCCCGTGGATGATGCCGACTCGTTAATCGCGCACGCGCACGATCTCTAGAGGTATCCACACGAGTTCCCGCAGCAGACGCGATTTCCTCCTCGACTTGAGTGCTCCGACCAGATCTCAAATCCACCATGCGCGGAGAGAGTCAGATCCACTCCAAGAGAGAGAGAAGGAGAGAGAGAGAGGAGAGAGAGAATCTGGGGAGTAAAATTCGTCCAACCAAACTTTTTACCACTCCCCTTGGCCCTCCTTATATAGAAATAAGGATAAGCACAAGAGTTAATCCTCATGATTATCCAAGAGTTTGGCCTTGGATAATTCTCCATTAAATCTTCATGTTTATCCTGCAGCTTTTCACAAAAACCCAGATAAGCATGAAATTTAACATCTCTCACCGTCTGACGAGAACTCTTATGTGTGTGACCCTCTAGGCCCATATATCAGTCCGGTTGCAGGCCCATTAAACTTAGAATTGTTTCTTGAGTTTAATATTTATTAATTAACATTTAAACATCGCATGTTAAATGATTAATTTAATAAACAAGTGAATTATCATCTGATGATCAAATCACTTGGCCTTCTGATCATGAACAGCACCAAACACTACCTCATGATCCCAGAAGATATAAGGGATATTGTTCCCTTCAATTGAACCTTTTCGTCTGCAGATACCGCACAGATATAATCCTTCACTCATGCAATGTCCCGATAACGTAAGGGTATGGATTTATAGTCAAACCCTCTATCGCATTATCCAGATGGATTCTAGTACACAGTTAATATCTAGAAAGACATCTCTTTCATTTGACCATGGCTAGAGATTTCTGTGTACACATCTATGGGACATTCTCTCTCCAGTCTTATACCAAGAGTGAGTGATCCTTTGTTGTTCACTCAATTACCTTCGCAAGCTTTCCACTGTATCTGAAAGACCGATTATGGTGGACTTAATGGTTAAAGTCCACGAGTCAGAGAATCAAGATACAATGGTCCACAAACAAGGTATCATTGGTGACTCAGGTCAAAGGACCAACTGTGCTACTGCAACAATTGAATTCCCTGGTTGACTAATAGGTATAATTACCATCCATGAATTCTTATTTGGGTCAGTTCAGTGAACTCATTCTCTAATGAGCACCCACTTGTTTGTCTTAGTGTCACCACACGAGTGAATGTGAGATCATTCACCCTCATCATATGAGCAGATATAACTTGTGTCGATCTTATCGGATATTTAATGTCCATCTCAAATATCCTATGATCGAGAACTATTTAAGACAATTGCCTTAGGATATTGATCTCACTATCATGATCTCATCATGATTCAATATCCCATACATTTGTCTATAGACCTTCATTACGATAGTCGTTTGCGAGAACTATTAAATGAAGAAATAATTGCCTTTATTAATAATCTGAACTAGAATGTACAATGATTGGCTTTGAGGCCACCCAATTCTAACAGGGTTAGCAGCAGTTTGGCCTGCTCAGCCCGTTCGCTACGTTTTATACTAACCGCGCGGTTTTTCATAAAAACCCCCCGGTTTATATAAAACCCACTTATTTATCCATCGCCTTGAGAATCATGTGCGTGTGACCCTCTAGGGCCAAGTACCAGTATAGTTAATGGCCCAACAAGTCCAGTGACTCCTCACCGGCTTTATTAATCAATTAATAACCCTTTATTAATTAATTAATCAATCGAATTGATGTCGTACATCGAATTCGACCGGGCCTCCGATCACGTTGGGTGCCAAGCAACACCGCGTGAACCCGGAAGGTATCAGGGTTAAGTAACCCACTCTTGGAACCTTTCCGCCGACAGTTACCGTGTGGATATAATCCTTCATTCGTACAATGCTCTCGAGTCAACTCAGGGTATGGCGAGCTATCAAACCCTAACCGGTCGACTCACTGGAATTGGATGCCGCTGATGAATATCGGAAAACTCATTTCCCGATATTATCGTCCGCCCTGGTTAGGGACTTTCGCGCATCCTTCCTAGAGCATTCTCTCTCTAAGTACCGAGAGCGAATGATTCCTTATTGACACACAATTCCCTTCGACGGTATTCCGCTGTACCCAATCCTTGGCGTATTAGAATCCCGTGGCTAGAGATTCGTAAACCAAGGTCAAAGCACAGAAGTCCACCGACAAGGTGTCCTTGGTGTCTCAGGTCCGAGGACCATCCACGCAACTGCGACAATAGAATCAAACTGGTTGACAGTGAGGTACAATACCATCCAGCGATTCAGTCGGATCAGTTCAGTGAACTCATTCTCCAATGAGCACCTACAGATTCGCCTTAGTGTCTCCACACAAGTGACTTTTGAGATCAGTCACCCTCATCATATGAGCAGGAGTAATATGTACTAATCTAACCGGATATCCGATGTCCTTCTCGGATATCCTTCGACTAGGAACAGTTAAGAATATGTGTGTTTAAGTGATCAGTCTCATTAGTATGATCTCAACATAATCTGATCACTATAGCATATATTCACGGACTTCATTATGAAACAATAATTAATGCGATTTACACATAATGAATATTATGTCATTTTATTAATAAATGAACGAGGTTTACATAGTCAGATTGGCTTGTAGGCCACCTAAAACTAACAGTACGGGCGGCCGTGCTGATCTCCTGTGAATTGGTCTGAGATTGGCGAGAGGCAGATAGCAGGGCCAAAGTTGGTACAACAGTGTGCTGAGGTTGCTAAGGTAGTGCAGCAGAGGTTGACTATAGCTCAGAACAGGCAGAAGAGCTATGCAGATATCTGTAGGTGACCGCTTGAATTCGAGGTTGGGGACTATGTGTTTCTCCGAGTCTCACCCTCCAAGGATGTGATGAGATTCGAGAAGCGAGGTAAGCTGAGTCCACGATATATTGGGCTTTTTCCCATTCTTTCTCTAATTGGGAAAACGGCGTATCAGCTAGCCTTGCCGCCCAGTCTTGCAGGAGCGCACAATGTGTTCCATGTTTCTTTGTTGAGGAAGTATATTCAGGACCCATCTCATGGGTAGGACTTTTCGGAGTTGGAGGTCGCTGAGGACTTGTCCTTTCCAAAATTTCCAGTGGATATTGAGGATCGCAGAGAGTAGGTCCTTCGGAACATGGTTGTTCCTCTGGTTAAGGTAATTTGGCAGCATCGCTCCGGAGGCGAGGCGACCTGGGAGCGAGAGGATGAGATGCGATGTAAGGACTGAGGTTTTCGGATCCGATTTTCGGGGTCGGACCTTGTAGTTCAGGCCCTGATGGGGCTGAGACTCCGTTCTGTTTCGCGTCGAGCCTGCTCGACGCGGTTTAAGCGGCGTCCAGCAGTGCATACGCGTTTTTAGATTGTGCCACGTGGGTGCCACGTGGGCGGACTTTGGGCCGCGAGAGTACGGCCCTGTCGTGTCATCTGAACGGCGTCCGCGATGGACGACGCCATTCAGACTGCGACCCTGGGTTGTCAGTGTACGGTGCCTGTCTTGTCGTCTGAACGGCGTCGTGGGTAGACGACGCGTTTCAGAGTTCTGTCAGTACGGCCCGTCATGTCGACTGATAGGCGTCCGTACAGCTCGACGCGTTTTACCCAGTCTCTGGTTACCCCGCGAACCCTCCTTCCTTTTCCTCATTTCTTCCTTCTCTCTCTCTCTCTCCTCCCTTCCTTTGGCGATTCCGGCGACGCCTCCTTCCCCTCCCTCTTTTCCTCTCACCATTTCATATCTCCCTCTACTCCATCGACCTCCTAGCTCCCACCACTACCACCACCACCTCCTCCGCGGCGTTTTCTCTCCGGACGGCGGTCGACATCCCAATGGAGTAAAGACGACCTCGGCAGTACCGGCGGCGGCGTGGGGCGAGACGGGTGGGCGGCTTGGAGCTTGGAGGAGTTCAAGTAACCGGTAGGGTGACGATTCCCATTGTATTTTCATTAAAAGCATGTTTTCCCTCTTTGAAGCATGTTTAGGGGTATTTTTGGGGTGAAAATGTTAAATGCATGAGATGAGAAATTGGGTGTCTTAATGGGTAGTTAGGTCCTCCTCCTTCCCCCTTGCGTTTCAGTGCCCTTTTTGTACGTTTTGGGGGAGAAATCCCACCTCGAGGATTGGGGGAAGCGAAGGGGAGAACCTGTCTGTCGGGGTTAAATGGCGTCGAGGTGCAGCGACGCCTTTTAGAAAGGCGGCGTCCACCCACGACGCGATTTAACCCAATAACAGACCCTGTCCCCGGACTGATAAGCGTCCAGGGACAACGACGCCTTTTCAATAGGCGACTTGCGTCAACGACGCGTTTTAGTGGAAATCACCCCATGGCCTGTCCCTGTTTTTGGTCGCTAAAAGGCGACGAGGGACAGCGACGCCTTTCAAAAGGTGGCTACCTATGGCGACGCGTTTTACGCCAGGTTCTGTGGCCGAGTTTCTGTGAACCAGTTTAGGGACTTGAATGGCGTCGGCCTTGGGCGACGCGATTCAAGACAGAATCACACTAATTCATGCTATTAAAATGTATTTACACTATTAGATAGTTGGTTAAATGCATGCTTTAATTACACTCGATGATGATGGATTCTTCGTGACCGGTTAGCACTGTGTTGAGTGTCGTGCGACCGCGGACTTCTCACGTGACTGGATCGCACTGTGCCGGGTTTTGTGTTACTGTGGACCTAGAGTGACAGTTGTAGCGCTTTATCACCCTATGCTGGTGTGGGTGGAGCACAGCGCCGGTGGGGGCGTGGGCGGGGTGACGCCTAGTGAGAGAGGGTCACCTGGTGAACCCTGGGCTTAGCTAGTACCGGTGTGGGTGTGGTACCTTTGGAGTGTCACTCGTGCTGAGGGAAGGAGTAACCACTTGAGCCAGTTGGGCCGGAGTGTTAGAATTGGGTGGCCTCAAAGCCAATCATTGTACATTCTAGTTCAGATTATTAATAAAGGCAATTATTTCTTCATTTAATAGTTCTCGCAAACGACTATCGTAATGAAGGTCCATAGACAAATGTATGGGATATTGAATCATGATGAGATCGTGATAGTGAGATCAATATCCTAAGGCAATTGTCTTAAATAGTTCTCGATCGTAGGATATTTGAGATGGACATTAAATATCCGATAAGATCGACACAAGTTATGTCTGCTCATATGATGAGGGTGAATGATCTCACATTCACTCGTGTGGTGACACTAAGACAAACAAGTGGGTGCTCATTAGAGAATGAGTTCACTGAACAGATCCAAATAAGAATTCCTGGATGGTAATTATACCTATTAGTCAACCAGGGAATTCAATCGTTGCAGTAGCACAGTTGGTCCTTTGACCTGAGTCACCAATGATACCTTGTTTGTGGACCATTGTATCTTGATTCTCTGACTCGTGGGCTTTAACCATTAAGTCTACCATAATCGGTCTTTCAGATACAGTGGAAAGCTTGCGAAGGTAATTGAGTGAACAACAAGGGATCACTCACTCTTGGTATAAGACTGGAGAGAGAATGTCCCATGGATGTGTACACAGAAATCCCTAGCCAGGGTCAAATGAAAGAGATGTCTTTCTAGATATTAACTGTGTACTAGAATCCATCTGGATAATGCGATAGAGGGTTTGACTATAAATCCATACCCTTGCGTTATCGGGACATTGCATGAGTGAAGGATTATATCTGTGCGGTATCTGCAGACGAAAAGGTTCAATTGAAGGGAACAATATCCCTTATATCTTCTGGGATCATGAGGTAGTGTTTGGTGCTGTTCATGATCAGAAGGCCAAGTGATTTGATCATCAGATGATAATTCACTTGTTTATTAAATTAATCATTTAACATGCGATGTTTAAATGTTAATTAATAAATATTAAACTCAAGAAACAGTTCTAAGTTTAATGGGCCTGCAACCGGACTGATATATGGGCCTGGAGGGTCACACACATAAGAGTTCTCATCAGACGGTGAGAGATGTTAAATTTCATGCTTATCTGGGTTTTTGTGAAAAGCTGCAGGATAAACATGAAGATTTAATGGAGAATTATCTAAGGCCAAACTCTTGGATAATCACGAGGATTAACTCTTGAGCTTATCCTTATTTCTATATAAGGAGGGCCAAGGGGAGTGGTAAAAAGTTTGGTTGGACGAATTTTACTCTCCATATTCTCTCTCTCCTCTCTCTCTCTCCTTCTCGGAGTGGATCTGTCTCTCTCCGCGCATGGTGGATCTGAGATCTGGTCGGAGCACTCAAGTCGAGGAGGAAATCGCGTCTGCTGCGGGAACTCGTGTGGATACCTCTAGAGATTGTGCGCGTGCGCGATTACCGAGTCGGCATCATCCACGGGAGATTCGAAACCCCGCAAAGGTGAAGAACTGTTCTTCCCGCTTAGATTTTAATGTCCGTTTTACAACCCCAACAACCGATACAATGGAATCATTTTTTATTTCTGCTGAGTTCTTAGCGATTCCTTACAGTGGTATCAGAGCCAGGTTCGCTGGTTCGGTTGTAAAACGGCACCGTTTTGTGTGTTTTCTCGTTATGCGTGAAGAACCCGTATTGTACGTGTTCTTGTGTTTAATCTTCTTAAAAATGACAGATTAGTGTTCATATGATGATCACGATCAATTTGATTATTTTTCTGTATTTTTCGGATTTTTATTTGGGTTTTTCGGAGTTCGTCATGTGATGATGAACCGGGGTAATTCGGCGGCTTCGTATGTGCATCCCAAGCGTTGGGATGGCCGGCAGAATCCCTAGATCTCTTGGTGATAGTCACCACTTCTCATTAGGCATGGAGATCGGCATCGGAGTGCCCTTGGAGATGCTTTAAATCGAGCCCGAACTCAAGTTTTTAAACCTGGAAAATCAGATTTTCAAGGGGAGTTTAGGGCACGATTCAAGGGCCATTTGGCCACCGCCGGCTGCCCCACCGGTGCCGGGCTGACCGCCGGAGGTGGGGGCATCGCCGGCGGTGCCTGGCGGCGCCGTCACCGGCGCCTGGCGGCGCTGCCGTCGCTTCTTCCGCCGCCGGCCTGCATTTTTTAGGTTTTTGCAGGAAATGAAGGAGAGACGAGCCGGTCGAACCCTGGCTGGACGGGACGGACCGCCCGGTCCCGACCCGGTCGGACCGGGCCGGGGGCCGGGCGGCGCCCTGGCCGAGCCAGGGTGCGCCCTGGCCGAGCCAGGGGGCCTGGGTCCAGGCCATTGGGCCCTAATGGGCTGGCCCCATTATTATTTTTATTAAAAATTGTTTTTAATTACTGTTTAGCCCCTTAAAAACCCAATTTTAGCCCGTTTTAGCCTGTTTTAAAATTGTTTTAAAACAGAAAATTTATAGAAATAATTAATAATTGTTATTAATTATTTTTATGATTATTAACAGGTTATTAAAGTGTTTAATAACTGTTAGTCTATTAAAGGGCTTTATAATTAATGGGTGTTAATTAATTATTTAAAATTGTTTTAGATAATTAATTTCCCTGTTAATTTTATTAGTTTAAAACTGTTTTAAACTGATTTCATGCATAACTTGATTACTCTTAATGTTCAAATTGTTTGAATTAGTATTTAGATTAACTGAATGGTTTAGTTAGTTTATTTTTCAATAATGTTTTGAATATTATTGATTATGCTGAAATAAATGTTATTTCGAAAACTAATTGGTATTATAATTTTATATTTATAAAATTTAATACCAAACAACAATTATGTGATGATTGTGATGCATGTGATGTGTTTTATGGTGGGATGATCATGGACTTAGAATTTTCATGTGATGAATGATGTGAATGGATGCGATGCTTAATTCATTTGGTATTTTAAATAGGACCTGCGTGTCCTCCTCTCTCTTAATCCAAGTGTACTTTCTACCTTCCTATAAGATTGTACTCTCCTTGATAAGATCAAGGTTTCTAATTGTTTAAATGTACATTTGTGGACCTGCGAGTCCTGAATTTTGTATTTAAATGTATCGGATTAAGTTTAGAGGACGGGATCTTCTGAAGACACCTCTGGAGGGAGGACTCGCATCAAATGGAACCAGTGTTGCTGTTTTCACATTAGGATCCTATTATGGATCATCGTTTGGCTCCGATGATTCCATAGTAGCTTTAGCAGTCCATGATCATCCCCATTTAATTTTTCTGCATATATGTGATGTTTGCGGACTATGCTATCATATATATATTTCTACTAAGTATATTGATACTTCAAATTGAAATACTATTGATAGCACGATTTTTTACAAATCAAAATAAAAAACCTTCTTCTAAAACTTAAGTTGTAAACGTGAGATATTCAGAATAATCCACGTAACCCACCATCATTATAGATCTTAGGATAATTCTTATCTCAAACGGATTTGTTGTGCTACCACAAGGTCTGTTTGATTTAGAAATTAAACTAGGTCTACGACATGTGATGTCATTAAGATGAATGGACAAATAGTGTAGTTTTGTTGTGCTACCACAAGGATTGCACTATGAATTCATGTCATCTAAGTAATGATGGATAAACTTAACTGAATCAAATTGATTTGTTGTGCTACCACAAGGTCATTCTGATTCAGGGGTTAAATTGATCGGATATTGCAAACGTTGCAACTGTCAAGAGTTGACTGCCTAAGGGACTTGATGTGATTTGTTGTGCTACCACAAGGTCACATGCATGTTACCCGAAGGATTCTGATCCCCACTAGGAGATCACCGGAATCTCCCGTTCTGTATCTTAGAGGGTAATACAGATCGTCGAAAAAATAGTGGGAGCATAAATCTAGATTAAAAGTCCTAAATCTGATTTAAAGAACTATCTGCTCATTTTATATATTTCCATGTAGGTCGCTATGTCGTCACCTAACCCCCTCCGTTGCATACTTGATGCAAACAAACTCACAGGACCAAATTACATTGACTAGTTACGCAACCTGAAGATTGTCCTCATGTGCGAAAAGCTAGCCTATGTCCTGGATCAACCAGATCCAGTGCAACCCAGTGATAATGCTAACGAAGATGAATTAATGATGTATGAAAATTGGAAGGAGGACTCTGTCAAGGTCTAATGTTATATGCTCGGTTCAATGAATAATGAACTGCAGCGATAGCATGATAACATGGAACCTAAGACCATTCTGAATCACCTACAAGAGTTGTTTGGTGAACAATCAAGATCAGAAAGATATGAGATATCTAAGAAATTGTTCAGGACCAGAATGAGCGAGGGCACATCTGTGCAAACTCATGTGCTCAAGATGATAGAGTGGATTGAGAGGCTTGCTGTGCTGGGCTTTGTTATGAACAATGACCTAAGCATTGACTTAATCCTACATTCCCTTCCAGATTCATTTTCACAATTCATTATCAACTTCAATATGAACAAAATTGAAGTTTCACTAGCTGAGCTGCTCAACATGTTGAAGACAGCTGAAGGCACTATCCAGAAAGATAAGCCAAATGTAATGCTTGTTGGTAAGACCAACAAGAAAAGGAAAGCTGGACAGACCTTTAAGAAAGGTAAGCCTAAGAAGCAAGTGAAAAGCAAACCAGCGGCACAAAAGGACAAAGCTAAAGTCAATGATAAAGGTCAGTGTTTCCACTGCCATAAAGAAGGTCATTGGAAGAGAAACTGCAAGATTTATCTTGCAGAAAAAGGAAAGGAGAAGCTTGGTGAAGCTTCAGGTATTCTCATGATCGATCTTAACTTGTCTTATAGAGAATCAACATCCCGGGTATTAGATACTGGATGTGTTTCTCATATCTGCAATAACTTGCAGGTGTTAACAAGTAAGAGAAGATTGAACCGCGGAGACGTGGATCTGAGACTCGGGAATGGAGCAAAAGTTGCTGCGTTAGCTGTGGGGACAGCAAGACTTCAGATGCCGTCAGGAGACTCTATGGAACTGATAGATTGTTATTATGTTCCAACCATTATTAGGAATATCATATCTATTTCATGTTTAGATAGACAAGGATATTCTATGAAGCTAGAGAATAAAGGTTGTTCAATTTATCAAGGAGACAAATTGTTTGCTTCCGGGTATTTATTGAATGGATTATATTTACTTGATATTTCATATGATGTTTGTCTGGTAAATAATTCTCTTGAACGCTTAGATAAGGATGTGAATAAATCGTACCTATGGCATTGTAGGCTAGGTCATATAAATGAGAACAGGATCATAAGGTTGCAAAAGAATGGATATCTTGATCCATTTGATTATGAATCATTTGCAACCTGTGAAGCTTGTCTCATGGGAAAGATGACCAAATCTCCATTCTCAGGACATGGAGAAAGAGCTAAGGACTTATTGGAACTAATACATAGTGATGTATGTGGTCCAATGTCCACTCATGCTATGGGTGGTTACTCATACTTTGTTTCATTTATAGATGATTTCTCAAGATATGGCTACATATATTTAATGAAATATAAGTCAGAAGTCTTTGAGAAATTTAAAGAGTTTAAAAACGAAGTTGAGAACCAGACTGGAAAGAGTATTAAAACTCTTCGATCAGATCGAGGGGGTGAATACTTAAGTACAGAATTCACAGAATATCTTAAGGATAATGGTATTTTGTCTCAGTGGACTCCTCCCTATACACCTCAGTTAAATGGTGTATCGGAAAGGAGAAATCGTACTCTATTAGATATGGTACGATCCATGATGAGTTATGCCAAACTTCCAATCTCTTTATGGGGATATGCACTGTTGACTGCTGCATATCTGTTGAACAAAGTTCCGAGTAAATCAGTACCTTCCACTCCATATGAGATATGGAAAGGAAAGAAACCAGACTTTAAGCATGTTAGAGTCTGGGGTTGTCCTGCGCATGTCAAAAGACATGATCCAGACAAACTGGATTCCAGGACAGAGAAATGTAGATTTGTGGGATATCCAAAAGAGACTTTTGGATATTACTTCTATCAGCCCTGCGATCAAAGGGTGTTTGTCGCAAAAAGAGATGTCTTCCTAGAGAAAGAATATCTTTCAAAAGAAGACAGTGGGAGCAAGATAGAACTGGAAGAAATTCTAGACTCACAAGTCAACACTGGTTCATCTACTGAACCATGGACTCAAGAACTTGTTCAAAATGATACACAAAAGGTTCGCAGATCAGGTAGAGTGCCTAAGCAGCCTGAAAGATATGTTGGACATATCGATGAAGGCAAACCAAAGGTGCACTTAAATGAGGATGATGATCCTCAAACCTACCTTGAAGCCATAAATAGTCATGAATCATAAAAATGGCAAGAGGCAATGGATTCTGAAATTCAGTCCATGTATGCCAACCAAGTTTGGAACTTGGTTGATCTGCCAGAAGGTATGGTACCTATTGGCAGTAAATGGATCTTTAAAAGAAAGATCGGGGCAGATGGACAAATTGACACATACAAGACAAGGCTTGTAGCAAAAGGATATCGTCAAAGGCAAGGTGTTGACTATGACGAAACCTTTTCTCCAGTTGCCATGATTAAGTCAATCAGAATACTTCTTGCTATCGCTGCATTATATGATTATGAAATATGGCAAATGGATGTGAAAACAGCTTTCCTTAACGGGAACCTTCAAGAAGAGGTATATATGATACAACCTGAAGGATTCACTTCCAAAGAGCATTCAAGCAAGGTATGCAAGCTGCAAAGATCCATCTATGGATTAAAGCAGGTATCCCGAACTTGGAACTTAAGATTTGATGAAGCAATCAAATCTTATGACTTCATTAAGAATGAAGATGAACCTTGTGTATACAAAAAGGTTAGTGGGAGCGCAATTACTTTTCTGGTGCTTTATGTTGATGACATTCTACTCATTGGGAATGATGTAGGAATGTTGTCATCGGTAAAAGCTTGGTTATCCAAAAACTTCTCCATGAAAGATTTGGGAGAAGCATCCTATATTCTGGGAATAAGGATCTATAGAGATAGGTCCAAAAGGATGCTTGGATTATCCCAATCTATGTACATAGATACCATAGTCAAAAGGTTTGGCATGGAAAATTCTAAGAGAGGCCTCGTTCCTATGAGACATGGAATTTATCTCTCTAAAGAAATGTCTCCCAAGACACCTGAAGAGAGGGCGTACATGGATAGAGTTCCTTATGCCTCGGCAATAGGATCTATCATGTATGCAATGCTATGTACTAGGCTTGATGTGGCACATCCTTTAAGTGTCACTAGTAGATATCAGGCTGATCCAGGTGAGGAACACTGGAAGGCGGTGAAATGTATCCTTAGATACTTGAGAACGACTAAGGATCTATTTCTCGTTTATGGAGGAAATGACTTGGAACTTCGAGGATTTACTGACTCGAGTTTCCAGTCGGATATGGATGACAGCAAATCCATGTCTGGATTTGTGTTCATGTTAAATGGAGGTGCAGTAAGTTGGAAGAGTTCCAAACAGGAAACTACTGCATATTCGACGACCGAAGCAGAATACATTGATGCAGCTGAAGCGGCCAAGGAGGCGGTTTGGATGAAGAAGTTCATCTCGGCACTTGGAGTAGTTCCAAGCATTTCAGATCTTGTTCCATTATTGTGTGACAATAATGGGGCAATAGCTCAAGCGAAGGAGCCAAGATCACATCAGAAGTCAAAGCACATTCTGAGACGATTTCATCTGATTCGTGAGATCATCGCCCGAGGAGATATAGTAGTTGAGAAAGTCTCATCTGAAGATAATGTAGCAGATCCCTTGACTAAGCCATTGTCTCAAAACAATTTAGAACGTCACCTTAAGTCTATGGGACTTAGACACATGGGTGATTGGCTATAGTCCAAGTGGGAGAATGTTAGAATTGGGTGGCCTCAAAGCCAATCATTGTACATTCTAGTTCAGATTATTAATAAAGGCAATTATTTCTTCATTTAATAGTTCTCGCAAACGACTATCGTAATGAAAGTCCATAGAAAAATGTATGGGATATTGAATCATGATGAGATCGTGATAGTGAGATCAATATCCTAATGCAATTGTCTTAAATAGTTCTCGATCGTAGGATATTTGAGATGGACATTAAATATCCGATAAGATCGACACAAGTTATGTCTGCTCATATGATGAGGGTGAATGATCTCACATTCACTCGTGTGGTGACACTAAGACAAACAAGTGGGTGCTCATTAGAGAATGAGTTCACTGAACAGACCCAAATAAGAATTCCTGGATGGTAATTATACCTATTAGTCAACCAGGGAATTCAATCGTTGCAGTAGCACAGTTGGTCCTTTGACCTGAGTCACCAATGATACCTTGTTTGTGGACCATTGTATCTTGATTCTCTGACTCGTGGGCTTTAACCATTAAGTCCACCATAATCGGTCTTTCAGATACAGTGGAAAGCTTGCGAAGGTAATTGAGTGAACAACAAGGGATCACTCACTCTTGGTATAAGACTGGAGAGAGAATGTCCCATGGATGTGTACACAGAAATCCCTAGCCAGGGTCAAATGAAAGAGATGTCTTTCTAGATATTAACTGTGTACTAGAATCCATCTGGATAATGCGATAGAGGGTTTGACTATAAATCCATACCCTTGCGTTATCGGGACATTACATAAGTGAAGGATTATATCTGTGCGGTATCTGCAGACGGAAAGGTTCAATTGAAGGGAACAGTATCCCTTATATCTTCTGGGATCATGAGGTAGTGTTTGGTGCTGTTCATGATCAGAAGGCCAAGTGATTTGATCATCAGATGATAATTCACTTGTTTATTAAATTAATCATTTAACATGCGATGTTTAAATGTTAATTAATAAATATTAAACTCAAGAAACAGTTCTAAGTTTAATGGGCCTGCAACCGGACTGATATATGGGCCTGGAGGGTCACACACATAAGAGTTCTCGTCAGACGGTGAGAGATGTTAAATTTCATGCTTATCTGGGTTTTTGTGAAAAGCTGCAGGATAAACATGAAGATTTAATGGAGAATTATCCAATGCCAAACTCTTGGATAATCACGAGGATTAACTCTTGTGCTTATCCTTATTTCTATATAAGGAGGGCCAAGGGGGAGTGGTAAAATGTTAGTTGGACGAATTTTACTCCCCAGATTCTCTCTCTCCTCTCTCTCTCTCTCCTTCTCGGAGTGGATCTGTCTCTCTCCGCGCATGGTGGATCTGAGATCTGGTCGGAGCACTCAAGTCGAGGAGGAAATCGCGTCTGCTGCGGGAACTCGTGTGGATACCTCTAGAGATTGTGCGCGTGCGCGATTACCGAGTCGGCATCATCCACGGGAGATTCGAAACCCCGCAAAGGTGAAGAACTGTTCTTCCCGCTTAGATTTTAATGTCCGTTTTACAACCCCAGCAACCGATACAATGGAATCATTTTTTATTTCCGCTGCGTTCTTGGCGATTCCTTACACGGAGTAGCTATAGTGCTATCCGAGGGGTTACTGTTTGGTCTCAGCGGGTCGGTGTTTTCCCCACCTTAGTTTGTGTGGTTGGTGTGTTCTACCGAGACGTTGGTTGTGGATTCCCTGGTAGACTGATTTTAGAAATATGCATGTTTAATATATTTCGAATGCATGTGATTCATATCGAGATTTAGGAGTAGTAATTATTGCTTACATTATTTACTGTACCTTCAGCTGTGTTTTACACTTGTGGGTGTGTGAGTGGGCAGTGGGGATCGAAGGATCCCTACTGAGTCTTTTCGTTGAGACTCACCCCTGCGGTTTTCAGGTGAGGACTCCAGGCAGACTTAGCGAGGGGTGTGCTGCTGGGTGTTGTGCACCGTCAGCTGTTGTTCCGGGATATGCCCTGACGTAGTTGTTATCTTTATTTCTATCTTGTACGCTTAATTATTTCTTTTCTGTTGGAGTATGTAATTATTTGCTGTATTGAGTCGCATTGTAATAACTTTTAATTCCTACATTTTCCTTTCAATTCAATGTGATGTGAATGTTTAGCTTAGTTTATCGCTTATTTCCCAGACATACTTAGATCCTGGTTTGGTTCCAAATTAATGATTCGGTACCCATTTAGTAATCGGATCCCCGATTATAGGGTGGCGGGTCGTTACATGCAAGATCAGTTTTCTTACCTTTTCTCGTAAGTTCTCCTCTTACCTATGTAATTTTATTATTAGTGCTAGTTTTTGTTGCGGTAATTTCGGGGACGAAATTCTTTTAAGAGGGGGAGAATGTAAGGATTGAGGTTTTGGATCCAGTTATTGGGTCACTTTCGGTGTCGGACCCCTTGATTTGGGCCTTTGTGGGGCTGGGAGCATAGGCTCTTTGTGTGCTACATCGGTGCCACGTAGGCGCCACGTGGGCCAGTTTTGAGACGCGAGAGTACGACCTTGGTCTTGTCACTTGAATGGCGTCGGTATTGGACGACGCGTTTTATCTAGGTTTGGTTTAAACCCACAAACCCTCCCTCATTTCCCTCATTTCTCTCATTTTCTTATCTCTCCTCCTCTTCTCTCCGAACTCTTCGCTCTCCCCACCTCTTCTCCTTCCTTTCCTCTCCCTCCACTCCATCAAACCCCCTCACTAATTTCCACCACTACCACCACCATTTCCTCCGCGGCGTATTGTTCTCCGAACGGCGGCCGACGTCTCGGTAGAGTAACGACGTCCACGGCGGTACCGGCGGCAGTTTGTGGCATGGCGGTCCGACGGCTTGAAGCTCGGAGGAGTTCAAGTAACCGGTAGGATGATGATCTCCATTGTGTTTTGATTAAAACTATGTTTTTCTTGTTTTAGAGCATGTTTAGGAGATTTTCGGGAAGAAATTTTACTTTTTATACTCGGAAGGCTGGGGGAAACCTGCTAGCGACCGTTAAATGGCGTCTTGGGACAGCGACGCCGTTTTGAATGGCGGCTGCCTCCCACGACGCGATTTAAGTTCGGATCTCCCCGAGGCCTGATTTTGTTTCTGTCGTAATTAGGCGACTAGGGACATCGACGCCTTTTAAAAGGTGAGTATCTTGCACGACGTGTTTTAGGCCATCTTCCAAGGCCAGTTTTCGTATGAACCAGTTTAGGGATCTTGAATGACGTCGGCCATGGGCGATGCGATTCAAGATAGAATCTCATTAAAGCATGCAATTAACATATGTTTACATTGTTAGATAGTTTGGATAAATGTATGTTTGAAAACATACTCGAGGACGATGATTTCTATATGATCGGATTGCACCGTGTTGTATTTTGTGCGATCGTGGACATAGAGTGACAGTTGTTAGGGCTTAGGCACCCTGTGTCGGTGTGGGAGTGACACGGCGCCGGTGTGGGAGTAGTGTGGTGACGCCTAGAGAGAGGGTCACCTGGTCTACCCCGGGGTATAGCTAGTACAGGTGTGGGAGTGGTACATTCGGAGTGTCACTCGTGCTGGGGGAAGCAGAACAACCTTAAGCTAGGTCAGGCCGGAGTAGCCAACGCGCTATCCGAAGGGTTGTTGTTTGGTCTAAGCAGGTCGGTGTTTTCCGCATTCGTCCATGTGACTTGTGTGTTTAGCCGAAACGCTGGTAGTGGACTCCGTGGTGGAGTGGTTTCAGGGTTATGTTTTATGTTTTATTTATTTAAATTGTCTTTATTCATGTTGTTGTACTTGTGGGTACGTGAGTGGGTGGTGGAGAACGAAGGATCTCTACTAAGTCTATTTCAATGAAACTCACCCCCTGCGATTTTCAGGTGAGGGTTCCAAGCGGACGTAGCAAGGAGGGTTTTGTCTCGGGTTGCGCGCCAACAGCTATCGTTCCGGGGTATGTCCCGATGTAGTTGTTATTTCTTTTTAGGCATGTACGCTTAATTACTTCTTTTTAATTGGAATATGTAATTATTTGCTGAGTCAAGTTGAATTGTAATAATTTTTAATTCATGCACTTCCTTTACAATTCAATGTGATGTGGATGTTTAGCTTAACTTATCATTTATTTCCCAGACTTATTGAGATCCTGGTTTGACTCCAAATTTTAATAATTCGGTACTCATTTAGTAATCGGATCTCCGATTATAGGGTGGCGGGTTGTTACAAAAACCCTCTAGTCCCTTTATGACGTTAGGGAGTCAATAAACACAATAGGCTAAGCTCTCTTTAACAAAGGGTAGGGTGCTCATTTAATACATCTACTTAATGACAAAGGAAGCCATCATGAACTCCACTAACCCTGATCATGTCTTGTCTTGAACTACGCCTAGAAGGGTGCACACCATTATATTGTGTCCAACTCTTGGCAAAGTGATGAGATGGTGTAGGTATAGGAGAACCATAAGGGGCCCCCTCCATTACCTCTACTTGACCACCTAGCCACCTACACTTGGGTTCAATCTACATACGAACACCTACCACATATACATATGTCGTACTTTTCTCCCCACATGGAGCACAAGATATACACTTCAATTGGGCCGCCAAGAAAGAAGTATGTACCAAACATAATTTAGCAACCTTAGAAACCCACTAGGGGCCCTTTGTCCTTAAGACTTAACAAGTTTAGTGCTCTATCTTGACTTAAATCATCAGAGGGTTTTCCCCCACCAAGACCCGGGTGACCCCTTGATCCTTTTTTCTGCCTTGCAGGACCGGGTGATCACAACCATCACTAACGCAACTCGTGGAAGGTAGTAACCATCAGATCCTTGATGCATTCATGACCATCATTAGAACATAACTTTGTGATTTGACGGAATGTGCAGAGAGTTGTGTTTGACACAACTTCAATATACGCTTTGGTCTCCACACAAAGTTCTCTTAGAAACAGTTTCAACAAGATTTGCTTACAATAATACAGATAAATATAGCAACATTAAACTCAAAAAACACCTTAATTGAACTCTAGGCCCTAATCCAAAGCGTTATACCATCTCTATTACTAAAAATGTGTCTATAAATAAAAAATCAAATGCATTGGATGCATATTTTCCATGCATAGAAGCTGTGTAAATGGATAGTCTAGAAGTGTGATTTTTGGTACTAACTTATAATTTTAAATATTAGAATGAAATAATTTTTATGTGTATACACCTTTTCATATTGTATAGAAGGCTTAACAATTTGGATTGGAGCTTAGAGTTCAATTAAGGTATTTTGGAGTAGGTCGTGCCATTCTTATTTTGCTACAATGTAAGTGGCAATGGAACCCCCTCTCTCTCCCTTTCTCTCTCTATATATATACAATTATTTAATTGCGGGACAAAATTTTAACTTGATATGCTCGCAGCAACTCCAAGAGGCTCAAGGCCCGCAGGCATCAACAACTACTAGTGTTTGTGAACATTAAAGCCTGGCCCTTAAGTATATCATGTATTTGCTTATTGTTCTTTTTTTTTGGCCCAAAAACCTAGGATATGCTCAGGAGAATGCACACGCCTTCAGAGAAGGAGTATGTTCCCACTCCACCAAGCAAACACCCAGGTGCTTATTGTTCATTAACTATCAAGAGTATGATATTTCCAAATTGTTTTGTAATATTCACATAGAAATGGTTATCAGTGGGTTGCCGGATCAACATGAGACCTTATGAAATTTAAATTTGCAATATAAATTAATATATAAAGTTCACCTAAAACAAATTTAAACTATAAAAAAAAATTATTTTTAAGTGAGTCAATTTTTTTTTTAAATCTAAGCTTGTCTTATCATGTAAAAGTATAGAATAAAACTCACAATCCATCTAAATCACATTGAAATAGATGATGCAATGCAATACAACTTACATCAAGCCAAGAGAGTATATATGTTAAATGGCCACTGCTAGATAATGGGTTCAAAAGTAAGACCATCTGTTTTTGTATTCATTATGAAAGCTAGTCTATCAATATCTGCATCTGCTAACTAGTTTATCAGTATCCGCATCCGCTAATATTTCTGTGGCAAAAATACTACTTAAAAATCATTCGTGAAACTAGCTAACAAGTAGCTGGATAATGGGGTTTTCACTTGTCATTGACATCTCTACCCAATACTACTGCTAGTAGTGCTATGCATGAAGAAAAATTTGGCAAATGAATGATGATGATGATGGTGGTAGTGGTGATGATGATGATGAGAGGGATACTAAATCTTTGGGGGTGGGGGTTGTCCAAGTAGTCCTTTTATTCACTCAAAATACTACGAACACATAAGAAATTTAATATGCAACTATTCAGGACTAGTACCATATATACTCCTGTACGAATGAGACATTGATGCAAGGCACTTAGGTACCTCCACAGCCGGCAACAAACAAGGACGTTCGAGATTGCAGCAACCAACTAAGTACAAAGGATAACAAATATAAAAGACGATGTCATTATAAAGTCGGGCTCGTGCACGAAAGACTTTTACCTATGATTTGCCGTACAAGATTGACTTGTGTCGATTCGTACCGTATCAAGACGAATCCGACCTAGTGCAATTCGACTGAATCTATGCGATTTGGAAGAATTTTTACATGCGACTCGACGGAATCGGTACGAGTCAACCTGACTCGTACCGGATCATAAGAGATCCTAATCGCTTCGAGTCGACGAATCTTACTTCTACCACGATCTTTTTTGTACTTTTTTGGGTTCAAATGCTTCTATCTCAATCATTGATCAACACGACTATCGGTGTTCTTCTGACAGTACACTGGCGCATTAGCCGACATCCGATGTTGTAATCATAGCTACTTAGCAGTCGATGATAGTTTCGCCCTCCACGCATATTAAATATATACGCATGTAGCTTTCTTGGAGGGGGGCGTGTGCCCAAAATGCCTAATAATTTACATTTCTATCGAACAACTTCTCAGCTGCAGTTCTTGCAATCGATAACGTACATGGAATCGCTTAGTTGTTCATCATTCGGTTCATGTAGTTGTCTAGTAATTTCAGCCTTAGATTAGTTTATGTCTTTATTACTACATATCTTTAGATGTTAGGCTAGTATCCATTGTAGTCCTATAAATAATGGTAAGTTCTTGCTTGCATATATACTTCCCATGTTGGAAAAAAATAATAAAAATCATCATAAGATTCTACTCCAAAGCAATTTTCGTCCTTTGGAGCTAAAATTTCACTGTCCAATCATCCCCGAATTTATTATAGTTGTTCAATTGAGTGCGAATAAGTTGGTGATGAATATTAAAATTTAAGAAAATAAAAATAATGTTAAAGACAATCTGACTAATTTCTTATTTTTAATCAGTTTTTATAATTTTTTAAAAATCAGATTTATAAGACCACGGTTGAATGTCACAATTGGATTCGATCAGGCGGTGAAAATGAAGTCCCAAGAAAAGAAAACAATCCTAAGAGGTACAAGACGACAATTGAATGTCACAATTGGATTCAATCGGACGGGGAAAATGAAGTCCCAAGAAAAGAAAATAATCCTTAGAGGGGTAATTGATATCACGTGCACTGTAGCAGACCGCATCACTATATATATATATATATATATATATATATATATATATATATATATATATATAGTGGGCGGATATAATGCGCCTTGGGGTGTATTTAATTTAGATGTGTCTCCTCTTCCTCAAAAATCTACCCTCCTGATTTTAAAAAAAATAAAAATTACTAAAAATTTTAAGATATTCGAATGCCCCCCTCTAGTGTGTTTTTCCATTTAATTTTCACCGTTAAATTAAAAAACTTAACCGTAACCGTCAAATCAAATTTGTCATCGTCTGTGGATGAAAACTAAAATTTCACGGGATGGGATCAACTTTAAAGACCAATTTGACAAATTTTACTTTTTATTTGACTATTTTTTTAATATTTTTATATGTTTAATTTTTTATATATCTACCCAATTGGACGGCTCCAATTGATCGTCAAGATTGGACAGTAAAAATTAAGGTAACAAGGATGGGATCAACCTTAAGCGGCCTATTTTAATATTTAAAATTTTGTGAAATTTTTTATTTTTATTTTTAAATTGGGGGAGGATGAATTTTTGAGTGGAAACATATCAAACTTAGATACGCTCCGAGACGCGTTGAATCATTATATATATATATATATATATATATCACACGCATTTTTTAACCCCCTCTCCATATTTAAAATAAATAAATTTATTATAATTTTTTAAATATTCAGTTATACTCCTCTTAAGATTGTTTTCATATTTTGGAGCTTTATTTTCGCCGTCTAATCGTGTCCGATCGTGAAACTTAATCTTAGTAATCCATAGAGCATGCATAAATTAATCTGATTTTCAAAAAATCATGAAAAAATAGTAAATTTGTCAAATTACACTTAGAGTTGTTCTCATCTCTTAAGATTTTAGTATCTATCATCAATTTACTTGCACCCAATTAGACGATTACAATCAAATCATATATGATTGAATAATAAAAATTAAGTACCCAGGGATATAAACAATCCTAGAAAGAATAATTGAATATTTACATATTTATAATGAAACCAAAATATAGTGCGTGGTTTATCTATACAGAATGCAAAAATTGCACCACAACACTCATATATATATATATATATATATATATATATATATATATATATATATACAAGGATTCAATTAGATGCAGCCACCCTCAAAATCCACCTCCCTCCTTAAAAAAATTAAATTCTTTCATAAAATTTTAAATATTAAAATAAGCCTCTTAGGGTCGATCTCATCTTCAGAGCCTTAATTTTCACCGTCCGATCTTGACGATCAATTGGAACTATCTGATTGGATAGGTATCAAAAATAAATATCTAAAAATATTGAAAAATAATTTAAAAAGTCATCAGATTAATCCTTAAAGTTGATCACATCTCCTGCGATTTTAGTTTTGATTCCCAACAATGACGGATTTAATTGGATGGCTACTGTTAAGTTTTTTGATCTAACGGTGAAAATTAAATCTCAAAGATATAAAAGACCTTAGAGGGTATTTGAATATTTTAGAATTTTTTGATGATTTTTTTTTAAAATTGAGAGGATGGATTTTTGTTTGGGGCGCATCTTACTTTAATGTGCCCTGGTTTGCGCACTATATGCACCCCATATATATATATATATATATATATATATGGCAAAAATCCCCCACCTCCATGTTGAAAAAAATAAAAAGCATAAAAAAAACTTAAATAATTAATTACCCTCAGTGATGTTTTAAATCTTTGGAGGTTAAATTTCATGGTCTGATCTTGACACTCAACCATAGCCATCTGATTGGATGAACATAAAACATATTTTTAAAAGATTAAAATTAATTAAAAACAAAAACTATTCTAGTTAACCCTTAGGAGTATTCCCATCCCTTGTTAGTTTTAGTTTGCATCCTCAATTAAGGGTTTAAACCTCCACAAATGTGTATACTCTTTATCTTGGACCTACCGTAGGACCTGGAAACAGTGACTATTGAAATTTTCTCCTTCAGGCCTTAGTACGCTTTAGTGAACTAGGGTGATCTACTTCCTGCTTCAACTTTGTATTATTGGCTTCTCTAGTCCACATTGTTCCTGGAGGACAGCACACTGGGACATGGGGGGATGACAACCAGCTAAGCTGTAGTGTTGGGCATTGAGAAGCTCAAGCACGGCTCATCATAATATTTTCGAGCTCGAGCAGGAACTTTGATTCGAGTCCAACGTAATACTCTGAGTTTGATTCGAGCCCAATTTACCGGAGTTCGATCTGAATTTGAGCCCGACTCAACAAGACCACCAAGTTGAACCCAACTCAGAAGCCTGCTGAATGGTAAATGAGCCGAGCTTTGGGTGGCTCGGGTTTGGCTCGAGACAAAGAAGGTTGGTTCGAGCTCAAGCTCGGTTCAAGCTCTAAATCTGGGCTTGAGTTCGGCTTGCTCCGTTTTTGCCAAGCTTGAGCTCGGTTCGGCTCGAGTTCGAACCAGTGAATAATCACACAGGCACATCCACACGTGATAAGATATTCATTTCCACTTAAACTTAATTTGGAGAATTAAAAATATATATATAAAATATATCGAGCCGGCTCATGAGCCCACGAGCCGAACCACAGTAAACTTGAACTCGACTCAGTAAGCCATTCGAACTTTAACCTAAACGTGAGCTGGACTCGTTTGAGGTTTCGAGTCGAGTCAAATCGAATCAGAATTGAGCCGAGTCTGAATAACTCGCGAGCGACTTGAATCATTACTAGCCCTAGTACCAAAGAAGATAGAGTGACTTTCCTAGGAAGTCTTTTTATGAGAAACCGACGTAGAACTAAAAGTCCGCATCAAACCACCCAGGTAGATGTGGGCGCCCCGCCCACGCGCACATCCTCGTAGTCTCCATGGAATGCCTGGGCACCAGCACGTGGGTGCACACAAGGTGGGCAGATGGGTAGGGCACCCGCACGCACGCGCCCATGCACCTGCGTGAGGATGCCGCGCACAAGTGCATGCATGCGGGCGCCCCACCCGTTCATCTAGCTAACTATTGGGGTGGGGGTAAAGTTTTCTCCCACCTCTCATAAACTCTCTGCTGCCTTCCGAATTCACAATGAACGTACATGGGGCCAAATGGGCAAGAGTACGTGTGGGTTGCTTGTGCAGTGGTTTGATATTTGAAATTTAAATAATTATTTTGCATTTTGAGCTAGCTCATGAGTTCACTGAGTCAAGTTTCAACGAGCTCAAGTTCGGCTCATTTAAGAAAATGAGCGGAGTCTTAAACTCGAGCTCTGCTCATGTGTCTTAATGGATCAAGCTGAGTTGAGTTAAACTCTTTCCCCACCCTAAACATGAGACATCGTGAGTATTAAATGTGATAGATAGCTAAAATTAGATATTTTGTTATGGTTTTCGATCAGTTACTTATGGATAATGTGTAAGCAATGCATTATTTACGGCTCTGTGCGTAAGTATAAGAGAATGTCTACTTATGATTTTCTGAAGCGTTAAGAAAGGTATTAGTAACGGCGACATTGCTTACGGTTAACAATCGTAGGGGGTTACGTAAGTAAACGTCTTCACTTACGTTTTTGTGCTACACTTACGGTTTCACACCGTAACTATATCTAAGTTTTCTTGTAGTGTTATAACGTGGTGGCATTTGTGATGTACGAACACATGGCCGCACCTAACTCTCATTCCCTGCCCATGGATCTTGCTAACAGGAGACTACCATGCGATGCCTTCACCTTCGTTACATCCTTCCCAACTTTCATGTTTGAGCAATACCACCAACTTTCCTCCACTGTCACTGCAACCAGTGGCGGATCCATGATTCATCTAGTAGGGTCTTGGGATCTCACTGGATTTTGTCAAATTTATTGATCTAATTTAAAATAGTCTAGTCTGAGATATCATTGACCCAATCCAAGACTCTACTGGTTCAATTCAAGATCTCATATAACTTAGTCCAAGATCCCACTGATCCAACTATATTTATGACTTAACGTCCGAGTGATCCCATTGGACAAAATTTCTACGTCCGCCACTAACTGCAACCATAGCAAAAAGTGCCCCATCCAAATTGGCGTAGGCAGTAATAGGAGCAGCATTGTTAAATGCGGTGGAGGAGAGCATTCCTATATATGATCTACCGCTCATACCCGGCCACGAAGATGCGGTGGAGGAGAGCATTCCTATATATGATCTACCGCTCATACCCGGCCACGAAGATCCACCTGCAGTGCTCCCCATAATGGAAGCTAGCTAGCAGAGTAGACAAGACCCTTCGCCTTCTCGATCGCCTATACCTCCATCGCTATTGCCTTGGCTCCCTCACCTTTGCACTATTTGGCCTCTCCCTCGAGGTGCACCGCCACCTCCTCTCTATCGCATCCGGGTGGAGTGCCCAACAACCAAACGTACAACGTTCTCATTGTTGGTTGACTCATATAATAACCATGTAATGATGAATAAATTCGACGTTTAACCCTTGTCTAATAAAAATATTCGATCATGCACATTGGAAGGGCAAAGACATAATTATATACGCATATATGCTAATTATATTGAATATTTTGTAATTATGTCTCCTTCGACTTTTATTGACTTTTCAAAACTGAGAATGTGGGAAGAATCATGAAGTTTGAACCTATGGCCAAACACCTTCTTAAATCCCATGCTTCAGTTCTCTTAGTTGACCGGTTCGAATGAAATAGTCAAAAGATTCACAAACAAAACCTATTAGATCAGTTGACTGGGAAAGGTTGACTGATCACTCGACCGATTTTGGCAGTCTTCTTCCTTTTCTCTAGCTAACACAACTTAATATAATCACCCTTAATTACGGTTTCTTAAAAAGTCTATAATACCTCAATGTTTACCTGTATAATTAACATTTTTGAAGTTATCCTTAGATTCTTTGTTAACTTTTTGGTATTATTTATTGAACTATCTGAATCTCTATCTACTTTTCTTCATATAAATACTCATAATTATGAATATTGCTTCCATATGATTCAAGAATTCACGACAGAAAATTATAAAACTTAATATAGATAAAATTAGATCACATTGGCATGCAATGTATATAGTGACATGCTGTGAGGGCCCCCACTAGAACCCCCACTTACGGTTATGTTGAAATATGTACAAGTAGAGTGAATGATAGAACCACACAAGCCAAATAGTAGTTAAAATGCCCAGGATTTCACACAACATATATATCCATTGATTCCATAGTATTGTATATAGCTGGTCCAAAATGCATGTCTAAAAAATGAGAGACTATTTCACAACAAGTACAACTATAATATTGACAGTAGTCTCTCGATGGCCAACTGCTTCCTACGATTCTAGCTGCCACTATCACTGGCACATCGTGACCTTGCCACCCACATAAAATAAAATAAATAAGAACAAGGGTGGCAGTGAGTCACATGACTCAGAATCCTGCCTGTATCCATCATTTCTCTACAAATAAAAAATGCATGACTAAACGCAATATACATGATCTACTTATGAAGTGAATTATGAACTACATCAGTATGGACATGAATAGTCATGAAACATAATATAACTAAAACACTTAACATACAGTCTTGTTTCTCAATAGTAAATAGGTTATAAGTGACAGGGTCACCAATAGTACTAGTACAGCGTACGTCTTGAAAGAGTAAAGCTTAAACAGGCATCTGCCTGTCAGCCCTACAGAGTGCTAGCTCTACAATAGGTAAGACAGGTTGGTAGAAGTAATCGGCCACGACGACTCGCGAAACTGTAAAGTCTAGAGACCAACTATGCGTGCACACAGCGAGTATCTCTCACCTAATTAGATAAGTCGAGACCAGACTTATATCTCCCAATTATAAAGTTGTCCGAGGTCCTGACATATCTCTCGATCTTATAGTCAGGCAAACTCCATGATCCTTACCCTGACATGGGTCCCAGTCATAAAGGGGAGACACAACTAGTGCAAGGTGCCGCTTTGCCCTAAATAACCACAACATATACATAGTTGTAATAGTTCTCACAGTCGTACAATTATATAGTCTTACAGTTAAGACAGTCGCACAATCATATACTCATGTAAGCACACCCTTATTCACACAGTATGTAACAGTCCCTTAAAGTCTATGATCATCATGACATACATCCGAAGTAATAAATGCACATGACTATCATACATTCTCTATGTTCATTTGATAAATGCCATAGATACACTCCAATTAGGTATTACATTGCATATTTGTAACTTAAGCAATTAGCCATTAAACACATATGGCATAAACTCAGCCACACAAAGGACATGCTCAAAAATATGTTCACTACTTTCATAAACATACCATGGATAGAAATAAATATAAATAAAATCATTGGACCGACTCCCCCTTTTGTTTTTAAACTAATCATGGACAACACAGTGCAATTCAGGAACTGAACTTATATACGCCAGACAATTCTTCACACCCCCATAGTCAAACCCGCATAATTACATCCTCACATACATAAATCTTCACAGCCACGCCTTTATGCACAAACACATCCTCACAGTCACACCCTCACACATACACATCCTCACAGTCACACTTAAGGTCAGTTTGTTTTGGGAATAAGTGGTCGAACATGATAGCTTATGAGGATTATTCCGCTAATCCGAGTTTGGAACCGCATACACGTTATTCTTGGCGAGGACGCATTATTCTCGGAACAAGTGGAATAACTCAACTCACCTAAAGGTGAAAATTACTTATTCCTAGAATAAATAAATAAATGCACACCAAGAAAATTTTTGTTGTTCTAGATATAAGCGATCCAAGCACAGGAAATCCAGAATATCATATCCATGAAACAAATTGGCGCTTAGAGTGTAACACTGCATATATGTGTACACAACAATCCCCAAACTAAAGTAATCAATTAAATGTTGACACATATGACATGGATTGTTCAGCCATGAACTATAAAAACAAAAATTAAATCTTCTCAAACACATTCATCTTTTCACAGTATGTACCCCAATGAAGTTTAGAAAATGCACCCCAAGGTATTGTTACAACCCCTCACAGTTATAGAAAACACATGGTCCTACTTCAAGCCTCAATTAGAGGGTATAATACCACTTGAAAACCTGCACCCAAATGATATGCAAATCTGTCCACAAATAATATGTAAACCTACCCAATAGAGGGGATAATGTCACCCACAAACTAGCCTCTAAAGGACTAAAAACTGTCCACATTTAACACAAAAATCTGTGAACTAGTGCATTAAAGAAACCTCCCATCAAACATGCAAAGACTCTAACTACACAGGTGATCACTTCACCTTCATTCAAGTACTCATAACACACCCTAAATGGCATCCTTCACATGAAGAAAATTGGACATCATACCCTCTGTTTAGGGCACTAAATATCCCACCTAAACGTGGGAGAAAAATAATCAAAACATAAAAGAACCGAGGCACATAGAGACGAGTAAGATTCAAGTGTCCTACTTTCTCTTGGTAGCTCAAAAAAAATCCTAAGACCACCACCTGTAGCCTACTGTAACACGCGCTGTACGTCACTATACCAAGTCTCCTTCTCTCTCTCCTTCTCCCAGTGGAGCAGGTCCCCCTCTCTCTTTTTTTTTCTTTATCTCTCTCTCTCTCTCCTCGTGCAGCTGGCCCTCCTCTCTTTTTTTCTGTTTGGCACATCCAGCCCTTGTGGGGCTTGGTTTTATGCTCCACCTCCTCTAAAGAGGAGGTGGGAAGCTTCAAGAAAAGGGACAGATCTGTCCCCCTCCTAATGGGCCTAAGTTTGCCCACTAATGAGGCCCAATAAGAATCTCAAACCTCACTTATAACAAGCCATTTAAAATCCTATCTTACGACCCATTAAATCAAGGTCAATAAACATTTCATAAACATCCACACTTTTCCGCCAACTATTTTTACATCCTATAAAGTTATAATTGTACATATTGTTTTTCTATATTTACATATATACCCCTAATACCTTCTATTGGAATATCAAATGCCTTTCTTTAAGGAGTATTAGTAAAATTTACTAAGAAATATTTACTCCTTTTCCATGAAGTTCTTATAGGCACTCTAAGGTCTCACACATACAGCTTGTTTCTACGTGCAAGTCAAAGTGCAAGTTGAATTACTACAGAATTTTTTGTATAAGTCCAGAGGGTGAGGGCAATTCCATAGGAGTCATTCATTTGGTCTTGATTGACCAATTAAAAAAATTAGAAAAAATAAACTATTTTGTTTTACAGTTTTGAATCTTTTTTATTGTCCAATCAACGATTAGTATAATACAGATGACTCCATTAAGATTACCCCCATCTCTTAGGTTCTTAGGGGGGAAAAAAAAAATGCTATTGCAGCCATCCGATTGACTCTGATCAGGTGCTGGTATTGCCCCTGTCAACTAAGAAATCAAGACGAGAGAAAAGTTTAGTGTGGCTGGGCTTAGCTCTTTTCGAAATTTCTGATGTCTGAGTTTGACCAAACTTCCCACAAGGAAGCCACAAAACACAAACAAACAGCATGTGCCCAGTGGACTAAATTTGAAATATCTCAAAAATACTTAAATTATTTGTTAAGTTTACTTTTATAATTTAAAAATATTTTTATGATTTAAAGATCACTAATCGAACTATTCACGAGCTTAAAGGAGCTGAACTTGTTTGGGAAAACTGTCTAATTTTAATAGACACGTTTGGCAAACACCATTTCACCTACAGGAACCCCACCAACTCTGCTGCGGGAGTCAACACTGTTTGAACGGGACGCCCACCGCACTGACCATGGAGAGAGAGTTGGAAGCAGCAGAAACTAAAGAAGAATCGCCCGAGCACAGAGCCGATGGAGGAGGTGCCGAAGACAGTCTCGCGATATGTACAACCTGCAACTTCTTGGCATCGTCGTCGGTCGCATAAGCGGGGGCGAGACGTGGTCTTCACCGCTGCAAGTTCTATTACAACAGGTTGGAAGGTGTTTTTTATTTGAGGGAAGTTTGCAAGAGGAAGGACTCCTTTCGAAAAATTAGATTACGTCATGCCAAACAAATGAATAGCCTCTTTTTTTCTGTAAGTTTAATTTTAAAAGAACTGTATCCCAACACACCATAAACTAACTAAACTTAAATGAAGAATTCAACAATTTTATCTCGGAGGGAAACTAAAATTTTGACATTATTATTCGACATCACTGTTCCAAACACATTTTCAAAAACAATTTTGGAGCATCTGAAATTTCCAAAAACATTCAGACACTACCTTAGAAAACTGACTACATCCTGAACTGAAAATTCAGATGAAGTTGTCATAACTGTGCTTGATCCCGCCTGAAGAGTTGGTTAAATGCCATTTTTCCTAGTTCAGATCAGGTCAGGTCCGTGGATCAGCTCTTAAATTATTATCGCATCACCTGTGTCCACGCCAAGTTGGCGAGAACTAGAGAGCTCATCAATACAGATTAATCCACCAGCCTCCATAAGTCTGCATCACTTTACAGCTAGGCCTAAAGGAGATCATGTCAGGCACACTCTAACTAAACTACACTAAGAGGATATGATACAAAGTGGTTGCCGTGTGATTTCACACACCAACAACCTGTACAATGCTCCACAATTTATAACTATTTACAGTTGTAAGATGTGGCCTCAAGTCTCCATTTTGATCTCCAGGTGGTGATCGCCAACATAATCTATCACTTTCTTTGGGAGATCAGCCTTCACAATACGTCCACCATCATAGCCATCCATCAGCAGCTTCCCAATTTTCTGCCGCCATTCGGAGGTGTCCTGTGCATTTCTGTCGTGCACAACCCTGTCGCAGTAGTTGAGCATTGAACCTAATCCGGTGTTCGGCAGCCACCCATACTCCTCCAATACATGAGCTTCTCCTTCAGACACATCCACTCCCACCTGTATGAAAGCAAAGACATTAAATGACGTATGATATATTGAAATGAAGGATGCTTCCAAAATCATCGAGAGATTTTGATTAAGTAATCAAATATCGATTCATGTTGGGGAATGCACAACCAACATCCTACAACAGCAAAATATTGGAGCTGTCCTGAGCAATAGATATGACAATCCTCACTTGCAACCAATTGATAGGTAGGGTATTATTTTTGTGTTGCATGGTACATTTTTTTGTTACACAGACCACAGCAAATAGGAGCCACAAGGATATGTATCGACGTTAAGATGAGCGGATCACATTGAACATAAGATACTCAGACAACACACATACATTGCAAACTAAGATGCAGCCAATTGCTTCACATAAACTCAGGCAACCAGTCCAATAATGGCATCAAGGGAAGAGGGTATTAAAATCCCTTGAGAAATGCATACATCAATTAACATGAGGAATATCATATCCATTAGGAGCCATATGAAACTTTTATTGGATAACTCCTTTTTAAAAGTAATTTTAATACATTCCTGAGGAGTTTGTAACTCCTCTGATCTATCTGAGGTACTTTTAAAATGAGCCATTTGATGAGAAAATCGGACAATTCCTGATAAGCGTGGTGTAGCATGACTAAAAAAGTGTGGTGTACTAGAACTCGGAACACCTTCAGTAACCTTCACACTGAGAACCATCTACTAATACAAGACAAGAAGCAACCCTAGAGCTTCCCCACTTTCAATATCAATCTAATCGGGCCAGGTTCTTAAAAATATATTCTAATTTCCATACATGTTCGTGTGAAAAAGAAAGAACATAGTAAAGAATGAAAACCTGTTTGTAATCCAGGCCTCCACTTATATTGGAACACCATGGTCAACTTTGACCCCAGTTTGGACAAGGCTAAAGAGCTGTTAATCATGCTGAGTAGGTCTTCTTAGCTCAACTTTGGACAAGCCATTAGTTCAGCTAAGGATTGATTTGGGCCAGGCCGAGATCAACTCATTTTCTTTTAAACACTTCACCAGACAAGCAGTGCAGTGGCACAGCTTTCTGCATCCAGCATAAGTGTGTGCAAAGGGGACACTGATCTGCAGCATGTCAGGCAGGGAGGAAATCTAAAGCGAGGGCCTCCATGTGGATGGTCTCAACAGTGCTAGTGGTCCTTTCATCAACCGTACGAGACATAGACCACAAAAACATGCAACATGAATCCAACATCAGGCTGGTTGCGGAGGGCTCATTTTAATTAATGGTCCTCACTTTGTTTTTCTGTTTTATTCCCTTGATAAAACAGATCCATTGTAATTTCTGTTCAGTTTAGAGTACGACTTGGTTGGGGGTTTGTCCCACCAGGTTGTTTGGTGTCCATGGGTCCTCTTTGTATTCCACAGTCTTCTAATCAATAGAATTGTGACTTTCAGTCACCTTCAAAAAAAAAACATCAGGCTGGTTGCACCATTATATGCAAGCAAATGAGATAATATGTTTCTCATTGTTGTTCAGGTCTTCTTAGCTCAACTTTGGATAGGTCATTAGTTCAGCTAAGGATTGATTTGGGCCAGGCCAAAATCAACTTATTTTCTTTTTAACACTTCACTAGAGAAGTAAGTGTCAGTGGCACACCTTTCTGCATCCAGCAATGTGTGCAAAAGGGACGCCGATCTGCAGCATGTCACACAGGGAGGAAATCTAAAAGAGAGGCCTCCATGTGGATGGTCTCAACAGTGCCAGTGGTCCTTTCATCAATCGTAGGAGACATAGACCACAAAAATGTGCAACATGAATCACACATCAGGCTGGTTGCACCATTATATGCAAGCAAATGAGGTAATATGTTTCTCATTGTTGTTCACCTTCATATTTTAATAATCTATATTATGTCAGTTATAGCAGTCGCAGGTGACATGGAATGTCTACACAGCCAGTCTTGCAGTTGGAAAGACAGGTTGGCTTTTGTTGTAGCCTGAAACAAATGGAGGTTGGGTGCAAAAGGTAACTGAAAATCCAACGATCTATCCTTTTCTAAAGCATATAGGAAGGACACAAACCTGATTTTTATAAGTTCTCAGATATGGATAAGGATAAAAAAATACACCAAATTTTTTTTTTGGAAGGTGACATGAAGTCACATTTCATTAAAGATAAATAGAATACAAAGTGGGCCAAAGGCCAAGGCCAAGGCCAAACATCATGGCAAAATGCCACCCCCCCCCCCCAGAACCAAAGAAAAGCAAACCCTAAGACTTCTATTTTATTAAGGAGATAAAATAGAAGCTAACATAAGTGCCTCATGAAGAATAAAATCAAAACAGAAAGTCTTGACACTTAGAAGCCCTTGAAATAAGATCTCCTTCTGAAGCTTTCCAGATTTCAGCTAATCTTCCCCAATCTTTCACCCAATTGAGAGCTCTTCGGAGAATATTGGAGGGGTTTGAAAATTCCTGATTGAACTTCCTATTATTTCTACCTAACCAGACAGACCACAGCATTGTTGGAAGAAACAAGTACCATGTCTTGCTGTCGGTCTGGTTAGGACAAAAAACAGACCACATTTGCATAAGATGAAGGCAGTCTATCGGTTCCACCCACTGAACCTTCAAGGCCTTAAACAGGATTCTCCACTGAAAATTGATAATCCCGCAATGACAAAAGAGGTGATTCTGATATTCTTCAAATATCCCACAGAAAACACATAAGGAATTGTTGAGATTAAAGATTCTCTTCAGTCAGCGGGAAGCAGGAAGTCTGTTCATGGCCACCTTCCAAAGGAAGAGTCTGATTTAAATTGGGATATAATTGGACCACACTAAAGATTTCCACCACACTCTGATGCCACCGTCTTGAATAATACGAGTGAGAATCCTAAAAGAAAAGGTTCCTTTGTTGTTCCATATTGATCCGTATTAATTTGGATATCTGAAATTAGATTAAGAATTCTGAGAAGCTCCCCTATTTCAGTCTCTGTAGGATTTCTTCGGAGGCTGAGGTTCCAATGAGTGCCATTCCGTCTAGAGAGAACCTGTGCCACTGTTGCATTTTTAAAAACTGAAATCTGGTAAAGGTTGGGAGCAACATCAATGAGGGGAATACTAGAAAGCGATAAATCCTTCCAGAAGCTAATGTTTTCTCCATTGCCCAATTGAAGATTAATTGCTGGAAGAACCAGAAAATTCAAGTGAGCAATATTCCTCCAGATGTGGGACAGATTGTAGGACCTTGAAAGCTTCAAATCCCATTTAGAACAATTATGATAATACTTATCTCTGTCTATCCTTACCCAGAGATGGTCTTCTTCTTCTCCTAGTCTCCACAACCATTTGGCAAGCGATGCCTTATTGAAATGACTGGTTGAAACCAGTCCAGCCCCTCCTTGATCTTTACTTCTGCAGACCTTATCCCAAGCTATGAGATGAAGGCCTTTCCCATCTCTTTTTCTGCCCCCCCAGAAAAAAGATCTCCTCCTTGTCTCAATCATTTTCTCCACAGATCATGGGACTTTGAGAATAGAAAGATGGTATGTGACTAAAGAGGAGAGAAGTAATATTGAGAGAATCCATCTTCCACCATCTGAAAGAAATCTAACTTTCCATCATTCTAACCTTTGATCAAACTTTTTAATGACCACATCCCAATCCCTTAAAGATATAGGACCACTGGATAAAGATAGACCCAAATATTTAATTGAAAAATAAGACACTGCAATTAAACAGATCAACCATACAATCCAGCTTGACCCTATCTAGATTAATTCCTACAGCTTCTGATTTTTGGAAGTTGATACTAGGACAAGTAATAGCTTCTGTCAAAACCAGCAAGATCTTCATATTTGCCAACATTCCCATGTTTCCTGACGAAAACAGCAAGGTGTCATCTGCAAATTGAATATGTGACAGAAGAAGACCATTCTTACCAATGCTAAATCCATCAATCAATCCTTGAGCAGCTGCCATGTCCTAAAGAGAGCTCATGATCTGACCTATAACAAGAAACAAAAGAGGTGATAATGGGTCACCTTGTCTCAAGCCCCTAGAGCTACTGAAGAAACCACATGGCTGTCTATTGAACAAAATGGAAAACCTTGAGGTTGAGATATAACTCATAATCCAGTTGATCCACTTTTGTTTGAAGCCCATGAGACCCAAGGCTTTGTGGATGCATTGCCAACTGACAGTATCAAATGCTTTCTCAAAGTCCAGTTTAATAACAAATCATTCTTTCTTAGTAATTTTCTGATCATGAATTGCTTCACTAGTTGCCAGAAAATTATCTATGATGAATCTTTCTTCTAGAAAAGCTTATTGATTTTTATTGATAACACCCCCCAATAATGTTTTCATTCTATTGGCTAAGATCTTAGTAATGATCTTATAGCAGTCATTCAGGACGCTAATTGGTCTGAATTCTTAGACTCTTTCAGCACCTTCAATCTTTGGGATAAGCACAATATGGGTTGAATTGAGTCCCTTAATACATAGAGGCCTGTCTTGGAATTCCTTCACCACAGCCATGAAGTCATCCTTAATAACTTCCCAAAAAAACTGAGAGAAACCTACTGAAAAACCATCCGGCCCAGGAGAATTGTTCACGTTCATACTGAAAATAGCTTTCTTCACTTCATCTTCAAGAATTGGCAAACATGGATCTTCAGTCAGATGTTCATCAATCTTTGGAAGGATATTTTCCTGCAAATGAGGTCTCTACAAATAATTCTCTTTGAATAAATTCTTGTAGAAAGATATGAAAGTATCTTGAATATCTTTCTTGGAATCAATTAAAAGGTCATCCACCTTGATATGATCAATCTTTAAGGATCTCTTCTTGGAGCTGGCTACTACATGGAAAAATTCGGTACTCTTGTCACCCTCCTTTAACCTAAGGTAGGCCAACTCGTGGGTCGGACTCGGATCGGTCCGGTCCTGACCGAGTGGATCGGCCGATCCGACCCGATCCCGAACCGGTCCAGACCGGTCTGGCCGATCCAATTTTAAAAAGGGGAAAAAAATAGAAAAAAATAGGGAAAAAATAGAAAAATAAATCCAAAAAATAAGAAAAAATTTCAAAAAATCAGAAAAAATTATATTTATCCAAAACTTATCTAGGACCTTGGGTAAGCCCTTGAATTTTTATTAACTTTGAAAAAAACTTGAATACAATACATGGGGGGGACATAAAACCTTACCCCTAAGTATTACATGATAGTAAAAAAAAAAAAAACACTCACACAAAGTGACAGAACAAGTAGACATACATTTATTCTAGCCTTACATTTTAGGTGTTATACAAATGTTGCACATAATCGGCCCAAGACATATAAGCTTGGTAACATTGTTCATATTCCTGTACAAACCGGTTATACTCATATGTGAATGGGTAGATTATTGTCACCGGTATCCATCCTTGTGTCTTTGGCTCATGATAAGATCCTTCTGAGGTTGAGGATTGATAAGAGGAAATATCTGAAGTTGGAGGATAAGTGGGATATCCTCCTAAGTAACTCGATGCATCATAGGGTGGTGGATGTTGATAATATGTACCTGGATATCCATAAGGACTATAACCCTTTAAGGAACTTGAGAGGATGCATCAGACGAATGCTCTTGAGAGAATGTTCTCTTTAGGAACTCTTGTTGTTGTTTCCCTTTGCCTTTATTTGTTGTTGATGTATCCTTAGCCAACCTACTGGAGTAGTCATCATCCTGCATAGCATGCGTAAATTCTTGCTCTCCTGTGAAAATCATTGGAGGAGCTTCACCATGTTGACTTGATCCACGTCCTCGAGATTGTCGTTGTTGCAATGATCCACCTTGACTTCCATGTGGATCATCATCGTCATCGTCAAGGGTAGTCGTTGCCGAAGTAGAGTCGTCTAAAGTTTGGTAAACGACCTTGTCGCTCGGCTTTGGTGTCTCGTCTGACTCATCTTCTTGTACAGTTTCCAAATATGCAATATCAACATGAGATATTTTACCTTTACTCTAACCTGAACTTTGTGGGGTGGATTTCTTTTGCCGTTTTGAAGGAGGTGGAAGTTGAAACTCAACGGACAAAGGGACACCATATAATTGTCCTTCTGCCCATAACCGATCATTTGGATCAAATTCTGATGGACTCAAAACATTCCTTGCATCCACCCATGCATTCAGTCGGTTCTGCTCCTCAAATATCTCGTCCAGATCGATTGGTTCCTCAACTTGTTGTTCTGCTTGCACCGGTCTTCCAGCAACTTCATCTCTCCATCGTTCTTCTTCTCTTTAGTTCTCTTGAATTTTTTGAAGATTCTTTAATTTCAAGCGCATGTTGTAGTGGCAAAAGACCAATTGCTCCAATCTCGCTGAGCTTAATCGGTTCCTTTGCTTGGTGTGTATCAAGCTAAATGTAGACCAGTTCCTCTCACAACTAGAAGAGGAGGTGGTTTGGCTCAATACACAGATAGCAACATAAGCAAGATCTTCAGAACCTGGAGCCTTCCCATGATCCATCCACTAATCAACTGTAATTCCATAACGATCCAACTAACAATTAGTATTGTAATTTGTAAAGCCTAGGCATGATAACAATTTCGTGAAAGTATTAGTTATGTGTAAAATTCTAAATACATGGTGAAAGCAACATGACTGCCCGTTGAGCACGATGAGTACCAAAATGTAATGTCCGGAGCCTATAGTGATGCATTTTGTTGCATGCTATGATAGCTCGATCCTGATTATGTAACAAACGTCGAATTACATTTTGAGTCCCACGGAGTACTTCTTCATCATTGGGCGCATGTTGAGTAGCAGAGCTATATTGGTATCTTGGGTTGAAGAAATGACCTAAAGAATTGAAAAACAAATTGAAAATGAAATAAAACTTATAGAAAATAAAAAGACAACCAATATGGATTGACTTATTTTGTTACCTGCCGCATGCAAGTTATGGTGGAGTGTCCTATTCCATCTAGCATCTATGATATCTCACCACTTTCTGTATGTATTTTTGTTGGCCCTAGCAATGTCTTCCTTTGCACGGTCCATAGCTTCATATAAATATCCCATTGTGGCCTTCTTATCTCCATCCACCATCCTCGGAACCCGCACAAGAGGTTCAACTACGCTCAAGATCATCTTTATATCCTTCCAATACTCCCGGCTCTCAATCAAGTCCTCAACCTGCTTCCCCTTGTCTCTAGCATCACGCTTCGCGTGCCTTGTCATCCAATCCTCCCATCCTTTACTTGAAATCATCTGCTTCAAAGGGCGTTTTTGTGACTATATACTCTCCAAAAAAATGTATGTGGAGGCGAAACGAGTTACCCCAGGACGTAGTAACTCCCTCTGTCCAGTGTGTTCACGCATCAACGTGAGCACATAGTTATGGTTGTAGATATAGGATGTGATGAATTAGGCTGACTTCACTGTTTCAGTAATTTTTACATCTTTCCCAATATCTTCTAGCATCAAATCTAGAGAATGAGCAGAGCAAGGAAGCCAATATAGATGTGGCCTCTTCTCCATTAACATATGGCCAGCAGCTTTATATGAAGCTACATTATCTGCTACAACTTGGACAACCCGATCTTCTCCCACCAGCTCCACAATGTCATCAATTAACTTGAAAAGATATTCAGCATTCTTTATCTTTCCACTAGCATCTACGGACTTCCAAAATACAATCCCAGCTTGACAGTATATAAGGAAGTTAATCATACTTCTTCTCGTAATTAATATTCAAATAATGTTATAGATATTAGCGAATGTCTACATTAACTAAAAAATATAATCTGTTAATCTAAGATTCTAAATATGTTAAACTAATTCAATGTACTCACCTGTCTAGCCATCTGTCATTATTGTGCAGCCTCTTTCATCCCAAATTCGCTCAAACGACTTGATATACTCTTGGAGATCACTTACCTCTTGAGGAAGATAAGTGTTGTATATCTCCTTTGAGTTGGTCCAGGAATACCCTTACCCACATCTCCAATAGTCTCAATCATGTCCTCCCAATAAGGACCCTTTGCAGCATTGGCAGGTACACTGTTATAAACAAACCATCTCAAAACAGCACGGCCAATCTTCTCTTTGCATACCTTCAGGTTCTTCATAGCAACTGTGATTGATGGTTGTCTATCTCTCTGTCTTGTTAGGAAAGCATCTATAGGACCCACTCTAGGATCATTGTCCCTAGTCAAGTCATGAATTTCCTCCTCGTTTGATCCATGTCCGGATCCACTCCCTTGCCCAACGTGTCGACCGGTGCGTCTATACACATCCTCATCAGCAAAAGATCTTCTACTTTTGTCCATCACTCGACGTATATTATCTTTAAATTAAAATAGATGATTAGACTAATTTAATCGAGATGAAGTATAAACAAGTAAATAATTAATTGAAAATTTTAAATCAAAGAATACATCGAGAAAAGTCTTCAAATGCAGTGAATCTCCTTCTGGTAGGGTCTATGTCTCCCTCCCGAGATCTATCTCCCGGAGGGTGAATATGAATACCTTGACCTGAGGGCCGTGTCATTTCCTCCCTAATTTGGCCTCTCATCGTTGATGCTGCTCCTTTTTCCAACTCTCTTTGTCGTAGGTAATTTTTGAATTGGTGCAGCAGTACAAGCCTTCACTTCTCCTTTGACACCCCCAATATGTTGCTTTAGACGAAAAACTCCACCCGAAATAATCCGACTGCAGTAGTTGCATTTGACCTTGCGTGAAGCCATGTCTACGACGGTGCAGTGGTTCCATCCCGGGTCACCACGAGAGGTGACAGATGTGGCCTCATTATGCTCAGAAGTCGACATCTTTAAAAATAAAAAATATATTAATAGGGAAAGAGATAATTAGTAATTACATAAAGAGAAATGGTGAGAAATAAGAAAAAACATAGAGAAAGAGAGTGAGATTTCATATCATACCTCGAGGGAGAGACGATGAGAAAGAAAGCTACAAAGACAAAAGGAGGTTAGAGAGAAAAATTAAAATGCAATAAAAATAAAATGATGTAGTCCGTCCGTCCGTCCTTTAGAGTTTAGAACTCTAGAGAGCTTTGGAAGTTTGGAGAGAAAGAAGTTAAGAGAGCTTTGAGTCTTTGAGAGTATGAGAGCTTAGAGAGAGAGAGAGAAGTTTTAGAGAGAGAGAAATGAGAATTTGTGTGAATAAGGGAGAGAAAGGTAGGAGAGGGTTTTATAGGGACTTGGAGGGCCTTAGAAGCCCCTTCTAACTGTTGGGAACCCATTTGAATGGGTTCCCAACGGCTAGTTCTGAACTAGCCGTTGGGGGCCCGGGTCGGCCGGACCGGTTCGACCCAGGCTGGGGTCGGCTGACCCGGCCGACCCAACCCGATCCCAGCGATCCCGGGCTGGGGTCGCTAGGTCGGGGTTCGGGGTCGGTTCGGACCGCCCGATTTCCGAGCGGACCGGGCGATCCGATCTGACCCGGACCGACCCGGCCTACCATGCTTTAACCAGTGTTCTTTAGCCCTTTGTTTCCATTTAATTTCTTCGCTAAGGACTAGCTTATTGTACTCCTTTTTAAGTCTTCTGAGAGCCTGAGATTCTTCCTCAAAAAGATTTTTGATCTTCAACCTTGGCTTCTAATTCATCAATATTTTGCGAAAGTTGTTGTCGAATGATATTGATGTTTCCAAAGGTTTGGGAAGACCAAACCTTGATTTTGTCTCTAACCCATTTCAGCTTTTTGACAAAAGATTGAGAAGCAAAGTCTGCCACTTGAGCCTCCTTCCACCAATTACTGACCAAATCTTTGAATTATTCATGTCTGTGCCATTCCAATTCATACATGAATAGTCTATGAGTTTGCATTTTATCCCCAATGGACAGGAGGATAGGAATGTGGTCAGAAATAGTTCTACAACTACCTTTCAAATGAGACAAAGGGAATTGAAGAAGCCATTTGGAAGAGACGAAGACCCTATCAATCCTGGATTGGACATTGGCACTGCCTAGTTGGAGATTAGACCAGGTAAACCTTCTGTTAAGAATGTCCAAATCCAGCATATCACTGTCTCTAATCCAAGAGCCAAAGTTCTCCATATCACCAGTCCAAATCTGAAGACCTGATCTCTCCCAAGGATATCTGACACAATTGAAGTCCCCTAGGACACACCAAGCATCTTGAAATAAGCTAGAAAGCCTATATAATTCCTGAAAGAACTCCTCCCTGAGTTGATAGTTGTGTGGCCCATACACTGAAGTGATGATCATCTGGAATCTGTTATCTAGAGAACAAAAAATGGTTGAGATGCTGAACTTGCCAGTATCACACAGAAAGCCTTTCAGTTTGTTCCCATTCCACAGAATTAACTGACCACCGCTGGAACCTATAGTTGGAGCAACAAGCCAATTAGTCACAGTAAAACCACCTATTTGCTTGATAGTTGCATCATTAAATGAACTCATCTTGGTTTCATGAATGCAGATACAGTCCAGTTTGAGGGTCTTAATGATATCCCTTATGGCTCTGGCCTTTGCCACCCCATTAAGTCCTCTAATATTCCAGGTAAGGATGTTCATAAATGGTTCTGGTTCTTCCCCCCCTTCCTTTTATCTCTTAAACAATCCAGCACTTCATTCTTCTACACAAAATTCAATTCCCTTTTCCCAATCTTCACCCCACCCCCTTGACCATTCTTCTTAGGAGAGTGCTTTAACTTGTCAAGTCTAATCAGTTTATTGACGAAGCTTTTGATCATGTATTTTTGCCTTCAAAAGAAACCCCAATGAGTTTGCCAAACCGGATGATTTCCTCTATCCCAAAATCAAAAGTCTCTGGTAAGAGGAAGGCTAACGGGGATTCAGTAACATAGTTGACAGGGACCAAAGCCCTGAAACCGCCACCTTCATCTGAAACTATCCGGTCCTCGGAAAGAGAAGTCCGCATCTTAGCATCCCAGAATTCTTAGAAATCCCAGTCTGCACCGACTCTGGAACCTCAGCACCGCAGTAATCCACGCCACCCTGGAAAATATCTAAATGCTTATCCGGAACGATCATTGAGGGACCTAGATCTTGTGAGGCTCGGTGAACCTGATTGTTGTAACCCATACTCTCACACCCAAGATGAACATGTAAAAGAACACCAAAGGATGGCTCAGAGAGGGAACAAATCCGATACTCAGAAGGAACGGGTTGGGAAGAAGGATCCACAGGCATCGTTACGGATCGAAAAGGAGGGGCACGGACCCGTGACTTACCCGATAGGGGAGAAATACCCAAAATACTAGACCCGATAGGCTTACCCGTTACTTCGCGGCCTGCATCCACTTGGGACTGTACCCGGGACTATTCATCTTCTTCGCCCGGTTCCAGGCCGCCTGCAGTTGGCAGAGATGACCAATGGCTTTGCTGATGCTGTCCACGGTGGCATTTGCTTCAGCCTTCCCACCCCACCACCACTGCCTCGAGCTTAGCAAGATCACATTCTCCCATCCACTTTTCTTCGGGAGACGGTGAGCAATCAATGCCAACATCCATTCCCATTCCGCACAAAATCTGGAGAGAATCAGGGGCACCCAAGACTACAATTGAGTGACGAGTCATAGACTCGTGACTCAGGAGCTCATTCCCATCCTGCGGAGCACATCTCAAGGGACTCACAGAAGAGATATCGCCCTGCTTGACAGTCCCCTATTTTCGAATCCACCCTTTAGACTCCTTATGCTTCTTGAAAGAAGAAACCACCTCAGCCCAGGTCCAGTCGCACTGCTGGGAAATCGGGACCTCAGCTACTGGGGAAGGTTGCTCCACATTGATAGAAACCCAGAAGCTCTTGCCGGAGACTCTGTTCCTCAACTTTTCCAGGATGGAGTCAAAGGACTCCACTTCAATTAAAACTCTGGCGGACAGAAAATTTGATAAGAGTAGGGTGTTACTGTCCACACCTTTGAGAGAACCAAATTTATCTACAATGCATTGGAAGGTCTCTACATTCCATATATGTAATGGAATGCCTTCTAATCTACACCAGTAACAGGGGTCACTGCTAGCTGGTACCGTAGCCACATCAACTGTCCACGGAGCACAGCTGAGTTTAAAATCTCCCAAGGACAATAATTGTACCTCCTTCTCAGCAAACGACTATCTCTCCCCTGATGCATGCACTAGAAAAATGTTACCATGAAGCTCCTTAATATTCCAAGAGTGGGCAGACTTCCATTTGTCCTGCAACAACATAAGTATTCTGGAGCTCAGAGATTCCGAGGCATGTAAATCTATGTTGTCACAAGTGAGGACCTTCACCACCAAACTCTCTTGCAAAGTGCCCAAGGACTCCTTCACTGCCTGAGACCAAGGGATAGAAACAGTCCCACTAAGAGAGGCTCCTTAAGCAGGGGAGCAAGGAGTGATGTCATCATTCTCCTTGGTAAGAAGAGGCTTTCTAAGGGGAAGAATGAGAGCAGCTTCTTTATTCCCACAGTGAAAGCTCCTATGGCCTAAACCCCTACATGAGAAGCATCTAACGGTCTCTTTGCAGTTCTTAGCTCTGTGGCCTTTCTGTACACACCTGAAGACCTGAAGCATTCATCGAAGTTGATCGGAGGATGTGATGAGTTCTTCTTGACCACCGAGCGAGAGAAACCTTTCCTTCTATTGACCTTCTGCCAACCTTTGTCTTCGACTCTCCGTTCCGCATGGGATCTCACCTCTCCTTTCCGCTCTCCGCTCACCTCTCCGCCATCCGTTGTGGACTTCTTCTTTCTTGGTCACAATCTCCTTTCAAAAGCCCTCCACGTTATTCTCCAAAGACTTAGCCATATGAATCTTTTCAAAGAGTCCTAACCACACATTCCTTGCATAAGTACCAAAAGATACACCAATTTCTAAACCATAATATCTGACTACACTGTTTGTGTTGTATGTTTATATCAAGCATGATATTATATCTTTTTTCTGAAAGTAAACATGACATTGTATTAGCACGCCATTGATAAGTTGACAGCAACCTAAACTTTTTTATCTCCTAAGAAAATGCCCCAGGAAGACTTCTAACCCAAAAGCCAAAGCAATTGAGCATTGTCCCACCCATCTGCTTTCAGCCTCCTCTCTTTTATCTGTTTCTAAGTTTCTCCCTTCTCCCTCCAGGGTATACACTGAATAATACTTCGTTTGCACTTAGACAACTTAATAAGATAGAAAGTTTATTTGTATGATATACGTTGGGGAACTAGAAAATGTTTGTATATTGCTTTGACCGAGTTTATTCATGTTATGTTCATGAAGGTTGTGCATTTTTTAACAATAGAAATTGTGTTTCGTTGACTTGAACTTCTATTTAACATGAGAACCTGATGTCAAGATAACCTTTAAGTTTCTTATTATGATATAGTACCAAGCTTTTCCAAAGATGTTTCTAATTCTAATAATTTTCTAGAATAAGCATAGGAGTATAGATACGTGATCGGAAAGTCAAAATATATAATTTCATGAAAGGATAAGGAAAGGACAAAATCATTATTCAACCCAATATGTAAACTTTATCATCCCGCATAAAGGAACATGTGCTATATGGTGTTTTTACCAAATAATGGTCAGAAAGGAAATGTTGCTGCACAACTAGTATGTGGAGGGCTAGGGTGTTTTTACCGTCCTCAGGGAGCTACCATGTTAATAGTCAATCTGGTCATGTGACAGAAATCATAGGGCATTTTTGGATGTAGACGTGCTTGTATTGCAGCTGTCTTTGGTTAAATCTGTTGTTTAACTGGATGGAAACACTACTCTCTCCCCATGAGTTCCCTACTACATGGCATATGCTCACATTAATGTGAGCTCATGATATGGAAAATATGCATAGCACATGTTTATATTCGTATGAGACTATGTTATGCAAAACAAAAATAAATAAACATGCACCCATGATATGAGGGTTAATGTTAAATGAAGACCCTCTTATATGTATGGGAAAACATAGGACTATATGCATATATTAGGAGGGCAATAAGGCAAGAAACATACCTAGGGCTCTTACAAAGGCCTAAAACAGCCCCGAATCGCCCCTATATGCTGTCCAAGTGCAGCCCTTAAATCTCCTTGATGGCTCCGATGAATAGGCCCAATATGGAGCCCCAAAAACGCAGCAACAAAATACCCCTAACGCTGCAAAATAGGAGCCCAAAACAGTCCCGAAATGGGCCTAAAACAGTCCCAAAATGAGTCCAAAATGGCCCAAATGGAGGCCCAATAGCAAGGGTAATGGGCCCAATATGGGACCCAATATAAGGCCCAATAAGGAGACCAAATTGGCCCAAAAAACCAGTCCACATGGCACCAAAACCTGCAGCCAAAAAAGGGAAAATCTGCAAACTCCCAAAGTGAAAATTGCCCAAAATGAAAAAATAAGCCAAGTGGACTCCCTCTCTCACTTCCCCTTTTTTTAAATAGGCAAGGAGGAGGGAGGAGAGAGAGAAGAAACCGGTGGGGGGGGGGGGGGGAGATATATTAAAGGGGAAGAGTTAATGGGTTCCTTAACCCCATTCACACTTGGTTAAGAATCCTACAAAACCCCCCATTTAATCCCTCATCTAAACCCCTTTCACACTTGGCCAATGGAGAATTCATTGGGCAAAGGCTCATTAAGAGCCAAAGTCAAACAAACAAAGAAAAAGGGGAGGGAAAAGGAGGAGGAACACCTCAACGGTACCCAACCGGTGGGGGGTCCAAACCGGTGGCACCCCCCACCGGTTGGAACCGGTGGGGGTGCCCACCGGACCCCCCCCCCCCCCTCTCTCATTCTCTCTCTTCTCCCTCACCCCTCTTGAATTAAAAAAAAAGAAAAGGGGAGGGAAGAGAAGGAAACCGGTGGGTACCCCCACCTCGGGCCTCTCCGGTGGCACCCCCCACCGAGCCCAATTTGGGGCCTATAAATAGGACCCATGGTCCTCAATTCAACACACACAAGGGCATACACCACTCTACATATTCAAAGGGTGGGAAATTTCTAAAGAGAGGTTCTGCTGCGTTCAAGACCAAACTCGGTGTTTCTCACCCGAGTTTGCTGCGTTTTGGAAGATCTTCTCGTCCCGGAGAGCTCTCTACCTAAGGTTTATTCCTAAGGAGAAGCTCTGCCGATTTGTCTCTTGTAAAAGCCTTCTTCATAAGGCGAAGTTCTGCTGAAATAAAAAATGGCTATTTTATGTCAAAATGTGTGCTTGTGTCATCAAATTAAATAATTAATACCATGTTTTAATACTTTAATATATATATATATACAATTTTCTAACCTAATCATAGCCTCACCCCATACATAACTAAACATAGATTCATAAAAAATATATACTTAAATTAAAAATGACTTATATACCCTTCATGATTAATAAATTAATAAAACCTGTAAGAATCATTTAAAATTAGTAAAATGAACATAAAATTCAGAAAATTCCTGTAAAAATCAGTAATAATCAGTAAAAATCAGAAACCTAATCTGAAAATCAAATACAACCAAAATATAAATTAAATACCCTTCATATATTCAATTAATTAATAAAAATCAGTAAATTAATCAGTAAAAAACAGAAAACCAAACCTGAAAACATATAAAATTTTCGAAATATCTAGAATACCCCTAAAAACTTAATGAAATTACAAAAGTACCCTCATCCATAATAAAATCACATAAAATTCTTAAAAAATGTCAAAATCTCTCTTATGCCCAAAATACCCTCAATATACTAAAAATAAATAAATAAATCAGGAAAAATGTAGACCCTAAGTCTAATAAATCCGATTTCAGGTAAAATTACCAAAATACCCCTATAACTTAAATATGTTTAAAATGATCCTAAAATACATTCTAAGGGTTTTCAAGTTTCTCTAACATGCTAAAAAACTTAAAATGACCATAATACCCCTATACCTTCCAACTTGGCATAATTACGAAAATACCCTTATGAGTCTAAAATACTTGGAATCAATGCAGATAACTCGGAGTCAATCCAGAACCATATAAATCTATCCTAAAACTTGGGTGAGGCCAAGAGCTTAACCTAAAATACATCTTCATATGCATGTGCTGTCTGTAGTAGTAGTGTTGCATGTTATAAGGACATTATACGGATAGTTAATCAAGGGTTGTCGAGTGGTTGCTCCACGTAATTAACACTGACTGAGGTCAGTGGAGAGAGGTCATATACTCGGATCTTCGCCTGATCCGATGTCTCGGACTCCCTGAGGGCTAATCCTAAGCTCTCATAGTCCAATAAATAAAATAAATAAAACCGACCTATATTTCTCCAGATAAAACAAAAAACCCTAAAATACGACCGGATTCCCCAGATCTGATAGGAGAGACATGCTAGGTCAGGTCCCGAATCAACAGATGGCACGCCCGGTGGGACCTCTCTTTCCCTTCATCTCTTCGTCCGGTGATGCCCTCACCATAACTCTACTACTAACTTTGCCATGTCTTATACAGGTAATCGAATTTTCTGCTCAATAGACAGCAACGGTGGCAAGAGTCACGTATGGCCCACTTGTGGTGGCAACCCACGCTCGATGTGGGTATCTCACTACTCCGACTTGTTTCGGGGATTTCCCCGCAGTTGTGGGGTCACCATATTTCTTGGGAGTGATCCCAGCACCGGAACCTGATCCGGTACTGAAGAAGAAGCGCACCTCCCGCGCAAAGAAAGTCAACAAAGGTGGGCAACGACAGATAGTCTACACCACCAATACTATCAGCACATCTCCCGCTTCCTCATCCAGTAGGAGGCAAAAGTCCGAGTCCGTCCCGGACCGGGAAGACAATATTGGTTAGGGATATGCACATCCGCCTAGATGGCAGAGAGCCGATTATTCCCAAAATCCGGCATGTCCCGACGATTCCAGTCCGCAATCGATTTGGGATTTTGCCAAAGGTTTGTCAAGATGTGGCAACCTTTAAGAAGAAGAGAAGAACGCAAAAGGTCGTTGTTCGTCGGCATGCGCCCGCTGCACCCCAATATGCTGGGGGCAACGCCGCATCCCGAGCACAGGACGATACTATTCCCCAAAGTGGGGGCAATTACAAGGAGGGGCATGCTCTCCACCTTAAGAAAATGTAGGTGACCAAAAAGGAAGCCCGCGAAATACGCAAGGCTAGGGCCACCCTGGTAGAACAACAACCTCCCCAGCCCGCAGAGCCGGTGAGGGAAATAATCCATCCGACAACTTGGCCTCGTCCCAAGCAGAGCCAAGGAAGGAAGAATATCTGCAAAGCACAAGAACTTGCACAAAAGCGGGTTTCCGTCTTTGAAAGACTTGGCGCCCTGGTACGACCAGTGCAGAGAAAGAAAAGAACCACACGGATGACAGATGATGGCATCCGAATATATACTTGATATACTTCTAACACAACAAATCGACAACCTTCTCAGTCTGAAGAGCCGAGCAATGTCGCTGGAATGACGCAAAGGGGTGGGCCAATTACCCGCCAAATGGAGCAAGCTATGTGCCTATTGGGCCAAGTGGACCAAGGAGCAGAGCCATCTCAAGCCAATCTCGGTGACACTATTAGAGGAACCGATGAAGGTGCGACTAATGCCCGAGAGCCTAGAGTTGCACAGCTGCCACAAGAACAAGCACAACCTCAGACTATTGAGGAAATAAGGCAGGAAAATCAACAATTAAAGGCCTTGCTATATGGCCTGATACAGAAAATAGAGGGGCGGCAAAGGGTGGCCCCCGCTCCTTCAGTGAATCTACCTCCACCTAGGACTATTCCTGCACCAATAGGACCTCCGGTTGTTGAGGTCAATTTCAGCCCTGAAGAGATTCAGGAAGACAGGGCCGAAGAATCCAATTATAATGCTCAACAATCACGTGCATCAGCAGATGATGCAACAGCGTCGCAAAAACACTTGATTGAGCAAATTGTCGAGGCCAAAATGACCGAACAGGACGAAGGAATAAGCACATTTGACTTATATAAGGTGTCCTTTCCGGTTCGTCATATATTCAAAAAGCTTCCAGCAAATCACAATAAGCGCCTTAAAGTCACAAGATACGATGGGGAAGGCTCAGCCTAGGAGCATATAGCTCATTATATGAGCGACCTGGGAGAGCTGGCAACGGAAGAAGCATACCTTTTAAGGTTCTTCTCAACTTCCCTCACCGGCACGGCATTCCAGTGGTATGCCAAGCTGAAGCCCAACTCTATAAATAGTTGGGAAGAAATGCAGAAAAAGTTCCTTGATCGCTTTAAAGTATCAGAGCGAAAAGTCACTATTACTGAATTAGTGACACTTAAACAAGGGAAAAATGAGTCCGCTGTGGATTATATTAAGAAATGGAGGAACCTCAGCATGAGATGCGACAATCCTCCGGTCCATGAGGACACAGTGAGATTGTGCAAAAGGAGTTTGAAACCCGAAATAAATGAGAAACTGATCGGAGCCAATGTCAGAAACTTCGATCAACTCAATAATATCGTGACGGAGATCGAAATGTTCTTCGCCGACTATCCCGCTACACTTCCCAATAAAGGGAAAGCCCAAGGGAGCGAGGCGCTCCGGTTAAAGAAGTGAATGCAGTTGACTTCTCTCCAACTATGAAAAAGAATGATGGCAGGAGAGGCCCCAACACTCTAGTGGCCAATAAAAGAGGAGAAGGGAAGGCGCCAACCTCCTCGCTTGCTGAAAGAATGAAGAAGCCATACTCTTTTACCCGTGAGCATACAAGGAAATTGTTCGAAACATGTATGCGGGCAAAACTTCTATCGCTCCCTGAGCCCAAAAAACCGACTGAGGCAGGCAGGGTTAATGAGCCAAATTATTGCCCATATCATCGCATGCTGGGGCATGTAATAGAAGACTGCTATGTTTGCAATGATGAAATAGAAAAGCTTATCCGTCAGGGCGCTATGGAGATGGGCAAACATTTGATAAGCCCTCATCAACCTCACCAAAGGAATAAGCAAACAATTGTCGTTAATGTCATTTATATGAGTGAGAGCTCATCTGGGTATCACCCTGAAGAAGAAGCAGTGAAGGCCTCTCAAGAGCGTGAGGCAACACCAATATATACTCCAACAACTCCTCCCCCTGGGGATTCAGTAATGGCGACACTGGAAGAAATCCAGACAAGCCTGACACGACTTTCATCCCAACAGGAAGAGCTCACCCAGATGATGGAGGGACTCTCCAGGCAGTTTTCAGAAACTTTGTCGTTCAACAAAATCGACAGATTCTTCTCTTCTGAAGGGTTAGGGTCAGATCCAGATCACCATTCGAGAAAAAGAGGCAAGCAAACTATGTTTCCTAAAGAGGATATAGAAACATATCGCCAAGAGGAAACGACCTCTTATAGAAAGAGTCACGAAAGCGTAAAAATAGCCGAAAAAGGGCGTCAAGCTAGGCGAATGGCCGATAAAGAGGCTGGCATACGCTTCAGAAGTTCCTTGACTTTGAGGGAAAGGCACGCAAAGCCTTATTCATTCCCCAAAGACAAAGTTCGGGAACTCTTCCAACTTTGTATGAAAAAGAGAGTCATCGTTCTCCCAAAGCCAAGAAGGGAGGAAGAGATGCACATGACAGATGACCCTAACTTCTGTCACTACCATCATGCTCTTGGTCACCAAACGGAGCACTGCTTCGTCCTTAAGGATGAAATAAAAAAATTAATCCAAGAAGGACAAATAAATATAGGGAAATATCAGGTTGATCCCCCCACAGCCTCATGTGACTAACTATTCTGTGAATATGGTCCATAAATTCTCCTTCAATTTGGAGGACGCCATAGAAATTACAGAAGCAGATTTATATGATATTCCGCAAGAAGAAGCCCCATATCAATACGAGGGAATGGCACTTGATAGGCCGCCCACTCCTCGTACCAAAGACGCCATTGATACTGTGGCAGCAGTAGGACGAGAGATGCAAATGTTGGGCATCAAATGGCGGCAAGAAAATTCGGAGGTAAGTTCCTCCAAAAAGCCCGAAAAGAAAATATTCAGCGAATATCAAATGTTGCCAGATTCAGTGGTCGAGCAAGCTGTTAAAGCCACTCTTGACCGCAATCAGCCAGAAAGTCCGTAGACTACGGCAAAGAAGAAAAAGAAGCCTAAACCGACTAAATCCTCGCAAACACACACAACAAAAGGAAAAGCGGCGGTCCAATTCGACCCATTTCCAGAAATGCTGGCCCAGCCTAGCTTCATTCAAGAAGCAGCGAGAAAAAAAACACAAGAATAGAAAAAGAAGTGAGAAGAGAAGGCTGAAGAAGCAAGAAACGCTCGCTAATGCCATAAATATGTCTGAGGACAAGATCTCGCCACTTCAAAGTCTTCAAAAGATCATTGATAAATTGGATGAATATCGATAAAATCAGCCAACAGAGGATGTCCCTCTAAGTCAATATATTCCATGGGAAGAGCTCAGCCGACGAGCCCGCCTCAGAGCATGGTTGTTAGACCTCCGTGGTCGCATTCGGAAAGCTAGTGAGGATGAGCTCTCAATCCCAGACGATGCTAGTATATTCTGAGATGATGGTCTAACAATAGAAAAACTGGAACAACAATATCGAGTCTGTCATGACTGTCGGCTCTACTTACCAAAGAAGAGGGAACCGGAGGAATCAAAATAGAGGCCGAGGCCGGGGCCGAGACCGCAATAATGGTCAAAGCAAAAGTCAGGCGAATCAAAATAGAATCATCTACTTCATGGGAGAAACCCCAGGTCCAATTTCGGAGCCAAAAATCCAGGGTAATATTCGCTTCTGTCCTTCTTCCGATGAAGAGGAGTATTCTCAGCAAACAGAAAACGCTCAACTCATCAAAGAACAAGAAGAAATAAACCCTTCGGCTCAGCCTGATCCTGCGGAAGGAGCCGAGGCCTTGGCAGAATTATTTGCTGAAGAAGCATAAATTAATCCCGCAGAAGGGCAAATGCAAGTAAGAGAATCCCCGACTTCTGAGGAGCAATCAAAAGCCTTGAAGGAGACCCTTCATAACATGGCAGAAATAATGCCTCCTATTGAGCAAGCCCGAGCCAGGGCGGATCTAAAGGTGCTACAAAATATGAAAAGAATGCCAGCATCCCTCAGCATATGGGAAGCAATAGCCTTGAGCAAGGAACTGAGGGAGGCCTTGATTGCTGCCCTCCAAGATCCCGAAACGTATGAAGTCCATATGGCCGAAATAAGAGCTCAGGCGTATGAGGCATATGAGGCCACGGTGACTTTTGCCGATGATGATATGTTCCTATCGTCACCATGCCATAACAGACCACTATATATGCGGGATAAAATCAACGGCCGAGAGGTCGATCGAATATTGGTAGACTCGGGATCTGCAGTAAATATATTGCCCCTCAAAACATTTCAAGCGTTATACCTTACACCATATATGAAGAAGGTGCAAGGCATAACGATATCAGGATTCAACCAAGAGGAAGAAGAAGTCCTTGAGCGGGTTGATGTGGAGTTATGTTTGGACGACTAGGTGACTCAAATGTCATTTCTCATAGTCGACTCCAATACCTCCTTCAAGGCGTTACTAGGGAGGCCTTGGTTACATAGAAATTGGGTGGTGCCGTCAACTCTCCACCAATGCCTTAAATATACAAAAGACGGCGAGCAACATCGAATATTTGCTGACTTGGAGCCGTTTAAAGCATATGACTGTCATCTGGCGGATGCCCAGTTATACTTTGATAAGGCCTCAAACCCAACGACTGACGAAAGCCGTCGTAAGGAGAAGAAGATAGCTGATGAGTCTTCCGATGAGGAAGGCGGAATTATAATTAATGAAGCCAAACCTACTAGATTCCGGCAAGGAATGAAACCCAGCCAGTCTTATCGAAAGTCGGCTAAATTTGGTAGGCCCGCCGTCAATTTAGAAACTAATGCTATTAGCAAAAAAATAGAGGCTAGCATATGCCTACCCCCTAACCTTATAAAGCTTATATTCCCAAGGGAAGTCCATACGCTGGAAGAATTAAAGACCCTGATAGTCCGTCACAGAGATGGGCGACACATCATATTTTATAAGAGAGATCTTGTGCCAGAGAGTCCTCCCGAGGACGGTTTTGGGCATGAAAATGTCCGACCGAAAGCTGAAGAAGTAGTCCAAGAAATGGATGACATGCCCCAATACATAAAACAGATGTGCAAACATCAAAACATTCCGGAAAGGCAAAATGCAGCCAGAAACAAATTCTTTCGAGAATTATGGTATCCTGCAGAAGCCAGGAGGCAATCATCTTCCAATCGAGATAGAAGAGGCCTCAGGTATAAGCGATGCCATGGATCTCCCACCCTATATGCAGTCCATATGGTAAGTCTACCATCAGGGATAGAGGACCCAATTGGTCATATCAGGCTTGACAGTTCAGGAGATGAAAATGAAGAAATCCCTCCATCTGTCGAGATAGCCTCAACTGAAATAAACTCTACCTGTGAATGGGAGCAATGTCCGACAGGGCCTTCCCAAAACACAAATAAAAGTCATGACGTCAATATGGAAGAACAAAAGGGACCTTCGAGAGCTGCTGATGCAACCTCTCAAAACCCGCATGAAAAAGCAGACGAATGGCATAAAGCCTACTTAGCCAATATGGGCGAAGAAGAGGATTTCGTCGATTTTCAACCAGCTCCCCGTGAGATAGAAGATGGAGGACAGACTACGGTCGACGAACTGGTAGAGATTGATCTCGGCAAACTAGAAGACCCTCGTACGGTTTTCCTCAGTACCCTTCTAAGCAATAAAGAAAGACAGGCGTACACCGAACTCTTGATGGAGTTCAAATATTGTTTCGCCTAGAATTATAAAGAGATGTCTGGCCTGGATCCTTCGGTGGCAGAGCATGAATTATCAATTCTCCTTGAAGTCAAGCCGATAAAACAAACTCAGAGACGAATGCGCCCTGAATTGGAAATCATGGTGAATGTTGAAGTTGACAAAATGCGAGAAGTTGACTTCATTGAAGAATGTATATACCCAATATGGCTGGCAAATATTGTGCCAGTAAAGAAAAAGAATGGTAAGGTCTGAGTCTACATCAACTTTCGCGACCTAAATAAGGCATGTCTGAAAGATGACTTTCCATTGCCGATAACTGAGACTATGGTGGATGTCACCACATGATATGAAGCCTTGTCTTTTATGGATGGGTCATCGAGCTATAATCAGATTAGGATGGCCCTCAAAGATAAAAATCATACGGCCTTTCGCACTCCGAAAAGAATATTCAATTACAAAAGGATGCCCTTCGGTCTGAAAAATGTCGATGCTACCTACCAAAGGGCCATGACCAAAATATTCAATGAAATGCTACATGATTTGGTCGAATGTTATGTTGATGACCTCGTTGTAAAATCTGTAAAGAAAGAGGACCATCTTGAAGACTTGCGCAAAATCTTCGAAAGGCTTCGTCAATATCAACTCAAAATGAACCCCATGAAGTGCGCTTTTGGCGTCTCTAGCGGGAAATTTTTGGGCTTCATAGTCAGATACAGGGGAATCGAGATTGACCCCGACAAAATCAAGGCAATTAGGGAGTTGCCTCCTCCCAGAACTCTAACTGAGCTTAGATCCTTACAAAGCAGACTAGCCTATATCAAGAGATTTATCTCCAATCTATCTGGAAGGTGCAAGCCTTTCTCAAAATTAACAAAGAAAGGAACCCCATTTGTCTGGGACGAAGAGTGTCAAAAGGCTCTTAATGACATAAAAGAATATCTCCTCAGGCCGCCAGTACTGGGGGCAACCATAAAGGGCAAACCACTCGTCCTCTATATTGCAGCCTTAGATGCTTCTTTGGGAGCTTTATTGGCACAAGAAAATGAGGACGGAAAAGAGCAGCCGCTCTATTACCTCAGCAGGATGTTGGTGGGTCCTGAACACCGGTATACTCCAACAGAAAAGATGTACTTAACACTTGTATTCGCCACAAAGAAGCTGAGGCATTATTTGTTGGCGCACTAAATCAAATTAATATCGCGGTTTGATCCGCTGAAATTCCTGCTTCGCCAACCTGTGTTGTCTGGGAGGCTAGGAAAATGGGCATTACTCCTCATGGAGTTTGATATTACTTTTGTCCCTCATAAGGCAATAAAACGACAGAGTATGGCCGAATTTCTGGTAGCGCACCCAATTCCTGAAACTTCCTCTCTGAATAATGAATTGTCTGATGAAGAGGTCTTGCCTGTACAGAAAATATTGAATGTGCAGCAGGCGGAAGTAAAAACATGGCAGCTATATTTCGATGGGGCCTCGAGAACCATTACAAAGCCAAATGGCACATCAACCACAAAAGCAGGAGCCGGCTTGGTCCTAGTCACTCCAGAAGGAGGGATATTGCATCACTCATGTGCCCTAATGGAATCCCTAACGAATAATGAGGCGGAATACGAAGCTCTGATTGTGGGGCTGGAAATTGCCTTGGAAATAGGTGTCAGATGCATCCAAGTATATGGGGATTCCCTGTTGGTCGTCCGACAAATTCTCGGCATATTCGAAGTCAGAAAGACTGAATTAATAGCTTATCATGCAGCGGCTATCCGGCTAAGTGAAAAGTTTTATATCTTCACAATAGAACATATCAGAAGAGGCCAGAATGCTCAAGCTGATGCATTAGCTAAATTGGCTGCAGTTCTGAAATTGCCTCCTGAAGGAGAAGCAGAAATAATTGTGAGGGATAGGAGACTTTTCTCCACCTCGATGAATGAAGAAGACGGTTTGACGGTGCTTGAGATCAATATGCCAGAAGACCATAATATCCAAGAAGAAGATGATTGGCGTGCTCCTCTCATCAAGATAAAGAATGGTTGGCTCCCTGATAACAAGGCTGAAAGAATCCAGCTGCTGCGAAGGGCAACTTCATACCAGCTGATAGATGGCGTACTGTATCACCTTATCCCTCAAGACAAAAATGCGGTTTTGCTCCGGTGTCTTTTCCCGAGAGAGTCCCGCAAAATAATGAAAGAAGTTCATGCCGGAATGTGTGGAGCCCATCAATCCGGCACAAAAAAGAAAATCAACATCAAAACTAAAGGCTTTTATTGGCCAACTATGTTCTTGGATTGGAGAAAATGGCAAAAAGTTGTCCCCAATGTCAAGCCTATGGGCCCATTCCTAGGTGACCTCCCAATCATTTGCACCCAACGACCCCGACATGCTCTTTCGCCCATTGCGGAATGGACGTAGTGGGTCCATTGACGCCATTATCTCAAAGGTGTAAATATATTCTTGCCGCAACAGAATATTTTACTCGTTGGGCAGAAGCCACATTCCTTTAAGGGAAGTGACCAACGAGACAGTATCACACTTCGTCAGGCACAATATCATATACCGGTTCGGGACTCCTAGCCGGATCACATCAGATAATGGCACGCCATTTAAAAATCAGACGATATACAAGATGGCGGCTAAATTTCATACAGATTGGAATGCGTCTTCAATATATTATCCCCAAGCCAATGGGATGGCAGAAGCTTTCAATAAAACCCTGTGCAAACTCCTGGTGAAGATCAACGAAGGGCGAAAGTGGGATTGGGATGAGAAGATGCATGAAGCATTATGGGCCTACTGCACTGTCTATAAAACCCCAACGGGATGCTCCCCATACTCTTTAGTTTATGGAGCGGAAGCTGTAATCCCAATAGAAGTAGAACACGCATCTTATAGGATCGTTCTGCATTATGGAGTGCATGAGGGCGACATGAGCGAGATTCAGAGGCGCTACGAGGAATTGTCATACCTCGAAGGCGAAAGACTGCAAGCATATCAACGCCTGCAAATATACCAATTCCGAATGTCTCGTGTATTCGACAAATTAGTGAAAGAAAGAACCTTCAAAAAGAGGGATCTAGTAATGGTCAAACATAAAGATGTCATGGCCTCTAGGCCTAAAAATAAATTCAAACCAAACTGGGTTGGACCCTTCATAGTAAGTAGAGTCTACGAGGGCGGTGCTTACAGGCTGGTGGATGAGAAAGGGAATCTAGCCTTCCCACCGCTGAATGGCCGACATATGAAGTTGTATTACGTTCCGGTATATGATCACCCCGAGCGACAGCAGTAACACAAACCAATGCCGTGAAACCCAATATATATCTTGAAGACAAAGATGATGATCCGGCAACCCGTCGGGGGATAACGCATAAAAGCCATTTGCGCCAAGAAAAGTCAATAATGCTCGTGCGTGAGCGCATAGGCTCATAAAGCCACATATTTGTTCCCCCGCGGGGGGAAGACTCTCTCGGCCTGCTGAAGGCAGAGATCGAGTTTTCCCACATCCTTACCTAGGGAGGATATCAGAGTCGTCAATGACGAATAAACCCTTAGTATCACACTAGTGATACAATAATGTCCCCATCAAGGGCTACGACCGAGACGATGATGACGATGTCCTCCTGACTCGGTAAGTGAAAAAACTTGCTCTTCTGCTTGACGCAGTATGAGAGAGTAATCCCTATTCCTACTATACCAAATGTAAACACGCAGACATATCCTTGAAAGATGTGATACGATTGGAAGAGATTTACCTCAAAAGAAAATTCTCCCAGAAATCTCCTAAAAATCTCATATTCCGCCCTAGGGAGTCGTTGTATCCTAAAATCCCATATTTCGCCCCAGGGAGGCGTTGTATCCTAAAATCCCATTTTCCGCCCCAGGGAGGCGTTGTATCCTAAAATCCCATATTCCGCCCCAGGGAGGCGTTGTATCCTAAAATCCCATATTTCGCCCCAGGGAGACATTATATCCTAAAATCCCATTTTTCGCCTCAGGGAGGCGTTGTATCCTAAAATTTCATAGTCCAACCCAGGGAGGCGTTGTATCCTAAAATCTCATTTTCCGCCTCAGGGAGGCGTTGTATCCTAAAATCCCATATTTCGCCCCGAGGAGGCGTTGTATCCTAAAAATCCCCATTATCGCCCCAAGGAGGCGTTGTATCCTAAAATCCCATTTTTCCACCCCAGGGAGGCGTTGTATCCTAAAAATCCCATTTTTCCGCCCTAGGGAGGCGTTGTATCCTGAAATCTCATTTACCGCCCCGAGGAGGCATTGTATCCTGAATTTTCCCTTGGCATACACTAGTCCCACTAGCATGCCGTAAAGGGTTGAAATTTTCTTTGCCCCGAGGAGGTATTGTATCCTAAAACTTTCTCATTTGCCCATGGGAGGCAATACGAAAAACTTCCTTACATCCCTGAGAACGGTATATCCCCAAATCCCCCCATATATTATAGAATCGCATCGGCGTGCCCATATATTATAGTCCCATCGGCGTGCCGTAACGGATCGAATTGGCCCCGAGGAGGCATTGTATCCTGAAATTGCCCCTGGTATGCACCAGTCTCACTGGTGTTCCGTGATGGGTTGAAATTCATATTTCGCCCACAGGACGCGTTAAATCCTGAAATTCATATTTTGCCCACGGGAGGTTTTAAATCCTGAAATTCATATTTGCCAACGGGAGGCGTTAAATCCTGAAATTCATATTTGCCCACGGGAAGCGTTAAATCCTGAAATTCATATTCGCCCACAGGAGGCTTTAAATCCTGAAATTCATATTCACCCACGGGAGGCGTAAAATCCTGAAATTCATATTTTGCCCATGGGAGGCGTTAAATCCTGAAATTCATATTCGCCTACGGGAGGCTTTAAACCCCGAAATTCATATTTCGCCCACGGGAGGCTTTAAATCCTGAAATTCATATTTTGCCCATGGGAGGTATTAAATCCTGAAATTCATATTTCGCCCACGGGAGGCATTTAATCCTGGAACCTATATTTCGCCTACGGGAGTCTTTAAATCTTGGAATTCATATTCGCCTACGGGGGACGTTAAATTCTGAAAAATTCTTTCACACACTCATATCAAATCAAATTTTCATGTTTCATATTCACCCAATATTTGTTGGTCCGGTCATACCGTATACTTAACGACGGTCAGAGTTATCTTCTTAGAGAAAAAAGGAAAAAAAAAAAAGGAAGAAAAATGGGACTTAAAAAACGAGGTGCCCCGACAGACTTAATCGGTCTCATCCTCAAATAGATCGGTTAAGGTAAAAAGATCTTATACCCAGCTAAGGTGAAAATCCGAAAGGGCATCTTAGGCAAAATTAGGTAACCCCGCTGCATGAAAACCCGCAAGGGCATGCAGGCAAAAGTAAGAGGGGGCTAATGTTAGTGAAAACCCGAGAGGGCGCTAACATTAGTTAAAAAAGAAAGAAAAGAAAGAAGAAGGGGAGCAATAGAAGATGGTGAAGAATAGACATTGTTTGACCAAAGTTCTTTTTGTATAAATAGTCGCGAAGGAGGAGCCCGAGACAAATCCTCGGGATGACTCAAAAATAGGCTTCAAAGCGAAGCAATATCACAAGATCAAAATGAGGGGAGGAAAATCCCGAAAGCTAATCTCGAGTCAGACTCGGCTCCCGAACTACCAAAGCCTGTGAGGCATCCAACAGCAGGCGAAGGGCCTCAACTCTGTCGACCGACTCGTCCCGCTCTCGGGTAAGCTCGTCTAGACGACGGTCAAGGGTCGCCACTTGCTCGACACCTTCCTCTAAGCCCTTTTCCAATTCTTCTAACTGTAAACGAAGGGCAGCTACTTGCGACCCCGCTTCAGCAACGATTGAGCTCATTATTTTCCTGTGCGCCCGAAGTTCAGAAGCCTCTGCGGTCCGTGCCGCGACATCCTTAAGAGCGGACTCCAACTCAGTCCGTAACAAGGCTTGCTGGGCGGCAAAGGCAACAGAATCATCATAGTCTTCGCCCTCTGGCAAATAAAAAAGAGAGGAGAACTATAAGACCAAAGTGAAAATAATAATGTTGGCAAAAAAAAATGATGAAATAGAACAAGAATATTACCTAGCTCGTCAACTTTCCCTGTGTCGGGAGAACCCACTTTTCCATCCTCTCTAGGAGAAAGAGGAAGAAGTTCAGTATCTCCTAAATAACATAAAAAGGGAGAAGGTTGTAGCTTAATAGTGGAGCCGCTCCAGGTTGGCGAATCTACCCTGCGACCAGAAGCGGGTGGGCAAGCAACTTCAGGCTCACCCTCATCCTCTGAGAGGACTAATAGCTCAGTGGGGGTATGAGCTAGCTCCTCAGTTCTAGATGCTTTGGGAGTCTCTCCCGAATAAGAAAGGCGGACTGTATCCTCCGAATGAGCTGGAGACTCAGGACACAAGTTCCTCCGAGCTACGAAATACAAAAAAATCGAGTCAACATCCAGTGATAGTTAACAAAGAACACAAGAAAGAGGAAGCCTCATACCTTCCAATATATCAATGCTTTCAAGAGCAGAAATTCGGCTAAAGCGAATGGGAGTCGACATTGCCCTAGTACATGCCGCTGAAGCGACTAATCTTTCAATCCTCCCCAAGAAGAGCCCAGGACCATATTTGACCCCCTCCTGGCGTTCCCACCTTTGAGTGGACACGGAGACAACGTCTAGTCGAGAAATAAAGGAGGACAGCAAAAACATAAGACATAGTCAGAAGACATGAGAATGTAATATGTACAGTCCTGAGCAGAAGAAAAGAAATTAGTCTACCCGGTGTCAAAGCAACATGCTTTTCTTGGACGACCTCAATTTCTCTAGGCTCACCCTCTACCAAGATAGCTGTAGGAGACATCGCCAAGTTGTCTTCTGAAGGAAGGACAACGGAAGGGGAGACAGCCGCCGCCGATGCCACTTCGACAATCCCTGTGAAAAGCTCGATATCGGCTACCAAAAAAGATATGGTAGGTGAAAAGAAAAATCACAATAATTAAAGCATGCGCGACTTACCCTCAGCTGGAGGACTATCCACTGCAAGGGCAGCTGTCGAATCCCCTACAAGGCCCTTCATGAATGAGGAGCCTGAATGACTGGATGCCGACCGCATCAGTTCTTCAAAAGTAAAATCTATACGAAAAAAAGGGACAGGATCAGGTCCTATGCAAAAAAAAAAGGAGCTGCAATATGCCAGTAAAAGATTACCAAAACGGCCCTGGTCGTCCAAAAGCTCATGATATAACTGATCGACCAAAAGGACGTCTGAACGATAAGGTTCATAATCGGCCCAGTTAAGATCTCCAAGCTCCTCTTCGTTGCCTAAGGCAACGTTAGTAGTCGCGTCAACATTTTCCTGCGTGAAGTAAAGAAAAATGATTGAAATCGCGATCAGTCCCAGCAAGGGATAAAAAGGAATTTGCCAAAGAAATATATATATCTCGGCAATGGCCGGCAATGCCACTTGATTAGAGTCTTGAGCAGGTGGCTCGAGAACATAAGCCCCTGAAAAAGTGAGAATAATGAAAGGTGAGGACCTAATGAATAAAGCAAAAAAAAAGAGAAATAAAAAAGGGTTTTAGTTAGTCAACCCCACCTGTCATGAGGGGGAGTTCACTAACAGCAGGCTGGAGGGCGACATGAGGAATGTCCTCGCCGATAAGCTCGCCTTCCTCTGTTAAAGAGAAGCGAGAACAATGAAGAGCCATATTGCAAAGAGGAATTAATGCTCAAACAAGGAAAACTGACAAGGTTGTTACCCATAGGCGAAGATGGCCTCTGAATGATCGCCGGGTCCGGTAAAGGAGGAAGAGCCAGTCATAGTCGAACTGATCGACATCCCGCCTCCCCTTCAGCTGACCGCTTCTTTCGAGCCGCTTGCTTTACTGCAGCCACTAAGACTTGCATCTCTGAGGGTGGGCCAGCACTGGCAGAAGGTACTGCGGCCGCAATGGCTGAAATATGAGGCTCCCTCTCGGAAATATGGCTCGTAAAAAGTCCTTCAGGGACCACAGGCAACGGGGAGACGACATATCCTATAAATTAAGAGAGAGCCAAATTAAGGCAAATGATGATGCGTGAATATAACAAGAGATATGAAAATATAGATACCTTCTGCGGCAAAAGACCTCGACGGTTCAGGAATAAGAGAGTCAAAAGACATCCCTAATTGGGTCGCCGCTTGTCCCATCACCCGCCATACGTCGCCAACGGTCTCAGCCCTCAATATTAAAAAGGCTTCGCAGCGAAGGCCGAAACAGAAAAGCATATGGCTGAGATATCGTAGCCAGTCTCTGACAAGGTCCCGTTGAAACTACCAATGGGCAGCCGGGCATTATGTTCAAACCGTTTTGGAAGCTTGCAATCTGCTAAGAAGTGATGCGTCTATATATATCCGGGAGCGGCAAGCCCGTAGAAGCCATCATCTTCAGTGCCCTTCTTCTTCTTTGCCTTCGGCACGGGCGGGCCAGCTCGACCCTTATATGTATATTGGCCAAGTCCTTTAGCAGACTTAGCCTGGGAGGAACTTCGTGCCTGCTCAGGGTCTAGTCTTAGCCGCAACTCTCCTCGGTTCTTATGCCACCAAGCAGCAAAGAAAACGGTCATCCCCCTTCATGAGTAGGGAGAGGCACTGCCACTTGACCAAATGTATTCTGATGCTGAAAATAATTCCACCATAATCGAGCGACTAGGTGGCTCTTCTGCTTCTGATATACTCGAGGCAGATCAGTAAAAGTAAGGTTATAAGGGATCATCTGATCATACCCAAAGTTTCGCACGAAACGGTTTGGGTAATAGGGCTCTAGGATTACATCCCTGCCCTTTTTCAATATAAGCAAGCATGGGTGAGTACTCAAAATCCACCCATCTAGTACAGCACCATTATAACCCATACAACCTGTCCATGGGTCAAACCAAGCTCGACCGGCAGCCCCTCCTTTGTCAAAATATAGCCGAAAATTCCGCGAGGAGTGGTCGAAATCCAGCTTTCGGCAAGAGCCGAAAGGAATGAAGCTCAAAACGGAACGGGCATAAGAGAGTTAACCTGTCCCTTGGCTGGCTGGCTGACTGACCAGCCGAAGAATAGTGGGCAATGATGAAGTCATTTCTCTGCCGATGAGAGAATAACTTGGAAGCAGGAGCCCCGCCCATGCACTGACATAATGGGTGGCCATAACCACTGAACAAGTATTTGGGGTGCCTGAGCTGCAAAGGGCCCCAAAAGAATGATATATGCTTACAAGTGCCGCTGGCGCAATGGCAAGGCGCATCCCCACTGCAAGTCTCGAGGTCGCTAATAAAACTTCGGGCCGTAAAGTCCCCTCGTCCCCATATGGGACAGCAAAAGTCACTAGCCAATAGGCTAGATAAGCAGCTACATATGTCGTGTCATCAAGGCCCCAGGGGTTTTCAGACTGATGCTCAGACGCGACGATGATACCTCAGCGAGAAATATCCCTATATGACAATATCGACGGGACCCCGTTCATTGAACATGCTGGCAAAGCCTCGATGATAACGGAAGGGTCCTCCAAAGAAGAATCTAACCCAAGCTGCTGGGGATACTTTGCCTGGGCCAGAAGAACTCCCCCCGCTGGAGGAGGAGGCAGCACGCTTCGCCTTGGATAAATCACGCCATATCTTCAATAAATATCTATAGTAATAAGGGGTGGTGTAGTTCCCCGCGCCGTCGGTAGTGCTGCGATGAAATTCATCTAACACTCCTTCTTCATAAGGTTCTTCCACAATTGGTAGACCTGAAATCCGATGTAGAGACCAAAGGTCAATAGCGGTCTCACCCTCTGAAGTCGCGATAGTATTGGTGTCGCGAATATAGCGTTCAGCAATTGCTTGAATGAAGCCATGATGGCAAGGATAGTCATATTGGGCCGCTACGACGGCCTCATAAATACCGGCCCTATCAAGAATCAACCGGTAGTTCTTTAGAATATATAAAAACCATTATGTAGCCCCGAGGTGGAAAACATGCGAGCTTCTGACTTGCAGACGACCATCCCAGGCAGGGTGAACGCCCCGACATATGTCTGATAACAGTATACTGAAGTCAGAGGAATCATGAATTGAGCCTTCTTCTGCCTCAGTCAGAAATAGCCCATGTGGGCGCCGGGTGGCCTCACAAGGACGGCTACCTGCTCGTGTCCACATGGCGGGCTGATAGATCCTACTGATGTCATGGACCCTAAGTATAGTCTGAATGGACCCCACCTGCTCGAGGGTAGGAAATTCCCACAGCCGATCAACGGAAAAAGGAAAGGCCGGATATGAGAAAGGGAGAAGTCCCTCCATATTATCACGATCCAGCAAAATGGCGCACTCCAAATCACGACGCTCCAAAGGGGATAATGGTCTTTCGACCCCATCTTCAATGTGAACATATGATTGAAGCAGCTCATATATAGAGGCGTCTGAGGGAAGATGCCGAGCTGTCTCCCCTCGCAGGAAATAGAAGAATTCTCTGTCTCTATAAATGCTCTCTCGGCAGATGGGGACTATCCTCGATAGTGATGCGCAGGTGGGGCTGGGCCACCCAGCGAAACCCCGCATCCGGGTACACAACAATCTCCTCCTGAAATCTCTCGGCGGGAATATCACCAATAACGGCCATAATGAGACAAATCAAGAAATATCAACCTGCAAAGGAAACATCAACAAAAAACACATCAAAATGATGTACAAAGTAGCAAGATAGCTAAATCCCGATAGAAAGTCGGGATAACGCAGAGATACTTAAATATTGCCTATATATGATGAAAGCATGGCCAATCCAAAATGTCTCACATTGAATTCCTGGAAATGCCTAAGTAAGAATAAGGTGTTAATGCTTACACAGTGCCTATATCATGCCTATAAACCCCTTATATATATATATATAAAAGTGGCGGACACTTGGCCAATCCGGAATGTCTCGCATTGAGCTCCCGGAAATGCCAAAATAAGGTACTAATATCCCTAGAATGGGAATGACGCCATCAGAATTGAGTAACCCGCTCTATGTTCCCAAATAATCTCCAAGTCGCTAAGGCCAAGAGATACCCGGGACCGAACAATGTGTTGAACAATTCAGATGGCACCAATCCTATAGGACCCTCTAAGTCACGAAGGCCAAGAGGATCCAGATATAGAGGGAATCGAATAATTCCAAACGCCCCCAAGAAACCGCAAAGTTACGAAGACGAGGTTTGCGGGAGCGATTCTGGAATATTCAAGTACCAAAAAAAAAATGAAGGGTATCCGAACCCACAAGCTCCGAAGGAGCAGATATATATGGCAAATCGTGCAATTGATTGCACAAAGAACATGGAGCAACATTGCTATTTTCCTAAAAATTCACATATGCTCAAACCACATTGGGCAAGATGGGGAAATTAGCAAGATTGCATCAATATATGGCATGAAAATAATCCTTCGGGATATACGAAACGGGAGAAATACATGGCCTAAAAGAAAAAGCATATATATGAAATGATGCACGTGACACCCGCCTCCGACTTTGTCTCCGGCGCGTATCCCGTGGGGGGCATTTGTTGACCTGAAAAATTTTCATGCGCAATAATATTATTTAAGCATGCATATGCACATGATTGTACGGGAAAAAAAAAAAAAAAAAACTACTACATGGCATATGCTCACATTAATGTGAGCTCTTAATATGGAAAATATGCATAGCACATGTTCATATTCGTATGAGACTATGTTATGCAAAACAAAAATAAATAAACATGCACCCATGATACGAGGGTTAATGTTAAATGAAGACCCTCTTATATGCATGGGAAAACATAGGACTATATGCATATATTAGGAGAGCAATGGGACAAGAAACATACCTAGGCCAAGAGGCCTTAATCAAGGCTCTTGCAAAGGCCTAAAACAGCCCCGAATCGCCCCTATATGCTGTCCAAGTGTAGTCCTTAAATCTCCTTGATTGCTCCGATGAATAGGCCCAATATGGAGCCTCAAAAACGCAACAAAATACCCCTAACGCTGCAAAATAGGAGCCCAAAACAGTCCCGAAATGGGCCTAAAACAGTCCCAAAATGAGTCCAAAATGGCCCCAAATGGAGGCCCAATAGCAAGGGTAAGGGGCCCAATAAGAGACCCAATAAGGAGACCAAATGGGCCCAAAAAACCAGTCCACAGGGCACCAAAACCTGCAACCCAAAAAAGGAAAATCTTCAAACTCTCAAAGTGGAAATTGCCTAAAATGGAAAAATAAGCTAAGTGGACCCCCTCTCTCACTTCCCCTTTTTTTTAAATAGGCAAGGAGGAGGGAGGAGAGAGAGAAGAAACCGCGGGGGGGGGGGGGGGGAGAGATTAATTAAAGGGGAAGAGTTAACGGGTTCCTTAACCCCATTCCCCATTCACACTCAAAACCCCCCATTTAATCCCTCATCTAAACCCCTTTCACACTTGGCCAATGGATAGAATTAATTGGGAAAAGGCTCATTAAGAGCCAAAGTCAAACAAACAGGAGGAACCCCCACCGGTTTGCTCTCCAAACCGGTGGGGGATCCAAACCGGTGGCACTCCCCACCGGTTGGAACCAGTGGGGGTGCCCACTGGACCCCCCTCCCCCCTCTCTCATTCTCTCTCTTCTCTCTCACCCCTCTTGAATAAAAAAAAAAAGAAAATGGGAGGGGAGAGAAGGAAACCGGTGGGTACCCCCACTTCAGGCCTCTCCGGTGGCACCCCCCACCGGGCCCAATTTGGGACCTATAAATAGGACCCCATGGTCCTCAATTCAACACACACAAGGGCATACACCACTCTACATATTCAAAGGGTGGGAAATTTCTAATGAGAGGTTCTGCTGCGTTCAAGACCAAACTCGGTGTTTCTCACCCGAGTTTGCTGCGTTTTGGAGGATCTTCTCGTCCCGGAGACCTCTCTTCCTAAGGTTTATTCCTAAAGGGAAGCTCTGCCGATTTGTCTCTTGTAAAAGCCTTCTTCATAAGACGAAGTTCTGCTGAAATAAAAATGGCTATTTTATGTCAAAATGTGTGCTTGTGTGTCATCAAATTAAATAATTAATACCATGTTTTAATACTTTAATATATATATATACAATTTTCTAACCTAATCATAGCCTCACCCCATACATAACTAAACATAGATTCATAAAAAATATATACTTAAATTAAAAATGACTTAAATACCCTTCATGATTAATAAATTAATAAAACCTGTAAGAATCATTTAAAATTAGTAAAATGAACATAAAATTCAGAAAATTCCTGTAAAAATCAGTAATAATCAGTAAAAATCAGAAACCTCATCTGAAAATCATATACAACTAAAATATAAATTAAATACCCTTCATATATTCAATTAATTAATAAAAATCAGTAAATTAATCAGTAAAAAACAGTAAAAATCAGAAAACCAAACCTAAAAACATATAAAATTTTCGAAATATCTAGAATACCCCTAAAAACTTAATGAAATTACAAAAGTACCCTCATCCATAATAAAATCACATAAAATTCTTAAAAAATGTCAAAATCTCTCTTATGCCCAAAATACCCTCAATATACTAAAAATAAATAAATAAATCAGGAAAAATGTAGACCCTAAGTCTAATAAACCCGATTTCAGGTAAAATTACCAAAATACCCCTATAACTTAAATATGTTTAAAATGATCCTAAAATACATTCTAAGGGTTTTCAAGTTTCCCTAACATGCTAAAAAACTTAAAATGACCATAATACCCCTATACCTTCCAACTTGGCATAATTATTAAAATACCCTTATGAGTCTAAAATACTTGAAATCAATGCAGATAACTCGGAGTCAATCCAGAACCATATAAATCTATCCTAAAATTTGGGTGAGGCCAAGAGCTTAACCTAAAATACATCTTCATATGCATGTGCTGTCTGTAGTAGTAGTGTTGCATGTTATAAGGACATCATACGGACAGTTAATCAAGGGTTGTCGAGTGGTTGCTCGACGTAATTAACACTGACTGAGGTCAGTGGAGAGAGGTCATATACTCGGATCTTCGCCTGATCCGAAGTCCCGGACTCCCTGAGGGCTAATCCTAAGCTCTTATAGTCCAATAAATAAAATAAATAAAACCGACCTATATTTCTCCAGATAAAACAAAAAATCCTAAAATACGACCGGATCCACCATATCCAATAGGAGAGACGCTAGGTCAGGTCCCGAACCAACACTCTCCCATGACTAGGGTATGCAATTTGGAAGTGTTTACAAGATATAGGTGGGGATTTATTATTTCTAGACTTGAATATTCATCAATACAACTAAACATAACCTTCATGACAAAAAATGGGCATCCGAATAATTAGGATAACAGGATAGCAAGTAGTATATATAAATCCAGCAAGACTAAGCATATGCTTTTCATACAAAGCCAATTAAGGCTAGATAATAGAGATGGAAAATCAAAAAAAAAAAAAAAAAACATTAACACAGAAATTTTCACTTTATAGGAATAGGAGTAAAATATTACTTAGAGATGGAAGAATAGTATATAGGATTAATGATAGTTAAAAAATAAGGGTTAGTAAATAATAACCACTACAGCAATGTGGTAAGAACAACAGTAATAGTAAAGTGGAACACATTCAGAACGCCCCAATTGTGAACATTAAAAAAATCGAAACACCAAAACACAAGTGGACAATATGTGAACAAGGAAAGAAATAGAGTACCAAAAAATAGTGAGAAAAATAAACAACAATAATGGAGTTCAGCATTAGTACTACAAACTCCGAATAACATAAAAATAAGTCACACTAGTGTGCAAGTGGTGCACACTATCAAAATCACAAAAGGATAACACCCCACAGGCAATCATAAAATGCAGTGTGTGAACTGATTACAGGCTTCAGATCTATTTGACAACCAAACTGACATTTAATAAAGCCAAAAGCTGCTACAACCTTTATCCCAAGCTATCCTGCTCAAATTTCAAAGCGAAAGAGGCAGACCTAGGTATTGACCATTATTGATAAGCATGCTGCAACGATTTGTTCTCCAAAAGATGGGCGTGCATGCACCACATACAATTCAAAACTAACACTATCCCACAATGTAGTACGAGAACATTTAAACTACTTGCAAAAAAAACATAGGCATGCTGCAAATAGTATCCTGCACAATTCTGAGAAACAAAAGGCAGCTGAAAAATATCTACCAACAATGACTTGTTGTCAATCAGCATAGCCCTGCTACAACTGGTAAGCTTCATTGCCGTCACCAGTCGCTTAATTTGCCAGTCAATGGGAAAGGATTCCACAAGTTCAAAGAAATATGTAGCATACCCATATTCTGGACGTTCCAAAACAATCCTGCATCAAAGAGGACAACCATAAATGCCAATTCACAAGCGCATAACATTTGAGTTACTCCCACCTGTTGTGCATCTTAAAAACGAAAACGAATGACTGAAGGTCTCTGCACCAACCCCACTCCACAGGACAACTCCGAAACTGTAGATATCGAGTCTGAGTAGCAAAACCCAAAAATTTAAAAAAAAAATATTATCACATTTTGCATGAAACAATACTAAAGATGTCCTAGAGAAACATGAAGCAATAAAGATGCTACCTCAGCTCATTACCTGCTCAATAAGAGATATTAAACAAGCCAGGCAATACACAGCCTTTGCACCTTTTGCAGATCGTAATGGGGCAAGCTTAAATAGTGAAGTGGGCCTCTCAGCGAATAGCTGAAGAAGAATGTAAAAAGTAGATACAAGGATAATTAGGGGAAAAATAGACAATATCTGCATTTAAGGTAAAAACAGTTCAAAGCAATTGAAGAAGGTGAAGAATGCCACAGATAATTTATCAAAAACTAGGGCTGAGACACTTCAAACACAAGCTCTGCCAAGCACAGAATATAAATTCAAAATAATAACCTTGAATCAAAGCCTTTGTGTACAAGTCCTGAACCTACATATCAATGCAGAACTATAAAAAAAAAAATGAATGGGATAGATCTTTGTGATTATTGAGCACGAGCAAGTGGATAACATCCAATCAACGAGGAGCACATGGAAATTGTCAAGTCCTCAGTTTTGTTGTTATTTGAAGTGATAGAAATAAACTGGTAACTTGGCCAATTTAGGGTGCTAAGTCATATGATTTAGTGGGATTATTATCATTGATCAATAATTTAGGGTTTATTTCTTGTGCAAGTTAGAGTTCGAGTTTATTTTGGAAATATTCATGCACTTTGTTTTAGATAGTCGAAGCCCAAAGACCATATTATAGTAGTGGATCACCTTTTGGCATGATACTGTATATATGTTCTACAGCAAGGTGAAAAGCTGTTTACTGTCTATAACATGATTTAAAGCCATACAGAGAGGATCCTGTTACACATCTTCAATCTTCCTTAGGTGTAAAGCTCTGTCCTCTTACAGGTTCTACATTCTCTTAATTCTGTCTGTTTTCATTCCCATCTCCTGCAACATGCAACATAGTTGATTCGTCTTTTCTATCCCTATATTTATCTATTTCATCCACAACATCTGAAAAAGACAAACAACCAACACTTTCTTCTCTGTTTCTTCACAACAGTGGCATTGTTTATTGGTCGAAGCTTTACATTTATGTGCGATCAATGAAAGAAAAAATAATCCTGCAACCACTTGTTCTCCTCTTTCCGGAACCATCATCCTGTCAACTCCTTGTTCCTCTGTTTCCTCCGCCTCTATGCGAACAGCAAGACCAGCAATATCGTCTCCCATCCTTCTCCTTAGCCACTTAATCTGCACAAACCGAGAAAAAGACAGTGGTTGCACAGCCATCATATTGGCTGCCTAGTTCAAGGATTGCAGAATCGGATGGGCTCTTGGGATTATCCAGGGCTCAATACGATCTGGATCAGAATTGAAATTGGCTTAGAATCAGCCCAGGATCTGCCGTCTCCAAACTAATTCTAGCCGATTCAAGTCAATCTCTATTTTCCCCCCTTCTTTTTTAGATTAGAGAAGGGATCAGATTTCCCCTTTCAAATCGGATCAGCAATGGCTGATCCCCATCCATAGTTGTCAAGGCGCCAAGGCGACTAAAGGCATTCATGGGGAGCCTAAGCACTTAGGCGCTAAGGCGGCCACTTAAGCGGTGCTTAAGCAGCGACTTATGAACCCTACTTGAAAATTAAAATGAACATGGCACAAATAAAAAATTAACAATAGAAATATATGATGCATCCATCAATTACAGGTTTTTCAATGTAAAATTTCAATAAAGTAAATTGCAACGAGACAATAAGCATGTCTAACTACAAATAATAACTGGTAATGAGTTATCTAACATATATAATACTTAAACAGTAATAAAAATAAGAAAAATTGACTATCTAATTCAGAGCTAGACAACAATAAATAATATTAAAGAGAGAACTTTTGTGTATGTGTGTGTGTGTGTGCGTGTGTGGAGAGTGGGGGGAGGGACTTCAGCCTTGTGACAATGGGTGGGGCTACCTGTGTGTGTATGAGAGAGATAGAGAGAGGGAGAGAGAATGTGTGAGACTCTATGTGTGTGTGCGTGAAAGAGAGATAGAGAGTGAGAATGAGAGAGATTAGAGAGGAAAACAAAGGCCTTTGCCGCTACATAATGTATGGCGTAGAGAGAGAGGGAGAGGGAGATAGGGCATCACACCTATACAGTGTGTTTGTGTATGGCATAAACAGAGAGAGAGAGAGAGAGGAGCTCTAGCCCTATGTGTAGCACAAAGAGAGGGAGATATGGCTTCGGCCCTGTATGGAGTGTAGAGAGAGAGGAGAGGCTTCAGCCCAACCTGTAGCATAAGGAGAGATATATATAGAGAGGGAGAGGGCTTCGGCCTTACCTGTAGCAGAGAGAGAAAGAGAAGGGGGATCGAGCAGAGATAGAGAGAGAGATTGAGAGAAGAGGGGAATCAGGCTTACCAGATGTCGGAGAGCCGGATAGCGACGATGATGACCAACGGTGGCGGCGATGGCCACAGTGACAGTGAACGGCAGCAAGGAATGGAGAAGGTAGAGGCGGCATCATGTCAAACCCTAGCTTCGTCCCAAACCAGGGGGTAACGGGGGTGTCGAGACTCGGGACAGGGAGGAGGAGGGGGGTGTTAGGGTTAGGGTGGGAGCCGCCCTTATAAACTGGGGTTTAAAGTAACAGGTGTTACTGGACCGGACTGGGGCCAAGAGCCTGTTATGCGCTTGAGCGGGCCAAGCGGGCTGCCTGGGCCGCTTAAGTAGAGCCCAGGTCCACCTTTTAGGGACCCAATAAAGGTGGCCCACCACCTAGCTATGTGAACAACATCTTTGCGCCAAGCGCCTAAGCGGCGCCTTGACAACTATGTCTCCATATAATCGGCCGAACCGGATTGGAATTAGCCAATCTTGCAAACCATGGCCTGTTTGCCATCATTGAAGAGGTTGGAGTTGGTCGTAGAGTCATCACTGGCCACTTGGAGATAGAGGAAAGAAAGAAAGAAGAGGTTTGCAATCATCGTAAAGTTATCATTGGATGCCAGGTTTACCATCATCCTCTCCTCTGACAATGTGTAGCTTTGCCACCATCCTCTTTCTCTTCCTCTCCTTTACTATTTTCCTCTTCCTTCCTTTTCCTTTCCTTTGTTCCCCTTTCCTCATTCCATCTTTCTGTTTCTCCTTGGCATCATCTCTAACTGCCACATAGCCCTTACTTTCCTTTCTATTACCATCAAGCCTGCATGAGTATGGATGGAACAGCAAAATATGCACACCTCTCCAATCCTGGGCATCGTTTTAAAATAAACCCAAGAACACTGGCCCTAAATACCGAGACTATAAATTGTCGACAGGATCCCATTTTACCCATCAAACCTGACCTTAAGCAGCAGTAAGTATTCTTTTTAAAAAACTCTGTTATTTTAGAACAGGACCCTATGGAACAGTTAATCCACCTTTTTCACACCTAAGACATGTCCAATTAATTTTCTCAAATTTTTATTTTTTTTATATTTTTTTCTTAATTTTTTCTGACTTTTTCAGCATTTTTCAGAATTTTTAAAGGCTGCATCGACCAATACCGGTACCGGTACGTATTAGTACTGGCACTGCCATCCCTGGCCACTAGTCCATCTCACACTGCCACTAGTCCCTGTCTCCAATGTTTCTGCTCAAGCACTCACTCCACCCTCATATCAACCCCTAGAAATCCCCAAGCACACCTCATAAATGTAGCCCCAGTGAGAAACTTCTATTTCCAATGGGCAGCTAAACCTCCGCTGATATATCACACTCAGCACCTATTCCTCTTTCCATAGATGGAGGGGGAACCTACACTAATTCAATCCACACAAAGAAGGCACTCTCTTCAGCGGAATGCAGAATCGGCCGATCCCGATCCGGATCGGCCGATTCGGATCGGGATCGGCAGGTCCCGATTCGGCCGATTCCGGCCGCTCCCGGCCGATTCTGGCCGATCCAGGCCGATTCCGGCCGATCCGATCCCGATTCGGATCGGGATCGGCGGGTCCCGATTCAGGGACCCGATCCGATCCGGAATTCCTTGCTTCAGCCTGCAACCCTGCGATGTTGTATCATCCCTTGATGGCCACATATGCCCTCCCCTTTAATGACTCAGCCCTAGAATCCCTTGCCCTACTATATGTTAGGGCACCTGATCAGAAAAAGTACATCCCCTATCCTCCAAATGTTCCAATCTCTTTCCTATGGGTATCAATGGGTTGGGCTTGGGCTGGCCCGACCTAAGCCTGGCCCAGCCCAACAGGTTTGCTGAAGGCCTGTAAAGCCCTGCCACAGCCCGGGGAACCCTGTGCAAATCCTCGCTATTCTCTATTTTGTGTCCCTTGCTCTCCGTCGGTGGCGGCTCTTTGCCACTCCACACTGACACCATCACCACTGTCACCTTCAGCACAGCAGCGAATGGGATATTTGTCCCCTACTCCGCCAGCAACTATGACTTGGTAATCTCCACCGTCAGCAATGCCATGCTGTGGGTTACCACTGTCGCAGCAAGCTACCTCGATCAGAGGTTCCTAGTGACAGTCATGATCGACAATGGAAGGGCCTTTCACGCATGCCCCCTTTCTTTGGTGCGGCCAACCGGGTAAGCCCAACTCATCTATGAGGAGAAGGTTGGGGAAGAAGGTGGCGCCACGGCCTTTTGCCTCCCTAGCTTCCTCTCCCCTTGCCTAATCGGGGGCAAGTTCGTCCTCTGCAATAGGGTCCTCAAAGGGCCTCAAGCTTGTCCACTGTCATGGGGATGGGCATACTGTTGCTCAACACAAATGCACAGGGGGAGGAGCTCTTTGATGGCAGCACTTGCAGGTCACCTGCTCGGGCATCGACAGTTTGAAGGGATCCCAGAAATAGGGTGAGCTAGTGTTTTCCTTGTAAGACCTTATATAACCCCTATGGCTTGACGGGCCACACAACCCAAGATGGGAGCAGCCATAATTAGACGGTCCTATTTCATGGGTTTGAAATGAACACAACAGGCCTTTTGAGATGGCCCAAATGTCCCTTGACGGGCCAGCCCACCAAGCTTGTGGGCTGGCCCAATGTTGTAAGTCATTCTTTTTTAAATTCATGACTTTATTTGTTTGATTTGATTTCTTCTCTGGGAATCATAATTTCCTGCCATTTCTTGGATGTTGCATTTATTTATGTGGTGAGAATATTATGTCCCAAGATTTTATGTTGACTCGTCCATGGAAAGGGTTATTTGGGTTCTTCTGAATTCAATAATCTTTTCGCCAATCCACAGATTAGCTTTAATTACATCCTGCTACGACCTTTGATTTCTCGTGAATGGTGTTCCACACAAGGAATTCCGGGTCGGGTCGGGACCGGGAATCGGGACCCGGCGATCCCGACCCGATCCGATCTGGATCGGCCGAGTCGGCCGATCCAGACTCAGTCCGGCCGGTCCGACTCGGCCGGAAAAAAAAAAATCAGAAAAAATCAAGAAAAATCAGGAAAAATCAGAAAAAAATTAGAAAAAATCAGAAAAAATTACATACATATTATTCAATTGATGTACAATAAGAATGAATGCAATTCATGTACATCCATAAAAAACCCTAAACCCTAAACCCAAAACCCTAAAACCCTAAACCCTAAACCCTAAACCCTAAAACCCTAAACCCAAAACCCTAAAACCCTAAAACCCTAAACCCTAAACCCTAAACCCTAAAACCCTAAAACCCTAAACCCTAAACCCTAAACCCTAAACCCTTAAACCCTTAAACCCTAAACCCTAAACCCTAAACCCTAAAACCCTAAAACCCTAAACCCTAAACCCTTAATCCTAAAACCCTAAAACCCTAAAATCCTAAAACCCTAAACCCTTAACCCTAAAACCCTAAACCCTAAACCCCTAAACCCTTAAACCTTAAGGGGGGGATCGGGACCGGCCCAAACCGGACCAGATCGGGTCCGGACCGGCCGATCTGGCCGGTCCGGCCCCGATTTGGTCCGGTTCGGGCTGATTTCGGCCGGTTTTTTTTTTTTCAAATCGGTGGGGGGGGACAGTGAAATCCCCCCTGAATCGGATCGGAACCCGCCGATTCCGATCCAATCGGCCGATTCCGCAATCCATAGTTCCACACCTATATGCTGCTATGCAGCACCATTTCCTCGTTCATTCCTTGCTCATATCGTATTCACATCGAAATTTTGGCCTTCGCTCTAGATGCGAATTGAGAGAGTGTGTGGCACACTTACTGAGGCACACCCTTTGCACGTCGCTCAGCCTTTACAGGCCTAATCAGGGGAAGCTCCCTATTCTTATGTATAAAGCATGCATATTTTATCTATTAAGGCGTGAGTATGTTTAGAATACATATTGAGGCGTCGCAAGTCTGGCCCACCCCTGGGTACAACTGCCTGAATCGAACATCGTTAGTTGGCGGCGCAATGGTGGATGTTAGACAAGTTTTGATTAATACATTAATTGGTGCAAGCATGCATGACACATAGATCAAGGCATTGTTTAAGGGTATTGCTGCTGAGAGGGATTGGATCATGACATGGCATGATATCTCCATACCGAAGGGCCAGACTGATTGTATCTCATTTTAACATGGGCATGCTTGGCACGCTTGTATGCCTATCGCCCATGTTTGTCACTCCCGTGTGTTGAACAATGGCGCACGTGAGTGTGCAATTTGATCTGTTTCAATTTGCTATTTGGGTTTCTTAATAGTTGACACACATCTCAAGGCACCTCTTAGTGGTAGACACCATTAGGGAAAACCCCCTCGGATTGTCATGTGAATGATCCGTGAATATATCTTTCTGTTCTTAGTTTTTTCCTCCATTTTACATTGCTTTATGGTGCATGGCTTGCTTTTCATGGTGAGATGATATTGTTGATCGGGCGACCATTATTTGACACTCAATGTTGCGTTGACATTATTTTTTTTTGGTTTGCCATCGTTGCCCTATTGCAATGGAGGTTTTATTAGAAATGACACTGTAGAGGAGGTTGAATGGTGCCGCAAAATCTCACAGTGCCACTTGGTGGTGCGTTGTGAAAACCCACAGCACAACTTTAGCTATGCTGCAGAGTGACACCAATTGATGTTGCACTATAGAAATCCATGACATCACTTTGGTGCTGTGCCACAGAAATCCGCGATGCTACTTTAGAGCTGCGCTGCAGAAACCCACGATACCAGTTAATGTTGCGTCGCAGACACTCATGGCGCCACTTTGACGCTGCGCTGCAGAAACCACAATGCCACTTTAGCACTGCACCATAGAAACCCGCAACGCCGCTTGATGTTGCGCCGCAAAAAACACACGGCACTACTAAATTCTTCTCACCTAAAGAAGAAGAAGAGGAGTTAGAAGCTATTCATTCCATCTTCCATCCATCCATTACATTTAAAGGGGGTAGGGGGTATGTATAGGCATTGGCCATAGGTGGCCGGCGAATGACATTGAGCCACTTAGCATTACATAATTGGACCTCTAGGTAACCAATTACTTGTGCCATTTGTCATCACAATATTGGACTGCAAAGAGGTGCTTCGCGAGGTGGCAGTTTTTCATTTGTCGGGGTTGTTGGCGCTTCCAATTCGGCCACATGTTGGTAATGAGGTGTTGACAAGGTGATAACATGGCGCTGACTTATCTGCCTTCAAGTGGTCCTTGTGTGCAGTTGTGGGGTCCACTTTTCCCCAAACTCTCTTAAGTTTTTACCGCAGAAAATCACTGGTCGGGGTGAGGATGGTGTCGCAGAGACTCGGAGCGGAGGCGAGGAGGGGTGGAAGCCCCTTTGGAAGCTGCCTCCCACAGTGGACAGCAGATCCAAAGGGATGCCTCCCACAGTGAATGGCAGCCCCCACTTTTGGGTGCTCGGTGCTGCCTCCCACAGTGGGAGGCAGACCCTTTGGGTGCTGGCTCCTACTATGAGAGGCAGACCCTTTCACAGTGGGAGGCAGACCCTTTGGGTGCTGCCTCCTCCTATGGGCGGCAGCCCTATTAGGAGCAGCTGCTCATGGGCATCAGGTGGATCCCTCGAGCCCTTTCCTTTTTTGTCTTTTTCCCAATTTTGTAGAATTTCTTTTCTCTTTCTGTTTTTTCCTCATTTTTCTCATAGATACGTGGCAAAAGACCATTGACACCCAGCCCATTGACACCTCTACTCTTTGAATTTTGAGGGTGGCTTGGTTATTTTTCATCTCTGCAGATATTTTTTTCTTCACCAATCAGCCCATTGACACCTCTACTCTTTCCCTACCCACAAAGTCATTGTCACCGTTAGCACATGGTGGGTACCCAACATTGGTGGGTAGCCAGCATTCTATGCATGCACCTGAGCATCAGATAAGACTGAAAAACAGCCCATCATTTTCTATAGGCTTCAACTGAAAGGAAAGCTGCTACAACCGGTTCCACTGAGCAAACACCAACTATAGCATTCTCTTAAACTGTCCTCGTATGGCCTTCCCCTCGTTCTTACCAGGTTTGAGCATACCTTCATTTCAACACTCCATGGAGGAAGAAAAATAATGTGGCCTCCTTGCATAAATGGCTCACAATGTGGCTTACAGACCCTGTTGCCAAATGCCACCAGCAGAAGTGCCAGAGAATGCAGATGTCTATGGTAACCAATAACTCAACAATCCAACCATTCCTTAAGCTTAGCAAATGGTTTCTGGTGGTGCTGTCTGAAATCAGTATGTTAATAAAAACAGAAAATGGACACAATTTTCAAAACAATACTTTCTACAAAAAGGAAAGAAAGTGCCATTTCTGTAACTGCGATCCGATAAATACCATTGTCTTATTTTTATATTTATATATTATTAATATCAACTCTTGAATTAAAATCCGGGCCGATACCAAGAGAGGCATTGTGGTGCCGTAATTCTCAAGCTATCAATAACACTCACTTTGAAAACAGAATCTAGAATAAGACTCAGTATTCCATTTAACCCACATACTCCAGTTTGATGGGTGACATTTCTTATTTTGTGTGAGTACATGTGGGAATGAGTTATTCTTGGAATACCAGATATCAGTCACTCTAGGTAGAAGGGCAAAACTGTTTATTTGCCTTATCCTGATGTAAACTAAAAGGTTATTTCAAACCAAAATTCCTCTTATTCCGGCATAAGCAATTTGAGATAACTCATCCATGCATGACTAATTTCGTTATCAAAGTGACCCTTAATTGTCTCTACATGATAAGACAAGTTTAAATTTTAATGTGCATTTTCGCTTCTCATAAGAAATGGCTTCTTTGTTATGTTTAAATTTGAATTCTAATGTGGTGGAGCATTTTATATGCTAATTTATGCTACACATTTGAGTTTCATAGGTTCTCGTGTTAACCAATAACAGGCTTTATCTGGATATTAAATAAATCTTTCACATGTGAAAATTCCTGAACTTCTTTTGAGAGTGTGGAACTTCCTGATGATTAATAAACTGCAAACACATAGACGTGATCCTCAATGGATATCGAAATGAACTCTCAATTATCTGTACCATATCCAACCCCTTGACATCGCTACCAGAGAAGTAAGCCTCTACCCCACCATCCAACCAACAAATTCTACATTAGATGTTCCCCTTGTCCCTATCTCTCACATCTATCCCAGTTTTAGTTTGGCATAGGTTCCTGCCTAGAACAAAAACTAAGAAAAACCAAACCTATGGCATCCCATTGGCATTCTTACCATATCCAACTCATTGACATCCCTACTGGAGATGCAAGCCTCTCCCTCACCACCCAACCTCCAAATTCTAACCTAGACTAGTTCCAAACCCGTGCAGTTTGAATTTGTTTAAAAAAAATAAAAATATCATATTGATTTAAATAACTTTATCTTAATAAAAAACTTAAAATATGCATTAATCCAGGCATAATACTATTAATTAAATTGCTATATCATATTAGTATTTTTAAATCACCACAATAAACTACTAATTTAAAAAACACTCATACAATAAATTTAAAATATAAACAACATCACTGTTCAGTGAAGTTTTCAATTTGATATAGGTCAACCTTAAATATAATTTTTTCAAGACCATGCATATCCATAAATTTCAACAAATATCAAATAAAAATAGGTCAACCTTAAATACAGTTGTTTCAAATACTAATACTCAATGTAAATATATGAATTGAAGATGAGATTTATATAAAGTAGAACCGACAATTTTCTATCTAATCATTTTTTAAATTAATGACATTTAAAAATTATTTAAAAAATTGTAGCTAAAATGACAAATTCATGATTTTAAATTTTTTTTATACTTAAGAATATATTTATTTTGTATAAATTTTTTTAATAATAGATTCACTTGTTTTCAAATACAAATACTCTAAATAAAGAGAAATGTTAAAAAGTATACTTTAGATTAATCTTTCAACTCAGTTAAATATTTAATATGGTCATTATGTTAAAATATTAATTAATTAAAATACTCTTAAAATATGATCTATTTTAATTATTAAATAATTAATATGTTAAGAGCAAGTTAATCACTTTTTATCTTTGAAGCAATGTAATCTATTGATTGCCATTTCTTGTGTACAGATGAATTTTTTAAAAAAATACTTTAATATTACAAGATTGCATAGCAATGTAGATCATGTAGGGTGAATTGTAATAGACAGAATTTTAAAAACAATGGAAGACCTAGGCTAGAGTCCAAGGGTTAAAGTGTAAAAACATACTTCTTGACCTTACGCGGTGGTGAAATAGACTTGGGAAATTATGGAAATATACATAGAGAGAGAATTGTAGTATGATGTGGGTCATTTTTCCGTTTACCCATCCAAAAGCCCCAAAGAGAGAGAGAGAGAGAGAGAGAGAGATGTGGATAAGTGGTTTGTCTATGTGTGTGTGTGTGTGTGTGTGTGTGTGTGTGTGTGTGTGTGTGTGTGTGTGTGTGTGTGAGAGAGAGAGAGAGAGAGATGTGGATAAGTGGTTTGTGTCTATGTGTGTGAGAGAGAGAGAGGGAGAGAGAGAGAGAGAGTGGGAGTTACGGAGGAAAATTTAAGTGGATTGGTTAATTGCAACGGTTTTATTCCCATACGAATTGAGTTAACATAGGTTGGTAGGGTTAAAAACGTAGATATAGTTAACCTTTAATTTTAATTTTATTAAGGATAATGATGACATTAATTGCTACACATTAATAGAATGAGATAGAAGAGTGAGAGAGAAAGAAAGTGAAAGAGAGAGAGACGATCATGACTAAAAGAATTAATAAGAGAGTAAAACATTGGAACACTATATGTGATTTTAGAATATCAATATGGAGAGAGTAATCTATTAACTTCATAGTAAAAAAGCAATAGATAGAGATGGACATAGGTGTATGGTTTTCTTTTCTCATCCATCTAGAGAGAGAGAGAGAGGTACATGTAGAGGGGAATATTACATAGATTATCCTCAGGGAGATAAATGTGGATGGATACTTTCCCCAAGCCTACACTCTCACAAATAAGTGCATAGACAATAAATTCAGTTTTAATATGTTAAAAAAAATGAGGAAACAAATGTGATCTAAAAAATTAAATCTTTGCAAAAAATTATTCATTGTGTGGTTATAAATTAAGTAAATATATGTGATTTTAAAAGATTAATATAGTGAGAGCACTCTGTAACTTCGTAGAAAAGAACATGAATAGAGAGAGGAGCATGGGCGTACAGTTCTTTTTGTTAACTTATCCGATAATCCATAGAGAAAGGGAGACATATATTATATGTGATTTTGAAAGATTAATATAGAGTGAGAAGTTTGGTAATTAAATTCGTAGAAAAACATTAATAGAAATTGGGGAAATAGACGGTTAGAGATATGGAGTGAGTTTTGAGAGAGAGAGAGAGAGAAACAGATGGGTGGGTAAGTGGTTTTTATGTGTGAGAGAGAGAAAGAGAGAGTTACGGAGGGAAATTTTAGTGGATTGGCATAAAACATTTTGTGTGCATAAAAAACTAATGTTAAATATTTTTAAAAAGTTCAAAAACATCCATATGTTACATATTAACAATTTTTTTTATCCCTAAGATGTTGTTTTCAATACGTAAGGATTTGAACTAGTGGAAATATCGTAAATGGATATAGATCAAATGTTAAATTTTTATATAAGTTATATATAAGTTAATAAATATCGTAAAATACACAAGTACGGTGCCCAAGGATAGGATAAATTTCATTTTCCAAAAGTAAATCTACAATAACAATTTACCATATTCTCAATTTTTTGTTTTGTTTTCTTATTATTTTAAGGTAAACATTAATTTCATTATCTTAAAAAAGTAAAAATTACATATCTATATATATATATATATATATATATATATAGAGAGAGAGAGAGAGAGAGAAAGAAACGTGTGTGAGTGGCTATGGGTTGAGTGTGGCATGGGGGGGAGAGAGAGAGGAGAGATGCGAGCTTGAGAAGAGAGAGAGAGAGACCTCTTGGGAATAGGAAAGGTTGCATTAACTTCCGCCTTCTCTCCAAGTAAAGTGGGACTGGAAAAAAGGGAAATGCTCAGTCTCTCCTATTAAGAACTTTTTAATAATATTTTTTGGAGGGAAAGAACAACAGAGTGCCACGTAAGCTGGCTAGAAACTCTTATTTTATGAGTATAGTATAGATGCTCCCTCCCATCTCTCTCTCCAGCATCCCTCTTTCTCTTGCAACATGACGAGGAGGAGAGGGAAAACCATACTTGTCAAGCAGTAAGTTGACCCAAGGCATACTAGCACCTAACCAATGCCTAGGCGGCATGTCCACAATCAAGTGATGGGGGAAGAGGCACTCACAGACAAGGAGACAAAAACTTACAAAAAAGGGGGGGGAGGGGGGGATGGGGCTTAGGGAATTGGAGAGAGTGAGAGGACAAAAAGAGGGACTCAATTGTACCTATCATACTCATTAGAAGAACTGCACTTTATAATCTAGCTCATTTAAGGAATGTGAAGATTGGTTTGTTGGGGAGAGACGAGGCCGATGATGATGATGATGATGATGAGGAAGACAAGCAACGAGGAAGATGAAATGAGCAAGATGAGATGAAGAGGTATAGAGAACTAGGGCCCAATCATCCCCACAACCCTATTTATATCAAGGTTGGATCCCAATGGACCATGTCTAATCAGACCATGAACTAGCGTAAGCATTGCCTATGTGTGCTACTCCCACCTAAACCAAAACCATGCCTAGGCCCACTTTTTCAAGGTCCAAAAAGGCATTCAATTGTCTGGGCCTCGAAAAAAAGAAGACGTTTTCACCTAGATGTTGCCTAAGCAGAAGCCTTCACAACTATGGAGAGAACAAATAGGAAATACTTGGAGATTTCAATTGTATTAGATATCCTTGGGAGAGATCCGGATGTCAGCAATGGACTTCAGATATGGATAGGTTTGGTGCTTGGATTTCCAACTATGGTCTGGTGGACCTAGAAATGCCAAATAGGAAATTTACTTGGTCTAGTCTTCAACAGAATGGAAACCAATCTAGGTTGGACAGGGTGTTGGTTTCTTCATGTTGGATCAACAAGTTTCCACTTTCTCATGTTAAAGGTCTGAATAGGACGATCTCAAATCATATTCCTCTCTTCATGAGGACCAGAGAAGAGAAAAGGAAGTCTAGAATTTTCAGGTATGAATTGGCTTGGCACACACATGAGGATTTTAAGGAGTTGATTTGCAAGTGTTGGAAGGAAGAGGAGTCCTCTAATCAGGTGGCTAGTTCTTTCTATAACAAGCTGAAAAGGGTGAAGCTTTGCATTAAGAGATGGGCTGCAAAGATATTCAGTGAAGCTTCTTCTACTAGGCAGCATATTATCCAGACAATAGAGAGGTTGGAAGTGAAAGCGGAGTCGGTTGGCTTGTCTGAAGAGGAGAACAAGGAGCTGGTTATTCAAAAAAAGAAGTACAATATGTGGCTGTTAAGAGAAGAGATCAAGTGGAAGTAGAGGGCAAAAGAGTTTTGGCTGAAAGAGGGGGATAAGAATACAAGATTTTTCCATGCGTCTGCTACTGCTAAGAGGAGAGCATTGAGGATTGATCAGGTGAAAGTTGATAATCATGCTGTGGAGTCAGAGGAAGAGACTAAGAAGGCTTTTGTTTCCTTTTATGAAAAGTTGTTCAAGGAAGATGAATGGTGGAGGCCTCATCTTCAAGATGGAGTATTACCAAAAATCAAAGAGAGTCAGGCTAAAGAGCTGTGTGATCCATTCTCAGAAGAGGAAGTCAAAATAGCAGTGTTTAGTATGGAAGCTAATAAATCTCCGGGACCGGACGGCTTTTCCATGGGTTTTTATCAGTATTTTTGGGACACCATTAAAATGGATCTTATGAAGGTTATGAGGGAGTTCCAAGATAGGCCGTTGAGCATCAAAAGGTTTAACTCTACATTTATTGTTCTTATTCCTAAGCGGGAAGGGGCCGAAACTGTGTCTGATTTTAGGCCCATCAGTCTTTTGAAAGGTTGCTATAAGATTATCACCAAAGTTTTGGCGAATCGGCTGAAGAAGGTGCTGACTGCTGAAGGAGGTTATTAATACAAATCAGGCAGCATTTCTTAGGGGGAGATACATCCTAGACAATTTTTTGTCAGCCTATGAAGCCATAGTCTCTCAAAAAAATAGTAGAAAGGAGGTAGTGATAGTTAAATTGGACTTTGAGAAAGCATATGATCAAGTAAGCTGGTTGTGTATTCAAAATACTCTTGGAGCTATGGGTTTTAACCACAAATTGATTGGTTGGATCATGAGTTGCATCTCCACTGCTACATTCTCTATTTTGCTTAATGGTGAGCCTTGTGATATTTTAAAAGCTCAAGGGAGCTGAGGCAAGGTGATCCGATGTCACCACTGATTTTTATTATAGTTGGTCAGCTTCTTAGTACCATGTGGGATAGAGCTGCAGCACAAGGAGTGGTGGATGGATTTTCCATTGGGAGAGATGGGTTTTTGCTGTCACATCTTCAATTTGTAGATGATACGCTGTTGTTCTCTTCTGGAAATGAGGATATGCTTTGAAATATGAAACTACTACTGACCCTGATAGAAGCCAGTACAGGATTAGCCATCAACTTTCAGAAATCTGAGGTGGTAGGAATTAATCTGCAGCAGGAGAGGGTTCAGGAAATTACTGAAACTTTTACGTGTAAGGCCTCCTCCTTTCCAATAACTTATCTGGGATTACCTCTTTCTGATGTTCAGTGCAAAGTCAGAGATTGGAATGAGCTCATTAGAAGGTTTGAACAGAGGTTGGAAGGATGGAAAGCAAGGTTCTTAACAACTGGAGGTAGGTGGGTGTTATCTAAAACAGTCCTCTCGTCAGTGGCAACATATTTTCTCTCCATTTTCAGGATTCCAAAAAAGGTGGAAAGAATTATTGAATCTAAGAGAGGCCTTTTTTTCTGGGAAGGTGGAAAGAAGGATAATAGAGCTTTGCACCTAATAGCTTGGAATAGGGCATGTAAGAGAAAGGATCAAGGAGGGGCTGGCCTGGTGAAAGTAGGTATTTTTAATCAAGCTTTGCTAGCTAAGTGGATTTGGAGACTGGGAGAGGAGGAAGATGCCTTGTGGACCAGAATTGTCAGGGGTAGATATTATCATGGTTCTTCTAGATGGGAAGTGCACCCCACTTCTTCATCTAACATGTCCCCGATTTGGAGGAATATCTATAAGATGGTTGAGTTGATCAGTACTCCAATCTCCTATCAAGTGGGTAATGGTTGTTCAATCAGATTTTAGGAGGATAGGTGGGTTTCTTGTCAGCCTTTGGCAGTGGAGTTTTCATTATTGTATCAAATTTCTGAAGATAAGAAGAAATATGTGGCCCAGTTGTACTCAGATGGGCAGTCTAATACTTGGAATTTGACATTCAGAAGAGACTTTACTGATCAGGAACCACATCAGTTCATGGCAGTTCTCAACATTATTCAGAATACTGGGTTGCAAAGCTACAGGAATGATATGAGGTTATGGGTTTGGAGCTCTAAAGGTACCTTTTCTGTCAGTTCTTTGGTTAGAGTGATTAATGACAGTGGAGTCGGTGTGCCATGGGGATCTACAGTTTCGTCTAAGTTATTACCTTGTAAGATCAACATTTTTCTTTGGAAGATGACTCTGGGGAGGCTACCAACGGTGGATAGACTCGAGAGTTTTTCTTCCAGTTCAGAAGCTTACCTATTTTTTTCTGTGGGAGATTTGAGGAGGAAGCTGAACATTTGTTTTGTCACTGTGGAATTATCAATGCCTGGTGGCTGTCATGCTGTAGATGTTTAAATATCACTGGGAGTAACCTCCCTCAGTGCTCCATATGTTGGAGGGGTGGGGTAAATGTTGTCCTATCTCAGCTGAGGAGGAGTTATGGTCCTTAATTCTTCCAGCATTTCTGTGGGGGGTATGGACAGAAAGGAATTTCAGAAGGTTCAGAGATGAGTTTAATAGCATCCATAACATTATGAGGAAGGTTATTAAATGGGTCTCTGATTGGGGCAGAGCTGCAGGGATTGCAGGGGATCTGAAATCCTCCCTTCTCATGAGTAAGCTGCAGCAGTGGTTCAGGATGAATGGCTGAGTTCAGGATGGTTTTTTTTACATTCTTTTTATAATTTTTAATCTTATCACCTTGATAACATTTCTTGGGGGAGTCTCTTTGAGTGGGGGTTTGTTATTGTTTGTAAGGGGCTTTTGTGTAAAGGGGTTCCTGTATGTCTTGAGAGCTTTGTGTCGCTCTATGGTGTAATCTTTGTTCTTATTTTCAATGAATCTGTGGCCTATTTTGGTCACCTTCAAAAAAAAATATGGAAAGAACAAAAAGTAGGAGACTTAGATGGCACTGAAAATTCAAGATGGCAATCTTTGAAAGTAATGTCAAGCTTCTATCAGCTATTTTTATATTCAAATGCAAAACTTAATTGTAAACTTCTTTCTTCTCCTGTCATACACAATGTGCATCTTTTTGCCTGCATAATAAAGCAACAATCTGGGGAAAACAAAATTTGTAAAAGCAACGTGAATCAACTACATAAAGTTGTGATGACACAAAAATGCCCCATTGAAAGAAACATTTAACACACCTTAGATATCACAGCCTCAAGGTCTTCAAAGCCGTCTTCATTGGATGAAATATCAAGTGCCTCAACATCTTCTTCACACCCATAAAGCTTAATTTCATCAAGATTGATACCTCTATCAAGTAATCCCTGTTCAAACACTATTTTCAGAAAATCAAATAGATGACATGAACCCATGCACATAAGCGACAGCTTGCAAAATATACCTGTAGAAGTCCAGGAGCATCTTCTTCCAGTGCTATTTCTACCGAATCCCTGCATCACCTCTTTCGTTTAAGCAAGAAGGCCCCACAGTGTAATGATTATAATTTATTACATTTGTTACATAAGACAAAACTAAGAAAGATGCCTGAAGCATTGGAGATCGATACTTACGTGGCAGTCTTTTTCCTTTTTCTTCGATGAGTGGATCTTTTAGCCTTGAGCTTTTGTGAGTCAACAGAGTCACAATCTACAGCATGTACTCGAGTTTGTTTGAAACATCTTGATTTCCTAGCAGGTTTCAACTCTGAAACCATGCTGGCAGCCAACATCTTGGTTCGCTCTGTGAGTGGCATATGATCTAATATATCTAAAGGGAGCTCATCAACAATTTCACTCTTGGCCCCAACCAACAGCACATCAGAACGGGGAGAACTACCCAAAGCATTAATATCTAAATTCTGGATGCTACTCACTACAGGCTCTGACTTCAGTATTAAACTTCTTGATGAATATGGACTGTTTAAAATTCCTACAATATTTTTGGAAATAATATTTGCACACCTTTCCTCCAACTGTTCAATATTGTCAGAGGTTGAAACATGACCATGATTCTTCTCAGAGTGCATGGTGTTACCTTCTGTACTGCACACTGTAGCTTGACAATGAGCCACCTCAAACTTATTTGAAGAATCAGAGGTCAAAGTACCGAATTTTCCTGCAGTAGTTGTTTCAGAAGAGCAGACGGCATGAATTTCCTCCAGTGGTTCAATCTTCACCTTTCCTGGAAAGGATGAAAATGCTCCAACAAGACTCTGATTGCCAATATTACTGCAATTGTTACTCTTTACTGTAACCAGCATGTCCTCAGATGTCCCACAGGAAAACATGGTGCATTGGTCATCCCCTTGAAAGTCATTAGCAGAAGGAACATCCTCTTTGTAACTAGCATCCTTCATTTCAGCAACAGTACAAGGATTCACTGGAGCAAATGTCTCTCGAGAATCAAAAACTGATGTGCCTACATTGTTCTCATCATTTGCTTCAGGTTCTTGATTATCACAATTCTCCTCTGATGAATCGCCCCTTGACCATATGGCTGAACCTTGCTGGGAACATATGACTGAACCACACAGATCATTTGCAGCATTTGCTGCAGGAACTTGATTGTTAGAAATTTCTTCTGTGGCTTCAACTTTAACTCTGGCATGTGAGAATGACAAAGCTGAAACACAAACTTGACTTTTGGCACCAAAATTTACTTCTCTTTTAGCCACAAGAGCTTCTTTACGGTGGTTGGGAAAAGTCTCCTGTGAGCAAGTGCCTCCATGTTCACGATTTCCTTGCAACTTATGAACTACAAAAGGGATATTACCCTGACAGATAGAGGCCTGTGATGCAACCTGAGTATTTGGACTAGGGTGTAACAAACATGACTCCCTTAAGGTATCTGTCACAGAAAGCTGAGCATCAGCACCTTCATCTGCTGTTTCAACCTTTACCATGACAACAGAAGATGGTAAAGAAGAATCACTAAGAAGACAATCACTCTGAGATTGCCGCTCTGTCTGGCCTACAGCAGGAGATTGAACATCTTTGTCCAGAAAATTGCTAATGTCGGAGGAAAAATTGTCAATGCAAGCATCCAACAGAACCTCACAATCTCGCTTTGGAGTATAATTCTCTTGGTACATTGATGTTGAAGTACGCAAACGTTTTGCAGCATTTTCTCCAGAAAGACTATAATTATTGCCAAATTTGTGTTTCATCCCCACTGGATCAGTTGACAAAATAGAATCAGAAAGCCACTCATTTGCTTTCAATGATGATTGTCTTTTAAGTCCTGCAACAGTTGCCATATTGTCAGCATCACATGCTCCGTCTGAGTTGATATCATTGCAACCTTCACCACTCTGCAGATTACTAGCTCCCCAAGATACACCATACTGGTTATTCACACCAATTGACGAAAGCCCCTCAACACCCACACAGGGAGATGATGCAATATAAATTTCTCGAATGTCATTTATTGAAGTACCTAAATGATTCGCAGTGTTTACTTCAGAAGAACTACAAGCATACTTTTCTGATGGGAATTCTGTTTCAACATTAGCATTTCCATCATTTAATTTATCAGCACCATGCTTCATTACATCATTCTCAAGAAAGCTAAAAGCATTCTCAGACATGCCCTGTGTATTGCAGAGTAGAAACATATATCATAAAACAAGTGGCATCAACAGGAATTACACAAGCAAATCTAAGACCAGCTATCGCATACAAGAATATTTTCAGCATAAATTGCTAAAAGCGAACAGAATTTGCCCTCTCACTGTGGTCATCAATTCCATTTTCCACAAGGAGCATCTCATGAAGGTTGAAATCAAGATGGCAGCTGATTGCAGGGCCTCACTGAAATCTTTTAGTCCCTAACAAGAGATGTTTACAGAGGACATTGAAACATGGATCCATTATCAAGATGGGGGAAAGGGAGAGATCAAGGTGAGCCACCATGAAAGGATAGAAATAGCTTCACTGTATGCGTACGTAAGCTTGAAATCCTTCTGAGGAAGCATAAATATGGAACCAAAAGTTTCATTAGATGTATAGGAACTAAATTGAAAAGCAAGTCATCCTGGAGAATATGAGGGTAAACAGACAGATCACCCTCCCGCCTAGAAGAACAAGCGATTTACCCAAGTACATGTAAGCATCGTGCAATTACCTTCTCAATAAACTGATCAAATATGCAACATCCCAAATATCTTCAAAAAAATCAAATTCTATTAAGTCTACAAAATGTAATGCACAAACCCGGCATCTTTTCTCAAAGTATTTAATTTTTTATCGTTTTATTACATTCAATGTGGTTAATCTCCTTCATCTAAAAGTAATACCATAAGTGCATAAAATTAAACTAATAAGATATATTCTTGAATGAGATTCATGTAAATAACAGAACTTAGAAAGCCTGTTATTTTTGGGGTTCTGATCGTGAAACCAGTAGGTATGTAAAGACCTTGTGACCTGGGCTTTTGTCATTTTGTGGCCTTTGGGCCTCCTTTCACCCCTACAAAGAGGTGTGAGATGGAGGGGTATTCGAATACTTTTAGTCTTTTAGTGAAGGGAAAAGAAAAGGTCAGCAAGGAAGGAAAAGGCAAATTAGGGACACAGTAAGAAAGAGAGAGGGACAAAAATGCTCTAGGCAACATCATAACAAAGAAGCCTAACAGTCAGTTTCTCTCGGGTCATGTGTTCAGTCGGCGGGGGGGGGGGGGGGGGGGGGGGGGGGGGGGGGGGGGGGTTCTGCATTCACTATTATAAGCCTACGCCCATCCTTTCCTTGAAAGCTTGATCCTGAGTCCTGACCACCCCCCACCTTTCATCTTGCCCTTGTTACGCCAAGACAAACTTCCCTTCTTCCCTCTCGCCACTAGAGCATCCCAAGTCATATGTGTGTTATCTAAGTAATATTTTCTTTATGTATCATAGGTTCTTCTCATTCTAACAATTGTTTGCTGAGTTTTTATATAGATGGTATTAACCTAGGTTTACTTGGTTATATGAAAAAAAATCTATTGTAAGTTATCAAGTCAAGCTTTGTTATCACAGTCTATTGTTAGGTCTTTCAGTCAGCTGGTTGTCTTGTATCTTGATTAAGTCTTGTTATTCAAGGATGCAAAACGTGGGATGGGATCAGGCCAGGATCAGCCAGGACAAATCCGATCAGATTGGCTAATCATGATCCCATCTAGGCTGAAACAACTTGGCCCTTTTGTTAATAAAAGAATTCCAAAAACATTATGAAAAATAAAAAGTAATACTTCTTAAACACAAAAAACAATTACCATTTTATTAACACTCACTCATCATGATGACTACCAAGTTAATAAAAGTTATATAGCTCTATAGAACTCTAAATCTCTTGGATGGGAGGCTGAACATGAGGATGTCTTTGTGTGCGTATAAATATATGCACAAATGACGGTATATTTACAGCATTCCTAACTCAAGAAAACATGCTCCAAGTGCCTCGAAAAGTACATTTTTTTGTATGAATACAATTTTCTGGTGTCTATTGCAACCACAAATAGTTTTGATCATAAACCTTAGGTTGTGGCTTTGATTTTATAGTTGCTCGATGTTGCACTTGGATTGCCCAAGGAATTGATAAATATACCTAATGCATGTCTTTGAATAAACTTTGCACATGGCTACTGGTGAATTCAAATAATGGGCTTTGGTTCCAATTTAAGAGTCTAATTATAGCTCTTTATATTATTAAATTAGTGGACTGTCAATTTTATGACAACTAGCTAAGTTATTTTAAGTTCAGATCTTTCCACTACTAAGAAACAAGTAAACCCCGAACGAGAAGTCGTTAAATTAAAGTGATCCCATGCATTAGAAGGCCATATTTCTATGTTTCCCTTAAGGTCAAGGAAGTGAGCACTTAACCTTTGTCCATTGGGTTGGGTCAGGACCCAGAGCTACCTTGTTCTGTAGGGACCAGAGTCTACTTCTCAACGTTATCTGACCGTTAGGATAGTGAGACATTAACTGCTTATGCACGTAGATAAAATAAGGGGAAAGAGCAGCCCTTGAATGAGGTCAGAGTAGCCTCTAGTCAACTTTCAGATGGAGCACCTAGCCTCCCAATGAAATGTGGGGAAGAAGGGATCAACACAGGCTACCATTAAGAAAAGAACATTAGGCTCAAGAAGGAAGGCAGAAGGCCAATGCAAGGGAAAAGTATCTTATGGCTGGGAATTCAATTGTGATGGACCAGCCATAGGCAGAGGCTAGGGGAGTTTCAGAAGAGAGACGATGAGGATCCCATAGTAGGATGCCAGGGAGATGATTAAAGGGCACAAAAGGACAACAATGGATATCTACTTACACAAAAGACGCAAGAGTCGTAAGACCAAGCAAGACCTCTCTCAACATCTAGCTGGATACGGAAGAGGACTGGATAGGGAGGACAAGATAAGATGGATGAAAGTAACAAATGGGGGCATTTTGGTGATGTGGAAAGAGCTTGATGTAAGAGGCTAGAGGCTTTGGTCATCCTACCAGTTCATGGCAGAGGGTGGGATGAGAGACTCTATGGCAAAGATAATTTGAGATCTTTTGGCCCACTAAAAGCCAAGTTTTATGTGAAGTATCCCATTTGAGACTTCCTACTTGTTATAGGCTCTCCAAATTCATAGTGGATATCGGAACTACTTGTTCCCTCAATGAAGGGAAGATGGAATCCCGTGGATCATCTTTTCAGAGGCTGCACCTCTTCCCAATGTACTTTGGAAGGGAGTTTTCAGAAAGTGTGATCAGTTAGAGACTGTCAAGAAGCCTGGACTATGTAGTCAGAGGCGAGAGGCGACCGAGGCGATCGAGGGGTCGCCTCAGCCTCAAACGCCTAGGCGATGGCCAAGGCGTTTGAGGCGACATTTAAAAAAAAAAAATATTTATAATTTACTTATTATACAAAATAGCCAAATAATCATACAGAATGATATTTATTCACTCAAATTATCAAATATAACCATATAATTTTAAATCAAAGTAAATGAAATAAATTTTAATTACTCAAATATGTAATCAACAAATTCATAGACATTTTACTACTAATTAAATTCACCATAATGAAATTTATCAATGAAATGCTAAGCAAACACAATATAAATGTAGAAATGTAAGATAAGTCTATTACAACATTCAAATGTTCCTTAAGAAAATAAGTAGCCAACATTTCCAAATAAGGCTAACAAGCCTATGAATACATTCCTTTCACAACTCTCAAGCCTCACTCATTCATCACTCTCGGAATCATCATCTTGCTGAAGTGGAAGTTCAACTTCAGAGTCCTCTGTTGTATCATCAGACCCAACTTCAAGCTCATCAATAGACTCTAATGTGGAACTTGTTGCAACTGCTTTCCCCTTCCCTAAACAACGTTTCTTTGATGACAATGTCCTTGTACGTGGACCTTCTTCTTCACCAATTCCTGCAGCAATCTCAACATCGAACCATGTGAGGTCTTCATCCTCATGTACAACATCTTCATTATCATGAGGATGTGCTATCCACTCGTTACAATCATCAATATCTTCCAAGCTTATAGGGTCAAGTTCACTTTGTTGGAAACGTAAAAAGCGATCTCGAAGGCGTTGGTTGTATTGCACAAACACGAGATCATTCAGCTTCTTTTGCTCCAACCTATTCCTTTTCTTAGTGTGCACCTAGAAAAATATTATTATTAGATTAATATAGAATAAAAAAACATAACATGTATTATTCAATGAAAGTTAATAAAAATCAAAACATGTTCAAATGTACTCCAATTGCGTTCACAGCTAGATGCACTACAAGTGAGGCTCAAGATGCGAATGGCCATCTTTTGCAGATTAGGAGTTTTGCTCCCAAAATCCACCCACCAATTAACTACATAAGAGATGCAAATAGTATTTAATTTTCACATCAAAAAGAATTTAATGAATAAATGTACTAGTAGTCCATATAGAAATATACCAGGATTAGATGTGGTACGTTGTCTTATGGCCATTTCTCTCCCAAAGAAACCCATAGCATTCCTATAACATGCCAATTCCTTGGTAATCTCATCTTGTACATTAGGATCAAGAACTAACTTTTCAACGACATCATATAGTCCTTGCTTCACTTCATCATCTAAATCAATCTCTGGATTTGCATAATAGAATTGAGGGTTAAGGTAGTATCCAGCTGCATGTAAAGGACGATGAAGCTGAAAATCCCATCTCCTATCAATGATCTCCCAAAGTAGACCATACTTGTCCACTTTTCCATCCAGAGCATTCTTGATACTTTCCTTGGCGCGTTCCATGGCTTCATAAATGTAACCCATTGACGGCTTCTCTCCATCAACTAAGCGCAAAACCATGACAAGAGGCTTGAATATCTTTAGTGCATAAATAACTCCCTTCCAAAACTGAGTCTTCAAAATTATATCTTGTGCTTTCTTTCCTTCAATTTTTCTTGCCCACTTATTATTACTTGTCCATTCACTAGATGTAAACATTCTTCTCAAACCATCTTTACAATCTAGCAAACTTTGTAGATTCAAATAATTTGTGGCAAAGCGAGTCACAGCTGCACGGACAAGATTCTTTTCATTTGTATGCTTCCTCATTATAGCAAGCACCCTCGTATGTGCATAAATAAATGTAGTAACCATCCTTGCCCTCCGAATGGTTGACTTGATTGGAGACACCTTGGAAATGTCCTCCAATATCAAGTCTAGGCAGTGGGCAGCACATGGTGTCCAAAATAACTGACGATGGGCTGCCATCAACATTTTTCCTGCAGCAACATAGCTTGCTTCATTATCTGTGACAAGTTGTATCACGTTCTCCGCACCAACCTCTATAACTATCTTGTTCAATAAGTCAGCCAACAACTTTGCATCTTTGACATATTGAGATGCATCAATAGACCTCAAAAACACAGTTCCAGTAGGTGAATTGACCAAAAAAATTATCAAAGTACGGCCTTTCCCATCTGTCCATGCATCAGACATGATAGTACAACCAAACTTCAACCAACTGGCTTTTTGTAAATCTACTATTTCTTGAGTCTTTTGAATCTCCTTCTGGAGAAGGGTCTCACGAACTTCATGATAGGTAGGGCCTTTCAATCCCGGACCGAATTGTCCTATAGCTTCTAACATTGTTTGGAAACTATTTAGACGCACGGTATTGAATGAAATTCCAGCTTGATACATCCACCTAGCTATGTATTGGATGACCCTTTCTCGTGCTTCCTTCTCATGCTTCTTATCCTTGATAGATTTGCCCTTTGAATCTTCAGGATTAGGAGTACAAAATCTATCTAAAGGACCTTTCATCCGATGAGGCTTTGCAAGAATGTCGTCAACTTGATTCACCTCAAATGATGAATCTTTGGAAACTGAATTTCCAAAAATATCATCTCGACTTTCCGCTTCCCTAATCAAACATTTCTTTTCAATCCTTGATTGTTTTGATTGCTCCATATATTGTTTAATTTCTTCTTTTGCCTCGGGTGTCACCTTCAAGCAAACTGTCACATTTGTAAAAGTACCTGCTAGATGTTGTTTCAACCGGTGGATCCCTCCTTTACAATCTTTCTGACAAAAGTTGCATTTTACGCAGTCCCTATTATTTGGATTCACCAAAGTACCATATTTCCAACCTGGATCTTTATTTCTCCCCTTCCCTTCGGTAGGCCCTTGATTAGACGAATGAGACGAACCTCCGGTTGGTGTGGTGTTTGCGCGAAGATTTTTCTAACCTTCGTCGGGACCTGACCTAGACACATCTCTCCTATGTCGGATTATTCGGAAATCCATTTTTTTGTTTATCTAGAGAATTATAGGTCAGTTTTATATTTTATCGGACTATGAGAGCTTGGGATTAGCCCTCAGGGAATCCGGGACTTCGAATCAAGCGAAGATTCGAGTATATGACCTCTCTCCACTGACCTCGGTCAGTGTTAATTACGCTGAGCGACTGCTCGGCAACCCTTGATTAACCGTCCGTATGATGCCCTTATAACATGCAACACTATTACTACAGGCAGCACATGCATATGAAGATATATTTTAGGTTAAACTCTTGGCCTCACCCAAGTTTAGGATGTGTTTATATGATTTTGGATTGATTCCAAGCTATCTGGATTAATTCCAAGTATGTTGGATTGACTCCAAGTATTTTGGATTGATTCCAAGTATTTTAAACCCATAGGGGTATTTTTGTAATTATGCCAAGTTGGAGGGTATAGGGAGATTATGGTTATTTAAGTGTATGAAATGAGTTTTAATGATTTACGAAGGTTTCAAAACCTTAGGAGGTATTTTAGAGTTATTTCAAGTGTGTTTGGATTGTAAGGGTATTTTGGTACTTTTGCCCAAATTGGATTTATAGACTTAAAGTCTATTTTTATATTTTTTTGAGATTTTTATTTATTTTTATCATATTGAGGGTATTTTGGTAATTTTACCCATCTTATTAAGGTTTGGAGGGTATTTTGGACATATGAGAGATTTTGATATTTTTAAGAATTTTCTGTGATTTTTACAGATTTTTAACATGTATGAGGGTATTTTTGTAATTTGTATTAAGCTCTAGGGGCATTTTAGTCATTTCAGATTTTTATGTATTTTCAGATTTGGTTCTCTGTTTTTTTACTCCTTTTTACTGAATTTCACTGATTTTTTTATTAATTTTACTGATTTTTATTAATTAATTAGGTATATGAAAGATATTTAAGTTATATTTTGGATTTATGTAATTTCCAGATTTTGTTTTCTGATTTTTACTGAGTATTACTGATTTTTACAGAATTTTTCTGATTCTTATATTTATTTTATTAATTATAGATAATTTTCGCAGATTTTAATAATTAATTAAGTATGTAAAGCATTTAAGTCATTTTTAACTTAAGTATATTATTTTATGTCTCAATGTTTCATTATTAAGTTTTAGTTATGTATGGGGTGGGACCAATGATATTTTAGAATATTTAATTATATGTTTTATGTATTTTAATTAGTTATAAAACTAATTATTTTGCATATGAAAATATAGTAACATAGTGTTACTTAAATATTAGATCCATGAACACACATGCACACACATATGCTCAAAGAACAACATGGGCATTTTATTCATCATTTCGGCATAATCCCGTCTTGTAAAACGGTGATTTTACAACATAAATTTGGCAGAGCTTCCCCTTATGAATAAACCTTAGGAAGAGAGCCCTCCAAGAAAATATCGCCTCCAAATCGCAGCAAACACGGGCAAGAGCACCGGATTTGGTCTTCAAACTGGCAGAGTTTCCCCTAGGAATTTTTGGGCCAAATGGGCATGGGGCTTCTTCTTACCCCTTGGGGGGTATTTATAGGCTTCAAAGCCTTAACCGGTGGGGGTACCCACCGGAATGCTTGAGGTGGGGGGTACCCACCGGTTCCATCATCTCTCCTCCCCTCTTCTTTTTTTTATATATTTTTTGGCCAATGGGTGGAAAGAGAGATGAGAGGGAAAGCATGCAAAGGAGAGAAAGGGGAAGGTTCGGTGGGCACCCCCACCGGCTCCAACCGGTGGAGGGGGTGCCACCGGATGGACCCCCCACCGGTTGGGGACCGGTGGGGGGTCTCCCCCACCGGTTTTGAGAAACCGGTTGGGAGGTTCCCCTCCCATTTCTTCCTTCCTTTTCCCACTTTTTTAGGCTCATTAATGAGCTTGGGTGGCAGATTTGGGGGATGGGCCAATGTGAAAAGGGTTTAAACCCCTTAAATCCAGATTTGGCTCCATGTGAAAAGGGGTTTTAGGATGAGTATTAAATGGGGCTCACATGGGATTCTTAACCCATGTGTGAATGGGGTTAAGACTCCCATCAACTTCCATTCATCCTAATTAATCCCCCCCCTTTTCTTTAAATTTAAAAATGGGAGAGCATGGAGGGATTCTCCTCCCCCCCCCCCCCCACCGGTTTCCCCCTTGGAACCGGTGGGGGGTCCCCAACCGGTGTGGGGGGGGGGGCTTTTCCCCCTCCCTTTTGCTTTCTTTTTTTTTTTCAAAAAATGGTTTCAACAAATGCCCCCCACGGGACATGTGCCGGAAGTGAGGACGACGGTGCATGCCCCGTGCCCTATTCGGCTACAAGAATCATCATTTTGCATGCTTGAGGAATTCTCAAATGCGGCATGCCAGTATTGTCTTGATGAATTCCCGTTTCTCGCCTCATGTATTTACGGCTATTGGGGGAAGTCAACCGTTGTCTCATATATGCCAGGCGATATATTGCTTTGGCTTGCTGTGCATATGCCCCATCTGAGCTTATCTGGGTCTTGATGACGCTCAATTTTGGTACTTAGACACCTCAAACTATGTCCAGGAAGTCATGTTTTCATAACTTTTCGACTTTCCGAATATATTTGAAAGCGTCTACCCCTCTTATTATGGGAATCCTCTTGGCCTTCGCGACTTGGAGGTTCTGCGAGAGTTGATGCCGGTTGAATCTTTCGACGTTTACTTGGATTCTAGGAGATCTCTTGGCCTTCACGACATGGAGACTCCTTAAGAACACACATGCGAGTCGTTTAATTCTTCCGGCATTTGCTCTATCTTGGGGTATCAGTACCTTATATTGGCATTTCCAGGAGCTCCGCACGAAGCGTTCTGGACTGGCCTAATATCTGGTTCATAGCAATTTGACTTTGTCCTATGACTTTATTAGGACTAGGTCGATTTTTGCTTTTCGAGACTTTTATTGCAGCTCTCTGGCACTGACTTTATTTCTCTATCTTCTTGTAGCTTGTTGTTTTTGTCTTCATGGCTCTCATGGGAGTTCCCTCCTATGGCAAGGCATGGGGAGGACGATATCCCATTCCTGCTACTTGTCGAGTAACTCTCCGCCAAAGCGAGCCGAGACTGAAACTATCGAGGCAAGCTGTGCAGCTCGGGTTGCAGAAACTCCTATGCTCCAATATCAGAAGGACATTGTCCTTTCTGGTATCGCGGACACCCATATCGCCGCTCTGCGTCAGAATGCATATGTTCCTGAGGCTCTACTGGAGGGAGAACTCCCATCTTGTGGCGGCCATCGAACATTGCTTCGAATGATATTCCGGAGATGGGGTCGAATTTCTTCAAAAGGATTGAAGTTTTCTATTTGCTGAAGAACTCGAACTACCCTGCGTGTTCATCTCGAACTCCAACATTGCTCAGTGTATCGCAAATATTCTCCTGGAGATAAATGCTAAGTTTGAGTGGTACGGACCATTTATTATATGTTGCATGTATTCTCTCTTTCTTATGTAACTAATACTAGCGCCTTTTCAGGTTTTCACCAGTATTAGCCCCCTCTTATTTTTGCCTGTGCGCCCTTGCGGGTTTTCACACAGCGGGGTTACCCGATTTTGCCTAAAGTGCCCTTTCGGGTTTTCACCTTAGCTGGGTATAAGACATTTTTACCCTTAACCGACCCTTTTGAGGATGAGATCGATTAAGTCCGTCGGAGCACCTTATTTTTAAGCTCCTTTTTTTTTTCTTTTTTCTTTTTTTTTTTCCAACTAATACCAGCGCCTTTTCAGGTTTTCACCAGTATTAGCCCCCTCTTATTTTTGCATGTGCGCCTTTGCGGGTTTTCACACAGCGGGGTTACCCGATTTTGCCTAAGGTGCCCTTTCGGGTTTTCACCTTAGCTGGGTATAAGACATTTTTACCCTTAACCGACCCCTTTGAGGATGAGATCGATTAAGTCCGTCGGAGCACCTCATTTTTAAGCTCCCCTTTTATTATTATTATTATTATCATTATTATTATTATTATTATTTTGGTAGAGAATTACGGTTTCCCTGATAACCGCTCAGAAATATATGTAGGGAACTAAGTCTTCCCTGAGAACCGATAATGAATTTTATATGTAGGGAATTGAGTCTTCCCTGAGAACCGATAAGGAATTTATGTAGGGAACTGAGGCCTCCCTGTGAGCCGATAAGAAAGTATATGTAGGGAATTGAGTCTTCCCTGAGAACCGATAATGAATTTTATATGTAGGGAATTGAGTCTTCCCTGAGAACCGATAATGAATTTTATATGTAGGGAACTGAGTCTTCCCTGAGAGCCGATAAGAAATATATGTGGGGAACTGAGTCTTCCCTGAGAACCGATAAGGAATATATGTAGGGAACTGAGGCCTCCCTGTGAGCCGATAAGAAATATATGTAGGGAACTGAGTCTTCCCTGAGAACCGATAAGGAATTTATGTAGGGAACTGAGGCCTCCTTGTGAGCCGATAAGAAATTATATGTAGGGAATTGAGTCTTCCCTGAGAACCGATAATGAATTTTATATGTAGGGAATTGAGTCTTCCCTGAGAACCGATAAGGAATTATATGTAGGGAACTGAGTCTTCCCTGAGAACCGGTAAGAAATATATGTGGGGAACTGAGTCTTCCCTGAGAGCCGATAAGAAATTATATGTAGGGAATTGAGTCTTCCCTGAGAACCGATAAGGAATATATGTAGGGAACTGAGGCCTCCCTGTGAGCCGATAAGAAATATATCTGTAGGGAACTGAGTCTTCCCTGAGAACCGGTAAGAAATATATGTGGGGAATTGAGTCTTCCCTGAGAACCGATAAGGAATATACGTAGGGGACTGAGGCCTCCCTGTGAGCCGATAAGAAATATATGTAGTTTTCGAGAAACGAGGGCTTTAGGTAGCCGTGGATTTGGGATACAACGGCTCCCGAAGACCAAATATTTTGAGACACAATGCCCCCCAGAGGCGAATTCCGGGGTTTAATGCCTCCCGTAGGCAAAATATGAACTTCAAGATTTAAAGCCTCCTGCAGGCGAATTCCGGAGTTTAACGCCTCCCGTAGGCGAAATATGAACTTCAAGATTTAAAGCCTCCTGCAGGCGAATTTCGGAGTTTAACGTCTCCCGTAGGTGAAATATGAACTCCGGGACTTAAAGCCTCCCGTGGGCGAAATATGAACTCCGAGATTCAAAGCCTCCCGTAGGCAAAATATGAATTCCAGGATTCAAAGCCTCCTGTAGGCGAAATATGAGTTCCGAGATTCAAAGCCTCCCGCAGACGAAATATAAATTTCAGGATTTAAAGCCTCCCGTGGGCGAAATATGAACTTCAGAATTTAAAGCCTCCTAAAGGCGAATTCCGGAGTTTAACGCCTCCCGTAGGCAAAATATGAATTCCGGGATTTAATGCCTCCCGTAGGCGGATTCCGAGGTTTAACGCCTCCTGTAGGCGAATATGAATTCCGAGATTCAAAGCCCCTCGTGGGCGAAATATGAACTCCGAGATTCAAAGCCTCCCGTAGGCGAATATGAATTCCGAGATTCAAAGCCTCCCGTAGGCGAAATATGAACTCCGAGATTCAAAGCCTCCCGCAGGCGAATATGAATTCCGAGATTCAAAGCCTCCCGTAGGCGAAATATGAATTCTAGGATTTAAAGCCTTCCGTAGGCGAAATATGAATTTCCAGGATATAAAGCCTCCCGTAGGCGAATATGAGTTTCCAGGATATAAAGTCTCCTATAGGCGAATTCCGGAGTTTAACGCCTCCCGTAGGCGAAATATGAATTCCGGGATTTAATGCCTCCCGTAGGCGGATTCCGAGGTTTAACGCCTCCTGTAGGTGAATATGAATTCCGAGATTCAAAGCCCCTCGTGGGCGAAATATGAACTCCGAGATTCAAAGCCTCCCGTAGGCGAATATGAATTCCGAGATTCAAAGCCTCCCGTAGGCGAAATATGAACTCCGAGATTCAAAGCCTCCCGCAGGCGAATATGAATTCCAAGATTCCAAGCCTCCCGTAGGCGAAATATGAATTCTAGGATTTAAAGCCTTCCGTAGGCGAAATATGAATTTCCAGGATATAAAGCCTCCAGTAGGCGAATATGAGTTTCCAGGATATAAAGTCTCCTATAGGCGAATATGAAATATGAATTTCCAGGATATAATGCCTCCTGTAGGCGAATATGAAATATGAATTTCCAGGATATGAAGCCTCCTGTAGGCGAATATGAGTTTCCAGGATATAAAGCCTCTTGTAGGCGAATATGAAATATGAATTTCCAGGATATAATGCCTCCTGTAGGCGAATATGAAATATGAATTTCCAGGATATAAAGCCTCATGTAGGCGAATATGGATTTCCAGGCCACCAAGGCACACCAGTGGGACTAGCGTATACCAGGGGCAATTTTAGGGTATAATGTCCCTTTGGGGCGAATTCGACCGCCTTCAGCACGCCGATGGGACTATAGCATATGGGTATGCCGATGGGACTATAGCATATGGGTATGCCGATGGGACTAATGTATGCCCAGGGAAGATTCAGGATACATTGCCTCATCGGGGTGATAGGAAAATTTTCAACCCTTTTATGGCATGCCAGCGGGACTGGCGTATGCTTAGGGAAGACTTTAGGATACAATGCCTCCTTGGGGCAAAGGAATCTTTCAACCCCTTTATGGCATACCGGTGGGACTAGTTTAAGCCAAGGGGAGGATTTAGGATACATTGCCTTCTCATGGCGAATATGAAAATCTTCAGGGTATAACGCCTCCCCGGGGCAGCTTCCGGAGTTTAACGCCTTCCGCGGGCGAATGCCGGAGTTTAACGCCTTCCGTGGGCGAAGGCCGGAGTTTAACGCCTTCCGCGGGCGAATGCCGGAGTTTAACGCCTTCCGCAGGCGAATGCCGGAGTTTAACGCCTTCTGCGGGCGAATGCCAGAGTTTAACGCCTTCCGTGGGCGAAATATGAATTTCCGGGATTTAATGCCTCCCGTAGGCAAATTCCGGAGTTTAACACCTTCCGTGGGCGAATGCCGGAGTTAACGCCTTCCGTGGGCGAATATATGGATATCAGGATTTAAAGCCTGTAGTAAGCGAATATAAATTTTGGGATATATATGCTTCCCAGGTGGACGAAATTCCGGAGTTTAACGCCTTCCGTGGGCGAATGCCGGAGTTTAACGCCTTCCGCGGGCGAATGCCGGAGTTTAACGCCTTCCGTGGGCGAATTGTGAATTATGCATTGCATGATATTTTTGACGGCAAATATTTCCTTTCGAGGTGAATCACCCACAATTATGTGACATCTTTCAAGAATATGCATGTGTGTTTGCCTTGGGTATAACAGGAACGGGGATCATCCCCTCAGGCTGTATCGATCAAAAGAGCGAGTTTTCCCACTCCCTTACCGGGTCGGGAGGTCATCGTCATCATCGCCTCGGTCGTAGCCCTTGATGGGACATTATTGTACCACCAGTGTGGTACCAAGGGTTTATTCGTCATTGGCGACTCTGATATCCTCCCTGGGTAGGGATGTGGGAAAACTCGATCTCTACCCTCAACAGGCTGAGAGAGTTCTCCCCCTGTCGGGGAACAAATATGCGGCTTTATGAGCCTATGTATTCGCGCACGAATATTATTGGCTTTTCTTGGCGCAAATAACTTTTGCGCGTTGTCCCCCGACGGGTTGCAGGATGATGTTTTTTTTTTAAATTATCATTATTATTATAATATATAATACTAACATCGGCGCTCTTACGAGTTTTCACCGAAGCTAGCCCCTTTTATTTTTGCCTGTGCGCCCTTGCGGGTTTTCACACAGCAGGGTTCACCCATTTTTGCCTGAAGCGCCCTTTCGGGTTTTCACTTCAGCTAGTTTTTTAGACTTTTTTGCCCTTAATCGGCCCCTCACAGGAGCGGGACCAATCAAGTCTGTCGGGGCACCTCATTTTTAAGCCCCACTTTTTTTTTTTTTTGTTGCTCATGGGTCTGCGACATACACTCAATGTGTAATCGTATGTGGCTGTGGGGGATTTACCAGGTATTTCCCCATATTTATCTTTCCTTCTTGAATCAGCTTTTCTACTTCATCTTTGAACATAAAGCAACGTTCAATTGGATGGGTGATGAAGCGGTGGTATGGGCAGTAATTGGGTGCATCTACCCGATGTATTTCTTCTTCCCTTTTTGGCTTGGGCAGAATAATTGCTTTTCTGCTCATACATAACTCGAAGAGTTCTTTGGTCTTTTCCTTTGGAAAGGAGTATGGTCTCTTGAGCCTTTTTGCTAGGGATTCAGCATCTTTAAAACTTATCCATGTTTCTGCACCAGCAACTTGCTTTCCCCGGGAACTTTGCCTAGCTGCAAAGGTGGCCTCGAGAGTATTGTCGTGACTTTCACAACCTTTGCATTTGAGCACCATTCCCTCTCGGTACTGGGCTTCTGGTGGTTCATTTAAGTCTATGATAAGTTTGCCCTTATTCTTTAGAGGACGGCTGCATTTTGGTCCTGGCTCCTCAAAGGAGAAGGGCCTATTGATTCTGTCAATTGACATGACTTCTGTCCATTGTCTTGCAAGACCTTCCATTACTTGAGTGAGTTCATACTGCTGATGAGAGATTTGTCCCAGACTCACTTGAATCCCCTCCAGTGCTGCCATAATGGACCCCTCGAGAGCGGAAATTGCTGGAGTATATGATGGATTTATCTTCTGCTCCAATGAGATTTGCTGGTGAGAGAGTTGTATCAGACTCATCTGAATCTTCTCTAGTGTTGTCATGATAGACGCTTCTGGAGTGGAAGTCGCTGGAGCATATGATGGTATTGCCTCCTGCTCCGGTGAAACTTGCTGATGGGAGAGCTGTGACATATTCATCTGAATCTCCTCCAGTGCCGCCACGATAGACCCTTCCGGAGTGGGGGTCGCTGGGGGATATGATGCTACCGCTTCCTGCTTTGGAGGGGCATCTATATTCTTATTTGTAGGATCTTCTTCTGAGGAGTTTTCATCCATATGGACGACATTTACTGTAAATGTTTGTCTGGGCATTCGATGTGGTTGAGGCGGGTCTACCAGGTATTTCCCCATCTCCACGGCCCCTTCTCGGATAAGCATTTCAATTTCCCCTTTGCAGATATAACAATCCTCTATTACATGTCCCAACATACGATGGTACATGCAATAGTTGGGTTCATCTATTTTACCAACTTCTGCTGGTCTTTTTGGTTCGGGTAGCATCAAGAGATTGGCCCGCATGCAGACATTAAACAACTCTCTTGTATCCTCCCTTATGAAAGAGTAAGCCATTTTCCTTCTCTCATTAAGGGTGGCATATGATCCCCTTCTATTAGATGTTGAGGCATTTACATTATTCTTGCCCCATGTAATTTCTACAGCTGAGGCGAAGTCTATAGCATTGGCCTCTTCTGTATCCATATTTTGCTTCTTTGGGACTTTCCCCCCAATGGAGGCAATGGTTAGATGGTCTGCATAGAATATTTCAACCTCCGTCACAATATTATTTAGTTGATCAAAGTTCTTGACATTTGCGCCAATCAGCTTTTCACTTATTTCAGGCTTTAAGCCCCTCTTGCACAATCGTACCGCATCCTCGTGGGTCGGCGGATTGTCGCATTTCATGCAGAGGTTACGCCATTTTTTGATATAATCGGTGGCGGATTCATTCCTGCCTTGCTTTAGTGTCACCAATTCAGTGATGGTGACCTTTCGTTCCGACACCCTGAAACGGTCGAAGAACTTTTTCTGCATTTCCTCCCAACTGTTGATAGAGTTAGGCTTCAACTTTGCATACCATTGAAATGCAATGCCCGTGAGAGAGGTAGAGAAGAACCTCAGAAGATAGGCCTCATCAGTAGCCAACTCTCCCAAGTCACTCATATAGTGGGCAATATGTTCTTGGGCCGAGCCTTCCCCGTCATACCAGATGAATTTGGGACACTTATTGTGATCTGGCGGGAGCTTCTTGAACATATGACGTACCGGAAATGGCACTTTGTATAAGTCAAATGTGCCTATTCCGTCGTCCTGTTTTGCTATTTTGGCTTCAACAATTTGCTCAATAAGATGCTTCTGCAATGCCGTAGCATCATCTGCAGAAGCATGGGATTGCTGAGCATTATGATTGGGCTCCACAACCTGATCTTCTTGTATCTCATCAGGGTTGAAGTTGACATCTGCAGCTTGTGGTCTTATCAACGTTGGCACAGGCACTGTCCTTGGAGGTGGTGCATTTACTGGGGGGCCTTGAGCTGCCCTTTGCTGCTCCTCCATCTTTTGTATTAGGCCATAGAGCAAGGCCATGAGTTGTTGATTTTCTTGCCTCATCTCCTCTATAGTCTGAGGTTGTATTTGATCTTGAGGTTGTTCTGGAGTGGCTTCAATATCTGAAACATTTACCCCATCTTCATCAGCTCCTCCAACAGCATTGATACTACCAATTTGGGGTGGTTCTGCTCCCTGGCTTCCTTGATTCAGCAAGCGCATAGCCTACTCCATTTGACGGGTTATGGGCCCGACCCGTTGCATCGGATTGATGATATCATTTGGGTCTTCCGGCTGGGAAGGCTGCCGGTTGGTGATATTGGAGGTGTAGCATGTGTAGACCCGTATACTATTCTCTGTCCTTCTGGCAATTTTCTTCTTTTTGTGAGTCGATCGGACCAATGCGCCCAACCGCTCCAGGACATATGTCTGTTGCCAGACTTGTTCCTGCGCCTTATAGGCACTTTTTATCTTTTGACCTTGTAAAGAACGAGGCCAGGTAGTTGAGCTGGTTATCTGCCCCTCAAGCTCTACGAGTTGTTGAGGCTGTTGTTCTGCCAGGGTATCCCTAACCTGGCGAATTTTGCGGGCTTCCTTTTTGGTTACCCACATTTCCTTTATGCGGAGGCTCCTATCCTCCGATGGATTGCCCCCAGCCCGAGGCATAAATTTGCCCCCATTCCGAGGCATGGAGTTGCCCCCTGCTCGGGGGGTGGCATTGCCCCCTGCTCGAGACATGACAGGCTCTGATATAATTATTGGCTCCCGACAAGCAGTGTCCTTTGGAGTCCTTTTCTTCTTTTCGAACGTTGCCCCATCTTGGCAAACCTTCAATAGAATCCCGAACCGATTCTGGACAGGAACTGTCGGGATATGATGGATCTTAGGAATGATGGGTTGCCCGCCATCCAGACAAATATGCAGGTTCCCCACCAATATAGTTTTCCCCGACCTAGACGGACTTGCGGTTAGAACCTTCCGCTTTTGCCCCCCGTTGGACGAGGAGGCTGGAGAGATGCTGATGGTATTCACGGCAAGCACTCGCCCATATCGGCTGCCGTTGTTGCATGTTCTGGAGCGAGAAGCGCACCTCTTCTTCTTCTTTTCCGGAGCAAGCTCCGGTGCCGGAACGACCCCCAGAAAGTATGGAGATCCTACTACTGCGGGGAAGTCCCCGAAGCATGTTGGTGTGGTCAGATATCCACACCGTACGTGGGTCGCCACCACAAGTGGGCCATACGTGACCCTTGCCGCCATCGTCGTCTTTTATGCAGAAAGTCAGTCACCTGCATAAGACATGACAAAGTTAGTAGCATAGTTATGGTGAGGGCATCACCGGACGGAGAGATGAAGGGAAAGAGAGGTCCCACCGGGCGTGCCATCTCTGTTTGCGCGAAGATTTTTCTAACCTTTGTCGGGACCTGACCTAGACACATCTCTCCTATGTCAGATTATTCGGAAATCCATTTTTTTGTTTATCTAGAGAATTATAGGTCAGTTTTATATTTTATCGGACTATGAGAGCTTGGGATTAGCCCTCAGGGAATCCGGGACTTCGAATCAAGCGAAGATTCGAGTATATGACCTCTCTCCACTGACCTCGGTCAGTGTTAATTACGCTGAGCGACTGCTCGGCAACCCTTGATTAACCGTCCGTATGATGCCCTTATAACATGCAACACTATTACTACAGGCAGCACATGCATATGAAGATATATTTTAGGTTAAACTCTTGGCCTCACCCAAGGTTAGGATGTGTTTATATGATTTTGGATTGATTCCAAGCTATCTGGATTAATTCCAAATATGTTGGATTGACTCCAAGTATTCTGGATTGATTCCAAGTATTTTAAACCCATAGGGGTATTTTTGTAATTATGCCAAGTTGGAGGGTATAGGGAGATTATGGTTATTTAAGTGTATGAAATGAGTTTTAATGATTTACGAAGGTTTCAAAACCTTAGGAGGTATTTTAGAGTTATTTCAAGTGTGTTTGGATTGTAAGGGTATTTTGGTACTTTTGCCCAAATTGGATTTATAGACTTAAAGTCTATTTTTATATTTTTCTGAGATTTTTATCATATTGAGGGTATTTTGGTAATTTTACCCATCTTATTAAGGTTTGGAGGGTATTTTGGACATATGAGAGATTTTGATATTTTTAAGAATTTTCTGTGATTTTTACAGATTTTTAACATGTATGAGGGTATTTTTGTAATTTGTATTAAGCTCTAGGGGCATTTTAGTCATTTCAGATTTTTATGTATTTTCAGATTTGGTTCTCTGTTTTTTTACTGCTTTTTACTGAATTTCACTGATTTTTTTATTAATTTTACTGATTTTTATTAATTAATTAGGTATATGAAAGATATTTAAGTTATATTTTGGATTTATGTAATTTCCAGATTTTGTTTTCTGATTTTTACTGAGTATTACTGATTTTTACAGAATTTTTCTGATTCTTATATTTATTTTATTAATTATAGATAATTTTCGCAGATTTTAATAATTAATTAAGTATGTAAAGCATTTAAGTCATTTTTAACTTAAGTATATTATTTTATGTCTCAATGTTTCATTATTAAGTTTTAGTTATGTATGGGGTGGGGCCAATGATATTTTAGAATATTTAATTATATGTTTTATGTATTTTAATTAGTTATAAAACTAATTATTTTGCATATGAAAATATAGTAACATAGTGTTACTTAAATATTAGATCCATGAACACACATGCACACACATATGCTCAAAGAACAACATGGGCATTTCATTCATCATTTCGGCATAATCCCGTCTTGTAAAACGGTGATTTTACAACATAAATTTGGCAGAGCTTCCCCTTAGGAATAAACCTTAGGAAGAGAGCCCTCCAAGAAAATATCGCCTCCAAATCGCAGCAAACCCGGCCAAGAGCACCGGATTTGGTCTTCAAACTGGCAGAGTTTCCCCTAGGAATTTTTGGGCCAAATGGGCATGGGGCTTCTTCTTACCCCTTGGGGGGTATTTATAGGCTTCAAAGCCTTAACCGGTGGGGGTACCCACCGGAATGCTTGAGGTGGGGGGTACCCATCGGTTCCATCATCTCTCCTCCCCTCTTCTTTTTTTTATATATTTTTTGGCCAATGGGTGGAAAGAGAGATGAGAGGGAGAGCATGCAAAGGAGAGAAAGGGGAAGGTTCGGTGGGCACCCCCACCGGCTCCAACCGGTGGAGGGGGTGCCACCGGATGGACCCCCCACCGGTTGGGGACCGGTGGGGGGGTTCCCCTCCCATTTCTTCCTTCCTTTTCCCACTTTTTTAGGCTCATTAATGAGCTTGGGTGGCAGATTTGGGGGATGGGCCAATGTGAAAAGGGTTTAAACCCCTTAAATCCAGATTTGGCTCCATGTGAAAAGGGGTTTTAGGATGAGTATTAAATGGGGCTCACATGGGATTCTTAACCCATGTGTGAATGGGGTTAAGACTCCCATCAACTCCCATTCATCCTAATTAATCCCCCCCCTTTTCTTTGAATTTAAAAATGGGAGAGCATGGAGGGATTCTCCTCCCCCCCCCCACCGGTTTCCCCCTTGGAACCGGTGGGGGGTCCCCAACCGGTGGGGGGGGGGGGGCTTTTCCCCCTCCCTTTTGCTTTCTTTTTTTTTTTTCAAAAAATGGTTTCAACATGTGGTCATCTTAAAAATTAAATCAACGTCCACAGTCCACCTGTAAACAGTAAAGACAAAGAGCAAGAGAGAGTGAGCGAGACAGAGAGAGATACTAGGGGTCGGGGAGGGGAGAGACAGATTGAGAGAGACAGACAGAGAGACAGAGAACATGAGAGATAGAGTGGGGGTCGGGGGAGGGGAGAGAGAGATTGAGAGAGACAGACAGAGAGACAGAGATCAGTAGAGATAGAGTGGGGGTCGGGAGAGGGGAGAGACAGATTGAGAGAGACAGACAGAGAGACAGAGATCAGGAGAGATAGAGTGGGGGTCGGGGGAGGGGAGAGACAGAGAGACATGCAAGAGAGAGTGAGAGAGAAGGACACAGAGACAGAGAGTGGGTGTCGGGGGAGGCAAACAGAGAGAATGAGGGGGTCGGGGGTGAGAGACACAGAGACAGAGAGTGAGGGCGGGGGTGAGAGACAGAGAGAGCAAGCGTGAGAGACAGAGACAGAGGTTGGGAGAGATTGAGAGGGTCAGGGGAGGTAGACAGAGAGAGATTGAGAGACGCACAGAGAGAGTGAGGGTCCGGGGTGAGAGAGAGTGAGAGTGAGCGTCGGGGGTGAGAGAGATAGAGAGGCTGAGAGAGATTGAGAGTGGGGGTCGGGGGAGGCAGACAGAGAATGAGGGGGTCGGGGGTGAGAGACACAGAGAAGGAGGTAGACGGAGAAATTGAGAGAGACAGAGAAGGAGGGAGTGCGAGAGAGACAGAGGGGGGGGGCAGTGCGAGAGAGACAGAGAAGGAGGGAGTGCGAGAGAGACAAGAGAGCGGGAGAGAGAGAGAGAGAGCGAGAGAGACAGAGAGAGCGGGAGAGAGAGAGAGAGGGAGAGAGATACGACTTACCTACCGTCGCCGTCGCTGGAGAAGTTCTCCGCTGCCGCCGAAGTCGGTTCCTGCCGATGCCCGCTCGTATCCTTGCCGGAGGAGACCGCGATCGCCTGCCGCTCGTGTCGGGACGCAGTGAAAGCTCAGGGTTTTAGGGTAACCGGTGGAGGGGGGTAGGCTTATAACAGTGGGCCGTGGGCTTCTTCGTAGCGGGCCGGTGGGCTCTTTCCGTAAGGCGCCTGAGGCGCTGAAGGCGTGTGAGGCGCGCCTAGGCGAGCGACTGGGCGATATCGGCGTTTCCGACGATCGCCTAGGCGAAAACCGGGAAAGCGAGGCGCCAAACCCTCGCCTCGTCGCCTAGGCGAACGCCTCGCACGCCTTTGATAACAGAGAGCCTGGATGATCTCATCCTAAGGAGTAAAGATTGGAATGAGAGAGAAGAAGAGGATGAGGTGCCTAATTCTGCATGCACTTAGTAGCTATCTTGAGCAAAAGAAATGACAGCCTCTTCCAGAGAGTTGAAAGGCAGTGGAATACTTGATCTTGTTCGTACTTCATACTCGCAAGGGTGGTAGAATGTGCAAGATGCTTAGGCAATGAGGCTGCAGCAGTTCTATATTGCTGTACATTGGTGATAACAGGACTCCTGTCAATTGGCTGTAATTTTCTTGTTTTTAGTCCTTGGAGGTTTGAGGGAGCCCTTGTTGTCTGATTATCCCATCACTTTTTTCTCCAAGGGTGAAGGGCTTGCTGGTGTTAGGATAGGCTTTTCCTCTTTCAGGAGCTATGTAGTCAAAGGCAAACTGCAAGTCAGACGATCAGATGTTTGCCTTAACCTAAAATGCCTAGGCACTTGAGCAACATGTTTTCTCCATAAATCACTATACAGGAAGAAATGGCAATAGAAGGAAAATAAAGAAGACGTTTGTGAAACACGTATCATCCAATATATAAAGATCAATTTGTATAAAGTAATCATATAAGTAGTAGATGATCTAAGGAATCATCAAAAATTTAAAAAAAAAATATGGCAGAGCATCATAGAAAAAGGGCACTGGACATTGTTAACAGAGATATTAGCCATTTTTGAATAATTAAAAACAAACAAATTTAAGTACAAAGAGGGCGGGTGAGTAGTATAGTGGATAGGCCCCAGCCTTAGGCAGGTTAAATTCCCGCAGGCCGTGGGTTCAATTCCCTGTGTTTCCCCGAAGTAGTTCTCCCAACACGCAATCCCCCCCTCACATGCTGGGGGCGGTTTACCCTGTATGACGTAGGTGTCTAACCCAGGAGCTGCCCTCACCCCAGCTGGTCTAACCATTATGACCAAGGTGTCTAGCCTGGGAGCTCTCCTCACCCCCACCGGGGTTTCCCACAAGGACTATCTCAGTCTCAAAAAAAAGTGCAAAAACAGTACCATATAATTAAAAATATATACAAGCATTTGGCATAGATAACAAAGGCAAGTGCCTAGTGAGTGAGGTGAACATGAGGTGAGGTGAGGCATTTTTTGCTCGTTTTGCCCTACTTCATTGCCTAGGCAAGTGAGGCAAGTACCTCTGCTAACATAGTTCTAGAGAGATACATTGTAGCGGCAATAAGGGGGCTTATTATTGTGGGGAGCACAAAAAACTCATACTTTACATCCTCCTCTTAATTATTAATGAATTGTGGCATTATCCACTTAAAAAGGTGAGTTTATGGCTCTCTAATGAATGGCTAAAGGAGTAAAAAAAATCAACAAATACCAAAAAAGATTGTGTGCCCCAGTAAAACCATGCTTATCTATTGATATTTCATTATTTCACATTTTTTATACATTTCCTGAGAAGTTCCTGCACAAACACCAGGGAGCTAAACAGTAAGATCTCTAGCGTACCTGCACAAGGCTAGATAAATCTTCTTGATACGCTGCCTCCGAATAGCATCTGCAAAGTGCAAAAACCAGGAAGACATGATTTTTCCAGTTCTCATATGAATATAAGGGTGCAGAAAATATATCAAGAACAGATATTCACATTGGAGTGCTCCTTCCCTGCACAGTAGTGATACTCCTTGCTTCAGCTAACGATGAACTGCAACAGTTGGGTTCAAGCGATACACCCACTTGAGAGCACCCCCCAGTAATGGAAGACAAGAGTGATAATTTACATTGTTCAGGTCGAGAAATATGCTCAACATGTCTTTGCTCAGTTTCAGTGGTCACATTAGTTTCTCTTTCATTAGGAATACATGCATCTCTATGTACACTGTCATCAGAGGGTTCAACCTTCACTTTGATGATGTGATTGGGCATGCTTAATACCATTTCATCGCATCCAGCACCAGCATCTTCCTGTCCAGTGGAACAACCTTTGAGTCTAAAGCCAGGAAATGCATAGGAGCATTGACAAAAAATGTGGTTGAGAATCAACAGATCTGTAGTCTTCAAATGGATGTCTATTATCAAAATTAACAGCCATGTGAGATGACATTTGAAATGGTTCGAAATTTACATTGTTCAGAATGTCCACTGATCTTCTAGCAGCAAATGTGTCATCATAAAGCTGTGTCCCTGAGGACTGCCCATTCTTGAGATCACATCGTGAAGAGGATTCTGTGACTATCTGCTCTCGACAACTGTGGACACTCAAGGGTTTCAATGCACACGCAAGTTCACCCATGAAAACCTCCTGGGAAACAAATATTTCTTGAAGCACATCATCAGAAGAGGAAACAAAGAAAAAGCTAGGCAAGAACTAATGCGGAAGAAATATGTTGCTAGTGGGATAGTTTGATTAAAACAGCAACATTGACCAGTAGCAAATTATCTACATTGATCTGTTATAGATAAAAGAGCAACTCCTTTTAATCTTTCTTCATGATGGACCAGCCTTCAGACTGAAATGGTCACCAATGAGATCAATGTTCCAGCTTTATGCAATATTTAAAAAGTGACCAGTAAGCTGGATTCACAGGTTAAAAGTTCAAAGACAGGTTTCCTTTCCTCACGAAAACTATCCCACAGTAGCAAAAATATCAATGCAACCAAGGAAAATATAATATATACATTGATATATGCATTTGTTAAAATAAAGGATAAAGTTTTTTACTTTCTGTCATTACTATCTTTTAATCCCTGCAATCTTCATATTTATCTTAAAACCCATACTCTTTGAATGTTCCTTAAAAAGTCCCTTCAGTTAACGATCGTCATAATATTCCTTCCATGTACCAAAAGGAATATTCACATAATATTCCTTCCATGTACCACATGTTTACCATAATATAATGGGAATATTCTAATAACCTGATAACCAACCAAACTGTAAAATCGTTGGGCAAGTTTTAGACACAACTGTTGAAATTGTTTCCACAACAGAAACAACGATGTTGAATAAGGTGTCCGAAGTACATATATCCATCATGGTTGGCAGTATCAGCCGACACCGATACGTATCGGCCAATATGTATCAGTATCGGTGGGTATGAGACAAAATCCACAGAAAGCCAGATACAAAAACCAAGAGCTTAAAAAAGAAATAATTGTACCAGCCGGTTCTGGTCTAGTGTTGGGCCGGTTTCAGCCCGTATCGGTTCGATACACCAGAAATCGAGCGATAGCGACCGGTACCACGTGAAAGGCCCCTTTTAAAGGGAGTCTTTCTCCCTTTCACAGATTCAGATCCTGTGAGAGGCTGAGAGCAGGAAGGAGCAAGGGGAAAGTTGGGGGGAGCTTGCCGCTGCTGCCACTAGCCGCTGCCACCGCTGTCGATGCCCCTGACAACATTTCAAGTGGAAGAAAAAAGAAGAAAAAGATATTAGTGTAAGTTTTTTTTTTGTTTTTTTCTTTTCTTTGTTATTTTTAAGTTGTTAAGAATGTGTTTGGTTGAGCATTATTTTCTTCTTCTAAAAACGGACGAAATCTCTAAATTTGACCCTAATTAGCAATTAAAAATTGGGCCTTTTGTCTAATTATCTTAATTAAACATCAATTGATACTTAATTAAGTTTTTGTCTAATTATCTTAATTAAAGATGAATTGAAACTTAATTAAACTTTATTACATACATTAAAGAAGGAGCATGCTGTCAATTAAATCAATTGTAGATTAATTAGACAAAATCCCTAAATTTGACCCTAATTAGTAGTTAAAATTGGGACTTTTATCTAATTATCTTAATTAAAGATCACTTGAAACTTAATTAAGCTTCATTGCGACCTATTGATCCACTTACATCTCTGTCTTTTTGAATTTATTATTGAAAGATCATGGCTAGAGGTCAGTCTGATCAGGGGCAAGATATACAGGATCTAGGTTGGCCGCACGTCATCCTAATTGATGCTGCAAAAAATAGAGTGAAATGCAAATATTATAGCACAGAGATAGGAATGACTAACGTAAAGGAGCATTTGAGAGGGATCAAGGGACAGGTAACGGAATGTATCCTTTGTCCCCAACCGGTGGCCGAAATGTGACAGCTGTTGCTAGAACGAAAAAGAAAATAAAAGTTGAACAAGAGGTTGAACTACATGAGGAGATTTCAGACACAGGAAGTAAAAAAGAAGCAGGGAAGTCCACCTTAAGGCATGGCTTGAGAGGGGTCAGCAGATTCTTAATGAGTCTTCTGATAAGGACACTAAAGATTCAGACCCAGACTTGACCTAAGCTAAGAAAGAGAGTTTGTGGGCCCAAGTAGAAGATGAGGCTCAACGAAGAGCTGCTGGACCATCAGGAATAGGGAAATGTTGGACCCTCAGGAAATAACTCCAGTACAGCTCAATGCATAGATACAAGGTATGATCAAAAGAGAGTAGGTCCCAAGGACAGTTGTGTGTTCAGAAAGCGCAGCTCTACAGAACCAAAAATCAATTAAGCATTGAGATGAGTAAAATGTCAGTTGAAGTAGCAGGACATGCATTTGAAAGCATTTGTAAATGATTTTTGCATACAAGTGTTGCCTCACATGCGACTAAATCTCCATATTTTTCAGCTTATGATTGATGCCATAGTAGAATTTGGCCCTGGCTTAACGACTCCGATGTGTCAAGACATACATGGACATCGTCTTGATAAAGAGTATAATGAGCTTCAACATTGAGTTGAAAGCTTTAAAATTGTCTGGGGGGAGAAAAGATGCACACTTACATGTGATGGCTAAACTGGTACTACGAAGAAGTCCATCACTAACTTTTTGGTTTATTGTACTAGAGGTACAGTTCTTATGAAATCCATTGATGCATCAAACTATACAAAAGATATAAATTATTTGTTCGATTTAATAGATCAGATGGTACAAGAAATTGGAGAAGAAAATGTTGCTCAAGTAGTCACCGACAATGGAACAAGTTACAAGACTGCGAAAAAGAAGTTAATGGAGAAGCGCAGACACTTATATTGGGTCCCATGTGCATCACACTGCTTGGACTTGATGCTTGAAGGTATTGGTAAGGACAAGCATGTAAAGAAGACAATTGGAAAAGTACAAACGATTACCCAGTACATTTATGGTCATCTTAGGATCTTGAACATGCTTAAAGAAACAACAACTGGGGACCGAGATATTATACATCGAGGACCTATAAGATTTGCATCGAATTTCATTTCTTTAGAGCCATTGCACATGTTCAAGAATGAGCTCAAGGATTTTATGTACAAGGAGTTGCGAGATTATGTAGGCAAATGCAATACTAATGCTCAGCTTGATTATTTGGTTGTGCTTCAAATCATAGACGACAAAGATTACGAAACAATGTACAACATTATATAAAATTAATAGCACCCCTCGTAAAGGTCCTAAGAATGGTGGATGGTGATAACAAGAATGATATGGGATACATATACGAGGCTATGGATCCTGCCAAGTTAGAGCTAAAAAACATGTTTCCTCGAAGTTATAAGAAGTGGTGGAAGATTATTGATAATAGATGGGAAGGTACACTGCACCATGACTTGCGTGCACTTGGTAAGTGATCAAATGTATTATTAAATCATCTATTATTTTATTTATTTTATACTCGTATTTACTAATTCTAAAAAAATGTAGGTTATTATTTAAATCCTCGAATCAGGTACAGTACTAATGCACACATTGACTGAGAGGTGATTCAAAGCACCCTCAATGTCATTGGTTGCTTATCGAGGATAGCGGAAGAAGGTCGCGAGGCTGAAATATAAGTCTTTATCGATTATATCAATAAGTTACATAAAAGTCTACTTAATTACTTATGTTAATTGTTCATTTTATCCTCATAGGTGGAGAGTTATACACTAAGAACTGGGACATCCATTGAGGAGCAATTGCAATATTGATGGGAATCCAAGACCGCCGCATGTTTCGTTGCACTCAGAAATTCACTAAAGCCCGTCTGAAGAGTAGATTATTTTTAAAGGAGTCTACATACGATTTATTTGGCCCATTTGGAGCCCTTTAACATATTTTCTTCTTTTTTTGGATTTTATGAGTGATTCTTTGTTTTTTAAGAATTTTTAATGTGAATTCTCGCAATAACTATCTAGTTAGAGCAATCTAAGTTTGTTTTAAAGTTGGGTAGTCTAGCATGCGTCCGAAAGGTCCTTAAATATATGGATGTATGATCTCTTTTTTATTTATAAATGAATTTTAGTACGAATTTCAGTTATTTACTAGTATTTTTCTCTGTGAATGAAAAGATGACCCTGCGATAGGGTCAAATTTGACCTAGGACAGGGCCGGGTGTAACACCCTAGCCGCCCGTGCAACGATGGAGACCTCCCTCCCTACTACCAGTGCAATGCCAGTAGTCTCTCCAACCCCCCTCCCCCCTTCCTTCCTCCTCTGTCCCCCATCAATTTTCACATGAGAGTCAAAACTCCGATCCCCCACCGCACCGCCGCCGTACCTCCACTCACCGCCACACCATTGCTATCGCATCTTTCTCTCCCTTTCTTTCTCTCTATAGCCCCTTCCAAAGCCATGTTATTGTATACGGGTACTGTTCCGTGAACAGTACCACTGCCCCTTGTTCCCTCTCCCTTTCTTATTTTCTCTGGTTTAAAGAAAAAACATCCCCACCCACATCCTTCCCTCTCTCCTAATCCTTGTTTTCCTCCCTCTCTCTTTCTCCTTCATTGCAATCCAGAAGCAAAAAGAAGAAGAAGAACTAGAAGAAGAAGAAGAAGCACCGAAAGAAAGAGGGGGACCGATACCCAACGGCCCCACTGAAGTCGTGGCCGATCTCCGCCACACCCTCTATCACCATCTACTTATGCTGCTGCTGCTGCCACCAGCAGCACCTATCGGTACGCCGATGGTCCTAACCCCCATCAGCCACCCCGCCGCCCTCGATGGCATCCCCTATTGAAGCTGCCACCTTCGTCCCTTCTCTCTCTCTCTCGTCCCTCCCTGAGATTTAGGGTAAGAGGGAGGTGGGAGGGAAGGGCCCGAGCCCTTTTAATTCCCCAACCTGATCAAACCAAGTTTGGCCTGGTCCTCAGCTAGGTTCTGCCCGAGCCACCCATTGCTTATGTTCCAAGGTGGTCTAAGCCACCTAGTTTAATCCTGGTCCAAGCGTGGTCCAAGCCATCTGCTGCCCGATCCGAGCCATCTGCAGCCGTGGTCCGAGCCGTCTGCCACTCAGTTCGAGCCATCTGCAGCTATGGTCCGAGCCATCTGCAGCAATCAAGCAAGCTGGTCTAATTAGGGTATGCTACACTACCAGGACGGTGCACCATCGCCTTTTAGCGTCCCACTTTCGTCGAGGATGCCTCCGAACTTCGTTTTCTGAGCCAATCGAACTGTTGGTTTCCTCACAGTGAGATAGACTTCATGCAACACCCCGTCTACCAGCGTGGTCTCGTTTTTCTTGTCCATCTCCGAGACCCACGTCGGTCGCACGAGCGCACCTTTGTGTTTCGGATTGCGTATTGATTACGTCGGTGGCATCTTTGTGGCAAGGCTTACCTTTTCCAACACCCCAACCGCCAGTAGTGCATTGTTTTGTGTGTTACCCCTGGACATACCCGATAGATGTCTATGCATGGATCCCGAGGCTCACATCAGCCGCCTTGATTTCTGTGCCAACATTAGGGCGCCTCCGACTTCATGGCACGTTTCCCAAGGAGGCATCCAGCGCATTTCTCCTCATCCTCTGTACCTCAGGAGTTATGGAGTCATATGGATTTTAGACGATAATGCAATTTCCCAATAAATGGATAGTCCCGATGATTTTTGCTATGTCCCAGCAAGGTAATTTTGTTTCCCAAATTGTTGTTGACTTACTTACTGAGACAGGTGAAATTATTATCAAGCCAAATTGTGTTTCTGTGGAGTTTCACAAAAAAAAAAAAAAACAATATAAGGAGTGCAATAGTTTAAAAGATATTATATATTTTGATGGAGTTTGGGCTAAGGTTAGTCCTTCAAAGGACTTTTATATTATTGTGGGGCAAGAGTATTTGGAAGAGCGCCATGCCACTTTTGGTTATGAGGAACACAGTTATATTCTCCAACCAATACACTTGAAGGACAAATTTCACTTCACCAGATCCAATCTTAATCCAATTAACAGCCATTCAACTTCTCCAGAGAAAATGAAAAACATAGTTTATGAGATTGACCAAGCGTTGATTGAGGAGTATGAAAGCTAAACGAAAGAGATAGTTTATAAAGCCAATCTAGCACTCATAAATGAGTATTTAGAAGAGGTTGAGTCCAAGATGTTTTATGATGACATCCTCCTTGCTGAACCAACACTAGAGGTGATTCCCAAAGTCTAGTTTGAGGCAAGATTCGTCGTATCGTTGATCTGTATCGGATCGTACTTTCTTAGATACGGTACGAAACCGATCCAACTCGGGCCGAGTGGCACAAGTCCAACCAATGAGTTTGTTACAATCAATGAGTTGTTTGTGAAAATTAATGAGTTCAAGTTACATTTTAGAGAAATGTATGCTATTAATTGATATAAAAAGTATAATTACTTATCAAATAGAAAAAATTTAACTTAAAACATTCCATTAAGCATGTATGAGTCGGCACGATCCGGTCCGACTCGGTGCGTATCAACAGATCGGGTCGGTCCAGATACGAGTCGACTCGTATGAGTCGGCCCGATCCGGTACGATACGGCAAACCATTCTCTGAGGTTGGTTTCACATTCATGGCTGAGCAAAATAAGCTAAAGCAAGAAGAGACAATCAAGGATGTGGCCAGTCAGCCGAAGATTAATCAAAACACAATTGGACAACATGACCTTGACCATTTATGGAGAGATATTGAGGTGTACTTTCCACCTCGAGTTGAAGCTTTCTTCTACATGGTGATCTCAGCAGCATCAACCGTACATCATTGCTCTGATGTTCTCATCATCTCTCCGTAGATATTGCCACACTTCAAAACTCGAGGACAAGTTTTCTTGAACCAGGAGAGAATGATGAGAATCCAAGACCACCGCAAGTTTCGTTGCGCTCAGAAATTCACCAAAGTCCATCTGAAGAGTAGATTTTTTTAGAGGAATTCACAGTTGGAACCCGTTTATCATATTTTCTATTTTTTCTAAATTTTTGGAGTGATTTTCTATTTTTCAGATATTTTTAGTGCGAATTTTCACAATAATTATCTAGTTAAAACAATTTGAGTATGTCTTAGAGTTGGGTAGTCGAATTTGAGTTGAAAAGATCCCTAAACACTATATATATGGATGTATGATCTCTTTTTAATTTATAGATGAATTTTAGTGCGAATTTCAATTATTTACTGGTGTTGTTTCTCTGCGACGGAGAAGATAACCCTACGACAGGTCGTTGTCCTATGACCAGGCCAAGTGTGATGTCCTAGTTGTCGGTGCGACACCGGAGGCCTCCCCACTGTCGGTGCGACGTCGGTAGTCGTTCCAACTCCCCCCCCCCCCCCCTCTTCCTCCTTTGTCTCCCATCAAATATGGTATTCAAATAGTAAGCCCAGATGTACTTAGTGATTGAATTAGATTCATATGTGCTACTTACTACTTACATAAGAATTAATCTTGATTATATTTTTTCCCTACTGGTTCTAACAGCTAAGTGGTGGATTATGGTGAAGAATAGGGACATATGTAACAACCCATTACCTTACATTGCAGTCAGAATATTGAGTCAAACAACATCGGCAAGCCAATGTGAAAGAAATTGGAACACATTCAGCCTTATACACTCAAAGGTTCGCAACTTACTAAAGGCTGAACGGTTAGACAAATTGGTATATTACCATCATAATATGAGATTGAGGATCAGAAACATCAAGTTGAGACAACATTTGATAAAGAAGTGAACCACAGAATTTGCTGGACAAATGTATCCAGAAGATACAGTTGGCCAGATTGATGTAGAGGCATTATTTGATAATGAACATACCTTGCAATCTTAAGTTAAGACGTGAGCTCGAGTTGATGAGCCAATTTTTTATCCTAAAGATAACAAAATGGGCACAGGGTATGTTAGATGGAGTTGTTGCAAGGGATCTAGAATTAAGAACATCAAAAAGGTCAAGTGAAGATCCACCTCCTCTAGTTGAGCATCAAAGAGAGCATGTGACTTTGTTTGCACTTGACATTCAGGTTGAGCCTATTAGACACCCATACTCCTATAAAGATTGGGCCGCCATCATTCTTAATAAGAAGCACATCAACACTTAAGAAGAGTAATATTGCTGCTAGAGAGGACCCTGCAATTAATGAGATGAAGCATATTTATGTGAGGCATACACCTCGGGGAAAAGGAGTACATGATAGGCTGAAGGAACAAGCACAAGAGAGAAGACCCTAGCAACATGCATCACAAGGAAAGAAAGAAAGCAAGGACAGAAAGAGGTTGATATTGCTTATGATGATGATGATGACGACGACGACTAAACACAAAATCCTAGTGATGATGTTAGTGCAGCTATAGGTGCTACTGCTAGTGGTGGAGTGCATGCACTTAATTTTTCCTTGTACATTGACAATGGCAGAGGACACAGTCAAAGAGATTATGATTCACAAAGTCAGTTGGACAACAATCAAGTTATGGAGGTGGCAACAACGAACAGGCATATATGGCTGAGGATATCAAGCAGAGTAAGAAGGCTTCCAATTTCGTCCAGCCAATAGTAACTATGGGTCAGCACGACTTGGTTGCATCCTTGTTTGGTTATGGTGAATATACAAAATATATGCAGCCTTCTTATGGACATCAATAGTAACAACTAGAGAATGAATCAAAAGGTTCTATACGCTATTATCCATATTAGTGTAGTCACTTCTATTTCTTATGGGTAGGATCATCTTATTTTATTATTATTATTATTTATTAATGTTTATTACATTGGAGATCATTTTCATATTTAATATCTATCAAATAATCATTTTGTATGCCTTATGCATACTTCTTATAGTCAATCCACCTTTTTCACACTCGACACATGTCCAATTACTTTTCTCAATTTTTTTCTGATTTTTTCTGATTTTTTCTTAATTTTTTCTTAATTTTTTCCTATTTTTTCAGCAGTTTCAAAAATTTTAAAACCCAAACCGACTGATATAGCCAATACCGGTATTGGTATCAGTAGCCTCCGATGTCGGTACTGCCATTTTTGGCATCCATACCTGATAAGTAAAAATTAGTTAAGATTCACATAACATTACAATGTTATAGATAAAAATGATATGGTGGTGCTTTTTGTGTGTTATTTAGCACTTATATTAATATGCAATGGCTGATATTGAGGTTAAAATGTCAAACGAGGTGTTTATCATATTCAATAACAATGAAGTGATGTTGTGGAATCATTCTTATCAGAATGAGACATGGTACATAGTTTAACCTTTCTAACTAGATTCATAGTTTAACCTTTCTAACTAGATTCAATATCAGATACACTTCGTACAACATCTGATCCATTTACATGCCTACATTTTTGCCCATGTCCAAGTACCAAGGACTTGCCAATAGGCATATTGTAACTACCTTGATTCTGTTTGAAGGCCAACCATGCAATGCCTAACTGAGCCTTACTGGACTATGCCAGTTTGCAAGCAATTAGATCACTGCTCCCTATCCAAGCCCAATGAAGATCTACCTGGAAAGGTGTGTGAAGCCATAACTACAAACACATCCTCCAACATTCAGGATGTCCCTATAGTAAATATTACAAAGATTTATTGAATTGCACATTGCCATCAAGCATGCTAAAAACTGGATTACAACCAAATACCCAGCTTATCTAGCTCAGTCAATTAAAACTGAAAGGGCATATGTGATGTGTACCATCATTCGGCAAATAATCAAGGATTCTCCCACTTTATAAGAGTGAAACTAACATCACCTTTTGAGAATAAGGGGAAAAGGGTCGAAATTCATATAACTTTTCTATCGATGCTTCCTTCTCATCAAAGCAACATATTAAATGCTGATTGACTGAATGATGGTCCAGCGAGAGTACAATTTGTTTGAGCATGGTCTGACACTTTTTTTTAACATCCCTGGTCCAACAATTATGCCATGGCTCTGACCAGTCGCATAAAAAAGTTTCGTCGAGACTTACCCTACCCATGCAGCGAAGTGCCAAGAGAAGCATGCAACAAGGTAAGAAGATGAAGGAAGAGAGTATGAAAGGTCTCCAAAGCCACCATCTCTGGTCATCACAATGCATGCAACAACAGAAGAAGTATACCACCCTAGCATTAACCGCCGCCATAAAGCAAGAAGACACAACCTGACACTTCCTACCATTGCATGCTACAGCTTGCCGCTGCCTTTTCTCTTTATTTTATTCTCCCTCCATCCGTTAACAATCAAGGGCCAATTTCCACATTTTATGTCCTCAGTGAAAAGGTTACACTACCAAGCCTACTTTCCTTTTTTTTGGTGGTTTTTTTTGTTTTTGTTTTTGTTTTACCAGTCTATGGCAAGAATCAAACCACAGTTTTGCTTATGAACACAAGACAAGAACAAGGAATCCAAGATTTGGAAAGATTTTGTGACTCTTACTATTGATAATAAATAAATAAAAACTTGGAAAGATCTTTGCTATCAACTTAGATACCGAAGAAATATAGGTTCCCTAACAACACAAAACTAAAACAAAAGGCAAGGACAAGCCCAACACCAGGAGATCATGAAATCCTTACCACAATGGTGCAAAAATAAATTTTAATCCACATACGGCAAGTTTACCAGGAGTATTTTTCATATATAAATCCTTGTTACAGAGACCACATTCTTAGAGAAAACAATTCCTTCCAGTATTGATGGGGAACAAAGGGAAAGAGGGGGGAATGGGAGATGGGGACTTGCCAGCCTTGCACCAGCAAGAAGGGCTTCCCCGGCATCGCACCGGGGAGGGGGGAAGGGGCCAGTGTCGCACCAGCTAGGTAGGGTATTCCTCCGACATCGCACTGGTGGACAACTTTCCTCGACGTCTCACCAAGGAAGAAAGCTCCATCGCAGAGGCAAAAACGCACAGTAAACTTTTTTTTCTTCAACAAATATTCTCTCATTTCTTAAAGAGCATACATATTTATAGGGACTCGATTTGTAACTCCTCCCGACTCTAGGACTTCCAATCTGACTCTAGGACTTCCCGTCTCTATCCACGTTTCTAAAATTCCTAGAAAATAAAAAAACACATAATGGGCCATAAATAGGCCTAATAAAAGCAATAAAAGGTGTCTCTCCATGCTTCAACTGGGCCAGGCATCATCTTCAAGCCAAAGAGGCGACTCCAAGCCCGATAACTGCCTGCTATGCGCTGTCCGAGGACCTGCTCCTGCATCAATCTCCTCTGATTCGAGAAAATTCGTCCTCGAATTTTGAAATGCGCAAGTATAAAGGTGCGGGCATCCGGATCAAGTATGGGAGGCTTCAAGCAAATGATCATATAAAGAATCTCAAACTGGTTCATTGCATGCGAATCACAAAAGGTTTGCCATATCAGATCAATAAGATCCGATCTTGATTCCACACCTATCAGAGAATCTAAACTCTCTGGAGAAATGAGGTCATGCCCACCACTGCACAATAAGTCATCATCGGAAACAACAGCATCAAACATGTGCAACCCAGAATCTACAAATAAACTGTGATCCCATGAATCCACAACCAATAGTTCACTAGCAGCTGTCAATAATGAGTTGTCTTCACATACATCATCTGATTGATCATCTTTTATAGCTGGGGAAATTGTATCAAGTATCTTTGAAGGTGTTTCTATCACCTTAGGAGAATAAAGTGACGAATCCGGAAATGTGAACTCACGTCCATCAAAATGGGGGTACAAGAGGAAGCATCGACGTCTATCACAATCCCATGTAGCATGGCGCACGGATAGCCAATCTCGACCCAAACAAATAGAAGAGCTCCATGGATCTATAGTACACTAAGCTCCATCCACATATGTAGTGGAGTGTCCCATGGTGACACCCTTAACCCGCCGATAAAACTCCACAAAAGCACTATCACCTTCTACAAAAATCTCGCCCGTCTTCAACAGTGAATCAACCATATGTTGGGGAATCACATTATCATTCGTTCGCTCATCTAACATCAATGTCGTCCATTCTCGATTCGGCAAGAACACATCAAAACGAAAATAAATGGAAGACATGTTGCAAGAGATTACCCCAGAACTCCAATTCTATTAGAATCAATCAGTGGCACGCATAACGAGGTGTCGTAGGGGCAGCATCACTCTAGAAAGGAGTCCGACTCATTAAGACGAAACCTACGGCACGATCGGTGCAAGAAACGGAGCCCAAATCGACAACCTCGGTATGCATGAAGAAGTGGGAAACAAAACGAGGCAAGTTAGAGACATAGCGTGTTGGATCTGGTTGGCCTCACTGACACGAGACCAAAGCTGCTGACAGTACCCAAATCGGAGTTCTGGACGACCTTAAACGGCACACACAAGTGTCCTCGTAAAGTGTGCAAGTGCGACACACAAAACGAGGCACTACTGTCAGACAGAACATACAGCGAGGTCAGCCTCGCCAATACAATCCCAACGACGCAAGCGGCTCGTAAATCGGAGCATAGACGAGATCGTAACGCTGGCAGTGCGATAACGGCTCCAGTTGCACCACTCGGTACCCAGCACGGACCTAAATTGCACCCTGGCTTGAACCCAATAGGACCCTGGCTCAGACCAGGTAGCAGGTGGTTCGGACCACGTTGAACGTGACTTGGACCATGTTGGAAGGGGGCTCGGGCTGGACCACCTCGGGTTGGACCACCTTGCAAAGCGGCTCGGGCTGGACCAGGTCAATCGGTTCTGACCGGACCAGTCAAACCGGTTTGACCAGTTTAGGTTAAGAAGGGCCGAACCCTTCGTTTCGTTTCCTCTCCCTCCCTTCCTTCTAACTCGTAACAGAAAAAGAAGGAGAAGAGGGAGGCGATGGCAACAGGCGGTAGCAACGGCGGTGGCAGCGGCGACGGGGATGGGCGGCAGCGGCGGCGACGATGCCCACTCCGGCGGGGCCAGCAGAGGCCGGCGGGTACGGCGACGACGACGGCAGGGAGAGACGGCAATGGCGACAGCGGAGGCTAGCGGGGAGAGACGGCAACGGCGCCGGCGGCTGCGGGTCCGCCGTCAACTGCGGCGGTGGGAGGCGTGGGGGACAGCGCCAGTGCAGTAATGACTTCCCCCCCCCCCCCCTTCTCGTCTTCTGCTTCTATTCTGCACCTTGACCGAGGGAAATCAGAAGGGAGGAAAATGGGCGGCGGCAGGGACGGGACTGCTAGGGCCGGCACGTGCGTAAACCGGCAGCGACAGCAAGGGCGTCGGCGATGCAGCGGGCGAAGGCCTCCCAGTGCTCAGCAACAGGGCCTGATGACGATGGTTTCTGCAGCGGGGAAGACGCGGACAAGCACTCCAGCGGACGCCGGCGGGGAAAAGGGGATGGAAGGGAGTGCAGCAACAGCGGCGATCGAGCCGGTGGGCACCGACGTCTGCTGCGGATGGCCGTCGGCTCCCCTCCGCTGTCCTCTGCTTCCTCCTTTTTTTTTCTTCTTTTATGTTTCTTCAACCCGCACGAGCCAGAAGGGGGCGGTTACAAAGACGGCAATGGCAGTGAAGACTGATGCTGAGGGAAGGAAGGCAGCGGCGGCACAATGGGGGACCAAATTTTGGCTTTGATACCAAAATTGATGGGGAACAAAGGGAAAGAGGGGGGAATGGGAGATGGGGTCCTGCCAGCCTCGCACCGGCAGGAAGGGCTTCCCCGGCGTCGCACCGGGGAGAGAGGTAGGGGCCAGCGTCACACCAGCTAGGTAGGGTATTCCTCCAGCATCGCACTGGTGGACAACTTTCCTCGGCGTCTCACCGAGGAAGAAAGCTCCATCGCAAAGGCAAAAACGCACAATCAAGTAACTTTTTTTTCTTCAACAAATATTCTCTCATTTCTTAAAGAGCATACATATTTATAGGGACTCGATCTGTAACTCCTCCTAACTCTAGGACTTCCAATCTACTATAGGACTTCCCGTCTCTATCCACGTTTCTAAAATTCCTAGAAAATAAAAAAAACACATAATGGGCCATAAATAGGCCTAATAAACGCAATAAAAGATGTCTCTCCATGCTTCAACTGGGCTAGGCATCGTCTTCAAGTCAAAGAGGTGACTCCAAGCCCGATAATTGCCTACTCTGCGTTGTCCGAGGACCTGCTCCTGCATCAGATGGTGCTCCAACACACCACTGGTGATGCCATTCTTGGACTTGCTTTCCTTATCACCTACTCTAGATGTTATTATGGCCAATACTTCTGATCATAAGAGCGTTTGCAGAGGTGGAGCTTGACCTTTAGGAGAAACCTTTGTGATGCCAAGATCACACATTTTAGTGAGCTTCTTTTCATGCTGCGACACAACAAGATCAACCTAAACAATAAAGACAAATGGATGCGTACCTAGGGAAGGGATGGCATATTCTTGGTGAAGTCCACTTGCACAGTGATTGCTAATAGGGGTGTAAGGATGTAACAACCCAAGCAATCTAACCCTTATGAGCTATTGTCCCCTTTAGGCCAAGCCCACATAGTTTTGTCCCCCCAAAGGTACTTTACAAGTTACGGATATAGGCCTTTCATATAGCCCTATACCATTTTTCCTATTTTCTAATACAAGACTAATCCAATTCATCCTTAGCCCTCATACATAGTGGTAGCTCTACATGGTGGTGGCTTGTGAGACTCCCTTATGATTAAAATCCTTTTGATTTTGAAAAATCTTTCTTTGTCGAATTTGAAAATCTTTAGGGAAATCTTAATTTGAAAAGAGAGTTTTAAGTTTTGAAAACATATTCTCTTTTCTTTTAGGCAGACTTTTAAGATTAATCCTCAAAGTCTGGATGACTTCTGGATCGACTGTAGATCCGTGTTCTTGACTTCTCCCCACTGACCTCGGTCAGTGTTAATTACACCAATCAATGATTGGTAACCCTTGATTAATCATTCTCATAAGACTTGAAATACACAGAAAACAAGCAGGGGTTTAAATGCGGCATACAGGTCATTTTTTGTTCTTTTTTAGTAAAGAAGGGTCCATGAGTATCCTTTAAAGGATACTTAAAGGATCTTAGAGTTCTCACAAAAGAGTGAGTATCTTTGAGAAAGATTCTTGAAAATTATCCTTTAAGTATCCTTTAAAATGATGAAGGATTATTTGGATTATTTTAGGTCATTTAACCAGTATAAATGAATCATAACTTGATGATTAATCTACCAGTTGGAAATAACCACTTTAATTAATGATTTACCTTATTGATATAAATGAACAAATAATTATTCTTATTAGTCCATCTATAAATAGGATAATCACGACTTCGTAGCCTGGCTCCCAATTAGAACAGAACCATAGAAGGTACTGATTATACTTATTGATAAGGATGGATCAATAAATATAACATTTGGTCACTCTACCAATAAGAGTGAACCATTAATCAAATGGTCAATCCATTAATAGGATAGAACCACTAAGTTTAAGCCATTCAACCAGTATGAATGAACCTGATTTTTTTATTGTTATTTTGAAAGAAAGACATTGGTTAACCAATCGGTATAGAAGGGCCAAGTTAATTTAATTGGTTGAGTAACAAATTTGTTAATTTGATTGAATGATTGATTAATCAAAAATTTTAACTTGATTAGTTGATTGATTGATTGATTTAATTTAATTGATTGATTTGATTTAATTAACTTAATTAGTTGATTGATTTTAACACTTTAATTGAATTAATTGAATTGATTGGATAATTAATTAACATGCTTTTGTTAACTTAATTTAATTGGTTGTGTAATAATTTTTGGTTGAACTCAATTGATTAATTAACAAATTTTGTTAATTTAAATGATTAATTAAGTAACAATTTAACTTAATTAGTTGTAATTTTATTGATTTAGTTGATTAAATGATTGATTATGTAACCATTTTGACTTAATTGGTTAAACTTTTGTTGGTTCAGTTGATTGGATAATTAATTAAGTACCAATTTGACTTAATTGGTTGAAATTTTCTTGATTTAAATAATTAACATGTTTTTGATAACTTATTTGATTGATTAATAACTTAATTTGACCAGTTGACTGGTTGGTTAACAAATTTGTTACATTAGTTGACTGGTTAGCAATTTAACAAATTAGCTTAACTGGTTAAGTTAACTGATTAATTAATCAATTTTGTTAACTTAATTGGTTGAATGCTTAATGAATTAACTTAATTTGTTAAGTTGATTATTTAATTAACACATTTGTTGATTTGATTGATTGAGTTAGTAGATTAAGAAATTACTTGAATTAACAAGTTTTATTAACCAGTAAACTTAGGTGACTGATTAATAAGATTTTTAATTGATTGATCATTTAACAGATTTTTAATTTGATTAAGTGATTAATTGATAGATTTGTTAATTAATTGATTAACAAATATTATGGAAGAATCATTAAATTTAATTTCTTATTTTATTTATTTTATTTTCTGTTTTATTAAATTTATGTTAAATGGTCAACTAATCAACATGGAAGAACCATTTTTGTTTTTATTATCTTCTGTTTTTCTTTACTAATCTTATTTTATTGAGTGGCTTACCAACCAATATGGTAGAGCCATTATTTTTATTGTTTTATTATTTTCTGTTTAATTATTTTTTTAATATATTTTATTGAATGGCCTACCAACCAATATGGTAGAACCATTAATTTTAATTTTCTGATTTTTAATGTGTAAATGGCCAACCAACCAATATGGAAGAACCATTAATTAACTTGTGACTATAATTTAATTTATTAAGCTAATCCATCTTCTTAATGGCCAACCAACCAATATAAAAGAACCGCTAAATTTAATTTATTATCTGCTTTTATATTATTTAAAATTCATTAATTGTTTCATTTAGGAAATGTTAGTTTTATTTTTATTTTTTTATTTTTATTTAAGGGTTATTAATTACCTTTTATTTTCTGTTTTTATTTTACATTTTTTTTATGTTTCATTAGTTTTATCATTTTTATGTTTCTTACTTTATTTAAAGTTATTAACTTTATCATTTACTGTTTTTTTTATTCAATAATTATTAGTCTTATTATCTTTTTAGTCCTTTTATTTTCTGTTTTTATTTAAGGATTATTAATTTCATTGTCTTTCTTATTTTATATTTTTATTCTATCATTTTTATGTTTTATGTTTCTTATTTTATTTAAAGTTGTTATCTTTCCATTTTTTGTTTCTTTTTTATTCTTATTTTTAATTTCATGGCCAGACCAAACAATATGACTAAACCATTAATTAAATTTTATTTATTATTGTTTGATTTTTTTATGGCCGACCAACCAATATGGTAGAACCCCTTATTTTAATTTTCTGATTTTTTTTTAATTTTAATGATTTTTTCATTTTATGGCCGACCAACCAATATGGTAGAACCACTTATTTTAATTTTATGATTTTTTTAATTTTAATGATTTTTTAATTTTATGGCCGACTAACCGATATGGTAGAACCACTTATTTTAATTTTCTGATTTTATTTTATTTTATGGCCGACCAACCGATATGGTAGAACCGAGATTTTAATTTTTTAATTTTTTTTTAATTTCGATGACCGGTCAACCGATATGACAGAACCATCATTTTATTTAATAAACATAGAGATTGATCTACATAATATCGACTTTATTTCTAAAAAAAATAAAAGTACAAGCCTAAAATATAGGCTTTGCTCTTCTTTTCTTGTAGGTTGCTGGCTTGAAGGAGGTTGCGGCAGGGCTTCTTAAAGCTTGGAACCTTGATCTGCTTGGGGAGCTTCGTGCGCAGGGATTGGAGAGGCAGCCTTGGGGCTTCTTGAACGCCAGAACCGTGGCAGCCTTGGGGCTCTCCGCACGCTGGAACCGGGGCTTCGAACTGCTGTGATGGAGTGCCTTTTATAGGCATTGGGGGCTGCGATTTGGGGGGCTGGATGAGGCCGGCCAGCAAGGACAGGGATGAGAGAGTCGGGGTTGGTTAGGATGAGGATGAGGAGGAGGAGTTGGAGATGAAGATGGAGAGTTGGAGTGGGAATGAGGCCGGTCGGTCCTCTTGGAGAGGCCGGCTGGTCCTCTTTTCCTCTCTTTTTTGTTTATCTCCTCCCTCCCCTGCAGTCCTCTCTCTTCCTCACCCTGCGGTCCTCTCTCTTCCTCCCTGCGACTCCCATTTTCTCTCCCTGGCCAAGCCACCTATTTGCAGGTTTTGTGTTGGAGGGTTGCTGTTGCAGATTTGCAAGACCTGGAGGCTGCGTTGGAGGCAGCGTTTGGGGTCCTTTTTTGCAAATTTGGGAGTCCCGTTGGTGGAGATTTGAGGGGTGCTGCTGGTGGTGAAGCTTCTTGGTGCTGTTGGCTTGCTATTGGGGTTCGTTTGGCTGCTGGAAGGTTGGCAAGAGGCTAGTAAGGAACTTCTTACTGCATATTTGCTGGAGATTTCCCACTACTGCAGATTGGTTGCTGTTGGAGGGCAGATTTGAAGCTCCTCTGCTGCAGATTTGGAGGCTTTGGGAGACTTCTTGTTGCAGATTTGGGGCTGTCTTGAGGCTTCTTGTTACAGGACAAGGTTGCTGCTGAACAGAGGTATGAATCCTCCCTCTTTTTTTTGTAGTGATGACCTTGCATGCTCCCTAAAATCCGCAAGCATCCCTTTTTTTTCTTTCTTTGCATGCACATACATATCTATGTATTCTTACATGTATCCCATGCATGTATACATTTTTGGAAGAATTAGAACTAGATGCATGTATATACTAGATTTATATGCAATACATGCATGTATATATACACATAGGCTTATTAAAAGACCTAGTGTATGTTTTAAAAAAATTGGTTCAACATGGCTTCACACCGCTTGATCTCGCAGGTAGCCCTCTTCTCCTACCCGACTCATTACTGGATTACTACATGCCCACTAGCTTCTGTGTGGTTCATCTTCAAACCAACCAAAATTGTATTACGCAGATCATGCTCTAACACCATTATGTAACAACTTGATCCAACTCCTGTGAGCTATTATCCGCTTTAGGTCAAATATCTACAACTTTGTCCCGAAAAGGCGCCTCACGTATTATGGATATGGACCCTTCTTATCTAACCTAGTACCTTTTCCCCATATTTTGATATGGGACTAATTCAATTCATCAGCGCTCTAGCTCTCAGACACAAGGGTAGCTCCACATCGTAGTGGACTTCACAATCTTCACCTCGTGAGTAGCCCTTTCATACATATAACCCTTGTAGGTAGCACTTTTCTATGAGCAATCCTCCCCCTCCCCCTGCCCAACTCAGGACTGGGTTAGACATTATTTTAGCAAATATGGGGCCGCAATAGCCTGTTGAAGGTGAACTTTTTTTTATGTGGAGAGTGGCTCATAGTCATCTCCTAACACGTGACAAATGGCTTGCTTCGTGCTAGATACCAGATGCACTTGGTACCTATGTGACGAGGATAGTGAGAGCTATGAGTATAAACCCTTGCACTACTAGTGTACTTAGAATATATGGACTTCTCTATTTCAAAGACTTGGGCTAGAGTAAGTTAACTCTGCCAGTTTTGAAGACATTGATCAAGGATTAATTCAGAACATGAAACTTACAGATGGACAAAAGAGTGCAGCTGCATGTTCTGCATGTCACCACTTGGGAATTTAAAGGGAAGGGGGGATGGTTGTCTGCGCAGAGGAACTATTGGTTTGTTCCAATCCAAAAGTAGGACAGAGAAGCAGCTTATTATGTTCATTTGTGATCACATCTGCCAGTGGTCGGTAGTCTGCAGGAACAATCTACTTTGGACCAGTCAGAAACCAACTTGGTGTTACTTTTGTATACTTCCTCTTTTGGGTACTCCTTTTGTTTATGGATCCCCTTAGGGTGGATTGAACTTCTGTATAAGGTGGATTATTTTTGGGGTAAGGGTACTTTTGCTTTACATTGTAATTTCCTTTTTCCATATTGATAGAGTTGTGGTACAATCCATTAAAAAAGGGCAGAAAATGTCCCCCTGGCCACCATCTCCATTTCCCCTTATCAGATCTAATATCTACATTGTTCATCTGGGCTATATTCAGAAATTCATCTAGTTCAATCTCAGTTAGACTCCTAAGAGTGATATGCAAACCGCCCCATGTACCATTCCGATGTACTTGCTGAATGGCTCATTCTGTGCATCCCGTATCATAAACAGCTCATAGACCCTGCTGCATGGCTCTGCTAAAGGATAATATGGACATGATTTCCCCCTCCCCCCCCCAACTGATATTCTGATCAATTCCCATCTGAGCATCTAGATGTTGATCAACGTTTAAAATTTCCACAAAAATTCACAGTTTATGGCATGCTTGCAAGTACTAAAAGTTGAATAAGAGCCAACACGTGGACTACATGAAATCTGCAAGAATACAAACATACATCGGTATCCAATAAGAGGAACTTTTTCTCACGTAACAGGACTCCACCACATCTGCCTGGTAGGATGAATCTAACTACCTCAGAGCTTAGCATTTCACATCTACCATGAACTAGATGGTCAAAGAATGCAAGGGTTCCTTTGTTTGCGGCCTTTAAATAGGAAACAAGGCAATCTGCAGCCACATTATGCACCCAAGCGACTTATTTGCTACAGGTGGGTGGTGTAGCACCCCAAGGGAGTGTGAGTCCTTAAACTAGATAGAACTGCTAGTGACTTTAGTCCTATTTGGATTCTATAAAGAGTTGGACCGACTTATAAGAAAAAGGGCCTCCTACCTTAATGCCTAGGTTTTGGGGAAGAGCAAAAGGTCCATAACAAATGGTGTCCAAGCCCAACCTTTGTCGGTCCAATGTAGCATTTCAATATACCCTTTACCTGCCGCGCATGAACGGGCGTAACTTCGGCACCTAGCCGACAAGGGCGTCGACCTTGTAAAGGGGGAGGTATTGTTACGGGGTGGGAGGTGTGAGCACCGAGAGGGAGTGTGAGTCCTTGAACCAGCTAGAGTTGCTAGTGACTTTTGGGGAAGGGCAAAAGGTCCATAACAATTTGACTCCTCGAACGATGGGAGTAGGGATTAAAAAAAAAAAGAGAGACAGATTTTGAAGCAAATATTCAGCCATTTGGAAACTTGCGTATTGGAAAGACAGCTCCTAGAGAAATGAAGCCGGGAAATTCTTGTACTCGCAAGATATTTCTCTTACCAGCAAAAGCCGGGGAGTAACCTGCTTCAGAGCCGCATCAATTCCACACCTGCAAAGACGACGCCCCCGCTGAATAAAGAAACATACTCCCAGCAAGCCGAAAACAAAGACTACCCAAACAACATTACAGAAGCACGTACATGGGGAAACTTCCCGGCGATTCTATCTTCCCGCCCGCGAGTAGTATCGCTCTCCGCTCCCCCAGCGGGAGGTGGTCGAGCGGATCGATCCAGAACTCCGCTTGCACCTTCACTTTGACTTTGCCGGACGCCTCCGCGTCCGCATCCTTTGACGCGGTGGCCATTCCTTGCCGCCGACTCCGATTCCGCCCCGGCTTCAGGGCCCGCATTAGGATCGTTGCCCTGCCAAATCGAGCAGAACTAGGGTTTGCGGAGATAGGCAGGTTAGGTTTCGAGATCGAGCAGGAATTCGAGGAAGGGAATGCAGGAGGAGGAGGGGAAGAGAGCTCTACGGCCCCGGGGGCTGTGGATTTCCCCTCGAAGGCTGCTTGGACGGGAGCGGCTGGGGAGAGCTGCGGTTGGTGGGGGGATTCTCCAAGCTTTCACGAGCCTCCGTTCTCGTCGTCCGCCGCCGCGACGCGTGGACGGAAGGCGCCGGGCGGGATTCTGAGCGGTGTTTAACCCAGAATGGATGTCATGGGGGGGGGCGGGCAATGTCAGGTCGGATAAGTACGGAGCGTCCAGAATTTGGGTTAATTTCATGTAAACCCCTCTGTTATTTTCAATCAAAGATTCGTTCCCTTTCATCCTCTTAATTTAACCAGACCTTAACTAAGGATAGAGAGGACGATCTTACCTTTTAGTTAATATTAGAATAGTGCATGATTTTGATTTATTAAACTCATTTAGTTAATATTTAACTAACTAGACATAATTAGAATTTATTGAGACTTAATTAAGTTTATTTATATTATTTAATTGATTAATAAGAATTAAATAATTAATAAATACTATAAAAATAGATTTATAATGATAAGTCAACAATAAAGTCTAACAATGACATGACATATATAATTAGAAGGAGGATATAAAAGATTATAACATTGTCAAAAAAACCAAAAATTAATTTAAACGTTTAAGAGGTTGAATCGGATAAGATTTATAGGAAGAAACTTATTCTACACGAAAATTTGGATTCTTAGTTTGAATTGGAACGCGAACTTGTTAGTTAAACAAGTTATGGTTTGAGTTCAACTTGACAATTTTGAGAGTTAAATTTGAATAGTATTAGAAAATCAAAAGAGTATATATGAGGTCTTAAGGTCGTGGATAAAACTTTTTGCATGCAGACCCAAGTTAAGATGTAAGAGCATGATATTCTTTGTGAGAAAAAAAAAAGTGTTTTATTTAATTATCTTTTGAAAATAATTATAACATATGGATTGTTATCCTTTGAGGTTTATAAGTAATGAGAGAAGTCTTAGATCACAAAAAAATCGAGATTGGAGTGCTAAAAAGGGATTTTGAAAGGTAATAGAGGAGAATGTTCTTCACGTTCTAAAGGTAGAGTATGAAAACTCATACGTTTTGATTTTCAAAAGTAGTCAAACATAATTTCTGAAACTATAATCTATTAATCTATGACCTTAAATTCCATTTTGATCTACAAATTTTTTTTACCAAATTTGTAAAAATTTATATTCTGAAAATCCAAGATCTATATCTACGGTTTCCAAGACTTATACATATGATTTTCATAACCTATGACCAAATTACAAGCTGAATTTAGATTGGTCATAATTCCTTTGTTCTGATTAATTGACCTGAAATTTTGATCACACTTTAATTTTGACATATCTAACCGCTGGTAAAATTTTATAATTTTATAATTTTATTTACTTATTATTTTTATTTTATCTGTCAAATTTGACTTAAGTTCTTTATATGATATTTGATGTTCTAAATCATTCATTTGATGTCTGAATTACATGAAACTTTATCTACATGATTCATTTGACCTCTTAGACATGTTTACCAAACTTGATCAATTTCTGAATCTGTTTACTATTTTTAGCCTTATTTGTTGATTTCTCAGTTCTACAAGTTAGTTTTAACAGTCGAAAAATATGTGTTATTCTGAAAATTTTGAGAATATTCATGTGACATATCCTTCTATCCAAAAATTGTTAGCATCAGTTTTGTTCAGATTTTCATGTATATGACTATATTGACTCTTTAAGTGACTATTTTGTATAAAAAGATATGTATTTTAATTTCTATTTATATGTAGCATTTTGATAATTGAATTTTCATATTTATGCTCACTGTTATGTCCTTGTGCCATATTTGTATCACTACATTTGGACATTGCCATCCTAAGAAGATGCAGGATCCGATTTCGGTATAGGCATCCATATTGTATATGATATTTGAACATGAGGACAACGGGTGGAATCTTGATTTCCAACTGGCTAAACTAGGGGACGACAATATGTAACATCATGACGGTTTGGAGTTTGGGTGAAACTTATTGTAGACACGCTAATTTTGACGTCATTTCGAGTAAATTTCATATCATATAATAATGCCTCAGAATGGTCTGATGTTTAACCATTGATTAATTTTTATTAATATTTTTGAGTGTCGGGTCGAACAGACATATTTAAGTTAATCAATTGAATTGATTTTAATTCAAATTTCAGTTAAAATATGAAGAAGCCTAAAAGGCGTCAACCTGTGTTGACGCGATTTAGAGTTTATTCCTATTTTAACGTTTAAATTTGAATTTTAATCAGTTGATTAATTAGATAAAAGGCGTCTGAGAAGGTCGACGCGTTTTAGGTTTCCTAGGCTATTTTAACTTCTCTTCCGGATGTTTATCCTTATCTTAATTAGGTTAAAAGACGTCTACACACGTGGACGCGTTTTAGCTAATAAAGATAAAGATAAGTTTTCCCGGATATTTATCCTTATCTTAATTAAATCTGAAAGGCGTCATCCATGGTGGACGCGTTTTAGATAATTACAGATAAAGATGAATTAATCAGTAATTATCTGTCGATTAAGGTAGATAAATCCTAGATTTTTCTATGTTAATCGCGAACGCAGGAAATGCCTATAAATACCTTGCATCTCAAGAGTTAAAAAAAAAAGAAAAAAGAGAGAGAGAATTATTGAGCCATAGCGCTATAGCGATTTGAAGATCGAAGCAACCACGTCGGAACGCCGGAGCGCTGCCATTTCCAAAAGACGGCATCCTTCTTCAAGATCTTCATCCTTTCAAAGCTTCAACCAACTGGACTGGGCATAAGTGTTTTATTTTGAATTTCATTTTTACATCATTCATTAGTTTCATACCACATATTCACTTCATGCAACACACACCACAGCATTAATTTTCCAAAACCCATTTGTTTTAAAGGGGTTTCAAAGCCATTTAAACAAGTGAGTTGCTGTTTAAACATGTTTATAATCATGGTTAATTTTGATATTATTTCCATTTAAATTCTCATCAGTACTTCTTCTTTATTTCTCTGTTTCTATCTCTGCTGCACTCAACAACAACAACAAGAAATCAAAAATAGGGAAATCAAACACGAAGCCAGGAGAACTTCTGGACGATCCTCAACATTCAACAGCAAGAACAAAAGAACAAAGAGGCTCTCTTTCTTCAGCCGGCTGAGGAAGGGGAACCAAGGACTCATTCTTCCGCGTTCAAACAGGTAAGCGATCAAACTCTCTTTTGAAGATTTTTAGTTAAAAGTGTCTGGCGATCACTGCACTTTAGTTGCTGTTTTTAATAGGTTAGTTTACACTAAACAACATAGTTTTTCACATTAATCACACGAGCATTTTTAGCACATACAGCTCTTTTTGGCGATCACGGTGGGACTTGGTCTCGCCATCTTTTTAGTTTCTTTTTTGTTCTTGCTGTCATCATATCGGGCACCCACGGTGTACCATTTGTGTATCTCGACACGTCATCACCAATTGGTGAGTGTTTAGTTTAATTAATTTCCCTCGTGCACCACGTGCACACCCCAGTGGCAAGATCTTGCCATCCCCTTGATTAGTTCAGAAAAAGCTGTTTTTGTGATAAAAATGATGTGTGATTGAGTGATTTCCTAGTTGTTTAGTTAGTAAATCATCCTGTTTAAAATCTGAAACTAAAAATCTTTGCATGAGTCGATTGTTTACTGCATTTTACCATGTTTAAGGAGGATTCGACCAAGAAAATCCTTCTGGAAATCTGTTTCTGCGAACTAAAAAGCGTCTAGGAACAACGACGCGTTTCAAAACCGCGTCGTCACTCCTAGACGCCTTTTAGCCTCCAGGCTTTCTCTGCTGTTTGCATCTGTTTCTGCGAAATAATTAAGTTCTGTGTTGAATAGCGTCGACCCTAATCGACGCGATTCAGACAGTTTTTAGTTATTTTTCAGAGTTGTTTCTGCGAAAAAATTAAGTTCTGTTTTGAATAGCGTCGACCATACTCGACGCGATTCAGACAGTTTCTTAATTATTTCTCAGTTTCCAGATTTCTGTGTTGAGTGCTAGTTACCCATTACTTTATTAAACATTAGAGGCCATCCAGGTCGCAGGACATACGCATTGAGGCTAAAACCCTCCTTTTCTTAGGAACACATTACTCAACGTCAGCAACTCTCTCTGATTGGGTTGGTCTCTTGATCAGACTAGAGAAGTTGACGTTGAGACCTCCATAAGTCCCAAAAATCAAGGTATTCCTCCTTGATCATCGGGCTGGTTGTACCAATTGAAGTCCCGGCTAGATTCTGAAAGCGTTGTGAGATAAAACCCTAGAGAATAACGGTGGAAACTGAACTGAAACTAGGATCCTTCCCTGAGCGAAATTGTGGTTTAATCCAATTCAAATAACTCAACAAGGAACCCTGAAATCACGTTAAGTATCCACTTGTTTGATTAATCTCTGTACAACTTGTTTGATTAAATCTTTGAAAAGGGAATCTAATATCATGTTGCTGCGATCAGGCAGAGACTTGAGTATGGCCCAGGACGCCATCATCAACTACGAGGGAGATGCTAATGCCCCTCGTAATTCAGATTTCAACTATGAGAGCGGGAGAGATGCTGATGCCTCCCGCAATTCTGTCCCCATTCCGGTTCGACATGATGGGAATGTCCGGACTCCTCTTTTCCATCCACACGATCAATATCATGATCTTCCCCCGCATGAATATGCGATTCCTAATCCCGATCTCGAGGGGGACATGAATCATCATGATCCCTCATCCTCCGATCCTATGGATCTTGTCAACGCCCTGGGAGTTCTTGCCTCCCGACTGGACCCTCAGCGATTCGAAGCCATCCAGTCTATTTTGAAGGGGAAGGCACCCATGCAGTCTGCTGAGCCGAACCCTATGGCTCCCCCTGTTGTTCCTCAACAACCTCCCCATCCTCCTCCTTATATCCATCAGGCCATGGAAGGCCTTCACATTACTTCTCGGCCCACTGGGCCGCAACTTTCATCATCCAGGCAGCCGGCTAGACCGCAAACGCCTATTCATCAAAATGCCCTCGGGCATGGCGGAAGCTCTGCCGGACCTCCTCCTTATTATCCTCCTTGTCCAACGTACTCTAGGCAGCAGGCCTATCAAGTACTTTCTCCTCCTCCTCCTCCCCAGGCAGATCTGACCACGCAAGCGTTGCTGGCCAAGATGGAGCGCATGGATGAGCAGTTCAACAATCTACAGAAGATGATGGGGGTTAAAGCTGTGCCAGAAATCAATTTACCGAGCCTGCCAGTATTCCATCTGCCACCCTCTGAAATGCCAGTATATCGAAAGTATAACGGTACTGGTAACCCCTTCACGCACCTGAAGGAATTCATGTACGAATCATCGTTCTGGCAGAATGATAAGAGGTCATTGGCCTTCTTGTTCAGAAGATCTCTAGAGGGACCAGCCCTCGAGTGGTTCTTTTCTCTGGAACCCTCCGAAGTAGAGGATTACAGTATCGTTTCACGCAAATTTATCCAACGATACCAGGACAGAGTTGCACCCTCCTTGTCTATTACGGAACTTATTGCAGAAAAGATGAAACCGGATGAGGAGTTTGTCAGTTTTGCTGACAGGTGGCGGGGCCTGGCTGAAAAAGTGAAAGATCACTTGTCTGAATCTGAACAAGTGAAGATGCTAATTTCTAACGCCACTCCCCAGTTCAAGCTAGTCCTCTCCTTGAACAATTTGACTAATCTGGCAGAGCTCTATGAAAGAGCACTGTACTGCCAGAATGCATTCAAGGACGCTACATTCTCTAGCGTCTTTGATCCTCACAGACCTAGCAGGCCTCCACCTCGGAAGCCTGCAGTGCCGAATCCTCCTAGCACAGGTCCGACTACTGAGGGCACGCTCTCTCACGAGCAAGTCAGTACCATGAACAATAATTCGCCCCAGTTTGTGAGGAACCAGCAGCAGTACCAGAGGCCACCGCAACCGAGCCAACAAGGGTACAGGCAGCAGCAGAACCCCCATTACCAACAGCAGTACCAGCGGCCCCAGCAGCCGAATCAAAACCAGCAACAGTTACAGCAACAGCCGCAACGGCAACAGCAGTATCAGCAGCCCCCTCAGCAGCCATATCAGCAGCAACAGCCACAGTACCAGCCGCGTGGACCGCCGGCGTACCACAATGTCCCTCCTCCAGGTGACTACAACCAGCAGAGGAGACCTCCAGGCCCGAAGAGGGCAGAATACCCGGCCCTCCCAAAATCCTTGGCGGATATCTTTAGCGCTTTAATGGCAGCCAATGCCTTAGTTTTGCCAAGAGAAAAGGCCGTCTGGCCTCAAAATGCCGATACGTCCAGATATTGCTACTTCCACAGGCAACCTGGGCATACCATTGACACCTGCTTCAAGTTTAGAGATTATATTCATGATCTCAACGAGCAGGGCGGCATAGATTGGGAGGAGATGAAAAAGTACATAACAGCCCTGAAGGCAAGGAGACTGCAGCAGCAGCAGCAGCAAGCAAGACCACCGGCACAAGCAGCAGCACCACCCAACATGGGCATAGTGCAGAATCCACTCCCGGAGCACCAGAACCAAAACTAGGTTGCTCCCATTTTGACGAACAGCCAGTCTGAGGCTGGTCGTGGGCAGCAGTGGAGAGTAGAAGACTCTTCCTCTCTTTGTTCAACGGGTCACGTTCAAAGTACCGCAGAGTGATCACCACGCCGCACCATCCACATACCAAGGCCACAACCCGTTACCATCACCCCTATACCCACACCTACATATCACTCACCCGCACCAAATAACCCATTACCGCTACCCACCTTCCTTAGACCCATTACGCCCCGCACCACTACGCCTCCATCATATACCCCCCCGCAAACCAATAACGCGTCCCTCTTACCATCTAGGCCACTATTACGCATATCATTTCCTACTTCACCCGCTACCAATACCATCCACCCAGATATGCCCTTACCATCTAGACCGCTATTACGCGTACCATTCCCCACTTCACCAACCACTTACCCATCCACCATCCAACCCTCTAGGCCTCTAATCCGCACCGCGCCATCACCACCTAACCCTACGCCATCACCTACATACCAACCCTCTACGCCATCCGCACCATCCAATTCTGCGGTACTTAATGTGTCACCCGGATCCTCCACGGTTGAAGAACATGCGCTCCGGAGTGGCAGGATTTTCAACAAAGTCTTTCCTCAGTCCACAGTCAGAGACGGCCCATCACAGCCGACTGAGGAGGCCCATAATGAAGAGAGTGCACCAGGCACTCAATATGACTTGTTGAAACACCTGGATCGGACACCGGCACGGATCACTATACTAGAACTGATCAAAAGATCCTAAAGTCACCAGGAAGCTTTAATGGAATATTTGCAAAAGGTGATGGTCAATGAAGACGTGCCGGTAGAGAAGATTGCAGCACTACTAGTTCCTCAGGGGGATCAGCCCTCAATAACATTTCATACATCGGAACTAGCACCGCCAGCAGCCAGAAGCATGGCTCTGAGTATCACGGTCAACATCTGTAAGAAGGCCGTGGATGCATGCCTGGTCGACACAGGGGCTTCGATCAATGTTTTACCCCCGAAGACCCTGGAGCTATGCGGTGTGCCCAAAGAAAAATGGCTGCCCAGCCCCATATCAGTGACAGCATATGATAATTCTACCCGTTCCCCTCTGGGAATGGTTTATTTAAAGGTGGAGCTGGGCCCTGTAAGTCATGCAGAGGTCGAATTTCACATCCTGGAAATCGACCCTTCCATAAATGCCATTTTAGGTCGTCCTTATATTAAAACTCTTGAGGCGATTCCCTCTACGAATCACCAATGCCTCAAATTTCCTTATAAAGGACGAATAATTAAAGTAACGAGCATGCCGATCCTTGCTGCTGCTCACACCTTGAACATCAAATCTGCTGTCTTACCTGGCCGACAACCTTTTCTGTCGGTATTACAGGTCTACCGTCCAGTGGCTGATCCTCTGAAAGCCGCTACTATTTCTCCATACCCATTAGATGTTATCAAAAGGGGGAAGTGCATGAGTACCCCAGGATGGAGGATTATGATAAAGAACGGCTACGAGTCTGGGAAAGGTATGGGCACACAATTGCAAGGCAGGACCACTCCTGTCAGAAATCATCGAACGGCACCTGGAAGTGGTCTGGGCTATAGGCCAGTAAAACTGAAACAAGATCCAGTCCAGAAAGCAGAGATCAAAGAAGGCCCGAAGATCTGGGAGGCAATGTCTACGCCACCTAAAGAAGGCCGAGATCCCTTAACATGGACCCTGTGTACGCATTTTGTGAAAGGGCCCATACTTAACTATGACAATACGGTAGTCATTACTTCCTGTTTTGACTTCCATGACATATATGGGAGGGACTTGGCCAGACATTGCTCTGAACTGCTTACGTACCAATCCTTGGAGGCTCTGCGGCCTATGAAAAGGAGGAAATTTCATGATCCTGAATGCGAATGGTACAGGTGGTTCGACCTGAGGGACATGTATATTGCACTGAACATACTATTTATGGATCCTGCAGAACCTAAGTGGCCGCCGCAGATTGATGAGCTGATTGAAACTCCTGGTGCCATGTTTGACAAGCGGATACTGCTATCTGAAGAGACTGACGAAGGGGAGCCAGATGACCCCTATGAAGCTGGTTACACAACAGATATGCTCTGGAGGGGGACATATCATTCACATGTCTTCACGCTCCATACACTTTTTCGTACACTGCTCTTGACCCCGACTTGGTCGCGGGTCATAATTGAGGATATTCCACGGGCTCCGCCCGTCATGATTACTCTGTCTCCTCGGGACATTATACCACAACCTCCTCTCGATCTAGAGAGGTTGTATAATTTGATTTGGGACATATTACTATATGATCCCCCTAATCCTCTGGCCTTGGTGCCACTTCCTCCGTCTGATTCTCCTCCCATTTGTATTCATTCCTGCTTTATGTTTAATTCTTTCATTGTCCAAAAAAAAAACGCCAATTTGGCAACAAATTCTTCCCAAATCCTCATCGAGGAAACATCTTACTTGTCCGATTGCACCCCGCCGCGCGGGTCCTTCGGTCAAGATTCTCTCATAGATTTACTCTGTCCCTCCCCTCGGGAGGATTCTCTTGTATTTCCACTTGTATCCCAGGATTTTCATCCTGCTTCATCTTCGTTAGGTTATGATAGTAAGTTTAGTGAAGTTAGGCAGTCTAGTCAGGTTAGGAAGTCTAGGAAGCCTAAGGGGAGGCAAATTCCGGATAGATACCTCCAGGACTTAGCTGATAAGTGTTCTTCTTGTTCTTTAATCCCTCAGCTTTTAGAAAATCCAATTCAGATGCCAGAAGATTGCATGGACGATGAGTCAGTCAATGATGGGTACGGGGTATATGAATTAGTACATGAAAAGGACCCCATTGAGGAAGATGACGAGGACGCGGCTGAGGCATATGCCAGTGGAGTAAAGAGATTCGATGAACCCTCAGTTGCCGTAGAAGAGCCCACCAAAGAAATTAATTTAGGGACTGAAGACGAACCTAAGGTTGTCCTCGTCAGTAAAAGTCTTTTTATAGAGGATGAAAAGGCAATGGTACAAGTACTTAAGGACTATAAGGACACTTTCGCCTGTAGTTATGAAGATATGCCAGGGTTAGACTCATCTTTAGTTGAACACAGATTGACGTTAAAGGAAGGAGCTAGCCCAGTCAAGCAAAAATTAAGGCGATTGCACCCACAAATGGCTTTAAAGATGAAGGAAGAGGTCGATAAATTGCACAAAGCCAAATTTATTAGAGTTGTCCTCTATCCACAATGGGTGGCCAATATAGTCCCGGTTATGAAGAAGGACGGGAAGGTCAGAATTTGCATTGACTTCCGCGATCTGAACCGGGCGTGTCCTAAAGACGATTTTCCATTGCCTCATATTGATGTACTCATCGATAATACTGCTGGCTATGAGACATTATCATTCATTGATGGATTTTCAGGATATAATCAGATTAAGCTGGCAGAAGAGGATCAAGAAAAAACATCATTCACTACACCTTGGGGAACATATTGTTATGTTGTCATGCCATTTGGATTGAAGAATGCTGGAGCCACTTATCAAAGGGCCATGATGGCAATATTTCATGACATGATGCACATAGATTTGGAAGTGTATGTGGATGACTTATTGGTTAAATTTAAAACAAAGGCTGAGCACGCCAAAGTTTTGGCAAGGATATTAGAGAGATCGAGAGAATATCAGTTAAAGATGAACCCCAAGAAATGTGTATTCGGGGTATCTTTAGGAAAATTGCTTGGATTTATCGTCAGTAAACGGGGAATTGAGATCGATCCTAACAAGGCAAAGGCTATTAGAGAAATGCCACCTCCTAAAAACTTGAAGGAGTTAAGAGGATTAATCGGGAGGTTACAATTTATTCGCCGCTTTGTCTCCCAGCACACACAAAGGTGTAAGCCGTTTTACGAGCTTACTAAGTCGGGAGTCAAATTCGATTGGGACAATAAGTGTCAGGAGGCATTCGATGGATTAAAGAACTATTTAGCAAGTCCTCATGTTTTGAGACCACCATCTCCAGGCAAACCATTGATACTTTACATTTCAGTCCTGGATGATGCAGTGGGGGCTGTCCTAGCACAAGAGGATGAAGAAGGAAAAGAGAGAGCAGCCTACTATCTCTCTAAACTTCTCAACCCCGCTGAACAGAGATATACGGCGATGGAGAAAACATGTGCAGCATTGGTCTGGGTTGTGCAGAAATTGAAACATTATTTTCTGGCCCATGAAGTCCATCTCATCGCTAGGATGAATCCGATCAAATTCCTCCTGGAGAAATCTGTTCTTACTGATAGGTTAGCGCGATGGCAAAGCTTTCTATCTCAGTTCGACATCATCTATATTCAACAGAAAGCGATCAAGGGCTATGCCATAGCAGAACATCTAGCTCATCATCCCCTTCCTCGATTTGACCCAGTGCGATCAGAGTTTCCGGATGAGGAACTGATGTCCGTAAATCAAATCAGAGATGATATGTGGACTCTGCATTTTGACGGAGCTCTGAATTCTCATGGAAAAGGGATCGGTATTGTTCTGTTATCACCTGAAGGTATCACCATCCCACAAGCCTTTCAGCTTGATTTTCCAGTCACAAACAATATAGCTGAATACGAGGCACTTCTTGCTGGCCTCGAGGCTGCTCATCTCCATGGTGCCACCAAACTCAGAATTGTGGGTGATAGCCAATTAATTCTTCGCCAAGTGCTGACCAAGTATCGAACTCTTGATCCTAAGCTCAAGCCTTATCAAGAGCTTACTTCTGCTTACTCAAAGCTTTTCACAAAATTGATCTTTGTCCATGTTCCTAGGAATCAGAACATCTTAGCTGACGCTCTAGCTTCACTGGCATCTTCTCTTGATTTTCCAATCAGCAAACAATCCGAATCAATCATAGTTCATAGGCGTCTTTCACCCGCCGTGAAAGACGCTTCATTCCTTAGAACTAAGGAGAAGTTGCTGAAGAAAGTCAGAGACGGAGATATCATTGAAAAAAGAGAAATCATGTTGATGGAGCTGTTAGAAGAGATGGATGATGAACAGAAGCCATGGTATTATGAAATTGCAAAATATTGTGAAGATCAATCGTATCCTGAGGAAGCTACAACTGAGGAGAAGAGAGCTATCAGGAGAGTTGCTCAACGATACACCATAGTTGGGGGAGCATTATATAAGAGAGGTTTTGATGGAGTTCTTCTGAGATGTCTAGACGAAGATGAGCTTTGGAAGGTTATGGAAGGAGCTCATAGTGGAGTTTGTGGTGGTCATGTCAATGGACAGATGTTAGCAAAGAAGATCCTTAGACAAGGATTTTATTGGCCAACCATGGAAGAAGACTGTGTAGGATATGTCCGTAGGTGTGCTAAGTGTCAACTTCATGCCGACAAAGTTCATTCTCCTGCATCTTCACTCCATCCTGTTTCTTCCCCATGGCCTTTCTCCATGTGGGCTTTCGACATTATTGGACCTCTTGGTAATCCAAATTCCGGCATCAAGCAAAAATCTTTCATTCTCACGGCAACGGAATACTTCACCAAGTGGGCAGAAGCTGAAGCGTATGTGGAGATCAAAGCATCAACCGTCTGCAAGTTCATCATGAAGAACATCATCACCCGATTTGGAATTCCAAGCACCATCGTCACCGACAACGGACCACAGTTCGTGTCACAGGAATTGAAGGACCTCTGTAACAGGTATAAAATTGCATTGCATCATTCATCTCCTTATTATCCGCAAGACAATGCCCAAGCAGAGGCAACAAATAAGACTTTGATAAAAATCATTAAAAAGACGTGCAAATCTAACAAATTTGCAGATTGGCCAGAAAAATTGGTTGAGGCTCTATGGGCCTACCGAACTTCAATCCGCACACCTACTGGACAAACTCCTTATTCCTTAACATTTGGAATGGAGGCGGTAGTTCCATATGAGATCCTCATACCGTCATTAAGAGTACAATTGAATAAGGAATTTTCCGTTGATGAACATCGTTCAGCACTCCTTACTCAATTGGAACTCTTAGACGAGAAAAGATGGTCAGCTGCTAATCATGCAAAAGTTTATCAAAATAAACTAGCACGTTTTTATCAAAAGAAAGTCATTGAACGTAAGTTCAAAGTTGGTGAAATGGTTGTCAAAAGATTTTTTGTAAAACCTGGTGGTCCGCGTTCTAAGCTCCAACCCAACTGGGAAGGACCTTATGTTGTATCACACGCTTTTCCTGGTAATGCTTATCGTCTTAATAATGCAGAAGGAAAAGAGCTAAAACATCCCTGGAATGGTTTACATCTTAAGAAATACTACCCTTAGGTTAAAAAGTCGATCAGTATGGTACAAAGACCAGTGGAATCAGAAAATTTATAAACTCAAATTTCTTTATCAGTCTGGATAACTTAACTTTAAGCCCATTATTGCACACTGACACGTTTGATTCGTGAGTAACAAGAGATGACAAGTCCTAAAGAATATCGAGAGCTTGACCTAAAGTGTAAAGTACAGATCATTCATTTTTGAAGCAAAATTCTGTTTTAAATTCGGCCCATGATGTCGGAACGAGGCTTAGAATAGACTACTGAGAATACCCGCCATCTTAGTAGGAGGCCGTCATAAGAAAAATGGGGGAGATCCGTCCCGAAAAAAAAGAAAAGAAAAGCAAAAGCAAAAAGGCAAAAAGCCAAATGTCAAATCAAAAGGCCATTACATTACAAACGTTACACCAAGGCCATGAAATGAAATAAAAGGGAACGCAAGGTCGATAAATACCCCGGAAAGAAAATGACCGAACCCCAACGGATATTAGGGTAGGAAAGGAACATCTCCTTAAGTCTCCGGAACCTTCTCATGGGCTTTCTAAACTTATTCATCTTTTCTTTCTAAAGAAATGTACTTCAAACTTAATGAATGGCTTAGATTGACTAAAGGTCAAATCATCAAATGGGATCACGAATGGAAACACAAGTTCAAACACGATGGGTTTAAGTTAAGTTGTTAAAGAATAATTTGGAAATTAAGTTAATAAATGAATATGATCTTTTGATCCGAGTACCATGCTGATCATATGTCAAAAATCTAAAAAAAGTACATAAGTAAAAATTCCAAAAAAATACATATGTCAAAAAAAAAAAAAAAATACATATGTCAAAAATCCAAAAAAAGTACATAAGTCAAAAATAAAAAAAAATACATATGTTTCAAAAAGTCAAAAAAAATACATATATCAAAATTCAAAAAAAAGGCATATATTTCAAAATCCCAAACAAAAATGAATATTTCAAAACAACAAAAAAATATTTCGGTTAGCATCTGCTTGTTGCATTTAGTATGTTTCATTCCTTTTATTTTCAGTGAGCATCTGTTTGCTTGCATGTTGCATTTTACTTAAGTCTGATTATTCTCATTACCTTTGTTAATAAAGGCTATGCCCCTTGACCATTTATTGAAGAAAAGATTGATTGACCATTTATTTGGTCAGGCAAGGGGCTAAGCCTAAATAGATACTTAACCTGTTTGTTAAGTGTGTACAGGATGCAAGATAAACACAAGAACACAAGATTGGAGCCAAAAGTTTCATATATGTCATCAAAAGGAGTTTTGTACATGATACATGAAGAAAAAGAAGATACATGAGCCCTCAAGGCTGACTCTCCCCTCCGCCCTCGTCCAACTGGCTCTGGGCCTCGTCAGGTGCATCCGGTGCTGGCTCTCGACTAGGAGGTGGAGGTGGTCCCATCGCGTTCGGACCCGCCTGACCAGAGGACACGGCAGCACTGGCGGTAAAAGCACTGGTCAAACCACGCTCATGGGCACGCTGTCGAGCTCGCTGGTACCTCTCCTCCACCATTTTGCGCTCATGCTCTGCAACTGACAACCGACCCAGAAGACCCTCCAGTCGTAGGCGCTCGCGCTCTCGCTCTTCGTTGATGAACCCCAGTCGAGACTGGAGGTGTGCAACCTCTCGCGCAAGATCTCCTGTCGAGAGTCGGGCCACCTGCTCCTCCAGAGCCCGGATCCGCTCTGCATCAGCCTCAGCACGAGCCGCTGCAGTACGGGCATACTCTATCTCCGCTTCAGCCCTCTGAAGGGCTTCCTGAAGCTCAGCAACCTGAAAGGAAGTCATTGTTAGTTCAAGGCAGTCAAAATAATCAATTTCAGAATTCAAAAATTGAAGAACTTACCTGAGCAGCACGGTCCTCCTCCGCGAGAGAAGCCCGGTGAATAGCGGAGGCGAGCTGACTCTGGAGGTCAGCCAGAGCAGCATCATGAGCAGCAGAGGATGAAGACGAAGCTCCATGGGAAGGAGGAGCCGCTTGGGTGTAGACGGCTCGCTGCACCGAAAGACAACTATCAGTGGTTAATCGCCAAAATAATTAATTAAAAACATGCATTCATATTCATTCATACATACCAAGTCATATAATTCCTTCTGGACTTGTTCTAGCTGGGCCTCCGCATCATGTAGGCGGGCCCGGAGGTCGACGATGACCGCATCACGCGCGTCCTGCATGTCATACATACATTCATTCACGAATATAAATCAAGATAATAATAAAATTAAAGACGCATGAATGCATACTTACATCGAGTGGTCGGAGGAGCCGAAGCTGATCGGCATAGTGGGCCCGGTACTGCTGGAGGTAGGCCTCGCTACTCTCCGCTCGTGACTCCACTCTGATGTCGCGGCGGTGCCAGTCCTCGTACTGCTCCGGAAACTTGGCACGCCAATCGGTGAGGGCTTGCTTCCCCCTCATGCTCCTTCCGATGCCCTCCGGGACCTCTTCATCTATCCACTCCTGGTGGAGGCCCAGTGTCCTCATCACTAGTCGGAGGCGGAGGAGCTCGATCTCATTGAGGCAATGCACCCACATCTGCCTCCCGAACCTCCTCCTGCCAGCCGTCACCCACGGCTGACCCTCCTCATTCATGCCCAGGTACGGGCGCCAGATCACCTGCATATAGGTTAGATGCATTCATGAAATAACTTGCATTCAATGAACAAAAAAGATTGCATTTAATTAATTGAACAAGTTAAAAACTCACCAGAAGCTCGGGATAATCCAGAAACTGACGGCGGAGGGCCGTCAGCTGGTGGTGCTGTGGAGCCGTGTCCACAATCGGCTGCCAACGGCAGGCAAAAAGGACGACATTCGGATGCACGATCCTCGCTCTGCCGAGCGGGAAGTAGTAGTAACTCCACACCTGCATTCATGAACATATAGGTTAGAAAAAAAAAGCATCATATCATATTGCATTGCATATAACAAATAATTAAACAAGTTAATACTTGAAGAAATGGCGAGAAGCCACTGATGGTGGTCTCACGGTCCGGCGTGACCGAGGATAAGTCGGCAAAGAGGTGAGCCAGAAGGGCTGCACCCCAGGCATACTCTCCTAGGCTAGCTAAATCATCTAACAAGTAAAGAAATCTACAGTGGATATGGTCGCCCTTCGTACCGAAGAGCAACCGACCGAAAAAGAAAACTAAGAAGACCCTGAGCTGTCTATCCACCTCCTCTACCTGGCCAGGATCACTACAGTAGACTGAGGAGGACGACTCGGCTAGTCTAATCCTAAACTCCTCCCGGGTCTCGTCAGACCGACGCCGGAGCTCGTCTAATCCTAGTGCAGCCTCTACCTCCACCCGAGGAACCATCCTAGACTCCCTGCCTAGGCTAGACACCTCTATCCCTAACAATGCCTCAGCCAATCCCTAATAGTTAGGGTAAGTAACCCCACTAACAGGTCGACCATCTACCCTGAGGCCAGTAATCCTGGCCACATCCTCTAGGGTGGGGACCATATGCCCCCACGGCATCAGGAAAGCACGGCTTTCCGCATGCCATCTCTCCCTCAAAACCTGCAGCAGGACCAGATCAAGCCAAAATGGCTCAATGTCCAGTACCTCGCCGAATCCCATCTGACGCAGGCGCGCCTTCTGGAAATCCGGGAGCCCCCTATAAGCCCCTACTACTAGGTCCCATGAGATTCTGGCCCTCATCACTCCCTGCAAGTAGACATAGAAATAAAAGTCAATAATGAATAAAAAATAAGGAAAATCAGTTCTGTCTTTAAACGCGTTAGCACACGCAGACGTGTTTTAAAACACGTCAACGTGCATTGACGCAATTCAAACTCTTTATTCCTAATTAAAAAAAAAAAAACCGGAATTTATGTTGAAAGACGTCAGCCCAAGGAGACGCCTTTTAAAAGGCGTCACCTGGTCTGGACGCCTTTCAAGTCCAGATTCCGGATTCCTTCAAGAATCCCGTTTTCTCCCCTCTCTTCTCATCCATTCATCCCACAGGGAGCTTACCGTGTGGAGGTCGCCCTCCTCTTCTTCTTCTACCGCCATGGGTGCCGGTAGAGGGAGTTCCTCCTCTAAGAAAGCCGCCGCCTCCGCAAGGGCCGCGGGAACTTCCTCGGGAGCTTCTTCTTCTTGCCTCCGCCTCCTCTTGGCTATGACCTTCGTCTTTCCAGAACCTTCACCGCGTTCCATGGCTTGAATAGAGGGGGTTTTGAGGGAGAGATCACCGGAGATCGTCGCCGGAGAGAGGAGAGAAAGAGGAAATTTTGGAAAAGTGAGGAAGAAAGGGGGCCTTCGCGGGTCTGTTAACGAAAGGCTGAAAGGCGTCGACGCAGGTTGACGCGTTTTAAGGCACAAAAGTTGAGGCGGCACTGACAGAGGTTTGAATTTTACTGAAAGACGTCCACTCAGGTTGACGCGTTTTAATATTTTCGTCAGAGCCGTACAGAGGAAAATCATGAAAGGCGTCGTCTTGTCCAGACGCGTTTCAGACAATTAATCATGGAATTAATGACAGAATCCTGGAAAAAGTAGGAGAGAGAGTTGAAATGCGTCATTATGTACAGACGCGTTTTAACGTTTAAATCCGGTTTTTGAGGATTAAATTGAATTTCTGGAAAAGAATTATGGTTGAAAGGCGTCATTGTGGGCAGACGCGTTTTAAGCTTTAAATCTGGTTTTTGAGGATTAAAATTAATTTCGGAAAAGAATTATGGTTGAAAGGCGTCGATATATACAGACGCGTTTTAACGGTTAAATCTGGTTTTTGAGGATTAAATTTAATTTCGGGAAAATAATTATGATTGAAAGGCGTCTTTCTGACTGGACGCGTTTTTACATTTTTACAGAACCCGAACTGTTGAATTTTCAGGAAAAATCAAGTTTTCTCTAAAGGAAAAATCATGTGCACATCACAGAAAGTTGGGGAAAGATTCCAAGATATGGAAAATCACTCTTTATTCATTTAAATCCTTTATTACATCATAAAAAAAAAAGAGAAAGAAGACGTTTAAGGAAGGATTTCATGAAGACCTTTAAGGTAAGGAAATTTCAATCCTCTATCTCTATCTTTAGAGGATTTTACACGGTAACTGAAGCCAAGATTCCATAGAGTGGTAATGATTTGTACGGCTTCATAGTATTCGTCGGATTCCAAGTCGCGCTTCTTGATCGGAAGTGTGGGAGAGAACTCAGGGAATTCACGACGGCCCAAGCTAAGTTGAGTAAGGCACCGATGTGGGTTGTACAGCACAAATTCGGTGGCTCCGATCAACTTAAGGTCTGCTCTTGCTGCACGGCGCACCCATACAGGTTTTCTAACCAGAGCAAGTGGAGACGAGTCGAATATGTCAGACGTCATGAGCTTTAAATATTCTCTCCAATCGGCTCGGGTCTTGAGTTTTGGAACCTTGTTAACCATATGCTCATTGAACTTTACAATATTAGCTATGCAATGAATTGGGCTATTCAAGTAGATTTGAGATGGATTCAAAGGCCTTTTCTTGCTGTGTTCAAACTTGAAGTGAAGTTCAACCCATAAGGCGAAGAGTAGCATGCATCCATAAGGAGGACGGCCCACAGACGCTGCAGAAAGCCCACTATAAAGATATGCTAAGAGTGCAGTGCTAATGGATTTACCTTCGAAGATTGCGCATATGGCACTAACTTGGTCATCTTCTAAGATGTTATCCTGCGCAGAGAAGAACAAGGCACCGGCTAGGCATGTAACTAAGGCTTTTGTTACATCCTCCGCTTCATCCTCTCTTAGATCATCAATTTCGTACAGCGTCCACTCGGCTAGCTTGGTGAGATTAATCCCCTTTTTAGTAAGGCATCCTTTAGCTTCTGAAGGATCTTTCATAATAGATGTCAACAATTGTTGACCGGTGGTTCTCTACTTCATCAAAGCTATCTTCTCTTTGTTCTCTTTGGTCTTTAGGAGACCTAAAAGAAGCTCCGCCTCTTCTAGAAGAATCATGCACTCGAAGTCTTGGAAGAAGAACGTATGAGTTTGGGGATGCCACCACTCGATCAAGGCACCCATAGCCGCCCAATCTGCGTTCGCGCTCTTGTAATGTTTGGCAAGCACTACAAGACCTTGAAGATTCCACTTGGATATGAATACTTGCATGGAAAGCTTAATGCTTTTTGCAAGTTTACGGATCCAAGGTAAGGAGGTGAATTTCCTTGGACCAGGAAACATGGGATAGTTCTGAAAATCAAAAGAAAAGACGAAGAACATGATGAGGAACGTGAAGAACATGATGAGGAACATGAAGAACATGATGAAAAAACATGAAGAGAATTGAGAAAGAAGTTGATTGAACTTACTTGGAGATTGGGATTTCTTCCATTGAGGTGATTCTCTACATTAGAAAACTGCTCCAAAGACATCTTCATCTTCTTGCTTGAACTTTTTCGGAGTTTCTCCTTCTTGAAGCTAGGAAACCTTGGAAACTTTGGAATTTTGAAGAAACCTTGAAGAAAACTCAATTCTTGATCTTTGGATGGTAGTGGGATTGTTTGGGAACAACATAAGGGTGTTTATATAGACAGCATTGCGATCCCAGGAAGACTTTTCCGGATTGGAAAAGGGATGTGCATTGATAGAGTTGGAATTCGAGTAGAGAACAGCCAGAAATCTGTTTCTGTGAGTAAAAGGCGTCGAGAATAAGCGATGCGTTTCAAAGTTAAATGGCGTCTGCGCGACATGACGCGTTTCATCTCTTTATATGATTTACCCGAAATTCCATGTTTTGATGTTTAAATTGAATATTTGTTTGGAATTACTAACAATTTTGATTGCAGGAAATTCAAGAAAACCTAAGTAAAGCTGGAAAATGTCAAGAAGATCCCACTGTGGGAGTTCATGAAGTCTCGACCGTGGCTAAAAAGACGGTTATTTCTACCCTTGTATTATTCCATGTAATTATTGTGCATTCGCATTACTATATGATAAGTATTTATTAGAGTATATCAAGGACCTTGTGTTTTTGATGAAACTGGAATTTGAGTTCCCTTTCAACAAACAAAAACAGTGATAATTCCAGAGAATTCTTAATCGCACGGATAGGCCGTTGGATTGTTAATTAGTGAGGACGACGGTTCCACTTTTGTGAAACGGTGCGTGGATAAACGAGCTTCGGCTTAGCACTCGTTTGCAAGAATTGGTATGTTGACTCATTAATGACAATTTAACAATATTATCCTTGATTAATTTATATTTTATTTGACTTTATATTTTTCTTTTAGCCCAGCATGCATCATATAGGACTTTGAAATCATTGTAATAAGAATTAATTATTGATTAAGTTTCAGACCATTAAATCAAATAATTTCAAACATGATATGAAATATTTCATTCTGAATTGAGTATCTTGATTATCTTTGAGGTTCGCTTGAAGATATCATTGGAATTCTTTCCTTGATTGGATTCTTTATCCAATATTCTTGTTTTCTTTTTAAGATCCATCATGGCTGCAGCACGTCCACATTCGCTGGCAAATGCTCCCCATGATGAAACCTACAGTGTCTATGACCTGGGGTACTTCCCACTCCGAGGAGGTTGATCGACTTTATTTTATTTCCTTGTCTACCTCATCCAGACATGATTAATTCCATTGATTTCATTGAGCTATCTTCATTGATGATTTTGAGAAAAATTCCAATCATGTGATGTTAAGAGCGTGTCTCATCACACCTTGGCATCACCTTTTCAGTACATTCCATTTCATTTCACTCCCTTGCAAAGACGATGCCAAGGTGAGGAAGCTGTAGACACGCTAATTTTGACGTCATTTCGAGTAAATTTCATATCATATAATAATGCCTCAGAATGGTCTGATGTTTAACCATTGATTAATTTTTATTAATATTTTTGAGTGTCGGGTCGAACAGACATATTTAAGTTAATCAATTGAATTGATTTTAGCTCAAATTTCAGTTAAAATATGAAGAAGCCTAAAAGGCGTCAACCTGTGTTGACGCGATTTAGAGTTTATTCCTATTTTAACGTTTAAATTTGAATTTTAATCAGTTGATTAATTAGATAAAAGGCGTCTGAGAAGGTCGACGCGTTTTAGGTTTCCTAGGCTATTTTAACTTCTCTTCCGGATGTTTATCCTTATCTTAATTAGGTTAAAAGACGTCTACACACGTGGACGCGTTTTAGCTAATAAAGATAAAGATAAGTTTTCCCGGATATTTATCCTTATCTTAATTAAATCTGAAAGGCGTCATCCATGGTGGACGCGTTTTAGATAATTACAGATAAAAATGAATTAATCAGTAATTATCTGTCGATTAAGGTAGATAAATCCTAGATTTTTCTATGTTAATCGCGAACGCAGGAAATGCCTATAAATACCTTGCATCTCAAGAGTTAAAAAAAAAAGAAAAAAGAGAGAGAGAATTATTGAGCCATAGCGCTATAGCGATTTGAAGATCGAAGCAACCACGTCGGATCGCCGGAGCGCTGCCATTTCCAGAAGACGGCATCCTTCTTCAAGATCTTCATCCTTTTAAAGCTTCAACCAACTGGACTGGGCATAAGTGTTTTATTTTGAATTTCATTTTTACATCATTCATTAGTTTCATACCACATATTCACTTCATGCAACACACACCACAGCATTAATTTTCCAAAACCCATTTGTTTTAAAGGGGTTTCAAAGCCATTTAAACAAGTGAGTTGCTGTTTAAACATGTTTATAATCATGGTTAATTTTGATATTATTTCCATTTAAATTCTCATCAGTACTTCTTCTTTATTTCTCTGTTTCTATCTCTGCTGCACTCAACAACAACAACAAGAAATCAAAAATAGGGAAATCAAACACGAAGCCAGGAGAACTTCTAGACGATCCTCAACATTCAACAGCAAGAACAAAAGAACAAAGAGGCTCTCTTTCTTCAGCCGGCTGAGGAAGGGGAACCAAGGACTCATTCTTCCGCGTTCAAACAGGTAAGCGATCAAACTCTCTTTTGAAACTTTTTAGTTAAAAGTTTCTGGCGATCACTGTACTTTAGTTGCTGTTTTTAATAGGTTAGTTTACACTAAACAACATAGTTTTTCACATTAATCACACGAGCATTTTCAGCACCTACACTTATACTGTCCGATTTTGTGCAATAATCAAGACTTAAGCATCATTGCCTAAATACTTTGATATATATGTAAGATTCTTTATATTATGGTTTGGATGCATGTTCGTTAATAATTTAATAAGAAACGTTTGATATGATTTTATTGGCACATAATCTCAAACTCATACTCTATTATATTTTATTTGAACTCAACTTATTCTTTAAAATTTCATATACACTTTGTCCTTTGAATTTGTTTCATGTTTAAGATTTATATTCACTCGTATGTTATAATTTGATTAGATTTGTTGGACTACTATACCACGTTATTCGATATGGGATATGTTCGTTATATGACTAGTAAATTTATTAAGTTTTATGTAAAGTTCGATTTGTCCATCATGCTAAGTAAATTATATATTATTCGATTTGATCATGCTATCAGAAAATACATCTGATTTGATAAACTTATATTTGTCTCATGTTCTTATTTGAGATATATGTAGAACTGTGACTTCTAATCAGTTAGTTATCATAACTTTTCAACTATTATATAATTTAGCATTTGGTGGGTCTCATTTTATACTGAGTGGTTATACTTATAAGTTCTATAAATATTTACAGAGTCTCATGAGGAGGAGGAGTTGGACTCTTAATTGGTGGGAATCTTTAGATCAGAAGATTTTCGTTGTTATCTAAGTAGATTTTCTTATTTGTTAGTAGATTGATGTAGTAGCGATAGAGAGAGAGATATGTACTTTTTATTTTATTTAGTGAGATTAGTAATTTTATTTCATATGGATATTTAGTATAGTTGGAGATCATGATATTGATGTTATATATTTGTAGAATTATGGTATTGATAATGAAATTTTTATTTGAGTATTTTTTATGGTAATTGACATGTTAATTTCTTTAATTATCTGCGTAACGACCCGCCACCTTATAATCGGAGATCCAATTACTAAATGGATACCGAATCATTAATTTGGAGCCAAACTAGGATCTTGATAAGTTTGGGAAATAAATAATAAACTAAGCCAAACATTCACATCGTATTGGATTAGAAATGAAATGCATGAATTAAAAATTATTACAATGCAACTCGACTCAACAAATAATTACATACTCCAACTGAAAATAAATAATTAAGCATACATGCCAGAAAATAAAATGACAACTACATCGGGGCATACCCCGGAACAACGGCTGTTGGTGCGCGACCTAAAACAACACTATCCTCGCTACGCCTGCCTGGAACCCTCACCTGAAAACCGCAGGGATGAGTCTCATCGAAAAGACTCAGTATGGATCCTTCGATCCCCATCGTGTTGGGATCTGGGCGGGACGTGAAGAACGCAGCGGAAACGACAAACAAAATAAATCTCGTCCGATGCCCGTTGATCTGATTCGGAACGAAAAACTAAAACCGAAAGCAACGAGAAGTAATCCGATTACCGTGCGCGGATTCGAATCTGCTTCCGTCGAGGCGATGCCGCGAGCCGCACAAGCGTCCGGCCTTTAGCGGTATCCACGCGATCCTCCGCGGTGGTTCGTCCTCGATCCCTCGTCCATTTCAGCTCGCTCGCTGAAGATCCGTGGCCGCAACGATTGCTGAAACCTCGCCGACGGGAATTTTCGACTTTCGGGAATCACATGCGGCGGAGACGGAGACAATCCCGGCACCTTGAATGGGGCGCCCAAAGGAGGAGAGAAAAAGGAGGGATGACGGCCAGCAAGAGGAAATCATGGAGCTTGGCCCAGGGTTTCTCAACAACGCGTATATATATTAAGTCGACGCGACTTTTCAGAAAAGTCCCCGAGTTAATATAAATCCCACTTATGTACCACCGACTGAGAATCTTATTGCGTGTGACCCTCTAGGCCCATTTACCAGTCTGGTTTTCAGCCCGTTAAGTCCAATAACTAGTTATTGACTTGTTATAATTAATTAATATCTAGATATTAACTAATTACTTAACCGAATTAACATCGCATGTAAATTCGGTCGGACTTCTGATCAAGTTGGGTGCCAAGCAACACCGCATGATCCTGGAAGGCAATGGGGTCCAGCAACCCCCTCATGGAACTTGTTCGTCCACAGTTACCACGTGGCTATAATCCTTCGTTCGCACAATGCTGTCGAGTTAACATAGGGTATGGTCAACTGTCAAACCCTAGATTGTCAATTCACTTGAATCAGATTCCGCTTTACAATATCCGAAAACCTATTTTCTAATATTGTTTCTGCTCTGGCCAGAGACTCCTGCGGATCTATTCTAGAGCATTCTCTCTCCAGTTACCTAAGAGCGAACGATCCTTTATTGAACACACAATCACCTTCGAAGGTCTTCCGTTGGACTCGATCCTTGACTATTAGAGATCCCGTGGATAGGGATTCGTAGGTCAAGGTCAAAGTCCAGAAGTCCACCGACAAGGTGTCTTTGGTGTCTCAAGTCCAAGGATCAACCACGCCGTTGTGACGATGAATCAAGCCGATTGACAGTCAGGTAAATTACCATTCGGCGATTCATGTCGGATCAGTTCAGTGAACTCATTCTCCAATGAGCACCTACAGGTTTACCATTGTGTCTCCACACGAGTAACTAACGAGATCAATTACCCTCATCATATGAGCTGGAATAACCTGTACTAGTCTTACCGGATGTTTGATGTCCTTTTCAAATATCCTACGACTAGGAACAATTAAGAATATGTGTTTATAAGTCATCAGTCTCATTATTATGATCTCATCGTAATCTGATGACTATTGCACATATTCATGGACTTCATTATGCGCAATTATAAATATACTAATCTACATAATGAATTTAATGCCATTGATTAGTGAACCAGATTGAAATAGGTGCCTTATGATTGGCTTAGAGGACACCTATATCCATCAATCTTCCACTTAGACTCAAGCCAATCACCTTCGCATTTGATCTCCATCAAATCTAGGTGATGCTCACAAATAGTCTGTGACTAAGACTTGGTCAGGGATCTGCTACATTATCTATAGATTGAATATTTTTCATTACGTTATTTCCTCTTAATCCTTTGTCTCTGAACCTGTGAAAGAGCCTCAGAATGTTCTGTAACTTCTGAAGAGACCATGGCTCGATCACACAATTCATTACTCCCAGTGTTGTCCTACAACGAAGGGATGGTATCAGAGACCTTTTAGAACTACATCTAGTTCAGGGATGAACCTTTTCATCCATATTGTTCTAATAACAGTATCACTTATTTATGTCGTCACCTTAATATCGAGTTCTAGATTGGAACCATTCCAATCCATTCCTTTCTACTAGAAAGTTGGATCCATTATTTGACTTGAAATTTGAGTCAGTGTGACATCATAGTTTCGAATCATCATCTCCATATACATGAATGCATCCTTAGCACTTCTCAAGCGCTTAATGATGCATTTCACTCATGTATCCTTTAAGGAACCTTTTCTTTAAATAAATAAATTTTATATCTCAACAATTGAGATTTGTTATGAAATTTATGCCAAACATCTTGACATACATGTCAGTATAATATCCCCACCAATCTATCTTAATAGATTCGTATTTCCAATACGTGAGATATTATAACTAAATCCATTATGGAGGAAACCATGGTTAACAATGCTTTCACTAATAGTAACATTCCGAAGTCATTCTTAAAGACTTTGATGTTATTATCATAAAGCATTACTAAAGTGACCATACTCCCACTGTCCTCCTTGAACACACACAGTCCGTGATCATTCTTAATGATCACGTAATATCTGACAATTAAGTCAAAAACTCTTATTACAACTTTATGAAGTTTTAGTTTGATTCAAAATGATATTTGAAATCATAACTTGCTTCCTAGACATTCTAAAAGCTTTAAAAAATGTATCATATACATCTTTATCTCAATCATATTGAAATAACACTTTTAATATCAAACTGTCATCATCTCATGATTGGCAGTATAGATGAGTATAATTCTAATAAACTCATCAATCTCAAAGTTGTAATGACAGAGAGTATCATTATCATAGATTTTAGATCATAATCTATTTTGAACTCCTCTCATCTTGCTAAATTAGATATGTCAAACATATCTTTCTGGTCACTGAGAGAATCTCAAAAAAATCTACGAAGCTATTTGATGTGTGTCATGAGTGGTTACAAACAACTAAAGATTATTTAATAATATTATGTTAACTTGTGAATCTAGAACATCTTCTAGTTTTATCAGCTCTCACTATCTTCTTTGAGGACATATTCCTTTTCACATAAGACAACTTTCAAGACGATAATTATTTCATTGTCACCTAGCTAATAATTGTAATGTCTAAACTCTTTAGACATTTACAAATTCACATCACGGTAATACATTACTTTCAAATCAGGTTTGTTCATAATTCACATCTCATATGAATTACGTGGTTTCCATATCTTATATGGACATACACTGACTTATTTGGAACCATCTGTAAAGTATGAACATCTAATGTTCATACTCATATTTAAAAAGGTTAAGAATTAGGCAAATCTTATTACATATTGCACCATATCTTAATAAGGTACAATTCCTCATTTTATCATGTTGCTATGATGCACAATGAGGATCAATCGAGCGAGGATACAATTATACTCTTAATGATTTATATGAATATATGTCTAAGTATTAGTTTATTTGATCAAATCAAAAATTCTAATACTTCATATTGATCTTATACCTTAATCTTTCAGATGCATTCGTCTTATACTTCAGTAAGTACATACAATCGAATCATTCTAAGAGTACACTAATAAGGTAAGCCAATAGAAGTGATTATCTTTGGCCTTAAGATGACATTGAGCTGTTTACATCAGTATGTATCAACATCAATAATTTCTTATTGTACAACCCTATGTATAATACCATAGATAATCAAGATTCACACAGTTCATTTCAATAGAAGACTTGTGAATATTCATCACATGAAATGTCACTTCAAGAATCTATAGTGCATTGACTAGTTTGAACAACTATTGTTCATTTTCAGTCAATGTTCTTCACTTTTACAATTCTTGATATCTTATGCAACTAAATAACAATTATTCAGTTTCATTTTAGACTTCTATAGATATACACAGACTTACTGTCAGACAACAACCTATGTATATCATGAACAATAGTTGAGTCTAACTCAACACTTACATTTTCTCAATTTCCTTTTACTTGTCTAAGTCTGCACACTATCGCAGTTCTAAGAATCATTTCCAATATCTCATATTGAATACGCTAATTCTCCAATAGACATGCAAAAGTTGATCACAATAATATATGAGACTTCTTTCAAGTTTCATATTCATTTTGCCTTTACCAGTATCCTTATATTGGTTGCAGTGGAAGAACTACTACTTCTCTATCTCAGCTAACTTTTCTTTATCCTTTTCAGGTGTGAATTCGATCGTTTAAAATCTTACCACTTGTCTTTCAAAAGACATATCATGAATATCTCTTCATCTTGGTCTATCCAAATAAGAGATTTCATGACAATCATTGCCTTTCAATAAGGCATAACATGAGTATCTCTTCACCTTGGTCCATCAAAGTAAGAGGATTCATGATATCTGATTAGGATAGTGGCTTTCACTCACCCCTAAAGACATTCTTTAGTGTTTTCTAGTCAGTATGAGTATGAGAAGTATTGGCATCCAACATGCCAACATCTCGAATAGACGACATATTAGTGAATCGAAGGAAATAACGTTATTTAAGTAGATAATTCTTATAATTCAATTATTGTCTTTTATCTTGAATTATTTCCCACTATTTTTCGACGGACTGTATAACCTTCAGATATACAGAACAGAAGACTCCGACGGTTTCCTAATGAGGATCAGAATCTCCAAATATTACAGTATGACATCGGGTAAACACATAGTATCGTACCATTATCTTAGAGCAACCATCTCATGGTAATTGCAACTCCTTGCAATATCCGATCTTACTTCGGCTCCCAGGTCTTTAACGGTCCCGGGTAAACACAGTAGACCATTATACATGGTCTAAGCTTTACTATCAATACGTGACAGAGTAGAATAAGAATGCAGCTCCCGGGTAAACGCGAGGATAGCTACACCGTTCCTCTATTTCAATCTCAAGACATCATAATGTCATAGTTAATAGTCCTTTCATCAGATGGTGGCAGGCCTCGGGTAAACACGTAGAAACTGTCATCACTGAATTAAGTTCTAAGAACTATATTGATAGACAGCCACACGGTACATTCTCAATGACTCGCGCTTCGGCTTAGACTTTATATTGAAGGTTTTGTTTATTTTAAGTTGGTCTCATCCTAGGTGATAGTGTAAGGATCGAGACTTTCGGATCCGGTTTTCGGGTCAGACCATGTTGTTCTAACCCTTGTGGGGGGGGCAGAAGTTCTGAGTTGAATCGCGTCAGGACCTGGCGACGCGTTTTAAACGGCGTCCACCTTGGCAGACGCATTTCAGGTACTGCCACGTGGGTGCCGCGGGGGTTGGCCTTGGGCCGCGCGGGTACGGCCCTGTCAGGTCGTCTGAACGGCGTCCGCGTGGGTCGACGCCTTTCAGACTGCGACTCTGGGTGTGTCAGAGTACGGCCCTGACAAGTTGTCTGAATGGCGTCTGTGTAGGACGACGCGTTTCAGAATCTTGTCAGAGCGGCCGTCACATCACCTGATTGGCGTCCGTGGATGTCGACGCGTTTTACCCAGTTTCTGGTTAACCCCCGTGAACCCTCCTTCTTTCCCTCATTTTCTCCTACCCTCCTTCTCTCCTCCTCCTCCGGCGACCGGCGGCGACCACCCCCCCTCCTCCCTCTTTTCCTCCCACTATTTCGCCTCTCCCTCCACTCCATCCTCTACCTAACTCATACCACCACCACCTCCACTTCCACTGCGGCGTTCTACTCTCCGGACGGCGGCCGACGTCTCGGTGGAGCAAGGACGACCACGGCGGTACCGGCGGCGGCGTGGGGCGAGTAGGGTGGACGGCGTGAAGCTTGGAGGAGTTCGAGTGTCCGGTAGGGTGACGTTCCCCGTAGCGTTGTGTTTAAAAATCATGTTTTCCTCAATATGCATGTGGTAGATCTTCGGTTTTGGGGGTTAGAATGAGCATGTTTAGGATCTCTATGGGGGTGTTTGCCTATGAATTGTCTTGCTCTTCGTTTCCCTCCAGTTTGAATGATTTTTGGGGGTATTTGGGGTTGGAAAGGGAGCCCTCGGGTTTAGGGCGTTCCTGGTTCCTGGGGCTGAAAGACGTCGTGCATGGACGACGCCTTTTCGAAGCGCGTCGGGCCATCACGACGCCTTTTAGACAGGAATTGTCTGACAGACAGTCTGCCAGGTTGGGGTTTCTGTGGCTGAAAGGCGTCATGGGTAAGCGACGCGTTTTTGAACGGCGTCGGGCATCCATGACGCGTTTTAACCACATAAATCCCCGGGATAAGGCCTAGGGAATTCCGGATTTTCGTGTTGAATGGCGTCTGAGGATGTCGACGCCTTTTAAAAAAGGCGACCATGGGGGTCGACGCCTTTTAAGGCCAGATTCTGAAGACTGATTTATATAAACCTGCACTTGGAGCTTGAATGGCGTCGACCTCGGTCGACGCGATTCAAGACAGAATCTCACTAATGCATGCCAGTAAAACGTATTCATACTGCTAGTTAGATGGTTAGCACATGTTTTAGTGCACCTAAAAGAGATGGATTCCTCATGATCGGATGATTCTATGTGTGTTATGCGATCGCGGGCCTTTCACGTGACCGGATCGCACTGTGTTGGGTTTTCAGTTACTGTGGACCTGGAGTGACATTGTAGCACTTTATCACCCTGTGCTGGTGGGGGCGTGAGCACAGCGCCGGTGGGGGCGTGGGCGGGGTGACGCCTAGAGAGAGAGGGTCACCTGGTGAACCCCGGGGTCAGCTAGTACTGGTGTCGGAGTGGTACATTTGGAGAGTCACTCATGCTGGGGGAAGGGGTAGTCACCTGAGCCAGTTGGGCCGGAGTAGCGAGCGTGCTATCCGAGGGGCTACACCTTGGTCTCAGCGGGTCGAGGTTTTCCCCACCGTTGTTTGTACGGTCGGCGTGTTCTATCGGGTTAACAGTTGTGGATTTTCTAGCGGCTGGTTTAGAATGTGCATGATATCATATTTCGACTGCATGCGTTCTCACGTAGAAAATTAGATATTGTACTTGCCACTACACTTGTTATTTCACTGTTAGCTGTACTTTTCACTTGTGGGTGTGTACGTGGGCAGTGGGGATCGAAGGATCCCTACTGAGTCTTGTTCTTGAGACTCACCCCTGCGGTTTTCAGGTGAGGACTCCCAGCAGACTTAGAGTGGGGTGCGCGGCCGTGTGGTGTACGTCTTCGGCAGTTGTTCCGGGGTATGCCCCGTTGTAGTTGTCTTTTATTTCTGGCCTGTATGTTTAATTATTTCCTTTCAGCTGGAGTATGTAATTATTTGCTGTAATCGAGTCGCATTGTAATAATTTCAATTTCCTGCACTTTCATTTCAATTCAATGCGATGTGGATGTTTAGCTTAGTTTATTATTTATTTCCCAGACTTACTAGATCCTGGTTTGGTTCCAAATTAATGATTCAGTACCCATTTAGTAATTGGATTCCCGATTATAGGGTGGCGGGTCGTTACAGTTGGTATCAGAGCATGCGGTCTGGCAAATAAATAAATAACTAGGTTAAATGTTGTAGATTCGGCAAAGAAATACATTATCCCGTACAGGCTCGACGGTAGCATAGGTTTTAGGATTCTAATTAGAACTTTTTGATTTTGTAATTGTAGGCGAGTAGATGGCTCCCAGGAAGAGGATGCCAGTCATTCGAGAGAGGGGAGATGCCCCTAGTGGGTCCGAGGCAGGGAGGCCGAGTGTTGAGCAGTTTATGGAGGCCATGATGGATACTATGGCTAGGTATCAGACTCGAGATCCTAGCGAGGGTTCTAGTACTCGGGGAGGGACCACAGCTATACTTGAGAGGTTCTTGAAGCTGAGGCCACCTCACTTCACCGGCCGTCCCGACCCTGAAGACTTTTGATACCATGGACTGTGCGGCAGTTGAGAGGACCCCGCTGGCTACCTTCATGCTGAAGGATAGCGCCTATGACTGGTGGACTACACTGAAGAGTTTGTCTTATGGGGACAGGAGTCTTAGGGAAATATCTTGGGAGACATTTGTTAAGGAGTTCAATGCTCAGTATTTCCCTAGACATGTCCAGCGAGCCAAGGAGAGGGAGTTTATGGATCTGACACAGGGGAGCATGACGGTGCTTGAGTACGAGGCGAAGTTTGTTTCGCTAGGGCGGTTCGTGCCTTTCATATCTCAGGACGAGGAACGTCGCACGGAGAGGTTTGTGGATGGGCTTAGGCTCAGTTTGAGGAACTTCGTGGCGTCCCATTGTTGTACAGACTTGGCGTCAGCAGTTAGGCGTGCAGCAGCTGTAGAGGCTCAGCAGATCCAGTCGGCCCGGGAGAGAGGGCAGACTGTCCAGGGGCCATCTCGGGGCAGGGGTAAAGCAGCGGCACCAGTTCCCTCAGTCGGATCGGGATCGTCTTCTCTCGGCTCCCGATTCAGGAGATTCTTCAGGGGTGGTGGCAGCAGTAGCGGCAGCAGCCAGCCCAGACAGGGGCAGCAGAGTCAGACAGTGTCCAGCGCACAGCAGGAGCCAGCTCAGAGGCTCCCGGCAGTTTGTCAGCAGTGTGGTAGTGCCCATGGCGGGACTCAGTGTCCCACTCTTCCCATGAGATGTTTTACTTGCGGCCAGCAGGGCCATCTGGCGAGGCAGTGCCCGCAGGGGTATGGTCAGGGGCATGGTTCAGGTGAGCAGAAGAAGCCGAGGACCCAGGGGAGAGTGCTAGCTATCACCAGGAGGGAGGCTCGCGCGTCCAACTTGGTGGAAGGTACACTTTCTGTCCTTGGGAACTCTGCACACGTGTTGATTGATTCGGGTGCTTCGCATTCTTTTATTTCTGAGCAGTTTCTAGATATTCTTTCTGCACCCGTTGATGAGTTATCTGATGGTCTGATGGTGGAAATTCCTTCTGGGGACTACATGATATCCTATAATTGTCTGAGGAGTGTACCCTTGACCATGGAGGGTCATGTGCTACCTGCCCAGTTGGTCGTACTTGCTATTCGTGACTTTGATATCATCCTGGGTATGGATTGGTTGGAAGCCTATTTCGCGGAGGTAGATTGCCACAGGAAGAGGGTGCGCTTCTCTATTCCGGACACCCCGACCTTCTTCTTCCAAGGTATTAGGCTCCCTTCCCGAGGCATTCTTATTTCCGCTTTTAAGGCACAGAGGTTGCTTGCTGGTGGCTGTGAGGCTTTCCTAGCCTCTGTGGTTGTTTCTGATAGTCGTGCTAGTCCTAGTCCTTGGGAGGTGCCAATTGTTTGTGATTTCGTAGATGTTTTTCCGGAAGAACTGCCTGGCCTTCCTCCACAGCGTGAGGTCGAGTTCACCATCGAGCTTGCACCAGGTACGGCGCCCTTGTCTAAGGCCCCGTACCGAATGGCGCCAGCCGAACTCGCTGAGTTGAAGGCACAGTTGCAGGAGTTGTTGGACAAGGGTTTTATTCGTCCCAGTACATCTCCATGGGGTGCTCCAGTACTGTTTGTCAGGAAGAAGGATGGTTCCTTGAGATTGTGCATCGACTATAGGCAGCTGAATCAGGTGACTATAAAGAATAAGTACCCGCTTCCTAGAATTGATGACTTGATGGATCAGCTGCAGACCGCGAGGGTGTTTTCCAAGATCGATCTGAGATCTGGGTACTATCAGATGAGAATCAGAGATGTGGATGTTAGTAAGACGGCGTTCAGGACTCGGTATGGGCACTATGAGTTTTTGGTTATGCCCTTTGGCTTAACCAATGCTCCGGCGGCTTTTATGGATCTGATGAACCGAGTCTTCAGGACCTACCTGGACCAGTTTGTAGTTGTGTTTGTTGATGACATTCTGATCTATTCTTCTTCTGAGGAAGAGCACGCTGCTCATCTTCGGGCAGTGTTGCAGGTCCTGAGGGAGCACCAACTTTATGCCAAATTCAGCAAATGTGAATTTTGGTTGAACGAGGTGCACTTCCTTGGGCACGTTATTTCTGGTGAAGGTATCGCAGTAGACCCAGCGAAGATAGAGGCAGTGATGGACTGGAACAGGCCGACTTCAGTGACCGAGATCAGAAGCTTTCTGGGGCTTGCTGGATATTACAGACGGTTTGTTCAGGGATTTTCTTCGATCGCGGCCCCCTTGTCGAGGCTGACTCGAAAGGGAGTTCGTTTCGTGTGGACTGAGGATTGTGAGCAGAGTTTTGTTGAGCTAAAAACTCGTCTCACGTCAGCCCCAGTGCTGGTGCTTCCATCTGGGTCAGGTGGATTTGTGGTTTACTCGGATGCGTCCCGTCGAGGATTGGGAGCAGTCCTTATGCAGCATGGCAGGGTAGTTGCTTATGCTTCTCGGCAGCTGAAGAAGCACGAAGAAAACTATCCTACTCATGATTTGGAGCTTGCAGCCGTGGTGTTTGCACTGAAGATTTGGAGGCATTACTTGTATGGGGAGAAATTTCAGGTTTTTACAGATCACAAGAGCTTGAAATATGTGTTCACTCAGAGAGACCTGAACCTGAGGCAGCGAAGGTGGATGGAGTTTATTAAAGATTATGACTTTGACCTTTCCTATCATCCGGGCAAGGCGAATGTGGTGGCAGACGCTTTGAGTCGAAAGACGGTCATGTCATACCTTATGGTTCGGGAGTGGAAACTATTTGAGCAGGTGGTGGAATCCTCCTTTAGGGTTCCACGTGAAGAAGATAGAGCAGTACTTGTCAGCTTGACTGTGAGACCGGATGTGTACCATGCTGTGATTGAGGCTCAGAGGGCAGATGCGGAGCTACCCCAGACTCTCCAGAGGTCTGAGGTTGAGTTATGGGATGATGGTACCGTCAGATTCAGAGGCAAACTCTATGTCCCGACTGAAGAAGATGTGCGCAGATGTGTTCTCGATGAGGCGCACCGTTCGAGGTATGCAGTGCATCCCGGGACAACAAAGATGTATCACTGTTTGAGGAGGCACTTCTGGTGGCCTGGTATGAAAAGAGATGTGGCTGAGTATGTGGCTAAATGTATGACATGTCAGCAGGTTAAAGCCGAGCACCAGCGACCTGGAGGGTTGCTGCAACCCTTGCCGATTCCTGAGTGGAAATGGGAGCTTGTGACGATGGACTTTGTGATGGGATTGCCCGCGTCCCCTAGCAGAAGAGACGCTATCTGGGTCATCGTCGATCGGCTGACCAAGTCGGCACACTTCCTAGCCATTAGGAAGGACTGGTCGGTCGGCAAGCTGGCTAAGTTGTTTGTGGACCGGATCGTCTCTTTGCACGGGGTCCCTTTGTCCATTGTGTCAGATCGAGATCCGAGGTTTACCTCCAGATTCTGGAAGAGCTTTCAGCAGGCGTTGGGGACTCAGTTGGCTTTCAGCTCGGCCTATCATCCCGAGACTGACGGGCAGTCGGAGAGGACTATTCAGACCTTGGAAGATATGCTCAGGGCGTGTTGCCTAGACTGGGGAGGTTCGTGGGAACAACATTTGTCCACTGTGGAGTTTGCCTACAACAACAGTTACCATTCTAGCATCGGCATGGCACCTTATGAGGCTTTGTATGGGCGGCCGTGTAGGTCACCGGTGTGTTGGTCTGAGATCGGTGAGAGGCAGATTGCAGGACCTGAGTTAGTACAGCAGTGTGCTGAGGTCGCCAGGACAGTTCAGCAAAGGTTGACCGCAGCTCAGAGTAGACAGAAGAGTTATGCCGACATCCGGCGGAGACCACTTGAGTTTGAGGTTGGGGACCACGTGTTTCTCCGAGTCTCACCCTCCAAGGGTGTGATGAGATTCGGGAGGCGAGGCAAGCTGAGCCCGCGATATCTTGGACCTTTTCCCATTCTTGCTCGAATCGGGGAAACCGCGTATCAGCTGGCCTTGCCGCCCAATCTGGCAGGAGTGCACGATGTGTTCCATGTGTCCTTGTTGAGGAAGTATGTTCAGGATCCGTCCCATGTGTTGGACTTTTCAGAGTTGGAGGTCGCTGAGGACCTGTCATTTCCAGAGTACCCGGTTCGTATTGAGGATCGCAGAGAGCAGGTATTGCGAAACAAGGTCGTACCGCTAGTCAAGGTGATTTGGCAGTACCGCTCCGGAGGTGAGGCAACCTGGGAGCGAGAGGACGAGATGCGGGAGCAGTTCCCTTACCTCTTCTCGTGAGTCCTATTGTAAACTTGTATCCTTGTTTTGACCTTGTTGATTCTAACAGTCAATTTCGAGGACGAAATTTCTTTAAGGGGGGGAGATTGTAAGGATCGAGACTTTCGGATCCGGTTTTCGGGTCAGACCCTGTTGTTCTAACCCTTGTGGGGGGGGGGCGGAAGTTCTGAGTTGAATCGCGTCAGGACCTGGCGACGCGTTTTAAACGGCGTCCACCTTGGCAGACGCATTTCAGGTACTACCACGTGGGTGCCGCGGGGGTTAGCCTTGGGCCGCGCGGGTACGGCCCTGTCAGGTCGTCTGAACGGCGTCCGCGTGGGTCGACGCCTTTCAGACTGCGACTCTGGGTGTGTCAGAGTACGGCCCTGACAAGTTGTCTGAATGGCGTCTGTGTAGGACGACGCGTTTCAGAATCTTGTCAGAGCGGCCGTCACATCACCTGATTGGCGTCCGTGGATGTCGACGCGTTTTAGCCAGTTTCTGGTTAACCCCCGTGAACCCTCATTCTTTCCCTCATTTTCTCCTACCCTCCTTCTCTCCTCCTCCTCCGGCGACCGGCGGCGACCACCCCCCCTCCTCCCTCTTTTCCTCCCACTATTTCGCCTCTCCCTCCACTCCATCCTCTACCTAACTCATACCACCACCACCTCCACTTCCACTGCGGCGTTCTACTCTCCGGACGGCAGCCGACGTCTCGGTGGAGCAAGGACGACCACGGCGGTACCGGCGGCGGCGTGGGGCGAGTAGGGTGGACGGCGTGAAGCTTGGAGGAGTTCGAGTGTCCGGTAGGGTGACGTTCCCCGTAGCGTTGTGTTTAAAAATCATGTTTTCCTCAATATGCATGTGGTAGATCTTCGGTTTTGGGGGTTAGAATGAGCATGTTTAGGATCTCTATGGGGGTGTTTGCCTATGAATTGTCTTGCTCTTCGTTTCCCTCCAGTTTGAATGATTTTTGGGGGTATTTGGGGTTGGAAAGGGAGCCCTCGGGTTTAGGGCGTTCCTGGTTCCTGGGGCTGAAAGACGTCGTGCATGGACGACGCCTTTTCGAAGCGCGTCGGGCCATCACGACGCCTTTTAGACAGGAATTGTCTGACAGACAGTCTGCCAGGTTGGGGTTTATGTGGCTGAAAGGCGTCATGGGTAAGCGACGCGTTTTTGAACGGCGTCGGGCATCCATGACGCGTTTTAACCACAGAAATCCCCGGGATAAGGCCTAGGGAATTCCGGATTTTCGTGTTGAATGGCGTCTGAGGATGTCGACGCCTTTTAAAAAAGGCGACCATGGGGGTCGACGCCTTTTAAGGCCAGATTCTGAAGACTGATTTATATAAACCTGCACTTGGAGCTTGAATGGCGTCGACCTCGGTCGACGCGATTCAAGACAGAATCTCACTAATGCATGCCAGTAAAACGTATTCATACTGCTAGTTAGATGGTTAGCACATGTTTTAGTGCACCTAAAAGAGATGGATTCCTCATGATCGGATGATTCTATGTGTGTTATGCGATCGCGGGCCTTTCACGTGACCGGATCGCACTGTGTTGGGTTTTCAGTTACTGTGGACCTGGAGTGACATTGTAACACTTTATCACCCTGTGCTGGTGGGGGCGTGAGCACAGCGCCGGTGGGGGCGTGGGCGGGGTGACGCCTAGAGAGAGAGGGTCACCTGGTGAACCCCGGGGTCAGCTAGTACTGGTGTCGGAGTGGTACATTCGGAGAGTCACTCATGCTGGGGGAAGGGGTAGTCACCTGAGCCAGTTGGGCCGGAGTAGCGAGCGTGCTATCCGAGGGGCTACACCTTGGTCTCAGCGGGTCGAGGTTTTCCCCACCGTTGTTTGTACGGTCGGCGTGTTCTATCGGGTTAACAGTTGTGGATTTTCTAGCGGCTGGTTTAGAATGTGCATGATATCATATTTCGACTGCATGCGTTCTCACGTAGAAAATTAGATATTGTACTTGCCACTACACTTGTTATTTCACTGTTAGCTGTACTTTTCACTTGTGGGTGTGTACGTGGGCAGTGGGGATCGAAGGATCCCTACTGAGTCTTGTTCTTGAGACTCACCCCTGCGGTTTTCAGGTGAGGACTCCCAGCAGACTTAGAGTGGGGTGCGCGGCCGTGTGGTGTACGTCTTCGGCAGTTGTTCCGGGGTATGCCCCGTTGTAGTTGTCTTTTATTTCTGGCCTGTATGTTTAATTATTTCCTTTCAGCTGGAGTATGTAATTATTTGCTGTAATCGAGTCGCATTGTAATAATTTCAATTTCCTGCACTTTCATTTCAATTCAATGCGATGTGGATGTTTAGCTTAGTTTATTATTTATTTCCCAGACTTACTAGATCCTGGTTTGGTTCCAAATTAATGATTCAGTACCCATTTAGTAATCGGATTCCCGATTATAGGGTGGCGGGTCGTTACAGATAGTTTATAAATATATCGAATATATTTAACTATACCTAAATATTAGCAATCGATTCATAATAAAAAACTAAAAGCATGCATCATCCATACATGTTCATTATGTAGTTATGGACAACACGGTGATTAACTGGAGCCAAACAATTAATCACCAAAACTATATAACATTTACATAATTTAAACATGCAAACACATAGCCATTTGTGATCTCATCTCATGTCGCCTTCCTGGTTGCATTTGTGGATCATCCTTGTCTCTCCTCGGCCGGCGTGATCAATTACAAATATAAATTAGAATTTAAAATATTTTCAAATACAAATTAATTCTAAAGAAAGCTTTATGGCCGTGTACAATGACAGAGGGAGATATAATTACAATGGACTTAGAAAGAAAGGGAGACACGCATGCCTCATTAATTAACACTTAATTAATGTACATCACATCTCATAACAATTCACAAAATCACACATCATCATATGATATGAAATTTAACTAAGTGCATGTCCATGACCACCACAAATTTTAACCATCCACACATGATATAGCATATCACATGAATGCTAAAATTTTGAAAATATAATAATTTTGGCTTTCTTAAAACCTAGGTACCAATCAAAATTAGATAATTTGAATTTTTGAAAATCTTATTTTATAACATGCAATAAATCTAATTTAAAGCATTAAACACGTCAACATGTGCACACAAAGCTAAAATTAAAATTCTAAAATCTTCCATGCATAATTTAGAACATTTCTAAATTAATTAATCTAACACTTAGATTAATATTAAATCACATTAATAACAATTATTAATGCGAAACAATTAAAAATTCATAAATAACGTTTATAAAAGAATTTCAACTCAAATTATTAACCCCGTAACAACTCCTTGTTAAAACCCCTTAATTAAATCATATTTCTCAATAACAATTATTAAGAAATAATAATTAGAACATTTATAATCAAAATAGTCTAACATCTTAGATTTAATTTAATCCTTTAATAACTTTTATAAAAGATCAAATTTAAGTAGATTAGATCAATATTAACTATAATTGAGAGATTCTTGAGAAAAATAATTAAATATCTCAATAACTATTATTGAGAGTTTCAAAATAAATAAATGAATCCTTAACAACTGTTATTAATGGTTAATTCTCAAGAATTAATTAACACATCAAAAATAGTTAATTAAACACTTAATAACTATTACTAAGTGTCCCTCAATTATAAAATCAATTTCCTAACAACGATTGCTAAGAAATTAATACATGTCCAATTAAAATAAAATTAACAACAATTGTTAATTAATTTTAAGATCAAAATAGTAATCTAATCACTTAACTAGAATTCAATTAACAACAATTGTTAATATTATTCAAGATCATAGTTTAAAATAAATTAATAACACTTATTAATTTAATTTAAGAACACATCTTAAATAATTCCTCTAATTATTTAATTAAAAGGATTTAACAACACTTGTTAATTATAATTTAAGATCAAAATCTTAAATTTTAACCCCTTTAATTACTCATATCAAATATATATTAAATTAACAACAATCGTTAATTAAATTAGGATCACATCTTAAATAATTAATACCCCTTTATTTAAGATCTAATCTTAAATTATAAACCCCTTTATTAAGATCGTATCTTAATAATTTGTAACAACTTTTGTTGGTTAATAAATTGAGATCATATCTTAATAAATTAACCCATTATTAAGATCAAATCTTAACAAACCCATTTAACTGAAATAAGAAATTTAATTTTAAAATTGTTTTAAACAAAAATTAATTATGTTATTCAATTTAAATGGGTGGGGTTCATAATAATAAAAGGGTCATAGGGAAATAGGGGTTAAATGGGCTGGTTGGCATATGGGCTAACATGGCCCATTAGGGGGGGGGGGGGGGTTAATGGCTCAGGCCTGCATAGTTTGGTCCGAGCCAGGTCGGCCCGTATGGGGCGCCAGGGCTCGAGCTAGGCACCACCTGGCCCAGCCAGGTCTGGTGCCTGGCGCGTTGGCCTGGGCCTAGCCGCCCCCGGTTGGGCCGGCTCGGGACCGGCCGGTCGAGGCATTTAGCGCCTGGCTCGCCCGGGTTGCAGGCTAGGGTTTGTGCCCCAACCGCCATCTTTGCACCCCTTTCCTGGCTCACCTCCGGCGCCGTCAAGGTGATGGCCGGCCGGAATCTCAAGAGGATACATCCCTCTTCCTAGTCCGACGCCGGCGATGGCTGGCCGGCGAGTCCCTCGCCGCCGGCAACCTCTTAAAGTAGGCAGTTTGAAGCAGTTTTGCAGATTGCAGCTTCTATTTCTATGTTCTTTCAACGCTTGAAAAACTTAGAAATTAAGGGTCCTCGGCTAGCCGTCGGCCATGCTAAATGTTTATGGTCATACCAGCATGCCCAAAGATGGTGTTCGATCACCATGGTACCCTTCTACGAAGCCCACAAAGGCCGGTTCTTCATCTTCATGAAGAACACCATGAAACTCCAAAAGAAAATTTTCTCCACAGAAATTTAATCTAAACTTTATCGTTCATCCCATGAACAAACTCGTGTGCGAGAAAAATAAATTTACACATGGAATTCATTCTAGAATATTAATTTAATCGTTCCGGAGCAGATCAGAGTGGAACCTAGCTCTGATACCACTGTTAGGATCCGGGCGGGACGCGAAGAACACAGCGGAAACGACAAACAAAATAAATCCCGCCCGATGTCCGATGATCCGATTCAGAACGAAAAACTAAAACCGAAAGCAACGAGAAGTAATCCGATTACCGTGCGCGGATTCAAATCCGCTTCTGTCTCGGTTCTGTCGAGGCGATGCCGTGAGCCGCACAAGCGTCCGGCCTCCAGCGGTATCCACGCGATCCTCCGCGGTGGTTCGTCCTCGATCCCTCGTCCATTTCAGCTCGCTCGCTGAAGATCCGTCGCCGCAATGATTGTTGAAATCCCGCCGACGGGAATTCCCGACTTTTGGGAATCACATGCGGCGGAGACGGAGACAATCCCGGCACCTTGAATGGGGCGCCCAAAGGAGGAGAGAAAAAGGAGGGATGACGGCCAGCAAGGGGAAATCGTGGAGCTTGGCCCAGGGTTTCTCAACAGCGCGTATATATATTAAGTCGACGCGACTTTTCAGAAAAGTCTCCGAGTTAATATAAATCCCACTTATGTACCACCGACTGAGAATCTTATTGCGTATGACCCTCTAGGCCCATTTACCAGTCCGGTTTTCAGCCCGTTAAGTCCAATAACTAGTTATTGACTTGTTATAATTAATTAATATCTAGATATTAACTAATTACTTAACCGAATTAACATCGCATGTAAATTCGGTCGGACTTCTGATCAAGTTGGGTGCCAAGCAACACCGCATGATCCCGAAAGGCAATGGGGTCCAGCAACCCCCTCATGGAACTTGTCCGTCCACAGTTACCACGTGGCTATAATCCTTCGTTCGCACAATGCTTTCGAGTTAACATAGGGTATGGTCAACTGTCAAACCCTAGATTGTCAATTCACTTGAATCAGATTCCGCTTTACAATATCCGAAAACCTATTTTTTGATATTGTTTCTGCTCTGGCCAGAGACTCCTGCGGATCTATTCTAGAGCATTCTCTCTCCAGTTACCTAAGAGCGAACGATCCTTTATTGAACACACAATCACCTTCGAAGGTCTTCCGTTGGACTCGATCCTTGACTATTAGAGATCCCGTGGATAGGGATTCGTAGGTCAAGGTCAAAGTCCAGAAGTCCACCGACAAGGTGTCTTTGGTGTCTCAAGTCCAAGGATCAACCACGCCGTTGTGACGATGAATCAAGCCGATTGACAGTCTGGTAAATTACCATTCGGCGATTCATGTCGGATCAGTTCAGTGAACTCATTCTCCAATGAGCACCTACAGGTTTACCATTGTGTCTCCACACGAGTAACTAACGAGATCAATTACCCTCATCATATGAGCTGGAATAACCTGTACTAGTCTTACCGGATGTTTGTTGTCCTTTTCAAATATCCTACGACTAGGAACAATTAAGAATATGTGTTTATAAGTCATCAGTCTCATTATTATGATCTCATCGTAATCTGATGACTATTGCACATATTCATGGACTTCGTTATGCGCAATTATAAATATACTAATCTACATAATGAATTTAATGCCATTGATTAGTGAACTAGATTGAAATAGGTGCCTTATGATTGGCTTAGAGGACACCTATATCCATCACATCGCCCACTCACGCACTCACAAGTATAACAATACAAATATAGACAATTTAAGCAATTAAAACAGTAAATACATTTTCCAATTTCGTTATGAAACACATGCATTCAAACGGTAACATGCACAATTCTAAAAACCACTCCGTCACAAGTCCACAACCCGTGTCTCGGCGAAACACACAAGTCACATGGCCGAACGCGGAAAACACTGATCCGCTGACACCAAACAGCAACCCCTTTGATAGCGCGCTAGCTACTCCGGCCCGACAGGTTCCAGGTGGTTTATGCTTCCCCCAGCATGAGTGACACTCCGAATGTACCACTCCCACACCGATACTAGCTATACCCCGGGGTACAACATGTGACCCTCTCTCAAGGCGTCACCCCGCCACTCCCACACCGGCGCTGTGTCACTCTCACACCGACACAGGGTGCCTAAGCGCTAACAACTGTCACTCTAGGCCTACGATCGCACAAAACACAACACGGTGCGATCTGATCACATAGAATCCAATGTCATCGAGTACCTTTCTACACATGTAATTAACTAAACTATTTAAGAGTGTAAACATGTGTTAATTGCATGGATTAATGGAATTATGGCTTGAATTCTGTCACCCAAGGCCGACGTCATTCAAGACTCATAAACTGGTTCAATGGAAAAACTGGCTTAAAAGGCGTCGTTCATGGAGGACGCGATTAAAATGGCGTCGCTGTCTCTAGACGCCATTCAGTTCCAGAGACAGAGTTTGTTATTTGGGTCAAATCGCGTCGTGGGTGGAAGCCGCCTTTCTAAAAGGCGTCGCTGTCCCCGACGCCATTCAACCTTCACATACAGGTTCTCCCTTCGTCTTCCCCCAATCCACGGCGTGGAATTTTCTCCCCCAAATCGTGTAAAAATACGAACAAAGTAGAAAATGAGGAGAAGAACCTAGATACCCATTAAAACACTCAATTTCTCATTACATGCATTTAATATTTTCACCCCAAGAAAACTCCTAAACATGCTCCAAAGTGAGAAAAATATTATTTTGAAACGAAATACAACAAGAATCGTCACCTTACCGGTTACTCGAACTCCTCCTAACTCTAAGCCACCAACCCGCTTCGCCACACGCCTTCGCCGGTACCGCCGTGGACGTCGTTACTCCACCGGGACGTCGGCCGCCGTCCGGAGAGAAAAACGCCGCGGAGGAGATGGTGGTGGTAGTGGTGGGAGTTAGGAGGTTGATGGAGTGGAGGGAGAGATGGAATAGAGGGTGGAAAGTAAGGAGAAGGGGAGGTGGTTCGCCGGAGCTCGGAGGGGGAAGAGGAGAGAGAGAGGAAATGAGAGAATAAGGGAAAGGAAGGAGGGTTCGCGGGGTCAAACAGAAGCTTGATAAAAAGCGTCGTGCAAGTCCGACGTCATTCATATGACAAGACCGGGCCGTACACTGACAACCAAGGTCGTACTATAATTGGCGTCGTCTTTCCAAGACGCCATTCAGACGATATGACCGGGGCCGTACTCTCGCGTCCCAAGGCCAGCCCACGTGGCACAGCTTAAAACGCATCCACATTGCTGGACGCCGTTTGAACCGTGTCTCGCAAGCTCGACGCGAAAAAGAAACTAAGTCTCGGCCCCACCAGGGCGCAAACTAAGGGATCCGACTCAGAAATTGACCCGTTAACCGGATCCGAAACCTCAATCCTTACAATTTGTCTCTCATCATTCATATATGATTTGTATGCTCTTTACAATCTATAGTTACGTAGTTTGAATATGAAGATAGTCTAAAAGACTGAACCGTATTAAAGGTGTAACAGTGAAAAAGTCCTCTAAATTACGTTGACCCAGGCAGACGTCTTTTGCAAATCACGTCCATCTGTCTAGAAGTGTTTCAGCTGACTAGACAGGGGTCAGCTATGCGGCCTCATGCATGACTATAGGGCGCACATGCACATCTCTGAATCGTGGATGTGTAGGAGGATGCCTTTCATGAAAAGCCTCCCGCATGACGGACGCGAATTAGAGCCCACTCTAAACCTTTAAGAAACCGCACATTGAATATCGTTAAGCTGAATCTGACCGATAACCCTGTTCGGAGTTTAAGTTCTTACACCTAGGCTCATTTGACTACCCAATTTTTAGTTACCAAAAGTATAAAAGGTATTGAAGGGCATTTTTTTTTTATAGAGATTATTACTTGAAAGATAAAATGATAAAAAAAAGACAAAATAGCAAGTGAATAAACAATAATTTTTTTTACCAAAATTGTCCCAAAATATGTACTAAGTACCAATGAATGGGTAACTAGAAGGGGGGTTCATTTGATCCACCTCACCTCTCCACCAATACAAAAATTGGAAAATCACAATCACTTGTCTACTATCCAGATGGCATAGGCTAGTGGCGGATCCAACTCATATCCAGTGAGGTCCTGTGACCTCACTGGCTTTTGTAAAATTTAAGAAGACCTTTTGATTTCGACCATTTAGAATGACTGATCCATTAATCCTGACCCAATAGAGTAACCCCACTGGCTACTAATTCCAAGTCAATAGAGTGATTCACGTAACAAAATTTCTATGTCCGCCCCTGACCTAGGCGCATTTGAGTGCCCAATTTCTATTCCTAGCCTCTATCTCCAATTTCAAAGAGGGGAAGGAGAGAGGTATGAACGAGTGGCCATCAATTGAAGGTCCAACCCTAAGGTGTCATGGATGGGGATGGAGGTTCGAAGTAGCAATGTGAAAATAGTGATAAGCAAAAAGGGATAATTTTGGCGGTCAACAGTGGGTGAATTTCAAGTTATAATAGAATAATGTGACCTACTATTGTGCAGATCAAACTAAATTCTTTAATGTAATGAAAATTTGATTTTGAATCTACAGTGGTCACATGTAAATCATGCTATCATCAATATGCTCCAACTCATTTGCGAGTATATTGTGTCTCATTTAGCACCCTTCCAACATACTCTCCCCCACACCATCTACTACCATATCCTCTGCTCGTAGTCTCCCCTTTCTATTTTCATAGCTCCACTTTATCTATTCTATACTCTTTGTGCACGTGTGATGGTTATTATATTCAAATCAACTTTGAAGAGCTTAAAAGCATCCATAGAGAAAGTTACCTTTTCAACTTTAGGGTAAAAAGAAATGTGTGTGTGTATATATATATACATAACTCTTACTTTTTTATCTTAAAAAATAAATAAAAATTATAAAAAAATAAAATATTCAAATACCACCATCTATGTTGATTTTGACACCTTGATATTTAATATTCGTCGTTAGATCGAAAAATGTAATAGTAGTTGTCAAATCAAATACATCGTTATTTGGAGGTTAAAACTAAAATATCAAGGGATGGGATCAACCATAATGACTAATATAATGATTCTTATTTTTTGACTATTTTTAGTATTTTTAGACATTGATTTTTTATACTTATTTGATCGGATGGCTATTATTGATCGTCAATATTGGACGGTCCCTAAGGTGGGAACAACCTTAAAGGGCCCATTTGAATATTTTAAAATTAGTGACAAATTTTATTATTTTTGTAAATATTAGAAGAAGAGGATTTCAAAGGGGGGTCATCTAACTTAGATGAGTCGTGTGGCTCATTTGATATGCTCTAGTGAGGAGAAGATTGAATGGTCTTAGGAATTTGATTGGACAACTGTGGTTAAATTTTTTGATTCAAGAGTACAAATTAAATCTCAAGGGGTCAAAACCAACAAAGATGAGATTATTTGAATGTTTTATTTTTTTTTTGATAAATTTTATTTATTTTAGTAAGATGAAGAAGTCGAACTTTCAAGGGGGCTTATTTAGGTTAAATGAGTCCCAAGGTTCATTATAGTCGGCTCCATACATAAATAATATATATATATATATATATATATATATATATATATATATAGAGAGAGAGAGAGATGTTGTGGTACGGTCTTGGCAAATGGTACAATCTCGACTGTATTCGTTTGAGCCATCAGATTAGGTCTAATTACTATTATTTTAAAAAAACATGTTGCGGCACCTTGGGTGCATAAATTTACGATAGAACTGAGTTGAGGAGGGGTGAGAGATTAACTAAAAAAACCAAAGAGTTGTTGGATTGTTTGTCCAATGGCTACCATTCCACTCGGGTGGAACCGTGCCGCGTGGGGTAGAATGGGCATGAATGGGGTGTGTTGCGTTCCCCATTCATGCCCATTTTGCAAGGGGCGGAAAAAGTTCCACACCTAGCGGGATGATTATGTTTTTTCGATTTTTTATTTTTTTGGGTTTTTTAATGGCATTTGATTATAATCTAATGGATGAAATTTTGATACAAGCAACATCGAACCAACTACCGTATATTAGTATTTGTCTGTATGTATAATTATATAAATAAATATATATATATAGAGAGAGGAGATGCATATATGACTTATTTTAGAGTAAAATAAAAGTTTACGGTATTTTTGCATATATGTATAATGCAAGGGATCTTTTTCTCAACTTTAGAGGTTATTTGCTAGAAAATTAATCTTATTCTATCATACGATATATATATATATATATATATATATATATATATATAGAGAGAGAGAGATGCATATGTCTTATTCTAAAGTAAAAGGAAAGTTTAGGGGCTTTTTGCATATATGTATAATACAAGGAATTTTTTTCTACCTTAGTATTTTATTAGAATAGATGTGGCTTGGCTCACTACAAATTGTGACGGTTCCTGTTCAACAAGATATCTTCGATGTTATTTGTTTATGCTCTTGACTTTTAGCATATTGCTAAATACATGGTCTACCGTCTCTATGTTTGCTAGATTATTTTGAATACTTTTGTAATATTTTTGAAAAACATAACATTACCTAAATAGTTTTTTTGTCTATCTTGTTATTTTTCTAGTTAATTTTTTTAATTAATCATTTTAAAAGATGGTATTCCTATTACAAAAGATAAGAAGATAAGATATTGATTATTGTGGAGATATTGCTTAAGTGGGTTTTCATTTAAAAGCATATTTTTTAAAGAAAAAAAAAGGTGAGATATTTGGCCATGTAGAAAGGTGTCTCCCAATGTTCAAAGGACTTTGCTACCTCAGAGTAGAGGAAATTGAATTAAAGGAAAAAAATAATAGATGATGTGGGAAGTGTCAAATAATATGATGATAAATGTATTATATAAGATGGCAGACAATCAAGTCAGAGCGAGAAAGACATTTTAAACTAAAAAACCTTCACCGCAACGAAGAAAAAACTTTTTACTTTTGAGTTTTTATAATCTTTTATTATTCCTTATAAATCTCTGTAATCTTCATATTTTTTTAAAGCTCGTCATAATATTTAAATCATCCTTAAAGACTCATCCACATCGACTTTTTAGAGAGGGTTGAAGAACTTTATTAACGTTTTAAATAACTATAAGAACTAGTAAAGAATATAAACATTATACAATCTTATGAGGAATATTAAAAGATTATGGCGATTGACAAGTAAAGATTTTCATAAAAAATCAAACGGCACAAAGTTAGATATCTCAGGTACTCATTTTTCAGGAGGATGATCCTAATGAGACGAGAAACCACCTCCGTTTTTTGTACCTGGCCGACTTGAATACGTCTCATTAGTTCTCATTTTAAACGTTCTATAAGCTCCGTCCGTCAGTAAATTTGTAGAAAACACCTTCTATCACTGTTTTTCTTTTTAAGTGAGTAAGAAAAACGGGTAAAATTTCCGGTGTCCATACCATTCCTCTTTTCACAATGGCACGACTGTAATATTTATTCATAACGAAGGGCGTTCACCATGTGGCGGCCGGAAAAACCCTAACGCCCCTCTGAGGCTACAAATAGACATCCCCGAGCGCTACAGCCCTCGCCTCGTCTCCTGTTTCTGCAAATCGCCATCTCTTATCTCCCCTCCCATTATCCCATTATTATTATTATTTTTTTAATTTGTTCATACTTTCTCAGTTTCTGTCAGATTTGTTCGGCACTCTTCGATCGATTCGATCAACTACCCCGCTCTGCCCGTGGATCGGATGAGATCTCATGGCAGAAGCGGGATCAGAAACAAGGGGTGCGACATCGAGGGAGCTCATTGGACATGCTGCTTCCTCCATCTCCATGGATTTCTCAGCATTTTCTCGTGGGCTCTACATCCTTCCCAACTCTTTCCTCCATCTACTTCGTTTTCCCCCCTTTTTTGCGTTTTCTCTTTGATCGGATCGCAGCACTGGAAGCAGAAATGTTCGCCGGTTGGAAATCACTCTCTTCTTCCTCCAATTTTTCGATGTTCTTTTTTTTTTTGGTTGTATCATTTTTGTGTTATCTGCTGCATAGAGCTCCATGATGACCCTTCTTGCTTTAACCACACTGAAGAGAAGGGCGCCGCCGACGACCGGGAGGCCTCCTCGCTCTCGGTGCCCTCCATCCCCGCGTGGGGTTGATGGGTCCCTTCTCCTTCTGCGGCGCTTGCTGTTTTGCCTTGTGATGCTTCGCCTCCTCAGAGGAACGGGGCGGGCGTTCCGCCCGGTCCGCTCGGATCGCCCCGTTGTTCTGCGGAGGCGAGGGGGAGGGCGGGCGGCAAGCGCGGCGGAAGGGGGAGATGGGATCGTCGCCGTGGGGGTGGAGGAGGACCTGGATCGGGGTGGCCCGCCTTGGGGCGGCGCTGGCCTTCTCGTGTGGAAAACTTTGGCCTTATAACTGAGAGCTCGGTGTTCATCACTTTGTTTTTCTCTTCCTTCTTTCCTGTTCTAGGGTTTCCATATTTCCATCCCTTTGTAAAGTCGAAAAATTATATGTGATTTTAAAATGAAGTCAAAAGTAAAATAGTTAACTATGCATATAACCCTGTTGGAGAGTAATAATATTTTTTCTATCTTATTCTTACCTTATTATTAATAATCTTATTAATGTAAATAGTTATATAATTTTCTGTCGTTGTCATTTGTTAGTATTTTTAAAATGTTTATATTTAATTTTGTTAATGTTTTATTTAAGGGTTTGTTTGTTTTGCTGTAAAACAACGTAATTCTCCGGTTTTGAAAACACCCGTTTTAAAATCAGAAAACTTCTATGGTTTCAAAATCGTAAGATATTTTGTTTGGATGTACTTGAAATAAGTGAAAACAAAACAAGAAATTTTGTTTGGTTTGCTGAAATTCTAGATCATCTTACCTCCGGTCTTGGGAGGTGAAATTACCTGGCATCTTAGGCAATGACAAAAGTAAACCTTCTCAACAACATGAAAAAAAACCCATACATATTCATCTCTTATACTGAATATTATGGCATTTTTATATTATAACGAAAATATGATGATATGCTGATTTTAAAAATAAAAAAGTCAATAACAATTTGCGAATAATTTCTCTCTCATTATGTAAAGAAAATCGTATGAAATTACCCCTTTCAGTCCATCCTTCTCACACAATAGGAATTCTCATAGAACGAGTAATAGCTATAACGTAATTTACAATGTACAATAAAAACTATTCAGCCACTTATTTAATTTTACAATGTGCTGTTACAATTCTCACTGGGACTTGACAGGGACAGTCCTCTAAAAGGTGATTCACTTTTGATGGTGAGGCAAAACGTGATTCCCTTTTAATTGAGTCTCATCAACGTAAATAAACTTCATTTGCATGTTTTGCAACAGCTGATGCATCCGACCCAGCATAATTAACCAAGACCACCATACCTACACTTCTATGAAGTTAGATGTATGGTTATTATTTTCCCCCATAAGAAAAAACTTTGTGCAAACAATTGGCCACTAATCCCAGGTTGTGTTAGAGTCGTTTGTCCAACAGAAACAGTGCTGGTTCAGATCTGGCAGCATATCCAAACTTGAAGGTATTATATTTTCTCTGCACACCTGTAAGTTTGCCAACTCCTGCTTTTTGATGAAAGTCCACCATCATTCTGGAGCATTCTCTGCATTCAAGAATGAGACTATGTAATTGGAAAAGTGCCAAGCTGTCTGATATGCCTCAGTTTTATCTTCTAATTTGGAAAGTGCCAAATTATATAGACTAGTGCATACTTCTTGTATGTAATCTGCAGTACTTTTTTTTTTCTAAAAAAACTTTCAAAAGGAAATCCCCCTATAAAAAGGAAAACCATTTTAAGAACCAAAAACAGATGACAACTAAGGATGTAATAGAGAAAAGTTTATTGATGTAAATCTTAGACAAGTTAGATCCTCTCAGGTAATAAAAAATAGTAACAAATTGAATTCCATGATTTAGATATTCACTTTGTGATGAAAGTTGCTGGATACACCAAGAAAACTCTAGTGTAGTATCAAAATACTGGGAAGTCAATCCACCCCTGAAGCATCACAACAAACTGTACTGCAACCTATTACTGCTAGGAAAAAAATGGAAATCTCAGACTCAGAAACTGCAGGACAATCTCTATACTACTTTGTCAAATTAAGGAAATGGATATTGATTTTCCTTTTTAAATGCGAAATACACTACATGACAATGTCTATACTCAAGAATGGACTCCTAATTTATGAGAGTGAACAGATATTCAGATTCAAAAACTACTATTAAGAATAAAGCAACTGGTTAAACCATTATGTACAAGCTACAATATTCCTTCATGATCTGACGATTTACAAAGGTCTAATCCCTTAAAAAAAATTAGAGCCAAATGTGGAGGTTGATTTAATCTATGTACCACATAAACCGAAAGATGTTAGATTCTCATGCCATTTTCTTATTTTTCCTCAAGGATTGTAAATGCTGTACAGAGAAGACTACCCATCTCCCTTCCCTCTCGCATATCTTGGCCTGCCCACCCCACCTTTCTCCGTCTCTGGCTCCCTCTCTTCGGACTGGTGGGGGGGGGGGGACGTGTTGCAGGTAAGGGAAACGGAAAGAGCACAGAGAGATCGGAAAGTGGAGAATGCAAACACCATATCAACTGGGCAGCCTCTATTCTCGAGATCAGGCCTACACAGGGAGGGAAGAACGTTCTCACCTGATGGAATGTCGCCACTGATGGGAAGCCTCCAGCCGCTTGGTGGCAGAAGCGAGAGCGTGCGAGGTAGAGATGAGATCTCCTTCCTCCCTACTCTCCTTTGTTCTCTTCTTTGATTGCCATTGATAGGTTTCTCTTTCTCTGCTCCCTTTCTCTTCAGATCTGCAGCCGCCTGGAATGTTGGGGGAGGGACGGGAAACCTTAGTCACGGCAACAAAAAGGGCGTGAGCCAAAATCTCTTGTTTTGGTTTCCGGTCGGTGGAGCCTGTAAAGCAAAATCAGAAAAAATCTTGACACATGGGCCGACAAGTTGTCGATAGGAATTTGATTTACATCATTTTACACACTTCCAAACGTCTGGAAAACGCTGTTGTTTAAAACAAGTACATTATTTTACACAATTTTACAGCAAAACAAACAGCCCCTAAAATTGAAGACATCTAAAATATCTCTATTTTGTATTCAAGTTTTTTTCTCTGTATTAAGTCGTCTTTGTTTCTCTCTCTTTCGCAATGTTTCAATAAAAATACTTTTTTGTAGTGATATTTGTTTCCTTAAACATTAAATTTAACGATTGAAAATGAAATTTTTAATGTAACTTAACTATAGGGGTATTTTGAGAGAATTTTTATCTGGTAATATTGCTAATAATGGGTGAAAATAAGAGGTGCAAACTATAATTAATTTTGTAACTGGTTATATATGTAATTAACCTAACACAAAATGATATAACGGCACATCAGGATTTATGAATTATGACATTTTTAGGTACATAAGCTTATAATTTTGCCTAGACAAGTTTACTTTTAACAAGTGCTTAGGGTGAGTATTTTTAGAAAAACGTTGTTATTTAAAATATATATGTACATTAATTGTTTTTACATTTATATTTGAAGTTTGTTAAAAGTAAAATTAAAAATGAACTAATAAAAGATATTTAATTTATTATTTATTTAATACGGTGAATATGTATAGAAATATTATTTTTGAAAAGGTATTTTAACAAAATGTTGCAAAAATATCATATAGAAGCTAATCACGATGACATTTTTGTTAAAAATAATGGTATGTGTGTTTATAGAGATGACATTTTATAACATTTCATTAAAAGTAATGATATGTGTGTTAATATATTTTTAAAAATATTTTTTTGTCAATTTACTTTTAAGATGATTTATATGTAAAAAATTTAAAAATAATTCATAGGAATATTTGTGTTTATTGGATGCATTTCATTAGCTAAAAAAATAATGAAAAAATATATAAAAATATGTCACACTTTTTATGGCATGTAAAAATCGTATATTTATGACTATGTTATTGAGAATATTTATATTAAAATATTAAAACTTTTTAAGTTATTTTACATGACATTCAAAAAATTGTTTTTCTAAATATATCTTATAGTGGCAAATGTTCTCGCCAATAAAAATAACTTATTCAATCTAAAAAAAGGTACGTATGGAAAAAAAAAAAAGGAATAAACAAGCTTGCTAATGTACGTTGTAAGTGTAAATAAATTATAATAAGAATATAATTTTTATTAATAAACATACATTCATGTATAAAATATTTTTTCAACTTTTTAGACAAAGTTGGTGTATATATGCATATTGTTTGTTTTCATAGTGAAGTATAGTTGCAATTATCTGTCGAACAATGTTATAACATTGAAGGAGCCAATGAGTCATGGCCCATTGAGAGACTTTATTTATGATGATTAATGGGAAGCCATGAGCAACACGCAGAGTTAGTTGGTTCATGATTTTATCACCTCCGGACAGTCTCTATTTCTTTCTTTACTTCAGGATGTCACTTCTATTATTAGAAACTATGCAGATTCTCTCTGTATCAATCAAGGTCATGACAGGGTTATCTAGAAACCTAACTCTCTGGGTTTGTTCACTACAAAATCAGCATGGCAGCTTGTCAGACATCACACTACTCCTATCTCTATACTTAAATGAGTTTGGTGCTTTCAGATCCCAAAGAAAATATCGATCTTCATCTACAAGGCTCTCGCTCACAGATTGCCATTCGATATCAATATCCGAAGAATTGACATATCTCTAGCTTCTAAGTGTGTTTGTTGTGCCACCCCCTCTATTGAAACTCTTACTCATACTCTTGCTCGTGGTGATTGGGCAGCTTACTGTTGGAACTTTTTCAAAAATAACTGCAATATCCCAATTCAGATGGATTCTTTTGATCATATTTTTTGCTCTTTCATCGGTCTTGTCTCAAGTACTTCTATGTACTCTTTTATCATGGGTACTATACCTTCCGTTGTTGCTTGATTTCTGTGGAAAATTAGGTGCTCTACAAAGTACGATGGTAATCACTGTAGCAAACAAAGCATCTTGCACCAGAGTATTTGCCTCTTGAAGGATATTGTTGTTATGTATTATCCAAAGTCCTCCTCCTCTGCTGCTCAGAGAGGTTTCTTGCAATCCTTGGATATAGTTGATACTTTCTTTCATTCTTTACCTGTGCTTGTTAGCTGGCGGCCTCCCTCTACAGGTAAGTTAAAGGTTAACATTGATGGTTACAGTAGAGGTAATCCTGATTATTCTGTAGGTGCTGCCATCCTTAGAAATGATAAGGGTAATGTTATTCTTGTTGCTTGTGAATTCTTTGGTCACACTTACAGTATTGTTGCAGAGCTCAGAGCTATCACTCTTGGCCTTCAGATGTGTGTTCAACAGGGTTACTCTTGCCTCATTGTGAAATATGATTGCTTAGTCCTCATCAACTTGATCAATGCTGCTCAAGCTACTGTTCTTTGGATCCTCTTCCCATGGTGGAGTGAATTTTGCAATCTCAAGAGTGGCATGGACCTCCAGTTTTGTCATGTACTTAGATAAGGCAATAGAGCTGTTGATGCTTTGGCCAAACACTCCTGTGATTCTTAGGTTGATCAGATTTTTCATGTTTTCTCTTTCTTGCCTACTATTGTCAAAGGTGAGATCACTTCTGATAAAAGTGGTCTCCCTCATCTTCGTTTTTGAGGGTTAGGTTTGTTAGAGGGATTTTGATTTTTCGATGTACTCTCTGAGGGGTAAGGTGGTATGTCCCCCCTTGTATTTTGAAAATTTTAATGATATAAAACTAAAGGGCCGGCCCAGGGTCCTAGATAAATTCCTAGGTTAAAAAAAAAAAAAAAAGAGCCAATGAGTCAATGAGCTTTGCCGAGCTGCCAATGAGCAGAGCTGAATTTTGTCAAACTCTAACTCGGCTCAACCCAAAATTATCTTGCTCGAGCTCGAGTCGAGCCTCAAATCAAGTTCAAACTTAGGCTTGGGCTCGAGCTCGAATATGATAAGTCGAGCCCAAGTCGAGCTCGTTTAGGTAAAACCTATTTAATTAAATCAACCTAAAGTCAGTCCATTTACATGGGCCCAAATCATATGTGAGGCCCATACATGTTAACGAACAAGCCCAACAGCTTAGAACAAAGCACACAGCGGGTTGTATTTATGGCGTGAATTGGAGTTGGAAAAAGAAGGTCGGGCAACGTAGGACTAAAGCACCGTCGAGCAGCAGCCCACCTACAACATGCGTCTCCATTAGTCCTGCATCGGCTGCATAGAAGTGTGTGGTTCCTTATATTCTTCAGAATAGAAGAGTTGCTCAAGCGTTTGTTGCTCCTGTCTATATAGAGTTGAGACAAGTATTAATATTCATTTTGATCCAAGTCGGCTCGCGAGTTCACCGAGTCGAGTTCGGTCGAATTCGGACTCAGCTCGTTTAATGAAACAGGTTTTGCCTTAGACTCAGGTTTGGCTCATTTATATCAACGAGTCGAGCCGAGTCAAACTCAAGTAAATCACGAGTGGCTCGGCTCATTGTCAGTTCTAAGTTTATATATATTTATATGGCTAACTTGTTTAAGTACCGTATAAATAGTTTAGTGTAACAGTTTGATTTTATATATCATTTATTGTGGAGGTCTTTTATATATGCCTTTTGTGAACTACTATATATAAATATAACGACACATTTCCTATTATTGGATAATAGGAAAATTCTCTCTTACTTTCTTTTCAACCGATAGTTCATATTATTATGCGTTTGATGGTTAACATAAGATAAAGATTGCGCCTTCGATGCTAAGGTCGCGGGATAATCGGTGGTTGAGGTCAGAAGAGGAGGAAAAATTAAAAGAAAACAAGTTTGATCGTCTGATCAGCTTTGGTGTCGCCGATCGGATGGCCAAGCAGGTTTGGCATCCTGGCTCAATGTGCGCGCGACGGAAATCCACCCAGCACGCATTGTGTGGAATTGCTCGCCTGCTCGGATTCTGTGGGATCACACTAATTTGACTTTTTAACTTTTGAATGTTAGATCGGGATCCAACGGTTAGTGTTTGTTACATAGATTTCTATATATATATATAATAATGTTACTATACGATCAGGACAGTTGGTGCGACCTGACAGCCAATGAAGCACCCAATGGGGTCCCAGCCACTTCTGTTCAGCCTTGGTCGAAACAAGTAACTCAAACTTTAAACTGTACTAACTTTAAAGATTGTCAACAGAGAAGTTCTCATATATATATATATATATATATATATATATATATGCTAGTTGCAATTCCGTGACTAATGATTTGAATATAATTATATTAAAATTAATATAAGTGAAGTTATTTTTTTATTTTTGTGAAGGAATAAATAAAATAATTACAAAAGAATATATATTTAAAAATACTAACATTTTTTCTGTGAATATTAAGTTAGTTATTTGGTAAATATTAAAAGTTTAGAACCATTGTATTTAATAGAAATATGGAGATTATCTCAATAAATGTTATTATTATTATCTCATGAGATTATCTCAATAAATGTTATGTTGAAACATGGATTGAGAGAAAAATGAGAGAGAGGTTGGTCTTGTTAATAATGAAGTTAATTATTATTATCTTATGAGATTATATCAATAATTATAATAAATATTCAAATTTATTATTATTATCACAATAGACTATCCCAATATTAACAACAACAACAACAACAACAATAATAATAATAATATAAGTGAGAAAAATGAGACATAGATTGGTCTCCTTAATTATAATAATAATAATAATTTTAAAAATAATAATAATATCAAAATTATTTATTATTATCTCATGACACCACTTTAATAATAATAATAATAATAATAATATAATTTCAAAATTATTTATTATTATCCCAAAAGATTGTAACAACAACAATAATAATATAATAATAATAGGAGAAAAAAAAAGGAGATGGAAATATTAATAGAGAGAGAAAAAATGTGAAAGTGGAGAAAGAGAGATAATAACATAAAGTATTTTTTAAAAAATAATAATGTCAAAATTAGTTTTTATTATCCTATAGACCTAATAATAATAATAATAATAATAATAATAATAATAAAGATCAAAATTAGTTATTATTATCCCAAGAGATTGCAACAACGATAGAAATAACAACATCAATAACAATAATAATAATAATAAGAAACGAAAAAATAGGAGATACAAATATTAATAGGGAGAGAGAAAAATGTTAAAGAAGAAAGAGATAATAATAATAATAATAATAATAATAAAGAAATAAGTTATTATTATCTAATGAGGCTATCATTTTGATATTAATTTTAATAAGATAATAATAATAATATCAAAATTAGTATTATTATCCTATGAGACCACCCCAATAATAATAATAATCATAAAATAATAATACTTTCAATAGTATGAATGATATAATACTTTTCACCATCTTAGATCAAAATAATAGTAATATGAATAATACTTTAAAAAATAATAATAATAATGAATAAAATAAAATAATAATAATAATAGTAATACTTTCCACCATCTTAGATGATAATGATAATAATATTCTAAAACATAATAATAATATCGAAATTAGTTATTATTATCTCATAAGACTACCTTAATAATAAGAGACAAAAAATAGGAGATATAAATTTTAATGGGGGGAGAGAAAAATATGAAAGAAGAGAAAGAGAGATAGTAAAAACAATAATAATAATAATACTGATACTAATTTTAAATTAATTATTATTATCCCAAAAGACTACTATTTCAAATTGATTTTATTAATAATAATAATATCAAAATCAGTTATTATTATCCGATCAGACTATCCAATAATAATGATAATAATAATAATTAATAATAATAATAATAATAATAAAGTTAGTTATTATTATCCTAAGAGATTGCAACAAGAACAACCACAACAATAATAATAATAATAGGGGACAGAAAAAATACGAGATAAAAATATTAATAGAGAGAGAGAAAAAATGTGAAAGGGGAGATAATAATAATAATAATAATATCAAAATTAGTTATTATTATCTCAGGATATTACAATAATAACAACAACAATAATAATAATAATAGGAGACAGAAAATATAGGAGGTAGAAATACTAATAGGGAGAGAAAGAATGTTAAAGAGGAGAAAGAGAGATGATAATGATAACGATGATGATATAATATTATTCATAATATAAAAGAGAGATTGATTATATATATGGGGAAGAGAATTAATGAGAGAGAGGGGAAGAGAGAAATTAGGTGGGAAACAGAATTCTCTAGTGTTGGCACGTGACATTACGAAACTCTATTATATATATATATATATATATATAGAGAGAGAGAGAGAGAGAGAGAGAAAGAAGAGTGTTGTGGCTTTATATTTTAAAAAATAAAAATTATGATAAATTTTGAAATATTTAAGTCGCTTTTCAAAATAATTTCATCTTTTATGACCTAAATTTTACCGTTGGATTGTGAAACTTTCAACATTAGTCGTCCAATTTTTTATTCGTAAATTGATGATGAATATTAAAGTTTCAAGTTTAGAAACAATCTTAAGGATTATGTACACGATGAACGGTTAAGATCAAATTTGACGATTTTTTATTTTTTATTTTTTATTTTTATTTTTTTAAAATTAAAATTAAAATTATATGTACTCGATGAACGATTAAGATCGAATATAAAGATTGAATTACGATCGAACTATTAAAATAAGAGCCCAAAAGATGAAAACAGCTTTAAAGGAGGTTATTCAATATTTAAAAATTTATAATTTTTTGAATATGGATATGAAATTTCAAAACAATGTATGGGACCTGCACTCTAGTGGTTCACGTTCTAACAGTTTTCTTTTTCTCTCTCTCTCTATATTTATAGTAGTACTATTACACGGCCCCAACATTTGATACAGTTTAATCGTATAGGTCTCTCAACCATCTGATTAGCAAAGATGAAGAAACAAATATATATATATATTGCACGTCTTTGGCGCCGTAATTCATAAAATAGAGGTGGGTATAAGGGTGAAGGAAAAGAATTAAAAAAGGCCGTCGGATCTTTAATTCGACGGCAACGCACCATTCCTCCTTTTGCGTTGGGGGGAGGCTATTAGTTTTAGTTGTCCTACAAGTCAATATGACTATGTATAATCTCGTTCATTTATTAATAATATGACATTATTTCATTATATGTAATTCTTTTTCTTATTGGTTTTATTATGTGTAATTCGTTTTATTATTGTTTCATAATGAAGTCTATGAATATGTGCAACAATGATCATTATGACGAGATCATACTAATGAGACTGATCAGTTATACATGCATATTCTTAATTGTTCTTAGTCGGAGGATATCTGAAAATGACATCAGATATTCGGTCATAGTAGTACAAATTACTTCTACTCATATGATGAGGGTGACTGATCTCATAATCACTTGTGTGGAGACACTAAGGCGAATCTATAGGTGCTCATTAAAGAATGAGTTCACTGAAATGATCTGACTGAATCACTCGATAGTATTGTACCTAACTGTCAACCAGCTTGATTCTGTTGTCGCAGTTGCGTGGATGATCTTCGAACCTGAGACACAAAGGACACATTATCGGTGGACTTCTGTACTTTGACTTTTGTTTACGGATCTATATTCACGAGATTCTAAACAGCTAAGGATCGGGTACAACAGAATACCATCGAAGGGAATTGAGTGTTCAACAAGGAATCATTCGCTCTCGGTATTAAGAGAGAGAATGCTCTAAGTAGGATGCGCATGAGTCCCTGTCCAGAGAGGACAATAATATCGGGAAATGAGTTTTTTGATATTATACAACATCATCCGATCCAAGTGAGTCGACCGGTTAGAGTTTGACAGTTTATCATATCCTGGCCAGGGAAGTCAAGCTGCTGCTTAGCCCTGATCGCCCCCTCCTCTCTCCCTCTCTCTCTGGCGCTCCTGACCGGCCCTTCTCTCTGGGTCTGCTCTGCCGTCTTCTCTGACTCCGTTCGACGGGAAGTCGACTACGTGCTGCGGCGGTCGTTGCGGTGAATGGCGAATCGTTCGTGGGCTGCGAGGAATGAGGAACGTGAGAAAATCCATCGCGAAGAGAATTGCGTGGACTTCGCTAGAGGACGGACGTTTGAACGGCTGGCGGTGTCACACCGACGGGACCGTTCAGATGCGGATTCGATTCCGCGCAAGGTGAAAATCGATCACCGTCTTCTTTGAATTTTGTTTTTCGAAATAGATAGGGATCATGTTATTTAATTCTCCTTATTCCGCTGTGTTTGCGATCCCGAGAACCTAACAGAGGCAACATGAATGGTGGAAGGCGGAATGGCGCTGGGTGGAACCCCTCCCCCCCTCCCTTTTCCTTTTTACTCGGTGCTTTGTCACCAGAATCTTCCCCTCAACTTTTTTCTGTACTCCTTTCTTCTTCTTCCCTGACCTATAGACTCCCCCATTCTCCTTTCTTCGCCCTCTACCAGGTGTATTTGCTTTTGTGACATTCCAGTGCAATAACTACACCATGTCCCTTGAGGTTTCTTATACTCCGCTTTGTCTGATTCCCTCCCTCCCCGCTGAAGTTAGTGGACGATGGTTCCCTTAAACCAATCTCTCTTTTGTCCCATTCCAACTACCTGGAATAGTGATCTTGCTGTTGTGCGGCTCTCCTTGTGATACGTTCATGCCCCTGTGAGCCAACACTGAGCCTCCCTCCTACATAGAGGTTTTCTTCATTAGTTTTTTATGTTTTGTTAGTTTCATCATTGCATGCATCATCCCTTTCTCTCCACATAGAGAACTTTGCTTTAGAATCACACACATACCATCATCATTCATCATATTTCCCTTCCCTTTGCATGTAGGGATTTAAAAGAAAAGCTAAAAAAAGTGAGTATTGCTTAGTTTACATGTTTAGATTAGCATCAGAATAGATACTATACTATCATTTTATTCTAATTAGTTTCATTTTGCTTTTCTTGTTTGTTTGTTTTGCAAAGTGAAAAAAAAAAAAAAAACTACCAAAAAAAAGATGCAAACAAAGAAGAAGGTTCTTCTACTTCAACCGGTCAGAGATGAAAAAGATAAAGGATTTACAAGCTCTAAGTTATCAAGGTGAGTTATTATACGCATAATCATTTTTATCTTTGAGATTCTCAATCTCTAGCGATCACATTTTTATTATTTTCATCATAATATTTTTATCATATTTTCAAAATAACACTTGAGCTATCCTCAATTTTTTGGCGATTAGGTGGGACCATATTTTGCCACTTCTTTTATTTTTCAGTCTTTTATTGATCTTTGACACCCACGTGTGTCCCTCCTTCTACAACCCTCTTTGTACTCCACGTAGCACGTTTTTATGTCTTTTATCCCTCGTGCACCACTTGCACATCTTTGCTGCAAGTTTTGATCCCTTATGATTTTTTAAAAGTTGTGGATTGTAAAGAGTGTTAGTTTTAAAGTGGATTTATTGATTAGTTGATTGCCATCATCCTATCTCCTTGTTGTTTGCAATTTTTGTGGAATTTTTATCATGTTTTTTTCACTGTGGGTTGAAGAAAGGATCCTTCCTTTGATTGAGTACGGGCTCTAAATCGCGTCACTCTCTATGGAAGCATTTCAGAATCGCATCATCTGATCAGGATGCCTTTCAGGTTTATGCTGTTTTCTACTCAAGATTGCTTTCAACGAACAATTCTTCTATTCTAAATCATGTCACTACCAGGTCACACAATTTGGAAAAGGCATCCTGTTTCCCAGATGCGTTTTCAGATCTTTCATCTTGGTTGTTACAACCTTCAATGCATTAGTTTTGCATCGTGTTCTAGGCTTTCCTAAGCACATAGGTCACTGTAGTTTGGGAGTCTTCTCCCCCCTCACTCTTAGGACCATAGCCCCTTCTCGGTGTTTGTAAGACTCTCCGTTTGAGGCGGTCCCTCTGATTTGGATTTGAATTACTTATATCGAGACCTCTGTAAGTCTTTAAAAGCAAATGACTCTCTTTTTGTTCACTGAGCACGTTGTACCATACAAGAAGACTCATGATAGTTGGCCTAATTCATGATTGTGAGTGCTCAAATTAGGGTGTGTGATTATCATGAAAATTTTGTTGTTTATGTGACAAATAAACCTATTAAAAACTAAGTGAATGTGATCGCCAGAAATTTTTGACTAAAAAGTTCCAAAAGATAGAGATTGATCGCCTACCTGTTTTAGAATTGGGAGATGTTGAAGTCCTTGATTCTCCTCCTTCAGCCGGCTGAAGGAAAAGAACCATTTTGACTTTGTTCTTGCTTTGGACGCTTATGGGGCTTTGAGGATCGACAAGATTTCCTTGTTGTTGATTCTCTCCTCTTGATCTTCTTTCGTACCTTTGAACCTTTCAAAGAACAAAACAAAAGAAAATAATAAGAACTTAGGCAGAGGTAGTATCTATTCCAATAGAAATTCTGATCATACAACTTAAACAAAAAACTCACTTGTTTTGATGGTCTTTTAAACCGCTTAAATAAATAGGTTTGAAATTATGCTAGTGAGTGTGTGAAGCATGGAGTGATGTGATGAATGAGATTTTGAACTAATATGATGATGAAACCAACAAAGATTAATAAAAAGAATTAAATTGGATGGCCCTGGGAAGCCTTGGTCTTGAAAGCTCTTGAATGGATAAAGAACGGATGAAGAAATGATGCAGACTCCAGGAAGTAGCAGCGCTTCGATCCTTCATCGTTTGGACGTCGTCTCCTTCAGAGAATCGCTCCAATAATCACCAATTATCACTATCATCACTAACTTTTTAATGGCCAAGGATTTGGGTATTTATAGGCTTAAGTTCACGCATCCGTGGTTACTTAAAAATTAATATGAAGGAATTTGAAGTCAATCCAATTAAGAAATAGATAAACACAGCCTAATTCATCTTTATATGTAATTATCTAAAACACGTCGCCCATGAGAGACGTCTTTTAGCTTAATTAAGATAAGGATAAATATCGGGAAGAAGAGACAGAATCAGCTTAGGAAACCTAAATGGCGTCGTATTTGGTAGACGTCTTTTAGTTTATTAATAAATTAATTAAAAATTAGATTAAAAATCAAAATATGAATATAACCCTAAATGGCGCCTCCACATGTCGACGTCTTTTATAATCTTTCATATTTGATTAAAATCTGAGTTAAAATGAATTTAATTAATAAACTTAAATTATGTCTGTCTGACTGATGTCATTTAGAACGATTAACAAAAATTAACTAATGATTAAATATCAGACTATTTTGAGGCATTATTATATGATATGAAATTTACTCAAAATGATATCAAAATTAGCGTGTTTACAGCTGCCTCACTTTGACATCGTCTTTACAATGGATTGAAATGAAATGGAATGTACTGAAAAAGTGATGCCAAGATGTGATGAGACACGCTCTCAACATCACATGATTGGAATTTTTATCAAAATTATCAATGAAATCAATCATGTCTAGATGAAATAGACAAGGAAATAAAATAAGGTCGATCAACTTCCACGATTGGGAAGTACCCTAGGTCACAAACCCTGCAGGTTTCATCATGGGAGCGATTGCGAGCCAATGTGGACGTGCTGCAACCATGATGGATCTTAAAAGAAAACAAGAATATTTAGATAAAGAATCCAAGAAAGGATAGAATTACAAGGATATCTTTAAGCGAACCTCAAAGATAATCAAGATACTCAATTCAGAATGGAATATTTCATATCATGTTAGGATTTATTTGATCAATGGTCTGAAACTTAATCAATAATTAATTCTTATCACAATTATATCAAAGTCCTACATGATGCATGTTGGGTGAAAAGAAAAATATAAAATCAAATAAAATATAAATTAATTAAGTATAATATTGTTAAATTGTCATTAATGAGTCAATATACCAATTCTTGTAATTCAGTGCTAAGCCGACGCTCGTTTATCCACACACCGTTTCACAAAAGTGGAACCATCGTCCTCATTAATTAATAATCTAACGGCCTATCCGTGCGATTAAGAATTCTCTGGAATTATCATTGTTTTTGTTAAAAGGGAACTCAAATTTCAGTCTTATCAAAACCACAAGGTCCTTTATATACTCTAATAAATATTTTACATATAGTAATGATAATAATGCAAACCAATTACAAGAAAGAGTACAAGGGATAGAGATAACCGTCTTTTTAGCTACGGTTGGGACTCATAAACCCCCACAGTTGGATCTTCTTGAAATTTTCAACTTCTTTTGAATTTTCCTGAATTTCCTGTACAAAAAAATCATCAGTAACTTCAAGCAAGTATATTAAAATTTAGATAAACATGGCTTTTCGGGTAAATAACAGAAAACCCTAAACCGCGTCGTGTCGAGCCGACGCCATTAAGGTGAACTAAAATAAGTCGCTGTTCAACGACGCCTTTCAGTCGCAGAAACAGGTTCTGACTGTGTTTAATCCGGATTCCAACTCTCTCCATGCATATCCCTTCTCCAATCTGGAAAAGCCTTCCTTGAATCGCAATTCTCTCTACATAAACTTCGTTAACTTGTATCAAGACAACCCTAACACAAATCTAGAGATCAAAGTAAGGGATTTCCTCCAAAGTTCAAGGATTTTCAAGGTTTCAAGAAGAAAAAACTCAAGAACAAGATGGATTCTTCAAGCAAGAGGATGAAGAAGACGCTAGAGAAGTTCACCAACGTGAAAGATCATCTAGGTGGAAGAGATCCTAACTTCCAAGTAAGTTAAATCATTTCTTCCTTCAATCCTTCTTTTTCAATTTCCCTTTTTTTCTCCATGTTCTTCAAGTTCTTCATAGCAATCTTTCCATTTATTCTTCTAGGCATATCTTTTATTTTCCCGGTCCAAGAAAATTCACATCTCTTCCTTGAATTCGAAAGCTTGCTAAAAGTATTACTATTTCCATACAATCCTTTGTTTCAAAGTGGAACATCTAAGGTCTAGAAGTCCATGCAAAGCATTACAAAAGTTCAAACGTGGACTGGACGGCTATGCGTGCTTTGATTGAGTTGTGGCATCCTCAAACCCATACTTTCCTTTTTCCTGAATTGAACGCACTATTCTTCTAGAAGAGACTGAACTCCAATTGGGCCTTCCTAAGATCAAGTTGAACTACAATGAAGTGATCCAGAATAAGATGGCTTTGATGAGGGAGAAGATCACATGTCAACAATTGTTGATGAAGATCATGAAGGATCCAAAAAAAGTTAAAAGATATCTTACCAAGAAAGGAATCAATCTTGCAAAGTTTGTAGAGTGGACTTTATACGAGATTGAAGATCTTAGATAGGATGACACTGAGAACGTGATGAAAACATTCACTACGTGCCTAGCTGGAGCTTTGTTCTTTCCTGCTCAAGATAACATACTAGAAGATGATCAAGTCAGTACAATCTGCGAGATTTTTTAGGGAAGACAGATCGGCACAACGATTCTAGCCTACCTCTATAGTGGGCTTTCTGCAGCATCTACAGGTCAGCCTTCCTATGGTTGTATGCTTCTCTTCGCTCCGTGGGTTGAGTTGTACTTCAATTTGAATATCACATTAGAAATTCTGCAAGACCGTCTCAAATATATCAGAATAGTCCTATTTTCCATATTTCCAACATTGTGAAATTCAATGAGAAGATGATCAATAGAGTCCTAAACTCAAGACTCGAGCAGACTGGAGAGCTTATCTGAAAAGAATGCCAACGTACGGATTTGATTCCTCTCCACTTGCACTCGTAGGAAAGCCAATCCGAGTACGCTGTGCAGTTGGTGCAGAGCTCAAACTGATCGGGGCAACTGAATTCATGCTGTACAATCCTCATCGCTGTTATACTCAACTCAACATGCCTCGCCATGAATTCCCTGAGTTTTCCAACACTTCTCCAATCAAGACCCGTGCCTTGGAATCCGATGAAGACTATGAAGTCATTGAACTTATAGTCATACTGTGGAATATTAGTTTCAATCATCGTGTAAAATCCTCTCAGAATGCTCATAGAGGCTTAACCTATCCATATGTAATGGGACTTCAGGAAATTCGTCCTTGAATGTTCTCTTTATTTTCCCTTTTATAATGTAATTAAGAATTTATTTCAATAACGAATTCATCCTTTACATCTTGAATTTCATCCTTAATTTTCTGTGACTTGCCCATAATTTTTCTTTAAGTAAAAACTTGATCTTTCCTTAAAAGATTACAATTCGGGTTTACTTAATGTAAAACGCGTCCACTTAGAAAGACGCCTTTCAACTATAATTCATTTAAAAAAAAAAAAACAGAGATTAATCCTTAAAATCCAAAATTATTCTTAAAAGGCGTCCATGTGTGTAGACGCCAAAAAATCTTTTTCAAAAAATCAGAGACTAATCCTTAAAATCCCGAATTATCCATAAAACGCGTGCACGTATGGAGACACCTTTCAATTCTCTCTCTTTCTAAAAATAAAAGATTAATCCTTAAAATCCCGAATTATGCCTAAACCGCGTCCATTCATATAGATGCCTTTCAATTCTCTTTCTTACTTTTCCACAAAATTCTGTCATTAATTGTGTGATTAATCCATTGAAACACGTCGTGAGACGTAGACGCGTTTAATCATCATGCCTTGTACGGCTCTGACCAGAATTGACGGTTTAAACTGAAACGCGTCGCTCAGTCAGACGTCTTTTTATGAATTTCAAACCCCTGCCATGTCGCCTCAGTTTATGCCCCCTAAACGGCGTCGTTGTTCACCGACGCATTTCAACTTTATCTAACAGAAGTTTGCGAGCCCGAGCTCCTTCCCCATTTGCCAAAAACTCCTCTCTCGCTCTCCATCTCTGGCGATTCCCTTCACCTCTCCGGTGATCATCCGGCGATCATCCAACAACCTCTTCCATCTCTCTCTTGTTCTCTCCTTCAAACTCTCTTTCTACAAATCTCTCTCTCACCCGAGCTCCCTCAAACTCTTGTTCTTCTCCCATAGAGCAAGGTGAAGGATCATGCAAAGCCAAAGTCATGGCAAAGAGGCGGGGGACGGGCTTCCTTGCGGTGGTGCCGGCGGAAGAGGTCCATGAGGAGGTGCCGGCCGATCTCGCGGCGGTAGCGGCCTTCTTGGAGGAGGAAGAAGCTCCTCCGGCACCCATGGCCGAAGAAGAAGGCGGGGAAGAGGCTCTACACCTGGTAAGTTCCCCATGTGATGGAATGGGGTGAAGAAAAGAGGGAAGAAAGGGGCTCTTTGGAAGAGTCCGGAAGCGGGTTTGAATGGCGTACAGACCAGGTGACACCTTTCAAAGGGCGTCGCCATGGTCCGACGCCATTCAGGCTAAAATTTGATTTTTAAATAGATTAGAAAATAGGTCTAAATGGCGTCAAAGATTATGGACGCCTTTCAAAGGGCGTCCATCTTGCTCGACGCCTTTCAGACATAATATTTTATTCATTTAAAGTCTGTGAACTGATGAAATTTTCTTGTTTTATTTACAAGGAACAATGAGGGCCAGAATTTCGTAGAACCTGGTAGTAGGGGCATACCGGGGGTTACCCGACTTCCAGAAGGCGCGCCTGCGCCAGATGGGGTTCGCGAAGATTCTAGAGATCGAGCCATTTTGACTCGATTTGGTCCTCCTGCAGGCGCTGCGGGAGAGGTGGCATGCGGAAAGCAGGGCTTTCCTAATTTCCTGGGGCCATATGGTCCCAACCTTAGAGGACGTGGCCAGGATCATTGGCCTCATAGTAGATGGTAGGTCGGTGAGCGGGTTAACCTACCCCGATTACCGAGGGTTGGCAGAGGCCCTATTAGGTATAGAGGTATCTAGTTTAGACAGGGAGTCTAGGACCGTCCCCAGAGTAGAGGTAGAGGCTACCCTAGGATTGATAGAGCCCCGACGTTGGTCAGATGAGACCCGGGCATAGTTTATAGATAGATTAGCCGAGTCTTCTTCTACCATTTATTGTAGTGACCCTAGTCAGATAGAGGAGGTAGATAGACAGCTTAGAGTCTTTCTTGCTTTCTTTTTTGGTCGGTTGCTCTTCGGTACGAAGGGCGACCATATCCACTGTAGGTTTCTTTATCTGTTAGATGACCTTGACCGCCTTCACGAGTATGCCTGGGGTACGGCCCTCCTGGCCCATCTCTTTGCTGATCTTTCCGCGGTCACACCAGACCGTGAGATCACCATCAGTGGCTTCTCGCCGTTTCTTCAGGTATAAGTTATTTTAATTATTTGTTTATGCCATGATATGATATGATGATATCTAACTTATATGCTCATATATGCAGGTGTGGAGCTATCATTACTTCCCGCTCGGCCGAGCGAGAATAGTTCGTCCGGATGTCGTCCCGTTGGCAGCCGATAGTGGACACGGCCCCGCAGCACCCTCAATTGACGGCTCTTTGCCGTCAATTCCTTGACTATCCAGAGCTTTTGGTAAGTTTTAATTTATTTAATTTTGTTCATTAAATGCAATCTTTTATTAAATGCAATTTTATTCATATGAATGCATCTAACTTGTATGCATGTGATCTGGTGCCCGTACATGGGTATGGGTGAGGAGGGCCAGCCGTGGGTGACGGCTGGCCGGAGGAAGTTCGGCAGACAAATGTGGGTACATTGCCTGAACGAGATCGAACCCCTCCGCCTCGTCACGAGGACACTGGGCCTCCACCAGGAGTGGGTGGATGAGGAGGTCCCAGAGGACGTTGGGAGAGGCATGAGGGGCAAGCAGGCCCTCACAAATTGGTGTGCCAAGTTTCTGGAGCAGTACGAGGATTGGCACCGCTACGGCGTACGGGTGGAGTCCCATGCGGAGAGCAGCGAGGCTTATCTCCAGCAATACTGGGCCCACTACGCCGATCAGCTACGGCTCCTCCGACCACTTGATGTAAGTATGATTTATGCGTCTTTCATTTTATTATTATCTTTAACTTATATTTGTGAATGAATGTATGGATGTGATGTTTATGCAGGATGCACGAGATCCTATGATCATCGACCTTTGGGCCCGCCTTCAGGATGCCGAGGCCCAACTGGAGCAGGTCCAGAAGGAACTTTTTGTTTGGTATGTATGCATGCTTATGAATGTATGTTTTTTTAATTAATTTGTTTTGACAATTAGCCACTGACGGTTGTCTCTTGGTATAGCGAGCTATCTACACCCAGGCGACTCCCTGTTCATATGGAGTTTTATCATTGGCACTGCCTGCTGGTTATGAGGCCACCCTCGCTGACCTCCAGAGTCAGCTTGCCTCCGTTATCCATCGAGCTTCTATTTGTAAGGAATCGCCATGAACGCAGCGGAAATAAAAATGATTCCATTGTATCGGTTGCTGGGGTCGTAAAACAGACATTAAAATCTAAGTGGAAAGAATGGTTCTTCACCTTTGCGGGGTTTCGAATCTCCCGTGGATGATGCCAACTCGGTAATCGCGCACGCGCACGATCTCTAGAGGTATCCACACGAGTTCCCGCAGCAGACGCGATTTCCTCCTCGACTTGAGTGCTCCGACCAGATCTCAAATCCACCATGCGCGGAGAGAGACAGATCCACTCCAAGAGAGAGAGAAGGAGAGAGAGAGAGGAGAGAGAGAATCTGGGGAGTAAAATTCGTCCAACTAACTTTTTACCCCTCCCCCTTGGCTCTCCTTATATAGAAATAAGGATAAGCACAAGAGTTAATCCTCATGATTATCCAAGAGTTTGGCCTTGGATAATTCTCCATTAAATCTTCATGTTTATCCTGCAGCATTTCACAAAAACCCAGATAAGCATGAAATTTAACATCTCTCACCGTCTGACGAGAACTCTTATGTGTGTGACCCTCTAGGCCCATATATCAGTCCGGTTGCAGACCCATTAAACTTAGAACTGTTTCTTGAGTTTAATATTTATTAATTAACATTTAAACATCACATGTTAAATGATTAATTTAATAAACAAGTGAATTATCATCTGATGATCAAATCACTTGGCCTTCTGATCATGAACAACACCAAACACTACCTTATGATCCCAGAAGATATAAGGGATATTGTTCCCTTCAATTGAACCTTTCCGTCTGCCGATACCGTACAGATATAATCCTTCACTCATGCAATGTCCCGATAACGCAAGGGTATGGTTTTATAGTCAAACCCTCTATCGCATTATCCAGATGGATTCCAATACACAGTTAATATCTAGAAAGACATCTCTTTCATTTGACCATGGCCAGGGATTTCTGTGTACACATCCATGGGACATTCTCTCTCCAGTCTTATACCAAGAGTGAGTGATCCCTTGTTGTTCACTCAATTACCTTCGCAAGCTTTCCACTGTATCTGAAAGACCGATTATGGTGAACTTAATGGTTAAAGTCCACGAGTCAGAGAATCAAGATACAATGGTCCACAAACAAGGTATCATTGGTGACTCAGGTCAAAGGACCAACTGTGCTACTGCAACGATTGAATTCCCTGGTTGACTAATAGGTATAATTACCATCCAGGAATTCTTATTTGGGTCTGTTCAGTGAACTCATTCTCTAACGAGCACCCACTTGTTTGTCTTAGTGTCACCATACGAGTGAATGTGAGATCATTCACCCTCATCATATGAGCAGACATAACTTGTGTCGATCATATCGGATATTTAATGTCCATCTCAAATATCCTATGATCGAGAACTATTTAAGACAATTGCCTTAGGATATTGATCTCACTATCATGATCTCATCATGATTCAATATCCCATACATTTGTCTATGGACCTTCATTACGATAGTTAATTGCGAGAACTATTAAATGAAGAAATGATTGCCTTTATTAATAATCTGAACTAGAATGTACAATGATTGGCTTTGAGGCCACCCAATTCTAACACTATTGCGGAGGAGGATCGGGTTGCTCGAGTAAGTTCCATCCTTTTTCTTCCATTGTTGAACTTGATTTACTTGATTATCTTGAATTGACAATGTCTTCTTTTATAGGTTGCCGAGCTTCAGGAGGCCCTTCAGAGGGCTAAGATCGACGTAGCTCGGGTCCATGAGCTCGAGGAGCAGGTGGCCCGTCTCTCCATCGGGGATCTCGCACGACTCCAGGTTCGCCTGGAGATCTTGACTGAGGAGAGGGATTGCAACCGCCTTCGGCTGGAGAGTCTTCAGGGTCGCCTCTCCGTGGCAGAGCATGAGCATCGGATGGTGGAGGAGAGATATCAGCAAGCCCGCCAGCGGGTAATCGATCGAGGTGCTTTCACGGTCAGCATCGCCCTATCGTCCGGCCAGGCAGGGCCGAGTGCGATGGGACCACCTCCACCTCCGATTCGTGGGCCAGAGGGACCTGACGAGGCGTAGAGCCAATTTGACGAGGGGGCTGGTGAGAGTCAGCCTTGATGGCTGCTATCATATACTTTCTTTTCTTTTGTGTATCATGTACGAAACACCTTTTGATATATATATGAAACTTTCGCCTTCAACCTTGTGCCCTATACATTACTTAACAAATAGGTTAAGTATCTATTTAGGCTTAGCCTCTTGCCTAGTTAAATAACCGATTAATTGATCATTTTCTTGGTAGAAGGATCAAGAGACATAGCCTTTATTAACAAAGGTAATAATAATTGAATTGAAGAAAATAACGGAGTAAGATGCAACATACAAGCATGCAAATGCTCGCTGAAAATAAAGGAATGAAGCATACCAAATGTTACAAGCAGATGTTAATTGAAATATTTTTGATTTTTGAAATATTCATTTTGTTTCGATTTTGGAACATATATATATTTTTTTGGATTTTCGAAATATCTATTTTTTTTGGATTTTGAGATATGTTTTTTTTTTTGAAATATGTACTTTTTTTTTAATTTTGAAATATGTACTTTTTTTGATTTCGAGATATGTATTTTTTTTTGGATTTTAGATATATTTATATTTTGGATTTTTGAAATTTTGTGCAAATTAAAAGACCAGCATAGTACCCAGATCAAAAGAACATATTTATTTATTAACTTAATTCGAAATTGTTCTTTAATAATCTAACTTAGACCCATCATGATTGAACTTGTGTTTCCATTTGTGATCACATTTGATGATTTGATCTTTAGTCAATCTAGGCCGTTCCTTAAGCTTGGAGTACGCCTCTTCAGAAAGAAATGAAGAATTAGTTTAGGAAGCCCACGAGAAGGTTCCGGAGACCTAAAAAGATGTTCATTTCTTACCCTAATATCTGTTGGGGTTCGGTCATTTTCTTTCCGGGGTACTTATCGACCTTGCGTTCCCTTTTATTTCACTTCATGGCCTTGATATAACGTTTGTAGTGTAATGACCTTTTGATATTTGGCTTTTGTCGTTTGCTCTTTTTTCTTTCTTTTTTTTTATATGGGACGGATTTCCCCCTTTTTTTTTTATGACGGCCTCCTACTAAGATGGCGGATATTCTTGGTAGTCTATTCTAAGCCTTGTTCCGACATCGTGGGCCGAGTGTAAAAACAAAAATTTTATTTAAAAAAGAATGATGTGCACTTTACACCCTTAGTCAAGCTTTCGATATTCCTTCCGACTTCACATCTTTTGTTACTCACGAATTAAACGTGTCAGTATGTGTAGTAATGTGTTTGAATTAAATTTTTCAGACTGATACGGGAATTTGAGTTTCTAAATTTTCTGATTCTACTAGTCTTTACACCATGCTGATCGACTCTTTAACCTAAGGGTAATATTTCTTAAGATACAGGCCGTTCCAAGGATGAGTTAACTCTTGCCCTTCTGCATTAACAAGACGGTAAGTGTTACCAGGAAAAGCATGCAATACAACATATGGTCCTTCCCAATTGGGAGCCTATTCTGATAAACTCTTGCATGATTAACAACTGACTATCTTTTCTCGTCTAAGAGTTCCAATTGAGCAAGGAGTGCTGAGCGATACTCATCAATGGAGAATTCCTTATTCAATTGTACTCTTAATGACGGTACGAGGATCTCGTATGGAACTACCGCCTCCATTCCAAATGTTAAGGAATAAGGAGTCTGCCCAGTGGGCGTGCGGATTGAAGTTCGGTAGGCCCATAGAGCCTCAATCAATTTTTCTGGCCAGTCTGTGAATTTATTAGACTTGCACGTCTTTTTGATGATTTTTAACAAAGTCTTGTTAGTTACCTCTGCTTGGCCATTGTCTTGTGGATAATAAGGGAATGAATGATGCAATGCAATTTTGTACATGTTGCAGAGGTCTTTCAGCTCTTGTGACAAGAATTGAGGTCCATTGTCGGTGACGATGGTGCTTGGAATTCCAAATCTTGTGATGATGTTTTTCATGATGAACTTGCAGACGGTTGATGCTTTGACTTCTGTGTACGCTTCAGCTTCCGCCCACTTGGTGAAGTATTCCGTTGCCGTGAGGATGAATGACTTCTACTTAATGCCAGAATCATGATTGCCAAGAGGTCCAATGACATCGAAAGCCCATATGGAGAAAGGCTATGGAGAGGAAACAGGATTGAGTGAAGATGTATGAGAATAGATCTTGTCGGCGTGAAGTTGACACTTGGCACACCTACGGACATATCCTACACAATCTTCTTCCATAGTTAGCCAATATAATCATTGTCTAAGGATCTTCTTTGCTAACATTTGTCCATTAACATGGCCACCACGAACTCCAGCATGAGGGGTCTTTCACGGCGGGTGAAAGACGCCTTTGAACAATGATCGACTCGGATTGTCTGCTGATTGGGAAATTGAGGGATGATGTAAGTGAAGCTAGAGCGTCAGCTAAGATGTTCTGATTCCGAGGAATATAGATGAAGATCAATTTCGTGAAAAGCTTTGCATAAGTAGAAGTGAGTTCTTGATAAGGTTTGAGCTTTGGATCAAGAGTCCGATATTTGGTTAACACCTAGCGGAGAATCAATCGGCTATCACCTACAATTCTGAGTTTGGTGGCACCATGGAGATGAGCTGCCTCGAGGCCAGCAAGGAGTGCCTCGTATTTAGCTATATTGTTAATGACTGGAAAGTCAAGCTGAAATTTTGATCATGCAACTTAAACAAAGAACTCACTTGTTTTGATGGTCTTTTAAACCCCTTAAATAAATAGGTTTTAAATTATGCTAGTGAGTGTGTGAAGCATGGAGTGATGTGATGAATGAGATTTTGAACTAATATGATGATGAAACAAACATAGATTAATAAAAAAGAACTAAATTGGATGGCCCATGAGAAGCCTTGGTCTTGAAAGCTCTTGAATGGACGAAGAACGGATGAAGAAAGGATGCAGACTCCGGGATGTAGCAGTGCTTCGATCCTTCAGCGTTTGGACGTCGTCTCCTTCAGAGAATCGCTCCAATAATCACCAATTATCACTATCATCACTAACTTTTTAATGGCCAAGGATTTGGGTATTTATAGGCTTAAGTTCACGCATCTGCGGTTACTTAAAAATTACCATGAAGGAATTTGAAGTCAATCCAATTAAGAAATAGATAAACACAGCCTAATTCATCTTTATCTGTAATTATCTAAAACACGTCGCCCATGGAAAACGTCTTTTAACTTAATTAAGATAAGGATAAACATCGGGAAGAAGAGACATAATCAACTTAGGAAATCTAAATGACGTCGTACATAGTAGACATCTTTTAGTTTATTAATAAATTAATTAAAAATCAGATTAAAAATCAAAGTATGAATATAACTCTAAATGGCGTCTCCACATGTCGACGTCTTTTATAATCTTTCATATTTGATCAAAATCTGAGTTAAAATAAATTTTATTAATAAACTTAAATTATGTATGTCTGACCGATGTCATTTAGAAAGATTAATAAAAATTAACTAATGATTAAATATCAGATCATTTTGAGGCATTATTATATGATATGAAATTTACTCAAAATGATATCAAAATTAGCGTGTCTACAATGATGAGTTGTGTGGAACCCCTAGAAAGCATGGTGGAAATTGAATTAAAACTAGGGCCTCACCTAGTTGAGTGAACTCCAAGCTTTACCAAACTATTAAACTCAACAAAAGTCTTCAATTGGATGCAAAGCATCTACTTGATTGTTAAGCTTCGCAAAATTGTTTGAAATAGTATATATTGATTTGTTTTCATCATGATTTGTTAGATTAGAAGTAGGTTTTAGCTTATTTTTATTTTCAAAACTAATGTAATAAGTAGTTAGTTTCTTTGACACTCAGAGATGTAATATTTTGTTTGGATTTGTAAAGATCCTGGACATGGTATTTGTTATTGTTATTTTCAGCATTTATACAATGGATATTCCTGTGTAACACCTAGCCTATTAGCACTTTAGAAGCCCACTAGTATCCTAGGTAGGCTGATTAACGGGTTTAGATAAGCTTATTGGGTTCTGGCTAAGAGTGCTGAAATGTGTCACCCTATAGTGACGCGAATCGTGGGTGTTGAGAGAAATTAGGTTGGGCTGACATGTCTCAGAGTCCGAGTCTAGCCCGAACTGTGCATTGTTATTTCCTCTTGTGGAGTTCGATTTCATGTGGATTTTGACCTTGTGTGTATTTATAGGCCCTGAGTGCGTGAGAGAGCCTTTCAGTACGTCATAATCCCTAGAAGGACCGTGAAAGAGAGATCGAGAGCAATTCTTAGTGTGAGAGGCAACATTTTTAGCATGTTCTTCATGTATTCTTGGCAGCGGCGCAGTTGTGTTGCTGTTGTGGGTGGACGTTTGCCTTGCCTAGGCAAGCTTCATTGAGTGATTCGCGTGGTGTTTGGGGCAAGTGATCACGAATCCAAATTCATAGTTAGTTTTATGTATGAAAAAACTTATTTTCAAACTATTTTCAAAATGTTATCATAGTGGCATGAAAGATGTTTGCGATGCTCTTATATGCGTATAACCCCATGCATGATCCCTCTTCTTTAATCCCCATGAACCTCACGTGGAAGCCCTAAGGATCCATGCAGAACCTGGTTTTGCGAGTTGAGACGACCTACCTGTGACGTAATTCAGCATGTTGGTTATTTTCTGATATTTTTTAGAGTTAAATGTCATGTTGATAGGCGTCATGAACCCATGACGTGATTTATGATTCACGTCACCTAGTGCTGACGTGTTTTAGGCCGTTAGTATTAACTTTTGAAGCTTTGATTTTCTGTTTAGTTATGCATATAAAGTTGGGTGTTTGATACTCCACGAATTGTCCTAATACTTTGCATGCTTCATTAATATTATAAACCTTTTTCTATGAGTATTTTCATGAAAGTCTCCTTCTTTATGCATGAATCCATGACTTGCACTATGCTGGAATAGTAGCTAGCATGTTAAAATTGTGCTTGAGATATGGAATATCGATTAAATAGTCCGTGCATTGTTTGTAAATTAATGGAGGTTTATTGTTTAAACCTGTCTTGACAACCTAAAAGGCATCATCGTCGAGTGACACGTTTTCCAAAAAACGTCATCTGAAAGTGACATGTTTCAAACTGGACATAATAGATGCATATTGTGACCTATTGCACATCGTAATGATGAATTTAAACTATGCTCTATTGTTCTCGGCACTGTCACAAATTTATTGCATGCATAATTTAAGATATTAATGCCATAGACAATATCACCTCGGGAGTAATTGTCCAACCCACAATAGCGTCCTTGTAAGGGAGGACTAAGAATAAAATGTGAAAGTGTCCGAGGTAACGAGTTAAAATCCTAGAAGTTGCTTGCACGTACACTGACTCTGGGCAGGATTTGTCGATCCCCCAACTACGCTATCAGAGATCTACTGAGTTTTGCCTTATCACTAAGTGAAGAAGAAGAACTAAGAACTCTTTATGATGTGGTTGGATGCATGTCCTATGTTTAAGTGATAACATGATGCATATTTAAGATATATGATGACTATGATATACTATGAATTCATGTTTATATTTAAGAACCAGGTTTTTATGATGATAAAACCATGTTATGAATGTTAAATTCATGAAAATGGACCGATATGAAAGAGAGGATGCACTAGTATGACTTATTTGTTTTAAAGAACGTAATTAGGACTTAAGCATGAGTATAAAAGTGCGGGGTATAACACTTGTGGAGTTTGATTTCGTGTGAATTTTGACATTGGGTGTATTTATAGGCCCTGAGTGCATAAGAGAGCCTTCGAGCACGCCATAATCCCTAGAAGGATCGTGAGATAGAGATTAAGAGTAGTTCTTAGTGTAAGAGGCGATGTTTTTAGCATGTTCTTCATGTATTCTTGTCGGCGGAGCAGTTGTGTTGCTGTTGTAGGTGGACGTTTGCCTTGCCTAGGCTAGCTTCATTGAGTGATTCGCGTGGTGTTTGAAGCAAGTGATCATGAATCCAAATTCATAGTTGGCTTTATGTATGAAAAACCATATTTTCAAACTGTTTTCTAAAGTGTTTTCATAGTAGCATGAAAGATGTTTGCGATGCTCTTATATGCGTATAACCCCATGCATGATCCCTCTTCTTTAATCCCCATGAACCTCACGTGGAAGCCTTAAGGATCCATGCAAAACCTGGTTATGCGAGTTAAGACAACCTACCTATGATGTAATTCAGCCTGTTGGTTATTTTCTAATATTTTTGAGAGTTAAATGGCATGTTGATAGGCGTCATGAACCCATGACGTGATTTATGATTCACGTCACCTAGTGTTGACGTGTTTCAAGCCATTAGTAGTAACTTTTGAAGCTTCGATTTTCTGTTTAGTTATGCATATAAAGTTGGGTGTTTGATACTCCACGAATTGTCCTAATACTTTGCATGCTTGATTAATATTATAAACCTTTTTCTATGAGTATTTTCATATAAGTCTCCTTCTTTATGCATGAATCCATGACTTGCACTAGGCTGGAATAGTGGCTAGCCTGTTAAAATTGTGTTTTGAGATCTGGAATATCAATTAAATAGTCTGTGCATTGTCCATAAATTAATGGAGGTTTATTGTTTAAACCTATCTTGACAACTTAAAAGGCATCAACATCGGGAGACACGTTTTCCATGAAACATCATCTGGGAGTGACTTGTTTCAGACTAGATAGAATAGATGCATCCTGTGACCTGTTGCACAACATAATGATGAATTTAAATTATGCTCTATTGTTCTCGGCACTGTCACAAATTTATTGCATGCATGATTTAAGATATTAATGCCATAGACAATATCACCTTGGGAGTAAGTGTCCAACCCACAATAGCATCCTTGTAGGGAAGACTAAGAATAAAATGTGAAAGAGTCAGAAGTAATGAGTTAAAATCCTACAAGTCTACTTGCTTGTAGGTACATTGACTCTGGGTGGTGGGATTTGTCGATCCCCCAACTGCGCTACCGGAGATCTACTGGATTTTGCTTTACCACTAGGTGAAGAAGAAGAACTAAGAACTCCTTATGATGTGGTTGGATGCATGTCTTATGTTTAAGTGGTAACATGATGTATGTTTAAGATATATGATAACTATGATATACTATGAATTCATGTTTATGTTTAAGAACCAGGTTTTTATGGTGACAAATCCATGTTATTAATGTTAAATTCATGAAAATGGACCGATATGAAAGAGAGGATGCACTAGTATGGCTTATTTGTTTTAAAGAACATAATTAGGACTTAAGCATGAGTACATATGATATGGATTGCAGCGTATATAGATGTTTAATTATCATGTCATTTTCTTTATGTATATGCATGAAAAATTGTGAACCTTGGATTTTGGACTTGCCGAGTTCTATATGGACTCACTTTTAGAATATTTACTATTTTTCATGTGAGGAGAACCCTGCTGAGGAGGGCATGGCAGGAGAGGATCAAAAAGCAAGAGATGTAATAGGTCTTATTTCAGCATAAGTGATGTGCCTTTATTTCATGGTTATTTTAGAGATCCTGGATTTGTGAGACATTATATTTGTTTTCAGCAATTATTCATTAGTGAATTTTTTCTTGTGACAATGACAGTTGTTTCATTTTATTATGAAATTTTACACGTCTGTTCATTTGAAAAATATGTAAGTGGATGTTTGAATTATTTCCACTGTGGCACTGCATCGCCGGTTCACTGTAGGCTTGCATGACTGAACCGAGTTAACTGGAGCGTCACACACACACACACATAGAGAGAGAGAGAGAGAGATAATATCTTGTATTCGATTTTAGTTCTTTTTAGGTAATGGTCGATGGTAATTATATGTAGTAGATCTAATGTCATTATTCCCTCTCGACATATGGAATTGGCGAAAAGGAATATTCTTTTATATCTACTTTACAATATAGATATACAGATATCATAAAATAAAATAACTACTAATAAAGACTTATAACAATATTATAAGAATTAACTTTGCACATATTGACTTGACCGTCAAAAATAAACATGGATATGTTATGTGTAGAGAGGGAGGAAAGAAAAAGAAATAACGATTGATGGCATGTAATGTAGTGAACGGATGGATGCGGAGGGAGAAAGGGGAGAGAGGCACTAAACGTTGCCTCTAGTGCATTAAGAAACGTTATGATTTAGTTAACGTATTAATTAGCATGAATTATCGAAGCTGAAAAAATGGAAAGCCCAAGAGCTCCTCTAGGAATGGACGTACTGTATCACATGGAAAGGTGGAATTGAGGGGAATACCTTTTATTGTAGTTAGATCAAAACTCATAATACATAAAATAAATAAGGAAACCAATGTGCTTTGATGGTGGAGATCAAAATCCATAATCGAAAGGCTGATATTCTTTCTGGACAGATGGAATCTAAAAGAATATTTCTTTATTCGTGCTTTATAATGTATATATATATATATATATATATATATATATATATATAGTGATGACAATGTATATATATTATATAGTGATGACATTTTTTTTGAAGTGTCCTCGAATCCTATTGAGAGGTCTACAAGATATCAGAAATTTTCGAAGAAAAAATAAGATATTTCGTTTGTCTCTTCTAGGCGATCAAAAAATAAAGAAATGATTGATATATTCAAGATAATTATGTATTTACAGAATATCGTCTCAATTCATCTTATTTCATCAAATCTGAGATGTGATATGATTGTTTCGAAGGATGAACCGGATATGAACAGTTTCAATAAGATTTCATTCTTGAACAAAAATCTATTTTTAAATTTCTTTCATCTACTCTATGACCGGAATAATGGGGGATACACGTTATGTCACGATTTTGAATAAGAAGAAGAATATTTTATATATACTATTGCCACAACATATTTGACAGATGAGATATTTTGTAAGGAAATGTAAGATATTTATAGGGAAGGATGACATTTTTGAAATTTTAATATCTAAAGTTCATTATATAAAAAACTAACCCTACAAATAAACATGGTGCTTCTAATTCTTTCCCTCTAATTCTTTCCCTGCTTTCAAGTCTGTAAACGCGATAGAAAGTGTACTTCCTTATGTTCAGAAGCTGAAACTTTTAAGGCAACATATCCTTTCTTGTATTTTATTGATTTGCAAAAGCAAGAAATTTCAACTTCCCCTTCAAGTAAAGCAGCCTTGAAAGGAAAAGAAAGGGGTTTAGGTGTAGAAGTAAACAAGAGAGCGTTGCTTTATGCTCTTTTAACGACCGTAGGCCTTCTTAAAAGAGAGGAGATTCTCTTGGTACACGTTTGGACATAAGTTCAATAATATTGAGAGGGAGAAAGGGTCAAATATTGTAAAAAAATTCTTCCTATGATCTCCAAATTTGACAAATATTTGGACCTTCTCCCTCTCAATACTACTGGACTCTGATCCAAACATATATTGAGAAGATCTCTTCTCTTCTCAAAAGGGAAGCTACCGCCTAAGGTTCGCCAATCTCTGTGAGGCAAAAGAATTGATGTAGCCCCCGTCTAGCCTCAAAAAGAAAGGGCCCGACATGGTGAACTCTAAAGGATAAGTAATAAATTGTTAAATTGATCATTTAAGAACAATTATACGCATCATACTCAAGTTTTTATCTGTAAAATAGTATGAAATTATAGATAATTTTGTACCAATCCCAACGGTACCAATTTCGTCAAATTCCGACTTAAAAACATCGTCATTTTATGTGATTAATGGAGTATAGCGCGTTTGCGGTTTTTCGACAAAACCGAGAGGAAATAAATAAATAAATGTGATGACTTTTACGAAAATATGCTAATTTGAATTTATTTTATATGAACAAGACATGAAGGAAGTTGTGGTGTAATGGTTAAGTCTCTGCGGGCTTGCGGGAGGTCTGGGGTTTAAATCTCAGCAGGATCGCCCATCTTTTTGGAAAAATAAAAGACGTAGGGGCAAACTGGTCATATTACGGTTACCCTAACCCTTTATCCAAGAAACCCTAATTTAAGGGGCCAGCCACTTTCCTTTCCCCCACTTTCTTTATTTTTAAAAACCCTTCCTTCTCTTTTCTTTAAAAGGAACCCCCCTCTTCTCTCTCCGTTTTTTTTATGCTTTTCTCTCTCTCCCGCAATCTTCCTCTCTCGCAGATTCTTCCTCTCTCTCTGGTTTTTACTCTCCCGCAGACTCTCCCTCACTTTTCCTCTCTCTCTGTCCTTTTCTCTCCTCAGCCGCTCTGTCTCTCCCTTACCTTTTCTCCTTCTCTCTACCTCTCTCTCTCTCCCGCAGCCTCCTTCTCTCTCTTTCTTTTCTCCTCCTCTCTCCTTCTCTCTCCCGCAGATTCTCCCTCTCTCTCCACCTTTTCCTCTCTCTCTGTCTCTGTCCGGTCTCCCTCTCTCTCTTCCTTTTCCCCTCCTCTCTCCTTCTCTCTCTCACAGAAACTCTGACTGGCGGGCCCCAACAGATCGACGTGTCGCCCCTGCGTGTTTCGCAGGGGGTGGCATAGTCGCCCGTGCCTTTGCACGGGCCGCCGCGCGCCACGCGGCGCTCCCCGGGTGCTTCCCACCCGGCCGCCTCGCCTGCCGCGTTGCCTCATCAGCCGCCGCCACGCGTCAGCTGCTGCCTCGTCAGCCGCTGCCTCGCCTGCCGCGCAGCCGCTGCTTCGTCCTCCACGCACCAGGCCCAGTCCAAAGCGCCCCCACGTCCAGCATGAGCCACGCACCCCCCTGTGGTTCAGAGCGCCGCCCCACATACACAGAAGCCTCTTCCGAGCCCCTATTTGCTGCATGTATTTGTCTATTTAGTTTTTTATTAATTATTTTTGTTAGTTTAGATGAGTGCTGTTACTTTAGATGATTAGTGGTTAATGAGAATTTTGTTCAACATTTATTCAGTTAATGGTTATTTCTTCTTTACATTAGGGGTGTTTGTTTACTCGAAACTAGTACAATAATTAGATTTCTTTTTAATCTTAGTCAATTAGTTTGTGTACTGTTTAATTGAATAATTAATCATTTAGTATAACTAGTTAATTCAAGTTTTCGTTATTTTTAGAATAATTGAACTCTAAAGCATTAAAAATCCTAAACAATCGTCATTTTTTTAGATTAACTAAATTCCAAAGTCTTCAAAGTTAAAAATTTAACTCTCTGTGGATCGACTCGAACTCACTATTGCTATTGCTAAAATTAGTTTACATGAGCCGATTAAAATATGATTGTTAGCTTGAGTTTTTAACGACACATTCTAAAACTATCAGTAAGTGAGCATTGTCCACACTCAGTGAGAGAGAGTGAGGCTAAAGGTGAAGGGTGAAACAAGTAGCCTCATGTTTAGACCAGAGCTAACAAAATCATATTTAAATAGATAGATATGTATCTTCTCAATACACACAAGAATGGGAAGGAATTTAGATACCATGGTTGAGGCAATTTATAAGAAAAAAAATGAACTGAGTTTACCATCCAGCTCAACTCAAAGACTTTTGCAAAAAATGATAAGAAACTAGATCATACCATGATCTTCTTCGGCTTAAGCGACTGATCGGTGAGATGCTTGAGGCCTGAGTAATGCTTGCTGTAATATGCTAAGGCATTGCAGTAAGTCCGAGTCACTTTGCAATATGAGATATTATTGGTCCACATAGACTGGAGTCACATAGTTGGCTTGACAATTATATATTAAGTGCAGGTGCAGGACTATGGACGTGATAAATATTTTATAGGCATAACAAATAATATTTGTCACATCCACATAGTATTTGACACGCTTGTAAAACATTTGTCATGCCTATAAATCTATAAATGCATATGTAAGGATGATAAATACTTTTTAAGTGTGACAAACACCACGTAGACGTGACAAATATTATGATGTTGTTATGTCTATAAAATATTTGTCATGTCTTGACGTTGCCGAGGCGCACGGATGCTTGAGTTGGATGATGGTGAAGCCGGTCAAAAGAGTCGGACCAGGGAAAGAAGGGGAATTAGACTTGAGAGCGAGCTGTCCCAAACAGAGAAACAAAGAAGTTCCTATACATGCACACTAAGACAAGTCATCAAGCGAATCTTTTTCCCGGGTAAACCCCTTCAACACTTAAGTGGAGGCCAAGTGGCGGAAGAGAGAGAGAGAGAGTGTATTTAATAGGCCTTTTTGGCATCCCCTCACCAAGGCGCTGGCCCTATTTCTTTATAAAAAGAGGGTAGATGGATAGTAAAAGTTCCAATCGGTATAAGATTAAAAATGATATTTACTATAACGATAACGACCATTTTCCCCCATTCTTTATCGTGGCCATTATTCGCCCTATGGGCCGACCGGATCAGGCCCAAGTTAGATCCCCTTTTAGGCCGACTTGAAGAGGACCTAGGGGGAAATCCCCTCATCATGCCTAAAAATTTTGCACACATACGTGTAGAGATGAAGACAAATATTTTTCAGCGTGACAAAAGTTTCGTCGACATGTCACACCGATGTATATTTGTCATGCCAAAAATTGTACACTTGCAACTAATACTTGTTAAGTTATTTGTGAGAAAACTATCTAATCTATGCAACGCCTACCTACGTAGATCAATGCAAGATGAGCCGACTTACTGCAATACCTCACATTGCAACAAGCATTATTCTCTAGGCCTAAATCAAGTTGACTTTAATGGATTCAAGATGGGCCTCACTCCCTCCCAATCGATTAGGAATTCAGATTTTATGGTAATTAAATCAGTTATTTAACTTTGATTTACGTGTAAAAAGAAAAAAAAGACTGCACAGCAACCATTCGAGTTGACGGGATCGGACGACTGCTGCCGCATGCATTACGATCGGCGTAGACAGTGAATTAGAATGTACGAACATTGCACCGAGTATTACGTTTTTTAAATTAGAACAGGCATCCCATTGCCCCGTCTTCTCGAACGCCACCGCAGGTTCGGTGCCTCGAGCGCTCAAACCAGCGGCAGCCCGAGGGCATCGCAGGGGCACCAAATCAAGCCTGAAACCCCTGTCGTGCCTGGGGGGAGGAGGTAAATTACCGGCAAGAATGAGGGTGTTGTGGTCATCAGGTGGTCCTCCCCCTATAGACCCACCACGGCCTCCATCGCCTCTTCCAACGCCGTTGTCGGACTCAGAGCGCGAGCAACGGAGCAAGTATCCAGAGACAGATAGAGAGAGAGAGAAGGCAAAAGCTAGCAACAACGATCGCTTCTAGGTTCATTGGATTCCCATTTCCTTGTTTTGTGCTCTCTCTCTCTCTCTCTCTCTGCTCTTGTCTCCCCAACTTTCTGAGTGTGTATACCCTCCTTCACTCTCTCTCTGCTGTCTCTCTCTAGCTGTCTGTGTGTCTCCCTCCCTTCTTCGCTCTTCTTTTCCTTCTTTTTCCAACTTCTCTCTATATATCTTGTCTACCTTTCTCCTCTTCTTCTTCTAATATTATATGTGTCTACCCCTCCCTCTCTATTTCCTCTTCTTCCAGCCTCTCTCTCTCTCTCTATCTATCTGTGTGTCAGTGTGTGCATTCTTCTTCCAGCCCCCCCCCCTCTCTTTCTCTCTCTCTCTCTCTCTCTCTCTGTTAGTGTGTCGTCTTCTTCTTCCAGCTTCTTTCTCTATATGTGTGAGTGTGTGTCTTCTTCTTCCAGCGTCTTTCTTCTCCTCCTGCTCGTCTTTCGGAATCTGTAGGAGACGATGAGGAGATGAGCACGGAGCGATCACGAGGACCATGATGGTGGGGGAAAAGAAGGTGGAGATGGAGCGGGCGGAGGAGGAGCTGGAGCGCCGCAGTAGGTACCTTAGCAGCCTCATCCAGCAGCAGAGGAGCCGGAACAGGACCATCGTCAACATTGCAGCGGCGGGGAAGAAGTGGAAGCAAGGGAGGAAGGGTCCGCCTGAGCAGGAGGTGGAGAAAGTGAGGCAGAAGAGGGAGGAGGAGGAAGCTGTGGAGGACGAGGTGGTGCACGAACTGCCGGATCAACAGCAGCAGCAGCAGCAGCCGAGGAAGGAGGAGGGCGACCATGGTGGTCGTGGAGGAGACCCCCATTACCACGGAGCGTGGAAGAACGTCCGGGTTAGGGCTTCCGACATGCCTGCGGAGCTGCAGAAGCGGGCTATCCGATGCACCCGGGAGGCACTTGATGAAATGCCAAGGCTTAATAGCAAGCGCCTTGCCCTGATGCTGAAGAAGGTATCCTGCCCTTCTCCTCGCAGTTTCGGTCTTTCTGCATAGATTTTGAAATGCATACCTCTTCATTCCATGTTTCAACGTTTTCCTGACTGTATTTGTAACAACTGACAACTGAATTTTGGGCAAAGACCAAAGAAACTTGACTGTGTTTTTTTTGGGGGGGTGTGGGGCATTGGGGATGGGATATTGTCTAGCAGATGTGGTGTGGTCTTGACAGTAGAAAGTGAGACTGAAATGGTGTTGTGGAAAGTGAGATCAAGATGTTTTTTTCGTAAAAGAGGTGTAATAACTTTGGGAATTTGATCAGGTTTCTTATTCAATGAGGGGATTGTGGTTGGGTCAAGGATTACCATCAGCGTAGTCATATGATTGATGATTTAAGTAATACTTGCTGCACCGCATGCGCTGAACCAAGTTGCTGCACTGCATGGGAATGCATGCAAATTTTTTTATTTTTTGAAAAATTTTATTGTGGGCCCCATCATGCTCGACATGTCCATACAACCTGATCTCCGATCGAACGTCTCAAAAATTCTAAAAAATAAAAAATCGAGCCCAATGAATGGTAAAATTTTCATGGTTCATTGGGCTTGATTTTTTATTTTTTGAAAATTTTTGGAACGTCCGATTGGAATTTGCTGCTGCAGTCGTCTGATCTAAGTTGATCGGATGGCTGACCGCTTGTGATGCAGGCTTCACCACACCACAAGCGGTGCAGCAAGTATAACTCTTGATGATTTAGCACTCACTATGAGGGAAGGAAGAGGAAGGAAGGGTGTAAAGGTAGGTTTGAAGAAAGGGGGATTAACGGTCTGATGTTCTTTAGAAGATGACCAACTAGTTTGCGGCATGTGATATCTCTTCCTCATTTTCGGATTGCTATTTTGTGTAGTTGATGGTCCTGGATGTATTTGCGCTTGTAAACAAGCAAAAGAAAAGTTCGTACAGAGCCATTAGTAAGCAGTGAATGGTTAATTTCTAGGATAAGGTGGTTTAATATGCAATTTAGATGAATCGTTTGTGTCAACAAGGGTGTGCAGGATACTATTTGTCACCCTAAATGGGAGCCATGACCTCTTTTGCTACTTCTTTCCTTAGACTGGCTCTTTGTTTGAGTGGTGATTATTAAAAGAATCCACATATGGTGAGAATAGTCTACAGTCTGGAGGGCAAGAGGTAAAAGAAAGGGTTTTTTGCATATATACCCCTCAAATACACTGTATTTGCATATATACCCCCAACTCTCACATGTTATCATCAATATCCCTAAAATCTTCAAAATGTTGCATTTATACCCCTCCTGTCAAACTTAGATGAATTTCAACGAAATATGCCAAAAACATTGCATAAATCATGATATCATCGGACGTGTCAGGGATACATAATGCAAGATTTTAGTGAATTGAGGGATATATATATGCAAAATATTAGTGAATTTAAGGATATTTATGTAAAATCATTAGATTGAGGGGTATAAGTGAAACTTCCTAAACATTTCAGGAGTATTGATGCTAATAAGCGAGAGTTGGGGGTATACATGCAAATATGGTGTATTTGAGGGGTATATATGCAAAAAACCCTAGAAGATAACTATGCATCCCACTAGCAAAAAAGGAACAGATACCCCCCCCCCCAAAAAAAAAAAAAAACATAAAAAAAAAAAAAAAAAGAAACCACCCAAAAGGAAAAATAAATAAAGAGGAGCAAAACTTCCATGATGTCTTAAAGGTAGTCCTTGTATCATTAACTCTGCAGATTGGGATGATGAATGGCAACAATTTAATTTAGCTTAAAGCAGCAACCTAAAGGGAAATGGAAAAAGAAAAGCTAGAAATGAAAAAGTTGCAGGAAAGTGTTTCATTGGATTTGCCTTAACTAGGAAATTCCCAAAGTTCTACACACTCTAACTCCTAGCATGTTTAAATCTAATGAAATATATTGAGAAAAACATGATGAGCCAATCGAGGGTGGTTCTTCATCCATGAAGATTCTACATACAAATATCATTGTCATGAAAAAAAGGATAGCAAGCTGCTTGTAAGTCAAGTATTTTGACCAAACTTCTAAATAATCAAATGGTGAAAGGATAAGTCTTCCATATTATAGAATATGCTTGCTTACATACTGTTTTCTCTCCCAAGTGCCTAGTCAGACTGAAGGAGATTGCAAATTAACTTTCAACCAGCAACAATCATGACTTGATTGAAATGTCACTGTCTGCATGTTACTCCAAGCTCAGATCTTAGAGTGTTTCTTTTATCTCTTTTCTCCCATGTTCCCCATGCAAGGGCCAAAATTAAATGTCTGATAAATCAGCTCTACGTAGCAAAAAATACATTTTAATAAGCAAAGAAAAATCTTAAACCTTTTGCTTTAGGGCATCCCTAATTCAGATGTGACTTGAAAGGTTTTCCAGGAATAACATGGAAGAATGTGATACCTGTAAGGATATTTGAGTTCAATCAACTGCCAACAGTACTAATCAAAATCCAAAATCAGACATCTATAAATCACACTACTGATGTGTAACTCATGGGAATCTTGTGTCTGAGCTTGGAGTTGACTTGGAAGATCTTACAGGAATTGCATCATCACATTGGAGAACGCAATCCTTATGAGATGTCTAACTCACAATGCTTAAGACTGCCTTTTTTACTTTTAACCTCTTATATAACATATTTCTGTTTAATGCTTGAATAATATATCAGAATCATAAATGATCCTTCATATAAACAAAAAGCTATAGGATTAATATTATACAACTATTACCTTTACTATTAAACTTTTAGTTTGAATCCCTTAAACTTATAAGCCTTCAAAATATTAGTTCTATTTAAATTTTCCAAACCTGTTTCTTACTCCCTCTTTTTTTGATTGGGGAGGGGGTGGATGGGGCATCATTTCCTGCTTTTTATTCTTAGTCCTGCTAGTTAGAACTTGGTCAACATTATTTGGCATTTGAGTTTGGTCTATCTAGAGACACCAACCTCCGCCATTTTGCATTTCAGTAACCATCACCAAATATTATCCAAGTGGTGCACAAAAGAAAAGTACATTAATCTCATCATTGCATGATTTGAATTATATAATTCTCTACACTGCTCTTTAGATAAGTACAATGCTGTGAGAGTTGATTTTTGAAATCTCCCACTTATTATCTTTTGAAAGAATTTAAAAGATTTTTGGTTTTCAAAAGAATCTCTTCTTGTTTTAAGTTTAGACTTTGAAAACTTAGAATTAGCCCTCAGGGAATCTAGGGCTTTGGATCAGACAAGTGGATCCGTGAATTTGACCTCTCCCCACTAACATCGATCAGTGTTAATTACGCCAATCACCGATTGGCAACCCTTGATTAACCGTTCGTTGATGCCCTTGAAATAAAATACACGACAAGAAAGCTAGATATTGCATCACACACAATAAAGAAAACGAGTTTTACTTTAGACATTTGCATGGAATATATGAGTTCGCTATCCATTCTTTTGGAATCTATTTAGAAATCTTAAAGGATACTCTAAAGGATACTTAGAAGACTTTAGACTCACATAAAGGCATGTAAGCTTACGAATTTTAAAAAGTGTTAAGAGAATATGCTTTTAAGCAAAATCCTTATTAAGACTCTTAAAGGACCTTAAAGAATTTGACAGTGTCCTTTAGGCATCCTTTTAGAAATCCTTAAGAAATCATTAAAATTAGATGGATTTGGGTAGCATCTCTTTTCTTTTGATCTCCATTTTTTAGCGATTTACAAAGAAAAGACTTAGTTAATAGGGCATAATGACCACCACATAACTAAGAATATCTTTTTAAGACTTAATAGTCCTCCAACCAATATGAAGGAACCAATAACTTTATCGGCATTCAACCAATATGAATGGATCGAAACCAATTTATTTTGATTTTTTAAGTTGAACACATTTAACTTGGTCAACATATGTACTATTTAAACAAATGAAATTAAACATACATCAACCATACGCAAAATTTTATTTAAGTCCACTTATGTACACATCAAGTTACAACAATTGTGGTCATTCTACTAATAGGAATGAACCATTAAAATTTAGTCACTCTACTAATAAGAGTGAACCATATAAATTTTTGGCATTCCGCCAATAGGAATGAACCAAGAAAATGACTTTGGTCATTCCACCAATAAGAGTGAACCACATAAATTTTGATCATTCGCCAATAGGAATGAACCAAGAAAATGACTTTGGTCACTCTACTAATAAGAGTGAACCACAAAATTAATGGCCACCCCATCAATAAGAATGGACCACTTAATTGATTAATTGAAACTTCGGCCATTCTATCAATATGAATGGACCGTACTTTTGGTTAAACTTCTGTCATTCAATCAATATGAATGGACTATTTAATTAATTAAAAGGGTTACAATGATATAAAATTAAGATGGTTTAAGGTCCTTCATATGTCACGCACAGCAAGTCTTCAAGGCAATGACGAACGGAACTTGAACAGCGCTTCAGGCGCTTGATTCTTTACCAAACAAGATGGCAGCACTTCGTCGGCGTCCCCAAAAATCTTCCCTGCAGCAGCCTCTCTAGGGGGTATTTATAGGGGTGGAGGAAGAGGGAGAGATGGAGAGGGGGGTGCAGTGGCACCCCCACCAGGGGGGGGGGGGGGGGGGGGGGGGGAGGGAGCCACCTCCCTCCCTCTCTCTTCTTTTTCTTCCCCCCCCCCCCTCCTCTTTTTTCTTTTTTTATTTACAAGTCCCCCTCTCTTCTTCTTTTTTTATTTACATGTCCCCCTCTCTACTCTTTTTTTTTTTTCATAAAAAAAATGTTCAACAAGTGCATGTAAATTAACGAGAGAAGCATTTTGTGAAAAGAAGTAGAAAGAATCATTTATGAAGTGGTGGTCTTAATTATTTGTAAAGAAGGTACTAAGTGTTGGTCTTCATTATTTATCGTTGTAACTAGATGTTCAGCTAGACTATAAAAGGTAACGCAAGAATGATTTAATAGACTCGTTACTTGAACACATCATATTATGTTTTGGGGCAAAAGAGGTTGTTCCACAGAAAACAAATGAATAACTGTTTATCCTAGGGTGGGTGGAATTGTTTGCTAGCATGCTGTGTGATGGCTCAACTCCCCCGTTATCCTGCATCTCAATTTCTCTTGCATGTTTGAGTTGATGTTTTTTCTTCTGAACCATCCAGGTTTTTATGTATTAAATTTAATGTTTTATCTTTACGCACATTCAAAAATTTGTCTCTTTGTGATTCTAGGAGTTTGATTCTTCATATGGCCCAGCATGGCATTGCATCGTGGGAACAAGTTTTGGATCATATGTAACACATTCACTGGGAGGGTTCTTGTACTTCTCAATTGATAAGGTTTACATACTTCTCTTCAGGACTGCTGTCGAGCCTCTAGAACAATGATTTGCAATGGAATCAATTTTGATTACAACTTTCTCTCTGTGGACATGTTTCCAGTTTTGGAACCCAGTATCCCTAGGTCATGTATTGCTGTCATAAAAGCAAATGGATGTGCACTTATACATAGAAGATGCAGTGCACTGAACATAAACAAGTCATTATGTAATTATAACACATTCAAAAATGTTTCCCTGGTTCAGTTAAAAGTGAAACCTGTTAAGGTTAGTAAGTAATTAATTTGACATCATTGTACCTCCTAGTGCATATGTTGTCACTGTCTATGTCTATGGCATTGTTGTTTGATAATGGAGACAAAAATGTGGTGTTCTGCATATTACTTTTACTAGATGTTTTAGTTCTCTATATGAGCAAGTTTTCTTTTATTCTCTTCCTAAACAATTTGCATAATGGGGATAAGGAAAACAGTGAAACTGAATGACTATTCTGCACATATGGACACGATAAGCATACACAGTGAGTTAGTGTCCCATGTTCATGAGTTGAATTTAATTTTCATCCTCCTTTCTTTAGTTTGAAAGTTTTCAATGGACCGCGGGTGATTAAGAGAACAGGCACTAGTTACTCTGATCACTAGTTAGCCCATCACATTACAGTTGCTGTTTGTCATTGTGTAGGGCACACTTTAGTTCTGGCATTTCAAACAGCAGTCTTCACTATGGTATTTTCCACAATCAGATTCCTTCACTCAGATTGCATGATGCCTCCACTTACATGGGCCATAGCCGTGTGTTAATTAGGTTGTGGTAAGTTACTTCCTGTGCTTGTTTGGAAATCCAGATCAACCAACTCGATTACTGTTTATCTTATTTCTTTAATTTGAAGGTTTTTTCTCTGATTGTGTGTGGCCAAGTAGGTATCAAGGTCATTCTAGTGACCAGTTAGCCAGTTACATTATAGCTGCTAGGTGTCATCGTGTGATTGATTGTATGCCCATAAATAATCCTCAAATATTGGCATTTCATAAAGGCAGTAAAATTATTTATTCTTGCTCGCATCGGATGCCTTCGCACTTTCACTATATCACTGGCATGAACATGTAAATTAGCATATGGTAAGTTTCCTGTGTTCAATCTGAATCCAGATCAACCCACTTGAATCTAGTTACTAATTGTTAACATTCACTCTAAAAGATTTGATTGGTTACAGGGTGGCCTAGTGCTTAGTTACCAAACTAAGCTTCCTGTGTTATGCTTGCCTATAATGCTCAATCCTTCACATTTACATGAAGGGAGTAAAAGTTATTTTCCATTATTGGATGGTTTGGTTACATTGGTCACAAACATGTAAGCAAGTTTTTTTCATGTTTTCACGGAATCTAGATCAATCAGTTTGCTTACGTTTGTTCTTCCCACGGTTTGAAAATTTTGATTGAATGAGAGGGCTTATGTGATTTGTAGTATATTCGCTTACAACATCTTAGGCAGCATTTGAAAATGTGCAAAAAAAAAAGAGAAAAAAACTCAAAATCACTTTTCAAATAACCATGTCAGATAGAACAAAATCTCATAACAAAAGTCGGAATCAAAAAATCTCATTTGAGAAGTTTAGAACAAAGAGCCTCTTCATGGGCATCGGCGCGGATGGAGGCTGGGCAATCCAAGATTGGGTTGGATGGACAATTCGGTCTAAAAATCTAGTGCAGTCCTTCAAAAGTTAACTCTGTCGTTTTTGGAGATTTTTGAAGAGATAAAAGGCACGTTTCTCTCTCTTCACAATTCACATCCATAATCCAAGAATTCAAAAGTCTAGATGTTTTTACCTCATTTGGAATTGTAACAAATTTTGTTGGGTGATTCCAACCATTGGAATTACCTCAATAGGGATTGCAAAACATCGCGTTAATGCCGGGCATTTTGTCACGGAGGAAGTAAAATTTATTCATTCTTCTCATGCCTCAAATTATGGTATATACTTGGACACAACATTGTTAACATGATCAAGTTTAAAAAGAAAATCTCAATTAAAGGAAAAAGATGGCTGGAAAATATTGTTACCAACTGCACTAATAACGTCATGATTCATTACGAAACATGATAACAAAATTAATGTCATCCAAGTAACTGTATATCACTATCAAGTCTTTATTAACATAGCAATTTCTAGATTTTCTGTAAGAGTTGAATTTTATTCATGAAATTATGAATTAGAAGTTAGAGTGGCTTCTTGCTCAATTTTCTACCTGTGACATAATCTGCAAGTGCCTGAGCTTAAAAACCTAGTAGGATTTGCAATCCTAGATTCTTCAGTTAAATTGCTAGTACGTTTCTAGTCTTGAGTATCAAGATTCACGATACAAGATGATAATTAAGAATAGCTGAAATAACATTCAATGTATAGAAACAAAATAATAATCAAGATATTTAATGCACAATGACGAAAGGAACAAGATAACTGAATAATCTTTACTCTCATAAACCCTCAAATGACTAACCAGGTCCTATAGGACAATGTAACTTTAGTCCCCATTTAACATTTGTTTGAAGAATATTTTATGAACATTTGCTCTTTTAAACAATTCTTACTTAGAAAGATTTATTACTAAATTATATTAAGTTTATAAGGACTAATATCGAAATATCTAAGATACGAGAGCTTATTTTGAATTCAATATGCTTAGGGCACGTTGGGCAAAACTTCTACTTGAAAGTCACTTTTGACTTCCACTTCTTATATAGAATGAGTTGAGGGAGAGATGTTATAACTAAATTTGGTTTGTTACAAAAGTCAATTTTTTCATAACAACTTCATTTTTTCTCCAATCTTAGAAGCTCCCTTCTTGTAGTTTTTGGTTGGAAGCTAAAACACAAATAAAATACTACATAAATAGCTTCCAAGATCTAATGACTTTCATAAAAAATAACTAAATAAAAATATAAAAGTACTTCCAATTGGAAACTACGCCGAACACGCCCTTATAGGAACCGGCGTCTGAAAAACTCTTTTTCCTTTATCCCCATCCACTCAAAGCTTTAATGTTTGTGGAGGTTGCATGCATAATGTGTGGGTGTGTTCATAGAGCCGACGTCGTCAAGAAATGTTAACGACGTCCTTCGCTCATATTTTTTATTATCAAATTATTCTTTTTAAACATTTTTTAAAGTCTATAGTAAAATTGTCAACTCCCACAGCCAAAACTGTTATATATAAACAAACTATGGGCAAAGTTTTATGATCTCAATATCAAATTAGAAATTAAATTTGCATCGCATAAATGATCAAGTTAAAATGAAATAACTAAAGTATTTTCATTTAATCTAGTTGAACAAACAACATCGAGTCATCATATTTAAAGCATAGCCCTTGTGGTGCGGAAAAGTGTAGATCATTTAGACTTGAGATAGAGTAGGATAGAAGTTGTGATATCAAATGCAAAAACTTACTCTCCTAGTAAGTCAAACTATCTTTCACCTCAGAAAAAGTTTTTTTTTTTTGTGTGTGTCTTGGGGGGAGAGTGTTGTTTATTAGCCAAAATTTCAACTAATACTTATTATGTAATCCAATAATCTCATCATCAATTGATCTCATACGTACGGCTATCTTGTTTCAAGATTGAGACATTCGGCACACTCTTCATATTGACGACTGATGATGGGCATTCCTATATGGATCAGACTCGGTCCACTCACCACAGTGGCCCGACAGCTAGGGCCTTAAGAGACCGGCCCATTTACCCTGTCTAGCCCGTGAATGGACAAAAGCAAGGTGAAGACGTAAGTGCCTGAATAGTCTTATATCGGCCACCCCTTAAAGACCTCACATATCCCCTTTCTATAAAAAGGGCTCGATTACATCTAATCAAGGTACGTAGAAGATTCCTCCCTTAGACCAATCTTTTCTTGCCAGCTACCACTGCTGACTTGGGCATTGGAGGGGGTCTCCTTAGGGATTTCATCTGGGGCCCAGTTGACGTCATTTGTTCCAAGTGCGCAGGTCGCACCGACTCCTCCCCCGCTCGGTTCGGTTTGCTCCTCAATTGGACGCATTTCGTCTAGTTCAGCCCGCAAGCACCCTGATTGTGTCATTTGGTGCTGTCTGTGGGAACGACGCGATCATGGATCATCACGAGCCCCAAACAAGGAGCCATACCAGAAAATTGGAGTCAAACTCCACTTGTGATATTCCGTCCCTATCCCCAAGGCAAATGGGAGGTGACAAACCGACTACGGTCGAGGTGATGACTCAATCAATGGGTCCAATCCCTCAACCTCCCTCGGCCACGCCAGATGCACCCTAGGCGTAAGACGACCAAGTGGAGGCACTGTCCCAGTAGATGGCTTAGCTTTTGGCCACTATTACCACCCTAGCGCTACTGTGCTATATGGTGGCAACCATCGCCCAACATACTTAGGTCCCTAAGCGAGGCCACTACCACAACCACAAGCCCAGTTCCAGCAACAACTGACTAGGCAGTATTCAGTCGGTTTGTCCATGCTCCTCGAGGACCGCCTTCCGAGGGGACCTCGGTCCTTGGAGGATATCCAGTTGGGGGGTCTTATGGACTTGGATACCCTACGCTGCCCCTGAAGGACAGCCTTACGGCCTTCAATTATCTTAATGTGGTTTATTGTGCTATCCACAAGACCGCATCATAAGCCATTGAGATTTTGATCCCACTAGGAGACCGTCAGTATCTCCTATTATGTATATCTAATGATTATATAGTTCGTCAAAAATTAGTAGGAGTAAAATTTGATAAAAGTCTATATCATATTTTTCTGACAAATTGAACATCTAATAATTTTAATATTTTCTCTTATAGGCAAGAATGTCGCCGCACAATCCACTCCGTTGCATACTTGATGCCAACAAACTGATAGGCCCAAACTACTCCGATTGGCTCATGAATTTCAAGATTGTCTTGAGATATGAGCAAATTGCCTATGTCTTGGAGAGTGAGCTGTCGCCTGAGTCAGCAGTAGATGTTGTAGAAGAGGACATGATTGTTTATGAAAAATAGAAAGATGATTCTAATCTTGCCCAATACTATATGTTGGCATCGATGAGTAATGACTTATAGAGGCAACACGAAAAGATAGATGCAAGATCCATCCTCCTTCATTTGAAAGAACTGTTTGAGGAGCATAGTAGGGTTGAAAGATATGAGATATCTAAATTCTTATTCAAAGCTCAGATGGCAGATGGATCTTCAGTACAAACGAATGTCTTGAAGATGATAGAGTAGATAGAGAGGTTGGAGGCTCTTGGGGTATCTTTACCCAAGGAGATACATGCTGACCTTGTCTTAGCCTCACTTCCAGCTTCATACTCTCAGTTCATAGTGAGTTTCAATGTGAACAAGATTCAAACGACATTAGCTGAGCTGCTTAATATGTTAAAGATTATTGAGGGTAACCTTGTGAAGGAAAAACTCTCCGTTCTCTTAGTTAGTAAGACCAACAAGAAAAAAAAGATGTCCAAACCTTTAAAAAAGGCAAGAACAAGCAATAGCCCAAGAAGAAGCTCACTCCCAATAAAGACAAAGGAGTATAGAAGGGCTAGTGTTTCTACTGTCATCAGAAGGGACACCGAAAAAAAAACTGCAAGAAGTACTTAGATGATAAAGCTCAAGGAAAGGTGAAGCTTGGAGAAGCTTTAGGTATCTATCAGATAGACACATACTTGTCCATTAGATATTCCACGTCATAGGTATTAGATACTGGATGTGCATTCATATTTGCAATGCTCTGCAGGTACTGACAAGTAGAAGAAAACTGAGTAAGGACATGGTAGAATTGAGGCTGGAAAACGGCGCAAAGGTTGTGACGGTCGCTGTAAGGACAGTCGAGTTCAATCTACCATCTGGACAGAGGATCACTTTATTTGATTGTTATTATGTTTCGAGCATAATAAAGAATTTGGACATATAAGGCTACAAGTTAACTATTCAGAACAATAGTTGTTCAATTATTTTGAAAATGAATTATTTGTTACTACAAATTTAGTTAACTTATTGTACCTATTAGATGCTTCTTATGATTCTCTGTACCTTGATAATGCTTCTAAGAGAAGCAGGAATAGTGTGAGCCCCACCTACCTGTGGCACTATAGGTTAGGTCATATTAATGAAAACAGACTCCAAAAGCTGCATAAAAATTGATACTTTGATCCATTTGATTATGAATCATATGCAACTTTTGAGTCGTGTTTAATGGGTAAGTTGACCAAAACTCCATTTACTGGACATGGAGAAAGAGCCAAAGATATATTGGAACTGATATATTCGGATGTATGTGGTCTAATGTCAACTCAAGCTAAAGGTGGTTATTCTTACTTCATTACATTCACTTATGACTCTCGAGATTTGACTGTGTGTACTTAATGAAGTACGAGTCGGAAGCATTTGAGAAATTCAAGGAACTTAAAAATGAAGTGGAGAAACAGACTGTAAATAGTATTAAAATTCTTCGATCAGATCGATGAGGAGAATACTTAAGTACATAATTTACACAGTTCATGAAGGATAATTGTATCATATTTTAGTGGACTCCTCTTTATACACCTTAGTTGAATGGTGTATCTGAAAGGGAGAATCACACATTGTTGGATATGGTGCGATCTATGACGAGCTTTGCATAGTTACCTGTATCATTGTGGGGATACGCACTAGAGTCTATTGCATATTTTTTTAACATGATTCCAAGTAAATCAATCACTTCCACCCCATATGAGATATAGAAGGATAGCAAATCGCCCTTTAAACATGTTAGAGTATGGGGATGTCCTGCTCATGTGAAGAGACATGATCCTGACAAATTAGAATTAAGGACTGATAGATGCAAGTTTGTGAGTTACCCCAAAAAAACTTTTGGATATTACTTTTATCATCCTAGCGAACAAAGGTGTTTGCTGCCATGAAAGCTATCTTCCTTGAAGAAGAATACCTCTTCCAGTGGCTGGCACATCGGATGAGCCATCAGTTCCTGAACTTATTCAAGAACACGCACTTGAGCCTCGTAGGTCTGCTGAGTGCCCAGATAACCTAAAAGGTATGTTGGACATATCGGTCAAGGTATATCTATGGCATTCTATTGTGAGAATGATAATCCCAAGACTTACTAGGAGGTCATTGAAAATCCTGACGTAGGTAAATAAGAAGAAGCTATGAACTCTGAGATACAGTCCATGTACACTAACCAAATTTGGAACTTGGAGAACTTGCCCGAAGGTATTGTACCTATCGGATACAAGTGGGTCTTTAAGAGGAAGATCGGTGTAGATGGACAAATCAATACTTATAAGACAAGGTTGGTGGCAAAGGGATATCGTAAAGGGTAAGGAATTGACTATGACGAAACTTTCTCACTAGTTGCCATGATAAAATCGATTAAAGTTTTTCTTGCCATTGCAGTATACTATGATTATGAGATCTAGCAAATGGATGTGAAGACTGCTTTCCTCAATAGAAATCTTGAGGAAGAGGTGTATATGATACAACCGAAGAGTTTCACATTTAATGAGAATCTAGATAAGGTGTGCAAGATTCAAAGATCTATTTATGGATTGAAGCAACTGTCAAGAACTTGGAAGATAAGATTTGATGAGACTATCAAATTTTATGACTTCATTAAGAATGAAGACGAGCCGTCTGTGTACAAGAAGACCAGTATGAGTGTAGTTACTTTTCTTGTACTTTATGTTGATGACTGTGGTGATATTATCTTCAATTAAAGTATGTATGTCTAAAAATTTATCTATGAAATACTTGAGAGAAGCATCTTATGTTTTAGGAATACAGATCTATATGGATAGATAAAAAATGATGCTCAGGTTGACCTAATCCTTATACATAGACACCATTGTAAAAAGGTTTGACATAGAGAGTTCTAAAAGAGGTCTCATACCGATGAGACATAGAATTTATCCTTTTAAGGAGCAAGCACCTAAGTCTCCTAAAGAGAGGGCATTAATGGACAAAGTATCCTATGCCTCTACCATAGATACCATCATATGTATTAGGCCTGATGTAGCTTATGCTATAAGTGTTACGAAATCGGGCAAATCTAGGTAAAGAACACTAGAAAGCTATGAGTGTATCCTTAAGTACTCGAGAATGACTAATGATTTATTTCTAGTATATGAAGAAGCTGACTTGAAACTACGATGATATACTGACTCGAGTTTTTAATTTGATCCGGATGATAGCAAGTATACTTCTGGATTCATATTCACATTGAACAGAGGTACAGTGAATTAGAAAAGTTTTAAACAAGAAACCACTACTGATTTGACGACTGCGGTAGAATACATTGATGCAACGAAAGTTGCTAAGGAGACAGTATGGATGAAGAAGTTCATCACTAACATTAGCGTAGTTCATACTATTTCTAATATTGTCCTATTGATGTGTGACAATAATGGGGCGATTGCACAAGCGAAAGAACCACGATCTCATCAAAAGTCTAAGTACCTCCTAAAACATTTTCACTTGATCAAAGAGATCATTATCAGAGGAGATTGTATTGGAGGAAAATGTTCCATCAGTCGACAACATAGCAAACCTACTGATGAAGCCCGTGTCTCATATTGTCTTTGAGCGTCACCTTCATTGTATGAGGATATAACATAGGGGTGATTGACATTAGTCTATGTGGGAGATTATTAGGTTTTGTGTATGGCCTACATGTCAGTCAGACTTATTCTTATTCATTTATATAATAACAATAAAGATTCGTTATATGTAAATCGTCTATTTTATGTTCTTCATACATAGTGAAGTCCATGAATATATGCAATGATTGTCAGATTGTGATGAGATCACAATAATGAGACTGACAATATATAAACATGTATTCTTAATTGTTCCTAGTTAGTGGATATCCGAGAAGGATATCGGACATCCTATTAGACTAATACATGTTATTCCAGCTCATATAATGAGGGTGACTGGTCTCATTGTCACTTGTGTGGAGTTCATTGAATTGATCCAATATGGATTGCTAGATGATAAGTTACTTGATTGTTAAGCAGCTTGATCCATCGTCACAATAGCGTAGATGGTTTTCGGACCTGAGACACTAAAGATTCCTTGTCGGTGGATTTTTGGGCTTTGACCATAGCTTATGGATCTCTATCCACTTGATTCTAGTAAGTCATGTGATCAGACTCAGTGGAAGACCTTCGAAGGTGATTGTGTGTCAATAAGAAATCATTCGCTCTAGTAATTAGAGAGAGAATGCTCCAAGTTAAATACGTGGAGGGCGGACTCAATATTAGAAAAAGGAGTTTTCTGATAATGAATAAGCGTGCATTCATGTCAGGTGAGTTGATTGGCTAGGGTTGAATAATTATCTATATCCTAGATTAACTCGAGAGCATTATACGGATGAAGGATTAAATCTACGTGATAATTGTGGACAAACAGGTTCCAAGAGCGGGTTACGGAACCCCATCACCTTCTAGGATCATGCGATGTTGCTTGGCACTCAACATAATTAGAGACCCGAATGATTACCGTGAAATGGTAATTCAATTATGTAATTATTTGAATATTATATATTAATTAATGACAATAAGCCGATAAGGAGTTATAGAACTTATTAGGTTGAAAAATCAGACTAATATTTGGGCCGAGAGAATCGCACGCATAAAGTTTCTCGGTTCAGGATAAGTAAGTATGCTTTATATTAACCGGGAGTTTTTATGAAAAATCGTCCAACACAATATAAAACATAGCGAAGAGGGTTGCCCTGGGCCAAGCTCTAGAGTAGCCCTAGCCACCCCCCTTTGTGAGGCCATCTGGGCTCTGTCTTCTCCACTTCACGATTCCCGCTCACTGGTATTTGTTCGTTCGCATGCCGCGACAATCAATGTGGGTTCAGAAGAACGACACAGTTGCCGATTCGAGCGAGGAGACGATGACGATCCTGTAATAAGATGACCGCATGGATACCACTAGAAGTCAGACATTTGCGCGGCTAACGTCATTCATTAGGAACAAGATGAATGCGGATTCGAATCTGTGCAAGGTGATTATTGAATTACCATCTTGTAGTTTTTGTCGAAACGGATCAGTGACGATGGGATATAAAATTTTAATATTTGTTTCTGCTACGTTCTTCGTGTCCCACCTGATCCTCACATGCCTGACAGTCCGGCACGCTATGGTGGTGGATAGCCACAACGCAGTCCACGGTTCCTCTGTGTGTGTGTTGAACACAACCTCCAAGACACTGGTGCTGTTGCCGGAGGTAAAGGGGGCTTCTCACCATCCTTTACTCTTTTAATTTCTTTTATTCAATTTAGTAAAAGTAAGGGTAAATGAGTGAATTTTAATATCTAGTTTAGGTTAACTAGAGTTAAATTTTCGTTGTGTTGCTGTTAGAAATGTGACGGTAGGGACTTATTTTAGAACTGAAGATGATTTTAAGGATTTTTTAAGAAATATGAAAATTATAAGGATATATTTTAAATTAATAAAAATTATAAGAACTTATATGTAAAAATCCTATTTTTCTTATATCAAACTAAAGTTTGACTTATTCTGAAAATAAGAAGACCTAATTTTGTGGAATTCTGTTGCCAAAGAGATGAGTTTGAGGGTGATATTTTTTCAACCGTAGTACAGCGGATATGATAACGGATCCGGCTGACGTCCGTACTGGATCCGACACATTTGCATCCCCACCGGTTCCGCCGACTCGGAGTAAGTATTTCGACCCTTCCCCAAGCCGCACGGCTCCGAATCGCTCATCGGTCGGCTTTGGGCGGTCCTCCGCTTTCCACCTCCAACACGCGAGCAAGCGAGCGAGATAGAACCCTAGAAAGGGTACTGCGCTGTTCCAATTGCATCGTCCCAAAGTAACCCAGGAACCCCCTAGAACCCAATCCAGTCCTCTCGCCAAGACGCCCCTTCCTATTCGGAGAAAACTCTTGCGATCCCCCACCTGGTCTCGCTCCTCCAACCCTCGCGCCATTATCGGCTTCTCCTCCGCCGTTCTTCTCCTCGATTTTTTGGTTTTTGGGCGAAGAAAAACTCCAAGAATTGGCCATCTCCCGCGGGCGGCAACGCAATCGTCTATTGCAGTCGGGTAAGGCGCATGCTCTCTTTGCCGTTTTCTTGTTCGTCCTTTGGTCGATTAGCGAATGAGTTCGATTTCCCTGCCTTGGACTGATGAGGTTGTTCCGTTTTGTTCTTGTTTGGATTTGCTTGAATCAATTGTCTCGTCGTTTTCGCCCGGTAAAATGTGACAGTGTTGTGGATCGTGTTTTGTATACATGCTTTTTAGCAGCGTCTCGTTGTTTTTTGTGTGGTAGGGTTGTGGATCATGTTGGGCATACATGATTTTTAGCAGCGTCACGTTGAATCTTGTTTTCTAGGATCATGTCTTGGTTTTGCTTGATTAGTGATTTGCCTCACCTATACCAATTATTTCTATTAACAACAAGACATTGTTATTGGAGCATCCCGAATCTGGCGCTTTTGTCTGGTTCAGTAGGATCATGTTCCTGTGGTTGGCTAGTAGGGCTTCAAACAGGTTGGAAATGGAAATAGGTATTTTCACTTCCGTTTCCTATATGAGATATTGGCAATAAAAATGGAAACAGAAATGCATGTTTCCATTTCTGCGTCCATTTTCAATATGAAAGAGAAGTATCCATTTCCCTTTTTTTTCACTCCTCACATATATTGATACTTACAAGGCACATACAATGTGATGCTTATTATAAGCTACATGTAATGCATGTTACTTTTATTGAGCATTATGTTAGTACATACATACGTATGTAATGTGATGTCTATTGTATTAGGCTAAAGATAGTATCTCTGTTGTTTAATATCGCATTAGATAAGAATAAGAGTGAAGACCTTATCTTCCTTTATGAAAGTAGTATCTTTTATCAAACTAAAGCATCAACAGTCCATTTGCCTAGCTTGAAACTAAAGTTCAAGTTCTTGATGATTTTAGTTAGCTCTTATGAAGAGAGAAAGATAGAACTAATAATATATTATCAAACAAATATCGGAAAATGGATGCAGAAATGAGTGTTTCCTCATCTATTTATTTATCAAAAAATTCAGACTCAGAAGCAGTTTGGAATCGGAAATAGAAGGTCTCTTTTTATGTTTCTGCATCCGTTTATCTGAAATCTGAAAGTTGGAGTGACATTTGCAGCTCTATTGGCCAGTTGCTTCTGGTTATCTCTGTAGTTGATTTGCTATATTTCCCAGAATGTGAAAGTGGCATTCCTGTTGCTTGTGTGTTTGGGCTGTGGGATGGTTTGGTTGCACTTCTACATGTCTGATGTCTTGCACATCCATGACGATTTTGCTTTCTGATGAATTGACTAAGAATGGTTATATTACATGTGGCTGACATCTGTTTAAGAACTGGATAATGGTTAAGGGGGAACATGAATGGTATGGCAGGTGAAAAGGAATAGATGGGCATGGGACATCTCTTGATGTAAATGTATGCCTTCTGAGATATCTTTTCTTTTGCTTGCATTTCTCTGGCCAAACATGTGATTAGAGAAATTAGTGTTTACCACAGCATGGACATCTTTCACCAATAGTTTCCATAGTTCTTTGGCCTCTAATTCAAGTTAGTTTTGCTAGAGTAAATGAGTAATTCATCAGCTGTATCAGTCGTCCCTTGGAGATGAAGATCTCCACTGTCAAAAATCTGTGAGCAAATCAAGTGTATGACCATCCTGTCTATTCATACTTCATGATGTATAATCTCTTCTTCTAGTGTAATCACTATGCAGCAATAAAAGGACATATTTGAATCATGTGGATGTAGCAAACTCAAAATCAAAATTGTCTCAAATATTGCATGTGATATATTTTCCCTGAAAAAATAGGTAGGAAAACTTACATGGGGAACTTGGTGATAGGTGTTGTGAGGGCAACACATTGTTAATGACTGAGCTAGTTGGATGTTTGGCATTAATGTTCTTCCTTTTTCTTCTTATAGATATTCTTTTTTTTTCCTCCCCACATTCTTACTAGCTATGTGTTGGTGACAATTTCTGGCATTGCATTGGTTATCCACCTTCTTCCATTTAGCGATCAATTTGGATGGCCATTGTGCTTTTCATTGTAAAGGCATGTGAGTCACCATAAATGTGTTGCATTTTTCTTCTATGATTCATAAGATTGAGTATGAATTTGACTATTAATAAACAATCAGCTTGCTGACATTCTTGGATTCATTGGATATAGTAGACTGTACATAACTTCATCTAATAAGAATTCAAATTGTTTTTATATTTCTCAGCCTCTTTGAGATCATTGTCTGTATGTGACATCGATGTCATTACTGCCAAATAATCAAGGGTGTCCCTGTGTGAAATTTGTAGGCCTTGTTGATCTCCTCAATTTGGACAACTTGACCCCTCTTATGAGTGTTTGGATTGGCATGCGATTCTATATTTGTCTCGTATACAAGATTAGATTGTTGGACTCAAGATTTTTTCGTAAATATCTTCATTAGAGTTAGCGCATGCTATCATATATTGAATGCCATATAAAGAGGCATGGCTACTGTTCTGGATCATTGTATATACGGACTTCCTCTTAAGAGAGGGGACTAAGGAATAGACCATATGGTTATCCAGGATTTTACGGATAATCTGTTGGTTAACAAGTTGTGTTCAGGTCATTAAGTGTGATTAGAGAAATATCTCCTTGGTGTAAATTTTCTTCTTTATCTTTGTGTTTTGGATCTTTTACTGCAAATTGCTTATGTTGAAGTTTTGGCAACTCGCTTCTGAGTAACAGCTTGGAAGGTCAAAGAAGAAGAGATCTTGGAGTGATTGGGTGATCTTTTATAGCAACTTGCCATCTTGCAGAAATGCAGAAAACCCATCATGGAACCATCCTGAGAAAAAGATCTTGGTGAGATATCTTGAGATTTCAACCATGGTTGTGGGACAGTGGGATATGAGAGTTCTCAGCATGTCAAGACATCTGAATTTTTCTCTCAATTGAGTTCCTCCTAGACAGCTTTAAGTTTTGAATTGTTGCCTAATTTTTTATGATGCCATATCTGTTCCATGCTTGTCAGTGACAAGGCAACGCAAGGCATCCTCTTTGGTTCCTAGGTGCATAGGCATTCACTTAAGCAGCACCTTTTTTGTGTAGCCTTCCCAACACCAGACATTAAAAACTTTAACAACATGCATTAAATAATCCAGGCAGTGTGCAATTAAGCCTGTGTTACAATAATTATATATTTTTACTTCTATACAAAGGAGGTATACCACATTTTTTCTACAAGAAAACCCACCTGTATAGTGACACTGTGAATCCATAATTCTTTTTTTTTATACTTATCATTGCCTTATGTCTAATTTACAATTTAACAGTTATAAAAGATTTCTAATTCTTTACCTATCCCTTCAGCTATTCTATCTCATCCTGAAGCCTACTTTAGCTACTTTCCTCTATAAGGCGTACATTCTCACCCATATATTTTTTCCATAATAGTAACCCTTAATATTGGTATTTTTAATATTACTTTTTTTCTAACTTTTATTCTTTTGTGTGTGTATACATGTTAGCAACTTGCTTAACGATCCTGTTGTTAACTTTTGTTAGAGGTTAATTTTCTTTTCATATGTAGCCATCATTTTGGTGCATTATTTCTCTTAGAAGTATTTCACATAAGTCTAGGTATGGTTATTTTTAAGTCTCTTTTTTAAATTTCAAAGGTGTGCACTTTGAGGTGCTTTGGGTGCTTGTTTCCTAATTGAATATTCCTTGTTCGAAGAAACTAGAATGCGCAAGGGGCCTCTCCACCTAGGTGGTGATTCCTTAAGCATCACCTAGGCAGGTGCCGTGATAACCATGTCTCTCCTCAAAGTTGCCTTGTGTTCCTTGAAACTTAACTAAATTGAACAGATGTTTAAACTAATGGTTGTCTATGATTCTGTGACATATACCTAGAAAACTTATGGGCTGCTAAGTTTTTTACATTTGAGTTTACTTACTAACTAAGAAGGCCAAGTTTTGATAATTGACTTTAACTTTGTAGGCTTATCTTTGGTATTGAACTTTCCATGCCTGCTGAATTGGTATCTTGACTGTTGCTGTTGAAATGCATTCCTAAATCCTGGATATCTTTCTACTGAATTCTAACAGATGCTGAACCACACTTTGTTGCAGGTTCCCTTATTTCTTGCATTATCACAAGCTTATAACTGTCAATTACATGGCTACTTCTTTGGATATGTCTCTGGAGGATAGGATAAAGAACAGAAATAATAGTGAGAGAGGGGGAGGCCGTGGCCGCGGCCGGGGCTGGGTACGTGGCCGAGCTGGTTCATCTCGTGGAAGGGGCATTGGGATGCTCCATCAAGCATCTCTGAGAGTGAATACTCGTCCATCAGCTTACAAGACTGCCAAGGCAAGCGCAAAATCATTACTGTTTTTTGCATATGTTCAAGAGTCTGAAATGTTCTAGAAACCCAAAAATGGAAGAGAGGATTTATATCTTCAACCTGGAGAAGGTTGATGAGAGGCATTTTGTGTGATAGATTCTGGTTTCTGCTGCGTTGAAAGCATAATTTGCACCCTACTTTCTACAAAAAAAAAATGTAAGCATGATTTGTTACCTGTAAAAAGAAAGCATGAATTGCGTGGATTCTTCATATCAAGTGGTTGCTAAATGGGGATTCAAAGGGATGATCTTGCTATATGGTATCAGCAGTGTGGCCTTCATTGGTTTTGCTTGTTCATGGGGTTTTATGACGAAGAGCTTCCTGGATCAAACTTCAGAACTTGAATTTTCACCATTGCCTCTGATCAGCATCTGAGTACCGGGTGGAATTCTCTACTTCCATTTGTTATCCATGTGATTCACTTGCAATTAGTTAATTTTTAGAAACTGGGTATACGAGAACTTCAGTACTAGGGGCTACTAGCCTATGTAGGCTTTCTGTTAGTGTTATGAAATTTTGTGCTCTCTAAACGACTCTAGAAGAATGCGGAGTTGATACTGTTTCAGGATCCTTTGCTAACACATTCTTCTACCAAAATGGATTGTTCTTCGCCTATACATCAGTCTTTCAGCAGAGCAAAGGACATGATATGGCGGCATGATTTGTTTCATGATAGCATGGCAGCTGCGGGGATTGCAGGAGTTGGAAGTGGCACAAAACTATATGTTTCTAACTTAGATTATGGGGTGTCTAATGAGGATATAAAGGTGTGTTTGGATGGTGCAGCTATGATATCTCATTATGACATTTTGTACCTTGAAGTTGTTTTATCTGCTTCAGAGTTCTCAAGATCTGAATGCAGTTATTTATATTTCTTTGGATTTCAACTCAGGAGCTGTTTTCCGAGGTTGGTGAACTTAAGCGGAGTGCCTTACATTATGATAGGAATGGCCATCCAAGTGTGAGTTTCTTCTCTACGTTCTGTTTTCAGTCATATTTAACAGCTGAACAACTAGTTTCAAATCAAAGCTTCTTTTTCTGTTCATTTATCAGTGCTTCGTAGATTATAGCAGTTTTTCTTATTTGTTTGTTCAAATTTCTTTTCATGCTTGGTATAATGCTTGAAGATAAAAAGTTGGATGTGCATCTATTTGTTCAAGCTGTAGGTACTAGGGACAGTAGCTCATGGAGGGAACTATCACAGGTAGGGCTGTCAATGGGCCTGACCCAAGTTCTTTCGGGTCAGCTTGGGTATTAAAGATGCCCATTCCATTATCTGGCCCAAGGAAGGCTGAAGCAGATTGTATAGGCCCAATCAGCCAATCTGATTGGATTTTCCCAGATCCGATGCAAACCCTGATCGTACGACTGCCACAACTACCACAGCACCACCACCACTACCATCTCCTCTTTGGCCAGTACAATTGTATTCTGCCTATGAAAACAGGATTGGGATGGGTAAAGAAGGGGGCGTGGTCGTAAAAATAACAAAAAAAGATTATGTATGTGTTTCACCATTTACATTAAAACACAAAAGTAGACATGACCGATCCTGGAGCTGGGATTGGTCTAGACTGGATTAGTATCAGCCATCCAGCTCGACCCAGGTCAGCCCATGTCTGACAGATGCCGTGCCTGATTCTGGTTCTGCCTTCCTATCAGGCCAGGCTTTGAAATGAATTTGAAGTTTGTTAGTTTCAATGGGATAAGATTGGGAAATTCTAAGTGCCCAAAGGCCCAACAAAGCTCACAATGTAAACAATGTGCATTATTTACCTCAAAATGGCCAGGACATTTTAGAAGAATCCATGAGTGCTCCATGTCTGGAAATCTTTCTCTTTCTTCCATTCCCATTCATTTTTCTCTTAGTCGTACCAATCGAGAAATAGGCAGCCCTTCACCACCACCATACAGCCCCATTGCTAATGTCCACACCTGACACTGCTGGCAGCCTTCTCCTCCATCACTGTAGCTGAGGCACTGATCCTTTATGCCTGACACCGGCGGCAGCCTTTGCTGAACTCTATATATATATGTGTGTGTGTGTGTGTGTGTGTGTGTAATTGTGTATTCTGTCTATCTTTCTGGCTACATCTCTCAGGCTGATGCGGTCATGCAAGGGGGTGCTACCATGAGGGAAGGTTCAGCTGGACCATCGGCATCATGTGCTGCCTGCCTGTTAGTCTCAAGGCCTGGCCTTAGAGCCAATTTTATTATTGGGCTCAAGCTGAACCTGAACTTGGGAAAGCAAGGAGGAAGGTGGTCTTGGACCGAGTTTAAGCCTGGAGTTATTTTTATGGGGCTTGGGCTTGATCTGGCAAAACCTAGGCCCATTGACACCCCTAATCACGGTACATAGTATGACTAATTTATGGTTTTGTCGTGAGAAAGGTGAGATCTTAGTTGCACGGAGTGGTGGTCGTGGGTGTGGTAATAGGAACATGATGGGAGTGGGAGATCTAATCTATGTAGTCAAAGACGTGAGGCGACCGAGGGGACTAGGGGGTCGCCTTAGCCTCAAACGCCTAGGCAATGGCCTAGGCGTTTGAGGCGATATTTTTAAAAAAATATATAAATAATTCAGATATTTATATAAAATGCTAAAAACACAAATAAAACCATACAAAATGCATGTTACTTCACTCAAATATAACTAAATAATTTTAAATCAAGTCAATTGAAATAAAATTTAATCAAGTCAAATATGTAATCAACAAAATCATGAAAATTTTGCTACTAAATAAACCACCATAATGAAAATGTTGCAGAGAGTGAGAGAGATAGAGAGGCCGAAGCCCTCATTAGAGAGAGAGAGAGAGAGAGAGAGAGAGGCCGAAGTCGTCTTCACAGAGATAGAGAGAGTAAGAAAGTGAGAAAGAGAGAGGGATAGAAGGACAGAGAGAGGGCTTTGGCCCTCTAAACACACTGTGTGTGTGAGAGAGAGAGAGAGTGAGAGTGACAGAGAGAGAGAGAGACAGGAGAGGAGAGAGGACTTATCTCGATGACGGATGAGCCATCATTGTCGTCGTCCTTGTTGGACGTAGTCGCCATGGTCGTCCTCGTTGGATGTAGTCGCCATGGTCGTCCTCGTTGGACACAATAGTCATCCTTGTCCTTGCCGGATGCAGTCATCGTCCTCCTTGCTGGATGCCATCACTGCCATTGTCGTCGTCGCACATGGTCGCCTTTGCCGTCGGACAGTTGCCCTCACCACCGGTCACAAGCGAACCTTAGCCTCTGCCCCGATCACGAAGGAGGGGGCCTCGATCACGAATGAGTTGGGCCTCGCGAAGGTTCTTTACTATATAGGCGTGGTAAGTGGGCTGTGCTTTAGTGGGCTCGGGTCGATGGACCACCGGTCGGGCCATAACTGGGGCGACAGAGGCGGGCCGAGGCGAGAGAGACGACGACCTGAGGTGCTCGCCTTAGGCGACATATGCGTTTCCCTCGATCGCCTAGGCAACAAAGCCCAAAGCGAGGCGCCGTGTGGGCGCCTCGCCTCGCCTCATTGCCTTTAGCTACATAGGATCTAATATCATTCAAATTTTCCATAGGAGTAGGAGCCGGAGTGGGGAGCTAGGGAGATTTTCTTGGGAGCAGGAATGATGGCAAAATGAGTCAATCCTGCTACTAAGGGTGAGATTAGCTCATGTCATCCACTTCCAACATAGAAAAGGGAAAAAAAACTTGTTGGGAGGTTCCAAACTCTACAAGGATACTGCTGGCTTAGTTGATATTTTGTACCTGTTTAGCCACTTGCCAGGTATTAAGGACAACTCCAGAGTTCTTATTTCTTGTCTGAATTTTCCTGTTTCTTTTTTGGCTATCCTCTCCCTCCAACAGGACATGAGAATTGTGACCCAAGTTTTGTTCTCCTCCATAGCTGGACAATGCTGCTGTCACCAATTATTCAAGATGTGCCAGAATGCTTTTAACTTGCTGGACGTGCTGAAAGGCAGGTCACCGGAGCTTCACATGTCCTGCGATGATTGATACTGCAATCAAAGGTGGAACCCATGTGGCTGCCTCACGGTCAAAGGGGATGAAAAAGAAATTCGCACCAACAATCAAGGTGCCTTGGTTTCCTTTCTGTCACAAGAACATGGAGATGTTCAATGGAAGCTTAATTGGGTCTAGAGCGCAAGGCAGATTGGACTCGCAGACCTACAGAGTCCTTAAGAAGAATTGGCCAGAAGAGAATAGTTGGTTGGATGCTATAACTGATGATAGTATAGTTCTTGTAAGGGATTTGTCATTGAAAGTCTTACATCAGATTCTGACCCATGAAACAATTGCACTGGAGGACTCAACAATCATCTGGTCACCTTGGGAGATCGTGGTGGGTACAAAGGAGGTACTCAAGTGGTGGCTTGTTTGGTGTCAAGTATCAGCATCATGGATGGCAGTACCGATACCAGTACCGGTGTCGGCTGGTACCGGGACCGGCCGTATTGGCCGGTACGGGTATAAAAGGGCCCAAAAAAATCAGGAAAAAAGAAAAACTTCTGAAAAAATCAGATAAAATAAAAAAAATCAGAAAAATGTAAACAATTAATTAGATATGTGTTGAGTGTGACAAAGGTGGGTTAAGACAAAGAAGTACACGTAACACATACTAAATGACTATTTTCATACAGATTAAACATGAAAAATATTATGCTAAGTTGCTAATGTACTAAACATTTACAAATAATAAATGTTAATGAAATCAAACGATCCTTACCTATGAAAAACATAAGTGAGTATACTAATATGGATAATAACCCGTAGATCCTTTTGATTCATCTTCTGGTTGCTGTTGCTGGTATCCATAATAAGGTTGCATATGTTCCCTATATTCACCATAACTAAACAATGATGCAACCAAGTCGTACATCCCTCTTTGAATCCTTCTTGGTGTATATGCTTGTTGATTTGATGAAATTCTAGAATCAGGATGCAAAGAAGCAGTTTGATGATAAGAAGAAGACCCTGACCCATAACTGCTATTGGGTGGATGGAATTGAAAGTTTTCACTCTACTCGATCTCCCCAGCTATACATGCCTGCTTCTTGTTGGCCACCTCCATAACCTGACTGCTGTCCATACTGATCTTGTGAATCATAATCTCCTTGACTTTCATGCTGTCCTCTTCCAATGTCAATATGCAAGGAGAAAGAAGGTGCATACACTCCGTTCTCGGTAGTAGCACCTGCAGCTGTACCAGCATCATCACTAGGAGACTGTGTCCTGTCATCATCATCTTGATCATAATCAACAATTAACTTCCTCTTGACATTACTTGATTTTTTCTTTTGTGATGCATGTTTTTGCTGGCTTTCTTTTCTTTCTAGATCTTTTTGCAAGTTCAACCAATTCAATAATTCTTTTCCTCGTGGCGTATGTCTCATATAAATTTGCTTCATCTCATCAATCACATAAATCTGCTTCATCTCATCAACCGATTCAATAACCCTAATTAACCTTCGATCAACGCAATTTACAGTATGCTCTTACTTTAAAATATACAATGAAGTTTAATTAGACTTTAATTGATGTTTAATTTAAGTAATTAACATTTTTAATCGCTAATTAGGATCTAAACTTGGGGGTTGTCTATTTTACTAAGAAAATGAACGTAAACAATCTAATAATTAGTTAACAACTAAAAAATAATCACTAGATTTAAAATATATATCATAGCTTATTTTTTTCTTCCACCCAAAACGGTCAAAACGTCTCCGGCAATGGGCGGTGGCGGTGGCAGGTGGCGGTGACGTCGACGGCTTCTCCTTCCCTTCCCCTCCAAAAACGAGCCTCCCCTCTCACAGATCTGTTTCACGGGTACTGGTTTGGTATCGGCCTGGTACAATTTTTTTTTTTAAATTTTTAACCGGTACCGGCCATTTCAGGCTGAACCGGTACCGGTGCCGGCCGATACTGGTACGTACCGGCCGGTATGTACCGGTGCCGGCCAGTACTGCCATCCATGATCAGCATCCTTTGATGTTGAAGTTTTTAGTGCCATTGTTGACCCTTTTGGTGTGCTGAAGGAGATAGATTCTGATGCCAAGAGTTGGTGTAATTTGAGATTCATTTGATTGTTTGTTGAGGTGGAGACAGTGACAACAATTCCAGAGCAGTTGAATCTGCAAATTCAGTCATCTTTGGCAACTAATTCTCACGATGCAAGCTGGTTGTACAAGGATGTAGTTCAGGCATATAGGGATTACAAAACCACAAGATGGATATACTTGGAAAAGACGAAGAAGAGATGATGGGTCCTGCTGTTGTAACCCATCTGAGTTTCTATCCCTTGCCAGTTGATGGGGACCCTGTGGACCTTGTGCTAGGTTCTTCAATGCCTGAGCATTTGGTGTTAGTGCCCAATCAAAAGTTGTGCTTATTCTAAAGGAGGACGACCAGAGGAGCTTATTCATATGAAGAAGGAACAGACAAAAAACAATGCGGTTCCAGTGCAAGCTGGGGAATGAGTGAAATATGGCATGTATTAAAGAAAACATTACTGATGTGGTTTGGAAGCCAAACTATCCACCCTTGCTTTGCTGGAGGTGGAGGAGGGGCTTCAAAAGAAATTAAAGGAAAAGAAGTGGCATAAACCTATGTTAAAGTCTTACTGGGGTGGAAATGGGAAGGTGGGGGTGATCCTGAGCCAGATGGTAGCTGCTGGTCCGCTCTACCATGCAGTGTCCTGATTCAGTTATAGGGAAGCTCAAGAGCGTAAAGATCAATGAGAATCTGGAGGTCAAAATTTCAAATCCCATGAATGACAGGAAATCTGGTGAAGACATTGCGGAGGGCTATCTATCCTGAGTAGGTAGACCCTTGCTGAAGGATTGTGATCTATAACCAAAGCTGGCTGCTGCTACTCCGGATACATTTATCAATGACAAAGCCTCCATCCTATCCCCACATTCCCAAATGTCTACCTCCTCTCTCTCTTTCTGTCAGAAATGCCCTGTAGGGTGATGCTTGATGGGGGTATGCTGAAGAGCAAGGAGCTGATCCTTGGCAGGAATAAGATTGAGTGGAAGACTTCTTTTGGGAAAGGCTGTGATGGAAAAACTCAGGTTTCCTTTTATCATATTGAAGTAATGAAGAAATAGCACACAAAGCAGCAGATAGAGGTATACAGATTTAAAAATAAAGTCGGACAGTACCAGATGCTGTGAGCCACCAACGGGGAAAACAGGGAACCTCACACTAAGAAAGCTAAGGGTCACAGAGAACTTCAGATATTGTTTATGTCTTCTACTACTAATTTTCAGGAAACTAAGGGGAGGGCAACGGCCACATAAATCTTAGGCTAGCGAGATGGAGGAGGGAGGTGATTGGTAGAAAATCCTTCCTGCCTTGGTTTCTTGATTTATTGATTGGTTTGAGAGAGGAACCTCTCGTCTCACCAATTTATTTTGTAATAAAATTGGTGGTAAAATGCTGAACATTTTTCATACAAAAATATTAAGCATGAGGCGCTTTTAATTTTTATGGTTTAAAATATGTATCTTTGTGGTGCAATATAGAAAGGATGATAATTTCATGATTTGCTTCTCCAGGCTATGGACTTGTTCTTGCCCTCCCCATCCTCACCTTATGGGTTATTCAGAGAATTGTTCCTTTTGTTTCCCATATGCTTAATCTATCAGTTTGATTTCTGGATATCTTAATGTTGGCATGTTTGGAAATGCGCTTAGTTTCTTGTTAGTTCCCATGTGATTCTTAGATCCAAAGTGCAATTTTGCTCTTAATGTTCCAGATTCCATTTGATGTATCTACTCTGGCCCCTGGCTGGTGGAGATATTAGACAAACTATGAAACATATCTGCAAGGGATTCTGTCCATATTGGTAGGCTTCCCAGACAGTCCAATTCTGGGTATCTGAACTTGATATTTCTTTATTGGAAAAATTTCCCTGGTTCCTTCTCAATAATCCTTCTTTTGTTTTTTTTGGGGGGTGGTTTTTACAAATATTGAAACTATAGGATTTTTACACATATGTGATGGAGTCATTCGTATGAGCATGTCGGGAGTGGAACTTGCTGTTGTTCAAGTACCTTGTTTTGAGTTTACGTGGTCCCTTTTTTGAAAGTAGATAGTATTGTGATTTCATTAAATATCAAAAGGAAAGGGAAGTGCAATTGGAATATTGGTGTGCTCTAAAAAATTCCACTGCGTAACAAGGATCGGGATTGGACTGCCCTAGGCTGGTCCAGGCTGGTTGACCCTATCTGGCCCTGTCCCACTCATACGAAAGTTGGTTAGGATGAACCAATTTCCCAACTAAAGAATAAGAAAAACATCCGAAAAATAGGGAAGTGTTTTCTGAACTAGGAATGTTCAGATTGAACATGAAAAATCACAGTTTTAGATGTAAAATAATGGAATGCTTATTGAATAAGTGATGTAGGGTTACATTTCATTGTGGGCTTATATTGTATGTGTTGTAATCATACAATGGAGTAAAAAAAGAAATCCCAACTGAAGACACAAGTTTTAGGATGATAATTGGAAAAATGAAGGAGAGACAAGAAAGAACATACGATAAGGGCGAGCCTTGGGGGATGATGTAAGGAAAAAACGACCCATACTGCCAACTTGCAATGAATTGGAGAGGCAAAGTAAGAATATTCTGGCCCGTGGGCTTTTCCTCCCATTATGTATAATGGTTATGTAGTCAAAGACAAGAGGCAAACAAAGCAACTAGGGTATTGCCTTAACCTCAAATGGTTGGGCGAGCACCTAGGCATTTGAGGTGATGTGCTTTCTCCCATAAATTTCCATGGACGGAAAAAAATGACAATAAGAAGCAAAAAAGAAAACATCCAAGATAATGAGAGTAAGACATTGAGAAACATTGATCATGCCTAATATGTAAAGACCAATTTGTATAAAGACACTCATGTAAGTAGTGGATATAGGATTTATTGAAATCAGAAAAATGCAGGGAAGTTAGACTTGAATCTGAACTGTGGGATCCGCAGGTCCTGATCCGATCCAGATCGGGATTGGATAGGCTAGATTGGCCGATCCAAAGGGAAAAAAGCCGATCCTTGGATCGGCTTGAATTTTATTTTAAAAAATAAAAAAATGGAAACAAGATAGAGAAATCAATAAAACAATTAGAAAAAATGAATACCATACATTAACAATCAAGAGAACAATAAGAAAAAAATGAATACCATACATTAACAATCAAATTCAATGGCATAGCATTGAATTAAAACCCTAGCTCGTAGGCCACGTTGGCCTGGATCGAGCTGACACAGGCCACATTGGCCTATATTGGCTTGGATCGGCTTGTATCAGCTCGATCTAGGTCAATATGACCAATTTTAGGGCAGTTCAGGCCAATTTAGGGCCGATTGAGACTTATTTTAGTTTTAATTTTTTTTTATATTTTCTACTATTTTCATGGGAGGACCGGATTTCCCCTTGAGATTGGATCGCTAGGCATCGATTCCGATCCGGATTGGAATAAGCCGATTCTGCATACCATGGAAAAATGCAGCAGCATGTAAGAGAAAAAGAACACATGACATTGATAAAAAAGGCATTAGCCATTTTGGAATAATTAAAATAAGAAAAAGGAGTACAAAGAAGTTCCACATGATTAAAAAAGATACAAGCATTTGGTATAGACAACATAGGCAAGTGTCTAGGTGAGTGAGGTGAGGCAATTTGGTTGCCTAGTTGAGCCAGGTGATTGCATTTGATAACATAGATAGCAGGAACCACCAATGCCTCTCCCACCTTGTAAGACTAAAAAGAAGATTATAGCCCACGAGATCCTCCTCTTCTAGAGGGTACAAAGGAAAGGCAAATTGACTGAAGTGATCATTGCCTTCAGCTTGTATCGGGCGGGTTGAGGGCTGAAACGTGATCTGCATGACTATTGACTAGAGGGTACTCTGTTGTGGGCGGTCAGAACAAGAAATATTTCCCTTTTAACGCTTCAATTGCTAGTATATGATATGCTAGAAGTGATCGGCAAACAACCTTTTTGCTAAAAGCAAAGGTAGCCTCCCCAACCCCAAAAAGACCCCACAATGGTAGGAGCCTTTTTTTTTGAAAGAAGATGGATTGTACCACCAGTTTTATTAAGAAATAAATAGAGGAAGTACAATCTAAGTGGGATAGCAGAGGTTCCTATCACCAAAAAGAAAATAAAAAAAGCTACAAGATGTTAATTCCCTTCCTCGAATCTTCTGCTGAAACACCTATTTGATGCTTGCTCCCGAAAAAACATAAGATGCAGGACATGTTCACATATGTTTTCCACATACAGCTTGCTGCCTGTAAGAATGATATCATTTCGTTCATGCCATATACTCCAACAAATAGCATGGGGTATCAGACGCAAAATCCTACTACGAACACTCTTTGCTGATACACTTCTTAATGAATAGAAACTGTACCACAAGGATTCCAAGGAAGACAAATTCAGATTACACTTGAACACTTTCTCAAACTGCTTCCAAACTAGCTGACTTATAGGACATTTAATCAAAAGATGCTCCACAGTCTCCTCTGCTTCCTCACAGAATGAACACAAGGTACCACAATTAACATTCCACTTTCGTCAGTATACCTTAGTCATTATTCTTCTTTCAAACACCAGCCACATAAAAGCTCTTACTTTTAGAGTCGATTTCACCTTCCACACCTCCTTAAATTTCTTATATTTGGCACCATCCCCTACCATTAGGTTATAAAAGGATTTGACAGTGAATATACCATCATTGTACCCCAAATAAACTTTTCTGGTTTAGAAGCATCCATCTGTACTTGAGTCGGAGATTCAACAAAGCTAGGAACTCATCTATTTAATCCTCCTTCAGGCTTCTTCTGAATTGAACATTCCAGCTTATCTGATCATCATGAATCCATTTGTCTGTCCAGAAATAAGTATTATCTCCTGCACCAACACTGATTCTAATATAAGGCTGCATCAGTCCTGCTTTCAATATACCCTTCCAAATTGGAGATATGGAACTAGAATGCTTTGGATACAAGAAAGACTTTTGTGATGTGCTGTAATGCTTGTGACATATGATCTTCTTCCATAAAGGTTGGTCTTCTGAAAGCAATTCTCAAATCCATTTCCTTGAGTAAGGCCATGTTCATTAATCGTAAACTTTTTACTCCCAGACCACCTTTACGCTTAGATTTGCAAACTTTGTCCCATTTAATAAGTGGAATTCCTCCGCCATTGGAATTAGTGCATCCCCATAAGAAGTTTCTCCTTATCTGATCCATTTTCCGTAGAACATTCTTGGGAATAATAAAAATAGACATACAATGCTGAGAAATAGCAGAAAGCACTGAATTTAATAATGTAATCCTTCCACCTAAAGACATGTTTCTAGCTTTCCACAAAGGCCAACCTGCTTTGAACTTCAAAACCACAGGATCCCAATCAGAAATACGAACATGTCTGTAATGAAGAGGCAGCCCCAGATATAGAATTGGTAATTTTTCCACTCTACAACCCAATATAGAAGCACATCTTGAAGTATCTTTCTCCTCCAAATTGAAGAAGCCTCAAGACTCTTTAATAAAAACTTAAGATTCCCCATATGCTCCTCATTACCCTCAATGAAAATAAGGGTATCATCAGCAAATTGTGGATGGGAAATGAAATAAAGAGTATGTAAAATCTGCACCCCTCTAATCCACTTGTTCCTCGGCCTTTGTACATAATTTGCTCAACATATTAGCAACATAAACAAACAACAAATGTGGTAATGGATCACCTTGCCTGAGTCCACTATAACTTTTGAAGAAGCCATGAACTTCCCCATTAATAATCAAAGAAAAGGTGGCTGTTGACAAGCAATTCTTCAAAACAGAAATCCAGTGATCAGGAAATCCATGATTATGCAGCATATTCCACAAACATTTTCAGGAAACCCTATCATAAGCTTTGTCAAAATCTAGTTTACATGCCAGACTTGACCTTCCATTCTTCATGGCGATTAACAATTCATGAGCCAACAAGAAATTGTCTTTCAACCTTTCCGATATAAAAAGGCTGAGTGGTTTTCTTCAATTATTCTGCCCAAGACAATCCTCATTATATTTGCTAGAATCTTGGTAAACATTTTATAAGGACCATTCAGAAGACTTGTAGGACGAAATCCTTCAATTCCACAGCAGTTTCCTTCTTTGGGATGAGAACTAAGAATATATGATTGAGAACCTCACATCCTTTCCCTTTTATAAAGCATTCCTGTAGTGCTGGAACCAGATCATATTTAACAATCTCCCAAAATTGTTGATAAAACAATATTGGAAATCTGTCGGGGCCTGGTGCCTTATCACCACCCAACTGAAAAGTAGCTGTAAAGACCTCCTCCTCTGACACTTTCTGCAATAAATTTTGTCTCTCCTGAGAAGAAATCTGCTTAGCATCATCATCAAGCCATGTTGGATACCATCTACTCTCCTCTGTAAAAAGGTATGTATAGAAATTTATTATCTCTGATGCAATCTGCTTTCCGTTCGTCATTTTTCTGTATTGAAATCTGTTTACATCTTCTCCTTCCATTAGCTACCTTATGAAAGAAAGATGTATTTAAATGACCCTCCTGGAGCATGGATGGCAGTACTGGTATCGGTGGGTACCGGTACCGGTACGTACCGGCTGGTACCGGCCCAGTATCGGCCGGTATCGGCCGATACCCTTTACAGGGGTGGTATCGGTGCCGGCCGATACCGGCACGTACCGGCCGGTACGTGCCGGTATCGGCCGGTACTGCCAACCATGTCCTGGAGCCACTGAACTCTTGACCTTTGAGGTCACTTTATCTCTTCCTCATGTAACGAGTCACTCAGCTGATGCTTTAAGATTAATCTTTCCTTCATCTGTTGATTGATCAGTTAAACCCCTCTGTTCCTCTGATTTCTCCAAAGCAGTCAATTTATCATGGATTTCCTTTATTCTTTTATTTCTGTTTTCCTTCCAAGATATATTCCACTGTTTATTTGTTTTGTTCAAGTGTTTAAGCTTGGGAACCAAAATTTTCAGACGATCATGAGACTGATTCCCAAGTTCATTCCATGTCTTCTTCACCACCCCCTTGAACTGCACATCCTGTATCCATATTTTTTCAAATCTAAATGGCTTGCCTTTAGAATTTTCTCCTGCACATTTCAATATCAAAGCATTATGATCTGATATGTCTCTAGGTTGAGCCATTACCCTTGCAAATGGAAAGAGATCCTCCCAGTTGCTATCAACAAAAATCCTGTCCAATTTAGACATCGAAGGAATAACCCTTCCATTGCACCATGTGAACTTGGTATTAGGGTCTTCCAACTCTATCAATTCACACTCATCAAGCCATGAATTAAAATGCTGCATTCCCAAAGTCAATCTATTACTATGGTGCCTCTCTTCAGGATGTCTGACTTCATTAAAATGTCCCAACACACAATAGGGTAATGGAAACTTGGATTTGCAATCTGCCAACTCCTTCCACATAATTTGTCTATTATTAACACTATGTGGACGATATACCACTGTCAACATCCACCATGGCCCTCCCGAGCAACTTTGCATTTTAACAGAAACTGAGAATTCCCCAATATTCCGAAACAGTCCGATCCACCTGTTCAAATCCCAGGCTACTAATATACCACCTGTTGCTCCATCAGCTCCGCAAAAAACAAAATCCAGCTTTTTAAATCCTGTAACCTTCCTAACAAGATCACCTGTTACAGTTTCATACCCTTTTTCTTGTAAGAAAATGTCTTCTTACGAAACATCTGATAGCTTTCTTCTTCTTTTGTTCATGCAAACCCTGAACATTCCAAGAGGCTACATTCATTTTGTAGATGGCAAACTCCTTTGCGAATCTTGAGACACTTCTGCCAAACCCTCTCTATGACCTGTCAGAACGTTTCCCCCTTCCTGTACGCTGAGCAGCCAAATTTTCCCCATTACAAATTTTACGGAACTGACCTAGCTTCCCTTCTTTCTTTGCACCCATTCCTGCTGCCTTCTCTGCAATCTCCTCATTCCCCCAATCATGCAGAAAAGAATCATTTTGCCGTTCCTTTTGAGGACCCATATTGACTATCATAAGATCTTTTCTTGTAGCCGGTACAGTCATATCTTTTTTCCCCAATTCATTATTCTATGAATTTTTCAAAACGAGGTTCGGTCAAAATTAAACAAAATATAAAAATCTAAAAAATAATAATAATTCAAACGAATCTTTGAATTAACGAGTGAAGCAGCACCACCCCTTTAACTGGCTTTTCCACCCTTTCTTTCAGAGCTTTGCTTAGCTGCAGTCGATGTCGATCCGGAGATTCCGGCCGTTTTGAAGGTGAAAGAGGAGGGAGAGATTCATTGGGGGGGGGGGGCAATAACAGCTCACACTTACTTGGCATAGTCGGCTCGAGCGAAGATCCTATTCTTACGTCATCCTCCAAACCCTCCCTCCTGCGAATACCGCTACCGCCTTCCTCGTTGAAATCATCCTTTGTGAAAGGCATCTCCATTGAAAGGCCGTTGAGACCCTGAAGATAGCCTTCCCCATTTCAACTCTCCTGTAAACCAGAATGCCCTTTTTTCTGCTCCCAATTCAACGTGCTAATCTCGGATCCCACCCTTCTACCACCCGAGACACTAGGGTTTCGATAGCATCTCGCCGCTCCATATCTGCCTCCTTGACCATCTTGTCCCTTTGTAAAGATACATCGGGTGGCTGTGATTTAAAGTTGCCATGGGTAACTCGGTCATCCCCATCCTTATCTCTTTGCGGCACCAAAACAGGCAAACCAACATCTTCTATGGAACGAATTGAAGACAAGCCCCTGCTCCCATTATGTAACGGTCCCACTACAGATCTCTGGTAGGTGCACTAATGCTAAAATGAAATAATAAGAGACAATGATGTAAAAGAACAATAAGTAGTTCATGTCCGTTATACAACAGAAACATATAGGAAATAACATACATATCCTAAGAAAAGAAATTAAACTGACCATACCTGATAAGTTTTTGTTTACTGAACTGGATCTATCTTTTAATGCTGCTCCTGAAAAACATGTTTTATAACTTTTATGAGAACTGGTTAAGAGATCTCAATAAAGATCATTTACGTTCCTATTATTACCCCTTACTTAAAACCCCATTCGCTCACCTTCCAAAAGAAATAATTCCTTTTTCTTTTAATTATCATGCAATACATATATCCTACTCATGATATTCATAATATGACATTTAAACTAACGTGGAATGCATGCATCGTAAAAACAACGTGAAATCGGGGTGAAAATAATTAACACGATGATAACAAGTACACTTTTTATTTCAGAGTTTCTAAACAGTTCCTATGCTTAAGTCTTTCTTATTCTTTTCGTCTAATAATTAATGGTAATTCGTACTAATATAGAAAATATAAGGACACTTATTGCAATTTATCATCGTAAGGTTTCAAAGTTGAGTCGTTCTTTGATTTGTATCTTTATCAAATCTTAAGTTTATAGTCGGCTGTCTTGTCGATGGGGTGACTCACCCTTTAACCTGAAATTATAGGAATAATTACTCACTGACTGTCGTAGTGATGAAAAGATTGTCTCCTGACCGACCTCTTACCTCTGCCTGTCCACCGCATCGGTTTCTGGAAGCCTACTGGGTGAGGCGGGAAGTGTAGGCTAAGTTGAGTCTGCAGTCCACTCCCTAACTACTGCTGCAACGTCCATGCCCCAGTCTATGAATGCATTGAAGTAGGACTACCATCCTCTGCTTAAGTCGAGGTTTTGAACTTGGATTCTGAAACCGTAACCAAAAGAATGGATGCTCCGTACCTCAGCACCACCCATCATTAGGGAGCTTTGACCCGGGCGTCCCCTTATCCCTAAGAGACAGATCGTGTGGGCCTGTCCCGCTAGCGAAGTGATGTCATTTTTTTCTTATGAAAAGACAAATCATCGTGGGAATCATCGTTGGACAACAATATAAGAGTTCATAGTAATCATGGAAGGCTTCCTTGTCTTCAATTTTGTTCACAAGTTTCTTCTTTCATAGGAAGTGCACTGGAGTGTGCCTCCCACTGTTCATATTCTTATTCTCTTGTCCCCCCATTCTGGTGTTATCATTGTCATTATGAGATCCTTTTCATTTACCCTCACATCATGTTACATGTATATATATTTATATACAATACATATATATTTTCTAGGTAACATCACTGGAAGATTTTATGCAGAATTTTTGGAATCAATTGGGTGGATCAACCATCTGTTTTGGATCTCTTAAGTTGGTGGTCTAAGGTCTGTCCTTATCCGGGACAGAAGCAACTGTGGTTCAGCATCTGTCCTGCTCTGCTGTGGACCATTTGGTGTGAGAGAAATAGGAGAAAGTTTAGTGATCAATTTTGCAGACCTACTGATTTATTGAAGAGTACTTTTACATGGGTGGAGGAGTGGGGAAGAGCTGCTGGAATTCTGAATGAAGAAAGTTCTGTTATTCTTCAGAAGGGCAGTCTGTGGAGAAGCATGTTTTTCTGAGGTTAATGTAATTCTGTTTTATCCTCTTGATAAAACAGAAAAATCTGAACTTTTGTTTTTGGGTGGAATTAGACTTGCTTGGGGGTTTTACCTTATATAGGTTGTAATGGGCTATGGGTTTCTCTTGTATTATTTTCTTCTTTTCATAAATGAATCAGTGACTTTCATGTCACCTTAAAAAAAAAAAACATATGGAGCTTGGGACTTCAAGTCTTTTATTCTTTCTATTGCTTACATGTGTGTATAGATGGACTTGGTCCATTAATTCTTTCTTTTTTTATAAAGCATTTCATAGGTATTTAATGTTTAAGCATACAAACAACTTTTTTGTAGAAGGAAATAGTTAAATTCATGTGGGGTTTGCCATGGTTCATCATATTCTTGCATTTCATATATAAATTCTAGCATGCTTCCTAGTAAAACATCATACAATTTGTGGGAAGACTTGCTGAAAACATGCATATATGCAAGTAAAACAAGTCATTTTTTAATGATTCTTCACCCTTCTTAAGTTCCCTTTAATTAGAAAAGAAACAGACATAGACCCTGTTTGGAAACAAGCACAAACACGTTTATGTTTATGATGAACGTGTTTTCTATCATAACTTCAGTTTGGATGGTACAATACCATAAATTCCCTTGAGTTTACTGTAAACTCAATACAGCCCCATAAACGTGCCTGCTAGGGGTTGGTTTACGTTGGAATCTTTCTCAAGTTTATCATAAGCTTAGTTAAGTTTATGCAAAACAACCAAACGTGAGTTTGGAGAAACACGTTTATGATAATTGGGTTCACGATAAACCTGTTCATAATAAACCTGTTCACATTTTCTTAAGTTGCATCCAAATAGGGCCATGGTTTTCCCTTGTTTTTCATGCTTTTACATTCCCTAAAATCTCCTAAAGATCCAAAATAAAAGGAAATAACAGATGAGTATCACCCTACCTTTTAAGAGGAAAGCCGCCACCGAATCCCCACCGGCCGCCACCAAGCCGCCGCTAGCTCGCCGCTGGTTGCTTCCTCTCCTTCTCTCTCTCTCTCTCTCTCCCCACACCGCCGCTCTCTCCCTTCACTCAATGCTGGCCCAGCCAGCAGCCCCCCTGCCCCCCCTTATATAGGGGTTAGAGGCAGGGGGGTGAGAGGTGGTTTGCCTCCTCCCATGGGCCCCCAACAGGCCCATTAAATTTTCAACAAAATAGGCCCATTTATATCCATTAAAAGTCTTATTATTTAAGGCCCATTAACAGTGCTTAATTAGGCCCAATAACAACTCACTAAAGCCCATTAATGTTTTTGACTTAAAGTCCAATAGTCTTAAGAAGTTTTATATTTAAACCTAGGTTATTTTATAATTGTATATGTATACTTATTAAATTAGTGGGTTCTTACACATTAGCTCGACCCGATTTATTCAACTCAGCCTGAGTTGACTCTGTCAGCTCGTTCGTCTTCCTCCATCCCTCTTGTTCCAGAAACCCTAGCAGCTTTATACTTCTTGTATGCCATGGTGACTTGTAAGTCCAAGGTTTGTCATTCTGCAAGGCATGTTGTGACGGCTCCATTTCCACCTTGATCGAAAACACCTCATTACCCCATCGAAGCTTCACTCCATTTGGAATTATGGTCCCCTGTTCCACATCTATCAGAACTCGTGCAAACTCCAAAGACTCCCAAGATGCTGTAGACCTATCAACCCTCTTAATCCACCCAAATCCTGCAGTAATAACCTTGTAAACTCAACATCCCGGAGGTGCCACGGAATTCCAATCAACCTGCACCATCTCTGTGACAAAGAGGAAACATTAAGAATACCTTCCGTTGGAGACGGTGGCTTCCAAGTGATATTGTTCCCCATCCATTCTATCTTCATCTCAGATAACAAATTCTTGTAAACATCTTCAGAAGGACAACACAACAGAATTTGGCAGTCATCCAACTTGCAAATCTTCCAGAGCTTAATGTGCGGCCACTTCTTTTGCAACTCTGCAACAAGAACTTCATGCTGGAACGGCTTGGAAGTCTTTCCCAGAAAGCTTCTTTTGCAGAGATTCCAGTTTCCATCATGAGTAGGGAACCATGGCACCTCCACACTAAGGCCTATAGACTTATTCTTATCCTTAACCTCCTCCTTGGATACCAACGTCCCTGTACCAGAGCCCTTTGCCTGCAACCCAGAAAACTTATCTGTCCAGTAAACATTGTTCGAAGCTCTCCATGGACATCCAAAACTACGATGACCCACTCCCCGACACCTCCAGCAAACCACAGCATTACGCATTACGGCATTCCTCTACCCGATGATCTTTTGCCAAACAATGAAAGCATCTGCCCGAGAAAATACCGTCTCCAAGAACCCTACCCCTGATCCATGTGCTTCTATACCAGCCCCCCTCCCACACGCACACCCACCCACCCACCCCACACACACACCACAGAAAAAAAAAAAAAACCACAATTCTCCAATCATCGTCTTTCCACTCCACACTCCTCCCCCCTGATTCTCCCCACGCACTGCCATCCCCCGTTGATGTACAATGGTAGGAGCCTTGTGGAACTGGGATGCCATTTTTTAAGGTAGAAGTTATTAGGATCTGATTTCTGACTATTTCTTCATGTTGAAAAATTAAAAGATGGAGAGTGGAAGTATTGCAAGCCTCTTGCATGGGATGCTAATTGAGAACTGTCACGAATGCTACACATGCCATTATTATGCTATTATGCTACTATGGAAGGGAAACAAAATGTGGGAGATTGTGTCCTTGCAGGGGAGGCCCGGGAGGGTGCTTTCTCAATGTAGTCAATGCATGTAAGTGTTGGGTTTCTATAACAAACTACAAACTTGTTTGTGGTTTAGTGTGAATAGATAAGATTGGCAATGATATAGTTTCTGGTGAGACTTTTAGATTAGCTTAGTATTGGTTGTGGGTGATGCCAAATATTTGGGGGATTCCTCAGAGGTTGCCATTTTGTTTTGTCTAATTGTTTTGTAATCCAGGTCATTTTCACTTTCAGAAAATATCTCCATATGGCTTTAGTAGTAATGAGTTGTTGATATTGAAATCTAAACATTCAACATTGGTTGCATGGATAACGTTTAAGACCTGAAGTTGTTAATAAACCACAGAATTGAGGTTCTTGGTCAGGTATGGGCATGTGAAACATGTGCTTTGTCAGGCTTCCGAGAACTTGATACCCAAACCAGACTGGTCCTAGCAAGCTCATTCTGGCAGTGGACCAGCTGGTACCAGAGTAGGGTTAATGCCAAAAGTTACTGACTTGGAGGAGGAGGAGAAGAAAAGGAAAAGAAAAACGAGAGTGTAAGCAGGCGGGTGTTTTTTTTTTTTGGATGGAGTACAAAGAACTTACCTGGACTTCAACAGTTTATCAGTCTGCTCTCTGCTGAACAAACTGATGGAACTTACGGATGGTGGTGCCTGTGCGGGAAAAGTTAAGATTTTAAACCCCTGCCAAAAAGAAGGAAAAAATGAGGAATTCTTTTTAATGACAAGAAGACGTGGGAGGGATCAAGGTTAGCTGGGACTCTCAGGTGTGGAATAAGCTTTATGTGGAAAGGTAGCCTGGGGCAGATTACCAACGGGAGATAAGCTAAGGTTCTTAACCCTAGATAAAAGAATGTGTCCATTTTGTGGGATGTTTCAAGAGACTGGTTCATCTGTTTATAAATTGTGGTATAGTGGATGCTATTTGGAAGGCTCTTTTCAAAGTCTTGGGTTGTAATCAAGGCTGCTTCAATTCGGTAGGCAGACTTATGGAAAATTGGAAGCAGATGTGTCCTATTTATCAAGAGAAATGCATATGGAAACCTCTTCTGGCAGCAATGTTTTGGGCTATTTGGAGGGAAAGGAATTTCAGAATTTTCAGCAAACAGTTCTCAAGTCCAGCAGGGATTATTGGGAACTGTATTTTCTTCATTAAAGAATGGTCTTTCAAAAGAGGAGGGGACAAAATTTCAGATTCTGTAATCTTATCAAGATGTGCTCAGTGGAAACTGTATTTCTTTGAGGGTTTTTGAGGTGTGTTGTAGGATGTTTTCTGTTATCTAGAGAGGAGAGTTTTTGGGTTTCTTAGGGATAATGTAATGTCTACTAGCTTGGTAGATTATTACAGTTTTTTTTCTCCAACCCATGTACTCTGTCTCTATTTAGTGCAATGAATGAATGTGGTTTTTTGCTGCCTTCAAAAAAAAATGACAAGAAGACGTGAGGAATTCCTTTTAATGACAAGAAGACATGTCTTACATCTATATCTTCAACACTATGGATCTTATTTTCCTCTTCTGGCAAAACAACATTGGTTTAGCTGGTTCTTATCTACTTTTGTTGCTTTTTCTGAATTGACTGATTTTTAACCACAGTTCTACTCACCCAATTTGTCATCATGACTTGAAAGCTGGGAGGAGGTCAGGGATAGGGTGTCACACATCTATGAACAAATTCAACACATGGCTTATGCTGCAGCAGCATGATGCAGGCCATGATAAGGTGTCACACGTCTATAAGCAAATTCAACACATGACTTGCAAGAAGCTGGGAGGAGCACATGACTAGATTCAACACGTCTTATGCTATGGCAGTATTATGCAGGCCATGATAGGGTGTCACATGTCTGCAAACAAATTCAACACATGGCTTATGCTACAGCAGCATGTTGCAGGCCATTGTGGTTCGCCCATAGTTGGTTTACGATGATAATGAATCATTCTCCTTCCTCAAAAAAATTCTTGACGAGGAATCTGGCCGGTTCATGGACAAGAGGATGAACCTTGCATTTAAGCAATGAATGAGTTTAACCCACATCTCATAGTTGTCAAGGCGGTAAGGCGACCAAGGCGTGCTTGGGGTTCTGGACTGCCTAAGCGCTTAGGCGCCCGCCTAGGCGTCGCCTAGGCGTCAACTTCATAATATAATATTTTAATTTAGGATATATATATATATATATATATATATATATATATATATATATATATATATACATACACACACACATATTACATACATACATTTATATATATATGTATATGTATATATATATATATACATTTAGATTTACACAGATATATATACATACATACATACATACATATATATCTATGTATGAATGTATGTATGTAATATGTGTATATGTCTAACTATATAATATATACATGCATATATATACACAAATATATCTAAATGTATGTATGTAATATGTATATGTATATATATATATATATATATATATATATATATATGCATATTTGTATATATATATGCATACACATTTTACATACATGATACATATATTTAGATGTATACATATACATATGTATGCATGTTTGTATATATAAATCTAAATATATGTATGTAATATGTCTATATATGTATTAGTATGAACTTATATAATTATGTGTATATATATACAAAAAAAGAGGGGCAAGAACCTTGGATTTCAAAAATCTGGGCGCCTTGGGGGCCCGCCTATGCGTCAACTTCATAATATAATATTTTAATTTAAGATATATATATATATATATATATGTATATATATATATATATATATATATATATATATGTATATATATATATATATATATATATATATATATATATATATATATATATATATATATATATATACAAATATATCTAAATGTATGTATATGTATATGTATATATATATACATTTAGATTTACACACATATATATACATACATACATATATATCTATGTATAAATGTATGTATGTAATATGTGTATATGTCTAACTATATAATATATACATACATATATATACACAAATATATTTAAATGTATATATATATATATATATATACACACATTTTACATACATGATACATATATTTAGATGTATACATATACATATATATGTATGTTTGTATATATAAATCTAAATATATGTATGTAATATGTCTATATATATGTATTAGTATGTATTTATATAATTATGTGTATATATATACATATATGTATATATACAAAAAGAGAGGGGCAAGAACCCCAAATTTCAGAAATCTGGGCGCCTAGGCAGGCGCCTTTTCACATGTTGGAAAGGCGCCCCAGCGCCTTGGCGCCTAGGCGGCGCCTAGGCGGGCGCCTTGACAACGGAGCCACATCTTAAAGATGTTTTTTGTGTGTGCTGAGTCTGGTGGTTTTATTTCTAGCAGCATATGTAGTGACCCACTCACAAACTGTACAAGGGGAGAGGGTTACCCACAAAGGGGAAGCATATGTCCAATATGAAATGTCTCCGTTTTTAATGCATGTCCTTTTGTTCAACGGCTTGTATCATCCAAAATGATTACCCTCCTCCTCTATACTGAATGGGTCATTTACATACACCCATAATACCCGCATCATGTTGTTCTCCTTTCTTCGTATGTTTTGTCAAATCTGAGCCCAAAGAGAATGAAGGATGAGTATCCTCAACTGGATGGCATACACCAGGGTGATTATTATATCATAATCACTAGGACCTTGTGCAGTGCCATTGTTCCCAACTCAATGACTCTGCTGTGATCATCATCATAATCAGTAATGGTCACTTCCTCTTTAACTGGTCACCTCTCCTGGCCCGCTTGTTGTACGGAACTTCTAAAGGAAGGAGCTTTCTTTTGGCCATCCTTCCCTCAAGTGTCCACATGAAGACGTGTAGTCTTTTCCTTTTCTTTTGCCTCGAATAAAAGATTTTGACACCCTTGGTGGTTGAATATCAGCCATATGTAATCATCCAGCTAGGGCTGTCAAAATGGATCTGGACCCATTAGCAGAACCATTTGAATTGTTCAGTTTGGGTCTCGGTATACATGTTTACCAAATAGGGGTTCTGTTGTTATATGTTGCACAGATTTATAACCAGATTTCTATGGTTCTGGACCTGAAAATCGAGCCCATTTAAGTAGTGTATTACAATTTAAGATAAATGAATTCTTTCTTAGGCCCACTTATCCTTTAATATAAGAAAATAAAAATAGATCCAAGACCCAACCCGTTTACCCATTAATATATTGGGTCTGTACTCGGTTTGGGTATTATACTCTATCTGGGTATGGGTCTACACAGAGCTGTACTGATTACAGCCCTACCTCCAGCTATCTGCGGGCGGATGCAGAAGGTCAATGAAGGATATGTGGCTCCTTTATGCATGCTATGTGTAGGAAGTTGATGATAGGAGTTCTGATTTACAGTCTTCCACCTCTTTAGGAGTTAGGATCTTGGAAATCCTCGCAGAATGGAACATCATCTAACTCTCCCTTTGACCATCTCCTATTTGTAAGTTCAAAGAATGGGCAATCTAAGTCCATGAGCAGCAGAAGGTCTGAGATTCAAGAAACTTTTGTGAATCTCTTCAGTAGGCTCTTGCAGGGAGGAGGAAGCATGGTGACAACAACTTGGTGAGTGAATCTAAGACTTAGATTTGTTGTCTTAAAAAGGAGCGGTAAAACAACTTGGTCAAGTTTTGTTTCCTTGTATTAAGGAGCAGTAGGTGTATCGATCCCAGACCATCAGTTAGCCGAATGTATCATCAAAATGATAGCTTCTAGAAACGGTGGCATTATCTTGTGGATAAAGAAAAATATTTCTTTTATAGAAGGATGCATATGAAGCTCTCCACTACCAGAAAAGCAGAGGAAAAAAGTGCATGGTGCTGAACATTGGTTTGAGAAGGCCTCTAGGTGGACAATGAATTGCTTGGTTGGTTAACTGCATCTCCAAAAGAAGGCACTGCATTTTTTGCAATGGAAGTTCTGTGGGTTTTTGGTAGGTCCAGAGGACTGAGGCAAAGTGTTACTCAAATTCTCAGCTCTTTGTGGAGCAAAGTAGCAGAGGTAGGCCTTATTGACATTTTAATAGTAGAATTTTCAGCTTAGCCATTTACATTTTGCAGGCGATACTATGTTGTTTTTAGTGGGGAATTGGTCTTCCACAGTGCACGCTTGAGAATAATGCAAATGCTCTCTGCTGCAAATGTTCCAAGTTCATTGGGGACTTCCCTTGTCTAATGGTAACAGCAGAGGGCAGGATTGGAATGGAATTATCAACAAGGTTGAACAGAGGTTGGAAGGATGGAAAACTATAACTTTCTCAGCTTGTGGGAGATGGATCCTTTAAAAAATGCATGGTCTATCAAGCTTGGCCACATCTCTATTTATTTTTCTAAGTTCTAGTATAGAGAATGCTTGAAGCAATATAAGTTTGCTTTTCTGGATGGTTGTAGGAAAGCATTAAGCAGTAGATAGTTAAATGGGACAGAGTTTCTAAGAGTATGGTTCAATGATGGAGTAGTAGTAAAACTTGACACAATAGCTAATAAAGAGGCAGCTTCATGGGGCAAGGAAGTCAAGCCAGGGTTCAGCAGTCGATAGCCATGTAGTCCAAGGCATGCAGCGACCAAGATGACCGGGGAGTTGCCATAGCCCCCAAACACCTGGGTATTTTTTCTCAGGGTTAGAGATGTCATTTTACAAAAAGAGGTAAAAGATGAGAGATAACAAAGCGGCTTCCAAAACTCACCTTTGCTGAGGGTGATATGTTGCCAGATGTAGGCTGTTGAGCTCAATCGCCAGCCTGCAGATACTGGAGTCCTAGTCTCGTGATTTACCATCGCTGGAACCTACTATTGACCAATAAGCAAATAGAGAAACACTCAGCCTCCTCAGGTTGCTTCTTTGTGTATGTGTGTTTGTTTTGGGGGGGTGGGTTGGGATAGTCTCCACACTCTACCTGGTTGTCCATTTTTGCTGGCCATGGGTTAGTAATTCTCCTTTCCCAGTAGTGAGGGTTGGAGGGCCAAGGGCATCAATTAGGGTTGAAGATCTTGAAGAGGTTGGGTGTAACATCCTATACTCCACAACATCAAGGTATTGTCCACTTTGGCCCATGGGCCTCACAATTTTGTCTTCTTTAGTACTAATTGGCTCTAGAGCAAGGACTTCTTAGATGGTTTACCCATTCTGGTACTACTCCCAGCTAAGCATGATTAACTATGGAGTTTTTATAAAGAACTGAGCTAGTACTTGAAGAGGCACCTCAATGTTTGAAGATATAATTTAGTTATATTTGAGGGATGTCACATTCTTCCCCTCTTATATAGGTGACGTCCTCATCGCTACCTTCCTTAGCCCACAACTTGTCCACCAGGTAGGTAGGACATTAGAGGTGGTCTCTACGGGTTTAAGGGCCACCTCCCACTATATAGCATTTTGTCCTATACAGGTTCAAGAGGTGGCTCCTATGGTGGAACACTTTGTCCTATTGGCACTTAGTTTTCACACTTCCGGTTGGTGTCGTAACTATGATACCATTATATAAGGTCATGTACTCCACAACGTCAAGATATTGTCCGCTTTGGCCTACGGGCCTCATTGTTTTGTCCTTTTTAGTAATTGGCTCCATAGCAAGGACTTTTCGAGTGGTCATCCATTCAAGTACGCTCCCAGTTGACTACGATTAACCATGTAGTTCTTCTAAAGAACTAAGCTAATACTTGAAAAAGTGCCTTGATGTTCGGAGATACAATTTAGTTATACTAGAGGGGTTTTACATTGGGGCTGGTGGATGACAGGTTGTCAAAAGGGGTGTCAAAGTTCTTTCAATGTTGAGCCTGACTTACCCCCGAGTCCCAACATAATACATATTTACTATCACCAGGTTTAGTTGGCATGTGAGGCAGTGAGGTGATTTTGCACTTATCAAGGGTTTAACTGTTCAACAAATTTTGATAGATCCCTCAAGAATAGTTTGGGACATTCAGCTTAGAAGGAATCACAAAGAACTTGAATATGGGGATATTTTGCAGAAGTACGTCATCATTAGTCAAGGTTATCTCTAATGAGCCAGAGAAGCAGTGAAAATGAAATGCTAAATGTCTATTCTCAGTGGTATCCTGGTGAAGGTTTTGGACGATGCAGGATGGAGTGACTAATATGGTTCAAGATCACTTATGTGGAGACTAGAATTTTTGAGGAAAGTTTCTCTCAGGTGGTTACCCACTAGTGACATCACAAGAATTATCCTGTGTAATGTAAAATATTGCACCTTCTCCGCTATAGTTCACCCTTTTTTTTATTGATATTATTAGAGTTGTGTGGCAGATCTTCCTCATCATGACTGGAGGTCTTAACTGGCAGAACATTCAAGGTATTCTGGTGATTCGATGAAGGATGTCACCAAGTTATGATTCGGGAAAAAATGGCCCTAGCAAAAAGCCTAGGTCAGTAAAAAAAGAAGAAGTGAAAATCTTGTGAAAATATCATGACAGAAATGTTAATTTGTTAATATATAAAAGTAATTTAAAAATTTAAGAATATGTAACATAGAAATGTGCGAATTTCTTGGTGTTTTGTATAGGGCCTCTTTTTTGTATATACACAGGATTTTCAAAAGGGAGGCTAACACCCCATAGCGTGTTTTCTCTTTTGTTTGTGACAGTTAGAGAGTGGGTTTGGGTGTCATGTAATGTGGATTATTGTAACTCATCTCTTTTTTGTTTTCTTGGGGAGGGTTGATGTAGAACACTACCTCACTTTAGTCATCTACTTGTACATGTTACTTTTGCTTTATAATACAAGTGGTACCATCCACATTAAAAAAAAAAAGAGCGAGTTCCTTTTAGAAAGGTATGTTTTCTTTGAAAAATAGATGATTAAATCACTACCTTTTGAATTTATGAAGATCTTTAAATTTTTTAGTAAAAGTGTGGTTGCTTCAGAACTTTTTTCAAAACCCCTGAACTGAAGGAAACTTTACAATTGCTTGATGACGGGGCTGTGGCACCAGCAACTGATAATCCAGATGGATCTAACATTATTCATAGACGATTATAATTCTTGGAGGCATAGGAGCATTTGTTCTTAGCCCTGGTTTATTATTGTCCAGATAAAGTGATCCTGAGTTTTTTTTTCCACCGGTCTTTTTGTTCCTATCTAGCTTTCAGGGCTAATTTTTGTGCCCTAATCTAATTTATGTATCATGTTTATTTTGCTTTCAATGAAAGTGCTTCGCGCCACTTTTCAAAAGAACTATCTTGGGATAAAAGAAATTGATCTTGACCATTCTTTAGCCACTGATTTCCTGTTGTTTGTCCTAGATGTACTAATTGATAACTGCATTGGTCTGTCAACTGCATTTGTTTACAACACTTTGAATCCAATTCTTTGTACCCCAAAATAATGGGGTGAAGGGATATCTGACAAGTTCTGAGCACTGAAATAGATTCACCCTGCATGGATGCCTTGCTTCACACACTTAAGCATTTCAACATTCTTTTGCTAGTAGTGAAAGATTTAGGGAATGGAACCAGTGGGCTTAGGAGTCGATGATATGCACATATGGTGATCTCATGCAGAAGTTGTAACTGTTTTGTGTTTTCATTTTTCTCCCCTTTGATCTTAATGTTTCCCATTTAGAACTCCATTAGATTTGATTTATTTTCCATCAATGGCTAATTTGTTTTATGACAATCCGTTTCACATCTAAAACACAGTCAATAGCTTAATTCAGAAGCAGTTGATCTGTTAGTTATAATGCTTATTTGGCTTTTTCTTTAACAGGGTTCAGCGGAAGTTATCTTTGCACGGAGAAGTGATGCTTTAGCTGCTCTAAAACGATATAATAATGTTCAGCTGGATGGAAAAGCAATGAAAATAGAAATCATAGGTTCTGACATTGGCTTGCCTGTTTCTGCCCGTGTTCAAGTGGTTGGAGCAAATGGAAGAGGGAGGAGGACAGTTGTCATGACGTATGTGGAAGAACTTTTATACCATTAGATGATATCATTCAGTTCTTTCTGGTTTCACCTACTCTTCTGTTTATTATTTGATCTTTGTTTTGTCAGACTTGCTTTTACATGGTGATGACAATTTTGCTCAAGATTCTAATTTTCTCAACGTTCAATATTTTGGTTCCTTTTTACCATTTCAAGGTCTGTCTGTTTTGCATGAAGTTTGCTTGATTCCTTTCAATTTTTCTTGGGGATAATTCAAGATTAATCAGGTGAAGTCCTTGTAAGGTTGAGTGCATATGTACCAGAAAGTAATATAATGATTTTGGACTATAAAAGGCTTTGCATTAGAACTATGAAGTTTAAAGTATAAAATAAGTTTGAGAGGTGCTCCTATGGTTTGATTAATAATAAAAACAATCTATATCTAACTTGTTCTCTGTAATACCTCTCAAATATAGTTAAGTTGTATTTCCAAACATCGAGGTGCCTTTTTGAATATTGGCTTAGTTCTTTACAAGAACTCTGTGGTTAATCGTGCTTAGCTGGGAGTAGTACTGAGATGGGTGACTATCTGGGAAGTCTTTGCTCTGGATCCAATTACTACTAAAAAGACAACTCTGAGCCTCATGGGTCAAAGCAGACAATACCTTGATGTTGTGGAGTACATGACATTATAGTCTAACGTTGCATAATTTTAACCTTTTTTTGCTTGTATGCTCTAGTGACTATTTCAATAGCTTTACTGCAAGCATTCTTGTGTTTTTGTTGTTGTTCCACCTCCTATGCAGCAGCGGCATGCATTTGCATTCAGTTATTTTCTTTTAATGTACCTGAGAAAAAAGACAGAAAAGAAGCTTCTGATTTTTTTTTTTTTTTTTTAATGAAATGTCTAGGTGCAGTTCCTTTTTTTTTTGGATATTTTGTAACCTGCAGCACTGATGTGGGATGCTTTTCAGGCCGAGCTTGGGTCGTGGTGGTGCAGGTAGCTTCAATATTCCGCGTGGGTGAGTTCGTAACTAGTTACATCATGTGGGTTTTGTGCTTTGCTTAATTATTGAATTTCACTTTGGGAAATCATGAACATGCTCTAGACTGGAATGGATACTTTTATTGCTTATTGTTTGCAGAATAATATTCCTGTTTGGCTGCTTTTCATTTTCAAAATTTGAATTCCAGTTTTCTAAACTTTTAGCAGTGTTGATGGCAGATTTTTGTCTTTGATGAAGCGTATACATGTAGATGTGTATCCTCATCTTTTATCCATCTTCCGCTTGGATGCACCATTATGCATATAAATCCTATTGAACATGTGATCTTGCATCATCATTAGGGGTGTTCCTGGGCTGGACCCTGCCAGCCCCAGGCATGGCGTGGGGCTTGTTTCTTTCCTCCTCCTTGAGGCCCAGCCTGAGACTTGTAGACAGGAGAGACAGGAGTGGTAAAGATTCGCATTGAAGTTGCGAAAAAAGCCTTTTAAGTCTAGCGGCTGGGGAGATTACATTGTAAAGAAACAACTAACGGATTGAGGTTATTAAAAGGAAATACCTCTTAGGTTGCACGTAGTGGGATATGGTTCATAGTCGTTAAGGCACCCAGCTAGTTGGTCCCTAGGCATGCACACACAGGCGGCACCTAGGCACGAAGTCGCCTTTTTTATGGAAAAGGTTCTCAAGCACCTTATTTGGCTGTCTAGAAGGTGGGCTGGGTGTGTACTGAAACATATGAAGAAGCCCGTGGAACCTGCCTGGGCACCTTGGATCACTTAGCAGCCCACTTTACAGGATCCATCTGGATCCTGATAAGACCACCCCCCTTCCTGGCCTGGACCTGTTAAGCCCCTTCTCACCCGCTTTCTGGCTTCGCATTACCCTCCCTGCTTGCTGGCCACCTTCTCCACTTGGCAGTCACCATAGACTGCTTGCCGGCCGTCTCACTGGCTAGTGGGCCCCATTCTACTCTCTCCACTTCTCACTTCCCCCTTATCTCCATTCTGGTTACCTATTACAAACTGGCAGCCCTCCCATCTCCATACTTCCCATTCTGGCACCCAAAGCGAGGATCATACCACCAGACCAAATGCCCGGCTACAAGTTAACGTGGAATGACAAACAGGATGAAAGAGCCAAGAAAAAAAGGGTGCAAGACATAAACATGTGTTTAATTAGTTAGTTTGTTCACCTAGAGGGGCAGATAATACTTGCTCAAAGCCATGATTTAGGTAATTTATTGGGAAAACCATCCTCTATGTCCTTGTGCTTGATATGGAAGTGGCATCCATTTTCATTTGATCTGTGCCAGCTATCTAGACGTAATGTTCCAATCTAAGCTTTATGGGATTCTGAAAAAGGGTTATGTTCATAAGCATTGTCGCGTGTATTACAAAAGTTTTTCTTTTCATTTTGTTCTCGATCATTTTTTGAGCAGTCGTCTAACTGATGTCCATTCCCGTACAGTGGACGAGCTCGTGGTGCTTTTCAGTTGGGCAGGGGCAGGGGTCGTGGCCTCAGCCGTGGCGGAGCTCGAGGTGGGCGTGGGCGTGGGCGTGGGCGTGGCGGGAAGCAAAGATCTATTGGAAAATCAGCAGATGAGTTGGATAGAGAACTGGAAAACTATCATTCGGAGGCGATGAATACATCTTAGTTTCATTTCTTGCTCCTCATGAAGCGATTGTCTTATAGTGCAAACTTTGTATGTTTTGCAGAAGACCGGACAGGCTATGGTAGTGCTGAATTGTTGGTAGTGCTTTGTATTCGCCCTTACAGTTTCTCCGTTTGTAGTGAAAACTAGATACGAGAATTTGCTCCAGTATTTTGCTGCATCCTCTTCAGCTGTTGCTACTCCCATGCTTGTTTTGTTTCTTCTTCCTGGTGGTTGATTGGGAAGCATTGTCAACACTCGCTTCTCAACAACAAATCCATGTGTGTGAAGCTGGAAATAGGAAGGAGACCACTCTTAATGGGGAGCAGTAATACCAGGACTCTTTGTATGCGATTTAATAGATGTTTGCAGTGATTTTTTTTCAGTATAATGTTGTCATTAACACGTCAGGATAAAAAGTGTCTCATATATTGATTGGATGCTTGACTTCTTACAGCAAAAAGTTTTCTTGATATTTTAAGGTGAATTAGTAAATGTGTCAAGGAACAACGCTACCATATGATTTTTCGTTCACCTACTGTTTCTTGCACCTATGCCTTCACTTGTATGGTTGCATTTCATCATCCGATGAGGATCCTTGTGTAACAATGCAAGTTTTTGCTAGAGATCTAAGGATTGCCTCAAGCCTCTGGGCAACAATACTAGGGGGCAATAATGTCTGGACTGGGTATCCAATCCTTGAATTAAGTCAGAGGTTGGATTTACTGGGTTGCAACTTACAAATAGAAATACTTTTAGACTTCCACAAGTTTAAAAGTCATTTTTTTAGTATTTTCTATAATTGGTTTTTGCTTGATTGAATAATTATAATCAATTTTGAGTAGCTACATAGGTCCTCTGTTTTTTATAATTTTACTCGTACCTTAATATATGAAACTTCAATTTATAATTTTTGGTTGAAAGTCGAAGTAATACGGAAAAACTATGTAAACGGTTATTTTCTCTTCAAAATGATTGGGATGAAGCCCGTGAACTCTGAAAGTGCTGCTAATTAAAAGGCATGCTAAAAGTTTATAGGTCTTCAAGGTATCATCAGCTAAACCCACCACTTTTATGTTGAAAGAAGAAAAGAAACGATCGTGACAGGCCCTCCAGTGAAGGTCCCTCCCGGGGGTCCACCCTGTATCACTGATGGGTTTGTCCGATGGGTACAACTTCGCATCAATGGGTGAGTTGGGGATTATTCGCATGGCAAGCAGTGGTGGTACAAGAGACTTTGGAAGTGTCTGTATCTACTTTGCTCCACATCAGGAAATAAAAGGACCGTTGCTGCGCACTTTGAGAGGACGACGAATTTTGAAAAGGGTGTCCAAAATCCTTCTATTGGCAGACTAGGGCGTTCACTAAAAGAGGCTATGCGGACTCAGTCCAGAAGACTATCTACAAATAGGATGATGACAGGTCTGAGAATGCCTGTCTAAAACATAAGAATAACTCTGATTTCTAGTCGTCTCCCTGGATAATATTGCACCCTAGAGCTAAGAAGAACAATGTTATTGTAGCACCCAACAGAAAGAAACTCAAAAGCAGCTTTTTACATTATACCCATCTACAAGGTCATTATGAAGTTGTTGAAATGTACTTAATAAACGGAACTAATGAAAAGCATTTTTTCCCATCAAAGATTTTTCTTCATCCAAAACTTCCCAACTAAATTTTTTGATAAAAAGACTAAATTAGCAACCAAATATTTCTTTTTGTATTTATTCAGAAGGGAAAGGAAAATACTTCCGATCAGAATTTAACGCATGGCACCTTAATAATAGCGCTTATATCATTTAGGTCTTCTTTTATATGTAGTTAGTAAACTTATTAATTTACTTTCTTTATAGGTCTGACTTTATTATGCTATATGTTTATTCACATGATAAATTTGAAAGTAGACGTAAACGTATCAATGTTTACTTTATGATAATTACATTTCATGCATACGATAAAAAAATTATAATTCAATTTTTTGTGAAAAAATATATAGAATTATATGTCATCCAATAATTTAACTTTATCTATCCGTTTTCGTCAATTTTCAAAGATAAATATAAGGATGCAGGTATGTAAGGATAAAGATAAAATTAAAGATATATTTTTTATGTTAAAGATAAGGATAAGAATACATCTATTATCCTGACCGTTAAATAACTTTTTTCATCTCTAGACATATCTATCATGTTTGAGTTTGCTTAACTATAAACAGAGAGAAGATATAAATTTTGTGTGCGCCTTTTGAGACTACTACGTGCGGTACCCTTCGGAGTGACCAATTAAGTTCTTGCTTGGTGAGAGGTTAATTCTACTTAAAAAAGAGAGCCTTCCATCGTCTTTTCTCATGGATGTCGTCGATAATCTTGTTAGATTTTATTTAATTAGTTTTGGCTATATTGTTTGACATTGGCTAAGAGAATGGACCTTGGAGGGTGCTTGTATAACTTTCTTGTTTTCAATTAAAAGTTTGATGTTTAGAATTTTTTAGGCTGAGCGAAAAAATGAGTAGTTAGAGAGTTTGAGTTGTGTAATCATCTAAAGCTATTTATCATTGTTGAAATTAACAGTCAAACATCTCAATGGGCAGCTCATCACTGACTCTAGCATCACATAGACATAGAAGTCTCGCTAGCTGCTTAACAGCTTGTAGCACACGTTTCTTCTTCTTGTCCTTGCATGCAAAGCTGTTAGAACACTTTTTCTTAAGGAGCCGTCTTCTCTTCTATGTATTCTCATTCTTGGCTCAACATTATTTATTCCTAAGCACAACTGTCATTATTTTATAGTCAAAAGCGGCCACTTTGCCTGTGAAAAGACTTTAAAGTCCTCTCACCAACTTCTTAGCTCCATTTGCTTCTCCACGTTGTGTAGTAAAACCTTCACTAATAATATTTTAAAGAACTTGACAATTAGGAGTACATTCTCATTAAGCTATGAATTGATCTCAAGTGAGATCCCTGACAAGTATCTCCTGCTCGCTGCGATATGCCAACTCGATTGAGACCTCTATCTATTTCAAGTTCAATATTGGCAATTAACTGTGCAACTTTTTCAGTTTGAGCAGCTAGTAACGCATCATGCCTCTTTGAAGATGCACAAACAATGTTGATGATTAAGTTCAGTTTTTTGAAAAAGTGATAAATAAGTATAATTTTCTTAGATATAGCAACTAATGCCAATTGAAGTTGATGGACAAAACAATGAATATAATATGCATAAGGACAGTCATTGAGAAACAATACCTTTAGTCCATTCCATTCGCCCCTCATATTATCAGCTCCATCATATCCTTGGCCTCGAATATTCTAAACATTAAGATCATGAAAGGAAAGGACTCTACATATCTCATTTTTCCAGGTTAACGTTCAAGTAACTGGTAGGATGACGATCATCGCAGTGTTTTGTTTAAAACCATGATTTTCCCGCTTTGAAGCATGCGATATGTGTGGATATTTTCGGATAGAAAGCATGTTTTAAGGTTTTTTTTAAAAGGAAAATAGGCATTTTTATAAATGGGGCTTTGGGTGATTAATTGTTTATTAGACTTTGCCCCTTATCTCCTTTGTGTTTTTGAGTTCTTTGAGGGTTTTTGGGGAGAAGAGGGACCCTTCGGTGTGGCTCGGGCGTAAAACACGTCCACTCAGGCCGACGCTATTTAAGATAGGCGTCGACCTGAGTCGACGCCATTTTACGGTCCATTTCTTTTGGTTGCCGACCAGCGAGGGATAATGAGCTGAATAGTGTCGGCCATGGGCGACGCCATTCAGGCCAGTATCCCTGGTCCAGTTACTCTGCGAAATTTGAACCAGTTTAGAGGTCTTGAATGACGTCGGCCATGGGCGATGCGATTCAAGACAGAACCCCATTAATTCATGCAATTAAGATATGTTTACATTGTTAGATAGTTTGATTAAATGCATGTTCGGAACGTACTTCGTAGACGAGGATTTCTATGTGATCGGATCGTACTGTGTTGCGTTTTCTACGATCGTGGACCTACAGTGACTGTTGTTAGTGCTTAGGCACCTTGTGTCGGTGTGGGAGTGACACGGCGCCGGTGTGGGAGTGGTGGGGTGACGCCTAGAGAGAGGGTCACCTGGTGTACCCCGCGATATAGCTAGTACCGGTGTGGGAGTGGTACATTCGGAGTGTCACTAGTGCTGGGGGAAGTAGAACCACCTAGAGCTAGATAGGCCGGAGTAGCCAGCGCGTTATCCGAAGGGTTGCTGTTTGGTTCCAGCAGGTCGGTATTTTCCTTGTTCGGCCGCGTGGTTTGTATGTTTAGCCGAGATGTTGGTTGTGGACTCCGTGGTAGAGTGGTTTCAGAGTTGTGCATGTTGCATTTATAAATGTATGTGTTTTATATGGAATTTGAGAATATTTGGGAGTTGTGTTTATTACTTTATTTATTTAGATTGCCTATATTTGTGTTGCTGCACTTGTGGGTGCGTGAGTGGGTGGTGGGGATCGGAGGATCCCTACTGAGTCTATTTCAATGAGACTCACCCCTACGGTTTTCAGGTGAGGGTTTCAAGTATGCGTAGCGTGGAGAGTGTTGTCTCGAATTACGCGTCAGCAACCATTATTTTGGGGTATGCCCCGATGTAGTTGTTATTTTCCTTTTAGGCCTGTACGCTTAATTATTTCTTTTCAATTGGAATATGTAATTATTTGCTGAGTCGAGTCGAATTATAATAATTTTTAATTCTTGTACTTCCTTTACAATTCGATGTGATGTGGAATGTTTAGTTTAATTTATCATTTATTTATCAGACTTATCGAGATCCTAGCTTAGCTCCAGTTTTAATGATTCGGTACCCATTTAGTAATTGGATCTCCGATTATAGGGTGACGGATCGTTACAGATGGTATCAGAGCATTCGGTCTGACAAATAGATGAATAACTAGGTTAAATACCGTAATTTTAGAAAATAATTACATTATCCCGTACAGGCATGACGGTAGTGTAGGTTTTGGATTCTAATTAGAAAATTTTGATTCTTGTGACTGTAGGCGATTAGATGGCTCCTAGGAAGAGAGTGCCAGTTATTAGGGAGCAGGGAGATGTTCCTAGTGGGTCTAAGGCCTGTAGACCGAATATAGAGCGTTTTATGGAGGCTATGATGGACACGATGGCTAGATATCAAACTCGAGACCCTAGTGAGAGTTCTAGTATTCGGGGAGGGCCTTCAGCTGCTCTGGAAAGATTTCTGAAGTTGAAGCCGCCTCATTTTATCCGTTGTCCCAACCCTGATGAGGCCGTTCATTGGTTGAAGGAGTTAGAGAAGACTTTCGATACCATGGATTGTGCGGCAGTTGAGAGGACTCCGTTGGCTACCTTCATGTTGAAGGATGATGCCTATAACTGGTGGACGACTTTGAAGAACTTGTCTTATGCAGATAGGAATCTCAAGGAGATTCTATGGGAAACATTTGTGAAGGAGTTCAACGGGCAATACTTCCCTAGGCATGTCCAAAAGGCCAAGGAGAGAGAATTTATGGAATTGACCTAAGGGAGCATGACAGTGCTCGAGTACTAGATGAAATTTGTTTCACTTGGGAGGTTTGTGCCTTTCATTTCAGGGGACGAGGAGCGTCGGGCTGAGAGGTTCGTGGACGTATTGAGGTCCAACTTGAGGAGTTTTGTGGCGTCCCACTGTTGTACGGATTTGGCGTCTGCAGTTAAGTGTGCCGCAGCAGTAGAGGCACAATACGATCAGTCGGCTCGGGAGAGGGGACTGGTTACTCAGGGACTAGCTTACGGCAAGGGGAAGACAGCAGTAGCAGCTCCGTCGTCTGGATCATGATCGTCTTCACTCGGCTCCAGATTCAGGAGGTTCTTTCGAGGCGGTGGCGGCAGCAACGGCAACAGTGGTAGTAGCAGACCCAGGCAGACCCAGCAGAGTCAGTCGGTGTCCAGTGCTCAGCAGGAGGCAGCTCAGAGACTTCCAGTAGCTTGTCGTCATTGTGGTGGTACTCATGGTGGGACTCAGTGTCCCGCATTTTCTGGGAGGTGTTATACTTGTGACAAGCAGGGCCATTTGGCGAGGTATTGTTCGCAGGGTCATGGTTAGGGGCAGGGACCGGGAGATTAGAAGAAGCCAAGGACCCAGGGGAGAGTTCTCGCTATCACCAGGAAGGAGGCTCGTACGTCCAACTTGGTAGAAGGTACACTTTCTGTCCTTGGGAACTCCGCACATGTGTTGATTGATTCGAGTGCTTTGCATTCCTTTATTTCTGAGCAGTTCGTAGATGTTCTTTCTGCACCCGTTGATGAGTTATCTGATGGACTGACGGTTGAGGTTCCTTCTGGGGATTTCATGCTGACTTATAACTATATAAGTGAGGTTTCCTTGACCATTGAGGGTCATTAGTTACCTGCCCAGTCAGTTGTGCTTGTCATTCGTGACTTTGATGTCATCTTGGGTATGGACTGGTTAAAGGCTTATTATGCTGAGGCGGACTGCCACAGGAAGAGAGTGCGCTTCTCCATCCCAGGCAACCCAGCCTTCTTCTTCCAAGGTATTAGGCTTTCTTCTCGTGATATTCTTATTTCTGTTTTTAAGGCCCAGAGGTTGCTTGTTGGTGGCTGTGAGGCTTTCCTTGCCTTAATAGTTGCTGCTGGTGTTAGTAGTGGTCCCAATCCTTGGGAGATGCCTGTAGTTTGTGACTTTGTTGATGTGTTTCCTGAGGAGTTGCCTGACCTCCCTCCTCAGCGGGAGGTTGAGTTCACTATTGAGCTTACACAGGGTACGACGCCCTTGTCAAAGGCCCTGTATCGGATGGCTCCGGCCGAACTCGTTGAGTTAAAGGCGTAGTTGCAGGAATTGTTGGATAAGGGTTTTATCCGTCCCAGCACTTCTCCGTGGGGCGCTCCAGTTCTATTTGTTAGGAAGAAGGATGGTTCATTGAGGCTGTGTATTGATTATAGACAGCTGAACTAGGTAACAGTAAAGAACAAGTACCCACTTCCGAGAATCGATGATCTGATGGATCAGTTGCAGTCTGCCAAGGTATTCTCGAAGATAGACTTAAGGTCAGGGTATTACCAGATGAGGATCCGTAAGGCTGATGTGAGTAAGACGGCTTTTAGGACTCAGTACGGACATTATGAGTTTTTGGTTATGCCTTTCGGCTTGACCAATGCTCCGACAACTTTTATGGATTTGATGAACCGGATCTTCAGGACCTACTTGGATCAGTTTGTGGTGGTGTTTGTAGATGATATTTTGGTATATTCTTCTTCTGAGGAAGAGCATGTCACGCATCTTTAGGTGGTATTGCAAGTTTTGAGAGTGTACCAACTTTATGCCAAGTTTAGCAAGTGTGAATTCTGGCTAGATAAGGTGCACTTCCTGAGGCATGTCATTTCTGGTGACGACATTACTGTAGATCCAACCAAGATTGAGGCAGTGATGGACTGGGACAGACCGACGACATTAACTGAGATCAGGAGCTTCCTAGGGTTAGCAGGGTATTACATACGCTTCGTCCAGGATTTTTCTTCTATAGCGACCCCCTTGTCGAGGTTGACTCGTAAGGGAGTTCGTTTTGTGTGGACCGAGGAGTGTGAGCGAAGCTTTACTGAGTTGAAGACTCGTCTCACTTCGGCTCCAATTCTAGTGCTTCCATCTGGTTCTGGTGGATTCTGGTTTACTCTTATGCATCTCGTCTAGGTTTGGGTGCGGTTATGATGCAGCATGGTAAGGTTGTGGCCTATGCTTCTAGGCAGCTGAAGAAGCATGAGGAGAACTACTCCACTCATGACTTGGAGTTGGCGGCTGTGGTATTTGCACTGAAAATCTGGCAGCACTACTTATATGGGGAGAAGTTTCAGGTCTTCACTGATCATAAGAGCCTGAAGTATGTGTTCACATAGAGGGATCTGAACTTGAGGTAGCGCAGGTAGATGCAGTTTATCAATGATTATGATTTCGACCTTTCTTATCATTCGGGAAAGGCGAACGTGGTAGTGGACGCCTTGAGTCGGAAGATGGTCGTATCACATCTTATGATTCATGAATGGAGGTTATATGAACAGGTTGTAGAATCTTCCTTTAGGATTTCTCAAGAGGCTGATAGAGCCGTGTTGGCCAGCTTGACGGTAAGGCCAGTAGTGTACCATTCTGTGATCGAGGCTCAGAGGGCGGGTGCAGAATTGCCACAGATTCTCCAGATATCAGAGGTAGAGTTGTGGGATGATAGCACGGTCAGATTTAGAGGCAGACTTTATGTTCCAGCTGAGGAAGAGGTGCGTAGGAGTGTCCTAGATGAGGTGCACCGTTCTAGATATACAGTGCATCCCGAAATGACTAAGATGTATCATTGTTTGAGGAGGCACTTTTGGTAGTCTAATATGAAGAAGGACGTGGTTGAATATGTGGCAAGGTGCCTGACTTGTCAGCAGGTTAAGGCAGAGCATCAGAGACCAGGAGGGTTGTTACAGCCGTTACCGATCCCGGAGTAGAAATGGGAACATGTGACTATGGAAATGGTGGTGGCAGTGGTGAGGGGTGGTTGTGGGGAGATGGAGTGGTAGAGGAGGAAGAGAATGAGAAAGAGAGGGAAGGAAGAAGAGAGTGAATGAGAGGGAAAGAAATGACAGAAAGGAGGGTGGCTTGGGGTGTCAACCCCGATGGGCTAAATCGCGTCGTCCTAGAACGACGCCGTTCAGATGACAAGATAGGGGTCGTATACGGGTAGTTGGCTAAATCGCATTGACCCTGCGCGACGCCATTCAGACGACAAGACCAAGGCCGTATGCATGTACCCCGACGCCCAACGACGGGTCATGCATGCATGGTTCTAAATCGCGTCACCTATGGCCGACGCCTTTTAGAAGCGCATCTTGCCTGCAGGGTGCGGTTCAAAACCCATGCACTAAGCTTATAAAGATCCAAACCCACGGGATCCAATACCGAAATCGACCTAATAATTGAACCCAAAATCTCAGTCCTTACACTTTGCCAATTTTCTTATAAGGCAAGACTCCCATATTGCAAACGATTCATAATCGAATGGATTCGAATATTTATGCAACTTTAATGTGTCCAGGTCTATAATGCCACATGTAGCCTTGGTTCACACTATTCTTGCTATTCTTAAAAGTAGTATCAAAGTAGAGATTATAATTAGAAACATCCAATAGGTACAGTTCATTGACTAATTTCGTAAAAGCAACTAATTTGTCATTAAAATAAACTGAACCATTGTTTACAATAGTCAATTTGCACCCTAATATTTTCAAATATGAAACAAAAATGATATTTTTAATTATGCTAAGAACACAGTAACAATCTTCCAAATAAAGTACATCTCCAGATGGAAGCTTGAGGTTCACTGTCCCCACAGTGATTTTCGCAACCTTTGCACCATTTCCTAGCCTCAAGTCCACCTCGCCCTTGCTCAGTTTTTGTCTACTTGTCAGCACTTGCACATCATTACAGATATGAGAAACACATCCAATATCCAATACCTAAAATGTAGAATTTCTAAAAGACAAGTGTATATCTATCATATAGATGCATGAAGTTTCTGATTACTTTACATTTTCTTGAGCTTTGTCTTTGAGATATTCTTTGCAGTTCCTCTCCTAGTGACCCTTCTAGTGGCAGTAGAAGCAGCCACCCTTTTCCACTCATTTTCCCTTGTCCTTCTTGGGCACTAGCTTTGGCTTACTCTATCTTTTACCTTTGCCTTTCTTAAAGGTTGGTGCTACTTTCCTCTTCTTGTTGGTCTTACCTACTAAGAGGACAGGGGGATTTTCCTTCACAAGGTTTTCCTCTGCAGTCTTTCAACATATTGAGCAGGTCAACTAGTGTCACTTGTATCTTGTTCATGTAAAAGTTCACAATGAACTGTGAGTATGAGGCTGGAAGTGGGGCAAGAAAAAGGTCCGTGTGCATCTCCTTTGGGAGTGGAACCCCAAGTGCATCCAACTTTTCTATCCACTCAATCATCTTGAATACATGTAACTGTACAGAAGACCCCTTTGCCATATGAGCCTTGAACAATTTCTTGGATATCTCATATCTCTTTGTTTTGCTTTGTTCTTCAAAGAGTTCCTTCAAATGGAGTAAGATGGACTTAGCATCTATTTTCTCATGCTGTGTTTACAAGTCATTGTTAATGGAGGCCAGTATGTAGCATTGGGCCAGAGTGGAATCCTCTTTCTATTTCTCATATGCTATCATCTCCGTTTCTGGGGTATCTAATGCCGGCTCAGCAGGAGCTTCATCTTCTAAGGCGTAGTCAATTTACTTAGATCTAAGAACAATCTTCAGGTTTCTGAGTCAATCCAAGTAGTTTGGGCCTATCAGATGATTGTCATCCAATATACCACATAGTGGGTTACTCGATGACATTCTTGCCTATAGGAGAAAAAATTAAAATTAGCAGATGATCAATTATTAAAATTTAAAACGAGATTTGATCTTTAATCTAGTTTTACTCTCACTAGTTTTTGACAGACTATATAACTTTCAGATATACAGAACGAGTGACGTCGATAGTCTCCTAGTAGAGATCGAAATCTCACTGACTTGTATCACAACCTTGTGGATAGCACAACAAACTGCAATACAATCCGATAATACCATCTCATAGGACTTGCAACTCCTTGCAATATCTGATCAAGCTTTGGTCTCCAGAACTATAATGGGCTTGTGGATAGTACAGCAAATCATTAAAGTCCGGTCTAAGCATTACCATCGTAAAGTAATGGGCATAGATTAGGATACAATCATTGTGGACAGGACAACAAAACTGTATCGTGCCTCCACCCCATTTAACGGCATATCATGTCATAGCTTTAGTCTCTCCTCCCAATTAGACATGCCTTGTGCGTGCCTAAAGTGATTCGAGTCGTAAAACTATAATGATGAAGGACCACGTGTTAAGTTCTCAACTACTTGCGCTATGGCTTAAAGTTTTAATATTTTATCTTGGTCTCATCCTAGATGATAATATATAAATATATCGAATGTATTTAACATATACCATACCTAGCATTTGATTCATAATAAAACATTGAACTATGCATCACATACATGTTTAATTAAAGTGGTCATGGATAGCACAATGATTTGACTAGAGCCAAACATTCAATCACACACACACATTCCAATATAACCATTATATCAAAACCTTGCAAACACAAAGGTTAAAGATCTCCATCTTCTGATCTTCCTAGTTATAGTAGTGGATCATCCTAGCTCCTTCCTCAACCAATGCGATCATCATAATTACAATGAATAAATAGATACATTATCTAAATTTTACATATAGAAGGCCTTATGACGAGTACATTACAAGAGGGTGTAGACACGCTAATTTTGACATCATATTGAGTAAATTTCATGTCACAATAATAATATCCCATAATGGTATGATGTTTAATAATTAATTAATTTTTATTGATTTTCTCTCGAGATTTGTTGAATCACGTCGCTCATGCACGACGTCATTTGGATTCTTAGCAGAAATCAATTCAGAATTAAAATTAATAAATTTAGGAGGAATGAACTTAATAGCATCGCCTATGGACGACGCCATTTGAGTCCTAATCCGCCTAGGTTTACTATTTTTAATTCTAGTTAATTTCCTAAGTTATCTAAAGCAAGTCGCTAGTGAACGACGCCTTTTATGTTTCCTAATTGTTTTCGATTTCCTTTTCCGGATTTATTTCTATTATGACTGCATTAATTAACTAAAAAGCGTCTCCCTTGAACGACGCATTTTAAGAGTGTCCTGATTTGGCCGAGATAATCCAGTTTCAGAGGTTGGAAAGGTTTCCAATTCTCTTCATGATCATCCAGGGTAAGTCCAAGCCGCGAAGAGTCCTTTTGGAGGCCAAAATACTCTAAAACCTATTCTTATAAATACATATGGACATCAACCTTTGAAAAAGGTTGGCAATTGGTAATTTTGAAACTTAAGGCAAGGTGTTTGAAGTTTCTCAAGAGGGAAAACGTGGATAGCAAGAGGAGTTCTTATTTCTTCATCCTTTTTCTACATTGAAGCTCAAGAAGACTAAGGCTTTCAAGGGGTCAAACCAACCATCTTATTCTCTAGCATCTTTCTAAATTTTTCATAGTTCTATTATTGTTTCATATAATTTTTCATTGCATTACTTCATTACACACACCCACTTCATAATTTCCAAACCTACACCTCCTTTAGGGGTTTAAAAGAATACAACAAAAAAGTGAGTTCTTTTAGTGTAGTTGTATGTTTAGGTTCTTAATTGGAATAGATACTATACTATTTTAGTTCTAATCATAGTTTTTTTTCTTGTTTGTTTAATCTTTCACAAGGTACAAAGGAAGCAGAAAGAAAAGAAGAAAGTTTGGAGTTTAGACGAAAGAAGAAACACACCTTCCAAGAACAAGAGTAAAAGGAAAAGAAGGCTCTTCTCTTTGGGCCGGCCGAAAGAGAGGAACAAAAGAACCTCATATTCTCCCGATTTGCAAGGTTAGTAAGCGATCACTTTTCCTTTGAAACCCTCGATTTTTGGCGATCACAATTTCTTTCATATTGTTAATCATAGTAAACCATGATAACATGATGAACACACACCCTTTTTGAGCATTACAGCTTTTTGGCGATCACGGTGGGACCTTGTCTTGCCGTTTCTTTTTATTTACTCTTGTTATTTCCATTGGGCACCCTCGGTGCACCGCTTGTGTCCCTCGGGCATGTTTGATGGTTTGTTGGTTGGTTATTTGATTTTTATCCCTATGTGCACCTCGTGCACACCCCTCCCTTTGTGGCAAGATTTTGCCCTCCCTTGATTGCCTTGAGAAGTGGTATTGAAAAGTGTGTTTTGTTCAAATTGATATCCATGATGTTGCATGATTAGCCTATATATCTAAACTATTGTCGCATGAGAAGTTGATCAATTATTCATCCTATTATTTGAGGATTGCCCCTGGTTTTGCTGTTTGTTTGTTGTTTTCGGAACCTAAAGCGCGTCTGCATAGAACGACGCGTTTCATTAAGCGCGTCGCCCTTTGAAGATGCTATTTAGTGCCCCTTTTATTTCTCTTGCTGCCCGAGCCACTATGAACAGGAGGGATTACTGCCTTGAATAGCGTCTGTGAACATCGACGCGATTCAAGCTCTATTCCCTGTTGGCCAATAACACTCAGATCATTGATTTCATTGTTACCTATACTTATTTATCCTACATTAGAGGCCATCCAGGCCACATGTCATTTGCATCGGGGCTCACCCCCCCTCCTATAGGAACACCTCTCTTGGCATCCTCACCTCTCTTTGACTGGGTCGGTCCCTTGGTTAGACTAGAGTGGTTGGTGTTAAGACCTCCGTAAGTCCCCAAAAGCAAGGAATTCCTCTTTGTTCATCGGGCTGGTTGTACCATTTGAAGTCCTGGGTAGTTATTCATACCGTTCAGAGTGAAGCCGTAGAGCATAACGGCATAAATTGAATTGAAACTAGGATCTTATCCGTTGAGAGAACTTGAGTTTAAAATTCAATTAATCCAACAAGTAACTTTCAAAACAGCATATGCATCTACTTGGTTGTTAATCTATGCCAACTTGATTGAAATAATTGTCATCTCAACACAATGATGCTACGTTCAGGTAGAACCGTCGGCATGGTTGCTTTTGAACAAGAAGATCTGGTCGAGTATGAGGGAGATGCTTATGTCCCTTAAGTTTATGGTGCATCTTATTTTGAAGATGAAAGAGACGCCTATATCTCTGGTTATCCTGATCATACACGAGGGAGATGCTCATGCTCCTCAGTTTCAAGATAATTCAATCTATGGTCAATATCACCCGGATTTGGGCGATCATTCACGTGCTTACGTGATATCCAATCCTACCTTTGAAAGAGCCCAAGACCAAGCTAGGCCTTCTGCCGATCATCCTTCCGATCTCGCTACCCTCATGGGAGCTCTGCCTAATCATGTGGATCCTCGTCAATTTGACGCCATCCAATCCATTCTAAAAGGGAAAGTTCCTCTGCATCCTTCTGAGCCAAGTCCCTTGGTTCACCCTTCTGCTTATCAAACCCCTACTCAGGCCATGGAAGGTCTTCATGTTTCCACTCCGCGGCACAGAAGCCCTCAACAATATGGTTCACGGCATCCTGTCAGGCCGCAAACCCCGATTTATCAGAATGCCTTCGGGCACGGCGGAAACGCCGCCAGTTCACAGCCTTACTGCCCTCGCATACCTACTTACTCGTGGAGGCAGTCCTTTCAACAACCACCACCTCCACCAGCAGATTCTACCACTCAGCTCCTACTTAATAAAATCTCTCAGATGGATGAGCGGTTCAAGAACCTTGAGAAGAATATGGATAACAAGACTGTTCTTGAATTCTCTGTCCCTGATTTGCCGGTATTCCATATCCTACCTTCTGAAATGCCAGTCTATAGGAAGTACAATGGCCTAGGCAATCCTTTCCTTCACATCAAAGAATTCCTGTATGAATCATCATTTTGGCAACATGATAAAAAAGCGCTGGCTTTTCTCTTCAGAAGATCATTGGAGGGATCAGCCTTGGAGTGGTTCTTCTCTTTAGACCCAAGGGAGGTAGAGAACTTTGACATGGTGTCAAAGAGATTCCTGCAAAGATACAAAGACAGGGTGGCACCTACCTTGTCCATTACTGACTTATTCAATGAAAAGATGAAGCCGGATGAAGACTTCATAGTGTTCGCCGATAGGTGGCGAGGGATGGCTGAAAAGATAAGAGATCATTTGTCCGAACAAGAATTGGTAAAGATGATGGTTGCCAACGCCAGCCCACAGTACAAGCTAGTGTTGACTTTGAATAACTTGACTACCATGGCAGATCTATATGAAAGTGCGCATTACGCTTAGAATGCGTTCAAAGACTCCACCTTTGCTAGCGTCTTTGATCCTCATCGACCCAATAGACCCCTATCTCGAAGGTCTATTATCCCCAACTCTTTTTCTATGGGTCCAACTACCGAGGGTACATTGTCTCATGAACAGGTCAGTATAATGAACAATAATCAACCCCAGTTTATGAGGAATCAACAACAATTTTAGTTACCGAGGTCTCAAAACCAACAAGGTTACATGCCTCCTACTCAGCAGCTTCAGTCAGCACCACAACACCCCCCCTAGCAACCTCGGCAGCAGCCGAATTACACCCATGTTCCTCCTCCTAATGACTATACACAGCAGAGGAAACCCCTTGGCCCCAGAAGGTCAGTATACCCACAATTACCAGAATCCCTCACGGATATATTCAATGCCCTTATGGCGGCCAACGCCTTAGTGCTGTCAAAGGAAAGAGCCGTTTGGCCACCAAATGTTGACATGTCCCGCTATTGTGTGTTCCATCATCAACCAGGACACACAGTAGATGCTTGCATTCACTTTCAAGATTACATTCATGATCTCAATGATCAAGGAGGGATTGATTGGGTAGAAATGAAGAAGTACATAGCCACCTTGAAGGCAAAAAGACCACAGCAGCAGCCACAACCACCACAACAGCAGCAACCAATCCAAAGAGCGTTGGTACAACAAGCAGCACCATAGAATATGGGCATAGTGCAGAACCCGTTGCCGGAACATCAAAACCAAATTGCCCCCATTTTGACAGGTATCCAGTCTGAGGCTAGTAGAGGGCAACAGTGGAAAGTAGAGGATTCTTCCTCTATCTATTCAACAAGTCATGTATCAAGCACTGCCGAGCAACCATCTCGCCGCATCCTCCGCATACCCAAACCACAACCCATTACCATTAGACCCATTACACCCTCCGCCGCCATATCTTCACCAAACAACCCTCCGCAAGTCAACTATACACCCCTCATGCCATTTAAACCATTACTCCGTTTACCATTCCCTACATCACCTACAACGACCACTCGCATGGATACCATACAACCCTCTAAACTGCTCATCCGCACAATACCTCCACTAACTAACCCATCACCGTCACCCGCTTATCCATACCCACAACCCTCCAAACCACTCATCCGAGTCCCCTTACCTCCATCAGATAACCCACCAACACCCCCTTACCAAACCATTACACCCTCCAGACTGCTCCTAAACTCGGCAGTGCTCAAGATAACGCCTGGAGCTTTTGATATTGAAGAACATGCGGTCCGAAGCGGCCGAATATTCAACAAGGTGTTCCCCCAGTCTACGGTACGAGATGGCCCATTACAGCCGATAGAAGAGGTCCAGAATGAAGAAAGTATACCTGGTACTCACTATGATTTGTTGAAACAGCTGGATAGAACACCGACACGTATTTCTATATTAGAGCTGATCAAGAGATCCAAGATCCATCAAGAAGTCCTGATGGACTATCTACAACGGGTAATGGTCAGTGAAGATGTGGCAGTAGAAAAGATCACTGCATTGTTGGTACCCCAGGGGGATCAACCCTCTATATCTTTCCATACTTCTGAGCTGGCATCGTTGGCAGCAAGAAGTATGACATTAAGTATAACTGTTAACATATGTAGAAAGGTTGTGGATACATGTCTGGTAGATACCGAGGCATCTATCAATGTGTTACCACCAAGAACTCTGGAGCTCTGCGGAGTACCAAAAGAAAAATGGCTACTTTCTCCCATTTCTGTCACAGCCTATGATAACTCTACCCGTTCCCCTCTGGATATGGTCTATTTGAAGGTAGAGTTAGGCCCTGCTTGCCATGCTGAAGTCAAATTTCATATTCTCGAGATCGACCCTTCACTGAAAGGCATACTCGATCGTCCTTACATCAAGTCACTTGAGGCGATTCCATCAACGAACCATCAATGCCTCAAGTTCCCTCACAAAGGACATATCATCAAAGTCACTAGTATGCCTATCCTTGCTGCAACCCACTCGTTGAATATAAGCCCAAATCTAGTCCTTCCGACTGCTTAAAGGCCAACCATCTCCTTATGCCAAACCTACATCCTTTAGGCAGAGCCCTTTAAACATACCATACCTACATCTTATTCGATCGATGCCGTGAAGCGGAGGAAGTCCATGAATACCCCAGGCTGGAACATCATGCTGAAGGTGAGATATCAACCTGGAAAGGGTCTGGGCACCCTGTTGTAAGGAAGAATTAAACCAGTAATAGATGAGAGAAGGGTATCTGGCAGCGACCTAGGCTACAGGCCGGAGAAAGTAAGGCATAATATTGTGGAACAACAAGAAGGTGAAGATGGTCAGAAGATATGGAAAACAATGGTCACCCCCTGCAAAGAAAATCGGGATCCCCTGACTTGGACCTTGTCCACTCATTTTGTTAAAGGGCCCGTGATTCAACATGACCATGATAATACAATAGTGATCACCTCCCACTTTGACTTGCATGATGTATATGGGAAGGATCTGGCTAGACATTGTTCACAACTGCTGACGTACCGGTCTTTAGAGGCTCTACGACTGATGAAAAAGAGGAAGACTCAAGATCCAGAATATGAATGATACCGCTGGTTTGACAAATGGGACTTATATATTGCACTGAACAGATTATTCTTAAATCCATCAGATTCAAGGTAGCCGCCACTAATAGATGAATTAATTGAAAGGCCCGGGGCCATTTTTGACGAAAGGATTCTGCTGACTGAAGAGACTGATGAAGGGGAGCCAGATGACCCTTATGAAGCTGGTTATACTATAGATATTCTCTGGAGGGGGACCTATCCCTATCACATTCTCACACTTCATACTATGTTTCGCACTCTGCTCTTAAACCCCGACTTGGTCACGGATTATCACTGAAGACATTCCACGGGCTCCGCTCGTTATTATTACTATATCTCCTTAGGATATTATTCCTCAGATTCCTCTCAATCTTGAGAGGATCTACAATTTGATTTGGGACATACTGTTGTATGATCCCCCCAATCCCTAGGCACTGGTGCCATTACCTCCGTCATTTCACTCTCCTCCTATTCACATCAATTCTTGTTTTATGATAAACACAAATAACTCCCCCAAAAAAACGCCAATTCGGCAACTTCTCCCTCCCAACTCCTCGTTGAGGAAACCTCGTACTTGTCCAATCGTGCCCCATTGCGTGGGTCATTCGGGCAAGATTCTCTTCTAAATCTGCTCTGTCCCTCCTCTCAGGAGGATTCACCTGTATTCTCTCCTGTACTCCTTGATTTTTATCCTTTTTCGTCCTCATTAGGTCAGGATAGGAAGTTTAGTGAGATTAGAGAGTCTAGTGCTAGGCAGGTTAATCAGATTAGGAAATCTAAGGGTAGACGAGTTCTAAATAGATACCTCTAGGATCTAGCTTTAAGATGCCTTTCTTGCTCCCAGATCCCTCAATTGTTAGAAGATCCCATTCAGATGCCAGAAGAATGTGAAGTTGATAAGTTAGTCGATAGTGGGTACGGGGTGTATGAGTTGTTACATGAGAAAGACCCTATTAATGAAGAAGGAGAAGACGACGAGGACGCGGCTGAGGCGTATGCTAGTAGAGTGAAGATATTTGATAAACCCTCAGCTGCCGTAGAAGAGCCTACCAAAGAGATCAATCTAGGGACTGAAGATGAACCTAAAGTTGTCCTCGTCAGTAAGAACCTATCTGAAGTAGACGGGAGGCAGTGGTCCAAGTTCTTAAAGATTATAAGGACACTTTTGCCTGGAGTTATGAAGATATGCGAGGACTGGATTCTTCCTTGGTGGAACACAGATTGACATTAAAAGATGGAGTTAGCCTGGTTAAACAAAAGTTAAGGCGATTCCACTCTCAGATGGCTTTGAAAATGAAAGAAGAGGTAGATAAGCTGCATAAAGTCAAGTTTATTAGAGTCGTCCTCTATCTGCAATGGGTGGCCAACATAGTCCCAGTTATGAAAAAGGATGGGAAAGTCAGAATCTGTATTGACTTTCGAGATTTGAACCGGGCATGTCCTAAAGACGATTTTCCACTGCCTCATATAGATGTACTCATTGACAACACGGCTGGCTATGAAACATTGTCATTTATGGATGGGTTCTCAGGGTATAATTAGATTAAGTTGGCAGAAGAAGATCAAGAGAAAACATCGTTCATCACACCTTGGGGAACATATTGTTATGTCATCATGCCTTTTGAATTGAAGAATGCTGGAGCTACTTATCAGAGAACCATGATGGTGATATTCCATGACATGATGCATATTAACTTAGAAGTGTATGTGGATGATCTTTTGGTTAAATCTAAGACGAAAGCTGAGCATGTTAAAGTTCTGACAAAGGTTTTGGAGAGGTCGAGAAAATACCAGTTAAAGATGAATCCCAAGAAGTGTGTATTTGGGGTATCATCAGAAAAATTATTGGGATTTATTGTAAGTAAACAGGGTATTGAGATCGATCCCAACAAGGCAAGGGCTATTAGAGAAATGTCACCTCCCAAGAATTTGAAAGAATTAAGAGGATTAGTCGGGAGGTTACAGTTTATTCGTCGCTTTGTCTCCCAGCATTTACAAAGGTGTAAGCCGTTCTACGAGCTTACTAAGCCGGGAGTTAAGTTTGATTGGGACGATAAGTGCCAGGAGGCATTTAATGGATTAAAGGGTTATTTGGAAAGTCCTCCTATCTTGAGACCACCATCTCCAGACAAACCTTTGATTCTATATATTTTTGTTCTGGATGATGCAGTGGGGGTTGTCTTAGCACAAGAAGATGAAGAAGGAAAGGAAAGGGCAGCCTATTATCTCTCCAAACTTCTCAACCCCGCAGAACAAAGATACACGGCGATGGAGAAAACATGTGCATCACTTGTATGGGTAGTTCAGAAGTTGAAACATTATTTTCTGGCCCGTGAAGTTTATCTCATCGCTAGGATGAATCCCATTAAGTTTCTTCTTGAGAGATCCATCCTCACTGATAGGTTAGCACGCTGGCAGAGCTTTCTATCCCAATTTGATATCACTTACATTCAATAGAAAGCAATCAAAGGCTATGCCATAGCAGAACATCTTGCTCATTACCCTCTTCCTTGATTTGATCCAGTCCGATCGGAGTTTCCGGATGAGGAACTAATGTCCATAAACAAAATCAATGATGATATGTGGACTTTGCATTTTGATGGAGCTCTGAACTCTCACGGAAAGGGTATCGGGATTGTTCTCCTATCACCTGAAGGTGTCACCATTCCACAAGCCTTTCACCTTGATTTCTATGTTACCAACAACATAGTTGAATGTGAGGCTCTCCTTGCTGGCCTCGAGGCCGCTCATCTTTATGGTGCCACAAAACTGAGAATTGTGGGTGATAGTCAGCTAATTTTTCGCCAAGTGCTTACTAAGTATCACACCCTTGACCCCAAGCTTAAGCCCTATCAGGAACTCACTTCAGCTTATGCCAAGCTTTTCAGCAAACTGATCTTTGTCCATGTTCTTTGAAATCAAAACATTCTAGCTGACGCTTTAGCTTCTCTCGCATCTTCTCTAAATTTCCCGATCAACAGGCAATCTGAGTCGATCATTGTTCATAGGCGTCTTTCTCCTACCGTGAAAGACCCCTCATTTCTTAAAGTTAAAGAGAAACTGCTGAAGAAGGTTAGAGATGGGGATATTGTAGAAAAGAGAGAAATTATGTTGCTAGATTGGCAACAAGAAATGGAAGACGAGGATAAACCATGGTATTATGAAATTGCTAAGTACTGTGAAGATCAGTCATACCCCGAAGAAGCCACTACCGAAGAGAAAAGGGCTATCAAGAGAGTTGCTCAGAGATACACTTTAGTTGGAGGAACTCTATATAAACGTGGATTTGATGGTGTTCTCTTGAGATGTCTGGATGAAGATGAGCTTTGGAAGATCATGGAAGGGGATCATGCTGGAGTTTGTAGTGGCCATGTTAATGGACAAATGCTGTCAAAGAAGATCCTTAGACAAGGATTCTATTGGCCATCCATAGAAGAAGATTGTGTAGGGTATGTTCGTAGGTGTGCTAAGTGTCAGCTTCACGCCGATAAGATCCATTCTCCTGCATCTTCACTCCATCCTGTTTCATCCTCATGGCCTTTCTCCACGTGGGCATTCGACATCATTGGACCCCTTGGTAATCCCGATTCTGCCACCAAGCAAAAATCTTTCATTCTCACAGCAACAAAATATTTCACCAAGTGGGCGGAAGCCGAAGCATACACGGAGATCAAAGCATCAATGGTCTGCAAGTTCATCATGAGGAACATCATCACCAGATTCGGAATTTCAAACACCATCGTCACCGACAATGGACCGCAGTTCATATCACAAGAGTTGAAAGACCTCTGCAACATGTATAAAATTGCATTGCATCATTCATCTCCTTATTATTTGCAAGGCAATGGCCAAGCAGAAGCAACCAATAAAACTATGATAAAAATTATCAAGAAAACGTGTAAGTCTAATAAATTCTCGGACTAGCCAGAAAAATTAATTGAGGCTCTATGGGCATACCGAACTTCAATCCGCACTCCCACTGGGCAAACTCTTCATTCCTTAACATTTGGAATGGAGGCGGTACTTCCATACGAAGTCCTTATCCCATCATTAAGAGTACAATTGAGCAAGGAATTTTCCGTTGATGAGCATCGCTCTACGCTCCTTGCTCAGCTGGAACTCTTAGATGAGAAAAGATGGTCAGCTGCTAATCATGCAAGAGTATATCAGAATAGATTAGCACGTTTTTATCAAAAGAAAGTCATTGAACGAAAATTCAAAGTTGGTGAAATAGTTGTGAAAAGAATCTTTGTAAAACATGTGGTCTGCGTTCTAAGCTCCAACCCAATTGGGAAGGACCATATGTCATATCGCATGCTTTTCCTGGTAACACTTATCACTTAGTCAATGCAGAAGGGCAAGAATTAACTTACCCTTAGAATGGTTTGTATCTTAAGAAGTACTACCCTTAGTTTAAGCGATCAACATGGTGCAAGGACCAGTAGAGTGGGAAAATTTGGAAACTCAGATTCCCTTATTAATCTTTGGTAATCTAATTTAAACACATTATTGCACATAAACACATTTGGTTCGTGAGTAACAAGAGATGTAAAGCCCAAGGAACACCGAAAGCTTGACCAAAAGTGGAAAAGTGCAACTCGTTCTTTTCAAAACAAAACATCTGTTTTACTCTCAGCCCACGATGACGGAATGAAGCTTATAATAGACTACTGAAAATACCCGCCATCCTAGTAGGAGGCCGTCATAAAAAAAAAGGGGGAGATCCGCCCCACAAAAGCAAAATAGAAAAAGCAAAATCGAATCAAGAGGCTGCTCAACATTACAAATGTTACCACAAAAAGACCACAAAATCAAATGAAAAGGGAGCGCAAGGTTGTTAAATACCCCGTAAAAATAAAAATGACCGAACGCCAACGGATAATAGGGTAAAGAAAGGACGTCTTTATGAGTTTCCGGAACCTTCTCGCGGGCTTTATAGGAAAATTCTTTCTTTCTTTCTAAAGAGGTGTGCTCCAAGCTTGAAGAATGGCTGAAGTTGACTAAGGGTCGGACTATCGAATGAGATCACGATTACAAACATAATTCAAGTACAATGAGTCTAGATTAGGTCATTAAAGAATGATGTGGGAATTAAATCGACAAATGAATATGCTCTTTTGATCCAAGTTCCATACTGGTCCTTAGTTTCTTTAGTTAGTGTCCTATTGCAAAACCTAAAAAAAAATGAATATTTCAAAACCACAAATAAAATTGAATATTTCAAAACCACAAAAAAATTGGATATTTCAAAACTACAAAAAAATTGAATATTTCAAAACCACAAAAAAATTGAATATTGCAAAACCAAAAAAAAAAAAAAGAATATTTCAAAACCACAAAAATTAGGTATTTCAAAAATACAAAAATTTTGAATATGGCAAAACCTCGAAAAAAAATTGGATGTTTCTAAAATTGCAATTGCAAAACAAAAATATTTCAATTAGCATTTGTCTGATTAAATCATGAGTGTTGCATTCTTTCATTTTCAGTGAGCATTTGCATGCTTGCATATTATATTTTACTTATTTTTAATTATCTTTATTTGCCTTCATTTAATAAAGGGTTCGCCCCTTGACCCGTCTACCAAGGATGGAATCAAGTAGCCGGTTACCTAACTGGGCAAGGGGCTAAGTCTGAATAGATATTTAATTTGTTTGTTTAAGCCATGTGCAGGAATGAAAAGGAAAGACAATAGAAAATAGTGTCATGACACCTCAAGTATGAAGAAAGTCCTTCCATATATCAAAAGAGTTCATATACAAGTGAAAGTCCATCTACAGGACTTCAAAATGAGGAAGAAAATATATAATGATAGCCCTCCCGGCTGGCTCTCCCCTACACCCTCGTCCAGATGGCTCTGCGCCTTGTCCTGGACGTCCGATCCTTGAGCTGGCAGCGGTGGTGGTCCCATGATGCTCGGCTCTGCTTGGCCGGAAGACACTGCTTTGCTCTTCGTGAAAGCACTCGCCTGTTCTCGTTCCAACGCCTGCTGCCGCGTACGTTGGTAACGAGCCTCTATGCTCTGGCGCTTGTGCTCCGCCACTGATAGCCGCCCCTGGAGACTCTCCAATTGGGACCGGTCGCGATCCCTTGATGGATATAGGTGTCCTCTAAGCCAATCATAAGGCACATATTTCAATCTGGTTCACTAATAAATGGCATTAAATTCATTATGTAAATTGGCATATTTGTAACTGCGCATAATGAAGTCCATGAATGTGTGCGATTGTCATTGGATTATGATGAGATCATAATAATGAGATTGATGACTTATAAACATATATTCTTAATTGTTCCTAGTCGTAGGATGTTTGAGAAGGGCATCAAACATCTGGTAAGACTAGTACAGGTTATTCCAGCTCATATGATGAGGGTGACTGATCTCGTTAGTTACTTGTGTGGAGACACAATGGTGAACCTGTAGGTGCTCATTGGGGAATGAGTTCACTGAACTGATCCGACTTGAATCGCCGAATGGTAATTTACTTGACTGTCAATCGGCTTGATTCATCGTCACAGTGGCGTGGTTGATTCTTGAACTTGAGATACCAAAGACACCTTGTCGGTGGACTTCTAGACTTTGACCTTGACCTACGAATCCCTATCCAAGGGATCTCTAATAGTCAAGGATCGGGTCCAGTGGAAGACCTTCGAAGGTGATTGTGTGTTCAATAAATGATCATTCGCTCTTAGGTAACTGGAGAGAGAATGCTCTAGAATAGATCTGCAAGAGTCTCTGGCCAGAGCAAAAACAATATCAGAAAAGATGTTTTCCAATATTGTACAACGGAGTCTGATTCAAGTGAGTTGACCATCTAGAGTTTGACAATTGACCATACCCTAGGTTAACTCGAGAGCATTGTGCGAACGAAGGATTATAGCCACGTGGTAACTATGGACGGACAGGTTCCATGAGTGGGTTGCTGAACTCCATTACCTTCCGGGATCATGCGGTGTTGCTTGGCACCCAACTTGATCAGAAGTCCGACCGAATTTACATGCGATGTTAATTCAGTTAAGTAATTAGTTAATATCTAGATATTAATTGATTACAATAAATCAATAATTAGTTATTGGACTTAACGGGCTGAAAACTAGACTGGTTAATGGGCCTAGAGGGTCACACGCAATAAGATTCTCAGTCGGTGGTACTTAAGTGAGATTTATATTAACTCGAGGACTTTTGTGGAAAGTCGCGCCGACTTAATATATATACGCGCTGTTGAGAAAGCTTGGGCCAAGCTCCAGGGTTTCCCCATGCTGGCCGTCCCCCCTATCTCTCTCCTCATCCTCTGGGTGCCCCGTTCTAGGTGCTGGAGCAGTCTCCGTCTCCGTTGCGCGCAATTCCCGAAAGTCGGAAATTCTCGTCCGCGGGTTTTCGACAATCGTTGCGGCGACGGATCTTCAGCGAGCAAGCTGATACGGACGAGGGAGCGAGGACGAACTACCGCGGAGGATCGCGTGGATACCGCTGGAGGCCGAACGCTTGTACGGCTCGCAGCATTGCCTCGACGGAACCGAGACAAAAGCGGATTTGAATCCGCACACGGTAATCAGATTACGACCCGATTTTTCGGTTTTAGTTTTTGTTCCGAATCGGATCAGCGGGCATCGGGCGGGATATTTTTGTTCTGTGTTTCCGCTGTGTTCTTCGTGTCCAGCCTGGATCCCAACAGTGGTATCAGAGTTAGGTTTCGCTCTGATCCGCTTTGAAACGATTAAATTAAGGTTCTAAAAATTATATCTATGCTCAAATCGTTTATATCTTATGGAATTTGTTCATCGGATGAACTAATTATATTTAGAATATTTTTTTTGTGATAAAAACGATTTTCTTTGGGGTTTTTCGTTTTGTTCTTCATGTGGATGAAGAACGGCTTCAAGGGGTTTATGATGCGGATTTGTAGGATCGCGTCGGCCATCCTTGATGTCGCCGGTGTGACCGGCGGTGGACGACAACCTCGTCGGCCCCCTACTGGGTGGCAATGATCGGTGGGTGGGGATCTCTTCCGTTTCTTCTATATTGTTATTTGATGCACATATTTGGAAGGTAGAGGCTCAGATCTGCAATATAAGGGCTTGCCGGAGATCCCACCGGCGTCGGCATCGCCGTCCAACCCTGCCGACTTCATTGGGATAGACCTTGAATTTGATTTTGATTCTATAGGACCGCAGGAGTCCACCACCGCCGGAATTGGGGTCGGGGAAGAAGGATAGGCCGAGCTTCTCCATTCTCTACGGCAACCGATGGCATTGGAGAAGGGGAGGAAGCTTGCCACCGGCATCCGCATAGCCCAGCGCAGGTTATGGGCGTCGGCGACGCTGGGAACAGGGCCTTCCGCCGGCGGCCTGCTACACGCAGGTGTCGGGGAGGAAGAAGATCCCTGGCGGCGGCTGGGGAAACCCTAGCCGCGCGCCAGGGTGCCGCCAGGGTCTGACCCAGGCAGGCTGGGCCCAGGCCCACCCGGCCCAGGCGCTCGGATGGGGCCTGCTTGGGCTCGGGCTAGGCGGTCTGGCCCAGGCCCAGCCTGGGTTCGGACTAGGCGGCTTAGGCCCGGTCCAAGCCTGCCCGATCCACCCCTCTTTAAGTCCAAGCTCCTTTTAAACCCCATTTCTTTTTGTCCCTTTAAAATCTCAATGAAATTGATAGGATTTAAGTTTAATTTTTTATTTTAAAATTTTTTTAAAGTGAAAAAATTATTTAAATCCTGTTGGTTTTAGGCATTACATAAAGATGTTGATCTTTACATTATATTAACAAATGTTGTTAATCTAAATTAATAAATGTTATTAGTTAAATGACATTAATCTTTTTATTTAGATAAATGTTTATTGTAAATTCAAAAATTGGTTTTGAATTATTTTCTTTTAACAAAGGATGTTAAAGAAATAACATTATTTCAAGGTCCACTTAATTGTTAAGTGAGTATTGACATCTTGGTGAACCTCTCGATAATAGTTATTAAGAGATTGTTTGATGTCAATGAATCTTCAACAATAGTTGTTAAAAGATTCAATAAAATCTAATGGTTAGATTAAAATCAATTTTGTGCAAATCTTGATTGTACACTATTTCATTTAATAAGAGTTATTAATGAAATTCAAGTGAATCTAAGTGTTAGATTTACTAAGTTTAGAATAGTTCTAGAACTGTGCATAATATTGATTAACTCGAATTATTAGGATGTTAAATTACCTTGAAATATTCTTAACAACAATTGTTAAGGGAGTAGTGATTAATCCAAGTGTTAGATTAATCTATTTTATTTGGAGTTGCTTAATAAGTGCAGTTAATGCAGTAAAATAATTAATCTAAATGTTAGATTAATTAACTTAGAATTGTTTTAAATTATGCATAGACTTTTTTAGAATTTTAATTTTAGGTTTGTTAGCACATGATGATGTGTTTGATGCTTTAAATTAGATTTATTGCATGTTAGAAAATAAGATTTTCGAAAAATCAATTATCCAATTTTGATTTGTACCCAAGTTTTAAGAAAACCAAAATTATTATATTTTTAAAATTTTAGCCTTCATGTGATGTGTTTTATCATGTGTGGATGGTTAAAATTTATGGTGGTCATGAACATGCACTTTATTTATTTTATATCATGTGATGGTATGTGATTTGTGTGGATTATTTTGGAATGTGTTATATGAGTTAATTAAATGTTAATTAATGAGGACTACATGCCTTCCTCTTTCTCTCATTCCAATGTAATTCTATCTCCCTCTATTATTGTATTCGGATATAAGGCTTTCTCTTACAATTTATTTGCATTTGAAATTGTTTCTAAATAATATTATTTGTAATTGATCGCGCCGGCCGAGGAGAGGCGAGGATGATCCACAAATACAACCAGGAAGGCGACAGGAGATGAGATCACCAGTGGCTATGTGTTTGCATGTTTAGATTATATAATTGTTATATAGTTGTGGTGATTAATTATATGGCTCCAGTTAATCAACGTGCTGTCCATGACCATATAATGAACATGTATGGTTGATGCATGCCTTTTAGTTTTTTATTATGAATCGATTGCTAATATCTAGGTATAGTTAAATATATACGATACATTTATAAACTATCACCTAGGATGAGACCAACTTAATTATAAACAAAACCTTCAACATAAAGTCTAAGCCGGAGGGCGAATCATTAAGAATGCACCGCATGGCTCTCCATCAATATAGTTCTTAGAACTTGATTTAGTGATGACAGTTTCTATGTGTTTACCCAAGATCTGCCACCATATGATTAAAGGACTATTAACTATGACATCTTGATGTCTTGAGATTGGAATAGAAGAACGGTGTAGCTATCCTCGCGTTTACCCGGGAGCTACATTCTTACTCTACTCTGTCACGTATTGATGGTAAAGCTTAGACCAGGGATAATGGTCTACTGTGTTTACCCGGAACTATTAAAGACCTGGGAGCCGAAATAAGATTGGATATTGCAAGGAGTTGCAATTACCATGAGATGGTTGCTTTAAGATAATGGTATGATACTAAGTGTTTACCCGAGGTCATACTATGATTCTTGGAGATTTTGATCCTTACTAGGAGACCGTCGGAGTCTTTCGTTTTGTATACCTGAAGGTTGTACAGTTCGTCGAAAAATAGTGGGAAATAATTCAGGACAAAAGACCATAATTGAATTATTAGAACTATCTGCTTAAATCACGTTATTTCCTTCGTTCACTAAAATGTCATCTATTCGAGATTTTGGCATATTGGATGCCAATACTTCTCATATTCAGACTGACTAGAAAACTCTGAAGAATGTTTTCACGGGTAAGTGAAAATCACTATCCTAATCAGATATCATGAATCCTCTTGCTTGGATAGACCAAGGTGAAGAGGTACTCATGGTATGCCTTTTTGAAAGGCAATGATTGTCATAAAATCTCTTACTTAGATAGACCAAGATGAAGAAATATTTATGATGTGCCTTTGAGAAAGGCAAATAGTAAGATTTTAAATGGTTGAATCAACACCTGAAAAGGATAAAGGAAAGTCAGCTGAGATAGAGAAGTAGCAGTTCTTCCACTGCGACCAATATAAGTATATTGATAGAGACAAAACGAATATGAAACTTGAAAGAAGTTTCAGATTATCAATTTTTGCATGTCTATTGGAGAATTAGCGTATCCAATATGAGATATTGGAAATGACTCTCAGATCTGCGATAGTATGCATACTTAGATAAGTAAAAGGAAATCGAGAAAATGTAAGTGTTGAGTTAGACTCAACTATTGTTCATGATATTCATAGGTTACTGTCAGACACTAAATCTTTGTATATCTATAGGAGTCAAATATGAAACTGAATAATTGTTATTTAGTTGCATAAGATATCAAGAATTATAAAAGTGAATAACGTTGACTGAGAAGGAACAATAGTTGTTCAAATCAGTCAATACACTATAGATTCTTGATGTGACTATAGTATTGTACACAAGGTTGTATGAATCTTGATTATCTATGGTATTGTACACAAGGTTGTACATAAGAAATTATTGGTGCTGATACATATTGATGTAAACAGCTCAATATCCTCTTAAGGCCAAAGATGATCACTCCCATTGACTTACTTTATAGTTTACTCTTGGAATGATTCGACTGTATGTACTTGTTGAAGTATAAGTCGAGTGCATCTGAGAGATTAAGGTATAAGATCAAAATGAAATATTAGAATTCTTTGATTTGATCGTGGAAATTAATACTTAAGTATATGATTCATACAAATTATTAAAAGGATAATTGTATCCTCGTTCGATTGATCTTCGTTGTACATCATAGTAATATGATAGAATGAGGAATTACACCCTATTAAGATATGATGCAATACATAATAAGATTTGCCTAATCTTTTATCCTTTTGAACATGAGTATGAACATTAGATGTCCATACTTTACAAATGGTTCCAAATAAGTCTTGAAAACTGTCTTCTATGAAGAGGAATATGTCCTCAGAGAATATAGTGGGAGTTGATAAAACTAGAAGATGTTCTAGATCCACAAGTTAACATAAGATTATTAAATAATATTTAGTTGTTGGGAACCACTAATAACACACATGAGAGGAGATCAAAGATATAGATTATTATCTAAAATTTATGATGATGCTCTCTGTAATTACAACTTTGGGATTGGCAAGTAGTTAAGAATTTTAAGTAATAGTCCATTACTACTATTGAGTTCAGAACTTGATAGTTTTGCTGGTGGGTATTGTACCTAAAGCAAGTAAATATTCAGAATGAAGATTAGCATAAATGAACCACTTAAAACTTATATGGTAAAATGAAGGAAATAGTCAACGTCAAAATGTTGACTTAGACAAGTTTTTCTCAGTAGTTACCATTAATAAGTTTATTGGAATTCTACTTGCCAATACTGCCTATCATAATCATGAGATGATGGAAGTTGGATGTTAAAAGCGTTCTCTCAATGTGATTGAGGTAAAGATGTATATAATACACCTTTATAGCTTTTAAAATATCCAGGAAGTAAGTTATGATTTCAAAGATCATTTTGAATCAAACTGAAGCTTCCTAAGTTGTAATAAAAGTTTTGACTTAACGGTCAAATACTACGTGATCATTAAGAATCATCACGGATTGTGTGTGTTAAAAAAAGACAGTGGGAGTACGGTCGCTTTAGTAATGATTTGTGATAATAACATCAAAGTCATTGAGAATGACATCAGGATGTTACTATCAGAAAAAACATTATTAACCATGTTTTCCTCCATAATAGGTTTGATTATAATATCCCACGTATTGGAAATACGAATCTATTAAGATAGATGGGTGGGGATATTATATTGACCGGTATGTCAAGATGTTTAGCATAAATTTCATCATAAGTCTCAATTGTTGAGATATGAAATTTATTCCTTTAAGGAACTTTATAATATCCCACGTATTGGAAATACGAATCTATTAAGATAGATGGGTGGGGATATTATATTGACCGGTATGTCAAGATGTTTAGCATAAATTTCATCATAAGTCTCAATTGTTGAGATATGAAATTTATTCCTTTAAGGAAAAAGTTCCTTAAAGGATACATGAGTGAAACGCATTGCTAAGCACTTGAGAAGTGCTAAGGATGCACTCTTGTATATGGAGAGGATGATTTGAAACTATGTGGTCACACTGACTCAAATTTCAAGTCAAATGATGGATTTAACCTTCTAATAGAAAGGAATGGATTGGAAGGGTTCCAATCCAGAACTCGATATTAATATGACGACATAAACAAGTGATACTGTTAATGGAACAGTATGGATGAAAAAGTTCATCCCTGAACTAGATGTAGTTCTGAAAGGTCTCTGATAACGTCCCGTTGTTGTAGGACAACAATGGGAGTGATCAATTTTGTGGTCGAGCTATGGTCTCATAAGAAGTTGCAGAACATTCTGGGGCTCTTTCACAAGTTTGGAAACAACAGATTAAGAGGAAATAACGTAATGGAAATATTCTATCTATAGATAATTTAGCAGATCCCTGACCAAGTCTTAATCACAGACTTTATGTGAGCATCACCTAGTCTTAATTTAGCAGATCGCGTGGATACCGCTGGAGGCCGGACGCTTGTGCGGCTCGCGGTATCGCCTCGACGAAACCGAGACGGAAGCGGATTCGAATCCGCGCACGGTAATCAGATTACGACTCGATTTTTCAGTTTTAGTTTTTGTTCCGAATCGGATCAGCGGGCATCGGGCGGGATATTTTTGTTCTATGTTTCCGCTGCGTTCTTCGCGTCCCACCCGGATCCCAACATCCCTCTCCTCAGTCAAGATCTCCAGTCGAGCCTGGAGACGTGCGAGCTCGCGAGGGAGATCACTCGTGGAAAGCCTTGCCAGTTGCTCCTCCAGCTCGTCAACCCTAGCTGTTGAACTGCGGGCCTGTGCCAGCTCAGCATCCCTCTCTCCAAGAGCTATGAAAAGCTCTTGAACTTGCAACAGAAGACATCGTCAGCCAAATGATCAAGCAAGCAAAAGACATCATGTAAGAAATGAGTCAAAGATTTACCCGAGCAGCAGCGTCGTCCTCAGCCTGAGTGGCTCGGCGGATGGCTGGAGCTAGCTAACTCCGCAAGTCAGCCATGGTAGCTTTGTGGGCAGTCGAAGAAGAAGAAGGATCGGCAGCGGTGGAAGGTGAAGGGGTTGCTGCGTGGGTGTAAGCAGCACGCTGTAACAAAAAGGGGATCACCGTCAGTGTACAAGTGTCAAAACAATTTAATAATAAAAAGAAACATTCATAATATCTATGTCATTCATGCATATCGCTTACTAGTTCATCCAATTCTTTCTGGACCCGCTCTAATTGGGCCTCGGCGTCTTGGAGGTGGCCTTGGAGTGTGATGATGGTGAAATCCCGTGCATCCTGTGCATCCTGCATTTTTCATAACATGACATACATTTACAAATATAAGCAAGATAATTAATAAAATGAAAGAAGCATTCATGAGCATACACATCATAATACTTACATTGAGAGGTCAGAGTAGCTGGAGGTGGACCGCGTAGTGGGCCCGGTAGCGCTGCAGGTAAGCGTCGTTGCTCACCGCCTGTGACTCCACCGGGACTCCATACCGGTGCCAATCATCCCGCTGATCCGGGAATTTGGCACCCCAATCTGTGTAGGCCTGCTTCCCCCGCATTGACCTCCTGATCCCCTCTGGGATCTCCTCCTCCACCCACTCCTGATGCAGACCCAACGTCCGCATCGCCAGCCTCAAGCGCAGGAGGGCGATCTCGTTTAGGCAGTGAACCCAAACTTGACGCCCAAACCTGCCTCGCCCTTGGTCCACCCATGGTTGTCTTGCATCGTCCATACCCAGATATGGACGCTAGATAACCTGCATTCATATAGGTTAATTGCATTGCATTTCAATCAATGAATCATCTAAATTATCGATCGAATATGCAATTAAATAAACGTTAACCTAAAAACACTTTAACAAAACAATTAATTAATAATTAATCAGTTTAACATCAGTTTCATAAAAAGAATAACTAATCAAATATGAAACAGAAAAGATTTAAAACTCACCAAAAGCTCTGGGTAATCTAGGAATTGACAGCGGAGAGCCATCGACTAATGATGTTGTGGCGCCGTATCCACTACCGAACGCCAACGCCAGACAAGTGGGATAATCGCCGGCTATGTAGATGGCCTCGCTCGGCCCAGAGGAAAGTAATAATATGTCCACACCTGCATAAAAGAACATGTAGTTAGGATCACGTGCATTGCATAGTAAGCATTTAATGGAATAAACAAATATAAAATAAACTAGATACCCGAATAAACAGCGCGAAGCCACTGATGGTGGTCTCCCGGTCAGGTGTGACAGCGGAGAGGTCAGTGAAGAGATGGGCAGAAGGGCCGCACCCCAAGCATACTCGCCTAATCTATCGAAATCTATAAGGAGACTTAGAAAGCGACAGTGGATGTAGTTGCCCTTCGTCCCAAAGAGAAGTCTATCAAAGAAAAATACTAAGAATCTCCTAAGATCTTTATCTGCAGCTGCCCTATCAGAAGGATCCTGGCAATACACTGCGCTAGCTGCTCTCACTAGTCTCGATCTCAACTCGGCCCTGGACTCGTCGGTCTGCTGCCTAGGCTCCTCTAGTCCTAGGGATCTCTCTACTGCAGTCCTGAGAAGAGTCCGAGACTCTCGACCCTCCAATCCCGTACACTATAAGCCCAACAACTCCTGAGCTAACCCATGGTAATTGAGATACGTGATCCCGCTCACCGCCTGACCTTCTACCCGAAGGCCGGTGATCCTGCATACGTCCTCGAGACTGGGGACCATGTGTCCCTAGGGCATTAGAAATGCCCTGCTCTTAGCATGCCATCTCTCTCTCAGGACCTGGAGCAATACCAGGTCGATCCAGAATGGCTCTATCTCCAGTATCTCTCTGAATCCCATCTCCGCTAGTCGTGCCTTTTGAAAGTCCGGGAGACTCATGTAGGCGGCTACCACCAGGTCCCAAGAGATCCTGGTCCTCATCGTGTCCTGCGATTTTCAAATAATTGATCAGAATCATCATTAGAATACTAATAATCAAATTTTTAATTAATTTTGAGGATTAATCACCATTTTTGAATCACGTCAGGGAGCAGAGACACGTTTCAAAAGGCGTCCTGTCCCCAAACGCCTTTCACCACAGGTTTCCAAAACCTGTGGCCGGCCTTTTCTTCCCCCCTAAAATTAAAACTTGAATGTAGAGGAGTGTTTTGAGGCTTACCAAACACGGACCGGCCTCCTCGGCCGGTGCTGCTGCGGCCTCGTCCATTGGAACCTCGGGAGGAGCTTCCTCAGCCTTCGTAAAGGCCGCCACCTCCGCTAGTTCCACTGCCATTTCTTCCTCCTTGCCCACCTCCACCACCTCGACGGCGGTAACCCGACGCTGTTTCCCGCCGAGTCCACTAGGTCCTCCTTCCTCCATGGTAGGGCACGAGAGAGAGAGATGGAGAGCTAGAGAGGGAGAGGGAGGAAGAGAGCTCGTGAGAAGGAGAAAGAGAAAAGATGAGAGAGAGAGGTGGTCAGTGCCGAAGAGGCTCACCGAAGTTGAGGAGGCTTGCCGGTGACGAAGAAGATGGCCAGAGAAAGGAAGAAACTCGTTGGGGTCGCGGTGATCGCCGGAGAGCAAGGAGAAGGGAGGAGAGAGAATGAGCAAATAGTGAATGAGGGGGAAGAAGCTCGGGCTCGCGAGACCCCTGTTTGAATTTGTTAAATCGCGTCTTGGGATAGTGACGCCATTCAGTGGCACACAAACTGAGGCGACAACAGGAAATTTTTGAAATTTGTGAAATGCGTCCCTTACGAGCGACGCCTTTTGTATTTTCCCACCTCTTCTGGTCAGGGCCGTACCACGGAAACGAGGAATAATCATATATTCGCGTCTGTACAGGATGACGCAATTCAGTGGATTAATTGTTGGAAATATCTGGAAAATAGGAGAGAGAGTGGAAAGGCGTCTTACTGAACGGACGCGATTTAGGATTTTTTTGAGGACATATTTTTATATTTGGAAATTGATTAAGATTGAAAAGCGTCTCTCTGAGTTGACGCGATTTGAATTTAATGAACCCGAACCTTCATATTTTGAGGAAAAATCACAATTTCATTCAAAGAAAAAGTACAGAAAAATTGTAGAGCCTTAAAGGAGGACTTCTATTGTGTTAAGGAATGATTTCTTTGATGAAAATAAATAAGAAATACATCAAATTGGAAGATAAGGGTGAAGAGCTTTCAAGGATGAATTCTCTTAAGTTCCTTTACATATGATTTCCACAATTCTTTATTAGCTTCATGAAGAGTTTTTACACAACGGATGAATTCAATGTTCTAAAGAGTTGCAATAAGTTCTGTCGCCTCGAAATCTTCATCAGTACCTAATGCCCGCTTCTTGATTGGAAAAAGAGAAGATATTTTTGAAAATTCATAGCGAGGCATGCCAAGTTGAGGATGACAATGATGTGGATTATAGAGAACGAACTCGATCGGCCCGATCTGTCGGAGCTCTGTGCCGGCACCACGGCGCACTCGAACCGCTTTTTCTATGAGCAAGAGGCGTAGATTCAAATCCAGTTCTGGGCATAGTCTTGAAGTAAGCACGCCAGTCAGTTTGAGTCTTGAAGTTGGGCACTCGATTGGTCATGTTGTCATTGAACTTCACAATATTAGCAATACAGAAGATAGGACTGTGCTGATATGTCTGGGATATTTTTGGGACTTTCTCCTCATTATGGTTGAACTTGAAGCGGAATTCTACCCATAGAGCTAGAAGTAGCATGCTACCATAAGGAAGTTGACCTGTAGAAGCTGTGGAAAGCCTGTTATAGAGGTAGGCTAGGACCGCTGTGCTAATATGTTTCCCTTCGAAAATCCTATTGATTGCACTTAACTGATCATCTTCTAGAACGTTATCTTGAGCAAGGAATAGTAGTGCTCCAGCCAAGCACGTGGTGAATGCCTTCATCACAATTTCTGTATCTTCATCCTTGAGGTCTTCTATCTTCTTCAAGGTCCATTCAGCTAATTTAGCAAGATTGATTCCCTTCTTTGTAAGACAACCTTGAATTTCCTTTGGATTCTTCATAATCTTTTCTAATAATTGTTGACCAGTGATTCTTTCTCTCATGAATATCATCTCACTCAAATCAGGTTCATCATTGTTGACCTTAAGCTTAGGAAGACCCAATAAGAGTTTGACTTCTTCTAAGAGGATGGTAGCTTCAAACGTGGCAAAGAGGAAAGTATGAGTTTGTGGATGCCATAGTTCAATCAAAGCGCCCATTGTAGCCCAATCTATGCTTGTGCTCTTGTAATGTTTGGCATGAATAACCAATCATTGGATATGTCACTGGGATAGATAAGATTGCATGGAGAGATTGATCTTGTTAACTAGCTTTTGGACCCATGGAAGTGAGGAAAATCTTCTTGGACCGGGGAAGAAAGGATATCCCTAGAAAAAATTGGAATAGTTCTATTATATGGAGAACATGTAGAGAGTCACATAGAAAGAATTGACTAGAGAAGAGATTAGCTTACTGGTAAGTTAGGATCTCGCCCACTTAGATGATCTTTTATCTCGGAAAGCTTTTCAATTGCCTTTCTCATCCTCTTGTTTGAACTATAATCCATCTTCCTTAATTTGGTTTCCTTGACTTCTTCTTGTTCTTCACCACTTTCCTTTGAGCTTTGGAGAGAATCCTTTATCTTTCCTGCTTGATTGCTTATTGTAATGCTTTGATATGAAGAGAGGAAGGTTTTATAGAGTGATTTGCGAGATTGGGAAGCCCTTTCCGAATTGGAAGGGGGCTGTGCATTAAGGTAAGCAGAGTTCGGATTGGAGTCAAAATAGAGAACAATTTCTGTAACTTAAATGGCGTCTGGACAGGGCGACATTATTTAAATGACATTTGTGAACAACGACGCTATTTGATGAGTTTTCTAAATATCTGTTATTTTTTCGAAAATCCATAATTGCATGATATTTAATTTGCTTGAAGTTACTGATGAAATTCTAAGTGCAGGAAACAACATAAGTGAAAATGAAGCTGCGAATTTCACCAAGGTTCCACTGCGGGAGTTCATGAGTCCCAGCCGTGACTAAAAAGACGGTTATCTTTATCCTGTATTCTTTTATGCAATTGATTTGCATCATCATTATTATATGATAAATATCTATTAGAGCACATCAAGGACCTAGTGGTTTTGATGAAACTGGAATTTGAGTTCCCTTATAACAAAAACAGTGATAATTCTAGAGAATTTTTGATCGCACGGACAGATCGTTAGGTTATTGATTGGTGGGGACGATGGTTCCATTTTTGTGAAACGGTGCGTGGATAAACGAGCTTCGGCTTAGCATTGAATTGCAAGAATCGGTATCTTGACTCATTAATGATAATTTAACAATATTATCCTTGATTAATTTATATTTTACTTCATTTTATTTTTTTTCTTTTAGCCCAGCATGCATCATATAGGACTTGATATAATTGTGATAAGAATTAATTCCTGATTACGTTTCAGACCATTGATCCAATAAATCCCAACGTGATATGAAATATTCCATTCTGAATTGAATATCTCGACTATCTTTGAGGTTCGCTTGAAGATATCCTTGGAGTTCTATCTATTCTTGGATTTCTCACCCAACATTTCTTGTTTTCTCTTAAGATCCGTCATGATTGCAGCACTTCTACATTGGCTGGGAACCGCTCTTCATGACGAAACCTGCAGGGTTTGTGACCTAGGGTATTTTCCAATCACGAAAGTTGATCGACATTTTGTTTCTTTTGTTTCCTTCACTCAGATAAGATCGATTCCATTGATCTCTTTGAGTTATCTTTAATGATTGTTTTGAGAAAGATTCCTATCATGTGATATTGAGAGCGTGTCACATCACACATTGGCATTACATTTTCAATACATTTTACTCGCTTGCAAAGCCAATGCCAAGGTGGGGCAGCTGTAGACACGCTAATTTTGACATTATATTGAGTAAATTTCATGTCACAATGATAATGCCCCATAATGGTATGATGTTTAATCATTAATTAATTTTTATTGATTTTTTTTCGAGATTTGTTGAATCACGTCGCTCATGCGCGACGCCATTTGGATTCTTAGCAGAAATCAATTCGGAATTAAAATTAGTAAATTTAGGAGGAATTAACTTAATAGCGTCGCCTATGGACGACGCCATTTGAGTCCCAATCCGCCTAGGTTTACTATTTCTAATTCTAGTTAATTTCCTAAGTTATCTAAAGCAAGTCGCTAGTGAACGACGCCTTTTATGTTTCCTAATTGTTTTCAATTTTATTTTTCGGATTTATTTCTATTATGGCCGCATTAATTAACTAAAAAGCGTCCCCTTTGTACGTCGCGTTTTAAAAGTGTCCTGATTTAGCCGAGATAATCCAGTTTAAGAGGTGGAAGGGTTTCCAATTCCCTTCATGATCATCCAGGGCAAGTTCGAGCCACGGGAGAGCCATTTTAGAGGCCAGAATACTCTAAAACCTATTCTTATAAATACATATGGACATCAACCTTTGAAAAAGGTTGGCAATTAGTAATTTTGAAGTTTAAGACAAGGTGTTTGAAGGTTCTTAAGAGGGAAAACGTGGATAGCAAGAGGAGTTCTTGTTTCTTCATCATTTTCCTCCATTGAAGCTCAAGAAGACCAAGACTTTCAAGGGGCCAAACCAACCATCTTCTTCTCTAGCTTCTTTCTAAATTTTTCATAGTTCTATTATTGTTTTATATAGTTCTTCATTGCATTACTTCATCACACACACCCACTTCATAATTTTCAAACCTATACCTCCTTTAGGAGTTTAAAAGAAAACAACAAAAAAGTGAGTTCTTTTAGTTTAGTTGCATGTTTAGGTTCTTAATTGGAATAGATACTATACTATTTTAGTTCTAATCATAGTTTTTTTCTTGTTTGTTTAATCTTTCACAAGGTACAAAGGAAGAACAAAGAAAAGAAGAAAGTTTGGAGTTTAGACGAAAGAAGAAACACCTTCCAAGAACAAGAGTAAAAGGGAAAGAAGGCTCTTCTCTTTCGGCCGGCCGAAAGAGAGGAACAAAAGAACCTCATATTCTCCTGATTTGTAAAGTTAGTAAGCGATCACTTTTCCTTTGAAACCCTCGGTTTCTGGTGATCACAATTTCTTTCATATTGTTAATCATAGTAAACACATGATGAACACACATCCTTTTTGAGCACTACAGAGGGAGGTAGAAGTATATTGAAGTATGGGAGAGAGGGAGGTACGCGGACCTAAATAAGTAACATTTAATATAAACTTACATACATCCACACTTGATCCACATCCACATCATCACATGACATAAACAAAGTAAATATCCATGATCACTAGTTTCTTTTATTCATTCCACACATGGAAGAGCACATCACATAGGTTAAATAAAAGAATTTTGAAAATAATATCTTTTGACTTACAAAAAGTTGGGATCTAATCAAAATTTGAGAATAAAGTTTTTGAAAAGTTTTCATTTCCGAAGTATGCAGTTAATTCTAAATTAAAAGCATTTAACATATACATCTCATGTGCACACACTCTAAATAAATCAATTCCAACACACAAAGTAGAACAATTCTAATAAAGAATACAATTAATCTAACAGTTAGATGAAAAGCCATTCATAAATAATTAATCTAACTACTTAGATTAATATTCAATAACTAACAACACTTGTTAATTTTGAAAAACATGATCCTTATTGGGCCTCAATTAACCACGAAGGAATGGGTAGCGCAGCGGAAACAAAAATTAAAACCAACCGCTCTCGGTCTATTTCGAAGAACAAAATAAAAAATATTGTGAATGAATTTCACCTTGCACGGAATTGAATCCACATTCGTGTGGTTTCGACGGTGTGGCGCTGCGAGGTGCGCAATCGCCCGGCCTCTAGCGGTATCTACACTATCCTCCTCACGACGAGTTCCCTCGATTCCTCGCTCGGTGCAGTGCTCGTGGTGGGCGCTTGTCATCGCGTAGGTGCCCGCGACATGCATACGAATTCCTGACAGTCAGGAGTTAGAGACAATGGAGCTGCAGTGCTCGGAAGGGAACGCCCCTTTGGCGCCAGAGAGAGATGAGAGAGAGAGAGAGAGGGGGACGGCCAAGGCAGCCCAATGTTGCCTGGCCCAGGGCTGCCCTCTTCTATTTATTTATGTTAATTCGTTGACGATTTTTCACAAAAACTCTTGAATTAATATAAATCTCGTTTACGACCCGTCAGTTGAGAATCTTTGTACATGTGACCCTCTAGGACCAAGTACCAATCCAAGTAATGGCCTATTAAGCCCAGTAACTATTTATTGACTTAATTAATTAATTAATATCCTCATATTAATTAATTAATTTATCCGATTGAGTTCGCAAACTTAAATCGGTCGGACTTCCGATCATGTTAGGTGCCAAGCAACACCGTATGATTCCAGAAGGTATTGGGGTTTAGCAACCCACTAAAGAAGCGTTTGCATCGACAGTTACCGCTTGGATATAATTCTTCACTTGTGTAATGCTCTTGAGTCGACTCGCTTGGTTCGGATGCCGCTGTATAATATCAGTAAACTCCTTTCCTGATATTATGTCCACCCTGGCCAAGGACTTCTGCGCATCCTTCTTAGAGCATTCTCTTTCTAAATACCAAGAGTGAATGCTCCCGTATTGAACACTCAATTCCTTTGAAGGTATTTAGTTGCACTTGATCCTTGACTATTAGAATCCCGTGTTTAGAGATCCGTCGGCCAAGGTCAAAGTATAGAAGTCCACTTACAAGATGTTCTTAGTGTCTCAAGTCCGAGGACCATCTACCCACTACAACAATTGAACTAGTTGACAGTTAGGTACATTACCATCCAGTGATTCAAGTCAGATCAGTTCAGTAAACTCATTCTCCAATGAGCACCTACATATTCATCTTAGTATCTCCACATAAGTGACTATAAGATCAGTTACACTCATCATATGAGCCGGAGTAATCTGTACTAGTCTCACTAGATATCTAACGTATTTCTCAAATATTCTCCGACTAAGAACAATTAAGAATGTATGTTTATAAGTAATTAGTGACATTAGTATGATCTCATCATAATTTGATCACTATTATATACATTCAAGGACTTCATTATGGAGCGAAATTAATTATATTACACATAATGAATAAGCCATTTTATTAATAACTGAACAATATTATACAATGTCTAATTGGCTTGTAGGCCATCTAAGTCCAACACGCACCTTGTCTGAAGAGCCTTTTTGCAAATCTCACCTATCCTCTAGTTGGTCAACCAAATGGAAACTTTCTATTCTTGGTTCTTTAACAGGATTTAGGAAGATTTGCACGTTAAATTCGGAAATGGATAGTGACCACTCTTGCATGTTTCCAAGAAGAAAAAGACAAGTCACTCTCTCAGATGAACTGAAGTGTTTAACGTTAAGACTTATGGAAATTAATGTTAGACTCATCAGGAAGCCATTACTATGAAGGAAGCCAAATGGATTTCAAGAAGAAGTAGAATTCAAATCCATCTTTTAAATAAGAGAGCTTAGCCTTCTTGAAGTAAGAACGCTGAATAGCTAGCCAAGCAATTGAAAGCTGAGGTCATTTAGAGACACATAGAGAGTGAACTCATTGTCTCAAACAACTTCCATGCTTCCTGTGAGCAAGTCTAAGACAATCTGAGAGCTGAAGCGTTCAACTACTGCATACAAAGCTCTCAGGCTCAACTACAATCAGATCAAGACCTACAACTTCATTCTCTCCACTCTAGGTCTTGATTGTGCTTTACTATTTTACATTGTCTTATTAGTCTACTTCAGAGGATTTTGCTCTTTGTATTAAATTGGTGTTATTACTTTCCTCTTCCTACTGTGAAGAGAAGACCTGAAGGTTGTCAGGTGGTTTTGCTCCCCTTCTAAGTTGAAGGGAAGACTAGCTATGTCTACTGGTTGTATTGAACCTATAAGGGGTTGATACCTTGTGTTAGTGAAACTCTCACAAGGATGTTTGGAGATTGGACGTAAGTCTGGATAGACCGAACCAGTATCAATATTTGTGTTCTTGTGTATTTGACTTCCTTGTATCTACTACTTTCATACATTACCTCAGCTTCCGCGATGAGTTTTGCTTTTGGTGTTTACAACCATTCACCCCCACTCTAGGTTGTGTATAGCCCGATCAAAAGTGGTATCAGAGTAGGTTCTCTCGTTGTAAAGATCTAAACATCTAAGAAAAATGGCTATGACTGGTGGTTATAGTGAAGGTCAATCTGTCAACTGCCCTCCAGTCTTTAATGGAGAGGATTACTCTTATTGGAAGTATCATATGGAGTACTTCATTAAGGGCCTCGACATAGACTTGTGGAGTGCGTTTGAGGATGGTAATTATGCTATATACACCCAAAGAAAAATGGGTAGAGAATGATAAACATGCTTCCGGGAATCCAAATTGACCATTTAAAAAATCAAATATTGGTTTTTATATAATACAAAATATTCACTTGATAGGTTATCATCACCTACCTTTAGAGAAGAACAAAAACCAATCCTTTCTAAGAAACCCCTTGAGCTCTAGCCTAAAATTATTGTTGATCCAAGTGTTGTTCCACGTCTTTTAAAACTCTAAGAATACATACCATTGATTAGAATTAAATACCCAAAAAAATTAATTAAGAAACACCTTATTTTTCTCTACAGAACACTATGTTCTTATCTTGCAACTTGGATTGCAGCTCTAAAAGTCCTAACCATAGATTCAAGATATTATTTATAGCCTCTTAGCTTCCCAATTCAACCCCTGACACCTCCTATTCATGTTGAAGTGAAACTCCAACCAGAGTAAACTTAAGGACCAAGTTAATGAGCTCTCCTAGTGCAACTAGGATTCCAAATTTTCGCAAAAATAAGTTTCATAATATGAAAATATTTCAATTTGACCCTTATTCTATCAGAATTAAAGTTTTAGATCTTTCTACCCTCTTTCCGACGGTACCAAGTTCATAATTTTTGGACTTATGTATGAGGAGATATCATCATTTTAATGGGCTGCTATTATGCAATGTTCAAAGCTCAGAAATTTGACTAAGTCCACAATATGTGACTAGTTACTCTCTAACGCTAATGGGTTTGTCTCTATGAGACTTCACTGGTGTTTGATAACTCTTATTAAATGTCTATTAGCTTATGTTTTTAGACATAACTAATTTCAGATCATTTGATAAAATCTCTTATCTCATGTCTTAGTGCACTTCTTATATCTATAATGCCTCTTAAATTTTAAGCTACCTAGACTAACTTTTTTTTTTCCAGACATTTATCGGAGCCTCTTGAGATGTCCCAACCTATCTTCCCCCACCTGCCCCAAGTGGAAGTAGGACAGCCAGAACGAAGCCTACAGGGGGGGGGGGGAGATGGGAATGCTAGTGTGGCCTTCCTCGTCGCGTTCTCTACAACACCAGCACTGCCAGGTCGAGGCAGCCTCCACGAGCATGGTGGATCCCTCACCGGCATCTACGCTTTGCCTTCCTCGGCTTCCTTGTCCCTCCAAGAGGGAGTGGGATGACATATTGAAGTGCAAGGAGGATGACGAGTATGCCGCTTGGACCTCCCTGCCACCTTCTCCTGACACCAGTATCATCTTGTCGGTTAGCATTTTAAGTGTGGCAGATCCCTTTCACTGCATCGACTTCCTTGCCTTTTCCACTGTATCCTCCTCCCCGACGCTTAGACAACAATTTGTGCAATGGAATCTAGTGGAGGAGTAGCTTAAGAGGAAGAGGTAGTTTATGTAGGAGGGAGGGACTTCCTGTTACCTGCTTTTATCTATTTGAATCGTCCACTGCAAGAAAACCCTTATATGACTGATCTACTTTCTCATCTCCAACCCATTGCCATGGGATTGGGAATTAGATGCAAGAACACCCCTGTGTGACCTAAAACAATGGATCAAGTAGCAAGGAAGGGATGGATTCAACAGCTCTCTATAGGGAAAGTAACACTCGAAATAGTAGTTGCCTCCTGCTGTTGCTTCTTGCCTTCCTAACACAGGGTTTGCCCCCCATCCAAGGAGAAAATGCATTTTTCAGACATTAGATATGTTGAACACATGGACAATCTTATTACACTCGTTATTCATTTTTAGTGTTTTTTGTAATAGGCTAAGAGGTTATGTTGGGATCACTGTGTCGGGATCCGACATAAAACGTAGCAGAATAAAATTTTCAGGATCGGATCCATCTCGTTTCGATTAACAAAATAAAACCAAAGTAAATCGGATTTACCTTGCATGGATTCGAATCCGCGTTCGTTTTCCGGTTCCGTCGGAGCGATGCCACAAGCCGCGCAAGTGCCCGGCCTCTAGCGGTATCCATGCGGTTCTCCTCGCGATGGATCGTCCTCGTCTCCTCGCTCGATGCGGTGTTCGTGGATCTCGTCTGGCTGCCCGTAATCCGCCGCGACATGCGGATTCGGAATCTCCCGTCGGACGGAAGGCAGAGCAGTCGGGAGTTGAAGCGGAGCCTCCAGATGGCCGCCTCGTGTCGTACGCCCAGTAGAGAGGAGAGAGAGAGAAAGAACGATGGCTAGGTCAGGGTTGCTGGCCCCCGACATAGTATCCGTTCTTTTATAATAAGCATGTTTGCGGTTTTTCGTAAAAATCCAGACTTATCCGAAATCCTGTCGGATTATCCATCGACTTGAAAACCTTTTGCGTGTGACCCTCTAGGCCCAATTACCAGTCCAGTTAATAACCCATTAAGTCCAGTAACTCTTTATGGACCCACTGAATTAATTAATATCCTTATATTTGATTAATCAGCCGAATTTAATATCCCACAATAAATTCGGACGGGCTTCCGATCACGTTGGATGCCAAGCAACATCGCGTGATCCTGGATGGCACTGGGGTTATCGCAACCCTCTATTGGAACCTTTCCGTCAACGGTTACGGCGCGGATATAATCCTTCATCCGTGCAATGTTCCCGGATCGACCTAGGGTATGGTTTACTGTTAAACCCTAGCCGGTCGATCCACTTGAATCAAATGCCGCTAATCTATATCAGATAACTATTTATCTGATACAGAGTCCGCCCTGGCCAGGGACATAAGCGCATCATTCCCGGAACATTCTCTCTCAAACTACCGGGAGCGGATGATCCCGTATTGAACACACAATTACCTTTGAGGGCATTTCCTTGAACCCGATCACTTGACTTATTGATAACCCATGGTTAGGGATTCGTTAGTCAAGGTCAAAGTTCAGAAACCTACCAATATGATATCTTTGGCGTCTCAGGTCCAAGGATCATCTACGCAACCGTGACAAAAGAATCGAGCTGGTAAACAGTCAGGTGTTTACCATCCAACGATTCATAGTCGGATTAGTTCAGTAAACTCATTCGCCAATGAGCACTTACAAGTCCAGCATAGTGCCTCCACACAAGTGACTTATAGGATCAGTCACCCTCATCATATGAGCTGAAGTAACCTATACTAGTCTATCCGGATGTTTGATGTCCTTCTCAAACATCCTATGACTAGGAACAATTAAGAATATGTGTTTATAAACCTTCGGTCCCGTAATTATGATCTCATCATAATCCGAAGATTATTGCACATGTTCATGGACTTCATCGTGATACGATAAACATGGATCGAATTAATTACACACAATGAATTAATGCCATTTATTAATAAACTGAATCAATACATAGTATCAGATTGGCTTTGAGACCATCTAATACTAACAATCTCCCAGTTGGGCTAAAGCCAATCACTTTTATACAGAATACCCATATTCTCTAAGTGACGCTCAAAGACATTTTGAGACAAAGGCTTTGTTAGTGGATCTGCTATGTTGTCGGCTGAAGGAACTCTTTCCACCACGACATCTCCTCGAGCTATAATATCTCTGATCAGATGAAAGCGCCGCAGAATGTGCTTCGACTTCTGATGAGACTTCGGCTCTTTCGCTTGAGCAATCGCCCCATTGCTATCACACAGTAGTGGGACAGGACCAGATATGCTTTCCACCACACCAAGATCGCCGATGAATTTCTTCATCCATACAGCTTCCTTGGCTGCTTCAGCAGCAGTAATATACTCGGCTTCCGTTGTCGAATCAACAGTGGTTTCCTACTTGGAACTCTTCCAGCTCACTGCTCCCCCGTTGAGTGTGAAGACAAAATCTGATGTTGACTTGCTGTCATTAGGATCAGACTGAAAACTCGAGTCAGTATATCCTTATAGTTTTAAGTCTCCTCCTCTATAGACTAGAAATAGATCCTTAGTCCTTCTTAAGTACTTAAGGATGCATTTCACAGCCTTCCAGTGTTCATCACCTGGATCCGCCTGATGTTTGCTCGTAACACTTAGAGCATATGCTACATCAGGTTTAGTACATAGCATGGCATACATGATGGAGCCTATGGCAGAAGCATAGGGGACCTTATCCATCACAACCCTCTCTTCAGGTGTCTTAGGAGACTGACCTTTAGAAAGTGAAATCCCATGTCTCATCGATATGAGACCTCCCTTAGAATTTTCCATGCCAAACTTTTTGACAATGGTTTCTATGTACATGGATTGGGTTAAAGCAAGCATCTTCTTTGATCTATTTTTATAACTTCGTATTCTTAATACGTAAGATGCTTCCCCCAAATCCTTCATAGAGAAGTTCTTTGACAGCCATATCTTTACCGATGACATCATTCCTACATCATTCCTAATGAGTAGGATGTCGTCAATGTAAATAATCAGAAATGTGATTGCGTTCCCACTGTTTTTCTTGTATACACAGGGCTCATCTTCATTCTTAATGAAGCCATAAGATTTGATCGCCACATCAAATCTTATGTTCTAGCTTCGGGAAGCTTGCTTCAGTCCATAAATGGACCTCTGCAACTTGCATGCCATGTCTGGAGATTCTTTGGATGTGAATCCTTCTGGTTGTATCATATACACTTCCTCCTCAAGGTTTCCATTAAGGAAGGCAGTCTTCACATCTATCTGCCAGATTTTATAATCATGGTAGGCAGCAATGGCGAGAAGAATTCTGATAGACTTAATCATGGCAACAGGTGAAAAGGTTTCGTCATAGTCAACACCTTGTCTTTGACGATAGCCTTTCGCCACTAATCTTGCTTTATAAGTCTCAAAACGTCCATCTGCACCGATCTTTCTTATAAAGATCCATTTGCAGCCAATAGGTACTATACCATCAGGTAAATCTTCAATATTCCAAACTTGGTTGATGTACATGGACTGTATTTCAGAATTCATGGCTTCCTGCCATTTCCCGGCCTCTAGACTTTCAATGGCCTCCTGGTAAGTCTTAGGATCATCATCCTCATTATAGAGTATCCTTGAACCATCCAAATTAATATGTCCCACATATCTTTCTGGTGGTTTAGGTACTCTTTCAGACCTGCGAGGTTCCTGTGTATTATTTTGAACGGGTTCAAAAGCTGATAGTCCATCCGATGAACCATTACCAGTTTGTGGTTCTGGAATTTCTTCCAGAGTTACTTTACTCCCACTGTCTTTCTGGAGAATATAATCTTCTTCCAGAAAGACAGCTCTCTTGGCCACAAACACCTTTTGTTCACCAGGATGATAAAAGTAATATCCATAGGTTTCTTTCGGATATTCCACAAATCTACATTTATCAGTTCTAAACTCCAGCTTATCTGCGTCATGTCTTTTAACATGACCAGGACATCCCCAAACTTTAACATGTTTAAAGTCTGATTTCCTCCCATTCCATATTTCATATGGAGTGGTTTCCACAGATTTGCTGGGTACCTTATTCAGGATATACATAGCCGAGCTAAGTGCATATCCCCATAAGGACACTGGTAATTTAGACATGCTCATCATGGATCGCACCATTTCCATTAGTGTGCAATTTCTCCTTTCTGATACACCATTCATCTGAGGTGTATAAGGAGGTGTAAGCTGAGAAAAGATACCATTATCCTTTAAGTATTTAATGAACTCTATACTTAAGTATTCACTACCTCGATCGCATCGGATGGTTTTTATACTCTTTCTAGTTTGTTTCTCTACTTCATTCTTAAATTCTCTGAATTTCTCAAAGGCTTCATATTTATACTTCAATAAGTATATGTATCCAAACCTTGAGTGATCATCAGTGAATGTAATGAAGTATGAGAAATCACCAATGGCTTGGGTAGACATAGGACCACATACATCTGAATGTATAAGTTCTAATATGTCTTTAGCTTGTTCTCCAGTTCCACTAAATGGAGACTTAGCCATTTTGCCCATTAAACATGACTCACAGGTTGCATATGATTCATAATCAAATGGATCTAAATATCCATCTTTATGCATCATTTGGAGTCTGTTTTCACCAATGTGTCCAAGCCTACAATGCCATAAGTAGGCTTTGTTCATTTCATACTTACTTCTTTTAATTGAAGAACCGATGTGTAAATTTTCATGAGACACATTTAACAGATACAAACCATTGGATAAAATAGCAGAAGCTATTAATTTATTTCCGAAATAAATTGAACAACTATTGTTCCCAAAGTTTAAATTGTATCCAATTCTATCTAAACATGAAATAGAAATAATGTTTCTTATTATGCTAGGTACATAATAACAATCATCTAATGAAAAAGTGTCTCCGGATGGTAGCTTGAGCTTCACTGTCCCCACAGCGATCGCCGCAACTCTTGCGTCGTTACCTAACCTTAGCTCCACCTCGCCGGTACTCAGCTTACGTCTTCTTGTCAGTGCCTGCACAGAATTATAGATATAAGATGCACATCCAATATCTAATACCCATGATGTACAATCTCTTATTGACAAGTTTACATCTATCATATAGATACCTGAAGCGTCCTGTTGCTTCACAGTTCCTTGAGCCTTGTCCTTGAGGTATTCCTTGCAATTTCTCTTCCAGTGGCCCTTTTGGTAACAGTAGAAGCAATCACCTTTCTCAGACCTTTGTCTTTCTTGACAACCTTTTGCTTTCTCTGAACCTTGTTCTTACCTTTCTGAAAGGCTTGGACTACAAGTCTCTTTCTGTTGGTCTTACCAACCATGAGGATTTGGGGTTTATCTTCACAAGGTTCCTTTTTGCAGTCTTCAACATGTTTAGTAGCTCAGCTAAGGTGGTCTGGATCTTGTTCATGTTAAAGTTAACAATGAACTGAGCATATGATTGTGGAAGGGAAGATAACACGAGGTCAGTATGCATCTTCTTGGGAAGTGTAACCCAAGAGCATCCAGCCTCTCCACCCATTATATCATCTTCAATATATGAGTTTGTACTGAAGTTCCCTCTGCCATTTGAGCCTTGAACAGATTCTTAGATATCTCATATCGTTCGATTCTGCTCTGCTCACCAAACAACTCTTTCAAATGGAGCATGATGGATCTAGCATCCATCTCCTCATGTTGCCTCTGCAACTCATTGCTCATAGAGGCTAACATGTAGCATTGGGTCATAGTGGAGTCTTCCTTCCACTTTTCATATGCAATCATTTCCTCCTTTGGGGCATCTAATGCTGCTTCAGTAGGAGGTTCATTATCCAAGACATAGGCAATCTGCTCAGACCTGAGGACAATCTTCAGGTTCCTAAGCCAGTTCGAGTAGTTGGTGCATGTTAAACGATTGGCATCAAGTATGCCACACAACGGATTGTGGTGCGACATTTTAGCCTACATGAGATAATCAAATTAAAATTAGCAGACTATCAGTTTATTTAAAACAAGATATGGACTTTGTTTATCTAGTTTTATTCCCACTAATTTTCGTCGGACTGTATAACCTTCAAATATACGGAACGGGAGACGCCGACTGTCTCCTAGTGGGGATCATAATCTCCAAGTATTACAGCATGACCTCGGGTAAACACATAGTATCGTACTGTTATCTAAGAGCAATCATCTCATGATAATTGCAACTCCTTGCAATATCCGATCATACTTCGGCTCCCAGGTTTAATGGTCCCGAGTAAACATAGTAGACCATTATTCCTAGTCTAAACTTTACCACCAATACGTGACAGAGTAGAGTAGAAATATAGTTCCCGGGTAAACACGTGGATAACTATATCGTTCCTCTACTCTTATCCATAGGCATCTAATGTCATGATCAACAGTCCTCTCAACAGACAATGGCAAACCTCGGGTAAACACATAGTATCTGCCACTGCTGTATTAAGTTCTATTAATCATATTGATGGAGAGCCACGCGGTGCATTCTCAATGACTCGCGTTACGGTTTAGAATTTGAAACGAAGGTTTTATTTTAATTAGTTTGGTCTCATCCTAGGCGATAGTATTATATATATTGAATATATATTTATACTAATAACCTAGCTAATTTGATGCACAATCAAAATATAAACACACGCATCACATACATGTCATTAGTGTGGTCATAGACGGCACTGTGGTTTGACTTGAGCCAGACAGTCAAACATGTACACACACACAATATAACAGTTTATATCATGAGTATGCAAACTCATAGATTTAATGAATTCCTTCATCTTCATCTGGTTGCAGTTGTGGATCATCCTTGCTCCGTGCGCAGCCGCCTAGATCAAATTACATCATAAATTCATAGTTACATGATAATTTAAAAGAGGAAGCCTTATGGCGATTACATCAAGGAGGGAGGTAGAAACACAGTAGAATATGAGAGGGAAAGGCTCGCATACCTCTATTTATTAACAAATAATAAACCACACAATCACATTCCACATCCACAATTAATGCTCGTCCATGACCACCATGTGTTTTATTTAAACAAACCATACATGAAATGCACATCAAATGGCTAAAGAATTTTTTCGAAAATAACTAATTTTAGGTTTCATAAAACGAGGGACCAAACAAAATTTGATTTAGAATTTTTGAAAATATTTCATTAAGTCTAAGCATGCTAATTTAAATCATAATTTAAACAAGCAAACTAATGCACATCGAATGTGAATAATAACTGAAAATAATGATATAAGAATATTCCATGCATCATTTGAACACTTCAAATAATTGGGGTTAATCTAACAATTAGATCATATAAGGTTAATCTAACATTTAGAATAAATTAATTAAATTAACAACTTTTGTTAATTAATTAATAAAAAAAATAAACCTTAAATAGGACCCAATTAAAATTTGAATTTAATAACAAAAAGTAAAATCATATTTTACAATTAATTATCAAATCAATTAACAATTTTAATTAAAAAAAAAGGGTCCATAAGGGCTCAGCCCAACTGAGCCCCTGGCTCGAGCCAAGGCCGAGCCAGGGCTCAGCCAGGGGCCCGGACCCAGGCCTGCAGGCCTGGCCCAGCCCCTGGCTGGCCCTGGCTCGGACCCCTGACCCGGGCCAGGGTCCAGCCGGGCCGGGCCGGGCCCGGTCGGCGGCTAGGGAAACCCTAGCTGCCCTGCTCGAGGGTTCCCTGCATAGCAGGGAACCCGACGGCGCCTCCCCTCTTTGGGGTTCTTCTCCGGCGCCGGTCCCGGCGGCGACCGGCCACCGGACTCCGACCGCCGGCCATGGCGACCCTACCGGCGCCGTCCGGCCGCCGTCGACGGCCCGAGAGGGCCTTAAAACTAAGATTTTTCTCCCCTATTTCTCCCCAAATTTTAGGTTTCAAAAACCCAAAAACAAAGAAGAAACCACCATGGCCGACGATCCAAAAAACTCCATACCATCAACAACAACCTATTGCCAAGGAGTGGAAGATCTTAGATCTTGGGGAAACACCCTTTAGATCCATTTATGACGCCAAGAACGAGGCGTTCTCCGTCCAACGAAGAACACGACGGAATAACCCAAAAAAAAATTATTTTCTTTGATTTATAATTGCGATCTAATCACAACGATCATCTCATGAACATAAATATTTCAAGAAAATAATTACTAGCATGGATTTAATTCAAAAATCAAGATTCCAGAAATCGAAATGGCGAAAACACAGTAGAACCTGGCTCTGATACTACTGTGGGGATCGTTGTGTCGGGATCCGACCGAAAACGTAGTGGAATAAAATTTTCGGGATTGGATCCATCCCATTTCGATTAACAAAATAAAACTGGAGTAAATCGGTTTTACCTTGCGCGGATTCGAATCCGCGTTCGTTTTCCAGTTCCGTCGGAGCGATGCCGCAAGCCGCGTAGGTGCCCGACCTCTAGCGGTATCCACGCGGTTCTCCTCGCGATGGATCGTCCTCGCCTCCTCGCTCGATGCGACGTTAGTGGATCCCGTCTGGCTGCACGTAATCCGCCGCGACATGCGGATTCGGAATCTCCTGTCGGACAGAAGGCGGAGCAGTCGGGAGTTGAAGCGGAGCCTCCAGATGGCCGCCTCGTGTCGTACGCCCAGTAGAGAGGAGAGAGAGAGAAAGAACGATGGCTAGGTCAGGGTTGCTGGCCCCCGACATAGTATCCGTTCTTTTATAATAAGCCTGTTTGCGGTTTTTCGTAAAAATCCAGACTTATCCGAAATCCTATTGGATTATCCATCGACTTGAAAACCTTTTGCGTGTGACCCTCTAGGCCCAATTACCAGTCCAGTTAATAACCCATTAAGTCCAGTAACTCTTTATGGACCCACTGAATTAATTAATATCCTTATATTTGATTAATCAGCCGAATTTAATATCCCACAATAAATTCGGACGGGCTTCCGATCACGTTGGATGCCAAGCAACATCGCGTGATCCTGGATGGCACTGGGGTTATCGCAACCCTCTATTGGAACCTTTCCGTCAACGGTTACGGCGCGGATATAATCCTTCATCCGTGCAATGTTCCCGGATCGACCTAGGGTATGGTTTACTGTTAAACCCTAGCCGGTCGATCCACTTGAATCAAATGCCGCTAATCTATATCAGATAACTCTTTATCTGATGCAGAGTTCGCCCTGGCCAGGGACTTAAGCGTATCATTCCCAGAACATTCTCTCTCAAACTACCTAGAGCGGATGATCCCGTATTGAACACACAATTACTTTCGAGGGCATTTCCCTGAACCCGATCACTTGACTTATTGATAACCCATGGTTAGAGATTCCTTAGTCAAGGTCAAAGTTTAGAAACCTACCAACAAGATATCTTTGGCGTCTCAGGTCCAAGGATCATCTACGCAACCGTGACAAAAGAATCGAGCTGGTAAACAGTCAGATGTTTACCATCCCACGATTCATAGTCGGATCAGTTCAGTAAACTCATTCGCCAATGAGCACCTACAGGTCCAGCATAGTGTCTCCACACAAGTGACTTATAGGATCAGTCACCCTCATCATATGAGTTGAAGTAACCTATACTAGTCTATCCGGATGTTTGATGTCCTTCTCAAACATCCTATGACTAGGAACAATTAAGAATATGTGTTTATAAACCTTCGGTCCCGTAATTGTGATCTCATCATAATCCAAAGATTATTGCACATGTTCATGGATTTCATCGTGATACGATAAATATAGATCGAAAACACACAACGAATTAATGCCATTTATTAATAAACTGAATCAATACATAGCATCGGATTGGCTTTGAGACCACCTAATACTAACATGTTAGACATGAATAACATATTTCGTATATTAGATTTAAGTATTATCAAATAAGGCCTTAATGGACCTAGACCCACTTAAATAATGACTAATAGATATTTAAATTATAAAAAATAATTAATAATTTACTATTAGATCTAATTAATCATTATCCATTAATTAAGTAAAATGGGCTTAAATCTATAACACTAGACATAGAGCACTTCTAGATTGACCTACCTCTTATTCAGGCATTTAGGGAGCATTAGGACCCTTGGTGTAGAGCCTTCTTATTCTCGTGGGGGTACATGATTCTGGCCCTTAATGGTGCCTACAGGATTACATGCCTTAAAGTTCATGGGCATCTAGTGACGAGGTTAGTTTTTCTCGACTATAGAGCCATGGTCAGGGACTTTTTAGGATTTAGCGTTCAAGGAAGAGGTGAGCTTAGTGTTGGTTTTCTCGGGTTTCTCCGGATCGCTCACATAGCGGAAAATAAAATAAAACAGCGATCCGTTTTCCCGTTTTGAAAAACTAAAAACTATGATTATCGGATAATCGATTCTCACCGTGTGAGGATTCGAATCCGCAACCGTTTGGTTCCGTCGGTGCGACACTGCAAGCCGCGCAAGTGCCCGGCCTCTAGCGAAGTCCACGCGATCCTCCTCGCGATGGATATCCTCACGTTCCTCGTTCTTCGCAGCCCACGAAACCTCCGCCGGTCGCCGCAACGATCGCCGCAACGCGCGGACGATTTCCCGTCGAACGGGATTCGGAGAAACGGCGGAGCAGATCTGGATCTGTCTGGACGCCAAAAAGAGAGAGAAACAGAGGAGGGGCGGCTAGGGTTAGTAGCAGCTTGGCCTGCTCAGCCCGTTCGCTATGTTTTATACTAACCGCGCGGTTTTTCATAAAAAACCCATGGATTGTATAAAACCCACTTATTTATCCATCGCCTTAAGAATCATGTGCGTGTGACCCTCTAGGCCTAAGTACGAGTCCAGTTAATGGCTCAACAAGCCCAGTGACTCCTCACTAGCTTTATTAATCAATTAATAACCCTTTATTAATTAATTAATCAATCGAATTGATGTCGCACATCGAATTCGACCGGGCCTCCGATCACGTTGGGTGCCAAGCAACACCGCGTGAACCTGGAAGGTATTGGGGTTAAGTAACCCACTCTTGGAACCTTTCCGCCGACAGTTACCGCGTGGATATAATCCTTCATTCGTACAATGCTCTCGAGTCAACTCAGGGTATGGCGAGCTGTCAAACCCTAACCGATCGACTCACTTGGATTGGATGCCGCTGATGAATATCGGAAAACTCTTCTCCCGATATTATCGTCTGCCCTGGCCAGGGACTTCTGCGCATCCTTCCTAGAGCATTCTCTCTCTAAGTACCGATAGCGAATGATTCCTTATTGACACATAATTCCCTTCGACGGTATTCCGCTGTACCCAATCCTTGACGTATTAGAATCCTGTGGCTAGAGATTCGTAAACCAAAGTCAAAGCACAGAAGTCCACCGACAAGGTGTCCTTGGTGTCTCAGGTCCGAGGACCATCCACGCAACTGCGACAATAGAATCAAACTGGTTGACAGTGAGGTACAATACCATCCAGCGATTCAGTCGGATCAGTTCCGTGAACTCATTCTCCAATGAGCACCTACAGATTCGCCTTAGTGTCTCCACACAAGTGACTTATGAGATTAGTCACTCTCATCATATGAGCATGAGTAATCTGTACTAGTCTAACCGGATATCCGATGTCCTTCTCGGATATCCTCCGACTAGGAACGATTAAGAATATGAGTGTTTAAGTGATCAGTCTCATTAGTATGATCTCATCATAATCTGATCACTATAGCACATATTCACGGACTTCATTATGAAACGATAATTAATGCAATTTATACATAATGAATGTTATGCCATTATATTAATAAATGAACGAGATTTACATAGTCAGATTGGCTTGTAGGCCACCTAAAACTAACACTTAGGACCCTCCTTTTCCTCGAGGTCTCTAGACTGCTAGGCCTAGGAGACTCATAGCAGTGGATTGGGGAGAGTGCTTATGACTACCATGTCTACCTGGTCGACTAGGTCAGGGCTACATACACTGGTGAGAAGGGCACCCTTCAAGCTGATCATGATCTTCCTAGATTATTTTTCTTTTCTTTGTCTCCTTTTGAGTAGCAAAGGGGACACCATTTCTTGTAGGTTTCTTCCTTTCCTCTGGGACCTTGACCACTTGGGGGATTTTGCATGGAGAACTGTGATGCTCGCCCATCTATTTGACCAGCTCCCATCTCTTCCCATGAGACTAGCATTAGGGGCTTCTCTCATTTCCTTTAGGTATGCAACTGTTAGATGTAGGTGTCCTCAAAGCCAATCCTATGGCATATGAATACTCTTGTTCTTTAATAAATAGCAATTTACTTTACTATATTTATTTGCATTATACTTATTGGACATAACAAAGGCCTTAAAACTATACGAGGAATATTAGATCATAATGATGTTATGATAATGAAATTAATATTCTTAGTCATAATTCTTAGACAATTCCTAGTCATAGGATATTTGAGATAGAACATTTTATATCCGAACAAATTGGTGTGTATTATGTCTACCTATATGATGAGAGAAACTAGTCTCATAGTCAAATGTGTGGAGACACTAAGGCAAAGACACAAATACTTATTAGAGAATGAGTTAACTAAACTGATTCGACCATGAAGTCCTAGATGTTAATTATATGTAACTGTCAACTAGGGTATTCATTGTCATAGTATCATAGTTGGCTCTTAGACATGAGATTTCAAAAGATATCTTACTTGAGGATTGCGGGGCCTTAACTTCTGACTTAAGGGGATGTTTGCGTTCTCAATAACTTTTTAGGAAATAATGAATCATGGGAAACATTTTTCCGAAAAATAAAATCATGGAAAGTAAAATCACGGGAAACTTATATTGCCAAGGGGGGATGTGAGGAAGTAAATCCCGTGGGAAAAAAGAATATTATGAGAATCTGGAGCCTATTTTTCCAATGAACTTTTACTCGTGTTTGGAAGCCTTGTGAAAGTTAGTTAGAAAAAAAATTCCCAGAAAAATTTAAGAGAATGCAAACACCCCTAAAGGTCTTTCTTTAACTATAAGGCCTTGGACAAGCAATAGGTCAGAGTCAGTTCAATACTTATAGATAAGTTCGGAAAAATATTCTCATCTCTCATATTCTTGTAAGGATTAAATTTTGAATAAGCCATATATAAAAATTTATATAATTTAACTAAATTTGTGGGAATTAAAACTCAAAACAAACTTCATGAAAAATGTTACACGTGCAATTGGCCTTTCATTTTCCAAGGTGATAAAGAGGGAATCTTATCATGTGCGTCTCCAGTGTTCCACAGGAGGTGTTGTCATTCTATCACAGTTCAGCCGCCAGCTCAACTCCCCCACCATGTTACCACAAACATACATATTTAGCTTTAGAAAGTAGTATACGTAGAAGGTGATCCTCGGGATCTATCTTTATGTGTTTCTATGCACCCTCGTACACATAGGGAGAGAAGGTGATTGAGTATGCCGTATTATTTCAAGATCAAATGGCTCATTCAGAGCATCACTTTTTGACATGTCTAATTGGCAATTATACATTAAAAGGTCGGACTATCAACATCGTGAAATAGTAACACTCTCCTCCAATATGTGATTGTTAGTTAGGTTGCCAAAAATTGAAGTTAGGAAATAATGTTACTGCACTATTTTCCTACAAAACTTAGTACGGCTCTACCCAAAGTAGATTCCGATCAAGAGTTTTGAGACTAAGTTAAGTTAAGGTGTAATTATTTTAATTCAAATTTTTAGGCTGAGTTAGATTAAAATAATAATAAATGATTTAAATTTGCCAAAACTTTATTTGATCCATAATCTTTAGCACTAACTTACCTTGACGCATCTTAGCTTATCCTACCCGAGTTAGGAAACAAATCATATGACCTGAAATCATGTTGAATTAATTAGAACCAAGTACTTTTCTCTCATCTCCAATATTAATCACAGATGACCTAGTAGATTCCTCTTTTTGGTTAGGAACATGTAAGGCCATATCCGGGAGGACTCCAATCAAGTTCTTCCCCTCCAAACGAGAAGATTTCCCATCCATTTCTCATGTCATCCTTAACATATTTTTTACATCAAATAACTTTTTGGTCCCTTGAACAAAAAAGCCTTTGACCAGTACACATGGCTTCCTTGGGCTAGATAGTCTCCTCTTTTGCTTTGCCCTTTTCGCTTTCTCTTCTTTTATCAAAGAAGTACTTTATTTTGATATGAGAAGGGTCTCTTTCTCTAGGGTTTAGCTTTCTAATTGGTTTTTATATGTGGAGTAGAAACAAAATTACAGCCCATAGTTCTCTGTGTGGAAGCTTTCTTTTTCCTGAACTTCTCGTTAAATGAAAGGACAGGATGGCCAATGATGACGTCGATGCATTTCTTTTGTGTCCTTTTTGCTTTCTTTCTTCCTTGTTGAACTCCCTCCACCACAGCAACCAACATCCACCAATTCCTTTATTAGGTAGGCTACAGTGGGTCCTCCTCGGGCTTTCTTGAGCAGATAAGGTTGCCTTCGTTTACAAGTTTCAGGAAATATTCCGTGAAAAATAATATCTATACAGGGGATTTTATACGAGACTTGAGCATTTAAAAGGGTTTCCAAGGGAAAATGTTGCAGTTCGCAATCAAGGTTTGGTCCACCGAAAGTGGAACTGCATCCAGTGGAAGTTCTTTTGTTTTTGAAAAAGAAAAAAGGGTTTTTTGCAAATAATTTCTTAAAAGATTTTATATTTGTAAATAACCTCCTATATAATTCATATTTGTGTGTGACTCCTTTGACTATGATGATACTTGTATGTAACCCGTTAACTATATAATTTGTCTTGAATTTCATCTGAGTTGAAATATTTTTATTTTACATAAAAAAAGAAATAGATTCTTTGAGGTTGAATATATATAACTAGTTTGCGGATAAATGCTTATGAGAATTTTCTTGTAAAGTGTTTGTATTTAAAATGAGGGTATCATTAGCATTTCATTTCATAGCTTTGCGTATTATATGTATGGAAACAGTATTCTAATTCATGTGAAATTTAAAGTGAAAGGGGTTATATGTAAATATCACTATAGTTAAAAGGGTTATATGCACATATGAATCATGCATGAAGTTATCTATAAATATGGAATCTTATAGTGGGTTATTTACAAAAACCCCAAGAAGAAAAAGGAAAGAACGGATGAGGGATGGGAAAATTACTCACATGTACCTGCACTCGCATGAAATGTGGGTGTGTGGGACATCCCACATGGCCAGGGGACCTTTGAACACACTCCAGTCCCCATGCGTCACAGCACCTATATATATGTTTTAAGTTTTTTTTTTTGGTCAAATATATATGTTTTAAGTTAATATCACAACATCTGTACATGCAATATATAGTATCTCGGTTGATTGTATATATACACAAATGTACAAGTGACCGAGAGTTGAAATGTGGCACAATTAATATTTTGTCTTTGATGGGCCAAAATCTCATCCGCCTTGATCAGGGCCTTTAGTCTTCAATCAGAGGAGTGTCGTTCCACGGTCCTTGCGAAAGAGAACTATTAGACGGTCCCCAACAGCAGTCCGAGAGATCCTCTTCCGATGCCTAAGTCAGAAGGCTGAGGAAAAACGGGGGGAAGCCAAAGGAGCTTGGGCTCTTCGAAAGCGTACCTATACCAGTTGGACTAGGAGTCCTTATATAATAGAGTAGGAGAGATTGATCTCAACAGGGGAGGTGGGATCCAAGGAGATCCCCTGACTAGATCCCGAGTTGGAAGAGACTACTCTAAGGAAGCCGAATCCAAGGAGGATTCTCGGATTTATGCTAATCCAATCGGGAGCGGAGGGGACTTCCTTGGGGGGTAGGACCCTTAACCGGGTAACTTTCCAACATAGTCGGAGTCTTTCTAAGAAGGACAGAAATTTCTCGACGTAGATTGAGTCTTGCCCAAGGTAAGGGTCTCAGGCTAACTAGGTCAGGTTAAGCATCTTGTCAGGAGACAGATTCAGATCTCTAGCCCCATAGTTGTCTTTGTCTGAGTAAGGCTTCCGAGGGCCAGGATTTTATGAGTTGAACATGGGCTGAGGCCTAGGCCTGACGATCTCGGTCTGTCCCTCTGGCGTGTGGGCTGCTATAGGAAATCTCTTTAGTACTCCTGAGCAAGTAACTAGACCAGCGCATGGGCTATCTGGGTCGAGCGAGATTTTCCTCCTTCACTTGCCCCCCACTCCTTAACGCACGCTACGCATCAAGGAGTAGGAGCCCAATAGTTTCTCGTCGAGGCCACTATAGTGATTGGTTCGAGTGGTCATCATGACGATCATAATGAACGAGAGGGAGTCAGGCGGCATGCAACATTCACATTTCGAAGGGGCTTCTTCTGACTAGTATGTCCGATAGTGATTTTGGGCTCCGTACTTCACGTCTGATATGGACTCCCTTCGTTGTTTTGGGTAATCGTTCCCCCCCTAGCGCAGTCTGTCACTTCATTACTCAGGGGGCGTCTTTTTCTGGAAATGCCGCACTGCCACCACCAGGGTGGTGGCGGCTATAAGAGGTAAGGCGGGGGGGGGGGGTTGCGAAAGGGTGACTTTGACATTGCCCATTGCCTCTGGCTTTCTATTTCTTCTTGTCGCAGAATCCCCTTCTGTGGCTTTGGGTGGGAGTTCCAAAGAGTATCTGAACGCGAAATCTTTCATCCCCCATTCTCTTCTTCTTCCTGATGGCCCATTGTGTTCTGAGAGATGTGAGGTATGCCGAAAAAGTGGAAGAGGACCGCCAGGCACTGGGGCCCTCGCAGGCTTCTGGGGAGCTTCTGATGAGGCTACGGGATACTTATTGGGTTCCGCTAGAGTATACCCTAAAGCTACTAACTCCTGACAAGCAAATATACTCCGTCAGTACGTGCTCTTTCATGGCCTATAAAGCCATGTTTGAAGCGGGGTTCTGACTTCCATTGTCTCTTTTTGTTCGTCCATCTATTGGAGCTGCTCCAGGTCACCCCTGTGTAGCTGATGCCAAAGGCATGGAGGTTGGTGCTCGCGTTCATTGTCCTGGCCCAAGGGAAAGAGCATCTGACACCAACAGTGGGGATGTTCTTAAACCTTTTCGAGCCCGAGTGGGATACGAAGCTTCGGAATGGAGGATTTATAAACTGCAGGGTGTGTGACAAGAAGCCTATCTCACGCGAGCGGTTCTCCAACGTGAAGGCCTGGAAGGAAACCTTCGTTTGGGTGGTGGAACGCCCTACGGGGGGGGGGGGGGTGTTAGTTTTAGGTGGTCTACAAGTCAATTTGACTATGTAAATCTCGTTCATTTATTAATATAATGGCATAATATTCATTATGTGTAAATCGCATTTATTATCGTTTCATAATGAAGTCCGTGAATATGTGCTATAGTGATCAGATTATGATGAGATCATACTAATGAGACTGATCACTTAAACACACATATTCTTAATCGTTCATAGTCGGAAGATATCCGAGAAGGACATCGGATATCCGGTTAGACTAGTACAGATTACTCCTGCTCATATGATGAGGGTGACTGATCTCATAAGTCACTTGTGTGGAGACACTAAGGCAAATTTGTAGGTGCTCATTGGAGAATGAGTTCACTGAACTGATCCGACTGAATCGCTGGATGGTATTGTACCTCACTGTCAACCAGCTTGATTCTATTGTCACAGTTGCGTAGATGGTCCTCAGACCTGAGACACCAAAGACACTTTGTCGGTGGACTTCTGTGCTTTGACCTTGGTTTACGAATCTCTAGCCACGGGATTCTAATACGCCAAGGATTGGGTACAACGGAATACCGTCGAAGGGAATTGTGTGTCAATAAGAAATCATTTGCTCTCGGTACTTAGAGAGAGAATGCTCTAGGAAGGATGCGCGGAAGTCCCTGGCCAGGGCGGATGATAATATCGGGAAAGGAGTTTTCCGATATTCATCAGCGGCATCCAATCCAAGTGAGTCGACCGGTTAGGGTTTGACAGCTCGCCATACCCTGAGTTGACTCGAGAGCATTGTATGAATGAAGGATTATATCCACGCGGTAACTGTCGGTGGAAAGGTTCCAAGAGTGGGTTACTTAACCCCAATACCTTCCGGGTTCACGCGGTATTGCTTGGCACCCAACGTGATCGGAGGCCCGGTCGAATTCGATGTGCGACATCAATTCGATTGATTAATTAATTAATAAAGGGTTATTAATTGATTAATAAAGCTAGTGAGGAGTCACTGGGCTTGTTGGGCCATTAACTGGACTCGTACTTGGGCCTAGAGGGTCACACGCAAATGATTCTCAAGGCGATGGATAAATAAGTGGGTTTTATGCAAACCGAGGGTTTTTATGAAAAATCGCGCGGTTAGTATAAAACATAGCGAACGGGCTAAGCAGGCCAAGCTGCTGCTAACCCTAGCCGCCCCTCCTCTGTTTCTCTCTCTCTTTGGTGTCCAGACAGATCCAGATCTGCTCTGCCGCTTCTCCGAATCCCTTTCGATGGGAAATCGTCCGCGCGTTGCGGCGATCATTGCGGTGACCGGCGGAGGTTTCGTGGGCTACGAAGAATGAGGAACGTGAGGATATCCATCGCGAGGATGATCGCGTGGACTTCGCTAGAGGCTGGGCGCTTGCGCGGCTTGCAGTCTCGCACCGACGGAACCGAACGGTTGTGGATTCGAATCCGCACACGGTGAGAATCGATTATCCGATAATCGTAATTTTTAGTTTTCAAAACGGGAGCGGATCACTGTTTTAATATTTTACTTTTCGCTGCATGAGTGATCCCGAGAAACCCGAGAAAACCCAACAGTGGTATCAGAGCCAGGTTCCACTGTTTCTCGTCCTGTTTCGTTCTCTGAATTAATTTTCTATGCGTTATTCCATGCATGAATTCCGTTAATTGCAAGGTCCATGTTCATACGATGAACAGTAAAATAATTTGATTATTTTATTACTGCAATTTTCGAAATTTTATTTGGGTCTTTTCGTATTCTTCATGTGATGAAGAACTAGGGTTAATGGAGGCTTCAATCGGGTGTCCCCATGTGATGGGGAGGTGGCCAAGGATCCTGGTATGACCAGGGACCTCTCGGTCATCGCTGACACCTGTGACTGGGGCCGGAGAAGCTGTGAGGGGTGGTTGCAGGCGGCCGGTTGGAGAGAATATCCCCTTTTCTTCCTCCATCTCCACGGTTACAACAACAAACCTAGAAATTAACCCCATGTAGAGGCTCGGACAGCAGCCTGTAGGGACCCTCGTCGGTGCCGGGGAGCCCGCCGGCACCGGGGGCGTCATCGGCGTGGCCGGCCGGCGCCGGGGGCCCTACCGCCGGGCGGCGCCGCTCTGCCCAGCCGCCGGCTGCAAAGAGTTGTTGTTTAGGGTTTTAGGTGCAGGCGGCGGGTTGAGGGTGAACAGGCAGGCCGGTCCGACCGGGCTAGGCCCCTGGCCGGACCGGGCCTGAGCCTAGGCGCGCCTGGCTCGGGCCCAGGCCCTGCTGGGCTCGGGCCAGCTTGGCCCTATTGGGCTGAGCCTTCTTAAACCCCATTTCCCACTTAAACCATTAAACCCCTATTACCCTGATTAATAAATTGGATTTGAATTTAAAATTTGAAATTGTTTTAAATTTTAAATTAGAATTCTGATTTGGTTAATTATTTTATTGATGATTTTAAATCATTAAGTTAATTAAGGATTTATTAATTAGCAATTAGTTGTGGATTAATTGAAGTTAATATTAGTTTAAGTGTTAAATTAATTATTGACCTTAATTTATCTAATTTTAAGAGTTAAAATTAGTAGTCAATAATTTTTAATCTAATTGTTAGATTATTAATTATTGATACATCTAATTGTTAATTATTAATTTGAGTTAGTTATTAACTTAATTGTTAAATTAATAATTAACTTAAATGACTGATTTAAATGTTAAATTAGTAGTCCTTGATTAATTATTGTTAGTCATTAATTTAATAGTTAAATTAATGATAACTTTAATTATCTAATCTAAGAGTTAGATTAATTAATTATTAATTAGTTAATGTTAATTATTGGTTTAAGAGTTAAATTAATAATTAACATTAATTGGCTAATCTAAGTGTTAGGTTGGTAGTTAATAATTAATTTGGTTGATTATTAATTTAAGTGTTGAATTATTAATTAACTTTTTTGGTTTAATCTAAGAGTTAGATTAGTCTTTAATAGTCTAATTGTTAGATTATTAATGAGGTTTAATTTAAGTGTTAGATTATTAGAAATGTTCTAATTTGCATGGAATAATATGGAATTATTAATTTGGAGTGTGTGCGCATGTGATGTGTGTTTAATGCTTTTAAATTTTGATTTAATTGTATGTTAAGTTAATTAAAAGTGTTTTCGAAATTCAAATACCAATTTTGATTGGATCCCATGCTTTTTGAAAGCCAAAATTATATATTTTGAAAACTCTTTTACTTTAGCCATGTGATGCGCTGAATCTTGTGTGGGATGTTTAAAACACATCGTGGTCATGGATACGCACTTATTTAATTATTCATGTGATGAATGATGTGTTTGTGTGGATCGTGGATGAATGATGAATGTTTATTAAATTGTTAATAAATAGAGATCTGCGTATCTCTCCCTCTCTCATTCTCTGATGTATTTCTACCTCCCTCTCTCTTGTACTCGCCATAAGGCTCTCTTCTAATTACATGTAATTCTAGAATTAATGTAATATGATCGAGGCAACCGAGGAAGGAGCAAGGATGATCCACAGCTGCAACCAGGAAGGCGAAAAGATGGAGATCTCTTGCCTATGTGTTTGCAGGTTATCTAATATAATTGTTGTATTAGATTGTGTGTGCGTTTGACTGTTGGCTCCAGTCAAACCCACTATGCTATCCATGACCATACTAAAGACATGTATGTGATGCATTATTTTCTTTTGATTATGAATCAAAGCAGGTATAGTATTTATTAAATATATACGATATATTTATATACTATCACCTAGGAGAGACCAAGATAAAAGTTATCTAAATACCCTTAGATAAACTTTAAGCCGTAACGCGAGTAGTTAAGAACTTACCGCGTGGTCCACCATCGTTATAGTCATAGGGTTCGAATCACTTTAGGCATGTTTGTTGTGCTATCCACAAGGCCTGTTTAATTGGGAGGAGAAACTGTGGCTATGGCATTAGATGCCTATATGATCGGGGTAGAGGAACCATATAGCTTTGTTGTGCTATCCATAAGGGCTGCATGCAAATCTATGCTCGTCGCGTAATGATGGTTAGCTTAGACCAGAATTAATGGTTTGTTGTGCTATCCACAAGACCATTAAATCTCTAGGGACCGAAGCCATGATCAGATATTGCAAGGAGTTGCAAGTCCCACGAGTTGGGTGCTCTCTGATTGTATTACAGTTTGTTGTGCTATCCACAAGGCTGTAGTGCAAGTCATTGAGATTCTGATCTCCACTAGGAGACTGTCGGCGTCTCCCGTTCTGTATAACTGAGGGTTATACAGTCCGTCGAAAATTAGTGGGAGTTAAACTTGAACAAAAGACCATGTCTTATTTTAAATTTTAATATTTGAACATTTGCTAAAATAGAATTTATCTCCTATAGGGAATAATGTCGTCGAATAACCTACTCCGTGGCATACTTGATGCCAAACGTTTGACTAGCATGTACTACTCGGATTGGTTCAGAAACCTGAAGAATGTCTTCAGATCTGAGCACATTGAATTTGTCCCTAGAGCTAATCCTCCTGCTGAATCGGCATTGGATGCCCCTGAAGCAGAGATAATAGCTAACGATAAAAGATCGAATGACAAAGGCAAAAGAGTAGTGAAGGGTGACTGCTTCTACTATAAGCAGTATGGTCACTGGAAGAGGAACTGCAAGGAGTTCCTTAACGATAAAGCTCATAGAAAGGTGAAGCTGTCTGAAGCTTCAGATATCTATATGATAGATATCAACTTGTCAGTTAGAGATTCCACATCCTGGGTATTAGATACCGGATGTGCTTCTCATATCTGTCATGATGTGCAGATGCTGACAAGTAAGTGCAAGCTGAGACAAGGTGAGGTGGAATTGAGGCTAGGAAACGGCGCAAAAGTTGTGGCGATTGCAGTTGGGACAGCAAACCTCAAGCTTCTATCAGGAGACGCCTTACTTTTAGAAGATTGTTATTATGTTCCTAGCATAATAAAGAACATCATATCAATATCTTGTTTGGATAAGATAGGATATAGGTTGACTATTGAGAATAGAAGTTGTTCGATTTATTATGGTAATAAATCAATAGTTTCAGCATCTTTAGTCAACGGTTTATATCTATTAGATATTTCTTATTACAATCTTCAAATTGATAAAGCTCTTAAGAAGAGCAAGAATTGTGTGAACCAGGCCTACATGTGGCATTGTAGACTTGGGTACATTGACGAAAGCAGGTTGCAAAAGTTGCACAAGCATGGCTACTTATCAGCATTCGATTATGAATCGTTTGCAACATGTGAATCCTGCCTTATGGGAAAGATGGTAAAATCTCCATTTACTGGACATGGAGAACGTGCCAAGGACATTCTGGAACTACTACATTCGGATGTATGTGGTCCTATGTCCACCCAAGTCAAATGTGGCTACTCATACTTCATCACGTTCACCGATGACTTCTCAAGATTCGGCTATGTGTACTTAATGAAGTACAAGTCAGAAGCATTTGAGAAGTTCAAGGAGTTCAAGAATGAGGTAGAGAAGCAGCTAGGAAAGAGTATTAAAGCTCTTTAATTAGATCGAGGAGGAGAATACTTGAGTACTAATTTCACACAATTCTTAAAGGATAATGGTATCCTTTATCAGCTGACCCCTCCATATACACCACAGATGAATGGTGTATCAGAAAGGAGGAATTGCACCCTGTTGGACATGGTGCGATCCATGATGAGCTTTTCGGGATTACCAGTGTCCTGTTAAGTCCACGATTTTACATAAATAACAGACCAAATTTACGTAATTTGCTATCAATTTAACGGACAAAACCACATGGAATGATAAGATAAACCATTTGCGCATTCAGAATCTGAATTTTAAAATTTCATCACTCCATGGATGAGATAAGGGTAGCAATTCCATTTTCTCAGCAATTATTTAATGCGTAGTTGAATGATTTATGGCTATGAGAACTTAACTGTTATTTTATGTGAAACAGGACATGAACAAGCAGATGGCATAGTGGTTGGACCACCCGAACGTCAAGGAAGCAACCCGGGTTCGAATCCTGGCAAAAACATCATTTTATTTTCGTATTTTAGCTTCAACTGGGGCCCACATGCCAACTAAGAGAGAAAGAAGGAGGGAATTCTGAAATTCAAAATAAAGATTTATTTCAGAATTTCGAAATTCAAAAAAAAATCAATTAAATGCTTTAAAGAGGATCCCCTAAATCAAGGGGAACTTAATAACATGATTTTAAAACCTCTTTTGAAATTCAAACCCCCCCCCCCCTTCTTTTCTATAAAAACTAGGGGAGAAGGTCAATGTGAAGAGGCCAATTTTTCAGAAATTTTTCTTAATCTCTTTCTCTCCCACAAGTTTCTCTCTCTCTCACGCCCACTGCTCTCTCTCCCTCTGTTTCTCTGTCATTTTCTATCTCTCTGTTTGTTTTCTTTCCTCCCTCTCCCGCAGCTTCTTTCTCTCTCTTCCTGTTCCCCCCCCTTTCTTCTTCTCTCTCTCTCACAGCAGCTCTGCCCAGCGCACCCCTGGGTCCCACGCGCCGCCACGCTTCGTCGTCCGCGCCAGCGTTCCCGCCCGCCAGCGCCACGCGGCAGCACGCCGCTGTTCGCGTCGCCGTTCTCGTCGCCCGTGCCCGCTGGGCGGGCGTTTCCCGCGCGCAGCCGGCACTTGCCGGGCCCGCCTCCGCCACGCGGCCACACCGCATCGTTCGCGCGGCTGGGGCATCGTCGCCCGTGCCGGGCTTCCTGCCTCGCGCCGCCGCCCCGCCTGCTGCCTCGCTTGCCGCGCCGCTGACTCGCGCCTGCCGCGTCGCTGCCTCGCCTGCCGCGCCAGCGCCTCGCCTGCCGCCTCGGTCCAACGAGCCCCTGCTCCCATCGCCTGCCACGTACCCCTTCGCGGTCCACCGCACCGCACCGCACTCACAGTAGCCTCCTGAGGCAGAACCTGTCACTGTGGCATCTTTGTTATTCTCATTTTTTTTAGAGTGTTAAGCAATTAGTTAACATATTTGTTGTTAATTTTTTTGAACTATTGTAATAGTTGTTACTCTATTAACAGTGAGCAAGTTGTCGTTTCTCTTGTGGATACTCCTATTTTCTCTAAACTTGAATTATTTAGTTAGGTACATATATTTTGCTTAATTTGATTAATAGTGTCTTAAATAGTAGTTCCTTAACAAGAATTAGGTGTTTTAAACCTGTTAGTGAATTTTGGTAATTACCTTTTCTAGATTTGTTTTTAAAATCACACCTATGAACCAATTTGGCTAAAAATCTCAAAGTTTTCAAAGTAAGAATTCTAGTTCTCCGTGGATCGACCCGGTCTCAACCATGCACTACCTTGTTATTTTTAATTGAGATTCGGAAATTAAGATTGATGTTGTTTGTGTTTTAACGACGGCATTCAAACACGCATCATGTCCCTCTGGGGGTATGCTCTAGAGTCAGCAGCATACCTACTGAACAGAGTACCCAGCAAGTCTGTGGCCTCTACTCCATATGAGATATGGAAAGGCAAGAAACTAAAATTTAAACATGTTAAAGTCTGGGGTTGTCTTGCTCATGTAAAGAGGCATGATCCAGACAAGCTGGAATCACGAACTGATAAATGCAGATTTGTGGGATATCCAAAGGAAACCTTTGGATACTATTTTTTCCATCCTGGTGAACAAAATGTGTTTGTCGCCAGGAAAGCTGTCTTTCTGGAAGAGAAATACCTTCTCCAGGAGGACAGTGAGAGTAAAATAGTACTGGAAGAGGTTCCAGATCCCCAAACAGCTACATTATCATCAGATGAGATATCAGTTTCTGAATCTGTTCAGGTACACACAGATGAGCCTCGTAGATCTGGTAGAGTACCTAGACTACCCGAACGATATGTGGGACATATTGCTGAAGGTGAGTCTAAGGTACAATATAATGAGGATAATGATCCTAAAACCTACCTAGAGGCCATAGAAGGCCCAGAATCCGGGAAATGGCAAGAAGCGATGAACTCAGAAATCTAGTCCATGCATACCAACCAAGTTTGGAACTTGGAGGACTTGCGTGAGGGTATTGTACCCATCGGTTGCAAGTGGATCTTTAAGAGAAAGATCGGTGCTGATGGACGGATCGATACTTATAAGGCAAGGTTGGTGGCAAAGGGATATCGTCAAAGGCAAGGAATTGACTATGACGAGACTTTCTCACCAGTTGCCATGATAAAGTCGATCAGAGTTTTGCTCGCCATTGCTGCACATTTTGATTATGAAATTTGGCAGATGGATGTGAAGACTGCCTTCCTCAATGGTAACCTTGAGGAAGATGTGTATATGATACAACCAGAAGGTTTCACATCCAAAGAATCTCCAAATAAAGTGTGCAAGCTTCAGAGGTCCATTTATGGACTGAAGCAGGCTTCCCGGAGCTGGAACATAAGATTTGACGAGACTGTCAAGTCTTATGACTTCATTAAGAATGAAGATGAGCCTTGTGTGTACACGAAGACCAGTGGGAGTGCAGTCACTTTTCTAGTTCTTTACGTAGATGACATACTACTCATTGGGAATGATGTAGCTATGATGTCATCAGTAAAGATCTGGCTGTCGAAAAACTTCTCCATGAAGGATTTGGGAGAAGCATCCTATGTATTAGGAATAGAGATCTATAGATATAGATCAAAGAGGATGCTTGGAATGACCCAATCCTTGTATATAGAAACCATAGTCAAAAGGTTTGGCATGGAAAATTCCAAGAGAAGTCTCATACCGATGAGACATGGAATTAATCTCTCAAAGGAGCAGTCTCCTAAGACTCCTAATGAGAGGGCATTCATGGATAGAATACCCTATGCCTCTGCCATAGGATCTATCATGTATGTCATGCTATGTACACGGCCTGATGTTGCATTTGCTCTAAGTGTTACGAGCAGATTTCAGGCTAATCCAGACGAAGAGCACTGGTAGACAATGAAATGTATTCTTAAGTACTTTAGAAGAACTAAGGATATGTTTCTTATCTATGGAGGAGGTGACTTGAAACTGCAAGACTTTACTGACTTGAAACTGCAAGACTTTACTGACTGATCTCATAAGTCACTTGTGTGGAGACACTAAGGCGAATCTGTAGGTGTTCATTGGAGAATGAGTTCACGGAACTGATCCGACTGAATCGCTGGATGGTATTGTACCTCACTGTCAACCAGCTTGATTCTATTGTCGCAGTTGTGTGGATGGTCCTCGGACCTGAGACACCAAGGACACCTTGTCGGTGGACTTCTGTGCTTTGACCTTGGTTTACGAATCTCTAGCCACGGGATTCTAATACGCCAAGAATTGGGTACAGTGGAATACCGTCGAAGGGAATTGTGTGTCAATAAGGAATCATTCGCTCTCAGTACTTAGAGAGAGAATGCTCTAGGAAGGATGTGCGGTAGTCCCTGGCCAGGGCGGACGATAATATCGGGAAAGGAGTTTTCCAATATTCATCAGCGGCATCCAATCCAAGTGAGTCGACCGATTAGGGTTTGACAGCTCGCCATACCCTGAGTTGACTCGAGAGCATTGTACGAATGAAGGATTATATCCATGCGGTAACTGTGGGTAGAAAGGTTCCAAGAGTGGGTTACTTAACCCCAATACCTTCCATGTTCATGCGGTGTTGCTTGGCACCCAACGTGATCGGAGGCCCGATCAAATTCGATGTGCGACATCAATTCGATTGATTAATTAATTAATAAAAGGTTATTAATTGATTAATAAAGCCAGTGAGGAGTCACTGGGCTTGTTGGGCTATTAACTGGACTGGTACTTGGGCCTAGATGGTCACACGTAAATGATTATCAAGACGATGGATAAATAAGTGGGTTTTATGCAAACCGAGGGTTTTTATGAAAAATCGCACGGTTAGTATAAAACATAGCGAACGGGCTGAGCAGGCCAAGCTGCTGCTAACCCTAGCCGCCCCTCCTCTGTTTCTCTCTCTTTTTGGCGTCCAGACAGATCCAGATCTGCTCCGCCGCTTCTCCGAATCCCGTTCGACGGGAAATCGTCCGCGCGTTGCAGTGATCATTGCGGCGACCGGCGGAGGTTTCGTGGGCTGCGAAGAACGAGGAATGTGAGGATATCCGTCGCGAGGAGGATCGCGTGGACTTCGCTAGAGGCCGGGCGCTTGCGCGGCTTGCGGTGTCGCACCGACGGAACCGAACGGTTGCGGATTCGAATCCGCACACGGTGAGAATCGATTATCCGATAATCGTAGTTTTTAGTTTTTCGAAACGGGAACGGATCGCTGTTTTAATATTTTATTTTCCGCTGCGTGAGCGATCCTGAGAAACCCGAGAAAACCTAACAGGGGGGGTGGTGGCCTTTTCTAGTTACCTTCCGAGGTCTTTCGAAGGCTCCGTCAACAAGCAAGTCTTGACTTTACCAGCCTACGACTAGGGTTTAGTAGACTCCATAGCGAGGTAGAGAACTGTTAACGCTGGCGTGCTGGTCAGTGAGGAAGCCCTGTGACAGGCGGGCCTGTGTGGGCTCCCAGTTCCCAGCAAGTATAGTTACTTGAGGTCTTTCTCATTCATGAAGCCCTGAGTCTTGGGATCCTGACAGGGGGTTTTGCCCTCGTGCTCTTATCGTTCTTGGTAGCGGCAGTTAACCCGGTTGCGTAGGCGGTGGGAGGCCTATCGCCACAGGCGTCCCCCTAATGCTAGCCCTTGCTCTAGACCTTTAACAAATGTTACCCATTACCATCACCTCCCTTGGATTGAACGTCCCTGAACGTCTGGAGGAGAGGAAAGAAGAAATCGTCGCAGGCGACTCTCGATTGGGCCTGCCAAGTCCCCGCCTTGAGGTATGAAGTAGTCACTCATGCGGCTCCCAAACTAGGGAGAGCTGATGGTACGAGCGAAAGATCTGTCCATCAGCTGCTATTACCATAGCTTTCGCAATGCCTCTACTTGTACTAGCAGAGGAGGCTGAGGAAGAGGGCGGATAAGAGAGCCTAGAGGAGGAGGAATATGAAGCAGGGGCATCCTCGATCACGAGTGGAAGCACCGAGGAGGAAGGTGATGCAGAGGTGTCTTTGACTGACAATGGCAACGTCGGGGGGGGGGGGGGGGGGGGGGGGACAAGTCAAAGGGCTGCTCGACCGAAGGCAGCGATGAAGAAGAAACAAATCCTCTCCCCCTGTGCCGACTAAGGAGATGGTTGTGCCCACTGGTCGATCCGGTAGAGGTAGGCGGGAGCGGCAAAAGTGGTGAAGATGCCTCTGTGATCCCTCCCGACAAGGGTTCTGCCCAGCAAGAGCTAGCTCTCACTAGGCGAGCGGGTTCTGCAGGCGGAAGTCCTACTACAACAGTCGAGGCGTCAAGGGAGCAGGAGCTGCCTCTCATACATGGCAACTCTCTGATCGGTATCATCTGACGTCCTTCTGAGGATGGTGGCGATGCTGCTGAGGTCATTGCAAACTTCACTAAGGACAGCCCTAGTAGGGACACCGCTTCTCCTAGAGCAAAACAGGTGCTGGTCAAGGTTGGGGAGTCTCCTCCTCCTAAGCGCCATAGGTGAGAGGTGCCTCACCTAGCTGTTGGCATCCCCATTGACGGGGTAGTCAAGGTGACATCTTTGTCGGAGGCCTCTCGGCCCCATTGGAGGGGCTGTTGGGTATCCCTGCTCGGACCGGTTTAGGCCCCGATTTGTTAGAGGGGCGGGGGCCAAGATGAGGGTGTTCAACCGTCAGGTTCTCCTGGGCCAGTGCATGAAGTAGAATCGCTAGTCACAGGAGGACCTACAGTGGCAGGGGAGTAAGAGCAGCCACATAATGGTGGCGCAAGGGGAGCGTCCCCCAGACAGGTCAGCTCTTCACTGGTGCCGAAAATCAGTCCTCAGGACGTATGTGAGATCAGGACTATCCTTCAGTTGGACCTGGTGGGAGAAATCTAGGCTCACTGTTAGCAGGGGGTCACCTGCGGTAAGCAATTGGTAGCCGAAGCATCAGTAGGGCACTATGGGGCTGGGGACTATGGGACAGGACTGCAGCTGCACTCCTGGGGAATGTGGCCTCTGCCACACTACATGTAGGTCTTTGTGACGCATTTCTCTTAGACTGCTAGTGTTCAGAGTCTCGGCTAGCATCATCCATGCTCGCCTGGCTTTGCTAGCTCAATAGGGAGTGCCGGTCGGACACAACGAAGGTAGATAGGCTTTGGCAAAAACTGAGGATTTCAAGGAGCGGGCCGCAGTGGCAGAGAGGGAACTAGAAGCCATCTGTGCAGAGGGATGATCGAATGGGAGGCGATACGTCAGGAAGAAGTGGTTGTTTATTGTGCTTCTGAGAAATTTCGACAAGCCTTGGTAGCCTATGTTGCTAAGGCTGAGAGGCCGATATACTATGCCGTTTGGGACGATGGATACCTCGCGAGCTTTTCTGATGCCAAGGCTTGTTTTCTCCTGGACGGGGCCTTGTCACCCTCAAGGGTTGACCCGCCTTTCCGGCCTTCGGAGGGTTGCCATGACGGTGCATCATTGCAAGGCCTTTAATGGCCGTTGTATCTTTTCTGCCTCTTTTACTTTTTGTAATCATCGGAGGTTTTCCTTTTGCACAATATTAAATTTTTCCTGCACGTCAACAACTTAGGCTAGTGTTTTAGTTGGTAGGGTGTGCATATGGATGAGTCGTTTGATGTCATTGAGAATGGGGAGTTGTTTCCCTGTGAGTCAAGGATTGTCAATTTCCCTGTGCGTCAAGGCTCACCGATCAAGTTTAGTCTCATTTGAGGGTGGGAAGCCCCTTCCTGCGAGGCGAGGCTTGACAGGGTATTGACGATCGAGTTTAACCCCATCTACGGGTGGAGAGCCCCTTCCCTACGAGGCGAGGCAAGGCTAGGCTCAGCAGGGGTATCGTCGATCAAGTTTAGTCCATCTGAAGGTGGGGAGCCCCTTCCCTGCAAGGCTCGGCTCGGTAGGGGTATCGCCAATCTAGTTTAGTCCCGTATGAGGGTGGGGAGCCCATTCCTTGCGAGGCGTGGCTCAACGGGGGTATTGTCAATCGCCTGTGTGATTGGTTGAAGCTTTAGGCGCCACTGGATGATTTGCAACACATTCATTAAAGATAATAGCCAAGTTTATTAAAAACAAACATTGTTCATAGGAATCCCTAAAATGAATTCAATTGGCTAGCAAAGGCACCAGGCCTCCTAAGCCTTATGTAAATAAAAGGACAATGAACTACAACTCATGTGGTTTGGGCTGCCCGACTGCCACAATGGGCTTCTTTAATTGGGCATTGGTCGCCACAAGATACATCTGCTGAGCAACGTTTTGGTTCCTACAAGCTTTTTGACTCCTTTTAAGGTCGAGAACTTCAATTTTTGGTGCAGGTTAGAGGGAGCGGTCTTGAACCATGCTATTGACTCTCTCCCTAGGATGACATTATTGGTAGAAGGCACATCCACCATTGTGAACTCGATGTCGCTGGTGATTGCCAATGGTGGGGTTTTGAGCGTCATGGGGAGGGTTATCTGGCCTTCGGCGGTTACAGGTTGATTCCTGAAGCCATAGATCCGGGTCTGGACCATCTGTATGCTAGACAGGTTTGGCTCGAGTTGCTTGAAGCAATTCAAGAACAAAATATCCAGAGAGCTCCCATTGTCGATGAAGACCCACTTAATGCGGTATCCTACAATGTCAGCCTCGATCACCAGGATGTCGTTGTGAGGAAGCACAATTCCTTAGAGGTCTTCGTCAGAAAATGTAATGGGCTCCCTGGTGAGAGGTGGGCGGTAAGTGGTGGTGACCTCCCAGGCGAGTCACTGGGTCTCAGAGGCATAGCTCCACCTTTTCTTGTTGTTGTCCCCGTTGTTGGACGCTCCATAATATATCATATGAATGATTCATTCGGGAGGATTCAGTGGGCGATCTCGATTTGCCAGTGGAGGGGATTGCGGCCATCCTTTGCTTCTTGTCCCCCATGGGCAATGTACCTTTTCATCTCTCCATTTGATGAGGTCTTCAATCTCCCTCCTAAGATCATAACATTCATACATAAAGTGACCATATTCATTATGGAAAGTGCATAACTTCCCTGTTTTCTCTGCCCCAGGGACATGCTTCATCTTCTTGAGCCAGTGAATGTAGCTCTCGTTTTTTATCTCTTGGAGGATGCATTCGATTGACATATCAAGAAGGTGTAGTTCTCCTCCCTTCAGTCGAAGAACTACTCATGCCACCCTTCTGCCTGATCGTGGCGTTGGTCCTTGTAGGGTCAATCACTTTGATCGCGCTCAAGTCGCTTGCCCCGCCCGAAAATAGGTTGCTCATCACTCTTGCCCTCAACATCGGGGCACTGCTGCAAAGTCTTGCACGTGCAGAGCAATTCTTCACTGTTGATGCACAAGTTGACCTTTTCGACAAAGTCAGGGAGGTCAACAGGGAGCTCCTTGCTGAGCTCGAGCTGGCCGTATTAGCTAGTGGCTCTGATAATGAAGTACTGGGCAACATTCGTGGAAGCGAGCCCAGTATTTCTATAGACTCTCATCCTTCTTCTATCATAAGGACGACAATGATGCGATCGTTATCGATTGTGAGTGTTCAAATTAAGTGTGTGATTATCATGAAAATTTATATTGTTTATGTGACAAATAAACCTATTAAAAACTAAGTGAATGTGATCGCTAGAAACTTTTAACTAAAAAGTTCTAAAATAAAAGATTGATTGCCTACCTGTTTTGGAATTGGGAGATGTTGGAGTCCTTGATTCCCCTCTTTCAGCCGGCTGAAGAAAGAGAGCCCTTTTGATTTTGTTCTTGCTTTGGCTGCTTATCGGACTTTGATGATCATCCAAATTTTCTTGTTGTTGATAATTCTTTCCTCTTTATCTCCTTTTGTACCTTGCAAGAAAGTGGAAATAAAATAATAAGAACTCAAGCAGAGGTAATATCTATTCTAATGAAGATTCTGATCATGCAACTTAAACAAAGAACTCACTTGTTTGATGGTCTTTCAAACCCCTTTAAACATGGATTGAAATTATGCTAGTGAGTGTGTGTTGCATGGAGTGATGTGATGAAAATATGATGCTAATATGATGAAAATATGAAAAAAATGTAGAAATCAATTAAGAATTAAATTAGATGTCCCCTGGAAAGCCTTGGTTCTTGAATGGATCTTGAATGGACGAAGACACGATGAAGAAAGGATGTAGCTTGCTTCAAGACTGTTGGAAGTAGCAGCACCTCGACCCTTCAACGTTTGGACGTCGTCTTCTTCTTGAATCACTCAAAATTATTACTAATCTTTCAGGAATTATCACTAATAATCACTAACTTTTTAATGACCAAGGGGTTGGGTATTTATAGGCTTAAGTTCACGCATCCGCGGTTACTTAAAGATTAACATGAAAGATTTTGAAGTTATCCAACTAACAAACAGATAAACACAGATTAATTTATCATTATCTGTAATTATCTAAAACGCGTCGCCCATGGGAGACGTCTTTTAGACTAATTAAGATAAGGACAAACATCCAGAAAAAGAGACAGAAACAGCTTAGGAAACATAAATGGCGTCGTGACTGGCAGACGTTTTTTTAGCTAATTAATCAATTAATTAAAATTCAAATTTAAATATCAAAATAGGAATAAACTCTAAATGGCATCTACACATGTCGACGTCTTTTAGACTTTTTCATATTTGATTAAAATTTGAGTTAAAATTAATTTAATTAATTAATTAACTTAAATTATGTCTGTCTAACCTGACACTATTTAGATAATTAATTCAGAAAGATTAATAAAAAAAATTAACTAATAATTAAATATCAGACCATTTTGAGGCATTATTATATGACATGAAATTTACTCGAAATGATGTCAAAATTAGTGTGTCTACATCGATATGCGCTGACTGGCAGCGAAATTGTTTTGAAAAGAGCGCCATACCTCTTTAAAGTTGTCTATAGATCTTGCCTTAAGTTGCCTGAACCACAGGCGGGCGTTTCCCTCCGGTATGGTCGAAAAGGCACGATACTTGTTCTCATCATACACGTTCAACGGAAAGAACATGCTCTCGAACATCTGCAGATGGTCGTCAGGGTCCTTCGTACCATTGCAAGTTTCAAGGTTAGCATTCGAAAATGTGGCAGCAAGGGGTCCTCCGAACCCTTCTAATGAAGCAGGAGCTTCGGCTTCCGAGATTGTTGAGGTAGTTCCCTCGATCACGCTGAAGTATTTTCTCGACCCGCTCCTCCAACTTTTGCACTCTTCTTTCTCCCGGGATAAACGTCGGGATTATCGGTGGGAAGCATTGTGTCTGTACTGTAGCGAGGTCATCGATCCTGAGGATGAATTGCCATGAGAGGAACTTGCAGATCGTCTCAAGGGTAATCATGTAGAGGAACTGTTGAAAGCATTATTTTGCCGTTGGTGGTGACGCAAAGCTTTGGTTCGAGGAGGGTCGAGACTCTGAGCCCGGCTGGGCGACCCCGAAGAGAGGGTTGTCTTCTTGCCGATCGCTCAGGCAACCGACCATGGGCTTGGTATGGCCTATGGTCGTGGTGGGAGGGGGGCCCACTTGCTGGGACCTAGGCCACCCTGCAGGGGTGGCGGAGGGGTCTCTTATTCTAATGGCTCCTCTGTGGGCTTACTGAGCGTTCCTGCCCCTAGTGGGGCTTCTCCTTCTAGGTGGTCGACCTTAGCCTCCAATCGACGAATCATGTCGACTATCGTCAAAAGGTTGAGGTCTTACATCACCCGATGAGAATCCTCAGGGTGCCCCCTGTCACCACCATTGGAGGATTGGACAGCATTTGGACCGACAGTAGGTAGTAGGAGCACTGCGTCACTGACAACAACTTCTTTCTATCGGGATACCCGACTGTAGTTACCTTTAGTCATGGCTTTTATGATCAGTTTCCCACATACGATGCCAAAAGATGATGGGCCAAAATCTCGTCCGCCTTGATCAGGGCCCTTCCTCTCTAATCAGAGGGGTAGTGTTCCATGATCCCTACGAAAAAGAATACTGTTAAATGGGCCCCGTCAATAGTTCGGAGGATCTCCCACCGATGCCTAAGTCAGAAGGCTGTGGAAAATAGGAGGAAGCCTTGGGCTCTTCGAAAGCATATCTATATTGGCTGGACCAGGGGTCCTTATATAATAGAGTAGGAGAGATTGATCCCAACAGAGGAGGCGGGATCTGAGGAGATCCCCTGGCTAGATCTTGAGTCGGAAGAGGCTACTCCGGAGAAGCCGGATCCAAGGCGGATTCCCGAATTTGTGCTAATCTGATCAGGAGTGGAGGGCACTTCCTTAGGGGGCAGGACCCTTAACTAGATAAGTTTCTAACTTAGCTGAGGTCTTTCTGGGAAGGGAAGAGATTTCCCAACACAAGTTGAGTCCTACCCAAGATAGGGGTCTTAGGCTGACTGGATCGGCCTTAGCATCTTGTCAGGAGACGGATTCGGACCTCCTGCCCTGTAGTTGTCTTTGTCTGAGTAAGACTTCTGAGGGCCAAGATTGGACATTTCATGAGTTGAACGTGGGCTGAGGCCTGGACTTGTCAGTCTCGGCTTGTCCCACTAGCATGTGAGCCGCTATAGGAAATCCCTTTAGTACTCCCGAACGAGTAACTGGGTCAGCCCATGGCCTATCTAGGTCGAGTGAAAATTTTATCCTTCAGTCTCAATAGGGGAATAATTCTGTTTAATTAGGTGATAATTTTAGATCCAAACTAATTTTTTAGGGAAGTAAGCCTATGGATTTGGGGACTTAATCTCATGGCATACTTATAGCTGAACAGCAAGGAGAGTGTTGGCTCTCAACCTACTTAAATCTATGACCTCCCAAAGAGAAATCAACCCTCATTTATAAAACTTCTCTTATAGTTAGGTTTTGTTCTCATAGAATTTTAGACACTGCATAGCACCTAAAAAAATCATGATTTGCTGCCATTGAAGACATAAAAAAACAGCATCTACATATATAATATATTTAATGAAGCTTTTTGCTAAAAGTCCTTTTTCTATATTAAAAAAATATGCTGTCCCATAGCCAGCTGAGTCATTCTTTGAGAGCTGAGCATTCGTATGCAGGCGTACAGCTGGATTTGGACGGTCTAGGTGTCCGCACATGCGGATTTCCACTGTTGAATTTGTGAAAATATGAGAGCTTTCTTGTTAGTGTCATTTTGTAGAGAGGGATTGCTCTGCCGCCTCTGAAACAAACATAAGACACCCCCCCCCCCAAAAAAAAAAAAAAGGGAAATAAATAAAATTTCATAGAGACTTCGTTGCTACTAATAACAAACGAAAGATTTAAGGTAAAGACCGACATACAGCATACCATACATCATAATAAAACTATATTCTATATAACCCATGTTATGTAAGTAAACGTTATCCACCACTTGATCCTTTCCTTCCAGAAGAAATCTTTTATCAAAGATAATAATTTTCTTTGAAATTTAAAGGGCCTTGGAACAAAGGAGAGATTCCATCTTTATGTTGGGGACTGTTGACGCAACACTGTTTTGCAATAGAACCACGGCACATGAAGGGATGTTTTTGTTCCCTCAGCTTGTAGTGATTTCTTAGGAATGAAACAGCTGAGGTAAAGATCCTCATAATTCAATTGGGGGATTTTTTCGATATAGATCCCTATAAATATAGTAAATTTTAAATAAATCTTTGTATCTTGCTTCTTAGTCTCTATAAACTTAATATAGTTTAGTAATAAATCTTTTCAGTTAAGAATCATATAAAAAAATAAATATTCATGAAATATTCTTCAAATTGATATTAAAATAGACGGAAACACTTGAAATGACTATAAAAACTAAAAAGACTAAATAGTAATAATTTATTTTTTTAAATTTTGGCTGCACCAGCAACCAGGACATCGATAACCGGTGCAACGAATAAATCGAAATTTAAAGAAAAGCATAAGTGATGTTTCCAAAGTGAGTTAAACTAAAACTTATGTTTAACTATGGTAAATTTAAGATAAATTGACAGAAGCAAATGGTAAAGATCAAAAACTTAAAAGTTTAAGTATATTAAGATTAATATCAAAATATACAAATTATAGGAACTTATTTTGAATTCACTATATTTATAGAGATAAATATCTAAAAAGTCCTTCAATTTGAGATGTTGATCCTCTTCTTTTCTTTTCTTTTAAGACTCTACCTGTGACGGCGATCTTTTAAACCTTTTTTCCTGGACTCATGAATGTGATGTTAATCTATGAATCTAATTTATGTCCTGACTCATCTTCCCGCAGGTGAGTAAAAAATATATATACATATATTTTTTGTCCTTAATCTTCTGTGAGCAGAGGAGTAGATAAATCTAAAGAAAAAGCGTACAAAGGAACTCATCTCAAGTCAAAAAGGCAAAAAGGACACGCCATAATTTTCAAACAGATTTACAAGGCCAGAGGATCTCATCTCAATTCAGAAAAGCACGCCACAGGCCCACATGTTTCAACTTTCTCTCACAGCAAACAGATTTTTCACAGCACACAGATTTTACAAGGAATTAACTTCTTTTACCTCTCCATATTTGAATTCTGTGAGAATGGTTGTTCACAGAGGAGAGGCGTTCATATCTCTACTCTCTAGATTTGATCATTAAAGGAACAAGATCATTTGGACCATGTGCGTCTGAATCACCCAACATATTCAAACACAAAACTGAATCGTACGTGCACTGTGCACATCATTTTAAAAGGTAAATGACTCATGCCTTCGTACGACTCGGTTTCCCATGTTTGAAGGCATTGGACAGTCTAGATGCACAGATCCAGACGATGTCGTTAACAGCCAAAGGTGCCTCTATTCATATAATAAAGAAAAAATCCATTTGCAGCTAAATAAATCCTAGCTGTTCCAGTATCAACAGCATCCAACAAATAGAGGAGACGGTAATTACACTCTCTCTGGACCGACCAAAACCCACTACAATCTCCCTCTGCCACCCATCAAATGAAAAAGAAAAAAAAAGAGTTCAAAGAGAAAAAAACACGCATCAAGAGAAGTTGTTCATCCTTTCCGAAGAATACAACAGTGAAACATGACACAGAACTGTAAAAGCAAGGACAACCTTTGCAGTTGCCACCCCATTAAAATAAGCAACTAATAACCACCAGGCCCAGGCGGAGACCAGAACTGTGCCAACATGCAAGTAGCAACACATTCTGGTCAGTAGCAATGGCTGGGTTTGTGTTGTGGGGGCATTCTTCAATCAATAGCTGAGGATGAAACTGGTGGGACGGATCCATCAGCTGAATGGGTTCTCCTAGATGACTGGTCATCTGCATCATCAGCTGCAGCATGATGCTGCTGGTCTTCTCCGCTCAACCGCTGGATCTCTTCAATTCTGCTCACGACCTCCAACATGGCCGGCCGGCTGTCGGGGTACTGCGCTGCACAATCTATGGCGAGCTGCAGGAGCTGCACCATCTCCTCCTCTGCGTTCTGGTATCGGAGCAGCTCCGAATCGAACACCTCGGACGTCCATTCCTCCCGGACGACCGACTGCACCCACCTCGGCAAATCCACGCCTTCCTCATTGAGAAGCGCCTGCGCCGGCGCCTTGCCAGTGAGCAGCTCCAGCAGGAGCACACCGAAGCTATACACGTCTGCCTTCTGGGAGACCTTTCGGGGATCGGTGACCTCGGGTGCCCGGTAGCCGGCGAGGCGGTTGGGGAAGGCGGCCGGGCCGGCAAGGTGAGCAAGCCCATGGTCGGAAACGCGGGCGTTATAAGGCTTGTCGAGCAGAATGTTGGAGGACTTGATGTTGCCATGGGAGACGCCGGCACCTATGGAGTGGATATACTCGATCCCACGGGCAGCGGAAAGAGCAATGCTAACGCGCGTCTCCCAGTGTAGGGGCGACCGGCCAGATCCTCTGCTGCCTGTCGCAACAGATGAATCAACGATTGAGAAAGAGACAGCAAAATGCATATGCAAATGGATCCTCCTTAACACTCCACAGAATCATATGCCAAATCTATGTGGGCAAAAGAAGAAAGAGATCAAAATCCAAACAAGGCCTAATTAAACGCTATGGCAATGGAGGTTTTAATTGTAGAAAGCACTCAGCTTCACAAATACAACAATATAGACAGAAATCTAATCATTGTAAACGAAGAAGGAGATCAAAATCCAAACAAGGCCTAATTAAACGCTATGGCAATGGAGGTTTTAATTGTAGAAAGCACACATTTTCACAAATATAACAATATAGACAGAAATCTATACAATGTAGAGAAGTGCAAGCATCCAACTAAATTTCTAGCTACAAACCCAAAACAATGGAGTCAGCAGCAGGTCCTAAATGGATGGATGGCTTTCTTCACAGGCATCATTGGACCCTTCACATACTTTTCATCAAAACTTAAGCCAGAAATTAGGCCATGGGAAAGGTTAAAAGTACTGATAAGGAAACATAAATGAAACACCATTCCACCCAGTTCATTTATCAGGGGAGCTCCCATGCGAAATGCTGAATCCACAGCTCAGTTCTTCAAGTTCAAGGGATGGAGAGAAACATGAGGAGGAGGGAAAAAAAAAAAGACATCACATCCAGATCAAGGAAAGGAACATGACTCCAAATCCAAAGCAATAGACAAAGAACCCCCACCAAAACCCAAATCCCTTTCTTCTTCAAACATCTCATAAAGTCCAAATCTTGGCCCTAGACCCAACACACCAAACTAATGAGTAGAAAGCTCAAAATGCAAGTTTTAGAGCAACAAGTACTCCATCGGCATCAACAGCGCCAACCAGAGGCAAAAAACACATACTACAGAAGCAGTATGCGTTGCTTGCAAGATAAAGATGCCGACCCAAAGAAGAAGGCCAAGAAATGGAAAGAAGGGGTTGCGAGGCTCACCATGAAGCAGAGCGGACAGGCTGCCCATGGGCATGTAGTCGTACACCAGGAGCTTCTCCTCCTTGCTGTAGTAGTACGCCAGCAGGGGCACGAGGTTGGGGTGTGCCATAGCACCGACGGCTTCTATCTTCTCCCTGAAGTCCCTCTCCGGCAGATCCACGTCCCGCAGCCTCTTCACTGCCACAACCGTGCCGGCCTCAAGCACCGCCTTGTATGCGGTGCCGAACGTCCCCTTGCCGAGAACCTCCGCTGACGCCCTCAGCAGCTCTTCCAGGTCGAAAACCCTCGGCCCTGACCCGAAGAAGACCAGCCTCTTGCTCTGGCCCCCGCCCTTGGAGTCCCCCTTCGCCGCAAGTGCCGCAGAGCTGGCGGCAGCGCTTGTGGAACTCACGGCGGAGGCGCCGTTCCCACCTTCTCTGGTCGCTTTGTCCCTCATTGGCATCTCCACCTCCGGCGGCTTCGGCGCCCCAGCCTCGACGGACGTCGTCTTGCTCCCGCTCTTTTTACGGCAACAGAGACACAGGAGCAGGACAAGGACCAGGAGGCCGACGACGGCCCCGATGACAATTCCAGCGATCGCTCCGCCGGACAGCTTCTTCTTCTTCCTCCGCACGCCATTGTCGCCTCCTTCACCGCCATTGCCATTGTTCGGCGGAGCGGACGCCGGCGCGACTTCGCCGGGGCAGGGGTTGGAGTCCAATCCGCAGACCTGCAGGCCGAGGAAGGCGGTCGGCGGCATCGACCGGAGGCTCCGGGGTATCGAGCCGTTGAGCTGGTTGAAGGACACATTGAATTGGTCGAGGGAGAGGCCGAGGTCGGGGATCTGGCCGGCGAGCCGGTTCCTGTCGAGGTACAGGGTGTGCAGCCGCTTGAGCCCGCTGAATTCGGCAGGGATGGGACCAGAGAAGCTGTTGCCGCCGAGGTTGAGGCGGATCAGGTTCTGGAGGGAGGCGATTGAGGCGGGGATTTCGCCGGAGAAGGAGTTGTCCTGCAGGTAGAGGTTGCGGAGCTGGGAGAGGGAGGCGAGGTCGGGTGGGAGAGGCCCGGAGAGGGCATTGAAGCGGAGGCTAAGGGTGCGGAGGTCGGTTAGGTTGCCGAGGACGCCGGCGGGGAGGGGACCGATGAGGCCGACGCCGGGGAGGCGGAGGTGGGCCACGCGGCCGAGCTCGCAGACGACGCCCTGCCAGGCGCAGGGGGAGAGGGAGGCGTTCCAGGGGAGGGCGGATCTGCCCACGGCAGCACGTAAGGCCTGGAGGGCAGCCTTGTCGGACTCCAGATCGGGGCGCCCGGCTGGGAAAGAGGAGAGGAGGAAGAGGAGGGAGAGAAGGATGGGAAGCAAGGCAGGCGGCGTCGCCATTGGACAGGCGTCGCGGCGGAGCAGACCACCGTGCGAGCTCAGAGGGCGGCGGCTTCGAGCGGCGTCGCCATTGGAGCCCTGCTCCTCCTGTTGGACTGCAGAGAAGAGGAACAAGAAACAGCAGCAGCAGAAGAAAAAATACAGAGAGGAGAGAGAACGGGTGCTGCGTAGGAGTCCAGAAGTATAAAACCCTAGCCCAATCCTGGTCCACTGGGGTTATTATTTATAATAAAACTAAATTATTTAACCATGGTAATTATTGGGCCCAAAAGTTGGATGCGTGTTTCTGTTTGGCCCTGGCCCACTGAGCCTGATCAATAGGAATAGTTGAAGTAAGCCATCTTATTGGCAACCGGAGTTCTCAAGCGATTTCAACCCAAGGGTTTAAGATTCTTTCCCTACCATCTCCTCATTTATTAGGACTGTCATATCCGATTCCAATTCATATCCACATTCGATTAATTAGCCTAATATTTATTCGACTACAACATTCCGGCGGACATATCTGAATATATGTTTAATTATTCGACTAATATTCGAAGCGGAAACGAAAAATAGATATTTGTTTCGATTATTATCCGACCGATTATGTATTTTGATAAATTATAATTTTAATGATATTTATATATTTAAGTAAACGGTAATTTGATATTTGAAATATACTTAAAATGTGTTTAACAATAATAATGAAGTTTATTGTGATTTTTTATTTTTAATGATTTTACTTATTTCGATAAATTGTTTAAGTCATTTGTTATTATCTAAAGTATATTTAGTAAAATATTTAAATTGTTTAAAATTGATCTAGATATTTATAACTTGAATATTTATTAATTTTAATTTATGATGTTTATAAATTATACAAAGAATAAAATTTACAAGTCAGTAAGTTATAAGACTAAGTTGAAATAATCAAGTATTTGAATTATTATCCGAATTCAGATATTATTCGGTTGAGTCGAATTCGGATAGAAAAATTTATTATCTGTCGAATAGTATCTGAAGTCGGATATTCGGATAATATTAAACGGAGCGGAATCGGATACTGTGATATCTGCTCCGTATTCGTTCCGTGGGCAGCCCTATCATTTATAAACCTATCTGCCGCGTCGGGGATGCTGATCTTTTGAGTTGATTAATTAAATAAGTGCAAGAACCTTTTTCAGTGTCAGAATTGCAACGATGATCTTGTATGCAATTATTTAGTTGCTTGCGTATCTTTTTCATACCCCTCAACCTCTATCAGGCTGCTGTACTTAGATTAATTAAAGAACCCAAGTTATCTTTATCAATCGTCCGTTTGCTTTGCCACTTAAGAATGCGTTGCAATTACTTAAAAGTATACAACTTTTAATGAGTTGCAAGAGGTGTGTGCAATTATTGTTTGGTCGAGTGTACAAATCATGGTACTTACATGTTAATAATGGCGCTCCTTTTGTTTAGACAATTTTATCTCTACACTATTTGACACGTTCTTATGACATAATTATATCCTTAGTTGAAATATTTAATAATAATTATCCAATTCAATGGTTAAATAGCTCCTAAGAAGGCAATAAGGAATCTAATAAAAATGAAATATAATAGTAGTATTATTCTATCTTGTACTTAAAATTCAATAAACAGAGTTGTGGGATTCTCAGTTAATAAAGATTTTCTGGTAGATCTCACTCTAGAAAGTGGAGGTTAAGGAAGATACGATCCGACTCGCTGACGTTTCCGACCTGTCCAAATCGGACAAATACGCGGTACGGCACTCGACGGGGATTGGCCACCCCACACCGGCGGGAAGAAATCGTGATGGGGGCCACGCGTCGACGGCCGAGTGGATGGCGATTAGTTCTGGCTCGTACCTGACGTCATCTGACGGTAGCCGTCGGAGGACCCAGAGCTGGTACCTCCGACGGCACCTTTCCGTTGACGCCGTCACTTTGCGCTCGCGCAGGAGGAGCTCATGGTCGGCCCCGCGGCGCTTTGATCCGGTCGGTAAGCAAATCGCCGGTCCGCAGTTTCAGAGGGCGCCCCGACGCGGTTGATCGGGCCGCCTCGGCATTGAACCGGTCGCATGCACAAGCAATATGTGCCGTCAGATAAAGATCAGAAGGTTGTGTTGGGCCCACTCAGACTTGCCGGCCGCCGACAGTTCTGGTCTCTTCCACGGCCGCTTTCGGTCCCGCCAAGAAATTGGACGACTTCCATTTCCCACTGAAGTATTGTATCATATGTATTATAGAAGTATAATATTTTACAGTAGTTTGCGACATTTCATATGGCTTTACCAGAAATTTGACGCTCGTTGGGAATGAAATCGTCAGAGTTGGTAGCAGATGTTCCACTTGAACAGCTCTTTCACGAGGGGTCTGGCGAGGGCCAGGTGTTTTGATGTGCCTTGGATATATATATATTATATATATATATATATATATATATAACTTCTGTGAGGGAGAGTTTGTTGTTAAGTTCACAAAAGAAATATTGCAAAGTCCTCAATATTTCTGAGACAAGGCTTACCCAAATTGTCTTTGGGAGGTAGTCTTCCAGAACCCACAGCATAGTTCTGGAATAGAAACCAGATTTTGCACTCAAATGAAATCTCAATTCAAATTGTTGAATTTTTTTAACCATTCACAGTGTCGTGGGCTTCATAAACACATTTACCATAAATCTATTCAGGGGTTGTTTGTTTCAATATAAAATAGTAAAATTTAGACAATATTTTGGGATGTTTATTTCAATGCAAAATAAAATCTTATCTGGCTTTTGTTAGCCCCCACTTGGAGAGTTGGAGGCCTATTTCCTTGTTTGATTTCCATAAAAGGGTCACCGTACGTCAAATCTAGAATATACATATATATATATATATACAAATTTAGAGGATTTATACATTCTCTTGTTTTATTTTCATGTGTTTTATAGCCATACAAACAAAGTGCTCTCTGATTTTAAAAACATAAAAAATTCACCCTCTTTAAAACCAGTCATTTTGATGTGTCGTGCAAGTTTAGCAATTTAGACCTGGATTTCATTTCTAGATAATAATACTACAGAATAAAGGTATGTGAAGTTTAACTTACCAACTCAAATCTAAGCCAATTAAAACAAAAAAGATCTAATCTACTTCATCATCCCAAAGCTCTCTCAAAAACTTCAAGTATACCACAAATAAATAACCCAACTAAAAGCAAAGTGAAGGGAGATAGAAGAAATAAAGGACAAAACACAAGAAGACGATCTATTTTTATAGTGGTTTCGCCATCCCTTGGTCTACTGTTATGCGGTACATGTTTCCGCATGTATGATTTAATTAAATAAGTGTGTTAAGCCATTTTAGAATAGCTTGTTAACAGAACTAGCTTACAATTTTTGGGTCACTATGAATATCATTTTATTTAGCTATAATTTTTAATAAGAATGTTAGATTAGGATGAGATTAGCTTTTGAAAAGATAATTAACTTGACTAAACCTTCAAGAAGAGGAGTACTGTAGCTAATACATCGCTAGGAGAGTCAAAATAGGTCAACATGGGTCGGCACTTGGCAGTCTCTTCTGGCAAAAATCTGCACGAGCTTCCAATCAAAGTCCAAATTTGAGATTAGCTATTATTTATTGTGAATGTGCTTCCAATTAAAACTAAAACATAGGAACTCAGCATCAAAGAGAAAAAAATCATCCATGAGAGTTCTAGTTTGAGAATTTGCCATTAGGAGAGAGAGAGAGAGAGAGAGAGAGAGAGAGAGAGAGAGAGAGAGAGATAGATAGATTCCACCTTTTGAGTTCAAACTTGTGAAGGAGAGTTTGTCGTATGGAGGAGGGATTTTGGCTCAAAGTCAAGAGTCAAAGAGAGTCTAAGAAGACAAGGATCAAGGTTGGCCTTGCTAGGAGAAGCAATTAGACGAAAGAAGAACCCTTTGCTTGAAAGGATAGGCACATGACAAATCTAGTCACAGTTATTTTGTAAACTCATATTCTTATGATATTATATGATTCTTCTATACTATGAAATTCATGGATCATGAACTATGAGTTTCAAAGAAATTTGGGACTATCTATATTAGACTTGGTTGACCAACTTTAGTAAACAATTGACTGATCTTTTCTTGAAGTTGAGACAAAATTCAAGCAAAATGGCTCACCCATTTCTTGCAAATAGTCGAGCAATTCTAGTAAGCAAAATACTCCACCTATTTCTGGCAAACAGTTGAGCAATTCTACTAGAAACTATATATATATTTTACACTTTTTGACTTTAACATACTCCGGTTGATTTAAAATAAGGGAGGGTTTAGCAAATAATCCTCAAAGAATCTCATATATGCATAGAATCCCCTGTAATATGTGTGTATATATATATATATATATATATATATTCTAAAATAAGCCTTAATTTGTAAGTGAGGTGAGAGATGCTAGACTTGATGGTAGGTGGTTTTCTACGTATATAATGATTATATTGATTTTTTTTTGCACATATGAGATTTATTAGATATATGTTGGATATATTTATCATTCTAAAACCTCCAATATAATTATCTGTCATTTTGTAGTTTTTGTTTGGGAGAAATGGCTACTTTCTTGTTAGAACAAATTATGGTAATTATGAATGTTGATTAGTAAACCATAGAACTTATTTTTAACAACTAGACATGTTCATATAACATATTAAACTTGATCTCAACTTCATTTAATGCCTAATTACTTTGCACATTGAAATGCCCTTTTGTATCATTATATGTATATATATGTAAATATATGTATATATATATATATACATATCAAAATAATCTTATATCTATTTAAGAAATTTTAAATATGAAAGATGGCAATAATAATATTCATGGATCAAAATCTCGTCCACAACGATCAAGACCTTCAATCTCCTATCAGAAGGATGTCCCTAGGTAGTCCCTGCAAAACAGAATACCATTAGAGGGCCTTCGGTGGCGGTACGGAAGAGCCCCCTTTAATGTCTAAGTCAGAAGGCTGGAGATGTTGGAAGAAAAGCTGTAGAAGCTTGGGTGCTAGAGAGCATACCTCTACCTATAAGGGTACAGGGCCTTATTTAATAGTCGGGTTAAGGAGTCCTTCCGAGGGGTAGTTCGTACTCCGATCAGTGGGGGAGGGGGGGTAGTAGACCCTAAAGAACTCAGTAGTGTAACGCCCCGAATCTTGTGTCCAGTCATATCCAACTTTCGTTGGAATTTGAAGACAGTACATGTACTGAACATAACATATACATATTTGAAGATAGTACATGTACTGAACATAACATATACATAACAGAAATGAGAGAATAAGAGTCCACAAGGTAAAACAAATAGCCATCTATTACAAATTTCAAATAATAATAAGCTAATACAATCTACAAAAGTCTCATAATAAACAACTATCTCTAAATAACATAATCAACTTCTCTCAACTCCCTAGACTCTCACAATTACATAACAGACTCAATTGTTCCTACTACATCAATCTACTAAAATGAAAAGACTCATAAATTCACCACTAGCCTCGAATCCAATAGGCTCTAAGTACACATACTCTTCGTAATCAAAATTAAAATCCAACTTTCTGGTCACCTCTCCTGAAAAGTTTTCCAACAAACTTACTGGATATAAAACTCAGTAGGCATCATTTCTTACACAAGCTAAACATATAATAATTGAAATTTACATGGTAATTAATTCATATCATGAACAATTGATAATGCTACATATAAATCAAATAAGAGAATGATACAAAACAAGATCTTATATATATCTCTTATCAATCAGATGCATTTTCTAATTCTCTTAAACAAGCATGATGATTTATAATACTTATCACATACATCAAGCCCCCAACGAATGAAGCATATGGGATATGTTCTATCTGCTTCTTTTTTAAGTCATTTTTGGGACACTGCAATTCATTGAATTATCACTTTTCACAATGAGTACTTTATTGGGTACGCATGACTGCATGTTGAACTTTTCTAAGAGCTTTGTTGCTATTATGAAGTTTTGTAGTAAATTTTGGATTTCTAAATGGTTAGTTAGACCACTAAAGTGGCACCAACTATGAGGAATGATAAAATTTAACCACTTTAAGTTTTAAATAGTGTCATTAATGAGCATTTTGGTTATTTGTTATCATTTTAATTGAGAAGATAATATTTTAGAATTCAAAATGTGTAAGTTGATCATCAAAGTAACCTTATGCATGGAGAATAATAAAATATTCTTATTAATAGATTAAAATGATATTATTTTTTTTGTGTTCTTGACTTGATTGTAGATTTCAACTCTTAAAATAGTATCTAATTTCATGTCATGAACATGATAGAACAAAAGTTATATGCATGGCGACTCTTGAGAGTTTTGTACCTAAAGGTACTTTATCTTGACATCAAAATGTATATAAATTTTAGTTCTATCATTTAAGTTAATTTCTTACTTGGGGAGTTTGTCCCTTAGCATATTATAATTTTCTCCCAAATGAGAGATAATAATGATGCAACCGGACAACTTGTTAAAGTAGTTCATTTCAATTGCTGAATTACTTTGCAATTTAAGATACTGTCTCATAACTTACAATATTTGTTCCATTATCTTATATGTGAGCATTTATTTGTTTATTTCAGCTGCTTCTCCATTGTTTGCACCTTTTACTTGTAATGTGCCTTATTTGAATGACATTAATTTTACTGAATGAAAACAAAGGGTACTATTTTCATTGGGGTGTATGGACTTAAATTTGACTTTACGTGAGGATAAGCCACCTTCACTTACTCCAGAAAGCACAATTGATGATGCCATTGGTCCACATAGGTAGGTGTCACAAAGGTTAGACAGTTTTGTCTAAAAAATAACATGACAAGTATTAAATGCGAGTGCAGAGCTCTGGATGTGACAAATGTATCCGAGCTCGACAAATGTTTCGTAAGCACTTATGAAACATTTGTCACGCTTGAAAAATCATTTGTCACAACTACAAATATGTATACATATACATAGGAATGACAAATATATTTAGGCGTTATTAATACTTCGTGGAGATGCGTAGAGAAGGTAAATATTTTTCTGGTATGACAAACACTTGGTGGACATGACGAATACTATTTATCACGTCCATGAAACATTTGTCATGCCTATATATATTTGTCACGCTTAAAATTCTGCACTTATATTTAATAATTGTCAGGTCATTTGTGGAAAAAATTGTCCAACCCATATGTCACCTGCCTATGTGGACTAATGACATCTTGCATTGCAAGATGACTCAGCTTGCTGCAATGCAAGATATTTACAGCAAGCATCACTCCAGCTTTAATACCTAAGAGAACATTATAGCAAGTATTTTTCTATTTTAAAAATAACTTAGTCTGGTCTACCCTACTCCTTAAAAGGAAGAGTAATACTTGTTGCAATATCCCCACTACTGTAATGAGGGGATTGCATGGTGGGAGTATTGCAATGGGTATATATTTTTTTTTAAAGATTCTTTTAAAGATTAGTTGCCACATGTTCTACATGTTTGTATAGTCTGATGTCTAATTAGATAATCTAAAAAAATGAAAATTAAAAACTATTATTGGGTTTGGCCTATTAAGGATATTTTTCTACTATTCATTAGAGTTCAATTTTTTGATTTTCTAAAAGTCTTTAGATCGTCCAATCTAAGATCACATTATATAGACACGTAAGTATATAGGACCCGACTTTTAAAAATTTAAAAATAGAAAGAAAAGCTTACCTAGCTTTCAATGTAGAAAGAGGTATTGCAACAAGTATCACTCTAGGAAAAAATTAAAGTTAGGCCTTCCCAGACCAAGTCGTGACTCCTAAGGCTCGAGTGTAGGGGCAAGGGGGCCTCTTCAAAAGGATCCTTAAAAATTATGACTTATACTTTCTTCTTGCACCCCCCACATTCCATCCTGATCTTGATCCATGTCTCCTCCATTTAAAAACTCGCTTGGACCATCACTTGCCACCTCAAGGGCTCTCCCCTCGACTCGTTGTAATGATGTGTGCACGGGGGCAATTCTGTGATTGTTTTGATGCATCCAAATCCATGAAGGGCTGAAAGACCTTATGAACTACTGAAGGTGCACCTGTAGATGAGGCAAGTGCCTTCTTAGTGTTCAAGTCCCGCTCCAGTGGAGCAGTGGACACCCCCCGCCTCCCCAGTTGCAGAGGGCGGGGATTCGATCCCACTCGCGGTGAGCGGACGCTACGTCCCTGGCGATATTCTCGCTCCTTTGAGCGGCTTTAGGGTGTGTTTATTCTCTTTCTATGGGAGATGGAGGCTTGTGGGATTCGATCCCTTGTTCCCTCTGTTGGTGTATAGGCCCAATACCACTATGTTACTAGTAGTTCAAAAAAAAAAAAAAAAAGCTAGTCGAACTAGTCATTAAAATGGAAGAAGAGTACAAGCCACTCAACTGTTATGTTGGGGAGAAAGGAAAGGTTAATGTATCTAACCAAGCTCTAATTAGTTGCTAGTACTAGCATCAGTACAACACCACTCTGAATAGTGTTGATAACTCACAAACCTTACTAATCTAGATTGTAGGGACTTGAAAGAAATATTGAACAATTATAGAGATTGAAAAGTAAAAATCTCTCTTTTTTATCATTTTTGTCAACTATAGAGTCTTAATTTCACTTTTTATTTAATGGTGTTTTTTACTCCCTTCATCAACTAGTTATAAGGATCAACAAAGTTACTAAGTTATAACGGATCAACAACTTGTTAGTATAATAACGTAATAGCGTAATAAGGTAACATAGCATCATGATATAGTAACTTAGGAACATAATTGTGTATTAGTGTATTATTTATTAGTTAAAATATTAAAACATTAACAAGTCTTATCGTTAATATGTTATTAGTTAATACGTGATTATGTTAATAATTATGTTGGAGAAGATAACATTATATTACTACCTATTGTATTACTATCTTATTAACACGTTGAGGGTCCATTATGAATAAATAAATATATTAAATTATTTTATTTTATATAAAAACAAAAAAAAAACAAAAATTCATGAAAACAATTTCATAGGTAACAAATAATATATTTTAATTTTGTTTTTTATAAATTTATCTCATTACATGACTACAATTTATGTGGCAGACTTGCTTTCGGACTTGGAGTTTTTTGGGATGTTGATTTCTTACAAGGGGACAAATCACATATTACTTCTCATCTAGCTGTAGAGTACTACTGTGGCTGCAACCCATTATTCTGTGTTTGCATCTTTCTTTTCGAGGGAGCTTTACAATCGGTTTTTTTTCTAAAAGTTCTTATTTAGCAATTTCATTTTTTTGGAAGAGTTGTTACAGGGCTGAAAAGTTATGATTTATTCGTGCTCAGTATTCTTTATCAAGTCATTATTTGTGAATAAAGATTATTATAGGCATAAATAAAATGCTAAATAATATTTTGTTTGAACTCAAGGTTGAACAATATTTTATTTTTAAGATTTATTTTATATTATCTAATATTTTAAAATGTAAATCTTCAAATGATATATTTTTATATTCCACTCCCCCCCAAAGGAAAAAATCCTATTTTCTTTCTCCTCGTTTCCTCACATCTCTACTGCCTCTGTATATTTTGGCTGCCGAAGGCAGCCAGGAAAGACATCGTGATAATTTTTTTAAAGAGCATAATTTGCTGTCAGGCGGTGTAAAGGCGAAAAAAAAAGAAACAAGATTATTTTTTACTGTTTATTTGAGGTCAATTTTTTTACTTTTTATCTCTTTTTAAATCATCGGATCCAAGATTGGATTATTCAGTCCAGTAGGGGTGGGTCGGAGCCTTTTAAAAAAAATAAATTCCTTGACTGTACCATCAGATGGCATAATAAAGCATTGCAGTGCAGCAAGTTATTCTCTTTTTAAAATTTCTTATCCTTAGACCAGACATGACGTTCAATGTTTGGTGCCACCTACGTCACAAATACTTTAAGTTTTAATTTTTAATCTAAACCATTAAAACTTTCTACTAGTAATAGTAAGCTACCTATAACTAAAAAAAAAAATCAAATACTTATTGCCGGAGCATCTAGGCAGTATTAGATACCACGATGTCAAAATTAAGTGATTTTTATCTGTTTATACTTTATAGAGAAGTTTTAACAGTTTAGATTAAAAATTAGTACTTTATATATAGATACGCCCTCAGAGCCTTCCATTTGGACATTTGAACGATGGCTGCCTATAAGAAAGGAGAACTTAAATGCCACAAAGCATACACGTCCATCCACCCCCTCCATCAAACACTTGGGTCAATAAGAGATCTTCGGAACCGTATTCTTTTTGTTAAAACCTGCTACCACTCACATGAGATGGGTAGAACAACCATTTCACCAAAAAAAATGTAGTATTTATTTCATGTTTGTCCTATGTGAATGAAAATATATTTTATCTAGAGAATGAGGTCCAAAAGATCACATCTCAGGTCGAATCAAATTTTGTCACCCAAGTTTGACTCTATCACACACAAGTTGGAACACAAACTCAATATATGAAATGGTTATTCCAAATCAGCTCGTTCAAATATTGAACTTGTATGAACTTAAATCGTTTAATAAATCAACTAATGAAAGATTAGGCCTACGGTACTTAGATTTTCAAATTTTTTTTTCATTACGTAAAAATAAACCCCATTAAAAGACGATTTACTCGAGCTCAACCCTTAAACGGAACAAACTATTTGATGTGGCTCGAACAGTAAGTGCTGGCCTGAGCCCAGCGCTTGACAAGATGAATGAAGAGGAAGGCAATTTAAAATGGGGGTTCTCTGCCTCCTCTTCTCCTTTTTTATTTCCCACAAAGTGCCTAAAGGAGGAGTCCACCAGCCCAATAACAAGTGGGCCGGCTCAATATTGTAGCCGAAAGACTAGACCATTTGTCTGTGGGCCTTGGCTTAGTGGGAACCAAAGAGAGGCCTCATCTAGGCCCAAGATCAATCTAGTAATCCAAAAGAAAGCAGGGAATTCTAGGGGCCCATTTGAGTCCGTCCCGAAGAGGGACCCAATGGCACTACTTGAATCCGAGATAGACCAGAACTTGTACTCATGCGAACCTAGTCCGACCAACAAAACCTCAGCTTCCTGGTCATGTCTGATCACGACCTGGGACGTACCAGAAGAGAATCCGTCAAAATATGGACCCCTTAGTACGGTCCTTTCCAATTCAAAACTCAACTGGAAGATCTCCTCTGAATCAAGGTTTGTTGATCGGGATCGACCTTTAACAAGGACTTGAACTACTATATAAGGACCCTTACTCCAACCTGCGGAGGTACGCTCTCCACAGGAACCCAGACCTCCCCTATTTTCTCCTTTCGATCTCAGCTTTTTGACTTAAGCGTCGGAGGGGGGTCCCCCGATTGATCGCCAGAGGCCTTTAATGGTGTTCTCCCTTGTAGGGTTGCTGATTTCTAGTCTTCCGATATTCATTAGAAGGCTCTAATCATGGTGGACGAGATTTCGACCCATTATCCTTGACGGTGTCTGTGGGAGGCGCAAGTCAAAGCCATGGCAAGGGCCAACAACAATCGGGCCTCTAGGCAGAAGGAAATTGTGGCCGATAGTGCCATGCTTCTGCCGCCTTTAGCTGTTGAAGCCCAGGTTGAACAAGGACTTGGCAACGGAGATAACGTTCACCCTCTCCTTGAATGTATGCATCAACTACCCTAAAGACTTGCTCTCTAAAAATCCTGGTTGATATGATTCAACGACTTGAGGCAAAAGTTGACTACCTTGAAGGAGATTGTCTCCACCGGGGGTGTGATCATTCGGGTAGCCCTCCCCATAGTCATCACAGTGCCCATCCTTCTCAGAGGCCTCGTAAGCGGGAGAACCCGATACCTCCACCACTGCCTCCTCCCTTGAACGGCCCGCTGGTTCTCGTTGGAGGACAACCTTCTCATCACAACCCTGAGCCAAGTGAAGCTCGCGGATGGTTGTGCGAGTGATCAGCAAGAGGCAACCTTTCTACTATGTGCTCGCCTAACCAACCACAGAGCTATGAATCTCCTCAGACAAGAGAGTCGCACCGCCACCACCGCAAGCACGACGTCCCGCCAACAGTAGTTCTTCTTCACAATCATCCTCGAGCTCTTCGACCAAGCCCGCCCGTACCTCTTCCCTTTTGGGGTCATCAACCTTGCCTCAACGGCAGCATGTGGAGTCTCACCGGCACTCTCAGCACTCTCGTCACCTTTCCCCTGGAAAGAGATGGGTCCGAAAGCTTGAAGAGCGGGTCGAGAAGCTACTTCGACATGACCAAAGGTCTGGCCCAGATAATTTAGGGAGCAGAGGCTCCTATTTTACCAAAAGGGTCCATAAAGAGCCCTTGCCCCCGTGTTTCACATGATGGAACGAAAAATTCAGACGATCACTTGAGGATGTTTAAGGTCAAATTCTACTAGTTAAACGTGCCGAATGAAATTAAGTGTGGGCCTTCTCGACCACGATGGAAGGAAACGCTCAACAATGATTCAGTCATCTAAAGCCTAACTCCATCGACAATTCCAAATGATTGCAACATTCCTTCCGAAACAACTTTGCTGCTAGTAGGTGCATGCCGGTGACCACTGCATTGCTGTCTTCCCTACGTTAGAAGAAAGATGAGTCCCTTCGCAAGTACTAGGCTCGCTTCTATGAAGTAACCTTAAAGATCTCTAATTTGGACGTACCTAATGCTACCCAATATTTCATCGCCGAGGCAACGAGTCATCAAACCCAGTTCAAGCTAAGCAAGGAGCTCCCGACCAACTTCTCCGACTTTGTTTGCAAAGTCAATTTGTGCATCAATAGTGAAGAGTTGCTTCGTGCGTACAAGACCCTCCAACAACGCCTTGATGCAGAAGACAAACATGAGAAACAACTGGTGACAAGGTGAAACAAGAGACGCCTTAATTGTGATCGGGCCAGTCGGCCAGCCAAGGAGCGGCTCCAAGAGTAGGCAGAAGGTTGGGGTGACCAATATACCGATCGGTGAGAGGAGGGTTACACTCTCTTGAATATTCCGATCAACTGGATTCTCCAAGAGGTCAAAGATGAGGCTACATCCGCTAGCCCAAAAAGATTAAATTGGTCCCTAGAGTAGAGAAGACATGAAGGTTTTGCGCCTTTCACAATGAATACGGTCACTTCACGTTGGAGTGCCATGACCTCAAAAGAGATATTGAAGTCCTTATTCGGCGTGGATACTTGAAGAGGTACGCTGCCGACAATAGTTGTTGCAAGTCTGGCTAGAAGGCTCAGAAACATGCCAATCGAATGCCCCTGCCATCAGTCAGAGCGAGCGATCCACATAATTTATGGAGAAGTCTCGAGCAGCGAAGACAACAACAAGAGGAAGTGTGGCTATGCATTCGAAACTCAGAGAGTCGCCTGGGACGTCACTGCTATCGACAACCCTCTACTTACCAAGAATCCAATCATCTTCACCAATGAAGATGTACAAGGTATTATACTTCCCCATAATGACACCCTGATTATAAAAGCCGACATTGCAGACTACCACGTCAAAAGGGTCTTCATCGACAACGAGAGTTCGCTCGATATTATCTTCCTCGACTGCTTCCATCACCATGGACCCGACCTGTCGGGCATGAGGACAGTTTGAACCCCTATATACGGATTCAACGGCCAGCCAATGAGCCATTGAGGAGCAAATAACCCTCTCAGTAACGCTAGGGACTCCTCCCCTGTTGATCACGAGAAAATTCAAGTCCATGGTGGTCGACGTCCCCTCATCTTATAACGCCATGTTGGAAAGGGATCCCCCGGGTCAGTTTAAGGTTAAGGATGTATCATCGAGCTTGCACCAGAAGCTCAAGTTCTCGACTGCAAAGGGGATCGGAGAAGCTCGCGAGAACCAAAACTTGTCTCAGCAAATGCATCTCGTAGCAACCAACGCCCAATTGAAGGAGTTCGTCATGCTCGTCCATGAGGCAATACAAAGAATTGGTCACACAAATGGTTGTGGGGAAGGACCATACGTGATTGCGAAAAGCTGTAATGGTGGAGTGCATCATCTAGCTTGGCCGAATGGCAAACTTTTCGACAATAAGTGAAATACAGAACACCTACACCCCTTTCATTAGTAGATTTCCTTTAACAAATAGTCTTTATTTTAATGATTGTCTCTATAACGGTAATATTTTAAAGTTGTTTGTTACCTCTTTCCAAAATAAATATAATGGTTCATTACTGATGGATGACTTGAGCTCTGTCCTCATGGTTCAACATCAATCAACAAGCTTCGAACGACCACAGTTGATGCCGATCGACCATAGCCGGCAACGGCCGACCATAGCTAATGATGATCGATCATAGCTGACAGCAGTTAGTCACAGTTGACGCCGATTGACCATCACTAAAATCGATCGAGGTCGACAAATATTGTTCCCCTTGCCGACCTCACCGCAGGAAAAGGGGCTCCCCACCGTCAGATGAAATAAAATTCACCTCATGAGCTCCCCACCTTAAGATGGGATTAAACTTGTTTCCTCTCGTCAAGCCACATCTTGTAGGGAAGAGGCTCCCCACCCTTAGATGAGATAAAACTCGTTTCCCCCTATCAAGCCTTGCCTTATAGGGAAAGGGCTCCCCACCCTCAGATAGGATAAACCTAATTTTCCTTGTCTACCTCATTCACAGGAAAGGAGCTCTCTACCCTTAGATGGGATAAAACTTAATCACCATGTCAACCTCGCTCATAGGGAAGGGGCTCCCCATCTTCAAATGGGATAAAACTCGCCACACGGGCTCCTCACCCGAAGACACGATAAAACTCGTTAAAGGGGCTCCCCACCCTAAGATGAGACCTAACTCATTTCCCCCTACCAAGCCATGTCTTACAAGGAAGGGGCTAGTCACCTTCAGATGGGATAAAACTCGTCTAATGGGCTCCCACCCAAAGATGGGATGAAACTTGGTTAACGATTCAACAAGCTCCACCAATACAACGTCCACAACTCTGAATATTCAACAACCAAAGCTGCTATACTTCCTGCACTAAACCCAAATACCCCATCAAAATAACAGCCTAAGTTATTAACGTAACTTAGCCTACTTGGATGGGAGGAGAAAAAGAAAAGGTATGTCTCATATTCCTTTAAGAAGTTATTAATGTAACTTAGCCTGCTCCGACGGGGGGAAAAGGGAAAAGGTATGTCTTGTATGTTAGTCTTAGGTGGCCTACATATTATTATCTCATAATGAAATCCGTGAATATGTGCGATAATGATCAGATTATGATGAGATCATACTAATGAGACTGATCACTTAAACACACATATTCTCAATTGTTCATAGTCGGAGGATATCCGAGATGGACATCAGATATCCAGTAAGACTAGTACAAATTATTCCTGGTCATACGATGAGGGTGACTGATCTCTGATAAGTACACATTTTTAGATCAACAATAGATGAAATTTACACACTATACTGTCAATTTTATGTACAAAACCACATGGAATGATAGATAAATTGATTAAGCTTTTAAAATATTAATTTTGCAAAATTCGAATGCCAAATATCATCATTTCATGGGTTAAGTAAATATGATAATTTCATTTCCAATAAGAGCTTCTCAACAATTATTTAATATACATTTGAATAATTTATTGATTGTCGCATGAACTTAACTATTATTTTATGTGGATATAGGACATAAGCAAGCAGATAGCATAGCGGTTAACCCATATGAGTTTCAACGAAATGACCAAGGTTCAAATCCTGGAAGGAACAAAATTGTATTTTTTTTTACTCTTCAAAAGGGGCCCACATGCCAGCTACGAAAGAGAGAGAGATGGAAATTTCGAAATTCAAATTTCTAAAATAACATTTATTACTCAAAATCTAAATTTCAAAAATTAAAATCAAAGATCTCTCTCTAAATTCAAATTTCAAAATAAATATTCATGGTTTTAAAGAGGAGCCTCTAATCATGGGAGTACTTAATAACCTGTTTATTACCCTTTTTGAAATTCAAAATTTGGGGCTCTTTTCTATAAAACCATGGGAGGGGGGAGGAAAAGGAGAACTTTTTGAATCTCTAAAAACTCTCTCTCTCCCTTGTGTTCTCTTCGCCTCCCCTAACCGAAGCTCTCTCTCTCCCTCTCATTTTCTATTCTCCCAATTTTTCTCTCTCTTCATCTGGTTTTAAAAAGCTTTTTTATTTTTATTTTATTCACTTTACTCTCTCTCTCTCTCTCACATAACTCTCTCTCCCCCTGTGTCTACTCTCTCTCTCTCTCTCTCATAGCTCTCTCTCCCCCTATGTCTTCTCTCTCTCCCTTACTTTGTCTCTCTCTTTCTAGCTATCTTTCTCTCACCCCGTAGCAGCTCTCTTTCCCTTTTTCTCTCTCTCAGCCCCTGCGCCACTCTCTTCCTTTTTCCTCTTCCTCTCTCCCTCTCTATCTCTCTACACGCCCGTCCGCCACGCGGCGCCTCCCGCCGTGCCAGCCGCCAGAAGTCGGGGCCCGCCCACCACGCGGCGTCGTCAGGTTGTTCGCGGGGCCGCCCCATCGTCGTTCGTGCCTGCTGGAGCGGGCATTTCCTCTCAGCCGCCCTGCCACGCGTCAGCCAGCGCCTCGCCGCCGCCGTTTGCCGTGCCACGCGGCACCGAAGCCTGCGTACGAACCACCGCACCGCGCCGCACGTTGCCAAGCCTGCCGGCACACCGCCCCCCTACTACCAAGCCTGCCGGCACACCGCCCCCCTACTACCAAGCCTGCCGGCGCAACACACCAGTTCCCCACCGCGCATACTGCTAGGTTTACTGCGCCCGAGCATGCACGCCCCCTAGTTGGCGGTTCACTGCGCCGTACCGAGTCAGGCCCTTCACTGTAGCCTCCTTGTTATTTACATTTTAATTAGTTTATTTTAGTTGTTAAGCAATTAATTAGCATTTTTGTTATTACATTGTTTAGAATCATTGTAATCTTTGTTACTCCATTAACAGAGATCAAGTGATTGTTTGTTTTTTGGATATTTCTATTAGTCTTCTTAGATTATTTAGTTAGGTACCTCTATTTTGTTTAATCTCACCAATAGTGTTCTAAATGGTATTTTCTTAATAGAAAATAGGTGTTTTAATTTCTTAGATGCATAATTAATTTTTGACACCTATTTAATCGTTTTTTTCTAAAATTGCATCTCAAAGTCATACTTGTCAACAAATATTTGCTGAAAATTCAAGATTTTTAAAGTTAAGAATTTATTTCCCTGTGGATTTGACCTAATCTCACCACTGACTATTTTCAAATAATTATGTGTGAGAATTAGAATTAATATTAGTGCTTTTTGTGCTTTAACGACGACATTTAAATACGTATCAATTTTTGGCGCCGTTGTCGGGGAATTAGATTCTTAATTTTGATAATTTTGGGCTCATTTGTATAAATCCATACTCACATTGATTTTCTTTTTTTTGCAAGTATTTTAAAAAAAAGTGAAAAAGGAAAGGAAAACTCCAATTTGGTGAGTTTGTTCCAACTTATCATTTATTTTATCTTTATTTTCAAATTTTGTTAGAATTGTGATATAATCCATTAATAAAAAAAAATCAGAAAACTAAAATTAAATAAAAAAATCATTTCAAGATTAGAAATCAAACTATCATGTTTTAAGACATGCATCATTTAGGAGTGCGTTAGTTTTCAATTTTTTGTCATTTTATTTTATGTTGAAGAGTGCGGGAAGTAAGGTGAGTTTATCTCCATTTTGCCAATAACATGATCATGCATTGTGTTCTTATTTTGACATAAAACAATCTTGTTTGAATTGTGGTGAGCATTTCATTGATAAAACACTTGAAGGACATCTTTATAACAAGATAAGGTGGGGGTTTCATCACCCTCCCTTGGCCCACAAATTACCAACACTTCATCTTGCATTTCCCAAGCTTAATAAAATCAATTAGCAATTGAACCTAGAGTTCACACTGTGATTGGACCAAGTTATGAATTTGCTTATACTTCGGACACTGGTGTCTAGGCTAGAGGTTATAAAGGCAAATGCCTAAGCGGGAAAGTGGTTATTTAATTAGGTCCCTACGAAAGTAGGGGGAGCCTCCCACTACCCCACCTCTTACCTGACCGTTAATCCTTTGTGGGTGTGATTCATAACGAATTCTAGTTGTTTTGTGAGAAAAATCATCTTTAGGTCTAGGTTTCACTTAAGTCATTAGGTTAATTGTTTACCACTTGTATGTCATTGCATAAAAAATAAAAAATTGAATAAAAATAAAACAAAAAACAAATCATCTTCTCTATCTTCGTCCAGTGTATGCTAGGTAGAAGATCTCAAAATCCAAAAATTATCAAACCCATTCAAGAAATTGAGAGGTACCTACATCACCAAACCAATCTTCAAAATCAAATGGCTAGAAATAATCAAGAAATGCCTAAACAGATGAAGGAATATTTCATTCCTCAAGACTATAACCCTTCATCTTGTATTCAATTGCCCAATACCCATGCAAGCCATTATGAAATCAATCCCAGTACCATCCAAATGTTCCCATCTTTCTATGGGAATACCAATGAAGATCCATATAAATATTTGGATGAGTTCTTTGAGATTTGTTCTACTGTGAAAATTCAAGATTTCACGGAAGATGCCCTTCGCCTAACCCTATTTCATTTCTCTCTTAAGGACAATGCTAAATACTAACTTGGTACAATAGGGAAGCCTATTAGGACCTGACCTGAAATGCAACAAGAGTTCCTGAAGAAATTCTATCCTATAGGAAGAACCAATACCATAAGACGGGCCATAACCAAGTTTTCACAATTACTTAGTGAACAGATCCATGAGTCATGGAAAAGGCTCAAGGAATTGCTTAGGAAATGTCCACATCATGGACTATCTAGATGGCAAATTGTGCAGGCATTTTATGAAGGTTTGGATGCACAATATAGGCAAATGGTGGATGCATCTTGTGGAGGAGCATTCATGAGCAAAAGTGAGGAAGAGGCATACGACTTGTTTGAAATGCTAAGTGAGAATTCAATAAATCATGCATCACTTTCATCATATGAAAGATCAGTGGAAGCATCCAAACGGACTGGAGTTCATGAAATCAGAAACCGAGGAGAATTGGATTCTAGGATGGATATCAATGCACTAGCCCAAAAGCTAGACAAAGTGGACCTTCTGGCCTAACAAATGAGTAAAATAGATTTAATGGCCCAAAAGTTAGACCAAGTTCTAGCTTCGAACAATCAAGGATCTAATATCCAATCACTATCAAGACCATACTTAGAACCTTCTCCATCTTATCAAGAAGCTTGTAGTATTTGTGCTAACCCAACTCACCATGTCAGTGAGTGTCCTACGGCAGCCCAATTACCACCTTTCCTCTAAGAACAAGTCCAAGCAGTCCAAGATTACTCGAAGCCCAATCATGATCCATATTCTAACACCTATAACCCAGGCTGAAAAAATCACCCAAATTTCTTATGGAAACCTCAACAAGGCCAAGCTCCAAACCTACAAACACAAAACTTTCAGAACATGGCCCACCAATAGAATTATTATCCAAATCAAGCCTTCAATAAGGGTCAATCTACCTAATCCCAATCCTAATCCCAAGCCCCTTATTTTCAACCCAATAACAATCAAAACATGTTATCTTAACCTTCATATCAAATTCCACATTCTTAGCCACCAAATCAAAATGATGAAAAGTTCAATATGCTGCAACAATTACTCATGAACTAACAACAACAATAGCAACAATTGCAACAATTGGTCATCTCCCAACAACAATCCATTTGAAAATTAGAAGCCAAATTGGGCCAAATGGCTGATACAACCATGAGGAGAGAAGTGGGCCCGTTACCCAGCCAACCTATTGCAAACCCACGAAACTATCCTCCGGGTTTCCAACAACAACTACTTCTGTCTATTCCTCAGGCCCAACCTCAAATGGACTCAAATCCACCAAGAGGCCCACAGTTAGAAAATGCAAAAGCAATTTTGGCCTTAAGAAGTGATAAAACTTTGCCAGATCCTTACCTAATCAAGGATCTAATCAGGCCAATGATGAGCAAACTGAACAAGAAGAAGAAGAAGAAGAGAGTGAAGAACCCGATATCATTCAGAAAAAAGGGAAACAAAGAATTGAAGAATCTTTGAGAATTATAAATCCAAAATCCCTTTTCCACAAGCTTTAGAAACGGATAAAGAAAGAAGGAAACATCAAATCCAAACCCGCAATGAAGAGTTAACGAACTTATTTAAACAAGTCCACATCAACATACCTCTGGTAGATGTCATCCAACATGTGCCGGCCTATGCCAAATTTCTGAAGGAACTTTGTACTCATAAGAGAGTGCCCAAAACAGTTCCTAAGAAAATCTTTTTGTCTGAAGAGGTGAGTGCTATTTTGCTCAACCAATTGCCCAAAAAGATGAAAGGTCTTAGGGCTCCACTTATCTCTTGTGCTATTGAAGGAACCACGTTTGATAAGGCATTATTGGACCTTGGAGCAAGTGTGAATCTATTGCCCACTTCAGTTTATGAAAAATTTGGGATAGGAGAATTGAAACCGACTCCGGTGATCCTGCAACTTGCTGATGGATCTCTTAGGACACTGAGAGGAATAGTGGAATATGTGATTGTCAGGATTGACTCTTGTTACTTCCCAGTTGATTTTGTCATCCTTGATATGGAGCCTATTTAGCATTTGAAAAATAACTCGATTATATTGGGCCGTCCTTTTCTGGCTACTGCTAATGCTATCATTAACTGCAAGTCGAGGTTGATGGACATTTCCTTTGGGGACCACAAAGTATCCTTTAATATTTTCAAGGCATCCGGGCATATGCAAGATGGGGAAGATTGCTTTGCAATTGATGTCATTGATAATATCTTAGAAACATCCCCTTTGACCCAATTTGAAGAAGTAGATGAGCTAATGTCCACATCTGATTGGAGTAAAAAGGCTTGGCGGCCCAATAAGGTTGAACCTCTACCTGAACTCAATCCAGAACCTACTCCCCTATCCCTCAAGGTCCCTCCTCAATTGGAACTTAAACCCTTACCGGACTCACTCAAATATGTCTTTTTGGGCCCGTCCAAAACCCTGCCGTAATCATCGCAGCTGATCTTAATCCTACCCAGGAGGAACAACTCATTGAAGTCCTCCGAACTCACAAAGAAGCCATAGGGTGGTCTGTAGCTGATTTGAAAGGAATAAGTCCAACCACATGCATGCATCACATTTATCTAGAGGATAATGCTAAGCCTAGTAGCGAGATGTAAAGAAAATTGAATCCCATCATGATAGAAGTGGTCAAGAAAGAAGTGATGAAATTGTTGGATGTGGGTATTATATACTCAATATCTGATAGTAAGTGGGTAAGCCTAACTCAAGTGGTACCAAATAAGTCTGGAATAACTGTGATGAGAAATGATAAAGGTGAAGACATGCCCACTAGGCTGACCACGGGGTGAAGAGTTTGTATCGATTACAGAAAATTGAATACAATGACAAAGAAAGATCATTTCCCACTCCCGTTTATTGATCAAATTTTAGAAAAACTAGCGGGTCAAAAATATTTTTTATTTCTAGATGGGTCTTCAGGTTACAATCAAGTGGCTATCTATCCAGAAGATAAAAAAAAGACCACATTCACATGCCCTTATGGTACCTTTGCCTTCCAAAGAATGCCATTTGGACTATGTAATGCACCAGCAACTTTCCAAAGATACATGTTGGCAATCTTTTTGGATATAGTGGGAGAGTTCCTCGAAGTATTTATGGATGATTTTTCAATATTTGGGAACTCATTTGAGATTTGTTTAGAAAATTTGAAAAAGTACTTGGAAGATGCATAGAGACCAATTTGGTTCTAAATTAGGAGAAGAGTCATTTCATGGTAAAGGAGGGCATAGTTTTGGGTCATATAGTTTCTGGACGAGGTATTGAGGTGGACAAAGCCAAGGTTAGCCTAATTACCAATCTTTCTCCACCTATCTCGGTAAATCAAATTCTATCCTTTCTAGGACATGCTGACTTCTATCGCCGGTTCATTCAGAATTTGTCTCAGATTGCTCAACCATTAACCCTTCTCTTAGCCAAAAATGTCCCATTTCATCTTGATGAACAATACTTAGAGGCATTCAAATCTTTAAAGGAGGCTCTGACCAAGGCTCCCATTCTTCAATCTCCTGATTGGTCCTTGCCCTATGAAATAATATGCGATGCTTCTGATTATGCTATGGGGGCAGTACTGGGACAAAGAATCAATAAAAAGTCCGTGGTGATTTATTATGCAAGTCGTACACTTGTAGATGCTCAAATGAAGTATACCACTACATGTTGGGTTTTCTCGGGTTTCTCCGGATCGCTCACGCAGCGGAAAATAAAATAATAAACAACGATCCGTTCCCGTTTCGAAAAACTAAAATCGATTATCGGATAATCGAAGTTCTCACCGTGTGCGGATTCGAATCTGCAACCGTTCGGTTCCGTCGGTGCGACACCGCAAGCCGCGCAAGTGCCCGGCCTCTAGCGAAGTCCACGCGATCCTCCTCGCGACGGATATCCTCACGTTCCTCGTTCTTCGCAGCCCACGAAAAACTCCGCCGGTCGCCGCAACGATCGCTGCAACGCGCGGACGATTTCCCGTAGAACGGGATTCAGAGAAGCGGCGGAGCAGATCTGGATCTGTCTGGACGCCAGAGAGAGAGAAACAGAGGAGGGGCGGCTAGGGTTAGCAGCAGCTTGGCCTGCTCAGCCCGTTCGCTATGTTTTATACTAACTGCGCGGTTTTTCATAAAAACCCCTGGTTTGTATAAAACCCACTTATTTATCCATCGCCTTGAGAATCATTTGCGTGTGACCCTCTAGGCCCAAGTACCAGTCCAGTTAATGGCCCAACAAGCCCAGTGACTCCTCACTGGCTTTATTAATCAATTAATAACCCTTTATTAATTAATTAATCAATCGAATTGATGTCGCACATCGAATTCGACCGGGCCTCCGATCACGTTGGGTGCCAAGTAACACCGCGTGAACCCGGAAGGTATTGGGGTTAAGTAATCCACTCTTAGAACCTTTTCGCCGACAGTTACCGCGTGGATATAATCCTTCATTCGTACAATGCTCTCGAGTCAACTCAGGGCATGGCGAGCTGTCAAATCCTAACCGGTCGACTCACTTGGATTGGATGCCGCTGATGAATATCGGAAAACTCCTGTCCCGATATTATCGTCCGCCCTGGCCAGGGACTTTCGCGCATCCTTCCTAGAGCATTCTCTCTCTAAGTACCGAGAGCGAATGATTCCTTATTGACACACAATTCCCTTCGACGGTATTCCGCTGTACCCAATCCTTGGCGTATTAGAATCCCGTGGCTAGAGATTCGTAAACCAAGGTCAAAGCACATAAGTCCACCGACAAGGTGTCCTTGGTGTCTCAGGTCCGAGGACCATCCACGCAACTGCGACAATAGAATCAAGCTGGTTGACAGTGAGGTACTATACCATCCAGCGATTCAGTTGGATCAGTTCAATGAACTCATTGTCCAATGAGCACCTACAGATTCGCCTTAGTGTCTCCACACAAGTGACTTATGAGATCAATCACCCTCATCATATGAGCAGGAGTAATATGTACTAGTATAACCGGATATCCGATGTCCTTCTCAGATATCCTCTGACTAGGAACGATTAAGAATGTGTGTTTAAGTGATCAGTCTCATTAGTATGATCTCATCATAATCTGATCACTATAGCACATATTCACGGACTTCATTATGAAACGAGAATTAATGCGATTTACACATAATGAATATTATGCTATTATATTAATAAATGAACGAGATTTACATTGTTAGATTGGCTTGTAGGCCACCTAAAACTAACACTACAGAGAAGGAATTGTTAGTTGTCATTTTTGTCCTGGAAAAAATTTGTTTCTACCTTTTGGGGGCAAAAGTGATAATTTATTCTGATCACTCGGCATTAAAATATTTGTTAAGCAAGAAAGATGCCAAACCAAGATTAATCAGGTGGATCCCACTCCTCTAAGAATTTGATTTGGAGATTCGGGACAAAAAAGGATCTGAAAATGTGGTAGCTGATCATCTCTCCCGAATCATGATTTCAGATAATGAACCAATGAAAGATTCATTCCTTGATGAACATCTATTGGCCATATCTTACACTTCACCACCATCGTATGCACATATTGTGAATTTTAAGGTGACCGGCCAACTTCCTCAAGGATGGAGAAGAAATGAAAAAGATAAATTCTTCTCTCAAGAGAAGTATTATTTCTGGGAAGACCCTGAACTCTTTAAAATTTGTCCAAATCAAATCATCCGTAGATGTGTCCCTGAAGAAGAACAACAAAGTGTCTTAAACTTTTGCCACCGCCTTGCTTGTGGAGGCCATTTCTCAAGAAAGAAAATTGTAGCAAAAGTTCTACAAAGCAGTTTCTATTGGCCCACACTTTTCAAGGATGCATATGAGTTCAGTAAAACGTGCTTAAGATGTTAAGCTTTTGGGAACACAGCCAAAAGAGACATGATGCCACTCAATCCAATCATAGTGGTTGAAATTTTTGATGTTTGGGGAATAGATTTCATGGGCCCTTTTCCACCATCCTTTGGATACGAATATATCTTGGTGGCAATGGATTATGTTTCTAAATGGATTGAAGCAATATCCACTTGAACCAATGATTATAAGGTGGCAATGAAATTTTTTCAGAAGAACATCTTTTCTAGGTTCGGATGGCCCAAAGCTATCAATAGTGATGGGGGTTCGCATTTCACTCATTCCCAATTTCTAGCATTGCTTAAAAGATATGGGATTACTCATAAGCTTGCTACCCCTTACCATCTACAAACTAGTGGCCAAGTGGAAATATCCAATAGAGAAATAAAAAATATCTTGCAAAAGTCTGTTAGGCCCGATAGAAAAGATTTGTTTGAAAGGTTGGATGATACTTTGTGGGTCTATCGGACTGCATACAAAACTCCTATTGGCATGTCACCATATAGGCTAGTCTTTGGAAAAGACTGCCATCTCCTAGTGGAATTAGAACACAGAGCATATTGGGCTATCAAACAAGTCAACCTTGACCTAGCACAAGTCGGTTCACATAGAACCTTATAATTGAGTGAATTAGATGAAATGCACAACGAAGCCTATGAGAATTCAAAAATCTATAAAGCCAAGACTAAAGTTTTTCATGACAAACATATTGTGAGGGAATCTTTCCATCCTAACCAAAAAGTCTGGCTATTTAACTCTTGGCTGCGTTTGTTTCCTGGGAAATTGAAATCAAGATGAGATGGGCCATTCTTGGTAATTAAAGCCTTTAACCATGGTGCAGTCAAGATCATGGATCCAAAAAATGGACAGACATTTACTGTTAATGGGCAACGCTTAAAACCATACTTTGAAAACCTACAAAAAATTGTCTATTGGAATTCATGCAGCTGAGTGATCCACAATAAACATGATTTTGTCTGGCTGAAGACGTTAAACTTAGCGCTTATTGGGAGGCAACCCAATCTCCTCATTTTTATTCTAACTCTTTTATTTACTTTTTAGGAAACTGAGATCATCCACATTGGTGTACATAGAGAAGCCTCTCTCATACCTCAGGTTGTATCTTTCCTCATTATGGATTTCATGTTAATAATTCTTTCCATTACTATGCCATTGAGGACAATGTCATTCAAGTTGGGAGAAAGAATCATAGTGCATATTGAATAAGCGTTTAAAATGAACAAAATGTTTGAAAAAAAATATTCATTTTACATACAAAATTTTCAAAAATTTCTTCATTTCACATTCCAACGGAAATTCTTGTCCATCATACTTCATTTAGGATATCCTAAACAAATCAATATTGAGTTAGGAAGTTCAGTAAAAGTTTGAATTAACTCCCTCCCTCTACAAGGAGTCATGACGGGATGATTTTCACAAGCACGATAACTTGGAAAGAATGAAAAATCCTGAAAATATAGAGTTGCTGGAGTTGACCCGAAGTGTAAGATTATCTATTATGTTTTCATTTTCAGGTCAAAACGAAAGAAAAGTTAGGATTCGTAATAGGAAATCAATCCTCTTAGCACTTTAAGGAGGCGGTCATCTCCAAAAAAGGGCAATAGAAGCATGAAAATCAAATAAATATGCTTCAAAAGAGCCAAAGGAAGGACGGTGGCAAAAAGTACACACTCTCAAAGCGCAATCAAATGAAAAAAAACAATCGCGCTAAATCAAAAAGTCCCTCATAACAAAATAAGACCAAATCCTAAAAAGTGTAGAGTTGGTGTGAGAATCGAAAAGCAGGTCTAGCCAACTAATCTGGAGATCTATTTTTCTTTTTTCTCCCCTAGGTAGTTTTTTACCAAAGGTCAGCAAAGACAACGATATACCAAATATGATAGAAATGAACTCCAAGCACCTCTAATGATATGCACAATTACCTATTCAGATTCCAAGTATAGTGGGCGGGAGAATGAAAACTTGAATTCAAATTGCCTACCATTTGCAATAGACATCCTTTAAAATGAAGTTTGATTCTTTTTACTAATCATGGTAGTCCTAATTTTTCAAATGATTGCATTGCTAAGGGACTAGCAATGATTAAGTTGGGGGATATGATAAGTACACATTTTTAGATAAACAATAGATGAAATTTACACATTGTATTGTCAATTTTATGTACGAAATCACATGGAATGATAGATAAATCGATTAAGCTTTCAAAATATTAATTTTGAAAAATTCGAATGCCAAATGTCATCATTCCATGGATTAAGTATGTGTGATAATTTCATTTCCAATAAGAACTTCTCGACAATTATTTAATATACATTTGAATAATTTATTGATTGTCGTATGAACTTAATTATTATTTTATATGGATATAGGACATAAGCAAGCAAATAGCATAGTGGTTAGCCCACTTGAGTTTCAATGAAGTGACCAAAGTTCAAATCTCAGAAGGAACAAGATTTTTTTTTTTCTCTTCAAAAGGGGCCCACATGCCAGCTAAGAAAGAGAGCCATATAGAAATTTCGAAATTCAAATTCAAAAATAATATTTATTATTTTTAAAATTTGGATTTCAAAATTCAAAATTTGAAAAATAACATTTATTACTCAAAATCTAAATTTTAAAAATCAAAGATCTCTCTCTAAATTCAAATTTCAAAATAAACATTCATGGTTTTAAAGAGGAGTCCCTAATCAAGGGAGAGCTTAATAGCCTATTTATTACCCTTTTTAAAATTCAAAATTTGAGGCTCTTTTCTATAAAACCATGGGAGGGGGGAGGAAATGGGGAACTTTTTGAATCTCTAAAAACTCTCTCTCTCCCATGTGTTCTGTTTGCCTCCCCTAGCCGAAGCTCTCTCTCTCCCTCTCATTTTCTATTCTCCCAATTTTTCTCTATCTATCCATTTGGTTTTAAAAAGCTTTTTATTTTTATTTTTATTCACTTTACTCTCTCTCTCTCTCTCTCTGCAGGCCTGCCCACCACGCAGCGCCTCCTGCCATGCCAGCCGCCAGAAGCTGGGGCCTACCCACCACGCGGCGTCGCCAGTTTGTTCGCAGGGCCGCCCCATCGTCGTTAATGCCTGCTGGAGCGGGCATTTCCCGCTCGTCCGCCCCGCCATGCGTTAGCCAACGCCTTGCCGCCGCCATTTGCCGTGCCATGCGGCACTGAAGCTCGCGTGCGGACCACCGCACCGCGCCACACATTGCCAAGCCTGCCGGCGCACCGCCCCCTGCTGCTGATAAGTTCACGATTTTACATAAATAACAGATAAAATTTACACAATTTGCTATCAATTTAATAAACAAAATCACATGAAATGATAGATAAATCAATTGTGCGTTCAAACATATCAATTTTGTAAAATTCGAATTTCAAATATCATCACTCCATGGATTGAATAAGGGTAGCAATTTCATTCTCAAATAAGACTTTCTCGACAATTATTTAATGTGCATTTGGATGATTTATTGATTGCCGCATGAACTTAATTGTTATTTTATGTGAATGTAGGACATGAACAAGAAGATGGCATAGTGGTTGGACTGCCTAGATTTCAAGGAAGTGACCAAGGTTCAAATCCTGAAAGGGACAAGATTGTGTTTCTTTTTGTCTTAAAAAGGGAACCACAAGTGTAAGACTGAGGTTTTCGGATCCGGTTATCGGGTTAGTTTTCGGGGTCGGACCCTGTAGTTCAGGCCCTAATTGGGCTGAGACTCTGTTCCGTTTCGCGTCGAGCCTGCGAGACGCTGTTTAAACGGCGTCCAGCATTACAGACGCGTTTTAGATTGTGCCACGTGGGTGCCACGTGGGCTGGCCTTGGGTAGCGAGAGTACCGCCTCTGTCTTGTCTTCTGAACGGTGTCCGTGATGGACAACGCCATTCAGACTGCGACCCTGCGATGTCAGGGTACGGTGCCGATCTTGTCGTCTGAACGGCGTCTTGGGTAGGCGATGCGTTTTAGACTTCTGTCAGTACGGCCCCTGTCTTGTCAACTGATAGGCGTCCATACAGCTCGACGCGTTTTACCCAGTTTTTGGTTACCCTGCGAACCCTCCCTCCTTTCCCTCATTTCTTCCTTCCCTCTCTCTCTCCTCCCTTCCTCCGGCGATTCCGGTGACGCCTCCTTCCCCTCCCTCTTTTCCTCCCACCATTTCATCTCTCCCTCCACTCCATCGACCTCCTAACTCCCACCACTACCACCACCACTTCCTCCGCGGCATTTTCTCTCCGGACGGCGGCCGACGTCCCGGTGGAGTAACGACGACCTCGGCGGTACCGGCGGCGGCGTGGGGCGAGACGGGTGGGCGCCTTGAAGCTTAGAGGAGTTCAAGTAACTGGTAGGATGACGATTCCCAGTGCATTTTCATTTGAATCTATGTTTTCCTGCGTTTGAAGCATGTTTTGGGGTGCTTTTTGGGGTGAAAACGCTAAGTACATGTATGAGAAATTGGGTGTTCTAATGGGTGGTTGGGTTCTCCTCCTTCCCCTTTATGTTTTGTGCCATTTTCTATGCGTTTTGGGGGAGAAATCCCACCTCGAGGATTGGGGGAAGCGAAGGGGAGAACCTGTCTGTCGGGGCTAAATGGCGTCGAGGTGAAGCGACGCCTTTTAGAAAGGCGGTGCCCAACCACAACGCGATTTAACCCAATAACAGACCCTGTCCCGAACTGATAAGCATCCAGGGACATGGACGCCTTTTCAATAGACGACTTGCGTTGACGACGCGTTTTAGTGAAAATCACCCCATGGCCTGTCCCTGTTTTCGGTCGCTAAAAGGCGACGAGGGACAGCGACGCCTTTCAAAAGGCGGCTACTAGTGGCGACGCGTTTTACGCCAGGCTCTGTGGCCGAGTTTCTGTGAACCAGTTTAGGAGATCAGAATCACACTAATTCATGCCATTAAAATATGTTACACTGTTAGACAGTTGTTTAGTTGGTTAAATGCATGCTTTAAATTATACTCGATGGTGATGGATTCCTTGTAATCGGATCGTACACGTGGTGTTGCGTGCGACTGTGGACTTCTTACTGTTCTATGTTTTGAGTTACTGTGGACCTAGAGTGACAGTTGTAGCGCTTTATCACCCTGTATTGGTGTGGGTGGAGCACAGCGCCGGTGTGGGTGTGGCGGGGTGACGCCTAGTGAGAGAGGGTCACCTGGTGGACCCCGGGGTTAGCTAGTACCGGTGTGGGTGTGGTACCTTTGGAGTGTCACTCGTGCTGAGGGAAGGAGTAACCACCTGAGCCAGTTGGGCCGGAGTAGCTAGAGTGCTATCCGAGGGATTACTGTTTGGTCTCAGCGGGTCGGTGTTTTCCCCACCTTCGTTTGTGTGGTTGGCGTGTTCTACCGAGACGTTGGTTGTGGGTTCCCTGGTAGACAGGTTTTAGAAATATGCATGTTAAATATATTTCGAATGCATGTGATTTATATCGAGATTTAGGAGTAGTAATTACTGCTTTAATTGCTTACTGTACCTTCAGCTGTGTTTTACACTTGTGGGTGTGTGAGTGGGCAGTGGGGATCGAAAGATCCCTACTGAGTCTTTTCGTTGAGACTCACCCCTGCAGTTTTCAGGTGAGGGTTCCAGGCGGACTTAGCGAAGTGTGTACTACTGTGAGTCGCACGCCGTCAGTTGTTGTTCCGGGGTATGCCCCGACGTAGTTGTTATCTTTATTTCTGGACTGTATGCTTAATTATTTCTTTTCTGTTGGAGTATGTAATTATTTGTTGTATCGAGTCGCATTATAATAACTTTTAATTCCTGCATTTTCCTTCCAATTCAATGCGATGTGAATGTTTAGCTTAGTTTATTGTTTATTTCCCAGACTTACGTAGATCCTGGTTTGGTTCCAAATTAATGATTCGGTACCCATTTAGTAATCGGATCTCCGATTATAGGGTGGCGGGTCGTTACAACAAGCCAACTAAGAGAGAGAAGATGGAATTTCGGAATTCAAATTTCAAAAATTTTATTTTTTTTAATTTGAATTTTAAATTTCAAAATCTCGAAAATAACATTTATTCTTCAATTCAAAATTCAAAATTTGAAATATCCCTCTCTAAATTTAAATTTTAAATGTACATTCATGGAGACTCCTCTAATCAAGGGGGAACTTAATGCAAGAAATTAATGGCCCATTTATTAGAGGATTTGAAAATTCGAAATTTGAATTAAGAAATATTTTCTATAAAACCAAGGAGGGAGGTCAAAGGGGGGGGGGGGGGGGGGAGGTCATTCTCAATTCCTAGATTTTCCACAACTTTTGAAAATTTTAAACTCTCTCACCCCTTCCATCCAAATGTCTCTCTCTCTCAATTTCTCTCTCTCACTTTCTCCCTCTCTTTGCTACAGTACCCGCAGATACTGTAGCAGCCCCCTCTCTCTCTAGCATTTGTTCTCTCTCTCAAACCAGCGGCTGTCAGGGCAAGAGGTGGACTCGAGGCACTGCAACTGACCACTGGAAGGAGTCCAGAGCTGCCAAGGATCCGCGTGAAGGGCTACGACGGCTACAAACATCAATTTTCTCTCTCCACCGCCTCTCTCTCTGGGTTTGAGTTCCCCATGTTACACTATATTTCGAACATTTTCTATAAAGATTTACTCATGAAAGTCATGTTAATTTTTGATTTTCAATGTTTCTGTAAAATTTCATGTAGTTGTAATAATGAATGACAGTAGCTACTTTGAAAAAAGTTATCTTTTCTCCCTCTATTTGTTCTAAAACTTTTATTTTTTCTTCTGTTGACACTACTCAAACTTTATATTCTACTTTTAATTAGATTTTTAGAGGTAGTCTTAGTTCAGTAGATGGTCTGATTATGCTCGTTTAGGAGTGCTCCTTTTGTGAGTTCATAGTAAGTCCGGTTAATTTCAATTCTTAACAAATCAAATCATCATGCTCCCTCTTCTTTCTTTTCTGTTTTTCCTCTAAAAACTCAAGGTTTTCAACATTAAAAATCTATTTCCCTGTGGATTTGATCCAATCTCACCACTTGCTATTTTTCAAATAATTATATGTGGAAATTAGAATTTTAAGATTGATGTTTGAATATGCTTAACGATACATAATTTCGAGCGATCAATTTTTGGCGCCGTTGCTGGATATTTAGATTCTTAATTTTGATAATTTTGGGTCCATTTGTGTATATCCATACTCACATTTATTCTCTTCTTTTGCAGGTACTTTGAAAATAAAAATAAAAAGGAAGGAGAAAAGGAAATTTAGTGAGTTTGTTCCAACTTATCAACTATTTTATTTTTATTTTAAGATTTTAGAATTGTGATAGAGTCCATTAACTAAAAATAAAAAAAAATTAGAAAACCAAAAAAAAAAAAAAATCATTTGAAGATTAGAATCAAACCATCATGTTTTAGGACATACATCATTTAGGAATGCATTAGTTTTCAATTTTTGTCATTTGATTCATGTTGAAGAGTGCGGGAAGCAAGGTGAGTCTTTCCAAACTGTGCAAATAACATGTTCATGTATTGTCATTTCATTATTTTACAAAACAAACTCGATTGAATTGTGGTGTGCATTTCATTGATAAAATAATTTAAGGGCATCTTCATAACAAGATAAGGTGGGGATTTCATCACCCTTCCTTAGCCCACAAACCACAAACACTCCATCTTGTATTGTCCCAAGCCCAATAAAAATCAAATAGCAATTGCACCTAGGGTTCACACTGTGATTGGACCGAACTTTGAATTCACTTCTACTTTGGACAACGGTGTCTAGGCTAGAGGTTACAAAGACAAATGCCTAAGTGGACAAGTGGTTATTTAATTAGGTCCCTACGAAAGTAGGGGGAGCCTCCCACTATCCCACCTCTTACCTGGCCAATTGATCTATTGTAGAGGTGATTCATAGTGAATTCTAGCCATTTTGTGAGAAATCTCATTTTTAAGTCTAAGGTACACTTAGGTCATTAGAAATTTGTTGTTAACTTGTTTGTCTTTGCATAAATAAACATAAAAAAAAATACATAAAAATAAAAATAACAAAAACAACCATTCTCATCTCATCTTGGTCTGCTGTATGTTAGGTAGAAGATCTCAAAATCCAGAAATTATCAATCCAATTCAAGAAATTGAGAGATACCTACATCACCAAACCAATATTCAGCATCAAATAGCTGGAAATAATAAACAAATGAAGGAATATTTCATTCCTCAAGACTATAATCCTTCATCTTGTATCCAATTGCCTAATGTCCATGCTAGCCATTATGAGATCAAGCCAAGCACCATCCAAATGCTCCCATCTTTCTATGGGACTGCCAATGAAGATCTATATAAACATTTGGATGAATTCTTTGAGATTTGTTCAACCATGAAAATTCAAGATTTCAAGATTTCATGCAAATGGTAGATGCATCGTGCGGAGAAGCATTCATGAGCAAAAGTGAGGAACAAGCTTATGATTTGTTTGAAATGTTAAGTGAAATTTCAATAAATCATGCCTCACTTTAATCATATGAAAGATCTGTGGGAACATCCAAACGGACTAGAGTTTATGAAATAAGAAATAGAGGAGAATTTGAACCTAGGATGGATATCAATGCCTTGGCCCAAAAGTTGTATAAGGTGGACCTTCTGGCCCAACAAATGAGCAAAATGGATCTTATGGCCCAAAAGTTAGACTAAGTCCTAGCCTCGAATAATCAAGGATCTAATATCCATGCACAATCAAGACCATGCTCAGAACCTTCTCCATCTTATCAAGAAGCTTGTAGTCTTTGTGCCAGCCCAACTCACCATGTCAGTGAGTGTCCTACAGTGGCCCAATTGCCACCGTTCATCCAAGAACAAGTCCAAGCAGCCCAGGATTATTCAAAGCCCAATCATGATCCATATTCTAACACCTACAACCCTGGCTGGAAGAATCATCCTAATTTTTCATGGAAACCTCAACAAATCCAAGCTCCAAACTCACAAACACAAAATTTTCAGAATAAGGCCCATCAACAGAATTACTATCCAAATCAATCTTTCAATAAAAGCCAACCTATCCAATCCCAAGCTCAAGCTTCTTACTTTCAGCACTATAACAATCAGAATATGTTTTCTCAACCTCCATATCAAATCCCACAACATTAGCCATCAAATCAAAATGATGACAAAATCAATATGTTGCAGTAATTACTCATGAATCAACAACAACAACAACAACAATTGCAACAATTGGTCATCTCTCAACAACAATCCATTTCGAAATTAGAAGCCCAATTGGGTTAAATGGCTGATACAACTATTAGGAGGGAAGTGGGCCCATTACCAAGTCAACCCATTGCAAACCCGCGAAACTATCCTCCGGGTTTCCAACATCAACCAATCCTACCTAATCCTCAATCCCAACCTCAAATGAGCTCAAATCCACTAAGAGGCCCACAGTTAGAAAATGCGAAAGCAATTTTGGTCTTAAGAAATGGTAAAGTCTTGCCGGATCCTTACCCAAACCAAGGATCTAGTCAGCCCAATCCTGAACAGAAAGAAGAAGAAGAAGAAGATGATGAAGATGAGAATGAACAACCCAATATCAGTCAAGGAAAAAGAAAAATGGAGGAATGTCTTGAGAATTATAAACCAAAAATCCCTTTTCCACAAGCTTTAGAGAATGACAAAGAGAAAAGAAAGCATTAAATCTAAGCAAAAAATGAACAGTTAATGGACTTATTTAAACAAGTCCACATTAACATACCATTGGTTGATGCAATCCAACATGTGTCGGCCTATGCCAAATTTTTAAAAGAACTTTGTACTCATAAGAGAGAGCCCAAAACAAATCCTAAGAAGGTTTTTTTTTTCTGAAGAAGTGAGTGTCATTTTGCTCAACCAATTGCCTAAAAAGATGAAAGATCCTGGAGCTCCACTTATCTCTTGTGTTATTGAAGGAACCACCTTTGATAAGGCACTATTGGACCTTGGAGCAAGTGTGAACCTATTGCCCACCTCAGTCTATGAAAAATTTGGGATAGGAGAATTGAAACCAACTCTGGTGATCCTACAATTGGCCGATAGATCTCTTAGGACACCGAAAGGAATGGTGGAAGATGTCATTGTCAGGATTGATACTTGCTACTTCCCAGTTGATTTTGTCATCCTTGACATGGAGCCCGTTCAACATCTGAGAAATAGCCCAATCATATTGGGTCGACCTTTTCTGGCTACTGCAAATGAAATCATTAACTGCAAATCTGGGTTAATGGACATCTCATTTGGGGATCATAAATTATCGCTCAATATTTTCAGAGCTTCTGGCCATATGCAGGATGGGGAAGATTGCTTTGGAATTGATGTGATTGATAACATTTTAGAAACATCCCCTTTGGCCCAATTTGAAGAAGAAGAGGAGTTAATGGCCATATCAGATTTGAATAAGAAGGCCTGGCGGCCCAATAAGGTTGAACCTCTACCTGAACTCAATCTAGAACCTACTCCTCCATCTCTCCAGGTTCCTCCTCAGTTGGAACTCAAACCTTTACCGGACTCTCTCAAATATGTCTTTTTGGACCCGTCCGAGACTCTACCTGTGATCATAGCTGCAGATCTCAACCCTACACAAGAAGAACAACTCATTGAAGTTCTTCAAACTCATAAAGAAGCCATAGGGTGGTCAATAGCTGATTTGAAAGGAATAAGCCCAACCACATGCATGCATCATATTTATCTTGAAGATAATGCAAAACCTAGTAGAGAGATGCAAAGGAAATTGAATCCTATTATGATGGAAGTGGTTAAGAAAGAAGTGGTGAAATGGCTAGATGCGAGTATTATATACCTAATATCTGATAGCAAGTGGGTAAGCTCAACCCAAGTAGTGCGAAAGAAGTCTGGCTTAACTGTGGTAACAAATGAAAAAGGTGAAGAAATGCCCACTAGGCTAACCACGGGGTGGAGAGTTTGTATTGATTACAGAAAATTGAATACAATGACAAAGAAAGATCATTTCCCACTCCCGTTTATTGATCAGATTTTGGAAAAGCTAACGGGCCAGAAATATTTCTGTTTCTTAGATGGGTATTTAGGATATAATCAAGTGGCTATCTACCCAGAAGATCAAGAGAAAATCACATTCACATGCCCATTTGGCACATTTGCATTCCGAAGAATTTCACTTGGACTATGTAATGCACCAACAACTTTCCAAAGGTGCATGTTGGCCATCTTTTTAGATATGGTAGGAGAATTCTTCGAAGTATTCATGGCTGTTGTTTTTACCCTAGAGAAATTTCGATCTTACCTTTTGGGGGCAAAAGTGATTATTTATTTTGATCACTTGGCATTGAAATATTTGTTAACAAAGAAAGATGTCAAACCAAGATTAATCAGGTGGATCCTACTCCTCCAAGAATTTGATTTGGAAATTCGGGACAAAAAGGGATCCGAGAATGTGGTAGCTGACCATCTCTCCCGAATCATGATTTCAGATAATGAACCAATGAGAGATTCATTCCCTGATGAACATCTTTTAGCCATTTCCCACACGTCACCACCATGGTATGCACATATTGTGAATTTTAAGGTGACTGGACAAATCCCACAATGATGGATAAGAAATGAAAAAGATAAATTCTTCTCTCAAGAGAAGTATTATTTTTGGGAAGACCCTGAACTCTTCAAAATTTGTCTAGATCAAATAATCCGTAGATGTGTGCCTGAAGAAGAACAACAAAGTATTTTGAACTTTTCCTACAACCTTGCTTGTCGAGGTCATTTCTCTGGAAAGAAAACCACAACAAAGGTTTTACAAAGCGGTTTCTATTGGCCCACACTCTTCAATGATGCTTATGAGTTCAGCAAAACATGCTTAAGATGTCAAACTGTTGGTAATATGGCTAAAAGAGATATGATGCCACTAAATCCAATCCTAGTGGTTGAAATTTTTGATGTTTGGGGAATAGATTTCATGGGCCCTTTTCCACCATCTTTTGGATGCGAATACATCTTGGTGGTAGTGGACTATGTATCTAAATGGATTGAAGCAATAGCCACCCGAACCAATGATCACAAAGTGGTAATGAAATTTGTGCAGAAGAATATCTTTTCTAGGTTCGGATGGCCAAAGGCTATCATTAGTGATGGGGGTTCGCACTTCACTCATTCTCAAGTTCGAGCATTGCTTAAAAGATATGGGATTACTCATAAGCTTGCTACCCCTTACCATCCCCAAACTAGTGGCGATATCCAATAGAGAAATAAAGAATACCTTGCAAAAATCCGTTAGGCCCGATAGAAAAGATTGGTCCGAAAGGCTAGATGATACTTTGTGGGCCTATCGGATTGCTTACAAAACTCCTATTGGCATGTCACCATATAGGCTAGTCTTTGGAAAAGCCTGTCATCTTCCAGTGGAATTAGAACATAGAGCTTATTGGGCTATCAAACAGGTTAATTTTTATCTAGTCAAAGCTGGTTCACACAGAACCTTACAACTGAACGAACTAGATGAAATGAGAAATGAAGCTTATGAGAACTCGAAAATCTATAAAGCCAAGATTAAAGCTTTTCATGATAAACATATTGTGAGAAAATCCTTCCATCTTAACCAAAAAGTTTGGCTATTTAACTCTAGGTTACGTTTGTTTCCTGGGAAATTGAAATCAAGATGAGATGGTCTATTCTTAGTGATTAAAGCTTTTGACCATGGTGTAGTCAAGATCATGGATCCAAAAAATGGACAGACATTTACTATTAATGGGAAACGTCTAAAACCATATATTGAAAACATTCAGAATTCTCCATTGGAATCCATAAAGTTGAGTGATCCAAACTAGACAAACATGCGTCTGGCTGAAGACGTTAAACTTAGCGCTTATTGGGAGGCAACCCAATCTTCACATTCTTTTGTAATCCTGATTATTCTCTTTTTCTTTTCTTTTTAGAAAACTCAGAAAATCCACCTTGGAGAACATAGAGAAGCTTCGTCACACCTCAGGTTGTATCTATCCTCATCATGAATAATTTTTGTGCATTTCTATACCATTGAGGACAATGTCAGTCAAGTTGGGGGGAGGAGAATCACGATGAATATTCAATAAATCATTATGAATATTGAACAATCTTTTAAATGAACAATTTTTTTTTGAAAAATTTCATCATTTTTATACAAAATTTTCAAAAATCTCTGCACTTTTACACCCCTAAATTTTCAAAACTCGAAATTTTCATCATTTCTTATCTATCATAATTCATTTAAAGGATCTTGATCAAAATTGAGTTAGGAAGTTGAGTAAAAGTTTGAATTAACCCCCCCCTCTACAAACAATCATGACGGGATGATTTTCACACACACACAGTAACTTGGAATGAGTGGAAAATCCTGAAAATGTAGAGTTGCTAGAGTTGACCCGAAGTGTAGGATCATCCATTCTGTTTTTACTTTTAGGTCAAACGAACGGAAAGTTAGGATTCGTAATAGGAGATCAAACCATTTAACACTTTAAGGAGACTGTCACTTCGAAAAAGGACAATTAGAAGCATGAAAATCAAATAAATATATTTCAAAAGAGTCAAAAGAAGGACGGTGGCAAAAAGTAGGCACCTCTCCTTAGAAAAAAATAAAGAAGGTGGCAAAAAGTATGCACTCTCAAAGCACAAACAAATGAAAAACAATCGTGATAAAGTCCTTCACAACAAAATAAGACCAAATCCTAAAAAGTTTTAAGTCGGGGCAAAAACCGAAAAGCGAACCTAGACAACTAATCCGGATCTCTTTTTCTGTTCTCTCCCTTAGATAATTCTACTCCAAGGGTCAGTGAAGGCAACGATATACCAACCAGGATAGAAATGAACTCCAAGCACTTCAAATGATATGCACAATCACCTGTCCTGATTCCAAATATAGTGGGCGGGAGAACGAAAACTTGAATTCAAATTACCTACCATTTCCTATAGATATCCTTTAAAATGAAGTGTGATTCTTTTCACTAATCATGGTAGTCCTAATTTTTCAAATGATTACATTGTTATGGAACTAGCAATGATTAAGTTGGGGGATGTGATAAGTTCACGATTTTACATAAATAACAGATGAAATTTACACACTTTGCTATCAATTTAATGAACAAAATCACATGAAATGATAGATGAATCAATTGTGCGTTCAAACATATCAATTTTGTAAAATTTGAATTTCAAATATCATCACTCCATGGATTGAATAAGGGTAGTAATTTCATTCTCAAATAAGACTTTCTCGACAATTATTTAATGTGCATTTGGATGATTTATTGATTGCCGTATGAACTTAATTGTTATTTTATGTGAATGCAGGACATGAACAAGCAGATGGCATAGTTGTTGGACTACCTAGATTTCAAGGAAGTGACCAAGGTTCAAATCCTGAAAGGAACAAGATTGTGTCTCTTTTTGTCTTAAAAAGGGAACCACAAGCCAACTAAGAGAGAGAAGAGAGAATTTCGGAATTCAAATTTCAAAAATATTATTTTTTTTAAATTTGAATTTTAAAATTTCAAAATCTCTAAAATAACATTTATTCTTCAATTCAAAATTCAAAATTTGAAATATCCCTCTCTAAATTTAAATTTCAAATGTACATTCATGGAGAATCCTTTAATCAAGGGGGAGCTTAATGCAAGTAATTAAGAGCCCATTTATTAGAGGATTTGAAAATTCAAAATTTGAATTAAGAAATCTTTTCTATAAAACCAAGGAGGGAGGTCAAAGGGAGGGGTCATTCTCAATTCCTGGATTTTCCACAACTTTTGAAAATTTTAAACTCTCTCACCCCTTCCATCAAAATATCTCTCTCTCCCAATTTCTCTCTCTCACTTTCTCCCTCTCTTTGCTACAGTACCCGTGGGTATTGTAGTAGCCTCCTCTCTCTCTAGCTTTTGTTCTCTCTCTCTCTCTTTCACTCTCTCTCTCTCTCTACATCTCTCTCAAACCAGCGGCTGTCAGGGTAAGAGGTGGACTCGAGGCACTGCAACTGACCACTGGAAGGAGTCCAGAGCTGCCAAGGATCCGCGTGAAGGGCTACGATGGCTACAAGCATTAGTTTTCTCTCTCCACCGCCTCTCTCTCTAGTTTAAAGTTCCCCATATTACACTATATTTAAAATATTTTCTACAAATGTTTACTTATAAAAGTCATGTTAATTTTTTATTTTCAATGTCTCTGTAAAATTTCATGTAGTTCTAATAATGAATGACAGTAGCTACTTTGAAAAAAGTTATCGTTTCTCCCTCTTTTTGTTTTACAACTTTTCTTTTTTCTTCTATTGACACTACTCAAACTTTACATTCTACTTTTGATTAGTGTTTTAGAGGTAGTCTTAGTTCAGTAGATGGTCTGATTATTCTCATTTAGGGGTACTCCTTTTGTAAGTTCATAATAAGTCCAGTTAATTTCAATTCTTAACAAATCAAATCATTATGCTCCCTCTTCTTTCTTTTCTGTTTTTCCTCTAAAAATTCAAGGTTTTCAACTTTAAAAATCTATTTCCCTGTGGATTCGATCCAATCTCACCACTTGCTATTTTTCAAATAATTATATGTGAAAATTGGAATTTTAAGATTGATGTTTGAATATGCTTAACGACACATAATTTCGAGCGATCAACTGCCAAGCCTGCCGGCGCAACGCGCCAGTTCCCCACCGCGCATACTATTGGGTTCACTGCGCCCGAGCTTGCATACGCCCTAGTTGGCGGTTCACTGCGCCGTACTAAGCCAGGCCCTTCACTATAGCCTCCTTATTATTTACATTTTAATTAGTTTATTTTAGTTGTTAAGCAATTAATTAGCATTTCTGTTATTACATTTTTTAGAATCATTGTAATCTTTGTTACTCCATTAATAGAGATCAAGTGATTGTTTGTTTTTTGGATATTTCTATTAGTCTTCTTAGATTATTTAGTTAGGTACCTCTATTTTATTTAATCTCATCAATAGTGTTATAAATGGTATTTTCTTAATAGAAAATAGGTTTTTTAATATCTTAGATGCATAATCAATTTTTGACACCTATTTAATCGTTTTTTCTAAAATTGCATCTCAAAGTCACACTTGTCAACAAATATTTGTTGAAAAATTAAGATTTTCAAAGTTAAAAATTTATTTCCCAATGGATTCGACCTGATCTCACCGCTGACTATTTTCAAATAATTATGTGTGAGAATTGGAATTAATATTGGTGCTTTTTGTGCTTTAACGACGGCATTTAAATACGCATCAATCTCATAGTCACTTGTGTGAAGACACTAAGGTGAATCTGTAGGTGTTCATTAGAGAATAAGTTCACTGAATTGATCCTACTGAATTGTTGGATGGTATGGTACCTTACTGTCAACCAGCTTAATTCTATTGTCGTAGTTGCGTGGATGGTCCTCGAACCTGAGACATCAAGGACACCCTGTCATTAGACTTCTGTACTTTGACCTTGGTTTACAGATCTCTATTCACGGGATTATAAATAGCCAAGGATCGGATACAGCGGAATATCGTCAAAGGGAATTGAGTGTCAATAAGGAATCATTCGATCTCGGTACTTAGAGAGAGAATGCTCTAGGAAGGATGCACAGGAGTCCCTGGCCAGGGCGGACGATAATATCGAGAAAGGAGTTTTCCCACATTATTTAGCAGTATCTAATCCAAGTGAGTTGACCGGCTAGGGTTTGACGGTATATCATACCCTGAGTTGACTTGAGAGCATTGTATGAATGAAGGATTATATCCACGCGGTAACTGTCAGCTTAACCCCAAATACCTTCTGAGTTCACGCGGTGTTGCTTGGCACCCAACATGATCGGAGACCCGATCGAATTTAATGTACGACATTAATTCGGTTGATTAATTAATTAATATGAGTTATTAATTAATTCATCAAGTCAGTGAGGAGTCATTGGGCTTAATGGGCCATTAATTGGACTGGTTATTGGGCCTAGAGGGTCACATGCAAATGATTCTCAAGGCGATGTATTTTAAGTGAGTTTTATATTAACCGGGGTTTTTATGAAAAAACGCACGATTAATATATAATATAGCGACCGAGCTGAGTAGGCCAAGCTGCTGCTCAACCCTGGCCGCTCCCCTCCTCCTCTCTCTCTCTCTCTCTCTCTCTCTCTCTCTCTCTCTCTCTCTCTCTCTCTCTCTCTCTCTCTCTCTCTCTCTCTGGCGCCCCAGGCTGGCCCTCCTCTGTGGGTCCACTCCGTCGTCTTCTCCGACTCCCGTTCGACAGGAAATCGACTGCACGTTGTGGCGGTCATTGCGGTAAACGGCGAATCACTTCTGGGTTGCGAGGAACGAGGAACGTGAGGAAATCCACCGTGAGGAAGATCGTGTGGACTTCGCTAGAAGCGGGGCATTTGTGCGGCTCGCGGTGTCACACCGACGGAACTGGTCGGTCGCGGATTCGAATCCGTGAAAGGTAATAATCCGTTTAATAGTTATTTGGATTTTGGTTTATTCAAAATGGGAAATGGATTGCTGTTTTATTTAATTTTAATTTCCGTTGGGTGAGCGATCCGGAGAAACGAAAAAACCTTACATCATATTCCTTTAAGAAGTTAGTTCCCTGTTGAATAAATATGCATCATTCTATGCACAGGGAAATAATAAGGCACAAGGCCTCCAAAAGAAAAATCCATGCTACCCCAAGTTATCATACAGTCTCGGGTGAAAGCAGCTCCCTCGAGTGCAAAAGGCACAATACCCTTTGTGCCCTCACCTGGTTGCTAGTGAATAGGCCGCTAGCCCCCGCCGGCTGACCCAACCCCAACCGGGGGTGACCCATGAGGAATTCGGAGAAGCTTCTATTGGACAATCTTCTTCCTGCGGTGGATGAAGAAGTCAGCTGCCAGGCCAACGACTTGGTCCTTGATACCTAAGACCACTGCCATACCCCACAATAGGGATGGCCCTCGCGCAGCACTGCGGTGTGACATCGATGCAGTCATCATTACAACCACTTTCTCGGGCTCCTCCTCTGGTGACCTCCAGCCTCGAAGGGCACAACCAGACTCATGAAGGCCCAATGGGGGAGCTCGCGCATGAGTCGCCGCACTAGGATTTGCCTACTTGATTAGATGAAGCCCCGGTAGTCGGCACAACAAATCAGAGGCGAGAATCTCTCACCCCCCATTTTCTTAGTTGCTTGGCTGGGTTAGAATTATGACTGGGAATGGTTATCGTAACGGTGGTGCTCAGAACTTGCTAAAGCTTTGGGTCAAGAGCAAGCCCCGGCATGAACCTCATAATGACACCATTTCTCATACGTCCAAAGCGGGCAACAACAACTGTCCAAAGGAAGAGAAGGTTACTGGAGAAGGCTTATTCGGCACTCACAAGCTAAGTCCAGAACAAAGGGAAACTTACAAAGGATTGTTGGGTCTATAACACCCTAGGTTCTAGATAATTAGATTAGTATAATTAAGTTGAATTAATTGGGTTTAGTTAGTTAAGCTAGGTAGAAAACCCTTAATAGCCTAATATGTTTCAGTAGGAAGACCAAAGAGAACTCAAAAGAAATTCTAAGTCTCAGATAATTGGTTAACTAAAGCTAGAAGAAGCCTGGTAATCGAAGCTAGAACAAGCCTTCTAATCGAGTTCTAGTTCAAAGGGTAATCGATTTCCATAAGCCTTAAAATCGGAATTAACTTAAGGGGTAATCGATTTAAAAGAAGTCAGTAATCGAAGTTTAGCTAAAAAGGTAATAAATTTGTAAAGACTTTATAATTGAAACTAAAATAAGGCATGTAATCGATTAATATAGGACAAATAAGCGATTTGGCTAAGCTAAATAATCGAAGTAAAATATAACGATTAATTGAAGTTCAGATAACACATGTAATCGATTAAGCCGAAGAGCCCATAATCGATTAAAAGTAGAACATATAATCGATTAGCTGAACAACATATAATCGATCTATCGAAGGAAAACTAATCAATTAATTGAATAAGATGCAATTGATTAACAGAGATAATGTAAAATCGATTAGCTGAGTAACTTATGATGGATTAAAGGATACACCATTGTAATCGATCAGACGAATAAGAGGGTAATTGATCAACATAATAACGTAGGTAATCGATTAACGATACTTATGAAATCAATAACTTAAACTGATAAGATGGGATAATCGATTAGTCATATGAATGAAACTGATGACATAACATCCTATAAATTTTTTAACTGAATGATGCATGTATCGATAGACTGAACTTAAGTAATTGATGACTTAACTGAATCTATATTATCAATTACTCTTTTAGAAAGCTATCATTTTAGTGAGTTGCATGTGCTGAGCATTAATGCATTTTGACAAAGGTATATTTAAGAATATTCTTAGATTCTCAATGGGACTTCTGACCCGATTTGCAGCGCATGTGAGACACTTGGCAAGGAACTTAGGATGTTGTGCCCCGCACTTCTACAACCCATTAATGAATTTAATTAATTTCAATTAGATCAATTAATTAACTATAAGAGTCTATTAATAAGTTTAAGTAAATTGATTTAGTCCAATTAACTCACTTATGAAAGCTCATTAGTCCAATTATACTACTAAGAATAGTCTACTAATTTAGTTCAAATTTTGGGTTGATGCATTAGACAACAACATAGTAAAATAATGATAAATTTCTGTAGAAAATTCTGATTAAGATATAATTTGTATCATTGGAAAGATCATAAAAATATCCATAACTTTGTAGAAGATCATATTTACTAATTCAGATATTTTAGTGGTCAAAAATATCGAGAATTAGTTTTAGAAATTGTTGCGTATAGAGAACAAGTCCTAATAAGATTATGATTTGAATTAGAAAATAAAAGATGATATAATTAAAATTAATTACGACCTAAAAAGTTATATATGATATATTTGACTTAAATTAGAAGTAGAATATAATAAATTTTAATATAATTAAAATTTTAATTAATGAATAGAAAGTCATAGTTAGAATCCTACTTGAACTAAGATTTTGTACACATATTTACTTGACATAGTCCCGGTCTTTTATGCATAACTTCGTGTATAAAATTCTAAATTAAGTAAGACAGCTCTAATTAGAACTATGACTTAAAATACTAGAAGTTTTATGTAGACCATATATTTAAAGTAAGTCATTTATTAGTTGGAATCAGGACATATTTGGATGGAAAGAAAATATGCCAGATTTATGAGTTCGGAGCACTCAAGACAGCAAGTCAGTAAAATAGGCATAACATTTCGCACAAATAATCACAAATAGTGAAATTGGTGGCATTATAAATATAATAAAAATTTCTAAAATTTTTTAGAAAAGAGTTTGTCCTAATTAGGACGTTTAAAGGGTCGAATTTAAAGGTCTTCAGAAAAAGAAACTGCAGGTAGCCTGAACAGAGTCCGATTTGCACTAGGAAGTGACTTTGACTTAGAGATTAAATCATGAGAACTCGACTCCAGCAAATAAAGGGGATGTTAGTTGGTTGTAGTAAGAAGATAAATAAATATAAATAGAGCCTTGGGTCATGCTTAAGTTCTATAACATGCAGCTATCTTCCAAGGGTAAGTTAATATGGTGTTCTTGAGATAATAGAGTTGATTCATAGTTGTTTCTTTTGTAAATTTGATTCTAATAAATGTTTTGTGTTATTGGAGGCTTAGAGAACGTGAGAAAGAGATTAAAGAATGTGAAAAAGAGTTTATATGAAGAATAAACTATAGATAGATAGTAAGGAAGCCATAGGAGAACCAAGAGTCGATCTTTCTTCAAGAGGTAGGTAGATAACTCTAAGCATGATCTATTTTGTATTAAAAACTATATTATTTTTAAAGGATTTCAAAAGCTAATCAATTGATAAGAAGTTTGATGTATATGTCTACTTCATGATCATCAAGGTTCAAATTTTGTGATCTTATTTACTATTTATTCCATGATTAGTATCTCAGCCTATACAATCTGTTTGTTCAATCTGTTTTGTTTCCAATTATGATCACATCAGTTACATATATTTGTTCTCCTTGGTCCGATGCCCAATTGAACTGAAATTTAGACATAAGTCTATTTTTTATGTTATCTTTATGTCTAATAAATTTTATAATTTTTTTGAGTTCTTTGGATATTTATTTCGTAATATTATTTTTAAACTATACAATTTGTCCTTGTAATTTTGACACCCCAATTTGTGAATCTTATATCTCACTTGATTCATGTCCAAATCATGCCAAATTTTGTGGAGAAATTTGTTATATTATCCTTACCTTCTCTGTAAAGTTTCAGAACTTTATGACCCCATTCGCTCTTTAGTTTGCCCTATGTTTTGATTTGCTAGAATTATATTTAAGTCGGATTCCCCAAATTGAAGTAAGGATCTAAAATCATATTAAATAAATCTATAAATTGATGAAACTTTGTCCACACTTTACATATGATCTATTTGACATATTTGTCAAGTTTGACGATTTTCTGAATCTGTTTGATATTATTCGAAATATTTGTTAATTTTTCAGCTCTGAAAATTAGTTTTGATGGCCAAAAAATATGTTTTTTATTCTGAAAATTCTGAGAAAATTTTTTATTATCTTATCTGTCCAGCAACCTATTTTTATCAGCTTTATATTGATTTTCCATTTATATGACCATGATAACTCTTAAGTGGTTGTTTTGTATATAAAAGTATGTATTTTGACTTATACTTATATGTATCACTTTGTTAATCCAAATTTCATATCTATGTTTATTATTTATTATCATTTGACCTCTGTTAATCTGATTGTGTCATAATTATTTGACTTCGCTTAGACATTGTCATCTTAATGAGATATTTGGTATGATTCCATTATAAGCATCCATATTGGATATGGTATTTTGTTTGAAACCTGAGGGCAAACGGATGGAATCCTGATTTCCGGCCAGCTAAACTAGGGGATGACGAACGTAACGTCTTGACGGTTTGAAGTTGGGTGGGACTTAGACTCCTCAGTTCTGTGTAGTGACAAAGACCTTTACATCATTTGCCTAGATGCTTTGGTATTTGTTTTGTTCAGCTCTTTATGTTGTGGTTTGGGTACATGTCCATTATGATATAATTTGATTTGTTGATTGACACATAAATCTAAAATCTTTACTCTATATATTCATTTGAATCCAGCTTAGTCATTTGAATTATTTAATCATCCTATTTAGTTATCCCTTTACAATCATATGAATCTGTCTTAGTTATATGATCCATGATATAAATATGATTTGATAAGTTACTACGCCATGATATTTGCTATTTGATATGAAATATACTTAGGGGACGGCGATACTTAACGCCCTGACAATTTAATATATTCTGTTCGATATATGATATGCTCTGATCATGGCTAGTAGAATTTGATATGTCTGATATGAGTTCGATTATGTCATATATGCTATATATTAATTAATCTATTCATGCTATTAGAAAACACATTTGATTTGATAAGCTTATATTTGACCATGTTTTGTATCATGTTCTTATTTAAGATATATGTAGAACTATGTAAAATCATATTTAGTATAACTGTATAATGTAATTTATAAAATTTACTATATATTAAGTCATGTGGATAGTTTGAAGTCTACTGAGTGGTTGTACTCATAAACCCTATTAACATTTTCAGAGTCTGAGAAAGATAACATGAAATTTGATGAGACTTCTGATTGAGGCATTTAACATCTTCAGGAGGTTATTTAGATTTGAATTTTACAGCTTTCTTAGATTTGATGTAGTACGGATAATGAGAGAATGATGTATTTTTTCTTATTAGTGGATTGAGTATTTATTTACAAATTGATGGATATTATAATTTGTGAATTTTGGTATTGGCCATATTTAGATACTTTAGATTAATTGATGGTTATGACATTTATTTAAATCGTCTTGTGGTTGTTTAGCTCTCGTATCTATTTATTATAGTGGAATTTGTTCTGAGATTACGCAGTAAGATTTAGAGTTAAAAAAAAAAATGACAAGTAGCTTAGTAATAGATTTGACAAGGGTTTCAGTGGGTTTATGTATAGTACACCATATAAGAATATATTACATAGAGTAAATCAATAGACTGCCAATAACATATGTTAGCCATTTTGCAGAGCTCGAGTTGAAAAGACTCCGAAGTTAAGCATGCTCGGTTGAGAGAAGTCTCAAGATGGATGAACTTCTTAGAAAGTCTACTAGTTAGTACAGTTGTGGGTCACTTAGCTGATTGGGTCATCGCAAATGGTATCAGAGTCATGAACCAGCCAAGCATATGGGAGCAAAGTGCCACATGAGGTAAAGTGCTACATCATAAAAGGGCTACCCTAGAGTGTGAAGCCACACGGTGGGAGCCACCTCTTGAGCTTGTGGTGGCCACCTCTAGAATCCTACTTGTCTGGTGGACTGATTGTGGGCTATATGTAATATGGTCATGATGAGGACGTCAGACTATTAAGAGGTAGATTTTAATATCCTATAAAAGAATATGTTAAATAGACTAAATCAGTAGACTACTAATAATAACGGTTAGACATTTTTCAAAGCTTAAGTTGGAAAGACTCCGAAGTTAAACGTACTTGGTTGGGAGAAGTCCCAGGATGGGATCTTAGGAGGTCTACCTACTAGCACAGTTTTGGGCCAATTAGTTGATTGGGTCGTCACATTATAAGTCCTGTTAGTGGGGTATTTTTTTCTTCTTTTTCAATGATTTTGGTTGGAAAATTTCTGAGGAAGTTGAAGAGTTCTTACGTTCGGCTGGTAGCAGGGAGTTAGATTTTTAAGGATTCTTCTTGATCTAAGGTAGATGAATGATAAATCATTTATGTTACTTACTTATTTATATGATTTTAAATCTATTTTAGGTAATGTGAGGCTTGTAAAACGTGCATGTAAGTGGAAAGTCTACCAACTAGCACCGTTGTTGGGCCAGTTAGCTAATTGGGTCATTACATTATAAGTCCCGTTAGTAAGGTATTTTTCCCTTCCTTTTCTACGATTTTGGCTGGAAAAATTCTGAGGAAGCTGAAGAGTTCTTGGGTTCAGTCAACAGTAGGGAGTTAGATTTTTAAGGATTCTTCTTGATCTAAGACAGGTGCATGATAAACAATTTATGTTATTTTACTTATTTATATGACTTTAAATCTATTTTGGGTAATTTGAGGCTTGTAAAATATGCACGTGTGAGAGTGAAATTCGTGAGTTAAGACCTATTTATATCATTTGTATTACAGCTCATGCCCACAGCAGAATATATGTATTTCTGAGTTTTCTGTTAAGAATTAGTAGTAGATTACAGTTCTAACACTCAAGCTGCCATGCAATTATTTTGTAAAAAGTGACATATTATGAGACCAGATTTGTTTGATGTAGTAGTAGTCCTGTGTACGGCCCAATGGACGACGGATATATGCAAAATCTTAGAAGCTAGACTTCAATTTGGTGGAAGGTGAGGGTGCATCTCCGATCCTAGCTGTTTGTATCAAGATCATGGCACTGCATTCGTCTAGGTGCCAGGATGATCCAACACGTTATATTGTAGTTTAGACATCTATTCGATTGCTTAAAGATTTAAAAACTAGTTAGTTGTGTATGAATGTGATCCCCCAGACATGACTTGGTCTGCTGAGATGATATGTATGATTCGCCTATGTAGCAGGCTTATGGAATATAAAATTTCTTTGTGAAAGATGAGAACTTAATATGAGAATTGAGTTGATTTAAATTCAAAACATTGTGCTAGTTATCCGCTCTTGAATCATGCAGTTGTATATGTATAACTTGTGAGAATTTGAGTATGAAAACATGTGATTTGCAAGGTTATATGTAATTATATTTTGGTTTTGATGCCTACTAAATTTTATACTCACACAGGTTAGTGGGCTATATTTTCAGGTGACTCTAGCAAGGGATTTTGGGAGGGACTGCTTGAATCTTTGAAGGGTCTGGGCTAGAGTTTTTGAAGAGCTAGAAAGTATGTCTAGCTTTTATATCTTCAAGATTTTGCTATGTATAGTTATACCTTAGATTAGTATAGATCCTGACATATAATTAACTTTTAGACTTTAGCTTATAGTAGTCATATATTTGAAAAGGTTTTAATCAAGTGGATTTTAGTGTGGTTATTTTGTTTCTGTGCTTGCATAATGCGGACGGTTTGACATAGTTATTGATTGCAAGTTTCCCAAGACCACGACTTAAGTATGCGTAAATCTATGAGTCACCAAAGAGAGTTGGTATCAGAGCACTGTCTTGCTACATGGGAGCTTAGCAGCCATTCAAATTTTATAACCATACAATAAGAAGAGGCTTTTGATTTGGGTAGATTCTGATTGGGTAGCCTAAGAGTTAGATTTAGACATATCCTAATTTAGGTTAGTTTAATTTGCAGGCTATGGCTATAAATGATGGAGAGGCTGTGATCATGTCCATGGAGAGAATGTGCCCTCAGATGGCACTGTCAGAGGGGTTGTACAGACTATTGTAGCAGCTCGCATGGAGAAATTTAAGAAGGTGGGTCCTCATTCATTTAAGGGGGACAACCAGCCAAAGATAGTAGAAAGATGGGTAAGAGAAGTGGAGAAAATTTCCTATGCTATCAGGTGTCCAGAGGAGGACAAGGTGATATTGGCTACATTTATACTACAGGAGAGGACTGATGAGTGGTGGAGGTCAGTCTTGAGAACCACCTTTAAAGGGAGAGTTGCAGACATTAGCTGGTCAGAATTTATGGAGGCCTTTCATGTCAAATTCATTCCTCAGCATGTAAGAGACAAGAAGGAATTAGAGTTCCTAAATATGCCTAGGGGAGCAAGACAGTGACATATTATGAGGCCAAATTTGTTGAGTTAGAGAAGTATGCTCTCCACATTTGTGCAAATGAACCCAAGAGGGTGAAGAAATTTGTTAGAAGATTGTGAAGTGGACTCAGAAGCAAGGTGGCCATATTAGACCATCAGACCATGGAGGCAGCATTGAGAACTACATACATCACTGAGACCAAGTATGAAGAATTCTTGGAGAAAAGGAAAAGTCAGAACAAAGGGGGAAACCCATTTTTTGTGAACAGGAAAAGCCAAGAGAAGAGAAGAGCACTCCTTAAGGTGGGACAGTCGGTAGCTAGAGGTCCTGCCCAGTATGCCAGCAATGTGGGGTATTTCATATAGGCAGAGAATGTTGGAGAACCTCAAGGAGGTGTTCCAGCTGTAGGTAAAAGGGGCACCAGGCCCGAGACTGTAGAAACCCGAGGCAATAATATCAGAGGTAGCAAGTAGTATCAGCAACATCACCATCAACAACAGCAACAGAGGCAACAACAAGCACCACCACAATAGAGAGGACAAGGAGGATTTATGCCCTGACTAGAGGAGAGGTCCAAGAGGGGAATCAAGTGGCTGAAGGTACACTTCTTGTTGATCATATGCGTGCTAAAGTGTTACTTGATTATGGTGCCACCCATTCTTTCATTTCTTCATATTTTGCTGCACTGTTGACTGATAGGCAGTTAGTTCAGACTGGAGGATTGTTGATTGACATCCCAGCAGGAGTCATAGCTAGAACAACTAATGTTATTCCCAGTGTAGATGTAGAAATTAATGGTAAGAAGCTACCAACCTATGTACATTTGTTAGACATGAGTGACTTTGATGTGATTTTAGGAATGGATTGGCTAGATGAGCATTGGGCACTCCTAAACTGTAAGAGGAAGAAGGTGGTATTTCAAAAACCTAGAGAGTAGCCTCTCTTCTATCAGTGTCCTAAGCTACAAGGTGGTAGAATTTTGGTTTCAGCTATGAAGGCAAGGAAGTGGATGAAGAGAGGATGCCTTGGATATCTAGCTAGTATAGTGGCTATTCCTTCAGAGGGGAGCAATCAAAAAATAGGTGATGTTGAGGTGGTCAAAGAGTTTCCAGATGTGTTCCCAGAGGATCTTCCAGGACTCCCAACCACCCAAGGAAGTAGAATTTACAATTGAGTTGATGTCGGGTAATGCCCATCTCTAAGGCACCTTAAAGAATGGCCACAACAAAATTGGCAAAGTTGAAGGTGCAGTTACAAGAATTATTGGACAAAGGATTCATTATGCCTAGTGTGTCTCCATAGGCAGCACCTGTATTTTTTGTAAAGAAGAAGGATAGATCTCTTAGGTTGTGCATTGATTATAGGAAGCTAAACCAAGTGACTGTTAAGAACAGGTACCCACTACTTAGAATAGATGATTTGTTTGATCAGTTGCATGCAACCAAAGTGTTTTCTAAGATTGACCTTAGATCCGAATACCATCAACTAAGGATTAAGGAAGAGGATGTGTCCAAGACAGCTTTTAGAACAAGGTACGGACACTACGAGTTTCTTGTGATACCATTTGGGCTAACCAATGCACCAGCAGCCTTTATGGACCTGATGAACAGAGTGTTTCAGCCCTATTTGGATCAATTTGTGATAGTATTCATAGATGATCTGTTTATTTACTCCCTATCCATAGAATCTCATCAAGAGCATTTGAGAATCGTACTGAAAACTTTAAGGAAAAACTAGTTATTTGCCAAGTTTAACAAGTGTGAATTTTGGTTGGACATGGTACATTTCTTGGGGTATGTGATATCTGCAAACGGAGGAACCGTAGACCCAGCCAAGGTAGAGGCAATTTTACATTGGGAGAGGCCTAGAAATGACAGTGAAATCAGGAGCTTTTTAGGATTGGTATGCTACTATGGGAGGTTAATTCAAGGGTTCTCTTTCATTGCAGACCCTATGACCAAGCTGACAAGAAAAGGATGCTTTTTGTCTGGTCGGATGATTGTGAAACCAGTTGCCAAGAACTAAAGACTAGATTAACCATAACTCCAATCCTCACTTTACCTAGTGGATCAGGAGCTTATGTGGTGTATACAGATGCATCCATAAGGACCTAAACGGTATACTAATGCATCATAGGAAGGTAGTTGCCTATGCTTCAAGATAGTTAAAGGATCATGAGCTGAACTACCTACTCATGATTTGGAACTAGCAGTAGTAATTCATGCTTTGAGAATTTTGAGGCACTACCTGTATGGAGAGTAGTTTAAGGTGTTCACTCACCATAAAAGTCTGAAGTACATATTCTCTCAAAAAGAGATGAACCTGAGGTAGAGAAGGTGGGTGGAATTCTTGAAGGACTATGATTTCTCAGTAAACTACCATTTGAGGAACACCAATGCGGTTGCAGATGCACCGAGTAGGAAGAGGTTAATGGCTATGCAACTGCACCTAGAGTGGAGGACAGCGACATATCTGATTATTTTTCTTCAATGAGCAAAGGAGGGCAGCTGTTAGTAGCTCAGTTGAGTATTAAGTTTGCTGTTGTAGATCAAATTGTAGAGGCTCAGCCAGAGGACCAGTTGCAAAGGATGATTAGGAAGTTGGGATTTTCTCAAGACTCTAATGGAGTGATCAGATTTCAGGGGAGGTTGTGTGTTCCCAGAATGAAAAGATCAAGAAGATTTTGTTATTAGATGCACATAAATCTCAGTATTCCATTCATCCGGGCAGCATAAAAATGTATAAGGACATGAAGTAACATTATTGGTGGGTTGGCATGAAGAAGGATGTAACTGAATATATAAGTAAGTGTCTCACATGCCAACAAGTTAAAGCTGAGCATCAGAGGCCAGCAAAGACAATGCAACTAATGGATATTCCTCAGTGAAAATAGGAACATGTCACTATAGATTTTGTCATGGGACTACCGAAGACACAAAGGAGACATGATTCTATTTAGATAATTGTGGACAAGTTAACAAATCACTTTTTGGCCACGTCAAAGACTCAGTCACTAGAGAATTTAGCTCAGTTATACATCAAAGAAATTGTGAGACTACACGGAGTACCAGTGTCCATCATATCAGATAGAGACTCTAGGTTTACTACCAAGTTTTGGAGGAGTCTACAGCATGCATTGGATGCTCAGTTTAAGTCTAGTTCAGCTTTTCATCCTCAAACTAATGGACAGTTAGAGAGAACCATCCAAACCTTAGAGGATATGTTGAGAGCCTGTAGTTTGGAGTAGCAAGGCGGTTTGGATGAACACCTATTATTGATAGAGTTTGCCTATAGTAACAGCCACCATTCTAGTATCAGAATAGCACTATATGCAGCGCTCTATGGCAGATCTTGTAGATCTCCAATCTGCTGGGATGAAGTTGAAGAGAGAAAATTTATTTGGACCTCATTTAGTGCAAGACTGTACAGAGAAAATTAGACTAATTAAAAAGAGGTTGTTGACAACTCAGAACAGATAGAAAAGCTATGCATATCAGAGAAGAAGGCAACTGAAATTTCAAGTTGGAGACCATGTATTTCTAAAAGTTTCTCCTACCAGAGGAGTAATGAGGGTTGGCAAGAAAGGGAAGCTCAATCCTAGATACGTGGGTCCCTTTGAGATTCTTCAGAAGATTGATGAAGTGGCCTATCAGTTGACATTTCCACCAGAACTGGCAGGGGTTCATGGAATTTTTCATGTGTCTATATTGAGAAAGTATGTACCAGACCCTCCCACATCATAGATTATAAGTCATTGGAACTTCAGTCGGACCTAATTTATGAAGAGAAGTTAGTTCAGATTCTAGACAAGGACTAGGTGTTGAGAACAAAAGTGACCCCCATGGTAAAAGTTCTATGGAGAAGTAGCTCAATAGATGAAGCTGTTGGGATCCGGGCTGGACACGAAGAACGCAGCGGAAACGACGAACAAAAATGATCCCACCCGATGCCCGCTGATCCGATTCGGAACGAAAAACACAACCCGAAAACTACGAGAAGTAATCCGATTACCGTGCACGGATTCGAATCCGCTTCCGTCTCGGTTCCGTCAAGGTGATGCCGCGAGCCGCACAAGCATCCGGCCTCCAGCGGTATCCACGCGATCCTCCGCGGTGGTTCGTCCTCGATCCCTCGTCCATTTCAGCTCGCTCGCTAAAGATCCGTCGTCGCAACGATTGCTGAAATCCCGCCGACAGGAATTCCCGACTTTCGGGAATCACACGCGGCGGAGACGGGAACTGTTCTGGCACCTCGAACGGGGCGCCCAGAGGAGGAGAGAGAAAGGAGGGATGACGGCCGACAAGGGGAAATCCTGGAGCTTGGCCCAGGGTTTCTCAACAGCGCGTATATATATTAAGTCGGCGCGACTTTTCCCAAAAGTCTCCGAGTTAATATAAATCCCACTTATATACCACCGACTGAGAATCTTATTGCGTGTGACCCTCTAGGCCCATTTACCAGTCCGGTTTTCAGCCCGTTAAGTCCAATAACTAGTTATTGACTTATTGTAATTAATTAATATCTAGATATTAACTAATTACTTAACCGAATTATCATCGCATGTAAATTCGGTCGGACTTCCGATCAAGTTGGGTGCCAAGCAACACCGCATGATCCCGGAAGGTAATGGGGTTCAGCAACCCACTCATGGAACCTGTCTGTCCACAGTTACCACGTGGCTATAATCCTTCGTTCGCACAATGCTCTCGAGTTAACCTAGGGTATGGTCAACTGTCAAACCCTAGATGGTCAACTCACTTGAATCAGACTCCGCTTTACAATATCTGAAAACCACTTTTCTGATATTGTTTCTGCTCTGGCCAGAGACTCTTGCGAACGATCCTTTATTGAACACACAATCACCTTCGAAGGTCTTCCGCTGGACCCGATCCTTGACTATTAGAGATCCCGTGGATAGGGATTCGTAGGTCAAGGTCAAAGTTCAGAAGTCCACCGACAAGGTGTCTTTCGTGTCTCAAGTCCAAGGATCAACCACGCTACTGTGACGATGAATCAAGCCGATTGACAGTCAGGTAAATTACCATTCGGCGATTCATGTCGGATCAGTTCAGTGAACTCATTCCCCAATGAGCACCTACAGGTTTACCATTGTGTCTCCACACTAGTAACTAACGAGATCAGTCACCCTCATCATATGAGCTGGAATAACCTGTACTAGTCTAACCGGATGTTTGATGTCCTTCTCAAACATCCTACGACTAGGAACAATTGAGAATGTGTTTATAAGTCATCAGTCTCATCATTATGATCTCATCATAATCTGATGACTATTGCACATATTCATGGACTTCATTATGCGCAATTATAAATATGTCAATCTACATAATGAATTTAATGTCATTTATTAGTGAACCAGATTGAAATAGGTGCCGTATGATTGGCTTAGAGGACACCTATATCCATCAATCTCCCACTTGGACTCAAGCCAATCACCTTCGCACTTGATCTCCATCAAATCTAGGTGATGCTCACAAAAAGTCTGTGACTAGGACTTGGTCAGGGATCTGCAAAATTATCTATAGATGGAATATTTTCCATTACGTTATTTCCTATTTATCCTTTGTCTCCGAACCTTTGAAAGAACCTCATAATGTTCTGCAACTTCTGAAGAGACTATGGCTCGATCACATAATTGATTGCTCCCACTGTTGTCCTACAAGTATAGGATGATATCAGAGACCTTTTAGAACTACATCTAGTTCAGGGATGAACCTTTTCATCCATATTGTTCCAATAACAGTATCACTTGTCTATGTCGTTATCTTAATATCGAGTTTTGTATTAGAACCATTCCAATCCATTCCTTTCTACTAGAAGGTTGAATCTATTATTTGACTTGAAATTTGAGTCAGTGTGAACTCATAATTTCAAATCACCCTCTCCATATATGTGAGTGTATCCTTAGCACTTCTCAAGTACTTAATGATGCATTTCACTCCTGTATCCTTTAAGAAACTTTTCTCTAAAGGAATAAATTCCATATCTCAACTATTGAGACTTGTTATGAAATTTATGCCAAACATCGTGACATACATGTCAATATAATATCCCCACCGATCTATCTTAATAGATTCGTATTTCCAATACGTGGGATATTATAACTAAAATTATTATGGAGGAAAATATGGTCAATAATGCTTTCACTGATAGTAACATCCCGAAGTCATTCTTAATGACTTTGATGTTATTATCATAAAGTATTACTAAAGCGACCGTGCTCCCACTATCCTTTCTGAACACACACAATCCATGATCATTCTTAACGATCACATAGTATTTGACCATTAAGTCAAAACTTTTATTACAACTTAGGAAGCTTTAGTTTGATTCAAAATAATCTTTTGAAATCATAACTTGCTTCCTGGACATTCTAAAAGGTTTAAAGGTGTATCATATACATCTTTACCTCAATCACATTGAGAGAACGCTTTTAATATCCAACTGTCATCATCTTATGATTGGCAGTATAGATAAGTAGAATTATAATAAACTTATCAATCTTAAAGTTGTAATGACAGAGAGTATCATTATCATAGATTTTAGATCATAATCTATTTTGAGCTCCTCTCATCTTGCTAAATTAGATATGTCAAACATATCCTTTTAGTCACTGAGAGAATCTCAAAAATCTATGAAGCTCTCTGATGTGTGTTATGAGTGGTTCCAAACAACTAAAGATTATCTAATAATCTTATGTTAACTTGTGAATCTAGAACATCTTCTAGTTTTATCAGTTTCCACTGTCTTCTTTGAGGACATATTCCTCTTCACAGAAGACAGCTTTCAGGACGACAATTATTTCATTATCGTCTGGCCAATAACTGTAATGTCCAAACTCTTTAGATATTTACAAATTCACATCATGATAATATCTGACTTTTAAATCAAGTTTGTTCATAATTCACATCTCATATGAATTATTTGGTTTCCATATCTTATATGGACACACACTGACTAATTTGGAACCATCTTTAAAGTATGGACATCTAATGTTCATACTGATGTTCAAAAAGGATAAGAATTAGGCAAATCTTATTATGTATTGCTCCATATCTTAATAAGGTACAATTCCTCATTCTATCATATTGCTATGATGCACAATGAGGATCAATCGAGCGAGGATACAATTATCCTCTTAATGATTTATGTGAATCATATACTAAAGTATCAGTTTTCTTGATCAAATCAATAATTCTAATACTTCATATTGATCTTATACCTTAATCTCTCAGATGCATTCGACTTGTACTTCAGTAAGTACATACAGTCGAATCATTCCAAGAGTAAACTATAAGGTAAGTCAATAGTAGTGATTATCTTTTGGCCTTTGAGCTGTTTACATCAATATGTATCAGCATCAATAATTTCTTATTGTACAACCCTATGTACAATACTTAAGACTTAAATCAGGATTCACACAGTTCATTTCTATAGGAGACTTGTGAACATTCATCACATGAAATGTCACTTCAAGAATCTATAGTGCATTGACTGATTCGAACAACTATTATTCTTTTCAATCAATGTTATTCTTGATTTCTTATGCAACTAAATAACAATTATTTAGTTTTATATTTGACTCCTATAGATATACAAAGATTTACTGTCTGACAGTAATCTATGAATATCATAAACAATAGTTGAGTCTAACTCAACACTTACATTTTCTCGATTCCTTTTTACTTGTCTAAGTCTGCACATTATCGCAGCTCTGAGAATCATTTCCAATATCTCATATTGGATACGCTAATTCTCCAATAGACAAGCAAAAGTCGATAATAAGAATATATGAAACTTCTTTCAAGTTCCATATTCGTTTTGCCTTTACCAGTATCCTTATATTTGTTGCAGTAGGAGAACTGCTACTTCTCTATCTCAGCTGACTTTTCTTTATCCTTTCAGGTATGGATTCGATCGTTTAAAATCTTACCACTTGCCTTTCTCAAAGGCACATCATAAATATCTCTTCATCTTGGTCTATCCAAATAAGAGATTTCATGATAACGATTGCCTTTCAATAAGGCATACCATGAGTACCTCTTCACCTTGGTCTATCCAAGTAAGAGGATTCATGATACTTGATTAGGATAGTGACTTTCACTTAGTCCTGAAGACATTCTTCAGAGTTTTCTAGTCAGTCTGAGTATGAGAAGTATTGGCATCCAATATGCTAACTACTCGAATAGACGACATATTAGTGATCGAAGGAAATAACGTGATTTAAGCAGATAGTTCTGATAATTCAATTATGGTCTTTTATCTTGAATTATTTTCCACTATTTTTCGACGGAATGTATAACCTTCAGGTATACAACACAGAAGACTCCGACGGTCTTCTAGTGAGGATCAGAATCTCCAAGAATCACAGTATGACTTCGGGTAAACACATAGTATCATACCATTATCTTCATTATCTTAGAGCAACCATCTCATGGTAATTGCAACTCTTTGCAATATCCGATCTTATTTCGGCTCCCAGGTCTTTAATGATCCCGGGTAAACACAGTAGACCATTATACCTGGTCTAAGCTTTACCATCAATACGTGACAGAGTAGAGTAAGAATGCAGCTCCCGGGTAAACGCGAGGATAGCTACACCGTTCCTCTATTCTAATCTTAAGGCATCATAATGCCATAGTTAATAGTCCTTTCATCAGATAGTGGCAGATCTCGGGTAAACACGTAGAAACTGTCATCACTGAATCAAGTTCTAAGAACTATATTGGTGGAGAGCCACGCGGTACATTCTCAATGACTGGCGCTCCGGCTTATACTTTATGTTGAAGGTTTTGTTTATGTTAAGTTGGTCTCATCCAAGGTGATAGTTTATAAATATATCGAATATATATTTAACTATACCTAGATATTAGCAATCGATTCATAATCAATAACTAAAAGCATGCATCATCCATACATGTTCATTATGTGGTCATAGACAGTACAGTGATTAACTGGAGCCAAACAATTAATCACTAAAACTATATAACATTTATATAATCTAAACATGCAAACACATAGCTACTGGTGATCTCATCTCCTGTCGCCTTCCTGGTTGCATTTGTGGATTATCCTCGCCTCTCCTCGATCGGTGCGATCAATTACAAATATTATTAATTTTGAAACAATTTCAAATACAAATAAATTGTAAGAGAAGCCCTTATGGCCGAGTACAATGACAGAGGGAGATAGAATTACAATGGAATGGAGAGAGGGAGGCACGCAAGCCTCATTAATTACACTTAATTAATGTACATCACATCCCATAACAATCCACATAATCACACACCATCACATGATATGAAATTTAACTAAGTGCATGTCCACGACCACCACAAATTTTAACCATCCACATATGATAAAACACATCACATGAAGGCTAAAATTTTGAAATTATAATAATTTTGGCTTTCTTAAAACCTGGGTACCAATCAAAATTGAATGATTTGAATTTTCGAAAATCTTATTTTCTAACATGTAACAAATCTAATTTAAAGCATTAAACACATCAACATGTGCACACAAGGCTAAAATTAAAATTCTAAAATATTCCATTCATAATTTAGAACATTTCTAAATAAATTAATCTAACACTTAGATTAATTTTAATTCACATTAATAACAATTATTAATGTGAAACAATCTAACATTTATAAAGAATTAAAAATTCCTAAATAACATTTACAAAAGAATTTTCAACTCAAATTATTAACCCCTTAACAACTCCTTGTTAAAACCCCTTAATTAAATCATATTTCTCAATAACAATTATTAAGAAATAATAATTAGAACATTTCTAATTAAAAATAGTCTAACATCTTAGACTTAATTTAATCCTTTTAATAACTTTTATTAAAAGATCAAATTTAAGTAGATTAGATCAATAAAAAAATAATTAAGAGATTCTTGAGTAAAGTAATTAATCATCTTAATAACTGTTATTAAGATTTAATTAGTCCTTAATAACATTTATTAAGGTTTATTACTCAAGAATTAATTAACTTAATTATAACAATTATAAAAAGTTAATTAATCACTTAACAACCATTATTAAGTGTCTCTAAATTATTAAAATAATTTCCTAACAACAATTGCTAAGAAATTATTAATATTAATCTAATCACCTAATTAATTAACAACTTAAATAAAAATTAACAACATTTGTTAATAATATTTAAGGTTGCAATAAAATAAAAAAAATAACAACATTTTTTAATAATCAAATTAAGATCTTATCTTAATTAATCCCCTTAATCACTTATATTAAAAATATTAACAACAGTTGTTAATAAAATTTAGATCACATCTTAATTATAAAAATCATTAAAGATCATATCTTTAAAAAAACACCCTTTTAAATTACTTAATTAAAAGTAATTTAACAATAATTGTTAATTAGATTTAAGATCACATCTTAAATGAAATTATTTAACAACACTTGTTAACTATTAATTTAAGATCATATCTTAAATATTAAAGCCCTCTAAACACTTAAATAAAATATATTAACAACATTTGTTAATACCTTTTATTTTGATAACTTAAAATAAATTAACAACCTTTGTTAATGATTTTAAGCTTACATCTCAAATAAAATTTTCAACAACAATTGTTAAATAGTTTTAAGAGAATTCCCTATATTAACTGAAAATTAAAATTTAAGTTCAAAAACATATTTTGAACATTAATAAATTTCCATTTTTCAATTAATATGGGGATTCAATGGGCTAAAAGCGGTTAAATGGGGCTCAAAGGCTTTGGTCAGATGGGCCTCATGGGCCTTGGCTCGGGCCTGGCCAGGGCCTAGCCTGGCTCGGACCAGAATGGTCCCTGGGCTCGGTCAGGATGGCCCTGGGCTCAGCCAGGACCCAGCCTGGGTGCAACCTAGCTGAGCCAGCTCGCGCACCTGGGCGGCCCGGTCCAAGCGCACGGGACCGGCCGGTCCATGGGCGCGACCCAGCGCTCGGCCGGCCCGTTAGGGTTTCCCCCCCCCCCCCCCCCCCCTTTACCTGCTATCAAGTTTTGCAGCGGCTTGGGACGGCGCCGCCGCCGGTAGCAGGGACGGCCGGAGGTTGCCGGGGGGGTTGCCCCTTCCTCCCCGGCGCCGGTGGTGGCCGGCCGGCGAGGCCCTGGCCGCCGGGAGTCCCTTGAAGATGCCCCCAAATATGCGGTTAACCTCCCTATGATTTTTCCAACATTTGAAAATAGAGAGATGGGAGGCTCCATCGCCGGTTGCCGACGACCACAGTGGACATCGGGGAACTGGGAGAGTTAGCTGGTCATACCAGCGAGGGGATGGAGGTGCCCGACCACCATGAATTACTTCTACAAAGCCCACAAATACGGTTCTTCATCTCCATGAAGAACACGACGAAAAACCCCTAGAATTTTGGATTTTCTCCATGGAAAAATAATCTAATTATTATATGTTCATCCCATGAACTATTTCAACAAGAGAAAATAATCGTAGCATGGAAATAATTTCAGAACATTAATTTTATCGTTCCGGAGCGGATCAGAGCGCAACCTGGCTCTGATACCACTGTTGGGGTCCGGGCGGGACACGAAGAACGCGGCGGAAACGACGAACAAAAATGATCCCGCCCGATGCCCGCTGATCAGATTCGGAACGAAAAACGCAAACCGAAAACTACGAAAAGTAATCCGATTACCGTGCGCGGATTCGAATCCGCTTCCGTCGAGGTGATGCCGCGAGCCGCACAAGCGTCCGGCCTCCAGCAGTATCCACGCGATCCTCCACGGTGGTTCGTCCTCGATCCCTCGTCCATTTCAGCTTGCTCGTTGAAGATCCGTCGCCGCAACGATTGATGAAATCCCGCCGACGAGAATTCCCGACTTTCGGGAATCACACGCGGCGGAGACGGGAACTATTCTGGCGCCTCGAACGGGGCGCCCAGAGGACGAGAGAGAAAGGAGGGATGACGTCCAGCAAGGGAAAATCCTGGAGCTTGGCCCAGGGTTTCTCAACAGCGCGTATATATATTAAGTCGGCGCGACTTTTCACAAAAGTCCCCGAGTTAATATAAATCCCACTTATGTACCACCGACTGAGAATCTTATTGCGTGTGACCCTCTAGGCCCATTTACCAGTCCAGTTTTCAGTCCGTTAAGTCCAATAACTAGTTATTGACTTATTGTAATTAATTAATATCTAGATATTAACTAATTACTTAACCGAATTATCATCGCATGTAAATTCGGTCGGACTTCCGATCAAGTTGGGTGCCAAGCAACACCGCATGATCCCAGAAGGAAATGGGGTTCAGCAACCCACTCATGGAACCTGTCCGTCCACAGTTACCACGTGGCTATAATCCTTCGTTCGCACAATGCTCTCGAGTTAACCTAGGGTATGGTCAACTGTCAAACCCTAGATGGTCAACACACTTGAATCAGACTCCGCTTTACAATATCCGAAAACCACTTTTCTGATATTGTTTCTGCTCTGGCTAGAGACTCCTGCGGATCTATTCTAGAGCATTCTCTCTCCAGTTACCTGAGAGCGAACGATCCTTTATTGAACACACAATCACCTTCGAAGGTCTTCCGTTGGACCCGATCCTTGACTATTAGAGATCCCGTGGATAGGGATTCGTAGGTCAAGGTCAAAGTCCAGAAGTCCACCGACAATGTGTCTTTGGTGTCTCAAGTCCAAGGATCAACCACGCTACTGTGACGATGAATCAAGCCGATTGACAGTCAGGTAAATTACCATTCGGCGATTCATGTCGGATCAATTTAGTGAACTCATTCCCCAATGAGCACCTACAGGTTTACCATTGTGTCTCCACACCAGTAACTAACGAGATCAGTCACCCTCATCATATGAGCTGGAATAACATGTACTAATCTAACCGGATGTTTGATGTCCTTCTCAAATATCCTACGACTAGGAACAATTGAGAATATGTGTTTATAAGTCATCAGTCTCATCATTATGATCTCATCATAATCTGATGACTATTGCACATATTCATGGACTTCATTATGCGCAATTATAAATATGTCAATCTATATAATGAATTTAATGCCATTTATTAGTGAACCAGATTGAAATAGGTGCCTTATGATTGGCTTAGAGGACACCTATATCCATCAGAAGCTACCTGAGAGGCGGAGAAGGAGATGAAGAGGAAGTACCCATAGTTGTTTGGTGAGTAGAATTTCAAATTTCGAAGATGAAATTTATTTAAAGGAGAGAGGATTTGTAACACCCAGGTTCTAGATAATTAGATTAATCTAATTAAGTTGAATTTAACTAGGTTTAGTTAGTTAATTAGGTAGAAAACCCTTAAAAGCGTAGCAGGTTTCAGTAGAAAGACCTAAGAGTACTCAGAAGAAACTCTAAGTCTCAAATAATCAATTAACTGAAACTAAAAGAAGTCATGTAACCAAAGTTAGAACAAGCTTTCTAATCGAATTCTAGTTCAAAGGGTAATTGATTTCTATAAGCCGTATAATCCGAATGAAGTTAGGATTAATTCAATTTAAAAGAAGTCAGTAATCGAAGTTTAGCTAAGAAGGTAATCGATTTATAAAAGTTTTATAATCGAAGCTAAAATAAGGCACCTAATTGATTAATAGAGGGCAGATAATTGATTTGGCTAAGTTGAGTAATCGAAGCAAAATATAACGATTAATCAAAGTTCAAATAGTACATGTAATCGATTAAGCCAAAGAGCCCCTAATCGATTAAAAGGAGAACATATAATCGATTAATCGAACGACATGTAATCGATTTACCGAAGGAAAACTAATTGATTGATTGAAGAAGATGCAATCGATTAACAGAGATAATGTAGAATTGATTAGCAGAGTAACTTACGATCGATTAAAAGACACATAAGTTTGATTGATTAGACGAATAAGAGGGTAATCAATTAACAGAGTAACATAGGTAATCGATTAATGATACTTATGAACAATAACTTGAACTGGTAATCAAAAGGATAATCGATTAGCGATGTGAATGAAATCGATGACTTAACATCTTATAATTGAATTAACTAAATGATGCATGTAATCGATAAAATGAACTTAAGAAATCGATGACTTAACTAAATCTATATTATCAATTACTTTTATAAAAAGTTGTCATTTTAGTAGGTTGCATGTGCTAAGCATTATTATGTTTTTGACAAGGGTATATTTAAGAATATTCTAGATTCTTATTGGGATTTCTGACCCGATTAGCAGCGCATGTGAGATACTTGGCAAAGAACTTAGGACAGGTAGCTTAGCAATAGATTTGACAAGGATTTTAGTGGATTTATAAGCCTTGCTATGGGGGTATTTTTCCCTTCCTTTTCTACAGTTTTGGCTAGAACTTTCTGAGGAAGCCGAGGAGTTTTTCGATTCGACCAGTAGTAGGGAGTTAGGATTTCGAGGATTTTTCTTGATCTAAGACAAGTGCATGATAAACTATTTATGTTATTTACTTATTTATATGATTTTAAATTTATTTTGGGTAATTTGAGACTTGTAAAATCTACATGTGTGAGAGTGAAATTCTTGAGTTAATACACATTTATATCATTTGTATCACAACTCATGCCCATAGTAGAATATATATATTTCTTAGTTTTCTGTTATGCATTAGTAGCAGATTACGGTTCTAACATATAAACTACCATGCAATTATTTTGTAGAAAGTTTCCTTCTCATCTGTTTTATAAAATTGTGATAACTGTAATGTTGTCTTGAACTTTAAGAAAATGTAATTATATGGATAGTGCCATCTTAAAGTGACATGTATGGATGATTTCACAGTAATTGTCTAATGTGGTAGTAGTCATAGGTGTGGCCCGATAGTTGACGGGTATATGTAAAATCCTACAAACTATACTTCTATTTGGTAGAAGGTGAGGGTGCGCCTCCGATCCTGACTAGTTGTGTCAAGGCCATGGCATTACATTCATTTAGGTGCTAGGGTGGTCTGACATCTTATGTTGTGTTTTAGACATCTGTCCAGTTGCTTAAAAATTTAAAATTGGTTAGTTGTGCGTGAGTGTGATCCCCCAGACATGACTTGATGTGTTGGGATGATATGTATGTATGTATGATTTGGACTTCTGTTTGGTAGAAGGTGAGGGTGCGCCTCCGATCCTGGCTAGTTGTGTCAAGGCCATGGCATTACATTCATTTAGGTGCTAGGGTGGTCTGACATCTTATGTTGTGTTTTAGACATCTGTCCAGTTGCTTAAAAATTTAAAATTGGTTAGTTGTGCGTGAGTGTGATCCCCCAGACATGACTTGATGTGTTGGGATGATATGTATGTATGTATGATTTGGACTTCTGTTTGGTAGAAGGTGAGGGTGCGCCTCCAATCCTGGCTAGTTGTGTCAAGGCCATGGCATTACATTCATTTAGGTGCTAGGGTGGTCTGACATCTTATGTTGTGTTTTAGACATCTGTCCAGTTGCTTAAAAATTTAAAATTGGTTAGTTGTGTGTGAGTATGATCCCCCAGACATGACTTGATGTGTTGGGATGATATGTATGTATGTATGATTTGCTTGTGCAACAGGCCTATGAAATGTGAAATTTCTTTGTGAAAGATGGGAACTTGATATGAGAACTGAGCTGATTTAAATTCAAAACTTTGTGCTATTTATCTGCCCTTGAATCATGTAGTTGTATGTGTATAGCTTGTGAGAATTTCAGCATGATAACATGTGATTTGCAAGATTACCTATATGTAAGTTTATTTTAGTTTTGATCCCTGCTAAGTTTTATACTCACACAAGTTAGTGGGCTATATTTTCAGGTAGGGCTGTCAATGGATAGCCGAGTTCTGATTATCCGCTCCGTTTCCGTTTTTATTAGTGGATACGGAATTCCGTTAAAGACCACCCGTTAAGTTATAGGAAACAGAAATGAATCTTCGATAGTTATAGGAGTCGGAAACGGAAACACTCATTTCCAAATCTGGTAACCCATTTCCGTTTCCGAATGATCATGTACCTTATACATCCATCCACATACACACATACACACACACACTTATATATATATATATATATATATATATATATATATATATATATAACAGTGAGAATATCTCTTGACAGTTTGATAAAAGAAACGCCATATTAAAAAGTTGGAAACTTTTTAACATTTTAATATAACTTTATGGCACATCTTTGGGTATATTTATATGTAAATTTAGATTGATAAATAAAGTAGATTTCAAAATTCAAAATTCATAGATTATTAATTTTTACTTATATTAAAACTTTGTAGGTTTAAGATTTTTAATTACTAGAAGAAAGTTTATCAAAAAGTGAATAGTAATAGTGATTTTAAATATCTTCTTAATATAGCGATGATGATAGCGGAAACTTCCGTTTACTTCCATTTCCGATTTAAAAGCGGAAATGGATGCGGAAGTGGAAACACTCACTTCCGACTCCGTTTCCGTCTTCGAGCCGTTGACAATCCTATTTTCAGGTGACTCCAGCAAATAACTTTGAAAGGGACTACTAGAATCTTTGGAGTGTCTAGGTTAGAGTTTTGAAGAGCTAGAAAGTAGGTCTAGCTTTTATATCTCCAGGATTTTGTTGTGTAGAGTTATACTTTAGATTTTAGTATAGATCCTGGCAAGTAATTAACTTTCAGATTTTAGCTTGTAGTAGTCATACATTTAAACTAGTTTTAATCAAGTAGATTTTGGTGTGGTTATATTGTTTATGTGCTTGGAGAATGTGGATAGTTTGGCATAGTTATTAGTTGCAGGTTTTCTAAGACCACAACTTAAGTGTGTGTAAATATGTTGGTCACCAAAGGGTCGGCCAAGCTTGACCGCCCCAAGGCCACCTTAGTGGCTTGAAGCTCGACATCAACGTGAAGGTCTAGCAAGATGAGACTCGCGATGATAATGGGCTTAGATGACAACAACGGCACCCTTTGATCAAGAGAGCCACTGGCACATGGATCCCAAAAGAGAATTGGAGGCACCCACCATTTTTGGAGACACGCCTCGACCCGTAAGCAACAGTCCTTCTAGTTCCAAGCATTGGGAGACTTCACCTCTAGGATCAATAGTCCCTACAATTGGGAGACCTCACCTCTAGGATCAACGGCTCCTCCTCCCACATCTTGGGCATGGGCAGCTTGGAAGATGATGGCAGGAAACTACATGATAACAATTCCTCATACGAAGATGGTAAGTGCCTTTGAGGGCCTGCACAGAAGCAAGCGGGGCGGTGTGGTTCTCTTTAGACCCCTACCCCTCTTTTTATAAGGGGACCCATCCCTTTGCAATGGCCGTATGGCCCTCACCGAGGGGACAGGCCAAATCAATAATGTAAAGAAAAGCAAGGGCCTGAAAAGGCCCGAAAGGACTGGTCGGGTTTGTCGTACCGAACTGAATCAATTACGATAGAGCAAAGCTAGAAAAAGAAAAGATGCGTCTGAAAAAGCACCCTGCCATCCCACAAGATCGGGGCAAGAGATGGTGCCCATGACTCTTCGGTGTCCTTTTAGTAGCCTTGCCCCATCACTCCTAGCCGATGAGATGCGTTCTTAGGAACTTAGTGCGGCTAGGACAGTCCCGTGACCTCCATTTGATAAAGTCTCCTATACGCCTTACTATGCAAGCGCCCCTGAGGAAACAACACTTGGTACAACCCAAACAACCATTGAGTCACCAGCCTTAGCTTTTGATGCAGCTTGGCCCGTTCGATCGAAAGGAAAAGGTATGTTGTATACAACTCAAACAGAAACTCGTTGTATTCTAACAACACGTTTGCATTCTAGAGGTTCGACGTACAAGCTAGCAAAAAAGGAAAAAGGAGAGAGAGAGAAGAAAGGGTGCATGCCCTAGGCCGACCGGCCTTACTCCTGCTGACTGCACCGATGCATGGCACTCACACGAGCCTTCTCCAGGAGAAGCGATCTCCTCTGCCCTCTCTTCAGGAGGGAACCTATTCCGGATGCTCTCGAGACGGGCCCCTCGGACTCTCCAGTAGAAGACCTCGGCAAAAGAAAGCAACACATGGCGATGGCGAAGCCAACGGCGTAGCCCTCTTGTCGGGTGTGATCACCAACCCTCGCGCAGTGACACTCATCGAACGCCTACTAAGCCTCCACTCCTCTTCGTCAAGAAGCACAATAAGCTTCTTCGGCCCCTCAAAAATGCTCGAAGGATGCCTTTTCCAGTACGACTACTAGAAGAAATGGAGGAGCCATGGTTAGTGGGCCAAGCCTTGCAACTACAAGCCAAAAGCAAAGGATGATGGGCAAAGGAAAGACACTCACGAGGGAGAGCCAGGCTGGATAGGCCTGATCACTACAGCGCCTCCTCGATGATCTGTGGGCCAATGTCGACAGGAGGACCTACTGAGATACGAGCGAGGGTGTGCGCTTCTTCGTATGGTAACAAGGATATCCCTTGCTCAAGGGGGGCATCGGTGGAGAGATCTCAAAAAAACGTCGAGAAAGGCTACCTCCCCTAGGGTCACTCCTCGACCTAGAAGAAGTCTTTCCACCTGACATTAGGGAACCTTGAACCCAATCCTAGCGGTGTCTTGTCCCTAGTCTCAAATTGAACGAAGCTGCCAGCGCCCAGAACAACACACTGCCTGGCCCAGAAGAGATGGCGAAACATGTCCATTGTAGCCCATGGGTGACCCATGTCCCAAGTTTATGTGGCAAATCCTAGAGCTAACCTCCACGCGTTCGGCGTCAACTAGACAGGAGCAATCTGAAAGTACTAAAGCAACTATTCAACGAAAGTGGGCACCGGCAACCTAAACCCTACCTTAAACACGGCTGGGTAAGCGACAAACGAGCACCGCCTCTCAAAAAAGATTCGATCTGCAGACAAGTACCACTAGATGATATTCGTTCGAAATATGATAGGCGGCCCAAAGCTTGACAAGGAGCTCGACTGTGGTCCCCCTTCCACCTTCATGACGCAATACATGTCCTTTACGGGTCTCGGGCCATCCCAAAATAGATGACAGAGGAAAGCGAAGATGAAGGGGAGGCACTCTCTTTCAGCAAACGTAAAAAGCTCTTCTTGGAATTTACAATGGATTAGTAAGGATCCTTTCAGAGCTATTGCTCTTTTTATAAAGAGAGCTCCCTCGATCGTAGGGACAATCTTGATGCCTATCAAGGGAGCGTCTTTCAGAGTACAAGTTGACCAGCAAACATTAGAAGACATGATGGCCAGAACAAGACAAAAAGTCGATCATATATCCCGTACGTAATCGAACAACCTGTAGCAAAAGACTGGAAGAGGAACTAGCACCCCCTGTGCCGAGAAAAGTGCTCCATCATTTTGAATGTCTTAAGTCCAACAACACTATCTGGCCTTCTTGTGCATGAGTGTTACGCATCACCTGCCTTATCAACTGCAACGAGCAAGGTGATTCCCCAAGCAACTCACCGTGATCAATTCAACCGGTAGATCTTCTCTCTACAAGTATCTAGTACTTCTTACCACGCGAGCACGCCAAGGAGTGAGAGACAAGTAAAGGAGGAGAATTTTGTCCTACCCAATAACGAATGGACCGACCTAATATTGCAATCAGAAGCCTAGACCATTTGCCCCTAGACCTTGGCTAAGTGAGAACCAAAGAGAGGCCCCACATGGGTCCAAGATCAATCCAATAATCCAAAAGGTAGCAACCCACTCCGCAGGCCCATTTGAGTCCATCCCCGAAGGAGGACCCAATGGCACTACTTGAATACGAGACATATTAGAACTTCTCCTCATGCAAACCTGGTCCGACCAGGAAACCTCAATTTCCTAGTCGTGTTCGATCATGACCCAAGACGTATCAGAAGAGAATCCTTCAAAATGTAAACCCCTTGGCACAATCTTTTCCAATTCAGAACTCAACCAAAAGATCTCCTCTAGATCAGGCTTTCTTCATCGAGATCGACCTTTAACGAAGACATGAACCACTATATAAAGACCCTTAATCCAACCTGCAAAGGTACATTCTTGATAGGAACCCCCTGCTTTTCTCCCTTCGATCCTAACTTTTTGACTTAAACATCAGAGGGAGATGCCCCAGTTGATCGTTGGAGACCCTTAACAGTGTTTTCTCTTGCAGGCTCGCTGATTTTTGACCTTGCGACATTTGGTGGAAGACTTTGATCGTGGTGGACAGGATTTTGATCCATTAGTGCCGATACAAGTATAAGACTAAATTGGAAGCACATATGCACACTGCTAGTTTCATCCCACGCAGGCCTGTCTAAAGCATGAAGCATCGGAGCTCGAGCAAATTATCGAGTGATTTGGCACATGCAGTCGCATACACAAACATAGATACGCAGCGACACACACACAGGGACAATAACCCCCAGGCAAGTAACTTACATGTTTACATCAACCAACCAAAATTTGATAACTACATACACGCAACAAATCGAAATAACAATGAAATAACATCAAAAGTTAATAATTGACTTTCTTGTAACACTCCCCATAGCAAATTATGAAGAGTGCCACAGCATAAATGACCCGCCATCTCTCTCTCTCTCTCTATACATAAGCCCGTGTTATTCTACTCAAGGTCATCTGGTCTCCTTTGTCAATGTATTGCTGTTTGAATGGTTGCGAGGCCATAATAACCTAGAACCAGTTCTTTTTGTGCAGGAAAACAAACATGTCAACACGAAGCATAGACAAATAGAAACCATTAACCAAGGATCCGAGGAAGCGCGAGGAACGCACATCACTTGTGGCACTAAACATATTGATGCAAACCCTGTTTTGCCTTTTTCCCTGCAAAAAGTACAACAAAAGGAACACCATCGCATAATCTGTTAATGAAGACGACAAAACCACTGGGCTTCTTAGTTGAATGTGAAAATATCAATGCTAAATAATGCAATAAACTAGATGAACCACACAACTGGGTAACTAGAATTGATTAAACAGATGCAACTAAAAGCAGAGTCACAGCAGGATGTTTAATGCTGCTACTAAAATATGGCCAATGGAAGGAGCTCTTTTCTCACCCACAGAACAGTAATTTTACTACAATTTGCAATTCTTTAGGGCCACACTGATAACAGGTTAAGCTTGAAATTGGATGAACTATTCCAGGAATAAGCCTTATCTGACTTAGATAGCCCAGATTTCTTATTCTGGGGTCAAATGGGTTGTTTTGGGAATAATTAGGATAAGCTATTCGACTAAAATGACAACTGCTTATTCCGCATTATTCCAGTACAAGTTAAAAGGTGTTTCAAAGCAAAATGCCTCTTACTCCGGCATAAGCAATCCGGAATAAGTAATCCCGAATAAGCCCTTCTGTCATCAAAGTGGACCTTTGGTTTCCCAAACAATACAATTGAACTGTTTACTAATGAACAAATGCTCTTAGTGGATGACAAAACATCAGCAACCAATGGCCAACGTTTCAATAAAAGTAGCATGAGAAAAAACATACCCAAACAAGCTCCTGATTGATTTCCATATGGAAGGTTTAACATCAGTTCCCCGTACTGTGCGGCTTCCAATTTTATGTTCTTGAGTGCTGTAGTTGTCATCAATACCTGAGGAAATGCCCCCAGAGAACACCGATGATGATGAGAGAGGGGTTATTTTCTCAAGTTAAACAAAATGAACTTACCCTTGTCTGGAGCCAGATGTTCCTTGGATGAACTTCTTAGCAAAGCTAACTCCTCAACTAGTGCGCGCTCGGCATCACTATTAAGTGGCAAGACCAGGATGGCAAGATAATGTCAAAGGCCATGCGCAAAACAGGAAAAAATGAACAATAGCCAAAAAATTTCCACTGAACTCATGAAATGCAAAATGAAACAATCCCACAGAGATATGGAATATTATATGGCTAAATGCTGTAGGAAAATAATGCTTGGATGTCCTTGAAGATCAAGTTGACACAAAGTTGAGCTTTGGCAAGCTCCAGCTAGGCCAGACTTGGACTCGAGCCCAAAGTTGATCTCCAGTTTCTTGAGCCATTTTCAGAAATCAGGCAAGGCTCACTGGACCAAGACGAAGTGGGGCTTGAGCAAATCTCGAGCAAATCACAGAGAAAGAGACGAACAAACTGTGGTCTCCTGCTCCCCTCATGGAAGCATTTGCACACATGCGCAGAGGGAAAGAACTGGGTGCAGGTTGAATACACACATGGGGAGGGGGGTCCATGGAAGATCCCAGAGCCACAACATGTAATGGTTGCTGCCATCCCCTCAGAACTTGCCTTCTCTGATCCTTGCCACATTAGCATGGTTGCTGTGCTGGGACCATTAGGGCAGCAAGATTAAGTGGGAGAGGAAATATTACTCTGAACCGTACAGATGACTTGACCAAATTACTAAAGTATTGGACCCCTGCAAGATTTGGCAGCTCAACATTGAGGTGAAGAATAAACACCAGGGAAAGCTTTATTAAGCTGGCTCGCAAACAAATCGACTAAGCTCAAGTGGGCGCCTAGCTCTACAAGCGAGCTAAGTCCAACTTGAGCTGAGGTCAACGGCTTGTGAGCCACCTTGCCTCCCTCCAGAATCCAGCCCTACTTCAAAGAACGCTATAAACAAAAGGTTTTTATCTTCAGCCTAAATGAACAGGAATACATCCTTTTAAGAGACAACATTCAAGCACAACCATCATGAATGTCAAAAGGCTTAGGGCAGTTCAATATAAGAAAGAAGCTGGTGAATGGATGATTAAAGAAGATAGCACTTTGCATTTTCTCTCTGTTTAATGCTTCCAACTTGCCCCCGCATAATCTCAATGGTTGTAACCAAAATCAGAATTACTTTGCATAATACACAATTAGTTTGCATGATATCCACATCCACTTTGGGATCCAAGGATCCAGATGAACCTTTGTGATAAGATTTCAATTCAAGAAATATATAAATTTCTATAATCAGAAAGTATACACATACATACCTTAGTGCCCACTAATTACATTTGTAGGGACTTAACCACATGCTTTGTCAAAATAAATGAAAACTACATGAAATTGTGCATTTTCCAGAATTGTTCCATTACTTGCTTAAGTAAGAATATCATCTCTATAATGGATCTGCCAAGTGTGAACCCAAAATTATTTTCAGTGATACCTGGGAGTTGTCTTAATCAGCTGCGAACGAAACTTGCCCAATGTTACATAGTGTGTCTAAGCTTGACATATTGACAGAATATGCAATCTTCTCTAAGGCAACTATTAGCTGAAAAGCAAACCAAGACACAATCCCTCAAGCCCCAACAATAATTAGAAAAGAAAAAGCCATACAAGGTAAATACCCATGTCCCAAAACCTTTGAACACTCGGGCCCCTACTACAATAGCTTAACAGAAATCATCACTAATGTAGATATATATCGAGGCTTATCCTTTAGGAGATTTATAATGTCTCAAGGAGGATGGCCCTATGAGTATCAAGAGGTTACATCTTAAGCATGTGACAGAAAAGGAAAAACACACCTAGGAATATCATCAATTTTTTAATTCATAGCAAAACCAGCACCATGTACCCAAGGTCTGTAGGTACTAGTAGTAAGATAAAGGATGTAAAATACCACCTCAGTTTAATAAATAAGATGGTTGAAACCACTGAGGCCAAATTATTCAAGTGGAGGAGAACAATGTGGCTTCCCAAAAAGCAGCTGGTTTGAATTTTTTTTGACAATGTACCATGATAGCATATTACAGTATTTGGATATGGTATTGGACATCCACAAAGATCAAAAGTTTATTGAAACTTTTGCCTGCTTCATCTACCTAGAAATATAGTTGTATGTTAGATTTGAGGAGAGAACACCAATAACAAAGAACTGCTTTCTTCAGAGGCAAATATGTTTGCTTCTCGATGCATTTCCTTAAAGAACATTCCCAAGGCTTTGCTCAAGACGCTTGCACCTAAGTAGAAGAAAGCACATATAATATACATCATGCTAAGCATTATCTGGATATGGTGTTGAGGGACATCTACAAAGATCAAATGGTTGAAATTTTGATTGACTAGTTCATTGCGTCACTTGCCTACAATCCGTGGTTTGTCGTATCCTACCAGATTGGACCAACTCATACGAGTCGACTCATATATGGGCGAGTCCAATCTATTGGTACGCATTAAGTCAAACCGGATCATGCCGACTCATACATACATAATGGGTTGTTTTAAATTAATTTTTCCCATTTAATAAGTAAATTTATACTTTTTATATCAATTAATGGAATACATTTCTCTAAAACATGACTTAAACTCATTACTTTAACAAATTCATTGGCTTGACTCGTGCAAGTCGGAACGAGTAGGCCCTAGTCAGATCGGATCCACCTCATATCTGGCTGAACCCGATATGATCCAGATCCCCGAGTCGGCGAACCTTGCTACAATCATAGTTGTATGTTAGATTTGATGAGAGAACACCAATAACAAAGAACTGCTTATTTCAGAGTGAATAAGTTTGCTTCCCATTGTATCTCTTTAATAAATATTGTCAAGGATTTTGGTCAACACTATTCCATCCAAGAACTAGGCATATATAGAGTTAACATACATCAAGATATGTCAAAACAGATGCTAAAAGTTGAGAAATGGAACTGCGAGTATAGAATATTAGGAGAAGATAAGTTTTGGAGTCGTACAGCCGTTAACCAACATACTGTAAAGTTACAATAAAGCATGGATGTATCTAGGAAGATATGGGCATAACTAATGTGTTAAAGAAAAAGGAAAAATACAAACACTTTGGGTACATTGTTAATGCAAAAATGAAATGCCCCCACCATGATGACTTATATATGATATGTTAGGTAATGAGTACACATATATAATCATATGTTAATACCATAGAAAATTTACAATTGATGTTTATCAAGTTATTATGACTTCACTAATATAATTTTCATCACCTATCAAAAAAAAAAGGAAGACCACATAACAAACAAGGCATGCAGAAATGCTTTTCAAAATCTCAAAACAACATTCTGAAATAGCATGCAGGAAATGACTTTGATGATAACAAAGTCTAACCTGATATCCTTCGGAATCTCAACATTGACAATAAAATGATGATCCCCACGAACAGATGGTTTTTTCATGTTTGGAACTCCCATATTAGGAATTTTGAACATCTGTCCAGGTTGCGTCCCAGGGGGAATGTGAAGATATTTATACCCATTGATTGTTTCCACCTGAGATGAAGACATTAAATATAATAAGTATTTTTTCACTCAATATATGCTGTGGTATCAAGTTAGAATTAATATTTGACTTTCAGCTTGAAGAGAGGTGTGCCCTACTGCAGACTGCAGAAGATAACATGGTTGGAAGAAGATAGATCCAGTGAGTGAAAAGCATTAGGAAACATGTAAACTTTAATGAATGACGTTCTTTGTAGAGTTGTGAATGGTGTGAGGATTGTGATGGTACAGACAACACGAGTCTTGAGTGGTAGGACTGTCCAGGGGGTTTCTTTTTCATTGCAAGGTAGATTGTGGTTAGTAATAAATTCAGAATTTCTCCTCATGAGACAGCTTTCAGTGCTGTCTTTGGATTTCAAATTGCAGCTTGTTTGATAATGAGAGTTTTCACAATACTTTCTTTGTATGTTCAGCTTATAGGCTTCTCTGAAACTCTGCTATTATTTGACCTGAAGATGTTTTTGTTTGTTACTCAGGCATTATTACAGGAGGCTTCAACAACTGAATGAAAAGTACTAGTAATCTGAAATAAAAATCAACAACAAATATGGATATGCGCATACAAATATAGAAAGATAGAGATTGATATATAAATATAGATGTAGAAATGTGTGTATGTGCATGCATGCGCATATGCGTGCAGAGTATTCCACCCATGAATTCAACTAAAGCAACTTAAATCATGCCCATTAAAAAAAGAAGTGAAAATGGGATGCATTACGTCTCTCAGTAGTGGGGGCCCTGAACACAGAAAGGCAGCTAATAATTACCTTAACTACAGTCCCTAGTATTGCTTTTGTGTAATCAATGGCAATATCTGAGTAGAGATTAAGGCCTTCCCTCCTAACACCAGATTTTTCAGCGACATGAACAAATATATTAAGGTCGCCTGCTGCTTCTCTGCAAAGAATAGCCCATAGCCAACAGAACTTTACTGTCTAACCACATTATACAGATAGAAATACATTAACAATAAAAAGAAGAACAATGCCCCCACAAAAAATGAAAAATTGCAATATGAGGAAGGTTGGTTTAATAGTAGATAAATCTACAAAATAAATTAGAACATATACATTGAAGAAATAAAATCACATAAAATTGAGAAACAGAAGATTTCCAAAATTTGGCCAAAAGCACAGTAAAAAAGATTTGTAAGACCTAAAATCCATCCAAGAATTATATATGGTGCAAGTTCCATAGTGCTCTTTTGCTTTTTGTAAACCAAAAACAACGTGTAAAAATGAACAACATTATAGAGGATCATATGTTTACATCTCATTTGCAAACTAACCAGGAACAAGACAAATAGATGCCTTCTGAATCTCAGAGGTTTCGTATCGAATCTTACATATTAATGTGGTGTCTTTCAAGTAAACATCTAGTCTACAGAAGAATAAGTAGGGCTGGAAATGAGCTGAGCCGAGCCAAGCTTTGACAAGCTCGAGTTCGGCTCGTCAAAAAAAAATTGAGCTCGAGCTGAGCCCGAGCTTTGAATTGAGCCCAAAATAAGGCTCAACCTCAGCTAAAGCCAAACTTGCTCAAACTCAAACCAAGCCAGAGCCCGGCTCGCCAGGTTAACCAGGTTAAACTAAACTCAGAAACTAGCTCAAGGCTAACAAAGGTGAAAGAGGGGCTCAGCTTATAATGGGTTTCCCTTTTTTTTTCTGGTCACAAAGAAACCGATGTGGGAATAAAAGTCTGTCTGCCCATCCGCCCGCCCACCTGCGGGCACCTGGGTGGTTGCACGTTGGGGACTTTTGGTCCCACATCAGTTTCATTCCTTTTGTCTTTGCTGCTCATAATATTACTGTTGCTTAGAATTCAAACGAGTGTACATGCAGCACAGGAAGAATATAGAAATTGTATTTGTGGTGGGCTATGTTCAAAATTAAAATATATATTTTATATTTCAAGCCAGCTCATGAACTATTGAACTGAGCTTCACCAAGCTTGAGCTTGGCTCGTTTAATGTAACGAGCTAGCCCTAAGCTTGGGCTGAGGTGGTTTGTCTCAATGAGATGAGCCAAGCTGAGATAACCTCGAGCCGAGCTAGAGCAGCTTGCAAGTAGCTTGGCTCCCAGCCCTAATAATAAGTAAGAACATGAAAATTTGAATAATACTTTCAAAGTTGTTCTTCTTGAGATTTCCTACTGTGTATCCAATTATGTTTCCACAGCCAAGGTCATTCAACTTCATTCTTAGTAGTCACAGTTAAATTGACTACAGAAGTGCTAAGGAATTCTAGCCAAAGAAAAGAATTTGTTAGGCCATACTTTACCTGCCAACCTAATGTGTGATTGGCCAATTCCAATCTGATCCAAATGAATAAGAGAGATCTTCCATAATTATATTTTGAATAGTAGATTCAGTTTCTCCCCATGTACAAATAATGTCAACAGGATGAGAAGAGGCTATGGAAAACCAATGTCATGAAAAAGATGAACATAGTCAGATGCTTGCCTTTCCTTACTAAAATTTCCTTCTCCTTGAACTTGTATGGTAACTCCATCATGCACACCAGGAGGTATTTCCACTGTGACACTCCCCTTTTTCTGCAGCCTTCCTTCACCATTACATTTTCTGCAGCTGTCAGTGATAATCTTCCCATCTCCACCACATTTTGAGCATGTAGACACCTAGAAATCATATGACACAGACTATATAGCAAATGTCAAAGATACGCTGAAAAGAGTCAAAACCAGCATCTAACAGAAGCATGAAGTGCTAACACATGGACAGATCTTTCAACAATGTAAGATATGCAAATGGAGGTTCTCAGCAATGATCAAGTTCCTTTGTCCATATAATAATATGAATAACAGTCTGCTATCATTTGCCAAAACATATCAGATGCACACATAAAAGTGTTAAAGATAAATCAAAAGGCATTGTTCAAGCTGAAAATTTGTTGATAAATCTTGAAATGATCAATGGACCAGTTTCCAAGAATCCTAGTTATCATAGCCTCTGGAGCAGAGAGAAAAAAAACGAAATCCACACATGAACATGCCCAAACATACACAATCAAGCACACACATGAACACCATTCACATGGACATATGCACACACTCCTCAAAATGCACAAACATACAGATGGAGAAACGTGCATGCACACTCCTTTACAAGCCAACATGAACAGTGGAGGGACAGGAGAAATGTGGGATGACTTAATTTGGTCATAGTCAGATAGCCTGATTTGGGAGCAAGCAGTTAAAGATGCGGAATTGGGTGCACTTTGCCATATTAGCCTCATCTTCCCTCTAACATTTGCAACGTCACAAAATGCCCAGACCCCTCGAAGTTTTTGGATTGGGTGGGTCTGACCCAGATCCAAAATGACTAAATTGCAAGCCATGCAGATTATTCCTTTCATCTTTGTTGGAATATTACAGTCACACAAGACACCCGTGCCAAGTCTCCACTTCACCCATCCTGTTTTAATCATATGGCTAACATCTTCATCGTACCCTCCGTCTTCTTGGAGGATAGAACCAAGATATTTAAAATGGGTGCTTTAGGATATTGTCATCCCATCCAAGTTAACTCCCTCCTTTTCGCATATCCGACCTTCACTAAATTTACAATGCATGTATTCTATCTTAGTTGTACTTAACTTAAAACCCTTAGACTCTAAGATACTCCTCCAAAGCCCTATGTTTCTACTAACTCCTTCTTGCGTCTCATCTATCAACACAATATCATCCGCAAATATCATACACCACGGAATGTCCTCTTGTATATCCTTTGTTAAATCATCCATAACTAATGCGAAAAGGTAAGGACTTACTGTTGATCCTTGATGCACTCCAACGGAAATAGGAAAATCTCTTGTTTTCCCTCCGACCGTGCGGACACTAGTAGTTACTCTTTTATACATATCTTTTAATATTTGTATATATCTAGTAAATACCATCTTGTACTCTAACACCTACCACAAGATATCTCTTCGAACTCTATTATAGGCCTTCTCCAAATCGATGAACACCATATGTAGATCTTTCTTCATATCTCTATATTTCTCTATCAAGCTTCTAATGAGAAAGATAGCTTCTATGGTTGATCGATCCGACATAAAGCCGAATTGATTGGCCGAGATAGTTGTGTCACAACGTAAACGATGTTCCACAACTCTCTCCCACAACTTCATAATATGACTCATGAGCTTAATTCCTCTATAATTTGAGCAGTTCTTGATGTATATTACAGTGAAGTATCAAGGTTAAAAATGTGACTGATAAATAATTATGAAAAATAATAAAAATACTAACATCATATTTGTTCACTTCTTCCAAAATCTACAACATAATACTCATAGCAATAATGTATATATGATGCAAAAATATAAACACGCAATAAAAGAAGATAAATTTATTATACCAAACAACGAACAGAGTGCACCTGTAAAGTGAACAGTGCATTGTTCACTGTGCTCTGTGCATTTGCACGGTGAGTGGGAAAGAGGGGGAGATCGCATGCAAAGGAGAGGGAGACTGGGACTTTGGGATAGAGAGAGCCAGGGAGGGAGAGGGAGGTTACAGTGAATAGTGTGTGCACTGTTCACTGTGAACGGTGCCCTATTCTTAGTGAACAGTACACTGATCGTTGTGCTTTGTGGCATGTGCGTGTGTGAATAGTGAGTGAGAGGAGAGAGAGAATGAGTGCAAGGGAGACTGGGAGAAGGAGAAAGAAGGTGCACACAGTGCACTATTCACTGTGCATTTGCACAGTGTGAGAGAGAAAGAGAGAGAGAGAGAGAGAGGGAAGGGAGAGGGAGAGCTAGGCAGGCAAGGAGAGGGGGTGCAAAAGGGAATGGGAGACATGGAGAGAGAGAGAGAGAGGCAGAGAGAGATTGAGTGCAAGGGGGCGGGGAGAGAATGTGTACACACCGCCGGTGAGTGGGAGGGAGAGGAAGGGGGAGATTGAGTGTGAGGAAGAGGGAGATGGATAGGAAGAGCTAGGGAGAGGGAAAGGGGGGTTGAGATAGAGAGCATGAGAGAGATAAAGCGCGAGGGGAAAGAGGCGAAAGAGAGCGCTCGGCGCCGGAGATGGAGGGAGAGGAAGAATGAGATTTAAGGAGAGAGAGAGAGAGAGTGAATGAGATACCTGAGACGGCGGCTGCGGACACTCGCAGACGGCAATGGATGGTGGCGAATAGGCGTCGCGCAGTCGACAGCGGCACTGGAAACCCTGGATGGTGTTGGGGGGCGTCGGACGGCTCAGGTGGCTCAGGATGATTAGATCGAAGTGACAAAAGAAGGGGGAAGGGGATTGGGTTTAATATGTGGATCCAATTGGGGCTCACCCAATCGGATCCATGCCTAGGCGGCCCGAACGGTTCGCCTGGACCGCCTGGCTGCCTAGTCGACCGCTTAGGACGCCTTTTGATCTGTTGATAAAGCGCCGGCCCACCTTGCATTCCCTGTAGCGCCTTTACGCCTAGGCGGCGCCTACGCAACCACCTTGACAACTATGTATTGGCATTCATTGGGCTCCCATAGTTATTCTTGGCATGCAGATATTCCATCTGTGGTTCCAATCTCCATCACTTTCTGTTCCCTATTTTGGCAGAGGTGTGCAGCTGACCCACAGAAATGGCACTCGTAGAGGTGATGGTGGGAGAATGGCAAATCTAGTGAGATCTGTCTATAGGTTGACAGTGGATGGTGGGATATGCTACACTTGTCAAAACTCAAAAAGACGGCAGCTCCTAACAGCCTGCTTAAAGTTAAACTTTTGGGTTAGAGGCTTTCACATGGAATGCTCCCATTGTGTGATAAGCTGATTCAGTTTATGGAGGTTATTAGATCTGCTACTTGCATGATGCATACAACCTGTCTTTGGATCATATTTCATGGATTGGGCCTTTTACATTGCCAATTTGGAGGATAAGTAAAGCAACTTTGAAAGGCACCTGGAAATACAGGTGATTTTCTAGTGAACTGGAAGAAGAAAGGGAAGGACAAGGGTGTCAAGTGGGTTTCATGGTTGATCCTTCATGTGACAATGTCAGTAATATGAGAAGAGAAACAAGAGGTTTTCAATGGAGTATGTAAAACTTCCAGGAAAAAAGTGTGTTAAAATTATGAGCAAGTGGAACAGTTTGTTTTATGATCAGGTTATGGACTGGGCATCGTCCATGCATGGTGGAGTTCAAAATTCTGTGAAATTATGGTCCTTTGTAGTCCAGGGAGCTAGTATTCTGCTGATTCATAGGGAGACGGTAAAATGTAAGGAGGCCAGAGAACTCGACGGACAGGGAGATGTCCCGGGAGTGCCGAGCATTGAGAACTCCACAGGAGGCACCTGTCACCAGCACTCACAGAGTTCCCTTAGGGACTAGGGAGGCAATCCCCGTGGACCTCTTCTGGTGGAGATGCTGGGAGTGTGATGGTCTAGGCAACCTCAGGAGGGAATGCCCCTCCACAAGGAGACATTCTTATGCAGACATGGTTGCAGGCTTCACCAATTCCAGGCAGCCGAGACAGAGGTCAGGCCTAGGGGGTAGTAAATCTCTTCCTAGATGTGTGGAAGTGTCCTTCCATGACTCGGAGGTCCTCCATAGTAGGAAGTGGCTGTTGAAGAGATGCTTTCAAGCTCTGGTGGTGGATGGGATTGGGGCTTCGGATGCTATGCCCAAAACTCCTTGCAGTGAGGTGGTCGGGTGAGGGGTGGAAGGTGCATCAGCTCACTCGGAAGAGGTTTTTGGTGGCGTGCCCATCGGAAGACATTGCAGCTGAAGCCCTAGCTGTTGCGGTCTTTGTTGACCGAAATCTGGTGGTTAGGACTGCACCCTGAGAACTTTACACGGCCATCTTCCCTAACCCCAGACCTTTGCTGGTGGGACTGAGACTCGTAGGGGTCCCTTTGACCCTTACAGAGGAAGGTTTGTTCCATAAGATGGTTGCTAGTTTTGCTGATCTTGAGGAGATCGAGTCTTGGCTCTCCAGATCAGGGCAGATCTTGGAGGTCTCTATCAAGACAAGGGTCTCCTAGGAGGACGTCCCAGTGGTGATCGTTGCGACGGTTGAAGGCTTCAGCGCAGTGATCAGGATCCATCTCTGTAGCTGGGTCAATGGTGGTGGCACAGCTTCCAGGGGCTAGGGAAACCACAGGGGAGCAGGTGGGAGGTAGGAGATGCGCATGAGAAGCACATGCTCAAGGCCGGGGGTTTGAATTTTGAACCGCCCGCCTTTTCGTCTTTGAAGCTGCTTCCAGGCGGGCCGCTCGCATTAAGCGGGAGCCATGTGGAGTGCGCTGCCGTTTCGAGTTACTTCTTCAGGTCAATCCAAAGACAAATCCAATACAAAGCGACCCAGAAGACCCGACGAGCAACTTCGTTCTCGCCGGATTTCTACCTGCTTTGTGCCAAATCTTGGTCACCCAGCCCTGCTGCTACAGGAGCTCCCGCTCCTCTTTGTCTAGTCCCCTCCGACAGCCCCTGCCCTCCTATCCTCAAGGTATGGAGAGACTCTATTGGTCATCATATAGGCCCTCTAATGCTCACAGGGATCCTCCGCCAACGGCACAGGACCAGCATCAACAAGTAGCACGATTCATTGGGGGTAGGCTTACCCACTTTTCGTGGGATGGGAGGTGGTTGCCCGAACCATGAAGATCCCGCCAGGCTGGCCTCTTCGACAGGTGCTTGTGGAGTCACTGTCAACCCGTTGGATCTGGAGACACCGGAGGGGGAGTAGGCATAGGAAATTGTCTCTGAGCTGGACCCCCAACTTGTGGAAGTACAGCACTTGGACTCTATAGTCTCGGCCTCTTTCAATGAAGGATTGCGACAAGCTTCTATGGGGTTGGAGGAAGAAATAGAGGGGCAAGACATTTTGGACATAGAAGGGATTAGAGACATCCTTACAAGGGTGGAATGGATGATGGAGGAACAAGCGCGGGAGGATGCTAAGAAGGTAGGTGTTTTCTTTGATGGCCTGGAAAAGGATATGCACCAGGGGTTGATTAACATTCAAAAGAGGTGACAGCTGGGGTTGGCCCAAAATGCCAAGGGGGGAATCATCTAAGAGGAGAATAGGAAGGAGAAGGACAGGGCATTCTAGAGTGGGGTGGGAGGCCTAGAGGAAGCAAAGATGCAAGAAGGGATGGATATTTCCTTATGAGAATAATATCTTGGAACATGGGGGGGTGTGATGGAGTTTGTGAGGAGGGGTAGACTGGACATCCTTTGCATTCAAGAGTGGAAGTGTAATATTGATGGGGGAGGATATTATGCAGGAGATTGGGGGTAATAGCTTGACTAAAGGAGTCATGTCCTAGCTATAGGCAATGCGGGTGGGATTATGTAACATTCGATTATTAGCATGTAATTAGCATGATTGTGTTATTAATTAATTTTGAACTAATAGATTATGTATGTTAAGATATGCACAAAGATTAAATTTAGTTGGTTAAATCTCATAAAATAATTAGATATGATCAATTATGATAGAAAACTTAGTGTAAATCATAATCGAATTTAGATTAGAATGATTAATTAGAGATTAAGGATAAGTATGCAATTATTAAAAGTAGGATGACCATTTGATGAATAATTATTTCATATAGTAGAAAACTAAAACCTATGGTTAGAAATTTATCTTTTATTAATTGGTACTTATTCTAGAAATATTAGTATTATATTAGATAGTGGGGTGGTCATAATTAGTATTAACCTTAGTTAAAGTTAGTGGAATAGTTAAGTTAGTTTAAACTTGGTTAAAGTTAGTAGGTTGGTCAAAGTTAGTATTAACCATGGTTAGTGTTAGTGGGATGGTTAAATTAATGTAACTTGGATGGTTAGAATTAATAAATTTTAAAGTCATTTAAGAAACCATGGTAAAACTAACTAAACCCATCCTATTTAAGGGACCTTAACTTGGGTTTTGACCTTGGTTTGGCATATTCTCTGCACCAAAACGTGGGAGCAGCAAGGGAAGGATTTGGGAGGCCATCTTGAGGTGTTCTTGGTGTTCTTGAAGAAGGTAGGTTGAATGGGTGCTAGTTTCATAAGAGTTTAGCTTAGTTAATCATAAGAAATAAATAAATCTGTAATATATTTTTTTTATATCTTCAAATTACATGTTCTTGTGAAGTTCTTAAGTGTGAAATAGTTGAATGATATAGGGATTTAAATTTTTAAAATCCTAGAATATATTAAGTATAGTAGAAGTTAAATTTCTGCAACCCAGATTTTTCTGTAACTCTTATGACAGTAGGGTAACCTTCAAATTTTTATGATTTTATTTTGTATAGAAAACTTACGAAATTTCTATGAGATAACTATGACATGATTGGACATTCTCCAAAAAAATCGGCATAAATTTTCATGTTCATGTGGTAATACTTCTAGATCATGAAAATGACTGTGATTTTCAGATACAGTTTTCTGAGTTCATTTGATATCATGTTAGAATATTAATTTTAGTGATTTATATGTTTTACAAAATAATCTGAAATTTTTATGACCTAATACTCATACTAGTGTAAATTTTCAGAAAAAGTTTCATGAATTTTGATGTTCATATGATGATGCTTTTAGGTCAGATAACATGATATAATTTGTAGATGTAATTTTCAGACTTCATTTGATAGAATGTTAGAACGTGAATTTTAGTAATTTACATATTACACAAAATAATCTGAAATTTTTATGACATAATACTCATACTAATATATATCTTCAGAAAAAGTTTTATGAATTTGTATATTCTTATGGTGATGCTTCCATGTCGGGTAATATAGTATAATTTGTAGATACAGTTTTCATATTTCATTTGATAGTATGTTAAAACGTGAATTTTAGTAATTTATATGTTTTACAGAATGATCAAAAAAATTTATTACATAATAGTTTCATTATTATACATCTCTATAAAAAATTTCAAAAATTTTAATATTCATATGATAATGGTTCATGGTATGTGTAACAAGGTTCATACTCCACTCTGACATTTCAGTAACTCAAGGATAGTACCCGAATGTTTGATTTTCTGCTATCTTTGTGGAAAACCATTTGAGCCCAAATTTTTACAAGATGTTACTAATGTGAATTAGTATAATATGTGAAATTTTCAAGATTTTTGGAAGTACTTTTCTATGTCAATAAAATCAGTGTTTTAAATGTGGACAGATTACTTCTGTAGGAGATTTGTAATTTACTTATATGTGTTGTCTGAGTTTATAAGAAGTTGTATTTAAATTCATCTTAGAACATGATTTATTTACCTTTTTAATTATCATTTCGAGATATTCTTAGTTTATGAATTCCTGAAAACAAAATCTCTAAAGTGGTTAGTCATTTTCTTATGTATATGTTGTTGTAGCTACATAAATATTAAGTTTGTTCTCATAATGTTAATAAATCTTGTCGATCGGACATAGCCGCAAAATGAGTATTGTTCTGGAGAAATGGTGGTAACATCCCCACCAGGACCCATTTATTATGGAGCTGCGTGCTACACCTAAAAAGGTGAGAGCCACCTCCAGAACCCATTAGCTATGTTACCTGGAGGCCGCAGGTAGAAATCCTTTGTTAAGGTGGGGTGACGACCCTCGGGGTAGCGCTACGCCCATGACTTAGTTTTGTACGTGCTTAGGAGCTCAGTTTCTGTATTCTGTTTCTGGCTCATAGTGGCGGTTGGATGAGTATCCGGACATTTCTAAAATAAGTGAAAACCTATGGTTTGAAAAAAATAAAAATTTATATTTTGCAATCTATATATCATTTTAGTAAATCAAATTAATAAATCTTAAATTCTATATTATGGCCCTATTCATATATTGACAAGCTTGTGTAGCTTTGATTCAGAGGTGGCATAATATTATGGATCATGTATCTCAATTTCCTTATTGGCATATAATTCTGATGCACATATGTAGTATGTGATAATTTTGTTTTCTGTTAGGTTTAATGTTCTTATGCAATGTACATATTCTGCTTCAATTATTTGGATGGCAAATTCTTATGAAGGTAGCCTCATCTGCCTATTAAGTTACCATTTCTTTGGTACTCACGCCTACTTTCAAGTGATCGGACAGAAGGAGAAGCAGAGTGAGCTTGAGGCGGGGTCACTCAGGGTTCACATAAGACGACATCTCTTTTTAGGCGAACCTAGAGGATTGAACCATCTATATACTTATGCTTTTGTTTTTGTTTGAATGTATAATGAAGATCCTGACATATAAAAATGACAATCTACTAGGCAGCGCTTTGGTATAATGTTTTGAATGGTGGAACTTCCTTAATATTTAGATTTCTCTTACATATTTTTATACTACGCTTCCATTTGAAACATAGTATCCTCTCAATTATCTGTTCTAAGGGGTCTTTTCCCCTTGTTGCGCATTGGCCATCTCTGTAATTATCTTGTATATTATGGATTACCGGGCCGGGGCGTGACAGATTATGGTATCTGAGCTTAATTGTGATTCTATTGTGTTTCACCCATCATTCAGAGATTATACCCCATGATCTTTACATGAAAAGTTACTTCAAATAAATGATCCAAATTTAGTTTCAATGTGTGCTTAATATTATTTGTTTTTCTGGGTATTATAGATACATGGCTGGAAGAGAGTCAAGGCAAAATAACAAGAGACCCACTAGGATGAATCCCTTGGATGGGAATGGAGAGGCTCAGGGATCTGGAGGCGGTGACCCACTGGGTGCAGCAACTGGAGGATATGGAGATTTCCTACATACTTTTCAATGTTTGGCACAGGCCATGCAGGCCCAAGCCAGGACCCAGGCTCAAATGCAGACTCAGATGCAGGAGCAATTACGGGTGATGGCTGCAGTCCAACCAGAGCATTCAGACATATTGGCGGGTGCTACTTTGATGGAGAAATTCCGTCGTATGAATCCACCCTCCTTTAAGGGGGAGAGTCGACCTAAGGCAGCTGAGAGGTGGATCAGAGAAATGGAGAAAATCCTTGATGCCATTCAGTGTGATGATGGAGACAAGATTGTCCTTGGTGCATTCATGCTCCAAGAGCGAGCAGATGAGTGGTGGCAGGCAACCAAGAGGACATTATTTGCAGGACAAGCTGATATTAGTTGGGAAGATTTTCTCAAGGTGTTTAGGGCAAAGTTCTTTCCTAAACATGTGTAAGATCAGATGGAGCTGGAATTTCTAAATTTGCAGCAAGGTTCGATGACTGGCACAATATGAGGCACGCTTTACTTGAGTTAGCCAAGTATGCACCTCACTTATGCACAGATGAGAAGAGGAGTACCAAGAAGTTCGTTCGCGAGCTTCGAGGTGAGATCGTGTGTCTTTGTTGGATCATAAGACAATTGCAACTGCCTATCGTGTTGCATGCATTGCAGAAGGCAATATTGAAGCTATGCAAAAGAATCAGAGGGTGCATCAGCACGGCAAGGAGCAACTATGGAAATTCCAAAGAGATCAGAGGAAGAAGTTTAAGATTGCCCCAAGAACAGTGCCACCTATTCCAGCCATTCCACGAAAGGATCTTCCGATATGTAGTTATTATGGCGTCAGACATGATGGACTTTGCCAGAAGATGTCAGGCAAGTGTTTTCGTTGTGGTGCTACAGACCATATGGTGAAGAATTGTCTAAAGCCAATGAGAGGTGATGGGCCAAGGATGCCAGCTAGAGTTTATAATCTCACCACAGACAATGTAGAAAATTCTGGAGCACCAACATGAGGTACAGTTTTGATTGCAGATTCATATGCTCGTATTTTATTTGATCCATGTGCTACAGATTCTTTTATATCTAGAAGATTTGTTGTTGTTCTACATAAGTTTTATCCTATTTATGATGTGGAGTCTTTACCTATTAGTACCCCTATAGGTGAGGGCAGTACTTCTCAAATCATACCTGATGTAGATGTGGTGATTCAGAATAGATGCATACCAGCCAATCTCTACCTCCAAGATATGAATGACTTTGATGTTATTCTAAGGATGGATTGACTTGAACATTATTATGCTATGATGGATTGTCGGTCTAAGAAGGTAGCATTTCATATTCCAGGAGAGAGGGAGTTTTGTTTTCAATGCCTTAAACATGCACTTACTAAGATTGTTGTGTCGGCAATTAAAACCGAGAAGTGGTTGATGCGAGGTTGTTAAGGGTATCTCATTAGTGTGGTGACTCATCCAAAGTCTGAGGCATCAAGAACTATTACTGATATTGAAGTGGTTCGTAAGTTTTCTGATGTCTTCCCTGATAAGCTTCCAAGATTACCTCCTTCTCGGGAGACCGAGTTCACTATTGAACTGATGCCTGGCACATAACCCATCTCTAAGGCTTCCTATAGGATAGCACCGGCTGAATTGATGGAGTTGAAGAAGCAATTGCAAGACTTATTGGCAAAGGGTTTCATTCATCTGAGTGTGTCTCCATGGGGAACCCCAGTTTTATTTGTCAAGAAGAAGGATGGTACCTTAAGGTTGTGTGTTGATTACAGGAAGCTCAACCAAGCTACGGTCAAGAATAAATACCCATTGTCAATGATAGATGATCTATTTGACCAGCTGCAATCGGCTCAAGTTTTCTCTAAGATTGACCTTCGGACAGGATATCATCAGCTAAGGATCTTGAATGAGGATGTACCAAAGACAGCCTTCAGAACGAGATATGGACACTATGAGTTTTTAGTGATGCCTTTCGGACTCACTAATGCACCGGCAACCTTTATGGATATGATGAATCGTGTTTTCAAGCCCTATCTCGATGAGTTTGTTGTTGTCTTTATAGATGATGTGCTAGTCTATTCTTCAAGTACAGAAGTCCATAAGAAACATTTAAGGATAGTTCTCCAAACTCTTCGAGAGCACCAATTGTTTGCAAAGTTTAGTAAATGTGAATTTTGACTTGACAAGGTTAAGTTTTTAGGACATGTGATTTCTAAAGATGGTATTACAGTTGATCCTTAGAAAGTGAAGGTTGTACTTGACTGGGAGACTCCAAGAACCCCAACAGAAATCAGAAGTTTTCTTGGTTTGGCAGCTTATTATCGCAAGTTCATTGAGGGATTATTGAAGATTGCGGCACCAATGACTAAGTTGACAAGAAAAGGGGTCAAGTTTGTATGGACCGACGCTTGTGAGAATAGCTTCTAAGTGCTAAAGAGGAAGTTGACATGTGCTCCAGTCCTTACATTGCGTAAGGGGACAAGTGGCTATGTTGTCTATATTGATGCATCTCGACAAGGACTTGGGTGCGTATTGATGCAGAACGGGAATGTCATAACCTATGCTTCCCGTCAGCTAAAAGAGAATGAGTTGAACTACCCCACACATGATTTGGAACTTGCAGCGGTAGTCCATGCTTTGAAGATCTGGCGGCATTACTTATATGGAGAATCTTTTAAAGTCTTTACAGATCACCAAAGTTTGAAGTACATTTTCTCTCAAAAAGAGCTAAATTTGAGGCAGAGAAGATGGTTAGAGTTCCTTAAAGACTATGAGTTCTCCCTTCAATATCATCCAGGTAAAGCAAATGTGGTGGCAGATGCCCTTAATAGGAAGAAATTGATGTCAGTACAGTTGAGAAGGATGTGGTGGAATATGGCGGAGGTGGCAATGTTTGATCCAAGAATGATGCAAGGCAGGTCCAACATATGTGTGGGTCAGTTGGTCATTCATTCAGCTCTTGTAGATAAAATTGTGGCAGCACAGAAAAATGATCAGCAAATACAGGATTTGATTGGGAAGCCAAATGTCACTCAAAGAGCTGATGGGGCAGTGATTTTCAAAGGCAGAACGATAGTTCCTACTATGTTGAGGCATGAAATACTAGACGAGGCTCACAGATCTAAGTACACTATTCACCCTAGTAGTACCAAGATGCACCAAGATTTAAAGAGAAGCTTCTGGTGGGTTGGCATGAAGAGGGATGTAGCAGAATTTGTCTCGAGATGTCTCACATGCCAGCAACTTAAGACTGAGCATCAAAAGCCAGCAGGTTATTTGCAGCCTTTGGAGATTCCACAGTGGAAGTGGGAGGACTTGACCATGGACTTTGTTGTAGGTATGTCGCGAACTAGAAGGCAACATGATGTTATTTTGGTAGTGGATGATCGACTTACTAAATCAGCTCATTTTCTACTGATTAAACAGTCCCAACATGTAGAGAGCTTGGCACAGTTGTACATTGATGAGATTGTAAAGCTCCATGAAATTCCCAAGACCATTGTATCTGATAGAAATTCAAGATTCACATCACGAGTTTGGAAGAGCATGCAATCAGCTTTGGGAACTCAATTAAGATTTAGTTCAGCATTTCATCCTCAAACGGATGGTCAGTCAGAACAGACCATTCAAACATTGGAAGATATGTTTAAAGCATGTAGTATTGATTGGAAAGACAGTTGGGACCGACACTTAGCTTTGGTAGAATTTGCCTATAATAATAGTTACCATTCCAGTATAAGTATGGCTCCATTTGAGGCACTGTATGGTCGACCTTGTAGATCCCCACTATGTTGGAATGAGGATAGTGATGATAGATTGGTGGGACCAGAAGCAATTCAGGATTGTACTGAGAAGATCAAGACCATCAGGCAGCGATTAGTCGTAGCTCAGAACCGACAAATGCAATATGCTAATAACTGGAGGAGAGATCTAGAGTTTGCAAAGGGTGATCATGTATTCTTAAAAGTCTCTCCCACTAGAGGTGTGATTCGGTTTGGTAAACGTGGGAAACTAAACCCACGTTACATCGGGCCATTTCAAATTTTGACTTGGGTGGACACAGTAGCTTACCAGTTAGCATTGCTACCTGAGTTTGCTGGAGTTCATGATGTTTTTCATATATCAATGTGGAAAAAGTATGAGCATGACCCAGCTCATGTTATTGATCACAATGCATTAGAAATTAAAGCAGATTGGACATTTGAAGAAGAACCTATTCGTATTCTGGATCGAAAGGTACAAGAATTAAGGTCAAAGAGCATTCCCATAGTCAAGGTGTTATGGCGTCATCATTCAATGGAAGAGGCTACCTGGGAATTGGAGGAGAAGATGCAGACAAAGTATCTAGAACTATTCAAGTGAGAATATTTTAATTTTGAGGACAAAATTATTTTAAGGAGGAGAGAATATGTAACATTCGATTATTAGCATGTAATTAGCATAATTGTGTTATTAATTAATTTTGAACTAATAGATTATGTATGTTAAGATATGCACAAAGATTAAATTTGGTTGGTTAAATCTCATAAAATAATTAGATATGATCAATTATGATAGAAAACTTAGTGTAAATCATAATCGAATTTAGATTAGAATGATTAATTAGAGATTAAGGATAAGTATGCAATTATTAAAAGTAGGATGACCATTTGATGAATAATTATTTCATATAGTAGAAAACTAAAACCTATGGTTAGAAATTTATCTTTTATTAATTAGTGCTTATCCTAGAAATATTAGTATTATATTAGATAGTGGGGTGGTCATAATTAGTATTAACCTTAGTTAAAGTTAGTGGAATAGTTAAGATAGTTTAACCTTGGTTAAAGTTAGTGGGTTGGTCAAAGTTAGTATTAACCATGGTCAGTGTTAGTGGGATGATTAAGTTAATGTAACTTGGATGGTTAAAATTAATAAATTTTAAAGTCATTTAAGTAAACATGATAAAACTAACTAAACCCATCCTATTTAAGGGACCTTAACTTAGGTTTTGACCTTAGTTTGGCATATTCTCTGCACCAAAACGTGGGAGCAGCAAGGGAAGGATTTGGGAGGCCATCTTGAAGTGTTCTTGGTATTATTAAAGAAGGTAGGTTGCATGGGTGCTAGTTTCATAAGAGTTTAGCTTAGTTAATCATAAGAAATAAATAAATCTATAATATATTTTTTTATATCTTCAAATTACATGTTCTTGTGAAGTTCTTAAGTGTGAAATAGTTGAATGATATAGAGATTTAAATTTTTAAGATCCTAGAATATATTAAATATAGTAGAAGTTAAATTTCTGCAACCCAGATTTTTCTGTAACTCTTATGACAGTATGGTAACCTTTAAATTTTTATGATTTTATTTTGTATAGAAAACTTATGAAATTTTTATAACATAACTATAATATGATTGGACATCTCCAAAAAAATCGACATAAACTTTCATGTTCATATGGTAATACTTCTAAATCATGAAAATGACTGTGATTTTCAGATACAGTTATCTGAGTTCATTTGATATCATGTTAGAACATTAATTTTAGTGATTTATATGTTTTACAAAATAATCTGAAATTTTTATGACCTAATACTCATATTAGTGTAAATCTTCAGAAAAAGTTTCATGAATTTTGATGTTCATATGATGATGCTTTTAGGTCAGGTAACATGATATAATTTGTAGATGTAGTTTTCAGATTTCATTTGATAGAATGTTAGAACATGAATTTTAGTAATTTACATATTTTACAAAATAATCTGAAATTTTTATGACATAATACTCGTACTAATATACATTTTCAGAAAAAATTTTATGAATTTGTATATTCTTATAGTAATGCTTCTATGTCTGGTAATATGGTATAATTTGTAGATACAGTTTTCAGATTTCATTTGATAGCATGTTAGAACGTGAATTTTAGTCATTTATATGTTTTACAGAATGATCTAAAATTTTTATTACATAATAGTTTCATTATTATACATCTCTATAAAAAGTTTCAAGAATTTTAATATTCATATGATAACAGATCCTGGTATGTGTAACAGGGTTCATACTCCACTCCGACATTTCAGTAACTCAGGGATAGTACCCTGATGTTTGATTTTCTGCTATCTTTGTGGAAAACCATTTGAGCCCAAATTTTTACAGGATGTACCTAATGTGAATTAGTATAATATGTGAAATTTTTAAGATTTTTAGAAGTACTTTTCTATGTCAATAAAATCAATATTTTAAATGTGGACAGATTACTTCTGTAGGAGATTTGTGATTTACTTATATGTGTTGTCTGAGTTTATAACAAGTTGTATTTAAATTCATCTTAGAACATGATTTATTTACCTTTTTAATTATGATTTCGAGGTATTCTTAGTTTATGAATTCCTAAAAACAAAATCTAAGTGGTTAGTCATTTTCTTATGTGTATGTTGTTGTAACTACATAAATATTAAGTTTGTTCTCATAATGTTTATAAATCTTGCCGATCGGACATAGCCGCTAAATGAGTATTGTTCTAGGGAAATGGTGGTAACATCCCCACCAGGACCCATTTATTATGGAGCTGCGTGCTACACCTAAAAAGGTGGGGGCCACCTCCAAAACCCATTAGCTCTGTTACCCGGAGCCCGCGGGTAGAAATCCTTTTGTTAAGGTAGGGTGACGACCCTCGGGGTAGCACTACGCCCATGACTCAGCTCTGTACGTGCCTAAGAGCTCAGTTTCTGTATTCTGTTTTTGGCTCATAGTGGCGGCTGGATGAGTGTCCGGGCATTTCTAAAATAAGTGAAAACCTATGGTTTGAAAAAAATAAAAATTTATATCTTGCAATCTATATGTCATTTTAGTAAATCAAATTAATAAATCTTAAATTATGTATTCTGGCCATGTTCATATATTAACAAGCTTGTGTAGCTTTGATTCAGAGTTGGCATGATATTATGGATCATGTATCTCAATTTTCTTATTGGCATATAATTCTGATGCACATATGTAATATGTGATAATTTTGTTTTCTGTTAGGTTTAATGTTCTTATGCAATGTACATATTCTGCTTCAATTATTTGGATGGCAAATTCTTATGAAGGCAGCCTCATCTGGCTACTGAGTTACCATTTCTTTGGTACTCACGCCTACTTTTCAGGTGATTGGACAGAAGGAGAAGCAGAGTGAGCTTGAGGTGGGGTCACTCAGGATTCGCATAAGACGACATCTCTTTTTGGGTGAACCTAGAGGATTGAACCATGTATATACTTAATGCTTTTGTTTTTGTTGGAATGTACAATGAAGATCCTGACATGTAAAAATGACAATCTACTATGCAACGCTTTGATATAATGTTGTGAATGGTGGAACTTCCTTAGTATTTAGATTTCTCTTACAAATTTTTATACTACGCTTCCATTTGAAACATAGTATCCTCCCAATTATCTGTTCTGAGGGGTCTTTTCCCCCTGTTGCGCTTTGGCCATCTCTGTAATTATCTTGTATATTATGGATTATCGGGCCGGGGCGTGACAGATTATGGTTCTATAGAATGAACATGAGGTAGAGGAAGTGGAGGGTTTCAGTCACATGAATAGATGGGTTATCATTTTGAGATTCTGCTGCCTTTGTGATGGCTTTGAATGGGATTTATCCGGTGTATATGGTCCTCAGAACAGAGCTGAGAAGATGTTGTGGGAGAGTCTCCTTTCCTTTCAGAGACAATTTGATAGGCCTTGGTGTCTTGGTGGGGATTTAAATGTTGTTTTGTCTCCAAGCGAGACGAATGGTCCTTCACCCAGCACAGGAGAGATGGAGGATTTCAGAGATTTTATTGAGGAAGCTACATTGGTGGATGTGTATACTCACAATGCGGCATACACTTGGTCTTAGCTTAAGATAGGATCATTCTCTCTCGAGGCTGGACAAGTTCTTGATCTCTATTGAGTGGGAAAACCATTTTCTGCAGTTGCAAGGAGAGTGTATGACTACAACGGGTTCAGATCATAGACCTGTTCTTTGTTGCTTTTGTGGCTGTTTCAATAGGCATCCAAGATTCAGATTTGAGAAATACCAGCTGATAGAGGAAGGATTTGCTGATTTGGTTTGGGATGATTTTGAGCAAGGATCGAATGCCATGGCTAGGCTTATATGGAAAATTGAAGAATTTAGCCAAGGAGCTAGCTAAGTGATGTAATTCTAAGTCCCTTCTACGGAAGGTGGCTAAGGATAAATCCTTGAACAACTAGATGTCCTTGATGCGTTAGAGGAAGCTGGTCTACTAGACGGTGAGGACAAGGATTAAAGGAAGCAGCTCGGGGAGGATTTTAACGAGCTTTTATTGAGGGAGGAGATTTTTTGGAAACAAAGGGTCAGAAAAAAATGGGTCAGAAAGAGAGATAGAAACACCACATATTTTCAGATGTTGGCTTCAGGGATGAGAAGGCTGAATCAGATCACATGCCTTAAGCAGGGGGATCAAGTCCTTCACTCTGACTTTCAGGTCAAGCAGCATGCTTAGGTGTTTTATTCCATGTTGTTCTCTGAGATTTTAGATGGTCTTTCTTTTGCTGATGATCTCCTTCCTTCTCTTTCAGCAAAGCAAAGGGAAGACCTCTCTTCTCCCTTTTTCTGAGAAGGAGATTAAGAACGCAATCTTTTCCCTTGCATGAGATAAAGCCCAAGGGTCGGAGAGATTTCTTTTGTTATTCTTCCAACAGTGCTAGGACATTGTTAAGTCAGACATCTTTCAGGCGATGTTGAAATTCCAAGAGGGTAGAGCCCACCTCAGAGGCATCAACAAGACCTTTTTGGTCTTGATTCCTAAGGAGGGGGCAGATTGCTTGACTATAGACTGACCAATTTACTGAATGGGGTGTATAAGATCATCACCAAGGTGTTGGCAGCCAGATTGGAGAAAGTGGTATCGAGGGTGGTCAGGAACAATCAGGGCGCTTTTCCTCAAAGGTAAAAACTTCTAGGAATATTTTCTAGTGGCACATGAGATTCTCTATTTCATGAAACATCATCGTAAACATGGTCTTGTATTGAAGTTGGACTTTGAGAAATCTTATGATAGAATCCGCTGGAATTGTCTGTTCCATGTTTTGAGGAAGGACTTTGGTGATAAATACATTTCTTGGGTGACAACTTGTGTTTTCTTGGCCTCCTTTACTATGTTGGTCAATGGCCAACCAACCCCTTTCTTTCATAGAGGTAGAGGCCTATGCCAGGGTGATCCTTTATCGCCTCTTCTCTTCATTTTGATAGCCCATGTCTTGAGTTACGTTTGGGCTAGGGCAAAGGTAGCTGGTCTTATTAGAGGACTTCTGGTTACTCAACAAGGTTTACAAGTATCTCACCTTCAGTATGCTGATAATACTATTCTTTTATTCTCTACAGATACAGAATAACTTTTTGTGGCTAGGTTTCTCCTTGAATTACTTAAGGAGCTGGCGGATCTGAAGGTGAACTTTTTGAGGAGTCAGCTCTTTGGCATTAACATAGGAGCCAAGGAGATGAACAGAGCATCCCTGATTATGGGATGCCCCGTTGGAGATTTCCCTATTACCTACCTAGGAATGCCTCTAACACCAGGAGTCTTGAGATGCAGAGATTGGAGCCAAGTTGTCTAGAGATTTAAGAAAAGGTTGACTGGGTGGAAAGGGAGACTTCTCTCATATGGAGGAAGATTGAGTCTTTGCAGCTTGGTTCTTGATTGTCTTCCCACCTATTTCCTTTCTCTTTTCAAGATACTCAGGGCTATTGCTCATAAATTGAATTCCATTCAAGCTAGATTTCTTGGGCATGGTATCGGGACCCTAAAAGGTGCTAGGTATGATGTCAGTTGGGCCAGGATTTGCATAAGTAAGGAGAATGGAAGTTTGGGCCTCAAAAATATCACCAACTTGAACTTAGCCCTTCTCTCAAAATGGCTACGGAAATTGGTTACCTCAGAGTGTGCCCCCTGATGGGAGATCATCAAGCAGAATTATTATGCGAATTCCAGAGTGTGGGAGATATCCCCTGCCACCACCTACAAGGTCTCCTGGCTATGGAACGGTGTTCTTCACTTGTGGACCTCTTTGTTGTTAGATCACAAATAATGGTGGGAGATGGTAGTTCTACTCTTTTTTGGTATGACACATGGTGTGCTCACCACCCCCTTCGGTACTTACTCTCGAGGCTGTTTGCCATTGCTGCCACCCCCCGTGCCTTTGTCAATAGTCTTTATGATGAGAATTCACCCACTTCATGCTGGAGGCCCACTTTTAGAAGGAATATGATTAATAAGGAATTGGGTGAGTTGGTGCAACTGTTTGACTTGCTAAAACCTTCCACTTGGATATATCGTCTAAGGATAGATGGACGTGGAAGTGGGCTTTGAAGGGAACTTTCTCTATCAGATCGGCTTACTCCTTGATGGTAGATGGAGGCATTAGATACTCATTCTTCTCTACAGTTTTAATGACTAAGAGCCGTATCAAGGTGCAAGTCCTCCTTTGGAGGGCATCACTCAATAGACTCCAAACTTGTGACAAATTGGTCCGTTAGTGCAGTCTTTGTGGTGTGGAGGGAGAGTCTAGGGACATTTGTTCCTCACCTACTCCTTTTCTTGTGAAGTTTGGGATGTGTTATACCAAAGAATGCAGTCTACCTCTAAGGATCCGCTTATAAATTCATCGAAAGAAATTTCGGTTTTAATGAAATCTAGACATCAAGGGCTAAAGTAAATTACACCAAAGACTTCTTATTGGGCCTTTAATGGGCTATAAGAACGACCAAAAAATAGACCCATATGATCCTTTATAGGCTGCCAAATTGGGCTGAAAACTAATGGGCCTATATTCGGCCTGTTAATGGGCCTTCTAGAAGACCCACAGCCTTAAACTGCCTCAACCACTCCACCTCTTCAATCCACCTACTTCCAGCTCCTAAAAAAGAAAAGATTTTTACACATCAGTGTAATCTAGTGTGAAATTAATATTTCAAAAAATGTCCCTAAAATTTTTTATGATTTAAAAAAAATATCCCTCCAGTCAATAGATGTTTGGAAAAAGCATCATTCGCAGGGATATTCCTTACACGCAAAGGGAAGTCAAAATTACCTCCCTCCCTGCCCACGGGATGGGATTCATAGGATCTCTCTCTCTCTCTCTCTCTCTCTCTACACACACACATATATATAGAGAGAGAGACAGATTAATCTTCAAACCCCCTTATAAATGGGGGGAGGGGGGTCATCCCTTCATTTCACTACCATCCTAGGAAGGGGAAAGCTGTGAGAGAAGGTGTGAGAGTGAACAAAAAAGAAGAAGAAGAGGGAGAAGGGAGTGAGGGGCGACCCGACGACGGCCGGCAGTGGTCTGGTGGTGGCTTGGCAGCAACTTGGCGGTAGTTCAGCAGCAGCCTGGCGGCACTGCGGCAGCGGCCCAACCGCGGCTCTTCTTTTAAGGTAGGGTGATACAACCTACTCTCCTTAGGTTTTTTATTAGTTTTAGTTGATTTTGATTAAGTATTAATCAAGTTAGATATTAGGGGTCTTATTTAAAAGATGGGAAGGCTCGGTAAGTTTAGCTTCCTGTTTTGTCTTGTTATACTTTAATGAAAATAAGTAGGACACAATAATCATGTAAGAAGCAGTTCAGCCAGTCAGATTTCTTGTTTTATCATTTCATGATTGACATTGTTAAATTAAGATTAGCAAATTAAGATTAGTGTCATGACTATCTGCTGAGCTTGAATTCAATGCAGTCGCAATTACGCTCATGATTACTATACTTCTATTAGTGGCTGCATCATTATCTAGGTCCATGTCATTGTCATGTTATGTCAGAAAACTCCAATGTGTCACTAAGATCATGTTTAGTATAATAACATCCTCATAATTCATAAGAAGATCTATGATTACCCAAGAACATGAAATAATTTATGATCAAGATCTTAATGTAAGAGTCTTTGACCTATGAATCATGATCATGACTCTAGCTATGATGATCAAAGACCCTCATGAAAGGGATACGGACGTAGCTGCAGTCGTGAGTAAAAAATTGTAATCTTAAGTGTATGTCCAAAGAACATAACTACATTTTATGACTATGATATCGTGATTACATAAGGCTTCATGTGTTCCTCAGATACTTTCTTATTATATAAAAAAAGGTCACATCAATTCACCGATAGGAAGGGACCTTGAAGATTTGTCCTTTGGGGATAGGAGATTTGGGTCATTGTTCCTTAAGATGTGTGCCAAAGTTGGGGCAAAGAACATCCCTTTGTCATTTAAAGGGGTCTAGAACTCTAGACTTGGGACACGCCAACTTAGGACAATGGATTAAAAGACCACTTGAGTGCACTCAAGACTAGAATTAGGACGACATAGTTGGGGACCTACGTGTTCTAGTCAATCTGAGATCATTGAGCATCCCCACTCAGCAAGTGAAGCCTATTGGGCGCTTATCCCCGTCCCTTAGAAGAATGAGCCACTTAGTCGAAAGAACAACTAACTATAAGAACAAGATCCTTCGAAAGAAAGATTAAAGAAAGAAAGATTAAGGGTCAAAACTAAATTTCTGATCGTGGCTTATCTCCAAGACTTATAAAGAATCTATGATTACTTACACGAATTAACTCTTAGTTATGTATGTGTGTGTGTGTATATATATATATATGTATATATATACATATATATATATAAGATCCATTAGATAAGGAAGCATGAACTCAATTTATCACTTCATAAAAAGAAAAATCAAGAGATATAAGAAAAAGAATCCTTAAGATGATTGACGAAGCAACGAAAATAGAGTTTCTATTCTTTTAATGATTTTCGACATCATTTACGATTCAAGGTTTCCCTGTTATATTGTGTTCTGTTATATTGTGTTTTCTTCAAACATGCATGGTTAGTTCTTTATTTTATGAATAAGTAATATAAACATAAATAGTTGGGTCGAAGTGCGGTGTAGATGAGACCTACTGAGACCAATGTTTACATTGGCTCACATCCTATTATTTTCAAATGCTTTTATGTCTCGATTTCTTTATGCTATTACAATGGGATGTTATTAGTTAATTCGAACAAAATCATCAGGTATGGCCAATGGTTACATTTCTATTAAGATATGAACTCTAAATATTTTGTTTATATTGTTATATGATAGACATAACTTTATATTTGATTTTAGCTTTTAGTATTTCATCATTTAATTTTTGGATTGTGCAACTACCAGAGATTCGTGTATATAAAAAATCATGAACCATTACAAGTGGTATCATAGTAGGTCTGGTAGTATATGCACAATACTAAAACAAATGATAAAAAGGCTAACTCATATCCTAAGTTTGATAGTTGCATATCCCAACTGGCAATTAACTTAGATAATGGATGAAGTAGTTTAAGATGAAGAACCTTGATAATAGCAAAATAGGCTACTTAGACAATACTTAACAAAATAAGTATTTGTCTCTTTGTAAAGAAATCACTTATGAAAGGCAGAGAAAGGGAAAGAAAAAACAATGATTAAAAAAAGAAATCTATGGAAGCGCCCGACAAGATAAAGTATTTGAAGAATAGGAAACTCTAGTTTGCTGAAGCAAAAGAGTACCTACATGGCTCCATAATTATCATAGACAATTATGAGTAAACCATGATGAGAATTATAGGGTAATGGTTAGATATACCTAGAAAGGCTAGATGAAGAAGGAAATTGGAGATTTACAAAGCCAATCTGGGCATGTATTTTGAAAGAAAAGCAAAATTGGATCATAAAGAAATTATAGATAACAAGTGAAAAAGTTACTTAAGACTAAGAATGGTTATCTTTTGCCCTCATTATGAACAAGGAGGATGGAAGAAAATGTGATGATCAAGTTCAAGGCTAAGATTTTCATGAGCAAAAGATACCTAGAGGCAAGGAATCCTATTTGTCCACCCCTAATCAGGAAATGGGCAGCAAATATTTTCATTAGAAATGAAGGATTATGCATCATATGCACGTCTATAGGGTTAACGAGTATTTTTTTCTAGAGAATTTTAAAGTAAAGATTCATAAAGTTGATATAGACATATGCAAGTACTAAAAGAAAGGAAAGTAGCCCAAAAAAAGAGAGAAGAAGAGGAAAGTGAGAAGTAGGTCATGATAGCTTTATAAATTATGAGGAATGAAACAGATGAAACTTTAAGATCTTGGAATAGTTTATAGAAGAGTTTTTCAAAAAAAAAGATTGATATGAAAACTATGGAAAAACTACGATAGGATCTATGTAAGTTATTACTATAATTTAGGCCAAGATCCTCACATAAGAACATATGTGTAGAGGAGTGGTACCTAGAAAGAATTTGATGAAAGCAACTTGCAAATAAGAGCCATGTAAATGACAATAACGGGGAAAAGTGAGCATGTGCTAGTAAAGTATTCTGTTGGGAAAACTTGATTATTAAAATGACAATTGTAAAGGTGACCTTCTAATATAGTTAATATAAGGAATGAAGAGTAACATAACTCAAACAAAACCTAAGATAAGATGGTTGGGACTTGGGAGTATTAGGAAGAACATTACACTTATAAAGTGAATTACAAACATGGTCTTGGATAAAGGCCTCGTTTGGGAGAACTTCTCCCAATGGTAGATTGTTGTGCATTTAGATTCTTCCCAAATCTGACTTTTTAGGATGAGTGGGGAATCCAGGTGAGAGTCTCAAAGTAAGGTAGAAGAGCAACATCTCATCACTTGTGTTCTATACATGCGTCATAGCACTAGGGATCCATGACAGGACAGCACTCCGTTTGGCAAAGATTTAAAGTTATTCAAGTTCCCCAAAAATCTATTCCATGTTTATCCCAAAATTCAACTACATATGTGAATGGTAGTCTACTATCGTAAGATATAGCAGTATGGGTGAAGACATAAAATTGCAATAAGATTGCCTAGTCTTATAACGAAAAGAAGCTTAAGACTTTGCATTTAGGTGCTGAATGCCCATAAGATCATTCATTAGAGCATAAAGGTCATAGCCCATTCATGTTATCATGGATTAAAGAACCACACGAGACATTGTGTTACTACTGTTAACAATTAAAGAACAAAGAAGATAGTGCTGACCTAGAAACTTGAGTTTGGAGGAAAAATCCAAGAAATAAGAACCAAAGATAAAGCTAGATTATGAGAAAGAATTCAAGCTTGAGGGTATTTCAAAAAGAATCGCTTGGTAGATGATACTCCTATAAAAAAATGAATGCTGGTTTTCTTGTCATTGTGTTTTATTTGCATGTTTTACATGGAGCCTAAGTGGGACCAAAAAGAGTTTTACTCACAGTACTAGCCACACTGTGTAACTAGGCTCTTTATGGTTTCCACAAGGGTGAAGTGTCAGCGATTCTGATTTTTGGTAGAGATAAGGTTTGCTGTTCTTGGCTAGCAGTTGTCAGCCGGGACTGCGAACTAAGTCAGCACCTCAAATCCTACCTACCGGCTGATTTATGATAAAAGATTTTCACCGAACTAGATGACTTGTTTCTATTTGCTCATTGTGATATGACATTTAATCCTATGTGAAAGTGGAAGCATAAAATAACACAATAACATTAGTGTCCCCTGGATTTGTTATTTGTATGAACATATGTATGTACTAATATAAGGCCTTTTAAAGAAAGATAGACGAGGGCAACATCATGAGTTAAGGATTAAAGACACTCCAAGACCTTTTAAATTACTATCCACATGGTAGCCTAAAAGACGAACTATGAGACTTATCGGTGACTGATCAAGAAACTGATCTCACAAAGATGTCTCCTCCAATATAACAGTGATAAGGGTAACGCTGTGGAAGCATGGTGGAATGATGTATCCATTGGGAGTTATAAGACAAAAGATAGATTTTGCACACATGAACTCCTTGGTGCCAACTTATATTGTAAATAGGCCCTAACAAGAGCACATGATTGGTCCCTTCTACAATTTTGTTAGCACTTGTTAAATGTTAGGAACTCATGCTTGTAGGAAGAAAGTATTTGTTTCTGATGTTATGTTACAATATAGAAATAACAGGTAGCCAATTAATTCTGCTAAGAGCTTCTTTAAGAACTAAATAAGAAATCACATGTCTAAGATAGGACATACATCAAGATAATTCAAAAGAAGCCCTAAGACCAAGAAAGGAGAAACAAGATGACTTAGCTAAGACCAAGTAAATTATAGAGTGGGGTAAAATCTAATGCCAGCAAGGTGAGGAAATGTTACTTTTTAGAGGATAGCAAAAGGAGAAGCAATGAAAAAGAGTACCATCCGTGGTTAGGTTGCATTCTATAATGATTACCCTAAACTTGTGAACATGAAAATTTCAAGGACGAAATTTTTATAAGGAGGGGAGAATGTAAGGATCCACTTGTAAATTCATAGAAAGAATTTTCAATTTTCCGCTTTATCTCTTGGTAAAGATTGTAAAAGTCATACTTAGGGAGAGTCTAGCCCCTCAACATAAGATCTTAGTGATGGATGTTTATATTCAAAAGTGGAAGAGAAATGATGTAGTGAATAGTTACCCTAAAATTAAATGGTGAAACTTAAAAAGAGATAATCTAGATGCCTTTAAAAGGTACCTATTAAAAGAAAATATATGGAATTCTGAGGTAGAAATTAACATAATATGGAATAGAATGGCTAATTGTATCAAAAGAGTAGCTAAAAAAATCTTAGGTGAATCTAAAGGTAATAGGATCCTTAAAAAAGAGACATGATGATGGAATACTGAAATTCAAAAGTCTATTACCAATAAGCCAGAATGCTTTAAAGTATGGCAAAGGAGTAAAAATGATCAAACATTAAAAGATTACAAAATTGCAAGAACAAATACTAAGAAAATAGTTAGTGAAGATAAGTTTAAGGCTTTTGAAGAACTATATCATGAGTTGGAAACTCGCGAAGGTGAAAAAGATATCTTTAGACTTGCAAAACTAAGAGACAAAAGGAGTAAAGATCTTAATTATATTAGATGTATTAAAAGCGAGGATGGTGAGATGTAAAAGATTGTGAGATTAAGGAGAGATGGAGTGCTTATTTTGAGAAGTTCTTAAATGAAGATCAATTCAAGGCTACCCTTGCGAAGAAACTAATGATTCCAACGGACAAATTAATTATCATTACATTCAATAGATTAAATCTTCAAAAATTGAAGATGCTCTTAAAAGAATGAGAGTGGGTAAAGCCCTTAGACCAAATGGAATACCTATAGAAGTTTGAAAAAGTATAAGTAATATAGGTATTAAGTGGCTAATTGGACATTTCAATAAGATTTTAAAAGAAGAGAGAATGTCAGATGATTGGAGAAAAAGTTTTGTAGTTTCCTTCTTTAAAAATAAAGGGGATATTCAAAATTACAATAATTATCGTAACATTAAACTTATGAGCCACACTATGAAACTTTGGGAGAGAATAGTTGAGAAACGTCTCAGGAATGTTACTAGTGTTTCAGAAAATCAATTTGGGTTCATACCCAATAGATCTACTACAGAAGCTATTTTCTTGTTGAGACAATTGATGGAGAAATATAGAGAGACGAGGAAAGATTTATACATAGTTTTTATTGATTTAGAGAAAACTTATGATCGTGTACCTAGGAAGCTAATTTGGTAGACTTTAGAGAAGAAGGGAGTATCGAAAGGATATATCCATGTGATTAGAGATATGTATGAGAGGGCTTATATTAGCGTAAAGTCTATTACCGGAGAGACGTCTAAGTTCCTTGTTACTATTGGACTACACTAAGAGTCAGCTTTAAGTCATTATCTCTTTACTTTAATTATGGATGAAGTTACTAAACACTTATATGATGACATCCCTTGATGTATGTTATTTGCAGATGATATTATTATGATTCATCATGATATTAAGAATTTGAATGATAAATTAGAACAATAGAAGTCTGCTTTGGAATTCAAAGACTTTAGGATTAGTTGAGTTAAGACATAATACATGAAATATAATTTCAATAATAGAAATGTTGATCAAATAGATTTAGTCACTATCAAAGGTCAAGTTGTTCCTAAGGAACAACTTTCGATATTTGATCTATTATTCAAGATAATGGAGAGATCTAAGAAGATGTCACTCATAGAGTCAAGGCAAGTTGGTTGAAGTGGAGAAGTGCATCTGGGGTCTTTTGTGATCGGCGGGTCCCCTTAAAACTCAAAGGTAAGTTTTATAGGACAACTATAAGACCTGCTATGCTATATGGTTTCTAATGTTGGACTGCGAGAAAAGATCATGTGCAAAAGTTGTGTTGTTGAGATGAGGATGTTAAGGTGGATGCGTGGTAAGACTGGAAAAGATAAAATTAGGAACGAATATATACATAAGGATTTAGGTGTAGCTCCTATTGACGTTAAACTTAGGGAGAATAGGATGCGATGGTTTGGTCATCTATATCGTCGTCCAAGTTTAATACCACTTAAGAGGTGTGATAGAATTAGAGTGGAGGAGGGTAGAAGACATCAAAGACCTAAGATGAGATGGTTAGATGTTGTTAAAAAGGACATGACATTGCTACGTGTCACCTCAAGTTTGGCATTTGATAAATTAAAATGATGGGACATGATTCATGTAACCGACCCCAAATAGATGGGATAAGACTTTGATGATGATGATGTATAAATAATATAGTTTAGAAGTCAAAGGCTAAAGTAAATTACACCAAAAACTTCTTATTAGGCCTTAGATATTGGGCCATTAATGGGCTATAAGATGACCCAAAAATCGACCCCATATGATCCTTAATAGGCTGCCACATTGCGCCCAAATTGGGTTGAAAACGCTAGGCCCTTATTTGGTCTATGTGTTGGGCTCTTAATGGGCCACTCATGGGCCTATATTGGCCCTATTGATGAGCCTTCTAGAAGGCCCACAGCCTTAAACCGCCTCAACCTTCCTGCTTCCTCAATCCATTTCCTTGTTCCACTTCCTCAAAATCCTATAAACAGAAGGTCACCCTTCCATTTCCCTACCATCCTAGGAAGCGGTAAGGTGAGAGAGAGCGTGTGAGAGGGAACAAAAGAAGAAGAAGAAGGAGAAGGGAGTGAGCAGCAGCCCGACAGCGGCCAGCAGTGATCCCTTGGCAGCTTGGCCACAGCCTCGCAGCAATGTGGCAGCAGTCCAGCAGCGGCTTACGGCGTTCCAACAGCATCCCAACAGTAGCTCTTCTTTTAAGGTAGGATGATACCCTTAGGTTTTTAATTAATTGTAGTTGATTTTGATCAAGTATTAATCAAGTTAGATATTAGGGCTCTTATTAAAAAAATGGGGAGGTCCTGTCAGTTTAGTTTCCTGTTTTGCCTTCTTATACTTTAATGGAAATAAGTAGGACAAAATAATAATGTAAGAAGCAGTTCAGCCAGTCAGATTTCTTGTTTTGTTATATCATGATTGACATTGTTAAATTAAGATTAGTGTCATGACTATCTGCTAAGCTTGAATTCAATGCACTTGCAATTACACTCATGATTACTATACTTCTGTTAGTGATTGCATCTTATGTAGCTCCATGTCATTGTCATGTTATGTAAGAAAACTCCCATGTGTCATTAAGAGCAAGTCTAGTATAATCACATCCTCATGATTCACAAGAAGAACCATGATTACTCAAGAACATGAAATAATTTATGATCAAGATCTTAATGTAAGAGTCTTTGACCTATGATCATAACTCTAGCTATGATGATCAAAGACCCTCATGAAGGGATAAGGATGTGGCTATAGTTGTGAGTAAAAAACCTGTAATCTTAAGTGTATGCCCAAAGAACATAAGTGCATTTTATAACTAAGATATCAAAGACCCTCATGAAGGGATAAGGATGTGGCTATAGTTGTGAGTAAAAAACCTGTAATCTTAAGTGTATGCCCAAAGAACATAAGTGCATTTTATAACTATGATATCGTGTTTACATAAGGTTTCATGTGTTCCTCCACACACTTTCTTATTATATTAAAAAATGTGACATCAATTCACCGGTAGGAAGGGCCCTTGAAGATTTGTCCTTTGGGGATAGGAGATTTGGGTCATTGTTCCTTAAGATGTGTGCCAAAGTTGGGGCATAGAACATCCGTTTGTCATTTAAAGGGGTCTAGAAGTCTAGACTTGGGACACGCCAACTTAGGACAGTGGATTAAAATACCACTTGAGTGCACTCAAGACTAGAACCAAGACGACATAGTTGGGGATCTATGTGTTCCAGTCAACCTAAGACCGTTGAGCATCCTCACTCAGCAGGTGAAGCCTACTAGTGGGTGATTATCCCCGTCCCTTAGAAAAATGAGCCACTTAGTTGAGAAAAACAACCGACTATTAAGAACAAGATCCTTCAAAAGAAAGATTAAAGAAAAAAAGATTAAGGGTCAAAACCAAGTTTCTAATCGTGGCTCATCTCCAAGACTTATAAAGAATCTATGATTACTTACATGAACTAACTCCAAGTTATATATATATATATATATATATATTATGTCTTTATAAGATCCATTAGAATAAGGCAGCATGAACTTCATAAAAAGAAAGATCAAGAGATACATGAAAAAGAATCCTTGACACAATTGACAAAGCAACAAAAAATAGAGTTTCTACTCTTTTAATGATTTTCGATGTTTTTTTATGATTCAACGTTTCGCTGTTTTATTGTGTTTTCTTCGGCTTGAGCCTTGTAGAATAAGAACATGCATGATTAGTTCTCTATTTTATGAATAAATAATATAAACATAAATAGTTGGAGTCGAAGTGGGGTGTAAATGAGCCCTACTAAGAGACCAATGTTTACATTGGCTCACATCCTATTATTTTCAAATCTTTTCAGGTCTTTATTTCTTTATTTTATTATGGTGGGACATCATTAGTTAATTCGAACAAAATCATCGGCTATGGCCAGTGGTTACATTTCTACTGGGATATGAACTCTAAATATTTTGTTTGTATCGTTATAAGATGGACATGCCTTTTTCTTAATTTTGTCTTTCACCATTTATCATTTAGTTTCTACATTGTGCAATTATTGGAGATCCATGAATATATAAAATTGTGGCCATTACAGTACCCCTTTCACTTGAGACTCTTTTAATCACCTCCTTACTAAGTGGGCAAGACCTTGGCCATGTAAAGGAGATCGTTTACTGTGGTGGCTAATCCTTCAAGCTACTATTTGGACAATATGGATAGAGTGTAACAACAGAGTATTTAGGAGGGAGGCTCATTCCCCTGAACATGTAGTGTCTTTTATTTGTTGTCATGTAAAGGAATGGGCTAGAATTTTTTTGTATAGTGGACCTTACTAACTCCAATCTTTTTTATCTTCCTAGTGACAGATTAGAGCTGCACCAGATTGGTGCATTTGTAATGGGAGAATTTTTTTTTGTTTTTCCCTTTTTTGTATATGTTCTCTTTTCATTTATAATCATGTGGTACTGCCCACTTTCAAAAATAACATACCGGCATGGTGCAAAATTTTGGCGTATGCAGCACTTTACCACTTTCTTTCTTTCTTTCTTTCTTTCTTTCTTTTTGTTTAGGAATTTTCTGTGACCATACAGATTTTATATTTTTGACTTAGGTGAAAATGTGCTACTATCAACTTGAGGTTAAAAATGGGGATCTAATACTCCGATATCCAAAAAGGTAAAGATCAGTGGGGTGAAATTATATGCTCTATCCAGTACACATCATGGTGAAATATTCATAAGTCGGTGCAGATGAAAATGGTTTAAGAGAAATCTGAAATTATTATGACGGCTTTGACGAAAGAGGCATTGATAACAAACTGTAAGGAAAAGAAAGGGATGGTAAACATTCTCAAACGCTGCTATGAGGTCAATTGTGTCTAAGAAAAATCATGTGGATTTCGATAAACTTTTAAGTGTTTTCGCTAAATTTGATATGTTAACATTTCTATGATAATAAAAAAGATCATTTAAGCAAATAACTATGATGAAAGTTCTTCAAAGCATTTCTGGCTTATTTCTTTGTAAATTGGGAAAAACAGCTTTCACTCCATAGTTTCTACAGTCAAAACACATTTCCAGTATCTACTTATTTAGCAACAAGAAGAGGGACACTCTACTCCACTTCAGACACTTACAACTGAATCTTTATTTTGTATTCAGTTATGAGATAAGAAACACCAACCAAATCTTTCTGCCTTTTGGTTTTGTTAACAAGTGACCAACCAACCAAAACAACAAAAGATGTCATACTAACAGGGGCATTGCACTGCCCATAAGATAACCATGGGGCAGGAGTAAGCAAAAAAGAAAACCGAATTCTCAGGTATCTAAACTGACGATTTAAAACAGAACCTAAGCAATATCAGTTGATGGGACAATGCATATAGTCTATTGACAAAAAGAGTGAATAAAAGAAATAAAAGTCATCCCCATGGATAAAAATGAATGTCAACATCCCGAAAGAAGAAGAAACTTCATAGATGGATAGTATTCTTCAACTAAGCTACTTTCCATTAGAATTATCCAATTACCTGAGACACCACTCCAAAAGGTGTTCTGTGAGTTTTCATCACCCCACCCCTACCTCCACAGTCCATGCACGATTTTATGCAACTGCTGGACTTTGCACCACTTCCATTACAGTTATCACAGGTTTCAAGACGTATGATCCGAATCTCCTTTATTCCTCCAAGCATGGACTCCTCAAAGCTCAGAAAGAGATCATAACTGAAAAATAAAAACAGAAAATTGCTTAATAATCATATAATGGGCATATGTGCATAAGAATGTGTCCAATAAAATAAGCTCTAGCATGTAACTAAGAATCATATAATGGACAACCCCAGTTTGAATCATATAATGGACAACCCCAGTTTTACTTATTACTAGTATAACTGTGAACTGTGGAAATTATGGAAATTATTACTTATTACTAGTGTTAATCCACTAGAGAAGTTTCATAAGAAATTTGGCACCTACAACACCTAAAAAGAGTCTACCACAAGCTAGAAAAAGAAGGAACTTATGACTAAAGATGATATATATATATATATAATATTACCGGATATCAAGCTTCTGCCTGAGATTATTTCGCATACTGAAGTTGAAGCCACCGGAATCTCCCCTGCCACCAAATAGTCCATTTGATTCCCCAAAAAATGCATCAAAGACTTCAAAGGGGTCCGCCTGCAAAACAAGAGAATATTCATGACAAGCAAGAGCATTAGTATAACTAGATCTAAGAAGTATTATTTTGTTCAGCATGAATTTTTTAAGTGTGCAAACAGGGCAAGAACTAATATGCATGAAATCTGCATGTTAAACTGTTAAAAAAATAGAAATAGGCATGGCTATACCCCTTGTGGACCAACACCTGATCCTTCATATCCCCCCTGCAAGCCTGCCTCACCAAAGCGGTCATATAAAGATCTTTTTTCATCATCTGAAAGAACCTGCGGGAAGTACACAATTTGACAGATATCTGATAAACAATGTATAAAAACATGACTGTGCATCCAACTGTCCTCAGTCATTAACAATGCTTGGAATTGATGTGTATATATATATGATGCAATGTGTTTTGCTACAGTGCATGCGATTTGACCGCACGCACTATTTTAACCTCCATCCCCACATTAAAAAAATAAACTAAAATTCATCATATTTTTTAAAATATTCAATTATCCCTCTTAGGGTCATTTGCACCCCTTGAGGCTTTATTTTCACCGTCCGATCATGTCCAATCATGAAATCGTAGCCGTCCATCAAGTACTTGCAAATTCAATTTCAAAAAATCATAAAAAAAGTCAAAAAATAGAAAATTCGTCAGATTACCCTTGTGGTTGTCCCATCCCTTGGGGTTTCAGTATTCATCAGCAATTTGCTCACACCGATTGGATGGCTACAATCAAATCAGACACAATCGGGCAGTGAAAATTAAGCTTCGAGGGATGGAAATAACCAGAAGGGTGGGGGGTTGTAATTGAATATTTAAAAATTTATGGTGATTTTTATTATTTTAACATGGGGATGGGGCTGAAACATAGTGTGTGGTTTCCGCACAGATGCAAGAAACGTACCACAGCACTGATATATACTTATATATATAGAGAGAGAGAGCGAATATGTAACTTTAAGTTGACTAGCAACTGTTAACTTGCAAATGGTCCTTAACAGCAAGAACAAACCATTGCATGATGTGATGCAGAATATGAATACCTCATAGGCAGCACTGATCTCTTTGAACTTCTCTTCTGCACCAGGGCTTTTATTCATATCCGGATGGTACTGTTACAAAGTTCTAAATAAATAATAGAATGCAACAGAAATCAAACTGAAGACAACAACAGGCAGTTAACAATATTGTTTATTTAGCTTGCAAACCTTGAGGAAGATAAAACCAATGATCATCGACATGTAGAGAAATCAATGTGCAGAGAAACAACAAATCATCTAATAACAAATACCAGCAATGCAAACCAAGCAACCATGCCAGCAATCCATGTGTAACAGCCAGATCCAAACATAATGCAATACAAGTATTTGAGTTGGCATGGTAAATGTACATACCGGATGAATTTTACCATGGAGACCGCATTGAAAGATAATAAAGAGGGGGCACTGAATTTCATGATTGCTGCTCCAACAAGGTGCACAGGTTATCAATGTTATGCAGCTGAGTTGCATTGACACTTAGGTCAGCTGGGGCTTTGTCAAGTAAGGCAGATGTTCCCGTTCAATAGATATTTATATGAACTTATAAATCGCCAAGTAGACATGATGTAGGACAAAAATGTTGACAACTCTCTAAGATGAGAAAGCAAATATGGCTTCAAATGCAAAACTGGATCTTGAATGGATGAAGGTTTATGAGAATTGGTTCAAATGGGTAGGGGTTAAGTATGGATCTCTGGGCTGAATGAAGACTATGTAAAGGAGTTATGATTCTTGGGTGGGTTGTGGAGCAAGTTGGGTTCGTTGTGATGGTATGGTATGTGGAGTTACGACGGCTCAGGTTTAATGGGTTTATGTTTAGAGAACAAAATGATTCTTGTGAAAAGGAAATAATGGTTTTGGACAGTGGCTCTTGGGTCTGTATCATGAGATAGATGTCTAATGACTTCACGTAGGTGGCTGGCGCACATCAATCGTTGATCATTAGGCCAGGGCAGAGAGTCTCGACGGCCAATCTAGTGACTTCACCTAGGTGGCTAGAGCATATTGCTGGCCAATCTAATGAATTCACCTAGGTGGCTGGGGTGTATCGGTAAGGGTAGGTTGGAGCGCTTTTTGACACCTGATCTAATGACTTCACTGAGGTGGCTAAAGCATATCGACAGCCAACCATTAGGCTAGGCTAGGGAACATTGACAGCTGATCTAAAGTTAGAGCTTTGAGTCAAAGTCAAGTCAGAAGAACAGTAGAGCAACGGAATGATTTTCAATATCATGATGTACATTCTAGCTATTACTCAAGGAGGATGGATAAGCGAAAATGCTTAGACTTTGACTAGATTAGGCTTACGTAAAGTAAGGGCATAGAATCACTGCATTCCAAGTTCAGCGCATTGGTCGTTCTTCCATCATCTCCAAGTAGGTGTCATGATAGAGGGTCTCTGTTACATGGCATGGTCCTACCCAATTTGGGGCGAGCCTCCTGGTTGTCAATCGTGGATCTGCAGCCTCCAAATTTCAAGGACCAGATCTCTAGGGCGAAGTGGTGTGCTCAGACCCAAGCATTGTGATATCACACCAGTCATCAATAAACTGCCATCCAGATCTAGGCATCTCTCGGCACTCATTTATGAGGTTGAGATCGGCTCGCAAAAATTCATCATTATAGTCGGGGTCAAAGGCAACATACAATTATAGAAAAAGTGTATCACCCTTTTGAGTATACTCTTTTTCAAGTGGATAGTACAACACGTTCATTGAAAGAAAAGGTAACAACCAACACACATAAAAGAAAAGTATACCACCACCAAAAGTATATAACCCAAAAGAGCTTTATAAAAAGGCACAAGCACCCCAAACCATAACCCGCGATATAATATACCCTAAGAAGCAGCCTCTCCACCAAGCCCACCAAGATCATGTGGCCATGAAATCAAGACAAGAATGATATAGTAGTCAATTGATCACCTCTTGCAACCTCAAAACCTTTTTGCCCAATTCTTTACATGATCGACAGCAAGGGCCACAAGCTGCTCCACTGCTCTGGACTTGTTGTGAAAGATGCAAAGGTTTCTTTCTCCCTAAAGTACCAACAATATAGCCTGCAGCACCAGCCACTATATGCGACGGTCCCTCTTAAGTCACCATGGCCTTCCTCACTCCATGATCGAGCCCAAAGAAGGTGTTAATCCTGCCCATCAATTTAGCTTCATACCAATCTTCCATCATCAAGTGTAAGAGTAAGAATCTTTGATCCACATAACAACATTCTCCAACTTCGCTTACAATAAGCCACCTCCTTTTAGTGCAAACCTATTCCCACTTAGCATATCATATGTGTGCCTGTAATTTCTTTCTTCCAAAATAGAGTTACCTTTACCTTATGTCTCCTAAAATTTGAACATCCCTCGTGTCCACCTTACAGTCCTTAGTATAAGTCTTTGTACCTCACTGCCCCCTGGGAGTTCCAATTTGGGCCCTAATGTGAAAATATCATGCCTCAAGGCTTGAGCCTTTAGTTTTTTGGATAAAAACGTGGATTGTACCATCAATGTTATTAAATAAATAGAGGAAGTACAATCAAGGATAGGATAGATTCCTATCCACTCAATAGAAAATAAAAAACTACATTAAGTGGCAAGTACTAAGTAAATGCCCTTATCCATGACTCACGAGAAACACCAATAATGTAACAAGACCAAGAATACAAATAAGACAAACTACGGAATGAAATACTCTGAACATATACTTTACTTCCCAAAAGAGCACATCATTTCTCTCTTTCCAAGTGCTCCAACATACAGCATGAGATAGAATTCCCACTATATTGCCGCTACTTAGAATCAAGGTTCACCGTATCGTAGATCCGGATCGGATCGGGTCTAGCTATATACGAGTCGGGTTCAAACATTTTTTTTTTTAAAAAAAAAAAAATCTTCAATTTATTGAAATAAATATGCAGTTTTATAAATTCTACTTGATGTTTTTATTACGGTAAATGATTATGAGTCACATTTAACAAGAAAACATCAATTTCATGCATTTAATATGTAAAAAAGATACCCTAGCATACTAATTAAAAAGAATTTAATACTGGAAACATCAATTTGCAAAAGAAAGTGACACTCCAAATCTCATAGAATGATTAAATATCGGGCCAGATCGCAGCGACTTGGCGCGTATCGGTCCAGCTCGCACCGGATCGCAACGGTTCGGACTGTGCCAGCGGATCAGGTCAGCCCAGATCCGAGTCGACTCGTACGAGTCGGGCCGATCCGGTACGATACGGCAAACCTTGCTTAGAATTAGATCTGACTTTCAATTGTTTAAGTAATGCCCACATTTCCAGCACATAATTGAATCGACTGGTAAACCGCAGCAGATCTCCAAATATTCTCCATACTTCCTGACTGACTTGGCAGCAGACAAATAAGTGATCCACATCTTCATTGCAATTACCACAAAAAGAGTATGAAATATCAGCATTAGAACACCATTTACTCCTGTAAACTTTTGTGATAATTCATTTCTCATACATAAGCCACATGAAAGCCTTTACTTTGAACAGAGATTTCACTTTCCAGACATCCTCATTCTTCCTATACGCTGGCAGCTCTCCTTCAAGCATGGAGTAATAAGACTGAACAGTAATTTTGCCTTTATTTGGCCCCCATATCAGCCTGTCTGGTTGAGCTATATCAATATTTACTAAATACAAAGCACCCATCAATGAGCAACATTCCTAAATTTCTACATCCTTCATGCTTCATCTTGTATGAACATTCCACTGAATTTTATTCCCATCAAACTCAAGACATTCACTCATTGTACACCATTAATTGACAGCTATAGCATACCTGAGGATAAGCTTCTATGAAACAATTATCACCCAGCCACCTATCTTTCCAAAAGAAAACATTCTGACCATTGCCCACCTTGTAATGTAAATATTTGTTGAAATACTTTCCTGCCTTGATGATATCCGCCCAAATCAGAGACAAGGATGATATATTCCCAATCTGCAGATATAATCTTTCCCTCGGCTGATAATGTTTATGCTTAATCACCCATTTCCATAGGCTAGCCTCACCATCCAACAGCTCCCACAGCCATTTCCCCAGTAAAGCAATATTCCACAATCAAAGATTTTTAATCCCCATACCACATTTAGACTTAGGCAAACAAACCTTTATCCATTTAAATAGTGGTATACCTTTGCAATCCTTATGATAGCCACCCCACAAAAATCGTCTTCTTATACTATCAATCTTCTTGCAGACCTCAAGAGGAATAAGAAAAACTGACAGATATTGCATTGGCATAGAAGTGATTACTGAATTAATCAGAGTAATCCGACCACCAAGTGACAAATATCTGGCTTTACAAACAGTCAACCTCCTTTGAATCTTTTGAATTACAGGATCCCAATCCCTTGCTTTCAATCTTCGAAATACACCAATATCACAACCGAGATTGCTAGCAATCTGCAATCTCATTTCTTCCTCCCTAGTCAAACCAATAATCTGGCTTTTATCATAGTTGATTTTCAGACCAGTGCAGGCTTCAAACCCTTTCAAAATGAAAGCAAAATCCTGAACATCTTCAGCCTCTCCTTGAAAAAATATTATAGTGTCATCAGCAAATTGTAAGTGGGAAATTCCTGACAATCCTCTGTAGGTCCTGACACCTTTAATCCAGCCATTAAGCTCTGCTCTAAGGCACATTCAGCTCAGCATGTTTGCTACAATAACAAACAATAGGGATGTAAGTGGATCACCTTGTCTTAACCCTCTAATACTTGTAATATATATATATAGATATATATATATAGATACATATACATATATATACATTATTGTTGAGTACAATTGAAAATCTTGCAATAGTGACACATTCCTTCAAAACAACAATCCATTGCTCTGGAAACCGATGCGGCTCGAGAATACTCCAAAGACAATTCCAATGTACTATGTCATAGGCTTTATTAAAATCGAGCTTGCATACCACTCCCTTATCTCCTCTTTTCTTTAAAGAATTCAACACTTCATGTGCTAGCAGAAAATTGTCCTTGATCTTCTGCCTTTAATAAACACAGATTGATAAGGTTGAGAGAACTCAATCTGGAAGCTAGAATACGAGCAATGATTTTGTAACTAATGGGCCTAAAATCCTTTAACTGCACAGCATTCTCCTTCTTGGGTATTAGCACTAGATAAGTATGATTAATATCCTCACAGCCAGCTGTGGGTTAGTTTTTCCTCTTGCTATCTGTTTTTATTTCTTTTCTTTTATTTATGTTAGACTTTGAGAACTTCGGATGAGCCCTTGGGGAGTCTCTGTCTTCGGATCAAGCGTTGATCCATGAATTTGACCTCTCCCCACTGACCTCGGTCAGTGTTAATCACGCTAATCAATGATCAGCAACTCTTGATTAACCGCCTAGTAATGCCCATTAATAATCACGCACTAATGCAACGTAAACCTATATACTAGTCACAACGACATTGCAAGAGACTTTAGTATGAGCCAATCCCATTTTTAAAGACTTTAACATAAGTCACTTATTTTTCTCAAAGACTTTAGCATGAGCCAATTATACTCTTAAAGGATATGTGGTGGCATGCTTATTAAATCCCTTTTGATCCTCAAAGGGAGTTCTTAAAAGACATAACCCTTAAAAGGATGCTTAGAGGATCGAATTTTAAATGGAGATAACATTCCTCTAAAGATCCTTAAAAGAGTACATTCATAGAGGATCTTTAGAAAGAAATGTCCTTTAAGACCCTTAAAGGATACTTAGAGGTTTGTCCTTTGAACAATCATTCTTCTTGATGTTCATAAAGACTCTTTAAAGGATAAACCAAATAACCTTAAAAGATACTTAAAAGACGTGTGTAGTTTCCTTAAAGAACATGAGCCAAACTTTGTATTCTTTAAGAATCCTTTTAGATAAAGCCCTTAAAGAGTCATTTAGTGTCTTTCAAACTCGTGTATTTAATGGAATTCATCATGCTAAGAATCGTGCATCACAAGTTCAAACAGTACACTTTCATTCATTTACGAAGTACAATAGTGTGATTTGATTAACAGGCACAATAGCCCAAGGAATTTTGGGTCGGGTCGGGACTCGGAATCGGGACCCGGCGATCCCGACCCGATCCGATCTGGATCGGCCGGGTCGGCCGATCCAGACAAAGTCCAGCCGGTCCGACTCGGCCGGAAAAAAAAAAAATCAGAAAAAATCAAGAAAAATCAGGAAAAATCAGAAAAAATTAAAAAAAAATCAGAAAAAATTACATACATATTATTCTATTGATGTACAATAAGAATGAATGCAATTCATGTACATCCATAAAAAATAAACATTAAAGACAACTAACTAACTATTAATTTTTGTTGTGCATTAATTAAAAAAGAAATTGTTGTTGAAAAATACCTTAGAAAGATCACATTTGTGATCCTTCATCATCCGATTCATAAGTTTGAGCAGGCAGGCCATAATCTGCCGACATGTATGGTGCATATCCATAGCCAAATAAGGAACTAGCGAGGTCTTCGAATCCTCTTTGAATACCTCTAGGTGTGTAAGCTTGTTGGCTTGAACTTTCTCCTGATTGTATTGGAGGGACAAAAATGACATACCATATGAGTGGAGGTCCAAAGTACCCTTCAATAGTGCTGCTGATGTCTGAATACGGCAGTGTAGGGGGGTGAAAAATAGGCGGATAAGAAGGTGCATCTTCCTATGGTGGCCAATCACATCCTGCCTGTCTCTGTTGGCCTTCAAATCCCCTTTCTTGTCCTTGTCTCTGGCCTTAAGTTCCTTCAGAATGACTCGGAGGTGCGGAGTAATCTTCGTATCCTGTATAACTGCTCCCAAGTGCAGAACCTCCTGATAGTCCATACAAAAAAATACACATTTATGTTCTAACAAGTTCAATTGAGTAGTTGGCACATTCAATTGAACCTTAATCACACTAATCATACAAAAGCCCTAATTTTTAACCCCTAATTATGGTTAATTTTAACTAATTAACGCTAATAACATGTAATTAATGCAAAAAAATGCACTTTTATGTCCTAACAAGTTCAATTGAGTGTTTGGCACACTCAATTGAACCTTAATCATACTAATCATACAAAAGTCCTAATTTTTAACCCCTAATTATGGTTAATTTTAACTAATTAACGCTAATAACAGGCAATTAATGCAAAAAAATGCACATTTATGTCCTAACAAGTTCAATTGAGTGGTTGGCACACTCAATTGAACCTTAATTACACTAATCATACAAAAGTCCCAATTTTTAACTCTTAATTAGGGTTAATTTTAACTAATTAACGCTAATAACGGGCAATTAACGCAAAAAAATGCACATTTATGTCCTAACAAGTTCAATTGAGTGGTTGGTACACTCAATTGAACCTTAATTACACTAATCATACATAAGCCCTAATTTTTAACCCCTAATTAAGGCTAATTTTAACTAATTAACGCTAATAACATGCAATTAATGTAAAAAAATACACATTTATGTCCTAACAAGTTCAATTGAGTGGTTGGCACACTCAATTGAACCTTAATTACACTAATCATACAAAAGCCCCAATTTTTAAGCCCTAATTAGGGCAAATTTTGAGAATTTTGTCTAATCAACATGCTAAAAAAAAATTTCAACCTAAATATTAAGAGATCTACACAATATACACAATCATACATCATTTTTAATTTTTTTAGAATTTTAAAAAATTAATTCGAAATATACCTAAACTCGGATCGGAATGCGAAAAAAAAATCCGACGTCGAGGGCGGCGGTGACAGCGACCACAGCGGCGGCGGCGGCTCCCGGACAGCCGGCCGACGATGACGGGATGAAAACCCCCTCCTTTTGGTCGATATCTCAAAAAAAAAAAGAGAGAGAGAAAAAGAGATAGAGAGAGAGAGAGGAAAGAGCGGCGGCAGGCCGGCGGCGGCGGAGGGCCGGCGGCGAGCGGGGGAGCCGGGGAGGGGCTGGGGAAGGGGGGCGCCAGTAGTCTTTCTGCTACTGGCGCCTGGGTCCCAATCCCCCCTTAAAGGGGGGATCGGGACCGGCCCGAACCGGACCAGATCGGGTCCGGACCGGCCGATCTGGCCGGTCCGGCCCCGATTTGGTTCGGTTCGGGCCGATTTCGGCCGATTTTTTTTTTTTTTTTAAATCGGTGGGGGGGAACAGTAAATTCCCCCCCAAATCGGCTCGGGACCCGCCGGTTCCGATTCGAATCGGCCGATTCCGCAATCCATGCAATAGCCACCCATTTAATCAATAGTCAACAAAAATAATGGCCACTCATATGATGAGTAAACCAATATTGGTCATTTGAACAATACAAATGAACCAAGCATTTGGCTATTCAAATTATGTTAATAGACTAAAGACATTCACTCAAACTATATGAGTGAACCACATAAAAATGTGGGTCATTCAAACTATATGAATGAACCCCATAAAACTAAAATCCTTACTCTTGCCTTCAAGAAATCTAGAAAATCTTCGGTGGAATGACGACTTTTTGCCATTCTCTTAATGTAGAGAAGAAAAAAAATCCTCCCCCCATAAGCCTCTTCCCAGGGCCCTGCAGCAATCCCCTACATGGGGTTTATATAGCGGTGAGGGGGAGAGAGAGATGTAAGAGAGATGAGGAGGCAGTGGCACCCCCCACCGGTTGGAGTGGCCGGTGGGGGGTGCCACCGGTTCCACAATGGGTGCCACCAATGGGGGGGTGCCACCGGTGGCTCCTCGCTTCCCTCCTTTCTTTTTCTTCTTCTTCTTCTCTTTTTTTTTTCCTTCACTTTTTTTCTTTTATTTTCTTTCTTTTTTCCGCTTCTTCTTTTTCTTCTTTCTCTCTCTCTCTTCTCCACCCACCGATGGGGGGGTTGGCTTTTATTTCTTCCTCCACCCCTCTTTTTTTCTTTTTGCTTACATGTCCAAACCGGTGGAGAGATTAAAAAAAATATATGTTAAAACAAATGCCCCTACGGGACGTGTCGAAGGCGGAGATGGAGGCATGTATCACGTGCCTGATTTGCTTCGCATGCTTATGTTGGCTTCGTCACGTGCAATTGACATACATTATCTCTGATCTTGAGATTCTTTCTTCAACTTAAGGCTCACATACCCTAACTTGTGCATTGGGACACCTCAAAAACATCATACTCTACACGTACCTTCCTGGAATTTTTTAGGAGTAAACCAATCTTTATGGGCCTTGAAATGACGTCACCCACTAGAGTTTTGCCTTCTTTTAGGCTTTGTATACCCTACTTCGAGTGTTCTGGTGAACCAAAGGCATCCAACCATACCTGCATTTGCGACTTTTGAGTCAAACCCAATTGAATAACCTTGGTGGGTCCTGACTTGTGTCTTTTGGACTTTTCGAGTTTTTCTTTAGCTTCTTGGATGCACCGAGCGGCATCATGACCTTATGGAGTCTTCAGGTCTTCGGGCCTTCATGGCTTTGGGACCTCTCTAGGAATGTTCGGGCAACATCCTTTGTCTTTTGACACCTGCCCAATTCTCGGATTTTAGGATGTGAAACACCTCCTTCTACTTTTCCAGGTACGCTATGCAAAGTGCAATGAATTGTCTAGTGTTTTGAATAAGCTTTAGAGTCACGCACTACGTTGACTCAACTTTGTTCCTCCTCCTCTGGCGACACATGTAACTTCCGGAGCTCCAAATACTTCTTTTCAGCTTTCTGGATGCATCGGACAGCACCCGAAATATTTCGACTTTTTGGGGCCTTCTGGTCTTCATGACTTGGGGACCTCCTTAAGAATGTTTGGACAATATATTTTATCTTTCAACATTTTTCTTGCTTCAAAACTTCAGTGTGCACAACCCCATTTTGGCTTTTTTAGGCACGCTAGGAAGAGCGCCCTAAAATGGTCAAAGCTTTGACTCATGTCTAGCCGGTCCAATTGGAAGTGCTTTGTCTACCCTTTGTGAGTCTCCACCTACGTGGACTCACTTTACTTCTCGCCATCCGACAACACCCGAAATCCTCGGAGTAGCAAACACTCATCTTCGGCTTCCCGGACATTCGAGAGTGTCCGAAATAACCTGACTTACGCGGCCTATTATGGCTGACGTGGCTTGTAAATGTTGTACAATCTCAATTCTCTGTCATTTTCGACATTTGCTCACATTTCAAAACTTTCGGGTATGAATAACCCCTGACTTTTTAGGGCACATTGTGAAAGTGGCCCTAATTGGTTGGAGCTATGACAGTATTGAGCTAAACTTTGTGATTTCGCCACGGTCTACGGGCCTTCATTTTGTTCCTTCGCACTTCAAACCCTTTGAGATGAATTGCTCGAGTCTTTCTTTGCTTTTGTTGGCTGAGGCAGGTGGCTATCTCGACGACGTCCTTGGACAGGGGCATGGCATAGACCATGGAGAGGTTGGAGACTAGTCATGCTATTTATGTGGGCTCTATATAGCATAGTACCATTGTCCCTCCCTTTCTCGAAGGTTGACGGAGAGTTTGGGGTGCTTGCTTCTGAGAGTGCTGACCAATTTTTTATTTCAATGACTTCACTAACATAATACTATATTTCTTTCTTTTAGAGCCGTTGATGAGCATGGGACCCCCTACTCTTGTGATGCCCAAGATTGTTGCTTCTGATTAGCCATTCTTCTTAATTTGCTTTCTTCTTTCTTTGTATTGTGCGTTATCATCCTTCTTCTTGGCAACTGGTTTAGCAGAGAGTTCCTTACCAGACTTTGCCATCATGGTAGTACTTCTGCAAGCCAACATTCGCACCTTTGAGCAAAAGAGGGATTGAATTCGGCCGACTCGATTTCTATCTTTGTACTTTCACTATAATGGGACATGTTGACATGTTGACACTCCTTGAGTTGATTGATTTTTTTTTTCAACACTAACTTCAACGTCCTTGCGGGTTTTCACCAAAGTTAGCCCCCTCTTACTTTTGCTTGCATGCCCCTTTCGTATTTTCATGTAGCGGGGTTATCTATTTTTACCTAAGACACCCTTTCAAATTTTTACCTTAGTCGGATTTTAAGACTTTTTTATCCTTAACTGTCCTTTTTTAGAGGAAACAATTGAGTCCATCGGAGCACCTCAATTTTAAGCTCATTTTGTCTTCTTCTTTTTCAATTTTGTCCAGTAGGGAATTATGGCTTCCATGTGGGCTGATTTTGGGTAGAGTCTTTAGTTTGCAAAGGTTTTTAATGGTGGAAGGCTTTGGGCATTCTTCAAAGATACTAGAGCTCCAAGCAATTATTATTTTGGGTGTCCCAAGATACAAAGGCTCTGAGTATCAGTAAGATTTTTGGGTTTTTGAGGGCACCATGACTCCAGTGGGACTAGGATTCTTTTTTAAATTTTCAAGGATACAACGGCTTTTAGGGGCCACGGACTTCAAGAATACAACGGCTCTTAGGGGCCAAGGGATTTTGGATTTTTAGGCTTCATCGATGTAAAGGCTCCGAGGGGCTATGAGATTTTGGGTTCTTCAAAAGGATAAAGGCTTCAGGCAGCTATGAATTTTGAGTTATTCAAATAGATAAAGACTACAGGTAGCCATGGACTTTGGGTGCTTCAAGGGGATAAAGGCTGCAAGTAGTCATGGACATTGGGTGCTTTAAATGAATAAAGGCTCCAAGTCGCTATGGATTTTGAGTTCTTCAAGGGGATAAAAGCTCCACATAGCTATAGATTTTGGGTTCTTACGGGATACAACAGCTCCCAGGGGCCGAGAACTTTTAGGCTTCGATGGAGTAAAGGCTCCATGTAGCCATGACTTTTGAGTTTTTCTCAAGGACACCCCGACGAGACTAGGACTTTGGGGTTTTGGCTTTTCAAGGGGGTCAAGGCTCTAAGTAGCCATGGACTTTAGGTTTTGAGGATACAACGGCTCCCGGGGGCCCAGGACTTCAGAGAACTTTTGGATACGATGGCTCCCGGGAGCCAAGAACTTTAGAGGACTTCAAAAATTATTGACAAGAATTTTCTCGATTGGGACGAGATTTTGGACATAATGTATTTCACGCTTTTGGACCTTATTGGGTGAGAAATCAAGTTTTCCCTATTCCTTTACTGAGTCGAGAAGACGTCTTCATCATCGCCTCGGTCGTAACCCTTTATTAAAAGATTTCTTGTGTCACTCATCTAATGCAGAGTGAACCAAGAATTTTCTCATCATTAGCGATTCCGACATCCTCCCTGGATAAGCATGTGGGAAAACTCGATCACCACCTAAGGTAGGCTAAGAGAGTCCCTCCCCCCCCCCCCCACCGGGGTATAACTCTTTCTTTCCCCTTTTTTTTCTCCCTTCTCTTTTTTTTGAGCATTTTTTACATTAAAAAAAATTGTAAGTCATACCTCGATGAGTTGAGTCGTATTTTTCTCCCTTTCTTCTTTGTCCAACTAACCTCGGCACCCTTGCGGGTTTTTGCCAAAGCTAGTCCCTTCTTACTTTTGTCTGTGCGTCCTTGCAGGTTTTCACACAACAGGGTTTTCCATTTTTGCCTGAGACGCCGTTGCGAGTTTTCACCTCAGTCGGGTTTAAAATCCTTTTGCACTTAATTGATGCATTTTGAGGAAGAGCCGATTAAGTCTATCGGGGCACCTTGTTTCTACGCCCCTTCTTTTTTTTCTTTTTTCTTTTGAAACAGTGGTTGATTTTGGATTTTGTTCCTTTTGGGTCGGTAGGGAATTATAGCTTCTATGAGGGCTAAGTTGGTGGGACTTTGTAGAAGGCTTCGGGTATAACCAAGAACTTTTGAAATGTCTAAGGATAATAAGGTTCCCAGTAGCCGTAATGACTCCAACGGGACTAGGACTTTGGGTCTTCAAAGGAATAAAAGCTCCTAGTAGCCAAGGAATTAGGGTTTTGCGAGGGGTTATAACGGCTCCCAAGGGCCTAGGGTTTTGGTGAACTTTGGGATACCACGGCTTCTGGGGCAAAGGGCTTTGATGCACTTTCGAATACAATGGCTCTCGAGGCTAAGGACTTCAATGAGCTTTGGGATACAACGGCTCCCGGGGCTAAGGACTTTAGTGAACTTTGGGATACAATGGGTCTCGAGGCCAAGGACTTTGGTGAACTTTGGGATACAACGGCTCCTGAGGCCAAGGACTTTGGTGAGTTCTGAGATACAATGGCTCCCCGGACCAAGGACTTTGGTAGACTTTGGGATACAATGGCTCCCGGGACCAAAGGCTTTGGTGAGCTTTAGCATACAACAGCTCCCAGGGCCGAGGATTTTGGTGAACTTTGGGATACAACAGCTCTCGAGGCCAAGGACTTCTGGACTTGTTGAAAATTGTTGGGAGATATTTTTTCAGTGGGATGAGAAACTTCAATCCAATGGTATTTTAATTCTTTTTCTCTCTTTTTTTTGTAAACTAACTTCAACACCCTTTCGGATTTTCACCAAAGACACCTTACTTTTGCATGTACACCCTTGTAGGTTTTCATAAAGCAGGGTTTACTTATTTTTGCCCAAGGCTCCCTTTCGAGTTTTCAACTCAATCAGGTTAAAGACCTTTTTGCCTTTAATCGACTCATTTTGAGGAAAAAGCCGATTAAGTCTGTCGGGGCACCTTATTTTTAAGCCACTTTTCCCTTTTTTTTCTTTTGAACTCTTTCCTTTGCTGGTGATTCTGGGCAAATTTATGCTCCGGAACATGATACAACTTCCTGTGGCGGCCGTTCAATGGAGGGAAGACCAAATTTTCCTTTTCATCCACCAACTTATAAGCACCTCCTTCATAAACCTTGCTTACTATATATAAAAGGCCCTATCCAATTTGGTTTAAATTTATTCTTGAGACGGGACGCCATGACATCCTTCTGTTTAACCATCACCAGGTCTCCCTTCTTGACAGCCCTTTCTTTTACCAGCTTGTCGAAGGCCCGTGACATCCTAACTTGGAAAACTTGCAGGCGCTGAATGTTGATAGGCCGCCCATCTTTCGCCCTCAAAGTCAAAAAGCTCCTCATATCACCTTTGGATTTTACTAATGTCACCTTCTTGCAAATCATAGTGCTTGGCCACCCGATAGGAGGAGAGTTTAATTTCAATGGGACCACTACTTCAGCCCCATAAACCAGAGAACATGGAGAACACCCAATCGGGGTTTTGTACATCGTGCGATAGACTCACAGTGCTTCATGCATCTTTTCATCCCAATCCCGCTTTCGCCCTTCGTTAATTTTCACCTGGAGCTTGCATAAAGTTTTATTGAATACTTCGGTAGGGGTGTTCACTGTTTGGGTCAACCCGAAAAACCAAACCGAATCGACTGGTTCGGTTCGGTTCGGTTCGGTTCAAAATTAAAAAAAAAATCGGTTTGGTTTAAAACCGAACCGAACAAGAATGAACGGTTTGGTTCGGTTTGGAGGCTTCATAAACCGAACCAAACCGAGGAAACCGAATTCTAGTTATGGGCATATAAAAATTATATATTACCTGAATTTATTTAATATATTTGAGTAAATATTATAGTCTAAAAGGTAATGTGGGCTTTTCATTAACTTTCATTGGGTTTGGTCTGATTGGAAGGGTTTATGATTTGTTAATCTATTGGACTTCGAAGGTTTGAGTTGGAATTTGTTTGTGGGCTTTTGACATGGCTTGTAGGTTGTATTGTCTGTGTTGGGAGGCCCATAGCTGCAGCCACTTTGAAGTTTGAATTTACATATTTTTTACTCACCAAGTCATCATATAGTTGAAAGCCCATTTTGTAGCTAGAAGCCCAAACCGAGTTACAAACCAAACCAAACCGAATTATTTCGGTTTGGTTTGGTTCGGTTTGAAATATGTACGATTTGGTTTGGTTTGGTTTGGTTTGAATTTAATTCGGTTTGGTTTGGTTTCATAAAAATCCTCCTCAAACCAAACCAAACCAAACCGTGAACACCCCTATACTTCGGCCATGCCATTGACTTGAGAATAGTAAATGGAGGATCCAATCCACTGAATGTGGAATTTAGCTGCCAGCTTGTAAATTGTTTGATTCTTAAACGGCGTACCGTTATCTGATGTGATTCGACTGGACATCCTGAATATGTATATGATATTTTGTCGGACGAAGCGTGACACGACTTCACTCGTGACTTCCCTCAGTGGGATGGCTTCTGCCCAACGTGTAAAATATTCTCTTGCAGCCAAGATATACTTACATCCTCGTGAGGAAGGCGTGAATGGGACCACTACATCCATGCCCCAGTAGACAAATGGTCATGTAGGAACTGTTGGATGTAGTTGATTAGGAGGCCTTCTAGGGATTGGCCTAAAAGCTTGACATTTGGGGCAACTCTGCCACTTTCTCGTAGTCTGCAAACATTGTGGGCCAAAAGAAGTCTTTGCCCTTGATGTTGATTTTCCTTCAGGCCAGACTAATGAGCTCCACAAACTCCAGAATGGACCTCCTTCATCACCTTTCAGACTTCCTTAAAAGAAAGATACCGTAAATAACTAAATTCTTGTCATCGGGCACCAACCGATATAGAACACCATCAATCAACCTGTAATAAGTTGCCCTACGCAATACTTACACCCTCTCGACTTTATCATTTGGAAGCCAACCGTTCTTAATTTTAATGAGTGGGATACGCCAATCATCCTCTTCTGCTTCACCTTCTTCCAATGCATGACTTCAAACATTGTTAGGCCATTTTCTTCATTCATAGAGTTGGGGAATAACCTCCTATCTCTCACAACGATTTTTGTTTCTTCTTCGGGAGGTAACTTCAGAGCAATCGTTAATTTGGCCAGAACATCGGCTTGAGCATTATGATCCCTTCTGACATGCTCGATCTTGAAAGTATAGTCTTTCGCTCAATCTTACGGCGGCAGCATGATATGCTACAAGTTCCATCTTTCTGACTTCAAATATGCTCAAGACCTACCGAATAACCATTAGGGAGTCTCCATAAGCTTGGATGCATCATACACCAATTTCTAAGGCGACTTCTAACCCCACGATCAGGGCTGCATATTATGCTTCATTGTTGGTCAGTAACTCAACCAGAGCACGGGAATGGTGTAGTATGACACCATCAAGAGTGACAAAAACAAGTCGTACTTCGGCTCGAGTTGTTGATGTGCCATTAGGCATTGTGACGGTTCTCGATGCTCCATCAAAATACAACTGCCACACTTTGACTTTTGCTTGTTGCACTTCAAAAGTTTCTTGTGCTGGCAACACTTCTTCGTCTGGTAGATCACTATTCAATGGAGAGTCTTCTGATATTGAGTGAGTTGCCAGGAATTCAACCACGCCCTGGCCTTTTATTGCTTTCTGTGGTACAAAGGTGATGTCGAACTCTATGAGAAGCAAGGCCCACATCCCCAATCTTCTTAAAAGCATGGGTTGCCGAAGCAAGAACTTTAGCAGGTTAAACTGTGATATGAGTTGAACTTTGTGCACCATCAAGTAATGCCTTAGTTTTTTTACGGCAAACACCAATGCCAAACACATTTTCTCTATAGGAGAGTAGCGATGTTCAGGACCCACCAGCACCCATCAGCATCTTGCTAAGATAATAAAATGGTTGTTCTTCCCCATCTTCATTGTCTTGCACTAACAATGCCCCCAGGGAAGCATCCAAGGCTGCAATGTAGAGAATTAGCGGCTTGCCTTTTATAGGTGCCCCTAGCACTGGGGGTTTAAAGAGATATTCCTTGATTTTATTGAGGGCGTTTTGGCATTCCTCATCCCATATGAAAGGGGCCCCTTTCTTTGTCAGTTTTGAGAAGGGTTGACATCTGCCAAACAGGTTAGAGATGAAGCTTTTGTATAAGCTAGCCTACCCCATATGGACCTGAGCTTGGTCAGATTCTTGGAAGGAGGCAATTCTTTGATTGCTTTTATCTTGTCGGGATCAATTTCGATTCATCGGTATCTAATGATGAAACTGAGGAATTTGCCGCTAGACACGCCGAAGGCGCACTTCATAGGATTCATCTTTAATTGATATTGTCGTAGCCTTTCAAACACCTTGCACAAATCAGACAGGCGATCTTCTCTGCTTTCAGACTTTACAACTAGGTCATCAACATAGCATTCGACCAGGTTATGAAGTATTTCATCAAAGATCTTCGTCTAAGTGGCACTAGCATTTTTGAGACCAAAGGGCATCCTCTTGTAGTTGAAGATTTCTTTCGGGGTTCAGAAGGTTGTATGGTTCTTATCTTTGACAGGCATCCTTATCTGATTGTCTCCTGATGACCCATCCATGAAGGATAATGCTTCAAACCCTATGATGACATCCACCATTGTTTATGTAATTGGCAATGAAAAATCATCTTTAGGACATGCCCTGTTTAGGTCTCGAAAGTCGATGCAAACTCAGACCTGGCCATTCTTCTTCTTTACTAGCATAATGTTTACCAACCAGACAGGGTACATGCATTCTTCAATGAAGTTAACATCACACATTTTGTCGACTTCGGCATTCACCTTCATCTCCAGCTCTGGATGCATCCGCCTTTTTCGTTGCTTTACTGGCTTGGCCTCAAAGAGAATAGATAATTCATGTTCTGCCACTAAGGGATCTAGACCGGACATCTCTTTGTAATTCCAAGCAAAGCAATTCTTGAATTCCAGGAGAGGCTTTGTGTAAAGCAGCCTTTCTTCTTCTTTTAGAAGAGCACTGATGAAGATCGGGTGATGGTCTTCTGATCCGCCTAGATTGACCTCAATCAGCTCGTCAACAGTGGCTTGTCCCCCATCTTCCATTTCCTGAGGGGTTGGCCGAAGATCAATGAGATCTTCTTCTTCATCAATGTCAGCCACATACACTTCATGCCAGGCGAACTCTTCTCTTATAGGCTCAGAGCTGACTAGAGAGGCTAGCTGCAATGACTCCACTTGGTCCGGCTATGGAGGCACTTCTGAAGAGGGGATGGGATCAGGGAATTCCGAATCGGATCGGCCAGCCGGATTGGGACCCACCGATCCAGATCCAGATCGGCCTCAGATCGGCTAGAATCGGCCAAAAGTGGCCTAAATTGGCCAAGATCGGCTGATTCCGACCAGATCGGCACCGGCCGATCCCGATCCGAATCGGCCGATCCATATTGGGATCGGTCGATCCAGATTCCATGGATGGGATGCCCCTTTTCCTCTTCATGCTCTTCTAGAACTTGGGGGAGTTCTAGCATAGAAGGTTCCTGACCATAAGTGGGGTTCGCCTCAACTACCGCTACTTCGATAGGTAGGAGAATTTCCTCATCCTCTTCTTCATAGTTATCAAACCTGACTTCGGAAGTTTGTCTCTCGGCGTTAGGAGGCACTAGGCTAACCATATTGACTGCATAATGAACCGTTGGTCCTTGGCGTCGTCCATAGCCTAGGCCCCTTCGGTCTTGGCGAGAGAACAGGGGCTGCCCCCTCACTTCAGCCGTATACCATAACTCTCGGAAGAGTTTGCTCCTTGCTGCACTTTGTTTTTCTGGGATCTTCTGGTGTTTACACATCTCCTTGATGTATTAGGGCACATCATCCATTTCCTAGATTTTCTCTTTGCACTATTGTTGAGGGATCGTCCATCCAAAGTCATCTTCGGGGGGCGATTCAGGAACGAGATTGCGTTTGTAGAAGATGATTCGGCGACTATCTTCATAGGGGAAGATGAAAGTCTTTAATTCTTCTACTGAGTGCACCTCCCTTTGTGACACCAGCTTCATGAGGTTGGGTGGTAGGCATACACTTGCGTCTACTGCCTTACTGATAGAATTTGCTTCCAAATTGATGATTGGTCTCCCCAACTTCAATGCCTTCTAGCTTGTGGAGGTATTCTTCACTCTCTACCTGAATTGTGCAGCTTCCGTCTCATTAATGGTAATAACACCTTCATCAGACGGCCCTTCGGCGACTTGCTTCCCCTTGCGACAGCTTTCGCCACGGCTCTTCGGCGACTTGCTTCCCCTTGCGACAGCTTTCACCAGTGTCTAAGTCTGCAACCTTATCGAAGTATAGTTGGGCATCTGCCAAATGGCAATCATACGCTTTGAACGGCTCCAGATTGGCAAAGATCTAGTGTTGTTCGTCACTCTGTGTATTTGATGCACTGATGTAGGGTAGAGGGCACGACCTAGTTCTTATGGAGCCAAGGCCTCCCCAACAGCGTCTTGAAGGAAGTGTTGGAGTCGACGATGAGGAACGACACGTGAGTCACCCAGTCATCTGAGGTCAGCTCGACGTCTATCCCCCCTAAGGCTTCTTCGGTATCTTGATTAAAGCATGATATTGTCACCCCTTGTACTTTCTTTATACAAGGGGTGAGGTATAGAGCCTGAAAGGTCTTGAATGGCATGATGTTGACGACATATCCCAAATCTATCAAGATCTGGCCTACCTCTCGTCCATTAATTTGGCCATTCATGTACAATGGCCCATTATGGCAAGATGATGGCAACAGCATGTCTTCATCGGTAAATGTTACCGTGGCTTCATATACTTCATACAATTGGGCCCGGATTTCAACCATATGGACCTCATACATCATCTTAGAGAATAGTAATTTATGCCTCCCTTAGCTGCCTACTTAGAGAGATCGCCTCCCAGATGCTAAGGACTGCCGGCATTCTTTTCATAGTTTGGAACACTTTCCTGTCGGCTCTGGCACGGACTTTTTCAATAGCTGGCAGCACCTCGACTATGCTTTTAAGAGTCTCATTCACATCCTTTTGTTGTTTCGATTCTTCTGAAGCTTCTTCTACTAGGGTTTCCTTCTCCTGGGAATCGACCTTTAAGCCTTCACCAAACAGGCTAGCCAGAGTATGCATGTCTTCTATTGAGTTGGGTTGTGCCGAAGGACCTGCCTCGTCGAGATTTGCCACAGGACCTGCTCCTTTTAATGGGTGGGAATGGTCTTCTTCATCAGATGAGGGGTAAAAATAGACATTCTCCCTCACTTTTGGTTCTAGAATTGGCTTTAGAGCTTCTCCTCTGAAGTAGATCAACTTGTCTTGCTTTGATGAACCTCTGCCTCTACCACGACCACCATTACGGCCTCGACCTCGACCTTTTCCCCGTTGTTGCTGGTTACTTCTTCTTTGATAAGTCGCCAGTAGCCTCCTGGACTTGGGCGAGACACACCTGATCTCATCATTAAGAGAGCCTTCCCCAGCTTGAAACTGCATCGAGGTCATATTACAATAGAATGACTGAAATTTCTTTTCTAAGTTCTCCATTGTCAAGTCTTCTCCTCATAATGCACTTGCATCATCTACCATAGAGAATACATCTTCATCTGCATTTTACATGCACTCCTGAAGCTGCAACAACCACTTCCTCAGACAGATCTTTTTCTCGAATTCCTCTTAAGACATGTATTTGTCCAATGGAACACCTTTCACTGGTCATCCCTATTGGTACTCTTCTAGCTCATTAATGATCTTTTGTAGCCTTTGTAGAGGCGTCACTCCTCTCGGCATACTTGATGTACTAGCTAAAACTTCTTGTCTCTTCAGCTTTCTTTTTTCATTTTTCTTCCTATTCTTTTCTTGCTTCTTTTTCTTAGTTGTATCTCTGACAAGATGGGATTTGGGTTGCATCTTCAGAGGTGGAGGGCCTCTAATGATTGTCTTCTTGCCTTCATTCTTTGGCTTTGGTACTTCTACTGGGGCTTGCTTCTTCTTCTAAACCTTAGTCCATTGCTCCTCTTGTTGATTACGGTCGAAAGTGGCCTTGATGGCTTGTTCCACCACAGCATCGAGCAGTATTTGATACTCGCCAAATATCTTTTTCTCATTCTTCTTAGAGGAGCTTGTTTTTTACTCTTCCTCCTTCGAGGCTTCTTCTTGTCGCTTCAGGCTCCGCCTTTCCATGTCTCTTACAACTGCCGCAAGAGGATATATTTTTGTCCTGGCCCGAGGAGTATGTGGCATATCTAGAGCTACCCCTCCATATTGATATAAAGGCACTTCTTCAGGATGGAGTCTGGCCATTCCGTGAACTGGCACCTCCGCGAACCTTCTTACATCTACAAAATTCGCATGCAACACATTCACCGTATAAGAGATGCATCCCTATCATGTACTTGCGGGGGATCCACCAGGTACTTGCCCATGTTTATTTTACCTTCCTGGATTAGCTTCTCCACTTCATCTTTGAACATAAAGCATTGTTCGATGGGATAGCTGATGAAGCAGTGATACGGACAGTAATGAGGCACATTTGTCCTATACATCTCTCTTTTTCTTCTTGGCTTAGGCAGAATGACCGTCCTTTTGCTCATGCACAGCTTGAAGAGCTCCCGAGTCTTTGCCTTAGAAAATGAATAGAGTTTGTTGAGCTTTTCTGTTAGGGAGTCGAAGCCCTCAAAGCTTATTCCAACCTCTTCTTCATAAACAACCTACTTCCCTCGGGAATTTTCATCAATTAACATAAGCCTTTAGGGTTATCATTGCAATCACCATTACCCTTTCTTTTGGGAACTATCCATTCCCTGCGTTGTGACTCAAGCTTCTTATTCAAGTCAATGGCTGGTTTATCACTTCTTACCAAGGGGCGTTTGTACCCCGATCCTGGCTCTTTGAAAGAGATAGATCGGTGAACTTTCTTTTCTATCAAAGCTCTTACTAACTGTCTAGATAGTCCTTCCACCACCTGGGTGAGTTCTGCTTGTTGCTGGAAGAGCTGTCCCAAACTTGCATGAATCTCCTCCAGTGCTGCCATAATGGACCCCTCTGGCGGGGGGGTTATAGGGGTGTAGGTTGGTGTCATCTCCTGTTCTGAGGAAGAACTCATATACTCTTCTTCTGGGTCAGCTCACGACGAACCTTCACTCATGTGGATGACATTTGTTGCAAATGCCTGCTTCGGCTTTTGATGTGGCTGGGGTGGGTTTACCAAGTATTTACCCATTTCCACAGCCCCTTCCCGGATGAGCTTCTCAATCTCATCCTTGCAGAGATAACAGTCATCTACTACATGACCTAATATGCGATGGTACATACAGTAATTGGGTTCATTAGTTTTGTTAATTTCCACTGGCCTCTTTAGTTATAGGAGTGTCAGTAGGTTTATACGAATACAAGTGTCAAACAACTTCCTCGTATGCTCCCTAGTGAAGAAATAGGGTTTTCTCGTCTTTTCGTTGAAGGATAATCATGGGAGAGGCATCAGGAGATCGTTGCAGAGTAATGGCATCTCTGCGGGCAGATGTTTCCGATGTCTTGAGAAGAATCATAGAGTAGGAGAGTGCCGAAATGCGCTTGTATGTTGGCGGTGTGGAGGATTGGGACACAAAAGTTTCAAATGCACAAAGAGAAGAGAAGAATCTAATGGTGGGATGGAGCGGAGCAGGGCTGCGGTAATTCTTGGAGCTAAAACCACACTATAGACCTCGCTGAAGCAAGAGGACAAGGAAGATAACAGCGGACCTTGTGTGGAAGTGCCATGGTTTCAATCCTACAACAGAAATAGGAGCTTTTGTGAAAGCTGTATTCTGGGTTCCTTCGAAGGATATCTGAAAATTGAAGATCTTCAAGCCCTCCTATGCCAATTTTGGCCGGAGATGAAGAGAAGGTGGTTGCGATATGCCGAGGACAACCAAGTCTTGTTGTGGTGTCCTTCAAGGATTGTATATAGCAAGATTATGGAATCTGAGTCGCTGGTTTGTAGGGATGTCATGATTCACTGGAAGGTTTGGTCTCCAGAAGCAGGGGCTCAGAAGCACGGTATTATGCAGGATAGATGGTGCAAACTTGTTGGCATTCCTTGGCATCTATGGGATTTGGAGGTGTATAAGGTGATCGTCACACCTTTTGGGAGGATCACTAGGTGGACAAGAAGACTTTGGACTGGGACAACTTGGAATTTGCTCGTGTTATGGTAAATGTTGAACAGGGTATTAAATTACCAGCAAATGTGAGACTACAGTGGGAAATGAGGTATTCTGGATTAAGACTATCTTTGAAAATGGTAATCTGGTCGACCAGGAGGATCAATGGACATATAGGGAGGTGGCTATGGCATATAAAAGCTACAAGGCGGCTAGGGTTTCTACCGGGGTGGATGTTGCGGGGAAGAAGACGGAGTCAAACCGGCATGAATCAGAGGTTGAACTGAGTCTGAACTCGGAACGAATCGGAAACGAGCTAGGGTCCGGGGTTCAAAGTCAGAAGAAGTTCGAACCGGTCGAACCAGCTGCCATGTGTTCGGACCCAGGGGTGAGCTTACATGATAGGGTCGAACCAGTTGCAGGTGACAAAGACGACCTTACCCTTGGTGAAAAGGTAACATGTTTAGAAGAGGAAGATTTTGGAAGGGGCTTCCTCAGCAGAACGCCTTTGAGTCAATGGCGTATTTTAATATTCTCTTAGCTGCGGAGCTGGCGAGGAAGATGCAGCACTCTTCGAGGCGGAAGAGTCGAAGGAAGGCGATCCGAGTCCTTTGGAGGGAAGGAAGGTCGCGGAAGGAAGGGGCCGTTCCACCATCAAAGGCCATGAAGATGGAGGTGGTTGAGCACGCCGGCTGCAGAGATCTTTATAATGCAAGTAAGTCTCTTCGGCCCGAATCCCCTCCATCCTCATCCCGTCTTCCTCTTTCCCCTTCTCAAGCCGCTGCGATCGCCGACGATCGTCATAATACTGCAAATATTGCGCTGATTCCTATTAATGCGCCATATCAACAGTATAGAAGAAGGAAGGAAATTATGGAGGAGAAATTTTCTGTTATACAGGAATGGGACAATGAAGAATTAGTAAGGAGGGCTTCGGGAATTAGTTGACAGATAAATGGGAAAGTAGGCCAGTTCTGGAGAATCTTGTCTGAGCTGTCCAGTACAGTAGAACATACGGTCGATAGAGCGAATGGAGCAAGGGAGCTGAGGAATTTGGGCGAGGTGAAAGATTCCAAGATAAATAAAGCTTTTATTTCTATTGAGAAAAGAGGCAATAATGCAGTCAATTATGTTACTGCCATGGAACATTAGAGGGTTAAATGATGGAGGTAAGCAGAAGGCAGTCAAGGAAATTATGTGAAGACATTGTGTGGACATAGTGTGCATACAGGAAACCGAGATGGAAATGGTAGATAAAGACTTCATTAACAGAATTGTACCTTTTGCTGATTCTGATTATGTTTTTAGAAGATCGTCGGGACTGTCGGGGGGTTTGATAATTGCATGGAATAGAATGAAGTGGAAGGGCCACCTACTGGAGATCGGAGAACATTCAGTTTCAATCAAATTGAGTGATCCTAAGTGCTCATGGATGTTACCAGGGGTTTATGGGCCACAGTTTATCCAAAATCAGCAGGATATGTGGACAGAATTATCTACATGCTAGAATAAATTTCATTTGCCATGGTGTGTGATTGGTGATTTCAACCAAGTGAGAAAACCATCGGAAAGATACAATAAATCAAAGTTGAATAGAGGTATGAAGATGTTTAATAAATGGATTGAGGATTGTGCTCTTATGGAGATTGCAATCCCTAATGTCCAATTTACTTGGTCAAATGGGAGGCAGGCACCTTCAATGTCTAAGCTGGACAGGGTTCTCGTAAATGAGGGACGGGACAGATTGTTTCCTGATGCCAGGGTCTGTGTGCAGCCAAGACTGGTTTCAGACCATAATGCTATCGTGTTAAACTGTCAGAGGAAGAGTAAGAAAAAACCTTTTCGTCTGGAAAAGGTTTGGATGTGCAATGATGAATTTAGAAGTCTGGTGAAGGAATCATGGCAGCAATCAGTTGGGACACAATCTGGAACCAGAATTCTTGCTTTGAAGACAAGAATCATCAAACATAAAACAAAGGTATGGGCTGATAAGTGGCGTCAGGAGAGGTATGATCATGTAAATAAATTAATGGAGACATTAAAGGAGTTGGATTCTGTGGAACAGAGCAGACTTTTAAATCAACAAGAACTGGAGACCAGGTCGAAGGTGACTGCTCAGTACTCAGAATGGCTGCTTGAAGAGGAGATCAGGTGGAAGTAAAAATCCAGAGAAATGTGGTTGAAAGAAGGTGATCTCAATACCAGATTCTTTCACCATGTGGCTAATGGAAGGAGGAGAAGGAATACTATATCCATTATCCAAAAGCAAGATGAATTCATTGAGGACGAAGACAAAATAGCAGAGGAAGTAATTAGTTTTTATACAGAGCTATTTCTCAAGGAGCAAAGATGGATTCCAACCTGGTCTGATCCTGAGATTAGTATTTTACCCTCAGAGGAACAAGCTTCTCTTACTGCTCAAGTGACTGAAGATGAAGTTAAGAAGGTTGTGTTTGATCTGGGTGCGGATAAGGCACCAGGGCCAGATGGAATTCCCATTTGGTTCTATCAGTCTTTCTGGGAGGTTGTCAAAAATGAGATCATTAATGCTGCAAAGGAATTTATTTCAGGTGATGCGAGTTGTGAAGCCCTTAATCATACCTACCTTGTTTTGTTACCTAAGAAGGAGAATGCAATGCAATTGAAAGACTTTCGACCCATAAGTTTACTCAATGGGTCCTATAAGATTTTTGCTCGCATCCTTGCTTCTAGGTTGAGTTATGTTTTGAACTGTATTGTACAACCGAATCAATCTGCATTCATTCGGGGCAGGAGATTGAAGGATAACTTCCTTCTAGCTCATGAGGTTCTTTATTCTTTGAAGAAGAAAGCATAGAAGGAGTGGCTTGTAAACTTGATTTTAATAAAGCTTATGACAGGGTGCAATGGAGTTGCTTATGGAATATTTTGAAAGAACACCAGTTCCCGCATCAATTGATCAGTGTCTTGCAGAAATGTGTGACCACTGCTAAGTTTTCGATTATTATCAACAACAATGTCTGTGGATACTTTAATAGTTCACGAGGACTGAGGCAGGGGGATCCACTTTCACCACTTTTATTTGTTATCGTGGCCAATATATTTAGTAGAATGTGTGCAATAGCTGAGAACAATGGTTGGATCAGGGGTGTTCAAATCTGTAGAGGTCAGCCAGGAATATCTCATCTCCAGTTTGCAGACGATACACTGTTATTCTTCAAAACTGATATGGAAAATGTGAAGTTTATGTCCTTTGTTTTGAGAGGGTTTGAGGCTTGTTCAGGGCTAAAAATTAACTATTATAAAAGCTATGTTATTCCTGTACATTTGGGTCAAGACCAAGGCAGAAGTGTGGCAGATACTCTTGGATGTGGCATTGGTAAACTCCCAATTACTTATTTGGGATTACCTTTGAAAGATAAAAGGGTAAGTGTAAAAGATTGGGAGCCTATTATTCTCAGAATTCAAAGGAAATTGTCTTATTGGAAGGCCAAACAACTATCTTTGGAGGCAGAATTACCTTGATTAATTCTGTTCTCACGGCAATCCCAATGCATTTTTGTTCGATTTTTCTCATTTTCTGTTTGCAAGGTAATAGATAAAATCAGAAGAAGGTTTCTGTGGGGTGGGTACAATCAGAACAAAAGAGGTATTCTGTTGGTTAACTGGAGGAAAGTATGCAAACCAAAGGAGAAAGGGGGCCTGGGGGTCAAGAATCTTCGATTATGGAATGTGGCGCTTCTGGGAAAATGCTCATGGGAGTTAATGGAGGAAGAACCTAGTTTGTGGAAACAGATTATCATCAATAAACATTATATGCCTAGATGCAGATTTTTTCTACAAAAGTCAAATGTATCTACGATGTCTCCGTTGTGGACAGATATCATCAAAGCTGGAAATCACTTTGAGAACCACATTTTTCACGAAGTGGGTAATGGGCAAAGTATATTCTTCTGGAAAGACAAATGGCTGGGGAACAAAACTTTGAAGGAGCACTACCCTCACCTGTATGCTATTGTTGTAGATCAATGGTCTTTGGTGAAAGATTGCTATGAAAATGTGGAGAATCAAATTCAGTGGAATGTTCGGATGCGCAGGAATCTGAAGGATGAGGAGATACATCAATTTTCCTCTTTGTTGAATGATTTGTATGCTATTTCTATACATACAAATGTGGATGATAAATTGATATGGGAACCTACCAAAGGGATATTCACTGTCAAGTCTTATTATGTTGTACTGGAGGGTGATATGCCTAATTACTTGAAGAATGTAGAAAATCAAATCACCTTTCAAAGTTAGAGCATTCATATGATTGATGTGTGAAAAAAGGATAGTTACTAAAGTCTATAGGAGGAAATGGTGCCAGAAAGATGATGTTTTGTGCTCATTATGTGGCAGCCACCCGGAAGATGTTGATCACCTGCTTGTCACTAGTCATGTTAGTAAGCAAGTATGGACTATTATCGGGGAGCTCTTGCATTTTAAACCAAACTTTCAAACAGCTTGGGAGACGTGGACATTCTTCAGGCATTTGAGGTCCAAATATAATCAGAGGACGCATAGAAGCTTTCTTGGAATGATTCCTCATGCAATCTACTGGAGCATTTGGAAAGAAAGGAATGAGGCGATATTCAGAAGAAGTAAAACTTATGTGGAAAATATTGCTATTAGAAGTTTGTCATTTTTGTATACTTGGTCTAGACATATTCTAGGGTTTTTTGTTGATAATTGGAAAAAGGCATTTAAATAGATAATGCCATTGTAATTTTCTTTTGTTGAAGGGATAGGAATCTCTCCTGTCCTATTTGAATTGTACTTCCTCTCTTTTTGAATAAAATTGGTGGTACAATCCATATTTTTCTCAAAAAAGGTGACCAATTTAGTAATTGTCACTTTCCGCTCCGACACCTTGAAGCGGTCTAAAAAACTCTTTTGCATCTCCTCCCAAGTGCTTATAGAGTTGGGCTTCAACTTTGCATACTATTAGAATGTCGTGCCTATGAGCGAAGTAGAGAAAAACCTTCAGAGGTATGCTCAATCTATAGCCAATTCTCCTAGGTCACCCATATAATAGGTGATGTCCTCTTGGGCCCAGTCTTCCCCAACGTACCTAGTGAACTTGGGGCGTTTATTGTAATTTGGGGAGAGCTTCTTGAACAGATGTCGAACCGAAAATGGCACTTTGTATAAGTCAAAAGTGCTTATCCCATCACCCTGCGCGGTCATGTTAGATTCAACAATTTGCTCAATTAAATGCTTATGTGACATTGTAGCATCTTCTGCATAAACATTGGACTGTTGAACATTGTGATTTTGTTCTTCACCCCAAACCTCCTGCGCTTCGTCGGAGTGAAATTAACTTTAGCGGCTTGTGCTCTTATCACCGCCGGCATAGGAACTGCCCTTAGGGGAGGTGCATTTATTGGGGGAATTTGAGAAGTTTTCTGTTGTTCCTCCCATCTTTGCATAAAGCCAAGGAGCAAGGCTTTAAGCTGCTGATTTTTCAGCCTCATCTCCTCCATAGTCTGATACTGAACTTGATTCTGTAGCTGTCCGGGATCAAGCTCAGTATTCTGAGCATTGTCCGGTCTTCTCCAATTCCTTCTACAGCGTTGGCACCGCCATTTTAGGGCTGCTCTCTGATTTCTCTAATTTAGCCAAGGGATGGCCTGCTCTATTTGGCGGGTCATGGGCCCAGCCCGTTGCGCTATGTTGGCGATTTCATTTGGGTCATATGGCAAGGTGGGTTGCCAGTTGTTAGTGTTGGAGGCATAGCAAGTGTAGACCCGAATGCCGTCTTCAGTCACTTTTGTGACTCTTCTTTTCTTCTGAAGGATTGGATGAGGACGCCCAACCGCTCAAAAACATATACTCTTTGCAGAGCTTGTTTCTTTGGCCTATAAGTGCCCTTTCTTTTCTGGCCTCGCGGGGAACGAGGTCAAATGACTAGCTCCACCAGTTGTTCTTCTTGTCCCAAGGACTGGTGTGATGACTGCTTTGCTAGGGTGGCCCTAACCTAATGTATTATGCGGGCTCCTTCTTTAGTAACCCACATCTTTTTGAGGTGGAGGCTCTTATCCTCCACGGGATTGCCCCAGGCATGAGGCACAACGGGTTTCTTTTCATATCTTTACCCCTATTGGACAGAGGCTTTCAAGATCTTCTTCCTGAAGACCGGCTATTCTCGAGAGACCTTCAGTAGTATCTTAAAACAGTTATGAGTTGGAACCGCTGGGATGTGGTGAACCTTTGGAATGATAGGGCCCCCCTCCATCCAGACGGATGTGGAGGCTTCCTACCATAATTGTCTTTCCCATCTTGAATGGGCTGGCTGCAGGGGTCTTCTTCTTCTACTTCCTATTAGACGAGGAGGCAGGTGAGAGGTAGATAGTATTCATCGTAAGGACCCGTTCGGGTCTACTGTTGGTGCTATTTTCTTGGCGTAGGATGCGCGCCGCTTCTTCTTTGTCTCCAGAGAGGGCTCCGGTGCTACAATGACCGCTAGGAATATAGGGATCCCACCACGGCAAGGAAGCTTCCGAAACAAGTCGGTGTAGTGAGGTACCCGCATTGGGCATGGGTGACAACCACGAGCGGACCATAAGTCACCTTCGCGGCCATGGATGTCCTTGTTTGAGACTGCATATGCCTGCACAAAACAGGACAATATTAATGATATTATAGTGAGGGCATCGCCAGACGGAGAGATGAAAGGGAAAGAGAAGTCCCACCGGGCGTGCCATCTGCAGGTAGGTTTCCTTCTTGCTATCTATTTTTATTTCTTTTCTTTTATTTATGTTAGACTTAGAGAACTTGAGATGAGCCCTCAGGGAGTCTCTGTCTTCGGATCAAGCGTGGATCCATGAATTTGACCTCTCCCCACTGACCTCAGTTAGTGTTAATTATGTTAATAAATGATTGGCGAGCCTTGATTAACCGTCAGGTAATGCCCAACTAACAATCAAACACTAATGCAACGTAAACCTAAACGAGTAATGCCCATTAAAGACTTTAGCATGAGTCACTTATTTCTCAAAGACTTTAGCATGAGCCAATTCTTAAAGGATATGTAATGGCATGCTTATTAAATCCCTTTTGATCCTCAAAGGGAGTTCGTAAAGGACTAACTTTTAAAAGGATGCTTAGAGGATCGACTTTTAAATGGAGATAACATTCCTTTAAATATCCTTAAAAGAGTACATTCATGGAGGATCTTTAAAAAGAGATGCCCTTTAAGACCCTCAAAGGATACTTAGAGGTTTGTCCTTTGAACAATCATTCTCCTTAAAGTTCATAAAGACTCTTTAAAGGATAAACCAAATAACCTTTTTTCTTTGAAAAAAATCAAGTGTACTACCAATTTTATTAAAATAAATAGAGGAAGTACATCCAAAGGCAGTCTAGAGGAAAGGTTCCTCTGACCGAAGAACAGAAAGACAAATTCTACTCCAACTATCACTTGAAATGCCCAAAACGTGCAGACTCCATTGGTACTACAGTGAAACCGCCTACAGACAAATGTTTTCAATGTAGACTTTGCTTCCCTTGAACACACTATTATTCCTGCTCCACCACATACTCCAACACAGCATGCATCAGAATTAATATCATTTTTTGTTGACTCATTGTCTTCCCTAATGAAAAATTCATGAAGAATGAAAACATGTCTTCTATATGTTGAAAATTCAGCCGCATCTCCAGGCTTGCAGAAATTATTATCCATACTTCTTTGCTTATTGCACAATGGATGAATAAATGGTCCGCATCCTCATCATACATGTTACACATGGAACAGATAGTTGAACAGTTTGTATCCCAATGTCTTATGTACATCTTAGTAACAATTCTCTTTTTTCCAAAATAGCCACATAAAAGCTCTTATCTTCAGTGGTGACTTTACCTTCCATATTCCCTTATACAAAGGAGAATTAGAAAAATTCCCTTCTATCAAGGAATACAAAGATTTAACAAAAAAGACCCCATTGTTATCTTTCCAGACAATCCTATCTTGACTCTATGGATCTATCTTAACATCATACAGGAAACAAATAAGTTCTGAGAATTGTTAAACCAAATAACCTTAAAAGATACTTAAAAGATGTGTGTCGTTTCCTTAAAGAACATGAGCCGAACTCTTTATCCTTTAAGTATTCTTTTAGATGAAGCCCTTAAAGAGTCCTTTAGTGTCTTTCAAACTCGTGTATTTAATAGAATTCATTATGCTAAGAATCGTGCATCACAAGTTCAAACAGTCCACTTTCATTCATTTATGAAGTACAATTTGTGATTTGATTAACGGGCACAATGGCCACCTATTTAATCAATAATCAAAACAAAAATAATGGCCATTCATATGATATGAATAAACAGGTTTGTGTAAAATACTATCACTTCTTCAGAAATTCTCTCCTCTTCATCAATGAACTCATCACCTTTTCGGATACAAGATATACAATTCCTTCTTCTCCTCCCATTAGCTATTTTACAAAAGAAATAGGTGTTCAGATCCCCTTCTTTCAGCCATACACCTCTTGACTTTTGCCTCAAACCTCATTTCCTCTTCCAACAACCAATCTGAATATTTAGCCTTCAACTGAGCTCTAAGCTGCATTTCTTGCTGGTTTAATGCTCTGGCTTCCTCTATTTTTCCAAGCCTTGAATAGAATCTAAAATTTGATTAACATGAATGAACCTTTCCTGTTTCCATTTATCAGACCAAACCTTCATTTTGCATTTAAGATTTTTAAGCTTCGGAGCAAGACATTTCATGCCATTATAGTTACCAACTGTTTGCTGCCAGGACTCTGACAAGATTCCTCTGTCACCTAGGCGCCCAGGCACTTTTCCAGCACCAAGGCGCTGGGGCGCCTTTCCAACAGGTAAAAAGGCGCCCAAGGCACCCGCTAAGGCGCCCAAGGCGCCTGCCTAGGCGCCCAGATTTCTGAAACCCAAGGTTCCTGCCCCTCTCTCTTTGTATATATACATATATGTATATATATACACATATAATTATATAAATACATACTAATACATATATATATATATATATATATATATATATATATATATTACATACATATATTTAGATTTATATATACAAACATGCATATATATGTATATGTATATGTATACATCTAAATATATGTATCATGTATGTAGTATGTGTATATATATATATATATATATATATATATACATATATACATGTATATATATATATACATATATATATGTATATACATATATGTATATACATATATATATGTATATACATATATGTATATACATATATATATACACATATATATGTATATACATATATGTATATACATATATATATGTATATATATGTATATACATATATGTATATACATATATATATGTATATATATGTATATATATACATATATATACAAATACATATTACATACATACATTTAGATATACATATTACATACATACATTTAGATATATACATATATATACATATACATATTACATACATACATTTAGATATATATGTGTATATATATATATATATGTATGTATGTAATATGTGTAGACATATTACATATGTGTATGTATGTATGTATGTATATATATATGTGTGTAAATCTAAATGTATACATATATATATATATATATATATATATATATCCTAAATTAAAATATTATATTATGAAGTTGACGCCTAGGCGACGCCAAGGCGGGCGCCTAAGCGCTTAGGCAGTCCAGAACCCCAAGCACGCCTTGGTCGCCTTACCGCCTTGAACTATGCAAGATTCTGAAACTCCTCATTTTGCAACCAAACATGTTCCATACGGAATGGCTTCTTCTTACTTATCCTCTTCTGACAATTAAGAATGATTGCATTACGATCAGATGTATGCCGAGGCTGTGCAAACACTCGTGCACAGGGAAACATAACTTCCCATCTATCATTAAAGAACACCCTCTCCAATTTTGACATTGAAGGTCTCTGTCTTCCATTTGACCATGTATATTGAACATTAGATACAGGAAGTTCAATAAGCACACACTTCTCAATCCAATCATTGAACTGTTGCATTCCCCTGTTAACATAACCACATCTATTCCTTTCAGATGGCCTTATAATTTGATTGAAATCTCCTATGATACACCACGACAAGTCAAACTTCTCTTGACATGTCGCTAATTCCCTCCACATGCCTCAAGCCTTAAGCCTTCAGTTATTCCTCCACAAATCCTTTAAACCCGACTAGCTTCAATCAATTCATACAACAGAAAAGTTTTGGTGATCAACTATCTCTCAAAGATCAGCAAAATAGGGGCCTATTTTGAACTAGTGAAACAAAGAGCAATCCCTTCTGAAACCATAATGAAGAAAATGATCATGGCTTGTTAGTTATTATTCCAACAACTCTTCTAACTATGTGAGTCTCTTTGCAAAAATTCAGAAGTCTATCAACCAGTATTTCAATAACAATGGTGAGCTAATAAAATGGTGCCCTCTAACAAAAACCAAAAATTCCCTCGTGGATTTAAAACAGCAGAAAAAATGTTTTCACAAAAGAATAGCTAAACCATGTCGACTCATAAACCTACCAAGAATCAAGCCTCACGGGAAACCATCCGTTTCCCTCGGAATATGTTTTCAACTGTTTACGTCATTCACCTTCAAAAAACTATTTACATCATTCATATCTGTATGTCCATAAAAATCCCAGCACAATGCCATTAATGATGAGCTTCCCTGGCATTCCCCTCACCTCACCCAACGATGATTTCAGCATCCCTCCTAATCAAACCCCACATTAGAAGTTCTACATTTGAACCATTGCAAGTACAGAAAATGTTGACACAATCTAGAAACGTACACAAACACACGCAACTATCCATTACAAAGAGGAGACGAGCAGATGCAGCGACGGGGTTCCCACCTTGCGAGCGAGGCTCCGGTAAGCGGCTTTAATCTCCTGCAAGGTGGCGCTTCTGCTCAGGTTCAGAGTGGCATAATAGTCCGAACCCTTCGCCATCGCCGCCACGGCTCCCCGGCGCCGCCGGCGGTGCAGAGGGCATTGCCAGTGGGGGAACCGAGCCGCGGAGGTTCCGAAGAGTGTCTTGTCGACGGGGGAGGCCCTCAGGGCCATCGAAGCCAGCACCGGTCGCGCTGCGGAGGAGGAGAAGGATCTCCCCACTGAGAGAGCGGAGTTGGAGAAGACGGTGGGTTTGCGGAGGGCGCAGCTGGCCGGCCTAGGGCTTGCAAAAGCCCGGGAGAGCGAGGTAGCGGCCATGGCCGGCGAGGCAACGCGGGCCTCTGCGCTCTCAGCGGGGAAGAAGCCACCGGAGAAAGCGTAGAGAGAGGGAAGGGTGGATGTTGTCAATTAAACCCTCTAAAAACCCCGTTGGGTATTAGCTTGGGAGGGGTCATGGGAGAGGAATGGCTTTGCTTGCCACACCTTCCAATGGTGTGATGTAGTTGGATTATTTTATAGGATAATTCTATTTGAAATATTTTTGAAGGGCTGTTTAACTCTCTGTTGTGCCTAAGATGTTGCTAAGAAAAGTCTTCTGATGAAAAAAAAAAATGGATGCCTCTCCAGAGATATGATATATCACAAGCACTTCTACAGCGTAAAGGATTTGTCTTAAAAAAATAAATTTAAAATTAGACACATTATATGTTGTACCATATGTCATCAAGAACATAGAAATGGATTACTTGACACAATAAGACATGGTCCATCTCCTCTTTTGTAGACATGGATGCGCAAATGGATCTCAAATCAGTTCATCCCCCTACATCTCTTTCCTCTTGAACCCCATCTAGCTGGTGAAGTCACAGATAAGTGGGAAATCCCACCTATCATGTGGAATTCTCAATGGGTTTCTTGGTGGATCTCTCACCTTCAACATACCATTCATTCTCCCAGGCAGCATCTTTTCCGAACGGGGGGAGGCTCTTCCAAGGACACTCCCCCTCCAAGTACCTTTGTTTTTCTTCTCCCCCTTTTCGTCTACCTTCTTCATCTTGCTTTGTTGTTGTCCCTCTGTCCAACTACCATCTATCCTCCCTCCCCTAATCTCCTAGCAGATCCACTTGCACCACCCTCTATCGTTGATGCCCTCCCACCTGTTTGGTCTATTGCCGCTTGTCCATTCTATTTGCTCACCTCTCACCACCCCCTCCCCCAAGTAGATTTGCCTTTCACTGCCACCACTCCCCCCTTCCCCCCCCCCCCTCACCACCCCACCTTCAATTGTCGCTCCCCCTTCCTTTCCTTTGTTGCCCCCTCTATTTTACTAGGTGTTCCCAGACATATGGATCCTCATCCTATGCCATTTTGGCCTTTAATCATCCTCTCTCCAACATATACCCTTGTATCGATCGTCGGCTTCGATAGTCCTACCTTTAGTCTCTTCCTTGTTCTCCCGATGTCTACTCCCATTTGCCGTTGTCTCTAAACTGCCTGCCCCTCATTCAAATATGTCTATTTTGCATTCAAAAATCATCCTTGTTTCTCAGCCCCTTGGTAGACACTTCAAAGGCCTCCGCCTCCCTTTAGAAAGCTTGTAGCTTTGTGTTTAGCAATATAGCCCAGATGAAAGTGTGTTCCTTCAAGCTCCTTCTCAACCCTGGTTGCTCCTTTAGTGCAACCCTTCTCTACTCTTCATCGGCAGTATTCTTCCTACCCAAGATAAGACAGGAAGCGAGCGTTGGTTTCTAGCACCTAATTCTCTACGATGGAGGTTTCTGACAATCATAATTTTACTGTGGCCCTGTGGCACTCTTGTAATTTTCATGTATGTTTTGCTTTATTTTGTACTTTTCATATGGGGTACAGTTGTATGGCTCTCCTTTCTTCTATGTTGTACTATGTAATGCCCTTATCTTCCCCTCCCATGTATTGTTCTACTATAATATAAAATGGCAGCTTTATTGACATAAGAAAAAAGGATCTCATATCTTCCCTCTTCTCTTCTCCTCCCACCTTCCACACTCCCCCTCCTCCTTTCACCCGATCCCCCTCAGCTTTGATGCCACCCTCCACCTCTAGCATTGAGCATTAACCTTCTCCCCTCCTTTGCCTCTTGTGTAAGGATCCAGGCAGGACAACGAAGAACACAACAAAAATGAAAAACAAAAATAGATTCTGTCGTTCCTGATCCATTTTGATAATTCTACAGTAATATGGTGATCGATTATCACCTTGTGCGGAGCCGAATTTGCGACCGAATGGTTCCATTGCAAGTCGCGTAGGTGCTTGGTCTCTAGCAGTATCCACGTGATCCTCCGATTGATGGTTCATCCTCACTCCCTCGTTAGATTCGACGCAATCGTCGGTGTTTCTTTTTAGTCAGACGGGAGTTTTCGATGGTCAGAAAACAACAAAGCGGAGGAGAGAGAGAGAAGAGGGTGCTTCTTGTGCTGGCGTCGCAAAGAGATAGAGAGAGAGGTGGCCAAACCAGAGGGGAACCTGGAGCTTGGCCCAAGGTTCCCTCTCAACGCTTATTTATATTAATTTGTCCGATTTTCATAAAAGTCTCTGAATTAATTAAAACCCACTTAAACACCGTCGACTGAGAATCTTTGTGTATGAGACCCTCTAAGCCCAAGTACCAATCCAATTTTCACCCATTAAGCCTAGTAACCCTTTACTGACTTAAAGTAATTAATTTATTATTTCATATTAAATAATTATTTAACCGAATTAATATCTCATATAATTCAGTCGGACTTCCGATATAGTTGGGTGCCAATCAACACCGTATAATCTCAAAAGGTAATGGGGTTCAGCAACCCGCTCAAGGAACCTTTTCATCATCAATTATCACGTAGCTATAATACTTCATTCATACCAATGCTCTCAAGTCACCTAGGGCCTAGTCAACTGTCAAATCATAACCGATCAACTCACTTGAATTAGATGCCGTTGTATGATACCAGAAAACCCCTTTTATGATATAGTGTCTGCCTTTGTCAGGGACTCATGTGCATCATTTCTAGAGCATTCTCTCTCCACTTTTCGAGAGCGAATAATCCTATATTGAACACGCAATCACCTTCGAAGGTATTTTTGTTGAACCCAATCACATAACTAATTAGGACCTTATGGTTAAAGATCCATTAGTCAATGTCAAAGTCCAGAAGTCCACCGACAAGATATCTTTGATGTCTCAGGTCCAAGGATCAACCATGCAACTATGACATTGAATCAAGCTGGCTGACAGTTCGGTAATTTACCTTCCAGTGATTCAAGTTGGATCAGTTTAGTAAACTCATTCACCAACGAGCACCTACAAGTTCGCCTTAGCGTCTTCACATTAGTGACTATCAGACTAGTCACTCTCATCAAATAAACAGGAGTAACCTATACTAGTCTCATTGGATATTTGATGTCCTTTTAAAATATCCTTTGACTAGGAACACTTAGGAATGTGTGTTTAGAAGTTGTCGATCTTATTATTATGATTTCATCATAATTTGACAACTATTACACATTCATAGACTTCACTATGAAACGATAAGACGATTTACACATAATAAATATCATGACAATATTCTTATTATTAAATGAATAAGATTGTATAATGGATGTTGATGTTGCCGAAGCTTACCACGGTCGGATTTCGAGACTGGAACCCGCAATTGGATCGGATCGATGAAGAGGACCGACGGGAATCCGGGACGAGATGAGGACGGAGACGGGGCCGAGGATCCGAGGCAGAGAGGTACCCGGGCGAAGACTCGCTCGGAGCGTAGCAGAGGCGGGCCAGCCAACACAGGGCGAGGCCGAGGCTCCTTCATATGAGGAGGACCAGCCTGCGAAAGGCGTCGAGACCGGGGGGAGAAAATCCGAGGTCGGCGGCCGAGACCGACTCGGAGAGGTTGGCGAAGATTCAAACCGAAGCCCCTGCAGAAAGAGGAGAAGAAGAAGAACCGGTCAGTAGGAGTCCTGGGCTTCGGCCCTAAGGAACCCCCTCCGACGACTAAGTTAGCTTCTGAAGAAGATTCGATTCAGAAGTCAAGGAAGAAGAAGTAGCTTTAATGCTTTTGGACTGTTGTCCTTGGTCCAGAAGACATACCTTTGGTAATAAATAGCCGTGTATTTATAGTGGAGGATAAAGGTTGCTTAGTGGTGGCAACCGATATTGGACTATGTTTTGGTTTACTGATAAACCGCCATAGCGCCTAACCCCCCCACCAGAGTGGGTTGGATACGGCTACTGGGCCGAAGGGGGAGGGGCCGCTGATGGGCCTGACGCCGCTTAGTGGGTTGAAGCCTACTGGGCCGAGGGCTGCTGGGCCGCTGATGGGCCGAAGGCTGCTGGGCCGCTAACGGACCGAAGACCACTGGGCTGTTGTTGGGCCGAGGGCTGTTGGGCCGCTAACGGGCCGAAGGCCGCCAGTGGGCCTTTTACTGCTATTGCTGTTGGGCTGATCCCAATGATTGGGCTGCTCTAACGGGCCGAATCGGATTATGCCCCCATCAGATAGCCCCCTACTCTTGTCGTTCTCAATTTTATGAGACGGCGAGAGTAAAGTCCGAAGCTTTTTCGGGAGAGTAGATTGACACGAGCTTCGTTTGAAACCTCTGCTTTATTTCGTTTTTGACCTCTGCCTCGGGTCGGCCGAGGGCTGATGAAAGACACCTTCGTCTCAAGCTGGGACCTTGTTGTAAACACCTTCGTCTCGGGCCGAGACTTGGCAACGGATTCCTTCGTCCCCAGTTACGAAGGGGCGAGTCTTTTAAGTGTGTTAGGACATCTGACAAAGGACGGAAAAGACGTCGAGCTTCCCGTCTTAACAGTCGTGTCGTGAGAAACACTGGACACGCGTTGCGCATCTGGCCGGCTTGCCGAAAGCACAAAAAGATCCTGACTGTTAACAACGATCACGCGGATCGTGGGTCACTTTGGCTCTCTGTCCAAGATTTCACTTGGATCGCCGCCTCTCTTGTTTTCGGCACGAGGATCGGGACACATGGCGAGCATCCGGATGGACAACCGAAGGGTCAGGCCGCTCCCGGCCGTTGATTGCCTTCTCTCGATCCGGCAGCCCGCCCGTCATCATGCCGAAGGACGGGACGCGTGTCGCGCATCCGAGCAGAGCAGCGCCGAAGAGGGGGAGAATCTCGGCCGTTGATCCGGTGCAGAATGCCTTCAAGCTTTCCTATAAATAGTAACCCCTTTCCCCAGGGCACTGTTCTGCTTTCTTCTTCTCCTTGCGCCTGTGCTTCCCTGCGATCAGCTCCCCTGAGTTTTCTTTTCTTGCTTTCGCTGGTAAAGAGCGAGCCATCAAGGCTGTTCAAGGGTGCCCTGTCCGTCGCCGGGGAGCTCTTCGTCGCCAGAAGTCGTCGCCGGGGAACTTTCCGTAGTTGGAGAGGCTGTTAGCAGTCGAGGAGACTTTCTTTGAGGGTAAGCCTCAATTCTCTTTCTCCGCTCTGTGATACATGTCCAGTAGCTCTCCTTCGGCCGAGAGTATCTCTTCGGCCGAAGGTGTTTCTTCTTGCTCTTCATCCCGGCCTCCCCAGCCTGCCTTGTCATCTCCTTTTTCTTCCAATTCCTTTGCTTCTGCCATGGCGGACGAGGCTGAGACGCTTCAGGCTGAAGAAGCCGAGGCGGTTCTGGCTGTTGCCCAACCTTCTACCTCCGGCCGTCGCTCGGCCGAGACGGTTTCGGATGTAGTTAGCACCCTTGATGTTGACACCCTCAAGGTCATCTATCACTACTACCAGTTTCCGTCCTGGACGCCTCACGTTCGGCCCGGGAAGAGTACCAGGGCCAACTATGTCTGTCCGGGTAGTTTCTCTATCTATGAGCAGAGCTTCCGGGCGAGCTTTCGTCTTCCCCTTCACTCCTTCGTTATCAAACTTCTGTGCTTCTATGGACTGGCTCCGTCCCAATTTTTTTCGAATTCTTGGCGGACCATCTACGCTTTCTTGGCCGCGCATTCTTATCTTGATACCACCCCCTCGGTGAACGTCTTCCGCTACCTTTTCAAGATTCAGCCGTAGGGGAAATCTTGTTGGTATAGTTTTGTCCCCCGCTTTGGCCGGGGTATCTTTTCTGGGAAGCCCTCGTCCATTCATCATTGGAAGAAGGGCTTCTTCTTCGTTACTCTCCCGGAGAAGGAGAATAGCGTGTGGCCCTTCCCTACTGAATGGGCACCTCTGGCCGAGGGCCTCTCCGATCCGCCTTCCCTTAACCCCGAGCAGTTCGACGTCGTGCACCTCCTGGAAGCCGATGCTCCGTATGATATTGCGGAGCTATTCGAGGACGAGGAGAGGCTCGTGAAAATGGGAGCTTGGCCATATCCGACGACCTATCCTCCTCGAGCCCCCCCTTATCTTCCTCTCGAAGATATTCCGGGAGAGGCCGAGGGAGCTGCTGTGGTCGAGTCTCCGGCCGAAGCCCTTCCGATCGAAGAGGGCGCCGAAGCCTCGGCGAGGGTAAGTCGGTCTTGAGTCGAAGAAAGTTGCATACTTTAAGTCGTTGTTAATCCTCTTTCTTTCTGTCCGCAGAGATGTCTGGACTTCGGGGACTACTCGGCCGACTCTCCAAGCAGTCTGGCCAGTCTCGACCGTCCCAGCCGCAGGCGGCGGAAGAAGGGGCGGTCGGAGGAGCTGCGGCCCCGAGCGTCCAAACCACAAGGCAGGCGGCGGCTTCTGTCGAAGGCCGCGCTGCTGCTGCTGCGCTCGAAAGAGAGCGACAGAAGGGGAAGTCGGTCGTCCGAGGGAGCGGCCGACCAGCGAAGAGGAGCCGGGCGGACGATCCTGGCGAGAAGGAACCCACCCCCGCGGCCAAGAGGCCGGTTGTGGCGCGGGGTGCTCCGCTCTCGACGCCTCCGGAACCGCAAATAGGCGATTCTCCTTCGGCCACCGGGGCCGGGACGGAGAATATTTCTTTTCCCTTCGGGGCAGCCGGGACTCACATGTCTCGGGAGTACGGACACGAGCCCTGGCGCCCGGACGTGGGGGTCTTCGCGGACGGGAGTCTGGAGGATACCCAGACGTGCATGTGCATCGTCCGCGGCTGGACCCTGCCGATGGCTGAGGATGAGATCAAGGAGCTTTCTTCGGAAGGCTTATCCTTTTAGTGCGTTCGGCACGCCGTCCAGGTAAAAAATCCTTGTCTTTATTTTTTTTCATTGCTTCCTTCTACTGTCTCGGGCTTATCTTTCCTTTCTTATTGTAGGCCGCGGTTATGTGCGGAGCTCTCGCTCGCCGCCAGGCCGCCATTCAGCAGAAGCTCCTGGATATCGACTGGGCTTCGGATCAGCTGGCCTCGGGCAAAGTGGCCGCGGGCAGCGCGATCTGGAGGCGAACGTCAATATCCTCCTCGGGGCGAGCTGGGGGAGCAGAAGGAGGTGATCCGCACTACCTCCGAGGCCAAGACGAGGGCCGAGCAGGAGAGGGAGAAGGTCGAGAAGGAACTGGAGAAGGCCCGGGCCGAGATTGCATTTCTGAAGGCCGAGATCCAGGACAAGGCCGAGGAGCGGTATACGGAGCGTCGTCGCCATGCCGAGGAGGTCTCGGCTCTGAAAGCCGATCTGGAAGCCAAGGCCAAGGAAGCCGAAGATGCTGCTTGTACAGCTGTGCAAGCTATAAGGCCGGCCCTGATTTTGCCGAGGAGATACTGGAGGCCCAGGTCCAGGCAGCCTCGTCCATGTTTGCTCTGGGGCTGGCCATCGCTCAGAACGCGTGTCCGGCCACAGATCTGACCGGCATCGGCTACCCGACGGACGAGGAGGGCGACGAGCTTCTAGCCTGGTGGGAAAGACTTAAGGCCGAAAGAGCTCCGGCTCCTGCGGAAGGCGATGCGGCCGTTCCAGTTGAAGCTTCTCCTCCGACATCTCCCGGCCAGACCCCTGTTGATGTGGACGGCGATGATGCCGAAAGCTAGTACGGGGGCTTGTCCCGGTTTTGCTTTTTGAGATGCTACGGCCAGGCATATGGCCTATTTTGTACTTGTTCGTATATGAAAAGTACTCTGCTTTACTTACATTTGTCTGTGTCTGAATGAGTGACCGAGTCTGGTTCTTTTTTGTGGCTGAAGCCATGCTGCTCCCGATACGGTTTGTATGGCCGAAGCCATTCCCGGTACGGTTTGTACGGACTTAGAGAATAACGCCGCTCCCGATATTGTTTGTATGGCCGAAGCCACTCCCGGTACGGTTTACACGGACTTGGAGAATATTGCTGCTCCCGATATGGTTTGCATGGCCGAAGCCACTCCCGGTACGGTTTACACGGTTTTAGAGAATATTGCCGCTCCCGATACCGATTTGCATGGCCGAAGCCACTCCCGGTACGGTTTACACGGTTTTAGAGAATATTGCCGCTCCCGATACGGTTTGCATGGCCGAAGCCACTCCCGGTACGGTTTACACGGTTTTAGAGAATATTGCCGCTCCCGATACGATTTGCATGGCCGAAGCCACTCCCGGTACGGTTTACACGGACTTGGAGAATATTGCTGCTCTCGATACGGTTTGCATGGCCGAAGCCACTCCCGGTACGGTTTACACGGACAGAGAATATTGCCACTCCCGATACGGTTTGCGTGGCCGAAGCCACTCCCGGTACGGTTTACACGGTTTTAGAGAATATTGCCACTCCCGATACGGTTTGCATGGCCGAAGCCACTCCCGGTACGGTTTACACGGACAGAGAATATTGCCGCTCCCGATACGGTTTGCATGGCCGAAACCACTCCCGGTACGGTTTACACGGTTTTAGAGAATATTGCCGCTCCGGATATGGTTTGCATGGCCGAAGCCACTCCCGGTATGGTTTACACGAACTTGGAGAATATTGCCACTCCCGATATGGTTTGCATGGCCAAAGCTACTCCCGGTACGGTTTACGCGGACAGAGAATATTGCCGCTCCCGATACGGTTTGCATGGCCGAAGCCACTCCCGGTACGATTTACACGGTCTTAGAGAATATTGCCGCTCCCGATACGGTTTGCATGGCCGAAGCCACTCCCGGTACGGTTTACAGGGATAGAGAATATTGCCGCTCCCGATACGGTTTGCATGGCCGAAGCCACTCCCGGTACGGTTTACACGGTCTTAGAGAATATTGCCGCTCCCGATACGGTTTGCATGGCCGAAGCCACTCCCGGTACGGTTTATACGGACTTAGAGAATATTGCCGGACATAATTCCAGAAAAAATGATATATTCATGACTTCCGGCTAAACTTCGGGAGAACTTACATGAAATAGCGCCAAAGGCGCTCTACATTCTACGTACGAGAGATAGGCTGGTCTGAAAGGGTCTCTAGCTGATAGGCCCCTCGTCGGATCACTTCCCTTATGCGGTAAGGTCCTTCCCACTTTGGAGAAAGCTTTCCTGCCGCTTCGGCTGGCTTGGATGCATGAGCGTTTCTTAATACGAGGTTCCCTGCTTCAAAGCTTCGGGGCTTCACTCGAGCGTTGTGGTATCTCGCCATGCGCTGCTGATAAGTCGCCAGCCGAATGGGGGCTTGATCCCTTGTTTCTTCTATAAGATCAAGGTGATCCTTTAGGGCTTCCTCATTAGTCTTCGGATCATGAGCAAGAATTCTCGGCGTCGGAAGGCTGACTTCAATCGGAATAACGACTTCCACCCCATAGGCTATTCGGAAGGGGGTCTCGCCGGTAGGGGTTCGGCTTGTTGTTCGATAAGCCCATAGAACGCTCGGCAGTTCTTCGACCCATCGGCCCTTGGCTTTGCCGAGGCAAGTCTTCAGTCCTCGCAACAGACTTCGGTTAGTTACCTCGACTTGGCCATTCGTCTGAGGGTGTGTTACCGAAGCAAACTTATGGAGAATGCCGAAGCTAGAGCAGTTGTCTTTAAACCGATGGCTATCAAATTGTTTGCCGTTGTCTGAAATAATTGCTCGAGGGATGCCGTATCGGCAAATGATAGATTTCCATACGAAGTTCCATGTATTGCTATCGGTTATAGATGCGAGAGGCTCGGCTTCTACCCATTTAGTGAAGTAGTCTACCGCCACAATAAGGAATTTCCTCTGGCTGGTAGCCATGGGAAAGGGTCCTAAGAGATCAATACCCCACTGGGCGAAAGGCCAGGGGACTGATAGAAGAGTTAGAAGGGTTGCCGACTGGTGAATGAGGGAACTGAATCTCTGGCATTGATCACAGCAGCGGACGAGAGCGGCCGCGTCCTTTTGGAGCGCTGGCCACCAGTACCCTTGCCTCAGGAGTTTATGGGTCAGGGCCCTTCCTCCTGCGTGTACTCCGCAGATCCCTTCATGTACCTCCCGAAGGGCATAATCAAATTATGTTGGGCCGAGACATCGTAGGAGCGGTCGGCCAAAGGATTTTTTATACAATATTCCTTCTAGAATAAGGAAATGGGAGGAGCGCTGCCGGATATGCCTTGCTTCCTTTGGATCGGACGGGACCTCCTCTCGGAGGAGAAAAGCGACTAGGGGAGTCATCCAGGTTTCTGCTTCGGATTCATTCACTTGCATGACCTCGGATTCATCGAGACTTGGTTTAGATAGTTCTTCTACCAAGACCATTCGGCCTCCTCCCCCGTCCTGAGTTGATGCTAGCCGGGAAAGAGCATCGGCTCTAGCATTTTCGGCCCGAGGGATCCGCACAATTTCATAAGAATTAAATTGAGCAAGGATCTTGCGGGTTACCTGAAGATATGATATCATTAATGCGTCCCGGGCCTCATACTCCCCGGTAACTTGATTGGCTATCAACTGAGAATCGCTGAATGCCCTTATGTTCTGCGCACCCAGCTTTCTAGCGGCCTACAGGCCTGAGATAAGAGCTTCATATTTTGCTGCATTATTGGTAGCTGGAAAGGAGAAGCGCAGCGCATACTCCGTGATGACCCCTTACGGAGACGCCAAGATCCATCCGGGGCCCCTGCTTGAAGAGCATGCGGATCCATCAACGTAGAGTCGCCATTCATCCGTCGGAGACGGGGGAACCGAGGTACCCTCAGCCTCAGGTGCACTGACTTTCGGCTGAGGGGCCGAGGATGCTTCGGGAGTGAGCTCGGCGATGAAGTCGGCCAGTGCTTGAGCTTTTATCGTTGTCCGTGGCCCATAAGAAACGTCTAACTCTCCTAGTTCGATTGCCCACTTTGCGCCGGACACTTCTGGCCGAGAGAGGACCTGCCTTAAAGGTTGGTCCGTGAAGACCTTTATTGAATGCGCGAGGAAGTAGGGCCGGATTCTCCTTGCGAACGACACGAGGGCTAAGGCTAGCTTCTCAAGAGCAGGATACCGAAGCTCTGCTCCTTGGAGGGCTCGGCTTATATAATAAACTGGCCTCTGAACGCCGTCTTGTTCCCGAATGAGGACGACGCTGACAACTGTTTCAGATGCTGCTAGATAAAGGAACATCTGCTCTCCATGGACCGGTCTAGAAAAGACGGGAATATTGGAGAGATAGGCTTTCAGCTGGTCGAAGGCCGACTGACACTCGTCCGCCCAGGAAAAGCTATTGGCCTTTTTCAGCAGCTTGAAGAAAGGAAAGCAGTAATCCGCTGCCCTTGACATAAAGCGGCTTAACGCGGCAATTCTTCCATTCAGCTTCTAGACTTCTCGGATGTTGGCCGGAGAGCGCATTTGGATAATAGCTGATACCTTTGCGGGATTGGCTTCCACCCCTCGGCGGGTGACCATGTAGCCGAGAAATTTTCCGGAGGCTACGCCGAAGGCGCACTTGGCTGGATTTAGCTTCATTTTATACCTGCGCAAGGCAGAGAATGTCTCGGCCAAATCAGTTAGATGGTCCACAGCGACGTGGCTTTCACCAGCATGTCGTCGATGTAGACCTCCATATTGCGGCCGAGCTGCGGAGCAAATATCTTGTTGACGAGACGTTGATAAGTTGCTCCAGCATTCTTCAGACCGAACGACATCCGGATATAACAGTATAAACCGAGGTCAGTTGTAAAGCTGGTCTTGTCCTCGTCCTCTGGATGCATTCGGATCTGATGATAGCCTGAATAGGCGTCGAGGAAGCTAAGCTGTTCGTGGCCGGAGGTCGCGTCCACCACTTGATCTATTCGAGGCAGCGGGACGCTGTCCATCGGACAGGCTTTGTTGAGGTTGGTGAAGTCCACACACATCCGCCATTTGCCATCTTTCTTGGGCACCATCACCACATTAGCGATCCAGTTGGGATGTTGTACCTCTCGGAGATGCCCTGCGTCCAGCCCCTTTTGTACTTCGGCTTGGATGGCTGTCCTCCTTTCCTGATTGAAGGTACGCCGCTTCTGCTTGATCGGGGACTGGTTGGGGTCGACGTGCAGCCGATGTTCTGCGACTTCCGGGTCGACCGCGGGCATGTCCGCAGGAGACCAGACGAAGACATCGAGGTTTTCTTTCAGGAACTCAGCAAGTCTCTCGGCTTCAGCCTTCTCCAGGCCGGAGCCTATCATCAGCGTCCGACCTTCTCCTCCCGGAATCGGAACGATTGTAAGTTCCTCCCCTGGGGATGCTTCGGCCGAAGATTCGATTGAAAGGGATTCGGCCGCGGCCTTCCCTTTAACCGAGATCATGTAACACTGTCGAGCCGCATCATGATTTTCCTTGGCTTTCCCAATTCCATGGCTGGTACGAAACTTCATCTTCTGGTGAAAAGATGAGGGTACAACTCCAATTCCGCCGATCAGCCTTCGGCTAAAGATGGCGTTGTAGGCCGAATCGATCTTGACGACGGCAAAATCCGTTTCGACGGTTAATTGCTGAGGGGCCGTATCTAAGGTTACCGGGAGTTGGACGATGCCTTCCACTCGGCAAGGTGAACCATTAAAGCCGAATAGAGGCCCCCGGTGAGGCTTCATATCAACCTCATTCAAACCCATTTTTTCAAAACAGTTGTAAAAAAGTATATTTGGGGCACTTCCATTATCAACAAAGATACGATGAACATCGTAATCTTTTATTACAACATTTATAACTAAGGCATCGTCGTGAGGGACCTGAATATCAGTCAGATCCTCCTGGCCGAAGACGATGTCTTCTTGACGAGACTGCTTCGGCTCGATGTCGACTGCCGCTACGGTATCGTTGAGCCGACGACGCCTTGACCCCTCTCCCGGTCCTCCGGATATCATCATAATTGACCCAGCACTGGGTCGCTGGTGCGATGTCTCTACCGGGGCCGAGGTGACCTTTGGCTGAGGAGGGGCTTCTTTATCCGGGAGTTGACGTGGCCTTGCTGCTTCAGGGACGTCCCGGTTCTGTTGTTGTTGAGGCTGCTCTCACCGGTACTGTGGCAGACGGCCTTCTCTGATGAGACGATCAATCTCCTCCCGAAGGTGTCGGCATTCATCTGTTGAATGGCCGATTTTCCGATGGTACTCGCAGTATTTGCGGGGTTCCCTTCGGCGAGGGTCAGTCTTGATGCGCTCCGGCTGCCGGAGCATGCCTTTCACTTCCATGAGCATCCGGGAGGGTGGAGCTAGTAGCGGCAGGTACTGCTGCTGCGGATCCCGTCGTCTGTCTCGGTCCCATTCTTCCCTCCGATATCGCTTGCGAGAGGGTTTCTGATCTTCTGGGCGAGGACGAACCGCTGGAGGGGTAGCCACCGATACTGCCTCGGCAGTACTCTTGCCCTTTGACATCATCAGGGCCTCCCGGTTGATGTATTTATGGGCCCGAGCCACGAGGTCCTGGAAGGTGGAGGGATGGCGTTTCCCGATAGAGCTGAGAAGCCCTTCGTCTATGCACCCGCTGATTACGGCCGAGACCACAATCGAGCTATCTAGGTTTGGGATTTGGGCGGGTTCGGCCCGAAACTTGGTGAAATATTCCTGAAGGGTCTCGGTCGGTCCTTACTGAATGGCTAGTAGACTGGCCGAGGTTTTACACTGTCGGGTGGCATCGTAAAATTGGTCGATGAACAGTTGGCCTAATTGAACTAGAGAGTTGATGGAGTTGGGGGCCAATGTCTCGAACCAAGTAAGGGCTGTTTTTTCAAGAGTGAGGGGGAAGAGACGGCAGCGGACTGCCTCGGAAACCCCTCGGACAGAAAGGTAGGTATTGAACCTTTGGAAGTGGCAGACCGGATCTGTCATTCCATCATAGAGAGGACCTTTTGGCAGTTTAAAATTGGGAGGTACCTCAATGACCAGAAGCTCTGGTGAAAATAGAGTCTGCTCCAGAATGGTGCTGGCGAGAGGCGCTCCGTATGGCCGAGATACCATCTGCTGCATTTTCTTCCTCATCGCCGTCAGCTGCCGATCCAGGTCCGGGGTGGTTGAAGTGGTGACCGAATGTCCTTCGGTCTTGGTTGGATGAAATCCAGACGAAGCATAGTCCTACTCCGTCAGGATATGACTGGCGCGAGGGGCTCGGGCAGGCGGCGCGAATGGCTCGCTGCGTGCCGTGGCGGCCTCGTCGGGGAAGGCCAGCGAGGGTGTCGGCTGCGGCCTTGTAGCTTGAGCAGGACCGACTGGGGGAGGCGGTACCTGCTGTGGGAGCTGTCCCAGTATCCCCATATGCTGGGCGATGGCAGACACCATATCTCGTAAAGGTGCCAAGGAAGTAACGGTGGCGGCCAGCGTTGCCACCTGTTGCTGAAGCTCTTCCACCCAGTCGTCCCTGGGAGTGACGGAGGTATGACAGGGAGGGCAGACCCTTGAGAAAGAACGGACGGGGCACCTTCGGAGTGGTGTGCCGGCGTCGGAGTTGCTCGCGTCTCCATGTCATCTTGTCCGGATCGTCTGGTCACCGGACGATGAGACATGACTTCTTGCTAGTTTCCCACAGACGACGCCACGTGATGTTGCCGAAGCTTACCACGATCGGATTCCGAGACTGGAACCCGCAATTGGATCGGATCGATGAAGAGGACCGACGGGAATCCGGGAAGAGACGAGGACGAAGACGGGGCCGAGGATCCGAGGGCGAGAGGTACCCGGGCGAAGACTCACTCGGAGCGAAGCCGAGGCGGGCCAGCCGACACAGGGCGAGCCCGAGGCTCCTTCGGACGAGGAGGACCAGCCTGCGAAAGGCGTCGAGACCGGGGGGAGAAAACCCGAGGTCGGCGGCCGAGACCGACTCGGAGAGGTCGGCGAAGATTCAAACCGAAGCCCCTGCAGAAAGAGGAGAAGAAGAAGAACCGGTCAGTAGGAGTCCCGGGCTTCGGCCCTAAGGAACCCCCTCCGACGGCTAAGTTAGCTTCTGAAAAAGATTCGATTCAGAAGTCAAGAAAGAAGAAGTAGCTTTAATGCTTTTGGACTGTTGTCCTTGGTCCAGAAGACATACCTTTGGTAATAAATAGCCGTGTATTTATAGCGGAGGATAGAGGTTGCTTAGTGGTGGCAACCGATATAGGACTATGTTTTGGTTTACTGATAAACCGCCATAGCGCCTAACCCTCCCACCGGAGTGGGCTGGATACGGCTATTGGGCCGAAGGGGGAGGGGCCGCTGATGGGCCTGACGCCGCTTAGTGGGCTGAAGCCTACTGGGCCGAGGGCCGCTGATGGGCCGAAGGCTGCTGGGCCGCTAACGGACCTAAGACCACTGGGCTGTTGTTGGGCCGAGGGCTGGTGGGCCGCTAACGGGCTGAAGGCCGCCAGTGGGCCTTTTACTGCTATTGCTGTTGGGCTGATCCCAGTGATTGGGCTGCTCTAACGGGCTGAATCAGATTCTGCCCCCATCAGACGTGATTGGCTTGACGAACACATAGAACACTAACATCCTGCACCCTTTAAACACAAAAGGCACCCTCTTGGTCAATCATTCTTGAGTGGTGGAAGGTGCCACCCACTCCCTATTGCTAACAAGGGGATGCGCCAATTCGTTAATCAATAATAAGCAAATCAAGGGAGCCAAGGTCTCATAAGGAAGGCACCTCCGCTATCTTCCATATTTCTAACAAGGAGGTAGGTGAAAGGAGGAGGGGAAGGGAGGAAGGAGGATTATAGGAAGAAATGTGAAATTATTGCAGATTATAGATTGATTTGTGTAGATTACCATGTTTAATATGATCATATTTTAATCAAAGTTAGAAGTAAATATTTTAATAATATATTAAGATTAAAGGTGGAGCTAGCTACATATTTTTTCAAATTTCTATTTAAAGTTTTGATGTACCTTTATTACTTAAATATTACACACAATAATTATATAACTATTTTATAGCTCTATTATATTTTATTTTACAAATCATTAGTTGCATTTATTTTGGAAAAAGGGACTAGTTTAATAGTGGGAGCATCATCCTTTAAACCAACCTAGTAGGATAGTTGGCTTCACCCTTTGACCTCCCTTTGGAAGCTCACGAGTTCAAGTTACTTGAAAGTCAAAACTCCCCTACTATTCAACCATAGGTGTGCTGCAAGATTATGTCCACAGATTTGTGAGAATACTTCATCAGAAAATTGGCTATGGTTTGTAATTATAACCTAATACAGAATTATCAGTTTGAGTGAAATTATCTCCTTATGGGGAGGCAACTACTAGGCTTTGCTCGGATTTTTATTCTAGTCAATTGTACATATGTGTATATACCATGCCAATGAAGCCACCCTTTCAAAAAAAAGGGGTAGCGGTTGGGGGATATCATCCTTTTATGAGAGCTTGAAACATGAGCCTAATTAGGGATCAAGAGCAATACCTTCTGATGCGATCAGATCATGTCCACCAATGGCGATTTTCTCACAATCTTCCCATTAATCGCATATTAGAGAATCCATACGGGTTGGCTACAAGCATTCTATGAGTGTTAGTTAGATGTAGTAGATTCCTTAAGACAATCTCTTTACCCAAAGTACATACAACTATTGGATCTCTTCCATGATTGCAAATGAATTAAACTTGGTAAGGCTCAATTTAGTTCAAACTTGGATCATTTTACTATCAAACCAAGTTCTACATTGGGAGTTTGGGATAAAATCTCATTCCAATTTGAAGAGATAGATGATCATGTTGCGCGCGTGCATACAACGCATTACACATGCATATTGTGCGCACACCCTGCCACACTAGGGCACATGGTCATCACCATAGCCACATGCGGGCACATGCCCTACCACATGTAGGGGCACACCCCTGCCACACACACCTACCGTATGCAAGTGAGCCCCCTATTACGGGTGGGCATTTGCCCTATCGCATGTAGGGGCACTACTTGTGCTATGTATAGGAACGTGCCCTGCTTGCTGCGTAGCCATGCTTCTTGTGTAGCCATGACGCCATTGCCTCAATGGGGAGCTACATTAGAGTTCTCCTAGGTAGGGGAGACTCCATTCCACATCATCGTCTATAACGCCCCTGCTACGCCAGTCCGATTCGATCGTGTCGACTTACAGTGAACAGTCGGTTCGGGAACACCACAGTGGGAACAATCCACACATCTTACATCGGCAATGTAGAGTATAAGCATGAGACAAGACATTAAATAACTCAATCTTCATAGCCACAAATAAACCAAAGCACTGAACTATATAAAATCAATATAACAAATACTACAATATCTAGGATCTCTAGAAGTCCAATAAATGAAAAGTACATCTCATGAGTTGAAATAAATCTAACCTATACATCTCTTGCTAACCTATCAAACTGAAAATAACGAAATAAATACCTATTATAGATAGCCACGAGTCCAAGGATTAAGCCTCCCACTCCTTGGGCTCAACCTCAGCCCCATGGTGATCTAAAAAAAATGTGTTTGAATACGGGTGAGTCACATGGAACTCAGCAAGCTCATAATCCACAAAAGACATAGTTTTTACATAATTATAACATAAAAGAACCTGCATAGATCTATCTACACATAAACATCAATTCTGGCATATAATATCAATTCTTCAACCTAGCATACTTCTTTAACAATGATGGCATGATTAACATGATAGCAAGATGAACTACACATGTATCAATGACATGAACATAGACATGAACAACAATTTAACATCTTAAACATGGCTATTTTTAACGGCTAAACATGCATCTTAACTCATACATTAAACATAAAATAAGCATATAGGATAACTAGCAAGATTATGGCTTCACGTGTAGCATGTTATGCATGACTATTATCATGAAATCTCATCATAACATATGGCATGAAAATGTTCATTAACTTATGTATCTTAACATCCTTCTTAATCTTTAAACATCATAAATGATCACACATATCACATCTTTCACTTTAACGTAGAATAAGCAACTATACAATGACATTGTGTATTCTTATTTTCCTGTTTTACTTAGTGGTTATGGCAAACCAACTGGATCTTCGGTTACGTGGTCAGGGGACACTTTCAAATCTCATTGGGATAGCATATAAACACACTTCTCGGATTTAATCAGTTGCCTTAGGTATCTTACTTATCTCCTTAGTCATTAATCGAGTGAATGAGGGAATCTAGAGATGGCCTCTATGTAATCACGAGATGGCCCCCGCTGCATCGCACTTTAATCTTGAGGGAATTAAGAGATGGCCCCCACAACATAGCATTTTGATCTACATGATACTTTGGACCTACATCACCATCTTAGTGCATCCATTTAACATCTTCACCATTTAGTTATCATCATGCATGCATAAACTGCTTTGTTTAATGTAAAACATGCTCTAGTGCAGTAGCAGGCTTTATGGCATGCAGTAAATCATGAAATTAACATAATTTCAACTCAAGAATTAACCTTCTGAATCGCATCATGGACATGTGACGTAATCGCGTCACTCTTCCTTGACGTGTTTCAGTAAGCCATGTAAAATTCTAGATTTTTTTCATTAAAACAACTACAAATATGCTTGATCTGTCAGGGGTCAAAACATACTGTAACAGGTTCATCAAGGCCTATGCATGCTTATGAATTATTTATAGAAATAATTATGAATAATCTAGTATGATGTAGTGGATATTCTAGAAAACATTAATAACATAAAGTATGGCTCTTCTACAATAATTTTGTTACCAAGACATGAGATTTAAACATAAAGATGATCACTTTCTACATGCTTAAATTATTGTCATAGAACCTTAATATTAAGTGCATGAGATTTAGTAGGGATTAATCACAACTATGGCATGAAGAGGCCTTGTCTCGATGTGAATCACGTCACCTGTCAGTGACGCGTTTCAACTCCAGAAACAAGTTTCCAGGAAATTGATAAATAAAAATAAAGGGTAAGAAGAAGACATTCATGCACGCCGTACATCATTCCAGAACCTCATACACACACCCATACATCAAGTACATATACTTAGATAGTAAAATAATTCGAAACTAAGTTTTTTCATACGTAAAAGTACTATGTTTTCATGGTTCGTCATCACTTGCCTCACACACATAGCACAACCACGTGAAGAAGCTCGCCTTCGGCAAGGCAGAAAGCTCGTCCATGCACCACCATGCCGCTGCCATGCTCACCACACGCTGCACACTGCCCATCTATGAAGAACGCAATGAACGACCAATGCCTCTCTCTCTCTCTCTTTTGGGCTCTCTCTAGGGTTTCGGACGGCTCAAAGACAAATAGAGGGCTGGGGACGCACTCAGGGACTTAAATATACCTCAAACATGAGTCCCAAATGGGCTACGATCGCACACATAGAAGGAAACACTAACCACGGGTCAGACTCAGAAACATGTGAATTGCGTCAACCCAAGGTGACGTGTTTCAAAAACTTCAGCAATTTCGCAATAAATCATAGTGTATTCAATACATCTAAAAACTATACATCTAAAAACTAACTCCATTAATGGGCCTATAATCGGTCTACTAATTTGCCAGGTGTTACACCCTCTCCCCTTTAAAGAGAATTCTTCTTCGAATTCACGAAATACAATAACTAGCAACACAACGTAAGCATGCTTACCGAACAAATGGGGATAACACCTCCTCATCTCGGATTCAAGCTCTCATGTGGCTTCCTCATAAGCATGATTCCTCCACAGCACTTTAACCAAAAGAATCTTCTTATTCCTCAGCTCCTTCTCTTTGGAATCCATAATTTGCACGGGTTGCTCCTTATAACTCAAGTCTAGCTGGACCTCCAACGGCACATAGTCAATCACATGACTTGAATCTGAAACATATTTTCTCAGCAAAGAAACATAGAGTACATCATGTACACTGCTCAAGGAAGGTGGCAATGCCAATCTGTAAGCCACTTTTCCAACTCTCTCTAGAATCTCAAATAGGCCAATAAACCTAAGGTTCAACTTACCCCATTGTCCGAACCTCACCACTCCCCTGGAAGGAGAAACTTTTAGAAACGCATCATCGCCCACCTCAAAGGCCAGCTCCTTTCTTCTTTGATCTGCATAAATCTTCTGCCTGTTGTGAGTTACCAACAATCTCTACATAAGCAACTGAATCTTCTCGGTGCTCGCCTATACAGTCTTTGGTCCGAGCAACTATCTCTCACCAGACTCCTCTCAGCACAACGATGACCTACACGGCCTACCATACAAGGCCTCAAATGGTGCTATATTGATGCTACCATGATAACTGTTATTATATGTAAACTCAACCAATGCCAGGTTCTTATCGCAATCACCTTTCTAATCCAGACTACAAGCTCTCAGCATGTCCTTTAATGTCTGGACGGCCCTCTTTGACTGGCCATTTGTCTAAGGGTGAAAAGTTGCACTAAACTTCAGTTGGGTTCCCATAGCCTCTTAGAGACCCTTCCACACTCTGGATGTGAACCTAGAATCTCTATTTGATATAATGGGCTTTGGCACACCATGCGACCTCAGAATGCAACCCACATACAATCTGGCTAATCTCTCAATAGACTGCTTCATCTTAATAGTCAGAAAGTGTGCAAACTTAGTGAATCTATCCACAGCCACCCAAATAACATCATTGCCCCTCACAGAGCGAGGCAATCCAACCATGAAGTCCATGGTGACATGCTCCTACTTCCACTCTGGGATCTCAATCTGCTGTAACAATCATGTCAGTCTCTAATGCTCTGCCTTGACTGCTGACAAATCAAACATATAAAAATAAACTCAGTTATCTCTCTTCATATCTGCCCACCAGAAAGTCCTCTTCACATCTTCGAACATCTTGGTGCTGCACGAGTGCACAATGAACTTAGATTGATGGGCTTCAATCATCAGTCCCTTTTTCAACTCTGTATCATCGGGAACACAAATCATGCTATAAAAATGGACCACTCCATCACTGTCTCTGATAAAACTATACTTCTTTGCAAGACTCTACAACTGTTGATCATCCTTCTGTGCTGCAATCACCCTCTTGACCATGGCTGATCTGATAGACAACTGGTATAATGAAGCAACAACCTCCTCGATTGAACTCCAATCTCGCAGCATCATCAATCTCTTCATGCTCAAGGCATCTGCCACTACACTGGCTTTGCCTAGATAATAGCTCAACTCAAAATTATAGTCCTTTAAAAACTTAATCGAGCGCCTCTTCCTCAGATTCAACTCCTTTTGAGAGAAAATATATTTCAAGTTTTGATGGTCTATAAACACCTGAAATTGAACTCCATACAAGTAGTGCCTCTAAATCTTCAATGCATGAATGACTGTTGAAAGCTCCAAGTCATGAGTTGGGCAATTCAATTCACAATCCTTTAATTGTCTAGAAGCATAAGCAATCACCCAACCATGTTGCATCGACACAAACCCAAACCCTACCTCGAAGCATCTCTGTACACAACATAACCATCTGGCCCACTTGGCAAGACAAAAACTAGAGTAGTAGTCAAACGAATCTTCAACTCTTGAAAACTTTGTTCACACTCATCTGACCACACAAACTTCACTTCCTTCTGGGTCAACTTAGACAAAGGGGATACCAGAGTAGCAAAACCTTTACTGAGTCTCCTGTAGTAACTAGCAAGACCTAGAAAACTCTTGATCTTAGTGGGAGTCTTAGGGACCTCCCATTCTAACACAACATGAACCTTCGACGGATCAACTGCAACACCATCCTTCGAAATAATATGACCTAGAAACTGCATATGATCCAACTAAAACTTACACTTACTAAACTTAGCAAAGAACTAATGGGCTCTCAAAGTATCCAGCACAATCCTCAAATGCTCATGATGAGTCCCAATATCAGGAGAATACACCAACACATCATCAATGAACACTACCAAAAATTGATCAAGATAAGTGTAACGACCCGTCACCCTATAATCGGGGATCCGATTACTAAATGGGTACCGAATCATTAAAATTAGAAACCAAATCAGGATCTCAAATAAGTCTGGGAAATAAATGATAAACTAAGCTAAACAATCTCCACATCATCGAATTGTAAAGAAGGTGTAGGAATTAAAAATTATTACAATTCGACTTGACTCAGCAAATAATTACATAATCCAACTGAAAAGAAATAGTTATGCGCACAGGCCTGAAAAAGGAAAGAACAACTACATCAGAGCATACTCCGGAACAGTGGTTGTTGACGCGCAACTCGAGCCGAAACTCCACAACCTCTATGCCTGCCGAGAATCCTCACCTGAAAACCGCAGGGGGTGAGTCACACCAGAATGGACTCAGTATGAATCCTTCGATCCCCACCTCCCATACACACACCCACAATCGCAACAACACAAGGATATATGCAACAAAAGCATAAGTAAAGCAGTAATTAAATCACCTGTCCGCCGAAAAGGAACACACCAGAAACTACCAAACCAACCGGGAAAACACCGACCCACTGGGACAGAACAACAACCCCTCGGATAGTGCGCTGGCTACTCCGACCTGTTTAGCTCTAGGTGGTTCTGCCTCCTCCCAGTCACGAGTGACACTCCCAAGTGTACCACTCCCACACCGGTACTAGCTATTATCCCGGGATACACCAGGTGCCCTTCGCCTACTAGGCGTTACCTTGTCACTCCCACACCGACACAGGATGTGAAGCGCTAACAACTGTCACTATAGGTCCACGATCGCATAAACATAATACAATGCGATCCGATTACATGGAAATCCTTGCCCCCGATGTATGATTTCAAGCATGCATTTGACAGGATTGTCTAACAATATACAAGAATCTTATTTAACATTTTTATAACAGTCATACATGCTAAATGCAGGAAATTAAGGGGCTCTGGCATGAATCGCGTAGCCCATGGTTAACGACATTTAAAGCCCTAAAAACTGGTTCCCACATAAATAGGCATCGGGAGATGAGGTACCTGGGCCTAAATCGCGTCGCCCATGGTTGGCACCATTTAAATAGCGTCACCTGGTCGCGACGCCATTTAACGCCTGAGAACCAAACTGCCCTCAGGCACTTGGCCCTAAATAGCGTCGCCCATGGCCAACACGATTTGCAAATCACGTTGCCCTGGCCCGACGCCATTTAGCGTCCGAAACAGGATTTTCCTCCGGCCTCACTAAGTCTCAACGTAGGATTTCCTCTCCCAAATTGCCCTAAAACGTCAAAATAGAAAAGGTAGGAGAGAATCCAAATATTCGAATTGAAAACACACCAATCCCCATTTCGTAAAAACGAACATTTCCATCAAAAAGCCCCCTAAGCATGCTCATTCTACCCAAAATCCTCACACCTCCATAACATGCTTCAAAGCGAGAAAACATGGTTCAAATCAAACTAATTACATACGAGGATCGTCACCCTACCGGTTACTTAAACTCCTCTTAGCTCCTTGTCACCGATCCGCTACACCGCAAGCCGCCGCCGATACCACCATGGACGCCGTCACTCCACCGGGACGTAGGCCGCTGTCCGAAGAGTAAGGTGCCGCGGAGGAGGAGGTGGTGGTAGTGGTGAGAGGTTATTGGAGTGGTGGAAGAGGAAGAAGAGGAAGAGGAAGGGAAGGAGAGAGTCAGAGAGATTTGGAGAAAGGAAAGGAGAGAATGAAAGAAAAGAGGGAGGGCTCGGGATGTCAACAGAAAACACGTTAAATCGGATCGTTCCCAGACGACGCCATTCAGACGACAGGACGGGGTCATACTCTGCAGATCTCTGAATTGCGTCGTCCATGCAAGACGCCATTCAAACGATAAGACCGGGGCCGTACACACGCGCCCCAACGCCCGCCCACGCGGTGTTGGGATCGCTGTGTCGGGATCCGACCGAAAAACGCAGCGGAATAATATGTTTGGGATCGGATCCATCCCGTTTCGATCGTTAAAATAAAACCGGAGAAAATCGAGTTCACCTTGCGCGGATTCGAATCCGCGTTCGTTTTCCGGTTCTGTCGGAGCGATGCCGCAAGTCGCGCAGATGCCCGACCTCTAGCGGTATCCACGCGGTTCTCCTCGCGATGGATCGTCCTCGCTTCCTCGCTCGCTGCAGTGTTCGTAGATCCCGTTTGGTTGCGCGTAATCCGCCGTGACATGCGGATTCTGAATCTCCCGTCGGACGGAAGTTGGAGCAGTCGGGAACCGCACGCCCAGAAGAGAGAGAAAGAGAGAAAGAACGAATGACGGCTAGGTCAGGGTTGCTGGCCCCGGACATAGAATCCGTTTTTTTATAATAAGTCAGTTTGCGGTTTTTCATAAAAATCCAGACTAATCCGAAATCCTGTCGGATTATCCATCGACTTGAAAACCATTTGCGTGTGACCCTCTAGACCCAAATACCAGTTCAGTTAATAGCCCATTAAGTCCAGTAACCCTTTACTGACCCACTGAATTAATTAATATCCTTATATTCAATTAATCAGCCGAATTTAATGTCCCACAATAAATTCGGACGGACTGCCGATCACGTTGGATGCCAAGCAGTATCGCGTGATCCTAGATGGCACTGGGGTTATCGCAACCTTCTATTGGAACCTTTCTGTCATCGGTTAGCGCGCGGATATAATCCCTCATCCGTGCAATGTTCCCGAATCGACCTAGGGCATGGTTTACTGTTAAACCCTATTTGGTCGATTCACTTGAATCAGATGCCGCTAATCTGAATCCGATAACTCCTTATCGATTACAGAGTCCGCCCTGGCTAGGGACTTTAAACGCATCATTCCCAGAACATTCTCTCTCAAACTACCGAGAGCGGATGATCCCGTATTGAACACACAATTACCTTCGAGGGCATTTCCCTGAACCCGATCGCTTGACTTATTGATAACCCATGGTTAGGGATTCGTTAGTCAAGGTCAAAGCTCAGAAACCTACCAACAAGATATCTTTGGAGTCTCAGGTCCAAAGATCATCCACGTAACTGTGACAAATGAATCGAGCTGATTAACAGTGAGGTGATTACCATCCAACGATTCATAGTCGGATCAGTTCAGTGAACTCATTCGCCAATGAGCACCTATAGATCCAGCATAGTGTCTCTACACAAGTGACTTATAGGATCAGTCACCCCCATCATATGAGCTGAAGTAACCTATACTAGTCTATCCGGATGTTTGATGTCCTATCTCAAACATCCTATGACTAGGAACAATTAAGAACATGTGTTTATAAGTCTTCGGTCCCGTAAGTATGATCTCATCATAATCCGAAGACTATTGCACATGTTCATGGACTTCATCGTGATACGATAAACACAGATCGAATTAATTACACACAATGAATTATTGCCATTTATTAATAATCTGAATAAGTACATAGTATCGGATTGGCTTTGAGACCATCTAATACTAACACGCGGCACACCAGCAAGACTTCTAAATGGTGTCCACCAGACCCACAAGGGTCCAAACTAAAGGATCTGACATCGAAATCGACCAAATAACTGAACCTAAAACCTCTGACCTTACAATAAGGCTTGAACACCTTGTTCATCAAGTCCATGAAAGTTGTTGGGACGTTAGTCAGCCAAACGGGATCACTAGAAATTTATAATGGCCATCATGGGTCCAAAACACCATCTTAGGCACACCCTCCTCCTAAAATCCTCAGTTGATGATACCCAGACCTCAAATCGATCTACAAAACCCTGCAACTGATCGAACAAATCGTCAATTCTTGATAAGGGATACCGATTTCTGATAGTCACCTGATCAACTTCCTGTAGTCAATGCATAGCCTCATCGAACCATACTTTTTCCTGACGAACAACAAGGGGGCTCTCCACGGGGAGACACTAGGGCAAATGAACCCCTTGTCTAAGAACTCATTCAACTGCTTCTTTAATTCTACAAGCTCCATTGGTGTCATACGGTAAGGAGCCTTAAAAATAGATGTCGTATCGGGGAGAAGATCAACAGCTAAATAAATCTCCCGAACAGGTGGCAAACCAGGCAAATCCTCAAGAAAAACATCGGCAAAATCTCTGACAATCTCAACGTCTGTAACACTAGGAGACTGCTCTCCTCAACAATAGAAACAACAGAACGTAGATAAGAACTACACCCTGTACTCAACCACTTATGAGCCTTCATGACAGAAACAATAAGCTTGCCAAGCTTAGGGAGCTTAAAAGAGAACTCCTCGTCACCTAGAATACGAAAGATGATCTTCCTACCACGACAATCTAACAACGCGCAATGCAACTCCAAGCAATCCATCCCAAGAATCACATCAAAATCCTCCATGTCAAGAACAAACAACTGAGTAGACAACCTCTTACCCTGAATCTCCACGTAAATAGAAACAATGCATTTATCTGATCGAACTACCCTTCCTGAAGTGAAGACTGTCATAGAAATCGGAACTACTACTACATCCATCTTCTCTGCTTGAATTCAAGCAAATCTCGAAGCAACAAACGAGTGTGTAGCACCCTATCAAAGAGAAATCTAGCATGCATGCCATTGATCAGAATAGTATCTTCAATAACGTTCTCGACTACCTCCACATCCTCTCAGGTCAGTGCAAAAACACGAGCAGGGGCTCGCTGTCTAGCCAGGGCAATCGCTGAAGATGGCTTCGTCTATAGGCAATCTCGAACAATGTGTCTAGGCTCGCCACAACCAAAGTACCTGTCTATCGGCCCATAGGCACTCTGAACTTTCATGTGGCCGCCCACACTGTTGGCAAACAGTGCGAGTCGGGGTTGCTTTCGCTGTTGGCGTGTTGGTCTAGTTGCTGACAGCACCCGGGCCTTAGCTAGGGCCCGCTGAGGTGCTCTCTGGAATGCCGATTGCTTTCGCTTCCTCTGAAAAGTCGACGATGAACCTTGCTATCTAGGTAAAGTCTTGGGCTCCTCGATGAAGATCTCGTGCTCAGCTTCATGTCGACAAGCTGTCTTGACAACCACCTCCATGGTAGTGAAGTTATGTGCCACCAACTTCGTCCTCAAGATTTGCTTTATCCCCATCAAAAACTTTTGGGTCTTCCAACGCCTATCCATGCACATGTTAGGTGTAAACTTAGACAACTCCAAAAACTTCGCCTCATACTCCAACACTCCCATCTGTCCTTGGGTCAGACCTAAGAACTCCTACACCATTCTATCCTGAACATAAGGAGGAAAGAACTCCCCCAAGTAGCAGTCAAGAACTCCTCCCATGAAATCTCCAGCTCCACTCCAGCGAACTTTGTCCTTATCATAGAAGTCCACCATACATCTGCCCTCTCCTGAAGCACATAGCTCGCCAAGCTCACCTTGTCATCCTCAGGGCATCTAATCACCTGGAAGATCCTCTATATCTCTTGAATCCAGCTCTTCGCCACCATCAGATTGCTCTCCCCCTTAAAGGAAGACAGATCCATCTTCTTAAACCTCTCTATTGCCGTCAACCCCTGACGGACCTTTGGCTCTATACGCACCTCCCACCTCTGCTGCTGCTGTTGGGCCGCCTGCAACAAGCCCTAGAACATCTACATGAATGCTCCAACATCCAATGGCGGTGGTGGAGGTGGAATGGGTGTACCACCATGGTTGGTGGTGGAGGTCGTTGGATGACTACGCTTGCTCGACATTGCCTGCAATAAACGAACATATGTCAGGCCTATGTTACAAGCCTTAACTTTAATTTAATCATCTCTAACCCTATGATCCCGATTCAATGGCTTCAAAAATCAAAATTGAGAGTTTTAAAGTCAACACTTTAAATCTATAGACTTTGCTTTTCACTAGTTTTAAAACAAATATTTTACATGTTTTACATCAAATTAAATAATCTCATAATGAGTAATTTTCTTATATTAAAGATAATATTACAGATTAAGTGATCATCATTTTGATCATTAAAAATTATATTAATGACGGACACCCTAGTAATGTCTGACATGTGATCTCTTAATGACTTCAACAATGACTTATCTTCAGTTAATCTATTCCCCTTAAAGGTTTCCATCATAGGAGTGTCAATGGGTCGGGTTTGGTTTGGGCTTAGCAAAGCCCTAGATCTCTTATTGTTATGTCTTGGATCTAGTTCATTTTTTTCTTCAACTTAGAGTCCAACTGCTTAATCTCGGAATACATCTCATTATAACAAATAGATATGAGAGCTAAATAACCACAAGACGATTTAAATAAATATCATAACTATCAATTAATCTAAAATATCCAAACATAGTCAATACCAAAGTTCACAAATTACAATATCTATTAATTTGTATATAAATTCTCAATCTCACTAAATAAAGAAAAATACATAAATCTCTCATTTTCTCTACTACATCAAATATAAGAAAACTGTAAATTTAAATATAGATAACTTCCTGAAGATGTCAAATGCTTTAATCAGAAGTCTCCTCAAATTCCATATTCTCTTTCTCAGACTCTAAAAATGTTAGTAGGATTTATAAGTACAACCACTCAGTGGGCTTCAATCATCCACGTGACTTAACGTATAGTAAATTTTACAAATCACATTATACAATTATATTAAATATAATCTTACACAGTTATACATATAGCTCAAATAAGAACATAGTACAAAATATGGGGGGCACCCAGGGTTCCATCACCAAAGCGACAAGGGGGCCTTCAGAGTTCCGATGAGATTTTCGTGACACTCCGCAAAGGTTCTGCAGCGCTCCTCGAGCATTCCTTCTCACACATACTTCACCTCATATTCTTATCTCTGGTTATGGGAACTCCTAGGTAATTTGAAAATTGATCTTAAACCTTGATGCCTAGTTGCCGAGAGATTTTGTCTTTAACTATCTGGTTTGATTTGGAGCTGAATAAGATGGAGGATTTCTTGAAGTTCACCTTTTCCCTAGATCTCTATGCATAGTCCTCCAGAGTTAAGTTCATGCTCTTAGAATCTTTGAGTACCTCTTGGAGAAGAGCGGGAGGTCATCAACAAATACAAGGTGGCTAATTGCGGGAGCTTGTCGATTTTCTTGGTAACTTGCAGTCTTTCCGTAATGTACTTGTTGAGCAAGAGTTGCTGATAGAAACTCATAATAGATAATAAAAAGGTGCAGTGAGATGGGTTCCCTCCATTATATTCCGCGACAAGTTTCAAAGAACTCTCCAACCACACCATCAGTTAGGATACTGAACTAAGTTGTGGTTATGCAAAGCTTGATCCAATTAATCCATTTAGTGCCAAAGTTCATGTGCTTGAGAATATCTAGGATCGTTCATGTGCTTGAGAATATCTAAGATAGAGTCCCATTCTAAACGATCAAAAGCCTACTCCACCTCTATCTTGATGGCCATTAAGCTATGTTTTGGGTTGCAAAGTTTAAGGCTGTGAATCACGTCATGGGCTACTCTAGGATGTTCCTTCCCTCTAACCAAAGATGACTGCACAGTTGATATTAATTGAGGCAGAACCGACTGTAGTCTGTTAACCAATATTCTAGCAATAATCTTGTAGATTTCATTGCATACATTGATGGCTTGAAGCTCAAAAGTTGAACTTAGATTTGCAATCTTTGGTATTACCGATAAAGGTGCTGTTCAATTTGATGTTTTGAGTTCTGAAGTTGAAGGAGGCAACAATAGTCTTAATAATGTCTTCTCTAATGACATGATAATAGTTCTTTAAGAAGATTCTTGTGAGCCCATCGGGGCCTGGCACTTTGTCCAAGGGAAAACTTTAATGACCACTCTATTTCCTCTATAGAGATATCTCTTTTTAGTCCCATGGCCTTATCATTCGACAGTTTTCTAAGTGTAAATTTGGGTCCACCTTATAGGAAGCAGCTAGATTGGAAGCCCAACTATTATAAAACTCCTCAAGTAATGTCCTTGCAATATTCTGGTATCCCTGAATTGTATGAATAATAGCTGAAGAATAGACCACATAACTGTGGCGTATCATTATCTTAAGAGTAGCGAGTTACTATACCACACGGGGTGCAGCACAAAAAATGAGAATTTCTTCTTTAAATTTTTTTTGGATCGGCCCCATCATGATTGACTCTTTCGTACAATCCGATATAATTAAAAAAAATGCTGCTGTTGCTGCCGTTCGATCCTAACAGATCAGACAGCTGCCCGCACGCGGTGTGATCCACATTGAATCGTGCTGCACCGCGCACGGAGCAACAAGTGTTTCTCCCATCTTAATAGTCAAAGTATCAATCAAGTCTAACATGCTCTTACCGAATTTACCTTGAGGCAATTGCAATATACTCGACAACCAAAAGAAAAATAATTATGTATCATAACATTAACCTTGGTTACCCTTCAACTTTTCCCGTACATACTTATATCGCAGTTAGGCAATTAATTTGGAAACCTTTATAGCCAAGGAAAATGGGGAGGGGCTATATGGGTAGCTCCCAAGTATCCTAAATCTTACCTGCAAATGTTGGGGTCCCTCATCATCTAAAATACCTTGATGATCATGCAGCATGGACTAATTGATTATGGTCTTTTTTTGAACATTAGGCAATTGCCTACATTCATTCATAGAAGAAAGTAATACATTTTGGGGGGGGGGGGGGTGTTGTGGGATATAGTCAGAGCAAGCAACCAGAGGATACAAAAACTTGCGAAGAAGGGATAGAAGAAATATGTACAAGCTAGGCAAGGTTCTGCTGGGTAAACCCTTGATATAAGAGGTAAACACCATATGAGATAGCCAACACATTGCCGAGACCAGATATCAAAGAGGTTGAACCACAAAGAAGCCAATATGGAGATCCGCTAGATATTGGTTGAAGCAACACTAGTGTGTTGCAGTAGGGCGACGACTCAAGGAGAGGAGAGTGGACCTCCACGAAGGCGTTGACGCAAATAGACGGCAAAAACTTGGAACTCCATTTGTAGCAGAGAGAGGAGTGCTCAAGACGTATGCCAAGAGGGGGCGTACGGAAGGAGTGCAAGAACTCAAGTAACACTACGGTGATCCAAGATCCAAGAGCAGGATCTTACCAAGGCCAACATAACCACCATGAATCCACCGATGGCACCAACACGGAAGCACAGAAGTGTTGAACTCGAGCTCCACAAAATAGAAAGGAGAAAATGGAGGGAACAAAAAGGGGAAACAAAGAACGGAGAAGAACAACGTAATACAGAGCAACTATAGACCACAACCGAGGTCGATGAGATCTAGAGGGCCAAACATACAAGGACCCTAATTCAGACAAAAAGGGGGGAGGCAAATGAAAGGAGAGGTAGTTAGAAGGAGGCCAAGGGCATCAGCAAGGGGGCGATGGGGAACGGAGCAAAGAGGTGAGCCAAAAATAGAGAGGTGAGTAGGATGGGTGGAGGGGAGGGGAAAACAAAGAAAACGAAGGAGGCAAATGTAGGGGTTGGGGTTCTGGTTGGGGGGGGGGGGTGGAGGTGGCTCGGAGGGGACAATTGTTCCACTAAAGGCTTGGTGACTATTCTGCCTGAGGACCAGCTAGGTGTTCGAGGGTTAGGTGGGAGCCCCACCTCTGCCATTCTTTCTTAATGGTTCAAATCTTTTGGGGACCAATAAAGGGAGATTGAAAATATTGTATCCTTTCTTGTGGAGGTACTTTGTGTGTGATAAAATATTGTAAGCTATAATGAAATACTATAATTTATTATTATTATTATTTAGAGTGATAGAAAATATCATAAGGTATTATAAAATATATATTTTTTATATTTAGAGTGAGATAGATTGTTGGATTTTGAAACCAATTCGTGCATATGACACTCTTTATTCAATTTCATTTTTTAATACAAAAATACCAAATATCAAAATCAAGAGTTTTTAAATCAATGACTTCAAAAATCAAAATCGAGAGTTTTAAAGTCAACACTTTAAATCTAGAGACTTTGCTTTTCAGTGGTTTTAAAACAAATATTTTACAAGTTTTACGTCAAATTAAATAATCTCATAATGAATAGTTTTCTTATATTAAAGATCATATTACAGATTAAGTGATCATCATTTTGATCATTAAAAATTATATTAATGAAGGACACCCTAGTAATGTCTACCATGTGATCTCTTAATGACTTCAACAATGACTTATCTTCAGTTAATCTATTCATTCCCCTTAGAGGGTTCCATTGTAGGAGTGTCAATGGGCCGGGCTTGGTTCGGGCTTAGCAAAGGCCTAGATCTCTTATTGCTATGTCTCGGATCTGGTTCATTTTTTTCTTCAACTTAAACTCCAACTACTTAATCTCGGAATACATCTCATTATAACAAATAGACATGAGAGCTAAATAACCACAAGACGATTTAAATAAATGTCATAACTATCAATTAATTCAAAATATCCAAATATAGCCAATGCTAAAGTTCACAAATTATAATATCCATCAATTTGTATATAAATTTTCAATCTCACTAAATAAAGAAAAATACATCAATCTCTCATTTTCTCTACTACATCAAATCTAAGAAAGCTGTAAATTTAAATGTAGATAACCTCATGAAGATGTCAAATGCTTCAATCAGAAGTCTTCTCAAATCCAGATTCTTTTCTCAGACTCTAAAAATGTTAGTAGGATTTATGAGTACAACCACTCAATAGGCTTCAAACTATCCACGTGACTTAACATATAGCAAATTTTACAAATCATATTATACAATTATACTAAATATAATCTTACACAGTTTTACATATAGCTCAAATAAGAACATAGTACAAAATGATTCTATAAAAGCTCAAATATGAGTACATCTCATATCAAATAACAAATATCATGGCATAGTAACTTATCAAATCAGATTTAGATTATGGATCATAGGATTAGGATAATTCATATGATTATTAGGAAATAGTTAATTAGGACGATCAAAAGATTCAAATGATTAGGCTGAATTCAAATGAATAGATGGAGCAAAGATTTCAAATTTATGTGCCTATCAAACAAATCATATCATATTATAACAGACATACACCTAAATGACAACATAAGGAGCCAAATGAACAAATACAAAAGCATCTAGGCAATGATGCAAAGGTCATAGCCCTATGTAGAATTAGGGAGTCTAAGTCCTACTACAACTATATAAATGGCAAATAGGTTTCAAGAGGTGGCCCCTATGAATTCAAGAGGTGCCTCCGGCTCAGCGTAGTACTTTGTTCCATATAGCAATTTATGCCTACCGCTTGGCTGGGATTTTACCCATCGCCCTTGGGTTCCACACACAAAATGTCCTATCCAATATAGATACTTATAATAGAATTGGGCCCTACAATCTCTTTAAAATGACAATGTCCAAATATGGTCATACAAATATGGCACAATCATATAGCAGAGAGCAAATGATGAGCGTAGATCTGAAATTTTAATTAACAAAGTGCTACGTATAAGTATAAGTTAAAATACATACTTTTATATAGAAAATATCCACTTAAAGAGTAATCATGATTATATATATGAAAAATCAGAGTAAAACTATGCCAACAGATTACTAGCGTAAAAAGAAAGCTTCAAGAAATTTCTCAGAAGTTTTGGATAAATAAACATAATTTTCGGCTACTAAAACTGATTTTCAAAACTAAAAAATCAACAACTAGGCTGAATATTATCAAACATATTCAAAAAAATTTCAAACTTGGCGAACATGTCAAATAGACCATATGTAAAGTGTGGACAAAGTTTCATCAGTTTCTGAATTGATTTAAAATGAATTTTGACTTCCGCTTTGATTCTAAAAAATTGACTTAAATAGAATTTCAGTAACTTAAAATAAAGGGGAAAATAAATAGGAAACGGGGTTAGAAAGTTCTCAAAGTTTACATAGGAGTCAAGGACAACATAACAAAGGTCTCCACAAAATTTGGCATTATTTTGGACTTGAATCAAGTGAGATAAAAGATCTACAAGTTGAGATTTTAAAATTACTAGGACATATTATATAGCTTAAGAAGAAAATTACGGAATAAATATCAACGTAACTTAGAAAATTATGAAATATATTGGATATAAAGATAACATTTAAAATATAAAGGTAATATTTAAAATATACTTCTATAAAAAATTTAGGTCAATTTATATCGGAGAAAGAAAAACAAATATCTGTAACTCAGGTGATCACAGTTGAAAACAAAATAAATTGAATAGACAGATTGCATATACTGAGATAATAATTATGGAATAAATAGTAAAGAAGATTATTAAAATATGAAACTTCATGATCATGAAGTAGACATATAGATCAAACTTCTTACGAATTGATTAGCTTTTGAAAACTTTTAAAAATAATATAATTCATAATAAAAAATAGATCATGTTTAGAGTTTTCCACCTACCACTTGAAGAAAGATCGGTTCTTTGTTCTTCTATAGCTTCCTTGCTATCTATCAACAATTTTTTACTCTTCTAAGTTCTTTTTCACATTTTCTAAATTCTTTTCCACGTTCTTTAAACCTCCAATAACACATGGCATTTAGAATCAAATCTCAAAATAAATAATTATGAATCAACTCTATTATCTTAAGAACACTACATGAACTTACCTTTGAAAGACAACTATATGTAAGAGAGCTTATGCACGACCACAAGACTATATTTATACTTATTTCTCTTCTTAATACAACTACTAACACCTCCTTTACATGCTATAGTCAAACTCCAACTCCTCGTAACTTAATTTTCAAGTCAAAGTCACTTCTTAATACAAATGAGAATCTATTCATGTCACCTGTAATTTCTTTTTATGAAAACCTTTAAATTTAACCCCTTAAACGTTAGAATTAGAAAAAAAATTCTTTTATAAAATTTTATAATTTTTATTATCTTTTCAATTCCACCAATATCATTATTTTTGAACATTTGTACAAAATGTTATCCCTATTTTAATGACATGCTCTCTAAGTACTCTAAACCCAGAAATCTGATAGATTTTCTTTCCATTTAAAGATGTCTTGATTCCAACTAGTAAACGACTTATTTTAAATATATGGCCTTCATAAAAAATTTAAAATTTGAATTATCTTTCTAATAGGAGTTGTCTTATTTAATTTAGAATTTTATATACGATGTTATGTTCAAAATACTAGGACTGTGTCAAATAAATATATATGTAGAATCCTAATTTAAGTAGGATTCTAATTATGACTTTTTACCTACTAATTGAAATCATAATTATACTTAAATTTATTATGTTCTACTTCTAATCCAACTCAAATATTTTTTACATAAATTTTCAGGCTGTGGTTAATTTTAATTATACTATCTTTTGTATCCTAATTCAAATCCTAATCCGATTATGACTTGTTTTTTATGGGCAACTATTTCTAAAACTGATCATAGATATTTTTGACCTCTAAAATATCTGAATTAGTAAAAGTAATCTTATACAAAGTTCTACATCTTTTCATATTCTTTCCAATGATACCAACTATATCTTAATCCGAATTTTTGACAGAAAGTTATCATTATTTTACTACGTTGTTGTCTAATGTATCTAAACTAGAATTTTAACTAAATTAATGGAATGTTCTTAATAGTATAATTGGCTAATGGACTTTCATAATAAAATTAATTGGACTAAATCAAATTATTTAAACTTAGTAATGGATTCTTATAATTAGTTAATCAATCTAATTTAAATTAATTGAATTCAATAATAGGTTGCAAAGTATAAGACATAACACCCTAATAATGTCTGCCATGTGATCTCTTAATAACTTCAACAATGACTTATCTTTAGTTAATCTATTCCCTTTGGAGGTTTCCATGGTAGGAGTGTCAGTGGGCCGGGCTTGGTTCAAGATTAGCAAAGCCCAAGCCCACGTCCACTATGAAAATTCAAGCCCAAGCCCGACTCAGCCCTATTTTTGTATGTCAAAACTCAAGCCGAGTTCAAGTCCAAAATAAATCGGGTTTCGGGCTCAAGTTTCGCGCCTAAGGATAAGAAATATTGCATGCCTTATTTAAAATATAATTTTTCAACCCAACATGATGATTATGTACTTATTCATGCTTCTAGTGAAATAATTGCACATAATTTAGCATATACTCGAAGCACCTCTAGTTTAGAGTTAAAGAAGGGTACAAGAAATAATTTAATTCAATTGACAAAATTAACATAGACACCATACTTTCATAGCTAACCAAAACACACTAGACACAAATTATTTCAATATAAAAATTAGAAATAACTCATGAATAACTCATGAATAAGATACCAGTAAAGCAGCGGGTTCATCGGGCTTTTGGACTCAGACTTAGCCAAGCTCAAGCCCATTCCAAAACATAAAATGGGCTTCAAATTTGTTTTTAAATCTGACCGAAAATTTATTTGAATTCAAATTTACTACTCAAAACTAATTTTGAAGCATTGAACTAGACTGGACTTCGGGTTTTGAGGACCTATTAACAGCCCTATCTATGGGTCCAGTTTTGGTCCGCGTGATTGCCATGCAAATTAATCTCATGGATCTGGCTAGTTATTGGAAAGGAGATCTGGTCAGCTTGCACAGCCACCAAGAAGTGGCCAAAACCCACTAAGCTAGATTGTGTACATACTAATGGTTAAACCGTGGACTTTAGGATAAGGTCCTCCCCACGAGCCCAAATTAGTCAAATGTCAAGATGCCCATCAGGTTTGAGACTTGGGTTGGTACCCCCTGTCAAGTGGAGTAATACTTGCTGCGCTGCCGGGCACGCCCCGGCTTGCCGCAGTTTTTTTTTGTCAGATTTTTTAATTTTTATTAGAGTGTCCGATCAAAAATTCCGACGATACATTCGGTCGGTCTCAAGTCGATTGTATATTTTTTTAAAAAGACTTTGATATATACCTTGGATTACGTGCAAAATAATTTTTTTTAAGAAAAAAATATACTGTCGGCTCGGAGCCGACACAGACTTTTCGGATGTACTGTCGGATTTTTGATCGATGCTCTAAATTTTTTTAAAAAATTCGATAAGAAAACAAAAAAAAGAATTGTGGCCTGCACTATGCGAGACAGTGCAACAAGTATTACACGACCAAGTGAATTCACCTAAGTACCCTGACCTTTACAACTCAATGAAATGATGGTTATGTCCAAAATAGTTATTTAAAAAATTAGATTGATGTAAAATACTACATTTATCTTTTAGCTTCCCCTTGTTTGCAAAATAAGAGAAGAATAAGATTTCTTATTTCTAGCATAAGGCTAATTTTAATTGATTAGAGGAATTAATTATTTCACCTCAAAATTACTTATTTAATTCCTAGAATTTGGTGAATAAGTAATTTCACCCTACACACAAGAATTTGATTTTCCGCTTTGATTCCACTTTGTTATCAGAGTAAAGCCCTTCTTATTATGGAATAAGCAATTCACAATAATTAATCCTGTCATAACTCATTCTCCTATCAAAATGGGACAAAGATTTATAATAAAATTAATGCAAAACCTGTGAAAATGGAAGAACATGGAAATTTGTTGTTCCATTGTTTTCCTAATTTAGGCCATCACAGTAAATCATTACCTAGGCCAACCTAAGGGTTTTAATTGTATGGTTTTTATTTTTCAGACGTTTCTGTTGTGAATTAGCCAAAATGGCGGTCAATGCATCTACTTTGAAAACTAACTAAATGATCTTATAAGCTGCTCTCTACTTAAAATTTGTTAACATAAGCTCACATTGATCGATGGGGACAGAAATAAAATATATTTAAAAGAATGACATCTTTCTTGACTCTCAACTTTAAAATTTTGAGTTATGAGATCTCAATAACTTTACCATATTATCAAATGTTCGACAAAATTACAGGAGCAGACGTACCTATAAGAGTCTCTTATGTGTCTAGGACAGATGAGAAGACAAACTGTCGACGGGTGCAACCACCAACTGGTCGCCAATTTTGACCCCATGGTTTTAGAATCGGCAAATTTCACCATCCAAACACCCCAATTATTCCCACACTTTGCTCCATGTTTTTGACCACACACCAAACGAGGGCAAAACCGTAACCGAAAGGAGAAGTATAGGAGGGCACAACAGTCATTAGAGGGTTGTTTGTTTAACGTAAAACAACGTAATTTGAAATAATTGTTCATTTTACAGTGTTTTCAGTTGTTTGAAATGATGTAAAATAATGTAATGTAAAATCATGTCTGGGTCTTGTCTGCTCACTTGACAGTACAATTCTCTTATTTTGATTTACATTAAAGATTCATTGTAAACCAAAATAAGAAGACTGAAACATCTCTCTCGTTGTATTTTAAAAATAATCAAATAAATATTTTTTAATTTTAAAATAAAAAAATTTCACTTGTTTCGAAATCAGTGATTTTAAAACCGGCAATTTACAAAGTTTTACGCTAAAAAAAACAACCCTTTAAGGGCAGCTGAAAACCGTGCCATTGGATACAGTAGACTGTCTGTGGTTATGGAGTGTTGGACTCCTCCGTGGTCCCGCGTCAGGTCCCAAAGAGCCGTCTCAAAGCATGTCAAAATACCTGAACAGCGACTTCTCACCACCTTCCCCGCTTCTTCTCACACACAAAATCCGTGCTTCTCCCTACCTCCGTGATCCATACATGTATTTATATATACACACAACGAAGCGTCTCAAGAAGAAGAGAGAGAAGAAGAAGAAGAAGAAGGAGAGAGAGAAAGAGAGAGAGAAGAAGAAGGTGGTTGTTCTGCCTGTTTTTTTTGTTACTGCCGGGGATGGAGAACGAGAAGAGTAACGGCAGCATGAGAGAAGAGGAGACCGGGACGACGAAGAAGGCGGCGGTGGTGGCGGCCACCAGCCTAGTGCACAGCCAGGTGAAAAGGATACAGCGGGAGGACGTGGGTGCACCCCAGGACTCGGCCGCGCTGCGGGTGCTGGAGCCGAGGCCCGCCCTGCGGGAGCTCAACCAGCAGCTCTCCCGCTCGCGACTCGCCCGGGTCGGCTGAGCCGCCCGCGTCGGCAGCCGAGTTGGGCTCCCGTACAGCGGAGGTTCGCCGCGTTGGGGCTTTCCTCTCCATCGTTTACGCAGTAACTCCTCTCTTTGTCCTCCTCGTTGGGGCTCTTTGCATGGACACCCTATAGAAAACTCTCGTGTATGCTGAGAACGTCTTATCAAATTTGGATGTGTAGAGATATGTCTGTCTCTGGCACTCCGGTATCGTGAAATATTGTTAGAATACAGTACGTAAAATGGACTAAATTTGGTAATAATTACCATCTCCGACCTTAGTAAGAAAGATTTTTTCTTTGAACAATATGTCTACGTCAACCTGACGTCACAGTATGGTTTCATCCCTCCGCACCCTATTGATCCTCTATCCCACACTCCGGCACCTTTCTCTTCTCCATCCCTTTGTCTCTTCCACCTCCTGCTCCCAGTCTTGTACACCTCCCTGCATCATGGCCGAGCCAAAGCAGGAGGGTGAACAGCTGGATGTAGAAGAGACAACAGTTCTTAATAGCTAGCTTCAAGAAACCAATGTTTAAAGAGGTGAATTCTTCCCTAGTGGAGCTAGAACAAGATGATCTGGTTGTGAAAGAAAGGTGAAAGAATAGCATAATTATCAAGGTTCACTCAAACACTAAGATCAGACTAGCAGGCCTCACTAAGATCAGACTAGCAGAATGTGGAAACCAACGGGCCAATGGAGCTTCTTGGATTACTCCAACACCACCTTCCTGGTAAGGTTTTCCAGCCTAGAAGCAGCAAATCAGGGGTGTAATCACACTCCTTGGTTCTTTAATGAAGACCTCATCATTACTAAGAAGTGTCCTTCAAATACTTCCCCGTCGGAATATCTGTTAAAAAAAAGGAGATATATGGGTTCGCATGTTTGACCTACCTGAGGAGTTCTTAGTCTTCAAGGTGATTGAGAAGCTAGTTAGCCAACTGGGCACTGCCTATCCCCCTCTCCTGGGGGCAGTGGTCTCATAAAGCAACTATGCTAGAATAATAGTTTGTCTGGATGTCACCCTTCCTTTGCTAGAAATCGCTTATAAAAGGTTGCACTTTTGTGGAGTTCTAGGCCATGAAATCGACTCTTGCTCGGTGATGTCCTCCCTTAAGCTTCATATTAAGGATTCTTATTCCCCTCTGGTAGGATGTATACAATAGAGGCTATTCCCAGTTCACTTTGTCTGCAGAATTACTTATATCAGAATAAGGTTTTAGGAATTTTTTAAACTAAGATAAGAAATATTTTGATTTGATAAGCTGTTGGTGTACCACTCAGAATAAGAAAAATTACACTGCACTATTCCGAGTGATTTGATGGGAAGGAGCGGAGAAAAGAGTGGAATAAGGAGTAGAAATACTGATGTTGCCCTTAAAATTCCAGGCATACGCTATTCTCAATTTGGGGGAATTGTGGGAGTTGTTGGTATTAGCCATCCCTGCAACCAAATCGGGTTCAGGCACTTATACCGGTCATTTCCGGTCTAATTCGGCTAACAAAGTGTAGAGCCAATGCCTTCCTCCCTGGTAACGGTAAAATGCAGCATTCTAGAAATTGTCCAGTTGAGGACCAGAGAATTACTGTCTAGGGTTCCTCGCTGGGGACCTCACTGGTGCCGAAGAAGGAAGGGGGAAGCACTGTTAAGAAAAAAGTTACGTTTTGATTATTTGTCCTTTCAAAAAGATAGGAATAGCAAATCTCATTCAAGTGATGAGATGCAGTGTCAGGAAATCCAATCTTTTAAGAATGAGGCCTCTAAGGTTCAGAGGGACAGGGTGTTAATATCGGCTGGAGGAAAGACCTCTCCAGTACTATGGAGGCTCACACTATCCAATATCCCAAGGACCACAACCTCAAGGAACACCAACTACCTTCTAAAGGAAGCAAGCTGTAGGACAGTTCACCTTCCCATATGCAAGCAGCTGGTTATCCTGATGTACACAGAGGTCTTCTCCTAAATTCCCATTTGGATTGCAAGGTGTCTCAGCAAAATGTACCTACTTAGCTGCTGCCTAAGGTATCTCCAAGCAAAAGGAAGGACTTCCCTATTCATGCCCATCCTACTCTTGTCGGCCCTCAAAAGAAATTCAAGGAGGCAGAGAAACTTCACCATACTGTTGATATTCTCTTTTCACTAGGCTGCTATATTAAACAGGATGAGAAAGATACTTCTAAATGGAACAGAAGTAGATCAGCATTCAGAATTGGCTCTAACAAGGAGACTAATGCTTCTTATAATGCTTCCTCCTTGAGTCCATCGGATGAAATGGTCGTGACAGCCGACCTTAAATGGCCACAAGGTCCTCAATGAAACTTGTCATGGAAGCTGTGGGGACGCGACAATTCCTTACATCACCCAGACCACCCATGCAGTAAAACTTGATGGTTTTTTTTTGCAAGGGGATCAATCAGTATCATATTATTCAACTTCATGGAAGAGCTAGAGTCCTTTTGGTCTGATGGAATTTTGATATCAACTTGGAGATTATTTGTTCTGATCATCACTTTATCAGTGCTTATGTCACTGAAACAAACAATACCTGCTGGTTCTTATTCTGTGTATATGCTCCTCTGAGATTGAGAGATGGAAAGGAATTTTGGTCTCATCTATTAGTTCATGTCAGAGCTACGGCTGAGGTTATTTGTATTATAGGGGATATGAATTCTCTTTTATGATCCCAAGAGAAGGATGGTCATGCTGTCATTAAACAATCTCAATGCGGGGATTTCCTATACTTTGTCAATGAAGCTGGTCTCATATACATGGGGTATGATGATCCAGCATATACGTGGATAAATAACAGACATGCTTAGTGTCATATTAGAGATCAAGACTTGATTGGGTGCTTGCCAATGCTAAATGGAACTTATTCTTCCCCAAGGTTAAGATCTATTACCTTGCTCGTATTGCTAGTGACCATTCACCCATTATGCTAAACCTTGATTGTTTCACAAAAAGGAGGAGGATTCCGTTCAAATTTGAGTCATCTTGGACCCTTAGACCAAACTTCACAAATACTGTTATGAAATTTTAGGAAAGCTCGCCTCCCATGATTGAGTATTATTCAGGGAAGATCAATGCTTTGCAGCAACAACTTACAGTGTGGAAGAAGAGGCATTTCACATATCCGGAGGACAGGATGGATGAGCCTAACAAAAAGTTAAAAGAATTGAACTCACTTCCAATCTCCGAGGATAACCTAAACAAGGGATTGAACATATCAAAGATTACAAACAAGCAGTTATGGATCAGGAGGATGAGACTTGGCATTGAGGACAGCTCAAGTGTGCTTTTAAAAATTGAATAAAAGTATTATGATGAGAACAATGAAGGTGTGATCACCATATGTTGAGAATGTCAAAGAACAAATAAGAAGTGATCATATGTTGATTAACTCACCTTGATAGTTAAGAATTTGTGGATTCTAACTTCTCTTTCGACCGGCCAATGAAGAAGAGCCTTCTTTTCTTTTTTCACCCTCTATTTTTATGTTTTCTAAACTAATACTCACTTTTTTTATCTTCGTACTTTTTAAAACTCCTATGTGCAAAGGAAAGGGATTGCGATGATGAACGAAAAAGTGTGTGCAAGTGTTGCACTTAAAAATAAGATTCTCTATGTGGATAGAGGTCAAGATGATGCAAGCAATAATGAAACTATCAAAATAGAAAATTAAAAGAAGAATTATGCGATTAGAACTATAAGATTAGAAGAAATGAAGAAGATGAAAAACTAGAAGAAAAGATAAGAAGATTGGCCCCTCGGAGCCACCAAGAACTCTTGAACTCCTTCCCGATGATGATGTAGAAGCTCTTGGTGAAGAAGAAGGTGGTTGGATGCCTCAATTTTCGTGCACAAGAGGGAGTAAATTTTTTTCTCAATGATGAAGCTCTATTCTTATAATTGCCAATCTCTTTTAAAGCTTAAACATAGCCTATATATGTAAAAGAGTTGATTTTCGCAATAATATTTCTAAAAATTAACAACTTGGCTACCAAGCCACCATTGGATGGAAAGAGAGTATGAAAACTTACCGAATGTGAATTGGAAACAAGAGATGCCCTCCCTTCACGCACAAGAAAGTCAATTTCATGGAAATACTAAGAACAAGTAGGTTTGGGCTTGAATTGGGCCGTCTAGATTACAAAACTGAATCACGTTGGCTCGACCTGACACATTTTTGAATAGTATCCACTTACACAGACATGAATCAAAGAGGTCAATTATGGAAAGAAAAATCGAAGAAAATATACAAATAAAATTATGAAAAGTTGAAAGGTGTCCAGATAGGTGGATGTGTCCAAGTAGCACATGTTGTTCTACACTTTTTTTTAAAAAAAAATTCGTAGGCAAAGTCAGCATTAGTAACTCTACCTTAAAGTCAGTATTAGCAACCTCGGTTAAAAGATCGATCTTTGTAAGGATTGAGGTTTCGGATCCGGTTATCGGGTCAGTTTCGGAGTCGGATCCCTTAGTTTGAGCTCTGGTGGGGCTGAGACTTAGTTTCCTTTTCGCGTTGAGCTTGCGAGACGCGGTTCAAACGGCGCCCAGCAATATGGACGTGTTTTAGGCTGTGCCACGTGGGTTGGCCTTGGGCCGCGAGAGTACGGCCCCGGTCTTATCGTCTGAATGACGTCTTGGATGGACGACGCCATTTAGAGTACGACCCTAGTTTGTCAGTATATGGCCCGGTCTTGTCGTTTGAATGATGTCGGACTTGCACGACGCATTTTACCCAGCTTCTGTTTGACCCCGCGAATCCTCCCTCCTTTCCCTCATTCTCTCATTTCTCTTCTCTCTTCCCTCCGACTCTCCGGCGAATCCTTTCCCCCTCTCCTTCCTTTCCTTTCCCCATTCCTCCTCTTCCTCCACTACCACCACCACTTCCACCGTGGCGTACTTCTCTTCGGACGGCGGCCGATGTCCCGGTGAAGTAACGGCGTTCACGGCGGTACCGGCGGCGACGTGTGGCGAGGCAGGTTGGCGGCTTGGAGCTAGAAGGAGTTCGAGTAACCGGTAGGGTGACGATCCTCATTGTATTGTGTTTAAAAACTATGTTTTTCCCGCTTTAAAGCATGTTTAGGGGGTTCTTGGAGTGAAAACACTAATTGCATGAAATGAGAAATTGGGAGTTTTAATGGGTATTTAGATTCTTCTCCTCCTTCTCCACTTTTCTTAGTATTTTACACGATTTGGGGGAGAAAATTCCACCCCGTAGATTGGGAGTTGGCGGAGGAAGAACCTGTCTGTGAGGGTTAAATGGCGTTGGGGGACAACGACGCCTTTTAGAAAGACGGCTTCCACCCGCGACGCGATTTAGCCCAAATAACAGACTCTGTCTATGGACTGATGAGCGTCCAGGGACAGCGACGCCTTTTGAACGGCGACTTGCATGCACGACGCGTTTTAAGTGAAATCACCCCGAAGCCTGTCTCTGCTTCTGTCGTTATCAGACGACTAGGGACAACGACGCCTTTCAAAAGGCGGCTACATATAACGACGCGTTTCAGGCCATTTTCCGGGGCCAGTTTTTATATAAACAAGTTTAGTAATCTTGAATGACGTCGGCCTTAGGCGACGCGATTCAAGCAGAATTCCATTAATCCTTGCAACTAACATGTGTTTATATGGTTAGATAGTTTAGTTAATTGCATGCTTAGAAATGTACTCGATGACGATGGGTTCTATGTGATCCGATCGCACTGTATTGTGTATTGTGCGATCGTGGGCTTAAAGTGACAGTTGTTAGCGCTTAGACACCCTGTGTCGGTGTGGGAGTGACACGACACTGGTGTGGGAGTGGCAGGGTGACGCCTAGAGAGAGGGTTACCTGGTGTACCCCGGGGTATAGCTAGTACCGGTGTGGGAGTGGTACATTCGGAGTGTCACTCGTGCTGGGGGAAACAGAAACCACCTAGAGCCAGTTGGGCCGGAGTAGCTAGCATGCTATCCGAGGGATTACTGTTTGGTCTCAGCGGGTCGATGTTTCTCGCATTCGGCCTTGTGGTTGGCGTGTTTTGCCGAGACGTTGGTTGTGGGTTCCGTGGTAAAATGATTTCAGAATTGTGCATGTTATATTTCGATTGCGTGTGTTTTATATGGAAATTTAGTAATTGTGTTTACTGCTTTACTTGCTTAAATTATCTATAATTGTGTTGCTACACTTATGAGTGCGTGAGTGGGCGGTGGGGATCGAAGGATCCCTACTGAGTCTTTTTGATGAGACTCACCCCTGCGATTTTCAAGTGAGGGTTCCAGACAGGCGTAGCGAGGAGAGTATTGCTTTGGGTCGCGCGCCAGCAGCCGTTGTTCCGGGGTATGCCCCGATGTAGTTGTTATGTTATTTTTTAGCCTGTATGCTTAATTATTTCCTTTTAGTTTGAGTATGTAATTATTTGCTGAGTCGAGTCGCATTGTAATAATTTTAATTCTTACACTTCCTTTTTAATTCAACGCGATGTGAATGTGTAGCTTAGTTTATTATTTATTTCCCAGACTTACCAAGATCTTGGTTTATTTTCAAATTAACGATTCGATACACATTTAGTAATCGGATCCTCGATTATAAGGTGGCGGATCATTATAATCTTACTAAAGTTGACTTTAAATTGACATCACTAATGCTAGTTTATGGCTTCAAATGTGCCTCCTCATCCCAAACACACATTGACTATTCTTGCAAATAATTTTAAAATGTGATTAAAAAATAAATATTTTTTAAATATAATTATTTAAATAAAAAACTTTAGTTTTAATTTTTATTCTATTAAATATTAAAATGTATAAAAAATGACATAGCCGAAAGCCGAGTGCCATGTGGACAGAGGGGAGGAATAACTAGCCGCGCCCGCGGTTGCCAGCTGCATAGTTAGCACCATTAGTGGGTCCCCAATGTGGTACTAGGGAGGCCCTTCTGATGCCCAAGTCAGCACTTTACGTGATAGAATAAAAGTGGTAGGAGAGAGAGTATGCAAAGTTACATTAATTTGATGTGTTGATCCTACTTCATGGAGAGGGAATAGGAGAAACTTTTATTGACTTTTGATGTGGGACTATTCCTCTGAGTATTCCGTTCTTCCCTTTCCATACCTCGTGAAAGTTGTTGGGCCAAGTCAGACTTATGGGGTCGACTGCCCCTTTCTTTACTTGAACCATTTCTAATGGTCGGGGATGCTGCTAATGGGCCCATTGAGAAAAATTCCTTTCATATGCCTCTCTCTCTCTCTCTTTATATATATATATATATATATATAGTAAGCCACTGAGTTCATCTAACTTAGGTGACCTCCCTCGAAACTCTCACTTTTTCATTTTTAAAAAATAATAAAAATCATCCCCCATCTATGTTGGTTTCAACACTTTGAGATTTAATTTTTACTGTTAGATCGAAAAATTTAACCATAGTCGTCCAATTAAATGTATGATTTTTTAAGGATCAAAATTAAAATATCAAGAGATGGGACTATTTGTTTAGTATTTTTTGATGTTGATTTTTCTATACGTATCCAATCGGATGGTTAAGATTGATTGTCAAGATTGGACGGTGAAAATTAAAGTTCCGGAGATGAGAACAATCTTAAGTGACCTATTTAAATACTTAAAAATTATTGATATTTTATTATTTTTTTAAACATGAGGAGAAGAGGATTTCATAAGGAGACTCATCTAAGTTAGATGAGGCCCGAAGCTCATTTGATCCATATATATATATAAGTATTGAACGGATTCCATGTAATGATTTTTCTTAGATACATATAACGAAAAGAATGAGAATTGATAAAACTCTAAATCATTTTCGATAATTTTTAAGACTATTTTGATTTCTAATATATCAGAATTGGATAAAAATTGAAACAAAAATAACACTGATATGTCGGAATCGAAAACTCAGTAAGAAATGGGAACAAACGGTTCTATTTCCGATCCCATCCGCTTACAACCCTACAAAAAAGACATTATAAACTTTGATCAATCTTTTCCAATCTGTTCACAAAATGACCTTTTATCATTTTTTTCCATTGTCAAATTTGATCAATGGCGACGTGGCATAAAACACAAGTTTAACACTCTCCATGTCTTGACCGCTAGATCTCAAAATCAGCCGACTGAGACGAATGTGAAATTCCTCACTTTGTTAGCAAAATAGGACAGGGAACAATCGATATTAGGGTCTAAATCTAATTTGATTGTGAGGATGCCTAATTCTCCAAATTCTATCTAGAATGTCTAATTCCCTCAATTCTCCCAATTCTTATAATTCCACCCTTTATTTTACTCTTTATTCTACTCCTTCTTATTAAATCACTTGAAATAGTGCAGTGTAATTCTCCTTATTCTGGATGGAATACCAACAACTTATCAAATCAAAATATCTCTTATTCTAATTTAAGAAATCCCTAAAACCTTATTCTGGTATAAGCAATTCTGCAAACAAAATCACACTTCAAAGATTAGTAAAATTTTCCAAAAGCGGAAGACAGCCTTTAAAACACCAAATATATAGTCTGAGGCTAGCATTTACCTCTTAGCACTCCGCCACTGACAGCAACAACCAAGTTTTCTGTTCGTCTCCTCCGGTTAAATCACATATTTATGGAACCCGAGTTGACTTCTGCCACAAAAAGGAAAAACAAATGAGAATCACTCGCTGCAACCGCTGTAGTATGGGATGTTGCAGTGGGTAAAGAAAATATTTTTTATCTTTTGAATTTTTTTAAGGTCAAGACCCACATGATTTGTATAGGAAGATCGAATGACAAAAAAATTTAAAAAATAAAAAATTAAGTTTTAATGAAAAGTAAAAGATGCCCTTAATAGGCCGAACCCAATAATATTTTTTTATTTTTTAAATTTCTTTGTACCATCCAGTCAGAGTTAAAAAATTTCAAAAAATGAAAAAGTATTATTTTTACCCATTGTAATGCCCGCACTAGAGCAACAGGGCACTGCAAAAACTGTTACTCAAAGGGGTTGTTTGGGTTTTGATCCCTGTAAAGTTACGTATTTCGGAATAAGTCCCCGTATCCTCCGTATTTTGGTATTAGTCTTTTTATACTTAAAGAATTTAGATGTAAATCCCTGTCATCTACTTTTGTTAGGTTCGTGCAACTTTACCCAAGTTAAAATGTAGGTAAAGTGTACCCAACCTTGGAAAAGACCCAAACATCCAACTTTAACTTCCATAACCTACATCATTCTCTCTTCTCCCATCCATCTTTTCTCTCTCGCCATGCACCCATTCCCTCCTATGCTACTTGGTTTCCACAAGGGTTGGAGCAGGAAGAACGTCAGAGCCCTTCGATCCTTTTGACGACGACGGAGACAACGAACAAGTGACCAAAGTAAGAAGAGGGTAATCGACCTATTGACATTGTGCAGCTTTCAGAGGTGCCAGATCACTTGAAGGGAAGAAAGTTGGCCCTTTTTTCCTCCTCTTTTCTGTAATGAGGCCCACTGCTTCCTCTCCTCATATTCATTCACATAGTGCAAAACAAATCCTATTTTTCTTTCCCCTTATTTGATTATGTATGCACTACTTGGCTGGAGGAAAGATGAAGTAATGATATCGGAAAATAAAATTATATGTTTGGTTAAGAGGAATGATGAAGCAATGACGTTTTGGAAAACCATGTTTATGTGCTTGATTCAGGAAAAAAAAAAAAAAACTAACTTCTATCTTTCTTGTACAGAAAGTGGATGAAGATATAGAAGAAAAATTGATACACGGAAATTCGTCTTTGAATATCAGATAAGGTCAAAAGTTTTTTGTATATTTTTTCCTCTTCCCTTCTTTATGTGTTTTGTTCTGAAAAGAAAAACCGAGTTGATGTTTGTCTTGTGTAGAAAGTCGAAGGAAGGAAAGAAGAAAAGATAGACAAAAGTTCAAATATTTTTGTTGAAGATTAGGTAAGGTTGAAATTTTATTGCATATTTTTCTCCTCTTCCCTTCTTTATGTGTTTGGTTGGGGGAAAAAAAAATCTAGCTTACATATGTCTTGTGCTAAAAGTCGAAGGAAGGATAGAAGAAAGGAAGCATCGGTAGAAGTTCAAGTTTTTCTTTGAATATCAAGTAAAGAATTTTATTGCCTATTGTTCTCTTCCATTCTTTGTCTGTTTGGTTCGGAAAAAAAATTAATTTGCATATGTCCTGCATAGAAAAATTGAAGAAAGGAAAAAAGAAAGGAAGGACATACAGAAGTTCAAAGTTTTCTTTGAATATTAGGTAAGTTAAATTTTCAATAGCAAGCTTATGCTTATGTTTACACTGAGATCTTGCTTGCCATGTGAAATCATACTTGGTTGATTGCTTTTATTACATGTTTAAATGTGCTTTTTATTTATGGGTGTTTATGTTTTTTTTTTTCTTCATATTTGCATGTCATGTTTGCCTAAGAATAATCGTTTGTTGCAGGAGAATGAGAGATAATACAGATTACAAGCTTACATTGTTCTATGATGGAGTTTAGAAGGAGGTTTCTTCTGATTTTAAATGGAAGTATATTAGTGGGTGACAAAGGACTATGAGTATAGATGTGGATGAGTTATCAATTGTAACTCTAGTTCAAGATTTTTGCCATGTGTGAAAATGGGGAATTAGGCAGCCACTAACATTCACTTATGTCATTCCCCACACTAGACTAAGGGAGATTGTGATGGTTGAGTCGGATAGAATATTGACGCAAATTGTCTAGGCTAATGCGACTACTAAGAAGTTTACGTTATATGCTACATTTAAAGAGGCATATGCAGCTGCCATCTCACCCATCACTGATAGGAGCTCTTAGAAGCCGCTTCAGTTGGACTACACTGTCATTCCTCCAAAGGAGCACAGACCTAGGAGTAGGCCAAAAAAAAAAAAAGGATCAGAGACAAAGTTGAGAAAATCGATCCAAAAAGACCACGACACAAGTGTACGAGATGTGGTCAAATGGGGGATCATAAAACCACTTGTAAAAATCCTCCTCTGAGGTAACTCTTACATATCTAAAATGGCTGTTTTGATTACTATTTTAATGATGCAAAGAGTTGTTTTGACGACTACTTTAATGGGAACTTGTTCATCTTAGAACTAGGACCACAGGCAAAAAGACGTGGATGCCCTTTTTCCAACAGTCGGTTGTTAAAGACTTCTAGAACTTCATCCTCCAATCAAGCTTGCTTGACCTAGGTTGCACTGGCCCCTTGTACACATGGTGAAACAACTAGGGAGGTAGTGTTAGGATTCTTGAAATTAGATAAAGGTTTCTACGCCAATAGTTGGAAATCGAGGTTTCTAGAAGTTTGGATCCGTCACGTCTCTAGAATAGCAGCAAACTACTACCCCATTTTGCTATCCCTGAACAAGTTTGAGAGCAAGCTTGGTCCTTCACCCTCATATTTGAAAGATTCTAGACCCATTTTGATGAAATCGAGGAAATTGTTAGATAGTATTGAGGAAATAGAAGAAATAATCAGAAAGCTGCCCTTGGATAAAATGCCAAGGCCTGATGGTTTCTCATGGATCTTTTCAAGCAATACTGGCACATTCTCAAACTTGAGATCATTGAAGTCTTGTCTGCCTTCAATTTTGACATGCTTCACCCCCACCATAGCCGAACTTTCATAACTTTGATACCAAAAAATTAGTAAGTTAAGGTTACCTTGTTATTACCGCCAACCAATGTGTGCAATGAGTTTTACATACGTCTGGTTTTGAATGTTCTTTTTGTGGTGGTTCTTTTTTTCAAGTGGTTAGGTGGTCACATTGGATGTATTTTTGATGGTAAATACTAGTCATTTTAATTGTGATAGGTTGCGGCTGACATGAGTTTTGTGACCAAGCTTGTTTTTTTGCCTGTCAACTAATTTTTCGAGGGTGAAAAAATTGATACATGCCCAATTTATTAGTGAAATAAGATTTGGTTCTTGAGTTCATTACCATCTGGTCGTTCCTGTCCATTTGCAACAAGCAAGTTAATTATTGAACATTAATTTTAGCATGGCCACTAGTTCTGAGTGACCTCTAATAACCTATTGTGGAAGGTGGGGGTAAGAAAGTTATCACAATTAGTGTGATTAAATCGTAGGTGTTATAACCTATGGTTGTGATGGTTCAGTGTAGTTGTTCTCTTTTTTTTTTACTATTTAAATGTGTTTTTCTTCAACAAGGAGGCAGGTGGGATAGTTGGATGGTTAGCAAAGATGTTATATAAACCTTAACAATATTTATGTTCTTCACGTATCCATTACATAGAAGTTACTTGAAAAAAATAAACAAAAGCTAGTATAATTACAAATGCCCAACAAAAGATCATCATACGTTGGATGCATCTTTCTATTGATGCGATTTCATTAGTAATCATTTCCTCTATCACCATTAATTGACATTTGATATCCACTATCGTGTAATTTGAGTCACCTAGTCAAAAAACCCGCAATCTCCATTGTTGTTGCAACAAGGACATCGGTAGAAACGTTGACCTTTGTTAGAAGGTTTAAAAGATACAAGCACTCTACATCTTCTTCTACCGCATGGACATTTAATTTGGAAGATGACCAAAGAAACTTGAAGCCTAAAAGAAGAAGAGATAAAAGAAAAATGAATTTTGTCTATTCTTTGTACAACAAATAAAAAATAAAAAGACATCACACGATCGAGTGAGAAAGAGGATCGACGTAGGAAAGAAGAATAAAGAGCGTTGGAGGTTGACTTAGAGGGATAGAGGCTTCTTTTTATTACGGTTACAAAGATTTTGTCGTAATTATAAACTTTCCAGGGACATTGTTAAAACATACTTTTACATTCATGTTTCAAATAGAAAAAAGAGAGAAACAATCTTTTTCACCTATTTTGTAACGATCCACTCATTTTGACGGAATCTTATAGATATATACTCAACATCTTCTCCTATATGTAACGGTTCTTACCAGAGAGACTAATAAATCTAGTTCAAAAACTTTATGGAGACCTAAATTGAAATACACAAGATACAGGGACTGAATTCGGGCTTTTAACAGGGATCGAAACCCAATTAACCCTACTAAAAAACAAATACAATACAATGGGCAGCGAGCTGTGAACCATAAATAACTCAATTACAATGTACATCAATTGCTGGCTCTTATTGGTGTTTAATTGACCAAACAAGTAAAAGAAAAAAAGGGATTCTTCCCTCCGAATCTTCTCTCCTTGCTTATATGGCCTTCACAAAAATACAAAACCACATAAGCTGAGATCTTCTGAGAAAGAATAATACCTAAACAACAGAAGCTAAACCCTGTGGCAACCAAAACACACCAACCAACCAAAAATATACAATCGCACATTTGCCTCACCGCCTCCCATGAGATCGTTATTATAGAACATGCCCATGGAATCAGACAAGTGGCTTGTTGGCTTAGCCTAAAAATATTAACAATAATATGAATCAATGTTGCAACTGTCCCGGGATTAACTGCGATGACCTAGAAGGGGGCCGACTGATGTCTAGAAAAGGAAAAGGCCAACGAGATTCTTCCGATCTTTGCATCTCCTGAAATTAAAAAGCAGGTAATTAGAACGCGGGAGAAGAGTTTTATAAAAAACCTCATATACAAAGCATGTGCTGCAAAACATTAAGGACTGCAGCACAAATGTCACATCCTGAACCTGCAACAAAGGGGAGGAAGTTATGTTCCGAGGCTGCAGCTGCAATTTGGCACGTGCACGGCGCCGCCACTGCATGTGTTCAAATTGTAGCAGTCTTGATGCAAAATCAATCCCATCAAGCCTGGTTCCTGTTTCCCAATTTTTGCAACTATCAGAAACTTGCAGACTCTCTGAACATGGATTCGATGACGATGTTCTATTTAGCTGTTCATCATTGAATGTGTGTGATGGTACTGTTTTTAACCGAGTCCGTAACATCTTGAAAGCCACACTTCGCTGCGTAAATAAATGAAGACACGAAAAGAGTATGGAATCATATCCCAATGATTGTAAGGGTAAAAGAACAAACATTGACCAATCAACTTCAGTTTAAGAGAACACTGATCCAAAAAACAAAAAGAATCAAATATAGCTCAAACATATCAGAACAGTGATCCCAAAAACTATTCACAGAGTAAAACATTTGCATGTTAAGACATTTAAACACCTCCATGGGAGTAGAAGTTTAACCATTTCCTTAGACAACAGCTAATACACGTGCCTGTACATTGATTAACAGATTCATATTAATGCACCACATTTCTTGCTCCAGGAACTGCCATAACCTTAGCAGATTCCAAGAACTTGATCTGCAGAAAGTCCTGTTTCCAATTGTGCACTGAGTGGAGTGTTGCCTTAGAGCAATGAGAACCAACAGTTCAAAAGGACCCTGTATTTACCTGAGGCAGCAGCATTAGAAGGCCATTCAGAGACTTCAACAGCCATGTGTATTTTCCAGGCTCAAGAAGCTGAAAATTGCACAAATTCAAGTTATTGAATGCAAATCTTAGAAGCAGAGCACAAAATGATGATGCAAATTGCCTATTAAGTAATCTACAAGGAAAATAAGGTCTATACTAATGCCACATTCTGTCAACAATAGTAACATAAAATGGGAAGAACAGGAAACTGATTTCTTCAAAGGATAGAAAGCTGGGTGTTAGTTATATATGCCCCAATAGTATGACAAATGCCTGCATATCTTTCAGAAAAGACCTCTTACACTGTCAGAAAAGTCTATAAAATGGTGGGTTTTTGCCGGAAAACACAGGGTGTACTTTAGCTCAGATGAATCATCTATTATTTCCAGGATCGGTGAACAGCCTTGTAAAGATTTGGTTGTAGTCGTTGATTGTCTTGTTTGCATTCAAAATTCGATTATTTTTGTCTAGTTTTAGTTGACCAAGTTGACCACTTTCTGGCAAGAAGATATAAAAATATGCATAACTTTGTTTTTAGAAATTAGAAAATAGTTCACACTAGCTTGAATCAAAAGGCTTCTTTAACACCTTCATATAGGAAGCACCTAAGAAACTGTCACGCTGACTTGCCCACTAAGGCTGCATTCATAAACAGAGGAATGCCAGTGAGCCATGCTCTTTAAGGTGTGGTATGCCGTGCTCCTTCCCCACCATCTAATCTGAAGATCAGGTGGCCATGAGCATGAAACTGAAGTTCACCATTCCAAAAGGCCGAGCAGATCTTGGACATCCTCTATGAAGATTGGGTGGCCAGGATCAAGGGCGGCATGCCACACCTTAAGGTATGGCACGCTAGCATTCCTCTTTCTAAACATCGTAAATGAGCTAATTTTGCCCATATTTCAGTAAAAACATTGTTACTTTGTGGATAATCCAAACCTGATAGCCCTTCCCTCTATATGGTAGACTTTTAGTTATAGATGAGTGTTATTTGTGGATGATGATGTTCCAATAGATAAAAATGCAGACCTTTAAATGATAAGTTAAAACAGTGCAGGGAAGCATTAAAAGGGATTTAGGACTAGTTAAAGTGTCCAACTAAGTCAATGTATGAAATGTAATATCAGTAACATAGAATAGTGTAGGATTTGAAATGAACATATACATGGAGATTTAGGTGTAGCTCTTATTGATAGTGAAAATAGGCTCAGATGCTTTGGTCATGTGCATAGACAGCCAAGTTTGTTGACAATTAGAAGGTGTGATTAAATCTGAGTGGAGGGTTAACAAGAGGCAGGAAAAGCCTTAAATCAGATAGCTAAACGTAGTAAGGAAAGGACTAGGCCTTTCTAGGTTTAACCATAAACATAACATTGAATAGATTAAAATAGCAAGACAGGATTTATGTAGCTGACCCCTAATAAAAAAACGTGCAGCAAAAATGGAAAGGGGCTAATATAGATCTCGGGATCCTAAATTTCACCTAGCAAAAATGCCTTGAAGACCTTTCAACATAAGCAAACAGGTTCTGGCTAAGAAAAGAGATTGAAAAGATTGAGTCCTCTGATGCCTATACAAATAAAAAAAAGATGAAGATTAGAATGAGTGTCTAACCTGCGACTCCCCTTCAATTACCTAAGAAGATCTTCCTTTTGTATTACTTTCTCTAGTATTTTACAAGAATATAGGACTAAGGAAAATAAAGAAGACAAGACGGGGAAAGAAAAGAAAATTGAATAAAAATACAAAAATAAATACTATATATAAGTTATATTTTAGTCTGCTCATTTACGCCTTGCATAATTCCTTTTGTTATCATGCAACCGTTGCAAGTATTTTGCATCCACTCAATGCATATAAGAAAAAAGAACAGAAATATAATTGAGTGAATATTAACAAAAGTGAGTGTAGGATTAAAGTAGAAAGAAAATGATCCAACCCATGCCAACCCCTAGATGAGAAAATAAATAAACATAACCCAATCTGAGCCAATCCGTAAGAGTATTTGGATCAAAAATTCCCCAATCTGCAACAGGTTGCATGTGAATAAGGGTGTTCAGCCTTAGCTACTAGTGAACGTAAATAGGGGTAGGCAGGCACGCACGCACACACGCATTAGGTGTATATATATAGAGAGAGAGAGAGAGATGCTATAATGTGGTTTGCTACAGTGCGTGCGGTTTAACGACACACTATTTTCGAACCCATCTCCATATTTAATCAACAATAAAAACTTTCATAAATTTTTAAATATTCAGTTGTCTCTTAGGATTGTTTTCATCTCTTGGGGCTTTATTTTGTCCGTTCGATCGTGAAACTCAATCTTAACCATCCATTAGGTGCATGCATATCCCATTTTTTCAAAGATCATGAAAAATAGCCAAAAAATAGAAAATTCAATAGATTAACCTTAGGTTGTTCCCATCCCTTGAGGTTTTGGTATTCATCACCAACTTACGCATATAAAATTGGACGGCTAAAAATGAATTCTACATGATCAAATAGTAAAGTTAAGTCCAAAGGGATGAAAATAACTTTAAGAGGGTAATTGAATATTTAAAATTTTTATTTCTTTTAACATGAGGATGGGGTCGAAATAGTGCATGCAGTGTAATAGTACACACTGTGTGTGTGTGTGTGTGTATATATATATATATATATATATATATATATATATATATATGCCCCCTCAAAAACCCACCCTCCCCATTGTAAAAAAATATAATAAATTTTTTCATAATTTTTTAAATATTCAAATAGATCCCTTAGGGTTGATCCCATCCTCGGGGCTTTAATTTTCAATGTCCGATCTTTATAACATGAGCCATCTGATCGGACATGTATCAAAAATCAACGTCTAAAAATACTGAAAAATAGTAAAAAAGTAGAAAATTCATCAGATTAGCCCTTAGGGTTGATTCCATCTCCTGGGATTTAATTTTAATATCTAAACAATGACGCATCTGATTGGACAACTACGGTTAAGTTTGTCGATCCAACAGTGAAAATTAAATCTAAAGAGGTGTGAAACCACCTAGAAGGGGGTATTTGAATATTTAAAAAAAAATTATGATTTTTTTTTTTAAAATGGGAGGGTGGGTTTTTGGATGGGGCGCATCTAAGTTAGATACATCCTGGCACACGTTATATCTGCCCCTATATACATACATCACACACAAATACATACAAAGAGAGATGTTATAGTGCAACCTGGCCACCGTGGTGCATTGCACCACTTGCCTGCCCAAACTCTTTTGAATCCCTCCCAACTCTTGTTTTTTTTTTTTTTTCCTTAGAAAGCATAGGTGTAACGATTTGATCCAAGCCTTGTCAGGTATTGCCTACTTTGAGCCAAGTCCATATAGTTTTGTCCCTAAAAGACGCCTCACAATTATGAATCCAAATCCCTCATGTATGGCCTAGCAACTTTTTGTTGTTGCCTGATATAGAGCTTCAATCCAATTTATTCTCGCCTTAGACTTCAAATACAGTGGTGGCTCTGCTCTTACCTACTGCTCTTACCTACTCTGCAGCCAACCCTTTCCTCTTACCGGCTCGTGATTAGGTCATCACAGGTCCACTGACTTTTGCGTGATTCATCTCTGAACTAGTCCATATCATACCGCATAGATCCTACACTGATACCATTCTAACGATCTCATCCAACCTTTTGTGAGATAAATTGTATACTTTGGGCTAAGTCCACACAGTTTTGTCCCCAAAAGGTACCTTAAAAATTTTGGATCCAATTCCCTCTTATATGGCCCAACAACTTTTTCCATTATCCGGTACGAGATTTAGTTCAATTTGTTTCCGCCCTAACCTCTAAACACAATGGTGGCTCCACACTGTTGTGACTCTACTCTAACTTACTCTGCAGGTAGCCCTTTCCTTCTACCCGACTTGTGACTAGGTCACTATAATAGGCAATCTAATCATGATTAGACAGTTGTGCTGTTGTGTGGCTAGGCTACACAGTAGCATTCAATCAATCAATATATATATATATATATATTGTGTGTGTGTGTGTGTGTGTGTGTGTGTGTGTGTGTTCATGGGTGGGGTAGGGGTGGGCAGCTCCTTTGGGGAAAGGATGGCTGCAGTTGGGTGATTGCAGCCAGTGGTGACTACAGTAGTAGGGGTAAAATTGGGAGGCTGGTGTGCTGAGGGAGGGCGTAGTGGAGGGGGTTAGCAGTCGTTGGTTGTTGGGCAATCGGGTGTGCAGTTGGCTGTTGCAATAAGGTGATGGAGGAGCGGCTGCATTGAGGGTGATGGAATGACGGCTCACTACGGTGGGGTAAGGAGTAGAGTGATGGGTGGGATGGGGTGTTGTAGTGGGATGGGGGGGTCGGGGAGTGGTAGATGGGTGGTGACTGTAGTTGGGTAAAGGGATTGGGGCAACTGCAGTAGGGGAGGGATGCCGCCTAGGCACCACTTAAGTGGTCACCTTAGCACCTAAGCTCTTAAGCTCCCTAGAAATGCCTTGGCTCACCTTGTTGCCTTAACAACTATGATGCCAAAAAAGCTCAAACCAAATCTGAGCTCAGGTTTTCAAGAAAACTGATGAGCTGTCCCTGTTTAAAGAAGAATACTCATTAGAAAGGAAATGTCGATAGTGCTTGTTATCCCTAGCAGATCTGTATTTGAGACTCATGAAACTTTGTGCAAAGTTCCTGGTTGCCCCTAATTAAAGTATTAAACTCACTTAGTAAACCTGAAAACATAAAATTAAATGAAACCCAGATCTCCATTCTCATAGCCATTCTGCCACATCTTATTTCTAATTGATGCTTCATCTGCATCAGAAGCTGGTTAACACACTAGTCATGACTCATGTCCCAGGAAGAAACATTTACAAAGTGATACCAAATATTCATATTTGTAGTTACTCTGATCATTGCTTCGAAAGCAAAATTTGAGCTAATAAAAAAAAAATTACCCCAGTAAAGTCTCTTGAAAGGATAAAACCATGATCTACCACATATAAAACTATCAATTGCTTGATGTCCACTAATTTGACTGACACGGTATATTACTGCTGCCCCCCTGCTACATGAATTACTAAAACAATTCATGTGAAAGAAACTTCCAGCTGTATCATAGATCAAGAAGAGATTGACACACCTGCAATCTCAGGTAAGCAAATATTGGTGTCTCCAAGAGGAGAATTAACTTATCTAACTGTACAAGGAACTCCAGAGTTATGTCCTCTTCTGCCAGTGACTGAATCACAGAGCTCGCATGTTGGTATGCCTGTTGCAGAATGATGTAAATTCTGAATAAAATTCTAAAGGAAGAGTAGCGCACAAGCTTTGACTGTCCTGAGTATATCTACCCACCTGGGCAAGTAGACACAGACCAATTGTTGCTATTGGCGAATGGCACCAGGAAGAATATAGAGAAATAAATAGATCCTTCCCAGCAGAATTCACCAAAGACTGCTTCAGAAGTGCACGCAATCCAGCTAATTCAGATGAAGTAAGCAAAATCAAATTCAGGGCCTGAAATATTGTCCAACATGCCACACATGACTTTGTTAATGGTGCATAAATAAGAAAATTTCCCGAATTCATTGGAAAAATTGGCATTCAAATGGCTCGCAATAAAAACCTGAACCATGATGGAAGCAAAGCCCGCATCATCCTCTCCCTCCAGAATGGTTGAGAATTCTCGGTAAACACGTTCAGCATCCAAAAGAACACAAAGTCGACGTACTATCAATGCACCACGCCTAAAACAGTGATGTACCATTGTTCAAGATAAGGATCCGTGTTTCTCAACCATGAACTAAAACGAGAAGAACAAAAAAGATAACTCACTTCCCAAGAAGGGATTTGCCCGACTGAAAGTTATGCACCAGAAAGACAATAAGATGACGGAAATACTGGGCATCTGTTGCAATGCAAGCATGCACTTCTAGCACAAGAAGCACAACCTGCAAATATACACACAACTAGGCTTATGTATTTGTCCATGCACATTTAAGCTACAGATCTGATAAAAGGAAAGCTAATAGCCGAATAGGTATGCAGAAGGTGAATAACTGAATAGGGAAGATAGAGGATGAAAGTAAAGTGAGTACAAAATGGAAAGTTTCAATATTTGTCTTTGTTAATTTACAACAGAATATTCGAAGAATATTCAGTTCAAATGTTTTGTTCTGGAATTTAATACAGAAAGAGAAGAAAGTTTGTTTGTTTTTTTCAAATGAGTAGTAGGGCTTTTTCCACATACATGATTGTATACGAGGTAATTGCAAAATCTCTAGTGAGATTGGAATGGCCTGATCTATAAGATTTTTGTTCACTTTGGACTAAATTTTTGCAGTTTTGTCAGGCGCTTCACAAGTGATGGATCCAAGCCCCCCACGTATAGCCCAACATTTATTTCCCTGTTTTTCGATGTGGCACTAACCGATCTCATCCCTACCCCAACCCCTAAACACAGTGTTGGCTACACACCAACTTACTCTATAGGTAGTCCTCTCTTACAGGCCTACCAACTTCTACGTGGTTTCCTTCCAAGCTACCCCATATTATATTGCATGATCTTGCTCTAATACCACACTATAATTACCTCAATCTGACCGTTGTGAGGTATTGTCAGCTTGGGATCCAGTCTATTGGTTTTGTCCCTAGAAGACACCTTACAAGCTATGGATCCGAACCCCTTATATATATGCCAGCAATTTTTCCCTGATATAGCACTAATCTAGTCCATCCCTGCACCAGCCCCTAGACACAATGGTGACTCCACACCATGATAGCTCCACACTGACCCCACCACTCCATCCTCCAAACCCCAAGGGAAAGAAAGAAAATTCCTTGACGAGAAGTCACATATGCAGCAAAGCAAAGAGCAGGAAGGAAGTGAGAAGAACTTCTCCCCACTGCATCCAGCTGCTGGTTCAAGGTTCAAGAAAGGAAAAAGTTGTTCCCAACCGACCCTTCTAAGGTTCTGAAAGCTAGAGAGATACTTCCCTATCAGCCTTACTTTAATTCTGGGTTTTCTTGTGGGACTTAAGGGTAGGAAAAGATGAACTTATAAGGGAGGTTCTGTCGAAATGATCCCTCAAATTTACACTGCATAAGAGTATGCTTCCATTGTTTGACAGAATATTTTTCCTGCAATCCATGATTTTTTTCTGATTTTTAAATCAAAGCCTTTTTATCATAAAAGGATAGCCCCATGCCATAAGGCTCCCACCACTGCAAGCTCTGAGCAGGGTCAATTATAGTGTTATCCTGTGTGTGTGTGAGTGTGCATGTTTCGTGCAAAGAGGCTGTTTCCCAATTTCACCACATGCCCTCTATGTCAAATGGAGCAACCTTAGCATCACACCAAGGCTTCCCCTCAGTTTTTGTTACAAAAGAGAACATATAATATGAACATAAACATGAGATGAGATGATTTCCTTGCTGATTAGGATTAAATTATGTTTCTTAGATTATAGTGCTGACTTAGGGTAATTAAAACGAGGATAAATTGGATAAAAATTCATCATAGACCACTAAGACCTCTTTTATGATCATTGTGTGGATTAAGACTATTAAGTACAGAATGAGATTATTAATGTCTTATGGTGAACAAAATGGGAGCATCAAGTTAGATTACTAGGCACAATAATGATTATGAACCAAAAATAATATGATTAAAGGATAACACTGGTGATTAAGGGTTGATCAGAAGATAGTGTCTACCTAGGCTACGGTTACTGTGAAGGTTATGGTTTTGTTAGCAATGATTTTTCTTGATCGGTACCAAAGTTTCTTAAGAAAGTTTCTATCAGAACATTAAGGTTAAGTATCATCACCTTATTAGCGGGATAAGCCCACACGACCTTTTTCATCAGGGTAATGATTGATATCACAGCCAGGTCCCTTTTTCTATGGGGTGTAGAATCCAGACTTAGGATATGACTAACTTAAACAACAGGTAGAGTCATGGTTGGCAATATTGACCGATGCCGACATGCATCAGCCGATACGTATCGGTATTGGTGGGTACCGATACGATACCTAGGGAAACCTCTATACCAGCCATTTGTATTTAAAAAAAAATTAAAAAATTATTGGCCGATATTGGGCTAAGCTTTATCCGGAACCGGCCGATATGCCCGATACCGATAGCAGTAAGTATCAGTATCAGTACCCACCCCCCAAAAAAAAAAAAAAAAAAAATACAAAAATACCGATACCAGTATTGCCATCCTTAGGTGTAGACCCACTTGGTGCACTCCTAACTAGGATTAGGATAACATAAGACTACCTATCTGAAGTTAGGAATGGTGTTGAATCCACACACACACACACACACACAAAAAAAAAAAGAACAGAAGAGACAAGGAGGACAATTCAATGATAAGAAGATGAATAAAAGGGCAAGGGGTATCAACTGTACTAGACACCTAGAGCAACAAAAGGAATAGCAGCAACAATGCACCAGCAACAACCACAAAAGCAGCATTAGAAGCAGCCGCCACGAAGAAACCCTAGCTAGGGTTCCTACGATTTGGAAAACAGAAGCAGAAGAAGAAGAAGAAGAAGAAGAAGAAGAGGAGGAGGAGGAGGTGGAGGAGAAGGAACTAGAGAGGTGCGGGGAGAAACAGAGAGAGGGAAAGCCTCCAATGGAGGGTCTCTCTTGCACAAAGGAGGACAGCCTGCTGAGCTCTTCCCTGCACACAGCAGGAAGAGTCTTGCTGACCTCTTCCCTGCACACAGAAGAAGAGTCCAGCAGGACTCTTCCACACACACACAGAGGGAGGGAGGGCCGGAGGGAGGGAAAGGGGAGAAGAAGAAGAAGAAGAAGAAGAAGAAGAAGAGAGAAGGGGGCTGTCATTTGGCTTTTTACTTTCTCTCTCCTCTTTTCTACTTTGGAACCGGCAATTTTGGAACCATTAGATGCCCCTTCTTTCTTGTCACGTGCCAGTCACGTGTTTTGTTTTGTAATTACCATCCACCGTCCATCTTGATAGGAGGGCCCCTGTTCTCTTCCTTGAGCTAGAGTTCCCAGCCACCATGGGAACTGCTGCTCCAGCAACTCTCAACAGGCTGGACGGTAATGGAAATTCATCTCTACGCCTTGGCATTAACTCAGAACACAGGCAGACCTATGACCAGTTGCTGGCTTCCTCGACCAAGGCTCTCCCAAAGGTTAATATTGCTATCAAGGGACCTGCATTCACTGATCAGGGTGAACCAGCAGTACTTTTCACAAAGGATGAATATGTTCAAACACTCAAGCCATCTGAGAGAGCAATCATAGCCAGATGCTCCTGTGGAAGGCCATCCATCCCACAAGTCAATCCTTTCCCAATGCCTTTCCTTGAGAGCTGAATTTGTTGTCAGTAAGGTTAATGCATGTCGTCTGTTGCTAAGGTTGATTCTGATGTGTACAGAGACTTCTGCAGCCATTATTTGTGTGGAGATGGAGAACTTGTAACCCAGGAAGGAGCGACTTTGGATAGACTTTGAAGAGTCGGAGTTTTGGCAGAAAATTGATTTCCTTAGTGTGCCTCACTTTTGCAAAATAAATGTCGGAAAGTTGGTCACTTTTGAGTAATCATGTAATAAGAGTGCTAACCAAGCATAAAGAGGAAAAACCTGCTCAAAATCCAGTTTCTCAAGTATGGAAGCCACTTGATGCAGAAGCTAGGAAAAAATAAATAATTCTGTTAAGGAACACGTGGATACACTGATATAGTGTCCATTTCTACATCTAACAAGGTCCACAAGAGTTCTCTTCGGTCCAAGGTGCAGGTCAAGTGCATACTGAACAAGAGCTACTTTGATTCGAAGAAGTACAAGGTATCAATATACAAAGCTCTGAACATAGGGTACAACCTAGCATAAAAGAATTAAATCAATCTCTTATTGGAGCATAGGAGGAAGACATACAGCCTAGCATAAGAGAATTAAATCAATCTCTTATTGGAGCGTAGGAGGAAGACATACCAGAAAATTTAATCCTTCAGAAATCCAAAGGTAATGGTAAACTGTTATTGCACAACTCTATTGAAGCACTTGATAACCATGACCCACATAGAGGACCTACTGCCTATAAAGAACATAAAATTTATAAACCCCTTAATTGTCCATTCAACAAGGGGTGTCAATGGGCCGGGCTGGGGCTGGCCTGACCTAAGCCCAGCCAGCCCGAGTTCCATCTGCCCCAGCCCAAGCCCGACAGGCCTTTGGAAGGTGAAAGTCAAACCCAGCCCGCTGGGTTTTTCAAGCCTGTAAGAAGGTCTAGGTAAGCCCGTTTACACAGAATTACTTAGAAATCCAAAGAATACATATAGACAAAATAAATAAATAAAAACCTGCTTTTCAAACCTAACCTGTTGTATATAGCAAGCCCTTAAAGGCCTCGCTCAGCCTGTTTATCAAAAATTATCTAAAAATCCTAGAAATAGATATGATAATAAGACGACCCTGCTTTCAAACTTCTACTCTCTCTTTTTTTAATATATTTGAACACAAGAAAAAAAATTGTAACATTTGCTAGCAAGGAAAAAATACAATGAAAATATTCATTTTTAGTTGGACTGCTATGGCAGGTTGGGCCTAATTCTAGACCAATCCAAATTGCTGACCAAAATAGTACACAAGAAAATATTCACCATTAGTTGAACTGCTATGACATAACTTATCTTCCTTTTTAATGTGTCCTAATGCGATTAGGAGTCTTGTTTTTCACCTGGCTAACAAGAGCAAACTAAACATTAATGGATTTAGACCCTGCAAAATGGAGACACTTTGGAGTTTGAAGTTATTATCATATTGTATTGACTACTAACAACCAGACATGGTAGAGGACGTCTGTTCTTGGAACACGAAAACCATTAAGAACAAACATAATCACCACAAAAGGGAAAATTAGAAATAGCACATGATTACGGAAAAAAAAAAAAAACATGTTCTTTTAACATCTCCCTACTTTTTTAATTCACATAAGAAACACATTTTTAACAAAAAAACCCTGCTTTTTAACATCTTTTATTTTTAAATATTTCAACACAAGAAAAAAAAACAAAGAAACCCTATTTTTAAAATCTGTTTATTCTTTCGGTCAAAATATTATTGTTGATCAGATGGCAGCTGTCACATTTTCCTTTTTTTCACGGATTTGTTTTATATTTTTTCTTTGAAACGTCCGCTCAAAAATCAAATAGTATAGCTAGCAAGCTTGGGTTGGTTTGGAGCTAGACATACCTTTTTTTAAAAAAAAAAAAAATGTGTACATGCCTCAATTTGTGTGTGCAATTCTTTTTTCAAAGAAAATATATATATACGAGCTCGGGGCCAATCCGAACTTGCTGGCGATATCATCTGATTTTCTATCAAAACATTCCAAAAAAACAAAAAAAAAATGCAAAGAAACAAAAAAAACGGATGTCAATGATGCGCTTGGCCAATCATTTCAATTTCCCATTTCCATGGCTCGATGGGCCAAGTGGCCCAAGCCCAGCCCAACCCATAAACTGGCAGGCTTGAATTGAGATCTCAAAAGATGTCCAACAGGCCATAGGAGCCAGCCCAAGTCCGGCCCGTCACGGGCCAGACCGTCGGGATTACCGGCTGGTCCGCCCATTTGACACCCCTACAAAATCTGTAAAAATCACAGAAAATCCTAGAAAATGTAAAAATCACCCAACATACTCTGAATAACTTTATGACCCTATAAATGGTCAAAATTACCAAAATACCCTGAACACACTTTAAATCATTAAAAATCACAGAAAAAACTTAACATTTAGAAATCATCTAGCATCCCCTAGATGCACCTCCAAACCACATGGTCTAAATTACAAAAATACCCTTATTGCACCAAAATCATAAAAAAATGTAAAATCATTCCAAATACACTTAACACACCTAAAATCCAAAACTTTTCAAAAATGGCCAAAATACCCTTTGATCCCAAAAACACCTGAAATGACGTAGAAACAACCCCGGGGTTTTAAAATGCCCCAAATCCATTAAAACACATCTCAAGCATCAAAATGACCATAACCCTCACTACACAATTCAGACTTGCAAAATTACCAGAATACCTTTTTAGTCCAAATCACCTAGAATCAATCTTCATATCCTTTTAAAAAAATGGAAAGTGATCCTTTAAAACTTTTTAAGCCATCCATAACCTATCTTGGACCTAGACGAAGCTATTGGGCTCAATTCAAATCATATTGTCATCAATGGACTTGCAAATTTCATGTGGTTTCATTTAAGGACATCATCTTTGGTAGTCGATTAAGCCTTCGATCGTTTGATCAACGTAATCAACACTGACTAAGGTCAATGGGCATAGGTAAAATTGTGGATACACATACTTGATCCAAAGTTTTCGGTTCCACAACCTTAAGTTCCCAAGACCCACCAATAAATGAAATTTTAAAAATAATAACAATAATAAGTACGAGGGGTCATCCACCCTCACATCTCCCACTAGTGGCCAATGATTTCCTAGGTCGGACGGGCAGTAGCTGATGGAGGATATAGCCAATGGGCAATCCACTCAGCTGACTTCTACAACTGCCAATGGGAGGCTCTCTCTCTACTTCAAGATAAGAATGAGTCATATTCAGATGTGCAAATGACAATGAAATGAAAGATTGGTCAATTCACTATATGATAGAGGTTAGCGAGGGTTGAAAAACTTGAAAAGGAAAGCATGAACAATTCAATATTTAAATATTTGTCATTGATTACATTCCTAAAAACATGTATGTAGCACAGTCCCACTCTTATGCATGATAAAACTAGAACTAAAAGCATGTAGGTCTGTGAAACATTGTTGCAAGGTGTAGATGATTCCTATACGGTCCACTAGTGAGCACACACCACACACACCATAGCTCAGCCCAGTTAGCTACACTTTTCAGTCATTATCAATACAGTTCAGCTTCTTTTTACAAATGTACTTTTTAGGGCTAAGTAATTTGCTCCTTGTTGTACATTATAATGGTTGTACCAATGGACATGTAAGCCAACAGAATTTCATTTTATTTCTTGCTTTCTAATTGCTACGTGTTTGTGTTCTCTACTAGAGATTGAAAACATGATAGACCCTCAGTCCGGGCAGCAGACCTGAGTCCATAGAATCCTAGATTCCAGATTCTCCATGTATGCCGGGCCATTACACCTCAGCTAACACCACTCCAAGTGGCTTACACAGTCATAGGCCCATATTTGTTCTAGGAATATGCACCAAGGTAAAATGATTGAAATTGGCCTCCAAATTGTCGGCCCCAAGTTGGTCAAGAGCCAATCCCGAGCCAACTCAGACCAACTTGGGATCTCAGACAGGCTCTATCGCCAACAAAATAAAGCTCTATCTATAACAAAATAAAGGAACTCTATTAGATCATGAAATTACAAGGGAGTATTTGAAAAAATTCCTACTATACACACATATAATATCTAAACCCTAAATTCCCCCATTCCATTCTTATAGCAACATCCAACGTGCAGTTGGTTGGGAGAGAAGAAAAAATCAATTGCACAATGATATGGGGGAGAGTTAGTGGCAACACATTGGCAATCACACGGTGCAACGGTGACAGCATAGAGGTGCCACATTGTGACAACAATGGCTACATGTTTTCCTTCTATAAACTCCACAGGCCTCTCCCTTGACGCGGGGGGGGGAGGCGGTGTTGATCCAAATGTCCAAATGTCATCAGAAAATACTCCCAGTTGTCCAAGTTTGGAGTAGCCAACACAGAAGAACTTTTTTTCAGGTACACCATGTCATTTTGATAAAAAATGGAAAGCATCAATAAAGATGCATACCTCATCAGAGGGATCTGACAGTGCTCTCAGCAGAGAATAAAAAATGTCATTCAAGAAAATTATAACCTGTTCCAAGTAGAAGAACATATATCAAACATAGGCAAAATTAACATATTCTCAATATAGAGAATGGCCAGAGCAATCAATTAGAAAGAAGTTTACAGGCATGTGCACTACATAGAGCACAGATCTAGAATATCCGACAGTAGTTTTCTAACACCATTGGGCCAAGGATCCCAAAAGGATTTTTATCATTCTGATGGATCAAAAGAAAGCTGGTGAATTAGTATGCCCATGCTGCTCCAAGGACTCGTGACTGATGAATTTTTGGGCAAAAATGAGTTTCTGCATATATACCCCTGAAAACATAGTATTTGCGTCTATCCCCTCAACTCCCACATACTGTTTTCAATACCCCTTAAATCCCAGAAATGTTGTAATTATACCCAGTGGCGGACGCAGAAATTTTGTCCAGTGGGGTCACTCGGACATTAAGTTATAAGTATAGCTGGGTCATTGAAGACTTGAACTAGGTCATATGGGTTCTTGGGCTGGGTCAGTGGGGTCTCGGGCTAGACTGCTTTAGGTTGGACCAATAGGTTTAGAAAAATCCAGTGGGGTCCCAGGACCCCACCGAATTAATACTGGATCCGCCACTGATTATACCCCTCTGTCAAATTGCCGTTAAATCAAACCTAAAGATTTTGCATGCATACCCTAAATTCACTAATATTTTGCATATATACCTCTAAATTCAATAGAATTTTGCACATGTACCCCTAATATTATCAAGATTTACAGAATGTCTTTGGCATATTTGGCTGGAGGTCATGTTATTTTGACATAGGGGCATCGCCACGACATTTTTGAGATTTCAGGGGTATTAAAAACAATATGTGAGAGTTGGGGGTATAAATGCAAATTCGGTATTTTTCGAGAGTATATATGCAAAAATCCCAAAAATGTTAACAGTGAAAGCACAAGAACGCCATCTGTCCAAGAGGTGCTAGAAGTGCAGTAGCAGAGATTTGGAAGTTAATAAACAATTTTATGGAGTAGATAGCCAGCCCACAGAACCAACACAAGGCACTCCTCTACTGACAATAAAAAATAACTTGATCCTGCTAACGGTACTCATTAGCCATATGATAGATGCAATCCAGAGTTCAAGCAGTTGCATGACTTTATCTTCGTTTTTCATTAAACTAACTACTGCATAAAACTTTACCGACTCATATATTTATTGGCATAAATAAGAGACCAACAAGATGACTTGGACGTAGCTTCTTATGTAAATAAGACATTTTGTGAAATACAGTCACTAACTTGATTATGCAACTGATATAATTATAGCAGATAACCAAAGCCGTTTGATTTTTGATGTGATTTAACGGCTGCTATTACAAATCCCTAAAGATGAAATCAAATAATAATTAGGACAATCTGAATTATTCCTATCTGGTTGACGAATATCCAACTGATTCAATTATCCTTCGGAAAGCAGTTGGATATGGATAACATGCTTGGATATTTGAAGTGAAGCCAGATATTCAGGAATCCATTACATTGCAGCCCTGAGCAAATGTAGCTAGCAGCAGTGAGCCTGTGACAACAACAATGAGCACAACGGAAGAAGAAAAAGAGGCAGGAAATAGGGAACTGCAACAGGTGGATATTCACCATCTCCATTTTCTTTTTCATATCCACCATGTCCTTTTATTTTCCCCCCTCTCTTTCCTTATTTCTTTTCTTTTTCTACCTTTCTCTTTCCTTTTTCTTTTTCATATACCTTGTTCCATTTTTATGATCTTAATGAATTTGTAGTACCAACCACTTTGAAAGAGGAAAAAATGACTTTTTATCATTTCCAAATGTTGCCCAAGAGAAGAGACAGAGCTTAAAGGAATCCACAGTGAACACACTACTGTACAAAAATGCCAGAGCACCTGCTAGCTAGTATGACCATTTTTCTTCCACAAAGAGGATTCAAAACTACAAATTCTCTTGACTACTTGACTTAATGAAATTAGCATCCAAGTATTGCCTATTTGGTGCAGAAATCCAGGTAATGACTGAATGAAAGTTACCTTACATACATGCAATAGCACAGAACAAGACAACAAAATAGGAAGAAATGGTTGACTACCTCAGCACGATGCCTTGCCAGAAGAGTAGCCATCCAATGCAACGCCTCAATTCGAGTAGCTTCCCATTCACTAGATAATTGACTGACATTAAAAAAAAAAATTAACCCCACAGTCAAAATCTTATCCATCATTTGCAAGCAAATAGATTAAGAAATAATAGGACCCATGCATTTAACATGAAGGAACCAAAATGACAGCCTTCATTACAGACTCCCATTGCTCTTTGAAGGCACAAGAGGAATACCAACTCATAAAATACAGAGGCATAAGTAACCATTAACCTAGCAGTTTCCCAGGTGACAAAAACTGCACCTCCTTGCAATAGAGAGGATGGAGCCTATGTTAAATCCCTCAGCTGGATCGGCATGAATTGCACGAAGTTCTTCATTAGTTTCACGAGCAACCTACACATATCACGGACAGGGCTAATCAGCTCAAAGAAGCATATTTTTGTATGAAGTGAGAAAATAATCACAGTGGTGCAATTAGAAGGGACACGACCTGAGAGAGAAAGAAAACAAGTGGCAAACACGCAACCACCTTTTTTATCAAGGAAAGAAAGAAAACAAAAGATCACATGAACGACTCTTTTAGTCCTTGAGAGAAAAGAAGAATGATACTATTACTTCAAAAGATAAGGTGAATCTCAAAAAAGTCTGAAGCACAGAAATAATATGAAACTAGATAAACATCTTTTAGAAAAAGTTATTTACCGTTCTTATCTTCTCTTCTTTGTCAGATATGCAGGGCAATATAGATCCAAGGACAGCAGCATAGTAAGGAACAAGTTGATCACCACCAAGTTTCACAAATTCACTGATCTGCATAAGTGCACAAGCACCTTAAATTGATCCAGTCAAAGATGCACATTCCCCCAGGTGATGGCTTTATGTTACAATTGCAATTTGCAAGCATTATAAAGGGAGAAGAAAAATGCATAGATCAAAAGAATAGGAACTACTTATTGCAAATCAGTTCAAATCAAAAGGATAAAACTATTTATTGTCAATCAGTTCAAATATTTCAGAAAGAAATTTTATTCCTACCCATGTGATGGCTGTCAACCTTGTAAACTCATCAGGAGAAAGTGCCCTCTGTACCAATATTTCAACCATACGACCATAATCTACATTCTTCAGAGTTCCAAATATTGAATTAGAACAAGAATGAAGTGATGATGGAAAAGATAAAACGCAGACAGCTTGTAAGAAAGAAAGAAATATGCAACACTTTGTCATTTCTTTAACCATGTTGTTTTGCACCAATACACAGCCAGGCAAAAACTTTCGAGAATCTTAACAAAAAAGTTAGGAGAGATAACACATCTTCACCATACAACCAGTGAAGGAGGGGGAGCGAGGTTGGGAGATACCGAAGAGTTCTTTATTTCTTGAAGAAACTCAGAAAGTGCAGAGTCAGCTTGCTGCCTTGTTTCAAGGCTGGAATCACTTAGCATGTTAAATAAACCTGCATATAGTAGGAAATTTTATAAGATGGGCCTCAAAATATCAAAGTAAGGGCAATGATTATGTTAGGATGCCTTGCCATCGAGAAAATCTGGAAGAAAACCGAGCATATCAATATCTGGGACACTATCCAACACCGTGATCCATCCAACCAAAAACTGACGCACAAATGGGTTGAGTACATTCATACGCTCTCTTAGAAGGGGTATAAACTCTTCTATGCTGAGAAGGGGCAGGATAACATCATTCTGATGATCCATAAAATAAATGAGAAGAGAACTCCACATTGAATTAAAGAAGGATGGTAAAAAGACAGATGATGCACCTGAATTGATCACCCTCGGTTACAATATCCTGGTAATTCAAGCATTTTATAAAATCTCAGACTGCCTGTAGAGGGCTATAAAATAAAAGCTGCTGAAACCCATTGCAGCCAACCATTGCAATTTACCTTTACAAGCAGATCTAAAAGATGAGCAGCGCTCTGCACATTGGAATCTGAGTCCGCTGACAGCTTGCAAAGTGCATCAAATATTTGATTGAAGAAAATAATAAAATCTCCTCTTACAACCTTCACAAATACAAAACAGTTATTGTTTCATCATTAATATGACATCAAAAGATTTGAACGACAGACAGTCCAAGATCCATACTTACCTTTGCTATATTATAAAGTGCCTCACAGGCATAAAAACGAACTCTGCTATCTTGGTCAAGAAAGGAATTAAGGACAGGTGGTACAATTTGCTGCAATTAATGCAAAAATATTGATAAATCTCAAAAGACTTTCTGACAGTCAATATTTTTTTATCTTTTTCATGGATAACTGAGAATTAGAAGCAGAAACAAAAGTGAAAATCAGAAAAATAAAGACTCTAAGAGGATTGATGGTCATGTGGGTGGGGAACATTATTACAAGAAGAAAACAAAAACAAAGCCTCCCTGAACTTTGCCTGGAACCGATCAAGAAATTGCATCCCCTCATACCCAAAAGCAACTATTACTCGTACTAGTACTAACAAAAATGATCAACACTCAGATATTGTATAATAGATGATAACAAAAAGCAGGCACAGGAATCAGTAGCTCATACTCTCTACATGAAAGGCCAACAGCCCCCAGCAGTAGTGCCAATGATCAGATGAGGATTCCATTTAAGGTTAATAATTATTGATAAAAGTAAATGCATAAACATATAAATATTCAGCATTTACACCAATACTTTTTAAATTACACCAATACTTTTTAAAAGTAATAATTATCTGATTAGAATATTATGAAACACATCCTCCACTTTGATTGCAGAATAAGTTATTCGGAATTACTTATCCGGAATAGCGTATACTAGAATAAGGGGTGTTTCGGTTTGATAGTTTTGTGGGGCCCACTGATGGAATAAGAAGAATAAACAATTCTTGGGTCTAAGGTGGAATGGCTTATTCTCCTTATTCTGGTATAAGTAATTCAGACGCGGTATAAGCCATTCCGTCTGTCAAACTAGAATTAGTCTTATTCTAAGAATAAGAGGCCTTATTCTTCTCCTATTCTCCAATCAAAGTGGCGTGAGTCTTATCAGGATATCTGTTTCTGACCATTGGAAAACTTTTGAACATCTGAATTCAAAATAAAAAGAGGGTTAGAATATCAGAAAGCATGCTTCCATTTGCAGCCTTGAAATCAATATATAATAATAAGTGACAGCATTCGGAAGTCACTACATGAGGACTATAGGGGATACAAGGCTTGGATATTCAATTGTATCAGTGTTTAAGTGCTCTATCTGATCCCGAAGTATCAAATTATTACACAAAATACTGTACCGTATCAACATATCATAAATCCAATAGTTGATTTATGAGGAATACAACCTATATGACCTTATAATCTACCTAATCCTGTTAGAAATGAATGGAGGTCTAATTTTCTTTATCAGGGGTTGAACAGTTACTTTGTGGTGACTCTTCATTTAGTGGTTTTGTGGTTTAACTTCCAAATAATTTGTGAAGCTGAAAATAAGAATTGAAACCAACATGATTATTCATTTTCCTCAATCATCTCAAATTTGAGATACATCATATTCCAGATGTTGTACCGTGCAAAACTGCATAAATGTACTGGATTTTATAATCATTTCCAAATCTGCCTAACAAACACAACGAAATTTCGTCTGCAATTTGCACAGTGGTCTGTAACAAGCATAGCATCACTAGAAATATGAATCAGAAAAATGGGCTCTTATAAATCGAAGGTAAAAATGGAGACAAACTCTATGACAAAGAAATAAGCTTTATTTGTTCTTGCATACCAAAAGGATAAGATTTCAAGTGTCTCAGTGCAATTAAGAATCAAGGCATAAAAGTTATGCAACGTACAGGTCACACACAAAAATTCCTAATCTTTGTTGCTGAGTAGAACAATATTGTTTTAAGAAAAGTGGTGCACATGTGCATAATGCTAAATAGTCTAATTCTAAACTTTGTAGAATATCCCGGTAACCGAACTAACTTAACAACACAGCATTATTAAGTAGCTAAGGGCCCAGGATAATGCCATTTACCATAACCACGTTTTTTTTCCCCAAAAGGAAATGTGGTTGTATACCAAACCCCTCCTTCCCAATCACAGTGCAGCTAGGATTCAGTGAGGAACTGAGGATGATGACAACCAATGCACATCTGACGAGGTCAACCACCATGACTGCACTCATCTCCGGTGAGGACGACCACCTCTCTCTCTCTCTCTCTCTCTCTCTCTCACACACACACACACACACACACACACACATAGAGTCTGCAAGGAGGTATACCGGCAACGCATCTTAATCCATTGGCCTCCCCCGTCCTCTTCTCTTCTCTTCTTTGACATATTTAATAATATATGTATATATATGAATTTTTTATATTTCTTAATATAAAATGTCACCTAAGGCAATTCCTCGGTCACCTCACACCTCTGACTAGATAGCTAAGTAACTTCTCCAATCAATCTGGGATTCTTCCTCTGAGATCCAATATCTCAGCAACCTTATACCAAAGTTCTACCAATTGGGTCATTGGCGCCAGATTTCTGATTAGCACAAGTATATATGAGGGGAAGAATGTGCGAGGAATAACCAATGATGGCCCAAAATTTTCTCTTTACCAAGAAACGAACGAAGACAAAAAGCAAAGAAGACAGCCTGCTGAAGCCAACTGGCATAACCAATCTATTGCCCTGCCAAGCCAAGTTACACTACCTCAGAAGTCCTTGAAGCACGCCCAACAAGCACATGCACTTTTGTTTTCAATTTCAATGAACTTAATTGTGCATTCTAAAAATTTCTCTAGAAAAAAAAAAAAAAAACAACTTGTAGCGGCTAAACAACGCCCATCATGAGAGGGGCACGATAAGCAGACATTTCAAAGTATAATTTGCCTGAAACCACTTACGTCTAGATGTTGTGCAGCATCTGTGGTCAAACCAACAGTAGCCGCCGCAAGCCCGATCAATCCGCCCTTCAAAGAAAACAATTTGAGCGAAACAAGAGGTTTTGATTTTCTTCATCTATCTGAAAGCAATGCGAGGACTGGAATTGGAGCGAACCTTCCGGTGGTTGGACTGCGGGGAGTAGGTGAACTCCTTTGTCAAAAGACTGATCACGGACGTTATCTTGTCGTGCTCCCCAGCAAGCGCGAGCTGCTTCACGATCCCTTCAACCTGTTCCAGAATCCAACACAAGCCAAGGCACCCCAATTACCCAAAACCCCTAAAAAACAAAAATTCCACGGGCAGGAGACGGAGACAGCATCTAACCTCGAGGGCGGCGTTCTTCCGCTTCTCGTAGAGCTTGTCAGCAAGGTTCCTGATGACGGACGCCGGGATTAGGGAAAGGGCGTCTGCCATGGCCGCGGGGTTCCCCTCCGATCGTGGTCGTGCAATCTGAACGAGAGGAGCGCAGAGCCCTAGCCCAGCATCGTCGCCTCCCGCGCGAGGAGAGATCGATGGGGCGGGCTGGAAGAGGAGAGGACGGTCCAAAAGCCCTAACCCTAGCGGATGCGCAGAAATGGAAAGAAAGTCGGAGATTGTGAGCGGTCTCTCTTCCTCGGCGCTCTCTCTGTGGCGGGGGAAGGTCGTTGCGCGTGGTCTCGGCCTCTCAAGCGCGGGGAGCCGGGAAGGAAAGAGGGAAACGCCCCTTGAAAACGACAACCAGACTTGTCCTTAAAAATGTCGGTTTTGAATTTATTAGTTTTAAAATAATAATTTAAAAACCAGTTTAATTCAAACTTCGGTAAAAAAATAATGCCACAAGTGTCAATGGATTAGACCTGAACAGGAGCTTGGTCCTCAAAAACTCGATCCGGGCATGATAAAAAGTGCGATTTCCATGGACTTGGCCTGACCTGGTTAATTTTTTTATAGGACCCGGTAGACCCAATCCTGCTCAATTTTTGAAGAAGTTTTGAAAAATTTCCGCCTAATGCATACATCCATGTGGAATTTTCATCAACCCACTAAAATTATAACATATAACACATTTGCTTTTGACGCAATGATTGTTTACATAATAAATTTAAGTCAACTCACATGAAATTTTGATATACCATGGCCCTTTAATTCTCAGGCGGCGTCAAAAAAATTTTTTAGGGCAGTTTCATCTGTCTAGTCCCGATTAAAATGGAGGCTGGCCTAGAGCCACATGAATAATCGATTTCAAAATTCAATAAGTTATAGGGTTTTTGGTTTCAGTACTTGCATATTAATCTCTATATATTTTTAATTTTTATCATTCTTCAAGCTTTTCTTATAATTTAACCCTAATTAAAAAAATAACCCTTTGGATTAACTTACAAGTCCCGCTGGTCCCCTCCCCCTGCCCCGCTCCCTCCTGGCACCAACAAACAAGGAGCCCACCGGCGGCCGTCATTCCTATCCAAGCAATGGCTTCGCAAAGCACCAACTACTGCCGGCCATGGAGATCATCCACTTCTCCCACGTCCTCCTTGCCATTGCCTTCCTCAAGTACACATCTCGACCTCTTCCTCCACTCTCTCACCTCCATAACCCCCATGAAACCACTCCATTTTCTCTTCGCAAAGGAGGCCAAGCATGAGGTCCCCCCCGCAGCGACGCCATCGTCCAGCTCCGGTCATCGCCTTGGCAGCTGCACCCCCCAACCCTCTCCCCTCCTTTCACCTGCAAGCCCTCCTATGCCACTCGACCATGGCGCCGCCGCCTTACCATTCGTCTACTATTTCTTTTTGTTTTTTTTTAAATGGTTCAGAGGCCGATTATATACAACTATTTACAAGCAACCGGAGTTCTAATTGAAAATTTAAAATTTTCCTTCAGAATTAGAGATAATTCGGTTCGATCGATGGGGCCACCTAATTAGGCGACAATATCAAGTCCGTCTGATTTTTAAAAAAGTAATCCCACAGATCAGAAAATAAAGATCCCAACAACACCAAAACTGCATGACTGAAAGATTTTTAAGCTCCAATCAAAATTGAACATGAGACCTTCCTTTTGAAAAGGAGGTGATGAACCAACTGTCCTAGGCAGCTGTTCACCATACAGATGATATATAATGCCAAACAGGAGCGGACCCAAGGCCAACGTAAATATACTTAAAAATACAGATGATATATAACGCCAAACAGGAGCGGACCCGAGGCCAATGTAAATATACTTAAAAATACAGATGATATATAACGCCAAACAGGAGCGGACCCAAGGCCAACGTAAATACATAGCACTAGAGTTATATAAAAGAATTTAAATTATAAAATAATATTTTATTTTTAATATATTCCATTTTGGGTATAAATCAAACCATCTATAATCAAGTCTCTATTAAGTTCTTTTGTCATTTTTATCATTATTAATATGAAACAACAAGACCTGATTCTTCATAGTCCAATTAGAGAAGGATATTGATTTTTGACATATATATGACTACCATGATTAAATTGAGTTATGGACAAATATTTTACGTTTATTCCAAAAAAAGGTGCCAAAATATAATATATAGATCATCTACCACGATTATGGGAGAGAATCCTCTCAAAGTCTGATGGAGGGAGAGAGAGAGAGAGAGAGAGATGGGAAGGAGGGGACGGAAGGAGCAGTGTAGGAAGAAAACCTGGTTTATGTCTATTCAGAGAGAGGAGATTGAAGATTCTATGTAGAAAGAGAGAAGAAATAGGCAACAGTTGGAAGGGAGATTAGTCTCCTTAATTACTAGGTAACTAAAATAGTCTTGGGTTAGAACATGAAAAATTGAGTAGTTGGAAATGCTCTCAACGATTTGAGTTTACTTATTAGAGACTAAATCTTAATTAATGGGAGAGGGGCCATGTAAAAGAAAGTTTGATGTGGAGTAGATCCTAAGGAAACCTCCTCTTTGAGGCTCCAAGATTTTAGGGGGGGCACTGCACCCCTGCCCTCCTGCGTCCACCCTTGACGCCAAATACAGAAACATATTGCAACTATTACATAATTGAAATATTTGTGTATGTTTCGAAGTAGAGAAAAAAGTGTTATAAAATACCTATATAAGAATTACTCAAAATATAATCTACATTATGCAATTGAAAAATCCAAAAAATATAATTTTGCAAGAAAAGGATTTAAAAAAGGATTTTTGCATATATATATATATACTGAAATATGTTTTTTCTTAATGTCCGGGAGTAAACCCACCATGCTCAAGATCAAACCCTAAATCACCGGTAGCCCGAGCCGTGGGTGCTGCGCCGGCCTCGACGCCTCAGAAGCCCTCGTGCGACGGAACCAGTGCGTAGTCAAACCTCTCTCAAGCCCTGCGTGACCCCCAAGACCATACAAAATCTCACCGGTCGAAACAGTCGCGAACCTGCAGCGTGCACATAAAGCGGGTGCCTGCGGGTGAGATCGAACCCCCGACCTCTTTGTTGCCAAAAAAGGTCCGGTTCCAACTCTCCCATCCCTTGAGAATTACCTTTAAAATATATTGTATTTGCATCTATACCCCCAAATCCTACATATTACTTTTAATACCTTTGTAATCTGAAAAATGTTACGGTCGTACTCTCTTGTTAAAATGTAGTTAAATCAAATGTAAAGATTTTGCATATATACCCCTGCATTCACTAATATTTTACATTTATACTCTTAAATTCACTAAAATTTTGTACATGTACCATTGATGTTATCGAGATTTACAAAATCTTTTTGGCATATTCAGTCAAAGTTCATGTGATTTTGAGGAACAGACATAATCACAACATATCTAAGATTTTAAGGGTAGTGAAAACAATGTGGGAGTTGGAGTATAGATCTAAATACGGCATATTTTAAGGGTATATATGTAAAAATCACTTTAAAAAATGGATAATCAATTAGGGGGAGTAGGGGGGTGGGGGACAAGGGCTAATTTTCTGTCCCAGGGCACCTTACCAAACCTCCCTTGCTTTTTGAGGAGTTTGTCTACAACCCCGTGCCATTAACGTCCCTTCTACCTTCTTCCTAGAATCCCAACAATACCTCTCCTGCCGTTATTTGTTCTCATGTAGAGAAGGTTTCCTTGATTTCGTCCCATTCTCATTTTTCCCACCTATCTGAGCGTTGTGCTCTTCTCTCTGCCTTTAACTCCACACCCTTTAGGTGAGCAGTGGTGTGCTGGGGGCTCCAAGAGTAGGACTCGTTTTGGAGAACACATCAGGAGAAGTAATAGTGGGTAATAGAAACACTGGCAACAAATAAGAATGGTCAGTGATTGCTGCAGGCACTAGTGATAATTAACGGCAGCTACCGGCGAGGACGGTGGGGATTAAATTGCTTTCTTCTTCTTGGTTCTTAGGTGCATATGTAGATAGATGGTCGTTTTAGACAGTGATGCATTGCTTAGGACATGCTTGGTGTATTAGAGTTCTAAAGTCTTGCGTGTTAAATTCTTATCCACTGTTCTCTCGACTGGACTTATTAATTGTTAATGTGTTAATATGAAAAGAAACATAAATATTTAAAGTGTTACTGTTCTTTAAGTAAAAATAAAATGTTCACCCGATAAAGTGTTAATGTGTTAATATGAAAAAAGAAATAAAAAATAGTTAAAGTGTTACTGTGCTTTAACTAAAAAATAAAAGGTTCATCTGATAAAGTGTTAACATGTTATATGGTATAGTGTTACTTATTAACTCTGTAATATGGTAAAGTATAAAGTAATAAAGTGCCAGAGGATAGACAAAGATGAATATATGTGCATATCTAAAACTCATTTGTCAACTCATTTACCGTAAATGAGCATACTCTAAAATTAAATAATATAAGTAAATAAAATTTCACAATTGTCTAATATTTCTTTATAATTCTAAGTAGACTTCATTTATGATTATATTGTCCATTTCTTTATGGCTGCTAAAGACAGCTATAGATGCACTATTTTAGTCAGAGGGTATGAAGAACAATGCTCTCCTATTCCTCACATCTCTTTTGTAATTATACATGAGAAGGCACCTTCATCAAGTGAATACTTTTTGTTATGCCCCTTATCCGGTTCAATCATTTGGACTTACTTCGGATTTAACTTCCGTAACTACGGATTAGCATATAAATTGGACATGAATGATAAAATATAAATAACTAAGTAAGATAGAATGTCAATTACCATCAAATACCTAAATAAAAATTTTATTGCCAATATCATAATTTCACAAATTACATCATTAATACGAAGATCCTCAAAGTACATCAAATATCTAATAGAAATAAAACCACTCAACGCACTAAATAAATAGAAAGTATATATCTCTCTCAAACGTTACTACATCAACCTACTAAATAAAAATCAAATTGAACTAGATAATCTTCAGTCATAGTCTGAGTCAAAAAGCCTCAAGAGAGGTCATCCTCAAGTTCTAACTCCTCCTCCTCAATTGGATCATGGTTATTAATAGGTTTGTGGTATAAGCACTCAGTAGGCATTAAACCCACTAAATGTTAGACAATTTAATAATTTAAAAGTGATGATAATAGATATATATGATTTATAATTCTACATGTAACACAAACATGAAAATGATACAGAATATAGTCAAACGTAAGTTTATCAAATCACATGTGTTTTCTAATAGTATAATCAAATTAAATAACATATAACTTACTTAGCATAATGGACAAATAGAATTTATATATGACTTGTCAAATATACTAACCATCTAACGAACATATCATATATTTTCTATCACATATCACATAATGAATGGCATGACATATTAGCTAAACAAATCTGATCAAAGTATGACATATGAGCAAATATGGATCTACCCAATGACAAATTCATAAACTTCAAAGGAAATAGTTAAAAGATGTGCATGTGAAGTTTCAAAAATAAGTTGAGTTCAAATGGGACATAATAGAATATGAATTTTAGATTATGTGTCAATCAAATCAAATTAATATATCATACTAAATTGTTAACGTATATACGTGCAAACCACATCATAAAGATTTCTATACGTATACCAAAGCATCTAGACAATGATGTAGAGGTCATGGTTACTACACAGAATCAGAGAGTCTAAGTCCTACCCAACTTCAAACTGTCAAAGAGTTACGTATCGTTGTCCCTTAGTTTAGTTGGTCATGAATCAGGATTCCACCCGTTGCCCTCATATTCAAATGCCCTATCTAATACCGATGTTTATACCGGAATCAGGCCCTATATTTTTTTAAGATGGCAATGTCTAAACATGATCATATAAATATGGCACAATGAGATAACAACAAGCATAAGATGAGTATAGATATGAAATAAGTACAAGTCAAAATACATGTCTTTGTGTACAAAATAACTACTTAAAGAGTCAACATGGTTAAATATATAGATAATCAGAATAAAACTGATGCCAACAGGTTATTGAACAGAAAAGTAAGCTACTAAAAGTTTTTCAGAATTTTTTGATCGATAGTCATATTTTCAACCATTAAAACTAATTTTTAAAACTAAAAAATTAATAAATAAGGCCGCAAATAGCAAACAAACTCAAAAATTGATCAAACATGTCAAATTGGTCATATGTAAGTTATGGACAAAGTTTCATACAAATTGGACATCAAATGAATGGTTTAGAGCAACAAATAGCATAGGAAATTCGAGTCTAATTGAGTCAATCAAATAAATAACATAATAATAGGTAAATTAAATATAAAAATTATAAACTTTTACCAACAGATAGAATATGTCAAAATCAAGGTGTCATCAAAATTTTAGGTCAATTGTCAAGAGACAAAGGAATTATGATCAATTGGCCAAAAATCGTAAGTATATGTTTATGTGTCTTAATCGATAGCTTAAATTGTGTCATACACAGTAGATGCATTTTAAATCACATCATATTCGGCTGACATGTTATAAATCACATCATCTATTGCTAACGCGTTTCAAGTCTGTCAATTTGAACTTAAGAAAATCAAGATTTTGGAATAGAATTTATGAATCCAATAGAAATTAAAGATCTTAGAGTGATAGAATATGTTTCCAGAAATCTCTTTTGACCACTTTTGAAAATTAAAATTTTATTTTTTATATAATACAAAATATTACTTGATGGGTTATTATCACATACCTTTGGAGAGGAACAAACCGATTTTTCTAATGACCCCTAGCTTCCTCTAGCTTCTACCATGAATTCTCCAGACTCTAGAGGTTCTCCTACATTCACTAAACCTGAAAGAAATGCAAAGAGTTGATTAGAATCTGATGTTGCCAAAAAGGTGCCCACGGACAGGTCGCAAATGGAGGATCTAAGACCGTTGGAGAAGACCCGAACATGAGGGTTTCGGCCACCTACACAGGACACAAGCGGTCAAAAAGGGCACTGGGTGTGGTCCCGGGTTAGTCCCCTCCGACGCCCAAGTCAGCACGTGTCAAATTAAGAAGAGGAGTGAAATAAGAATATTGTAGGGGTATCCTAGGTTTCATAAAAAGTACCTTTTTGCTGAAGTAGTCATTTCCTTATTGGGGGAAGGGCGTGCATCTTTTTTCCTAACAGCCAAAGTAGGACTATTCCAAAGAACATTTTGCCTTACCTCTCGCGCATTGCCTCGTCGTACGGGTATATGGGCCGAGAGCCCATTTAGGTAATTCAATAACTTGATAGTTGGACATCCTCCTAGACCCAGCTCACGACCCCCTCCATCACGGTCCCCTACCCCTGATTTGGCCCCAAATAAGGGACATACTGAGGGTAAGCGATTTCCCGGGAAGAATTGGGATTCAGTCAATACTTACTTTCTGTTGGGTTTGGTCGTAACCCCCGGAAAATCACAAAAGCGAAAGAACATAAAATAAAATGATTTCTCAAACCGGTTCGGATTCCGATTGATGCAACAAAAACGGTCTTAAATAAATTACACGAGATTTATTACCTTACACAGAATATGTTATCCTGTGAAAATTGATGCCGAACTCCTTGAAGCTTTGAGCCGCACGAACGTCCGGCCTCTAGAGCTTAATCCACACCAACCCTTGCAGCGACGGAGCTCTCCTTCTCCTTCAACCTACGTAACACGAACCTACCCCCTCAAGGTCTCTGGCAAGAGTCACTCTTGCAACTTCACTTGACGGCCACCTTTTTAGAATGGCTTCATAGGTTACAGGTTGAAGAATGAGTGGGTTATATATAGGAATGTTAAGGCGGCAGCTTGAACCGCCTCGTTTAACCAAACTCATCTTTAACTGCCGCAATTAAAGTAAACCCCATAGTATATTATATATTAATATATTATTATTAGCTTATTTATCAAATAAGCATAATAATACATATTATATATATGCCATTTATATTATTGTATATATACTTTTAAGCCATTTACAGATTCTTTAATCTTATGCTTTAGTATATTTGTCCATACAATAATATTCCGTTCTGCAAGAGTTAATTGTGTGTGATCATCTAGGCTCATTATCACTATGGTTTAAAGATCCATTAACTTTTAATCTAATTAGAAGTAAATTAAACCGGTTATTTCCAATAACCGTTTAATTTGATCTGGACCTTTTGATCACGTTGGGTCAAGCAAATCCACGTGATCCCAGAGGATGCCAGATTCATTTTTACCCTATCTGGCACCTGTAAGTCTTTGATTACTGTATCGCTATAATCTCTCGATCATTCTATGAGTCCGATCCGATCGTGTGGTATGGTTACGTCAAACTACTAGTGATCATGTCGTCTGACCATGACCTCCATAATAATTTCACGTTCGTTCCAAATGAACTGATACCACCCTGGCTAGGAATTTAGTAGAGCGTCTATGTCATGACTCATTAACTGTCTGTGATATACCTGACAATGAGCGATCCCCTCTTGAAAATTAACAGTTTTCGCATGTATCCCAATGTGGCTGATAATTCGGTGTTTCATGACTTATGGCTAAAGTCACTTAACCAAACATTAAACCATACCAGTCCTCACGCAAGACCCCATTAATATCTCAAGTCAAAGGATCAACGATACTACTGAGACAGATGGATCTTCAGTTGACATTAGGTATAATTAACCATCTGAATATCTATCAGCGGATCAGTTCAGTGAACATCTTCCTAGGATGAACACCCACACATATGTGCTGGTGCCTCGCACCTATGACCGTGAGATTGGTCATCTACACATCATGCGTGCTGATTTACAAGTAATCAATGTCCCAGAGTGATTACTCTCTAATCAGGAACAATTTAAAGTATGTGTCCATATACAGTCAAACTCACATTCGAGATCCCATCTCGAAATTGACTTTACAACCACATATTCTAAGGACAATGCAAAGCAATCCACATATTACAAGTTTACGCTCTAATTATCACATAATTATATTGAACAAGATTGTACAACACATTGGGCCTACACGGCCCATAATTAGTCTATAGGACACCCAAAACTAACACTTTCGACGTCTAAGTGGTGAGTGACCTTACTGAAAGCTTAACGTTTAGGTGAAGTGTTCGAGTTGGTTATTGGTCTAGACGGAGGCCGAAGCACTCAGGCATGCCAACCTTAAGAAATCCAAATAGGAATCGAAACGAAAACGGGGGCGATAAAACCGCCATACGAAGATAGGGGCGCCAAAAAAAAAGGCAGTAAACATTAACTAGAAAACTCAAATTTTCCCGCCATGCGCACGGGAGTCAAGGAGGCATGACACGTAGCACGATTTGACCTGGGGATCCGAAGCGGCCGTAGACCCCAGCCACAGATCTCCAAGGGGACTCCCAAGGATCCTCTTGTAAATAGCTGCTCACGCTCTCCAGCCCCTTCATTTGTGCACGCTCACTTGTTAGGTTGCGATTGAGGAGCGAGTGGGAGGTGGCCTGAGCCCCTCCTTTCGAGTGGCCAGAGGGTATGCCTCCAACCTTGTCTTGCCACATGTCATTTTATGTCCCTTTCTTCTTCTTTTCTCTCAAGTAGCTCATCGTGCTCCTCTCTAAAAGAAGTGCCGACCCAACCTTCCCTCTCTTCTTTCTTTAGCCTCAATTCTTTTGCCTTTATAATGGCAGACGAGGTCACCTCGTTCACCAGAACCTCCGAGCAAGCCAACACTAAGCAAACTGAGCCGGTCGGGTAGGGCTAAAAGTCGGTGGAACTAGTCTACGACATTCCGTCTAACCTTAGCAAACAAGTAGCAAGTGAGATATGGGAGCATCATAACATCCCGGACTAAGTCCAATTGATTAAGCCCAGGTTAACTCTAGAACCAACTCTCCTCGGTCGAGGTGCTTCTCTATTTATGAACATAACTTCCAAGCTGGGTTTTAACTTTCCCTTCACCCTTTCATCATTGACCTTCTTTGTATCTACGATCTCGTTCCGTCTCAATTCTACCACAACTCCTAGCAGACTATCATGGCTTCATCATTTTCTACTCCCTCCTAGACATGGTCCCCTCTATTTTTACTTTTGGATATCTTTTTAAAATAAAGCTACAAGAGAAATCATCTTGGTTTTGCTTCACCACCCGTTCGAGCCCTGTCATCTTTTCTGGCAAGCCCTTGTCCATTCATCATTGGAAGGAGGAGTTCTTCTTTGCTTACCTTCCGGAAGAGAAAAATGAAGTTCGGCCCTTCCCCTCTAAATGGAGACCCTTGGCCGAAGGTGCTGTAGATGCCCCGAAACTCAGTAAGCAGCAACTGGACTTGGCCAGAAAGATCATTGATGAGGCGCCGGTGGACATCTACACCCTTTTGCTAGATACCCATAGGCTAATCAAGACGGGTGCCTGGTCGGATCCCAATAAAATGTCGGCACGATTGGAGCCAAAGGTTGGGGGAGATTGAGAGAGCCGACGCTGTCGAGACTGCTCTGGCATTGGCTATGACACCTCTGCTCGAAGGGTCAATAGAAGTCCATGCGGTGTCCAATGATTCGGACATTGCTGCCGATGCTGAGAGTAAGTTGGTCTTAGGCTAGTTCCCTCCTTCTCACACTAATGTGTTTTTTTTCTTATTGTCTTCTTTTGGTGGCAAACATGGTCCTCGACATTGGATCAATTCTGAGTAAGCTCAAGGGCGTAGACTCGGCCTCGTCCCATCTTTCCTAGACGGCTGCTTCGTTAGAAGGTCACACCACGGTCGCAACCGTTGAAAGGGATAGGATAGCCCAAAAGGGAAATCCATTGCCCCTGACCATGACTCGGCAGACAAACAGAAACGAAAAGCCGAGTAGGACGTGGCCAAGCCTTCAAAGAAGAAGAAGGCCGCAACACGGGATGCACCGTTGTCGGGCCCCCCGGCCAAGGGGTTCCCAGAGAGTCCCAATTGGCTTGAGAACCTCGCTCTCCTACCCCTTTGGGGGAGTCCGAACGCACATGTCCCGCGAATATAGGCATGAGCTGTAGCACCCTGACCTTGGAGTATTTATAGATGAGTCTCTAGAGGACTCTAGGACATGCTATCGACTAGCTCAAGGGCTCGCTCTCTCCATAGTCCAAGACGAGCTCAACATCGTGCATGGGTCTGTTGTCGAGGTAATGCACCTATCAACTTCATCTCAATTATTATTTGGGTGAGGCCTACTACTAATACCTTCCTTTCCTAGGTCGCGACCTATTACAGTGCTCTTGCTTGCTGCTTCACCTACATCTAAGAAAAGTTGAAGGATGTAGATAAGGCAGTGGACCACTTGGCCTTGGCGAAGATCAACATCATTCACCGGCACTTGGAGGGTAATATCGACACCCTCTTCGACTTAAACGCCAGACTTGGTACGGAGTTGGGAAAGTAGGCGAAGGAGAAACATCATGTTTTCAAGGCCTACGAAAAGGCAGAGATGGAAATAGACGACCTCCGCACGGCTCTAGTAGAGAAGATCGAAGCCCTCCCCTGATTGCAAAGAGAGGCTAAGGAGGAGAAGAAGCACGCCGAGGATTTGCGTACGGCAACTGTCCGAATTGAGAAAGCTGAGGAAGACATACGCAATGCCGTCGCCCTCTACAAGTCCGGCTCAGAGCACACCTAGGCCTTGGTGGAAGCTAGGGCTAACGCTGCCCAAATGGTCTTTGACTTGGGCTTGGCTCTAGCCCATAAGGCTTGTCCTGGGGTAAACCTTATCGACCTCGGGTTTCCCGACGATGCCACAGTGGCTAAGCTCTTTGATTGGTGGGGTCAACTGAGGGCCGAGAGAGCTCAGGTGGTCCCAGCAGATCGAGCGCAAGGAGTTCTCGAGATTGGAGCCTCCCCTCCTCAGCTCAGATGGGGAGGAAGTGGCGGTAGAGTGATATCTACTTCTTCCCCTCTTTTTTGTTCTTGGCCAACTACCATGATATAATTGACATGTTGAAAACCTTTTGGACTGGCTCTTTAGGGAGCTGATCCAACGCTGGTAACTAGGACTTCGCTCTTGTCATTTCTAAATAAAAGTACCCTTTTGTTTAAACAATTAATTTATTGTTCGTGCAACTTTCCTATTAGTTATATGAGAATGTGGTTGTGTATGGGATCCATGTGTGGTACATCTTTATATTAATCAAAATCTTTGCAAGCTTGATTTCACTCGGTCCTCTCGAGTTCGGAGGACGAGCGTCGCTTCTGATACGGTTTACATGGGCTTAAAGATCGGTGCCACTCTTGATATGGTTTACAAGGCAGAGGCCGCTCTTGATACAGTTTATGTGGGCTTAAAGATAGTTGCGCTCTTGATATAGCTTATACGGTCAATACCGCTCCCAATACGGTTTATATGGGCTTAAAGATAGGTTTGTACGGGCTTAAACATAGGTGCCGCTCCCGATATAGTTTACACACCTGAGGCCGCTCTTGGTATGGTTTATGCGAGCTTAAAGATAGGTGCCGCCCTCGATATAGTTTACACGGCCGAAGTTGCTCCCGGTACAATTTACGCGGGCTTAAAGATACACATGACAAGTGGATTGTCATTTCAGCTTTGGCCCTTTACTAAATCCAAACAAACATACAATCAACCAAAGTATTTGACCAAGATCAGCCTAAACATAATAGTGACGAAGTTGCTTCACATTCTATGTATGTGGGATAGGCTATCCTTTGAGTGTCTCAAGTCGGTACGCACCTCGGCGAACAACCTCTTTCACTCGGTAAGGTCCCCCCTAATTTGGGGCCAATTTCCTTAAGGCTTCAGCCAGCTTGGAGGTGTGAGCATTTCGAAGTGCTAAGTCTTCCACTTCAAAGCTTCTGAATTTTACTCGGGCATTGTGATACTTGGCCATATGTTGCTGGTACACTACGAGCCGAACACGAGCCAAATCCCTTGTAACATGAGGGATATCCTAAGGATCAAATCTTGTCCAACAAGGAAACCCTAATCATCGCAGGGATGCTTCGATCACGATTAGGACTTTATCAAGGAAATCCCAAGGATCTAGTAGGACATAATCGCTTCCATCAATAGGAGTCTCTTCGAACTAGGGCCCTACAGGAAAGTCTTGTGAGAAACTACCTCTGTAGATTGGAATTCACCTCTTAGGCGGTCGTGAGCTACTATATAAAGACCCATGGCCAACTTCTCGAGGCACATTTTTTAGAATCTAGAAATTCATGTCTCATCCCTTCTCACCTAGTTTTTTGACTTAGGCATTAGAGAGGATCCTCTGGATTGCGGCTAGAGTCCTTTGACGGTGTTCTTCCTTGCTGGCTCATCATTCACTGGCAGTCTTATTTGTGTGGAAGGTGTATGGTACTCAAGGATGAGGTTAAGCCCCATCACCCCCGTTACAACAAGTCTTCCTCTTCCACTTTTGAAGGCTGAACACAAGCCTATTAGGGCCTTTCCGAGCGTGGTCTAGGCTCACAAGCACATGTAAAAGAGAGACTTATTGCAATGCACATTACCAGAATATGTGCATTATTGTGTTAGATCGTGCACTTGCGCGATTCGATGGCTCCAATCCCATAGGTGCGTAATTTTGTCTTCTTTTGATTTTTTTTTTTTTGAGCAGCTAGTAGTCTCAACTTGATAACTTTTTGAATAAAAAGAGTTACATAACTGCATTGTCGTCTAATCACTCCTCACTTTGTTTGTGGAATAAGTCTTGAATAGGATGTTTTATTTTCTTAAAATCTTTTAATTCACTTTGGTGGAGGGGAGTGCTTAACCCAGGGTGCTATGGATTATACCAGGGGTTAAGTGGAATAACATGGGTATTTTGAACTCTTTATTCCATTCTTTATTCTCTTCTTTATTCTACTCATTCCTACCAAATCACTTGGAATAGCGCAGTGCAATTTTACTTATTCTGGGTAGAATACCAACTACTTATCAAACTAAAATACCTCTTATTCTGATTTAAGAAATTTCTTCCTCCTTATTTTGTATTTTGATTTAAGCTATTCTGCAAACAAACTGAGCAGGTGCCTAGGCATTGCAACCCATATCTCCGTGTAAAATGGCGGGCTTTGGCCTGGGCGCATGTACCGCCACGCCAGGCCCAAGAACACATCCATCTTGGCGGGGACCAAGTCCATGCTGGAAACCTGAGTGGTTACCCATTCTACGCCACGGCGCAGTACATCCAATTAATCCAATTTCGCCGCGGTACCAATTGAAGCCGCGGCCTCCTCCAGTGAGTCCGGTGGAATGAAATCTCATGTGTCTACCCGTTTCGGTCAACCGCACTGGGGCTGTCGTGGACATTTCCCCGAACATCTGGTGCCCCTATTCGTGCCTTCCGCGCTCCTCCCGGCCCGCCGCTGCCGACTCGTGGCGCAGGGCGTTGCGTCGGCCCCAAGTCACCTTCCCCCTATAAATACCCACCGCCTCCGCCTCCCCTCTCTCCACCTCGCCCCCATCTCCCTCATTTCCGCCGACGAGACCAGCGCGGAGGGCGTCACCGCTCAGGTACCTCATCTTCTACAGCTCTAGGGTTAGAGTTAGGGCTTCGGGCAATCGCGGCTCCGCCGCAGGCGTTCTTGTTCTCCTCGGCCGCGTCCTTCACGGATCCGGCGGTGGAGCAGCCAGAGCAGAGACTGGAGCCAGGGATTCTTGGGGCGTCTCCCTCTTCGCCGGGGAACATGAGGCCTGGCGCCTCCGAGAGCCACCGCCCCCGCGGCGATCGGAGAGGCGGAGGAGGAGGATCGCGTCCGCCTCACCGTGGAGGGGGTGGGGTCGGTGGTGGAGGAGGAGGGGGTGGGGTCGGTGGTGGAGGAGGAGGGGGTGGGGTCGGTGGTGGCGGCGCCCACCGCCAAGAATGGGTGCCGCGGGGGTCTGTTCCTCCGATCCTTAACCACCACCCACCGCCTCTGGGAGCCACGGCTGTCGGTGATCAGATCCCTAGCCCCGCCGTCCACGGCCGCCGAGGGCAGCACCATCAGCGTCATCACCACCACCACCATCAGCAGCAGCAGCCTGCACATCAGGCGCGGCCTTCCCCAGCCAAGGCTTTCGCCGTGGCGCCGGGAGCGCTGCCGGTGCCGCAGCTGGTGCAGGAGATCCAGGACAAGCTCGCCAAGGGGGCGGTCGAGTGCATGATCTGTTATGATATGGTCCGGAGGTCGGCGGCGATCTGGTCGTGCGCCAGCTGTTACTCCATCTTCCACCTCAACTGCATCAAGAAGTGGGCAAAATCTCCGACCTCGGTCGACATCTCCGCTGCCGCCTCTGCTGCCACCGATGCGGGCCCCGGCGTCAACTGGCGGTGTCCCGGCTGCCAGTCCGTGCAGGCCACCCCCTCCAAGGACCTGCGGTACACTTGCTTCTGTGGGCGGCGACCTGAACCCCCGAATGATCTTTACCTGACGCCTCACTCGTGCGGCGAGCCCTGCGGCAAGCCGCTCTACCGGGGTTCCTCACCCCCCAACGACGAGGGCGGTGATAGTGCCAGATGCTCGCATCTGTGTGTGTTGCAGTGCCATCCGGGCCCCTGCCCCCCCTGCAAGGCCTTCGCCCCCCGTCGCCAGTGCCCGTGCGGAAAGCAGAGCATCGTCCGCCGGTGCTCCGACCAGAAGACACCTCTCTCCTGCGGGCAGAAGTGCGGTAAGGTTCTTCTTTGCGGACGGCACCAATGTGATCGGGTTTGCCATACCGGCCCATGTGATCCCTGCCAGGTTTTAATCACCGCTTCGTGCTTCTGTAATAAGAAGACTGAAGTGGTTCTCTGTGGAGAAATGGCCATCAAGGGAGAAATCAAGGAGACTGATGGGGTCTTCCAGTGCAATTCCTTTTGTGGGAGGACGCTTGCTTGTGGTAATCACCTCTGTTCAGAAGATTGCCACCCGGGTCCTTGCCCAGAGTGTGAGTTCTTACCTAGCAAGATCAAGACGTGCCACTGTGGGAAGACAGAATTGAAGAAGTTGAGGACGAGTTGTCTCGATCCGATCCCAACTTGTTCTGAAGTCTGCGGAAAGCTGCTTCTTTGTGGAATCCACCGATGCAAGGAGACGTGCCATGAGGGGAATTGCCCTCCTTGTTGTGCGTTGGTGAATCAGAAGTGTCGTTGTGGGTCTACTTCCAGGATGGTGGAGTGCTACAAGACTTTGGAAGAGGAGGAGGTGTTTGTGTGCGAGAAGCCTTGCGGCAAGAAGAAGAGTTGTGGGAGGCATCGTTGCAACGAGCGGTGCTGCCCGCTCTATTCCTACCAAGCTGGGCAATTTGTTGGTGGTTGGGACCCCCATTTGTGTCAGATGCCGTGTGGTAAGAGGCTGAGGTGCGGGCAGCATTCTTGCCAGTCCCTCTGCCACAGTGGGCACTGCCCGCCTTGTCTCGAGACCATCTTCTCAGAGCTTACTTGCGCCTGTGGTAAGACTTCTATACCTCCACCTCTCCCCTGTGGCACTCCTTATCCTTCATGTCCCCACCCGTGCTTGGTTCCACAGCCCTGTGGGCATGACGCCACACACACCTGCCATTATGGCGATTGCCCACCATGCTCCGTTCCAGTTGCGAAGGAGTGCATTGGAGGGCATGTTGTTCTGAGGAACATACCTTGTGGATCCAAGGATATCCGGTGCAACCAGCTCTGTGGGAAGACCCGGCAGTGTGGTATGCATGCCTGCGCAAGAACATGCCATCCTCCCCCCTGTGATTCCACTTGTGAGTCTGGGTCTAGCTCTGGTCCATCTATGATGAAGACCTCTTGCAGTCAGGTCTGCGGTGCGCCTAGAAGAGATTGCAGGCATACCTGCACAGCAACATGTCATCCTTCATCACCCTGCCCTGATTTGAGGTGTGATTTTCCTGTGACGATCACATGTTCCTGTGGTAGAATAACCGCCAGTGTACCTTGTGGAGCTGGTGGAAATGGCAGTGGTTTCCATGTTGATACAGTGTTTGAAGCCTCAATTGTTCAGAAGCTGCCTGTCCCACTTCAACCGGCGGAAGGAAATGGCAAAAGGGTACCCCTTGGCCAAAGGAAGCTCACTTGTGACGAAGAATGTGCAAAAGTTGAGAGGAAACGTGTTCTTGCAGAAGCCTTTGATATTACTCCCCCAAACCTAGATGCCTTACATTTTGGGGAGAATTCAACAGTCTCTGAGTTGCTTTCAGATCTGTTTAGAAGGGAACCTAAGTGGGTTGTGGCTGTAGAGGACAGATTCAAGTTCTTGGTTCTGGGGAGGTCCAAAGGTGGCTCCTCAAGTGGCCTCAAAGTTCATGTTTTCTGCCCCATGACCAAGGATAAGAGAGATGCTGTGAGGTTAATGGCGGAGAGGTGGAAACTTTCGGTGCATGCAGCGGGGTGGGAGCCTAGGCGGTTTTTGGTGGTCCATGTGACCCCCAAGTCTAAACCGCCAGCGAGAATCATCGGACAGAAGGCCGGTGTTCCACTCGTCGGCGTCAACCCCCCAGTTTTTGATTCCTTGGTTGACATGGATCCAAGGCTTGTAGTCGCCCTGCTGGATTTGCCAAGAGATGCAGATATCAGTGCTCTGGTCTTGAGATTTGGTGGGGAGTGTGAGCTGGTATGGTTGAACGACAAGAATGCCCTGGCTGTGTTTGCAGACCATGCAAGGGCAGCAACTGCTCTGAGGCGCCTGGATCATGGCTCAGTTTATCATGGTGCTACGGTACTTCTACACGGCGGTGGGGCCTCTGGACCTCCGGCTGCCATAAGTGCGTGGGGAGCCGGAGCTAAGGATGGAGGTGTGGCTATGAGGCATGCAAACCCCTGGAAGAAGGTTGTTGCTTCAGAATCGGATTCCTGGGGAGCTGCAGAAGCAGGATTGCCTGTCTGGAGGGGGAATGAAGGTCCAATTCCAGCTTCTAGGAACCGCTGGAATGTTCTTGATTCTAATGTATCTTCAAATCCACCAGCATCTGGATTGACGGAGGTGAGGGATCCAGTTCATAAGGCGGAAAGCCCTTCAGCATCAGAGTTGAGATCAGGTGGCCCGAGGGCTGTGGCTTCAGAAGAGGTAGATGACTGGGAGAATCTTAGCAATTAGATTGAAACCACGCGTATTAGAAAGGCCTGGCTTCTCTCTCTATACTTTGCTCTTACGTTATTTCATTTTGTGAGGAGTCCCTCAAGGAATAGGCAAGGTTTTTAAGATGTATACAAAAGAGGCAAAGACTGTGTAGGTTTTGGTTCATAATTTCTTTTCTTTTTTTTTTGTCTGTGTTTAGCCCTCGCGTTTGAGGGGACACCATGTCTGTCAATTTTGAATACAGACAAGTGCCATCTTTCCTTTGTTTTTGAGAAGGATCAAAGGGATTAAAAGTTCAAGGAAACTTGCAAAAATGTGGTTGATGTAATTTTGTTTTGTTCTTCTTTAGGTGAACATGTTTCTTTCGGAAATTATTTTGACCCTTTTTGCTTCTTCTGTTGAAAGAAGAATGCATGATGCAGTGCTAACTGTTGCATTGCAATTAAAGCTAGCATGTTCTACGAGATGCATAGCATTCCTTGCCAAAAGAATCTTGACATGTCTCAAGTTAGGCATCTGCTTAGTGCCTGATTGCTGCTCTATAACTTATTGATAGGGATGAAAAAATGGTAGAACCGGATCCGAAATATTCGGATTCGAGATAAGTTCTGTGGAGCCCAATGTTTCAGATCGGGAGCTTTTGCTTTCGGACCAGATATTCTCCGATTCTTCGTCAGGCTGTAGGATGGCAGGACCGTAGCTACCAGCCTCTCTCCCCTGTTGCCCACCACCCTCTCTCTACGCTGCGGTGTAGAGTCTCCATTTTGTTGTTCTTCGCTCCCATGGGTCCATGGCCGGTGCCCTGGGCTGCGGCTCCACTCGGCCGTCTACTTGGCCACCTCAGCAAGCAGGAGAGCTGCTTTGCTGTCAAGTCCACGGAGCTCTTCCGGTTGGTGCGACTGCAGAGGGATGCTTTATCCAGGTTTCGTTTGCAATTCAAAACTGTCTAAAATTAAACGTTATGTGCAACCCCCCATGCCGTCTCCTGCTTGGGCTCCGACGTCACGGTCGAGCCCGACGGCTGGCTGGGTCCTGTACAAACCTCTTCATGGAGTACGTCTCCAACGGTAGCCTTGCTGATAAAGTTACGAAGCATGGCGGAATCGGCGAGCACACAATGAGGGTGTACGCTTGCGGGATCCTCCACGGGCTGGCATACCTCCACAGCTGGGGATGGTTCACTCCGATGCCAGGGCAAACAACATCCTCTTCGCCGACGAAGATGGAAAGAGTGTGAAGCTCGCTGACCTTAGCTGTGCGAGGTGGGTTGACAATGGCAGCAACAACAGTGTGGTCATCAGCAGGACTGCCCTATACGTGCCACGAGGTGGTGAGAGGGGAAGAGCAGGAGCTGGCTATCGACATCTGGGCGATGCACTATAATTGAGATGGCCACTGGTAGCCTGCCATGGCGTTACGTCTAGCCCCAGTCGCCGCCATGGACAGGAGGGATGGATCATCTCACCTCCAGTTCAGCGGTAGCACCACAAGCTCATCTCGGCGCCCCTTCAGATCGTGAGGTGGGATGCTTGTATCCCTTCTCGTCCTCATCTACAGGCAATAGAGACGGAGGCCTCTGCGGGTACGACAGGGAGGAGAAAACTGTGGTTCGCAGCACCACAGACAAAGAGGAGCTGAGGAGGAAAGGAAGGATAGGCGAGCCAAGTTTCGATCGGAACTTTTTTAAGGCTCCGTTCGGAGAAAGCCTCCTTTCGGATCGAAACCTATGGAAAATCTGATCAGAATGGAGCTGGTTCCGATCTGAATTTTACGCGGATCTTTTGGATCGGATCTTGGAGAATCTGGTCCGACTTGCATCCCTGCTTATTGGTTTTACATAGTTAAAAAATTCTTCGTCTTTTTTATCAAGTGACACGGTAGTCGAGTAGTTGCAAATTCTCTCCAATGACAACTGTAATCAAAATATAGACGACTAAGGCTCAAAGGCGGTAGTAGTTCTTGAGAATCATTCTTGTTGGATTTAGAGCTATAGCTAGACGCGGGGGAGGGGGTGGGTGGGGAGGATAGTGAAAAAAATTATTTTCCAAAACTTTTATCTAATGCGGTGAAATCTTAAAGCAAAGCCTGCAATGGAATTATAGATGATTAGAATATAAAGTACAATCACTCAAGAGGTACAAGATTTATAGTGGTTCAGTCTACTAAATAGTGACCTATGTTCACTTTCCAACCTTCTTGTACTTTTTTCACTAGAAATTTGATTCTAGTATATTGTTAGTAGATTCGATCCTAGCCAACTAAATACACTAGATATCAAGCTTCTAATTAGGTTCTTCCTAGATACGAAACCTCTAGTTGGACTCCTCCTTATATATCAAGTCTCTAGTACAGATAACCTTCAGCCCTCACAAGGAGTTGGTGCGCTTCCAAATGGAAAGTAACCTAAGTTTCCATCTTCTTAAAGATTGACCATCTTCCTTAAAAGAAGACAAACAACAAGAACTAGATTAGAAGATAGTAATCCTAACTCTCTAACCACCACCCACGCACAAGAAGTAGATTAGAAGATAGTACATTAGGAGATGGTAATCCTAACTCTCTAACCACCACACACACAAGACAATGTTGCTTTCTCAAATATTATACTTAATAAAATGAGAAAAGAAAGTTCTAGCCTTTACATCCCTTCTTGTAGTGTTTTTGCACTAAGAGATGTGTTGATGCAGATGGTATTCCTCTAAGTCCTCCTAGCTGTCCTATCTTAAGAAGCTCAACCAAGATCTTCTTCTTAGAAGAAGAAGAAGAAGACACCTCCAACTCCAAGGATGCTTTCCATGGTCTTGGTCTTGACCTTGATCAAGAGAGGATGATGATTCACCAAACTAATACCATCATTGTTGACCTGCACATATGAGAAAAACTCACAAGAAAATTTTCTCTCAAATTGTTGGAAAATAAGATCAAGAAGAAGACTTAAAACACAAGAGAATTCTTTTCTCAATTGCCCTCATGTTCCCCTCCAAGATATTGGCCAAAAAAACCTACCTACAACTCTCCTTTTTATAAGCAAATATTAGCTCACAACTGTTGGGTACAAGGTAGAAAATTTTCACAAGTTTTTTATTTTTTTATTGTAAAGTAATCCATGAAAATTTGAAATCCTAGCTTAGGATTGGTTCCCATGTTGTACTGGCTAGTATGGCCTCATATGATGTCACTTGGATAAAAATGAGCCCAACAAAAATTTCTCTTAGGAAGTCAACCTTGTGGTAGATAAAAAGTAGATGGTGATGTGTTGTATAAGGAGGAAAAAAGTAGGCTTCTAAAAAGTACCTTAGTATCTCTTAAACAATGGGAGAATATGTACTATTATGAGAGAAAAGCAGCCTTGTCAATCATTTTCTCATAAAGCAATCCCATGTGATTGTCCTTGCACTAGTACAAATAAGGACATATCAACCTGCCCAGTCACATGGTCGACTAGACAATCAAACTGGATAACCAATCTTCTATGCAAGCAGAACAGACCTCCAAAACATGTTCTAGTTCTGGCCGACCAATACCTAGTTGGTCGAACAACCAGACAAGCTTAGAAAAACTGATCCCTAGTTTTGGTCGACCAATCTGGTGTTGGTCGACCAATACCTTTCTCGTTTAGGGTTTGGCCTTTGATCTTAATTTGATTTTTGGGGCACCAATGTCATTCTCAACCTAAACATCCTATAATAACCATACTCATGCAAAGAGATATTTAAAATTAATTATGAGATTTAAACGTAAGCATTGTCTCACCTTTATACCTACCAATAGCAACATAAATAAATTTAAGTGTTTTGTTTCATCTAAATCAATCAAAGGGGCTCAACATTCTCCCCCCTTTTTGATGAGGTCAAAACACCCTGCACATGTCTTAAAAGATTTTCAATAAAGACTTTCAATAAGTCCAATCATGTAAAGACATTCAATAAAACATACTAGATCCTCATGTCACTATACCAAGGTTTACCATAACATCATCCATATCATAAACAATAGATCACCATCAAATGCAAAATATCCATATCAAGCACATTTATTGATCATTTCAAGCCATCCATCCATAGCATGTGACATTGCTTGCTTCATTCATAGCATGACACATAGCATGTGTTATAGCTAAGATAACTACATAGCAATCTCAAAAATCACCTCTCACTCCCCTTTTTTGTCATCATTAAAAAAGAAAAATTGGCACATCAAAATATTCATCATGAAACACATAGAGTTTACATGCTATTTATCCATGTGATTTTCTTCTAGATCAATTAAGTGCTTTCCCTTTTTTAACTAAAGATCAAGTAAACCATATCAATAACCATAAAGCACACATGGGTCTACTGTCCATGAAGTCTAGAGGATACCAAAAATAGGCACAACAATCAAGTACAAATGGAAAATCTAAAGAAGCTAAGAGCTAATGACAAGTACAAGGACTTAAGAAACACAAAATGTTTTTGGTTTCCATCACATGAGATCACATGTCAATATTTCTTCTTGCCCTTGCCTTTCTTGGATGATGAAGATGTGCAATCATCCTTAACAGCTGGTTTGTCAGGTTTTGAATTCGGATCCCAAAAGTGTTGTGGCCTTGTGGGAGCAAATGGGAATAAATAATTAATGAGTCCTAAATAATTCGAATCCCAACTTTAGCTTCAACATCTTTCTTATCAACCATCTATTTACTTGAATTTTAGTCCCATTTATATATCCAACAATTTCATTTAGTGGGTGTTTCCCCAAGGTGTTGTAGAACCTCCTTATCTAATTTGGGAAATAGTCATCTTTCATCTCACACATTTTTAGCCAACCCATCCTTTTTATCATGGGGAGAATATCTAACCTTGTTTCCTTTAAGGAGTCAAAATCCACATAGCGCCCATTCAAAACCGCAAGCTTCCTAAAATACTGCTCATATCTTAAGAGCCCTGGATTTGCTATCATATACAACTTTGAGAGAGCAGCAGACACCTTAGAAGATTCCCCTTTCTTCTGTTTTTGTTATGGCTCGGTTACTTTGCTCCTTTTTTGAGTTGATCGAGGACGGCAAATGATGGGGACTTCATCCTCCTTAGCTTCTTCTTCTTCCATTTCTGCTATTTCCTCTTCTTCTTCTTCTTCTAGGTCTGGGGGAGATTCTAGGTCTTTGACCCCCTTCCCCTTCCTTTTCTTCTTTCCACTGCTATAGGCCCCCTGTCCCCTTGTCCCTACCATGGCTGAAGACAATCTAGGGCTTGAGCGAGAGGAAAATAGAGAAAGGGTGGAAGGAGAGGGTGCAAAGAATGAAAAAGGCTCGACCATTTCTCTTTGAATTTGACCAGATACATATAGAGATGAGGGTGTTGCCTATTGTCTCTGGTCGTCCAGTAGTTCCGTATGAGGAAGCAGGGAATGAAATAGGACAAACAACTTTCCCCCTTCCTTTTTTTATTTAACTTCCTAAAAACCCCCACCTCTTCTCACGCAAGCAACCCGTAAGAGCGCCGCTTGGGTCACATGAATGTTGGACACGCATTGCTTCAGGGTTTCTCCCCCCATTAACTTCTCTCCTTCTTTTTATTTTAGAGATGACCTTGATTTAAAGGTTCAACCAATTCACTGTAGACCAGACCGACTTGGTCAACCAGTACAAGTCATTGGTCATCCAATGATAGGTAATCTCATTCACACTCTAATTTTGGGATTTTGAGAAGCATTGAACCTAAATAGGGGCTCAACTTGTCAATAAGCAATGCTTTTAACCTATGTGATGATCTACTTGTCACCCAAATTTTTATTTTAAACAAATAAAGTACAATATAAAAGAGGCTAATGTGTAATTTGTGCTTTTGTCTTTCTATTTTTTGGTAATAATACACTATGAAAATGTTTTGGTGTTTACACACTATGAAAAAGACAGAACTTTGTCTCTATGAGAGTGAAAGAAATGTCTCTACTTCTTTATCCAGTTTCTGACATGAGTTATAGAAGTTCTATAACTTAGGTGCTTTCAAAGTTCCTTGACTCTCATAATAAAAAAAGTAATTGGAACCTCAATTAAACTTCGAAATTTCAAGTAACCTGCAGATAATTCAGCACTAATCAAAACATCACTCTCAGGTTTAATCAGATCAGTTTTTTAAAGTATTCTATTGATTAGGTGACTAAGGCTCACTTCCATTAACGATTGTCTTAGTCACTTCGAGTAAAGAACTTAAAGTTCTCTATCGATTAGCTCTATAAGATTTCTATCGATTAACGTTTTAAGTTTTCTATCGATTAATGTTTCAAAGTTGCATTAGATTATCGTTTAAGAGTGTTCACCTCGAATCTCTAAGTCTAACTTCGATTAACGTTTAAGCAATCACTTCGATTATCTTGATAACATTAATTGAAACTCAACTTAGAGTTACGCTTTTTGGTTTAATCGAAACAAAAGTTTAAGTTCTATTTCAATTAGCATTTCGAGATATCTCTTTGATCACCGTTGTAACGCTAATCGAAGCCTCACTCTCGGACTTCACTTCAATTAACCTCGCCAGGCGTTATTTCGAGTAACGATGTTCCTTCGATAACTGATCATAAGTCTCACTACGATTACTGAACAATTTGAGACTTTGATCGGTAAGGCACTTCATCGATTATCTCTTCGATTAACACTTTAAGTTACCACTTCAATTAACTATTTCGTGAGCTTTATAATTAAATCATTCCTCTAATCTAAGTGAGAGTCACATGTACTTCGTTTAACAATCTATTTGTGAGTTAAACGTACACTCACTTACTGACTTTGATTAGTGGCCAGATTCTCACTTCGATTAAGCGTTCGTTTATGACTTATATTAAAGAAGTGACATTCCAATTAGCCTATAACTTCGGCTAACATTTACTATATTCAATTCAAATTAGTGAGTACTTTCAGGTTATATTTTATGTGTTCTTTTTGCTTGAAGATCTCTGCCATATCTTTAACTGACAAATTTGTTGTAGTTTCTATGTACCTTATACTATCATAGACTTCTGCTAGAAATTGACGCAATGCAGGAAAAGCTATCTTGCCCTTCTAGTGTTTGTACTCTCTACATGCTTGACCTGACAGTGCAAGGTATGCATCCAATAAAGTTTCTACACATTAATTCATGTGACCTCGAGTCCAGTAATGCAGTAGACCAGTCATCCTCTCTCTCCAGCTTCTCTCTTAAAAATTTGAACGTTAGACATAGGTAGGAAGAAGTCTTCTTACAAAAAACCAATTGAGCGGATTGATTTTGAAGCGGGGATAAAAAGTGAAGCACTTTACTGAAGACAAATAAACGAAAGAAGCGTTAAACATCGAAATACAATTTTGCATCCAAGTCTGAGAAAAGAGCCAACACGCCTAGCTTGCTGAGAAAAAGAGCTTGAAAATTTAAAGAGCTATGCATTATAACTCTTACTAGAAGCCCTTTGAGATCCTTTTCAGATCAAGACCTGTACAACATAGTTGTTTATTTTTTGTCTTGATCTATATTGTGTTCTTTGTGAACACTTGCCTATTTCATAGGCACTTTCTGTATTCTAATCTTAGTTTGTTCCTCTTCCTATTTGTGGAAGAGATGGCTTGTTGAAAGCAAAAAGTTGTTCCTCTTCTTGGTTGAAGAGACCTGTTAGAAGCAGGAGGTTGTTCCTCTTCTTAGTTGAAGAGAGGGCCTACTAGAAGTAGGAGATTGTTGTATAACCTGTAAAGGGTTGGTACCTTGCCGTTAGTGAAAATCCCAAGTGATTTTTGGATACTGGATGTAGGTTTGGATAGATCGAACTAGTGTAAATTTTCTATGCGTCTATTGTGTGATTGGTTCCTTGTTCCTATCTCCTTGTATCCATTTATTAGCTTCCTCATTTAATTTCTATTTGAGCAAATTTTTATTATCCATTCAACCCCCTCTGGGTCAATTTAGCTTTAGGCAACAAGTGGTATTAGAGTATGGTCTCTCATTTATTTGTCCTAACAATTAAGAGAGTAATGGCTATGACAATTAGTTATGCTGTAGGTCACTCTATCAACTGCCATCCACTATTTGATAGGGAAGACTGCTCCTACTAAAAATGCCGTATGGAATATTTTTTTAAAGGGGGTCGACTTTGATCTATGGAGTGTGTTTGAGGACGGAGATTATGTCATAATTGTTCCCAGAGAAAGATGGATACACAATGATAAACATTTGATGTCTTTGAATAACATGACCAAAACCATCCTCTGCTATGCTCTAGCAAAGAAGGAGTTCAACCGAATATCTTCCTGCAAGGCTGCAAAGAAAATGTGGCTGAAACTTCAGCTTACATATGATGGCATAGAGAAAGTCAACAAAACCAGGATAAACATTCTGGTTATCCAATACGAGAAGTTCAAGATAGAGCTAACTGAGAACATCAGCCAAATGTATAGTAGATTCACAGACATCACAAATGGGTTGATGGTTCTCGAGAAAGAGTACAACAATGGATATCTAGTCAGAAAGATTTTAAGATCTCTCCCAAACCAATGAACACTTAAACTAACAGCTATTGAGGAAGCTCATTACCTCAATATCCTGACACTTGAAAGACTCATTGGGTCTCTCATAGCCTATGAGATAAACATGGAAATGACAAGAAAGAGTACCCTTAAGAAGAAGCTCTTTACGGTCCTGAAGACAATTCATTCAATCTCAGATGAAGGAACCTTGATGTCGAGAAGGCTACAACAAACTCTAAAAAAAAAGGAAGAAGAATCCTCAAAGAAAATCAAATGACAAGAACATTAAGAAAGACACAAGAAAAAGCAAGAATCTACCTGTCACAAGAGTAAAAAATCAGGACACCTGAAAGTCAATTGTTCTCAACACAAGGGAAAAGATCACAATAAGAAGGACTATTCCAAGAACCTTAAGAAATTCTCCAACAGAAAAATCCTAGAAAAAACTGGGGAGAGTGAAGGAAATTCATCTTCCTAAGACTCAGCATAAGAAAACAATACTTCCAACTTGGCTCATGCGCATTCTCATTAAATTAGAGGCAGATCCTTAAGGTAAGTATATAAATTAAAAAGGATATTTACTATATCTTACTGCTAGTAGACCAGACATTTTATTTAGTGTATGCATGTGTGCTAGGTATCAAGCAGATACTAAAGAATCTCACTTGACCTGTATCAGGAGAATCTTTAGATATCTAGTTGATACCTATGACTTAAGACTATGGTATCCTAGGAGATGCAATTTTAGTTTGCTTGAATATTCTAATGTTGATTATACTAGTTGCAAAGTTGATAGAAAAAGTACCACTGGTACCTGTCAGTTTCTTGCAGGTTGTCTGATGTCATGGTCCTTAAGAAAGCAAAACTCAGTAGTTTTGTGAATAGCAGAAGCAGAATATGTAGTAACTATAAGCTGTTGTGCTCAATTACTGTGGATCAAGCATCAGTTAGAAGACTCTGTACACATGCTTGAAGGGATTCTAATGTTGTGTGACGACATTAGTGCCATCAACTTAACTAAGAATCCCATTCAACATTCAAGAACCAAGCATATTAAGGTCATGTATCATTTCATTAGAGATCTTGTAGCTAATGGTGATATCATTATAGATTTTGTAGACACTTTGCATCAACTAGCTATTATCTTCTCAAGACCTCTTTTGTAGGTTAAATTTACTTCTATCTGAAGAGAATTGAGAATATAAGTTGTAGATAAATCAGTTAGACTTTTCATTTTATTAATAAACATGGATAGTTCTCCTAAGAAATCACACAAATATGAGTAGGACAGACACTAATCGAAATCTATGTTGAAGTATTCTTCATTAATCAAAATCTGAATCTCATTGATAAACCATTTGACCTGTTGTGATTAATCGAGCAAACTTGAACTCTAAGTGAAGCCTATTTTTACACTCTAATTGATACTTCAGTTATCTCTTTCTATCATCCAAATCTCTCAGTAATCAATTTGTTCAACTGTCAGTTAATCGAAGTTTTGCCATTAATCACCAATCAAAGATGAACTTATCTTCTATAGTCGAAGCCTGTGACTTCTTTATTATTTGAAGTATGTATGTCTCTTTAACACTTTGATTACCCACTACTTACACTTTTACATTTGACGCCTTTAGGGCAAATCGAAACCTTTCAATCATACCTCATTCGATTTCCGCATCTAGAGATTTTAGAGCTTCTGCACTCTAGTCCTCCCTCGCGAAGGTATCCGAGCTCCTCGAACATTTTTCTGTTAATTCTTGAGGATTTTCTACAAAAGTTAGGATCTTCAACCCTCTTTCATAATTCCTACCATCTGATTTCTAGTTTTTCACCTATTACCCATCTTCTCTATGCTTGGAAATCCTAGCTTTTCCCTTTTTCTTTGAATCTGGCTACTATGGCAGCCTCTACAAGCTCTGCCAAAGTGTCTCAGGCTACCAGGGTGGCATCCAGTGCCTCAATTGAATACTTCCAAGATGAGGCCGAGCATTAGTGTTTCCTCACCACCCTAGGGGATTACTGCAGATGTAAAATGGTGGATTTCACAGACCTGAGGAAGAAAGGACTACGGTCGGTAGAAAAGGTCCTAGCAGAGGTTCAACTGAGTCAGATGTGCCAAGTATTTGAGTCCTTCTACCCTAGCCTGGTCAAGGCCTTCTACGTCACCTTGACAAGTCAGGTCACACCCCCCATTGTTACTGCCATAGTAAAGGGGAAGGTCATCACCGTTATCCCGGGGCTCTTAGTTCAACTCTTTGGGTGTGAGGCAAAAGGTCAGACCCTAAAGAACTCAATGGACATGGAAACCAAGGCAGCAACATAGTTGAGCCAAGTTATGTATTAAAGAATGTACAGTGGATGTCAACCAGCTATTAGCAGAGAAGAGGATAATTCACCTCATCATTGCTCATATTCTGAGTTCAAGGGGAGCTACCTTTGGTGTCATCACACAGAAGGACTCAGATATGTTGTATTGGATTATTCAAAAGATGAAGGTGAACATGCCGGATATTATGATGGCCAACATGGTTAATGCCAGTGAAGCCGTAAAAAACCCTCCTAAGTCGAAGAGTGTTATGTTACCTTATAGTCAATTTCTCATAGTGATCTTCAGACATTATAGAGTGGACTTCACTAGAGATGACTCTATGCTTCAACCAACCATCTATACTAGCAGCCTTAAAAGGAGCAAATTCAAATATTCTAAAGGTGTATAGACTAAGGACCTTGTCCCTACTGATGACCCTCCTATGGTCACAGCCACCCCATATGATGTCAACTGGGAAGCACTTCCAGAAATAGCGAAAGTAGCAAAAGAAGTAATAGTAGTAGCTATAGAAGGAACAACAGCAACAACCACAACACCTCCAGCAAATGAACAACAACAACAAGAAGTACCACTTGTAGAAGAACCAATAGTAGTAGCAGTAAAGGAGCAAATGTAGGATCAGCCTGTAGCTCTTAAAGAACATAAGTAGGATCAGCCTGTAATGTTTGAAGAGATGATGCAGGAACAACCTGCAGAACAAATACAGCTCAACCAACATTTATTGAGGGAGAGCCAGAGATTAAGGGGAGGCCCATATGGATTTTGGCTCAGAAGAAGAAAGAGCCATAGAAGCAGTAAACTTAGTGGAGCTGCTAAGGGGGACAATATTTGTCCAACCCTCTAAGATATATACTCCTCCCTATGTGCCTCAGAAAGAACAAGTAAGAAAGAGGCAAGAGGATAGGTCAATGGACTCTGCTAAGTTAGATGAGGTCCTCAACAAGGTTAATTAGCAACAGATTGATATTAAGGACATAAAGAAGATGGGGGACATCTCTAAACTTAAGGATGACATGCTGCAGATCAGGCAGCTATTAGAGAAATTACTGGCCGAAAGAACATGATTCAGTTCAACGTATGTCAAGAGGAAGATTCTCAATCAGAGAGAGAGGCAACTTAGGCCTGCTTGCCCTCCACTTCCTCTCCCACATCTGTTCCACCACCATCTCTACAGCCGGACCATCAAGTTGGTGAAGAGACAACCTCTTCCCAGCCTCATCTCCTAAGAAATATGCACCTCCCACTTCTCCTACTCCAACTTATCCTAAGGTACCACTGTCTGAAACTATTAATATTGTAGATAATGTGCCTATTATAGACACCATCCACCCTATCTATGAACCTTATGTATAACCATCTTCACCCATTGCTCCACCTTCTACCACTCAACCTACTACTTCACCTACTAGAGCTCCTTATACTTCTCCTATTGAGTCTCTAGTAGATCCAATCTCTTTCGTTCCACCTCCATCTCCAGCTGCTCCTTCAACTTCTTCTCCTCCACTTATAGCAGCTCCTTGTCCTCAACCAGAAGCAACTTCTACCTCAACTTCTGCACCTCTTCATGTAGATGCTCCTCCCACTTCCTTCACTACACCTCCTCCAGCTCAAGCCTCTTTTTCCACATCAATTGATGTAGCCAGCTTCTCTTCTGGATATCCTCAATCCCCACATCAATTGATGTATTCAGCTTCTCTACTGGATATCCTCAATCCACCTCTGACTTTTTTCCTGCTTAGGCTTTCTTTCTTGAAGTAAGATCTACATCAACTGCTGCTCATCCACCTCCTCCCAAGGCAACACCAGTGCCTATGGCTCCTTCTGAGCCTCTAGCGGAGTAGCACCCTCCTGCCACTGATAGTGTACTAGTTTTCTTAGTGAAGTCAGAACCTCAAACATCTGCTGCAGAATACAGATACTCAGGTGATGATACTCCCCTCAATTCTTTGCTCTCCTCTCATAAACAGGCAACTCCTGAAGGACAGAAATCTAGAGCTCCCAAGAGGCCTAAGAGGAGGACTAAATATCACCTTTTTACACTATTTTTGGATGTCTTCACCTCCATTACAAGGGCAAGACAAGTGTACACATAATTTTTGCAGAAGAATGCTAGACTTAAAGTATTGGAGTTACCTCCTATTCCATTAGAGATATACAAAGATCAGTTCACAGCCCAACATTTCCTGACCAAGGGGAAAATCACTCGTGTCAAGAATGAGTCTGTTATACTCAAGGAACATCAGTGGGGCAACCTAAACCCTCAGCTTTATTATTCATTCTTACAAGACAATTTTGCTTGGGCTCAGTGAAGACAACCATCTTTGCCTCTTGTAGAATGGCCAGAGGCATGAAGCCTATTGGGGAAGGTACAAGGAGTCAGCTAAGAGGGAGTACATACACTTCTTTAAATACAATTACAGGAGAAGAACAGCTAACAAACTAGAGGTGAGCTTGAGTCAGCTTCAGTATGAAGTCCATAGACTTACAGCTCAACACTTTGGGGAGACTGTGCAGGTCAATCTTGATCTGGATGAAGACATTGTGCCTATGAAGTTTCTCCAACTTCATTATTTAATGATGGATATAGAGGAGGGCTCACAGATCATATAGTTATATGGAAAAATGAAAGGCAAGAACTCAGCTAAGTATCACTGTATCCTTCCCTTCAATCACTTTCTAAAAATGGCTACTCAGAATGGGAAGGTGAAGCCATACACATTCTCTATTGTCTTTTCTCAAGCTGAGAGATATACTAAAGAAGAATGGGTTCAGGCCTATCCAGAGCTAAATTAGCAGCTCCTAACAATCAACAGAGAAAGAGGACCTCTCAGGAGGAGTCCTCTAACTATAAGGGAATTTGAGGACCAGCAGTCAATAGCCCTCTCCTTTGACACGTACTTCAACTACAAATGTATTTACACGGCCTACAGGAACATGAAGCAGGTACTAAAGAATGAAGGCCTGGACTCTCCCTTTAAGATACAAGGTTTCATTACTTATGGGAAGAATTCTGTGCCTAGATACCTAAGACATTAAATGCCTAGCGAAGTGTACATAATCAAGATGCAATAAGGTTATACTCAATACTACCAGAAAAGAACAAAGCAAGGACAACCAATTAGGATGACTCTCTAGGAGCATTGCCAGATCAGAAGCTATTGGGCAGAAAAACTTAGGAGATAGTCATTACCTTTGCTCTGACCTGTCCAGATAAGTTCTTTCAATTCTGATTCATTGTACCCTCTCTCCATAACTTTTTAAACTTTGTACCATCTCAAACACACTCTATATATCATTCTTGAAATTCAATATATCCTACTATTTTTCTCCTATATGAGTGTCTCTCCTTCATTGATTCTTTATGTGTGATAACCTTTTTGTGTGAATGACAAAAAGGAGGAGAAATAAGCTATCCAACATTCCAATATTCTGGTTATAACAAAAACAAATGGGGGGAGAAACAAACTGCATTTGCATAAAAGGAAGAAATAAACTATCCAACGTTTTCCCCTAAACTGTATTTGCATATAAACTGTCCACCAATTTCAGTTTTGATAAGTTTGTTTATATGTTATTTTCTTTAGTTCTAATACCAGTTTCATTTCCCTAAATTATTCCTGTTTATAGACTCATTGTTTCCGAAAGTATTGTCATTTTCATAGTTTCATTTTCAGGTAGTTTTGTCATCACCAAAAATGGGGAGACTGTTGTGTAATTTATGCTTTTTATTTTCCCATGTTTTGGTAATAACACACTATGAAAATATTTTGATGTGAACACACTATGAAAATGACAGAACTTTGTGTCTATGAGAGTGAAAGAAATCTTTCTATTTCTTTATCCAGTTGCTGATAGTTTCTGACATGAATTATAAAAGTTCTGTAACTTAGTCACTTTCAAAGTTTCTTAACTCTCATAATAAAAAGAGTTAACTAGAGCCTTGATTAAGCTTCAAGATTTCAAGTAACCTACAAATAGCTTAGCACTAATCGAAACATCACTCTCAGGTTTAATCAGATCAAATTTTCTAAGTATTCTGTCGATTAGGTGACTAAGGCTCACTTCGATTAACGATTGTCTTAGGTACTTCAAGTAGAGAACTTAAAGTTTCCTATCGATTAGCTCTATAAGATTTCTATTGATTAATATTTTAAGTTCTCTATCGATTAATATTTCAAAGTTGCATTCGATTATCATTTAAAAGTGTTCACCTCGAATCTGTCTAAGTCTGACTTCGATTAACATTTAAGCAACCACTTCGATTACCTTGATAACGTTAATCGAAACTCAACTTAGAGTTTAAGTTCTATTTTGTGATTTAATCGAAACAGAAGTTTAAGTTCTATTTTGATTAGCATTATGAGATATCTCTTCGATTACTATTATAATGCTAATCAAAGCTTTGCTCTCGGACTTCACTTCGATTAACCTCGCTAAGCGTTGTTTCGAGTAACAATGTTCCTTCCATTATTGATCATGTCACACTGTGGTTACTGAACAATTTGAGACTTTGATCAGTAAGACACTTCATCAATTATCTCTTCGATTAATACTTTTTGTTACTATTTCGATTAACTATTTCGTGAGCTTTAAATTAAGTCATTCCTCTAATCTAAGTGAGAGCCACATGTACTTCGTTTAATAGTCTATTTGTGAGTTAAACATACACTCACTTACTGACTTCGATTAGTAGGAAGATTCTCACTTCGATTAAATGTTCATTTAGGACTTATATTAAAGAACTGACATTCTAATTGACCTATAACTTTGGTTAATGTTTACTGTATTCAATTCAAATTAGCCGGTACTATACTTTATGTGTTTCTTTTGCTTGAAGATCTTTACCATATCTTTGACTGACAGATTTGTTGTAGTTTCTATGCACCTTATACTATCATAAACTTATGCTAGAAATTGATGCAATGGCAGGAAAAGCTATCTTGCCTTTCTAGTGTTTGCACTCTCTGTAGGCTTGACCTGACAGCGCAAGGTCTGCACCCGCGGAAGCTTCTGCACATTAACTCATGCGACCTCGAGTCCAGCAATGCAGCAGACTAGTCATCCTCTCTCTCTAGCTTCTCCCTTAGAAATTTGAATGTTAAACACAGGCGAGAAGAAGCCTTCTTGCTGAAAATCAGTCTAAGGATTGATTTTAAAGCAAGGATAAAAAGAGAAACACTTCATCGAAGACAAATAAACGAGAAAAGAGCTGAATAGAGAAATATAATTTTGATACGAGAGACACTCATCCAAATGTGAGAAAATGGCCAACACACCTAGCTTGTTGAGAGAAAGAGCTTGAAGATATCAAGAGTTGTGCATCATCACTCTTACTTGAAACTCTTGGAGATCCTCTTCAGATCAAGACATGTGCACCATAGTTGTTTATTTTCAATCTTGATATGTACTGTGTTCTTTATGAACACTTGCCTATTTCTTAGGCATTCTCTGTATTCTAATCTCAATTTGTTCATGTTCCTGTTTGTGGAAGAGAGGGCCTGCTGAAAGCAGGAGGTTGTTCCTCTTCTTGGTTAAAGAGAGGGTATGCTAGAAGTAGGAGATTGTTCCTCTTCTTAGTTGAAGAGAGGGCCTGCTGGAAGTAGGAGGTGGTTGTATAACCTGCAAGGGGTTGGTACCTTACTTTTAGTGGAAATCCCAAGTGGTTTCTTGGGTACAGGATGTAGGTTTGGATAGACCGAACCAGTATAAATTTTATGTGAATTTATTGTGTGATTGTTTCCTTATGTCTATTTATTAGCTTCTGCATTTAATTTCTGTTTGAGCAAATTTTTATTACCCATTCACTCCCCTCTGGGTTAGTCTAGCTTTGGGCAACAAAGGCAAACAAATGATAACTAGACAATGTTTTAACTAGACAAAGTTGACAATATTCTTTAACATAAACTTAATATATCACAAACAATTTCGCTTTAGATTTTACACATGCCAAGCTCTCTTCTAATGGAAGTGAATCTCTCTTCATTTCAGGGTTTGGTGAAAATAACGTCAATTTGTTTAAAGTATCAACAAATTTCAGCTTAATATCAGCTTTACACACATGATCACGAATGAGATGGTATCGAACCTCAATGTGTTTGATTCTAAAGTGTTGCACCAGATTTTTTGTCAAATTAATAGCACTCATATTGTCACAGAGAATGGGAATATGATCTAAGTGTACATTGTAATCTAGCAATTGATGCTTAATCTAAAGTACATTAGCACAACAAGTTCTGGTAGCCACATATTCGGCTTCGACTGTTGAAAGAGCTATAAAATTTTATTCCTTGGATGACCATGAAATCAAACATCTTCTAAGAAATTGACATGCTCCACTAGTGCTCTTTCTATTTATTTTACATCTGGCATAATTGACATCCGAGTAAACAACCACATCACAGAAGCAATCTTTACGATACTACAAACCCAAATTGATACATCCGACAAAGTATCAAAAAATTTTTTTTTACGGCAGTTAGATGCGATTCTTTTGACTTACTTTGAAATCTAGAACATATGCATACACTAACACAATTTATACAGCCTACTTGTCATCAAGTAAAGCACAGAACCAATCATACCTCAATAATACTTTTGATCTATATCATTACAACTTCCATTCGCTTCCAACTTTGTTGAAGTTGACATAAGAGTTGGAAGAGCTTTTGCCTTATCAAAGTCGTATTTCTTTAGAAGCTTACAAGTGTATTTTGCTTCGCTTATGAAGATTCTCTCATTCTATAATGCCCTCGCCATCGGCTCGGTTCGATCTTGCTGACTTAATGTGAATCGTCGGTGGGAACATCACAGTGAAAACAACCCATACATATTACATCGGTAGTGAAGAATATAAGCATGAGATTAGACATGAAATAGCACAACTTTCAGAGCCACAAATAAACCAAATCACTTAACTATATAATTATGATATAACAACTACTACAATATCTAGGATCTTTAAAAGTCCAATAAAAGAAGAGTACATCTCAATGTTGAAAGAAACTAACCTATACATCTCTTACTAACCTATCAAACTGAAAATACTATAGATAGTTACGAGTACAAGGATTAAGCCTCCTACTCCTCGTGCTTAACCTCGACCTTACAGTCTTATGAAAAATATTTGTTTTCACAATGGTTAGTCACATGGAACTCAGTAAGCTCAGAATACACAAAAGACATAGATTTTACTCAACTATGACATAAAAGAACTTATTTACATCTATCTACACATAAACCTCAATTCTTGCATATAATATCAATTCTCCAACCTAGCATGCTTCTTTAACATAATGGCATAATTAACAACATGATAGCAAGATAAACATGCATGAACTACACATGGATCATCGACACGAATATGGGTGCTTAAATAAGCGTCTAACATGAGTCTTTAGTAGACTCCTACCACTCTCGGAGAAGAGAGAACCGGACACAGGTCGGACTCAGAAAACCCTGACTTTAATAGACACGATTCAATACGCTTGAATCACGCCAACTAAGGTCGATGCGCTTTAGACAATTCAGCCAAATCCATAGAAAATCACAGATGATTCAATAAATTCGAAACCCAACCCCACTAATGGCCTACCAGGGTACTAATGGATCTATAATGGGTCTGCTAGGATGCCACATGTTACACCCTCTCCCCCTTAAAGAGAATTTATAACAAAATGAATCAAAGCACACTTACCAAACAAGTGGGGATAATGCATCCTCATCTCGGACTCAAACTCCCATGTGGCTTCCTCTGAAGAATGATTCCACCACAGTACCTTGACCAAAGGAATCTTCTTGTTCCTCAAGTCCTTCTCTTCAAAATTCATGATCTGCATGGGCTGCTCCTCATAGCTCAAATTCGGCTGAACTTTGAAAGGAACATCATCAACCACATGGCTCGGATCGTGAACATACTTCCTCATCAAGGACATATGAAACATGTCGTGCACATTGCTCAAGGAAGGTGGCAATGCCAATATGTAAGTTACTTCCCCAACAAGAGCATTTTAAGTACATACCTGCAAGAATGGTGCAAACCCGCCTACTGTCGTCTCTCTGTCTGCCATCATTGCAGACAAGTCTGCGAACAGATGTGCTAAGAGAGCTGCACCCCATACGTACTCCCCCAAATGCTCCAAATCCTCTAGTAGCTCGAAGAATTTGCAGTGGATTTCATCTCCCTTTATGCCAAATAGGAGAGTCCGAACAGGAAGAACAAAAAACCTCATTAGATCTAAGTCTACCTCTTCTCTCTGCAAGGGATCTACCACATATATTGCCTGATCGGAGGTCTCTAACTACTCTATGAAAGCCTCCTAGAACTCTCCTACATCCCTCCTAGGGTCTAGTAGCCCTAGGGAAACCTCCACATCGGTCTGAGCCGCGGTGAGGGACTCGTGACCAGCAGTTGCTATACCCAATCCCACCAGCCTATGGGCCCGCTCTTTATAATCAGGGTATGTCATACTGCAGACCGCCCTCCCCTCCACTCTCAGGCCAATGATCTGGGCAACATCTTCTATAGTGTGGATCATGTGTCCCCATGGCATAATGAATGCCTGGCTCTCTATACGCCACCTCTCCTTGAGAGCTTGAATCAGCACTAGATCTATCCACAAAGGCTCGATTGAGAGGAACTCACCGAACCCCATATGCTAGAGTTGTTCCTTCTAGAAGTCCGGCAACCCACAATATGCGGCGATGACTAGATTCCACAAGATTTGCGCACGCATCGTACCCTGCCATCGTATTTCAAATCATGATTAGTTTTATAGTCATTTTCTATTTGATACTCATGACCAAACTAAGACTAAAAGTGTGCTTACCATGGGCTCTCACCTCTGTTGTTGCTCCACCCTCTGCCATGGGTGATGTCTCCGTTTCTCGCTTCCCCATTAGGTCAATGAATTCCAGCTGATTTGGAGGTAACTCTATCAAGTCATCGTCAGCCTCCATCATCCTCGCCATCTCCTCCAGAGTCGTGGGGATGACAGGCTCTACTTCTATTGCCGCTACTGCTACTGGGTCTGTCACCACCGTGCTTGCCACCTCTATCGTCGGGTTGAGGTCCATGGAGATCGGCATTGACACTCTATGCCGCTTCTAGCTAGGACCCTCACCGTCCATGATACTAGAAACCAAAGTGGGGTGGAGTGAGAGGGAAAAGAAGGATCGCCGGAGTCTCACTGGAATGAAGGAAGATGAAGTGGGAAAGAGGAAAAATAAGGAAGAAAATAAGGAAAGAGAAGGTGGCAAGGGTCATCGGAGCTCCGGTGATCGCCGGTGAGGGTCATTGATGGTCGGGGGATGGCCTGAAAAGAGAGGAAAGATCGAAGAAGCTCGCCGATGCCGGAGAAGATGAGAGGAGAAAGAGAGAATAGGAGAGAATGAAGGGAGAAAGAGGCTCGGGTGCGCAAAGGCAGTGTTTCGATTTGAATTGCATCGACACGGGACGATGCTATTTATAAGGCACGCGGTTTGAGGTCATTCAAATTTCAAATGACGGGTTGAATGGCGTCGTCCATACCCGATGCTATTTAGGATAGAGCATAGTTTGATGTACAATTGTCTGCTGAAGATACAATTTGAAAGGCATCCTGTGTATTCGATGCATTTTAGAAAAGCGTCGTCCTAGTTAGACGATATTTAAGTGGTCGGTGTATGGGGAATTGTGTAGAATTCTCGAGAATTACCTTAAAACACGTCGGTCATGGTCGACGCGATTGAGAGAGTTAGTAAATTGGAAAATGTGAAAAGTACAGTGAAAATCCTGAACGATGTTGGTCATGGTCGACGCGATTCAAAGAAATTTGAGAAATAATCTTATATCTCAGAGATTGAATTTTGCTAAAAAAACATCGCTCTGTGTCGACGCGATTTGAATTAATTCACCCGGAACAGTGATTTTTTAGAAAAATGAGTTGTTTTACTTGAGGAAAGTTCTGAGAAATTGCACAATGAAAATGAAGGATTTTATTGCATTAAAGGAATTATATTTTATTCAAAATAAAATTTAAAAAGTACATCGAGTTCAAAAAGAAAAGTGAAATTTCTCAGGCCTAATTTTGTGGAGTTCTTTGATATAATTTTTCTAGAGCTCTCGATTCGCTTCATGTGAAAATTTGATGCAGCGAGTGAAGCCGATGTTCCACAAGGTTGCAATAAGCTCAGTCGCCTCAAAATCTTGATCAGTTCCTAGTTCTCGCCTTCTGATTGGAGGAAGGTTGGAAGGTTTTGAGAATTCATAGCACGGCATGCCTAGTTGAGGATGACAGCGATGTGGATTGTACAACATGAACTTAGTTGCACCGATCAGCCTGAGCTCTGTGTCTGCGCAACATCGCACTCGAATCTCCTTTTCATGAAGAGTAAGCAGAGTAGACACGAAGCCATTCCTGAGTATGTTCTTGAGGTAGTTGTACCAGTCTGCTTGAGTTTTGAGGTTGGGTACGCGGTTGGTCATGTTACCATTAAATTTCACCACATTGGCTATATGACAGATGGGACTACGTCAATAAATCTTTGACATCTTGAGAACCTCTTCTTCATTGTGACTGAATTTGAAATGAAGATCGATCCATAGAGAGAAAATAAGCATGCTACCATAAGGGGGTTGTCCAATAGAAGCTGCTGTGAGCCCACTATAGAGATAGGCTAGGATGCCGGGCCTATCTGTTTGCCTCTAAATATGCCGCATATAGCACTGAGCTAATGTTCTTGTAACACATTGTCTTGAGTATGGAATAAGAGAGCTCTAAGTAGACATACAGTGAAAGCAGTCATTGTGATCTCAGTGTCTTCCTCTTTTGTATCTTTTATTTTCTTCAATGTCCATTCTGCCAATTTTGCTAAGTTGATGCCTTTGTGGGCGAGTATGCTCTGAATTTCTTTTGGGTCTTCTATTATCTTTCCCAAGAATTGGTGTGGTGTGATTTTCTTTCTCATACGCATCATATCAATCACAGAAAGTTCATCATTATGAGTCTTGAGCTTTGGGAGTCCTAAGAGCGATTCCGTTTCTTCAAACATGATGGTAGTTTTGAAAGAAGTGAAGATGAAAGTGCATGTTTGAAGATGCCATAATTCTATGAAAGTGCCTATTGTGGTCCAATCCATCCACACATCCTTGTAATGTTTAGCATGCACCACTAGTCCTTAGATATGTCACTTGGAGATATATGTTTGCATGGACAACGTGATTTTCTCCACAAGTTTTAGTACTAAAAAAAATAGTAGCGAAGTGAATCTCCTTAGACCAGGGAAGAGAGGATATCCCTTAAAAGAAAAGAAAAGAGACAAGAGAAAAGAAGATGAAAATTTGAAAGTTGGAAAAGTCTCATTATGAAACATGAACATAAGAGAATTGGAGTGTATGGAGAGAGGTGTTGGGATCCGGGGGGGACGCGAAAAACGCAGCAGAAACGACGAACAAAATATCCCGCCCGATGCCCGCTGATCCGATTCGGAACGAAAAATTGAAAACGAAAAATCAGGTGTAATGAGATTACCGTGTGCGGATTCGAATCCGCTTCCGTCTCGGTTCCATCGAGGCGATGCCGCGAGCCGCACAAGCGTCCTGTCTTCAGCAGTATCCACGCGATCCTCCACAGTGGTTCGTTCTCGCTCCCTAATCTGTATCAGCTCGCTCGCTGAAGATCCGTCGCCGCAACGATTGCCGAAAACATGCGATCGGAAATTCCCGACTTTCGGGAATCACGCGCGACGGAGACGGAGACTATCTCGACGCCTCGAACGGGGCGCCCAGAGAAGGAGGAAAGAGAAAGGGGGACGGCCAACATGGGGAAATCTTGGACCTTGGCCATGGATTTCTCAACAGCGCGACTTTTCACAAAAGTCCCTGAGTTAATATAAATCCCACTAAAACACCACCGACTGAGAATCTTATTGCGTGTAACCCTCTAAGCCCATTAACCAGTCCGGTTTTCAACCTGTTAAGTCCAATAACTAGTTATTGACTTATTGCAATTAATTAATATCTAGATATTAACTAATTACTTAACCGAATTAACATCTCATGTAAATTCGGTCGGACTTCCAATCAAGTTGGGTGTCAAGCAACACCGCATGATCTCAGAAGATAATGGGGTTCAACAACCCACTCATAGAACCTGTCCTTCCACAGTTACCATATAGCTACAATCCTTCGTTCGCACAATGCTCTCGAGTTAACCTAGGGTATGGTCAACTGTCAAACCCTAGATGGTCAACTCACTTGAATCAGACTCCGCTGTACAATACCCGAAAATATCTTTTCTGATATTGTTTCTGCTATGCCCAGAGACTCCTGCGGATCTATTCTAGAGCATTCTCTCTCCAGTTACCTGAGAGTGAACGATCCTTTATTGAACACACAATCACCTTCGAAGGTCTTCCGCTGGACCCGATCCTTGACTATTAGAGATCCCGTGGATAGAGATTCGTAGGTCAAGGTCAAAGTCAAGGTGTATTTGGTGTCTCAAGTCCAAGGATCAACCACGCCACTGTGACGGTGAATCAAGTCGATTGACAGTTAGGTAAATTACCATTCGGCGATTCAAGTCGGATCAGTTCAGTGAACTCATTCCCCAATGAGCACCTATAGGTTTACCATTGTGTCTCCACACAAGTAACTAACGAGATCAGTCACCTTCATCATATGAGCTGGAATAACCTGTACTAGTCTTACCGGATGTTTAATGTCCTTCTCAAATATCCTACGACTAGGAACAATTGAGAATATGTGTTTATAAGTCATCAATCTCATTATTATGATCTCATCATAATATGATGACTATTGCACATATTCATGGACTTCATTATTCGCAATTATAAATATGTCAATATACATAATAAATTTAATGCCATTGATTAGTGAACCAGATTGAAATAAGTGCCTAATGATTGGCTTAGAGGACACCTATATCCATCAATCTCCCACTTAGACTCAAGCCAATCACCTTCGCATTTGATCTCCATCAAATCTAGGTGATGCTCACATAAAGTCTGTGACTATGACTTGGTCAGGGATCTGCTAAATTATCTAAAGATGGAATATTTCCATTACGTTATTTTCTCTTAATCCTTTGTCTCTGAACTTGTGAAAGAGCCTCAGAATGTTCTGCAACTTCTGAAGAGACCATAGCTCGATCACATAATTGATCGCTCCCACTGTTGTCCTATGATAAAGTGTTAAATTGATCATTTAAGGGCAACCATATGCATCATACTCATGTTTTTATCTGCAAAATAGCATGAAATGATAGATAATTGTGTAACAAGTCCAACGGTACCAATTTCATCAAATTCTGACTTAAAAACATCGTCATTTCATGTGATCAAAGGAGTGTAGCGCATTTGCGGTTTTTCGACAAAATCGAGACGAAATGAATAAATATGATGATATTTTTATGATAATGCGCTAAATTATATTTATTTGATGTGAACAGGACATGCCGATGATGCAGTGCAGCTGGAGGAGTTTTCGGAAATTTGGGAGAGGTCCAGTGTGCAGATTTCAACTAAAACAGGGGTAAAAATACAATTTGATTCCTTCCTTCGTTGGAATTTCCTAAAACCCACTATTTCCCTCCGTCTCTCCGATTTCCTAAACACATCCCTTCCTTTATTTTAAAAATCCTCTCTCTTTCTCGTTTTAGAAAGTCGAATCCTGTTTCTTTTCCAATTTCCTCTTCCTCTCCAGATCCAAATCCTGTCCCTTCTCCAAGTCTCCCACATATCCTCCTCCTTTTCCAACTCAAACCCGGCAGCCTCTCCTCCTTCTCCTCTCTATAAATCTCTCCTCTCCTCTTTCTCTTCCTCCTCGGTCCCTGTTCTCTTTTCGTTTTTTTTATTTTCCATCAATTTTTCCTCCCTCTTCTCTTCCAACCTTTCCAGCACTCTCTCTTCTCTCATCTTCCCACGCATCTCCCTCTCTCTCCCTCTGTTTTCTCCCCCTCTCGTTTTTATTTCCCAGCAGATTCCCTCTCTCTCTCTCGGTTTTTCCACGCCTCTCTCTTCCTCCCTCTCCCTCTCCTGCAGCCTCTCTATCTCTTCCTTATTTCTTCTCTCTCTCACCGTCCACGCACCTACCCTCTCACTCTGGTTTATTTTCCTCTCTCTCTGTTCTTGCTCCCTCACCGTCTCTCTCTCTATCTCCTCTCCACCGCACCTGCACATACCCGGAATCAGCCGCCTGCAAGCTCCACGTCCAAGCAGCAGCCGGCCTCCGTGTGCTTCCGTGCATGCTCCCCAACGAAGCTCCTCCTGCAGCCACGCATAGCAGCCTCCTCCACGGCGAACCTGCATCACCCGAGCTCCACGGCAAGCCTGCACTACTCACATCCTTCCAGCCACCAGCAGCAACCTGCATGCGGCTACGTGAAGCCGGCATCTTCCTTCTTCCACCAGCACCAGCACCTCCTCCACGTCCACCCGGCGCATGCATGCCCGCAAGCCAGCCTGCAAGCTGCCTCTCCATCAAGCCGTTGTCCGTGCTGCGGTGAAGCCCAGCCAGCAAGCTCGTGCACAGCCTTCCAACCGCACCTTGCATGCGGCAAGCTTCTCCAACGCGCCCCCAGCAGCAACGTGCAGCAGCAAGCTTGTCCACAGCACCCAGCAGCTCCACCTTCTCCACGCACACAGCCCCGCAGCACCAGCGCATGCATGAAGCACCCACCACGCACCAGCTTCTTCCAGCAGCGCATGCAGCAGCTGCAAAGCACCGACGGCCCCCTGCAGCAAGCCACCGACGGCCCCCACGCGCATGCAAGCTTGAAACTGTTTCCTCCTGCCCGGTGCACCTCCAGCCTCTCCACGTTGCCGGCAGCTTCCAGCACCTCTTCCACGCGGCAACATCCCATGCAAGCTTCCAGCACCTCACCTTCCACGTGGAGTCCTTGCATGCACCTCCATGCATGCCGGTGAACGCACATCAGCTTCAAGCAGCAGCCAGCAAACAACCTCCTTCCTCCAACCCGGCCAACGTGCAGCAACTTCCTCATGGCAGCCGTCCAAGCCCTTCTCCATGCATGCAGCAGCCGGGTTTCTCCAACAGCCTTCCTTCAACACCTGTCACGTACAAGCAGCAACAGCTTTCCCTACCCAGCAGCCACCTCCTTCAAATCCCACAGCTGCTGTGCTTTGTTTCCTTTTTCCTCACTAGTATAATAGTAGCTTGTTTAATTAGGATTAATTGTTGGTTAGTTGTTGTTTAATGAAGTTTTATTAGTTATTAGTTGTTTAATTAGGTTATTTGATTCATGATGTTTTATGATTTATACAATCAAACAATAGGTTGTTTTTGTTGTTATAATTTTTAGTCGTGCTTATTTTTATGTGTTCGTGTTTAATTTCTGAAAAAGAAAAGAGAGAAAAAGATTTGTTTAATTTAGATAATTATAATTTTAGGTAACATTAGTTAATTCAATTCGAGTTTAATTAAGTAATTAGTTTCCTTAAATTTTCACTTATTTCTAGATTAACTAAAGTCCAAAGTTTTCAAAATTAGAATCTTAACTCCCTGTGGTTCGACTCGGACTCACCGCTATTAAATTTCCAAATTTTGATTTGAGTGAGCCGGATAAATTTAGATTGAACGTTTTCATGTGTTTAACGACGCACAATTCGAAACGATCAATTTTTGGCGCCGTTGCCGGGGAGTTAGATTTTTAATTTTGATTACCTTGGATTTAGTGTAATTATTCTTTAGCTAACCTTCTTTTTCTTATTTTTGCAGATAAATTGAAAAAAAAAAGGAAAGCGAAATCATGGTAAGTGTGTTCCAACTTTCTATATTTCAATTTCCTGACTTTAGTTAGTTTCTATTTTTGTAGTTTCTAATTTAGATAGGTTTCCATTAACTAAAAAAAGGAACAAAAAGAAAAACATCCAAATTTAAAAATCTCCATTTCCAAAATTAGAAACCTTCCATGTTAGGTCATGCATCATGTAGGACTGTATTTTTAGGCTGTTTCCTTTCTTGTAAATTTCTATTTTGTTGAAGATTGCGGGGGACAAGGTGAGATCTCTACCTTCCTTAAATACCATGTTCATGCATTTCCATGATTGCATAGAACCCCTTGTTTGATTTGGTTGTGCACTTCACATAAAAATATCTTAAGGGCAAGTCAATTAACAAAATAAGGTGGGGATTTGACTACCCTTCCTTGGCCCAAAAACAACCATCCCTTGTACTCTTTCACTAACCCAAGCCCATTAAAAGTGAGTAGGAATTCAATTTAGGGTTCACAATGAGATTTGGGTCTAGCTTGAGCCCACTATCACTTTTGGAAACCGGTGTCTAAGGCTAGAGGTCAATGGCGAACGCTTAAGTGGGTCGGTGGTTCTTTAATTAGGTCCCTACGAAAGTAGGGGGAGCCTCCCACCACCCCACCTCTTACCTGGCCGATTGATAATTGTGAGGGTGGACTTGAATTAAACCTAGATTAATTTGTGAGAAACACATCATGTAGGCTAGTTTAACCATAGTTGTCTTAGGAATAATTGTGTGATAACTTGTTTGCATCATTAATAAATAAAAAAATAAAAAATAAAAAGATTTTCAGCATGGAGTGGACTCAAATGAACCAATTTCTTGGCCCATGTCTTAATACCATCACACCTTTCCCTCCACCACCTAATATGGATTTGGCTCACAGATTAGCTAAGCTAGACAAGTTGGCCCACACAATTGATCAATTTCTAGCTTTGGGCCCAGAACCGTCCTCATATCCCATACAATCATATACCTATCAAGAAAGATGTCCCGTTTGGGCCAATCAGGACCATTATGATACCCCACCTGCTCTTCAATTTCCACCTCACCAGGCCCAAGCTCCAAGTCTAGCTATCCAAGACTTCTCGGATTGGCCCCAATTCCAAGTCTACTCTGGTGGTTTGGCCCACAATCATGGACACTCCGATTATCCATTGTCCACAAGCTCTTGTCCACCTTGCTTCCAATCAAATTATTCGACATATTCTTCGCAGTCTGATTATCAGCCCAGTTATCCGCATTCTCAAGATGATCAATTCATGCAACTTGAACAAATAGTCTTGGCCCAACAAGATACCATTGGTAGAATGCAGGCCTTAGTTGACTGTTTGACTGAAACTAATCTAAGGATGGATTTAGAAGAAGTGCTTAGCAAGTCCATTGAAAATCTGCAATCTTTTTCACCTGATTTTGATCAACAAATCAACTCCCAAATTCAACTTGACATCGTTCAATCCGGCAATGATCACATCATGCCTGATCTCGAAAACGGAGAGAATCTTACGGAGTCGCATCAGGTGAGAATAGGGAATGCTAGCATGAATCAATCTATGAAAAATCCTGAGACTGGTCAACAAGATGCCTCCATGATCATACATGTCTGTCCTGAGGAAAGCTTAAGTGATAGAAAAGGAGAAGGGGAAGTGAGTGATCTTTTAGAGGTTAATCCGGATTTTGAACACTTCATATTCCCCACAGTGGAAGTCGATATGCATGCTAGTCCGAACCTCGAATATTTTTTCTTCCCAATAGAGAAAGTGGATATTCTAGAAGATATATACCCGGTGGATAGAGAGAAGATGGAAAACCCTCAGACTGACCAGCAAAGTGAAGTCACGATCACACCTATCTCTCTTGAGGTGAGCTTGAAGGAAAAAGGAGAAGGAGAAATGAGTGATTTGCTGGATATTGAGCAGGACTTTGAACACTTTCTATTTCCCACAGAGGAATTAAATACACATGATGGTCCGGATCTTGAATATTTCTTCTTCCCAATGGATCAGAAAGTGGATAATCTTGAGGAATTACATCAAGAGAAAACTGAAGCCATAGACTTAGCTAATCATCAAGAAGAGCCCATTGAGGGTAAGTTGGGGGGAGATGAAGGAGACGAGAAGGATTCTAGTGAGAGCCCAGATATTCACCAACCTGTGATCTGTTTCCCGAGTGTTAGAGAATCTAAGCCCAATAGCCTCCAAAAGCTGGCCCGACTCAAGGAGGTGATGGAATTATTGGGCCAAGTCCACATCAACAACCATTTTCTCAAAGAAACTCACTGTGTTGCCCAACTCAATTCTTACAATATCGATAACATCAATCTTTATTGGATTTTATTGAAATTTGAGGCCAAACCGAACCTGTTCTCAGTCTCTATCTTTGAGAAATTTGGAATCCACAAATTAAAGTGCACGTCGGTTGCTTGGCAGTCAATTGATCATTTCATTAAGCAGCCACATGACATGATCCAAGATACTCTTATTCAGATGGATAGGAGCCACATATTTGCTGATTTTCCCATCTTCGACATTGGATCATCCCCTACATTGAATCAATGGCCCATCATTCTGGGAACTTTTGATCTAGGACAAGAAGCAGGGTACGTAGTTGACATGGCCTACGAATCAAGTAGAACCAATATCCTATTGACCATGTTGAAAAAGTCTTTTCTTTGGAATCTCAATGATAACATTCTGACTCATCAGCTACATGCAATGTTAAGTGCACTCCAACCAACAAATTTTAAAATGCATGCACTGAAATTTGTGCTAGTAGGCATTGGATAGTGTGTACATTCCGTCTGGCTGAAGACGATAAACTTAGCGCTTGTTGGGAGGCAACCCAATATTTTACTTCAGTTTTTGTATTTCTTTTCATTTTTAGGTCCTTGAGCAGCAGTCGTCGTGGGCATGTCGCATCCTCTTCATTACAGGTTGTTTCGCTCCTTCACAATTCGCTTCTGGCTGACATGTTTTTCATATCTTTTATGCCATTGAGGACAATGTCAATCAAGTTGGAGGGTGGGACAATCAATTTGATATGCATTTATTGGAAAATCTTTTGAAGAAAACTGATATCTTTCACTGAAAAATAGTCAAATTTTTAAAAAATTTCTTTTCACATCCTATGAAAATTGCATGAAAATCATGTTTCATTAAGTAAATCTTAAACAAATCAGTTTTTTGGTTGTCGCATTGGTTAAAGAACCTTCAAAGTTTAAATATCCCACTTCACAAAAGTCCTCGGCAGGATGATTTTCACACACACACGGCAACTTAGAATAAATACAAGGACTTAAAAGTATAGAATTGCTGGAATTAACCTTAAGGATAAGACTACTTATTCTAATTTTTCTTTTGGGTTGAACGAAAGGAATGTGTAAGATCCGTAATAGGGGACTGTCCCACTCAGCACTCTAAAAGAGGCGGTCAGTTAAAATGGACAGCTGTAAACACTAAAGGCAAAAGAAAGAGCTAAAGGAAGGTAGGTGGCAAAAAGTACGCACCTCCCCTCAGGCAATTCAAAGAGAGTGGCAAAAAGTACGCACTCTCAAAAGCAAAAGTACGATAGAATAGAGAAAACGCCACGCTAAAAAGTCCATCGTACCAAAAATATGACCAAGTCGTGAAAAGTGCTGAGTTGGGACGGGAACTGAAAAACGGTCCTCACTGACTGATCGAAAAATCTTTTATTCTCTTCCCCTCCCCAAGTAGTCTTATCTAAAGGGTAGTAAAGGCAAGAATATACCAGAAAGGTCGGAAACGAGTTCTAAGTGTGTCAAATTTCATGCACAATCACCTGGCTGAATCAAAATATTGTGGGATATGAAAACTTTTTAGCTTAACCAATCGGCTACCACTTAAATTGATTGTGAAAGATACTACAAATGAAGCATGATAATTCATTGTTTGTCCTAACTTTTCCTTATTTGCATTGCTAAGGGACTAGCAATGAGTAAGTTGGGGGGTGTGATAAAGTGTTAAATTGATCATTTAAGGGCAACCATATGCATCATACTCATGTTTTTATCTGCAAAATAGCATGAAATGATAGATAATTGTGTAACAAGTCCAACGGTACCAATTTCATCAAATTCTGACTTAAAAACATCGTCATTTCATGTGATCAAAGGAGTGTAGCGCATTTGCGGTTTTTCGACAAAATCGAGACGAAATGAATAAATATGATGATATTTTTATGATAATGCGCTAAATTATATTTATTTGATGTGAACAGGACATGCCGATGATGCAGTGCAGCTGGAGGAGTTTTCGGAAATTTGGGAGAGGTCCAGTGTGCAGATTTCAACTAAAACAGGGGTAAAAATACAATTTGATTCCTTCCTTCGTTGGAGTTTCCTAAAACCCACTATTTCCCTCCGTCTCTCCGATTTCCTAAACACATCCCTTCCTTTATTTTAAAAATCCTCTCTCTTTCTCGTTTTAGAAAGTCGAATCCTATTTCTTTTCCAATTTCCTCTTCCTCTCCAGATCCAAATCCTGTCCCTTCTCCAAGTCTCCCACATATCCTCCTCCTTTTCCAACTCAAACCCGGCAGCCTCTCCTCCTTCTCCTCTCTATAAATCTCTCCTCTCCTCTTTCTCTTCCTCCTCGGTCCCTGTCCTCTCTTCGTTTTTTTTATTTTCCAGCAATTTTTCCTCCCTCTTCTCTTCCAACCTTTCCAGCACTCTCTCTTCTCTCATCTTCCCACGCATCTCCCTCTCTCTCCCTCTGTTTTCTCCCCCTCTCGTTTTTATTTCCCAGCAGATTCCCTCTCTCTCTCTCGGTTTTTCCACGCCTCTCTCTTCCTCCCTCTCCCTCTCCTGCAGCCTCTCTATCTCTTCCTTATTTCTTCTCTCTCTCACCGTCCACGCACCTACCCTCTCACTCTGGTTTATTTTCCTCTCTCTCTGTTCTTGCTCCCTCACCGTCTCTCTCTCTATCTCCTCTCCACCGCACCTGCACATACCCGGAATCAGCCGCCTGCAAGCTCCACGTCCAAGCAGCAGCCGGCCTCCGTGTGCTTCCGTGCATGCTCCCCAACGAAGCTCCTCCTGCAGCCACGCATAGCAGCCTCCTCCACGGCGAACCTGCATCACCCGAGCTCCACGGCAAGCCTGCACTACTCACATCCTTCCAGCCACCAGCAGCAACCTGCATGCGGCTACGTGAAGCCGGCATCTTCCTTCTTCCACCAGCACCAGCACCTCCTCCACGTCCACCCGGCGCATGCATGCCCGCAAGCCAGCCTGCAAGCTGCCTCTCCATCAAGCCGTTGTCCGTGCTGCGGTGAAGCCCAGCCAGCAAGCTCGTGCACAGCCTTCCAACCGCACCTTGCATGCGGCAAGCTTCTCCAACGCGCCCCCAGCAGCAACGTGCAGCAGCAAGCTTGTCCACAGCACCCAGCAGCTCCACCTTCTCCACGCACACAGCCCCGCAGCACCAGCGCATGCATGAAGCACCCACCACGCACCAGCTTCTTCCAGCAGCGCATGCAGCAGCTGCAAAGCACCGACGGCCCCCTGCAGCAAGCCACCGACGGCCCCCACGCGCATGCAAGCTTGAAACTGTTTCCTCCTGCCCGGTGCACCTCCAGCCTCTCCACGTTGCCGGCAGCTTCCAGCACCTCTTCCACGCGGCAACATCCCATGCAAGCTTCCAGCACCTCACCTTCCACGTGGAGTCCTTGCATGCACCTCCATGCATGCCGGTGAACGCACATCAGCTTCAAGCAGCAGCCAGCAAACAACCTCCTTCCTCCAACCCGGCCAACGTGCAGCAACTTCCTCCTGGCAGCCGTCCAAGCCCTTCTCCATGCATGCAGCAGCCGGGTTTCTCCAACAGCCTTCCTTCAACACCTGTCACGTACAAGCAGCAACAGCTTTCCCTACCCAGCAGCCACCTCCTTCAAATCCCACAGCTGCTGTGCTTTGTTTCCTTTTTCCTCACTAGTATAATAGTAGCTTGTTTAATTAGGATTAATTGTTGGTTAGTTGTTGTTTAATGAAGTTTTATTAGTTATTAGTTGTTTAATTAGGTTATTTGATTCATGATGTTTTATGATTTATACAATCAAACAATAGGTTGTTTTTGTTGTTATAATTTTTAGTCGTGCTTATTTTTATGTGTGTTCGTGTTTAATTTCTGAAAAAGAAAAGAGAGAAAAAGATTTGTTTAATTTAGATAATTATAATTTTAGGTAACATTAGTTAATTCAATTCGAGTTTAATTAAGTAATTAGTTTCCTTAAATTTTCACTTATTTCTAGATTAACTAAAGTCCAAAGTTTTCAAAATTAGAATCTTAACTCCCTGTGGTTCGACTCGGACTCACCGCTATTAAATTTCCAAATTTTGATTTGAGTGAGCCGGATAAATTTAGATTGAACGTTTTCATGTGTTTAACGACGCACAATTTGAAACGATCATCCTACAACAATAGGACGGTATCAGAGACCTTTTAGAACTACATCTAGTTCAGAGATGAACATTTTCATCCATACTGTTCCATTAACAGTATCACTTGTTAATGTCGTCACCTTTATATCGAGTTTTGGATTGGAACCCTTTCAATTCAATCATTTCTCTTAGAAGGTTAAATCCATTATTTGACTTGAAATTTAAGTCAGTGTAACCTTATAGTTTTCAAATCATCATCTCCATATACATGAGTGCATCCTTAGTACTTCTCAAATGCTTAATGATGTATTTCACTCATGTATCCTTTAAGGAACTTTTTTTCTAAAGGAATAAATTTCATATTTCAACAATTAAGACTTATTATGAAATTTATGCCAAACATCTTGACATATAGGTCAATATAATATCCCCACTGATCTATCTTAATATATTCGTATTTTCAATGCATGGGATATTATAAATAAACCTATTATGGAGGAAAATATAGTTAATAATGCTTTTACTGATAGTAACATCCTGAAGTCATTATCAATGACTTTGATGTTATTATTACAAAGCATTACTAAAGCGACTGTACTCCTACTGTCCTTTTTGAACACACACACAATTTGTAATCATTCTTAATGATCACGTAGTATTTGACCATTAAGTCAAAACTTTTATTACAATTTAGGAAGCTTCAGTTTGATTCAACAAGATCTTTAAAATCATAACTTACTTCCTGGACATTCTAAAAGCTTTAAAGGTGTATCATATACATATTTACCTCGATCATATTGAGAGAACACTTTTAATATGCAACTGTCATCATCTTATTATAATGATAGGCAATATTGGCAAGTAGAATTCTAATAAACTTATCAATCTCAAAGTTGTAATGACAGATAGCACAATTATCATAGATTTTAGATCATAATCTATTTTTGAACTCCTCTCATCTTGCTAAATAAGATATGTCAAACATATCCTTCTAGTCACTGAGAGAATCTCAAAAATTTATGAAGCTCTCTGATGTGTGTTATGAGTGGTTCCAAACAACTTAAAGATTATCTAATAATCTTATGTTAACTTCTGAATCTAGAACATCTTCTAATTTTATCAGCTCCAACTGTCATCTCTGAGGACATATTCCTCTTTATAAATGACAGCTTTCAGGATGATAATTATTTCATTATCGCCTAGCCAATAAATGTAATGTCCAAACTCTTTAGACATTTCACAAATTCACATCACGGTATAACTTGACTTTAAAATCAGGTTTGTTCATAATTCACATCTCATATAAATTATTTGGTTTCTATATCCTATATGGATACACACTGACTTATTTGGAACTATCTGTAAAGTATGGACATCTAATGTTCATACTCATGTTCACAAGGATAAGAATTAGGCAAATCTTATTATATATATTGCATCATATCTTAATAAGGTATTATTCCTCATTCTATCATACTACTATGATATACAATGAGGATCAATCGAACAAGGATACAATTATCCTTTTAATGATTTGTGTGAATCATATACTTAAGTATTAATTTCTTTGATCAAATCAAGAAATTCTAATACATCATATTGATTTTATACCTTAATCTCTCAGATGTATTCGACTTGTACTTTAGCAAGTACATACAGTCGAATCTTTCAAAGAGAAAATTATTAAGGTAATTTAATAGAAGTGATCATCTTTGGCCTTAAGAGGTTATTGAGTTGTTTACATCAATATGTATTAGCACCAATAATTTCTTATTGTGCAACCCTATGTACAATTATCATAGATAATCAGGATTCATACAGTTCATTTCTATAGAAGACTTGTCAACATTCATCACATGAGATGTCACATCAATAATCTATACTACATTGACTGATTCGAACAACTATTGTTCATTCTCAGTCAACATTATTCACTTTTATAACTCTTGATATCTTATGTAACTAAAAAACAATTATTCAGTTTCATATTTGACTCCTATAGATCTACAAAGATTTATTATCTGACAGTAACCTATGAATACCATGAACAATTGTTGAGTCTAACTCAACACTTGCATTCTCTCGATTTTCTTTTACTTGTCTAAGTCTGCATACTATCGCAGCTCTGAGAATCATTTCCAATATCTCATATTGGATAAGCTAATTCTCCAATAGACATGAAAAAGTTGATAATAAGAATATCTGAAATATCTTTCAAGTTTCATATTCGTTTTGCCAATATTCTTATATTGGTCGCAGTAGGAGAACTGCTACTTCTCTATCTCAGCTGACCTTCCTACATCTTTTCAAGTGTGGGCTCGACCGTTTAAAATCTTACCACTTGCCTTTCTCAAAGACACATCATAAATATCTCTTTATCTTGGTCTATCCAAATAAGAGATTTCATGACAATCTTTGTCTTCCAAAAAAGATATACCATGAGTACCTCTTCACCTTAGTTTATCAAAGTAAGAGGATTCATGATATCTAATTAGGATAGTGACTTTCACTTACCCCTAAAGACATTCTTCAGAGTTTTCTAGTCAGTCTGAATATGAGAAGTATTGACATCCAATATGCCAAATTTCATATTAATAGACGACACGTAAGTGAACGAAGGAAATAGCGTGATTTAAGCAAATAGTTCTTATAATTCAATTATGGTCTTTTATCTTGAATTATTTCTCACTATTTTTTGACGGACTGTATAACTTTCAGGTATATAGAACGGAAGACTCCGACGGTCTCCTAGTGAGGATCAGAATCTCCAAGAATCACAATATGACCTCGAGTAAACACATAGTATCATACAATTATATTTGAGCAACCATCTTATAGTAATTGCAACTCTTTACAATATCCAATCTTATTTCGGCTCCTAGGTCTTTAATGGTCCCGAGTAAACACAGTAGACCATTATCCCTGGTCTAAGTTTTACCATCAATACGTGACAGAGTAGATTAAGAATGTAGTTCCCGGATAAACGCGAGGATAGCTACACCGTTCTTCTATTCCAATCTCAAGGCATCAAGATGCCATAGTTAATAGTCCTTTCATCTGATGGTGGTAGATCTCGGGTAAACAAATAGAAACTGCCATCACTAAATCAAGTTCTAAGAACTATATTAATGAAGAGCCACGCGGTGCATTCTCAATGACTCGCGCTCCAGCTGAAACTTTATGTTGAAGGTTTTGTTTATGTTCAGTTAGTCTCATCCTAAGTGATAGTTTATAAATATATCGAATATATTTAACTATACCTAGATATTAACAATCGATTCATAATAAAAAATTAAAAGACATGCATCAACCATATATGTTCATTATGTGGTCATAGACAGTACAGTGATTAACTGGAGCCAAACAATTAATCACTACAATAATATAACAATTATATTAACCAAAACATGCAAACATACAGGCACTGGTGATCTCATCTCCTGTCGCCTTCCTTGTTGCACTTGTGGATCATCCTCGTCTTTCCTCGGCCGGCGCGATCAATTACAAATAATATTAATTTTTGAAACAATTTTAAATACAAATAAATTGTAAGAGAAAGCCTTATGGCCGAGTACAATAACTGAGGGAGATAGAATTACAATGGAATGAGAAAGAGAGAGGGAGGCATGTAGGCCTCATTAATTAACATTTAATTAACCCATATAACACATTCTAAGATAATTCACACAAATCACATACTATCACATGATATGAAATCAATAAAGTGTATGTCCATGACCACTTCAAATTTTAACCAACCATACATGATAAAGCACATCACATGAAAGCTAAAATTTTGAAAATATAGTAATTTTGGTTTTCTTAAAAACTGGGTACCAATCAAAATTGGATAACTTGAATTTTGAAAATCATATTTTCTAACATGCATTTAAATCTAATTTAAAACATTAAACACATCAACATGTGCAAACAAACCTAAAATTAAAATTCTAAAATATTCCATGCAAAATTTAGAACAATTCTAAATTAATTAGTCTAACTCTTAGATTAATTTTAAATCACATTAATAACTATTATTAATGCGAAACAATCTAACATTTAGATAGAATTAAAAATTCCTAAATAACACTTATAAAAGAATTTCTAACTCCAATTGTAATTCATTAACAACTCCTTGTTAATAAACCCTTTATAAAATGATATTTCTTAATAACAGTTAATAAGAAATATAAATTAGAACACTTCTAATCAAAGTTAGTCTAACAATTAGACTTAATGAATCTCCTAATAACTTTTATTAAAAGATCCTATTAAGTGAATTGGTCTTTGAAAACATTAATTAAGAGATACTTGAGAAGATTAATTAATCATCTTAATAACTGTTATTAAGACTTAATTAACTTTTAATAACTTTTCTTAAAGTTTATTCTCAAGAAATAATTAACCTTATTATAACAATTATAAAAGGTTAATTAATCACATAGTAACCTTGTATTATGTGTCCCTTAATTAAAACATTAATTTCATAACAATAATTGTTTAAGAAATTAAATATATCTAACCACTTAACTTTAAATATAAATTAACAACATTTGTCAATTATATTTAAGGTTACAATCTTAAACTAATTAACACCACTTGTTAATAGTTAATTTAAGATTTCATCTTAAGTAACCACATCAATCACTTAAGTAGAATTTAATTAACAACATTTGTTAATTATATTAAGATCACATCTTTTAAAATACCAACCCCTTTAAACTCAAAAACATAAATTAATGTTTAAAACATATTTTAAACATAATTTAATTTCAATTTTAAAGTTAAATGGGGTGAGATTCTTTCATACCTGGCTCGAGCCAGGGTGGCTTCTGGCTCGGGTCTGGCCTAGACCTGGCCCAGCCAGGGTGGGCGCCTGGCGCGCCCGGGTCCGTCCAGGCACCCCCCCGGTCGAGCCGGCGCGGGGCCGGCAGCCTGATTTCCCCACCTCTTCCTGGCTTCCCTCTGGCGCCGCCAGTAGGTTGGCCGACCGGAAGTTGCAGAGGGGGGTTCCCCATTCCTTCCCCGGTGCTCGTGACCGCCGGCCGGTGAGCCTCGTGCCACCGGTAACCCCCAAACGATCCTCAAAAACTGTGGTTAAGGAGGGTTTTAATACCATGGCCCTCCCTTTCTATTCTTCCAACATTTGTAAAAAAAACAAAGAGAAGGGGGCTCACTGTCGATAACCACCGCCCAGCAGGGGTCCGAGGGAGTTTACAGAGACCGCCGGTCATACAGGTGATGATGAGGACAGTCGGAGGGATCCTAAAAACCCGCATATAAAGCCCTTTAAGGCCGTTCTTCATCCATATGAGGAACAAAACGAAAAACCCCAATAAAATCAATTTTCTCCACAAAAATTATAATTTTAATGTTCATCATATGAACAATTGCTCGGAGAATATTGAATCATTACATGGAAATAATATTAGAATATTAACTTCGTCGTTCCAAAGCGGATCAGAGCGGAACCTGGCTCTGATACCACTATTGGGATCCGGGCAGGACGCGAAGAACGCAGCGGAAACGATGAACAAAATATTCCGCCCGATACTCGCTGATCCGATTCGGAACGAAAAACTAAAACCGAAAAATCGGGTGTAATCATATTACCGTGCGCGGATTCGAATCCGCTTCTGTCTCGGTTTCGTCGAGGCGATGCCGCGAGCCGCACAAGCGTCCGGCCTCGAGCGGTATCCACGCGATCCTCCTCGGTGTTTCGTTCTCGCTCCCACGTCTGTATCAGCTCGCTCGCTGAAGATCCGTCGCCGCAACGATTGCCGAAAACCCGCAGTCGAGAATTCCCGACTTTCGGGAATCACGTGCGGCGGAGACAGAGACTATCCCGGCGCCTCGAACGTGGCGCCCAGAGAAGGAGGAGAGAGAAAGGGGGACGGCCAGTATAGGGAAATCCTGGAGCTTGGCCCAGGTTTTCTCAACAGCGCGTATATATATATATATTAAATCGGTGCGACTTTTCACAAAAGTCCCCGAGTTAATATAAATCCCACTAAAACACCACCGGCTGGGAATCTTATTGCGTGTGACCCTCTAGGCCCATTAACCAATCCAGTTTTCAGCCCGTTAAGTCCAATAACTAGTTATTGACTTATTGCAATTAATTAATATCTAGATATTAACTAATTACCTAACCAAATTAACATCTCATGTAAATTCGGTTGGACTTCCGATCAAGTTGGGTGCCAAGCAACACCGCATGATCTCAGAAGATAATGGGGTTCAACAGCCCACTCATAGAACCTGTCCGTCCACAGTTACCGCGTGGCTATAATCCTTCATTCGTACAATGCTCTCGAGTTAACCTAGGGTATAGTCAACTGTCAAACCCTAGATGGTCAACTCACTTGAATCAGAGTCCGCTGTATAATATCCGAAAACATCTTTTCTGATATTGTTTCTGCTCTGGCCAGATACTCCTGCGGATCTATTTTAGAGCATTCTCTCTCCAGTTACCTGAGAGCGAACGATCCTTTATTAAACACACAATCACCTTCGAAGGTCTTCCGCTGGACCCGATCCTTGACTATTAGAGATCCCGTAGATAGGGATTCGTAGGTCAAGGTCTAAGTTCAGAAGTCCACTGACAAGGTGTCTTTGGTGTCTCAAGTCCAAAGATCAACCACGCCACTGTGGCAATGAATCAAGCCGATTGACAGTCAGGTAAATTACCATTCGGCGATTCATGTCGGATCAATTCAGTGAACTCATTCCCTAATGAGCACCTATAGGTTTACCATTGTGTCTCCACACAAGTAACTAACGGGATCAGTCACCCTCATCATATGAGCTGGAATAACATGTACTAGTCTTACCGGATATTTAATGTCCTTCTCAAACATCCTACGACTAGGAACAATTGAGAATATGTGTTTATAAGTCATCAGTCTCATTATTATGATCTCATCATAATCTGATGACTATTGCATATATTCATGGACTTCATTATTCGCAATTATAAATATGTCAATATACATAATCAATTTAATGTCATTGATTAGTGAACCAGATTGAAATAGGTGCCTAATGATTGCCTTAGAGGACACCTATATCCATCAAGAGGATGGTAGAAGAAGAAAAAAATTTGGTGTATGATAGAGAGAGCATACTTGTAAATTGATATATCACCTACTTAGGTGTCCCTCCACGTCTAAGAGCCTCTCAAGTTCTCTCTTCGCTTTTTTGCATGAGGTTGTGATAGAGCTCATTGATGAGCTCGACATGAGGGCTTTCTTTTTCTTTCTTTCTTCTTGTTCTTACTAAGAATTCTCCTTTTGTTCTCACCTTTTAGAGCCTTTTGGGGGTGAATTTGATCACATGGGGGGGGGAGAGAAAGCTGTCTCAGAAAGTTAAATAGCGTTGTGACGTACATACATGTTTCGACGTGAATGGCGTCGACACAAGCTGACACATTTTATAGAACTGATATTTTATTTGCGTAATCAAATTATTGTTTTATGATGAATATTGATTTGTTTGTAAAAAATATTACTGATAAATTTTGAGTGCAAGAATATGAGGGTAATGAAATGTTTTATTCACTATGCGATGCTATGGAGTCTCACTGTGATCACTGAACTCGTGGTTATCTGTTCACCGATATTCTTTTATGTATTTGATTTGCATTGTTATTATATGATAAATAGTTATTAGATTATATTAAGGACCTTGTAGTTCTGATGAAACTAAAATTTGAGTTTCTCTTTATTACAATAATGATGAATCTAGAGGATTTTTAATCGTACGGATAGACCGTTGAATTGTTAATTGATGGGGACGATAATTCTACTTTTGTAAGATGGTGCACGGGCAAACAACCTTCAGCTTAGTACTAAATTGCAGAACTGATGTCTTGACTCTTTAGTGACAATTTAGTAATATTATCTTTGATTCATTTATATTTTCTTTTAAGCCCAGTATGCATGCATACAGTTGAAAGAATTAGTTAATGATTAACTTTCAGACTATTAAACTAGTTAGTCCCAACGTGATATGAAATATTTCATTTTGAATTGAATACTCGGTTATATTTGAAGTTTCTTAAAGATATCTTTAGAATTCTTTCTTATTTGAATCTTTATCCTATATTTTTCTTTATTTTCTTTTAAGATCCTCCATAATTGTAGCACGTCTACATTAGCTGGTAATCGCTCTCCATAGTAAAACATGCAAGGTTTATAATCTAAGATACTTTCCCTCGCAGAGGTTAATCACCTTTTCTTTTATTCATTTGTCTATCTCATCCAAACATGATTAATTTTATTGATCTCTTTGAGTCGCTTCATTGATTATTTTGAAAAAAAATTATATCATGAGATGTTGAGCGTGTGCGCTCATCACATCTTGGCATCATCTTTTTAGTTCATTTTACCTCCGTTGATTCCATTTCACTTCATTCCTTTGCAAAGTCGATGCAAAGGCAGAACAACTGTAGATACGCTAATTTTGACATCACATTGAGTAAATTCATATCACATTTATGATGCTCCAAATGGTCTGTGTTTAATCATTGATTAACTGTTGCTAATTTTTATGAGAATTTTATAATTCGCGTCGCTCATAGTCGACGCCATTTAGATTTCTATATGAAATTAATTTTGGCTCAAATTTCTTAATCGGACAAAGTTAAGCTAAATGATATCGTCAATAGTCGACGTGTTTTAGTTTCCTAATTCTGACCGATTGCTAATTTGAATCCTAATCAATTTCTTATTTATCTAAAGCATGTCTTGTTAGGTCGACGTATTTTAGAGATTTTGTGATTATGTTTAATTATTTTGAAATTATCTTACTTTAATTGGTTCCTCTAATAGACATCTGGGTAGACGGACACCTTTCTAAATGACGTTGCTTGTAACCGACGCAATTCAGTGGCATACTAATCAAGTTCATTTGGTCGAGATTATCTAATTTCCTTATATGAGAGGTGTCCATTCGGCTCGTAATTATCCATGGTAATATGTGCACCGAGATAGATGATTTTTTAGGCTTAAAATCTTAGAAAATATTTTCTATATATAGTGCACCCCTTTGAGCCTTCGAGAGAGTTGAACGAAACACTATCGGAGAGTCTTTCTAAAGTGAAAAGAGATCTCTATAGTTCTAAACGTGGACAACATCGTTGGAGCTCTGTTTTCTTCCTCCCAAGCCATTTCATTTATCTTCAAGAAGCTCGGAAACTTGGTGACTTTAGAGGAGCCAACTTTTTCTTCTTCTTTTTTCTTTTCTTTGCTTTTGTTTTCATTTATTTTCATAGCAATTACATCACATACATCATTCATTCACTTTTTATACACACGCTCATTAGCATCTCACGATAAATTCGTCTCTTTGTATATAGGGATTTTAAAGAAAATCAAAATAAGTGAGTATTTTAATTGAGTTACATGTAAGTTTTCTTGATATAATAGATACTATACTATTCAAGACTCTGATCATACTTCAATTTCTTTTTCTTTTCTTGTCTTTTTTGCAAGATGTTGAAAGAGGAATTCGAGAAAAGCATCTTACTTGCCGTGCATCATTTTTAAGAGAAAGTGAACTTTTAACAAAAATGGTTCTTCTTCTTCGGCCGACTGAAGAAGAGAAAATAGAAAAATTCACAATATTCCCAATTTGGAAAGATAATTCACGATCACTTCATTTTTTTTTAAGGTCTTAGATATCTGGCGATCATATTTCATTGTTATTTATAGTAATATTGATTCATGTCATTGAGAGCACGTTTTTAGCACGTACATATATATGATGAAATTTGAGGATCTTGGTTATGACAATATAATGGAATATTTGAATTTAATGATGGTAAATGTCATGTTGATTGTTTGGTTATTTGTCTCTCATCATTCATCTTCGATTTGTATATTATTTGGTTATGTAATTACGTAGTTTGAATTCGAAGTGAGTATAAATGACTGAAACAGATCAGAAACGTAACAGCTACGCCGGTCAGTATTGAGAGATTGAACAATAAGTTGAGCATCACCCTCAACAACAACATATTGATTGATCCGATCAACCAGAGATAGACCTTCAATAAATGCCAAGGGTTCAACTATTTCTGGGTGGTTGGGAGGACCTTTTGCAACTACAAGCGAGTAATGTACCTCGATAATCTCTTAAGACTATGCCAACAGCACCAAGATCTTCTAAAGTAGCACCGTCTACGTTGATCTTCAGAATGGAGGATGTTGGAAGCAACCAATTTGCTTGAATATATAAGGTTTAGAAATGGCCGAGGGAATCTCTTATTTGCACCATCCTTCCCACTCATACAAGGGTCTATGAATCACTGCAAGAGGGGAGGCTTTCCTATTTTGAAAAAATTGTTTGCACCTCTCTTTCCATATGTGCCACAGAATTACACAACATAAGGAAATCCAACTAACCTCTTTGTGATCTTGAGAGAATGGGGGATTAGACCATTCCATCAGCTTATCAGCCAAGTCTATACTAAAACTGTATGAGCGAAGTCCCAAAGGGGATAGGAGCCAAGCTACTCTGGAGAGATCACATTCGAACAACAATTGTTTGATATCTTCCTCAACTATGGAACAAATGGCGCAGGAAGGATCTAAACCAGGAATCCTCTTGGACATTTGGGCATTGGTAGGGATAGCATTTTGCATGCATTTCCAGATAAAGTTTTAAAATCCTAGGGGGAGTCACTTGGACTAGTTGTGGAGTCCAAGGTGCTTTCCAAACTGGGTTCACAGTGGATGCAGAGGCCGACCGAGTCGAGACGTAATAAATCTATAAGCTGCTTCGACTAAGAAGTTACCATCAACAGAGTTCGCCCACACTAACCTGTCAAGGGGGCATGAGGGAGAAGACGGTGGAGAAATAGCCTTAATTTTCTTGACAGTGAACGGATCAAAAAGTAGATTGAGCAAGGCATCAATCCACCTTTGATTTGAAATACTCGACTCGGTGACATTGGTGTAAAGCAATTGGGCAACCGAAGATCACCGACGTAATATCCTAAACATCCTCAATAGAGAAAGTTAACCACAATTATCCATTTGGATGTCACAAACTCCACTTTTGTGGTATCACATTCGGATTACAATATAATGCCTCCTTCATGTGCCATGGAAAGGGATGATTAATTTACGACACAGTTTTTAAAAAATATTTTCGCACAAACAAAACTTGTATATGGAACATTCATACAAAATCCCTAAACTTTACAAGGGCTAATCGAAAACTCTCTCCGCGCTATTATATACCCCCTTTCTTCTTCTCCCTAGGGAGGGAAGGGGATTCGAAAACCAAAAGAATCAGGCGGGCCAAACCAAAAGGGGTTTCCTGAACGTGCAGGATGGACCCAAAGCTGGGCTGGGCTCTACCAAATCCCATCTGGTGCCGCATCCGACGGTGCGCACGCCCTTTGTCTGCGCACCCCTCCACGGAACCCCCCCTCTGAAAACCGAAATCCTCCCCTCTCCCGGGTTTCCTAGGAAGAGAACCTTGAGAGAGAGAGAGAGAGAGGGAAGAGGGGAAGGAAGGTAGAGAGAGAGAGAGAGAGGAGAGAGAGAAAGGGTACATCGCGGGGTGGACGATGGAGAAAATTACCGCTCGCCCTCATCATCAAAAGGCGGAGACGGGACGAAGCCTACCAGACGCCTCTGCCGCGGACCCAACCCTAACCCCCTTGCCTCCTCCACCGCCTCCTCTTCTTCCCAAACCCTAGAAATCTCCTCTCCTCTCCTCTCTTTCTCTCTCGCTCGCTGGAGAAGCTTGTGCGGGCGCCGCTGGGGATTCCGTCTCTTGGTCCGGGGCCGCCAAAGGTGCGAGCTTTCCTCCCATGACCCCGTCCGATTCTCGCAATAGACCAGACGCCGGGTTTCATCTTTTCTCCGCCCCCTCGTCGGTGGGTGTGGTGCGGATTGAGCTCTTTCGACATCGATTTGTTGTGGTTGGGTTAGGGATTTGGGCGGGAAGGAGGGATAGAGTTGTTTCCTTTGGGAGGACGATCCAACTGTTCGATCTCCCGCGGGAAGGGGGAGAATGTGGGGGGGCGATGAGCCTTGTGTTGTAGAATTGGGTTTGTTTGTTTTCCGATTTAATCAGGGTTTTCTTGCGGATTTGTTGGGGTCTCGTGATCTATACGATCTGGGAACTCATGCGACTCCGCTTCGTCTGTGCTTATAGGGATATCTAGGCTTTTTCTTTTGGGGTGGGTGCGTTAATTCGTCATAAAGCTTGTTTGCGATTTCTGAATGCAGCAGTTATTGGGTGCTTTCATGAACTGGATGTAGATTATGGTATAATTTGAAGTTTTCTGCTGGATCAATGGATTCGTGGTATTCTGTGTATTCGTTATTACTGATCAAAGTCTTTGCTTTTGTTAATTCTTAGGCCGGCAAATAAGGAGAAATTTTGGTGCTGTGGAAAGTTCCTTTTATTATGATGGGCGATCTTGGGGGTTCGGGGTTTAGTGGTGCGAGTGCTGTGACGAAGAAGCGGAGAAGCGTCACATCGAGGAGGCCTCGACCGGACTCCCAGTTCTTGTTGGAGGGCCGTGATGTTTCACCTCCTTTGTCAACACCATCCTCGGAAAACTCAAGCAAGCAGTCTCGAAGTTCTGGTCATGATTCTAGTGTTCGTAGGAAAGAGGTGAATCTAAACAGCTTAATCCCTAAGGCCTCTTCTATCAACAGAAACGAAGGCTTTCCTTCTTCCAAAGGTGCTAAGAAGTGTGACAAATCACGTGGAGAGCATGATGGATTTTATTACAGTCGGGTTTCAAGGTCGGGACCATCCGCAAATAATGCACATAAGCGAAGCTTATCAGACTTGAAACAAAGCAGTGGGGATGCACCAGCACAAGCTAATTGGAAGAGCAATGGCAGACACAGAGAGGGTTCATCTCCGGATATCCACATTGGCAGTGGAAGGAATAATGTGGATGCCCAGATGATGGGACACTCAGAAGGTGCTTCCAATGGATCGGCAGAGAACAAGCTGACAAGGGTGAAGCTCAAGCTTGGTGGGGTTACACGCACAATACATGCTAAATCCAATGCAGAGAGTGGCATCGAGAATGGCCCCTCTTCTGATGCACCCCGACACAGACAGAAGCATATCAATCAGGTGATTACTTATGGGCTTTGAGGCAATGAATGATGATATTGAGTTAAAGCTGCATAGTTGTCTTTTACAATCTGTTTTCTTAACTTCCAGGTGTGAATTGGACCTTTTACTGTAATTTATAGTCTGATCCCCCCCCCCCCCCATGGGATTTTGTGCTGCAGGAAAATTCTCTGGAGCATCACTTTGTGCAAGACAAAGTAGATGCTTTGAGAGGAGCACGATGTCAGGATGACAGTGGACGAGGCTTGCAAGCCAAACCAACAGATAAGAGTGTTCCCTGGAAGCGAACAGAGAAGCCTCAGAGCATGATAGCTTCAGATCCAGTCCGCAAGAGCAAAAGGGTCCCCAAGAGGCGGGTGTTAGATGGGGCATCTGATGATGAGGACGAAGATGATGAGATCCGATACCTTGAGAAACTTAGAGCATCAAAAGGTGGCTCAGATTATGGCGCGCAGTATGAAACTGGTGGGTCAGAGGGAACTAAGAAGCTGAAAAGTTCCAGGGCTCATAAGAGAGCTTCATATGAGGAGGATGGGGACTTCTCTTTGTCACAAGGAACCAAGGAAGGCAGGAAGAAGTCAAGATCAGAGAGGGGTTCTGAAGATTTGGACTATATTGAAGATGAGGAAGTAGAGTTTGATGAGGGTAAGGAAAAAACACAAAGGAAAGAATTGCTGGATTCCTTGGCTGATGGCAGAAAGGAAATGTCTCTTACAACTCGTCAGCGAGCTCTTCAATCTGCTAAAGATGGGTCTGCCGGGAGCAACACAAGCTTGATTGAGTTTCCAAATGGCTTGCCCCCTGCACCCCCAAGAAGTTAGGACCTTGCTATGATTCTGTTTCCTTGAATTATTCCTTAAAACAGGTGCATTGATATTTTCTGCGCTTCAACTTTTTTTATCGCAGAGCAAAAGGAAAAGCTATCTGAAGTTGAGCAGCAGTTGAAGAAAGCTGAAGCTGCTCATAGACGCCGAATGCAAGTGGAGAAAGCTGCAAGGGAATCTGAGGTTCGTCTATTACATCTAATTGCTAAAAGTTTCTTGCTTCAATTTATACTTTCAGTTCGTAAGCAGTGTGCACAATGTTGATATTTGCAGGCTGAGGCCATTCGGAAAATTTTGGGCCAAGATTCCAGCAGGAAGAGACGGGAAGATAAATTGCAAAAAAGACGTGAAGAGTTGGCACAGGTGTGAAACAGCAGCATGATTCTGATGGCTCTTCTTATAGCTGCCTTTTGCAAATTTGATTTTCTTAATTCCTTTTGCGGCCCTTATGCAGGAGAAGGCTGCTAAATCTATGGAATTAGCCGCAAACTCTGTGAGGTGGGTTATGGGACCATCTGGGACGACTGTGACATTCCCAGAGTCTTTAGGCTTCCCAAGTATTTTCAACTCCAAACCGTGCAGGTTGGTTCTCCAGATATAGGCATTGATATCTCCTTATTGCTCGTATTTCTTTCAATAGGTGTGGAAAATAAGAGATGGCTGCTAGTTTCCCTGGTTATGCAAAATGGTTTCTGGCCTGGAACATCCATACATGTTTGCCAGAAACTTTTAGTTCAATGTCACATTTGGTGCTTGCTTTCAACATCTGAAGTATCACGTGGTTATCATTGATTGTGGGTGGTTGCACAGAACAAGTCTTTCATAACAAACCCATTTTTGCACGTTTTGGAAGGTTCCGTCTGGAGGTTTTGGTTGAAACTAAAAAAAAAAATGTGGACTCCAAAATCTACTTTTCTTCCCTCAAAATAACTGCAGTGAAAGCCGTGGAAGCCTAAGGCCGTGTTTGGCGCAGCTTCCATTTGGAAGCACTTTTGCATTTTTATTAGTTATTTTTTATGGAAGCCATTGGATCTTAGAAGCCACTTATGTGATATTTTACTTGTGTTTTGACTTCCAACAAAAAGCTATAAGGGGGGAGTTTTCAAGATTGGAGAAAAAGTGAGGTTGTTATTAAAGAGTTGGCTTTCGTAACAAATCAAAATTAGTTATAACCTCTCTCTCTCAACTCATTCTATGTTAGAAGTGGAAGCCAAAAGTAACTTTCAAGTATAAGTTTGGCCAAACACGCCCTAAAAGTGCTTCCTGTTAGAAGTTGCACCAAGCATGCCCCGAGGGAAGAAAGCCTGAAATGGATTCTGTCTACCATAGCTTATATTAGTGGATTCTGGCCTGGAACGTATTAGATTTTCTTTTATATGTTCACCTTGAATGCGTGGAATTTCCCATTTTGTCTATCTGATGTTCATACTGGCACGGGGAGAATGAGCATCTATTTGTTTCTTTCTCACGTTAAAATGCATGGAAGCTTTCTATCCGTATACTTGAATTTTATTACTCTCAAGAAATCTCTTCCCATGGTCTTGCTGACTTCATTTCTTTCTTGTGGTTTCAGCTATCCTCCTCCACGAGAGAAGTGCGCAGGCCCTTCGTGTACCAACGCCTACAAATACCGCGACTCAAAGTCTAATCTCCCACTATGTAGCTTGCAGTGCTACAGGGCAGTTCAACAAAGTACGCAGACAGTAAGGACATGTTGATCTCCTTAATCTGTCTGTCCTTTGTTTTGACCCATAATTTTTGGTGATTTTTCTTTCTTCCGAACAGTTTGAGGCCTTGATGTGTATAGAATGGCCAACACTAACTCACTGCTCATATGAGTTGTCATTTTCGTTATGTTCTGTTATAGAATGCACAATTGTGAAGATGATTCGTAGTGGTTGGCTCACCACCTACTTCCATTTGAGAGGTCTCAAAGTTCGAATCTAGTTGGGAGTGTGTAAAACCCCCCGGTTGTGCGGCGGGATTTGCCACGGGATTTCTCTACCCTTGTCCGGTGGCCGGAAAGGCTTCAAATTCTTGCCTACTTAGGCAAACTACTCGGACCTGTGCGGGATATTCACACAAACACACATTTTTATGTTAAAAAAATGATAAAAGTTATTATAAAATTTTAAATATTTAAATTTTTTTGGGGGCAATTTTTATCTTTTGGAGTTTAATTTTTACAGGTGGATCATTTTTGGATTAATTGTAGCCGTCAAATTTATTGACGATGAATATTAAAATCTCATAAGATGAGAATAATGTTAAGAGTAATTAGATTAATTTTTTATTTTTAAAAAAATTAAAAATTGCAAGTACTGAATGAATGGTTATGATTGAGTGTCAAAATTAGATGCGATCAGATGATGAAAATAAAGTCTTAAAATATAGAAACAAATGTAAAGGAGATAGTTGAATATTGTACCATGTTCGGATTGACCTAGAAAACCAAAATACAAAAATGGATTTATGAGTGCGATGAGAATACGGTGCAGCAAGTCTTGCTCGTCTGAAAATTAGGGGACGGAGAAATGCGATCGTCGTATTAGCCAAGGAGTAACATAATTAGCCTGAAGATGACCTTCGCACTGCTTGCGGGAGTTAGTTGGCTTCCGTTGTTTTTTTTTTTTTTTTTTTTTGATATCGAGATTGCTGCCTTCATTTATTTAAGAGTAATAGTTGTTGTAATATTTCTTCCTGGGAACATTGCAGTCGGTAAAAGTAAAAAAAGAATTTAAATTTTATTTAGGTCGGTCTCAAGATGTTTTATCCGGTTGTACAGTGCATATGACGACTTAAAAATTTAAAACATCAAAAACTATTATTGGGCTCGGGTCATTAAAGGGCATTTCTTATAATTCATTAGGTCGGTTTTTGATTTTTTGAAATTTTTTTTGGTCGCCCAATTGAGCATTGCGCTGTATGTTGGATAAGAGACGACCTAAAAAAATTTAAAATAAAAAATATTTTTTTATCTATTATAACATTCTCATTACGATTAAAAAAATATTACAACAAATATTACTCTTCATTTAAAATAAAGAAGAGTACACCAGAGATAAAGAAGAGTATAAGCAAAGACAAGCTACACACTGGGTACAGGGAAAGCATGGGTATGACGTTTCCCATCAAAGTAAAGGGGGATAGTGCGTCCTCAGCAGAAATACTCCATGTCCATGGGATATAGAAGCTGACGGACATATCACCAACAAACTCGACGCCGGAGAAGCCAACCTGCGGTGGCACCCACCCGAAGAGGCCAAACTGGAGACCTAGAGATCACCAAAGAGCCACCACAACAGATGTCATCGTCAAAGACCACAACAGGGCAAGGCAGGAGGGGGAGGAACAACTTCTACGTAGTCGCCAGAGCTTGAAGCCGGTGAAGTCTACACTACGTATGTAGCAGCAACGAGGGTACTTGCAGACGTACACCAAGAAGGCATACGGATGAAGCTTGCAACTCGAGCACCATCACAGAAATCCGAGATCTAAGAGTTGGATCAACCCAAAACCAACCTAGGAATGGAAGAACTGGCGGTGAACCAACCCAAAGATATAGAGGACAGGGGACTGAGCCAGTGCTCCACTTACAAGGAAACATGGAAACAAGGGGAAAACTAGAGGGGCACATGGGAGGGAAATCACAAAGACTGAGACGGCTAGAAGATATCGCAGCCTATATCCGGCGAAGATGCCGGAGCACCCCGAGGCTTAGAACAGCCAAGAGGCTCTGAAAATAAGAAAAAGGAAGAAAACGGCAAGGAGGGGGGGGGTGGGGGCAACAATGGAGGACAGTGAGAAGAGGCTAGGATGGGGAGTAGAGGGGGGGAGGACGGGCGCGAAACGTACCTGGGGGTGGGGGGAAGTTAGGAGTTTGGAGAATCTTCCCACCCAAACCGCCTCGTGCTCCGCCGATGCTGACCATCGATCCGCCTTCTAGCGAGAGAAACGGGGTGAGGTGGGCGGGAGCCTCGACTTCCATCGCTGGTCTTTTTTGGTCGGGAAGAAGGAGCAAAGCTCCGACACATATTATTAGGGAATTGCTCCATCAGCAAGTACAAAGGGTTGGATACAGATTGGGATGACCGGATAAATCCAGATAGCATCCTTTTCGATAGACAAAGCAAGTTTTGCTAAGTGACGAGCAACCGGATTACAAGATCTGAGAATATGGCGAACGGTGACTTGAAATTTCTTCTGAAGGATCTCGCAGTCCTGAATAATGGGATTGATCTTCCAAGAGTAGGAGTGATCATGGACGATAGGGTTGACAATTTTTTGAGCATCTTCTTCAATTGTCGCCTTAAGATCCAAGTACCCTGAGATGTTGAGCGCTTCGGCTTCAGCCTGTTCAGGATCAGAGTGAGGGAGTTTGAAGGCTTTACAGAACCTGATGGCTCCCATGTGATTTCTTATTACAATAGCGATTCAACTGAAATTTATGGCGGTGGCAGCATCGACATTGATTTTAACCTCACCCAAGGGAGGATGAACCCAACAATCAGGAATGTTGCTAGGAATATGATGGGTAGGGTGGGCAGCTATGCTCCAGTTTTGAAGTTCAGTCATGACTCTCCTCACTGTATTAGTGGGAGAGGGAGTTTTGTTGTTGAAAATGCCTCAAATCTGGCCTTCCAGATGTTCCAAAGGAGGGCAAAGCATTGGCAAGAGTGCCATATATCCTTCTTTGAGAGGGAAAAAGGCTGAGATCTCCATTCCAAAATCATGTCCTCAATATTCCTGGAGTCCTGTCCAGTGTGGTAATTCAGAGGGGACGTCTTCCAGGTAGCCGCCCTCGCATGATCACATTTAAATAGAGCATGAATTATGTTTTCCTCTTCTTAGTTGCAGAGTTGACAGAGACTATTCATATGGGGTAAAACTGTCTTCATCCTTGCAGCCAACGGGAGCATATTGTTGATGCTCTTCCAAATGAAGATCATGATCTTGGGAGGGACAACCTTTGTTTGGTGAGAATTCCATAGAGCAGACCAAATAGAGACCATATTTGAGGAGGGGGGGTCTGTGGTGATCCCTGAGCAACTTGTAGGCAGATTTGAGTCTGAACTCACCATTCTCAGACGGCCTCTAGATGAGTTGATCCAAATTCTTCGGGTTAATTTTGGGAAGGGGGATGGAAAGAATCCTATTGGCAACATCATGGGTGAAGAGAGATGAAACGAGGTTGTGCCTCCAATTTTGGTTATCAATGAGGGAAGCAACAAGTTGAGGAGGGGACCCCATAAAGCTAGGATCAATAGTGGGGGGATTGATTAGTTTGGGGATCCAATTGTCCTTCCAAATGTCTACACAAGAGCCTTTTTGTATTGACCAGAAAGATCCACTTTTGAGTTGAGGGTTGCAGCTTGAGCATAGAGTTCCAGAGCTGAGAGCTTCTGCTGTTGGTGGGAGCTTCTCAAAATGACCATCTGTTGAGATATTTTGCATGGAGGATAGAGGCCCACATTGAAGACTGATCATTGACAAAATTCCAGCAAAGTTTCAGGATGACAGCTTTATTATAGTCCTCAAAATCCCTGATATTTAGGCCACCATTTAACTTATGCAGTTTCATAGTGTCCCACCTGCACAAATAGATCTTCTTCTTACCTTGAGTGTGACTCCACCAAAAGTTGCATTGCATTTTATTCAATCTAGAGATGACAATCTTGGGAAAAAGAGTGGTAGCCATGACATGGGCTGGGATGGCTGAGACAGTGGACTGGAGAAGGAGAGTTTTGCCTACTTTAGATAGGGTGTTGATCTTCCAAGAACAAATTTTCTTGCTTATTCGATCTTCAATATAGCTGGTGGATCCTACTTTTGCCAGGCCAGAGAGGGGTGCCCAAATAAAGCTCTTTCTTGGACATCTGTCTGATATTAATGCACTTACACAGATGGTCTTAGAGAGCCAGGGGGGTATTAGGACTAAAGAGGATACCAGACTTCCCTTTGTTCATTTGTTGACCTGACCACTTTTCATATTGATGCAGGGTATCCATAATTTCCTTGAGTTCATTCTCATCAGCCTTACCAAAGATAAAGATGTCGTCTGCATACATTGTGTGGGTGATTGGTTGGGCATGGGCATTGACCTTGAAGCCCTGGATCTTACCTTGACACTGCTTGAGATTGAGAAGATCAGTGATGTTTTCCGCACAGAGAATGTACAAGTAGGGTGATAGTGGGCATCCCTGTCTCAGCCCTCTGGAGGGAAGGAATGCCTTAGATGGTTCACCATTGATGAGAATGGAGTAGGAAGTAGTGGTTACACATTGCATAATAAGGGAGATGGCGAGGCCTGAGAAGCCAAACTTACTCAGAGAGGACCTGATAAAGGGCCATTCCATTTTGTCATATGCTTTGGACATATCAATCTTAAGGCCAAAAATTCCGGACTTGCCACCTTTAGTCTTGAGAGAATGCATGAGCTCCTAGATTAGGGCAACACTGTCAGTAATGTGCCTATGGGGAATGAAGGCACCTTGGTTAAGGGAGACTAAGTGGTGAAGCAGGGACTTGATTCTGGAAGCTAGGATTTTGACAATCACCTTGTAGATGACGTTGCAGAGCCCAATCGGGCGAAGGTCATTAGGGGAGGTGATGGGGACTTTTTTGGGAATGAGGGTAATGTAGGTGTGGTTCAGTTTATCCGGCATCGTGCTGTTGGTGAAGAAACTCTTGATCAACTCGAAAGTCTCAAGCTTAAGGGTGGACCAGTATTTATGGAAAAAGATTGGAGGTAGACCATTCAGGCCAGGAGCTTTGTGGGGTTTCATACTGTTGATGGCCAGCTCCACCTCATCCATGGTGGGGATGGAGGTGATGTCCAGGTTGTCTTGAGGGGGAATGGTTTTGAAATTGAGGTGTGTCAAGTTTGGGAGGATGGGAGGGGAAGAGGACTTGTAGGTGGTTTTGAAATGGTTAACAATGCAATCAGTAATGTCCTTACGGTCACCCGACCATCTGTCAGAGGGAAGTTGAATCCAAGCAATCCTGTTGGAAGTTCTTCTGTTTAGGACACTGACATGGAAGAATTTGGTGCTTCTATCTCCATCTTTGAACCAATGAGTTTTAGCCCTTTGGAGCCAGAATTCATTTTCCAGTCTCCAAATACCTTCTGCTTCTTGTTCCGGTTGAATTTCCTTATCTGTGCTGTTATCTGTGATGGGGAGGGAGCTGATGTGTTTCAATTCTTTAGTTTCACTTTGTTTGCAGAATAGCTTAAACCAGAATAAAGAGGAAGGGATTTCTTAAACCAGAATAAGAGGTATTTTAGTTTGGTAAGTAGTTGGTATTAGTTTCACTTTGTTTGCAAAATAGCTTAAACCAGAATAAAGAGGAAGAGATTTCTTAAACTAGAATAAGAGGTATTTTAGTTTGGTAAGTAGTTGGTATTCCACCCAGAATAAGCAGAATTACACTACGCTATTCCATGTGATTTGGTAGGAATGAGTAGAATAAAGAAGGGAATAAAAAGCGGAAATACCTATGTTGCCCTTGCATAGGTTATTTTAAATTTTTATATTTTTCAAATTACTTATTAATGTGTATAATATTATTGGGTTTGTCAACTATTTTTATTTTAATTTTCAAAATTAACACACAGTACAATAGCAATCTATAAATTAATTTTAAAGCTAAATTATTATATTTTTTCAAACTCAAATTCAATGATTTAACATAATATCTTGTTAAAATAAATTTATAATGAAATATATTAATTTGTAACATCTTGTGACTAAAATTATGCTTTCCTCAATTTGTATAACACTTTGTGATCGTACACTCAATTATACTAAAAATTTCATAGACAAAAACAGTCACCATAACAATCACTTGCAAAAATCCCCAAATTCAATAAAAAAAATTTCAAATTTACAATATCCGTCTGTTATAACTAAAAAAAAGTACAATGCATCATTCATGAGCCTCCTTTTTAGCCAAATCCACAAGCAAAATGCCTCTTGGAAGTACGTACGCATTGTACCCCTGTTAAAAAAAATTAGAAGTTCTACACATAAAAAAAAAAAGTAGATTCTATGCAACAAATACAAAATTAAATTAAAAAATGAGAACATTAAAATTATAATACCTACCGTTGCCATAACCTCACCATCTATCAGTACACTGTCAAATATTAATCATTTCAAGGCTCAAAAACATATATGTAATATACAAAATATCATTGTCCACTGGGCTTGCTCTAAACAGTGGAGCCATCCTACCATTAGACTCAATTAAATTCTTTCATCATCGCCCATAATGACCTAATTAGGAACACGCAATTCTGCCCTCCTGGTATCCAAAAAGCACACTACTAAGATGTGGTTGCATTGAAGCTGCCCCACAATCCTAGCGTACGAATAGATACGGTTGTAAATTTGCACACTATTAACTATCCTCAATGAATATACGTCATTTGCAGGCTCAGAAATAGGAACTTAATGTTGACCGAAATCATTATCCAGTGGGGTTGCTCCAACCAGTGGAACCATCCGACTACTAGACTCATTTCTATTATTTCATCATTGCCCTCTTGCTAGCCAAATAACCCACTGAGATATGGTTGCACTGAGGCCATCCAATCATCCCAGCGTGGCAATGGATAGGGCTGTAAAATTCCATGCACCGTTCGCAGGCTCGAAAATAGGAGGATGGTTCGATAAAATCATTGTCCAGTGGGGTTGCTCCAAACAGTGGAACCATCCATCCAATAGACTCATTTATATTAATTCCTCTTGTGAAAAAAAAAAAACTAGTATTCAGTGTAATGTTTAAGTCAACGGAAAAGTAGATAAATTAATTTGAAAATTGTTCATAAAAATAAAATATGGCAGTTGAATAACCTCAAGTGCTAAAAAGGAAATGTTCAACATAAGCAATAACTAATATCCGTACATAAAGCATATGAAAAATCAAACATCACATACGCAAACAAACAATAAAGTCAAATGCCAAGGGACATGCGGAACAAATCACCGAAGAGGAGGCATGACGAACACAACTCATGTTCAGAGTGCGTTAGCAATCGAGTCCCTAATCTGCCCTCCTAGCGTAACCTCAGCCCTATTGAGAGGGATGTCAATGGGAACATCCTCATCACCACTATCCTTACCAACTGCTTCTTTATTGTTCTCGCAGTTGAAGTAATAGTCATGTCCCTGAGATCGACGAATGAAGTTGTGAATAACAGCGCATGCAATGACCATCTTCCTCTGCGTCGCCCAGGGGTACATGTTCCCCTCCTTTAACGTCTGAAACCGATTCTTTAAGACGACGAATGCTCTCTTAACAACATTCCTTAACTGAGCATGACAGTGGTTGTACTTCTCTTCTTTATTCGCATATGTCCGATTATGTTCCCCGCAAAATGATGCCAAGTGATATCTTTGGCCATGATATGGAGCCAAGAAACCACTTGAGTTTGCATACCCATAATCAACCAGATAATACTTTCCACGAGAGACAGTGAATGTGCCTTCGTCCAAAGCCCATCTAAGCACCGGCATGTCGGCAGCCGATCCTTCCCAACCAACTGCAACGTATTGGAAGGTGAGGTCGAACGACACGACACCCATGACATTCTGGCTGATGAAACCTTTGCGGTTCGGAATCGTCCGTGCAGTATCCGTGGCACATTTGTCAACACATGCGTGCCGTAGATGGCTCCAATCACATCCTACATGGTTGTACAAAGAAGATGTGTGGAAAAACATTTATCAGTCAATGTCCACATGTACATTACGACTAACGTAAAAAATGCACAGTAGCAATGTGGTCATCTTGAAGTACAGGTAGAACGTTTGCTTTCCCCGGATGTGCTGATGACACTCACGAACCTGAGCGTGTGTAGGCAGCTGAATAAAGTCATTCTTTAACTCAGCTATCTGGTTTGTGACCAAGTTGACATACCAACTAATCGTATGAGAAGAGTGTTGGAACCGCTCGCACATGGCTCCCGTTGCAACGCCATGGCCAACAGCATATAGGAACATACCAAGTTGCTCCGTCGTTGTCACATGCCGCGAGTCCCTCAAAAGGCCACGACTCACAAGTAGGTCACAGAGTCGTAAAAACATAGAAGGATGCACTCGAAACATGTGGTAAGACCTTTCGTCATGGCCGTCTAATATCTCATGGATCCATGTGTGGCTGGATAGAGCAGAGTTATGCATACGTCGGCATACCCGCGGAACGTATTCATTCTCAATGTACTCAATAATTGTCTCCTCGATCATATTCAACAGTTCTTCGTCCTCTTCCAGGAACTCCAATACAGCATCAATAAATTCTACATGGAAGTCATTGTAATAAGTGGGACAGAATGTTACATAAACCTTACTCAAAATGAATACATACATAGAAAAGTACAATACAAATTAGAAAGTTCAGATAGACATAAGTAGAATGGTAACTAAGATGATGAGAAGGATGACTACAATGACACACAACAGTATGATTACAACAAATGATTGCCAGTCAAATTGAGCAGCGCGAGTAAACGAGGCAGGTACCCTTGCAAGTAGTTGCTCAGATGTGCTGGGCACATCATTATACCGAGGAACTTCTGTTCGCCTCACTGGACGTTGTTGGACGATACCAGAGAACGCACACTCGGCCTCCTCAATTGAATGGAAGCCCTTATAACGAGCCCCTAGGTACCCATTAACTTGGGCAAAGCATTCAGGCCAAGTGAAATAAAGTCCTGGCTCACGCCCAACCCAAACGACATAACATTTGTACCGTCCCATACCTACAAAGTTATCAAATATTTGCATTTACTTGGATGAGTACCCGCATAACTAAAACATAATGAGCACGTAACAACTATGAATAAGAACATAAGAAATCCGAATACATGTTACAAGTCAACACATAATCCAAGTGAACATAAGAAATCACTAACAACAAGTCTGAAGAAGAACGTACGGATTAAACAACTCAAAATAGATATTATCCGAATACATCATCCATGTCAACATCCAAGAAATTACAAATCAACTACCCCACATGGTGTAACATCCATCGGATCTTCTCCTCATTACTCATGTAAGGACTGAGGTTTCGGGTTCAGTTTTCGGGTCGGTTTCGGGCCGGACCCCCTAGTTTGGACCTTGAGGGGTCTTGAGAGTTTCTTCTGAATGACGTCTACACTTCACGACGCCTTTCAAACGACGTCTTGATAGGTGGACGCCATTTAGATGAATTGTTGTTGTGCCACGTGGGCGCCACGTGGGCGGGTTTCGGGCCGCGAGAATACGGCCCCGGTCTCGTCGTCTGAACGGCATCCATGATGGACGACGCGATTCAAACTGCCACCCTGCGGTGTCAGTGTACAGTGCCTGACATGTCAGCTGAACGGCGTCCATGGTGGTCGACGCGTTTCAGACAGCTGTCAGTACGGCCCGTCCTGTCATCTGATAGGTGTCCTTCTCGCTCGACGCGTTTTAGGCAGTTTCTTATTGACCCCGCGAGCCCTCCTTTCTTTCCCTCATTCTCACCCTTTCACTCTCTCTCCTCTCCCTCTCCGCCTCCTCCGATCCCACTCTTCCCCTTTCCCTTCCTCTTCTTCCTCTTCCACCACCCCAACGCCTCCCTACCTCTCACCTCTGCCACCACCACTTCCTTCGCGGCGTTCCATTCTCCGGACGGCGGCCGACGTCCCGGCGGAGTGGCGACGTCCTCGGGGGTACTGGCAGCGGTCTGCGGTGCGGCGGTTCGGCGACACGGAGCCAGGAGGACTTCAAGTATCCGGTAGGGGGACGAACCTTGCATGTGTTACTCGTGTTTTCCTAGGCGTGATATGACGTGTTTTGGGCTAGATTGAGCATGTTTAGGGGGTGTTCTTGTGGATATGGCCGTGCTCGTGAATGTGGATTTGTAGCATGCTTGTGGTGGTTGAACTTCTTTTCCTCCCCCTCCTGTTTTGGGGCTTTTTCGGGGTATTTGGGGTTAAGGAAGAAACCCTCGGATCGAACCAGGGAACCAGGTTTCTCGCGCTAAACGGCGTCGTGCCTAGTCGACGCCTTTCAGAAGGACGTCAGGGCAGTACGACGCCTTTTAGGACAGAAATCTCCATGTTCGAGGTTTCAAGAGTTAGGGGTTCTGGCGCTAAATGACGTCATGGATGGACGACGCCTTTCAGAAGGACGTCAGGCCATCATGACGCCATTTAGGCAGAAAATCACCCCGACTGAGGGTCTGTCAGTTCGGGGTTTCTGGGACTAAAAGACGTCATAATAGGGCGACGCGATTCGTAAAAGCGTCGGGCAACCATGACGCCTTTTAAGGCAGAAATCCCCTGATTTATGTTCTATGGAATTCCTGGATTTTCGGTGTGAATAGCGTCTGTGGACGTCGACGCCTTTCAAAAGGCTCTCGCTGGTGTCGACGCCTTTTAGGCCAGATTCCGTGGCCGGTGTTTTATGAACCAGTTTAGGGATCTTGAATGGCGTCGGCCTTGGGCGACGCGATTCAAGACAGAACAACACTAATTCATGCCAGTAAAATGTGTTCATACTGCTAGATAGTTGGTTAGTGCATGCCTTAGTGTACTCGATGAAGATGGATTCTTCATGACCGGATGGCACTGCGTGTGTGTCGTGCGATCGCAGGCTTTTCACGTGACCGGATCGTACTGTGCCGGGTTTTGGTGTTTTGTGTTACTGTGGACCTGGAGTGACATTGTAGCGCTTTATCACCCTGTGCTGGTGGGGGCGTGAGCACAGCGCCGGTGGGGGCGTGGGCGGGGTGACGCCTAATGAGAGAGGGTCACCTGGTGAACCCCGGGGTCAGCTAGTACTGGTGTCGGAGTGGTACATTCGGAGAGTCACTCATGCTGAGGGAAGGAGTAACCACCTGAGCCAGTTGGGCCGGAGTAGCTAGCGTGCTATCCGAGGGGTTACTGTTTGGTCTCAGCGGGTCGGTGTTTCCCACTTTCGGTTGTGTGGACGGTGTTTCCTACTTTCGGTTGTGTGGACGGTGTTTCCCCACTTACGGCTGTGCGGTTGGTGTTTCCCACTTTCGGAGGCGTGGTTGGCGTGTTTTGCCGAGACGTGAGTTGTAGGCTCTTTGATAGAATGATTTTAGAGATATGCATGTTACATTCTGAATGCACATGGTTCATATCGGTATTTAGGAGTAGTGTGTTACAGCTTTACTTGCCTTATCACCTGTATCTTTATTACTGCACTTGTGGGTGTGTGTGTGGGAGACGGGGGATCGGATGATCCCTACTGAGCCCAATTCTGGTGTGGCTCACTCCCTGCGTTTTCAGGTGTAGACCTTGTGGCGTGTGGCGGCGCGTGGTGTTCTCCTTGGTGTGCGGACCAGCAACTATCTCAGTTCCCGGGGTATGCCCCGATGTTGTTGTACTTTATTTCTGCCTGTACTTAATTAATTTGTTGGACATGTAATTATTGTTGGACTGTGTACGGACATTATTACTTTACTTCCTGCGCACTGTACCTCCTTGTAGTCCGTGTGAATGTTATATTTAATCTTGTTTAACGCTTACTCCTCCAGATGTGTGCATAAGATCCGGGTGTGAACCTATAGTTAATGAGCCGACATCCATTTAGTGACCGGGTCTCCAGTCATAGGATGGCGGGTCGTTACAACTCAGGTTCATAAATATTCCGCGATTCTCCACATCCTTGAAGAGATCCAAGGACCTCACGAACAAGTCTGGATGTAGGCCAGGAACCTCTCCCAATGCGTCTATGCAATCCTTCATAGAAGGAATACGATCTGGCTCTTGGGCTGTGGACTGTGTCTGGATCGAGGGTGCAGGGATGGATACCATAGAAGCCCTTTCCGCACGTAAATCTATGACAAGGTCAGTCTGCTTTCGAACAACATCAATAAAATTCGTGATCACAGTGGGGTCCTGAATTGCATTTCCCTTCATGTTTGAGGAGGCACATTTCTTGCGCGGAGAGTTGACCTCACTGTTCGAGGCCATAGTTCTAATTTAGGGTGTAGGAGGGGAAGCCATTTGGGCAGCGGAGACACCTATGACAAAGTCGTCATCTTCTTGCTCTCCCTGAAGTGCGGCAAGAAAGCTATTGACGGGTGTGCGTTACGACCGACTACGCATATTGTAGTCAGTGTTAGCTTGATCGGGACTGTAATCAGACACACTGCATCTACGGCGGGTTCCCTCATCATCTGGACCGAACGTTGTGCTGTTGCTGGCTAGGTATTCCATCTCAACCTTAAATGGGAAGGGCTTGCCTTTGAGGGAGCTGAACTGTTGACGTGACTGAAAAAGAAGAAAAAGATGGTGTATGAAAGGAAATATACAACTATAACGTTGTGTGCAGAAAAGTGAAGTTGATTATGCGAGATGCTTACCGACAGGACGTCGTCCCAAGAGTCCTGAACTCCAGAGAAGGGCATCTTGTTTATATCATCCCATCCCCACCCAGTTCTTTGCTCAAGAAGTACACACAAAAAGTTGTAATTACGCTTAAGGGTTTTGTATCGATTTTTCAACGTGGAATCTTTGTAGTCCAAGTGCGTCGCGCTATTAAATGCTCCAACGATTTCACGCCAGACCCTGGCTTGAAGGTTCCTTCAATGCAGTTATGCTTATCAAACTGCTCCGTAAGGAGACCTATGAGGACCCGATCTTGGGCCTCACTGAAGTTGGCAGCTCGAGTGCCCCGAGTCGTCCTCTCCTCCTCGGAGGACAGACGTTTCGTTCCGCTACCTTTAATATTAGGGCGAAAAACATTCCAAAAAAGGCAGAGAATTGATATAATCAAAGTATGTCATTTTAAATGAAGGACAATGATGCATTTAAAAGGAAAGTAATACAAGTAATAAGTTCATTGTGCGAAAAGAAATAGGAAATGAGGGGCACAAGAGAACATACCACTGTTAGACATCGTCCTTGCCCGCTTTCTCGCCCTCCTAAATGACCATTCTCTAAATATTCATGCATGAGGCAAGGGCGGCATTAGTGTAAGACTTAGATAAGAATGTAATAAGAAGGAGATAAAAATGTTGGAACAAGGAAGGAGGAGATAAAAAGGTACATTTATGGACAAAAAAAAAGACTTACATAAATCACATATCACAATAACAAGAATCACAAATCAGCAAGACAAAAGAAAATCTGAAGGACCACATGAAGAGATAGTTGGTGACAATATCTGACCAGAAATAAGGACAATAGAAAAAAGAGAGAAGGACATGGATTAGATATGAGGTTTTGTTTTGAGAAAATGTGAGCACTGTCACAGTATGGAAAATTATATGATGTGTATTTTTGGCTAGAGCATGGCAAAATGTGACCACTGTCACAGCAGCCAAAAGCTCCCCAACTCCCCATCTGCTGAGAGCATGGAAGAGCCAAAAGATGGCTTCCCTTGGCAAAAAGCAAACCATCACACAAAACTAGACCAAAGCAGAAAAATGGCAGAAGAACAAGAATCACAAATCAACAACACAAAAGAGAATCTAAAGGGCCACATGAAGAGATATTGGTGACAATATCTGACAGAAAATAAGGATAGTAGAAAAAAGAGAGAAGGACATGGATTAGATAGGAGGTTTTGTTTTGAGAAAATGTGAGCACTGTCACAGCATGGAAAATTATATAAATCAGCAGCCAAAAGCTCCCCAACCCCCCATATGCAAAGAGCATGGAAGAGGCAAAAGATGGCTTCCCCTAGCATGACGAAAAATGCAAAACCAAAGCATCATACAAAACCAGACCAGAGCAGAAAAACTGGCAGGATAAGAAAAATGGCAAAATCAGACCAAAACCAGACCATCATGCAAAACCCTCTTTTCTGTTACAACTTCTCAATAACCATGAATGTCAGATAAGGCAAGAAGAGATACATAGGAAGAAGGAAAAAGGAAAAAAACAGACTAGACCATAAACAAATAATACAGGTAAACTAGCAAAAGTTCACATTGTCATGCTATGATCAGAAAGAAGGCACCATCAGAAAATAATGACATCCACCTACTGTTCGATTTTTCAAACTGAATGTAAATGAAGCTTGTGAAGGAAATCCTGGCAATAGAATCATAAATAAGTGATGAGAAGGAAATCCTGGTAATATATACAGTTGATTACCTATACTCAGTTTGTTACAGTATGCCAAAATTAGTAATAAATGAACTCAACATCTTTTCTTGCCTGACACTTCTCAGTCCACATAACACTGGCATAACTCAATTATTTTTATGTACATGAGTGAGATATGTTGTGATGCACATAATAAAATCTCAAATACACAGCTTCGGATGACAAGCTATGCACATCATGCAAAACCAGAGCATCATGCAAAACCCTCTTCTCTGTTTACAGATGATTACAACTTCTCAATAACCATGAATGTAAAGGCAAGAAGAGATACATACCAGACCATGGGAAGAAGGAAAAAGGAAAAAAACAGGCCAGACCACAATTTGACAGGTAAACTAAGGGCCAAGCATACAACATCACATGAACCAGCCCTAACAACTATCGCAGAAATCAGAAAAAAATGAATAAACAAAGGGAGATTGTCTATATGATAAATAACCAAAAAAAAAAAGACCAAAGCATAAACAACTCACAGCTAAACTAAGGGCCAAGAAAAAGGGAGGGTGATGGAAAATTATATGATATATGCTTTGTCGAGTGTTGTAGGGTGATCATGAAATAAAGTTGGCTTTTTTATGGTTTTGGGAGATTTGGTGCAAAAGACATAGGCTGATCATAAAATAAAACCTATTGTATATGTAAAGTGACCTAATTCGGATAGGCCTATCTTGGGTAAGTCTGATGCACGAAATAAATAGCTTCGGATGACAAGCTCTACACAGGACGCACACAGCTGCAACCAATCTACTTCATTTGTTTGAGGCGGGGTAAGGAGGAAATGTTACGAATGGGTTGTCACAAATCAGTTTGCAAAATGTCAGAGGCTTATCTTGGATCAGTTATATGGGTATTGGCAACGGATGCATCATCTAATTCAGGAGAAAAATTACATTCGAAAAGGGAAGACCTCTTCCTGTAGCCGTTAAAAGTTGGGGAAAATAGGTAAAATGCTCTATTCGTAGGTTCTGGGCACGGCTGGGCTCCGCGTTGGAGGGTGACGAAGACACGATCACCACGGGGGAAGGAAGATCGGCAGGAACACGGTGGCTGGAGAAGGATCCACAGCGGGAAGCACTAGCGCCTGATGTTGGAAGAGCTCGTGTACGTTGCATCATCGCAGGCTTGAAAGGGGAGGGGAAACCCTCTCTTTAACAAGGCAAGACGACAGAGGAAAATGATGTGATGCTGATGCGCCCACATACTGCAAAATCTGGAGCTTCCGCCGTTGGGAAGAGCTCACAGAGAGGGGGCTCGATGCCCTAGCCGTGCCTTGTTTGACCGGGTGAGAAGAAAGCGTCAGGAACGGGCTTCGTGATGTGCTTCCCCTGCAGCAGGCAAGGATCGGACGGAGGGGAGGAGAACGAAGAAGGAAGCTTGGGAGTTGGGCGACGATGGCGGACAAGTTGGAAGCGCCCGTGACCTGGTGGGAGCGTGGGGAGGACGAGGGCCTATTCCGCTTAAACTCGGGTATAGTAGCGTAGTACCTAGGTTAAGCAACACCCTACAGCAAAGTAGGTTAAACAGTTTTAAGAGAGAATAAACGGGCCTATTCCGCAAACAAAGCAAGGCAAAGGGTCTCTTCCAGTGTCTATTCGATCCCAAAAGATTAAGTAGAATGGGGTTGTGGTCACTGCAGAGTTTGGGGAGGTGGTGCACCGTGACTTTGGGGAACATCAGCCTCCAATTGAAATTTGCAAAAGCTATGTCCAGTCTCTCACTGATGTAGTCTTTGGCTCTGCGTCTGTTAGACAAGGTGTAAGCAGGTCCATTGAAACCAAGGTCCAGAAGGCCGGCTCTATCAATGAAGTTGGCGAAATGGACCGTCTGAGGGAAGGTAACAGAGCTTCCTCCCTTTTTGTCATTCTGACTGAGAATAGCATTCATGTCTCCGATAACCATGGTGGATCCCGGGTTATTGTCCATCAGAAGATAAATATCATCCAAAACTTGTCTTCTATTTCTAAGCTGGGTGGGAGCATACACACAAATGATGAGCCAGTCTGTATTTGGTGGGGAATTCCTGACCACCGCAGCAATATAGTGGTCAGAGCTTTGCACAATAGTGACATCCTTATCATTGTCCCACCACAGCCAAAGACCTCTAGATCTACCCTGGGCTTCAATAATATGAAAATTATTGATGTTGTTGCTCCTGAAGAAACTTTCTCCCTGAAGGAAGCTGGCTTTTGTTTCGGAAATGAAGGTGATGTCAGCTTTAGTTGCGTCGACCAACTGTTTTATTGTGGAAACTGCCTTTGATCTACGACTTCCTCGACAGTTCCAGGAGAGAACTCTCATTTAGTTTTAGGCAACCTGTTGAGGTCGGTTGCCTCCACCTGAGTGGTTATTTGATCTTTTGGATATAGTGGGGTGGGGGGTTTGGATGGTTGGACAGGGGTTTTAGTGAGCTAGGTTTTAGGATTTCTTATGAGGGAGGGGGATTGGGGTTTGGCCAGTCCTGAGATTTAAACCTGGATGGAAAGCGGGGGGGTCTTGAATGGGGAAAGGAGGGGGTTCATTAGGCGGTTTGGGTTTTGTTGGGAGGGTGGACTGGTTTCGGATTAGTGACAGGTTCAGGCGTTTTCCACTTGGAGGGGAAGACATGGGGCTCCTCCTGGCTATCCGACTCAAGCAGTTGTTGGGCAAACACAATGTCCATGGGATGGTGGGAGATCTGAATGGGATAGAGGGTGGACTGGGGGTCTGTTTGGATACTTTTTTTGGAGATACTGGAGGATGGGTTGTCACAAGTGGTAACGGTCATATGAGCAGTGGTTTCGTGAGGCGGAGGATAACTTGTCACAATAGGCATAGGACCAGGATATGGAGTGGCGGTTGGCTTGGTAGAAAGACTGGTGGGACTGCTTCTGGGAGGGGGAAGCAGAGCATCACTTGGGGAGGGGGTATCTGACACCGTATCATGCAGGCTGTCAGTCTTCTTACTGAAGAGTCTTTTCCTTTCAAGTACCTTCTCCGGCAGATGCTCTAGCCTGGAAACTGACCGGAGGGGGGAGAGTTGGGGTTCGTTCGGTGAACAGAGCTGGGAGGGATGGCATTGCAGAGAGCTTTCCTATCATTTGGGGAGGCAAATGTAGCCTTGAGCCAATCTCCATACTTTGGCTTGAGGGCATCGGCCATTTTTTGTTTCAGACCTGGGGAGAGAATCTTTAATCTGGTTTCTGGCTTCAGTGAGCTTGTGGCAGATATCACTCTCGTGGCCAAGAGTTCCACAGAAATGGCAGAATCCTGGGAGACGCTCGTAGGAAACCTCAAAAGACCTTTGGGAGCCGTCTCCGAGCTTAACCTGAACCTTGATTTTTAGGGGTTTGGAGACATCGAACCTTAGTTTGATTCGGGCATGGTTGCTCTAGGACTTGAAAACTCTTTGATTGGGGGGTAAGCAACACCTATTTGAGAGACGATCCTTGTCACAATCTCTGTAGAGAGCAGTTCTTCGGAGAGGTCGTAGATTCTTATCCAGAATTCACCCATGGCAAGTTGGTATTCCGAAGGGACGGTGTTGGGTCTTCCCCTTTCCACCAGGATGAGATCACCATTATAAATCCAGAGGGTCCTCTTGATGATTTTTTCGACGTCTTCAAGACTGGAGAGGTGCAAAAGGAATTGGTTGTCTGAGAAGTCGAGGAAGTGCCATTTACGTGATGGGTTCCAGAGCTTCTTGATCCATTCACGTAGACCAGTTGGCTGGATCGTATCTGAGTACACTTTGAGTATGACTGTGTATCTCCATTCGTCTCTGCCCTCCAGCTCCTCGATGCTGATCACAGTGGAGTCGACTGCTTCTTCTTCAGCTGTGAGTTGCTTCAAGCTCCAAAGGACAGCTAGCTTCAGCTGTTACTTCCATCGCTGTTATGACGTCGTATAGATGCGTGGGTGATGTTCAAAAATGCGTTCAAATTTAAGTAGGACCGTACAAATGTAGGATCAAAAAACAACAATTTTCAATTTTGATTTTGATAGCAAAGCATTCTTGCTTTAAATTTGACATGATGGGAAAATGATATTTCCGTTTATGTTTTGTTTCCGGTTCTTATATTGAAAAAAGTTAATTAATTGGGGTTCCTAGTAAAGACCTGAACATTATTTTTTTCTATCTCTTATAATACCCTATACGCCACCCCCTTACTTTTTCTTCATCTTATACGGCATCCTCTACCGTCAACTGTACGAAAACCTCCATTGTAAATCTCTTTGAAATATCCAATCAAAGTTGTCTTTACGCTTGTTTACCACGTGTACACACTCTTAGTTTTCGTCTTCTTCTCTTGAAAAACCGTTGCACACCCTCAAGTAATTATTCATCATGATCTTTTACTTTTTATTCTAATTAATATTTTATAAAATTTAAAGTTTATTTAATATAGATTTTTAATAATTTAAATTATCTTGTAATTATATTATTAAAATATAATATATTGTACACACTTCCTATCTTTTGTTTTCTTCTCCTAAAAAACCATCACATACCTCTAAGCAGTATTCATTGTGAAGTTTTTTCTTCTACTTATTTTAATTAATATGTTATAATATTTTAAAATTATATTTAACATATAATTAATATTTAATAAATTTAAATTACCTTATTAAAATACTATACATTGTAACGACCCGTCACCCTATAATCGGGGATCCGATTACTAAATGGGTACCGAATCATTAATTTGGAACCAAACCAGGATCTAAGTCTGAGAAATAAATGATAAACTAAGCTAAACATTCACATCGCATTGAATTGAAAGGAAAATGCATAAATTAAAAGTTATTACAATGCGACTCGATACAGAAAATAATTACATACTCCAACAGAAGAGAATTAATTATATATACATGCCAGAAATAAAATAACAACTACATCGGGGCATACCCCGGAACAACAGCCGTCGGCGCTCAACACACAGCCGCACACTCCTCGCTAGGTCTGCCGGGAGTCCTCACCTGAAAACCGCAGGGATGAGTCTCAAAGACAAGACTCAGTAGGGATCCTTCGATCCCCACTGCCTACGCACACACCCACAAGTGAAGAATACAGCTGACGGTAAAGTAACAAGCATAGTGGTGATTACTATTCCTAGATCTCAATGCGAATCACATGCAATCGAAATGTATTAAACATGCATAATTCTAAACCAGACGACTAGGGAACCCACAACCGCCGTCTCGATAGAACACGCCAACCACACAAACAACAGTGGGGAAAACATCGACCCGCTGAGACCAAGCAGTAACCCCTCGGATAGCACTCTCGCTACTCCGGCCCAACTGGCTCAGGTGGTTACTCCTTCCCTCAGCATGAGTGACACTCCGAAGGTACCACTCCCACACCGGTACTAGCTGACCCCGGAGTTCACCAGGTGACCCTCTCTCACTAGGCGTCACCCCGCCCACGCCCCCACCGGCGCTGTGCTCCACCCACACCAGCACAGGGTGATAAAGCGCTACAACTGTCACTCCAGGTCCACAGTAACACAAAATCCGGCACAGTACGATCCGGTCACGTGAAAAGCCCGCGATCGCACGACACACAACGCAGTGCCATCCGGTCATGAAGAATCCATCATTATCGAGTGCACTAAAGCATGCATTAACCAACTATCTAGCAGTATGAACACATTTTACTGGCATGAATTAGTGTAGTTCTGTCTTGAATCGCGTCGCCCAAGGCCGACGCCATTCAAGCTCCCTGTACTGGTTCATAAAACATCGTCCTCAGAATCTGGCCTAAAAAGCGTCGACACCAACGGTCGCCTTTTGAAAGGCGTCAACATCCTCAGACGCCATTTAGCACAGAAATCCAGGATTTGCAGAAAACATTAATCAGGAGATTTCTGCCTAAAAAGGCGTCATGGTTACCCGACGCTTTTATGAATCGCGTCGCCCACCCATGACGTCTTTTAGTCCCAGAATCCATGAACCGACAGAACCTCAGTAAAGCAGTTCCTGTCTAAAAGGCGTCATGACGGCCCGACGCCCTTCAAAAAGGCGTCGTCCATGCACGACGTCTTTCAACCCCAGGAACTAGATCTGTCATGAGCCCGAGGGCTCCCCTATTCATCCCCAAAAACCCCAAAATCACCCGAAACGGAGGAGAAAGAGAGGCAACCCAAACATCACGAATCCATAATCATAGAAATCCCCCATTTCAACAAGAGGAGCTCCTAAACATGCTTGTTCTACCCCCAAAACCATAGATCTAAAACATGCTTCGAGAGGGAGAATCATGGTTTGAACATAGAACACTATGGGAATAGTCACCCTACCGGTTACTTGAACTCCTCCAAGCTTCAAGCCGTCCACCCGACTCGTCCCACGCCGCCGCCGATACCGCCGTGGTCGTCCTTACTCCACCGTGACGTCGGCCGCCGTCCGGAGAGTAAAACGCCGGAGTGGAAGTGGAGGTGGTAGTGGTGGGAGTTAGGTGGGTGATGGAGTGGAGGAAAGGATGAAGTGGTGGGAGGAAAAAAGGAAGGAGAAGGGGCTGCCGTCGGGATCGCCGGAAGGGAGGAGAGAAAGAGAGGAGGAAGAAAATGAGGGAAAGAAAGAGGGCTCGCGGGGTTAACCAGAGACTGGCTAAAACGCGTCGACATGGACAGACGCCTATCAGGTGACGTGACGGCCGCTCTGACAGGACTCTGAAATGCGTCGTTCTACACAGACGCCGTTCAGGAGACATGTCAGGGCCGTACTCTGACAATTCCAGAGTCGCAGTCTGAAAGGCGTCGTCCCATGCGGACGGCGTTCAGACGACACGACAGGGCCGTACTCTCGCGGCCCAAAGCCAGCCCACGTGGCACCCACGTGGCAGAACCTAAAACGCGTCTGCAACGGTGGACGCCGTTTAAACCGCGTCGAGCGGGCTCGACGCGAAACATCACAGAGTCTCTGCCCCACTGGAGCCTGAACTACAGGGTCCGACCCCGAAAACCGGATCTGAAAGCCTCAGTCCTTACATTCTCCCCTCCTTAAAAGAATTTCGCCCCCGAAATTGCCTGCTAGAATTATCAGGTCAAAACATAGAGATACAAGCTCACAAGATAACTTACGAGAAAAGGTAAGGAAACTGCTCCCGCATCTCGTCCTCACGCTCCCAGGTTGCCTCGCCCCCGGAGCGGTACTGCCAAATTACCTTAACCAAAGGCACAACCTTGTTCCGCAGGACCTGTTCTCTGGGATCCTCAATACGAACTGGAAACTCTGGAAAGGACAGGTCCTAAGCGACCTCCAACTCTGAAAAATCTAGAACGTGGGACGGATCCTGAACATACTTTCTCAGCGAGGAAACATGGAACACATCGTGCACCCCTGCAAGACTGGGCGGCAAGGCCAGCTGATACGCGGTTTCCCCAATTCGAGCAAGAATGGGAAAAGGTCCAATATATCGCGGACTCAGCTTGCCTCGCTTCCCGAATCTCATCACACCTCTGGAGGGTGAGACTCGGAGAAACACGTGGTCCCCAACCTCAAACTCAAGCGGTCTCCGTCGGACGTCAGCATAACTCTTATGCCTACTCTGAGCTGCGGTCAACCTCTGCCGAACTATCCTGGCAATCTCAGCACACTGCTGTACTAACTCTGGTCCCGCTATCTGTCTTTCACCAATCTCAGAACAACACACCGGAGATCGACACGGTCGCCCATACAAAGCCTCGTAAGGCGCCATGCCGATACTGGAATGGTAACTGTTGTTGTAGGCAAACTCCACTGTAGACAAATGTTGCTCCCAAGAACCTCCCTAATCTAAGCAACATGCCTTGAGCATATCCTCCATAGTCTGAATGGTCCTCTCCGATTGCCCATCAATCTCGGGATGGTAGGCCGAACTGAAAGCCAACTGAGTGCCCAAGGCCTTCTGAAAACTCTTCCAGAACCTGGAAGTAAACCTCGGATCTCGGTCTGATACGATGGACAAAGGTACCCCGTGCAGAGAAATGATCCGGTCTACAAACAACTTAGCCAGCTTACCGACTGACCAGTCCTTCCTAATAGCCAGGAAGTGTACTGACTTGGTCAGCCGATCAACAATAACCTAGATAGCGTCTTTCCTGCCAGGGGATGCAGGTAATCCCATCACAAAGTCCATGGTCACGTGCTCCCATTTCCATTCTGGAATCGGCAAGGGCTGCAACAACCCTCCAGGTCTCTGATGCTCGGCTTTAACCTGCTGACAAGTCATGCATCTCGCCACATACTCAGCCACATCTTTCTTCATACCAGGCCACCAGAAGTGCCTCCTCAAACAATGAAACATCTTGGTTGTCCCGGGATGCACTGCATATCTAGAACGGTGCGCCTCATCAAGTACGCACCTGCGCACGTCCTCCTCGGTCGGAACATAAAGTCTACCTCTGAACCTGACAGTACCGTCATCCCACAGCTCCACCTCTGACCTCTGGAGAATCTGTGGTAACTCAACATCTGCCCTCTGAGCCTCAATCACAGCATGATACACTGCTGGTCTCACAGTCAAGCTGACCAACACGGCTCTATCATCTTCACGTGGAACCCTAAAGGAAGATTCCACAACCTGCTCGAACAATTTCCATTCTTGAATCATAAGGTATGACATGACCGTCTTCCGACTCAAGGCGTCTGCCACTACATTCGCCTTGCCCGGATGATAAGAAAGGTCAAAGTCATAATCCTTAATGAACTCCATCCACCTTCGCTGTCTCAAATTCAGGTCTCTCTGAGTGAACACATACTTCAGGCTCTTGTGATCAGTAAAAACCTGAAATTTCTCACCATACAAGTAATGTCTCCAAATCTTAAGTGCAAATACCACAGCTGCCAGTTCCAAATCATGGGTAGGATAGTTCTCTTCATGCTTCTTCAGCTGTCGAGAAGTATAAGCCACTACCCTGCCATGCTGCATTAGAACAGCGCCCAAACCTCGGCGGGACGCGTCTGAGTAAACCACAAACCCACCTGACCCAGATAGAAGCACCAACACTGGGGCTGACGTGAGGCGAGTTTTTAACTCAATGAAACTCCGCTCACACTCTTCGGTCCATACAAAACGAACTCCCTTTCGAGTCAACCTCGACAAGGGGGCCGCTATCGAAGAAAACCCCTGAACAAACCGCCTGTAATAACCTGCTAGCCCCAAAAAGCTTCTGATCTCAGTCACTGAAGTTGGCCTGCTCCAATCCATCACTGCCTCGATCTTGGCTGGATCCACTGCAATGCCCTCACCAGAAATGACATGCCCAAGGAAGTGTACCTTATCTAGCCATAATTCACACTTGCTAAACTTGGCGTAGAGTTGGTGCTCTCTCAGGACCTGCAACACCACCCGAAGATGAGTGGCGTGCTCTTCCTCGGAAGAAGAATATATTAAAATATCATCAACAAATACCACCACAAACTGGTCCAGGTAGGTCCTGAAGACTCGGTTCATCATATCCATAAAGGCCGCCGGAGCATTGGTCAAGCCGAAAGGCATAACCAAAAACTCATAATGTCCATACCGAGTCCTAAAAGCCGTCTTGCTGACATCAACATCCTGGATCCTCATCTGATAATATCCAGATCTCAGGTCAATCTTGGAAAACACCTTCGCAGACTGCAGCTGATCCATCAGATCATCGATCCTTGGAAGTGGGTACTTATTCTTTATCGTCACCTGGTTCAGCTGCCTATAATCAATGCACAATCTCAGAGAACCATCCTTCTTCCTGACAAAAAGAACTCAAGCACCCCACGGAGAAGTACTGGCACGGATGAAACCCTTATCTAGCAACTCCTGCAACTGCGCCTTCAACTCAGCGAGTTCGGCTGGCGCCATCCGATACGGGGCCTTAGACAAGGGCGCCGTACCCGGTGCAAGCTCGATGGTAAACTCGACCTCTCGTTGAGGAGGAAGGCCAGGCAGCTGCTCAGGAAACACATCTACGAAGTCACACACTACTGGCACCTCCCAAGGGCTGGGACTATCACGGACATCAGAAACAACAACAGAGGCAAGGAAGGCCTCACAACCACCAGCAAGCAACCTCCGAGCCTTAAAGGCATAAATGAGAATACCTCGAGAAGAGAGCCTAATACCTTGGAAATAGAAGGTCGGGATGTCCGGAATAGAGAAACGCACCCTCTTCCTGTGGCAGTCCACCTCGGCATAAAAAGCTTCCAACCAATCCATGCCCAGGATGATATCAAAGTCACGAATGGCAAGTACAACCAACTGGGCAGGTAGCTCATGACCCTCAATGGTCAAGGGAACATCCCTCAAACAATTATAAGATAACATGAAATCCCCAGAAGGAACCTCTACCATCAATCCATCAGATAGCTCATCCACGGGTGCAGAAAGAACATCTATGAACTGCTCGGAAATGAAAGAATGCGAAGCACCCGAATCGATCAACACATGTGCAGAGTTCCCAAGGACAGAAAGTGTACCTTCCACCAAGTTGGACGCGCGAGCCTCCCTCCTGGTGATGGCTAGAACTCTCCCCTGGGTCCTCGGCTTCTTCTGATCACCTGAACCCTGCCCCTGACCATGCCCCTGCGGGCACTGCCTCGCCAAATGGCCCTGCTGGCCGCAAGTGAAACACCTCCTAGGAAGAGTAGGACACTGAGTCCCGCCATGGGCACCACCACAGTGCTGACAAACTGCTGGAAGCCTCTGAGCTGGCTCCTGCTGGGCGCTGGACACTGACTGGCTCTGCTGATCCTGCCTGGGTCTGCTACTACCGCTGCTGCCACTACTGCTGCCACCGCCTCGGAAGAATCTCCTAAATCTGGAGCCGAGTGACGACGATCCTGATCCGGACGAAGGGACTACTGCCGCTGCCTTACCCCTGCCACGAGCTGGTCCCTGAGCAGTCAGTCCTCTTTTCCGGGATGACTGGTTCTGCTGTGCCTCCACTGCTGCTGCGCACCTAACTGCTGATGCCAAGTTTGTACAACAGTGAGATGCCACAAAGTTCCTCAGACTGAGCCTCAACCCATCCACAAACCTCTCAGTACGTCGCTCCTCGTCCCCTGAGATGAAGGGCACAAACCTTCCAAGCGAAACAAACTTCGCCTGATACTCGAGTACTGTCATACTCCCCTGCGTCAGATCCATAAACTCCCTCTCCTTGGCCCTCTGGACATGCCTAAGGAAATACTGCGCATTGAACTCATTAACAAAAGTCTCCCATGGAATCTCCCTGAGACTCCTATCCTCATATGACAAATTCTTCAAGGCGGTCCACCAATCATAGGCGCTATCCTTCAACATGAAGGTAGCCAACGGAGTCCTCTCCACTGCTGCACAATCCATAGTATCGAAAGTCTTCTCTATCTCCCTAAGCCAGTGAACGGCCTCATCAGGGTCGGGACGACCGGTGAAGTGAGGTGGCCTCAGCTTCAGGAATCTCTCAAGTATAGCTGTAGACCCTCCCCGAGCACTGGAGCTCTCACTAGGGTCTCGAGTCTGGTATCTAGCCATAGTGTCCATCATAGCCTCCATAAACTGCTCCACACTCGGCCTCCCGGTCTCAGATCCACTAGGGACATCTCCCCGCTCTCGAATAACCGGCATCCTCTTCCTAGGAGCCATCTAATCGCCTACATACACAAAATCGAAAAAGTTCTAGTTCGAATCCTAAAACCTATACTACCGTCGTGCCTGTACGGGATACTGTAATTATTTGCCGGACTCACGACATTTAACCTAGTTATTCATTTATTTGCCAGACCGAATGCTCTGATACCAACTGTAACGACCCGCCACCCTATAATCGGGGATCCGATTACTAAATGGGTACCGAATCATTAATTTGGAACCAAACCAGGATCTAAGTAAGTCTGGGAAATAAATGATAAACTAAGCTAAACATTCACATCGCATTGAATTGAAAGGAAAATGCAGAAATTAAAAGTTATTACAATGCGACTCGATACAGCAAATAATTACATACTCCAACAGAAGAGAATTAATTATATATACATGCCAGAAATAAAATAACAACTACATCGGGGCATACCCCGGAACAACAGCCGTCGGCGCTCAACACACAGCCGCACACTCCTCGCTAGGTCTGCCGGGAGTCCTCACCTGAAAACCGCAGGGATGAGTCTCAAAGACAAGACTCAGTAGGGATCCTTCGATCCCCACTGCCCACGCACACACCCACAAGTGAAGAATACAGCTGACGGTAAAGTAACAAGCATAGTGGTGATTACTATTCCTAGATCTCAATGCGAATCACATGCAATCGAAATGTATTAAACATGCATAATTCTAAACCAGACGACTAGGAAACCCACAACCGCCGTCTCGATAGAACACGCCAACCACACAAACAACAGTGGGGAAAACATCGACCCGCTGAGACCAAGCAGTAACCCCTCGGATAGCACTCTCGCTACTCCGGCCCAACTGGCTCAGGTGGTTACTCCTTCCCTCAGCATGAGTGACACTCCGAAGGTACCACTCCCACACCGGTACTAGCTGACCCCGGGGTTCACCAGGTGACCCTCTCTCACTAGGCGTCACCCCGCCCACGCCCCCACCGGCGCTGTGCTCCACCCACACCAGCACAGGGTGATAAAGCGCTACAACTATCACTCCAGGTCCACAGTAACACAAAATCCGGCACAGTACGATCCGGTCACGTGAAAAGCCCGCGATCGCACGACACACAACGCAGTGCCATCCGGTCATGAAGAATCCATCATTATCGAGTGCACTAAAGCATGCATTAACCAACTATCTAGCAGTATGAACACATTTTACTGGCATGAATTAGTGTAGTTCTGTCTTGAATCGCATCGCCCAAGGCCGACGCCATTCAAGCTCCCTGTACTAGTTCATAAAACATCGTCCTCAGAATCTGGCCTAAAAGGCGTCGACACCAGCGGTCGCCTTTTGAAAGGCGTCGACACCAGCGGTCGCCTTTTGAAAGGCGTCAACATCCTCAGACGCCATTTAGCACAGAAATCCAAGATTTGCAGAAAACATTAATCAGGGGATTTCTGCCTAAAAAGGCATCATGGTTACCCGACGCTTTTATGAATCGCGTCGCCCACCCATGACGTCTTTTAGTCCCATAATCCATGAACCGACAGAACCTCAGTAAAGCAGTTCCTGTCTAAAAGGCGTCATGACGGCCCGACGCCCTTCAAAAAGGCGTCGTCCATGCACGACGTCTTTCAACCCCAGGAACCAGATCTGTCATGAGCCCGAGGGCTCCCCTATTCATCCCCAAAAACCCCAAAATCACCCGAAACGGAGGAGAAAGAGAGGCAACCCAAACATCACGAATCCATAATCATAGAAATCCCCCATTTCAACAAGAGGAGCTCCTAAACATGCTTGTTCTACCCCCAAAACCATAGATCTAAAACATGCTTCGAGAGGGAGAATCATGGTTTGAACATAGAACACTATGGGAATAGTCACCCTACCGGTTACTTGAACTCCTCCAAGCTTCAAGCCGTCCACCCGACTCGTCCCACGCCGCCGCCGATACCGCCGTGGTCGTCCTTACTCCACCGTGACGTCGGCCGCCGTCCGGAGAGTAAAACGCCGGAGTGGAAGTGGAGGTGGTAGTGGTGGGAGTTAGGTGGGTGATGGAGTGGAGGAAAGGATGAAGTGGTGGGAGGAAAAAAGGAAGGAGAAGGGGCTGCCGTCGGGATCGCCGGAAGGGAGGAGAGAAAGAGAGGAGGAAGAAAATGAGGGAAAGAAAGAGGGCTCGCGGGGTTAACCAGAGACTGGCTAAAACGCGTCGACATGGACAGACGCCTATCAGGTGACGTGACGGCCGCTCTGACAGGACTATGAAATGCGTCGTTCTACACAGACGTCGTTCATGAGACATGTCAGGGCCGTACTCTGACAATTCCAGAGTCGCAGTCTGAAAGGCGTCGTCCCATGCGGACGCCGTTCAGACGACACGACAGGGCCGTACTCTCGCGGCCTAAAGCCAGCCCACGTGGCACCCACATGGCAGAACCTAAAACACGTCTGCAACGGTGGACGCCGTTTAAACCGCGTCGAGCGGGCTCGACGTGAAACATCACAGAGTCTCTGCCCCACTGGAGCCTGAACTACACGGTCCGACCTCGAAAACCGGATCCGAAAGCCTCAGTCCTTACAATACATTATACACACTCTCTATCTTTTATTTTCTTCTTTTAAGAAAGAGGCATACACTATAGAAGTCAAGTCAACCAGACCTAGCTGCTGCTTATAGTTTTTCAAGACATAATCATTGAACTCTACAAAGCCTTCTCTAAAGTGGTGACCAGACTTAACTTTCAAATCCCCAAACCACCCCATGGATGTGTCCAGAAGGAAGCAGATAGCTAAACAGTCAAATACAACTAGCTCTTCTCTATAACTCCATTAATTGGGTGCAAGAAACAATCTTTCCCTTCAATGGAACTCTCTCAGAATGACTTCACTTAGTTAGAGTAAATTTTCAGACTAGGTGTTTGGGGTGTTTTTGTTTCTTTTAGAGATTTTCAATTTATTGTGCTTGTTTTGCCTTCATCCAAATGATTGAAATTTTAGACTCAACCCAAACCTATTGCCCCATAAAGGTGACAATGTCATTTACATATCCAACAGGAGAATACCCTTAATTAATTTTCAAGATCCTGATTTGATATCCACTTAGGAAGATTTAGCAATAACTCCTAATTCACAATTGTCCTTTTGCAATGGTGATATGATAGTTCTTCACTGGCGGCATTGTTCAAGACCAACTAGCTTGTTTATTTGTTTAATTCAAGTTATTGCTTGTGTAAGGATTGAGATTTCGGATCCGGTTATCGGGTCAGTTTCAGGGTCGGACTCTGTAGTTTGGGCCCTAACGGGGCCGGGACCCTGTTCTGTTTCGCGTCGAGCATGCTCGACGCGGTTTAAACGGCGTCCGGCATGGCAGACGCATTTTAGTTTGTGCCACGCGGATGCCACGTGGGCTGGCCTTGGGTCGCGAGTGTACGGGCCGGTCGTGTCGTCTGAACGGCGTCCATGATGGTCGACGCGTTTCAGACTGCGACCCTACGGTGTCAGAGTACGGTGCATGTCTTGTCGTCTGAATGGCGTCGGCCTTCGGCGACGCATTTCAGAGTTCTGTCAGAACGGCCCGTCATGTCATCTGATAGGCGTCCGTACATCTCGACGCGTTTTACCTAGTTTCTGGTTACCCCGCGAACCTTCCCTCCTTTCCCTCATTCTCACCCTCACTCTCTCTCTCCTCACCCTCTCCACCCTCCGACTCGCCCCACTCTTCCCCTTCCCTTTCCCCTTCTTCCTCTTCCACCACTCCACTACCTCTCCACCTCTCACCACAGCCACCACCACTTTCTTCGCGGCGTTCCATTCTCCGGACGGCGGCCGACGTCCCGGCGGAGTGGCGGCGTCCTCGAAGTACCGGCGGCGGTTTGCGGTGCGACGGTTTGGCGGCGGAGCCAGGAGGAGTTCAAGAATCGGTAGGGTGACGATTCCCATAGTGTTTTATTTTAAAAACCATGTTCTCCTGCCTGAAGCATGCTACGGATCTATGGTTTCTGGGTAGAATGAGTATGTTAGAGGCTTTTTCTTGAAGGGAATGAGGGTTTCTGTGACTATGGAATTATGATGGTTTGGCTTGCTTCTCTTCCTCCTCCGATTGGTTTGATTTTGGGGCATTTGGGGGTGAAAAGGGAGCCCTCGGGCTGAGGACAGAACTCGGTTTCTGGCGCTAAAAGACGTTATGCCTGGACGACGCGATTTGGAAAAGCGTCGGGCCACCATGACGCCTTTTTAGCAGAAATCGCTCCACCGAGTCTCTGTCAGTTCGGGAAATCTGGCGCTAAAAGACGTCATGTATGGACGACGCCTTTTATATGGACGTCGGGCCATCATGACGCCTTTTAGGCAGAAATCACCCGATTAAGATTTTCTGCAAATTCCGGATTTTGGTGTGAAGGGCGTCTGAGGACTTCGACGCATTTTTTAAAGGCGGCTAACTGTGACAACGCCTTTTTAGGCCATATTCTGAGGCCGGGATTTCATGAACCAGTTTAGGAGACTTGAATGGCGTCGTCCTTGGTCGACGCGATTCAAGACAGAACCACACTAATCCATGCCAGTAAAATGTGTTTACACTGCTAGATAGTTAGTTAAATGCATGCTTTTATTACACTCGATGACGATGGACTCTTCATGACCGGATGGCACTACGTTGGGTGTCGTGCGACCGCGGACTTCTCACGTGACCGGATCACACCGTGCCGTGTTTTGTGTTACTGTGGACCTAGAGTGACTGTTGTAGCGTTTGACACCCTGTGTCGGTGCGGAGGGACACAGCGCTGACGGGAGCAGTGGCGGGGTGACGCCTAGCGAGAGAGGGTCACCTGGTGAACCCCGGGGTTAGCTAGCTTGTACCGGTGTCGGAGTGGTACCTTTGGAGTGTCACTCGTGCTGGGGGAAGGAGTAACCACCTGAGCCAGTTGGGCCGGAGTAGCCAGCGTGCTATCCGAGGGGTTACTGTTTGGTCTCAGCGGGTCGGTGTTTGCTGGGGGAAGGAGTAACCGCCGAGGTAGCCAGCGTGCTATCCGAGGGGTTACTGTTTGGTATCAGCGGGTCGGTGTTTCCCACTTTCGGAGATGTAGTTGACACGTTTTGCCGAGACGCAAGTTGTAGGCTCCTTAGTAGAATGATTTCTGTGATATGCATGTTATATTCCGAATGCATGTGGTTTATATCGAGAATTAAGGGTTTTGTGTTATAGCTTTACTGACCTTGTTTACTTGTACCTTGGTAATTGCACTTGTGGGTGTATGTGTGGGCAATGGGGATCGAAGGATCCCTACTGAGTCTTTTGTTGAGACTCACCCCTGCGGTTTTTCAGGTGAGGGTTCCAGACGGACTTAGCGTGGAGTGTGCTGTTGTGAGCTGCGCGCCGTCAGCGGTTGTTCCGGGGTATGCCCCGACGTAGTTGTTCTTTTTATTTCTGGCATGTATGCTTAATTACTTCTTTTCAGTTGGAAAATGTAATTATTTGTTGTGTCGAGTCGCATTGTAATAACTTTTAATTTCTGCACTTTCCTTCCAATCCAATGCGATGTGAATATTTAGCTTAGTTTATTATTTATTTCCCAGACTTATTTAGATCTTGGTTTGGTTCCAAATTAACGATTCGGTACCCATTTAGTAATCGGATCCCCGATTATAGGGTGGCGGGTCGTTACAGCTTGTCTATGTTGAGAAAATTATGTTAGAGAGGTTAGCCTAGTTAGTAGGTTAGTTCATGTAGGCATGCAGAATGTTGAAGTTGAGGTAAGAACTTCAACAACATGTATCCACCAACTTGTGGGCATAATACCTTTGTTTAAGCATCAATTATATAAAGTCATGACTTATTATGAAGTCAAAGGTGGGTTTTAAACCACTCATATGAAACCAAGTAAACAATGGCCTTTTCAAAGTTTATCTTTAACATAGATGGGTTTGTATAATCGGCGGATTTAAAGGGTCTCATCTGGTTTATAAAAAACAGGAAAGGAGTTCTCCACCCTCATATGAGATAAAACTCTTTTTTCCCCTGTCAACCTAGCTCATAGGAGAAGGGGTTTACCACTGTTAGATGGGATAAAACTCGTTCTCTCTTTGTCTACCATATTCACAGGGAAGGAGTTCCTCTTCCAAAGAAGAGATAAAACTCGTTAAAAGGATTATCCATCCTCAGAAAGATAAAACTCACTTTATGAGATCACCTACGGGAAGAACATAAAAGCGCATCAAGTGAACTAGGCAAAAGTAAAAGTTACAAAAAAAGAGTAGTACAAGCTTTATTAAGTTTGATCCCTCCTCGACGAATGAGTTGTCGTATGCTCCTCGAATAGTCCCCTCGACCACCCTCTCAGCTTCCTCGGGTGCCTCAGCCGAATCCCCCGGTAGGAAGAAGTAGAGTTTTGTATGGGCGTACCCAACAGTGTATCCCTCTTGCCATTGTTGTACATGGGCTTGCCGACGTGGACGGAGTAGCCGATCCTTACGCATCAATACTCCCTTGACAACTAGTATGCATTTCCTCCTTCTCGCCAGGCAGCCTCCACAGCCTATCGAGTTTCCTCACATGCATGTAGACGCTCGGCGGCATACTCCGCCTAGACGGCCACTAGCTCCTAACGAAGGTCTTCGCACGATCACTCCAACCCTTCGACATGGAACTGAGCAGCCTTTAGCTCCTAGCGTAGCTCCCTCGCTTCCGAAGTTTCCGCTTGGGCCCTTCTCTCAGCCGAGCCCAGCCTAATGTAGAGAGTGCCGAACAGTTTGGCCTAGCCACACTACCACCTGGAGAGCTCCACTGCGTAGAGTCCTACTTGTAAGGTCGGTGTGGCCACTAATTGGAGAAGCCCGGGGACGCTCAAGTCCTAAAGAGCTCTAGGACCTTTTTGCTCTTGGACCATCCCTAACAAAAGCATCGCTTGGCGCCCTATAGCGACGGCAGCCTCATCTTTGGCCCTACATGGGGAGCTTCTGGGGCTTGCGGCGAAAGACTCGAGCATAGATGTCGCCAACTTGGCCACTACACCAGGCCAAACCTTGACTGACCCAGGCTATGACCAAGATCAGCCCGTGATTAGGGAGATTGGGGAAGCCTTTGCTGCCACCTGCTTCCCCTTGGTGATCTCCTATTGGTGGTGGGCCAGGAAATTTGCCGCCAGGCTCACCCGGATAGTAGCCTCAGTCTCCCAGGCATCCTAGGCCTCAGGGTTGGAAACCACCATCCCCGCCACAACATTGTCCCCCACCAAGTAGGGAGCCAACCTTTGATCGCCACTGCCTTGCGATACCGACGCCAGCTCCACTGGCCCGCATGTCACCACAGCAGCTGAAGGACTGTCTCCTAGCTCTGCTAACTTAGTAGGACTGGCCTCCTGAGCATCAACACCTCGGATGGGTCCGTGTCACCATCCTGGCCACTAAGGGCAGACTCCAGGCCACCTGGAGACTCAACCGCGTGTGTCTCTCCTCTAGCACCCGTGGCAACATTCTAGGCACCCCCCTCGCTGGCCTTGGCGGGTCACGCTCCTCGGCTTCCTCCTCCGTTTGGAATGGAGAAACCCCCCCCCCTCGCGATACAGAACGTACCTCGTACGTACACCTCCCCATGGATGACAAGTGAGACAGGAGTATGTGCTTCCCGCCTAGGGCGTTTCAGTAGAGGAGGGCTGTAAGGATTGAGGTTTCGGATCCGGTTATCAGGTCAGTTTTCGGGGTCGGATCCCTTAGTTTAGGTCCAGGTGGGGCTGAGACTTAGTTTCCTTTTCCTCGACGCGGTTTAAATGGCGTCCATCAATGTGGACGTGTTTTAGGCTGTGCCACGTGGGCTAGCCTTGGGACGCGAGAGTACAGCCCTGGTCTTATCGTCTGAATGGCGTCTTGTATGGAGGACGTCATTTAGAGTACGATGCTACTTTGTCAGAGTACGGCCCGGTCTTGTCATCTGAATGACGTTGGGTTTAGACGACGCGTTTTTCCCAGTTTCTGTTTGACCCCGCGAACCCTCCCTCCTTTCCCTCATTCTCTCATTTCTCTTTTCTCTCCACTCCTCCCTCCGACCTTCGGTGAATCCTTTCCCCCTCTCCTTGCTTTCCTCCCTCCATTTCTTCTCTCCCTCCACCCCATCAACTTCCTAACTCCCACCACTACCACCACCATCTCCTCCGCGGCATTTTTCTCTCCGGACAGCGGCCGACGTCCCGGTGGAGTAACGGCGTCCACGGCGGTACCGGCGGCGGCGGCGTGTGGCGAGGCGGGTTGGCGGCTTGGAACTAGGAGGAGTTCGAGAAATCAGTAAGGTGACGATCCCCGTTGTATTTCGTTTAAAAACCATGTTTTTTCCGCTTTGGAACATATTTAAGGGTTTTCTTGGGGTGAAAATACTAATTGCATATAATGAGAATTTTGGTGTTTTAATGGGTAGTTAGGTTCTTCTCCTCCTTCTCCACCTTTTTAGTGTTTTTACACGATTTTGGGGAGGAAATCCCACCCCGTGGATTGGGAAATAGCGGAGGAAGAACTTGTCTGTGAGGGTTAAATGGCGTCGGAGGACAGCAACGCCTTTTAGAAAGGCCGCTTCAACCTGCGACGCGATTTAGCCCAAATAAAAGACTGTCTCTGGACTAATGAGCGCCCAGGGACAGCAACGCCTTTTGAACGGCGACTTCCATATTCGACGTGTTTTAAAGTGAAATCACCCTGAGGTCTGTCTCTGTTTCTGTCGTTATCAGGCGACTAGGGACATCGACGCCTTTTAAAACATGGCTACATATAACGACGCGTTTTAGGCCATCTTCCGAGGTCAGTTTTTTTATATGAACCAGTTTAGGAAGCTTGAATGACGTCGGCCTTGGGCGACGCGATTCAAGCCAGAATTCCATTAATTCCTGCATTTAACACGTATTTACATTGTTAGATAGTTTAGTTAATTGCATGCTTAGAAATGTACTCGATGACGATGGATTCTATGTGATCGGATCGCACCGTGTTGTGTTTTGTGCAATCGTAGACCTAGAGTGACAATTCTTAGCGCTTAGGCACCCTGTGTCGGTGTGGGAGTGACACGGCGCCGGTGTGGGAGTGGCGGGGTGACGCCTAGAGAGAGGGTCACCTGGTGTACCCCGGGGTATAGCTAGTACCGATGTGGGAGTGGTACATTCGGAGTGTCACTCGTGCCGGAGGAAGCAGAACCACCTGGAGCCTGTCAGGCCGAAGTAGCCAGCGCGCTCTCCGAAGGGTTGCATGTGTTTTATACCGAAATATAGGAATTGTGTTTACTGCTTTACTTGCTTAGATCATCTATATTTGTGTTGCTGCACTGGTGGGTGCGTGAGTGGGCGGTGGGGTTCGAAGGATCCCTACTGAGTCTTTTCTATGAGACTCACCCCTACGATTTTCAGGTGGAGGTTCTAGGCAGGCGTAGCGAGGAGAGTGTTACTTTGGGTCGCGCGCCAGTAACTGCTGTTCCGTGGTATGCCCCGATGTAGTTGTTATTTTATTTTCTGGCATGTATGCTTAATTATTTCCTTTCAGTTTGAGTATGTAATTATTTGCTGAGTCGAGTCGCATTATAATATTTTTTAATTTTTGTACTTCCTTTTAATTCAATGCGATGTGAATGTTTAACTTAGTTTATTATTTATTTCCCAGACTTATCAAGATCCTGGTTTGGCTCTAAATTAATGATTCGGTACCCATTTAGTAATCGAATCCCCGATTATAGGATGGCGGGTCGTTACAAGGGCTCTCCATTTCTCCTCCTTCCTGCTTTAGGTGGGGAGGACTGGCCACATCCCGTCGACTCCGACATCATTGTTGTCGCCATCATCATCATTAGCGCTACCACCGCCATCGTTGTCGTCGTCATCATCGTCGCCGCTGCCCTCTCACAAACTCTTCTTGCTCTCAACAAGGACCTTACTACAGCCTTCTTCTCCCCCTTCCTCCTCTAGAATTAGAAGGTGGTCGATAAGCTGGCGGTTGTACTGCATTTGCTCGTCAACCCTGCCCACCTTGGGCTTCTTCTTGTCCTACTTCACTAGGAAAGGGAGCCAGTGGTGATGGTGTGGGCTTTTCAAGAGCTGGGAGAGCAGGATTTGGTCCTCGTCCCTCCACACTATTCCCTCCCTCCAGTGCAGGGGTGGACACTAGCCGAGGGCCTCTCTTGGGCCGTATCAGAGGAGTCGGGTCCTCTGCCACCTCCTAACTCTCCACCTCTAGGTTGTCCCGAACCTTAGGGGGTACATCGCCTACACCTAATCTACTGGGGCAGCTCCCGCATGAACCACTTCTCTTACCCTGGCCTTGGGTTCACTCGTTAGATCAATTAATACCCTAGCAATGGCTTCAGCTGCCGAGAGCGGGAACTACTCCCCGGACCCTCTTACCCCTCTTTTCCCCGACTGCTTGGCCAGATGAATGGGTGACTAGAAGCAGCAACAGTGAGGGAGACATCCAACACCTACTGGAGCTCTCAACACGACCGTCATAGAGATCCCACCACCTGTCGTGCAACCAGACAAGCAACAGCAAGTTTCCCAAAGAAAAGGAAAATTGGAGGAAATCTACCAAGCAATTCCACATCAAATTCGAAGCATAAGAGAAAGAAAACTTATGAGGGAGTGCAAGACTAGATAGGCCTGATCCATCGCAATGCTACCTCAACGACCTATAAACCGGCATTGAGGGGGGATCTGCCAAGATGAGGTCGACGACTAGATAGGCCTGATCCATCGCAATGCTACCCCTGATCAAGGGTGGAACTAATGGAGAGATCCTAGAAGATGATCGAGAAAAGCCACCACCCTTGGTGCCGCTCCTTGACCTGGAAGAAGGCATCCTTCCATCCCCTAATGTTGGAGAACTTGTCCCCAGCGCCAATGGAGCCTTGTCCCTGGACTCAAATTGAATGAACTTGTAACCCCCCTGTCTCGTACGACGCTTGGCCCAATAGAGGAAGCAGAGCATCTCTACCATGCGTTCTAGGTGCCCCTTGTCGTGGGCTAGGACGAAGCCTAGCGCTAACCTCTAGGCATTTGGTGTTAATTGGGCGGGGGCAATCCGGAAGTGATTTAGTAGCTACTCGACAAAGGGAGGCATCGACAAGCTGAATTTTGCCTTGAACATGGCCTCATACGCCATGAGCAAGCGGGTCCTCCTAAGATGATCCTCTCCTTCTACAATAGGAGCACCAGGTGATACTCGTCCGATATGCTATAAGCGACATGAAGCTCAGCCAGGGACTCCATCGTAGCATGCAAAGGCCCCATGGTCCGACGATCCACCTTGACCTTTCTCGCATAATCCATGTTTCTCATCAGGTGTCAGGCCATCTCGATAAATGAATGAAGAAAAAAGGAGGAAAAGAGGAGGCGGAAGATTACAGCATCCTTACTCAAGAGATGCAGAAGAGGCTCCCTTAGAACTCGCTTGAGGAAAATGGAGCAGTGGGCTTCTCTTCAAACCCACAGATTCGCCTCTAATAAGGAAAATCTCTCTCCCCGCAATGGCAATTTAGCTACTCTCAAGGAGACCTCCTTGTGATGACAATCTGGATTGATGATATAAAGGGACATGATGATCAATGCAGTCTGATAACACCATCCAAGCGTGCCATACGAAACTGGATCATTGGCAGTTGAAAGAAGTTGGAAGAGGAAGCAGCGCTTCCTGCGACGAGGAAAGCGTGCTATCATTTCGAAAGCCTCGGGGTGAGAAAATAGAACTCGTTCAACTCTCCCGCGCCTTCTCAACTGAACATCAGCAGCCCCATCTTACCTACCCTAACGGGCAAGGCATTTTCCCAAGAGACCTAGTACTATCTAATCAGTCGAACGATCCATGTTCTAAGGATTCGTTTACTCCTTGCAGTGCGTGCACGCCAAAGAGTGCCATATGGGGGAGAAGAATTTTGCCTGGCCCAAAGGCAAGTGGGCGGCCCAATATCATGGACCTAAATCTTCCTGAAGAGTCTCGGTTAGAGCCCAAGACAATTTGATATACTAAGGAAGCCGGTAACGATGTGACTTTAGAGACCTCCACCCTACTCGTAGAGGTCGGCATGGATTAGGACTTCCATATGGTCCCCACCTAGGGACAGATTCCTATAACAATGCCGACTAGCACCACCCTAAGGCCAGGAGGATTCTGGGCGTATCGAACCTCATCCAACAAGAAAACCTCAATCAGCTCGGGGGAATTCAATCTTAACCCAAGTTTCACCAGAAGGATCCCCAAAAGTCTGCTAACACATGCACTTTCCTGGTAAGGACCTTCCCTACTTCGAACTTAATAAGAAGATCTGGCCAAGATCTACCCTTCCCGATCATAATCGGTCTCTAAGGCAGTCCTAAGTCACTATATAAGGACCCATGGTCCCACTTGTCAAGGTACACTGTTTTGAATCCATGCAACTCTCGCCTGCTTCTTCATTCTCCAGTTTTCTAGCTTAAGTATTGGATAGGGTTCCCCCGGTTCATCACCGAGGACCTTTTGACGATGTTTTCTTTTGCAGATCCACTATTTCTAGCTCTCCAATCTTCAATGGAGGGCTCTAATCGTGGTGGACAAGATTTCGACCAATCAATATGATTAAATTAATCAAAAACCTAATATTGAATCTATCCTGAATCATGTTTGGTGTGAATTTAGAATATGAAATTCATAGAAATCAAAAGTGATCATTATGTGATAAAATATCTTTTTTGACAAGTAAATATTGAAACTTGAGTAATACTTGCCAATCTCCTCTTTCTATTGCAATGGGGGTATTGCAGTAGGTAAAAGAAAATTAATAATTTTTTTATGGTTGGGTATAACATGCTCTACACGTTCATGCAACCTGATCTTGATCACTAATGATTTTTTTGCTGTTCATTGGAAATCGATGTTTGACTTTTTTAAATTTTTTAGGTCGTCTGATCAGAGATCGGATTCTATGAACATATAACAAGAAGAAAGGGCATCGCAACAAGTATTACTCTTGAAACTTCAAAAAGCAACGATTGCTGCATGCAGACAGGTTGTAGCACACGGGATCTAAGTTGTCAAACTACGAGCAAGCGACTTTTTTAATTATTTTAAAATATACAATCAAATATCGGACAGCACAAATACCCAGTTGAGGTGATCCAGCTCGACAATTTTTTTAAAAAAAAAAGAGTAAAAGGAATTGCATCCGAGGAACTATTGTCCGAAATCAGACGGCTGTGCCGGGTCATCAAATATGTCGGGGACGTTGGAGCATTTTTTTTTTTAGAACCGTTTAACTTTTTAATTGCCCAACAAGAAATAGAATCACATTTCTATATCTTTTATCGCAATGTTATGCTAATACGCATTTCCTCAAGTCACATTATACACTGTAAATATAATATTTTATTATATTATTACTGTCACCACTTGGCCGACCGCCCCCGGCCACAACACTGCACTTCGGATAATCCAGTACTGTTTTTAATTATAATAAAAGGTAAAGTCAGTTAAATCAGAAAACAAAGAATTCTAACTCCGTTTTAGTTAAGGCGTCCCACACTCATTGCTGACTCCATTTCTAACTCGTTTGGCACCGTCTACAATGATGCCTAAAGCAGACAGACGCATTAACCTGACCGTCGAAGAACAAACATCAGATGAAATAACAAATTAATACGTAATAGAATTTTTGACCTTTCACATGCATGACACTTCTCATTTGATTGAGAATTGTGTACAGATAATATTATGCTTCATAATGTGGTTTTCACCCTTGTCAACTAGGACGTAAGAATAGCGAAACACGGGTTGAAGCTCGCCGCTATTGTCCGTCCCAATGCACTCTTTTCCTGATCGAACATTTTACGCAAGAGCTTCTCCCCTTTTTGGAGATCTCAATGAAATTGAATATACCTGAGAACTGAACAAATATATATGCATCCATTTCGGCAAATGTTTGACAATTGAACCCAGAAATGGCAGATCCATGCGGCAACAGAACAACATTGCACCCCCATTCGAGGATTATGCCGTAACGCGAAACACCCCGCTGGCAAAACAGCAGTATCACCACATAAGCATTTAACATGAAAAGTCCCCAAATACAAGGCGTCACCTTTAGCTGACAACACTACACGGTAGCATCACTCAATTTATGTGCTTCAAATCTTGCACTAGACAAAATAAATTACTCATCTAGCATGTGCAACATATGCCAATAAATTAGACATCTCATGTAAGTCGCATCTAAGGTACAGAATAACTTTATTTCCGGGATAGTGACAACTGAACCCAGAAAGAAAAAAAAAAGTTCATTAATGCAAGCAAAGCAAAAAGAAAATGACATGGATCACTCACAAATAAGAACTCAGAAAATAACCACCATAGGCATTACATACAACACAGATGAATCGCTATGAAACAGCTCTAAGATTACAGTAGTTGGAGTGTCCAACACATGTATTTCACCGTGCAAGCTAATTAGTAAAATTTTCTATATTCAGCTATAAGGACAGAATAAGACATTCTCATGTGTACTTGAAAACAGAGCATGGAAAATTCAAAATTGAAATGGACTTGATAATCTCTCTTCAAGTTCTCGGAACCCACGGTAAACAGCCTCTGTCTGGCTCTGTGGTAGAGACAACCGCCGCACCTCAGTCATATACCTGGCAAGCAAAAACGACATCAACAGGGGCTTTAAACACAAAACATGAGTATCAAAATACCTAGCCAAGTATACACTCAAAAGAGAACATGTGAAGCTTAACGTTGAAGCTAAAAATGGTAAAATTAAGGTCAAGCATCCCAGTAAAACAGAATTGAAATGAACTACAAGAACTAAACCTTTCCTTCACCTTTATTCCACATACCATGCCCCGACAATTCCACAAGTTAATCACCCTGACAATATCAGTACTTGACATCCTCAGAGTATCATATTTCCATCAACAAAGCATGACACAGGCAAAACTTCCTTAAATTAGCAAACCTCACTGGAGTCTTATCCTAGTGCTACTTCTGACTCGTGTTCACCAAAACAAATATCAAAGGTGCTAAGATTTTTTTTTAACCTTATGTTGGAGCATAAAATTTTGAAACATATAATGGCATTATTTATTAGAAACATCCCTCAGAATGGGGCTTGAAGTGGGCTGGCAAGGATCTGGCAATGGCCCACTCAAAATTCAGCAACTCCAGTAAGCAACAAATTGCTGAATCTCCAGGACTGAGGCTACATTGTCTCATGGGTCATATAGTGATATACGTGCGGACTGTGATGCTTTTACTGGAAATAGGTCGTTTAAGGGAGATGCACCTTTTTGAAAGGTGATGACAAGGCCACATTTCATTGAAATGAATACAAAGCACATGTTACCCACAGTGCCTCCTAAGGGAAACAACTCTACCAATGTATGGGAAAGACGTTCTCCATCCATGCTCCGATATAGTCTCAGTTCCTCTCTAATAATGCAGATGTCATCATGAAGAGAAGCACATAATAGATGAACTTAAAATAACAAAATGAAGGTAATCCTGACTCCAAAAGGTACACATGTACATAGGAGAGTGATACAGTCCACTGGCCTAGTTTCGTCTGCTGGGGGCGGACGGTATTATAGGCTGTCATATCAGACAGTACATATTTAGCCATCCCCCCCCACACACACACACTATATAAAATTAGACACACTATATAAAATTAGGGCTGCAACTTTGGGTGGGTCAGTCCGAACCCGAGTGGGCCAACCCGATGGTTGGGTCATGTTGAACCCGATCAAGTTAGGGTTGGGAGATCTTTCAACCTGACCATAGATGGGTTGGGTTGGGTTGAGGGTTGGCCAACCCGACCTAATCCGACCTTGAGATTAATACATATAAATGATAACTTAGATCACTAGATTGTGTTTCATTTAATTTTATATCTTTGAATAAAAATTAAGCTTACGATATGAACAAAGATGTTTTCTAGTAGTAGCCATGTAATTATGTGTAACTTTTTTTATTATTTTTTGAATAGATAGATAAACTCATTCATATATTTGTACATAGAATTTTGGTAGTAAGAAAGAAAAGTTAAAAACATAGATAGATAAATTCATTCATATATTTGTACATAGAATTTTGGTAGGAAGAAAGAAAAGTTAACAACATAGATTATCAAGGATATAACCCAATCCAACCCGATGACAGTTGGGTTACATGGGTTGGGTTAGGGTTGAGAAGGTTGGGTTGGGTTGACCTCAATCCGACCTAACTTGACCCAAGTTGCAGCCCTACATATAGAGAGAGAGAATATATATATATAGAGAGAGAGAGATGTAGAACCACACCATGCATGAGCATTCGTGTGAAACAAACAGATCTTAACAAAGAAAGCTGTTAAAGAAAAAAACCTTTTATGCTGCCATGAATTTTTATGCACCAAAAGGTGCATAGTACAAGAGAAATCTCTATGTGCTGTCAATGGATCCAAACAGGGGAGCACACTGTCTCAGCCCCTGCATGAATGCACACTCTCTTTAGTTTATCAATCTATAGCCAATCATCTTGACGATAGAATCCCCCCTCCCCCCAACTTTCTGAAGCTGGACCATACCACAATTCATCAAAAGAAGGAAAAGAATAATGCAAGTGTGGAAAAAGAATAATGTACACATGTACATAGGAGAGTGATACAGTCCACTGGCCTAGTTTCGTCTGCTGGGGGTGGACGGTATTATAGGCTGTCATATCAGACGGTCCATATTTAGCCATCCCCCCCCACACACGCGCACACAGACACAGACACACTATATATATATATATATCCCGATGGTTGGGTCATGTTGAACCCGATCAAGTTAGGGTTGGGAGATCTTTCAACCTGACCATAGATGGGTTGGGTTGGGTTGAGGGTCGGCCAACCCGACCTAATCCGACCTTGAGATTAATACGTATAAACGATAACTTAGATCACTAGATTGTGTTTCATTTAATTTTATATCTTTGAATAAAAATTTAGCTTACGATATGAACAAAGATGTTTTCCAGTAGTAGCCATGTAATTCTGTGTAACTTTTTTTATTATTTTTTGAATAGATAGATAAATTCATTCATATATTTGTACATAGAATTTTGGTAGTAAGAAAGAAAAGTTAAAAACATAGATTATATCCCGATGACAGTTGGGTTACATGGGTTGGGTTAGGTTAGGGTTGAGAAGGTTGGATTGGGTTGGGTTGACCTCAATCCGACCTAACTTGACCCAAGTTGCAACCCTATCTATAGAGAGAATATATATATATATATAGAAAGAGAGAGAGATGTAGAACCACACCGTGCATGAGCATTCGTGTGAAACAAACAGATCTTAACAAAGAAAGCTGTCAAAGAAAAAAAACCTTTTATACTGCCATGAATTTTATGCACCAAATGGTGCATAGTACAAGAGAAATCTCTATGTGCTGTCAATGGATCCAAACAGGGGAGCACACTGTATCAGCCCCTGCATGAATGCACACTCTCTTTAGTTTATCAATCTACAGCCAATCATCTTAACGATAGAATCCCCCCTCCCCCCAACTTTCTGAAGCTGGACCATACCACAATTCATCAAAAGAAGAAAAAGAATAATGCAAGAGTGGAAAAATAACCAACCCCCCCCCCCCCGCCCCATGGATGGCAGTACCGGTACCGGTATCGGTGGGTACCGGTACGTACCGGCCCGATATCGGCCGATACTCTTTATAGGCATGGTACCGGTCGATACCAATATCGGCCGGTATTGCAACCTAGAGGGGAGGTGAATGGGTGAATTTAAAATTAATCAACAAATGCAGGTGCCGAAAATAAAGCAAAAGAAGATAAAAATTGAATTTTATCTTGGTTGGGTCCGCAACCTACGTTTAGTTCCCAAGCCAATTGCACTTGAGGACCAACGATTACACCCAGAGTCATCGTGGTCTTCATCTCTCACAGACATGGAATTCTGGATCGGGTCAGGGGGTCCGAATCGGAGCCTGGCGATCTTGATCCGATCCGGATTGGATCGGCCAAGATCTGTCAATTCCGGTCGGTTCCCCCCCAGAATCGGATCGACCAATTTTACATTTCATGCTCACAGAGGGTATTACTGGATACAAACCTCCAACATGTTATGCTCCTGTCCCGTCCACAACAGGACTACTCCCCTCAAGAAGGCAACCAAGTACCTTGTACCTCTTCTCCTTCACACTAGAAGGGGGAAACAACCAGGTATCTTTGATACCTATTCTTCCCTTAGAAAGGCAACAGAACTCAGTAATTGATCACGCTAGACTGCCTCTAAATAGGCTGAAAGTGTACAATCAATGCAACACAGAATTAGAATTCAAGACAGAGAATGTGAAGATGCAGAAGCAGTTGTCTTGAATGTGCAATTGCCTTGAGCTAATGTAAGTACAAGAAGCAGATTGCAGAAGAACAGTGCACGTTTTGGATTTGGATATTGCTTCTTTTACACTCGTGAATGCTCAAACTGGTAGGTGTCTAAGTTTGTTATCTGTGAGCGGAGTCTTGTACATAGAGTACTACCACATAAATCATCCCGTTAGACTCATGAGATGTATGTTAAACTAAGGTTTATGCTGTGTCTAACATTCATGATCTTCAGTCTACTTGTTTGTCCATCAAGCCATTCCATCACTCAAAAAGTTGTTCTTCTTTTATCTCTTTTGATGATGCAGATTAGATCTTGGTATCTTTGTGCTAAGTGTTCCTTACATCATCCTCTAGATTCAAGATCTGCTGTGAATATACTGCCCCTCAAAACATTTCAAGAGTTGTACCTCACACCGTATATGAAAAAGGTGCAAGGTATAACAATATCAGGATTCAACGAAGAGGCAGAAGAAGCCCTTCGCTGAGTCGATGTGGAATTGTCTCTGGACAACTGGGTGACCCAAGTGTCATTTCTCATAGTCGATTCCAATACTTCCTTTAAGACATTGCTAGGCAGGCCATGGCTCCACAGAAATTGGGTGGTACCCTCTACTCTCCACCAATGTATTAAATATACAAAGGATGGCGAAAGGCACCAAATATTCGCTGATCTAGAGCCATTCAAAGCATACGACTGTCACCTGGCATATGCCCAGTTATACTTTGACAAGGCTTCAGACCTTTCAACCGGTGAAAGTCGCCGAAAGGGAAAGCAAATAGTTGAAGAACCTTCTGATGAAGAAGGTGGAATAACAATCAATGAAGCCAAAGCTGCCAAATTCCGACAGAGAATGAAGCCATGCCATTCCCACCGGAGGCCGGCAAAATTTGATAGGCATGCCATCAACTTAGAGGCCAATACTATCAGCAGGGAAATAGAGGCTAACAGATGCCTACCTCCTAACCTCATGAAGCTTATATTCCAGAGGAAAATCCACACGGTCCTAGAATTAAAGACCATGATAGTCCGTCACAAAGATGGGCGGCAGATTATATTTTATAAGGGAGATCTTGTGCCTGAGAGCCCTCCCAAAGATGGCTTCGTACATAAAAATTTTCGGCCAGAAGTTGAAGAAAAAGTCCAAAAAATAGATGATATGCCCCAATACATAAAACGGATGTGCAAGCATCAAAACATTCCAGAAAAGCAAAGTGCAGCCAGAAGTAAACTCTTTCAAGAGTTATGGTACCATGTTGAAGCCATGGGGCAAATATCATCCTTTCACCAAGATAGAAGAGGTTTGGGTTATAGGCGACGCCGCGAATATGTTGTTCGATATGCAGTCCATATGGTGAGTCTACTCCCATCAGGGGTAGAAAAGCCAATTGGCGATACTAAATTTGACAGTTCAAGAGATGAAGATGAAGAAATTCCTCTGCCTGTCGAGATAACCTCAAGTGAGGTAAACTCTGTCTGTCAAAGGGAGCTATGTCCGGCAGGACCTTCCCAGAACTCAAACCAAAATCATGATACCAGTTTAGAAGAACAGGGGGCAGCTCATGCAACCTCTCAAGGCTTGCTTGCAAAAGCAAATTCTAGGCCTACAGACGAAGAAGAGCCTGAATGGCATAAAGTCTATACAGCCAATATGGATGAAAAGGAGAACTTCATCAATCTTCAGCCAGCTCCTTGCGAGATGGAAGACGGGGGGACAAGCCACGGTCGACAAACTGGTAGAGGTCGACCTCGGCAAACCAGAAGACCCCCGTCCGATTTTCCTCAATGCCCTCATGAGTAGTGAGGAAAGACAGGCGTACACTAAGCTCTTATTGGAATCCAAAGATTGCTTCTCCAGGAACTATAAAGAAATGTCCGGCCTCGATCCTTCCGTAGCAGAGCACAAATTATCAATTCTCCCCGAAGCCAAGCCGGTAAAGCAAACTCAAAGGCGAATGCGCCCTGAGTTGGAAATCAAAGTGAATGTCGAAGTTGACAAGATGCGGGAAGTCGACTTCATTGAATAATGTATATATCCGACATGGCTAGCGAATATTGTGCCGGTTAAGAAAAAGAATGGTCAGGTCCGAGTCTGTATTGACTTTCGTGACCTAAATAAGGCATGTCCAAAAGATGACTTTCCATTGCCGATAACTGAAACCATGGTGGATGTCACCACAGGATATGAAGCCTTGTCTTTTATGGACGGGTCATCGGACTATAACCAGATTAAGACGGCCCTCAAAGATAAAAATCATACAGTCTTTCGCACCCCGAAAGGAATATTCAATTACAAAAAAAATGCCCTTCGATTTGAAGAATGTTGGTGCTACCTACCAAAGGGCCATGACCAAAATATTCAATGAAATGTTGCATGACTTGGTCGAATGTTATATTGATGACTTGTTGTGAAATCTGCAAAAAAGGTAGACCATCTTGAAGACTTGCGCAAAGTGTTCGAAAGGCTTCGCTAATATCAACTCAAAATGAACCCCATGAAATGCGCTTTTGGCGTCTCTAGCGGGAAATTCTTGGGCTTTATAGTCAGATACCGGGGAATCGAGATCGACCCCGACAAAATCAAGGCAATCAGGGAGCTGCCTCCTCCCAGAACTCTGACTAAGCTCAGATCCTTGCAAGGCATATTAGCCTATATTAGGAGATTTATCTCCAATTTATCTGGAAGGTGCAAACCCTTCTCAAAGTTGACAAAGAAAGGGACGCCATTCATTTGGGATAAAGAATGTCAAAATGCCCTCGACGACATAAAAGAATATCTATTCAAGCCGCCAGTGCTAGGGAAACCCATAAAGGGTAAACCACTCATTCTCCATATCGTAGCCTTAGATGCTTCTTTGGGAGCTTTACTAGCACAAGAAAATGAGGATGGAAAAGAGTTGCCACTCTATTATCTTAGCAGAATGTTGGTGGGTCCTGAACACCGATATACTCCAACAGAGAAGATGTGCTTGGCACTCGTATTCGCCGTAAAGAAACTGAGGCATTATTTGTTGGCTCACAAAATCAACCTCATATCGCAGTTTGATACACTAAAATTCCTGCTTCGTCAGCCCGTGTTGTCCGAAAGGCTAGGAAAATGGGCATTACTCCTTATGGAGTTTGACATTACCTTCGTCCCTCAAAGGGCAATAAAAGGACAGGGTATGGCCGAATTTCTGACAGCACACCCAATTCATGAAACTTCCCCTCTGAATAATGAATTACCTAACGAAGAGGTCTTACATGTACAGAAAATATTGGAGGTGCAACAGGCAGAAATAAAAATATGGCAACTATATTTTGATGGGGCTTCTAGAACCATCATAAAGTCGGATGGCACATCAACTACAAGAGCAAGAGCTAGCTTAGTCTTAGTCATTCCAGAAGGAGAGATATTACACCATTTATGTGCTTTGATGGAATCCTTAACAAATAATGAAGCAAAATATGAAGCTCTGATTGTGGGGCTGGAAGTTGCCTTGAAAATTGGTGTCAAATGTATCCGGGTATATAGAGATTCCCTCATGGTCATCCGACAAGTCCTTGGTATATTCGAAGTCAGGAAGGCAGAGCTAATAGCTTATCATGCAGCTGTCGTCCGGCTAAGTGAAAGATTTTATACAAACATGTCATAAGAGGCCAAAATGCTCAAGCTAATGCATCAGCTAAATTGGTCGTCGCTCTGAAACTACCTCCTGCAGGTGAAGCAGAAATAATTGTGAGGGATAGGAGGCTTTTCCCTACCTTAATAAACGAAGAGGATGGTCTGACAGTGTTTAAGATCAATACACCAGAAGACCGCCATACCTAAGAAGAAGATGATTGGCGTGACCCTCTCATCAAAATAAAGAATGGTTGGCTCCATGATGACAAAGCCGAAAGAATTCAACTGTTGCGAAGGGGAACTTCATATCGGCTAATAGATGGCATATTATACCGCCTAATTCCCTAAGACAAAAATGAAGTATTGTTGCAGTGCCTTTCTCCAAGAGAAGCGCGCAAAATAATGAAAGAAGTCCGTGCCGGAATATGTGGAGCCCACCAGTTCGGCACAAAAATAAAAATCAATATCAAAACTAAAGGCTTCTTTTGGCCGACTATGTTCGCGAATTACGAGAAAATGGCGAAGAGTTGCTCTCAATGCCAGGCTTACGAGCCTGTGCCGAGGCGGCCCCCCAATCAGCTGCACCCGACAACCCCTACGTAGCCATTTGCCCATTGGGGAATGGATGTTGTAGATCCGTTTACACCCTCATCCCGGGGATGTAAATATATTCTTGCCACCACGGAATATTTTACCCATTGGGAAGAAGTCATTCCATTAAAGGAAGAGAGGGGCGAGGCCGTGGCACATTTTGTCAGATATAATATCATATATCGATTCGAGACTCCTAGCCGGATCACTTAAGATAATGACACACCATTCAAAAATCAAACAATATACAAAATGGCGGCTAAATTCTATATAGATTGGAATGCGTCTTCAATATATTATCCCCAAGCCAACGAGATGACAGAAGCTTTCAATAAGACCCTATGCAAACTTTTGGTGAAGATCAGCTGAAGGTGAAAGCGAGATTGGGACGAAAAGATGCATGAAGCATTATGGACCTATCGCACAGTCTATAAAAACCCTACGGGGTGCTCCCCATACTCTTTAGTTTATGGAACATAAGATGTGATCCCAATAGAAATAGAACTCGCATCCTATAGAATCGCCTTGCATTATGTAGTGCAGGAGGGCGACAAGAGCGAGATTCAAAGGTGCTACGAGGAATTGTCAGACCTCGAGGGCGAAAGATTGTAGGCATATCAACATTTGCAAGTATATCAAGCCCGAATGTCCCGAGCATTCGACAAACTGGTGAATGAGAGAACCTTCAAGAAATGAGACCTTGTAATGGTCAAACATAAGGATGTTATGGCCTCTCGGCCTAAAAACAAATTCAAGCCAAATTGGATTGGACCGTTTATAATAAGCAAAGTCTACGAGGGCGGTGCTTACAAGCTGGTAGACAAGAAAGGAAATATGGCTTTTCCACCGTTGAATGGCCGCCATATAAAATTATATTACGCTCCCGCGCATGGATCTCACGAGCGTCAATGGCAAGAACATGATCCAGCATCATAGAATTCAATATGATGACAATGGAAAATGATGATGATCCGGCAACCCGCCGGGGAACGACATGCAAAGAAAGAAAAGAGAAGCCATTTGCGCCAAGAAAATTCAACAATATCCATATATATACACATGGGCTCATAGCCGTTCCCCGGCGGAGGGAGGACTCTCTTAGCCTGTTAGGCAGAGATCGAACAAATAAATCATTGGTATCACGTTAATGGTACAATATTGTCCCCATCAAGGGCTACAACCGAGACGATGATGACAATGTCCTCCCGACTCGATAAGGAAGTGGGAGATTCGCTTTTCTGCTCAATGCAGTGTAAGTGAGCATCCCCATTCTTACTACACCAAATGTAAATACATATTTGTATCTTCTAAAAGATATTATGCTATCAAAGGAGACTTACCTCCTCAAAGTCCCACCGGAGATATACAAAATAAAATTCTCCGATTACCGCTCCGAAGAGGAGTTGTATCCTGAATTCTCCTATTACCGCCCCGAGGAGGCATTGTATCCTGAAATTTTCTCATACCACCCCGATGAGGCGTTGTATCCTGAAATTTTTCCATCTCGCCCCGAGGAGGCGTTGTATCCTGAAATCTCCGATTACCACCCGGAGGAGGCGTTGTATCCTAAAACTACCCATTTCCGCCACGAGGAGGCGTTGTATCCTGGAATTTCCTATTTCCGCCCCGAGGAGGCGTCGTATCATGAACTCTCCTATTTCCTCCCCGAGAAGGCGTCATATCCTGGAATTTCCTATTTCCGGCCCGAGTAGGCGCCATATCTTGAAATTTCCTATTTTCGCTCCGAGGAGGCGTTGTATCCTAAAATTCAACCAAAATTACTTTGAGCCTCTGGGAGACGTTGTATCTCGGAATTCGACCAAAATTATTTCTCCGTCCCAAGGAGGCATTGTATCCTAAAGTTTCCCCATTTACGTTCCGAGGAGACGTTGTATCCTAAAATCTCTCTTTCCGCCCTGAGGAGGCGTTGTATCTTAAAATTGCCCCTGGCACACACCAGTCCCACTGGCGTGCTGCGATGGGTCGAAATTTCCCTTTCTGCCCCAAAGAGGCATTGTATCCTAAAATTGCCCCTAGTATACACTAGTCACACTGGCGTACTAAAAGGTAAAAAATTCCTTTCCGTCTACGGGAGGCGTCAAACCCCAAAATTTTGCCCACTTGGGAGGCAGATATATCCCAAACAGGCACAAATTCATTTTCCGCCTACAGGAGACATTAAACCCCAAAATTTTGCCAACTTGGGAAGCAGATATATCCCAAAAAGGTCAAAAATTCCTTTTTGCATCGCACAGTCTATAAAACCCCTACGGGGTGCTCCCCATACTCTTTAGTTTATAGAGCAGAAGATGTGATCCCAATAGAAATAGAACTCGCATCTTATAGAATCGCCTTGCATTATGTAGTGCAGGAGGGCGACAAGAGCGAGATTCAAAGGCGCTACGAGGAATTGTCAGACCTCGAGGGCGAAAGATTGCAGGCATATCAACGTTTGCAAGTATATCAAGCCCGAATGTCCCGAGCATTCGACAAACTGGTGAATGAGAGAACCTTCAAGAAATGAGACCTTGTAATGGTCAAACATAAGGATGTTATGGCCTCTCGGCCTAAAAACAAATTCAAGCCAAATTGGATTAGACCGTTCATAATAAGCAAAGTCTAGGAGGGCGATACTTACAAGTTGGTGGACAAGAAAGGAAATCTGGCTTTTCCACCGCTGAATGGCCGCCATATAAAATTATATTACGCTCCCGCGCATGGATCTCACGAGCGTCAATGGCAAGAACATGATCCAACATCATAGAATTCAATATGATGACAATGGAAAATGATGATGATCCGGCAACCCGCCGGGGAACGACACGCAAAGAAAGAAAAGAGAAGCCATTTGCGCCAAGAAAATTCAACAATATCCATATATATACACATGGGCTCATAGCCGTTCCCCGGCGGAGGGAGGACTCTCTTAGCCTGTTAGGTAGAGATCGAACAAATAAATCCTTGGTATCACGTTGATGGTACAATATTGTCCCCATCAAGGGCTACAACCGAGACGATGATGACGATGCCCTCCCGACTCGATAAGGAAGTGGGAGATTCGCTTTTCTGCTCAATGCAGTGTAAGTGAGCATCCCCATTCTTACTACACCAAATGTAAATACATATTTGTATCTTCTAAAAGATATTATGCTATCAAAGGAGACTCACCTCCTCAAAGTCCCACCGGAGATATACAAAATAAAATTCTCCGATTACCGCCCCGAAGAGGAGTTGTATCCTGAATTCTCCTATTACCGCCCCAAGGAAGAGTTGTATCCTGAAATTTTCTCAATACCACCCCGATGAGGCGTTGTATCTTGAACTTTTCCCATCTTGCCCCGCGGAGGCGTTGTATCCTAAAACTCCCCATTTCCGCCCCAAAGAGGCGTTGTATCCTGGAATTTCCTATTTCCGCCCCAAAGAGGCGTCGTATCATGAACTTTACTATTTCCGCCCCGAGAAGGCGTCGTATCATGAACTTTCCTATTTCCGCCCCGAAAAGGCGTTGTATCCTGGAATTTCCTATTTCCGCCCCGAGTAGGCGTCATATCTTGAAATATCCTATTTTCGCTCCGAGGAGGCGTTGTATCCCAAAATTCAACCAAAATTACTTTGAGCCTCTGGGAGACGTTGTATCTCGGAATTCGACCAAATTTATTTCTCCGTCCCAAGGAGGCGTTGTATCCTAAAGTTTCCCCATTTCCGTCCCGAGGAGGCGTTGTATCCTAAAATCTCTCTTTCCGCCCTGAGGAGGCGTAGTATCCTAAAATTGCCCCTGGCACACACCAGTCCCACTGGCGTGCCGCGATGGGTCGAAATTTTCCTTTCTGACCCAAAGAGGCATTGTATCCTGAAATTGCCCCTAGTATACACCAGTCCCACTGGCGTACTAAAAGGCAAAAAATTCCTTTCCGTCTACGGGAGGCGTCAAACCCCAAAATTTTGCCCATTTGGGAGGCAGATATATCCCAAAAAAGGCACAAATTCATTTTCCGCCTACGGGAGGCATTAAACCCCGAAATTTTGCCCATGTGGAAGGCAGATATATCCCAAAAATGCCAAAAATTCCTTTCCGCTCACGGGAGGCGTTGAACTCCAAAATTTTGCCCACTTGGGAGGCAGATATATCCCAAAAAGGCCAAAATTCCTTCCGCCCACGAGAGGCGTTAAACCCCGAAATTTTGCCCACTTGGGAGGCAAATATATCCTAAAAAAGCCAAAATTCATTTTCGCCCACGGGAGACGTTAAACCCCGAAATGTTGCCCACTTGGGAGGCAGATATATCCCAAAAAGGTAAACAATTCATTTTTGCCTACAGGAGGCGTTAAACCACGAAATTTTGCCCACTTGGGAGGCAGATATATCCCTAAAAAGGCCAAAAATTCCTTTCCACCCACGGGAGGCGCAGCAAGATGCGCCGAGGAGGAGCTTCATACCTCCCAATAAATCAACAAAGCCGAGGGCAGCAATCCTGTGGGAACAGGCAAAAGCCGACATCGCCTTAGCCCGCATGGCAAACGCAGCTAACCTCTCAATGCCTCTCAGGAGTATGCAAGGGATTGATCTGACCCCGTCTTGACGATGAGATCCTTGAATAGGCGTAGGGGTAATATATGTCAAAGAGACGGAGAAGTGCAACAAAGAATAAGACATAGTCAGAGAGCAAAAGATATAATGCGCACTGCTCTGCTCTGAGCCTAAAAGAGGGAATTGGTTTACCTGGCGTCGAGCTGATATGCTCATCCTGAATAACCTCAACTTCCCCAGGCTCTTCCTTCGCTAAGGCAGCTACAGGAGGCATAGTCGAACCATCCTCCAGAGTGAGGGTGATAGAAGGAGAGGCAGCCGCCATAAGTGCCACCTCAATATGCTCTGAAAGGGATGAGATGTCAGTCATTGCAGAGAAAAACAAATATGGTAGATGAAGCAGAGATCAAGTAAATCCAAAGATAAGCAACTTGCCCTCAGCTGGAGGACTATTCACTGTAGGGGTAGCTGTTGAATCACTTACGAGGGCCTTCATAAATGAACATCTCGAATGACTAGAGGTTGAGCGCATCAGTTCCTCGAAGGTGAAATCTATAAATAAAAAAGAGGAGGAGAAAAGGAGCCAAGAACAGGAGAATTAGGCTCTGTACAAATAAAAACAAGTTGCATATGATGACAAAGGAGAGGATATTACCAAAACGTCTATTGTCGTCCAAAAGTTCATGGCATAATTGATCGACTAGAGGGATGTCTGAACGATAGGGCTCGTAGTCAGCCCAATTAAGGTCCCCGAGTTCCTCCTCATTGTCTGGGGCGACATTGGGGGCTACGCCAACATCATCTTACATGAAGCAAAAGAGAAGTGGTTAAGGTTGTGACCACTCCCAAGAAGGGATAAATGTGAATTCAGCAAAAACTTATACCTCGCCTATGACAGGCAACTCTGCTTGAGAGACATTCTGAGCAAGTGGCTCGGGGACATAAGCCTCTGAAGAGCAGGAATAATGAGGGGTTAGAATCCCATGAATTATTAAAAAAAAAAAAAAAAAAAAAAAAGAAATAGGAAAGGTTGAGTTAGCCAACTTTACCCGCCAAAAGGAGGCTCGCTGGCAGCAGGCTGAACGACAGCCCGAGTAATGTCCTCGCCCACAAGTTCGCCTTCCTCTGATAAAAAACAGCGAAAAGAAGAAAATGAAGCTGCAAAGCTTAAATCCTCGAGCAAAAGATACCAATAAGGTTGTCCGTACCTATAGGTGAATTCGGCCTCACGGCAGGAGGCACCACAGCGGTAATGGCCGAAATTCGAGGCTCCGCCTCATAAATGAGTCGTGGAAGGTTCCCCAGGCGCCACATGTGGTGAAGAGACGACATCTCCTATAATTAAGAAAGAGCAAAGTCAAGACAAATATATCTACGAATACAAGAATATAACAAAAGAGGGAGATGAAAATATAAATACCTTGTGCGGCGAAGGACCTCGAAGGTTCGGAGATTAGGGAGTCAAAAGACATCCCTAGTTTGGTCGCCGCTTGACCCATCACCCGCCAGACATCTCCTACGGTTTCGGCCCTCACTATCAAGGAAGCCTCTCTACAAGGCCCAAAGGAGAAAAGCATGTGGCTTCCTGCGGGGTCCCCGTTGAAACTGCCACCGGACAGTCGGGCATTCTGCTAAGGTTTCTTGGGGAGTTTGCAATCCGCCAAAAAGTGCTTTGCCCAGAGATATCCTAGAGCGGCAAGTCCATAAAAGCCATCGTCTTCGCGCTCTTCTTCTTCTTTGCCTTTGACACGGGCGAGCCAGCCCGACCTTTATAAGTATATCGACCAAGTCCTTTGCTAGACTTAGTTGAAGAAGAACTTCCGGTCTGTTGAGAATCCGGCCGCAATTGGAGCTCCCCCTGGTTTTTATGCCACCAGGCAGCAAAGGAAACAGTCATACCCCCTTCATGTGTAGGGGAGGGCACCGCTACCCGATCAAACAGATTTTGATGCTAAAAATAATTCCACCATATGCGTGCAACAAGGTGGCTCTTCCGTTTCTAATAAACCCGAGGCATCTCAGTGAAAGCAAATCCAAAAGGGATCATCTGATCATACCCAAAGTTCTGCGTAAAGTGATTTGAATAATAGGGCTCCAGGATCACATCCTTGTCCTTCTTCAGTATGAGCAAACTGGGACGAGTGCTTAGAGTCCACGCGTCCAATACAACAGTATTATAACCCATATGGCCTGTCTACGGGTCGAACCAAGCACAATCGACGGCACCCCCTCTGTCGAGATATGGCCTGCAACCTCGAGAGGAATGGTCAAAGTCCAGCTTTCGGCATGAGCCGAAAGGAATAAAGCTCAAGGCAGAACGAGCGTATGAAAGTTGACCCATCCCTTTGCTGATTGGCTGGTTCGCCAGCCGAAGAATAGTAGGGAGCGATGGAGCCATTTCTTTGCCAATAGGAGAATAGTCTGGGAGGAAAAGTCCGGCCCAGGCGCTAACATAATGTGTGGCCATAACCACTAAACAAGCATTGGGAATCCCCGAACTGCATAGGGCCCCGAAAGAATGATATATGCTAGCGAACTCGGCTGCTGCAATGGCAAGGCGCGTTCCCACGGCAAGTCTAGACGCCGCTAGTAGAACCTCGGTCCTCAGGGCCCCCTCGTCCCCATACGGGACATCAAAAGTCACTAGCCAATAGGCTAGATAAGCAGCCACATATGTCACGTCATCAAGACCCAGGGGTTTTCTGTCTGATGCTCGGGTTCGATGATGACGCCTCAGCGTGAGATGTCTCGGTGCGACAGTATCGAGGGAACACGTTCATCAAATATGCTAGCAAAGTCTCGATGATAGGAAAATGGTCCCCCGAAAAAGAATCTGACCCACGCTGCAGGAGACACCTTGCCCGAGCCAGAAGAATTTCCCTCGCTGAAGGAAGAAGAGGCGCGCTTCGCCTTAGATAAATCGCGCCATACTTTCAACAAATATCGATAACAATAGGGAGTGGTATAGCCCCCAGCTCCATCAGTGGTGCTGCGATGAAACTCATCCAGCACTCCCTCTTCATAAGGTTCCCCCACAACTGGGAGACCCGAAATCCAATGCAATGCCTAGAGGTCGATCGTCGTCTCGCCCTCCGAAGTGGCAATAGTGTTTGTATCGCGAATATACCGCTCAGCTATCGCCTGAATGAAACCATGTTGGTAAGGATAATTATACTGAGCTGCTGCAACGGCCTCATAAATGCCCATCCTGTCAAGGATCTGCCAATGGTTCTTTAAAATATGATGGAGCCATTCTATGGCTCCTAAGCAGATGACATGGGAGCTGCGAACTTGGAGGCGAGCATCCCAAGCTTGACGAACGCTAGGACATATATCCGATAACAATATGCTGAAGTCGGAAGGGTCATATACTGAACCCTCCTCCGCTCCAATCAGAAATAGCCCCTGCTGGCGCCCAAAATCCTCGCAAGGACGGTACCCGCCCGTGTCCACATGGCCGGCTGGTAGGTCTTTGTCATGCCATGCACCCGAAGTATAGTCTGGATAGGCCCCACCTGATCGGGGGAAGGGAATTCCCAAAGCCGATCAGCAAGAAACGGGGATGCCGGATATGAAAAAAGGAGAAGTCCCTCCATGTTGTCCCGATCCAGCAAGATAGCCCACTCTAAGTCGCAGCGCTCTAGGGGAGATAACAATTTGTCAACCCCATCTTCAGTATGGATATACGTGCAGAGCAACTCATATATCGAGGCATCCGAAGGAAAATGCCGGGTTGTGCCGTCTCGCAGGAAATAGAACTCGTCATCCCTATAAATGCTCTGTCGATCAATAGGGACGAGATCCTCGAGAGTGATCCATAGGTGTTGCAAAGCCACCCAGTGGAACCCAGCATCAGGGAATACAGCGACCTCTTCTTGAGTTCCCTCGGCAGGCATATCCTCAATACCAGCCAAAATGATATAGAAGAGGAAATACCAACCTGCAAAAGGGAACACGAGCAAAAGAAAGAATACACGTCAAAAATAATGTGTAAGGAATGATACTGGCTAAGTCCCGATAGTAAATCGGAATAATGCAAAGATGCCTATATATTGCCTATATGGTAAATGCTTAGCCAATCCAAAATGTCTCACATTGAGCTCCTGGAAATGCCTAAGTGAAATAAGGTGCTAATACTTGTATAGTGCATATGCCATGCCTACAAATTTCTTAGATATTGACAATGTGGCGGACACTTGGCCAATCCAAAATGTCTCGCATTGAGCTCCTGGAAATGCCAAAAAGTAAGGTACTGATATCCCCGAAGTAGGAGTGATGCCAAAAGAATTGAGTGACCCACTCTATGTTCCCAATGAGCCTCCAAGTCATGAAGGCCAAGAGACACCCGGGACCGAGCACGTGTCGAGCAATTTGAATGGCAGTAGGCACCAATCTTATAGGACCCTCCAAGTAATGAAGGCCAAAAGGATCCACAATACGAAGGGAATTGAATGCTTTCGAGCGCCCTCGAGAAGCCACAAAGCCATGAAGACAAGGTTTGCGGGAGCATCTTTGGAATGCCCAAGTACCAGTAGCCAATGATGGCAATACCAGTATCGATACCGGTATCGGGGTATCGGTATCGGCCGGTACCGGGTAAATTTTGGCCCAGTATCGGCCAATAAAAGTTTTTTAAATTTTTTTAAATACAAAAGATTGATATCGGGGTTTCCCACAGTATCGTATCGGTACCCACTGATATTGCCAACCATGTTTGTAGCATCTCTCAACAATAAGGAGCTTGACCTCCTCCTTTTGCAAAAGATTGTCGTTTGCATATTAACATATTATGAACAAGGTCAACATCGCCGTATTAACCTCTCCTTCAAATGTAGTGAGGTGAATAGGTAGTCACGTATACACAAGTCAATCAGCTCCAAGTCTACAAAGACTTCTAAACCCCTCCACCAATGGCTATCCCTATGACTGTATTCATTGCTTCTTTGGTCAATAATTGACTAGTGTATTGGACGGCATGCGAATCAAAGGTTTGAAGGGAAAAATGGGGAAGTTACATAGGCTGATCGTCTGAGAGTGCAAATAGCCAATGGTAATGGAGTGCAAAGGTGTGAAAGACTAGTGTTTCATTAGGAAAGGACAACTGAGACAAGTGATTCAACCAGTTAAAAATGGGGGCGGCATAGCATGCATGGTGGGCGGGGGTATATGTGTGCATGATTGCACGCATGCGTGCGTGCGTGCGTGTGTGTGTGTGCGTGTGTGTGTGTGTGCGCGCGCGTGTGTGCGCTCCTGCGTGCGTGTGCACGCATCTCTCTCTCCCTCTCTTAGGGGGTAAGAGAGAGAGAGAGAGAGGGATGGGGGATATAGGGAGATTGCAGAGAGAGTAGAATAAAGAGACAGAGCATGCATGGTGGGTGGCTGTGTATGTGTGCATAAGTGCACGTCTCCCACTTCTATATGTGTATGTGGGAAAGAGAGAGGGGGATGGAGGGAGGGAGAGTGAGTACTAAAGTTCAGGGAGATTGCAAGTTCAGGGAGATTGCTGGAGCCCTTAATCTTTCACTAGAGTTGAGGGAGATTGTCACCAGAGTCAGACAGGACTAGGAGGGGCTAGGATTAGGGCTTGTTGCTTGCTTGGGAGTCGCATGGGGTGGGCAGAGTTGAATCCCTGATTCGACTACTTTTATATATGTGGGCCAGTTGATGCAGGCTGAATTAGGCCAAATAGGCCACCTGAGGAAATCCAAGCCGAGCAAAAGCAAGCAGTCTGAGGCAGCCACCTTAGTGTTTGAGGCAATTCCCGTGATCACCTGGGTAACCTGAAGTTCTGAAGTATGGCAACTGTCACCACCTAGCCTCACCTCATCGTCTAGGTGATCACCTTGACTGCTTTTGATAACAAAAATCTGCACCCTAGTCATCTATTGAACTGCCACAAGATCCAATAATATGCCAATAGCGAAGACACCAGACACAATCAAACCACGTGAATACAAGCAAAGACATAGCATCCCCATGAACAAGCAGAATCCAACATGAAGACCACATTCAGAGCAAATGTGAGGAAGATGGATTCCCCAACTATATCCTATGCATACAATGATGGGAATCTATCAGGGGGAAGAGAGCCCTTGAGACTCCAGTAGCAATGGGGCTTATGGAAGCAATCATCCTGATGTAGAAATAGCTAGGGCCAATGTGAATGTTGGTGTACTGAATGAATAGTATCTCAGACATGACAGAGAGGAGAACAATGGCAAACAGCTCATGAGGGCTACAACAACATCTTCTACAGGGAGTGAGGCAGGGAAAAGAGTTCCAATTTAAGTGATCTGATAGGGTGAATGAATCGATCTCGATGATAAGCCATGGACCACTATGCCTGAGGAAGAGGAAAAAAGGGATGCAGGCAGTGGAATGGTCCCATGATATGAGCTTGCAGCGGTGGGACATTAGAACCAAGATGCAGAAGTCTTGTAAAGAGAGGAGGAATTTGTATCCCAAGAAGTGACCTTGAATGAGATGAAAGAACTTACCAACAAGTTCGGATCTATGGTTCAGACAAAGAGGTTAAGGGAATTCTTGAGAAAGACAACCATATGCCAAAAAGGATGGACATATCAAGTGCGAATGCTGCGAGGGGAAGGAAACGTAACAGCAGATAGGAAGTCAACATTGTTGGTTATGGCTGTCCATCAAGCCAATTTCATGACTATTGTACGTTCTTATTCTTGATTATTAATAAGACACTATATTCAATATATGTAATACGTTGTTTGTCGTTTCATAATGAAGTTCATGAATATATGCAATGAAGATTAAATCATGATGAGATCATGATAATGAAGTCAATCTTCTTTAAGCATGCATTCTTAATTATTCAAACTTCCAAGTCGGAGGATATTTGAGGAGGCCATCAAATATCTAGTGAGACTAATATAGGTTACTCATGCTCATAAGATAAGGGTAACTAGCCTTACAGTCATTTATATGGAGACACTAAGGCGAACTTGTAGGTGCTCATTGGTGAATGAGTTCACTAAACTAATCTGACATTGAATTCCTATAGGACATATACCTAGCTATCAACCAAAGGGATTCAACCAGTAGCACGGTTGGTCTTTGACCTGAGACAACAAAGATCCTATGTTGGTAGATTGTTGTGTTTTGATTTTGACTAATATATTTCTAATTATAAGATCTTGAACAGTTAAGTACTCGGACTCAATATGACGTCTTCGAAGGCAATTATTTGGTCAATAAGAAATCAATCACTCTCAGTATTTAGAAAGAGAATAATATGTAGAATGATACTTAAGAAGTCTCTGACCAATGCTGAATTGCATATCAAAAAAGGAATTTTCCAATGATACATATAGACGATATCCAACCCGCATGAGCGAACACAATTAAGATTGGACAATAAAAACCAATTGTATGGATGAAGGATTATAGACATGGTAACTGATGACGAAAAGGTTCCTGAGCAGATTGCTTAACCCTAATGCCTTCTATGATCATAAGATGTTGTTTGGTACCCACCATGATCGGAAGTCCAATTGATTTAATTATGAGATGATAAATCGATAGATTAAGTATTAATCAAGCTAGTAAGGTGTATTAGGCTCAGTGGGCTCGAAAACAAACTAGTATTTGAGCCTGAAGGGTCACTCGCACAATCTTCTTAGTCGATGGGAATTAAGTAGGTACTTATACAAGTTTAAGTGTTTTTGTAAAAAAAAAAAAAAAAAAAACTACCAAAACTATTATAAATATAATCTAAGAGAGAAATTCTGGCCCAAGCTCCAAAGTTTCTCACAGTCTCTGGCCACCCCCCTCTCTCCTCCCTACTGGCTATCCCCTATAGTAGGGGGCACCCCCTTCCTCTCTCTCTCTCTCTTTTGTGTGTATGATGTCACTTCCTCGCTTACATGCTATAGGGACCTATGCAGAAGAAAAAAATTGGGGATCAAGTGGATCCCTCTGAAGAAGAATCACTTCCCTGGAACCGAACCACGAACATGGATCCGACTTCACACAAGGTGAAGGTCGGATCTTCCCTAGTTTTATTTATAAGGAACGGATCAGAGGAACCCCACATGATCATTCAGTCTGTTGAGTATTAGTTTTATATTTTATATTGTTGTCTCCCACGCAATCCCTTATAGACACCAAGAAAAGAAGGGGCAAAAACTTGTTGTAGGGCTTATAAAGCTGCAGAAAAATGGCCCCTTAGGAAGCACACGTTTTTTGGGCTCTTCATAGCTTGTGTTTTAGGGTAGATTATGAGGGTGTATACAAGCGATACTTGAGGATAGAGAGAAGAGTGTGGGCTTTGTAATAACCGGTTCTTGTATATATGTAGTTCAAGATGGGATGTGAAGCATGGCCTATTGGCATGGTTGGCAGTATCGGCCGATACCAATATGTATCGGCCAATACATATCGGTATCGGCGGGTACCGATACCATATTGAGTGGACCGATACCGGCCGATACTGACCTGGTACTGGGCCAAAATGGACCTGGTACCGGCCGATAATGGCCGATACAGCCAATACCGAAACGTACCGTATAGGTATCGATACCATCCGATACCAGTACCGATACCGGTACTGCCATCCATGTCTATTAGTCACATGGGTTGTAAAACTTTGTACAATTGTTTTTTACGCCTTATGAATGTGGAATCAGCCACATTCAAAATGGAATAGAAATGTCCAAGTTCTCGTCCAAGCACTACATTCCTCGATTGCGTTTCACTCTTGCTCTTGTATCCTATTCCCTCGACACAGATACTCCATCTACATCAAGACAGACCCCAGAAAGGACAGCTTGAAGTTTGGAGAGAGAATTGCTATAATTTACTTTAGAATCTAGATATAACTAGGTACATTTTTTTGCTTCTAAGAAACCACTTTAATAGTCCATGCAAGTATTCATGTTATACCAATTTTCACAAGCATCAACTATTTTATCAATAACTGCATTGGAAGCGGGTAACTGGGCACAACCACAAAATCATTAAATAGAAAAAAGGGAAGTACTCTCTCTCTCTCTCACACACACACACATATTTTCATGCTTATGTGACTCATATTAAGTAGGTTGTTACTGTTAGTGCTATTTTCTTGTCATATTAAGCAGCTTATTAGTGCTATTTCTTTATAATGTTAGTGTCATGTCAATGTCATAATAGTGTTATTTTCTTACACTTTTCATCTTAATGTTGATATATCTCTCTCTAATTTCTTGTTAATGTCAAAATTACTCTGTGTGTAATTTTCATATTCATGTCAATGTTAGTCTCATAGTATGTAGCTTGTTAGTGCTATTTTCATGTTATATTAAAGAGATTATTAGTCTCAATGTTAGTCTCATGGTATGGAGGTTGTTAGTGCTATTTTCATGTTATATTAAAGAGATTATTAGTGCTATTTTCTTACAATTTTCATCTTAATGTCAATACTAGTGTCAAATTAAGTATGCTATTAGGAAGTGTACACCTAAGCGACGCCTAAGCGAACGCCTAAGCACTTAGGCACTTGGGGAGCCCAAGAACACCTTGGGTCGCCTTACCACCTTGACAACTACGGTAGACATAAACGCCCCATCAAAGGACCTTCTTCGGATACTAAAAAACTGCATATTATTCATGTTATGCCAATTTTCACAAGCATAAACTGTTTATCAGTAACTTTGTCAAAAGTGGGTAACTGGGCACAGCCACAAGATCATTAAATATAAAAAAGGGAAATACTAGTATCAACATGCTGTCAAACATCTCCCTGTACAAAAAGCAAAAACAGAATCCATATAAATGTGGTGGGAATTATCTAGAAAAAAGCCCAAACAACAAGATTGTTTTCCCTCCTCTTTATGCAAAACTTCTTGTCCATTTCCTCACCCTATCAAAAGTGAATGCAAACACCCCATCAAAGGACCTTCTTTGGGTATCAAAAAGCTGCCTATTTCACTCACCCCAAATGGCGCGAAGAGTCGCAAGCAAAATGAGCCACCAGACTTTCAAGTCACCCTTGAAAGCCCGTTTCTGTCACCACCCTAAAATTAGCCAAGCCAGTGTCTCTGGGAGCCCGTGCATAACCTGCCCAATGCAAGAAAGTAGCAGCCAAATCTCTTGAGAAAATGGGCACCCAATAAGCAGATGATCAAGAGTTTCCTCCTCTTCACAAACAGCAGGAACTCGTGAAATAAACCAAGACCCTTGCCAGCTGCTACGCAAAGGAGCCTACCATAGCCGTAAGAGGTCCTCCAAGTTTGATAGGATGGCACATACCATCATCTGCAACATAATTGCAACTTTTCTGCATCTCCACCTCCATGTATCCACCCTCTTGGAGACACGCAAGCACACCTCCAGTGATCATAGCAGTTTCTCAAACACCCAATCTCCTAAAAATTCCACCCAAACATAGGCATCCGCCATCTACTTACTGTATCCTCATCAAAGATCACAACCATGCTGGCCTATGGTTAGAAGAGATCAACCATGATGGCCTATGGTTAGAAGAGGCACCATACAGCTGGAGGGATCTCTCCTCTAGTTGACAATTATTCCACCATCTGTCCTTCCAGAATCTAAGTCTCTGCTCATTCCCAACGTAGATATGATCCCTACCCTAATCTCACTGGCTTGAAGGATACTGCTCCATGAGCTGGAGATGAGCAACCCAAGATGAATGCCTATAGGCTAGGCTTCTATATTACTTTTGTTGGATGACTTGAAGCCATAAACCCCCTTCCTCAACAATGACAAGTTGAATTATCATACATTCTATATGTCACTTTCCTCTTGCATAACTTTCTCCAAATTCATGCCGGTCACCTCCTACACTTACCACCATGGAAATCAGAATCGGCCAATCCCGATCCGGATCGGCCGATTCGGATCAGGATCAGCAGGTCGAGATCCAGCCAGAATCGGCCGATCCCCGGTGATTCTAGCCAATTTCAGCCAGAATCGGCCGATCAAATCCCGATTCGGATCGGGATCGGCAGGTCCCGATCCGGCCTCCTGATCCATGCTTGAATTCCTTACTTACCACCACTCCCATGCCAAAAGAATCAGCACTATATAGTGTCTAGATTTCTAGCCATCACCTTCAGGATTCTAAAGAATGACATAAGACCGCTCTCCCCTCACAGGGTAGAAGCTTCGCTTTCAACCGTACAAGCTTGGCTTCAAACGTACACCCGAGTATGGAATAGGAAAATGACCCACTTCATGGTCCAAAATGACAGTTGCGCGCTCAACCTCTTCCTCCATGTTCACTTCAACAATCATGCTCTTATTTTCAGCCACCTTCAGCATACTTGATTCCTCCATGAAATCTAGCATCTGCCTAGCAATGAACTGCTGGTCCTGCTCTGCCATGAAGAGGATGGTATCATCTACATACTGAACATGAGTCACCCACATATCGTGAGTGTATGTCTGAAGCCCTTGATAAGGACCAGAATTTTCGCCCTCCCTCCCTAAACACCAGCACCACCAAGACAACTAAGAGCTACGACAAGGGACCACCTTGTCTAAGTCTTCTCCCCTTGTGGAAGCAGCCAGTTGGTTCCCTGTTGAGTAAGATGGCAAATCCAGCAACGGAGCTATGGGCCTTGATCCACCAGATCCATCTAGCATCAAACCCGTGGAGGGTCAGCACCTAGAAGAGACAATCCCAAGTTCCCAACATACCCTGGCATAGACATTCTCAAAATCCAGAGCACCATTCATTTCCTCTATTAATATTTCACCACATGAATGCACTCGTTTCTTGGATCTGTCTACCTCAAATGGTGCACTCTGATTTACCAATATATAACATGAAATAGTTGCTAGAAATGCATGAGAGAAATTAAGTATTCAAAATAAGTCTTTATTTTCCAAAAGAAAATAGAATCATCCTAAATGTGATTGCATTCATCATCATCATGAGAGCTTTATCAGCTCATCACATTTATTTGGGGCCAGCCACATGAATCATGTCCTCAGTTTAATTTTATCCCCTGCTATATTGTAGATGAACCTAGGAAGGTCAAGTTCCAACCCGCTTGCTCCATTGATACTCAAGTGCAATACAAAGTTAGAGATCTTATGAATTTGTGATAATGAGGGGAAAAATTAAGAGACTAAAAAGTCAGTATGGTATCTCACATCCATAGTAGAACAAATGTTAGTGACTGACCTGTTTGCTGCACTAATAATTTTGTCCCGAATCCCTTGATTTATGGTTGTTTGCTCCATTGACACTGCACCGCCAAGGATTAGGGAAACTCCAGAGGTAGTTGTGCCCATTTTCTGTGCAAGCCCAGACATAGCCCATTCACGGAGGATAGCTAGCACAGATCGCAGAAGTCGCATTCTTAAATTTGGTGAAGGCACGATAGCACCATTTGAAAGCAGTTGGTCATAAATGCTCAACACAAGCTCAGCTGCACCCTTGCAAGCTGCAAGAAGAGCTCTTGCGACATCCTCATCTCCAACAAGTTCAAGTCCAGAAACCGATCTCTCCTGCAGGAAAAAGATGTTCATTCCGTACCAGTTCAATAGAAAGAACAGTTTTCCCCTAAAGATGTCAATAAACAAAATGATGTCATTCTAGAAGTGCAAAGTAGTCCAGAATTTGCTCATATAGAAGTCGAGAACTCAACATCAGATCTCAAAGACAAAACGATATTTAAGAAGAAATAGCAAGGTATTATAGAAACATCAGAAAACAGGGCATATAGCAACATTCCCAGAAGAATAAGAAAACAAGGACATGTAGATGGAAAGAGGAATACAGCCCTCTATAGTAGATTTTGACCTCATCTTCTACCCTTTTAATATCTTAAAAGCCTTATCCCATCAATCAAGAATCAGCATAGGACTTTAGTCACTAACGATTGAGCAGTTTCTCAGCAGATTGCCTATTTAACACTAAACCCCATTAGTTTCATTATCACTGACAAGTATTAATTGCCAAGGGAAAAATACCTACTTTTTTTAGGTGGATAGTATCACATGTATAATGAAAGAACATACACAAAAGAGGAGATACAAAAGACAAAAATCTCCTATACAGAAGCACCAAGCTGGTGCAGCTCTCAACTCTCACCAAGAAGAGAAAAAAAGGGTTTAGTTACAACCATCCACTTTACAGAAAAGCGTAGTCCACTCCTTCACATGCTGACAAACAAAAGAAGTGACGTGTTTGGGGAATTGAAGACGCCAAAAACCAAATTATTGCTCGTTGACACTAGACAGACAAGGATGTCTACCATAACATATAATGAAACAAACAAAAATGATGTATAAAACAGAAAAGAACAAAAATTGATAAGTATTAAAATGAGAAGAATAAATTGCATAACAATAACAGTTATTGACAAACAGTCAGCAGGATTAGATGGCTGGGGAAGAGGAGACATGAGTGGGAGAGGTCTCCAAATGCAGGCGGCTTCCCCTGCGATGGGAGCTAATCGGGTTCCCTTGGGGAGAAGGACGATGGGAGCTCAACCACTTGGGACCTGCTGGGCATGTGGCCGTAGGGGCCATGGATGGCGCAATTGCCCATCTAGGCTTCCTAGATCTTATGCGTAGGCTGTTATAGGTGTTGGGAGACCTTCTTGGAGTACATTTCTCCATCAGCAAGCTCCAAGGAAGAGAAGATGACGAGAAGGGAAAGTGTGGAGGTTGCCCTACCAAAGTCTGAGGCCCTGTCTGCCAAGAGGGAGGTGGTACGGAGGAGCGTTAACATCCTCATTGTTGATGGGTTGGGGTCTCAGGAAATGATCAAGGGGATCTTGGAGGACAGGTGGCCGGGGAAGATGTGGGAAGTCTACCCCATCGCTCAGTCTCAAGCTTTGATCATCTGTCCTTCCAGAGGTGTGGCAGAGGAGATGGCTTCAGTGAGAGTTTGGGTTGGAAGGGGTATCGTCTGTAAGGCATCCCCGGGGGATCAACATTCCCCCCCTAAACACCCCCCCCCAGGTTCTTAGTTGGTGGAGCTCAAGCTTGTTGGGATCCCTTTGGTGATTATGGAAGATAGTTTGATTGGGGTATTAGTAGCTCCTTTTGCCGATATGTACTTTGACGTCGCTTTCCTATCGGTCTCCTTCAAGACTCGAGTGTCCTCATGGTGGTGTATTTCTGTGGTGATTGAGACGTGTGGATGCCTCTACGTTCGTCATCCGGTGGAGGCTTTCGAAACTGTTGAAGGAGGCGATGGCAAGAGGCCTGTGCTAGTGTTTGACTTGACACCCAAATGGGGAGGTACGAGACGACTCCATCGCACATGCGAGGCACGTGCCGAACGTTGGCATTTCAAAAAATTTTAAATTCGCCATTTTGGCTCCCATTGATATGCCTACGGGTCAAGCCGGTCCGGCCCGACCAAGTCGTTCATCTGCTTTTATAGGGCAAGGAGATCCGATCAGATTTTGGACAGGACCGAGTTACGTCTTCGGGTGTGCCTGAGAACTTACACGAACAACACCTACTTACCCCCAACGGGACCCGAAAGCGGGTTTCTTCCTCGCCTGATTGCAACCATCCCTCCACCCACTGTTCAGGAGCTCAGGCTCCTCTCCGGCGCCTCCAGTTGCCCCCTGGTGCTGCTGGAACGCATTGATCACAATTCATCTAGGTCCTATACTCTCTGCAGAGGAGTGCAGGGGATCATTTCCTCAGTTTTTTAGTGGGACCAGACCTGTGAGTTGGGATCTGCTATATGCGATGGCTGGGAGGTGCCGCAACCTGGGGAGGTAGTAGTCTCAACCCCCTCTCCTATTCCGTCAGGTTCCCAGGTGATTATTCACGACCCCAGAATGTTGATGAGGGACTCCCTTGAAGCCGACAAGGAAGTCCAACAAAAGAAGGTGTCCCCTGCTGCTGTTATTGATGGCCTTCTTCAAGCTGGCCATGATGGGGTGGCTGCATTGTCTGTTCTGTCAGAGGGGATGCTCTGTTGTCTCCCCAGCTCCAGTCTTCTCGATCAGAACCCAATCAAGCCAGAGGTAAGCAAGGAGGCAGAGGTGGATTTTGTGGCTGACACTGCTCTAGAGGATGACTCTAGAGAGGAGACTGATTGCCTGCAGGATGGGCTGGACAAAGAGGAGGTCAAGGTCATCATAGCTAAAGTGGAAAAGCTGGTGGGATTCAAGCTAAGGAGGTGGCTGCTAGCATTGGAGTATCTTTTGAAGGTGCTTGAAAAGATATCCAAGTGGTGTTCCAGAGGCTCCAGAAAAGATGGTAGCTTAGAATTGCTAGGAGTGGGCAATTGTTGTTGATTATTGATGAAGATAGTTACTTGGAATATTAGGGGATTGAGGAGAAGGGAGAAGAGGGTCGTTCTGACTTCTGAAGGACATGGTTAGGAGACTTAGGATAGATATTCTCTGCATTCATGAGACGAAGTCTGAAGAGGTGAGTGAAGAGGTTTGGAGGGCAATTAGTTGTAATAGGCTCTCTAGAGGGGTGGTATCCCTTGCAGTAGGCAGTAATGAGGGTATCCCCTGCAGTAGGCAGTAATGAGGGTATTATGGTGCTTTGGAATGAGTACGTGGTGAAGGAGGTAGACAGGCATGTTAGAAGGTATGGTATCACTCTCACCTTTAGATGCATTGAAGATGATTTTGTGTGGGATTTTACTAGGTTTATGGTTCCCAAGGGTGAGAGGAGAAACAGTCTTTGTAGGATGAGCTCTGCTCTTGGCACTTCTAGTTTCGCAGGCCGCGGTATTTGGTTGGGGATTTCAATGCTACGTTGTCCCTGGAAGAGAGGTGAGAGGAGGCTACTTACCTAGGGCCCATGAAAGACTTCGTCCAATTCATCCAGCAGGAAGGTCTTATTGATGTGCCTTGACAATGCCTTCTTTACATGGTCTAATCTTAGAGTAAGCCCTAGTTGCTCTAGATTGGATAGGTTCTTCTGTTCTTTTTCTTTTCTTTTCTTCTCTTTTTTTTTTTTTTTTTTTTTTGGTGTGTGTTGTGTGTGTGTGTGTGTGTGTGTGTGTGTGGGGGGGGGGGGGGGGGGGGGGGGGGGGGGGGGTGGATGAGGACTTCCTTGTCTGCAACGGTGTATGATCATAAGCCCATCTTGCTGAATGCTAATTTTCAATTCTAGCGAGACCTTTGTTTAGGATGGAAATATATTGCCTGCAAGAGGAGAGTTTCATGAAAGTTGTGGTGCAGGTTTGGAAATCTACTTCATTGCAAAGTGCTGATATGGCTACTTCGGTCAACAATTTGAAGGAATTGGCTAAGGTTCTCATTGTGTGGAGAGCTGGCAAGAGGATCCAGGGAAGGAGAAAAAGGAGTGTATCTTAGAGCAACTGTCTAGGCTTGATGCACTAGAGGAGGCCGGCTTGTTAGATGAAGAAGACAGAGGTATAAGTTAGTAGATCAAAGAGGAATTTCAAGTTATTCTAGCTAAGGAGGAGGTCTACTAGAAGCAAAAGATCTAGGGATACGTGGATCAAAGAAGGGGACAAGAATACAGCCTACTTCCACAAGGCAACTTCTGGCAAGAGAAGAAGGAACCATATAGGTACCTTGAGGTCAAATGGGCAGTCTATCACTCAGAGGGAGGATTTGATTAGGGTTGTCTCATCATTCTATGCACACCTATTTGTAGATGAGGATATTGCCAAGTCATGCATTGCTTAAGATTTACTTCCCTACCTATCTAATTATCATAGAGCTTTGATTTCTGCTCCCTTCACGAACGTGAGAGCTGTTGTGTTTTCTTCATCTAGGGACAAGGCCCATGGGCCAGACGGTTTTCCCCTGCTATTTTCCCAACATTGTTGGGAAGTGATCCATACTCTTCTTTTCCAGGCTTTATTGGAATTTCAAGAGGGTAGGCCCATCTTAGATGTATCAACAAAACATTTATTGTTCTTATTCGTAAAAGGGAGAGTGTTGATGATTTGGCCGACTTTGGACCTGTCAGTTTACTTAATGGAGTGTATAAGATCCTCTCTAAGGTATCGACCTCGAGGTTGGAGAAGGTCATACACTCTCTAGTCAGTGTCAACCAGAGTGCTTTAATTAAGGATATACATATTCAAGAAGGTTTTCCTGTAGCTCATGAATGTTTGCATGGAATGAAGCAACAGTGGAAGATTGGCATTGTGCTCAAATTAGACTTCGAGAAAGCTTATGATAGAGTGGTGGGCTTGTCTGATATGCTTACCAAGATGGGCTTTGGTGACAAATAGATCTCTTGGATTAAGGCTTGTGTGTCATCTATCTATTTCGTTATCTTAGTCAATGGAGAGCCTGTTTTTTTTCTTTAGTAGGAGAGGACTTGGACAAGGTGATCTCTTGTCTCCATTATTGTTTGTTTTTGTGGTTCTGGTTCTGAACCATATGTGGGGGAGGGCAGAAATTGTGGGACTCATTTCCGATTTTCAGGCAGGGACTTTTAGGAGGTCAATTACCCACAGGAGAGAGGAGCAAGTTATAAATGCTAGGCTGATTCTTGAGCCCTTAGATGAAATCACTTGGCTAAGAGTAACCTTTAATAAAAGTGCAGTTTTTGATATTAATATTTCTCAAGTGCAACTTAGGAGGGCAGCTACTATACTAGGATGTCAGGTTGGGACCCTCCCTATTACATATTTGGGCTTCCCTATCTCCAGGACCTATCAGAGGTAGTGACTGGCAGCCCATTATTTGGAAGTTTCAGTCGAGATTGGCAGGATGGAAAGGTAGACTTCTTTCTTATGGTGGCCGGTTGACTTTGTGTAAGGCAATTTAAATACCCTACCCATATATTTCTTATCTATTTTCAAAATCCTAAAGATGATGGCTTCACAGCATGAAGGCTTTCGCGGCTTTTTCTTTGAAAGGTTGTACACATGCTCCTACCAGACGAGGACATGAGGTTGCTAGGGGTAGAGTGTGCAAGAGCAAGCAACATGGATTCGATATTGAAAACATTCGACACTTCAACCTTGCACTATTGACCAAATGGTTGTGGAAGCTTGGCACCAATGATTCTGGCCTCTGGATTGCTGTTATAAGAAAAAAGTATTATAACATAGGGCAAGTTTGGGATTTTACTATACAGGCGGAATACATGGTATCACAGGTTTGGAAGGGTATGCTTCAGGCATCTGATGTCATCATTGTTGATTCCTTTATCTCTGTTGGTAATGGTAGGAGTTGCTACTTTTTGTCAAATAAGTGGTGTTCCTCGGCACCATTATCTCCTCTTCCCGAGGTTGTTTGACATTGTGGTACATCCACTGGCCCATGTGCAACAGGTTTTGAGCACATCAAATCATGGAGCACCTGAATGGATCCCTATTTTCAAAAGGAATTTATGGGATGAAGAGTTTCAGGATCTGTTGAATTTGTTGGAGATTCTTCAAGGTTACTCAGTTGATGACTCTCATCCCAATATGCTGAGATGGCGTTGGGATGCTAGAGGGCTGTTCTTTGTCAAATCGGCATATAGCCTCATTGTTGATGAAGGAACCCGCTCACCCTATTTTCATCAAATGTGGGCATGTTGAAGGTTAAGATCCTAGTGTGGAGGATTATCAACAGTAGGTTACCTACAACATACAGATTGATCAGGTTCGGCTGTGACGTGAAACCTACTTGTTGCCTCTGTGAACTAGTCAGTGTTGTCAAGGCGCTCGCCTAGGCGCCGCCTAGGCGTCGCCTAGGCGCCAAGGCGCTTTCACAAGCACCAAGGCGCTGGGCGCCTTTCCAACATGTTGGAAAGGCGCCCGCCAAGGCGCCCAAGGCGCCTGCCTAGGCGCCCAAGGCGCCCAGATTTTTGAAATCTGGAGTTCTTGCCCCTTTTTTTTTTTATATATACATATATGTATATATATACACATATAATTATATAAATACATACTAATACATATATATAGACATATTACATACATATATTTAGATTTATATATACAAACATGCATATATATGTATATGTATACATATAAATATATGTATCATGTATGTAAAATGTGTATATATATATATATATATATATATATACATATTCATATTCCATACATACATTTAGATATATTTGTGTATATATATGTATATATTATGTAATTAGACATTTACACATATTACATACATACATTTATACATAGATATATATATGTATGTATGTATATATATGTGTGTAAATCTAAATGTATATATATATATACATATTACATACATACATTTAGATATATTTGTGTATATATATGTATGTATATTATATATATACATATATGTATGTAATATGTCTATATATATGTATTATACTAATACATATATATAGACATATTACATACATATATTTAGATTTATATATACAAACATGCATATATATGTATATGTATACATATAAATACATGTATCATGTATGTAAAATGTGTATATATATATATATATCTATCTATCTATCTATCTATCTATCAATATATATATATATATATATATATATATATATATATATATATATATATATATATATATATATATATATATATATACACATATTCATATTCCATACATACATTTAGATATATTTGTGTATATATATGTATATATTATGTAATTAGACATTTACACATATTACATACATACATTTATACATAGATATATATGTATGTATGTATATATATGTGTGTAAATCTAAATGTATATATATATACATATACATATTACATACATACATTTAGATATATTTGTGTATATATATATATATATATATATATATATATCTTAAATTAAAATAGTATATGCATATATATATATATACAAATATGTATATATATATATACATCTATATACATATACATATTACATACATACATTTAAATATATTTGTGTATATATATGTATGTATATATTATATAGTTAGACATATACACATATTACATACATACATTTATACATAGATATATGTATGTATGTATATATATGTGTGTAAATCTAAATGAATATATGTATCTAAATGTATGTATGTAATATGTGTGTAAATCTAAATGTGTATATATATATATATATATGTGTGTGTGTGTATCTAAATGTATGTATGTAATATGTGTGTACATATATATATATTATATATATGTATATATATATCCTAAATTAAAATATTATATTATGAAGTTAACGCCTAGGCGACGCCTAGGCGGGCGCCTAAGCGCTTAGGCGGTTCAGAACCCCGAGCACGCCTTGGTCGCCTTACCGCCTTGACAACTATGGAACTAGTCAACGAAGACCTTGATCATTTATTTGTTGGGTGTTCCTTCACTAGGGAGGTGTGGCAGGAGATTCAGGCCAAGATTCAACAACTTAAGACAATTGATTATAATGTATCTGACTTGATCCATCAATGGGCCACCTATTTCCCTTCTAAGGGAGATTGTATTATGTGGTGGCTGGTCCTGCACCAAGGATAGCAGTACCGGTATCGGTATCGGTATCGATATCGAAGCGTACCGATACCAATATGTATCGGTATCGATATCGGCCTATACCCACCATAAAAAAATATTATTTTTTTTCCTTAATTATAAAGGCTGGTACCGATACCCCCCAGTATCAGTACCGGGCAGGGCCGATATCGATATGTATCGACCAATACTGCCAACCATGTCCTGCACAGTACATTATGAGCGATTTGGACGGAGAGGAACAAGAGAATCTCAAGAGGGAAGCTGCTTCTTCCATGCGTATTGTTGCCTTCATTTATGGTAGAGTTAGGGAATGGATGAGGGTTTTGTGTAGGGAGCTTATTGATACCTCCTCCTTTGTTTGTTGTTGGACTATGGTCATTGAGCCTTGTAGAGTGAGGTTTTTGGAGAGCTTTTTGTACACTCTTTTTTTGTGTACATCTTTTCTCTTCATTTTAATAAAAATCAGTGGTACTATCCACTTTCAAAAAAAAAAGTCAGCAGGATTAGATAAAAGGATGCAGGTAGTGAAATTATGACAAATGGAGAAACACTAGACTTGCCCTTCTGGATCAATAACCTTAATCATAACTCGTAAGTTCCTATAAATGTACTATGATGTAGGGGTGTTCACTATTCAGCTCAACACGAGAAACCAAACCAAACCAGACCAAAATTATGGTTTGGCTCGGTTTGAGAGTTGCCTTGGTTTGGTATACCCCCCCTGACCCACAAAACCCAAACTGAACCGAAAAACCGAAGCATTCCATGTTTTATGTAAAACCTATATCCCTCGGTCAAAACATCCTTCATGCACCCCAGATCTGTCGTCGTCATGTGCAGACAAGCTTGTGTCATCCATGACTCAGAAATTTATAAGGAGTAAAAAAAATTAAAGTTCCGATACATGACTAAAGGCTTACCCGGTCAGGTGCCAGCCCTCAGGTGCAGGAGTTTGTTCTGTGCCGTTTACTCCCACATCGAGATTTTTATGAATCGCATTGCCAGGAGAAACTATAAATGGACTGGGTAGACCCTTCCACACCATAAGGGCCTGGTCTTTCATGCTGGACGCTCTGCTTCCGTGTTGGCCCAATAGGAACTTTAAATGTCAACATGGGTAATGGGTAGGCAGCTGGATCTGGCTCAAAGAAATGTTGGGTGCATGGTTTTTGCTCCCATGTGAACTTGAAGCCCAAATGAGGTTGAACCGAAACAAACCAAATTAAAACCGATTTTTTTCAGTTTGGTTTGGTTTGGTTCGGTTCGGTTTCTAAGAATGGATCGGTTTGGTTCGCTTTGAAAAATTTTCCCTCTAAACCGAACCAAACCGACCCATGAACACCACTACTATGATGTTTTTTTTTCTCATGAAAACATAGTCATTGGATCACTAAACAAAAAACAAAAGTGAATGTTACACACATGAAATTCTTAACAGATCATGACAGTTATTGGGATAATTAATAGATCATAATTGTCATGAATGAAATAACTCAAGCACACAAGCAACGAAAGTATAAAACAACAAAAAGTGAAAATGCAATGAGGAGTGAATTGTTTTACCAAGGCAGCTTTTTCAAGATGAAGACATAATGTATCCAAAGGGATTGAAGCCCCATCACCAGGGTAAAGAATGGATCCAACTCTCTTCAGTACTGAGCAAGCTTCTGCAACGCCACCTCTTGAAAGAGCTTGATCAAGAAGCCTAGCCCAGGTTTCTCTGACAATTTTACTATCAGCATCCCCAGAATAATTTGCAAAGTTCAGCATTTCCAGGCAAATCTGCACAAAATATTTTGAAGTTATCTATTTATTAAATTTGCCATATAGAAGCATCTAGGACTTCACCATCTAGGATTTGAAACCTCTGGCAATGGTACCTAGGATCTCAAAACACAAGGATTAAATAAAAACCTAGAAGTTTAATGTCTGCTAGTAAGATATAGGTTAAACAGGTAAGCTTATTTATAACTTTCAAGCACTCAATGAAAGCAAGTACCTGGAGAAAAACTCATGAGTAAAACAAAAGAACAAATTGGTATGCATTTCGAGAAACCATGATCCAGTCTTATGCATTTTTCCCGTATCTACTATGCCTGAATCGAGCTTGACATTAGAGGCCTCTAGTAACTCAAATGCAGAGAACATCTAAAGATGAAATAAAGAAACAGGTACATGATCATATGTTTAGGGGCTTAAAGGAAAGCATATCCATACTCATACATACTGTCATTTAATGATTGGAGATTAAGGATGAAGAAGCCAATACACTTGGCGGATTGTAGCCCATCATCTCCCAGCTCCTATTGGTTGCCTTGGACATGTTTTTTATTTTTCGGCCAAGCTTAGAGAAAGTGAACCCATACCCTTTATAGAGCTGAATTTGGGTAAAGTCAAGCGCATGCTTGGAAGACAAAAGGACCAAAATATTTATTGATATACATATAGCATACATTACTTTTATTTGTTAGTGCCTATCCTAAGAAGTGCCATATAGGTACACGTAATATTGTAGTGCATGTTCATAGGGGATGTTACCAACAAAAATCATAATACAGCCATTACATCTTTTTTTTTCATGAAAGTAATTGGGGATTGTACCACATCTCATAGAATTATAAATAGATAAGTACAACCATGCCACCATGGAAGAGATATTCCGCCAGTGCACTACACCGTTCCAAAATATAAATGAAAAAAAAATGAGGTTAGAAGGTTAAATTACTTCCTCCACTACTCTCCATTGGCAAACTCATAATGAACGTACTGCACTAAACATGAACAAATTCAACCTTCTATAGCCCGGCATTGCTCAAACTAGAAAACTTAACATGGAAAGAAAGCAGTCACAGCATGTTCTACATATGCTCTTGCAAGTAGGAAGAGATTAAAAAAACTTCATATTTTGATCAAACACCTTGGCAATTCTTCCATAATCCATAGTATTACACCATCCTTCATAAGACTCAAAAGGTGTCTCTTGTATCTTAATTGGTGTCATCTTTAGCATCGTCACCTCCTGAAAAGTACAAAGACAATATCTTCTACTTACAAAGTTCATTTGGTCGATAACCTCTTATGTAGCTACTCGCTCAAGTGCATCTCAAATTCTCAATCCATGAATCACTATGTTAAGATTTTACTAGGCTTCGAAGTTCTCTCTGACTTTAAATCTTTTTACTATTATCTTCCTTGCCTTGTAAGTCTCTGATACATAACTGGTGAAATTGTCCTACCTCTGATGAACCTGTGTGCCTAAGGCAGAAGCTTTCTCCAAGATTTCTTTGTTGCACTGCCTGATAAGAAAGAATTATTAGGTTGATGCTCTTTTCCTTTCCCTTGGTTGCATACTTGTCTCAGAGCCACCAGAGGATTCCAGCTGTAACCCAATGTCTTTGCCTTCTTCAACAGGTGCTGAAATCATACCATGAATGGTCCAGATGGGAAGAAGAAATTAGTGACTAAATTTAAAGGATAACGGCTCTGTAAATCTGGGCCTGCTAAACTAACAACTTGACTAATGCCATCTTTTTTTTGGGCTTCACCAACTTGCCAGAAAAGTATCCCCTTCTCTGCACAATTTTCCCACTTTGCTTCACATCCAGTTTGAATTAAGAGGCGACATTGTGTACCTGCCAGGGGCTTCATGGAGTGCTCCTTCCTGAGGAACAATCGCTCACCACCTTCCTCTCATATAGACATGGACAGGATGATTGCTTCACATCAGCCCCACAAAATCCTTCGGATGCTGGCTACCACTTGGGATGCTATGGTTTTGATGTCCTCCTGCCACATTCCATTAGCTGACTTACTTACACTGCCCCTCTCCTCTCCTTTTGTTTCCCTATATTTAACACCTAGAGGTTAAGTTTGGTAATGGACCCACCTGCCGTAATGTTCCCACACTGACATCAACCAGTTCCACCATCTTTAATTTTCACCGTCCAATCTTGATGATCAACCAGAGCCGTCCAATCGGGCACGTATCAAAATCAACATCTAAAATGTTGACAAATAGTAAAAAAAATAGGAAATTCATCAGACTAGCATTAGGGTTGATCCCACCCCTTGGGGTTTTAGTTTTAACCCCCCAAACAATGACACATTTGATTGGACGGCTACGGTTAATTTTCTAATCGAATGGTGAAAATCAAATCCAAAGGGGTGGGAAAACTAGATAGGGATATTTGAATATTTTAAAATTTTTGGTGATTTTTTTTAAATCGAGATTAGGGGTTTTGGGATGGGGTATGGGGTATGTGTGTGTGTGTGTGTGTGTGTGTGTGTGTGTGTGTATATATATATAGAGAGAGAGAGAGGAGACTCAAGACTGCTACTATGGGGCCATGCGGTCTGGCTGCATGGCACATTTGGGGATCTTAACCCATTAATTGGTGATCAAAATTAGAACTCCAAGGGATAGGAACAACCCTAAGGATAATGGGACTAATTTTATTTTTTTATATATTTTTTAAGATTTTCTTGAATTTTTTCTACGTGCACTCGATCGAATGGCAACAGTTGATCATCATGAGCGGACAATGAAAATTAAGCTCCAAGGGATGCAAATAACCCTAGGGGGTAATTGAATATTTAGAATTTTATAATGAATTTTATTTTTTAATATGGGGAAAGGGGGAAATGGTCGTCAGGTCTAACTGTACAACCGCATTTGAGACTCTCTCTCTCTCTCTATATATATATATATAGAGAGAGAGAGAGATGTATTCACTGTCAGACCACACGGGGCTAAACACCCCCATGCCCATCTTTAAAAAAAAATCATCATATTTTTTTATGATATTCAATTACTTTGTTGGAGAAAATTTTCTCACAAAATTCAAAGACCAAATAAATGATGGTCTTATAAAAGAGATAGCAAGATGTACAGAGGTCTTTTATCTCAAAATTCTGGCGAAAACTCAGAAAAGTTCCAGAAAATATAAAAAGATCCCAACGAAAATTGCGGAGCAAAAAACCCAAAATACCCCCCAAACCTGCTGCCTTTGGCAGCAGGCCTTTGAGGCTGCCACTTCCAGTGAGCGGCAGCCCCTTGCTGTAGGCAGAGGAAGAGGAAGCACCCAAGGGTCTCCCACCCACGACAAACGGCAGCACCCAAGGGGATGCCGCTTGCTTCCCTGATCGATCCCCTGCACAAAAAAAAAAAAAAAAAATTTTTGCATAAAAGTGGGCCCAAGTGGGTCCCACATAATCCTACATGGACCGATCACAGGGTGACAAGTGGATCCTCCTCGCCTCATCATCGCCACCTTGCTGCCAAGTGGACCAATCGCCACAAGGAGAAGCTTCAATCAATGAGGAATCACCATGCAGGGTGGCCCATGTACAAGGGCCTACCAAGGGCTGACACTCCGCAGATTCTATTCACTATGAAACTCTATAAATAGGACCCCCTATGCTCCTTTGTAAAAGGTGGAGGTGATACCAATACCAATACCAATAACAACCTTCACTCCCTCCCTCCAGGGTATTGAAGATGGAAGAAGTTCATACATGTCGCAAACACTTACGACATTGTCACAAGTATCCCGTAACATCCTATATTAACCACAGGATATGTTCTACATTGAATTCTCGTCGGCCCGTCACCGTGCCAATGTGACAATGGCAAGCCGTTGAGCATGCCTTACTCAGCCCATCCTCACACCATGAGGCGGCAAGCAGTGAATTGAAGCCCCTCGACCTAACATTGCATCTAAGCAGCAATCGACGAGCCATGAATGTTCATATAATAATTAATAGTATATTCACCACAACATACAAGCAACGTGTCTTTCTTTGTACACATGTCGAGACTATGGGATGCCGACACCAACTGATCAACTCACTCACACTTAGAAGTTGTAGCAGGCTATGCCATGCCTCAAAATCCGTGCCAAACATTCGAGCATAATATCACTAGACTTTACTATTGACATAACGGCTCCAATTCAACTAATGATGCGCATACCTTCTAAATGCATAATGATCAGCCCACTTGCCCAACAATGGCATGCCGCAACTAGGGCATTATCCCAGATGGAGAATACCCCTAATGATGTCTCGATAAATGTGCCGATCACCCATATATGCCTTGAAGGTTAAAGCAAAGCAATCCTCACTATGAGCTCATATACATCGTCGAGTTTGGCATTCCAAATGACACAGATGAGTGACAAAGTGTAACATGTCTCTGTCCTACCTAAAACACTTGTTGCCAAGGGTGAATAGTACAACTCGATAAGCATGCCGATGATTTATATTCTTCAAAGCACAAACTAAAGGAAAATGCATCATGTGTCGCCTCATGCTATTGCATGTCCCTATCTGATGTTGGACAGCATCTGCAGGGGTGAATAGTACATCGACTAGTGTGCCATGCACACTCACACTAATCAAAGCAAATTGACTCAACCTTTCAGATGTGGTGATCTCACATGTCATCATGGTTCCACTTTCAGTCAACGTTAGTGCTTCTTAATAGTGCCTCTTGCATCGATGAATAGTGATCTAATGTGCGCACAATGTGCAATCTTGTTCAAATAAGTAAATCATGTGCACCAATAAGGCATGACCCTTGATCAAGGCCTAGCAAGACTAGACGACACATGAATAGTGCACCTTGATAAGTGTGTTGTACCCTTTTTCTTCAAACAAACAGATTAATCATGTCGGATAGTGATCAATTTTTTTGTGGTTGACCCGACTCGAGTCGGACTCATGTTGTGTATGAATAATGCCAATGAATAGTTTAGTAAATAGTACTTTAAATGGTACTTGTGTGTAGTACCCTCCTATAATGTAGGGCATTGACGGAGCCCACAAAGTGCACCGTACTACGCTTTACAAATGATGCGGCCTATGTAATCAGAGGCGAGAGGCGACCAGGGGGTCACCTCAGCCTCAAACGCCTAGGCGATGGCCTAGGCGTTTGAGGTGACATTTTTAAAAAATATATATTTATAATTTACTTATTATACAAAATCTCAAAAACACAAATATAATCATAGATAATGACATATTCATTCACTCAAATTATCAAATATAACCAAATAATTTTAAATCAAACTAATTGAAATAAATTTTAATCATGCAAAGAGACAGAGAGAGTGAGCGTTGGGGGTTGAGAGAGACTGAGAGGGTCGGGGGAAGCAGACAGAGAGAATGAGGGGGTCGGGGGAGAGAGACAGAGAGAGAGAGTGAGGGCGGGGGTGAGAGACGGAGAGGCTGAGAGAGATTGAGAGGGTCGAGGGAGGCAGACATAGAGATTGAGAGGGTCGGGGGGTGAGTGTCTGAGAGACAGACAGAGAGAGTGAGGGCGAGGGTGAGAGACAGAGAGAGTTACGGTCGGGGGTGAGAGAGAGTGAGGGCGGGGGTAAGACAGAGAGAGTTAGGGTCGGGGGTGAGAAAGAGTGAGGGCGGGGGTGAGAGACAGAGAGAATGAGGGCGGGTGTGAGAGACAGAGAGGTTGAGAGAGATTGAGAGGGTCAGGGGAGGCAAACAGAGAGATTGAGAGGGTCGGGGGGTGAGAGTTTGAGAGACAACGAGAGAGAGAGAGAGAGAGAGGGAGACAGAGCGAGAGAAAGAGAAAGAGGGTGACTGCGCGAGAGAGAGAGAGGGAGACAGTGCGACAGAGACAGAGTGAGGGGGAGACAGAGCAAGAGAGAGAGAGAGAGAGAGAGGGAGACAGTGCGAGAGAGAGAGACAGAGAGAGAGGGTGACTGCGTAAGAGAGAGAGAGACGGAGACAGTGAGAGAGAGAGAGGGAGATAGAGCGAGAGAGAAAGAGAGGACTTACCTGCCGCTGCCGTCGCCGTCGCCGGAGAAGTTCTCCGCTGTTGCCGGAGTCGGTTGCCGTCGATGCCCGCTCATGTCCTCGCCGGGGGAGACCGCAAAGACGCTGCTTGTATCAGGACGCAGGGAAAGGATTTTGGGTTAAACGTGGTGGGGGGGGAGAGGTTTATAAGGGTGGGCCAGTTTCATATTGGGCCGGTTGAAGCTCCAAACGAACCGGGCCGATGGGCTTTTCTCGTAGCGGGCCGTGGGCTTCTTTCGTAAGGCGCTCTAAGGCGTTGAACGCGTGCGAGGCGCGCCTGGGCGAACTGGGCGTTTTACGCGATCACCTAGGCGAAAATCGAGAACGCGAGGCGCCAAACCCTCGCCTCGCCTAGTCGCCTAGGCGTTCGCCTCCACCGCCTTTGATAACAGAGGATGCGGCTTTGCAATATGATATCATTTTCATATGTCCAAAAGTGCCAATATTGTTTTGGCCAATGTTGTCATCTTTAATATAATAAAATAAGAGCAAGTGAGAAAACAACATTGTATAGCAGCATCAAGGCATGGAAAAAGGAATTTCTTGTCATAGCAGGATGTCATTAATGTCAGTCCTCGGACCGGGAGAAAGAGTCGTTCAATAAAAGAACCCCGATAATCCTTCTCGTTGGGCGAGTCAACATGCAATTATCAATTGGTTACGTATGTCCACAGTGGTGACTTCAAGTCAATTACCCACCATCCAAACAAATGCAATAACCAGCAAATGGTGGGAAATTATGATTCCCGCAAAACAAAAAAGCAACAAATGAAATCCAATCTAATCAAATCAAACAAATTAGTCATAGCAGAAATGACTGCAATGCCCCATATGGTTGTTTTCCTTCCTTGGGACTTAATGTTCATCATTCGATCATGAAATTCAACTGTAGCCATCTGATCAGGTGCTACACTTAATTTTCATAATCGAATGGTGTAAAAATTAAAAAACAAAAACAAGAATAAGAAATTACACTGATTACCCTTAGGGTTGATTCCATCCCTTGGGATTTTAAATTTGAACATCAATTAAGGAGTTTCAATATTTAAACCCGCACAGAGGAGCCACACTATCGTACAGTAGGACTCCTATGTGTGTGTGTTGTCTTTAGAGAGAGAGATGGAGAGGCATGGAGCAATGGTTAAGTTTCCCCGTTTATGACATGGAGGTCATGGGTTCGAACCAAGGAAACAGTCTCTCTACTTAGCAAGGGTAAGATTGCGTACATCGACCCTTCCCCAAACCCCACAAGTGGTGGGAGCCTTGTGCACTGGGTACGCCCTCTTATGGAGAGAAGTGTGCGGGGTGGGAGCCCCCATCTCATGGGTTATGGGGTTGGCATTAGCAAATATAGATAGAAGAGGGAACAATCTAGTGTTGAGTGTGATATCAAGAACCAAGAGCAACATATGAGAAAGAGGAAGGGTGGCAATGTCATGCTTTAGAGTCAAGATCAAAGCCATGTGCAGTTTTAGGGTTGGATTTGTTGTTGAGGTTGGCAAGCGATGAGAAGTCAAAGAAGAGCAAGTATTAGGCATCATTTTTGTGTTACTCATTACTTGTTGTGGGATGCTTATGGATAAGAGGGTGATAGAAAGGGGAAATGCAGCTGAGTTGGCTTCTGGCAGTACTTGCTTTACTTGATTCCTTCTCCTTCATATAAGTTCGAAATTAGATCCTAACCTCTGAAGGAACTCGAGCACATGCTGCAACTTCACCTTTTATTCCAGCAAGATGTTGTTTGAATCGGTAGACCCCGCTAGAGACGACCCGGTTGCAATATTTGCATTGTACCTTTCTCTGGCCTATGTCCACCGGTGTGCAATGACCCCAAGCAGGATCAGCGCTAGGAGGATTCCCAGATGACCGCTCAGCAGCACCTTGCGGTGCCATTCCTTCACAGCACAAGAAGAGGAGAGATCGCGGAGTTTGTAGTAGACTAGTAGTGACCTCGTGGGAGAGACGGAGAGAGAATTCTATGATCAAGAGAGTGGGAGAGAGAGCAAGAATGTTAGGAGGCTCAAAGGGCATTTGTTGAGCCTTAGGAGGGCCCTTGGGGGGGGGGGGGGGGGGGGGGGGGGTGTTTAAATAGACCCTCAAGACCCAAACTAGCCATTTGGGAATGGCCAGCAACGGCTAGGTTGACCCCCAACGGCTAGTCAAACTAGCCGTTAGGGGCCGGGTCGGGCCGATCCGACCCAGCCCGATCCGGCTCGGATCGGCCGATCCGAGTCCTGGACTCGGCCAGGAAATCCGGGATCGGCACAGACAGCCCAAAACCGGTCCGACTCGGCCGATCCGAGCCGAGTTTTTGAACCTTGATTAAGATCATGTCCTTTACTGGACTTGAACAATTTTCAGCAATGGTCCACTTGATAGAGGGGTGTTACGTGCACAAGTTTCAAAGAGAACTTCAATAACATCAGTTAATTGGTTGTCTGTAGAACTCTAGTCAACAAAAAGTTGGGTACATTGACCATTGTCAAATCCAAAATAGGCATCCATGCAAACAGCAAACAGGTTAGGGGCCAATTTCCCTGCTGGCCTGCCAACCCCCCCCCCACCCCACCAAAAAAAAAAAAAACTATCCTCCCCAACTAAAGCAAGAAACCCAAGGGTACGACCATCAATGAACTAACCCGCCATGGCTGAGATCTGCCACAGAGGGTCTGCGCAGCAATCCCTGGCCTGGTTGCTTGCCCCCCTCTTCCCAATCATTCAGCAGCACTCTGCTTCCAGTTGGAGCACGAGGGTGACGGCAACCTTAGGCTCAATCACAGTCGATCGCGACTCACAGGTCAGCGAACAGCTGTAAGGAAGTGGAGAGAATGGGCATATAGTGGTCTCTCATGGATTGTGTATGTGAAAGGAAAGGCACATTGGTGGCTCAGATTGCAGCACTCCTAGGCATCGCACACATCACCACGGACAGCACTCCTAGGTGTCCTGCAATGAGAGGCTTCATTTCTCATTAGTACTGTTCTTCTATGGTCCTACTCAAATTTAATTGAGGGCCCTGACGTTAAAAGCTATTTTAAATATACTCATTTATCATTGTATGTACTCTTTTAATATTTTCTGTTTATATTTATATGCCCTTAAAACTTGAGGTTCTTAGGCCCTTAAAACCTGACTTTGAACCACTTTTCTAGGACAACAAACAAATGACAATGATTTATAAAGAACATGTTTTCCATAAAAGTTATTCCTTGAAACCTTTCTCAGCTGATCACATTTTACATACAAGTAACAAGCAGACCCTAAGTTCACAATGTCTTAGCACTTAACTTGGAATTAAACAAAGTTTCACAGCCCACAAACTAAACCATCATCTATGCCCCTTTGATCCAAATCAGTCCAAATGACTAAATTGCTCCCTGCAGCCCTGCCTCATCCCATAACATGTTATAAACCCTAAAATGCCCTCATCTCTAATTATTTAAGTTGCTCACAACTTAATCCACAATACACATAACACAAATCAAAGACCTAATGCCGCTAAATCACACAAACACCCTAAAACCCTTGAGCAGTTTCAATCCTAGAACCAACATAAAATGATGGAAGTACACTTCAAGCCTAAAATCTAAGATAAGATAATTAAAATGTATCCAACACTCCAAAAATAGGACTAAAAATGATGAAACTAATCCCAACTTCTAAATTTTAGAAGAAATGCCTAAATGCCCCAAACACACTGAGACCAAGCTAAAATGACCAAAGCGCTCTCTGACCCTATATCTTATTTTTTTTTAAAAATTAATTACTGCCTTAGTGAACTACCTGGAATTATAGGACTAGCTATCCTTGCCCGGATTGGACATCTGTCAGCTCATAATCATAAGAACTGAATTTGAAACTGAATTGATTATATTTCCCTTTTAAGCATGACAAGATATACACTAATATACATGCCTCTCCCATTAACACACGGCTAGGTTTCTGCTAGAAATAATCAATTCTCACAGTACTCTAGAGAAACCTATTTTCCCCTTTAACCAAGGATACATGGAGCTCTGTGTTTTCTGGCAAGAAACACGAGTAAACATGCTGAGGATAACAATTATAAACCTTGAATAAGAGTAAATAGAAAGAGGAAACATGATGAGAATTTACATGCCAACCGGCTATGATTATCATATATAGGATAGACTAAAAGACATATTGGAAACATACCTCCCATAGTTGAAATGGAACAGCATATTCATTGTATAATTGAGTAATACTTTTTAAATCTGTTGCCAACTCTCGGGCTTTGTCTCTTGCAGTTTTTGCGAAATTCTCATCAGCCACTAAGTTACTTCGTGGAAAAGCATCACTTGGATGTGATTCACTTGTGCTAGGTGTATCGTCAAATCTTGATGCTATTCCTTCCAGTTCCTCTTTGATTTTTATTTGAAACCGAAGAACGGCAAGCTTCCCTTCAAGCATTTCCAACAAACCATCATCAGCAATATTTCGTGTTGGAAGTATTGGTATGGTGCTGCTTGCATTTTTTGCCTGCAGAACCGCATTGCTGAGATATTGCTGCCTGGCTTGGACATAAAGCCCAAATAAAAATGGAAGAGGAATCAAGACTAAAATATGAGGAGCTGAAAAGCCATGCATTAATACAAGTGAAACACTTCAAGTCATGCTGTGAAAATAATAGCAAATAGCTCAGCAAACCTCTGATCTAGAGTGGGACCTGCCACTGGATCAAGACATTGTCTTTCTGCTAGCCTGTAAAGTACATGAGCAGCAAGGAGATGCTGTCGCTTCGACACATAGTACTTTGCCAGAAGATCAAGGTATTTCACAGTTCTAGAAGAAATAGATGCCTGAAAATGACCAATGGAAAAAGACATTGGTGCTGCAGCAGGAAGAATGAAACTATGGAACAGAAACAGAATATTGAAAAACTAGATGAGAAGAAGATGCAGTATCATTTTTTTGAAAACACTTATGTTGGTCAAGGTAGCATGCCCCTGACCCCTCTAATGACTCAGACATTGAGGTGAACACCTCATGTTTTGTAGAGAATTAGTGGTCATTTCTATCACGTTAATTCTTCATTTCTTTTACTTTGTATAAATGTGTACTTCAATAATTCAAGATTTTTTTAAAGATGCAATAATTCAGGATTTTATTTGCTACATATTCTAAAATGCGACTTATGCCTTATAAAGAGCAAGCAGTAAATAAGCCAGTAATCATCCTTTGTCGGTGCTACTGATTGCTTAATCTGACACTGCCATCTTTTCCATGTGTGTTTTTTCACATTGTCGGGCTCATGCTTTTGTATCGTACAGTGTATGAATGTAGGCTATACTGGTGGCAGCATGCATTTGCTTCCTAGGAATGCATCCCTTGTTTTGTTTCACATGATAATCCAAGGGAACGGAGGAAATTCATATGATTGGTTTTTTTTTTCAATAAAAACATGGATTGCACCACCAATTTTATTCAGGATAAATAGAGAAAGCACAATCAACAAGGATAGGAGAGATTCCTATCCAATAAAAAAAGAAAAATAAAAAACAAATAAAGGCACCAGATATTTAAATGCTTTTTTTTCCAGGAATCAGCAGACATCCCTAAAATGTGACGAGACCAACCATATAAAAACATGAAGAAACCTCTTGTGTCCAGTTCTTAACGGTCTACAATCCTCAGCTGTGTCCAGTTCTTGTATAGACTCTACTAACTTATATGATCGGGTATGTAATATTATATTTAGTAACAGATAAAATCACATTCCCTGTAACCATCACCACCATCATCAGAACCCTATCCCTTTTATTTGAGGTCAGGAACATGATTCCCGTCCCGCCACTTCAATCTCTCTAGTGCCATATTTTGCAGTAAGATCAAGGAAGCTTGTGGTTAAATCTAGGAAGGTTAAGTCCTTTCTTACTATGTCAAAGCATCCTATTTTAGACAGCATTCCCCAATTTCTTTTTCCATACTTCACTAGAATTTGACCAGACTTTCTAACCAGTGCCAAACTTGGGCGATGGTGCACATGACCAAACCACATAAGCCTATTTCCCATAAGGTTAACGTCAATTGGAGCATCACCTAAGTCTCCATGTATGCATCCATTCCAAAGCTTTTTTTCTGTCTATTCATCTCAACATCCTTGTCTCTATTATACTCATTTTTCATGTGTGTCCTTTCCCCCCAGCCCAACACTCAGTCTCAAATATAGCAGGTCTCACAGAGGAGCTCAATAAAACTTTCCTCACTGCGCAAATTGTATATCTTGTAATCCTCTTGTGCAAATCTATTTCTTGCAATCATTTGCACAAATGATTAGCCATCATGTCTAAAACTGGAGGTATCTCAGAAGTCAGAACCAAATGTCCTCAAATGTATCTTCCAATGATATAGCCCACATTCTGCTAAAATGGCACTAACCAGGCACAGATATACCTACCAGCATCAGGAGACTCTGGAATGCTTTCCTAACAGTCAAGATTTTGAGTCCTACACATCCCCAGATGAACCCATGAAGTCCACTCCACACCGCTAGACAGAGAAACCCCTCTGTCCCATACCCCCTATTTCCTGCTGAATCTTCTTCCCAACCCCACTCCCCATGATGAGAACAGATATGGCAGCCACCAAACACGCAATGAAGACAAAAGCTGGCATTCATCTATATTCTGTCTAAACAAGGAAGAGGTGTTTCTGCTGGTCCCAATGTTTGCTTATCATATGGTGTTAATTTCAGACTCAGGGCATTCCCACCAACCTCCAGCAGCCATTTTATAAGCAAAAGATTCCTGGGCCCCCGGACGTAGACATCACCCAAGAAATTAAGGGGTGAGGCAGACAACAATAACTCCATTGTGATCTGGAGGGAACCACATATGCACAATCTTGTGTGGATTTCACAGACTATCAGGAACCATTTGACAAGACTGATTTATTGTTGTCCTTTTTATGAGCAACATAAGACCATATCCCCACACCAGTTAGTGGTTTAAAAATCAGCCACCTAGGCAGCCCACACCCCATTCCCGCCTAGGCAGAAACGGACTCATCTTCTTTTGTGAGATTTTAGTTTGAGGTCTTCTCCTCTTGTTGAGAGACATTTATACCCTTACCAACAGCTTATATGTGGCTTTGTAAATTGTCCTTTGCATATAAACACATCTCATTCATGTGGCATGCCTACAAGGGCCACATTGGAAGGTTCGTCTTGTCCCCACCTAGGACATGGCCCTTTATCTTCTTCATTCACCCTATTGCAGCAACCCTGAGGACCGTGGCTACATAGAGACTTACCTCATCCACAAAAACTACAACCAGTGACAATCGTGAGGCTCTAAGAGGATCCTCTTGTGCTTGTAGATGCTTGAATAGTAGCTCTCATGTTTAATACTATATTATTCTTCAAAGCATATTTAGTAACTTACAACAACATAAGGTTTATAACTGAATCAGGTACATTATGATGCTTAGATAAGTAAATATGAGATGCCCATAGTTAATAGCATTATCAATTAGCAGAGAGCATATAAAAGAAATTTTAAAAAAAAGGTTCGAAAAAATAGCTGCCTTGGATTTGAGGGGCCTGCCTCACCACCTAGGCAGTCCGCCTAGGCAGTAAGGGGGTCAGCCGACTCACTCCGCCTAGGCGTTTTTAAAACATTGACACCAGTGGGTTTTCCTTTGTGTGTTTGTGCGTTTGGCATAAAAAGCAAGCAGCACAGACCTCTTTTGAATGCTCTCGGCCAGCACTTTGCAGGAAAGGAACCAAATCAGGGCCCCCATACTCCAATAGTTCATTTTCAAGCCCAAGATCGATCATTGTATCATACAGATATTCATGAAAAACTCTATCAGGCCATTGGACACTTAGCTGAACAATCTGACGTATGTATTTGTCTCGAGAGGCCTGATCAAGAATAGATGCTGCACCAGGCAATTTGCGAGAAGTGCTAAACTCCATCTGTGGCCCTTGCTGCCCACCCTTTAGGGAACGAAGAGCACTGGTGATGATCTCATAGCACTGACGACGTCTAGACAATGCATTTTCCCGACAACCTGCATCAATCTTTTCATTCAAAGCATCGCCATTTGGGTCAAGAGTCTGAGCCTTTTGCAGGGGTAACCGTACGACAGCTTCATAAAATCTGGACCAAAGAAACCAATACCATTTGGAGTTTGCCACTGGAGCGGTTAGAAATAACAGCATAAGTTGGGTTTGGGGGCGAGGGGGGGGGAGAATAAAACTCTAGAACGTTGCATCAAGTATCCACACAAAGTATTAGATCTCACAAGACTAACCTTAAATCTTCAAACCGTTTGCAGATAGTTCTCAGATCTGCAGACTCAGGAATTTTGGTCAAGAGATTGAAAGCATCTCTAGCAAGATTTTCCTTCTCCTCACCCCTAACACTAGCAGAAGCTTTTTCAAGGCACTCTACTGCTAAGAAGTACTTGTAATCAGCCTCATTAAAGTAACTTGGGCAACCATTACGCAGTTTCCCACTAATTTCATCCACTGTGCCCCTGCCATCTGGACCAATGTAGTACTGCAAAGAGGCGAAAGAGAAAATATGTAAGGCTATGTTATGAACACTGGTTATTTTGTTGTTGAACATGTATCCAGAACAAAAACTATTGAAATGGCACAAACATCTATGGAAAAAATGAGGACGACAAATAAAACATGACCCACAAGCTACAAAATAAACTATTGAAATGGCACAAACGTCCAAGGAAAATGAAGACGACAAATAAAACATGACATGCAAGCTACATATCACTTTCATGGAAGGACAAATAGTAACCTCGGATAAACAATAGCAACAAGAGACAATAATGCATCTATTAAGATAAATGAAGTGACAAAAAGATACAATTTAATCAGCGAGGAAACAGAAGCAAGTCAGGCTACCTCCATAAGTGCAGAAATGAGTCTCATTGCAATCTGGTCACCTTCTTCAGAGCAGGCTAATTGATGGAATGTTAGTTGAACTAGTTTCTGACGAAGATTAGCATCTAAACCCTGGACCAAGCGAGTAATATGATGCCGCGCCAGAACTTGAAGTAAGAAGAGTGCTTCACTAGATCGTCGAAGCAACCTCCTAAGACATTCCATAGCTCGAACCTGAGACATGGATACAAATTAGAATCCTGAGCTAAAATTACATAAGCAGAATTTTGCAATATAAGGTTTTACCTCCATTGCAGCCAACTCTGCAGGGCTGTAAGGAAGCCTTTGTCTTTTACTAGATTGCACCCCTTCAGGAGAATCAGTATTTTGAGAATGTGAAGCCAATAAATTTCTTGTCGCCCCCCAGCCCACTGAACCAGTTCCATACAAAATGGACCCAGTACCGTCTCCCAGACCAGCAACATATCCATAAAGCCCCCTTCTCTGGTTTCTTCTAGACCTTAAAAACAGCTCTAATGAACGGATCTTTCTTTCAAGGACCTGCATCGCTTCAGCTGACAATCTGCAGACAATCACACCCTCGGAGCGAGTATCAGAACCACCTGACCTTTGAACAAGGACAACAGGAAACTCCCATATGGGGAAAAGCAACCTAGATGAGCACAAACAAAACCCCTCATGTGCACCAGAAAAGACAGGTTCAGCTTCATGAACAACCTGCCCCATGCTGAAACTTCCAGGTGGCATTCTTGTGTTTGACAATGCATTGCTGCTGTCGAGTTGAGGCATTCCAACAATCCTTGGATCTTCAAATGCTTCGGCAGCTTTTTCAGCAACTGAATTGCTTATTAAATTTTCTTCAGAACAAACTAACTTTGCTGCAAGGAGTAAACACATTGCTGCAGCCTCTGCTGCTCCAAATCGATTGAAAAAATCCTCTAACGACAACCTAGGTGCACTGGACTCCAGCAACTTTCTAAGAATATCCACAGGCCTATTAAAAACTACTTCTGTCATACCCATGGTACTGAACACAACAATCCTTCTCCGTGGCAAGATATGTTGAATTTGCAAATCTCCTCTAGCCCACAGTTTTCCTGATGCCTTTTCACATGATTCCCTACAACCTTCAAAAGCATATGGTTCTGCATCTGAATACAATGACTGTACAGTAGCTGCAGTATCTGGATGGGGCAAGACATCTGCTACATAAAGCATACGACCTTCAACAGGTAAGGATGATACTAGTTCACGCAGTGCCCGAGTACCTCTTGTGTGCATTCCAAGGCTACCTGAAGGAGATGACTGCACACTTGAATCCCTGTGCACAATCAGAAGAGATGACATGGCTGAGGGTGATGAATCAGAAAGCACCAAAGTGCCTGCTGAATAGAAAGCCGCATCCACCTTCAAGATCAGATCCTCAGGCTGGGATCGACCAGCTAAAGATGCCGCTCCAAATGTAAGCCCGCTGCCAGCCCCCACAGGGGGTGAAGGCCTGGATGCTACAACCTTTAAGCAACTTGGTCTTTGACAAGTAGTACTAATTCCCGTGAAATCACCAACAGAAGCACTGGTCCCACCAGATGAAGTTGAAAGGTACAATCGTCTGCCATCTGATAACACAGCAAGAAGATGTAGACACCTCGACTCCACAGTAGATAATGGAGAAATACAAGCTATAGATGGCTTTGCTGCTCGTGATACTGTTCTCAATCCACTTGATCTTCTAGCACCATATTGTGTATCTCGGGGATCAATTAAGTTCTTTTCTTCCGCAATTCTCTTTAGGGGACCATCACCATTTTCACCAAGGTCAAACACCTGGAGCTTCATATCTTCAGTTCGTGCATAAAGAATATGTCTTTCATTATCAATAACCATGTCAATTATTGGATCCACAGCTCCAAATTTAAGAGCATTAGGCAAAACCCATCTGAAAAAAGATATCAGGGAACTTAGTGTTTCAACATTATCACACAATACAAATTATCTTGCATTCATCAATGGCACTCAGATAAACAGATGATATACCTTGAAAGAAGACTACCCAAACCTGCTGTGAGGCACACCTTACGGCAACATTTATGCCAGCCAGAACCTGTTGTGTATTGCATCTCATAGATGTGTCCGTCACGGCCTGCCAGAAAAATATGGCCCTTATCCGTACATGTAATGCAAGTCATAGTGACTCCATCCGATGGTATCGTGTATTCCGGCAATGGCTGTAGGGAAATATCTGCATATGGATCTGTTCCATCTTCCCTTCCGGTGCAGCATACTCCAACAAGAATCAACTTTCACCGAACAAGAGCCATAATTAGTACTAGCAATAGATACAAAAGTATAGCTTGGCAACAAAAATCAGCCGAAGTATTTGCAAATTTGAAGCAAAAAGCAGAGTGATGAAACAAATGTAAGTCTAAAGCCAATTACAAACTTTCCAGTCCTAACTTGCCTTGAAATACTTGGAATTCGTTTGGATAACAGTAGCATCAAATGTAAGAACGAGTTGCAGACCATAATTACATCCATGGATAATACATATATATATATATATGGGATTGGAGGGAGGAGCACAACAATGCCTTCAGAATATTCATTTTACAATGTGCAGGTAGGAGCATGTCAGAATTTTCTCTTAAAACTAAAAGTTTTCCAAATAATAGTAAAGATAATATTTTTTTGGGAGAGCAGATGGTATCACAATTTTATTCAATATCACAAGAAAACAACAGGTGTACAAATATAAAGTTTGTATGCTCTCCACATATGCATATGCAAGTTCTAAAAGAAAATTGTTTATGCACCAAAAGAAAAGCAACACCCCGAAATTACAGTATATCCATTCCATCACCTATACAAGGTTGGATGAAATCCAAAGGATAAACTATTCTCTAACTCGTGGGAAAAAAAAAAAAAAACATATTGGAAGGGTTTAAATCTCCACTCTGGCCAGAAAGGCTGAACCACTGCTAAACAGGCATCTAGCCCATTCTAACACACTCTTAACAATGAATGTTGACACCCTATTTGCTGTCTTGCTGCATCTCTGAACAATTCCAGCATTTCTTTGGCTCCAAATGGCCCAGATAGTAGTGTGAAGCATTTTTCACATACCCTTCCATCTCATTCTATCTCCCCCATTTTGTATAGTTTCCATTGTTTATTCCAGCCAAAAGTCATTTCTCCAGGCATTTGGTACCCATCACATCCCTTTTCAGATACATTGAGACTTGAGAGAAGTGGCAGCCTGTAAATAAGTGACCCACAGACTACACTACAAAGTGGTCAAGAAGTCCTGAAGTGCGTCCTCCATGAAGAGTACTTTCATCACGGGTAGGAAGCCTCATATGGAAGAGTCAGAGACCTTCCACATGCGAAATTCACATATACAGGAGTACAAAATCCCCATGAGGACATCCTTGAACATAGGATGATGAGTTCCTCTGTCCATGATGGCATGATGACCCAATAAGCAGATTTTACCATGTAGCATGGATGGCAGTATCGGCCGATACCGGTACATACCGGCCGGTATGTACCGGTATCGGCCGGTACCGGTACCCGATACAGGTAAAGGGTATCGGCCGATACCGGACCGGTACCGGCCGGTACGTACCGGTACCGGTACCCACCGATACGAGTACCGGTACCGGTACTGCCATCCCTGCCAGGTAGCTACAACAATCACGCTTCCAGACCCAGGAATCCCCCTCACCATGCACTATATTCCATCCTTTTGGTTAAGGGCGTTTTTGAGAGCTGATTTGTACACATTTGTATCCATTTTTTTTTCTTTATACATATCTGTTGCACTGATCACTTTCAAAAAAAAAAAAAATTTAATAATAGGTGCATGGGACCAAAAAAAATTAAGTAATTGAAACACAATAAAAACATTAGGATAAAGAGAAAGCAATGACATTTGAACATTTTTTCGAACGAGAAGTGGATAGCACCACCAATTTTATTAAAAAAATAAATACAGGTGGTACAATATTTGACATATTTTCATTATATTCCTATCATAAATTATCAAACAGAATAAAAAGATATATATATAAATGAGTGATCAATACCCATACCGTGTGTATCCCATGCACAAAGGCCAAGTGGAGCCCCACGTGCTGGTTGGAGAACCACCGAGGCAGCAGTTAGAAGCGGCAGCACCAAAGACAAGCACCAGCCAACAACAAGAAGATGCAGCAGCAGCCGGCAATAGAAGCACCAGCAGCAGCACTAGCAGCCAACGGCTGCCACGAGAGGGACTGGTGGTTCCCTCTTCTGTGCACACAAAACAGGGGAACCCTTTTATTTTCTTTTTCTTTTCTTTGGGGGGGGGGGGGGGGGGGGGGTTGCAGAGAGAGAAACGTGTGGGTGAGAGAGAGAAGCAGTGGGGGACAGAGGATGGTGGAACCCCCCCCCCAACCAGTTGAGTAGAAGCACAAGAGAGAGTGAGAGAGGGTGGAGAAAGAAAAGAAAAGACATAAGGGAACCCCCCCCCTACTGCTTTGGATACAAAAACAAACTAGAGAGAAGGTGGAACAAAAAAGAAAGAAAAAAAAAACTACCAGAATCAGATGGGCATTAACACAGAAAAAAGAAAAAAAGGAAGGGTGGATCCAGTAGGGGGTTCCGTGACCCCCCCCCCCCAAAACCGGACAGGTGGGAAGTATTTTTGAAACCAAAAAATGAAAGAAAGAATAGGAGGAAAGAAAAGAGGAAGGAGGTGAGAGCGGGTTCCAATAAGGGGTGCTACCGGACAAGTCCCCTCCACCCCCTACCAGATGGCCGCACATGTGGCTCTCCCTTCTTTCTTTACTTCTTTTATCCCCTCTCTCTCTTTCTCTCAGCCAATAAGAAAACAGCAAAAATTAGAGAGAGAGAGAACCAAAAGGAGAATTTTTTGGGAGGGAAAAGAGTCATCCGGTAAGGGGTGCTACCGGATGATTTGAACCTACTAGATGCTCCTTGGCCCCTATAAATACCCCCATAGGGGCTGCTGCAAAGGGGATGACTTTTTGAAAGCTCCGTCTACCTCTTGCTTGAAGAATTCTGAAGATTTGAAGGCAAGCTCATATATTCTTGAGCTTGAAGCATTTTTTGTTAGTTTTAGGAGGACAAACTCTTGTGTGTGTGTGTGTGTGTGTTTTGAGTTTTGTCCCTTTGACTTTAGTGCAAACTCATGTGTTCTTGAGTTTGCTAATTATGTATAAGCAATGACTCATGCGTTCTTAAGTCCTGCCTTTTGTCTTAATGACACTCATTACATGATTAATGTGCCCTCATTTTGTACTAATCATATTGGACTTTGTTTTTATTAATGTGGACACTTAATAGATCCTAAATAAATTTACCAATACCCACTAAGCTCTTGGAATTCAAATTGATACTTGGTGGGTCATTGGTATGACTCGTTAGGATTCATAAGGAGTTGATGGCTTAAATGATGCTCATTGGACTTTAATGTATCCCCATATCTAATGAACCATTCTTGTAATAGATTCCATGCAAATATTCATGTTTTCAAATTACTTTGATGTATCCTCTAAAGAACCTACAAGGATCTCACATTTAATCTTACCCTTAGAGTGTATCCTTTAATGAAACCAAAAGGGATTCAACACTTGATGATTACAATCATTAATTTGTGTCCTTCAAAAATTCAAAATTAATCAAATATCATCACTAAAGTGTATCCTTTAAGAAGGATTCAATGATTAATGATGAGCAAACTTTAATGTATCCTTGTCATCTAAATCCATCCTTTAAAGAATCTAAAAAGATGCAAGTATTGCCATACCATGAGTGATGGTTTTGACTGCATTCTAAAATTAAAACTCAAATTTTGCATGAGCTATGGTCCAGTCAACAGAATTAAATCATGGTTTACATAATTACATTTGTATTTGTGCAAGGATTAGTTTAAAGGGCATCATCTTATGACAGTTAATCAAGGATTTTCGATCACAGGATCGATGTAATTAACAGTAACTGAGATGAGTGGAGAGAGGTCGAAATCAGCGGATCCACATGCTTGATCCAACACTAGATCTTTTGAGGACTCATCCCAAGTTCTCAAGATGTATCAAATAAAACTACAATAAAATGAATGTGAGGGTTCAATCTCCCTCTCACCCCCCACATACACTCAAGAAAAAGATAGGAAACGTTCCCACTTTTGATGAAAAGAGATGACCTTCAAACATTAAAATTGAAAAACAATAGGTCAGACCTAGGAAGTCAGTTAATTGCTTTACTATCCCTTTTCAATTAAAAATCCATATCACAGTCATGACAAGACCTTAATCACAGATATCTGGGACTGAGCAGATGGTACCACATGAACATGTGTCAACCTAAAAGTTTATCTTAGTGTACATCATTAAGGTTCAAAGATCATAATTGGCAAACGAAGAGATCTAATTAAGAAAAGAAGCAATCAAAAGGAAATCCCTACCTCAACAGGAGTTGCTAACACCAGAAGATATTGTATCGCTTCAACAAATACTCCAGGCCTAGATCTAACGAGGCCTACAGCACATATCGCTTGTTCCTCACCACTGTACTCAGGGCACTGGCCATCCCTGTACATAAAGTAAATACTCTGAATGAGAATTATAAGGAATATCAAGTCAAAGTGACATGAGTAAGCTACCAAAATAGAGACCTGTATCTGTCCAGAGATGCTTTGCAGAAGAACATACTCATGCAACCACCAGATAAGGCAGATGCTATTGACGTATGTCAAAGTACTGATTTAACAAAAACGTAGCTGATTCCAGCAGAGTCTTTAATCCATTAGGCCATATCTCCCATACAGTCTAGTTACCAAATAGAAGCAAGCTACTTGTTCTCTCTCTCTCTCTCTCTCTCTCTCTCTCTCTCTCTCTCTCTCTCTCATATGAGACAAGTTATTTGATGCTACTGTACTAAATGACTTTGAGCCAGGATTTTTTCATTCAAGAGCATCGAGCATGAGAACCTGTAACAACTCGATCCAACCCTTGTAAGGTATTGTCCGCTTTAGGTGAAGCCCGCACGGTTTTGTCCCCAAAAGGGGCCTCACAAGTTATGGATACGTCCCCTTCATATATAGCTTCATTTTCCGATGTAGGGCTAATTCGGATCATTCCCGCCTCAGCCCCCAAAATGCAGTGGCAGCTCCACACCGCTTGCAGGTAGCCCTTTCCTACAAGTAGCCCTTTCCTATGGATAGCTCTCTCCTCCTGCCCGGCTAATGATTAGGTCATTACAGGCAAGGCCCATAGCCCTAAACCACCTCAGCCCCTCCACCTCCTCAACACACCTCCTCTTCCCATCTAAACATAGAACATCTATGAAAATTCCCCATTATGAAAAAGAATAAGAATTGATGGATTGAGTCCATCTAAACTCATGTAAGCCATAGAAAGAATAGAAGATTTGGAACCTTAAACTCCATATATTATCTAAAAATTATATTTGTATTATGTATATCACGAAGTGTGAAAAATGAAGAAGAACCTTACGACAATGATGACCCCATGAAGGGGGCTAAACAACATGAAATTCATAAGCACACTCCAACGCACTCCCTGTGAAAGAAAGACTTATGAAAGAAACTGAAGGCAAGAAAGCCTTACATGATGACTATGAACTCCTATATTATTGTTGAACAATGATTCATACGATGATTTGTCTTTTTAAAGAAATGTAGCGACATCATTTGTTAGCAAGACGGACCCACAAGATTCGTCTCCTGAGAATAAGGGGACGCCCAGGTCAAATTTCTTAAAGATGTGTATTGTCGAAGTACAGAACATCCTTTCTTTTGGTTATGATTCCAGAGTCCAGATTCGGGACTTCAGCTTAGATAGAAGATGATAATCCTATTTGAGTGCACTGGTGGGCAGAGGCATGAACGTTGTACCAACAGTCAAGGAGTAGACTGCAGACCCAATTTTGCCTATATTTCCCGCCTTACCCAGTAGGCTTCTGAAAACATGCTAGGGTGGTCAAGCGGAGGTGGGAGGTTGGTCAGGAGACGGCCTACTCACCATTATTGATCGTTAGTAAGTTATTATCCCCATCACTTCTTGTTAAAAAGGCGAGTCGCCCCATCAGCAAGGCAACCAACTATGAACTCAAGGCTTGTTAAAAATTCAAACTAAAGAACGACTCAATCCTAAGACCAATGAGAATGACTTACAAAAAGTGTCTATATTTTTTATATTAGTATGAATTACTACTAAGTTAGGAGAAGAAAAAAACGAAAGACTTGAGCATATGAATTGTTTAGAAAGTTAAAGCAAAGGTATACTTGCTACCCATCTTATTAATATTTTCACTCCGATTTCACATTATTTGTTTTAAGATGAATGCCTTACATACTATTTTAAGAATCATTTCATTATTGTCATATGTTGAGTAAATGTATTACATGATAATTAAAAGTAACATACATTATTCCCTTTGTGAAGATGAGCGAATAGGGTGGTAAGTAAGGGATAACAGTAGGGATTAATGATCCCTACTAAGATCTCTTTATAAGTTCTCATAAAAGTTATAAAATATATTTTTCATGAGCAAGGACAAAAAGATAGATCTAATGTCTGCTTGACACATTTTGGACCTCACAAGTAAATTGAAAAATTCAGGGATGACCAATTTGTTTAAATTTTTGAGATATGTATTTTATTTATCTCATTTTTCTATTATATAATGGACATGACCTGCTAATTGCTCTTTTATATTAACGTCTCTTATTATTTTGTTTTTGCACTGTCCAAAGAGTTCAAGGGCCCAAAAACAGGAAAATAAACAATCCCTTTATAAAGAAGGATTACAATTGAAATGCTTTCCAATTGGATAAAGAAGATAACAACGAAGATTGACTGCCAGGTTTGTTGAAAAGTACATATTCTCCAATTTTTAACCAAAGCAATGGAATGACTAATGATGTTGGATGTTGGTGAGAAAGAAAGCTTGAAGCATCTAGCATTATGCTCCTCCCAAATGGCCCAAATGACAGAACCCAAAAGCAAAGACCAGTTACCACCATCTTCCTTGTGATGTTGGACAGTATCCAAGTTAGTGAGCAGGTTGAAGGTTGGCTGGTGAACTTAGTTAAGTCCAAGACAGGCGAAGAGAATGGACCACACGTAAGAGATAGTTCCACAATGAAGGAACAAGTGATCAGAGGTTTCCTTGTAAGCCCCACAAAAAAGACAGGAATCACTAGCAAAGGGCTCGAATTTCTTCACCCGGGCCAATGTTGCAAGTATGTCTTGGATTAGTTTCCACATGAATATTCTGATTTTTGATGGCCACATCTTTCTCCATATGAGTGGGGCCCAAGGTATTGAAAATCCCTCCATAATTGAGCATCCCGGAGATGGATCTGATAGTGAATAGACCTCAGGGATCCCCTAACCAAATCCATTTGTCTTCCTCATGAGCTGATAAGTGTACCAATTGTAGAATATTACACAGATTCAGATATTCAACATGTTCTTCATCATTAAAATTTCTCCTGAAGTTGTGTTCCCATCCATGTAAAGGATTGGATAGAAAAATGTCATAGACAGTGGCATCTTTGGCTGTAGAGATTGAGAAGATCCTGGGGAAGTTGTGTGCTAGTGGAGAATTGAGCACCCAAGCATCATTCCAAAATTTAAAGTGTTTGCCATTCCCCATCACAAGAGAGATAGCAGCATTGACGATGTACCGACATTCAAAGACAGCTCTCCAGATTGGAGATACGCAGCTCCCGAAGGAAGGCGACAGATCCTATGAGGAGGATCAAAAATATTTTGACCCGACAATAGATTTCCAGAGCAAAGGAGTATCACTCAGCAAAAGCCATAACCATTTTGAAAGAAGAGCAGCATCAATAGATGCAACAGGTACTAGGCCCATCCCTCCATTTTTAGGTCTGCACATCCCCAGCTAATAGGATTCTAAATTCTCTGATTGAGGTAGTGCCCTTCCAGAAAAAGTTCCTGGTTGCCTCAATTTTCTTTACAATAGCCTTAGGTATTTTAAAATAGACATAAAATATGTTGTCAAGGATGAAAGAACTGACCTGGAGAGAATCCATCTACCACCATCCGAGAGAAGCTTGGATTTCCAAACCGCAAGCTTATTGTTTGATTAAAGCATATTTATGTCAATTGTTTATATAAAGAAAATGATCAGTGGAGAAGTTTTCAAATTAAGATATATCATGAATATTCATGTGTATTCGCACTCATTGTAGTAGCCATGTCACAAGCCATGCAAGAGGAGAGTGATACCAATAAGAAAGGGCTACCCAGATGCAGAGTAAAGTGTGAGCCACCACAGATTGGAGTTACGCTATATATGGGAGTTAGGGCAAGGATGAACTAGATTAGCCCCATATTGAAAAATGTGAGACAATTATTGGGCTATATATGTGAGGCTTAGACCCATAGCTTATGAAACAACTTTTGAGGGACAAAACAGTATAGGCTTTTAGGGGCCCAAAGTGGACAATACCTCACAAGGTTCAGATCGCTCATTATGCTTACGGATCAAAAATCATGTCAACAGAGGGATTTAAAAGACAGTATTGGAAGGAGATGATAAATTGATGCAATCCCCATTGATGAGGAAGTGTTAATTCATGATGATTTTAGTGAATGTGCTAGGTAGAAGACAACGGATTTGAACTAGTAGAGGGTGGATATAGTGTAAAGAATAAGGCTGGAAATGACATCCTTAAGTTTGTCCCAACATTAAAATTCCATCATTAAAGTGAATCAAATAAGGATCAAGCATATGTTTTTCCCATGAGGAAAAATGATACACTAACTTCTAGACATTGTATTTTATTCCCAGGGAGCCTCTTTAGGTCAGCATGTTATGGGGTATTTGAAGTCTATATTAAAGTCTTAAGGACGTACAATTGGGAGAGAATGTGTGATATAGTGCAGAAAAGTGAAAAACGTACTTAGGGAGGTGCTGGTGAGGGAAAGTAATTGAAGCTCCGAGTAGAGTCAATGGAGATCTAGAATGATATCCCTTTTTGTGTTAAAAAATAGTAACAAAGTACTTGTTATAATCCATCAAATGGATTTATATATATGTATATGCTAATAAGAAAAATAAATGTGGTGGTAAAAACAAAGGTGTTCAAGAAGCTATTAGAAGGGGGAAATTCCATAGAGATTGGAAAGAAAATGTAGATTTAGAAGACTTGAGGAAATACAAGAATGGTAAAAGGAAGTTATGAGGGCAATAAATAATGCTAAATTCAAGACATGTGAAGGAAAAGGAAAAAGGAAATTTATAAGTTGGAGAGAATGAAAGAGGGATGAAGCAAGGGCATTGAAGTACCTCATCTATTAAAAGCAAATATCAAAGGTTTTTGGTGAAAGATATGTGAGAATTATTACATGGGATGCTCAAATCTTGAACCTTCTATGTGTTATTGCACAATCCAAGATAAATAAGTAGGGGAAATATCAACAGAAAAGAAGAAAGAAAAATGAAGAGCTGGATAAAGCACATGGGAATGTTGGTGTGTCTTGGTTGACAATTTTTTTTCAACCAGATTCTGAAGTCCAAAAATATGTGTCGTTAGTGGAATAGAAGAATGATCATACCATTACATAAAGGAGTCCAGTCTCAATATTAGTATCTGCAAGGTTGAATTTCCTGACATCTAAATCAGAATATGTCAAAAGCCTCAGCAGACAACCACATCTAGTTATTTGAAATAGTTTGGATACCTAAATAGTATAAAGCATAGGAATAAAAAAGTGGCAATCATCTTGCTGCACAGGTATCATGCATGAGCCATATGCTCAGTTGTGGAAGGCTCATTATATGTTAGAAACCTCCAAGTTTCTCTACTGATCATTTGTGCATCTTTTATCCCTAATAGTGACATTATTTTTGGAATGAACAAAAAAAATAGCACACATGAATGCATCAACTAGCTCCTGTTTCCCCAAATATGGAAACCCATGTACGTGCCTATGTGTCTAGCACAAATAACCATCAAAATGATTTGATGACTTTCATCGGTACCTATATGCAAAAAGGTTTCATTGTGAATGTCGGCAATTATTGCCTGCCATGGATATAAGGAGACCATGCCTCTTCATCTCCACATCTCTTAGAGCTGGATGCTGTAACTGATATCTCTCTTTTTTTACTTTTTTTTTTTTGGTGGAGTTGGTTACTTTGGAGTTAAAAGAAGAAGCATAAATCAAAATGCATCTTTCATGCAATTGTCATTAAATTACATGCATGGGTTAACTAGGACCATAGATTTTAAAAGAAAGAAAGAAAGAAGAAAAAGTAATACGATAGGTCTCTGATCTTCACAGTTGAGGTTTCACAGATACCAAAGCACAGAATCATAACTCCCTGACCTATGTGGCCGTAAGTTGGAGAACATCAGACATTTCCGGGAACTTGAAGGCATGGTCAATTGCTCATGCAAGAGACATGGTCTCAGATATCAGCTCAGTTACAACTAGTTTACTAAGCGGGTAGCATTCAAACTGATGCCCATGAAAAGCATTTGTAATCTAAAAAAGGAAAGGCGAAAGCAGACTTGAATGAAATTGTTACTATCATATTACACAAGCATCAGAAAGATTAAATATCTCCCAGATTCTAGACTTCTACAAAACAAGCTTCAAATTAGAAGGGAATAGATACACCATCTTCATTTCCATAAATTCACTTAAATTTTGACAAATATAATACCACAGATGAACTTAAATTATGATACCGATAAATTCAAATAAAAGTTCTCCACAACCAGCTGCAACCCCTCACCACTTATCGAAACGCCACAGAAAAATGGAGTTGTCGACTGACGCCCACGCCCGCCGTATCTCTGGGAAGATTCCACACAAAGCAGTCCCCTCTCCGCCGGCCGCATTATACCTCTCTATAAGCACGGGGGGCAGTTCCCGTGTGTCCACCACCTCGAACAGCGGCGGCCACTGCGACCAAGAGCAGCACCAACACAAATAAACCCTAGAACCAACACCATAATGCTTCCAACCCAGAAGCAACTCCCGGCATGATAGACAGCACCACCCAAAGAGAACAATGGCGCATCAGATCGACACCTGGGAACCCTAGATGGGCTGAGCACGGAGGGCGTACCTCTTTGGGGTGGGAGGAGTAGGGATGGCTGGCGTATCTAGAGGCCTCCAGGGCCTCCTCCAGGTCGAGCTGGGCTGCGACGTCCCGGCCGATGCGCTCGCTGATGTGGAGGCCGGCGGAGACCACGTCGGGCCCGACGATCTCGTCTTCCCAAGCCATCCCCGCTCTCCTCCGCCACCGAGAGAACAAGCAGAGGAAGAGAGGGAGGGGGAGCGGAGGAGCACCAGAGGGGCGCGAGGGTTTTGGCGAGGAAGACGAGAGGGGGTGTGGAGGGAAGGAGCAGAGCGGGGGATGGGTTTTGGGTTTTTGGAAAGGGGAGGCGTTGGCGGGGGGGTGGTGAGGGTTTCAAAAGTGGGGCGGGGACGACGCCGGTTCGGTTTCGGACGGAGGCTGCCGAAAGGGGAAACATGCATGCACCGCAGCTCAATGCGCTTACACGGGAGAGTTGGCCAGCCATGGGGTTGGGGCTGCAAGCCGGCAAACCACAATCGATACGCGCGCAATGAACATTTCTTGAGATTGCTCCATAACAATTGCTGACTTGTTTATTAAATTAAATAAATAAATTTAATAAAATTTCAACAGTCTATCAAATGAAACAACCTTAAACATAGGTGAGTTTGATTCGATTATCTTCATAGATAAATTTGTTGAAGCACTGGATTAAGTACTTGTCAAAAGTTTGTTTGTATACTCATTAAGAATTGATCTAAGTGCCTGTTAAGATTTCTTTTAATACTTATTCAATTATTTATTTATGATTAAACATAATTAATAAGATACTTAACTTATAATTTTTTTATCAAATAATTAGAAACAAAGATAAACTAGAGCTCACCATTAGGTTGATGAGGTACTCGATGTTCAACTCAAACTTATTCAATATCTAAATGAGTAAAATTTGAATAATGATCATAAATATTCGGTTCGAACATGAACTAGTGAGTACTCATCATTTAATTATTTTATTTATGATTGAATTTAATTAATGAGATATTTAATTTATAGAATTTTTATCAAACAATTAGAGACAGATAAAATAGTGCTCAGAGACGGATAAAATAGTGCTCATCATTAGGCTCGTGAGGTACTCGATGCTAGCGCTGCAACTTTAGGTGGGTCAACCCGATAGTTAGGTCGGGTTGAACCTGATCAAGTTAGGGTTGGGGGTTCTTTCAACTCGACCTTACATGGGTTGGGTTGGGTTGAGATTCGGTCAATCCAACCTAATCCAATGTTAATATATATAAATGATAACGTAGATAATTAGAATATACTTCATTTAATTTTATATCATTGAATACAAATATAATTTATAATATGAACAATAACGTTCTCAAATAATAACTATGTAACCATGTGTCTACCTTCTTTTTTATTACTTTGTTAAAGTAGATACATAAATTTACTCATGCCTTTATACATGGAATTTTGATGGTAAGAAAGAAAAATTAAAAATATAGACTATTAAGAATATAATCCGACTCAACCCTATCCAACTCGATGAAGCTTGGGTTACATGGGTTGAGTTGGGTTGGGGCATTGTTAGACGGGTTGGATTAGGGTTGAGGAGATTAGGTTGGATGGTGGGTTGGGTTGAGTTAAGATTGAGAGGTCTTAGACATGGGTTGAGTTAGGATTGACCTTAACTTATCTAATATGACCCGAGTTACAGCCCTACTCTATGCTCAACTTGAGTTCATTTAATATCTAAAAAGTCAAATTTGAACAATTATCATAAACATTCAATTCAAACTCCAACTCAATTAAAATTACTTCCATCAGTATTTTCGCGCGCGACGTGCATTGGACCACGGCGCAGGGGGTCTTTTCCCGAGACCGGGGGCGGCGACCCGTTAACCCGGCAAGAACCGAGGGGGAAAAACAGCCGACCTGGGACAAGCTTCCAGCAGATTTCGGCGTGTAATGGCGCGGGCCCAACGGACTCCTCCCTCGGGATCCCGAATTTTCTTTTTCAGCCCGAGAGCAAATGTTGAGGATTTGATATTAATAGCGCACGAGTAGAACTATTACACTGTTATTATTTGAAGGCTATGCATTTTAAATATGAAAATAATCTTTTTTTGGTCATATGCAAATAATCTTTTTAAAAGAAGTAAGACTGTGCATAAATTGGTTCTTCTCGTACTTTGCGGTAGCAAAAGAGCTGTCTTTTTATATCAAAGTCCAATTAAATGTTTAATCTGATCATCAAGGCCGAGTGGAATTGAAAAGAGATGTGAACACCTTAAATCTTGATTAGTAGTCATGAATTGAATATATTTAATTTTTATTACTCCTCAATTTATATTTTGAGATTTTTTTAGATATCAGTTATTAAAATGTAGCATATTTAGGTACTAACTCCCTTGTTTTTATATTTTTTTAGGCTTACTTTAAGAAACACTTTCAAAAATTTGAAAAAATATTCACAATATTTCATGAAGTTATAAAAATCAGAAGGGCTAACCTCTAAACATGATGGTTTGTGGGGGATACTATTCATATCCAAAAATCCCTTTGTATTATGATAAACGTGTGAATATGCTAATTATTTTCAAATTCTTTACCATGATCACTTTTCACTGTTACAATGAAATGATTAAATTCATTTTGACAACTCTATTGAGCTTCAAGAAAGCCTCAAAGGCTTGGCCTTTATGTTCTAAGAAGAATACTTATGTGTATCTTGAGTAATAATATACTATCACATATCCACAGTACTTTCCCTCCGAGCTAGCCATTTTGACAGGATCAAAGAGATCCATGTGCAAAAGTTCTAAGGGTCTTAAGGTGGTCATATCATGCTTGCTTTTGAAAGAAATTTTATTTTGTTTTCCTCGGCCATAGGCTTCACATATTGTATTAACATATATTTTTAGTTTAGGCAAACCTTCAAGTAGTTTTTGTTTCTGTAAATTTTCTATAATGCTCATACTTGCATGACCAAGTTTTATATGCCACAAGATGGTTTGAGGTGATCCTTCTACTCCTAGACATATATTGTTGTTTAAAAGCTCCTTTATATAATGTATGTATTTTTTAAAAGTTCCTTTAGATAATATACATACATATTCTTCTCATGTTTTGAGGTGAACCTTACTTTTCCTATATCATTACTCTTGATGACACTTCTGTTAGGTACAAATGAAATTGTGTTACCTTTATCACATAACTCGCTTATACTACTTAAATTGTGCTTCGGTCCATTGACAAGTAAAACCTTCTTGATCTGAGTGTTATCTTCTCCCCAAATTGCACTTGAGTTGTCTCCAAATGTCACCATACCTACTTTCTTTCATTTCAAGTGATTAAATAGAGACATGTCCTCAATCATTTGTCTTGAGCAACTATTATCAAAATATTTAGACTCACTGGCCACATATACTTGCATTAAGTTGAAACTTAGGTTATGGTTTTAAGTACCCAATTTCTTTTGGGTCCTTCACTATTAGCTTATACCCTAGTTTTTCACAATTAATACATTCTTGAATTTGATTTGTGATTTTTAAGATTTTAGATAATAGATATTTTTCATAAGGTTAAGATGGCTTTTGATGTCCAGGTGAGGTGCGTCATAATCCTTCTCTTTTGAAGTGAGGTCGTTGAGCTATTATCATTAGTCTTAAGTTATTATTTCTTTTTGTGAATGTTTATAAGGATACTTTCAGTCTCTCAATCTCCATGACTAATTCAATGTTTTCACTATGAGATTTTATTAATGTTATTTTAATATCATCTCTTTCTTCCCTAACAAACAAAAGATCTTTATGAAATATATCACTACCTTCGGCTATCTCCTTAAGTTAATTACCTTTGGCTTTTAACTTTTCGTTTAATTCCTATTTCTTGTTAGTCATTTCACGCATTTCCTTCTCATTTTTTATCTTTTTAAGCTCATTTTAATTGACTTATAGTTATCAAGAAGTTCTAAGAATGCATAGTACAGTTCGCCATAAGAGATATCTTCATGAGCATATGAAGATGAGTAAGAGTTACCTAAGGTTAGCTCATTTTGATTGTTCTCCTCCTTATATCAAAAGGAACACTCATCTTCAGTTGTCCATGTTGTTGTCGTGGCTTTGCTATATATCTTTCCTTTTTTATTAGTCATTGATCTTAGTCTTCCCTTTGTCTATTCATGCCTTCTTTTTTAGATTTGGACAATCAACTTGCATATGCCATGGTTGTCTACAATCGAAACATTCACTTGGTTTATTATCATAATATCTTTTGTTTGGCTTTCTGGACGAGCTTGCTCTCTTTTTCTTTTTCTTTTCTCATGTAATCTTCTCGATAGTGTGATTTATTCTTCTTCATCATTGCTTCTTATTTCAACTCCTTCTTCTTTTTATCTTCCTTCTTATGTTATACCCCTTGCACACCAATTCAGGTCTAATGCCTACTATGGCGCTAGGTGTGTGTAACAATGAGAACAACCCAACATAACAAAATAAAACTAACACTTGGTGAAAGCAAAACTTAATCTGCAACAGTGCCACACCAAATCCAAGTCACATATATCATTGCCAAAAATCCTCCGAAGTTATTATCTTTGAACCAGAATTTCAAATGTTCATAAGATTCCCTCATACTAAACCAAAAGTACAATTTTCTCTCAACCTATTACATAAACTATTCTTAAATGGAACTCCATGGCCAATTAGCTGAGATTTGTTGCAACAACCTCCTCGAATCACAAACCATTGCCTCAAGCTTTGGGTAGCACACTGACCTCCAAAATCTAAAAACATAAGTAGTTTTTAATAAGTACAACTTAATAATTTTACCACATTCACAAGCTAACAGTATAATAATTGAAGCCAAATATTACTGACCATAACTGAAGAATTCTCAAGGCAAATAGTATAATTAAACTAATGGATTTTTTAACAAAATCTGGTCAAATTTTCCTAAATACCAAAGTCATAATCAGATAGTCCACTGATCGATTACACACGTGCGTCACTAAATATGTTAGTCTTAGGTGGCCTACAAGCCAATATGACTTTGTAATTTCGTTCATCTATTAATAAAATAACATTATATTCATTGTGTGTGAATCGTATTAATTATTGTCTCATAACGAAGTCCGTGAATATGTGCGATAGTGATCAGATTATGATGAGATCATACTAATGAGACTAATCACTTAAACACACATTATTAATAGTTCCTAGTTGGAGGATATCCGAGAAGGACATTGGATATCTGGATAGACTAGTACAGATTACTCTCGCTCATAAGATGAGGGTGACTGATCTCATAGTCACTTGTGTGGAGATACTAAGGCGAATATGTAGGTGCTCATTAGACAATGAGCTTACTGAACTGATCTGACTGAATCGCTGGATGGTATTGTACCTTACTGTAACGACTCGTCACCCTATAATCGGGGATCCGATTACTAAATGGGTACCGAATCATTAATTTGGGACCAAACTAGGATCTAGTAAGTCTGGGAAATAAATAATAAACTAAGCTAAACATTCACATCGCATTGAATTGAAATGAAAGTGCAGGAAATTAAAATTATTACAATGCGACCCGATTACAGCAAATAATTACATACTCCAGCTGAAAGGAAATAATTAAACATACAGGCCAGAAATAAATAACAACTACATCGGGGCATACCCCGGAGCAACTGCCGAAGACGTACACCACACGGCCGCACACACCGCTCTAAGTCTGCTGGGAGTCCTCACCTGAAAACCGCAGGGGTGAGTCTCAAGAACAAGACTCAGTAGGGATCCTTCGATCCCCACTGCCCACGCACACACCCACAAGTGTAAAGTACAGCTAACGGTGAAGTAACAAGTGTAGTGGCAGGTACAATTCCTAATTCTCTACGTGAGAATACATGCAATCGCAGTTATAATAATCATGCACATTCTAAACCAGCCGTTAGAAAATCTACAACCGTCATCTCGATAGAACTCGCCGATAGTGCAAACAACGGTGGGGAAAACCTCGACCCGCTGAGACCAAGGAGTAGCCCCTCGGGTAGCACGCTCGCTACTCCGGCCCAACTGGCTCAGGTGACTACCCCTTCCCCCAGCATGAGTGACTCTCCGAATGTACCACTCCGACACCGGTACTAGCTGACCCCGGGGTTCACCAGGTGACCCTCTCTCACTAGGCGTCACCCCGCCCACGCCCCCACCGGCGCTGTGCTCACGCCCCCACCAGCACAGGGTGATAAAGTGCTACAATGTCACTCCAGGTCCACAGTAACTGAAAACCCAACACAGTGCGATCCGGTCACGTGAAAAGCCCGCGATCGCATAACACACATAGAACCATCCGATCATGAGGAATCCATCTCTATCGGGTGCACTAAAACATGTGCTAACCATCTATCTAGCAGTATGAACACGTTTTACTGGCATGCATTAGTGAGATTCTGTCTTGAATCGCGTCGACCAAGGTCGACGCCATTCAAGCTCCAAGTACAGGTTTATATAAATCAGTCTTCAGATTCTGGCCTTAAAAGGCGTCGACACCAGTAGTCGCCTTTTAAAAGGCGTCGACATCCCCAGATGCCATTCAACACGAAAATCCGGAAATTTCCAAGAGCTTTATTCAGGGGATTTCTGTGGTTAAAACGCGTCATGGACGCCTGACGCCATTCAAAAATGCGTTGTTTACCCATGACGCCATTTAGCCACAGAATCCCCGACCTGGCAGTCTGCATGTCAGTCGATTCCTGTCTAAAAGGCGTCGTGATGTCCCGACGCCCTTCAAAAAGGCGTCGTCCATGCACGACGTCTTTCAGCCCCAGGAACCAAGAACGCCCTAAACCCGAGGGCTCCCTTTCCAACCCCAAATAACCCCAAAAATCATTCAAACTGGAGGGGAAACGAAGAGCAAGACAATTCAAAGGCAAACACCCCCATAGAGATCCTAAACATGCTCATTCTAACCCCCAAAACCGAAGATCTACCACATGCATATCGAGGAAAACATGATTTTAAACACAACGCTACGGGGAACGTCACCCTACCGGACACTCGAACTCCTCCAAGCTTCACGCCGTCCACCCTTCTCGCCCCACGCCGCCGCCGGTACCGCCGTGGTCGTCCTTGCTCCACCGTGACGTCGGCCGCCGTCCGGAGAGTAGAACGCCGCAGTGGAAGTAGAGGTGGTAGTGGTATGAGTTAGGTAGAGGATGGAGTGGAGGGAGAGGCGAAATGGTGGGAGGAAAAGAGGGAGGAGGAGGTGGTCGCCGCCGGTCGCCGGAGGAGGAGGAGAGAAGGAGAGTAGGAGAAAATGAGGGAAAGAAGGAGGGCTCGCGGGGTTAACAAGAAACTGGCTAAAACGCGTCGACATCCACGGACGCCAATCAGGTGATGCGACGGCCGCTCTGACAAGATTCTGAAACGCGTCGTCCTACACAGACGCCATTCAGACAACTTGTCAGGGCCGTACTCTGACACACCCAGAGTCGCAGTCTGAAAGGCGTCGTCCTTCGTAGACGCCGTTCAGACGACCTGACAGGGCCGTACCCACGCGGCCCAAGGCCAACCCCCGCGGCACCCACGTGGCAGCACCTGAAATGCGTCTGCCAAGGTGGACGCCGTTTAAAACGCGTCGCCAGGTCCTGACGCGATTCAACTCAGAACTTCCGCCCCCCACAGGGATTAGAACAACATGGTCTGACCCGAAAACCGGATCCGAAAGTCTCGATCCTTACACTTACAGTCAACCAGCTTGATTTTATTATTGCAGTTGCGTAGATGGTCCTCATACCTGAGACATCAAGGACACCTTGTGAGTAAACTTCTGTGTTTTGACCTTAGTTTATGAATATCTAACCACGGGATTCTAAACAGTCAAGGATCGGGTACAACGGAATGCCGTCGAAGGGAATTGAATGTCAATAAGGAATCATTCGCTCTCAGTACTTAGAGAGAGAATGCTCTAAGAAGGATGCACATAAGTCCCTGGCAAGGGCGGACGATAATATCTGGAAAAGAGTTTTCCAATATTATTCGGCAACATCTGATCTAAGTGAGTCGACCGGTTAGGGTTTGACTGATGGATATAGGTATCCTCTAAGCCAATCATTAGGCACCTATGTCAATCTGGTTCACTAATCAATGACATTAAATTCATTATGTAGATTGTCATATTTATAATTGCGCATAATGAAGTCCATGAATATATACAATAGTCATCAGATTATGATGAGATCATAATAATGACTGATGACTTGTAAACGCATATTCTCAATTGTTCCTAGTCGTAAAATGTTTGAGAAAGATATCAAACATCCGGTAAGACTAGTACATGTTATTCCAGCTCATATGATGAGGGTGACTAATTTCGTTAGTTACTTGTATGGAGACACAATGGTGAACCTGTAGGTGCTCATTTGAGAATGAGTTCATTGAACTGATCCGACTTGAATCGCTGAATGGTAATTTACTTGATTGTCAATCGGCTTGATTTATTGTCACAGTGGCATGGTTGATCCTTAGATTTGAGACACCAAAGATACCTTGTCGGTGGACTTCTAGACTTTGATCTTGACTTACGAATCCATACCACGGGATCTCTAATAGTCAAGGATCGGGTCCAGCGGAAGACCTTCGAAGGTGATTGTGTGTTCAATGAAGGATCATTCGCTCTCAGGTAAATTAAGAGAGAATGCTCTAGAATAAATCTGCAGGAGTCTCTGGCCAGAGCAGAAACAATATCAGAAAAGATGTTTTCCGATATTGTACAACGGAGTCTGATTCAAGTGAATTGACCATCTAGGATTTGACAATTGACCATACCCTAGGTTAACTCGAGAGCATTGTACGAACGAAGGATTATAGCCACGCGGTAACTATGGACGGACAGGTTCCATGAGTGGGTTGCTGAACCCCATTACCTTCCGGGATCATGCGGTGTTGCTTGGCACCCAACTTGATCGGAAGTCCGACCTAATTTACATGATATGTTAATTCGGTTAAGTAATTAGTTAATATATCTAGATATTAATTAATTACAATAAGTCAATAACTAGTTATTAGACTTAACATGTTGAAAACCGGACTGGTTAATGGGCCTAGAGGGTCACACGCAACAAGATTCTCAGTCGGTGGTACTTAAGTAGGATTTATATTAACTCGGGGACTTTTGTGAAAAGTCGCGCCGACTTAATATATATACGCGCTGTTGAGAAACCCTGGGCCAAGCTCCAGGGTTTCCCCATGCTGGCCGTCCCCCCTTTCTCTCTCCTTCTCCTCTGGGCGCCCCGTTCGAGGCGCCAAAACTGTCTCCTTCTCCGCCGCGCGCGATTCCCGAAAGTCGGGAATTCCCGTCTGCGGGTTTTCGGACAGCGTTGCGCCGACGAATCTTCAGCGAGCGAGCTGATACGGACGAGGGAGCGAGGATGAACCACCGCGGAGGATCGCGTGGATACCGCTGGAGGTCGGACGTCTGTGCGGCTTGCGGCATCGCCTCGACAGAACCGAGATGGAAGTGGATTCGAATCCGCGCTCGGTAATCGGATTACTTCCCATTAGTTTTCGGTTTGCGTTTTTTCGTTCCGAATCGGATCAACGGGCATCGAACGGGATAATTTTTGTTTGTCGTTTCCGCTGCGTTCTTCGTGTCCCGCCCGGATCCCAACATCGACAGTATACCATACCCTGAGTTGACTCGAGAGCATTGTACGAATGAAGGACTATATCTACGGGATAACTGTCGACGGAAAGGTTCCAAGAGTGGGTTACTTAACCCCAATACCTTCCGTGTGCACGCGGTGTTGCTTGGCACCCAACGTGATTGGAGGTCCGATCGAATTTAATGTGCGACATTGATTCGATTGATTAATTAATTAATTAATTAATATGCGTTATTAATTGATTAATCAGGCCAATGAGGAGTCACTGGGCATATTGGGCCATTAATTAGACTGGTTATTGGGCCTAGAGGGTCACACGCAAATAAGTGAGTTTTATATAAACCAGAGTTTTTTATGAAAAACCGCGCGGTTGATAAACAATATAGCGAACGGGCTGAACATGCCAGGCTGTTGCTAACCCTAGCTGCCCCCCTCCTCTCCTCCTCTCTCTCTCTAGCGTCCCAGATGAATTTGGATCCCCGGGTCTGCTCCGCCGCTTCTCCGACTCCCGTTCAATTGGAAATCGTCCGCGTGTTGCAACGATCGTTGCGGCGAACGGCGGAGACTTCATAGTCTACGAGGAATGAGGAACGTGAGGATATCCATCGCGAGGAGGATCGTGTTGACTCCGCTAGAGGCCAGACACTTGCACAGCTTGCGGTGTCACACCGACGGAACCGAACGGTTGCGGATTCGAATCCGTACGCGGTAAGAATTCGATAATCTGAATATCAATTTTAATTATTCGAAATGGGAACGGATTGCATGTTTTAATCTTTATTTTCCACTGCGTTTTGCGATCCGGAGAAACGCTGAGAACCCAACAAAATACTCGCGCAACCTTTAATTTAAATTAAACCAAACTCACGTATTTTAAGCACATGGCATGAAGCAAGTGGTGAGCATGGGTCGAATCCACAGGGAGATGTTATATTTTAAAGTTGAAAGTATTGACATTTTATAAGAAAAATAGAGAAAAAAAGTAGAGGGAGCGTGATGATTTGATAGAGAACAATTGAAACTAGCCAGACTTACTATGTACTTACAAAAATAACACCCCTAAATGAGCATAATCATACCATCTACTAAACTAAGACTACCCATAAAATATTAAGTAAAAGTAGAATATAAAGTTTGAGTGGTATCAACAGAAAAAAAAAGCAAAAGAAGTTGTAGAACAAAACGAGGGAGAAAAGATATTTTGTTTTCAAATGAGCTACTGCTATTCATTAACATAACTACATGAAACTTTACAGACATATTAAAAATTAAAAAATGACATGACGCTTAGAAGACAACTTTTAAATAAAATGCTCTAAACACTATGTACCATAGATAATTCATAAACTAGAGAGAGGAGATAGAGAGAGAAAACTTATGTTTGCAACCATCGTAGCCCTTTGCGCGGATCCCTGACAGCCCTGAACTCCTTCCAGTGGTTAGTTGCAGTGCCTTGAGTCCACCTCCATCCCGTGATAGCCACTGGTTTGAGAGAGATGTAGATAGAGAGAAAATGAAAGCTAGAGAGAGATTGCTATAGTACCCATGGTACTGCAACTGCTATAGAAGGTGGGGGAGAGAGTGAGAGAAAGAGAGAGAAGAGAAAAAGAAAAACTTAAAAAATGAAAAACTCCAGTTCATTTCAAATGGCTAAGGAGAAATTATAGGCTCATGGGAAATAATAAAATCCAAAAGTTTTGTCTCTCATTTTGAAAATTCAAATTTAGATTTAACAAAATCAATCACTTGATTAAAAAAACTCCTTGCAAGATTTAAGGAAGTTTTGAAAATTGAAAATCAATGGAGAATTCCCTCTCTTATTTGGAAATTGAAATCACGATTAGATTCCCTCCTTTATTTGCTCTCTTCTTAATTATCTCTTTTTTTTAAAATTTTGAATTTTGAATCTTTGACTCCAAGAGAAGCGGGAACCAGGTTTGACTTTATTTTCCCTCATTTTCTTCAATTTGCAAAAATTAATTAATCCTTGTGCCTTTTAAGATTTGATTAATGGTCACCTAGTTCTTTTTTATATGCTTTCACCAACTGTGCCATTTGCTTCTTGTATCATATACACAATGAAAAACAATTATGAAGCCTCTATAAGTAATTTGGACAGAAGACGAATTTCTCTATCATCTCATATGATTTTCAATGAAAATTATGATAGTAGACCCTACTTTTTAGTTTTCTAATTACCTAAAATTGTCAAGTTATTGTATGGTTTTTGTGTTTTTCTAGATCGTGAACGCTGCATAATAAAATAAAATTAAAAACAACGATCCCTGTTCATTTCAATAAACAAAAATCGAAAGCCGGTGATCGGTTATCACATCGCACGGAGTCAAATCCACGTTCGAACGGTTCCATTGGTGTGACACCACCAGCCGCGCAGATGCCATGCCTCTAATGAAGTCCACATGATTCTCCTTGCGACAGATTTTCTTATGCCTCATTCCTCGTAGCCTACAAACAAGCCGTCATTCGCCGTGATGATCGCCGCAACGTGCGGTCGAATTTCCATCTCACAAGAGTCGGAGAAGACGACGAAGCAGACCCCAAAGAGGGGGCCGGCCAGGGGCGCTAGAGAGAGAGAGAAGGAGACAGGAGGGGGCGGCCAGGGCTGAGCAGATGCCTGACTTGCTCAGCCCGCTCGCTATATTTTATACTTACCGCGCAATTTTTCATAAAACCTCCGACAAAGTATAAAACTCACTTTTAATTCATCGCCTTGAGAATCCTTTGCATGTGACCCTCTGGGCCCAACTACATGTCCAGTTAATGGCTCAATAAGCCTAGTGACTCCTCACTGATTTAATTAATCAATTAATAACTCATATTAATTAATTAATCAACCGAATTAATGTCGCACATTCAATTCGATTGGGCCTCTGATCATGTTTGGTGCCAAAGAACACAACATGAACCTAGAAGGTATTGGGGTTAAGCAACCCACTTTTGAAACATTTCCATCGACAGTTACTACGTCGATTTAATCAATAATTCGTACAATGTTCTCAAGTCAACACAGGGTCTGGTGAACCGTCAAACTCTAATCGGCCGACTCACTTGGATCAGATGCTGCTATATAATAGCGGAAAACTTCTTTCTCAATTTTATTGTTCACCCTAGCCACTGACTCTTACGTATCCTACCTAGAACATTCTCTCTCTAAATACCAAGAGCAAATGATTCCTTATTGAATACTTGATTCCATTCGACGATATTCCGTTATATCCGATATTTAGCTATTTAGAATCTCGTGAATAGAAATCCGTAAACCAAAGTCAAAATACAAAAGCCCACCGACAAGGTGTCCTTGGTGTCTCAGGTCTGATGACCATTTATGCAATTGTGACAATATAATCAAGTTGGTAGACAGTTAGGTATATTATTTTAGCAATTCAGTCGAATCATTTCAGCGAATTCATTCTCTAATGAGCACCTACAAATTCGCCTTAGTGTCTCCACACAAGTGACTATGAGATCGGTCACCCTTATCATATGAGTATGAGTAATATGTACTAGTTTAACCGGATATCTGATGTCCTTCTCAGATAACCTCCGACTATGAATAATTAAGAATATGTATGTATAAGTGATCAATGTCATTAGTATGATCTCATCATAATCTGATCACTATTGCATATATTCATGGATTTTATTATGAAACGATAATAAAATGAATTACACATAATAAAATAATATCATATTATTAATAAATGAACGAGATTATACAAAGTCATATTGGCTTGTAGGCCATCTAAGACTAACAATTATCACATCCCCCAACTTAATGATTCCTAGTCCCTTAGCAATGCAAATAATGAAAAATTAGAATTATGATGTGCTATAAAAAATCAAGCTTCATTTCAATGTTATCTTCTACAAGTAATGGTTGCTAATTAGCTAAACTCAAGTTCTCATTTCCCCTGCTACACTTGAGGTCACGACAGGTGGTTGTGCATAAAAATTGACATGCTTAGAGTTCAATTTTTTTTATCTTTTTTCGGCATATCTTCACCTTTGCCGACCCTTGGGGTAGAAATATCTAGAGGAGAGAACATAAAGAAGTCTCCTGGTCAGTTGGTAAGGATCGTTTTTCAGCTCTCATCTCGACTCAACACTTTTCAGGACTTGGTCTTATTTTGGTATGAGGGAATTTTGATTTAGCGCAATTTTTTTATTTGATTGTGATCTTTGCCTTTGAGAGTGCGTACTTTTTTATTGCCATCTTTAATTTGCCTGAGGAGAGATGCGTACTTTCTGTCACACACCTTCTTTTGGCTTTCAAAGCATGTTTATTATTTGGCGTTTGGTTTGCATATTTTTATATGTCCCTTTTTTAGATGACCGTCTCCTTAGGATGCTGAGTGGATTGGTCCCTTATTACAAATCTTGATTTTCCTTTTATTCAAGCCAAAAATAAAAAGAAAAACGGAAAGGTAGTCCTACCCTTTGGGCCAACTCCAACAATTATACACTTTTACGGTCTTCCATTCACACCAAGTTGTCGTGTGTGTGTGAAAATCCTTCCTGCCATTGATCTTTGTGGAGAGGGGGATATTATGAACTTTTAAAGTTTTACTGACTAACTCAACATTGTTTGTTAAGACTCCCTTTAATGAAGCGTGATTAATTGAGAAATCTCAATTGGGATGTGAAAATTATAAAGATTTTGAAAAAAAATTAGACATTATTTTTATATGTGAAAAATACAAGTTTTCTTCAAAAGATTTTACAAAAATACACAATAATTGCTCTTCCCAACTTAAATGACATTGTTCTCAATGGCATGAGTGATATGAAAGAATCATTGCTAAAATTAGTTTGAAAAGGAAAGATGCAGCCTGGGGCATTGAGGGCATTTGAGGATTTTCATATGCTCTCCTCCTAAACCAGTTGCTACCCGAATTATTAGAACCTATAAAGGAAATAAAAAGACAACCTGCTATCTTAATCTAAAAATATTTGGTCGCCTACCAATAAGCGCTTAGTTTAACGTATTCAGCTAGATGCAATCTGCCCATTATCTAACACCTTTTCGCGAGAAGGCTCAAGTCATAAACCATGGTGCCTTGTATTCATAATTAAATTATGCACCCAAGTTTATGGTGGACTCAACATCAAAATCGGGGTGTACAAATTGGACTGAAAATGGATGATTTCCAATTAGATCATTAATCACATCGACAAAGTAATTCCTTAGTTCTTTATCTTGGATTTGTTTTAACTCATTTAAATAGTTGATTGGCACCCCAAATGAAATACCCATAAGCAAAGTTTTTGTTCCAAACTTCTGAAAGACAGAGATTGAAAGTATGTTCACACTTGCCCCATGGTTCAACAAAATATGATGAAAAATGATGACTTCAATGTCATAAGATCTAAGTGGGGCAACACAACGATTCACCTTGAGAAGAAGATGGACATTCATGTGAACTGGGCTAACCAGTTCCACCATCTCCTTTATTTAGGTCAGCGCTTTGTTGATGGGGCTAGATTCTATGATATTCGAGAATTGAATGATCGGTCGATGCATGCTTGGGTTCTTATCAAGTTCTTTCTTCTCCCTATAATCTCTCCCTAATTTATCATCAATGGGATCTTCCACTATGCTAGCTTCTCTTTTGAGAACCTCTTCGGCATCATTTTTGCTATTCACTGTCTCGAAGATTTCATGAACTTGCTCAATCTTATCTTTTCTATCCTCTTCAAAGGCTAGGGATTATCATTTTTAATACACTCTTCGACCTTTTCTTTCCCTTTTTCTTCTTGATCCTCCTTAATGATGGAAATGAATTCAACCTCTTCTCAATGATCAGCCTTACAAATTATCAGGTTTAGGCATTGGTTTGCGCTATCACTTCTCATTCCCTCTGTGCAAGTAGGACTCTATTCCCGTATTAAAGTGTTTCCTTAACTGTAAACCCTCAAATTTTACTGTTGGAATTAGCCAAAAAAAAAATCTTCTATAAAGTTATAGATTTAAATTTCCTCTTTCCAACAGTACCAATATCATAATTTTTCGTCAATTGAGCGAAGAGTAATCGTCGATTTACCTAACTGCTGTCACCACAACTCTGAACCCATAATTTGACCAAGTGTTAGAACTAGTTCAGTTCATTCTTAGAACACTAATGGGCTTAATGGACCTAATGGTTAAACTAATGTGTTTTTCATATGTTATTTATTGTTTTAATAAATAATTAACTATAATATGGCCAAAGTACTTATAATACATTAATTAATCACATTGGGCTCAATTAAAATATTGCCCACTAACTAGTTATATTAGGTTTAATTTCTAGGGCATAAAAATACAAGATTATCACTAAGATTTTAATATTTCACACGTGAGATGATGTGATGCCGGGATTTTAGCTCTCTATTATGAATCACGTCAACTACTCCCCCGCCTCCTGAAAAGCATCTAAGTAGTTTGACGTCAATCAACTGCTTAATTACGGTCAATCGATTTACGACACTTTAATCAATTCATCTGAACAGCGTTGACTTGTGGGAACGCATATCAACTTAATCAATTATGTTCTAAATTGACTATCGTAAATGAGCTTTGTAAATAATTATTCTAAATCGCATCTTCTGAACCTGACACCTTTCAAGAAGACGTCTAGCTCTGACGACGTGCTTCAGTACCCGAGCTAAGGCTTCTCTATAGGTCCTCTTGGTTCCCAACCACAAGCCCAAAAATCACAAAGCTTCCCACAATGCGTTCAACAAACAAGAAACCTCCACCTCTATGGAATCGATCCCTCATCCCAAGCAATGAAGAGGGAAAAACATAAAAAATATGGGGATAATTCTCATGCGTGGATCTAAGGAGGGACCTAAGCACTAGAGGGGGACCATCACCCTACATTGGATCTTACACTCCTCCAGACTCAGAAGGAGCCCTTCACATGGTAGACCGTCTCCACACCGGCCAGTGTCTGGCCGACAACTCCCACGGCCACCAACGTGTCGCCGTCTACCCTGGTTCGCTACCACCTTGTCATCCACACCACCCACCTTTGCCGCCTTGTCGTTAATACCTCCTCGCCTCCCATCGGCCGTTGAGAGAGTGGAAGGGGTGGTTTTATAGGTGGTGAGGTGGGGAGTGGAGGGCATGAAAAGAGGTGAAACAGAGGGTTGGATAGTAGGAAAGAAAAGGAAGAAGAAAGTAAGGGAGAGGGAGGGAGCAATGGAGAGGGTGAGGAAAATGAGCTAAAGAGGAAAGGTGTGTTAGTCTTAGGTGGCCTATCAGCCAATATGACTTTGTAATCTTGTTCCTTTATTAATAATATGGCAACTAATTCATTATGTTTAATACGTGTTATTATCGTCTCATAATGAAGTTCGTAAATATGTGCGATAGTAATCAGATTATGATGAGATCATACCAGTGAGATTGATCACTTAAACACACATTCTTAATAGTTCTTAATCGGAGGATATCCAAGAAGGACATCAGATATCCGGTTAGACTAGTACATATTACTCTTACTCATATGATGAGGGTGACTGATCTCATAGTCACTTGTGTGGAGACACTAAGGCGAATCTGTAGGTGCTCATTAGAGAATGAGTCCACTGAACTGATCCGACTGAATCGCTGGATGGTATAATACTTCACTGTCAACCAGCTTGATTCTATTGTCGCAGTTGCGTGAATGGTCTTCGACCCTGAGACACCAATGATACCTTGTCAGTGGACTTCTGTGCTTTGACCTAGGTTTATGAATCTTTATCCATGAGATTCTAAACAGCCAAGGATCAGATATCGTAGAATACCATCGAAGGGAATTGAGTGTCAATAAGGAATCATTCGCTCTCGGTACATAGAGAGAGAATGCTCTAGGAAGGATGCGTGGAAGTCCTTGGCCAGGGCGGACAATAATATCGGGAAATGAGTTTTCTGATATTGAACAACAACATCCAATCCAAGAGAGTCGACCGGTTAGGGTTTGATGGTACACTATACTTTGAGTTGACTCGAGAGTATTGTATGAATGAAGGATTATATCCACGCGGTAATTGTTGGCGGAAAGGTTCTAAGAGTGGGTTACTTAACCCCAATACCTTTCAAGTTCACGCGGTATTGCTTGGCACCCAACATGACCAGAGGCCCGATCGAATTTAAAATGCGATATTCATTCGATTTATTAATAAATTAATATGAGTTATTAATTGATTAATCAGGTCAGTGAGGAGTCACTGGGCTTATTGGACCATTGACCGGACTGGTTATTGGGTCTAGAGGGTCACACGTAAATGATTCTCAAGGCGATGAATTGAAAAGTGGGTTTTATATAAATCGAGGATTTTTATGAAAAATCATGCGATTAATATAAAATGTAGCGAACAGGCTGAGCAAGCCAGGCTGCTGCTAACCCAAGCCGCCCCCTCCTCTCTTCCTCTCTCTCTCTGGCGCCCCAAGCTGGCTCTGTTCTCTGGATTTACTCCGTTGCTTCTCCGACTCCCGTCCGACGAAAAATCGACCGTGCGTCGCGGCGGTCGTTGCGGCGAACGGCGAAGGATTCGTGGGCTACGACGAGCGAGGAACGTGAGGACATCCACCGCGAGGAGGATCGCGTGGACTTCACTAGATGCCGGGCATCTGTGCGGCTAGCAGTGTCACACCGACTGAACTAAACGGTCATAGATTCTAATCCGCAAGATAATACTCGATTATCCGATAATCTTGTTTTTGAATATTCGTAACGAGAACATATCGCTGTATTTATTTTGTTTATTCCGCTGCGTGGGCGATCCGGAGAAACCTGAGAACCCAACAGGGTGCGCAAAAAGGAGAAAAGGGCCACCCCTTGACCTCTGTTGTGGGGTGGCACGCCATGCACCCGTGAAGGGCACACGGTGTGGAAACACAGTATGCAGGGACAAATAAATCATGTCATGTTGAGTTGACGCCTATCATAAGATGCTCCTACATCACTGACGTGACTTCAAAGGCCCAGGGGGGTTCAGCCATATGGTGCATATGTATGCACTCTGAATGGAGTTTGTCCACATAGGTGCCAATCGATGATCCACATCAGGCTGAGATGATGCTAATTGAATCCATACTGGCCACCCCAAAAAGTCCTGCCAAGGCACAATTGAGATCGATGCCGCACTAAGGATGCTCCATCATGCATCTGCCCACTGCCACCACAGTTTGGTGATGCCTTGCCAATTTTGCCTAACACTATGGCCCTTGCTACGTTGTGCTCGCTTTATAGGCCTGTCGACCACCGTCAAACCCCCTACGACACCACACACGCCTGTAGACACGCTAATTTTGACATCATTTTGAGTAAATTTCATATCATATAATAATGCCTCACAATGGTTTGATATTTAATAATTGGTTAATTTTTATTGAGCTTTTTAAGTTAATTATCTAAATAGTGTCGGGTAAGACATGATTTAAGTTAATTATGAATTGATTTTAACTCAAATTTTAGTTAAAATATGAAGAAGTCTAAACGACGTCGACATATGTAGACGCCATTTAGAGTTTATTTCTATTTTGATATTTAAATTTGAAATTTAATTAATTGATTAATTAGCTAAAAGACGTCTGACAGGCACGACGTCATTTAGGTTTCCTAAGTTTTTTCTCCTTCTCTTCCGGATGTTTATCCTTATCTTAATTAGTCTAAAAGGCGTCTTCAAGTGGCGACGCGTTTTATCTAATTACAGATAAAGATAAATTTTTCCCAGATGTTTATCTTTATCTTAATCAATCTGAAAGGCGTCTCTCATGGGCGACGCGTTTTAGATAATTACAGATAAAGATGAATTAATATGTATTTATCTGTTAGTTAAGCTGGATAAATCTCAAAATTTCTTCATGTAAATCCACGGATGCAAGAAAGTCTAGAAATACCCTGTCTCTTAAGTGAGTAAAAGAGAGAGTGATGTTGAGTGATAATTAGCAATTATTCTGGTGGCGATTGGAGCAAAGAAGCTTGAAGACGTCCGAACGCCGAAGCGCTGCTACTTCCAGGAGTAAGCATCCTTCTTCATCCGTCCAAGATCCATTGAAGACCAAGGCTTCCAGGGGCCATTCAGCATTATCTTTTAACTAATTGTTGCATATTTCTCACATTTTCATCCCATTAGTCCCACATTCTTCATCACATCACTCCATGCAACACACACAACACTAGCATCATTTTCAAAACCTATTTGTTAAAGGGGTTCAAAAGACCATCCCAACAAGTGAGTTTACCTGTTTAGTTGCATGTTTAATTTTTTCTCTGGAATGGATATTACTTCTTTCTAAATTCTCATCATTGTTCATTATTTCTTTCTATTTCTTGCAAGGTACAAAGGAGAATCAAAGGGAGGGAATCAACAGCGAACAATAAGGAATTTGGACGATCCTCAAAACTCAACAGCAGCCAAAGCGAGAACAAAGACAAGAAATGGCTCTCTTTCTTCGGCCGGCTGAAGTAGGGGAACCAAGAACTTAACATCTCCCACGTCCAAACAGGTAGGCGATCAAATCTTCTTTTGGAACTTTTAAGTCAAAAGTTTCTGGCGATCACATCACTTAGTTTCTTTTTAATAGGTTTATTTTGCACTTAAACAACATAGTTTTTTTTTCATGATAATCACATACTCATTTTAAGCACTCACAACGCCAGCCTTGTGCTTGTTTGTACCACCATAAGTCCCCTGCATCTGTCCACTACCACCACAGTCTGGTGATGCCTTGCCAATTTTGCCTAACACCATGGCCCCTGCTACGTTGTGCTTGCTTTATAGGCCTATCGACCACCATCAAACCCCCTACGACACCACACACGTCAGCCTTGTGCTTGTTTGTACCACCATTAGTCCCCTGCACTGTGAACCAATCTACTGCCATCACCCCCCCCCCCCCAACCACGCCGTACACATTGCCGTGAGTCGCCTTTTGTTGCATGCCCCACCACATCTAGCCACTCCCTATTGGTCCGGTTACTAATAGGTACATATACTTTGTTCCTCAAGACATATGATTGTGGATTTTCATGCCCAACATGCGTGCATGTTATACGACTAAAGTTGAATGAAGATTAGAGTTAAACTTGTGCCAAAACATCCTTAGGTATATAGGTACTATTGGATTGCGTGCCATTGTGGATTGTATTTAGATTAATTCGAAAAAGGTTACATGTTCCCCAGGCTATGGCCTTACTGAGAGTAGGGATGAATGGGTAAATAAAAGGTCTAAGAGCATATAATAGGGAATAATTGCAGCGAACACCAAAAAGGCGATGAGAGATAATGAAACAATCACATAAGAAATGCACACAATATTTTTATGCTGGTTTGGTTTGCAAACCTACATATAATCCCCAAGCACTCTCGGAGTTCCACTAGCACACAAGGCTATACAGAATACAAATCTCATGTTGGTTACAACAACATCCATTTGCAGCTGGCCTTCCCTTTCACTTACTGAAAGAGTAATAACAAACACCTAATGTCAGTTGGTCTTCCCTTTCCCTCAAGAAAGAGGCACAACACCCTACCTCAGCAGGTCCGCCCTTTACTGCAAGGAAGAGGCACAAACAGATCACACTCTGTTTAATAGTTACACAAGATTGCCTCTTCGAATGCTACAATGTGTACAATAAGATCAAGTAAACAACTCAAGATAGAAATAAGAGTGAGAATGCACGTCTTCGTTTTCGATAAAGAGGCCTTAGAGCTTCGGAGTACGATGGCATATGTGTTAGTCTTAGGTGGCCTACAAGTCAATCTGACTTTGTAATCTCGTTCATTTATTAATATAATGGCATAATATTCATTGTATGTAAATCGTATTAATTATCGTCTCATAATGAAGTCCGTGAATATATGCTATAGTGATCAGATTATGATGAGATCATACTAATAAGACTGATCACTTAAACACACATATTCTTAATCGTTCCTAGTTGGAGGATATCCGAGAAGGACATCGGATATCCGGTTAGACTAGTACAAATTACTTCTGCTTATATGATGAGGGTGATTGATCTCATAAATCACTTGTGTGGAGACACTAAGGCGAATATGTAGGTGCTCATTGGAGAATGGGTTCACTGAACTAATCCGACTGAATCGCTGGATGGTACTGTACCTCACTGTCCACCAGTTTGATTCTATTGTCGCAGTTGCGTGGATGGTCCTCGGACCTGAGACACCAAGGACACCTTAACAGTAGACTTCTGTGCTTTGACCTTAGTTTATGAATCTCTAGCCACTTCTTAATGAGATGTTAGCTATGACTTAGTTTTAGGTGGCCTACAAGCCAATCTGACTATGTAAATCTCGTTCATTTATTAATATAATGACATAATATTCATTATGTGTAAATCGCGTTAATTTTCGTTTCATAATGAAGTCCGTGAATATGTGCTATGGTGATCAGATTATGATGAGATCATACTAATGAGACTGATCACTTAAACACACATATTCTTAATCGTTCATAGTTGGAGGATATCCGAGAAGGACATCGGATATCCGGTTAGACTAGTACAGATTACTCCTGCTTATATGATAAGGGTGATTGATCTCATAAGTCACTTGTGTGGAGACACTAAGGCGAATATGTAGGTGCTCATTAGAGAATGAGTTTACTGAACTGATCCGACTGAATCGCTGGATGGTATTGTACCTCACTGTCAACCAGTTTGATTCTATTGTCGCAATTGCGTGGATGGTCCTTGGACCTGAGACACCAAGGACACCTTGTCGGTGGACTTATGTGTTTTGACCTTGGTTTACGAATCTCTAGCCACGGGATTCTAAAACGCCAAGGATTGGGTACAGCAGAATACCGTCGAAGGGAATTGTGTGTCAATAAGGAATCATTCGCTCTCGGTACTTAGAGAGAGAATGCTCTAGGAAGGATGCGCGGAAGTCCCTGTCCAGGGCGGACGATAATATCGGGAAATGAGTTTTCCGATATTTATCAGCGGCATCTAATCCAAGTGATTCGACCGGTTAGGGTTTGACAGCACGCCATACCCTGAGTTGACTCGAGAGCATTGTACGAATGAATGATTATATCCACGCGGTAACTGTCGGCGAAAAGGTTCCAAGAGTGGGTTACTTAACCCCGATACCTTCCGGGTTCACGCGGTGTTGCTTGGCACCCAACGTGATTGGAGGCCCGATCGAATTCGATGTGCGACATCAATTTGATTGATTAATTAATTAATAAAGGGTTATTAATTGATTAATAAAGCCAGTGAGGAGTCACTGGGCTTGTTGGGCCATTAACTGGACTGGTACTTGGGCCTAGAGGGTCACACGCAAATGATTCTCAAGGCGATGGATAAATAAGTGGGTTTTATACAAACTGGGGGTTTCTATGAAAAACCGCGCGTTTAGTATAAAACATAGCGAACGGGCTGAACAGGCCAAGCTGCTGCTAACCCTAGCCGCCCCCTCCTCTGTCTCTCTCTCTCTGGCGTCGCAGACAGATCCGGATATGCTCCGCCGCTTCTCTGACCCCGTTCTACGGGAAATCGTCCACGCGTTGCGACGATCGTTGCGGCAACCGGCAGAGGTTTCGTGGGCTGCGAGGAACGAGGAACGTGAGGATATCCGTCGCGAGGAGGATCGCATGGACTCCGCTAGAGGTCGGGCGCTTGCGCGGTTTGCGGTGTCGCACCGACAAAACCGAACGGTTGCGGATTCGAATCCGCACACAGTAAGAACCGATTATCCGATAATCTGGGTTTAGATTTTTCGAAACGGGAACGGATCTCTATTTTTATTTTTATTTCCACTGCGCGGGAGATGCGGAGAAACACGAGAACCCAACAATATGTAGAGGATGCGGTAGGCTTTCCATGCTTGGAGTAAAGCATGCTCTTTTGGGACCCTTCTTTCTCTCTTAATAAGTCGATATACAATGCAGAGAGTGCTTGGATTGCTTGAATTCGAATCAAGTTCTAGAATGTCTTCTGTTTGGCTGTAGGCTTCATTTGTATGTGATTTTGGACGTTAGGCACAACTTCCATCTATTGTCTCAGTGAAACTCTCTTGATATCTAATCTTAACTCTCGTGGGTCTAACATTAACTAGATTTTGCCTTGGTTGGAGAGAGTGAGCACTAGAGATTTGTCTTTATCCACCAAGAAGCTGCTATTTGTTGTATCCAAGCCTTCTCAATTCAGTCATGCATATCCTACCTCTTCCGTGTTACGATACCAAGAAAGGAAATCTCATATGATTCCCCAACTAGAGGGTAGGTGAGGAGCAGAGAATCTGCAAAGGTAGCTTAAACAACCAAGGGACATGATTTGCTTCATGTCAGGAGGAAAGTAAACAGTAAAATTTCAAAGCTATCGATTAAGTGAAACCATATAATTAGTTAAATCCTAGTTAATCGCACAATATATAAATAAACTAAAAAAAAATAGTCGAAACAATCACTTATTCGATGCAGTCAAGCACGAATAGTTGAAGTCATTCATGCGCTAAAAATAATTGATATATATAGAGAGAAATAATCTACAAAGAGAGTGTAGGTGAAGCCTGGCCAGTTAATCGATTAACTTGAGGGACACAAGTTAATCTATAACTTCTCAATGAGGCGATAGTTCAACATTTAGTTGACAAAGCACAAAAAGAATTGACGAATCAATTAATGATCAACACATTCGATAAAGCTCGTGAATTAATCAATCGAGTTAATAGATACTCGATAGCCCACAAATCTCTGCATGATATGATAGAAACTAGCACACCATGAAGTCGAATGATCTCATCAATGTACAACCTAGTGAACTCTTCCAAAGACTGAGTCTTATAGATGGTTAGAAAATGAGTAGACTTGGTTAGACTATCCACTATCACCCTTATCATGTCATGTTTCTTCCTAGTTTAGGCAAACTAGTAATGAAGTCTATAGCGAGATGCTCCCAGTTTCATTACGAAATTTTAATTGACTGTAATGGACGAGCATGTCTCTAATGTTCGGCCTTTTCTTCATTCTTAACCACCAAAAGTTCTTCTTCAAATCTCAATACATCTTTATGCTCCTTGAATGTATGGAGAATTTGGATTTATGAGCTTTAGATATCGATTCTTTTCTTAGCTCATCATCATTCAGCACACCTGTTGCCAAGTCGAATACCTCCATATGTACCTTTCACGGCATCAGACTTGCCTTCTATAGCAAGAATAACCTGTCCTTCTCCTAAGCTTAAATAATGCGATCAATTAAAGTAGACCGAATAGTCAACTATATCATATATGACCTCTTACTGTGTACCCGAGGTGCGGCTTCAATAGCATCTTCTATATCTTTCCACTCATAATGCAATTGCAATGTCATAAGCTTTCTGCTCAATGCTTCACCTACCACACTCGCCTTGCTCAAGTGATAGTTTAAAATGAAATAATAATCTTTCAAAAATTCTACCTAGTGCCTCTGTCTCAAGTTAAGATCTTTTTTAGAAAAGATATACTTCAGCTTTTGTGATCATTGAATACCTCAAACTATGCTCCATAGAGATAATGCTACTAAATCCTTAAAGCATGCACCACAATAGCCATCTCTAAATCATGAGTGGAATAATTCTGCTCTTGGTCTTTCAGTTGCCTCGATGCATATGCTATAACCTTGTTATGTTACATAAGCATATATCCTAGACCTTTGTGTGAGGCATCAGTGTACACAAGAAAACCATTAATTCCACTTTATAAAGTGAGCACCGGAGCTATAGTCAACCTCTTCTTCAGCTCCTAAAAACTCTATTCGCATTCCGTTGGCCATACAAATTTTGCACCTTTGCGTGTCAGTTTAGTAATAGTAGCAGTTATGATAGAAAACCTCTCTATGAGGCTCATATAGTATCCAACTAAATTAAGAAAACTCATGATTTCTGCAGCAGTCTTCGGAGCTTCCTATTTCATAATAGCCTCCACCTTTGCCGGATCTACAAAATCTCCATCCTTAGAAATAATATATCTCATAAACTCGACTTTCTCGAGCCAAAACTCACATTTGATGAATTTGACATATAATTGGTGAGCTCTGAGAATCTCTAACACAATCTTCAAATGCTTCTTATGTGCTTCCTCACTCGGAGAGTAAATCAGTATATCATTAAAAAAAATCACCACAAACTAGTCAAGGTATGATTGAAAGATTCTATTCATTAAATCCATAAATACAACAGGGGCATTGGTTAACTTAAAAGTCATAACTAAGAACTCATAATGACCATGCCTTGTGTAGAAAGTCGTTTTCAAAATATCTTTGATAAAGTGCTAAATTGATCATTTAAAGACGATCAAATGCATCATACTCATGTTTTTATATGTAAAATATCATGAAATGATAGATAATTGTGTATCAAGTCCAACGGTACCAATTTCGTCAAATTCTGACGTAAAAACATCGTCATTTCATGTGATTAAAGGAGTATAGCGCATTTGCAGTTTTTCGACAAAACCGAGACGAAATAAATAAATATAATGATATTTTTACGATAATGTGCTAATTTATATTTATTTTATGTGAACAGGACATACCGATGATGCAGCGCAGCTGGTGGAGTTTCCGGAAATTTGGGGGAGGTCTAGGGTCCGAATTTCGATAAATTCGACGTTATTTTGTCCAAAAGATTAAAGCAGGGGTAAAAATATAATTTGATGTCCTAATATTGCCCTAATTTTTACCCAAAGAATCCAAGAAAAACCAGCCGTCCCTTCCCCCACTTTCTTTTTTTGAAAACCTTCCTTTTCGTTTAAAAAAAAAAAAAGAATCTTCACTGTTTCCCTTCTCTCCTCTCTGTTTCCTTTTCTCTCTCTTTCTTTCCCTCTCTCCCGCCGCACAATTTCCTCTCTTCTTCTCTATATATTCATCCCTTGTCTCTCTCCAACTTCAATCTTTCCCAGCAGCCTTCAACCCTCCAAATTCCGAACCTCTCTCCCCTCTTCCACAACACCTCCTTCTCTCTCTTTCTCCCACGCAACTCTCTCTTTCTTTCTCTCCCTCTGTTCTCTCTCTCTCGATCTCTCTTCCTCTCCTTTACCGTAAACCTCTCTCCCTCTCTCCGGTTCTCCCTCTCTCCTTGCCATCCCTCTCTTTCTCCCTCAGTTTCTCTTGCTCTCTCTCTCTTCTAACCCCAGCCCATAGCTCTCCCTCTGTTCTCTCTCTCTCTCGGTCTCTCCAGCAGCCACAGTTTTCTCCCTCTCTTCTCTCTTCTCTGCCTCCCTCTCTCTTCTCTTCTCTCTCTCCACCGCACCCTGCAGCAACCCGCGGCAGTTCCACGTGCAGCTGCAAGCCTGCACCAGCACCGCCCGTGCATGCACCAGGTGCACCAGCAGCCGGCCCCCCCACGCTACAATCACACTCTCCACGCGCCACCAGCCGGCTCTCTCCTCCTGCAATCTGAAGTCCTCCATGTCTCAACAGCTTCTCCACGTCAAGCTCCACGCCTGCATGCCGGATACCCAGCCAGCAAGCCGGCCTCCACGTGAAGTCCATGCATGCCCAGCTGCATCCCAACGTAGCCAGCAGCTTCTTTCCAGCAACACGTCCCTGCAAGCAGCTACACGAGCCAGCACCTCCCATGCACGGTGAAGTCAAGTCCCTCCACGCAGCTGCTTCCTCCAGCGCCTGTTCCGGCTGCATTTGAAGCGCCGATCCACTGCGCCACCCTCCTCTCCTTCGCGGTCCACTGCGCTAGCAAGTCCCCCACAGCAGCTGCAACACTGTTGCCCTGTTCTTTCTCTCCCCCACTTGTATAATAGTTGTTTATTTAATTAGGATTAGTTAGTTGTTATTTGATGTTTAGTTATTTAGTTTAATTAAACCATAAATGTTGTAATTTGTTTCGTGATTTTTAGATAATTAATAATTTACACATAGTTAAATTACGGTGTCTTTGTTATATTTCTTAGTTGTGTTTATTCTCCAGTTAAAATTATGTTTAATTTCTGAAAAAGAAAAAAAAAAGATTTGTTTAGTTAACATTAGTTAATTGCGTTCCAGTTTAAATAAGTAATTAGTTTACTTAAATTTTCACCTATTTTTAGATAATTAAATTCCAAAGTTTTCAAAGTTTGAAATTTAACTCCCTGTAGATCGACTCGGACTCACCATTATTAATTTTCAAAATTGGATTTAAATGAGCCGAATAAATTTAGATTGAACGTTCTTATGAGTGTTTAACGACGCACAATTTGGAACGATCAATTTTTGGCGCTGTTGTCGGGGAGTTAGATTTTTTAATTTTGATTATCTTGGATTTAGTGTAATTATTCTTTAGCTAACCTTATTTTTCTTATTTTTGCAGGTATATTGGAAAAAAAAAAGAAAAGAAAGCGAAATCATGGTCAGTGTGTTCCAACTTTCTATGTCTCAATTTCCTTACTTTAGTTAGTTTCCAATTTAGATAGGTTTCCATTAACTAAAAAAAAAGAAACAAAAAGAAGAACATCTAAATTTAAAAACTTTCATTTCCAAGATTAGAAACCTTCCATGCTAAGCATTCATCATTTTAGGAAAGCATGAGTTAGTTTCCTTTCACAGTTATTTCCATAAATTGTTGAAGATTGCGGGGGAAAGGTACGTGTTTCAATTTTAGCAAGTCATTCATGATTGCATCAACACACCTTGCATTGATTTGTTTGTTGCCTTGTATTGCGTTCAAAAAGACTTTAAGGGCAGCAACTTTAACCACATAAGGTAGGGATTTGATCACCCTTCCTTAGCCCACAAATCACCTTCCTTGCATTGGCATTTCCTAATCCAATTAAAAGCAAGTTGAAAGAGAATCTAGGGTTTACACTGTGAGTGGTTTAAATTTCGGGTTGCCTCCATTTTTGGCAATAGTGTCTAGGCTAGAGGTTAAAAAGGTAAACGCCTAAGCGGGAAAGTGGTTCTCTAATTAGGTCCCTACGAAAGTAGGGGGAGCCTCCCACTACCCCACCTGTTACCTGGCCATTGATTGATTGTGGTTGTGACTCGAGGTGGACTCCATTCACCTTGTAAGAAAATTCACTTAGAGAGTCTAGGTTAACATTAGATCATTAGGATAATTTGTTTGTCAAAATTGTTTGCATTAAAAAAAAAAAAACAAGAAATAGAAAAGAAAATTCAAATTCATCATCTCTCTATCAGTCCTAGTGTATGCAAGGTAGGAGATCTCAAAACCCTAACCTTTTAGGACCATTTGCTGAAATAGAAAGAATTCTACATCAAAGAAATCCACCACAAGATCAGATGGCTGATAATCAGGACTCACCAAAGCAAATGAAGGACTATTTCATTCCAAATCGATATCAACCATCATCATGTATTCATCTTCCTCAGAATCCAGCCAATCAATATGAAATTAAATCTAGCACCATTCAGATGCTCCCATCCTTTTATGGGAATACTAATGAAGATCTCTATAAGCACCTGGATGAATTTCTAGCAATCTGTTCCACGGTGAAGATCCATAATTTCACCGATGATGGCCTTAAGTTGACCTTATTTCCCTTTTCATTAAAGGACAAGGCTAAATATTGGTTGGGAACTAGAGGAAGGCCCATTAGGACATGGGAAGAAATGCAGAAAGAATTTCTCAAGAAGTTCTATCCCATAGGGCGGACCAATACCATGAGAAGGGCCATCACGAGTTTTACCCAAACTCCTAGGGAATTGATCCACGAATTTTGGGAAAGACTGAAAGAATTGCTTAGGAAATGCCCTCATCATGGGCTTTCAAAATGGCAAATTGTAAAAGCATTCTATGAAGGATTGTCTGAACAGTTCAGACAGATGGTGGATGCCTCATGTGGAGGGGCATTAATGATGAAAAATGAAGATGAGACCTATGATCTGTTTGAGATGTTAAGTGAAAATTCCATCAATCATGCCTCATTATCATCTTATGAAAGGTCTGTTGGGCCATCTAAACGGACTGGAATGTACGAACTCAAGGCCCGTGGAGAGCCTGAATCTAGAATGGACATAAATATGATTAATCAGAAATTGGATAAGGTAGACATCTTGGCCCATAAATTAGACCAACTCTCGGCCTTAAACAAGCAAGAGCCTACTTACCCAACACAATCTAGTCCATATGAAGGCCCATCTTCTGCCAATCATGACATTTGTGCCTTATGCGCAAGTCCAACCCATCAAGTGAATGAATGCCCAACTGCGGCCCAACTTCCACTATTCATTCAAGAACAAGTTCAGGCTGCCTAGGGATTCTCCAGGCCCAATAATGACCCATTCTCAAATACTTACAATCCTGGCTGGAGAAATTACCCTAATTTCTCTTGGAAGAATCAGCAGGCCCCACTACCAATGTCCAATCCTCCCATACATCTAGCCCAAAAGCCACAGAATTCATTTCAACAACAACCTAATTTCTATGGAAATGTTCAGGCTAGGGGATCTCAAGCCCAGTTTTCTCAACCGGCCCAGTATCCATCAGGTCAACCGGCCCACTATCATTCATTCCAATCAAGACAGCCAACCCAATAGCATCCTCCACCCACTTACCAACAACCACCTCAGCCCAACTTTGATGACAAATTCACTCAACTCCAACAACTGATTTTGACCCAGCAACAATCCATTGCTAAATTAGAAAGTCAAATGGGCCAACTAGCTGAGGCTACGATGAGAAGAGAAGTGGGTCAACTTCCTAGTCAACCCATTGCCAATCCGATGAATCAACCTCCGGGTTTTCCACAGCAATCGGGTCTTTTACCTCAGCCTGGCCCGGTACCACTACTTAAAGGGCCGCAATTTGCGAATGCTAAAGTCATTTCAGCCCTTAGGAGTGGGAGAAGTTTAGAAAAACCACATGCAGATGGAGAGTTAGCCAAAGGTTCCACTGATGGGCCCCATGAAATTGAAAGTGATAGTGAGACTGAACCCATCATGGAGTAATTGGAGGAGGATCCAAAAGGGAAAGGCTAGATAGATGAAGGCCCAAGTTCTTATCAACCTAGGGTGCCATTTCCTAATGCCTTGTTAGCTAAGCCCAATGCCAGGAAGAAACTGGCCCAGAATGAGGAGTTGTTGGATTTATTCAAACAAGTCCAAATTAATATTCCACTCCTCAATGCCATCAAACATGTGCCAGCTTATGCTTAGTTTCTCAAGGAATTATGCACTCCACGAAGAGAATCTAGAATGGCACCCGAAAAGGTTCGGCTTTCAGAAGATGTTAGTGCAATTGTGATGAATCATTTACCCAAGAAGTTAAAGGATCCTGGAGCACCTCTAATTTCATGTGACTTAGCTGGAGTTACAGTTGATAGAGCTTTATTGGATCTAGGTGCTAGTGTGAATCTATTACCAACAACCATTTATGAGAAATTTGATATTGGAGAATTAAAGCCCACACCCATCATCTTGCAGTTGGCTGATAGGTTTGTGAAAACTCCACGGGGATTAATTGAGGATGTTATTGTGAAGGTTCATGATTGTTATTTTCCCGTGGATTTTCTTATTCTGGATATGGCATTACCTGAGGAACTCATTCACACTCCGATCATCCTAGGTCGTCCATTCTTAGCCACTGCCAAAGCTAATATAAATTGTGAAACTGACATAATGGACATTTCATTTGGGGGTCAAATGTCTTCAAAGCATCTCAATACCCAGATCATGAAAAAGAATGTCATACTATTGATATCTTGGATATTCTGGTTGAAGAAAATGAGATGTTCACACATGACCTTTTGGAGGAAGTCAATACCTTAAAAGATTCTCCCGGCCCATTAACATCTTGGCCCAAAGTTGAACCTTTACCAGCCTTACAATCTGAGCCCGCTTTGCCATCTTTAGAGGACCCTCCTGAGCTTGAACTCAAACCATTACATGAGTCTCTCAAGTATATCTTTTTGGGCCCGGACCAAACTCTCCCGGTCATCATTGCGGCAAATCTCACATCACCGCAGGAGGCCTAATTAACCGAGGTCCTCAAAGACTACAAGGGTGCCATTAGATGGTCGGTGGCAGATTTAAAGGGAATTAGCCCGTCCATTTGCATGCATCATATCTATATGGAAGAGAATTTTAAGCCCAGTCGGGAGATGCAAAGGCGGCTTAATCCCAATATGAAAGAAGTGGTGAAGAAGGAAGTTGTGAAATGGCTGGATGCGGGTATCATTTACCCAATATTAGACAGTAAATGGGTCAGCCCAATCCAAGTGGTACCCAAGAAATCTGGATTAACGGTTATCAAGAATGATCATGGAGAAGAGGTACCCACTAGGCTCACCACGGGATGGAGAGTGTGCATTGATTACTGAAAGCTGAATCTAATGACTAAGAAGGATCACTTTCCACTCCCATTCATGGATCAGATTTTGGAAAAGTTATCGGGACAAAAGAACTTTTACTTCTTAGATGGGTATTCCGGGTATAATCAAGTGGCTATTTACCCGGAAGATCAAGAAAAGACCAACTTTACGTGCCCTTATGGCACGTTTGCTTTTAGGAGAATGCCATTTGTATTATGCAACGCACCAGCCACATTTCAACGGTGTATGATGGCTATATTCTCCGATATGGTGGGAGAATTCCTCGAAGTTTTCATGAATGATTTCTCAATCTTCGGGGATTCTTTTGAAAATTGCTTGGAAAATCTTAAACAAGTGCTAGCTAGATGCATTGATGCCAACCTGATACTTAGCTGGGAGAAGAGTCATTTTATGGTTCGAAAGGGCATTGTTATAGGCCACATTGTGTCTGAAAGGGGGATAGAGGTAGATAAAGCTAAGATCAATCTCATATCAAATCTTCCTCCTCCCACTTAGGTCAGAAAAATCCATTCATTCCTTGGTCATGCCGGTTTCTATCGCCAGTTTATCCACAATTTCTCTCAAATCGCCCGGCCTTTAACTCGGATGTTCCTTTCCAAATGGATGAATCTTGCATTAAGGCATTCAATTCTCTGAAGGAATCTCTGACCAAAGCTCCGATTCTTCAATCTCCAGATTGGTCTTTGCCCTTCAAAATCATGTGCGATGCCTCTGACTATGCTATCGGTGCGGTATTGGGACAAAGAATCAACAAGTGTCCCGTGGTAATCTATTATGCAAGTCGCACCCTTGCAGATGCTCAAATGAATTATACCACCACAGAAAAAGAATTATTAGATGTGGTTTTTGCCCTAGAAAAATTCAGATCTTATCTTTTAGGGGCAAAAGTCATAATCTATTCTGATCACTCAGCTCTGAAATACATTTTAACCAAGAAGGATGCGAAGCCCAGACTTATCAGATGGATCTTACTCCTTCAGGAATTTGATTTGAAAATTCGGGATAAGAAGGGTTCTGAGAATGTGGTAGCTGACCACCTATCCCGCATTCCGATCTCAGAAAGTACACCAATCACTGATTCTTTTCCTGATGAGCATCTACTGGCCATTTCTTACACTGTTGCACCTTGGTATGCTCATATTGTCAATTACAAGGTGACTAATAAGCTTCCGGAAGGATGGACTAAAAGTGAGAAAGACAAATTCTTTTCCCAGGAAAAGTATTATTTCTGGGAGGATCCTGAATTATTCAAATTATGTCATGATCAAATCATTAGGCGATGTGTTCCTGAAGAAGAACAACAGAGTGTTCTCAACTTCTGTCATAATCTGGCTTGTGGGGGCCATTTCTCAGGAAAGAAAACTGCAGCCAAAGTCCTGCAAAGTGGTTTTTACTGGCCCACACTTTACAAAGATGTTCATGAATTTAGCAAAACTTGCCTCCGATGTCAGGCTGTAGGGAATATGGCGAATAGGGATATGATGCCACTTAACCCAATCTCGGTGGTTGAAGTCTTTGATGTTTGGGGAATTGACTTTATGGGACCTTTTCCACCCTCTTTTGGACATACCTATATTCTGGTAGCGGTGGATTATGTCTCTAAGTGGATTGAAGCAGTAGCCACCCGAACCAATGATCATAAAGTGGTCATTAAATTCGTTCAGAAGAATATCTTTTCTCGGTTCGGGTAGCCTAAAGCTATCATAAGTGATGGGGAACGTACTTCACGAATTACCAGTTTCGGCCTTTGCTTAAAAAATATGGGATTAATCACAAAGTAGCTACCCCTTATCATCCCCAAACCAGTGGCCAAGTGGAAGTTTCCAATAGAGAGATTAAGAATATTATGCAAAAGTCCGTTAGGCCTGATAGAAAAAATTGGTCTGAAAGATTGGATGATGCTTTATGTGCCTATCGGACCGCTTACAAAACTCCTATTGGCATATATCCTTATCGCCTGGTTTTTGGAAAAGCGTGCCACCTTCCGGTGGAATTGGAACATAGTGTTAGGAATCGCCAAGAACGCAGCGGAAATAAAAATGATTCCATTGTATCGGTTGCTGGGGTTGTAGAATGGACATTAAAATCTAAGCGGGAAGCACAGTTCTTCACCTTTGCGGGGTTTCGAATCTCCCGTGGATGATGCCGACTCGGTAATCGCGCACGCGCACGATCTCTAGAGGTATCCACACGAGTTCCCGCAGCAGACGCGTTTTCCTCCTCGACTTGAGTGCTCCGACCAGATCTCAGATCCACCATGCGCGGAGAGAGACAGATCTACTCCGAGAAGGAGAGAGAGAGAGGAGAGAGAGAATCTGGGGAGTAAAATTCGTCCAACTAACTTTTTACCACTCCCCCTTAGCCCTCCTTATATAGAAATAAGGATAAGCACAACAATTAATCCTCATGATTATCCAAGAGTTTGGCCTTGGATAATTCTCCATTAAATCTTCATGTTTATCCTGCAGCTTTTCACAAAAACCCAGATAAGCATGAAATTTAACATCTCTCACCGTCTGACGAGAACTCTTATGTGTGTGACCCTCTATGCCCATATATCAGTCCGGTTGCAGGCCCATTAAACTTAGAACTGTTTCTTGAATTTAATATTTATTAATTAACATTTAAACATCACATGTTAAATGATTAATTTAATAAACAAGTGAATTATCATCTGATGATCAAATCACTTGGCCTTCTGATCATGAACAGCACCAAACACTACCTCATGATCCCAGAAGATATAAGGGATACTGTTCCCTTTATTTGAACCTTTCCGTCTGCCGATACCGCACAGATATAATCCTTCACTCATGCAATGTCCCGATAACGCAAGGGTATGGTTTTATAGTCAAACCCTCTATCGCATTATCCAGATGGATTCCAGTACACAGTTAATATCTAGAAAGACATCTCTTTCATTTGACCTTGGCCAGGGATTTCTGTGTACACATCCATGGGACATTCTCTCTCCAGTCTTATACCAAGAGTGAGTGATCCCTTGTTGTTTACTCAATTACCTTCGCAAGCTTTCCACTGTATCTGAAAGACCGATTATGGTGGACTTAATGGTTAAAGTCCACGAGTCAGAGAATCAAGATACAATGGTCCACAAACAAGGTATCATTGGTGACTCAGGTCAAAGGACCAACTGTGCTACTGCAACGATTGAATTCCCTGGTTGACTAATAGGTATAATTACCATCCAGGAATTCTTATTTGGGTCTGTTCAGTGAACTCATTCTCTAATGAGCACCCACTTGTTTGTCTTAGTGTCACCACACGAGTGAATGTGAGATCATTCACCCTCATCATATGAGCATACATAACTTGTGTCGATCTTATCGGATATTTAATGTCCATCTCAAATATCCTATGATCGAGAACTATTTAAGACAATTGCCTTAGGATATTGATCTCACTATCATGATCTCATCATGATTCAATATCCCATACATTTGTCTATGGACCTTCATTACGATAGTCGTTTGCGAGAACTATTAAATGAAGAAATAATTGCCTTTATTAATAATCTGAACTAGAATGTACAATGATTGGCTTTGAGGCCACCCAATTCTAACACATAGGGCTTATTGGGCCATCAAACAAGTTAATCTGGACCTAGCCCAAGCTGGTTCCCACCGTACCTTACAACTGAGTGAGCTTGAAGAGTTGCGCAATGAGGCCTATGAAAACTCAAAGATTTATAAAGCCAAAACTAAAGCTTTCCATGATAAACATATTGTGAGAAAATCCTTTCTTCCAAATAAGAAAGTTTGGCTATTTAATTCTAGGCTCCGCTTATTTCCAGGAAAATTGAAATCCAGATGGGATGGACCCTTCGTGGTCGTTAAAGCTTTCGATCATGGAGCCGTTAAAATTCTGAATCTCAAGAGTGGGAACACTTTCACTGTTAATGGTCAACGGTTGAAACCATTCATTGAAAATCTTCAAAATGCACCACCTGAATCCATAGAACTTAGTGATCCACATTAACTGAACTTCCGTCTGGCTGAAGACGAGAAACTTAGCGCTTGTTGGGAGGCAACCCAATATTTTATTTCAGCTTTTGTATTTCTTTCCTTTTAGGTCCCTAAGCAGCAGTCGCCGTGGGTATGTCGCAGCCTCTTCATTACAGGTTGTTTTGCTCCTTCACAAATTCTCTTTTGGTTGCATGTTTTTCATATCTTTTATGCCATTGAGGACAATGTCAATCAAGTTGGGGGGTGGGACAATCAATTTGATATGCATTTATTGAAAAATCTTTTGAAGAAAACAGATATCTTTCACTGAAAAATGGTCAAATTTTTAAAAAAATTTCTTTCAAAAACTTCTTTTCACATCCTATGAAAATTGCATGAAAATCATGTTTCATTAAGTAAATCTTAAACAAATCAGTTTTTTTTTTTTTGTCACATTGGTTAAAGAGCCTTCAAAGTTTAAATATCCCACTTTATAAAAATCCACGACAGGATAATTTTCACACACACGACAACTTAGAATAAATGAAAGATCTTAAAAATATAGAATTGCTGAAATTAACCTTAAAAATAAGACTACTTATTCTAATTTTTCTTTTGGGTTGAACGAAAGGAATGTGTAGGATCCGTAATAGGGGACTGTCCCACTCATCACTCTAAAAGAGGTGGTCATTTAAAATGGACAATTGTAAACACTAAAGGCAAAAGAAAGCGTTAAAAGAGCTAAAGGAAGGTAGGTGGTAAAAAGTACGCACCTCCCCTCAGGCAATTCAAAGAGAGTGGCAAAAAGTACGCACTCTCAAAAGCAAAAGTACAATGAAATGAAATAGCTATGCTAAAAAAGTCCAGAAAAATGACCAAGTCGTGGAAAGTGCTGAGTTGGGACGGGAACTGAAAAACGGTCCTCACTGACTGATCGGGAAATCTTTTATTATCTTCTCCTCCCTAGGTGGTCTTATCTAAAGAGTAGTAAAGGCAAGAATATACTTGAGAGGTCGGAAACGAGTTCTAAGCGTGCCAATTTTCATGCACAATCACCTGTCGTGAATCAAAATATTGTGGGATGCGAAAACTTTTAGCTTAACAAATCGGCTACCACTTAAATTGTTTATGAAAGATATTACAAATGAAGCATGATAATTCATTATTTGTCTTAACTTTTCCTTATTTGCATTGCTAAGGGACTAGCAATGAGTAAGTTGGAGGGTGTGATAAAGTGCTAAATTGATCATTTAAAGGCGATCAAATGCATCATACTCATGTTTTTATATGTAAAATACTATGAAATGATAGATAATTGTGTACCAAGTCCAACGGTACCAATTTCGTCAAATTCTAACGTAAAAACATCGTCATTTCATGTGATTAAAGGAGTATAGCGCATTTGCGGTTTTTCGACAAAACCGAGACGAAATAAATAAATATAATGATATTTTTACGATAATGTGTGCTAATTTATATTTATTTTATGTGAACAGGACATACCGATGATGCAGCGCAGCTGGTGGAGTTTCCGAAAATTTGGGGGAGGTCTAGGGTCCGAATTTCGATAAATTCGACGTTATTTTGTCCAAAAGATTAAAGCAGCGGTAAAAATGTAATTTGATGTCCTAATATTGCCCTAATTTTTACTCAAAGAATCCAAGAAAAACCAATCGTCCCTTCCCCCACTTTCTTTTTTTGAAAACCTTCCTTTTCGGTTTTTTTTTTAAAAAAGAATCTTCACGTTTCCCTTCTCTCCTCTCTGTTTCCTTTTCTCTCTCTTTCTTTCCCTCTCTCCCGCCGCACAGTTTCCTCTCTTCTTCTCTATATATTCATCCCTTGTCTCTCTCCAATTTCAATCTTTCCCAGCAGCCTTCAACCCACCAAATTCCGAACCTCTCTCCCCTCTTCCACAACTCCTCCTTCTCTCTCTTCTCCCACGCAGCTCTCTCTTTCTTTCTCTCCCTTTGTTCTCTCTCTCTCGATCTCTCTTCCTCTCCTTTCTCGTAAACCTCTCTCCCTCTCTCGGTTTCCCTCTCTCCTTGCCATCCTCTCTTTCTCCCTCGGTTTCTCTTGCTCTCTCTCTCTTCTAACCCCAGCCCGTAGCTCTCCCTCTGTTCTCTCTCTCTCTCGGTCTCTCCAGCAGCCACAGTTTTCTCCCTCTCTTCTCTCTTCTCTACCTCCCTCTCTCTTCTCTTCTCTCTCTCCACCGCACCCTGCAGCAACCCGCGGCAGTTCCACGTGCAGCTGCAAGCCTACACCAGCACCGCCCGTGCATGCACCAGGCGCACCAGCAGCCGGCCCCCCCATGCTGCAATCACACTCTCCACGCGCCACCAGCCGGCTCTCTCCTCCTGCAAGCTGAAGTCCTCCACGTCTCAGCAGCTTCTCATGTAATCTTTGCGTGTGACCCTCTAGGCCCATATTAGTCCGATTTGCGTGTGACCCTCTAGGCCCATATTAGTCCGATTTTCAGCCCGTTAAGTCCAATAACAATTTATTGACTTATAGTAATTAATTAATATCTCATATTTAATTAATTACTTAACCGAATTAACATCTCATGTAAATTCGGCTGGACTTCTGATCAAGTTGGGTGCCAAGCAACACCGTATGATCTCGGAAGGTAATATGGTTTAGCAAGCTATTCATGGAACATGTTCGTCCACAGTTATTGCGTGGCTATAATCCTTCATTTGCACAATGTTCTTCAGTCGACGTAAGGCATGGTCAAACTGTCAAACCTTAGATGGTCAACTCATATAGATCAGACTCTGCTATACAATATCAGAAAACACATTTTCTGATATTGTGTTTGCTCTGGCTAGAGATTCCTGCGGATCTATCTTAGAGCATTTTCTCTTCAGTTACCTAAGAGCGAATGATCTTTTATTGAACAATCAATCACCTTCGAAGGTCTTCCGCTGGACCCAATCCTTGACTATTAAAGATTCCGTGGAGAGAGATTCGTAAGTCAATGTTAAAGTCTACTGACAATATGTCTTTGGTGTCTCAGGTCCAGGAATCAACCAAGCCACTGTGACGATGAATCAAACCGGTTGACAGTCAAGTAAATTACCATTTAGTGATTCATATCGGGTCAGTTTAGTGAACTCATTCCCTAATGAGCACCTACATGTTTACTATAGTGTCTACGCACAAGTGACTAACGAGATCAGTCACCCTCATCGTATAAGCTGGAATAACTTGTACTAGTTTTACCGGATGTTTGATATCATTTTCAAACATTCTACGACTAGAAATAATTAAGAACGTGTGTCTATAAGTCATCAGCCTCATTTTTATGATCTCATCATAATTCGATGACTATTGCACACATTCAAGGACTTCATTATGCGCAATAATAAATAAGTCGATCTTCATAATAAAATTAATGTCATGTATCAGTGAACCATATTGTAATAGGTGCTTTATGATTTCCTTTGAGGACGCCTATCCAACACTGCCTTCATTGCAGAGATAAACGTCCTTCATGACTTGTGCCTTGGACATTAGAAATGAAATTCCTCCTATAATATTACTAACAAAACATCATACTTCTCCAATAAGTCCATACCCAGTATGTCATTGAAATGTATCATGTAGATGATGTATATTCCTATAAACATATATCTATCATGATTCTATGGTCAGTCAAGGATGTGATAGTAATAGATCAAATTCTCCATGACTTAGCAAATCTATAGGTGGCACATAATCTCTTCTTTACCTAGCTCTTCCCCTTAAAAAGACGAGGTCAATCCTCTTTCTAAGTCCAATTGTTAGAACCAGCTAAGTATATAATCTATAATTGGATACCGAAGTATCCTAGTCATATCCTGAAAATCCAATAGAGCCTAATTAGATCTTTATATTTTAGAATTTAAATCTACCCGATTGTCCTACCCACACTCTCAAAATCAATTTGGTATAGCTTATGATCAGATGGTTATATTTAATATTCTCTCACGATTCATATGCTCTAGCACTACACTGTTACGTCCCTGATTCGGTTCAATAATTTGGACTTATTTCAGATTCAAGCCACGTAAGTACGGAATCAAATATCATACAAATTAGAAATGAAAGATGAAAGACAAATAACCAAACATTAAACATGTCATTTGCTATCAAATGAATCTAAATATTTTATTATATTACCATAACCAAGATCTTCAAATTACATTAAATATGCAGCGAAAATAAAATCTCTCAATTTACTAAAGAAGTATAAAATTACGTATCCACTCTTAAATCCTACTTCATTAAATCTAAGAAAATAGTAAAACTAAGCTTAAATGACTTCCAAATGAATAGGAGTCAAATTCCTTAAGCAAAACCTCCTCCATAACTAACTATTCCTTCTCAGTCTCTGAAAATGTTAGTAAGGTCTATGACTACAACTACTAAGTAGGCGAATTAACCTTATCAAATGCTAACAATATAATAATTGAAAATAATGATATTAAATATATATATGATTTACAGTTCTATATATAATTCAAATAAGATCATGATACAAAATATAGTCAAATAATAGATTTATCAAATCATATGTGTTTTTTAATAGTTAGAACAAATCGAACTAACATATAGTATATAACGTTTCATTATATTCTTATCTAACTGAATAAGTCTATTAGCCATGAGTAGAACATATCACATATGAAACTAATCATATAGAATTGAACATATAGCAAATTTGTGATGATATTGTAACTTATCAAATCAGAGTTCACATTATCAGAATAACCGATGAGAATGAACATTGATTCTTAATCAAATTAGTTGAGATCAAAATAATTGAGCATAGATGTCAAATGAATAAACTGAAGAAATTATAAGTTGAATCAAATGGATCTAAACAGCAAATTATGTTTGATAATTATATGCTAGACAAATCAAATTCAAATATATCAAAGAGACATGCATTCAACCACCATATAAGGAGTCGAACAAACAAATAACAGAGTATATGGACAAGCATGCTAAGGTTATGGCACATGCATAGCCTAAACTTTATGACCCGCTCGAATGAATGACCACGAATTCATAATTACTAGAATTTTTCTGTTGCCTACGGGTAAAACTCATATACGAACACTTATGGAATGAACCTCAATCTCCTTAATATGGCAATGCCAAAATATATATCAAAAAAATATTATACAAAACATATTTTTGATTTCAAACTTAGTATAGATCTAAAAATTTAATAGATAAAATGATGCATATACATATGAGTCAAAATATACTTCTTTTATATACAAAATAATCATTTAAGAGTCAAATATGTTATATATGTAAAAATTGATCCAAATAGGTTGCTAGATAGAAGAATACACTATTGAAATAGTCTCAAAATTTTCAGACAAATAATTATAATTTTTGGCCAATACAACTAATATTTAGATCTTAAAAATTAATAAATATGGTTGAAAATAGCAAATAGATTCATAAAATTATCAAACTTGGTGAACATGTCAAATTGACAAAATTAAACATGTGAACAAAGTTTTAAGTAAATCGGATATCGTTTGAGTAATTTAAAGCATTGTATTACATATGAAGAACTTGAGTGGATTTAAACTAATCGAATAAATATCAAAATAATAAGCAGATAAAATTTAAAAATTATAAAATTTTACCAAAAGCTATAACATGTCAAAATCAAGGTGTGGCATGTCATTTGGCCAATAAACTAAGGAGTTATATCTAAACAAGTCGATTTAGATTTTTGGCGTGTCAGTAAACAAAGTAATCTAAATGGTGTCCGGTGTGGTGGACGCCGTTTAAATGGCCTTTAACATAGTCGACGTCGTTTATACTCAAAAATGAGTTTGAAAAGGATCCAAATCACTGAGTTTGAAAGACGTATAGTCAAGTAGATGTGTTTTGAATTGCGTCCACTAGTTTGGAGACGATTTAGACTAATTTTTATGACTTTAATATTTTGAATAATTCACATAGAATTGAGGGACAAAAGTAGAAGCTAAGATAATAGAGTTATAGATTAAGGTTTCATGAATCATGTTTGACCTCTTTTAGAAATCAAAATAGAGTTTTCTATATTAATACAAAATAAATACTTAATATGTTATTATCATCTACCTCTTGAAGGAAGAACAAGTTAATCTTATCCAACCAATTCCTTAAGCTCAAGCCACAAATTTCACTTGTTCTAGAGTCTCTCTTGCGTCTTCTAATCACCAAAAAATACAATTGATCTATTATAATCAAATTTCAAAAGATTAAATGAAAGACTCTTGTTCTTGATGAAAAACACCATGTTACTTACTGTAGAATTGAGGCTGCATACAAGAGAGCTTATGTATAACCTCAAAGTCTTATTTATGATTTCTTCCCTTTCGAATACTACCTAAATCAAGTTCGCTTAGTTGCAAGGTCAAACTCCAATAGAAGGAGTCTTGCCTAACAAGTAAAGTGAGTCTGTTCGCAACTAAGAACCTAGATTTGCGCATGCAGTGGATTTTCTTAGCTAAAACTCCTCAATTTCGACTCCTTTATCGACTGAATTAACTAGAAGTCATTTAAACAAAGTTATAGTCTTTGTATTCTCTTTCCAACCATATTCACTATGTGAATTTTGGAGTTTTGTACGCAATGTTATCGTATCTCCAATATGCTTATATCACATAATTTTCGGAATCCGAAATTTGACTAAGTATTAGAAACCAACTGATTTCCTAATCGAGTCACTAATAGATTTATTGAACTTGTTTTGACTTAACTAATAATTTATCAATTTTAAACCTATTATTATATTATTAAACAAATATCAAACACATTTAAATTATTTTAGTCCGTTAATTGACCTAATTAGATTTATTTAAATCTAATTAAATTTAATTAACCTTAACTCATTAAAAAATTAATAGATTGAAGATTAAGAGCGTAGCACATTGTGATCCAATATTTTTAGATAATCTTACGGAATTCGTTATGCATAATTAGTTAAACGTCAATCTACATAATAGATTAATTGCTACTTATTAATGAACAAGAATGTGCATATGCGCCATATGATTGACTTTGAGGACATTTATCTTCAACATAATGTAATTAATAATGTAAAAACATGATTAAATACTACTGTGAATCGGGGATACCTGACAGTTTTGGCAATTCTTTGGTCGACACATATTCAAATGGCCTTTGGTTGATGTGTTGGTGAGGCATGGAAGGTTTGCGCGTTGGGCATAGCACCGAGAAGGGCTGGCCGTGGGTGCATCAATGATAGGTTGCTAATGGCCGACAGTCTAAATTGTTGATGAGCTTTTGTTTCCATCGGCTATGGAATGGCCGATGCTCGCATAGCCGATGCACGGATGCCTAGAATTGACTGTCGGACATGTCACATGACCGCCGACCATATTCCCAAACAATTGACGATGATAGGGCTGTAAATGGGTAGGATGAAGATACGAAAACATGTATTTTTGTTTTTCGATTCCGATAACGGTAACTTGTTTATGTTTCCAATTCCGATAAGATCAGAAACTGCATTTTTCGTTTCCGTTTATATTTCTGATAAAATCGGAAAGTTCATTTTCCGTTTCCATTTGTTTCTGATTTCGATATGGGAATCGGATATTATTTCCGATAATTATCGGAAACTATTAATTTCTTAATTTATTTGTTTAAGACACATATAATGAGACTTAAATATAATCAATACGTCTTAATATATTAGATAATGATCAATTAGATTAAAACACAATGAGTGTGACCATGTATGTTTCGATAACTTATTGGGAATACTTGTTTCTGATTCTGATAACTATCGGGCGGATATCTTTTATCGAAAATGAATAATTTTTTTGGATAACAGATCAAAAAATCAGATAATCGGATTTCCGTTGACAAGATGATGGAAACCATTGGCCATTCTTGTGTTTGTGGCAGTGCAATGCAGAGATATGTGTTAATCAGAATACCAGTCTCATATTGGGCATAGAAAGTCATACATGCAAGAATTTTCAAAAATTTGAGATGAGAAAGGAACTAGAAAGGTACAGGATGTTTTGTGAAAAATCACTTGAAAACTACTATAAATAGATTACAAAAGTGAAACCTTCGGCCAAGTAAGTTAGGATTTTTCCAAAGCTCACAGTTTCTCTCTCTCTCTCCCTCCTCTTGGATGCCTCCTTCAGAAGGGAGCAGCCCTTCTCTTGGGCACTCCATCTTGTGTTGCCTCCCTCCGCGTCGCTCCATCCCTCGTTTCGGTGGATGTGGGAAGAGACTTTGGAAGTCTGCATTTCTATTTTCTAACCATTTTAACTATCCGGTCGTATGAGTGCGTTACTTTGATTGAAGAATCGGAGAAGAATAAGAACGAATAAATAGAGAATAAATTAATTTTGCTTTGACAAATGAAATGAGTTGTACCGGTGTAAAAATGGAATGGTTTACTCTTCTTACTCTGTCAGCGAGTCCTACAAAATTATCAAACCGAAACATCTTGTATTTTAATATATATTACTTCATTAATAAATCTTACATAATAATTTATTCTACAAATAAAGTGAGGCTTAAAGTCGTCTCCCTGTTTTTGAGATTTTAAAAAATAATAAAAAATTTACTCGCTGCGGTCATCCGACTACTGCAAGGCGTAATACTCCTTTGCATATGCAGTCATTTAAGACTCTCTTCGCAAACAACCAACAACGACAACAACGAACTAGTTGCTTAGGGTAGTTGGTTCACCACCTCCTTTGCAAAAGGAAGGTCTCAGGTTCGAATCTAGTTGGAGCCTAAAAACCCTCCAGCCATGTAGCCCCGGTGTTGTTGGGATATTTATCCCTTGGTCTGTAAGATTACTTACCCATAAATCAGACGGACCTGGAATTATCGTCTAATTAGGCGAATCCCTCGACCCGATCGGAATTATCTCCAACGCTGGAGGAAAATCTCGAGTTCCGATTGAACTCCGGTCGCTTGTAAATAACTATGCAGACTCGGCTTCCGGGCCCTACCAAAAAAAATAACAACAACAACCACAAAAGAAAGAGTCCGGTTCCTCTCAGTAGGTACTTGGAGGGAACTCCAGCAGTAACCAGTGAGGAAACGTCATGTGTAAAGTTGATCCGCGGTTCGAGACGCATCCTACCCGCTTTGACAACTTTTTTCCTGTTACTGGTTCAGCAGGTTTCAAATACTATGCAGAACATTTAAATACTACTAAGAGCACATAATTACCACCATATGTTGAAGTATATTTTAAATTATGGTTGTAGTCTTGTGCTCTTGGTAGTATTTAAGTGTCTTATGTTGTATCTAAGTGTTCTTGGTAGTATTTAAGTATTTTGCGTAGTATTTAAGTGTTTTGCGTAGCATTTAAATGTTCTGCGTAGTATTTTAATCCTCTGCGTAGTATTTTAGTGTTCTGCGTAGTATTTGAAACATGCTGAACCGATAACAGGGAAAAAGTTGTCAAAATAAGTGGAATGCATCTCGAACGGCGGATCAACTTTACACATGACGTTTCCTCACTGGTTACTGCCGGAGTTTCCTCCAAGTTCCTATTGAGAAGAACCGGACTCCAAAAGAAAACGCTTACCCAACCGACGAGATGCCTGTTGCAAACTTGCATGTCCCGCTAGGGCCCCAAACCCACACCCCGTCCCAACGGTGCTTTTGGTTGCCGGTGGGCGCCTGCGGGACGTCGAGGCCAGAACATGCCTCGCCGGGGCTTCCTTGTCTCCGTCCGAACTTTCAAGACCCTAAGTTCTCCACCTCTCTCGTGGAAACCGGTGCTCTCTCTCTCTCTCTCCCTCTCTCTCTCTCTCTCTCTCTCTCTGTGTGTGTGCTCCCGACCATCCCTCTATATCGCTCACACGGGGGATTTCCCCCTTCTCTTGCTTCTTTGGCAGACTGGGAAGCCGCAGCAGACCCTCGCCTCGGTGGTGGAGAGGTCGGGCGTGGGGCTTCACTCGGGGGTCTCCGCCACCGTCAGGCTGCTCCCGGCGATGGCTGGGGAAGGGAAGTACTTCACCCCGGGGCCCGACCGGCCGAGGATTCCCGCCAACGTCGACCACGTCGTCGAATCCTCACTCTGCACCACGCTTCGCCGTGGAGCGGCCAGCGTTCGCACTGTGGAGCACCTACTATCGGCTCTCGAGGCTTCGGGCGTTGACAATGCCCGCATTGAAGTCGACGGGGGAGATGAGGTCTGGCTTGCTCTTCCATGGCGTCTTCGGTCTTCGACGTTATAATAAGTTTCGGTTACGGGGATTCCATTCTGAAATCTTACGTGGTTCACTGTCGATTACCATGTATTTATGCTGCAACATTCGAGCTTTTGGATAATTTGGATCAACTGTTAAGTTTCATGAAATTGCATGAACGCCTATCAGGATTACTTCCATCTGAGAACTAATACTTATTTCAATACATTCCAAGGCTGAGCAAATGTTGTATATCGATTCCCTTATAATCACCTTCTAGGAGTCTGTTTACTGTGGGTCTATGTTGAACGCACATAAGAAGCACATATTAGTTTTGTCCGATGGTAGTTTGTGTATATTGTACTGCCTGGATAGAATTAACCATAAAAGGCAGATGTAGAGTTACACAGCTCATTGAATCCGTTCAAAGACATAGATACCTTGTATAAAAAGGTATCTGTCCCTAACTACAGTCCATCAGCATATGTACCAGTTGAATCAAGTGTATTTCCTAAAGGGGCCAAAAAAAGGAATATTTTGCTCGAAGGTGCCAAGTTGAAGAAATTACATGTGGAATGGCTTTTATAAATACTGCATGGACGATAACAAACGTTGCGGAAGCATAGGGATCGGTTCAGGATTACCCTTAATGCATGATTCACTTGATGATACACACCTCAGAGATCGGAGTAGGGGCTACAAGAGTCTTCTTCTCAGAGTACCACCCTCCAAATCTTAGGGCGTACAATGATTACCCGGGAGAGCAGCCAGAGACAATGTAGAGAAAGAAATTGAGGAGACAACGTCAACGACAGCAGCATTAGTGCGCACAGCCCGTTTCCCTCTCCCTTTCTCTATTTAATGTGTGTGAGAGAGGAGGAATGAGAGAGGTGGTGGGAATAGGGTGAAGCAGTGCTAAACACCCCTCCCCCCTTCCACCACTTGTTCCCCCACTTGACCTGTCCCCTTCTCATCCTTATCGACTCTATGCCCCACGTAGGCAATATAAATGGGCCAAAGCCCATTAGTTAACATCTCCCGGTTGCCCATGAAGGGCATCATTAATTATACATTTCTTTCGATTGCTACCATCCTTCTGTCATACAGGAAATATAGTGTGCGACCTTAGGAGAACATTCTTAATTAGACAACTGGTGATCCATTAAGTCATCATCGAAACTAATGTGACTTATTACTCTAAAAGTCTCGTAGTACCCTAGGCAACTTTAAATTCATATGCTTTAACACTCTGGATCTTTTAGATAAGTAACATGCAGTATTAAATCCTAATGTTATGTGATCATAACTCTATCTATACAAAGTTGACTAAGTTTTCGGGGACATGATTCGCAAAACATGGTGCAATATTCAGATGCCTTCCCTAAGCTCTTGTGTCAATTTGATAAATATCGGCCGCTTTCCTAGACATGGCCCACTACACTGAGCTTCTTATTCATGGCATAGCTCTCAAGTCACATAGAGTACAAGTGGGACCAATATGATCTAGGAGCTCACATAATGATGAAGTAGAGCTCTATTCATCATTCTCACTAACGATATGAGATGCATGCTATGGTGTTCTTCCACCAATCTGGGAATGTCACTTCTGAACATCACTAACACCATATGGATCTTGGTCTAGTCACTTCCACTACGACTAACCTGAGTCTCATGATACAATCGCTCCCACTGAGTGTGCTATCTCGAAACTCACATTTGGGTTGTGCAGGCTATACAGGATATGTAGGCGAATGCAATCTTGTATTCAATGTTTAGAGATTTCATCTTGGCTCTCATTTGAGGTGACATTATTGATAATATTTCATGTGTATCTTGCTCGCTTTCTTAGCGCCATAGATACTAAATGTCTAATCTTGTTCTCTTTCTCAGCGCCAAGGTGAATCACCCATGTAAGAGGGTCAATTTGAGCCTGGTGACGCCTATATAATGTATAAATAAGCATTCCATTCAAAAACACACTAAAGAAGAGAACATATATATATTAATGTCCACTAAAACTATCATGATTACAATTTACATAAACCCATAGTTCTAATATAGGTCAAGAAAGCCTCTTTAGTAATCTGTTTGTTTAGTGGGTCTGCTACCATACGATTTGTAGAAATGTGTTAGAGAACCATTAACCATCTCGCAAGTAGATCTCCAATGAAGTGATATATGATGTCAATATGTTTGGTCCTCCTGTGGTACTTTGGATCCTTAGTGTAGGTCAAAGCCAATGTGCTATCAACGTATAACACTATAGTCTCCTTCGAATGAGGTGTTATGGCTAATCGCTACAAGAAATTCTGCAACCAAACAACTTCTTGACATATTGCTGCACATGCCACATATTCTGACTTCATAGTGGATAATGTGATGCACGTTTGTTTCTTACTGCATCAAGAAATGGCCGCGCCACCTAGCATGATCACATAGTCCGAAGTGGACTTCTTCTTGTCCTTATCGCTGGCCTAATCGACATCGTTATAACCTCTTAACCTTAAATCATCTCCATTGTAGCATATGGTCCGCTATTCCATATAAATGTTGAAATATCCTCTTTATTACTTTCCAGTAAGTGAGACCAGGGTTATTCTGATAACTGCTAAGTAATCCCACGGCATAACATATGTCGGGTTGAGCATACAACTTAGCGTACATCAAACTTCCTACATGCATCATATGACACTTTGGACATTTGATTATTCTCTTCTTCAGTATGTGGACATTGACTTGCACTTAAAGCACAACTCTTGTCCACTGGAATATCGATGGGTTTGAAGTGATCCATCTAGTATTGCTATAGGATCCTATTGATATAAGTTTCCTAAGACAAACTCCGAAACCTCTTAGAGCGATGCTTCACTATTTCCACTTCGAGTACATGATTTGTTTCACTCATGTCTTTTATCTCAAAGACAGAAGACAACCACCATTTAATAGTTTCAAAGACTCCATATGATTCCTAGCTAACAATATTCCATACAAAGACAAGATAATGAACTTCTCTTCCATTCGTTTAACATACACAATGGTCTTCCTCAATTATCTCGAAATCGAATGAGACAATTTCTTTGTGTAATCTCAAATACTAGGCGACTGTTTAAGGCCATAAATGGAACATTCGAGATGACAAACTTTGCGCTCTTATCCCTCAGCCTTAAACCATTTTAGTCGAAACATGTATACTTTCTCATCTAGTTCTCTATTGAGAAATGCAGTTTTAATGTCTATATGAAAAAGTTCCAAATATAACTGTGCAATAATGGCTATGATTAGGTGAATTGATGTAAATCTTATCTCACTATTGGGGAGAATGTCTCATCAAAATATATATCCTCTTGTTGGATATATGCCTTCGCCACTTGTCGTGCTTTATATCTATCAATTAATCAATCTGCCTTGCGCTTAATTTTAAAAACTCACTTTTTTCAATAGCTATGCACCCAAGCGGAAGATCAACTAACTCATAGACCTTATTCTTAGCTATGAAGTCCATCTCATCGTGCATAGCAGCCTCCTATTCATTCTTAGACGCTGATGAGCAAGCGTCTCTTAAGCTTTTAGGTTATTCATCATCAATAGGTTGACACAAAAAGCCTCCTCTTCCATCTCAAAACGACGGCGAGGAGTGTGCCTACGCTTGTTACGACGGACTTGGGTGTCTTTTAGTGGTGCACTCCTGCTGGACAAAGGAAGGGGTGCACTCCCACTAGCTTGATCATTTTTACTATCTTCAACGGCCACATGATTCGAAACTAATTTCCTTTATTTGCTGGAACATGGTAAGAGAGCGCTAGACTCATCCAATTTATGGAGATCAAGACTTTTCCCTACGTCGCCAAGGCTAGAAAAGTCTTTCTTTAAGAAAACAACATCTCAGACCTCTGTTGCTGTCATTATTCCATTATAATATTGCCCATAAATCATATACCCTTGTAAGCTATCAAGATATCTTATGAAGATAAACTTTCTAGCTTTAGGGCCTAATTTTCATACTTCGAGAAGTGTCATGAACATACACTGCTGACCGCTTGATGGGCGTAAGTTCTCTTAAATGGGCTTCTGGCCACATCACAACTCATAAGGGGTAGAATGAACTGATTGCTAAGGTATGCAATTAAGTATGTAGGCAATAGTTAACAAGGCATCCCTCCAAAAGGATATTGGGAGGTTGGCAATGCACCATCATAGATCTAACCATATATGACAATGTCCTAATCTTTCTTTCTGCAACAACATTTTGTTACGGAGTGTGTGGAATATTAAGTTGTCTACGAATTCCCTTTTCCTCACACAAATTTTTGAACTAATCAGAAAGATATTCACAGTTTCGGTCTGTCTGAAGAGCTTCTACACTCTTGCCCGTCTGATTCTTAACCTTTGCAAAAAGGTGGTGAAAGCAATCTAACGTCTCATAGCGGTAAGAAATCAGATAGACATAATCATATCACGTAAAATTATCTATAAATGTGACGAAATAGGAAGTCCCATAGCGAGCCTTAACACTTCTAGGACCGCAAATGTCGGAATGGATAAGCTGCAATGGCTTAGTGGCCCTCTTAGCCTTTCCGAAAGGCTTTCGCCATGTTTTTCCAGCTAGACACGATTCACAAACAAGTAAATTGATTTTAGCAAGTGGGCCTAAAAGGCCTTCTTTAGCTAAGCGTGCCATTCTATCCTTTCTTATGTGTCCTAGGCGAGTATGCTATTCATGAATTCAAGTCCTCATCATTAGCTATACACAATATAGAAGTAGGATCATCCATATCCATATCTAACTTAAATAAGCTATTAGACAATAAAGCATGTCCATACAAAATATTATTTAAATAGATCTCAAGGCCACTGCCAATAAGTATAAGAGAAAAGCCTAAAGATAATAGCGATGAAGCTAATAATAAATTACGTTGAACTCCTAGTGCATAAAGTACGTCGTGTAGTATCAAGATGCGTCCATGTTTTTGTCTGAGTTAGTACGCACCAACTCCAAGAACCCTCTCACTGGAGCCGTTGACCATGTACACTCTTTGAGTGCCTCTTGGAACTTGGCGATAATCTACATACCCCGTTCGATGTCGCGTCACATGCTTGGTCGCTCATGAATTCTCAATCCACTCAGAATAAATTCGAGCGACTAACACATGAGAACAAATACACACGCACACACACACACATACATACATACACACACGCACACATACATACATACATACATACATACATACATACACACACATACATATACATACATACATACATACACACACACACACATACATACATACACACACACATACATACATCCATACATGCATGCATCCATACATACATACATACATACATGCATGCATGCATGCATGCATGCATACATACGTACATACATACGTACGTACATACATACATACACGTACGTACGTACGTACGTACGTACATACATACATACACGTACGTACGTACGTATTGTATATAAATATAAAGAGAGAGAGAGCGCTTGGATTTGGGGATACCTTTTTCTTAGTGCATTCACGAACTAAATGTCCCATCTTATCGCAATTATAACACTTGACTTTTGACTTGTCTCTTTTTCTATCGCACTTGACTTTTGACTTGTCTCTTTTTCTACCGCACTTGCCTCTACGACGCTTCAGTGTCTGTCCTGCCTTAGAGTTGGATGCAATGTCCCGCTCTTTGCGCTTGTTGCCTTTTCTTGGATCTTTACTCCCTTGACGTCTGCCTCCCTTGACGACCAGGGCAGTGGTGCGAACAACCTCTTTGTACTCTGCCTCCAACTCCACATGATTAGAAATATCAGAAAAATTCTTGATGTTCTCGTTGTGAGTGAAGATCTATTTCATATGGACCTAAGAATCTGGGAAGGACCTAATCACAGTTTGCACAATGCTGTTCATCTGTGATATCGTTTCTTGTGGCCTTAAAGTCTCAGATCATGCCTGACATCACCATGAGGTGTTGAGTTACAGTCTGACGCGGGTCTTTAGGTCTTAAATTTTAAAACAAGAGCCCTTAACCTCGTAGTCGATGTTCCACCAAATTGGAGCTTTAATTATTTTCACATTTCCTTGGTAGTCTGGTACTTCTCAAATTCTCCAATAAGATTGTCTTGCATGTTGCTTAACATAGTAAAGCACGAACTACGATCCTTATCGAACTATTGTCAATAGGCCTTTGGTCCTAACGCTGCTGGACAGTGTTTCCCTACTTGGGGGGAGACATGTTAGTGGTCAAATGTTCAAGCAACTCTTGTTCATCCAATAGATATTGGATTTTTCGGTGCCATGTCATAATTAGTTCCATTAAATTTATCCCCCTTGGTCAAATCAACAATCACATTCTTGGTGGCCATATCATATCACTTTGTAAAATAAAATGTAGAGGGCTAAGTTGACAGATTTTACATATCTAAAATTTGACTGAAAAATCTAAACTAATAGTCATTAAGTTTACTTAAAAATCGAGATCTAAGATGCTATTATCATCGATAATATAAGTTAACTTTATGCTATTAGAATGATTTCAAACAAATTTTCCTAATGAGAGGAACATATCGCCAATTTAATCACACATGAATATGTGATATACATATAAATCGCATGAAAACAAATAAATTTAAACATTCACAAGGTGTTTTTATTAATAAAACATTAATGCTATTTCTACAATTTTAATTTCATTTTTCTGCAGATCACATGTTGTCGCAAATAATATTTTGCATACAAAAATGACTATGATTTACTATTCATTTTTCACGCATGATCAATTAAATTAACTAGATAGCAAATATTATTAAACATGCAAATTTTCTAAATTAAAATGCATTTCATAACAGATATCAATGTTGCTCTTTGCTCTTTAATCTTCAAATTGCACAAAAAGGCAATCCCTAATCATTACTTCGATTCCTCTGTTCCTTAACAATTGGAGGATCTGGAGTGGGTCAAGGTGGAGAATGGCCTTGCGGATCCAAGACCTAGTTGGACTCTGACGGACTTCCACGACTGAACTTTCTAGTCCATGTCCAGACCACCAACCCACGAAGGGTGGGAGGAAATTGGAGTCGTACAAAGTCCACAAACTTGCATGCAATCGGGCTAGGCTCCATAAGCCGTGCCGGACATGGAGCGGGTCCCACATCCCACAGCTAGCTTGACCAAGCCTGGCTTGCATGGGGCTGCCAGCTCGCACTGGGTGCGGCCGCAACTAGCCTACATTAGATGTAGCCGGCCATGCCTAGTACGGCCGTGCCAAGCCCAGGCAGGGCCTACTGTGGCTCCTACATGCTCTCAGGCCTGTGCATCACCCCTTACGGTGCTGTTCTCACTGCCGTTGACATTACTGTCATTGTTGTTGCCTTCGCCGAGGTACTTTGTCTCGGACATTCTGTTGTCACGCTCTAAATGCATGCCACACATCCGCTGAGGGCAACTTGGTACTTCAATGCCATGAGCCTGCGGCGAGCAGTGGGAGGAGGGCTCGCATGTGTCAGGACGTCGTCCGACAAGTCCTGGTCATCATTGACACTTCACTTCTCATCTTTGGCTGCATGTCTCTGCGCCAAGAGACCAGACGAAAGCTGCTGCGTCGAATAAATCCGCGCATACATCCGAGTGCCTATGGACGTGTGGTCTGACATCTCCTCTGGTTCCTCATCACTCAGGATGATGATGGGAACTGGCCGGTGCGACATGGCAGCATTCTTCTTATCGTTCTCTGCGACCGGGGACCAAATCGCCATGTATCAGAGAACCTAGCTCTGATAACAATGACGAACAGACTATAACAAACGTTGTGGAAGCATGAGGATTGGTTTGGGATTACCTTTGACGTGTGATTTGGTTGATGATACGCACTTCGGAGATCAGAGAAGGGGTTACGAGAGTCTCCTTCTCAGAGTATCACCCTTCAAATTCCAGGGCTTGCAGTGATTACCTGGGAGAGCAGCCAGAGACGAGGGAGAGAAAGACATTGATCTCTCCCGTTCTCTATTTAATGTGTGTGAGAGAGAGGAAGAATGAGAGAGGCGGTGGGAATGAGGTGAGATGGTGCTAACCGCCCCCCATCACCTTCCACCACTTGTCCCCCCACATGACCTGCCCTCTTCTCATCACGTGGGCAACAGAAATGGGCCAAAGCCCATTAGTTAACAAATACAAAGTATATAAGTACAGAGAGGTTCTTTAAAACACGCCTCCTACCCTGTCTCCAAGTATAGAGTAATTCCCTAGTGCCCAAAAAGTGGAAGAACGAGTGACATAATAATTCCCAGATCCAGGACCAATGACTTGGCTTTCATTACACTTGGAATCTCTATTCCGTCCTTTGATACCTTATGCTCTGCTTGGTCAGAATATGAGTTTCCATATGGTATTAGTTTCGGTACTAATATTTTTGAGGTTTATCATATTAAAATTGAAATATGTATTGGAGGAATGTGGAGTAGTGCAGCCAAAGGGGTGGGGAAAGGAGATAGAGGGTGCCTTGAGACTCTCAAAAGGCCGACTCCAATGTTTTTAACATAGGTTTAAACCTGTGTTAAAATTCTTATGACCATCACTTTAGTGATGCATGAACGCCAAAATTGGCCGAGTATAACCAAACACCTCTTGTGTAGAGCTCACACATCATGAGAATATGCACTTCCTAGGACCTTGGCATACAATGGGCTGCCAACATCATTTTTCCAGGAGCCATGACTTGACATAGTTTCCATCACCTCTGTCCTCGATCTATTCTCTGACCCTTTATAGAAGATTGCTGCATTCTTTGTCTAAATTGTCAATAAAGAGGCGTATGATATGAACCCCCATCCTTTCAATGTTTTATTTCGAATGTGGGAAATGGAATTGATGCTATTTGTTGCAAGGATTATTAAAGATGAATAACCTTAATTTAAAGCACTTGTTGTTCATGGACAATAAACTGAGCTTTGGTTATGGCATTTGAACAATAATATGGATTTGATTACCATGTGAAAAAAAAGGAACTAAGACAGCAGCTGTGCATAAGTATAGGAGATGATTTATTTGATATGGATATCTCCTCCTTCAAGTATGACTATAGTGCTCTTTTAAATAAAATGACTAGGATAGTACTTTATTAAAATCTTCATTAATTATTCTTTAAAATTTAATAATCAAATTATTGATAATAACTTTATAAAAGATAATGGTGGCAGGTGTTGGTGGTGGTGGTAGTGGTTGTGGGTGGTCTGTGGCATCGTTGGCATGGAATGCAGAATCGGTCTATCCGGATCCGGATCGCGATAGGCAGGTCCCGATTCAGTCGATTCTGGCCGATCCTGACCGATTTCGGGCAGTCCCGGCCGATTCCAGCCGACCCGATCCCGATTCGGATCGGGATCAGCGGGTCCCAATTCGGGGACCCGATTTGATCCGGAATTCCTTGATCGTTGGTGGGTTGACGATGATGGTTGGCATTGGTCTGGTGGGTGATAGTGTGGTGGACGGGTGATGGGGGGTAGTAGTGGTAGTGGAGGGTGGCGATGATAGGCTATGGGGATGGTTTCTAATGGTAGTGGTGATGGTGTTGCCTGACTACAATGTGGGCAGTATACATATGCACACGTACATATATATCTATATTTCCATCTACCAATCGCTACATATATTTAGGTGTAGATACAAACATAACTAGACAAATAGATACATACATACACCTGCCTAACTCCAGAAATTTTGGCTAATATCATTAGGTATGGCAGCAGGCCAATGGCGATCTGGCAGCAGCTTGAACTGCCGGACCCCTTGTTCCCTTCTTCGCCTCCTCTCTCCCTCTTCTTCCTTCCCTTCCTCACCTTGCCCCTCAATGGATGGTAGGAGGGGGCTTGACCCCCTATTTATGTGGGTTTGAGCAGGTGGAGTGGGAAGGTGGGACCCCTTGACGGGCCTCCAACTGGTCCATTATTGGGACCAATAAGAGCCCGATAATCTGATCCATTGGATCTGGGGATGCAAATGGGTTCAGATTCGGTGTGGATCCAAGGTAAATCTGTGACTGTATCCATTGTGTTATTGGTTTAGAAAAGACTATCCGTTAATTGTCCGATAAGGAAAAAAGGAGTTGGATAATCGGATCCTCAGTGTACCATACATATTCAGTCATAAAAAAATGTATCTGCTACCTTATCCACTATACATATCAGTTTAGAAAGACTATTAGAGGCGCTATGTGTGGGAGGAGGTCTGGGGGAGCTCGCGCTCCTCCGCCTTTCGCTTCTAGCGCTAATAGGGTTCCACTTAGGAGTAGGGGAAGGTGGCCTTCATAGGGGAAGGATCCTCGTTTAGTACTCCACCCTCTCTGTGCTCGTTGCCTCTGGCTTGGACATCGAGCGAGAGATTGTAGGAGCTCGGTTAGGTGCTTGAGGTGTGGAGGAGGACATGCGTGGAGGCTCTATGTGCAGACACTGCCGAGTTACGCTGTTGTCATCAAGGGTCGCTGGAGAGGGACTGAGGCTCCTCCAACCAAGGTTCTTCAGGTGACTTGCCCACTAGTTGAGGTCATATGCCCCCGCCTCCTCTGGCTACGGTGGTGCGCCGAGCTTAGGTGGGTTGTGGGGAAGTCTCAGGCACTCAGACCTTCGACCGAGCATATCCAGGTGTTGCTGGAAGGAGGAGCGGCGCAGTTAAAGGGTAGGAGGTCAAAGACCTTGGGGAGACTTTCCTAGCCCTGGCCTTGTCAGGGAGGAAGTGAAATGGGTGATGTCTGATGGCTTTTGGTTGGGGCAGATTGGGTGCTACATCTGGTGGCGTGGAGCCTTCTTCGTGCTGCGTATCCAGAGCTTTCAACGCAGAGAGTCCATGTCTGGATGGTGGGTGTACGATGGCTCTATGTGATTTGGATGGCTTGCAATGGCTTCTACAAGGAATTGGGAGCTGGGTGGGTGATTCTATGCAGATGTCTGTCTCCGGGGGCCTTACGGTGGTGGAGGGTCTGCCGAAGGTGGGGGAGAGCCAATCTATCCCCAAGGTGTTGTTGGTGTCTTTGGAAGGGAGGTCCCTTTCGGTGCGCATCCATTTGAGCCAGCCGTTGACGCCTTTGCAGTCGGGGTCGAAGGCGCTGCCATCGCTAGGGCTTCACTTCGGCGGGTTGGTGGTGGAAGACGGAGTAGGCAAGGTACATGGCACCACGAGACGCCTCGATTCAAATTTCGAACCCGGGTGCCAGCTCGATCCGCCGTTTTGCTTTGGGACGATTTGGGTAAAGCCACGGGGACCCGTGACTTACCCAAAACTACATTTCGTAGTGGACCCGTCTCGAGACCCGGCCTTGCTGTCGTCTCCACCTGATTAGCTATTGGTGGCTATTATGCAGGGCCTTTGTCCGGCGCAGGAGGCCAGTCGGCGCTGCTCAGTTGTTCGGAGAGGGCCTTCCAGTAGGCAGAGCTCGAGGCGGCACTAGCTTCACATTAAGATAACTCCAGGAGCTACCCGTCCTTAACAACTTAGAGGAGGATCTGGGCTATGGGTTGCAGCGTCCCAATCGTTGTGATTTTTGGCAGGCAACATGGTTTCCCTCTTGTTGTGATAGATAGCTTTTATATGTTAGGACTTTTTAGTCTTTTTGCTGGTTTTATCTCTGTGCGTCATGGTCTTTATGTAACACAGGGGTATAAGAGTCTTTTGTAGTTGTTAATCATTGCCCTAATAATACATAAAGCTTGAGTGTGCTGGCCGGGCCTCTCTAGTTGAGAGAGAGAGAGCCACCGCACCTCTTTATTTTTGCCTCTCCAACTCTATCTTCTTCTCTGTATGATATTAGAGCAGTGTTAGAGGGAAAAAAAAACCATAAATCAGAGCTAACCAACATGGGTTTTTAGACTCAGGCCTGCGGTTCCCTGGTTGAGGCTGCTGGTGTCCCTATTCAGCCTTGCAGGAAGGACCGGAGCCTTCGCTTCTTGCCTCCGGCCCATTGCTGCCCTAGGTTTGGATTGCCAGCACCCCTGCTCTGCTTTGGAGAAAGGACCAGGTCCTTATTTGTTGTATCCGACGCCCCTTCTCAAGGTTTTGGAGGCCAGAGCCCTTGACAGGCTTCTTGTGGGATCATACCCACTGGTTCCTGCTAGAGAAGGGACCAAACCCCTCTCTTCTTGCTTTTACTGCTGCCTTCTTCTGTTTTTGGCCACTGTGCTCTGTTTTGGAGACCGGACAATCCTCTTTGGCACTGTTGCGGAGGCCGGCTCCTTTCTTGGTGCACCCGGATCTAGTCTGGAGGTCGATTATCTAGTTAGGGTTTCCTTGTGTTTGTATGGTATCCTTATGCAGCAGTCTCATCAGTTGCCCCTGTGGAAGCCTTATTAGAGGGAGACATGTCCGAGATGACGACAAATGAGGTCTCTTCGAAGGGGGACATCACTGGGGAAAACTTCCATCTTCAACTTCTTCATGTGAAGTTGAATGACTCAGATTACTTGGATAGGGCAGTAGCCATCAAGACCTTCATCAATACAAGATCCAAGGTAGGTTACATCAATGGAAGGATGAAACCACCTCTACTTGATAATGATAAGTATGATAAATGGGAACATCAAGATAGTATAATGAAGACTTGGATTCTCAACTCCGTGACTGATGAACAATTAAAGTACATCGTAAGGAAGTCGACTGCAAGAAAGATGTGGCTTATTCTAGAAGAGATGTATTGTGAAAATGCCAATCCTGTGAACTTGTATGATCTTGAAGTTGCTATCCATGATACTAAATAAAGCACTCACATTGTATGTGAATACTGTTATGGCTTGGGAGCATTGTGGGAGGAACAGTTTCCTTTGCATTTATAGTTTGGGATACCGTTGCTGACCACAAAAAGTACTTGAAGCATGTCTAAGATAGAACGGTTCTCAAGTTCTTTCATGGATTTAATCCTGAGTATGAAGGGCTGCAATCTCAAATTCTGAACTTTGAAGTTATTCCTTCTCTTGAACAATGTTACAAGAAGGTGGTCACAGAAGAGAGGCAAAAGAAGACTATGCAGGTTGACATAGGAGGGGCCAATATTGGTGATCATTCCGCCCTAATCGGTACCCATACTGGCAATGTTAAGAATGGAGATTCACACAAAGGTGAGAGAAAGTGCTCTCACTGTGGTCAGTCCAACCATTATGTGGAGTTCTATTGGGAGTTGTACCCTGATAAGAAGCCACTCAAGTTCAGAAAAAATCAGCAAAGTAAAGGGACGGCTACTGCAACAAAGGTGACACTATAGCCCTCTAGGGCTGCCACTGATGGGAACACACCAATAGGAACACAAGGAAGCTGCGTGGGGCTGCCACCTCCGATGTAGCCAACCTTCGATAGTTCCTTTCACATTTGACTCCCTCTTCATCCACTACTCCATCAAGTACTTTTGGGGCAACACTCAGTGTTGCCTCACATCACAGTGGAAACTCCTGGATAATTGATTCAGAGACCACTGATCATATGACATGTATTCCTAACCTCTTTACTTCACATACTTGTGCTTAGGACAAGACAAGGTGACCATAGCAGATGGCACCCTAGCTATCATCGCAGGGAAAGGAAACGTACCTTTGGATGATCATCTTATCTTGCCCTCCGCACTGCATGTTCCAAGATTATCCATAAACCTACTTTCTGTCAGTAGTCTTATAAAATCTTTGAATTGCTCAATCACTTTCTTTCGCACTCATTGTGTGTTTCAGGACTTGAGGATAGGACAACTGATTGGGAGTGGGCGTAAAGCAGGAGGGTCTCTACCAGCTTTAGTCCCAGTATGGTGCATCTCTTCAGTCATCTAGTACTAGTGTTATGTCTAGAAGAATAAAGAAGATACAATTGTGGCATCTCCGTCTAGGACTTCTTTCATTCCAGGACTTAAAACATTTGTTTCCATCTTTGTTTCAAAAAATAGATATTCAGTCTATTCAATGCTAGATTTGTCATCTTGCAAAACATTGTAAAACTCAACTTCTGAATAGATTTGTCATCTTGCAAAACATTGTAAACTCAACTTCCTCCTTCTATGAATAAAAGTTATACTTCTTTTGAGTTGGTCCATTCTGATGTTTGGGATCCTACTTCTGTTCCCTTGATTGATGGCAATCGTTATTTTATCTCCTTTATTGATGATTTTTCACACTGCACTTGAGTGTATCTTATGAAGTCCAAGAAGGATGTGCTATGGGTTATACAAGTGTTCGAAAAGATGGTGGAAACTCAATTTGAAAAGAAAATAAAAAGATTTTGTTCAGACAATGTAAAAGAATATTTTGAAAAAAAATCTGAATATCTTCTTTGAGGATAAAAGGAGCATCCATGAGTCATCATGTCTTTATACTCCTCAACAAAATGGAGTGGCTGAACGACAGAACCGTCATCTACTTGAAACTCCTACATTATAGCCTTTTTAAAAGGTTTTAGACAGAGGCTGTACTCATTGCTGCATATGTCATCAATTGGATGCCTTCCAGAGTCCTGAATTTTAGGACACCTTTCTTTATCCTTCAACTCTAGCACCCTCTTTTTCGTTTGCCATTGAGAGTGTTTGGTTGCTTGTATTTCATCCATGACTTAGCTCTTGGCAAATCCAAACTTGATGCCAAGGCTATTTGTGGTATCTTTCTTGGATACTATTCCTCACAAAAGGGTTATAAATGTTATGACCTCCAGACAAAGAAAAAATATGTTGTGAAAGATGTCACCTTCTTTGAATCCTATTCGGACTATCATTACTAGGATGTGTATGAGGGGGAGAGTTCATATTCCAGCCACAACCTTGACTATTCTTGATGCTGTATCCTCTGGAAGGAATGTTACAGCTGAGGAACCTGCATCCTCAGAAGGAAGATGTGACACCAGCACTAAGGTGACTGAATTGAAGCATTATGTCAGAAAATCAAAAGTTCAACAACAAGCTGAAAACTTGCAGGAGAACTTGAGAACATATGTTGTGCCAGATTCCCATGCATATCCATCATCCCAAGAATGTGGTAATGTTCTTAACATTAAACCTAGCTCTCATATTAATTATGTTGATTCCATTGATTCTAATGTTCCAACTGAAAATGTGCAATACAACCATGATCTTGTGAAATCTATTGCTGTCCGGAAAGGTGTACGGGAGTGCACTAAACATCCTATCTCAAAATATTTATGTTACTCACAACTTTTTCCTTCTTACAGAACCTTCATTGCTGCCCTTTCTTCTTGTTCTAACCCCTTAACCTTCACAGAGGCTACTCAGGACCAACAGCGGGTGAAGGTTATGGAGGAGGAGATGGATGCTCTCAAACGAAACAACACTTGGGTTCTTGTTGATCTCTGTTAGGAAAAGAAGCTAGTTGGATCAGAATGGGTGTACACCATAAAATTCAGAGCTGATGGGAGTGTGGAAAGATTCAATACAAGACTGATGGCAAAGGGATTTACCCAAACATTTGGGGTTGATTATGAGGAAACATTTGCACCAGTTGCAAAGTTGAACACAGTCAGAGTGGTTCTCTCCATAGTAGCTTATTACTCTTGGGAATTATATCAGTTGGATGTCAAGAATGCCTTCTTGAATGGTGAGCATACAAAAGAAGTTTATATGTAGCTACCTTAGAGAATGATTACTGGAGGCAAAGTGTACAAGTTGAATAAGGCCCTGTATGGCCTAAAGCAATCCCCCTGAGCCTAGTTTGAGAGATTTAGAGTTGCAATGGTCAGATATGGCTTCACCTAAGGAAATGCAGATCACACTCTATTTACAAAATGGGTGAATGACAAAGTTGTCATCCTGTTAGTGTTTGCCGATGACATGATCATCACTAGTGACAACCATGCAGAGATTGCTCCTAAAGAAAAATCTGGCAAAAGTATTTGAGATCAAGGACTTGGGGCGGTTCCGGTACTTCTTAGGCATTGAGGTTATCAAGTCTTCCTGAGGAATTTATGTGTGCCAGCGCAAGTATGCACTTGATTTGTTGAAGGAAATAGGAAAACTTAGTGCAGGACTGCTGATACACCTATTGAGTTAAATCATAGGTTAATTATTTCTGATGGTGACATTTTGTCTGAAGGGGAGAAATGAAAATATCAAAGACTAGTGGGAAAATTGTTATATTTATCCCTCACTAGGCCAGGTATTACTTATGCTGTTAGTGTGGTTAGCCAATTTATGCATTCACCCGTACATCTCATCTTGGAACTGTGGACATAATTCTGAGATATATAAAGTCATGTCCAAGCAAAGGTCTTATGTTTTCCAGAAGCAATCATCTTACTTTGGGGGGATACACTGATGCAGATTGGGCTGGATCACAAGATGATAGAAGATCCACAATAGGTTATTTTCTGTTTTTGGGTGAAAATCTAGTAACATGGAGGAGTAAGAAGCAATCTGTGTGTGCAAGATCCAGTGCAGAAGCTGAATACAGGGCCATAGCTCAGTCTGTAACTAAGCTCATTTGGCTAAACGTTTTGCTCAATGACCTGGGAGTGAAGGTACAACTGCCTATGAAGCTATATATTGTGACAACAAAGCCGCCATCAACATTGCAAATAATCTTGTTCAGCATGACAGGACTAAACACATTGAGATTGACAAACACTTTATTAGAGAAAAATTGGACAGTGGGGATTTATGTCTACCATACATCAATTCGGGACAACAACTTGCTGATGTCTTCACAAAAAGTCTTTCAAAGGATCAATTTTCAAATGTCATTGGCAAGCTAGGCATGTTTAATATCCATGCTCAGCTTGAGGGGCAGTGTTGTGATAGATAGCTTTTATATGTTAGGACTTTTTAGTATTTTTACTGGTTTATCCCTGTGCGTCATGGTCTTTATGTAAACTGGGGTATAAGAGTCTTTTGTAGTTATTAATCGTTGCCCTAATAATATATAAAGCTTGAGTGTGCTGGCCGGGCCTCTCTAGTTGAGAGAGAGAGAGCCACCACACCTCTTTGTTTTTGCCTCTCCAACTCCATCTTCTCTCTTCTTTACACCTCTGATCTTGTTGATCGTGGTGGTGTGGATGGTCGTTTGTTCTTTGTTGACGTGCTGCTTGAAAGATGCTAAAGATGGAGGAGTGTCGTCCACCAGGATGCATCGAGGAGTTGAGCTCTGTTCTGGTGCAGCGGTTCAGGGGCTCCCTCAGGTGGAGGTTGCGGACCAGGATGGAGGGATTCTCAGGGACCCTGGCTGTGTGCATGTAGTTGAGGGACGTCTGGTAAAGGTAGGTGGCCTGGTTTCATCTTTTGGGGTGGCGGAGGGGTGCTCTGAGCTGGGGAAGTTGGGGCCTTCCAGCGATGTGGGTCTCGAGGAGGTTGACACTTGTGCAAGGGGGAAGGCTTGGTAAAGGATGGTGATTGAGGATGGTGAAGGGGAAATAGAGGAGGTGGTTGTGGAGACTCCTATGAGGGGGATGGGAGACTAGAGGAATGTAAGGGAAAAAGGGGCTCTGGATAAGAAAGAGATTCGAGAAATGTTGGCTTCGGTGGAGAAGCTTATGGGGGAGCACGCGAGAGAAGTTGCTGATAAAATTGGGGTGTCCTTCGAGGGAGTTGAGAAGGACATCCACTCGGTGTTCCACAGAATTCGTAATAGATGGCAGCTAGGGCTAGCCAGGAGTGTGAAGGGGGGCAAGAGGGAGGGTAAGGAGGGGGCTGAGGGTGCCTGAGGTGTTAGGTGGCCTGGGTGAGGTGCAGGGGTTCTTGTTGTCCTGATGAAGATTATATCTTGGAATTTTAGAGGGTTAAGGAGTAAGGAGAAGAGGGCTGTGGTGAAAGATTTGATTAGAAAACATAAGATTGATGTCTTATGCCTCCAAGAAACCAAGTCTGAGGAGGAAGGGATCATGGTTATGTGGAATGATGCAGTCTTAGAGAAGTGCGGCAAACAAGCGGGAAGGCATGCTATCACCCTTTCCACCTTTCCTTCAAATGCAAGGAAGATGGATTTCTCTGGGATTTCACAGGGGTATAGACCCCAAGGCAAATAAGACAAGAAGATGTTATGTGATGAGCTCTTGAGGTGGCAAGAATGATAAAAAAGGCCTTGGTGTGTGGCAGGGGACTTTAATGCCATTCTATCAATGGTAGAAAGGTCGAATGGTTTTTCTTCTATAGCTTCCATGGAGGATTTCTTGGAGTTTGTTCAACAGGCTGCTTTGATCGATGTTCAGACTGATGATGTTTTTTTTTACCTGGTCCAACTTGCGGACTATGCCTATCTGCTCCAGGCTGGACAAGTTTCTAATCTCCATGGATTGGGAAGACCACTTTCCCAACATGAGAGGCTCTTGTCTACAGAGGGTAATTTCTGATCATAAGCCTTTCTCCTAGATTGTAAGTTCCAGTTCCATAGAAAGCTGCTATTTCGATTTGAGAAGTTTTGGCTTTATGAGGAAGGTTTCCAGGAAAGTGTCAACCAAGTTTGGTCTCCAGGGTACCCCAGAAGATCTGCTGTGGCTATTATTTTATATAATCTCTCTAGACTTAGGCATGTGCTTTCAGTGGGGGGCTTCCAAGAAGCTTCCTAACTATGCAGAGAAGGAGAATATCCTATGTCAGCTTTAGGGCTTTAAGACTCTAGATGTAAGGATTGAAGTTTCGGATCCGGTTATCGGGTCAGTTTTGGAGTCGGATCCCTTAGTTTGGGCCATGGTGGGGCTAAGACTTAGTATCTTTTTCGCGTCGAGTTTTCGAGACGCGGTTCAAACGGCGTCCATCAATGTAGACGTTTTTTGGCTGTGCCACGTGGGCTGGCTTTGGGGCGCGAGAGTACGGCTCCGGTCTTATCGTCTGAATGGCGTCTTGTATGGACGACGCCATTTAGAGTACGACCCTGGTTTGTCAGTGTACGGCCCAGTCTTGTCATCTGAATGACGTCGGCTTGCACGACGTGTTTTACCCAGCTTCTGTTTGACCCCGCGAACCCTCCCTCCTTTCCCTCATTCTCTCTTTTCTCTTCTCTCTCCTCTCTTCCCTCCGACTCTCCAGCGTCCTCTCCCCCTCCCCTTCCTTTCCTCTCCCCATTCCTCCTCTCCCTCCACTCCATTAACCTCCCAACTTCTTCTACTACTACCACCACTTCCTCCGCGGCGCATTTCTCTCCGGACGGCGGCCGACGTCCCGGTGGAGTAATGGCGTCCACGGCGGTACTGGCGGCGGCGTGGGGCGAGACGGGTTGGCAGCTTGGAGCTAGGAGGAGTTCGAGTAACTGGTAGGGTGACGATCCCCGTTGTATTTCGTTTAAAAACCATATTTTTTCCGCTTTGGAGCATGTTAGGGGTTTTCTTGGGGTGAAAATACTAAATACATATAATGAGAAATTGAGTGTTTTAATGGGTATTTAGGTTCTTCTCTTCATTCTCTACGTTTTTTGTATTTTTACACGATTTGGGGGAAGAAATACCACCCCTTAGATTAGGAGATGGCGGAGGAAGAACTTGTCTGTGAGGGTTAAATGACGTCGGGGGACAGCGACGCCTTTTAGAAAGGTGGCTTTCACCCGCAACGCGATTTAGCCCAAATAACAGACTCCGTCTCTAGACTGATGAGCATCCAGATACAACGACGCCTTTTGAACGGCGACTTGCATGCACGACGCGTTTTAAATGAAATCACTCCGAAGCCTGTCTATGTTTCTGTCGTTATCAGGCGACTAAAGACAGCGGCGCCTTTCATGAGGCGGCTATATATGGCAACGCGTTTTTAGGCCATTTCCGAGGCCTATTTTATATGAACCAGTTTAGGAAGCTTGAATGACGTCGGCCATGGGCGACGCAATTTAAGACAGAATCACATTAATTCATGCTATTAACATGTATCTACATCGTTAGATAGTCTGATTAAATGCATGCTTAAAACTGTACTCAAGGATGAGGATTTTTACGTAATCGGATTGCACTGTGTTGTGTTTCGTGTGACCATGGATCTAGAGTGACAGTTGTAGCGTTTAGGCATCCTGTGTCGGTGTGGGAAGGACACAACGCCGGTGTGGGAGTGGTGGGGTGACGCCTAGAGAGAGGGTCACTTGGTGTACTCCTGAGTTAGCTAGTACCGGTGTGGGAGTGGTACATTTGGAGTGTCACTCGTACTAGGGGAAGCAGAAACCACCTAGAGCCAGTTGGGTCGGAGTAGTTAGCGTGCTATCCGAGGGGTTACTGTTTGGTCTCAGCGGGTTGGTGTTTCTCGCGTTCGGCCATGTGGTTGGCGTGTTTTGCCTAGACGTTGGTTGTGGGTTCCGTGATAAAATGATTTCAGAATTGTGCATGTTATATTTCGGTTGCATGTGTTTTATATCGAAATTTAGAAATTGTGTTTACTGTTTTACTTGCTTAAAATTATCTATACTTGTGGGTACGTGAGTGGGCGGTGGGGATCGAAGGATCCCGACTGAGTCTTTTCAATGAGATTCACCCCTGCGGTTTTCAGGTGAGGGTTCCAGGCGGGCAGCGAGGAGAGTGCTGTCTTGGGTTGCGCGCCAGCAACCGCTGTTCCGGGGTATGCCCCGATGTAGTTGTTATTTTATCTTCTGGCCTATACGTTTAATTATTTTTTTTCAGTTGGAGTATGTAATTATTTGCTGTGTCGAGTCGTATTGTAATAATTTTAAATTCTTGCACTTCCTTTTTATTTCAATGCGATGTTAATGTTTAACTTAGTTTATTTTTTATTTCCCAGACTTATCGTGAGCAGTTCGTAGATATTCTTTCTGCACCCGTTGTTGAGATGTCGGATGGACTGATGGTAGATGTTCATTTTGGGGATTTCATGTTGTCTTATAACTGTTTGAGTGAGGTTCCCTTGAGCATTGATGGCCATGAGTTACCTGCCCAGTTAGTTGTGCTTGCTATTCGCGACTTTGATGTCATCTTGGGCATGGATTCGTTGGAGGCTTATTATGTCGAGGTGGACTGCCACAGATACTCTATTTCGGGCATCCCGACCTTCTACTTCCAAGGTATTAGCCTCTCTTCTCGTGGTATTCTTGTTTCTTCTTTTAAGGCCCAAAAGTTGCTTATTAGTGGTTGTGAGGCTTTCCTTACCTCTGTTGTTATAACTGGAGTTAATAGTGGTTCCAGTCCTTGGGAGGTGCCTGTAGTTTGTGACTTTGTTGATGTGTTTTTTGAGGAGTTGCTTGGCGTTCCTCCTCAGCGGGAGGTTGAGTTCACTATTGAGCTTGCACCAGGTACGACGCCCTTGTCTAAGGCCCCGTATCAGATGGCTCCAACCGAACTCGCTGAGTTGAAAGCGCAGTTGCAGGAACTGCTGGATAAGGGTTTTATCTGTCCCAGTACTTCTCCGTGGGGTGCTCCAGTTCTGTTTGTTAGGAAGAATGATGGTTCATTGAGGCTGTGCATTGATTATAGACAACTGAATCAGGTGACGATAAAGAACAAGTACCCACTTCCAAAGATCGATGATCTGATGGATCAGTTGCAGTCTGCGAAGGTGTTTTTAAAGATCGACTTGAGATTGGGGTATTATCAGATAAGGATCCGTGAGGTTGATGTTAGTAAGACGGCTGTTTGCGCGAAGATTTATCTAACCTTCGTCGGGACCTGACCTAGACACATCTCTCCTATGTCGGATTATTCGGAAATCCATTTTTTTGTTTATCTAGAGAATTATAGGTCGGTTTTATATTTTATCGGACTATGAGAGCTTGGGATTAGCCCTCAGGGAATCCGGGACTTCGAATCAAGCGAAGATTCGAGTATATGACCTCTCTCCACTGACCTCGGTTAGTGTTAATTACGCTGAGCGACTGCTCGGCAACCTTTGATTAACCGTCCGTATGATGCCCTTAATCATGCAAAACTACTACTATAGGCAGCACATGCATATGAAGATATATTTTATGTTAAACTCTTGGCTTCACCCTAGTTTAGGATATGTTTATATGATTTTGGATTGATTCCAAGCTATCTGGATTAATTCCAAGTATATTGGATTGACTCCAAGTATTCTGGATTGATTTCAAGTATTTTAGACCCATAAGGGTATTTTTGTAATTATGCCAAGTTGGAGGGTATAGGGAGATTATGGTTATTTAAGTGTATGAAATGAGTTTTAATGATTTAGGAAGGTTTCAAAACCTTAGGAGGTATTTTAGAGTTATTTCAAGTGTGTTTGGATTGTAAGGGTATTTTGGTAATTTTACCCAAATTGGATTTTTAGACTTAAAGTCTATTTTTATATTTTTTCTGAGATTTTTATTTATTTTTATCATATTGAGGGTATTTTGATAATTTGTATTAATCTCTAGGGGCATTTTAGTCATTTCAGAATTTTATATATTTTTAGATTTAGTTCTCTGTTTTTTACTGGTTTTTACTGAATTTTACTGATTTTTTTAATAATTTTACTGATTTTTATTAATTAATTAGGTATATGAAGGATATTTAAGTTATATTTTGGATTTATGTAATTTCCAGATTTTGTTTTCTGATTTTTACTGTGTATTACTGATTTTTACAGAATTTTTATGATTTTTATATTTATTTTATTAATTTTAGATAATTTTCGCAGATTTTATTAATTAATTAAGCATGGAGGTATTTAAGTCATTTTTAACTTAAGTATATTATTTTATGTCTCAATGTTTCATTATTAAGTTTTAATTATGAGTCTAAGATTAGTTATGTATGGGATGAGGCCAATGATATTTTAGAATATTTAATTATATGTTTTATGTATTTTAATTAGTTTATAAAACTAATTATTTTATATATGAAAATATAGTAACATAGTGTTACTTAAATAGTAGATCCATGAACACACATGCACACACATGCTCAAAGAACAACATGGGCATTTCATTCATCATTTCGGCATAATCCCGTCTTGTAAAACGGTGATTTCACAACATAAATTTGGCAGAGCTTCCCCTTAGGAATAAACCTTAGGAAGAGAGCCCTCCAAGAAAATATCGCCTCCAAATCGCAGCAAATCCGGGCAAGAGCACCGGATTTGGTCTTCAAACTGGCAGAGTTTCCCCTAGGAATTTTTGGGCCAAATGGGCATGGGGCTTCTCCTTACCCCTTGGGGGGTATTTATAGGCTTCAAAGCCTTAACCGGTGGGGGTACCCACCGGAATGCTTGAGGTGGGGGGTACCCACCGGTTCCATCATCTCTCCTCCCCTCTTCTTTTTTTTATATATTTTTTTGGCCAATGGGTGGAGAGAGAGATGAGAGGGAGAGCATGCAAAGGAGAGAAAGGGAGAGAGAGGGAAGGGGGGACCGGTTGGCACCCCCACCGGTTCCAACCGGTGGAGGGGGGTGCCACCGGATGGACCCCCCCCACCGGTTTTGGGAAACCGGTGGGGGGTTCCCCTCCCCACTTCTTCCTTCTTTTCCCCCTTTTTTTAGGCTCATTAATGAGCTTGGGTGGCAGATTTAGGGTGTGGGCCAATGTGAAAAGGGTTTAAACCCCCTAAGTCCAGATTTGGCTCCATGTGAAAGGGGGTTTTAGGGTGAGTATTAAATGGGGTTCACATGGGATTCTTAACCCATGTGTGAATGGGGTTAAGATTCCCATTAACTCCCTCCATCCTAATTAATCCCCCCCTTTCTTTGAATTTTAAAATGAGAGAGAATGGAGGGATCCTCCTCCCCCCCCCCCCCCCCCACCGGTTTCACCCTTGGAACCGGTGGGGGGGGGCTTCCCCCTTCTCCCTTTTGCTTTAAAAAAAGGTTTCAACAAATGCCCCCCACGGGACATGTGCCGGAGGTGAAGACGACGGGTCATGTCCCGTGCCCCATTCGGCTACAAGAATCATCATTTCGCATGCTTGAGGAATTCTCAAATGCGGCATGCCGGTATTGTCTTGATGAATTCCCGTTTCTCGCCTCATGTATTTACGGCTATTGGGGGAAGTCAACCGCTGTCTCATATATGCCAGGCGATATATTGCTTTGGCTTGCTGTGCATATGCCCCATCTGAGCTTATCTGGGTCTTGATGACGCTCAATTTTGGTACTTAGACACCTCAAACTATGTCCAGGAAGTCCTGTTTTCATAACTTTTCGACTTTCCGAATATATTTGAAAGCGTCTACCCCTCTGATTATGGGAATCCTCTTGGCCTTCACGACTTGGAGGTTCTGCTAGAGTTGATGCCGCTTGAATCTTTCGACGTTTACTTGGATTCTAGGAGATCTCTTGGCCTTCACGACATGGAGACTCCTTAAGAACACACATGCGAGTCGTTTTATTCTTCCGGCATTTGCTCTATCTTGGGGTATCAGTACCTTATATTGGCATTTCCAGGAGCTCCGCACGAAGCGTTCTGGACTGGCCTAATATCTGGTTCATAGCAATTTGACTTTGTCCTATGACTTTATTAGGACTCGGTCGATTTTTGCTTTTCGAGACTTTTATTGCAGCTCTCTGGCGCTGATTTTATCTCTCTATCTTCTTGTAGCTTGCTGTTTTTGTCTTCATGGCTCTCATGGGAGTTCCTCCTATACTAAGGCATGGGGAGGACGATATCCCATTCCTGCTACTTGTGGAGTAACTCTCCGCTAAAGCGAGCCGAGACTGAAACTATCGAGGCAAGCTGTGCAGCTCGGGTTGCAGAAACTCCTATGCTCCAATATCAGAAGGACATTGTCCTTTCTGGTATCGCGGACACCCATATCGCCGCTCTGCGTCAGAATGCATATGTTCCTGAGGCTCCACTGGAGGGAGAATTCCCATTTTGTGGAGACCATCGAACATCGCTTCGACTGATATTCCGGAGATGGAGTCGAATTTCTTCAACAGGATTGAAGTTTTCCATTTGCTGAAGAACTCGAACTACCCTGCATGTTCATCTCGAACTCCAACATTGCTCCAGTGTATCGCAAATATTCTCCTGAAGATAAATGCTAAGTTTGAGTGGTACGGACCATTTATTATATGTTGCATGTATTCTCTCTTTCTTATGTAACTAATACTAGCGCCTTTTCAGGTTTTCACCAGTATTAGCCCCCTCTTATTTTTGCCTGTGCGCCCTTGCGGGTTTTCACATAGCGGGGTTACCCGATTTTGCCTAAAGTGCCCTTTCGGGTTTTCACCTTAGCTGGGTATAAGATATTTTTACCCTTAACCGACCCCTTTGAGGATGAGATCGATTAAGTCCGTCGGAGCACCTCATTTTTAAACTCCTTTTTTTTTTTTTTTTTTTTTTTTTTTTTTTTTTTTTTTTTTTTTTTAATAACTAATACCAGCGCCTTTTCAGGTTTTTACCAGTATTAGCCCCCTCTTATTTTTGCCTGTGCGCCCTTGCGGGTTTTCATACAGCGGGGTTACCCGATTTTGCCTAAGGTGCCCTTTCGGGTTTTCACCTTAGCTGGGTATAAGACATTTTTACCCTTAACCGACCCCTTTGAGGATGAGATCGATTAAGTCCGTCGGAGCACCTCATTTTTAAGCTCCCCTTTTATTATTATTATTATTATTATTATTTTGGTAGAGAATTACGGTTTCCTTGATAACCGCTCAGAAATATATGTAGGGAACTAAGTCTTCCCTGAGAACCGATAATGAATTTTATATGTAGGGAATTGAGTCTTCCCTGAGAACCGATAAGGAATTTATGTAGGGAACTGAGGCCTCCCTGTGAGCCGATAAGAAAGTATATGTAGGGCATTGAGTCTTCCTTGAGAACCGATAAGGAATTATATGTAGGGAACTGAGTCTTCCCTGAGAGCCGATAAGAAATATTTGTGGGGAACTGAGTCTTCCCTGAGAACCGATAAGGAATATATGTAGGGAACTGAGGCCTCCCTGTGAGCCGATAAGAAATATATGTAGGGAACTGAGTCTTCCCTGAGAACCGATAAGGAATTTATGTAGGGAACTGAGGCCTCCCTGTGAGCCGATAAGAAATTATATGTAGGGAATTGAGTCTTCCCTGAGAACCGATAAGGAATTTATGTAGGGAACTGAGGCCTCCCTGTGAGCCGATAAGAAATTATATATAGGGAATTGAGTCTTCCCTGAGAACCGATAATGAATTTTATATGTAGGGAATTGAGTCTTCCCTGAGAACCGATAAGGAATTTATATGTAGGGAACTGAGGCCTCCCTGTGAGCCGATAAGAAATATATGTTGGGAACTGAGTCTTCCCTGAGAACCGATAAGGAATTATATGTAGGGAACTGAGTCTTCCCTGAGAACCGATAAAGAATTATATGTAGGGGACTGAGTCTTCCCTGAGAACCGATAAGAAATATGTAGGGAACTGAGTCTTCCCTGAGAACCGCTAAGAAATATATGTAGGGAACTGAGTCTTCCCTGAGAGCCGATAAGGAATTATATGTAGGGAATTGAGTCTTCCCTGAGAACCGGTAAGAAATATACGTAGGGAACTGAGTCTTCCCTGAGAACCGATAAGGAATTATATGTAGGGAATTGAGTCTTCCCTGAGAACCGATAAGAAATATATGTGGGGAACTGAGTCTTCCCTGAGAACCGATAAGGAATATATGTAGGGAACTGAGGCCTCCCTGTGAGCCGATAAGAAATATATGTGGGGAACTGAGTCTTCCCTGAGAACCGATAAGGAATATACGTAGGGAACTTAGGCCTCCCTGTGAGCCGATAAGAAATATATGTAGTTTTCGAGAAACGGGGGCTTTAGGTAGCCGTGGATTTGGGATACAACGGCTCCCGAAGACCGAATATTTTGAGACGCAATGCCTCCCGGAGGCGAATTCCGGGGTTTAATGCCTCCCGTAGGCAAAATATGAACTTCAAGACTTAAAGCCTCCTGCAGGCGAATTCCGGAGTTTAACGCCTCCCGTAGGCGAAATATGAACTTCAAGATTTAAAGCCTCCTGCAGGCGAATTTCGGAGTTTAACGCCTCCCGTAGGTGAAATATGAACTCCGGGACTTAAAGCCTCCCGTGGGCGAAATATGAACTCCGAGATTCAAAGCCTCCCTTAGGCAAAATATGAATTACAGGATTCAAAGCCTCCTGTAGGCGAAATATGAGTTCCGAGATTCAAAGCCTCCCGCAGGCGAAATATAAATTTCAGGATTTAAAGCCTCCCGTGGGCGAAATATGAACTTCAGAATTTAAAGCCTCCTATAGGCGAATTCCGGAGTTTAACGCCTCCCGTAGGCGAAATATGAATTCCGGGATTTAATGCCTCCCGTAGGCGAATTTCGAGGTTTAACGCCTCCTGTAGGCGAATATGAATTCCGAGATTCAAAGCCCCTCGTGGGCGAAATATGAACTCCGAGATTCAAAGCCTCCCGTAGGCGAAATATGAATTCTAGGATTCAAAGCCTCCCGTAGGCGAATATGAATTTCCAGGATATAAAGCCTCCTGTAGGCGAATATGAGTTTCCGGGATATAAAGCCTCCTGTAGGCGAATATGAAATATGAATTTCCAGGATATAAAGCCTCCTGTAGGCGAATATGAAATATGAATTTCCAGGATATAAAGCCTCATGTAGGCGAATATGAAATATGAATTTCCAGGATATAATGCCTCCTGTAGGCGAACATGAATTATGAATTTCCAGGATATAATGCCTCCTGTAGGCGAATATGAAATTTGAATTTCCAGGATATAAAGCCTCCTGTAGGCGAATATGGATTTCCAGGCCACCAAGGCACACCAGTGGGACTAGCGTATACCAGGGGCAATATTAGGGTATAATGTCCCTTTGGGGCGAATTCGACCGCCTTCAGCACGCCGATGGGACTAATGCATATGGGTATGCCGATGGGACTATAGCATATGGGTATGCCGATGGGACTAATGTATGCCCAGGGAAGATTCAGGATACATTGCCTCCTCGGAGCGATAGGAAAATTTTCAACCCTTTTATGGCATGCCAGCGGGACTAGCGTATGCTCATGGAAGACTTTAGGATACAATGCCTCCTTGGGGCAAAGGAATTTTTCAACCCCTTTATGGCATGCCGGTGGGACTAGTTTAAGCCAAGGGGAGGATTTAGGATATATTGCCTTCTCAGGGCGAATATGAAAATCTTCAAGGTATAACGCCTCCCCGGGGCAGATTCCGGAGTTTAACGCCTTCCGCAGGCGAATGCCGGAGTTTAACGCCTTCCGTGGGCGAATGCCGGAGTTTAACGCCTTCCGCGGGCGAATGCCGGAGTGAATGCCGGAGTTTAACGCCTTCCGCGGGCGAATTGTGAATTCTGCATTGCATGATATTCTTGACGGCAAATATTTTCTTTCGAGGTGAATCACCCACAATTATGTGACATCTTTCAAGAATATGCCTGTGTATTTGCCTTGGGTATAACAGGAACGGGGATCATCCCCTCAGGCTGTATCGATCAGAAGAGCGAGTTTTCCCACTTCCTTACCGGGTCGGGAGGTCATCGTCATCATCGCTTCGGTCGTAGCCCTTGATGGGACATTATTGTACCACCAGTGTGGTACCAAGGGTTTATTCGTCATTGGCGACTCTGATATCCTCCCTGGGTAGGGATGTGGGAAAACTCGATCTCCACCCTCAACAGGCTGAGAGAGTTCTCCCCCCGTCGGGGAACAAATATGCGGCTTTATGAGCCTATGTATTCGCGCGCGAATATTGGCTTTTCTTGGCGCAAATAACTTTTGCGCGTTGTCCCCCGACGGGTTGCAGGATGATGTTTTTTTTTTTTTTTTTTTTAAAATATATAATACTAACATCGGCGCTCTTACGAGTTTTCACCGAAGCTAGCCCCTTTTATTTTTGCCTGTGCGCCCTTGCGGGTTTTCACACAGCAGGGTTCACCCATTTTTGCCTGAAGCGCCCTTTCGGGTTTTCACTTCAGCTGGGTTTTTAGACTTTTTTGCCCTTAATTGGCCCCTCACAGGAGCGGGACCAATCAAGTCTGTCGGGGCACCTCATTTTTAAGCCCCACACTCTCTTTTTTTTTTTTTTTTGGCTCATGGATTTGCGAATTACACTCAATATGTAATCGTATGTGGCTGTGGGGGATTCACCATGTATTTCCCCATATTTATCTTTCCTTCTTGAATAAGCTTTTCTACTTCATCTTTGAACATAAAGCAACGTTCAATTGGATGGGTGATGAAGCGGTGGTATGGGCAGTAGTTGGGTGCATCTACCCGATGTATTTCTTCTTCCCTTTTTAGCTTGGGCAGAATAATTGCTTTTCTGTTCATACATAACTCGAAGAGTTCTTTGGTCTTTTCCTTTGGAAAGGAGTATGGTCTCTTGAGCCTTTTTGCCAGGGATTCAACATCTTTAAAACTTATCCCTGTTTCTGCACCAGCAACTTGCTTTCCCCGGGAACTTTGCCTAGCTGCAAAGGTGGCCTCGGGAGTATTGTCGTGACTTTCACAACCTTTGCATTTGAGCACCACTCCCTCTCGGTACTGGGCTTATGGTGGTTCATTTAAGTCTATGATAAGTTTGCCCTTATTCTTTAGAGGACGGCTGCATTTTGGTCCTGGCTCCTCAAAGGAGAAGGGCCTATTGATTCTGTCAATCGACATGACTTCTGTCCATTGTCTTGCAAGACCTTCCATTACTTGAGTGAGTTCATACTGCTGATGAGAGATTTGTCCCAGACTCACTTGAATCCCTTCCAGTGCTGCCATGATGGACCCCTCGAGAGTGGAAATTATTGGAGTATATGATGGAGTTATCTTCTGCTCCAGTGAGATTTGCTGGTGAGAGAGTTGTATCAGACTCATCTGAATCTTCTCTAATGTTGTCATGATAGACACTTCTGGAGTGGAAGTTGCTGGAACATATGATGGTATTGCCTCATGTTCCGGCGAAACTTGCTGATGGGAGAGCTGTGACATATTCATCTGAATCTCCTCCAGTGCCGCCACGATAGACCTTTCTGGAATGGAAGTCGCTGGAGCGTATGATGGTATTGCCTCCTGCTCTGGAGGGGCATCTATATTCTTATTTGTAGGCTCTTCTTCTGAGGAGTTTTCATCCATATGGACGACATTTGCTGTAAATGTTTGTCTGGGCATTCGATGTGGTTGAGGCGGGTCCACCAGGTATTTCCCCATCTCCACGGCCCATTCTCGGATAAGCATTTCAATTTCTCCTTTGCAGATATAACAATCCTCTATTACATGTCCCAACATACGATGGTACATGCAATAGTTGGGTTCATCTATTTTACCAACTTCTGCTGGTCTTTTTGGTTCGGGTAGCATCAAGAGATTGGCCCGCATGCAGACATTAAACAACTCTCTTGTATCCTCCCTTATGAAAGAGTAAGCCATTTTCCTTCTCTCATTAAGGGTGGCATATGATCCCCTTCTATTGGATGTTGAGGCGTTTGCATTGTTCTTGCCCCCTGTATTTTCTATAGCCGAGGTGAAGTCTATGGCATTGACCTCTTCTGTATCCATATTTTGTTTCTTTGGGACTTTCCCCCCAATGGAGGCAATGGTTGGATGGTCTGCATAGAATATTTCGACCTCCGTCACAATGTTATTTAGTTGATCAAAGTTCTTGACATTTGCGCCAATCAGCTTTTCACTTATTTCAGGCTTTAGGCCCCTTTTGCACAATCGTACCGCATCCTCGTGGGTCGGCGGATTGTCGCATTTCATGCAGAGGTTACGCCATTTTTTGATATAATCGGTGGCGGATTCATTCCTGCCTTGCTTTAGTGTCACCAATTCAGTGATGGTAACCTTTCGTTCCGACACCTTGAAACGGTCGATGAACTTTTTCTGCATTTCCTCCCAACTGTTGATAGAGTTAGGCTTCAACTTTGCATACCATTGGAATGCAATGCCCGTGAGAGAGGTAGAAAAGAACCTCAGAAGATAGGCCTCATCAGTAGCCAGCTCTCCCAAGTCACTCATATAGTGGGCAATATGCTCCTGGGCCGAACCTTCCCCGTCATACCTGATGAATTTGGGACACTTATTGTGATCCGGCGGGAGCTTCTTGAACATATGACGTACTGGAAACGGCACTTTGTATAAGTCGAATGTGCCTATTCCGTCGTCTTGTTCTGCTATTTTGGCTTCAACAATTTGCTCAATAAGATGCTTCTGCAATGCCGTAGCATCATCTGCAGAAGCATGGGATTGCTGAGCATTATGATTGGGCTCTACAACCCGATCTTCTTGTGTCTCATCAGGGTTGAAGTTGACATCTGCAGCTTGCGGTCTTATCACCGTTGGCATAGGCACTGCCCTTGGAGGTGGTACATTTACTGGGGGGACTTGAGCTACCCTTTGCTGCTCCTCCATCTTTTGTATTAGGCCATAGAGTAAAGCCTTGAGTTGTTGATTTTCTTGCCTCATCTCCTCTATAGTCTGAGATTGTATCTGATCTTGAGGTTGTTCTGGAGCGGCTTCAATATCCGAAGCATTTGCCCCGTCTTTATCAGCTCCTCCAACAGCATCGCTACTGCCAATTTGGGGTGGCTCTGCCCCCTGGCTTCCTCGATTCAGCAAGCGCATAGCCTGCTCCATTTGACGGGTTATGGGCCCGACCCGTTGCATCAGATTGATGATATCATTTGGGTCTTCCGGCTGGGAAGGCTGCCGGTTGGTAATATTGGAGGTGTAGCATGTGTAGACCCGTATACTATCCTCCGTCCCTCTGGCAGTTTCCTTCTTTTTATGAGTCGATCGGACCAATGCGCTCAACCGCTCGAGGACAGATGTCTGTTGCCAGACTTGTTCCTGCGCCTTATAGGCACTCTTTATCTTTTGACCTTGTAAAGAACGAGGCCAGGTAGTTGAGCTGGTTATCTGCCCCTCAGGCTCTACGAGTTGTTGAGGCTGTTGTTCTGCTAGGGTATCCCTAGCCTGGCGAATTTTGCGGGCTTCCTTTTTGGTTACCCACATTTCCTTTATGCGGAGGCTCCTATCCTCCGATGGATTGCCCCCAGCCCGAGGCATAAATTTGCCCCCATTCCAAGGCATGGAGTTGCCCCCTGCTCGGGGGGTGACATTGCCTCATGCTCGAGACATGACAGGCTCTGGTATAATTATTGGCTCCCGACAAGCAGTGCCCTTTTGAGTCCTTTTCTTCTTTTCGAACGTTGCCCCATCTTGGCAAACCTTCAATAGAACCCCGAACCGATTCTGGACAGAAACTGTCGGGATATGATGGATCTTAGGAATGATGGGTTGCCCGCCATCCAGACGAATATGCAGGTTCCCCACTAATATAGTTTTCCCTGTCCTGGACGGGCTTGCGGTTAGAACCTTCCGCTTTTGCCTCCCGTTGGACGAGGAGGCCGGAGAGATGCTGATGGTATTCACGGCAAGCACTCGCCCATATCGGCTGCCGTTGTTGCATGTTCTGGCGCGAGAAGCGCACCTCTTCTTGTTCTTTTCCGGAGCAAGCTCCGGTGCCGGAACGACCCCCAGAAAGTATGGAGATCCTACTACTGCGGGGAAGTCCCCGAAGCATGTTGGTGTGGTCAGATATCCACACCGTACGTGGGTCGCCACCACAAGTGGGCCATAGGTGACCCTTGCCGCCATCGTCGTCTTTTAAGCAGAAAGTCAGTCACCTGCATAAGACATGACAAAGTTAGTAGTAGAGTTGTGATGAGGGCATCACCGGACGGAGAGATGAAGGGAAAGAGAGGTCCCACCGGGCGTGCCATCTCTGTTTGCGCGAAGATTTATCTAACCTTCGTCGGGACCTGACCTAGACACATCTCTCCTATGTCGGATTATTCGGAAATCCATTTTTTTGTTTATCTAGAGAATTATAGGTCGGTTTTATATTTTATCGGACTATGAGAGCTTGGGATTAGCCCTCAGGGAATCCGGGACTTCGAATCAAGCGAAGATTCGAGTATATGACCTCTCTCCACTGACCTCGGTCAGTGTTAATTACGCTGAGCGACTGCTCGGCAACCCTTGATTAACCGTCCGTATGATGCCCTTAATCATGCAAAACTACTACTATAGGCAGCGCATGCATATGAAGATATATTTTATGTTAAACTCTTGGCCTCACCCCAGTTTAGGATATGTTTATATGATTTTGGATTGATTCCAAACTATATGGATTAATTCCAAGTATATTGGATTGACTCCAAGTATTCTGGATTGATTTCAAGTATTTTAGACCCATAAGGGTATTTTTGTAATTATGCCAAGTTGGAGGGTATAGGGAGATTATGGTTATTTAAGTGTATGAAATGAGTTTTAATGATTTAGGAAGGTTTCAAAACCTTAGGAGGTATTTTAGAGTTATTTCAAGTGTGTTTGGATTGTAAGGGTATTTTGGTAATTTTACCTAAATTGGATTTTTAGACTTAAAGTCTATTTTTATATTTTTTCTGAGATTTTTATTTATTTTTATCATATTGAGAGTATTTTGGTAATTTGTATTAAGCTCTAGGGGCATTTTAGTCATTTCAGAATTTTATATATTTTTAGATTTGGTTCTCTGTTTTTTACTGGTTTTTACTGAATTTTACTGATTTTTTTAATAATTTTACTGATTTTTATTAATTAATTAGGTATATGAAGGATATTTAAGTTATATTTTGGATTTATGTAATTTCCAGATTTTGTTTTCTGATTTTTACTGTGTATTACTGATTTTTACAGAATTTTTATGATTTTTATATTTATTTTATTAATTTTAGATAATTTTCGCAGATTTTATTAATTAATTAAGCATGGAGGTATTTAAGTCATTTTTAACTTAAGTATATTATTTTATGTCTCAATGTTTCATTATTAAGTTTTAATTATGAGTCTAAGATTAGTTATGTATGGGATGAGGTCAATGATATTTTAGAATATTTAATTATATGTTTTATGTATTTTAATTAGTTTATAAAACTAATTATTTTATATATGAAAATATAGTAACATAGTGTTACTTAAATAGTAGATCCATGAACACACATGCACACACATATGCTCAAAGAACAACATGGGCATTTCATTCATCATTTCGGCATAATCCCGTCTTGTAAAACGGTGATTTCACAACATAAATTTGGCAGAGCTTCCCCTTAGGAATAAACCTTAGGAAGAGAGCCCTCCAAGAAAATATCGCCTCCAAATTGCAGCAAACCCGGGCAAGAGCACCGGATTTGGTCTTCAAACTGGCAGAGTTTCCCCTAGGAATTTTTGGGCCAAATGGGCATGGGGCTTCTCCTTACCCCTTGGGGGGTATTTATAGGCTTCAAAGCCTTAACCGGTGGGGGTACCCACCGGAATGCTTGAGGTGGGGGGTACCCACCGGTTCCATCATCTCTCCTCCCCTCTTCTTTTTTTTATATATTTTTTTGGCCAATGGGTGGAGAGAGAGATGAGAGGGAGAGCATGCAAAGGAGAGAAAGGGAGAGAGAGGGAAGGGGGGACCAGTTGGCACCTCCACCGGTTCCAACCGGTGGAGGGGGGTGCCACCGGATGGACCCCCCCCACCGGTTTTGGGAAACCGGTGGGGGGTTCCCCTCCCCACTTCTTCCTTCTTTTCCCCCTTTTTTTAGGCTCATTAATGAGCTTGGGTGGCAGATTTGGGGTGTGGGCCAATGTGAAAAGGGTTTAAACCCCTTAAGTCCAGATTTGGCTCCATGTGAAAGGGGGTTTTAGGGTGAGTATTAAATGGGGTTCACATGGGATTCTTAACCCATGTGTGAATGGGGTTAAGATTCCCATTAACTCCCTCCATCCTAATTAATCCCCCCCCTTTCTTTGAATTTTAAAATGAGAGAGAAGGGAGGGATCCTCCTCCCCCCCCCCCCCCCCCACCGGTTTCCCCCTTGGAACCGGTGGGGGGTCCCCAACCGGTGGGGGGGGGGCTTCCCCCTTCTCCCTTTTGCTTTAAAAAAAGCAAAACTTCAGATGGTATTGCAGGTTCTGAGAGAGCACCAACTCTGCCAAGTTTAGTAAGTGTGAATTCTGGCTAGATAAGGTGCACTTCCTGGGACATGTCATTTCTGGAGAGAGGGCATTGCAGTGGATCTAGCCAAGATTGAGGCAGTGATGGAGTGGAGCAGACCGACAACAATAACTGAGATCAGGAGCTTCTTGGGGTTAGCAGGATATTACAGACGGTTTGTCCAGGATTTTTCTTCGATAGCGTCCCCCTTGTCGAGGTTGACTCGTAAGGGAGTTCGTTTCGTATGGACCGATGAATGTGAACGGAGTTTCATTGAGTTGAAGACTCGCCTTACTTCAGCTCCAGTGCTGGTACTTCCATCAGGTTCTGGTGGATTTGTGATTTATTCAGATGCATCTCGTCGAGGCTTGGGTGCGGTTCTAATGCAGCATGGTAAGGTTGTGGCCTATGCTTCTAGGCAGCTAAAGAAGCATGAGGAGAACTATCCCACTCATGACTTAGAGTTGGCAGTTGTGGTGTTTGCACTGAAGATCTGACGGCACTATTTGTATGGAGAGAAGTTTCAGGTTTTTACCGATCATAAGAGCATGAAGTATGTATTCACGCAGAAGGATCTGAACTTGAGACAGCGCAGGTGGATGGAGTTCATCAAAGATTATGATCTCGACCTTTCTTATCATCCGGACAAGGCAAATGTGATGGCATACGCCTTGAGTTGGAAGACGGTCGTGTAATATCTCATGGTTCGAGAATGGAGGTTATATGAGCAGGTGGTGGAATCTTCCTTCAGGATTCCGCGAGAGGCTGACAGAGCCGTGTTGGCCAGCTTAACTGTGAGGCCAGTAGTGTACCATACCGTAATCGAGGCCCAAAGGGCAGATACAGAGTTACCGCAGGTTCTCCAGACACCAGAGGTGGAGTTGTGGGATGATGGTACAGTCAGATTTAGAGGCAGACTCTATGTTCCAGGTGAGGAAGACGTGCGCAGGAGTGTCTTGGATGAGCGCACCGTTCTAGATATGCAGTGCATCCCGAGACGACTAAGATGTATCATTGTTTGAGGAGGCACTTTTGGTGGCTTGGTATGAAGAAGGATGTGGCAAATTATGTGGCAAGGTGCCTGACTTGTCAGCAGGTTAAGGCAGAACACCAGAGACCAGGAGGATTGTTGTAGCCTTTGCCGATCCTGGAATGGAAATGGGAACAAGTGACTATGGACTTTGTGATGGGATTACCTGTGTCCCTTGGCAGAAGAGACGCGATCTGGGTCATTGTTGATCGATTGATCAAGTCGGCATACTTTCTGGCTATTAGGAAGGACTGGTCAGTCGGTAAGTTGGCTAAGTTGTTTGTTGACCGGATCATCTCTCTGCACGGGGTGCTCTTATCCATCGTGTTAGACCGGGACCCGAGATTTACTTCTAGAATCTGGAAGAGTTTTCAGAAGGCCTTGGGCACGCAGTTAGCCTTCAGCTTGGCTTATCATCTCGAGACTGATGGGCAGTCAGAGAGGACCATTCAGACTCTAGAGGATATGCTCAGGGCATGTTGCCTAGACTGGGGAGGTTCTTAGGAGCATCACTTGTCTACAGTGGAGTTTGCCTACAACAACAGTTATCATTCTAGTATCGGCATGACGCCTTATGAGGCATTGTACAGGCGGTCGTGTCGATCTCCTGTGAATTGGTTTGAGATTGGTGAGAGGCAGATAGCAGGGCCAGATTTGGTACAACAATGTGCTGAGGTTGCCAGAGTGGTGCAGCAGAGGTTGACTACAACTCAGAGTAGACAGAAGAGTTATGCAGACATCCGTAGGAGACCGCTTGAGTTTGAGGTTGGGGACCACGTGTTTCTCCGAGTCTCACCCTCCAAGGGTGTGATGAGATTCAGGAAGCGAGGTAAGCTGAGTCCGCGATATGTTGGGCCTTTTCTCATTCTTGCTGGAATTGGGGAAACGGCGTATCAGCTAGCCTTGCCACCCAGTCTTACAGGAGTGCACGATGTGTTCTATGTTTCTTTACTGAGGAAATATGTTCAAGATCCATCTCATGTTTTGGACTTTTCAGAGTTGGAAGTCGCTGAGGACTTGTCCTTTCTAGAATTTCCAGTATGTATTGAGGATTGTAGGGAACAGGTTCTTAGGAACAAGGTTGTTCCTCTGGTTAAGGTAATTTGGCAGCATCGCTCCGGAGGCGAGGCTACTTGGGAGCGAGAGGATGAAATGCGGGAGTAGTTTCCCTACCTTTTCTCATAAGTTCTCTTGTGAGCTTGCACCATTATTTTCAATCTCGTTATTTTGTAGCAGGTAATTTCGGAGACGAAATTCTTTTAAGGGGGGAAGAATGTAAGGATTGAGGTTTCAGATTCGATTATCGGGTCAGTTTTGGGGTCGGATCCCTTAGTTTGGGCTATGGTGGGACTGAGACTTAGTTTCTTTTTCACGTCGAGCTTTCGAGACGCAGTTCAAACAATGTCCATCAATGTGGACGTTTTTAGGCTGTGCCACGTGGGCTGGCCTTGGGGCGCGAGAGTACGGCCCCGATCTTATCGTCTGAATGGCGTCTTGTATGGATGACGCCATTTAGAATACGACCATGGTTTGTCAGTGTACGGCCCGGTCTTGTCATCTGAATGATGTCGGGCTTACACAACGCGTTTTACCCAGCTTCTGTTTGACCCCGTGAACCCTCCCTCATTTTCTTCATTCTCTCCTTTCTCTTCTCTCTCCTCTCTTCCCTCCGACTCTCCAGCGCCCTCTTCCCCTCCCCTTCCTTTCCTCTCCCCATTCCTCTTCTCCCTCCACTCTATTAACCTCCCAACTTCTTCCACTACCACCACCACTTCCTTCGCGGCGCATTTCTCTCCGGACGGCGGCCGACGTCCCGGTGGAGTAACGACCTCCACGGCGGTACCGGCGGCGGCGTGGGGCGAGACGGGTTGGTGGCTTGGAGCTAGGAGGAGTTCGAGTAACTGGTAGGGTGACGATCCCCGTTGTATTTCGTTTAAAAACCATGTTTTTCCCGCTTTGGAGCATGTTTAGGGATTTTCTTGGGGTGAAAATACTAAATGCATATAATGAGAAATTGGGTGTTTTAATGGGTATTTAGGTTCTTCTCCTCATTCTCCACGTTTTTCGTATTTTTACACGATTTGGGGGAAGAAATACCACCCATTGGATTGGGAGATGGCGGAGGAAGAACTTGTCTGTGAGGGTTAAATGGCGTCAGGGGACAGCGACGCCTTTTAGAAAGGTGGCTTTTACCCGCGACGCGATTTAGCCCAAATAACAGACTCCGTCTCTAGACTGATGAGCGTCCAGGTACAACGACGCCTTTTGAACGGCGACTTGCATGCACAACGCGTTTTAAATGAAATCACTCCGAAGCCTGTCTCTGTTTCTGTCGTTGTCAGTCGACTAAGGACAGCGACGCCTTTCATGAGACGACTACATATGACGACGCGTTTTTAGGCCATTTTCGAGGCTCATTTTATATGAACCAATTTAGGAGGCTTGAATGATGTCGGCCATGGGCGACGCGATTCAAGGCAAAATCACATTAATTCATGCTATTAACATGTATCTACATCGTTAGATAGTCTGATTAAATGCATGTTTAAAACCGTACTCAATGATGATGATTTTTACGTAATCGGATTGCACTGTGTTGTGTTTCGTGCGACCGTGGACCTAGAGTGACAGTTGTAGCGTTTAGGCATCCTGTGTCGGTATGGGAGAGACACAGCGCCGGTGTGGGAGTGGTGGGGTGGCGCCTAGAGAGAGGGTCACTTGGTGTACCCCGGGGTTAGCTAGTACCGGTGTGGGAGTGGTACATTCGGAGTGTCACTTGTGATGGGGGAAGCAGAAACCACCTAGAGCCAGTTGGGCCGGAGTAGCTAGCGTGCTATCCGAGGGGTTACTGTTTGGTCTCAGCGGGTCGGTGTTTTCCGCGTTCGGCCATGTGGTTGGCGTGTTTTGCCGAGACGTTGGTTGTGGGTTCCGTGGTGAAATGATTTCAGAATTGTGTATGTTATATTTCGGTTGCATGTGTTTTATATCGAAATTTAGAAATTGTGTTTACTGCCTTACTTGCTTAAAATTATCTATACTTGTGGGTGCGTGAGTAGGCGGTGGAGATCGAAGGATCCTTACTGAGTCTTTTCAATGAGACTCACCCCTGCGGTTTTCAGGTGAGGGTTTCAGGCGGGCGTAGCGAGGAGAGTGCTGTCTTGGGTTGCGCACCAGTAGCCGCTGTTCCGGGATATGCCCCGATGTAGTTGTTATTTTATCTTCTGGCCTGTACGCTTAATTTTTTTTTTTTCAGTTGGAGTATGTAATTATTTGCTGTGTCGAGTCGCATTGTAATAATTTTAAATTCTTGCACTTCTTTTTTATTTCAATGTGATGTGAATATTTAGCTTAGTTTATTATTTATTTTCCAGACTTATCGTGATCCTGGTTTGGCTCCAAATTTAATGATTCGGCATCCATTTAGTAATCGGATCTCCGATTATAGGGTGGCGGGTCATTACACTAGAAGAGGGATGTTTGCTTGATAGAGAAGAAAAGGAAAAACATGATGCTTTGAAGGAGGAGTTTCAGAAGACTGATGAAGGAAGAGATGTATTGGAAGTAGAGGTCCACGGACATATGGATCAAAGAAGGTGATATGAATGCAACTTATTTCCACAGGATGGCTTATGGCGGGAGGAGGATTAATCATATCAGTTCTCTTATTGTGGAAGGGCAGCCTATCCGTTAGCGTGAGGCTTTGAATAGACATATTCTGGCCTTTTATTCACATCTTTTCTGTGAAGAGGATTTTGTGCGGCCTTCTGTAGCTTCTGGCATCCTTCCTCAGATTTCAGTGGAGGAGAGAGAGAGAGTTTATCTACCCCTTTCACTCTTGATGAGCTTCAGGATGCGGTGTTTAGTATGTCGGGAGACAAGGCACCTGGTCCAGATGGCTTTCTATGATGTTCTATCAATCTTGTTGGGAGATTGTCCACCCTCTCCTGTTGTAGGCTGCAGTGGAGTTTTAAGAACGTAGGGCTCATTTGAGGGGGGTTAATAAAACTTTTATTGTTCTTATTCTGAAGAAGACTGGGGCCGAGCACCTTTATGACCACCGGCCTATTAGTTTGCTCAATGGTGTATATAAGATTATTTTGAAGACGGTGGCCACCCTGTTGGTGAAAGTGATGGAGCAACTCATTAGTGGTAATCAAAGTGCATTTATTAAAGGCAGGCATATTCAGGAGGGTTTTCTGGTGGCACATGAGTGCTTGCATAGTATGAAACTTCATAGGAGGAAAGGTCTGGTTCTCAAGTTGGATTTTGACAAGGCTTATGATAGGGTTAATTGGCAGTCTTTATTTGATATCATGGGCAACATGAGGTTTGGAGATAAATGGGTGAGATGGATCAAACATTGTGTTGCTTCTGCTTCCTTTGCCATTCTTGTGAATGGGGTTCCCACCTCATTTTTCCACAGTAGCTGTGGACTCAAGCAAGGTGATCCCTTGTCACCTTTGCTTTTTGCTCTGGTGGCTAATGTTGTCAGCAGCTTGTGGTCGAAAGAAGAGGAGGCTGGCTTCTTTGCAGGGGCCCCGGCTGCACCAGGACCCATTAGGGTCTCCCATCTTCAATATGCTGATGACACCATCCTATTCATTGAGGGAGAGGAGAGCCAACTTTTAAAGGCCAAACTTGTTCTGGAGCTCATTGATGAAGTGACAGGGTTATGGGTGAATTTTCATAGGTCAGTGGCTATTGGGATTAATATGGCTGATGATGAGATGGACATGGCTGCTTTCTTATTTGGTTGCCAGAAAGGAGCGTTTACGGTATCTTACTTGGGCCTTCCCCTAGCACCGGGAGCTATCAAGTGTAGTGATTGGCCACTTTTGATCAGCAAATTTCAGTCTAGGCTGGCTGGATGGAAGGGTAGACTATTATCCTATGAAGGCCGACTTGTTCTTTGCAAAGAAGTGCTGGACAGTCTTCCAGTGTACTACCTGTCTATCATTAGAATTCCTATCACTGTGGCCAATCAATTGGAAGCTATCAGATGCAGGTTTTTTTTGGAAAGGAGCTTCAGATACCTCTTCAAAGGGGGGGACATGACATTGCTTGGGGGAAGGTGTGTTCAAGCAAGCAAAGTGGAGGCCTAGGATTGAAGGTGATATGTGACTTCAATTTTGCCCTGCTAACTAAATGGCTTTGGAAGCTGGGCACTGCAACTACAGGTCTCCGGCTAGAGGCTGTGAAGGGCAAGTATTACCCCAGCAATAGAGTCTGGGATGTGCAGGTGCAGGTGACCTATAATGTCTCTTCATTGTGGAAAGGCATTTTGCAGGCATCTGACATCATCAAGGCAGCCACTCAGATGTCTCTAGGAGATGGCAATCAATGTATGTTCTGGGTGGACAAATGGTGTGGGACACAACCTCTAAGTAGGATGTTTCCCAAGCTTTTTGATCTCTCCTCTGACCCATTTGTCCCAGTGGCACATATTTTTGAGGCGGCTCAGGATGGCTTGGGGGTGTGGACTCCGCGGTTCAGGCGCAACCTCGCTGAAGGGGAGCTTCTTGAGCTTTCTGAGTTATGGCATCTTCTGTCTGGATGGTCCACCGACCCTTTGACACAGGATACTTGGAGATGGACGTGGGATGCTAATGGCCTCTTCTCTGTTAGATCTGCCTATGAGGTGATCTCTGACAGGGGAAATCGGTTCCCTTTCTTCAATCAAGTGTGGAACCCCAAATCTCCCCTCAAGGTTAAGGCACTTATTTGGAGGATTGCCCATGGAAGACTGCCTACTGCTGATAGGCTTATCAGATTTGGATGTGAGGTGCCGGCTATGTGTTCCCTTTGTGGCTCTGATGATAAGTCTTTGGATCACTTGTTTGTCAGGTGCAGTTTTAGCAAGGAACTCTGGGCAAGCATCTTGAGTAGACTACACCAGCCAGCTCGGTATTTTGACACTGCTGAAGCCCTCCTGCTTAAGTGGTCTTCTTTTGGGGTGGCTAAAGAAGATCAGGTTATTTGGTGGCTTGTCCTCCACGCTACGCTTTGGGCCATTTGGGGGGAAAGGAAAGGAACAAGAGGATTTTAAAAAAAGAGTCTCTTGTGTCTTGTAGAGTGGTTTCTTTTATTTGTGATCAGGTTAGAGAGTGGGGTAGAATTTTGTGCCCATCTTCCATTTCTCCTTTTTTTGAGATGCTAAAGGAGGGCTGAGTGGTCGCCTACTTGGTGATTGTTTGGCGGTTGTGTTGGCTGCCTTTTTGTAATTTTGTTTACCTTTTGACTTTTTAATACATGTGGCTCCGTCTACTTTCCAAAAAAAAAAAGAAGGTTTAGACAGACTATCCGTTAACTGACCTATAAACTACAGTTTGTCGAATAATCGGGTTATCGGTTACCATTTTCATCCCTAATTAGGGCGTATCAAACAAGGCCCATTAAGGCCCATTTTACCAAGTCCGACATGGCCTGTTATGACATCCCAGTAAAGCTGTCCACACGACCCATTAACGGCCTTTATATTGGACTGGTTCTTGACCCATTTGTGGGCCACTTAAGGTTTGATACTCTTCACTGTTGGCTCCTTCAAGGAAAATTTTAAGAAAGCCCCATACTTCTATCATTTATTCTTACAGCTCCTAACTCTAAATTTTCACCTTCATTGTTTTTATCTGGGTTCTTATATCTGTTGTCATAACACCTATGTATATGTACGTAGACATATGTATGTAAGTGTAAAACACTAGGAAGAATCTGACATCATCAAGCTCAACTGAAGTTGCACTAGAGCACCCATTATCGGGGATTTTGCTGATGCTGCAGGCAGCTGAAGAAAATCTGCAAATTTAGACCATTTTCTTAAAAGAAAACCTGTGGGATTGATTCAATATTTGCCCAGGTCACTGATGGAAGGATGGGAGTACCGGTATTGGTACCAGTGGGCACCGATACCGATACCAGTATCGGGGTACCCCCCCGCATCGGTATCAGTACCCACTGATACCAATACTTTTCCATATCCGCCGATACTGCCAACCAGGCACTAATGGTGCATTCTTTTGGTTTAATGTGTCATCTCCTGTAATTCACAATTTTGACTAACCTTTCATGGGCTCAACTTTACCCACTCTGATATCTCATGCAGGAAGTACTGAGCTGTGTCCTTAACTGCTTTACAGGTCCCAATCTTAGATGGCTCAGCAAGGGAATGGGTGGACGCGATAGCAACAGCTGGTCTTTGTGCTGCAAAAGGTCATGATGGCAATGAGATAGATAAATTGGCACCTTTTGTTCATGAGCCACTCTATGTTTGGAAGGATGATTCCTTTGTTGCTGCATTCCCTTGTTGGAAGGCACAGATCACCTATGGGATATGCTTTCCACAGGTTCATTCATCTCCTTGGTACTGTCCACTTTGATTGGTTCCCTACATGATGCATTGTGGGAGGTTTTTCTTAATTATTATGCGTCTTGTTACTTGTGCTCTTTCCTCAAATATATATTAATGATTCTTTATATTATTCTACAGTAGAAGCCTTCTTCAAGTATTTGACATCCACATCTTTTTTCCTAAATTTTTATCCTTGTCCATCCGCGTGACAAGGAATTTTTAGTTCACCAACATGTCTTGGTTCTATAAAAGATTATATTATTAAATTTATCTGTGCTTGCCCTTTTTTTCTATGATTCTGCTACTTTGTTCTATAAGTATATTTCTTGTAAAGTAAATCCAATATATTTCAATCTTCATGGGGAGTTTATTGTAAAAGAGACTAGCTTATTTTTGGAAGCTGTGTAAAACTGTTGAAGTTGTAAGCCTAAATCTATCATCTCTTGCCTCTATTAGCAAACACACTTGTACTGGCAATGCCTCTATTGTGCATTTATTTTGCGTATTCACTCGACTTTTCACTACTTGCTGACCAGCCATGCTAGAATTTAGGCATTTTTAAGTCAAGTGCTCCACTGCTCAGCAACTGCCATTAGGTAGGAGAGGGATGGTATCAGGTCAAAATCCAGAAGATGGCCATATACTTGTCAAAACCCTGGTGATCCACAATGTACTCAACCAACTCTGGTTGTTTGGATAGGGCTTGTGTTTACTGTTTGATTATTTTGGTCTGACCAATTCCGAAAGGGATACCCTGCAGTCAAATGGGACTGGCATGTACAGGAGATACAATTTGGGCAAGAGAAGACGCATGGGACATTATGTCACTTGCTATTCGCAATATGTCTTATGCATAGAATAGGGTTGTCAAAGTCTGCAGGTACTATTATTGTCCATCCATGTAGTGGTTGGTAATGGTAGAAACCAAAAAAAGGAGTGATATTCGGTGGAAAGCTTCACTGGGAGGAATGCAATGGACAAGGATGCACCAATAGTGGATTACCTTGATGTCTCTTTGGAGAGGAGCTCATTAATTCCTACTTCCTGTAGGGCACTTGATACAGTTGAGACTAGTCAGCCCTTAGGATGTGTTGAACAAAACAAAAAGATGAAGACCAAAAGGACTAGAAGAAGAACTAGGCGAGGAAGAGTTACCTGGATGAGGGTCCGATATAGCAGCAGCTATATGCAGCACAGCAGCAGCAGCAACACCAATTTTACAAGAAAAAAGAAAAGAAAAAAACAGCAGGGAAAGAATGCTATAGGATGGGGCACGATGTGGGAAATGAAGTTCAGTGTAGATGGAGACGTACATTATATAGAGATTTCTCAGCCAAATCTGTTTATCCGTTCATGGTTGAGGTTGTTAGTGTGCCTTTGCGTGGGTGGTCTAAGGTGTAAACTGTTGAAAGTAACCATTGAAAATAATGCTTTTCTTCTGGGGAATGTTTTCTCGTTTCCTTTTTGTTTTTGGTGCATGGTTGAATGCATTCACCTCTTGTGGGTTGCGACTGGTTGACTGCATTCATCCCAGACATGGCTTACAGGAGTTATGGTACTTAGAGACAAAATCCATCGAGCATTTGTGCATGGCGTTCTCCTGCAAATGGATATTAGAGAGAGATGATGTGACTCCACGTAGTTGTTCTGGAGGCAACACATGACGATTGAAGGCCTATTGTGGGATGCAAATCGGTTGGATCCAAATGGGAAACATCTGGATCCACATGCAACCCACAGCAAGTATCGGATGAAAAATATGACCTAAACACTACTTATTGATCGATTATATTCAAGATGGGTATAGAATGTAGTTTACTCAAGCATTTGGATGTGGTCAACAGATAATCAACTCAACATGGGAGGTAGGAGTAAGGAAACAACTGAGGAATACGACTTTCTCTGTTGAAATCAAGTGATATTCTGCCCCCCATATCTTGGAAACAAGAACTTTGAGCTGTGTGTTTCTATCTTTGAATATGCTACAGACTTCATATGATTTCTTATTTCTGGTACAATGTCTTCATGCATTTTTCATAAAGATTTCTTTTTATGATGATTTTGATTTAGTGAACTGTTTATTCATTACCTAGCTGTGAAACTTGATTTGTTAATCTTTATTTATATGTGATTCTCATCAGTTTTTTTCTACAGCCAAACCATTTCTGATATAATGCTGACCAGATTTTACATAATTTAGAGATCTGATTACATCTATGTTGTTGTTAATGCCATTCATCACGTATATGATTGCAAGTATGAAAAACTAACATTGAATGGATCAAATGATATGGAATGCAATTTCACCTTTTTCAAGGGGGATTAATCCCATCTTGGATTTCCGGGCAAGCAGGTGCTCTTGAAAGTGGCGCAACAGTGCAAACAAATGCGCACTAAAACACAGGAGGGGGTGGGGTGGGAATGATTCCTATCTCACCTTGTCAGGGGATACCTGCTTGACCTCTTCCTGAGGAGACCACCCCAACGGGGCTCGGCAATATGAATGATGAGTTTCTAAACCACCTCGACCTCCTCTAGACTAGGATAGGATGAAGTCCATGGATGAACCGCTTGATCCCCCTGGGCGATGCAGAGTTGGGTATCCTTGTGTGGATTTGAACATGCTCCAGGTAGAACTGGACTCCTCGGGCCAACCTACCACCTGCCTGGTCGGTACCCTATGACTGGTGGTTACCCAAAGAGAAGATATCCTGAAATCAGACTCCTTGTCCTCTATGTTTACTCTTTCCAAAGCCTGGGAAAATCTTTGATAGTTGCTTGCTGATGAGCTGATTTCACAACTAAAAAAGATAGTTTCTTGCCTGCTTAACTCTTTTCATGGGAACTTTGACAAGCCATCTTCTGTCTAAAGTTACATTGACCGAGTACTTAGCGCCATTTTCAGTACTGTGTAGGGAGTTGATGATAGGCAATAAACTTTACCATATTGTGCATTCCTTTATGGTATCTAGCTGGCCCCCTATTGTTAAGACTTATTATGCTATTTCATGATGGTGACAAGGACAGTGGTGGTGATAACAAATTTAATTTTTTTCTCTATTGCAGGCCCCTGCTATTGGCTGCCAATGGTTCTCTTGTTTCCCCATAGATGACTTTGTATACTCAACACAAATAGGTCCATCCAGAACATTTTGTATTTATGAACAGGTTGACCTTTAATTTCATTACCTACCCAATAAGTGTGCTTGTCTTCTTTTGCCGTTACATTGTTTTCTTTTCCCAGTGCTGTATGACAGCTCCTCATATTGTCAATATGTTGTGTGTAGGGTGATGTTGAGTAATTTCTTTGATTTGTTAGAAGTTGTACTAATTCATCTTTGTAGTGCTGAAGTAGGGCACTGTGCGTTCCTCTTATATGCCGGAAAATATCCTTCATCATGCATTAGCTAAGCACCTTTTTTTAAGCAGATGCTATCACAATAAACCGGTATGTACAAATCAAGGGTAAGAAACCTCTCTCCACAAAAGCCTACACAAAAAGTGGTATAACCCCAACAGAAATGCATCTTTACCAAGGTGATCCCAGGCTAACCATCTGCACAAACTGGTCCTCAAGTGCCATGAATGCCACCATTTTGATTTCCAGAACTTCCTACTTCAGTAATGGATGCTGTTTATAATTGCAACTATAGATTTAAATCCGGTGCATGCAGTGTGCATGAAGTAACACAAATAATGCATGTAACTAAGATATGTTGGCCTAGGAAAATTTGGTAGCTCTGTCTTGGTTTGTTCACTAGGAATTTGCCTTTTCAGGTTTGATATATTGCTCAGAAGGATTACAAACTTTGATACTTTGTTAAATCTTAAGGTTTTCTGCAAATCAGTCCCTATAATCTAGTTGGATTCCACGTTTATTCCCATAATTTTCCTGTTTATAAATAACTTGCTGTAATCTTTCGGTTTTTAAATAAATCTTTCGGTTTATATTAACTTGACATTGATTAATGCAGACTGCAATTTTGAAATTGTCCATTTGCTTTTTTTTTAAACATCTAAGACAGAGGGGGGAGAGAGACTGCATGTGCATGAGGGTGGGAAGTCTCCTCCCCTTTTGTTTACTGCCCTCGCCGTGGGGTGGGGGTGCACCATAAAAAACATTCCTGTTACATAGTAACGAGAATGTTTCCTGTTTATTTTCAGATGTCACATTAAGATTTAATGGTGAAAAGAAAATTTATAACAAGGAAATGAACCCCATGTTCTGGCATCTTGTGTTGGCACCCAGTGCTGAGTGGAAGATCTGCTTGCATGTTGAATTCCACACAGAATTCACATGCATTAGCATATTTGCTGCTCCATGCTGGCATTCTACCGACACATAATGTTATCTCATGCACCATGAGAGCATTGCTGAATGCCTAATTGGATGTCCATATTCGAGTTGTCCCATTATTGCAGGATCGGCCGATCCCGATCCGGATCGGATCGGGATTGGCAGGTCCCGACCCGATTTTGGTGGAGGGGGGGGGGAATCACTGTCCCCCACTCCCCCTTCAGATAAAAAAAAAAGATTGGGATTGGCTGATCCCATACCGATACGGCCCGATACCAGATCCCCCCCTTAAACTGGGATCAGGAGCCAGCAGCAGCGAAACCGCTGCTGCGGCTCCCCCTCCCCCCAGTCCCCCTTGTCGCCGCCGACCGTCGCTGCTGGCCCTCTGCTGCTGCCGCCATCCTCTTCTCTCTCTCCTCTCTCTATCTCTGACCGAAAGAGGGGGAGTTTCACCCTGTCACCACTGGCCGTCCGTCCGGCAGCCGCCGCCACCGCCGCCATCGAGGCTAGATTTCTTTTCCGGATCCCGATCCGAGTTAAGGTATATTTCGATCCCGAAATTTTTTAAATTATCAAAAAATTAAAACTTATTTATGGCACTGTAGATCTATTAATGTTTAGCTTAAAATTTTTTTTAATATGTTGATTAGAAAAATTTCCAAAATTAACCCTATTAGGGGTTAAAAATTGAGACTTTTGTATGATTAGTGTAATTAAGGTTCAATTGAGTGTGTTGAACACTCAATTGAACTTATTAGAACCTAATTTCACGTCATTCGTGCTAATTTCATAAAATTAACCTAATTAGAGGTTAAAAATTAAGATTTTTATATGATTAGTGTGATTAGGGTTCAATTGAGTGTGCCAAACACTTAATTAAACTTATTAGAACCTTATTATATAGATTTGTACATTAATGGAACGTCATTAGCGCTAATTTTTCAAAATTAACCTAATTAGGGGTTAAAAATTAGAACTTTTGTATGATTAGTATAATTAAGGTTTAATTGAGTGTGCTAAACACTCAATTGAGCTTATTAGAACTTGATTACAAAGATTTATGCATTAATTATACGTCATTAGCACTAATTACCCACAATTAATCCTATTTAAAGTTAGAGCTTTTATATGATTAGTGTAATTAGGAATCAATTGAACTTATTAAAATATGATTGCATAGATTTATGCATTAATTACATATCATTAGTACTAATTACCATAATTAGCCTTAATTAGGAATTTAAAGTTATGGGTTTTATATGATTAGTGTAATTAACACACTCAATTGAACTTATTAGAACTTGATTGTATAGATTTGTGCATTAATTGTATGTGATTAGTGCTACTTATTTGTGTCTTTTTATGTTAAGTAGGAATATGGCAGAGCAAGGACATCATAAACAAGAGATGGAGCAGCAATGTGGTGATCTTGGTTGGCAGTATTGCACATTGTTGGACATTGGGCAAAGAAGGCTCAAATGCAAGTAGTGTGGAAAGGAGATGGGTGGAGGCTTGTATCGCCTAAAAAATTATATTGCTGGCATAACAGGAGATGTCAACAGATGTGAATATGTTCCACTGGATTTGAAGAGAGAAATGAAGACTTACATATTGGGTAAAAAGCCCAAAAAGGTTTATAAGCTCAACAACAGATGGATCTGCAAGATGAGATATCAGGGCGTTATAGACGGAGGGATTACAGTCTATCTGTTCAGCGGCCGATTAGTTTAGATGATGATGAGGAAGATCTAGATGACCTTGATGTATAGTACACTAGAGCTATTCGTACAAGTCTGCGTACAAATAGAGAGGACTAGGGCCGATGAAGAGGCATAGGATTATCAGGTGGATCTGTGCCTACCAGTTCTCAGTCTGGGAGATCCCTTCCTAGGGGCTCTTCTGTTAGCAGGGCTGCTATTGTTGTATTGGATTGTAGACGGACGTCAGATGTGGCACGGGGTCCTATGGACTAATTTTTGTACAGATCAAGGTCTGCCAGATAGATTGGAATCATACAAGCGTTGAAAGGAGTCAATGCTTCAACAAAAAATGCCTTGAAAGGAATTGTGAAGTAGTTTTTGTGTGCAGGTATGCCAGCACATGCAACATCCCACTCATATTTTCAGACTATGTAGATGCAATTGCAGATGTTGGGCCTGGTGTAAAGTCCCCCACACCTCGTTACATTTATGATGTTGGCTTCGAGAAGGAGTACAATGAGTTGAAGGTATGGATGGAGAATTTCAAAAATGTGTGGAAAGAGCGTGGTCGTACCATCCTGTGTGATGGTTGGACATGGACGATAAGGAGATCGATGATTAATTTCCTTGTCTATTGCAGCGAGGACATCATTTTTTTAAAGTCTGTGGATGTCTCCAACAAGATAAAGAATGTCGATTATTTGTACAGGTTCATAGATGAGGTGGTGGAGGAATTGGTGAAGATAATATTGTGCAGGTAGTCACTAACAATGAAGTAAGTTATAAAGTAGCTGGTAGATTGTTGATGTAGAAGATGAAGCATTTGTACTGGATGTCTTATGCATCACATTTTATTGACATGATGATGAAGGACATAAGTAGAGACCTTTTTGTTATTGAGGTGGTAAAGAAGGTTCAGATGATCACCGGATTTGTTTATAGTCACAATAGGATCCTACATATGATGAGAGAGCATACATGTGGACGGGATCTCTTTCGTACTGGCCTTACCAAATTTGCATCTAACTTCATATCTTTAGAGTGCCTGATGAAGTACAAGTACCAGTTGGCCTAATTAGTCTACTCTGACGATTTTCTAGCATATATAGGGACATTGAGTGCCGATGCTAAGAATATTGCTATGGCAGTGCAAATGCCGTTTGGGTAAAAAACTTTTTGGGATAAAGTTTCTCGTTACTTGAAAGTTGTTGAGCCTCTGGTGCATGTTCTGAGGTTGGTTGATAGAGATGATAAAAATGATATGGGATATCTATATGAGGCAATAGATAGAACAAATGAGCACTTGAGAGTAAACAATACTACAACTTTTGAAAAATGGTAGAGGATCATCGATGATAGATGGAAGTCGACTCTCTATCATGATCTCCATGTTACTGGTTAGTTTTGTTTTCTTTGTAATTAATTTTTTTTTATTAATGTTAAGGACATTTATTTTGATAACTAATGAACCTTAATTTTAATGCATGATATTTTTTCAACCTAAGATATTAGTATAATGAGAGCGTGCACAATGATGGAGAGGTCTTTCGAGATAAGACCAATGTCATTACTAGAATATCAAAGAATACAAACGAAAAGATAGATGTCTTAGCAGAAGTAACATATACAGTAGGAGTTTATAGAGATCCAATCTTCTATCAATAACTTATGTCATTTACTTATCTTTTGTAGATAGAGATATTTAAATTGAAGATTAGCATTTATCGAGATGAGGACGTCAGGACTGTAGTAATGAGGAAAACTCCAGGTTAATTACATAATAATTACCCTTCAATTTAATCAATTAGTATCATTAATTATTAATATTATCTTTTTTTTTTTTTTGCAAAGTTGAATGGTGGATCGAAATTAATTATAGACAAGTTGCCACAAATCCTTTGGCATATATTGCAGTAAGAGTACTAAGTCAAACCACTTCTTCCAGTTAGTGAAAAAGAAACTGGAGAATATTTAGTCTCATTCACACGAAGATTCGTAACAGATTGAGTGTTTTTAGGTTAGAGAAGTTGATGTACTGTAACTACAGCATACGCCTAAAGATCATGCAAATTCAGGAACGATAGAGACTTGAACGACATAGATTTATGGAGTTTGCTGGTAGACTAGTTGATCAGCCTCCACATCAGATTGATATCGATGAACTACTAGATGAAGAACACTCATTGCATTCTTGGGTGGAGACTGGAGCAGCCAGAGATGCTCAGCCTGAGTTTGATCCTTAGGATTGGAGTTGGGTAGGAGGTGAATTGGATGGAGTAGTTGCCCGAGATCTTGAATTTCAAGTAGCGGACGAAGGAGGTGCATCTGTTCCTTAGAGGCATTGAAAGTCAGCCATACTACCGGGCACTGCTAGAGTTTCTGTCTCTCAATCAGTACTCACAAGATCAGTTACTCATGTGGATCCATAGAGAAGAAAGGACAAAGACCCAGTGATAACTTCATTGCAATCATTTGGCAAGAAAAAGAAAAAACAATCAAAAGGAAGGTCAAAATAATGAGTGGACTTGTCGGAAGAAGAACCAGAGGGAGACACAACTAGAGTTCAGTAGACTAGAGAGACACTTGACGACACCTTAGTCTTACCGCCTCATTTGACCAGTATGTACGGGGTAGAGAAACAAACCTACATGCGTAAAAGAAGGCAGCTGAAGAAGACATGCAAGTGGGGAGTGATGACTCCACTTAGGAATAATTAGATGATGATGGTGTTGCTGTTGGACTATCAGGAGGTTATGGACTTGAGAGCAGTTATTCAGGATACGAAGGTTACTTCGCACCTCCGAGTCATTATGAAAGACAAGATCAAAGGCAAGGACAACAAGTGGGATTTGAAGACCAACATAGACATGTAGAATATGATGGGCTCAACTGGGAATATGAATCTTCTTATCCGTCTATTTTTCATCCCCCTATATTGTCGTATTTAGACATCAACTGCACTACTGAGGGGTACTTTAGACTTCCACCTATTCAGTATGTCATTTATGTCCCTCCAGTACAATCAGGAGAAAGTTTAAGTCAACAAGTAAACACACGTCGAGGTATTCAATGGGGATTCGAAGACTTCGCTAGCTCCTTGTTTGGCTATGGGTATCTAATGTATATATCGACAGATTATAGGTCGCCAGCTCAAACTTATGAGCCGGATGATGAATGATTACACATGTGATATTTCTAAAGTATTTTTCATTAATTTCATGTTAAATACTTCATAATATGTTTTCTTGATTAGCGCACAGTAATAATTATTAGCGAGTCATTCGCCTTTAATGTTCATTTTTTATACATGTGCATGATTTGTATTTTGCATTTATTTTCAATGGACATTCATTGAATAATATGTGTACATTTTTCTGATTTTTTTGCTATTTTTATTAATTTTAAATAATTTTTTATTAGGGCCGATCCGGATCAGCTCGGCTTCATCAGGATCGGCCGATCCAGATCGGATCGGGATCTACGGGTCCCGATCCCGGGACCCGACCCAATCTGGAATTCCATGATTTGTCTAGCCTGACGAAATGCATCACTGCAAAACTGCAAGCCCTCTTCCATCCCGCTAGGCATATCCTTCCATGAATTTTGGATGCTGAAGGTGCTTTAGCACGAGGGTGAAAAATGGGACCCATTATTTGGAAGTCAGATCACATATGCTTATTATCTAACGGTTTTAAATTGTTAACAGAGTTTGCTGTTATTTAGTAAGAGGAAAACCATCCTCTCTCTCTATAAAAGAAAGGAAGGAAAATTCTCTTCTCAGAATACATGTCAGCATCTATAAAAAAGGAAGAAGTACCATGTGGTGGAAGGAGAGTTACGGACTGTTTGCTTTGGGGATAAGCTCTGGATAAGATGGTGTATATGTCTTGTTGGGCTTAATTTGCTTTGTTTGCCTTGATTTATTTCAGGCAGGAATGTCTTATTCTGGAATATACCCCGACCAAGCGATCTGGCCAAAAATCCTGAATAAACGTTAACAATACCTGTTTTTTTATATGTTCTATTTTTCACTTAATTTGTTTTTCTTATTCCAAGTAGAGAGGTAATTCCATTTCAAAGCAAAAGATGTCTTATTTGGGCGTGAACAATCCTGGACTGCTTATGCCAGGATTGGCAATCCCTGAATCAAAGAGGGTTTTATAGAATAGTTAGAGAGAGAGATGAACATGGGGTGAGGGTAAGGAGAGGGGGAGAGGAAAGGTTTCATTGGTTTTGGGGTGGGGTTGAGGGGAAGGTGTAAATAGAGTCTTTTCTCTCTAGAACTGAATCCCCCAACTAGGGGTACTGGACTCAGGGAGAAAGAAGGGGGTGGGCTAGTTACTGAAGGCTAGTTTGTCATTGGTTTTTGTTTTGGGAAGAAGGAATGTGGCCTTTTAAAAAATGTCTGTTGATTGGAAGGGTGTTTTTTCAAACAGAGCGAGAATTTGAGGGTTTCTGGAAATGTGAAAGATTATGGGGTAAATTAGAATGAGTAGATTATAGGGAGTGATTTATAAAAATCCCTAAAATGATATGTTTTATTATTTGATAATCTGAAACTTTTGGGTAAAGAGATGGGAAATGATGGTGGTCAAAGATGACCACAGGATCTTATGTCAGGCTGCCTCTTTGTCCCTGTATGTCTAGAAAGTCTCTGTATCCAGAGTTAGCAGGAGCCTTGCTGCATAGGTATTTTTCATCATGGGCCCAAGTGTCACCATCAAATATGCAAGAAGACCTTACAAATACCATTGAAGCTTTACATTAGGGGATAACGAGAACGGAAAAGCCGCATTGCTTTGGAAGGGTTCATATGTTTGTTGTTTGCTATACTTCTTGGAAATGTCTTGCCTAGAGACAAATACATGATTTACTTTCTGTGAAGATAACAAGGGGGCTGTCTTCTTAAGATAACTATAGGACAGAGGGGACTCCTAATGTATTGTATTAGGGGATGTCATTTTGGATGGTGCATTCCTTTTATTTCATTATCTAAAACTTCATTCAAGTGTCTTATGGGCCTTCCATCGATTGGATTTCTTCTTTGCTTGGCCAATTTTTCTGTTGCATCTACGCCATGCTCTGAACCACCTCTATTTATATCTCTTGGTCATCTCGGCTCTTTCTGCTTCAGCCAATATTCCGATGTCGTTGATGGTAGGGACATCTTATTAAGGTATTGGTGTCTTAGAGCTAGGATGTTGCTGCTGCCGCTGCTAATAATTTATTATTGATTTCAAGCCTTTGTCTTTGGCAATTTCTTTTACTTTTTCTGTGGCTCCAAGTCAGTTGGTCTCTCACCAAGTTTGGCTCACCATTCGTCTCCGGCAGATTTTGCAGATGTTGCAGTTGGCTAGTTTACTTCGTGGGTTTGCTATTTTTGTTGAGATTATCTGGCTGCCACATCTTCTCGATGACCTTGGTCTCACTTCTCTAGTGCATACGTGACAACAAGAATGCTCTTTAGATAGCGAACATGCTGGTCTTCCATGAGCAGGTGATTTGAGTAGGCTGTTAACCTCTTCACTAGGTCTCAGACGACTTTGTGCTTCAAGGAAATGATTACCAAATTATCGGTTCATGATTTATGATGAGTTGGGGGGGGGTGTTAGAGTGATGTTGTACTATGCCCCTATGGATTTTATGGTTGTCATTTTGTTTTAACTTTATTGTATACGTGTCCCTGCCTTAGGAGTTGCCCTAATCATACATGTATATATAATAGTCTATTGATTTGATGATGAATAGAGAGCTTTCATTATCTTCCTTGCCCTTAACATTTTTCAATGTATGTTTGGTCATCTGCAGACGCGGTAATGGATGGCAGTACCGGCCGGTACGTACCGGTATCGGCCGGTACCGGTACCCGATACCTGTAAAGGGTATCGGCCGATACCGGCCGATACTGGGCCGGTACTGCCATCCCTGCGCGGTATGTGTTGAGACTATTTCTTGTATTTTGTATAATCCCCATATTTTGGTGATAACACACAATGAAAATGCTAGAAATCAGTAAGTTATTATCTCAGTTAAATGAGTGAATTAATCGATTACATGTTGACAAACTTACTGTTAAAAGAATCCCCTCTGTCTGGGATTTGATTGATTTTCAGGAAAGACTTTGATCAAGTCGATTAAAGCCTCACTGGAACTTCAGTTACATCTCTATCGCTAATCGATTAATAGTAAGGAAGTGAATTATCTGATTCAGACTTCAAATCGATTCGAGTCCTTTATACTTTCTCTTATAATCGCTATAATCGATTATGCCTATTGCTGAGGCTATATCTATTAAAAGTATCTACTACATGACTATCCTTAATCAATTAAAGTCCTTGTGATAATCGATATCACTAATGGAGTGCCGCTATCGGCAAACTCGATTCGCCCTATTGATTACATGTATATCACCTAATCGATTAAGTCTATCAGTTAACCGAGCACCACTTTGCCTTTGAGCTTCGTCTAATCAATTATGCACTTTATCGATTATCGGTTATTGACTGACTAATAAGTCAGCGCGTAATCGATTCTTTTCACCTAATCAATTAGAAGGACCTTGTGATTAAATGCATTACTCTGAACATGTGCTTGTATGGAATCATTTTGCAGACTATTTTGAACTTGATCTTTTCTATATGTATTAATCGATTATCTATTATCGTCTAATCGATTTCATGACCATTCTTAATTGATTAACAACTTGTTTTAAAATCGATTATCCTTGCTGTTTAATCGATCATGTGCATATTTCATAACTCGATTATTTGTATATTGTGAATCAATTATGAGCTTTTCTATGAATCGATTATGCATCGGTTATATGGTTATTCTTGTATTGATTTATTTTTGGATTGATTTACTGTTATATTTGCATAATGATTAAATGAGTCTTTTAGTTAGTTATTAAAGTCTATATGTCGAATCGATTATCAGATTACTTTTATAATCGATCTGTTGATCTTTTTCCTCACTCAATCAATTCTTCATATATGTTTAAAGCCTTAAAGTAAACTGAATAAGATACTATTTATCTTCTTGACGCCGCCCAGCAAATATTGTCTGGCGCCTATGACCTGTATGATATGCTTTTGTAGATCCTCTGCCACTCACCTACCCTCTGGTTAGTACATTAGATGTGAATTTTCTATTTTTGGTAATTCAATAGGATTATGTGAGATCTGTATGACCATATCTAGACAACAAGGGGACAACACATAGAAGTTTCCAGCTGAGAGCAACCCTTGTTTGCCTAAGCTCTCTCTAAATTAGACTGAAGCCCAGATAATGTTAGACTTAGCCTAGTCTACGTTACACTCACCATGGTTAACATTAGATTCAACTTGATTAACGTTAGACTCAAGCAGAAGACTGTTAGAGACAACGAGATGAATGTATGCCTCAACAGATTGATTCAAGTACATTATATAAGGAACCTTCTAGTAGAAGAGTGGGACATCCAAGCACTCTAGAGAATTCAAAATTTCAAGAGCTTCACTCTTTGCATCTAAAAGCTTTCTTCCTACTAGAGAGAGATTGTGAGAAGAGCCTGATAAAGAGTTTGTCACTCCACTGTGCTTCATTGAGCTCTAAGGACATCTTCATCAACAACTGATCAAGACTTTGCATTCTTCTTATTCTTCATTCTAGTCTTCATCTTGTTGTTCTTGTTCTTATTGTACATATCCACCCGTTTAAAGGCACTCTGTATTTTTCTTTTATAAATTCTTGTTACCTCTTCCCAATGTGGAAGAGAGGGTCTCTTAGTTTGTAGGAGGTTTGTGTCTCTTCTTTGTGTGTAAGAGAGAATTAGTTGCGGCTGAGGGGTTTGCTTGTTCTATAACCTGTATGAGATTGGTACTGTGTATAGCTTGTGTGTTAGTGGAACTCCCAAGAGGTTGCTTAGGGACTAGATGTAGGTCTAGATAGACCGAACTAGTATGAATCATTGTGTTACTGTGTGATTGCTCCTTGTCTCTCCCTCTTTCTATGTGTTCTGATTCCTATCGTGATTAATTATCTTATTGCTGTTGAAGTTAAATTTTTTTGATAAACCATTTAATCCCCCATCTAGTTTCTTCATAGTCTGGGCAACAAGTGGTATCAGAGTCCGATCTCTCATTATATAGATTTAACGATATGAGAGAAATGACTATAGTTAATGGTTACAATGAAGGACAGTTTGTCAACTGCCCTCCATTATTTGAAGGCGAGGATTATACCTACAGGAAGTGCCGAATGGAATTCTTCCTAAAGGGCTTCGACTTTTCTATAGAGTGTGTTTGAAGATGGTGACTATATTGTTACCAGACCTAGAGACCAGTGGAATGATATTGATAAATGTCTAATTTCCTTGAACAATAGTGCCAAAAGTGTTTTATGCTATGCGCTATTGAAGGAGTTCAACTGCATATCAGCCTGCAAGACAGCGCAAGACGTGTGGAGAAAGGTTCAGTTCACATATGAAGGCACAAAAAAGTCAAGGAGACTAGGATTGACATCCTGGTCTTACAATATAAAAAATTCAGAATGGAGCCCTCAGAGAGCATCACCCAAATGTGTAGCAGGTTCACTGACATCACCAATGGGTTAGTTGCTCTTGGCAAGGAGTATAACACCAGAGATATGGTCAGAAAAATACTCAGATCTCTTCCTAGTCAATGGACATCAAAGGTGATTGCTATTGAGGAAGTCAATGACTTGACTAGTATGAGCCTTGATAAGCTCATTGGATCATCGATGGCCCATGAGATTAATATGGAAATGCTAGGGGAGAGCATAACCAAGAGGAGAACTACAAACACATTAAAGGCAAGCACACGCAGCTCAGACGAAGCCTCCTCAGATGAGGAGAGTGAAGATGATAGTGAAGAAGAAGCTCTTCTCTTTCGAAGGCTACAGAGAATCCTGAAGAAAAAGAATAAGGGTACCTTAGGACAAATGTACTACAAGAAGAAGGATAGCAGTAACAAGAAGCAGGAGCTCGCCTGCTATGAGTGCAAGCAACCAGGGCACATGAGAGCAGAATGCCCTCAGTTGAAGAAAAAGAAGCACGAGAAGGACTATCCCAAGAAATACAAGAAGAACTTCAAGAAGAAGGCTATAGCAGCAACTTGGGAAATTGAAGATGATTCCTCCTGTTCATCAAGCTCAGATGAAGAAGAAGAAGCCAATCTTGTACTGATGGCCAACAACTCTACTAAAGAAGATCAGTTAAAATCTGACACATCTTTTAATTCGTGCTCAAATTTTGACAGTGATGAGGAGTTTTTCTTGGAAGAGGCTTTTGAAGAGCTTTATAACAAATTTAAAATTGTTTCAAGGAGCTTAAATTGCTAAAACTAGACCACGAGAAATTTAAGTGCTTTGAGTGTTTCCCTAAAATCTGAAAATACAGAGCCGGTTGCTGATAATTCTAGATTAAAATCCGAGAATCAACTTCTGTGTGAGGATAATAAAACAAAGGACTTAAAGCTTCAAGATCTTCATGCTGAACTATCTAAGATAAACAAGGCTAAAATAATGCTTAATGAAGATAAAACAAAAGAAAATGAGCTAATGCAAGAAAACTTATATTTAAAATCCTTTGTTAATAAGCTAACTAGGGGTAAAATATCTCTCCACCTTTGCCTGAAAGGAGTTAGGTTTAGTAATAGCAAAGATAGACTCAGTTATGTGCCACTTAAGGTCTCTAAAAATATAAAGCCCTCAGATGAATATCCTCTCCTAGATTTGTAAAAGCTTCTATGAAGTAACAATCATTCAATGTTGTTCACCCATTTGGATTTTGGACAATGTATTTAACATCATTCCTAACCAATCGGAAATGGTCCCTTTTCGAAACCTAAACGCATCTTGTCACAGGAGGTTTCATCATTTTCTACCCCCATTCCCCAGATTGCACCTGCTTTGTGTTTGATTATAGATGGATGTTCTATGCATTTCTTGGAAAACATGAGTTCCTATAATGCCTGTAATTTACGTTGCAATCCAATTCTTGCTGTTTATTTTTTTCACCTTGCAGTCTTTCCTCCACAGTCCACATTCTCCTGTTATCAATGACTCTGCATAGTATCTCAATAGAGAACCTATTATCTTTTTTCCTCCCCTGGGGTTCATATGCATTGATAACATCCGGGGAAACTTTCGTGGTTTTGGACTGCTTTCAGATTGAACACTTGCACAATGCTGGACTCATTCAAGGAGGGTCAATAGAGAATGCCATCATTTGCAGGTAGAGTACTTCATTTACAGAATCTGATGAGGTAATCATGACGTCTAGTTGCTAAGTGGACCATATCTTAATGTCTTGTAAATGAATGTTTGAAGTAACATAAATGCCTCAATCTGTTTGGCTGCGGCATTTCAATCTGAACAAACCAGGAACTCTCAGTTATTCAGCCCAATGACCTGTTTCGAAGATGGAAATGCAGTTGCACCGGAGCGCCTTTGCTTTAGCTTCAAATGGATGCCTATATGTTTGCAGATCTCTTTAGATTGATGCCAACATTTTATTTTGAAACAAATATTTCATAGTAATTCAGTTCTCTATTATACCATGTGAAATAGATCTCAATGATTGCCATTTAGCGGCTGTTCTAGCACAGTACCTTTGGATCCATGTTTCTAAGAATATCGAATGCAAGTTTTTTTTTTCCCCCTGGTTTCTTTGACCAATTATCTTTATTGATGACATGCACAACAAATAATTAACTCCCTATTTTTCTCACTTTCTATTAATTCTGATTATTTTTACAGCATTTTAACTCTTTTGTTTCTTAAACAGTGCCACTGCAGGTTGGCTGAATCCATCACTACGTTTTCATGATGAACCGTGCCGCCATAAGGTTTTGGATCTCATAGGGGACATGTCTCTTCTATCACAAAATGGAAATCAAGGGCTTCCTATTGCTCATCTAGTCTCTTATAAGGTCTGCGTCTTGAAATTGTCAATTACCTTCAAAGTGTTTGCTTCTTTAATTATAGATGGTTGTGAAGATTGTAGTATGAATGATCTACTGTGAACTAAAAGCTATATATATATATATATATATATATATATATATATATATATATATATATAGAGAGAGAGAGAGAGAGAGAGAGAGATGCTAGAATGGAAACGTCTACAGTGTGTGGTTAAACTGCACGCACTGTTTTGAGCCCCATCCCCATATTAAAAATAAATAAAAAATTTCATAAAATTTTAAATATTCAGTAACCCCTTTAGGGTTGTTTCCATCCTCTGGGGCCTTAGTTTGATCGTCCGATCATGGTTTGATCTTGAAACTCGATCTTAGCCGTCTATCGAGTTCAGGTAAATACCAATTTTCAAAAGTTATGAAAAAATAGAAAATTCATCAGATTAATCCCTATGGTTGTTTTCATCCCTTGGGATTTTAGTATTCATCAACAATTTACGAGTGTAAAATCAGACAGATTACGTTGAAAGCCTCATGAACCAACGGTGAAAATTAAGCCAAAAGAGATGAAATTTATTTTCGGAGTAGAGTTGAATATTTAGAAATTTATTATGATTTTTGTTTTTTTTAAAACATGGGGAAGGGGTCGAAACAATGCTTGCACTATAGCATTCGCACTATAGCACTCCTCTCTCTCTCTCTATATATATATATATATGTATATATATAACCTGCCAAGTTTCTGGATACTTTCGGAGAGGTTCACGCATGAACAAGAAAGTTTCACCACTTTGTAAAATAGGGAAGTAGCTAGAGGCAAAGATGAGGAAGAAGTAGGCTGGCTATTGCTTTTCACTGCTACCTTCTATAGAGCATTCCTTGCTGAATGATTTAGGAGGTGATTGCAGGAAGTTGATGATTCATGGGTCCAAATTGTAAAAGAAAAATATTTTAGGTTTTGTAGCTATGATGCTTTAAGCCTTTTGTCCCTTTGCCTTGTCACCAGTGTGGAATATATGTAAGAAGGGGAGTGTATGAACAGCTCAAGTACCCATCAGTTGGGGGACAGTGTATGGCTCTGATTTGGGAGGATTTCTGGAGCTTGGATCACCCGCTCTTTCGTAAATCCAGCCAACTCTATGCCCTATTCATTGCTGAATTTAAAGATTTTCTATGATTTCTTTGGTAACAATGAAACATGAAGGGTGGCCCAGTGAAGGGTGTAGTTGAGTTTCACCTTTATAAATTGTATTCCCATCCACAAGAGTATTTAACTTGGTTTTTGCTTGTTTTGTTAAGAATTAAATTATGCATTTGTGAGTTAGGTGAGTATTTGTTGAATTTTACCTTAATTGAGTTCACATTTTTTTGAGCTAAAGTAGAAATTTGCTGGGTATTTTCTGAATTACTAGATGTCTACCTATTCATTGGCACAGTAGCTCCCTCCATTGCCATCTCTGCTTAATGGATGCCAAGCACGACCAATCTCCTTGCCTATAGATCGTTGGGATTCTAAAATCACCAGCTGAGGATTGGGATATAGTGTAATGGGCTAAGAAGAATTTATTAGAGGAGGAAGGCAGACTTTTCCAAGGACAGGACATTTATGTGAAAGGAAAAATGGGTTTGTTTATGGGGGAGACCATGTTTCTTCTGTGGACATGATAGTTTCCAAGAAATCACTGTGCCCAATAGCCAGTGTTCGACATCGTATAAAATACAGAAAGAGGGCAGTAAGAAGCCTATCCACTGACTCATCTGTAACAGTGGAAAGGGCTGTATCAGAGAGCAGGGTGTAATGGGGATGGGGATGGAGGAAGAAGCACAGTGGAGAGAAGAAAGAGAAGTTGGCAAGAGAGAGAATTCATAGTCGGGGGAAGATAGAAAGGATATTGTTCACTAAGAAGGTTTTTAATTCTCAACCATATCCACTGGCTCATCTATAACGGTGGGGAAGGGCTGTATTGGAGAGCAGGGTCTACTGGGGATGGGGATGGAAGGGGAAGCACAATGGAGAGCAGAAAGATAAGTTGGCAAGAGAGAGAATTCAATGGAGGGCAAGATTCTCTCTTGGGAAGATTCCCCCCTCCTTGCCTTTGTGGAAGAGTAAATCGGCACCAACTACTTATGATCAAATAGATGTATTCAACTTGTTGATGCATTGGGTTGAGAGAAGCCAGACATGGGAGGACTGGGGCACTTTTCTGGAAAGTAGATGTGATATAGGACCATGGTTTGCAAAATCAGCCGATCCCGATTCGGATCGGCCGATTCGGACCGGGATCAGCCATAACTAATCCGATTCTTTGGGGGGGGGGATCACTGTTCCCCCTACACTTTCACCAAGATCAGCTAGAATCGGCTGGATTGGCCGATCCCGGCCGATTCTGGCCGATCCGGCATAAGCTTTTTTTTTTTTAAAGCAAAGGATCGGCCCGTATCAGTGTAGATCTGTCAATCTTTAGCATTGAAAAATTTTATAAATGTTGATTACACAAAATCTCCAAATTGAACCCTAATTAAGGTTTAAAATTTGGATCTTTTATATAATTTGTGTAATTAATGATCAATTGAGTATGCCAAACACTCAGTTGAGTTGATTAGAGTCTGATTGCACATAATTGTGCATTAATTGGATGTGATTACACAAAATCTCTAAATTTAACCCTAATTAGGATTTAAAATTCGGGTTTTTTGTATAATTTTTGTAATTAATGTTCCATTGAGTATGCCAAACACTCAATTGAGTTGATTAAAGTCTGGTTGCACATAATTGTGCATTTATTGGATGTGATTACACAAAATCTCCAAATTTAACCCTAATTAAAGTTTAAAATTTAGGGTTTTTATATAATTTTTGTAATTAATGTTCAATTGAGTATGCCAAACACTCAATTGAGTTGATTAAAGTCCAGTTGCATATCATTGTGAATTAATTGGATGTGTTTACTCAAAACTCTCAAATTTAACCCTAATTAGGGTTTAAAATTTGAGGCTTTTGAATAATTTGTGTAATTAATGTTCAAATGAGTATGTCGGATGATGAAGGATTACAAATGTGATCTTTGTAAGGTATTTTTCATAAATTTCATGTTAAAAACTTCAACTTGTCTTCTTTAATTAGTGTACAACATTAACTATTAACGAATTAATCATCTTAATGTTCTTTTTTGATGGATATGCATGATTTGTGTTTGTTTTTTTATTGTGAATTCATTGAATAACATGCTCATATTTTTCTTTATTTTTTCTATTTTTTTTCTATTTTTTCTGATTTTTGAATTTTTAAATAATGTTTAATCGGGTCGAACCAAGATCAACCTGATTCCTGACGATCGGCCGATCCGGCCATTCTGATCCGGATCGGATCGGTATCGCCGTGTCCCGATATGGGTACCTGACCTGCTAGAATTCCATGTGTGGGACGGCCAAGGGAATTGATGGAAACTCACTAATGGACTTAGAGATCAACAACAAGGAAATATAGAAATAAACAATGCAAGCTAAGTGCACGAAATAAAGTGCGATAACCACACAAAAAACAGAAGCTAGCCGATTAACTGTCCTTTTCGTGACGGGAAAACATGGGACTGTTTGATAGTTGAGGAATTATCGCAAGTCTAAGGAATTAAAACCACTCGAAAGTCATGTTGGAACTCTCGAGATAGGCGTAATGCAATCTTAAGCTAGCAGTGATGATGTATCACGGGCTAGGTATTCTATCGCACAAGTCAATGGCAGATGAAAGTAGATACTAAACTAAAGCAACTTGTGGTAGGAGAGAGTAGGATATACCTCTACGTTGGTGTGTAGGAGAAGAATGCTCGGTGCTTGTGTCCCATCCTCAAAGTATAACCAAGGGGGCCAACTCCCTGTAGGGAGATAACAAGCAACAAATAATAATAAAATAATAGGATGGAAACTTAGCAGTTGACATGCCCACAGACGATGCACATGCGGTTAGGATGCTGTCTCGAGAAGCTTGCCACAAAGTTAGGGGCAATCGGAAGTTGGCATACAATCGAGGCGGCTGACGTGGGCCTCGGGATGCACCTACCAATGTCGTCGGAATGCATGTGGGGGTAGCATGTAAAATGAGGTGTTGCGATGGTGGCGATATGTTGGATGAGTCGATCTCACTATGAGGATGCCAACATATAGTTGGAACGCAAAAATAGAGTCCTGCGGAGGTCGTGGCACGGTGGTGCACTATGCATCCTGGTGCATTGCCCATGCACCGTAGTAGACCATGGCTTGCTGGGGTGTGGGCTGACTGGTGTGTTGGGGGGAACCTGGCTGGCACGAGGGCTTGGGCCTTTGGTGCTCTTGGCCAACTATGAAGGGTCTGTTGACCCAGGTCAATGGGGGTAGCCCGTTGTTTGGCTAAAGCGGGGCGGGCCTGATGGGTGCACCCAGGTGCACTCACGTATATGCACCCATGCATGAACATGGGGTAAGTATAGGTGTGCTTTGCGTAGGTCCCTTGCAGGCCCCTAGCCTATTTTGCAGGAGTAAGAGAGAGGTACAGGGAAAGATAGAGAAAGGAGAGACCAAGTAAGAGAGTGTAACGACCCGCCACCCTATAATCGGAGATCCGATTACTAAATGGGTACCGAATCATTAATTTGGAGCCAAACCAGGATCTAGATAAGTCTGGGAAATAAATAATAAACTAAGCTAAACATTCACATCGCATTGAATTAAAAAGAAAGTGCAAGAATTAAAAGTTATTACAATGCGACTCGACACAGCAAATAATTACATACTCCAACTGAAAAGAAATAATTAAGCATACAGACTAGAAAATAAAATAACAACTACGTCGGGGCATACCCCGGAACAACGGCTGTTGGCGCGCAACCCCAAAGCAGCACTCTCCTCGCTAAGCCTGCCTGGAACCCTCACCTGAAAACCGCAGGGGCGAGTCTCAACGAAAAGACTCAGTAGGGATCCTTCGATCCCCACTGCCCACTCATACACCCACAAGTGTAGCAATACATATATAAGTAGAATGAGCAAGTAAAACTGTAATCACTACTCCTAAATCTCGATATAAACCACATGCATTCGAAATGCAACATGCATAATTCTAAAACCATTATACCAAGGAACCTACAATCAGCGTCTCGGCAAAATACGCCAACCACACGGCCGAACGCGGGAAAACACCGACCCGCTGAGACCAAACAGTAACCCCTCGGATAGCACGCTAGCTACTCCGGCCAAACTGACTCTAGGTGGTTTCTGCTTCCCTCAGCACGAGTGACACTCCACAGATACCACTCCTACACCGGTACTAGCTAATCCCGGGGTACACCAGGTGACCCTCTCTCTAGGCGTCACCCCACCACTCCCACACCGGCACTGTGTCCCTCCCACACCGACACAGGGTGGCAAGCGCTACAACTGTCACTCTAGGTCCACGGTTGCACGAAACACAACACAGTGCGATCCGATCACATAAAAATTCTTATCCTCGAGTACGATTTCAAACATGTAATAAACCAAACTATCTAACAGTGTGAAGATATGTTAACAACATGAATTAATGTGATTATGTCTTAAATCGCGTCGCCCAAGGCTGACGCCATTCAAGCCTCATAAACTAGTTCATATGAAATATGGCCTCGGAAATGGCCTAAAACGCGTCGTCACATGTATCCGTCTTTTGAAAGGCGTCGCTGTCCCTCGTCGCCTGATGGCGACAGAAGTAGAGACAGGCTACGAGGTAATTTCACTAAAACGCGTCTCTCACGCAAGTCGCATTTTGAAAGGCGTCGCTGCTCCTGGACGCTCATCAATCCAGAAACAGGATATGTTATTGGGCTAATCGCGTCGTAGGTGGGAGCCGCCTTTCTAAAAGGCGTCGCTGTCCCCTGACGCCATTTAACCCTCACAGACAGGTTCTTCCTCCGCATCTCCCGATCCACGGGGTGGGATTTCCTCCCTAAAAATCGTGTAGAAACACAAAAAACATGGAGAATGGGGAGAAGAACCTAACTACCCATTAAAATACCCAATTTCTCATTACATGCATTTAATATTTTCACCCCAAGAACACCCCTAAACATACATGCTTCAAAGCGGGAAAACATACATGCTTCAAAGTGGGAAAACATGATTTTTAAATGAAATACTACGGGGATCGTCACCCTATCGGTTACTCGGATTCTTCCTAGCTTCAAGCCGTCAACCCGTTTCGCCCCACACCGCGGCCGGTACCGCTGTGGACGCCGTTACTCCACCGGGACGTCGGCCGCCGTCCGGAGAGAAAAACGCCGTGGAGGAGATGGTGGTGGTAGTGGTGGGAGTTGGGAGGTTATTGGAGTGGAGGGAGAGGTGAAATGGAGGGAGGAAAAGGAAGGAAGGGGAAAGGGGCCGCCGGTGCCGCCGGAGGAAGAGAGGAGAGAGGAGAGGAAGGAGGGAATGAGGGAAAGGAAGGAGGATTCGCGGGGTCAACCAGAAGCTGGGTAAAAAACGTCGTGCAAGCCCGACATCTTTCAGATGACAAGACCGGGCCGTACACTGACAAGCCAAGGTCGTACTCTGAATGGCGTCGTCCATCTAAGACGCCATTCAGACGATATGAGCAGGGCCGTACTCTCGCGACCTATGGCAAGCCCACGTGACGCCCACGTGGCACAGCCTAAAACGCGTCTACATTGCTGGGCGTCGTTTAAACCGCGTCGAGTCTGGCCTGAACTACGGGATTCGACCCAGAAAACTGACTCGATAATCGGATCCGAAAACCTCAATCCTTACAGAGAGAATATCGTAGGGAGAGATAAAGAGATAGAGAAAACAAAGAGAGAGGGAAGGAACATGGAGAGAGAGAAGTGGCAAGAGGGAGGAAAAAATTGCAAAGAGAGAGGGCTAGGAAGTAGAGAGAAAACAAAGATAGAGAAAGAGAACAAAGAGAGAGAAAGAGTAGCAACAAGAGAGAGAAGAGGGGTAGGGCGATGGGCGTAGGCCTTCCCCCTGCTCGGGTTACTGTTCACAGGAACAATAACCGCATGCATAGGAAGAGAGAGGGAGAGAGAGAGAGAGGGGGGGAAGAAGAGGGCGGACGGTAGCTACAATAGCGGCAAGGGGTGGCGGCGGCAGCGACTCTCCTCCAGTGTTGCAGCAGAGGAGGAAAGGCATCACACTTTCCCCTTCTTAGGGTCTCCTTCTCCGTCCCAGAAAAGATCCCACAATAATTCACCGAAATTCGTAATAATATTCTTCATTAATTAGAAAAGGAGGACTACATGCGTATATATAGTATTTAAGGAGTGATCCGACTCCACTTTACTCCCTAACTTGATTATAAACTAAAATACCCCTAACTAGCTAAATATCGCAAAAATTCACACTAAAAAATTCTTAAAAAATAAAAATCACACAAAAATTCTAAAAATAGAATACCAACTAAATGGGCCCACTAAGTATTTATGGACTTGTTTAAAAATAAACTACGCATGAACTATGCTTTGGTGAATCTCCGAACAATAATGAAGTTGGAATGACTCTTTAACGGCAATAGACTCGCTCTGGGTTGGATCAGACGCGAGCTCGGGTGTCCTCACCAATTCGGCCCGCTTGGGAATAACCTGACCCCATCGAGTAATGGTTGCTCTTGTTCTGGTAGCACTCTAGGCGGTTAGGGTCAAATCCTTTGCAACTTCTCTTAAGTAATCTACGTGTGATCTGAAGGCGGTTGTCCCCCCCAATGAACCATGTATTAGTGGTGCTCTCGTCCTTAAATATAACAACCTACTTGTCTAGTATATGTTTAATCTGCTCACGCTGAACATGTATGCAAGTTGAAGGTAGACACTCTAGTATACGATCACTTACAAAGGGAGGAGAAGGCTCAAATGGATCACTGGGTATTACTGTTGGGTCCCAATATGGTGTCAAATTAGAGACCTTGAATGTGGAACTAATTCTATAATCTAGCGATAAATCAACAACATACGCATTGGGCCTTATCCGTTTCAGGATCTTGTAAAGACCAGCTTCTCGAGCATGTAACTCTTGACGATTATTGATGGAAACCGCTCAGGTTTGACCATGATCATGATGTTGTCACCCTCCCGAAACTTCTATGGACGTCGGTGTGCATCTTCCATTTTCTTATAATGTTCATTGCTGATCTCAATACAATGATGGATGCTATCATGTAGACTCCTAATGTGCTCAACTGAAGACTTGGCAGACTCTAACACACATGCATGAATGGATACGCGAATTAAATCTATGGGTCTCCTAGGTCTATGACCAGAAAGTATCTTAAAAGGATTTATACCTGTAGATCTATTGATTGAATCATTATACGCAAACTCTAGATGTGTTAAGATCAAGTCCCAATTGCGCGCATGCTCTCCCATTATATAACACAACAAATCCCCCAAACTCCTATTAACTACTTTGTTTGACCATCGGTTTGAGGATGACAAGCTGTGAAAAAACTTGAGCTTCGTGCCAATCAAATGCCTCATGGTCTTCTAAAAATAACTTGCAAAATGAACATCCATGTCTACGACAATGGTCTTAGGCAATCCATACAAATGGATAACCTCATAGCCCCACTTTGTTTGCAGAATAAGTTATTACGTGGGGCCTACTGACGGAATAACGTATACTAGAATAAGGAGTGTTTCGGTTTGATAGTTTTGAGGGGCCCGCTGACGGAATAAGAGGAATAAGTAATTCTTGTGTCTAGGGTGGGATGGCTTATTCTCCTTATTCCCCGAATACACTATTTTGCACCGGTATAAGCCATTCTGCTTGTCAAAGCACAATTAAGCTTATTCTCCCCTTATTCGCCTTTATTCTTCTCCTATTCTCCAATCAAAGTGGCGCATAGAGAAACAACCGGGCTACCGTTGACGCATCTAACGTCTTTGAACAAGGATAAAATGAGCTATTTTGGAGAACCTGTGGACCACCGCTAAGATGGAATCGTGCTTACAGAGCGTTTGCGGTAGGCCTATCACAAAGGTCATGCTAACATCTTGTGATGAACTATCCAGCACGGGAAGGGATGGATTGCAAAATCGGCCGATCTCGATTCGGATCGGCTGATTGGACTCGGGATTGCCGAGGGGCGATCCAATTATGATGGGGAACGGCGTCGACGCCCCCCCTCCAATTCAATGGGAATCGGCCGATCCCGAGTATTCTCGTTTGTTTATAAAAATGATGAATGATCACAAATGTGATCTTTGTAAGCTATTTTTCATTTATTTCATATTAAAAACTTCATAACTTGTCTCTTTTAATTAGTTTACAATATTAACTATTAGCGAGTTAATCATCTTTATTGTTCTTTTTTGATGGACGTGCATGATTTGTATTCACTCTCATTATGCATTCATTGAATAAGATGTTTATATTTTTCATAATCTTTTCTTATTTTTTTAGTTTTTTAATGTTTTTTGAATTTTTAATTTTTTCAAATTTCAAACAATTTAAATATTTTTTTTAATCTGGCCGATCCAGGATCGGCCTGCTTCATGCGGATCGGCCAATTTGAGCGATCCGATCCTGATTAGACTGGGATCACCGTGGTTTGATCTAGACCCGTGACCTGATCTAGAATTCCATGTGGGAAGGGGGGAGGGGTGTATAAATCGGTATTATGCTTTCTTTGCTTAGTCCTAGCACATGTACGACATTGAGCTACGATGCATGCCACGTCGTGCTTCAGGTTAGGCCAGAGGAGACCGGTGCTCTACCAGCGCAATAGTTTTGTTCTGGTCGAAGTGACCAATCTAACCACCTGCATGGATCTCCCAAAATCAGAAGTCTGCGGAATATGCAACTTATCCCCACGAAGAAGATAACCCTCCTGTAAAATGTATTCATTGAACTCTTTAGAGGGTCCTGACTTAAGTGTATCATGGATTAGATCGAAATCAACACAACTAGCGTACTCCTTGTGGAGCCTCTCAAATCTCGTGACCTCCATACTGACAGTAGATAAAAGAGAAGCTTGATAGCTCAACACGTTAACCACACAATTCTCCATACCCACCCGATGTCTGAGAACAGATGTATTAGTTTAGAGAAACTCTACCCATCAACTGGGCCTAAGATTAAGCTTCTTCCGGGCATGGAGAAACCTGAGGACCTCATAATCGGACTCGAGGACAAACTCCTTGGGAAGGGAATAATGCCTTTAATAACACAAAACCTCGTCCGTTGTATAGAACTTCTTGTTATAAGTGGAATTCCTCAGCTTAGCATCATTCAATTTTTCGCTAAAGTATGCAATATGGTGGTCTTCCTAACTTAAAACTCCATCTACGTTAACATAAGAAGCATCACATAAGACCTTAAACACCTTAAAGAATTTTGGCAAACAAAGAGTAAGCACCTGAATCACCTACTCCTTAATGTCGTAAGGCTGATGCGGCAACTTTGGTCCAAACAATTGCCCCTTCTTGATGCGATTTATGATCGGAACCATAATCGAGCTTAATATGTGTATGACTCAATAGTAGAATGTAGCCAAGCCATGAAAGCTACGCATATCATGGACATTTTGAGGCTCAGACAACTTCACTATCGCCTTGACATTCTCAGGGTTAGCATACTGGATACGACGAACCCTAAGAAGACAACTCTATTAGTCATGAATGCACACTTTTTGAGGTTGCCATATATCTACTCTCTTTTTGAAAGATAGTACAAATTTGGTGCAAATGATCAACATGATCCTCTCTAGATTGGCTATAAATGAGAATGTCATCGAAGTACACAATACAAATGTCTCAATAAAGGATCATAAACTTGGGTCATAGCCACATGAACATACTAGGGGCAATGGATAGCCCCAAAAGCATCACCAACCACTTATAAAGACCGTCTTTCATCTTGAAGGCCGTCTTCCACTCATCACTTGACTGTTCCTTATCTGGTGATAGCCACTCTTAAGATTAACTTTGGAGAACATCTTGACTCTCACCATAATAACCTATATGTCATCCAAGCAGGGAATGAGAAATGACACTTCACAGTATTCGGCTTATGGTGCGACTGCCCATACACATCTTTCAAGTATCATTCTTCTTTGGAGCTAACAATACTGGAATTGCACATAAACTCATGCTCTGCTTAATCGAACCTCTCTTTAGGAGCTCCTCAACCCATGGTTGGCAGTATCGGCCGATACCGGTACGTATCGGCCGGTACGTACCGGTATCGGCCGGTACCGGTACCGATACCCCCCAGATCGGTCAATACCGGTCTTTGTAGTAAAAAGAATAAGAAAATTTTTATTAATTTTTTATTGGCCGGTACCGGCCGATATGGCCGATAACGATACCGATACGTATCGGTACCGGTACCCACCGGTACCCACCGGTATCGGTACCCACCGGTACCGGTACCGATACTGAGATTGCCATCCTTGCCTTAACCTACCTTTGCAACTCCGCATGTTCAGTAGGGTTGAGCCGATAGTGCGGCATGTTGGATAAAATGGACTTCGGGATCAAATCAATCGCATGCTGGATGCTACACATTGGTAGTAAACCATTCGATAAGTCCTCTGGAAAAACATCCTGGAACTCTTAGAGGGTAGTAGTAACCTCTGGCAGGTGCTCACTTAGAACCTCATCCTCACTACCTTCCTAACAGTTAGGGCATAGATCTGATCACCCTCAATACACTCGCGCGCAAACTCCCTTGCTCTAATCAAGTGAAGAGTTTTGATGGAGGTTCTCTAGGAATAAATGCGCTAGGAGCAGGCGTAGAGATGGGCTAAGTCGCATCGACAGTAGGTAAAGTACTATAAGACTGTGGATTCTTCCGAAGCGAGCTCTAAGAATAGGAGGGGAATAAAGTGATATGGCCATCGTGCTCAAAGGAGCAAGTGTTCTCTCAACCATGGAAGGTAGCGTTCCTACAACTACCGCCTTATCAGAATAATGCTCAAAACCTCCATTAGCAAAATATTGCACCAAATGTGGTCTTGGTAGGAGTGAACCTGTGTTGAAAGGAGGCATCTCGTCTGAATCGGAATATAAGCAGAATCCACTCAAGGCACGGAGAATGGACTAGGATGGTCCACAGGAGTCAACCTAAGGCGTACAACTGTACTAGTGGAGATTGTATGACCATACACACCTTACCATCATGCTTAAAGTAGGTAAAAAAGATCACAATCCTATGCCAATCATCGCTCTCCTTGGGCTGGGTCAAAGTGCATCGGACCACACTTAACCTACCTCCATTTGGATCCTAAATATCCTCTACCCAGTAATACTCACATTGAATGTAGCCGACCAACCCAACATCTGACTGAAACTCATCGGCCATCTCCAGTTTTGCCTCATAATGCAACTCCTCAGTGACTACTAGGAGCTTCTCGAACTTTGTGCCTTTCAGGGTCAAGGCTTGGGTAGGACAATGAGGTGCATAATGGCCATACTCGCTACATTGGAAGCATTGGGTATGCATGCCGACGTTGGTGGAGGACTCTCTAGTCACAGGAGCCTTTCCTTTTATCTTCCTGTTGGATTGGCAGAGCTACTAGTTGGGGGCGAGCAAGAGGGCAAAGAAGTGGCAACGACTGCTCCCGTGCAAGAAGATGATGTTTGGAAGCAAGTGTCTCCTGACGGGCTAGCTCCTGGGATTTAGCCATGAGTCCTTTTTGTGGGTACGTAGGTGTACTCAGAAGGTTAGAAGGGCACTGAAAAGATGGCCTCGGGCGCACTCAACCTTTACTACCACTTGATAGGCATACTTTAGGGCAGTTACATCCCTCCTGAACAACTCACGTTAGTAGACCGGACGTAAAACCCTACAAAAGCGAGAAAGGGTGATCACACTCACCTTACAGATAACATATCTCTAAAGATAAGTATCAAACTTATAGAGGTACCTAGCCATGGTATGGCTTCCCTAGGTAAGACTCTACCACCTATCGTGAGATGAACAAGATATGGCAGGAAGGTACTTCTCGCGATGTTTCACATTCATCTCATCCTAACTCTTCACATGCTCTTGATATCGTTGTCTTAAGAGGGCCTCAACATTAGACTAGAAGGTCTTAGCTTGGTGCACCAGTTTCATCTTGACAAATCGGACATAATGACCATCAGACATCTTGTACCATTCAAAGTAATGGTCCGTACTAACCTCCTAGTCTAAATAGATATGAGGATCTATAGATCTATCAGAGGTAGGCACTTCAATTCTCACGTTTTTAAGGGCCTAATAATATGGATCCTCATGATCACGATAGGGCCTATGCTCACACTCATGCTTCTGGCCACGCCTAAATCTGGCCACACCAAGTTACCGCCTTGTGCTTAGGCGACCAGGGGAGGCGCCTAGGCAAAGCCTAGTTTATATTACAAAGTACATATCAAGAGGACCACTAGTCAATATTTTTTAAATTCTACTGTGTACACTCTATCTTCAATTAATACAAAAGTTCTATTAACAAGTAACAAATATTCAGCACATCTATATGTTTAAAAATAACAAGCAATAAAATAGAAGAAATAATATTAAGAAAACCAATGAACATTTGAACATACCTCAGTGAAAATGAAAAGGTAAACCTGAAATATTGCTAAGCAAATAATAAGAACACCAATATAATGTTGTAATTATCTACCACTTGTTAATTGTCAAACATGGTCACTACGCCAAAGTTTGATGATCAAAGTAGTTTTAAAAAGAACATAAAATAAGAATATAAATCTAAATCTTAATGCCAAAACCCATGCCCTCATCAAGAGAAGCCCCAGCAAGTGGATCCCTATAAGCTCTCTCGCTTCTATCAATGTCATCCTCATCATCTTCTTCATCACCCTCATCTTCAGTCAACTCAACATCATCTTCAGTGTCTACTTCAGCATCTATCCACTCTTGCTGTTCACCATCTTCTTCATTTCCTTCCAAATCATCTTACAAAGCATAAGAACTTTGAGCCAAAGCACTATTTGTTCCACTTTGACGGACTCTAGTCCTTCGAGGTCAATTAGGCCCATCAAGAAACTCTGATGCTCCCAATGCAGCATCAACATCAGCCCACATAACATCACTAGTGTCATGAACTAAGTCATCATGTAAAGACTTTCCAGTCATCCATTTACTACTCCAATCCAAGTTGTCAAAGCATATTGGATCATATTTATCAGGCTTCCTTTTTCTTTCTTTGAATGTCTCATTTAGCCGACAATTATATTGGATGTAGACAAGATCATTAAGTTTTTTATGTTGAAGCCTGCTCCTCTTTTTTGTATGGATCTGAACGCACACAAAGTAAAGTATTATAATTAATAATATGGAAACTAAATGTTAACACTAGACTAGCATCTTTAACTACTTACAAATTCAAATGTGCTTCAATTACGTTCACAAGCAGAAGAAGTGCAACAAAAAGCAAGAATATGAAGTGCTAGTGATCGAAGTTCTGGTGTTCCACCACTCAATTGCGAATAAAATATTAAAAGCATCTCAATGTGTTATATGAATAATTCATATATTACTCAGTCCATTTCTTAAATCAGAAATGAATTAAGTTGTGTATAAGAAACTAAGTACCTGGTTTTTTTCTATCCTGATGCCTTTTAGCTAAAGGACTTGCAAATAAGCCTCTAGAACTCAAGTATAGCTCCATTTGATCACTTATTTTATCTTGACCATCCTAAACTTTTACCATTCTTTAGAGGCAATCAAGGAATGCTGATTCAAATTTTGGAACTGCTTGTGGATCATCTTCCTTAGCAGGAAAATACTTGGCAGTATTGAGAAAAAAATCCTGCTGCAGGTCGATGCATTTGTGCCTCCTAAAGTCTATTAATGATAGCTAGAATGGGCTTATAGTCTCTTTCCTTATTTCTAAAATTATCAATGATTTTCTCCTTTGATTTTTCCGTGGCTGCATAAACATATCCCATTGCTGGTACTACATCTCCATCAACTAGCCTCAATACTTGAACTAAAGGTTGTGAAGCTCTCAAAGAATCCTCCACTCTATGCTAAAATTCTACTGCTAGAATCATGCTTGCAACCTTCTTCCCTTGAGTTTGTTTTGCCTATGCACTATTATTCCAACTATCAGATACAAATAATTGCCTCAATTTGTTTTTAAATGTATACAAACTCTGAAGAGTAAGAAAAGCAGAGGCAAATCTAGTCACATCACATCTGTCTTTTTGTTGGTCATCTTTCTCATTCCCTTAAGCAAACGTGAATGGCTATAGATAAATGTTGTAATTGCCCTTGCTTGAGAAATTATCTTCTTGTACTTCTTCATCTTAATATTTGTTCTAACATCAGGCCTAAGCAATGTGCAGCACAAGGAAACCAATCTAATATGTTTCTTTTCTCCATCAATAAAGAACCTGCAGCAATATTAGCAGATGCATTATCACTCACCACCTGTAGTACATATTTTTCTCTAATATCTTCAATATATTGATCAAGCAGTACTAAAATCAATTGTGCTTCTTCCCTTTTGTCTAATGTGTCTACTAATTCTATCAAATATGTTCTCTGGACAATTGACGAGGAAATTCATCAAATGGCTTCCTCGTTTATCAGTCCACCCATCACACATAAGAGTGTATCCGTATGTCTTCCAAGAAGCTTTATATTCTTCACAACAGTGAACAGTATCAATGGGGCCTCTAGCTTGTGCCTTTTTTTTCTTGATAAGATCAGTTGCAATGGGATTGGAATCATTGGATGTGTCACCCTTGTTTCTCACTTCTTGTCTTTCATCTTCATCACTATCATCTTCTTCTTGTTCACTCTTTATTTGCAAGTCAATTTGAGGCTCTTTCTTCTTGTTTTTCATCATCTGATTGTACAACTCAGTAGCAATTGCTGTGTTGGTCCTCGGACACTGGGCAACATCTCCAAAGTCTCCAAATAAGTGTTGCTTTTGCCTTTTAATATCTCCTTTAGAGACAAACCCACAAAGATCACATTTAACCTTATTTTTGTCATTTGGACCTGGCCAATAAGCATATTTTCAACCAGGCTCAGTGGATTTTGCCTTTAACTTGGATCGACTTTCATCCACAATTGGTCCATCAACAGACTCGGACATTCTATAAAACAAACTTGCATAATTATCATAAGTTAACAAATAGTATAAATTTTCAACTTTCAACTACTTCATGCTGTCATGCAAATCATATTAAAGATTATTAGAGGATAGCAAGTGCTAAAAATAAATTTGTTCTGACTAGAACAATTTTCTTTTCTAGCATGAGCAGCGGGTCAATGACAACTACTTGATAACAACAATCCAATAGGCAAACATCAATTGCATTACATGCCGACGACTGTTGACACCGCAATGCCAAAATTATCGCCGCCAGGCGCCAATGACAATAGTGTCACCGTGTCACACAAAGAAGATGCTATAGCAGCCGCTAAAATTGGTTGCAAGTTGCGACCCATACAACCACTACAGGCACCGACGTCACGGACAGTGACAACGGCACACCGACCTGCCAGGCACACACAGCAGTCTCGCCAACATGCATAGGGGCTGCTGTTGGGCAACGCCAGCCTGCACAGGGGCTGCCGCGGGGGTCCCATGGCCTGCACAACAACTGCTGCCGGCTGCCGCCATTGCTGGTGAACATAACAGCAGTTGTTGTGCAGGTCAAGCACACCAGCCGACCAGCAGCAGACACTGTGCATGCGGCATGATTGCGCTGCCTGCATATGGTGGTGCTGCCGTGCTGGCTCATGGCCCAGCAAAAAAAAAAAAAAGGAGAGGGAGAGAGAAATAACAGGAGGAAGAAGAAGAACAGAGTTGTGATGGGAGGAGAGAAATTGTATAAAATATTCTAAATCAAATCCTACATACCTTCTTTATTTCTTCAAACACCAAGTTACCAACCCACGTGCTTGCTGGAGTGGAGGCCTAGAACACCTGGACTCTTGTCAAAAAGGCTAACACATGCTTGCTACAAGTCTGCAACACCTGGAGGCTTGGACTGGCACGACAGGACAGCATCAAAGGAAGAACCGTTCAAGGCCCAGCAGGATTGGAAGCCTACCAAGAACTTTAATTTGCAGATCGTGGAGTCCGACTCCAAAGCTCCAAAGCAAGCAGACCTTGATGTGCAGCCCCTGCAATGATAGCAAAAAAAGATAACAGCATAAAATAGGCATCAAATAGATAAATAATTAGAAAATTAGGTATATGTAACAGAACAAGCAAAAAACGATCAAAATACCACTGTTTATTGCCTCTCTCAATGCCGTTCCTGCAGGTCTGCAAGCCAAAAATCCTGCCTTGCTGCTCCTGGTGTCCTGCAATTGAGAAAAAAGCCTAGGGCTGCTTCTCCATGCAGCCGTCCATGTGGGTAGAGGAAGGGATGTGTTTTGTGTAAGAGTCCGTGAGAAAGTGGGAAAGGGGAGGGAAGCTCGATGGTCGGTTTCCAAACGTGAATCAATTTTACAAAAAGAACCCTCAACTTTTAACCAAACACAAAGCTACATCTTCAAACAAGGCATGTCCATCACACGCCAAAGCAGGCTGGGTGCGCCCAAGGCTGGCTGGGCGCACTTAGACAGCCCAGGCGCTCACCTTATTAGTCATTCACCTAGGTGGCCCATCGCTTTGCAGGTTGCCGGGCGCCTTGTCGCCTAGGTGTCGCCTTGAAAACAGTGTGATCAATGACTCTGACAAGCTCCCGTTGACCATGAGGACCTCTCTCTAAAACAGTGACTCGATTGACTTCATCGACTGAACTATCATTGTCGGCTATCCTATCCTGAACGGTCCTAAGCGAACCCTCAACATGATCAAAGCGCTGCACTAAGCATTGGTCCATCTGATCTACCTTATCCACGAGATCGTGTATCATGTCGGATAGACTAGGACTGGTTTGTGAACCTGCGGGGGACTGTGACATGGCTGCAAATCATTGTTTTCAACGCGTCGCCCAGGTGACAAGGCGCTCCATGGCGCCCAAGGCGAGGTGGCGCCTATGCGAGCAGCCCATTAAGGTGCTCACCTAGGCCGTCTAAGGGCATCTAGCCCGCCTAAGGCCTATCGAGCCCGCCTTGTTCCATGAATGGTCCACCTTTTTGGGTTTTATTTTAGTTATTAGAAAAAGGTTGATGGGAATTTCTGTAAAACTGCTCATGGTTTACATCAAAAGAGGGAAATAGGGATAACAACCACTTTCTGTGGGATTCTTATGCTAGCACCTAGTGGGTTTCCTCTCCTCCTATCATGGTAATTGGAAGGTAAAGCAGCCTTGTCATTTATCATTTTTTCCTTCCACACTACAGGTATATGTTGAATGTTGTGAATGTCATTGCACCCTTGTACGTAAAATATAATTTAATATGGTGGAAAATATAGATAATAGTCCTCTTAAAACGTACTAGGTTATATAAACCAAGGTTCGCCGTCTCACGGATCCGGATCGGATCGGATTCTTGTAGATACGAGTCGGATCCGATCCGGCTCGGGCGACTCAGGCCGACTTGTACGAGTCGGTCCGGTTCAAGCCGGTTCATTTTTTGTTTTTTTTGCAGAGAAATCTTCAGTTTATTGACATAAATATATAATTTTATAAATTTTACTAGATGTTTTCATTACGGTAAATGATTATGAGTCACATTTAATAAGAAAATATCAATTTCATGCATTTAATTATGTAAAAAAGATACTCTAGGTCCCTAGCATACTAATTAAGAAGAATTGAATACAAGAAATATCAATTTGCAAAAGAAAGTGCCACACCAAATTTTATAGAAGGATGAAATATAAAATTTCAAGCATCAACACTGAAAACGCATAAGTTTTTCAGACATGATATTATATATGACAAAATGACATATGCAGTAGCAGCAGTACATGTGTCATAAAATCACTCAATCATCCTCATCAAAATCATCATAAGAAGCAAAAGATCCCTTATCCTCTCCACCAAAGTTTAATTCAATCTGAGTAGGAGGTGGGACATGTGACTGTCTCTGAATACATCTAACCATATGAACAAATGATGGTGTGTGAACATCAGTAGATGGAATATGAAACTAAAAAAAAAATGCTCTCACAGCATCTACGATCTCTGCTTTAGATCCTTCAGCAGACGTAGATGACGATGGACGAGTCGACGATATAGGCGGCTTGGCTGTTGGGTGTGTACGTCCTCTGCTAGATGATGGCTCCTCCTGCCTCAGAAACTGTTGGAACTGTACACAGACATCACGAGGGACTGAAGGACATAGGATACTATCTCTGCGTATCCCCGCAAGATGCTCGAGAAACGATGAATCCCGCTAACAAGGTGTTTACAGTAAAGATAGTGGATCCGTCGATCTCCTGGGACTGTGTACCCGTGCTCCCATGCTGGATGATGTCGCTTACGTGGCATCTGCAAAAGAAGAATTGAAAGAATCATTTAAGAACATGATCTTCATTTGAAATTTTGAATTATTGAATCATATTCAATTATTAAAATGAGTCAAACACATTAAGATTTAAGGGTTTAAAATCACAACAAAAGTAAAGAATGAAATACCAATAATGGCCCCAATATGGATACGGTGAAGGCATGGCATACCTACAAGTCCCTGTCGGAGCATCTCCTAGTAACTGAACTTGGTAATTGGACGCCATATAGTCTTGATATTGGCTCCAAGTCAGCTATATCTCTGATGAAACTCTGCTGAGTATTGCTGATATGCCACATCACTCGGTTTGTATATGATTGGCCGTGGTACTGTAGGAACATAAGGTACGCCTTCACCATAACTATGACCACCATATGGATATGCACCTGAAGTAGAATATCCATACGGAACTGTTGGTTGATGATATCATGAGAATGAATGATCACCACTGTAAGAGGATGTACTCTCATATCCTGTTTGTGGCCGCCACTGCGAGTTAGATGCATTAGAGCTATAATGTCCTACGCTTGAGCTTCTCTCATCTTGTGTATTCAGCCCATCAAGCTCTCTCATGATGTGGTGCAACCCTTACTCATACATGATCGTGCTAGGGTCATAATTATAAAAATGCTCATCATCTGAGGATGAGTCAATGCGCATATGATCTGGTATGTCTGCCTCCTCTCCCCTCCGACGATACAGAGTGGACCCGCCGATCCCGATCCGAATCGGGATCGGATTGGCCGGAATTGGGATCTGCCGATTCCGATCCGGATCAAGATCGGCCGATTCTGCATTCTATGCGAGATAGTGCCTCTACAACTTCATCTGGTCCATGAACTCCATGGTCGGTATCCTGAGTGGTGTGCGTGAAGTCCTGCTCCCCAATATAAAGGACCCTACCTCCCCCACCCCCACTACTACGGTTACCACCAGCTCTACACCCCCCCCCCCGCGCGCCACCATCATCTGTATCATCTCTAGCTGATGAAGAAGATCCACTCTCTGAGACTCGAGTATTAGAAGGAGATGGTGTCTCATCTTGGGCATTAGGATCCAAGGTTTTTAAGTTTGCAATGTCTAGTGGATCATCTGGGACTGTATCCTTCTTCTTCTTACCCTTTTTGGATCATGTTAACACCTTTGACATCTGGGACTTCATGCCACTCCATCCTCTCTTATCCTTTGAAGTTATTTCTTTGCCACCTGCTTGCTTCTGCACCATAGTTGTCAAGGCGACCTAAGGCGTTCTCGGAGAGCCTAAGCGCTTTGGCGCTAAGGCGATTGCTTAAGCGGTGCTTAAGTGGCGACTTAGGCGTCTTATTAAAACATATATGAAATATATATTATTATTAATGTGCGACTGTGTGTGTGTTAGAGAGAGAGAGAGAGAGAGAGAGAGAGAGAATGGGGCGTGTGTGTGAGTATGTGAGACAGAGGACTTCGGCCCTGTGTGCAGCGTGCACTGTGAGAGAGAGAGACCACATTGAGAGAAGGGGAAGGGACTGTATGTGTGGGACAGAGAGGGCTTTGGCCTTATCCGTGTGAGAGAGAGAGTGAGAGAGAGAGAGAGAGCCTAGAGGACTCACCGAATGATGCGGTGGCAGCTTCAGCTCGACGTCGTTGGCATCGGCAGGCGTTGATTGACGGCGGCAGTCGGCGGTGTCGACAGTGGCCGGACCAGAGGGGGGGAACGCCGCGAACCCTAGCTCGATGCTCTCGCACAGATCAGGGGTGAGGGAGGAAGGGGACGGGTGTCGTCGAGGGTCGGGACTCGGGCACGAGCTGTTTTAGAGGTTAACGGATGGGCGGGCGAGCGCGGGTAAACGGGTTTAAGTTACGGGCAGTTAACGGGTGCCGGAGAAAACGGGCCGGTTTAATGGGCTGAACCGGGACAAGGCGGCTAGGCGCCCTGAGCGGGTCACTTAAGCAGGCGCTTGGGCCGCCTTTCATGGGCCGATGAAAGGTGCCCAGACGCCTAGCTACAGTTCTGGCGCCTAAGCGGCACCTTGACAACTATGTTCTGCACTACACCAGTTGGGAGACGTGCTGGAGGGCGTGCACTGGAATGACGTGAACTTTGACTAGAAAGCTATCCTTGTGCAGGTCCACTCTGTACATGCTGAGATCTGGATGGATACTGAGGTGCTAGTGAAGCTAGAGGACGTTGAGGTGCAGGACCCTGCATTAGCCGCTCCCACTCTGTTGAGTCATCCCGAGGTACTGCGCTTCTGCCCCTTGTGACCAATTGATCATCATCATCATCAGCCTCCAAGTCAACCTCCTGATTATGACCTTTTGCATGCTCCTGATCATGACCTGAACCAGCAATATGTTTATCATCTTGCTCTCCACCTGTTGCTGTTGCTGATATTTCTACTGCCAAGAAGGTGTTTGGACGAGGGCCCTCATCAGGATCTACTGTCTCATTGAGTTCTGGCTCCCCACGATCTGTTGTTCTGGCAACCTAAGCAACCATAGGATCCTCATCATCTCGAAGGTAACTAAGATCAGTGGGATCATAATCACCCTCTCCCTTCTTTGCATCATATTGCAAATATTTAATCCTCAACCTCATATTGTAGTGGACATACACAAGCTTGTCCAAGCGGATGTGTGACAACCGATTCCTGATCTTGTATGTATCAATGCAAACGTAGACCAGTTCCGCTCACATCCACTGGAGGAAAAAGTCTGCGACAAGATTTTGATGGCTATGCCTTTCAACGTTGGTGCAGACTTTCCATAATTCAACCACCAATTAACTACAAAACAAACAATAGAAGTCTATCAAGATATGAAAATTAGAAAGAACAGTATATGGAACTATTTTCTAAACAAAGTTCTTTTTATACTAGCATCAGATTTCTAACGGCCAACTATAACTAATGGTTCTACAAATGTGCGTACTGCCTCTCAAAAGATTTTTATTTGCATAATTAACAATGTTATTACTTTCTTTGCATAACAGACGCAAAGAAACGATAGAATAATGGATTGGCCACCATATTTCATTAATTGCCTCTACCGCTACATTCGGATCACCCACAAGTCGGTCGACCACCATTGTCACAGCTCCAATCAAGTCATCATTGTACGCCAATGAATGAGCGTACTGAAATGCCGGATGGAGATAATACGCTGTAATAAAAGAAAATCATCCATCAAGCATTATTATAAAAGTTAAAATTATCACCAAAGATCATGAAATGTAAATTGTTCATCTGCCATATGCAACTCTCTACCCATCTGGAAGTCCCACCTCCTTTCTACAATCTTCAATAATTCCTCTGCATATTTTCTTGAGATTGTAGGTATCATCCTCTTTGCAGCCTCCAATTTGGCATACACCAAGGTTGGTGTCCGATCCCCATCCACACAGCACAATATGTCATATAATGGCTCAATAAGCTGTACAATAAGTTTTATCTTAATCCAAAAATCACTGTTGTTCACTAAACTTTCAATTTTCTTTTCCTCGTCTGTCCCAGCAAATGTGGAGTGCATCCATTTGTCACTTCTAAACATTTGCTTCAAGCCTACTTCATGTTTCAACATACTCTGCAAGGTAATGAAGTTGGTGGCAAATCTTGTGATTACATGCTTTAACAACTCACTGTGTATGATCCCTCATCAATCTTAATACATAAGAATGGTTGTAGATGTATCGTGTAATCTTCTGTGCTTTGGCAACATTCTTCTTCACAGGATTCAGCTGTCCAATTTCTTTTAACATTAAATCCACACAGTGGGCTGTACATGGGGTCCAGAACAAATGAGGTCTGTGGAGCATTCGCTCCTCTTCTGCCTTCTTGTGCGCGGAGCCATTATCTGTCACCACTTAGACAATGTACTTCTCGCCAATTTCCTCCACGACACTGTCCATCAGTTGCATAATGTATTCATGATTGTGTATCTGATTTGATGCATCCACAGACTTATGATAGAACACTTGTTCGTCGCAATAGACAAGCAAATTAATAAGACTGCTCTTGGTGGTCCCTGACCAGCCATCACACATCAGGGTAATCCCATATTTCTCCTACTTTTTCTTGAAAGAACCAATGTACTGCTTGATCTCCTTTATCTCATCATCAAGATATTTTCCTGCTAGTTCTTTTGGAATGGGGGGTTTAACATGTAATCCTTGAGCTTGTGCTTCATGGATCATACTGGAATAGTAAGGACTGTTTGCTGCATTGAAGGAGATGCTTGCATGATGTCAAAATTTTGCCACAACCCTTCCCAATATGTATCTTGGATCATTCTTCTTATTGTAACTATCATCAATCCTTGTCTGTTTCCCATGCTCCCTAGGAAACATATAAGGGTCAACCTCCTCAACAGGAGTGCTTGATTTGTGCTTATGAGGCCGAGTTGTAGGTGTTGGTCCAGTAGTAAAATAAGAGGATACACTCCTCCTAGGTTGAGCCTGCCCCCTAGAAGAATTCCCACCAGCACCTACAACACCCTGTTGAGCTCTCATAAATTCTCTCTTTCGATGCTCATGCCTATTGAGCTCCAACACTCGCCGAGTACGTGGAGAAGGAGGCTCACGTCCATGTACCTCCTGAACATCATCATCGCCATCAGATTCAGTCCAACCTCCTTCATCATTATCTCCTCCACCTGCAACTCCATACATCATGCATTCTTCCCTCTCTTTGTCTGCAGCCTTCTTTAAGCACACTTCCTTCAAATTTTTCAAGTGTTGAGCCATCTGCGTCCTGACCTCCCCAAGAACATTTTTACAACCAACCACTTCATATACCCAACAGTTTTTCCTCCTGCAAGGTGTTTCTTCAATCGAGAAACACCACTGCCATGTCCTATAAACTGACATTAATTGCACTTGAACTTGTGCCTACTGCCATCAACCATGCTCCCATGTTGCCATCCGATGTCTCCAAACTCCCGACGAGGGGGTGGGGCGGCCATCTAATGACAACAAAGTAAAGAGAAATAAGAACAAACAAATACATTAAATAACAAGTAAGAATAGTATAAAAACATAACTTAACAAATATTAAATAATTATTAAAGATTAAATTACGAAAATAAATAAATCATTAATATATACTTAACAAATTACGTAAATTACAAACATTATTTGAACATTTTTATAAAAACATAACTTAAAGTGTATGAAGAACATAAATATAAGTTGAGGGCATGTCCAAAATATATATACAAGACTACAAGTATCACATTTAAACATTATGAAGTAATAATATATAATACCATTAACTAATTTAATTACTTAAAAATAAGATTTCAAACTAAAAATTTTATACTTAAAACATAAAAGTTAAAACATAGATATAAATCTTATCATTTTTTACTTCTAGAATATAGAGTAGACAATTTATAAATTAATTTACATTTTAAATTTTATTTCATATTTTAATAATCACATTAATACATTAATCTTCATAACTTAACATTTTAAGTAAACATGTGAAACTCATAGATCTATGCCTATCATCATATAAATAGATCATTTATTTATTTTTTTGATTTTTTCTGTATTTTTTTGATATTTAATAAAAATCTACCTCAAATTTGAACAAATCTAGATTTTTCATGTCAAATTTACAAAGAGACAATAGATCTACCTTTTGATCATCTCTTAATACCCTAAAGAACATCAAACAACAAGAAAAGAAGAGGAAAATAAAAAAAACTTAGGGTTCGGATGCTTACCTTGTTGAAACTAGATGAAAATGTTCCAAAGAGCTAGAAAACCCCTTTCCTTTCCAACAAAATCAACTTCAAACCTTCAAAAACGCTTGGATCTCCCAAAAACACCAAGAGAAATGGAAGCAAGAAGAGGGGGGAAGGGTTTGGAAGGGTGCGTTTCCTGCGTCTGGTGCGTTTCTGTCCGAACAAAAACGCTGCGGACAGTTTTAGGGGTTTAAAGCCCCGTATTGTATCGGATAGCAGCGTCTCTGGTCGGATCTGAGCGACTTGACGTGTACCGGGCCGGGTTGAACCATGGATTGTGGAATCGGCCGATTCCGATCCGAATCGTCCGATTCGGATCGGAATCGGCGGGTTCCGATCCGATTCGGGGGGGATTTCACTGTTCCCCCCCCCCCCCCACCGATTTGAAGAAGAAAAAAAAACGGCCGAAATCGGCCCGAACCGGACCAAATCGGGGCCGGACCGGCCAGATCGGCCGGTCCGGACCCGATCTGGTCCGGTTCGGGCCGGTCCCGATCCCCCCCTTAAGGTTTAAGGGTTTAGGGTTTAGGGTTTTAGGGTTTTAGGGTTTAGGGTTTAGGGTTTAGGGTTTAGGGTTTAGGTTTTAGGGTTTTAGGGTTTAGGTTTTAGGGTTTTAGGGTTATGGGTTAAGGGTTAAGGGTTTAGGGTTTAGGGTTTAAGGGTTTAAGGGTTTAAGGGTTTATGGGTTTAAGGGTTAAGGGTTAAGGGTTAAGGGTTAAGGGTTAAGGGTTAAGGGTTAAGGGTTAAGGGTTAAGGGTTAAGGGTTAAGGGTTAAGGGTTAAGGGTTAAGGGTTAAGGGTTTAGGGTTTAGGGTTTAGGGTTTAGGGTTAGGGTTAGGGTTAGGGTTAGGGTTTAGGGTTTAGGGTTTAGGGTTTAGGGTTTAGGGTTTAGGGTTTAGGGTTTTAGGGTTTTAGGGTTTAGGGTTTAGGGTTTAGGGTTTAGGGTTTAGGGTTTTAGGTTTTTAGGGTTTAGGGTTTTTTATGGATGTACATGAATTGCATTCATTCTTATTGTACATCAATTGAATAATATGTATGTATTTTTTTCTGATTTTTTTTTATTTTTTCCTGATTTTTTTCTGATTTTTTTTAATTTTTTAATTTGGCCGAGTCGGACTGGCCAGACTTCATCTGGATCGGCCGACTCGGCCGATCCGATCCGAGGCGGATCGGGATCGGCGGGTCCCGATTCGGGGACCCAATCCGATCTGGAATTCCTTGGGTTGAACTGGTTTGCTGCGAGACGGTGTGATCCGGCCCGATAGAAGCCGGGTCCATACGATCCGGTGGCGGTTCAAAGCGACTCGGGCGAGTTGACCGTGCCAGCGCATCGGGTCCGCCCAGATCGATTCAACTCGTACGAGTCGGCACGATCCGGTACGATATGGTTAACCTTGATATAAACTAGGCTTCGCCTAGGTGCCTCGCCTTGTCACCTAAGCGGTAAGGCAGTAGGCCACCACCTATGCTGCAAATGGACGATGGTTGGTACCATTACGTGTAGGCATGCAAGCAACTAGACTCCAACTAAGATTCTAAATAGACGTCTTTGATAAGCAAACCTAAAGCTTTGATATGGTATCAAAAAGATTGATGCAAGGCAGCTAACAAAATTAACAGACTCGATAACGGATTTAAAGATTAGCAGCAAGCAAATCTGGAAATAAACGATACAACTTAAATGCACAAAGTAGGATAACCACACTAAAAATAGAAGCTAGCTGAGTAACCGTCTCTCTCTGACGAGAAAATGTGGGACTGTTTAATAGTTGAGGACGACCATAAGTCTAGAGAATTAGAATTACCTCAAAGTCCTATGGAAACTCTCGAGATTAGTGTAACACACTCTCAAACCAGCAGTGATAGGAATCATGGGTTAGGTATCCAATCTTACAAGTCGGCAACAGATGAACGCAAATACGAAACTAAAGTAAGCTATAGTAGGAGATAGTAGCACATACCTCCAAGCTAGTGTATGGGAGAAGAACACCCGGTGCTCGTATTCCACCCTCAAAGTACAACCAAAGGGGCCCACTCCTTGTAGAGAAGAAACTTGGATTACCAGTCATATAATCAGTGGCTCTAGAATTGATGATCCAAGTATTGTTGGCTAGTTGGAAAGCCTCACTAGGTGCTACCCTTCCAACACTAGACTTGTTGCCCAGACTATAGAGAACCCAGAGGGGCGTGATAGATTATCCTACTAAAAATAAAAGCTTACAGAGAAGTTAATCGAGGTTATAAAGTAATCGTACAGAATGGGAAGGAAACAAGGAGCAAACACATAATCAAACACATTTATATTGATTCAGTCTATCCAAGCTTACGTTCAGTCCCCAAGCAACCTCTTGGGAGTTCCATTAACTCATAGGCTACACACGGTATCAACCCTATGCATGTTTTACAAGCAAACCACTAGACATAGCTGGTCTTCCCTTTAAACAGCCGAAGGGGAAACAACCACTTGCAACACGTAGGTCTTTCCTTCCAAACCAGGAAGAGGAACCACAAATATTCTGTAAAAAGGAATTACACAGGATGGCTATAAGAAGCCTGATGTGTATAATAAACACAAACACAGAGGGATCAAGACAGAAGAAAAGAAAAGAATAAAACAAGTCTTGATCTCTGTCAATGAAGATGGCCTGAGAGCATGCAGTAGCACATCAGAATGAAGCTCTCTTTTAGGCTCTCTCTCTCTAGCTCAGAGTTCACTAGAAATTTGACGCAGAGGAAGGCTTGAAGCTCTTATGTGCTCATTTGTCTCCTTTGTTCTTTTCTCATCTGGAGTTGAGGTCTTGAATTTATAGGCAAGTTTGAAATTATCCATTGTGACACAGCTTCCCTCCTTCTGTCAAACGTCTTTCGTTCATGTCTAACGTTAATTTGTTTCAATCTAACGTAAATTGCCATGAGTCTAACGTTAAACAACTTGGTCAAGCTCTAGAGAGAAGTCCGTTGGCATAGGTCGTTCTCATGTAGATGTTGTCCACTGATTTCCAAAAACGTCCCGTGTGAATCTCACCTAATCTGTAGACATTACTAGAAGAGGAAAATTCCATCTGGTGCTTCAACTAGTGGGTAGGTGAGGGCAGACAAAGCACACGCACAACACAGACATACCGCAGGCGTATTTGACTATCAGAGCAGGAAGATCAACCATGTCGGGCTGTAGATCCTACTGAGAATCGATTAAAGTTGAGTAGTTAAGTGACTGCAGCTAGGCAACAATTAATCGATTCACAGGGTCTTTTAATCAAAGCCCAAAGATACAATTAATCACTGCTCAAAGTGCTCAGGTAATCGATTAAAAAGAATGCACATAAATGAAGCATAATTTATTTATAGATAGGTTGTTAATCGGTTAGAATTATCGCAAGCAAAATCAACACACTAATCGATTAGACATGTATATATAATCGAATTCAAAAGAAAGTTACAGAAATGAATATAGATAAACAGATAATCGATTAAACATATAATATTAATGGAAGTCATATTAAAGCAACAAATCGATTTATGCACAACAAAAAATCGAATAAGTGACAAGTAGTAAATCGATTTGCAAAACTACAGGTAATTGATTAAAATAGTGACCAGTAAATAGATTTAGGAAAATAAGATTAATCGATATGACAGACAAAGATAATCGAAGTTGAAAACAGTAGGTAAGTCGATTCGAAAATAGTACAAAATCAATGTAACACAAACAGTTAGTCGAAGCTATGAACATATTGTTAATCAATTTGAATCACTCAAGTCATCAAATGCCGAAAATACAATATTAGTCGATAACTTAAACGAGTCAGTAATTGATTAGGTTCAAAACGGTTGAAGCGATTAGTGCCGATAGTAATCGAAAGAACTTAAGTTAATTGAGAGAATCGATTAGCGATATGGATAGCGATTACAAGAAGGAAAGGAGATGTTCTATAATTGATTTGGAGTCTGATCAATTTGCTAACATTATCATTGCTAATCAATTGACGATAGACACTTAATCAAAGTTTCAGTTAGCCTTTAATCGAAAGGACCAAAGGGCTACTGAAATCGACTAAGTTCCAAAACAAAGGATGTTCATATAGTGAATATGTTAGTAAGTAATCGATTAATTCAGTCATTTAACTTAAGTAAAAATATTGCTGATTTTTGATATTTTCATTGTATGTTATCACCAAAATATGGGGATTAAATAAAGACAAAAATTGCTCAAACAAGACTTACCCAAGGAAGTGGAAATCAGAGCAGAAGTGTCAAGCCAGGATAGGATCTTTTGCAGGTTTGCAATATCGGTTGAGGAGAGGCCTTTAAGTCCAGATACAAGGGCATTAGAAGATCCATCATCAGTAGAGGAGACTTGATTTGCAGCTGCACCCCCCTTCGTTGGTTGCTTCCCCTTATTGCCTCTAAATTTGAGGGGCTTCTTATCTAGATAGAGCGCCCAGTGGTCATCCATCAAATGATTTGGTTTGCCACAATGAGTACACTTCTTGCTCCCTTTCCCATCTTCTTCCGTGAGGCTGGTATTACCCTTCTTTGCCTTTGTAACATTACTGGCCACATTTGAGTGGTCACCAATATTCTGTCCACCCATGCCTTGAGCATCAATAGGCATAGCTTCCCTCATATTCTCTTCAATCAACAGTCTAATACACTTCATCTAGAGATGGGATGCTGATCTCATTTAAAATCTGTCCTCTCAGAGGTTCCCACTCAGGATTTAGGCCTCTGAGAAATTTCAATTCTCTTTTGGATAAACTTCAAGTGTCGCCTATGATCTACTAGAGTATGCCATTCATCTGCATCATAGTAGTCATGTAAAGGCCTAGCTTTTTCAGATCTCCGGTAAGTGCACAAGAGCAAAAACAAAATAATGAGCATAACTATAAAAAAACAACAAGCATGTCATGTCCATCATATAACATAAATACAAGTGGAATGAACAACATATCCCAAATAATTATATAAACTGGCCATATCTGGAAATTTTTTCTTTCTTATGACCTGGAGCTATCTTTCCTTTTCTCCGTCCTCTACTGCGGTGTTTTGAAAAATATGTTAAATAATTTTTATGAGAACCCATAAATTGAGTTCTCAGTAGAGATCATTTACATCCCTACTGATATCCCACTTATAAACATTTGTTCATATTAATTATATTTATTTGTTTCTTAACTTATGCATAATAAACAATTTTCTTATCTGATTAGTAGTTACAAGTATCAATTAATATATGTGATAATATTTCAGGGTTAAATTTCCTAAGTTGATCTATAACAATTTACAGATTTCATTTTTTCTATAGTTAATCTTTGGAATTACCCAATAATGTATTCCTAAATGTATGAAATCACAATGAAATGATGCAATGAAATACATGTGTCGCAAAACATCGTAAATCCGGAATGGTAAACGTTTAACATATTTTCAATTATCATACTTTTTATATGTTCTTCCTTTTAATGGTACTTTATAGTAGTGTAAAATATAAAAGTATCCCCTGTTCATTTTTTTTATATAATGTTTAAGAATTGAGTCGTTCGTTCATTATTCATTTATCTGATTGTTTGATTTCTCATATTCATTTATCCGATCAGTCGTAAAGTTCGTTAATTATTCATAAATCGTAAGTTCGTAGGGCGACTCATCCTTTTCATTAGAAGTGACATGGATAATCATGAACTAACAGTCGCAACAGTGAGTAGGTTGTTCCTCTGACGCACCTACCACCCTTCAGCCTATCTAGCCTAGCAAGTCTCCGGAAACCTACCGAGGAGGTTGGAAAGGGTTAAGCCAGGTCTATAGTGTACCCACGCTCCTTCACTGCAGCGTCCATGCCCCAGCTTATGAGTACACTCAAGAAGGAACTCTGTCCTTTGTCCAGCCAAGATCTCAAACCTAGACTCTAGACTGCCACTGAAGTAGGGATGCTCCGTGCCTTGGCGCCACACATTGTTAGGGAGTTTTCCATACGCCACCTTTTACTCGGGAGGCGTGTCATCGTTCCGCTAGCCTAGCCATGGTGTCACTTCTTTACTTTTCTTTTGTACAAAGAAAATCAAATCATCGGAGAAGCTGCTGTCACAAAAACTCATTTTTATTACAAAAGGTTTCCACGTCTCAATTTCATATTCATCATCATAATAGTGTTTCATTTTTTATTGTCATAGAGGCTTCCATGCCTCGTTTCTTTTCATAGTATTTATTTATGTTGTTGGAGTCATCATAGTTATGAAGTTATTGAATAAGTCTTTATATTTTACAATGTACATATATATATATATGTATATATACATATATATGTATATATATATATGTATATACATACATATGTATATATATATATATGTATATACATACATATGTATATATATATGTATGTATATACATACATATGTATATATATATATGTATATACATACATATATATATATATATATGTATATACATACATATACATATATATATATATATATATATATATATGTATATATATATATGTATATACTATGTATATACATACATATGTATATGTATATACATACATATACATATATATATATATATATACATACATATATATATATGCGTGTGTGTGTGTCCATGGTACAGTATAATTTAAAGCAGATGTTATACATACATATATATATATATATGTATATACATACATATATATATATGCGTGTGTGTGTGTCCATGGTACAGTATAATTTAAAGCAGATGTCAAGTCTTTTCTTTAAGGATCATCATGGAATCATTGTTTATTATTAATCACAAAAGTTCATCATCATTAAAGGCTTCCTAGACTTCTAATTTTCTTTTGTAGGTTTCTTCTTTATTAGGAAGTGCATTAGGGTATGCCTCCTAATTATCTTCCCTTTCCAGGGGTTGTAATTACCTTCATGCATCACAGAGTCTTAACATGCTAGTTCTATCATTTACTCTTAAAAATTCAATAGCATGCATTACTAACAAACCATTATATAGAATATCTGAAATCGTGCAGAAAATCAAACATCCAGTATATGAGTTTATGCAGGCAATGCATGCTCTTTTAATAAACTCTTTTCATAACTTAAAACAAAGACAAGAAAATACGATTTCCTCCCATGTTTTTTTTAATGTTTGAATATTCCTCAAATTCTGTGGATCGGTATTTCTTATAAATTTATTATGCATTAAAGTCCACTTATCTGTTATTAAAACAAGCACACCATAATTAATAAGTTATCATGCCACATAAAATATTGTGCACTCATTCATGCTTCCTAATATTTAATCATAAAACTGTCATTTATGTATGTAATTATCTTTAAATTATTTAGACACAAATCTCTCTCTCTTTTTTTTTTCTTTCTAAATAAAGTATTATTTTTTTAATATATATGTTTCCTTCTATGCTAATAATATGCTTAAAATGGAAATTATCATATTATGACCTAAAATTATCTAAACAAACCTTTATTATTATTATTATTTTTCGAACTATTATTATTTGTCAAATTATTCTTATATTATTTTTCAAAACTAAAAATCACAAGAAATAGTTATTATTGTCTTTTTATTTAACTAATATTTACAATAACTAAATTTCACAATAATTTTTATAGGGAGTAAAACCTAAAATTTAAAGAGGTATTCAATAGGGAGTATCACCTTACCTCTTACCAAGAGGATCGCCGTCGAGCCGCCGAACCGTCTCCTCCTCCATCTCTCTTCCCCCTCCGGTGCTCCCCTATGGCAACCCCCTTCCCCCTATTCATAGAGGGGAAGGGCGGTTGGAGGGGTGCCCCCCCTCTTTAATGGCGGCGGTGGCCCCTAATGGGCAATGACCCAATGGGCCTTGCTAACAGCCCCTCGTTGGACTTTTATTTCGGCCTATTTAGGCCCCTTAATATGGCCCATTAAGGCCTATAATTAGGTTCATTAACCCTTTTAATTTAAGGTCCATTAGGCCCATTAAATAGGGTCCATTTAAGCCTAATAACCTATTAAATTTTTAGTGAACAATTTTATATTTTAGTCCCTTATCTTTTATTAATTGTACATATGCCCTCATTTCTTTAATAAGTAATCGACTATAGGTCTTTTTCACCTTTTTAAAGATGCCTTTTGAACCTTATATAATTTCATTTAAGGCCCTATATCAATAGTTTTTGACATTATAAACCCTAAATTTTTACTCATTGTGTTTACTTTTCAGGAATTTACAAATATGCCCCCGAATTTTTGTGGGGTCTTACAAGTCAAGTTCATCCTAGAGAAGTTTGTAGAGTAGTGAAGTAATCTCTAACAGAGAATGTGCCTTGCTTAGTTCCATAAGTAGCATTCTCTAGTTGATACACACGAAATACATTTTTTTCTTTCACTACATCTTCAATAGGAAGTCCCACATATCCTTTGCTGTCTCCTTTCGCATAATCAACTTCCTTTGAGCATCTTCGGCTGAGCTCACTAACTAAGTCATTACAGTGCTGTTCTGTTCAACCTAGTCGTCATACTCGGTACTTGTTTCATCTGGTTTATTAATTTTGCCATTGATATAACCAGATTTCGTCTTTGCTCTAATGTACATCTTTGCTGAAGCTGACTATTCAACATAGTTGTTTTTGTTCAGCTTGACTGGAGTTATTTGAAGGACGTGATGTTCATGACTGGATATCACTACACTTTTGCCTTTACTGGCACCACCAACACCTTTGGACATAGCATCGGACATAGAGGAGAGCTGTTGGTCGGTTATAGAGTACTCCCCCTACCTCTGAGCGATCCGATGGAGCACGGTTGGCAGTATCGGCCGATACCAATATGTATCGGCCGATGCGTTTCGGTATCAGTGGGTACCAATACCGTACTGAGTGGCCCGGTACTAAGCCAAAATGGACCAGGTACCGGCCGATACTGATACCGGTACGTATCACTACCCTTCGATACCGATACCGATATTGGTACTGCCATCCTTGTGATGTAGTGTTGGGAAGCCCTAATCACTCAAAAATTAGGGAGAAGGATGCCTTCTCAACCGGACAGGCTTAGGAAGGAAACTGGACCCCAATCGGATGAAAGAGAGGAGGGCGGTTGCTGTTCGGCTTCTCTAGGGCCACTGGAAGAAGGTCTAGTAGCAACCGCAACACCCTTCTAGGCCCAGATAGAGCAAGGGGGGCAGACGTCGGTGAAGACTCCTTCAAAACACCACCGCTGGCTCCTCACTTGGATGGAAACCCTAGGGTGGCAGCAGGGACCTCCAGTGAATGCTTTTCCTCTTCCTTAGAGCAAACCCTCCTCCTCAGAGGTAGATGATAAAGGGCAGAGGAGAGCTCTACAAGACTGTTGCTACAGTGCCAAGGTTACAGTACAGCTGCTATAGTACTTGTGCTACAGTATCAGGGCTAGGGTTTCTCAACCTGGCTCTGATACCATAAAGAAACCACGTGCATACAAGAGAGGAGGAAGATGGGACCTGCCTGTCGGTCTTGAGATTCTCAATCTCTCTTAGCCGCACCACACTTTTATAATAATAAGAGGTAGGGAAACCACCTACACAATTACATGGCATAAATGCCCCTGTTATACTAACTAAATAGGGACCACTAAGAGAGATAAGAGTAATACTTGCTGCACAACCAGGTTGTGCAGCAAGTTCAGTCACACTGCACAACCTCTTGTGGTTGGGCCGCGTGGTTAACTTAGTCAATTGGATGGGCTGACATGGCCACCCCCATAATGTTTGGATTGACACATACCGTTTTCGATTGACAAATACATATTACAATTGACAAATACAGTTTTCGATTGACGAATACAGTTTCGATTGACAAATATGGTTTTAGATTGACAAATACAGTTTTCGATTGACAAATACATATTTCGATTGACAAATATAATTCCGATTGACAAATACATATTTCGATTGACAAATACAATTTTTGATTGACAAACATCAGTATTTGTTAATCGAAAACTGTATTTGTCAATCGAAAACGCATTTGTCAATCGAAACCTGTATTTGTCAATCGTAATATCTATTTGTCAATCGAAAACGATATTTATCAATCCAAACATTATGGGGGTGACCATGTCAGCTCGTCCAGTTGACTAAGTTAACCACGTGGCCCAACCACAAGGGGTTGTGCAGTGTGACTAGACTTGCTGTACAACCTGGTTGTGCAGCAAGTATTACTTAGAGAGATAAATAACACACAAGCAAAGAGGGAAAAAGACCTAACCATCCCTGTCCTTTGCACTTCCATTGCCCCATTCCTGTTATACTCTCAAGTCAGTGTTTAGCTGTTGGAGTTAGATTGAGGTAAAGGATCTTGCAGAGAGTGGGTCAGGACTGAGGGGCCTAATGGGGAGCATGGCCCTCCCAGGTTCTTGCAAATTTCCTCACATTCCTATACATCATACTTTTCTTCATATCTTATACATACGCACATACATATGTTTGTGTGGTTTTCTGGACTTGGGCCTGCTTAAAAAAAAAAATCCCTTAACCTGTTCTGCTCGAGAGAAAAAAAAATTATGTCTGATCTTTGTTATTCTGAACCTTTACAGTTAGATTACACTTCAACATGGTCAGATTAAACCACTTCTCTATTTACTATTTTTTTATTGTGCAGTTCAGTTCAATATTCACTAATTATTTTGTGGTGTTGCAGTTCACCATTTAGCAGCCCTGTAGAATGTGTTTTATGCGCATTGTTACTCTCTGGAGAAAAACAAGGCACTGCTGTTACTTGAGTTAGCACTGGATTTCTACCTTTTTTTTTCCTTAAGTTGTTTGGGTGGCCTGTTGTCTCCACTATCATGGGATAACTAATATACCTTTCTGTTTTTCCACCAGTTCATTCTCAGTGTGTCATTTTGCATCTTATCGTGTTGGTTTATTGGTCCCATGTTTGCCCAATGTTGTAATTGTAGTTCCTTGGGACAAAGCGAAGGGATATACTTTTCTTCTGCACTCTTCGTAAAAGAATTTATTCTCCTGTTGGTTGAAATGCCTATAATTACGTTAATGTCATCTTTAGCTTGGGAACATAATTCTGGCTTATGGTTGGTGAAGAGAGAGTAGCAACAAAGATGCTAACGCTATATCATGTTTGGAACAAATAGGTCTAACTTACATGACTGGATGATGCTCATTTTTCCTCGAGGGCTTGACTAATCAATTGTTTCATGCTTTGAGCTTTCATCAATGACATGGGTGGTCATGCAGATAATTGACCTCACATTTTAGTATGATGAGTTTGCATACCAGCGTCTAGTGAAAACCAAGAGGGTAACAAAGTCAGAGATTTACATAATAATAAAAATTTCATGACATTCTGGTAGTTTGCTGTGAGGGCTTAGCACACTGCCCTCACGGTGGCACTGTCCCAGTCAAAACTTGTGCCATATTCATGCCTAGTGGAACATCCACGACATGTATGTCATCTTGCCCTCATGTGAGTATATGGTGATCAGTAAACAGTGGTCATTGTAGCATCGGCAACAAAGCAGTACTCCTAGAGACCCCATTCATAACCCATGAAATTTTATGAGCAACATAACTTTATATTTCGATGCCGTTGCAGTGTGCACAAGTCCCCATGTATTATTTTTGTCCATATCCTTCATCACTACTCAATGTAAGTGATTTCGTTGATATTATCTAATGTAATGTCATTGCCTTAGTGGTGGGATCCTTGTGCACTGGGTACACCCTTTGTTTTACTGTCATTGCCTAGCAATCTCATTGATCATACTTCAATAAATGATGCAGATATCAATTTTATTTTGTAAATTGATCTTTCTTCAATAAATGATGCAGATATCCATTTTATTTTGTTAATTGATCTTATTCACTCAACCCGGACTTTGACCATGTGTCAAATGCGGACCATGTGAACCTGTAGGAGATTGAGATTGTATCACATGTCTTTGTTTGTTCATTCTTGGTCTAATAAATATTGACAGCAACGTGGTTTCCGTTTCTCTCCATCTTCATACTCTTCGTTTAATGATACATGGAATTAATTGTGCAGGCAGGTCATGCACTACATGCCAAATTCGTTCGACATCTGAAGGATCTTCTGATGAAACAGGAACCACTGGACTAGAGTATTTTGCAACAAGCCTGGTGCAAAAATGGTGCCATGAATTTTTTCTGTCTCTCTGCAATGTATGCTACTTCATCAATTGAAAGAGAGGCAAGCTATTCTGATGACTATTTATGGTAGTGCATCCTCCTTGGGATGACATTACAGCTTAACTGTTTGAATCTGCAGCCACTTGGGGTTCTAGACGGTGAAAGCCACTTTGGGTTCTGGACTGTGAACCTCCCTCTATCTGGTGGGAAGCTCAACTTCTGGCAGAATACCTTCACCCAGTTTTCGAGATCTTGTTTTCTTGCCACATACTTCCATTGTTTTAAAGGAGTGAGGCAAAATCTCAGAGCGCATGGACCCACGTCCAGTGTCAAGCTCAGTTTGGAGGTGGTACTCTAGCAGCAGAGATGGGCCCATCGGATTGTTTCTCGACTTGGGCTCATCTCCAAACGTCCATTGAAAGTTCGATCCTCTCTGCTAGTGTACATGAATTCCAGGTTTATGCATGTGGGTTTGTCAAGGCTGCTGGTTGGTTTTTTGTACCTGCTTCATGACCATGCCCAGTTCTGTCTGGACATCACTTGCTTCAATGAGGTGTGTATTGTTGTGAGTGGAACAGGACACTTTGAAGGACATTTTTTCTGGCCACTCAAGGGCAGATCGTAAAGGTATGCTCCAAATCTGGTGCAGATTTTGGTGAGCAACACAGTCCACTGGTGATCTGTTCGCTGTGTTGTTGAATCAGTGTTTCTTGCCGGGGAAAGCTGTTCATCAAGTTTGTCTTAAGCTTTCGGTGCCTTCTTAGGAGTTAGTGGGTCGCAGATCTCTGCAGCCTGCTGTTGTTTTATTCATTTTAGGTAATGCTCCCTTAAAGGTCCTCTGTATGTGAAAATTGCCTTCTAGAATTCATATATTAAGGAAAATTTGAATAATCGTTGTGTTACCATTTTTTGTTGTTTTACTTTTCCTTGCACAGCAGGTTCTTGCGTGGGAATCATCTTTGGGACTGTTGCATATCTATGATCTATCTAGAACAATTATTTAGCCCAGTCGTGGTCGGTCAGTTCATGTTTTGTTCGATTCATGTTCTCCAGTTCAGGTCTTGTCCCGTTCATATGTGCACTCTCTAAGGCAACTTTACGGTTTATGCTTTCATCAAGGTTCACGGGTTGCATTCACAAAATTTGCGAGCAGCATTCTACAAACTCTCCGGTTCAAATTTTTGCTCAAATTTTATTGTTTGTCCACTCTAGATAGGAACTAACTAATAAATATTATGAGAGGTTTTTTTTTCATCTATTCTCAATCACTTATTCCTATATAACTAACTAGGTTTTCTTTTGAGCCATGTGGTTATCCGGTTCATGATTTGTTCGATTCATGTTGTCCAGTTCATGTTTGTCCCTTACATATGTGCAGTCTCACGGTAACTTTACAGCTCATGCTTTGGTCAGGTTCAGGGGTTGTATTAATAAAATTTGCAAGCATGCATTCTACAAACTCTCCAGTTCAATGTTTGCTCAAATTTAATGCTTGCCCATTTTGGATAGAAACCAGTTATATAACATCATGAGAAAAGTTCTTTTTCATATGTTCTCAATAACTTATTCTCATTATAACTAGCTAGGGTCTTTTTTAGTCCGTATCAACTAAAATAAACTAACAAATATGTATGTATATATATTCTCATTATCACTAACTAGGGTTTTTTTAGTCCGTATCAACTAAAATAAGCTAACAAATGTGTATGCATGCATATTCTCATTATAACTAACTAGGTTTTTTTAGTCTATCAACTAAAATAAACTAACAAATATGTATGTATGAGTTTTTTATGTATACCCTTGTACTACCATATCTGAATGTGTATCCCTAACTTCAATATATTGTTATAGATATCCTTGATATTGTCAAAATGATTGCAGTAAGTCCCTTCTGGAGGCAACCCGTTAGGTCCGGGAACTTGGTTTGGCTTCATACTGTAGAGGGCTTGCTTAATATCAAAAACAGAAGGCATTGATGACAGTGTAAGATTTTAGTGCTCCGAGACTAATGTGTCCACCTGAATATGTTTTGGGAAAGGAGGAGGACTATTCAAACCTTAGGGTACGTTGAGGGCGTGTTGCTTAAGAGTCCGGAGGTTCTTGGTAAGAGCATTTACTGAAGACAAAATTTGCTTACAATAATAACTATCATTCTAACATTATTGGCATAGATTCATAGGACACATTGTATGGGTGACCAAGCCGATCTCCTTTGATTGGTTCAATGTGGGAGAAACAAAGCTAGTTGGCCCTGCACTGGTATAAGATTGTGAGGATGTAGTGAGGTTGGTGTGCCAAGGACTTCTGAAGGCATAGAGCAAGTAAAAGAGTAATGCAGATTCTCACCGGAGGCCTTTGTAATTTGAAGTTGGCATTCACGTATTCCGGAAAGTTTTCCCATTGAAGGGTGTAATGCGATTCGACAAGTAGGCCAACGCAAGCATAATCTGCTTTACATCGGGCCATTCCCCATTTTGCCATGTTTGGGGAGACTGCTTACTAGATGGACCTAACATCGGCCCTAGCAGTGCATGATGTATTTCATGTATCGATGTGACAGAAATATGTGTTATATCTCTCTCATGTGCTAGATTATTTAGAGTTTGAGGTGTTGGTAAACTTATCACCACTGGAATACCCTGTTTAGGTGGTTGACTGCAAGGAGCAAATCTTGAGGAACAAGATCATTCCACTAGTGAAAATGCTATGGCAGCATCCTTTGATGGGAAAAGTGACATGGGAGTAAGAGGATGAGATGTGGGAGCAATTCCCCCACTTATATAAGTTCTTCTCTTCTAGTTTATGATTCATACTGTACTATGCATATTTGGTTGAGTTGACTTTTAGTACGTAAAAATTTTTGGGGATGAAATTTTCTTAATGGGAGAGGGATGTAATATCCCAACTTTTCAGATCCAGATTAACACGCTCCAATTAAGTTTCAGGGAAAAATGATAGAATTTAGGTTTGAAAGTGGATCGATAAAAGGGCAATCATGGATCTTGGGGTAATGATTCTGGAATGAGGTCAATAGCAATTTCAATAATCGAGCACAAAGTTGTAACCATTATATTGAAGGTGTGCTGAGGGAGTTTTGCATTTGAAGCTTGAGATGTCTTTAGGGTTAGGTGTCTGGGAGAATAGATGTGTTCATGGATTTGGGCACTGGTCGATGTGATACATTTCAGTCTAGGTATTCGGTCGAGCAAACATATAGAACAATTTGACCATGCTGGTGCCAAGACTGTTCTTCCTTGTCTTACTTGAGGATTCCCTAGGTACTTGTGTCCCTTAGCCATTCTATTGGGGCATGGGGTTTAAACTCCTTTCGTTCCTTTCCTTCCTCCCCCCTCCTTCCTCTTGAACCCCCTTCCTCATTCCCCTCTTCCTACCTCTTCCTCCCTTCACTCTCCAGCACCGCCATCTTCTTCTCTCTTTCTCCCTTGTGATAGCCAATAGAAGGTATGAAGGCGGCAACAACAATGGTGTCTCCAATGGCAAGGTGAGATGGGCGACAAGGTGGCAGCGGACTAGAGGAGATGGCAACGTATGGAGGCTTAAAGAGCCTACTGGAGGATGCAGGCCGGCCTCGCCAACATCACATCATCCGTGCCACCTCACCACCGAGGCCACCATGTTGCCACCACCTCCTCACCTTCTGTCATCCGCCGTGAGGGAGAAGGAGTCTTTGGAGTGGTGTAGGAGGATGGAGAGGAAGAAGAGAGGTGGACGAGAGGGTTAAAGAGGAAGACGGTGGAGGAAAAAGGAAGGAGGGAGAGAAATGGGAGATGGAAGGAAGGAAACGGGGTTTAACCCCCACGCTCCAGGAAGAGACGCCAATGGGCACACTTCTCGAAGTTGCCACATGCAAGCGAGGGTGCCACGGGGCGTCAGGTCGGCATACAGGGACAGTTGAAGCGCATCATGTTGAGATGACGTGAATTGCGAGATGCGTTCAATCGAGCTGACCACTATCACAGTGATAGTAGGGGAACTCACATGATGCACATGCAAACAAGAGTGATACGAGTTGAAGCAGACATATGCCTTTCATTAAACGTGTTTGGTTGACCCGACGCCTATCACCCCTAAATTTCGCATAGTCCAAAGTGGATCCTAGGCCTACCGAACCAGCCTAGCGACCCACTAAGATTACATCCGGGACTCGACAACCTAATCCTAAATGCCTGGATATTACACATACGATCATGAATTGTCATAAATCCCCACTGTATCACAACTATCCTTTATGTATAAATCTATTTTTGGCAGTGATTTTGGTTAAAATCACGATTTTAGATGGGGTTCATCTAAGTTAGATGAACTATGGGACTCATTTGATCCACCATATGTGTGTGTGTATGTGTGTGCACGTGCGCCCGTGGACTATATATATATAGTTGCTAAGTTGACGAAGTATTTATAACACTTTCCTAATCAAAAGAATTAGATTCCTAACATCCCTAAGTATTTTTCCTTGTTCGAGTATATTGAGTTGTCCTTATAACATTGGCTCCAAAAAAGTTGTATAGAAGTTCATTACAATCTCAAGTTGTAAGGGAAGTGACAACCCTATAATGCAGTAATACAACTTGCTATGCTTTAACCACCACTATCTGATGGCAATCCAATTGTTGATCATATAATGGCCAATTGTGTGATCTGGTGGATCAATTTTAGATTGCCATGCTACTATATAGTTGTTCTTATGCCTTACATTTCTTACATATTCACTTGTATGTCATCAAGTTATTAAGTCATAATTAGATCCATCCATTAAGAAGCTAAGGCAATATGCTCGGATTTTGTAAATAATCCAATTTGTTTAACCATAACTTTGATTGGAACATCTATTCACAGTACAATTATGTTCATTAGAAGTATAATTCAGTTATTTAAAAAACTTTTGATAATTATGATGCATGAGGAATCAAAATAGGTTAATAACAATTAGAGGTATGTTTTGGTAGAAAATGAACACTATTTTCAATGCAAGTTTGAATTGGAATGAGGAAGAAGTCCAAGTCAGTAGGTAGGCACTACCTATCATAAATTTGAGTTTCAATTGGAGTTAGTAGATGTAGTTCACCGTAACAGAGTTTGGGTTTGTTATGGGTCCTCTAATTTGAGAATTTGTCTCTAGAGTGACATTTTTCCCACCTTTTGAGTCCAATTTATTTTGAGAAAGTTTTCTTCACGAGTAGAGACTTCTAACTTGACATCCCATTCTAAGAGGGAGAAAGGACTCTAGAGATGCCCAAGAAGGCAAGGATCAAGGGTAAACTAACAAGAGGAATCCATCTAGATCTAGAGAACTTTTGTTCAACACTAGTCATTTGACAAACTTAGCGATGATTGATTTGCCAATTCATGTCTTTTATTTTTTTTGTGATCTCTTTAAATTATATTAAATAATTAAAAATTTAGATCTTTGAATTTGGATGATGAACCATGAGATTAGAAACCAATTAGGATCATCTTTGTTCGACATGGTCAATTAAATCTAATAAATAGTCGACTGACTTCTTCTTGAGTTTGTAGGGGACTTTCAAGCAATCATAAAACTTCAATTTTTTTGATTAAAATTTATTCTAGTTGGTTATTGTTTATGATATTTAATTATTTTATATTCTAGAATATTTTATTAGACATATACATCATCCTAGAATATATTAGAATTATTTATTATAGTTCAATATTTATTCATGATAAAAGTTATTTTTCTAGCATAAAATTCATAAGAATTATGAATATTAGTATAAAATTCATGGAATCTGATCTTATGCGTTCATATATGTTAGATTCATTACATGCATCTGATCTTATTTTAATTTGTTGTTTTATACATTGAAACAATACTTTTGCATAACTCTATAAAATAAAACAATAACAAATCTATTCGATATGATTTGACCTCATAAAATCAATGTAAAAACATGTTTGATCTCTATAAGATAGTAATCAATATGTTATCTTATAAAAGGACACTGCCTTCTTAGCATTTGATTAGGTGAGGCCATTTTATGTGCCATGGGTAGTGAGAGTGAAATTTCAAGAGTCTAACTATAGTTTAGCGATATGATAGTGATGTAGCCGAGGCAATCACTGTCGGATTTCGGGGGGGGGGGGGGGGAATCCGAATATCAGCCGATGATTGAGCGCCGAGAGGATTCGATGTCGATAGGGAATCTGAGACGAAGGGTCTTCGTCCTACAGAGAAGGAACCGTCAGAAGGGTCCCAGGTCTTGGCCCGGGGGGAACCCTTCGATGATTAAGTTAGCCATAGATGAAAGACTTAATATTACAGGAAGAGAGAGATAAGCTTAATAATTTTTTCCGTCCCGTTTCTGCACTGAATAGTGATTCTTTATAGCGGAGGATGGAGGTCCCCTTATTGTGGCGAGCGATGTAGGACTATAGGATTTGATGGAAAATTCTGAGGATACTCCGAGTTATTGTGCTCAAGGCCTGATCAAAATGGGCCCGACCAGCCTCGGCCCTTATACACTTGGGCCGAACCCAAGCAACTCATCGCATGCCAAGTGGGCTGGACCCTTATTGGCCGGATAAACGTCCGGGCCAGATCGAAACTAACTATCCTGGGTAACTGGGCCGAAGGTACCCCGGCCCATTACGAACGCGGGCTGCCGATCGCGATTGAACGGCACTCGGCCCATTCTCGAATTAGAACTAGGCCGGCGGTACCGAGCTAAGCGTGCTTTCTCCCCATCAGATAGTATGGAAATATTTAGGGTTTTATATTGTCGCCAAACTTACAGTAGTATTTGTCTAGATATTTTGGTTTATGCCTATATGGCTTTTTATCTTGTAATCTGGATGCACATCCACGTGTAAGTGTGTGTACAATTGTGGTGTGTTATTTTGTCCTATCTTTGATGATTATAACTCAATCTAATATTTTGATGACGTCACCATTATGATGCTAGGGGTGTGATTTGTCTCTCTATTTTCGCGCATTGGGCCATGGCGCAGAGAAGTAGCCCGTGCCAAAAGCCCAAGCATGAGGACTACCGGTCCAACCTTTTCCCCTGCTCTGAGCTGCTCACGGAAAATTCTGCCTCCAAGACGTCGCAAGCGATGCCGGCGCCATGCGGCCTCTGAAGCCGCTCCGCCATGGCCGCCCTCCCCTCCCACTCCGCTCCTCCTCCACCTCTACCTCCACCCCCACCCCCACCCCCACCTCCACCTCCGCCGCGCTTGCCTGGTACTCCCTGCCGCCGCTGGATCCTATCCTTGTCGCCGTCTCCGACGCCATCAGGGAGGCCGCCGCCACCGCCCCCGGCGGCTCCCTCCACTCCTCCGCCCTCGACTCCTCCCCCCTCCTCAGGGGCGTCCTCGCCTCCTTTACCCCCTCCCACTTCGTCTCCCTGCTCTCCGGCGATGCCCCCCCACTCCCCGCTCCTTCCCTCCTCGCCTTCTTCCGGTGGCTCTCCCTGCGCCCGCCCCAGCTCTTCCGCCACACCCTCCAGACCTACCTCTCCATGGCCCATTTACTCTGCCGCCGCCGTATGGCCCCCGACGCCGCCGACCTCCTCCGCACCGTCGTCTCCCGCAAGGGTAAGAACTCCGCCCACCACCTGTTCGACGCATTGCTCCGCACCTCCGCCGACCCGCCCCACCACTGCTCCCCGCACCCCTCCATTCTGGACGCGATTGTCGTCGCCTACGCCGACGCCGGGTATGTCTCCGACGCCATCCAGTGCGTCAGGTTGGTGCGGAAGGCCCGGTTCCGCCTCCCGCTCGGTGCCTGCAGCCGCCTCCTCGACCTGTTGATGGGGTCGAACTCGCCCGCAGCCGCTTGGGCGTTCTATTCGGAGATTCTGGGGTATGGGTTTCCGCCCAATGTATACACTTTCAATGTTCTGATGCATTCCTTCTGTAAAGGCGGGAAAGTGAAGGAGGCCCATTTGATATTTGATGAAATTACGAAGAGGGGAGTGAAGCCGACAGTTGTCAGCTTCAACACCCTCGTCAACGGGTATTGCAAGTCTGGGAAGCTAGACGTTGGTTTTGAGTTGAAGAAAATGATGCAGGAAGCTGGAGTCTTTCCTGATGTTTTTACTTACAGTGCACTGATCAATGGGTTGTCCAAGGAGAGGCGGTTGGAGGATGCAAACGAAATGTTCGGAGAAATGTGTTCGAGAGGACTGGTTCCAAACAATGTCATGTTCACTACGCTGATTGACGGGCATTGCAAAGATGGGAAAGTTCATGTAGCACTGGAGATTTACAAGGTGATGTTGAGTAAAGGCGTGATGCCGGATTTAGTCACTTACAATGCCCTCATTAATGGCATCTGCAAGTGTGGGGATCTGCAGAAAGCGAAATGGATTGTGCAGGAGATGAAAAAAAGGGGTTTAAAGCCTGATAAAATCACATATACTACATTGATGGATGGGTGTTGCAAAGAGGGAGATTTGGAAACAGCATCTGAAATTAGAAGGGAAATGATGATGGAAAAGGTGGAGCTTGATGATGTAGCATACACGGCACTGATCTCGGGATTATGTCGTGAAGGGCGAGTTCTAGATGCTGAAAGAGTTTTGCATGAGATGGTTGAAGCTGGCATGGTTCCTGATGAAGCTATATACACTATGCTAATTGATGGATTATGTAAAAAGGGAGATGTTAAATTCGCTTTCAAGTTGCTGAAGGAGATTCAAAGCAAAGGTCATACACCAGGTGTTGTTACGTATAATGCCATCATGAATGGCCTTTGTAAGCTAGGGCAAATGAAGAATGCAAGCATGCTCTTGAATGCAATGCTTAATGTAGGAGTAGTACCAGATGATGTGACTTACAATATTCTGTTGGATGGACACTGCAAACATGGAAATGCCGAAAAATTGGACTTGCGTGATGAAAAGGGAATGGTTTCTGATTTTGCCACTTATACTTCATTGATCAATGAATCCATCAAGAAATCAAAGGTTTGAGAAAGTGGCTTACTATGAAATGGTCTTTTTACCTGTTGATGCGACAGAAAGAATTCTGACTTGTAATGTTTATGGTTCACTCATTTCTATTTCTCTTCTGATGGGATTTTGACATCACATTGATCATGGCACTATGTGACCTGTGCCCCTTAGATCAAGAAGAAATGACATTTGATTATCACTTCAGGACCGCCTGGCTAGTGAGAATGGTTAAAGCATCTTCTGCATTATAGAGTTCCAGGTTTCATTTCATCAGCCTTCAACAGCAGTTGGATCTCCAGTACCCAAATATTTTCAGAATATGCTTGCACCATTATCCGCGTCTTGGACAGCCTGTTTCATGTGAGAACCGTTCCTATTCAATGAAAACATAATGTGGTAGTGCTATAGTTGTAACATAAAAAAAAGTCCATACTCTTCCAATGCATCCTTTTTTGTTTGATGTTACATTTCCCATGCAAGATCGCTTATTGTTTTTTTGTTGGTCTACTTTTCCTTAGGAAGCAAGAGAATCCTTCTAGAGCATTTGTCTTATACATGATGGTGGGTTTCTGAGGTGGCATCACTTCAATCCGCTTGTCAATCAGGATGTACCTGCCTTTTATGTGCATCTCTAGTACCTGCTTCTTCATAACAATGGCAGAAAATAAATGTTGATGAAATTTAAAACATGTAACTGATAAGAATGTGAAAAGGAAAATGAAAGTGGAGAATTGCAGGAAAATGTGGTCATCTTCTTTTAAAGGCCGGTGTGTCTATTCCTTTGTGTTCCCTAGTCATCTATTGAAGAGGGCCTTTTCTGAGCAGTCCAAGAGACTTGTTGGCAAATGACTGAAATTTTATAGTAGATATGCTAATAAACAATGAAGAAAAGTAATTAAAAGTTGATATCTTTAGCTGGAAAAATAAGATGAACATTGTCCTGTCCAACTATATTATTGGAAAGTAAAAATAATCTCCTCTACAATTTCTTCAACATTTTCTTTCATCGGACTTTCTCCTCACCACCTGTCAAACATTTGTTGTTCTTTTGATGTGGGTTTACTGCTGACAAGGAAAAGAGATATGGCTGATAACATACGACAAGGTAGTAATGTGGCAAAATTTTGTTGAGTGGCTGCATGGTATTCATCTCATTTTGTTGTACAGTTATTACTCTCAGATTCATAGCGTAGAAGAACTGATGAGGACACTTGCGCATGGACCCAGTTCTACCCAGCTCACATTTACCGCCGAGGACTTCTACAGCGAAGCAGGCTTCTATTTGGTTGGACGATGACTTATTTGGTGCTTAAGTTGTACTACAGTTGTAAGGGATTTATTGATTTGTGTACAACACATTTGAGGCTAGTTTAGCTGCTTTTACATTTTCTAGTATTTGCTGCATGATTTTTGAATATTTATTTAGGTTTAGGGGTAGTTTGGTCTTTGGTACTTGGGGCTTCATTAGGGTTTGGAAGTTCTATTCAAACTCTTGTAATCCTCTTTTGAATGATTGATGAATGAAGAATATGGAGAAGGGAACCCCATAGCCTTGCTTTGTTTGCGGAATAGGCTCGGATTAGGCCCGCTTATTCCCCTAAATCCGTTTAACCCAATTTGGCGGAGGGTCTTTCTCACTCCAAGGTACAGGGGTTTATACCCGGGTTAAGCGGAATAGGCGAACACGACAATCGTCCTCCCAATGCTCCCACCAGGTCACAGGCGCTTCCAAGTTGTCCGCCATCGTCGCCCAACTCCCAAGCTTGCTTCTTCCTTCTTCTCCCCTCCGTCCGATCTTTGCCTGCTGCAGGGGAAGCACATCACGAAGCTCGTTCCTGACGCTTTCTCCTCACCCGGTTAAACAAGGCACGGTTAGGGCATCGAGCCCCCTCTGTGAGCTCTTCCCAACGGCGGGAGCTCCAGATTTTGTAGCGTCTTGGCGCATCAACATCTCATTCTTGTCCTCTGTACTTTGTCTTGTTTAAAGAGAGGGTTTCCCTTCCCATTCCGAAACGAGGATGCAAGGTAGACAAGCTCTTCCAACATCGGGCGCTACTGGTTCCCGCTGCGGATCTTTCCCCAGCCACCGTGTTCCTACCGATCTTCGTTCGCCGGTGACGGTGTCTTCTTCATCCTCCAACGCGGAGCCCAACTGTGCACGGAAGTTCCGGTTAGAGCATTTTACCCATTTTCTCCAATTTTTTTCGGTTAGAGGAAGAGGTCTCTCTTTCTTCCTTGCGTCTCATGTTGGGTCCTCATCGTGGAAGAGGTCTTTCCTCTGTTCTGCAGGTCACGGTTATTGTAGACACAAATCATGTTTACAGATATATGAAATGAGCCATTCATTATTTTCCCTCCCAGACTATTCAGATATTTGTTAGGAATCTGGCCTGAACAAAGCCAGTAAAGATCCCCAACATGTTTTCCTTCCCATACTATACGGTATTATAGAAAATATATTTATGTTCAGTGAATTTACAAAAATAAAGATCCTCAACATGTTCAGATGAAGGTGTCTGAACTGGAGGAGTCCTTCCAGCTCTAATGACTTGTAGAGTGCCAGATGAAGTGGCAACAAATGAACTTGTAGTTCAACATGCATAAATATGAAATGAGCCATTTAGATATTGTTTTCCTTCCCAGACTATTCAGATATTTGTTATTAGGAATCTGGCTTTGAACACAGTTCAACATGCACAGATATGAAATGAGCCAGTAACACAGTCCAAAGGTGTGCAGTTTGTGCAATCTATTGACTTTAAAAGACAACCACCCACCCACCCAAGGACACTCATTTGAGCTGAAAACGCTAAAAACACCTACTTGGGTGGTGTTGTGAATTGTTTTAATTGTTTAGTTATAAGGAAATAATAATTAACTTGAATATCTTCCACGTTAACTGTCCCCCACCTAGGCCAGAACTGACTCATTTCAAGTTCAATATTCTTATTTCAGAAGATGTAAACTTAAATTTCAGGACTGACTCATTTCAAGATGTGATTAAAAAAAAATTGTGGCACTATAGCTTTTCTTCAAACCTCATATCGAAACTTAAAAATGCACACCTGCTTTTCTTTTTCGTCAATAACTTGCACACTTGCTAATTCATGCATGCATGCGTGCTAACATGAATAGCTGAAGATCATATTCATTCCTATTTCGTATCAATGTGTGCATGTATCTATATATGTCTGTATATATATCAGTTCGGTATACTAATGTGACCTGAATTCACATGATTAAATAGTATACTATACAGAGTATAATAAGTTCTATGCATAGGCAAATTACATGAACTAATTAAGAAACTTCAATCCTACAGACTAGACTTCAGAAATCATATCATATAATTTTGCTTAGAGTGATAGTGCTCACATTTTGTGAAAACAAAACCTCCTATCTAATGCATGTCCTTCTCTCTTTTTTCTGCTGTGGTCATTTTCTGTGTGTGGTTATGTTGTCAAAGCACTCTGACCAATTTGCAACACCCTCACCTGAAGATAACTTTTTGGCTAAATGCTTTTCTTCAGTCATTTACTAAACCCTTTTTTATGTACTTTGGTCAATTGATGAGGACCAAGTTTTATTAGTCTACCCCATTCTGTCATCATTCTACCTTTTCCATATGCTAGAAGCATTAAGAAAATCTAATGCTTAAGCAAAGATGAGTTTTTGTGTTTCAGGTGTTTGCGGTGTTTTACCAACCAACCTGGAGATCTTTTTTGTGTTACACTTGTTATAATCAGATCCTATTTACAGATACAAACCCTTCCTCTTATAATTACTTAACATAGCTTTACATTGTTGATTTAATCAAACAAATTCATAGGAAACACAAATCATGTTTACACTAAAATACTATACAGTATTTTATAGGAAATAGATTTATATTCAGTGAATTGACAAAACTAAAGTCCATAATTACAAGCAAAATTTTCACAAATTGCAGCCAAAGATCCCCAACATGTTCAGTTGAAGGTGTCTAAACTGGAGGAGTCCTTCCAGCTCTAATGACATGCAGAGTGACATATGACGTGGGAACAAATAAACTTGTAGTTCAACATGCAGAGATATGAAATGAGCCATTCATTGTTTTCCTTCCAAGACTGAGATATTTGTTAGGAATCTGGCTCTGAACAATAAGCCAGTAACACAGTCCAAAGGTGTGCAGTTTGTGCAATCTATTAACTTTAAAAGACAACCACCCACCCACCCGAGGACACTCATTTGAGCTGAAAACGCCGAAAACACCTACTTGGGTGGTGTTGTGACTTGTTTTAATTGTTTAGTTATAAGGAAATAATAATTATTTTGTCAAAGCACTCTGACCATATTTATTTTTGCTGTGGTTATTTTCTGTTCATAGTTATTTTGTCAAAGCACTCTGACCAATTTGGATCAAGTGTACATATCTTCTTATAAATTCTGTGTTATGACTGGACAACAATGTTCTTGAAGTGTACATATCTAATCCATGCCCTTCAGATTTTCTTTTATCTGTTGCTTAATCGGATTTTCTTGCACATACCATTTTCAGATTTTGTCACCAACTAACTCTTCATGTGGCCTTTCAGATTTTCTTCTGTATGTTGCTGATTTGTGATTGTTGTTATTGTTCTTTGTTAACTAGCTGATTTGTGATTAATGTAATTCTTATTTTTTGTCCAAAATTTAACATTTTTATGTAAGCCTTACACTAATGTTGCCCCTGCCTCATGCATGAATAAATTGAGAATGGTCATAGGAGGACAAGAAAGCAGGCACGAACGATGTCTAACAGTGGTGTGTTCTCCTATGCCCCTCATTTCTTACTTATTATCGCACAATGAACTTATTGCTCGTATTACTTTCAGTTTAAATGCATTATTGTCCTGCATTTAAAATTACATACTTTGATTAGAACATTTGCCTGGTTTTTTTGGAATGTTCTTTGCCCTAATATTAAAGGTGTCGGAACGAAACGTCTGTCTTCCGGAGAGGAGAGGACGACTCGGGGCACTCGAGCTCCCAACTTCATTGAGGCCCAAGATCGGGTCCTCATAGGTCTCCTTACGGAACAATTTGATAAGCATAATTGCATTGAAGGAACCTTTAAGCCAGGGGTCTGGCAAGAAATCGTTTCCACGTTTAATAGTGCGACGCACCTAGACTTCAAAGATTCCCAGTTGAAAAATCGATACAAAACCCTTAAGCGCATTTACAACTTTCTGTGTGTACTTCTTGACCAAAAGACTGGGTGGAGATGGGATGATATAAACAAGATTCCTGTCCCTGGAGTTCAGGAGTCTTGGGATGGCATCCTGTCGGTAAGCATCTCCTGTGATGAACTTCACTTTTATGCACATACACACAACATGATCCATACACTCATACACCATCTTTTTTTTTTTTTTTTCAGTCACGTCCACAGTACAACTCTCTCAAAGGCAAGCCCTTCCCCTTTAAGGCCGAGATGGAACACCTAGCCAGCAACAACACATCGTTCGGTCCAGATGTTGAGGGAACCCACCGTAGATGCAGTGTGCCTGATTACAGCCACGATCAAGCTAACACTGACTACAACATGCATAGTCAGTCACAACGCACATCCGTCGATGACTTTCTTGCCACACTTCAGGGAGGGTAAGAAGATGATGACTTTGTCATGGGCGTCTCCGCCGGCCATATGGCTTCTCCTCCTACATCCTAAACTCGAACTATGGCCTCAAACATTGAGGTCAACTTTCCGCGCAAGAAACATGCCTCCTCAAACATGAAGGGAAAGACAATTGAGGACCCCACTGTGATCACCAATTTTGTTGACTGTGTTCGGCAGCGGACTGAGCTTGTGAGGGAGTTGCGTGCGGAACGTGCTTCTACAGTGTCCGCCCCTGCACCCCTGTCTAGACACAACCCACACCCCAGGAGGCAGATCGTATTCCTTCTATGAAGGAATGTATAGACGCATTGCGAGAGGTTCCTGGCCTACATCCAGACTTGTTCGTGACTTCCTTGGATCTCTTTAAGGATCCTGGAAATCGCGAAATATTTATGAACCTCAGTAATGAGGAGAAGATCTGGTGGATGTTGCACCACGTGGGTAGTTGATTTATGATTTCTTGGATGTTGACTTGGATGTTGTATTTGGATAATATTTATTTTGAGTCGTATAATTCGTACCTTCTTGTTCAGACTTGTTGTTATTGATTTCTTATATTGACTTGTAACATGTATTTAGATTTCTTATGTTCTTATTCATACTTGTTGCGTGCTCATTATGTTTTAGTGTTGTGGGTACTCATCCAAGTAAATGTAGGTATTTGATAACTTTGTAGGTATAGACGGTACAAATGTTATGTCGTTTGGGTTGGGCGTGAAGCAGGGCTATATTTCACTTGGCTTGAATGTTTTGCCCAAGTTAATGGGTACCCAGGGACTCGTTATAAGGGCTTCCATTCAATTGAGGAATCCGAGTGTGCGTTCTTTGGTATCGTCCAACAACGTCTAGAGAGGGGAACAGAAGTTCCTCAGTATACACTGTGCCTTGCACATCTGAGCTAGTACTTGCAAGGGCACCTGCCTCCTTTACTCGCGTTGTTCACTTTGACTGGCAATCGTTTGTTGTAATGATACTTCTGTGTGTTGTTGTAGTCATCCTTCTCATGATCTTATTTACCGTTGTACTTATGTCCATCCGAACATTCTAATTTGTATTGTACTTTCTTATGTATGTATTCATTTTGAGTATGGTTTATGTAACATTCTGTCCCACTTATTACAATGTCTTCTATGTAGAATTTATTGATGTTGTATTGGAGTTCTTGGAAGAGGGCGAAGAACTGTTGAATGTGATCGAGGAAACAATTATTGGGCACATTAAGAATGAATACGTTCCGCGGGTATGCCGACGTATGCATAACTCTGCCCTATCTGGCCACATATGGATTCATGAGATACTAGACGGCCATGACGAAAGGTCTTACCATATGTTTCAAGTGTATCCTTCCATGTTTTTACGACTCTGTGACCTACTTGTGAGCCGTGGCCTTTTGTGGGACTCGCGCCATGTGACAACGACAGAGCAACTTGGTATGCTCTTATATGTTGCCGGCCATGTCGTTGCAACGGGAGCCATATGCGAGCAGTTCCAACACTCTTCTCAAACGATCAGTCGGTACGTCAACCTTGTCACAAAGTAGATAGCTGAGTTAAAGTATGACTTTATCCAGCTGCCTACACACGCTCAGGTCCGTGAGTGTCATCCGCACATCCGGGGAAAGCAAACGTTCTACCCCTACTTCAAAGTGACCACATTGCTATTATGCATTTTTTAGGTTAGTCGTGACGTATGTGTTGTTAGTCTTAGGTGACCTACAAGCCAATATAACTTTATAATCTTGTTCATATTTATTAATATAATGGCATAATATTCATTGTGTGTAAATCGTATTAATTATCGTCTTATAATGAAGTCCGTGAATATGTGCTATAGTGATCAGATTATGATGAGATCATACTAATGAGATTGATCACTTAAACACACATATTCTTAATTGTTCTTAGTCGGAGGATATCCGAGAAGGACATCGGATATCCGGTTAGACTAGTACAGATTACTTCTGCTCATGCGATGAGGGTGATTGATCTCATAGTCACTTGTGTGGAGACACTAAGGCGAATCTGTAGGTACTCATTAGAGAATGAGTTCACTGAACTGATCCGATTGAATCGCTGGATGGTATTGTACCTCATTGTCAACCAGTTTGATTCTATTGTCGCAGTTGCGTGGATGGTTCTTGGACCTGAGACACCATGGACACCTTGTCGGTGGACTTCTGTGCTTTGATCTTGGTTTATGAATCTCTAACCACGGGATTCTAAACAGCCAATGATTGGGTATAGCGGAATACCGTCGAAGGGAATTGTGTGTCAATAAGGAATCATTCGCTCTCGGTACTTAGAGAGAGAATGCTTTAGGAAGGATGCGCGGAAGTCCCTGGCCAGGGCGGACGATAATATCGGGAAATGGTTTTTCCGATATTCATCAGCGACATCCAATCCAAGTGAGTTGACCGGTTAGGGTTTGACAACACGCCATACCCTGAGTTGACTCGAGAGCATTGTACGAATGAATGATTATATCTACGCGGTAACTGTCGGCAGAAGGTTCCAAGAGTGGTTTACTTAACCCTGATACTTTTCGGATTCACGCGGTGTTGCTTGGCACCCAACGTGATCGGATGCCGGGTCGAATTCGATGTGCGACATCAATTCGATTGATTAATTAATTAATAAAGAGTTATTAATTGATTAATGAAGCCAGTAAGGAGTTACTGGGCTTATTGGGCTATTAACCGGACTGGTAATTGGGCCTAGAGGGTCACACACAAATGATTCTCAAGGCAATGGATAAATAAGTGGGTTTATATAAACCGGGAGTTTTTATGAAAAACCGCGCGGTTAGTATAAAATATAGCAAACGGGCTGAGTAGGCCAAGCTGCTGCTAACCCTAGCCGCCCCCTCCTCTGTTTCTCTTTCTATCTGGTGCCCCAGGCCAGATCCGGATCTTCGGATATGCTTCGTTGCTTCTCCGACTCCCGTGCGACGGGAAATCGTCCGCGCGTTGGGGCGATCGTTGCGGCGACCGGCGGAGGTTTCGTGGCTGCGAAGAACGAGAAACGTGAGGATATCTGTCGCGAGGAGGATCGCGTGGACTCCGCTAGAGGCCGGCGCTTGCGCGGCTTGCGGTGTCACACCGACGGAACCGAATGGTTGCGGATTCGAATCCGCACACGGTAAGAACTGATTATCCGATAATCTGATTTTTAGATTTTTCGAAACGGGAACGGATCTCCGTTTTTTAATTTTATTTCCGCTACGCTGGAGATCCGGAGAAACCTGAGAACCCAACAGTGGTATTAGAGCCAGGTTCCACTATTTCTCGTCCCGTTTCGGTCTCCGAATTAATTTTCAAATGTTATTCCATGCACGAATTTGGTTTATTTGCTGGATCAATATTCATATGATGAATGCAATTAATGAGATTAATTTAAATCTGGCGAAATCGGATTTTTGAGAATTTTTCGTGTTCTTCATGCGATAAAGAACGGGGTTCATCCCGACGCACTTTTGGAGTTTTTGATGCCCAGGAAGGTTGATTGGCTTGCCTAGTAGGATCTAGGGCTAAGGCTGGTCACTATAGGCATCGTAGCTGGAGCCAGACAAGGCTCGGAGGTCTGCTCAAGGGGTTCTTCTTTTTTCTTTATTTGGTTTTTGAGAAAAACCAGAAAATCAAAGAGGGAGAGCTCGAGCAGATATGGGCCTCTCCGGTAGGCCCGGGATCCCGCCGTCGCCGGGGGCGTCGCCGGCGGTGCCAGCCGGCACCGCCTAGTTCCGCCGCCCACCTCCCACCTGCAACCTGTAATGAGATTAGGGTTTCGGGGGGGGGGGGGGGGGGAACCAGTCGCACCCCAAGCGGGCTGCCCGGTCCCGATCTGGTCGGACCAGACCGGGTGCAAGCGGTTTGGGCCGGGCGGTCTGGGGCAGATGATAAAGTGTTAAATTGATCATTTAAAGGCAATCATATGCAACATACTCATGTTTTTATCTGCAAAATAGCATGAAATGATAGATAACTGTGTAACAAGTCCAACGGTACCAATTTCATCAAATTCTGACTTAAAAACATCGTCATTTCATGTGATTAAAGGAGTATAGCGCATTTGCGGTTTTTCGACAAAACCGAGACGAAATGAATAAATATGATGATATTTTTATGATAATGAGCTAAATTATATTTATTTTGTATGAACAGGACATGCCGATGATGTAGTGCAGCTGGTGGAGTTTCCGAAAATTTGGGGGAGGTCTAGTGTGCGGATTTCAACTAAAACATGGGTAAAAATGCATTTTGATTCCTTCCTTCGCAGGAGTTTCCCAAAACCCACTATTTCCTTCTGTCTCTCCAATTTCCTAAACACATCCCTTCCTTTATTTTAAAAATCCTCTCTCTCTCTCGTTTTAGAAATTTGAATCATATTTCTTCTCCAGTTTCCTTTTCCTCTCCTTTAACCTCTTTCCTTCCCCAATTCCGACTCTCTCTTCCTTTCTCCATTTTGATTTCCAACTTCTCTCCGGAAACTCTCTCTCTCTCTCTCTCTCTCTCTTATATTTCCTCTCCAGACTCTCTACCGGACGAACCTCTCCTCTCCCCTTTCTCTTCCTCCTTCACCCCGGTTTTCTCTCGGTTTTATTCAGCAGCAATTTCTCTCTCTCTCTCTCTTCTATTCTTCTCCGTTTCCCAGCACCCCTCTCTCTCTCGGTTCTCCTTCTTCCCCACCGTTTCCCAGCATCCCTCTCTCTCTCGGTCTCCCACACGCCCTCTCTCTTCTCTTTCTCTCCCTCCATAGCTCTCTCTCTCTCGTTCCTGCCGTCTCTCTTCACCGCCGACTAGCAGCCGGTTGAAACCAGGTGAGCACCTCCCGCAGTTCCTCCTGCAGCACCTGCACGTCCAGCTCCAGCAAGCCACGTGCATGCATGCCGTCCACCAAAGCACCCGAGCTGGTCCTCTGTTGAAAGCTTCTCAGCCCCCTCCCACGCTTGCCAGCAGCTCGTCCACGTGCATGCATGCTGCACCCCAGCACCGCACCTCCATCGTCTCCTGCGTACCCAACTTCTCCAGCCAGCAACCTGCACGCACTGGTCAGCTGCTTCTCCACGACTTCCTCCAACCTCCAACACCAGCAGCCGGCTTGCTCCCACGTTGGTGACGCAGCAGCTCCACACGGCCTTCAGCTTCTCCACACAACAGCTCCTGCTGCACCTCCAAGCTGTATGCACCTGAAGCTCCCAAGCAAGCCCTTCTCCAACAGCTCCAAGCTTCTCCACGTGTTTTCCATGCACGTAGCCGACAGCTTCTGTAACGACCCGCCATCCTATGACCGGGGACCCGGTCACTAAATGGATGTCGGCCCATTAACTACGGGTTCACACCCGTATCTTACACAACACGTCTGGAGGAGTAAGTGCTAAACATGACTAAATATAACAAACACACGGACCACAAGGTAAGCAAGTGCGCAGGAAGGAAAATAACAATGTCCGTATACAGTCCAACAATAATTACATGTCCAACAATTAAATAAGTACAGGCAGAAGGAAGTACAACAACATCGGGGCATACCCCGGAACTAAGACAGCTGCTGGTCCGCATATCAAGAAGACACCACGCTCCCGCTCGCCTCGAGGTCCACACCTGAAAACCGCAGGGAGTGAGCCACACCAGAAATGGGCTCAGTAGGGATCATCCGATCCCTTGCCTCCCACTCACACACCCACAAGTGTAACAACAGGAATATATGGCAATATAAATAAAACGGTAAACACAGCACCCAACTCTGGTATGAAACGCACGGTGAGCAGTGTACAAAGAACCATTCTAAGTAACCCGAAGAACTCAACACAGAGTCACGACTCACAGTCAAAGTCCACGAAGCGACTAAACCACACTGTCGAACGAAGTCGAACGTCGCCTCCCAACACTACCACCACTGCTCACGCCTGTCCACCCCTACAGCGTTCCGGGGCACTGTAGGGTGAGGCAGTGAGCCAAACTAGGACTAGCTGGACTCAGTGTACCGCCACTGCCAGCTACGTGTGCACACAAGCAGTCTAGACTACTGTCCTACCACCGGATTGCCTCCATGCTAGACCTCAGCGCTTCAGGAGGGCCCTGGGGACCGGCGAACCCCCGTCAAGCCGAAGCTATAGGAACTACCCACAAACCCAACTCTCCCGGGCTGTGTCAGGCCAAGGGCTATAGGTACCACTCGTAACCTTGATCAAAGGTCACATCAGGCCCACTGGCTAAAGGGTAAACCAACTCCCACCAGAAACACCACCAGCTCCTCAGCAAGAAGCACGCCAGAAGCTGTCACGACAACCAAAGGAAACCCCGACCCGCTGAGACCAAACAGCAACCCCTCGGATAGCACACAGCTAATCCGGCCCGACGGGCTCAAGGTGGTTCTGCTTGTCTCAGCCAAGAGTGAAACACAACAAGCACCCCTCCTCACAGACACCATGGCCCTTCTCCCATCAGCCCATGGTGACAAACGTAAAGCACAGTTAACCCGATCCACATCCGCATAATACAACCACATATATAACATGATTCCATTCGCACCGTAAAACCTCATTCTCAGCATATAGTCAAAGCACACACGCACACACACATACACACACACACCGGTGATACAATTCCACTCACGCAGAAGTCCCCGTCTCAGTATACAACCCACAGCATGCTTTAGAACCATCCCACCGTGAAACATGGATAAAATAACAGCATTAAGCATTCCTGTCTTGAATCGCGTCGACCGAGGTCGACGCCATTCAAGACCCTTAGACAGGTTTATTAAAAACCCGATTTATCCCTAAAATGCGTCCACCAGTGAAGCCGCCATTTAAAACGCGTCTGGGTTTCCCGACGCCATTCAACCCAGAAATCCAGATTTACAGACCCTTAAACGGGGGCATTTCCTGCCTAAATGGCGTCATGATGGCCCGACGTCCTTCTAAAAGGCGTCGTCCTTCCATGACGCCATTTAGCGCAGAACCCCTAACTCAGGAAACCTCGCACAGGGAGGTTTCTGCGCTAAAACGCGTCGTGCTGACCGGACGTCTTTCGGAAAGGCGTCGACCCAGCCCGACGCCATTTAGCGCCAGAAACCCGGTTTCCTGGTTCGACCCGAGGGCTTCACCTTTGAACCCCGGGCACCCCGAAAATCCCAAAATCAAAGGGGGAAGAAGAGAAGCTCAACCACACAATCATGCTACGAATCCACGATCACAAACACCGTTATTCCCTCAAGGAAACCCCCTAAACATGCTCAATCTAGCCCCACACACGCCACATCACGCCGAAAGCAACGAGCACACATGCAAGGTTTCGTCCCCCTACCGGTTCTTGAACTCCTCCAAGCTCCTCGCCGCCGACCCGTCTCGCCCCACGCCGCCGCCGGTATCCTCGAGAATGCCGCCACTCCGCCGGGACGTCGGCCGCCGTCCGGAGAAGGGAACGCTGCGAGGAAGGTGGTGGAGGTAGAGGTGAGAGGTAGGGAAGCTATGGAGTAGTTGAAGAGGAAGAAGAGGAAGGGAAGGGAGGAAGGAGGGCGGAGGGAGCGGAGAGGGCGAAGAGAGAGAGTGGAGAGGCGAAAGTGAGGGAAAGAAGGGGAGGCTCGCGGGGTCAATCTGGAACGAGGTAAAACGCGTCGATCGAGGTAGACGCCATTCAGTCTGACAGGACGGCCGTACCGACACCGGTCTGAAACGCGTCGCCCACCACGGACGCCGTTCAGATGACAAGACAGGCCGTACTGACAACGCTCTGGCGTCGCACCCTGACACCGCAGGTGTCGCAGTCTGAAACGCGTCGACCGAGGTGGACGCCGTTCAGACAAATCTGACAGGGGCCGTACTCTCGCGGCCCGAAACCCGCCCACGTGGCGCAACAACCAGCAGACCTAAATGGCGTCCACACAACCTGACGCCTTTTGAAAGGCGTCGAGCAGTGCTGACGCCATTCAGTCAGCAGTCTCAAGACCCCTTCCAGGGTCCAAACCAGGGGATCCGGCCCGAACCCGACCCGAATACAGAACCCGAAATCTCGGTCATTACAGCTTCCACTGCGCCAGCAAAGCCCCAAACATATTGTTATTCTGTTCTCTCTCTTCTCCATTAGTGTAGAATTAGTTTAATTGTTTAGGATTAATTATTTTTTATTTGATATTTTGTTTATTTAGTTTAAGAATATTAAATCATAACTTTGTAATTTGTTTCGTAATTTTTAGATAATTAATAAGTTGCATAGTTAAATTTCAATATCTTCGTTATAATTTTTAGTTGTGTTTTTTTTTTATATGTGTTTGTGTTTAATTTTTGAAAAAGAAAAAAAAAAGAGTTATTTAATTCAAGCAATTATATTTTTAAGTAACATTAGTTAATTGCGTTTTAGTTTAATTAAGTAATTAGTTTATTTAAATTCTCACTTATTTTTAGATTAACTAAAGTCCAAAGTTTTCAAAGTTAAAATTCTATCTCCCTGTGGATCGACTCGGACTCAGCGCTATTAATTTCCAAGATTTGATTTGAGTGAGCCGGATAAATTTAGATTGAACGTTTTCATGAGTGTTTAACGACGCACAATTTGAAACGATCAATTTTTGGCGCCGTTGCCGGGGAGTTAGATTTTTAATTTTGATTATCTTGGATTTAGTGTAATTATTCTTTAGCTAATCTTATTTCTCTTATTTTTGCAGGTATATTGAAAAAAAAAAAGAGAAGGAAAGCGAAATCATGGTCAGTGTGTTCCAACTTTCTATGTTTCAATTTCCTTACTTTAGTTAGTTTCTAATTTTGTAGTTTCTAGTTTAGATAGGTTTCCATTAACTAAAAAAAAAAAGAAACAAAAAGAGGAACATCCAAATTTAAAAACCTCCATTGTCAAGATTAGAAACTTTCCATGCTAGGCATTCATCATCTTAGGAAAGCATGAGTTAGTTTCCTTTCACAGTTATTTCCATAAATTGTTGAAGATTGCGGGGGAAAGGTACGTGTTTCAATTTTTAGCAAGTCATTCATGATTGCATCAACACACCTTGCATTGATTTGTCGCCTTGTATTGCATTCAAAAAGACATTAAGGGCAGCAACTTTAACCACATAAGGTAGGGATTTGATCACCCTTCCTTAGCCCACAAATCACCCTCCTTGCATTGGCATTTCCTAATCCAACTAAAAGCAAGTCGAAAGAGAATCTAGGGTTTACACCGTGAGTGGCTTAAATCTCGAGTTGCCTCCATTTTTAGAAACGGTGTCTAGGCTAGAGGTAAAAAGGCAAACGTCTAAGCGGGAAAGTGGTTCTCTAATTAGGTCCCTACGAAAGTAGGGGGAGCCTCCCACTACCCCACCTCTTACCTGGCCGTTGACTGATTGTGGTTGTGACTCGAGGTGGACTCCATTCACCTTGTAAGAAAATTCACATAGAGAGTCTAGGTTAACATTAGATCATTAGGATAATTTGTTTGCCAAAATTGTTTGCATTTAAAAAAAGAAAAAGAAATAGAAAACAAAATCCTCTCTCCATCAGTCCTAGTGTATGCAAGGTAGGAGATCTCAAAACCCTAACCTTCTAGGACCACTTGCTGAAATAGAAAGAATCCTACATCAAAGAAATCCACCACAAGATCCAATGGCTGATAATCAGGACCCACCAAAGCAAATGAAGGACTATTTCATTCCAAATCGATACCAACCTTCATCATGTATTCATCTTCCTCAGAATCCAGCCAATCAATATGAAATCAAATCTAGCACAATTCAGATGCTCCCATCCTTTTATGGGAATACTAATGAAGATCCTTATAAGCATCTGGATGAATTTCTAGAAATCTGTTCCACGGTTAAGATTCAGAATTTCACCGATGATGGCCTTAAATTGACCTTATTTTCCTTTTCATTAAAGGACAAGGCTAAATATTGGTTGGGAACTATAGGAAGGCCCATTAGGACATGGGAAGAAATGCAGAAAGAATTTCTCAAGAAGTTCTATCCCATCGGGCGGACCAATACCATGAGACGGGCCATCACGAGTTTTACCCAAACTCCTGGGGAATTGATCCATGAATCTTGGGAAAGACTGAAAGAATTGCTTAGAAAATGCCCTCATCATGGGCTTTCAAAATGGCAAATTGTCCAAGCATTCTATGAAGGATTGTCTGAACAGTTCAGACAGATGGTGGATGCTTCATGTGGAGGGGCGTTTATGATGAAAAATGAAGATGAGGCTTATGATCTGTTTGAGATGTTAAGTGAAAATTCCATTAATCATGCCTCATTATCATCTTATGAAAGGTCTGTTGGGCCATCTAAACGGACTGGAATGTATGAACTTAAGGCCCGCGGAGAACCCGAATTCAGAATGGACATAAATCTGATTAATCAGAAATTGGATAAGGTAGACATCTTGGCCCAGAAACTAGACCAACTCTTGGCCTTAAACAAGCAAGAGCCTACTTACCCAACACAATCTAGTCCATATGAAGGCCCACCCTCTGCTAATCATGACATTTGTGCCTTATGCGCAAGTCCAACCCATCAAGTGAATGAATGCCCAACTGCGGCCCAACTTCCACCATTCATTCAAGAACAAGTTCAGGCTGCCCAGGGATTCTCCAGGCCCAATAATGATCCATTCTCAAATACTTACAATCCTGGCTGGAGAAATCATCCTAATTTCTCTTGGAAGAATCAGCAGGCCCCATTACCAATGCCCAATCTTCCCATGCATCAAGCCCAAAAGCCACATAATTCATTCCAACAGCAATCTAATTTCTATGGAAATGTTCAGGCTAGGGGATCTCAAGCCCAGTTTTCTCAACCGGCCGAGTATCAATCAGGTCAACCGGCCCACTACCACTCATTCCAATCTGGACAGCCAACCCAATACCATCCTCCACCCACTTACCAACAACCTCCTTAGCCCAACTTTGATGATAAATTCACTCAACTCCAACAACTGATTTTGACCCAGCAACAATCCATTGCTAAGTTGGAAAGTCAAATGGGCCAACTAGCTGAGGCCGCAATGAGAAGAGAAGTATGCTAACTTCCTAGTCAACCCGTTGCTAATCCAAGGAATCAACCTCCGGGTTTTCCACAGCAATCGGACCTTTTACCTCAGCCTAACCCGGTACCACAACCTAAAGGGCCACAATTTGAGAATGCTAAAGCTATTTCAGCCCTTAGGAGTGGGAGAAGTTTAGAAAAACCACATGCAGATGGAGAGTTAGCTAAAGATTCCACTGATGGGCCTCAGGAAATTGAAAGTGAGAGTGAAGATGAACCCATCATAGAGAAGTTGGAAGAGGATCTGAAAGGAAAAGGGAAGATTGATGAAGGCCCAAGTTCTTGTAAACCTAGGGTGCCATTTCCTAATGCCTTGTTAGCTAAGCCCAATACCCGGAAGAAACTGGCCCAGAATGAGGAGTTGTTGGATTTGTTCAAACAAGTCCAAATTAATATTCCACTCCTCGATGCCATCAAGCATGTGCCAGTTTATGCTAAGTTTCTCAAGGAATTATGTACTCCACGAAGAGAATCTAGAATGGCACCCGAAAAGGTTCGGCTTTCTGAGGATGTTAGTGCAATTGTGATGAATCATTTACCCAAGAAGTTAAAGGATCTTGGAGCACCTCTAATTTCATGTGACTTAGCTGGAGTTACATTTGATAGAGCTTTATTGGATCTAGGTGCAAGTGTAAATCTATTGCCGACAGCTATTTATGAAAAATTTGATATTGGAGAATTAAAGCCCACATCCATCATCTTGTAGTTAGCTGATAGGTCTGTAAAAACTCCACGAGGATTAATTGAGGATGTCATTGTAAATGTTCATGATTGTTATTTTCCCGTGGATTTTCTTATTCTGGATATGGCATTACCTGAGGAACTCATTCACACCCCGATCATCTTAGGTCGTCCATTCTTAGCCACTGCCAAAGCTAATATAAATTGTGAAACTGGCATAATGGACATTTCATTTAGGGGTCAAAAGGTCTAGATTAATGTCTTCAAAGCATCTCAATACCCAGATCATGAAAAAGAATGCCATACTATTGATGTCTTGGATAATGTGGTTGAAGAAAATGAGATGTTCACACATGACCTTTTGGAAGAAGTCAATACCTTAAAAGATTCGTCCGGCCCATTAACATCTTGGCCCAAGGTTGAACCTTTACCAGCCTTACAGTCTGAGCCCGCTTTGCCATCTTTAGAGGACCCTCCTGAGCTTGAACTCAAACCATTACCTGAGTCTCTCAAGTATATCTTTTTGGGCCCGGACCAAACTCTCCCGGTCATCATTGCAGCAAATCTCACATCGCCGCAAGAGGCCCAATTAACTGAGGTCCTCAAAGACCACAAGGGTGCTATTGGATGGTCGGTGGCAGATTTAAAGGGAATTAGCCTGTCCATTTGCATGCATCACATCTATATGGAAGAGGATTCTAAGCCCAGTCGGGAGATGCAAAGGCGGCTTAACCCCAATATGAAAGAAGTGGTGAAGAAGGAAGTTGTGAAATGGCTGGATGCGGGTATTATTTACCCAATATCAGACAGTAAATGGATCAGCCCAACTCAAGTGGTACCCAAGAAATCTGGATTAACAGTTATTAAGAATGATCATGGAGAAGAGATATCCACTAGGCTCACCACGGGATGGAGAGTGTGTTAGTTTAGGTGGCCTACAAGCCAATCTAACAATGTAAATCTCGTTCATTATTAATAAAATGGCATAATATTCATTATGTGTAAATCGCGTTAATTATCGTTTCATAATGAAGTCCGTGAATATGTGCTATGGTGATCAGATTATGATGAGATCATACTAATGAGACTGATCACTTAAACACACATATTCTTAATTGTTCATAGTCGGAGGATATCCGAGAAGGACATCGGATATCCGGTTAGACTAGTACAGATTACTCCTGCTCATATGATGAGGGTGACTGGTCTCATAAGTCACTTGTGTGGAGACACTAAGGCGAATCTGTAGGTGCTCATTGGAGAATGAGTTCACTGAACTGATCCGACTGAATCGCTAGATGGTATTGTACCTCACTGTCAACCAGCTTGATTCTATTGTCGCAGTTGCGTGGATGGTCCTCGGACCTGAGATACCAAGGACACCTTGGCGGTGGACTTCTGTGCTTTGACCTTGGTTTACGAATCTCTAGCCATGGGATTCTAATATGCCAAGGATTGGGTACAGCGGAATACCGTCGAAGGGAATTGTGTGTCAATAAGGAATCATTCGCTCTCGGTACTTAGAGAGAGAATGCTCTAGGAAGGATGCGCGAAAGTCCCTGGCCAGGGCGGACGATAATATCGGGAAAGGAGTTTTCCGATATTCATCAGCGACATCCAATCCAAGTGAGTCGACCGGTTAGGGTTTGACAGCTCGCCATACCCTGAGTTGACTTGAGAGCATTGTACGAATGAAGGATTATATCCACGCGGTAACTGTCGACGGAAAGGTTCCAAGAGTGGGTTACTTAACCCCAAATACCTTCCGGGTTCACGCGGTGTTGCTTGGCACCCAACGTGATCGGAGGCCCGATCGAATTCGATGTGCGACATCAATTCGATTGATTAATTGATTAATAAAGGGTTATTAATTAATTAATAAAGCCAGTGAGGAGTCACTGGGCTTACTGGGCCATTAACTGGACTGGTACTTGGGCCTAGAGGGTCACACGCAAATGATTCTCAAGGCGATGGATAAATAAGTGAGTTTTATACAAACCGGGGGTTTTTGTGAAAAACCGCGCGGTTAGTATAAAACATAGCGAACGGGCTGAGCAGGCCAAGCTGCTGCTAACCCTAGCCGCCCCTCCTCAGTTTCTGTCTTCCTCTGGAGTCCAGGCAGATCCAGATCTGCTCCGCCGCTTCTCCGAATCCCGTTCGACGGGAAATCGTCCGCGCACTGCGGCGACCAGCGGAGGCTTCGCGGGCTGTGAAGAACGACGAACTCGAGGATATCCGTCGCGGGGAGGATCGCGTGGACTTCGCTAGAGGCCGGGCGCTTGCGCGGCTTGTGGTGTCACACCGACGGAACCGAACGGCTGCGGATTCGAATCCGCACACGGTGAGAACTTCGATAATCCGATTATCGTATTTTAGTTCTTCGAAACGGGAAACGGATCGCTGTAATATTTTCCGTTGCGTAAGCGATCCGGAGAAACCGAGAAAACCCAACAGCGGTATCAGAGCCAGGTTCCACTGTTTCTCGTCCCGTTTTGGTTTCCGAAATTGATTTTTCTTGAGTTATTCCATGCGGTTAATCCGATTAAAATGACGGAATATTGTTCATAAGATGAACACAAATAATTTGATTATTTTTCCGTGATTTTTCGAGATTATTTTGGGGGTTTTTCGTGTTCTTCGTGAGACGAAGAACGGCGACTTTACGGCGGCTTCCCAATCGTTGGGATGGCCAGCCGAGACTCCGGATCCACTGGTGATAGTCACCACTCCACATCCGGTATCTATCCGTCGCCGGAATGGCCTTGGAGAGCCGCAAAAATCTAGCCCCAAATCGGATTTAAATCCTGCAAAATTCAGAAATTGGGGTGTTTTAAGAGGGCTCAACCGACCCCTTAGAGACCTTCTCCGGCGACCCTGCCGGCCTCAGGCTCGTCGCCGGCGACAAAGGCGTCGCCGGCCGGTGTCGGACAGGTCCGGTGCCGGCCGCCGGCGGCACCGGAAGATCCCCTCCCGCCGCCCTGCATCCTGCAACATTAGGGTTTCTGGGAAAGAAGGGGGCGGCCGAACCGCTCCACTGGACCCGGTCCCGAGCCGGTCGGACCGGCCGGGCCGGGTCCAGGGCTGGGACGGACCTGGCCGAGCCAGGCCACGAGCCAGGCCAGGGCCTGGCGCCCCTGGTCCGAGCCCTTGCTCGGCCAGGGCTCGAGCCCAGGGCTCAGCCCATTAGGCTGAGCCAACTCCCACCCCATTTTCTAGTTTAATTCCCCTTTGCCCACTTACAAAATGAATTAAAATTTAATTTTAATTTCAATAAAATTCAAAAATGTTTTGTAATTTTATAATGGGCTTAACAAATGATTTGTGAATCATTTTAATTAACATTTAGTTGTTAGTTGATTAACATTAACTGTTAGTTTAATGGTTAAACTAATAGTTAATTTTGATGATACTAATTTAATGGTTAAATTAGTAATTAATAATTATTAATCTAATAGTTAGATTATTAATTGTTATTTCAACTAATTGTTAATTAATAATTGAGTTAGTTATTAATTTAATTGTTAAATTAATAATTAACTTAAATGATTAATTTAAGTGTTAAATTAGTTGTATTTAATGATTAATTGTTAGTTATTAATTTAAGGGTTAAATTAATGATTAACTTTAATCTTCCAAACTAATTGTTAGATTATAGTTATTAATTAATTAGTGTTAATTATTAATTTAAGTGTTAAATTACTAATTAACATTAATTAACTGATCTAAATGTTAAATTAGTAGTTAATAATTAATTGGTTGATTATTAATTTAAGTGTTAAATTTCTAATTAACTTTGGTGGATTAATCTAAGAGTTAGATTAATCTTTAATTAGTCTAATTGTTAGATTATTAAAGGGGTTTAATCTAAGTGTTAGATTATTAGAAATGTTCTAATTTGCATGGAATAATCTGGAATTATTAATTCGGAGTGTGTGCGCATGTGATGTGTGTTTATTGCTTTTAAATTTGATTTAATTGCATGTTAAGTTAATTAAATGAGTTTTCAAAAATTCAAACACCAATTTTGATTGGATCCCAACTTTTTGAAAGCCAAAATTATTTATTTTGAAAACTCATTTGTTTTAGCCATGTGATGCGCTGAATCATGTGTGGGATGTTTAAAACACACCGTGGTCATGGATATGCACTTAATTTATTATTCATGTGATGAATGGATTGTGTGGATCGTGGATGTATGATTATTTATTAATTGTTAATAAATAGAGGTCTGCGCACCTCTCTCTCTCATACTCCGATGTATTTCTACCTCCCTCTCTTTCTTGTACTCGCCATAAGGCCTTCTTCAATTTACTTGTTAATTCTAGAATTAATGTAATGTGATCGAGGCAACCGAGGAAAGAGCGAGGACGATCCACAACTGCAACCAGGAAGGCGAAAAGATGGAGATCTCTTGCCTGTGTTTGCAGGTTATCTAATATAATTGTTGTGTTAGATTGTGTGTGCGTTTGACTGTTGGCTCCAGTCAAACCCGCTGTGCTATCCATGATCACACTAATGACATGTATGTGATGCATTGTTTATCTTTTGATTATGAATCAAAGCAGGTTATAGTATTTAGTAAATATATACGATATATCTATATACTATCACCTAGGAGAGACCAAGATAAAAGTTATCCAAATACCCTCAGATAAACTCTAAGCCGTAACGCGAGTAGTTGAGAACTCACCGCGTGGTCCACCATCGTTATAGTCATAGGATTCGAATCACTTTAGGCAGGTTTGTTGTGCTATCCACAAGGCCTGCTTAATTGGGAGGAGAAACTGTGGCTATGACATTAGATGCCTATAGATCGGGGTAGAGGAACCATGTAGCTTTGTTGTGCTATCCACAAGGGCTGCATGCAAATCTATGCTCGTCGCGTAACGATGGTTAGCTTAGACCAGAATTAGTGGTTTGTTGTGCTATCCATAAGGCCATTAAATCTCTGGGGACCGAAGCTATGATCAGATATTGCAAGGAGTTGCAAGTCCCATGAGTTGGGTGCTCTCTGATTGTATTACAGTTTGTTGTGCTATCCACAAGGCTGTAGTGCAAGTCATTGAGATTCTGATCCCCACTAGGAGACTGTCGGCGTCTCCCGTTCTGTATAACTGAGGGTTATACAGTCCGTCGAAAATTAGTGGGAGTTAAACTTGAACAAAAGACCATGTCTTGTTTTAAACTTTAATAATTGAACATCTGTTAAATAGATTTTACTTATCTCCTGTAGGAACTATGTCGTCGAATAACCCACTCTGTGGCATACTTGATGCCATTTTGACTTACTTGATCTACTCGGATTGGTTCAGACTGAAAAACGTCTTCAGATCTGAGCACAATAACTTTGTCCTTGGAGCTGATCCTCCTGCTGAATCGGCATTGGATGCCCCTGAAGCAGGGATGTTAGCTAACGGATCGAAGGACAAAGATAAAAGAGTAGTGAAGGGTGACTGCTTATACTATAAGCAGTATGATCACTGGAAGAGGAACCGCAAGGAGTTCCTTAACGATAAAGTTCATGGAAGAGTGAAGCTGTCTGAAGCTTCAGATATCTATATGATAGATATCAACTTATCAGTTAGAGATTCCACATCTTGGGTATTGGATACCGGATGTGCTTCTCATATCTGCCATGATGTGCAGATGCTCACAAGTAAGCGCAAGCTGAGACGAGGTGAGGTGGAATTGAGGCTAGGAAACGGCGCAAAAGTTGCGGCGATTGCTGTTGGGACAGCAAACCTCAGGCTTCCATCGGGAGACACCTTACTATTAGAAGATTGTTATTATGTTCCTAACATAATAAAGAACATCATATCAATATCTTGTTTGGACAAGATAGGATATAGGTTGACTATTGAGAATAGAAGTTGTTCGATTTATTATGGTAATAAATCAATAGCTTCAGCATCTTTAGTGAACGGTCTATATCTATTAGATGTTTCTTATTACAATCTTCAGATTGATAATGCTCTTAAGAAGAGCAAGAATTGTGTGAACCAGGCCTACATGTGGCATTGTAGACTTGGGCACATTGGCGAAAGCAGGTTGCAAAAGTTGCACAAGCATAGTTACTTAACAACATTCGATTATGAATCGTTTGCAACATGCAAATCCTGCCTTATGGGAAAGATGGCAAAATCTCCATTTAGTGGACATGGAGAACGTGCCAAGGACATTCTGGAACTAATACATACGGATGTATATGGTCCAATGTCCACCCAAGCCAAAGGTAGCTTTTCTTACTTCATCACGTTCACCGATGACTTCTCAAGATTCGGCTATGTGTACTTAATGAAGTACAAGTCGGAAGCATTTGAGAAGTTCAAGGAGTTTAAGAATGAGGTGGAGAAGCAGTTAGGAAAGAGTATTAAAGCTCTTCGATCAGATCGAGGAGGAGAATACTTGAGTACTAATTTCACACAATTCTTAAAGGATAATGGTATCCTTTCTCAGCTGACCCCTCCATATACACCACAGATGAATGGTGTATCAGAAAGGAGGAATTGCACCTTGTTGGACATGGTGCGATCCATGATAAGCTTTTCGGGATTACCAGTGTCCCTCTGGGGGTATGCTCTAGAGTCAGCAGCATACCTACTGAACAGAGTACCCAGCAAGTCTGTGGCCTCTACTCCATATGAGATATGGAAAGACAGGAAACCAGAATTTAAGCATGTTAAAGTCTAGGGTTGTCCTGCTCATGTTAAGAGGCATGATCCAGACAAGCTGGAATCACGAACTGATAAATGTAGGTTTGTGGGATATCCAAAGGAAACCTTTGGATACTATTTTTTCCATCCTGGTGAACAAAAGGTGTTTGTCGCCAGGAAAGCTGTCTTCCTGGAAGAGGAATACCTTTTCCAGGAGGACAGTAGGAGTAAAATAGTACTGGAAGAGGTTCCAGATCCCCAAACAGCTACATTATCATCAGATGAGATATCAGTTCCTGAATCTGTTCAGGTACATACAGATGAGCCTCGTAGATCTGGTAGAGTACCTAGACTACCCGAACGATATGTGGGACATATCGCTGAAGGTGAGTCTAAGGTAAAATATAATCAGGATGATGATCCTAAAACCTACCAGGAGGCCATAGAAGGCCCAGAAGCCGGGAAATGGCGAGAAGCCATGAACTCAGAAATTCAGTCCATGTACACCAACAAAGTTTGGAACTTGGAGGACTTGCCCGAGGGTATTGTACCCATCGGTTGCAAGTGGATCTTTAAGAGAAAGATCGGTGCTGATGGACGGATCGACACTTATAAGGCAAGGTTGGTGGCAAAGGGATATCGTCAAAGGCAAGGAATTGACTATGACGAGACTTTCTCACCAGTTGCCATGATAAAGTCGATCAGAGTTCTGCTCGCCATTGCTGCACATTATGATTATGAAATCTGGCAGATGGATGTGAAGACTGTCTTCCTCAATGGTAATCTTGAGGAGGAGGTGTATATGATACAACCGGAAGGTTTCACATCCAAAGAATCTCCAGATAAAGTGTGCAAGCTTCAGAGGTCTATTTATGGACTGAAGCAAGCTTCCCGGAGCTGGAACATAAGATTTGACGAGGCTGTCAAGTCTTATGACTTCATTAAGAATGAAGATGAGCCTTGTGTGTACAAGAAGACCAGTGGGAGTGAAGTCACTTTTCTAGTTCTTTACATAGATGACATACTACTCATTGGGAATGATGTAGCTATGATGTCATCAGTAAAGGTCTGGCTGTCGAAAAACTTCTCCATGAAGGATTTGGGAGAAGCATCCTACGTATTGGGAATACGGATCTATAGAGATAGATCAAAGAGGATGCTTGGAATGGCCCAATCCTTGTACATAGATACCATAGTCAAAAGGTTTGGCATGGAAAATTCCAAGAGAGATTTCATACCGATGAGACATGGAATCAATCTTTCAAAGGAGCAGTCTCCTAAGACTCCTAATGAGAGGGCATTCATGGATAGAATACCCTATGCCTCTGCTATAGGATCTATCATGTATGCCATGCTATGTACACGGTCTGATTTCAGGCTGATCCAGGCGAAGAGCACTGGAAGGCAGTGAAATGCATCCTTAAGTACTTGAGAAGAACTAAGGATATATTTCTTGTCTATGGAGGAGGTGACTTGAAACTGCGAGGCTTTACTGACTCGAGTTTTCAGTCAGATCAAGATGATAGCAAGTCAACATCTGGATTTGTGTTTACATTGAACGGAGGGGCAGTGTGCTGGAAGAGTTCCAAGCAAGTAACCACTGCAGATTCGACGTCTTAAGCTGAGTACATCGCTGCAGCTGAAGCCGCAAAGGAAGCAGTGTGGTTGAAGAAATTCATCACCGACCTCGGCGTAGTTCCCAGCATCTCTGAGCCTGTTCCACTGTTGTGCGACAACAATGGAGCGATTGCGCAAGCGAAAGAGCCACGGTCTCATCAGAAATCGAAGCATATTCTGAGGCGCTTTCACCTTATCAGAGAGATCATATCCAGAGGAGATGTAGTAGTGGAAAGAGTTCCATCCGTCGACAATGTAGCAGATCCACTGACAAAGCCGTTGGCTCAAATTGTGTTTGAGCGTCACCTAGAGTCTATGGGCTTATTGTATAAAGGTGATTGGCTTTAGTCCAAGTGGGAGATTGTTAGTTTAGGTGACCTACAAGCCAATCTAACAATGTAAATCTCGTTCATTATTAATAAAATGGCATAATATTCATTATGTGTAAATCGCGTTAATTATCGTTTCATAATGAAGTCCGTGAATATGTGCTATGGTGATCAGATTATGATGAGATCATACTAATGAGACTGATCACTTAAACACACATATTCTTAATTGTTCCTAGTCGGAGGATATCCGAGAAGGACATCGGATATCCGGTTAGACTAGTACAGATTACTCCTGCTCATATGATGAGGGTGACTGGTCTCATAAGTCACTTGTGTGGAGACACTAAGGCGAATCTGTAGGTGCTCATTGGAGAATGAGTTCACTGAACTGATCCGACTGAATCGCTGGATGGTATTGTATCTCACTGTCAACCAGCTTGATTCTATTGTCGCAGTTGCGTGGATGGTCCTCGGACCTGAGATACCAAGGACACCTTGGCGGTGGACTTCTGTGCTTTAACCTTGGTTTACGAATCTCTAGCTATGGGATTCTAATACGCCAAGGATTGGGTATAGCGGAATACCGTCGAAGGGAATTGTGTGTCAATAAGGAATCATTCGCTCTCGGTACTTAGAGAGAGAATGCTCTAGGAAGGATGCGCGAAAGTCCCTGGCCAGGGCGGACGATAATATCGGGAAAGGAGTTTTCCGATATTCATCAGCGGCATCCAATCCAAGTGAGTCGACCGGTTAGGGTTTGACAGCTCGCCATACCCTGAGTTGACTCGAGAGCATTGTACGAATGAAGGATTATATCCACGCGGTAACTGTCGACGGAAAGGTTCCAAGAGTGGGTTACTTAACCCCAAATACCTTCCGGGTTCACGCGGTGTTGCTTGGCACCCAACGTGATTGGAGGCCCGGTCGAATTCGATGTGCGACATCAATTCGATTGATTAATTGATTAATAAAGGGTTATTAATTAATTAATAAAGCCAGTGAGGAGTCACTAGGCTTACTGGGCCATTAACTGGACTGGTACTTGTGCCTAGAGGGTCACACGCAAATGATTCTCAAGGCGATGGATAAATAAGTGGGTTTTATACAAACCGGGGGTTTTTGTGAAAAACCGCGTGGTTAGTATAAAACATAGTGAACGGGCTGAGCAGGCCAAGCTGCTGCTAACCCTAGCCGCCCCTCCTCAGTTTCTGTCTTCCTCTGGAGTCCAGGCTGATCCAGATCTGCTCCGCCGCTTCTCCGAATCCCGTTCGACGGGAAATCGTCCGCGCACTGCGGCGACCAACGGAGGCTTCGCGGGCTGTGAAGAACGACGAACTCGAGGATATCCGTCGCGGGGAGGATCGCGTGGACTTCGCTAGAGGCCGGGCGCTTGCGCGGCTTGCGGTGTCACACCGACGGAACCGAACGGCTGCGGATTCGAATCCGCACACGGTGAGAACTTCGATAATCCGGTTATCGTATTTTAGTTCTTCGAAACGGGAAACGGATAGCTGTAAAATTTTATTTTCCGCTGCGTGAGCGATCCGGAGAAACAGAGAAAACCCAACAGAGTGTGCATTGATTACTGAAAGCTGAATCTAATGACTAAGAAGGATCACTTTCCACTCCCATTCATGGATCAGATTCTAGAAAAGTTATCGGGCCAGAAGTACTTTTGCTTCTTAGATGGGTATTCCGGGTACAATCAAGTGGCTATTTACCCGGAAGATCAAGAAAAGACCACCTTTACGTGCCCTTATGGCACGTTTGCTTTTAGGAGGATGCCATTCGGATTATGCAATGCACCAGCCACATTTCAACGGTCCATGATGGCTATATTGTCCGATATGGTGGGAGAATTCCTCGAAGCTTTCATGGATGATTTCTCAATCTTTTGGGATTCTTTTGAAAATTGCTTGGAAAATCTTAAACAGGTGCTAGCAAGATGCATAGACACCAATCTGATACTTTGCTGGGAAAAGAGTCATTTTATAGTTCGAGAGGGCATTGTTCTAGGCCTCATTGTGTCTGAAAGGGGGATAGAGGTAGATAAAGCTAAGATCGATCTCATATCCAATCTTCCTCCTCCCACCTCGGTCAGACAGATCCGTTCATTCCTTGGCTATGCCGGTTTCTATCGCTGGTTTATCCACAATTTCTCTGAAATTGCCCGGCCTCTAACTCTTCACCTAGCTAAGGATGTCCCTTTCCAAATGGATGAATCTTGCATCAATGCATTATATTCTCTGAAGGAATCTTTGACCAAAGCTCCGATTCTTCAATCTCCAGATTGGTCTTTGCCTTTCGAAATCATGTGCGATGCCTCTGATTATGCTATCGGTGCGGTTTTGGGACAAAGAATCAACAAGTGTCCCGTGGTGATCTATTATGCAAGTCGCACCCTTGCAGATGCTCAAATGAATTATATCACCACAGAAAAGGAATTATTAGCTGTGACCTTTGCCCTAGAAAAATTCAGATCTTATCTTTTATGGGCAAAAGTCATAATCTATTCTGATCACTCAGCTCTGAAATACCTGTTGACCAAGAAGGATGCAAAGCCTAGACTTATTAGATGGATCTTACTCCTCCAGGAATTTGATTTGGAAATTCGGGATAAGAAGGGTTCTGAGAATGTGGTAGCTGACCACCTATCCCGAATTCCGATCTCTGAAAGTACACCGATCACTGATTCCTTTCCTGATGAGCATCTACTGACCATTTCTCACACTGTTACACCTTGGTTTGCTCATATTGTCAATTACAAGGTGACTAATCAACTTTCGGAAGGATGGACTAAAAGTGAGAAGGACAAATTCTTTTCTCAGGAAAAATATTATTTCTGGGAGGTTCCTGAATTATTCAAATTTTGTCCTGATCAAATCATTAGGCGATGTGTTCCTGAAGAAGAACAACAGAGTGTTCTCAACTTCTGCCATAATCTAGCTTGTGGGGGCCATTTCTCAGGAAAGAAAACTGCAGCCAAAGTCCTACAAAGTGGTTTTTACTGGCCCACACTTTTCAAAGATGCCCATGAATTTAGCAAAACGTGCCTCCGATGTCAGGCCGTAGGAAATATGGCGAAAGGGATATGATGCCACTCAACCCAATCTTGGTGGTTGAAGTCTTTGATGTTTGGGGAATTGACTTTATGGGACCTTTTCCACCTTCTTTTGGACATACATATATTTTGGTAGCGGTGGATTATGTCTCAAAATGGATTGAAACAGTAGCCACCCGAACCAATGATCATAAAGTGGTCATTAAATTCATTCAGAAGAATATCTTTTCTCGGTTCGGGTGGCCTAAAGCTATCATTAGTGATGGGGGAACGCATTTCACGAATTACCAATTTCGGACTTTACTTAAGAAATATAGGATTAATCACAAAGTAGCTACCCCTTATCACCCCCAAACCAGTGGCCAAGTGGAAGTTTCCAATAGGGAGATCAAGAATATTCTGCGAAAGTCCGTTAGGCCCGATAGAAAAGATTGGTCTGAAAGATTGGATGATGCTTTATGGGCCTATCGGACCGCTTACAAAACTCCTATTGGCATGTCTCCTTATCGCTTGATTTTTGGAAAAGCGTGCCACCTTCCGGTGGAATTGGAACATAGGGCCTATTAGGCCATCAAACAAGTCAATATGGACCTAGCCCAAGCTGGTTCCCACCGAACCTTACAACTGAGTGAGCTGGAAGAGTTGCGCAACGAGGCCTATGAAAATTCAAAGATCTATAAAACCAAAACTAAAGCTTTTCATGATAAACATATTGTCAGAAAATCCTTTCTTCCAAATCAGAAAGTTTGGCTATTTAATTCTAGGCTTCGCCTATTTCCTGGAAAATTGAAATCCAGATGGGATGGACCCTTCGTGGTCGTTAAAGCCTTCGATCATGGAGCCGTTAAAAATCTGAATCCTAAGAGTGAGAACACTTTTACTGTTAATGGTCAACGGTTGAAACCATTCATTGAAAATCTTCAAAATGAGCCATCTGAATCCATAGACTTGAGTGATCCACATTAACTGAACCTCCGTCTGGCTGAAGATGATAAACTTAGCGCTTGTTGGGAGGCAACCCAATATTTTACTTCAATTTTTGTATTTCTTTCCTTTTAGGTCCCTGAGCAGCAGTCGCCGTGGGTATGTCGCAGCCTCTTCATTACAGGTTGTTTCGCTCCTTTACGAATTCTCTTATGGCTGCATGTTTTTCAGATCTTTTATGCCATTGAGGACAATGTCAAATCAAGTTGGGGGATGGGACAATCAATTTGATATGCATTTAAAATGGTCAATTTTTTTTTCAAAAACTTTTTTTCACATCCTAGGAAAATTGCATGAAAATCATGTTTCATTAAGTAAATCTTAAACAAATCAGTTTTCTGTTAGTCACATTGGTTAAAGAACCTTCAAAGTTTAAATATCTCACTTTACAAAAATCCACGGCAGGATGATTTTCACACACACACGGCAACTTAGAATAAATGAAAGATTTTAAAAGTATAGAATTGCTGGAATTAACCTCAAAGATAAGACTACTTATTCTAATTTTTCTTTTGGGTTGAACGAAAGGAATGTGTAGGATCCGTAATAGGGGACTGTCCCACTCAGCACTCTAAAAGAGGCGGTCATTTAAAATGGACAGCTGTAAACATTAAAGGCAAAAGAAGGCGATAAAAGAGCTAAAGGAAGGTAGGTGGCAAAAAGTACGCACCTCCCCTCAGGCAATTCAAAGAGAGTGGCAAAAAGTACGCACTCTCAAAAGCAAAAGTACAATAAAATGAAAAAAAAAAAACGCCACGCTAAAAAGTCCATCGTACCAAAAATATGACCAAGTCGTGAAAAGTGCTGAGTTGGGACGGGAACTGAAAAACGGTCCTCACTGACTGATCGGGAAATCTTTTATTCTCTTCTCCTCCCTAAGTAGTCTTATCTAAAGGGTAGTAAAGGCAAGAATATACCAGAAAGGTCGGAAACGAGTTCTAAGTGTGTCAAATTTCATGCACAATCACCTGTCTGAATCAAAATATTGTGAGATATGAAAACTTTTAGCTCAACCAAACGGCTACCACTTAAATTGATTGTGAAAGATACTACAAATGAAGCATGATAATTCATTGTTTGTCCTAACATTTCCTTATTTGCATTGCTAAGGGACTAGCAATGAGTAAGTTGGGGGGTGTGATAAAGTGTTAAATTGATCATTTAAAGGCAATCATATGCATCATACTCATGTTTTTATCTGCAAAATAGCATGAAATGATAGATAACTGTGTAACAAGTCCAACGGTACCAATTTCATCAAATTCTGACTTAAAAACATCGTCATTTCATGTGATTAAAGGAGTATAGCGCATTTGCGGTTTTTCGACAAAACCGAGACGAAATGAATAAATATGATGATATTTTTATGATAATGCGCTAAATTATATTTATTTTGTGTGAACAGGACATGCCGATGATGCAGTGTTGCTGGTGGAGTTTCCGGAAATATGGGGGAGGTCTAGTGTGCGGATTTCAACTAAAACAGGGGTAAAAATGCAATTTGATTCCTTCCTTCGCTGGAGTTTCCCAAAACCCACTATTTCCTTCTGTCTCTCTAATTTCCTAAACACATCCCTTCCTTTATTTTAAAAATCCTCTCTCTCTCTCTCTCTCGTTTTAGAAATTTGAATCCTATTTCTTCTCAAGTTTCCTTTTCCTCTCCTTTAACCTCTTTCCTTCCCCAATTCCGACTCTCTCTTCCTTTCTCTGTTTTGATTTCCAACTTCTCTCCGGAAACTCTCTCTCTCTCTCTCTCTCTTATATTTCCTCTCCAGACTCTCTACCGGACGAACCTCTCCTCTCCTCTTTGTCTTCCTCCTCCACCCCGGTTTTCTCTCGGTTTTATTCAGCAGCAATTTCTCTCTCTCTCTCTCTTCTATTCTTCTCCGTTTCCCAGCACCCCTCTCTCTCTCGGTTCTCCTTCTTCCCCACCGTTTCCCAGCATCCCTCTCTCTCTCGGTCTCCCACACGCCCTCTCTCTTCTCTTTCTCTCCCTCCATAGCTCTCTCTCTCTCTCGTTCCTGCCGTCTCTCTTCACCGCCGACTAGCAGCCGGTTGAAACCAGGTGAGCACCTCCCGCAGTTCCTCCTGCAGCACCTGCACGTCCAGCTCCAGCAAGCCACGTGCATGCATGCCGTCCACCAAAGCACCCAAGCTGGTCCTCTGTTGAAAGCTTCTCAGCCCCCTCCCACGCTTGCCAGCAGCTCGTCCACGTGCATGCATGCTACACCCCAGCACCGCACCTCCAGCGTCTCCTGCGTACCCAGCTTCTCCAGCCAGCAACCTGCACGCACCGGTCAGCTGCTTCTCCACGACTTCCTCCAACCTCCAACACCAGCAGCCGGCCTGCTCCCACGTTGGTGACGCAGCAGCTCCACACGGCCTTCAGCTTCTCCACGCAACAGCTCCTGCTGCACCTCCAAGCTGTATGCACCTGAAGCTCCCAAGCAAGCCTTTCTCCAACAGCTCCAAGCTTCTCCACGTGTTGCCCATGCACGTAGCCGACAGCTTCCACTGCGCCAGCAAAGCCCCAAACATATTGTTATTCTGTTCTCTCTCTTCTCCATTAGTGTAGAATTAGTTTAATTGTTTAGGATTAATTATTTTTTATTTGATATTTTGTTTATTTAGTTTAAGAATATTAAATCATAACTTTGTAATTTGTTTCGTAATTTTTAGATAATTAATAAGTTGCATAGTTAAATTTCAATATCTTTGTTATAATTTTTAGTTGTGTTTATTTATTATTATTTTTTATATGTGTTTGTGTTTAATTTTTGAAAAAGAAAAAAAAAGAGTTATTTAATTCAAGCAATTATATTTTTAGGTAACATTAGTTAATTGTGTTTTAGTTTAATTAAGTAATTAGTTTATTTAAATTCTCACTTATTTTTAGATTAACTAAAGTCCAAAGTTTTCAAAGTTAAAATTCTATCTCCCTGTGGATCGACTCGAACTCACCGCTATTAATTTCCAAGATTTGATTTGAATGAGCCGGATAAATTTAGATTGAACGTTTTCATGAGTGTTTAACGACGCACAATTTGAAACTATCAGCAGACCAGGGCTGACCTTGGTCCGTACCTGGCCGAGCCATGGGCTCGGACCAGGTGCCCATATGGCTCAGCCTACACCCCTTTAAAGCCTAGTTTCTGTTAAAACTCCAGTCATTTTAATAAAATTAAAATTAGATTTTAAATTTAAATTCAAAATTGTTTTGAAACTAAAATTTATTATTCAATTTTAATTTAGTGGGATTTTATTAATGATTTTAAATCATGTTAATTAACAATTAGTTTTAATCAATTAGAGTTAATTGTTAGATTAAATGTTAAACTAATAATTAACTTTGATTTAACTAATTTTACTGTTAAATTAGTGATTAATATTTATTAATCTAAATGTTAGATTATTAACTATTATTTCATCTAATTGTTAATTAATATTTGAGTTAGTTATTAATTTAATTGTTAAATTAATAATTAGCTTAGATGACTAATTTAAATGTGAAATTATAATTAATTATTGTTAGTAATTAATTTAATAGTTAAATTAATGATAACTTTAATTATCTAATCTAAGAGTTAGATTAATTAGTTATTAATTTATTAGTGTTAATCATTAGTTTAAGAGTTAAATTAATAATTAATATTAATTGACTAATCTAAGTGTTAGATTAGTGGTTAATAATTAATTATAGTTGATTATTAATTTAAGTGTTAAATTATTATTTTGTTGGACTAGTCTAAGAGTTAGATTAGTTATTAATAATCTTATCGTTAGATTGTTTAAATTTTAGAAATGTTTTAATTTGCATGGAATAATCTGTAAATTATTAATTCGGAGTGTGTGCACATGTGATGTGTGTTTGATGCTTTGATTTAATTGCATGCTTATCTTATTTAAAGAGTTTTTCGAAATTCAAATACCAATTTTGATTGGATCCCAGTCTTTTGAAAGCCAAAATTATTTAATTTTGAAACTCTTTTATTTTAGTCATGTGATGTGCTGAATCATATGTGGAATGTTTAAAACACACAGTGGTCATGGATATGCACTTATTTAATTATTCATGTGATGAATAGATTGTGTGGATCGTGGATGATGGTTATTTATTAATTGTTAATAAATAGAGGTCTGCGCACCTCTCTCCCTCTCTCATAATCCGATGTACTTCTACCTCCCTATCTCTTGTACTCGCCTAAGGCCTTCTTCTATTTTACATGTAATTCTAGAATTATTGTAATATGATCGAGGCAACCGAGGAAGGAGTGAAGACGATCCACAGCTGCAACTAGAAAGGCAATGTGATGGAGATCTTTTGTCTATATGTTTGCAGGGTTATCTGATATAAATATTATGTTAGATTTTGTGTGTGTTTGACTGTTGGCTCCAGTCAAACCCACTGTGCTATCCATGACCACACTAATGACATGTATGAGATGCATTGTTTTCTTTTGATTATGAATCAAAGCAGGTATAGTATTTAGTAAATATATACGATATATTTATATACTATCACCTAGGAGAGACCAAGATAAAAGTTATCTAAATATCCTCATTTAAACTCTAAGCCGTAACGTGAGTAGTTAAGAACTTACCACGTGGTCTACCATCGTTATAGTCATAGGATTCGAATAACTTTAGGCAGGTTTGTTGTGTTACCACAAGGCCTGTCTAATTGGGAGGAGAGACTGTGGCTATGGCATTAGATACCTATATGATCGGGGTAGAGGAACCATGTAGCTTTGTTGTGCTATCCACAAGGGCTGCATGCAAATCTATGCTGATCGCGGAACGATGGTTAGCTTAGACCAGAATTAGTGGTTTGTTGTGCTATCCACAAGGCCATTAAATCTCTGGGACTGAAGCTATGATCAGATATTGTAAGGAGTTGCAAGTCCCATGAGTTGGGTGCTCTTTGATTGTATTATAGTTTGTTGTGCTATCCACAAGGCTGTACTGCAAGTCATTGAGATTCTGATCCCCACTAGGAGATTGTCGGCGTCTCCCATTCTGTATAATTGAGAGTTATACAGTCCGTCGAAAATTAGTGGGAGTTAAAACTTGAATAAAAGACCATGTCTTGTTTTAAATTTTAATAATTGAACATCTGCTAAAATAAATTTTATTCATCTCCTATAGGGAATTACGTCGTCGAATAACCTACTCTGTGACATACTTGATGCCAAACGTATGACTAACCTAAACTACTCAGATTGGTTCAGAAACCTGAAGAATGTCTTCAGATCTGAGTAGATTGCCTATGCCCTTGATGCTGATCTTCCTGCAGAATCGGCATTAGATGCCCCTGAAGCAGAGATGATAGCTAACGTTATAAGATCGAAGGACAAAGGCAAAGGAGTAGTAAAGGGTGAAGCTATTTGAAGCTTCAGATATCTATATGATAGATATCAACTTGTCAGTTAGAGATTCCACATCTTGGGTATTAGATACCGGATGTGCTTCTCATATCTGCCATGATGTGCAGATGCTGACAAGTAAGCGCAAGTTGAGAAAAGGTGACGTGGAAATGAGGCTAGGAAACGGCGCAAAAGTTACGACGATTGCTGTTGGGACAACAAATCTCAGGCTTCCATCAGGAGATGCCTTACTGTTAGAAGATTGTTATTATGTTTCTAGCATAATAAAGAACATCATATCAGTATCTTATTTGAACAAGATAGGATATAGGTTGACTATTGAGAATAGAAGTTGTGCGATTTATTATAGTAATAAATCAATAGCTTCGGCAACTTTAGTCAACGGTCTATATCTCTTAAATGTTTCTTATTACAATCTTCAAATTGATAATGCTCTTAAGAAGAGCAAGAATTGTGTGAACCAAGCCTACATGTGGCATTGTAGACTTGGGCATATTGGTGAAAGCAGGTTGCAAAGGTTGTACAAACATAGTTACTTAAATGCATTCGATTATGAATCATTTGCGACATGTGAATCTTGCCTTATGGGAAAGATGGCAAAATCTCCGTTTACTGGACATGGAGAACATGCCAAAGACATTTTGGAACTAATACATTCGGGTGTTTGTGGTCCAATGTCCACCTAAGCCAAATGTGGATTTTCATACTTCATCACGTTTACCGATGATTTCTCAAGATTCGGCTATGTGTACTTAATGAAGTACAAGTCGGAAGCATTTGAGAAGTTCAAGGAGTTCAAGAATGAAGTAGAGAAGCAGTTAGGAAAGAGTATTAAAGTTCTTCGATCAGATTGAGGAGGAGAATACTTGAGTACTAATTTCACATAATTTTTATAGGATAATGGTATCTTTTCTCAGCTAACCCCTATATATACACCACAAATGAATGGTGTATCAGAAAGAAGGAATCGCACCTTGTTGGACATGGCGTGATCCATGATGAGCTTTTCGGGATTACCAGTGTCCCTCTGGGGGTATGCTCTTGAGTCAGCATCATACCTACTGAACAGAGTACCCAGCAAGTTTGTGGCCTCTACTCCATATGAGATATGGAAAGACAGGAAACCAGAATTTAAACATGTTAAAGTCTGGAGTTGTCCTGCTCATGTAAAGCGGCATGATCCAGACAAGCTGGAATCACGAACTGATAAATGCAAGTTTGTGGGATATCCAAAGGAAACCTTTGGATACTATTTTTACCATCCTGGTGAACAAAAGGCGTTTGTTGTTAGGAAAGCTGTCTTCCTGGAAGAGGAGTACCTTCTCCAGGAGGACAGTGGGAGTAAAATAGTACTGGAAGATGTTCCAGATCCCCAAATAGCTGCATTATCATCAGATGAGATATCAGTTCCTGAATCTCTTCAGGTACATACACATGAGCCTCGTAGATCTGGTAGATTACCTAGACTACCCGAATGATATGTAGGACATATCGCTGAAGGCGAGTCTAAGGTTGAATATAATGAGGATGATGATCCTAAAACCTACCAGGAGGCCATAGAAGGCCCCGAAGCCGAGAAATGGCGAGAAGCCATGAACTCAGAAATCCAGTCTATGTACACCAACTAAGTTTGAAACTTGGAGGACTTGCCCGAGGATATTGTACCCATCGGATGCAAGTGGATCTTTAAGAGAAAGATCGGTGCTGATGGACAGATCGATACTTATAAGGCAAGGTTGGTGGCAAAGGGATATCATCAAAGGCAAGGAATTGACTATGACGAGACTTTCTCACCGGTTGCCATGATAAAGTCGATCAGAGTTCTACTCGTCATAGCTGCACACTACGATTACGAGATCTGGCAGATGGATGTGAAGACTGCCTTCCTCAACGGTAACCTTGAGGAAGAGGTGTATATGATACAACCAGAAGGTTTCACATCCAAAGAATCTCCAGATAGAGTGTGCAAGCTTTAGAGGTCCATTTATGGACTGAAGCAGACTTTCTGGAGCTGGAACATAAGATTTGACGAGGCTGTCAAGTTTTATGACTTTATTAAGAATGCAGATGAGCCTTGTGTGTACAAGAAGACCAATGGGAGCGCAGTCACCTTCTTAGTTCTTTACGTAGATGACATACTACTCATTGGGAATGATGTAGCTATGATATCATCAGTAAAGATCTGGCTGTCGAAAAACTTCTCCATGAAGGATTTGGGAGAAGCATCCTACGTATTGGGAATACGGATCTATAGAGATAGATCAAAGAGGATGCTTGGAATGACCCAATCTTTGTATATAGATACCATAGTCAAAAGGTTTGGCATGAAAAATTCCAAGAGAGGTCTCATACCGATGAGACATGGAATTATTCTCTCAAAGGAGCAGTCTCCTAAGACTCCTGATGAGAGGGCACTCATGGATAGAATACCCTATGCCTCTGCCATAGGATCTATCATGTATGGAATGTTATGTACACGGCTTGATGTTGCATATGCTCTAAGTGTTACGAGCGGATTTCAGGCTGATCCAGGCGAAGAGCATTGGAAGGCAGTGAAATGTATCCTTAAGTACTTAAGAAGAACTAAGGATATGTTTCTTGTCTATAGAGGAGGTGACTTGAAACTGCGAGGCTTTAATTATTCGAGTTTCCAGTCAGATCCAGATGATAGCAAGTCTACATATGGATTTGTGTTTAGATTGAACGGAGGAGCAGTGTGCTGGAAGAGTTTCAAGCAAGCAACCACTGCAGATTCGACGACTGAAGCTGTGCTCATTGCTACAGCTGAACATTTCAAGGAAGTAGTGTGGTTGAAGAAGTTCATCACCGACCTTAACATAGTTCCCTTTGATCATGTTCCGCTGTTGTGCGACAACAATGGGACTATTGCACAAGTGAAAGAGTCGTGGTCTCATCAGAAATAAAAAGATATTTTGAGGTGCTTTCAACTTATCAGAGAGATCCTATCAAGAGGAGATGTAATAGTGGAAAGAGTTCCATCCGTCGACAATATAGCAGATCTACTGACAAATCCATTGGCTCAAATTGTTTTTGAGCGTCACCTAGAATCTATAGGCTTACTATATAAAGGTGATTGGCTTTAGTCCAAGTGCGAGATTGTTAGTCTTAGGTGGCCTACAAGCCAATATGACTTTATAATCTCGTTCATATTTATTAATATAATGGCATAATATTCATTGTGTGTAAATAGTATTAATTATCATCTCATAATGAAGTCCGTGAATATGTGCTATAGTGATCAGATTATGATGAGATCATACTAATGAGACTGATCACTTAAAGACACATATTCTTAATCGTTCATAGTCGGAGGATATCCGAGAAGGACATCGGATATCCGGTTAGACTAGTACATATTACTCCTGCTCATGCGATGAGGGTGACTGATCTCATAGTCACTTGTGTGGAAACACTAAGGTGAATCTGTAGGTGCTCATTGGAGAATAAGTTCACTGAACTGATCCGACTAAATCATTGGATGGTATTGTACCTCATTGTCAACCAGCTTGATTCTATTGTCGCAGTTGCGTGGATGGTCTTCGGACCTGAGACACCATGGACACCTTGTCGGTGGACTTCTGTGCTTTGACCTTGGTTTATGAATCTCTAACCACAGGATTCTAAACAGCCAAGGATTGGGTACAGCGGAATACCGTCGAAGGGAATTGTGTGTCAATAAGGAATCATTCACTCTCGGTATTTAGAGAGAGAATGCTTAAGGAAGGATGCGCGGAAGTCCCTGGCCAGGGCGGACGATAATATCGGGAAAGCATTTTTCCGATATTCATCAGCGACATCCAATCCAAGTGAGTCGACCGGTTAGGATTTGACAGCACGCCATATCCTGAGTTGACTCGAGAGCATTGTACGAATAAAGGATTATATCCACGCAGTAACTGTCAGCGGAAAGGTTCCAAGAGTGGGTTACTTAATCCCGATGCCTTCCGGATTCACGCGGTGTTGCTTGGCATCCAACGTTATAGGAGGCCCGGTCGAATTCGATGTGCGACATCAATTCGATTGATTAATTAATTAATAAAGAGTTATTAATTGATTAATGAAGCCAGTAAGGAGTTACTGGGCTTATTGGGCTATTAACCGGACTGGTAATTGGGCCTAGAGGGTCACACGCAAATGATTCTCAAGGGGATGGATAAATAAGTGGGTTTTATATAAATCGGGGGTTTTTATGAAAAACCGCGCGGTTAGTATAAAATATAGCGAACGGGCTGAGCAGGCCAAGCTGCTGCTAACCCTAGCTGCCCCCTCCTATGTTTCTCTTTCTCTCTGGCCCCCCAGGCCAGATCCGGATCCCCGGATCTGCTCCGCCGCTTCTCCGACTCCCGTTCGACGGGAAAGCGTCCGCGCGTTGCGGCGATCGTTGCGGCGACCGGCGGAGGTTTCATGGCGAAGAATGAGCAACGTGAGGATATCTATCGCGAGGAGGATCGCGTGGACTCCGCTAGAGGCCGGGCGCTTGCGCGGCTTGCGGTGTCACACCGACAGAACCGAACGGTTGCAGATTCGAATCCGCACACGGTAAGAACTGATTATCCGATAGTCTGGTTTTTAGATTTTTCGAAACGGGAAAGGATCTCCGTTTTTTTATTTTATTTCCGCTGCGCAGGAGATCCGGAGAAACCCGACAACCCAACATGTGTTGACATTGACTGGTAAATGTTCTTGCACACACCTTTTCTGTACAACCATGTAGGATGCGATTGCAGTCATCGACGGCACGCATGTGTTGGCAAATGTGCCACAGATACACCACGGCCGATTCCGAAACCGCAATGGTTTCATTAGCCAGAATGTCATGGGTGTCGTGTCGTTCGACCTCACCTTCCAATACGTTGCGGTTGGTTAGGAAGGATCGGTTGCCGACATGCGGGTGCTTAGATGGGCTTTGGACGAAGACGGATTGACTGTCCCTCGTGGAAAGTATTATCTGGTTGATTCTGAGTATGCAAACTCAAGTGGTTTCTTGGTTCCATATCGTGACCAAAGATATCACTTGGCATCATTTCGGGGGGAACATAATCGCACATATGCGAACAAAGTAGAGAAGTACAACCACCGTCATGCTCAGTTAAGGAATGTTGTTGAGAGAGCATTTGACGTCTTGAAGAATCGCTTTTAGAGGCTGAAGGAGGGGAACATGTACTCCTCGGTGATGCTAAGGAAGATGGTCATTGCATGTGTTGTTATTCACAACTACATATGTCGATCTCAGGGACATGACTATTACTTCAACTGCGAGAACAATAAAGAAGCAGTTGGTGAGGATGGTGGTTCTGAGGACGTTCCCATTGACATCCTTCTCAGCAGGGGTGAGGTTACGCTAGGAGGGCAGATTAGGGAGTCGATTGCTAACGCACTCTGGACATGAGTTGTGTTCGTCATGTCTCTTGTTCGGTGCTCTGTTCCGCATGTCCCTTGACATTTGACTTTATTGTCTGTTTGCTTATGTCATATTTGATTTTTCATATGCATTATGCTTCATATTAGTTGTTGCTGATGTTGAACATTTCCTTTTTAGCAATTGAGCTTATTAAATTCCTGTATTTTGTTTTTATGAGCAATTTCTAAATTAATTTGAAGCATGTCCCTTGACTTAAACATTGTAATGAGTACGTGTGTTTTTTCCGCAGGAGGAATCAATGTAAATGAATCTATTAGACAGATGGTTCCATTGCTTGGATCAACCCTCCTGGACAATGATTTTATTGAACTATCCTCCTGTTTCCGAGCCTACGAACGGTGCATGGAATTTTGTAGCCCTATCCATTGCTACGCTGAAATGGTCGGATGGCCTCAGTGTAACCACATCTCAGTGGGTTATTTGGATAGCAGGAGAGCAAAATTGCACACTCCTAATTCTCTCAGTATGGGCAATGATGAAATAATAGAAATGAATCTATTGGTCGGATGGTTCCACTGGTTAGAGCAACCTCACTGGATAATGATTTTGGTCAACATTAAGTTCTTATTTCTGAGCCTGTGAATGGCGCATTTCCATTGAGGATGGTTAATAGTGTGCAAATTTGCAACCCTGTCTATTGGTACGCTAGGATTGTCGGACGGCTTCAACACAACCACATTTCAGTCACCAATTTTGGATAGCAGGAGGGCAAAATTGTACGTTCTTAACTACGTCATTATGGGCGATGATGAAAGAATTAAATTGAGTCTATTGATAGGATAACTACGCTGCTTGGAGCAACCCCAATGAACAATGATATTTTGTATATTATATACATATTTATGAGCCTTCAATTGATTAATACTTGATAGCGTTATAGTGTACTGATGGATGGTGAGGTTCTCGCAACAGTAGGTGTTGTAATTTTAATGTTTTCAATTTTTTAGTTTATTTGCGTATTTGTTGCATAGAATCTACTAATTTTGTGTGTGTAGAACTTCAAAATTTTGATAACAGGGGTAAATTTTGATAACACAATATTTATTGAGTTGGCGAATTTGTGCAATTCTTTGTCATAGTGGATGATTTTGTCTATAAAATTTTTGACGTAATTGAGTGTACGATTACAACATGTTATACAAATTGAGGACTATATTTCGTTATGTTGACATTGAAACGTATACATTTGAACTTGTCACACTCATCATTATATAATTAGAAAAAAATAAAATAATAGTTCAGTGATATTAGTTACTGTATGGTGAGAATCGTATCGTAGTAATATTTATTTAAGTAATTGTAATTCATGAGCTTATTTTTAAAAACATAATTTTAGTCACAACATGTTGCTAATTTTGCGTCATTAAAATCAATATATTTTATTATAAAATTATTTTTAACAAAATATTGTGTTAAATCAGCGAGTTTGACGGAAATTTTTTTTTTTAACTTTAAAATATATTTATATATTACTGTTGTAACGTGTGACAAGTTTGGAAATAAAAATAAAAATAGTTGACAAATCTTATAATACTGTACACATTAATAAGTAATTTGAAAAACATAAAAATTTAAAATAACCTATGCATGGGTGACATAGATATTTTGACCCTTTATTACACCGGTTCCTAACAAATCACTTGGAATAGTAATGCAATTCTCTTTATTATGGGTAAAATACTAACTATTTTCCGAATCAAAATATCTCTTAAAATCTCCAAAATCTAATTCTGGAGTAAACTATTCTGCAAATAAAGTGAGTGCTAGGGTGTGAAGCCTTAGTAGCATCCCTCCCCTCCATTTCCTCTCTCTCTCTCCCTCCCTCGTTCTCTTTCTCTCTCTCTCTCTCTCCCTCCCCTTGTGGTGTTCTCTCTCTCTCTCTCTCTCGTCTATCCATCTCTTCGTGTCACTTTCTCTCTCTCTCCCTCGTTCTATGCGATGCCACCATGTGGCAATCAGACGGGATTTGCCTGCCCCCTGCGCTCGTCGAGTGTGCCTAAAAGGGGCATTGTCTCCGCCATGCACCACCACCACCGTGTTCGCCCCTTGGGTGTTATCGATCGTGCCCGAGTGGATCGCCCTCGCCGTGCCACGTGGTGCTCTGCATCAGTTTGCCCAGCGGGCATCTTCGCATGTGCCGACTGCCTCAACCCTCAGCCACCACTCTCCGAGCCACCGCTTATATATGCGTCCCCTGCATCATCGCTTGTGCCGGGCGAAACACCACTGCCATACCCCGCAGTATGCAGCCGCAGCCTCCCACGCCGTCGCAATGCCCGCGTTCGACCCCCCTGCTTGCCCTTGTCGTCTGCGTTGAAGTCGTGGGTGCTTCCTACTCTACCGCTTCACGGCCATCTCCATAACGTCTTCGGCCCCAGTTGTGTCGTTGTTCGAGCCAGGCTTCCTACCTTGCCGCTGCTACACATCTCCCCAATGCCCTTTGTCCCCCACAACTTCATCATCACGTGGGCCTCCTCAACATCCTTCAAACCTCAGCTGGATGTAGGCCACTTAGGCTGTGAGCCAGGCCCTGTTGCTATCGGAGCCCACTAGTGGACCAATCCACCCATGGCAGTTCAAGTGTACTATTGAACAATCCCTGCAGCACTCTTATACGTGGATTCCAGCAACCTCGGTTCGCATGCCTTGCTATTCCCTAAGCAGGCTAGGGACGGATAACCCTCTTGACTCCTTGCTTTTCTAGTATTTGGTCCTATTTGCCGTGATGCATGTGTAATAGGTCGTTCTAGCCGGTTATTATTATATGGTCATTGTCGGACATGATACTGTGAGCGGCCTATCCCATGGTTCCGACTTGAGATATCTGAATGCTGACTTGATGTCCTGGACGACTGGTACTTCTCACTGCCATTTGGTCTGACGTTTCCCACTGCCAGGAACGGGTTGACTGCATTATTTCTTGTTTCATGTACTATTTCTCCTGGTTATTGTGGATGTTTATCGTATATTCGCTGTACGTTTATGATGTCATGCTGATCTTGGGTCATAGTCCTTAGTTGGATCCTTACTGTTGGCGTGTCCCGCATCATTTTTGGTATTAGAGCTAGGTTAGGCCGTCTAGGGTTTTGTTGGCCACGTCATCAGCTTAGTTACATTTTGTCATGTATTAGTTGTTTAGCTAGCATTCATGTCATGTCATTTCTCCATGTTCATTTGCATCTTAATTTGTTGCACGGCCATACATTGTCACATGCCTACTCGTGGTGGTGTACAATATAACAGTTCTGCGCTGATGTCGGGTTTACACATAGGCTCCTTGATTGACCCTAATTTGACTGACATAATTCATCAGCTCATGCGCTGTATAGATCAAATGGACCTGTGCTTTGGAGAGTGTTTAGATCACTTTGAGGACACACTTAGGTCGGTTTAGCTAGGATAGAGTCATAGAGTCTAATCGCACCGTTCAGGGAATGGCTGGGCTCCTTGCCGCTTTGGCAGGAGCCCATCAGGACCAGGATCCCATTAAGGCGGCAGATCACCAGAACCAATGCCCACTTCCGCCTGTGGACCTACTCCCTATAGATGATAAGAGTCGATGATCGGGGAGATTAGGACGATCAGTTTGGTGATGATCTGTTAGAGGAGATAAGAGAGGTTCATAGACCTCCTACTGTACATACATATAGCAAGTACGATGGGCTATATGATCATGGTTTTGATGATGAGCGGAGGGTATTGATACTCGAGGGATCAGGATGATTGGACTATTCGGAACGCCCCTGTTGACGCTGCCAGTTGTGATGGGTTCCTGGAACGAAAAGTCTATCTAAATTGGGAAGTCAACATGAACCGCTATTTTATTCGGATGGGGATGTTTGACATTTGGTGAGCTCACTTTGCCATAATGAAATTGATGGGTCAAGTTCAGATCTATTTGTCGAATGTCGAGGCCCTTTTAGAGTAGAGGCATTAGGAGCTCATTGAGTCTTGGGATGAGATAAGGTGAAGCTTCAAGAGAAGTACCTTCCTGCGATGTATAGTCATCGCCTCATTGATAGATGGCGGAACCTCACTTAGGGAACCCATTCTGTTTTTCAGTAAATTGTTGAGTTTGACGAGTACTTGTTAAGATGTTGAGATCGAGAGGAGAGTGTGTTAACCATTTCTTGATTCTGAAAGGGTATACACCAGGTCTACCAATAGGAGTTGTTCCGTCAACACATGATGACTATTGAGCATGCTTATTAGGTTATGGAGCGATGGAGCAGTTTGAGACAGAGTTTGACTCGCTCCGCGCACTAGGCAGATATGTTAGCATCCTTTTGATCAACGTGCCGTGTTGGGAGCAACCCAGAGGGGTCTTGTGATTAGAGCCTGGGCTCCTCCCAAGAGGGAACTAACACATGCCCTACTTATACCTCTTGCTCGTCCTTTGATTGGTTCACCACTTGTGAGGCGGGAGGGTAAAGGGAAGGCCCTAACTGTGGAAGACTCATCTTAGGAGAGTGGGTCCCACAACCCTTACTTCCGATGTCAGGGACTTGGCCACTATGCCTCTCAGTGCCCCTCATAGACCCTAGCCATTGAGGGCATCGACCAGAAGGATCCCCCGCCTGTATTAGAGGACGTGAGTTATGAGGTTGGTGCCGATATGGTTGATAACTTCTAGTCTGAAAGTGAGGTCGTCGACTGTATTCATACAAAGTACATTTAGGTGGAGGACATTGAGGACTTACCAGATGGTGGTAGACTTGGAGTCATTCATTGCATTCTAACTTAGTCGAAGGAAAATGATGACTGATGCCGCACTTCGATCTTTTACACATTATCGATTGGAAGAGACTGCTATAGAGTCATTATTGACAATGGGAGTTGTATTAATGCATTCTCTACCAATGCTGTTTTACGTCTTCGGTTGACCCTGGACAACCATCCTTACCCCTATCGTGTATCTTGGGTGCATTCGACATCCATTTTGATTTGGATGCGATGCCTTGTTTTGATACATTTCCACCCTTGTGAGGATTAGATATGGTGTGTGTCTTACCTATGGAGGTCGGGAGTATCATTCTTGATATGCCATAGATTTATGATGTGGATGCAGCTCTTTATGGTCGGTCTAACATCTGTGTATTAAAGTATAGTGATCTGTGTATCACTCTATAGCCCTCCCAACTGCAGACGTCTTCTCAGTAGCAGTTCGCTTAGTCCAACACTTTAGTTACCCCATCACTCCAACTCCTAGTACCACTGCTTCTTCCAATGCTTCACCTTCTCACACTCCAGCTACACTTAGCATGCTTAGTTGAGCACCCCTGCCACTCGCAATACTACACCCGTGTGTAGGGTTTCTATCTTTGGTGCGCCACTTACTAGGAACCTATAGTTGATCAACACCAGGGAGTTTGTGTTGGGTTCGATCGTAACCCCCCGGGAAATCATAGAAGCGGAAGAATATAAAATAAAATGATTTTCCAAACTAGTTACGGGTTCCGATTGATGCAGTAAAAAAGGTCTAGTTAAATCACACGAGATTTATCACCTTACACAGAACACGTTGTCCTGTGAAAGTCGATGCCGAACTCCTTGAAGCTCTGAGCTGCACAAATGTACGGCCTCTAGAGCTGATCCACACTGATCCTCACAGCAACGGAGATCAACTCCTCCAAACTCGCACAAAAGAAATCGTCCTTCAACGCTTCTGGGAAGAGTCTAACTCTTCCAATGTTTGATGACAAGGTTTGGGTGAAAGGTTGGAATGGCCTTCGTTGCGGGTTCTCGGAGAATAAAGGGTTATATATAGGATTGATTAGGCGTCAGCTTGAACCGACCCTTTTAACCAATCCCCGTCTTTCATCGCTTCGGCTAAAAGCAACTGTAGTTAAAATGAAACCCGATGACATTTTATAAATCAATATATTATTATTAGCTCATTTATCAAATAAGCCTAATAATACATATATTATATATATGTCCTTTATATTATTATATATATACTTTTAAGTCATTTATAAATTCTTTTCCCAAAAGAATTTAATGCTTTAGTATATTTTTCCATATAATAATATTCCGTTATGCAAAAGTTACTTGTGTGTGATCTTCTAGGCCCATTATCACTTTGGTTTAAAGTTCTATTAATTTCTAATCTAATTAGAAGTAAATTAAATCGGTTATTCCTAATAACTGTTTAATTTTTTGGACCTTTTTGATCACGTTGGGTCAAGCAAAAATCTGCGTGATCCTAGAGGATGCTGGGTTCATCTTCACCCTGTCTAGTACCTGTAAGTCTTCAGTTACTGTACCGCTATAATCCTTCACTCATTCTATGAGTCCAATTTGATCATGTGGTATGGTTTCGTCAAACTACTAGTGATCGTGTCGTCTGACCATGACCTCCATAATAATTTCACGTTTGTTCCAACCGAATTGATACCACGCTGGTCAGGAATTTAATGGAGCGTCCATGTCATGACTCATTAATTGTCTGTGATATACTTGACAGTGAGCGATCCCCTCTTGACTATTAACGGTTTTCGCATGTATTCCGATGTGGCTAATAATTTGGTGTTTCATGACTTATGGTTAAAATCACTTAACCAAACATTAAACCACACCAGTCCTCACGCAAGACCCTATTAATGTCCCAGGTCAAAAGATCAACGATACTACTGAGACAGATAGATCTTCAGTTGACATTAGGTTTAATTAACTATTTGAAGATCCATCAGTGGATCAGTTCAGTGAACATCCTCCTAGGATGAACACCCACACATATGTGCTAGTATTCCGCACCTATAACCGTGAGATTGGTCATCTACACATCGTGCGTGCTGATTTACGAGTAATCAATGTCACATAGTGATTACTCTCCAATCAGGAACAGTTTAAGATATGTGTCCATATACAATCAAACTCACATTCAAGATTCCATCTTGAAATTGACTTTACAACTACATATCCTAGAGACAATGCAAAGCAATCTACAGATTACAAGTTTATGCTCTAATTACCACTTAATTATTTTGAACAAGATTGTACAACTCATTAGGTCTACATGGACTATAATTGGTTTGTAGGACATCGAAAAACTAACAATCTCCCACTTGTACTATAGCTAATTGCCCACAGTCTTGAGGCCCATCTTTTCCCGATGACGCTCAAACATAATTTGTGACAAAGGCTTAGTTAGTGGATTTGCAATATTGTCTTCTAATGGTACACACTCTACCATCACATCTCCCATTGCAGCAATCTCCCGAATCCGGTGGAAGTGCCTTAGAATATGTTTTGACTTTTGGTGAGACCGAGGTTTCTTCGTATAAGGACTGAGGTTTCGGATCTGGTTATCGGGTTAGTTTCAGTCTCGGACCCCTTGGTTTGGGCCCTTGTGGGGCTGGGGCGTGGGTTCTTTTTTGCGTCGAGCTTGCGAGACGCGGTTCAAACGACGTCTGCTTAAGAGGACGTTTTTTAGAATGTGCCACGTAGGCCGGCGTTGGGGTGCGAGAGTACGGCCCCGGTCTTATCGTCTGAATAGCGTTTTGCATGGACGACGCCATTCAGAGTACTGCCCTGATTTGTTACTGTATGACCTCGTCTTGTCATCTGATTGGCATCTTGGACGACGCGTTTTAGATAGTTTCGGTTAACACTCCGAAGTCCTCATTCCTTTCCCTCATTCTCTCCACTCCCTCTCTCTCCTCCTCCTTCTCTCCGAACTTCCGACGCCCCCTTCCCCTTCTCCTTCCCTTCCTTTCCCCATTCCTCCTCTTCCTCCACTCTATCAACCTCCTAACCCTCACCACTACCACCACCATCTCCTCCGCGGCACTTTGCTCTTCAAGCGGCGGGCGACGTCCTGGTGGAGTAACGACGTCCACGTCGGTACCGATGACAGTTCGTGGCATGGCGGTTCGGCGGCTATGAGATAGGAGGAGTTCAAGTAACCGGTAGGGTGACGATTCTCGCAGTATTTTGTTTAAAAACATGATTTTCCCTTTTTAAAGCATACAATGTGTGTGAATGCTCTTGGGGTAGAAAGCATGCTTTAAGGGGTTCCTTATGAAATAATTAAGTTTCTCCCATACTTTCTCCATTTTTTGACGTTTTCGCGCGATTTGGGGGAGAAATCCCACTTTGTGATTTGGGGGAGGCCGAGGGGGGGGGGGGGGGGGACCTGTTTGTAAATGGCGGCTACCACCAGAGACGCGATTTAACCCAACTTGTTCTGAGGCCAATTCTGTCTCTGTTTTTAATAGCGTATGGGGACAGCGACGCCTTTTTATTTAGCATATGCTAGGGGCGACGCTATTTAGGCCATCTCCCGAGGCCAGTTTTCCTGTGAACCAGTTTAGGGGTCTTGAATGACGTCGGCCATGGGTGACGCGATTCAAGACATAACCCCATTAATTCATGTAATTAACATATGTTTACATTGTTAGATAGTTTGGTTAAATGCATGCTTGAAAACGTACTTCGAGGACGATGATTTTACGTGATTGGATCGCACTGTGTTGTGTTTTGTGTGATCGTGGACCTAGAGTGACAATTGTTAGCACTTAGGCACCCTGTGTCAGTGTGGGAGTGACACGGCGCTGGTGTGGGAGTGGTGGGGTGACGCCTAGAGAGATGGTCACCTGGTGTACCCCGGGGTATAGCTAGTACCGGTGTGGGAGTGGTACACTCGAAGTGTCACTCGTGCTGGGGGAAGTAGAACTACCTAGAGCTAGACAGGCCAAAGTAGCCAACGTGCTATTCGAGAGGTTACTGTTTGGTCCCAGCGGGTCGGTGTTTTCCGCGTTCGGCTGCGTAGTTTGTGTGTTTAGCCGAGACGCTGGTTGTGGACTTCGTGGTGGAGTGGTTTCAGAGTTGTGCATAATGCATTTACAAATGCATACATTTTATATTGGAATTTGGGAATCTGTGGGAGTTGTAATTACTGCTTTACTTATTTAATTAGCTATATTTGAGTTGTTGCACTTGTGGATGCGTGAGTGTGTGGTGGGGGTCGGAGGATCCCTATTGAGTCCATTTCGATGAGACTCACCCCTGCGATTTTCAGGTGAGGGTTCTAGGTAGGCGTAGCGTGGAGGGTTTTGTCTCGGGTTGTGCGCTAACAACCATTGTTCCGGGGTATGTCCCGATGTAGTTGTTATTTTCTTTTCAGGCCTGTATACTTAATTATTTCTTTTCTGTTGGAATGTGTAATTATTTGCTGAGTTGAGTCGAATTGTAATAATTTTTAATTCCTGTACTTCCTTTACAATTCGATGTGATGTGAAATGTTTAGCTTAGTTTATCATTTACTTCCCAGACTTATTGAGATCCTGGTTCGGCTCCAAATTTTAATGATTCGGTAGCCATTTAGTAATCGGATCCCCGATTATAAGGTGGCGGGTCGTTATAATTGGTATCAGAGCATTCGGTCTGACAAATAAAGGAATAACTAGGTTAAATATTGTAAATTTCAGCAAATAAATATATTATCCCGTACAGGCACGGCGGTAGTGTAGGTTTTAGGTTCTAATTAGAAAATTTTCAATTCTTGTGAATGTGGGCGATTAGATGGCTCCTAGGAAGAGAGTGCTAGTTATTAGGGAGCAGGGTGATGTTCCTAGCGGATCTGAGGCCGGTAGGCTGAATATGGAGCGTTTAATGGAGGCTATGATGGATACGATGACTAGATATCAGACTCGAGACCCTAGGGATAGTTCTAGTGCTTTGGGAGGGCCTTCAACTGCTGTGGAGAGATTCCTGAAGCTGAAGCCGCCTCACTTTACCGGCCATCCCGACCCTGATGAGGCCATTCATTGGCTGAAGGAGTTAGAGAAGACTTTCGATACCATGAACTGTGCGGCAGTTGAGAAGACTCCGTTGGCTACCTTCATGATGAAAGATGTTGCCTATGATTGGTGGACTACTTTGAAGAGCTTGTCTTATGCAGATAGGAATCTTAGGGAGATTCCATGGGAGACATTTGTGAAGGAGTTCAATACGCAGTACTTCCCTAGGCATGTCCAGAAGGCTAAGGAGAGGGAATTTATGGAATTGACCCAAGGGAGCATGACAGTGCTTGAGTACCAGATGCAATTTATTTCGCTTGGGAGATTTATGCCCTTCATTTCAGGGGACGAGGAGCGTCGGACCGAGAGGTTCGTGGACGGACTGAGGTCTAACTTGAGGAGTTTTGTGGCGTCCCATTGTTGTACGGACTTGGCTTCGGCGGTTAAGTGTGCCTCAATAGTAGAGTCACAGCACGATCAGTCGGCTCGGGAGACGGGACTGGCTACTCAGGGGCCAGCATACAGCAAGAGGAAGACAGCAGCAGTAGCTCCTTCGTCTGGATCAGGATCGTCTTCACTCGGCTCCAGATTCAGGAGATTCTTTCGAGGCGGTGGCGGAAGCAGCGGCGACAGTGGTAGTATCAGACCAAGGCAGACTCAGCAGAGTCAGTCAATGTCCAGCGCTTAGCAGGAGGCAACTCAGAGACTTCCAGCCGCTTGCCGTCATTGTGGTGGTACTCACGGTGGGACTTAGTGTCCTGCATTTTCTGGGAGGTGTTATACTTGTGGCCAGCAGGGCCATCTGGCGAGGAGTTGCCCGCAGGGGCATGGTTAGGGGCAGGGACCGGGAGACCAGAAGAAGCTGAAGACCCAGGGGAGAGTTCTCGCTATCACCAGGAAGGAAGCTCGTGCGTCCAATTAGGTGGAAGGTACATTTTCTATCCTTGGAAACTCTGCGCATGTGTTGATTGATTCGGGTGCTTCGCATTCCTTTATTTATGAGCAGTTCGTCGATGTTCTTTCTGCACCCGTTGATGAGTTATCTGATGGACTGATGGTTGAGGTTCCATCTGGGTATTTTATGTTGACTTATAATTGTGTGAGTGAGGTTCCCTTGACCATTGAGGGTCATTAGTTACCTGCCCAGTTAGTTGTGCTTGCCATTCGTGACTTTGATGTTATCTTGGGCATGGACTGGTTGGAGGCTTATTATGGCGAGGTGGACTGCCATAGGAAGAGGGTAGGTTTCTCCATCCCGGACATCCCGACTTTCTACTTCCAAGGTATTAGGCTCTCTTCTCGTGGTATTCTTATTTATGCTTTTAAGGCCCATATGTTACTTGTTGGTGGCTGTGAGGCTTTCCTTGCCTCAGTAGTAGTAGTTAGTGTTAGTAATAGTTCCAGTCCTTAGGAGGTGCCTGTAGTCTGTAACTTTGTTGATGTGCTTCTTGAGGAGTTGCCTGGCCTTACTTCTCAGCGGGAGGTTGAATTCACTATTGAGCTTGTACCGGGTATGGCGCTTTGTCTAAGGTCCTGTATCGGATGGCTCTGGACGAACTCGCTGAGTTAAAGGCACAGTTGCAGGAATTGCTAGATAAGGGTTTTATCCGTCCTAGTACTTCTCCGTGGGGTGCTCCAGTTCTGTTTGTTAGGAAGAAGGATGGTTTTCTGAGGCTGTGCATTGATTATAAATAGCCGAACAAGGTAACAATAAAGAACAAGTACCCGCTTCCAAGGATCGATGATTTGATGGATCAGTTGCAGTTTGTGAAGGTGTTTTCAAAGATTGACTTGAGATCAGGGTACTACCATATGAGGATCTGTGAGGCGGATGTAAGTAAGACGGCTTTTAGGACTCGGTACGGACATTTTGAGTTTTTGGTTATGCCTTTCGGCTTGATCAATGTTCCGGCGACTTTTATGGATTTGATGAACCGGGTCTTTAGGGCCTACTTGGATCCGTTTGTGGTGGTGTTTGTAGATGATATTTTGGTGTATTCTCCTTCTGAGGAAGAGCATGCCACACATCTTCAGGTGGTGTTGCAGGTGTTAGTTTTAGTTGGCCTACAAGCCAATCTGACTATATAAATCTCATTCATTTATTAATATAATGGCATAATATTTATTATGTGTAAATCACATTAATTATCATTTCATAATGAAGTCCGTGAATATGTGCTATAGTGATAAGATTATAATGAGATCATACTAATGAGACTGATCACTTAAACACACATATTCTTAATCGTTCATAGTCGGAGGATATCCGAGAAGGACATCGGTTATCCGGTTAGACTACTACAGATTACTCCTGCTCATATGATGAGGGTGACTGATCTCATAAGTCACTTGTGTGGAGACACTAAGGCGAATATGTAGGTGCTCATTGGAGAATGAGTTCACTGAACTGATTTGACTGAATCGCTGGATGGTATTGTACCTCACTGTCAACCAGCTTGATTCTATTGTCGCAGTTGCGTGGATGGTCTTCGGACCTGAGACACCAAGGACACCTTGTCGGTGGACTTCTGTGCTTTGACCTTGGTTTACGAATCTCTAGCCACGGGATTCTAATACGCCAAGGATTGGGTACAACGGAATACCGTCGAAGGGAATTGTGTGTCAATAAGGAATCATTCGCTCTCGGTACTTAGAGAGAGAATGCTCTAGGAAAGATGCGCGAAAGTCCCTGGCCAGGGCGGACGATAATATCGGGAAAGGAGTTTTTCCGATATTCATCAGCGGCATCCAATCCAAGTGAGTCGACCGGTTATGGTTTGACAGCTGGCCATACCCTGAGTTGACTCGAGAGCATTGTACGAATGAAGTATTATATCCACGCGGTAACTGTCGGCGGAAAGGTTCCAAGAGTGGGTTACTTAACCCCAATACCTTCCGGGTTTACGCGGTGTTGCTTGGCATCCAACGTGATCGGAGGCCCGGTCGAATTCGATGTGCGACATCAATTCGATTGATTAAGTAGTTAATAAAGGGTTATTAATTGATTAATAAAGCCAGTGAGGAGTCACTGAGCTTGCTGGGCCATTAACTGGACTGGTACTTGGGCCTAGAGGGTCACGCGCAAATGATTCTCAAGGCGATGAATAAATAAGTGGGTTTTATATAAACCGGGGGTTTTTATGAAAAACCGTGCGGTTAGTATAAAACATAGCGAACGGGCTGAGCAGGCCAAGCTGCTGCTAACCCTAGCCGCCCCTCCTCTGTTTCTCTCTCTCTCTGGTGTCCAGACAGATCCATATCTGCTCCGCCACTTCTTCGAATCCCGTTCGACGGGAAATCGTCTGCACGTTGCGGCGATCGTTGCGGCGGCCGGCGGAGGTTTCGTGGGCTGCGAAGAACGAGGAACGCGAGGATATCTGTCGCGGGGAGGATCGCGCGGACTTTGCTAGAGGCCGGGCGCTTGCGCGGCTTGCAGTGTCGCACCGACGGAACCGAACGGTTGCGGATTCGAATCCGCACACGGTGAGAATCGATTATCCGATAATCGTAGGTTTTAGTTCTTCGAAATGGGAACGGATCGCTGTTTTATTTTATTTTCCGCTGCGTGAGCGATCCGGAGAAACCCGAGAAAACCCAATAGTGGTATCAGAGCCTGGTTCCACTGTTTCTCGTCCCGTTTCGGTCTCCGAATTAATTTTTTCTTGAGTTATTCCATGCGTTTAATCCGATTAAAATGACGGAATCGTGTTCATAAGATGAACACAAATAATTAGATTATCTTTCTGTGATTTTTTGGATTTTATTTGGGGGTTTTCGGAGTTCTTCATGAGATGATGAACCGGGGCTTTTCGGCAACTTCGTACATGCCTCCCAAGCGTTGGGATGGCGGGTTAGATCTTTGGATCTCTTGGTGATACTCACCACTACACACCGGTCACCATTGCCACCGCTGGAGTGCCAATGGAGGGCTATAAATTCAAGCCCTAAGTCGGGTTTTTGAAACCTGAAAAACCAGATTTTTGGGTTTTTGGGGCTTGGACTGCTCCCCAATCACCGGTCACCGGCGGCCCTGCCGGCGCCGGGCACGTCGCCGGCGCTGGGGCATCGCCGGCCGGGGCCGGGCAGGGCCAGGGGCGGCCGCCGGCGCCGCCTGCAACTCCAGCCGCTGCCGCGCACCTGCAGATTAGGGTTTCAGCTATGGGGCTCGGGCTGGGAGACGAGCAGACGGACCGGGTCCATGCAGACCGGCCGGCCGGGCGAGCTAGTGGCTCCCTGGGCCAAAGGGGCCGAGCCCTGGCTCGAGCCCAGGGACCCTGGCTCTGGCCCTGGTCGAGCCCAGGCTCCTATGTGGCTCGAGCCAACATTTGAATGGGCTGGGCCCATTCTATAAATGCCTTAAGCCCCTTTTTTAACCCATGTTTAAATCCAATTAAGCCCTTTTTGACCCAATTGATATAAAATTAGATTTTAAATTTATATTTCAAAATTATTTTGAAAATAAACTTTAATATTATCGAATTAGGTCGTCAATGATTTTGGAATCATTTTATTAACAAACTGTTGTTAATTATTACAGTTAATTATTAATTTAAAAGTTAAATTAATAATTAATTTTAAATAATTAATTTAAGAGTTAAATTAATGTTCATTAGTTAATTAGAATTGATTGTTAATTTAAATGTTATATTAACAGTTAGTTTTAACTAACTCATAAAAGGGTTTAATTAAGATTAATTAGTTATTAGTTTAAGAGTTAAACTAATAATCAATTTTTTTTTTCAATAATCTAAAAGTTAGATTGGTGGTTAATTGTCAATTAGTGTTAATTATTAGTTTAAGAGTTAAATTGATAATTAACTAATCTAAGAGTTAGATGAATTAATTAATAATTAGTTAGTGTTAATTATTAGTTTATGAGTTAAATTAATAATTAACATTAATTGGCTAATCTAAGTGTTAGATTAATAGTTAATAATTAATTTGGTTGATTATTAATTTAAGTGTTAAATTATTAATTAACTTTGTTGGACTAGTCTAAGAGTTAGATTAGTCATTAATAGTCTAATTGTTAGATTATTAATGGGGTTTAATCTAAGTGTTAGATTATTAGAATTGTTCTAATTTGCATGGAATAACCTGAAATTATTAATTTGGAGTGTGTGCGCATGTCATGTGTGTTTAATGCTTTTAAATTTTGATTTAATTGCATGTTAAGTTAATAAAATTAGTTTTCGAAATTCAAATACCAATTTTGCTTAGATCCCAGTTTTTTTTTTGAAAGCCAAAGTTATCTATTTTTGAAAACTCTTTTATTTTAGCCATGTGATGCGCTGAATCGTATGTGGGATGTTTAAAACACACCGTGGTCATGGATATGCACTTAATTAATTATTCATGTGATGAATGGATTGTGTGGATCGTGGATGTATGATTATTTATTAATTGTTAATAAATAGAGGTCTGCGTACCTCTCTCTCTCATACTCCGATGTATTTCTACCTCCCTCCCTCTTTTGTACTCGCCATAAGGCCTTCTAGAATTATTGTAATATGATCGAGGCAACCGAGGAAGGAGCGAGGACGATCCACAGCTGCAACCAGGAAGGCGAAAAGATGAAGATCCTTTGCCTATGTGTTTGCAGGTTTATCTAATGTAAATGTTATGTTAGATTGTGTGTGCGTTTGACTGTTGGCTCCAGTCAAACCCACTGTGCTATCTATGACCACACTAGACATGTATGTGATGCATTGTTTTCTTTTGATTATGAATCAAAGCAGGTTATAGTATTTAGTAAATATATACGACATATTTATACTATCACCTAGGAGAGACCAAGATAAAAGTTATCTAAATACCTTCAGATAAACTCTAAGCCGTAACGTGAGTAGTTAAGAACTTACCGCGTGGTCCACCATCGTTATAGTCAAAGGATTCGAATCACTTTAGACAAGTTTGTTGTGCTATCCACAAGGCCTGCTTAATTGGGAGGAGAAACTGTGGCTATGGCATTAGATGCCTATAGATCGGGGTAGAGGAACCATGTAGTTTTGTTGTGCTATCCACAAGGACTGCATGCAAATCTATGCTCGTCGCGTAATGATGGTTAGCTTAGACCCAGATTAATGGTTTGTTGTGCTATCCACAAGGCCATTAAATCTCTGGGGACCGAAGCCATGATCAGATATTGCAAGGAGTTGCAAGTCCCATGAGTTGGGTGCTCTTTGATTGTATTACAGTTTGTTGTGCTATCCATAAGGCTGTAGTGCAAGTCATTGAGATTCTGATCCTCACTAGGAGACTGTCGGCGTCTCCCGTTCTGTATAACTGAGGGTTATACAGTCCGTCGAAAATTAGTGGGAGTTAAACTTGAACAAAAGACCTTGTCTTATTTTAAATTTTAATAATTGAACATCTGCTAAATATATTTTACTTATCTCCTGTAGGGAATTATGTCGTCGAATAACCCACTCCGTGGCATACTTGATGCCCTTTTGACCTACCTGATCTACTCGGATTGGTTCAGAAACCTGAAGAATGTCTTCAGATCTGAGCACAATAACTTTGTCCCTGGAGCTGATCCTCCTGCTGAATCGGCATTGGATGCCCCTGAAGCAGAGATGATTGCTAACGATAAAAGATCGAAGGATAAAGGCAAAAGAGTAGTGAAGGGTGACTGCTTCTACTATTAGCAGTATGGTCACTGGAAGAGGAACTGCAAGGAGTTCCTTAACGATAAAGCTCATGGAAGAGTGAAACTGTCTGAAGCTTCAGATATCTATATGATAGATATCAACTTATCAGTTAGAGATTCCACATCTTGGGTATTGGATACCGGATGTGCTTCTCATATTTGTCATGATGTACAGATGCTGACAAGTAAGCGCAAGCTGAGACAAGGCGAGGTGGAATTGAGGCTAGGAAACGGCGTAAAAGTTGCGGCGATTGCTGTTGGGACAACAAACCTCAGGCTTCCATCGGGAGACGCCTTATTATTAGAAGATTGTTATTATGTTCCTAGCATAATAAAGAACATCATATCAATATCTTGTTTGGACAAGATAGGATATAGGTTGACTATTGAGAATAGAAGTTGTTCGATTTATTATGGTAATAAATCAATAGCTTCAGCATCTTTAGTCAACGGTCTATATCTATTAGATGTTTCTTATTACAATCTTCAAATTGATAATGCTCTTAAGAAGAGCAAGAATTGTGTGAACGAGGCCTACATGTGGCATTGTAGACTTGGGCACATTGGCGAAAGCAGGTTGCAAAGTTGCACAAGCATGGTTACCTAACTGCATTCGATTACGAATCGTTTGAAACATGTGAATCCTGCCTTATGGGAAAGATGCCTTATGTGAATCATGTTCAAAGGCAAGGAATTGATTATGACGAGACTTTGTCACCAGTTGCCATGATAATGTCGATCAGAGTTCTACTCGCCATTGCTGCACATTTTGATTATGAAATCTGGCAGATGGATATGAAGACTGCCTTTCTCAATGGTAAGCTTGAGGAAGAGGTGTATATGATACAACCAGAAGGTTTCACATCCAAAGAATCTCCAGATAAAGTGTGCAAGCTTCAGAGGTACATTTATGGACTGAAGCAGGCTTCCCGAAGCTGGAACATAAGATTTGACGAGGCTGTCAAGTCTTATGACTTCATTAAGAATGAAGATGAGCCTTGTGTGTACAAGAAGACCAGTGGGAGTGCAGTCACTTTTCTAGTTCTTTACGTAGATGACATACTACTCATTGGGAATGATGTAGCTATGATGTCATCAGTAAAGATCTGGCTGTCGAAAAACTTCTCCATGAAGGATTTGGGAGAACCATCCTACGTATTAGGAATACGGATCTATATAGATAGATCAAATAGGATGCTTGGAATGACCCAATCTTTGTACATAGATACCATAGTCAAAAGGTTTGGCATGGAAAATTCCAAGAGAGGTCTCATACCGATGAGACATGGAATTAGTCTCTCAAAGGAGCAGTCTCCTAAGACTCCTGATGAGAGGGCATTCATGGATAGAATATCCTATGCCTCTGCCATAGGATCTATCATGTATGCCATGCTATGTACACGGCCTGATGTTGCATTTGCTCTAAGTGTTACGAGCAGATTTCAGGCTGATCCAGGCGAAGAACACTGGAAGGCAGTGAAATGTATCCTTAAGTACTTGAGAAGAACTAAGGATATGTTTCTTGTCTATGGAGGAGGTGACTTGAAACTGCGAGGCTTTACTGACTTGAGTTTCCAGTTGGATCCAGATGATAGCAAGTCTACATCTGGATTCGTGTTTACTTTGAACGGAGGCGCAGTGTGCTGGAAGAGTTCCAAGCAAGCAACCACTGCAGATTCGACGACTGAAGCTGAGTACATCGCTGCAGCTGAAGCCGCTAAGGAAGTAGTGTGGTTGAAGAAATTCATCACCGACCTCGGCGTAGTTCCCAGCATCTCTGAGCCTGTTCCATTGTTGTGCGACAACAATGGAGCCATTGTGCAAGCGAAAGAGCCGCTGTCTCATCAGAAATCGAAGTATATTCTGAGGCGCTTTCACCTTATCAGAGATATCATATCAAGAGGAGATGTAGTAGTGGAAAGAGTTCCATCCGTCGATAATGTAGCAGATCCACTGACTAAGCCGTTGGCTCAAATTGTGTTTGAGCGTCACCTAGAGTCTATAGGCTTATTGTATAAAGGTGATTGGATTTAGTCCAAGTGGGAGATTATTAGTTTTAGTTGGCCTACAAGCCAATCTGACTATATAAATCTCGTTCATTTATTAATATAATAGCATAATATTCATTATGTGTAAATCGCATTAATTATCGTTTCATAATGAAGTCCGTGAATATGTGCTATAGTGATCAGATTATGATGAGATCATACTAATGAGATTGATCACTTAAACACACATATTCTTAATCGTTCCTAGTCGGAGGATATCCGAGAAGGACATCGGATATCCGGTTAGACTAGTACAGATTAGTCCTGCTCATATGATGAGGGTGACTGATATCATAAGTCACTTGTGTGGAGACACTAAGGCGAATCTGTAGGTGCTCATTGGAGAATGAGTTCACTGAACTGATCCGACTGAATTGCTGGATGGTATTGTACCTCACTGTCAACCAGCTTGATTCTATTGTCGCAGTTGCGTGGATGGTCCTCGGACCTGAGACACCAAGGACACCTTGTCGGTGGACTTCTGTGCTTTGACCTTGGTTTACGAATCTCTAGCCACGGGATTCTAATACGCCAAGGATTGGGTACAGCGGAATACCGTCAAAGGGAATTATGTGTCAATAAGGAATCATTCGCTCTCGGCACTTAGAGAGAGAATGCTCTAGGAAGGATGCGCGAAAGTCCCTGACCAGGGCGGACGATAATATCGGGAAATGAGTTTTTCCGATATTCATCAGCGGCATCCAATCCAAGTGAGTCGACCGGTTAGGGTTTGACAGCTGGCCATACCCTGAGTTGACTCGAGAGCATTGTACGAATGAATGATTATATCCACGCGGTAACTGTCGGCGGAAAGGTTCCAAGAGTGGGTTACTTAACCCCAATACCTTCCGGGTTCACGCGGTGTTGCTTGGCATCCAACGTGATCGGAGGCCCGGTCGAATTCGATGTGCGACATCAATTCGATTGATTAATTAGTTAGTAAAGGGTTATTAATTGATTAATAAAGCCAGTGAGGAGTCACTGGGCTTGTTGGGCCATTAACTGGACTGGTACTTAGGCCTAAAGGGTCACACGCAAATGATTCTCAAGGCGATGGATAAATAAGTGGGTTTTATATAAACCGGGGGTTTTTATGAAAAACCGTGCGGTTAGTATAAAACATAGCGAACGGGCTGAGCAGGCCAAGCTGCTGCTAACCCTAGCCGCCCCTCCTCTGTTTATCTCTCTCTCTGGCATCCAGACATATCCAGATCTGCTCCGCCGCTTCTTCGAATCCCGTTCGACGGTAAATCGTCCGCGCGTTGCGGCGATCGTTGCGGCAACCGGCGGAGGTTTCGTGGGCTGCGAAGAACGAGGACCGCGAGGATATCCGTCGCGGGGAGGATCGCGTGGACTTCGCTAGAGGCCGGGCGCTTGTGCGGCTTGCAGTGTCGCACCGACGGAACCGAACGGTTGCGGACTCGAATCCGCACACGGTGAGAATCGATTATCCGATAATCGTAGGTTTTAGTTCTTCGAAACGGAAACGGATCGCTGTTTTATTTTATTTTCCGCTGCGTGAGCGATCCAGAGAAACCCGAGAAAACCCAACGGCAGGTTCTGAGAGAGCACCAACTCTATGCCAAGTTTAGCAAATGTGAATTTTGGCTAGATAAGGTGCACTTCCTGGGGTATGTCATTTCTGGTGACGGCATTACTGTAGATCCAGCCAAGATTGAGGCAGTGATGGATTGGGGCAGATCGACGACTGTAACTGAGATCAGGAGCTTCCTGGGGTTAGCATGGTATTACAGACGATTTGTTCAGGATTTTTCTTCCTTAGCGGCCCCCTTGTCGAGATTGACTCGTAAGGGTGTTCGTTTCGTGTGGAGCGAAGAGTGCGAGCAGTGTTTTGCTGAATTGAAGGCTCGTCTCACTTCGGCTCCAGTTCTGGTGCTTCCATCAAGTTCGGGTGGATTCGTGGTTTACTCAGATGCATCTCGTCGAGGTTTGGGTGCAGTTCTGATGCAGCATGGTAAGGTTGTGGCCTATACTTCTAGGTAGCTGAAGAAGCATGAAGATAACTACCCCACTCATGACTTAGAGTTGGCGGCTGTGGTGTTTGCACTAAAGATTTGGCGGCACTAATTATATGGGAAGAAATTTTAGGTCTTCACTGATCACAAGAGTCTGAAGTTTATTTTCACGCAGAGGGATCTGAACTTAAGGCAGCACAGATGGATGGAGTTTATCAAGGATTATGATCTCGACCTTTCTTATCATCCGGGCAAGGCGAACGTGGTGGCGGACGCCTTGAGTCGAAAAACGATCGTATCACATCTTATGATTCAGGAATGGAGGTTATATGAACAGGTTGTGGAATCTTCCTTTAGGATTCCTCGAGAGGCTGACAGAGCTGTGTTGGCCAGCTTAACAGTGAGGCCAGCAGTGTACCATGCAGTGATCGAGGCTCAAAGGGCAGATGCAGAGTTACCGCAGATTCTCCAGATATCAGAGGTGGAGTTGTGGGATGATGGCACCGTTCTAGATATGCAGTACATCCCGGAACGACTAAGATGTATCATTGTTTGAGGAGGCACTTTTGGTGGCCTGGCATGAAAAAGGACGTAGCTGAATATGTGGCAAGGTGCTTGACTTGTCAACAAGTTAAGACAGATCATCAAAGACCAGGAGGGTTGTCACACCCATTACCGATCCCGGAATGGAAATGGGAACATGCGATTATGGACTTTGTGATGGGATTGCCTGTGTCACCTGGCAGGAGAGACGCGATCTGGGCCATTGTTGATCGATTGACCAAGTCAGCGCACTTTCTAGCTATTAGGAAGGACTTGTTGGTTGGCAAGTTGGCTAGGTTGTTTGTGGACCGGATCATCTCTCTACATAGGGTGCCCTTGTCCATCGTGTCAGATCGGGATCCGAGGTTCACTTTTAGATTTTGGAGGAGTTTTCAGATGGCCTTGGGTACGCAGTTAGCTTTTAGCTCGGCTTACCATCCCGAGACTGATGGACAGTCAGAGAGGACCATTCAAACCTTGGAGGATATGTTGAGGGCTAGTTGCCTAGATTGGGGAGGTTATTGAGAGCAGCACTTGTCTACAGTGAAGTTTGCTTACAACAATAGTTATCATTCTAACATCGGCATGGTGCCATATGAGGCATTGTACGGGCGGCCGTGTCAATCTCCTGTGAATTGGTCTGAGATTGGCGAGAGGCAGATAGCAGGACCAGAGTTAGTACAACAGTGTGTTGAGGTTGCCAGAGTAGTGCAGTAGAGGTTGACTACAACTCAGAACAGGTAGAAGAGTTATGCAGATATCCGTAAGAGACCGCTTGAGTTTGAGGTTGGGGACCATGTGTTTCTCCGAGTCTCACTCTCTAAGGGTGTGATGAGATTCGGGAAGCGATGTAAGCTGAGTCCGCGATATATTGGGTCTTTTCCCATTCTTGTTTGAATTGGAGAAATGGCATATCAGCTAGCCTTGCCACCCAGTCTTGCTGGAGTGCATGATGTGTTCCAAGTTTCTTTGCTAAGGAAGTATGTTCAGGATCCGTCTCATGTCTTGGATTTTTCGGAATTGGAAGTCGTTGAGGACTTGTCCTTTCTAGAATTTTCAGTGCGTATTGAGGATCGCAGAGAGCAGGTCCTTCAGAACAAGGTTGTTCCTCTGGTTAAGGTAATTTGGCAACATCGCTCCGGAGGAGAGACGACCTGGGAGTGAGAGGATGAGATGCGGGAACAGTTTCCCTACATTTTCTTGTAAGTTTTCTTTTGAACTTGTACCATCATTTTCGTTTTCATTATTTATTTTTATAGCAGCAATTTCGAGGACGAAATTCTTTTAACGGGGGAGAATGTAAGGACTGAGGTTTCGGATTCGGTTATCGGGTTGGTTTCTGTGTCGGACCCCTTGGTTTGGACCCTTGTGGGGCTGGGGCATGGGTTCTTTTTCGCGTCGAGCTTGCGAGATGCGGTTCAAACGGCGTCTGCTTAGGGGGATATTTTTTAGAATGTGCCACGTGGGCGAGCGTTGGGGCGCGAGAGTACGTCCTTGGTCTTATCGTCTGAATAGCGTCTTGCATGGACGACGCCATTCAGAGTACGGCCCTAATCTGTCAGTGTACGACCTCGTCTTGTCATCTGATTGGCTTCAGTCTTGGACGATGCGTTTTAGACAGTTTCAGTTAACGCTCCGAAGCCCTCCTTCTTTTCCCTCATTCTCTCTACTCCTCTCTCTCCTCCTCCTCCTTCTCTCCGAACCTCTGACGCCCCCTTCCCCTTCTCCTTCCCTTCCTCTCCCCATTACTCCTTTTCCTCCACTCCATCAACCTGCTAACCCTCATCACTACCACCATCATCTCCTCCGCGGCGCTTTGCTCTCCGGACGGCGGCCGACGTCCCGGTGGAGTAACGGCGTCCATGGAGGTACCGGCGGCGATTCGTGGCATGGCGGTTCGGCGGCTAGGAGCTAGGAAGAGTTCAAGTAACCAGTAGGGTAACGATCCTCGCGGTATTTTGTTTAAAAATATGATTTTCTCGCTTTAAAGCATGCAATGTGTGTGAATGCTCTTAGGGTAGAAAGCATGCTTTAAGGGGTTCCTTATGAAATAATTAAGTTTCCCCCCTACTTTCTCCATTTTTTGACGTTTTCGCGCGATTTGGGGGAGAAATCCCACTTTGTGAATCGGGGTAGGCTTGGGGGGGGGGGGGGGGGGGGGGACCTGTTTGAGAGTGCTAAATGGCGGCTGCCACCAGAGACGCGATTTAGCCCAACTTATTCCGAGGCTAGATTCTGTCTCTGTTTTTAATACCGTCTAGGGACAGCGACGCCTTTTTATTTAGCGTCTGCCAGGGGCGATGCGATTTAGGCCATCTCCCAAGGCCAGTTTTCCTGTGAATCAGTTTAGGGGTCTTGAATGACGTCGGCCACGGGCAACGCGATTCAAGATAGAACTCCATTAATTCATGCAATTAACATATGTTTACATTGTTAGATAGTTTGGTTAAATGCATGCTTGAAAACGTATTTCGAAGACGAGGATTTCTACATGATCGGATCGTACTGTGTTGTGTTTTGTACGATCGTAGACCTAGAGTGACAGTTGTTAGTACTTAGGTACCCTATGTCGGTGTAGGAGTGACACGGCGCTGGTGTGGGAGTGGTGGGGTGACGCCTAGAGAGAGGGTCACTTGGTGTACCCCGGGGTATAGCTAGTACTGGTGTGGGAGTGGTACACTTGGAGTGTCACTCGTGCTGGGAGAAGCAGAACCACCTAGAGCTAGACAGGCGGGAGTAGCTAGCGTGCTATTCGAGGGGTTGCTGTTTGGTCCTAGCGGGTCGGTGTTTTACGCGTTCGGCTGCGTGGTTTGTGTGTTTAGCCGAGACGCTGGTTGTAGACTTCGTGGTGGAGTGGTTTCAGAGTTGTGCATGACGCACTTACAAATGCATGTGTTTTATATCGGAATTTGAGAATCTTTGGGAGTTGTAATTACTGCTTTACTTATTTAATTGCCTATATTTGAGTTGTTGTACTTGTGGATACGTGAGTGTGTGGTGGGGATCGGAGGATCCCTACTGAGTCCATTTTGATGAGACTCACTCCTGCGGTTTTCAGGTGAGAGTTCTAGGCAGGCGTAGCGTGGAGGGTTTTGTCTTGGGTTGTGCGCCAGTAGCCATTGTTCCGGTATATGCCCCGATGTAGTTGTTATTTTCTTTTCATGCCTGTACGCTTAATTATTTCTATTCTGTTGGAATATGTAATTATTTGCTGAGTTGAGTCGAATTGTAATATTTTTTAATTCCTGCACTTCCTTTACAATTCGATGTAATGTGGAATGTTTAGCTTAGTTTATCATTTACTTCCCAGACTTATTGAGATCCTGGTTTGGCTCCAAATTTTAATGATTCAGTACCCATTTAGTAATCGGATCTCCGATTATAGGGTGGCAGGTCGTTACACTTCGCCTGCGCGATGGCCCCATTATTATCACATAATAATGGGATGGGAGCCGATATACTGAGAACTATGTCAAGTTCCGAGACGAATTTCTTCATCCAGACCGCTTCGTTGGCAGCTTCACCTGCAGCTATATACTCTGCCTCTATCGTTGAATCCGCAGTCGTTTCTTGCTTGGAACTCTTCCATCTGACTGCCCCTCCATTTAACATGAATACAAATCTAGATGTGGATTTGCTATCATCCGAATCTGACTGGAAACTAGAGTTTGTATGTACTCTCAATCGCAAGTCCTCTTCTCCTCGATATAGCAAGAAAAGATCCTTAGTTCTTCTTAAGTATTTAAGGATGCATTTCATTGCTTTCCAGTGCTCTTTGCTTGGATCACTCTGATATCTGCTGGTTATGCTCAAAGCATTAGCCACATCAGGACGAGTACATAGCATGGCATACTTGATCGACCCTATTACCGAGGCATATGGTGCCTGACTCGTGTGCTCTACTTCCTCAGGTCTTCTAGGGGCCATGCCCTTAGATAGGTAAATTCTATGTCTCATAAGAATGAGATCTCTTTTGGAATTTTCCAACCGGAATCTTCTGAGTATACTATTTATGTACATGGATTGGGATAATCCCAACATCCTCTTTGATCTATCAAGATAGATCCTTATGCCCAACACATAAGATGCTTCTCCTAAATCCTTTATAGAGAATGTCTTGGATAACCAAGACTTTGTTGATGTCAACATCCTTACATCATTCCTAATGAGTAAGATGTCAGCAACATAGAGAACTAAGAAGGTCACTGAGCTCCTACTGACCTTCTTGTAAACACAGGGTTCGTCTTCATTTCAAATAAAGTCAAAAGATTTGACAGACAAATCAAATCTCAAATTCCAATTTCGAGATGCCTGTTTTAATCCATAAATGAATTTTTGAAGCTTGCATACCTTATTGGGATACTGCTTAGATGTGAATCCATCATCAGGTTGTACCATGTACACCTCTTCTGACAGGTTTCCATATACACCTCTTCTGACAGGTTTCCATTAAGGAAAGCTATCTTCACATTTATCTGCCAGATCTCATAATCTAGGTATGCTGTAATGGCAAGGAGGGTTCTAATTGACTTTATCATTGCCACTGGTGAAAAAGTTTTGTTATAGTCAATTCCTTGTCTTTGACGATATCCTTTTGCCACCGGTCGAGCCTTATAAGTGTCAATTTGTCCATATACTATGATCTTCCTCTTAAAGATCTATTTGCAGCCGATAGGGATTTTCCCTTCAGATATGTCAACCAAGTTCCAAACTTGATTGGTATACATAGATTGGATTTCCGAATCCATAGCTTCCTTCCATTTCTCGGAGTCAGAATTACGAATTGCTTCCTGATAGGATTGATGATCATCATCCTCATTTATCTATACCTTAGACGAACTGTTAGAGACATGTCCAACATATCTCTCAGGTTCTCTAGGTACCCTACTAGATCTTCGTAATATATGCGTTTCATTTTGAGCATTTTCCATAGGTAGCATCTTATCCAATGAGTTTGTGTCCCCAGTTTGTGGTTCATGGACCTCGTCCAATTCTATCTGGCTCCCACTATTTTTCTGGAGGAGATATTCTTTCTCCAGGAATACAACTCTCTTGGCCACTAAGACCCTTTGCTCAAAAGGGTGATAGAAATAATATCCAAATGTCTCTTTTGGATATCCCCCAAACCTACACTTGACTGTTCTCGACTTGATAAAGTGTTAAATTGATCATTTAAAGGCAATCAAACGCATCATACTCATGTTTTTATCTGTAAAATAGCATGAAATGATAGATAATTGTGTACCAAGTCCAACAGTACCAATTTCGTCAAATTCTGACTTAAAAACATCGTCATTTCATGTGATTAATGGAGTATAGCGCATTTGCGGTTTTTCGACAAAACCGAGACGAAATAAATAAATATAATGATATTTTTATGATAATGTGCTAATTTATATTTATTTTATGTAAACATGACATGCCAATGATGCAGTGCAGCTGGTGGAGTTTCCGGAAATTTGGGGGAGGTCTAGTGTTCGAATTTCGATAAAGTCGACTTCATTTTGTCCAAAAGATTAAAGCAGGGGTAAAAACGTCATTTGAGGCCCTAGTGTTGCCCTAATTCTATGGCCAAGAAGGACCCAAGAAGGGCCAGCCGCCTTCCTAAAGCCCACTTTTTTTTTTTTTTTTAAAAATCTTCCTTCCCATCCTCTATGTTTCCTTCTCTCATCTCTGTTTCCTTTTTTTTGTCTCCCCCTCTTTCCCTCCACACGCCTTCTTTCCTCTTTTCCACGCCCCTCTTCCTCTCTATATATTCCTCCCACGTCCTTCTCCTTCTCGTTTTCAATTTCCCAGCAGCCGGATCCTCCTCCTTCTCCAGTTTCCTCTTCCTCTCCTTTATTTTCTTCTCTCTCCCACACCTCCCTCTCTCGGTTAATCCCTCTCTTCCTCCCAGCCGCAGCAGCCTCTCTTCTCTTCCTCCTCTTCTCAGCCTTTCACTCTCTAATTCCCTCTCTCTCTCGGACTCTCTCTCTCTCTCTCTCTCTTAGTTTCCCAGCCGGCTCTCTTCTATTCCTCCTCCCTGCAGCCCTCCTTCTCTTTCTCGGCAGCCCTCCTTCTCTCTCTCGGATTCTCCCTCTTTCTCTCCCCACAGATCTCTCTTATATTCCTCCTGCTTGGCCGTTTTTCCAGCAACCTCTCCCACACGCTCTCTCTCCAATCTGCCACCCCGCAGTCTTCTTTTCCAACCTCTCTCCCGTAGCCGATTCTCCCCCTCTCTCTTCTATTTCCTCTCCCTCTCTCCGGTTTCTATCTCTCTCCCTCTACAGATCTCTCTCTCTCGGCCTCTATCTTCCTCCCCTCTTGCCCAGTTTCTCTTTCTCTCCCTCCACAGATCTCTCTCTCTCGGTTCTTCCCTCTCTCCCTTATTCTTCCTCCCTCCACAGCTCCTCTCTCGGCTTCTCTCCAGCGCCCTCCACGTGCAGCGGCAGTTTGGTGAAGCCAGCACCTCCACGCGCTTCCAGCGCAGCAAAGCACCAGCAGCTGCATTCACAATGCTCCTGCACGCACCAGCAACTTCACTGCCACGGCTCCCACGCGCCACCAGCTGGTTCTCTCCTCCTCCATGCATGCAGCAAGTCCACGTTGCCAACACCTCCTCCAGCTCCTCCACGCATGCTTGAAGTCCTCCACGCACCAACCACCTCCCAGCGGCGCATGCATGCAAGCAACCCAGCACATGCGAGCCAACTGAAGCCTGCTGCACCTGCCGCCATGCAAACCTCCTCCAAGTGCTTTCACGTACCTGCATGCACCTCCATCAAGCCAGCAGCTGCTCATCCACGTGCCAGCAGCAACCGCACCCTTCAAGCCTTCTCTCCAAGCACACTTGCACTCGCATCCTTCCTAGTGCCACCGCACTGCTGCATTTGTATTATTAGTATAATCTATTATTTTGATTTAGTTTAATTTAGTTTAATTAAGTTAAGTTGTTAGAGTTTAATGTGTCATTTCTTTTCATATGGGCAGGACACCCCCAAATTTTAATATGATTAAAGTCTGGTTTCCTTCCCTTCCATATCTCATATGGTGTGGTAGCAATTGACTTACTCGAAACCTTGTTTAACAAGTAGGCTGTTGTCTCTAAGGCATATCCCCATAGAGACAATGGTAATTCTAACAAGGACATCATGGAACGGACCATGTCTAACAAGATCATATTTCTCCTTTCAGATACACCATTATGCTTTGGCGTATATAATGGGGTTCACTGAGAAATTATTCTATTGTCCTTCAAGTAAGAAGTGAATTCGAGACTTAAGTATTCACCTCCTCGATCCGATCGAAGAGTTTTAATACTTTTACCAGTCTGCTTCTCTACTTCATTCTTATATTCCTTAAACTTCTCAAAAGCTTGTGATTTTTATCTCATTAAATACACACAGCCATACCGAGAGAAGTCATCAATAAAAAAAATGAAATAGAGATATCCTACTTTAGCTTCTTTTGACATACCGAGTATGAGTTCCAGAAGCTTAGCATCCCTTTCACCATGTCCACTAAAAGGAGCTTTAGTCATCTTCCCCATGAGACACGACTCACATGTATCAAATTATTTGAATTCGAATGAATTCAAGTATCCGTTTGAACATAGGTGAGAAATCCTCTTCTCTCCTATATGACCAAGTCTACAATGCCAAATATATATATGATTCACTTCTTCTGTCTTATCACTGGACGTCTTCATTCATAATTGCCTTGCAATTCCTTTTCCAGTGACCAATCTGTCCACACCGAAAGCATTTGTTGTCTTTTTCATCCTTCTTGCCCTTGCCCTTACCCTTGCCTACCTTGGTGATCTGATTACCTTTAGTCGGGTTCTTTCCCTTCTTGTTATTGGGTGTCTGGGTGGCCTTCCTTTTCTTGTTGGTCCGACTAATAATCATTATAGAAGATAGTTTCTCCTTCTGCATGGTCTCTTCAACACTCTTTAACATGTTTCGGAGTTCTGGTAGAGAAATCTCAATCCTATTCATGTTAAAGTTCATGATGAAGGGAGAAAACGATTCAGGCAATGACTAGACAATAAGATCAATGTTAAGTACAAGATCTAACTTGAAACCTAGCCTATTGAGTCTCTCTATCCACTCTATCATTTTCAGTACATGAGCCTGTACTGAAGCACCCTCAGACATCCTAGTCCTGAAAAGTTTCTTGGAGAGCTCATACCTCTCTATCCTTACCTTGCTCACCAAAGAGCTGGCGTAGTTGGAAAAGTATAGCTCTACAATCTGTCTTTTCAAATTGCCTCTACATCTCGGGAGCCATAGAGGCCAGTATATAACACTGCGCAAGGGAATAATCTTTCGACCATTTTGCATAATTTAATTGATCACCCTCCTCGGCATTAGCGGGAGGCTCAGATTGAATCGTGTCTAACACGTATACAATCTTTTCGGTTGTTAAGACAATTCGTAGATTACGCAGCCAGTCTTAATAGTTAGGTCCAGTCAATTTGTTCGCATCCAAGATGTTACGGAGGGGATGTGACAATGACATGATGATTTGGATGAAAAATAAAAGACAATATTTTAGCATGTGTTCAAAGTTCTAACTTAAATGTGGTTTTCTATCTTAGTTAGCTCCACTATTTTGCGTCGAACTATATGACCCTCAATCATATAGAATGGGAGATCGCAATGATCATCCTAGTGGGTCGGAATCCTAACAAAACTGAGATGCGGCCTTGTGGAAATCACAACAAATCACATCCCATTCCTTGGGCAGTCAACAGTACTTGCATTCAATGCAATATCCAACTTTCGGCCCCCGAGCAGTCATCCCCTTGTGGAAAGCACAACAAAGGATACTTCCAGTTAGATCGCACCACCATTATTACACAACAATGAGTTCGTGACCCTACCCTTGTGGAAAGCACAACAAGGCCAAGTTTAGTCCCTTATCCCATTGAAGCAAAGCTTTAAGCCTTACTTTGTTTGGAGAATAAGCCTAGAATAGGTCCCTTTATTCCACTTAAACCGATTAACCCACTTTGGCGGAGGGGGTTGGTTAACCCAGGATGGAACACCTTGTACCCCGGTTTAACTGGAATAGGGGGAAACATTTTAATCTTCGTCACGGGCACTTCTTCCTCACCAAGTCACGGGCGTCTCTTCCTTACTAGCTGTCCACCGCCCCTTTTCCTTTCTTCTACTTTCTTCTTCGTTACGGGTGCCTCTTCCTCACGAACACGAACTTTCTTCTTCTTTCTCCCAACCTTGCTTCTTCGCTCGTCTCCTTCCCTTCGCCCGATGCCTTCCTGCTGGAGGGGAAGGACATCGCGAAGTCCCTTCAGCACGTCTTCTTCTCACCCGGTCAAACGAGGCGCGGCTAGGGCATCGAGCCCTCTCTGTGAGCTCTTCCCAACGGCCGGAGCTGCAGCGTGTGGGCGCATCACCTCTCATCCATCCCTGTGCTTCGCCTCTTTTTTAAAGACGGTTTCTCCTCCCCTTCTGAAACGAGGATGCCAGAGAGAGGGGTTCTTCCAACAATAGGCGTTGCTCCTCCCCCCTGCGGATCCTCCTCCAGCGACCGCCTTCCTGCCGACCCTCATTCGCCGGTGACGAGGTCTTTTTCATCCTCTAACGTGGAGCCCATCTGTGCACAGAACTTCCAGTTAGCATATTCTCTTCCCCATACCATTCATCCCACATTTCAACACATGCATCGCATTTCCTTTCTAGTAGGCCCTGGTTGCAAGAAGGAGGAGGGGCATGTCCATCAGTTAGTAGGAATTTTTTTCCCATAGATTTTCAACCTCATTTCTGACTTGTAACATGGTTGTCGGTTATCATCGACCATGTCATCTGCCTAGGCCGAAGGTCACCCATACTGGGAACATTTTCCAATCACATCCTTGTAGACTCAGCCATGTCATATGTGACCATTGTTTTCAATCAGATGCTGGTCAGTTATTTAGAACATTTTTGAAGCCATTTTGATCACATACCGGGTCCAAGGCAGTAGTGCATGTTTGAGTTCTTCTTTTATTTTGGAGTAAAATGCTGGCACTCATTTCCAATTGAGAAAAGGAGAATTTTGTTTCTTCTACATTTTATATGGGAGTGCTTATTTGATTGGTCACTGGTCTTGCTTATTTGACTGGTCACTGTTTCTGCTCATATTTTGTTTCTGCTCATATGCTACATTTTTGTCCCCTTTATAATATTTGGCCCTCATGTTTGGCCCTAATAAATGCCATGTATTTTCATTCTAAGTTAGTGCTCAGTATCCACTTCAGCTTACAATAAGCTATGACCACTTTTCATAACAAAGCTTCTGTGATGATAGTTGTACATTTTGTGCACTTGGATACTAGCTAACCTTCTTTGAAACTACCTAAATTACTCTACTACTTGCTGTGCTATGATTCCAATATAAGACCTAGCTACCTCCTTACATTAATTTTAAAATTGGCCTTGTTTTTAAACATCCTGAACTTAGGGCCATATCTCACCTAGTTTGTGTTCTTCTTTTCTATTTTACACATGATGCCCATAACTAGTTGAACTGCCCACCATGGTATTTCTTTTTTTCTAAAAATACGTTACTGTATTCTCTACTGTTTTGCCACCGAAACGAACCCAAGACCATATCTCTTACCTGATTTGAAAGATCCTCCCACAACACCCTCTATTTACATGGAATTTAAGAGCTACCTATTTTGAAAGGTCCCCACTGTCATCTCTTGCTTCCTGTGCTCTTTAAACATGTTGTCCATAACTTGTTATTTTCTGTTTTACACATGCTGTCCATAACTGTTTTGCTGCAATTTAATCAGGCTCACATTAGGACCACACCAGACCTGACATTCTTTTGCTTTGTTATTTTATGTTTCGGACATGATACCCATAACATGGTTTAGAACAATAGATGTTGGTTTCATTCGTTCTCAAGATCCATAACATGCTCATTTGTTTTCATTTTTACAATATGCTTTAATAATTCCGATATGATATTTTCTGTTTTTCAATATGCTTTAAATATTTTTTCAGAACATGGTTTGTATGTTTGGCTTCTTTTTTCAAAACTGGATTATGTAGACATGTTGTCCATACACTACATAAGTATGTGTTCCACTGCAATTTAATTCCTACCTATTTTCGATGTAATGCCCTAAACATTACTGTGGACTGCCCATTCTGAGCACCCACCTTCTCTTACAAGGAATTTAAAAGGTACATGTTTTCTTTATGTGGGTCTTCAGATTTTCTTATGTCTTGCCGATTTCTGATTCTTGTTATTGTCATATGTGATTTATGTAAGTCTTCTTTTTCCATAAATGTACCTCTTTTATCCCTTTCTTCCATGGTGTAACATTTTTATCTCCTTGTTATTACATTCTTATCTAAGTCTTACACTAATACCGTCGTTGCCTCATGGATCTATATTTTGAGAACGGTCATTTAGGAGGGCGAGAAAGCGGGCAAGGACAATGTCTAACAGTGGTGTGTTCTCTTGCCCCTCATTTCCGACTTCTTTTTGCACAGTGAACTTATTACTTGTATTAGTTTTCTTTTAAATGCATCATTGTCCTTCATTTAAAATGACATACTTTGATTACATCAATTTTCTGCTTTTTTTTTTTATTGTTATTCGCCCTAATATTGAAGGTGTAGGAACAAAACGTTTGTCCTCCGGGGAGGAGAGGACGACTCGGGGCACTCGAGCTGCCAACTTCAATAAGGCCCAAGATCGGGTCCTCATAGGTCTCCTTACGGAGCAGTTTGATAAACATAATTGCATCGAAGGAACCTTTAAGCCAGGGGTTTGGCATGAATCGTTGGAGCGTTTAATAGCGCGATGCACCTGGACTACAAAGATTCCACGTTGAAAAATCGATATAAAACCCTTAAGAAAAATTACAACTTTTTGTGTGTACTTCTTGAGCAAAGAACTGGGTGGGGATGGGATGATATAAACAAGATGCCCTTCCCAGGACTTCAGGACTCTTGGGACGACGTCCTGTCGGTAAGCATCTCCCATGATCAACTTCACTTTTCTGTACACAACGTTATATTATCCATACTTTCATACGCCATCTTTTTCTTCCTTTTCAGTCACGTCAACATTACAGCTCCCTCAGAGGCAAGCCCTTCCCATTTAAGGCCGAGATGGAATACCTAGCCAGCAACAGCACATCGTTCGATCCAGATGCTGAGGGAACTCGCCGTAGATGCAGTGTGCCTGATTACAGTCCCGATCAAGCTAACACTGACTACAATATGTGTAGTCAGTCGCAGCGCACACCGGTCAATGACTTTATTGCCGCACTTCAAGGAGAGCAAGAAGATGACGACTTTATCATGGGTGTCTCCGCCGCCCAAATGGCTTCCCCTCCTACACCCCAAACTATAACCATAGCCTCGAACAGTGAGGTCAACTTTTCGCGCAAGAAACGTGCCTCCTCAAACATGAAGGGAAAGGCAATTGAGGATCCGATTGTGATCACCAATTTTGTTAATTGTGTTCAGCAACGGACTAACCTTGTGAAGCAGCTGCATGCGGAACGTGCTCGTATGGTGTCCGCCCCTGCACCCCCGATCCAGACACAACCCACATCCCAGGAGTCGGATCGTATTCCTTATACGAAGGAATGCATAGACGTATTGCGAGAGGTTCCTGGCCTACATCCAGACTTGTTCGTGACTTCCTTGGATCTCTTCAAGGATCCGGGAAATCGCAACAAATTTATGAACCTGAGTAATGAGGAGAAGATTAGGTGGATGTTGCACCATGTGGGGTAGTTGATTTGTGATTTTTTGGATGTTGACTTGGATGATGTATTCGAATAATATTTATTTTGAGTTGTGTAATCCGTACGTTATTCTTCAGACTTGTTGTTAGTGATTTCTTATGTTCTTGGATTATCTGTTGACTTGTAACATGTACTCGGATTTCTTATGTTTTTATTCTTACTTGTTGCATGCTCATTATGTTTTAGTTTTGTGGGTACTCATCAAAGTAAATGCAGGTATTTGACAACTTTGTAGGTATGGGACGGTACAAATGTTATGTCATTTGGGTTGGGCGTGAGTCAGAGCTTTATTTCACTTGGCCTGAATGCTTTGCCCAAGTTAATGGGTACCCAGGGGCTCGTTATAAGGGCTTTCATTCAATTGAGGAGGCCGAGTGTGCGTTCTCTGGTATCGTCCAACAACGTCTAGAGAGGCGAACAGAAGTTCCTCAGTATTATGCTGTGCCCAGCACATCTGAGCAAGTACTTGCAAGGGCACCTGCCTCGCTTACTCATGCAGCTCAATTTGACTGGCAATCGTTTGTTGTAATCATACTCTTGTGTGTCGTTGTAGTCATCCTTCTCATCATCTTATGTACCATTGTACTTATGTCCATCCGAACTTTCTAATTTGTATTGTTCTTTCTTATGTATGTATTCATTTTGAGTAAGATTTATGTAACATTCTGTCCCACTTATTACAATGTCTTCTATGTAGAATTTATTGATGATGTATTGGAGTTCCTGGAAGAGGACGAAGAACTGTTGAATGCGATTGAGAAGACAATTATTGAGCACATTGAGAATGAATATGTTCCGCGGGTACGCCGACGTATGCATAACTTTGTTCTATCCTGGCACACATGGATCCATGAGATATTATACGGTCATGACGAAAGGTCTTACCACATGTTTCGAGTGCATCCTTCCATGTTTTTATGACTTCGTGACCTACTTGTGAGTCGTGGCCTTTTGAGGGACTCGCGGCATGTGACAGCGACGGAGCAACTTGGTATGTTCCTATATGTTGCCGACCATGGCGTTGCAACGGGAGCCATGTGCGAGTGGTTTCAACAGTCTTCTCATACGATTAGTCGGTATGTCAACCTCGTCACAAAGCAGATAGTTGAGTTAAAGTATGACTTTATTCAGCTGCCTACACACGCTCAGGTTCGTGAGTGTCATCCGCACATCCGGGGAAACCAAACGTTCTACCCATACCTCTAGGTGACCACATTGCTACTGTGCATCTTTTAAGTTAGTCGTGATGTACATGTGGACATTGACTGATAAATGTTCTTCCACACACCTTCTTTGTACAACCATGTAGGATGCGATTGGAGCCCTCGACGGCACGCATGTGTTGGCAAATGTGCCACGGATAATGCACGGACGATTCCGAAATCGCAAAGGTTTCATCAACCAGAATGTCATGGGTGTCGTGTCGTTCGACCTCACCTTCCAATACTTTGCAGTTGGTTGGGAAGGATCGGCTGCCGACATGCGGGTGCTTAGATGGGCTCTGGACGAAGGCGCATTCACTGTTCCTCGTGGAAAATATTATCTGGTTGATTTTGGGTATGCAAACTCAAGTGGTTTTTTGGCTCCATATCGTGGCCAAAGATATCACTTGGCATCATTTCGTGGGGAACATAATCAGACATATGCGAACAAAGAAGAGAAGTATAACCACCGTCATGCTCAGTTAAGGAATGTTGTTGAGAGAGCATTCGACATCTTGAAGAATCAGTTTCAGACGTTAAAGGAGGGGAACATGTACCCCTGGGCGACGCAGAGGAAGATGGTCATTGCATGCGTTGTTATTCACAACTTCATTCATTGATCTCAGGGACATGATTATTACTTCAACTGCGAGAACAATGAAGAAGCAGTTGGTGAGGATGGTGGTGATGAAGATGTTCCCATTGATATCCCTCTCAGCAGGGCTGAGGTTACGTTAGGAGGGCAGATTAGGGACTCAATTGCTAACGCACTCTGGACATGAGTCGCGTTCGTCATGCCCCCTCTTCGGTGCTTTGTTCCGCATGTCCCTTGGCATTTGACTTTATTGCCTGTTTGCGTATGTTATGTTTGATTTTTCATATGCTTTATTTACGGATATTAGTTGTTGCTTATGTTGAACATTTTCTTTTTAGCACTTGAGCTTATTCAACTCCCGTATTTTATTTTTATGACCAATTTCCAAATTAATTTGAAACATGTCCATTGACTTAAACATTGTAATGAGTACCTTTTTTTTTTTTTTCCAAGGAGGAATTAATATAAATGAGTCTATTGAATGGATGGTTCCACTGCTTGGAGCAACCCCATTCGACAATGATTCTATCCAACAATCCTACTATTTTCGAGCCTGTGAACGATGTATGAAATTTTGTAGTCCTATCCATTGCTACGCTGGGATTGTCGGATGGCCTCAGTGCAACCACATCTCAGTGAGTTATTTGGATAGCAGGAGGACAAAATTGCACGCTCCTAATTCGCTAATTATGGGCAATGATGAAATAATAGAAATGAGTCTAGTGGTCGGATGGTTCCACTAGTTGGAGCAACCCCACTGGATAATGATTTCGGTCAACATTAAGTTCCTATTTTTGAGCCTGCGAACGCCGCATGTCCATTGAGGATGGTTAATAGTGTGCAAATTTGCAACCGTATCCATTGGTACGTTGGGATTGTCGGACGACTTCAACGCAACTACAACCCAGTGTGTTTTTGGATACCAGGATGGAAGAATTGCACCCTCCTAATTAGGTCATAATGGGCGATGATGAAAGAATTAAATTGAGTCTATTGGTAGGATGGCTCCACTGTTTGGAGCAACCCCAGTGGACAATGATATTTTATATATTACATACACATTTATGAGCTTTGAAATGATTAATATTTGACAGTGTATTGATGGATGGTGAGGTTATGACAACGGTAAGTATTGTAATTTTAATGTTCTCCTTTTTAAGTTTAATTTCATATTTGTTGCCTAGAATCTACTAATTTTTTGTATATGTAGAACTTCTAATTTTTTATAACGGGAGTAAAATGCATACGTACTTCGAGGAGGCATTTTGCTCGTGGATTTCGCTAAAAAAGAGGCTCATGAATGATGCATGCTGATTTTTTTTAGTTGTAACGAATATTGTAAAATTTAAATTGTTTTTATTGAATTGGGGGATTTTTGCAAGTGACTGTTATAGTGGATGTTTTTGTCTATGAAATTTGTGGCGTAATTGAGTGTACGATCACAAAATGTTATATAAATTGAGGAAAACATAATTTTAGTCACAACATGTTGCAAATTAATATATTTTATTATAAATTTATTTTTAACAAGATTGTGTTAAATCATCGAATTTGACTTTAAAAAAATATAATAATTTAGTTTTAAAATTAATTTTATAGATTATTGTCGTAACGTGTGTTACTTTTGGAAATTAAAATAAATATAGTTGACAAACTCAATAATATTATACACATTAATAAGCAATTTGAAAAATATAAAAATATAACTCATGCAAAGGCAACGTGGATATATATTTTGAACCCCTTTATTCCACTCTTTATTCCCTTCTTATTCTACTCATTCCTACCAAATCACTTGGAATAGCACAGTGCAATTCTGCTTATTCTGGGTGGAATACCAATTACTTACCAAACCAAAATACATCTTATTATGGTTTAAGAAATCCCTTCCTCCTTATTCTCGTTTAAGCTATTCTGCAAACAAACTGGGACTAAGGCTGAGATCCTGTTACCAAATCATGAACCTTGTGGAAAGCACGACAAATCCATGAGATAATAGTATTCAGTCATCCTATAATGGTGGAGGGTCACGACGGCTTCTAAAGTTACGTTCACATATCTAATATTTAATAAAGAGAGAATTTTGCTTTTATCTTGGTCTCACTTTAAGTGGTAGAATAAATATATTTTTGCTATATATTTACTGTATCTAGTAATTGTTCAAAATAAATGCATCCCATACAAATAAATAAGCCTAGGTGATCATGGACTCTAAGTAAAGCTACGCAGATATCCAGCCTACTTCCCAAGCAGCATGATCATCCTCGCAGTTCGTCATCCGTACTTTCAAGTTCCATCCGCAACATTAATTACAATAATTACACAGCTTGCAGGTTGGAAAAAAAATTATATGCCAAATAATTTCCAGTAGCCCTTAGGGCGAGTACATTCATCGGAGGAAGATAGAATTACATTGGAAATTAAATAGAGAGAGAAATGAGGCTCGTAGGCCTCAAACGAACTGAGCTAAGTCTATGATCACCCACCATTCCATTGACAATTATATCAATTACAGAAGGATTATTTTGAAAATAATCCTTATATTTGGATTGAAATCATGAGTTGTGCATACGAGAAATTTTGGTCATAATTAGTTTTGAAAAACTCATTGTTGTATTCAAAAGTAATCTAACAGATACCAAAATAATATAGCATCACAATAACATCTATGCACAGAATCATTCCATAAGTATAAGAGGATACACACATGAATTTAAAATTAAATTCAATCAATCATGATAATTAAAACAATTATGAAATTTAAATTCAAGTTAATCATCCAATGATCAAACTAAACAGAATGAAATTTAATTAAATGATCGTCTTCAATTATCTTTCATTAAAATTCATAATTTGATCTTTTGAAAATTATCCAATAATTTTACAAATTCAAAATTTGAATTTTAACTATAATCCTCTCAAAATTCGAATTTAACAATTAGCTGGTAATTAAAAATTCGAAAGTTTGAATTTATACGTAATCTTCAATTAAACTCAAATTTTACATGATAATTATCAGATTAATCAAAATCAAATTTAACTAATCGTATCCGACAATTATCTTAATTTTTGAGAAAAAATCTTAATTTTTTGAGCCAATGCAGTGCGCAGTACAGATTGGAGTAGTAAGCCTAACAGTGAGAAAAATTGGACAACAAATTAATTTTTAAAAAATTAAAAATAGGCAGATGGTAGGGCCAAGTGCCTTCCACCAAGTGGAAGGCCACATGGTTGGCCATCCACACCTTGGTGTGGACGGGCGACATGCATGGCCGTCCACCACGTAGACGGCCATAACCTTGGCCGTTTAATTTTTAAAAAAAATTTCAGAAAATCTCGCAAAACTTGATGGCCACTCCAAGTGCCGTTTATGTTCCGGACGGCCACTCCAAGTGCCGTTTAATGTGGCCGTGGACGGAGGCCCAGCCTGCCGTCCATAACCTGACGGTAGTCTAACCAACCGTCCAGACTTCCACTGTCTCCGAAAAATAATTTTTTCATGACCCAAAAATTAAAATAAAATTGAAGAACTCGAACATGATGTTAAAACAGAGACCGCTCTTCCCAGTTGCATTAACATGAGCCTAAATCTGACTTTGATACCACTGTTGGGTTCGGTTGTAACCGCCCGGAAAATTACAGAAGCGGAAGAACATAAAATAAAATGATTTTCCAAACCAGTTACCGGCTTCGATTGATGCTACAAAAACAGTCTAGTTAAATTACACGAGATTGATCACTTTGCACAGAACACGTTGTCCTGTGAAAGTCGATGCCGAACTCCTCGAAGTTTTGAGCTGCACAAATGTACAGCCTCTAGAGCTGTTCCACACTGATCCTCGTAGCAACGAAGATCAACTCCTCCAAACCTGTACAAAAGAAACCCTCCTTCAACGCTTTTAGGAAGAGTCTAACTCTTCCGATGCTTGACGACAAGGTTTGGGTGAAAGGTTGGAATGGCCTTCGTTGCGGGTTCTTGGAGAATAAAGGGTTATATATAGGATTAATTAGGCGGCAGTTTGAACCGACCCTTTTGACCAATCCCCGTCTTTAACCGCCTCGACTAAAAGCAATTGTGGTTAAAGTAAATCCGATGATATTTTATATATCAATATATTATTATTGGCTCATTTATAAGTCTAATAATACATATATTATATATATGTCCTTTATATTATTATATATATACTTTTAAACTATTTATAAATTCTTTTCCCAAAAGAATTTAATGCTTTAGTATATTTTTCCATACAATAATATTTCTTTCGGCAAGAGTTATTTGTGTGTGATCTTCTAGGCCCATTATCACTCTGGTTTAAAGATCTATTAACTTTTAATCTAATTAGAAGTAAATTAAATCGGTTATTCCTAATAACCGTTTAATTTGTTCTGGATCTTTTTGATCACGTTGGGTCAAGCAACTCCGCGTGATCCTAGAGGATGTCGGATTCATCTTCATCCTGTTTGGCACCTGTAAGTCTTTAGTTACCGTACCGTTATAATCCATCGCTCATTCTATGAGTCCAATTTGATCATGTGGTATGGTTTTGTCAAACCACTAGTGATCGTGTTGTCTGACTATGACCTCCATAATAATTTCACGTTCGTTCCAATTAAATCGATACCACCCTGGCCAGGAATTTAGTGGAACGTCCATGTCATGACTCATTAACTGTCTGTGATATACGTGACAGTGAGCGATCCCCTCTTGACCATTAACGGCCTTCGCATGTATTCCAATGTGGCTAATAATTTGGTGTTTCATGACTTATGGTTAAAGTCACTTAACCAAACATTAAACTACACCAGTACTGAGGCAATACCCCATTAATGTCTCAGGTTAAAAGATCAACGATACTACTGAGACAGATAGATCTTCAGTTGACATTAGGTATAAAGTCACTTAACCAAATATTAAACCACACCAGTACTGACGCAAGATCCTGTTAATGTCTCAGGTCAAAGGATCAACGATATTACTGAGACAGATAAATCTTCAGTTGACATTAGGTATAATTAACCATTTGAAGATCCATCAGCGGATCAGTTCAGTGAACATCCTCCCAGGATGAACACCCACACATATGTGTTGGTGCCCCGCACTTATAACCGTGAGATTGGTCATCTACACATCATGTGTGCTGATTTACGAGTAATTAATGTCCCAAAGTGATTACTTTCCAATCAAGAACAGTTTAAGGTATGTGTCTATATACAGTCAAACTCACATTCGAGATCCCATCTCGAAATTGACTTTACAACCACATATCGTAGGGACAACGTAAAGCAATCCACATATTACAAGTTTACGTTCTAATTACCACTTAATTATATTGAACAAGATTGTACAACTCATTGGGCCTACATGGCCCATAATTGGTCTGTAGGACACCCAAAAACTAACAGTTTGAGCATGATTTTGTGGAGAGTGAGCCAATCTTTACTTTAGCGATGAGAGAGGTTGATGATGAGACCCCGATCGAATACCCCATTGATCGCCTCTCTCCTTCAGGAGTTTTATGATGTTTTCCTAGAGGATCTACTAGGAGGTTTATCACCTATGTGTGACATCCAACACACTATCGACTTGATTCTGCAATCCACTTTACCTAACCTACCCCATTATTGCATGAAACCCACTAACGTGCTGAGTTGCAGAAGCAGGTTGAGGAGCAACTACGGAGGGGCTTTGTTAGAGAGAGCACAATCTTCTATGCTATTCCCGCACTATTAGCTCTAAAAAAAGATAGCACTTGGAGAATGTGCATGGATAGCCGGCAATTAATTGCATCATGGTGAAATACCATCTTTCCATCCCTCGCCTTGATGACATATTGTATATGATGGTGAAGGCCACTATCTTTTTAAAGATCGATCTAAGGAGTGGCTACCACGAGACCAAGGTTCGGCCTGGATATAGTGGAAGACAACCTTTAAGACAAAGAATGGTCTTTGAGTAGTTGGTCATGCCTTTCGAATTGTCTAACACCCATAGTACTTTCATGCGACTAATGACCTAGGTATTATATCCCTTTCCTGGTGTTTTTGGTCATATAGTTTGATGATATCTTTATCTACAGCCATTCTATGACCTAGGTATTATAGCCCTTTCCTGGTGTTTTTGGTCATATAGTTTGATGATATCTTTATCTACAACCATTCTATGGACAATCATGTAGACCACCTGTACCAGGTGTGTTTCATCCTTTGCCAAGAGAGTTTGTATGGTAACCTTAAGAAGTGTGCTTTTATGACTGATCGACTGATCTTCTTAGGGTTCATTGTGTCTAGTGAGGGTATATACACTAACTCGGAGAAGGTCAGAGCAATTGTAGAGTGGCTTGAGCCGTAGACCATCCGTGACGTGTAGAGTTTTTACGGCATGGTGATCTATCTTTAGTCATTTCATCTACGGGTTCACCTATATCACAGCTTCGATTACAGATTGCATTTGGAAGGGAACCTTTGTCTGGATGAAGGCTACTACTGCGGTCTTTTGTGACATCAAGGAGCGTATGATCCAAGCACATGTTCTTCGATTACCAGATTTTTTGTAGGTGTTTGAAGTATCTTGTGATGGTTTTGGTGTTGGGATGGGTAGAATATTGAGTCAGGAGGGCATCCAGTCGCATAGTTCAGTGATAAATTAAATGATGCAAAGCTGAAGTATTCTACCTATGACAAGGAGTTTTATGCAGTAGTATAGGTGTTGAAGCATTATAGGCATTATCTACTACCATAAGAGTTCATTTTGTATTCGGACTACAAGGCCCTTAGGTTTTTACATGTCCAAAAGAAGCTTAGCTCTAGGCACAGTTGATGGGTAGTTTCTTTAGGCATACGCATTTGTTCTTAGACATCGAGCGGGTGTGGAGAACCTTGTGGCTGATGCATTGAGCCGACGATCTTCTCTTTTATCTATTGTTAATACAGAGGTCACTAGATTTGAGAGGCTTCGAGAGGAGTACTTTAGCTATCCTGATTTCTGTCAGATCCACGTTACACTTCAATCAGGACCCTTGAGAGAGTATAATTGCATTATTTAGTAGGATTATCTTTTTCATAGGGTTAGGTTGTGTGTTTTGCGGACTTCAGTTCGCGATTTTCTGATATTAGAGATCTATGCTAGTGGTATAACTGGTCATTTAGGCTGAAATAAGACCATTGAGTTAGTAGAGCACAGTTTCTTATGGCCTAAAGTTGAAGCGCGACATTACAAGCATCATAGCTCAATGTCGTTCATGTGCTACGACTAAGCAGAGAAAGCAGAACATTGGCTTGTACACTCTGCTTTATGTGCTAGATTGTCTGTTACAGGATGTTAATATGGACTTTGTTCTATGCTTCCCACGAATGGTTTGAAGGCATGACTCTATCTTAGTGGTTGTCGATATGTTCTCCAAGACGACTTGTTTTATCCCCTGTTCAAAGATGTCAAGTGCGTTGAGGGTAGCCATAATGTTTCTTGCTGACTCGTGAGGTAGGATATCTAGCTCGTGATACATTATCACTGCTAGCTTCTGAGCGCATTGCACCTATCTTGAGTTCCCTCATGACTTTGGATGATTCTAATTCCCTAGACTTGTGGTAGTTCATCAACTGCCAACGGTCCCACGTTTCTTCATCGCGAGAGGGATAGTTACTCAACTAACTTCTGTTATTCGGCGTGGTTATCCAACTCAATAATTATGCGATTAGGTTGCTCCTACTTATTATTATATTGTTTGTTGCTGATCTTTACCACCGATAGTGAGTCCGTTAGTTCCATTAGTCATCCTACATCATCTTTTTGGTATCAGAGCAAACATCGATCGCTATCACACCACTATTCCAACCTTTCTTCACCACCACTGTCCCGCTACAGTAGCTACTGACCGCCGCCTTCACCATCCCCTTCATCTTCTTTGTTCTCCCATCAAATTTGGTATTAGAGCCAGGTTCAGACTTGGTCCATTGCAGTACACCAAGCAGTGCAACAAGAGCCATTAGCGCACCGCCCTCGTTCTGAGCCCATTCGTGCTTCGATTCGTGTATAGTTTGCATCGTCATATTCGTCTAAACGAGGCCAACTCAGATCCAGCATGGTGCATCCTGACATTGCCTTGTTTTATGTGCCACCTCTGCACGCATACCGAAGTCACACGCTTGCACATCTCGAGGCCCGCGTCAACCACCTCGCTTTGTGTGTTAGCATCTAGGCGCCTCTAATTTTGTGGCACACTTTTCGATGCATCTTCCCAGCAACGTACGCACCGTTGGTAACCCGTCAACTGCCGTGTTTATTATCTCAGACTATTTTTATTACTTAATGTCTTTTACTTCCCTGCAAGGAGTGGGCCTATATTTTATTGTACTTGGAGGGTGGCACACGTGCACCGGATGGTCTTCTCCTATGCATCAGTGTAGAGGTACATACAATCTCTCTCCCAATACAACTTTGCTTCTCTAGTATTTGATTTCATCTGTTGCCGACTCGTGAGGTAAGATATCTAGTCAGTGATATATCATCGTTGCTGGCTTGTGAGCGCGTTACACCTATCCTGAGTTCTCTCAAGACCTTGGGTGGTTCTAATTCCACTTATGGTGGTTCTAATTCCCTAGACGTATGTTACTTTCTAAACTGCTAATGATCCCACGTTTGGTGTGGTTATCTAACTCAATAATTGTGCGATTAGGCTGTTCCTACTTATTACTATATTGCTTGTTGCTGATCTCTACTATCGTTAGTGAGTCTGTTAGTTCCAGTAGCCGTCCCACATCATAAGCTTTGTTTGGCAATTTCATTTTGTGTTTAGTTAAAAATTTATGGGGTGTTTGGTAGTATGATAAATTTTTACATCATTTCATGATAAAAAATTATAAAAAATGATTTTTTGAAAATTGTAGCATCTATAATTATTATGTTTGGCAAAACATAATAATTTTAAAAAATGGTGAGGGCTTGTTTGTTACTATTTTTATACTGTTGTGCACCATCTTTGCCAAAAAAAGAACAACTCGCATGGGTCACCACGTGTTTGATAAAATGCCTCACCCACCGAACCTAGTGGAGCAAGCCAAAATTGTGCATGGTGGAGGCCTTGTCCCCATAGCCATGCATGGAGGTGGAGATGACAGTGCTAAGAGGTCCTAGAGACTGACGTCTTTCATCATCAAGGCTGAGGGCCTAGGAGACCATGGTCGGTAGTAAGTAAATCTAGATGCCATTGCAACTAGAAAGAACCAGGTGTGGTGATAAGAAGAAAACAATTTGGGCTGGTTGGGATGGTATCAAATTATCCACCACTCCCACTGGCGGACCATCGCTACCAGCCACCAGCCACCACCACCATTGCAATGTTCTCGTCGGTCTCCCCAAATAGCAGAGCATGCAGCATCCCCTCCAGGATCTGGATGGTCTTGTCCTCGCTACCCATATGTCGTAGAGTCCCCGGCTCACGCTCGGGCCGGTGACCACGTCGGCGCTGCCATGGAGCACGAGGAAGGGCAACGTCACCTCCGGCAACCTAGCATAGATGTAGTCGCGATCACCCGGATCTTTGTAGCATGAGATCAGAATGGCTATGGATCAAGAGATTTGGCCTTGTTTCTTGGGAGGCGACGAAGGAGGGCGCAACGTAGTGAAGCACAGCTTGGGCCTTTCCATTGGCTGGAGCTCCCAAGGGTATGTAGGCCCTGCCTTGCTCCAGGAAGTAGGAGCTTGTGACGAGATCCAGCGAGGAGATGGCGAGCCTTGCTGGATCTGGAACCTTCATGCCCTCCTCCATTGACATCGGCGAGCACCTTGTATGCTGGCGGGGAGGGTGGAGGAGGGGGGGCTGGGGCAAATCTGAGGAGGTGGAGATGATTAGAGATTGGGGAGGCCCGGGAGGGTGAGGGAACAGATAGAGCGCAGACGATAGGGAGGGATGTGAAGGGTGGAGGGAAAGGGAATCACTCCCGTGCGCTACAAAAGAAAAAAGGGGTATCCACCTTTTTTTTTCTTATCAAGTTTATCAAACGGAATCGGTAAGGATTGAGGTTTCGGATCCGATTATTGGGTCAGTTTCGGGGTCGGATCCTTTGGTTTGGGCCTTTGTGGGGCTGGGGCTTGTGTTCTTTATCGCGTCGAGCAAGCTCGACGCGGTTCCAACGGCATCCGTCGAGGTGGACGCGTTTTAGGTTGTGCCACGTGGTCGCCACGTGGGTTGGTTTTGGGCCGCGAGAGTACGGCCCCGGTTTTATCGACTGAATGGCGTCTTGTATGGACGACGCCATTTAGACTACGGTCCTGGTATGTCAGTGTACGGCCCGGACTTGTCGTCTGAATGACGTCGGTGTTAGACGACGCGTTTTACCCAGTTTCTGTTTGACCCCGCGAACCCTTCCTCCTTTTTCTCATTCTCTCTTTTCCTTTCTTTCTCCTCTCTTCTCTCCGGCCTCCGGCGCCCCCTTTCCCCCTCTCCTTCCTTTCCTCCTCTCCCTCCACTCCATTAACCTCCCAACTTCCTCCACTACCACCAACACTTCCTCCGCAGCGCATTTATCTCTGGACGGCGGCCGACGTCTCGGTAGAGTAACAACGTCTATGGTGGTACCGGCGGCGGCATGTGACGAGGCGGGTCTGCGGCTTGGAGTTCGGAGGAGTTCGAGTAACCGGTAGGGTGACGATCCTTGCGTTGTTTTGTTTAAAAGTATGGTTTTTCCGCTTTGGAGCACGTTTAGGAGATTTTTGGGACGAAAATACTAATTGCATGTAATGAGAAATTGTGGGTTTTTAATGGGTACTTAGTTTCTCCTTCCCCCTCTCTATTTTTATGGTGTTTTGTGCGAATTTGGGGGAGAAATCCCGTTTTGTAATTCGGGGGAGGCCGGAGGAAAACTTGTCTGTGAGGGTTGAATGACGTCGGGGGACAGCGACGCCTTTTAAAAGGCGGCTTTCACCTACAACGCGATTTATTCCAGATAATAGACCATGTCTCTGGATTGAATGGCGTCCAGGAACAGCGACGCCTTTTAAACGGCGACCCGTTTGAACGACGCGTTTTTAGGCCATCTTCCAAGGCCATATTTCACATGAACCAGTTTAAGAGTCTTGAATGACGTCGGTCTTGGGCGACACGATTCAAGACAGAATCTCATTAATTTCTGCAATTAACATGTGTTTACATTAATAGATAGTTTGGTTAATTGCATTTTTGAGGTCATACTTGACGACGACGATTTCTACATGATCGGATCGTACCGTGTTGCGTTTTGTGCAATCGTGGACTTAGAGTGACAGTTGTTAGCGCTTAGGCACCCTGTGTTGGTGTGGGAGTGACACGGCGCCAGTGTGGGAATGGTGGGGTGATGCCTAGAAAGAGGGTCACCTGGTGTATCATGGGGTATAGTTAGTACCGGTGTGGGAGTGGTACATTCGGAGTGTCACTCATGCTGGGGGAAGTAGAACCACCTTGAGCCAGGTCAGACCGGAGTAGCCAGTGCGCTATCCGATGAGTTGTTGTTTGGTCTCAGCGGGTCGGTGTTTTCCGCTTTCGGCCGTATGACTTGTGTGTTTAGCCGAGATGCTAGTTGTGGACTCCGTGGTAGTGTGGTTTCAGAATCGTGCATATTACTGTTATAAATGCTTGTGTTTTATATCGAAATCTAGGAATTGTGTTAATGTTTTATTTAGTTAAATTGTCTATATTTGTGTATTGCACTTGTGGGTGTGTGAGTGGGTGGTGGGGATCGAAGGATCCCTACTGAGTCTTTTTCGATGAGACTTACCTCCTGCGGTTTTCAGATGAGGGTTCCAGGTAGGCGTAGTGAGGAGGGTGTTGCCTTGAGTTGCGCGTCAGCGGCCGCTGTTCCAGAGTATGTTCCGATGTAGTTGTTATTTCCTTTTCTGTCCTGTACGCTTAATTATTTCTTTTATGTTGGAGTATGTAATTAATTGTTGAGTCAAGTCGAATTGTAATAATTTTTAATTTCTGCACTTCCTTTACGATTCGATGTGATGTGAATGTTTAGCTTAATTTATTATTTATTTCTCAGACTTATCGAGATCCTGGTTTGACTCCAAATTTAATGATTCAATATCCATTTAGTAATTGGATCTCCGATTATAGGGTGGCCGGTCGTTACTGAATCTTTATTAAGATGTATTTTGAAAATGTCTCCAAACACCTACTTTTAAATCTTTTTATTGTAAAATTATATTTTTGTAAAAAAAAGTGTTATTATAATGCAACCAAACACCCTATTGTAAAACTTATACACGTTTGGAAAGAAACCATCGGACTTCCCCGAGTTCCTTCTCCTTTCTCACTTTCTCTCCTAGACTCCTACCTAAACACGTCCCTTCCTCTACCCACTTGGCGGCTGCATGGTCAAGCAGCCCTACATTTCTTTCTCTTTCGCAGGGCACCAGGAGCAGCACGGCAGGATTTGCAGTTTTGGGGCCTGTAGAACTGGACGAACAGCATTGGGAGAGGCAACAAACAAAAAAGGCATCAATAGAAGAAGAATTGTTTCTTGCGCCGTCTTTGCAGGGCCTGGTGGTGACGGTCTGATTTCTTGGAGTTTTGGACTCCACGGTCTGCGGCTGTTCTTGAAGACTTCCAGTCCTGTTGGACCGTAGAGGATCTCAATTCTTCTTCTATTGATGCCATCTTGCCGCGACTCAATCCAAGAATCCAGGTGCTGCAAAAAGCATCCAAGCACATGGGTTGGTGAAAGATCCTTGAAGAGCTTCCGAGTTCCAAGCGTTGAAAACTTCTGTTCCCAGCAAGCACGTGCTGACGGGTTGGTGTTTGAAGAAAGAATTGAAAGAGGTATGTAGAATTTTTTATTTGCAATACTTTAGTACAAATTTTCTCCTCCAATCACAGCCTCTACTTCTTCCTCCTCCTCTTATTTCTCTCTTCCTCTTTTTTCTTTCATTTTCTTGCTGGGGCCTGGGCCATGAACCAGCACTGGTTTGCCCACTACGCAAGCAGCGCATGCCAAAGGCAGCGCCAGCATGCACAGTGGCTGCCGCTGGTGTCCATGGCCTGCACAACAGTGGCTGCTGGCATCACTGCAGCAGCGTTGCTGTGCAGGCCATGGGACGCCAGCGGCAGCCCCTGTGCACACCGGCATTGCCAACAGCAGCACGGGACGCATTGGTGACACCTGCTGCATGTGCTTGGCAGGCCGACGTGCCGTCGGTGCCCGGCTGCCCTTGTGTGGGTCGCAACTCCGGCTGCATATTCTTGGCAAGCCGATGTGCCAGCGTTTTTGTCGGCGCGTGTTTGTGGATTTGGGTCGCCACTCGCAAGCATCTTCAGCGGCTGCGATACCCGTCGTTGACATGTAACGTCGTTGCCAAAATTCTAGTGTAACATGTTTAGCCCGTCATCAACTTGCCTTGTCGCCTAGGCTGGTACACGCCTTGCACGCCACGTGTAGGCGGTGGGGCGGGAGTCTAAGGCTGCATGCGGCGTGGCGGTACGATCCCTGCGGCACTCCTACATGTGCATACCATCAACCTAGGTTTGCATGCCTTGCTGTTCAGCGAGCAGGTTAGCGATGGATAGCCCTCCCAACTCCTTGCTTTTCTAGTATTTCGTCCTATTTTGCCGCGGTGCATGTGTGATAGGTCGTTCTAGCCAGTTATGATTATATTGTCATTGTCGGATGTGATATTGTTTGGGACCTATCCTGTGGTTCTGATTTGTATGTCTTACTTTGTTTGTAGAATAATTTAAATCAAAATAAATTTTTAAAATTTTTTTAAATCAGAATAAGAAAAATTACACTGTGCTATTTCAAGTGATTTGATAGGAATAAATAGAATAATGAATGAAATAAGAGGTAAAATTAGAGGAATTAGGAAAATTAAGTATTCTAAGTAGAATTTGAAGAGTTGGAGGAATTGAGGGAATTAGACATCTCCAGAATCAAACTAAAATAGGACATTTATACCAGTTATTCCGGCCTTATTCCGCAAACAAAATGAACCAGTATTTAGTCTGTCATTTCCCACTGTGAGGGACGGCTTGACTGCGTGTTTTCTTGTTAAATCATGTGGTGTTTCTCTTTGTTATTGTGGATGTATATCGTATATTTGCTGTTTGTTTATGATGTCATATTGAGCTCGGGTCGTAGTCCTTAGTCCTTCCCCCGTCAAGAACCCCTCGTTCCTATTCCTACTCTTGAGAGAAATTTGAATGATAAATTAGAAAGTTCTTTGCTTCTATCTCATTCCCATTACTACTCCCATAATGGCTCCGTGCTTCTAAGTTCTCTCAGATGTTGGTAAAGTACGTTTATACATTAAACAAATCAATGGAAATTGGCAAAATGACAAGGGAAGTTGCTGCCAAGGAGAAGGGTGCAATGAGTAGAAAAATTGGGAAAAAAACAAGGAGGCTTGGTTGTATGAAAGGTTTTGTGAGTAGTAGTTGCTTGGGAGGGGGGGTATATATTCATCGATCAGTGGTTTCAATGGAATACTCTTGCTGTCATTTTTCACTATGCTCCAAAGTAGGGCATGTTTTATCCATATTTCATTTCTAGACGTGCACAAATGTTTTATATGATTTTGTACTCAGTTCAGGTTTAGAAGGAATATATGTATTTATTGTCACAATATGTCAGATTAAATTTTTATAAAAATGTTTGCTTGTGCCAATAACTAGTGAAATTTTCTGTAGGTTCAGTCCTTTAACATAAAAGATCTAATAGGATTTTGTTTCAGCTTTTCCTATTTGAAGCCTACCCTTATAGTTATAATGCTCTTGGGTTGATCTTTGGAATTGAATATTTATATTTAATCATCTCGTCCTTGTCTGAACATATTTTATTTTCTTGGGAGATAAGGGGTGGTATGCTGGCAGGTGCAAGAGGCTTGCGAGCTGATCTGATCCTAGTGCATGTGGATAGCTTATTATGCTATTATTTTGTTTTATTTCTTTTTCCAAATAGAAAATTATGTGGGCTTCTTTTATGTGGGAGGTGACGAGCGGCTGAACTACTTTCTGAAGTGGGGAAATAATCTGTAGTGGGTATAGTTGACATATTTACCTAGTTTCTACCCTTTTTTTAATGGTCCTTAATTCAAGCCACTAAGAAGCAAACTAGTAACAAGTTGATGGTTCTTGATTTAATCCAATGGCTCAGTGTCTTGTAGGTTGGGGTTGGAAATCTCACAAGGATGTAGGATGAATCGGAAATCTCGCCGCCTTCTGTTCCTACTAACTACTTATCCCGCACCTCTTTTGACCCCCCACCCTTTCCTTCTGCCCCTCTTATGTGTGTGTGTGTGAGAGAAAGAGAGAGAGAGACTTAGATCAGATATAAACTTTTATTTTTTAAGATACTTAGACCAGATATAAACTTCTATTTTTTAAACTGAAATTTTGATACTGTGTTTGTGAAGGATGTTATAACTTTTGAGTTAGTGGATAACGGAACCAAAACCATTCTATATGGTGATTGTTCCTCCTTCTCCTCTTTCTGGTTACAGTCCCACAGGGCACACCTTTGTGAGGAGGCACAGGGCAGTAACAGCTATATTCTGATTTTCTATTACCGAAGGTTTTCCTATCACAATGTGTTTAATGCCTATCCTTGCCGATGCCTATGACCATGGGTTCAGTGGGTGTTTGTGTTTGTGTTTTTGTTTTTTGATAATTGTCTTGTCGAAGATTTTGCAGCATTATCAAGTTTACTTGTTCTGTTATTCACTTAACCTCACTTTGATAACAGAACAAGAGAAGAATAAGGCTCCTTATTTCACGAATAAAACTAATTCCATTTTGATACGCGGAATTAGTTATACTCGTTAAAATTACTTATTCTTCGAATAAGTAGAATAATTAATTTCATCTAAGATGCAAGAATTACTTATTCTATATATTCTGTCACTGGGCCTCACACCACTATTAAAGTGAAACACCCTTTATTCTAGCATAGACAATCTGATATAGATAATTTCGAATAACACATTCTCCTACTAAGGTGGGGTTTGGCTTTTGTAAGTCGGTTGCTTCCTACTTGCAAGAATCGTGCATTTGAGGGAACTTCTCCCTCAAAATGATTAGAACAATTCCCCTTTAAGTAACCAGGTTCCTGGCTCTATGGACCCGAGACTTCTTTGGGTACTTAATAACTGGATTTTCAGTGTTATGGATGAGACTAGGCTTTGTTGATGATGATTGATTTCCAGTGAAACTGACTGAAAAGTTTTGTATTTTCATTCTCTGCAAGGTCCATGCATATGCCATCGTTGAAGTTTTTTTTTTCCTTTGATATAATTCCCACAGTCATATGTATGACTCCTGTAAAAGCTCAAAAACTAAATTTCCATAATTTTGTTCCCCTATATTTGTTTCTCAAACGTGAGAACAGTCCTTGAGTCTGCGTTTTATCGGAAAACTTTGCATTCACAGTGTCATGATTTCTGGGCTGATTAATTTAAAGCTGGTTCTCAGACTCACCAATAGTTGCCGATGCTTATTTTAAAGAGTAATATTTGCTCCAATACCATACATTGCAATTCAACGTGGATTGGAATGCATGGCCCGGGTGATCGGGTCTAATTGGATGGTTACTATGCAGCCCGTCTAATTTAAGAGAAGTCAGTTGGAGGGTATTTTTCAAATTTTTTTTGTTAGATGATTTTTAAAAAAAATTTAGAACATCCGATCAAAAAATCGAAAATACATCCGAGTCGACCCGATTGTATATTTTTTTTTCAAAAAAAAATGGACACAAACCTCAATTTACGTGTAAAATATTTTTTTTTGAAAAAAAATATACAATCGGATCAAAGCCGATCCGAGCAACCCGGGGGTACCCTCGGATTTTTAATTGGACGTTCCAAAAAAAATTAAAAAAATACGACAAAAAATAAAAAAAATTAAAATACACCCTCCAACCGGCTCCCCCTTAAATTAGACAGGCTACACACTAGCCGTCCGTCCAATTGAATCCGATCAGACGACTACTGTGCCATGCATTGCGATCGATGTTGAATTGTAATGCGCGATATTGCAGCTAGTATTATGCTATTTTAAAAAAGAACACGGGGACTTGGACAAAAATACCAATTATATTATTATTGTTTCATATATATGAAATACAACCAACTTTGGTATAAAAATTGTGTTATCTAGTTTTCTTCTGTAAAATGTTTTGTAGTGTGAAACACCTTTTTTTTTTTTTTTTTTTGGTTATTGGTAGTGGTACGGTTACAAATGATGTTTGAAGGTAATGTCAAACAATGCCAACGTGACCAGTTAATTCGGGAACTTATATGTCAGTGCTAGGCTTTTATACCATTACCGAAATGAAGTAACATACATACTTCCAGTTGCCCGTGCAGAGCTGCGCGGATTTTTAATTTGATTGGTTAACTTATGGCTTACTAAATTAACCGTGTCAAAATTAAGGTTGCATTTTAGCTGCACGTAAAAATATTTAACCTAGCGGTGGGCCTGACGATGTGTTTGGACCCTAGTGCATACCAAGTCTTCGTTCATTTTGGAGGCCATTACTTAACAGGAGATTTGGCTGTTGCATTAAAGAGTAACGTGCCGCAATTGTGTCAGCAGCTGTCTCATCGACTTTGATCTCTTCCGCCATTTGTCTTTAACAATGTCTGGATAGGTTAATCTAGGGGTGTCAATCGGGCGCGTATGGGTCAGACCCGATACTGAACCAAATAAATCATACCCGAACCAGACCCGAGACATTAGCATCTATTCTGTGAGGTACTGTACCCACTTAGAGCCGAACTTTTTTGGGTCAGGTCTTGATAGTATACCCGATATTCAAGAGATCTTCTTGACGCTGAAATGTATTGGACAAGTGATGGACTAACGGGTCAAACACGTGCAGGACGGAACAGACGGCACCTATCTCATGCGTTCCGAGAATCAAATATGTATTACCTATAGCATCAAAACTATTAAAAATATGCCCACCAAAAGTTTGATATTAGTAAATCCTTTTCACAGTACTTCAAACATCTAAATTTTTCTCAAAAAAAATAAAATAAAATCAAAATATGGATTATCCGATCATACCTTGCGGCGGAGCTCAGCGACGCGGAGCCGTCGGAGGGCCTCGAGCAGGGAGATTGCGTTGGGCTCGGGGGAGCCCCGAGCTTCACCGCCGTCGATCCTGCGAGACTCCGCGGCGAACCGGCGCTAGAGGTTGTGGTAGTGGCGCTTGCAGGTCTGGGCGGTGAGGATCTCGTCATCATGGCTCATCTCTCTCCCGCTCCCCTGTCGCGCCCCCTCGCAAACCCTAGGGTCGTCGGGGAGGAGGGCACCAATTTCTCTCTCCTGTCACGTCTCTCCCTTCTCTCTCCTCTGCTTTGTTACCAACGTTTTGGGGGCAAGGGCAACCATGGCGGCGAACGCAGATGTGGGCGAGCGGACCGCGGTGAGCATCGGGTGACAGACGCAGATGGGAGCAAGGGCAACCATGGCGGTGAGTTGGTGGAGGTGGAAGCATATGGGGGCAGTTGGGTATGCAATTGTCTCGTGCGGAAGTCCTATTGGGTCCACTAGCTAGCGTTATACAATATCCGAAATGAGAATAGATGGAACCTTTTTTTAATGGTTAACATCCAAACCCGTTCCGATTCACTTCAGTGAATACCAAAACCGTCCCGTACCCGATGTTTTGCAGGCGGTTCAGATCCGATCTCGGGCAAACATGACAAACTTACACCCCTAGGTTAATCTATCGACCAACTAAGTTGATTAATAGATCGCATCTTGGTTTTGTAAACATATAAATATCAATTACAGGGATTTTTGCGAACAACCTCCTAAAAGATGTCATATTTACAGACAATTTTATGTATGATTCATATTTGATATAACTTCTTTAACTTTGGTAGTATTTGCATATAAACTCTTTAGTTATGTGATTTATTTTGAATTTCATTTGAACTAAAATATTTTTACTCCACGTAAAAATAGAAATAATTTTTTTGATGTTAAATATATAAAACAAGGTTACGAATATATGTTTACGTGATTTTTCTTGTGAGATGTATATATTTTTTCAACTCAACTCAATTCAATTCAACTAATCTTTAATCCTAAATTAATTGGAGTCGGCTACATGGATTCTCTGTTTCTACTCTAAACGGATTTGGGCTATCTCTTCTGAAAAGTTTAAAGTCTACAAACTATATTGTACTATCTTTTTCTAAGTTAGTCTAGATCTATTATTTTCTTTCTTCCCTTCCTCTATCTTAATATGCCTCACTTTTCTAATTGAATCCTCTTTAAGTCTATGTCTAATATGTTCAAATCATCTCAATCTTCTTTCTCTCAATTTGTCGTCAATTGACACAACTCTCACCTTTTTTTTAATATACTCATTACGACTTTTATCTAGTCTAGTATGTCCGCACATTTACGTTAACATTCTCATCTCGGCAAGACTCATCTTGAAGACATGTTGCCTCTTATCGTCCAATACTCACTACTATACAACATTGTAGGTCTTATCGTCGTACGGTAGAATTTTTTTTATAGCTTTGTTGGGATCTTATGGTCAAACATGACTCGTGGCAAGTCTCCACTTCACCTATCTTGTTTTAATCATGTGGCTATCATCATCATCGCACCCTCTATCTTTTTGGAGGATTGAATCAAGCTATTTGAATTGGGTGTTTTAGGATATTGTCATCCCATCTAAGTTAACTCTTTCCTTTTCGCCCATTCGACTTTCACTAAACTTACAATACATAAATTATGTTTTAGTTTTACTTAACCGTAAATCTTTAGACTCTAAGGTACTCTTCTACAATTCTAGTTTTCGATTAATTCTCTTTTTGCATCTCATCTATCAACATAATATCATCTGCAAATATCATACACCACGGAATGTCCTCTTAATATCCTTTGTTAAATTATCCATAACTAATGCGAAAAGATAAGGACTTACTGTTAATCCTTGATGCACTCTAACAGAAATAGGAAAATCTCTTGTTTTCCCTTCAACCGTGCAGATACTAGTAGTTACTCCTTCATATATGTATTTTAATACTTGTATGTACTTAGTAGACACCTTCTTACGTTCCAACACCCACCATAAGACATCTCTTGGAACTCCATCATAGATTTTCTCCAAATCGATAAACACCATATGTAAACCGTTCTTCATATCTCTATATTTCTCCATCAAACTCTTAGTGAGGAAGATATCTTCTATGGTTAATTGACCCGACATAAAGTTGAATTAGTTGGACGAGATAGTTGTGTCATAACATAAACGATGTTCCATAATTTTCTCCAATAGCTTCATAGTATGATTCATGAGTTTAATTCCTTTATAGTTTGAGTAGTTCTGGATGTCTCATTTATTTTTAAAAATCATTTTGAGTGCTCTTCCTCCATTCATCTAGCATTTTCTTAGAAACTAGGATCTTGTTAAATAGTTAGGTTAACCATTCCACTCCTATATCTTCTAAACATTTTCACAGTTCAATAAGAATTCCATTAGGGCCACAAACTTTACCTACTTTTATCCTTTCAATGCTTCCTTAACTTCCAAAAATCTAATCCTCCTTATATAATGTACATTACACTCTGTTGTACATTCTATGCACACTGTGCTTCTACTATGATTATCATTAAAAAGATTGTTAAAGTAACTTCTCTACGTTTCTCTGATGTCCTCATCTTTCACCAAAATCTCTCATTTACTATACTTGATGCACCTAACTTGGTTAAAATCTTGACATCTTTTCTCTCTCATGCTTCCCAATCTATAAATATCTTTTTCCGTTTCCTTGGTTCTAAGTTTCCTATACATCTTTTCAAAGACCTAAGCTCTTGTTTGATTAACAACCTTTTTTACTTCCTTTTTTGATATCTTGTATTGTTTATAAGACTCATTATTATCACACTTAGGCAATCTTTTATACCATTCTCTTTTACTCTTCACCGTCTTTTGTACCTTCTCATTCTACTACCACCTCTCCTTTGCAGGTGGACCATGTCCTTTAGACTCTTCGAGTATTTTTTTAACTATTTCTCTAATCTTTGAAGCCATATCTATCCACATAGTATAGATCTCCAAATCCGACTTTTAATCACCTATATTGAGAAGTTCATTCTTAAACATCACTTGTTTTATCCTTTTTAATTTCTACTATCTTGTTTTAGCAGTAGTTTTCCTTCTAAACGTACTCGACCACTTCTTAATCTTAATATCTAAGACCACTAACTTTTGTTGACTTGTTAAGTCCTCTTCAGGGTTAACTTTGCAATCTTTACATAAAGTGCGATTTGTCTTCCTTGTGAGAAGGAAGTCAATTTGGCTTATATTTTGTTCACTTTTAAATGTCACTAAATGAGATTCCCTTTTTATAAAGTGGGTATTAACTAGTACAAGGTCATACACCATAGCAAAATTGAGGATGCTTTTCTCCTCATTTCTTCTTCTAAAGCTAAAATCTCTATGAAACTTCTCATAATCCTGATGTTTACTTCCTACATGTCCATTGAGGTCCCCACCAATAAAGATATTCTCTTCATTTGGTATGCTCTACATAAGGTCATCAATATTCTCCCAAACTTCCGTTTACTCTTACTATATAATATAATTTCTAGAGTATAGGCACTAACTACATTTAATCGCATCTCCCTCTATAATTAATTGTAGATGTATATATTTTAATTAAAGATATTATTAATATTTTCATTTAATAACTTTTACATATTCTATGTAAGTAATAATATTTTAATTTAAGTGAAATTCAAAGTAAACCTATATAGTTGAGGGGGTTATATGCAAATAATATCAAAGTTAAGGTAGAGTTATATGCAAATACGAATCATATATGGGGTTATCTATAAATATGGCATTGTTTAGGGGGTTATTTGCAAAAATTCCTTAATTATAAGTATTTTTCAAATATGCATCTATCTATCTTGATAATTTGATCTGATAGACTAATATTTTACTCTTGTATTTATGATCCTAGTAAATCTATATGAGTAATCTATTAACACCATTAGATGAAGGCGAAGCTCTTTTTAAGGGGGACAATATGTAATATCCCGTCCTACTTGAACCTTTCGCTTAGATCTCTTTAGTCTAGTTGGCCCATTACACTTTTAGAAGGTGTCCCATTAAGTTAAGTGAAATATGATTCCTAGGTACATTATGAATAATTGTTTTGATGTAGTCATAACTTCCTATACAAAACTCAGAATTTAGTGACACCAAACTCAATTAAAATATAATTAAGTTACCTACAATTGTTAAGAATAAACTTTTAACTAATTTTAAGGTTTAGTAGGAGTTTAATAGTTGATTATGATCGGAAGTTGGCTTGATAGAATTTTTCTAGAGAGAGTTTAATAACTTGATTTGGATTCCTAGATGGGGCATATAAAATTTATATAAAGTTCTTTTTAATATTAATTTATAAGATAACTAGTATGATAATGTTAATTAGTTTAGTTAAACTCCTTAGAATAATTAATAAAGTCCATTGATTTAATTAAACATGGTTAGTTAGTCAATTATCTTAGTTTATTTTTTGGGTTCAAGTGCGGAGGACAACATGGTAAAAAAATAGCGATAACTTTATGTAAAGAAGTTAAAAAATTTATGGTTGGTATCATTGGATAGAGAATTTGAAGATCTACAACTTTATAGAAGACTATTTTTTCCTCTTTCAGATGTTTAGAAGGTCAAATAATTCAAAGTTCAATTATGAAAATTGAGGACTGCGTAAGTAGAGTTTGTTTTCATGTGGAATTATTGTTGTTCATAGAAGGGAATGCTAATCTATAGTAACTCTGTCTCAAAGGAGGTTGTGGAAGGCTGTTTAAGGTTATATATATATATATATATATATATATATATATATATATATATATATTTCATATTTAAAAAAATCATAAAATTTTAAATATTAAATAACCCTCCATACCTCTGGGCCCTTGTTTTTACTGTTTGATCGTAGTACAATCTTGAAATTCGATTATAGTCATCCATCAAGTATATGTAAATTTTGATTTTAAAAAATTATGATAAATAGTCCAAAATAGAAACTTTGTCAAATTAGCCCCTAAGGTTGTTCCTGTAAGGATTGAGGTTTCGGATCCGGTTATCGGGTCAGTTTCGGGTTCGGATCCCTTAGTTTGGGCTCTTGTGGGGCTGGGGCGACGCGGTTCAAACGGCGTCCAGGGAGGTGGACGCATTTTAGGTTGCGCCACGTAGGCTAGTTTTGAGCTGCGGGAGTACGGCCCCGGTCTTATCGTCTGAACGGCGTCTTGATTGGATGATGCCATTCAAAGTACGGCCCTGGTATGTCAGCGTACGACCCATCTTGTCATCTGATTGGCGTCGACCTTGGACGACGCGTTTTAGTTAGCTTCAGTTTGACCCCGCGAACCCTTTCTCCTTTCCCTCATTCTCTCTAGTTCACTCTCTCTCCTTCCTCTCCCCTCCGACCCGTCCGATGCCCCCTCCCCTTCTCTTTCCTTTCCTCTCCCCATTCTTCCTTTCCCTCCACTCCATCAACCTCCTAACTTCCACCACCACTTCCTCCGCGGCGCATTTCTCTCCGGACGGCGGCCGACGTCCCGGTGGAGTGACGACGTCCACGGCGGTACCGGCGGCAGCTTGTGGCGTGGCGGTTCAGTGGCTTGGAACTAGGAGAGTTCAAGTAATTAGTAGGGTGACGATCCTAACAATGTTTTGTTTAAAACTATGTTTTCCCGCTTTCAAGCATGTTTAGGAGATTTTCGGGGTGAAAATATTTATATCACTAAATTAGGATTGGTGGGTTTTTATTGGGTATTTGGGTTCTCCTCCTACTCCTCCATTTTATGGCGTTTTTGTGCCATTTCGGAGAGAAAATCCCACTTTGTGAATTGGGAGGGAGGCAAAGGGGAAACCTGTCTGTGAAGGTTAAATGGCGTCTGGGGACAGCGACGCCATTTAAAAGGCGGCTTCCACCCACGACACGATTTATCCCAGATAACAGACTCTGCCTCTATATTGAATAGTGTCCAGGGACAACGACGCCATTCAAACGGCGACCCCCGTGCATGACGCATTTTAGTTTGGATCACCCCGAGGCTTGATTCTGTTTCTGTCGTAATTATGCGACTAGGGACAATGACGCCTTTTAAAAGATGACTACCTTTCACGACGCGTTTTAGGCTATCTTCTGAGGCCAATTTTCGCATGAACCAGTTTAGGGGTCTTGAATGACGTCGGCCTTGGGCGACGCGATTCAAGACAGAATCTCATTAAAGCATGCAATTAACATGTATTTACATTGTTAGATAGTTAGATTAATGCATGTTTGTAAATACACTCGAGGAAGATGATTTCTATATAATCGGATCGCACCGTCTTGCGTTTTGTGCGATCGTGGGCTTAGAGTGACAGTTGTTAGCGTTTAGGTACCTTGTGTCGGTGTGGAAGTGACACGATGCCGGAGTGGGAGTGGTGGGGTGACGCCTAGAGAGAGGGTCACCTAATATACCCCGGGGTATAGCTAGTATCGGTGTGGGAGTGGTACATTCGTAGTGTCACTTGTGCTGGGGGAAGCAGAACCAGCTTGAGTCAGGTAAGGCCGGAATAGCCAGTGCGCTATCTGAGGGGTTGTTTGGTCTCAGCGGGTCGGTGTTTTCCGCGTTCGGCTGTGTGACTTGTGTGTTTAGCCGAGACGCTAGTTGTGGACTCCGTGATAGGGTGGTTTCAGAATCGTACATGTTACTGTTATAAATGCGTGTGTTTTATATCGAAATATGGAAATTGTGTTTACTGTTTTATTTAGTTAAATTGCCTATAATTGTGTATTGTACTTGTGGGTGTGTGAGTGGGTGGTGGGGATCGGAGGATCCCTACTGAGTCTATTTCAATAAGATTCACCCCCTGCGGTTTTCAGATGAGGGTTCCAGGCATGCGTAGCGAGGTGAGTGTCGCCTTGGGTTGCGTGCCAGCAGCCGTTGTTCCGGCGTTTGCCCTGACGTAGTTGTTATTTTCTTTTCTGGCCTGTACGCATAATTATTTCTTTTCTGTTGGAGTATGTAATTAATTGTTGAGTCAAGTCGAATTGTAATAATTTTTAATTTTTGCACTTCCTTTACAATTCGATATGATGTGGATGTTTAGGTTAATTTATCATTTATTTTCCAGACTTATCGAGATCCTGGTTTGACTCCAAATTTAATGATTCGGTACCCATTTAGTAATCGGATCGCCGACTATAGGGTGGTGGGTCGTTACAGTTGGTATCAGAGCATTCGGTCTGGTAAATAGATGAGTAACTAGGTTAAATATTTTAATTTCGGCACATAAGTACATTATCCCGTACAGGCACGGCGGTAGTGTAGGTTTTGGGACTCTAATTAGAATTTTTCGATTTTTGTGATTGTAGGCGATTAGATGGCTCCTAGGAAGAGAGTGCCAGTTATTAGGGAACGGGGTGATGTTCCTAGTGGATCTGAGGCCGATAGGCCGAATATAGAGCGTTTCATGGAGGCTATGATGGACACGATGACTAGATATCAGACCCAAGACCCTAGTGAGAGTTCTAGTACTCGGGGAGGGCCTTCAGCTGCTCTGGAGAGATTCTTAAAGCTAAAGCCGTCTCATTTTACTGGTCGTCCCAACCCTGATGAGGCCGTTCATTGGCTGAGGGAGTTGGAGAAGACTTTTGATACTATGGATTGTACGGCAGTTGAGAGGACCCCGTTGGCTACCTTCATGTTGAAGGATGATGCCTACGACTAGTGGATCACTTTGAAGAGCTTGTCTTATGCGGATAGGAATCTCAGGGAGATTCCATGGGAGACATTTGTGAAGGAATTCAATGCACAATACTTCCCTAGGCATGTCTAGAAGGCCAAGGAGAGGGAATTTATGGAATTGACCCAAGGAAGCATGACAGTGCTTGAGTACCAGATGAAGTTTGTTTCGCTTGGGAGGTTTGTGCCTTTTATTTCGGGAGACGAAGAGCGTCGGACTGAGAGATTTGTGGATAGACTAAAGTCCAATTTGAGGAGTTTTGTGGCGTCCCACTGTTGTACGGACTTGGCATCAGTGGTTAGGTGTGCCGTGGCAGTAGAGGCACAGCATGATCAGTCGGCTCGAGAGAGGGGACTAACTACTCAGGGGCCAGCTTATGGCAAGGGAAAGACAGCAGCAGCAGTAGCACCTTCGTCCGGATCATGATCGTCTTCACTTGGCTCCAGATTCAGGAGGTTCTTTCGAGGCGGTGGCGGCAGCAGTGGCAGCAACGGTAGTAGCAGACCCAGGCAGAGCCAGTAGAGTCAGTCAGTATCCAGTGCTCAGCAGGAGACAACTCAGAGGCTTCCGGCAGCTTGTCATCATTGTGGTGGTACTCACGGTGGGACTCAGTGTCCTGCATTTTCTGCTAGGTGTTACACTTGTGGCCAGCAGGGCCATTTGGCAAGGTATTGCCCGCAGGGGCATGGTCAGGGGCAGGGACCAGGTGATCAAAAGGAGCCGAGGACCCAGGGGAGAGTTCTAGTTATCATCAGGAAGGAGGCTCGTGCGTCCAACTTGGTGGAAGGTACACTTTCTACTCTTGGGAACTCTGCGCATGTGTTGATTGATTCGGGTGCTTCGCATTCTTTTATTTCTGAGCAGTTCGTAGATATTCTTTCTGCACCCGTTGAAGAGTTATCTGATGGACTGATGGTTGAGGTTCCTTCTGGGGATTTCATGTTGTCTTATAACTGTTTGAGTGAGGTTCCCTTGATCATTGAGGGTCATGAGTTACCTGGCCAGTTAGTTGTGCTTGCCAGTCACGACTTTGATGTCATCTTGGGCATGGATTCGTTAGAGGCTTATTATGCTGAGGTGGACTGCCACAGGAAGATGGTGCGTTTCTCTATTCCGGGCATCTCGACCTTCTACTTCCAAGATATTAGGCTCTCTTCTCGTGGTATTCTTGTTTCTTCTTTTAAGGCCCAGATGTTGCTTATTAGTGGCTGTGAGGCTTTCCTTGCCTCTGTTGTTATAGCTGGAGTTAGTAGTGGTTCTAGTCCTTGGGAGGTGCCTGTAGTTTATGACTTTGTTGATGTGTTTCCTGAGGAGTTGTCTGGCCTTCCTTCTTAGCGGGAGGTTGAGTTCACTATTGAGCTTGCACCAGGTACGGCGCCCTTGTCTAAGGCTCCGTATCAAATGGCTCCAGCCGAACTCGCTGCGTTGAAAGCGCAGTTGCAGGAACTGCTGGATAAGGGTTTTCTCCATCCCAGTACTTCTCCATGGGGTGCTCCAATTCTGTTTGTTAGGAAGAAGGATGGTTCATTGAGGTTGTGCATTGATTATAGACAACTGAACTAGGTAACGATAAAGAACAAGTACCCACTTTCGAGGATCGATGATCTGATGGATCAGTTACAGTCTGCGAAGGTGTTTTCGAAGATTGATTTGAGATCATGGTATTATCAGATAAGGATCCGTGAGGTTGATGTGAGTAAGACGACTTTTAGGACTCGGTACGGACATTATGAGATTTTGGTTATGCCGTTTGGCTTGACCAATGCTCTGGCAGCTTTTATGGATTTGATGAACCGGGACTTAAGGGCCTACCTGGATAAGTTTGTGGTGGTTTTTGTAGATGATATTTTGGTATATTCTTCTTCTAAGGAAGAGCATGCCACTCATCTTCACGTAGTGTTGCAGGTTCTGAGAGAGCACCAACTCTATGCCAAGTTTAGCAAGTGTGAATTCTGGCTAGATAAGGTGCACTTCTTGGGGCATGTCATTTCTGGAGATGGCATTGCAGTGGATCCAGCCAAGATTGAGGCAGTGATGGATTGGGGCAAACCGACAACAGTAACTGAGATCAGGAGCTTCCTGGGTCTAGCAAGGTATTACAGACGGTTTGTCCAGGATTTTTCTTCGATAGCGACCCCCTTGTCGAGGTTGACTCGTAAGGGAGTTCGTTTCGTGTGGACCGAGGAGTGTGAGCGGAGCTTCATTGAGTTGAAGACTCATCTCACTTTGGCTCCAGTTTTGGTGCTTCCATCAGGTTCCGGTGGATTCGTGGTTTACTCGGATGCATCTTGTCGAGGTTTGGGTACGGTTCTGATGCAGCATGGTAAGGTTGCGGCCTATGCTTCTAGGCAGTTTAAGAAGCATGAGGAGAACTATTCCACTCATGATTTAGAGTTGGCAGCTGCAGTATTTGCACTGAAGATATGGCGGCACTATTTATATGGAGAGAAGTTTCAGGTTTTTACCGATCACAAGAGCCTGAAGTATGTATTCACGCAGAAGGATCTGAACTTGAGGTAGCGCAGGTGGATGGAGTTTATCAAGGATTATGATCTCGACCTTTCTTATCATCCGGGCAAGGCAAACATAGTGTCAGACGCCTTGAGTCGGAAGACGGCCGTATCATATCTTATGGTTCAAGAATGGAGGCTATTCGAGCAAGTTGCGGAATCTTCCTTTAGGATTCGAGGCTAATAGAGCCGTGTTGGCCAGCTTGACTGTGAGGCCAGCAGTGTACCATGCAGTAATCGAGGCTTAGAGGGCAGATGCAGAGCTACTGCAGATTCTCTAGATATCGGAGGTAGAGTTGTGGGATGATGGCACGGTCAGATTTAGAGGCAGACTTTATGTTCCAGCTGAGGATGATGTGCGCAGGAGTGTCCTAGATGAGGTGTACCGTTCTAGATATGCAGTGCATCCCGGAACGACTAATATGTATCATTGTTTGAGGAGGCACTTTTGGTGGCCGGGTATGAAGAAGGACGTGGCTGATTATGTGGCAAGGTACCTGACTTGTCAGCAGGTTAAGGCAGAACACCAGAGACCAGGAGGATTGTTGCAGCTGTTACCGATCCCGGAATGGAAATGGGAACACGTGACTATGGACTTTGTGATGGGATTACCTGTGTCCCCTGGCAGAAGAGACGCGATCTGGGTCATTGTTGATCGATTGACCAAGTCGGCACACTTTCTAGTTATTAGGAAGGACTGGTTAGTCGGTAAGTTGACTAAGTTGTTTGTGGATCGGATCATCTCTCTGCACGGGGTGCCCTTATCCATCGTGTTAGACTGGGATCCGAGATTTACTTCTAGGTTCTGAAAGAGTTTTCAGAAGGCCTTGGGTACGCAGTTAGCCTTCAGCTCGGCTTATCATCCCGAGACTGATGGGCTGTCGAAGAGGACCATTCAGACACTGGAGGATATGCTCATGGCATGTTGCTTAGATTGGGAAGGTTCTTGGGAGCAACACTTGTCTACAGTAGAGTTTGCGTACAACAACAGTTATCATTCTAGTATCGGCATGGTGCCATATGAGGCATTGTACGGGTGGCCGTGTCGATCTCCTGTGAATTGGTTTGAGATTGGTGAAAGACAAATAGCAGGGCCAGAGTTGGTACAACAGTGTGCTGAGGTTGCTAGAGTGTTAGAATTGGGTGGCCTCAAAGCCAATCATTGTACATTCTAGTTCAGATTATTAATAAAGGCAATCATTTCTTCATTTAATAGTTCTCGCAAACGACTATCGTAATGAAGGTCCATAGACAAATGTATGGGATATTGAATCATGATGAGATCATGATAGTGAGATCAATATCCTAAGGCAATTGTCTTAAATAGTTCTCGATCATAGGATATTTGAGATGGACATTAAATATCCGATAAGATCGACACAAGTTATGTCTGCTCATGTGACGAGGGTGAATGATCTCACATTCACTCGTGTGGTGACACTAAGACAAACAAGTGGGTGCTCATTAGAGAATGAGTTCACTGAACAGACCCAAATAAGAATTCCTGGATGGTAATTATACCTATTAGTCAACCAGGGAATTCAATCGTTGCAGTAGCACAGTTGGTCCTTTGACCTGAGTCACCAATGATACCTTGTTTGTGGACCATTGTATCTTGATTCTCTGACTCGTGGACTTTAACCATTAAGTCCACCATAATCGGTCTTTCAGATACAGTGGAAAGCTTGCAAAGGTAATTGAGTGAACAACAAGGGATCACTCACTCTTAGTATAAGACTGGAAAGAGAATGTCCTATGGATGTGTACACAGAAATCCCTGGCCAGGGTCAAATGAAAGAGATGTCTTTCTAGATATTAACTGTGTACTAGAATCCATCTGGATAATGCGATAGAGGGTTTGACTATAAAACCATACCCTTGCGTTATTGGGACATTGCATGAGTGAAGGATTATATCTGTGCGGTATCGGCAGACGGAAAGGTTCAATTGAAGGGAACAGTATCCCTTATATATTATGGGATCATGAGGTAGTGTTTGGTGCTGTTCATGATCAGAAGGCCAAGTGATTTGATCATCAGATGATAATTCACTTCTTTATTAAATTAATCATTTAACATATGATGTTTAAATGTTAATTAATAAATATTAAACTCAAGAAACAGTTCTAAGTTTAATGGGCCTGCAACCGGACTGATATATGGGCCTAGAGGGTCACACACATAAGAGTTCTCGTCAGACGGTGAGAGACGTTAAATTTCATGCTTATCTGGGTTTTTATGAAAAGCCGCAGGATAAACATGAAGATTTAATGGAGAATTATCTAAGGACAAACTCTTAGATAATCATGAGGATTAATCCTTGTGCCTATCCTTATTTCTATATAAGGAGGGCCAAGGGGAAGGGGTAAAAAGTTAGTTGGACGATTTTTCACCCCAGATTCTCTCTCTCTCCTTCTCTCTCTCTTGGAGTGGATCTGTCTCTCTCCGCGCATGGTGGATTTGAGATCTGGTCGGAGCACTCAAGTCGAGGAGGAAATCGCGTCTGCTGCGGGAACTCGTGTGGATACCTCTAGAGATCGTGCGCGTGCGCGATTACCGAGTCGACATCATCTACGGGAGATTCGAAACCCCGCAAAGGTGAAGAACTATTCTTCCCGCATTTATTTTAATGTCCGTCTTACGACCCCAGCAACCGATACAATGGAATCATTTTTATTTCCGTTGCGTTCATGGCGATTCCTTACATAGAGTGGTGGAGCAGAGGTTGACTACAGCTCAAAGCAGGCAGAAGAGTTATGCAGATATCCGTAGGAGACCGCTTGAGTTTGAGGTTGGGGACTACGTATTTCTTCGGGTCTTACCCTCCAAAGGTGTGATGAGATTCGGGAAGTGAGGTAAGCTGAGTCTGCGATATGTTGGACCTTTTCCCATTCTTACTCGAATTGGGGAAACGGCGTATCAGCTAGCCTTGCCGCCCAGTCTTGCAGGAGTGCACGATGTGTTCCATATTTCTTTGCTGAGGAGATATGTTCAAGATCCATATCATGTTTTGGACTTTTCGGAGTTGGAAGTCACCGAGGACTTGTTCTTTCCGGAATTTCCAGTGTGTATTAAGGATCGCAGGGAACAGGTTCTTCGAAACAAGATTGTTCATCTAGTTAAGGTGATTTGACAGCATCGCTCCGGAGGCGAGACGACCTGGGAGCGCGAGGATGAGATGCGGGAACAGTTTCTCTACCTTTTCTCGTAAGTTCTTCTTTTTACCTGTGCAATCTTATTATTTTATAGCAGCAATTTCGGGGATGAAATTCTTTTAAGGGGGGGAGAATGTAAGGATTGAGGTTTTGGATCCGGTTATCGGGTCAGTTTCGGGTTCGGATCCCTTGGTTTGGGCCCTTGTGGGCCTGGGGCTTATGTTATTTTTCACGTCGAGTTTGCGAGATGCAGTTCAAACGGCGTCCAGGGAGGTGGACGCGTTTTAGGTTGTACCACGTGGGCTGATTTTGAGCCGCGGGAGTACGGCCCCGGTCTTATCGTCTGAACGGCGTCTTGATTGGACGACGCCATTCAGAGTACGGTCCTGGTATGTCAGCGTATGACCCGTCTTGTCATCTGATTGGCGTCGACCTTGGACGACGCGTTTTAGTTAGCTTCGGTTTGACCCCGCGAACCCTTTTTCCTTTCCCTTATTCTCTCCAGTTCACTCTCTCTCCTCCCTCTCCCCTCCGACCCGTCTGGTGCCCCCTCCCCTTCTCCTTTCTTTCCTCTCCCCATTCTTCCTTTTCCTCCGCGGCGCATTTCTCTCCGGACGGCGGCCGACGTCCCGGTAGAGTGACAACGTCCACGGCGGTACCGGCGGCAGCTTGTGGCGTGGCGGTTCAGTGGCTTGGAACTCGGAGGAGTTCAAGTAATTAGTAGGGTGACGATCCTCACAATGTTTTGTTTAAAACTATGTTTTCCCGCTTTCAAGCATGTTTAGGAGATTTTCGAGGTGAAAATGTTTATATCACTAAATTAGGATTGGTGGGTTTTTATTGGGTATTTGGGTTCTCCTCCTACTCCTCCATTTTATGGCGTTTTTGTGCCATTTCAGGGAGAAAATCCCACTTTGTGAATTGGGGGGGAGGCGGAGGGGAAACCTGTCTGTGAAGGTTAAATGGCATATGGGGACATCGACGCCATTTAAAAGGCGGCTTCCACCCACGACATGATTTATCCCAGATAACATACTCTGTCTCTGGATTGAATAGCGTCCAGAGACAGCGACGCCATTCAAACGGCGACCCCCATGCACGACGCGTTTTAGTTTGGATCACCCCGAAGCTTGATTCTGTTTCTGTCGTGATTAGGCAACTAGGGACAGCGACGCCTTTTAAAAGATAGCTACCTTTCACAACACGTTTTAGGCCATCTTCTGAGGCCAGTTTTCGCATGATCCAGTTTAGGGGTCTTAAATGACGTCGGCCTTGGGCGACGCGATTCAAGACAGAATCTCATTAAAGTATGCAATTAACATATGTTTATATTGTTAGATAGTTGGATTAATGTATGTTTGAAAATACACTCGAGGACGATGATTTCTATATAATCGGATCGCATCGTATTGCGTTTTGTACGATCGTGGACCTAGAGTGACAGTTGTTAGCGCTTAGGCACCCTGTGTCGGTATGGGAGTGGCACGGCGTCGGTGTGGGAGTGGTGGTGTGACACCTATAGAGAGGGTCACCTGGTGTACCCCGGGGTATAGCTAATACCGATGTGGGAGTGGTACATTCGGAGTGTCACTCGTGCTGGGGGAAGCAGAATCACCTTGAGCCAGGTCAGGCCGGAGCAGCCAGTACGCTATCCGTGAGGTTGCTATTTGGTCTCAGCGGGTCGATGTTTTCCGCGTTCGGCAGTGTGACTTGTGTGTTTAGCCGAAACGCTAGTTGTGGACTCTGTGGTAGGGTGATTTTAGAATCGTACATGTTACTGTTATAAATGCGTGTGTTTTATATCGAAATATATGAATTGTGTTTACTGCTTTATTTAGTTAAATTGCATATAATTGTGTATTACACTTGTGGGTGTGTGAGTGGGTGGTGGGAATCGGAAGATCCCTACTGAGTCTATTTCAATAAGACTCACCCCCTTCAGTTTTCAGGTGAGGGTTCCAGGCAGGCGTAGAGAGGAGAGTGTCGCCTTGGGTTGCACGCTAGCAGCCGCTGTTCCGGGGTATGTTCCGATGTAGTTGTTATTTTTTTTTCTGACATGTACGCTAATTATTATTTTTCTATTGGAGTATGTAATTAATTGTTGAGTCAAGTCGAATTGTAATAATTTTTAATTTTTGCACTTCCTTTAAAATTCGATGTGATGTGGATGTTTAGCTTAGTTTATCATTTATTTTTTAGACTTATCGAGATTCTGGTTTGGCTCCAAATTTAATGATTCAATACCCATTTAGTAATCGGATCCCCGATTATAGGGTGGCGGGTCGTTACAGTTCCCATCGTTTGGGTTTTAGTGTTCATTACTAATTTACGAATGTAAATCAGACGGCTTACATTGAAAGCTTCACGATCCAATGGCGACGCTTTGGTCAAAAAAGATGAAATTTATTTTGGGGAGAGAGTTGAATATTTAGTCATTTATCATATTTTTTATTTTTTAAAATGCGGAGAAGAGGTCGAAACAGTGCGTGCAATTTATATGTAGCAAATGCACCATAGCACTCCTCTCTCTCTCTCTCTCTATATATATATATATATATATATATATATATATATATGAAATGATTAAACACGCTTGAAAATCTACCCTCTCTGTTGTCCAAAAAGAATTAAAATTAAAATTTTCATAAAATTTTAAATATTAAAATAGTCTCTTAGAGTTGATCCCATCTTCGGAGCTTTAATTTTCACCGTATGATCTTGATGATCAACTGGAGCTATTCGATTGGACATGTATAAAAAAATCAACATTTAAAAGTGTTGATAAAATAACTAAAAAATAGGTTAGATTAGCCTTTAGGGTTAGGGATGTAGAATGATATATATCAAGTTGAATAATGGCTCTATCCTTATCCTTATCTTTTAAGCAACATGTCTATCCTTATCCTTATCCTCTTGTATCTTTATCCTTTAAAATTATCAAAAATTATCGGAAACACATACATAAAGGTTAAATTATTGGGCAATACTATGTCTGAACAAGAACTTAATCTTCTGTCACTTCTATAGGGAACGAAGGAATCCTACTTCAGAATATACATATGTAGAAGTTTTTTCTAATCAATTCATATAGATTTAATTGTAAATCATGTGACATTCAACATAATAAATCTTGCAAATTAGTGAATAAGGGAGAGAAGAGGTTAAAAGAATGGCGTAGACAATAAGATACGTAATTATGTAGGCATGTGATTGGAGATTTCATTTAGAAATGAGAGTTTTAAATAAGATATAATTCATAGATAATATGAGCAAAAGAAAACGGATGGATCCTCGGATAGTCAGACTCGGAGAAAAGTGTACCCTTAACCTTGTCCTAAATCATTTGGATACGGATAGTATCCTTATCCTTTAACATGTATCTTTTTATGACCTTTAAATTTTGAAAATGAACGACCCTACTTAGGATTGATCCCGTCCCTAGAGTTTTAATGTTGACTCCCAAACAACGATGAATTTGATTGGATAGCTACGATTAAATCTTTCAATATAACACTAAAAATTAAATCTCAAGAGGTGAAAAATAACCTAGAAAGGGATATTTCAATATTTTGATTTTTTTGATAATTTTTATTTTATTTTTTTGAAATGGGGATGGGTGGTTTTCGGAGGTGGGTGGGGCTGGGGGAGGGGAGGAGGGATGTTGTCGGTGGCGCATCTAACTTAGATGTATCCAAAAAAAAAAAAAAAATGTTATCTCAAAATAATTTGTAGGAAAGATGGGAGATACAGCGGCATCTTCGAATCTTCCCTTGAGACCATGGTTTCCAAATCTTGCCTTGCCTACTAGCGAATGACCATTATCACCTTCGGATGTTCAAAAAAAGATCATTATCACCTTCACAGCTCGCGTTATTATTTATTTTCTAATTCTTAGCTGCTCGTTAATGAGTAACGTTTTAATTTCTGTTGCTATTAATCTTATTCATGTATCTTGATCATGAAACTGTTTCTTATTGGGTGACTATTGCCCTTGACTATAACTCAGTTTTATGGTCTGTTTTATTGAGTCATTGTTAGAGCTTAGTATCCCCTCCGTGGTCTCGATTACTTTATTTTCCTTTTTTTTTGTTCAATAAAAGTACCTCAAAGTGGCATCAGAGACTGCAAATAGCATAATTCATGTGCACTCAATAATTTACAAGGTAAGATAATTAGAAGATCATTAGATGCATGCGAAATGAAAGTTGCACCTGTAATTTCAGTACCTCGTCTAAGCAGAGGAAATATATATAGTGCACCTAACACAATCTACAAAAAGAAAATCGAACTGCATATTTCGTTCTTATCGGTAAGCGAAACACCAAAACCTTTCTTTGAAGTGGGCACCGATCAACTCACGTATCTGTCTCTGGCCTGCTTGCGAGGCATAGCTCGTGCAACTCATTTAGGATCCACTCTTCCCCTGTGTGACCACCCAGTACGAGAACTCTGGTGCCCCCCACTACACAAGTGCTGTGGCCCCATGCAAACTTAGGAGATTGCCCAGGAACATTCAGCATCCTCCACGTTGGTTTCTCTTCACATGGATCCAGAAGGTACATCTGAGATGGTGAATGGAGACCTGCAATAGAACCACCAAAGATGAGGATCCTTCCGCAAGGCAAGCTCACAGCTACATGGTCCAGTCTTGGAGGAGGGCCAACACCCGGCAGTCCACTACATCCCAGATGCCTCCACTGGGGCATGTCTTCTTCTAAATCAATTGTGTATGCATCACAAGATCTTAATCTAAGCGACCCACTCTTAGCTAGACCTCCAAACATCAAAATCTTACTCTTTTGGTAAACAGAGAGAGTATGGCCCAATCTACAAGGTGGAGTCCATGATGTAGCAATCTCCTTCCATATAGGCTTCTCCTTGTTAAGGTCCAGCAGAAAGGTGTCACTGAGAAGTACACCTGAATCTGTACATCCACCGGATACTACTAGCTTTGAACCATCAACTGTACATGAACTATGCCAAGATCTAGGCAATGGAGGAGCTTCCCCAGAAACTTCCTTCCAAGTTGGCTGTTGTGCATCTAAATCCAGCACAAACACATCATTGAGCAATCCTTGCCTCCCACATCCTCCAAACACCACAAGCCAAGACCCATTGAGGCATGATAGGGTGTGACCCCAGCGTCCAGGAGGGGAGGAGGCAACTTTCATGCGAAGCCACTCTGGATTAGCAGCCTCAAGATTCAGGACGAATGTGTCATCCATGGGTTGCATGTTGATTCCCTCCCCTCCAAAGAGGACCAAACGATTTCCAACAGCACATGCACTAAAATTGCAACGAGAAGGCTCTATTCTACCACCAACAGTAAGTTTTGTCCATGCGGCAGCCTCAAGTGTGGTCAATTCTCTAGCTAAGCGACCCCATCCTAAGCTCTTGGTGCTCATCTCCAGTTTACCAGTCATCTCTTTTCCCCACGCATTTTGGCAAACCATTTTCCTAAGATGCTCATTCTTTGTCAGTTGCCGCATTCTGGTGCAGACTGATCCGATAGAAGCTACATCACGGGGAGACAAGTGTGATAAGATATTATGAGCCAATACTTCGTCAGATAGCTGAAAAATCCCACAAAAACTTGATTGCCGGCTGACTTGGCTTTTGTCTGGCACAGGAGAATCTACATCCCACTGGCTAATTTTCTGATATGTACTTTGCTTGAAGACAGGATATGACAAGCGGTTGAGGTCTATATTTGCTTCACAAAAGAGCTGAACACCAATAATATGTGTAACAAAACCATCATCCCCAGGAATTGGCATGAGTCTTAGCCTGTTCACCACCGGAGTACCATCCTTGCGAAAGTTAAGTAGCTCACCTTGGAACTCAATTCCCTCCTCAAGGCATCTGCGAATTTCTGAGACAACCACAGGGTCAACCAAAGGGTGTCGCCTCTGAGCACGTGGATCTCGAAACTGTAAGAATCGGCTGGAATGAAGAGATTCAACAGTGAGTGACTAGAAATCTATATTGATTCAAAACTGGAGTTCAAAAGACTGGCAAATACACCAACAAAGCATATGCCTGAGAGGGAGACAGGATAGTAGGTCTAAACCATTACTAAATTCTTCAAAGAAAAGGGCTCCATTTTTATGCCAGAACTTCTGCCATGGACAGCAAAGAGCAGATATATCTGAAGTGCAAACGAGAAACTATATGTAATGAGTGCAGTACAAAAGTGAAAGTACAACAAGAAGTTTATGGCCATCAAGATTTAACTTTCTGATGAGCTTTTCACTTGTTGACAGGCTTGGACCACATAGAAGTTCAAGAAGATGTCGTAAATAGATATATCTGAATGCAAACAAGCAACTATATGGTAATAAATGCAATACAAAATTGAGAAATACAATGAGGAGTTGATGGGCATGGGGATCTTAAATTTGTTTGGTGAGCCTCTCATTGACAGTCTTGGACCACATGGATATTCCAAGAGTATGCTATAAATTGGTCAACCAACAGATAAAACAAGCCACTATGAACAAATATGACTGTGACTGCCAGCAACCATTGGGATAAAACTCATAACAGAGATATTACAAGAAGTGACAACAAAAATACTTTTCCCAACACAAAAAATGTGACTTTGCATCATCAACAGTGACAATAAGAAAACAACAAGCTCTACAAGAGGCAGATGATGTCACATTACATCTGACAGCACACCATAGAGGTGAACAATGCAACAAATCTCTACTTCAGACTGCAAAATCAACTTCCGAAACCCTCATTTGTTAAATTGCAGAGAGAAGAAGCTCCTAATCAGAATCACGAAGGCCACTAAGGCTAATTGGTCTTTCTATCATGATCAAATGCGATGCTGATTTAGCCCAATTTGTTAAGGCTTAAGATCATGAACTAACAGTTCATGGAAGATGGTTGGACATAGAAATGGACTTCCCACCACAACAAGAGATTCCAGATACCCACAGCATGATATTTGTTGTTTTTTTTTAAATTCAAATAAACCATCGCTAGAACAAAAAATAAAGATTTATCACCGTTACATCTAAATCGTCAAAATTCATAAAAAATGCAAATGACGTGCAAAATAGCCACAAAATGGCCTTTTTGCACGCCGCCGACGTGGTCTTTCTATCAGCACATACCACAGACTAATTTCTCGCTCTGTTTGCGCATCATTCACATTCTTAACAATTTGTGATACACCAATAAATCCGCAATTTTAATTCTAGCAGTAGTTTAGTTACAAAGAAAACATCTTTTTTTTATATATATAGTTTCCACTACAGGCACCCAAATGAAACCAACCACCAAGAAAACAAAACAAAGGAAAACAGATTATAAGCAATCCATGAACAACAAACAAAGAGAGAGCACGCCACGTTCTTTCCCCTCATAACTTCTCCCGCCAGCGCCAACTCACCAGTTCCGGCCGAGCACCTCGTCGGCGCGGTAGCCGCTGCAGATCTCGAAGACAGTGTTGACGTAGATGATGGGGAAGTCGGGCTCCACCGCGTCCGACACCACAAACGACGTCGGTATCACCGGGTAGTAGAACATCCCCGGCATCTCCTCCTCGTCGTCCTCCTCCGCTGCCGCCCCTCCCCCGCCGATCCCCTCCTCCCCCCGCCGCCGCCCCTCCCCCGCCGCCGAGCACCTCAGCCGCTTCCCCGCCGCCCTCTCCTCCTCCCCCGCCCCCATTCCCACCGATCAGCTCCTCTCACTCTCTCTCTCTCGTCACCACTCTCTCTCTTCTTTCTCTACCCACCCCTCTCCCTCTCTCTCTCTCTCTCTCTCTCTTTCGGTCGCTCGCCATCTCGATCGGAATAGGGAGGTGGTATAAGAGGTGGAACAACAGCTTGGGCGGCAAATTAAAATAGCCCTTCTGTGCTACTATTTGCAAAAATGCCCTTCATGAACGCCAGGTGCTGAGGCGAGCATGGTATTTTCGTAATAAGTGGCTCAGATGAGGTCTGGAAGTTGGTAGTGGACACGTAGGGAGCGAGGGGGGGTTGGCGGAAATATCTCCGGCGTGGCGTACCCGCGCGATATTTTTGCCGGATATCAAAAGCGAGAAGCACGCCATCTGCGCCGCGAAGGGTGCTTGAAAGCTCACGTCCAATAGAAATAGGCCACGTACTCGATCCATTCAATTTCACCGGCAATCGCGGCGCATTGTAATTGGATGAACGCACGCCGACAGGAATGCCGGGCTGCACAGGGAAGCAGGGGAAAATATCTGGTCGTGGGCCCCACGTGCCCAAGAACGCTGCGTCGCGTCACGTGTCCAGGCGCGTGCGGACGAGCGGAGGATGGTCGGCTGGTGCGTTAACGTGTGGACGCACCCAACTCCGTAGATGGTTTTTCTGCTACCGGGTCGGCTTTGTTTTCCCTCCCAGAGAAAATATCCGGACAGGGGCTTTGTGGGGCCCAGACGTAGCTCTGCAAGACAGTTTGACCACACGTTCAGATATTTTCTTCCGTGGATTGCCACTGCGCAGGGTTGGTTTGGTGGGAAAATTATATGGAGTTTGTCCCGGTCCAACGCACAAAAGAAAAGAACATAGGTCCTTCCTTTTTTACGCCACGTTATTTTCCAGGAAAATTATTGTAGTCTCTTGCTCCATTTCTACTTCACAATAGGCCGCCAATATATTACCTGCAACTCTTTAACAATTAGCATGTTAACACCTTCATTAGGATGTTAACGTGCTAACCACCTTAACATGTTTTCTAACACCTTAGACATAACCTGTTAGCATTGTTGTCGAAGTACAAAAGATCTTGGCAGGACAGGGAGAAAACAGCCGACCGTTTGATTGATAAGATTAGCCAAGCAGAATACGTTATAGTTTGCAAAATTGGAAGCGGTCCCAGAATTGATTGATTGATCGATCGGATTGAAATGGCAGACTCTTTGCGCGCACTAATTTGTAGAACTCGAATGCCCCTATTCTCCGTGCAGCGGAATCAGCCTCCATCTCTCCAAATACATTCAAGAGGAATGAAGAGATGAACCAGCTGCTTAGGGCATTTGGTTCACCACTTGCTTCTTAAATGGGAGGTCTCAGGTTCGAACTTGGTTGGAATTTAAAAACTCTCCAGTCATGCAGCTTAAAAAGTGTTGTTGGGATCTTATCCTTTGGTCCGTGGGATTACTTCTCCGAAAAATCAGGCGGACCTGAAACGTTCGCCTAATTAGGCGGAATTCTCGACTAGCGCGGAATTATCTCCAACTCTAGAAGACATCTCCGATTCGATCCCGGGTCACTTGTAAATATATGTACATACATGGCCACTGGGCCACTGAACAAAAAAGAGGAAGAAGAAATTAAATATACAAGGACACCAAATTTATATAGTTCAAAGTCAAACATTATATGTCCATGGGAAAAGCACCGAGAAAGAACTTAGTATAAGAAGAAATATGGAAGAACAACCTTAACCAACATCGATCATCACCCCTAAAGGGATGCATATACACTGACACTCCAAACTACTTCTCCAGACAATACCCCATAAGCCCATGAGCACCAAGAATGAGAATAACCTCTCTCTCTCTCTTTCTCTCTCTCTCTCTCCATACAAATTAACGAATTACATAATTACTTTAAGATAAACTAGTACATTAAACTATGAATTTGAGAATTCAAATATAACTATGATAACTAACTCCATTACGACATCCAACTAGTTAGGGGTGGCAATGAGTTGAGCCAAGTCAAGCTTCTACTTGCTTGACCTCGCTTAAGCAAAAGTATATGAGCTCGAGCTCGAGCCCACTTCATAGCCTCGAGCTTAACTTCGTAGAAATTCACTGTGTTCAAGTTTGGCTCGAACTAAACTCACTAAAGTGAGTCAACTTTGCCCAAAGACTAAGCTAAACCAGTTAATGTCGCTTCCAATGGCAGGAAGTTGTGAAGGGGCTTGGGAAATTCCTAGGTGGGACTTTCTAGTCCTACCTTGGAGACTAAAAGTAGTTGCTACCCTAATACTATTCTTGCTCATCTTCCTAGCAAAGAGTTTTCCGTAAGGGTATGTGCACTTATGGTTAGTGGTGGGTTTTCTTGAATGGTGCCCAACCACATGTATATATTAAATGTTATAGATTTGAGTCACCTTGCAGCTGACCAAGCTAAATGTGGTAAAGCTTGGGCTCGGCTCACTTTGATGTGGTTTGGCTAGAATCTCAAGCTCAACTCATTTCTTTAAATGAGTCGAGCTAAGCCAAGCTACGAGCCGAGCTTGAGTACTTCGTGAGCGGCTAGGTTTATTGCTATCCTTACAACTAGTCTAAGTTTTTTGCCTACTCAGGTCTTGAACCGCCTTTTCTTGAAAAATAGTTAGTAGGATTTATGAGTCCATAAACTCAATAGGCATTAAATCCCTTCAGATGACTTATTATATAGTTAGCCTTGCAAATTCAAATAATATCTATACATATAGAATGAGATCGGATCATATTCTACATATAGTGTAAGTAAAGAGATGATATAAAACAAAATTGCATGTGTTAGATCTTATCAAATGATCATGCTTTTAATCAAATTATCTTTTACTTATAACAAATTTCATGTTCCATAAGCAAGGTGCTCGAGCCGGTACACTTACAAGATAGATAACATCTAAAACAAAAAGAGATTCATATGGCACACATCATATTATTATAACCATCATGATTGCCTTCTTTTTCATATAAGATGATAAATTTGTATGAAGTACTTTAGAAAACAATGGCTCTATATTTTAAACATTCTATGGGTACTTGACCTACCAATGAGCCAAGTAGGATTAGATTTCCCCCATGTGTAGATAAGAAATTCCTACAAGGAACTAATACAATTCCAACTAAAGATGCTTGACAATTAAGTTGAATTCCTCCAGAACTCAAATCAGAGTTTTCATGTTATTTCTACTTCCAACGGGGGAAAACAGAGCAACATGATTGCATTTCACTCTGAAACCGTAGTGTATGGCAAAGCAAATTTCTTTTTAGGAATAACATATAACAACCTATATGCTGAGGGTTACACTTGTAGAAAATACAATGTGTAATCTAGTGGAATGGCAAATAGAGATGCATAAAACTTTGCTACGAAAGGGAAAATTGACTTAAAACTTTCATCCGTACTTGTCCGCCACCAAGTGACATGCAATGCACTATATCACAGATTACCAGACCTTATGCTATCGGGGTCTTCTAGAACCAAAATAAATCTTACAAATGTTCAAATTCAATGTCATGCATGATCACCAAACATATTAGCATGAACATCTCATGCATCATCAAAGAGGTATGCATGTCAACAACAAAGTGCAAAAATTGACGTAGGACTTATGCCCAGTTCAGTAGTGCTAGCCAAAGATCACTCATTTTATTTGGAAATGTCTATCCAATGCCATACTTGTTTCTGATATTATATCCAGAAGAGTGCCCCAGGTTACCTGCATTTGCCAAACCTGCTTTCTTTACCCAAAAACAGTTGAGCATCTGCTATTTGAATGTGATTTTGCTAGAGTTGTGTGGAAAGCCTCCCCCCTAAATTATCATGCGAATCTGGATCCAAAGAACCTGGCAGACAGGATTGTAGAATGGTCCACCCCCCCATTTGCCTCTAATGCAAATGATAGGACTATAATCTCTTTATGCTTCTCTATAATGTGGTAGATCTGGAAGGCTAGATGTAAAAGGATTCTGGAAGGTATCAATGTCAACCCTCTATCTACTGTCAGACGAGCCTTGGTTGATGTGAATTTCTGGCTGGCTTCGATAACTACAACTCCTACTGATCTATCGAAGACCACAGATATTAAGACTGACTGGATCCCTCCTAGTCCTGGATCCTATAAAATCAACTTTAATGGGGCCACTTCCAATTCTGCTGGTGCTGTTGGAATCATTGTGCGAGACTGGAATGGATCCCCTGTTAATGCTACTACTATGATCCTCAAAACTCCTGACCCATTTGTGGTAGAAGCATTGGCAATGCAGAAAGCTTTACAAATGGCCCAACAATTGAATACAAGTGTAACTGTGGAAGGGGATGCCCAGGTACTGATTCATGCTACTCTCCATCTTAGAAGCCCACCTTAGAAGGTGAAGAATATCATTGAGAACTGCCATAATCTTCTCCTCTCTGGCTTAATCTCTCTGCAGTTCTCTCCCCGAGACTGTAACAGGTTGCTCATGCCTGTGCCAAATTTTCTTGTGCTTCCCTTCGTAAAGCTGTTTGGGATCCTCCCATGATCCCCCCCTATATTAATTCTATTATCATGACTGATGTACCTCCTTCAATATCTTAGTAATGCAATCTATTTTCCTGGTAAAAAAAAAAGTAGTGCTAGCGAACAGCCCACACTTAAATGCTTATGCCTTAAAGCAACTTGTACAATTGAGAGTATTCGATTTGCTCGCTAGGATGAACACCACCTTTCCCTTGTTAGGATCGTGGCGGGACGACGAAGAATGTAACGGAAACAAATCATAAAATTTGATCATGTTTGTCCCCTGATCTGTTTTAGACAAAAAATTAAAAATCGAAAAATCGAGTAATTAAATATCACCGTACACGGATTCAGATTCGCGTCTGTATCGGTTCCGTCAAGGTGATACCGCTAATCGCACAAACGTCCGGTCTCCAACAGTATCCATACGATCCTCGTCAACAGTTCGTCATCGCTCTCTCTTCTAAATCGGCACGCTCGCCGAAGATTCTTCGCTGCAACATAGCCACAGCAAGTGGGTGGAGGTTTCTCGACTATCCGAATTCGCATGCGGCAGAGACGGAGAAGAATCTTATGTCCCAAATAAGGGGCCTAGAGGAGGAGGAGAGAGAGAGGGGGGCAGCTAGCATGGAGCAGTCCTGGAGTTATGTCTAGGATTTCTTCACAGCGTGTATATATATTAAGTTGGCATGGCTTTACACAAAAGTCTCCGAATTAATCTAAAACACCACCGACTAATAATTTTTATGTGTGTGACCCTCTAGGCCAATTTATCAATCTGATTTTTCAGCTCATTAAGTCCAATAACACTTTATCGACTTACAGGTAATTAATTAATATCTCATATTTAATTAATTACTTAACCGAATTAACATCTCATTTAAATTCGGTGGGACTTCCAATCAAAGTGGATGCTAAGCAACACTGCATGATCTCATAAGATAATGAGGTTCAACAACTCACTCATAGAATCTGTCTGTCCACAGTTACCGCATAGCTATAATTTTTCATTCGTATAATGCTCTTGAGTCAACATAGGGCATGGTATTATCAAACTCTAGATGGTCAACTCACTTGGATCAAATACTGCTACGAAATATTAGAAAATACATTTTCTGATATAGTGTTTGCTTTGGTCAGAGACTTCCGCACAACTTTCCTAGAGTATTCTCTTTCTAATTACTTGAGAACGAATGATCCCTTATTGAACACACAATTACCTTCGACGGACTTCAGTTCGACCCGATCCTTGACTATTAAGAATTCGATAGATAGGGATGTGTGAGCCAAGGTCAAAATCTATGAGTCCACCAACAAAGTGTCTATGGTGTCTCAGGTCTAAGGACCAACCACGTCACTGTGATGTTGAATCAAGTTGGTCGACAGTGTAACGACCCGCCACCCTATAATCGGGGATCCGATTACTAAATGGGTACCGAATCATTAAATTTGGAGTCAAACCAGGATCTCAATAAGTCTGGAAAATAAATGATAAACTAAGTTAAACATTCACATCGCATCGAATTGTAAAAAAAGTGTAGAAATTAAAAATTATTACAATTCGACTCGACTCAACAAATAATTACATACTCCAACTGAAAAGAAATAATTAAGCGTACAGGCCAGAAAAGGAAATAACAACTACATCGGGACATACTTTGGAACAACGGCTGTTGGTGCGCAACCCAAGGCAACACTCTCCTCGCTACGCCTGTCTGGAACCCTCATCTGAAAACTGCAGGAGTGAGTCTCATCGAAAAGACTTAGTAGGGATCCTTCGATCCCCACCACGCACTCACGCACCCACAAGTGCAACAACACAAATATAGATAATTTAAATAAGTAAAGCAGTAAGCACAACTCCCAAATTTCGATATAAAACGCATGCATTCAAAATGTAACATGCACAACTCTGAAATCATTTTGTCAAGGAGCCCACAACCAGTGTCTGGGCTAAACACGCAAACCACACGGCCGAACGCGGAAAGCACCGACCCACTGAGACCAAACAACAACTTCTCGGATAGCGCGCTGGCTACTCCGGCCTGACAGACTACATGTGGTTCTACTTCCCCCAACATGAGTGACACTCCGAATGTACCACTCCCACACCGGTACTAGCTATACCTCGGGGTACACCAGGTGACCCTCTTTCTAGGCGTCACCCCGCCACTCCCACACCGGCGCCGTGTCACTCCCACACCGACACAGGGTGCCTAAACGCTAACAATTGTCACTCTAGGCCCACGATCGCACAAAACACAACACGATGCGATCCGATCACGTAGAATTCATCGTCTACGAGTATGATTTCAAGCATGCAATTAACCAAACTATTTAAGAATGTAAACACATGTTAATTGCAGGAATTAATGAGATTCTGTCTTGAATCGCGTCGCCCAAGGCCGACGTCATTCAAGACACCTAAACTGGTTCATGTGAAAACTGGCCTCAGAAGGTGGCCTAAAACGCGTCGTTCACGAAGGTCGCCATTTAAATGACGTCGCTGTCCCTAGACGTCATTCAGTCCAGAGACAGGGTATGTTATCTGGGGTTAAATCGCGTCATGGGTGGAAGCCGCCTTTTAAATGGCGTCGCTGTCCTCAGACGCCATTTAACTCAGACAGATAAGTTCTCCCTCCGCCTTCTCCCAATCCACGCGGTGGGATTTCTCTTCCAAAATACACAAAAAACATCACAAAATAGAGGAGGAGGAAGAGAACTTAAATACCCATTAAAAACCCACAATTCTTCAATATATAAAATTAGTATTTTCACCTCAAAAGTCCCTTAAACATACTTGAAGGCGGGAAAACATGATTTTAATCAAAACACAACGGAGATCGTCATCCTACCGGTTACTCAAACTCCTCCGAGCTCCAAGCCGCCGAACTGCCACGCCATACGCCGCCGCCGGTACTGCCGTGGACGCCGTTACTCCACCGGGACGTCGGCCGCCGTCCGGAGAGAAATGCGCCGCGGAGGAAGTGGTGGTGGTAGTGGAGGAAGTTAGGAGGTTGATGGAGTGGAAGGAGAAGAGGAATAGGGAGAGGAAATGAAGGATAAGAGGGAAAGGGGCGCCAGAGGCTCAAAGAGAAGAGAGGAGAGGGAAGAGAAAAGAAAAAATGAGGGAAAGGAGGGAGGATTCGCGAGGTCAAACTGAAACCGGTTGAAACACTTCGTCCAAGACCAACGCCATTCAAATGACAAGACGAGTCGTACACTGACATGCCAGGGCCATACTCTAAATGGCGTCGACCATGCAAGACGTCATTCAGACGATAAGACCGGGGCCATACTCTCGCGGCCCAAAGCAAACCCACGTGGTGCCCACGTGGCACAACCTAAAACGCGTCCACATCGCAAAACGCCGTTTGAACCGCGTCGAGCTTGAAAACTAAGTTCCAGCCCCACAAAGGCCCAACTAAGAGATGCGACCCTAAAACTAACCCGATAATCGGATCCGAAACCTTAATCCTTACAGACAGTCAGGTAAATCACCATCCAACGATTTAAGTCGAATCAGTTCAGTAAACTCATTCCCCAATGCGCACCTGTGTGTTTGCTCTAATGTCCCCACACATGTGACATGAGATCTGTCAAACTCATCATGTGAGCAAGCACAAAACACATCCATCTATTTAGATATTAGATGTTCAGTCTCTAATATCATATGACTGGGAACGTTTAGAAAATATGATCAGCAGTATTAGTCTTATTATCACAATCTCATTGTAATCTAATATTCTCTTCATAATTCTATAGACTTCAGTATACTCAATTAACTAATCGTCAATTGTTATAATGAATTAATTGTCATATGTCTATAGATGTCTACTGATTGGCTTTGAGTATACTTATATCTAACACCTCCCACCAATATATTATGCACACCTCTCCTAGCACAAGTGTGTACAGAGAGGTGCAGAAACATGCAAACCATAATGAGGTTACCACAATTCTAGCCATGTGTTGAAGTAGTTGTTCACATTGTTTACCTAGTTGCCTAATGGAATCTACTTGGAATTTCCGTTGCTGCAAGAGTAGTGAGCTTCTCGACAGGTCCAGCATTGTCAAAAGTGGGATTAGGTTTGAGTTGCTCACCAGATCTAGGAGCCTTGTAGATAGGGGATTAGATTTGGGTTACTCGATAGATTTAAGGGCCTCACCACTACCAAACGGATATCCCAAGGCCCTGTTTGATTGCGGTTTAGCCTGCGATTATCCCGAGTTTATCTCCTTTTTTGGTTTGAAACGAGGGGTAATGTACACGAGTTAAAAGTGGGTTAATCCCGGTATAACCGGGGTCTGTCCCGGGCCAACCCATCCCAATGGTTTCGGCGGGATACGGGTTATCACGCATTCGCGCGTTGTTTCCGAGGCGCTCTGTGACGCGTCTCGTCTTCCTCCCTGCGCGCGGCGCTGCTCTGGCGACCGTGGACTGTCTGCTCGGTCTCTGGCCACCACCTTCTCTCTGGCTCCGAGGCGCTCTGTGACGCTTCTCGTCTTCCTCCCTGCGCGCGGCGCTGCTCTGGCGACCGTCGACCGTCTGCTCGCTCTCTAACCACCACCTCTCCTCTTCCTCTCTGGCTCCGAGGCGCTGCTCTGCCGACCGTGGAGGCGTTGCTCCTGCGTACCCGCTGTCCGCCGCTGGCTTCGACGCACTTCTCCTTCGCGAGAAGGCTCCGCCTTCCCCCCGTTCGTTCGTGGTCTTCTCCGTTCTGTGCATACCATCCGGCTGTCGTAGAAGATCTATCAGGTTCGTCTTCTCCCCTTTCTTTGGCCGCTCGAGGCCGCCATCTTCCTGTCCCCTCCCCCTTCATGAACTCGTGTTCCCAGCGCACTGGGCATGGAGAACATATGGGTTCACCTCGGGTGGCTGTCTCTCGTCCTTTCCCTTCCGATGGCTTGGTTATTCCATGCGCCTCTTCCTATGTCTATGGTGGTTCAACCATGGCGGTTTCAACGGGAGAAAACGATATCTTTGATTGCGGCAACCACTGCGTTCACCAACATCCATTCTGTTCGAACTCCCACATTTGCGACCATCCCTTCTTCTACGAGCAGCGTTTGTTTCCTCCTTTCTGGACCATGGACCGTCATCCAAAGCACAGGTAGGTTTTTCAAACTCGGACCTGCAGAGGAGGATTTTGTTCACAAACCTCCCGATCTTCCCCTTTCCCTGTGTTCGTGTAAAAGTTAAAAAAAAAAATTCTTCTTAGCCTTTATGTCCGACTTATTCTTGCAACTGTTGTGATCTGGTAAAACGTTATTGTTCGTGCGTGTTCTTGCAATCCGTAAGTCATGTGTTTATATTTTTAATGGAGTTTCTTTAGATACGGTTTCATACATCGAATTCTGATTTGTACGGTTTTTGTTCTTTTCAACTTATCCTACTGTCACAGATGATGACCAAAGCTATGTTGTCGGTGTGTATTAGTTCATGTGCTTTTGGTTGTCTGATTAGCTTGAAAATTTTCATATTAATTATTTTAGGTTCCTGCCCGTATACCTATTTTATTTATTTTGTTTCGGCAGGATTTAGTATATGCTTGCTTGTTCTTTCCAGCCTTTTTTACTGTCACAGATCTTGACCAAAATTTCACATTTGTTGATTATTAGTTCGTACGGTTGTTGTTCTGTCATTTGTTGGAAAATAGATATATGAATTGATTTAGGCCGGTTAATTTAGGTCTGTCCCCTGTCCCCCTATATGTATTTTTCATACATACAATCCTTATTCTTGCAATCCTTGTTCTTCCCGGCCTACTTTACTGTCACAGATGATGGCCAAAATATCAGCTTTGCTGATTATTAATTCCTGTGATTTTTGTTGTCGGATTTGCTTCAAAATTTTCATAAGAATTAATTTAGGTCTATCCCCCTAAAGCCATTTAAGTCAGTGAGTGGGTCTATGCTGGCCTATGTTCGAGTGATCTATTTTCATGCATGCTTGGTTACCCAATCTCATTATACATGTTGTATGACTACTCACATGTCAACTGTAGGTGTGATTTACGTTCGCATCCGTCAATTGTCAGGATGTCTCAGTCAGGTAAAAACATAAACTTATGTATACAACCACTTTCCACTTAGATTTTCTATATGCATGGCATGCATACATCCTGTCCTACATCTTGTGCTATTGTACTAACCCTAAATGTTGTACCTTGCTTCCTACTTGAATATGTTAGACTCGAGAGGGAAGGCTCGGGTCAGTAATTGGACCCCCCGCCAGGACAAGATACTAGTTAACTTATTAGTGGATCAATACCATAAACATCATTGCCATCAGGGGACTTTTAAAAAGCATGTTTGGACTGAGATCATGGTCCCCTTTAATGAAGCCACACATCTCAATATGGATCAGGACAATTTGTCCAATCGTTGGAAGAATATTAAGAGAACTTATCGAGAGTATCTACAATTGATAGATCGTAGTGGTTGGGGTTGGGATGACACCACCAATATGCCCATCCCTTCTGGCAATGATGCATGGGAAGATGCTATTGCGGTATGTGCGTAGACTCCCACAATTTCAATATTTCGACCTAGTACTTGTGTAAAAAAAAACAGCACCTGATTTTTTTTGTCTTTTTTGCACAGTCAAATCCTAAATACAAGGTATTCTTTGGAAAGCCGTTTGAGTTGAAAGTGGAGTTGGATCTCATATGTGGGAAGAGCACGACTCGGGGGAGTCTATTCTTCGGTTCAAATCAAGTTGTTGATCATGAACGTAGGAGATCCTTTGGTGACGATGAGGAGAGCCGTACACCGATACGGCCACGGCCAGAACCAATGCCACACCCACATACACAACCGGAGCCACATACACAGTCACAGTTTAGTGCCATGGGGGTAGATTCTTTCGGCGATGAGTTTAATCCTTTTAACTTGTCGGTCTCTCAACGTCAATCTTTCACCGATCTGTTAGGAGAGGACACTCCTCCTACGCGTCACACTCCACAACCAACAGTCCCGACCGATGATGAAGCAATCTCCCCTGCTAAGAGACGAGCCACCTCTTATTCGTCTACAGGAGGAAAGAGGCGTCGCAAAAGTATTGACTATGCATGTGACTCGTTGAGGGAGTACACTGCTGTTAACAAAGAGAGGCTGAAAATGTGTGAACTGTTGAGCCCTCATTCATCATCACAAGCGTATGCCCACGAGGAGCAAGCAGTTCGAGAGTGTATACTTAAGTTGAAATCTCTTCCGGGCTTTACTCGTGAATTACTTTACAGTGGAGCTGGTCTCTTCATGGAGCCAAAGAATCGGGTGGTCTTCTTGGCACTAGATGATGAGGACAAGTTGGGATGGATCTACCACCAGATTAAAATTGCACCTGCACCACCCCAGTGATATTGGTATGACCTTATGTGACTGTTATTTGTACTATGTTGTGACACTTTTCCCCATTTTGGACATGCTATGTTTGGGAGCAGTTGTAGGACTATTATGTTTATTGCTTTCTATTTTCTTGCTTGCTGTGTACTGTACTCTCGTATGTTAAATTACACGAAGTCCTATTTTATCCTACATGCCTTTATTGCAGGATATTGAGTATCTCCAGAAATGGGCAAGTATAAATGCTATGTAGTATGGGTTGGGCGCTGCCCAGGTGTGTACTACAGTTGGGCTGAGTGCTATGCCCAAGTAAATGGTTATCCAGGTGCCAGGTTTAAAGGTTTCACATCAATGGAAGACGCAAACGATGCATTTGGGGGTACCGTAGCTGGGAGTTCTATTCCTCCTTTAGTGGCAGCATGCACCGGTGTTACGGCACCTCATCTGCCTCAAACAATGGAGATGAATCCTACATCCGTACGAATGCGGAATGTTGTTGTCGTCTCTATTTGCATCATGTTACTAATCTTCCTGTTGTTATTCTTAATCTTGGTTGGCCTAGTGATTTTATTAGCGCGTGCATAGACGCCTGCATGGTGTCTTGTTATGTTATCATGTTTTCATGTCTTCATGCTGCATTGTTCTCTACTTTCTTCTTTGTCATATAAGTTCTATATGTTAAAGACATTACTCTTAATTGTTATCCGAATTATATGTACTTTGTTTGCTTTACACCTTGCCTATGCCTATAATTTAGTGGCAACGAATTTGAGATGGGTGTAAATGTAGGGTACCCACACCCAAATTGGGACAACATGCTAAGGGAGATCATTGAAGAGGAGAATGAAGTATTCGTTATCTTCGACCACCTTATCATGGAAGAGCTCGAAGAAGAGCCTATGCATAATGTGCGGGTGCCCAGATTGATGCACACCTCAACTTATACAGGCCGAGTGTGGGTCGAGCACATTTTACACGGTCATGAGGCTCGTTGCTATCACATGTTCAGACTTAATCCACATATGTTTATTCGTTTGAGGGACACCTTAGTGGGGAGAGGTTTCATTAGGGACTGTCGAGATGTTACTGCTAGTGAACAACTAGCCATGTTCCTATATGTTATGGGTCACGGACTTACTACGCAGGCTGCATGTGAGCACTTCCAGCACTCCTCTCAAACCATTAGTCAATATGTCAACCGTGTCATCAAGGCTGTCGCTGATCTTAGGTTCGACTATATTCAACTCCCAACGAATTTGGAGGATGTACACCCATCCATTCGTCACAATCCGAAGTTCTACCCCTACTTTAAGGTAAACCAAGATTTGTATTTTCAATGTTTTGATTTTGGTGGAAACAAATAATGTAACCTAATAGTGTTATTGTAGGATGCCATCGGTGCAATTGATGGCACCCACATCCCTGCACATGTTCCCAAGTCAAAGCAATGTCGGTATCGAAATCGTAAAGGTGAGATAAGTCAGAATGTGATGGCGGCAGTGTCCTTCGATTTGCAGTTTATTTATGTTGGTGTAGGTTGGGAAGGCGCCACTGGGGATCAGAAGATACTTTCAAGAGCATTAGAGAGAGGTGGCTTCAGTGTACCACAGGGAAAGTATTACTTGGTTGATTGTGGGTATGCAAACACTGGTAGATTCCTAGCCCCGTACCGTGGAGAGAGATACCACTTGGAACAATATCAAGGCCGTGGTAATGCTCCGTACAGGAGCCTGCGGGATAAATTTAATCACCGCCATGCACAAATCAGGAACTGTGTGGAGATGCGTTTTACCACGCTTAGGAAAGGGAACAAATATCCTTTTCGTACTTAGTTGTACATTGTGCTCGCATGTGTTGTGGTTCACAACTTCATCCGTCGGGAGCAGGGACATGACTTCTACTTTCTGCAAAATGTTGTAGAGGAATGTGGTGTAGGCGATGATAATGTCGATCCAACAGTTGTCACCCCAACAATTGAAATGAGAGCAGGGGAGGTCTTGAGGACGAACATCGCACGCAAGTTATGGGAGGCAGAATAGGATGCTAATCTATCAATGTTGGTCTACGTTTCTATGAGTGGGATCCTTTTATTGTTTCAACACTCTTTTGTTTCTGAGCTAATGTGGTGTTTGAGATGTGTTGTTAGACACTCCGTAGGACATGTTTTTGTCAAACGCCTATGAATTTTGAGTATATAATCTTTTTGTATGTTCTATGTTGTCTTATACATGTTCCTAACGTATGCTATCCTGTGACAGGAATTTGTCCCAATTTCACCTCTTATCATGTGGCCACTTATGTTGCCCCCAATATGTATGTCAGACTCAATGTACGTAGGTGGTAGGCAGGGCATTAATTGCAGCCTCATCTGGGGCACATATAATGGGTACCGATATGCATAGTTGGCGATGGCGGTATTGTGATATCCATGGTTTTGAGGTGAGGGCGATGATGATGACAAATATGAGATATGTAAACAGTTGGTTGGCCTTCATAGCAACCCTGTTTGACAAGATGACTATACTCACATTAAATTCCTCCTGAGCCCACCAACGAAACACACTAATCTACGACCAACTGTAGACACGCTAATTTTGACGTCATTTCGAGTAAATTTCATATCATATATTAATGCCTCATAATGGTCTGATATTTAATCATTGATTAATTTTTATTGATCCTTTTGAGTGTCGGGTTTAACAGACATGTTTAAGTTAATCAATTAGATTGATTTTCGCTCAAATTTCAGTTAAAATATGAAGAAGTCTAAAAGACGTCGACATGTGTGGACGCGATTTAGAGTTTATTCATGTTTTAACGTTTAAATTTGAATTTTAATTAGTTGATTAATTAGCTAAAAGGCGTCTGTTAAGGTTGACGCGTTTTAGGTTTCCTAGGCTATTTTAACTTCTCTTCCGGATGTTTATTCTTATCTTAATAGTGTAAAAGACGTCTACATATGTGGACCCGTTTTAGCTAATAAAGATAAAGATAAGTTTTCCCGGATATTTATCCTTATCTTAATTAATCTGAAAGGCGTCAGCCATGGTGGACGCGTTTTAGATAATTACAGATAAAGATGAATTAATTAGTATTTATCTGTCGGTTAAGATAGATAAATCCTAGATTTTTCTATGTTAATCGCGAACGCAGAAAAAGCCTATAAATACCTTACATCTTGAAGAGTAAAAAATGTTGAGTTAAGTTGAAAGCCATTAAGAGAGAGCGTTATTATAGCAAGTTGAAGATCGAAGCAACAACGTCGGAACGCCGGAGCGCTGCCATTTCCAGAAGTCGGCGTCCTTTCAAGAATCTTCATCCTTTCAAGGCTTCAACCCATTGGGCATAAGTGTTTCATTTCTGCATTTTCATTTCATTTAGTTCTACATTCTTCATATTCACTTCATGCAACACACCACAGCATCAATCTTTCAAAACCTATTTGATTTAAGGAGTTTCAAAACCATTTAAACAAGTAAGTTTGCTGTTCAATTGTATGTTTAAAATCATGATTAGTTTAGATACTGCTTCCATTTAAGTTCTCATCATCATTGTTTCTTTGTTTTCTTTCTTTGTCTCTACTGCACTCAACAACAACAAGAGAACAAAAGGGGAAATCAAGCACAAAGCTAAAAGAACTTCTGCACGATCCTCAACCTCAAACTCAACAGCAAGAACAAAAGAACAAAGAAAGGGCTCTCTTTCTTCAGCCGGCTGAAGAAAGGGGAATCAAGGACTCGACATCTTCCGCGTTCAAACAGGTAGGCGATCAAAACTCTCTTTTGAAACTTTTAAGTCAAAAGTTTCTGGCGATCACTGCACTTAGTTGCTGTTTTTAATAGGTTAGTTTACACTAAACAACATAGCTTTTTCATGTTAATCACACGAGCATTTTCAGCACCTATAGCTCTTTTGGCGATCACGGTGGGACTTGGTCTCGCCATCTTTTAGTTTCTTTTTGTTCTTGCTATCATCATACCGGGCACCCACGGTGCACCATTTGTGTCTCTCGACATGTCCTCACCAATTGGTGAGTGTTTTAGTTTAATTAATTTTCTTCGTGCACCACGTGCACACCCTAGCGGCAAGATCTTGCCCTCCCCTTAATTAGTTCAAAAAAAGCTGTTTTTGTGATAAAAATGATGTGTGATTGATTGATTTCCTAGTTGTTTAGTTAGTAAATCATCCTGTTTAAAATCTGGAACTAAAAAAATTTGCATGAGTCGATTGTTTACTGCTTTTTATCCTGTTTGAGGAGGATTCAACCCAGAAAATCCTCCTGCAAAATTGTTTCTGCGAACTGAAAAGCGTCCAGGAGCACTGACGCGTTTCAAAACCGCATCAACACTCCCAGACGCCTTTCAGTCTTCACATCTTCTCTGCTGTTTGCATCTGTTTCTGCGAAAAAATTGAGTTCTGTGTTGAATAGCGTCGACTACCATCGACGCGATTCAGACAGTTTCTTAGTTATTTTTCAGATCTGTTTCTGCGAAAGAATTAAGTTCTGTTTTGAATAGCGTCGACTATCATCGACGCGATTCAGACAGTTTCTTAATTATTTTTTAGTTTCCAGATGTCTGTGGTTTGAGTGCTAGCTACCCATTATTTATTAAGCATTAGAGGCCATCCAGGCCGTTGGGCATACGCATTGATACGAATACCTTCCTTTTCTTAGGAACACATTACTCGACGTCAGCAACTCTCTCTGATTGGGTTGGTCCCTTGATCAGACTAGAGAAGTTGACGTTGAGACCTCCATAAGTCCCCAAAATCAAGGTATTCCTCCTTGATCATCGGGCTGGTTGTACCAATTGAAGTCCCGGCTAGATTCCGAAAGCGTTGTGAGAGAAAGCCCTAGAGAATAACGGTGGAAATCGAACTGAAATTAGGATCCTTTCCCTGAGTGAAATTGTGGTTTAATCCAATTCAAATAACTCAACAAGGAACCTTGAAATCACGTTAAACATCCACTTGTTTGATTAATCTCTGCACAACTTGTTTGGTAAATCTTTGAAAAGGAAATCTAACATCATGTTGCTGCGATCAGGCAGGGACTTGAGTATGGATCAAGACGCCATCATCAACTACGAGGGAGATGCTAATGCCCCTCGCGATTCGGACTACAACTATGAGAACGTGAGAGATGCTGATGCCTCCCGTAATTCTGCCCCCATTCCGGTTCGACATGATGGGAATGTCCGGACTCCTCTTTTTCATCCACAGGATCGATATCCTGATCTTCCCCCGCATGAATATGCGATCCCTAATCCCGATCTAGAGGGGGACATGAATCAGAATGATCCCTCATCCTCCGATCCTATGGATCTTGTCAACGCCCTGGGAGTTCTTGCCTCCCGACTGGACCCTCAGCAGTTCGAGGCGATCCAGTCTATCCTGAAGGGGAAGGCACCCGTGCAGCCTGCTGAGCCGAACCCTATGGCTCCCCCTGTTGTTACTCAACAACCTCCTCTTCCTCCTCCTTATAACCATCAGGCCATGGAAGGCCTTCACCTCACTTCTCGGCCAACTGGGCCACAACTTTCATCATCTAGGTAACCGGCTAGACCGCAAACGCCTATTTATCAAAATGCCCTCGGGCATGGCGGAAGCTCTGCCGGACCTCCTCTTTATTGTCCTCCCTGTCCAACGTACTCTAGGCAGCAGGCCTATCAAGTACTTCCACCTCCTCCTCCTCCCCAGGCAGATCTGACCACGCAAGCGTTGCTGGCCAAGATGGAGCGCATGGATGAACAGTTCAACAACCTCCAGAAGATGATGGGGGTTAAAGCTGTGCCAGAAATCAGTTTACCGAGCCTGCCAGTATTCCATCTGCCACCCTCTGAGATGCCAATGTACCGGAAGTATAACGGTACTGGTAACCCCTTCACACATCTGAAGGAGTTCATGTACGAATCATCTTTATGGCAGAACGATAAGAGGTCGTTGGCCTTTTTGTTCAGGAGATCTCTAGAGGGACCAGCCCTCGAGTGGTTCTTTTCTCTGGAACCCTCTGAAGTAGAGGATTACGGTATCGTTTCACGCAAATTTATCCAACGATACCAGGACAGAGTTGCACCCTCCATGTCTATCACGGACCTCATTGCAGAAAAGATGAAACCTGATGAGGAGTTTGTCAATTTCGCTGACAGGTGGAGGGGCCTGGCTGAAAAGGTGAAATATCACTTGTCCGAATCCGAGCAAGTGAAGATGTTAATTTCTAACGCCACGCCCTAGTTCAAGCTAGTCCTCTCCTTGAACAATTTGACTAACATGGCAGAGCTCTATGAAAGGGCACGGTACTGCCAGAATGCCTTCAAGGACGCTACATTCTCTAGCGTCTTTGATCCTCACAGACCTAGCAGGCCTCCACCTCGGAAGCCTGCAGTGCCAAATTCTCCCAGCAAAGGTCCGACTACTGAGGGCACGCTCTCTCGCGAGCAAGTCAGCACCATGAATAATAACTCGCCCCAGTTTGTGAGGAACCAGCAGGAGTACCAGAGGCCACCGCAGCCGAACCAACAAGGGTATAGGCAGCAGCAGAACCCCCATTATCAACAGCAGTATCAGCGGCCCCAGCAGCTGAATCAGAACCAGCAACAGCTACAACAACAGCCGCAACGGCAGCAGCAGTACCAGCCCCAACAGCAGCAATATCCGCAACAGCAACAGCAACAGCAGTACCAGCCGCGCGCACCGCCGGCGTATCACAATGTCCCTCCTCCTGGTGACTACAACCAGCAAAGAAGACCTCCAGGCCCGAAGAGGGCAGGATATCCGGCCCTCCCAGAATCCTTGGCAGATATCTTCAGCGCTTTAATGGCAGCTAGTGCCTTAGTTTTGCCAAGGGAAAAGGCCGTCTGGCCTCAAAATGCCGATACGTCCAGGTATTGCTACTTTCATAGGCAACCTGGGCATACCATTGACACCTGCTTCCAGTTTAGAAATTATATTCATGATCTCAATGAGCAGGGCGTCATAGACTGGGAGGAGATGAAAAAGTACATATCAGCCCTGAAAGCGAGAAGACAACAGCAGCAGGAGCAGCAAGTAAGACCACCGGCACAAGCAGCAGCACCACCCAACATGGGCATAGTGCAGAATCCACTCCCGGAGCACCAGAACCAAAACCAAGTTGCTCCCATTTTGACGAACAGCCAGTCTGAGGCTGGTCGTGGGCAACAGTGGAGAGTAGAGGACTCTTCCTCTCTTTGTTCAACGGGTCACGTTCCAAGTACCGCAGAGCGACCACCACGCCGCACCATCCACATACCCAGACCACAACCCATTACCATCACCCCTCTACCGACACCAACATATCACTCGCTCGCGCCCAATAACCCATTACCACTACCCGCCTTCCTTAAACCCATCACGCCCCGCACTCCTACGCCTCCATCATATAACCCCCCGCAAACCAATAACGCGCCCCTCCTACCATCTAGGCCACTATTACGCATACCATTTCCTACTTCACCCTCTACCACTACCACCTACCCAGATATCCCCTTACCATCTAGACCGCTATTACGCGTACCATTCCCCACTTCGCCAGCCGCTTACCCATCCACCATCCAACCCTCTAGGCCTCTAATACGCACCGCGCCATCACCACCTAGCCCTACGCCATCACCTACATACCAACCCTCTACGCCATCCGCACCATCCAACCCTGCGGTACTTAAGGTGTCACCCGGATCCTCCACGGTCGAGGAACACGCGCTCCGGAGTGGAAGGATTTTCAACAAGGTCTTTCCTCAGTCCACAGTCAGAGACGGCCCATCACAGCCGACTGAGGAAGCCCATAATGAAGAGAGTGCACCAGGCACTCAATATGACTTGTTGAAACACCTGGATCGGACACCGGCACGGATCACTATACTTGAATTAATCAAAAGATCCAAGAGTCACCAAGAAGCTTTAATGGAATATCTACAGAAGGTGATGGTCAACGAGGACGTGCCGGTAGAGAAAATTGCAGCACTACTAGTTCCTCAGGGGGATCAGCCCTCCATTACATTTCATACATCGGAACTAGCACCGCCGGCAGCCAGAAGCATGGCTCTAAGCATCACGGTCAACATCTGTAAGAAGGCCGTGGATGCATGCTTGGTCGACACAGGGGCTTCGATCAATGTTTTACCTCCGAAGACCCTGGAGCTGTGCGGTGTGCCCAAAGAAAAATGGCTGCCCAGCCCCATCTCAGTGACAGCATATGACAATTCTACCCGTTCCCCTTTGGGAATGGTCTATTTGAAGGTGGAGCTGGGCCCTGTAAGTCATGCAGAGGTCGAATTTCACATCCTAGAAATCGACCCTTCTATAAATGCCATTTTGGGTCGTCCTTATATCAAAACTCTTGAGGCGATTCCCTCTACGAATCACCATTGCCTCAAATTCCCTTACAAAGGATGAATTATTAAAGTGACGAGCATGCCGATCCTTGCTGCTGCTCATACCTTAAATATTAAATCTATTGTTTTACTTGGCCGACAACCTTTTCTGTCGGTATTACAGGTCTACCGTCCAGTGGCTGATCCTCTAAAAGCCGCCACTATTTTTCCATACCCATTAGATGCTATCAAAAGGGGGAAGTGCATGAGTACCCCAGGATGGAGGATTATGATGAAGAACGGCTATGAGCTTGGAAAAGGTCTAGGCACACAGTTGCAAGGCAGGACCACTCCTGTGAGAAATCATCAAGCAATACCTGGAAGTAGTCTGGGCTATAGGCCAAGAAAACTGAAACAAGCAGAGATCGAAGAAGGTCCGAAAATCTGGGAGGCAATGTCTACACCACCCAAAGAAGGCCGGGATCCCCTAACGTGGACCCTGTGCACGCACTTTGTGAAAGGGCCCATACTTAGCCACGACAACACGGTGGTCATTACTTCCTGTTTTGACTTCCATGATATATATGGGAGGGACTTGGCCAGACATTGCTCTGAACTACTTACGTATCAATCCTTGGAGGCTCTGCGGCCTATAAAAAGGAGGAAATTTCATGATCCCGAATGCGAATGGTACAGGTGGTTCGATCTGAGAGACCTCTATATTACACTGAACAGACTATTCCTAGATCCTGCAGAACCTAAGTGGCCGCCGCAGATTGATGAGCTGATTGAAAGCCCTGGTGCCATATTTGATAAATGGATATTGCTGTCTGAAGAGACCGACGAAGGGGAGCCAGATGACCCCTATGAAGCTGGTTACACTACAGATCTACTCTGGAGGGGGACATATCCTTCACATGTCTTCATGCTCCATACTCTATTTCGTACACTGCTTTTGACCCCGACTTGGTCGCGGGTCATTATTGAAGATATTCCACGGGCTCCGCCCGTCATGATTACTCTGTCCCCTCGGGACCTGATTCCACAACCTCCTCTCGATCTAGAGAGGATGTATAATTTGATCTGGGACATATTGCTATATGATCCCCCTAATCCTCTGGCCTTGGTGCCACTTCCTCCGTCTGATTCTCCTCCTATTTGTATTCATTCCTGCTTTATGTTTAATTCTTTCATTGTCAAAAAAAAAACGCCAATTTGGCAACAAATTCTTCCCAAATCCTCATCGAGGAAACATCTTACTTGTCCGATTGCACCCCGTCGTGCGGGTCCTTCGGTCAAGATTCTCTTCTAGATCTACTCTGTCCCTCCCCTCGGGAGGATTCTCCTGTATTTCCACTTGTACTCCAGGATTTTCATCCTGCTTCATCTTCATTAGGTTATAATAGGCAGTCTAGTTTTAGTCATGTTAGTCAAGTTAGGAAGTCTAGGAAGCCTAAGGGTAGGCGAATTCCAGATAGATACCTCCAGGACTTAGCTGATAAATGCTCTTCTTGTTCTTTGATCCCTCAATTTTTAGAAAATCCAATTCGGATGCCAGAAGACTGTATGGACGATGAGTCAGTCAATGATGGGTACGGGGTATATGAATTAGTGCATGAAAAGGACCCCATTGTTGAAGAGGAAGATGACGAGGACGCAGCTGAGGCATATGCCAGTGGAGTGAAGAGATTTGATGAACCCTCAGCTGCCGTAGAAGAGCCCACCAAAGAAATCAATTTAGGGACTGAAGACGAACCTAAGGTTGTCCTCGTCAGTAAAAATCTTTCTACAGAGGATGAGAAGGCAATGGTACAAGTACTTAAGGACTATAAGGACACTTTCGCCTGGAGTTATGAAGACATGCCAGGGTTAGACTCATCTTTAGTTGAACACAGGCTGACATTAAAGGAAGGAGCTAGCCCTGTCAAATAGAAATTAAGGCGATTACACCCACAAATGGCTCTAAAGATGAAGGAAGAGGTCGACAAATTACATAAAGCCAAATTTATTAGAGTTGTCATTTATCCACAATGGGTGGCCAACATAGTCCCAGTTATGAAGAAGGACGGGAAGGTCAGAATTTGCATTGACTTCCGCGATCTGAACCGGGCATGTCCTAAAGATGATTTTCCATTGCCTCATATTGATGTACTCATCGATAATACTGCCGGCTATGAAACTCTATCATTTATGGACGGATTTTCAGGATACAATCAGATTAAGCTGGCAGAAGAGGATCAAGAGAAAACGTCATTCACTACACCTTGGGGAACATACTGTTATGTTGTCATGCCATTTGGATTAAAGAATGCTGGATCCACCTATCAAAGGGCCATGATGGCAATATTTCATGACATGATGCACATAGATCTCGAAGTGTATGTGGATGGCTTATTAGTTAAATCTAAAACAAAGGCTGAGCACGCCAAAGTTTTGGCAAAGGTATTAGAGAGATCGAGAGAATATCAGTTAAAGATGAACCCCAAGAAATGTGTATTCGGGGTATATTCAGGGAAATTGCTTGGATTCATTGTCAGCAAACGGGGAATTGAGATCGATCCCAATAAGGCGAAGGCTATCAGAGAAATGCCACCTCCCAAAAACTTGAAAGAGTTGAGAGGATTAATCGGGAGGTTACAATTTATTCGCCGTTTTGTCTCCCAGCACTCACAAAGGTGTAAGCCGTTTTACGAGCTTACCAAGCCGGGAGTCAAATTCGATTGGAACGATAAGTGTCAGGAGGCGTTCGATGGATTAAAGAACTATCTAGCAAGTCCTCCTGTTTTGAGACCACCATCTCCAGGCAAACCATTGATACTTTACATTTCAGTCCTGGATGATGCAGTGGGGGTTGTCCTAGCACAAGAGGATGAAGAAGGAAAAGAGAGGGCAGCCTATTATCTCTCTAAACTTCTCAACCCCGCTGAACAGAAATATACGGCGATGGAGAAAACATGTGCAGCATTGGTCTGGGTTGTGCAGAAATTAAAGCATTATTTTCTGGCCCATGAAGTCCATCTCATCGCTAGGATGAATCCGATCAAATTCCTTCTGGAGAAATCTGTTCTTACTGATAGGTTAGCGCGATGGCAAAGCTTTCTATCTCAATTCGATATCACTTATATTCAGCAGAAAGCGATCAAGGGCTATGCCATAGCAGAACATCTCGCTCATCATACCCTTCCTCGATTTGATCCAGTGCGATCAGAGTTTCCGGATGAGGAACTGATGTCCGTAAATCAAATCAGAGATGATATGTGGACTCTGCATTTTGACGGAGCTCTGAATTCTCATGGAAAAGGGATCGGTATTGTTCTGTTATCACCTGAAGGTATCACCATTCCACAAGCCTTTCAACTTGATTTTCCAGTCACTAACAATATAGCTGAATACGAGGCACTCCTTGCTGGTCTCGAGGCTGCTCATTTCCATGGTGCCACCAAACTCAGGATTGTGGGTGATAGCCAACTGATTCTTCGCCAAGTACTGACCAAATATCGAACTCTCGATCCCAAGCTCAAGCCTTATCAAGAACTTACTTCTACTTACTCAAAGCTTTTCACGAAATTGATCTTTGTCCATGTCCCTAGGAATCAAAACATCTTAGCTGACGCACTAGCTTCACTTGCATCTTCTCTTAATTTTCCAATCAGCAAACAATCCGAATCAATTATAGTTCATAGGCGTCTTTCACCTGCCGTGAAAGATCCTTCATTTCTTAGAACTAAGGAGAAGTTGCTGAAGAAAGTCAGAGACGGAGATATCATTGAAAAGAGGGAAATCATGTTGGTGGAGCTGTTAGAAGAGATGGATGATGAACAGAAGCCATGGTATTATGAAATTGCAAAATATTGTGAAGATCAATCGTATCCTGAGGAAGCTACAACTGAGGAGAAGAGAGCTATCAGGAGAGTTGCTCAACGATACACCCTAGTCGGGGGAGCATTGTATAAGAGAGGTTTTGATGGAGTTCTTCTGAGATGTCTAGATGAAGATGAGCTTTGGAAGGTTATGGAAGGAGCTCATAGTGGAATTTGTGGTGGTCATGTCAATGGACAGATGCTAGCAAAGAAGATCCTTAGACAATGATTTTATTGGCCAACCATGGAAGAAGACTGTGTAGGATATGTTCGTAGGTGTGCTAAGTGTCAACTTCACGCCGACAAAATTCATTCTCCTGCATCTTCACTCCATCCTGTTTCTTCTCCATGGCCTTTCTCCATGTGGGCTTTCTACATCATTGGACCTCTTGGTAACCCAGATTCCGGCATCAAGCAAAAATCTTTCATTCTCACGGCAACGGAATACTTCACCAAGTGGGCAGAAGTTGAAGCGTACGTGGAGATCAAAGCATCAACTGTCTGCAAGTTCATCATGATGAACATCATCACACGATTTGGAATTCCAAGCACCATCGTCACCGACAATGGACCGCAGTTCGTGTCACAGGAATTGAAAGACCTCTGCAACAAGTACATAATTGAATTGCATCATTCATCTCCTTATTATCCGCAAGGCAATGGCCAAGCAGAGGCAACAAATAAGACTTTGATAAAAATCATCAAAAAGACGTGCAAATCTAACAAATTCGCAGATTGGCCAGAAAAATTGGTTGAGGCTCTATGGGCCTACCGAACTTCAATCCGCACACCTACTGGGCAAACTCCTTATTCCTTAACATTTGGAATAGAGGCGGTAGTTCCATATGAGATCCTTATACCGTCATTAAGAGTACAATTGAATAAGGAATTTTCTATTGATGAACATCGTTTAGCACTCCTTGCTCAATTTGAACTTTTAGACGAGAAAAGATGGTCAGCTGCTAATCATGCAAAAGTTTATCAAAACAGACTAGTACGTTTTTATCAAAAGAAAGTCATTGAACGTAAGTTCAAAGTCGGTGAAATGGTTGTCAAAAGAATTTTTGTAAAACATGGTGGTCCGCGTTCTAAGCTCCAACCCAGCTGGGAAGGACCTTATGTTGTATCGCACGCTTTTCCTGGTAATGCTTATCGTCTTGTTAATGCAGAAGGAGAAGAGCTAAATCATCCCTGGAATAGTTTACATCTTAAGAAATACTACCCTTAGGTTAAAGAGTCGATCAGTATGGTACAAAGACCAGTGGAATCAGAAAATTTATAAACTTAAAATTTCCTTATCAGTCTGGATAACTTAATTTCAAGCCCATTATTGCACACACTGACACGTTTGATTCGTGAGTAACAAGAGATGACAAGGCCTAAAGAATATCGGAAGCTTGACCGAAAGTGTAAAGTACAGATCATTCTTTTTAAAGTAAAAATTCTGTTTTATACTCGGCCCATGATGTAGGAACGAGGCTTAGAATAGACTACCAAGAATACTCGCCATCTTAGTAGGAGGCCGTCATAAAAAAAAAGGGGGAGATCCGTCCCAAAGAAAAGAGAAGAAAAAGCAAAAAAAAGGCAAAAGCCAAATGTCAAATCAAAAGGCCATTATATTACAAACGTTACATCAAGGCCATAAAATGAAATCAAAGGGAACGCAAGGTCGATAAATACCCCGGAAAGAAATGACCGAACCCCAACGGATATTAGGGTAGGAAAGGAACATCTTTTTAAGTCTCCGGAACCTTCTCATGGGCTTTCTAAAGTTATTCATCTTTTCTTTCTAAAGAGATGTACTCCAAACTTAAGGAATGGCTTACATTGACTAAGGGTCAAATGATCAAATGGGATCACGAATAAAAACACAAATTCAAACACGATGGGCTTTAAGTTAAGTTGTTAAAGAACAATTTGGGAATTAAGTTAATAAATGAATATGATCTTTTGATCTAAGTACCATGCTGATCTTTTAGTCAAAAATGCAAAAAAAATACATATGTCAAAAATTTTAAAAAAAAATACATATGTCAAATTTCAAAAAAAAAAATACATGTCCAAAATTCAAAAAAAAATATACATGTTTCAAAAATTCAAAAAAAAAAATACATATGTCAAAATTCAAAAAAAAGCATATATTTCAAAACCCCAAACAAAAATGAATATTTCAAAACAACAAAAATATTTCAATTAGCATATGCTTGTTGCACTTAGTGTGTTTCATCCCTTTTATTTTCAGTGAGCATCTGTCTGCTTGTATGTTGCATTTTGCTTAAGTTCGATTATTCACATTACCTTTGTTAATAAAGGCTATGCCCCTTGACAATTCATTGAAGAAAAAGATTGATTAACCATTTATTTGGTTAGGCAAGGGGCTAAGCCTAAATAGATACTTAACCTGTTCGTTCAGTGTTGTACAGGATACAAGACAGGACAGGAACACAAGATTGGAGCCCAAAAGTTTCATGTATATTATCCAAAAAGATTGTTTGTACATGATACATGAAAAAAAAGAAGATACATGAGCCCTCAAGGCTGGCTCTCCCCTCCGCCCTCGTCGAGCTGACTCTGGGCCTCGTCAGGCGCATCCGGTGCTGGCCCTCGGCTGGGAGGTGGAGGTGGCCCCATCGCGCTCGGCCCTGCCTGGCCGGAAGACACGGCAGCACTGGCCGTGAAGGCACTGGTCAGACCACGCTCATGAGCACGCTGCCGAGCTCGCTGATACCGCTCCTCCACCATCTTGCGCTCATGCTCCGCGACTGACAGCCGACCCAGAAGACTCTCCAGTCGAAGGCGTTCGCGGTCTCGCTCCTCTGTCACGACTTCCAGGCGAATCTGGAGGCGCGCAAGATCTCCGGTGGAGAGTCGGGCCACCTGCTCCTCCAAAGCCCGGATCCGCTCTGCATCAGCCTCGGCACGAGCCGCTGCGGCACGAGCATGCTCCAGCTCTACTTCAGCCCTTTGAAGGGCTTCTTGAAGCTCAGCAACCTGAAAGGAAGTTATTGTTAGTCCAAGCCAATCAGGTAATTAAAATCAAATTCAGAAGTCAAAAGTTGAAGAACTTACCCGAGCAGCACGGTCCTCCTCCGCAAGAGAAGCCCGGTGGATGGCGGAGGCGAGCTGACTCTGGAGGTCAGCCAGGGCAACATCATGGGCGGATGATGAAGATGAAGCTCCGAAGGTAGGGGGAGCCTCCTGGGTGTAGACGGCTCGCTGCACTGAAAGACAACTGTCAGTGATTAATCGCCAAAACAATCAATTAATTAAAACATGCATTCATACATACCAGGTCATATAATTCCTTCTGAACTTGTTCTAGCTGGGCCTCCGCATCATGTAGGCGGGCCCGGAGGTCGACAATGACCGCATCACGCGCATCCTGCATGTCATACATACATTCATTCACAAACATAAAATCAAGATAATAATAAAATTAAAGACGCATTGATGCATACTTACATCGAGTGGTCGAAGGAGCCGAAGCTGATCGGCGTAGTGGGCCCGGTACTGCTGGAGGTAGCCCTCGCTACTCTCCGCACGGGACTCCACCCGTACGCCCCGACGGTGCCAATCCTCGTATTGCTCCGGGAATTTGGCACGCCAGTCGGTGAGGGCTTGCTTCCCCCTCATGCTCCTGCCCACACCCTCTGGGACTTCCTCGTCTATCCACTCCTGGTGGAGGCCCAGTGTTCTCATCACGAGCCGGAGGCGGAGGGGCTCGATCTCGTTGAGGCAATGCACCCACATCTGCCTCCCGAACCTCCTCCTGCCAGCCGTCACCCACGGCTGACCCTCCTCGTTCATGCCCAAGTACGGGCGCCAGATCACCTGCATATAGGTTAGATGCATTCATAAATAAATTGCGTTTAAGGAATAAAAGATTGCATTTAATGAAATTGAACAAGTTAAAAACTTACCAGGAGCTCTGGATAGTCTAAGAACTGACGGCGGAGGGCCGTCAGCTGATGGTGCTGTGGAGCTGTGTCCACAATCGGCTGCCAATGGCAGGCAAATGGGACGGCATCTGGTCGAGCAATCCGCGCTCTGCCGAGCGGGAAGTAGTAGTAACTCCACACCTGCATTCATGAACATATAGGTTAGAAGAAGCATCATATCATATTGCACTGCATATAACAAATAATTAAACAAGTTAATATCTGAAGAAACGGCGAGAAGCCACTGATAATGGTCTCACGGTCCGGCGTGACCGCGGATAGATCGGCAAAGAGATGAGCCAGAAGGGCCGCACCCCAGGCATACTCTCCTAGGCTATCTAGGTCATCTAGTAAATAAAGAAATCTACAGTGGATATGGTCGCCCTTCGTACCGAAGAGCAACCGACCAAAGAAGAAAACTAAGAAGACCCTAAGCTGTCTATCTACCTCCTCTACCTGACTAAGGTCACTACAGTAGACAGAAGAGGATGACTCTGCTAATCTATCCCTAAACTCCTCTCGGGTCTCGTCAGACCGACGCCGGGGCTCCTCTAATCCTAAAGCAGCCTCTACTTCTACCCTGGGAACCATCCTAGACTCTCTGCCTAGGCTAGACACCTTTATCCCTAGAAGAGCCTCTGCTAGTCCCTGATAGTTGGGGTAAGTAACCCCACTAACTGGTCGGCCCTCTACCCTGAGGTCAGTGATCCTGGCCACATCCTCTAGGGTGGGGACCATATGCCCCCACGGCATTAGGAAAGCATGGCTTTCCGCATGCCACCTCTCCCGCAGCACCTGCAGGAGGACTAAATCAAGCCAGAATGGCTCGATGTCCAGTACCTCGCCGAATCCCATCTGACGCAGGCGCGCCTTTTGGAAATTCGGGAGCCCTCTATATGCCCCTATCACTAGGTCCCAGCTGATTCTAGCCCTCATCACTCCCTGCAAATAAAAACATAAAAATAGGGGTCAGTAATTAAAAAAAAACAGGAAAAATCAGTTCTGTTTTGAAAGGCGTCAGCCCACATGGACGTCTTTTAATACACGTCAACATGCCTTGGAGCGATTCAAAATATTTATTCCTAATTAAAAATCCGGAATTTATATTGAAAGACGTCAGCCCATGGTGACGCCTTTTGAATGGCGTCACCTGGTCTGGACGCCTTTCAAGTCCAGATTCCGGGTTCTTTCAAGAACCCCGTTTTCCCCTCTTTTTCTTCACCCACTCAACCCATAGGGATCTTACCGTGTGGAGGTCGCCCTCCTCTTCTTCTTCCACCGCCATGGGTGCCGGTGGAGGGAGTTCTTCCTCCAAGAAGGCCGCCGCCTCGGCTAGCATCGCCGGAATCTCCTCGGGGGCTTCTTCTTCTTGCCTTCGCCGTCTCTTGGCTAGGGTCTTCATCTTCTTGGAGCCCTCACCGCGTTCCATAGCTCGAATAGAGGGAGAGATCGCCAGAGATCGTCGCCGGAGAGAGGGGAGAAAGAGGGATTTTTGGAAAAGTGAGGAAGAAAAGGGGCCTTCGCGGGTCTGTTAACAGAAAGGTTGAAAGGCGTCTACTCAGACAGACGCGTTTTAGAGCGCAAAAGTTGAGGCGACAAGGACAGCTGTTTGAATTTGAATGAAAGACGTCCATACAGGTGGACGCGTTTCAATATTTTTGTCAGAGCCGTACATAGGAAAATGATGAAAGGCGTCTGTATGTGTTGACGCTTTTCAGAGAATTAATCATGGAATTAATGACATAATCCTGAAAAAAGTAGGAGAGAGAATTGAAAGGCGTCAACATAGGAAGACGCGGTTTAAGGTTTTAAATCGGTTTTTGAGGATTAAGTTGAATTTCTGGAAAAGAATTATTGTTGAAAGGCGTCGCTCTGCCTGGACGCGTTTTGAATTTAACAGAACCCGAACTGTTTAATTTTCAGAAAAAATCAAGTTTTTACTAAGGGAAAAATCATGTGCACATCACAGAAAGTTGAGGAAAGATTTCGAGGCATAAAAAAACTTCTTTATTCAATAAAATTCTTTATTAAAAAAGAGAAAGAGGACATTTAAGGAAGAATTTCATGAAGACTTTTAAGGTAAGGAGCCTTCAATCCTCTATCTCTATCTTTAGAGGATTTTACACGGTAACTGAAGCCAAAATTCCATAGAGTGGTGATGATTTGTACGGCTTCATAATCTTCGTCGGATTCCAAGTCGCGCTTCTTGATTGGAAGTGTGGGAGAGAACTTAGGGAATTCACGACGGCCCAAGCTAAGCTGAGTAAGGCACCGATGTGGATTGTATAGCACGAACTCGGTGGCTCCAATCAACTTAAGATCTGCTCCTGCTGCACGGCGCACCCAAATAGGTTTTCCAACAAGTGCGAGTGGAGACGAGTCGAATATGTCGGACGTCATGAGCTTTAAATATTCTCTCCAGTCGGCTCGGGTCTTGAGTTTTGGAACCTTGTTAACCATGTGCTCATTGAACTTTACAATGTTAGCAATGCAATGAATTGGGCTATTCAAATATATTTGAGATGGATTCAGAGGCCTTTTCTTGCTGTGCTCAAACTTGAAGTGAAGTTCAACCCATAAGGCAAAGAGTAGCATGCATCCATAAGGAGGACGGCCCACAGACGCCACAGAAAGCCCACTATAAAAATATGCCAAGAGTGCAGTGCTAATGGATTTACCTTCAAAGATTGCGCATATGGCACTGACTTGGTCATCTTCTAAGATATTATCCTGCGCAGAGAAGAACAAGGCACCGGCAAGGCATGTAACGAAAGCTTTTGTTACATCCTCCGCTTCATCCTCCCTCAGATCATCAATTTCGTATAGCGTCTACTTGGCTAGCTTTGCAAGATTGATCCCCTTTTTGGTGAGGCATCCTTTAGCTTCTGAAGGATCCTTCATAATTGATGTCAACAATTGTTGACCGGTGATTCTCTCTTTCGTCAAAGCTATCTTATCTTTGTTCTCTTTGGTCTTTGGGAGACCTAAAAGAAGCTCCGCCTCCTCTAAAAGGATCGTGCACTCGAAGTCTTGGAAGAAGAACGTATGAGTTTGGGGATGCCACCACTCGATCAAGGCACCCATAGCCGCCCAATCTACGTTCGTGCTCTTGTAATGTTTGACAAGCACTACAAGACCTTGAAGATTCCACTTGGATATGAACACTTGCATGGAAAGCTTGATACTTTTTGCAAGTTTACGAATCCAAGGTAAGGAGGTAAACTTCCTTGGGCCAGGAAACATGAGATAGTTCTGAAAGAAAAAAAAAGGAACATGAGGAACATGAAGAACATGAAGAACATGAAAAAGAGAAGTTGATTGAACTTACTTGAAGATTGGGATTCCTTCCATTGAGGTGATTTTCCACATCATAAAACTTCTCCAAAGACATCTTCATCTTCTTGCTTGAAGAATTCATCCTCCCTTTTTCGGAGTTCCTCCTTCTTGAAGCTTAGAAACCTTGGAAACCTTGGAACTTTGAAGAAACCTTGAAGAAAACTCAACTTTGGATCTTTGGATTATAGTGGGATTGCTTGGGAACGACCTCATCTTCATCTTCTTGCTTGAAGAATTCATCCTCCTTTTTTCGGAGTTCCTCCTTCTTGAAGCTTGGAAACCTTGGAAACCTTGGAATTTTGAAGAAACCTTGCAGAAAACTCAACTTTGGATCTTTGGATTATGGTGGGATTGCTTGAGAACAACCTAAGGGTGTTTATATAGAAGGAATTGCGATCCTAGGAAGACTTTTCCGGATTGGAAAAGGGATGTGCATTGATAGAGTTGGAATTCGAATAGAGAACAAGCAGAAACCTGTTTCTGTGAGTAAAAGGCGTCAAGGAGCACTGACGCGTTTCAACGTTAAATGGCGTCTGCGCGACATGACGCGTTTCAGCCCTTTATGTTATTTACCCGAAATTCCATGTTTTTGATGTTTAATTGAATATTTTTTTGGAATTATTAACAATTTTGATTGCAGAAAATTCAAGAAAGCCTGAGTAAAGCTGGAAACATTAAGAAGATCCCACTGTGGGAGTTAAGAAGTCTTGACCGTGGCTAAAAAGACGGTTATCTCTATCCTTGTATTATTCCATGTTAATTTTGCATCATCATTACTATATGATAAATATTTATTAGAGTATATCAAGGACCTTGTGGTTTTGATGAAACTGGAATTTGAGTTCCCCTTCAACAAAAACAGTGATAATTCCAGAGGATTCTTAATCGCATGGATAGGCCGTTGGATTGTTAATTAGTGAGGACGATGGTTCCACTTTTGTGAAACGGTGCGTGGATAAACGAGTTTCGGCTTAGCACTGGATTACAATAATTGGTGTCTTGACTCATTAATGACAATTTAACAATATTATCCTTGATTAATTTATATTTTATTTGACTTTATATTTTTCTTTTAGCCCAGCATGCATCATGTAGGACTTTGAAATTATTGTGATAAAGATTAATCATTGATTAAGTTTCAGACCATTAATTCAAACAATTTCAAACATGATATGAAATATTCCATTCTGAATTGAGTATCTTGATTATCTTTGAGGTTCGCTTGAAGATATCATTGGAATTCTATCCTTGATTGGATTCTTTATCCAATATTTCTTGTTTTCTTTTAAGATCCATCATGGCTGCAGCACGTCCACATTGGCTGGCAAACGCTCCCCATGATGAAACCTACAGTGTCTACGACCTGGGGTACTTCCCACTCCGAGGAGGTTGATCGACTTTATTTTATTTCCTTGTCTACCTCATCCAGACAGGATTGATTCCATTGATTTCTTTGAGCTATCTTCATTGATGATTTTGAGAAAAATTCCAATTATGTGATGTTAAGAGCGTGTCTCATCACACCTTGGCATCACCTTTTCAGTACATTCCATTCCATTTCACTCCCTTGCAAAGACGATGCCAAGGTGAGGCAGCTGTAGACACGCTAATTTTGACGTCATTTCGAGTAAATTTCATATCATATAATAATGTCTCATAATGGTCTGATATTTAATCATTGATTAATTTTTATTGATCCTTTTGAGTGTCGGGTTTAACAGACATGTTTAAGTTAATCAATTAAATTGATTTTAGCTCAAATTTCAGTTAAAATATGAAGAAGTCTAAAAGACGTCGACATGTGTGGACGCGATTTAGAGTTTATTCCTGTTTTAACGTTTAAATTTGAATTTTAATTAGTTGATTAATTAGCTAAAAGACGTCTGTTAAGGTTGACGTGTTTTAGGTTTCCTAGGCTATTTTAACTTCTCTTCCGGATGTTTATCCTTATCTTAATAGTGTAAAAGACGTCTACATATGTGGACGCATTTTAGCTAATAAAGATAAAGATAAGTTTTCCCGGATATTTATCCTTATCTTAATTAATCTGAAAGGCGTCAGCCATGGTGGACGCGTTTTAGATAATTACAGATAAAGATGAATTAATTAGTATTTATCTGTCGGTTAAGATAGATAAATCCTAGATTTTTCTATGTTAATCGCGAACGCAGAAAAAGCCTATAAATACCTTACATCTTGAAGAGTAAAAAATGTTGAGTTAAGTTGAAAGCCATTAAGAGAGAGCGTTATTATAGCAAGTTGAAGATCGAAACAACAACGTCGGAACGCCGGAGCGCTGCCATTTCCAGAAGTCGGCGTCCTTTTAAGAATCTTCATCCTTTCAAGGCTTCAACCCATTGGGCATAAGTGTTTCATTTCTGCATTTTCATTTCATTTAGTTCTACATTCTTCATATTCACTTCATGCAACACACACCACAACATCAATCTTTCAAAACCTATTTGATTTAAGGGGTTTCAAAACTATTTAAACAAGTAAGTTTGCTGTTCAATTGTATGTTTAAAATCATGATTAGTTTAGATACTGCTTCCATTTAAGTTCTCATCATCATTGTTTCTTTGTTTTCTTTCTTTGTTTGTCTCTGCTGCACTCAACAACAACAAGAGAACAAAAGGGGAAATCAAGCACAAAGCTAAAAGAACTTCTGGACGATCTTCAACCTCAAACTCAACAGCAAGAACAAAAGAACAAAGAAAGGGCTCTCTTTCTTCAGCCGGCTGAAGAAAGGGGAATCAAGGACTCGACATCTTCCGCGTTCAAACAGGTAGGCGATCAAAACTCTCTTTTGAAACTTTTAAGTCAAAAGTTTCTGGCGATCACTGCACTTAGTTGCTGTTTTTAATATTTTAGTTTACACTAAACAACATAACTTTTTCATGTTAATCACACGAGCATTTTCAGCACCTACACCAACTCGATGGCATCGTTGTCCATTTCAATGGTTGAGTATGTAATGTTTACTTGTGTTTTATGTTGTCTTACATATGTTCGTCTTGCGACAGGAATTTGTGCCAATTTCACCTCTTATCATGTGGCCACTAATGTTGCCCCCAATATGTATGTCACACTCAATGTACGTACGTGGCAGGCGGGGCATAAATTGCAGTCCCATCTGCGGCACATATAATGGGTACCGACATGCATAGTTGGCGATGGTGATATTGTGATATCCATGATTTTGGGGTGATGGCGATGATGAGGGCAAAATATGAGATATGTAAATAGTTGGGTTGCCTTCATGGCAAATCCTCTTTGACAAGATGACTATACTCGCATTAAATCCCTCCTGAGCCCACTAATGAAATACAGTAATATATCTGTTTTTGCCAATGCAATTATGTTCTGAATTTTTGTTAATGTATCTTGCGATACCCCTCTTATGGTATTTTCTTTTTAAACAAGGACGCATCATCCTAGAATGGTCACTCTGAGAATGGTGGTATATGATCAACCAAGATAGAAAAGGTTCTTTATTTTCATGTGATTCAAATCAAGTGTATGTCTTTTTTTAGTCTCAGTACTTCAATGTTATAGTCTTAACTACCAGCTGGCCATATCAGTTTTAAGGCATTTCAGGTTTTCCATCTCATTCTTTTATACCTTCAATCTTGGCTTCTTTTTCTCATATCTAGGAAGTGGCTATTTGTTAAACAAAAAAATGCTAGATGAGATGAGATTATGTCCATTAGGTGGACAACTTACTCTTACAACTGTTCTTAAATTTCTGTAACCCTCATGCTTTGGCTTATCTGTTGACATGGCTTCAAGAGTGATAGGTAAGTTCGTCTTTTGCTTCAAAACTGGCAGGTAGAGCTTCTATACGTGTTTTATATATCTACATGTCTATGCATTTGAAACCCAATGTTCTAAGTATTTGTTTTATATTGTAGACATTGTGCTTGTGTCTCTTCATACTTAGGTCACGGATTTTTAACTTTGTCTTTACTTTTCTCTTAGTTGTGTAATCACCAATCATTTTTGTGAGTTCTAACTTTAACTTTGTTTTAATGGCTTCAATCTTGACTTCGTTTTCACAACCATGCCTATTTCAATGCTTCTTTAGTCCATGGCATTCTCGAGCCACTCTGTGCCTATGTTAGTTCTGGATCTGTCCACCTATGAACTTTGAGCTTTGGGTTGATGTTACAATTCAGTAACAATTACATTGCTGAATTCATGTTTGTAATGGAGATTGCTGCCAATTTATTATTAAAAGCACTCGAACATGCACTTTCATGAATACGAATGGCAGCAGGCTTGACTGAAGAGGTAGTCTAGCAGGTGCACATTGGTTCATAGTCCCTTAATGATTCAATGGAAAATTTCTGTAGATCCCTATAAATGGAACTGATTTCCAATGGAAAAGAGTTGTGCTTTGTAACAGCCAATGATTTGGGTTTCAGTTACCTGTTTTATATATCTACATGTCTATGCATTTGAAACCCAATGTTCTAAGTATTTGTTTTATATTGTAGACATTGTGCTTGTGTCTCTTCATGCTTAGGTCACGGATTTTTTAACTTTGTCTTTGCTTTTCTCTTAGTTGTGTAATCACCAATCATTTTTGTGTGTTCTAACTTTAACTTTGTTTTAATGGCTTCAATCTTGACTTCGTTTTCACAACCATGCCTATTTCAATGCTTCTTTAGTCCATGGCATTCTTGAGCCACTCTGTGCCTATGTTAGTTCTGGATCTGTCCACCTATGAACTTTGAGCTTTGGGTTGATGTTACAATTCAGTAACAATTACATTGCTGAATTCATGTTTGTAATGGAGATTGCTGCCAATTTATTATTAAAAGCACTCGAACATGCACCTTCATGAATACGAATGGCAGCAGGCTTGACTGAAGAGGTAGTCTAGCAGGTGCACATTGGTTCATAGTACCTTAATGATTCAATGGTAAATTTCTGTAGATCCCTATAAATGGAACTGATTTCCAATGGATAAGAGTTGTGCTTTGTAACAGCCAATGATTTGGATTTCAGTTACCTGTTTTATATATCTACATGTCTATGCATGTGAAACCCAATGTTCTAAGTATTTGTTTTATATTGTAGACATTGTGCTTGTGTCTCTTCATGCTTAGGTCACGGATTTTTTAACTTTGTCTTTGCTTTTCTCTTAGTTGTGTAATCACCAATCATTTTTGTGAGTTCTAACTTTAACTTTGTTTTAATGGCTTCAATCTTGACTTCGTTTTCTCAACCTTGCCTTTTTCAATGCTTGTTTAGTCCATGGCATCCTTGCCTATTTCAATGCTTGTTTAGCCCATGGCATCCTTGCCTTTTTCAATGCTTGTTTAGTCCATGCCATCCTTGCCTATTTCAATGCTTATTTTAATTGATGCATATTAATGGGTATTGCAATGGTTGAATATGTATCGCTGATCTTGTGTTTTATGTTGTCTTACATATGTTCGTCTTGCGACTGAAATTTGTGCCAATTTCACCTCTTATCATGTGGCCACTAATGTTGTCCCTAATATGTATGTCAGACTCAATGTACGTAGGTGGCAGGCGGGGTATCAATTGCAGCCCCATCTGCGGCACATATAATGGGTACCGATATGCATAGTTAGTGATGGTGATATTGTGATATCCATGATTTTGAGGTGAGGGCGATGATGAGGTCAAATATGAGCTATGTAAATAGTTGGTTGTCCTTGATGGCAACCCTATTTAACAAGATGACTATACTCACATTAAATCCCTCCTGAGCCCACCAACGGAACACACTAATGTACAACCAGGTTCATGGCATTGCTGTCTATTTCAATGGTTGTTTTCAGCTGAGCATGAATTCCTTGCTTTGACAATAGTAATGGTAGCATGCCTGAAAAATATCGAACCTTGCATTCGGACCACATGCTTGTTACACCTGATTTCAACAGCTTCTTCCTCTCGAATGGAAGCAACCCTTCTTTCCATCCATTCAATATCGAACTGTCTTCGAAAAGACTATAAGCAACTGCAATGTACACCACCATTGCCTCCTCCAAGACAGGTATGTTAGCAACTCTCTCTACAATTTCATGTTTGCTACTACATATGTGATTGATATTTAATCCCTGCTCAAGCTTGTTATAGTGGATCATCTAGTCCTTCTCTATCCTCATGTGGACAGTTATATATGGCATAGGGTTCTCAGCCAGTCTATTTGAATTAGAACCTGTTGTAGAACCTATTTGAATTAGAAACAGTCTATTTGAATTAGAACCTATTGGTGCATGGATTATGACTTTCTCAGTAAACTTTCAAGCTCAGTCGACATGAATAGATAATTGGCATTTTTTGTCTTCGTAATTGGCATTTTTTAGTATGGCATTTTCTTGTATATTGTTTTGCCCTTTCACCTTAACTATGATGTGAGCAAGAGGAGGAAGAATTTGTGATTTCTTAATATTTCTAATACATAAGTTTTGACTTATTTCTAACCATGGTGCATGTTTTTTTATATTTGTTTGTCGGTTAGCTGACATGGTTGTACTTTATGGAGTAGCAGAATATGAGAAATGAGAACTCTTTTGCAAGGGTCATGGTGGTAAATGGGTGTGGAGATGGAATGTCTTGTGACAGGAAGTGAGCACTGCATATGCCTTTGCTGCAGATGGAGGAGTTAGTTGACTGCCAAACTTATTTTCGAACACTTCTAAATTTGAACTCAATTCCATGCGTTTATGTTTGCTCTCCCAATCAACATTTTTCTATCCCCATAGAAAAGGTTCTTTGTTTTCATGTGATTCAAATCAAGTGTATGTCTTTTTTTAGTCTCAGTACTTCAATGTTATAGTCTTAACTACCAGCTGGCCATATCAGTTTTAAGGCATTTCAGGTTTATAATCTCATGCTTTTATACCTTCAATCTTGGCTTCTTTTTCTCATATCTAGGAAGTGACTATTTGTTAAACAAAAAAATGCTACATGAGATGAGATTATGTCCATTAGGTGGACAACTTACTCTTACAACTGTTCTCAAATTTCTGTAACCCTCATGCTTTGGCTTATCTGTTGACATGGCTTCAAGAGTGATAGGTAAGTTCGTCTTTTGCTTCAAAACTGGCAGGTAGAGCTTCTATACGTGTTTTATATATCCACATGTCTATGCATTTGAAACCCAATGTTCTAAGTATTTGTTTTATATTGTAGACATTGTGCTTGTGTCTCTTCATGCTTAGGTCACGGATTTTTAACTTTGTCTTTGCTTTTCTCTTAGTTGTGTAATCACCAATCATTTTTGTGAGTTCTAACTTTAACTTTGTTTTAATGGCTTCAATCTTGACTTCGTTTTCTCAACCATGCCTATTTCAATGCTTCTTTAGTCTATGGCATCCTTGCCTTTTTCAATACTTGTTTAGTCCATGGCATCCTTGCCTATTTCAATGCTTGTTTAGTCCATGGCATCCTTGCCTATTTCAATGCTTGTTTAGTCCATAGTATCCTTGCCTTTTCAATGCTTGTTTAGTCCATGGCATCCTTGCCTATTTCAATGCTTGTTTTAATTGATTCATTTCCCCTCAAACTTTTTCCCATTTTCTTAATAATCCTCTATCTCATTAACGTGGGGATCTTTAATTGTCTTTTATGTTTGCATCCCCCCCCCCCCCACAGACACACACACACACAAAAAAAAAAGAAAAAAAAAGAAGAAGAAACTATTGCAAGTTGATTTTCTCAGTGATGCTCTGAGGGGCCTGGTGATGTAAATGATTTAGTATACTAACAGCTTATGTTTGCCATGTGTGGCTGTGAACACTTTTAGGTCTGGAGCTCGTATTCAAGTAGTGGGGCTTTTCATGTTTTTATCTGATACATGAGGGGGAATGCATTTATTCTTCATGTTTGCGATGCCAAGTACTAAAGCATGTTTATTGTCACTTAGTTGATACCACAACACCCTCCTGAGGGAGAAATTTCTAGGGAAAGGACTGTACGTATAACTGGTAAGAAGGAACAAATTGAAGCTGCAACTGGAATGATTAAAGAAGTTATGAGCCAGGTAGATTTCTGAGTTCACTAATAACATAGCTTTTGATATGTATCTTTCTCTATCCAGTTTAAAGCTGGTTATCTCTTTCCTAGTTTAGTTCCATTTACCGTCTAAGAATTTAGTTATCATAGTGATTTTGTTAATTGTTCACTTTGTTCTATATTGTTCCATATAACACTTAACTTCATTGCATTTATTACATAAAGTTCTTGGGATACAACTTAATCATGATTGTGTTATTCAACTTGAGCGTGCATAGTTTCTGGATGACTGCTGTGGTCCCATTGGCTTTTGTGTTAATTTAAGACAATTCTTCTAGATGCAGGTTTCTTGGGGGTGAGGTTGTGTTCATTTATAATGAATTTGTGTTAGCTTCTTTTTCTAGGTTCTATCAATTAAACATTTTTGCTCTGAAAGCAACAAAATAAATGACAAAATTAGTGTCAGTAGTAGAGGAAGATAATTGATTTTGTGAAGCCTATGCTACTGAATCTAAAGTTTTCTAGAGAGAACCTATTTTTTGTACAATTTGCTTGAGTATGTAATGTTCAGTTGTGTTCTATGTTCTCTTTTATATGTATGTCTTGTGACAGGAATTTGTCCCAATTTCACCTCTTATCATGTGGCCACTTATGTTGCCCCCAATATGTATGTCAGACTCAATGTACGTAGGTGGCAGGCAGGGCATTAATTGCAGCCCCATCTGCGGCACATATAATGGGTACCGATATGCATAGTTGGCGATGGCGATATTGTGATATCCATGGTTTTGAGGTGAGGGCGATGATGAGGACAAATATGAGATATGTAAACAGTTGGTTGGCCTTCATAGCAACCCTGTTTGACAAGATGACTATACTCACATTAAATTCCTCCTGAGCCCACCAACGAAACACACTAATCTACAACCAAGTCCATGACATTGTTGTCTATTTCAATGGTTGTTTTCAGCTGAGCATGAATTTCTTGCTTTGACAGTGGTAATGATAACATGGCTGAAAAATTGCATTTAGGACCAACCGACTAAATGCCGAAGGAGCTCTTGTACATTTATCTGATGTAAGGAGGTGAAAAATGGCACTTATGTGTTTGTTTGATGTAAAGAGTTTGGTTTTACGTCGTTAATGTCTTTCAATTCAAATATTGCACTTTTAGAGGGTATATAATGGTTCCTTAAAATAGGAAAGGCCACTGACCTGGTTTGTGGTTCTATACTTCTATATTGACATGCATCCGAAAGTCATTGCCTCACACCGTTACTCTGTATTCTCGAGCCACTCTGTGCCTATGTTAGTTCTGGATCTGTCCACCTATGAACTCTGAGCTTTGGGTTGATGTTACAATTCAGTAACAATTACATTGCTGAATTCATGTTTGTAATGGAGATTGCTGCCAATTTATTATTAAAAGCACTCGAACAGGAACCTTCATGAATACGAATGGCAGCAGGCTTGACTGAAGAGGTAGTCTAGCAGGTGCACATTGGTTCATAGTCCCTCAATGATTCAATGGAAAATTTCTATAGATCCCTATAAATGGAACTGATTTCCAATGGAAAAGAGTTGTACTTTGTAACAGCCAATGATTTGGGTTTCAGTTACCATGGTCAATAATTGGGCAACACTCTTAGTCCTTACCACCACCCAAGTAGCGATTTGCTAGGAACTGCAACTGAGTGGCTGTTGTTTTTTGTGATGATGATAGGTTTATTTAAGATATGTGTCTTCAGATTCGTTCATCAAATCTTTGATAGAAATTGTTGATATCAATTGGCCTCTTAAATAATTGTACAGAGGTCTGTTTTATCTCTCAATGTTGTGGGAATTTAGAAAACTCTTCTTTTCAGCTCTCAATTTTTTTTAATAATAAATTCAGACCAATCCAGGCTGCTGAGTATTAGATTTTGTGTCATGCAGAAAATAGGTTAAAATAAAGGAAACACTTGTTTGAAAGGTACTTTTTCATCCAGAGCAATAGATAGTTATTTGAGTTTTACTTGCTGCAACAAATATTTCTTTGTAATGTTTTTTAGGTGGGCTCTGTTATGCCTCACCTTAATGCCGGCCGATCTATTATCAAACGACCCAAACATCTGAAAATCAGAACTTAAAATCCAATTTGTTTTCTTATTGTTTATTGGGACTCAGTTTTTTGGTTGTCCGATCAAAGATTGGATTATGTGGACATGTAGGTTGGATTGAGCTATGATTAATTTCAATAATTTTCGTATGCCATCCCACTACATGTTTTCTGGTGTTGTTTTGGTACTCTTCTAGTAGCTTTTATGAAGAACGAAAGGAAACAGACAACCAAGCTTCTATACTGAATGATACATCAATGAGTCTGCCAAAGGGTTCGGCATGGGAAAGGTCATCGATATCACAAAGACTCAACTATTATTTTAAATTAGGGCAATTTGATTTCCTTCTTCATAATTATTTAGATTGCAGCATGAGATATGTTTTCTATTTTCTCTATGCAGAAATTTATGTCATTGATGTAACCTCTATCCCCTCTCCTCACTTTTGAAGGTATGCACTTTGACGCAGTAGGTATATATCTTATTCATAGTCCCATCAGACAATGTATCTTGTTCATTGCCTCATGGAGTTTGTTCATCTCTGCTATTTTATCAATGAAGAACCCTTTGTAGTTCTGATTTCTTCCTCTTGCATTTCTTCTCAATTGTGACAGCTACTCTATATTGCCCATCCGTATGATCCACATGTGCAGGTTATAATGGCCTTCGATATATATTGGTTATATCTTAGGAAACAAATAACACATCAATGTGGAAGAAGGATGTTGTGATGATGGTTTAGGTCCCCAACAAACATTAACCTGATGTGCTAGAGGAACAAGAGATTTATATGCAAGAGTGAGAAGCACAGGGAGCGATGACAAGATTCAAGAGGAGGTACTATTTTGAAAATTATAATAAAGTTTTGTCACAAGTGCTCCTTGGTGAGTGCTTTGTTATGTCATCTTCTGTGCCACCTCTGTCAAAGCATTAGTTGGTGCTTGCTACTTAAAAAATAGATTACATGCAAATGTTTTTCTTGCTTTGCAGAATTCAGGTGTAACTCTATTTACATTTTCTTTCTTTGGCTTTGCAGAATACACATGTAAAGGCCATTTATTCGAGCTTGAATACTCATTTAGACAACTCCAATTTCTCTTGAAAGATGCAGAGGGCCATCTCAGGCTTGAAAAACTTGTCCACGAACACCATGCATTTCACTAAACAACATTACTTAGTGCTGGTTGGTGGGTTTCCCGTAAAAGGAACCTAGAAGATGGCGATGCCTATGTCTTTGAGGTTAATGGGAAGAATGAGATGCACATCCAAATACAGAGAAGAAGCAACCTTAATGCCACGAAGATTTCAGCAGTGTTATCGTTCTATAAATGACGTTTATGGAGAATTTTTTAGAAGTATGAATATTTTTTATTTTTTGCTTATGTATTAGACAATATTTTTTTAATTTTAAAATTTTAAAAATAAATGTATTATTTTTCGAGCATTGTGTGTATATTTTAGAGTCAAAACTATATATGCTCTCTTGTGATTAATTGATATTTGTGTTTTTATGCCCCTCTTTCTGTTATGGATGATAATCGGCTGCAATGTTAAATTTTGTATTAAAGAGAATATATAATATTTGAGATAAATATTTATTATATAAGGGGGTAATTGTTATTTTTAATGGCACTTATTTATGATTGTGTGAGTTTAATGGCACTTATTTATGATGGTGTGAGTTTACATGCGACTGCATTTGTAATTGCCACAAATGTAGTACATATTAAATTTTCGAATTTGAAATTGACGGTGATTTCAATTGTCGCAAAAGTGTAAGAATGAAATTTCATGGTGATTATAATTGCCGGCAACAATTGCCATTAAAACATACACTCTTTACTGGTGATTTATACCGTTTTTACCAGCAATTACCTTAATCGTCACTATTTTTTGATAATCAATAAAAATCAGATTTTTGATACTTCTTTTGGATGTTGTAGAGAAGCTTTAATAGGTGAATTATTTTTAAATTAGGGATATTTGACACGAACGTCATTGATAACAAACACTCATTTCAGGTGCACTGAGTTATATCCATATTTGTGTATTAGAGTATGAGTATGAAATTTCTAATTCGATGGCTACCCTATATTTGGATTAGTATTCGCCTATAAGATATGAAAAATAAATGTAGAGGTGCTCCTTGTCTTACCTATTTCAGTTATTTACTTTTTAATTACGTACGATAGAGATAATCTACGGAAAAATATCTTTGGGTATGATTTAGCTTATAATTTAAATAACATGGGTAGACAGTTCGGTCAAATAATTTGTGTACTTTTGAATTTCATAATAAAACTCCCATGCGCCGCACTCAAATTGAAAGATATGAAAAAATGCTCGTTTACTTGACGTTAACCTTTTTATTCATGTATACTAAAAAATTGCTTAACACTTTCTATTTATTACACTATATTAATATCATAGAACATCCAATTAAATGATAAAAAAAACTCAACTTTTTACTCACATAAACTCCTATTTTGATTAATAATTATTTATTATATCATTAAACTTGTTATTTAAAGTTTTTAAAACATTCGCAAGAAATTTATAGATATGTTGCCAAATATTTTGTTAGTGTTTTATTTATTTGACCGATTTTTTTACCGTCTTATTGAACTTATAAACCGAAGCATATATAAACGTATTTATGCCGTATAATATCCATACTGTATATAAATAAGTTTGGTCCCTACTGTAGATGTCCAATGCTCAAAAATACGATATCGGTATAATTTAAATGGCCCGGTGAAATGTATTAAGTTATATGTTCATATTGAGATCATCAAAATGGTGAACATCAACATTTGATTGTTAATTAATACCATAGTATGTGTACATAATAATTTTTTAATATCATTTAAGTAAGTGGAATAATTTGGGTAATCGAATTAATAGACGTAAATTAAACTCATAGTCCGTGTAATGCGATTATAACGTAAGTTCTAAGATTAATGTTATAATTGGATTAAAAATAATAATACGTAAGTAAATTTCATGATAAAGTGAAATAATCCAGATTTGGTTGGGAATAAGAGAGGATTAAATTTGATTACAAGTGGGCTTTGAAGGACAAAATAGGTATTTTTTAAATGTATCCCGGGTTAACCTCCACTTAGTTGGCAAATCAAAGCTACTTATCCCTAGAATAGCCCAAGTTAAGTAGGCAGGCTAACCTCCTGAAATTAAACCAAATGCATGTTAAAAGGGGTCTAACCTAATCTTATCCCAATCCTGTCCCTATTCCTATCCCAAAATCAAACAGGGCCCAAAGATCTCTGTCCTCCCTCACTGCTGACATCACGACCCATTCTCTTCAATTTCTCTCTATACAATAAAAAATTATGTAGACTTAGTGATTCAACAGAAGAATGTTGCAATCCAAACGAAAAAATGGAGGAAACTCATAAAAGTTTTCAACAAACGGACACTTGTCTTCAATATGTTAATAGGCATATAGTAATACTTGTTGTAACACCCCTCTTAACTCAACGGGGGCATTGCAGTGGGTAAAAAAAATTATATTTTTGAACTTTTTTAAGTCGGCTCTGAGGTGTCTTATCCGGCCTATAGTGCAATGCCCAATCGAGCGATCCAAAAAAATCTGAAAAATCAAAAACCGTTATTGGGCTTGGCCCATTAAGGTGCATTTTTCAATTTTTCAAATTTTTTTGGGTCGTTCAATCAGACACTGCATTGCACGGACAATTAGGACACCTCGGAGCCGACCAAAAAAATATATATTTTTTTAATTATTTGCCCATTGTAATATATGAAGAGACATTGCAACAAGTATTATTCATAGTCATAACTTCATATTCCTAATTCTTCATTTTGTTTGTTGCAAAGATCAATTTTAATCAAGCAGGTGCAATATCTCACCTTATTGCTTGCTCTTTTGGACAAAGAAGATAATCAAAAGCTAGCAACTGACATATAATAATCTCAAGGATTGGGTGAAAGGAAATGAAATGTATAAACCTCCAATTGCAAACTTAAAATGCAACAAAGGGTGACGATATTGCTAGATGATGAACAACCAGAATTCAAGAAATAAGATGGAATGGGTGATCAACGCACGAGTGCTAAAAGTTCTTATTGATGCAGCAATATGTTCCTACGTGACCTTAGGGACCAGCAACCAAACAAAAGTTTGATTAAGCATTGTTTTTAAGGTTTGTTGCTCAAATTTTGGGGATAGTAAATCTTCTATTTGTCTTCTTCTTATGCACCTTATCAAGTTCAAATGATGTATTTTACTCAAGGTTTGCTGTATCGTATCAGATCGGGCCAACTCGTACGAGTCGACTCATATATGAACTATCCCGAGTCGTTGGTATGGATGGATCATACGAGTCGGATTGGAACACTTCCGGATCGAGCTGTCTCGCATCCTATCAAACTGACTCGTGCTAGATCGCACGATATGAACACGAGTCGCTGCGATCCGGTGTGAGGCAGTCACGGTTCAGCTCGAGTCGGTGCGATCCGACTCGATGAAGTGTGATCCACTCTCTTTAATCTAAGTGTACTACTTTGTTTTATTAATTGAAATTTGACGTTTCTAACTTTCTATGAGATGTGGTATACTATTTTTTTTTTTTGCAAATTAAGATCTCTAGACTAAATTCCTCTTAATTAGTATTCTAGACTAAATTTTTTACAAATTTAAGTCTATTAAATTGGAGTATTTTTATTAAATGTGACTTATAATCATGCACGGTAACAATGGATGTGAAGTATGATGTTTATAATTAGATAACTATTCAAAAAAAAGAGAGATTTGTCAAAAAAAAAAAAAAAAACTAGCCTATATTGATTTGAATCAGCCTAACCCGTACGAGTCGGATCGGATCAGACTCGTATATGGCCGAACCCAATCTAATCCGTATCGACGACTCGACAAATCTTGATTTTACTCATCCCAGCAATCCGTTTCTTATACCATAGTTGAAAGGTATAGAAATATTGTCTCAATTATTTCAAATCCTAGATGATAACCATTGATGATTGAAAACATTACTTTTGTTTTACGTCTGAATTAAAATTGTTACAAACTGCTTGGAGCGCATAGAGTTTAACATATGGTAAACACTCGGTGAAGGCATAGAAAAATGAGAATTATAGGCTTTGTCTTCATGAATATCTTCTTCCATTCTTTTTCTTGCAAGTTGTGAAATTATAATGCTAGAAATGCTCTTTTTTTTGTTTGCTACATACAACTCATTCTCACACTTCTTTGTGCTATAGTTGAATTGTATTTGTGTAAAATTCTCCTTTTGAGTAAATTGTACTAGGAATAATTATAAAATATTTATTAGGAAAGGGATTCATTAAACTTGACTAAAATACTATATTCGCGACGACGATTAAATGTTGGGATGCCCAAGGGTTCAAGCACTCGCAACATGTGTTCTTGGTTCGCAGGTGGTTTGCCCTGCATTGCCAACTAGTGGCAGATGCAAAAATTTTGTCTAGTAGGGTCAAGTCATAAGCATGGCTAGATCAGTGGAGTCTTACGTCAAGTCATATGGGTCTTAGGTTGGATCAGTAGGGTCCTAGACTAGGTCAGTAGGGTCCCATACTAGACTGCATTAGACTGGGCCAGTGGACTTGACAAAATCTAGTAGAATCCCAGAACCCCACTCAATTCACGTTGGATCCGCCACTATTGCCAATAGCATATGTTAATTTTATAATCATGATAAGATGTTGTTGAGATACCATATTCTTATATTTCATTGTATTTTCCATTTAGCAGGATATCTGTAATGCAGGAGTATGCAAGTGGTCATATGTGGAGGATATGTAAAGGGAAAAGGCTGTTTCAGGGTAGAAGATTTGGCAGATTGCCATCCAAGAAATGCTTTGACTAATTTGTTGTGAGAAGACTAATCTCAATCTTGGAAGGATCTTTTGGCTTCAAGAGTTTTATGAGCATTGATAGGAACATTAATGAGATCAATAAGCATTGACTATGTGTTCATTAAGGATCTCCTTAAGGGTTCTGTTATTCTTGAGAGGTTCCTTCAAAGGGTAAAGGTCTATGCATACTCCTTCGGGTTTTATTTGCATTGTAGTGCTGAACTATTTGTATGGAATGCACCATCTCTTGTGCCTTGCTCGTGTAATGTAGCTCCGAGGATATTGTTTCCCTTGATTGAGATTTTTTTTGGAGCTTTCGGTTCACATCTTAATCAAAGATACAGCATTAGACTAGGTTACTGTGAGATGTTTCAAATATGATCTGCTAAGAAAGCTGTTCATGAGTTCATAGTGAAAGAATGCACAAGATTACTATCATAGCACAAACTCTCATGGATTGCTTAGATGAATTAAGATAGCTTTTAGAGATCTCAGAAATAAAGCTTTACCAATTATAGGTTTAGTTGTTCATCCTTTTTTTGGTACTTCAAGGATGAGATCTCAACTATCAGCTTCTTATCTTCCTTATAGTCTCCATTTTCTAAGTTTTCAATGGTTTTATCCTAATTCCAACTACAATCTTGCAAACTTTTACTACTGTAAGAAAATGAGATCTCCTTGCTAGAGTATATATATTTCTTGGAACTATTCAATTTGGTAAATTGCATTGGTTTTACTCTTATGGTTTCATTTTTATGCTTTCTTATTGCAACTATATATTCTGAATACTGATGGAAACAGCTTTTGATTCTATAGCATGATTCCTTGCTAATAAATTAGTTAGCAAATATTCAACGAATGATAGTGTGTCTATGATTGGGAAATGTACATTTTGACTTTAGTGCACCAAAACATTATACTCAAATGCACCGTGATGTCAATTCTCATTTTTTGCAAAACACTCAGAACACTTTGGTTAGTAATGCAATTGAACAATACTATGTTGTGTTTTCACCCATCGTTCATATGTAACATGAAAATATTCATGCATATCAAAATTTCTAAGTATGCTAAAATTTAAATATTATTATCAAAAAATTTCTACATCTACTTAGGGTCCGTTTAGTTACACTTAAAACATAATCGGATAGAAAAGATTTTCTAAAGAAATCAATTTACGAGGAAAATGAAAACTTAATAGTCTATTTGAGACTTTTGAAAATATTTTCTTGAAAATCTTTTCGTTCTTTTGTTTGCGCGTAATTTTTTTTCTGAAAATGATTTTATACATTTATTTACTTATAAAAGAATTTTTGCATTACAAATTTTTAACATAGATATGACAGAGCCAAATGACTCTTTTTATATTTTTTTGAACTGAGAGAATACTTCAATTCGACATTTGATTGGATAATTCAAATAAAAAAGGTTATATCTTCACATGATCAAAATTCGAACCACAATATTAAAATTTTTTTTTTCTTTTTAATTTTCAGCTTGGGTTGCATTTGGTCTAGTTCTGTATTAAACTATAATCTTTACGCGAATAAATATAAGTAATTCCAAAGGGAGAATAATTTACTGGATGGTACAATCAAACTAAAAAAAAAAAAAAAAACTTTTTTTTGAAACCTCCAACATGTCTTACATGTCCACATAATTAGATTTTCTTTCGGACATCTTAAAAAATAATAAAAATTCAAAAACCAAGACTCCATAAATAGTAATACTATTCATTAGATATTTGTTTTTTAATTTTTATAATTTTTATTTGAAGGCTTCTAACATGACCTACATACTCATATAATTCGATTTTCAATTGGACATCTGAAAATAAGATGAAAATTCAAAAATTGAGCCCCAATGAATAGAAGTGTACTATATTGGGGCTCAATTGTTATTTTATTGATATTTTTTTTATTTTTTTGTGAAACCCCCGACACTTCCTACATGTCTATCTAATTCAATTTTAGAAAGAACATCTCAAAAAAGATGAAAATTTAAAAATCTAGTCTGAGTGAACAGAAGAGTACTATTCATGGAGCTAAGGTTTTTAAATTTTCATATTTTTTGAGTTGTTCTATAAAAATCTAATTATATGAGGATACAAGCAATGTTTGGGGCCTTAAAAAAAAAATTGAAAGAGTTTTTTTTTTTTTTCGCTGCGGTGATGCAGCAAGGTATTCTCTTCCTAAGGTAAGAGGAGAATAGATGCATAATTAATTATATCGATTGCACTGCATGGGTGCAGTTCAATTCCTTTTTTTTTTTGAAATTTTTTTATGATAAGCCTCATCATGTCCCGACATGTTTGTACAATCCGATCTTTGATTGGACAATTTAAAAAAACCAAAAAAATCAAAAATCGAGTCAATGAACAGTGATGATTTTTTATTTTCTAGATTTTTTTTAGTCATCCGATCAAAGATCGGATTATACGGACATGTCGAACATGATGCGGTACATCATTAAAATAAAATAAAATAAAATAAAAAAACAAAACTTGTTGACATCAGACGGCTCTATGCTCGGATGCAGCAAGTCACACTCTATGCCAAGTAAGAAGAAATTCATGTACGGTTGTTAGCTAAGAAAAATAATTTACTGAAACATTTTGAGAATGTCAAATTAGGATTCCTCATATTGTAAGGAGTCAACTTTAAGTTGACTTTCAATTTTACATATTACCAAATAAATGCATCTGATGAATTTTTCCTAAAAAGTTCATCAAGAAAGAGTTTTTCCTGCAATCAAACTAACCCTTACTATATGTACAACATGCCCAACACGCCTCACCTAGAAAAGGCACAAAGCTAATCCTACCGGTAGTCGTACTTATACCATCCTAAAGTAACTGGATTTTAATCAAGAAATTTAAAGAAGAGATCTACGGCATTTTTGCTTGAACTCTTCTATTTTTCAGTTTGTAGTAGGGTGGAAGATGAATTATTAATTTTCAATCATATTAAATTTATATTTTTTCCTTACTTTATCTTGATGTATTTAGGCTTAAAATTAGATATAAGTCATATAATTGACCTGAAAACCTTGATTTTGAATTAATGCATTGGAGGAGAGAACTCTAATATTCTCAACTCTTCAATGCCATCTATGCTTACTAGATTGAAAAAAAAGGGCAATTGATTCCTCTTCTTCTCCCTCTATTTTTTTAGTTTTATATAATTCTATTAATAAAAATTCAAATAATATAGACATTGAGTAATTTCTAAATTCGATAAAACGATAAAACATTGACATCGATATAACTAAACAATGTAGTATTTTATATATGCAGGTTAAGTACCTCAAATTTTTCTAAGTCCCATTATGACATGTCAAACGAAGAATAAGTTTACCTTTGTAATTTTGGAATAAAGACTTATTCCCACTATTATCCTCATGCGTACCAAACGAAAAATAAATTTACTTTTTGTTCTTAACCTAATTTGTATTAAATGCATGCGAGATTAAAAATAAAAATAATTTGTTCTATGATGACTTATGTCTATTCTTTTGAAATGTTATCTCGATATCAAACATGACCTAAAAGAGTTGAAACTGCTCCATCTTCTATATGCACTGAGGTAACTCTTACCTAAGTTGTCCCAACTGGACCTAATGCCGTACTTACATCAACTCACCTCCCCCGCAACCCCAAGATGTAACGTACCGGATGTTAACCTGGGCGGGTCCATGTCAGGGCCAACTTGGCCTGGGTTGCTTACCAAAAATCACATCTTTATCTTACTTTTCGAGGAATCCAAGTCTTGTTTCGTTCTTATTTAATGCACCATTAGCACCAAGATTCTTCGCCCTAAATTAATTGATGGGTTAAGGCTGACAAACGTTAACACCGACAACCTACTCGTAGTATTAAATGTTTACTAAGATGAGATCCAGATCGTTTCCAAGAACTTAATTGATTTGACGGATCTAAGGGATCCAATTCCAGTAAGTTAAGTTCTGTACTTGTTTAATCCATCTTCGTCTTTGTGACTTTGACCTCGTCGACCGGCTTAGGTTCTGTTCCCGCGTATGGAGACCACCCAACATGGCCTTAGCCTTAGCCGCCGTTTGGATGCCACCTAAACCCCAATCAAGGGTAACCATTGGATTACATCAAGGTGCCATTTGACTTGATATACACTAGTATAAAATGTCATAATTTATGTTTACGTCAAACAAGATGACCTTAAGATAGTACTTATCTTGAGTTGATGCATGTTGTCCACATTCATGAAAGCTTCTTCTCTAATTAAGTCAATAAACTTGTTTTAATGATACTGATGAGGCAGAATCCGATTCGACCCATTAAAGCAAGCCCAAATCTCGTTCAGCCCAACAGCAGCAGTAACAGGCCCTCCGGGAGCCTTCGGCCCATCAGCGGCCCAACAGTCCTCGGCCCGTAAGCGGCACCGTCGCTCCCGGCCCAACAGGCTTCAGCCCGTCAGCGGCCCACCAGCCTACGGCCCGGGAACAGCGCGGCAGCCCAGGGCCCAACAGGCTTCGGCCCATCAGCGGCCCAACCCCCTTCGGCCCGATAGCCAAGTCCGGCCCACTCCGGTGGCGGATCAGGCACTATGGCGGTTTATCAGTAAGCCCGCATTTAGTCCTATATCGGCTGCCACCGTTAACCATCATCTATCATTTGCTATAAATACACCGCTATTTATTGCCAAAGGGATGCTTCCCCAAGCCTCCGAGACCCTTAAGGACTACAGTCCGAAAAGCATTAAAGCTACTCTCTTTGCCTTCTGAATCGAATCTTCTTCAGGAGCTAACTTGACCGTCGGAGGGGGTTCCCCAGGGCTGAAGCCCGGGACTCCTGCTGACTGGTTTTCTTCTTCTTTCCCTCCCTGGTCTCGACGCCGTGCGCCGGCCGCCCCCACGACTGAGGAGACTCGGCCTCGCGCCGCCCCTTCGTCCGCCGAAGGAGCCTCGGCCCCGACTTCCCGGAGCGAGCCGGCCACCGACCGAGCACCCCTCGGCCTTCGGACCCTCGGCTTCGCCTCTGCCTCCTTCGCCTTCTGGATCCCCGTCGGGCCCCCGAACACCGATCCGACCCAGCACCGGATCCATCTCTTCGGATTCCGACTTCGGAATCCGGTCGTGATAGCCTCGGCTACATCAGATACAAATAGAAGTTTATTTCGATCATCTAACTTGATCAAAATATTATTAGTATTATTTTGTGAATAAATCTTTGTTTCAAATGAAGTGGCATACTTGTCTTTGAAACAAATGTGTTCATCTATTTATGCTTTGAGTAACTATTAGTTATAATGCTCAACTACGGCCGGATCGCAGGATCAAACGGTGCATGGATTTTAAATTTTGTTGCACCCCTACAAGCTAGTGCAACTGTGCAACAACTTGACATCTTGCTATTGGATAGCCGTAGCAGTTGCAATGTTTTAGAACATTGAACCAAGTATTAATCTTGAAGAAAGAGAATTTCGTTTGACCCAAAAAGCACTAATGGGCCGACCCACTAACCCCTCTCTCCTCTAATCCCTGGGTTTGCCGAACGCGGTGGCCTATTGCAAACGGCCCAAAGCCATAAGTTCTGAGAAAAACATGAATTCGGACGAAATCCTGATCAGGACTCCCCCGCCAAGGCCAAATCTCCCTATTCCGATCATAACTAAGGGCTTGAGGTTCCTGGTCGTGTAGACTCGTGAACGGAATCGGATTTTCGGTATTGGCTTCAAACAAAGTTTTCTTGACCAGAATCAGCCCTTCGTACGGGATCAATTGCTATACAAGGACCCTAGGTCGAGCCAGTAAAGGTACGGCCCAAGCTATCAAATCTTTCTTACAACATCCTTAGCCTTAAGACCACATGACGTCGTCCCTCCGATTAAAGACAGAAGATTCTGATCGTGGTGGAAGAGATTTGGGCACATCATCTTTTGGCGCCGTCTGTGAGAAACGATTGGGAAAAGTCATGGTCAGAGAAAATTGCCGACGGTCCAACCAGAGAAGATATTGCTCGTATGATTCGAACGGGAAGGGCACCTATCCGACCAACAAAGGTGGTAGTAAGAGAAAGTATGCCTATACCTTGAAAGCTCAAAATCCCAATCGAGACGATAGAAGATAATCTCCCAACGCCTAACAAACGATAACCTTTTCTGATGAAGACCTCCAAGATATAGTACTTCCCCATAACGACGCATTAGTAATCGAAGTTGACATTGCAGCACGACAAGCGAGGAGGATCCTTATCGATATCGGAAGCCCTTAAGCATCCTCCATTTTAATAGCTTCCGACAATTCGACCAAGCAAATATACATGACAATGGCGATCAACTGGCCTGAGCTATGCAATTCTCCTGGTGACAATAGGCACCCCTCCCTTGATGTCCACTCGGGCGATCTTTGAAATAGTGGATGCCTCCTCGCCATATGATGTCATCATGAGAAGAGGATCCTTGGGACAATTTGGAGTCATCCCCTCTAGCTTGCATCAGAAGCTCAAGTTCCCGGCCAAGACCAGGATCAGAGAAGTCCATGGGGGCCAAAGCATCTCACGACAGACATATTTGGCCGCGATCGAAGGACAAATGCGAAAGCTTGTGGAGCCCCCTCATGAGTTACCAGACAGGTTGAGGGAGGTAGCCGAACTATCTGAATAATTGATCACCATAAAGTTCGGCACTGTGGCCGACCAAGAACTTAAGGTGGCAGCTCTTTTGCCCAAGCGGAAAAGAGAAGAATACTGAAAATTTCTGGCTACCCACTTAGATGTGTTCGCTTGGGCAGACACCTTACTCCCTGACCTAAGATTCTTGTCGATCCAACAAAGAAAGCGCCATTTTTCTACAGAATGGCAGGATGTTATCAAAGAACATGTAACTTCTTTATTGAATGCAGGTGTGATTCGCGACGCCTGCTACTTGGTATGGGTGACCAACATTGTTCTAGTGAAAAAAGCTTTCAGGAAGTAGCGGATGTACGTCGACTTTACTAACCTTAGTAAAGCAACCCCTAAAGACTACTTCCCGCTGTCAGACGTTGACCAACTGATCGACGCCACGACCGGTTATGAACAACTCGGCTTCCTTGATGCTTTTTCGAGATACCACTAGATTCGAATGAACCCCGAGGACGAAGAGTACACCGCTTTCATCACCGACACAGGGTTATATTATTACACCCCCATGCCATTCGGATAATAGAATGCTGACGCGATCATCTTGTCAATATAATGTTCGACCGGTAGATAGGGCGGAACATGGAGGTGTATATAGACAACATGTTAGTGAAATCTAAAACGCCAATGAGCACTTCGAACATCTCTTAGAAACATTCGACACTCTAAGCCGATATAGCATGAAGCTCAACCCTGCTAACTGAGCCTTTAGGGTCACCGCAGGAAAGTTCCTAGGCTTCCTAGTCACCCATCGGGGGATCGAAGCCAACCTCAACAAGATCAGCGCCATATTATCGATGGAGCTGCTGACATCGCTGAATGACATCTAGAGATTGATGGGACACCTGGCAGTCCTTAGTCGTTTTCTCTTAAGAGCCGCCGAGCGGTATCTTCCTTTCTTCAAGTTGCTACGAGTGAAAGAAAATCTTCTTGATGCCCAAGGACGCATGAACTGGATGCCAGAATGTCAACAAGCGTTTTAGGAGATGAAGCAATATTTGGCTACCATGCCCATCCTCTCCAAACCACAACTAGGTGAGTCTCTTTCCCTTTACCTCTTTGTTACCTCTCACACTGTAAGCTCAATACTGGTCAGGGAGGAAGGAAGAGTCCAGAGGTTGGTCTACTATGTGAGTCAGGTCTTCCAAGGAGTAGAACTGCGCTATCCCAGAATAGAGAAGTTTGGACTGGCCTGCGTGGTAGCCGCCCAAAAGTTGTGGCCTTACTTCTAGGTCCATCTGATCGAAGTCGTCACCGACCTCCCTTGCGACAGCTTCTCCAACGTTCAGACACTTCAGGACGAATGATAAAGTGGGCGATCGAGCTCTCAGACTTTGCCCTCTCCTACTGATAGAGGACGGCCATTAAAGTCCAAACTATGGCCGATTTTTGGCTGAGTGCACCCTCCCTATGCAAGAGCAAGTGGTCAGGATCGGGCCTAGACCCGTGTGGTCGATTTGCATCGATGGATCATCACGAATCGATGGATATAAGGCAGGTCTTATTCTGGTCCCCCCCCCCCCCCCGTGAGACCACTGATGGCGAAGGCCTATAGTTTTTCCTTCGTTTCCAGTTTCGAGCAACAAATATTGTAGCGGAGTACAAGGCGCTGCTCACTGGAATCTGGATAGCCCACTGCCTAGGGGAAACCTAGATCAAGGCATTCTCTGACTCTAAGCTCATTATCCGACAGCTTGAGGACGAGTATGAAGAAAAATAACCTAACATGAGGCAGTATAAAGAGTTGGTTGTGAAGACAATCTCTACCCTTGAAGGGTTCGAGATCGCACATGTCATGGAAGACCACCCCCAATGCCTAGATGGGGTCATTGACAGCTTCGGATAACATGAGCCGCCCCAAGCCCCTTCGACTCAGGACTAAAGGAAGGCCCTCGCGTGGGACGCATGATCATGATGAGCCATCCCAGAACGTCCCGCCCAGAATCATATGGGCAAGTATTGATGGATATAGGTGTCCTCTAAGCCAATCATAAGGCACCTATTTCAATCTGGTTTACTAATAAATAGCATTAAATTCATTATGTAGATTGGCATATTTATATTTGCGCATAATGAAATCCATGAATATGTGCAATAGTCATCAGATCATGATGAGATCATAATAATGAGATTGATGACTTATAAACACATATTCTCAATTGTTCATAGTCGTAGGATGTTTGAGAAGGACATCAAACATCCGGTAAGACTTGTACAGGTTATTCCAGCTCATATGATGAGGGTGATTGATCTTGTTAGTTACTCGTGTGGAGACACAATGGTAAACTTGTAGGTGCTCATTGGGGAATGAGTTCACTGAACTGATCCGACATGAATCGCCGAATGGTAATTTACTTGACTGTCAATAGTCTTGATTCATCGTCACAGTGGCGTGGTTGATCCTTGGACTTGAGACACCAAAGACACCTTGTCGGTGGACTTCTGGACTTTGACCTTGACCTACGAATCCCTATCCACGGGATCTCTAATAGTCAAGGATCGGGTCCAGCGGAAGACCTTCGAAGGTGATTGTGTGTTCAATAAAGGATCGTTCGCTCTCAGGTAACTGGAGAGAGAATGCTCTAGCATAGATCCGCAGGAGTCTCTGGCCAGAGTAGAAACAATATCAGAAAAAGATGTTTTCGGGTATTGTACAGCGGAGTCTAATTCAAGTGAGTTAACCATCTAGGGTTTGACAGTTGACCATACCCTAGGTTAACTCGAGAGCATTGTGCGAATGAAGGATTATAGCCACGCGGTAACTGTGGACGGACAGGTTCCATGAGTGGGTTGCTGAACTCCATTACCTTCCGGGATCATGCGGTGTTGCTTGGCACCCAACTTGATCGGAAGTCCGACCGAATTTATATGCGATGTTAATTCGATTAAGTAATTAGTTAATATATAGATATAATTAATTACAATAAGTCAATAACTAGTTATTGGACTTAACGGACTGAAAATCGGACTGATTAATGGGCCTAGAGGGTCACACGCAATAAGATTCTCAGTCGGTGGTACATAAGTAGAATTTATATTAACTCGGGGACTTTTGTGAAAAGTCACGCCGACTTAATATATATACGCGTTGTTGAGAAACCCTGGGCCAAGCTCCAGAGTTTTCCCATGCTGGCCGTTATCCCCCCTTTCTCTCTCCTTCTCTGGGCGCCCCGTTCGAGGCGCCGGAACAGTCTCTGTCTCCTCTGCGTATGATTCCCGAAAGTCGGGAATTCCTGTCGGCGGGTTTTCGGTAATCGTTGCGGTGACAGATCTTCAGCGAGCGAGCTAACACGGACGAGGGAGCGAGGACGAACCACTGCTGAGGATCGTGTTGATACTGCTGGAAGTCAGACGCTTGTCCGGCTCGCCTCATCGCCTCAACGGAACCGAGACGGAAGCGGATTCGAATCCGCGCACAGTAATTAGATTACAACCCAGTTTTCGGTTTTAGTTTTTCGTTCCGAATCGGATTAGCAGGCATCGGGGGGGATAATATTTTATTCGTCGTTTCCGCTGCGTTCTTTGCGTCCCGCCTGGATCCCAACAGTGGTATCAGAGCCAGGTTCCGCTCTGAGCCACTTCGAAACGGCAAAATTATTTTTCTAAAATTATTTTCATGCATTAATTTATTTTTCTCACACATGAATGTTCATGGGATGAACTTTACAATATGATAAATTAATTATGTGGAGAAAAATCAAATTTCTGGGTGTTTTTCCGTCATGTTCTTCATGGGGATGAAGAACCAAAATTGTGGACTTTGATGCAACTTCCATGGTGATGGAAGACCACAATAATAGCGGTTGGTATGACCAACAATCCTTCCCAATCCCAGGTTGTCCTTGGCGGCCGCCGACGGAGCATTTCGTCCCATGTTTTTCAAGGGTTGGAAGTGCAAGGAGGAGCAAAAGGACATGTTTTTGAAACCTGCATACCGTCGGGTTATTGGGAAACTAGCGGCTCCGACTCGCCGGCCGGCTATCATCGGCACTGGGGTTCAAAGGGGGGCCACCGCTCTTGCATTTTCTGGCCACCCTGGCCGCTGGCGGCGGCGGCACCGCCTACACCCCCCTTTCAAACCCCAAAATCCTAAGTCCTGCGGACCTGGGCGAGCCTGGCGTTGGAGCGCTGGACCAGCCGGCCCCGAGCCGGTCCGACTGGGCTCTGGGCCGGACCTGGGCGCCCCTGAGCTAGCTCGGCTAGCCTGAGCCCTGGTCCGGGCCAGGCTGGGTCCTTGCCGAGCCAGCCCGACTGGCTTGGGTCCCAGCAACTGGGCTGGCTCCCTCTTTTTGGGCCTTGTTAACCCTTTTATTATCAGCCCATTAACCCTTAATCCCTTAAACCCCTATAACCCTTATTGATAATTTTAAATCCCCACCAATTTAAATTGTAAAAACATGATTATTTAATGTTTAAATATGTTTTAAATTTAAATATGTTATTTATAGTTAAATGGGTTAATTAAGATATGATCTTTACAAAAGGGGATTTTAAATTATGATGTGATCCTTATTATTGACTAACAAGTGTTGTTAATTAATTTAATTAAAGGGGTTATTATTAAGATTTGATCTAAATTGAAAATTGCTTATAAATAACTGATTTGTGGGGTTTATGTTCAAGATTTGATCTTAGAATTAAATTAACAAAAGTTGTTAATTGATTATTAAGTAGTGACCTAAATTTTAATTATTAAATGTTGTTATTTAATCTTTATCTGGTGATTAGATTATTTTTTAATTTCTTAGCAATTATTGTTATGAAATTAATTATTTGATTAAGGGACGTTTAATAAAAGTTGTTAAGCATTTTATTAACTCTTAATAATAGTTATTAAAGAGTTAATTGCTTCTTGAGAATTAACCTTAATAAAAGTTATTGAGGATTAATCAAAGCTTACTAATAATTATTAAGCTAATTAATATTCTCAAGGATCCCTTAATTAAATTTTGAAGATCTAATCTACTTAATAATTGATCTTTTAATAATAGTTATTAAGAGATTTATTGAGTTTAATTCTTAGACTATTATAATTAGAAATGTTCTAATTTATATTTCTTATTAATTGTTATTAAGAAATATCTTTTAATTAAAGGGGTTCATTAACAAGGAGTTGTTAAGTAATTAAAATAGGAATTATAAATTCTTTTATAAGTGTTATTTATGAATTTTTAATTCTATCTAAATGTTAGATTGTTTCGCATTAATAATTGTTATTAATGTGATTTAAAATTAATCTAAGTGTTAGATTAATTATGGAATGAGTAATAGGTTAATTAAATATTAATTAATGAGGCATGTGTACCTCCCTCTCACTATCATTCCATTGTGATTTTATCTCCCTCCATAAATATACTTGGCCATAAGGCTTTCTCTTATACTTTATTCGTATTTAAAAATGTTTCAAATTCTGTTTTATATTTGTAATTGATCACGCCGATCGAGGAGAGGCGATGATGATCCACAAATGCAATCAGGAAGGCGATAAGAGATATGATCACCAGTGGCTGTGTGTTTGCAGGTTATGATTATATAATTGTTATATTGTTGTGGTGATTAATTGTTTGGCTCCAGTTAATCATCGTGCTGTCCAAGACCACATAATGAACATGTATGGTTGATGTTGTTGGGATCAGGGCGGGACGCGAAGAACGCAGCGGAAACGACAAATAAAATAAATCCCGCCCGATGCCCGCTGATCCGATTCGGAACAAAAACTAAAACCGAAAACTAACGGGAATAATTCGATTACCGTGCACGGATTCAAATCCGCTTCCGTTTCGGTTCCGTCGAGGCGATGCCGCGAGCCGCACAAGCGTCCGGCCTCTAGCGGTATACACGCGATCCTCCGCGGTGGTTCGTCCTCGCTCCCTCGTCCATATCAGCTCGCTCGCTGAAGATCCGTCGCCGCAACGATTGCTGAAAACCCGCCGACGAGAATTCCCGACTTTCGGGAATCAAGCGCGGCGGAAACGGAGACAATCCCGGCGCCTCGAACGGGGTACCCAGAGGAGGAGAGAGAAAGGAGGGATGATGGCCAACAAGGGGAAATCCTGAAGCTTGACCCAGGGTTTCTCAACAGCGCATATATATATTAAGTCGGCGCGACTTTTCACAAAAGTCCCAGAGTTAATATAAATCCCACTTATGTACCACCAACTGAGAATCTTATTGCGTGTGACCCTCTAGGCCCATTTACCAGTCCAGTTTTCAGCCCGTTAAGTCCAATAACTAGGTATTGACTTATTGTAATTAATTAATATCTAGATATTAACTAATTACTTAACCGAATTAACATCGCATGTAAATTCGGTCGGACTTCTAATCAAGTTGGGTACCAAGTAACACCGCATGATCCCGGAAGGCAATGGGGTTCAGCCACCCACTCATGGAACCTGTCCATCCATAATTACCGCGTGGCTATAATCCTTCGTTCGCACAATGCTCTCAAGTTAACCTAGGGTATGGTCAACTATCAAACCCTAGATGGTCAACTCACTTGAATCAGACTCTGCTGTACAATATCAGAAAACCTTTTTTCTGATATTGTTTCTACTCTGGCCAAAAACTCCTGCAGATCTATTCTAGAGCATTCTCTCTCTAGTTATCTGAGAGTGAACGATCCTTTATTGAACACACAATCACCTTCGAAGGTCTTCCGCTGGACCCGATCCTTGACTATTAGAGATCCTGTGAATAGGGATTCGTAGGTCAAGGTCAAAGTCCAGAAGTCCACCGACAAGGTGTCTCAAGTCCAAGGGTCAACCACGCCACTGTAACGATGAATCAAGCCTATTGACAGTCAGGTAAATTACTATTCGGCGATTCATGTCGGATCAGTTCAGTGAACTCATTCTCCAATGAGCACCTACAGGTTTACCATTGTGTCTCCACACGAGTAACTAACGAGATCAGTCACCCTCATCATATGAGCTGGCATAACCTGTACTAGTATAACCGGATGTTTGATGTCCTTCTTAAACATCCTACGACTATGAACAATTGAGAATATGTGTTTATAAGTTATTAGTCTCATTATTATGATTTCATCATAATCTGATGACTATTGCACATATTCATGGACTTCATTATGCGCAAGTATAAATATGCCAATCTACATAATAAATTTAATGTCATTTATTAGTGAACCAGATTGAAATAAGTGTCTTATGATTGGCTTAAAGGACTCCTATATCCATCAATCTCCCACTTGGACTCAAGCCAATCACCTTCGCATTTGATCTCCATCAAATCTTGGTGATGCTCACAAAAAGTCTGTGACTAAGACTTGGTCAGGGATCTGCTAAATTATCTATAGATGAAATATTTTCCAATACGTTATTTCCTCTTAATCCTTTGTCTCTGAACCTGTGAAAGAACCTCAGAATGTTCTGCAACTTCTGAAGAGACTATGGCTCGATCACACAATTGCTCGCTCCCACTGTTGTCCTACAACAACGGGATTTTATCAGAGACCTTTTAGAACTACATTTAGTTCAGGGATGAACGTTTCCATCCATACTGTTCTAATAACATTATCACTTATTTATATCGTCACCTTAATATTGAGTTCTAGATTGGAACCCTTCCAATCCATTCCTTTCTACTAGAAGGTTGAATCTATTATTTGACTTGAAATTTGAGTCAGTGTGACCTCATAGTTTCAAATCATTCTCTCCATATACGTGAATGCATCCTTAGCACTTCTCAAGCGCTTAATGATGTATTTCACTCCTGTATCCTTTAAGGAATCTTTTCTTTAAAAGAATAAATTCCATATCTTAACAATTGAGACTTGTTATGAAATTTATGCCAAACATCTTGACATACAGGTCAATATAATATCCCCACCGGTCTATCTTAATAGATTCATATTTCCAATACGTGGGATATTATAACTAAATCCATTATGGAGGAAACCATGGTTAACAATGCTTTCACTAATAGTAACATCCCGAAATCATTCTTAATGACTTTGATGTTATTATCATAAAGCATTACTAAAGCGACCGTACTCCCACTGTCCTCTTTGAACACACACAGTCCGTGATCATTCTTAATGATCACGTAATATCTGACAATTAAGTCAAAAACTCTTACTACAACTTTAGGAAGTTTTAGTTTGATTCAAAATAATCTTTGAAATCATAACTTGCTCCCTGGACATTCTACATCTTTATCTCAATCACATTGAGAGGATGCTTTTAATATCCAACTGTCATCATCTCATGATAGGCAATATTGACAAGTAGAATTCTAATAAACTTATCAATCTCAAAGTTGTAATGACAGAGAGTATCATCATCATAGATTTTTTATCATAATCTATTTTGATCTCCTCTCATCTTGCTAAATCAGATATGTCAAACATATCCTTCTAGTCACTGAGAGAATCTAAAAATATGAAGCTCTCTGATGTGTGTTATGAGTGGTTCCAAACAACTAAAGATTATCTAATAATCTTATGTTAACTTGTGAATCTAGAACATCTTCTAGTTTTATCAGCTCCCACTGTCTTCTCTGAGGACATATTCCTCTTCATAGAAGACAGCTTTCAGGACGATAATTATTTCATTATCGCCTGGCCAATAACTGTAGTGTCCAAACTCTTTAGACATTCACAAATTCACACCACGATAATACCTGACTTTAAAAATAGGTTTGTTCATAATTCACATCTCATATGAATTATTTGGTTTCCATATCTTATATGGACATACACTGACTTATTTGAAACCATCTATAAAATATGGACATCTAATGTTTATACTTATGTTCAAAAGGATATAAGAATTAGGCAAATCTTATTATGCATTGCACTATATCTTAATAAGGTGCAATCTCTCATTCTATCATATTACTATGATATACAATGAGGATCAGTCGAGGAGGATATAATTATCCTTTTAATGATTTATGTGAATCATATACTTAAGTATTAATTTCTTTGATCAAATAAAAAATTATAATACTTCATATTGATCTTATACCTTAATCTCTCAGATGTATTCGTCTTGTACTTCAGTAAATACATACAGTCGAATCATTCTGAAAGTTAACGATAAGGTAAGTTAATGAGAGTGATTATCTTTGGCCTTTGAGTTGTTTACATCAGTATGTATTAGTACCAATAATTTCTTATTGTACAACCCTGTGTACAATACCATAGATAATCAAGATTCACACAGTTCATATGTATAGGAGATTTGTGAATATTCATCACATGAAATGTCACATCAAGAATCTATAGTGCATTGACTGATTCGAACAACTATTATTCTTTCTCAGTCAATTTTATTCTTGATATCTTATGCAACTAAATAACAATTATTCAATTTCATATTTGACTCCTATAGATATACAAAGATTTATTGTCTAACAGTAACCTATGAATATCATGAACAATTGTTGAGTCTAACTCAACACTTACATTTTCTCGATTTCCTTTTACTTGTCTAAGTCTGCATACCATCGCAGCTCTGAGAACCATTTCTAATATCCCATATTGGATACGTTAAATCTCCAATAGACATGCAAAAATTGATAATAAAAATATCTGAAACTTCTTTCAAGTTTCATATTCGTTTTGCCAATTTTCTTATATTGGTTGCAGTGGGAAAACTGCTACTTCTCTATCTCAGCTTACCTTCCTACATCCTTTCAGGTGTGAATTCGATCATTTAAAATCTTACCACTTGCCTTTCTCAAAGGCACATCATAAGTATCTCTTCATCTTGGTCTATCCAAATAAGAGAATTCATGACAATCATTGCCTTTCAGAAACGCATACCATGAGTACCTCTTCACCTTGGTCTATCCAAGTAAGATGATTCATGATATCTGATTAGGATAGTGACTTTCACTCACCCCTAAAGACATTCTTTAGAGTTTTTTAGTCAATCTAAGTATGAGAAGTATTGACATCCAACATGCCAACATCTCGAATAGATGACATATTAGTTAATCGAAGGAAATAACGTGATTTAAGCAGATAGTTTTAATAATTCAATTATGGTCTTTTATCTTGAATTATTTCCCACTATTTTTCAACGGACTGTATAACCTTCAGGTATATAGAACGGAAGACTTCGACGGTCTCCTAGTGAGGATCAGAATCTCCAAGAATCACAGTATGACCCGGGTAAACACATAGTATCATACCATTATCTTAGAGCAACCATCTCATGGTAATTGCAACTCTTTGCAATATCCGATCTTATTTCGGCTCCCAGGTCTTTAATGGTCCCGGGTAAACATAGTAGACCATTATACATGATCTAAACTTTACCATCAATACGTGACAGAGTAGAGTAAGAATGCAGTTCCCGGGTAAACGCGAGGATAGCTACATTGTTCCTCTATTCCAATTTCAAGGCATCAAGATGCCATAGTTAATAGTCCTTTCATCAGATGGTGGCAGATCTCAGATAAACACGTAGAAACTGTCATCACTGAATCAAGTTCTAAGAACTATATTGATGAAGAGCCACGCGGTACATTCTCAATGACTCGCGCTCCGGCTTAGACTTTATATTGAAGGTTTTGTTTATGTTAAGTTGGTCTCATCCTAGGTGATAGTTTATAAATATATCGAATATATTTAACTATACCTAGATATTAGCAATCGATTTATAATCAAAAACTAAAAGCATGCATCATCCATACATGTTCATTTTGTGGTCATGGACAGCACGGTGATTAATTGGAGCCAAACAATTAATCACCAAAACTATATAACATTTACATAATTTAAACATGCAAACACATAACCACTGGTGATCTCATCTCATGTCGCCTTCCTGGTTACATTTGTGGGTCATCCTCGCCTCTCCTCGACCGACGCGATCAAATACAAACAATATTTATTTTTGAAACAATTTCAAATACAAATAAATTGTAAGAGAAAGCCTTATGACCGATTGACAGAGGGAGATAGAATTACAATAGAATGAGAAAGAAAAGGAGACACGCATGCCTCATTAATTAACACTTAATTAATGTACATCGCATCCCATAACATTCTACATAATCACACATCATCACATGATATGAAATTTAACTAAGTGCATGTCCATGACCACCACAAATTTTAACCATCCATACATAATAAAACACATAACATGAAGGCTAAATTTTTTGAAAAATATAATAATTTTGGTTTACTTAAAACTTGTTCCAATCAAAATTGGATGATTTGAATTTTCGAAAATCTTATTTTTTAACATGCAATAAATCTAATCTAAAGCATTAAACACATCAACATGTGCACACAAAGCTAAAATTAAATTCTAAAATATTCCATGCAAAATTTAGAACAATTGTAAATTAATTAATCTAACACTTAGATTAATATTAAATTACATTAATAACAATTATTAATGCGAAACAATCTAACTTTTAGATAGAATTAAAAATTCATAAATAACACTTATAAAAGAATTAATAATTCCAATTCTTATTCATTAACAACTCCTTGTTAATAAACCCCTTTTATTAAATCTTATTTCTCAATAACAATTATTAAGAATAATTAATTATAATATTTCAAATTAAAATAGTCTAACAATTAGACTTAAATAATCTCTTAATAACATTTATTAAAAGATTGTATTATTAAGTAGATTAGATCTTCAAATTTTAATTAAGGGATTCTTGAGAATATTAATTAGCTTAATAACTATTAGTAAGCTTTGATTAATCCTCAATAACTTTTATTAAGGTTGAGAAAAGAAACAATTAACTCTTTAATAACTATTATTAAGAGTTAATAAATCACTTAACAACTTTTATTAAAAGTCCCTCAATCAAATACTTAATTTCATAACAACAATTGTTAAGAAACTAAAACAATATAATCACTTGACCAAGATTAATTAACAACATTTGATAATTAAAGTTCAAGTCACTACTTAATAATTAAAAAACAATTGTTGTTAATATAAGTTTAAGACCAAATCTTAAATATAAATTAACAGCACTCGTTTATTAAGATTAATAATATTATCTTAATAATTAATAACAACACTTGTTAATAATTAATTAAGATCTCATTTTATATAAATAACAACATTTGTTAATTATAATTAAGATCACATCTTAATCCCCTTCATATAAGATCAAATCTCAAATCATAAACCCCTTTATTAAAATCATATCTTAATAAATAGTAACAACATTTGTTAGTTAATAAATTAGGATCATATCTTAATAAATTAACTTTTTATTAAGATCAAATCTTAATAAACCTATTTAACTGAAAATAAGAAATATAATTTTAAAACTGTTTTAAACAATACAATTTTCCAGGTTAAAAGAGTGGGGTTTTATAATTTATTAAAGGGGTTTTGGGGTTATCAAGGCTAAAATAGGCTTAATGGGCCTAAGTAGGGCTTAATGGGCCCAACTGGCTCGAGCTGGTGTAGCCAGGGCCGAACCTGGCTCATCTGGCACCTGGCTCGGGCCCGGGCACCTGGCCGAACCAGGTCAGGCCCCAGGCGCACCCGGGCCGGGCTAGGGCCGGACCCAGGCGTGACCTGGCTTAGCCAGGTCATGCGCCTAGGCCGCCTCCCACCCGGCCAGCCACCCGGCGCGGGACCGGCCGGTCTAGGCCCGCCCTGTGATGTTCAACCGGCCCGTTTTAGGGTTTTTTTACCCCCTTTTGCAGCCACTTTTGGGCGGCGCCGCCGCCGCCGCCGGCAGCGATGGTGGCTGGAGGCTGCAGGGGGAAGTCACCCCTTTCGTTCCAGGCGCCGGTGGTCACCGGCCGGCGATCCGTTCACTGCCGGTAGCCTCTTAAAGATGGTGATTTGTGCAGTTTTGTAAACTACGGCTTCTATTTCTATGCTCTTTCAATGCTTGAAAAACTTAGAAATTAAGGATCCTCGGCTAGCCGTCGGCCATACTAGATATTTCTGGTCATACCAACATGCCCAAAAATGGTGGCCGATCACTATGGTACCCTTCTACGAAGCCCACAAAAGCTGGTTCTTTATCTTCATGAAGAACACCATAAAACCCCAAAACAGATTTTTCTCCACATAAATTTAATCTAAATTTTTATAGTTCATCCCATGAACAAACTCGTGTACGAGAAAAATAAATTTACGCATGGAATTAATTCTAGAATATTAATTTAATCGTTCCGGAGCAGATCAGAGCGGAACCTGGCTCTGACTGTTGGGATCCGGGCGGGACGCGAAGAACGCAGCGGAAACGACAAATAAAATAAATCCCGCCCGATGCCCGCTGATCCGATTCGGAATGAAAACTAAAACCGAAAACTAACGGGAATAATCCGATTACCGTGCGCGGATTCAAATCCGCTTCCGTTTCGGTTCCGTCGAGGCGATGCCGCGAGCCGCACAAGGGTCCGGCCTTCAGCGGTATCCACGCGATCCTCCGCGGTGGTTCGTCCTCGCTCCCTCGTCCGTATCAGCTCGCTCGCTGAAGATCCGTCGTCGCAACGATTGCTGAAAACCCGCCGACGGGAATTTCCGACTTTTGGAGGAGAGAGAAAGGAGGGATGACGGCCAGTAAGGGGAAATCCTAGAGCTTGACCCAAGGTTTCTCAACAGCGCATATATATATTAAGTCGGCGCGACTTTTCACAAAAGTCTCCGAGTTAATATAAATCCCACTTATGTACCACCGACTGAGAATCTTATTGCGTGTGACCCCCTAGGCCCATTTATCAGTCCAGTTTTCAGTCCGTTAAGTCTAATAACTAGTTTTAACCGAATTAACATCGCATGTAAATTCGGTCGGACTTCTGATCAAGTTGGGTGCCAAGCAACACTGCATGATCTCGGAAGGCAATGGGGTTCAGCAACCCACTCATGGAACCTGTCTGTCCACAGTTACCGTGTGGCTATAATCCTTCATTCGCACAATGCTCTCGAGTTAACCTAGGGTATGGTCAACTGTCAAACGCTAGATGGTCAACTCACTTGAATCAGACTCCGCTGTACAATATCAGAAAACCTCTTTTCTGATATTGTTTCTGTTCTGGCCAGAGCCTCCTGCATATCTATTCTAGAGCATTCTCTCTCCAGTTACCTGAGAGCGAACGATCCTTTATTGAACACACAATCACCTACGAAGGTCTTCCGCTGGACCCAATCCTTGACTATTAGAAATCTCGTGGATAGGGATTCGTAGGTCAAGGTCAAAGTCCAGAAGTCCACCGACAAGATGTCTTTGGTATCTCAAGTCCAAGGATCAACCACGCCACTGTGACGATGAATCAAGCCGATTGACAGTCAGGTAAATTACTATTCGGCGATTCATGTTGGATCAGTTCAGTGAACTCATTCTCCAATGAGCACCTACAGGTTTACCATTGTGTCTCCACACGAGTAATTAACGAGATCAGTCACCCTTATCATATGAGCTGGTGTAAGGACTGAGGCTTCGGGTTCAGTTTTCGGGTCGATTTTGGGCTGGATCCCCTGGTTTGGACCCTGAAGGATCTTGAGAATTCCTCCTGAATGACGTCTACATATCACGACGCGTTTCAAACGGCGTCTTGATAGGTGGACGCCATTTAGACGATTTGCTGATTGTGCCACGTGGGCGGGTTTCGGGCCGCGAGAGTACGGCCCCTGTCTCATCGTCTGAACGGCGTCCATGATGGTCGACGCGATTCAGACTGCCACCCTGCGATGTCAGTGTACGGTGCCTGACATATCAGCTGAAAGGCGTCCGTGGCGGTCAACGCGTTTCAGACAGATGTCAGTACGGCCCGTCCTGTCATTTGATAGGCGTCCTTCTCGCTCGACGCGTTTTAGGGAGTTCCTGGTTGACCCCGCGAGCCCTCCTTTCTTTTCCTCATTTCTCACCCCTTCGCTCTCTCTCCTCTCCCTCTCCGCCTCCTCCGATCCCAGTCTCCCCCTTTCCCTTCCTCTTCTTCCTCTTCCACCACTCCAACGTCTCCCTACTTCTCACCTCTGCCACCACCACTTCCTTCGCGGCGTTCCATTCTCCGGACGGCGGCCGACGTCCCGGCGGAGTGGCGACGTTCTCGGGGTACCGGCGGCGGTCTGCGGTGCGGCGGTTGGGCGACACGGAGCCAGGAGGAGTTCAAGTATCCGGTAGGGGGACGAACCTTGTATGCGTTGCTCGTGTTTTCTTAAGCATTACGTGATGTGTTTTGGGCTAGATTAAGCATGTCTAAGGGGTGTTCTCGTGGATATGGCCGCGTTCGTGAATGGGGTTTCGTAGTATGTTTGTGGTGAATCAACTTCGCTTCCTCCCCCTTTCCGTTTGGGGCTTTTCGGGGCATTTGGGGATTAAGGGAGGAACCCTCGGTTCGAACCAGGGAACCAGGTTTCTGACGCTAAACGGCGTCGTGCCTGGTCGATGCCTTTCAAAAGGACGTCAGGGCAGCACGACGCGTTTTAGGGCAGAAACCTCCCCGTTCGAGGTTTCACGACTTAGGGGTTCTGGCGCTAAATGACGTCATGGATGGACGACGCCTTTCAAAAGGACGTCGGGCCATCATGACGCCATTTAGGCAGGAAATCACCCCGACTGAGGGTCCGTCAACTCGGGATTCTGGGACTAAAAGACGTCATGGGTGGACGCCGCGATTTGAATGGCGTCGGGTAACCATGATGCCTTTTAAGGCAGAAATCCCCTGGGTAATGTTTTCCTGAAATTCTGGATTTATCAGCTGAATGGCGTCGGAGGATGTCGACGCCTTTCAAAAGGCCACCGCTGGTGTCGACGCCTTTTAGGCCAGATTCCCGTGGCCTCTGTTTTATGAACCAGTTTAGGGAACTTGAATGGCGTCGGCCTTGGGCGACGCGATTCAAGACAGAACAACACTAATTCATGCCAGTAAAATGTACATGCTGCTAGATAGTTGGTTAGTGCATGCTCTAGTATACTTGGTTTCTTTATGATCGGATGGCACTGCGTTGTGTGTAGTGCGATCGCGGGCTTTTCACGTGACCGGATCGTACTGTGCCGGGTTTTGGTGTTTTGAGTTACTGTGGACCTGGAGTGACATTGTAGCGCTTTATCACCCTGTGCTGGTGGGGGCGTGAGCACAGCGCCGGTGGGGGCGTGGGCGGGGTGACGCATAGTGAGAGAGGGTCACCTGGTGAACCCCGGGGTCAGCTAGTACCGGTGTTGGAGTGGTACATTCGGAGAGTCACTCATGCTGAGGGAAGGAGTAACCACCTGAGCCAGTTAGGCCGGAGTAGCTAGCGTGCTATCCGAGGGGTTACTGTTTGGTCTCAGCGGGTCGGTGTTTCCCACTTTCGGTTGTGTGGACGGTGTTTCCTACTTACGGCTGTGTGGTTAGTGTGTTTCCCACTTTCGGAGGAGTGGTTGGCGTGTTTTGCCGAGACGCGAGTTGTAGGCTTCTTGATATAATGATTTTAGAAATATGCATGTTACATTTCGAATGCATATGGTTCATATTGAGATTTTAGGAGTAGTGTGCTACAGCTTTACTTGCCTTATTACCTGTACCTTTGTTACTGCACTTGTGGGTGTGTGTGTGGGAGGCAGGGGATCGGATGATCCCTACTAAGCCCAATTCTGGTGTGGCTCACTCCCTGCGTTTTCAGGTGTGGTCCTTGTGGCGTGTGACGGCGCGTGACGTTCTCCTTGGTGTGCGGACCAGCATCTATCTTTGTTTCCGGGGTATGCCCCGACGTTGTTGTACCTTATTTCTGCTTGTACTTAATTAATTTGTTGGACATGTAATTATTGTTGGACTGTATACGGACATTATTACTTTACTTCCTGCGCACTGTACCCCTTGTAGTCCGTGTGAATGTTATATTTAATCTTGTTTAACGCTTACTCCTCCAGATGTGTGTATAAGATCCGGGTATGAACCTACAGTTAATGGGCCGACATCCATTTAGTGACCGGGTCTCCGGTCATAGGATGGCGGGTCGTTACAGCTGGAATAACCTGTATTAGTCTAACCGGATGTTTGATGTCCTTCTCAAACATCTTACGACTATGAACAATTGAGAATATGTGTTTATAAGTCATTAGTCTCATTATTATGATCTCATCATAATCTGATGACTATTGCATATATTCATGGACTTCATTATGCGCAAATATAAATATGTCAATCTACATAATGAATTTAATGCTATTTATTAGTGAACCAGATTGAAATATGTGCCTTATGATTGGCTTAGAGGACACCTATACCCATCAGATGCATGCTTTTTAGTTTTTGATTATGAATCGATTGCTAATATCTAGGTATAGTTAAATATATTCGATATATTTATAAACTATCACCTAGGATAAGACCAACTTAAAATAAACAAAACCTTCAACATAAAGTCTAAGCCGGAGCGCGAGTCATTGAGTATGTACCGCGTGGCTCTCCATCAATATAGTTCTTATAACTTGATTTAGTGATGGTAGTTTCTATGTGTTTACTCGAGATCTGCCACCATTTGATGAAAGGACTATTAACTATGGCATATTGATGCCTTGAGATTGGAATAGAGGAATGATGTAGCTATCCTCGCATTTATCCGGGAGCTACATTCTTACTCTATTCTGTTACTTATTGATGGTAAAGCTTAAATCAGGTATAATGGTCTACTGTGTTTACCCGGGACCATTAAAAACCTGGGAGCCGAAATAAGAACGGATATTGCAAGGAGTTGCAATTACCATGAGATGGTTGCTCTAAGATAATAGTATGATACTATGTGTTTACCCGAGGTCATATTATGATTCTCAGATATTCTGATCCTCACTAGGAGACCGACGGAGTCTTCCGTTCTATATACCTGAAGGTTATAATTCAAGAAAAAAGACCATAATTGAATTATAAGAACTATCTGCTTAAATCACGTTATTTCCTTCGTTCACTAAAATGTCGTCTATTCGAGATGTTGGCATGTTAGATGCCAATATTTCTCATATTCAGACTGACTAGAAAATACTCTGAAGAATGTCTTCAGGGCCAAGTGAAAATCACTGTTCTAATCAGATATCATGAATCCTCTTACTTGGATAGACCAAGGTTAAGAGGTACTCATGGTATGCCTTTTTGAAAGGTAATGATTGTCATGAAATTTCTTATTTGGAAAGACCAAGATGAAGAGATATTTATGATGTGCCTTTGAGAAAGGCAAGTAGTAACATTTTAAACGATCGAATCCATACCTGAAAAGGATAAAAGAAAGTCAACTGAGATAGAGAAATAACAAGTCTCCCACCAATACATAGATATTGGTAAATGCAAAATGGATATGAAACTTGAAAGAAATTTCGGATATTCTTATTAATCACCTTTTTCATATCTATTGGAGAATTAGTATCTCCAATATGAGATATTGGAAATGGTTCTCAGAGCTGCGATAGTATGCAGACTTAGACAAGTAAAAGGAAATCGAGAAGAATGCAAGTGTTGAGTTAGACTCAACAATTGTTCATGATATTCAAAGGTTGCTGTCTGACAGTAAATCTTTGTATATCTATAAGAGTCAAATATGAAACTGAATAATTGTTATTTAGTTGCATAAGATATCAAGGAGGGAGGCTCGCGCGTCCAACTTGGTGGAAGGTACACTTTCTGTCCTTGGGAACTCTGCACACGTATTGATTGATTCAGGAGCTTCGCATTCTTTTATTTCTGAGCAGTTCTTAGATATCCTTTCCGTACCTGTTGTTGAGTTATCTGATGGTTTGATGGTGGAGGTTCCTTCTGGAGACTATATGATATCTTATAACTGCTTGAGGAATGTCCCCTTGACCATTGAGGGTCATGTGCTCCCTGCCCAGTTGGTTGTGCTTGCCATTCGAGACTTTGATGTCATTCTGGGTATGGATTGGTTGGAAGCCTTTTATGCAGAGGTGGACTGCCACAAGAAGAGGGTGCGATTCTCCATTCCAGGCATCCCGACCATCTTCTTCCAATGTATTAGGCTTTCTTCCCGAGGTATTCTTATTTCTGCCTTTAAGGCACGGAGGTTACTTGATGGTGGCTGTGAGGCTTTTCTTGCCTCTGTTGTTGTCTCTGATGTCCGGGATAGTCTCAGTCCTGGGGAGGTGCCTATTGTGTGTGAGTTCGTCGATGTATTTCCTGAGGAGCTGCCTGGCCTCCCTCCACAGCGTGAGGTTTAGTTCACTATCGAGCTTGCACCAGGTACGGCGCCCTTGTCTAAGGCCCCGTATCGGATGGCGCCAGCCGAGCTCGCTGAGTTGAAGGCACAGTTGCAGGAGTTGCTGGACAAGGGTTTTATTCGTCCCAGTATATCTCCATGGGGTGCTCCAGTTCTGTTTGTCAGGAAGAAGGATGGTTCTTTGAGATTGTGCATCGATTATAGGCAGCTGAACCAGGTAACGATTAAGAATAAGTACCCACTTCCTAGAATCGATGACTTGATGGATCAGCTGCAGACCGCGAGGGTGTTTTCCAAGATTGATTTGAGATCTGGATACTATCAGATGAGAATCAGAGATGTGGATGTTAGTAAGACGGCGTTCAGGACTCGGTATGGGCACTATGAGTTTCTGGTTATGCCCTTTGGCTTAACCAATGCCCCGGCAGCTTTTATGGATCTGATGAACCGAGTCTTCAGGACCTACCTGGACCAGTTTGTGGTTGTGTTTGTTGATGATATTCTGATTTATTCTTCTTCTGAGGAAGAGCACGCTGCCCATCTCCGGGCAGTGTTGCAGGTCCTGAGGGAGCACCAACTTTATGCCAAGTTCAGCAAATGTGAATTTTGGCTGAACGAGGTGCACTTTCTTGGGCACGTTATTTCTGGTGAAGGTATCGCGGTAGACCCAGCGAAGATAGAGGCAGTGATGGACTGGAACAGGCCGACTTCAGTGACCGAGATCAGGAGCTTTCTGGGGCTTGCTGGATATTACCGACGGTTTGTTCAGGGATTTTCTTCGATAGCGGCCCCCTTGTCGAGGTTGACTCGAAAGGGAGTTCGCTTCGTGTGGACTGAGGATTGTGAGCAGAGTTTTATTGAGCTAAAAACTCGTCTCACGTCAGCCCCTGTGCTGGTGCTTCCATCTGGGTCAGGTGGATTTGTGGTTTACTCAGATGCGTCCCGTCGAGGTTTGGGGGCGGTCCTTATGCAGCATGGCAGGGTAGTTGCTTATACTTCTCGGCAGCTGAAGAGGCATGAGGAGAACTATCCTACTCATGATTTGGAGCTTGCAGCTGTAGTGTTTGCACTGAAGATCTGGAGGCATTACTTGTATGGGGAGAAATTCCAGATCTTTACCGATCACAAGAGCTTGAAATATGTATTCACTCAGAGAGACCTGAATCTGAGACAGCGAAGGTGGATGGAGTTTATTAAAGATTATGACTTTGACCTTTCCTACCATCCGGGCAAGGCGAATGTGGTGGCAGACGCTTTGAGTCGGAAGACGGTCATGTCATACCTTATGGTTCGGGAGTGGAAACTATTTGAGCAGGTGGTGGAATCCTCCTTTAGGGTTCCACGTGAAGAAGATAGAGCAGTACTTGTCAGCTTGACTGTGAGACCGGCTGTGTACCATGCTGTGATCGAGGCTCAGAGGGCAGATGCAGAGTTACCCCAGATTCTCCAGAGGTCTGAGGTTGAGTTGTGGGATGATGGTACCGTCAGATTCAGAGGCAGACTCTATGTTCCGACTGAGGAAGATGTGCGCAGATGTGTTCTTGATGAGGCGCACCGATCGAGGTATGCAGTGCATCCTGGGACAACAAAGATGTATCACTGTTTGAGGAGGCACTTCTGGTGGCCCGGTATGAAGAGAGATGTGGCTGAGTACGTGGCTAGATGTTTGACATGTCAGCGGGTTAAAGCCGAGTATCAGAGACCTGGAGGGTTGCTGCAACCCTTGCCGATCCCTGAGTGGAAATGGGAACATGTGACGATGGACTTTGTGATGGGTTTGCCTGCATCTCCAGGCAGGAGAGATGCTATCTGGGTCATTGTTGACCGGCTAACCAAGTCGGCGCACTTCCTAGCCATTAGGAAGGACTGGTCGGTCGGCAAGCTGGCTAAGTTGTTTGTGGACCGGATCATCTCTCTGCACGGGGTACCCTTGTCCATTGTCTCGGATCGAGACCCGAGGTTTACTTCCAGGTTCTGGAAGAGCTTTCAGCAGGCTTTGGGCACTCAGTTGGCTTTCAGCTCCGCCTACCATCCCGAGACTGACGGACAGTCGTAGAGGACTATTCGGACCTTGGAGGATATGCTCAGGGCATGTTGCCTAGACTGGGGTGGTTCGTGGGAGCAGCATTTGCCCACTGTGGAGTTCGCCTACAACAACAATTACCATTCCAGTATCGGCATGGCGCCTTATGAGGCTTTATATAGGCGGCCGTGTCGATCACCGGTGTGTTGGTCTGAGGTCGGTGAGAGGCAGATTGCAGGACCTGAGTTGGTGCAGCAGTGTGCTGAGGTCGCCAGGACAGTTCAGCAGAGGTTGACCGCAGCTCAGTGTAGACAGAAGAGTTATGCCGACACCCGGAGGAGACCTCTTGAGTTTGAGGTTGGGGACCACGTGTTTCTCCGAGTTTCACCCTCCAAGGGCGTGATGAGGTTCGGGAAGCGAGGCAAGCTGAGTCCGCGTTATATTGGACCTTTTCCCATTCTTGCTCGAGTCGGGGAAACCGCATATCAGCTGGCCTTGCCACCCAGTCTTGCAGGAGTGCACGATGTGTTCCACGTCTCCTTGCTGAGGAAGTATATTCAGGATCCGTCTCATGTGTTGGACTTTTCAGAATTGGAGGTCGCTGAGGACCTATCATTTCCAGAGTACCCGGTTCGTATTGAGGATCGCAGAGATCAGGTCTTGCGGAACAAAGTTGTACCGTTGGTCAAGGTGATTTGGCAGTACCGCTCTGGTGGTGAGGCAACCTGGGAGCGAGAGGACGAGATGCGGGAGCAGTTCCCTTACCTCTTCTCGTGAGTTTTATTGTAAACTTGTATCCCTGTCTTAACCTTGTTAATCTTATCAGTCAATTTCGAGGGCGAAATTCTTTTAAGGGGGGGAGATTGTAGTGACCCAGACTTTCGGATCCGGTTTTCGGGTCGGACCCTGTTGTTCTAACACTTGTGGGGGGCTGGAATTCTGAGTTGAATCGCGTCAGGACCTGGCGACGCGTTTTAAACGACGTCTACCTTGGCAGACGCGTTTCAGGTGCTGCCACGTGGGTTAGCCTTGGGCCGCGTGGGTACGGCCCTGTCAGGTCGTCTGAACGGCGTCCATGTGGGTCGACGCCTTTCAGACTGCGACTCTGGGTGTGTCAGAGTACGACCCTGACAAGTTGCCTGAATGGCGTCGGTGTTGGACGACGCGTTTCAGAATCTTGTCAGAGCGGCTGTCATGTCACCTGATAGGCGTCCGTAGAGGTCGACGCGTTTTAGCCAGTTTCTGGTTAACCCCGAGAGCCCTCCTTCTTTCCCTCATTTTCTCCTACTCTCCTCCTCCTCCTCCGGCGACCGGCGGCGACCGCCTCCTCCTCCCTCTTTTCCTTCCACCATTTCGCCTCTCCCTCCACTTCATCCCCTACCTAGTTCTTGCATCTACCACCTCCACTTCCACTGCGGCGTTCTGCTCTCCGGACGGCGGCCGACGTCACGGTGGGGCTAGGACGACCACAGCGATACCGGCGGCGGCGTGGGGCGAGACGGATAGGCGGCTTGAAGCCCGGAGACGTTCGAGTGTCCGGTAGGGTGACGTTCCCCGTAGCGTGGTGTTTAAGATCATGTTTTCCTCAATGTGCATGTGGTAGATCTTCGATTTTGGGGGTTAGAATGAGCATGTTTAGGTTCTCTATGGGGGTGCTTGCCTATGATATGTCTTGCCCTTCGTTTCCCCTCCAATTTGATGATTTTTGGGTTTGTTTGGGGTTGGTAAGGGAGCCCTCGGGTTTAGGGCGTCCCTGGTTCCTGGGACTGAAAGACGTCGTGCATGGACGACGCCTTTTTGAAGGGCGTCGGGCCATCACGACGCCTTTTAGACAGGAATTCACTGACAGACAGTCTGCCAGGTTGAGGTTTCTGTGGCTGAAAGACGTCATGAGTAAACGACGCGTTTTTGAACGGCGTCGGGCATCCATGACGCGTTTTACCGCAGAAATCCCTTGGATAAGGCCTTGGGAATTCCGGATTTTCGTGTTGAATGGCGTCTGGGTACGTCGACGCCTTTTAAACGGCGACTACTGGTGTCGACGCGTTTTAAGGCCAGAAATCCGAAGATTGATTTATTTATAAACCTGTACATGGAGCTTGAATGGCGTCGACCTCGGTCGACGCGATTCAAGACAGAATCTCACTAATGCATGCCAGTAAAACGTGTTCATACTGCTAGATAGATGATTAGCACATGTTTCAGTGCACCCGATAGAGATGGATTCCTCATAATCGGATGGTCCTGTGTGTGTTATGCGATCGCGGGCTTTTCACGTGACCGATCGCACTGTGTTGGGTTTTCAGTTACTGTGGACCTGGAGTGACATTGTAGCACTTTATCACCCTGTGCTGGTGGGGGCGTGAGCACAGCGCCGGTGGGGGCGTGGGCGGGGTGACGCCTAGTGAGAGAGGGTCACCTGGTGAACCCCGGGGTCAGCTAGTACCGGTGTGGGCGTGGTACATTCGGAGAGTCACTCGTGCTGAGGGAAGGAGTAGCCACCTGAGCCTGTCGGGCCGGAGTAGCTAGTGTGCTATCCGAGGGGCTGCTGCTTGGTCTCAGCGGGTCGAGGTTTTCCCACCGTGGTTTGTATGGTCGGCGAGTTCTATCGAGACGACAGTTGTGGGTTTCCCGTCGGTTAGTTTAGAATATGCATGATTATCATATTCCGACTGCAAGTGTTCTCACGTAGAGAATTAGGTATTGTACCTGCCACTACACTTGTTACTTACTGTTAGCTGCACTTTATACTTGTGGGTGTGTATGTGGGCAGTGGGGATCGAAGGATCCCTACTGAGTCTTGTTCTTGAGACTCACCCCTGCGGTTTTCAGGTGAGGACTCCCAGCAGACTTAGAGCGGCGTGTGCGGCCGTGTGTTGCGCGTCTCCGACAGTCGTTCCGGGGTATGCCCCGATGTAGTTGTTATTTATTTTCTGGCCTGTATGTTTAATTATTTCCTTTCAGCTGGAGTATGTAATTATTTGCTGTAATCGAGTCGCATTGTAATAATTTTAATTTCCTGCACTTTCACTTTAATTCAATGCGATGTGAATGTTTAGCTTAGTTTATTATTTATTTCCCAGACTTACTAGATCCTGGTTTGGTTCCAAATTAATGATTCGGTACCCATTTAGTAACCGGACCTCCGGTTATAGGGTGGCGGGTCGCTACAACAAGTCTCCTATAGAAATGAACTGTGTGAATCCTGATTATCTATGGTATTGTACACAAGGATGTACGATAAGAAATTATTAGTACTAATACATATTGATGTAAATAGCTCAATGTCCTCTTAAGGTCAAAGATAATCACTTCTATTGACTTATCTTATTAGTATACTCTTAGAATGATTCGACTGTATGTACTTACTGAAGTACAAGACGAATGCATCTAAGAGATTAAGGTACAAGATCAATATGAAGTATTAGAATTTTTAATTTGATCAAAGAAACTAATACTTTAGTATATGATTCACATAAATCATTAAGAGGATAATTGTATCTTCGCTCGATTGATCCTCATTGTTCATCATAGTAATATGATAGAATGAGGAATTGCACCTTATTAAGATATGGTGCAATATATATAATAAATTTTGTCTAATTCTTATCCTTGTGAACACGAATATGAATATTAGATGTCCATACTTTACAGATGGTTCTAAATAAATCAGTGTGTCTATATAAGATATGGAAACCAAATAATTCATATGAGATGTGAATTATGAACAAACCTGATTTTAAAGTCAAGTTATACTGTGATGTGAATTTGTAAAATGTCTAAAGAGTTTGGACATTACATTTATTGGCCAGACGATAATGAAATAATTATCGTCCTGAAAGCTGTCTTTTATGAAGAGGAATATATCCTCAAAGAAGACAGTGGGAGCTGATAAAACTAGAAGATGTTCTAGATTCACATGATAACATAAGATTATTATATAATCTTTAGTTGTTTGGAACCACTCATAACACACATCAGAGAGCTTTATAGATTTTTGAGATTCTCTCAGTGACTAGAAGGATAAGTTTGACATATCTGATTTAGCAAGATGAGAGGAGCTCAAAATAGATTATGATCTAAAATCTATGATATTGATGTTCTCTGTCATTACAACTTTGAGATTGATAAGTTTATTAGAATTCTACTTGTCATTACTGTCAATTATGAGATGATGACAGTTGGATATTAAAAGCACTCTCTCAATGTGATTGAGGTAAAGATGTATATGATACACTTTTAAAAATTTTAGAATGTCCAGGAAGCAAGTTATGATTTCAAAAATCATTTTGAATCAAACTGAAGCTCCCTAAGTTGTAATAAAAGTTTTGACTTAATGGTCAAATACTACGTGATCATTAAGAATGATCACGGGTTGTGTGTGTGTTCAGAAAGGACAGTGGGAGTACGATCGCTTTAGTAATGCTTTGTGATAATAACATCAAAGTTATTAAGAAGAACATCAGGATGTTACTATAAGTAAAAGCATTATTAACCATGCTTTCCTCCATAATAGGTTTAGGTATAATATTCCACGTATTGGAAAAACGAATCTATTAAGATAGATCGGGGGGGATATTATATTGACCTGTGTGTCAAGATGTTTGGCATAAATTTTCATAATAAGTCTCAATTGTTGAGATATGAAATTTATTCCTTTAAGGAAAAAGTTCCTTAAAAGATACATGAGTGAAATGCATCATTAAGCACTTGAGAAGTGCTAAAGATGTACTCACGTATATGGAGAGGATGATTTGAAATTATGAGTTCACATTGTCTCAAATTTCAAGTCAAATAATGGATTTAACCTTCTAGTAGAAATGAATGGATTGGAAGGGTTCTAATCCAAAACTCGATATTAAGGTGACGATATAAACAAGTGATACTGTTATTAGAACAGTATGGATGAAAAAGTTTGTCTCTGAACTAAGATGTAGTTCTAAAAGGTCTCTGATAAAATCCCGTTGTTGTAGGACAACAGTGGGAGCGATCAATTGTGTGATCAAGTCATGGTCTCTTCAGAAGTTGCAGAACATTCTGAGGCTCATTCACAGGTTCAGAGACAAAGGATTAAGATGAAATAACGTAATGAAAAATATTCCAAGTCTTAGTCATAGACTTTTTGTGAGCATCACCTAGATTTGATGGAGATCAAATGCGAAGGTGATTGGCTTGAGTTCAAGTGGCAGATTGATGGATATAGGTGTCTTCTAAGCCAATCATAAGGCACATATTTCAATCTGGTTCACTAATAAATGACATTAAATTCATTATGTAGATTGACATATTTATATTTGCGCATAATGAAGTCCATGAATATGTGCAATAGTCATCAGATTATGATGAGATCATAATAATGAGACTGATGACTTATAAACACATATTCTCAATTGTTCCTAGTCGTAGGATGTTTGAGAAGGACATCAAACATCCGGTCAGATTAGTACAGGTTATTCCAGCTCATATGATGAGGGTGACTGATCTCGTTAGTTACTCGTGTGGAGACACAATGGTAAACTTGTAGGTGCTCATTGGAGAATGAGTTCACTGAACTGATCCGACATGAATCGTCGAATGGTAATTTACCTGACTGTCAATCGACTTGATTCATCGTCACAATGGCATGGTTGATCCTTGGACTTAAGACACCAAAGACACCTTGTCGGTGGACTTCTTGACTTTGACCTTGACCTACGAATCCCTATCCACGGAATCTCTAATAGTTAAGGATCTAGTCCAGCGGAAGACCTTCAAAGGTGATTGTGTGTTCAATAAAGGATCGTTCGCTCTCAGGTAACTGGAAAGAGAATGTTCTAGAATAGATCCGCAGTAGTCTCTGGCCAGAACAGAAACAATATCAGAAAAAGATGTTTTCGGATATTGTATAGCAGAGTCTAATTCAAGTGAATTAACCATCTAGGGTTTGATAGTTGACCATACCCTAGGTTAACTCGAGAGCATTGTGCGAACGAAGGATTATAGTCACGCGGTAACTGTGGACGGACAGGTTCCATGAGTGGGTTGCTGAACCCCATTACCTTTCGGGATCATGCGGTGTTGCTTGGCACCCAACTTGATCGGAAGTCTGACCGAATTTACATGCGATGTTAATTCGGTTAAGTAATTAGTTAATATATAGATATTAATTAATTACAATAAGTCAATAACTAGTTATTGGACTTAACGGTAGTCACGCGGTAACTGTGGACGGACAGGTTCCATGAGTGGGTTGCTGAACCCCATTACCTTTCGGGATCATGCGGTGTTGCTTGGCACCCAACTTGATCGGAAGTCTGACCGAATTTACATGCGATGTTAATTCGGTTAAGTAATTAGTTAATATATAGATATTAATTAATTACAATAAGTCAATAACTAGTTATTGGACTTAACGGGCTGAAAATCGGACTGCTTAATAGGCCTAGAGGGTAACACGCAATAAGATTCTCAGTCGGTGATACATAACTGGGATTTATATTAACTCGGGGACTTTTGTGAAAAGTCGCGTCGACTTAGTATATATATGCACTGTTGAGTAACCCTGGGCCAAGCTCCAGAGTTTCCCCATGCTGGCCGTCATCCCCCCTTTCTCTCTCCTTCTCTGGGCGCGCCGTTCGAGGCGCCGGAACAGTCTTCGTCTCCGCCGCGTATGGTTCCCGAAAGTCGGGAATTCCTGTAGGCGGGTTTTCGGCAATCGTTGCAGCGACGGATCTTCCGCGAGCGAGCTGATACAGATGTGGGAGCGAGGACGAACCACTGCGGAGGATCGCGTGGATACCGCTGGAGGCCGGACGCTTGTGCGGCTCACGGCATCGCCTCGACGGAACCGAGACGGAAGCGGATTCAAATCCGCGCACGGTAATTAGATTACAACCTAGTTTTTGGTTTTAGTTTTTCGTTCCGAATCGGATCAGCGGGCATCGGGGGGGATTGACGATAAGAGGCTGGTTTCTGCTGCGTTCTTCGCGTCTCGCCCGGATCCCAACAAGTATGAGGCTGGAAATTGTTCTAAGGACTCGAACCGAACGAGCCCATGTCAACCGTAAACCAGAAGGACAAAAGCAACGCCCCCCGACTTGAGCCCCATGATGGATATGAGCTTTAAAAGAAGGTCGTGCAACCCCCCAGAATGGAAAAAGGCAAACCCTACCACTAGGTCATGACAAGTTCCAATTTGGCGTCGGAAAATCGCACTGAACCTCGCCACGCAAAGTGTCGCCTCCACCGCCATCGAGTTTCCTTTGAGAGAAGATTCTACCCCCTTGGGAGTAGTACTCCTCGCAAAGAAGCTAAGGCCTTCCATGACCAAGAATGGGGAACACGGGGGCGAGGCCTCCTCCTTTTAAAGAGAACTGGCCCTTACTGAGGAAGGGTTCGAAGAGAACACTTGAGGACCTGTCCTACCCAGGAGGTCACAGGTGACAGACCAAAAAGGCAGAGGCAGAAGACTGACGGAACCCGTCGGGAAGTACATGTCATGACCGAATAGGCCACCAAGCAAGAAGGTACTATGTGTGCATTCTTTTCTATTACAGTTGGCAAAAATACCCTGCAGGCATAAGCAATCAGCCTGAAACGACAAGATGCTTAGGATCAACTTTGACTGACTACAAGGCTGGTAAATGTTGCGGACCAATTGGATGGGATTGACGATAAGATAACAAAATCTCGGGTTGATGTGCCTTGACCAGATAAATGATGGCTCAACACACCCACGGACCAGGTGTGGTTAACTGCACATAGGGCCACTCCCCCCTAAAGAGAGACTCCCAAGTGCGTTCAAAAATAATAAATAAAAGGTCATTTATTTCATCAAAACACCAGGAGGCGTTGAGGGGTTACAACAAGATAAAAAAAGGGAAGAAAAACACAAACGAAGTAACAAAACGTTCGGGGGCAATCTCCCGCCCCACGCCCACCAGTACGAGCTCGCCTACAACTACCACCCTCTCCGCCACGCTGCCGATCGATCACTTGGGAGCTCATCGGAGTCTCCCCTCTCTCTAATTGGATCGGATCAGAGGGGACAGTCCTACTCACTACAGTGCCTCCTCCGAGAGCTATAGCTCGATAACCACAGGGGGGGGGGTGCGTACTAGAGGATGGCAAAGACATGCACGTCCTTATCTGGAAGCTCCTTCTCCCATCGCATGAAAGGAGGATCTGCAGAAAGGTCTCCAAAAAACATAGAGAAGGGCCACTCCCTCTGCGAGGCCCCTTTGACCCAGAAAAAGAAGTCCTTCCACTGACAAAGAGGACCCAAGGCTGAGGGTCAGCAACATGACGTCCTTGGCCTCAAACTGAATGAAGCGCCACCTAGAGAAGAACAATCCCTAGCGTAGAAGACATGACAGAACATGCTAACCATTGCACCAGGATGGCACAAGACCTGAATCAATGTAGCGAATCCCAAAATCGTCCTCCAGGAGTTTGGCATCACCTAGGTAGGGAGGACCTCGAAGAATTACAACAACTAGGCAATGAAGGCTACCACTGGGAGCCAGAAGCCCGCTTCAAATATGCCCACGTACACCGTGAACATGCCTGGCCTCTCTGAGAAGAGACGTTCTTCTGGTGATGGGATCATAAGGCGGTACTCATTCGGGATGCGGTAGGTCACCTAGAGCTCGGTTAGGTCGAGTGTCATGTGTGAAGGGCCTATAGCGCTGCGGTCCTCGGCAACCTTCCCGAAGTAATCCATGATGCCGTTTCTAGGAGTGAATGTCCTCATTCGTGCCCCTTGGGATTTTAAAGCCTCGAACGGGAGACGAAGCGTTGCTCCTCGATTGCCAAAGCAGACGCGACTGTCTGCAAGAGATCCCGAAATCATTACTCGGAAGTGAAGGAGGACAACTGCCAAGGGGCACTAGGCCAGGAGGCGTCTCCTTGGATGTCTCCTCACTCGTCGCCATGCAGACATGACAAAGAGCGGAGGAGGGGGGGGCAAGTGAAGGAGGAGAATTTCGCTCGGTCCAAAAAATACTAATGGGCAACATCTCTAGCCTTTTAACTTACACATTGGAGGGAGCTCCCCTCGACCATTGTCACGGGTAATGTTCTATTTTGTAGGGACCATAAGATTATGTTCCTCCCATTGAAGACAGAAGATTCTGATCGTGGTGGATGAGATTTCGGCTCATCAAATCTAATACTTTTTGCATGGTAATACCAAGATGCGCACATCGGTATTTGAGAGTGCAACTTTCAAGACTTTGAAAATGATGTTTTGCATATATTCGATCGATGACCGAAAGCAACAGCTGGCTTCAGTAGAAAATTTGCACAAAAAGATTTAAGTGGCATGAATACATGAATATTTTTAGGATAGCGAAGACAAAAGATAACCTTTGTTTTTTTCCTTTTTAAAGCATGATACACCACATACCTTATAACAATATTACATACTTGCAAAGAATCCTTTTAATATGACATGGTTGTCAACCAAAACACCTAGGGTAGTTGGCAGGTGGAAGGCCGAGATCAAAGATTAACGGTTGTGTTTCAGATGTTTGACCGAGTCATGGCTTTCATTGAGAATATCATGGGATTAGATGATATGGTGGTTCTTCCAACCTGGTGTTTTAAAAATCTAATGAGAAGTCATATTGAAAAAGGCTTTCAGTGTCTTGGTTGCACATAGTGGAAATGAGATGATCAGGATGAGACTAGCGCTGCTACGATCACCAGAACAAGATGAAAGGGTTCTTCCTAATTCTGAGCTGTGACTCGGTTTGCACGAATACCTCTATATATATTGTAAGGAGGAAGTAGAATATTTAGAACTCTCTGGCAGTGAAGGGATGGATGAGCTTTGTGTTTTTCATCTGCAACAATGTTCTAGATCTCTAGCTCAATAGAGGAATTTATGATATAAATTTATGGTAATAGTGTGTGGTTCATAAATATTTTTAGGATGTTCTTTCGATGCCCCTTTGTGAGAGTTGAACTTGGGTTCTCCATGGTAAACAAACAAAGATTTTGTACTTCCGAACTTATTCTCTTCCAAAATTTTTTGGATGCTTCCAGAAAACCAGAGTTGAGCCATGTGCTTGATTTGGACTTTTTTAATCTCCTTGTCTGACTAATCGAAATAAGCGCCTCTCAGTCATATTTCAGTAAACTCCACTTTATTTGCAGAATTGTAGAAGGATAAAGTCTTTTATTCTTAGAATAAGACTAATTCTAGTTTGATAGGAGAATAATTTATACCGCATTAGAATTGTTCATAGTAGAATAAGGAGAATAAATAATCGACCTTAAACTTAATAATTATTTTTCCTTTCTATTCTGTCAGTAACTCCCACGGAACTATCAAAATTAAATGTTCTTTATTCTAGCATACCTTATTTCGGATAAATAATTTTGAATAACTTATTTCGAAAACAAATTAGAACTAAAAGTATGAGAACCGTTAGTGTTAAATGACAAAACTGCAACAGTTGATGCCATCGTGTCTCTCTCGCTCGAACAGTGAAGTTTTCTCGTGAAAATAAGATACAAATTTATATTAGGCGATCATAATAAAATATTATTTTAATTCTTGAGAAAATTTAGTAACTAAATTGAAAAAATAGTCTCATTGTGATCGATGACATCCACCCGTCTATAATTTGGCTAGGTAATTGAATGAGATCAAAGAATCTGTCGCATAGCGACATGAGACTTCTCTTTCATAAGGGATCATGTGATGGGTTTATGCTCGACAGCAAGAGACTTCTCATTCATAAGGAAGGTTCGGACTTAAGGCCGTGTTTGGTGCAGCTTTTATTTGGAAGTACTTTTATATTTTTATTTAATTATTTTTTATGTGATATTTTTTTTATGTTTTAACTTTTAACTAAAAGTAATAAAGGAGGAACTTCTATGATTAGAAAAAAAATAAAATTATTATGAGAGAATTGACTTTTTGTAATAAAAAGTTTAGTCAAATAGTCCTAAATCTCTTTGGAAGTTGTGCACCACGAGAGCTGGTTTCATGACTTGGTGAAGACCCATGTCCAAATACTGCTCATTGGTGGTAGGACCCATGAAACAATTGTTATTTCCCTACAGTGGTCAGAATTTAGAATGATCACATGAAAGAGACAAAATTAATGTGACAATATGAAAAAAATTCTTACTAAAAATTAATATAAATATTCATATTTATATTTTCTCCACTAAAAGGCCGTAACCCCTGCTGACGAATGAGTGCCAAAACACCCATCCGTTGATTCAATAATCCAGTCTCTGCTGCCCTTCTCCTGCACACGCATGCACAACAACTGTGGGAGAGGGAACAGAATGCAATTGACGCGCTTTTGTTACCAAGTTACGGCCAATACGAAACAACATACGCACGTGCTAGTCACACGTACGCGCGCACCAACCAACTGAGGGACGCCTCCGACTTCCAGGTAGGGGTGTTTCACTGTTTGGGCCAACCCGAAAAATCAAACCGAACCGACTGATTCAGTTCGGTTCAAAATTTCAAAAATTTCGGTTTGAGTTAAAACCGAATCGATCCAGAAAAAACGGTTTGGTTCGGTTTGGAGGCCCCATAAATCGAAACGAACCGAAGAAACCGAATTCCAATCAAGGACATGTAAAAATTATATATTACCTGAGTTTTTTTATCATGTTTGAATAAATATCAATTGGTTTAGAGGGTAATGTGGACTTCTCATTAATTTACCTAGGCCATTAGATGAAGTTCTAACGGTGGGTTTTGGATCTTTAAAAAGAAACTGCAACTATAGAGGCCCACTAGAGGTCCACTTTGAAGCCTAAACCGAACTACAAACCGAACCAAACCGAATTATTTCGGCTCGATTTGGTTCGGTTTGAGATATGTACGGTTTGGTTTGGTTTGATTTGAGATTTAATTCGGTTTGGTCTGGTTTCATAAATATCTTCCTCAAACCAAACCAAGTCAAACCGTGAACACCCCTACTGATTAATAATAAAAAAACAAAAAAAAAGGGGACAAAAGCGCGGCAGCACCGCGACGGTGTGGCTTGAATAATAAAATAATTAATAATACCCTACTGATTAGTGACTCTTAAACTTATTATTACCTAATTTTAAATTGGATTTTTTATATATATATCTTTCAAAAACAACATATTTACATATATACTTCTAATTCTCACATATTATCATCAGTATCTATGCAATCTTCAAAATATTATATTTATATCCCTAAATCTAATAGTTTGACATAAATATTCTTAAATTCACTAATATTTTGTATATATATCTGTCAATATATTAAAATCTTGCATTTTGTACCTCCGATATCTCCAACGATGTCATGATTTATACAATGTTTTTGATATATTTCATTGAAATTAATCTAAGTTTGAAGGGAAAGATATAAATGGAATATTTTGAAGATTGCAGGGTATTAATGATAATATGTGAGAATTATATATGTAATTATAGTATTTTTGAAGGGTATAAATGTAAAAAACTCTTTAAATTTAAATCCGTCTTCTAAATTTTAGCTAGAACCACATTTATGATGCAATAAATCAAATAACTCATCAAACCTAATCAATTTAACCGTGATTTTAAAAAAAGACAGAAAGGTACAGCCTGCTCTGCCGTTTCCCGTTTCTCCCCTGTCAGCGTCCACTTGAACACTTTCCCCCGATGGGGAGATTTCCTTCCTTATCTCCTTCGGCAGGAAATTAATAAGAAGGAAAAATCGAGAGAAATCTCTCTGTGCCGGGGTCCACTGAACTCAGACAAGATGTTGGGCACTGACTGGTCGGGCGCAGTGCGCCGGGGAGCAGAGACTAGTGCCGCTCGGGCTTGGGAGGGCGGTGACCCTCCCGGGGAGCAGCCGGAATTAGGAATGGGAATATTCTGTTTCCCCAGCTGAGCCGAGCCGAGCCGAGCCGCCGCGCCGCCGGGAGCGGGGCCGTGCGCTGCCGCCGGTCGTGGTCCTCTTCCTCCCCGCTTCCCTATCGGGTTCGTGCTCGGACGCAAAGGAAAAAGCTGGGTTGGGGAAGGGGCGGCCGGTGTGGGGCCCATCCGCCCCCAAACTCTTTTCGACGTCCGCCCCACCCCCTCTCTCTCTCTCTTCCTCTTTCCATATTCGCTCTCTCTCTCTCTCTCTCTACCCTCTCGTATCTCTTTCTCTCTCTTCCCGTTTCCATATTCTCTCTCTACTCTCTCTTTCTCTAGTGTTAGTCCCTCTAGTCCAGCCTTCCATCTCTCTACTCTCCCTCCCCCTTCTTCGTGCTTCCCTCCCTACTCTCGTCCCGTCGCTCTCTCTCTCTCTACTTTCTCTTCTTTGGCCAGTCCCTTCCATTTCTAACCATTCCCCTTCTTAACCTTTTTCCTCACAAATAATTGCCGCCGGCCGCATATAAATATCCCCCCGGCCTCCCGAGGAAACAGTCCCTATTCACGCCCTCTCGTCCGCTTCCTCCTGCTCTCCTCTCTCTCTCTCCCCTTCTCTCTCTCCCGCGCGCGCGCGCGCGCGCGCTCCGAATCTATCTGATCCTCCGATCGAGGCTTCCCCGAAGGCCCCCAATCCGATCGGCGCGGGATCCGGCGGAGACCGGAGGGGGGAGCGACGCCGGAAGGGGCCCCAAAGGCGTTCCCGCTGCGACGTCCTGCCGAGCGCGGGAGGGGAGTCCTCGGTGCCCCGAGGGATCCGCCGCCGTGGATCTGGTCCGATTCCGATTGGATTCGGGGATGGTTTAGGGGCCGATCTGGAGCGATTGGGGATGGGGCGGCGAGGATGAGATCCGCTACAGTGGGCTGATCGGAGTGGTTGCGGGGGACGAATTCGTGGCGGATCTTGTTGATGGCGGCTATGCAGAAGCTGGGGGCGGCAGGTTCCAGCGTGGGGGGTGCGTTTGGGGCGGCCAAGGCGGAGGAAGGCGTGCCGGACCAGTTTCCCGCCGGGTTGAGGGTCCTCGTGGTGGACGATGACACTACCTGTTTGAAGATACTCGAGCAGATGCTCCGGAAGTGCGACTACAATGGTGAGTTCCTTTTCTTTTTTGTGGTTTTCGCCAGTGATACCTTGCTTGTGTCTTGGATTACCGTGCAATTGTCGCTCTTTCGGTGTCGGAAGGCAAAAGTTGACTTCTTTGCAAAAAAAACAGAAAATCATTTATTTTAGAGTTAGTGGGCGTTCTTCACCTCATCTTCAAGTTTCGTAACCCCGAGAAATTTTAGACGGTGGAGGATGACGCACTAGTTGATGATGCCGAGATGGTAGATGCTGTTATTTGGCAGATAGTGCTAACTATCATTGCCTAATATTATTACCCAATATGGTCTCGTTCGAGGCTGTTATTGTCATGGTTTGGCATAAGCATCTTGGGTTTCGGTAATCACAATTATTGAATGTCACAAATATTGAAAATACTATAATTCTTCACCCAATTTACGTGTTTTAGGGTTCAAGCATGGATGTAGAGTCGGTCAGCAAACAGATTAAAGAGATAACAGAAGAAGTGGGTACATGTCAATATGGGCACGTGCACATTCGTGCCTGCGTAACTTTGATGTATTTTGGGTGCTTTGAGTTTTATACGTTTATTGTGTGTTGAGGGTGTGTTTGGGTTTATCGAGGGTAGGGATAATCTTCTATTAATCGTCACAGGGATGATTGTGAGTATGGTGGTATAATGGTTTAGGGTATACTAGTGTTTGTTTCTGAAAGATGCTCTCTCTGGAAGCTAGTGTAGGAAGGACAGCGTGAGAAAGAAGAATTATTGGTGTTTATTGTAGTAAAAATATACCTTAATGGATTAGGAGATGCATAACGGAGAGCTCTAAACTTGAAGTTACAATTGAAAAAGTTGGTCATGTAATGAAACGTTATAGGAAGATGTTAAGTCGGTGAGCTTAAATTTGGCAATCAAAAAGGTAGTTTTCTGTGTTGCCAATAACCTCGTGTATCTTTTGGTAGATCCTCTCTTGTAAAGTTATTCTGAACCTGCCGCTAAACTCTGTCAAATCCTTTAGAACCTTAACTAGATCTGGCTAACATTAAGATTGATGCGATTTTAAGAGTCATGAGGTTGACAATGACAATGGTTGGTTTTTGAGTTCCTTGTCATGATTACTATCCTAACTTATTCTTCAGACATGTAGTTAAGGGTAAGCTGAGTGTTTGGTTTCCTAGTTAACATGGTACATCTACTTGTTTTGCTTCCTTTGTCTTGTTTGAATGCCACATAAAAGAGATGACCACTACTAGATGGGGACAACTTTACAAAGGGCCTCTTTCATGAAATAGGTTTGTTGCGAGGCTATTATGTCATTGGATCTGCATAAGGAACCAAACAACAGCTTTTATTACTTCTTCTTTTCTTGATTGTTTGTTTTTTGAGGAAAAAATTTAATAAATACCATTCTTATTAGACCTCGTTCTAAAAAAAACCCTATCCAATCAGAATCATACACATACATTTACATCTTAGTTCTTGTCTTTGCACTTGAATGAATTACACACCCTATTGCACATGGATAGCTTGCCCGGATTTGACCATGTATCCTCCAAATCAGCCACAAATAGGTGATTGAGGCTAATCTGGCCCTTATCCAGGGGATATGGTGTTTAACTACTCCCCTCCCCTTTCCAGTTTGATTTCCAAAAGCAACCAGCAGCTGCAGCAGTCAGCAGCAACCAGTAGCAGTAGCACTGTCACTGGCACCCTCTGGCTGCCTGCTTATGTCAGTGTTGACTAATAAGCTCGTTATTTGAATGTTTGTTAGGTTAACCGATAGTTTTCGGAAAGTTTCTTGTCAACAATAAACTAATGAATACAGGTACAGATGAACTAGCTTCATAATGAGTATGAAAATGGATAGTCCCATTTTTGTACATCCTATATCGTAGTGACCGTTGAGAACTATTATATATATAAGCATTTGCTCTTGGCTTGTGGTTTCCTCTTCCTCTGCTTGGTGATTTTGTTGCCCTGTTGGTCTGTGTGAGTTGGTTGCTAGTGCTCTACATGGTTTCCTCTACCATTGATTTTAAGGGGTGTTTATTGGTTAATTTGTAACTTCAAATTTGAGTTCTATGAGTTCTCATTTTGATTCTTATTTTGGTTATTGCTTAATCATTGACAATCTAATTTACCCCTATAAGATCAATGCACCTTAGAATTTTGGGGTTGGGGGGGGGGCTCGTAACAAGGATCTTGCCATCTGATTGGAGAGATTAACATTACCAAGGTAGAGATGTGCCAACAAGTAAACTTTGCTCCAGTGCCACACTGTGAACCCACACATACAAAAAAGAAACAAATTAAAGGATAACTGAAAGGATAAGGATATATAAAAGATAAACATAAGTCTCATTAAAAGATGATGATAACGTAGTTAACTGATTCTTATCTAGTAAACAAAGCAGTTTGCTGATATAGCACTTCCTGATAGTTAACAGACAGTGCCCAGATACGTGGTCTACTTAGCAGATGTAGTAATGGATAGTCTCCTATCCACATTGTTACCGACCTGTTGACATTGCTACTGCCACTTGCATTCCCTGCCACCAGCCACTGATGCCAAAGAGAGGGGGGGGGGACTTTCCCATGCTGAGGAATGAGGATGGATTTTCTTCGAGGAGGGTAAAAGTGCTTATGTAATTATTATTTTTATTTAAAATACCATTTTACTATGTTGTAACCAAACTTGATTGCTTCTTGTCGGCCCGTCTGATCCAATCCTGATTGGGATTGGGCATACTGAATCCAAGTTAACGCCACCTTGAAATTCCTTCGTATTACAAACGATGTATCTTGAACTCACTAACAAGTTTAGAACCACCACAAATTGGAAAAAATTATATGCCTGGACAACTTACCCTTCTAATTGAGTTCTATGACCTTGCAATCACATTCAGAGAACTCTCTAACAAACAATGACATTTCTCTCTAAAGATAATACCATTTCTTTAACAGGATTTATGATTTGTTCTCACTTCTCTGCCATTAATAGCTTTATCTTTGTTTGTCATGTACTTGTGTTATCATTCAGCAAGATCTTCAACACTCTTCCACTTGATATTTTTAGCTGAAACTTTTTCTTTGGTCCATCTTGCATGAAGATCTATATTATTTGAACTTCTATGGTGGTTAGGCCTTAGTTCTTTGCTTAGTAGCTTTCTCCCATGGCTCTCTTCTGCACAAGTTATCATTCGTAATGATCTTGAGGTCACTTCCATGATATATGACTTATACTTCTATGGTAGTTCTTTTGGTTTCAAGTGATTGCATGACTAGTTACATGATCTGCTTGTTAAATACCTTAATCATTTTAAACATGTCAGATTTACATATTACCGTTGTGGAAGGTTTCTTCATGCTGTTTGTGGGGAAAATTGAGTCTACTGTTATATATTTGCTAGCCTCTTTCATTGCATATCTGTGAGCTTCCGATATTTATTTTTCTTTTCAAAATGAGCTATCATGACATGCCAATCAAGTGAATGCACTGGAAGAAGTGCAAGTCGGTGTCTGCAGATACTGTCAATCTTGTCAACAGCTTGTCTGATGCTGACCTCCTTGAGATGTGCAAGGATCCTCTGTCCAACTAAGTCTGGGAAGTGGATTTGTCCCAACATTAATGGAAATTGTTGGAGTTCTTACACTATTGATTTAGAGTTATAGAAAGTCACTAACACTCAAGATCATAGTTGTCAATCCCGTTCCGCTCCCTGTTTTGTTTTTCTATTGGGATGGGACGTCTCGGAATCCCCGACAATTCTAATGTCACGTTCTGGATATTTTTATACATATTTCAACAAATACAAAACATATATATCCAAAAAATAATATGAAAATAAATATATAAACATGGAAATAATGCAAGAATACTTAAATAAAAGCATTGAGGATGGATTTATGGGTTTATAAAGGAGTATGTCCATCAAATAATCTCCCAAAATAAGTTTACAAGGAACTTAAGTGGTTAGGAAAATCTCAGATTAAATTACAAATTCTGGCCGAGATAGGCCGGGATGGGGTGGGACAGACCAGGATAACTATTGGGACAGACAAGAAACTGTCGTGATCCATTTTCTCATTGGGATGGGATGTCCTGGTCGGTGTGGGATGGGATGGGATGGGACGGGATTGACTACAATGCTGAAGAATGAGCTTGTGGAGGAGAAATGAATGATTTGGTGGATAGTTACTTGGTATGGAAAGAGGAATTAGGAGTAAATATCAGTGATGATCAAGTTTTGAGGGGAAAATTTACCATGTATTCTCAATCTTACTACAGACTACAGAGGCTGTGAGAAATCATGATACGTAGCCCAAGAGTTTCCAGATTAGAGGCATAGAGGATTACAGATGGTGGCATAATCTGATTACAAAATTTCCTATGGATTCTATTCTTTCTTTCCTACCTTGTTTCATGCTAAGTGATTTTCCATCATCAAAACTGATCTCTACCTGTGGATGTATCATGTTATCAATGCCAAGTGCTTGTATCTAATTATGCAGACCTTTTGCTTTTTTTATTTTTTATTTTTTTATTTCATTCTTAATTATTCTGAAGTGGCTAATGTCCCTTTTCACTATGTCCAATGCCCTTTTTTTTTTTCTCTTACATCCTGCCACATTTTTTCTTCTTTTTGATGATTTGTAAGACCATCTAATAATGTGATTGCTTTATACAATTTGGTCTTTACATATTGTATGTGATCAATATTTCTCATAGTCTTGCATGTCATTATCTTGGATGTTTTCTTTTTTTTTCTCCCATTGCTATTTTCTTCCTCCACAGTGATTTATGGGAGAAAACATTGTCACTTTAGATGCCTAGGCACTCAACTAGGTATTTGAGACTAAGGTGACCCCTGGTCACATCGTTTGCCTCTCGCCTTTGACTACATAGGCTTGTACACCTTTGGCTTCAGCTTTTATCTTGGTTCTAAATGTCACCCTGTCCTGGGGCAGGCTAAGGGGCTGTTTGTTTTAATGTATTGTAATTCACTGGTTTCAAAATCACCAGTTTTAAAACAAGTAAAAATTTTTGGTTTTAAAGTCAAGGAGCATTTGTTTGGTTGCTTGTGAAACAAAACAGGAGAATGCTCTTCTTGTTTTGGTTTACAATGAAACTTTTCCTATATACCAAAGTAAGGAAATTGAGCTGCCAAGTGGGCAGACAAGGCCCAGACTGGCTTTTAGTTTACATTGTTTTACTTACATCATTCCAAACATCCGAAAACACCATAATTACACTGTTTTATGTTGAAACAAACAACCTCTAAGTCTTGTGATGATTTACTGAGCTTGGAGGGAAAATCTGAACCCTATGTCTCATGAATGATGCTCACACCTCTTCCCTTTTCCAGTCAAAATCACTCCCCTTGGTAATATAGCCTGTGCTGTGTTTCTGGTGTTAAAGGCTAGTTGGTCCCACCGTTATGGTGGGAAAGAACAAGGACTGGCTCATTCACTGGGCATGTTATTCTAAATGACAGGTCAAGAGAACACAATTAGCTTCCATCTTGGTCATTATTACCTGGTATTTTAGAGGGATACGACTTGTACATCTGTTCTAATTGTGAGTTGGGGGGAAAGTAGTTAGCTGCCATTTTTGTGTGCCGTAGCTTTGAAGTTGAGAGGGGGAGGCTCTGTTACATATCTGTGGATGATGATCAGAGGTGGTTCTGGTTCATGATCTTTCTTACACATATAAGCTTTCGTCCTTCTTCTTTTTCGTGAAATTCAGATATATACTACCTTTTTTATATTTTTGGTATTTCCTTGTGAGTCTGAATGTGTTATCAACTAATTTCTTAACAGTAAAGGGACCTTGTGCTCTGTTTGTGTTATCATGAATGTTTACATCTTGGACTCTAGTTCACATCCTCTCTCCTTGTTGACAAATCTCTTTCTTGTGGCAAGTGAATACCAGCAGAGTAGCATCATAAGCAAAACTGAGCTTCCATCATTTCCTTGCCTCCTCTGCTTGCTATCCTTTGGATAAACTAATTATTAGGTCTATCCTTCCTTTGTGACCATGGGATAAGCTATGTACTCAGGATTTTCTGTTACATGGGAACAGAGAACGATCCCTTATCTGCAAAATTATTCAGGTTTACTTTATAAAAAAATGAAATTTCATGCAAACAAACTTTAAAAGCTAGCAGAAAAGTTGTAATATGTTTATATAAACATACATGCTTTTACAATCCGCGATCTGTAGGATTTATATTTTCTTATAACAGTCAATATTGTCTCGTAAATACATTACACTAAATAACTGGAAGTGCATGAGGTGACGCATTTGCTTTATCCTTTGAATTCCATCAGCATATCTTTTATGCTTCTCTGTTGCCATTTGTATGGGTTTCTGTATCCTTACCTTCAACTTGTTGAATGGCATTGACCTTTTCAAAAAATCCTTTGGTTTCTGTCTTCACATTTTTTTCTTTGTTTACAAGAACCATAATGCTTTAGTGCTTATCTGGTCCTCAATGGATTGCAGTTACCATCTGCTCTCAGGCTACAAGTGCATTGTCTCTTCTTCGAGAGAGGAAGGGTTGTTTTGACCTGGTAATAAGTGATGTTCACATGCCTGATATAGATGGGTTCAAACTCCTTGAACTTGTTGGTTTGGAAATGGACCTTCCTGTTATAAGTGAGTAATTTCGTTGATGCATTTCACTAGTCTTTTCGATGGATGCTATCATAATATCCTAACTGTATCTTCTTTTGTGGTTCACAGTGATGTCTGCTGATATGAGAACTTCCATGGTGATGAAAGGGATCAAGCATGGTGCATGTGATTATTTAATAAAGCCCGTCCGCTTTGAAGAGTTGAAAAACATATGGCAACATGTTGTTAGGAAAAAATGGAATGATAACAAAGATCATGAGCAATCAGGTAGTCTAGAGGATTCCGACAGACACAAACGTGGGGCAGATGATGCTGAGTATGCTTCATCAGTTAATGATGCATCTGATGGTAATTGGAAATCTCAGAAAAAGAAAAGAGATTCCAAAGAAGATGAAGATGATGGTGAACTTGAAAATGATGATCCTTCTACATCAAAGAAACCGCGTGTGGTTTGGTCAGTTGAACTTCATCAGCAGTTTGTCAGTGCTGTAAATCAACTTGGGATTGACAGTAAGAAATTCCTCCTGCTGCCTTTCCAGATAGATATCGTGTTGATGCTCATACAGCATTTGGTGCTTACATTTATTAATGTGGGTTTTACTTGCTTGCAGAGGCTGTTCCTAAGAGAATCCTTGAACTAATGAACGTTCCAGGCCTAACCAGAGAAAATGTTGCAAGCCATTTGCAGGTTTGTTTGTAATATTAATGCTACTCTATTACTGACAGCCTCTTGATCATATATTATGTGCCAACTAGTTTTTTTGGCCATGGCCAAGGGATCTTTGTTATTTGAAAAGGAACATAATGGAACTATTCTGATGCTTAACTTCTTCCCTGGGGGAGGGGGGTGGTGGCGAGGGGAGTAAAGTAAATTCCGTGCATGCACTTCTCTAGCACAATAATCTATTGAGTTGTTAAACTGCCAGATCTAGTGATCAACATTTGTTAGATGAATATTTAGTGATATGAATTACACATCCACTTAGTGTTGTATGTTTATCATATTAATTCAAGTATGAGTTGTAATTTGATTAGTTTGTGGTCCTTGCACAGGATTGGTACAAAAATAGAGTAACTATAGAAGAATAATAATAGAGGGCTTAAGCTGAGGTTCAATAAAACTGATAATGCCTGTATTTACTTTCTGGAATGGGACATTGAGTCTGGCATCCCATTTCCGGGTCAAAACTTGCTTGGAATATGATATTTTATTTTAATATGGCAAGGTATGCCCTCAATTTACAGACATATGTAAAAATTGAAGATGAACTTGGGATAGACCTTATGGGGCCAGTTTTAAAAGGCAGGGCTGCCATTAGTCCAGCCCGATATTTATCTGGGGCTTTTTTAGTCCTCAGGCCTAGTTGCTGCTAGTTTTGGCCAATTCTGAATGCTAGACTGGGATCAGTCGAGCCTGCACCTTACCCATTCAATGGATTGTGGCAAACCAGAGTTTGCTTGTAAGGTTGTTGTGGTGCTGATACACCTTCGGACATGGTCTAGCAGGATCAAATATCTTCCATGGAGGCTTCAAGGGTGTTGGTGGACTTTTTGCATATTCTGTATGTCTGGGTTTGATTATTCTGATAGTTATGTCCATCCCTCGCATGCGTAAATAATCACTTTTTTAATGCTAATATCTATAGCATATATCTACCTGATTGTTTTGAAGACATAAATTTTTGGATTTCCTAATCACTAGGCCTGCACATGACATTCTGAGTTAGTGGATGTAAGTTCAGGACTCAGGAATGCAAGTGATCATTACCAGCATCATCGTAGTATCTTCCTCTGAGGAAAAAAAAAATCAGCAATAAGCCATCTAGTTAATGAGTCTCTTCTGGATGACATGAAACTGCACAGAATCTACTGAAAATATTTATCAGTTTCTATGTCCAGTTGTCAACTGAACAATCATCTCCCAAACATTGTGATGCTTATGACCTGTCAAAAACATGATGGCGTGGGGGCTGGGACCTGTATATTAGTATCCAAGTTCTCATATGTGGAGCCATATATCTTTCCTAGGCGGCACTTGGGAATGCTATTGGATTGTTGATTTTTGCAAAAATCTGATTTTCTAACCATCTCATTGAAGTACAGGTTTGGATAGAGATGTCAATGTTACAAATCTCATTTGGATGTTTCAAGTTAAATAGATTTGATGTAATTTCCTCTGGTATCTCACCTTTTTAGCTTGCTTTGTAGAAAGTCGTGTGTTGTCGTCAATCCAATCCAGAAGGTGTCTTTCCCAACATTGAAGTTTATTTCCCTTTTCTGAAAGCTCTCACTCCACTCAGCTTTTGAGAAAAATCTTCTCCTTTCCCTGCATGTGTCTCTCTCTTTCTCCTTTCCAAAATTCATGTACTTTTGGATGGTTGGAAAACTGAGACAAATGTCCTTCATTTGGGAACACTTTTTGTATTGTTAGATATTCCAATTGTTGGAATCTACTACAAGGGTGTTCCCGAAGGAGGCCTTGGCAAAAATAAACTATCATGTCAAACAGTAGAGAGAGTGGCGGTCTTAACTTGTAACTATAGTAAGCTCATATATTTAACTCCTCCAAAATAACAGTAGTGTCATGTTTTGTCCTTGATTTAACTTTTCTTCTTTGTTTGCATAATAAAGTTATATGTTGTATTGAATTCTAAGGCTTTGCTAGGTATAGCATGATTCATCTTCACTTACTGCATAGGCAGTCACATGTTAAAGATCTATTGTATGTTGTTTGTTTTGGCTTTGACCTTTTGAGACGAGCTCCACCTCCAATACTCTGTTAATTTAATGAAAGTATTTTGAATTTTGACAAAAATTCTGCAGAAATTCAGACTATATCTGAAGCGGTTAAGTGTAGCTCAACATCAGGGTGGTCTTCCTAATTCGTTATGTGGGCCTGTGGAAACAAATACAAAAGTGGGTCCTCTTGGAAGACTTGACTTCCAATCTCTGGCTGCCTCTGGTCAAATACCTCCACAAACACTTGCTGCCCTGCATGCTGAGTTGTTGGGACGACCATCAAGTGGCATGGTCTTGCCGGTGTTGGAGCAGCCAGTTCTTCTACAGCCATCTCTTCAAGGTCCCAAGTGCATTTCAGTAGATCGTGAAGTTACATTTGGTAAGCCTTTAATGAAGTGCCCATCCAGCATATCAAAGCACTTCCCGCAATCCAATATATCGGTTGAGGACATGTCTTCTGGATTTGAAATGTGGGTGCCTAATCACCTCCCTGCAGTGGGCAGCCCAAATGTTGGGGGGATGAACAATCCTCACAATGGTAATGTGCTGGTTCAGATGTTGCAGCAGCAGCAGCAGCAGCAGCAACAACAACAACAACAACAACAACAACGACAACAACAACAATCACCTCAGCCTGCTCTGCCAGAAGCAGGTCCAATTACTGTGCAGCCTTCTTGTATGGTTTCCTCTCAAAGATCTACTAGTTTTCAGATGGGAAATGATTCCATCTCCATCAATCAAAATCCACTGTTAGTTCGCTCCCATTCATTGAAGAGTTTTCAAGTAGCGAATCATACTATCAACCAAAACTCCAGCTATAGCAATACCAGCACGATTGTGGATCACATGCTTATTTCTTCCCGGCCAAACAATGTATCAGTGGGTATAGGACAAGTGGTGGATGGAGATCTGAAGAGTGTTACTGCAGTAAATGGGTACATTCCAGTGTCTATTTCTTCTGCAGTGCCATCTTGTTCAGTCCCTTCAGATGGCAGCACTGGTTGGAGGGTGGCAAATTCAACGTTGTGTACAAATTCTGCTAGCAGATTACCTAGGTTCATGCCCAACATATGTGATACCCAAAGTTCTTGCTCAATCACAACTGTGCTTCCTGCTGAGGGACACGGACGGAATCTTGGGTTTGTTGGCAAAGGCACTTTCATTCCCAGCCGATTTGCAGTTGATGATATAGAGTTCCCAACAGATGATCTGAGCCAAAATAAAGCTACCATATTAGATGATGGGAACAAAGCTGAGCAAGAGGCCCACCTGGATTTTGTGGACAGTTCTAAGTTAGGAAATGCAGTTCTACCACATTTTTCTCCGAATGACATCATGAGTGTACTGTCCAAGTAGGTCATTTTCTCCCTGTTTCTCTTTCCTACATTTGTAAAGAACAGCATATAATTTTGTTGATGCTTCTTTTGGTGCATTGTTTGCCATTACTTTTAGAATGTTTTTTAATAAATATTTCACACTGAATGCTGTTGGATGCCTTCCCAAAGTGAAGATCTTATAAGTTGCAGAAGAAATCCTAAGGTTGGGCATCGCAGACCTCAGATGATTATAAATTGTAATCTTTACATGTGTTGAATATGCAAGTGGTATGTTGTTGAAGGGATTCTGCTGAGTAGTTTATTAACTTCATTAATTTTTTTGGACTGATTCTATCCCCCTTTCTTTTGATGTTTGTTCCGAAATGATGTTTTTTGTTTTGATTTTTTTTTTCTTTATTGACTGTCTTGTTTAGATCGTCAAATGTTCTAATCTTTTAAAATACAATTGGAGCCTCTTAAGAGAGGAGAGAATGGGGTGAACTGCCTGGTTTTAGTTTGCGAAAAAAGATGTACCTGGTGACTGAAAACCCTGATTGACGCTTATGCCTCAGCATCTGGGGACCGAACCCCCTCATTGACGCATAATGTGTGAACTTTACATTACGGCTTTTCCTGCTAAAAGCATTCTTCGGCATTAGACTCGTGGATTTTCTTCATGTCTATCATTTTTACATAGATTTTGATACTTTTAAAATGCACTTTGGTCGTCATAAGTCCTTCAACTACTTTTTTTTTACATCCAACCCAGTTACATCCAAATGGCTCTTAACTGAGAAAGGAGCATCTGTACGTTTATTTGTGCTTTGATTCACTTTTTTGTTGTCCTTACAAACATATAGAGCACAATGTTAGCAGTGACTAGTCTTGTATCGTGTTTTTATCCACTCTTGAGCATTATTGCTGTTGTACAGAAATATCAGTGTCATGTATTTTTTGTTTCTAATATGATTGGATGAAACATGTTACGCAGCACACAGGATCCAGTGCATAGCTTGAAAGAAAATACAATGAAATTATGCACCTATCTCATGTATTTGTTAAGTTTTACCTTGTCCAACTGTGGCAATGTCGTTGAGTCCACTTTGATAGTTCATGGACAAATGATGCTTGTGACTGAGTAGGCTCCCTTACTTGGCAGGGATGGACGGCAGAATGCTACCTGGGATCCTGAGGAAGCGACAATGTTTGTGTAGAGGGGAACCTTGTACCATTCTTTACCTTCTTTTCTTTATCCCAATTAGTTATCCTTATGTTGTTAGTGACAGTTTTCCTGGGATTGGACATGCCAATTTAGGATCTCAAACACTCCAAAGTCAGTTAATCTATTCTAGATATTCCATTGAATTTGCTATTTGCTTGGAAACAACAGGAAAGTTGAAAAGGGGTTATTTCTTTTTGTACCATAATCCACCTTTTTCTTGCCCTAGTTGTGCTTGAAGTGCGCCATTTTGTAAAAATAAATCATTGCCTCTTGTGCTGCACAATTTTTATTGTATACGTATGTGCGTGAGTTCACTTTAGAGTGTAGATGTTAGTTGCTATTTATGAATTAAGATAAAAGAAATGAACGAAATTTTGTGATGGAAGAGAGAAAAAGGTAACAAAGAAAATAGTCGCCTGTGAATGGAGGCTGGCTATGATAAATGTTGACATTCAGCTTGAAGGCTATCGGGTGTGATAACAGGTCCGAAGGAAATTTTTGGGAGAAATACTTGTTGTAATGTTCCTGGGAATTGCATCTGTAACCATGGAGGTGGACTTTCAGGAGTTAGGAACGGCTGCTTGCGCTGCACCTCCAGCAGGGCAGTGCTGCGACCAGATTGGACAGTCATTGCAGCTGTAATACCTGTTGCGTTGCAGCATCTCTTTCTCAAATTTCAGAAAGATGAGCTGTAAAACGGTTCAAATGTTGGTTTCGAAGTTTTTATGTACTCTGCAGATTCTTTAGGTTAACATTTATTTCTGTGAGCCGTGTGTATGTCACTGCCATTCTTTTGTACTCCGAAGGAGTCGTTTTTTCTTCTTTTGCTTCTCTCTTTGTTCAGGGTACCTGAAAATTGAAATTTATCAGGAAGCACTCCATTTGGGTTCTTATTAAATCCAAAGAGGAGCTTCTTTTGTGCTCTTCATGTACAAAGAGGAGCTTCTTGTATTCCCATGCGGGCCAACTACTTGATACATACGAAATTGAAGCCATGTTGGATCCCAGTGCGCTCGTGTACGTGGTATTTATGTTCTGCTTGGTAACGCTACTCAGAACAAAATGTGGACAGAGGTTCAAAAGTTTGGTAACAATTTTTGCATCCAAGTGAGAGTTGATTCTAGGTATTGCCTTTTCTTTAATTTCTATGGCCCCTTCTTGTGTAGAAGTTTACTTCTACTTGAGATTTTTCTAACATTGTTATGGACCTTTTGGCTTACTCCAAAACCTAGACATTGAGGTAGGAGGCTTTTGATCTTATGAGCCGGTCCAATTCTTTGTAGAATCTAATATGAGACTAGAGCCATTAGCAATTCTAGTGTTCTTATGAGCCGATCCAATTCTTTGTAGAATCTAATGTCAGACTAGAGCCACTAACAACTCTAGTTGTTTGAGAGACTCGCACTTCTTCTAGGTGCTCACTGTCCACCCATAACATACCTTCCCCTTTACAAGGCCAACGAGGGTGTTGGCCACGTGCGCAGCAGGTAAAAGATGTATTGATACGGCACGTTGGACCGACGAAGGCTGAGTTTAGACATCATTTGGTATCGACGTTTTGCCTTACCTCAAAATTTAGGCATTAAGGTAGGAGGCCTTTATAAGCTGATCCAACTCTTTGTAGAATTCAATGTGAGACTAAAGCCACTAGCAACTCTAGCTAGTTGCGGGATTCACACTCCCTTTAGGTTCTTGCACCGTCCACCCGTAACAAACATCTGTCATTTCATTGTGCGTCGATCATATCGGTATGCGAGATTTTGGGTTCAAATTTCAGATGATCCAGCGAATTAGAAATAATAACGTATAGAAAAAGTGTAACGGTGTTTCTTTTGTTCAAGTTTAGAGAGGCCTTTTCAGTTTGAAGCGGTAACTTCTAATCATAAGAGTAACGCTATTTATTGCATGAAAGTTTTTTGGAAGTATTTTTTCGTTGTCCTATTCTCAACTACACGTATTTTGCACAGTGGTGTTCTTCTCTTGAAGAATAGTGTGGATTATGATGGAAAAAGATGCCCTCTTCTTACAAAACTAGACATAATTATTATTTTTTTATTTTTTATTTTTTACTTATTAGTTCCTACAATCTTTCAATTTTCAGTATAAGCTCTTGCAATCTTAATATCTAAAATCTCCCATAATTTTTTAGCCCTCGTATAATACCCTTCGGGAAAAAAGTCGTAAAAAAGAATATACTAGAATATTATTAGAACATGACCAGGTTTTTTTCGTAATTCGTATTTGAATAGACAGATCTTCACCAAAAAAATTATCTAAGGCTAATAATTGTGGAGGTCTCATCACAAAAATCGTGGTGAAGAAAACGTCCATTTAAATCGAATGGATTTAGAATGATGTGTTACTGCATGGATGGAGATTATAAATCCCTCTATTTTCATCTATTAAAAAATATTTAAGTACTTGGAAAGTCTGACTAAATTTGTTAAGTGACAAATATTTTTTTAACAAAATCTGATTATAAGTTATTAAATGGCAAGATGAATAAAAAATCACAATTTTGAGTGTTATTGTACCTAAGGGGCTTAATGAATTCCTAATTGGAATTCTAGGATCCACTTTAGTTATTCATCAAATATTCCCTGCATATTCCATTAGAAGGATGATACATTTTAGGAATATTTCTTTGTTTTTGATTGCTAATCGAAGGGATATTTTTATACGAGTTAAAATTATTGTAGGAGATTTTAAATCAATAGGAAGATTGAAACAACTTCTATCAAATACTAAAAGACTATATAGACTGAAAAGTAAAAAAGCCTTTATTTTTTTATATAAGAAGTGAAAAATGTTCTTATCATTTATACTCAAGATCTCTCATCGCATATGGGGTGTTTGGTTGCACTATAGTTTCTTATATAATTTCATGATAAAAAAATTATAAGAAGATAAAATTTATGATAATTTTTAAAAATGTAATATGTCTAATTATTGTGTTTGGCAAAAATGTTATAATTTTAAAAAGTTATGATGACCTGTTTGGTAATGCTTTTAAATTAGATAGCATAACTTTTAAAATACTTAAAAATATAAAAAACTTTCATAAATGTAAAAAAATTGACATCACCAAATATGAAACAAAATAACATAATGCAAGTGCCATACATTTTTCTCACTCATTATACATTAAAAAATAATAAAAAATGTACTAACCACCACATCAATTAAAAATAAAAAATTTAATTCATTAGACAATAATAAAAATAATAAAAAAATATTGACGACCATGCTAGTTAACATAATTCTATTGCTATGCTATCCCAAAATTGTTTCCAAGTCACCGTTGCCATTTGTGCTTGAAAATCCAAAATGAACTACAATGGACTCTAGAAAATTTGTAATCAATAAAAAATTAATGTGAAACCAAATGCCCAATAATCAATAAAATAATAAATGAGACATATATGCAAGGAAAATGGGCGGAAGAAAAGAAACTACACACCCAAGATGAGGCAAAAGTTGAGCACCTAAATTAGTTTAGAAGATAAGTGGATTATGTATGCGAGATAAAAAGTTGTTAAACAATCTAAAATATTAAGATAACAAAAAGAGATAGTAAATCCAAACCACACAAAATCACTTCCAAGCCCTTTCAAAATTTAATAACTCTATGATAAGAATTTTGGCGATAAAAGAGTATAAGGATTTCACTGTAGAAATGTAGGCAATATGCAGTTACCACAGAAAGTGAGATTGCTATACCCATAGCGCTACATCTACTTACTTAAAATCGAACTGCTCCTCAACATGGACAAAAATGGTATAAGGATTTCATTGTAAGAATTGTGTAAGCAAGATACATACCCAAAGCCCCACATCTATGCAGTTAAAATCAAACAGCTCCTAAACATGGACAAAAAAAAAGAAGAAGGCATCAGCCAAATTGTATTTGATCAAAAACCACAAACCGAAGTTCAAATCCATCCAGACAGATAGCAGATTATTTTGGCTAAAAAGTAGATCCTCACAAATGGCAGAAAGCACCAACCTTTCCCTAACTGTTATAATTGTGTGACCAGGATACATAGAAAGTGAGGTTTGCTATATTCAGAGCCCCACATCTATGCACTCAAAATTATTATCTTGCATTAGATTGTATTACAAGGATTTCATTGTAAGAACTCCTTTATTATGCTTTTAAATAACTTTATCATTCTTATTGGCATACAATTGGTTGGATAATATCTGTAGTTCAGTAAGTTGGTAGACCTCTTTCTTTAAATTTCTGGTAGATAAAGGAAGCCAGGTTCTTGCATTCCCTATCATATCATAAATAAAGGAAGGCAGGTTGGATATGTATCTTTTGCATCAGAGACCGTATTTTTTTCTTTTCTCTCACCATAAATGAAGAGAGGGGTGGGTATTTTTCAGCTCAAAGTGAATTTCAGATTAATACTACCTAGATGCACCTCTTATCCTCAAAGATATTACACTAAAAATCTCAAGTATACAAACAGAGACTTCGTTTATAGTATGCCATTGCACTCACACAAATTATAAAATACTTGACATCAAAGGTTAAAAAGTCATTTAAATGGCTGGAGTTGTATAGTACTCAATTGTGATCTACCTGAAACTTTAAAAGAAGCATAATAAAACCTAGATGCAAAATGTCCACAGAATCCCGAAGTTGCTTCTTTCATTTACTGAACCTTGGCCACACATCAATTCTAACATCTAACAAACAAAAATTAGGGATACCAAAGCCAGATGATACTTTATTCTGCGTTTGATATCCTACTGCTAATAGTGCTGACTAGATGGCTGCACCTACTGCAGTAAATAACTATTATTCAATCTCTTATGCTAAGTTACACCTCATGAAGCAAGTTAATCATTTTTACGCAATCCATATGTCGATTCAAGAATAGGTTTGGCACATGAATAGATGTGTTGCTAGCAAGAAAATGGCACTTGCACATCACGTGTGCTATAGTGGCAGCCAGTGAAATGATACTTTATTTTATCTTTGATGCTGCTATGTCTATTATGATGCTACAGAACTTTGAATAGTATAAACATCATTACAACTTACGATAATTAGGTTCGAGAAAATCATTTTATACTCCACAAGAACCATGAAAGCAATCCCATGTCTTTTCAAAAATTCTAGTACAGTAGCTAAAAGTAGAGATTAGCCACCCTCTATTAAACATATTTAGCATTCACAGCATAATAAACTGGTCAAATTTCAAACAATTGCACGAATCATCAAAGAATACGTCAGTCCCAAAAAGAGTCCCATGGGATTAAATCATGCAGTAAAAGGTAACAAAATGAGCCATCTAGGTGGCACAAGACAAGCCCATTTCTTGAATCTTCACAACCAAATCATGGTCTACAGGTGTGAAAAGGAAACATCATTCTAAAAATGCTGGCCAATCCCCATGAAAACAAAAATAACCATCGAGCTTCCATGTTCCAATGTAACAAAATGCAATAGTGTCAAGAGTGCCAGTTGAATGGTCATTGAACACACAGATGGATAGTACAAGTGTAACGACCCGCCACCGTATAATCGGAGATCCGATTACTAAATGGGTATCGAATCATTAAAATTTAGAACCAAACTAGGATCTTGATAAGTCTGAGAAATAAATGATAAACTAAGCTAAACATCCACATCACATCGAATTGTAAAAGAAGTGCAGAAATTAAAAGTTATTACAATTCGACCTGACTCAGCAAATAATTATATATTCAAATAGAAAAGAAATAATTAAGCGTACAGGCCAGAAAAGAAAAATAACAACTACATCGGGGCATACTCCGGAACAGCGGCTGTTGGCACGCAACCTAAGGCAACACTCTCCATGTTAAGCCTGCCTAGAATCCTCACATGAAAACCGTAGGGGGTGAGTCTCATCGAAAAAGACTCAATAGGGATCCTTCGATCCTCACCACCCACTCACGCACCCACAAGTGCAACAACACAATTATAGATAATTTAAATAAGTAAAGCAGTAAACACAATTCCCAAATTTCGATATAAAACGCATGCATTCAAAATGTAACATGCACAACTCTGAAACCATTCCGTCATGGAGCCCACAGCCAACGTCTCGGCTAAACACGCAAATCACAAGGCCGAACGCAGAAAACACCGACCTGCTGAGACCAAACAGCAACCCCTCGGATAGCGCACTGGCTACTCCTGCCTGATCTGGCTCAAGGTGGTTCTGCTTCCCCTAGCACGAGTGACACTCCAAATGTACCACTCCCACACCGGTACTAGCTATACCCCGGGGTACACCAGGTGACCCTTTCTCTAGGCGTTACCTCGCCACTCCCACACCGGCGCTGTGTCACTCCCACACCGACACAGGGTGCCTAAGCGCTAACAACTGTCACTCTAGGCCCACGATCGCACAAAACCCAACACGGTGCGATCCGATCATATAGAATTCATCGTCCTCGTATATGTTTTCAAGCATGCAATTAACTAAACTATCTAACAATGTAAACACGTATTAATTGCAGGAATTAATGAGATTCTGTCTTGAATTGCGTCGCTCAAGGCCGACATCATTCAAGACTCCTAAACTGGTTTATGTGAAAACTGGCCTCAGAAGATGGCCTAAAATGCGTCGTCTATGGGGGTTGCCATTTAAATGGCATCGCTGTCCCTGGACGCCATTCAGTCCAAAGATAGAGTTTGTTATCTGGGGTTAAATCGCGTCGTAGGTGGAAGCCGTCTTTTAAATGGTGTCGCTGTCCCCAAATGCCATTTAACCCAGACAGACAGGTTCTCCCTCCGCCTTCCCTCAATCTACGGGGTGGGATTTCTCTCCCAAATTGCACAAAAAACACCACAAAATAGAGGAGGAGGAGGAGAACCTAAATACCCATTAAAAGCCCACCATTCTTTAATACATGCAATTAGTATTTTCATCCAAAAAATATCCTAAATATGCTACAAAGCGGGAAAAACATGATTTTAAACAAAACAATGTGAGGATTGTCATCCTACCGGTTACTCGAACTCCTCCGAGCTCCAAGCCGCCGAACCGCCTTGCCACACGCCGCCGCCGGTATCGCCGTGGACGCCGTTACTCTACCGGGACGTCGGCTGCCGTCCGGAGAGAAATGTGCCGCGGAGGAAGTGGTGGTGGTAGTGGAGGAAGTTAGGAGGTTGATGGAGTGGAGGGAGAGGAGAAATAGGGAGAGGAAAGGAAGGAGAGGGGGAAAGGAGGCGCTGGAGGCTGGAGAGAAGAGAGAGAGGAAAGGAGAGAATGAGGGAAATGAGGTAAGGTTTGCGGGATCAAACTGAAACCGGTTAAAACGCGTCGTCCAAGACCGACGCCATTCAGACGACAAGATGGGTCGTACACTGACATGTCAGGGCCGTACTTTGAATGGCGTCGACCATGCAAGACGCCATTCAGACGATAAGACCGGGGCCATACTCTCGCGGCTCAAAACCAACCAACGTGGCGCCCACGTGGCACAACCTAAAGTGCGTCCACCTTGACGGACGCCGTTTGAACCGCGTCGAGCAAGCTCGACGCGAAAAGAAACCTAAGCCCCAGCCTTACAAGGGCCGAAACCAAGGGGTCCGACCCCGAAACTGACCCGATAATCAGATCTGAAATCTCAATCCTTACATTCTCCCCCCCTTAAAAAAATTTCGTCTCCGAAATTGTCGCTGTAAAGTAACAAGATTGCACAGGTAAAAAAATGAACTTACGGGAAAAGGTAGGGAAACTGTTCCCGCATCTCATCCTCGTGCTCCTAGGTCGCCTCGCCTCCTGAGCGATATTGCCAAATGACCTTAACCAGAGGAACGACCTTGTTCCGAAGGACCTGTTCCCTGCGATCCTCAATACGTACTGGAAATTTCGGAAAGGACAAGTCCTCAACTACTTCCAACTCTGAAAAATCCAAAACATGAGATGGATCATGAACATATTTCTTTAGCAAAGAAATATGGAACACATCGTGCACTCCTGCAAGATTGGGTGGCAAGGCTAGTTGGTACGCTATTTTCCCAATTCAAGCAAGAATGGGAAAAGACCTAATATAACGCGGACTCAGCTTACCTCGCTTCCTGAATCTCATCACACCCTTGGAGGGTGAGATTCGGAGAAACACGTGGTCCCCAACCTCGAACTCAAGCGGTCTCCTACGGATATCTGCATAACTCTTCTGCCTGCTCTGAGCTGTAGTTAACCTCTGCTGCACCACTTTGGCAAGCTCAACATACTGCTGTACCAACTCTGACCCTGCTATCTGCCTCTCGCCAATCTCAGACCAATTCACAGGAGATCGACATGGCCGCCCATATAATGCCTCATATGGTGCCATGCCGATACTAAAATGATAACTGTTGTTGTAAGCAAACTCTACTGTAGACAAATGCTGCTCCCAAGAACCTCCCCAATCTAGGCAACATGCCCTGAGCATATCCTCCAGTGTTTGAATGGTCCTCTCCGACTGCCCATTAGTCTCAGGATGATAAGCCGAGCTGAAGGCTAACTATGTACCCAAGGTCTTCTAAAAACTCTTCCAGAACCTAGAAGTAAATCTCAGATCCCGGTCTGACACGATGGATACGGGCACCCCGTGCAGAGAGATGATCTGGTCCACAAACAACTTAGCCAACTTACCGACTGACCAGTCCTTCCTAATAGCCAGAAAGTGTGCCGACTTGGTTAATCGATCAACAATGACCCAGATTGCGTCTCTTCTGCCAGGGAACACAGGTAATCCCATCACGAAGTCCATAGTTATGTGTTCCCATTTTCATTCCGGGATCGGTAACGGCTGCAACAATCCTCCTGGTCTCTAGTGTTCTGCCTTAACTTGCTGACAAGTCAGGCGCCTAGCCACATAATCGGCCACGTCCTTCTTCATACCAGGCCACCAAAAGTGCCTCCTCAAACAATGATACATCTTAGTCGTTCCGGGATGCACTGCATATCTAGAACGGTGCGCCTCATCCAGGACACTCATGCGCACATCTTCCTCAGCTAGAACATAGAGCTTGCCTCTAAATCTGACCGTGCCATCATCCTACAACTCTACCTCTGATATCTGGAGAATCTGCGGCAGCCCTGCATCTGCCCTCTGAGCCTCGATTACTGTATGGTACACTGCTGGCGTCACAGTTAAGCTGGCCAACACGGCTCTGTCGGCCTCTTGAGGAATCCTAAAGGAAGATTCCATAACCTGCTCATATAACCTCTATTATTGAACCATAAGATATAATACGACCATCTTCTGACTCAAGGCGTCTGCCACCACGTTTGCCTTGCCCGGATGATAGGAAAGGTCGATGTCATAATCCTTGATAAACTCCATCTACCGGCGCTGCCTCAAGTTCAAATCCTTCTGCGTGAATACATACTTCAGGCTCTTGTGATCGGTAAAAACCTGAAACTTCTCTCCATATAAATAGTGCCGCCAGATCTTCAGTACAAATACTACAGCTGCCAATTCTAAGTCATGAGTGGGATAGTTCTCCTCATGTTTCTTCAGTTGCCTAGAAGCATAGGCCACAACCTTACCATGCTGCATCAGAACTACACCCAAACCTCGTCGAGATGCATCTGAGTACACCATAAATCCATCGGAACCTGATGGAAGCACCAGAACTGGAGCTGAAGTGAGATGAGCCTTCAACTCAGCAAAGCTCTGCTCATACTCCTCGGTCCACACGAAATGAACTCTCTTACGAGTCATCTTTGACAAGGGGGTTGCTATCAAAGAAAAATCTTGGACGAACCGTCTGTAATATCCTGCTAACCCCAGGAAGCTCCTGATCTCAGTCACTGTTGTCGGTCTGCTCCAATCCATCACTGCCTGAATCTTGGCTGGATCCACTGTAATGCCATCTCCAGAAATGACATGTCCCAGGAAATGCACCTTATCTAGCCAAAATTCACACTTGCTAAACTTGGCATAGAGTTGGTGCTCTCTCAAAACCTGCAACACCACCTGAAGATGCGTGGCATGCTCTTCTTTAGAAGAAGAATATACCAAAATATAATCTACAAATACTACCACAAACTGATCCAGGTAGGTCCTGAAGACCCGGTTCATCAAATCCATAAAAGCTGCCAGAGCATTGGTCAAGCCAAAAGGCATAACCAAAAACTCATAATGTCCATACCGAGTCCTAAATGCCGTCTTACTCACATCAACCTCCCGGTTCCTCATTTGGTAGTACCCTAATCTCAAGTTAATCTTCGAAAACACCTTTGCAGACTGCAACTGATCCATCAAATCATCAATCCTCGGAAGTGGGTATTTGTTCTTAATTGTCACCTGGTTCAGCTGTCTATAATCAATGCACAGCCTCAGAGAACTATCCTTCTTCTTGACAAATAGAACTGGAGCACCCCACGGAGAAGTACTGGGACGGGTAAAACCCTTATCCAGCAATTCCTGCAACTGCGCCTTCAACTCAACGAGTTCGGCCGGAGCCATCCGATACGGGGCCTTAGACAAGGGCGCCGTACCTGGTGCAAGCTCGATAGTGAACTCAACCTCCCGCTGAGGAGGAAGGCCAAGTAACTCCTTAGGAAACACATCAACAAAGTCACAAACTACATGCACCTCCCAAGGACTGGAACCACTACTAACACCAATTAAAACAACAGAGGCAAGGAAAGCCTCACAGCCACCAACAAGCAACCTCTGGGCCTTAAAGGCAGAAATAAGAATACCACGAAAAGAGAGCCTAATACTTTGGAAGTAGAAAGTCGGGATGTCCGAAATAGAGAAATACACCCTCTTCCTGTGGCAGTCCACTTCGGCATAATAAGCCTCCAACCAGTCCATGCCCAAGATGATATCAAAGTCACGAATGGCAAGCACAATTAACTGGGCAGGTAACTGATGACCCTCAATGGTCAAGGGAACCTCACTCAAACAGTTATAAGTCAACAGGAAATCTCCAGAAGGAACCTCAACCATCAGTCCATTAGATAACTCATCAATGGGTGCAGAAAGAATATCTACGAACTGTTCATAAATAAAAGAATGCGAAACACCCGAATCAATCAACACATGTGTAGAGTTCCTAAGGACAAGAAGTGTACCTTCTACCAAGTTGGACGCACGAGCCTCCTTCTTGGTGATAGCAAGAACTCTCCCCTGGGTCCTCGGCTTCTTCTGATCATTTGGTCCCTGCCTTTGACCATGCCCCTGCGGGCAATACCTCGTTAAATGGCCCTGCTGGCCACAAGTGTAACACCTCCCAGAAAATGCAGGACATTGAGTCCCTCCATGAGTACATGAGTACCACCGTAATGTCGACAAGCTGTCGGAAGCCTCTGAGCTGCCTCCTGCTGAGCACTGGACACCGACTGACTCTGTTGGCTCTGCTTGGGTCTGCTACTACCACTGCTGTTGCCACCGCCTCGAAAGAACCTCCTAAATCTAGAGCCGAGTGAAGACGACCCTAATCCGGAAGAAGGAGCTGCTGCTGCTGTCTTTCCCTTACCATAGGCTGGCCCCTGTGTAGTCAGTCCCCTCTCTCGAGCCGACTGATCATGTTGTGCCTCTACTGCTGCGGCACACCTAACTGCTAATGCCAAGTCCGTACAACAGTGAGATGCCACAAAACTCCTCAAATTGAACCTCAGTCCATCCACAAACCTCTCTGTTCGACGCTCCTCGTCTTCTGAAATAAAGGGCACAAACCTCCCAAGCGAAACAAACTTCATCTGGTACTCAAGCACTGTCATGCTCCATTGGGTCAACTCCATAAATTCCCTCTCCTTGGCATGCTCCATTGGGTCAACTCCATAAATTCCCTCTCCTTGGCCTTCTGGACATGCCTAGGGCACTATTGTGCATTGAATTCCTTCACAAATTTCTCCCATGGAATCTTCCTAAGATTCCTATCCGCATAAGACAAACTCTTCAAAGTAGTCCACCAGTCGTAGGCATCATCCTTCAACATGAAGGTAGCTAATGGAGTCCTCTCAACTGCCACACAATCCATGGTATCAAAAATCTTCTCCAACTCCCTCAGCCAATGAATGGCCTCATCAAGGTCGGGACGACCGGTAAAATGAGGCGACTTTAGCTTTAAGAATCTCTCCAGAGCAGCTGAAGGCCCTCCTCGAGTACTGGAACTCTCACTAGGGTCTCAAGTCTGATATGTACCATTGAGTCCATCATAGCCTCCATGAAACGTTCCATATTTGGCCTACCGGCCTCAAATTCACTAGGAGCATCTCCCCGCTCCTGTAGACACCAATTTTGGACCCCTTTTGTTCGTAAACCCCAGTCACCATTAGCCCGTCACCATCAAACCCATCACCCTAGCCATCTCATTTAATCCATCCAATTTTCTCAGCCCACTATATAATCAGGCCCATTAACCAATCTCGGCTTTCGCCGCCTTTTCGTAGAAGGCCCACTAGCCCACCTTCCACCACCCTTGGAAGGCCACCCCTTACCTTCCACCATCCTTGTAAGGCCAACCAGCCCGCCTTCCACTACCGGTAGAAGGCCAACCAGCCCGCCTTCCACTATCCTTGGAAGGCCACCCCTTGCCTTCCACCATCTTTGGAAGGCCACCCCTTGCCTTCCACTACCCTTGGAAGGCCACCCCTTGTCTTCCACCATCCTTGGAAGGCCACCCCTCGCCTTTCGCTGCCCTTGGAAGGTCAACTGGTCCGCCTTCCAGCTTTTCGTGGAAGGCCAGCTACCTGACCTTCCACGGAATTGGAAGGCAAGAAAGTTGGCCGTTCATTCCCCTAACTTCCGCCTTGACCTCGTCTTCCCACGATCTCCCCCCACTCGGTATCCTCATCCCCACTACTCCGATCACTCCACTCCGGCAACTGCCGCGCGCACAACCTCCGACTCTTGACCGCTTCCTATTGGTTCTTTGATGATTAACGAGGATTTAGAACTAGAATTTCCCCTATTTTATAATCTCCTATTTAAACCCTCTTACTCTTCCCGGAGAGGGGGTTGAGAGAGAGGTTGGCGGGCGAGGATTGAAGGTTGCATTTTTGGAGGTTGGCCAGTCTGGAGGTTACGGACAACGGAACGGGAGTATCTGAAATTCCTCCGATATGGGCTTGTTCTTCTAACTCTTCTCCTCTTTCTTTTCTATGCACTGCACTCACCACCTTTCCACATCTCATAGTCTCCTTTTACTACATCGCATCCATCTCATCACCATGACACACACATACACTTCATTGCATGCATCCTAGGACATCCTACCACCTACTCTAACAGAGGTTTCAAAAAAAAAAAAAAAGGGAGGTGGGTGGCCATAACATATGGTCATCTTCCCTCTCCAAACATCCATCTGGTGCGTCCTCTTTCAATTTTAACTCGTTTATTTGTTTGTATGAACGGATTCTATATGTTGTAGTTCTAATCAAGTTATTTCTTTTCTCTATTTTGTCTTTTCTTTTTAGGGGCCCTTACCACATTTTGCGTGTAGACTACCGAGCTCTCTCCCTTCGGCCGGCCGGAGGCAGAGAAGAGTAACCCATCGTTTTCCGCTCCATCAGAGCACGATCAATCTCACCATCCTGCAGAGCATAGGAATTGTAAGGAAATGCTCATAGCGATCACATACTTCAATTCCTGACCCGATCAAAATCGCAGCAGTGCTAAGACGAACGGAGAAGCCCTCGCGCGTGAAGAGACAACGGCGGGGATGTTTCGGGTGCCTACAACCCTCTGGCGACTATGGTGGGACATCTACTTGCTCGCTGCACGCACCACGATCAAAGGTAAGAAGGTAAGGCCCTGACATTTTTTATTTATTTTTAATCTGGACGGCCTGTAGCTTGGCCGTCCAAGCTATCAGACGGCCAAACGATCAGCCATCCAACATCTTGGATGACCACTTGTCTGGCCATCGAGGTTTCTAGACGGCCAGGTTCTTGGCCGTCCTCTCATTTGGACGGCCGATCCCCTGGCCGTCCTCTCCCTTGGACGGCCAATCCCCTGGCCGTCCTCCCCCTTTGACGGCCAATCCGCTGGCCGTCCTCCCTACTTTGACGGCTACTCTATTGGCCGTCCATGTGTGCTGTCCATGTGTGCTAACTACTTTTCCTATTGATGTTCATTGTATGTTCTGGCTTGTTCTTTGTTAAGTTACTGGATTTTTCAGGGTACTCTCCGCAGGGGTTTTAAGGAAGAGTCAGCATCACATCTCTAGTCACCTCTCCCACAGTATTTGACTCTCCACCTGAGGATTCCCACTCGGGTGTGACTAGTCTTATTTTGTTGGGAACCTCCGTGAGTCTCCGCGAGTTAGGGATTCCCACTTGGCCGCCGAGCAGGTTGTACCTAAAACCACCTTATAAGAACCTGGGTTTGTGTGAGGAATTGAGTCTTTCCATTCACAATCATCCACCCATAGGCGTCACTAAGAGAATTATTTCAAAATCAAAGACACCTAACTAAACTCTGGTGGAACAGGTTTTGAAAAGAGAATATAGGGTCACTAAGGGTTTGAAGTTGATTTGTTAGAAACCAACACTCATAATACACGGTTACCTTTCAAGTGAAATATAAAATCTTTTAGGATTTGTGTTTCATAATGAATCGAATGTATGTTAACACTGTGTATGTTCATCACCCATTTCAATCACATGGCAGCCTTGCCCCCTACCTTATTTAATCTCGTAATGAAAAAAATGAAGTCTGACGAAGACTTCACTCACTTTGCTAATAGGTGGAGAGCCATGGCCTCTAGAGCAGAGGTTGTCATCCCTGAAGCCCAAGCTGTCACTATGCTTGTTAACAACGCTACCCCTCAGCTCCGAACTATTCTCATGCTTAGCGAACTTCAAACATTCGCTCAGCTATATAATCAAGCTAGAGTAGTTCAGTCTCAAATCCGAAACTCCACTCTGCCCTCATTCTTTGAGAACAGAAATAGGTACAAGAAAGCCACACTAACTCCCACCACAGAAGGAGTCACCATCAATGAGTAGGTTAGTATGCTAGACCAGCCAACCAGGATTCCCAATTCTCAACCTAAGTCTGATGCTCAGCCCAATCAGAAATAATACTCAGCTGTTCCTCCCCCGACTAATTATAGTCGTCCTATGGCTAAACGTGCATCATATCCACCTCTGCCAGAATCGTTAGCAGACATTTTTTATGCCTTGCTAGCCTGCAATGACATTCAACTCCCACCTCAACGAGAAGGTGTTCCGCGCAGTGTGGACACGTCCAGGTATTGCCCCTACCATAGGGTCCCAAGTCACACGATCTACAACTGCTTCACTTTTAGAGATTGGGTGTATGACCTGAATGATGAAGGTCGGATAAACCGGGAGGATATGAAGAAGGCTATTGATGCTTTAAAGGCCAAGAAGGAGTTAGGAATTGTGAAAGATCCGTTACCTTCTCATCAAGTAGTCCAAGATCCCTCCAGTTCTCAAAGTAAGGTCAATACTTTGATCAAAAACCTGGAACCCAGAGTAGTCTGTAGAGAACAATATTGGGAGTATGAAGGATCTAGGATAAAACATCAAGGTCCCACTTGGTCACATAATACTAGAGGAGTTACCCCAGAAGTCTCCATGATCTCCTAAGACAAGCCTTTGGTCCTAATCCGACCCAAAGAACAACCAGCAATCCTCAAGCCAGTCACCCTCATTCAGATCCCTCCGATCACAGTTGAGGGACCCATCCTATTCGTCTTCTGCCCAACCAAGAATCAGGGGTCGATGACCTGCCTCAATCCTATAAGGTCACCAATGAATGAAGCAGATCCAATCTCGGTGGGAGTAACGCTCAGGAATCGCATTATTCCTCCAAGCCAACCCTTGGACTCCCAGGATAACTTAATCCCTGCTGCGGGAAATGTCCAATCTGAATATGACATCCTCTAGCATTTGGAGAAGACTCCTGCCAAGATCTCTATCCTTGAGCTAATATGGAAATCTTCCACACACAGGGAAACGCTGTTTAATTTCCTACAGCAAATCACAGTCAATGAAGATCTTCCTATTAGAGGAGTCACTAATGCCATCCTCTTGGTCACTCAGATCCCCATGATATCCTTCCCAGAAAAAGATCTGGCTCCCCCCGAGTGCGGATCTCTTCCTTTGTATCTAACTGCCACTCTCAATGGTCATTCAGTAGACTCCATTTTACTGGATACTGGAGCCTTTATCAATGTCTGTCCCCTCAAGACCCTCAAGAAGATAGGGATAGATCTAAAGAAGATTGAGTCCACCTCCATGATGGTCTCGGCCTACGATAATTCTTAAAGACCAGTAGATAGAAAAATCTTCCTACAACTGGAAATCGGCCCGGTAGCCATGATTTCGGAATTCTACATCTTGGATGTTAAGCCCATCTACAATGCTATTCTAGGGAGACCTTGGATGGACTAAACCTTGGGGGTCCCATCCACCAACCACCACTGCTATAAGTTCCTGTATAACGAGAAAATTGTGAAGGTCAAAAGCACTCCCTATATCGAGTCATTAGACTCAGTAACAGCATAACAGATTCCATCTATGATAACTTCCAAGAAAGACAAAGAACCCGTTCTTTCATCAATCAATTATCATCCCAGGCCCGGCATAGGTTGGCAACTCATGGATAAGATGGGGTATAGTTCAGGCTCTGGGTTAGGAAGAGAAGAACAAGGCATTCGTGACCCTATTTTAGAGAACCCTATCATCGGGGGATTTGGCCTGGGTTATAAGTCAACTGAACCAACAAAAAAGCCAAAAAAATGGTCCCTCATGAATCACTTTGTGAGAAAAGAGCAGGAGTTGCTTAGGATAGAAGATGGAGTACAAGAAGAGAACGGGGATAGTCGAGAGGAAAATGAAGAAGATTTCGGCATAACATCCTTGTTTCATGAATCAGATAGCCCACAGATAGGGTTCTTTTTGGTCAAGAATGAACCGATTCCTGCTACGTTCATTCCTTTCTTGTTCCACCCACCTTTCATCCTGATGCTCCCGGCGCTGGTCGACGTCCATTCTTCTGAATGTTTCATGTTAGAGGCATTTGGTCATAAAAAAAAAAGTCCAATTCTCATCATGAAGGGCACGAGGTCACTTTTAAGGAACTTACATGGTAGGGCAACCCCGCCATCATTGAATCTTTATCCCAAGGATACACCCTTGTCCCATCTGGGACAAACCTGACTCATTTTCTGGGTCATGTACATAGTAGCTTAGGAATTAGGATAGCCTCCTCTTTGTCTAGGAATTGTAGGGTTAAGCAGGTTCCATCTTTTTTAGTTCAGGAGTTAGCAAATAGGTGTAAAGTTTTGAACAAAGTTGACAAGTTTCTTCAGATAGGGGTCATCTCTGAGCCATTGGAGCTTGTAAAAGTTGAATCCTGCAATGATGGCCTAGGAGTATTTGAGCTTAGTGAAGGAGAAGAGGACGATGACTTGGCCGAACCACTTGTCAATGGGACGAGACGGTTTGATGAACCTTTGTCAGCCGTCGATGAACCCACTAAAGAAGTCAATCTTGGGACAGAGAAGGATCCGAAGATAGTGCTAATTAGCGCTAAATTGAGTCCGGAAGAAGAAGGGTCCATAATAGTCGTACTCCGAGAATATCCTGACGGGTTTGCTTGGTCATATGAGGATATGCCCGGATTAAACACAGAGTTGGTGGAACATCGGTTACAAGCCTGATGCCAGACCCGTGAAACAAAAGTTAAGACGGCTACAACCGGAATTAGCACTTAAGGTAAAAGAAGAGGTTGACAAATTACACAAGGCCAAGTTTGTGAGTGCTTAAAATGCTAGTGTGATTATCATGAGAAATCTAGGTTATTTAGTGCAAAATAAACCTATTAAAAATAGAAACTAAGTGCAGTGATCGCTAGAAACTTTTGACTTAAAAGTTTCAAAAGAAAGTTTTGATCACCTACCTGTTTGAACGCGGAAGATATTGAGTCATTGATTCCCCCTCTTCAGCCGGCTGAAGAAAGAGAGCCCTTTCTTGTTCTTTGTTCTTGCTGTTGAGGTTGAAGTTGAGGATCGTCCAGAAATCCTTTTGACTTTGATTGTTCTCCCCTTTGATTCTCTTGTTGTTGAGTGCAGCAGAAATAGAAAGAAAAGAGATGAAGAAACAATGATGAGAACTTTAAGCAAGAATAGTATCTATTCTAATCATGATGTTAAACATGCAATTAAACAGCAAACTTACTTGTTGAGTGGCTTTTGAAACCCCTTAATCAAATAGGTTTTGAAAAGAATGAATGTGATGTGTGTGTTGCATGAAGTGAATGACGAAGAATGTAGAACTAAATGAAATGAATGCAGAAATAAAAGACTTATGCCCAATGGTTAAATTCTTGAATGGATGAAGAATCTTGAAAGGACGCCGACTTCTGGAAATGGCAGCGCTTCGACGTTCCGACGTTGTTGCTTTGATCTTCAACTCACTATTGCTCAATCAACTCAAGATTACGCTTAACTTTTTTAATGGCGTTCAACATTTTTAACTCTTCAAGATGCAAGGTATTTATAGGCTTCTTATGCATTCGCGGATTAACATAAAAAAACTTCGGATTTATCTATCTTAACCGACAGATAAATACCGATTAATTCATCTTTATCTGTAATTATCTAAAACGCGTCCACCATGGCTGACGCCTTTAAGATTAATTAAGATAAGGATAAATATCCGGAAAAACTTATCTTTATCTTTATTAGCTAAAACGCGTCTACATGTGCAGACGTCTTTTACACTAATTAAGATAAGGATAAACATCCGGAAGAGAAGTAAAAATAACCTAGGAAACCTAAAACGCGTCAGGACTTACAGACGCCTTTTAGCTAATTAATCAACTGATTAAAATTCAAATTTAAACGTTAAAATAAGAATAATGTCTAAATGGCATCCACACAGGTCGACGTTTTTTAAGCTTCTTCATATTTTAACTGAAATTTGAGTTAAAATCAATTCAATTGATTAACTTAAACATGTCTGTTCGACCCGACACTCAAAAGATCAATAAAAATTAATCAATGATTAAATATCAGACCATTCTGAGGCATTATTATATGATATGAAATTTACTCAAAATGACGTCAAAATTAGCGTGTCTACAAAGTTCATTCGGATAGTGCTCTATCCTAAGTGGGTAGCTAATATCGTCCCTGTGGCAAAAAAGGACGGAAAGGTTAGGGTTTGCATAGACTTCCACAACCTCAATCAAGTATGTCCAAAGGATGATTTCCCACTTCCTCATATAGACTTGCTAGTCGATAATACGGCTGGATTTGAGATGTTGTCCTTCATGGATGGTTTTTCAGGATATAATCAAATCTGACTAGCTAAAGAAGACCAAGAGAAGACATCTTTCATAACCCCATGGGGAACTTATTGCTACATGGTCATGCCATTTGGGCTTAAGAACGCTGGAGCCACCTACCAGAGGGCAATGATGGCAATCTTTCATGACATGATTCACATCAATATGGAGGTTTATGTGGATGATATCTTAGTGAAGTTTAAGACCGAGAAGGAGCATGCTCAAGTTCTTAGGGCTGTAATGCAGAAGTCAAGAGAGCACCAACTAAAAATGAATCCAAAAAAGTGTGTATTCGGTGTTTCCTCTGGTAAATTGCTAAGGTTCATGGTAAGTAGAAGGGGGATTGAGGTCGATCCGGACAAAGTGAAGGCGATAGTGGAAATGCCCCCTCTTAAAAATGTCAGGGATATAAAGGGTCTCATCGGCCGTCTGCAATTTATCAGACGATTCGTATGTCAACATTCTGTGAGATGTAAACCCTTTTATGATTTATTGAAAGGAGGGGCAAAGTTTATTTGGAGTGATAAGTGTCAAAAGGCCTTTGACGAGTTGAAGAGTTATCTCCTCAATCCACCAGTTCTTATAGCTCCTATCTCGGGGCGGCCTTTAATGCTATATGTCTCTACCACTGAAGAATTAACTGGAGTAGTATTGGCCCAACTTGACGATGAGAAGAAAGAAAGAGTAGTGTACTATCTCTCCAAGCTCTTCAACAATGCTGAAAAGCGATACACTGCCATAGAAAGAACATGTGCGGCCGTCGTCTGGGTAGTGTAGAAATTGAAGCACTACTTCCTCGCCCACGAGGTTAAACTTCTGGCAAGAATGGACCCGATAAAATATTTGCTAGAGCGACCAGTTGTAACAGATAGGCTGGTGCGGTGGCAGACCTTCTTGAACCAATTTGAGATTACCTATATAAATCAGAAGGCTATAAAGGAGCAAGCAATTGCCGAGCACCTAGCTCATCATCCGCTGCCTACATTCTCACCCGCCAACGATGAATTCCCGGATGAGGAGTTGGGTCTAATAGTAGATGATATTCCATCCTGGGTCCTTTACTTTGATGGGGCACTTAATTCTCAAGGCAGTAGGGTAGAAGTGGTCCTCGTATCTTCGGAAGGGGTAAGTATTCCGTATGCTTGCCAACTCTCTTTCTCAGTGACCAACAATGTCGCTGAATATGAGGCTCTCCTAACTGGCTTAAAATTGGCATTGGTTCTCAAAGTCATAGAATTGAGAATAATTGGAGATTCTCAATTGATTCTTCGCCAAACCGTGGGCAAGTATCAAATCTGGGATCCAAAATTGAAGCCGTATCAGGAGTTGGTGAGATTGCTAGTCAGGCGTTTCAGAAAGATTACCTATGTACACGTGCCTAGGTCCCAGAACATCCTAGCAGATGCCCTAGCCTCCTTATCTTCAGCACTAGAAATTCCCATCACCCCAAACTCAGTAGCCATCACTATACACAAGCAAGACTCACCCTCCTTTCGGGACCCCTAGTTCCAACAATTCCTTCTCTCATCTGAACATGTCTCTACTGTCACGGGAGAACTTACCCCCGATTGGGATGATGGAAATCCGTGGTATTTTAATATCATGAACTACCTTCGCGATGGATCCTTCCCATCTTATGCCACAACTTCTGACCGGAAGGCAATCTGCTGAGCATCTCAACGCTACCATATCTTAGGCGGACTTCTTTTCAGAAGATCCTTCACTGGGGTACTCCTTCGGTGTCTAGATGATGCCAAAATCCATCATGTCATAGAAGCAGCTCATGCAAGCGATTGTGGTGGTCATATCAATGGTCGCGCCTTAACTCAGAAACTTCTCATGTCCTATTATTGGCCTTTAATGGAGGCTGACTGTTCCATATTTGTTCGAAGATGCTTGAAATGTCAATTACATGCTAACAAGATTCATGCACCTTCATCATCTCTCAATCCCATCATTTCCCCTTGGCCCCTCGCCATGTGGGCATTCGATGTTATAGGACCTCTGGAAGATCGATTAGGCGAAATAAAAAAGAAATCATTTATCTTAACTGCCACTGAGTATTTCACTAAATGGGCTGAAGCTGAAGCATTTGCGGAGATCAAAGCATCCACGGTGGTGAAATTCATCAAACGCAACATTCTCGCCAGGTTCGGGACACCGTGTGATCTCATCACCGACAATGGACCACAATTCATCTCCCAGGAGCTCCAGGACATGTGTAGTAAGTATGGCATTAATTTGCATCACTCTTCGCCTTACTACCCACAAGGAAATGGTCAAGCCGAAGCTACTAATAAAACTCTCATTCGAATCATCAAAAGAACCTGCAGATCTCACAATCACTCAGATTGGTCTGATTGCCTAGTCGAGGCTCTTCGGGTGTATCGCACTTCTGTCCGAACTCCCACTGGACAAACACCTTATGCACTAACATTCGGAACAGATGCGGTACTTCCATATGAGATCCTCCTTCCTTCTTTAAGAGTGCAGTTGGATAATGGAATTAGCGACGCTGAACATCGTAGAGCCATGTTAACCCAATTGGAACTATTAGACGAAAAAAAGGATAATGGCGGCAAACCACGCTCAAATTTACAGAAATAGGATCGCAAGATTCTATACAAAGAAGGTTCTCAAAAGAAAGTTTGAAATTGGGGAAATGGTACTCAAGAGAAAAATGATCAAAATTCCTGGTCCCAGGAATAAATTGCAAGAAAATTGAGAAGGTCCATTTGTAATCAAGGAAGCATACTCAGGTAATGCATATCGCCTAATCAATGAAAAAGGAGAAGAATTACCTCATCCTTGGAATGGGGTGTATCTGAAGAAGTTTTATCCTTAAAAATGCACAAAAAAATCAAAAATTTCAAAATCCAAAAAATTTGAAAATTCTGAAAAGTAATAAAAGATTTGTAAATATATACATATTTTAATGAAAATCACAAAAAGTTAGAAAAAACACAAAATCCAACTGTCTGGTGGCTGCCACGTAACCCCCTGTCTAGGTCTAGTTGCATGATAGATTGGGTTAACATTAAAGTTTGATTAAGACTTTGATCTACCAGAACCTTGGACGTGTCTACTTTACTTTCATACAGATCCCTATGATCATCATGAGATGCACACATCTACACGTTTTTCAAAGAGAACCTTCTTAAAATGAGTTCAAAGTCTTTAGTACACCGTCAACTGCAACCTTTGCTTTTCGTCTCTCGACTGATCAGGACAGTCGACGCCCTTAAACGGTCGAGTTCAGCAAACTGCGGTTCCTCAACAATCCAATAGATGTAACCCCTCAAATAGGCCCAAATATGAAATGTAAAGGATCAGAGCACGTGAAGAGAGCAGTGTCCTCGTAGGCGGAAATAACCCCGAAAAATATCAAGAAAGGAAAAGAAATACAAAAAAGGAAAGGGGGTTCAAGCAATCATACAAAAAAAGCCTGGTCGTGACCGTGCCTGGCCATGAAATCTACCAAAGGCCTGAAAAAATCAAAAATAGGGGCATCTAGGAGGTCAAAAAGGGTCCGTTTTTGTCATAGCTCTATCTTTTAACGGTTTTGTCGATCCTCCTGTGAGGTTTGCCTCCAAAAATTTCTTCACTTTTTCTCCGCTAAGGTTTAACACGAGATAGCTATCTAAAGACCGAATATCATTTTAAAATGGTTTGTTTTGCAAAAATCGTCACATGCTTACATGATCACAGGAGTCCAAAATGGATAAAGAGTAATGTGAGTGTTTCTGGTGAATCAATTCCTTAACCATAATCTCAATGAGCACTCTCAAAACTTCGGGCTTAGGTCAATGCATGCGCGTCACCTATAGGTGCGGCGGCGTCTGATTCGGGGTCAACGTCGCACGGTTGACCGTTGGGGTTCCAAGGTGTTCCATCTTATACCTTCCAGGTTGTGAGGAAAGAGACCCGGGTCGGGTAAATCATTTACCTCGAAAACTTTTCGGGCAAACTTGTTGGTCGGAAGCAGCTGGGAGCCTAAGCATGGCATGACGGTATTGTCATCAGTATGAGTGTTAGCCGGTCAAGGTTAGTTTGAGGAGTTTAGAGGCCCAAATCAACCTAGATGTGTGCTTAGGATACCTGGGAAGTTGAGTGTGCATTTTCCTTTCATCATTCAACCAGGCTAAGTTTGGGCAGTCACCAGGTGGTCGGAATCAAAAATATGTTTTCATTTATCACGCACCTCATTTGTTAATATCCGCTAGCATTTGCATACTCTTCCTTTTGTCTGGTTTGTAGGACACGGCCTCTTGACCCTATGCGAAGGCTAGGGAAAAGGTAGTTACTCTCCTTTGGGCAAAGGGCCGAAAACAGATACTACTAACTGTTTTTCCTAATGTTGTGCATGCAGGAAAGAACATGTATGAACAAAAAGCAAAACAAGAAGTGCCCGAACATCCAAATAGTGAAATATGCAAGCATAACATAATGTTAATACATCACAAAACAGGGGCATACCCCTGTATCAGCTCTCAATCCCTCTTCCTTCCCTCCGCCTCATCCTCCCTCCTATCACGAGAGGAGTGTCTCATCTGACTCTCAGCGTCATCCTCTCGAGCACGGCGATGACCTGATGCCGGTTGCATAGACCCCGAAGAGCCAGCAGGTCGAAGTGCCCTCCATGCGTCCTCAGCAAGTAGGGAGTTAAGGTCTCTAAAGATAGAACTCCCAGTAGGTGCCTGGCCAGCCGATGGAGCAGGGATAGGCGGACGCGCTCCTGGACTCTGTGCACTGGATCTCGTGGCTCGTTCTCGCCCCTTCTTCATCACTCGGTCCCACAAGGTCCGATACTTGAAATCAAGTTCCCTCACCTCTGTCTGCGACCTCGTCAGCTCCTCTCGCAGGCCGGCTATCTTGCCCTCCCAGTACACGTCTGGATGGGATCCTTCTCTTGTCCTGGCCCGGGCAGTCCGCTCCTCTATCACCTTATCTCTTAATTGCTGATTGAGGTTCTCTAATTCTTCTGCCCTGGCCAAGGCGGCTTCCACCTCCTGGCGCTGTAAAGGAACTTAGACTTAAGCAAGCTCAATCGGAATAACATAAGAATGGAACAATTCTCACCTGCTGTGCCAAGTCCGCCTCCCGGGCGTCCGCACGATGGAGGGCATCCTGTAACCTCGCCTCCCAATCAGCAGGGGCAGCTGGCCCCTGAGATGATGAGCCTGCGCTAGAATCTCCTCGCGGCCCGTGGCGGGCTAGCATTTCTCTCTGCATCACAAAGAATTCCACAAAAATAAAAGGACAATCTCACTCCTGAAATCGGAAATCAAACTTCTCACCAACTCTCCAATTTGGCGAAGCAAGTCACTCGTCTGCAGAACCAAAATCTCATTCTAATTCCTTAAAATCTGCATGGCTTCGGTTTCTGGAATCTGTTGCAAATACACCACCAAGGCCAATCATTAAGAAGAAATTGAATGAAAGGCATGTGAATTGAAAGGTTTGAATTGACGCACCCGCCGTGCATCTAGAAACATGCGGTCCGCATACCGTTGGGCGTAATCGCCTAAGTATGTGTAACTATCTTGCAGGGTTTTATCCTCGTGTAGGGCGTCCCCAGTGTGGTGCCATACCTCAATCTCAGCCCGCCTTACCACTCGCTAGTCCTGACCAATTGCAGAAGAGCGGCGACGACCGCGGTTCATATCAGGGTAGGTCGGAAAGGCAAGTAAAGGCTGGTGCCATCCCCACGTACGGAAAGCCATCCGAACGAAGAGGCCATCACAGATGTTCACACATAGCAAGGGCACTTCTCACCGGAATTGGGAAAGACTCTGAGACACCCAGGGATGATCAGTGAGATCCTCCTCTGCATATGGCATCCACACCACCTGTTTGAAGTGAAAAGTCAGACTTAATCATTGGTCAAGAGGTGCATATCTTAAATTACTCAC